>OX402590.1:10336342-15336342 GCA_948098905.1 Tiliacea aurago
GCCATAGTTAGTCAGGAAACGGCCAAACAATTGGCCGATACTTCGGATTTATCTTCGGAGTAGACCCCTAGACATGTTCAAAACCACTAACCATTATAGCGATTTCTTCTTTCTTTCTTTCTTCTGTAACGTTATCGAACGAAAGCAGTTACAAATGGCCTACTTTTATACCTGTATGACATTAAAATGCCATCGTCATTGTCTACCACATCACGTAAAGATGTAATAAAATCATAATACAATAGTTTTCCCCCTGAAATTACTGTCGTCTTACAAAGAATGAGCGAGCATTGAATGAGCTTGTGAAATCTATGTTGGTTGACCACGTGATCTAGGGGGCTCGTGGCTAAATGATAACGAAGGTAAAGCTACGCTTGCCGCCCATTACATATCGAGACCCTCCGTGCCTTGAAAAGCACGTTAAGCCGTTAGTCCCGGCTGGCATTCGTAGATCAGACGTGACAGTCGTTACGTTAGCCAGGAGCCCAAAAGTCTGATAATCAGTCTTATCAAGGGTTATCGTGTTACCCAGTAACTGGGTTGTGGCACTTATGTATGGCGGTCAAATATGCAGTCGCTCCACGTAAAATACAGCTGTATCTGGTTAGACTGGAAGCTGACCCCAATATAGTTGGGAAAAGACTGGGCAGATTGATAGTGGTTGACGAGGCGATCTGAATATTCCCAAGCAAAGGTATCATTACAAAAATGGCTACATAACTCAAGTACCTATGACCTTACCAAGCTTGGCTACCTTAATTTCAAAAAACATACGGTAATGATCAAATTGCATATTTTTTCGTGTCAGGCTCGGCAAATACAATAGAGTTCTACAAAAACTGTAGTAATTGTGTTCCATAGAGTATTAAGGAAACGTTTTTTGCGACAGGCGTAAAAAGCGTACATTAAAGTAATGAGTATTTAATGGGACGATATTTGGACGATGACATATAAGATGGGCGTGTAACTGGGAACATTACATCACACTATACGTAATGATATAATATACTTACTCGTAAGACAAGATTTCCAACGGAGGTAGGTACTTATTATTCCTGCCAGGGTTGCGAGTTTGTCCGAAAGGGATATCGTGGCCCTGGCACACAGGCAAATGAAGGAACACGGGTGGGTTTTAGTCAGTAAAAGTCTGACACGCCCTCCCGCTCCGCCCAGAGCGGGAGAAGTTATTTGATAATTTCACACCCAGAAAAAAAGGTAGGTACTATGCAGCTATTTATACGTAAAATAAAAGATTAATTCATTGTTAAGGTTTACTACCAATTTAAATCGGCCGTATAATCAAATCTTATCTGTCATTCTGTATCAGTTGTAACACGTCAAATTGACTTAGATATAGGGTGTCAATTTTCTTAACAATTTCCCCGACTGTATATTGGTTTTGTGTTTCGTATAAATAATCGGATCAAATAGGAATCGGATCGGTTTCATTGGGACGTAAAAGCTGAACTAAGTTCTAGATTTCTTAATTACCTAGGAACAATTATCAGTGAAGGTTTAACTGCAGACATTTCAAATTTATTGCGAATGTTTGGTAGTAAACCTCTGTTGTTTGAAAAGCTATTTTACTTTAATGAATTGTTAGTAGATACAGTTATGTATTGACTATTAAAATATTAAATTAAAATCTTCCAATACTATCTACAAGTACCTACATTCAACACTTCCGTCTTCAAGACATAACTGTTGAACATAGTCTCATCTTTCTATGGGAGTCAAATTAAACACCATAAGGAGATGCTATAGGTACAGGTATAAAGCTGGGGTTAGATAGGTTAGCCGATACACGGTCACAGCTAACGAGGTACAGAGCCTGACGCGATCTGGCCCACTGATGGGACTGTGGGCCTGCGGGACAGTCGGACTAACAAACGAGTGTGTTGAATACCAATGTCTACTACTTCATGTCTGCAATCTCTACTATGATCAATGTTCGTGTAAGACATTTTAATTGGTAGAAAGGTATTTTACACCAGTTACATACTCGTTGTCGTTTTAGTCGACTAACAAGCTGCGCGTGCGTTGGGCGAAAAAGTCAGTTAAAGAGAATTTATTTATTAGATATAATAAAATACGGGATTCCTGCTTTCAAAAAATGAATTGCATCCGGACAATCTCTTGTTCTATATGTATAATTTAGGAATTTCGGAACATTCAACATATAATATATATGTCACCGTATAATTATGAACTTCGTTAATTTATAATCTATAGCATTATTTCCCTTTGATTATAAACTGTAAAATAAATTGTGAACTGCAACAAACCATTTACAATGTTACGCATTATTTTTCGATAGTTTATAATCTATCCATGGGAAACCGACAAATTATGAACCGGTATCAAACTTCCTTGCGATGTAACGCGCCACCTTGCGCTAAAACTAAATAGCCTGCCTAGCTGCGAGCAACTTTAACGCGACGATAACCGACTTTTAATGATGTTATCATGTCACTATCACATCTAAACGAGTAGTGTTAATGATTAGAAAAAAATATAATTATGTTCAATTAGAGCATTTTCTCAATAATTTAATATGTGAATATTTTAGATTATGTTTATAATACATAGTGAAATTAATTTGTAAAGTTATGTCTAACGCGGATAAAAAACTGAGAATGGCGCAAAATCTACCAAGCGTATTTTTCTGAAACCTTCATCAATTTAAAGATAATTTAATTATTGATCTTTTAGTATACGCATTTTATTAAAATACCTTTTGTTTTGTGTATAATTTATTTATTTTAAAACGTTGCCCCACACTAGGAATTTCTCCTGTATCGTGGGTGCGTTTACAAACATTTAAACTCACATACACAAACAGCCAGACCCGGAACAACTACTTGTAGGTCATACAAATATTTGTTCCGTGCGGGAATCGAATCGTGGGGATAATAAATTAATACTGCGTCAAATTGGGGACAGCGCTCTTTGATGGGCGAGTCCTATTACTGACTGAACGTACGACGCGTTGCGTGAGCTCAGTACAGAATACGCAAGCTAACCACTCAAGGTAACTGGCATATATCTGAGTCTCTCGCCAGCCGCTACCGCGGCACCGCTTGCTGCGCTCGCTCGTCGGCTCGCGCGCGGTTTGTCACAGTTCTAACCTAACTTAACCCATTTCGCCCAGTTCACAATTTTTCGACAGTTTATAATCTAACGGAAATAATAACGATAGATTATAAACTAACGGTTCTCACAATCTTACGGTGACATATACATTAATCAGGACTGTAGGTACCTACTCCGGCTATAGCGAAATGTATGACTTACAGTCGCGTTGACATTTCCCGAGTTCAATTACACAAAATCCGTGAGTGACATAGTGGCTGTAGTGCGTAACAGTTGCAAAAGACCAAAATAGTGAGAAAAAAAAATAGGTACATTTTGTAATACGATTTCTTCTTGGAAACTTTTAATAAAAGATGTAATCGTTCACGTTTGGCCGCTCTTATTTTCTCCGAGCCGTTACAAAGTTCAGCTTTACTTAAGTCAATCGTGAATTGGGATTCCGATCGTAGGTGCTTGGACAGGAAGAAATCTTTCACGTTGCTTTGCAATTTATTGAATAGGAAAATAAGCGGATTATTTCCCAGTCTAACCGAAAAATTAAATTGTAAAAACATTTTTACAATTAAATTTTTCGGTTTGACTGGAAGATGTGAACAAAATATTTCTCTATAACATGAATTCTTAACTCTCAGGTTTGATAGCATCACCACATTCTTGGATGTTAACATTTCCTTAATAATAAATATTTTTAAACCTTATGGTCATATCACCGTCACATAATTCCCAAGTTTACGTTGGGGTCAGCTTCCTCAGTTCCTCTCTTAGTAATAGCCAAACATGGCATATCAGAAATTCAGAATTCAAAGAGCGTATATACCGCCTGACCCCCGCAACCTAACTAGGATATTGCTGTCATACGATTGACGTATGGAATGTTAGAAAACCGCAAGAAGGAAGAAAGGAGAACGGGAAGGACGGCTTAACACGTCTTACGAGAAGTTAATATTAAATCACAACGTTGTGATAAAATCAAGACGAAAAAGATAGTAATTTAAAACAATCAGGCAGATTTTATGACGCCTTGATGACACACACACTATGAAACTGATTTACATCCGTAAGACATCTTCGTAACTTAGGGTCCAGTTGAAAACCAGCGTCAGGCACTAGTTGTCTGGCTGAACTGGGCCTATTTGGCGGAGCCGTGAGGCACACAATACTATTTTAAGCATTTTCTGTTTTTGTGTGAATATTGTGTGCCTTAACCTGGGTCAAATAAATTTATTTTCTTTCTTTCTTTCTTTCAACATCTTTAACCTCAAGCCGACAATTTCACAACATTACTACATGTGTCAACCATCAATTGTGACTTAACAGGAATGACATAATATTAAACAATGTGCAAAACTGGAAACGGCTGAGATCAGAAACAAACGTTCCGAGAATCGTCGCCGGCGCCGACAACACGTGCTTATGCAAAGTGAAGCATTTTACGATGAGATTTCACGAGAGTGTTCCACGGTAATGACATTTAGAGGCGTGACCCGCGGGCGGGCTGTACCGTACGACCACAGATTCCAGGGATGCTAAACTAAAGTAAGTTCTCGAGAACAGCGCATGGGAACAACGAGTATATTAATTTATTGCTCAGTAAATCGCAGTGTAACAGTTCCGTGCGCTAATTTTACTAACGTCTACTGAATCGTGAACGTTTTATCGTCGTTTTGAATCGCTCTAACCAATCTATACTAAGATCTAGGGAACGGGACTTAGTGCCTACAGCTGAAAATACTCGTATCTTGCTAATTCTGTAAGACATTAACGTATAATTTGGATGTTTGTATATATTAGCCAGTCAGTCATGCTGAAATGGTTTGACTTTAATTAATGTAATACTGAATCCAGACATAGTAAATTACTGTAAATACTGTCCATGGACATGTGGATTGACCCGAGAATTAGCGATGCCTTGGCGATCTTAGAGACAACGTAGAAAAAATATTCGAGATTAAAAGAGTTAATGTTAGTGTAAAATCGTAGTTAATAAAAAATCGTAGCATAAGTGACGATGAGTCAAGAACTATACGATGTATCATAAAGTCAATTGAACTAACGTAATGATGATTGAAAAACAATAGTTTTTTCAACACATTTGCTCAAAAAATGCGTTTACGAAGCCTGTATACATTGTTCGAAAGTAAAAAATTACGCCCCATGCAACGGGACGGGCGGTAAAATAGGTATTTTCACCTAAGTACATGTTTTTCCGCCCCCTTCGTTGTATAGCGCCGTGCGTATCCTTTACGGTTTTTTTTTAATTACTTACCATACAAATTATATAAGAATTCCACCAAGGAGTTTCAAATTACGAGAATAAATAAGCTGTATGATCGGACCTCCTTGGAAGCGCTTTTGCTCAATTCGTTTATCTCACATCATTATTAAAAAGAAAATGAGACGAAAAATGTAGTACTAATTTTCACCACGCGCACGTGGCGTCGCGTACAAATTCGCGCCATTTTCGTATTAGAAACATCAAAAATGTTTGCGATTTTCCGACTGATATTTATAACCAAAATAATAATACATGAGATCAAGCGATGAATCCGATATTAATCATTAAGTATCGAATCTACTCCACCTGATACCTATCTTGAATGAGGCGCAAATTGCAGAAAGTGTTCTCTTGCCGCCAAAATCGTGAGAGCACTATTTAATGATTTACAATAATTTTATATCATGGAAGACTCGAAGAAATACTCAATAAAATTATTCTCTGAAAATGTTTTGATGGCTTGTTTCATTACCTATTGTACTATTTTCTCGCAAATGTGTTGAAAAACGTCATATGGCACACGTGCGAAAATTGGTATTTACAAACTCGTGACTATGGTAGCTCAAGACGAAAAAAACAACTTACCGCACATGTATCATAGATAACTATTTTATGGAAATTAAAAAAAACCTTAAAGGATACGCACGGCGCCGCCGCCGCCGCCCGCCACCGGCGCGGCGGCGCGGCGCCTTACAACGTAGTGTGCGGTAAAACATTTGCTTAGGATAGAGTACCTTCCGTTGCTATTTTACCGCACATTCCGTTGTATGGTGCGTAATTATTAACTTTCGAACAATGTACTTATACAGGCTTCGTAAATGCATTTTTTGAGCAAATGTGTTGTAAAAGTTATTTCACACTTTGTAGCTTTTGTTTTTTGTAATAATAGAACAACGCAACAAATAACTGCACAATCCGATATGTTGCCAAAACAACCAATTTTGTCCAAGAACATCGATCTGTAGTTATTTGTACGAAAACACTCCATTAAACTTTGCCGCCAGTCTCCCGATACAAAATTGCATAACAGTAAAATAGAAGGCTGTACCCAAACAGAAGACTGGAAAAATGCCAGTTACGTAAAGAAAATTGTTACGAATTCAAATAAATTCGTAAGTACTTTTAAGGAAAGTGGATTATGTAACTAGATCTGTTACGATTCAACGAAAGTGGGCGCTTTAAACGCATCAATTAGGGTGTGACTGAATGAAATACGATAAACATGGCCATTTATGAACTATTACATAATTATACAGCTGCCATGTATAAGTTTTTGTATCTATTTGTATGTAATAACCCGTGGTCATAACTTATAACAGTTTTGAAATATAAACTTTTTCGTTTCTTCTTAACATCATGAAGACTTCATGATGTTGAAACTTTTTGTTAATGGAAATTCGATATTCCTGTTTGTTTTTCTCTTCATCACAGCTCCTTGATTACTCGATAAAATACCACTATTTCAGAGTTGATATTTTGAATGCCAGACCCTAAACTACTCATTCATATTCAGCAAACGCATCCAAACTCCAGAGCTAGTTTGTGTATAACGTTAATGGCGTAATCCACTAGGCGCTTGTATGCTGACCATGTACGGCTTGGCCTCAGGTTGGCCTGACACAATGGTACCGCGCCGGACGATAAAGGAGTCACGACAAGCCTTCCGGGACCCGGGGCGAGAGTTTAGAGGCGGCTGCGTGTCAATGAACTTGGCCCAGTGGTACTATGTTGGTATAAGTAATGGGTATAGCTTTTGAAGGACTAAGTGGATGTTTTTGTACCAAATATGGATAGATGGATGTTTGATGCGGTAGCTTAGGGTAGGGCGAGGCGAGAGCAGTGGTGGCCCAATGGTAACGGTCACGACATAAGGCTTCTACATATTGGCGCGACACGCGACGCGACACAAAGACTCCGCGTGTCGCGCGACGAGCGGTGCCTTTGTGTCGCGTCGCGAGTCGCGCCGATCTGTAGAAGCCTTTACGAGTTGTGGGTCGTAGGTTCGCGCCCTGACAGGCGCTTTACTTTTTGTAAATTATTTCATCACCAATCAATATACTCTTAAAACGGTGAAGGTGTACAAGAACAAACCTAGACCATACGACTGAAGTAAAACTTACAAATAGTAATACTAATTATACTTCTGTAACGCTCTCGTCACTTCCGTAACTCTCTCGTCATGCATGCACCTTACTCCCTAAGTCAAGCGTGCCTAAAGAAGTTTTACTTCAAAAACGAGTGTGCTTTAGACCACACGACTGAAGTAAAACAGAAATCACTGTTCCCTAGAAAAAGAAGTTTTCTTCAAAAAAGCTGCGGTCTTGTGAGTGTATAATAAACAGCCAGTGTGAATTTATAAAAATACCTATTACGCGGGACGGCCCGCGGCGGTGACGCGGTGTGTTCCATGTTTAAAATTTAAACAACTTCTGTTCGCCTCTTTCCGTAACGCTCTCGTCACGCATTCACCAGCTTTCTC
Organism: Tiliacea aurago; assembly: GCA_948098905.1. NCBI lineage: Eukaryota > Metazoa > Arthropoda > Insecta > Lepidoptera > Noctuidae > Tiliacea > Tiliacea aurago. The sequence continues at coordinate 10,344,190 of OX402590.1, forward strand.
AGTCAAGCGTGCGTAAAGAAGTTTTACTTCAAAAATTCGAAGACATGTGACATTTACCAACCCGCACTAGGCCTGCGTGGAGGATTACGGCCCATTCCCTCTCATCGAAAGGAGGCCAGCGTCCCAGCAGTGGGAACATTATAGGCTGATTACGCTTACGTGCATACTTGGAGACGTCTTAATTTGAAGAAATAGAAGTCGTGAACTTGTTGACGTCATATTTTTTGTCACGTGTTCTGAACAAGCACCCTCTGCGTTCGCACATTATTGTCAATTGTTACGATCAATAAAACATTGTGCCCGCAAAATATACGCTGTATATCTGTGGCACGCATACAATACAATTAAATACGTTAATATACGACTCACAAAATGAACAATTACCCAGGTTTAATAAGCGTATTGTGATCGTGCAGCGTGGCGTATTGTCACAGAGGTCAATGAAAGTAGGTAAACCATAGACACATGCATAGAAACTACAAAATATTCCCACTGTTTTAATAAATGAGTATTATTTCACACATATGGAAATGTACCTACGCATTGTTATAAGACTTTCTTGCTTTTTGGAATAAATAAACGAATATCAAATGCAAATTGGATCGAGTGTGTCAGAAATGATATGTGTATCGATTGTGCCTTATGGGACTTTCTCTGTCGATAAAGTGTACTATTTATATGCTTGATATGTCGTTTAGCGTACGTAACGATCTGGTTTTTGAATGTACATGTACATACGCAGGCCAAATTAGGAAGCGTCGTATCAAGTTGTTTAGATTCTTCAACTTGCAACACAGGTTAGAAAAAGCAGAATTTTCTCCTTACAACGACCGTTAATGTTCTTCCTGTTGCTTTTTTATAGGTATACTAATGATCCTTGGGACGGTCGCAATGTTGCTAACAAACTTTTCCTTATTCAGCGTGTTAGGAATCAGTTAGGAATTGTTGTAGTAAGTCATATATTTAATTTGATAAGCGTTAGAAATAATTTTAGAAGTATATTTTTAAGTAATTATTTTATTATTTTTTGTTTTCATCCTGGTAACACTGACTCGCTTGCCGCCCCGTTGCGCGTTGCGTCTTCCCACAAACCAATGGCGGATTAGTCAAGCGTGGACGCAACGGGCAAGCAAGAGGTCCGAGCCAGTTTTTTCTGTGATAGTCCTGTCGATTATACGAAAATAAAGTTATAGTTTACACGAGTTTATAAATCCGAAAATTGTGGTATAAGTCAGTGGCGAAGGGTGATTTTATGATTTATTCCAGAAATCCCCACCTACAAATCCCCACTGGTGGGGATTGTTACTTTTTTTTCCAAAAATTCCCACTGGTTAAATAAACTCAGCCTAGTGGGGATTTTTGGAAAAATGAGTAACTATCCCCACCAGGTGTTGTTGTTTGTAAATAATTAAAACAAAAAATGCGTTAATCAATACCTACGATAAGTAACTAATTATGTCAATATTATAATAACCAACTTCCATTATAAATTGTTTGCATTGAAACGAAACTCAATTGACTAGATTCAAACAAAAAATATTTAAACATTATAGGATCACGTAAATCGTGGTTGAGAATTTATCTCATTCTTTCCAAAAAAAAATGGCACTGTAATGCTGCCACGCATTAACTCTAGTTGAGCATCTAAGATGAACGGATCTTTTTCTTTGCTTCTTTGTGATCGCGGGTTCCGACGGTGACTTTCGTTAGCACTTCTTTCATAAAACAAAGCGTCTTCATGCAAAAAATGTAGGAGTTTCAGTAAACTGCTACCGAGATTACCATGTACTGTATAAAGTTGATAAAATGGATTTGAATGTCGATTTTAATTCAATTCCTTTTGAATGTCCTATTTCCAAAAAAAACGTTTATCGTTTTCATGCGACTACGAGCGTTTTTGGTAGCTAATAATAATATGCGAGTTTTATAATCATTAAAATCTGCTATGAGCAATGATTTAAATTTTAGAGGAACTGTAACTTCTGCGAGGTTCCTGACTTCAATTTTTTTTAACTGGTGCCGTTTTATTTCGGTGGATAAACAAAAAAAGAGGAAATTGTGACTCACTCAACTGAAAACCTGAATCATTGTACGATGCTGCTGCCGAATTATATGCTGTCGAATTGAAGGCTGGTTCTATGTTGCCAGCCAAAGCCCAGACAATCAAAACAGTGACAGTTTTCGCCAGTATTGTTAAGCCAATGGATAAAAGAAGATTTCATAAAAGTATTATGTGTTTACGGAGAGAGGCACAGAACGACAAACATTTTGGAAGGGTGGCATAATAAACGTAATGCAGCTATATCGAAAAAAAAGACCAAGTTTACTGAAACTCCTACATTTTTTGCATGAAGACGCTTTGTTTTATGAAAGAAGTGCTAACGAAAGTCACCGTCGGAAACCGCGATCACAAAGAAGCAAAGAAAAAGACCAGTTCATCTTAGATGCTCAACTAGTGTTAATGCGTGGCAGCATTACAGTGCCATTTTTTTTAGAAAGAATGAGATAAATTCTCAACCACGATTTACGTGATCCTATAATGTTTAAATAATTTTTGTTTGAATCTAGTCAATTGAGTTTCGTTTCAATGCAAACAATTTATAATGGAAGTTGGTTATTATAATATTGACATAATTAGTTACTTATCGTAGGTATTGATTAACGCATTTTTTGTTTTAATTATTTAGAAACAACAACACCTGGTGGGGATAGTTACTTATTTTTCCAAAAATCCCCACTAGGCTGAGTTTATTTAACCAGTGGGGATTTTTGGAAAAAAAAGTAACAATCCCCACCAGTGGGGATTTGTGGGTGGGGATTTTTGGAATAAACCGATTTTATGATAGAGGTAAGCCCGAGCAAAAAAAAATCGTTCTATTCAAAATAAACTCGTCATGACGTCACTTCAGGTCACATGAAAAAACATAAGGTATGTACGCTGCTTTAATAGCAAGTAATGAGCGTTAACAACAAATGATATTAGTGTTGTGATTATTCTTTATGATCAACAAAATAAATACCCGAGAATCAATTTGGAGTTTCCTTTCAAACGTTTTTGAAGCGGAATCTTTTTAGCCGCGTTGAGTGTTTTTTGGATACAGGTACAAAATGATTATTTAGGACTGCAGTAATTAAAATCGTTAGTGGAGGAAGCTGTACTGGCTTCTTCCAATCCCAAGACACTATCGCAGGGCTAACCAAAACATAAACGGAATCCTAAAAACTAAATGAACAAAAGTCATATAAACAATGTACGCACTATCACACACACTTTCACACACACTCACACACACACACATGCACATGCACTCAAAAATCCACTCGTATTCACCACCCATGTGCGCTCCTTTTTGTATTTGTATTTTTATTTTTTCGTTTGTATTTTGTACTTTTATATTTTTCTTTTTAATATTATATGTTTTTTCTATTGCATACACGGTTATGTTAAGTGGAAGAGCGGAGTCACCTAACACAAGCATCTCTTTGCTTAAAAGGTGATCTCCAAAATATGTCAGCTATACAATATGTAACTGAAATAAACATTTTTATTTTTTTATTTTAGGTATAAAACTAATGGTTCGCGTCACCGACATGCTAACCCTGTCACGTGACGTTTTGCGCCAGACTGGCGACGCGCAGCGGCCTGTGTATAAGTATACATACGGAATTAACGCACAACATGTCCCGGAATTAACGCACAACCTCTTAGGGTCATTGTACTTACTCATCATTATGAACAACTATTACTATGGGGACAAACCAGAAATCGCAAAAAAACAATCAGCTGTTCCCTACATTTTGAAGAGTTATGAGAACATAAATGTAGCGAACAGCTGATTTTTTTTTCGCGATTTGACGTTTGTTCCCATCGTAAAAGTTGTTCATAATGATGAGTACAATGACCCTTTGAAAAGAATATATACAACATGTCCCAGAACAACCTCTTGTTCTGGGACATGTTGTATATATTCTTTCGGCAGTCCCACATGACTGGCAATTTTTTTTTTATGAAACTCTTTTGAGCTAAAAGCTTTTCCACATGACCTTTTCTGTTATCTACAATATTTGTTTCAGCTTATCTGAAGCCCGAACGTAAAAGCTCTCTGAAATTATCTTTGTAATTATTTGGTGAGCAAGAGCAGATATAATACGCAAGTTTTTATCTGTTGTAATATACCGCTAATGACTTGCCGGATATGGTTCCAACATGTTAATCACCTATATCTGCCAACACACATGTGCGTGAAAACCGCATATTAAAATATCAGTAAATCAAACTGCCCTACCCTTAGGTGGGTAGGTACAGTCCGCAAGGCCTAAGCTGAGCTTTGCATTTGTGTGAGTGATTACCAAAAGTGAGCATTTCTCAAATTTTTTGATATAATTATCAAAAAATTCATAGCCATAAAGTCGATGTCCCATGTTTTTGTCATTGATTATTTTATTACTGAGTGAGATATTACAAGTAATATCATGATTGTCGTAACTGCATCGATATTATTAAATTATCAGACAAAATTTCAAAACAGTGTACAAATTAATAAGTTAATTTTAAAATTTAATAATCTTCGTAAAATTTAATAATCATCTTCGTAATTTTCGTAGTATGGATAGTAGTTTGTCCCATTGTGGCCGCAGTGATTTCGAACTCATTTATTTTCATTAAATTTTATGAAGCTCTACGTATGTTATAGTCTAAAAACAATGTGAAATATTTGTTTAAACTGTTGGGTTTTAACCTTAATTTTTTTTTATTTAGAACCTTCATTTCGTTACTTCTGTTTTTACTGTTACTTTCTCGTGGTTTCTATAGGTCAAAAAAATTATCCTCGATCAGTTTTTACTTTTAGCGGATGAGTTGGGTGTAAACATTGGCGGGAAGAGCGTGACTCCAGCGAGCCATCAACTCCGTATTTAAGCTTAGGTCCACACAGGTGTGAGTGGTCAGAACAATATGAAAGTTAAATTCACCCACACCTTCACTGGAGTACAGTTCCCTGTTCCCACCGAACAATCGATCGAAGCTCGAGCTCACAAATTAAATGATTACCCAATATGTAATCACAAAGTATATCCATAGAAACCAACGCGGTGTCCATAACATGTAATCTTACAAGAAAGCGCTTCGATTCTAAGCTTTCTATAGAATTAACGCGATCGTCTTTTATTTGTTTCCGGAGAAGAACGCCTGCGCAATTACACTGGAGGCGCAAACATCATGCCATGCCACAGCTGATATTATACACCCGTAAAAGGAAAAATGTATAGAAGAATCCATTGGCACAATTCGGTATGTAAAGTAAAAAATAACCTATGCCGATTCCAAAACCATTTCGAGATTTTAAGCTTCTAAGACTTATTTTTCTATTAATAGGTCTTAAAATTATAAGATCGTATTTATTTTCACAAAAATACTTAAAATCACTACACTTTTTTTGACCTCTAAATGACGTCACAAAGCAGCCTGAATTGGAAACTTTCAGCGCCTCTTGTAATTAAGTTGTTCTTTATGTGTCAAGTGTCATGCCAACGTCAAATTTACATGAAGCACTTAATATTATTCTATTCAGATAGGTAAATATGTAAATAGTGTAGTTTTTCACCAGCGGCGGACAGTACAAGTCGAATCACATCGATGTATCGCCTCAGGAAAACTTAAGCAATGACGGCATACCGATCCACTATATTTACTACAATAGACCAACAGTACAATACATATGATTATAAATGTCCATTTGTATACTATTTGCACCAAGCGATCCCAGTAATAAAATTCTATCATATAAACATAGCTAAAAAAAAAACGAGTGTGCTTTAGACCACACGACTGAAGTAAAACTTACAAATAGTAATACTAACTAATTATACTTACTTACTTCAATGATATTATAGTCGTTGGATACTTACCGGGTAAAACGGGGTGTTTTTGTTACCTGCACTATAATTAACGATTAAGTGTCCTTGTTGGCCACAAACTATATTATTTCAAGGTTAAAATCCATTTTAAAGTTGCGTCTCAATTCACCCCTGGATGTGTATTCACCCCGTTTTACGGTACTTACTTACAACAATAGGCCTGCACTGACTCATAGATATACGAATCGGAACTGGCTATGAGAGAAAAAGAGAAAGAAAATGTGTGCTTGCACCTCTCTCTCTTGCCCCTACAGTAATAAACGAAACGTAACTCTCTTTCTATCTTCACTAACTTATATCTCTCTCTCAACTTCCGTTTGCTCGCTTCCGTAACGCTCTCGTCACGCATTCACCAGCTTACTCCCCGGTGCGTAAAAAAGTTTTACTTCAAAATTTGAGCCGTCACGGGACGCCTGGCAGATGTGAAACATCGAAATTATTTACACACTACTACATAAAGACTGTATAGTAGCGACGCGTCGCCACACGACATGCGTCGCCCCGCCAGCAATCGGTTTTACGTGCGGCTGTGTTGCCCGTTTGGTGCCGGATATAAAGAATAGCACCATCCCATTTCTTCCCCTGGGTGTAGTAAAAGGCGATTATGGGACTTACTAGAGAGTGGGCAGCTTGTTCTCTATGCATTTTAACACTATACTGCGATCGCCAACCCGCCTGCCAAGCGTGGCAATTATGGCAAACCCCCCCTTTACGGGAGGCCTATGTCCAGCAGTGGACGTCTTTTCGGCTGAAATTATGGTAATGTTTCACATCAAAAAATCTATCATACAAACATAGCTGAGTTACTGGCTGAAAAGATGCTAAAGGCTTCTACATACCGGGGCGACTTGTCGCGCGACGCGACACGACACAAAGGCACCGCTCGTCCCGCGACACGCGGGGCCTTTGTGCCGTGTCGCGTCGCGCGACAAGTCGCGCTAGTATGTAGAAGCCTATATGCTCGTCAGTTTAATAACGACGCAATATCCAATATGTCTATTTATGCGAAACCGATGCATTGTTACACTTTTTCATAACATACTCCATCGTATCATATCTGATATTGTCATGTTTTTCACCGAGCATAAAATGAAATTGTGTTTTTCATTCATATTTACTGTTAAAGCGACTTTGTTCCACGCCCCGTTACAGGCAACTATAAAAGTGTATAAAACATGCAATTTCCGTGCCGCTGTGCAATTTTTTCACGACTATCCAGCTGAGAATTGATTGATTATATCTTAAGCTCACGAAATTCAATATAGTTTATCAATGTTGGTTTTTGTGTATGTAACCATCGTCGTGAGAGTTTAACTAGAACAGTTGTTAAACTTGAACTCCTTGCATAAAAACATAATAGGTACCTACTGAATCAAGTTAACATTTTAGTTAGGAACTCTTTCTACTTCTTCTTTCTTGTAGCTTGTAAAGGGAATTTAAGACCCAATTCAATTCAATTAATTTATTTATTGCATCAAATATGGTAGGCACATGAAGTTCTTAGAATAAATATTTAGTAACACACATTTGGCCAATATTTAGCATGCAATATTACAAGTTTTTATATTCAATTAAATATATCTGTGCTTTAACGTATAAAATTTACAGGGACACTTTTGAAAGAACTCATCCATCGAATAAAAACATTCTTGTAACAACCACTTCCGCAACGCAACACAAAACTTATTGAAGGGTAGTTGAGTAACTGACCTAGGCAAAACATTGTAAATTAGGGGAGCCATGTAAACGCAGCTCCGTCGAAAAAGTTCTAGCTTTGGAACGGGCATTTCAAAATCTAAATGTGTAACTTTCCTTTTATTTGTGTTATCTTTTCGTTCAAACAGTTCAAGATTGGACCTATATATGCTAAATATATGCATGGAACAAATCAATAGATTGTGCGACTCGAATATAGGCCTGCATGAGTCAGACCACAGCATTTTGAATATTGCAGGAATACACTTTTTTTGGGCGATGAATATCTTCGCCATTTCGGAAGAGTTTCCCCACACAACTATACCGTATCGTATTACTGAGCAGACGTATGCGTGATACCCCACTATGGCGGTACGCAAAGATATAATATTCTTAATTCTTTTTAAAGCAAATACGAATTGATTGTTTTTTATTTTATTTATTTCTATGTGATTCTTCCAAGTAAAATGCTCATCAAGTTTTACACCCAGAAACTTTGAATTACGTACCTGTTCTATATTATTATTGTTATGTGCAACTTTAAGTCGTACATGTTTACTTTTAAATGTTTTGCAATAAAGCAGTAGTGGAAATATTTATTTTTAATATCTAACCATTTTATAATGTCATTTAATGCTTGCTTAATTTCAATGTCAAATATTTGTAATTTTTTACATTTAATAATAATAGTGGTGTCATCGGCGAGCATACACACCGATGTTTTATTGACTGAGGCAAATCATTTATGTAAAGAAGGAACAATAATGGCCCCAAGATACTACCTTGTGGTACACCACAGTAATTAGTCCGTGCTTCAGAATCAAAACCCACTTAGGATTAGGATAGAACGCGTATCATCCAGCCAATTTGCGTTCGTTATATTGCTGTAACTGAAATGAATATTTATGTGTAGACCACCTAATCACCGATGTTTTATTGACTGAGGCAAATCATTTATGTAAAGAAGGAACAATAATGGCCCCAAGATACTACCTTGTGGTACACTACAGTAATTAGTCCGTGCTTCAGAATCAAAACCCACTTAGGATTAGGATAGAACGCGTATCATCCAGCCAATTTGCGTTCGTTATATTGCTGTAACTGAAATGAATATTTATGTGTAGACCACCTAATAGTATTTAAGATTCATAAAAGGCTGCTTTAATAATTGTATTCAGCACTTGTATTAGTTTTAGTATTTAGGGTTCCGTACCCATAGGGTAAAATGGAAACCCTATTACTAAGGCTCCGCCGTCTGCCTGTCTGTCTGTCCGTCTGTCACCAGTCTATATCTCATGAACCATGATAGTAAGACAGTTGAAATTTTCACAGATGATGTATTTCTGTTGCCGCTATAACAAAAAATACTAAAAAACAGAATAAAATAAATATTTAAGGGGGCTCCCATACAACAAACGTAATAATTTTGCTAGTTTTTGCTCTATATTGATAACGGCAACAGAACACAGGTAGACGCTTGAAATATTCACAGAATATTTAGCTATATTATATATTCACTTTAAAAATAAATAATTAAATTAAAATAAAACAAATATTTAAGGAGGGCTCCCATACAACAAACATGATTTTTTGCCATTTTTATTGATAATGGTACGGAAACCGAGTTCGACTTCGTGCGCGAGTCCGACTCGCACTTGGCCGGTTTTTGTTTACGACTATCGTAACGCTGATCTACGAAACGGCTTCAAGGACTGTCACAACTCACAATAAAATTACAATAATAGCACAGACTATTATATAATGTACCTACATACATAGTAACGTTTATTATGTCTTCAATTCTGTATTTTATTTATTATACAATATAATTACAGTATCTCATGTCAATGTCAACACGCGGCTTCCCTTTTTGCGCGAACTAAACGTCACTATTATCACAAAAGTCCTTTGTTTGTTTTCCAATCTTGTCTATAATCTCCATATTACGTGTACGACCGGAGTTTATATTACTAAGGCGAAGTAATATTAAATTATTCTTGCTCTGCCTCCTTGAAACAACAATGGAGTTTGAAACAATGTGAACGAAGCATACGAAGTCATTAAACTTGAAACTATTCAATATTTATCTTGAATATTATCTGATAGTTGTGCTAACGTTGTTGGTATAACATTATATGATGCTGCAGGATTCGTCATGGTGTTTACGTTTGTCGAAAATGTATGTTAATTGTCTCCCACATATGAAGGCGTTTATAGGAACTAAAGAAAATAGCCAGAATGGACATACAGCTTGAACATTTCAGATTTTTACTACTAAAATGAAATCAAGAAGAAAATGTGTGTTCTGTAATGTTTATTCTGTATTAATCTTAATCAAGTGACGTCATCAGCGTCTTCGCGTCTACTAATTAGTAGAAAAATAAACAATTTATCCGTCCATCAAGTATGGTGATTTGGACAATTTACCGGCTGCTATGATGACGATAAACGTATATATTTAAAACCTATTGCAACCGAATAACAGCAGATAAATTCAGCAGAACTCACGATCTCGCCATGCATTGATTTAAACGCACCTTTAGATACGCATTGATTGCAGTGCACCTACTTTCCACATTGCGTTAATAAGACATGTACTGAGGGCTTGCCCTATATACGGCGCATTGTAACGCATAGAGCTTAATAAATCGTAATGTGGAGCAAAATCAAGTAACGGAACCCGACAATGTTTAGGCACGCACGTTTCATCATAAAATTTAACCGTCCGTCCTTCTGTCTGCAGAATAAGAACGCTACTTAATTTTAATTCTATGGAAGGCATTAACACGGATTTATATTCAGCTGTGAAATACCGTCATGGGTTAGCTGGTGGGTCAAAATGAATAGTTAGAACGTGACAGAGATCTGTTACTGTTCTGCAGTTTGATGGTCTCGACACTTCCTGCTAAAGACTTGGCTCTATATTAGCTCCAAATTATTTTGATTGTCCCCTTTTTAGTACCTAATCAGTGATGACGATGTGTAGGTAATTGCTTTATTTCAAATTCAAACATTCCTTACCTAATATAAATATATACACCGTGGCATTTTAGTCGTCTTACAACGGCAGCCCACTTCATGTATCCAATGACTACTCGTACTAATCATTCATAAAATATTTATTTTTATTTTTATTAGCATTGAAATACTAAAAAAATAAAAAAATAAACATTATGACGTATGATGTAGTTTGAAACACCCTGATAAGAGCGCGGTGAGAGCCTTGCGCGCCACCCTTGGAGCGCTAGGGTCGTAACAGGGTGTTTCAAACTACGTCATGCATTATGTTTTTTTTTTTTTTTAAAGTAAAACTTCTTTAGGCACGCCTGACTTGGGAAGTTAGCTGGTGAATGCGTGATGAGAGCGTTACGGAAGTGACGAGACCGTTACGGAAGTATAATTAGTATTAATATATTGAAGTAAAACTTCTTTACGCACGCTTGACTTGGGGAGTAAGCTGGTGAATGCGTGACGAGAGCGTTACGGAAAGAGGCTACGGAAGTTGTTTAAATTTTAAACATGGAACACACCGCGTCATGGCCGCGGGTTTTCCCGCTTAATAGGTATTTTTTAAATTCGCACTGGCTGATTAATACACTCACAAGACCACAGCTTTTTGAAGTAAAACTTCTTTTGCTAGCGAACGGTGATTTCTGTTTTACTTCAGACGTGTGGTTTAAACCACACTCGTTTTTTTGAATTATTCAAATGTTAATAAATATTTTTTTTTTTTTATGAATGATTATTGATTAGTAGTTATTGGATACATGAAGTGGGACGCCGTTCTAAGACGAATAAAATACCACGGTGTATACTCGGGCACATTACCCGATGAGAGCAATGGCGACGAACAGTTTCTTCACTGTTTTTCTAAAAACTCAATAAAGTATACTTACATGCCGTAAGTCCTTAATAAAGCAATTCTGTACTCACATCAGTTTAAATCTCGTCTTTAGTATTGGCCGGTTAAGTACTGACTTACTGAGCCACCTGATCGGTGATTATGACCCGTTACAAATGTATGATATTATGTTCGTTTCCGTCCTTTTCCCTGTAATGTTACCTAATCTACATGGTCTTCACATGATCTGACCAAGATTATGTCTGGACTTTAAAAGAGACTATGACCTCTGAGTTTGTTTCGGCCTTTCTTCTCAGAGTAGTCAGATAGGAAACGCCGACCTCATCTAGTTTTTAAAATATGATTGACGTGTAAAAGTGTTTGTACAAACCTACTTACAGAAATAAAATAATTTATTATTTATCAGTAACATTACATTGTATGCTCACAGATGCTGTATGGCTATGGTGTATCAGTATCTAGATAAGGAAGTTGGCAAGCATTAATCGAATGGCAGCGGCTAAGAATTTGAATTTCTATTTTAATAATTATAGCCAAAGAAAATTTATATAAAGTAAATTTTTATTTACATTTTTTTTTATTTAATGTTATTTTTTTATTAAGGCGATAGCTGAATGGCTTACGTCATCTTGCAGGCGAGTGGTCGTTAGGCACTTTTGACATCAACTATGAACTCGCTCCTACTTAGGTATAGCTCGTAGTATAGCTCTTAGTATAGTAGGTGGTTTTTGTTAGAGGGGTTTCCTAACTTTCGTTATTTTTTACCGATTATCTCTTTTTCCTATCTACTTGTACTTTTCAGCATTAGATCATGAATTATCATCATTTTAATGCCCTTTTGCCAATTTTTTTGTGGTCGACGCAATATGTCTTTTTTAACCGACTTCTAAAAAGGAGCAGGTTATATTTTACTCTTTATGTTTTTTTTAATGTACGAGTATGTTCATGGATTTCCCCGTCAATAGTGGACCGAATTTGATTTTTTTATTCTTCTTTTTCTTTGATTGTTGCCAGAAAAATTTAAAATAAACATCTACATACATACTTATTTAAACTTTTCTTTAATATATATAAAAAAGTCACAAGGGCAAGTGATACTATACCAGCATAAATATAATAAGCTGGTATAGTATCACTTGCGTTCATCAGACAAGTGGTTTATCTACTAGACTTTTCTCGTTTCCCATAGAGCCGTATCGTTTTAATTAGAGTAGACACCAGGTGATAAAAGGGATTAAATCAGCTCATTATCTTGTGACAGACATTAGGCCTAATCTGCACGTAGTCAGATACATAGGGCGCCAGCCGATGGTACTCAGTACTGATGGCGCACTGGATAGGCCTTTACGCAAGAGCAAGCACCTGACTACTATTACTTTTACTAACACTAGGCTAAGATCATTGTTACTAACAAATTAATGGACAAAGTCTGAAATAAATTACTAAATAAATAAAATAGGGTATTTTGCTATCTAGTTTAGTTAAGAAAGAAAAAATATTTATTGTGCCTCGCACAGGGGATCACAGATTAAACTAAAACATACTCATAGAAACATAAAAAACAAAATAAAAATAATACAGTACAAAAAAAAAACAAAAAAAAAAAAACTCCTGTACGAGGCTAAAAGGCATCTTACAAGGCTTATCTCAGCATAATGCTGCGACACATAATCTGATAGGGCCCGCTGTGATGTCACGATTAGATACAGAAATAAATAAAACTTATAAAAATAAAATATTTGGTTAATAAAATTATTTTAATTATTATTGTAAACAGCGTGTTAGAACCCAACGTAACATCAGTTACTACAGTGATTCCTGTCTAGTCCATTATGTCGTAATAATAGTTCACTATGGATTGATATTTTATTACGAGTACATCCCACAAGAGCTTTACAAATATTTCGCATATAGAGCGGCTCTACTCGCGAAACTAAGCAAAGGTAATATTGATATCAAAAGCTCCAAGCGAATTCAAATTTATTTATTTGTACACATACCCATGTATAATGTTGGTACACATTTCCAGTTTACGCTGATCTCGCATTGTACGGAAATCATATACAATGCGAGACCAGCGTATACTGGAAATATATGCTTGAGTGTACATGATGTAATAAAATAAAATATTGTGTCACTATGTGCTGCCCTGTAAGGCGTATAAACATTTCTTACACAGTACGTGACGTGAATCCTTAACAAGCAAACAAACAAATAAATAAACAAACAAACAAATAAATAAATAAAAAAACAAACAAATAAATAAACAAACAAACCCACTTTCGTATTTATAATATTGACAGGATATTAATTAGGATCGGAGAACTAAATTATGCTAATTATGTCTCATACACTACACACCCTCACTCGTCACACTCTCACCCTTACTCACAAATTATCACACTTATTCGCGCGTTTTGGCCCTGTTCTAGACATAACACTCATTCATTTACAGTGCTGTTTCTATAATTTTAAGTTACCTTTTATTTTTAGTTTTGCATACATTGTCTTGGTTTCAATTGCATGAGATGATGATAATGATAAGTGGAAGCGCGGAGTCTCCTAACACAAGCAATGCCTTGCTTAAAAGGTGATCTCCAATAACATGTATCTATAATGTCCTTTGTAATTGAAATAAACATTTTTATTTTATTTATTTATTACAGTAGGTAACAGGTGTACAGGTAGCCTATAAAACTATAAAATACTGCTAAGTAAAAGTGTTAAAACTTTAGCAATAAACATAAACAACTAAGTATCAAATGAACCACGCGAACCCGTTCCCTTAAGGCTTCTACATACCGGGGCGACTTGTCGCGCTGGTATGTAGAAGCCTTTATTTGTTTTAGCTCGACTACAAACTCAAAACAGTACAAGAATCTTTCATGGTTTGGTCAACAGTTACTGGTACTAGCCGGGCTCCAGCAAACCGCATTCATTAACATAATGACCCGTGTTATACAACACAATCATAGGGTAAAAACTACCAAAACTAGCAATTTTCACCGCGATACAAACAGTGTCTGAGCCTCTCCCCGGCAATCATCTAATAATGGCCGCGTATAAGCGATAAGTATGGTGTATACTACGGGTGTATACGATAATTTAATAACTATTACGCATTCACTAATGTTAACATTACTGTAATTATGTAGATACAGACTCTAACTGTATTTTCTAACAATAAATAGGTGCCCAGGCCTGTTTGTAACAAGTCATAATATACAACATGTCCCAGAATTAACGCACAACCTCTTAAGGGGTCATTGTACTTATCATTATGAACAAGTTTTACTATGGGAGCAAACCTGAAATCGCGAAAAATAAAAATCAGCTGTTCCCTACATTTATGTTTCAATAACTCATCAAAATGTAGTCATCATCATCATCATCAGCCCATAGCAGTCCACTGCTGGACATAGGCCTCTCCAATTGCACGCCATTCAGCTCGATTCTCGGTAACTCTCATCCAGCTGCCACCAGCCACCCTGCGAAGATCGTCGCTCCACCTAGCCTGAGGGCGTCCTACCTTACGTTTGCCGATTCGCGGTCTCCACTCAAGAACACGTCTACCCCAACGGTCATCGGTTCTACGGCTAATATGGCCGACCCATTGCCACTTCAGCTTGCTTATTCTGTGGGCTATGTCGACAACTTTGGTTCTCTGCCGGATCACTTCGTTCCGGATTCGATCAAAATGTAGGGAACAGCTGTTTTTTTTTGCATTTTCAGGTTTGGTCATTGTACCCATCATTATGATCAACTTTTACTATGGGGTAAAAGTTGATCATAATGATGGGTACAATGACCCCTTAAGAGGTTGTGCGCTAATCCTGGGACATGTTGTATACTCCCCCTATTACTAGCTTTTAAGTTTGTGTAATCGTTTGTATTATTTTTTGTGAATTAAAATAAATAATAATTATTAAGTCATGATTTTTTTAACAAAGATTTTTTGCATCTGTAACCCAGAATTAGGGGAAAGTGCGTTAATTCTGGGATATGTTGTATATGATATGAAATACCCCATTAAGGATACCATTACAAATTATCGTCAGCATCAGCATGTTAATGTTTAGGAGATCGATTTCTGCGAAAGCCTACTTCCGTTCCTTCATACCACAAAATTACGATAAAAAATGTAATAAAAATCACTGTGTGGATTAGATACATAGTTTTCTGATACGAGTACTCGTATAAGTATGCATTTACCTTGGTATCTAGTAATTGACGCATGTAACGTTACATAACTCTTCCATACTCTTACTGTAAATAAAGAGCTTACGCTATACACTTGTTCGGTGTAATCTAATCGTCGCAATCGGGAGCAGTCAATGAGGAAGTGGTGCGACGTTTGTACGTGCGGTGCACATGCGCATGTCCATCCTACTGCATTCTGCGGTTAGCGAGACCACGTGCGAACATCCCATTAATACCGCCCCGAAGCTATAACGGAGAATTAAACCCTCTTTTAACATTTAAAAAAGGAATGGTACATTTAATTTATGCCAATTCTTCAACGCACATGTTTTGCCGTAACAAAATGCAAATAAATGCAATTAAGATAATAATAATTGTGTAACTGATCGAATAACTCATTGGAACGGAGCGGGCCGCAATGAAAATGGTCTACGATTTACTTAAAAACCGCAACCACTCAGACCAGGGCTCGGTGAAAGAAAAATAGTAGTAACTTAAGTCAGTGAACGGTATCACAGTGGATCACGACACCATCATTTTATTATTTTTTTCGGCCAGTGAAAGTTCGGACGGCTTCTCGCGATAGGCTCGTCAGGTGCACGCCACAGACAATAGGCCAGCATCATGCATAATGAAATAACGTCACGCGATTTTTTGACGATGGCAACAATTTTCGAATTTAGCCTCATTTTCTTTATTTGCTCTTTGAATGGTTGCGTTGCCTACTATGAGCACGCTAGCGAATACATCGTATCAAGTACACAATATTACGTAATAAAACAGTATATAACATTTTGGAGAGGAACGACTTATTTATAAGGCATTGAGGCATTTGTTTGTATCATATGGAAAGAAATTGCTCACTTTTATCCTCACTTTCGCAACTAAATATTTTTATAAAGCATCTTGATATAACTTTTTAATAGCTATCCAAATATGTCAGAAAAACTTAATTAAATCAGTAGGAATTTCGCTAATTGCTTCACAAAAAACGAAGAATCTTAAATAAATATTGATGTCATTATTAAATGTTGGAAAATATTTCATTTGTCACTAGATCCTTATCGCGGATGCTGTACAGTTAAGTCTGAATGAGAGCGCGTTCAACTTTGATGTGCGTATCAGCTGGGGCTAACAATAATGTACCTACCTACCTAATGACGTTGTCAAGCGAGTTGTTTTTATTTTCCACTCAATTAAAACTGGCACACCATGTCACTGCTTGACATGCTATGCGGTTTTTCGCCTCTATAAGGAAATGCGCACGCGCTTCGAAATTCAAATTCTTTGATTTCAATTCTTAGTCATCCTAGAGCCCTATGCTTTCTTCGGTATGTATTATGCAGTCATCTCCTTCTGACGCGGCCGTATATAAATATTTAGAATAGAATAGAATATATTTATTGTAAAACATGAGTATACATCAAATAATATGTGCAAGGTCTTAAAATAACAGGTTGATCTGCATGTTTTGCCATTTCTGGCGTACAAAATAAAATATTTTTGTTTTAGGATAAACCATAAAATATTTGAGTCTACACAAAAACTATTAGATAATAACTTAAGTAAAAAAGGTATTGGTTTTACAAATTTGAAGGTTAAATTGTGAAAATTGACAAAAATTTCGTAAATATAGGAATCTATTTAAATTAATTGTGGTCATTTGGCTGTGTCATTATTATTGTGATTTGGCTATTGTTAGCTACTGCTAAATGCAAGGTGGATTTTGTTTTCTGACGTAGATGACTTCAGAGAGGCCTGTAACTAGCCAAGTCATCAATATCTGCCTAGATTTTTCCTCAATTAAGTATATACATAATTATTTTGATGTCGGCTTTCAATCTAACGCTAACACGATGCAGTTGAATACCAGTAGGTAAGTATTAACGGCCGAACCCAATAACCTATATATCACCAGTTTCGGCCTACTGGAGATATACAAATATATCTATCGATGGTTTTAACGTCCCAATAATCTAGGAATCATACCCGCCCACGCTATCTACTGATGGGAGGGTGTATCGCCTACAACAGATATCTCTTTGTATGAAAAAGCCAAAGTATGCGTCCCAATATACGATTTGTTTGACAGGACAGTACTACAGATGGCAGATTTGGCTATTCCCCGAATTGCAGGGATATACGTAAAGTAGCCAAGCTAAAATGAACTCTTTTGTACTTGCAGTAATGATCATAGATGTTTTTTTTTATTTAAAGTAATAAAAAAAAATTAAATTCAAATATCTCGAAAACGGTGCGCCCTAGGCAAAAAATAACAGAAATTTAACCCCCCCCCCCCCCCCTCTTACTAACACCCCCCCGTGAAAGCACCATTCCAACATGAATTAAAGTTAAAAAAAAAATAACATTAATGCGCTAAGGTAGCCCGCGAAATTAAAATTTTATTACATTTTTTGCAATTTGCAGGTCAGTAACAGGTTGTATTTTGATTCGCGGTCATAACAAATATGGCTCTACAGAATTATATCTTAATCCAGTAACTTATTTAGAAGTAAGAACCAAAGAAGTTTTAATAGAAACTTAATTACACATGTTGTTTTTTAAAGTGATGTTGATTGTAATGGAACGCACGGGAGGGCGAAGTAGAGAAACCTACTTATTGTTTTCGTTAGATAGATAGCCTTTATCAATGATTGTGAGACGCCATGCGAGCATAGATATAATTATACTGTCTATCATCAATAGCGATCTGTCATTAACTGAAAATATGTTATTGGGTTCGGCCGTAAATGACATTCTATCTACCCAAGTAAAGACATCAATAAAAAAACAAACAACTTGTAAATTCGTCACATTTTCGAAAAAAAAAACGTGATCGTGACATAAACAAAATTAATAATTCTCTTGTCTTGTGTCAAACATGATTAAAGTTTTACATTGGTGCAAAGAAAGATACGAAATCCTAGAGATAGATTTAAAGGATACCTAGGTAAAAGTATAGTTGATCATGAGGAGAAATTTTAAGCAGCCGACAGAAAAATACCCATGTTTATAACAAACGTACATAGGGATGCTTCAGAATCAAATATAACAAATTATATTTATAAGAAAACTGGAGAAAATGTGGACCTCGAAAAAATAAACATTAAACGGCAATGTGAACACAATGCATATAAGTTCTTTGTGTCGCAAAGTAACATACGTATGTATTTAGATGACAAGTTATGGCCACAGGGTGTTATATTTCGACGTTTTGTTAATTATAAAATAAAACGTAATGTTACATAAAAATAAGTACCTAGATCTCGGCATTAATAAAGGTTTATAATGGGTGATGATACTTATACTTTCGTAAGTTTTAATTGCAAAAATGTCAAGCGCTCTGTACACAGCATACGTGAATTATGTAAAAAATCGGATATTATTGCATTACAAGAAACATGGTTGCTGCCGGAAGATATCTCATTCCTTAATACAATAAGTGATGAGTTCAGCTGCACGGGAGTCTCTGCAGTGGACACCTCCGCAGGTATACTGCGCGGCAGGCCACACGGTGGGGTTGCCCTTCTATGGAGACGTCATCTGTTTCGTGACGTGACTATTGTCCAGTGCGGTAATTCTCCACGGACACTGTTGTGAATTTGACGGATTTTACGGACACCCTGAGCTCGGTGAGTGCTATTATAGATAACTATAACATAGATTGCGTATTCGTGTTGGGAGATTTCAATGCGCATCTGTCGGAACAATTCTTTGATGAACTTTCCGAGTTTTGTAGTGAGCAAAAATGGACATGTATCGATACTAAAATGTTAGGCATACAGTCCAACACATATACTTTTCTAAGTGAAGCGCATGGGTCAAAACGGTTCTTAAGCGCATGCTTGGAGAGGGGCCAGTTCCCACTTCGTTGGAAGACGGGGAAACTGGTCCTCATTAAGAAGCCAGGGCGCCCGGCGGACTCTCCGTCCGCTTACCGGCCCATTGTGCTGCTCGACGAGGTGGGCAAGCTCTTTGAAAGAGTAATTGCAGACCGCCTTGTCGGGCGGCTGGTGCGGGTGGGGCCGGATTTGGCGGAGAGCCAGTTTGGTTTCCGCAAGGGGCGCTCTACGGTGGACGCCATCATGCGCGTTCGAGCCCTCACGACGGGGGATGCTGTTGCCCGGGGTGGGGTCGTCTTGGCGGTGTCTCTTGACATCGCCAATGCCTTCAATACCCTGCCCTGGAGTTGCATTAGGGAGGCACTTCGGTATCACCGGATGCCGACCTACCTCTGTCGAGTGGTCGAGGCCTATTTGACGGACAGGGCCGTCATCTACCCCGGTCACCACGGAGAGTGGAACCGGCGAGAGATGTCGTGCGGTGTCCCACAGGGATCGGTTTTGGGGCTGCATCTGTGGGACATCGGTTACGACTGGGTGCTGCGCGCCGACCTCCCTAGCGGGGTCAGCGTAGTCTGCTACGCTGACGACATGCTGGTCCTGGCGCAGGGGAGGTCGCATCAGGCGGCGGCTGAACTGGCGGCACGCGGGGTTGCGACAATCGTCAATAGGATCCGGCAATTGGGACTCGAGGTGGCTTTACACAAGTCCGAGGCCATGTGTTTTTATGGTCCTCAGAACGCGCCACTGTCGGGTTCCCAAATAACGGCAGGAGGGGTTCAGATCGGCGTCGAGTCGACGATGAAGTACCTGGGACTCGTCCTCGACAGCCGGTGGAACTTCGTGGAGCATTTTCGACGTTTGGCTCCTAGACTGGAGCGGGCCGGGGCTGCCTTAAAGCGGCTCCTGCCCAATCTAGGGGGTCCAAACGCCTCCTGCCGGAGGCTCTACGCGGGGGTCGTGCGGTCCATGGCCCTTTACGGGGCACCGGTGTGGGCGCGTTCTATAAGGCTGCGACCAGCCCAGCGGTTGAACGCGTCCCAAAGGGTCATGGCCATCAGGCTGGTCCGAGGATACCGCACGGTCTCCTGTGAGGCGGCGAGCCTCCTTGCCGGACTACCGCCATGGGATCTGGAGGCAAAAGTCCTCGCGCACGTCTGGGAGTGGCGCGAGGAGGCGAAACGCCGGGGTGAAACTCCGCTGCCGCGAGAAATCACGGCACAGCGGATAGAGCTCCGGCGGGATCTTATGGCGGCATGGAGAGTGCGATTGTCGCAACCCAGCGCTGGGCACGCCACAATTGTGGCAATAAGTCCTCTCTTTGAGGAGTGGCTAGAGAGGCGCCACGGCGTCCTCACCTTCCGCCTGACGCAGGTCCTCACCGGACGCGGTTGTTTCGGGAGGTTCCTGTTCAGGATAAAGCGGGAGGAAACGCCCGGGTGTCACCACTGTGTGGATCGCCCGGAGGACACGGTGGAGCATACGGTGGAGGTCTGCCCAGCTTGGGTGGAGCACCGCCGTGTCCTCACGGAGGCGATCGGCGGCGGCGATCTCTCGCGTCCGGCCCTGGTTCAGGCCATGGTTCGGAGCGAGAGTGCATGGGAGGCCGTCACCTCCTTCTGCGAAGCAGTAATGCTTGCGAAGGAGGAGGCGGAACGCGTGAGGGAGAGGCAAGGTTCGCGCCCTCGCGCCCCTAGTCACTGCAGGAGACGCCCCGGGCGTCGGGAGTCGCAAGCCGATTTCCGGCCACCGTAGGCGCGGGCCTGCGGACGGTGAGCGATGGGTAGCTCACCGTCCGATAAGGACCAGGCCCGGATCGACGGCGCGTCGTATTCCACGCGCGCCTCAAAGAGTTGTCAGCACCAACTGACGGGGTCCGATAGGGCCAATGCCTGCCAGGGTTGCGAGTTTGTCCGAAAGGGATATCGTGGCCCTGGCACACAGGCAAATGAAGGAATACGGGTGGGTTTTAGTCAGTAAAAGTCTGACACGCCCTCCCGCTCAGCCCAGAGCGGGAGAAGTTATTTGATAATTTCCCACCCAAAAAAAAAAAAAAAAAAATGGGTCAAAACGGTGGCTCGATCACTGTTTAGTAACAGAAGCAGCTGAAAGTTCTATTGGAAAAGTAGGTGTGTTGTATGATGTGCTATGGTCTGATCACTTTCCATTGTTTATAGAATGCAAATTAAGTGTAGTCGTACCAAAGAGTGACATTAATTCACGGTCAAATAATATGGTTGTGCACTCATGTGGCCGGCGCACACAGGGAGGCTAAGCAAAAATTTAAGCTATGGGTGTGGTATGGAAAACCAGTTTCTGGGCTGGTTTATAATGAGATGTGTGAGGCTAGAAAAGTCTTTAAGGCACGTTTAAAGTGGTGTCAAGACCATGAAGACCAAATAAAAATGGACATACTAGCCTCGCATCACTCTAGAAATGATTTTCGTGGTTTTTGGAAACATACCAACAAGTTGCAAAATAGACCAGGAATTCCTGTGGGCGTCGACGGAGTAAGTGAACCTAGAGAGATTGCTAACCATTTCAGGCAGCACTTTTTTGTTAAGTCTCCTTTGGGGCCCTCACGTACGGTGCTTAATACTGAGTCTGGGTCGGAGATAGGGATACAATATAAATCAAAGCAGGTTACTGATACTTTAAAATGTATGACTAGAGGTAAATCCCCTGGCCATGACGTGCTCAATATTGAGCATCTGCGTTATGCCGGTCCACACTTGGCTAGGGTTCTTACAATGCTATATAGCTTTTGTATGGGCCATAGCTGCTTGCCCAGTGAGATGATGCGACCAGTAGTAGTGCCCATTGTAAAAATCAAGACTGGTGACCTCGCGGATCGCTGCAACTAGAGGCCCATCTCACTAGCTACTGTAATATCAAAAGTGTTTGACAGTGTGCTTAATACACGACTAAATAAAACTGTAAATATTCATGACAACCAGTTCGGGTTTCGACGTGGTTTATCAACAGAAAGTGCGGTGTTGTGTCTTAAGCATACTGTCAAATACTATACGCAGCGTGGGACGCCGATTTATGCTAGCTTCCTCGACTTATCCAGGGCTTTTGATCTGGTTGCTTATGACGTACTGTGGAGAAAGATGGAGAAGGATAATTTGCCAACGGCGCTGATAAATATCTTTAAATATTGGTATGGCAACCAGATCAATAATGTACGATGGGCTGGGACTTTTTTCCAGACCATACAGGTTGGATTGCGGGGTGAAGCAGGGAGGGTTGAGCTCACCCACGCTTTTCAACCTGTATGTGAACGAGCTAATTGGCGAGCTCAGCAGCACCAGATTGGGTTGCTATATAGATGGTATCTGTGTAAATAATATTAGCTATGCAGACGATATGGTGCTTCTGAGCGCGTCAATCTGTGGTCTCAGAAAGTTGGTCGTCAAATGTGAGGAGTATGCCAAAACACATGGCTTAATGTATAACTCCAATAAATTGGAGATTATGGTCTTCGAGGCTGGGGGTAGTCCGGGTTATGTACCACCTGTATTACTCAATGGTACTCCACTACAAAGAGTATTTAAATTTAAATATCTTGGTCATATATTGACCCCGGACCTCAATGACGGACTTGAGGATGGAGGGGGAGCGGAGGGCGTTGTCGGTACGGGCGAACATGCTAGCTCGCAGGTTAGCACGCTGCTCACTTTAAGGTGAAAAATACTCTGTTTCGAGCTTATTGCACATCGTTTTACACGTGCAGCCTGTGGGCTAGATTATACCCAACGCCCTTCGAGCCCAATACAACAACGCTTTCAGGGTATTGGTGGGGCTGCCCCGTTTCTGTAGCGCATCAGGAATGTTCGCGACCGCACATATAAATTGCTTTTACGCAACGATGCGAATGAGGTGTGCATCCCTGGTGCGCAGAGTGCGGGCCAGCTCCAACAATATCCTGAAAATGATCGCTAGCAGGCTCGATTGCTTGTACGTCAATCACTGCAGTGCCGTCTCCCATGGGATGCAATAAATGTATATAGAAATAAAATAAACTAACATAGTTTGTAAGTTTACTAACATATTGAGTCCTTGTTACTTTAATAAAGAATTTAATAATAATAATAAGGGGCCGGCGTAGCATGCGTAATTCATACAAACGTATTACCAAAATAATTTGTAAATCAAATATATTCTTAAGGTAGTGTGTATTTATTTCGATTGGATTACAGAATATCTATGTTCCCAAATATATATTTTGAAAGGACAATAATATAAAGACGAGATACGAGGAAAGAAAATGTCTATAGAAAACTTATTTTTCTCATAATTCTTGTTTAAATCAGTGTCCGTTCAAAACGTTTTGTATTCCAATCGGAATAAAGACACTACCTTAAGAATATGTTTGATTTAAAAATTATTTTGGTATTACGTTTGTATGAACTACGCATCCATCGCAGACCTTTTAACTTTGACACAGTGCCGTGTAAGAAAGGCTTTACGTCGACATACAATCACGCACGGACCGGTCATTTAATTAATATATATCTTTATTATATTATTAGCCGCTGTTGCTCATTTCACGGGCTGTCAGTACCGCCGCAGATACCCCTTGTTACGATCTAACACGGAGAATAAATTGAATTCCATGTCATGTATCATTATCTAATACATCTTAGACTTTGAACACGATTACGAAGCAGTGTTAAGATAAAATAATGTATAGTTTTGTACGACTTTTTGCAGTTATTAGAGTAAGAACAATAGAGCTATTTAGAATATTAACTGTGAGAATTATAAGAATAGGAAGTGTGTATTTTAGACGAGTCTAAACTGCCGGAAATGCATCACAACGAGGAGATATTATGACTAAATATATTTTTCAGTATAAACAGATGAAGGTGGAAGGAGATTGAAGGTCTTGGTTAAATAACACTAGATTGAATCTCACTTTCGGCGGAGTAAGGCTGCGCATTAACTTGGTCATTAGGTTGTATTGGTTCGATCTTTAAATCGAGATCCCTCGGAGAGCACGACCGTTGGACCCAGTTGTGATACAAACACCTATGAAGCCATGATTCATGCACACCACATTTTACAAATTTAAAAATATTACACTAGGGAGAGTTCTCCAATTTTCATAAAATTAAATCCAAATTTATTTGAGTTTTGCACTAGGGCCAGACACAAAGACAAGCTGCCCATCGTAGCCAGTAAAACAAAGCTTTTGCACCAAAACATCTTTTGTATCTATGGGGCCCACGTATCTTTAATAATCTTCCACCTTTTCTCAGAACCGTGAGCGATATAAATACCTTTAAAACAAAACTTCATGAATTATTGATAAGTAAACGTTATTACTAACATATGAGAATTTCTAAATGACAATACATTAAATCATACTGTTTTGTAAAACTAGTAATTTGTAATTTGACATAAAAATTATACAAATTTAATCTAATGACAATTTGATGTATTGTATTTTAACTATGTCCTGAACTTATAATATGAAATTTGTTTGCCTCAATGGCGGGACATAACAGACTTACCTGTAATTAATCATTAATCTTATGAACCACAATACATTATTTGATTTTGAAACCTAAAACGGGTCTAATCTTAAATATAGCCCAACAATTCGTCTTTATAATCTCCATAACAAACATGCTAGCCTAGGCGGACGTTGAAACAGATTCACATTTACATTTGCATCGATTCGATTCAGTTGAAAGTGATCATCGTGTTTCAACTGACACTTTGATCAATGATCATTGATCACTAGAATCTCAAACGCACCGCTACAGATGCACGGTTCAATTAGCCTGTATCTAGACTGAATCGAGGTATGATTGAGACATTTCCTAGTTAATATCTTCAATATGATCTGTCTACATCATGCTGAGATAGGAGTATTTTGGCATCGTACAGGACCTTCTGTTTCTTTTGTTTTTTTGTTGTTTTTTATACTTTTATCATTATTTTTCTTCTTCTTCGTCATATCGATGATTCCCTTTTATTCGTTTTACTTCTACTAACTTCGTTAGCGTTGGCCTCGCAAAGTTTTCCATAGTGCAGGTTTTTTTGCACAGAGAGCACAACAAGAGGTGACACATCGTTTGTATCTTTTATCATTGTGTGTTTAGTTTAGTTTGTGATCTTCCTGTGCGAGTCACAATAACAACTTTTTCTTTCTTTATTGACTAGAATAATAGACTCAATAATTAAGTACTTAAAGCATAGATACATACGACCTTGTAATTTGTTAATTAATGTGCCTTTGTATCGTTGAATAACTACTTTCCAAAGTTAATTATATACTACAAGCCGTGCGCCTGCCTGGTGGGATTTCCCATCGGCAAAAATGACAAAATTCCAAAAATTCCTAATGTCAAACCTTCATCCCCTATTTAACCCCTTTAGGGGATGCATTTTCAAAAATCCTTCCTTAATACTCACTATCGTTATAAAAAAACTCTTGTGCAAAATGACATGCTTCTAGACGCAGCGGTTTAGGCTGTGCGTTTTCTGTTAGTGAATTCAAGATTTTTACTAAGTAAGGGTGTTTTTAATATCGTGCGGATTTAATCACGCATGCGGGATCGCCCTGCAAATGTCCTTTTCGTACAAGTATTTATTGTAAGGACGCGGGGTGTGAAACTAGGCAACGGTTACGCGTGCCCGCATGCGTGATGAAATCCGCACGATATTAAAAACACCCTAAGTAGATAAATAATTTAAATAAAATCTCAAAATAAAATCTTTCTTGGTGTCGTCGACGGGACGTCAGGTTCTGTACCCAAGTGTAAGTTTGCAACAGAGTAAACGTAACTATTTCGTTTGCGATAAAATTTGACCGATAGATCATAATGCTAAGAGTATAAGAGTGAGAATAAAAATCTTAACGCAAACTCGCTAGTTACGTTTACTCACTTACACTCGGGGGGGGGGGGTCAGCAGTGGGCTGATACATGCTGATAGCAATAGCAATATGAGACCCTATTTGTATGGCATGCACACCAATGGAGACAGCCCGTAAAAAATCGACGGCACGGTTGGCGCAGTTAGTTAAGCAATTGACTGCTGCGCTGCGTGTCGCGGGTTCGATTCCCGCACGGAACAAATATTTGTATGACCTACAAGTAGTTGTTCCGGGTCTGGCTGTTTGTGTATGTGAATTTAAATGTTTGTAAACGCACCCACAATACAGGGGCATATGCATATATATATTAATTTGCAGATATCGGACTACGCTTCTCAGTCATAAGTGATGGAATGCCCCGTATATTACAAGGAGTAATTGATGAAAAAAAAAAAAAAATATGGTGTTAATTACGGGTTTTCAACTTTTGAGTTATTTTAATAACATCTTGTAGGTAAGTATGAATAGGTACTGACTGTCAGTGAGGTGGTTGAAAGCGGTGACGTCATCGTTGAGCCTGCCCTCCATCCGGCGCAGCTTGGTGCTCAGGTCTCGAGTGTGGAGGAACAGGAACAGTGTGCATGATACCGCCACCAGAGCCACTAGCTCACTCGTCCTGAAATAATACAAGTAAATAAATTAAATGTCAGTGAGTAGATAAGTCTGATAAAAAGTTATTTTAAGACACGTGGTCAAGAACTCAAGACAGTCCCGTTACACCCTTTTTAACCGACTTCTAAAAAAGGAGGAGGTTCTCAATTCGGATGTTTGTATTTTTTTTTTATGTTTGTTCGCGCATAACTCCGTCGCTTGCCAACCGATTTGAAAAATTCTTCTTTTTTTTGGACAGGGTATACTTTCCAAATGGTCCCATGAAAATTTTATCGAAATCGTACTGGCGGTTTTTGAAAAATCAACAAAAATCTAAAAATGTATCTACATTTCCTACATTAACGATCTTTTCGTTTACTCTGCATTGCTTTTTTTTGTTCGCGCATAACTCCCGTCATTTACGAACCGATTTGGAAAATTCTTTTTCGGCACTAAAAAGTGAAATATAACTTTAATTTCAGAAGTCGGTGGCATAAAACTAAAATACAGATCCAAAGACACCGACTTCTGAAATTAAAGTTATTTTTCACTTTGTAGTGTTTTTTTGGTTTCGGTTATTTTTTTTTTTGTAAAAAGTTTTTTATACAGAAAATAATCAATAAACTAGGTCCGTATGGCCGACTAGTAACAAGGTTATTTAAGTTAAATAGACAATTTTTCTTTCTTTTTTTTTACCATACGACTCGGTACTCGATACTCACGATAAATCGATTCAAGTTAAATGTCAAAACGGGCCTATTATTTTTTGACAAGTATATAACGCGGGCGCAGTGCGGGTTGGTAGATGTCAGATTTCTTCGAATTTTTGATTCTACAACATCCTCAAGATGTTTTCCTTCATCGTTTTGAGAGCAGTGGTGATGGAATAATTTACACAAAGTAAAGTGCCTGTGCTCGAAGAGATGAGGCTTGTGTCCGAGTAGTGGGAACATTATAGGCTGATTACGCCTAAAGTTGCCTGTCTGGGTTCGAGCCTACGACCTACACGACGTAAGTCGCGGCCGTTTCCACTAGGCCACCACACCACTGCTGCTCGTTGACATTAACAGGGCTACAATTCGATCCTACGACCTACAAGTCATAAGTCGCGGCCGTCTCCACTAGGCCACCACACCACTGCTGCTCGTTGACATTAACAGGGCTACAATTCGATCCTACGACCTACAAGTCATAAGTCGCGGCCGTTTCCACTAGGCCACCACACCACTGCTGCTCGTTGACATTAACAGGGCTACAATTCGATCCTACGACCTACAAGTCATAAGTCGCGGCCGTTTCCACTAGGCCACCACACCACTGCTGCTCGTTGACATTAACAGGGCTACAATTCAGACTCGGGGCAGCTACTGAGAATTTCCTAAAATAAAAACCCAAATAACACTTAAGAGCGTTTACGACTTACAGCATTTCATACAAACTGTCAAGCCCTTGTTTTTTGAAAAGACTAAACCGATTTTAATGAAACTTTATACGCATGAGCAGGATACAAAGGTCTAAAAAGTTAGTTGAGAACATTTTCGAAAAATAGTGTTACAGCCAAATTAGACCGATTTTTTAATTTTCCATAGAAACAGAGATTTCCAGTTATCTGTTTTTAAATAAGACATTTACTACTGCTTATGCGTATGAAGTTTCATTAAAATCGGTTGAGTCATTTCGAAAAACAAGGGCTTGAAAGTTTGTATGAAATGCCGTAAGTCGTAAGCGATCTTAACTGAAACACGGATCGAACCCAGAACCAGCTAAGCAGTCGCTTGCAACCTTTAGATCAATGAGATAGTCTTTGTACAGACGCTGAAAAAGGCCGTCGAAATAATGAAGAAACTCCAATGGAGATCGGTTTGTCAAAACGACCCAAAATGTCAAGAAATTGGATCATCATCAACCTTTCAGTCGACATTTCGAAACTAAAAGCCTAGATTGGTCTTCGAACATTAGACTAATGAACCGATACCGAAGTTGATAAACGAGTAGTCGATGGAATCGAACGATTACTCGAGTTGCGAAATCGATTTATCCTCGAGCCTTTCAAGAAGCGAATCTCAGAATCGATATTTTCAATTATCGTACCAATTGGAATTAGAGTTTGTTGATTACGGTTTAAAAACTGCTTACCTATTACCGCTATGAAATCATCGGTATCGGTAAACGAAGTGACGAAGTTGTCTGCAGTCAATAATAACATCCGTGTGAACCAAGAAGACAATAGTTTTATACGCGTCTGTATTATTTTCTTTTAGTTAAATAACCTTGTTACTAGTCGGCCATACGGACCTAGTTTATTGATTATTTCCTGTATAAAAAACTTTTTACAAAAATAAAATAACCGAAACCAAAAAAACACTACAAAGTGAAAAATAACTTTAATTTCAGAAGTCGGTGTCTTTGGATCTGTATTTTAGTTTTATGCCACCGACTTCTGAAATTAAAGTTATATTTCACTTTTGAGTGCCGAAAAAGAATTTTCCAAATCGGTTCGTAAATGACGGGAATTATGCGCGAACAAAAAAAAGCAATGCAGAGTAAACGAAAAGATCGTTAATGTAGGAAATGTAGATACATTTTTAGATTTTTGTTGATTTTTCTAAAACCGCCAGTACGATTTCGATAAAATTTTCATGGGACCATTTGGAAAGTATACCCTGTCCAAAAAAAAGAAGAATTTTTCAAATCGGTTGGCAAGCGACGGAGTTATGCGCGAACAAACATAAAAAAAAAATACAAACATCCGAATTGAGAACCTCCTCCTTTTTTAGAAGTCGGTTAAAAAGTTTGACAATCTTGTCCATTGCTAGATATCAGGGCCAGGGACCAAAGACAATTCACTGTACTCCATTTGAAATAAGAGTAGACATTTAAATAAACCCTTTTTACAGTCCGTTCAACCGATTTTGACTTCTGTTGCGTTGGTGGCATGACAAATGGCAGCTGTAATAAACAGTTGGTATTGTAACTACGTTTATGCTTTTAATGCCATCCTTATATACAGAATAGAACTCAAAATCGGTTGAACGGAAAGTAAACAAGTTTATTTAAATGTCTAATCTTATTTCAAATGGAGTTCAGTTACGTCGCGATGGTCAATCGCATAAACTCACTATATAAACTACTACTATGATACGATAAATCGATTCAAGTTAAATGTCAAAACGGGCCTATTATTTTTTGACAACTTTAGACACACACACAGAGAGGCCTGTGTCCCAGCAGTGGGGACATTATAGGCTGATTATGCGAATGTCAATAAGCCCTATTAAATGAAAGTATAACATATCTACCTAGCGAAATGTGGGTGTAATTAGTGTAGGTACTATTACACCTCTTCCTGTCCCTTCGGGGAAGACAGGTATGACATTAAATTATATATAAAATTCAGTTGAAGATTATATTCTGACAGCTCTCTGATATCAGGCGCAGTTACTTACAGATTCCTACTTTCTCACAAGACACTTGCTCGACTACGGCATACTGCGACATCATGTTTTGTATAGCACGAGTTCACTTTAATGCACTTTTACCGTCTCTGATAGCCTTGAAAGCATGGAGTTTTATTGCCTTGTTTGTGAATAAACTTTCCAATTGTACAGTAAGCCCACGGTTTAATAAACAAACTATTTCAATGCTTCTGGCATTTTAGGGACGATATCATGTTTAAATTACTCTTTTGATTGTGCCGAAAGTCGAGATACAGTTTTTTATTATCGCTTTCATCGGGCAGGCTAACGTTTACGCAAAACGTTGGTGCTTTCATTATGTAACCGATCGCAATTAACAGGAAAACGTTTAAATATAATAAAATAAAACAATGATAAAACCTAACATTTTAATAGTCTATAATGCCTAAAGAGGTGGCTGAAATTAATGTATGTATGTTTGATTATAGCCCCAGCATGAAATAGCGAGCTTTCTCAGAATTATTAAGGGGCTGTACAGGAAATCAGCTGATTTTGATTAATTTTGAACATTGATTGTGAGAAAGGGAAAAATAATTTAATAAATATAATTTGTAATTTAAAAAGACGAGTTCTCTGTTTTGCATGTGGTTGGAAGGGATTTTTCAATTAAATTAAGTATTCATGGAATATCACTAATATTCGCAACAAGTTTTCCGAAAAATTACGCGCGACTAACGTTTGAACGTCAGTCTCGCGTAATTTTTCATCTTTTTACGGAAACTACTTTTGATTTTGCATGTAGTTGAAGCACTTTTTTGAACTTCGATACAAAATATAGCAGAAAAATAATGTTGAAAAATCCTGTTTTTTTTTTTAAACCCAGTCGGTAATGAATTTTTCCTATTATTTAGCAAACCATATCAAGAAATTTAAAAATCACACACTGGGCTATCCTTGAGATAAAATCAAATGTTATTTTATGATTAAACAATATCTTCATTAAGTAAATCAAAGGCAAAATAAACTATATTTTCGAGAGCGCAAAAGTGATGAAACTATTAAGGTGCTGAGACTGACATGAATGGTTTAGCACAAGGAAAGCTGTACTTTTATAGTTACACAGACTTAATGTTTCAATTATTTCAAGTTTACTCAGAACTAGATAAGAAATTGAAAGGGTGTTCTTCGTGCACGGTGCCTTAAGGGAAATTATTATAAGTAAGCACTAAGGAAGTACAAAACGCGGTAAATGGAAAATATTTACCAATTACTTATCAGAAGTAAACCCACGTAAGTCCTAAGAACATATCTCAACTGACTAATGGGATTACGTCATGGCAGATACTTTTCTCTGTTCCACTTTGCACTACTAGTGCTAATTCCCTTTCCCTTAAACTGCCTTAGACAGGTGCCATCAAAACGTTCAAGTAAAAGTTACCGGTAGATAATCCTTTCACTAACAGATAGCCGCTTTCGTTTCTCTGTAAGTAGTTAAAATAAAAATAAATGTGTGTTGTTCAACTAGTGTAGGTAATGTAAGCAAACATGCGTGATTTTATGTTAATTAAATGAAAATGTCTGGTTAAAGTTAAAACAGCAGGATTATTTTTCGTTATGTTTTCAAAAGTACCTACCTATGTTTTATCATTTCTTATTTGCTGCAAATGACCTACTCGTACCTACATATCTACTACAGTGTAACCTGTGGGGTATTTGCGAAACACAGCATCAGTAGCAATGAGTTTTATTCTGACAATTCAACCACATTCGGCGGCCCGCGTCAGATGGTGTCAGAAAACTCTTCAAAGGTTCAACCAAGGAGAGTCAAATCACGTCTACGACATCATCAGTGGTGACGAGTCTTGGATCTATGCTTACGATCCTGATTCCAAACAACAATCCACAATCTGGGTCTTCCAAGACAAACCAAAGCCGACTAAAGTCGTTCGCTCTCGAAGCACTTCAAAGAAGATGGTGGCTACGTTCGTGGCGAAAACCGGTCATGTTGAGACGATTGGAATTGAAGATCGTAGAACGGTTAATGCAGAGTGGTATACCACAGTTTGTTTACCACAAGTCATCGCAGAACTTCGGAAATCTAACCCAAAACGACGCATCATCCTATACCATGACAACGCAAACAAACACAGCGGTCGTCAAACGATTGAGTATTTGAAGCAGAAAAACTTAGAAATTCTTGACCATCAGTCATACATTCCTGACCTAAGCCCTAACAATTTAATTACATTTCCTAAAATTAAGAAAACTCTTCGTGGTCAAAGGTTCGAGTCCGGTGAAGTAGCAGTGGACGCTTTCAAATCAGCCATATTGAACACCCTACTTTGGAGTGGAATAAATCTTTTAATAACTGGTTCGAGTGAATGGAAAAGTGTATTAAACTAGGTGGTGAATACTTTGAAAAACAATAAAAAGTACTATAAGGTTCTAATTGTTTTTTTTTTCTTTAAACGACAAAACTTAAAAGGCATGGCTCGTAGTACCCAAATATAGCTGAAAACGAAGCTCAATTAATATTTTTAACTGTCGCAGAATTGTCATGGTCATAACGAAAGTATATTTATTACGTTGACTGCAAGATGCATAAGTATTATCGTTGAAAAGAAGCTCCTCTTATCGTATAGATCGTTAAAGATTTTTCACGTTCATTTTTAATGAAAGTGTGTAAGAAAGTGCATCTTTTATTGCGTGTAGGTAACCGAAAGATTTATTATTAGAAATTGATAATACTTACCTGGAAATTACCAAAACGAGGTCACACTCTCGTTTTTCAGAAACCTAGATTTTCAGATCTGTGTAGGTATTTCAGATATGAAATAAACTTATTTGCATTCGTATAAATGTTATGCCACTTATGATAAGAAAACAAGTCTCATTATTTTGATTCGTAACTGTAGAAAATTAGAACTTATCGTATCCCAATTATTTTTAATGAATAAAACACAAGAATTTTCTCAATCCGTTATGGACATAATTCAACTTAATTTCAGTCACCCTGAATTATTTTTGAATCTACTTGCATACACGTAGGTACCTACTAGGTACTTACCTACGTACAACTTAACCACGGTAGAGTACAGTACAATAAAAACGCTGCGATCGATGACCATGTCTTGTTTTTTGCGTCTCATTCCTCTCAGCAAGTCATGCGTGCAAGGTATCCTGCAGACGCGTCACTTGTCGCTGTAAGCCACCTATTAATAGTTGAGGACAGTAACTGCCAGTATGTAAGAAGATCTTGCGCAAAAAGTTTTGTAACACGTCCTTTGTAAAAAAAAAGTATGTTCGTCTGACACAGCACTCATACGACCACTGTCTATTTATGTACTCGGAGCAATGATAATAAATTAAACAGATATGTTACGAGTATACACTCACAAAACAACCGAAAAAAGTGTTCCGCGCAGCAGCGGCAGCACACACTTTTCATTAATTTTACATTTCCCTACAAGTAAAAATGATAGAAAAGAAATAGCTTGATAAAAACAACAAGAAAAAAAGAGACAGCTAGTGTTGTCAATTGCGCGTGAATGCAACAAATATTATTCTGGCCACCAATCACCGAATGTTGGCATCACAGACTAACAAATTGTGAATGGAGTGCATGCGTCCTTGTCGTCCTCACGAACAAAAAAATGTATTTCCATTTCTTTCTTTTTTCTAACCTCCAAATATGAGATTATTAGGATAATAATTGAAATATATTAATAAATCGAATTATATTGCGTACTTACATGTGGTATGAGATCCCTTGTGTTTTATTAAATTTGGTATCATAATTGGTACCTACACTTTCTAAATACACACGATGGCTTTTTTTGATTTTTTTAGCTGCTTCAACTAAGCGTATTACTCGTCGCCATGCGTGTCGCAGACTAAAGTCAATACGTCCCAATTAGGACGTTTTCGCAATGCTGCCAGCCTTTTGGGCACTTTTCCTGTTGACAGCGATGCGGACGAATTTTTTGATGCCCTTTTGATCTGTCCCCCTCCTTTTTTATATACTTGTACATATTATTATTTTAAGTCTGTTAGCGTATACCTATATTAAGTAAATATTATTCTGAAGATATGTGAAAATATTATTCTGAAGATATATGATTTAGAGCATTGGTAATTAAGATCACATGATTTATAGGTAAGGTAATTACTGACCATTCTCCTCTCCCATTCAGTCAAGTTCGTAAAATTACTGAACAAAGAACCCATGTTCATAAAATCTGAAGACAGCCCATTACTTGCGAATGATTTAAGTAGAACAAGCAGTAAAATATCAATTAGGTTCAAAGCTATAAATATTACATCTAGGGAAATTGCGCTCAAAGTCCGTCTCGATTTAGGGCGCAGCCCCTCGATTGCGGTAATTTAAAATATGTTTAATACGTTTCATCTCTGCTTGGGTTCCAGTACCAGTCCAATCGGTGCGGAATTTGGTATCGCGGTAAATTTCACGTCTTAACAAAGATGAAACAAAGCTGGAACGCAATTGGGCTGTAAGCAAATATAAAATTTTAGAGATGTGACTCTGGTATTGATAAGTAATGTGCTTTTTAGGTATAATCGACAGTCGATTTGAAGATTTATGGGCTAGCCTGAGGGGCTAGCTCTACTGCGTTTGACAGTGACAGTTTTGACAGACTATGCTTGCTCGATCGATGTTTTATTGTAGCAAGTGTTTTTATTGATTTATTTGAGGAATCTAATGAAAGAATTTTGTGCCAGTTGTACAGTTGTATAGTGGATTTCAACAGCTAGAAAACATTTAGAGGATGGTACCCTTTTCTATTCATGAATCTCTCTTCATTATGCTGAGGGCACACTATGGCCACATTCGGTAGTTGTTCCGGGTCTGGCTGTTTGTGTACGTGGGTTTAAATGTTTGTAAACGCACCCTCAATACAGAAGAAATTCCTAGTGTGGGAAAAAAAAAACATGGGCCCCATCGACACAGGCCAGCAGTCCCGGCATTGTATAACGCCTGTAAAACCTAAAAAACAATTTCAATCAATATTTTCCTTCAAAATGTTCATTGATAAATTCAAAGTAGGTATTATTTATACTTAACTCTCTTTTGTCTTGTTTTCTTTCTTGTCGTTGAAAGGGGAAAGATACATATTTGTTTAAAATAGAGGGCTTGTTTAAAGTCATTACCACCTGCCGGATTCCTTCGGAAACACTGGCTTGAGAAACGCAGTGTTTCCGGTTATCTCCTACAAGAGTCTGATAAGACCCAGAAGCAAAGAAGAAAAATACTTATGTAGGTAATGGAATTTTAGTATCATAGATATGTGGATTAAAAAAACCTAACCTAACTCTTCTCGTCTTTATTAGGAGCATTTCTTACACTCTCTCTTTGTGAGGAGTTAACTCGGAAATCAGCTCCCGAGTAAGGTCCTTGGACAGCCGGTATCTTTTTACAAACTTTCGATCACTGAGATCGAAAGCCGGATCACTCTTCCTCGCCAATAAATTCAGCCGCCTAGCCTCCGCACGAGCTACGGCTACGTCGTACGCGTAAGCACATTCTAATAGGTCTAAATATAATTTTTTTACAGCAAACACAATAAAATAAACAAATATCACTCAAAAACACAGCGAATGTTCGTGAAATGTTTGAGAAAAAGTAGCTTCATGTCAACTATTCCACAAACGCAGCAGTCGCATTCTGTTTGCGTTCTATCTTCGTTTGAAGTAAATGTCAAAACGACACCGCGATACGAAATCATGTAAAGTTTGAACTTCATTCATGCTACATTTTCGTTTCATTTGAAAAAAATTACCGCAATTCGGGCCCAGATATATGATTGTAGTGACTTTTAAATCTGTTATTACGCCTTCTTAAAATGCAAGTAAGTTATGCAAAAAATGTATGTTAAACTAGAACGCATACACATCAATTATATATTATGTGAATATTTAAGTATTGTAGTAAAATACTTTATGAAATAAATTCAGGAAGTAATGTCTACCCAAAGCATAAAAAACGATATTACTTTCAAACTACTTAAGATAATTTCATGTTTTCAATTTGTATTAATAGATTGTTTTACGATCTACAATTCTATCTGCGATTTTTTTCAAATATTCATATTTTCGTTACTAAAAATTAATATTCCCTATGAAAGTTAATGGTGGCGCGGTGTGAGTGCGACGCGCATTTGTATGGCCAAGGTCAACGGCGATTATCTGACCCTTAATGAAAATCTATACTTACTCATAATAAAATCGTAGCGGAGTCAAAACTGTAAGTACATTGAATAGTCTTCGAGTAATCGGGGAACAAAACTACAAAAAAAAAGATTCCGACGAACTGAGAACCTCCTCCTTTTTTAATTCGGTATAAAATATAGTTTTTAGAATTGTTGTCTGTTTATCGGTCTGTATGTTCCAGCATCACGCACATACTACCGGATAGAGTCTGTTCAAATTTTGCGTAGATATTCCCTATAAGTAAGTCTGGTCAGTCTTTATATTCTATGTTAGTTACTCTATAGGCTATATAGATACCTACATTATCACGCTATTTTATTTATATATTTATTTCTGTAACAATTTTAACATTGTATCGAAATTTTACACAAAATTACAACAATTAAAAATTAAAAGAATTACATCATTATTTAAAACATACAATAACCAAATAAGAAATTAAAAATTTTAACATTTGCAATTCCCTGTTATTATGTTAAATGTCAAAAAAATAATCAAATAAACAAAATATTCCACTATTACATAAATGTCAAAAATATAATCTAATGTCAATAAAAATAGTATAATAATAATTAAAGTCTAGTTGTATGTGCCACAGAGAAACTCATCAAGGGTGTAATAGCACTTTTCTATCAAAAATTATTTTAACTGCTGCTTAAACTGATAAGTTGTATAATAACTTGAAGTGTACACACGGCTACACATCAAACTATACATTTCTAGTATACGCTGACCTCTCATTGTACGGAAATCCTACACAATGCGAGATCAGCTTATACTGGAAATGTATAGCTTGATGTGTAGCCGTCTGTACAGGTAGTTTATTAAACAGTTTGTAGTATTTGCTATGGGGCATGAGCAATATTGCATTATGTTCGTATTCTTCTATAGTTTACCACGATTTGTAAAAAGGCAAGCAAAACGTATAGAATATTGCAGATACATACTCGTATAACCACGCTATACCTTTATGGAGCTAAGCAGTCAGTCAATCGTGACACATAATAAGAACGGCTATTTTAGTCAACGTTCAATATAGCAAATAGCATAGCTGTGGTTATAAGTTCGATCGCTAACTATTGATATTTTTTCCAGAATCATTTTTTTTTTTTGTTCTACTATTAGGCTGTTCCAAGTACGTTGTGCTTATGATAAAATAGGTATATATTTGCTTTATTGTTTACAGTTTTTTTTTACCTCATGAAAAATGTAGGCAATATAAATTGGAAATAACTTTTTAATGAGGTACCTACTTATACACATTAAATGGTCATACCTACTACCTATGACAACAGTCGAATTATTCCATTCAAATCAAATCAAATCAAAAATATTTTTATTTCACATAACCCTACATGGGCACCTATGAAACGTCAGAACGTCACTAGGTGCACGGTTCCACGTGGTCGTTTCCTATGGAGAAGAGCCGGCAACAAAATTCCACGGTTACTCTTTTAAATAAAATTTGCTTTTACAATGTTTTCAAATTACAGTGTTAATAGGTATGAGAGGACAGCGTGGGCCCGTCAAAAGTACCAGGTACTTAACAAAATAGAAAATGGTCTACAGATCTACAGTCTATTAAGTCGCAGATATATGTTAGTGACCTTGAGTGGTTAGCTTGCGTGTTCCTGCACTGAACTCACGCAACGCGTCGTACGTCCAGCTCATAGGACTCGCCCTTCAAGGAGCGCTGTCCCCAATTTGACGCATTATTAATTTATTATACACAAAACAAAAGGTATTTTAATAAAACGTGTATACTAAAAGATCAATAATTAAATTATCTTTAAATTGGTGAAGGTTTCAGAAAAATACGCTCGGTAGATTTTGCGCCATTCTCAGTTTATTATCCGCAAACAGACATAACTTTACAAATTAATTTCACTATGTAATATAAACATAATCTAAAATATTCACATTAAGTTATTGTTAAAATGCTCTAATTTATCATTTTTGTTTTTTAATTATTTACCCTACTGGTTTAGATGTGATCTTCAGTATAAAATCATTAAAAGTCGGTTATCGTCGCCTTAAGCCTACAATGTCCTCACATTAACAAAAAAATTGCATTACTTCACTGGGCTGATTTGGGAACGAATACAGCGTTACTGATTTAAGGCTTCTACATACCAGCGCGACTTGTCGCGCGACGCGACACGGCACAAAGGCCCCGCGTATCGCGGGACGAGCGGTGCCTTTGTGTCGCGTCGCGTCGCGCGACAAGTCGCCCCGGTATGTAGAAGCCTTTAACCTTTTAAATGAATCATCACGCTATAAGTACCTACCTTTATGGAGCTAAGCAGTCAATCTTGACATAATAAGTATTTATTTATTTTCTCATCACAAATGTTGTTTTAGACTGGAAGTCATGCTTAATCTAAAAAATAGGGTTAACATTGTGAGAGACTGGTGTCCAAAAAAGGCATAAAATACCTGTGTTACGGGTACCTAATATAAGAACGGCTATTTTAGGTATTTTTCCAGAAAGCAAATAATTTTGCAGTTCGAAATGCTTTGCAAACCTGTAGTTGTAATTCAATCTACTGTTACTTATATTATTTTAGTGATAGCCGTTCGTCAGGAGTAATCTGTAAGAATGCATCAGTCAGTGTATGACTGATGTGCCATTAGGTACCTAGTATATGCAGGAACGCAGGCGTTCATTAATTCACTAAAAACGAAAAAAACTTCGCAAGCAATGGGAAAAGCTACTGAAGGCTGTGGGTGTCGACCTCAGGAGGAGCTGCTTCTTCCACGGACAATTTTATTGTCGGTACGTCACTTGCTCCCGCGTCACCAGTCAGCGTCACTCACGCGTCACTCACCATTATTATTTTTACGAAGTATTTATTTCTCTATTTTGCGTGTTTCATTACCTTTATGTGTGATTCTTCTATAGATTATTATGCCAACAAATCACTTTCTTCTTTTTTTCCAATTTCAAAATTGAATAAATGCGCCGTCTACTCATTTTTTCTCTAGGTACACACGGCTACATAATTCAAGCCATATCTACATTTCCAGTATAAGCTGATCTCGCATTGTATAAGATTTCCGTACAATGAGAAGTCAGCTTATACTGTATTATTAGCTTATATAGTACTTAATAATGTATAGCATTTGTTATGTAGCCGTGTGTAGGTACCTACCAATAGCAAACCTTCCACATGGAATAAAACATCGTATTACACTAGTTAACAGTAATAAAATGTTAACACAAAAATCATGTCCGATTTCCTTTTGAGAATGTTTCAAAGAACTTTCCCTTCTGAGAGAAGAGTATTACTTCAAACCGGTTTAAATACGAAATAGACATAATAAAATTCTAACTTCTCTTGTAAAGAACTTGATATTTAAAAGACGTACACACTAAGTTTTAATTCCACCATTAAATAAATTACAGAAGACTGGCTGCGGGCATAAAAAGCCCTTAATTATTACTTATTGACGATGTAACTTGCTAAGAAATTAACGCAAGCCAATCCTCCTTCATATTCCAACTCTAATTAATTATAAAGCTAATGGGTTGCTAATTTACGCGAATGATTTACATTTAAACATTGATGTAATAAATAGGAAGATAAGGTACGCGCTCCTCGATGTGGACCGCATAAATTAGGTGAAAGAACACAATCGACCTACACTACTCTCGGTTTGCGGGGAATACCCGAATAGTAGTTTGTTTCCGAGTTGTTATGGGTACGTAACAGTGACAATTATTGCTATCTCGTTCCCGTTAAAGCCCACGTAATAAGTCTCTCTATTTCGGTTGTCGAGCACATGACGCACGACATCGGGTCTATTTAATATTTACGTGATGTTAGAGAGTGGCCTATCTTCCTATTTAATACATCAATGCATTTAAATGAAGCATGTTTGGATACAGAATTTTGCAGTAAATACCTCCTATCTATTAAATACCTAAGAAAAGGATTTTGTCAAATAATGCCAAAAGTTGTTCGTAGTTTTCTGTACATTATACCTATGTACTTACCGATTTTATTATCTTGGTACAGTCAGCGTCACGATGTGGTTACCTCCCTTGAAAGCGTCGCGTCGCGTAGGTGCTTTCAAGAGGGGTAACCACATCGTGACGCTGACTGTACATACCTACTAAATCTTGACGTTATCAGAACCATGAAATTTAATCTCTGCAAACTATAACTACCTTCATATATCGCACCTCCGCTCAAATAGTGTCGTAAGGCAAAAAAATCAGTCATAAGTATGACACTATTTGAGATAAGATTTTAAAGTTTTCTGAAACGAATGGAACATTATAAGACTTTTAATTTTTTTTGTGTTGTGACACTATTTGAGCGGAGGTGCGATATGTCAAGTAAAATATATCTCGGATGAATCCTAGAACATAGCATAGTCAGCCTATAGTGTTCTCACTGCTGTGACACATAGGCCTCCTCTCGATGAGAGGGAGCGGGTCGTTATCCACCACGCGGGCCCAGTGGGGTTGGTAGATGTCACATATTTTAGTTCTAGGACATGCCGGTGTCATGTATGTTACACGGTTTGAAAGTATCGACACTCACTAAAACTAACAGGTCAAGACAGAGAAGATACGAAAGAGTTATCATGAGAGAATTGATTAATCACGCTAGGAATAAACCTAGTCAAAAGAAAATGCATGAAATCTTGGACGGAAAACCCGTAACCAGACGCATCAAGACCCACAGGATGTGCTATCTTGCACACGTTCACAGGCGCCGCGAACCTCACCTGTTACATGCAGCAATGCAGTACAAGGCCAAATCAAAGAAATTCGGCCGCCCTATATATACATGGAATGATAACTTAAAACAGGACATGACATACTTCAACAAGGACGTAAGCTTTTGGATGGACACGGCTGAAGACCGAAATAAGATAAAGAAAGATGCCAGCAAAATCTACAAGAACTCTGAAACGGATAGTGTGACCTCAGACGAAGACCTTGGAATCAGCAACGTGTAATACAGCATAGCAGTGACACAGACAAGAACCGAGAGAACCTGAACCAACCTGGCGGCGAAGCTACTAAAAGATGCCCCTCCCATAGATAAATATCACCCGTCTCTTTACTATTCCAATGCTTGCTCAAGGATGCATATCCGGTAGGCTCTAACAATCCTTCCATATCCCAAGGGCACGTCTTCCCTACCATTATCGCGCCCCCCGGTCTACTCTCTTATATACAATGGTCTCTGTAGTCTCATGAAACATGAGGTTTCAGGGGCTAGTGTGAATCCTTGGGTTCATTAGAGCAATCGAGTCTGGTACAACCACGCTGGGGTCGGTGCATTTCATTCATTCATTCTAGGACATGCCGGTGTCCTCACGATGTTTTCCTTCACCATTTTGTGATCAGTGATGATGAAATAATTTACACAAAGTACAGCGCCTGACAGGGTGCGATCCTACATCTCGTTATTCGCGGCCGTTACCACTAGTCTACCACTTCTCAACTCCATACTTTCACTAAATTCCAGTAAAACCCTATAAAGGACTTATTTCTCCTCGAAGATATAAAATGTCCACACGGACGGACAAGTCACAAGATTAAATAAAATAGAAAGTTGGCGTTGCATGTTTGCGGGCCACACGTGTGATAAACTACAAATGGCCACATATGGCACTGCAAACTCAACAGCCAAAGAGAAAAACTATTGTATTATGATTTTATTACATCTTTACGTGATGTGGTAGACAATGACGATGGCATTTTAATGTCATACAGGTATAAAAGTACGCCATTTGTAACTACTTTTGTTCGATAACGTTACAGAAGAAAGAAAGAAGAAATCGCTATAATAGTTAGTGGTTTTGAACATGTCCAGGAGTCTACTCCGAAGATAAATCCGAAGTATCGGCCGAATGTTTCTCCGTTCCCTGACTACGGCTGACTATGGCTGAATAAGGCGAAAAAACAAAAAACGACTGTCAAAGAGGGCAATGACTCAAAGTCAAAAAAGGTAACTTTGGAAGTCAAGAAACGGCCGAACATTTGACCGATACTTTGGATTATTGTTTCGGAGTAGACCCCCCAGGTTCTAGTTTCAAATTCGAGGGCAATTCGATTATACAATCGAGAAATTAATTGCAGACACCGATGGAGTAGATTTTATCGTACCGTCGGTAGAAGCTAAAAAACTCTGGGCGGATTTTAAAAGTCCTAGGGATGCCATTTATTAAAAAACATCTACTGGTTTTGCAAAGCTAATTTAACCAGCAGCTGTCCCATTTTCAGGGACTATGTGTATCTATAGTAATGTATGTATACCGCCATATTTATGTAACAATAGCATTTGCACTTGTTGCTGTTATAAATCATAGACTACATTCTACAGTAGTCATACAACATCATACCTAGCTATCTATGTTCATGTAGCATGTGTAGGTAAACAGAAGGTGTGATCGCGTGCGCACTAAACTTAACTCGACACGTGTCTGCGCCGGCGCAGGACACGAGACAAACGGCCCTGTTGCAGCTACCACTCATGTCACACGAACGTGTATTAATAAAAAGGAAAATCTCTGACCTAACACAAGCTATACAACATGTAAAAAAAAATCAGGTGTTCCCTAAATTTATGTCCGAATAAAGGCTTCTACAGACCGGCGCGACACAAAGGCCCCGCTTGTCACGCGACGAGCAGTGCTTTTGTGTCGCGTCGCAAGTTGCGCCAGTTTTTAGAAGCCTTAACTCGTCAAAATGTAGGGAACAGCTGATTTTTTTATCGCGATTTCAGGTTTGGGCCCATAGTAAAAGTTAGTTCATATTGATGAGTACAATGACCCCTTCAGAGGTTGTGCGTTAAAGGCTTCTACATACCGGGGCGACTTGTCGCGCGACGCGACGCGACACAAAGGCACCGCTCGTCCCGCGACACGCGGGGCCTTTGTGCCGTGTCGCGTCGCGCGACAAGTCGCGCTGGTATGTAGAAGCCTTAATTCTGGGACATGTTCTATAGAGAGACCATAAACATTGTTATAAATTAATTAGTGTCGGTTGCGAAATGCGATATTTTATAAT
Source organism: Tiliacea aurago (assembly GCA_948098905.1). Taxonomy (NCBI): domain Eukaryota; kingdom Metazoa; phylum Arthropoda; class Insecta; order Lepidoptera; family Noctuidae; genus Tiliacea; species Tiliacea aurago. Next base: position 10,387,859 of record OX402590.1, read on the forward strand.
TGTCCAATAAATTCTTGGTCTTTCGTTAAACTGTGGTTTAATTGCCGATTACAAAGCTTTAAGCGGTTATATGGAGTTTGAATCTGGACTAAAAATAATTAAAAGCGAAACTCGTTAAAGAATTGTTCAATTGCTGATAAGTAACTATTTCTCGGGAAAAAAAAACAATCAAAACCTTTCTCTGATAGTTGATAGGTGCCTCCTACTCAAGATTTATTAACAGCATTGGATCGCGATTCAATTAAAGAGTAGGCCGTTTTGTGCTCCACAGAACAATTTAGAAAATTTCTTCCACTTGCATTAACAAATAAAATAGAACGAAACCGCCACGAAGAAGTTCACGGCGAAATCACAAACAGATTGCTTTTAATTGTTGTCATTGTTCAATAAACACGGCGTAAACAACTGAAACCTCGGTCCTAAACCGATATCAGATAGAAAGTAATACAAGTTGTCACGCCTTTTATCCGTAAAATTCATCCTGACACGGTTAAAATTTATTTGTTCGTTAACTAAACAAAATCAGTAATAATTTTAATTATCTACGTATAATCTTATTTCACATTCATCTCGGCATGAAAATCATACTTGACACAAATCCGGTAACGCGGCCAACGAAATAAATAAAATAAATCGATAAACCTACAAACACGCAGAGAATTAAAACTGTACTTTATTTATGTACTGGCTCACCTTTGCATATTATTCTCTTTTGTTATATTTTAACACCAATAAAGAGATAAATATCTTCGAAATGGAACAAAATCACCGTGCACATGAATTTTAAATATCAGTGGGTTAAAGTTACGACTAGATTGGTTTTCTCTGCACTGAAAAGTGCTTCCTATAACAAAAATCTTGTTTAATGTGATCAGTTGATCACGCATCTTGACTCCATTGCAGCCTAACTCTTTTGACTTCTGAAATTAGAAGATTTTTGTTAATTTTATCATAGTTCCGTCTACTAAGTAATGAATTAGTTTAATTACGGGTAGTTATTTAATTAAGCTCAAATTCCCATTTCTTCCCGTGGGTGTCGTAAAAGGCGACTAAGGGATTCACTAGAGAATGGGCAGCAGCGTTCTCTATGCATTATAACACCATACTGCGATCGCCAACCCGTCTGCCAAGCGTGGCGATTATGGCAATCCCTCCCCTCCTTTGGGGGGAGGCCTGTGTCCAGCAGTGGACGTCTTTCGGCTGAAATGATGAATGATGTTTTAATTTAGCTCAAATGTTGGCCAGTTTAAGAATGATATAAGCTAACAAGTTGCTTGAATGAACTTAAATTAATGTCGATATTAATTCAGAATTTGTTCTGGCAAATATGCTATCTTGTTTATAGTAAATAGATAAATAATGATTCCAAATATTTTAATCTCAACTAAGAGAAAATGTATCTTACGCTGCATTTTTGGGTCATAAACAAAACACACAAAAAAAATGTGACTTTAAAAAAAAATGTTATTAAATACTTCATACATTTATATTTTTGTTTAATAAATTAACTGTTGATTTATTTTAATGATTTAAGATACAATATCCTGATAATATTTAATTGACTTTAAAATATTAAAACTAAAGTGAGACTCTGGTCCCCTTCCGTGGACCGTGCCCAACCTAGGTTCATAAGTTTGCGTTAACTAAAAAAATACTTGAAAATAAAAGTGTGAATATATTTTCAAATGTATTTATTACCAACATCTTAAAGTTCTTATTTTACGTTATTATAAAAAATTAATACAAAGGACAACGGCATTAATAAGACTTAAACATGTTGTTACCGATTTGACGACCCCTTCCGTGGTCCAACTAAATTGTATATTCAATATTTGTGAAATGGAACGCAGCCGTAGTTTGTTTATTTTGGTTGGCAATACTGTCGAGCTGTCAGTTTGAGTAAAAAATTTAAGTGGTGAAAGTTAACGCTCTGTGAAAATTTATTTGCAAAATTCTATAAACAAGTGTTATTTTACTTTTGTGTAAAAGATCGTTGCAACTTTTCTGTTCCATTCATATTTAGGTAAGTACTGGCATGAAAAATACATTGTTGGTTGAACTTGGTGTAATATGGGAGGCTATTTGCAAAAACCAGGTGCGCCATATTGTAACCTCAAAATTTTGTGGTTTGAAAGACAATTTTAGTTTGTTAATCCCTTCCGTGGACAAACTTTTCGGTGGACACAATGTCCACGGAAAAGACCATGTCCACGGAAGTGACATCTATTGCAACTTATACTTTTTATGACACAAATAAGAATTAAAAACCCGTGTTGCTAGTTTTGGCTTAGCACCTGTGCATCGCCCGCACTCCATGACGCTAAATAGAAGCTATTATTATGTTCGATTTCGTCTATTAAGCATTTTTAACATAATCTGTTTTGTTAACACTTGCTGTTGCTCAAATTGGTTGTACATGTGGGTTATGATTTCTCTTTCAGCTAATAATGCCTAGAACAAGAAATATTAGGCAACTAACTGATGAAGAAAAGAAGATTAGGCGACGTGAACAAAAAAAAATGAGTATGCGACGAGCGCGTGCAAAACTGAGCGATGGTGCTATTGAAGAGATACGCAAGAAAGATAGAGAAAGGTACTATAAGAAGAAAGAAAGAGGTGAAATTATGACGATTGATCAATTTACTCCGAGAAAGCAGCGTCAAATTAGGAAAATGTGGCGTGAGAAATCAAAAAGGCGTCGTGAATTATTAAAAATGCGAAAAGCCACCGCTGCCCTATTAGAAGAAGATACTCCACCGTCAAGTCCTACTTCGTCATTTTCACGTGCTGAAGTTGGAAGGGCAATTGCTGCTCGTAATAAGAGAAAATTGAAAGCAGAGAATGTAACTTTAAATTTAAAGGTCTTGGCAATGAGGAAACAAATAAGAAAATACAAGATGCGTATAAAAAGGCTAGAAAAAAAGAAAGAAAACAATGGGAAAATGGATAGTTCTAAAAACACAGTATTAAAAAAGGATATGAGACAAGCTGTGCATGATTTTTTAATACAAGATGAGTGCAGTAGATTAACTTCTGGTAAAAATGAAACTATAACCCGAAAGAAAAGTAAACGTCAAATTCGATTATTAAATGACACTTTGTTAAATTTACATGTACAGTTTCAAAACAAAACGGGGATTAAAATTTCTTATCAGACGTTTAGAAGATACCGTCCATTTTGGGTGTTGTTTCCGAAAGCATCCGCAAGAAATACGTGTTTGTGTGCGTTACATGAAAACACTGATCATATTGTCCGATCACTTCATAAGGCAAAAATTATATCTCATGGTTCTGCTTCACGTGTGGCTAGAGTACTTTGCTGCAATGAAACATTAAATCCAAAATGCCTAGAGAGAACATGCGAGGACTGCCATGATAAGAAACTCACTTTTAACTTAAGTAATGAAAATGATCACATAACTTACGAGAGATGGATTGTCAAAAAAGTTGATGTAGTTATCAAAGGTAAATTGAAACAGTGCAACAAATGTGTTAAAGAAACTGTTAAAACCACAAATGGATCTCTTATCAAAATATTCAACTCTAATTTACCAATTTACATGCAGCACGTTGCTAATATGATTCATCAAATCAAATCAATACAAACTATTAAACAACAACTATCTTCTTTTCAAGGGTTGTTACATATTGATTTCTCGGAGAATTATAACTGCAAATATGGTGCTGAAGTCCAATCCGCCCATTTTGGTGGTTCTAAGCCTCAACTGTCACTTCACACATGCGTTTACTACAGCAGTGGACCAGAAACTCAAGAAAGGTCTTTTACGACAACTTCAATGTGTTCTATATCAGAAAACTTGCGGCATGATCCTGTAATGATATGTGCTCATCTTAGACCTGTCTTACAAAGAATTGAAGAAATAAGTCCAAACTTGTCAGAGTTACATATATTAAGTGATGGACCCACAACTCAGTACCGTAATAAATTAATGTTTTATTTTATTGCCAAGTTCATAGGCAGAGAATTAAATAACGTTAATACTATTATTTGGCACTACAGCGAAAAAGGTCATGGAAAAGGAGCTCCTGATGGAGTAGGTGGATGTATAAAAAGGCTGTGTGATCATTCGGTTGCAATGGGCAAAGATGTATCGGATTATGATTCTCTTATGTCCTGTTTAAAAGATAACTGCAAAGGAATAGAGATTTATGGAATTGGTGACCCGAATATACAAGATATTCAATACATTGCTGATGAGAGTAGAATGAAAGCTTTTAAGGGCACATTAAAGATACACCAACTGTCTTGGAGTCGAAGTGAGCCGAATACATTACATGCAAGAAGACTAAGTTGTATGTCTTGCGCACCAACGAAAATATGTCCTCATTTTGAAATCGGACAAATAAATCTTCAAGCTGCAGGAAGTACAAGATCAAACACTCCCGTTAGTTTTGTGTCTGAGGCCGTAAATTTATCTCCAAGAAATATAGCCACACCTGATGCTTCTACAGTATCATACAGATCAATTCCAGTCACACCAGAAGAAGGAGTTTCACAAAGTTTCCCTGCTCGTCCTAAGAAGAGATTGAGGCTTATTTCAGATTCCAATGACTCAGATTCGGATATTATATTTCCGCGGCGACATGTAAGACAGACGATTAATTATGAAACAGACACAGAAGACGAAGAAGAATTGGTTCTCCCTCCGCAAAAACCTAAGAAACCGTTCATTAATCCTTACACAGACAGTGAAGATGAAGAATCTATATTTTAAAGTGCTGTAGTATTTATTTTGCTACTAGCTTTTATATTAATTTTTATATAAATATAGTCCATAAAAAGTTTCTGAATTGCTTTTACAAGGTTCTGCACTACCTTGTAAAAACAATTATTTATAAATGGTTTTTTTTACGGGATATATTATAAAAGTAATTCCTCACGTACCTACTTTTATAATGTTCTGCCTGGACAATCTTGTAGGGATAACATAAATGTCAATTTTATGTCCATATTAAATGATTAGACTTTTGAGTCTCTAATAAAACTTCCACAAGTCAATATAATAATTATGGTATCGGAAAAGACGTCACTTCTGTGGACGTAAAAGTATAATTTTTTTTTGATTGATTATTTTGGATTGTTGTTTTATTTTTAATATGAAGAAGTAAAGTAAAGTTTAGTAGTTTAGTAGTAAAGTTTACGAAGTGATAGAGTTTATTTTGTTGATTAAAAGCTTGATTTTAGACTTTCCTGTGGATTATGTAGTCTTTTCGGTGGACACATAAGAACTAAAATGTCGCATATTTTCATGAAAATAAGGTGTTGATCTCTGATTTTGTGGACGGGATAATTATTTTGATATTTCCGATAATAAATGCTGATTTTTTATAAAAAAGTTGACATTTTTATTTTTTTAAATTTTATATCCCTGTTTTGTTTATGACCCTTTTATCAGTGCGTTGAAGCTGATAATGTAACCTAAAATAAGATGTTCACTCATCCTCCACAGAAAAGGGAGGATCCTTCGACCAGACAGGTCTTGTGTCTGGTGGGCTACTGCACGCCGATTTTTTCATAACCTAAAATAAGAAAGCTAAGCAAACGAGATCATCTCTTAAAACCACATGCAGACTGCTGGATTCCAATAGGCTGTGGTCAGTAGGTACGTGTCCATTCGCAATGGCGCCTATAAAGAAAGTTGTCTGCAGGACCCAAATGTGTCCCAAGATTTGACTTCCATGACTGCCTGTTTGTATGATGACTATTGATCCTAGAGAGAGAAAATAATCTACCTGTTTTAGAACTAGGTATATTGTTAGGACTTACATAATAATCAGAGCATGACGTATGAGACGCTGACACGCTTTCGTGATAATTGAATCATTAGGTCATTTACCATTATGACCGGTATAATCATTGAACTTGACCTTTGCAGGTAATTAAGTATAATCCATCCTATTGCAACATTAATTGACGGCACGGTTGGCGCAGTGGTTAAGCGATTGACTGCTGCGCTGCGTGTCGCGGGTTCGATTCCCGCACGGAACAAATATTTAGACCTACAAGTAGTTGTTCCGGGACTGGCGTGTATGTGAGTTTAAATGTTTGTAAATGCACCCACAATACAGGAGAAATTAAGTGTGGGGCAACGTTTAAAAAAAAAAAATTGATGCCAAATTCAGCCTGCTTTGGCCTGATTTTTGAGCTTATCATCTACTTTGTCATTATACAGTCAGGGAAATTAATTGGAAAGCAAAATGGTACCCTACGTCAATTTATTGCATTATAGTCATTTCATACATTCTAGTTATGGACAATTTAAGTTGGTAATCAATTTGTTTCACAATTAATTTCCTTGACTTTACAAGTGCAAGTACCTACACGGATTTATGACAATCACATGTATGTGATAACTAAAACCAATAGAAACCAGTGTAACGAGTCATCCTCTCCTTTAACAGCACTACCGCATTCTATCACTACACATAATGTTTGTCTGTAAAGTACAAACAACAAACAATGTTCCACGTATCGCTAAGCATGCACCTGCTCACCTACTTCAAAAATCAGTGTCATTTCCCCTTATTTATCAATATCATTGGTACGCAGTGATCCAAATCCAGGCACCGTATAAATGCAATGAATAATGCTTCATCAATTACGTCTACCTACTAAAACGCATCAGTAGTTACTTGTTATATTAACCTATAAATAACTTTCACAGGCGGCGCAAGCGCATCGATCTCCCAGCGCGTATATCAAGCAAGCCGCGAAAGGCTCAACTTATAAATCTAAATCATTTTTTATATGTTTAACTATCGATCTGGTTTATTACATCACATTTATTTATTAGTCGACTTCATGTATTACATATTTTTATTGGAATACAGGTTACAACTTGATCCATTGGAAAGTATACCATTCTATGATTCATATAAATAATAATAAAATAACAATAATCAAAAAGGTACAAATGATAAAAGCAAAATAACGTATTAAGACGTATACGTAACGTATATAGCGGAATAGTAGTATAATATTAGTAAGTATAATTAGCAATTAGTAATAATGTTCCGTGTGGTGCCGGACGTTAAGTATAGCACCATCCTATTTCTTCCCGTGGGTGTTGTAAAAGGCGACTAGGGGACTTGAGAATGGGCAGCAGCGGAATGGGTATGCGTCTCGTTCTCGCCTGCCAAGCGTGGCGATTATGACAACCCCCCCGCTTTGGAGGAGGCCTATGTCCAGCAGTGGACTTCTTTCGGCTGAAATTATGAATGATGATATTAATAATATAAGTTTTTAGGGTTCCGTACCCAAAGGGTAAAACGGGAACCCTATTACTAAGGCTCCGCCGTCTGTCTGTCCGTCTGTCACCAGGCTGTATCTCATGAACCGTGATAGTTAGACAGTTGAAATTTTAACAGATGATTTATTTCTGTTGCCGCTATAACAACAAATACTAAAAAATAGAATAAAATAAATATTTAAGGAAGCTCACATACAACAAACGTGATTTTTTTGCTCGTTTTTGCTCTATATTGATAACGGCAACAGGTAGACGCTTGAAATATTCACAGAGTATTTAGTTATATATTCACTTTAAAAATAAATATTTAAATTATTATAAAACAAATATTTAAGGGGGGCTCCCATACAACAAACGTGATTTTTTTGCCATTTTTATAGATAATGGTACGGAACCCTTCCGTGCGCGAGTCCAACTCACACTTGGCCGGTTTTTTTTGTTTTGATTTTATGTATTTTGTTTTCTCTTCTACTCTTACACACGTTGTCTACATCTCTTTATCGACATTCCTATCGCAGGTATGCTGGAAGAAGCTGCTTATTTCTAAAGAAATCCTCCATCCAGCATCACCTTTGTACGTATTTTTCTGTTCCTTTCTTCTTGTCTATTTAGATGTGTGTACATAAACTTGTAAAAAAGATATATAAATAAATACCTAGATTTATGCAATATAATTTGTGCTCAAATTCCCACGCGTATTTTGGACTTACGGAAAAATATGGCTAACAGAAGTTAAAGTCACATGGCAATAGCTTCTTATAAGTTACTGACAGATATATTGAGCTGCAACTGGTTTTACAGGAAACCAATCTGAACAATGCGGGTGGTTTAAGACTTCTAAGCTATTAACCCCTTTATTAGATGTGAAGGAGTTAAGAGCTAATGTGAGCTAAAGAAGAATGCAATTAGCAGTTGTTTCACGTTAATAGTACAGTCAGACGCACTTCAGTGGTAACAATTTGGTGAAAGGGTGATATTTGTAGTGCTAGTGTTAGCAGTAATGTTCGGTCAACGTACAATAGATGGAGCCTGAACTGAAGAGCTCTCGATCGGGGGCCAACCTATCAGACTGTCCGTAGATAATTAATATTATTTTATTTGACAACATTGGTCCACTGGTTAGTACAAAGAACTTATCAACTAAGGGTTAGTTATTATATTTTTTTTTTTTTTTTAATATTAATTATTAGTAAATTTTTTTATTAGTTTAAATTAGTACAGCTGGAAAAAGGTGATAAAAAGAATACTACAATTGAATTACTTCTTCGAAAAACCTAGTGCGCAACCAATCGCTCAGTATTATTGACTCTACATGGAGCGATCTCCGCAAAAAAACAGATCATCGTCCTCAGTTTTCTCGGGTTAGCGAATCTCAATTAAAACATTCTATAAATAAAGTAAAAACGTTCGTTGCGCATGCGCGCGTTTACCCAGTAAAAGTTATCACCATCAATACCTTAGATTACCAATCGTTAATTACATTTCAGATCTCAGTTTTACTATTTAAACGCTATTGAGGCAGAAATGCGAACGCGAATATCAATAATCATTAAGAGAATTATTTGCTGTGGGTACTTAAATAAATGTAGTGTAAGTACTCGTAATCCTGATTTACGAGAGCATTGATCTCAAATACTTCAGTAAGTCTGTACCTATTTAACGTTTTCATAACCATGAGTTTACTTCATGCCATTTCAAGTAAAAATATAAAGTTTAAAAGAAATCTGGCCCACAACACGATACAGCCTCTTTCCCTACATTTCCGTTTAATGCCGGTAATTTTTTGTCAACTTTGATGACATTTTATTCTCAGTTGTAAACCGAAATCTTGTTATTTTTTTTACTCTAGCACGCAATGACTTGCGATCATTACCCCGATCGGCTTTATGTCAAAATTTTTACACAGTTTTTTTGTGAAACAGATCATCATGTTGTAACGACATTATATTATTAAAGAAGCCATTGTGCCTTATTTTTTACAGTAACTGAGAAAAGAAAAAGCAATTTCTGTTTTCCTTAACAATTTCGGAGTGCGTTAAAAATGAATTACAGCGCTTTAAAGCGAAAGGTTGAAGAAGGTACATCTGCTTTTCGTATCAGGCACTAATGTGTTAGGGTTCAGCAATAAAGTGAAATAATTTAGCACCTATCTGAGGAGATTAGGGCACATAAAGTAGGCGTGGATGTAGAAAGCTCTGATAAATGCGTGGCAAACTAAGTCTGGCTGGAGGCGCGATTGGAAAGCTGGGTGCAGCCGGTCCACTAACGGGTTGCAGCTGCTTTCCATGGCGAGATGCGCTTTCTGATATCAAATGCCATTATATACTGGCAAATGTGCTGCATTGTCACTTAGATTGATAAGTTGGCAAACGGTAGGAAGCATCGTATAATGTTGCATGTTTATGCAACAATTAACACAGAGCAAGTCGCTCAATCTATTCTGTTTCAATTTTACGATTTTATTCTCCTATAAAATAAGTATAATAATGAAATCGTACCTTTGCATGCAACTCAGAGTTAAATTGTTTTTAGGGTCCCGTACCAAAATGGTAAAAAGGAACCCTTATGGTGAGACTAAGTCTGTCTGTCTGTCACACCTAGATATCTCAAGAAACAACTTGAAATTTAGAATAGTTTTAGATGACGTTTGCCCAACTATTTTACAAAAAAGAAAGAAATTTAAAAAAAAATATCGATTTGCAAAAGGGACTGAAAGGGGATCTTAAAAATTTGAAGTGGGGCTACTAGGGCATGTGGGCCCCTATCATATGAAAGAACGCTGTTTGCACATTTTCCGACATTTTTTTTTAGCCAGCATAGTTTCCGAATTTTGATGAGAAATGTAAGAAAAAATATCTCCGAAGTTTGCATAGATAAAAATCTGAAATTATTCTATGTGATAGAAGTTTATGTAAAGATTACAGGGAAAATAAAACAATGTCTCTAGATAGCACAATTTTTCAGAAATCATGAACATCATATACATACGCACGGAACCCTCGGTGTGCGAGTCCGACTCGCTCTTGACCGGTTTTTTTTTTACTGTTTTTACAATAGCTATCAGCTCAAAGGTAAAAAAGGTAAAATTATATAGTTCTATGGTAACATAATGACTCCGTGAGTCGATAAAAGGAAAACAGAAATATTTAATCTATATCTCAAAAAGGCTTCTAAAGATTTTAAATTCAATACAAAAGGTTGTTTATCATATACAGGCATCTTTTTTTTTATATATGATGATGCTAGATGTTGTGGAACGAGGTTTTCGAGGTTCCGAATTTGATTTTCAAGTCAATCCAGACAATCCACGTGTGAGGTTTTTAAAGGTGCAGAATTCTCTCTTAGTAATAATGGCTTAGTCATGTTTGAATGTGTATGGCAAAGAACCTTTGCAATGCCTTATTCCTCTAGCAGTATTTACAAAGCACGGCAGTTCTGGTGGCGGTACCCTGAGTTTGATCTCCGCATCACGGAAAGTATCATTAAGTTTTTCCCTTGGAAAATTCTGGATGGGAATCTGGCTTTTAGATTTGTGACAGTTTATGGCAATAAGTTTTCCCCTATTACACCCACCTACCTATCCCTTATCAGAGAATACTAGCGCTATGTTGTTTTATTAGACCGCGACTTAAAATGGTTTTCTCTGATCTCTATTACCAAGATTACCTCCAGTTTAAGTAACATCGTTGGATAAAAAGACCGCTGTAATATCATACAATGTTAGGCCATATAAAAGAACCCTCATACTCATCTATAAATGGTGGAAGCAGAGCAGAAGGTTAAAGATACACCTAACGGCGGCGGCGGTAATAATCGTTTTATTGTACTTAAATGGTCTCTAACGAGGTGCATGCGAGAGTAAAGTTAAGTTCACAATTGTAGTCAGTGCCTCAATGGTTCAATAGTAACTATATTGATTAGATCTTGTCTTTTTAGGGTTCCGTACCTCAAAAGGGAAAAAGGAACCCTTATAGGATCACTCGTGTGTGTCTATCTGTCCGTCTGTCACAGCTGATTTGCTCCGAATCTACCGGACCGATTAAGTTGAAATTTGGTACACTTATGAACTTCTGTGACCCAAACACGAACGTGTTACGTAAATAATTTAATTTTAAATATCGAGGTCACTTTTGTGGGGCAAATTAGAAAATTTAAAAAAAAAGTTTTGCTGACTGTACCGTGTGACATATCAAATGAAAAGGCTTGTTATAAGAATTTTATGGATATTTTTTTTATTATTTTAAAATACATACTTTTGAAATTATTTAAGAAAATAGATGAAAAATTACCATTCGCCCCCCCCTTATCTCCGAAACTACTGAGCCTAAAATTTTGATAAAAATACAGAAAATAGTTCTTTACATACAGATTACAGGAAAACTTATAAGAAGTCTGTGATCTTAAAATAACATGGGAAATCACTCAATATTGTGCGTACAAAGTTACATTTGCAATTGGAATGTATGGGGTTCATGTTTCTTCAACTACAATGTTAAGTTTGTTTGGATAAATTTATCCCAACTACGGAACCCTTCATTATGCGTGGTCCGACACGCACGTGGCCGGTTTTTTATTGGTAGTATTCTACTGTGCTGAACCTGAGAGCCGAATATTTAACCAATAAGAAAGTCCTGGAGTGGAGACCGCGTAGCGGCAAGCGTAGTGTGGGACGCCCCCCAGCTAGATGGACCGACGACCTTAAAAAGGTGGTTGGGACAGACTGGATGCGGAAGGTGGAGGACAGGGTGTTGTGGCGCAGCCTGGGAGAGGCCTATGCCCAGCAGTGGACTGCTATAGGCTGAGTTGATTGGTTGATTGAAGAAAGTTTTAGTCATTTCCTTGTCTTAGAATTAAAAGCTTTGCCTTGTATTTATTTAGATTTATCAACGTTCGTATACACTACAGAAATTATAGGATGCAACATGAAATAGAGAACTAAATGTAACAAACAATTATAGATAAACACAGCATTTTCCTATTATCACCTACTAGGTGAACAACCATACCATAGAGAAGCCAACTATTATTTGTATAAAACAAAACAAAGAGAGATACAGCTGTCTCATATCTTAAAAATTAACAAACAATTTAGAAAAAGTATCAAATAACGCACTATAATTATTATAACCTGCAAGACAAATAAATAATCAAGAAGTTTAGATCGGAACTGACCAAGTGAGTCCATAAGTACATTTACTAAATCACTGCACTCGTTCATGAGCCTACACATTTGGGAATTTGTTCCTTTATGTTGTAAACGAATGTTTCGATTACATCTGTAATTTTTATGGTCTACACAAATTTACACAATAAAGAGTAATCTTTCTATCTATAGTTTTAAAGTACCAGTGCTTCAGGATTTAAAATAACTGTAAAATTATAATTTACACATAACATAACATCACGCCCCTTTTCCCCAAAGAGTTATGCAGAGGTGTACATAGTACACCATCATTTCGCCAGTTCTGTTTTAGTCCCATGTAATAGGGCGAGCCTATTGCCATGAGGGCACAAATAAAGCTACCAGGCAAAAAAAAAAAAATTCAAATCTTTGAATTTTTTCAGAAATATATTTGAGGGTTGCCAACCATCATGGTTATAAGTGTACGTGATATATTCCGTTTATTCATTGTTCTTATTTACTTTGCCAATGTGAACAGAGCTTAGCACAGTAAACATCACGAGAAATCGTGGCGAAGTGTTGAGAATAGGACTTTAATGCCAACCGAGCTATCTGGGTGCTTCTTCTACTACCCACTTAAAGGACGTGTCCCACCGCCACGAGGAAGCGAATAGCTATCAACATACGAAAGATTGTAGGTCCCGCGGAAGTAAAAGAAAAGTTGATCGCTAACTGGTCACACCTTCGGCGTGAACTCGTATGTCGCAGTGACAAGTGCTATCAAAGAAGGTACTCGCTCAGCGACACTCGCTTGGCGGACAGAAAACACGCTGAGAGACTCACGCTTGGTACATACGCATCATCATCATCATCATCATTTCAGCCGAAAGACGTCCACTGCTGGACATAGGCCTCCCCCAAGCACCGCCACTTCGACCGGTTCTGTGCTTCCCTCATCCAGCGGATATCCATCTTGTAGGAGGCCTTCCAACGCTACGTCTTCCGGTACGCGGTCGCCACTCTAGAACCTTTCGGCCCCATCGGCCATCAGCTCTGCGAGCAATGTGCCCTGCTCACTGCCACTTAAGCTTGACAATTCGTACATACGCATACCACGGAGTAATCGCTAGTCGCTGTTGCGCACTCGCTGCTCGTTCCACGCCAACTCGTTTTTAGGGTTCCGAAGTCAACAAGTAACCCTTATAGTTTCGCCATGTCCGTCCGTCTGTCGGGTTATTCCCAAAGTACTCCAAAAAGAGTTTCCAAACTACTCCATGAAAAATATAATATTTTTAGTTAGGTTTAATTTTACTCCATGGTAATTTTAAAATGTTCTCAAAGTACTCCACTCCATTTTAATCAAAAAGCTAATTTAAGACGTTATAACAAAATACTAAACTTTAATCTTTCTTTTAAGAATTTTTGTGACTGACTGTAATGAAATATAATAATGTATTTTATAGGTATGTAGATGGAGCAGTTTGAGAATTGATAACGAATAATCGGTGGAGTACTTTGAGAATAATTTCAGATACCTATGGAGCAGAATGCGAACAAACTAATAAGTATTTTTAAATAATAATAATTCCTTGGAATAACTCGGGAATTAATGTATGAGAGTCTTATCTTTTTAGAACAAAAGAATGGAGTACTTTGGGAATAACCCCGTCTTTCTGTCCGCAGCTTAGCTCAGAGACTCTAAGTACCTATACAATTACTTTTTCTCGCTTTTCCCCTTTTGTCGTGTCGTTGGAAAAGTCGTTTCAATACATTGCGGGAGTGTTAAATCTATTTTTCGATTTAAAAATCCGTTTGTGTCAAGTGCCAGCTAAATGGTTGTTTTTGAATATGTAAATAAAATCGCGGTAGTAGTAGGTATATACATATAACGAAGTTAAAAGGAAAACTATCACAGCTAAGTAATAGTCGACCAACTTACATTTGCAAATGCAAGTTGGTTGGAATATATATATATATATATTTTTTTTTTAAACGTTGCCCCACACTAGGAATTTCTCCTGTATCGTGGGTGCGTTTACAAACATTTAAACTCACATACACAAACAGCCAGACCCGGAACAACTACCTGTAGATCATACAAATATGTGTTCCGTGCGGGAATCGAACCCGGGACACGCAGCGCAGCAGTCAATCGCTTAACCACTGCGCCAACCGTGCCGTCTAATATGACAGAACATGTTTTTCAACTACAATGTTAAGTTTATTCTTTGGATAAATTCACGTTAATCGCTGGCTGTGCACGGTGGGACAGATGCCTAAATGTAAATATACCTGACCGTACGAAAGTGCATTCTTTCACGTAACCAATTAGACAGCTCGTAATAATGTAAATATTAGTGTTAAATTATATCATCAACTCAATTACTCAACACCTATTCTTTTTGGGACGATAGTAAAAGGGTAAAATACTATCACAGCAACGACAACACTATCCGGAAGAGATTTACATAAGTTATCTTAAAGTGTCCATCTATCATTGTATTGCACAAAGAGAATGCTCCTGCAGTTGGCGGGCCATCTCGCATAATCTCTAGCCCCATTTTCTGTCACTCGGAAAGTCGGAAGAATAGATCGTCTGTTCTCACTTCTCAGCCGAGAATCATGGTGGATGATTTATTGTAACTTAACAGCTGTAGCCCGAGAAATTCAAATTTTCTTTTGTGTTTTGCAATTTGCAGGTCACTGTCAGGTTGTATCTTGATCAAAATATGATTCGCAACTTTATCAGATATGTATTTACTTATAATATAGAATTATTTTCACTAGAACCATTTATACATCTCTTTATGTTAGATTTCTACCCCAATGTTGTACGAAAAAAAATCTGCTGTTCTATACATTTTGTCGATTTAAGTGAACACAAACAACGGACAATGGAACAGCAGCCTTTTTTTCCCGATTTCAAGGTTGGTCCCATAGAAAAAATTGTTCAAAATGATGAGTACAATGACCCCTTTTCGGGTTTAGTGTAAACAAAAACGAATGTTGTATATATTTTTTGTGCATAATGAATCAGAAAAATATTCAGGAAAGAATATTTTTCCTGAATTCGTGGATTTTTTTCCTCTTTTTTCATTACCCACTTTATGGCCGAAAATGAGACATCTCCTTTCAGATGAAAATATGTTCTTGTTTCATACTTTTTAGAGCGTGCTTTTCAGTAGTCGGGTATTTTTACTACATAAATAAAAGGCTTTACATTAACGTCTCACGTAGCCAAAGGATATAAGTATTTTACTAGATGAGTAAACAGGAACATCCTCATGTTTACTAGTAACTTAATGCGAACTGGTTTGATTATGGTAATCTACTCCCCGTGTCATGTTCTGTAAGCTATGAATTACAAACGGTAGCTAACTTTAGTTTAATACTAACTGCTAAGCTAAATATTGTGGTTAAGTAAGTTATGGGCACATTATACTCTGCGTAGGTTTGGAAGTTATCTTGCTGAGCAAAATGATTAACGGCATAGTTAGCTGTCGTCGCGTTCCTTATTAGATAATATCTATGGAGATAATATAAGTAGATACCTTCTACAAAAAGAACTTAGCAAAATATAAAAAAAAAAATAGATATAAAATGTGCAAAATCTTTCTATTTGCTATGGTACTGATACCTTTATCTATATAGATATTGAATTCATAAGTCAACTTGTTAAGGGTTATTTTGCTCTCATGTTGATGAGAAAAATTAATAGCTGATGTTATGGTGAACAATTAGCCATTAAGCAAAGTAATTAGCAGAACTCATTGCCCAAGATGTACTAGACACATTTGTAAACACCTTAAGATTATTATTTTCAAAAATCTTATTTAAAACTTGTAAAGCAAGCAAGAGCTGATTGATTATCCTTTTAAGTTAAAGTTCGCGAGCACATTTGCAAGAAGCTGGCAGTAACAAGGGTAATGTTTTCCCATTGTTTGTTTGGTTCATGATTTCAGCCGAAAGACGTCCTCTGCTGGACATAGGCCTCCCCCAAAAAAAGAAGGGGGTTTGCAATAATCGCCACGCTTGGCAGGCGGGTTGGCGATCGCAGTTTGTTTGTTTGGTTTGTATTAGTATATTCGTGTATTTATTTGGTCTTATATTTATGTATAATTAGGTATATATATTATATTTAAAGTTTTTAATAGGTATTTGTATGTATTATACTTATATATATTTATTTAAATAAAGATTTATTCCACAATTTTCGTTATTGCACCTACCACTGTTTGTCTCTGCATCACCCAAAGGCCAGTCCAGTAGAAAATGCTTATGGCATTAAGTCCGCCTCTGTACATTTGTGTGCATAAATTATTAAATAATATAATATATATAATAGTACGGGGCAGAGCAAAAATATCAAAAATAAAGAGAAAACTAAAGGCCATAAAATTAAACAGGGGACCTACCTATAAAATTGAGAGCTGATTCATCATCAGCACATCTAAACTGCGTACAAGAGCTGTCAGTGTCAATATTCCACAACAATGATTACACTGACAGCTGCTGACAGCTCATGAACGTGTAATGGGGAAGGCAACTGTCAAAATGGCGCTGTCGTAGCTAGTTCCCAAAATACTTAGTAGGTAATTACAAGGCGAGAGGTGGTTTTATTTTATTTTTTGCGAAAATTATTCATTGTTGTTTCTAAATGCTCTGTATTTGGAGTCCACCATTTTCCGAAAGATTTTAAAATTGGAATATTGTGGCTTAAAGCTAGCGAAAAGATAGAGTTTTTTTTTTAACAGAGTTTGAGGTTATGTCGTAAACACTTTGAAAAAACTGATTACGCGGAAGAAAACAATAATTAAGTTTTTAAATTCTGACACTTTTCATGTCGAATATTTATATTGATTAAAATCATATTAAAATCACTGAAAATAACGAAATCGTGAAGTAAAACCAAAAAGACGAAATGGAATGAACGGCATTGAATGGACGAAATGTCAAAAGTATAGGCCGGAGGGACCTAGCTATGGTCACGCCATCTACAAATAGCTTTGACCGGCCTTACCCATTGGCACTAAACCACTTATTTGTTATATTCTTGTATTTGCTTGTAACTACATAGGTACAGAATTCAATCAGAATGCAATCATGATATTACTTTTATCTTCTCAGTAATAAAATAATCAAAGACAAAACATGGGACATCGACTATAAGGCTATGGTAAAAAAAATTGAGAAATGCTCAAAAGCTCATATTCCATTAGCTCGCACTTCTTAATTTCATTTCTTCAGCGGTTGAGGATGCCGCTCATATTCAGTAATCCTTTCAGTTACTCCGGATAAGTAAAGTGAGTACAAAGTTCTACATATTTTACTTTTGAATAGTAATTATTTACCTGCCCATTACTACAGACATAAGCACTGATTGCACTGATTACTACATGTACCTACAGGTACCGCTAATTGAGTCTAACAAGCCCTTAGCCAAACCTATTCTTCAGATAAGGCTAAGACAGAACCGCGAGCAATTTTAATTGCCCTAGTCGATGAGAGCTACGTTACGCTTAAGTGAGATAAAGCCTCTTTGACATATCAATGAGGTTTAATTGCTTCAATTATTAACTTGGATAGTGTCGAAGGTATGGGAAAAGTATTTAACTGAGGTGTGGTGTTAGAAAAGTAATTAGATAGACAGAGAGATGTATAGAATACACTTTGTTGCTAACCCAAATAAATAATTTTCATTGCGGTAATTAAACTTGTGAAACCAGTGCAGCAGACAGCTTAAAATATAGCCATATTCTGATCTAACCAATTCTAGGGATCAAATTTTTCTACATTTCCATTAGCACCTTGTATACACTAACAGGTACGTTATGGGTACCATATTTCTGCCAGGGTTGCGAGTCTGTCCGAAAGGGATATCGTGGCGCTGGCACACAGGCAACGGAAGCAACACGGGTGGGTTTTAGTCAGTAAAAGTCTGACACGCCCTAGCTCCGCCCAGAGCGGGAGAAGTAATTTGATAATTTCCCACCCAGAAAAAAAAAATAGATACCATATTTAGGGCACTCAACAAACGTTACCCGTCATGTTACCGTAACACTCATAAGTTACGATACTTAGTAGGTACAACTACAACTAACCCGCGTCTGCTAGTAAGCTAACAACTAACATTACCGAATTAACTGCGACTTAACGACTGAGAACTTGGAAGCTAATGAACCATGTTAGTTACTTACTGGTCTAAGTAGTTTACATGCCGTGACGTGTTCTGTTAAATTGAATGATTGCAGGTTACAAACCACTTGTTTGTCTTAATTCTGTAACTGCATCGATTATCAGACAAAATTTCAAAACAGTGTACAAATTAATAAGTTAATTTAAAAATTTAATAATCTGATAATACCGAAATTTTCGTAGTATGGATAATAGTTTGTCCCGTTACGGTTGTGGCCGCAGTGATTTCGAACTCATTTATTTTCATTACATTATTAGAAGCTCTACGTATGTTATAGCCTAAATACAATGTAAAATAGTTGTTTCAACTGTTGGGTTTTAACCTTATTTTGTTTTAATCTAAAACCTTAATTCCGTTACTCCTGTTTTTGTTACTTTCTCGTGGTTTCTATAGGTCAAAAAATTTGAGAAATGCTCTTTTTATGAATTACTATTAAATACTACCTATAGTAATATGAGTTGCTTTTAGTTAAGCTTGCTAAAGAAGTAGAAAAGCCCGCCCAGACAATCCTGCCTATACACATGATTTACTACTACAAAAAATATCAGAAAATTGTATACCAATAAAACAAATAACAAGAATAACCTGTTCTATATCTACGTAGGTAGCAACAATAGCCTACAATAGCCTTCACATGATTACAGGACGAGAATGATTATCCAACGCGAGCGGCCTCCACTTCATGTCTTATCATTAGGAGTAGCGGTAACCAGAGATTAATGTATTATTCCCAATATACAGGGTCAAATTTAATTAGCTAGCGAAACTCCGTGGACGTGTTGGGTATCGATAAAACGAAAAAAATAAAGATTTGATGTTTTTTTACTGGCGTCAAAGACCACTGTTAGTTACTTGAAGTAATTAAGTTTTTGTTTAATTGTGTTTAGTTATCGATACCCATCACATCTGTGAAGATTACACAGAAAAAAACTGACTTTGAAACTCATATTTCAAGTAACTAGTCGTTGACCCAAAAAATAATAGTAATAGATCGGCTGCAATACCTCACATAGTCGATAGATTAACAAAAATGTTCGTTTTAGTATGAAAAACGCATGCAATGCATTAAAAACTTGCTAAATGTTTATTTTATTTTAGTCATTTATTTGCTTAAGAAGACAGCATAATTTCGGCCGTTAATTGGACGATGACATAAGCAAGTTCTCACGTATTTTAGTTATTAATTAGGCAATTTAGCGGATCATTATCGCAGTAATGTCTAATTTTTTGCTTATGGGACGAACATTTATGCTGTATATTTGGGAAATTAAAATTTACTGGTAGGTATCATGAAGAGCTTTGCCAAATAATGTTACTCAAAGCAGACATTAAGGGACGTTAGGGGAAGCTTAAACCATCAAGATGCCAGAAGATGCCTCGAAGCATTAATTCCTGGCTGGATATAATTATAATCTCTTCAATAGAATGATACCAAAGAGTACTTTCTCATTAATAAAACTACTCTACAAGGCCAAGAGCAATATTGTAATAAACTTGAAATGCAATCAAATAAATATGAAGAGACTCGGTGAAATAGAGTTATCGTTGTGCAACTTCCAATAGTCATATTTTGTAACTATGCAACTGTAACGAAACTCCTTTCACAAAAGCTTAATATTATGTAACTCATTAAAAACTTTGAAAAAATAACAATTCAAAAACTGACCTTTTAACATTTTGTCATTTTTTAAAATTTACGTAAACACAAGGAAGTACTTTCAGCTAATTTAATATCAAAAATCGGAGGCACCGGGTGACCTGTCTAGGTGCTGCCTCAAAAATGAAGATGTCAAAAATGTAGGTTCAGTCACGCCCAATTTTTTAACCCCCGACGAAAAAGTTGGGTGTTATATGTTTGTTGTATGAATTATTCAATATTTTATCTCATCAAACTGTAGGATCTGTCTGTCTGTACCTATACATTAATATAAATAAAATACTATGCATTTATTTAATTCTGGGCAAGCAACGCCGCTGCCGCGGGCAAAAACGAGTAGGTACTTCATACTCATAGATATGACGGAAACGAACAACGTAGAAAATAAAGGATGGTGTTATGCAGGATGTATCCACAAGTTATCCGGGATGACAACAGCAATGTGCCCCGCGGTGAGCCTGCCTTTGTCGGCCTGCGCCCGCGCATCGCGGCCACGGTAATTAGCGATTGCTCATTAATCACGCCTTTGTATAAGGGGCAAACAGAGTAAAAGGCTTTTGACATTAAGATTCAATTGCGTTTATGATTATTGTTGAGGAATTTAGTGGTAAGTATTTCTATTATTTACCTAATGTTTCCTGGAAATTAAGCTTTGTTTTCTAATGCTTTTTTATTGAGATATGTACAGCATTATTTAAATTTTACAAAATCATAAAATATCTCCATAAACTACTACAACTTTTTTCTATAATAATTCTTCAACATTAAGTATATTTTTCTAATCAGATAGAAAAATGTCAATATTAATTAAACTACAAATAAAAATCGTTGAAACTCGTATCGACTCCATAATTTGCAATTCATATTAGTGATAGGTACAATATGATGCTTAAAACATTCGCTTTTAATTACTTTTTAGGGTTCCGTACCCAAAGGATGCTAACGAGACCTTATTACTATATAAGGCTCCTGTGTCTGTCCGTCTGTCATAGGGCTGCATCTTTTGAACCGTCATAGGTAGACACTTGAAATTTTCGCAGAGTGTGTACTACTATGTCCTCTATAACAAAAAATAAAATAAAGCTAAAAATTAAAGGGAGTTCCCATACAAAAAACGTGTTTTTGTTCGTATACCTTCGTGTTCGAGTCCGACACGCAGTTGGCCGCTTTTTTAATCGCCCCATTACGGTACCTTCGTAATTTAGCAAACATGTCACGTTATTTAACCAAATTAGATTTTTCCTATGTCATGTTTACTTTAGAAGTCAGTAAATTTGCGGAATAGGAAATTAATTAAAAGACGATTCGTATGATTATCTCATTAAATATGTGGATAAAGGCCTCAAGTTGGAAGATTTATCATAACTATGGCTTAGATACGGTTATACACCTTACAATTTAAATAATCATAGAAAGGCTATCTCCTGCCCGTCGCTAACGGTATGAACTATAAGCAATTTAAATCTATCCAACTGTACTGACGGATCACGGTAATCGTTGTAAATTTGTTTGACGTGGAACATACCTCTGCCATCCGCCATTTGTGTAGACGAAGCTGTAAACTAGATACACAATAACAGTCGATAACCTATAGCAGCTGTTCATGATATTACCATGTAAACAGCCTTTGTAAACAAGGTTGGTAATCTCAGAAGCAGGCGGTAAAACAAACAAAAGAAGTTCAAGAAAAAAAATAACCTCAAAGAACCAACAACGTCTCCACTCACTCCAAGATGATACTGATCCATACAGACAAGATATCAGACGAGCAGTTAAACAAACAACAATGATAGTTACTGTCAGTAAAATTTCATGCCTATTAAAACATAAATAGCAATTTTTTTAAATGAATGTCTATGACTAATTTATACACTGATGAAAGCACGCAAAAGTTTGGCGTGCAAAAACATGCAAAATCGGTAATGAAACTGTGCATGGATAGGTTTAATTGAATGATTTGCACCGCTTTCCAAATAGTTGGGGATCTAGACATGTCTGATAGTCTATACTGCTCTGCTTTATAGGATACAGTTATCAATGCAACTTTCAAGTCTAGTACAACAGAACTTTTATTCCATTAGACCGTGGAACAGACAAGAATGCGGTACATAAAAGAAAAGATGTTACCATCCGCGAAATTGCAAAAGTCGTGGCGCGGCACACCTCTATTAATTGAAAAGACAATGAGAAACAGTCTGAGAAGTAAAATAATTAATTCTCATAAAATTACTGAAAAGCAGTATGTAACATTTTTTTGATAAAAGATGACCCTAACGGTACTCAAGAATTTAATGACATCCGCATTGAGCGAATTGGAACCGATGATACAAATAAAAGACGAAGGAACCGACACCTAAAGAATCCCTAATCGCTATTAAAGATGCGACTTTCTAAACTGTGTGAAGGCGGCATTAAAATCGCATAAAAGCATCTGCAGCTTCGATCATGTGACTCGCAAGTCGCAAGTCGCATCATATGAATTTTATCAGCTGACTCGTCCTCTCACTTTCTGAGTTTCTGCCGGTGCGGGCGCGTGGGATAACACATAACAAGCTTTTATGATCTATTCTATTGAGAAGCCCGCAGCTGCCCAATCTAAACCACTTTTACTTTCTACCTCATCTGAGTTGAAGAGGTAAAACGCTCGTCATGACATCACCGTATTACTTTAACTGGTCAGCCAGTTAATTTTTGACCACATTTCGACCATTGAAGTTGTTGAACACTCTAAGATTACTTGAAATAATTTAGAAAGTTCATCGTTGCGTAATTTGAAAGACGCGTTATATCTATATCCGTACAGATGTTACTCGCTGCAAAAATGGCATTTCATTTGAAATGTGTATTGTACCGAGACTTAATTAGTATGATAGCAGCGATATAATGTCGCTTTCATTATTATTAATATCAGTGTGAGACACACGACAGATTTACTTGATGACATACTATTATCGATATAATCGCGGCGGTGCGTGTGCCGTGAGTGAGGTGACACGGATCAATGTCAACGGTGCGATGTCGACTAGATGGTACACAATACTGGCTTTGTTGTTTTATCAGTTCTAGTTGTCTTAACTCGTTGATATACAATGAAAACAATTCGTGGAATGATGCGTTTTGACATGATTTCTACTGAACAATTGTGTAAGTTACACTTGTTCTTGTAGAAAACACTGCATTGTCTGAGTTCACGGTCTGCCTATAAATATTTGGTCTCGTTAATCTCTGATGTGTGTTAAAATTATAAGGCGTTTCTATTGTTTTACTGTAAAGCCGAAAACAAACCTACAGATGAATGTGATTCTTATTTCTATGACCGTAAGCGTGAGCCAATGTACCTATACAAAAACAATATCAACAATGTCTTGCCAATGCATGCCAGGGTTTCGGGTTTGTCCGAAAGGGATAACGTGGCCCTGGCACACAAGTCTGACACATCCTCCCGCTCCGCCTAGAGCGGGAGAAGATATTTGATAATTTCTAACCCAAAAAAAAAGAGAAAATTGTGAGTGCCAAGAAGCATCTTTTTCATTTAACGGGCGATGGATGCGTAGTTCATACAAACGTAATACCAAAATAATTTGTAAATCAAACATATTCTTAAGGTAGTGTGTATTTATTTCGATTGGATTACAGAATATATCTATGTTCCCAAATATATATTTTGAAAGGACAATTAAGAATATGTTTGATTTACAAATTATTTTGGTATTACGTTTGTATGAACTACGCATGCTACGCCGCCGGCCCCTTAACACAGCATTTCAATATTGTAAGTTCCCTCAACTCATGACGTCTCATGACATGATTACATATCAAAATGTATTCAGAATTAAAATTATTAAAGAATTTTTATTCGTCATGCATTTCATATTCATCAAGCCACAACCACAATAAATCACTTATGTAAGTCTAAACACGCCGCCTAGACAACATCTAGATAGAAGATAAGCCAATGTCCTTTCCATTTGATTTCTCCTCCGTCACGCGAACGGAACTTGCGTTAAAGACCGAATTCCGTGCGATTACTTATACATTCTAATAAAAACATACAACGGCACGCTATAACAAACAATAACCTCAAATCACCGAACAAACGATGTCCCTAATTGAATTATAAACATCTTAACTGTCTTTCTATTATTGTAAACTGTTCTAAATTGCTCCTAAGCATCGTACGTTTAAAATTAAATTACGGTACAAGTCATATGTAACATTATCTCGCGATTACTCGGGAATTCTCTTCTAAGAAGTGTTTGTTGGGTATGCACTGAGTCCTGAGATACTGCATACGTGACCATGAATATCATGGCAGGAATCTAAATGTAATGAGATAGTTTGTGGGTTAGATGCAGACGCCAGTGCCGCCCGAGAATAATACCCTGCCTTTAGGGCATAACTTTAATTCTGCTGGCAACCACGAACGAGTTTATAGTACGCGAAGCAGAAATGAAAGCAATCATAAATTGGCATTAGGTCTGAAGGAAATAATTAAATTAAATGTAACTCAATAAAACTTGTCTAGGTTCGAGAAAGTGTAAATTTAAGGCTACAACTTAAAGCTAAAACCGCAGACTAAACCATTTTAGTGAAGAGGTCTGGATAACTTATATTTATGATAATTTGATGCTAAGTTATACATTTTGAACAGCATAATATATATAAATAAACAATGTTAAAATCTAGGCAAAACGAGGATGGCAACATTTGAACGAATTAACTGGTAACTAAGTGAGCTAAGATCTTGTTTAATAATAATATCACACTTTCTACATTCGGCAAAAAATTGTAAAATAACTAGTTAGTCAAGTTGGAAGCTACTCGTAGTTTGGTACGTCACGGCTCGTTGGGGAACCAAATCATATGTATATCTCGCCGATAATATACGCGTTTCTATAAAACGAGTGTGATTTAGACCACACGACTGAAGTAAAACTTACAAATAGTAATATTAATTATACTTCCGTAACGCTCTCGTTACTTCCGTAACGCTCTCGTCATGTATTCACCAGCTTACTCCCCAAGTCAAGCGTGCCTAAAGAAGTTTTACTTCAAAAATCGATCGTCACAACAACGGTCCATTGTTTGTCGGTTCATTTACATGATGAATCGACATTAAATTTTGACGCTTTCAGATTTTTTGCTGATTTCGCGCAGCGCTGCGTCCGACATGAACAAATTAATAGTCAATCGGGATCCAATCTAAAGTAGATCACAACTCTGATATCTTCATATCTCGCCACACTCAATTACTGGTAACTGCTTAAATTAATCAACGCTATTCACGTGAGGTGTCGGTGGTTTTTTCCCGGCACCTCTCGGTTAGTTATATCCACTCGTTAGTTTTATTGGTGATACGAGCCCGGAGTGCT
Source organism: Tiliacea aurago (assembly GCA_948098905.1). Taxonomy (NCBI): domain Eukaryota; kingdom Metazoa; phylum Arthropoda; class Insecta; order Lepidoptera; family Noctuidae; genus Tiliacea; species Tiliacea aurago. Next base: position 10,413,477 of record OX402590.1, read on the forward strand.
GTGGATGCCATTTATTATCCCTACAGTCAGTTTTTGTTAGGCGTATTCATGAAACACAGATATAATGTTCCTTAAGCGCTTTGTAAACGTTAATAAAGGCGTCATGCAATTATTTATAACATAAAATGTATTTGTATATTGATATCCTATTAATATAACCGACATGTATTTATGTTGTACCCGCATGCCTGTTTTGACACTTAGACAAAGTATCTTCACAGTAAACCATTTATCATTTCCCTGTGTTGATGAATACAGCTTTTTGTAAAGGATCATTTTGCTTGTTCTTGTCACTTGTACTTTCAAAAGATATATATAATTTATTCTGTTATTGCGTGCTGACAATCTGCATAATGTGAGAATTTCTTTTACACTTTGTTTCAGTTCAGTAGAGCAGTACCTACTACGAGTCTTCATTGGATGCGTGACTTTGATTCTGACTAGCCCTGTAAAATCTAAAAGGTTTCTTTTTAAACTTCCATTTGATACACGTTGCGGTTATGGTACAAAGCAGTAATAATTACTCTCTAGAGGAAATTATTGTTACGCGCTACACTAAAACCCCACACTATTAGCTACGCTGTTACATTGTCCGCTACGCCGCAACACTATAGGTACGCTACGGAGAATGCTATGCTACACTCTGCTGCACTGATGTGCTTACGGGAATGGCTACACAGCTACACTACACTGATGTGCTACGGGCACGGCCACGTTACACGTTGCAAGTAACAAATAGTTACTCCAACGTAACAACTATCAGCACTTGATTTTATTTAAAGGACAGCGCAATTCGCACTTGTCACTTTTTAATACAAAACCGTCTGTATATTTTAGATCGGCTTCGGAAATGTCGTGCTCAGATAGTTGTAGCTTGAACGCGGATGATTCGGCGCACATTCTAGCTCTAAATTACTATCAATAGGGTGCACTGACTCCTGTCGTAACTACTTAAGTTTTTGTCGCTTTTTGCCGCTCAATCGGCTGACATTGACATGACGCGTCCATGTAACATTAACGCGCGAAACCAAACACTCCGCGATATTACCCGTCACAATATTGCTGTGAAATCTGACATGATCAACAACACCTCTTTGTAATCAACCGTTAACTCGCCTATTAGTCAGATGTTAGTCTCAACTAAATATGTTATTATGGTGTCCATTACAAATTGTAGATTCAGACGCGCTTAATGAATATTTATTATTTATAGGTATGCGTTGGTGTAATTTTATGATATTAAAGTCATTTAAATGGTGCTAAGAATCGCATTAGGCTCGTTCATTTTATTGTTCCACGTCACGCTATGCATGGATAAGTTTCAATTTGCTATATTTTATTTAATATGATTTTTTATTAGCAGCCAGCAATAAAACAAAAATAAGATAAGATAAGATAATTTTATTGAGGTTCATAAAGATTTTGATGTACATGAGAGACTTAAAAAGTATGCATTGTTTTAAGATGGTGTAGGTACATATAATCGTTGGGTGAATCGCTGCTCTCCTAGCTAGATTACTGAGTAATCTGTATTTAGGAGAGACAGTTTCAACTCCCTATTTGAGTACCACAATAATCATGTATGTAAAAAAAAACATCTTAAAATTAAAATAGAATAAAACTAAAGGAACACAAAAGTTCCACAAAATTTCTGAATGGGTGCTTTTATTGTATCAAATCTGGACAATGGGTAGAATTTGTAAAATCATTATATTGTGTACTTTTTGAATAATTATGAGCGCACCAAAATGTCGTGACCACGATATCCGTATTCTACAATCCAATCGGTCTCGATAAAAACCCTCATTATCATATCACCATCACCAGCCTCAAATAGTTTGGAGCCACACACAATGGGCAATTTTTATACTAGAAAAACTCAATTACATTTTTGCCTATGTATACATATGATTGGTCTATTATATGTATTAGTACAGTTAAGTACCGGCGGCGGCCGTCACTTATTTTTTGCTAAGATTAAAACAAAACATGACATGACAGGGCACCTCATTTGTCACAATTAGTCGAACCATTTGCAGGATCACAAGGTTACATGTGATTACTGTTCTTTTTTTTATTATATATATTTAAACTTATCCTTGAGTGACTAATATTTTTTTGGGATGAGTGATGCGACGGCAAAGTTGAAGATGTACTTTTTGCGTTAGATGTCCATTGGCCATTTAAGTCATTATGAGTGGAGGTCATGGTTTAATGTCACTTAATGAACATTATTATTCAGTATTCTTAACCAAATTCAAAATTAATTTCGACCGTCTTGTTGAAACTTGAATCGGAAACCTCAATTGCTGAATTTCCTGATATCCTGATAGAATCCGACTTTTAGACTAACTTTGCATTAATTTAAAACAATGTGTTTTTTTTATTCATCGTGTAAAGGACGGAAGGGGATTATGGCAACATGTATACCACGAAAAAATCACCCCCGCGTGCACGTTTTTTTAAGAAAACATCTAATTTCAATTTTACTTGGTAGAAAAAATATTAACAGACATGTTTGTAAGGAAGAGATTAGGTATTCCAAGTAGGTCAGTCAATTAACAATAATAGTCCACGGAAAATTCGATAAAAAGAAAATTACGAAATATTTTAATTGTATTTTACGCAATTAAACACATTAACATATTTATATAGTAAAGCAAATTGTAATATTTTTATTTATATATTACGATTTGCTTTACTGAATTTAATTTGCCTGTAATTTAGTCAGATAGAACCGATAAATAAAAGTTATACTAAATTTGACTCTGTTACATTTTTGATTTGTTGGATAGCGTAAGTATTAAAATATTTAATAAGATAATTTCATGTAAAATACCGCTGCTAATATTTTTGCATGAAGTACAATTCAAAAATTTCGAAATTTTCGTATTAATTAAAAAAAAAGGTTTTTAAAAAATGGTTACATTTTGTAAACAAAATTGTCCTCATAAAATCCTGTTAACTAGTTTACCTCAATTTTATTATTTTTTACCTTGTTGCGGCCCTGGAAAATGTTTATTTTATTATTATTCTTTAAAGAGAGAGGGAGTTCAAAAATACGATTCAAGAAAAAAAGAAGAAAAAAATCGTTGTCAATATTTAGCCCCATGATGCAATTTTCTCATTTTCACCAAAGTAAAGTCAAGTCACTTTAATTCCCTTTAGTTCAATCAAATCACTTTACACACACACACACAATCAACAATTAATTAATATTTATAAATATTCAATTAAATTAATTGGAAGAGTATTACATGACTTTCAACATTAACCATTTAATAGAAGAGTGCATTTAGTTATTAATAGAACCCGCTTGATTTCCGCTGTAAGGCGGGTATTATTGCCTAAATAGGCATTTATGTTTCCGTCTTATGTAATGTGTATGTAAAACTGGTTTAGTATAAAGTTTTCTGTGAAGATAAAAGGCATTAAGACGCTGACAACAACTAAACCGCGATCACTGTCAGACTGCATACAAAGGAAAGAGAAGCGCGATGACACAACGCTTGTAATTTATTGCAAAATATGAAGCAATTATCTATCTACTCAAAAATGAGTTGAGTAATCGAAAATAAAAAACAACCAAGATCTGCATTGGTACCAATATGACGTTCTTGTTATTAATTAAATACCAACCGTACGTTGATATAAACAGTTATTTTGGATTGAAACTCAAAGTAAAGGGTTAGTGTATCTACCGTTAATTTGTATCGGTATAAAAAAAAAACTCAAATTTTCCTCAAAAACCTGGGCTTTGAGACTTTTTATTGGAGAGACCGATCCAGCAGTAGAAAACTTTTGTCTGACGAAGATTTCTAAATAAAAATCCGTATGGATTTCTTTTATTAAAAATGAATGAACGAAGCTTAATATGCAAACAATAACATGTAGTAAAAGATCATCCTGAATTTATATCTTCATAAAAGGTTTTTAGTACTAACTCGTTCATTTGATCTGCAAAAGGGCGGTTGTAAATATAAATCTTAGTTACAATAAATACTTGAATTTTATTTTTAAACTTGTGTACGCGTTGAACATCGCTAGCTAACTAGAGATGGGTCTAAGGACCAGAAATTAAGAGGTTAATTTCATTAATAATGTGTGATAACCAATTCATCAGGAAAGTGTTTCGATTATGGCAATCTCCCTTTTGACCGTTATTTGAAACGGGCATCTAAAAGCCCTCGTTAGCAAAGGGCTAGATATAATATTTGCATTAGTCAAAAGTCAAATTATTAACAACTAGCTTTTGCCCGCGGCTTCGCTCGCTAATTTAGAATTTGACAATCAATTCGGGTTGTACACTGCTTGTTGTTTGGCGGCAAAAAACACATAACTCACTATTCAAGTTTCTATAATAATATAATATTCAATCATGATTCGAATCACACGTGGCGCCATCTATTATCATAAGAACGTTATTGTTGTTTTCCTCGGGAACAGTACTTTTTTCCGGGATGAAAGGTACCTACCCATGTCCGTTTCTGTACACCTGCCAACATTTATGCAAAATTTCAGGATGATCAGTTCTGTGGTTTAGGCGTGAAAAGGTAACAAACAAACAAACAAACTTACTTTCGCATTTATAATATTAGTTAGGATAAACAATTTAACTAAATAACCCACCTAATTCACGACATACCAATTAATAATAACCCTTTTAGCAGCTCAAGCTAAGCTTCACGCAATGCGTGTATTCCGTACAGCTCACACATGAGTTGAACGGGGATTTGAACCCACGACCCTTAATTTGCCTTACAACACCTTAGATTTATAATGGCTTTATTGAACCACCTTTTGTATTCATGTGAAATAATTAATTTCTGCTAATTTAACAATAACTAATGAACAGATAAAATAGTAACAAAGTTAAATTGTGCGTATCATCGTGAGAGCATCCGACTTGGCTGTAAACATTATTACGGTGCGAATAATTATCTTCATAATTTCCTCGAAATTAAAAGAATACGTTAGATAAATATAATTTTTGTACACTAGGCGCGTATAGGAGATGAAATATGTCGACATAACAGCCGTTAAAAATAATAATTGGACCCAGAAACAAAATGGGAATAATAAAGCCAGGCAAATGACAAAATAAAAAAACAAAACACATGAACAAACAAAAATAAAGACACGTGTACTTAACCATATTTTAAAAGATTTTAAATTTGGAGCTTTTTAGACTCTATATACATCTCACATCAAATATTATATAAAAATCATATCCTACATAAATAAACAAATAAAACCAATAATCTCCGTAAAATAGATAAATAAATACCTTTCACGTCTAACAAATAAAGCTGAATATTTACGGCTCTTCCAAAACAGATTCTAGGCAACCCGAAAGCAAATACAAAATAAGTCTAATCATAAATTTTCTACACGCCAACATTAATCAGTTTGGAAACTATAACTGTGGCAGCAACAATGGGAGCGAGACCAATGAACAACTCTAGATCCGGACCCTTTGACAGTCTATGTAAAGCTATCTAAACTCGGCTTAAATTAATGTACCAAGCATTTGAATTCAATACAATTTACAATGAACAGTCAAACAAAGGGATAAGTATACTATATTTTTATATACCGTATTGTATTTTTGTATAAGTATGCCTTTGGCCAGGACTCTCCTGGCGAAAGGCATGCTACAATAAAAAATAGTATACAATATGTCCCAGAATTAACGCACAACCTCTTAAGGGTTCATTGTATTGCTTTGGTTCTATAGTAAAATTTGGTCATAATGATGAGTACAATCACCCCTTAAGAGGTTGTGCGTTAATTCTGGGACATGTTGTACTCGTATAATGCGCGACCTAACAGTTGCAGTACTGTGAATTTTAATTTCATTTAATAAGTATGGGTTTTGCCTGAATTACATTTTATTTATTTTTTTAATCAAGCCCTCAAAAGTGTAACTTGAAATCACACTTTTGAGAAAAAGTTATAGCACACCCTAAAAAAATATTAGCAGTGTAATAAAAGATGGCAAAATGTGGGTGCACCTTATTTTAGTCCACCTTCGGGAAATACAGACGTGATGTTGTGTGTATTGGAAAGATGAATATTTTTGCCTGTATGACCAAACCGTTTGTTCGACTGTACTATTGTGATATTCCCGCTAATAATGTCGGTTACAAATGTTAGTTTGAGAACGATGCCACGTTGCATTCAAAAGACTTCAACGCGTTTTCTCAGGCGGTGAATGCAAGGAAATATGAAAAACACTGCTTTGATACGACTGATATGTGGGCTTTTTGCAACTCTAAGAACCGTTTAATTAAATTGCTTTTATATTATAGGCTGGCTAATTGGTGGTTTTTATGTCCATCGACATTTGACGATCTAGGGGTAATGTTGAATCCCGCCAGGGTTGCGGGGTTTTTCCGAAAGGGATACCGTGGCCCTGGCACACAGGCAACTGAACGAACACGGATAGGTTTTAGTCAGTCCTGCCCTCCCGCTCCGCCCAGAGAGAGAGAAGTTATTTGATAATTTCCCACCAACAAAATAAAAAAAACTGGCCAAGTGCGTGTCGGACCACGCAAAATGAAGGGTTCCGTAGTTAGGATGAATTTATCCCAAAAACAAACTTAACATTGTAGTTGAAAAACATGCTCTCCCATACATCGATATACGTTACGGTCAATTCTTCAACTGCAAATTTAAGTTGGTCGACTATTACTCGTTAACTTGTAAACCCTACGTAGCTGTCATAGTTTTCCTTTTATTTTCGTTATATATACTACTGCCATGAGTTTTTTACATATCCAAAACCAACCATTTAGCTGGCAGGGGGGGGACACTTAACTCTAACAAAAAATGGCACTTTAAAGCTTAATATTACGAAACGGATCTCAGAATTGAAAAATGGCTTTCACAAACCCACAATATTTTTAAACGGCCTATCCAACGATACCCCACACCATGTATTAGACGAGAAACAAAAATATCATCCCCGTTTTACGTACAAGGGAGGTACCCTAAAAAAAAATGTTTTTTATGGTTTTATTTTAAAATTTTTTTGGCGAGATTAATATGTATATCCATGCCAAATTACAGCTTTCTAGGACTAAGCGTCTCTGAGCTAAGCCGGGAACAGACGGACGGACGGACAGACAGACAGACAGACGGACATGGCGAAACTATAAGGGTTCCTTGTTTACTACGGAACCCTAAAAAGGGGTAATGTTGAATGTTTTTGCAGATATACTAACTCTAAACTAGAACACGAATGCTTATCGATAGTACTCGTAATATGTGCGAAGGCCGTCACACGGAACACGACTATTACAAGAAAACTCACACTAATCGAACCAAAGGAAATGAAATCTTGTCTATGGGAACTTAGTGAAATAGTCACCGTTAGGAAATGCACAAATACGTGTACGGTATTTAGCCGTTAATACATACTTATAACGGAAAGTTTTTGTCAATTTGTGTCTTAATTGGATTATCCTACAATGCAACCTTCCGTTGCACCTCGAGCACGCACGGTACGCTCTGATTAACATTTGTACACGCGAAAACAAACTTTACGTTTATGTTTTTAAGATTTGATTTCCGCTGAAAATTCCGAGTCATGTGAAACAAACATAATTACATACTAAACAATGCTAAGAGCAATGTTTAAAAACTAGGGCTTGAGGAACTCACGCGAAATAAGGCCTTACCAACACTTGCGGTTGATACGGAGACATCTACTTTCGTCCTGGTTTACGAAAACGAACCTTACGGTGAAAGAAACAGAGGGTATTATTGTTGTGGATTGTTATCGCAACGCTTGACTGCGGTTTCCGCAGAATGCCATTGTATTGCACTGTCATCCTAGATATATGTCACTGTTATAAGATCGACGGTGGCGTGACACGTCCGCGCGTCCGCCAGCGTGCAAAGATAACGCAGATACGTTTGTTTACCGTCACGCTAACACGCTACGGGGTGCGAAGTATAGCAGAAGCAGGCTGATTCACCTTGAGATGTCTTAGCAGATTATGTGGCCATGTAACATATCATTGTGTCGTATTCTCGCTCTCGCATTAAAAGTGTTTAATCTCAAAACTTACTAATTTTACAGGAGAACATTTAATTAAAAGGTTTAACGTATTATATTTTTTTTTTCTACATTTATTCTTTATTTTTTACTAGTTCCATTATCTGTCTTTCAAAGTAAGACAAAATTATATATTCATTTTGTTATATAGTAGCCGAAACATAGGTCAAAAAAATTATCGTTTTGAGTTTTAATACTTTTCTAGATAAAATGTTGCTTAATATCTAAAACAGTATACAATTAAAAAAAAAACATAGTTTTAATGAAAAGGTCAGGACAGTATTATTCATATTTTATATTATATTTTATTTAGTTTCCGCATAATAACTCAATTTCGAATATTTTTGGAAATTGTACACTTTTAATGCGAAAAGGCGATGTATCTGCTTAGATAGCTGTACAGCGGTCAGTCATTAGTGCCAAAATTTGCATGCTCGACAAACGCACAGATTTATTATTTATTATTTACATTTATTATCATTTTGCATTAACACTAAATAAAAAAAAAACCTATGATAATAAATAAATAAGTTTATTTATTTTCTCTCACAATGGTTTTGTAGCACTTAACAATTTGAACTACAAATTTCACATTGTGAGAGCTGGTGCCTGAAGTAGCTTTCATGATCAACGAATCTTATACTTATGATCCCAACCATTCATAACATTTAATCACGTTTATTGCAGACGTCTTTCATATAATAATCACTCTTAAATTAAACTGAGTACCTCATCATTTCAGCCGAAAGACGTCCACTGCTGAACATAGGCCTCCCCAAAGGGGGGGTTTGCCATAATCGCCATGCTTGGCAGGCGGATTGGCGATCGAAGTATGGTGTTAAAATGCATAGAGAACGCTGTTGCCCATTCTCTAATAAGTCCCTTAGTCGCCTTTTACGACACCCACGAGAGAAAATTAGGGTAGTGCTATTCTTTACGTCCGGCACCACACGGAACAACTGAGTACTGAGTACCTATTATTTATTAATTAATTAAGTCAATCTGATGTTGTATTTTCTTTTATATTGTCTTCCTATGGAAAAGAAGCTCTTATTTATCTTTCATTGTAACAAAAAATGAGTTAATTAATTTTAAATTACTTTAAATTAATTATCTTAATTGGTAATAATTAAGTGTTCTTTTGTCTATGTTTAAGCTGTGCACTTCTTTAAGTGACAAATTCAACATACTATAAAGAATATATAAGTATAAGTTCTTATATGTAATAATTATGTTATTCGTGAATAAGTCATTGGAGTACCTATACATAAATAAATAAATAAACACACCAAGTAAGTTTTAAGACAGGTAGGTTTGTGATCATGAATGCCATTTATGAAAGTTATTATATGTAAAAAGATCACGTAAAACACTGATATTTAGCCATACTCGTATCTGATAACCGACTAACCGTTGATGCAGCGAAAGCCAAATGCATCAGCAATTTTTGCAGGCAAAAAAAGCGAAGTGTGTTCGACCACTAAAACTGAAAGTCGGACAGTTATTTGGGGAACGACAAACCACAAATTTCTGAAAGCTTATTCATATTATTTTTTAGCCATTTATTATAGGTTCATGAATTAACCTCTATGATTGATATTGTAAAGGAGGAGGTGATATTTAGCCATGTCTGATAACCGACTAACCGTTGATGCAGCGGAAGCCAAGTGCATCAGCAATTTCTGCAGGCAAAAAAACGCGAATTGTGTTCGACCACTAAAACTGAAAGTTGGATTGTTATTTAGGGAACGACAAACCACAAATTTCTGGAAGCTTATTCATATTATTTTTTAGCCATTTATTATAGGTTCATGAATTAACTTCTATGATTGATATTGTAAAGGCGGAGGTGATATTTAGCCATGTCTGATAACCGACTAACCGTTGATGCAGCGGAAGCCAAGTGCATCAGCAATTTCTGCAGGCAAAAAAACGCGAATTGTGTTCGACCACTAAAACTGAAAGTTGGATTGTTATTTGGGGAACGACAAACCACAAATTTCTGAAAGCTTATTCATATTATTTTTTAGCCATTTATTATAGGTTCATGAATTAACTTCTATGATTGATATTGTAAAGGCGGAGGTGATATTTAGCCATGTCTGATAACCGACTAACCGTTGATGCAGCGGAAGCCAAATGCATCAGCAATTTCTGCAGGCACAAAAACGCGAATTGTGTTCGACCACTAAAACTGAAAGTCGGACAGTTATTTGGGGAACGACAAACCACTAATTTCTGAAAGCTTATTCATATTATTTTTTGCCATTTAGGTTCATGAATTAACTTCTATGGTTGACATTGTAAAGGAGGAGCTCGTGGCTAAGTAATAACAGCACGGGTCGATCGATCAGGTTAAACTACGCTTGTCGGGGTTGGTCCGTGGATGAGTGACCATCTTTACATACCAAGACCCCTCCGTGCCTCGGAAAGCTCGCTAAGCCTTTGGTCCCGGCTGTCATTCTTGGATCTTTGACTGTCGTTACGGGTCGTCAGAAGCCTGAAAGTTTGACAACCAGTCTTACCATGGGTTATCGTATTACCCAGTTACTGGGTTGTGGAGGCCAGATAGGCAGTCGCTCCATGTAAAATACTGGTATTCAGACCATAGACTGGTAGCCGACCCCAACAAAGTTGGGAAAAGGAAAGGCAGATTGATTTTGATTGAATTTGTAAATTTATTCCGTAGGTATTTCAGTAGTTGATCGCTATAATGGTTTACAAATTATTTGAAATTACGGAAATCTTTCGAATTATTATTTTGCTTGGTTTTATTTTGTGTGATGTGAACATTGATGTAATATAGGAAGATAGGCCACTCTCTAACATCACGTAAATATTAAATGGACCCGATGTCGTGCGTCATGTGCTCGACTGCCGAAATAGAGAGACATATTACGCGGGCTATAGCAGGAAGGAGATAGCAATAATTGTTACTGTTACGTACCCATAACAACTCGGAAATAAACTACGATTCGAGTATTCCTCGCAAACCGAGAGTAATGTAGGTCGATTGTGTTCTTTCCCCTAATTTATGCGGTCCACGTCGAGGAGCGCGTACCATATCTTCCTATTCAATACATCAATGGATGTGAAGCGAAGTTTTTAAGGTCATATTACCTCCATTGGATTCATTTTGTAGTTATTTTCACTGACAGTGACTGATTTATAAAAAAAACATTTTACCTTGAAAAGTCCTTTAAAAGTAAATGGACAATGGATTCTCATTCTTAATTATAATTAAGTCTTTATTCCATTTTTAAACCCAAATCATTGAAGCCAAATTATATCCACAATATCATTTGTTTAGTCCGGAAGAAAAACATCTTTGGAAACCCCATAATATTATTCTGAAAGCAGCCTTATAAAAAAACGAAAGACATTAAGATATAAATAACAGTTTGTCACTTCGTCAGACAGCTTGAAACGTCCGCGCCGAGTTCAAGGTCACATGCATAAATTATCATTTCCCACGGCCCTTACAGCGACATCGCATTCAACATGCATAAAAACGATTGCAAGCAATTGACCCATTCATTTTTTAATGTTACAGATCAATAACCACAAAAAACGGTATTTCCGAATACATTAAAAGTCTCCATGATCTCAACAACGCATACATTCACGGAAAATGGACGTTTAGACCCAATACGGCGGGCGTAAGCGACAAAAAAAGTAAAACGGGCCACTCTCTGAGGCGTCACCGCGTCATCCATCCATAGGATGTTATTGTTCTACACGCGATGGTATACAGAGTGCTCCAAGCACGTGGATTGAATACGGCATGTGCCGTCATATTAACCTGATTGAGAATAATAAATGATGGGGTATCTTAACTTAGTGCGTGTTCTTCCACAATTAACTCAGTAATTCTATAGTTTACATACAATTTGCGTGTGTGGTCTCGATTAGACTTGTTTGCTTTGAATGTTGGGATTAGAAATTTAGAAGGATGTGTCAATTTGCTGCCAACCGGGGAGGCTCTAGTATTTCTCTAGATTTATTTCATCTGTCAAGGTTGTACTTCCGTGATATTCCGATTGATTTATTATTCAGAGAATTGTAGATGTTGCGGACTTACGGATAACTTACAAAATGCTTTAAATTTTCCGTGATTAATTAAAACAAAAGTGGGAAACACAAAAATATTTTACTTTTCCGCTTAAAATGTTTTGAGTCATGAATTTTTGAAAACTGGCATACCCTAAATGCTTTTAAAATTACATTCACGCATTAAATGTCAAAACTTTCATCGTCGCGAGAGCGCCCGGCATTTGTCCTGGTGCCACACTTGCATGGCGCACGCGCTCCGAATATTTACCACATTCAGATACACTTCATTACCAATTCGTCATTAACGCGAATGACAACCAGTTAAATAGTAATAAATGTAGAAAGTCATCCGAGCTTTCTTTGCGGTTATCAAATTCGAATACAATTGAATGTGAGAGAAGAGCAACTACTGGGCATTGAGTAATTTGCTCTAACACCTCCATCCGCCGCACGGAAGCACATTGTTGCCGACCTAATAGCCGAGTTTCACACACCAGACGATTACCCATAAACAGACGACGTAAACGACAGATACCGACGACCAACGAATATGGAACGGTAACTCTATTTAAGGCAACAAAAACTCCATTCATGCGCTGACCTCAACAAAATTATCTAACTGTTCGACACTTAATTTCCGAACGCAGAGCACGTATGTTTCTTTACAAAACATCCATTAGGCGTTAGAATTTGAATTTTAAATTAGAGATAAAACAAAATAAACTAACTTTCTTGTATGTAGTGTAAAGACAAATTCTTTTGTGCGAAGTAGTTAACGTTACGTGTAACGACATTGTGCAGACATGAATAGATTTAAAAGTTTCGCATTGGTGCGCTCGATACAAAGGAACGGTCCTTGTTACAACGCGTAATGCGGACAATACAATGCCACTTCTTTGCGATTTACCAAGATGTGTTGCGCGAGAGACGATCATTGTTTTTCGAACAATATGACGAAAATCATCAAAATCACTTGTTCATGTTGGCACTGTTCTACGAGTATGTAGCATGATTTGTTAAGCTTTACACTGGGTATGCTCCGTTTGGTGCCGGACGTAAAGAATAGCTCCATCCCATTTCTTCCCATGGGTGGCGTAAAAGGCGACTAAGGGACTTACTAGAGAATGGGCAGCAGCGTTATCTATGCATTTTTAAAACCATACTGCGATCGCCAACCCGCCTGCCAAGCGTGGTGATTATGGCAAATCCCCCCCCTCTATTTGGGGGAGGCCTATGTCCAGCACTGGACGTCTTTCAGCTGAAAAGATGAATGATGACACTGGGTATAAGATAGAGTGAAAAGGCTTATTTTTAATAAAAGAGCTATCTCGGACGCCAGCTTTCGATTCTAGCCTTTACGATTAACTCTCTTGAAAAAAACCGCCCAAGTGCGTGACGAACCACGCACAATGAAGGGTTCCGCAGTTGGGATGGATAAATCACAAGAACAAACTTATCATTGTAGTTGAAAAACATGATCCCTCATACATTCCAACTGCAAATGTAAGTTGTACGTACAATATTTAATCATTCACCATGTTATTTTAAGACAGACTTCTCATAGGTTTTCCTGTAATCTATAATTAAAGAACTATTTTCTGTAATTTTTATCAAAATTTTAGGCTTAGTAGTTTCGGAGATAAGGGTCCCATGGTCATTATTCATCTATTTTCTTAAATAATTCCAAAAGTATGTAGGTATATTACAATTTAAAAAAATATATATATAAAATCTTTAAAACAAGCCATTTTATTTGATATGTAACACGGTACAGTCAGCAAAACTTTTTTTTTTATTATCTAATTTGCTCCACAAAAATGACCTCCATAATTCAAATTTATTTATTTACGTAACACGTCCGTGTTCGGGTCACATAAGTTCATATGTGTACCAAATTTCAACTTATTCGGTTCAGTAGATTCGGAGCAAATCCGCTGTGACAGACGGATAGACAGACAGACACACGAGTGGTCCTATAAGGGTTCCTTTTTTTTCCTTTTGAGGTATGGAACCCTAAATGCATGTTTTACGAAATACGTAATACTCGTATATCTTTGAGAATCAGAAATAGCATTAAGTAAAACAAAGAGCGTGGAACGGAATTCAAGTTCACTTGACTAAATTGGTAATGATCGAAGTGTTTCTTCCTAGAAAGATTACTAGTGTAGCGAGTAGGCATAATATATTAAATATCTTTACTCTTAGGCAATGCATGACGTAGCTAAGTTAACTCTAAGTCCTATTAAATATTGTATACGACATCAGTCGTCCAGTAAACCTTAAACTGTGAACACGCTCATTTTCATTCATTTGCCGAACCTTCTGATTTAATCACACCAACAAAACACTTATCGGCAAACTAGGTTCAGCTCTCTGCTCTGTTCCTATTCAATGTCCGATTAGTTTAAGTACACCTTACTAATAGCATGCATGTCTCTTTCAAAGCTTGTTACGGAGACTTCTTCGTACACCGGTTAATATGTATTTAAATGCAGTTGAGCTACTGGTTCATGAAACTGTTACAAGCCAAGCGGTCACGCCGCCGCGCCAGCTGCCTATTAATTATTGAAGAATTGCTTTCCGATGCGAGGGAAGGAAGTGAAGCGTGGAGACGATAACTGTCGAGCGAGCGACGACCTAGACCTCAGAACAAATACTATAAACACTATAGAACAATGGACAGGAATACTAATCAAACGCACTAAAAATAGATGAACACAAATTACTTTTTTCTGCACTTGAACTATAATGAGCAAGTGCAGAAATTGCAAAACGCGGAGATTCTTACTCAATACATATTGAACGCTAGATTAAGTGATGAAATCAATGCCTACTTGGATAAGGGAAAATCTCCAGCTCACGTAATTATTTAATTATACGAACTTCATCGTCATTGTTGGCATTACGTGTGTGTTCACCACGGTGGTGTTATTACAAAACAACTACAAAATGCTTGTAATTTTACCACAAAATCTGTGTAATATGATATAATGGATGTTTGGAGAAAGTGTTGATGTAAGCGTGTTTTCGTGGACGGTGGTGTGTGAAGAGACAGCACTCGACATTCGCCTAGATATTCCCGATGGTGCAGAGAGCGTAACGCGCGACACTTGCTGGCTGTGATAGTATCCACAGAGACCTAATGCCCGATTTCACTCAATTCGCGACTTTTTCTGATTATACTTATGGCATTAGTTGTATCAATGGTATCTACTTAGATTCGAAGATTATGGCAACAGAAAAAAAAAATCTGATTGTCCTTTCTCAGAAAACGCATCTACATGAGCTTTCACAAAACGCGTTTAGTTTACTATAACAAATTTTCTTAAAATAATTTAGTTACAAGATAAAAAATCTAGACTATGCATAATGTTTTCATGACTGGAAAATTTCAATGGAAAATCAACTTGGTATAGATTTATGTCAAAGTGAATAGAAAACAATAAACGCATTATATTTTGTAAATATATATCCATTGTTTTAGTAGTAAATCTAGCAGCTTGCAAAGCTTTATATCAGAAACACAACATGAAGTACTGCTAGCAGCATGTAATGTGATCACTTATTCATGTTCAGTATGAGCACAGAGCCACCTGCCTGCTTGCTTCGTGCCACTAATTCTTACAGCTTGAACTGAATAGCAAATATCTAACATTCTACACATATTTCCCTAAACATTACACAACTCAACCATTAGGATATGTTAGGTGTTAGGATAATAAACTTAACTATTTGTAGCTTGTCATACTAAGTTTACGTAATTACGGAAAAGATTTGTAAAAGGAATATGAAATACAGTTTCCTTGAATGCTAATCATTATTTGTTCGTTAATGGGTAGAAGGGTTATTCACAAAGTACTCCATTCTTTTGTTCTAAAAAGATAAGAATCTCATACATTAATTCCCGAGTTACTCCAAGGAATTGTTATTATTTAAAAATACTTATTATTTTGTTCCCATTCTGCTCCATAGGTATCTGGAATTATTCTCAAAGTACTCCACCGATTATTTGTTATCAATTCTCAAGCTGCTCCATCTACATAATTACCTATAAAATACATTTATTTCATACAGTCAGTCACAAAAATACTTAAAAGAAAGATTAAAATGGAGTGGATTACATTGAGAACATTTTAATATTATCATGGAGTAGAATGAAACCTAATTAAAAATATTATATTTTTCATGGAGTAGTTTGGGAACTCTTTTTGGAGTACTTTGGGAATAACTCGGGTAGAATGTAGAGCGTTCGTTCAGTCCCAAAACGGCATACTTGCAGTAACGATCATCATTTCAAACTTTTCCCGTTCGGTGTTGGCAATCCCTGTAGTGTAAAGGCTTCTACATACCGGGGCGACTTGTCGCGCGACGCGACACGACACAAAGGCACCGCTCGTCCCGCGACACGCGGGGCCTTTGTGCCGTGTCGCGTCGCGCGACAAGTCGCGCTGGTATGTAGAAGCCTTAATATGGTATTGTAATGTAAGAAAGGTGCTGATAGCAAGTGACTCATATACACAGTAGCTTTCTTAATTAAATTATATGAAAGTCATTCAACCACCATCAAATCTTGCAAAAAAATGCAATGAAACATAATGAATGACTATCTGCCATGTTATACTCGAGACATTGAGTATTTATAGCTCGAAATTAAGGTCATTGTAATTATTGAGATTTCTTTCACGCTCGTAAAACCCGAGAGATGACGAAGAAATCCGAAGATTCGCGAAGATGATGCGCTCGCGACGACAACGGCCGTCTCGGGACGCCGGCGCTGCTGCCATGCAACTGGAGCATGAACGCAGTTTCTCGATGAGAAATATTTTTCTGATTGACGTATATTGCTACTTGCAGCTAGAGAGAGGTGCTGCACTAAGATGCAATTCAAGAGCTTGTATATCGAGTAGATAGTAATCAATGTTTAATGGTGATTACTATCAGGAATATGACGTGTTAATTAGATTTTGCGGTTGTGTGGGAGAAAATTGTGGTATGAATTCTGGAGCAGGTGTTTTTGAAAATGGAAAACAACTGTCGATCAAGTAATATAAGCATAATCAGCCCATAAAATTCCCACTGCTGGGACACAAGCTTCTTCTCGGGTGGGTTCTCGGACATGCCGGTTTCCTCACGATGTTTTCCTTCATCGTTTTGAGAGCAGTGGTGATGAAATACGTATAATTTACACAAAGCAAAGCGCCTGTCGCCAAAAACGGTGAACGAAAACATCGTGAGGAAACTGGCATGTCCTAGAACCAAAAATTCGAAGACATGTGACATCTACCAACCCGCACTGGGCCTGCCTGGTGGATTACGGCCCACTCCCTCTCACCGAGAGGAGGCTTGTGTCCCAGCAGTGGTAACATTGTAGGCTGATTATGTAAAGCGTTACTGGTACGAACCTACGAGGTCCATCAAATATTTGGGCAAAATTGGAATAACAGATCCCAAGATCCCCGGTGCAAGTGTGGGAGGGGAACACTGGGGTGGTTTTTAGTCAGTAAGAGTCTGACAGACCCCTCCGCCCGCCCCAGGGCGGAGGACATCCATGAGGATTTTCCACCCCGTGAACAAAAAAAAAAAAAAAAAAAAAAAAAGGTACCCAAATCAGGAGAAGTTCCGTGCGGGAATCGAAACTGTGACCCATAGCGCAGAATTCGATTAGGTACCTACTCAGACAGGTACTTATCAAGCCATCTTAGTTTTAGGTCACTGCCCACCGAATCGACATTGGCTGTAACGAGTTTGGCTATAAATCCGGAATAATGCTGCTGCTTTGTATCATCCCGCTAGTAGGTTAATGATAACAATGTCACGTTGAAGGAAACAAGTACTTAATAATTAAATTTACGACACAAGCAAGAGCTTCCAACGTTAACATCAAGTAAATTAACTTTAGTACATTCCTTTACATCTAACAATTAATTAAACATGGATACTGGAAGTGTTTCTTATGTTATCTACTTAACATTACTGGGTCGTCCAATGGCCACAATATTTATTTATTTATTTTCCAACTTATATATCTATCATTACTCTACATCTAAAGTCTTATCCTTAACTATTATTATATGAACGTTCATGGCCCAAAAAACCAAAACCTCTTGCTTGGCTGAACAATTGGTGAATTGGTGAAATTACGAATTGGTGAATTGACGAATAGGTGAAATTACGAATAGGTGAAATTACGAATTGGTGAATTGACGAATTTGTGAATTGACGAGTGGGTACAGTCGACCACAAGTCAGTCGAAACTCCGCACGGTCAAAGGTCAAAGGGCAAAGGCCAACCTAGCGTATATTTACTGAGTTTCAATAGAATACGAGGCCAGAATATACTGGTTTTGTTACCACTGACGAGCGGTCAACTGTAATAATTTGCAGCCTGCCCAAACCGTGCAGGAACTACACGTGAAAAAGGGGTGGCCCGTAGTTTTCTCTAAGAACGGTAGCCACATATAACAGAATCTTCTTATATGAAAATTTTAGTATGTAACATACTCACGACAACGGTAATTAACTTCCGTCTACTTCGAAGAACAACTGTTTGTTGACGACATTCATTTTACACACAATGATTACTAACAGGAATCAACTGAGAAAAGAAATGAGGAACATTGGAAGAATGTCAAAGAAAGAAATCTAAAGACGGATGTCAATTATTACGGTAATTGAGCAAATGATTCGCGATTATCATCGAAAGGTTAAAACCTTTACCTATAGATGAAATAACTGTATTTTTAGGGTTCCGTACCTCAAAAGGAAAAAACGGAACCCATATAGGATCACTTCGTTGTCCGTCTGTCTGTCAACACCCTTTTTCTCAGGAACGCGTTGAGATATAAATTACTATTATCTAATAGGTTCATGGTTCCTTGGAGATCTAAAAAAATGAAGCTTCTAAGTCAATGCAATAAAAAAATACGGCGATTTATGCGACATATTTTGCTATTCGCAAAATATCAAAATCAAAATCTATAGGGTACTTCCCGTTGACCTACAATCATGACATTTGGCAAGCAAGGTCTCACAGAACAGTAAAAGAAAAACTCCGAAACCGTTAATTTGTAGTTTTATCACATAAAAAAATATATTTTTGCGATTACAAACTTACATTTTCAGTTGGAAAATTTACCGTGGCGTATATCCATGTATGGGGGAACATGTTTTTCAACTACAACGTTAAGTTTGTTATTGGGATAAATTCATCCCAACTACGGAACACTTCATTGTGCGTGGTCCGACACGCACTTGGCCGGTTTTTTTTTTCTTATAATGGTGTAAGCCTTCTAGATTGTGTGTGACTTTAACTGACTCCTTTCATTGTATCGGTGCCCTTCTTCCGTTTCTATAAGAAGGGGGAAAGAAATGTGTTCACACCATACACAGAATTCTTAATGCATTAGGGCTAATGATCATAGTCAACAAGTTCAACACAATCTTCTCAAGTACCTATTTTTTCTGTGGCGTAGTTTACAATCGCACATCCCACATGCACAAAAACCTTATCCCGGAAAATATAGGTAGGTATCTGGATGAACCTGCATAATCGAATCTGCTGCTCAGAACACCAGGTAACCTCATTCAGGGTAAATAAATCAATTGTAACATTTTATTGCATCGACAGAATGATGTGTACGACCACATATTCTATACCGAAGTAGCACACATATAGAACCATACTAATAGCATACCAAGAAGAACTAAGAACAGGTCGTCGATCAAAAAGCAAATCTTACACTGATCTGAATCTGAACCTAAGGTTGACTGGTAGAAAATGCCTATGGCATTAAGTCCGCCTCTGTACTTTTGTGTGCTTAAAGTATTAAATAAATGAATAATAAAAAGCAAAGCTTGAAACTTTATGACCACCATGGAAAACCATACAAAAGCAAGCAATATGGTAAAAACATCAAGCTCAATAAATCTACAATAAAACATTCAACATGTGGAATAAAGGCTTCTACATACCAGCGCGACTTGTCGCGCGACGCGACACGGCACAAAGGCCCCGCGTGTCGCAGGACGAGCGGTGCCTTTGTGTCGCGTCGCGTCGCGCGACAAGTCGCCCCGGTATGTAGAAGCCTTTACGCACTCCATCATAAACTGTAAACAGGGAATACATAAAATGCTGATAACATAAGAAAACAAAAACTAGTATCCATGCCCTTCACAAGAAAACACGATGGATAAATAATTCAATAGGACGAACTCCGTTTTGCATAATATAACACAGTTTGAATAGAATCATGTATCATATATATGGAAATATCCGCGAACAAACTGCGGCCTATTCAAGCACCCTTGTCTTGCAGTCTTGCTAGACCTGGCATTAACAAGGAAGACCACACAGCCCGACATTTACATTATACAAGCCATAAAAAAATATTTCTAAAGTTTATAAGCTGTGTAACAACCATTTTAACAGCTATGAATCATCGTCCCTTTACTAGTTTTATAATTATTCTTACGCACTGCGTAAACTAACGAAATTATCTTTGATTCTTATAGTTAATTGCTCATCGGAAGTTGGTTCTACAACATAATTATGTGAAATCAAACTCAAACTCACAGCATTTATTTAAATTAAACCTATTACAGGCACTTTTGAATTGTCAAAGAGTCGGTCAGTTAGTCAGAAAGTTGAAGCTATTTGCCCATTCCATTCATTCATTTCATTTTCTATGGAGAAGAATAGGCAAGAAACTCCAAGGACACTCTTTTAAA
Source organism: Tiliacea aurago (assembly GCA_948098905.1). Taxonomy (NCBI): domain Eukaryota; kingdom Metazoa; phylum Arthropoda; class Insecta; order Lepidoptera; family Noctuidae; genus Tiliacea; species Tiliacea aurago. The sequence goes on from OX402590.1 coordinate 10,434,318, forward strand.
TCAAGATATTACAGAATCCTGGGTACATTAATGAAAGTTGGATTGATCCTTCCGCGGTGCAAGACGCTCTTAGGAGCAAGAAACTTGATGTGTTGGCTCGAAGCCACATGAGGCTCCTGAAGTTTAAACACCGCGCTAGTAGGAAGTTAGCAAGAACTTTCTTAGCATAACCACGTGATTTGGTTAAAGTCTGCGTAAGTTGATCTTTCCGCTAAACTTTGGCTCAACTACAAAGCTTGAAGTTCCTCCCTGCTTAACTGAACCTTAATCAACCGTTGATTTAAAGTTGTTGGAAAATAACTGAAGCAGTAACGTAGCGTTAGGAAAACAGTGCGTTGTCTGTTTATCCAGAATATAATTGGTTGCTTTTCGCGACTTTGGCATATCAATAACTTTAACTGAATCTTTTCCTACCAACTTGAACAAACAAATTAAATGTTTATTATTTCTTGTTCAAAATAGGTACGCCTATAATCAGTTAACCAACGTTTCCCAATGTTTTTATTTGTGACGCATTTTGAACTGCCTTGCATGTACCACACCCGCAGTATGTAAAAGAACAGAAGATAAGTACGTTAGCATCGAAGTCAACGCACCATTGTCAGCGCCAGCAACAATGCTCGAGATAAAGTTGACAAAAAGCGCAACCGCCACTGTCTGCGTGTCATTCACCCGAACGTGGAAATCGATGTTTACATCTCCGACTTTAATCGATTCGACAATCGAATCAAATTTCGTATAAAACGAAGTTTAATACTCATCATTCGGTTCTTTGGTATTAATTGCAATTAACAACGCCGGTCGTGCGGATCCGGACAGAAAGTAACCGCTGATTGCCGAGATACGGAGATATATAGATAGTTTTTGATATTTTCTAACAATTCGCAATTTTATTCCGGGCTACAATACGGAATAGCACAGTGAACGACTCTCATTTGAACAATGAGAACACTCAGACTTGAATACTATAATCATTATAAAAGTAGCTTAAGAAAGTGCTTACCTCTTGGGCACACTAATCCGCCGCTGCCGGAACAGGTGGTCCATTGTTCCTGAGCTCTGCTTTGTCTTTACACTTTAGCTCGGCCTCTCCCACACAAATATAGGAAATTATAAACTTTCACTTAATGTTTGTTCCGGATCGTCCACAGTTTTATTTCGAACTGTAACTTAATACTGTCCACACTGGTCCACTGAAACCCTTAGGTGTTCCTGAAAACTTTACACGGTCCAGTGGTGCCGGGACTGTACCACTACGATAGTATTCTTCTATGTTACGGTCTGCAACAAAAAAGGAAGACTTAGTTTTAACGCTAACATTTTACTTAGCAGTGCTTGACTAAGCGTGAAATATTTCAATTTATTTTTATTACAGAAAAAATAATTAAAACGTAGCTTAAATAGTTTTATTTATAAAATAATAAATTACACTTTAGTCGTCTAGAATAATGAATGTTTTGTTCTCAGTGACACGAGAGAGTATCAATCAAAACTGGAGCGAAGACAACGACACGATGAATTAATTGATGGTATCTAATATCATTTTGGCAGCGATTACATTCGCGCGGAGAAAGTGAAGGCGTGTGATGCGCCGGCGCAGTCTCGCGCTCCTCTCGCTACATTAACATTAATCACGAGCACAGCTTTAATAACGCTTAATTAATGTTTGTTTCTAATTTGCGAACTCAGTCATTATTACACAGTAGGTATGTACTTGTAAGAAAAATAATTAAAATGTTATTAATGTTTACAGAACTGCATTTTGCTGCGTTTCATGAAGGCTGTTCTTTTTTCGTTTTGTAGGGGTTTGTTATTCGTAGTACCAGAATATACATATATTTTTTTTTGCTTGTGGAACAGGCTAGGGTCTGAGACCATGCTGCGTAGTCATTAAAGTATAAAGTACCAGTATCATATTCGATAAACCATACGTTAATGATCTGTTTTTTTATGTTCACTCAACTTGTTGGATGCCTTATTTTTTTTAATCAGGTTTTTATTACGAGAAAAGATAAAATATAAAATTTATTTAAAATTCGGCTTTGCAACGTAAAAAAAACAAATACCTTTAGGTGTCCCAGTTTCTAATTTAATATTAATTATGTATGGTGACACTGATCTCTTGTATCGTGTCTATAATGATGCCATATAAATACTTTACTTAACCACCAACATGCGAGAAGTTTGTAGCGTTTACTTAATTACATTCCACAATAAAATTACTCCACTCGCGTGATGTGTGAAAATATTTTGCATGAATTATTTTTAACTCCTGCAGTATATTTTTTTCAGTGTTATAATTAGTCCAGAAAGGGCTCATTAATTTTGAAATTATTTACTGTTTATTAAATTTTATCGCATTTTTTTCTATAGGAAAAAAAATATTTATAAAGAATAACTGGGTAGGTAAGTAAAAAAAAACTGACAATCCAAACTTTCCAAAGACAAAAACACAAGTCACTCAAACAAAACAATAAATATAAAAAAAACAAATTACTTTAGTAGTAGAACGTGAGTTTCGCGCGACTTTCTACCGCGTGCGTGTATTCGAGGCGGCTCGGGACGTGCGGCCGCGGGGCCATGTGACGGAGCACTGAAGCCGGTCAGCAGCCGGTGCCGGCGACCCATCCCCTGCCTGCCGAGACAGCCCTCTCATGAGCACACAGGTGGATAGGTGTTATCACTGAAAACATTACTTTCAGCGATGACTGGCTGTCTGGAGTAGATATAATACTTATTCCAAAATTTTGCAGTAAAGCCATCGATCAGGAATAAATGAGTGAAGCACATTTTTTTTTGAAAAAGAAAAATGTTTAATGTGTAATGTGTTATACTTACATTACACTCATAGGTTGAATAGGTTCTCAAGTCTATAACTTACGAGGGTGATTTTCAAAGTTTTTGTACAGTTACAAAAATGAACAATGTCACAAAAAAATAACAAAAAGGAAATATTAGGGCTATTTCACAGAAGATAACGAAAACAACGAAATCGCATTTTAATCATTTATTAATAATATAGATAATCAGTCTGTTAAATTACAGTTATAAAATCAGTCTCTAAATTGTGTATTTCTTATGGTCATTAACAGTTTTTTAATTACTTATAGAAATAAACCCAATCAAAATAAACATTTTGTCGAGGAACATAGAGTTGAAAATTGGTAATAACCATAAATACGTTATTACAATAATATAACAATCTAGTGTTACGGTGAAATTCAGAATCTGTAAAAAAAACATCCATCTCCACTGCCGAATGTGGCCTTGGGCCTACCAAGGAGTGGGAACGTGAAGGACGCCAAGGACCAACCAGATGAAATACTGCCATTATTGCCATATTCACTCAAAAAAAGGTGGCAGAGCGGAATGGTGATCGCAATAATATGCTGTTAGCTATTCTTTGGCTGACCCTTAAACCTTACTAACACCCGTGTTATGGTGAATCCGCGATACTTATCGCTCTAACACTCAAATTGAGCATCTAAAAACCTGTGTTAACTACTAGGCACCTATTCATACACTTAATAGAAAAACTTCCCAAGTAAAGCACCTATTAACACTTTAAGAGCATTGCAAAGTGTTTAATTTAAATCATTTGGAAGTCTAGATACGTCAGTCATTTCGAACAAAGGTGAAATTATCACATTTCACATTGCGTGTCTCGGACACAACGCCACACGCGATCGGAGAGTCAATTTAAACATTCACGGCTGTAATCCGCGTAGGGATAGACAGTGGTGTAGTAGGAGCCACATTTCGCCAGTTATGTTTACCTCAAGTCAGTCCCGTGTAATAGGGGTCGAGCCTATTGCCATTAACCGGGCACAAATCGGGACTAACTGATACTGAAAATTCCTGATGGTAAAACCCAAAATTTTTTGCCACCGACTTCCGAAATTAAGTTATTTTTCACTTTGTAGTGTTATTTTTGGTAGTCGGTTATTATTTTTTTGTAAAAAGTTTTTTATTTTTCACATTTTAGTGGGTCAGTTTTGAATTTATCTAAGTTACAATAGCCTAATGTTAACTGCTCATCACCTTTTACAAAATATTGCTTTTCCCGATGCTGGAACATTGATTGTTGAGGAGTTCTCCTGGTAAGAACCAGGAGAACTGCCACTCACCATATGTATAGTGACGAGCATAAATTACTTAATCGCAACCCGTTAAAGGTACTCATTATTATTATTGTTCCGGTGGCCATATGTGGTCTCCATCATCAGTTCCACTTCACCAAATGGTGCTTTCCGAGTACAAATGCATGAGTTACTATAAAAAATACCCAAACTGCTATAGGTTTGCCTATAAAATTTGAGGGTTTCCCTCGAGTTCCATGGGATCCCCTCATCAGATTCTGATTTGGTGGCAATGGGACTACCTCGGGAGTATATACCCTTTCAAACAAAAAAGAATTTTCAAAATCGGTCCATAATTGACGGAGTAATCTGGTAACAACATATACAAACAAAAATACATTTCGCCGAATTGAGAACCTCCTCCTTTTTGGAGCCGGTTAAAAATCACTTTGCTTGATCCAGGAACTGAACCAAGGATCCCTCTTCAAGCAGTCGCGGTTACGACTACTAAACCAACGAGGCAGTTACAGTACAGTGTCTCAACCACCAAACCCTATATTATAGGTACCCACGTGCTACACCTGTTCTCAATACGCGGTTTGTGTAAGAAATTTCTAATTCGCATAATTCGAATTAATACTTTTCGGTCTAATTGCGTCTGCGCATCGTAAACATCGTAAGCATATATTTACTAGTTAACGGTGACTGCGATTATTGTCATAGTGATAGGTGTGGTGTAACTAGCGATGCTCATCAAATAATAGTGGAAACATGCTCGTATTCAGCCTGTTTGGCTATTATTTGCTCGTTACTGGCTGCCTGGAGCACGGTATTTTTTTTTCTTTTTGTATGCCTATTGCCTAGATGCTGTTGTGCGAAATTAAAGTTAACTTAAATTTTTTTACGTGTCTTTTATTTTGAAACCAATCTGTCATTTGCCCCTTTAGCTTTGAAAAACATGGGTTTCTATTATAACTAAAATAAAAATAAAACGAAATAATAAAAAAAATACAACAACTGAAATGAAAATAAATGTTATTTGCGTACATTACAGATGGTCGGGTTTTTTAACAGTTCCTAAGCCAATTCGCTTAAAAAGTATGCAAAATAATTGATTACATTAATTAAATAAATTATAATAAATTTAGAACATAAATCTCAGATAATATATTATTATTAAGAATAGAAATGTCAATCATTTGTCAAATTATAATAGTTAAATGTCAGTGTGAATCTTTAAAGTTTATGTACTCTTTCACAGAATAGAATGATGACGTTTTCTTCGCCTCTTTGTTTTGTATTTGCTACTCTTTTTTATATTCGAGCGAGATTACATCTATATACAGGGTGCAAACTTTCAGCGGGGCAGTAAGGGGAAGTACCTTATCCGTTGCAGCTACGCGAAAATGGTCTTAAGAGACTATCCATAATATTTTATGGAATTTTGATCCCCATTCACAGATTTTCAAAAAAATTTACAGTCAGCAGGAAAATTCGCCGTTTTCACAAAAACTTTTTTTTATGCCAATCGATTCTATTTCTTATAAGGATCAAAAACCTCTATTGGACCAACTGAGGTTTGAGTACTAGAAAAGTCAGAAATCGCAAAAACTTTTCCCATACATTTCGTAGGCAATGAGACTAATCTAGGCTTATGGTTGGAAGCTAACGTAACGGTGTTGTTAGAATTTCAACCCTTAAGGAATGAAAAGGGGGATTTAATTTAATTTTTAATTAATGATCTTTATTTGTAGTGTTCCGTACCTGAAAAGGAAAAAACGGAACCCTTATAGGATCACTTCGTTGTCGGTCTGTCTGTCTGTCTGTCAGTCTGTCAAGTCCCTTTTTCTCAAAGAAGAAACTGACTGACTGACTGACATATCAACGTACAGCCCAAACCGCTGGGTCTAGAGATTCCAAATTTGGCACGTACATTTCTTGTGAGGTCTAGGGGTGCACTAAGAAAGGATTTTTCAAAATTCACCCTCTAAAGGGGTTAAACGGGGGATTGAAATTTATATGAAAGTCCGTCAGTTTTAAAGTTAGAACCTTAAAATTTTGGGTTTAGGCTGACGATTGAAAATTAATTTACACGTGTCTCAGCGTTTTCGATAATTCTATCAAATCAAATCAAATCAAAATCAAATATGTTTATTCGGTAGGATATGGTACAATAGATGTTACAATAGTGTTTCCAGCATACCCTGCCATAGTATGGCGTACAAATATTTATACACAAAAGCAAAGCCCATCATTTAATAACTTAAATAAAATTATGAATAATAATGAATTAGAGAATAAAATATGAATAATAGTTAATTAATACCGATTAAGATTTTATTGTAGTAATAATAATAATTATAAATAATGAATTAAGTAGTTTTTGCATGTCATGGATTTTAAAGGCAATTTTATTACTTTATTATATTATTAATGATTTATCCTCCAAGTACTCTTGAACTGGGCACGCCACAATTGTGGCGATAAGTCCCCTCTTTGAGGAGTGGCTAGAGAGGCGCCACGGCGTCCTCACCTTCCGCCTGACGCAGGTCCTCACCGGACATGGTTGTTTCGGGAGGTTCCTGTTCAGGATAAAGTGGGAGGAAACGCCCGGGTGTCACCACTGTGTGGATCGCCCGGAGGACACGGTGGAGCATACGGTGGAGGTCTGCCCGGCTTGGGTGGAGCACCGCCGTGTCCTCACGGAGGCGATCGGCGGCGGCGATCTCTCGCGTCCGGCCCTGGTTCGGGCCATGGTTCGGAGCGAGAGTGCATGGGAGGCCGTCACCTCCTTCTGCGAAGCAGTAATGCTTGCGAAGGAAGAGGCGGAACGCGTGAGGGAGAGGCAAGGTTCGCGCCCTCGCGCCCCTAGTCGCCACAGGAGACGCCCCGGGCGTCGGGAGTCGCAAGCCGATTTCCGGCCACCGTAGGCACGGGCTTGCGGACGGTGAGCGATGGGTAGTTCACCGTCCGATAAGGACCAGGCCCGGGTCGACGACGCGTTGTATTCCACGCGCGCCTCAAAGAGTTGTCAGCAGCAACTGACGGGGTCCGTTAGGGCCAATGCCTGCCAGGGTTGCGAGTTTGTCCGAAAGGGATATCGTGGCCCTGGCACACAGGCAAGGCAAATGAAGGAATACGGGTGGGTTTTAGTCAGTAAAAGTCTGACACGCCCTCCCGCTCCGCCCAGAGCGGGAGAAGTTATTTGATAATTTCCCACCCAAAAAAAAAAAAAAAAGGTACTCTTGAACACTGTAATATTTTTTTTCTAATAACAGTCTGAACAATACCCTTCTGAACAACGGCAATGGCAAGTCTTGAGTACCTATTATTTGGCAAATGGTTAAATATAATAATTGCCATGCAGTAAGTATTTTTTTTAATTAAATAGCATTAGTTTTATTTGGGGTAATTTTAATTTGTCTTTGTGCCGTGTTCTACTATTTATTTTGTAACTGCTTTTTTGGAATAAGTTATAATTTTTTTTTACAAAAGTGCATATTTGAAATATATAAAGACATGGTAGAGACAGTATTTTAAGCTTTTGAAATAAAGGTTTACAGCTATCTAAAAAGTGGGCTCCACACATTGCCCGGATGCATTTTTTTTGTCCTTTAAAAACTCTTTGCACCTCTACTGAGTTCCCCCAGATTATAAGACCATATCTGAGTACAGATGCTACATAAGCATGGTAAGCAACCATTGCGGTATTTAGATTAACCGTTTGTCTTAATCTTTTCAGGACATACACAAAGCGATCTATTTTGTTGAGTATTTTATCTACATGTGGTTTCCAACTGCAATTTTGGTCCACGGTTATACCTAAGAATACACATTCATTAACAGTGTTTAAGGGAGAATTATTATACTGGATGTCTAGACTATCTGTGTTTGTGTTGAGTGCTTGAAATTGTATTATATTTGTTTTTGTCATGTTTATTTTTAAGTTATTAGTTTCTAGCCATTTGATTGCCTTGTCTAATGCTTTAACAATTCGTTTTTCTAAGTCTTTGTTATCGTCGCTTTTTATAACCAATGTTGTGTCATCAGCAAATAGTACGCACTCTTCATTAATCGCCTCTGGCAGGTCGTTGATGTATACTAGAAAGAAAATAGGGGATATAATTCCTCCTTGAGGTGTACCGAAGTTGTTTTGTCTGAATTTTGATCTAAATTTCTTTTGTTCATTTTGATGATTTCTTGTTATTTCTACGCACTGCAGTCGGTCGGTAAGAAAGCTTTTGATCCACTCGTTGGCCTCCCCGCGGACTCCATAGTGAGAAAATTTTGAAAGTAATATTTTATGGCAGACAAGGTCGAAGGTTTTTGTCATGTCTAGAAAGACACAGCCTATTTTGGATTTTTGGTTTAGACTTTCGGTTATTTGTTTAATTAAGGAAAAACATGCTGAAGCTGTCGACCTCCCCTTTCTAAATCCAAACTGTTCTTTTTTAAGGATGTTACATGATGTCAAAAAGTTCTCTATTTTATTACACATAACCTTCTCAAATATTTTTGATAATATGGGGATTAAAGTGATTGGTCGATAGTTACTCATATCCGACTTTAAGCCTTTTTTATATAAAGGTTTGACAATAGACATTTTCAGTCGTTTTGGGAAGACTCCTTCGCTTAGGGATAGATTTATTACATAGCTTAAAGGCGAGAATAGACTCGACGCACATATTTTTAACACTTTGGTATTTAAGTCGTCATAACCAGTCGAGTTCGTATTTTTTAAACTATTAATCTATCCCTGAAGAATCAAAAAGGGGGAAGTTGTTTTTGGAAAGTCCTTAAAAATCACAAAATTAAGTATCTATTATGGTTGGAAACTAACGCAACCATGTTGATAGAATTTCAACCCATAAACGCCTGTTTTTTTTTCACTAAGACAGTCCGTCTAAATGTGAAAATTGTCATATAAATTGTACTGCCACTGGCATATCCGTCTCTTTAGACGGACCGAGAAAACAGACGGTCTGTCTATGTGGGAACAGGCCCTTAGGAGTAAAGCGGAGGATGAAATTTTGTTTGTAATAAAGTTCTTTATTTTTTAAGTTAAAATCACCAATATTTCGGCTTATGGTTGGAAACTATAGGCATCCGCTAAGAAGGGATTTTTTGAAATTCAACCTTTAAGGAGGTGATAAAGGGGGATTTTGTTTGTATGAAAATTTTTATTCCTTGAGTTAATAAATCTGAAACTTGGTACGAATACTAACCTAAGTAAATGATCAAGTTTGTTTTTTTTTTTAAACTACCCCCTAAAGGGGGATATGGGGATGTCAAAGTTTGTATGGAAGAATTTTAACGCGCGGTCTGATTAAATCGAATCTCGGTGTTTTACGATACAATACCTAACACAGAATATAAAGCCTTACATGTTTTTGGGTTACGGGGCAAAAGGTGGTAATTTAGTTTTAGGGAAAGACTCGAAACGAACAGCGGTGGCCGCCACATGCATCCGCCACATGCGTCTGTAATTTACCGGCGAACGTCGAAGAGTGGTGGCCGCCAAATAGCGGTGGCCACCACACAAGGGTGGCCTTCAAAATATAGCGGAGGCCGCCACATAGGGTTGGCTGCCACATAGCTTTGGCCACCAAATAGAGGTGGCCGCTACATAGCGGTGACAGCCACATAGCAGTGGCCGCTACATAGCGGTGGCCGTTACATAGCAGTGGCCGCTACATAGCGGTGGCCGTGACATAGCGGTGGCCGTTACGTAGCGGTGGCCGTTACGTAGCGGCGGCCGCTACATAGCGGGGGCCGTTACATAGCGGGGGCCGTTACATAGCGGCGGCCGCTACATAGCGGTGGCCGTTACATAGCAGTGGCCGCTACATAGCGGTGGCCGTGACATAGCGGTGGCCGTTACGTAGCGGTGGCCGCTAAATAGCGGCGGCCGTTACATAGCGGCGGCCGCTACATAGCGGGGGCCGTTACATAGCGGTGGCCGTTACATAGCGGTGGCTGTGACATAGCGGTGGCCGTTACGTAGCGGCGGCCGCTACATAGCGGTGGCCGTGACATAGCAGTGGCCATTACATAGCGGCGGCCGCTACATAGCGGCGGCCGCAGTATAGCGGTGGCCATGACATAGCGGTGGCCGTTACATAGCGGTGGCCGCTACATAGCGGTGACCGTGACATAGCAGTGGCCGTTACATAGCGGCGGCTGCTACATAGCAGCGGCCGCTACATAGCGGCGGCCGCTATATAGTGGTGGCCGCCAAATAGCGAGTGGTGGCCACCACATAGCGTCAGAAATTTGGCGGTGGGCATCAAATAACGGTGGGCGCCACAAAGCCGGTGGCCACCAAATAGCGGTAGCCGCCACATAGCGGCGGCTGCCAAATAGCAATGGGTGCCACATAGCGGTGGCCACCACATAGTGGTGGCCGCCAAATAGCGGTGGGTGCCACATAGCGGTGGCCGCCACATAACGGTGGGCGCAAAATAGCAGTGGGCGCCACAAAGTGGTGGCCCCCAAATAGCGGTCGGCGCCACAAAGTGGTGTCCGCCAAATAGCGGTGGGCGCCACTTAGTGGTGGACGCCACATAGTGGTGGACGCCACACGTTTTTAGGGAAGGATTTTACTACGCCTTTTGATAAACTTAAACATAATCCCCCTTATTACAAAACAAGGTTTATCTTCAGACTCAGGTTTAAAACATGGAGCTATTCTTGAATTTCGAACTTTATTCCGACTACGGTAAAGTTCCTAAACACAAAACTGACAACTTAGTACCGAACTAAGTTTTCAGTTTTGTATAAAGAACGGTATTTCAATCACTGTTACGTTCTTATTACAAAAACTGGCTCCATGGTTTAAGCCATGTCAAAATGTAAATCTTGTTTTCTAATAAGGCGGCTAATCACAAAACACATGACTAAAGATTTTTCAAAAAACCTCTTTCAGGCGAAATACAGTTTATATCAAAATTATGTTTACTTTGATCAATAAACTTGATAATTTACCCGGATATTCTTAATAAATGAAGCGACCGTAATATACATTTTTAAAAACAAACTTTTAAAGGGGGGGGGGGGGGAGGGTCGCTGAATTTTGTGGGAGAAAGATATTAACGTGCCGTTAAATTAACTTGAAACTCTGTACTTATTTATTTAAGATCGGAAATATAGGAAAAATTATATCAGGGTTTTAAAAAAAATCTTCATCTAAAAGGGGGAGTCAATTTTAGAGGGGATTTTATGTTTCAGATTGGCGCAAAAACGACTGAATGGATTTAGATGATTTTTGGCGCACATATAGTTTATAATCTGGATTAACACATAGGGTACTACTAGGTTTTCATCACGGTAGTACGTTCCCGTGATATTTTTTCCGACATTAACGCGGGCGAAGCCGCGGGCAAAAGCTAGTACATACATAAACTCACGCCTTTTTCCCATGGGATAGGCAGAAACTACAGAACCCCAGCTGCTACGATCCATCCGAGCGAGATTTCTTTACCTTAAAATCACAAAGAATAATTTCTTGCATAAGTAGTACTTGTACTTTTTGTAGTGGTAGTACTTGTTGTATTTACTATATGAGACCGGAAACCAGTAAACCATAAATGGCTATAAAACTAGATAATAATAGTTATAAACGCTTAAGGCGCAACTAGTCGATACTTTTTCCATACAAATTTCGGGGGGGTTTTACTCCTCTGTTACACATTGTACTTCTAAAGTAAAACATGATATCGTTTTGTCTTATTATTAATTTTGTCTGTACAGAAGCCGAATAGTAAAAAAAAGGCATTCAAAAGTTATGAGCCAACAAAGATTCGTTTTTCCTGCTAATTTTAACGCAACTTTGGGCGTAAATAAGTAATAAAAGAAGTATAAAATGTCGAAAACAAAACTCTTTTCGACAAAGCTCAATTGTCGAAGATTATAATAAACTTTATTCGTAATTGATTTATGCAGTAGTTTTTTCATAAAACCCCACCTCCCAAAGGAGTTTTCGTATTTTTTTACGCGCGCGGTTTAGTATGAATGATCGTGCACTGTGTTTGTGTGCGTGCGACTAGACGTTATGCGTGTAGACTAGCTTCTAACTGCTCATCACTGGTGCTATCTCTGTCGGACACGATGTTAAATGAGACAGCGTACTTTTTGGCCGCGCCCGCCAGTGAGTTCGAGCCCGCGCCCGCCAGTGAGTTCGAGCCCGCGACTAGTTGGCTCTTAAAGATTTATATCCAGCACACTTTTACACTTTTTACTATAGGTAAGTCGCTAGCTAATGGTTCTGTTAGGAATCGTTAAACAGGCTATCAACAATTTAGTTATTCACCGTGACGTGAACCTAATATAATCTTATAAATAAATCTAATATAGTCTTCAAATAATCTTACATAATCTTCAACCTGCACCCTAATTGCGTACCTACCACACTATCAATAAAGGTTTGAATGATTTTGAAGTATACTTATTACCAATCCATTGCTGCATATGTTCGAAAAATGTGTATAAAGAGATGTCAGCACAAACTGACGGGGTCCGGTAGAGCCAATGCCTGTCAGGGTTGCGAGTTTGTCTGAAAGGGATGTCGTGGCCCTGGTACACAGGCAACTGAAGGAACACGGGTGGGTTTTAGTCAGTAAAAGTCTGACACGCCCAGAGTGGCAGAAGTTATTTGTAAAAACATGTTACCTTTGCTGAACGGATTTTGATGAAAGGCGTATTGATAAACCATGACCTGGGTGACGACATAAGATTATTTGACGTTCGAAAAGTGCTGATTCTCATCCTAATTTGAACTAAGTATCTCATAAATCCAAAAATCAAGTCATTTAACGTTTGATTTTTGGATATAAGAGATACTACGTACGTTCCCGTGGGATAATTTTCCGACACCCACGCGGGCGAAGCCGCGGGCAAAAGCTAAGGAATACATAAATTAATTTATTTATTTCAGGTAATCCATAGCCAAAGATAAAACAACATACAATAAATCAAATTAAATGAAATCAAAATAAAATAAATCAAATTAGATAAAAAAAACAACCAATCAACAACCAACAGGCTACCCCAGCCTATGTCTAGAAGCACACTGAACTTACAACTATAAAAGTTCCTATGCACGTGAAATCTGCTTTCGACAAAATTAACAAAGCTATTTATATACAATCGGAAACTGAGAAACCTTTAAGAGAAAGTTATAATGACTACGACATTTAGCTTGTTGCGATCAAATATTAGCATAATGTATCTGCCTATACACACCTATGAATATCACTATCTAGCTGTATGCTAACACTAAGTTATCTACGGTAGCGAGATTTCACCTGACACTTTCGTCTCATGTGCTAAAGCTCGTGATGTGAAACATCTCACTTTCGTGGCTAGATAGGTCTAAGCAGGTGAAACGTCATGCTTACTATAAAAATAAATTCATTTATTTCAGGTAAATAGCACCCATTTCCAAACATAAATTAATAGAAATAGACCATACCCCTACATGCACTCACACATCCAAATCACAAACCATAATTATTACAAAACCAAAACTATCTCAAATTTCAAACAGACAAAAACCCAAAATAAAATGTGACCAATTAATGATTTAACAACTCATTAAATAAAACTAAAATAATAAATAAAAAACAATAATTAAAATTGCCAAAATAAAAGTACCTACTGTGTGTCTATAATATGTATGTACGTATTCCTTATCATTTTTTTATTTTTGTTATCAGTTTTACTTTCCATTCTGTTAGTTGCATGCCTTCATTCGGGACTTTCAATTTAGCCCAAATCTTCAAAATCCAAAATACTTATATATTTTTTTTTCCCCTTCTGTTAAATGCAATCTGCCCTGGGACATTCAGCAATAGGCGATGGATGGTTGCTGAACTTGCACGGTATGAAGCCACTGCCCCATTCGATCGATACCACAGCTTTTAACTTCTAACCAGCAGAATGATGCTGGTTGTAAGTAGGTCCTGGGGTGCCCTTCTTTTCAGTTTTGTGAAGGTAACTGGATTTGACATTAGTTCCATTGCCAATTAATTTGGGTGGACTTTTAATCTGGTGGAGTACCTATGTCGTATTAAAACAAACATATAAGCTTTGATTTCCTCTTTAACAGTTTTTAGGTACAAACCGTCCGTCCGTAAACATTGGGTGAATATTTCACTGATTAACCCATGTCTTTGAAAGATGTTTTTTTTTTTGTTTCAACGATAACTCAAGTATTTTGGGCACTCTTAATCCATCATCGGGGTAAATCCATATCAACAAATCACATATAGAATAGAATACTCTTCTTGTTCTTCTTATATATATAATATACCTAGGTACAGACGCCAGCAGGTCAAGCTACCCGAAACTGTAAAATTTTCCCAATCAACCTTGAACCTTATGCTTTAACGATAAAGTTGCAAATCTTTTAAAGAAATTTGACAGATTGTAGTAGCTTGATGTGCTGGCGTCTGTACATCATCACCTGCCTAGCCTTTTCCCAACTGTTGGGGTCGGCTTCCGGTCTAACACTTATAATGCCTCGTCAGCCACATATGGCTGACATTTTCCAAACCAGTTGAGCCGTGTCAGCCATATGTGGCTAACGGCATATGCTTGTTTTCAAAGTGCGATTTTTCGTTGTCAGCCACGTTTTTCATGTTAAACTGTATGTAGTATGGCTGACAAGGCCTGTTAAATTTAACTATAGTGATGGCATCGGTACTTTTACCTACATTTTGAGAAATATTAAGTTTGTAAGTGTAAGTTTAGAAAACAAAAGAGTGATGAGAAAAGTAATTAAGTAGTTTTTTGCAAATGAAACGTATAGGTAAATGTTTTAATTGCTTTTATTCATATTTAAAATGATTTTTTTCCATTTTCGTTTTTGAAATCAAATGGCTGACAAAATGGTGACGCGGCCCTATTGAGAATTTTATTACAGTGGCGCCGCGTCAGCTATGGTAGCCACCATTATTTATTTATTTATTTTACTATTATAATATGTAAAATGTAACGAAAATAGGGTCATGAGACGTTCCTCACATTCCATGAACGAATTTTACAAAAAAAAAAATCTGTCAGGTCATTTGTTAGTACGGCATTATATGTGCTAACCGGATGCAGCTGAATACCAGTATTTTACATGGAGCGACTGCCTATCTGACCTCCACAACCCAGTTACTGGGTAAACGATACCCCTCAGACTTTCGGGCTTCTGACGACCCGTAACGACTGTCAAAGATCTACAAATGACAACCGGGACCAACGGCGTAAGGGGACGATAACTGACTTTTAATGATTTTAAACTGAAGATCACGTCTAAACGAGTAGTGTTAATGATTTGAAAAAAATATATGATAAATTAGAGCATTTTCTCAATAACTTAATATGTGAATATTTTAGAATAAGTTTATATTACATAGTGAAATTAATTTGTAAAGTTATGTCTAACGCGGATAAAAAACTGAGAATGGCGCTAAGGTGTATTTTTCTGAAACCTCTACCAATTTAAAGATAATTTAAGTATTGATCTTTTAGTATACGCGTTTTATTAAAATACCTTTTGTTTTGTGTATAATAAATTAATAATGCGTCAAATTGGGGACAGCGCTTCTTGATGGGCGAGTCCTATTACTGGCTGAACGTACGACGCGTTGCGTGAGCTTAGTAAAGAACACGCAAGCTAACCACTCAAGGTCACTGTCATATATCTGCGTCTTTACTTGCTTTCCAAGGCACAGAAGTGTCGGGGGGGCCTACTCCGAAGTGTTAATTCGAAGTATCGGCCGAATGTTCAGCCGTTTTATAACTTCCATAGTTTTCTTTTTTGACTTTGAATCCTTACCCGACTTCAAGTCACATTTTTGACTTTGGCTTATCTCTTTAACCGTCGTTTTTTTTTTTTCGCCGTAGTCTGCTATAGTTAGCGGTAGTCAAGCAAGATTTATGTTCGGAGTAGACCCCCTGGTATGTAAAGATGGTCACCCATCCATAAACCAACCGCGGCAAGCGTAGCTTAACCTGATTGATCGACCCGTGCTACTATTCTTACTTAGCCACAAGCCCCTCAATAATATTAGAAAGAAAGAAAGAAAGAAAGAAAATAAATTTATTTGACACAGGAAGGCACACAATATTCACACAAAAAACAAAAACAGAACAAATGCTTAAAATAGTATTAATATACCTACATATGTAGATACTAGCTGACCCGTGCCCACTTCGTTGGGCGGTAAACATTTTTCATTTTTCGGATTAAATTATGGCCTTATGTTATAACACTCACAAAAGAATAACGTGGCTTTCAAAAAAGAGGTAAAAGATTTTTCAAAATCGGTTCAGTAGATCCAGAGATTACCCCTACAACCTCACAAACTATAAAATATTAATATAAGTAGATGAAGCAACGGTTTAGCAATATCCTTAAAAAAAAAATGACTCGCATTCCGTTTGCTCACTGTAGGCAAGCGATTTCTCGACAATAGCAGTGAATTGGGACTGGGATTGTGAATTCAACTGCACATTTACCGCTGAGTCGGTGTCGGTCGGTGATTCTTCAATTTTGCCGGCGTGAGGGGTCAAAAGATATTTTTAGAGTTCCGTACCCGAAGGGTAAAACGGGAACCCTATTACTAAGGCTCCGCCGTTTGTCCGTCTGTCACCAGGCTGTATCTCATGAACCGTGATAGTTAGACAGTTGAAATTCACAGATGATGTACTTCTGTTGCCGGTATAACAGCTAATACTAAAAAACAGAATAAAGTAAATATTTAAGGGGGCTCCCATACAAAAAACGTTATTTTTTTGCTCGTTTTTGCTAGATATTGATAACGGCAACAGGTAGACGCTTGAAATATTCACAGAATATTAAGTTATATATTCACTTTAAAAATAAATAATTAAATTAAAATAAACCAAATATTTAAGGGGGCTCCCATACAACATACGTGATTTTTTTGCCCTTCGTGGGCGACTCCCGACTCGCACTTGGCCGGTTTTTTTATTATTTAAATTAGCCAACGGAATTAAAACATCAAAATGAACTTCATTAAAGTTTCCTGAGAATCAGATTATTTTGACTCCCTGCCGTGCTTCCCCAAAACCAGCAATAAAAATACTATCCTGAAACACTTGGAACTCAAACGAGAATAGTTCTGTCGGTGCCATTTTTTTTTTTGGGTGGTTTATTAACAAATAACTTCTCCCGCTCTGGCCGGAGCGGGGAGGGCGTGTCAGACTGTTACTGTCTAAAACACACCCGTGTTCCTTCAAATGCCTGTGTGCCAGGGCCACGATATCCCTTTCGGACAGGCTCGTAACCCTGGCAGGCATTAGCCCTTTCGGACCCCGTCAATTGGTGCTGACATCTCTTTGAGGCGCGCGTGGAACACAACGCGCCGTCGACCCGGGCCTGGTCTTTATCGGACGGCGAGCTACCCATCGCTCACCGTCCGCAAGCCCGCGCCGACGTTGGCCGGGAATCGGCCTGCGATTCCCGACGCCCGGGGCGTCTCCTGCGGTGACTAAGGGCGTGAGGGCGCGAACCCTGCCTCACCCTCACGCGTTCCGCCTCCTCCTTCTCAAGCATTACTGCTTTGCAGAAGGAGGTGACGGCCTCCCGTGCACTCTCGCTCCGAACCATGGCCTGAACCAGGGCCAGATGCGAGAGATCGCCGCCACCGATCGCCTCCGCGAGAACATGGCGGTGCTCCGCCCAAGCAGGGCAGACCTCAACCGTATGCTCCACCGTGTCCTCCGGTCGATCCACACAGTGGTGACACCCGGGCGTTTCCTCCCGCTTTATTCTGAATAGGAACCTCCCGAAACAACCGTGTCCGGTGAGGACGTGCGTCAGGCGGAACATGAGGAAGCCGTGGCGCCTCTCTAGCCACTCCTCATAGAGGGGACTTACCGCCACAATTGTGGCATACAAATTCTTTGCCAAATAGTAAATATCCCTGGCGATGGCGCATGCTTATTTTCATCTCTCACCTATTTGGTGAACAGTAACGTGGCCATGTCATTGTCTTCTCAAATTCGAGACAGCATTGTGCGCCACGTGTCTAAAAACTGGGAAATATTCCAACCTTTCACCCAGGATCGGTCAGGAGGAGCTGTTTATGGTTCAAAGCGTGAATACGTCGCTGAAATGTCTTGTAATGGCACCTACGGAACCACCTGTGAACTCATGGCAGCGAGAGAACTATTCCCATTTGAGTTCCAGGTGTTTCAAGATGGTATTTTTATTGCTGGTTTTGGGGACGCACAACAGGGAGTAAAAATAATCTGATTCTCAGGAAATTTCAACGAAGGTCATTTTGATGCGTGGCAGACTTTTACTGACTAAAACCCACCCGTGTTCCTTCAAATGCCTGTGTGTGCCAGGGCCACGATATCCCTTTCGGACAGGCTTATAACCCTGGCAGGCATTGGCCCTTTCGGACCCCGTTAGTTGGTGCTGACATCCATTTAAAATGGGAATAGTTCTCCCGCCTTTTCCAATCCTTACAACACCAGCCTAAACCAAAGATACTAAGCAATAAAATGAAAATACGAACGTAGGTATTCAAGGATACTTTTTCTAGTAAGAACGACTAATACTAAAAACTATTATAGTAATACCATAGTGTGAAATACCTACACAATAAGTAATTCGCAAAGAAATAGAAATAACAAAATTCCAACCCGACAATAGGTAAAAACACATTTACTATCCTCCAATTTAAAATTAGGAAGCAAAACAAACCAAAACGAAAACCAAACAACGACGATGAAAAATATTTCAAAGCAAATTAGTAGTAAGTAATAACAAAATAACGCAGAACAGAAATTTCGGTAACTATAGCTTGAACGTGTATCGCTTAGGTTTGTATTCTGTGACTTTAAAAACATAGGAGTTTCATACAAACTTTGACACCCTTTTCAACCGCTTAAGGTGCGAATTTATAAAAATCCTTTCTTAGTGCACGCCTGCACCCCATAGAGAGTACTTGTGCCAAATTTTAGACCTCAAGACCCAGTAGTTTCCGAGATTTCGTGATGAGTGGTCAGTGAGTGGACTTCTCTTTTATATATATTATAGACTAGCTGACCCGTGCCCACTTCGTTGGGCGGTAAACATTTTACCGTCTTTTAATTTTTCGGATTAAATTATGACCTTATGTTATGACACTCACAAAATAATAATGTGGCTTTCAACGGGTAAAAGATTTTTCAAAATCGGTTCAGTAGATCCAGAGATTACTCCTACAACCTCACAAACTATAAAATATTAATATAAGTAGATGAAGCAACGGTTTAGCAATATCCTTAAAAAAAATGACTCGCATTCCGTTTGCTCACTATAAATAGGCAAGCGACTTCTCGACAAAATCAATAGCAGTGAATTGGGACTGGGATTGTGAATTCAACTGCACATTTACCGCTGAGTCGGTGACGGTCGGTGATTTTTCAATTTTGCTGGCGTGAGGGGTCAAAAGATATTTTTAGAGTTCCGTACCCAAAGGGTAAAACGGGTACCCTAGTACTAAGGCTCCGCCGTTTGTCCGTCTGTCACCAGGCTGTATCTCATGAACCGTGATAGTTAGACAGTTGAAATTTTCACAGATGATGTATTTCTGTTGCCGGTATAACAACTAATACTAAAAAACAGAATAAAAAAATATTTAAGGGGGCTCCCATAGAACAAACGTGATTTTTTGCTCGTTTTTGCTAGATATTGATAACGGCAAAAGGTAGATTCTTGAAATATTCACATAATATTAAGATAAACACTTTAAAAATAAATAATTAAATTAAAATAAACCAAATATTTTAGAGGGGCTCCCATACAACATACGTGATTTTTTTGCCATTTTTATAGATAATGGTACGGAACCCTTCGTGGGCGAGTCCGACTCGCACTTAGCCGGTTTTTTTATTATTTAAATTAGCCAACGGAATTAAAACATCAAAATGACCTTCAATAAAGTTTCCTGAGAATCGGATTATTTTGACTCCCTGTCGTGCTTCCCCAAAACCAGCAATTAAAATACCATCCTGAAACACCTGGAACTCAAATGAGAATAGTTCTGCCGCTGCCATTTTTTTTTTTTTTGGTTGGTAAATTATCAAATAACTTCTCCCGCTCTGGCCGGAGCGGGGAGGGCGTGTCAGACTGTTACTGTCTAAAACCCACCCGTGTTCCTTCAAATGCCTGTGTGCCAGGGCCACGATATCGCTTTCGGACAGGCTCGTAACCCTGGAAGGCATTCGTCAATTGGTGCTGACATCTCTTTGAGGCGCGCGTGGAACACAACGCGCCGTCGACCCGGGCCTGGTCCTTATCGGACGGTGAGCTACCCATCGCTCACCGTCCGCAAGCCCGCGCCCACGGTGGCCGGGAATCGGCCTGCGATTCCCGACGCCCGGGGCGTCTCCTGCGGTGACTAAGGGCGTGAGGGCGCGAACCCTGCCTCACCCTCATGCGTTCCGCCTCCTCCATCGCATGCATTACTGCTTTGCAGAAGGAGGTGACGGCCTCCCGTGCACTCTCGCTCCGAACCATGGCCTGAACCAGGGCCAAATGCGAGAGATCGCCGCCGCCGATCGCCTCCGTGAGGCCATGGCGGTGCTCCGCCCAAGCAGGGCAGAGCTCAACCGTATGCTCCACCGTGTCCTCCAGGCGATCCACACAGTGGTGACACCCGGGCGTTTCCTCCCGCTTTATTATGAATAGGAACCTCCCGAAACAACCGTGTCCGGTGAGGACGTGCGTCCGGCGGAAGGTGAGGAAGCCGTTGCGCCTCTCTAGCCACTCCTCATAGAGGGGACTTATCGCCACAATTGTGGCATGCAAATTTTTTGCCAAATAGTAAATATCCCTGGCGATGGCGAATGCTTATTTTCATCTCTCTCCTATTTGGTGAACAGTAACGTGGCCATGTCATTGTCTTCTCAAATTCGAGACAGCATTGTGCGCCACGTGTCTAAAAACTGTGAAAAATATTCCAACCTTTCACCCAGGATCGGTCAGGAGGAGCTGTTTATGGTTCAAAGCGTGAATACGTCGCTGAAATGTCTTGTAATGGCACCTACGGAACTACTTGTGAACTCATGGCAGCGGGAGAACTATTCCCATTTGAGTTCCAGGTGTTTCAACACGGTATTTTTATTGCTGGTTTTGGGGAGGCACAACAGGGAGTAAAAATAATCTGATTCTCAGGAAATTTCAATGAAGGTCATTTTGATGCGTGTCAGACTTTTGCTGACTAAAACCCACCCGTTTTCCTTCAAATGCCTGTGTGTGCCAGGGCCACGATATCCCTTTCGGACAGGCTCATAACCCTGGCAGGCATTGGCCCTTTCGGACCCCGTCAGTTGGTGCTGACATCCATTTAAAATGGGAATAGTTCTCCCGCCTTTTTCCAACCCTTACAACACCAGCCTAAACCAAAGATACTAAGCAATAAAATTAAAATACGAACGTAGGTATTCAAGGACGACCGCCTTGTCGGGCGGCTAGTGCGGGTAGGGCCGGATTTGGCGGAGAGCCAGTTTGGTTTCCGCAAGGGGTGCTCTACGGTGGACGCCATCATGCGCGTTCGAGCCCTCACGACAGGGGATGCTGTCGCCCGGGGTGGGGTCGTCTTGGCGGTGTCTCTTGACATCGCTAATGCCTTCAATACCCTGCCCGGAGTTGCATTAGGGAGGCACTTCGGTGTCACCGGATGCCGACCTACCTCTGTCGAGTGGTCGAGGCCTATTTGACGGACAGGGCCGTCATCTACCCCGGTCACCACGGAGAGTGGAACCGGCGAGAGATGTCGTGCGGTGTCCCACAGGGTTCGGTCCTGGGGCCGCATCTGTGGGACATCGGTTACGACTGGGTGCTGCGCGCCGACCTCCCTAGCGGCGTCAGCGTAGTGTGCTACGCTGACGACACTCTGGTCCTGGCGCAGGGGAGGTCGCATCAGGCGGCGGCTGAACTGGCGGCACGCGGGGTTACGACAATCGTCAATAGGATCCGGCAATTGGGACTCGAGGTGGCCTTGCACAAGTCCGAGGCCATGTGTTTTTATGGTCCTCGGAACGCGCCACTGTCGGGTTCCCAAATAACGGCAGGAGGGGTTCAGATCGGCGTCGAGTCGACGATGAAGTACCTGGTACTCGTCCTCGACAGCCGGTGGAACTTCGTGGAGTATTTTCGACGTTTGGCTCCCAGACTGGAGCGGGCCGGGGCTGCCTTAAAGCGGCTCCTGCCCAATCTAGGGGTCCAAACGCCTCCTGCCGGAGGCTCTACGCGGGGGTCGTGCGGTCCATGGCCCTTTACGGGGCACCGGTGTGGGCGCGTTCTATAAGGCTGCGACCAGCCCAGCGGTTGAACGCGTCCCAAAGGGTCATGGCCATCAGGCTGGTCCGAGGATACCGCACGGTCTCCCGTGAGGTGGCGAGCCTCCTTGCCGGACTACCGCCATGAGATCTGGAGGCAAAAGTCCTCGCGCACGTCTGGGAGTGGCGCGAGGAGGCGAAACGCCGGGGTGAAACTCCGCTGCCACGAGAAATCACGGCACAGCGGACAGAGCTCCGGCGGGATCTTATGGCGGCATGGAGAGTGCGATTGTCGCAACCCAGCGCTGGGCACGCCACAATTGTGGCGATAAGTCCCCTCTTTGAGGAGTGGCTAGAGAGGCGCCACGGATCCTCACCTTCCGCCTGACGCAGGTCCTCACCGGACACGGTTGTTTCGGGAGGTTCCTGTTCAGGATAAAGCGGGAGGAAACGCCCGGGTGTCACCACTGTGTGGATCGCCCGGAGGACACGGTGGAGCATACGGTGGAGGTCTGCCCAGCTTGGGCGGAGCACCGCCGTGTCCTCACGGAGGCGATCGGCGGCGGCGATCTCTCGCGTCCGGCCCTGGTTCAGGCCATGGTTCGGAGCGAGAGTGCATGGGAGGCCGTCACCTCCTTCTGCGAAGCAGTAATGCTTGCGAAGGAGGAGGCGGAACGCGTGAGGTAGAGGTAAGGTTCGCGCCCTCGCGCCCCTAGTCACCGCAAGAGACGCCCCGGGCGTCGGGAGTTGCAAGCCGATTTCCGGCCACCGTAGGCGCGGGCCTGCGGATGGTGAGCGATGGGTAGCTCACCGTCCGATAAGGACCAGGCCCGGGTCGACGGCGCGTCGTATTCCACGCGCGCCTCAAAGAGTTGTCAGCACCAACTGACGGGGTCCGATAGAACCAATGCCTGCCAGGGTTGCGAGTTTGTCCGAAAGGGATATCGTGGTCCTGGCACACAGGCAAATGAAGGAATACGGGTGGGTTTTAGTCAGTAAAAGTCTGACACGCCCTCCCGCTCAGCCCAGAGCGGGAGAAGTTATTTGATAATTTCCCACCCAAAAAAAAACTCGGACCCCGTCAGTTGGTGCTGACATCCATTTAAAATGGGAATAGTTCTCCCGCCTTTTTCCAACCCTTACAACACCAGCCTAAACCAAAGATACTAAGCAATAAAATTAAAATACGAACGTAGGTATTCAAGGACACTTTTTCTAGTAAGAACGACTAATACTAAAAACTATTATAGTAATACCACAGTGTGAAATACCTACACAATAAGTAATTCGCAAAGAAATAGAAATAACAAAATTTCAACCCGGCAATAGGTCAAAACACATTTATTATCCTCCAATTTAAAATTAGGAAGCGAAACAAACCAAAACGAAAACCAAACAACGACGATGAAAAATATTTCAAAGCAAATTAGTAGTAAGTAATAACAAAATATCGCAGAACAGAAATTTCGGTAACTATAGCTTGAACGTGTATCGCTTAGGTTTGTATTCTGTGATTGATACATGACTTCGTTTTTTGATACTGATTTTTTTTGATCGGTTTGCAAGCCGCGATTAAGGTTAAACATTGTGAAGTTTTCCCCTTGGCATTCTCGACTTTAATGCTATAAATGCAACGTTCAAATTACCTGAATACCGATTAGAACCTCATTTCATTATCTTTTAGCAGATGCCTGCATACTGAAAAATACTGACCACCTAGAACTGGCATAAAAACTTTAGAACGTTATCACGCCTGCACTGAAACATACTGGCCACCTAGAAAAAAAACTAAATATAAACCTCAAGAAACTTCCAAAAATTCTTATTTTAATGTAAAGTATACAATAACTCGTTGCCGTAAGATTCAATTTGGATCTTAACTGCATTTGGTACATTTTTCATACAAACATTAAAAACCCTTATTTTCACCCTTAAGCGCCGAATTTCGTAAAATCCTTTCTTAGTGAGCACCTAGAAGTCGAAAGAAACAATCAGGCCAACATTCATGTCTCTAACTTCAAAAACATAGGAGTTTCATACAAACTTTGACACCCCTTTTCAACCGCTTAAGGTGCGAATTTATAAAAATCCTTTCTTAGTGCGCGCCTGCACCCCATAGAGAGTGCTTGTGCCAAATTTTAGACCTCACGGCCCAGTAGTTACCGAGATTTCGTGATGAGTGGTCAGTGAGTGGACTTCTCTTTTATATATATAGACTAGCTGACCCGTGCCCACTTCGTTGGGCGGTAAACATTTTACCGTCTTTTAATTTTTCGGATTAAATTATGACCTTATGTTATGACACTCACAAAATAATAATGTGGCTTTCAACGGGTAAAAGATTTTTCAAAATCGGTTCAGTAGATCCAGAGATTACTCCTACAACCTCACAAACTATAAAATATTAATATAAGTAGATGAAGCAACGGTTTAGCAATATCCTTAAAAAAAAATGACTCGCATTCCGTTTGCTCACTATAAATAGGCAAGCGACTTCTCGACAAAATCAATAGCAGTGAATTGGGACTGGGATTGTGAATTCAACTGCACATTTACCGCTGAGTCGGTGACGGTCGGTGATTTTTCAATTTTGCTGGCGTGAGGGGTCAAAAGATATTTTTAGAGTTCCGTACCCAAAGGGTAAAACGGGTACCCTATTACTAAGGCTCCGCCGTTTGTCTGTCTGTCACCAGGCTGTGTATCTCATGAACCGTGATAGTTAGACAGTTGAAATTTTCACAGATGATGTATTTCTGTTGCCGGTATAACAACTAATACTAAAAAATAGAATAAAAAAATATTTAAGGGGGCTCCCATACAACAAACGTGACTTTTTTGCTCGTTTTTGCTAGATATTGATAACGGCAACAGGTAGACGCTTGAAATATTCACAGAATATTAAGTTATATATTCACTTTAAAAATAAATAATTAAATTAAAATAAACCAAATATTTAAGGGGGGCTCCCATACAACATACGTGATTTTTTTGCCATTTTTATAGATAATGGTACGGAACCCTTCGTGGGCGAGTCCGACTCGCACTTGGCCGGTTTTTTTATTATTTAAATTAGCCAACGGAATTAAAACATCAAAATGACCTTCAATAAAGTTTCCTGAGAATCGGATTATTTTGACTTCCTGCCGTGCTTCCCCAAAACCAGCAATAAAAATACCATCCTGAAACACCTGGAACTCAAATGAGAATAGTTCTGTCGCTGCCATTTTTTTTTTGGGTGGTAAATTATCAAATAACTTCTCCCGCTCTGGCCGGAGCGGGAAGGGCGTGTCAGACTGTTACTGACTAAAACCCACCCGTGTTCCTTCAAATGCCTGTGTGCCAGGGCCACGATATCCCTTTCGGACAGGCTCGTAACCCTGGCAGGCATTAGCCCTTTCGGACCCCGTCAATTGGTGCTGACATCTCTTTGAGGCGCGCGTGGAACACAACGGGCCGTCGACCCGGGCCTGGTCCTTATCGGACAGCGAGCTACCCATCGCTCACCGTCCGCAAGCCCGCGCCCACGGTGGCCGGGAATCGGCCTGCGATTCCCGACGCCCGGGGCGTCTCCTGCGGTGACTAAGGGCGTGCGAGTGCGAACCCTGCCTCACCCTCATGCGTTCCGCCTCCTCCATCGCATGCATTACTGCTTTGCAGAAGGAGGTGACAGCCTCCCGTGCACTCTCGCTCCGAACCATGGCCTGAACCAGGGCCAGATGCGAGAGATCGCCGCCGCCGATCGCCTCCGTGAGGACATGGTGGTGCTCCGCCCAAGCAGGGCAGAGCTCAACCGTATGCTCCACCGTGTCTTCCGGGCGATCCACACAGTGGTGACACCCGGGCGTTTCCTCCCGCTTTATTCTGAATAGGAACCTCCCGAAACAACCGTGTCCGGTGAGGACGTGAGTCAGGCGGAAGGTGAGGACGCCGTGGCTCCTCTCTAGCCACTCCTCATAGAGGGGACTTATCGCCACAATTGTGGCATGCAAATTCTTTGCCAAATAGTAAATATCCCTGGCGATGGCGCATGCTTATTTTCATCTCTCTCCTATTTGGTGAACAGTAACGTGGCCATGTCATTGTCTTCTCAAATTCGAGACAGCATTGTGCGCCACGTGTCTAAAAACTGGGAAATATTCCAACCTTTCACCCAGGATCGGTCAGGAGGAGCTGTTTATGGTTCAAAGCGTGAATACGTCGCTGAAATGTCTTGTAATGGCACCTACGGAACCACCTGTGAACTCATGGCAGCGGGAGAAATATTCCCATTTGAGTTCCAGGTGTTTCAAGATGGTATTTTTATTGCTGGTTTTGGGGACGCACAACAGGGAGTAAAAATAATCTGATTCTCAGGAAATTTCAATGAAGGTCATTTTGATGCGTGTCAGACTTTTACTGACTAAAACCCACCCGTGTTCCTTCAAATGCCTGTGTGTGCCAAGGCCACGATAACCCTTTCGGACAGGCTCATAACCCTGGCAGGCATTGGCCCTTTCGGACCCCGTCAGTTGGTGCTGAAATCCATTTAAAATGGGAATAGTTCTCCCGCCTTTTACCAACCCTTACAATACCAGCCTAAACCAAAGATACTAAGCAATAAAATTAAAATACGAATGTAGGACATTATTCAAGGACACTTTTTCTAGTAAGAACGACTAATACTAAAAACTATTATAGTAATACCACAGTGTGAAATACCTACACAATAAGTAATTCGCAAAGAAATAGAAATAACAAAATTTCAACCCGGCAATAGGTCAAAACACATTTATTATCCTCCAATTTAAAATTAGGAAGCGAAACAAACCAAAACGAAAACCAAACAACGACGATGAAAAATATTTCAAAGCAAATTAGTAGTAAGTAATAACAAAATATCGCAGAACAGAAATTTCGGTAACTATAGCTTGAACGTGTATCGCTTAGGTTTGTATTCTGTGATTGATACATGACTTCGTTTTTTGATACTGATTTTTTTTGATCGGTTTGCAAGCCGCGATTAAGGTTAAACATTGTGAAGTTTTCCCCTTGGCATTCTCGACTTTAATGCTATAAATGCAACGTTCAAATTACCTGAATACCGATTAGAACCTCATTTCATTATCTTTTAGCAGATGCCTGCATACTGAAAAATACTGGCCACCTAGAACTGGCATAAAAACTTTAGAACGTTATCACGCCTGCACTGAAACATACTGGCCACCTAGAAAAAAAACTAAATATAAACCTCAAGAAACTTCCAAAAATTCTTATTTCAATGTAGAATATGCATTAACGCGTTGTCGTAAAATTCAATTTAGATCTTTATCGGCCTCCAAATTCTAATTTCAATGTAAAGTATGCAATAACTCGTTGCCGTAAGATTCAATTTGGATCTTAACTGCATTTGGTACATTTTTCATACAAACATTAAAAACCCTTATTTTCACCCTTAAGCGCCGAATTTCGTAAAATCCTTTCTTAGTGAGCACCTAGAAGTCGAAAGGAACAATCAGGCCAACATTCATGTCTCTAAATTCAAAAACATAGGAGTTTCATACAAACTTTGACACCCCTTTTCAACCGCTTAAGGTGCGAATTTATAAAAATCCTTTCTTAGTGCGCGCCTGCACCCCATAGAGAGTGCTTGTGCCAAATTTTAGACCTCACGGCCCAGTAGTTTCCGAGATTTCGTGATGAGTGGTCAGTGAGTGGACTTCTCTTTTATATATATAGATTAACTAGCTGACCCGTGCCCACTTCGTTGGTCGGCAAACATTTTACCGTCTTTTCATTTTTCGGATTAAATTATGGCCTTATGTTATGACACTCACAAAATAATAACGTGGCTTTCAATGGGTAAAAGATTTTTCAAAATCGGTTCAGTAGATCCAGAGATTACCCCTACAACCTCACAAACTATAAAATATTAATATTAGTAGATGAAGCAACGGTTTAGCAATATCCTTAAAAAAAATGACTGGCATTCCGTTTGCTCACTATAAGCAAGCGATTTCTCGACAATAGCAGTGAATTGGGACTGGGATTGTGAATTCAACTGCACATTTACCGCTGAGTCGGTGACGGTCGGTGATTCTTCAATTTTGCCGGCGTGAGGGGTCAAAAGATATTTTTAGAGTTCCGTACCCAAAGGGTAAAACGGGAACCCTATTACTAAGGCTCCGCCGTTTGTCCGTCTGTCACCAGGCTGTATCTCATGAACCGTGATAGTTAGACAGTTGAAATTTTCACAGATGATGTATTTCTGTTGCCGGTATAACAACTAATACTAAAAAACAGAATACAGTAAATATTTAAGGGGGCTCCCATACAACAAACGTGATTTTTTTGCTCGTTTTTGCTAGATATTGATAACGGCAACAGCAGAGCAACGGCACATTCTGTGAATATTTCAAGCGTCTACACGCTTGACATATTCACAGAATATTAAGTTATATATTCACTTTAAAAATAAATAATTAAATTAAAATAAACCAAATATTTAAGGAGGGCTCCCATACAACATACGTGATTTTTTGCCATTTTTATAGATAATGGTACGGAACCCTTCGTGGGCGAGTCCGACTCGCACTTGGCCGGTTTTTTTATTATTTAAAGTAGCCAACGGAATTAAAACATCAAAATGACCTTTAATAAAGTTTCCTGAGAATCGGATTATTTTGACTCCCTGCCGTGCTTCCCCAAAACCAGCAATAAAAATACCATCCTGAAACACCTGGAACTCAAATGAGAATAGTTCTGCCGCTGCCATTTTTTTTTTTGGGTGGTAAATTATCAAATAACTTCTCCCGCTCTGGCCGGAGCGGGGAGGGCGTGTCAGACTGTTACTGACTAAAACCCACCCGTGTTCCTTCAAATGCCTGTGTGCCAGGGCCACGATATCCCTTTCGGACAGGCTCGTAACCCTGGCAGGCATTGGCCCTTTCGGACCCCGTCAATTGGTGCTGACATCTCTTTGAGGCGCGCGTGGAACACAACGCGCCGTCGACCCGGGCCTGGTCCTTATCGGACGGCGAGCTACCCATCGCTCACCGTCCGCAAGCCCGCGCGGGTGGCCGGGAATCGGCCTGCGATTCCCGACGCCCGGGGCGTCTCCTGCGGTGACTAAGGGCGTGAGGGCGCGAACCCTGCCTCACCCTCAGGCGTTCCGCCTTCTCCTTCGCATGCATTACTGCTTTGCAGAAACCCTTATTTTCACCCTTAAGCGCCGAATTTCGTAAAATCCTTTCTTAGTGAGCACCTAGAAGTCGAAAGGAACAATCAGGCCAACATTCATGTCTCTAGCTTTAAAAACATAGGAGTTTCATACAAACTTTGACACCCCTTTTCAACCGCTTAAGGTGCGAATTTATAAAAATCCTTTCTTAGTGCGCGCCTGCACCCCATAGAGAGTGCTTGTGCCAAATTTTAGACCTCACGGCCCAGTAGTTTCCGAGATTTCGTGATGAATGGTCAGTGAGTGGACTTCTCTTTTATATATATAGATATCTACTACGAGAACAGCTAATTACTAAGTCCTATCCTACGTAGCTTGTGAAGTAAGCTCCGTTCAAAGAAACATTTACAAGTCGGTAAAAAGAAGTGTAAACTACTAATAGAAAATAAAGGTATGTGAAGGAACACCATTTAAGTACATAAATAGTAGCTCATCTACATGGAAACTGCTAAACTATGTAGATTCAACGGTAATTCCATTTAGTTTTTCAACATTTGAGGGGCTAAAGAAAGCGACGACGAATGATCGGAATTTTCATGGACTTAACATCATTAAAAGGCTGTACAAGGAGAACTTAATATAGCTAAGCCGGCATAATACAGGTATCAGCAAACCTATCTATTACACTTATTACGTGGTTAATTAGACAAAACTTTCTACACTTCCTCTAATAAAAGCTGTCTGGAAAATCTTAGAAAAGATTTTTTCGTAGATTGTGGTTTGAATGGATAAGATTGGGACATCAATGAGATTTATTTTTTATTCTGACATCTGGGACTCGAACCCGGTGACCTCATGCGTACCGTGCCGTTGCATTACTCGTTTGGAGACGATTCTTGTAGGTACACTGAGAATGGCCACGGTTCTGGTCGGACCGAACATCGATAGTCAAACAAGACTACCATAAACCAAACGAAAAGAATACATGAGAATAATCGCAAACAGAAATATAATAAGTAGATAGAACCTAGATACTTATGTCAGGAGCGGTGATGGATCTCCGCATTACAACAGAACTTAGTAGAAAGAATAGAAAGGTATCCTACCCAAGTACCTATGACAACTTGACGACTACTAATTACTGCGTAATGTTTTACACAGAGGTAATTTTTATTACAAATAAGGGTACCTACGTCGGCCAGGCCGTCAGACGCACTGCAATCCGCGTCGCACCCCACTTCCCACACGATGTCACGACGCACACTTAAATGTCTTCTAAACAACTCATTACGCTGCGAGAACAAGAACAATGAGTATACTACTAAGTTGTGATGTTTGATGCTACTCTCTTTCAAAGTGACTCGTCAATGAGACTGGCCTCCATTATCTTATCCGCACTATAATCAATGCGAAAGTGAGCGTCTGTGTCGCTACGTCTTCATGGCTAAACAGTAGATAATGTAGATGTTTGGAAAAGTGGTAGCTTTGTGGGTAGGGTTCTGATTGAAAACTAATGCCTTCAGGGTGATTTCATCCAAGATAAGTAATTAAAACTTTATACGCCGCTGCCAGTGCAACATGATAGGGCACAGATAGTTACCTTGCGCCACAAAGTCGTAGTTCCATCTAGTTATTATTTAGATGTGCCATAGTTGTCTTTGTTAGTGATAAATGGGCACTCTGATTAACCGATTTACTATTATTGGTAAATTGGCTAATTTCTCAGTAATAGCCCGGAGTTTAGCAGTTTGTTTTGTTCCCGGTTAATGGCAATAGACTCGCCCCCTGTTACATATACAGGGTGTTAAAGTAACTGCGTGCCATAGCTTAGGGGTAGGTTCAGTATCGATAAAAGAACCCAGAAAAAAAAAAAACATTCAATTTAATTACTTAAACATAAAAAAATAAAAATAAGTCTCTTCGTACCTTAACGGGCTTAGGACCGTTAAATAAAATAATTTTAATTCTAAACGATTGCTATTTTAAATTAGTAGGTACTAAATTAGGTTGATCTTGCAATATTGTTATTGAGTTTTCATTTTTGTTTTTTTGGGTTCTTATAACGATACTGAACCTACCTTTGAGCTATGGCACGCAGTTACTTTAACACCCTGTTTATGTAACAGGAAATCTTATAAGAAGTCTATGGTCTTAAAATAACATGGCAAATCTCTCAATATTTTGCGTACAAATTTATATTTGCAGTCGGAATGTTTGAGGAACATGTTTTTCAACTACAATGTTAAGTTTGTTCTTAGGATTAATTCATCCTAACTACGGGACCCTTCATTGTGCGTGGTCCGACACGCTCCTGGGGCGGTTTTTGCAATGTATAATCTGGTGTACAATAAGGTAGGTATACTTACCTATTTAAATAAATACTTTATATCTAAAATCTAGGTATAAAAAAAACCAACACGAAGCCGTCACCTACGCATTCAGTACATCAAGCTAATTAACTTTGTGCAAAAATAATTAATTGCTGAAACGACTTTTATTTTTGGTATAAAAATTTTATGTTTACGGTAGTGCCTAATCTAACGCGCGTAAAATGTTGTGCTTATGGCTGCATGCAACAGTACAGGGATCGTGGGAGTATTTACATAATCAGCCTATAATGTTCCCACTGCTGGGACAAAGGCCTCCTCTCTGTGAGAGGCAGTGGGCTGTAATCCACCACGCGGGCGCAGTGCGGGTTGGTTGACGTCACATGACTGTCTTCTTTAGTGGGAGCATTTAAAGTTATAAAATTTAAAACTTATTTTCGTAAAATAACAACATTACCACGGGAACCGTAGAGAAGCGTTTTGTCTACGGAAGAGTAGACAAAAATTACGTTTCTGTGTAGACAGTTGACAGTTTTCTACCGAGAAATGTAGACAAGAGAAATCTATTCCACAGTAGAGTAGAAATAGAATGCGTCATGTTAAGCCTGCAGAAGTTTCCACCCGTTTTAAGCAATAAGTACCTAAAAAATAAATCATAGCGAACTGGGTATAAGAAAGTGAGAGTCAATTACTTCCACATGCGAAAAGAGAGCGCAACAATACGCTGGAACCAAAATAAAACAACGTAAGAACGCATAATTAAACAAATAAAAATTGTTTAAAAATAAATTCAGCTATTTAGCAAAAATATTTTTTTGAGTTTTCAATTACTTATTACTTACGCACATTATGAATGCAATTTTGCAATGAAATTACTTAGATAGAATTACTTACAGAAAAAAATATTAGAAAAGGAGAGGTATTTTCGTAATTAAATTCTATCAAGGAAATTAAACTCAATTGCGTTTTCCTTCAGTCAGAGTATTAATCAAATAGTCAATTAACCTTTATCCAAAAATTTAATCCATACATGCTGTAATAGTGAAATAAATGGTTAGAGAATTTTGATGCGGGTTTCACCAGCATTTAGAAAATGTATTCCGGATGATTTATGTGTATAATACATTAATAATATACTTATACACTTATTATAAATAAATCTCGATGTTCTGTCAAGTCGGGATAGGTCGCTAGTGATTAAATAATAAAAACACATTGTTATTTTGTGATTTTAATTACATACTTTCGATTGTACATGTACAATTAGACCTCCGTACAAATACAAATGCGTCCGTACAATCACAATTACTGGAACACCTATGATACATTATTTGTTCCCCTAATTTTCACCTAATTAGTGTATTACAAAAGTGTACTTAATATTTATTTTCGATTACAATGTTCAATACCAGTTGTAACTATTACAGAATATCACACAAAAATAATCAAGAATTCAAAAATTATAAGAAACACAAATAGCTGCTAACTTAAATGATAAAAAGTTGTTATGCAACATAAAAAAGGTAAAAAGTATTTTGTATTTATGAAAACCTCTCCCAAAGTGAAGGTTATCAGAGTGGCTAAAAAGTCGAGTAACTTGTGTGAGTAACGCTATACTACACGTCACTAAAAGTTTGAAAAAGTGTTAACAAAAAAAATGGCTTAGTTTGATCCTTAAAAATGAAATTGCAATTAACAAATCATTAATGAAACTATCATCTGCAGGCTTAGCACGAGAACAGTAGAGTAGCGTTTTGTCGACGGAAGAGTAGACAAAAATGACGTTTCCGTGTAGACAGTAGAACATTTTCGGTAGACAAATGCGCAATTTAACGCGCGTAAAATATTGTGCTTATGGCTGCATGCAACTGACGGTACAGGGATCGTGGGAGTATTTAAAGTTATACTTAAAATTTAAAACTTATTTTCGTAAAATAACAACATAATCACGAGAACCATAGAGAAGCGTTTTGTCGACGGCAGAGTAGAAAAAAATTACGTTTCCGTGTAGACAGTTTTCTACCGAGAAATGTAGACAAGCGATTCCTATTCTACAGTAGAGTAGAAATAGAAAGCGTCATGCTAACCTGCTGAACATGGTATCTTTTTTTTATAACCTCTTCTTATTTCTAACTTCGGAAAAGGAGGAGGTTCTCAATTCGACTATGTTTTTTTTTGTATGTTTGTTACGCGATTACTCCGCCAAATATGAATTGACTTTGATGATTCTTTTTGGGTTTAGCCCCTACGCTTCAAAGGTAGTCATATATAATTATTTCAATCTTTGTTTACAAGGACGAGTAGTTTAGTGACTTTGACTAGAGTCAATATCGTGGCCAATACCAGATCACAGAGAACATCTTAAAAAAAACTAGAACATAAAAGAAAAGCAAAAAAGAAAAAACCAACACACAACGTCACGCCTGTTTCTATTACAAGAAGGGTAAGGTGACGTATACAGTAGTTTTATGTAACAGGGGACGAACCTATTGCCATAAAACGGGCACAAATCAAGCAACAATCAAAATAATAAATAAAATGTAGCACAAGCAATCATACATATACATAGTTTTAGCCTCAATTGAAACAATTGTTGCATCTCAACATTGGTGAAGTTCTCAGGAATAAATTAGAAGTGAAAAAAGTACCTACAAGTAAAGTCACCCCTCTTTTGGCGTCATGGGTCAAAAATTAAATACAATACGAGTGAAGGAGGTCAGTCACCATTTTTTTTGTTTCATAAAGTTGTACTGACTGCCTATATGTACTATCGATTAGTAGGGATCAACAATAAAAATCGGCTTAACTCGATATGAAGTCGACCCCATTAATCTTTGCTCTTCCGCGCATCACCCTCCAACCCCTTTAAGGTCCCCCATAAAGTCATAGACTATCATAACCAATCTATCCCCCGCTCAGTATTCCAGGGCCATACTAATCGGTAATACAACATAATGGAAGCGCTAAAACGGACCAAACAAAACAATCTCTTAAGCTTATGATAATTTTATTACGACGAATCTTTAAATATGCTATGATAGCGCTACGACACATGCGACATTCAAGTTTCTAACAGAAATATACCATATCGTTATTCTTACGAAGTAGGGAAAAGCGTGGCGTAAATATTTGACCAAACAACATCACAATCATTGTATTGCAATTTTCTTTGATCAGTTTCAGTTTTTTGGAGCAGTAGACTCGGCTTTAGCATAAAAAGTCTTTAAGTATGTTACTACTGTGTGAATAAACTCAATTTTGATATTCCTTTACCATAATTAAGCGCCACTATATCCCTTGGTGGCTTCAACTACACTACAGTTTTATCTATAAATTCTTATACCCTTTGGTAGTGAATACATCTTATGATTATCCAGTAAAATAAGGTCTTAAAGCGTCCATATTAAAAAGTATAAAACACAAAGTTATATAAAGCTACACTTAACTTTATAGATTTATGACAAGTATGTGACCAAATCTACAATGCTTCGAATGTTGAAGTCACAGAACAGAAAAAAAACGCATACATCATCCTTCAGTATCATGTCATCAATCAATGTATGCATCAGCAATGCTTCTAGGTAGATTCAGCTGGTGTTATAATTTTACCCCATCCAATGTATACGAAAACTGTGGCGTATGAGTACAAAATACCATATGCGGCTCCAGGGTCCGCTCGGTGGCGTTTCACAGTGCTCGCGAGTGGCTCGGGCTGCGTACGCTCCGGCAGGTTGATCCCTAGCTCTCCGTTGCCATAGCAACCGACGAGCCGCGTGGTCGGGAACGCCGCACGGAAGAAATTCTGCTCGTAATCATGCTTACTATCGCGACCCACGCACGACATCTTTATCACCACACTGTGTTCGAAGTGAGGTACTTTCTTTGAAAACTGCAACACAAAAAAATATAAGTCATTTTAATACCTAACCATCCCCTTTCCTCTTCTTTTTTTGGAAAAAAACGTTTTTTTTTTATTTATAAAAAATAAACAAAACTTACCTCATTAATTGCACTTTGCATCTTGACTTTGGACCAATCAGATGATTCTAATATCAGTGAGAACATGTCAAAATTACAACCATTGTCTGTTCGAGTGTCATCAAAGTTCTTGGGAACTGAAAACAGTCCAATGGATACAAGGTTTTCACTCACAATATCTTTACCAGTATTAATTCCCTCAATCATAGTAGTCATATCTTCACTATCAGACACAGTGTCATCAACTAAGCACCCTCCTAAGGCGTATGGCACATTGGGCTGGCTGAAACAACAAACAATAAGTTTATTTTTACTTTTAAAGTTTTTTTTTTTTTTTTTACATTGGCCCACATTAGGTATTTCTCCTGTGTTGTGGTTGCGTTTACAAACATTTAAGGCCTACGCAGACGAGGGACTTTTGTCCGCGGACAATTTGGAATCGTATAGAAATCCCGGCATTTTGTCCTACGTGCGCATTACATTTCCTTACGATTCCAAATTGTCCGCGCACAAAAGTCCCTCGTCTGCGCAGGCCTTAAATGTTTGTGGCCGAGCCCGAGGCCTTTAAGCTCACATACACAAACAGCCAGACCCGGAACAACTACTTGTAGGTCATACAAATATTTGTTCCGTGCGGGAATCGGACCCGCGACACGTAGCGCAGCAGTCAATCGCTTAACCACTGCGCCAACCGTGTCGTCGTCATGACAAACATATAATATTTATGAACAGCAGTCGCCCGCCTTTTCCCAACTATGTTGTTGTCGGCTTCCAGTGTAACGAATGCAACTGAACACCAGTATTTTACATGGAGCAACTGCCTATCTGACCTCTACAATCCAGTAACTGGGTAATATGACACCCCTTTGGTAAGACTGGTTGCCAGAGTTTCGGGCGTCTGACGACCCATAACGACTGTCAAAGATCCACTACTGACAGCCGGAACCAACGGCTTCATGTGCTTTCCGAGGCATGGAGGAGTGGCGGTATGTAAGCGTACCTTAACCTAATGGATCGACCCATGCGGCTGTTATTACTGAGCCATAAGCTCCTCATGAACAGGAGTATTCACAAGTAAATCAGTTAATACTTACACACTCGCCAAATAATTTAGAAATACAATATCATCCACAGATTGGAGGATGAAACTTCCATTGACAAAAACCAATGCACCTTTGACATAGCGTGTTTCTGACAACTTATCAATGGTTTTAATGAAATTCCTTTGTATATCACTTAATGATTTTATATTAATTACTTGGTATTCCACATTTGGTATGACTGGTATATAAATTCCTCCTAGGAAGGGAGTGTTCCTTCCAAATTTTTGGCTCAAAGACTGTTGATTGGTTATCGAGTGTGGCAGGGGCATGTAGGATGTGTAGGAGGCCTTTACTGCTAGCATACACGTCTTCGGGATAACCACTTGATTTTTCACCACATCTAGAACTGATAAGTTTATTTTATGTTAAATATTTTTAGAAATTATGTTTCAACTGTAATAAAGTCTTCTACAGAATCAACATTACTTGAGTTTACAAGAACAATGATTGAATTGTTTATTAAATCTTTTCTACATTTACCTAGAATGATAAATACTCACGGTAATGATCCTTCCCACATGGAGGATCGCAGGGACATGTTATCAAAGCGTCACATTTGCAAGTCACTGAGAAGCCTGCCATGTTTGTAAAAGCCAACACAGCTAATGGTTCAGTATAGAAGCAGTCAGATTGTAGTAACTTGATACCATATTTAATAAGACTTAGTCTCATGCTTATTGCAAAGTCAGAAGGGCCTACTTGTTCCTTCTGCAATGTATTCACAGCTGACCGCCACATTGAGCAAACATTCTTACACATTAACTTATCTTGCCACGGCAAAGAACTGAGGATTTTTTTTACAATTACATAGTTGGCAGCAACATTCTCCAACAAACTTTGGTCACGTAGTACTTGTTCACAGTTTCTATTAAATTCTCGGCGTTTTAAGAAGGCAGCTATATAAGCTGGTAAGTCTAACTTTATACATCTATTGTTTTCATCAGCTCGCTCCAGCTCATCAGCCAAAAAAGACAATGATACTACTGGATCTTCAGCCATCTTCTATCTTAGATTTCTGTTACAATTTGGTCGTCTGCTGACCTCTGGAGGGGATCGCCTTTGAGCAACGCTAGTATAAAGCAATAAAGATAAATAAAAAAGGAAATTAGATAGTATCCAACATAAATCATAACATCTTTTAAGTGTTTTCTGAGTTGGCCCCGATTTAAGATCTCTGCTGGATCATACGCACCCAAATTTCCACGCGGAACAGTAAAAAATTCGAACGTTAGCCATATAAACAAAGGCAAGTTCAAAATGAATAAAATCAACTGACCGTGTAACAAGAATATAAACGTAATGAAAGAATGGGCTAAGTATTTTGGAAGCATCCAGTAATTGAGCTTATCGCAACATTCTTGAGCATTCAAATAGTCGCACTCCAGGTCAGACAGTGTTATTATGTAGTAAACTAAAAGGAATAATATACCGCCACTGTCGATCAATGTCAAAGAAAACAGAAGCGATTCAGCTAATATCATAACTAAATATTTTACCACGTTACTTCAACACGTAAAGAAATTGCTTAGAGGATCCCAATGCTTCAAGATTTCACTTAATAATAATTAGTATCAGCAAAAATATACAATAGTCTGGTTAAATATTCTAACACCATTTGAGTCTTTGAGATGATCGAGATTTTAGTAACTGTCACTGTCAAGTGCGGACGGAGACTGTCAAAAGTGACAGGTGCTTGAGAAGGTAATGGGGTTAAAAACTGAAAGCTGATCCTAAAATGGCAGCAGAGTAGTCCGTCTACAAACCACCATTGTTTTGTTTGTTTGTTTACTTTTTCGACAACTAGATAAACATGTATACGACTTGGAGTGTACGACTATTTTTCACAGCATTTTTTTTACTGCAAGTAAGTACAGACGCCAGCAGGTCAATTTACCCGAAACTGTCAAATTTTCCCAATCAACCTTGAACCTTATACTTTCATAATAAAGTTGAAAATTTATTAAAGAAATTTGACAGATTGTAGTAGCTTGATATGCTGGCGTCTGTACCTAATATAACGTTGATTCGCTGGAGATTTCAGAATGTCACATCCACACTTAAAGTCCGTCCACGTCCGTCTCACGAAAGAAGTCTCGTAGACGTGGCGCTGCAGGCATGCGTCGGAATCATAAATATTTTTTTATAGAACTCAACATCATAATTACGCCCACTGGTTAATAAAAAGCACAATATTATATAGAGAAAGGTGCCTGAGGTGGAGTGTGGAGGGCTATTGTAGGAATGTTGCTAACCTAGCGTATAATAATAATTAGTTCCACTTGTTTCCGCGGGACTTATTTCGTGAGACAGAGTTTATTTAGTTTTAGACATCGATAGCGACGAATCGGCTGTTAAAATTAAGGTAAAATACTGTGTGTGTGATCGTGAAATTTTGAAATCGCCAGCGACTGCGACTGGTGACTTAAATCTCTGCGTGTGTACCTAGCAGTACGTACATACAAATTCAAATACATCCCATTGTGCGTATTTAATTTTAAATCAGTGCACCCAACACGCGCTGAGCTTCAAATACGCAGAAAATCTGTGATTTTATTCTATTTTTTTGGCATTTGATCGGTTTGATTCCCGGTTCAGGTAATTGACTTTTTTATCATTTTGATAAAAAGCGAATGTTTCCTTCATCATTTAGGACTTACTTTAGGGTAGGTACCGCGTCCGCGAGGCCTAAGCTGAGCTTTGCATTTGTGTGAGTGATTACAGTACAAATCTACAAGAGGTGAAGTGTGGAAGGTGCGCGGCAGAGTTCCGTCGCATAATTTATCTCGTTACATTGTTCTCATAGGTCACACCCACACTATTTTAGGTGCACTCACACACTCACACAAATGCAAAGCTCAGCTTAGGCCTCGCGGACTGTACTTCCACCCTGTATACTCTGTGCAGAGTATAATAATAATAATACGGGAGACTCTTGTGTACCTACATGTGTACACCCTCAATGAGCCAGTTCCATAAAATATTTTATGGGTTGTTTAGATTTATTTGTGAAGTTTACCACCCAGGTAAACTTCACAAATAAATCAGATCCGAATCCAAGAAATCACGGTCGTAATTGCCTTAGCATTACAAATAGTACAAGGATCTTTTGGCGCGTCGCCAGTATTTAGATTCGTGGTACGTCTTGTTTATTTTCAATAAAATTTATTGTGGCAGAAGTTGTATTGTATCTGTATCCGGAGACAAGCTTAATTAATGCAATCAGACCCCAATGAAACATTATTTTATGTCAAAAACTTTTTATTCAACATTCTCTCCTTATGCTAATAAAGGCTTGGTAAATATTTACAAGGCTTCATTACAGGGCAAGGTAAAAAAACTATCCAGTTACACTACAAATCCGACTCCTGTGGTTATCACATTATATTAAAATTATTGAATACTTGGCTATACTACAAATCAATGGCTTAAAGCCGGGTATTGCTTGATTCGCTTACTTTAAGGTATATAATTATATCCAGTAAGTCAGTAAAAATGTATTCAACCATAAAATATATTTAGTAAGTTTAAAGAAGCCGATCAATTACATTATCATATAAATATTTATTGCAGAGAGCAAATTAGGTAGGTGTCATAAATATTAGGTGCACAATATTTATAACGTCGGGGTGGATATAGCTTAGTTTACAAACAAATATTTAAACTCTCCTAAAATAATTACAACAATAATAACAAGTATGCAGATAATAATATCCTATTTATCAAACATTAATCTCACTTAGTATCTCGTTAAATACATTTAAACTAAACTCTCGCAGAAGAGTGAATACAAAGCTAATTAACACACTAGGCCTGTTAATATAAATAAAGGAGATGACATGAAAATCCTCTCCCCATAAATTATGATTCGAATATATTTGACTAATATGGGTACAATTTTGATAATGAGCAAATAGATTTTATATTTAAATCTAGTGTAAAGATTCCGTATAATTCACTTAGATAATGGAATATTACTTAAATATTAAGGCAAATTTTAATTTGCGAGCCCTGTTTTAATTTTGAACGCAGCCTCTCGCGGGCTCGGTATTTTCGAAAACTTTTCCAAGTCCGAAACTAGCGACCTTGATTTAAAAAAAAAAATGTTAATAGTGTTTTTTTACATTTAGAGCCAATATACAAATTATGCAAAGTTAAAATATTTTATGTAAATTCAATCTTTACTTTTAATAGCACCATTCCGTATGCGAATGTACTCTAATGCTATAATGAACGTTTAATTAAAGTACATACGCATACCCATCCACCGTCTGCAACCAATACACAAGATTTTATACACTCAATTTAGGAAAACATTTCCATGCCTCTTTGCTTAAACTGTACCAATTGTGTCATACCTAATATTAATAACTGGATGTTGATCATATTGGCACAAGCTGGGCAGTTATTCATAATTATTCGTTGTAGTAACAAGTATTCAAAAACTAAATAAATCGTAAATGCAAAAAATGGCAATATATTTTCGATTCTCAATTTTTGCTTTATCTAATCCTCCTTGATGAAGCAAAGGTAAACACTAGATAAACAACACGTGATATTATACAAAATACATTAGTAAAAAACACTCACACATAGTAATGAATACAACTGAAACAAAAACCTGTAAGTACACTTGGATGACTTTATAAATAAATAAATTATAATTATGCGCTCAAACAATTATGCAAGCACTGTTTTTTTTTTTTTTTTGGAAAATAATTATGAAGATTTATTTGTACGGAACTAAGGAAAATAATTAACAAGCTAATAGTTTAATACATAACTAA
This sequence comes from Tiliacea aurago, assembly GCA_948098905.1. Lineage (NCBI taxonomy): Eukaryota > Metazoa > Arthropoda > Insecta > Lepidoptera > Noctuidae > Tiliacea > Tiliacea aurago. The sequence continues at coordinate 10,476,033 of OX402590.1, forward strand.
ATCCTGACTACGCAAAAGGTGCCACTTTATGAAATGGCTTCATCATTTAAGTATGCAAAATTTGGTAAGCTATCTCTTGGTATGAGCAGTTTCAAGCCTCATAAATTGGTCCAGTCGTTTGAGGGTCTCTAAGATAAAAACTAATTACCATCACAAGCTGGTAACATTGAGTAATCGAGTACAAACGACAACTTATTGATAACGGCGCACCTATCCTACATTTTAGACATTATAATGGAATGATACATTTTTTAAGAATGTTGTGTTGTTACAATAATTAAAATAATTCTCTAGGTAAACTCAAACAATTACGATAATTTTGCAAGACGTTTTATCACTACAATTAAAGAACGTCGAAGGTCTGCAAGTATTAATAAAAGAGACAGTGAAGTGTACGAGTAACAAGTGATTACGAGAGAGCTTGCATAACTGTTGGAGCGCGAGGAGCCGGCTCCCTAAGTTATCTAAATGAATTCATATCTAACATTGTTCCCAAGCTGGTCCCACCCATGACGATGGCTTGTGAATGTGCACCTTGCTTTCTAATATTTTCCAAAATTTTACAATCTTTTTATTAAACATATACATGAGTTTTACAATTTTGTCATAATTGTTCAAATAAATAATGGTAATGCGAGAGACAAGTGCTCTTGTGCCACATTTTGCACTTCAACAAGACTGGAATGTCACTTATTGATTCGGGAAATAGCTATCCATGCGCTAGGGACAGCGTCAAGCGGATTTTAATAATTGACACAACATCAATCCTAAGCTTTTATATCGTATAATTATAATTAACACAATGTGTACGTGACCAGGTGACTCATAGATTGACTGTGCCTAAACAAAAACAACTTTTCTTATGATAATTTTTTCCCTATGTTTTAGTCATCGGGTGGAATGCAGAAATCCACAACTATGTTGAGTATTATTATTCTCAATATATACATAAGTAGATAATAATAATTATGCCTATAAATAGTAAATAAAACGGACTTATTATATTATGTGAGCCAAGTATGTCTGCACACGCGGCGGCGACGCGCGATCACTCACTAGTGAAGTAAATGAAACATTCAACTATTATCAACTAGCGACACAAACGTTACGTACAGCATTAAGTACATATACATACTAATAATTTAAATCATACAGTTCCATGTAAATGTAAACACTTAGTGTTTCACAACATCAATCTCTTAAGTCTAGTCTTTAAAAAGTCATCATTATGGAAGAACGGGCCACGAGAGCAGACTAGGGCTTTGACGGTCACCACTCTGTAGCGACCGACCGAAGATAAGAAACGTACGTTCACATACCACCCGCACAACGTGTAGAAGTCGACGGAGGTCACTCTGATGTACACGAATCCGTCGTGTGAGGAAACAAAAAGCCACGGCGACAGGAGGCGGTGAGAGATCATAGAGTAAGCATCGTGAGAGAGCGACAGCCCGGGACGACGGCGGCGCGCGCGGGTCAGGTGGCGTCGAACTCGATGCGGTCCCACGAGTAGTGCTTGCGGGCCGGCCGCGGCGCCTGCGGGCCCGCGCGGGCCGCGCCGCCCAGCAGCGGGTCGCACTGCGGCACGTGGCCGCGTCCGAACAGGTTGGGCACGAGCTCCGTGTCCATGTAGTCGTACGCGTCGCCGTCCACGTGCATGTGCGCGCTCGGCTCGATGCCGAACTCCTTCAGGTCGAACTCGCAGCCCCGCTCGTCGAACGCGTCGTGCCGCGACTCCTCGTTCTGGAACGACGGCAACGACAGGTCGTCCATGTACTCAAAGCCAGTTCGCGTGTGATCCAATATGTCCCCGTTGGTTAGTGGGGTCATACTCATTCTTTCCGGAACGTCCTCGCCGATATCCATCGCCTGTGATTTGTCTTCTAATCTATCTCCACCATCTCCCGATAGTAGACTGCCGAAGAAGTCATCGTTGTCTACAGAATTGGGATCAGAACCAAAGTCAGTGTGAAACTCCCCATTAGACAGCAAACCGACTGTAATATCCGTATCTATGTCCCTAGCGACTTGGCATCGGTTGCTAGCATTCACGGCTTGCAAGTCTGCATGACTCATGATTTCGTTTTGAATATCGTCAAGTTCCCTCTGCAGCTCATCAGCAGCGAGTGAATCTCGCACGTGATTGTCGTTGAGCACGTCATCCGTCAGGACATCGGTCGGTTCATAAGCAGGCGTGCCGTTAGAAACGTAGCTCGTATCCAACGACGGAGCGGCAGTCGCTTCGCCGACGGCCGAAGGTGGCAACTCACCATTCTCCACGAGGATCTCGAGAACATCATCCATTATTTGACTATTTTCAGCGTCGTGGACGTCTGGCGCTTGGGGCGCCTGCGGCATGGGCGGCGGGGGCGGTGGGGGCGGCGGGGGCGGAGGGGCGCGCTCGGGCTCGTAGTGCGCGCCGGGCAGGATGGCGATGGGCACCACCTTGACGCCGTTGAGGATGTAGGCCGGGCTGGCGGCCTTCTGCGGCGCCGCGTCGGCTGCGGGCGCGGCGGGCGGCGACACCGCGAACAGGCGCACGAGGCGCTCGGGCGCGGCGTCGTGCGCGGCCAGCACGTAGCGCGGCGGCGCGGGCGCGGGCGGCGCCTGCGTGAGCGCGTCCAGCTGCGCGCGCAGCTGCGACACGCACAGGTGCGCCTGCAGCAGGCGCCGGCTCTGGTCGCTGGCGGCGGCGCCGGCCGCCTCGCGCCGCACGGCCTCCAGCTGCTGGCGCGACGCCTCCAGCTTGCGCTCCAGTTCCTCGATCTGCCTCCGCTGCGACTGCACGATGTCCTCGGGGGGCTCCAACTCCAGTTTCACCTCTGGAGATGCGATCGACACAAACGACGCGACCGACGCGACGGACGCAGGAGACTTGGGCGGTTCCTCCTGTTTCTCCAGCAGAAAAGGTCGCAGTCGGTCGATCAGCTGCGGTTTGGGGCCGGAGACCCTTAGGTTGCGCCGCTTGCACTCGGCGCGCAGGTCGGACACCTTCATGTCCTCGAAGCGCGCGGGCACGGGCAGCGGCGGCGGCGGCGGCGGCGCGGGGTACACGTCGGAGCAGTCGGACGCGGCGGGCGAGGGCGCGGGCGACGCGGGCAGCATGAGCTGCAGGAGCAGCTGCTGCTGCTGCAGGAGCAGCTCGTACGGCGTCTCCACGGAGTCCGGCGGGGACGAAGCTTTCGCTGCATTCGGGGGCCCTTTGTACTCGTGGAATTTAAACCTCGCCTTTGGTTGCTGCTTTTGTTTGCTCTTCTTTCTATTCTTGTCCTTGCCGGGCGCCGGATGTTGCGGCGGCGAGGCGACGCTGACGGGCGAGAGGGTGGAGGGCGGGGAGGGGGACGGGGACACTTCCTCGGGAGGGCCGCAGTACGAGGAGGGGTGCTCCGGCCGGCCTGACGCGCCCTCGCTGGTCGCCTTAAACGCGAGTGTGCCACTCTTAACAGCAGTTTCTATGGTCTCCTCTGTGTGTAGTATATTCTTCTTTATTAGCTCGAGCGGTCCGGGACGATGCGACAATTGGTCGTTGAGCTGATCCGCCAAGCGTGCTTTCTTTAGCATGCGCTGTTTCTCGGCTAGGCTGGGGTCTACATGACTCTCCTGAAAAAAAAAAACAGTATTAAATTCTAGTAGATTAAAGAATCATAAGACAATAGGTAGGAAAATTGAAAAAATGACATTACACCTACTTGTTCCAATATGTGTCTTCGTTCGAGTTCTTGTCGGTCGGGACGCCGCTGAATTTTTGCTTTCAATAAGTCTCCAGTCTTTGCCCTCTCAAGCTGCTTGCATTGCTCGAAATAGGCTGGAGGTGTTTTTAAAGCTGTAAAATATAAATTACATTGGGTTAAAATTGCGTTAAAGTGTTAGAGTTCTCCAAGGCTAAGATATATCTATACTAGGTCAAACATAAGAGCTTATAATATTTTTAGAGAATAAAAAAAAATTGTACATTAGAAAACTGTGTAGGATGACTAATCATTATTTCTAAAAAGTTGGAACAATGTACCTATTCAATTCGGTCACAAGTTATTCTCATTAAACGCATCGTTAAAATAGTATATAAAAATTGTTTCATCCCACGCACGTGAGCTCTGTGAGCGGTGGGCGCTTCCCGCAGCGCCAGGCAAGTCATAAACTAATTTGCTGAATTCAAAGTATTCGCAATTATCAAAACATGCGAATGGGGATAATCAAAGGGAACGGGAATGAGAATAAAACATCACTTACGCGGCATGATTCCTTGAGCCACAAGCTGGTTGATCGGCCGCCTCATCATCAGCTTCACTTTCAAAGCTGTAAAACAAAATCTGGATAAGACATTGTCGTCAACTGCTAATAATGTTACGATTTGAATGACCTAAACCGATTTTCCTTATTATTTTTCCTTTGGTTCGCGCAACAATTCCAACAAACCAAAAAAACATGACAGAGTATATACAATTTGATAGGAACGTAATGCCACTGAATACCGATGTTTGCCGGTTACCATAAGCATACAACAATGGGCACTGATTGAATAGATAGCATATCGTCGTGAAGAATACAGTGTTATGACGCCAGGTGACGAACTTTGACGTAGCATGTCGCGTGTGAAGCCGACGTGATCGATACGTCGATCGATACGCAAAGATTATATCGATAAAGTTCGCAGTAGAGCGTAGGAGTGGAGCTATATTCTTGTTTGCGTGTAGACAAGCGGCAAGCAGCGAACGATGGGCGGACAACGCTGGCGCGACGCCAATATAAATAAACACTGCACAAGGAAACTAGTGTTATGCCGCGACCGTATTACAGACGAAACATTCACTACCACTGGGCCGAATATTGTGGGTTACTGGGCGTCTTTACCGCGATACCCACTCCATTTAGCTTGCTTCATACTTGCAATTATAGAAATTATATTAAAGGCCTGCGCAGACGAGGGACTTTTGTCCGCGGACATTTTGAAATCGTATAGAAATCCCGGCATTTTGTCCTACGTGCGCATTAATTGCCTTACGATACCTATATGTCCGCGGATAAGTCCCTCGTCTGCGCAAGCCTTTAAGACTACATTATTTTATTTTTTAACCAATAAAACTAGTTTATTTTTCGGTTTTGGTGTAAAATATTACAGTTAATACGTAATGAAAATCCACGAAATCTTTTCAACCTAAGGCAGGTGTAAAAAAACAATCTATTCTTAAAGAATTTAACTGTGACGGCACGTAGACAGTCAACATTTTACCAGCAATATTTATTTGCCCGAAGTTATATTTAATAGCGAGTAAAATATTTTGCACAAGGGTTGAGAATTTGTTTATGCGGGATGCGCGCAGGCGCAGACTGGCAGACTATGCAAACATGGCCGGAAGTATCGACAGCATCGGCATACTAATGCAAACAACAGACGATCTGCGAGACAAACTCGGGGCCAGTGCCCCTCGGATCTTACAGACCTCGTCACGAAAACATCGCACTTAAAAAAATTGTTTGAATTAGTCAATCCTAAAAACAACCAACTTTAACGGAATTTGTGAGTAAAAATATTACTTAATTAAAAAACAAAAAACCTGGAATAGTTATGCCCCGTGTATACGTTGGAAGCTAACCTAAAGATGTAAAACATGAAAATAGATAGCTATTCAGTAGTTTAGCTTCCGCATCATAATGAATGTGCCCCCATTCACACGGGATGATCACTAATTGAACTGAATTAATTACTTTCTCTGTTACAGATTCCATGACTGGCAAAACTTATCTCCTATCTATATAAATAAAAATCAATGTTTGTTTGTCCTCTATGGCCTCCCGAACCGGACCAATTTAGATGAAACTTTGGCGATTTTTTCTGCATACGCCCCCGACGGTTTCGGGGTAGGGTAGGGGTGGGACAAAGTCGTGTCGGGCAGCTAGTGTTTTATAATTTCTATTAGACGTATTTATGTCAACTACCAGAATTGCTTCAAAGGCTAATTGATTTATTGCCATGGGTATAAAAGGCTACGGAAAGCACAGGAGGCTTAACAGATTTATCTCCGGAATGGTAACCAAATCAAAATCTTTATTCAAACTAGGCTGAGAATCAGCACTTTCCGAACGTCAAAAATTACATGAGACCGTCCCCAAAAACGCCTACCGTTCACCACTTCCTAGTGCTGAGCTGGGAAGAAGAAATGGCGCAACGAACTCTCCAACGCAGCTGAGCGCCTCTGGTTATTGGTTCACCACTATTTCACCCAGTGGTAAGTGATGGTGCTGTCGACGATAATGGTAGACGCTTGCCTAGAAGTAACCTATTCAATCGTGATTTGAGTCCCAGAAGGTCTACTCCAAAAATAAATACAAAGTATCGGCCGAACCGTTTCTTCACTACGGCTAACTATGGCTGACTACGGCGAAAATAAAAAATACCACAGTCAAAAAGATAAGCCAGAGAAGTCAAAAATGTGACTTGAAGTCGTCGGGTAAGGACTCAAAGTCATAAAAGGAAACTTTGGTAGTTATAAAACGGCCGAACATTCGACTGATACTTCGGATTATCGCTTCGGAGTAAAATGATAAGTAACGAATTAAGGGCGAATTTCACCAATTAAACTGAACGCGATCAAGAGCAGTCAGTGTCATCATTGTTGTGGAATATTTTCACTGACAGCTCTTGAACGGTGTTGGTTGCATTCAGTTTAATTCGCCCTAAATGTGAAATGATACTTACATTCTTTATGTTTCCCCATGGCTGGTTGCAGCGGGCTATCGTCGACGACCACTTTAGGAGGCGAGACGCGCGGCGAGCTGGGCGGCTCGCTAGCGCCGCTGCTGCCCGCCTGCCGTCCGGCCATCTCCTCCGCACCGGAACTACTAACAATTTTAGGACACGATAAATATCAAGCACACATTTATCCTTCCTTAATGCTTCATGCCTTTTTTCCTTGCTTTTGCTCTTAAATATAGAATGCAGTTATTTTAAACCGAAAAACGTTGCCTTTTAATCATTTCTCATCGCCCTACGGCTGGGCCCTATCATAGTCATTTGCAGGACGGGTCAAGGTGACGGCTAACAATTGGTGCGCACATGTTACAAAATCTCATGACACTTCATTTTATAAAAAGGTATGCCTTATGTAGATAAATCATTAATTTTGTGGAAAAAAAATATAGCACCATTAAAATCAAATTTGGGTATAACAGTCCCGGATAGCGACGCGAAGATACGAGGGATACGATCTAGCCCGCGAATTTCTTATAGGTATAAATTTCAAAATAATAGCCTTTATTAGTAATCTTAAAGATAGTTTAGCAATTTATTAAAGGTTTATCAGACATCTCCAGATTGCTTTGCTATGCTCATTAGCATAGGCCGCCTCAGGCTTTTCCATAGTCCACGAGCCCAGCGAACACGAGCTGTATATATATCCTCTTTCGGAGAACCCAATGCCCAAAAGTTGGTAGCACTAAGCTGTTAGTGCTGCAACAATGATGATGTCAAGTAAATATCTCGTCAATTCAGTTCTCCTTACCTAAAGGTGTCGTCAGAAGGTGGTGTGGCGGGAGTGCGCGGTGGGGAAGCGGGCGAGACCGGCGAGGCCGCACGGCTCCGCTCGCGGCGGTGCTGCGGCTTGAACCACTCGGGGTAGATGGCGCTCAGCGTTTCTACCAGGTCGTGGTCCAGCGTGACGCGCCAAGAGGCACGCCCCTCCGAACCTTCCGAGTCGCCGCCTCCGCCACACGTTGAACGGCTCTCTGTTTATCCAAACATTTTAATGTTAAATAAGTTTCCAAATGTCACTCAAGATCGACACATAAACAGAGCAGGAAGTGTGTGTGCTCTCAGCACGTTGGTCGTTGGGTGAGGTGAATTGGGCGAGGCGAACCAATGGAGCGCGCTGTGATCACAGTGCCCTCATTATTTCAGGTCCTTGAACGAGTTTATGTGCGTGAAGGTGCGTTACTTACTTTACTGCATTATGGCTGGGGAACGTTATGCCGTTTCAGTTTTATGATTACGTGAATAGGGTGAGAACAACATCGCTTTACTGCATTTGTTGTAAGTGTTTAGAAGTTTTGTTTGGCGCGATGTTGAATATTTGTATTTTGCAAGTTGATATTTTAAACAACTGGAATCCATACCCATTTAGAAAAATGATGAAATATGTAGAGTAACGTAACCTAAACATAACAAAGTACCTAGTTTATATTCATTTGTTTAAATAATGGGACTTCTACAGCTTAACTTTCAGTTTCAATCAAATAAATTGCCTGTAAGACGCATTAAAAAAACCATAAAATAGGCCTTAAAATCATGAAACAGCTATCTATCTGTATTATGCGTTTAGAAAACGTTTTAACTGTTACCATAGCTGAGGAAAGATGGATGTATTATGTAATGTTTAAACCTCTCATAAAGCTGGATATACGAGGGAAAGAAAATACGAGCTGAAAATAAAACATCTGTCTGTGAGTCACGCACAATATAAAACTAAAAGTAAGGTAAACAAATGCAGACTTCAAAAACGTAAAATCAGTATTCAATTTTGTAATAAATGCAACAAAGTCTAGATTATGACTTCATCCATGCATTAAGGAGAATCAATGAAAATTATTAAGTTTATAATCATTTACATTGTAGGTAAAGGTAATGTTAGCGCATGCCAAGAAATTATTTAGTATCTCAGCACGTTAATACATAGCAGATAAGAGTCTAATAAATGTTATCATTTCGATAGCTACAGCTACAACAACAGTAAATTAATAAGAGTGTAAATGCCTGTTACGCATTATACGTCGGTGTTACAAAACAAAATTTTGTAAACAATCTGGCGCACGTGCGCACTGATGATTCATTACAAGTTTGGTGGAAATTATGAGGGCAGATGTACATGTACATAAGGCCATTGCCAATCACATGGATAACCATAGCTGAGAGAAAATAAAATCCTCTTTCAACTCATGCTGTTTGGATTTTTTTTTAAGCTTATTTTATTTTTTAAACTGCATACCCTGCCAAAATTATGACTAGTGCTAATATTATAGTAGACATTTAGTGGATGTCCTACACTGCATACTTAGTAAGTATCAACAAAATAATGACAAATAATAGCATTCTCTGCACTCCCACATTCCAGCGTGTGTACGTGGTTTTAGTACATTCTGGATATATTCTGTGATGGTAAAAATGTATTATGCACATAATTCTCTCACTGAACGAGGTGGCGACGTGGTAGTCATCGCAGCTGATTTGTCTCGTGTCGGCGCTTCCCACGCGAAGTTGTATCATATTAATTCGGTATCACACGACACTACTCGGTTACTTAGTCAATCGGTCATTGGGTATAAGTCACGGAATAAATATAATAATATTCATTCCGTTTCTAGAAAAGTTTGATCACTTTTTATATTCCTTTATTTAAAATGACGTCTTTTCTTCCTTCTAAAAATGCTTCGACTGGTTTATGTCATACATAATTTTTAATTCCAAGGGCTTGAGATAAGAGAGATCTTTTTAATGTCCTGCTATTAAAACGTGTTGGAAATACTGAAAAAAAAAACTAAATACACCGCCGCTTTCAGTAGACTAGACCGTGGATTTGTTTACGAGGAAAGATTTTTGTTTTTGATATAGGTCAAGGCTTGCTCCTTTGATGTGAGTGCGCGTTTTTAAGTGGCTGAAAATTACGACGAAATAAAATGAACTAGTAGGCTGGCTGGTCGCATGCGTGATGCGCGTAGCGTAACGTAACACGTCAATCAAAATGTCAGCGTATCGCAGACGCCGCAGACGTCCGTTAGCGCATGCAGTCACGCAGTTGTCGCATCGAGTCTCAATTTTGTTTGTATCTGATTAATTGCCCTGTTCCGCACACTATTCAAGCGTTAATAATATTTTATTTTGTCACGAATGAATTGGCTTAAAATTTATCTACAACTTATTTGCATCCTTGAAATGCAATTTGTATCTATATCAGACTGTAATCAAAGCTATCAGTAGTAATGAACGTCGAGTTGTAAAAATTATGGCTATCAAGAATAATCAAGATAAATGAAGATAAGCTAGAAGTACTAAAGGACGGAACATGGTTAAGTCGACTATAGTAGAAATGAATGGCCTGTGTCTTTTAATGAATTTAATTGATCAAAGAACATGCAATACTCTGTGTAACTCAATTCAAAGAAATAATAATTTCGTATAGGTACGCAGAATATAGATTAGGGTATCCGTTTGAAACCCACACAGAGTCTAGTAAAATTGAAAGTAATGTTTATGTAAATTAAGGTAGGTTCCGTATGGTACGTCATCGGAAGGTTATCGCGGTGACGTCAGATTGCACACGGCCCTGGGCCGGTGTGGGCGCAAGCACCTGCCTCCACCCACAACATATAAACAACAAACTTGAATGACTACCATCGTCAGTTTGAATTGACATTTCGAACAGTTAATCAAAATTAAGGTACTACTTAAACCTGTCTACTTATCTTGTAGTCCTTGTTACTAACCGCAAAACATAATCCTAGATCTGGGCTTGAAACAGACTTATATAAAGTGTCGCAATAAGATTATGCAAGAACAGATAGGCATGGTTAGATTTATCTTGTTAGCTTTACTAATTCAATGTGGGCAAAACAAACGCCACGGCAATTTCTGTAAACACTACTATCATTTCTAGTGCTAATTTTTTCTGGGACTTAGAAGTTCTGATGTATGTATCAGTAATGTGACATTAGATTCCATTTTTTTTATTAATAAGTTAGGGAGAAGATCAAGGGAAAGTTGCAGTCGTTGAATGACTAGGTCTAGGCCAGCCGTCAGATGGCGTATGTTACATACAGTGTTATCGGAGTACACAGCGTAATGCGTTAGCCTTTCACTTGGAATATCATTGAGGTAGGTACAAAATAAAGAGGTCAAGACCTAAATTGAACCTTGTGGAACTCCAGCCGTGAGCAGCCTAGCTTGGACGTCTAATTTCTAATAGCAATAGAAAAAGTACTTTTAACTAAAAAGAGCTGAATAATCTGAAGAAGAGTTACGAGAGATTTGGTTGATTTATTAATTTGTAGAGTGATTCCACTTGCTAAAGTCTATCGAAAGCCTTTTCAGTGTCTGATAGCACCATGCTTGTAGCTTCGATTTGGTTGTGTTTCTCGGTAGTTGCTGGACTGTGCAGCTATTAAAGAGTACGAAACATACGTATAGTAATAAATTAATCAACTGTCGCATTAACATTTACAGCAATGTAGACAATTCTTGTAATTTATTTACGGTGTATTAATTTACGTTAATTCACCATTCGTTCATCAGCACACATTCATACATCACCTGTAGTTTCTGCCTTACCCCTTGTGAAGAAGGCGTGAGTTTAGGTATGAAGCTCACCATGATATTCAACCCCCTTATAATTAATAATAACTACTTCAAGTGTTTGTGTTGTGGACTTGTGGTGTGGCTGTGTGGAGTGTGTGGACCAATCATCACTTGTATATTCATGTACACAAAATGTTGGCTCATAGTGAGTGAACACGAATCATCGAGTTGTCCCAATGTCAGTCAACGACTCGCGAAGGGAATTTATTTATCGACTAGGGAAGTCAATTGGAAGAGGTAATTCTTTTATCGTGTCACGTTGCAAGTAATCAATGCTGCTTTTTGCAATTTAGAAATAAGTACGTCAGGGTACCGGTACCGAAACTCCACATCCACTTAACAACTACTTATATGTGAGTTTTAGTTATATTTGGTAAAGTTATCTTAATTACGCAAATGTAGTGCTATAAAAAATGCGAGTAATCAAACTATAGGCCCCTTCCACAGATAGGCGAAACGCGACACTAGTGTCGCGTCGCGCCTATCTGGTATAGCAGTAGTAGCACAATTTCTATAAAAAAATCATGGATAGTGTCGCGCCAGTCTGCACGAGCCTTAAGAAATGAAAAGTAAAGATCAAGTAGAGTAGATATATATCACCTTGGTGGCAGGCAAACCCACAGACACCGAGAAATACGGAATGACCCATTGTTTTAAACATCGTATAAACATTCACGGTTAGTTGTTGACTTTTGTTGAAATGTATTACATTGCTTATCCATCCAAACAATGAATCACCGTTGAGGAAAAAATATCGTTCAGTTTAATTAAGGTCCTAAACACAACAAACCTTGATGTATGTGTACAATAGACATGGTAAGTATTAATTTGATTTAAAATGGACCACCTTTGTTGTTTGTTGTTGCAACAAGTAGTTTCACACAATCATACATGCTTTCATGTTCACCCAAACTTTTTTTTTTTTATTCAGACCGGTAATATTTTGTTTCTCCTACGTTTTAATGCTGAACATGTTTGCTATAAGAGAATGGACACATAAAGCGAATATTTTCGAAACGGCATCGTTAAGATGTTTGTAACATATTATTTTCCCATTATATTTTAGTGAAAATCGTAGAAAAACACAAAAACATAACACTCTTGTGGCATGGCGGACGACGGAACGGGGTCAGTCGCCACACTTCTCTGTCGCCGTCCGTTCGAGATGCGTCCCACAAATCATATTTAGCCTAGCACTATGGAGAATTGTGACTATTGCTGTTTGTCTTGGAATAGACGCGTTAATGAAAGCGGGCATCTGATACATGAACTGAAGGCGACCTACATTTATCCCCCAAAAAGAATATACATTTAATTAGACACTCAGTCAAAATTGAACAAAAACATCAAATTCTATGAATTGGTCTTAGAGTGCGTCATACTCATATTAGAGTCTCTATATATTCTGTTTGCACAAATGAAAATGAAATCCGTTATTATTCTAAGATTTAAAACACTGAGAATCTTCAGTATGAAATACGACGTAGAATTGCTAAAAGAAAATATATCACTGTTGGTAACTATGACGCCAGACCTAATTCCAGAATGTAAATTCTTTTTCCAAACATAGACACATAATATAAGAACTTATAGCTCCGCTGAAGGCAGAAACCACAGCGAGGCGATGACGTAAAAGGATGTTTTCAGCGAGTCGGCAACAGCGGCCGTCTGTTTATCGTCGGAGCACAGTTAGAGCTACACCCAGTCTGGGCCTATGCCGAACTGCAGCTGTAAAAACACACGAATTACACCACTTCTGCCGATCGCAATAAATGTACATAGAATGCCTGTTACGCAACTCACGGCTCCAACAATGTATGCTAAATGACGCGAGCGTATAATACAATATACCGTCTATGATACTACGTGTATGGGTTGCCATACTTATAAAGAATGTGAATTATATTAATTTCTACAATGGTACTCCCGTCATGAACGCCAGAACAAAGTAAGAACCTTTAATAAAAAGCTTTTAAAAAGGTCAAGAACTGGAATAATCCAACAGAGGGTCTTTGATATGTTGAGATTAAATTTTAGGACTAAATAAACACCACTCTCGATTGGCTGACCCAGGCTCTTATGGCTAATCAGGCCGCAAGCCTATAAATTATTTCGTACACCAGTCCATTACAGTGTTCTCATGTCATATTGGAGAGAGCATCATCATATCATAATCAGACTATAAAGTTCCCACTGCTGGGCCACAGGCCTTCTCTCTTCGAGAGGAAGTGGGCTGTAATCTACCACGCGGCCCGCGGGCCCAGTGCGGGTTGGTAGATCTCACATGTCATAATGTCATAATTACGCAATATATATTGTCTTCGGTCCCTGGCCCTGACATTCGCTAATGGTCAAGATTGTCAAACTTTTTATTGTTGATTAAGAGGTTTTTGGCTACTATGTGTGTGCAATTTATGTTATTTCATTGTAATGTGCGTTTTGTTTGTGCAGAATAAACAATTTTTCTTTCTTCCTTTTCTTTTTTTTTACATGTCTTTGAATTTTTGGTTCTGGGACATGCGTTTTCTAACGATGTTCTCCTTCACCGTTTTGAGAGAAGTGGTGTTGAAATTATTTACACTATGTAAAGCGCCTGCCTGGGTTCGAACCCACGACCTACAATTCGTTAGTCTCCACCACTGCTCTCTTAGCACTGTAGAGAGTATAACATTTCCACAAATTTTTCACCCTAAGTTATAACAAATTATGTCTAATTTGGGCACCTCTAGAAAAAACCCATTTAAATTCACCGCACCTGTAACTATCAAACTTACTTTCTGTCAAGATATATTTTATTAGATAGGAAAATAGCAATAAAACACTTGTTCTAGTTGTCTTAACATAATGCCAACTATGCGCGATTTCGCATAAAAATAAATCTAAATAAAAGTCAAGCTATATGAAAAAATAAATGGCTCTTACGCAATAAGCAGGGTTGGAGACATTTTAGTTGTTCGGGAAATATAAACATTTCCACACATACGATTAGAATTTTCGCCAAAATGTATTATTATACACATATAAATATATCATGTTATTATCGTGCGCCCGCGCAGTTTTTTTTACTTATCCTAGTAAATCATATTTTAAGACATACGGTGACACTATAGCTTACGTTATGCGCTGTGGATATTAACATTATTTATTTTGTCTCCTAATTTATCGTTAATATTTTTGGATAAGGAAGTATTTAAATTATATTAATCCGTGCATCTTGCTTGCATGAAAATCAGTAGGAAAACGATTTTCTACCAATTTATTTACGATAAGGAAGAAGGGAATGATAATTGCAAATGAGTTCTCCTCCTTATTTTGCTTCGGTTTCATAAAGTTAACGAAAATTTAACAGTTAAAGATATATTTTTTTAATGTGAATTTCGCCAGTTTAGACTTTAGATTTATTTCACAAAAACAAGTTTTTTTTTTGTTGGCAGTTGTTTTGTTTTATTTCAATAAAATCTTTTCTTTTCTCATCATTATTATCACGTGTTTCCTGCACGTGTTTGCAACAATTCTAAATTATTTTTATCATTCGCCTGTCTCTGAGATATAAACATTATTTTTCCCGGACATCAGTAAAGTTCGTTTTAGCTTGTTTAGAATATTGAAGCAGATAAAATATAGAAAGAAAACGCTTATAGGTATTTTCTAAAAATGTTAGGAGTCACTGACGCAAATCTCTGAACATAAATTATGTGAAAATATTTTGGTTCGTTCACAAGTGGCACATTCTTTTTATTTATTTATAAATAAGTGAATAAGTATCAATCTCGGTATAAACTTCTGTGTTCGCATAGTTTTACTCTCAATATAAATACATGAATGAACTATTACAAAGGGCGATAAAAGTTCTCGAGTCCCTGTAAACAGAAGATTTTACGAATGGAGTGACTTATTTACGCTTATATTGAAAGGGCATAAATCTACAAACTTTACGATTTAGAACCGTATAATAAGAATCTCTAAATTCAGAGAACCCGCAACAACTACGTAAAGATGTTAACTATTTAATTTGTAACTGAAACCTAACAGCTGTTTATGTTTAGTATCAGGGTTGCCACCTCAAAATTACGTAGAGCATATTTTTTTTATGTTCGAAGTAATCATTAATCTTCTTGCACGAGATTAAAAAACAAATCCCAATAACATATTTTTAACTACCTCACACCAAAGCAAACATAAAATCATAACAGAGCTTTTAAGCCAGCATCATAAATCGCAACCTTGGCGACGCGCGACCCTGGTATAATACACCGACACTATCACATCTGCTGATTAATCTGAATTTATAGATATTGGCAAGTGAGCGGAACTCACACTAGACAATTAACTGTAACACTTGTTAAATTGTCTCGCGGAGACAGTAGGAAATAACTTTCGTTGGCAACGTTGTATCTTCAGCCACAATATGGCTGCTCCTGCTGTGGAATAAAGTGCCAAATAAAACACGTTTAACTACATGCATAATATTGAAGTAAATTGTTTTGTCTCAAACATTCACGTACGCCTACTGGCTGTTACATAAAATCAGATAAATAAATATGAATCCGGATGGAGGTCATTCATCATCAGGTTTCCCCCAAAGGGGGGGGAGGGTGTTGCCATATTAAGGGAAAGAGAACGCTTCTGCCCATTCTCTAGTAAGTCCCTTAGTCGCCTTTTACGACACCCACGGGAAGAAATGGGTTGGTGCTATTCTTTACGTCCGGCACCAAACGGATGGAGGTAAAAATAATTAATTCATGCTTAAAAAACCCAGTAAAAAAAGTGAACAAGATTTTCGAAACCAGAAAGTACTGTTTTGTGTTGCCCATAAACAAAATCCTTTTGCCAAACAATCCGTTCAGCATTCACAGTATTTAACAACCCAAAGCATGGCGAAGTTCACAATTTATGATCGGTCCACCAATCTCGCAGAAGAAATTAAAACTGTTGTGGTATTGATTTAGCCGGAGAAATTTGCTGCTAGAAGCTTTACAAATATGCATACTTGACACTTATGATAAAGGTGTTCTACTCTGCAATTAGATTTTTTGTTAGTCTATTATTTTATGATCAAATCTTAATGTCTAACGGTTCTTTTAACACATTAACTTGCAACGACATATCAGACAGTGATACACAGCTAATAAATTCCCACAAATTGTACAGGTGGCATTTGTGCCGCGGTGTGTGGTTTGAACTCGCACGTGACGACTCTGACGACCCCCATTCATCCGTCATGTTCCACGTGTGATCCGGCTCTGCAATCTCTGGCACTGTGCCGCGTGACGAGACCACATCACAATGGTTGGAAATTTTGCTAATCTTACAAAAACTCCACATGTTTACTTACACCACCTACATAACTGCAATTATTTGCTATGGCCATGCCATCGCCATATGTCAATACCGTGACAAATGTCGATTGTTCGGATTGTAAAGTATTGGCAAAATATCTATGAGCGCAGTAGGCGGATGTTAATATACGTTCTGACAATATTCACGACGGGCTAGTCGGCCACGCGAATAACAAACGAGCAAAGCGAGCACTGTTTTAGGTCAACGTTGAACAAATACCAAACGGGTCGGTCGGACGCTTCCGTGGTCTATTTCTGAACTGCATCTAAACGATCAGGACTGTGCTGGCGTTACTGACGCGACTTTCGCGACGTATGCAGTCACACTCATTCTCCAACCATGAACAGCAATTATTGTACAGTCCAGCTATAAAGGCGTACCTATAAACATTAGATAGTTTTATTGATTTACGATCAATTATTTATCTTAAAAGTGCCTTACAAGTAATTGTTTTCGGACATAGTTGGTGTTTTTCTGGATCCAACCAAAACCAGTAAATGTTTAGCACAACTGGTAGCTTAGGTTTAGTTGATTTCCGTTACAATTACTTGAGCAATTTGAATGTTATGCATGGATCGGACATGAAGGGTTGGATTCTGTACAGATTGCGGAAGTGATCACTCGTATCTATTTCGCGGAGCGGGCCAGGCGGCCCGATTGCGTGGTCGTCGTCTCCACTTCTATAATCTAAATAAGGAGCAAAAGTTCAACGGCCCGTCTCTGCAGACTAGGAAGAATCCGACAAAAGTCACCATGGCATTATACATCACGATTTTGTCCACTTTTTATGGACGGATTCATGTTGCTTGACGATAACACGACGATACATAGACTCTTTCCCCCTTATTCCAAAACGAGGTTTATCTTCAGACCCAGGCTTAAAACATGGAGCCATTATTGAATTTCGAACTTTATTCCGACTATGGTAAAGTTCCTAAACGCAAAACGGACAACTTAGTACCGAACTAAGTTTTCAGTTTTGTATAAAGAACGGTATTTCAATCACTGTTACGTTCTTATTACAAAAACTGGCTCCATGGTTTAAGCCATGTCAAAATATAAATCTTGTTTTGTAATAAGGCGGTGTATGACTACATGCACAAAACATAATTTCATAGCCAGGAATGATCATTGGCCATTATTAGAAAGCGCTCAAGCAGAAAAAAGAAATTTAATCTAAGAGTTGGGTTCAATTAATTTCTTCTAGTTCAATCCAATCAGCTCAACTTCATCAATATAATCTTGTATTAGCACTGAAATTGATTATTTTGCATGACTGTTAACAAACCTTGATGCATTGATTGACATTCCTTTATGTCGTCTAAATCATTGATTTCATGACAGATTAATAAAATAATATCATACGCATATGTATGATTATCATCCAAATTATATTATGAGTATGAATTACAGGAATTTTCCAAGTATCATTCAGAACCATAAATAAATGTGAAGTCAATAATACATTTAAAACATTCTAAATAAACAATTCGTCATGAATTGTAATTAAAAAACTAGGTCATTATACCTGAACTGAAGTCACCTGTGCCGTTTACAAGCGCTAGTTATTTCCACAAGAAAATAGACTCAAAAGTCAAATGTCTCGAAGCTCTACTTTCCTTTGCGTGTGAGCATGGCGACGCTTATGACGTCGAGCATTGGCAAGCGCTAAAGCGTGAGACAGGAATTGCGTAAAGGTGTCGTGAACACTTCATTCGAACTGTCTCTGCGAACTTCTCACGACAACGAAAGTATAGAAATACCATTAGCGTCCATCAACAACAACCAAAATAGTTTCGTATGTTCAAAATACTCCTACTAATGCTTGATTGTTAATTACTTCAGAAATAAATCCAAAATTTCTTCAAAACTCAATTTCCTTCAAATTATATCGATGACTGATTGAAGCTCATTTCAGCCATTGATGAACAATCTCGTTAACGAAATAAACCTAAAATTAATTATCATCACTTCCTCTACAAACGTCAGCAAATATTTTAAACTTTAATACATTACTGTTAACTATGTTAAACTGTAATGTAATGACGCAGTGAGTCGAAATACATTTATTTTAAGATATAAAAAGCTAGCATAGAGAATTTGCGTTTTTCTATTAAAATAATTGCTTTGTCTAGATCAATAGGAAATGTTTAAACATATAAACAATAAAGAGATTTGTGTTATGTTGCACAGCAGCAAGGGAAGGGGACAAGGAGTACATTGAATTATCGAACTAATCTACGAAACCTAAACGTGGAAAAAATCTTGGACTCACTCCAAGCAGCTGATTGATGAGGATGGTCATTTCGTACACGGCCAATCCCGAAATTTTTCTTATTATTTAGCAAACTAGTGGAGTATAGTCTATTTCTGTGAGGCGAAAAACAACCGCCCGCAAAATATGCCGTCGATTTATAAAAAAAAACTAACTATTGAATTTGTTTTCGTAATATGCATGCGTTTGTCGCACTATACTTATGTCTATTTAATAGTCTTTATGACATGCTTTATTATGTATGTATAAACAAATACCTACCTTTTATTGTCAGTCATTAATATGTTTTGATTTCCTCAAGGGAACTAGTTCTACAGAACTACCAGAAAATATACAGAATTGTTTTCTCACGATAGGTAAAACGACTTTATTTTGTTTAAGAGCATTTAGGGCCTGTGCACTCCACGTTTTTTAAACGCGCCGTTGACGAGCGTTTTAGAAATGTGCGTCGACGGCGCGCTTTTATTCTACAGAAGGTCTACCTACAGGCTACATCGGACTCGCGTGCGTATCGCGTCTGTATCACTACAAACGCGCGGCAACGGCGCGTTTAAAAAACGTTGTGTGCACAGGCCCACATGTCGATAAAACATGCATTTTCCAACAATTTCGAGTCATACATATGTAATAAATCAGACAATTGTTCTGACTGCGCTTCACTAATCAATTAGACGTTGTGCAGTTGTATACCCCTGTTGCCGTCGATAACCGTGATTTTAAAGAAGGCAGAAACATTCTTAACTCCGCACATCAAACATGATTGTTTTCATTTTAATGTGCAAATGGGTTTGAGCCGTAATCATTGTTGCTCAATGCCGAAAGTCCCGCGGACAAATCCGTGGGTAAAAATTAGTGTACTAATAAAATGAAACCAGCACGCGAATCGGAGCAACAGCCTCAGCAGAAGACGCTTAACGGAACCGCAGCTGCATGCAACACTGCCTTTGATGCAGACTCATGAAGAATTATGCTAATTGATTTAATCATTTCAGATTTGATTAGACAAGTATTGAAATATAGAACAAAATAGAAGAGCTATCTACGTAGTCGGGTCATAATAAATACTGTCATAAGTTCAGAACTTTAAATTTGTGGAACATCGATCACTAATTCTTTATTAGTGATCGATGGTTTGAAATGCAGACGACAAAATCAATAAGTTACGTTCGAATTTTGAATGTTTAACGATTTTAAAAACATTGGTTTTGTAAACTTTGCTTTAGTTTTCAACAAGGAGTCGACACAAAAAGAAGACAGTCGCTGTAATTGCGTTGCGTCGTTGTGGATACGCTGCAATTGAAATTTTCATTGCGTGTCCCGCGCGTTCAACGTGGTCACCATCCCTCATCGGTGATGGTTTGGCTTGGAGTGTCGTATTTGGGCCCCATTGAGATGAGATTTTTTTTTGGGAAAAAGGTGTGAAAACCAGTGCTCTGTGTAATAAAATATAGTTCTGCAAAACCTCGTAGAGCCTCTTAAACGAACAATGTTCGCAAATCGCCACTGGGTATTCCAGCAATATTCTTCACCGGCTTATAAAGCCAAGAGTACACAAAACTGGTTGGACGCCCATGAAATTGATTTCACCAGGCACGAAGGTTGGCCGTCCTCCAGGCTGGACCTTAATCCCTTGGATAATAAAATATGGCAGTATTTAAAGGGAAAAGCCTGCGCAAAACCCCATAAAATTTGGAGTAGCTGAAGCTATCCCTCATCAAATCAGTGGCCGAAATGGACCTCAATGTCGTGCGTGATTCTATCGATGACTGGCCTTGCAGATTACGGGCTTGTATCGCAAATCAAGGAGGTCATTTCGACTAAACTAATATACATGTAAAACTGTGTACTTTTGCCTAACTTCCCGAAGATAAATTATTATAATAACATTGAAAATGTGTCATTTATTTCACTCTTGATATGACTGTGACAGAACTTATGACCCGACTACGAATGTATATCCCATTGATGACATCTGTACTCGACCTGGTCATAACGAGCATACATTTAATTTTATGAACAGCACCATGTCATCGCACTGGAAGTCCGTGGCCTACTAAGATCACACGTGTTCGCAATTTCCATTCATTTTAAATAAAATACTTAGCGAAGACGTCACGGAAGTTAATAAAACTGAAGAACAAGATAATGATTACTGAAGTAAAAATGCTGGTTTGGCCGGTACGCAAGCGTGGGTGAGCCGAATGCGCTTAGCGACCAGATAAATAAAACGCTCCACATTTTGCACAGCTTGGCGGATATAACTCGATTCACGATAATTGAATTAATAACAGCTGTTTTCTCAAGAAATAGCGCAGGCATTTACTTGAAGTACAATGGCTTTTATGTACTATACAATTTTCTATTAGAGTCATACTCATCTGTGTCTGACCCACCTGTGCCCCACGCAAGTTAAGGAATGGATAGTAATTATATGAATATGGAGATTATTTAATGTGAATATAATTTAATGAGAGTAGGAAGACTTCTTCCGTCTTTCGAAAGTATGGAAACTTAACAAATGGGACATATATCAAGGAGTAACAACGAAGACGAGGAAACTTCAGACTTAATAAAGATTACTTGTAAATATCGGAACACATCAAAGAAACCGTGATAATTGAAAAGAATGGACCCAGGCTTGAGCCCAGCAGTATACTGCCTGATATTATAATATCAGAAGAGTGAAGAACACTAGTTCTTAATTCTTAAAGCTCATTTGAATTTAGGCTGAGATTTACCGGATCGTATTGTTTCAGATTAGGTTATGGACATTTTGATGCAATGAATCCAGAATGAAAACACTGCTGAAGAAAACCCACGCATTGAATACTAGTTCATTATTTTATCAATTTCGTCAACAAATTAAATAAGTGAATAAGAACGTTGAATTCGAAGTCGCTCCGCGGTCGGATGAAGAGTGTCATTTGTACACCTGTCACGTAAATAAGTTCCTAGCAATTTAAGGCACTGAAGAATTCTGGTTACTTGTGTATTTATTGTTCAGCCGAAGATGTATTAGTTATTTAGCAAAATTTTAACATATATTAGAAATTCACGTTCTTTCAGTTAACGGAATTTTTATTTGTCACAAATACATTTTTCCGGACGTTGTAATCGCGTGACGGTTCAGATACTAATTTAACAGTTTGTGTAAATGTTTAAAATGCAATAGCTAAAACATACCTATCAACAATAGCGTCGCGTCGTCGCGTAGATAGTGTTTCAACGAGTGCAACTAGTCACGTAATACTGTCCCAAGACTTACCGAAATATAGTGCCAAGCATTTAGACTTTCAGAAAGAAGGAACGTGAAGGTTAATTACCTACCTGAAAATATAAAATAAACAATTAGTAGGTACTTGCCTACTGCTACGGCCTAAATAATAACAACTATAACTGCACGGAAACATAATGTAAACATGCCTTACACCAATATGCTTAAAATTGTGATCTCGCGCAAATTGCTAGTTACTACTGGAACACCTACTAGATTGAAAACAAAGTAAACTATTTTGTTATGAGCTTTCTGCACTCAACAGAATTAACTAAAGTAAAACTGTCTGCAATGAATTCTCTGGGAAACGAAAATATGTACAACATTTGCTTTTATAATTTAAGTACCAATAAATTTTAAATAGAGCAAATCTCGACAGTGTTTTTGGGCTTTGAATCAAAAGTAATCACTATGCCACTTTTTTCTGATGCTCGGGCCTAAATCCAGATTTCCCGGTGCAATTAGTACAAGACACCGACATTGTAGACAAATCGTAGGCTACAACAACAAAATTGGCTCAACAGGAATGTGATAAACCACACACGGATTAGGAATGTCAATTCTAAAAATAATCATAATAATACATCACGATGCGTTGGCAAAAGTTTAAACGTTTTGCTGGCGCTTTAATACTATTGTCAGAAAGCAGTACAGTAATTGGGGTGCACGCAAATAGACAAAACTTCGTAAACAAGTTTGACAGCATCGCCTGATCCCACCTACGCTCCAGCCGTCTGCACGAGCGAAACCCTAAAGAAAACAATACTATGTGTCTAACCATACTACGAAACGTTGTAAAAGTTAACGGGAGAATATGTTATATGCTTGGGGAGTCGGGGTCTACTCCGAACATAAATCCGAAGTATCGGCCGAATGTTCGGCCAGAAATGTGACTTTAAGTCGGGTAAGGATTCAAAGTCAAAAAAGGAAACTATGGAAGTTATAAAACGGCCGAACATTATCGTATCGTACCTACGCAAGACGCAACTATCTTACAATTTATGAAAGTGTAAATTATGATGAGGTGATAAGAAAAACTTTATTTGATGAAATATTAGTTTTTCTAATAATTCCAATAACGACTGATTCATAAAACCATCATAACAAACTCACCAAAAATATTACAGGAAAATACCGCAATATATACAGTTGTTGCAGATATAGTCAATGATTTGCAGGTATGAATTTACCTGCACCGGTTTTATAGGTCAGGCGGCTGAAGTTCGTTAATCTCTGAACTGACATTATTTTAGCCGACGGCGGGCTACGACCAGAGCGTATCGACAAGCCAAAAGGATCGGTCATTCTGGCGGTGTACCAAGGAACGCGAACACCGGTCTAACTAATGTACATTTCGAGACCCAAGTTGGCATTTTGTCCGGTAATCGACTAAATTCCAACTGTTTAGTATAGATAGATGAAAGGTGTAGTGAACTTCCTGCGTTTGTTACTCATTTGTTGATACCAACGATCAGTTTTATTTTAGACATACTAGAACTTTTCGGCGATTTCAGGGGTCCTGCACTCCTGCTATTGCTCATTGAATCTACTATAACCAATAATGCTGTTCGAAACCATAATTTTACGCACACGTCATTTTAGTCAATAAAAGTACTTACACTTAAATAACTTATAATTTTAATAAAACTATGCCAAATAACATAAAATAAAGCAACTACATAAATTGCAATGACCCTGCTAATTTTTAATTAATTTACATAATTATTTGAAATGAACTACTAAATAGATTGACATTTATTCGCCATTAATCAACATTATGACATGTTACGAAGATGAAACAGCTTTCTTATTTAGCGTCGTAATATTTAAGAAAAGCACTGCCAATAATTGTCTAGAATAGTTCTTGTAATTAGGTAATATTTGGAAATTACTGCAGAAACCGGACGCTGCGTAAAATCGATTCCATAGTAGCGCATTGACTTCCAAATTGCAATCAAATTATTGAACTTGTTTTTGGTAATACAAAAATACGTATCAAGATCTATACGAATTTAACAGGGTCCTGTAGCAAAGTAAAAATAATCAAAATATAACGTATAATTTTTGTTATTGCCAACCTCTCGCTTCCTGGCTGTTAGTCTGATATGATGATGCGGACAGCCTCCCTCGTCTTTCTCCTCCACTTCGCTCTATCTTCGACATCTGTGTTAAAAACGTGCACGTCAGCATGAGCTATGTACTTACACACACACACACACTACATTACTTTGTTTTTGGGGTTTCTAATCGGGATAAGGACAAATTGTATTGCAAGGTTGCCAAGTTTGAAGATATAGCATAGTGTATTAAATATTAGAAAATTCTATGGATATAGGGCGACCAATATTAATATAAACATCAACTAACTAATGATACGTTCATAAATAACTACATTGTAAGAAAGACTCCCGCAGACAGCCGCGACTGGACAGCGCCACGCAACACTAGTAGCACAATTTCTGTGAAAACTTCATGGAAAGTGTCGCGCGATGGCGCACCAGTCTGCACGACCCTTTAGATACATATGCAATAAATAAAATACTATGTTGATCTCGGGGACATGGCGTGCGTGAGGCGCGACACGTGCGTAGCGATCTGTTTACTTTATTAAATGGGCTCTCTGATGTTCAGTCAATACATAATAGCAACTAGAGTAAGGGCAGAAGACGATGGTACTGGCATTTGAGGCCATTGTGTAGATGCTGTCTAACGGAAGGGGAAATTCAGCTTTCCTCTAATGTTAGACCGCATGATGATATATTTCAGGGATGGCCAAATCGCAGGTTCTAAAATTAAATCTACCATGCATGAAAAATGTAATATGTCGATGAAATGAAAAATCTATAGAAGTTTTCCTTAACTAAATAAGGCTTTATTTTGTTATGGTATACTCTTTCTAAAAAAAAAGAGCGTTACATTTTCAGGCACATCCCTAGCGCATATTTATGTTGGACTTGGAACCAAATGCTCCATATTCTGGGATGCCCCGAAATATGCACAATCTGGAATTACGTAATTTTTTTTCTATTGCTGATGTGTTCTAATTTGTCGTAAAGTTAGCTATAGCCTAATAATAAATTATTAAAAAACCGGCCAAGTCCGAGTCGGACTCGCGCGCAAAGGGTTCCGTACCATTATCTATAAAAATGGCAAAAAAAACACGTTTGTTGTATGGGAGCTCCCCTTAAATATTTGTTTTATTTTAGTTTAATTATTTATTTTTAAAGTCAATATATATCTACATATTCTGTGAATATTTCAAGCGTCTACCTGTTGCCGTTATCAATATAGAGCAAAAACAAAAAACGATCTTTTACAAGACAGCCTTTGGATGGATTAAAGGGTGAAGGAGAGATAATAATGCAGGTAGTCACCCCAGCACAGCCTCCTAATATGAATTCCAAACAAACACATGATAATATTATCAAATGCATTAGTCATAAATCCATATTAAACGTCACGCATAATGAGACATGGCGAATACCATTCCAATTAAATAATTATTTCGCAGTCGTATGGCCTGTATTTCCATCGGCGGCGGCGGGTGCGCATCGAAAGAGACGTTGCGAAAATCACGTCAGCAAGCGCCAAGCGCACCCAGGCGGGACTGCCTCAGAGGATGACGCCCCCAGATGACACCGTATAGACCGAAATAAATCTGCAAGCTAAACAAATCTGGCATTTCCGGCGAACACGTTTGCACTGACACAATTAAATTTATGCCCCTAAATTGCACGCCGGTTACAAACTTACAACACGTACCGCCCTGGTGGTCACCGCGACCAAATTTCACTTTTGGCGACGATGCGCCATGAATGGGCGCGTTATTACGTAACTTGGCTTGGTCTTCGCTCCTGACTCATTTGTACAGAATTAACATATGTGCAGTTGACTGGAGCCCCACAGCTGCACTACATAAATCATTCATACAAATATTTGCGTTCTCCATTTTTCAGGAAAATTAAATGGTATTAATGTTTTGTTCCAAATAGTTAATTCAAATAGGGAATTTATCAATATTTACGTAATATGCTAGCTGTCATTGTGGAACAGATTGGCAACAATTCATCTAATTCTACATAAATTATTGCTATGCATGAATTGTAGCCACAACGGCGTGACGACCGATCTACATGTTTGCCAAAATGAGGATTATTATTGACGCCGCGTCTAGCTGGCATGCCAGGGATGTAGAAATCATTTTTTGGGTAAAGATTCTAAACACAGTTCCATGTTTCAATTCCAACATCATAGGATGAATAAATAATCAGGTAAAGTAATATATTGCTCTTAGGGTATTTTAAAATCGTGCGGATTTCATCACGCATGCGGGATTGCCCCGCACGCGTAACTGCTGCCCAGGTTCACACCCCGCGTCCTTACAATAAATACTTGTATGAAAAGGACATTTGCGGGGCGATCCCGCATGCGTGATGAAATCCGCACGATATTAAAAACACCCTTACTATGGAATTGCCTTATGTTCCGGCTCTATATTAGATCAGCAACAATACAAAACACTGTATAAAACTATTATTTTTATCGCCGTCTATGGTTGATTACAGAACATAACAAAAGAGATTTACGTTATATGGTTCCCTAAAATAAAGTAACAAGTAGATAATACACCAACTGTAGTAGATAGATGTGAAATAAATTCAATGCACTGATTCACAGAGCATGTAAACGAGCATCTTTTCTCTTGCATTTTACACATTGACGTCGAAATCGGTTTTGTGCAAACTGCTTCCAGCTTAGCTTATTACGCCAAGAAAGGAATAAATTATGTACAAACAGATCCACTATACAAAACCTGAGAGGGAATGCGACTGTACAGTTTACATAAAGATATTATCAACAGGAACTTCTTACGTCAGGGAATGGGAATTTAATGCAGAAGTTACATCAATTTACAAAATTTTGTTAGTTAAACGGTGAAGTGAGTTTGGCTTCAAATATAAACATTTCTTCACGAAAGCCGTACATGTTCACAGGAAAATAACGGGCACTTAGTCACGATTCACGAATCATAAAACTTATAGTTAAACAAAAATTCATAAGAAGAAAATGTATACGTGACAGCGACCGGATAAAATAATCCAAATAGAATCAGTTCCAATGTCGTACCGTCTGAGACACTCTTTATTTTAGAATATATTTGGGAATGCTTAGCGTTGGATGCCGAGCAACACATTAATTTAACAGATTTGTCTTATGAAATCCCGCGAGACGCCCCCGGTCGAGAGCGTGAGCGGCGAGCTGTATTTTTATGCGTATTATGTGAGAAATTAAGAGACATTATAAACTTAATTTTTATTACTTTTTTTACAGGTGCGATACATGTGTATATATTTATCTGTATTTACTTCAAATGCTTAACTAGTAATAAATGTAGAACTTGAAATTTGTGTCTTATGTATTATTAGGTGTTTGTCATTCGGCACTTGTGCTAAAGTAAACTGAGGAATTGGGTTATTCCATGGACCAGAAATCTCAGCACCATTGCGATCTTTCGTGACTCAGCGCTTAGCTGCATCATTAAGTTTGATTTTCTAAAATTGCTTACGAGCTTTTTATATTTCTTGCACCGTTGCACGCCTTGAGGTTGTTTTAGCGCTGCAGGTTTCCTCTTAACTTTTTTGTTTACTAGAGACATAAATCGATTGATCATTTTGTTTTATATGAATAAGATTCAACCACTATCCAAAACAAACATAAGCACAAAATCGTGTTGGAATCTCTTCTCTCAAATAAAAACAAATTATTTTCTATATTTACCTAGGCGAGAATGGGAAAATCTATCATGTTGAGATTCCAGAATATTATTTTAGATACCGACCGAAATATGTCTACACGTTGCATGTTGCATAATTAATGGGCGTCAGCTTTAATTCTGTGAAGAATTTTATTCTCACATTCATTATAATTTCAAAGATATTGTCTAAAACATCATGTGGTTACAGATGCAGTTTTATCACTCCCAAGACAGGTCCATGTCACTCCGCGTTAAAGGCAATTTAATAGTGTTTTTTTGTTTTACAGAAACAGATCTCCATGCTTTGCCTGTTCTAAACTTTTGTCTAGCTGTATTAAAACAAATAGGTTGATATCATTAAGTCTGAAATTTAAAGTGTTTTGTCGGAGTCCAGTTGACACGGGTCCAAGATGCTGTCAGCAGATAACGGTAATATGGTCCATGTGGTCGGCGCACCTAGTGCTAATCGCATTCGACGACACCTCTGCGTTAATCATACGGTAGTACTGAACGACCGACTCTACGAGTACATTACGTATGGAGCTTATAAGCTCATGTCGTTATTGGTAATGCATTTGGCAGTAAACCACGGTCGTACACAATTCGTGTATAACGTAGTACAGAGTACCACCGGTATGTCGATTACCTTCCAGAACAACATACGATTACACCATCACAATGGTAAGAATCAACGTTAAGGACAACAACCAAAACATGATTTGAGAAATTGTTTGTCAGCAGAACTTCCACCTGCCGTTTTATGAGTTTTTCTAAAAGAAAAATATAAAACCAGATAGTACATCGTAAAGTAACACAA
Source organism: Tiliacea aurago (assembly GCA_948098905.1). Lineage (NCBI taxonomy): Eukaryota > Metazoa > Arthropoda > Insecta > Lepidoptera > Noctuidae > Tiliacea > Tiliacea aurago. Next base: position 10,504,835 of record OX402590.1, read on the forward strand.
TGAGGTCAAGGTGGCGATTTAGAACGAGGACGAGCCGGCTAATTACTGAGCCAGCGTCAATAATACATATGCCATGGAAAATAACAGTGGTGACGGACAACATCGATTTAGGGCAAAATATTTCGGGCATCTCTGCATGAGATACAGAAAGCAGATAATTTGCTAGAAGATAATTAAACATTACTGCAACATTTCCTGTACATTTACAATAGCCAGGTGACGACAGTATTGTTGTATCAATAGCTGTACTGTTTATTGATGTCCACATTAATTAAAGGCATTCCAACTATTTACTACACGTCATACTTGTTACGTTTTAATGTGAATAGATAGTTTGGATTGAACAAGTGGTTTATACATGAATTACACAACTACAGACAGTCAGTGCCAAAATTCTATTTGCGACGACAAACCGAGACGGGTATATTTAACTGCCACCCATAAACTGTCGAATAAGTACTGCCTCTGACAACACACAAAACAATCTAACAGGACAAGATACAAATCAACGAAGACATCTAACAAACAATAACATCGAGAACTTCTACAAATTTAAATATTTTAGGTTTTTTACTCATTTATTTTTCTTTACATTTCTGTACATTTTCTCGTATAAAGCTTATAGCCAAGTCGGAACAACGCTAACCCATTTTCTTACAGTTTACTCTAAAAACTTGCGTAGGATTTTAGACTGACGATGGATATGTGGCTAGTTAAACTGTGCTTGCTTGTTTTGTTTTAGATAAATAAAAATACCTGGCAGCACAAAAATACAATGTTAAGTACAACATTGTTTGCACAATTGTAACATTTACAAACTAAGCAAGGTATTATAATTTAAGTACCATCGAGTATTGCACATGACGTACTCAAAATTATTAATCCCATACTCAATTTTCCAATGTTACAGTCTTATTGTATGGTGCGTAAAATCACAGTAAAGTACAGTGCAGCAAAAACAACTGCCACATAATGCAATTTAAGCAGCTTGAGTCAGAGATAATGCCGTTTAAACCATACATTGTGTACGAGCTACTGTTCTCGGAATAATTATGAGTTTGTTTGCGACTCCTCAAACCAAACATTCCGTTCCTATGTGCGTTAGCACGACCTATAATACTACAGTCAGGACGCCGACGCTTGTTGCATAAATAGACTCATTTCTTGGATGGAAATTCACTTTTATTTTAAGGCCATTTACGAAGACTACGAAAACGTAGTCAGCTAGTCATAGTGACTGTAGGTACTAATTTTCGTGAAAAACAACGAGGCATGACGCCATGAAAGCAAACTATAAAAAAAATACGATCAGTCCGCCGTGACGGTATTACAGTTATTTTCAACAGCCAAAACACGAATAAGCCAAGAATACGTAATGAAGCTAATAAAATACACAAATGAAAAATTTGGTAGCGTAGTCGTCTTCTGGAAATAACGCTTATAATAATTATTTTATTACGCATCCAAGTTTGTGTTAAGCTGGAAAAACAGCCGATTGCCTATACTTTTATGCGTGGTTACCGCCTATCAAATCATACCAATTTGATCAAACTGTTTGAACCAGCCTGTTTGATCAAATTACTTGAACGTCTATGGCTGCCATTAGATACCTGACACACCAAGAGATTTTCCGATGCATTGTCATTAATTGCCAAACATTGGCACAAAGTTAACATTTTAATGTCTCATGTGCCTGTTATTTCACCACACACTTACATAATCAGCCTATAATGTTCCCAATGCTGGGCCACAGGCACGACAGACCGTAATCTACCACATGGGCTCAGTGTGGGTTGGTGGATGTCACATGTCTTCGAATTTTTGGTTTTAGTTCAGTGGTAATGAAATTATTTACACAAAGTAAAGCGCCTGCCTGGGTTCGAACCCACGACCTAAGATTCGATTCGTAAGTCGGGGCCGTTACCACTGGACCACCCCTGCTCTCATTCACCGTCTTGGTATAAATTAGCACTTTTTGGCGGCAGGAGGTAGTATTTCCGTTCCCAGAGCACATTTCCGACAAAAAAAAATTGCCACAGCTTTCGCACTAGTGAGTAAAACCTATTTTCTACGATACAGTCATTAACGATTGTGGTATGTTACCAACTAATAATAGGACACCCTTTTTCGTGGGCGTCGCAAGATGACAAGAGCATAAAATTAGGTGGATGAACAACGGCCAAAGACGCTACCTAAGTCATTCAGTGTTTTAATGTAAAGAATGGGATATGTCTAAGACATCCCAAACTCTAGAAACTACAAAGAATAGTCTTAATTTGGAGCTTAGGGCGGACAAAAAAAACAAAATTGAAAGTTCACAAATATAATCACAATTTACAAATAAAATTCAACAAACTAATTAACTGAACAAAATTACACAAGTTTAATAAGGTAATTAAAAACCCACAATGATTTATAACGCAAATTTGTTCACATATTTGCGCTGGCATGTGTTGGGCGGGCGCCGCCGTACGTGGGAGCTGGGCGCGTAACCGCCCTACTATGCGAAAACAATTACATCGCGACGTCGACCCCGTGGTATCTGGACAGTACCCCATGTGTAAGTTTGCAAGTGAGTAAACGTAATTAGCGCGTTTGCGTTAAGATACTTATACTCTTAGCATTATGATCTATCGGTCAAATTTTAACACAAACGTAATAGTTACGTTTACTCTCTTACAAACTTACACTTGGTGTACAGACCACTGATAGTATCCGACGGATATTTCGCAACGGATGAGTGCTAAAGATGCGTTTAACTCGCGCAAACATCGGATTGTGCCGAAATCGCAGGATGAAAGTAAAGGCTTCTACATATTGGCGCGACACGCGACGCGACACAAGGGCCCCGCATGTCGCGGGACGAGCGGTGCCTTGGTGTCACGTCGCGAGTCGCGCTGGTCTTTCTACAGGCCACAAGGCTTCTGCCTTGACACGTAATTGAGGCGGCGGTGGCGCCTGAAGAATTTTAACTAGACGATCTAACCAATTTAAACATTACTGCGATTAGCTTCAAAGCATCAGTTAACACCTATCACAATCCCTCGAGATGTCAGTTGTCAATCAATGCTCTTTGTATAGTGACGACGAGCGCAGATCGCATTAACGTGTTTACAAAATAAAAGACAACCTATAGGTACATACCCTTATTTCATATTTTTACCAAAAGTACTGCCAAAGGATGACGTAAAATAAAATTCCTAAATGGATGATCATAATAATATGTTGACGAAATATATTTTCGTGAACCTTCTAACGTGAACGTATATAGGTTAGCAGCAGAAATAAACAAAAATCAGAATGCATGCATCACGCATGGATTTAAAAAACTTCTTAGAATACATTTTGTGTACAAAAGCTAAGTTTGTGTTAATGTTTCTATCTTTAGGGTGTTCAATGTTAACTTGACCGATCATACCTGCAGGCTTAGCACGAGAACCCTCTCTATGCGTTTTGTCGACGGAAGAATAGACAAAAATGACGTTTCAGTGTAGACAACAGAAAGTTTTCTACTGTCTGTAGCACGGCGATTACAAAACCAAATGTGAAGAGACTTGTCTTCTCTACCCTAGACAACTGTCTACAACGTCGAGCACGGCGTACAATCTTTCTCCGGTGTTGACAGCTTGGGATAGAAACCTTTCTTCCGAAATAGTCTACATATAAAATGACCTAGACAACGATTCGTTAGTTGTTTTTTCGTTAATTCGAGTAATTATAGGCGGTGCTTTTTTACTTTTATCATGTATTAAGCTGAAATTAACATGTTGGGTTCAAATTGCGCTTTTTATTTAAGTTTTTTTATAGAAAAACTTCAGCGAAGATGGGAAAGAAATACTATTAGCGAGCTTGCTTTGCTTGTTTGGGAGCCTTTGATCTCACGGGAAGTGAGTTCTGTAGAATTATAAAATAAGCAAGGAGATAGTGCAATCAATGTTTATGCGAAGAACTCGGCTAGGACCTGTCGCCCAAAATAAATAATAGATTTTTGGAATTAACAATAAAATAAGAACAACAATATAAGTATCCTACAGTTTTTACACTATGTTGTCCCTTAACTTTGATTTATTCTTTTTGATTTATTTGCTACATTCACAGGGAATATAAAACATCTGACTATGAGCCAAAATCTCCTCATTGAACACTAAATTATTTATTTATGAAGTACTAGCTGCCGCCCGCGGCCTCGCCCGCGTTGCATTAAGGCTTCTACATACTGGCGCGACACAAAGGCCCCGCACGTCGCGTGACGAGCGGTGCCTTTGTGTCGCGTCGCGAGTCGCGCTGGTCTGTAGAAGCCTTTACTATGTAGTGATTATTATTTTCATTTACTAAATCTTACACACTCAGTTTTAAATGGAGCATTTACCTACTAATAAATAAAATATCGATAAACAACAATACAATAACAATGTTAGTACCTATTAAAAACAAGGGCTCCCGCAGACAGGCGCGACGTGATAGCGCGACCAGTCTGCAGTACCCTTAAAGGATACTTCTTGCGTGATGCCATCAAAATAGTATAATTATGGCTCTTTATTTAAATAATGCCTGTACATTTTATGCAAGTAGCCCGTGAAATTCAAATTTTATTACGTTTTTTGCAATTTGCAAGTCAGTAACACGTTATAAGTTGATTTAAATATGATTCGCGGCCGTAAAAAATATTGCTTTACAGAATTATAATCATTAGAATCGGCAAAACAACTAACTCTCTTCAAAAAATCCTTAGAATTCAAAAAACGTTCGAAAATTTGAATTTCGCGGGCTACTCAGCGCATCCCCCTTGACCATTTGCGTTTTGTAATTGAAGAAATATTCGTTAAAAACACTTTGCTTCATAGATTTGTTTGAGAACGAAACGCAAAAGTACGGTAAAATTGGGTAGTAATACACACCACTAGCGAATACCCCGTTGCTATGGACAAGTCACTGTCTACGAAGAAACCCGAGTCTAGGTGTGTCCTCGTGCTCGCGAAGAAGAGATAACGAGAAGTGTAGACAAGCGATGTCTATTCTATAGTAGAGTAGAGATCGAAAACGCCATGCTAAGCCTGCTGTTAACATAGTTGTCCCAGAGTAGTTGTGCGCTCAGATCAAAAGATTCACTAAACAGATTTTAAGGTACTCCATAGGTACGCATTCTCCAAACGGAGCTCTAAGGAAAATAAATGCTGACGCAGGGAGAATTGGTATCACCAATTTATCCTTAAATGACTTTTAGTCCATTCATAGCTTTCATTTAGCTAAAGAAGAAAAAAATGCAAAAATGGAAATCACTGCTTCCAGGCAGTTAGTTTCACAACTACAAAGATATGCTCATGATCCATGACAGCTTAACCAGATGTCTAGCTCTAATTAGTGAAATACACAAAGCTCCGTTTGGCATGAGTGCAGTAGCAGTATGTAGTAACAGCTTGCCAAAATGCCAAACCATCTGTCTATTATAGTAAGTTACAAGTCTGCACAACTGTTATCCTTACCCTTGGACGTCTTTTTCGGGACGACAAAACCCTCTGATTATTAAGACATTTCCGTTTACTCTCATCATGTTTTGATAGGGTGCAAACGTAGCCAGAGATCGCACGAGATAACAGGGTTTGTAAGAAAAAAGAGAAGTCCTTTGCCCACCAACAGAGGCAAACGACACAGGCTAACAAAAAAAAAACTTTAGGTTCAGGGCAAGGAAATACTGTGGCTAAAAAGTTCTATTTAAAAAATACTTTATATCGCTAAGCATCCCTTATTTTATTTTTTTTCGGTTGGGAAATTATCAAATAACTTCTCCCGCTCTGGGCGCAGCGGGAGGGCATGCCAGTCTTTTACTGACTAAAACCCACCCATGTTTCTTCCGTTGCCTGTGTGCCAGGGCCACGATATCCCTTTCGGACAAACTCGCAACCCTGGCAGGCATTGGTCCTAACGGACCCCGTCAGTTGGTGCTGACATCTGTTTGATGCGCGCGCGGAACACAACGCGCCGTCGACCCGGGCCTGGTCCTTATCGGACGGCGAGCTACCCATCGCTTACCGTCCGCAAGCCCGCGGCTACGGTGGCCGGAAATCGGCTTGCGACTCCTGACGGCCGGGGCGTCTCCTGCGGCGACTAGGGGCGCGAGGGCGCGAACCTTGCCTCTCCCTCACGCGTTCCGCCTCCTCCTTCGCGAGCATTACTGCTTGCATAAGGAGGTGACGGCCACCCATGCACTCTCGCTCCGAACCATGGCCTAAACCAGGGCCGGACGCGAGAGATCGCCGCCGCCGATCGCCTCCGTGAGGACACGGCGGTGCTCCGCCCAAGCCGGGCAGATCTTCACCGTATGCTCCACCGTGTCTTCCTGGCGATCCACACAGTGATGACACCCGGGCGTTTCCTCCCGCTTTATCCTGAACAGGAACCTCCCGAAACAACCATGTCCGGTGAGGACCTGCGTCAGGCGGAAGGTGAGGACGCCGTGGCGCCTTTATAGCCACTCCTCAAAGAGGACTTAATGCCACAATTGTGGCGTGCCTATCGCTAAACATCCCTGAGACGGTTTCAGGGTTTTTTTAGACCAACTGATAAACTTGGCTTTACAATAATTATTTCAATTTTATTCATTGGCAATTAATGTCCGTAATTATTTGCCTGGCATAATTACTAATGTCATAATAGAAATAATTAATTGAATGTACCTACTTACTTTAATATTTGTTAGGTGGTCAATTAATTTAATATTATAGTACAATTAGATGATGTAATTGACGAACTTACCAAGGTATAGCGTTTAACTATTAACAAATATACGTTTTTATTTTAAAACTAATAAAGACATTGATGAGAATCTAATTTTCCGTCTCATAATAATCGCAAATTAATAAAGCGGGAGCTGACACGAGCCAGTTTAATCGTAAAGCTACGAGAGAGAAGTGACAGCTTGGCAATGACTACTAGCCTCATAGTACTACGTGAACAACGATAGTTATGAATGATTCTACTCTTCTGATAATCGTGGGAAAGCAAAACACTACATTATTTATAAGCTCACAGACACTCAGAATTCAGAAATTTTCGAATACGAATTGAAGTAACTATGCCAATAATGAATGGATAAAGCCAAGATCATAACAACCAATCTGATCTACCAAATTGCAGTCGTATAGAAACTAAGAAAATCGCTTCTAAAGCTGATGAATATCCCATACAAAACTGTTTCAGCAGCACATAACTGTTCCCAATTCATGTTTATTAAGATAATTTGGCCAAAATATGCAACTATGTATTTTGGCGAGATTCATAATGATGACCGATGATTTCATTCGAGCAGTCTCGGTCTGCGGCTGTGGTCTCGACAGGCGATACTAATTAATCGACGTGCAAGTCTCGCCAGATCCCGTCGTTGAGTGACGCAGCACCTGTCACAACTCCGACTCAGTCAAAACACACCCTCGCAATTACGATGCTAACCAAAATTAAACACTGTCAAAAGTTGCCTATTGGTCATTTCTGTGTTCTTCTGAAGTTTTCCTTAGAGTAAGTCTGGATTTGCTGCTACAACGCCATATCTCTAATTGTAAGTAATAAATAATTTATGTTGAATAAGGAAAAAACAAAGGTGAATGTATCATACTTGGTAGGGTCATCGACATGATAAATCACCAAGTTGAACGCGAAACAAAAATGTGCGAATACCGTGCGTCGACGATGCGTCTGCGATTTGCGAACCCTACAACAAAATACGCAATGTGCGAGCAAATTGTAACATGTGAAGGTAAGTCAGAATACGCATTTGTTTACGAGCTCTCTGTTACATAAGGTGGGGAATGTGGCCCACTCGTAGTGGAGTCTGAACACCTATTTATACGCTCTTTCCATTCCCGACTGCGTGACACATATTACTTACTCCAGTGACTAAGGGCGGGCTAAAGATAATTTTCCTGCAGCTCAACCATTAACCGAATTTGCATGATCGTTTCATAAGTCTTAAGCACGTGTTATAATGTGCCTCAATGTAAACAATGAGATGGTACCTATACCTACACATTTAACACATCATCGGCGGGCTAAGTTTTTAAAGATATGTACCTACCTAGTATCTTCTTATTTCGATCTCTTTATTTTTCATTTCGTTTTCATAATTAACAGAATTATCAATTAGATTGTTTTTTTAATTACATGATTCATCTAACATGAATTCTGAAGGCCCGAAGCAGCAGCTTTATCGCACGATGCCGACGGCAAGTGATAACGATCCATTTACTATCTCACAAAACCGCTTCTAACAACTAACTTAGATATAAATCATTAGCCTTGGTAATTATTTGGATAAATGCTTTTCTTATTATATGATAATAGGACTAGCCCGTGATTGTGTTATGTCAGCATAGAATCAAAACAATAAACTTAGGCATGTACAGGTTAATTTGCACTGTGAAGTATGTCCTTAGAGTGCAAACAACCAATTAACTTGAACACACATTTTATATTTATGTTGTAAAGCAAGTGGGTTACTGATTCAGATGCATATTAATTAAATGTTTATCAATTTCAGTAAACGCAACAATTTATTCTTAATTCAGTGGGTAAATTATGTTGTAGCAGAAAAGCACCGACTTGCGGCTTTGAAACAGCCATGAAATTATTTACAAGAGTTACAAATGTTATCAATAGTAATCAAAAGTAATTCCTTGATAGTTTCCGAACTGAAGCTGATAACGTGTTATTAGTTAACAAGTAGGTTAAGACGCCAAATGTTAGATAAATTGGTGTAATGTTTTGGAGAGAGTCCTGCGCTGCAAAGCAATGTATGTGATCGTACCGTCGCAGTGCCTGCAGCGCTTGGGCTCCGGGGGTGCGAGCTCGTCGCCGAGTTCGCGGTGTCGTACCGGCATGGCGGCGCATCCCGCGCCGTGGCCGCCACCACCCGTGTGTCAATACGAGGCTCGCGCGCTCCACCTCGACCGCTCTCTAGATGCGGCGGCGTCGCAGCTGCCACTGAGCCCGACCAGAGCCGCCCGCCCCGGGCGGTAGGCGGCGCCCATTCCCAAGTTATTTTGGGCGGCTGTGACTCATGGCTCGAACTGCCCGAGGCGAGCGGCGCCTGCGCATCACAGGCTGTGCGGCGAATCCCGCCTAAGCCTACGCTCGCTTGCAGTGTCCTACTGCATTTATTTACTAACAGCTTGATTCACCCACAACAGTTAGCCAAAGGTATACATATTTTTTATTAATAATCTTGTAAAAAATTGACATTTTAATATATTATATTTGGTTAACTATTTTTGTATTTTAACTATATTAATCATACTATTTTAACTTTATAACAAAAAAAAAATTTTTTTACTAAATTACAAAATTACTTATCAGTTAATTATACTTAAGGCAATAAATTGTGCTTTAAGGTAATCAGAAAGATTTTAACTTTTTTTTCCTGAAATCAGGAAGCTGGGAATATGTTGCTTCCTGATTTCGGGAAGGTAAATAATGAAAATAAATAACTTTTCAGTTACTGTTTTGAACTTGAATTGCTGGACACATTAGGTTGCTCTTGATGATAATCATAGTCACCCAAAGTCATGCTTAGGTGTTAAAATGAGACTGCAAAATGATTGGCTAAAATAATGTTAAAGAAAAGCAATTTATCCACTAACTACTTGATTTTTAGTTAGATAGCTGTGATAGCAAGCTATCAATGTCGTTAGCATTTGAAGCAGTCATGGAATACTTGTCAACTGCGATGCAAGGCCTCTTAACTACAACTAGTTGAAGCTTCCCAAGTTGATGTTAAAAGTGATAGTGAAACAGACAAAATGATTACATTATGACTCAATAAGGAAAATATCAAACAATGATTTTGTGTCAAACCAGCATACAAATTACCATTTAATATTATACTGCAAATATTAATCTGAGTGTTCATGTGTACCTAAATGGATACGTACAGATAATACGTGTTCACTAATAGAAATCATTTTTTTTTTCAGGAATATTATTTTAGTTTTCTGAAACAAGTTGGAATCTTCTTATAAAGAATCATTGTGTAGACAAACCACAATATTTTATGCCATCATAAACACTACATTCTGGCATAAAACAAGTTGTCAGCTGAAATGGCAAGAGGTCTCAATTTTTCAAGAAAATAAGGTAATCTTGTGTATGATTGGCAAGTACAAGCTGTGAAAACAGGTCTCTTCATGAAATAAATAGCAAAATAAATAAATCTCATTCCAAAATCATCTTATTGAGTTTTCTTATTTGATTACACACTAGATGTGATGGCTTTTTAGTTCCTCGTAGAAATATTGAATACCAACAATACAAAAAAACAGGCTAGTAAAATAAAATGTTCTTTTAGTGCACAATGGATGGTAATAACAAACATTATGTTATGTTACTTCATACTGTTTACTTTTACATTTTGTTCATGACCTTACTGTGAAGCTACTTACTTAGCCATTATCTGTTTTGGGAAAAGTGGTTTTGAAATTTATAACAGGTAATAGAGTACATAACACGAGCTGAGTCCATTATGATATTTATATGACCGTAATTTTACCGGCACACATACATGTAACACATGAGTTTTTATAATTAAGTTCCACAGGCTGAAAATAAATAATTTTTGTGTACCTACTAACACAATCCTTTAATTCTGATAACAGCCGATGGAACCACAACACAATAATAACTTACAAATGCGTAGTGTCTGGTTACCGAACAAAAATCTATAACAATTGGACTGTGTGCAATGTAATACCAGTAACACGACTATCCTTGGGCGGATGTCACATTTTCTAATCAACAAGAGGAATGTTTACTATGGACACTACTATTAAAAAGCACATAAAACAACGTGACATCGCAATAATAACTAGAAATAGAATAAAACGAAACAGATTTAATACTACTGTGGGCGGCTAAGCAGAAAACCTACCTTGAGTAGAAAATGTTGCTGTCTTCAATAAAATCCAATACCTAAAATGAACTATACAAATATTCAGTCCAAAATCACTATTATTCCGTTACACCACGTCACTATGATTTATTATTTCACAAACAGAAACAATACTTCTACTCCTTCCTGCCATTTTGAATTTTGGAAGAATGTTGCCACTCTCTTCTTTTCAAAAGTATTTATAATTATCATTATAATTACTATGGATACTGATCTTTTAGTACGTTCTCAAGTACGTTTTTAATTTTGTTAGTAACACCTGCAAAAACTATCCAAATTTCAAAAAACCCGACTCCAACTAAAAAGCGCACAAGCTTACTTTGAACCTTCCTTCATTTATAGCATTTCCTTCATTTCACTTTTCAAACCTTTCAGTGTGCAAAAATTTTGGTCACGGTCTATTTTTTTTTATTTTCAAAATTCCACATTTTTATTTTTAGAACAAATCATTACACATCCAATGCCAGCTTTAGGGGTGCGGGTGACCCGGGCAGCCGTCCGAGGCGACGGTGACTGGAGGGCGCCAGTATCGGGGTATACTGGGCCCTGCGCACGCCAGCTTAACTTATGAATAAATGAATGAAATGCACTGACCCCAGCGTGGTTGTACCAGACTCGATTGCTCGAATGAACACAAAGATTCACACTAGCCTCTGAAACCTTATGTTTGTATTCAGCGTTTAGCTACCACGACCTGACATTTTGTTGCTTGTCTAATTTAGGTAGGATAGAGACGCACTGAGCGACAGGTGACATTGTTTTATAATATTTTATAAACATGAATATCTGACACACAATGGTAGGTAAGTAATGGTAATGAATGGGTAATATATTATAATATTAATAAAAAATACCTAGATATTGTTTGTAGTTTTATATTAATTCAAAATTGAAAAAAAGTTTTTTTAATTACAATGAAATACATAAATAACAGGACGCAAGTGCAAGACTCGCCCGGTGTGCCTATATAGATGGTTAAGCGACTCAGACGAATCGATAGACATCTCATGTATTAAAAAATTAAGATCTATTCAGCCTTTGCTTTGAGGGTATAAAGCATCCCACAGTATAAATGCCCGCATGAACAAAAATAACCCTGTTTTTGCGGTCGCACAGTCGAGTAAAAACTTAAAGGTTCTAAGGGGGACCTTAGACGATTAGTCTGGCGTCAGTAAATCATTAGTTACTAATTCCACGATCCGATCTAACTGAAACTTTGAACTGAAACAAATCAGCACTTTCCCACTTTTCCGAACGAGCGGTGCGGACGAACTTTTTGATGCTTTATTATTATTTTGCCTCTTTTTTTTTTACAAGTACCTACATAATTGTCTTATTAATTTTTCATCGTAAATAGTAAAGATACATAACATAACAAAATACATGACATACAATCTTTGAGTATTTATACTCAGGAGATGCCAAAAAGCGAATCACCGAACAACTTTTTCTGCCACTTTCTGCGGGGGGCGAGGAAAACTGCATACAACACACTACGAAAATTTGACAATTGCACACAGCTATATGCTTCCTATTGCTATAAACGCACACGAAAAAATAATAACCACACACATTACAAAAACGCACACACAGTTTGACTTTGTGTGTATTTATGCAATTCGGTATGTAAAGTATTTTTCAGGTACGTTTTTTTATATTTTTATTATAAAGATATAAGTAATTTCAATCTTTTTTTTTTCCAAGCTGTAGTTATTTTTTTTTATTTTTGTTCGTGATGACGTCATAAAGTAGTCTGAATAGCTTAGGATCTATGCCACATAGAACACTTATTTAAAAACAAAACTCAGTAAAGTCAAACTGTCAAAACTGACAGTTAATTTGTTTTAATTTCATCATAGCGATTTCCGATTATAAGTACCGTATTGTAAAGTTAAAGCTTATTAAAATTATGAATCGATGAAAGATTACTTCTGCTAAATGCTTCATACCGTCATGTAAAAACTCCACAACCAATAGCCGACACAAATTAGAAACTTTTCCATCTTTCAGGCAAACAGCAGTGACCATTTATGTTTGCCAACAAGCTTACTTGCACTTGGCTCAAAGACCACCTCTTGGTGAACTTAGACATCTTGGCCACCGTAGTGTTTGTCTCCGATGTGGATGTTCCCTTGCATCTAGAGTCAGCCATCTACTTCCAACAGCTCACCTCGTGACTTGAGAATTTATGATATTATTCAAGAGTGGACTAAGATTGGAACTGTAAGTTGAATCAAATGTATTTTATAAGTGCTTTTACTGTAAGTCAAATTGATTGTTTTAAATACTTAAATGATTATGTGTATTGTTTTTTGCAGATAGAACCAGACAGTTGCATATGCCATACTTGCCACTACTACAGCCACCTAGGCTACAGATAGAGCTGCTGTTCATATTATTATGGTCTCCGACCCATCCACTTCTTACCAAGCAAGCCCAATAGAAGAAGTACAGCCACAGACACAAGATCTTCCCGCTAACCCTCAAGTCGAAGAAGTAAGAAGCAATCAGACCGAACCTACTATTATATTATCAGATTACATGAGAGGTATTGAAACGGAAAGAAAGTGCTTTATTGAAGGATGCCAGAGAATAGAGAAGTACAGAGTTCCACTTTCTACTCGAAAAATGTTGCTCAGCCGGTATAAATATTATGCCCCTAAGAATAATCATCTTTGTGATCAACATTTAGTATAGAATTAAGGGATTTTCTGAACTGTTTGAGAAAATAATTATGTACAGACTTTCACAGTAAAACATATCCAGGACATGATGTGCTTATAAGATGCTGCGCCCATGTAATATCAATAATATGGTACCTTAGATCGGCTAGGTACCAAGATAATATAGTACCACCTGCACAATTTCTAGGTGACATTCTTATTATAATTGAAGATGAATAAAAAATACTACATAATAAAAAACGATACAAAACCTACTCATGATTTTTAAATATTTGTGTTTCCTATCTTCCTCCCACACTACAAATAAGTATAATAATTAACATTCTATCTTTATAAAAAATGGTAATCGCAATAAAAAAAACGGCAGTTAAGTATAGATTGTTCAGTTTTACTAAATCTCTTTTAACTCGGCTCTGGGCCACCCAAAACAAATATCATGTAAGGCCGCAATACTGGTAAGGGTGTGACAGTACATGAGAATATATGATAAGTTAAAGGAAGCTACAAGCCTAATAGTCCCTACGACTCTAAGCCCTACAGCCCTAACCTATCATATATCTAGATATAAATATTATAATAATTATGATAAATAAATATATTAGGTTCAGGCTGTCTGCACCATGCAACTTATGGTTACAGACTGATAGTAGACAGGATTTCCAGGTTAGGGAAGGATACACTCACTGCCAGTCGCGCAGACTCACGAGACTGATCAGAGATGGCTAAAGGTGTCTTGGCCACAGTGAGGGGTAATGAGATAAGAATATAAAATTCAAATATGATTTATTTACAATATGATACAGCATAAACTACTTTTTCTTAACACACACTATTATATAAAATCTTTCGTGTCCTATGCGTGTAAGATGTAACCAAATCAATATTCAAATTTTTAAATGGGCTGCGCGTCAGCCGGGCCGAGTGCTGAGTCAATGTCCAAAGGTAACGTTGAACACTCAGATTGCCAAAATCCGCAAAATTTCCAGTGATGATTTGTTGATAAAGTAGTTATCAATTGACACCAATTTCATCTTACTACATCCAGGCCCAAGATTTTATCTATTTTAAAAGCCAAAGCGTATCCGTCTCCTTTGACGTTGACATTACTTGACATCACAGTCTTGACATGACATTGACGCTTGACGTTGACACATAAGAACAACTTAATTATTTAATTACAAGAGGCACTGAAAGTTTTCAATTCAGCCTACTTTATGACGTCATTTAGAAGTCAAATAAAAGTCAAGTGATTTTAAGTATTTTTGTGAAAATAAAAACGATCATAATATTTTAAGACCTATTAATAGAAAAATACGGCTTAGAAGCTTATAATCTCGAAATGGTTTTGGAATCAGCATAGGTTAATTTTTACTTTACATACCGAATTGTCCTATGACAACAAATACAAAGGTGCTAGTGATGTGATGTGACAAACAATGAGCGGTATTTCATTGAACAAAATTTTAATTCGTTTTATGATACAATCCGCAAACCAGCTAACTCCTTTAAGAGCAAATTTAGTGTCAGCAGACACTTAAAACTTTATAATATTTTGTTTAGACTACTTAAGAAAAAATCTAAAATACCGTTGGTGGATAATAATATCTGCTGTTAAAATGAAACAAAAAAGAATCTTTAAATAAAAATCAAAATCTTAAATGTGTTTGACGAACTGTGGAGTTGGCTGTTTTGCGAAATATCGGTATCGTTTATTTTCTTGTGCACTTGTATAATTTCTCCTTGCTAAATTACGAAACAAAACAAAAATGATGTGTTTGCTATCTTATATAAGAAACGATGCGAGGTATTTCTCCATTGCCATAATAGCGGTGTTTTACCTAAAAATAAAACACATATTAAATACTTACCTTATTTGAAGCTTAATAGATTGAGAGTGGCACTACTGGTTTCCGCTATATTTCCCTCTCTTTTGCTCTTTCCTTTGATTGTATCTATCCGTCTCTTTCGCACATCCAGTTTCCTCACCAGGTGGCGCTGCCAAATGTGGGCTTAGGCATGGCAGGGAATCGCTGATCATTGTGTCGAAAATCGTCACCAGGTAGAAATTAAATGTAAGCTTCAAATAAGGTAAGTATTTAAATGTGTTTTATTTTTAGGTAAAACACCGCTATTAAACACTTGACCGTTATTTGAAGCTAATAGATTGAGACGTGTTTGTTATCACCTGGTGGGAATGACGCCAATGTGAACGTGGATATAAATTATTAAAAAAAAAGATGTGCATAGAGAGAAATACACTTTAATTGAATGAATTATTCAATACTTAAATAAATGTTCATACAATTCCTGGGAATAAAAATGTAATTAAAATAGGTAGTAGTAGGTACTTAGATACCTATTTATTATAGAAAATTATTAACAAGAACTATTCTTTCAATTATAATAATATGAACTAAAGTTTGACTTATAGCTCCATAACTTTTGAAATATTCACAATAAAGGATAGACTGAACAACACACTTCTTGAGAAGCATCACATACAAAAATGACACCTCTAAGTAACTTAATTAATAAAGTTATATGTTCTAGATACATTACAACATATAGAACTGGTTGGCATACCGAGCATCACTTCCCTACAGTAATAGCAGGTGAAGGTATCCTGCGATCGCCAATTACCTCTAGAGAGTATTTTATCTAAGGAGTAGTTGTTATCCCAGCCCCTAGAGGCTACGGCAAACCTAAGACTGCCAGGCGAAGCACTTACTCCTGCTTCTAACAACATTGATTTGACCCACCCCGCTATGACTGTACGAGAAGCGACCCTTGATTATTTTTGTAAAATTAAGAAATAGATTATTAAGACAGCCCGACTGGCGTTTATCTTTTAGTATAGCTATAGTTCGTTTCACCCAAAGTACAGGATCTAAGTTCTCGTTACTAGGATTATAGGGGATAGTCTCCAACCATACTGTCTATAATCGGCAGTATCTCTTTTGGATCCAAATATTGGCCATAGGATCAGACAATCATTATTTTCTGACAGGTGTTTTGAGTCTACAGCTAATAGAGTTAGATCATGAACTCTTCTTCCGGAACAAAGGAGTAACAAAGTTGCCGTATGTCTACAAGTAGCAAATGCAGACCACAGATTTATGTAATAAAATAGTTTTATAAGCTAAACCCTCTATAAGACTCAAATCTGCAAGATAACGAGCCAAAACTTGACCTGTTGGTAGGATGGGGTTTAAAAATGTGTTGGCCGCCAAGAGGATTTTATCTATCAGCTGTGAATGCAGTTTCCGGATTGCAAATGGGGGTGCTAACGCACGGGCTTTTAGATCTGCTCTCCAAAAGGCTCTCCCACCTTGGGACTAAAGAAACACACCCGACGCCGAGTTGAGGTGAGCTAGTACCTTGGGCACTAGGTACCTAAGGTGGAGGAAACACCCAAGCTAGTGGGTACGTCCGTTTTGGGAGAAGAGGCATCGTGGTACATTGCTTGATTGTCGTTCTGATCTAGTGATACATAATTCATCACGACTTTGGCCCGTTCTGACGCAAATAGGTCTATCACTGGAACTCTGAACTTTTTGAATATTTTCTCCGTACACTGGGTTAAGAGATATAAGTGTATAATATGTGTGTGTGTGTATCTATGCTCCGGAGGAAGCCGATGACGAGAAAGATGGTCTGCGTGACAGTTGTATTTTCCCGGAATATGCTGGATTTTCAGGTTGATTTGGAACTGGTCTAGGATTTGAATTTCGTGAGTTTTAGCAATGAAGGAGACCTGGTCCCCCCTTCGTTTCTTAAAAAGGCTACAACAGTCCTGTTGTCGCATTGAATTAGAACGGTAGACTTGGACATGTTTTGACCTCGTTCTTCTATGGCCTTTAGTATTGCGAGCATCTCCTTTTGATTGCAATGGAGCTGTTGCTCTTGATCTGTCCACGGTCCTGATAGTGCGTACCATCGAGCTGAGCTCCCCAAGCTACATCCGACGCGTCTGTGGTCAGGGAATATGATGGTGGTGGGTTGTGAATCAAAGGCCCGATGGCAATTTAGCAACCACCAATTTAGGTCCTCCTTTACTTCTATAGGTAAAACTACACTGACACAGTCTTCTTTTAGTTTTTTTGTTTAGGAACATTAGTGTGTCCCGAAAGTGAAGTGTGCCCTTTGGTACCACGAACTGGGGAAGTTTAGAAGTCCTACCAGGCTTTGTAGTGCTTTTATCTTCGTTATGTGTTTGTGTAACAGATCCAGCACCTTTTCTTTTATTTTTGTGATCTTTTCGTGTGGCAACGATATCTTTTTTATCCATGGATCCCATAGAACACCTAGAAATACGAGGCTTTTGCACGGAGTTGTGACAAATTTCAGATAATTCGTCTGCCACCCCAGGTAGTGTAGGCGATCCAATACTATTTGGACGTGCATTTGCAGGAACTGATGGTCCTAGTGAACCACGAAGAAATTGTCAAAATACAAATACAAAATTGTCTCTTAGTGTCTGTGCTACCCAGTTTGTTAGAGTCGCGGAAGACTTTGGGAGCTGTGCTGAGTGAGGCCAAAAGGAAGGCAAGTCATTTCTGGCAATCTTCCCCTGTAACTTAGACGTAAGAATCGTCTGTGTGACTGCAGGTGTATTGGCAAATTGAAGTAAGCCTGTGACAGGGTGACAGGTCGACTTTGCAATGCTAGTCGTTTGGTTGGAGGAAGTCTGGCACACTAAACACTTTTATGAGCTTGAATGGCTCCGTGTAAACAAAGTCGTTCAGATTGTTTAGGTTGAAAATAGGCCGGTTGGTGCTATCGGCTTTGGGGACCAGAAACATTGAGGACAGGAAACTCGGAGAGTGTGGAACTTCCTCTAGTACCTTTTGTGATATAATTTGATATATGATTTGACATTGCCTTGGATACCTTTGTTTGAAAAGGGCTTTGTGCATTGGGTATCACTAATGGTTTTTTTTTTTTTTTTTTGAAAGTTATGCGATAACCTTTTATTATGCAAAGAAGTGTTTTTGGTGCTCTGAGTTAGTTTCATCGATCGGCATAGAAAGTTAACTGGCCCGCTCTGAAGTCTTGTCTGTCAAAACCTGCTTTTCTTTCCGCCTGGGGGATATTCGGTGGCTGAAGTTCGTTTTCTGTTAAGTCTGCTTGTCTCTTGTTTGTTAGGCTGCTGGTGAGTTCCTCGTGAACGAAAGGGCCCATGATAGTTGTGGCTAGGCCCACGTGTTCCTTTATTGTTGGTGCCGGTTCCCTGCGTGGGATGGCAATGACCCGACCTCTGTGAGGTATGGTTGTGTCCACAGCCCTGCGAGGGCTGGAAGCATGGCATAGTGCAGCATGCTTGGCGGGCACCCTGCGAGGGTGCCCTATAATAAGCTGACCCCTGCGGGGGGTAGCGAGGGTCTTATTAAATCCTGTTTGCGAAATAGGTTTGAAGCCACTGGTTTTATTTGGAGGTAGGAAGGTCTTTTTAACACCTCCGTTCTTTTCCAATGTTGATGACAGCAGCTCAGGACTAAAAACCAGCTGATTGGAAGGTGGAATTTTGCGCAACGCAGACTTAACAAGAGGATCGCGAACATAATTTATTATTCCGTCTCTACGCATTTGAATTATTTCTGCGCGATGACCGCAAATAAGTTGAATCATATCTGAAGACACTTTATAATATTCACCATCCGAAAATAATTCAGAGATTTTGTTATGCAACTGATCGGGTGTTACACTGCCATTGACACGTGCCCAGGATAAAAGATCGGTCATGTTAGTTTGTAATACCTCTCGCTGTTTAAGTGCACAAAACGTTAGAGCACCATAGGCTTTGTCAGCCAAAACTAAATGTATTAAAGAATCATATGGTTTGATTTCTTCGTTGATCTCCAGCTCAGTAAAACCGGGACTGTGATTATATAACTTCTGCACTTCCGAATACCTAACCTCACACCATTCATTTTTATTAAAATGCTGAATATCATTTAAAGATTTGAGATAATTTTCAGGGGCTTTAGGAACAGGCGGTTCCTTTAATTTGACTTGTAAATCAAATTTGAATTTATGGGATTCGTTTGATTTTTCGTCTACTACATTATAATCATACAAAGACCTACAATCATTATTATCTAATAAGGAAATTTCGTCATTACTGCCGTCTATCTGCAATTGTTCTGAACGCCGAGGTGAACATGCAGAGTTTTTTTCGTTATAAAAAACGCGTTCTCGTAGCTCGCTAATCTCTTGAGTTAATTGTTGCAATAAATCTGCTTTAGGAGAATGGCGGCCCCCCTTCTTTTTTTATAGTGACGGCGACGTTTCTTTTTATTGGACTTCGCTGATGACGAAGTGGAACAGCTAGAAGAACTGGACGAGGAGCTGGAAGACGACTCGTTTGTCCGACGTTCTCGATGCAATGTAGACCCCTTGATTTGTAACCCTGATGGCCCCGGATCTTCCATCGTAATTTGATTACTTGCGCCCTCCATCTTAATTAAAACTAAAAACTTCGATATTTTTATGTTTTTATTCCTATCTTGACGTACCAACGAGTACGTAAGCGATTAAAAACATAAAACCGAAACTCAAAAACATTTGCTGATGTATAATCACGAATCTATTGTAACGAGATTGTAACAAAATCGTTACGATTTAAAGTTATAAAAACGCTAACGCACCATTAATATAATCATTGTCAAATCATTATTTCATAAAAATCGTTCTTACGATCTTCAGACCAAATGAGGGTAGTTTGAAAACCAAAATTCAATACAAGTTTTGCATTGCGAATATTATCCTAATGCAATGCTGGCTAAGGGCAAGGTCAAACGGAAAAACCGTTTTTAAACTACATTTGAACTTTGCCCATAAACATAGTGATCATGCATCGCATCACTCAAAAAGTTTTATGAAAATTTATTTCTACTTACAATTTTGTCCGATGGAATGCACTTATATTTACTTTTTTATTTTTTCAAGAAGAATTTAAAATTATATTTTTAAATGTTGTCTCGACAACCTCTTTTCACGCGGAAAAAGACGCCAATGATCAGCGATTCCCTGCCATGCCTAAGCCCACATTTGGCAGCGCCACCTGGTGAGGAAACTGGATGTGCGAAAGAGACGGATAGATACAATCAAAGGAAAGAGCAAAAGAGAGGGAAATATAGCGGAAACCAGTAGTGCCACTCTCAATCTATTAAGCTTCAAATAACGGTCAAATGTTTAAATCTATAGTTCATAGTCATATGTCTGAATGATGACGACTAGAGGAAATCACTGATTTTTTAAATGTACCAGTTTATTATATACATGTCGAACACATTTCTGCGGATCTACTTTTTTGGTTAACACTAGATTCATAAACATATTTGGTAGATACACTATTCATAAACATTCGCCTCTCAGACGTATACATTTTTCTCGAGGAATTTAGTTTTATATAAAATACATTGAACTTTTAAAAGTTGTTTATTTATTAATAATTACTTAAATGAAATAGAAATGAGAAAAATAGTTATTCAGAGCAATCAACACATGGTATTCCTCGGTGATCCATACTTGCATACATATGATTTGTTTTCACTGGGTACAACAGAACATTATTATTCGACGTTTTTTTTAAATTGCAGAAACCACTTTTTTTTTCTGTAACCCACTGGGTTGTGATTGAGCATTGGACGAAGTATCGCCAAGTACTTCAACAATTTTCCTATTTAGGCATCGCTTCAAAGTTTATCAGACAGTTTTGCCGATACTTCTTTTATATACGATCGTCGTGCTCGTGACATGGGTTTCTTGTTGCTATTCATTCGTGTCAGGATTTTACAGACCATATCATTAGTAATAAATAGAGAGAAACAATCAATGGGTTCTGTGATATTCCTTGTGGTGCTCGTTGATCCTTGGCGTCTACTCCCTAATCAGGATATCCGTAGTTTTGGCTGAAGTTTTGGGCGCTTCCTACTCCGTATCACTTACGGACGTAAGATTAGTTCAGGGCTCGTATTAATTAAACATGAATGACAACATGATTTGATCAATCAACTCAGCCTGTCCACTGCTGGACATAGGCATCTCTCAGGCTGCGCCACAACACCCTGTTCTCCGCCTTCCGCATCCAGTCTGTCCCATCCCAGCCACCTTTTTAAGGTCGTCGGTCCATCTAGCTGGGGGGCGTCCCACACTATGCGGTCTCCACTCCAGGACTCGTCTGCTCCACCGGCCATTGGTCCTTCGACAAACATGGCCAGCCCACTGCCATTTCAGCTTGTTTACTCTGCAGGCTATGTCGGCCACTCTGGTTCTCTTCCGGATAACTTCATTTCTGATCTTATCCTTCAGAGAAACTCCGAGCATAGCCCGCTCCATAGCACGCTGAGTGACCTTGAATTTATGGACCCGCCCGACTGTCAGTGTCCACGTTTCGGCACCGAATGTCATAATGGGCAGGACGCACTGGTTGAAGATCTTAGTCTTCAAACACTGCGGGTTTGGGCGACGAGATTAAGATTTGATAATATTCCCTAATCCCGATGTGTATTTACCCGTCAGAAAAATTGAATTTGTCACTTGTTTTAACGGATCAACTACTTTCGGACGGATCCGTAACTCCGTTGACGGACATAGGGAGTAGACCCCCTTGAATGATGTGTACTACGTTTCTCTCCTGTGCCTGGGTTCTTGTAGACTCAACCGCTCATTGCGTTATTTACGTTGTTGAGCAGACCAATTTTTCGAACTTATGAAGCAATGGCTTAGCAATATCCTTCAAAATCATTTAGATTGTGATTATTGTGTGTTACGAACGGGTGCTGACTATTCCAGATACATACACAAAAAAATAATAGTTACTGAACCTACTGACTGAAAAATTCATTTGTTTTATCAATCTTTCAATCACGTTGTCCCAGCACTATGCAAATCCTTACCCTGTACTGCGTTTGTGCTACCAACGTACCACTGTATTTTTCTATCGTAAATATCATAATGATTATTTCGAAATTGCGCTTAAATAAAACCATGTTGATGTATAATATATACCCACATGTGGTAGGAAACACTATGGTTTCGTAAATTAGAAGTGGAAGATCGCTTTTTGCAACAGAAAACTGCACCATTTACCATTTTTCGGGAGGACTGACTTGCGACACAATACGATTCACAATGTCGGCTGTCAGCGAATCAGCGAATGAACTAGTTTTTTACAACGTGCATAGCCATATGGCCAATTGACTTTGGCAGAGGGGAACGCTCAGCAATGGCGTCTCTAGAGTTAAATACTCAAAGCATACAATACAGAAACTCACGCCTTCTTCCCATGGGCGTAGGCAGAAACTACAGAACCCTACCTGCTACGAAACTTAACATACTCCTTTTGCTTCGTTTACGTTCTACATAAGGTTGCCTATGCCCGTACGCCGGTTGCGGGTACGTACCTGACCTTTCTGGAGAACATGATCAATAAGGTCACTATTTATGTCCTTCTAGGGTGTGGACTCCGGCATTATCATTTCCACTCACACAAAGTATTGCATGTGTGCAAATAAACAATTCGATGAACGTGTTAGATTTAGAAGGGAGGATAAAAACGATTTATACCTACCTATAGTGAATAAGAAACTCTACTTTCTTACACTTCCATAAATTATTGTTATCACAAAACCAGTAATTCCCTATGTAATTCTATTTCGCATACACGCGCAGACAGTGCAACCCCTTGCGACTGTAATATAACAATGCGTTCAGGGTGCTGATGAGGCTGCCCCGATTCTGTAGCATGTTCATCAGGGATGTGAAAATGATGCACATTCTTGGTGCGCAGGGTTCGGGCTAGCTCCAGCGGCATCCTGAGGGCATTTGCGCAGAGGTTCGATTATCAGTCCCTGAACCATTGCTGTATGGTTCACGTAGGTACTGAGCAGCAATCAAAGTTTAATAAGATATGTTTATGTGAAGTCTTTTTACCCTATTTTTGGAGCCTACTATGATCCATTGTTGATCGAAATAAACGTTTTTATTTTTAAATAATAATAGAAACATAGCCAGCACATCAGGTTATACCAAACTGTAAAATTACTTCAAATGGCTTTAAACCTTAAAATGTGGCTAGTTAAGTTCAAAATCGAATGAGAGAAAATTGACTGTACCAAAGAACATGAATATTCCATTACTCAATTTAACACATTAGCAATAACGAATTTACATTAGGAGTGTATTCCGTGCCTCGGAAAGCACGTTAAGCCGTTGGTCCGGGAGTTGTTATGGGTCGTCAGAAGCCCGCCGAAGTCATGACAACCCTCAGAACAATGAAAAGCTGTTTGCTTTTCATTGTTCTGAGTGACAACCAGTCTTACAATCGCCGGCACGTAACTTGGCAAGGTTTTAGGGTAGTGGGGGTAAGTTTGCGCATAGTACACTTATGCAACAAAAAAATTGACAGTTTTATTGTTTGTCATTATTCTATGGGTAATGCCATCATTTATTTTAAACATGGCTGTTTAAAATAAAGTTAAAGAAAGGAGAGGAATTCGTGAAGTTTATTAAGTGTTATAAATAAAATATATAATAATTTTTTTTTATTATTGTGGCCTTTTAAAAAAACAATGTTAACGAGAACTATAGGTCAACAAGCTTCATTAGTAGCTGCCGCAAAAATACACTCTTAATATAAACTTAATTTAAAATAGTAACAACAATTCGTAACAAAAACTGAACAAAAACAAAGGGTATCATTTTAGTGCACGCAAGTGTAATCGTGAGCGAACGGACGCGGTTCGCGGTGCGGCAGGCGAGTGTCGACTGACACACCAATCGCGTGCTCGGAACGGTGCTCTCTCATTCCCCGCGTCCCGCTTGACAACCAGAGACCTAAAAAAATGACTTGTGCGCATAGCTAATTACTCTTGCCAACGACTGTACCAAGGGGTATCGTGTTACCCAGTAACTGGGCTACATAGGTCATGTAGGTAGTCGCTCCATGTAAAATAATGGTATTCAGCTGCATCCGGTTAGACTGGAAGCCGACCCCAACATAGTCGGGAAAAGGCTGGGCAGATGATGATGATGATGGTGATTACACGATAAGATGGTGGAGTATGTAAATCTGGACGATGCAGTGACGAAGTGTAGGTAATTCGAGCATGCGACATTGCTCAGTGTGTGCGGTTGTATGTAACAAAAAACACAAAATTATCTTGATACAATTTTATTGAAATAGAACATATTTTATTTCGTAAACATTATTTTTATCCATATAGGTTGTAGATATACAACATGGTCCAGAATTAACGCACAACCTCTTAAGGGGTAATTTCAATCATCATTATGAACAACTTTTACTATGGGACTGCGTTAATTCTGGGACATGTTGTAGGTCCACTTGTCCCACAAATAGCTAAACACATTTAACCATAATTTAACGCTTAACGAGTTTAAAACATGAGTGTTTCTGACAATCATTTAAAGATGACACAGACAAAGTGATGTTTTAAATGCGTTTAGCGCTAAACGCATGATTTACTGATTTATGGTGCAAGCGGGCCTTTTAGTCCATAAAATTATTGCGCCAATTTCAACTAACCTTGTTTTCTCGCTACATTTTAACCCTTTCCACCCGATGCCGCACGATTGTGCGTATATATAATACATTGGAATTTCGACTTAGTAATGGTTAATTATTAACTAAGGGGATAAAGCAGTGTCTTCAAGTTACCGGCGCTATTTTGAATCCCGAACGTAACTAAGGATTCTAGGGCTCTGCGCGGCTAGCTCTGAGGAGTTAAGAAGCTCGCCCAAGACGAGAGAAGAAGTGTCAATAGTTACGCTGTCATACGTTTGTTGAGGTTGCCAAAAACTCCAAATGCTTTTCTCTTAGCGAACAACTACTTATAAAAGTTCGAACAATAAATTCATTTATAGTTATGAGCAGAAATTTTGAATTTTGCGGGCTACAGCTGCGGACTCACCTGAAACACGTAGGTACGTTACGACGCCATGGCATTAAACCAATAAGGGTTTTCATGAAAAATTACGCCACCAGTTAGCGCCACTTTGGCAAGAGGTCTTCCATTTCGACAATGAGTATAAAATATATGACAACGTAAAAAATTAGAGCGATCGTTGGAGAGAAGAAAGAAGGATTGTAAATTGTTGAGCGTGAACGAGTACAATACTACGAAAATTATGCACAAAATGTTGTAAGCCATTAAAAACATCGAAATCTTCGCACAGCTATCAAGTTTGCCAAAACTGTGCTTTCGTGTGGAATAGAGACGTGAATGCAGCAAGGGATATAGCATTCATAGTATTGGCTGTAGAATTTAATAATTGTATTCCCAATGTATTTTTGCGAGAAAATGTGGTCACGAAACGTGTTACGTAACCAGAATTTGGACGTGATGTAATAAATAATGTCCAAATTAGTATCTCTTTGAGCCAAATGAATGGGTAAGAGAGCTAATAATAATGATAAATTACATTTAGTAACAGAAATAAAACATATCAACAAAAACAATTTGTACATAACGTCAAATTATAATTAATTTCCTAACATAATAATAACAATAAATTGTAAAACAACTTTAAACAAAGCCACAAAATCCTAGATTATAAATTATATAAATACATTTTAATATAATCGTTAGGTTTATCGATTATATCATTATTGCAATCATAATCATTTATTCATAATCAAATAAATAGAGATTAATTCATTAATTAATTTTAAGACGTAACTTAAAAATGCAATTCATTTACAACTAGGCAAAAAAAGGATAGAAAATAATAGAGGCTCCTGTATCGCTTAAATATAGAAACCTCAATTAATACGACCCATAAAATAAAACAAGCGTAATCGAAAAAAAAATATCATCCCCACTTTACGTCCAAGCGCGGTACCGAAAAAAAATATTTTTCAAGATTTTATTTTACTACTTTGTCGGCATGATTAATATGTATACCCATACCAAATTAGAGCTTTCTAGTAGGTAATAAGAGTCTCTGAGCTAAGCCGGGGGACAGACAGATTGACAGACGGACATGGCGAAACTATAACCGCCTTATTACAAAACAAGATTTATATTTTGACATGGCTTAAACCATGGAGCCAGTTTTTGTAATAAGAACGTAACAGTGATTGAAATACCGTTCTTTATACAAAACTGAAAACTTAGTTCGTTACTAAGTTGTCAGTTTTGTGTTTAGGAACTTTACCAAAGTCGGAATAAAGTTCGAAATTCAATAACGACTCCATGTTTTAAATCTGGGTCTGAAGATAAACCTTGTTTTGTAATAAGGGGGTCTGGGTTCAAAAACGGACCCGAAATGAATCTAATTGGTGATCCCTGAAATAGACCATAATATTAATTCCTGTGGTCAGTACATTGAGGTTAGAAATTAAGCAAATAATTATGATTGTTTCAGCCATGAGAGCCGCTGCTTTCTCAAGACATACGCAGAATCACATGTTGCCAATATTTAATCTCTTAGACTTTTTTTGCCAAGCAGTATTTAATAATAAGTTTAGTGTAATGTGACATTTAGATTATACTAGGTATGTCATGTCTATTCCATCAATATTTTATAGATACAGGAAAAAAATTACCAGTGCGCGAATATTGACAAATTAAACTAAAGCTAGTTTTACTAAACATATATATATATATATATATATTTTATATGTCTTAGTACAAAAAACAAAGTTATCATTAACAAAAGATGTTTAATTTGGAACTGGTTTTATGGTGACTAGCCGGCCGGCGCGGCGCGTGTGCGCGTTGTAGCGGAACGCGCGAAGGAGCCTTAACAGCTGTGCGCTCGCACGATTTGCGATTTGTATGTATTTTATTAGTATTTCAAGTCAGGAAAAAAATATATATTGAACAAATAATGGAAACCACTGAGCCACAAAAAAAAAATTGCGTACTGGTAATTTATTTTTTACTGTATAACTCGCGAAACTATTGAAGCGCCGCTCGAAGATTTTAAACATGTTTCACTGTACTTGAATTTGACATTGAACAGGATATAATAATAATAATAGCCTGTAAGGTTTCATTATCTTGATCAGCTACATAATTTTTTTACACGTTTGGTTCAACCTATGAATATACTAAAATATTATCGTAATGTATGTTGTAATTAATAGGCGGGCAAAAACTGGAATTTCATTAAAAACTATTATCTGAACCATAATTCTAAGTATTTACAAGAAGGCCTTGGCTCAAAAATAAATAATTTTAAGGTGTTTTATGAGGCACACACAACATATTTTGTTTTTTTTAAAGGTCCAGAACAGAAAAGAAACGTAAAAACCTTTATATCATCGCTTTTTTGCATTATTATATTCGTAGAAGCAATGGAGGATAAAATATTAGAATAAGCTGATCAACTATTGTAATAATATTCTATTGAGAATGTTTCCACTAAAATAATCAAGAACCAAGGAAAAATTATATTCCCTCCCATTTTTTATTTTTTATTTAATAATAGGGGGCTTTGCTCTATCAATAGTGAACAGGTTTATTCTTTAATTCTACACCTAAGTATGTAGCACAATCTAACACATATATTTGGTAAATAGATTAAAATTCGCAGGTTGTGTAGTTTTAGCTACTGTTTACAACTTCGCAGTTGCCATTTTGTTTAACATGCTGGTCTTTTTTCAGACTTTTTGTAATAGATAACTCTTTTTGTTCTTTGCGTGTGTTCCGTACCTCAAATTCAAGTCGATGACGTATTATTCGTTGCACAATGTCTTCTGTTGTCATGGTGTTGCCAGAATTTAGAATCTGTAAAGAAATATTTTAATAAGAAACATGGAGTGGTTGTGGTATAAGTAACTGAATATTAGTAGGGGTTTGGGTAGGTACAGTCCCCGGCACGTAAGTTGGCAAGTGTAGTAACTAGCGCAGTAGTCATTATTTAGGTTTCTTTGGTTGTCAAGCGGGACGCGGGGAATGAGGGAGCACCGTTCCGAGCACGCGATTGGTGCGTCAATCGATACTCGCCTCCCGCACCTAGACCCGCGATCCGTTCGCTCCCGATTACACTTGCGTGCACTAAAATTATACCCTTTGTTTTTGTTGAGATTTGTTAAGTTTTTTTTGTTACTATTTTAAATTAAGTTTATTTTATGAGTGTATTTTTGCGGCAGCTACTAATTAATGAAGCTTGTTGTCATTTAGGTTTCGTTAACATTGTTTTTTGAAAGGTCACAATAACTAAAAATATTTTATGATATATATATATATATTTTTTTTTTTAAACTTCACGTATTCCTCTCCTTTCTTTAACTTTCATCTAAACAGACATATTTAAAATAAATGATGGCAATAACCATAGAATAATGACAAACCATAAAAGTGACAAGTTTTAGGGTTCCGTAACCAAAGGGTAAAACGGGAACCCTATTACTAAGGCTCCGCCATCTACAAATACAAACAAATAGTTTATTTTCTTTAACAAGCTTGTACTACATACTAGTTATAGAAGTGTCCCTTTAAGCAAGTAAATGCCTGTACTAGGACACTCCCCTCTTCCGTAACTTAAATTTACATAATGTACACAAGAAATGCCACTGTTTACTATTTATAATTAATTACAATATTAAAAATTAGATTAGATTAGATTAAATATAACTTAGTGTGCGTTTTGTGTATGTAATGTGAGGTGAGGTGGGCATAATTATTTGATCTGTGTTATGAGATGTATGTTTGTGTAGGTTGTGTGTGTGTGTGTGACCTGTGTGTGTGTAAAAGTTGTGCATGAGAGTAAGTGTGTGCATGAATGAGTGAGTTATGATGTGTGCTGCAGGAGGGCCTCAGTGTCCTCATATGATAGTGGTTTTATCCATTGGATTACAAGTTTTTTACATTCTAGAAATTGTTTGGTGTAGATATATATTTCTTTATTTATTTTATTATAGAGTTGAGATGACCGTTTCTCGTATTGCCTGCTACAAAACCTGGTTTTTGTTTGAGGAATCGGTGCTATAATATCTTTCCTCCTTTTTGATAAGATAGCGGTATCATAAGGCAGCTCTTTGTGTTTTTTCAAAATAGTCTGAACAATATAAAGTTTTCTCACCGAAAGCAAATCACTTGTCTGATAAAGACTCTCGGTGGGAAATCTAATCCTTTTAAAAAACATTATTTTTATTAGGGCTCGTTGAACTCGTTCCACAGTAATAAATTTGGATTTAGCTGCCCCTCCCCAAATTGGGATGCAGTACACCAAAACAGACTGCACTAAAGCAATATAAATATCCTTTAAAAGATTTCCAAATGGGTCTCCGGTATCAGTTGCATTTTTTGGAACAACATATCTCAGTGTTTTAAAAATCCAGCTTAGTTTACGAATCCTATTTGAGACCTGCTCAAGGTGAGGGTACCAAGATAATCTCTGGTCAATCATGACACCCAAATATTTAGTTTGGGTGACCTTATTGATGGTAGGGCAGTCACAGGTTTCGTTTTGAGTCACCACATTTGTGAACTTTAATTGCGAGGTCCCTATCTGGTTGTGTGCGATTACATATACTAAAGCATATATAATTAGTTTTTGAGGTGTTCAACGTCAGTAGATTATTATTTAGCCATATAGAGATTTGGGCCATACCACATGACGCACTTTGCTGTACGTCATCCCAGGAACTCCCCGAGAAAACGACAGCCGTGTCATCTGCATAAGAAAAGACTTTGGCGTTATTAATTTTCATATTACAGAGGTCGTTAATATATATTAAAAAGAGTGTGGGTCCCAAAACACTACCCTGAGGCACGCCGTATAACACTTTTGCATCATCACTGACGTATTGCCCCAGCTTAACCCTTTGCATCCTGTTAGAGAGATAATCTTTAAGCAGGTTGAGTGAAGTTTCTCTTATACCAATGTTTTCTAGTTTGTTCACAAGGATTGGCACAGAGACGGTGTCAAATGCCTTTTTAAGATCTAGAAAGATGGTTAAACATATATTATTACTATCGAGTTGATTGGCAACTAGCGAGCTTAAGGCGGTAACTGCGTCTTCGGTGGATATATTCTGCCTAAAACCAAATTGTGTTTTGGATAGTGTTTTATATTTATCTAAGAATTTAAGAAGTCTGCTATTTATTAATTTTTCCAAGATTTTCGATATAGCTGGAAGGACAGATATCGGCCTATAGTTGTTGAGATCATCTCTGTCCCCACCCTTGTGAACCGGGGTAATAATAGATTTTTTAAGGGAAGCTGGGAAGACACCATCTCTAAAACAGAGATTTGCAAGATGTGCTATAATTGGGACAACCTCCTCGCGTATATGCTTTAAAAATCTTGTGGGGATATTGTCCCACCCAGCGGCACTATCCGACTTTAGGTTCATCAGAATTCTGTCTACTTCATTGAGTTCTGTGTCCAAGAGTACAAAGGAATTAGTTTGTGTAGACAGTCGATCAGGTACATAATTAGGGTCATTATTTGCGCTAGGTTGAATTTGTTGGGCCAGCTGTTTGCCAATATTTACGAAATAATCATTTATACAATTAGCTGATTCAACAGGGGTTGATTTAATATTAGTTGGTTCAATGTTTTGGCTTTTAAATTTATTTATGTAGGTTATTGTTTTAATATTTTTCCAAGGCAATTTATTGTTTGATTTTGACTTAGCAAGTAATTCTCGATCATGTTTTTTTTTCATTTTTTTTATGAGTCCGTTGCAGTGATTTCTATACCGATTGTATGTTATTTTATTTATTTCGTTGTGTGGGTCACTCCTCAATGTCTTTTGCAATTTATTCCGATTCTTAATACAACGAAGCATGCCTGGGGTTATCCATGGTTTAATTATACGTTTACTGTTTGGAATTTTAGCTGTGGTAGTGTTAAGCTTAATTGTTTCAGTTAGTTAGTAACGAGTATCTCCGTCAATAAATTGGGGTCGTCACAGAACAATAATTCCGCAAAAATTTTTTTTTCACGTATTAGTTTTAAAGCTTGCTCGAAATTTATACGAGTAGTGGTTTTATTTGCAACTTGTGTGTATTTTTGCTTACGCAGTGACATAAAAGTAGTGTAGTGGTCAGTGACAGTGGTATGAAGGATAGCGATAAATGCGGACGCCTTTTTTTTTTGTAAATTTTTATCATAAAATGATCCAAGCAATTCCGTTCCCTAGTGGGTAATGTATGTCCAGGGAGTATACCATGTAATGACAACATATTTAAATAGTTCACTCTATTTTTACTGTCCTGTGACGTCTCTATGTCTTTAGTTCTAATATGAATGTTTATATCTCCCGCTATAACTATGTTTTTTTGCGATGTTATAGTATCAAGGTGAGTGCAAAGAGAGTCAATGAAATTGTCAGTGTTTGTGTTTGATGGAGAGCGGTAAATACACAAGATATGGTTATCCAGAACATCCACCTGGAGACAGGACGCTTGAGCCAACTTTATTTCCTTTACTTTTGGTTTTAATGTGTCCTTTACATAGGCTACTAGTCTACTTACTAGGTCTAATATTCTGAGAGACAATCGTCAAGTCATTTTTATTTACTGAAATGTATTTAGAGATCTCAGAGCAATCACATTCAATTGTACGCGCTATTTCAATATTGTCAATTTCATTTATGGTTTGTAGGTTGTCACCCATTTAACATGGTTCCAATAGAATAGTCGTCACGAGCAAGATTTACAGAAAAATTATAGGCTGATTGTAGTCGGTAGCGGTTAAAGACAATAGAAGTGGTTTTGTATAAATAGCGCAGCTGTAATAACGTTTGTATGAATGATGATGTGAGGTCGTGTAGTCGATGTATAATATGAATTTGAGTAAATAAGTGGTGTATTTGTAGTTTGTGTGTGTAAAGTTCAGAAAAAGTGTTATATAGTGTATGTGTAACAAAATAACTTGTTATGGTATCTATGGAAACGTGGTTAATTAACAAAATACAAGATGATATACAACAATAACAAAGAGTAGGTAACAAAAGAATAATATAAGGCAATAACATAATTAGTTTTAGAGTTAGGTATTGGATGAACATTGAGTTGTGGTCTAATAGTCACTTTTTTAATATTAGCTGATGTACCTGTTCTTCACTTTTAATAGCTAAAGTTGGCGATAGCTCGTCCTTCTTGAGATAGACTTTGCCATAGGCGGTCCAGCAGAACTTGTAGGCTCCAGTTTTAGTTAAATCGCGATCGAGGAAGTGTAGGCAGGACCCTTTAGGGGTCAGGTGTTCCGATAAGAATATAGGGGTGTCTTCTTGTGTCTTAAATCCTAGGTGTTTGCAGCATAGCTTGGACTTGTGTTTTAAGTTAAAGGCTTTTCCCAGTTTCATAATTTCACCCTTTAATAGTGTAGATCCAGTTTCAACAATAATAGGCGACTTTTGAGTTTCCGGGTTTTTTCCACGTACTCTATATATGTCCTTGATATCATATTTGCTGATCGTGCAATTTATGTTTTGGGAAAGGGACATAACCATTTCTACGAGGTCTTCCTTTGATTCAGTTGGTTTTTCGGTACGTTATTTATAACGAAATTCGATTTGCGACAACCCATTTGAAGTTCCTCAAGTTTGTTCTCTAGCAAAGTGACGTATTTCTTATCTTCCTTGGCCTGGTTTTCTAGTTTGTCAATTTTTTTTTGGAGCTGCTCGTTCTGTGCAGTTACGAATGAGATTGAGCTTTCAATTTTGAGATTGGATTGCTGAATGTCTTTCAGAGTGAGAGTAATTTGTTGTATCTCATTTTCACGTTTACCTGAGAAAATTGTCATCATTTCTCTCATCTCTTTTTTTAATTCATCAAGCTGATCACTAATCATGGTATCTTCCCAGCTTCTCTTTACCCGTTTGACTACATAATTAGGCGGCATCTTATTCTCATTATCCAGTAAATTAATTTCCGTGTCTGATAGAGATTTATTTACTAAGGAGTTCATGATTACTAAGTTACCAGAAATTAGAAGAGGTGTAATGGCCGGTACGCAAGTTATAATAATGTACTCAGATATGCGTATATGACGACGACGAAGTTTCGGGTGTTATTGGAGCATACGCAGGTGGGTGGGCCATTAATTAGGCCTGTTGTCCAATCACTCCACAGTGGGATGTACCTGTGCGTCACCAAAGCGTGGAG
The DNA here is from genome assembly GCA_948098905.1 of Tiliacea aurago. NCBI lineage: Eukaryota > Metazoa > Arthropoda > Insecta > Lepidoptera > Noctuidae > Tiliacea > Tiliacea aurago. Next base: position 10,538,545 of record OX402590.1, read on the forward strand.
GAGGTGCGCCCGCGCAGTAATTAGTAATAATTGGATCTTACTTTTCAATTGGGCGTGGTCTTCGCAGGAGTAGGGGCTCAGGTACCAGGCGCACACGATCTCAGGAGTTAGTATTATTGTCACCGACTCACCGTGCCGCGAACCGTAGCTGCCGTTGTTGTGAACTCCTCGGTAATTATGCACTCCTATTTGTTGTGACGAATTTAAACTTTCAAAATGATTTATTTTTATGGGAAAATAATTGCGTATATAACTGGTGGCACGTCTACACCTTACGGCGGCGGCGGTCCGGGGGAAGAGGGATCTGTCTGTGCGTCTGTCACCAGGCTGTATCTCATGCACCGTGATAGTTAGACAGTTGAAATTTTCACAGATGATGTATTGCTGTTGCCGCTATAACAAAAATACTAAAAAACAGAATAAAATAAATATCTAAGGGGGCTCCCATACAACAAACGTGATTTTTTTGCTCTTTTTTGCTCTATATTGATATCGGCAACAGGTAGACGCTTGAAATATTCACAGAATATGTACATATATATTGACTTTAAAAATAAATAATTAAATTAAAATAAAACAAATATTTAAGGGGGCCTCCAACACAACAAACGTGTTTTTTTGCCATTTTTATAGATAATGGTACGGAACCCCCTTCGTGCGCGAGTCCGACTCGCCCTTGGCCGGTATTTTTGCTCGTTTTTGCTCTATATTGATAACGGCAACAGGTTGTCGCTTGAATTATTCACAGAATATTTAATTGTATATTCACTTAAAAAATAAGTAATTAAATTAAAATAAAACAAATATTTAAGGGGGGCTGCCATACAACAAACGTGATTTTTTGCCATTTTTATATATAATGGTACGGAACTTTCGTGCGCGAGTCCGACTCGCACTTGGCCGGTTATTTAGTTGCATAAGTGTACTATGCGCGAACTTACCCCCACTACCCCAAAACCTTGCCAAATTACGTGACACTACGTGTACGTGAATTACGTTACAGATGTAATAATTCATGTTTCACTATTACAGTTTTTTTTTTCTAAATATTCAATTGGTGCTGAACACCAATATAATGCATGATGGTAACATGACATCTTTCTCTCTCATCATTTCACATCAAAAAAGGTATTTAATTTATTTACCTTGAAGCAGCCGCGTTGTTTGGGCACTTTGTAAGGGTCGGCGCTGTCCGCGTCGGTGGCTATCGTGGTGAGGCCGTGGCACACCACCTTCACTCGGAAGTGGTCCATGAGCTCAGCAGTCACGTTGTACGGTGCGCCGATCACTACTTCGTGCACATACTGAAACATTTATGTTGAAATTTAGTTAATTTAAATATTCGTATTTTTTTTGGCTCATGATATTTCGAGTGCAAAATACAGAAGGAAACTAAAACCAAAAGGAGTATGCCTTTCCCATTTTTGAAAGCCTCATAAAATCTTTGATCATTCAATCCGCTGGTAAATCTTTTGACAACTATGGTAATTGTTCCGTGTATTCCCGTTGTGCCCGTACGCCGTGCCCGTCCTACGGGGACAGCGGTACTTCAATTAAATATTTAAAAATACTTCCCGTTGTCCCCGTGGTTTGGTTTTACATTCAAAAATATGTTTCTGGCACTCGCCGGCCGCTGCCGTGGCACCGCTCGCTTCGCTCGCTCGGCTCGTGCGTTATGTGGTCACAGTTCTAACCTAACTGTTTCGATTTAAAAAAGGTTTACTTCGTACGATAAGGGGACAACGGGAAATAAATTTAATCACGTCCCGTTGTCCCCGTCACGGGGACAGCGGGACGTGATTAAATTTACACATACATTATACACTAATTGTTCGACCTACATTACAACAGATCAGCCGATCAAATCACTTGACTGACTGAAACCAAGGACTTGTGTTTATAACCACGCACAGGAGCGCCGACTCCGTGGGTGCTTGGGGACTCTAATACCCACGAGAAGTAAATACTGGGTGCGGAGCATCCATGAAGATAGACATCCAAACTGATAGAATAGTCTTTATTATGCACACCATAAAAATTACAAATATAAATGTAGAGATTTTACATAAGGTGACTTTATAAATTACGGTACAGGTATTGAAGAATTTCGGTTACCTCTACGAATAAGGTTACCGCTATCTAGGTAACCATAGGAAGAAGAAATATGTTACCTATTTAGGTTACTGTTTTAATACCGGTTACCTAAAGCCAGGGTCGTGATTGGTCGGCGCGCGGATCGCCTCACACACAGGCGATGCGCGCCCTTGACTAATGCAGACGGCACGTGTAAGATAAAGGTAATCTTTATTTCGGTTACCGGTATTAATACCGGTTTGTATTAAAACTCCAAGAATTAAGGTAACCTTTAATAATTCCGGTAAAAATAATAAAGGTTGTAACCGAAAAATACCGGTATTGATTATACCCGTTTCGGTCCCTGAAACAAACACAACGGGCGGTCTTCTTCAACTGATCAGTCAATCTCTTTAACATCAGCCGCCGCGCTGCATAACGCATACTAGATCCAAGAATTTCTAAATTCTTAAGTTTTTCTGCATGAGTCAGCAAAGTAACTGCTATTTCTGTACGAATGATCTAAAGAAAACTAAACCTATCCGAGGTACTTTTGTCGATCTCTCTACGCTCGCAGCTCAGTATTCAGAGTCGGCAGCAAAAACTACTTTCCGTAAATTTTCACGGAGTAGGCTATAAATAAAACAAAAACCGGCCAAGTTTCGGCCGGCTTCATTGTGCGTGTCGGACCACGCACAATGAAGGGTTCCGTAGTGGGGATTAATTTATCATGAAAAACATGTTCCCTCATACATTCCAACTGCAAATCTAAGTTTGTAAGCACAATATTGAGAGATTTATCATGTTATTTTAAGATCATAGACTAAGGCCCGTATTACAGAAAGTCACTCAATACTCAAGCATTACTTAAAACTAGATTCAAGCCATTTGATTGGTTGAAACTATTGTGCCGTTTAAAAATATTGTGGGTTTGTCAGAACCATTTTTCAATTAAGGGATCCGTTTGCATAATATTAAGCTTTAAAGTGCTATTTTTGGTTAGAGTCAAGTGTCCCTCCCCCCCCCCCCCTCCTGCCAGCTAAATGGTTGGTTTTGGATAGGTGTAAGGGACAGCCCACCGCAAATTAACAGAGTGCATTCAGCTCCTTATTTTGAATCATATTCCATTGAAAATTTTCTTAGGAAAATTGTAATTTTTTTTATCGTAATTTCTGTTACTATTCCTTTATTTTGATGTAAAATCACATTCTCTGTACGCAGTATTCTTGGCCGGTTTTCCATTTCAGGTACGCTACCCTAAAAAGTACCAAGGAACGTAGCAGGTGGCGTTCTATAGTTTCTGCCTGCGGCGTGAGTTTATGTATGATATACATAAACATAAACTTCTTTTTTTATTTACATACATTATTATGTAAATTAAATTAACCGGCCGTAAAGCAAAATACGAAAATACGGGTGTAGTATTATGCCTCTCCCCTACTCTTTCGCGGAGTTCAATATGCCTCTGCCCTACCCTTTCGCGGAGTTCAATATGCCTCTGCCCTACCCTTTCGCGGAGTTCAATATGCCTCTGCCCTACCCTTTCGCGGAGTTCAATATGCCTCTGCCCTACCCTTTCGCGGAGTTCAATATGCCTCTGCCCTACCCTTTCGCGGAGTTCAATATGCCTCTGCCCTACCCTTTCGCGGAGTTCAATATGCCTCTGCCCTACCCTTTCGCGGAATTCAATATGCCTCTGCCCTACCCTTTCGCGGAATTCAATATGCCTCTGCCCTACCCTTTCGCGGAATTCAATATGCCTCTGCCCTACCCTTTCGCGGAATTCAATATGCCTCTGCCCTACCCTTTCGCGGAATTCAATATGCCTCTGCCCTACCCTTTCGCGGAATTCAGGCATTAAGTTATGTAAGTCTTAGGTTAATTACCTTGCAAGCCAGCACAGATAGGACTCGTTCATGTAAGTTCATGATGGGATAGTTGGATCCCTTGTAGCGGTTGACTTCAAGGTCAGTGTGTAGGCCCACGATAAGAAAATCTCCTTGCTTGTGCGCAGCCTCTAGGAAGTCCAGGTGTCCTACGTGAAAGAGATCGAAGGCGCCGGCTACGTAGACAACCTGTAATACACGTGAAAGTTAAAAATAAGGTTTTGTATTATTTATTTATGTATACCGGATGGCTTTTTTTTACCGTCTCGAAAAAAAATGGCTATATTAGGTGAACGGAGTAGAAGCTTATGGCATACCTAGTTTTTTTTCTTTTTTCCACAGATTAGAAAAAAATTGATATATCATCAAAAAACGCTACAATTTTTTTTTTACACTAGGAATTTCTCTTGTATCGTGGGTGCGTTTAAAAACATTTAAACTCACATACACAAACAGCCAGACCCGGAACAACTACTTGTAGGTCATACAAATATTTGTTCCGTGCGGGAATCGAACCCGCGACAAGCAGCGCAGCAGTCAATCGCTTAACCACTGCGCCAACTGTGCCGACAATTTCAAGTAAACTTTTCATATTAGAACAAAGAAAGGGAAATTTTGTAAAAAAAAAACATAAGTAAGTTGATTAAAAATATCAAAGGACATGTCCAAAAATGGTTTTTTATTATTCAATAATTCTAACCAGGATCAGATAAATATATTTGGATAGACAACCCAAAAGCTAGTAGTTCTAACTATAACATACATTTTTAAAGGCTTCCATTTTTGAGAAAAATCTTTTTTTTATTTTAGTGTGAATTTACTCCTTAAACGAACAAACCTTTCTAATTAAGTAGTATAATAAAGTGAACAAACCCTAAACAAATAGAAAACTTGTCAAAATTGACACATGACACTGTCATTACTGTCTATAAATATTTGATGAATGACTAAGACAATGTTAACAATATGAAATATGATGAAATGGGATATTTTCAGTCCAAAATGTTTAGTCTAACCTTTTAGAACTGAAAGGGCACTCTATAGGTATGATCATGGCTACTTCGAATGTTTATGTGCAAGTTGTAATAAGTAATTATTTTAATATGTTAATAGTGTCTACTGATCGAGAACATTTTATAATTACGTAGGAGAAATTCCTTTTTTTATGACTTGGAATCGAGATCGGAAGTAGATGGTAAGTTTTTCAGCAAAATATGCTAATGAAAAACTGAATTATTATGCTATAATTGGACGTTCGCATGGACGTAAAAATACCACGACGGATGATGCCTGTCAGTCAACACTTTATGTCATAGTTTGACAGACGAATAGAATCAGCTGTCAAATAAGACATTGTCAAAGTGTGTGGGAGATTTTATTTGGGCTGCCATCAACAAATAAAATATACAGCGTGTTATGGAAAGGGTATATACATATCAAAGGCACGGATTCTTTTGGTGATAACAAACTACATGGCAACATTTTTTGTATACCTATACCTACATAATTATAAAGTTAGAAACGTTCAACTAATTTAAATCAAATGTTTCCAACTGAATTCTACACATCACTAGACCAAGACAGCTGATCGGTGTCAATAAACTACACACAAAGAAACAAGTCTGTAAAAGATTTGTGTCTCCTGGTACTATTTGCAAAATGGGTTCCGCATGTTAGTTTTATTCCCCAAAATATCAAACACTTGAACACAAATGGGTTAAGTACTACAAAAACCTTATTGTAACTTAGGAAATTGTTTTTGTTTTTTTAGTAAAAAAACGTACCGCCGAGTATGTAACTAATAGTACAGTAGGAGTATCATCAAATCATACTTTAAATATCAGATAATAGGCACTACTACTAAAACGCTATAGCCCAAATTTTCTATGAATTAAATGACTACACTCAACAGTTATCCAAGTTCAGTTTTTGTGTTTTTGACACTGTAACTAAATGGCTGACAAAACTGCGAATTGCAATAATAGGAAACTACAAAAGTACTCAATACAAATAAAAAGGTTTCATTTATTTGAAAATGAACCCTAGAAAACTTTCTTACGTAACTTATGTTTGTCCTGGTACAAATAATGCCAGAGGGTTCAGTACTTAATTTTGTTTTAGTAATGTTCATTGATTACCTACTTATTCAATGAAAATTTACTAGCGGTGTAAATAAAATAATATAAAAAAGAAATGAATCCAAACACGTCACTTTGTTTAGTTTGTTTACAGTTGTCCCGATGTCCGTTCGTCGATGATAAAATTTTCCGTAATCAGCGAATGTCTCAAATATGCAAGAGAAGTTATTTAAAGTACTAGGACTTCATGAGTAACGGAAATTATTGCACATTAATAATACGCAACCCTAATTTCTGTACTTTTACAATCATGTAGGATAACAAAGGTTACGGTACACATTGATGTTTAGGGTCAATGAGGAAATTCTCGGCACTTCGCTTATTTTTCTGATTTTTATTAAATTATTTTTTCGTTTTGATATCCGGCCTAAACAAAGTGCTTATGTTTTATGCTCAAATTTTTTGTTTATTTCCTGATTATCCCCAATGTCCAAGTACCTAAGCAAATTTTAGCAACTAAGACTTAACATATTCATCTAAAAAAAAACGAATTAATTTTCAAATGGATTTATCAATTTCGTGTAATGCATGAAAGATGCTTCTTATGACGTGTTTGGCGTCGTAAAGTCGGTAAATTTACTTAATTTAAAAAAAAAGAATTACGAAAGCAATCATTAGGACAGTTACGCTAGTACTACTGTCCTAGTACTATGGTAACTGTCCTAATTATTGCTTTCGTAATTTTTTGACACATTTGGTCACAGACTTTTTGCGTGTGTTTTTAGTCGCTCTCTGTACGTATCGGTGCGAAGTTGTGTATCAGATATTTCAGTGATCGTTGTGGAATTGTCGTGAAAATGTCGACACGCGCCGTAATAGTGAATACTATGAGGTGATGTTGTGTCATGTGTGTTGGAGGATCAGCGAGGGTAATCTGCGAGCTGCCCGAGAGCTGTATCGTCAGCGATTCATCGACGGAAGAACAGTTGCTGGGCGGCCGCTGCCGAGGGCATGTTTCAGCCGGATGGTACAACGTCTGTACTCTATCCTGGGGTTCATTCCATGAGCCTGCATCGGAAGGTCGGCCAAGCAGGAGGGATTTGAAAACGCTGTGCTAGAATATTTTGAACGTACTCCACGCACTAGCACAAGGCGAGCTAGATTAGTGCTCGAAGCTGTGAACCTTGTTTATCAAACTTATTCTTCTTAATTTTTACGTAATTATTACGTTTTCCTTAAAATCGTAGGTGGCCGCGCCACATGCGGGTCGCAGCGGCGGGCGCGTCACCTTCTTACGATTCGCAGACCAAGGGAAAGCCGCCGTGTTTACGAAAAACGTATTATTTTCTTCAGTGATTGTATGATGGTGATTTAGGTGTAATTTAATTTAAGAAAATCGTCTACGTTACTGTACCTACCACGACAAACTTTAATTATGTTTCATACCTACAAAAAAAGCGGTCAGAACTGCGGTATGCGTGTACCAGGCGCACAGACTCTCCGAAGAGATAGGTACTACCGAGTTCGTTTGATCCCGCCGCCCGCCGCGTGGCGTGCGGCGCAGAGCTGTGCGCAAGTGTGTGTACGTGTGTACTATTGACCCTCGTAGTGCGGTGACACGTTTGTTATGATTTAAATTTAAAATATCTATGGAATAAACAAAATATTAAGCATTTTCAAAGTTATTACTTTTGAGCTGAAATTTTGTACAGAGCTTCTGAACCAGATGCACTCTTCACCCAGTTTGTATGGCTATACCCTTTCCCTAACACGCTGTATGTACTAACATTAAATATTTTATAATTTTTCTCTTTAATGGAGGGGTCTAAAAATATTATTTCAGTGGTTACAAATTCCATATTTTTGTCGCTTTTATTTAGGTGTAGTTTGACGCTGGATGGATTTTTCTCGGAATAAAAAACCAACGCCCATACAAAAAGCGGACATCTCCTTTCAAATCATACGCAAGTCGCGTATGATTTTAATTTCGAATTATTTTTATTGATTTTTCGAATAAAGAAAGAAAAGCTAATTAAGCCATTTGCTTCAACTCCTTTCACCTATTATACCCACTTTTTTCGAGACGGTAAAAAATAATAGTAAGTCAAGTAAATAAGTCACTGTAAGATTGTGAGAAACTTTAGTTTAAAATCTATTGCATATTATTTCCGTTAGATTACTGAGTTATTAGAGTTACTGTCGAAAAATTGTGAACTGGGTGATATGGGTTAGGTTAGGTTAGAACTGTGACCACCCGCGCGTGAGTCGAGCGAGCGAAGCGAGCGGTGCCGCGGTAGCGGCAGGCTAGCGGTACTTCCAAGATGCTCGCAGCTAGGCAGGCTATTTAGTATTAGCGGAAGGTCCGTTACTACGCAAGCAAGTTTGATACCAGTTCACAGTTGGTCGGATTCCCATAGATAGATTATAAAATATCGAAAAATAATGCGTTAAATTGTAAATAGTTTGTTCGATTTTTCGACAGTTTATAATCTAAAAGAAATAATACCGATATATTATAAACTTACGAAGTTCATAATTATACGGTAACATATAAAGACTGCTTGTCTCACGCTGTAAGCCAACAATGTAATCATTTTAAGAAATTATAGAAATACAGTACCCACCCAGCCATTTATATGGCACATCGATTGGCTGGTATGAGTGACAGAATCGACGCTGTAAGTACAAAGCCGAACATTAACTAAAAATCGATGTGCCATATTTACGGCCGGGCACTGTAAACTACGCTCATGTGACTTCCAAAAAGTAACTTTTATACCTGCACATAAAATTTAATTTCAACTGCAACTTACAACTATTTTATGACCGTTTTAGTAAAATTCTTTCTGAAATCATCAACTTAATTTACACACAGGGAATGTTGATATGAATTGTTTAAGTGGAAACAGGGTTTTTATCTTTAGGGTCAATGTTACAGCAAGTGTTTTTATCAAAAAGAATTAAAAGAACACCATTATCAAGTCAACGGGGTTTCAGATGAATTATAGATTCGCTCAATACTTCTCTACCGATGTAGGTATAATTATAGTTTATTATGCAGAAAAAACATAATGTTCTCTCTCTATAAGATTTTGCTAATAAAAATGCAAGAAATTAAGTAAGTACCTGGCTACTAAAAGTGATTTCTTTTTCTACCTTTATACCTAGGTATTTTTTACACTGGCAATCTAAAAGTTACAACAAGATTTATTGAAAAAAATACGAGGATAATTCTTAAAATAAATATTAAAGTAAAATAGGTCTTTTAACCTACCTTATCGGTGGGTTTGGGCGAGAGGCCGCTGCTGAACTGAATAATTTTCTGTGTGGTGGGCAGGAACTGTGAGCAGCCGGTGTACGGTGATCGCGCTGTCGAATCCGTGCCGAGGTTCGAAGAGTGTTCGAGGGCCACGGAGTACTCTTTGTCACCTCTCCTGGAAATCAATATGCCTTAAGTGTAATCTAGAATAAGATGAAATGGTAATGTTTTGAGCATCCGTATCCAAATGATTGTGTATGATTTGGGAAATAAATATTATTATTATTGTAAGCAGGGAGTTGGCCAGCACATAACTCCAACCTTTGTTTTAAAACTTTTTAGGGTTCCGTATCTCTGAATGACAAAACGAAACCCTTATAAGATCACTCGTGTGTCTGTCTGGTCTGCCCGTCCGTCTGACACAGCCAATTTGCTCCGAATCTAGTGGACCGATTAAGTTGAAATTTGGTACGCATATCAATTTCTGAGACCCAAACACGGACGTGTTACGTAAATGATTGAATTTTGAATGTGGGGGTAACTTTTGGGAAACAAATAAGAAAATAAACTGTTTTGCACACTGTACCGTGTGACTTATCAAATTAAAGGGCTTACTGTGAGGGTGTCAAGTATATTTTTTAATAATTAAGTAGTTTTAAAGGTATTTACGAAAATAGATGAAAATTATTTAATGAGCCTATAATTTTGAAAAAAATATCGGATACTAGTTATATACAGATAGCTAGCAAGCTAGTTATGTAAGATTACAGGAAAATCTATAAGAAGTCTATGGTCTTTAAATAACATAGTTTATCTCCCAATATTGTGCGTACAAACTTACATTTGCAGTTGGAATATGGTTTTTTCTTGGGATTATTCATCTCAACTACGGATCCCTTTATTGTGCGCGGTCCGACACGCACTTGGCTGGTTTTTTAGGAACGAAATTTCTTAACGCGGCTTGCGGTAGGAGTCGACTCGTAGAAATCGTCACGTAAGGAAAAGGCGTTATGCCCCTCCATGCGACTTTCTCTCTCTCGTTCTGTCTCTTTCTATTATATACGAGTGTGTGTGTGCGTGCGAGTATCGCGTAAAGAATTTCGTTCCTGACGGGCCATCCGCCAACCGCACACTTTTTTTTTCTATTGCGAATTGAGTGTCATTCGAAAGCTCCACTACACATCTACAACAGCGCAGGCGGACATTATAAATATCTTGACAGTCACCAAGGATCTTTCTTTCGTCTTAATAATAATAGAGTAGAGGTCGTTCCAAGGAGCATTTATTATATGCCTTAAACCTATTCTATCTCTAAATATTCTAATTATGGTATATGTTTAGATATTAGCTGTCTAAAGGGAAAACGAAATTTTCTAATAGAGTAAATTAACTCAACCAAAAAGCAAGGTTAAGTGTGAACTATCTAAAGGCGGACTCTTGTATGTTCTTATTTTGAATCCTTCTGTACTAATATCCTTATAACTTACAGGGGCTGCCTCAATTTTGTGCTGTGGAACAGTTGTATGAGAAACAATAAAAAGTTATTTTATTTTGTATTATTTCTGTAGATTAACAAATTATTTTAAAATATATTAAAACATCAGGTGGATTTCGTAGAAAAGACAACAATATTTAAAAAATAACCACATCCTAGCGGAGCTCCCGGAAAGTTCTCTTCGCGCAATAGTACGTAGGTGATACAGCTGAAGAACCTTCAACCTCTAACACTGCTGGGGAGTTTGTTGCGCCACTTCTTCTTCCCAGCTAAAGCACTAGGAAGTGGTGAAGGGCGGGCGTTTTTCGGGAACTGTCTTATGTAATTTTGACGTTCGAAAAGTGCTGATTTTCAGCCTACTTTGAATAAACGGATTTTGATTTAGATTGTATCAATAAATGACTTTTGATTTTGACTGTAGCAAATAAATGAATTTTGATTTTGATTTAGTAAGTAAGTAAGTCAATATTTATTTGTTAGAATATTGTTGATACAAAGGTGTTACTCGTAATAATTATGATGCCCATAATATTCTGCTGTTTCCAGCATACAACTATTTAATTTAGACTGTATCAATAAATGCCTTATGATTTTGATTGTATCAATAAATGACTTTTGATTTTGATTTTGACTGTATCAATAAATGACTTTTGATTTTGACTGTATCACAATCTGCACCTGCCTCCCAAGATACTGCAAGTGAATTGAAAATTACGGACACAACTATTCCTAAAGGTTCGTGCAGACTGGAGCAATATAGCGGGCGCGAAAACGCTCGCGCTGCCTGTCGCGCCCGCGATATCGCTCCCGTCTGTACGACCCTTTAAACAGATTTAGAAAGACTGCGAAAATAATAAATCTTTTACAAATATAAAGTTTTATATATTATTATAGACAACCATAAGATCTCCATAAGAGCTGAAACTCTTTTAAAGGACGAGCTTCACTATATAAAGTCAAATTAACCTATTCATATTCTAAGGCTGACCCCACATTAGGCGTGCGCGTTCGTGGCGCGGGCGTGGGCGTGGAGCGTCGCGTTTCGCTGCCCTGCGGCGTGTGTGGAGAGTGCACGCGGCGTGCGCGAGTTTTACGAGTCGCTCACACGCCCGAGGAACGCGCACGTCTAATGTGGGGGACGCCTAACAAGCTATAAAAAAATTACTCTTGACGATGTTAAAAATAAGTATTAAATCTTATCGCCATTATCATGCTAAATAAAAAAAGTGGCTGCGATATTGCCGTCAATTATTTTAAGGAAATCGGTGATAAAAGTCGCAAGCGGAAACATAAACGTCTTGCAACTATTTACTTTATGAGTTTTCTAGTTTATTTAAGCTTTCTAAAAACAATTAAAACAAAAATGCTATTGTGTTTTTTATTTCATCTATACTACTTAAATATTTAAATAGAGCGAGCGCATTTCTTTTACAGCTGGTTTTTCATTATCTTTCACGATGTATAATAAAACCGCACGTCCATTCGCGCTTAACAAACGATAACACATTGCATGAGAAACTAAGGATTAATTAATTAAATATCACCATGTTGCTAAAAATGTTATTAGTTTATATTGTACGCCATTCTACTTAAAAACATAAACATTAAAATAATTGTATTATCTTATTCGTTATGCTTTAAAGATCCTTTGGTTTTAAAATTGTTTTACGAAGAAAAGCTATGATGGCCTTAATATAGTCTAAAAACTATCTAGAACTACAAAAATGCTAGCCCTAGATAGCTTACTTGAGGAACATAAAAAAAACCGGCCACATGCCAGTCGGACTCGCGTATTTAAGGGGCACAAAAACGGCAAAAATGTCACGTTTGTTGTATGGGAGCCCCCATACAAAACCTGATTTTTTTGCCGTTTTTGTGCCCTTTAAATATTTGTTTTAATTTAATTATTTATTTTTATAAGGATAGATCTATTCTATTCTAAATAAAAAAGCAAATGACAGGATAGTGACGTCATGCATGAAATGAAAAGGACAAAAATAACATTCTTGTTATTCTAGTAAACGAAGTTAAAGACGTATCATTCTATATAAGTCGTATGACATTGTCAGTCTTGTTTACCTTGTTCTGGAACTATCACTGTGTACATTGTTTTGGTCTTAGTGTGTGTGTGTAGATGTTTTGGGACAAAAAGTATACTTCGTTTTGGTAAAATAAATTGTATACTTTGTTTTGGTTAAAAAAATTGTATACTATGTTTTGTACCTATGCGTTGGATACAACATTGTATGGAACAAAGGGTGTTAACAATGAAATGGCTCCTGGTCCGTGTATACATCTTTTTGGGGCTGACTGTACTACTTTAGGCTGCTATAAATGAACTTAAAACAAGTAAAATTCGAATATAACTACGTCTTTTACGAAAAAGGGCTCCCATTCTGTTAGAAGTGCGTCCTTAGGTTAGGTACAAAAGGATTGAAAATTCAGTTGGCGCGGTGGCTAATTGATTTTCAGTTTAATTTTGTTTCTGTCATACCATAACGTTTGCGGATTCTAACCTAATCACAAATACTACTCTGGAAATCAAGTAAGTACTGCTATTGCTGTTATTAGAAACTTCATCATCATTTCAGCCGACAGACGTCCACTGCTGGACATAGGCCTCCCCCAAAGGGGTGGGTTTGCCATCATCGCCACGCTTAGCAGGCGGTTTGGCGATCGCAGTATGGTGTTAAAATGCATAAAGGATGCTGCTGCCCATTCTCTAGTAAGTCCCTTAATCGCTCGACACCAACGGGAAGAAATAGGGTGGTGATAGCACATTAGATAAACTTATGATTATAAAAATACTAGCTATTGCCCGCGATTTCGTCTGCGACCCAGGATGAAAAATAGCCAATGTCCTAACCCAAGTCATGATCTATCTGTGTGCCAAATTTCATCCGAATCCGTCCAGCCGTTTTTGCGTGATTGAGTAACAAACAAACAAACTCACTTTCGCATTTATAATATTAGTTAGAAAATGTAATTTTATACTTGAAATGTTCTCTGGTGAGAAGTAGCATGCGTCCTACTAGATCTGTGGTCGACACTCCGGCAGTCCTCTGCACTTCCCTGAAAAAATTAATGAAACATAAGACATTTTTTTATTTTTTGTTAATTAAAACGGTAACACCAATTACATTAATTAACATAAGAGATTGAAACAGGTAAGTAAAGTAAACAAAAAATATTTCAAATACTAAAACATAATGGAGGACACCCTAGCTAATGATAGACATACACGCATAATTCTACTCCATTCATCAGCAAACAGATCACATTCAGGATTGGTTGTCAGGAGGGCGTTGAGTATCCTTAACGTACGACACACAGGGGATTCAGCTCTGGCGACAGTTTTAGAGGACGGCGGCGCGAACAGATTACGTCGACAGCTTTGGCGATGTATTTGTCAGGAACAAATAGCCGACAGAAAAGATCGTGGACTTCGGGACTGTCGATGCGTCCTCTAAGTGTTTTGCGATAAGGACCAGGCCTGGGTCGACGGCGCGTTGTGTTCCACGCGCGCGTGTGCCACGCGAAAAACGCTGTTACACATTATTTCTTATTTTTGGTCTTAAAAGTATAAATACTGATTTTGAGTTAATGGGACCGCGCGTTAAAATTCTTCCATAAAAACTTTAACACCCCCCAATCTTTAGGGAAAGTTTAGAAAAACAAAAAATTACAAACTTAATAAATAATAATTTACTTAGATAAGTGAAAAATAAGATTTGTCATACACCGATCGAAATCCCCCCTAAAACGGCGAATTTTCAAAAAAGGGGGCCACTACATTTTATAAGGAAGCTGTGTACAACATTTCACGTTCCTAGTCCCAGTAATTTCGGCTCTTCGATAATGTTAATGAATCAGTCAGGACAAGTAATTATTTATGTATAGATTAACAAGAAGATAGTTTCTCGCCTGTTTTGTGGTAAAACTTTTCAGGTGATTATCGCTCATGTGTTTATTTTTACGGCGTAACGAGACAAGAAACTCTCCAAGAAGCAAATTAATAAGCCTTAAATACACACACAAATATTGTGAGAAATGACAGGCGTAATGTGGGTGTACTATATGGACACCTCTGCCTAGCCCTTGGGGCATTACAGGCGTGATGTTATGTGTACTTAGTGTCCATGATATAGTTTTTTTACAGTAAGTACTAGTTTTTTTTTTTTAAACATTAGGTTTAATTTATTTTTGTTATTACAATGAAGTTTCGATTGGTAAACAGGATAATATCCTATTTACCACACATCTACACAAAACATCACGTGCATACTGAACAAACTCTCTATTATATCTCAGCATAATATCATCAAAATATATCAATAAACTGATACTAAATAATGTGTTCCATTGTGATTTATGAAAGAAAAACATGAAAAGTTTTTTTAATATTAATTGAAGATTTGGACAAATCAATTCCTTTCCATAGCTCTTAATGATGAAAGAAATCATATGATGATTGATGATTTTAAGCATATTTTCCTGGCTGTATAGGTAAGGAAAACTGTGTGTCTAACTAATAATAAACAATGCTAAATTGGTATACCATGGAAATATGTAGTTATCTTTGCAGGGATACAAAGGAGGCAAACTACAAGAGGTTTATTTACAAAGAATTTAATTATTTCAGGAGATATTTATGTAACACTAGCGACCCGTCTGGCCCCTGCATCTCTCGGGTGCAATGGCGACATTATCAAATCATAAAAATAATGGTGAAAAACCAAAATCCATTGTCATGGTTTGAAGATCTAAGTGGTCACACACAGACATGAAAAGCTACTTTTTTGTATACTGTCTTAAATACTCAACTCTGTTTAATTGCAAGATGAATTTAAATTTACAAGTTCAGTGTGATTGGAAGTTAGACTATACAGGTTATCATTGAACAAAAGTTGTTAAATGGCCTGATCCTCTGATTGGAAGTATTATTGGGTTTTTATTAGTAATATCTCAGTAGCAGTCCAGTGACTGAATCTGTCTGTTTAAAGGCACAACGGTCAACGCCGGCTGTCGCTGAAAACTAGCGCTGGGGCTTTGTCTCGCATAGGGTCGCAGCATTATGCTGAGCGGCGGCCGCTTTGCGTGGATGTGACGCATGTTTTCCCCCTACTTGTTCTTTTTGTATTTATGTTCTTTCTTTGCATCATGTTTACGGCAAATAAACGTATTTACTCTTTTTTTTTTACATTAAATATACATAACTGGTAAAATATGGCTGTATACACTACATCTCTGCCTAACTCTTTGAAAGAATACAGGTGTTATTTCATTTCAGCGTTCCTTAATGCTATGCTAAACCACAATGAACAATACAAATTTTATTGTGTTATAAAGTGTAAAATTCCAATTTTCTTTCAAGATTGTGAATGGGTTATTTAGTTTTTTTTTTAATACATGAAGGTTTTTCATTGAGGTAAAATTACCTGTAACGGCCAGCTTTTTTCACCAAGTGATATGTATCAATTCCATCAGCAGTCACTGTGATGTCATCTGAAAAAATTAAGCCTTTTTATTCATATAATATTCATTATCAAAAAAATATAAGAATTCTGTTATGTAATTCAAATTAGTCACATAGTCATAGCGTGTCTCATGAATCCTCAATTTTACTTGGAAAAGGTAGAGAATTAAAGGTTTGTTATTTTATCTAATCAGTTCTTCACACATAATTGGAATAATTATGAGATTACTAACAAAAGATATAATTAGAATGAGTTTCCATTTTATTTTATACATAACGAGTTTAATGAGAATTCTTTATATTTCATTAATTCTCACTAAACTTGTTATGTCACCAAAAACTGGTTTTGTAGTATGTAAAAAGTATTTTTTGTATGAATATTGAAATTTAATATTTGTTTGTGGGAAATATACTTGTCCCTGGCTAACAAAAAATATTATCTAGTCAGTGTACATTTAAATTTATTTACAAAATGTTTACAGTTGGTATTAATTCTGATCATACATAAAACTAGCAATATATATGATCAATTATTTTATAGCATGAGTATAATAACTCAAAATTACCCTAATAGCCGGCTCTCAATAAAACTGTAAAATTAATTACCTCCATGCACACAAAAATCACACTGGTACTTGTCCAGAGTCTCAAGAGTGGTGACATAGGGTGCACCCTCCACCACCTGGTCAACCCACTTGATGGCACGCACCATTTTGTATCGTTCCTCTTGTGTGAACACAGGGGGACCCTTGTGCTTCGAGATTTCTTCATCTGTATGTACTCCCACAATCAACACATCGCCCAATGCTTTTGCTTGTCTCAGTGAATTTGCGTGACCAAAGTGCACCATATCATAACTGGAAACAGAAATCAATACCACACTGAGATGCTAAGGAGAAATTATTTAGAGAAAAGCATTTGTGCACAGCGATTGTGAGCTGAAATCGTTCGCGCCGGATGCTTTTTAATTATTCCGCACTGCTCATTCACGTCAATTTCTGAAAGTCTATCGAGAATTTCTGGCGAGAAACACTAATGCGACTGAATGATAACTTCGGAACTACTAGTGTGTAATGTTTCCAATTACTAAGCACGAAGACATGAAGTAAAAATAAAAAAACTCGATATTACTCACCAACCATCGCACCACACACTAACTTCTTTTTTATTTTCACCCATCGTTAAACAGTCTGATTTTATTGAGACCACAGACGGTTTGTAACACCTTTTACAATTATAATTTTTGGTAATTTAATTAAAACCGAAATCGATCGCTAAACTCACAGTACCACCGCCTCTCAAAGGATTCACGAAACAACTGATAAAAACAAGCTGTCAGCCTGTCACGTTTTCATTCAGCCGCAGACGTCATGTGTCAAAATGCGAATACTGAGATGCTAAGGAGAAATTATTATACATAATACTGGTATTCTCGGTCTAAATAAAGATTGACAATACCTGGAAAAACAAACTTTTCTCAATGATTTTTCTACTAATTACATATTTAGCTAGTTCATTTCATTCAGTCAATGTAGTTTTATTTTAAAATATATATCTGTTTTGGGTATTAGAAATATAAATGGGTTGAATAAATCCGCGTACCTAATAAGTGATAGTATGATGCACGCCTAAAAAGTTGGCAAGGTTGGCAAAGACGAATGATGGACGAAGGAGTGGCGATAAATAAGCGAGTGATGGACGATGGTGTATCATGAATGGCCTAGATCTTTTGATACAATGATAGAAATGGGTAGATTGGGTGGGCACATAAATTTTTACTCTCAGTATTTTTCTTTTTAAAAATATCTTAATTTTTTTGCAAGGACCATGCCACACAGAAACGTTTTCAGTTTTTTCTACCCACCTAATCTAGCATGGTAGTCTGCATGCTAGTTTAGGCTAGTCGAACTCGATCGAAGTCTGGATGGGACCTAGAGCAAACCTAGGTTTGCTCTAGGTCGAAATTTCTGATTAACCGGTCTAGTTTCGAACACGAAACTCTAACTCAGGATCTGGGGGTCTACTCCGAACATAAGTTCGAAGTATCGGCCGAATGTTCGGCCGTTTCTTGACTACGGCTGACTAAAAAAAAATTCTGATTATTTAGAGGACAAAAAATCTTGGGATTGAGCTGCTCGCTCTGCTAGCCTTGTGATAAAACTGGAAAACTTGACATTTTAATTATTAGGTATGCATGATTTTATAAACATATTGACATTGCAGAATATTGTATACAATTTTACATGAATGTTTACTTTGAAAAGTATTTTATTTACTGTTTTAATTTATTGTGAATGTGAGAACTATGTGGGTCATTTTTCTTTTTCTTTAAACATTTTCCTTTTTCTTTTCTTTTTCTCAGTTAAGTTTTAATGATGGTCTGGCATTTTGAGCGCTTTATGTGGCCCACCCAAATGTCCTTTCTTTGGTATTGTTCGTCGAGTCGTTGAACTCTTACCCCCTTATTACAAAACAAGGTTTATCTTGAGACCCAGGTTTAAAACATGACGCCATTATTGAATTTCGAACTTTATTCCTTACTATGGTAAAGTTTCTAAACACAAAACTGACAACTTAGTACCGAACTAAGTTTTCAGTTTTGTAAAAAGAACGATATTTCAATCACTGTTACGTTCTTATTACAAAAACTAGCTCCATGGTTTAAGCCATGTCAAAATATAAATCTTTTTTTGTAATAAGGCGGCTTAAGTTTTGAGTTGAGCTGCACGATTACTGACAAATGCTTACACTGATTGGACAGGTCCACTCAAATTTGTGTGGTTCTTTCCTCAAAAGACCGTTTCAGACACGGATCTACATGGTCCTCACATGATCTGACCAAGATTATGTCTGGACTTTAAAAGAGACTGACCCCTGAGTTTGTTTCGCCTTGAGCCTGAAATGTCGGCTACATCTAGATTACTTTTTTATATGACGTGTAAAAGTGATTTTAATATCCTATTTACAGAATAAACGATTTCATTTCATTTCAATAGGTCGAAACAAAAACAAAAACGACAGTGCTAGCGAAAATTTGTCTTGTGAAGTCAGGTAAGGATACAAAGTCAAAAAAGGACATTTTGGAAGTTAAAACCGTCAAACATTCGGCCGATACTTCGGATTATCTCTTCGGAGTAGACCCCCTGGACCTCATCACGACGCGTGACGTGCAGTTTGACTGAGAGCTTCCGTATAGAGCTCCGTTCAAGTCAGAAAACCCAGATACGAATGGCCATCACTTTAATTTAAAAATGTCGAACACCTAATTAGTAACCTCAAGATACGTTTAAGATCCTAGAACCTATACTAGTACTGAGACTAGGTGGGTTGTGAGTTGACGACAAAATAATTGTGGCGGGAAACATTTAATTTATCTCAAGTAGAAGTAGATACAAGATATCCATTGAGTAATGTTTGGTCTCGTTTCTCAATGTAGGTACCTACCTATAATTAGTTTATACGTCCACACATAAGTAATAAACAACGGTTAGCGTAAATCATGAAAGTATGGTAGTTAGGTACCTACTGTTTATCTAATCGCAGCAAGAAATTAATTGGTTCGTTTGAATCACGCCACTCTGAATGACGAAAGCAAAACGATTTCGTTAGCGTTTGGACTTTGGTTTCGCTTGACTGCATATAGTGGGAGAGCGAAGACGAGCACGGGTTACAGAAGTTATCTCAATCTTCCGATTTACAGGTCGATGACATTTCTTCGGTTACCTACTTACCTACCTATTCAGTTTTTTTTTTTTTTTAAGGAATGTTAAGTTTAATCTTAGGTCATTGCAGCCTGCTTGCCTGGTCAATTAACCCAGCCCTTGCCTATCGCAGTTCAGTGCTGAACATAGTACCTGGTACCTGCATGGCTAGTGGCTATACGTGATCGATATGCGCAAACTATTTAGGACTTACCTAACTAATAGCATTACTGTTACAATCCGGAAGCGTCAGGAACTCAGGACTCAGGAACACGATAATTTGTAGCACATACACGTGCGCTACGCACTAAGGGGTAATCGGACGAGTAAAATGCAGCATGTTTTATTGTTCGATAAGCGTTTATAAGCTTATGTTCAATATCAAATGAGTGCGTTTAACAACCTTCTATCTGATAATATGAAATCAATCAAATAAATAACGCACTAGAGTGTGTTATAGCATTGACGATTGTACAATGTTCTTATCTGAGTAGGTACCTAAGTATTGATTCTGAACTGATTACCTATTGAATCTCTTAGTCATCAGACGATGAAATGATTGGTATTTTTAAATAGACAAAGATAATTCTGTTAAGTAGGTTGTTGAAGGTAGGTGACGCGGTGACGCCATGTCCAGCGTCCCTTTAGAAAATTACATAAAAATAGGTACTGTACACAAAAATAATAGGTTCCATGATAGGACTGCCTCGTTGGACTGGTCGTCGCTGAGCATGGGTTCGATTACCAGGTCGGGCAGTGTTATTTTGTTTTTCTATCTGCAATTGCTCAGTAGCAGCCCGGAGTCAGGATTTGTGCCCGGTTGATGGCAATAGGCTCGCCCCCTATTTGGCGAAATGTGGGTGTAGTTACTATATGTACACCTCTGGCCTTCGGGGAAACAATAAGGCGTGATGTTATCTAATATTCCATGATATAACGAAGAGGAAAACCTTGAGGTAGGTAAGCCTTCTGGTCCACGCGATATCGCGGGTGAGAGTTCTGGCGGAGGAAGCGGTGTCCCGGGGCGGGGTGATGTTGGCGGGGTACTTGGACATCACTAACACTTTCAACACCCTGCTCTGGAGCTGTATTCGAAACGCTCTGCGGTACCATCGGGTGCCTTCCGTCGTGCGGTGTTCCACAGGGTTCGGTCGTGGGCCCGCACCTGTGGAACATCGGGTACGACAGGGTGCTGCGGGGCGGGCTCCAGCCGGGCGTGGACCTGGTGTTATGCGGACGACACGCTGGTCATGGCCCGGGGGTGCTCGTATAGGGTGGCATTGCTAATGATGGCTGCGGTCTCACAGGTGGTGAGCCGCATACGGCGCCTAGGCCTGGAGGTTGCCCTCAACAAGTCGGAGAGTCGGAGGCCATGATCTGTCATGGCGCATTGTTGGGCACGGCTGGGGCACTATCAACGCTGCTTCCCAATCTGGGAAGCCCGAGCGCCGCCTGTAGGCGGCTCTACGTGGAGATCGTGCTATTGATGGCCCTGTATGGGGCCCCAATCTGGGCGGCTGACCTGACGGCCGGGAGCATCAGCACTGTCCTGCGAAAGCCGCAGAGAGCGATGGCCGTCAGAGTCCGCAGGGGATATCGCACGATCTCCTACGAGGCGGCTTGTGTATACTGGCCGGATCCCCGCCCTGTGACCTCGAGGCAAAAGAACTCGCGTCACTGTTACGGTGGCGCGCGCGAGGAACCGAGGGCGCGGGGCGAGTAGCTGATGCAGTGACATGTGGAATTGC
Organism: Tiliacea aurago; assembly: GCA_948098905.1. Taxonomy (NCBI): domain Eukaryota; kingdom Metazoa; phylum Arthropoda; class Insecta; order Lepidoptera; family Noctuidae; genus Tiliacea; species Tiliacea aurago. Next base: position 10,560,261 of record OX402590.1, read on the forward strand.
GTCGGTCACAGCTTCACGCAGCCCTAGTGGCGGAATGGCGGAACAGGCTTGCACGCCCTACCACCAGCCTCGTCACCATTGGGGCGGTCCAGCCGGTAATCGAGCTCTGGCTCGGGAGAAGGCACGGCTCCCTGTCGTTTCGGGTGACGCAGGTGCTCTCAGAGAATGGTTGCTTCGGGAAGTGCCTGTGTCGCATAAACAGGGAGCCGAACGCCCGGTGTCACCACGGCGTCGACTGCCGGGAGGACACGGCGTGGCATACGCTGGCAGAGTGTGCCGCATAGGAGAAACCACGTCGTGCCCTCATCTCAGGAGTAGGCAGTGACCTGTCGCTGCCGGCTGTGGTTGAGTCGATGGTCGGTGGCAGCGAGGAGTCTTGGGATGCGGTGGTATCCGTCGTGTCGCAGAAGGCGGATGCGGAAAGGGAGCGCGAGATCTTTTCCACTCACTCGGCCCGCAGCAGCCAACGTCGCTGCTGACGCGGTGCTGACAACGTCCTCTTCCGGCCCCCATAAATGGGTCAAGGGACGGCGGACTTGGGGACATCCACCGCCCCTTATCATACAGGACCCAAGGTGGCGGCGCGTAGTGTTCCCCGCGCGCCCCTTTCATACACACCAGCCGGGGATCGCGGAAGTCGCACTAGATCCCCGGTACAAGTGTGGGAAGGGAACACTGGGGTGGTTTTTAGTCAGAGTCTGTCAGACCCTTCCACCCGCCCCAGGGCGGAGGACATCCATGAGGATATTCCACCCGGAAACATGAAAAAAAGGTAGGCAAATCGTGGACCCAGGGTATCTAATATCCTACCAGGGTTACGAGTCCGTCCGAAAGGGGTATCGTGGCCCTGGCACACAGGCATTTGAAGGAACACGGTGGGTTTTAGTCAGTAAAAGTCTGACACGCCCTCCCGATCCGCCCAGAGTGGGAGAAGTTATTTGATAATTTCCCACCCAAAAAAAAAAGGTATCTAATATCCTAATTAGAGGTATCTATTTAGGTAGGTAGTAGTATGTAGTGGGTTTTTCTAGCTCTTGACAATTTCAACTACCTACTGCGACAATACCTGGGAAAAAATAAAACACGTAAACGTAAAGTAAATATTTATTTAATCTTTAGCATCGGCCACACCTCCATTTGTAATGGCAAACGTAGCTTCACTCTCAGGCAAGTCAGGAGAGTCGTATATTTTAGCGATTCGGTTTTCTCCGCGCCCCTTCCTCAGGGATATTCTAGTTGTGGACGCATGTGCAAGAATGTTGCCTCCGATGGGTTTCTTGGGGTCCACTTGAAAGGATAGTGTTGCTCCAGGGTCTGATGTCATTTGATTTGTTATGAATACTGCGACGTTGTATTCTTCTGAAATCTACAAGAGAAACGTATTTATCACAAAATTTTAATGAAAGCCGGTTCTATCTTGCTATACTATGGCTGTCTCGAAAAACTTAACATCAATAATAAATAAATAAGGAACCAAAGTCTAGGAACCTGCAGACCGATTCTGTAAAATTCTCACCGTGAAAAGTTACGTGAAGTGAGCTTGAAGTAAGGTGTCATTCCACCTGATGCTAGGGATTGACACTACTCACAGCTCACTTCACGCTCACTCCACCTAAGATATCACAGTGAGATTTTTACAGAATAGACTAGCTGTTCCGCTTATTATAGAATTATCTTTAAAACATTAAAGCCTCCCACAGACAGGCGCGACGCGACAGCGCAACACTAATATCAGAATTTCTATGAAAACTTCATGGAAAGTGTCGCGCTGCGCGTCGCGCTATTTGTCGCGCCCACGTTATCACGCCAGTCTGCACGAGCGATTAAAATATAGTGACGCCAAGCAGTGCCGGATTAACCACGTAGCAAGAGTAGCAATTCCTACGGGCCCCGCGCAAAATAGGGCCTCGCGCATCCAAACCCGTTCACCTCCGCTCTCTCCGCACCACTTACTCTCAGTAAGTTTTTGAGCGAAACTTTACACATACTCGTAAACGTGAAACGTAGGTAACACCTTTTCCGATCATAAAGGTACCAAAAAATAATTTTCTTTTACCTCTTTTTAGGGTTCCGTAGTAAACAAGGAACCCTTATAGTTTCGCCATGTCCGTCTGTCTGTCTGTCCATCCGTCCGTCTGTCCCCGGCTTAGCTCAGAGACGCTTAGTTCTAGAAAGCTGTAATTTGGCATGGGTGTACCTATTAATCACGCCGAGAAAGTCGTAAAATAAAACCATGAAAAACATTTTTTTTTACACAAAACGGGGCTGATATTTTTTTTTCTCATCTAATACATGGTGTGGGGTATCGTTGGATAGGCCGTTCAAAAATATTGTGGGTCTGTGAAAAAAAAACAATTCTGAGATCCGTTTGCGTAATATTAAGCTTTAATTAAAGTGCTATTTTTTGTTAGAGTCAAGTGTCCCCCCCCCCTGCCAGCTAAATGGTTGGTTTTGGATATGTGAAAAAATTCATGGCAGTAGAATATATAACGAAATTAAAAGGAAAACTATCACAGCTACGTAGGGTTTACAAGTTAACGAGTAATAGTCGACCTACTTAAATTTGCAGTTGAAGAATTGACCGTAACGTATATAGATGTATGGGAGAGCATGTTTTTCAACTACAATGTTAAGTTTGTTTTTGGGATGAATTCATCCTAACTACGGAACCCTTCATTGTGCGTGGTCCGACACGTACCTACTTGGCCGGTTTTTTTTACCACTTCATACGTAAGAACCCGTAGCGGATCAAGGGCCCCTCGATAGAATTTGCTACGGGCCCCGCGCTTGCTTAATCCGGCACTGACGCCAAGGAGGATAGCGATGGGATATATGCTGTGCAAATCCCGCGCGAGACGGGACGCGACTGCGTGCGTCTATTGTGATGATTAGAAATGAAGTCAGTTTGAACACCTCCATCCGTATAAGTTAGTTGACACAATCGGCCGTTCAAAATATTGTGGGTCTGCAAAGATCATTTTTCGATTCAGGGATCCGTATGCAATAATATTACCTAAGCTTTAAAGTACTAATTTTTGTTAGAATCAAGTGAAAAACAACCATTTAGCTGCTGGTAAGGGTGGGACCCCTTACCAGCAGCTAAATGGTTGTTTTTAGATACGTGAAAAAATTCATGGCTGTAGTAGGTACATTTATAACGAAATTAAAAGGGAAACTGTAGACTTTACAAAGTTAACGTGTTATAGTCGACCAACTTACATTTGCAGTTGGAGAATTGACCGTGACTTATATCGATTTTCAACTACAATGTTTAGTTTCTTTTTGGGATAAATTCATCCCAACTACAGTTTTTTTTAAATTTCTAGGTGCGATCCCAATGTTAAACAGTAGATTTTATAAGCAACTCACTTTGATCATGAGAAAGTTCTACAATAATGATTGTGACAAATAATCAAGATTATTATAAGTAGTCTATTGTCTTATCTCGAGTCAAATAGCTAGGTACCTACTCAATAAACTTGGTTTGGACGTTGAAAACCGGATGCTTATACTTAATGTTTATCTATTGAGAGTATTGAGACCAAACGAGTCAATCTTGGCGCGCCGTGATCTTGAACTCGTGAACATAACACGAGTTCTTTAAAAAATTACGCTTATAAATAAAACGCATAAAATTACGACGCAGAAAATAATTGCGTGACACGAACGCTACAAATAAGACAAAGACACAGCTCATGTTAGACAGAATCGTAACTAATAAAATGTTAGGCAAAATAATACAACGCAGGACGAAATGGACTTCCGATAGAAATTGTTTGAACTATCTCATAAATTCTGTCCTTCAAACTCCGGCATTACCTAAACACTACCTTGGAGCCGAGCCCAAATGTATTATTTGTTCCGTCCAATAGATGAGGCACTGGCGTAACTGCGCAGTTGGGGGCCCTCAGCAATTTGTACTCGTAAGGTGCACGGGCACCGAAAAAAACAAACTTATTGGCGTTCATTTATGTAATATTCTATTTCTGCCAAACTGCGTTTCAGTTTTCCGATTTGAAGGGTACGGGGGGCAGTGTAGATATGTTTTACGTAGCTCTTAAAGTTAACTCTCTGTCCTCACAACCACTGTATGTATACAACGTCAGTCGTCTAGTAAATTAACCTTCAACTAGTAACACGCTCCTTCATTTCATTTGCCGAACCTTCTGACTTCTCACACCATCAAAACCCTTATCGGCAAAGTGGTGACCCCGACGTGATGGCCCTGTTTCAGAAATGACAACGCACTTGCGTTGCCGCTGCCATGGTGGGCCGCCTATTTGATGATGTAGATACTTACCTAATAGAAAAGAAAATGAGCAGTCCTGGGGACTGCCGACAGAAGTGATATACTGATAACTTATCGCTATACACGCCCAAAGGAAGTTTTCACCTCAATATAATAATGATTATCTAAAACACAATTTAAACAATACACAGTAAGGTACACAAATTAAACTTTTCACGTGGTCAATTTAACTTCACTTACTGCTACTACAGCATCTCGGTGCGGGCATCTCGGTGCGGGCATGTCGGTGCTGCCAGGGTTGCGAGTTTGTCCGAAAGGGATATCGTGGCCCTGGCACACAGGCAACGGAAGGAACACGGGTGGGTTTTAGTCAGTAAAGTAACACTTCTCCCGCTCCGCCCAGAGCGGGAGAAGTTATTTTATAATTTCCCACCCAAAAAAAAAAGGGCATGTCGGTGAAGTACGAACCCGTAAGTTTTTCCCTTAGCAAAAATCGCTCAAGAAGTTTTTACTTCAAAAACTTGAAAACAAATGGTTAAAAGCTTCAACAAACCTTTTGTAACCGTGAGAGAACTTGCGCTAGTTTCTGCTGTCTGTCAGCTAACTCACCGCGTCCAGAGAAGTCGACTCTAAATAACGCCATGATCGAATCTATTATCAGGAGCTTGAACAGGCCAGCCTCTTCGTGGAACTTCGCTGCTACAAAGTCTAGGAGTTCCGCCTAGTAAACGAAAAAGTAAAAAAAAACTACTATGTTTCTACACACGGCTACATAACAAGCAATATAGGTACTTCCAGTATAAGCTGATCTCCCATTGTTAGGTTTTCCGTACAATAAGAGGTCAGCTTATACTGGAAATGTATAGCTTGATAAGTAGCCGTGTGTACTATCAGCAACGAAAGTCTATTCTCAATCGGAAATTCGGAATTGATTTCATACAAACTTTCAAGTCCTTGTTTTTCGAAATGACTGAACCGATTTTAATGAAACTTGATACGATGCAGGATACAAAGGTCTAAAAAGTTAGTTAAGAACATTTTCGAATAATCTCTCTATAAAATTAATCATCATAAGAAAATGAATGGTTTAGTGCTGGTACCTAAGGAAGTACCTACATAATGGAGCCACTAACCTGATGTTCAGAGGTGTATGCCCTAGCGTATAGGACGTTATCTAGCATTGCAGTTTGGTCTAAATTGAATCTGTCTGCAATTGGCCGCAATCGGTCGGGTCGGCTGGAGTATTGTTAAGGAATTAGATATAACTAGGGGCTACAATGCAACTGCAAAGCCAACAACCAATACTTATCTAGGTACCAATATATAACCAATACCTATAGCTACAATAAGCCCAAGTACCTACGCACGGGCGATTTTTCGATTTTCAAAAGTATGTTTTTTTGACGCGCTGGGATGTTTCTGTACCATTAATTATCTATAAAAATTCCAAAAAAAATCACGTTTATTGTGTGGGATATTTGTTTTATTTTAATTTAATTATTTATTTTTAAAGTGAATTATAAATAAATATTCTGTGAATATATCAAGCGTCTACCTGTTGCCGTTATCAATAAAGAGCTAAAACAAGCAAACAAATCACGTTTGTTGTATGGGAGCCCCCTTAAAGGCTTCTACAGTCGCGTGTCGCGCCCGTCTGTAGAAGCCTTATATATTTATTTTATTCTGTTTTTTTTAGGGTTCCGTACCAAAATGGTAAAAAGGAACCCTTATGGTGAGACTAAGTCTGTCCGTCTGTCTGTCTGTCTGTCTGTCACACCTGAATATCTCGAGAACTACTAATGCTATCAACTTGAAATTTAGAATAGTTTTAGATGACGTTAGCCCAACTACTTTGCAAACAAAAAAGAAATTTAAAAAAATATATATTTTTTGCAAAAGGGACTGAAAGGGGGTCTTAAAAATTTGAAGTAGGGCTACTAAGGCATGTGGGGTATCATATGAAAGAGCGCTGTTTGCACATTCTCAAACATTTTTTTTTTTTAGGCAGCTCTGTTTCCGACATTTGATAAAAAAAAATACCGTTCCCCCCCCTTATCTCCGAAGTTTGCATAGATAAAAATCTGAAATTATTCGATGTGATAGAAGTTTATGTAAAGATTACAGGAAAAATAAAACGATGTCTCTAAATAGCACAGTTTTTCAGAAATCATCAACATGATATATACGTACGGAACCCTCAGTGCGCGAGTCCGTTTCGCTCTTGACCGTTTTTTTTTGTATTTGTTGTTAAAGCGCCAACAGAAATACATCATCTGTCAAAATTTCAACTGTCTAACTATCACGGTTCATGAGACACAGCCTGGTGACAGACGGACAGACAAACAGACAGACGGCGGAGCCTTAGTAATAGGGTTCCCGTTTTACCCTTTGGTACGGAACCCTAAAAACGGCAAAAAAATCACGTTTGTTGTATGGGAGCACCCTTAAATATTTATTTTGTTCTGTTTTTTAACCGACTTCCAAAAAGGAGGAGGTTCGGCTTCGGAATTCGGCTGTATGTTTTTTTTTTTATTTTTTTTTTTTTGTATGTTTGTTACGCGATTACTCCGTCAATTATGAACCGATTTTGAAAATTCTTTTTTTGTTTGAAAGGGTATACCCCCGAGGTGGTCCCATTGCCACCAAATCAGAATCTGATGAGGGGATCTCATGGAAATCGAGGGAAACCCTCAAATTTTATATGCAAACCTATAGCGATTTGGGTATTTTTTATAGTAACTCGTGCATTTGCTCTCCGAAAGCACCATTTGGTGAAGTGGAACTGATGATAGAGACCACAGATAACCACCGGAACAATATAATAATGAGTACCTATTTAACGGGTTGTGATTAAGCAATTTATGCTCGTCAATATGCATATGGTGAGTGGCAGTTCTCCTGGTTCTTACCAGGAGAACTCCTCAACAATCAACGTCCCGGCATCGGGAAAAGCAATATTTTGTAAAAGGTGATAAGCAGTTAACATTAGGCTATTGTAACTTAGATAAATTCAAAACTGACCCACTAAAAAGTGAAAAATAAAAAACTTTTTACAAAAAAATAATAACCGACTACCAAAAATGTGTCTTTGGATCTGTATTTGAGTTTTTTGCCACCGACTTCCGAAATTAAAGTTATTTTTCACTTTGTAGTGTTATTTTTGGTAGTCGGTTATTATTTTTTTGTAAAAAGTTTTTTTTAGTATTTGTTGTTATAGCGGCAACAGAAATACATCATCTGTGAAAATTTCAACTGTCTAACTATCACGGTTCATGAGATACAGCCTGGTGACAGACGGACAGCGGAGCCTTAGTAATAGGTTTCCCGTTTTACCCTTTGGGTACGGACTACGGACCCCTAACAACGCAGTATTTCCGTTACTTTTTAACCGACTTCCAAAAAGGAGAAGGTTATAATTATGTTCGTCTGTCTGTAGGTATGTTATTTTTTTTTCATGTATCTTCATCGATTTCTTCGTCAATTGTGGACCGATTTAGAAAATTATTTTTTTGTTTGAAAGGGTATGTTCCCGAGGTGGCCCATGTCACCAAGTCAGAATCTGATGAGGGAATCCCATGGAAATCGAGGGATATCCTCAAATGTTATAGGCACACCTACAATTGCGATTTGGGTATTTATTATAGTAACTCGTGCATTTTCTCTCGGAAAGACCATTTGGTGAAGTGAAACTGATGATAAAGACCACAGATGGGCAAAGGAACTACAAAATACCTAAGTAATTTAACGGGTTGCGATTCGGTTGCTAAGCAAGCTCGTCACAATGCATAATTATGGTGCATGAGTGGCAGTTACCAGGAGGACTCCTCAACAATGAACGTCCTACATCGGGAATAGCAATATTTATATATTTTTTTTTTTGTAAAAAGTTTTGCAATGAGCAGTTGACATTAGGCTATTGTGAATTAGATAGGTAAATCACAAACTGACCCACTAAAAAGTTAAAAATAAAAAAACATTTTACAAAAAATAAAAAACCGACTTCCAAAAAAACAGTACAAAGTGAAAAATAACTAATTTCAGAAGTCGGTGGCAAAAAATTAAAATATAGATCCAAAGACACCGACTTTTGGAAGTCGGTTGTTTTTTTTTAGGGTTCCGTACCTCAAACGGAAAAAAACCCTTATAGTATCACCCGTGTGTCTGTCTGTGTGTCCATCTGTCACAGCCGGATTTCTGTGACCCAAATGGGTCACGGGGTTGGGGAGCAAATAAGAAAATTAAAAAAATAAGTTTTGCAAACTTTACCGTGTGACATCAAATGAAAGGGCTTGTTGCGAGGGTCTCAAACATATTTTTTTTTTTATAATTTTAAAATAAATCGTTTTTAAACTTATTTAAGAAAATAGACGATTTACCATTCCTCCTTATGGCCCTTATCTCCGAAAATATTGAGCCTAAAATTTTGAAAAAAATACAGGAAATAGTTCTTTACTTATAAATTACAGGAAACCGTATCAGAAGTCTATGATCTTAAAATAACATGGTAAATCTCTCAATATTGTGTGTACAAATTTACATTTGCAGTTGGAATGTACGGCGGAACATGTTTTGCAGCTACAATGATAAGTTTGTTCTTGAGATAAACTCATTCCAACTACGGAACCCTTCATTGTGCGTGGTCCGACACGCACTTGGCTGGGTTTTTTGTAAAAAGTTTTAGGTAAGTAATGGTACTAACTAGGAATTTATTCATTCGTGCTTGTAAAATAACAAGACGCAATAAATAGCTGCTCTAACGTATGCGGAAATATTAATGAATGGAGTCGTCACATAATGAATATAAAAAACTATGTATATTTATGGTTTTCTAATGATAATATTGTAATCCGTACGATATCCTCGTGCTTCTTTGTTCGATATGCAGCAACTTTAAGAATCTTTGGTTGGTGTATTTGACCTAACTATTAATAAACTGTTTTGAATAAAACTGCAGTTCCTTTTTTAGGTGTGACGAAAATGTCGTGACGCATGTTTTGAGTATGAATTTGGATGACTAAAGAGTAGGGGAAAACCAACGATGCGTGGACTGTGTGAAAGATGATAATATATGGCTAAAGTCCGGTCGCGAAGCAGAAATAATTTCGTACAATGACCCCTACCCCTCATTACTTATCTCTATCGCTCGCACACAATTGTATTGCCGTTACGCTCGCGTATTTTAAGGTCCTTCTAATGTGCGAGTGCGACGGCAATACAATTGTGTGCGAGCGATAGAGATAAATAATGAGGGGTCATTGTACGAAATTCTTTCTGCTTCGCGACCGGACTTTAGAAAGAGATTACCGAGATGACTACCTACTAATAGAGAAGTCATCATCTGCCTAGTCTTTTCCCAACTATGTTGTGGTCGGCTTCCAGTCACCTGAATACCAGTATTTTATTTACATGAAGGGACTGCCTATCTGACCTCCACAACCCAGTTACTGGGTAATAGGATTCCCCTTGGTAAGACCGGTTATCAGACTTTCGGGCTTCTGACGACCCGTAACGACTGTTAAAGCTCCACAAATGACAGCCGGGACCAATGGCGTATCGTGCTTTCCGAGGCACAGAGGGGTCTTGGTATGTAAAGATGGTCACCCATCCACGGACTTACCGCGGCAAGATCGACGAAGGTTGTGGTCGAACTCATTATTATCAATACATAAAGGATACAAAGTATGTTCAGTGTCCAGGAACATGACCTTCCCGCCGTGGTAGCCCGTCGAGTTGGGTATTTGAGTGGTAACACACAGAGTGTGAGACAGCTGAGTCTTGCCAGTACGAAATTCACCGAAAACTTCGGTTATCGCCATTGATTCCACACCACCGGCCAGTAGCTTGCTGAAATTACTTAGTATATGTAATTTTATCAATTAATTCTAAAAATACATAAATATCTATACATTCACTGCCCCAGTTTTGAGTCTACCTGTGATGAGCTCGTGATTAAAACCCCAGTCACACGATGAAGTGTCTTGCCTGGGCGTACAAAAAAAACCGGCCAAGTGCGAGTCGGACTCGCGCACGAAGGGTTCCGTACCATTATCTATAAAAATGGCATAATAAATATGTTTGTTGTATGGGAGCCCCCCTTAAATATTTATTTTGTTTTATTTTAATTTTAATATTTATTTTTAAAGTAAATATATAACTAAGTATTCGGTGAATATTTCAAGCGTCTACCAAAAACCGTTATCAATATATAGCAAAATTGAGAGCAAAAAAATCACGTTTGTTGTATGGGAGCCCCCTTAAATATTTATTTTATTCTGTTTTTTTGTATTTTTTGTTAGAGCGGCAACAAAAATACATCATCTGTGAAAATTTCAACTGTCTATCTATCACGGTTCATGAGGTACAGCCTGGTGACAGATGGACAGACATATAGACAGACAGACAGACAGACGGACGGACAGCGGAGCCTTAGTAATAGGATTCCCGTTTTACCCTTTGGGTATGGAACCCTAAAAACGAAATTTTTATCAGCTTGGGGTGATCTAAGAACAGGTGACTAGAGCGGTGGCGTTGTATGTTTGAAAGCGAGGCAAGAGAAAGATAGCCTGTGTCACGCCATTCGTTCTGTCCAATAAGGCGATGCTTCACTGACAGTGAATCAAGTTTGCACCACTTGATTCACTGTTCCCACAGGCCACAACAACCCTACTATTTTTAGGCATCAAATTCTTCTTCATACACGGCTACTTATCAAACTATACATATCCAGTTTAAGCTGATCTCGCATTGTATAGGGTTTCAGTACAATGAGAGGTCAGTTTATACTGGAAATGTATAGCTTGTTATGTAGCCGTGTACTACATAAATAATACAATCATTATCGTATTTACGACGTGTAATGGTCATGCATGCTACTGTACTACGATTTATCGATAGCGAGTGTGCGTGCGGCAAATTGGGCAAATGCAATCAGCCAATACATAAGTTTTGTAAAAACCTAATAAAAAACTTGTGACAAACGGCTCACATTTTTAATCACAGCATTCAATTGCAGGGCGGACCGAACCTGGGAGCCTCTGCCTTTGTCATCCCATTCAAGCCGTGTAGTAATATTTACCCAGTGTAACTAGAACTACACTACTTTAGTTGTACCTACCATAATAGGAACTACTTCTCTTTTTTTACGAAATTGTCGATACATTATTGCCACTTACTCTAACTCTGTACTTCCCGTACTGATTTTAAAAACTTGTTTCCGACGATCACTGACTTCTAACGCAGTCATAAAACCAAGAGTAGCAATTTTTTGACAAGCTTCTTTGATTTTTTCAACTTTTGTATCAGAAAATCCTTTGATATTGCATATTTTTTTCTTTGTACACATCTGAATCCCTTTTATCGTACATATTCCAGCCGCTTTTAATTTTTTTATGTCAGCTACATTTATTCCATGCTTTTGTAATAAGTCGACGTCTTGAAAAAAACTTTCTTCCTCGTCATTTTCAGATATATTATCATCAAGAGCTTGTTCGATCATTACGACAATTAATAAAAAATAGAAATGCACTAAATTAAACTAAAAATCATTAAAGTACGGCAGTCTAATTACGAATTTTGGCGCGCGTTTTCTTGTAATTAATGAGCTCATAGACAAAATCGTTTAAAATAAAGAAAGTGTTGCTCTAAAAATAACATGGACTATTCAAAAATAATCATTTGTGAATGCATTGCGCTAAAGGGGGCCCTGAGACGATCATACCATACGATTTGGTCGGAAATAAGTCTCCAGACAGTATAATTTGGCAGCCAATGAGGGTTTTCTGAAATGACGTTCACTGAGTGTGTGCAGGGTGGCAGCACTGACCTGTGGAGTGTCAAAGCATGAAAGCACGTAAATGAAATGTTTTATGAACTAGAATAGATCCTAAACTTTTTGAAGTAAAACTTGCGCTAAGGTAACTCGTGAAATTCAAATTTTCTTACGTTTTTTGCAATTTGCAGGTCAGTAACCGGTTGTATGTTGATCTAAATATGATTCGCAGTCATAACAAATATGGCTTTACAGGATTATAATCATTAGAATCAGCATAACAACTCTCCAAGTTCTTAAAATCCTACTCGTGCAACGTGCAATTAATACAAAAACTACTGACTTCCGGTTGTCGGTATGACACCTTCGGAAAGGATTCATACAGATCGCTTGATTATATTTACGAGATTGATGATTATTGTTGTTGTGTGTGTAAAACTTTTATGGAAATCGAAGAGTGATCTGTTTTATTTGTAATTCTACAAGTCTGTTACACATGGGGTGTATGAGAAAGCATTACGTTCATAAACTTTTAAGTTACTTAACTAAATATTTTTAGAAACATAAAAAATAACTGTAAAAAAAAATTGTTTTCCGGTGTCGGGAACGGCAAGCTACCGATTGTCACTTTGTCAGGGCTGAGGAACCTTCTAACTGTGCATTGAGGACAGGAAAAAGGTGGTTTTATAAAATAATTATAATATTACGTTTTCCCATTTGGAATAAGTTCATATTGCTTTAAAAATAAACTTGCTGGAAACTCCCCTTGCGGTAATTTTCCATTTGTGAGCATAGACTATTTAGTAACTGAATACAACTCTATTTCGTAGCGTCACTTTGATTTTTGATTGATTTGTATTTACAGTCTATGGTTTTGATGACTTCGACTTCGTTGAGAGAGAATTGTTAGCGGCGCAAATACAGGATTATTTTTAATATAAATTACAATTACTTCAAGAAATTAACCGTCTAATCCATCTCAGTAAAGGTAAGGGCGTAAGTTAACCCTACGGAAGTACTGGAAAGTGATTATTTATTATGTTCATATATTTCCTTCAGTATCACAGCCATGTTGAAGTAGTGTTGATTTTACTAAGTTTTCGTCAGTTTATCGTTCAAAAAAGTTAAAAGTTGTTCACAAGTATATGTGACAGACCTAAGTTTTGTTTGTGTTGTGATTATAAAGTTGAAAGTCTTTGCAATATGAAAAGTGTTACAAAGTGCAACCAATTCTGGCTTCGAGGCGTCGTCGTGAAGGTAAGGCTGGATGTGTCTTCCAATATACATCACAACGTAGCATTTACCAGTTGTATAAAAGTAAAGAAATACGTCTACGAAATAAGTTGATACATTTCTATTATAATTTTTAGATTCTTGAGTACATTCATACAAACAGTTAAAAGAATAGTTCTAGTCATCATTGTAAAGTAACATTTCTTAGCCGATAATGCAGGAATCGACAGAAGTAGGTAGGTGTAAAGCAAGAATGGCAAAGCCCAGTATGTTTATTTTTTTTTGGGAAATTCTTGTTTTTTATTATTTCTTAAAATTATTGAAAAGGTGAGTTATTATATCAGAGATATGCATGCTTTTTAAACTTATTTAATACAGTATTGATTACAATAGGTATTTATTTAACATGTTTTAAGCATTGGATGCTACCTGTTCATGTTAAAATTTGTGGTATTGTTAATTATGGACATACTCCATAGGGTATCATAATATCATGGCCACAAAATGTTCATAGGTATATTTGTATGAGTTTCTTAAATTACAGTTTATTGATTTATTTTTGTTATTTTAATAAATAATGACAGAAACACAACCTTGTTCTTGTACATGCTTAGTCTCATTTTAGTTTTCCTAGAGTATAATTTTATTTTGTTTATGGGTTCAATAAAGTTAAGAAAGTCAAATAGGCTTATGGATATTTGCTTCTGTTGAAGTAAATTAAGAATGTTTGTACTAACATTTGATACAGTATTGCATATTTTGACTGGTTGAAGCTATTTATAAATGAAATAACAATAAGAGTGCTTGTTTGGGTTGGGTCCAAACTACAAAACACCACTAGCTTCATATGTCACTCGCATTTTTACAGAGATGGATTCGGAAGACTCCAGAGATCGGTCATCCTCGAGTAGTAGCAGTACAAGCTCTAGGAGCCGAAAGAGCTCATCATCAGACAAGAGTGTACCCTCCAAAAAGGGGGCAAAATCCCCACCACACTCCCCAAAATCTCCTAGGTCTCAGGGTCCGCGGTCACCTTCCCCTGAAAGTCGGTCTCAGTCACCATCACCACAATCCCCAATACATGGAAAGCCACCACGGTCACCAGATAACCTGAGTGGAGCACATTCTGACATAAATTCACCAGAAAATTCAATACCTGCTTCACCTGTAGGTCCTAAATCACCAAGTGAAGTGGGTTCAAATGTAGGGTCACCAGGGCATGGAGATCAGTATTCGTCAGCTCCAGCAGCAGGAGATGGTCCGAAGACCCCACAGAGTCCAGGCAGCTCAGCCAGATCTCCTCCTGGTTCCCCAGACAATAGGTCAAGACCTGCTTCTCCTAACTCTGTAAGGAATCCCAACAGACGATCCCCCTCTTCAAGTCCTTCTCCTGACAGAAAGTCATATAGATCCCCTCGCACATCACCTGCTGCTAAACAAAATGATTGGAGCCCAAAGGAAAGGAATGAAAAATGGAGGAGACACACAAAAGCTGAACAAAAAATGGTCCCTGCTCCGCGAGCCCGTAGTAGATCAGATTCCAGCCGCTCCAGTAGGAGTTCATCATACAATAAAAGGAGTAATAAGGACCCAGCAACAGAAGAAATATCAGAAGGTAATTTATTTAATGTTGTAAGAAATTAAGTCTTTTATGAAGTAGTTCCTTTATTTTCAAAACAATGCTACTAAGGGTTTTGTTTGCCTAGGGGAAATGGAATCTGACCAAGAAGACAGAAAATCGAGAAGTAAATCTAGGAGCAGTGACAAGCCTGATGGAAAAGACCTTAAAGACCTTAATATAAGTCATGAGGATTTATCAGACGTATCTGACTTGGACTCTATGGGACCAGAAGAAACAGAGAAAGGATCAAAGGTATTTAGTTCATAAACTCACGCCTTCTTCCCATGGGGGTAGGCAGAAACAATAGAATCCCACCTGCTACACTCTTTACAGACTCCTTATGCTTTGTTTACATTCATACATCTGATCATGCACGTACGCCAGTTGCGAGTACTACACCTGACCTTTCTAAAGAACATCACCAATTAGATCACTATATTATGTCCTTCTAGGGCGTTCCTTCCAGGCGTTTCCACTCACATCTGCCTTGTAAATACCTTTTGTTAGTCGCCTTTCATTCATCCTCTCAACATGACCAAACCATCTAAGCACACTCTTTAAGATATTCACTACATCTTCTTTTAAACCGCACCGTTGCCTTATCACATAATTTTTCAGCCTATCATTCATAGTGACATGCTTCGCAAGGAACGCATTTCCACAGCAACACTGTCACCCCAAATACAAACTCACTTACCTGCTCCACACTATTATCATATATTTTCACATCACACACCGATACATCCTCTTCTCTTTCAAACACCATGGTCTTCGTCTTATTCACAATTATATTCATCCCTTTCATCTTATGTGTTTCATCCATCATAGTCACCATGTCTTGCAACTGTTCTGCTGAAGATTCAAGTAGAACTTGGTCATCTGCGTATAAAAGGCATTTGACAGGCAACTCATTCTCAATCCACAATCATCCTCTTTCAAATCTATCAGACACCTATCCATGTACAAGTTGAACAGCCACAGTGATGCTCCACAACCCTGTACAACACCGCTTAAGATGCAGAAGTCTGTATGCCCTATTTATCCTAACACAAGCACTGGAATCCTGGTATAAAGATTTCAGTGCCCGTACCAAGCACCAGTCCACCTCGTACACGGATAGTGTCGACCATAGTTCTTCCCTTCATACGCTGTCATAGGTATTCTCCAAGTCAACGACAGCACAGTAGACATTTTTGTGCTTTGCCAGATTATTTGGCTATGCACCTTAGGGAGAAGATCTGATCCATACACCCCATTCCCTCTCTAAATCCTGCCTGCACGCGCCAGATTTTCTCATCTGTCACTCTTATCACTCTATTTATTAAAACCTTCGCATACTGTTTGCCGACAACATTCAAAAGACAAGACTAATGCCGCGGTAGTTTTTACACTCCTGCTGAGAGCCTTTTTCCCTATACAATATTATTTTTACTAAGTAGATGCGAAACCCGAAACACGTGTGTATTTTTATGTAAAGAATCTGTGGACAAAATTTATAAACTTTTTTTATTTTTTTTAAGCCTTGCCCCGCACTAGGAATTTCTCCTGTATTGTGGGTGCGTTTACAAACATATAAACTCACGTACACAAACAGCCAGACCCGGAACAACTACTTGTAGGTCATACAAATATTTGTTCCGTGCGGGAATCGAACCCGCGACACGCAGCGCAGCAGTCAATCGCTTAACCACTGCGCCAACCGTGTCCTCAAAAACTGTATCATGAAAAATCACAAAGTTATAATAAGGTTGTTATGTTACCGGGTTGTCCGTACAAAAACATGCTAACGGCGCCCCCGCGCCGCCAGGGTCGTATTGCGCTCATTGATTCTAATTTGGCAGTAGGTACCTAATCTGTACGACGACATTTTCCATCACACTTAAATATTTTTGGGACAAAATATAACATGGTGTAAAAGTTATTGAAATCGATTCAGTTCCTTATTCTGAACAAACTATATTGAGGTTTCTCAAATACTAAAAATGATGTCGTATAGTGGTATGATTACAGCCTTGCACCAGTCATTCGACACCTGACCTTATCTGCAACACATTTTAAAGATCCGGCACAACAGGCTTGCTACCACCCCGTCACCGCTTTTCAGCATTTCAGCAGACACCGTCATACCCTTCAGCAGCTTCAGCTTTCACAATTTTCATCCCTTTCAATGCTCTTACAATCTCATATATTTCTATTTCATTCCCTTCTGCATCTGAGCTTTCCGTCTTCAAAACTGGCTTCTGCCTAGTAACCCACTCTTTGCACACTATCCTGACAACTAAATAATCTTTCAAAGTATCCCTTCCAGCAATCCAAGACCCTACATTCTTTGCGTAGTAAATATTCATCTTCTGCTCTTGTAACATTCATACTCGATGTTCCTGTCACTCCGCGAGCCAATCATATAAACTCGGTGTTTAGTGCAACAATAGACTAAATTATGGCTATTTAAAGCCACCCAACTCTAATTAACTAATACATTGCTATGAATTTGCGCGCAACCCACGAGCGCGACGCGAGAAATTAGTGTCTCGAAAGACGCAATGCGATTTGTCGCGCCTTTCTGAGGAAACCTTTAAGACTTTGACAGGAATGGTAGTTAATGTTATGTTTATTTGTTATTTTAGCCCAAATCTCCACCGGCATCACCAGAACACAAAGCAGAACCTGTTAATGGAGCAAGCAGACAGTCCTCACCACATTCAGATAGTGGAAAGGGCGAAACACCAAAATTGGAAAAAGTAACTATTTGAAAGATGCTGCATGCAACTTTTTTCATAGAATGGTCAAAATACTTGTCTTTTTACCCGACTGCGCGTCGTAAAAGAGGGTAATGTGTTTATCAGCCTTTAAGTTTAAGTATGTATGTATGTTTGTTTGTTCCTTTGTGGCGCTATAGTAGACCAAACGCGTGGGTTGATTTTGATGATTCTTAGGGCGCCTTCAAATTTACCGCAAAGTGCCGCTCGGTAAATTTGCGGCCGCGCTGCTTTGTTAAGGAGACGGAAATAGGTCATCTTTTTTTTAAGTTCAGTCTTTACGCAATGGGTCTTTTGATTTTTTAAATTTATTTCTACTGTATTGGAGTTACACTCTGTTTAAAACAGATGAATTGACTATCCTTTTACATTATTTTCATTATGCTTAATTACCATTGAGCAACATACCCCTCTAAAGTTGTTTGCTATAAACTTTAGGTTCCACAAGAAAAAACGAGTAACACAGAAGATGGAGAAGAACAATTAGATTTCGAAGCAGAAGAAGGCGAATGTATAGAACCAAAAGCTGTAGAACAATCTAATGGAGATGCTGACGATAAAGTAGTGGAAAAAGGTAAATTACTAAAACACTAAACGCCAAATCACAATCGACGAACTTTAGAATTTGGAGGCGTGATTTCGCAGAGTTTAGGATTTCATGAAGACAAATTAGGCTGATTATTGGATCTTTCTGTTAGAAAATACAGTAAGTCGTAGTAGACGCCCTTTCAAGCATAAGAGAACCTTACATAGGCGGGAATCCCACGGCTCAAGCGATACAGCAGTTCAACGTGTTCTACAAGTGGCAATCATCCATCATTCTGACCCACTACACTTACGCGATCAACATTGATCTTACATCGATCTTGTCCTAACCGTCCAAGGCCCGACGCCCATTGGCGGCACGGCAAGGTATCTTTAGACGACGAATAAAAATATAACTTAATGGTATAGAAATAAAGTTGAAATTTCAATGGGCGCCGGGCCTAAGTATACCGCAGTATTGTTTTTGTACTTACGACCGTTAACATTGAAATTTCAACTTTATTTCCATACTTTTATGTTATATTTTTATTCGTCGCCTAAAAATATCTTTCCATGCCGTGCCGCCAATGGGCGCCGGGCCCAAGTGTCTTAGCCCAGGTGCGCACGGGCGATTTTTTTCGCACATTCTATTTTCGACGCTGCTTAGCGCCAAGAGTTGAAAATTCAACAATGTGTTTTTTCGACGCGCTGGGTTGCACTATTGGTTTCTCAACTCTCGGCGCAATACCGAGAGTTGTAAATCTAGTGCGCGATAAAATCCCGACGCGATATTTTTACGTCCGTGCGTACATTGGCTTACTGTCCTAAACTGTCTGGCAGACCAAGTGGGCAGCTTCATTAAAATTGTTACGACTTTTCTTTCTAAGTCCTCGTAATCTATTTTATAGTCTGTGGAATCTATGGCTATGGTTTGACGTGCATTGTGCGCTAACTGGCTTTTCTGACTGTACATCTGTATTTTAACTAGTTGATAAGTAACGATACTAAAGGATTGAAAAATAAACATGTGGATCCTCTCATTCCTCTCGGTGCAGTTTAATTTTTATAACTTAGAAATATTGGTAACATAATGGACCTTGCTATGAACAGAGGACGTACGAGCGGTGCGGCGGTCCCGCGGCTCGTCACTGGAAGAAGGCGAGGTTTCTGATGAAGCCGAGCGGCGCCCGGAGGAGAGTGAGCCGCGCCCGGTGTGCCGGTTCTTCTCCAGGGGCGCTTGTACGTGGGGAGTCAGCTGCAGGTAAATAACTACGTGAAATTAGCGAGGATGACAAAACTTCAATAGTGATGGGACACCATGATGGCGTTCGTCAAGTGTGCACGCACATGCCGTGGACGATAATAGTTTATTCAATAAACCTATACCTACTATGTTTTATGGACCCCTCGTGACTCGTACTCAAAAGGCTAAGGGCCCCCGCGCACTAGGCAGCCTAGCTGCGGCAGCCAGTCGAACATATGACGGTGTATGGGAGCCCGCGCACCAAGCAGCCACGAAATCCCGGCTGAGGCAGTCAGTAGAACGCGCCCGATCGCACGGGAGCGAATTGGCTGCGCGCAGCCAGAGCGAGTGTAGGCGAATGTATGTGGCTGCCTTCAGCCTCCGCGCACTTGTCGTAGCAGCCAGACGTATTTTGTGTTGTGTATCCTTAAAATATGTATGAAATAAGCCTTTTGAGTGCCTTTCTATAAAAAGAGGATGAATCCAATGTGTTTTCTTTGCTTTGCGTTTTACGAGATAGATAAAAAAATGTAAGTTCTTCCACGTCCATATCGCTCGATGATTGGGTCACAACTGGCCGTCAATTGGCTGCTATAAATGGCTGCTCAAATATTCAGGCTGCCTAGTGCGCAGGGGGCCTTCAAGTTTTAGATATCACTAGATTATGGTATATCTAGTGGGTGGGGTTTTTCGCTACTCCACAACAAAGCTCGTATTTTACTTGCAATAAAAGTTAAGCTGATTGTTATATGCAAAGGTTTCATGTAGGTGTACATGTGTGACATAAGTATTTACTGATCTGTGATCATCACAGGCGAGTCATGACAGACGTCGTGAACTTGGCGTGATAATGGCAATACGGTAGTCATAACAGACGTCGTGAACTTGGCGTGATAATGGCAATACGGTACAAAACCCTTGCAGTTTGATGAAGTTTTAGTCTGTGTATAGTAGTAACACGTGTTTATTGGTCAGGTTTCTCCATCCGGGCGTGACGGATAAAGGCAACTACAATATGTTCGACGTAGTAAGGGGCGTGCCTTCGGGAGGAAGTTACCCGGCTCCACCAGCCAGGGATGTCGCACCGCCTGAGTCTGCGTGGGAAAGGGGACTGCGCACTGCTAAGGAGGTGAGTTCAACCAAGTTCCAAGTAATAGGGGGCAAGCCTATTGCTAGCAAACGGCATAAATACGGACTAAGTGCTGCTACTGAATAATCCTTGATAGTGTAGCGGTATAAACAACGCCACATACGAACTACGCGTCACACTGACGTCACGCAAAATCCTGCATCGCGCAAGCAGTTTACCGCAAAACTAGCATATATACAACATCCCGACATCAACCGTCGGGCAGTTGCCCACCAAACCCGGAGGATCCTCCCTTTTGTATAGAGGATGATTGAACTTTACACCCTGTTTCTCATACCTCTAAACTAGAAAAAAAAAACCTCAAAAACACTGGCCAACCTGGGATTGGAACCCAGGGGAACATTCAGCAGACCACAGGAAAGCCAATCAGTTTCTCTAAGTGAATAAGAATGCATATTAACTATTTAATGGTGTATCTTACAAAACTCGTACCTGTTTCCAATGGAGGTTGGCAGAATCTTTTAACCTTTTAACAATTCTAGGTGCATCGTCTTCACATTATAATTATATAATTAATGTACCTATAAAAATATTGTACAAGATTTTAAAAGAGTACTGGTGGAGTTTCTTGCCCATTCTTCTCCATACGAAACTACCTTTTGGAAGGGGCGACTAGAATCAACTCTATTTTTTTTGTAAATATTGACGTTCAAAAGTATATGTGCCTATTTGAAATAAACAATTTGACTTTGACTTTGAACCTAAACTGAACCAACAGATGCTGCGAATAGCGAACAAACGTAAAGAGCAAGACATGGATTTCGAAGAGAAGAAACTGCACTTATCTGTGGGTGGCGTGGTGCACGACCCGGACGCCGAGCTGGCGTACGCGGCTGCGGCCGTGGGCGCCTCGCCGCCGCGCCACCACGACGGGCCCGCGCCGCCGCACTACAGGGACGCTGAGGCCTTCCGGGGAGGGTACGTACTTATTTACACTTAAACATAACAATCAAGTAACCTTATGAAGATAAGACTGGTTGGAATTGGCTGGACCGGGAACTCACAAAACATGATAAATGATTTTAATGATGATAAATGATTTTTATTTCTGTAAGTAGGTTTGTACAAACACTTATACGTCAATCATATTTTAAAACTAGATGAGGTCGGCGTTTCCTATCTGACTACTCTGAGAAGAAAGGCCGAAACAAACTCAGAGGTCACAGTCTCTTTTAAAGTCCAGACATAATCTTGGTCAGGTGGAAAGGCCATGCAGATTTGTGTCTGAAATGGACTTTTGAGGAAAGAACCACACAGATTGAGTGGAGGTCCACTCAATCTGAGTGTCCACGATTACTGACAAATGCGTGCACTGACTGGTCAGGTGACCAGTCAGTGCACGCATTTGTCAGTAATCGTGCAGCTCTACTCAGAACTTAAGGAGCTCAACGATGCGCGGATCAATAAAACCAAAGAAAGGACATTTGGGTAGGCCGCTTATATGACTCAAACTGCCAGACCATGATTAACACTAACTGAGAATAAAAGAAAAGGAAAAAAAATAACCCACAGAGTCTTCACAATAATTAAAATAATATAATACTTTACTAGTAAATATCATGTCATTGTGTGTAAAATAATAATTAAATGTCACTGTATATAAAATAATAAAAGTTAGCAAAAAACATCAAACAATAAAAATAAACCACCTCAAAATGTAGAAAAAAAAAAAATTGGAGCAGCTCAATCCCAAGCCTTTTTGTCCTCAATATAATCTTTAACGGTATAAAAGGCTTTCTGGCACAACTGACGTTTAATGAATGAATTTATTAAGGCTTAGACCTTGAACGTGGCTTGGAAGTTTATTATAAAAGCGTATACATTGACATCAGAACGAGCCACCTATTTTCTTGAGCCTTGTTGTTGGTACAATAAATTTATGTTTGTTTCTAGTATTTATACAGTGTGAGTCTTCATAATGTGCACATATCGAAATGAGGGAAACTTAGCTTAATTTTATCGACGGAAAAAATAGTTTAAAAAAATCTAAAAATTTAATTTAATTTTTATAGCATTTTTTTAATTTTGTTCGCTGCTGTGACCCCTGTGTAAACAAATCGGTATAACTTTTAAACTAAACGATCTGTCACGATGAAACAAACTCAGTAATGACTGGAAATAATAGGGCGTCTTCATAAAATAAAAACTAACGAAAAACTCGCCCTCAATTGAGTATTAGGGTGATTTTATAACAAACATCTGATATTTTTTCATAATTTTTTATAATAATTGTAAAATTTCTCAGTAAAAGTCCTGATTACCTACCCTTTTTTATTACTTTAAATTATTTTCCATCGTATCAGCTTTCCAAAAGTATAAATACCATGTTTATAACTCAATCACAACGTTTCCTATCAACTGTTAAAGAAAGGCCTTGCACTCGACTACGTACTTTACTTTAGCAGGTAGAGACACTTTTTTGTAAAAAAAAAATAGTTTAATATTTTTTTTTTTTTTTTTTCCGTCGATAAAATTAAGCTTAGTTTCACTCTTTTCGATATGTGCACATTATGAAGACTCACACTGTATTATGGATATCACTGTATTTTTTAAACAATTTTATATTTTTATGGGCATATAACAATCAAGTATAGTATAACACTAATGCACATGTTTTGGGATCTGATGAGCTGAGCGATCTCACTTATTCTGCAATAAAAATAAACTAAATTATGAATGTTTTATTTGCAGGCCATACGGTCCGATGTATCGAGGTCGTTTCCCTCGACCACAAGTTGACGACCGGGAACGTTTTTATGACCGCGAACATATGTACGAGCGAGAGCGTGCTGGCTATGAAAGAGTGCCGCACTACGACGAACGAGCCCCCGCGCCGGAGGAAGGGGCTTATCATAAGGTATGGGTTTAGTTCATAGAGAACATGTTATTTCATAATTTCACTAATCAAGTTGCCCTATTTGATGACTATTTCATGAAATCATGACATTTATATTTGTTACGGTCGCGAATTTTATTTTTGTCAACATTAAATTTGACACTGTCCTGCAAATTGCTAAAAACGTAAGAATTTTACGAACTACCTTAGCGCATCCCCCTTAAATGACTATTTCATGAAATCAGGACATTTGAGGCCAATTCTAACTTAAAAGAGTTGTATTGTGTTTTGATTATTGTAATGATTATAATGTTGTAAATAAATATTTGGTACGGTCACGAATCATACAATATGTCCCAGAATTAACGCACAATTTCTTAAGGGGTCATTGTACTCATCATTATAAACAACTTTTACTATGGGACCAAACCTCAAATCGCGAAAAAAAAACAGCTGTTCCTTACATTCCTACATGTATGTTCTCATAACTCGTCAAATGTAGGGAACAGCTGATTCTTTTTCGCATAATGATGAGTACAATGACCCCTTAAAAGTTTGTGCGGTAATTCTGGGACATGATGTATATCAACATACAACTTGACACTGTCCTGCAAATTGCAAAAAAACGTAAGAATTTCGCGGGGCTACCTTAGCGCATCCTCCTTATGGAAGTTCTTAATTGATATAAAAATATACAATGCTTATGAGATTCACCAAAATATCCCTTGCTAATAAAGATAAATTTTATCTACCTACTACATAATCATTTTTTCCCAACTACAGAATCATGTTCGGGTCGCCTTCCAGGCTAACCGGATGCAGCTGGTACCTAAACAGCTGTGCGCTCGCTCGTTTTTCGATTTCTAGGTTTTTAGGTATTTTATTAGTATTTCATGTCGGGGGAAATAAAACAATTGAACAAATACTGGAAATGTGACTATTACTGCCACCTTTCTATTAGAGCCACCAAAAAAAAATTGCGCACTGGTTATTTTTTTTTTTTCTGTATAAGTTTAATTTCGAAAGTCAGTGTCTTTGATTTTGTATTTTCGTTTTTTTGCCACCGAATTCAGACTTCCGAAAAAACGTATTTTTCACTATGTAGTGTTTTTGTTTTAGTCTTTTTTTTTGTGAAATTGTTTTTATATTTCACGCTTTAGTTGTAGTACATACCCCACACAAATTCGTATACCACTACTTGCTATGTAAATAACAATGATAGGAAGTTAATATAACATCATCAACAGGGTGTGTTTACACTTTTATTGGATAATTTTCGAACAGACTATACCTTTTATAATTACATTAACAATTTACACAATTACACTAAATAATTACAGCAGTTATGAAACTGCTGTAATTATTTAGGTACCTTAAACATGCTCTAAATATGTAGGTACCTTAAACAGGCTCTAAACACCACACCGCTTTTTCTATCAATTACTTATCGTTTGACCTTCAGACTGTCGGTGGTGCTGGACGTAAAGGCGTCTGAGTGGTGCCGGAAGTAAAGAATAGCACTCCCCTATTTCTTTCCGTGGGTGTCGTAAAAGGCGACTTACTAAGGGACTTACTAGAGAATGGGCAGCAGCGTTCTCTATGCATTTTAACACCATACTGCGATTGCCAATCCGCCTGCCAAGCGTGGCGATTATGGCAAGCCCCCCCTTCCCCTTTGGGGGAGGCCTATGTCCAGCAGTGGACGTCTTTCCGCTGAAATTATGAATGATGATGATGATGGCCTTCAGATCATTACAATTGCCAAAGTCTCGTATGTTCAAAGCAAATTTCTTTTATTTTAGCGTCGCATCCGACCCTCTCGTGAAGTAATAGTGCAACGCGCTGAAGTCGAGCGTCGCGAGGGGCGGGAGGGGCGCGGGGAGGTGCGGGAGGGGCGCGAGGGGAGGCGCGGGGATGGCAGGACGGACGAGTGGGCTGATCCTTGGATGCGCGCTGAACCTGCTGCAAGGCGACGAAAGCCGCCTTCTTCTGATGAATCATACTCTTCTTCTAGGTATGCTTTTCTTTCTTTATTTAAGTGTCAGCAATATTAAACAGTACCCGGCTGTTAATAAGGCACAAGCGGGAATTAGTAAAAAATCTGCTTTGTACAGCGTTGTCTCTGTCACTTATACATAACGTCTGTAAATAGACGCTTAACGAAGTCGACAGTCACTTGTTCTTCCCGTCATGGTTGTACCGTTGCATTCACCAATACAAGAGTTTTCAAAGTCAAATTATTTATTTCAAATGGGCACATAAAAGGCACTTTTAGAGTCAAAATTTACAAAAAAAATAGAATTGGTTCTAGTCACCCGTTCCTCTTTTAAAATGTTTTACAATATTTTGTGTAGCTACATTAATTATGTAATTATATGTGAAGACGATGCACCTAGAATAAAATTACTACAGTCCCCGGCACGTAAGTTGGCAAGAGTAGTTAGATGCGCAGAAGTAATTTTTTAGGTCCCTTTGGTGGTCAAGCGGGGCGCGGGGAATGAGGGAGCACTGTTCCGAGCACGCGATTGGTGCGTCAGTCGACACTCCCCTCCCGCACCTCGCCCCGCGTTCCGTTTGCTCCCGATTACACTTGCGTGCACTAAAATTATACCCTTTGTTTTTGTTGAGTTTTTGTTAAGGTTTTGTTACGCATTGTTGTTACTATTTTAAATTAAGTTTATTTTATGAGTGTATTTTTGAGGCAGCTACTAATGAAGCTTGTTGCCCATTTTATTTATTTTATGTTATTTATAACACCTAATAAACTTCACGAATTCCTCTCCTTTCTTTAACTTTCTTCTAAACAGGCATGTTTAAAATAAATGATGGCAATAAGAATAACGACAAACAATAAAATTCACAATTTTTTTGTTGCATAAGTTTACTATGCGCGAACTTAATCCCTTTATCCCAAAACTTTGCCAAGTTACGTGCCGATTGTATCAAGTAGTACAATAGGTAAAAATAATTTAAAATGAAGCAATTTTGCGTGCGTTACATTTCTCGGTTCCATAGACAACGACTTCTCACACCAAAAATTAAAGTCGTTTCACAGCAAAACATTTTGCTTAATGTTACTTAGATGTACAGAATGCGGCATCTAATGGCTATGTGATGGATCATTTTTACACCCTGTATGCGACAGTATCTGTGTAAACTCCATGTACCATATCAACGGCCAATTACTGTTACACCTCTGCCTTACCCTTGGGGTTACTCAGACGTTATGTCGAGTGCCAACTGGTCGTATCACGGTCAGGGTTCAATGCTGTTGGGGTCAAAACTCAAAACCGCGTTCCAATAGTATAGCAATTCCTTAAAAGTAAGTCAAAGAAGACTGTAAATGCAGTCGAGCGAGCTC
Source organism: Tiliacea aurago (assembly GCA_948098905.1). Classification (NCBI taxonomy): domain Eukaryota; kingdom Metazoa; phylum Arthropoda; class Insecta; order Lepidoptera; family Noctuidae; genus Tiliacea; species Tiliacea aurago. Next base: position 10,587,006 of record OX402590.1, read on the forward strand.
ACAGATTTTGGTGATCCGTCGTGGTTTTGATTTTCGGCCATTAATGTTGATGTTTTCGGCGCGAGTCAGAGGCTATCTAAGGAGACGAGTTGCAGCGTATGAAACAGGAAGACGCATTGGCTCGCGTCGGTATGAAGTGAGTGTAGGTAAAATTATAGAGAGCCTGTGGTGTGGTATACAAATGTGCGCTTGCGCGTTAGAATATTAATATTGGGTCCAAATTGCATAGTTTTAAGACATCTGATGAAGGAAACGATAATTTTAGATATCTCTGTTATATTTATAAATCCATATCACTTTTATTCATGAAATTTTAATTCGATATTTTCTCCTGCTTCGTCCCCTCTCCCTTGGGCGATGGGTTTCGCTTTCATAACTCGTCTAATGTTGTGGTGTTTTCGGTGTTCGATTTCTCATGACTCTCATTTTAATCTCGATATTAACAACTATAACTGCATGCTCGTTCTTGATCATTGTCACCTGTGGGACTCACTATGGTCGCGACCGTGTGCGCATGTGACATGTAACATAACCATGCGTGCGTGTGTGCATGCGTGCGCGTGTGCGAGACCCCCCCTCCCCCCGCCCGCCCGCGTCCCGCTCACTCCGCAGCTCTTCAAATTCCAGTTCCCGAAGTTCGCGATCGCCGAGCGCGCGGCGCAAGAGAAGGGCATCCTCTTCTTCCAGACAAAGGTGAGATGGACGTTTTACGATTTCAGTAACGCTCAATAAAAATATGCATAGGTTCGTCTTCTTAAATTCGACTCTCGGGAACGCGAGGCTCTTCGCGTAAATCTAAAAGCGCTACATCCGCGATTTCTTGGCATTCTCGGCTACTTTCGAAATATTTTTCTTTTGTCCATCTTCTTTTGAATAAAATCGAGTTTTTTTCTAAAGTTCTTGCTATACTTCTTCTGCGTCCACTGGCGGGCATCTCCCATGTTGCGCCACAACACCCGGTTCTCTGTATCTTTCTTTCGAACGCCAAATTTAGAGCAAGCAGGTGTAGGAGCGTGCAGTTGGGTCTTAGATGTAACGTGGTTGGTGTGGTGCAGGTTGTCGCCGTCAGTGATAGTTCGCGAGCGGCGCCTGGCGACGGCCCGCGCCACGGCCATGAACCCGCCCGCGCCGCGCCGCCGCGCGCCCTCGCCGGCCGCCGCCCGCCAGCTGTCCGCTAACCCGCCGCCGCCCGCCTCGCACGCGATGCACCGACACAAGGTATCAAACTACCCTTGGGCTCTACTCCGAAGTATCGGCCGAGTGTTCGGCCGTTTCCTGACTACGCTGACCATGGCTACCTACGGCGAAACAAAAAAAAAACGCATTCAAAGAGATAAGTCAAAGTCAAAAATGTGACTTGTAGTCGGGTAAGGACTCAAAAGTCCAAAAAGGAAACTTTGGAAGTCAAGAAAAGGCTAAACATTCGGCCGATACTGCGGACTATCGCTTCGAATTTGTCATAAACAATTACAAGTATCAACAGATGCGTCTTCAATGGACACTGGGGAAGAAATCCCTCTCAACAAGCTCTCTAAACCTTGCCATGCCACCAGTTCACAAAAAGAAGGCCGGAATCCCAACAGTGGGAACTTCATATGCTGATTATGGTTATGGTGAAGCGCCTACTTAACATCTGCGACAATTATCTATGGAGCTGATAATGATATACAGTTTGTGATAACTGATAAAACTATTTTTGTGTATCAGGATGAATTGGACCCCTACGGGCGCAACAAGCCAGCAAGCCGCAACAGGGATAGGAAGAAGTATTCGCGATCATCATCATCTGGCTCTGGTATGTATGAATAACATTCTAAACAACCTCTAGCACAACATTTATAGTATCGTTGGTTTGTAGGCTACGTTTTTTTTAAAATGTAATCGATGTAGTATACTTGCGAAAGCTCTGCATTTCTGTTTATTCCTAGTTCAGGTAGAATCCAAGTTTAAAGCCCTAATATTGTAAATATTTATGTTAAATTAATTATTTTAATAAACATTTTCAAACGTAGCCTCAGAATGTGTAATTCCAACGCGAACATGTTATAACTGCCACGTTTGTTTTTAGAATCATCTTCGTCGTCGAGTGAGTCGGAGAGCGAGTCTCATTCGTCGTCATCATCGGGCAGCTCCGGAGCACGTCGTGCGCGCCACGCTCGTCTGCTAAATGCTGCCGCTAGACCCAGGTATGAAGAACCTTCAACATACGAGCTATAAAGATGCCGTCATTTAACGTCCGCAAAATGTCGGCCGTCATGAAAATTATGGCGGGTGTATCATTTTGCGGTCGTTATAATATAACGGTACCGCTTTCTAAAACCCAAGCTTTATACTATACATGTCGGAACATCAGAGGCACTGATATCATGTAAAATGTCAGCCCCAATACTGTCCTTGCATCATTGCTGAAGTCAGCATATTCACAAAGTACATTTTTGTGTACAGGTTAAATGCTAAAACGGGTGCTGGCTTAGCGGCGGCTGTGACGACAGTTACAAGCAAGAAGGAAGTTCCCAGTGATAAAGGTAAGAATAATTATATTCCAAGTTTTATGCTGCGAAAATATCCGCGTACGGTATGCATTACAAGTTACGGCACCCTTCCTTGAGGGTATAATTTAAGCCAGAAGCGAAAGTCGCCTCTCTCCCGAGTAGTAGTAAAGTTTGTTACTGCTTCATTATGTTTTCTGATAGTTTTGGAAAAAGGTTAGGTTAGGGAAAATTACTTAGCTACAACCTGAGTCATTGTTCTCTAAACTATTGCATGCCTCAGACTTCCTACAAACAAATACTGTATTCAATAACTAGGAATGAATATGATCCTTACGCCATTATTACTGTACATATAGGTAATAGTTTTATTGTTAAAAAAGATGATATCACTGATAGTGTGACCGAACTTTTGACGGTAAATTGTAAGAAAATAATTTTGTGTGCTTTTCCGTACTTTGAGCACTTGTTAAACAGGCAAAACAACTACATTCACATGTTAAAAAATCATTTCTTAGTTAGTCACCATAGTGACAAGATTTACATTTTTTGACACCAACATTTTTGTTGATAAGCTAAGGTCGCCTAGGGATACTGTGTATCTACCCATTAGTTTTAGACGTCAAATGGCTAGGCTATTAGCTTTCAATATTAACCCAGACATAACTAGTATGACGAAGTCATCTATAATATGCACCACAATTAGTAATAGTACTAATGTTATGGTGGTTAGTTAAAATAATTTAAACTAGTTTGTAAGACAACAGAAGGTATCACTAACAGTATAGTTACACTTAATGAACAAAAAGGTATTTTCTAGCACTAAAATAGTAAATCGCAGAAAAGGGGCTAGGATAAGCCCTTAGTTTAATTGTGTGAGGCGATTAGGTATATGACAGTCAAAATAACATTTCAGAATCGGGCGGCAAGAAACGTTCGGCGGCATCTCCAGTAGACTCGGGACCGGCTAAGAAATCAGTATCGAGACGAGAAGAGCTGTTGAAACAATTAAAGGCAGTCGAGGATGCTATAGCTAGGAAGCGGTCTAAGATCTAGTGACGGCGATATGATGGGCTAACGTACAGCTCATGGCATAGGACGTTTCGGCAATGATGCCGAATATTCAGTTTTGCCTGGTGTGTCTGTAGTAGCATCAATTGTACACTGCGTATCCGCGGGCCTATCCCAAAAAATTCAATGTATGCATGTTACTGTAAAAAATGTATACTTCTAGTGTTAACCTTAAAAGACCCAGGCAGAGTTGACCTCGTACAAATTTAAGCATTTACATTATTATAATGTAACAGTATCGTGTTAATATAATTATGAAACCTCATAAACAAGAAACGATTTTTAGAAGTATTTAATTTAATGTTAACATAATAATTATGATTTTTTTCCTAAATCATCTTTGTGCTGAGACGGAGAAAGCGGGTGTATCAATTCAACTTGACAAGTGTTTGAAAAGTAAATTATTTTTGCTATTCATCTCAAACTGAAGGCGGAACCTAGACATGTAGGTTTTATGGTGAATTAGAATATGTAATAACGTAATTATTAGTAAAAAAATAAATGCATAATTTTGTAGAAATGGTTTTATTTTATTTACGTATTTTTTACGATCACGATGTTTGCCAGTCTGTATTTCCTTGATGTTGTGTTCCTTACAAGAATTTGATTTAGGCCATTGTGTAATAAATGGTTCAATGCATTATAAGCAATGTATCCTACACCACAACTGCGTGCTTCAGTAAAACTGAAAGCTCCTTGCGCAACATACCCCATGACCTGCCTTGAGGCGACATTACGCACAGTTTCAACTTTAGAAGGAAGCCATAGTTCTCTCATCGATTTTGTGTATTCTGTTGGCTCATGCTGTGTTATTTTACGTGACTTTTGTACACATGCCTGAAAAGTAATAAAAAAAAAAAAAAATTTACTGAAATCCTTGTAAAGGATTCAATCGGGTGCGCCAAAGTTCACCTAAATTTTCAACTCCGATAATTGGAAATCCGAAAATGTTCTTCCTAACATTTTTTATCCTAACAATCACAATTCCTAACTACTCTGTCTCTAATGTTCATAATTCCGAAGCATTTAACTTCATAATGTCAGTAGCAATAAACATCTAATAGACTTTTATTTGTTTTCCTATATTTTCTCAACATAACCATCTTTTACAATATTATTCAAAGTCATATTTTAATTTTATTTATAGCGGTGTGTACCTGCAAAGATATCCATAGGTTAGGTTAGAACTGTGACCAACTACGCGCGAGCCGAGCGAGTGAAGCGAGCGGTGGCGCGGCAGCGGCCGGCGAGCGCTACCTCGAAATTGGTCGCGAAATTTTTATAAGTATTTTTTTATAGTGCCCCCAAGACGACATTCTGACCTGAATTTCATTCATTTAAGACAAAAATCTGTGAAACGACCTTAAATCATTCTAAACAGTTGGTTTTTTAGACATAATTATCTCATGTATAGTTATAGTTTTAGGGATAAAAGCGTTATGATAAAAAACAGTAGGAGTTTAAATATATTTACATTAATGATATTATTAATTGCAATTTTCGGAAACATGAGTGTTATGAACATCGCCGGTAGCACTACAAATAGTATGAATGAAAACTTTAGGATGAAAAATTTTAGGAAGAGTGATCATTCGGATTACAAATCGTTAGGAAGAACAATTTCGGGTAAAGAACTTTAGTTGAGCCAATATGGACCCGATTCAATCATGAACACTAAATGCCTATTTCAGAACTTACGGATGTTTCCTTCTTTTTAAGTTTAATTTTTCTATTTCTTATCTTTTTCAACAACTTTATATGTTCAGAGCGTTTGAGCTTCCTTGTTATTTCGTTAGGATCTTCATGATGTGGTTCAAATAAGGTTTTCACATTAGCAAGATCACCTGCTTCAGGCAAGCAAATGAGCGAGTGCTTTTGTAAACTACCTTTAGCTACTAATTTGATGTAGACTGGAACTAAACATGAAATGGCATTTTCGACATTAGGCAGACTTCGGTTTTTGGTGATACAATCCTGAAACAGAAAATAATTCATTCAACACTGCAATATTCAATTGACAGCCCATAATGTTTGTTATTTTGTTATTACCTGTATATCACTCAAGATAGTTCTATTTCGTAAAACAAAGTAGTCATTGACTTGATTGTCACTCCAATCAGCTAGCAGTACATTCCAAGGGCATATAAACGGACTGTTGATAGCTATTTTCGTGTAGTTAACCCTCTTGCTTGGTGGAAGTCTAAAGTATCGTTCTCGTAATTCTAATTCAATTCTTCTTTCATTATCTTTCCCTGCATCTGAATCTGGTGGTAGATAGCACTCTCCCATTTCAAATGCTAAGCTTTCTGTTTCTCGCAGACCTCCTGATCTTGCTCCAAACATGATAAATGTTAACCAGAATGGTAGAGCATAGCCAGATGGCACAATTATGTCCCAACCACTGCCATATCCTAAAATTAGAAATATTTGAATTACACCAGAAACACTGTTGCTGGTTATTTAATTTGAAAGGTACATACTGAAAGTGGTATAAACTACTGACCAATTTTCTTAAAATCTGGATTCTGAGACCCAGGCCTCTGTACCAATACAACAGGTACACTCTGTAATGCTGGATCATCCTCATCTACTTCACCCGGGACTAACTGATTATGAGTTATATGTTTTATAAACTCTCCATTAGACATTGATTCCTTTTGAATTATTTTGTGTATTTTAGGATCCCACAGAGGAGAATTTGAAATAAAAGGTGGAATACGAAGTAATGATTCTGTACTTATTTCAGTATTTGTGTCTTGTTTTGCTTTTGTGCGGCGTGAAGGTCGGCTCAAACGAGGATCTTTGATAACCAACCCAACAACCATGTTAGAAGGTAATTGTGCTGGTGAAGTAGCTGTACTCATTGTATGCCAGTATTCATTCTTATCTTTCAAATCAAGAGGCTTATGCAGTGCTACCCACTTGTCATTTTTAATTACATCATTATCTTTTACACATTTCAAGCTCTGGACCAGCACTGCATGGCTATTTGGCCCTGTCAACCGAAACCTGTTAAAAGTGTTTGGCATAGCTTTTACTTGAATAGTTTCTGTAATGTTTTCAACTTTTCTCCTTTTTTTAGCAATTTCATAGTCACCTTTGCCTTGTACAGAAGTAGCTTCCACCAGAACTGATTTTATTAGATTTGCTTGGGATGGGTGTACAAACAGCCACAGAGTTTTATTAGTACTGTCACTACGAACCCAAATGAAGTGTACTTTACCAATATAACCAAATGGAAATGAGTTTATACCATAGATATGTACAGTCCCTTGTCTAATACCATTTATATAAGCCATAGCACAGATGCTCAGACCACATACAGAACTAGTTATCTTTAAAAACATTTCTTTGATAAGTTTTACTGTGCCTGTTATTTGAATTGATGTGTAGTAAGATATATCTTGTAGAAGGCAGTGTGCTGAACTACCTCTGTAGCATGCCCTGAATGCTTTATCGCACGGTGCGTATGGCAAGCGATGCCCCCACCGTTCAGTCATATGAAATCTCTTTGCATGCCATATGTGGGTCTCAAGCCAAACATTTTGCTTTTGTCGTCGATTATACTCTTCTAACAGATTTGCTGGACGACGTCTGTATTTTCTGGATGGTCGTTTTTGTTTAGGAGGTAGACCACTCTTCTTTAGTTGCTCTAAATGAGCTTTTCTTAACTTACGAGGTAGTCTTTTACTGTTGTGGCTCATCACACGTCGCCTCATGTGTACAGGTAAAGTTTGGAATACTAGTTTCGTTTTACTTGGCCTTAAAATACTTTCAGTCATTGCAGCTATTTCTACGCTTCTAGAAGACGCAAATTTGAAACTATTCGCTGCAAACGGGAGGTGTTCAGTGCCACCTAAAGTGGCGTCAAATTCTGTTTCGTTTGTTGCTTCCATAGTTACTTAACTTTAACACTTCTAATTGGATACAAAATAATTTAAAGCTTATGCTTTGACTTTGTAATATAATTCTATGGAAATAACCAAAATACCAAGTAAAAATAAATCTGCTTTTACGTTATAACCTCAAAACATAGTTATGTCAATGTCATGTCAATCAACCAACCGTATCGATGTAAGATATTTTGAAGTTTGGTTTGCGGTGTTTACAGTTTACAAAATTATATCTAAACTAGCCCTTTGGGTCAACACGTCACAGAAGGAGGCAATGTTTGTTATTACATGAAATAGTAAAAAAAATAACCTTTTGGCTATTCATGTTAAAGTACTGAAAGTTTCTCCATACTCGTTGCCAGCCGTGTATCAGCGTAGGTACGTACCCTTACACCAAAATGGTTAAGGACACTACTTCTGTCTTTGAATTGTATAACATGACATTTCATTTTAATCGTATTGTATGTGGTTTCCATGGAGATTTCTGTCTTTGAATTGTTTATCATGACATTTCATTTTAATCGTATTGTATGTGGTTTCCATGGAGATTTCGTTTATTGTTTGACGAAAACTGCAGTGTCTATGACTATAATCTACGACGGCAGTTAGGGAGATGCGCTAAGGGTACCCCGCGAAATTCAAATTTTCTCAAGTTTTTTATAATTTGCAGGTCTGTGTCAGGTTGTATGTTGATTACTTAGTACATTTTGATACAAGTGGAGAATGATTGTTATTGCATTCGAGGCGGAATTAATACCCGAGCCGTAGGTAAGATTGTTTTTGAGCCGAGAACTGCAATAACAAATGTACACGTGTCAAATATTGAGTTAAAATCATGGACCATTTAGGTTACCCATTGAAAGGGTTTTCGATAGGGTTTTTCTAAGCGGTTAAACAAAAACCCGTACGATAAGGGTAACCCTTATGAACGGCTTAAATTAAATTTTGGCAACCCATTGAAAGGGTTTTCGATAAAAACCCATACGGTAGTGGTAACCCTTTTGAACGGCTTAATTTAAGCCATTCAAAATTACCCACACCGTATGGTTTTTGATTAACTGCTTAGATCGAAAACCCTTTTTATTGAAAGGGTTTTTCTAAAATGGTAACCAAAATGGTCCCTGGGTAGGATAGAGATAAAATTGGTCATGCGTGCTGGGCGGATATCGAAATAACATAATATTATGATTTTAATAAACCCATACGGTAGTGGTAACCCTTTTGAACGGCTTAATTTAAGCCATTCAAAATTACCCACACCGTATGGTTTTTGATTAACTGCTTAGATCGAAAACCCTTTTTATCGATAGGGTTTTTCTAAAATGGTAACCAAAATGGTCCCTGGGTAGGATAGAGATAAAATTGGTCATGCGTGCTGGGCGGATATCGAAATAACATAATATTATGATTTTTCATGTTACTGGGTTTCAAATAGGTATAGAACCCATTGAATGGGTTATCATGTAACCCTTTCACTGGGGTTCAAGTATAAAACCCATTCAATGGGTTATCATGTAACCCTTTCAAGGGGTTTCTAGTATAAAACCCTTTCAATGGGTTACATCATGATAAAGGTAACCCATTGTATGGGTTACCCCTTCGAAAGACTTAACTCTTAACCGGGGTTGTACGGTCCCTGGTTATAATGTACTTACTACGCACGTATCAAACGACGGTTTTCAATACACTTTTGAAGAAATAAAATAAAATAACGAAAAATATTTTTGTCATTAATTATTAGGAAACTATCATAAGATTTAATTTTCTCGCTTTGCTTTCGCCAGGTTGAAGGAGAAGCAAAGGTATAAAGCCGTTAGACAGCCAAATATGAAAAATAGAAAATTCAAATATTTTTGAGTTTAGAAGACAAAAAATGTAAATTTGTTCATAAACGTTTTTTTTATTGTAATAATCATGGTATTCTATTTATACACATTATCACCCTTATTACAAAACAAGATTTATCTTCAGACCCAGGTTTAAAACATGGAGCCATTATTGAATTTCGACCTTTATTCCGACTATGGTAAAGTTCCTAAACACAAAACTGACAACTTAGTACCGAACTAAGTTTTCAGTTTTGTATATAGAACGGTATTTCAATCACAGTTACGTTCATATTACAAAAACTGGCTCCATGGTTTAAGCCATGTCAAAATATAAATCTTGTTTTGTAATAAGGCGGTATTTAAATATTCCAAAAATATTAACGCCGTGAAGACGCATCTTTGCCGAGATTAAAAAAAAATCACCTCCGAATAGAGAGGACCGTCTCTGGCGCGAGACGGTGTGAATAGAGGCATTGAACCAATTTGGACTAAGTATAAGTATAAGTTATCTGTGGCAATTTTTATTACCGCACACGTGTTGGAAAATAAAAAATCGCACGCGTGTGAAATACGAGTACAATGCATTGGTAACCTAATTTATTGTAGTGCGTTAAGTACCAGTTTTCGAGGAAGTGTATTGAAAAAAAATTTTTTTACGTGATTAAAACTAAAGCTTTTGCTTGTGCTGTGAGACCTTGCTTCTTGCCAAATTTCATGATTCTAGGTCAACGCTAAGTACCCTATAGATATGTTTTGATATAATGACGAGTATCAAAATATGTCGCATAAATCGCCGTATTTTTTTATTGCGTTGACTTAGAAGCTTGATTTTTTTAGAGCTCCAAGGGACCGTAGATGACCTGAGAAAAATAATCTTGACAGACTGACAGACAGACAAACAGATAGTGATCTTATAAGCCAAGGGTCCCATTTTTCCTTTTGGGGTCCTACGGAATCCTAAAAACAAAGTAAAGTGAAAATAAAAACAAAGTCCATGGTGGTAGACGAGAGCACGCGAAGTGTAAACAGTCCTGCCAGGGTTGCGAGTTTGTCCGAAAGGCATATCGTGGCCCTGGCACACAGGTAACGGAAGGAACACGGGTGGATTTTAGTCAGTAAACGTCTGACACGCCCTCCCGCTCCGCCCAGAGCGGGAGAAGTTATTTGATAATTTCACACCCAAAAAAAAAAAAAAAGGTGGTAGGCGACGTAGGGTATCGAGTACGTAAATCCTGACGTGGTAGAAATGTTTGCCAGCTAGCAAGGTGGGCCGGACGTACCTACCTACCTCAATAATAATTGTCGCTCTCTCACGGAGTCTATTTTAGAGCAGTAAAATGTTTAGTTATAATTCCAAAAAACTAGATCCAGTCTTGGATGCGAAATACAGTACCCGCAGCCCCCAAGCCCACAAAAATATGCACATGCACAAGGTGCGATAATTAAAATGCAACATGCAACCCAAACCTATACTAGACACGTGTTTCGCCCCCCCCCCATGGCATCCTCATGTTGACTGCTCGGACTGAGCGGTCGGCGAGTCAACATCTCCTAACTTAATTAAAGCTTAATACATAACTTTGTTTTAAAGCACGCTTAGGTATTTAACACGCTCTTTATGCTTTGGCTCATTCAGATTGCATAACTTTGTGACTTTAGCTAAATCTGTTTAGCTTCGGTTAGCTATAGGGACATGCTGAGTTTTTTATAAAAATAAAAAACAGGCACATGATTTTTTGCCGTTTTTATAGATAATGGTACGGAACCCTTCATGGGCGAGTCCGACTCGCACTTGGCAGCTTTTTTTTCTAATGTTAAGCTTATGCTACGACTTGAAAATTTGCGTACTTACCCAGGTACCTACCTAATAGAACAAAACTGATCCAATAGCATATAGGCTTGTCTCAATAATCTTTATACACTTGCCTTCCTTCACTAATCGCACTTCCAGAAGAAGTAAAAACCGGCCAAGTGCGTTTCGGACGACGCACAATGAAGGGTTCCGTAGTTGGGATGAATTTATCCCAAGAATAAACTTAACATTCTAGTTGAAAAACATGTTCTCCCATACATACCAACTGCAAATGTAAGTTGGTCGACTATTAGGTACTCCTTAACTTGTAAAGCCTACTTAGCTGTGATAGTTTTCCTTTTAAGTTCGTCATAATTATTTACTACTGCCGTGTTTTTTTTCACAAATCCAAAAACAACCATTTAGCTGGAAGGGAGAGAGACACACTTGAGTATGACAAAAATTACACTTTAAACTTTAAAGCTTAGTATTACGCATTTACGCAACAGAATCCCTGAATCGAAAAATGGTTTTCACAGACCAGCAATACTTATTGAACAGCCTATCCAACTATACCCTACACAATGGGATACAAAAAAAATATATATCCCACCGCTTGCACGCTAAGTGGGATGAAAATTTTTTTTACACAGTTTTTTTTCTTACTAATTTATTTTTCCACATTATCGGCGTGTTTAATACGAGTATATGCCGTATACTACTACTGTACTACCCATGCCAAATTACAGTTTTCTAGTAGGTCCTAAGAGTCTCTGAGCTAAGCGCGACAGACCGACGGAGATGGCGAAACTATCAGGGTTCCTTGTTCACTACGGAACCCTAAAAAGCAGCTATGCATTGGGTAGTTGGCGCCAGGTACCTATACCTACCTATCCAAAGGTGAAGTCTCCTTTTGCTTTTCATAAAGACCCGACACTAGTAGATTCTTGCGAATGAATAGTGCCCACAGCGTGCCTGCTTGCTGGTCGGTTACCTATAGCGATTTGTTATGGGAATATGTGATGATTCTGCGCGTTTCCTAACATGATCAGTATTTAAAAGTCAAGTAAAATACCATGTAACACGGTTTCATGGTATGTTCCAGTTCACATGCTGATGAACATTGGCATATTGCGCGACCCTGTTTAGAATGTTACATGGTAAATCAATTTGTAGTATACCAGTACCAATTTGTAATTCACTGGTAACTTCATCTACACACATCAAAAGTGTCTAGGGATCAAGTACATTTTTAACTATAAAAATAATTATCCAATTAATATTTAACAAATCTGGACTTCCACACTGGCTTCTTACTTTAATTTCTAAGTTTAAGTTAACAACTAATCCCTAAATTTTGTAAAAATTTAAAAAAATTGCAATTTTTGCAAATTGTGGGGAATTAAGGTAATGTCGTCAATTAAATGGCAAAAAGAGGCAAAAATGAGGATTTTTAAATTTTTTATTGTTAAGATAAAAACATTAATAATCTGTGTTTCCACCATTGTCACGAATCACACAATCTCAGCAATTTGGCATGATTATAATCAGTTCATCCAAATCACTTTGAGGAATGGCCGCCCACGTTCTTTCTAACAAATCAAAAAGTAGTTGTGGGGTATGCACGGCATCCATACTCGGCAGAGCTCTTCTTTGGAGCATATCCCATGCGTGCTGAGAATTGGGTTGACGTGTGGTTGACGGCGATTGAGTGGCCACGGCAGAACGTTGATGCGAGCATCGGCAAGAGTACGTGCATTTTCGTGCATTAGTCGAAACGAATCACCCAAGCTTTGCGAACCAGGCTTCGCAAAGGGATGATCACGTCTGAAACAATCCTCTCCGCATAAATCTGAGCATGAGGTTGCTCCAGATCCAAAAGAGATGTGCTCTTCCACCGATCCAAATACCGCCCAAAACCTTTATTGTCCCCCCTCCATATGAATGACTTCCTGGAAAATTTTCAAACGTTCTTGGCGTCCAGAGGTACTCGAGTACGTCTTGTATCCGGCCTCATACCGAAACGAGATTCTTCGGAAAATCAAACACAACACCAGTCTTCTTCCTCCCAATTTCTGTGTTGGCGAACCCATTGTAAAGGGGCCCTACGATTGCGGGGTGCTATAGGTGGAATTCTCAGTGGCCTTCGGGAACGCAGACCCACTTCACATAAACGATTTCGGATGGTTTGGTCGCTTATCAGCAAGCCTGAAGAGGTGTGGAGCCTCGTAGCCAACATCACGGTGGTCTTGGTACGATTCCGTCGATAGCGAAATTCACTAAAAAGAATCAATAACGCTACAAGAAAGTTAAAATAATAATCCTCAATTGCGGCGGGCGATAGTCTAAAACGTAAGTACTTAATCCCTAGACCTTTTTAATGTGTATTTCTAATTCGTGTCGCCAGTTTTTGTGGTTGTGTTTAGACTCGAGAGAGAAAAGCTTTAGGTCTACCTACAGTCCTGGAGATATTTATAGAGTTCAGATACTGTTGTTGTAACTATTGCTACTACAATTAAAATATCTGATGATTAACAGTTAGGGGGCGTACATTCATTTATTACTATTACGTGAGGCGTTTAGGGGGAGGGGGTCGAGCCGAATCTCACCCAATCTTACGAGGGGAGAGCGTCTCGGTAAATTATTGAAATTATGAATGTAAAAATGTTGACAAAAGCATAGTTATTTTAATTTTTAATGTGAACCCTCAAATTTGCGATGCCTGAAAAAGGCCGCTAAGTTGTAAGTAAGTACCTATATTATAAAATAACACGAAAATGTACACTTAGTTTTGCAAATAAATCTTTGACTTTTTTTTCTGCACGTAACATTGTAAAATTGCGAGAAAACTGGGTAATTATTATAATAAATTATTAAGCAAATTATGTTAATTTAAATAAATCCAACGCAATCATGCGCAGATTAACATATTATGTACACACAAAATACGCAATTTGAAAAATGCTAGGTACGTGAGAATCACCGACGAGGCCGACGAGCCAAATCTCAAGACACCTCACCAAGGGGGAGGAAAATCGCCTCACGTAATTAATGGACGCCCCTTAGAACCAGGGACCGTACAACCCCGGTTAAGAGTTAAGCCTTTCGAAGGGATAACCCATTCAATGGGTTACCTTTATCATGATGTAACCTAATGGTAGTTAAATGGGTTTTATACTAGAAACCCAGTGAAAGAGTTACATGATAACTCATTGAATGTGTTTTATACTGGAAAACCCAGTGAAAGGGGTACATATAATATATATATATATATAGATGTCTTCCATGTATGTTGTATGGGGCGTTGATAGCTGCGCCACAGTATTTTACTTTTGTAGCTCTCTTCGTGTCTTTTGTTAAGTTATCCCTAAAATTGTTCCTAATAAAAAAATAGATAACCCATTCAATGGGTTCTATACCTACTTGAAACCCAGTGACATGAAAAAATCATAATATTATGTTATTTCGATATCCGCCCAGCACGCGTAGCATGACCAATTCTATCCTTATTCTACCCAGTGTCCATTTTGGTTATCATTTTAGAAAAGCCCTATCGAAAACCCTTTCAATGGAAAGGGTTTTCGATAGGGTTTTGCTAAGCAGTTAATCAAAAACCCATACGGTGTGGGTAATTTTGAATGGCTAAACTAAGCCGTTCGAAAGGGTTATCCATACCGTATGTGTTTTTATCAAAAACCCTTTCAACGGGTAACCAAAATTTAATTTAAGCCGTGCAAAAGGGTTACCCATATCGTGTGGGTTTTTGATTAACCGCTTAGAAAAACCCTATCGAAAACCCTTTCAATGGGTAGCCAAAATGGCCCCTGCTTAGAACAGGTTCTGCATTTGCCACTCTAGATTCTTGCTAACAGGAGTTTCAGCGGTTGGGAATAGTGTGTCGACATTCTTCTCCCAAAAATGCCTTTTGCTCTTCCTGAATATTCCACATTTGTCGCAGTCGCAGTTATGTTTCATAGATAAGACCCAGAATGCATCCAAAATGAAATGAGTAAACATTTATTTTGGATGCATTCTGGACACGGATATCTATGATTTCGGAGCTTGTACTCGGGAGTTGCTACTTTATACCAAACATTAGTAAAATATACACAGACAGATAGAATAGAATATACCTACTTTAAACCAATATTATAATACACTAGTTTCTACCTGCGACTTCGTCCGCGTGAACTTTCTTGTTCTCCCGACCCACCGCGTCGCATCGCATCCCCCGCCCGCTCTCTATTACTTCAAACTCAAAAACTCAAACTCAAAACATGTATTTCAAGTAAACCATTTACAGGCATTTTTGAATTGTCATGGAGTCGATCAGTTATATGAAGCTAGTTGCCCATTCCAAAGAGTAGTAGGTCCTTCGTTTACTTCGTTTTGGGTTAGCGTTATTTCTGTTTTTTTTTCTTTTTGCTCGGCTCCTAAGGGTCGTAGCCTGATGTTAAATAGCCTATAGCCTTCCTCAAGAAATGGGCTATCAAATGCACTAAGATTTATTCCGACTGGCAGTTCCAGATATTAGCTTTCAAACAAACAAGAACAAAACTACTCAACTACCTATAATAGTTACATAGCGTCGCTGACTTTTTTGTGGGATGAGTAGGTACTATAAACATGTAGTACATTATTTTTATCACATCTATTCAAAAACGGCTAATTTATTTTTCATAAACAGGGACTAAAATAGCTCTTTAATCCCTAGGGAGTAAAAGTAAATTCCAATCACCAAGATCAAAACATTATATGAACAAGTAACAGGCTGTATGATAATGAAAAAATTAATAACGCGCAAACTGCATTCCGCTTTCGTTCGTAATTGTTTACTCAAATTACAACTGTAACGGATGGTAGTAATAAAATTGTTACGATGCACTTTCATAATTGTTCAAATATAAACATTAGCGTCTAATTATTTCTAAGTTATGGTTATGTCTTATTGTTTCTAATTGTATGTAAATAAATTAACGTACCTACTATTCTTATTCATATAAAGTTGCACCTACTTATTTTGTGGAGGGTGATAAAAAGTAGTGTCCCCCCTCGTGAGCAACACTACTTTAAGCTCGAGTGGTGTACTTTGAATCCCTAGCTCCGCTCAGGATTCTCCTTTAGAATCCTTCGCTCCGCTCTGGATGCAAAGAAACGGTCGCCTTTAAAATAGTTGTTTGATCCCTAATCTACTATTAGGTACCTATGTATCATCAATAGTTTTCGCAGCGCACGCCAAATAATGACTTGTAACTTATAGGCAATTTTTTGATAATCCATATCGGAATCTGATGACCTAATAATGAATGACACCACGATTTGACAGTTGACCCCTACTCCCGATGTGTGTTAGCCCGTCCAAAAAATATAATTAATCGGCTGTAGAATCCTATTCGAAGTTTCGAACTACTTTGAGACGAGCCCGTATCTTCGCTGACGGAGTTAGAAAGTAGGCCTGCTACGCACGGTTTATTCATCATCAAAAAAATCGAGATTTTTTATTTTAGGTAAGTTTTATATTAATTTATTATACATATAAACCTTCCGTAATAAATTCTCTAAATTATAGTAGAAACCGCATCAAAATCGGTTGCGTAATTTAGATTAGACCAATGGCGGTCACAGACTCACTCAAAGCAAACTTAATTAACAACAACTTAAGCAACTTTAATTTATAATAGGTATGTACTTATGCGTAATTATTAGATAGGTATATGTTTTTCTTTTTCCCAATGACCATGGAAAAGCTCGCAGCACTGCTTGCTCGCTCGTAGCAAGCAGGGTAAGCGACGAGCTGATCTCATGTCTGGTCCCTGGCCACTGAGCTTTATTTGTGGTAGCCAAGTGTACAAACACGCGGTAAATATGTGCGTGAAGATTAGCATCGTCAGCACATAACACACTTCCAACTTCGCCATTGTCTCGGACGGTAGGGAGAGCTCCTGCGTGTTTGTTAGACATGGGCGAAATAGCTCAAAGAAAATAAAAAGAGCGATTAGCCCTTTCACTCTAAAGATAATACTCTATATAACTCTTCTAGCTCACTATCTCTTCTATAGCTCAGTGACTCAGACGCCGACTGTTAGCTCATTTGACTCACGCCGAACGCATGTCAAAGGAGTCGACGCGGCTCGCTCAATAGTCAATAGCTCTTTGGAAGTTTGGACTCTTTGTACTCACTAGCTCTCCTATAGCTCAATGACTCAGACGCCGACTGTCAGCTCATTTGACTCACGCCGCACACAAGTCGTAGAAGTGGCTCAGCTTGCTCAATAGTCATTGTCAAATTCAGAGTGAGCTAACTGAGCTAGTGAGGTATTTAGCGAGCGAGTGAGTGAGCGACAGCGACGTCAATTGAAAAGAGCTAGCTCTTTTCTATCACCACTCGCTCCCGAGCTACCCATGTCTAGTGTTTGTACACTTTGTAACCACAAGTAAAGCGCGCGTCGCTTCGTGAGATGAAAATACTAATCTAATAGTTTCACTGGTTTGTGGAACCTTGGATAAATCTGATTGCAGCACATCTATTCTGTAAGAATCTCACCGTGAAATCTTATGTGAAGTGAGATTTAAGTGAGCCGTCAATGCTATACGAATCGCTAGGGATTGATATTATTGACAGCTCAGTTCAAGCTCACTTCTCCTAGGATTTCACGTTGAGATTTTTACAGAATAGCACTACAGGACTACAAAAGAGATTTCAGTGTTCAGCTATAATGAGAATGTTAAGACGCTGACAACAGGTAAACCGCTGTCACTGTCAGACTGCATACAAAAGAAAGAGAAGCACGATGATACAAAGCTTGTCGTTTATTGCAAAATATGAAGCAATAATTTATATACTCAAAAATGAGTTGAGTAATCTAAAATAAAAAACAACCAAGTTCTGCATACAAATAAGACATTCTTGTTAATTAAATACCAACCATATTTTGGATTGAAACTCAAAGTAAAGGGTTAGTTTACCGTTAATTTGTATCGATATTTTTTTTTCACAAACTATTATATAGTTTGTGGAAAAAATATCTGGCTACAAAAAAATTGACAAATCTATATTATAGATTCGACTAAGATTAGACTTTTATCATTGGCCTCTTGTCAGCGCCTTAAGAGATGTTTCTGGTGTGAGGACAGTAGATTAGAAACGCAGTAGGTAGGATACAGGGTTAAATTAAATTAGCCAGCGAAACTCCGCAGACGTGATTGGTATCGATATCTAAACATGATCAAACAAAAAAGAAATGAATTTGATAAGTTTTGATGTGAAACATCTATAGCCGCACGTAAAACCGATTGCTGCCCGGGCGACACATGCCGCGTGGCGATGCGTCGTCACTATACAGTCTATAATATGCAGTAGTGAGTAAATAATTTCGATATTTCACATCTGCCAGGCGTCCCGTGACGGCACATTTTTTTTGTGGTCTTTAATCCCAGTTATTGTAGTCACTTGAAAAATAAGTTTTTTGTGTTTACTTTACAGACGCGATGGTTACCGATATTTAAACATGATAAAAACAAAAGAAAACAGATTTCATCAACTCGTACTTCAAGTAACAACACTTATCAGGGCGGTACGTTGACCCCAAAAAAAAAACCGTCGTTAAATTTAAGGAGACTGCTTATACAAATCTAGGAGGAATGTTGTCAGAACATTAAAAAAATATGTGATCCAGGGTGCCCTCCTCCAACCCGCACTCGAAGAGAGAGGAGTCACGGACACACGGATTATGTGTAAAAAGACGGGAGTGCAACAAAAACTTTACCGGATTCTACAGAGAACCGAAATAACAGTTTTCGATACGTTTTTGTGACCGAAAAACCACGGTTTTGGTTTTATGGTCAGTTGCAATGCAAATGAGTTGAGTAATCGATAATAAAAAACAACCAAGTTCTGCATACAAATAAGACTTTCTTGTTATTAATTAAATACCAACCGTACGTTGATATTTAATACAAACTCACTCCATCGTCGTTTTTGTCTCTGTCATCTCTGCCCTAGACCAAGGTCAACAACAAACCCATCCTAAAAAAAAAAACCGGCCAAGTACGGGTCGGACCACGCACAATGAAGGGTTCCATAGTTAGGATGAATTCATCCCAAAAACAAACTTAACATTGTAGTTGAAAAACATGCTCTCCCATACATCTATATACGTTACGGTCAATTCTTCAACTGCAAATTTAAGTTGGTCGACGATTACTCGTTAACTTGTAAACCCTACTTAGCTGTGATAGTTTTCCTTTTAATTTCGTTAATTATATACTACTGCCATGAATTTTTTCACATATCCAAAACCAACCATTTAGCTGGGACACACACACACACACACTTGACTCTAACAAAAAATAGCACTTTAAAAGCTTAATATTACGCAAACGGATCTCAGAATCGAAAAATGTTTTTCACAGACCCACAATATTTTTGAACGGCCTATCCAACGATACCCCACACCATGTATTAGACGAGAAAAAAAAATATCATTCCCGTTTTACGTGTAAGGGAGGTACCCTAAAAAAAAATGTTTTTCATGGTTTTATTTTACTACTTTTTTGACGTGATTAATATGTACACCCATGCCAAATTACAGCTTTCTAGGACTTAGCGTCTCTGAGCTACGCCCAGGACAGACGGACGGACGGACATACAGACAGACAGACAGACGGACATGGCGAAACTATAAGGGTTCCTTGTTTACTACGGAACCCTAAAAAAGA
The DNA here is from genome assembly GCA_948098905.1 of Tiliacea aurago. Lineage (NCBI taxonomy): Eukaryota > Metazoa > Arthropoda > Insecta > Lepidoptera > Noctuidae > Tiliacea > Tiliacea aurago. The sequence continues at coordinate 10,606,798 of OX402590.1, forward strand.
AAAGATATTTTGGATTGAAACTCAAAGTAAGGTTTCTAAACGTGTTTTGGTAACAACCAAGTCCGCTACCACAAACTATATAGATTTGGCAATTTTTTTGTTTAAGACAAGCCTACTTTTATTATTTGCCTCTTGTCAGCGCCTTAATGCCACAATGGCTAGGTATCCAAACCAACTGAACATCCTTTTGATTATTAGCATAGGACAGTAAAGAATTTATAATTTTTTAAATATGGGAGCTGTGCAATTTACTTTTAAAGGGATTTTGGACTAAGGCTTGCAAACAACTAAGGGAATCTGTAAAAATAATGGCTTTCTCAATATTATGGTGTGACTCTATAACAAGACAAGCTTCCAATAAAGCCATACCACACTCACCAGTGAATACAGAAGATAAAAGTATAAAGCATAGATGTGGATAGCTAGGTATAAGAATCGAGGCACATCAATGAAAAGTTGGATGAAATTGTGCTAAGGAATATATAGGTGCTTCTCAGTCCATCGATAGGTGGTTTGAGGAAGTTGTTATCGACCTGCGAGGCCTATGTGGAGGAGCATGGCTTAATATACAACTCGAAGAAGAGTAAGCTTCTTGTATTCAAAGCACCTAAGCAGCAGCCGCGCAGTGTTCCGTCCATAAGTCTCAACGGTGTAGCACTAAAGATTGTCAATAGTTTTAAGTACCTTGGTCATATTGTCACGAGCGACCTAAGAGATGACATAGATATAGAGAGGGAGCGCAGGGCGTTGTCTGTGAGGAGCAATATGCTTACCCGCAGGTTCGCTCGTTGTACTATAGACGTCAAAGTTACCCTTTTTAAGGCGTTCTGTCAATCATTTTACATGAGTGGCCTGTGGGTGTCATACACGCGCCGAGCCTACAACGTCCTGCGTGTACAGTTTAATAATGCTTTTAGGATGCTGTTGGGACTGCCATGGCGTTGTAGCGCTTCTGGAATGTTCGCGGAGGCTCGCACAGATGGTTTTCATGCCATCATGCGAAAGAAAGCGGGTTCCTTGCTGCAGCGCCTGCATGGTAGTAACAACAGAATTCTGAAAATGATCGCTGCCAGAGCGGACTGTCCCTTTCAGGGACACTGGGTGGGTACAGTCATTATAGGTGTGATAAATAAGTAAGTAGTTTGTAAAACTAACAATACTAACCTATATACCTAAGCATTATTGTAACTAACACCAAAATACAAAAAAAAATATGGACCTTCTTAGTCTGAAATAAACTTTAATTTAATTTTATAGCCAGCGACGAGGTAGGATGTGAACACTGAGATTACGGCTGATTGAAAATTTAGGTATATAAGACGTTTATTATTTTTACTTTTATTTTATTAATCAAGTGCATTTGTAATCGACTTATGGTAAATATATTTAATGTTTGGACGACAGAAACGTCGAATATAGTGTGATATTACATTCCCACCATAATATAATAATCCATATTCTAGGAAAAAAAGAGGTAATTAATTCAATATATAATAATTTGGGATAAGAGCATAAACGAGCCTAAAATGGACGCTTTGGCAGAATCATAATATGATCTGCGTACAATTCATACATCCCACAATTCATCTTTTTGACAAGGTTTGACAGCTGCTATTTGACATTTGTGGACCATTTTACGAAACTCCATACAAAACTGTCAAACAGATGAATTGCGGGACACAAATTGTACGCAGATCATATTATGATTCTGCCAAAGCGTCCATTTTAGGCCCCCACGTGGGTGGATATAAATAAGATTGGTTGGCCAGCCATTGCTTAGAAACAGACATATTTTATGCATTTAAAGAGTGACAATACAACAAGATATGCTTTCAACTTCAGGGCTTAACATAGATTTGGAAAGTCTTACGAATAAACATGGCATCATTTGAAACATTTTGACATAGATCAAAATAAATAAGGATTGTTTTCCCCTTTCTACAGAGACTACAGTCAATTGAATTGATGCATGGAATTAAATTTCTCGCGTCATCATACAATATCATATTCACATTTTTACCGCTCTAGCGGTAAGACTCAACAAAATATTGTATTTGCCCGCATAATCCCCATTATTATGCGGGCAAATACAATATTTTGTTGAGTTAATGTCAAATTATTTGAAAAGGGTAAAATCTTTTTCCACGAATTTCGAAATTGACTATCCCTGAATACATGTCATATATAAATACTTGTAAAAATGATTTGACTTCTTTGATTAAGTCTTCCAATTCAGTCAGTCAATCCTTTTAGAAGAGAAGTGCAGTTTGTGGTTAAATATGGGGATTGACATCTTTTACAAGTTAAATAGACAAAACACATCAGCATAATAAGATACACAGCACAGTTAATATAAATAATAAAGACAAAACATAATCTTCCCGTTAAAATTCAGTCTTCTTTTCCGCGTCAGGAACAAAATCAGCTTTCACAATGATCTCAGAATATAGAACAATCTGTCAAATCATTATGAAAACCAGTTTCGTAATTCCTTTTATGTTTCTTCGTGTTCTTCACGCTTCTTTGTTCACTCTTCCTCGACGCGCCTGTTAACAGCCAGGAACACAATATCTATAGGAAAAATACCTGAATAATGTACTAGTTACTTACCTAAAGTGTAAATTCGATCAGGAGAGGAAAACCGCAGTCGGTTAGCAACGAACGTCGTGTGCCGTTTCGTTTTATAGACTTTAATTACGTAGGAATTGCAAGAATTCAATGTTTAACACAACAGTTAGCAGCAATGAAAGAATATGAATGGATTTGTCATCGCTCGATTGGGTGAAGTATGCGGCGGGAATGGGATGTGACGTGGTCGGCGGGACGCTCCTATTAGCCGCATCACCGCTTGCCATGACATCATGCTGACTCAAGCGCCCAGCCCGCACTACAATGCTTCTTTCCTCTGCTAATTGTCAACCATCTGTAACACATAAAATCGTTCTTTAATACGAAACAAAACTGCCAGACCGCGAGTAGGAGTCGCTGCGGCACGTCCTTTGACAAATATATTAGAGCTCATTATTATGTTTATATAATAGAAGTGAATTGACTAAAATAGTAATAAACGAAGGCGGCAGAGTCCGCGGTAAGCAAAGCGGGCTCACCCACACCGCGCCGTTAATTAGGCGAAGCGGTGTCAGAGCGCTGCTGCTGCCTCAAATGGTGCGGATAGCGGGTTCGGCCTTCTTCGGCCTTGTTCGGCCGTGCGCGGGAGTCGGCGCCACTACAATTATTTTGCCAATTTATCGACATACCACACACGTACCACCTACGATGACTTTAAGTCTGCTTGGTCTTGATTGCCGGACACATTACGACATCATTCGATTTCTACAAAGAATCTTTCCTATCAGCTGAGAACGTGGGATTATAGTTTGGACTTCGCTAGCCAAGTTCTAGTTTTAGCGAAGGTTTACTTTGGTGATACATGCAATTTGTTCCGAGAAAGGGGACATATTGTTAAATCAAGTTCCCTAGTGAAGGTTGCTTCGTTGGAGTTATAGAATGACGAGTGATGGGAAGTGTGTTGGTGGCGCTGGTGGGTAGTGTTGTGTTGTGGGGGCGCAGGTGCTCTGGTGACTCTGATGTTACATCCGGCGCGGCGGCAGTGGCGCGGGAGCTCCATGGGCACGCACTATGTGGGCCACACGTGTCACCTCACCCCCTCCCCGACACACGTTCCCTTCACACACACACCAACGTTGCTCTAATTGCTGACAACTATGGGAAATAGCGCAAATGTGTTACTTTTTATCGTGAAGCGTGTTTACACTTGTGATAATGACGAATGTGCCGTCTTTAGATAGGTACGCATTTTTATCGCCGCCAACGTGGACCCTGTTTCAGAAAATTATATAGCCCAAGGAGACAGGTATTAAAGACAATAAAATAAATAAATACGACTACTAAGAACACTAAAACTCGGCAAGTGTTACGAGCGAGGCGCCCCAATAAGAATGTGTGGCGAGCGGAAGTGTATCACGTTTTTGACAGAATTGGATCGTGTGAATAATAAACATCAGGACCGCGGCATAACATTGTCGTATCGAATGCTTCGGTGTGGGACGATGAGAATTGTAGTTACGTCAAAGAGCGGCGAGCGGCCGAGAGGCGCGGGGTCGTCCGACGCCGACGTCGCAGACGAGGAACAATGGACTTAAAAATGGAATTTAGCGCATGAGGTGACGAAATGTGGTCCCGGCTGCGGCGGACGTCGCGACAAGTATGTAGGGCGGGTGACGCGCCGACTATTGATAGTGCGCGGCGACGCCGACGCCGCAACAACTACCATTATTCTCTTTACAATTCTATGCTCTAGAATGCAGCGAGTGCCGCGGTGAGCCTGCAAGCGGATCTATAGCCGTTCTATTTACAACCGGACTGTACAAACGCCGACGTGCCTTATATGTCGTGCCGTTTATCACGCTTATTAGGCATACGTTAAATATATTATGTGCGTACCTAAACAGACCTAGGCTGCTTTTATGAAAAATCGGGCGTTCAACTTGTGTGCTACGAAAACTCTTAATTCGTAGACAGTTCGTAGAGGGGTCTACGGAGTTTAAAGATGGTTTTTTGCAATAAAGTTATTTAACGTTTTTAAGTACTTTGATTACTTTTGTCATTATTTAAATGTCGTTTACAAGTCTTTATTTTGTCGTAATTTTACAAGTGTTTAGTAAATTTAATTTCTAAGCATTTTGCGGATGGTAGGCAAACTCTTTAATGTGTTATTGATGTTTGAGAAAATTTTAGACAACAAGTACCATAAATGCTAAACTAACATTTAGGACGAATACAGCTATTTTCACAATAATGAGATTGAATTAAGAACGTATGTGTTCTTTATCTCGAGAAGCCTTCGTTATCAATCATATATAATTTGAATGACAAGCGAAGAGGACACTGACTGTGCTGTAAAGCATCAACTGTATGAAATACTTCTGAACAGCTAAGAAAACTGTGGTTCAGGCGCATCTATTAAGACTAAAAGCCGGTTCCATACACGAGAAAAGGCAAAGAGGCTGATGAGTTATGATTGGCTACTATGTTGGGTATAGAGATAGAGCGGCATTCCGCGGCTGTAACGGTGAGTTATTTGGCGGGCGGCGGGTGTAGTGCGCGGCGTGAATGGCCGCAAGATGCAGCCTCCGCTGCAGCGCCGCAGGCTGCGCCGCGCCACCTCCCCTGCGCCCCGGCGGGCCCCCCGCACCCCGCACAGCCGCGTGCGCATTCCGCCGAGCGTCGAGTGCCGCGAAGCTAGTCGCTTGCGCAACCTCCGTCGCCGCATTCCATTCATAGCGACGCGCGACTCGATAAACACAGCTTGTGACCGCTGCGGGCCGCAGTCCGTCCGGCTGCGGTCAGCCGAGGAGGCTCTCGCCTTCCCGGAATGGGAAAACGAGCGCGGTTTTTGAAATTTTCGAGCGTTACGCCATATTTGTTCGTGAACGTCACGGCGACGGTCGGCCGGTGTGAATTCCGCCGGACGTTGACCCATACCGCCACTGCTTTCTCCGACTCAGTGTTTGCTATTGGAACGAATCTATTAATTGGAGAAACTCAGTTCACACATGAGCGTGGAAAGTAGACCGATGAGCTTTAGCTATCCGAGTCACAGAGAGGTAAAACGACACGCAAGCGCCCTTTATGAATAATAATCATTCAAATTTAAGTTAGGCACGGTCCAAGTCATCGTTCTCATGCGATACAGGAACTGGATTGACTATCGATAATTGTATGCTATTAAATACTGCGCTACCTTCATTGTCAGGTTTGGCTGAGCTGTAATAAAGTTAATAGCTTGCACTTCGAGAGGGATTTCCCGTTAATGTGATAGTAATGTCTCTAGTCAACATGTCTAGGCATAAGTGTAGTGGCGAGGTTCGCGTGGTGATGTATGTGTGGCGGGGGATGCGCGTGCGGCGGTGTTCCGCCGAGCGAGGCGTGCGGCCGAATGCCGGAGGCTGCATACCTCTCCCCGCCGCCCGCAGGTGAAATGTCACCAAACAGCATTCCGAAATATTTGAAACGACCTTTATGGCGCGAAAGAAAGTGTGTGGGGCGCGGGGCGCGGGGCCGCGCGACCGTGGGACAGCGGCGCGCGCGCCAGTCGCACGCCCCCCACCCCCGCGCGCCGCGCCCCCGCGCCTCGCGCCGCCTCCCGCATTCCAGCGCGCCTCCCTCTCAATTTATTCAGCCGCGACCCGACGCACCAACACCAACACACTCGCTACACCTGGACTCCTCCGTCTACCCTCCACTGCTCATCATAACACCATATCACCCTTCGACAAGACGACTTCAGTGGTTCCGTTTTGTTCACGCCGCTGACTAGATACAACACGTTTGATTTCATGATTCATCCATACGAAATCATTGACAATCAGGTATAGGTACTTAATTGTATTTATCTGATAAAATATCAGTTTTCGATTGGTGGTGAGACAGTTATCAAGGATTCTAACAAAAGACTTCAACGCACATTAAGGTTTCGGAAACTGGCGACTGGACGATCCTTGTTGTGGTTTCCAACTTTCGCACAATATTTTAAACGACTGTGAAATTTCGTCTCGATTGCCGAGTAGATACAAAATGGAGAAAGGCGATGAAAGCCAACCTGATTGCTGAGAATTAAACATATAAGCGGAGTGGAGAAACTTGCGGAGCACGGCTTTAGGTTGGGATACTACGACGAAGTAAAACTTGTTAAAGAGTTCAAGAAGAGTATGTATAGAGTAGTGGAAGACCGTGTTGGTGCGCGGAGCGACAGCGAGGGCGAGTGCGCCGGCGGCGGCGGCGGACGGTGTCGCAAATAGCCCGTGACGCGGCGGGCGCTGCACTTTCGCGCGGTCATGTGCCCGGCGCCGCAGCCAGACGCTCGTAATCGCTCCTCTATTTAAAAACGTCGTCGGACGCCACGCGGCGGGGAATGTGCGGCGACAATGCACGGCGTCAACGACCGCTCGCAACGGAAGCGACACACTTCCAGCCCGGAAATGTGCGCCCGCGCCTTAAGGGACTGCCGCCGCGCTATTTATAACCGCGCAGGGCGCACGCCGTGTGGGGAGCGTGATGTAATGAGCTTATTTTGGAACCGATCCCTTTACCCGCATCGACGCCCACCGCGAGAAACTATCTACTGTTAAGCTAAAATTAAACGAATAACTTTAAATTGTACGGGACATTAAGAGGATGAGCCCAAACGTAATGGAGGCGACCCCACAGTCGATCTGTCGGGCGGATGTGCAGCACACTGACACAGGACAGTTCCCTCGATAGCGGGTGTTTCATTATTTCTCCATCGGTCTGTTCCACTCGACTGTCTGTCTAACGTATAATTTCTAAAACCGCAAGAATGATCACAGTAATAAAAGGAAAATGTGGTGTTATTGTGACAGTATTTCAAAACATGGATGTAATAACTCAATCTGTAGGGCTGGTTGGTTCCCAGCGGCGCGGCGGTGTTCGTTCCGCTGTTGGATTCTTGCTCATTAACGAATAAGCAGGTAAAGAAAGCGCAAGGGCCTCCACCGGAGGGAGATAAGGTCAATAAATGCGCGGCTCTGTGCCTCATAATTAATAAGTAAGCGATAACATCTCGGGGCAATTACCGAAATACAAGGAAACACGCCGTGTTCAGTGTGTGGAGCATCAGAAACTCATTACACCATACATTCAATTACTACAATGTGCTTTAATAACTATGTGTAGCACATCAAGCCGCTCACGTAAACATTCTCCGCCTTATTACAAAACAAGATTTATATTTTGACATGGCTTAAACCATGGAGCCAGTTTTTGTAATATGAACGTAACAGTGATTGAAATACCGTTCTTTATACAAAACTGAAAACTTAGTTCGGTACTAAGTTGTCAGTTTTGTGTTTAGGAACTTTACCATAGTCGGAATAAAGTTCGAAATTCAATAATGGCTCCATATTTTAAACCTGGGTATGAAGATGAACCTTGTTTTGTAATAAGGCGGTCTATGTTTCTGTTTCGTCAGCATTTAGGACACGGTGCAATAGAGACGCACTCTTTTACGTTCACCTAGTAATATTCGTTACAAAGTAAATATCTAGTCGGTGTTATCTACGAGTGACGAAAATACTTGTTGAAAAGAGAGAGAAAACTAAGTTTTCTAAAAGACAAAAAACTGTGCAGTTTAGTAACTACTCAGAAAATGACAAAAGTGATCAGCAATTAGAATTAATGTACAATTGAGCAGCTCTGTCGCGTAGCACCTTCACGACGGTGTCCCACGACTTACGTGTCGCACCTACGACACTACGTCGTTACCATTGTACGGACGTTCGTAGCTAATAACTTGTCGGTGCCAGTACGAGTCCCGCATATCAACACACGGTAATTAAGTCGGAACATTTTACATTTTTAAACTGTTAATCACGACCACGCATTCGATGTAAATATGACATGATTTTTGAAGCTGTTAAATAATTAACCGCGAGCCTCCTCGTGGGAAACGGTTACGAGGTACCGTTACCTCGGCTGGCTAGTTCACGCTCTGCTGTGCTACGACACTGCTACGAATGTGCTACGAGAATTAAACAGTTTGACAGACAATTTGAGCCACTTTGATATTTAATTGAACTGACTGTGGTTTGATTGTTTGTTCAACTAGATGTGTACAACTGGCTCTTATAATATGTATGGCTTTATCTTAACATTCACCTGGAATATTTTTTTATTGAAAGAGTTTGGCATGCGTAGCAATCAAGCTACGCATAGATCCTTTGTCCGTGACATGCAGTTTGCTTGGTCTAATGCCTGCGTTCAGCGCATTCAAAGAAATGAATAGGTCTAGATTGAAAAATCACCCAGCATAAAAAGTGTACTGAATAAATATAACAAAAATATATGTCCAGATTGAATGCCTAGACATTTTTTCTGCAAAAATAGCAAACAATACAAAATGCTTTCACAACACAACACGTTGCAGACACTTCACATTCTCGGTGATTGCGTACATGCATAAATTCAGTAAATGATTACTGAATTTATTTACACAGAATAGACATTCTTGTAGCAGATCATATAACCGGCGGGTATCGTTTACAAAAAAAATATTTATCGCATTTATAGACTAATTTTCCGGCGATTGTTTGTTTTAATTGTACATACTTTTATGAAGGAATGTGGAGGTGTAAGCGGTTTTTTGAGGTGGCTCACGTAGACATTGTGTGTGCCTACTATGTGTGGCGCCGAGCGCTGGTTTGAGTTCGCGCGCGGCGTATGTTTTCTTGTTTCCAGGCTATCAGTAGTGTTTCAGGTGTCGTCGGAGGCCACGGCGCGTCTGCACCTACATTCGTATTTGTGAGGAGGCGCGGGGCGGCGGCGGCGGTGGCGCCAAGTCGCGGCGCTCCATGTATTATTCAAGCGGCCACGACCCGCGCCGCCCCCGAATTTTGTTAGCCTCGCGCCCCACAGACGGCTCTAATTACATGCTATCATGACCGACTTTACTGTGCCACGATTATTTCGATTATCGTTAAAGTCAACAACTTGTGGCGACAGTAAATGTTTTTTAAACTAAAACTATTATGTTGTAGTTAGGACATATTTATTTTGGGATATGCGAATATTTATTGGTTTGACGAATAATTCAGGCTAATTTTCATTGTTTGCAAAGTTATGAAGCGAAGAAGCATGTAGTTGGAGATTTCGCTATTTGCTAGTTATTCGCAGTGCAATAGATAACATAAGTACAGTTGTTGGGCTCATAGGTGTGCGGACGTGGCCGCGGCCGGGGGGCGGCTAGTCAGGTGTCGGCTCCGGTGTCGCGGAATAGTCCATTGTGCGCGCGCGCCGCCGCCAGCAGCGGGAAACAGGTCAAGGTCTCACTGGCGCCTACCTCACAACACTACTGCCTACCTACTTTATATATACCAACACTATCTCGTATCGAATTAAATAGCACACATCTGTCACTATAGCTTTACACTATTTTTATGATTTTATCCTAAAATCTAAAATCGACTCTAGACATAATGTAAGAGAGTGGAGATTTGTGTTTTTGAACTGATTTCTAAAAATTAATGAGCATCGGCCTGTCGGTGTTTAGTCGGCCGACGGAAGTAGGTATGTAAACGTTAATATTACAATATAAAATGTTGGCACGTAAACGCGATGGTCCCTGAAAATTTGTTTAAGCACATGTAAACGCGCGCCGCGAGATGTGATGTGAGGCTCAGTTTAGGTGCGAAGGTCAATGACCGATAAGGTTGGCGTTACGTCGACCTCTCTTTTCCCCTCACTTCGGGCACTATCGCCACCCGACCTATCAGCAAATATGTTGCCAAATACCTACCGAGTAGGACGGCCGGTGAGCTCAATACGTATGTGACCGATGTTGCCAGCTCATAATATAATCCGGGTTCAAACATTCGTCGTTTGCGTGATATTTGTAAAAAACTCGAATACTTCTCGATTTGTTATCGCTCGTAGGATTATTTACAGGGAAAACATAGCAGTAGCGTTAGACCAATCAGTCAAAGCGAGCTGCGGTTATATAGAATCTTACAGTCGTCATAAGGGCGCCAGCACACAGACTAGCAACAAGCGAGTTCTCAAAACGAATAGGTAATTGTTCGTATTGTAAATGAGGGTATTTCCCATACGTGTCTACGGTTGATAGTGTTTTGGTGGGCGAGGGGGCGGGTGCGCGGGGCCAGGGGGTGCTCGGTATCGGCGCGGGCGCAAGGTGCACGTTATCGCGCCATTGTTAGCGCCGACAGATTTATAACTTCCCTTTGGCCTCAATAAGGGCCCGTGACCTGCGCACACCTTATAGTCCTAAATAACGCGAATACGTGAAACGATCACTGTAATATATGGGGTTATGGGCATCCCGATATATTTGTGGAGACACTACAAGTCGTCCAGAAAAATTCCTTCATGAAAACTTGTTTGGCAAAAGGCTACAATTATTCTAGAATAGGTACAGACGCCAGCACATCAAGCTACTACAATCTGTCAAATTTATTTAATAAATTTTCAACTTTGTCTCTACACCATAAGGTTCAAGGTTGATTGGGAAAATTTGACAATTTCGGGTAGCTTGACCTGCTGGCGTCTGTACTAAGAATTTACGGTGCGATAAATCTTAGAAATGTTAATTATTATTTATAATAAGGAATTTCTCTCTTAAAAATGTTCTTAAAGTTTGGTTGATAACACTTTTTAAGTATCAAATTTCTTCAAATTTCAAACAGGAGGTGATGTTCTTGCAATAGTTACAACTACAGAGTTAGTCACAAGTTTATATAATATATTAATATACTTTTTGCATCCCTATATTATCAATTAGCTTTCTAAAACCACTTCCACTGTATTTTCATAACTATGAATTCCTAAGTCTAACTTACCATTTCTTTCAATTCCTGCTCTATTAACGGGACATGGCATTGGACTTTTTCATATTTGGAATTTATTTAATCTCTATCGGTGGGAGAGTGTCCCGTCTGGAAACAAGCTCTACAGGGCCTTACGGGGTGGAATGCGGTCCCCTTTCCCTTAAGGGGGAAGCCCACATAAACACTAATATGAACATAAGGAAAAACGAAAATTGTATCGTCCTAGGGCAGGGGTCGGCAACCTTTTGGGACGGAGGAGCCAAAATTACAATTTACAAAATTTCCCAGTGTTTAAAGAGCCACAAAAAAAATTGTTTCAATAGTATATGCTCATATATTTTTTATTTAAAAGAAGCGACTCTAGATACGAAATAATAATTTTCATATAAAAACATACAAATGTTTTTAGCAAAAAACATATTAAAGTATCTTAGCTAGCTGCTAGAATAATAAAATAATTAATACAATAATTTAACTATAGTTATTGAATAATAATTATTTTTTGCGTATGGAACTGGAGAGCCACAACTTTACATCGAAAGAGCCGCGAGCCGCAGGTTGCCGACCCCTGTTCTAGGGTAATTTAGGATCAGTCTCATGTGTGTATTTCCCTAAACTATTAGAACAACACACTGTCTTGAATAAAACAAATCACAATTAAAAACTATTAAACCTTTAGTATTTTTTTTAGATTATTTAAATTTTAAATTTAAATAGACTTTTACCTGAAGATAAATAATGATTACGTAGGTATAAATAATTATATTAAGGCAGGGACTATTTATTAATGTCACATCAGTGATTGAAAATTTAAATATAATGCTATTACTTATTATTAGTAAATAAATAACAACAGCTATAGCAGAAACAAAAGACGTACCTCATAATCATAACAGTCGGGCGGCTCTTCCAGTCATAGGTGAGTGTCGTACTGTCGCGCTGTGCACGCTGCGCAGGCGCCGGTCGCAGCCATGTCTGTAGCCACACGCACCTGAAAAGGCAACAAAAAACTCTTTGAAATAAATAAACACAAACGCTTAGAACAAAACAATGACAAAAATATTAAAAACAATCAACGTTATTTATTTCTTATTGAAAACAAGGATTGAGTTCCCAGCAGTAATTTAGACAATCTGTGAGAAATTCCGCTTGGCGCCATTCCGACTCCACTAAAATGTGACGTCCAATCATTAGGATTTTTTTGTGCGAATAAATATTGTATTTAGTTAATTGCCTTCCATTGCTATTTATTGACTTTATAGTTAGTGGGAACGAATGTTAGACCACAATCATGACGTTGCAATTGGTCTTCCGTGTACATGCAGGAATCAGTTCCTACCACTTGACACAAAGCTGACCCATTATGTAACACAAAACACAACTTTCACAGAAGTTTATTTAATAAATGTTCAAGCAGGAACCACGGAATGATATGATAGTGCCAACCCCGTGAACGTTCCTCAGACAACTCGAGCGTAAAGCAAGCTAAGCCGCGATACTCGACCCGTCAATCTTGATCCTATTAGAAAATTATTGTTTATTTATTAATACCGTTATTATACAGAACGAGACATGTTAATAAACCCTCTTGACATTATTTTAACTTAAATTTTTTGTTTACTGGTATACCTCGATCGTTAAATCCAATTTTAAAGTGACTGTCTCAGATTTTATTGCCCATTTAATTTATATATTCATTATTGGCAGTTTAAAACGGAAAAGTGGTAGTATCAAGTGGTGGTGCACGTCACAAACGGTGATGTTGATGATGTCACGCGTGAGGGCGGCGCGCGGCGGGCGCTGGTATGCGGCATGCGACGCGCTAGCCGCATAACGGTGCGCGCGCGACGTCTGCGCGCGTTCCCAGGCTCCGAGCGCTCGATCGACGCCCCGAGATAAGCCCCATTCTATACGAAACCCAATAAGCCATTTCCTTGAAACTCTCACAGAAGAACCGCTCCCGTGAAAAAAATGACCAAAACCGTACAAAAAAAGCCTGTGAATAAGGCGGGGAGCGTGAAATAAGAATGGGCCCAGTTCTGGGAAGGTTCGGCGCCGGTGCAGTCTTTACATCCTTTATAATGATCTTTTTTTGTGGAGCGACCCTTAATGGCTTATCGTGGGGCTGAGAATGTTGGCACAGTGCGAAGCGGCGTGTATCTTATTAGTTGGCGAAGCTAGACGATGTGGCCGAGCGGAAATCGACAGTCGGTTAGAGATTCAACTGTGGAGATTGTGTGTGAGTGTAACGGAAGCGTGGTCCGCGTTCAATAGCGGCCAGCATGAATGACGGAACGTTCGCAGTTAAAACTGCGGATACAACAATGACTGACCAATTTAGTAACGTGACATTTGCATATTACACTTGGATTCATCCTACACGCTGTCGCGACGTGTGGTGCAATTCGTGTCAATATTTAATGAAGCGTTTTATGGACAGTGTATCCATCGGTGGCGAGGGGTACGGGACGTTCTCGGTGGGAGGAAGCGTGACGAAGGAAGCGCTTATGAAATGGTCGCCCACGCCGGGTGCGCTGCGCTTCCGCTTCCGGTGCAGCGCACAGTCAGCAGCAGTGGCAGTAGGCGGTGGTATGTGTCGCTCACATGCGTGCCCGTGCCGCGGACCAGCGCTGTGCGCCGGAACAATGTACTTAATCAATGCGCGATAAAATGAGAGCAAAGGTGAGAGGACCGAAGGGCGTACTGTGTGCCGGCTACGTCACAGAGAGATGCTGTGAGTCAGCTGGGACGAGGGTACACGTGTCGCTGACGTAAGGTGCACCTGACTCATCACGTACTCATGATCTGGGAAAGACAGTGTTATAATATACGCGCGTTGTGAGGCCCGCGCCGCCGCCGGCGACCAGTCAATGGGCGACATGCATTCTTTATCTGTTATGTTGACTAATGCTAAATATTCGTCAAAATATTATTTTTATGCAACAGTAATCTTTTCATTGCTTTTTGCATTCAATGCAGAGATAAATTATGTAGTTTAAAAAACAAAAGATACTTAGTTGAATTATCAGTAAAATCTTTGATCCTAACCGGAAAATACACTTCAGTTATCCTGTAATTTCATGAAAAATTTAATTATTGAAGTTATTTTACTGTAATTGTAATATTTGTTTAACATTGAATTTACTTAAGTACCTACTTATACTTTTTGTTAAGTCAAACTATTGAATGATTTGTGTGACTTAACTTTTTACAAGTTAAGTCACACAAATCATTCAATAGTGCCTTATTAAACTAAGCTAGGCTTTGTTAAGTATACATTAGGTACCTATATTATCATTTTGTTATCATGTACCTAAACATTAATACAAATTCGATTTTTTCAAGTTAGTTGTTGCTTTGACAACGTTTGAAATAAACACATTTAATTAAAATACAATATAATAATTTTAAGTTATAATGAAAAACGTTTTTAAAGATATATTCACTCTAGGATATATACTTTAATTAATTTGTGCTGATGAATAGTCATGGCAACTAACAGTTTATTTGAATTTTCGAGAAGTTTCGGGAAAGTTTAACTTACTACAACGTCAATAGAAGTAGAATCCGGAGTAAAGTAAATCATCTAAATAAGCACAACGAGGGTAGGGCAAAGCAAGTGCCAGAGGGCAATGAACAGCCGGGGGTTAAGCAAAACTAGAGGAGTGCAGGGCTAGTGTGCGAGCGGGACGCGCGAGCAGACGTCATGCTCTGGTGACGTACGTCCTGTCGGCAACGTGCTGCGCCGCCCGCGCACACTCCGGTGCACAGCCTGTTACCGACACAACCATCAACACTCTACCCCTAACTGTCACACACAACCCCCGAATTGTATATTGAATAATAAAATAAACTCTAACGGAACAATATTCAAGTAGTACTTAAGTTCAATAATTTTCAAGCAATGACTACCCTCATTTACAAAATTATAAAATAAACTAAAAGATAAATCGCGAGACGTTAGAATTTAGAATTCAAATTAAGTTTTAGAAAGATATTGAGGGTGGGCGATGTTAATGTAGTAGTTCAAGTATAAGGAATATAAAAACCAAAAATATATTTCTAATCTTACGCTACTGGGTGTAACATTCCATTGATACAGACGGAAAATCACTATTTAAATTCACTATGCACTAAATTTCACAGTTGACTTCGGTGTAGCGATAGAACGGACACTTGTTTCCAACACAACGCACGTCCGGCCTCAACTAGCGGCGTTCACTAAACAACGTGATAATACAAAAAGAAGTCAGAGGTTACGATGTTATCGAGGGAGACATGAATATTCGAAGACGCGAGGGTCACGAGTGAACGGTCGTCGTAGCACCGCGCCGCGGCGTGAATGGAACGACCGACATTTTATGAATCGAGAGCCGTCGCCCATTGAGCTGAGCGCGGCGAGCGCCGACGGTGCGCGCGCGCAGCACCGCCGCCGCAGGGCCCACAGCTCGGGTCCGCTCCGGCGCCGGTTCCGGCCCCGGCGGAAGTGACGCTCCGACCGAACATGGCGGCGCGCGCGCAGGAAGTGCGCAGCTTACCTATCGGGACGTCTCCGCCGGCGGCGGGCGCACCCGACACCCGCCGCCGTCCACCGCTTCGCGCAGCGCACGCGAGCCCGCATGCGCCGATACCGATTTCCGCAAAAGTGCGCGCGATCACTACCTTGCGAATAAATTATTCGTGCTGTTATCTAAAAATATTCGTGTGCGACGCAGAGCGCTCGCAGCTCGCAGCCCGAGCCGACACGGAGTTGCACACGCGAACCGCTTCCCCGCTGCGGGGAGACTGATGAGGGCAGGCCGCGCCGGCGCCGGCGGAGGCTCCGACGCATGCGCACACCGCCGTCCGTCCCTTTTCGCGGGCGCGCAGCCGCTTCGGAGCGAGCAGGACGACGACAACTCATTATCACAGCGGCGACTCGTGAACACCAATAGACCGAGGAGTAGGGGGGCAAAATATTCGACCTTCACTTCACAACGCACACGAGCGCGTGCGCTGATCGTGTCGCGACAGATCCTCACACATGCGCGCTCCTCGCAAATTGCTCGCGGCCGCCGCCGCGCCGCCCGCCGGTGTGCTACATTTGACAATTTTTCCAGAAAACTGACATGCACCGTCACCGTGGCCGAGGCGCGCCCGCGTGCCACGTGGCCGTCACTCAGCACCACCACCGACCAGCGACCACCGCCGGCGACAACGTACACGACTCACTGACAACGGCACATTCCTACCACATTTGATAAGGATTATAACATTTAGCAACAACCAATTTATATGGAACAAAAGATTACCGTCAAACATGAAAACTCACATTCAACGAAGATAAAAGAAAAATATTCGAAAAACCTTTTTTAATTTTAGGCACTTAGTACAAATTACTTTATACGGCCGCTATTTAAATACCTACATAATTCAATAAACTATTTCATTAATTGTGAATTTATTTGTAGCTAACTAAAATTTGTCCACATTCATCTTACTTAACGCATTCCATCTCTACATGCTTGCATTAATTAGTAGGTAATGAGAATTTTTATTTATGAAGATCATTAAAGATACTTAAATAATAATATTACAGAGGAGACTGGTTAAGAAAAATGGAAGAAAAATATTACCAAAAGTTACATGCACCGTTAGATCTAAAGTGTGCATGTGAATTTTGGTTTGCATTTGGTTAACTATTTTGACATTTTGCTTATGTATCTCAAATATGTATAAGTTACAAGGGATGAACAGTTCTATTAGTTGACAATACAAACAATTTCCTTATTACATTAATTTAGGACATTTTGTATTGAAGATTTTTCATCAACATAAGTACATTGTTTAATTGTTTTTCAAATGAGCCTTGTAGACAATCATAACCTATATTTTATGGTTTAAACTGAAATCACTCAATGTAGCAAATAAGATTTTCAATTATTTATAATAAAACTTGTAGATATACCTACTTAAATAGTTAAAATACTAATTGGCAAGTCACATTATTCTAAAACAACGCTTAATGTACCTACCTATCTACTTACCTACCTAATGTTTAGGCAATTAAAAATAAAAGAAATTATAAAACTACAATTTTCAGTACCTACAGATAATATTTTACATTAGTTAATAATTATTTAAAAACATATTATCTCTCCTTAGGTGGTTTTAAAATGATAGTAAAATGCTTTATAAGTATTAGAGTACTTCACTACATAATAGATTTTTTTAAAGATACAAGTCCCCCGTTGGTTCAATACCCTAAGTAAGTAGCTTTTATTCAGAGGACACAATAGAGAACTTATCTTACCTATTATGCCAGTAATTGAATTACAGCGAAATGCTCATTGTTCGGTTTCTTTATAGCGAAAATTTGTCTTTCAACAGTAAAATGTATATCTTTATTTTTAAATAGGTATGTGTTGCTTCTTAGGAGTACCTAACTCACACCTTTCTAAATATTTGTTACAAAAATGTTTTTAAATAATACCTAAGTACTATAATGATTTACTTACATTAATTTGGAAAATTTAAAACTATAATTATTGTATTTAAATATTTAATTGCAATAGCTTTGGTAGGTAGACTTACATTGCGTAAAGAAATACATGAAGCAAAAATCAGGAGAAAAAAGGCGCTTAAAAAATTATACAGCTATTATTTAGGAGTTTTTTGCTTGTATCTATATTGTAAAATAATTAATCTAGCGAATGCAACAACTTTGAAATAATTTAAATCATTAATTTTAAAATAAATCCAAAAATATCTGTTTGATTCCACTGGACAAAAACTGGCTTCACTAGGGCAAAATAAAATGGGTATATTTGATAAAAGTTATGTGAAAGTGTTAAGTTTTTTGATAATTTCTAATAGGCGCTGAGTTAAAGTGCGGGTAGATGTGGAAGAAGTACGCAGGAAGTGCGTGCCAGTGTTGCCACACGCAGCCGTAACCATGCGCGGACGCCGGTGTGCCACGCGCGCTATGTCGCGCTGTAGCACTGCCAACTTACATTCAATATTGATTTTATTATTTATATTATTTAATGAATAATCCATTGTTAATACCTACAATAATTTTAAAAATGTTTATAAGGTTTCTCTAATTTTTTGAGTTTTTTAAAATCGAATTACTGAATTTATTTGTTCAAGTACTTACCTAACTATTGAAGACTACAAATTATATTTTTCAGCGAATAATGCCTCAATAAATTCTAATCAATCATAAAATAATAATTATTGTCTGTTAAAATTAAATTAAGTACTAAATGCCTAATGAAAAACAGTTTGTGGTTACAAAGATAATCTTTAATAGATTAGTTTTATCATAAATGATGCATTAGGTAAAGTTCCAGTTGATGTACTGAATTGTTAAATATTTATGAATACTGAACATTTTTTGAATCTGAGCACAACCGCTGACTCAACTTTTAATATTTTAGATAAATACTTATACTAAGAATTATCTTAGTAAGTATTTATCTAAAATATTAAAAATTAAGGTAGGTATTTAAGAGGACAGGTTACTGAAGAGAAGGATTTTCAAAAATACCTATACCTAAACATATATGTGACACATTGAATGATATTATGTATATGCAAGTGTGTGTAAGGTAATGTGTTTGTGTGTAAATCGCGTTGGAATCCGGTGTCCTTATCACCACGTAGGGCTGAGCCTATCTAATCTTGCTCCCACTTTAGCTCTTAGATAAAATTCACTTCTTTTCAAACATATTTCAACAATTTACCTCACATGTTGGCGCCAATCATTCACTGTTCACTTTATTTTAATATAAATAAACAATAACTACCACTTTGTATTTGTATTACTTACATTAAACTGTATTTGTAAAAGTGACATAAAATATGATTGCGAAAATACATAATAAAAATATGCTTTAAATGTGCTAAATAACGGTAGAATATTTAATAGATACCTACAGCAAGTAATTTTCAGCAAAAATAATTAAAAGAACACCATTATCAAGTCAAAGGGGTTTAGATGAAATATTAATTCGCTCAATACTTCTCTACCTATGCATAAGTAGGTATCAAATACTTAGATATAGTTTATGTAGAGAAAATATAATGTTCTCTCTCTATATATCTATAGGTAAGATTTAGCTAAAAATACGTTAGAATATATTTAGGTAAGTGTACACAGCCTACTAAAAGTGAATAATTTTTCTACTTTTATACCTAGGTATTTTTTACACTGGCAATCTGTAAGTTACAACAAGATTGATTGAATAAAAAATACGAGGATAATGCTTAACTATTAAAATAAAATGGGCCTTTTAAATGTAGGTAGATCTTAGTTACCTAATACATCTAAAATTAACCAAATTAAGTAAATCTAGCAACACATTCAGAACCTGGAATAGGTAAATAGCTACAAATTAAAAGACAAAATATGTTTAAAATGAGTTGGTAATGCGACTAAAAATATATACCAAAGATAAAATAAACAAGTAAGTAAAAGTTTTAATTTTTAAAACGTAATAAAAGCCTAGTCATTATAATCGTTAGTAGGTTTTTATGAGTTAAACTGGCAACATTAAGATGGGGAATACCCAGAGTAAGATAGGTATGCATTTATGCCTGAAAAACTAGGTAGGTAGTAAGACAAAGTTAGACAGGAATAAGTGCGTAGTACCTAGTTACTTTTGTAAAGTTTTGTATTATGGTAGAATTTAATTTATTTAATTTTACCTATCAATATCTACAGCCTTAATTATTTTAATCATAGGTACCAAAAATGTTCTATATAACTGAAGTAAATTGCGCAAATTATCGTTAAAAGTTTTTTAAGATGCTAGAACGATTAAAAACTTGGTAAAACACTGAAATAGGTATGATCTAGGATCTTAACTTTTTTAACCTATGTGTTTTAAGGAGCATTTTAAATAGGTACGTATCACTTATCAATAATAATTGAGGTAAAAAATATGCTCAGTGAAAAGATATGCCGCTTGTATAAAACATACCAACTTTTTAAATGACTTCTATGCCAACTGAATTTTCGTTCAATAAAAATTGTTTCTTATTAATTAACGTAATACCTTTACTTAATTTACTTACCTGTCATCTTCACAATTTTCACAAAATTCCTATGTAATCAACTTTTCTGTATAATTTTATTGATCTGCTAGAGTTACTCGTTTAGTTCACATATTCACCACACTGTTGTTCACAAAAGGAGAGACATCTAAACCGCACATGAAAGTTTACCATTTAATTTTAGTAATTTTACAAAGATGTTCAAATCTCACTGATCAATAAATGGATAGTTGGTCGCCGTAACCAACAGTCCACGAAAGATTTGAAAAAGTCACATTTAATATCAAACTCCGTTAGCTACTGCTAGCAATTTGGTAGTCACAGATACACCAACACTCCACATGAGTCCTCTATGTGAGCACTTCCACCCTCTTCTATGATTAAAAAGTCTTAGAGAAGGACAGTGGCATATTAAGCTCGGTTAAGGTTCGGCTGATTGCATGATTTATAAGAATTGATTTGAATGTGATCCGGGCTAGTCAGCTGCAGGCACGGGAGCAGTGCGGCGCAGGGCAGCCGGCGGGCGGCGTGAGCTGCACTCGTCTTCTCTCAGGCGTGACGTCCGGCCGAGTTCAGTGAACGCAGGGCCGCCGATAGCTTTCTTGTGCCCGACAAACGACCCTCCTAGATGTCACTCACGTGTTTTCTGTCGCCCCTTCCCGGGCGAACACTTCCCAACGACTATTTGTCCCGTCCTCGCCACAGAACTCGCGAGCCCTTTGATGCTTCGCATAGCTCCCAAATAAAAGGCGCAGAAGAAAGTATTCGGAACTTAACTTGTCACATTTTGTTGCACTGTTATTTATTTGTACACAAACACGCGCGGGACCCTCGTGAAGTGATATATATCATTAAGTCGGGGGGCTGTATCTCGTTAATAGATAATTGTTGTGCGATATCATCGTTTCTTCGGCGCGGGCGCAGCCATCAGCGCTAACAGATTAATCGTGGCAATGTATCACACGTGCAGTCCGCGCTAGCGGCCCTTCTATTTGTAAACCGGCGCCGAGGGCCGCGCATTCCTAGCGTGCCTCGTGCCCTGCGCCCGCGCCAGCCGAGCGCTCTCCGCTGCGGAACTACCAATACCCACTATCGGTAACCGCTAACATCTACTACTACATTCTAATTTTCCCTACATTTGCGGCAGTGTATATCGTCCACGGCGATACAATCGTCTACTCACCGCGCACACTCAACTCTGAACTCTAATGTTGTATTAAAACCAATGGTACTGTAACTGTCAAACACTGAATATTCTTGAGAAGATTTCGACAAATTCTTCAACCTTTTATGGAGTTGTAAATGGTTTCGAACCAAAGGTTTAAATGATTCTAAAATATTTAGGTATATTTATTTCTAAATAATGCTGTTTATAAAAAAAAAATTGTAGGAAATGGATTTTATGGAAAATTTACTGTGTGGGGTCTAGGATTTTCTCAGTCTAGCTAACCTCTTTCGTAGCAAATTCGTAGCCGTTTACGTTTAAGGCTAAGTAAATGATCTTCTCCAAATCTATAAGACTTAGGACTCTACTTACCTACATGCTATTGTCACACTTATCAGCTAAGTGAAATCATTTTTGAATAAGGGTTTAAAAGTAAAGGTAACGAGTTTACTAAACTATAACCCAAATACGGTTAAATAGCGTCTATTCATAATGAGATGTACACCAAAGTACAGTCCCTGCATTCCGATGAATGGTGAGCGGGCGCCGCGACACGGCCGGGGCCAGGGGGGAGAGGTAGGGGGCGAGGGCACGCGAGGGGGGCAGCACGTACGCATGCCTGCGCGTGCGCCTGCCTGCGACAAATAGCCGCTACAACAAATTCTAACAGGTGTCCACTTCAGACCAATTTTGGGCTTGGTTAACAATCATACGTCACGTAAAAGCCCTTCGAATTACAAGAATTTTGAAACGAACGACGAACATATTAATTAAAGGGTTCTTTCCTAAAAACTTTGATTAGGGGTTTGTAAACAATTATATTTTAGTTTTATATCGTGACTCATTAAACGAGACAACTCAATAAATATAGTCAAGCCTAGATCTATTCAATTATCTGCAAAAGAACTATGAGTAATCCCGAACATACATGGTCCTAACACACCCGGATGCGCACGGAAATGGAAACTTCCGAATTTTCTCAGAATTAGTTACAATCTGAACAATTTCCGTACTAAAGTCGAAATCATTAATTAAACCCAATTGATGAATCAGAAAGTATAGCTATCTGATTTGCTCATTAGGTAGTTGATTGAATAACCCGAATAGAGGCAATCAGTGGTCAGCAAGCGGCGGTCGTCGATTGAAGAGCTACTAGAGGTACTTGCGTTTACTGGAATGTAAATGAATGTGGTGCAGTGTCGCAAATGACTCACAGTGATCTTTATTAAAGTGCTACATATTAAGAACATGTTCTAATGGAATGCGGATGCTTCCTGGAATCATCTGTTAGAGCTGTGATGACGGTCCTTCTAACTAACGTGTCTTGATTGTGTCAACGAGCTATGTAACATAACATGGCTTTGATGTTTGGAAGAAGCGAAAATAAAAATTGTTATCATGATCAATTTTAAATGGTGAGCGCAAAATGATCTCAGTCCTCAGGCCACTAAACTGCTTTGAACGTAGGTACAAGATTGTTGTAACAACAAAAACATGCATGCAACAAGTTAGAATCCATAAACATTGATCAAGTATGCAAGCAAATAACAATTCAATTCAAAGTGCTACCGAATGAAGAATATGCAATAAATCAGAAAACAACATGTGCAGCAGCAGAGGGATGATCGATTTTGGAAGAAGATGTGCAAATGTCTATATAAGTAAAATCAATTTTAAATGTAAGCAAAGAAGTTTTTCTATCATCAGAAGATTAATGCAGATAAATAAAATATTTCAGAAAATATAATTAATATATAATAAAATATTTCTGAAACGTTCGTTTCCGGATCTTGAAAAGCATGCGCAACCTTTGTCTAAAATATTTTAACGCAGCACATTATAAAACTATTTACAAGGCGCCAATTTGTATAGACTATAAACTCAAAATCAAATTAACTTAATTAAGTAACATTATTGTTGTAATAGAAAATCCCTAGCTATTATCCTATCCATTTTCGATTTGAGTTCCCCAAGGGTCTATGTTAGGGCCAAAGTTCTTTGGCTAGGCGGAAAACCGAGGTTGTGCATAAGTCTGAAGGTTTACTACATTAAATAATCATTATCCAATACCAATAATTTTATTGCTTTTGCACCTGATGTTTTACCAAAACTGCACTCTGTGTAACAAAGCTGCGTTAAAAATTGAGCGATCGTCCGTTACGATAAGCGTTCAAAATTCTCCAAAGATGTTTCGATAGCAACTTTTATGATATATTACGAGACTTTTATGAGACAGGAATTTGTCTTCGCAGCAACAACATTTTGCTAAAGTACACATGCTACTGGTCATAAACGTGAGTAATGGAAGCCAGCTATAAATTTTGAGGGTAGTTACATCATGTGAGAAGCCTGCGTAGGTGATGATAAGGTGGTAACTATGAATGGATGTTGCGGGCGCCGTAGTCTTCTTCGTAAGTTTTATAGACTTCATCCATTTTGCCAGTCGTTTAAGCTTATAGAAATATAATAAAGGTGTACACAGCACAAATATTGGAAGACCACATGTTCCTGCAAAGACAGTACAATACTTTATTTGTTAGTATCACATTCAATTTAAAACCGACGGCTTGTTAGCGTTTTGATAGTAAAAACTTCAGTATTATTTGTTCAAAAAGCTTAAGTAAGTCAGTGTCGGGTAAGAGGTTATTGGTGCAACAAGGTACTAGTGATGTTGCAGCTTGC
The DNA here is from genome assembly GCA_948098905.1 of Tiliacea aurago. NCBI lineage: Eukaryota > Metazoa > Arthropoda > Insecta > Lepidoptera > Noctuidae > Tiliacea > Tiliacea aurago. The sequence continues at coordinate 10,631,062 of OX402590.1, forward strand.
GCTCGCGGGTGGCTGCGCGCGTGCGCGGCAGGTGCGCGCGCACCCGGCCGGCTTTTTACAGCGCCGTGTGAGAATTCCCTACCGTTGTAATTACCGACCCTTTAGGGTTCCGTCAGCCTATCCTACCGTCCTACGCCATTGGTAATCTTTTACTTGCAGAATTAATTTCGCATTAGATCATTTCTAGGGTACAAAAGTTGAAGGGCTTGAGGGTATTCTTTTCTGTATTGTTTAGGTTTTTGCAGCAAGCACTGCTTGATGTTTATTGTTTTCCCACATTTTAAGGCATTTTAAGCAAATGATCTGAATGTTCTTGGATTGTTAGCACTCAGGCAAGTGTTAGGCTTTTCGTTTTACTGGATAAAACACATACACACATACATTATTACATATTAGTAAAGAATACCTAGTGTCAAAATATAATCTCTCTGTGACTTCAGCCCTTGATACAGAATTACTTATATCTAGATAATAACCAGATATCTTAGTAAAATGATTGATTTCATAAATAAAGAGACGCTAATCTTTAAATTCATAAGAAACCTTGTATCTGTTGAACCAGTTGAAGTACTGCTAAGTATCTATCTACAAATGTTTATCTAAATCACTATTTATTTCGTAACTAAAAGTTATCTTTACAGGTATCTGCTATTATTTTTCTGTAACTTGTTACAATATTAACTTAATAGTAATTTATGATTAAATTAAGTAAGTAGTTATTTTTATTTCTGTATGCAGTCCAGCATTCATAGATCATCATCATTCCAAGCTTTTCTCATCAAACTGCCCTAACGTTAGCCTTTTCGAGCATATGCGGGTAATATCCCGCGTTCCCAACTCAAGTTAGCGCGAGGAACACCATGGGGTGATATAGTCAGTGCAAGTCCGCCAGAATTTATCCACAAAAAAGGGCACCAGGTTTCAATGCAATTGTGCCACCCAACTTAATGGGCTGACCAAAAAAACTATGGATATTAAAATATATTATCCGTATGAGAAGACTTTTATTGGCATTATAACTGCAACGCTCATTAAAGTCAAAAGGAACGGTATAGAAGAAAAACTCGACATTCATTAAATATCAAATACCGAACTTTAGCAAACATAATTCCTATTTATTGACAAACTCCAATTTATCTGATTGATAGATTAATCTTTGATCGATTGTTACCGAACCGATATAAATCGTAAATCATTTAATTACCTAAATCGAATGACACATTAAGTGATCTTGATGATAGTTTATTTTGTATTCACAAATCCGCATAGCACTGGATGACGGTTCGTTATATTTGCAGTTTAAATAAACTATCTTTTGGTAAATTAATTAACTAGAGATTGATATGTGACAATAATTCATGAAAACTCAAGATATTCATGAATAATCCATGAAACTCTATGATTTTGTAGTGTAGTCAATAAGGTCGTTCATATGGTTTTAAGATTTAACGAAAAATCTTTTAAATTCTAAACGCAAGTAACAACTGAAAACCTGAAATATCCAATTCCAGTGGCACCTATAACCTAAGGTTAGGTGTAAGATTAGGGATTAGGGGAGGGGGACACATTAGGGATAGGTTGGAAGAGGCATATTATCCAGTTTTTTTTTGTGATATTCGCAAGTAATTTTCATTGCATATTAAATAGGAAGACTGTCACATAAATAAAAGCTTGATTATAGATCTTAAAGCTTTCGTAAGGTTAAAGTATTGCTGTAGTGATTACTCTTTATCATGTCTGATTAAATGCATTCTTCGATGTTAAAACAAAAAAACAATATCAACCATAAGTAAAAATGGTAATATGTTAGACTAACTACATTACGCAGAATACCAAAAAAGCTGAACTGAAACTGAAACAAAATCTTTTCTGTTCTAGAATCCAATACAAGTCTATAGATTAAGAGGTTCGTCCATTCAACAGGAAAAGCACTGCTTCAAGAATAAGTATTCTGTCGAGAAGCAGACAACCCAGTATATAAAACACCTTTAAAGGGTCCATAAGCGGCACGCCGTTAACCCAGAAAATATGTCCCATGAGCGCTTTTCCAAAGAAAAAATAATTGCACAGCCATTTAAACAGTATCAATCCAATTAATTTAACTTCACAATTAAAAACGTATCTCAATAAGGACCTCTCTCTAATAACCATTACAATGTAAAAGTCAGAGATGTCGCCTCGTAGAGTGCTCCTTTGTTAGATAAAGTGAACGGAACGTTATCGGTATTTGCATTTTAGATATCATTCTTAATGGACACATCGTAATCCCATTACAAGTTCTCAGGAACGATCATTCTTCCACTTTTTATGGTCAATCGGCTCTCTGTGAAGGTATCGCGGCTTATAGCACTTGTAATCGTTTTGAAATGAATTAAATAACCTGTCTAATGTATATATAAGCTCGTAATAAAAAATTGGTAAATAGTCGCCATTCCATTAAGTGGTGAAACTATTTAGCTCGTAAGCCTTTGAGGAATATGCGTTTCATCGCTATAATGCCGGAGAGTATTTTAATTGTGAATGTTGGGCATTCATTTTGATCTCAATGGCTTCAAGAATGTTGAGATAATCATGCCTAAGACTGACAGCCCAAGTATCGAATGTCACATTTTCGTTAAATATACTTAGTTGGGTTACCGCTGTAGCGGACTGTAGGTAACTCTGCTGCTGCGTGTTCTTTAGATAGGACAGATTGGTGCTTAGTAAGGTACTAATTACGAGACCTTACGAAAGAGATTCGAGTCTATTCAGTACCTGAACATCATAAATAGTGAAATCGGGTATCGTTTAGCTCACAAAAGCGTTACCTTACAGCCGTGCCGGTCTTATTAAAAAGTCTGGCGCAATGGAGATGTTTCATTTTCGGCCATAAAGTTTACGGTAATGAAAAAAGAGGAAAAAAATCCACGAATTCAGGAAAAATATTCTTTCCTGAATATTTTCTAGAATACTTCGGCACAAAAAAGAATAGTTTTTCATATTATTGCCAAATTCTGTTGATCATGGCGTCGTATTACTTGCATTAAAACGTAAAAATATCACGTTGACGTTATTTATATAAATATGAAAGGCATGAATTTCTGTGCTATTACCTATGATAAGATAATAAGATAGTTCTTAGACAACTTTTGGCTAATTATAAGAAAGTGAACTATCAAAACATATATTCTATTTTTGTAGATTGTAGATTTATATGTATTTCTGGACGAAAAATTACTAGCTATCGATGTTCGTAACAACATGACAAACGTCAAACATTTTCAGTTTTTATTTAGTGCCTAAAAATATTAGTTATTATGAAAAAGATATTCTTTTTGTATTCAGGGGATCGTTTCCCAGGTTTTCTAAAGCGTACATGTCATGGCCGAAGTCCTATACAAAAATGAAACGTCTCCTTTGAGCCAAATTGCCTGCTTATTACAGTCATTAGAACGTCACAGTATAAGACTCTACACTTTCAGCACACGGTCTGTCTAGTCCGACTTTGTTCTTTAGAACGATCCATATAAGATAGCGCCCTTACTTTGATGTTACTTTTTAGGGTGCTAACAATTCGCGCAAGGGTGCGGCGCAACAGCTGCGCGATTGCGTTGCTATATACAGAGCACGCACTGCATAAAAATTACAGTTAAGCAAGTTTTTGCAACAGACATTTTCTAAACTTTAATTTACCAAATTACCAAGTGCTTCATATGTTGTGTAGCCACTCGAAGATAAAAATATGTTTTAAAATTCGACTTTTAAACCAGTCGTCCTCATTTATATTTCGAAGAAAACTGCTGCTCTTCGATTACTGTTCTAAAACATAACCTAGCGCTAGTTTCCAGGAATATTTTTTGTAGATATAAGCATCTTGTCGTCGCGTATCTCGTACGTTGGTGTCGCGTACTCTTTTATTACGTATGGAGGATAGCATCTCTGTGCATTGTGAACCTTTCTTATGGTTGGTCCTACTACGATTCGCTATAGATACTTCTAATGGTAGCAAACCAAACGGAAACTTAATAAAGAGGTTCTGCTACGCTGCGCTACGAAGAGTTCTAATAGACAATAGGTTCTGCTACGCTGCGCTACGAAGATTTCTAATGGATGAAAGGTTCTACTACGCTGTGCTACGAAGATTTCTAATAGATGAAATGTTCTGCTTCACTGTGCCTCGAAGATTTGTAATGGCTGAAAAGTTCTACTACGCTGTGCTACGAAGATTTGTAATGGATGGAAGGTTTTGCTACGCTTGGCTATGAAGATTTCTAATAGATGAAAGGTTCTACTACGTTGTGCTACGAAGATTTCTAATAGATAAACGAGTCTGCTAAGCTGTGCTACGAAGATTTCTAATAGATGAAAGGTTCTGCAACCCTGTGTTACGATGTTTTCTAATAGATGGAAGGTGCTACTACGCCGTGTTATGAAGATGTCTATTAGATGAAAGGTTTGCTGCCTACGCTTTGCTAATGATGAGATTGTGATTTTTTCGTGCTTAACAAGCAATTTTGACTGTCAACCCCATTAGGACTTTGCTACGGAATTCGGTCGTAAAGCGATCGCTATCTACGAGTATGTCGAGACAGCAGGGCCTGGGCTACGAAGATTTCTAATGGGTTAAAGAAACTGTCTACGCTACACTATTGATACTTCTAATAGACGAAAGGGTCTATGCTTGTGTGACTATTGCAAGATTTATATATTAAATAAAGGCATTTAAAAGACTATTTTTGCTTAGTTAGGTGTGTTAGTTTCATAACTTTTTACAATCCTCGTACCAATTTCTACGAAAACGTCTTTTTAGGGTTCCGTACCCAAAGGGTAAAACGGGAACCCTATTACTAAGGCTCTGCCGTCTGTCTGTCTGTCCGTCTGTCACCAGGCTGTATCTCATAAACCGTGATAGTTAGACAGTTGAAATTTTCACAGATGATGTATTTCGCTATAACAACAAATACTAAAAAAACAGAATCGAAAAGAAGAATTTAAGGGGGCTTCCATAAAATAAACGTGATTTTTTTGCTCGATATTGATAACGGCAACAGGTAGACGCTTGAAATATTCACAGAATCTTTAGTTATATATAAACTTTAAATATAAATAATTAAATTAAAATAAAACAAATATTTAAGGGGGGTCCCATACAACAAACGTGATTTTTGCCGTTTTTTTATAGATAATGGTACGGAACCCTTCGTGCGCGAGTCCGACTCGCACTTAACCGTTTTTTTTTTTGAGTAATCGTTCTAGGATGCTGCCAGAAATCGCACGTGTCATTTCGTCTTTTAAGAAAGTAATCTCATGATACTTTTGCGTATATTCCGAATGATGAAATATTCAATTAAAGTTAGTAAATCCTTCCCAAAGTTCTAATCATTTTGTTCCTAGTATCAATAGTCATTGATAAGTCATGCATGAGGCATGACTTATGAGTCATTTTTTTTTTTCTTTCGTTTCAATTTCGGAGAATCTTAAGAAATGCGAAAAAAGAAAACAATATGACTCAACCCTTGACGTGTGATAAGAGTTAACTGACAAACAAAATATTGTTTGCAACAAAATCTGCATCGGATCAAACGATGATTCATATTAATGATTAACATGTCGGCGCCATTATAGATAATTACATTATTAATTATACCTAGCTTATTAAGGGACTGGTTAGGAGTCATGGCATGCATCGTTTTAGCAGGTAGAGTTATTTGTCGTAGCTCTCTTAAATAAAATCATGCTGATATGCATATTGTTAAAGTGATCTAATTATGGGTAGTAAGACGGTAGTTCCGTGTGGTGCCGGACGTAAAGAATAGCACCGCCCTATTTCTTCCCGTGGGTGTCGTAAAAGGCGACTAAGGGACTTACTAGAGAATGGGCAGCAGCGTTGTCTATGCATTTTAACACCATACTGCGATCGCCAACCCGCCTGCCAATATTTATTTCAAAGTATTTTATTTCGCACTATGATAATAATTTACTAATGTTGACATAAATACCTACGTCTGAAGACAAACGATCATGACTTTCTAATAATTTCCCATAGTTTCAGTCCTATTTTTGGACGAAGTCAGTTAGAGTTGAGTTCGTCCACGACCTAATGCGCTGAAAAGTGGAATAAACTGCAAAATTATCTGTGGAATGTTAATTTGTTCGCGTATATAACAGAATCGTTAACCCAAATAGATAGCTCCGCATTTTTTTAATTATCAGATATTTTCATGGCGCTAATATGTTTAATCCAAAGATGATATAAGAATGTTAGGTAGGTAGGTAGCTAGGTAAGTACAGTAATTATCAAAAAAAGGAAAGGATTTTTGAACAGAAACCTTTTTTCGAGTCTTAGAAAGTGGTATCAAGCAAAGGCAATAATACCTATCTACTAATCACAAAGCCTGCCATTGCCAATGCCTAAAAAATCCAACAAGTAGGTACTTATAAAAAAAATTACGAGATCCTGAAAATTAAATGTTATTATTTTTACAAAACGTACCAAAATCCGCAAGTCGCAAAACTACCTAGTAACGAGCAATCGAGACATTTTAAAACTCATTAATTTAGGTTAATTTAATTTAACTATCGGACTATTATTGGTACAATATAATAACAACAAAATTTGGCTATCGGCCACTGTCCCTAATCTCCCCATCTAATGACGCGAAATGCTAATTTATTTAACTTTTAAATAGGTCACATCTTTTTGTTTTTTACATTGTCACATTAAATGGATTTGAAAGAAATCTTCGTGATTTGAATGTAATCAGTACCCCAAGTGTAAGTTTGCAAAAGAGTAAACGTAACTATTTCGTTTGCGTTAAAATTTGACCGATAGATCATAATGCTAAGAGTATAAGAGTGAGAATAAAAATCTTAACGCAAACGCGCTAGTTACGTTTACTCACTTCTAAACTTACACTTGGGGTACAGATCTAATTGACCGAGCGAGCGAAGGGTCTCTGCTTCAAGTCACAAAATTTGCTTTCCTCTGTAAGTTTGTAGCTACTCCTCTACGGGTCGTATTTTAGAACCGATCTAGACGAAACTTGGTATACAGGTTTAATGACATTTCGGTTCTAAAATACGACCCGTAAAAAAAAATTAATAAGATTTTTTTATTTTATTTTAATTAAGTACCTACTTTCTTAAATATTTGAATTTGAATTATAGATTTTTTTTTTCTCGGGGATTTTTTTTTTGCGATATCTTTCAAATAAAAAATCTCCGACGAAACTAAATAGGACATTGAATTGATATTATTATTGGATATCTCCGCCTTATGAGATCCGATTTCGATGGTTATTTGTTTAATGTACTATAGGGACACCTTTGCACAACCCTTCGGGGAAACAAGGCGTGATGTTATGTTTTTTTATTTGAAAGGTAGTAACTTTAAGTTGGTCTCATAGAATGTTTGTGAAGATCTGATGAGGATTTTCAGTTTTCGGCGCGATGAGCAGAATAGCTCGTCAAAATGCAGTAAATTGCTCACTTTTAGATTACAACCAGTGGAATCGGCCCTTTAACTACTATGTTGGCATTGATGAAGCACCTAGGACCATCATTTCATCACAAAACTTGGCTGCAGCGTTACGTATGCCAATTAAAACCTAGTACCTAGTTATTTTTTCTAGCTGGCCTACTTTTCACTCATAACTTTTCTTTACCATGTTTTTAAAAACAAAAAACTTGGTAAATTGAATTGTTGCAAAAAGTTTGTTCTCGCTAGGTGCTGTTCTAAGTACTAGTTACTAATTGTGCGTATATTAATTGTTTAATATTTACTGTTTACTAAATAGTTTGCGCATGTAGAGTGTGTCATAGGGACACATATTACGCGATATAGATTGCGATGTGCGACCTGTTTACTCACCTTATTGTGCAGATAAAACGAAACGATGACGTTTGCGGATGATTATGTCCATTTAGTAGCTAATTAATACGTTCCCATGAAATCACTTCAGTCATGGGACTTGTTGGCGGGAAAGTGAAGCGTCATGTTCAGCAGTTTGTTTAATTTTCCAAAATTTGTGTTTAGGCGAATATTAATGTGTAATAATGGTGGATTATTAACCATTAAGTGTTTGTGAACTTGCATTAGTGTAGGCAAATGAAACAAAACGGTGCAACTTCGCTACAAGTTCTCTCAAGAAGTCCGCGTGAGGTATCAGTAAAGTGCCACGTCTTTACTGAAACTCAAAGGGAGCGGGCGGGGATATCATCATCATGCATTGAATATAATTCATTTCATCAATAATAAATAAGTTTTGTAACTAAATAAAGACTTGGCTAAAACGTCCCAGCAACCAGGCCATTAAAATATTATTAAAAAAAAAAAACTTCTGTCATGGTACTCATGGTAGAAAGATATTTGCATACACATAAACAAATAAGGATCACGGTATCCGCAGGCAATATGAACAATGTGCGGGAAGTAGCCTAACCGCTTTTTGTTTTCAATCAAGTACTTTGATAATATAATAATTTTATTCCCATGACATTACATGAAACATAGGTAGGTACCATATTTTAGTACCTATTTAAAAAAAATCAGTGAATGTTGTTTGCAATCAGTGTGCATTAGCCGATCTACGCATTATTATTGTGAATCCCGTGAAGGTCTCATCTCGTGGCGTTCTAGCATTGAAGACAAAATCGAGTTGCTTAAAGCGACAACGGCATTAATTCGATTGATAAACCTAAGTCGACTCGGGCGACGAAAGTGGAACAGGGTTTGTCAACATGGACCGTCAGCTGGCCCCGACGATAGTGCTTATCGCCCGCGGGACATAGTCCGCTCATTCACAAGCCTGTCCATTCATGCGCCTGCTCCCCACGCCAGCTTCGGACCAATATAGTCCTTAAGACGTTCATTAAAGGGTTTAAATTCGTGTGTGGGATGTGAGGGGGAGGTGGGGCGAGGGGTAATGTAGATCGAGGATATCGCGGGGTCAGCGCGGATTGCAGGCGCCCGATAAACGTCGATGGCGTCCAACGAGTCAACTAACAACCTAACACACGGACACGCCACCCGCACACAGTCACGATATAAAAAATGTAACGCACATAGAATTGAATTATCACCCCATTAAATATTTTCAACTTGAATTCTTACTCTTGTGTTGTCGATAAAGAAAATATGTCACAAATAAAAACTTCAACTGTCCCATTCATTTGTTGCGTGCTTGATAGTTACTTAACTTGATAAGGATTTAATGTAGAGTGTCGAAAACAACGGAACGGCAGTTATTTTGTAGTTAGTTAGTTTTATAGTAATTTCTCTATTTCTGTGTACCTAGTAGATACAGCCCGGGAGGAGGTCGTGGCTAAGTCTAATAGCCCCCCGGGTCGATCCATCACGTTAAGCTATGCTTGCCGAGGTTGGTCCGTGAATGGATCTTTACATACCGAAACTCCTCCGTGCTACGGAAAGCACGTTGGTCCTGGCTGTCATTCGTGAATCTTTGACAGTCGTCAGAAGCCCGAAAGTCTGGGAACCAGTCGTACCAAGGGGTAACTTATTACCCAGTTACTGGGTTGTGGAGGTCAGATAGGCAGTCGCTCCATGTAAAATACTGGTATTTAGCTGAATCCGGTTAGACTGGAAGCCGACCCTGACATAGTTGGGAAAAGGCTGGGCAGATTGATTGATGTACAGACGCCAGCAAGTCAAGCTACCCGAAACTATCAATTTTTCCCATCAACCTTGAACCTTATGTTGTAGGGATAAAGTTGAAAATCGATTAAAGAAATCTGACAGATTGTAGTATCTTGATGAGCTGGCGTCTGTACCTAGTAGGAAAACTTAATGAAATCGTGCTTTTGATCATTATTATCAGCCTATACCTTAACCCCCTTATTACAAAACAAGGTTTATCTTCAAACCCAGGTTTAAAACGTGGAGCCATTATTGAATTTCGAACTTTATTCTGACTATGGTAAAGTTCCTAAACACAAAACTGACAACTTAGTACCGAACTAAGTTTTCAGTTTTGTATAAAGAACGGTATTTCAATCACAGTTACGTTCTTATTACAAAAACTGGCTCCATGGTTTAAGCCATGTCAAAATATAAATCTTGTTTTGTAATAAGGCGGATTGAGTTCTTAACTATTAAAACTGCTGCATGCTGAAAACAGATGCCTAATAGGTGGTTAATATGAATTATTAACCACCTATTAAAGTTGTCAAAAAATAATAGGCCCGTTTTGACATTTAACTTCAATCGATTTACCATCGCGACGTAACATCACACATCCTGCAAACAACTTATGAATAGGTAGATAATTTGTATTAGTCATTTACTCTACTTCATTTAATATGCAGCATTGATTCATTGATCATGTAAAATCATGACACATACTCGTATGTACAATATGGTAACTATTTCCGCTAAAACTTGCAGGAGCCGACCCTGTTGACTTCTGACATCGCTGCATACTGAATCATCTAACAAGTAATGTATCATTCAAACTACGAGTGTCCGTTATTCGCGAGTAGGTATCACTCATTCATGCTTCTGTGACAACGGCAAGTATTTAATGCGACGATAACCGATTTTTAATGATTTTATACTGAAGATGAGATGAGAGTAGTGTTAATGATTTGAAAAAAAATTGTTGAATTAGAGCATTTTCTCAATAACTTAATATGTGAATATTTTAGATTTTGTTTATATTACATAGTGAAATTAATTTGTAAAGTTATGTCTAACGCGGCTAAAAAACTGAGAATGGCGCAAAATCTACTCAGCGTATTTTTCTGAAACCTTCATCAATTTAAAGATAATTTAATTATAGATCTTTTAGTATACGCGTTTTATTAAAATACCTTTTGTTTTGTGTATAATAAATTAATAATGCGTCAAATTTGGGACAGCGCTTCTTGATGGGCCAGTCCTATTACTGGCTGAACGTACGACGCGTTGCGTGAGCTCAGTACAGAACACGCAAGCTAACCACTCAAGGTCACTGGCATATATCTGCGTCTTAAAACGATTTCATTGTGTCGTGCAAAATATACTACGCTTACCTAAGCAATTGATAAAATGGATTACAGACTTGGATGTCCCCGCTTTGCGCGCAATCTGTAGCATTCTTTGCAATGCATTCAGACATCGTCATTATAAAATAAGCTGTGTGTTGTGTGATGTAAGGGTTTGTTTAGATTGCGCCGATAGCTCTTAATCAGTGCGTATAGCGCTGTATAAAATGATTGTTTTGATCTGCCGATGCCACTGCGTAATAGTAACATACGTAGGTAAATATAGTGTAACAATGGTTTAAATTGCTAGTGCAAGACGTGTGGCACCTTAGTACAACAAATTGCGTTTGAGAAGCCATCCCAGAAATGAACGTGGTTCCCAATAACGGCAACAACACACTTGCTTTTGCACTTGTCACTCGGCTTTGCCAAGTGGGACCGAAAAATAGACAAGATACTAGAGACCTTTCCTACACGTCAATAAAAGGACACCGCGAAAAAAAGCCTAATATTTGCTATCGAATGGTATATCTAGTATAATTCCACGATCTTTCGTTTGGCACCTGGTCAACTTAACTTAAACTGAGCAGACACTTCGTTTTTCAGGAAACGTACCAATCCCCAAATTCTAGAGACACAACAGCAACGGACAGAAACTCAAGATGAAAGATCGAGATATGAAAACCAAGCGAAGTTGATCAGGTGCCAATGATTTTTACGGACGGTTAATGTTTATGGTTACGGAGAACCATGAAGTGGGCAACAGAATGAAATGGAGCAGCAAAATGTCAAGTCAGGCTCTGCGCCTGTCACACAGCCTAGCCCATGATGCTGTAAAAATCTATGAGTAAGTAGAAAAACGCATTAAATGAGGGCATTTTTTTAACTTTCTTTAGTGCCAGTTTCACCAGTGAAACTGAACGCGATCAGCACTTAAACCACGTTTAAGACTCAGATATATGCTAGTGACTTTGAGTGGTTAGCTTGCGTGTTCTGTACTGAGCTCACGCAACGCGTCGTACGTTCAGCCAGTAATAGGACTCGCCCATCAAGGAGTGCTGTCCCCCATTTGACGCATTATTAATTTATTATACATAAAACAAAAGGTATTTTAATAAAACGCGTATACTAAAATATCAATAATTAAATTATCTTTAAATTGGTGAAGATTTCAGAAAAATACGCTCTGTAGATTTTGCGCCATTCTAAGTTTTTTATCCGCGTTAGACATAACTTTACAAATTCATTTCACTATGTAATATAAACATAATCTAAAATATTCACATATTAAATTATTGAGAAAATGCTCTAATTTAACATATATTTTTTTCAAATCATTAACACTACTCGTTTAGACGTGATATTCAGTATAAAATCATTAAAAGTCGGTTATTGTCGCCTTAATTAAGAGCTGTCAGTGTCATTATTTTCTTTGGAATATTGACGCTGACAGCTCTTGAACTCGGTTTAGATGTGCTGATCGCGCAAATTCGCCCTTAGTTTCTAACAAAAAACTTGTTTTAAATTATTTTGTTAATACAATAATTTTCAAAACAAATACTTATTTCAGCACTCCTGATACCGAGCGCAAGATTGCCGATAACGGAGAGCTTTCTTTGTAAAATTTCTAGACACTTTTATATAACGTTTGGACACAATGGCTACTGGAGTGTAGCATTAGAATGTAAGAACTCTTTTCTCAAGAACAGCAGATGCAGTGAGCATCAAAAAGGCCAGGTTGTCGGCACGCCCGCTGCAACGACCGGACGTTAATGGATCCAACTTGACCCGCCAATAAAGGGTTCCATTCATGACATCATTTATCGGCGATGTTTCCAACGAGGGTGCTTATCGAACAAAAAATCCATCGATTGTGGGCTGTGGCACGTCACAGGCGCCATCGCTAAATTCTAACGAGTTATCAATGTAAACGGTTTGTTTACACAGTTAACCGTAATCTTATCCGGTGACCTCCTTAGACTCTCCCGTTTCGAAATTGTATCGTCGGTATCGTGTGGTGTCCTTATTACTTGTCGCCGGAAGTGCGCGCTCGACTCGATCCGGCGAGCAAACGTTCATTCATGTTCTACGTATTTATTTAGTGGGCAGCCGTACTTACCTACCGCGCTCTTCAGATAATGACTTCAGACAGTTAAGGCACCTAGTTTATTTTTATGTTTATTGCTTTATCTACACGATGGTACTTGAATGAAGGAGTGACAAATTCTACAATGCGTTGGAATGCGCTGTTTGATGACAAAGAAAGTTCAAAGTCCTTTGTTGTATGAGTGTGAATGGTGGTACGAATTGTTTATACGAGGACAATTCTTGACAAAATGAAATTGTTTTCGAAGCTTTGTTTTATGAATTGTCGTTATAGAACTAAATTGCTACGAACGTTTTGATTGTTGCAAACCTATCAACGAACCCACGTGATTTCATCGACACCATTTAGTTTGTTATCAGGAAGACAAAAGCTAGCACACAAAATACGCCACCGATATCTATTTTTACAAGTCTGTTTGCTTTCCAAGGTGTCGGTTGGAGCGGAAGTGGCGAGTAGGAGCGGGAGGAAGGGACGCACGCGCAAGCTAATTGCCGGGAATTTCGGAGGTCGCCCGATAACCCGCGTCTGCACCGGAAGTCGATAGTGCTTTGATGTGTTGCGGTGGCGTCCGCTCCCCTATGTAATGTACTTCACTAATAAATGGCCACCTAGTTGAGCTAGCCTTGTTTGACACTAAAGGCCCATACACGGTCAGTTCTATCTTCAGATCTGATCCGACCGTGGCTACGGCATCTAGATCGATTGTCTATTATGGTTAAAGCGATCACTCCCTGAGGTGAATGGTTTGTAGCGGCATCAACATCGCCGCATGCGAACTACGCACACACTCACGTCACGCAAAATCCTGCATCGCGCAAGCAGAGTTTACCGCGCAACTAGCATATATACAACTTCCCGACAGCCAACGTTGGGCAGTTGCCCACCAGGCACAACACCCGTCTGGTCGGCGGATCCTCCCTTTTCTATGGAGAATGAGTGAACTTTACACCCTGTTCCTCATGCCTCTAAAGTTTAAAAACCATTCACTCACACACCGTTTCGTGTGCGCGAACTCGGCGCAGGATTGTTGGTTCATATTGATGTCTATGTGACCTTTCGTACTGACTGCATGGTAACGTTTTGGGCCAATACAGTCTTACAATTTGTCGTTCCAACGACACGAAGAAAAATATGCCTTTTTAAACGACACTATTACCAACCAGAACCACTTTTGAGAACTATTTATGGACAAACTAGATCGATTGGCCGATCATGAAAACCGATTGATCATCTAAGTACGGATGCTGAAAATCAAAGGAAGGGATACTTAGATGAAAGATGAGTGTGTCATGTTTATACGGAATCGGAAACTAAATATTGCATGGTTTAACTACTGATGAGTCATGTCGTGTGCAGGACGAGTGCAATTTGTCGTAGGACCGGGTGACGTCATCAGGAAAAATGGTAAGAGATAACAATATAAATATAATAACGTCATTTAAGATTTGAATAGTAACGCTTCTTTCTTAAGGCGCTGACAAGAGGCAAATGATAAAAGTAGGCTTGTCTTAAACAAAAAAATTGCCAAATCTATATAGTTTGTGGTAGCGGAAAAAATATTGTTATACTTGAACATATTTTTCAGAACTTGGTTGTTACCAAAACGCGTTTAGAAAAAAAAACTCGATACAAAGTAACCCTTTACTTTGAGTTTCAATCCAAAATATCTGTATTAAATATCAATGTACGGTACCAACCGTACTTTGATATTTAATTAATAACAAGAACGTCTTATTTGTATGCAGAATTTGGTTGTTTTTTATTATCGATTACTCAAAAATTTTTTGAGTAATTATAATAATTGCTTCATATTTTGCAATAAATTACAAGCGTTGTGTCATCGCGCTTCTCTTTCTTTTGTATGCAGTCTGACAGTGACATCACGGTTTACCTGTTGTCAGCGTCTTAAGGGTCTTTACACATTAACGCGATGCAACTTCGACGCGCAAAAACTTTGGGAATTTCATAGAATTACGCAACGCTTTGGTGTGTGAGAGCCATAACTGAAAATGCGCGGAAACCCTTTTCAGATGGGTTACGAAATGACAGAAATTTGTTCGCTGCACGTAAGATGAGACGTGTAGATGTCTTATGCATGTCAAAGAAAATGCTGAAAAATATTCTTTATGAATGGTTTTACACCAAAGTAAGAGCAATAGGTTTGTTTTCTATCTGCCTACGAGTATCTGTCAACCTATTGATATGTTTTGAAACTTGTCCGTTTTTATTTCTGTTTTAGTTGTCCTGTTTTTAAGAACACTACCCGCCTTATAACAAAACAAGATTTATATTTTGACATGGCTTAAACCATGGAGCCAGTTTTTGTAATAAGAACGTAACAGTGATTGAAATACCGTTCTTTATACAAAACTGAAAACTTAGTTCGGTACTAAGTTGTCAGTTTGGTGTTTACGAACTTTACCATAGTCGGAATAAAGTTCGAAATTCAATAATGGCTCCATGTTTTAAACCTGGGTCTGAAGATAAACCTTGTTTTGGGATAAGGGGGTACTAGTTTAACAAATCGTGCGAACTGGTTCGTTATTGCAGTTCTTTATTTTTTATCAATATCATTTTGTAACTTGGTTTTCTTGCATTGTATGGACATGTAGCAGACTTGTTGTACTCTTTGGCCAACTACCCTCCGTGTGTATTTTATGTATTTACCTACCCTCGAATCAAACAAAGCCGCAACGTTTTAACAGAAATTAAAAAAGCTACGTTGATTAAGTCAAGGGGGTCTACTCCGAACATAAACCCGAAGTATCGGCCGAATGTTCGGCTGTTGCTTGACGACGGCTAACTATGGCTGACTACAACGAAAAAAAAACAACTACAGTCAAAGAGATAAGCCTAAGTCAAAAGTGTGACTTTAATAATAATAAACCATTTATTATTATTAAAGTCACCCATAGATGAATACCTAAACCTAAGTTGACATAATATAATTATTAACAATTGCGTTAGTAAATAAAACTTAAAGCTATGTTAGTATCACATAGATGCACTAAGTCTTTGTGCGTTCTGGTGGCACTTGACCGCGAAAGCGGCGGAGTACCACATCCTGAGGCCAAAAGCTTTCTTTCATCACCAGATGCAGGTAGCATGTTGGTATGCGCACCACAAACGCTTTAAAGTTGACGTTGCGATGCGACTCCAGCAGCTGCACTCTCGGCGCGTACTTCAGCCTTTGGCGCACGTACAAGTCGGATATGGATTCAAAGTCAAAAAAGGAAACTTTGGAAGTTATAAAACGGCCGAACATTCGGCCGATCCTTCGGATTAACGCTTCGGAGTAGGCCCCTGGTTATTTAATTATAAAGGACTTATCTAAATTCCAGCTTAGGCTATCTTAATGCGAACAATAATTCACAAAGTTATAAATACAGTTCTTATCGAGAATAAAAGGAAAATCGTAAGGTTTCCGCGGCGTCCGTCGTGCGCACGCGCTGCTGTTAGTTCCCCGGGGGAATACCAGCCACATCCCGGTAAATTACACGAACGACGTTTCCGGGACATACCTACGTCAATAATTTGTTCCTATTAATAGTTCCTTAGATGATTAGTTCCTTTTGTTATGCTAATTGGCTATAGTTAAGTGTTGCGAAGGGTATTGTTTTGTTCAATTATTTTGATTTTGAAGCTCACTCCACGCAAGAATTGTCGGTGAGATTTTTACAGAATCGACATGACGCATGTCGATTCTCACCTTGCCTCACCAAAATCTCACCGTGAATTCTTGCGTGGAGTGAGCTGTCAGTGTCATTCCACTGATGCTAGGGATTGACCAAGGATTACATTTACAATCTTAATCGAGATTTCTATAATATTTAATGCTAATTCTATTGATCATTTTATATTATTTCAAGCTAGTATTTAAGTCTTTTTTTTTTTTTTGGGTGGTAATTTATCAAATAACTTCTCCCGCTCTCTTACTGACTAAAACCCCGTATTCATTCATTTGCCTGTGTGCCAGGGCCACGATATCCCTTTCGGGCAAACTATTATTTAAGTCTTAACATTACTATTTAAGGGGTTTTTAAATAAAATAGCAAAACATAAATTTTGTCAAACTTAATTTAATGTAAAAAAAACAAAATTGAGTTTCTGTTCAAACTCACGATTATGATTTTAAATGTAATCCTAGGTCCATCCCTAGCATCAGGTGGGATGACACTGACAGTTCACTCCACGCTCACTTCATTTAAGTTTTCACGGTGAGATTTCTACAGAATAGCAATGCTGTAGTTAGATTTGAGACGTTCACGAACTAAAACAGGAAAATGTTGTTTGGTTTCTATTACCGTTTTTAATGTAGTTTGATTGTAATAAGTGTTCGTGGTTTGCAATATTTTTGTACAGACAGGAAAAAACTGGCAGGTATTCTAAGGTTACTATGCTGGGCTATTGGCATCATATTTTTAGGAAAGAAACCGATTGCAGGCGGCCGACGTCGAGCGGTGTGCTATGTAAAATTTTTGTGTCGTTTCGTCGCGCTTCGACTCTACGTCAGTGTGAATCGAGACTTAGATGACAACCGCTCGCGTTTTCATGAAATTCTGGCGGTTTTAAACCCGAGAGCGGAAAAATACATTAGATTTGTGTTAAATAATATTTTTTTTGGTCCTGGTATCAAAGCATTGTCATAAGTCAGTCTTTCAGTGTTGTGTCGGCCTAAATAAATAATTTTCTTCCATTTTTGTTCTTTTCTAAACAAGGATGTGTCTCGTGACGAAAAATGCCCAAGTGGCGGTTACAGCACATCTCAACAGAATTGACGTTAATGAAACAGATAACGAGTACATTGAGTAACGGACAAATGAAATTTCGTCACTTTTTTATGATAAAAAATCAATTTGTGTCAGCCTGTTTAACCTTTATTATCAAAGGTCGTGTGTTATTGCTCTAGAATGGTATTTAAGGCGATAGTGCATCCTCTTTAGGGTTTAGCTAGATCTCCTGTTAGCCTAACACTTTTGAAACACCTGTGGTACATCATTTTGTGGTAAAGGGCACTTTTTGAAGTACAACTTCTGTATGCACGCTTGACTTGAGGAGTAAGCTGGTCAATGCGTGACAAGAGCGTTACGGAAGCGAGCGAACGGAATTTGAGGGGAGATATAAGTTAGTGAAGATAGAAAGAGAGAGAGTTGCGTTTCGTATAGGAATTACTGTAGGGGCAAGAGAGAGAGGTGCGAGAGCACACTCTTTCTCTATTTCTCTCATAGCCAGTTGCGTTTCGTATATCTAAGAGACAGTGCAGGCCTTTGTTTTTTTTTGGGTCGGAAATTATCAAATAACTTCTCCCGCTCTGGGCGGAGCGGGAGGGAGTGTCAGACTTTTACTGACTAAAACCCGCCGTGTTCCTTCAAATGCCTGTGTGCCAGGGCCACGATATCAATTTAGGACAGACTCGTAACCCTGGCAGGTTGTTGTAAGTAAGATATAATTAGTATTACTATTTGTAAGTTTTACTTCAGTCGTGAGGTCTAAAGCACACTCGTTTTTTTATAACCATGCCGTTCCGAAAAAGGGCTTATCTGAGACCATTATGTTGAAACGATTTTTGATTTTGAAGCGGTTATTAAACCTGAATAGTTTTACGGTTTTGGCTGGACAGTAATTTCCACTGACAACTTTCCAGTATCTCCAATAAAAATAACATTTAACATTTGACTTATACATTTCTATTATTATCAACGTCGTCAAACCTTCTAACCCGTAACTGTACCTAAGTGGCGTATATAAACATTATCGAAGCCGCTACCAATAGATATGGCACCGAAATCTCTGTTCAATCCAATATTTTTTAACGTTATCTCTAGAGTTGTTACATTTAAACAAATACGATAAGGGAACGGTAACTAGCTCCTACTTACGAAAAGTGTACCAACCGGATGTAGCGTAGTTCTAATGACAATGATACAGATATCGGTACCCAGATCTAAGTAATATCAATTTTATATTTAATGAACTAATGGCCTGTCTCAAGTATCCGGATATGGGTATTATCTACCAGATAAATAAAAAAATTGGAACGAAAGTGACTGCCAAATAAGCTAAGCAGATCAGTGTGGCAAAACTAATTTTTCCGAAATGAAATGAAGTGAAATTCCTTATTCTGTAAATAAGATATCGGAATCACTTTTACACCCTAATATATATTTAAAAAAAATAAGCTATATGGAGTCGACATTTCCTATCTGACTACCCCTGAGATGAAATGGCGAAACAAACTCAGGGGTCAAAGTCTCTTTTAAAGTCAAGCCATGTAGGTCCGTGTCTGAAATGGTCTTTTGAGGAAAGAACCACACTTGAGTGGATTTGTCCAGTCAGTGAAAGCATATGTCCACCCCAAAAAAAAAAGGGTACGCCGCATGAAGTACTCAAAATGCCAGATCATCATTTAAACTAACTGAGGAAGAAAAAAAAGAAAAATTACCCACATAGTGCTCACATTCACAATAATGAAAGTAAATAATACTTTTGAAAGTAAATATTCATGTAATTTTGTATATAATATTTAGCAATGTCAATATGTATATAAAATTATATAAACTGATGATTTTGCATAATAATTAAAATTATAAGTTTTACGGTTTTATCACAAGGCTTAGCAGAGAGAGCAGCTCAATCCCAAGAATTTTTGTCTTCTAAATAATCAGTGATTTTGTAGTAGGTACCCTTTTTTACAAAGTTTGGTTTTAATGTAGCTTTTAAATCGTTTAATGGGTAAGTTTCGAATGTCAGTAGGAAGTTTGTTGTATAAAAAGCGTATACATTGACCCACGAACGAGTTGCTTGCTCTGTGGAGGCGAGTGCGATGTCCAGCAAGATTGTGTTTATTCCTGGTATAACTATGAATACCGGAGATTTTCTTAAAATTTGATACATTTTTGTATACCTACAATAGATTTTCAAATATATATTGAGAGGCTACAGTCGGAATATCTATTTCTTTGAACTTTTCCCGAAGGTAATCTCTTGGAGCTAGGTTGTAAATGGCTCGAATAGCCCTTTTCTTTAAAACAAAGATAGTATTAATGTCCGCACAGGTTTTCCAGAGAACCATCCGTTATGACATAAGACTATGCGAGCTGCACGATTACTGACAAATGCTTGCACTGATTGGCCAGGTCCAATCAAATTTGTGTGGTTCTTTCCTCAAAAGACCATTTCAGACACGGATCTACATGGTATGACCAAGATTATGTCTGGACTTTAAAAGAGACTTTGACTCCTGAGTTTGTTTTGCCATTTCTTCTCAGGGGTAGTCAAATAGGAAATGTCGGCTACATCTAGATAATTTTTTTAATTTTTTATATGACGTGTAAAAGTGATTCTAATATCCTTTTTACAGAATAAACGATTTCATTTCATTTCATACGAAAATAACTAAAATAAACAATTCTGGCTGTATCAGTTTTATATGTCGATTTTTTTTAACAGCATTATAGGCCGGCCGCCTATAATGCTGTTAAAAAAAATCAATCGAAATTAGCTTTCTTGACAATTTTTCTGTGTGGTGTGTTATAATTTACCGTCAATAGTTAATCCAAGAAATAGCAGATCGTGGTTAAGTAATAACAGTCACACGGGTCGATCAATCAGGTTAAGCTACGCTTGCCGGGGTTAGTCCGTGGATGGATGACCATCTTTACATACTGAGACTCCTCCGTGCCTCGGAAAGCGTAAATACGTTGGTCCCGGCTGCCATTCGTGGATCTTTGACAGTCGTTATGGGACGTCAGAAGCCCGAATGTCTGACAACCAATTTTACCAAGGGGTATCGTATTACCCAGTAACTGGGTTGTAGAGGTCAGATAGGCAGTCCCTTCATGTAAATTACTGGTATTCAACTGCATCCGGTAAGACTGGAAGCCAACCCATTGGTAGTTAGTTGCCTGACATTAATTTGGCGTTGAAAATTTAATGAGTTTAGTGTTTATTTCGTTCAGGAGAAGACAATTTACATTAAACCAATGGACAACTTTAGAGAGTGCATCGTTAACATGTTCAAAGTTGACTAGCTGACGTTTGATTTAAAAAATGATGGAAGTGTCATCTGCGAATGCGAAGTGGTATCAGCATAGGTGGCTGAACTATGCTTTCCTGACAATTTTTCTATGTGTGGGCCCCATTGTAATTTACCGTCAATAGTTATTCCAAGAAAAACTGTCGACTCAACAGGGTCTAACTCTATTCTATTAAGTGGACCATTGGTAGTTAGCTGCCTGACATTGGCGTTGAAATTTAATGTGTTTAGTCTTATCGTCGTTCAGGAGAAGATTATACATTAAACCAATGGACAACTTTAGAGAGTGCATCGTTAACATGTTCAAAGTTGACTATAGCTGACGTTTGATTTTAAAAATTATGGAAGTGTCATCTGCGAATGAGGATGATGTTAAGATAAGTTATCTATATAAATTAGAAACAAGATTGGACTAGAATTGAACCCTGCGGAACGCCCACAGTGACCACAGATATTGCATCCGAATCGATGATACCGACTTTATTTATTTAATTCAAACACAAATGATTCATATTGTTGTTAGTAACACATATAAAACTATGTTAGTAACATTTCTCCCACGTTGCGGGACGCACTGCATTAGCAGGCGATTTTTTGAAGCTGAAAAATGACAGTACGGGCACCGTCGTACAATTTTAAACTCTTCTGAAGTGAGGTATGGGTATTACAGAGAAATTTCGTATAGAGGAACAAGGAAAACCATTTTTACTGTCGTATGACATCATTATTTATCATTACTCTTTAGTATTGCTCTAGGGCAGTACGGATATACTTAGCAGTGGTCGTAACTTGTATGGGCAATTTTACTGTCAACGGGCAATCAGGCTTATTAACAGCCACCTTTAAAATGCCGTTGGTGCTCCCCCGAATCCTTCGCATCAGGGATGCTGTTCTTTTTCGCATAATAGCTTGAAAGCTATCTGTATGTGCTTCAGCAAACATGCCCGATGCGCTATAGAACCGCGGGAGCCCCAACAGCACCCTAAAAGCGTTATTGTACTGTACACGAAGAACGTTGAGTGGCCTGGCGCCATTGACCACGGTATCAGTGGCAAAGCAATGGTAAAAGGTGCCTTTTTAAACATGACAATGACTTATGGTCACTGTGAATGTCTCACACATAGTAGATTGACAATAGAAAATATGTCTCTATAACGGCTGGATGTGATTGTTGGGTGGTTTAAATTGGTTGGCATACAGAGCCGGCCCATGACAAGCTGTCTGAAGCTGTGTACGTACATTGTGGGTGCTGGGTAGGTATGATCATCATTCATCATTTCAGCCGAAAGACGTCCACTGCTGCACATAGGCCTCCCCCAAACGGTGGGGGGGGGGGGGGGGGGCGATCGCAGTATGGTGTTAAAATGCACAGAGAACGCTGCTGCCCATTCTGTAGGAAGTTAGGTTCGGTAGGTGTGATGCTGCTGGTATGACCTTTAAAGTGCAAATATAAAGATAATTTTTCGATTGTTAAACTCTAACCCCCTTATTACAAAACAAGGTTTATCTTCAGATCTATCCCAGGTTTAAAACATGAAGCCATTATTGAATTTCGAACTTTATTCCGACTATGGTAAAGTTCCAAAACACAAAACTTCAACTTAGTACCGAACTGTGTTTTCAGTTTTGTATAACGAACGGTATTTCAATCACTGTTACGTTCTTATTACAAAAACTGGCTGCATGGTTTAAGCCATGTCAAAATATAAATCTTGTTTTGTAATAAGGCGGTAAATGTGCAATTACCCGATCTTTGTCCAACAGCAAACTTCTATTAGCTAAAGACGATGTCCTAACTTTAATAGCACCCACGGAAACTTCAAAATAAAAAGACTGTGGAAATATTTTAAGGGAAGCATAATAAAGTATGATAACAAGGTATGAAAGTGTTTCTAGAAATATACCAGTCTCCGTTTATGAGTCACATTATAAATAATTTCACCCGGACAATGTCAGGAGTGACTCCAACGACCCGGACGTTGGTTATTTCCATGGAAACTTCCGAATTATGAACGCGAGTTCCGTTAGTTAAAAATGTCGGAGCTAAATCGGTCACCGCATTATACAATGGCATGGAAATCTATAAAAATTTGCAACATTCAGCAAGAATTACGTAAAATCGACTGAAAAACCCGAAATCGGCTTGAAAATGTTGAAATCTTTGTCAGTCGGAGGAGATTATGGGGTTAACAAGAGATGGCAAGGTAAGTAACCGTCAATCTTTTAATAACTAAGAATCGATATCCTGCAAAAGGCATGTTCAGGTAGGTATATGAGTGCGTACTGGGATGATATCTAACACGTCCGCTAAGCTGTACTTTATGATCGGTAGAATATAGGAAGTAGGAACCCGTAACTCCAAACCTTCGTAGTATCATTAACGATTGTTGTAAGTACTTATAATCGTGCGATCTCGTCGCCCGCCGGTCGCGTTAATTCGGTGTCAAACAATGATGTCCACGACGTTAGTACCGTGAGTACGCATCACAATTATCAACGACCTATTTAGAACGCATAATTAGTGAACATTACTAACGATACAAACGGATCAACTAATCACACGGCCGATAAAAAACGGTTGTAAATACGGTCCCTATTTGTTTTTAATACGAAGACAATTGAATCTAATTACTTTTAAATACTTATCGTGTAATAAGCGGGACTGGCGAAAGTTAATACTTCTACACTGAACCGTCATCCCTCGTTTACTTAAATTCTACAAATCATGATACCTCTTAGATACACTTACTTATACCATCAACGGGTTTTCAAGGTACCTGAAACAGAAACAAAAAACAATTTCAGTAAAAGCAGATTAAGGCTGTAGCAGACGGTTCAAGCAAAGCCTTCGGAGGTATACAGACGTGGTGCTAAAATGTTTGGGGCCCGACATTATTTTTTAAGGATTGTGTGGTAGACGATGCTCTCTTGTTAATCGAGGCTGGGCCCCCATTCCGTGCTCCAGAAACCGTGGAAGCGGGCCGTCAGACAGTTTGCAATTAATCGATTACAATAATTGAATTACGTGATGACGTAGTGACAGCTGCGCAAGCGCCGCTGTGTGCGCAGGTGTCTGTGTGACGCGCTCTTTGAGAAAATCAAAGGAAAACCCACGCGCTCGTCTCGCGCCACAATCGACACGTTTTCATTTGCAAAATATTGGTGTTACCACCTGTAACCCGGTTATAATAATGTATTCTGCGCTCGGGGCGTCGACTTTGTTACTTTTTTTAACGAACATGACGCGAATTGTTCACGAGCTGTATCATTAACTTTGTCTTAAGTCTTTGGGCAACTGATTAAAACATACCTAATTAAAGTATAAGTTTCAATTTAATTGTCAACTTTATGCGAGAACAGATAGATCTTAAAGCATCTAAATACAAAATACTTACCATATACAAATAACTGGCCAAGTGCGTGTTGGACCACGCACAGTGACGGGTTCCGTAGTTGGGATGAATTATCCCAAGAACAAACTTAACATTGCAGTTGAAAAACACGTTCCCTCATACATTCCAAATGGAAATGTAAGTTTGTACGCACAATACTGAGAGATTTATCATGTTATTTTAAGACGACAGACTTCTTTGAGGTTTTCTTGTAATATACAACGTGTTTTTTTTGATATCCCATAACTCTAGGGTATGATTGAGGCCATATCAAAGAATCAACTGGCATATGAGTTATGTTCCAATCCTTCGTAATTTTTTTTTCTTTTTTCATACAAAATAATTCGGCAAAGTCACGATTATTAATGTAAAACACCCTTACGTGAAATATGACAACGTCGACAAGGTAGCTTTCCCTTCACTAGCTGCCGCCGGGAAGCCCCGATACCAACATACCTACATATTTTATTTTACTATTTATTTTACTACACTATTGCGAATTTTGGCAACCTCGCAAAAGTAAAGATTCGTCATACTGGTGACAATTTTTGACCTAATTTAATTATGATTGATGATATCTCCGAAAAGATGCATTTTTGGACCACCTATTCTAGGAGTTTTAGTATTATTTTTACCTACAGAATATAACCCTAGAGTTATGGGATATCAAAAAAAACAGGTTGTATATGTAAAGAACTATTTTCTGTATTTTTTTCAAAAGTAGGCTTAGTAGTTTCGAAGATAAGTGGTAAACTTTCATTTATTTTGTTAAATATTTTTTATAGTATTTATTTAAAAGTTATAAAAATGTATATCTGAAATCCTTACAACAAGCCCTGGCATTTGACATGGTACAGTTCGTTCGTCGAGCAAAACGTTATTTTTTTGTTTTTTAAGTTGCCTTTCAAAAGTGACACCTATAATTCAAAATTCATTTATTTCTGTTACACGTACGTATTTGGGTCACAGAAATTCATATGTGTACCAAATTTTTACTTCATCGGGTTCAGGAGATTCCGAGCTTATAGGATCACTCGTGTGTTTGTCTGTCTGTCCGTCTATCACAGCCAATTTGCTGTGACAGACGGACAGACAGACAAACACACGAGTGATCCTATAAGGGATCCGTTTTTTCCGTTTATGGTACGGATCCCTAAAAATTATGGAGAAAGATTCTGCTGCAATGCAACTATAAAAATCTGGGGCCATCTTATTCCAGGAGATACTCGTAGATAGATTGAGCCCACAGAAATATGAAGGGAGACTAAATCTTACCCAACTTCAAATACTACATAAAGGTGACTTATAAATAACCATGGCTTAGTCACTGCATTAGCGCAAAAGTGACTTTGCCTTGGGTCATGAACATCATTGACGTATCTTTAGATGACTCACTATGATCGCTGAGTCATAACATGCAAAAATAAGTAACTCAATATTTTAATTCCAGAATACATTACATTATTGCATATGCTTTACACCATATTGCAATTCACGGGCCAACCTGTTCCGTAGGACCGTAGTGCTATGATCTTCTCTATGTCAAACCGCTACACAATTGAAACATCTAGGTACGAATTAGTCGCTACGTTTAGCGCTTCGAATGAATGAATGAAATGCACCAACCCCAGCGTGGTTTGACCACACTCGATTACTCAAATATAAATTCAAAGATTTACACTAGCCCCTGGAGTTTCATGTTTCATGGGACTACAGAGACCATTGCATATCAAAGAGTAGACCGGGGGGCGCGATTATGGTAGGGAAGACGTGCCCTTGGGATATGGAAGGATTATTAGAGCTGTACCGGATAGTCGCCACAATTAGCGCTTCGGTAAAAAAATTATGCAATTTGTAACAACAACGTTTAAAATCTTCTGAAGGAACTCTTGGGGGAACTGGTAACTGTCCATATGTCATATGGAATACGAACAAAAGCAGCCCAATCTGCGGTCTACCCTTGATTGGTGATAAATACTTATTACCGATTTTGGGGCTGGAACAGGTGCAGTCGTCAAGTAGGTAAGCAATGTTGAGTTTGTTCTGTTCACGTCCGAAACTGTCATCTAAATGGCTTGCGTTTCCCTTTGCCCGAATCCAACATTGTTGTTATTCACAACTCAATCCAATCTGCTATCCCAAGAAAGGCAGTAGGAGGCAGTAGGCACTGCATTTTCATAACAAAGTAAGTAGAGAAGACATACAGCGTCGACCCCAAATACATTGGGAGGAGGGTGATTAAAGGGAGTATAAGAATATTAACTCAAACCCAGTAAGGGTTTGGTGATACAAATGTTTGGTGATTGTGACTGGGGAGTGGCAACCTCATGGGAACCCAAAGCTTCTAATGGGAATATGTATTCCGCAACCAGCATCTAGCCTTGTGGTTGCCTGGGATTAACATGAACGAGCAAGATTCAATGCTGAAGCAGCGACTTTACTTGGGAGAGTTCAAGATGCATGGATAGGCGCTTATAGCAAAGATAAAACAGAAACTTCGTAAGTCAATCCTCATAGAGACATTCCATTACGTTCTTTATAACCAGAAAATAATAAAATTTAACCTAAGAAAGGGCTGTATTGGTGATACATAGGTAATCAAGTAAATAGTAGTCTAAAATGCACATTGGAAAGCTTAAGTTTCTGGACCAATTAAGACACCTTTCCTGGTGAGATTTCCGTAAGTACTATTCAAGAACATAATCATATTATTCTTGATCACGATCCCACCTTAAGAGTTTATAATACTTCACCGCCACCTCACTCTTTATCTTGCTCGCACAGTACTGCTGGCGGTCAAGCGAGCAAGCGAGACAGGGTGGCACGGAGAACACTCCAAGGCACCGATAGTTTAGTTTATTTCTTTTTACGGTGAAAGTAATGGTAATTGAAAAAAAAATAACTTACTTATAGTTAGTTCAGTTAATATTCAAAGTTTCATTATCTAATTTGAAGTATTTTTTAAATACCAGCGGTTTATTGTTCGGTTTGGAGGTACTTACTTAACTTTTGAATTCTTTTCTATCAAGAAAATTTTATGGAATCGTGATTTGGTCAAACATACCTAGTACTTAACATTAATCCACAAATTTACCATATATTTATTTCAAAATTAATGCGGCAGTATTTTCGACATAACGGAGGATCATGCTAAGTCGTTTGAGGTAGTATAGGCTCTTAACGATGAGGTTCTAAGATGAGAGTTGCTGTGGTGATGCCCGAAAAGAAAGCCAATAGCGTACCACGAAATTAAGCTTTGGATGTTCTAAAGTCCTATGTGCTTAGGACGGCAAGGCAGTGACTAAACAGGATATACACTGACCGTCAAAACTACAACCCAGAACAACATTTTCATAGAAACGAGGTCTTTTCGAAGCCATTTCTCCGTCAGGTATCGATTCGAATAAGATCTGATAGCAGCTTTCCAGAATAAGGATGGAGGAGGTCTAGAGCGCATATGGCGCCCTACTGATCAGATTAGCCATTTACACCAGAGACTCAGAGAGTGTGTAGAGTTCGGAGTGTTCGGATTTCTAAACATTTCGATGCTATTTTTGAGGCTTTTTGTTTCATGAACAATTCCCGTATGACATGTCGGATTGATTAGTAGGGCGCCTTAGGCGCTCTAGACCTCCTCCATCCGTACTCTGGAAAGTTGCTATCAGATCTCATCCGAATCGTTACCTGACGGAGAACCGAGGCTCCGAAATGACCTCGTTTGTATGAAAATGTTGCTCTGGGTACTTAGTTTTGACGGTCAGTGTATTTTAACTTCTTAGTTACTAGAGGGATCAAACTGGGGTTACAAAGGGTTTTCAAGCACTAAGGGCGAATTTCACCAATGAAAACTGAACGCGATCAGCACTTAAACTACGTTTAAGAGCTGTCACTGTCATTATTTTCATTGTAATATTGACACTGACAGCTCTTGAACTCTGTTTAGATGTGCTGATCGCGTTCAGTTTGATTGGTGAAATTGGCACTTAGATATCAGATCTGATCCGAATCGTTACTTGATGGAGAACTGAGGCTTCGAAATGACCTCGTTTGTATGAAAATGTTGCTCTGGGTAGGTACTTAGTTTTGACGGTCAGTGTATTTTAACTTCTTAGTGCGAATTTCACCAATCAAACTGAACGCGATCGGCACCTAAAAACCGAGTTCAAGAGCTGTCAGTGTCAATCTAACAAAGAAAATAATGACACTGACAGCTCTTAAACGTAGTTTATGTGCTGATCGCGTTCAGTTTTCATTGGTGAAATTCGCCCTTAGTTACTAGAAGGATCAAACTGCGGTTAAAAAGGGTTTTCAAGCACTAGGTATTGGTAACGGTATGTAGGTACCTACTTATTAGGGAAGAATCAGAGAGACCGTGGGAAGAAGCATTATTAGTATGGGTCTATGTCCAGTCTATTTCACTATTGCTATATTTAGATACCTATAAGCTGCAACTGTAAGTCAGAGTCCTACTATGAAAAGTCTTGTCTGAACGCCAGGGAAGACGTGGTCTGACTTCGAATGAAAATCAATCAATGGCCTTTACGCTGACTGAGGAAACCAACAGAATCGGTCGACTCCCATAGACTCCTTGGAGGCTAAATCCGATCAGTACCGCAAGTGTAAGTTTGCAAGTGAGTAAACGTAATTACCGCGTTTGTGTTAAGATTTGACCGATAGGTCATAATGCTAAGAGTATAAGAGTGAGAATAAAGATCTTAACGCAAACGCGCTAGTTACGTTTACTCGCTTGCAAACTTAGACTTGGAGTACTCATCACCCCGAAACAACTATGTAGCCAAGTTATTAACGGGTTGTAGAGAGCATGCAACTATGAAGCTATGAAGGAGTACCTACTAAGAAGGGGGAATGGGCAGTCCGTCCCAGCTGTAGGCACCTATACTTCATTTGAAATAAGATTAGAAATTTAGACAAACCTTTTTACAGTCCGTTCAACCGATTTTGACTTCTATTCCGTAGGCATAAGGATGGCATTATAAGCAAAAACGTGGTTACAATACCAACCGTTTATTAAAGCTGCCAATTGCCATGCCACCAACGCAATTGAAGTCAAAATCGGTTGATCGGACTGTAAAAAGGGTTTATTTAAATGTCTAATCTTATTTCAAATAGAGTATACCTACTCGTAGTTGTGGAGCTTATAGTATTTCAACATTCCAAGCAAGTCGAGTAATTAAAATGAAGGTCATTGAGGGGGTTGTGAACCTATTGACGGGTTCAAGTGATTATACAGTGGAAAGAGGGGATTATACAGGGTGTATCTCAGCTATTATCTGGCGCTTAGGCGCGTATTGCAGAGCGTCTCTCATCGCTCGGCTAGATTCAAGCCATTTGATTGGTTGAGACTAGTTTTAGGTAGTGCTTTGGTGTTGAGTGACGTTCTGTAATACGGGACTTTGACTATGAGGGAGTACTCATTTTGTTTTTATCTGTGGGGGCTTGTAATTAGCAACTTTGATAAATATTATTGTTATTATAATTAGTCTGTAAATCTTCCAATAATAAAGAAAAAAAAAACCTTTTTTTTTTCAAAAATTATATCAATGTATTTTTTTGGTGCATGTGATAGATTAGGTACTCTATCTCCACTTCTAGGTATGTAATATCTAATAATATAAATTAATATTAAGGCACCCTTATAATCTTAAAATTATTACTGAACCAAAAAACCATCACTGTACCAAAACTATGTTGAATACAAAATAAACCTTATTTATTCAACTCTCTATTCTATCCTAGTGATTATCAACCTCATTATTAGATTTAACCTTCCAAATATTTAATTATCTATCTACCTAAGGGTTGTATGGAAAATATGTCAAACTGATATATTTATTCTTAATTTAAAAGATGACTGACTATTGAAAAATCAGCCCTAAAGGTAGGGTATTAAATAATAAAAGAAAAAAAGAGATTAAAACCAATGAAACGTTTCATTGGGTTTAATATCTTTTTCTTTTTTTATAACTTTATTCAAACCAATGAAGCGTGTCGGGGAATTTTGAAATAATTTATTGTAATAATAAGGGTCAATTCAAACGAACGGCCTTGGTTTCTTTATTTACTTAAGTCAAAATGTTAAAATCAATTTAATCTTATAAGTATAAGTATGATCTAACTAATAAGTATATGAACTCAAAAATATTCATAATCCATAATGCAAACCTATTTCCCCCGCACGCATGTGCAAAATAATCGTTGTCTCCATGGGGGGTACAACATTATGATCATAAACAAAAATATCTAGGTATAAATTTTTAAGATATCCTAGGCAAAATGAATCATATAGGTATCTAATAAGTAAAAAAATATATTTTTATGAAAATAATATAAAAAAATACATCATCAGATTTTAAAATTGAAGTAAAAATATTTTATAGAATTTAAATAAATTAAATGACATAAATATAGGGCGCAGGTTGTATTGCGCGACGTGCGCATGTGTGTGTGTGTGTAAGACGTGCGCGTGTGGTGGCGCCCGCGCCGCGCGGTAGGTACGGTGAGAGGCCGAGCGGGGGCGCGCACACACACAGCCGCGCGCCGCCAATCGCCGCGCCTCTCACACGCACACTACCGCACACCCGCTATGCCATAAACCTAGTTTTCTTACGAAAAATGGATTCATTTTGTGCGCGTTTAGGGTTCGGGCGCCCCCGCGCACGCCACCCGCCCTCCCCACCATCACCCTTTACGACTCCACACCTTCGGAAAACATAGAAAAAAAATCACAAATATTCGCACTCTGACTGACGCCCTCCGGACTTTAACAAATTTTCAGCATTTTTCCTGAATTTTTTTCCACGGTTGCTTTACATATTCGGAAAGCTGCCGAAACGCGCTTTTGAATGAGTAGAAATAGATTGATAACACAAAAGAGGGGAATGAAATGTTCTCTTTTGAACTCTACACCTGTGTTCTATTTTGGCCCGAAGGAAAAATATTTAGGTTTTTATAAATTATTTTGTTAAAGGAGATCCTGTAGGATCCTTTTGCGAAATAAAATATGTTGTGAGATAATTAGTATTAGCGTGGCGGCGCAGGCGGGGGGCCCGCCCAGGCAGCGGCGCGCGGGCGCGGGGCGGCGGCTTCACTGCGCCCTCGTACTCGCACATAACTCCTAAAAAAAAACTTTCTCACCCCGAACCTTTTGCCACCAACGTGTAGGCGCAAGTCTATACATCACTTTTGTAAAATAAAAGCTGTGAAATATTCGCGCGTATTACGAGGAAAATTGGTGAAAATTTTCCGACCTCACGGTGGGTTTGACGTCGAATCCGCGACTTCCACCGTAATGAGATTTACAAAAATCAATTAAAATTAAAGTATAAAATTCAATTTTTGCATTTATTGCACAAAAAGTTAGATTTCACTACAGGAACGAGAAATATAATAAATTAAAGCAATCGGGAACGTCTTTGGCGGCGCACCGTCATAATGGCTCTATGTTGGCTATTTTAAAATTATTGATGTATAATATTAGCATAAAATATACGTTATTAGATAGTGCATAAGATGTAGTTGTAGTAGAGCGTATAAAAGTGCAATTTATTGGGCGCGTGTCCTAAGCGCAGCGGTTTTGCGCCCCGAACGAAATCGCATAGGCAAAAATCGCACGTTTTTCGTGTTAAGGGTATTTTCAATAGGTTTTCGTTTTGCTTTCGGTCCTGAATATTTTATTTACAGGCGGATACCTATATATTATTTTAAATAAGTAGTTAAATAATTGTGGTCAAATAATTAGTATAAGCGACATTAGGAAAAAAACGTTTAAATCTTCAAATGCGCCATTTTTCGCCCATGGGTCTTGATCGGTCTTGATTTGTTTATTTTTTACCTTCACCTATTTCACAATGTCGACTATCAGGAGAGAGTTCAAATAAAACACATTATAAAGGGGCTTTACAATTTCTGAACTAGTTAAAAGCATTCCTCTAAAAAAGGTGCATCATTTCGGTCAAAATCCTTAGACTAGAATTAATTAAAAAAAAAAAAACTGTCAGTTTTTAACTAAACCTACCAATCGGCCAACAATAGCCTGAAATAAAGTTAGTTAGGCCAAAGAAATATTTTTAAGTGCACAATTAAATTCGGTCGAAAGTCGGGACGATAAAACCTGGGGAAAAAAAAGTCTGACTCCAGTATAATTTCAGTAACTTTGGGTTCATTAATGCTTGGGAGCTTTTGCTACCATATCCCATAAGATGAACGTATTGCAGTATCTAAATGTAATTCTAGAGCAAGGATGGCGAACCAATGGCAAGTGTGCCATTGGTGGCACGTAGCAAAATAATTTGGCCACGGCATCATTTCAGGAATTTAGGTAGGTACATAAGTCTTATAGGTTGCAATTGCAACAGCAGAAGTCGCACTCATTTTAATGTTAACATTACTATATATTAGTCGGTAGGTAGGTACTACAGGTATTATTGTGAAAGTTTATATAGTTGCAAATACCTAGAGAGAGAGTATTTTTGTGAAAGTATATAATTTGTTTCCAGTAGTCAAAGTTGTTTGTTGCCACGTCCTGGCCACATTCAATATTTATTTGGAAGAAATGGCACGTAGATGTACGAGTACCTATACCTCATCCCTGTTCTAGAGAAACCAATCTCTTTAAGATTATCTTTTCTGCAAAGAGCCCGTCGTTGTTTCCGCATGATATTATTAGATGCTTATGGTTAAAGTATATGTAGGAGATATTGAATATTAGGAGCTTTACGTTTAAGTATATTTTACATGTCTTACCTAAAGCTAGAGAAAGAGAACCCACAATAAATCGAAACAATTTATTTGAAAAACAATTAAGACGCAGATATATGCCAGTGACTTTGAGTAGGTAGTTAGCTTGCGTGTTCTGTACTGAGCTCACGCAATGCGTCGTTCGTTCAACCAGTAATAGGACTCGCTCACCAAGAAGCGCTGTCCCCAATTTGACGCATTATTAATTTATTATACACAAATCAAAAGGTATTTTAATAAAACGTGTATACTAAAACATCAATAATTAAATTATCTTTAAATTGGTAAAGGTTTCAGAAAAATACGCTTGCATCGTAGATTTTGCGCTATTCTCAGTTTTTATCCGCGTTAGTATGT
Source organism: Tiliacea aurago (assembly GCA_948098905.1). NCBI lineage: Eukaryota > Metazoa > Arthropoda > Insecta > Lepidoptera > Noctuidae > Tiliacea > Tiliacea aurago. The sequence goes on from OX402590.1 coordinate 10,664,669, forward strand.
CTAATGCGGATAAAAACTGAGAATGGCGCACTTTACAAATTAATTTCACTATGTAATATAAACATAATCTAAAATATTCGTATATTAAGTTATTGAGAAAATGCTCTAATTTAACATATATTTTTTTCTAATCATTAACACTATTCGTTTAGACGTGATCTTAAGTATAAAATCATTAAAAGTCGGTTATCGTCGCCTTAAACAAATACTTTACACCAAAAAGTACCTAATTTAAAACGTAATAAATACTTAAGTGTGAATGAGTTTTGTTTTCGGGCCCGTATATATACCGATGGGCCAAGGAATGCTATCAGCGCTCGTCGGTGTGAGTGAGATTCCCGGAATGCCGGGAACTAATCCTAGAGGCGCGAACACACACCGCCTTCGTGACGCCTGCGCCACCGGCTGAGCTAGCGCTCCATACAACACCACAATAATTTATACAAGGAACTTTTTGAAAGATACTTTTTTGTAATTATGAAATTGGTGAGAGATCCAGAGATCATTCGGAGATTTTTTTTTGGGATATTTCGCAATAATTTTATTGCGGATTTTTATGCGGGGAAAATTATATGGCGTTGAAATAAAATAGTATTGCATAGAATGGTTTAACCCTTTCACTTTCATACTGTATAGGTATTTAAAAAAAATACTATGTAAAAGTATAAAAAAATAATCGGTTAAATTTTGCAATTCTGCAATGCCTTTTTATCCCTAGGTGGTACTTGTTTTTAACTAACTGCATTAGTAACAATGCGGTGCAGTTCTTTTAGGACCTTAGGAAACTATTAAAATGTGTAATTTAGAATTTTTAACAAAAAAGAATCCGATTTGTAAAAGTTTGCAATTCTATGAATAACATTCGCAATAAGATATCGCTAGTCGATTCGCACTTAGCTCTAGGATTTAAAACTTGAGTTGCAAGAATATTAGAGAAAGCAAACACAGATAAGTCAGGAATTCACTAGAAAAGCTTGAACGGTTTGTTTTGAGAACACTTCACATTAGAAAATGTGTTTATGTTTGCCATTGAATTACAAATTGTTATTTACCATTCTTGGAATACGGCCTTACCAGTTACCATATCAAAACAAGAACCTATCACAGAATAGTTAGACAGACAGCCACTTGTTCTTTGGTCTCTGCTTCTGACAACAATTATAACCGCATAGAAAAATTAAGTAGGTACATCCGCGCACATCCTTACAAGATAATTACATAAAATTAACATGCTTGGCAAAACATCGCAACTTGGCGCTATAGATTAGCCGCTTACCAAAGAAATGAACAGACGTGGATGCAGATTACCTTCATGTAGTACAAATGCCTATTTATACGATGTGGATAACATTAATTATCATACAGTGGGGAGTAGGAAGGGGTGGAGTGCGTTGACCCCGGAACGGGAGCCAGCGCCTTGGCAATTGTTATTTTTTAATTTATCATGTGCAGGTGCCGAGTGGAATTTTGACGGCATTTTATTTTACAGAATAATAAATTAAATAGACTATTAAACAGGCCAGGTGGAGGTTTTTTGATATTTGATGAAGAAATTAGCCTTCGATGAGTATTGTGGGATTGTGCGCACGCGCTGCACAGGTTACTTATAGAGCACGTACGGGTTATAGAGTAGTTACACGTTGCACCTTTTACACGTGGCTTCAAAGTGTCGTATTGAAATGCTCTGCCGCCAATAATGCGAGCCATGCGTGTTTATGTGTTTAATTAAATAAATAATTTAGCTTATTTTATTGCTATCAGATCACTATCGTATCATATTTTAATATCAGATGGAATTTTATTTTGCTATTAATAACGCAATAAGCGGCATTTTAAATTTTAGAGGCTGCAGTAACTGCTGGTCTTTTAGTAAATATGTTTTTGAATGAATAATTAATTAGCTAGTCTTTATTCCTATTAATTGGAATATGGACGTGGCAGACCCCGCTGTAGACCTAAACCATCTGTTTAGGTTCAATTAGGGACCTTTTTTATTAGGTAACTATCTACTTAAAACCTACAGTGTAAATAGTAAAGCATTTAAATATCATAAATATTACATACTTAGCTCTTATTTTTACACTTTAATTATTTTTATAATTGAATGACCTGCCTACATTTTAGTTCTATATTGCAAGGAGTAATTGCTTGTTAACACTTTTCTGTGTGGCTGTACGCGCCAAAAGTTTGTTTAACGAACAGAGGTCTCTTTTAGCTTTAATTAAACGTGGTTTTTAACTTTATGGACATTATTAATGTCTAGTGTAGCTCCTTGTTTCCACAAGTTTATTCCAAAAATTTCGAAACTTTTTATTAATTTGGAACGACCAGAAGAATTGGGAAAATAACCTTTTTCTTTCCCCACTAAGGTTTATATTCGATCACCGATCAACTTAAGCAAATAGGAACTCTTCGTTAATTATAACGTCAGTAATTAAGTAAGACTTTTATTGCTGTCCTTGGCTTACCCAAGGGAAGCAAAGGGCGGAAATAGAGTTTAGACATACGTGTACCACATGCGACGATAACGATGCTTTATACTACTGCTGCCAAATATGTTTGATACTAATAATAATTAAAATGTACCTTATAGCGTGATGATAAAGTTTGGATTTCTTTGAAGGTGGGTTCCGGTACAGCCGATAACAAAATGCATAGTTTGGTGACAAAGGAAAAATATATTGTCATTGTAAGCGGGTAAGTAGAGGAAAATGATACTGTCGAGTAGGTAGATAGGTAGGTAGCGGTTGCACGTGGAAGGCACTTCCAAGTAACTGAGTAGGGAGCTAAATACCTATAGCATGAGCGAATGCTGACGCGGAGTGGCCGTGCGAAGTATTATATTAACAACGTTGCTAACAATACCGTACTATCATGTTTTCCTTGTTGTATTCATTACATTTTTATTTCTAATCAGGATTATTATTTATGTAGATATACCGTTAGTCTTTTTTGCAATTTTTGCTGTTTAAAAATAGCTTATTCAAATAATAAATTCAATTGTAAAGCATGATAATACATACCAACTGTTTTCAGCACACCCTGTGCAATATATGAAAATTATTTTGTAGTCATTTTATAGTTCAATCAATTAACTCAGCCTACCGCAGTCCACTGCTGGACATAAGCCCCTCGGTTTTTAAACTAAAAGTTAGCACGTTTAGTTTGTTAATCAGGCATACTTGATGTGCATGTGTCACTTGAACAATGGGTTATTTATTTTAGTGTAATGACACTAAAATTCCCACGGAATCGAGACTTATGCGTCTTTTCTAATTGATTTTTCAGCCGACATTTGTCCATTTTTAGCCGACATCAATATGCATTGCCAGACTGGCCTTATTCTATTGTAACGGGTTAGTATAACCTACTAATAATTATAAACGCGAAAGTTTGTAAGAATGGATGGATGGATGGATGGATGCATGGATGTTTGTTACTCTTTCACGTAAAAACGGCTGGACCAATTTTGATAAAATTTTGTATCGAGGTAGCTGACACCCTGGATATGGGGTATAGGGTACTTTTTATCCCTATATTCCCACGGGATCGAGACTTACGTGGGTGAAACCGCGGGGCGCAGCTAGTTCTCTATAATTCTAGAAGTTGATCAGAAATTCAAAAGATTGAGGACTTGAGGAGCATTTATCGTGATAAATTTAATGGATATGAGGTTAATTTGAAGAAAATTGTCCGAGACCGAAGAAAGGATGAGACATTTTGTGTGGAAGGTGATTTTGCAAGGGACATGTACCGAATGAGATGAATTGAAGAAACTGAAGATATTGGACTTAACGAATAGGTAATTGTTAATTCCATAGACAATAAAGGATACATTTTCACTAGTATAAAATGTGGAATGGACTCATGAATTGCGTGAGGGATGATATGAAAAGAAAAACGAGTGATTGATAGAGTGACGGGTGATAAAATAGCACAAAGGCAGGAAGATCAGATACCTAATTATGAAATGTGGCAGAGACTAAAGCTCCACTTACACGGAGCAAGTTTATTGCCTGTGGCACGTTTATTGCTATTGGCTGTGGTGCCATAAAATTTAAGGGCAGTTTGGCATCGTCCAAACAACACGTACAATATTGTTGCACGATGCGGGCAAGTTAGTTACCGTTCAAAACTGGTATAGGTATAGACAGCACGTACAATAAAATTGCATGTGCAATAAAATGACGCATTTAACTTTACAAGTACGAACGAATTAAAAAAGTTAATAAAAAAAAATTGAGAAACCGTTCAATAAATTTTTCATGAAATATTTGGCAGCGCAAATACGGGCAATACTTGAATCAATTGTACAAGGACGTGCAACTCTGTATTAGGACAAGGCAAAAATTGCATGCAATAATAGCCTTGCAATAAAATTGCCTTGGTGTAAGTCGCATGCAATTTTATTGAACGGCAAAACTTGCATTCAATTATTGTATGCCATTTTATGGAAATCGCACATGTGTAAACACTTGCATGCAATTCTTGAACGGCAATAAAATTGAACGTGCTTTATGGCCTGCGATTATTGCTCTTGAACGTTCCAGAAACTTGCACCGTGTAAATGGGAGACTGAAAGCATGGACAACTGCCGGTCTTTTCTGTTAAGAGAAATCACCGTTAGGTGAAATGAGTTGTCAATAGTGCTAATCTCTAGTATGTTTCCACGGTAAGATTTTTACTTAATAGAACGGCAGCGGGCCGAGCACGAGCGTGCCAAGACGTTTGTGACAAGATATAAATTATGTCATGTCAATTTGTACTAGCATTTTATGACAAAACAGTTTTTATCGCTCAAACTGTGATAAAATGTGTGACTCAAGTCATGTAACAGTAGGCCGTGCTCTCCCCGCAGGTCTCTACATTATCTAAAAAGAGTTCCGAGCTGTGTCTCTATGTTGTTTTATTTATTTTATTTAAAAACAGAACGTTGCCCCACACTAGGTTATTATATATTTCTCCTGTATTGTGGGTGCGTTTACAAACATTTAAACTCACATACACAAACAGCCAGACCCGGAACATCGACTTGTAGGTCATACAAATATTTGTTACGTGCGGGAATCGTATCCGCGACACGCAGCGCAGCAGTCAATCGCTTAACCACTGCGCCGACCGTGTCGTCAAAGTTTGGACTAATTATATCTAATAAAGTAACATAGTTTGTATTTTGTTATACTTTAGACATACATTTAGAGAGCTTTTCACGGAAAGTCATGGTGCATCAAAAATAATTATTGTATCATGTATGGCATCGATCTGTGGCCTGAGGAAGCCGGTATAGGTCTGGGAGGACTACGCGGGTAGGCATAGGCATAAATATAATGTTGGCAAGAGTCAATGCATGGTGTTTGGAGCCAGCGTTGTAAAATTCCTGGAAAATGTACCACCGGTCTTTCTCAATGGTATTCCCCTAGACAGAGTGGATCATTATAAATACATAGGGCATAGAGTCACGGCTGACTTCAAGGATCATGCTGACATCGAACGGGAGCGGAGGGCGTTATTTATTTTATGGTTACTAAGTTATTGCAATTTTCTAAGCAACATAATTAAACGCAGATTACCATAGTGCACGCTTTATCTGTAATAAAATTAATAGGCATACTTTATATATATTTAAATCCTAGGCTTAGATGATACTGTATATAAAGAAATACATAAGCAGTTAAGATTAGATTTAGAGTGAGTAATACAATGATGACAAAATCTATTGATTGGTCAGACATTGATATCGTTTGTTATCTATGCAAAGATGTAAATCGCTCGGGTTAGCAAATCTTCGCGATATTTCTATGTATTCGATAAAAAAAAAGATAGTAAATAAGTTATCGTTTACAACAATGCCTAGGTATATAAACGCTAATCACCTGCCTACTGTTACCTATCGCTTATATACCTACTAGTAGGTAAGTGCCGAATACTGATAATATCTGATCACAGTTTTTTATAGGGTTTTCGGTATAGGATTTGGTATTATGAAACCTACAGATGCGAACAGATTGGAATATTTCAATGTTCGTGACACTGTTGCATCTTGGATACGGCACTCGACAGTAATGTGGGTGGTCGTTGCTGCTCTTTGACCGGTAGATTATTTTTGTTGATTGAATTGAGCTAAAGTTGACTGTACTCAATCTTAAGACGGCGATATATGCCAGTGACCTTGAGTAGTTAGCTTGTGTGTTCTGTACTGAGCTCACGCAACGCGCCGTACGTTCAGCCAGTAATAGGGCTCGCCCATCAAGGAGCGCTGTCCCCAATTTGACGCATTATTAATTTATTATACACAAAACAAAAGGTATTTTAATAAAATGCGTATACTTAAAGATCAATAATTAAATTATCTTTAAATTGGTGAAGGTTTCAGAAAAATACGCTTGGTAGATTTTGCGCCATTCTCAGATTTTTATCCGCGTTAGATATAACTTTACAAATTAATTTCACTATGTAATATAAACATAATCTACAATATTCACATATTAAATTATTGAGATAATGCTCTAATTTATCATATATTTTTTTTCAAATCGTTAACACTAGTCGTTTAGACGTGATCTTCAGTATAAAATCATTAAAAGTCGGTTATCGTCGCCTTAAATTTGTTAAGTCATATTGTCATCAAACTTTGTACACGATGTAACGCATCATGCGTTGCAGTGCGTGCTACGCGGTGTGTTATATTCCGTGCTACGCGTTACGCGTAGCATTCTGTGCTACCAGTTATGCGTAACACTAGTGCTACGCGTTACGTTGCGTGCTACGCGGCTACACAGCTACGATGCAACGTCGGATGCGAACAAGGAACTTTATAGAGGGAGTATCATGTTTAATTTGCCAAACCAAAATTCACCATGTTGTTATGTTCTTGGAAAATAAGGAACAACCTTTCCAGAGTTTTGATTCCTTTCCAAAGTAGATTATTGATTTTTAAACGTGTGAAATTGAGATTTATTATATACTTTTGAATATGAACTTTCGAATGTTGCATAAATAGTCATCAAATATAATAATATGAATGTATTAAATGTGTATATTCATTCATTTCAAAGTACCATATTTTCTTGACATTAATATTGAGCTTTGGAAATCATATTATTATGTGTGATTTTCAAGAGGGTCATGTTGAAAATTATGATTTATAGAAAATTTTACACTCATAGGCATTTATTAATTTTTTAATAATAAGTGTAAATTATATAAAATATATATATATTTTACCTAAAATATATATATATTTTACCTAAAATTGTGATTTACAGAAAAATCACAATTTTAGGTAAAATATATATATATTTTTTTTTAACAGTTAATGATGCAGTAAATTATGATTAATTGTAGGTATACTCTTGATATTTCACATTTAAGTGGGAAAGGCATTTGAAATAGATTTTCTCGGTATTTAAAAGGCATTAATTTCAACTAAAATAGGTACTTATATTAAAGAATGTTAATAGCTTGTTAGATATCAAAATATGTACTAAGATAGATATTTAATTACCCTTAATTCAAGAATGCTTATGGGTAATCTAATCTTTTGTTCTTGTTCATTTGAAATCGTACCTATATAATTTCTAATTCGCCAGCATGTACTATTATAACGACGAACCAATGGAATAAAACTCACAAATGAATGCTCGGAGTGACCTTAAATAATATTTTTTGTTTCCTGGTTTCGTTCAACGGTAGTTTAGATACACACAATGTGTGCGGAAAATGAGATTGGTAACTCATTAAAACAAAACTTTGCGTAGTGGTTCCAATTAAAACAATAGATTGCGAGTAGGTGCGTAGTCAATTTCCCTAATCGGGCGGCAGTCTGCGCGTGCGCTGGCTACCTAGTTGGGGCCGCGAGGGTGCCGTTACACGCCGACACGCCTCCTAACGCACACCACACACTTATAAACCCAATATTAATTCATAATCATATTATTTCTCATTAATAACGATTCTTATTCTCATGTCCCCACTCATCTCGTTAGACAAGAGGAACCTGGCTGGCATAGTTTCAGCGAGCTACAGCGACAGACACTGAAAACTTTTCTCGGAAAGTACTGCCTCCTTACGCACACGCGGCTGCGTGAACCAATGGTTGTACATATAAAATACACACATATAGGAGTAGTTACACGCACACATGTGCACATGCGCCCCGTAGGTATGTTTCTACCATTTTGCGAGGATCGCGCAGAGGCCCCAAGAATAAACGTTACATTGCGTGGAATGTTCTGGTCGCGATGGAAACGCACGTTCATGTCTGGTCGTGTATGAATTGCAATTGAAGAAAATATGGATGATGATTGCGACCAGTGATTTAGGTAGTGTGAGTGAAATCTATTAGAGCGTAGTGACGCGCGAGTGTGCGTGAGGCCCACCAACTGCCACCGACGAGGTTATCAATTTATGAATCGTAAGTAAAAAAATTCGCATAAATGCGTACTGCGATCATGAATTCTCTCTGATCAGTGATCACGATCATTTAAGCATTATTTACAACCTGTGACGTAAGTGTTAGTGTTTGGACCCAGTTGGATTAGATCAATGTACAGGACACGCCAACGTTTAGATGAAGTAGTCACGAGAGGCTCCGTACTTGAAAGGTAGATTGTTAAAATAATTGTGGGTAGGTTTTTTAAGACTTATTCGACAATCAGAGTTATTCAGAATAGAAACTACAAATTAATTTAGGTTGATAATAATAATTCGTGTATCAACTAGTCCAAATTTTATTTGCACGTTTCAATAACGGTTAAACAGAATTTAAATAAAATGAGAGCATAGAGAAATCAGCAGAATTATTTTTAAAGAATGGTTTTCTAAATGAAATGATACCTATTTTATTAATTCTTTTCAGTTTCTTTAGTACGTGTTTAGAGGCAGAGCATTTTGGTTTTAATTAAAAAAGTTGCACTTTTTTACAATATTTTAAAAATAAATGAGAGAGATCGTTAAATTATAGCAGGGACTACTATGTATATAAATATGTACAAAATTACACAATGTCTTGTAAAGTTTCAGTAGAGCAGATAATTTTGTATCTCTGAAAGCGTTCAATTTATTTTATGACTAATAGATTGATCTTTCATTTATAATACAGTTGCCAGATTTATTTCTGTTTTTTACAGCTGATGTTTCAGTTCAGCCAGAACGGATTACTCTATTATATTGAACAGTAAAGTTCTTAAGAACTTGGACCCTAAAGGAAAATATCAAATTCTCTATAAATAGAACGCAATGCGAATTCCACAAAGTTGCTCTATGTTATCGCAAAGGACGTGTGACAAAGTCGAACGTGTTGCAGGAACGCGAGCACGATTAGAGGTTGCATCGCTATGCAGCGGCGGGCGGCGGGCGGCGGGCGGCGCGGGCGCAGGCAGCGAGCGGAGAGCGCTGCGACTGCGACGACCGCCGGAGGAATGCGACAGGTAACCAATTCCAGGAAGGCCGCGGCCCGTTACCGCGCCGAATATCTCCGGCAGTCAAACGCGCCGACAAGTGCGGCGGCCACTTGCGACAACACCGTCCGATGCGCCCGCCCCGCACCCCCCGCGCCCTCCACCTGCATTCCACACGACATTGAGTTAGAAACCAGTCGAACGGACTCAGCGCATTCTATATGCAGTACCTGCTGCACGCACCCGGACCTCCTTTACCTAATATCGCTTTACTATCTGTACTTCGCCCACGACACTCGGTGACTGTGAACCTGGCTCGACGCACTAGCTATGACTCACGTCTGAGACCTACGAGGACGTAATCGATTTTCGGCAATTTATATAGAAATGAGTTCAAACTTGTGCTCCCTGAACGTAAATGGATGCCCATTATGTTATTGCTTTTTTATTTCCAAAAACTGATAATAAACTTTTGTGAACCTATTAAGGGACTGGTCGGCTTGCAATGATGTAATTGATACTCATTAAACCGGGTACTTAGCCGCCTGCATACTTCGTTTTAGGAAACACGTCCCGCGCACATTTGCCACGGTCTCGATACCTGCGTAAAGCACTTTAAGCACCCATTAAGGAAACATCTTTACGACGCTTACGTACTTCTATTTATAAACATTTTACATTGTACAAACTAGAAAGCTAGGCGAGTCCTTCACATTTCAATAAAAATGTCACTAAAGAATTGATAGTACACTTTTATCGGTAGTAAAATTAACCAAACATTGAAAAGTTGAGTGTGAGTGTGTCTGGGAGTTGGGACGTGAGAGAGATCCGGACGCACCCGAACAAATTCATTCACATAATAATCATTCATTAGTCACAAGGACACGTCCAAGGGCCGTACTTACATTCATAACAACCTACGTTTTCTATTTTGATGAGGCAAAAAATGTAATGAAGTTGTGGGCCAAATGTGTTTCCTAAAGTGTGGGGAGTAGCGAGTTGGTGGTGTCGTTACATGGGTGCTAGATATTGGGTAGTGACAGATGTAGACTCAGTTCCGATTCCACCAGATGTGCGTGTGTACGTCACTTGATAGGGTGCCACGGACGGCTCCACATGTGGCGCCCAGCACGCAGGAAACGTCTATTTGTTTCCTGATTACATTATCACATTGTAATTATGAGAGAGGAAACTGAAGAGCCACGATTGAGTCATTGGGAGAATTTTAATAGAATTGGAACGACTAAATAAGTCCTGAAATCAGGCAAATGTATGAGAGATACATTAATTAGGAGATCCTCATTCAATGAATTAGGAATATTGAGCTAAGTCTTCATATTTGTAGCATTCCGACAAACGTTTTCTAGCTTAATTATAGAGAAAGAATATGATTGATGGAGCAGACTCAAAGTCCTAGCACTTCTGGCCTATGAAGCTTCTTAGTGCAACCTTGTGTATTGTCTTTAAAGGAAAAAATAACTGTCACCAGATTAAGTTACGTATGAAAAAGAAAATTTGAAGAATTGCTACTATCAGTATGTTGTAGTATTGATGACCCTATGCCAGCTTTTGCTCGCTAGCCCGTTTGCGTTAAGATTTTTATTCTCACTCTTATACTCTTAGCATCATGATCGGTCAAATTTAAACGCAAACGAAATAGTTACGTTTCCTCTCTTGCAAACGTTACACTTGGGGTACTGTTCGTGGTCATACACGCACGCCGGTTGTGAGTACTACGCACCTGACCTTTCTAAAGAACAATGTAATTTTAGTGTAATGTGTTACAGAATTTGTTGGTCATGCCATAAACAAGGAAAATGTTTGATCAGATCTAGATCTCGTCTTAAGTTTTCGGTGAAGAGGCACTATCACTGTGACTTCTACAAGTCAAAAGCAAGGTCTTTAAATTCTTACTCTTCCCAGCTATGTTGGGATTGGCTTTCAGATTAACCGGATGCAGTGGCATTCCACAATTTTACATGGAACGACTGTCTATCTTCAAGTTCTTAGCTATATAACCCCGAAATAACATGAATGTCCTTATGAAAAACTCGCTAGTATAGTGCTTTCCATAATAAACAGCTTGGTACATGCACAAAATTGCACAAGTCTGCACGACACTGTGTCTAGGGTACTAAAGGCGACGATAACCGACTTTTTATGATTTTATATTGATGATACGTGATCTTCGTCACGAGTAGTGTTAATGATTTGAAAAAATATACGTTAAATTAGAGCATTTTCTCAATAACATAATATGTGAATATTTTAGATTATTTTACATAGTGAAATTAATTTGTAAAGTTATGTCTAACGCGGATAAAAAACTGAGAATGGCGCAAAATCTAACAAGCGTATTTTTCTGAAACCTTCACCAATTTAAAGATAATTTAATTATTGACCTTTTAGTATACGCGTTTTTATTAAAATACCATTTGTTTTGTGTATAATAAATTAATAATGCGTCAAATTGGGGGCAGCGCTCCTTGATGAGCGAGTCCTATTACTGGCTCAACGTACGACGCGTTGCGTGAGCTCAGTACAGAACACGCAAGCTAACCACTCAAGGTCACTGGTATCTGAGTCTTAAGTGAAAGTCAAATCAGTACTTAATAAGAATAACTTAAAGAAATTGCACGTTAAAGCTTAAAGTTAATAGATGTTTGGAATAGTTTAGTACAAACAGATAGCTTTTAAAATGTGTTACTCGTTAAAGAAACACATTTTATAAGCTAGCTTTTGTCTGCGGCGCCGCCTAACGTGCGCCTTTACTTTTTTCTGCGGCACCGCCTAACGTGCGCCTTTACTTTTGTCTGCGGCGCCGCCTAACGTGCGCCTTTACTTTGTGCATTAACAACCTTCTCAAATTGCAGAAGATAATCTTGAAGCGAACACAAGCAGGCCGACACTGCTGCGTCGTTGCATCATTACTCGATTACACGAACGGATAAAGTTGTTTACAACGGATTGTTTTTCTCCGACACTAAAGTTATTTAACCGCTTTAAGTGAAAGCGTCACACAACGTAAACAAGAGACGTCATATCGACGCATTTAAGACCATTTGAGATCGGTTTGACAAACAAATATGGTGTTAGTTAATAAACTAACAATCATACTATTACGTATTCGGTCACTTTAGAAAACGTATCTTGGGCTTATTTGTCTCAAAGAACGTCAATTACTGTACGATGATTAGAAATTGTAATTAAATGAAGTAGCAATTAAAACAGATTGGTTGCGTATTACAAAGTAACGCAGTATGCATAGGTACTGTAAACTGAACTAAATAGTATTTTATTATTTGGGACTAAGGCATTTCTAACTCGTTATCTACTCTATCTATTTACCAAAACAAATCCCTAATTTAGAATATTTACCCGCTAAATCTTTATCACGTTCAAAGTTCTATTGTATTGTTGCTAGCTGTGATCCATTTACGGCTATAGAAAACCAACGATAATCTTACACAAATACTTCCCTCTCGATAAGTCACCAGTTCACCACACATGGCGCGGAGCTAAGTTTAAAGGAACATTCTATTTTGATTGTAGGGAGGAACCACCCCTGATTTATAAATATTATAATGATAAAAGCGAGCACCGGCACAGCCGCCACGTGGTCGCGGGGACCGCCACACCGGAAATATCATCGCGATATATTTTGAGAAGAGCGCCCCCTGCGACGCATCTCAATCATCCACTAATAAGCAGACGGAAGGAAAGTAATATAGACAAAAGTTTAAAAATAAGACAGCCAGGAATAGATCGAAAGGTGAGCTTGAGCGCGCCGGCCCCACGGGTTAAAAATACGTGCATGCGGCGACGCCGCGCAGCCTACGCGCGCCCTACCGCCGCGCACCATCGCCATGCACTGCCGCATAATACTTTATTTAAATCATTATTCTATTCAATTTTATTATTTCAGAATAAAATATTTGACATGAAAATTTTTGCTGATATGTGTGTAATGTAAAAAAAATACGTGCTACGACGACGAACTTCTAACGGCTGATGAATTTAAAACTTTTCAGGAAATTTAATTAAAAATAAACACAACTAGAGGACTTTGCAGTTAAACATTCCTAGAAAAAATTATGGACAATGATTGATGGATTTGTTTGATAATTAAGTAGTTAAATTCAGTAATACAGTATTACAGTATAATGTAATATTAGTTATAAAGTCTACTAACTAAATTCTGAAATCACTTTATCTGACTTATTGACACTTAATGAAGATTTGCATTTTATCTTAACCAAATCTATTTTATCTGAGGAATTATCAGATTTAACCATTAAAATGTGACAACAGAAGTTTACAACATTTTTTATTAGTTATGTCTAACTTTAACTAGCCGGCCTCTCTTGAAGATTGAAGCAAATGCGATATGCATTTGCTTCAATCTTGAATGAAAGCATAATAATATAGGAAACATTTTTAAACGTATTATAGGAAATGCTTTACTTTCCCAACTAAGTATTCGTAAAGATCTATCACCAGACACTACAGTTTAATCTACTTTCAATAAATTAAATGTATTGTTAGTTCTAGAGCTAAACTTAGTCAGAGTCTAGAAGAGTATATCTAACACTAGTTAATCGCATTAAAGTTTATCACAAGCTAGTCATTGCACAGAAAACTACAAACAATAACGTTTTAGAGAAAGCATACGTCAATTTCGTATTCAAACTGTAACAATGTCTAATTGAACATTCAGATCAGAATGAAACCACCCAATTACGAACAATAACATAAAGCAAAGGTAACATGTGTTAGAAACATTAACGCACTGGAGCATTGTTGTAATGTTGTCATTAAGAAATTAGGCAATCATTTAATGATGTGCTTACAGTACCGCGCCCGCGTACCATATCTACGCGAACTCATTTTGTATGAAATTAGGACAACGCGTACGTATCGAACGTACCGATATAGTTTTATAGGTCGAGTTTAGTTTTATATTTATAAATGGATAATAACACGCATCTTGATATGTTTATTATGTTTTATAAACGTTTTTACATGATTGAGAAATGTTATTTTGATACAGAATAAACGAAAATTGGTACAATCCCACCTCGTTCCCAGGTCGTCGGTCGCGAATGAAGTTTGTAAATGAAGCAATTAGAAAAATTCTAAGAAATTGTATCATTGTTCCAGTTTCCAACTAGTAATAGACAAATTTTACGAGGTGCCAGACCGTGTTCATGATTTCTAAGACTATCAGCATCCAGAATTTCGATATAAAATCCTTGACTTTGACACAAAATAGATCCAATTATATTTCAGTATGCATATTTGACCTAAAAACATGGAAACTAGATTCTAATTTTAGTTTTATACGTTTATATCTTTTTATAAACGAGAATCAAGAACGGTACGTAGTTTTAAATATTACGATTTGAAAGTATTTTGTGTTTGTTACTTGATATAGATGAGTGAATCTGATAGACAGCATCGCCATGTTTCAGATTTGAGAGAACAGCAAGCCGAATATTATAGCAGGAAATACGCGAGAATGTCAGAAACAGTGGTTGATGTACAGCTAGAAGTAGTGGCTGTTAATTTCGCAGACCTATCGAGAAGTCCCCAGAGAGGCAACACGTCCCACACATCTTATTGGCAAGTGTCACTGCATAGATAAAGTGAAATGCAATGAAAACAAACGAATTCGTTTGATTCTGAACAATGTACCAGTATAAGCAACATAAAACTTCGCACCATGTTATCATCGACTTCGTTTGTTCAAGTTATTTCTATTCGGGCCTTTCCGTCTGATGGATTAGCTGAAAGATGACCTCATTACAGATGTAGAAAGGGCAAGCGAAAAGAGGTTTTTAACGAACTTGGAAGTATTAAATATAAAAGTCTATCTTAGGCCCGTATTTACAGAACTTTACTTAGTAGGTTCTCGAGCATTACTTAAGGAGACGATAACCGACTTTTAATGATTTTATACTGAAGATCACTAAACAAGTAATTTGAAAAAATATATGATAAATTAGAGCATTTTCTCAATAACTTAATATGTGAATATTTTAGATTATATTTATATTCCATAGTGAAATAAATTTGTAAAGTTAAGTCTAACGCGGATAAAAAACTGAGAATGGCGCAAAATCTACCAAGCGTATTTTTCTGAAACCTTCACCAATTTAAAGATAATTTAATTATTGATATTTTAGTATACGCGTTTTATTAAAATACCTTTTGTTTTGTGTATAATAAATTAATAATGCGTCAAATTGGGGACAGCGCTCCTTGATGGGCGAGTTCTATTACTGGCTGAAAGTACGACGCGTTGCGTGAGCTCAGTACAGAACACGCAAGCTAACCACTCAAGGTCACTGGCATATATCTGCGTCTTAAGACATGATTCAAGCCATTGTATTGGTTGAACTTAGTCTTAAGTACTCGTAATACTTGAGTACTGAGTAACGTTCTATAAATAAGGGCCTTAGACTGACAACTTGAGGAATGTAATGAAGCCAGAGTTCAGTCTTGGATTTCGAGTTTTGATGAAACGCAAACGAAACGTCTTGTCGGGTCTAGACTATTCGAACAAGTGTCTCCACTCGCAATCCTTATAAGATTGTACAAATTATAGATCATTCAATGATACTTGGTTCTGTTGGTACCAGTCTTCTCTGGGGATAATAATTACACTTATACACACATCAACAGAATCTAGGGATATTTTATATTTCATCAAATATCAAAAAATCTAAGAGGAATTTTCTAATATAGTAAATAGGAGAATTATAGGTTATTTTAAGGTCTTTAATAAAATAAAATAAAAAAATATGATTTTTATGTTTTTTAATTTAAAAAAAAAAATTGAATCGTCTAGAAAATTTGTATGATAAAAAAAAAATCTTCTTTTATTACTATTAATTTTAATTAAAATTGAAAATATCTTATAAGATCTAATTATTAATAAGCAGTGTTGCCACCTCTTACATTAATTACGCATCGATATCAATTGTTCATACTTAAAATTAAATTGTCAATGTCTTGCTGCGGTATGAGGTCCCATGTTCTTTGCAAGTGTTCGTAAAGTTGTTCCGTCGTCAAATTTGGTGGGAAATCTCTCAAAGCTTTTCGTTGTAACATGTCCCAAGCATGCTCGATAGGATTTAAGTCGGGCGACTGTGCAGGACAATCCAAAACTTGAATATCGTGGTCTCGGAGAGTGGCCGACACCAGCCGCGCCGTATGGGAAGGAGCATTATCGTACATGAGTAGAAATTCCTGGCACATTTGGATTCTGTGTGGGACAATAACAGGCTCAACTACCTCCTCGTAGTATTTTTGTGCAGTCATGCTGCCTTGGATCCAAACGCGCTTGGTTCGTCCGCTAAGACGAATTTCTGGCCACACCATTATTGTTCCGCTTCGGTATGAGTGGATCTCCTGAGGGTGCCGTATACGCCTAACTCCCTAGAGTTCTCCAAATGCATGTTCTTCGTGAATCCAAATGAAACCCAAACCGGGACTCATCGGTGAACAGCACCAAAGACCACTGTTCGTCACTCCATGGTAAATGCTTCCGAGCCCACGAAAGCCACTGGCCGCGATTGCCACGTTGCAATGCTGGAACACGTAGCGGTCTTCGAGCATGACGACCAACTTCATGTAACCTCCTTCGCACGGTTTGGTCGCTTACCAGCAGCGGGTGATGCTCCTGGAGCCTTTGTACTGGTTGCATCGCTGTGATATTGGGTTGTCTTCTGGCGGTCATTTAGAGGAATTGAACCTTTTTCTGCGTAGTAACACGATATCTACCCATTCAGCCACATCCCCAGTACTGCAATAACGTGACCACAACCTTGATATCACGTTTTGGCTGATGTGTAGAGCCTCAGCAACGACGCGTTGAATAGCACCATTTTCTAACATGCCCACGGCTCGTAACATTTCATCTCGACTCAAATGACGATGTAACATGACTCTTAAAGCTCACACGGCACGTTAAATTAAAAAAGAAAAACGATCTAATCCCTTTTAAATAATTAATATTAATAAAACAATTTTAATTTTCCATATCGTAACGAATTACTAACAATTTTGCCGCCGTATTTTGTTTTTTTTATTTCCATTTTTAAATTTTGATAATAGAATAAAAGAGGTTTAAATCTGTATATAAACTTTTTATGGAAACTAAAAAGATTTTAAACTCTACCTTTCATAAATAATTTATTATTAAGGTATCCCTAGATTCTGTTGATGTGTGTATTACCAGTCAGTTCAAGAGTTTGACAGTTTGTTTAAGCACAGAAGTGCACTTGACTAGCATTACACATCACTAGAGTTGTTTTAGGATAAACAACCCCAGAGTCGCTGGAGCAGGGTCTTACCCTCGAAACTCGGCATTACGGTCGTTACATCCGAAAAGTGTTCTGAGGTGAGGAAATGCGTTTGGAAACACTCATCCCGTTATAAAAACAGTTTTTACTTTTAATCCTAGTCCAAACCTTCGAGTGAGTTATTGCATTCTGAACTTTAATGCGACAAACGTAATAGTAGATTATTCACTAAGGGAATAAAGCAGTGACTTAAGTCACGGGCGCTATTATTTTTATTACTATGTTAAGACTAGAATCCTGAGTTTAGTGAGGGATTCAAGCTCACCTAAGACGAAGACGCCTTTATCCCCGAGGAGAATTCTCTACTTTTCGCACGTCCTGCGAGGTAATAAAAAAACAATTCGATTTCAAAAAAATAGCTTATGAAACTGTTAAATAACCAGGGTATACCTAATTATGTGCAGTTTCATACACAATTTTATATAAATTCATGCAATATCATCAAAAACACTAAATATAACGCCGAAATCCAACATTCTAACACCGTACGCGCCACAGCTACCGATCTGTTGTTGCGATGACAGGCCGCCTTTATCGCCACAGATAATGTAGAAACTGCGGTTAGCCGAGTCTAATATGCAGATTATTCAATAATTATGGACTTGCCCATACACAAAAAACAATTGTTTTTGTTTAATCTATTTAATTAATATACATTAGTGTTACTTATTATTCCACTTTACCATCTCTATTAAATTGCGTAATTTAATTATTTTGTTCGACACTGGCTATTAAAACCTATGAAGTAAGAATCCCAAACACACTTTGATCGAGGTGTACTTCAATAGAAAATAGTAGATTATTAACCAAGGGGATAAAGCATTGTTTTCTGTCGCGGATGACGATTTAAATCGCGAGCGTAACGAAGGACTCGAGGTTTACTCCCGAGCGTAGCGAGGGTGTTAAAAACTGAAATCACGAGCGAAGCGAGGGATTTAAGACGAGTCCTGAGTGTAGCGAGGGATTTAAGTTCACCCAAGACTAAGACAGCTTTATCACCGAGGAAAATACTCTACTTTTCGTACCATTTGCGAAAAAATTAACACAATAATAATATGAGATTAGCATTTTAGAACATTAACTTATTTATAAAAATAAATTAAAATAAACTTAACGTTTATGTATTTGAAGAAAACAAAAACGCGGCAACTTCCTAGAATAATATTTTTTTGTCGGAAAAGCAAAGGCATCAAGCTCATACGGCCTCGACGGTTTTCGTAATTTTATTTAATAATCATAACTGCATAATAAATGCATATTCCTTTTTCAAAAAGATGTATAATGCTTTATATACAAACTCAATGGTGTAAACACAGATGTAGTTCAATATAAATTTCGGTAAGTATTCCAAATTTAATCACATTCTCACCTAGAGGATGAATGAAATTCAGTACAATTTTCTTTCCCTGTTTTTAACAGATTAAAAATGACTATTGTTATGTTCGCTTTTTGTGGCATAGAATGTCACTTTTTTGAGCAAGTGGTACGAAAAAGTTATTATCACATCTATTCCAATAGAGTTAGTATATATTCTTCGCAAACAGGGACTAAAATAGCTCTATAATCCTAAGGGACTCAAAGTGATTTGAATTTGGTATGTGGATATTGTTAGTAAAAGTTCCAATCACCAAAGAGATCAATCACGATCATTGTATGAACAAGCTATAAGATAAAGTAAACCATGCGCGCCCAAATAAAGAAATAAACGTCTGTGCAAAAATAAAAAAACCGCGAAATGCATTCCGCCTTCGTTCGTAGTTTTTTACTCAAATTCGAATTTACTTAGTTTTATAAAAAAAATGTGTGTCCTCCCGAAGTAGTGAGAATAAAGTACCTAATAGATTAACTCTAGAGATCATTGTATTGGACGCTAAAAATGTGATAGAAAGTCTTTTACCTACAAAATCCCGTGAACAATATATGAAAGCATATGACAATTTCATCCTTTCGAAAATGCAGGAAGAGCGAAATCCTTTTCGGAAAATGTGTTTTGTCATATTTTCAATTTTTTGCCAATCTAAACAACTCTTTAACTGTTTTTATACATCATATTCTATGCTACAATGTACAGTTAGTACCAATAATAACACTAAAATCGAAACATTATTAGCTTATCTGAAACAACAATCCGAAGGACATAAAACCGAAGAAATCCAAGGTGTTTTCCTGCCAAAAAATCGAAGCTTTTTTAATTAAATGACGCTCCCGATGAAATCTATCTGCTGACAAAAGTAAGTATTATTAAAGTGACTGGTGCTAATTGCAGCCAGCGTGTATAATTTTTTAAATTTTTATTTTTTTTTGTATTCTTTTGTCTTTGTTTATTTTTATTACAGGTTGTGTTGATGTTTAGAATTCATGAGACTTGTCGTAGCAATGAGCTTCTTAATCTAACGATCTATAATGTTGAGATCCACTCGGATAAATTACTTTTGATAAAGTTGAAAGACAGAAAAACCAAAATCGACAGATTGTTTATTATCCGAGGAGTGTACAAAGTTATTGTTGAAAAATACCAGAATCTTCGCCCTTCTGATATGAAATCCGTTACCAAAATGACAAAATATATGTACCCATTGGAAAAAATACATTTTCGGGTACCTATGCCTCAGGAAATCGCTACTTAATTAGAGTTACCTCTGATGTTAAGCTGTATACAAGCCACTGTTTCCGGAGAACGTCTTCCACTCTTGTAGCAGATTCGGGAGTGGACATGTCTGTTTTAAAGAGACATGGAGGATGGAAATCATCTACGGTAGCTGAAGGATATATGTATAGACGAATCTATTGAAAACAAAGCCAGAATTGTCGAAAATATCATTTCAAAAGAGCCGTCTCCGCGCCAATCTACGTCTAAAGAACATCGTGAACCATCAGTCCATCACCCATGTCAGAAAATAATCAAGTTTCTCAAATACTACATCCTGAGACACCGTTTTCTGAGACTATTTCTAATTGAAGTTGTAAATAAATCTACAACTGTAACGGATGGTACCTAGTAGTAAAATTGTTACGATGCACTTCCATAATTGTTCATTCGTTCAAATATAAACATTAGCCTTTAATTATTTCTATGTTATGTCATACGTTCCTAATTGTATGTAAATAAATAAACGTAGTATTCTTATTCAACAGTTGCACTTACGTATTTTCTCATAGAGGGTGATAAAAAGTAGAGTGTCCACCTCGGGAGCAACACGATTTTAAGCTCGAGGGACGTACTTTGAATCCTCGCTGCACTCAGGATTCTACTTTAGAATCCTTGGCTCCGCTCTGGATTCAAAGAAATAATTTCGCCTTTAAAATAGTTGTTTGCTCCTTGGGCAACTAACAAGCTAGATTTTTTTTGTGGTAAAACGTTTTTTACAAAGTTTTTAGATGAGGTTCCAGATTCAAATCACATTATGCACCAGCGGGTCATATTGAAATCCAGTATTACAAGATTAATGCCCGGCTAAGAGCTAGAGGCTAGGACTTTAATGACTTACTTTAGGTTAGGCTTGCATGACATATACTCGTAATTTAACATTAGCGAGCTGGTGATGTAAAAGTTCTTAATACAAAGACTGACTTTAGAACCAAGTATAATTGTAAATTTTTGTATTAAGTACTTTACGCCTGTCAGAATAAAGTTTAACTGGCGCGACAGTTTAAGCTTGAACTAAAGTTAGAATTCGTTTTGTAATAAGACGGTATAAACGTTTTGAACGCACCGCTCGTTGTGTGTGGCGATGCTTAGTCCCAAGTTCTATGTTCAGAAGTCAACAGTTTCGGCTTTTAAGCAGATGATAAAACGTATCACACGGTAATGATAAATTAATCTATCCAGAGTATGTAGTTAGTTGTGTGTCGGACTGTCGGGTTAGTAGGATGCTCGCTGCGCTTCTCGGAAGGCAGGGTGTCGCCTTCCGCACTCGATAGCCACGCGCATTCGACACGAGGCATACGTCACGACGATCCACATTGCTGGGATAGTTCGTATTTTATGATATATCAGCCTTACCTAGGTATGTTGGAATCGGTTTTCAATACAGCAAGATGTAATTCAATGACAGAATTAATGGAATGGGACCGAGGGAACTACATTTGAGACACTCTTCAGGCTTATGTCTCCCTGCTGCCTGTAAAGACTGTCGGGTATGCTGCATATCGTACTTGCTCAGTAACTCAGTGCTCAAGTATTACGAGTACTTAAGACTAAGTTCAACTAATACAATGGCTTGAATCATGTCTTAAGACGCAGATATATGCCAGTGACCTTGAGTGGTTAACTTGTGTGTTCTGTACTGAGCTCACGCAACGCGTCGTACGTTCAGCCAGTAATAGGGCTCGCCCATCAAGGAGCGCTGTCCCCAATTTGACGCATTATTAATTTATTATACACAAAACAAATGGTATTTTAATAAAACCCGTATAATAAAATATCAATAATTAAATTATCTTTAAATTGGTGAAGGTTTCAGAAAAATACGCTTGGTAGATTTTGCGCCATTCTCAGTTTTTTATCCGCGTTAGACATAACTTTACAAATTAATTTTACTATGTAAAAAAAAAAAACAAGCATCATCATCATCTATGTATAAACATAATCTAAAATATTCACATAGGTATTAAGTTATTGAGAAAATGCTCTAATTTAACATATCTATATATTTTTGCAAATCATCAACACTACTCGTTTAGACGTGATCTTCAGTATAAAATCATTAAAAGTCGGTTATCGTCGCCTTAACATAAATTTTCAGATTCATCGATGCTCATGCTAGGTAGGTACTTGCAACATATTACTTGAGGGCAAAGCAATGATGTATAAAACTATAGATACGTTGTCCGCACTCTAAAATGGCAACATGAAATGAAGCCAATTGGCCACATTGCGCTCAGTCACGCACTAACCTGTCGCGCGACGCTATGTTTGTTTTTAATTTATATCGTGTGTAAAACATAAAGAAAACATGCCGTCGTGTGTTTTCAGAGGATGTACAAATTATACCCCAAAAGTTAAAGACAAAAATGTGTCATTTCACGCGTAAGTTTACAAAACTACATTATTTTATTTTATTTTTTACGACGCTGCGTCTAATGGCGGCCGGCGCATGAAGTTAGTAGTCACGTGACGTTAGGGGAGGTTGGGACACTATTATTATCTCCCTCTAGCAACAGGCATCCCGCCGTACGGTGTCATATTTTCTTTCCCTTTCTTTACGCGTATAAGTAGGTAGTTATCTAGTATTTTCGCCGTTTTTAAGCGCCGAGATGTTGGTTGATAACGTGTCTATATATAATACGTCATTGGGGCAAAGAGGATATATAGTCATTGCTTGAGGGTGACTGTAACTGAACTACTGAAAACAATGGACTATTCCAAATTCTTATTGTTCTCCTCATCGCTGTTATCACCCTCGGACACCACGGTCTGTCTTGCAGCTGAAATGCGGGTCGCTTAGCACGGCACGCGAACATTAATGACATCATCCGACAACCTCTTGTCACCGTCGGCGTTCCAGCTGGTATTAACCCAATAGCTTGGCACGCGACGATGGCAAGAGACCGGATGGCATGTCGTTATTTCCATGGAAGGTGGGTAGGCCTTTAGTGTGGGACGCAACGTGTGTCGATACTCTTGCGCCATCCCATCTTCCTGCGGGCCGAGCACGGGCGTGTGAAGACGTTTGTGACAAGACATGATAAATTATGTCTTGTCAATTTGTACTAGCATTTTATGACAAAACACTTTTATCGCTCAAACTGTGATAAAATGTGTGACTCAAGTCATGTCACAGTAGGCCGTGCTCACCCCGCTGGCTCGGCTTACTGTGCTGGCGCTGCTGCTGCGGCTGCGGGATACCTCAAGCGGCGAAGGTATAATAATCTTATCGGTAATTTTATTTTCGCGCCGTTTGGGGTTGAAGCCCTCGGGCCGTGGGGTCCGAGTGCTCATGGTTTGTTCAATGAAATCTCCAAACGGATGGTTCACACTTCCCGTGACCCAAGAGCTCGCTTTTACCGTGGCCAGAAGCTAAGCATTGCCATACCACGTGGCAATATCGCAAGTCTCTTGGGTACATTACTCGATGGGAACTTTTCGACGCCGTATTTTTCAGTTTGTATAGGATATTATATTTTAATTTTTTAGTATATTGTACTTGTTCGTTGTACTAAAAGGTTTGCTTAAAGACAATTGTATTTATATGTTACAAAGTCGCAGGATGAATGAATGTTGCAGGATGTTGATCCTTTTGAGCTTCTCATTTGAATTTAGTCATTAAAAAGGTACTAAACGTGGTTTACAACTTTGTTTACGTTTTCATCCAGAGGCAATGCAAAAAGTCGATCACAATAATGTTGCAATACAAGTGTGCTTACGTTTGATATAAGAAATAGTGGTTACAAAGAATTTAAGTGCCTTCAATAGACTCCCACCCTTTCCCCCTTCGTTTAATCAATTTGTCGCCACGCTCTAGCGCTCTGTCTTGCCTAGAGGGTGATTTTATCAATCTATGACCATTACATACTACTTCCCTAGGAGCAAAGGTATGGTGATGAATGTAGATAAATACAAAGTGTGGTTTTGCAGTTTTCTTATTTTTTGAGTGAAATGTGAAATCCCAAGGACACGTGAGATGCATATTGTAGGTATATACTAAGTAAATCCCAGTCCAACAACTAATCAATTTGACAGCGTTTTGTATACAAAGTTAGGATAAGAGAGATAAGAGATGCAGGGGTGTATAATACACCCACATTTTGCGAGTTCCTTTATACCAAAATTCCAATGTTTGTACAATATTTGATTTTAGGAATCAAATGCAGCTGTCAAATTGGAACATAATAAAACTTATCTTAGTACACATTTCTACAATCTATAATATCAATTTTGTTGTGCCTCATTAATTACACAACCGCTAACTAATTCCTTTTTACACAGGACACAATTTCTTAGGTTTAGATTGTATACCTACATATTGTTTACTAATTGTTGACCGTGCGATTATGGCCGCGCTCCGAGCAGTCTCGTGGGAGCTTATATTTTCCCATATTTTTATGTAGCTGTGAGACAAAACAAACTATTCGGCTATTCTGCGGAAGAACATTAATTTGTTGTCTTTAATTTAGCAATGATTTTTATAAAATAAATTAATATGCGTTGATGTTCATGATAATAATAGCATCCTGTGTATATTTATTAATTAGCTTTTATTTTGTGTCTGCCTTTGGCTGAAAAGTAAGGTTTCAGGTGTCTTGCGCATGACCATGAAGATTCTAATAAATAGTGATTGAATAGTAAAGAAGAAGCAAGAAGAGAGCAAGAAATTACTGCATGACAGATAATAGTAGCTTGAAAGTATATATTATATTTTCTTTGCAGGGAAAAGATATCAAAAACATGCAGTACAAGGCCAAATCCAAGAAAGCCAGCCGTCCTATTTAGGACATAACATACTTCAACAAGGACGTAAGTTTTTGGATGGACACGGCTGAAGACCGAAATACCCAGCTTGATTTACAAGAACTTTGAAACGGTCAGTGAGACCTCAGACGAAGACCTTGGAATCAGCAACGTGTAATATAGCTTAACAGTGACAGACAAGAACCGAGAGAACCCGAGCCAACCTAAAAGATGCCCCTCCCATAGATAAATATTACCCGTCTCTCCACTATTACAATGCTTGCTGAAGGATGCATATCCGGTAAGCTCTAACAATCCTTCCATATCCCAAGGGCACGTCTTCCCTACCATTATCGCGCCCCCCGGTCTACTCTCTGATATACAATGGTCTCTGTAGTCCCATGAAATATGAGGCTTCAGGGGCTAGGGTGAATCTTTGGGTTCACTCGAGCAATCGAGTCTCGTACAACCACGCTAGGGTCGGTGCATTTCATTCATTCATTCATAATCATAATCATAATCATTTTTTATTTGTATAACATAGGTATATATAGGTATTTGTATAACATATTCAGGGAAAAGATATCAAAAACATGCAAAAAGTAGAAGCATTCATAGCCGTAAAATAATGTGTATTGTGGCGATAAGGCAAGATGTTTACAAGTTTAGTGTCATTTTGCTGATGGCAGGTAAAATAATAATGAACCCAATATGCCGCGATTTCTACAAACACTACAAGATACTTAATATCGTATATTCATATCAAGCACGTTCTCTTTGCAATAGTTGTTATTTCTTCCTTAAGTTTTTTCTTCAAGTTCAAACGTTCAACAGAGTTCAACGAATCAAAGAAGGCGGTTTTATTATAAGTGATATTTCCATTTATTCAAAAGATATAAACATCTATCTAATAAAAACTAGATTTATATAGAATACTTAATTATTCTTACTTCTCAAAGATATAACTATTTTATAACATTTACAATACATTTAAATATTTTGGATATAAATTAGGTACTATTCATTAGGATTGATGTCTATGTGGCTCAGAGTTAACCGGAATTTTTCCACAAGAGTATGGAACGTCCTTTTGTTCTGAACACCACATTAATCTTTCCAGGCTGCCGCGTGAAATTTAAAGTATTCCGTTCTCACGGAAACTGAGTCCCACACAAAAGGTACGATTTTCAAAATGTAAGTCAAGGATGATTAGTGTTACGATGTGTCTAAGAACCGTGGGAGAGTTACTCATCCCGCACACTGGCGCATTGGCGCACTTCGCACTGGCGATGGCGCACGGTACGTGACTAATACTACAGGCTGCTAGAAGAAATGTTGTCAATAATAATTGTGACCTTTGAAAAGGAACAAAAGTAATGAGTAGTAGTAGCAAAGCATGGGAAAGCGAGCTCGCCCCGCCCCGCTCGCTCCCACTTATATAATTTATACGTGTTTCATTCATCTTGAAGAACGACATTTTATCTGTCTTTGTTTATGCGCGGCTCTGCATTTTGATGTCTTTTTTTTTCTATTTAGGTATTCTATTTTATTAGATAGATTCGTTTTGTGAACAAGTTTTGGCATCGAGTTACGAGTTTTGAACGGAGCTCTAAAAGCAAGTAGCAGATACTGCGCACTCCGTTTCGAAACAGCAGAGATAAGAAAATTAACACGTATCTCCTAATATTCCTATCTATAGCATTGAGATTCAGTTTTTTGTTAAAATCACTCGAAGTAATCTGTACGTTTAGTTAGTGCGCAGTAAGTACGTCGACCATTGTGGCGGTAGTATTGTATGTATGTAGTGAATGTAGACGAAGGAGACCACGCGGATGTAAACAGACTTCGTGAGGTTCATTCAATTAGAGTCAGGACAGTCGGGAGTGGGAGTCAGGAGACGTCATTGAAGGGCCGATGGTGGCGCGGGGCGAGGGGGCGCCGGCGGGCGCGGTCGGGGGATGGGCGGGGGAGGGGGGCAGCCGGGAGCAGGAATATTCAAAGCGTGAGAACGCCGCGCGACCCGCATGCCGCGACTTCACATATCTCACGCGCAACCTCCACGCCCTCAAGCCACGCCAATACCGACTCTACCCGCCGGATGTAAGGTTGCAATTCGGTTCGAGCCCGATTGTGGTTATCGCTTGAAACATCGAGGACAATACTTTTCTAGTTTAGGTACGGCGGTGTCGGCTGGCATTGGCCTGGATACTGTCGATGAGTGCGCACGTCCACTCGCTAGTTACAGCCACGAGAAGGACTCCTAATACAGCATTGGAATGTCTTACAAACCGTCATTACTGATTTGCAATAACTTGTCTCATTCTGTTAACATAGTCTACTTTAAAATACCTCGTAAGCTATTTAGTCATTGCACGGTGGCTGCGAATGTCACGATAACATCCAAAAATAGTCCTCTAGACTAGATGCCTGATCTACCACAAATCACGTGGGCTACGTCTACGTCAAAACCTCCGGCTCGACAATAACGATTGTTTTATGTGATCGAACACAGTAGGCGTGTCATAAAACATTTTCTGTTGGCCCCAACAACCGGGCTAATCTTATTTTTGCGGTGAACTCAACGGCCAACGTTCCTGGAAACGACAACAGAGACAATATCAGGGAGGGCGTTTGCCTGTGTGCGTCGCAGTCTGTTCCACTCACCTTGAGACGGAGTGCCGACTTCACAACATAGGCATGGAGGAGGCAGGGAGCTAAGGCGAGATGCTGCAGCAGTCGTTGGCGAAATGGGGAAATTTGTCAGGGGCTCAGGGGTGCGGGCGGTGGCGGGGGCCGGGGGTCGGTTTCGGCGGGCCCCCGCGGCCGTCGACCTCGTGAAAGGCGCGCGGCGGATCCGCGCTCGCGCCGGCCGCTCGCCTTTTTACGCGCTCTTTCCCGCGCCGCCGCCGCCGCCAACCCCGCGGGCCCCCGGCGCGGTTGCCGCCCGCAGATAGCGAGCCAGCCGCGACCAACCGATTCACTGTCTGCACCGCAGCCATTTATTTCGAACATACTTCTAATATACTTTTGCGCTAATCATTTATTTGGCAACTTTTCTGTGTAATAATTTAGTTTTAGTATCTGGTAGCGTTTGGAATATTTTGATATGTTTTGACAAGACCCAGGGAATACAAATGCCTCTATTAGGTAATTTCTGACTAAAATGACTGTTCTACATTTCCATTAGCTTCCGATGGAATAAGTACATAAAATGCCCCGAGGCTCCGGCACAGCGCGTTGATATGATGCTACCTAAAATAGATATTTGAAATCCAGATTGGGACATGAATGAAGTCTCGCAACTATGAGGTAGGTAGGTACCTACTTAAAATTTACTTTTTTCTTTTGCCGTTTGCAATATCGGGATTTGACGACTCACCATTGATCTGACAAGTGTAATTAATAATTTGCATGACTTGAATTAAACAAAAATTAAATAAAAGTAATATTTACATATAGGTGAGTGTAGCGGGCCGCGCGTTGGTGTCCCCTGGCCGCCGCTCCGCCGCCGCTTCGCCCTAATTAAACAATAATCGAAAAACTACAATGAACGGGCGCGCGGCTCCGCGTCCTCGGTGTCCCGCGCCCGCCGACCCCGCGCCACTCCGCCAGCCCCTCCCCCCCGCACCGCACTCCCGCGTGACGTCACCATTGCACTCCTCATTATCGCCTCTCGACTCGAAGACACACTCACTTATAGATCCGACCGAAATATTCAGACTGGTTTTTTGTCAGATTTGTCTGCGAATTCGCGATGTCCATATTGATGAGAATGCCGCCTCTATTCGCCCGCGCACTCTACAGGTACTCGCGCTGCCAGATTCCAGCTGATAAAGACATAGCTGTACTCTCCACTTAAAATATTTGGTGATTTAGATTGATACCCTACCCTCGCATGACGAACTAGCTATTACAGGCATCTTGCACAATTGTCGCAAAATTATTTTATTTCCGCTGAATTAAGTACCTATGCAGACTACGCAGAGTTTCTCTTTTCGTTTTACAGCACGTCTCGCGGCTGAAATCGACTATTGATTTTCTTGGTTTTCCTTTCGATTAAGTACTATTGATGATACCATAAATCAGAAGCTACATTTAAGACCTAACTAAGAACAGTTCCAATAGTAATGACATGTAGAGTTAGAAAAATTCTCAGAATATGTATCAGACACTGATTTAAAAACTAAATCGAGAAGAAAATAGTCAATGGTTGATCCTATAACCATAAGTTATATTATTAGAAGATTATTTAAAACTGTTGCTTAAAGAAATTGACATGTTAAATAAAATAAAATAAAAAATTATTTCGTTAGGCAAAATGGGTAGACCGGCTCGAAGGTCACATCATGACGGCGGGGAAGCAATTAATCAGGTTGGCTCAGAATACTTGTCTTGCCTGGCTGCTTATAGATGTTATAGTACCGACAGAGCGACCATTGCTCGAGAATTACTTTGTTAATCATTCCGTTACGTCACATTCGGGGCTGTCATAATAATTCGCTGCAGGCTATTAAGATTACGTCTGTGTGAAAACCTTACGTCTTAATTTATAAGCGCGTACATAGAGATTATATGAAAAGCGGCGTGTTTGTCGACGCCGGGATTTACGTAGTGTCGTCACAGATACAACGATGACGCAATGTGAGCTGTAATGTATTCTTTGTCGCACTGCGCCCGCGCACACTGCAATACGCATTAGTATGCCGAGTGCGATGCCTCTCTTGTAATGATTTAATTACCGCAACAATACTATATACCATTATAGCATTGTAACCATCACAATCACTTAAACATAACGAAGGGTGTGAATTTTAACTAATTACCTTCTTATTCGTCGTTACGCGCACATGATTCAAATAAACTTAAGAAATGTATTTGACACAAATACATATACAGTATCTAAACTAAAGGCATGATGTCATCACGCTCTAAATAGATGCAAATGAATCGATTTAATTATGTATTATAATTAAATAATTAATGGAAACCATGACCACTCTAAATTATTTTGTGAGGTTTATTTATTTATAAATATATTTTTTGGCAATGCAATGGTAGAAAGGAATTTATTGGGCAAAAGAGAGTTTTAAGAAAGAAGAACGATAGAACTTTTCTTAATAGCCGGACACATCAAACCATTAAAAATCTTGTCAGCACAGTATTTGTCTAAGCTTACTTGTCTGGGAATTCAGCATATACTATGAGAGCAGCGTGCAAAGAAAAATAACTCTTGTAGTGGTTACAATAAAGTACATTATCAATATTAAAATTTTATCTCGAGACGGATAAAGCTTCAACTGATTGAAAAGATGACGGCTGGTACTTATCAGCTTTATAATCACTTTCCACGGCTTTGATTTTTTATCCTATATTAATATTAATTGTACAGGAAATCGTTTAATAAGAGCAGAGGAATATTTTGGGTCTATAGGATTTTAATCCATATTTGAACTTTGGAGTGCTTGTCTGTGGCTTAATTATGACAGAAATATTACTGATATGAAGAAAGATGTATGTACTCGTAATTATGGAATAATAATAATTTTATGAAGCACTTCCTGTGCTTCATAAAATCAATCGCGGATTGAGATGCACTGAGTTAATTGGTTGATTGATTTTGACAAAGTTTTCGGGAAGGTAAGAAATGACAATTCAATAACAATTCAGGAGATTTTTACTTCACAAATACATAAGGTAGATGTTTATGTCATTAGTCATTACCTATAGTAATTGAATATTAGTGAATATTGCAGACTGAAATTGCTTTTAATTCAATTAGTGAAACTTCAATTAGCACTAGAAAACTAAAGCAAAAAGGGTTCTGGCAATTTTCCAGCTAGACGATAAGTTAAGCTATTAATAAATAAAAAATAACAATTTATTCAGTTTCCGAAGGTGGTTATCGAATTCCAAACTGTATCTAATTAAATATTTAACGCAGTTTCCCATGCACTGGTCGGAATGTCTAAAGGTACGACAAGGAATCAGCTATCATCGATGACGTCACGGATATATTGTTCGCCGTTCATAACCTCGGCTAGGCCGTTGATTTACATCTAATACGTATCTAGACGGTAAGTACAACAGAGTATGAATGAGATAAGCTTTAGAGCAACGCGTGGTTTCTTAAGAAAATAGCTGGCATGTACCTTAGAACCATAGAGTTGTGTGGATGCTGATAAGTACTGCTAGATCTTGAATCGTCAACGTACACGGAAATAATTCAGGAAAACCGGTGTGCCTACAACGAACGGTTTTCATGAAATATTTGTCTTAACGTACACGAAAACATTTGAGGAAAATCATAGTGCCTACTACTACGGTTTTCCTGATTTTTCTCTTTTTTGAGTGATAATATTTTGTATAATGTTAAAAAAGATTTCAGAGAGTGAAAAGTCTCCAAAGATGGAGTAAAAAACGGGCAGACAGACCACAGAAGTGTTAAGCGTAGTGAAAAGTAGGCAAAAGCAAAGTGATAACAAAATGCAGTACGGGTAACTAGTCTGAAATCAAGTTACGCCATAAAAAAAATATTATAAAAATATATTCTAACTTTCTGAGTCAAACGTAAGAATATCACTATCCCTATCTTTGATTCGTCCTCTTGCAAACCGTGTCTGTTCCGATTCATTGTGTTGATGTCAATCTCATAGCGCAGATGATTGTTCTTTGCGTAAGTATGTCTGTCTAAACTTGTTAGGTACATTTCGGCGTGCTCGTCTTATTCATACTTGAAGGTAGTCTATGTACCTCTGTAGTCTGTACAAACAGTGGGGATTCGTGTGTGTGACGCACTCACTGCGCATGTCTGCGCAATAATGTTAGACCATTACTTATATTTACCACATAACTAACCTTACATCACACGTTTTTGAAATGTTTAAACGCAATAGTGCCCTTTAATTGCGCCATTGGACCGCAATCATTTGGAAAAGACTGCTTACTGGCCGGTAACACGACATTAGTCACGAAGTTCTAATTTTGTATGAGAGGCTCAACAAAGGACAAGTCTGGTACTGCGACGACAATTGTCACATCACGATAAGACATTGGAAACACAGGTCATAATTCACAAGTAGATAAACAAACGTCCGATCATGCATGATGATTTGAAGAGGATCGCGGTCGTTGTCAGCACTAGTTGCAAATTGATGGAGACTTGTTCGTCTGACTTGCGTACCTAGCCTACAGGCGATCTATTGCGTATCTCATTATCACCTTTGATAGTTTTTAGCGCGGGGGCCCCGACCGAACATTAAGTCGGTTTTGACGTCACAATGTACCTATTACACGATGTTTGTGAATTTCATCACGACGCCGCACAGAGCGTAATTTTCATAATCTAGCTGGCCGGAATCTAATTTAACTACTTTCTTACAGAAAAAAACCAGTTGCACATTTTTGAAGTAGTTGAACCACACTTCCAAGAAATAGAATTTATTTTACAAAGAATCACGCCAAACAATAGAGAAAAGGGCGCCAAACAACTGACTACCTGCTCGTTCCAGATCGGGTTTACCGAGGGACCGCGTCATTCGTCTGAATTCACTCGATGAATACGCTCGTGTTTCAGTTGCTAGTAGTTTTTGTGTGTTGTTATTGTGTTCTTGTGGGCTTAGAGCTAAGTTTGCAATGTTTTTTACTTTTCATTGTTATTTAATTTAACTGCAAGCACCATTACAATATATCATGTTTATTTTTTACTACAATAATTCTCTCAATCACTTATACAGTTCTCAAATTGTAGAAAGTATTACTTGTTAGCTCTATAAAATATGTCAGTTTGTTTGCGAACGATTGCGACACTCATAGAAGTTTTTCTTAATTTTAGGATGGCTTCGCAAATTTCGCGTCGAAAATGTTTCGATGTTTGGTT
Organism: Tiliacea aurago; assembly: GCA_948098905.1. Lineage (NCBI taxonomy): Eukaryota > Metazoa > Arthropoda > Insecta > Lepidoptera > Noctuidae > Tiliacea > Tiliacea aurago. Next base: position 10,697,699 of record OX402590.1, read on the forward strand.
TGCTAACGCAAAACAAAACAGAACAGATGCTTTGCTACATCTTATATTGCAAGAGCTGGGAGACCCTTCCCTTTCGGAAGACATTTTGAAGAGTTTGAAAAGTCACAATTCGAAGTGTTTGCCACAAAATAGAACAAAAATGGTCGAAATCGGGAAGACATCGAGAACGATTTTTGAACGCAAATTCATCGTGGTTGGAAGAAGGTATATCACTGCCCGATATAGTGACAAACGCTGTCGTAAGCGTTTCACTTCCTACAACAAGTAATCGGGCTGGAAGACCACAAAAAGATTTCGCAAGCTGCAGCAATAGAACAAAAAGGCGGTGCATCCAACAAATGCTCGATACATCGAGTCAGGAAGAAATATCGATGGCATCTGAAGCCCAGCTACGAAAGGAAGGATACACAATACAAGTAAGACCACCAGGAATTGAATTTGATGATATCCAGTCTGAAGAAAGTGATGTCGAGCATGATGATAGCGATTCTGACTGAGGCTTTCTGTATATGTCTATGTTATATTTTTTTTTGCGTAATCCAGAATATGTATTTTGTTTTAGTTTGTGTTTTCTGCGTATTTGTTTTTAAACTTTTGTAATATGAATATAATTGTAATATTTTTAATGTAAATATTTTGATATGTACCTACTTTATGTCGAAATATATGTTTTAAACCTTTACAGTGCCTTTAAATTACTATTATAATATTTTAGTGCATATTTTACTCATATTGCCAGGCCTAAACAAAATCGGCCAGCTGGATTGTGAAAATTACACATTGTGCGACGTCTAGAAATTGTTAGCAGATTCGAAAAGTAGGTTTTGGTTTTATTAGTAGTAGTAGCTACCTGTAGAATGCCTGCAGCTTCCTTCTTCTTGGGCCAATCGGTTTAGGAAAACTCGATCTTGAAATGTGTAAATTTTTCATATTTTTTTAATGTAACTAGGATAATATACCTTTTCCCTTCGATCAATAATATTGATATTGATCAATAATATTGATCGAAGCCTTTTCCTAAAAAAATGCGTAGCAACGTGTACTGCACATCTTTAGTTATGCTACTGAAGCGCAACACTAGTTGATTGATGATGAGCTGAACGAGGTTTCGTCTATAAAAAGCTATGCAAATCTACAGGGCTTCGCCGTAAATTCTAGACTAGAGTACCTACGTAGATTCCGATTGCCGATACAACGACTCAAATATGCAAAGTTGAAGGCTAACATTTACGCCCGAAGTTATAATTAGTAATGAAGTATGCAAAAATAATCAAATCGACTCGTAAATATTCACAACTGAACATTGGTCGTCAATAAAACGGCTTGGTGAAGAAGGATACGTTTTACCAAAACCACGCTGAGAAGGTAAACTTGTAGCTACATAGATAAATGGTAACCCGCAAGTCATAGACAAATATTGTCAATCTTAGCAGAACGTGCCATTATCTATAGGTAGGTATATACAGGGTTATTTTTAACACGTCAATAACCTCTTAAGGGGTCATTGTACTCATCATTATGAACAACTTTTACTATGGGACCAAAACAGAAATGGCAAAAAACTAAAACCCAGCTGTTCCCTACATTTATGTTCGAATAATTCGTTAAAATGTAGGGAACAGCTGATTTTTTTTTCGCGATTTTAGGTTGGTCCCATAGTAAAAGTTGTTCATAATGATGAGTACAATGACCTCTTAAGAGGTTATTGACGTTTTAAAAATAACCCTGTATAGTACAGACAAAGTCGCTTTTCGTATATGTAGGTATGACCGATTAGTTCTTCTAAAGTATTCTAAACTATTCAATGGATTTTGATGAAATTCTCTAAATGATGATAAAAAAACATCTTTTAGAATGTAAGTATTCCGAAAGATTTATTTTTATAATACATTCATATTTAACTTAATAGAGAATGGGCAGCAGCGTTCTCTATGCATTTGAACACCAAACTGCGATCGCTAACCCGCCTGCCAAGCGTGGCGATTATGGCAAGTTCCTCTTTGGGGGAGGCCTATGTCCAGCAGTGGACGTCTTTCGGCTGAAATAATGATGATTATGATTTAACTTAGATAAAACATAGAAATCTCGATATTATGACATGTCGCCTCATCAATAGATTGCACCCGTGCGAGGCATAGGCGGGTCATAAGTTGAATCTAAGTAATTTTTCTATGATAATATATGTAATTTTTCTATGATTTCATAAGCTGAAATCTGACGGGCCAACCGCGACCACCGTTAATAAACTTTAACCCGATTCAGTAGATTAACCAACAGACTACCCTTCACTTTGGTTTATTCAGCGACTTATGATCTATCTAGATCTTGTCAATACAATCGTTACATGAAATAGGTACAGTCAGTGCTCTGCGTAACCAGACCCCTTTTGCCCTCTTATTCTTTGTAAGAGGGGTCAGGTAGTGGAGAGCACTGACCGTACTATAAGTCTGCAGAAGATTCAGAATTTACCCTTTTGAGGAACAGCTTGACACTTATCAAATTGTAATTAATAAACTGATAAGCTTTGAGAGTAATGTTTCAGTTGAAATTTGCATTGAAATGTCTAACAAAGTACATACCACTACAGTTGTGCCATATTATACTGGGTCAAATTAAATTAGCTAGCGAAACTTCGCAGATGTGATGGGTATCAATATCTTAATACGATAAAACAAAAAAAAATACTGACTTTCTTGATTACCTAAAAAAATGGTTCATTGTTGATTTTTGGGGTCAAAGACTGTAGTTACTTGAAATATCGGTTTCAAAATCAGTTTATTTTCTATGTAAATTTCACAGACATGAAGGGTATAGGTTCTTAACAATGAAAAACAAAAAAAAAAAACAGATTTTCTCAAGTAACTTCACTACCAGTGATCATTGACCCCCATCATTGACTTGTATACATGGTGCCGAAACCGACAAACTGTATTTAACTACAAGACAACTCCACACCTTCACCCTTCGAAGAACAGAGCCGTGACGAAAACAGGAGTCGGTTACCAAGGGTTTTAATATATTATGACAGCTACATGAGCTTGTAATATAGAAAATAGTTTAATTCACTAGAAAAGCAAAAACATTAAATTGCATTTGCAAAAATGCGCCAAAAATGCGTTGATGTCTTTTGTTTTAATATTGCTTTTTGCAACGAAATTCTGAGGGGCTTTTGAAAAATTTGGATTTTGAAAAATTCAAGTTTATCGTATATTCTATATTTTATGGTTTCTTATTGAGAATTAATGTAAGATTGGTAGAATTACCGAGCTTATACAAATTGACGATATGAGATAGTGTTTCAACTCTCTTAAAAATACTAAAAATAAACGGGAATTAACTGTTTAATGACGGTCCAAACTTAATAAAAGTAACGATATTATACCTATTCTTAGATTAAAGCGGAATTAACAACTTGCGAAATCAATCAAATTAATTTTCAGCACTTTCAGCTAATGAAATGAACTAACTGACTAATGAACTGTAGCATCTCTTCAGCATTAATGGACATAATATGTCCGATACGCTAAAATACCAGGCAATAATAATGAAATGTGGATTAAAAGAACCACATACTCATAAAGTCAAAGTCTAAAAATTATTTATTTCAAATAGGCACATAAATGGCACTTTTGAACGTCAAAATTTACAAAGAAAATAGAATTGATTCTAGTTGCCCCTTCCAAAAGGTAGCTTCGTATGGAGAAGAATGGGCAGGAATTTTCACCGTTATTCTTTTAAAATGTTTTGTATAGGTACATCAATTATGTAATTATATGTGAAGACGATGCACCTAGAATAAAATTACTATACCACAATAGGTAAAAAGATTTAATAATGAAGCAATGACAGATAAATTAATTATGTGATAGATACATGGTGCTCACATATTTACAAACATTGTAAAAAAAAAAACGTTTTCCTAAAAAAAATAATATCAGTGGTGAGTTAAGGTAATCAGGTAATCAAAGAATGTAAAATAAAGGTCATAAAAATAATAAATTATACAATTAAAATAGCAACCAGTTCGATTTTGCATAGGATGAAGCAATGGCGCAAAACGGCTACTATAATAACATGTGCGACAGCCGAGACCTAAACTGAAGAGAAAGAAAAGATTGATTGCTTAATGCATGCATGCATCATCATTTACCTAGACTTTTCCTAACTATATTAGGGTCAGCTGCCAGCCTAACCAGATGCACACTGAAAAAAATTCAGACTAAGTAAGAGTAATGCTTGAGTATTGAGTGACGTTCTGTAATACGGGCCTTAGTTGGCATTAAAATGTTTGGAATCATTATTTATCTATTTGCTATAAACAAGATAGCATATTTGCCAGAACAAATTTATTTTATTTTTAACGACAAATGTAACATGTACAGAATAATCACCGGTCTTTGTTACATCAACATCATACATGCTTTCTTTGATTTTACTTCTTCTCCTTTGTATATCAAATAATAATTTAAGTTCATGGTAACAAGCAACTTGTTAGCATTATAATTATCATTCTTAAACTGGCCAACATTTGAGCTAAATTAAATAACTACCCGTAATTAAACTAATTCATTACTTAGTAGACGGAACTATGATAATTTAACAAAGTTCTCCTAGCTTCAGTAGTCAAGATCTTGTTAGGCTCGTATGGAGTCAAGATGCGTGATCGATCACATTAAACAAGATTTTTGTTAAAGCAAACGCTTTCTTTTTTCAGTGCATATTTAGCTAATAGCAGTATTTTACTTGGAGTGACTGCCTACCTGAGCTCCACAACCCAGTTACTGGGTAATACTATAGGTATCCCTTGGTAAGACTGGTTGTCAGACTTTCGGGCTTCTGACGACCCGTAACGACTGTCAAAGATCTACAAATGGCAGCCGGGACCAACGGCTCAATGTGGTTTCTGGGGCACGTAAGGGACTCAATATGTAATGGACGGTTACCCATCCACGGGCTGACCTCGGCAAGCACAGCTTAACATTCGTTCGACCGGTGTGAGCCACGAGCCCCTTGACTTTAAGAGGCTTCCGCAGCATAAATTGTATGCCGAATTAAATAATGAACTGTTTGAAGGTATGATTGGTACACACGGCTACACATCAAACTATACATTTCTAGCATACACTGACCTCTCATTATACGGAAAACCTACACAATGCGAGATCAGCTTATACTGGAAATGTATAGCTTGATGTGTAGCCGTGTGTACCACATGACTTAGTTTTATCCTTATGCAATATAAGTACTAAAACTGTCTCTCATTTGAAAGATTAACCATCGTTCGTTTCAGCAGATTAATCGATCTATACGGATTAATTCTATGGCTAAGTCTCGCTAAAATGTGTTAGTACATACTTGAATTAAACATCACCTCTCTCTCTTAATTATTGACTTTTTACTTAATGGGAATGCAAGATAGTTTTAACCTATAATATATGTGAAAAAGTGCCATTATAAAAACCAAGCTGTACTTACAAAAAAAAAGAGCTACGTCTGCCAACAAACTGCCGTGCAGTTTGGCAGTAAATATTGTGTCTTTAAAATATTTCTCTGAATAAACCCTTTTTTAATTCTTGGTGTTGGAAACTACATGCAGTCTCTATGTTCATTTCATTTCCCAGGTCTATGATTTACCTACCCTGGAGATAGTATACCTGACGATCTCCGGGCTAGGGAAATCATTGAGTCATCAAATGAATGTGATGGTAAAGTGATCTTCAATGCAAATAGATCAACCGAATCTGTCTAAAGACAACACTATACAATAGAATAGAATACTCTTTATTATGTAAGTACACCATAACAGTTACAGATATAAATGTAAGGCAACTAGGAACTATGTTGGCAATCTGTCGGTCTTGCTTACCTCATTTAATAAATCAATTATTATAAACATAATTAACTAAGTAGTTTGTATTTATTTTGTTTCTTATTTATAATCTCACTGTATGCTGCACCGGTCCATGTCATCACATCAACGCCGGCTGTCGCTGAAAACCAGCGCTGGGGCTCTATCTCGCATAGGGTCGCAGCATTATGCTGAGCGGTGGCCGTTTTGCGTGGATGTGACGCATATTTTCCCCCTATTTGTTCTTTTGGTATTTATGTTCTTTCTTTGCGTCATGTTTACCGCAAATAAACGTATTTTCTTTCTTTCATTAAGAAAAGCCATGATATTAAGTATGGACACTTTTTTTTAATGCAACGCATGCTTTGCTATTGATGTAGGCACGAATTTATGACAGATTTAAAGAATTGGACAAGGTAGAACAGTACATTAAGTAGGTACCTAAGTATATGTATGACTAAAGTCCCTGATTAATATCCCATGGCATTGTTTAGGTATACAATGCCATCTATTTATTTCTGGAGCTGGTTGGTTCGAACACGCCTCTTTAGCTCATCCCAAAGGTATTCCCATTTTCTTCTCTTTTTCAAATTCATGCATTCAAACTTGGAACAATGGTGATACCAAAATGATGGTCAGTATGTCAGCTTCGAAACTGCATACAAACTTTTCTCTGATTTACCTATCATCATTATTTTTATGTTTTAGTTTAGACCAATAAACATAAAAATGCACAGTGGCTCGATTTGGGAATCCGGGAGTTTATGTTTTGTGATTAAATTCAAGATTGGAGACCGCGAATCGGCAAACGTAAGGTAGGATGCCCTCAGGCTAGGTGGAGCGACGATCTTCGCAGGGTGGCTGGTGGCAGCTGGATGAGAGTTGGCGAGAATTGAGCTGAATGGCGTGCAATTGGAGAGGCCTATGTCCAGCAGTGGACTGCTATGGGCTGATGATGATGATGATTAAATTCAAATAGGCCAATATATTACTAGATTATTTGTACTTAGATCTGTTTTATGTAACCGTCGAGTTTATTACATATTATGTTTTCGTACGCACGTTTTACTGTGACAATTTTTTTTTTTTATATGTCAATCTTTAACATATAATGAGAATACTTAGTTAATTCCTTTCCTTTCCTTTTTTTTGGAGTGCGTGAGAGTGTCAACGACATTCTGTAGGTCATCAGTGATAAACCGTGTTGCACCATTATGGCGCATTGGATGCATGTACCCGGTACGTCAAGTGAGTGCAACAGATATTTGAATAAAAAAATTGAGTTGCATTTGTTACTAACATAGCATAAGTTTTGTGTATTACTAACATTATATGGATCTATGTCTGTTTTTTTTTATTTTTTAAGTTGTGTAGGCACGTGGACAGGGTACCAAGCAGATTAAAGGTTCATTCAAAGCAAGCTTTGGACTTTACTTACGAGTAATAGATACAACGGGAATAATTCACCGATTCACTAGCAGAATAGATTGATTGAAGTAAGTAGGTGTTTTATTTTTAATATTCTAGGGTTGGGTTGTGTTTGTCCATCAGGTATTTCTTAGTAGCAGCCCGGAGTCAGGATTTATGATGTTGTCTTATCCCCCTGTCCCGGCAGGCGGCAATAGGTTCGACTTCGACCTCTATTACATGAAACTTAAACATATGTAACTGGCGAAACATTTATGATTTTATTTATTGATTAATACTGTGAATGTGTTTATCTAAAATTGTAATGACCTGGGGGCCTAAAATGGACGCTTTGGCAGAATCATAATATGATCTATTAAAGTAAACGCAGTGGAAATTGGTTTATATAAAATATATATTGCGTGCGATGTCGATTGTCTGAAGTACATCAAATAACAAGTGTAGCCTAGCATACACAACATAAATTATACTTAAATCTAGAAGGGAAGACTTCGTAAAGTAACGCTGGAAGTGCTTTCCTAACATTCCCTCTTCTTTTTCAAACCGAAGTCTTCGCAAAGCTTTACCAGTCTTGGTTTGAATAATGGCTTTGTAAAGATATCAGCCAATTGCTCTTGTGTAGGCACTTGCTCAATTTGGATATCTCCTTCGGACACACATTGCCTTACATAGAAATGTCTCAGCTTGATGTGCTTTGTCTTCCGATGATATTCGTAAGGCGGATTATGAGCTAATTTTATAGCAGACTCATTATCAATGAACAGTACTGGTGTTCCTAATTTATCACTTAAATTTTTAAACAATCTCTTTATCCATATCATTTCACGGCACGCCTCACTGGCAGCTACTATTTCTGCTTCTGTGGACGATAGCGCAACTGAGGTTTGCTTCACACTTCTCCAGGAGATTGCTGATCCAGCGAACATGCATATCAACCCGCTAGTAGAACAACCGCTCATGTTGTCGCCTCCATGATCTGCATCACTGTAACATATGAGTCGTTTCTCATTCTTTTTAAACTGTAGACAAGTCTCGATTGTTCCTTTGAGGTAACGAAAGATTCTCTTCACTTGTAACACATTCGTATTAGTAGGGTTATCTAAGGTTCTGGATACGACTCCGACTGCATAGGCAATATCAGGCCTTGTACCTACCATGAGATAAGCCAACGCTCCCACAGCTTGTCTATAGGGAAACTTAGTATTACAGATCTCTTCCGCCAACTTATTGACAGGAATATCTTTAATTATTGGTGTTCCAACCGCTTTACAGTCACTCATTCCATACTTTTCCAAAACCATTTTAGTATAGGCGGCTTGATGAACTCTTATAGTCCCATCATTGTGTCGCTCTAACTCTAGCCCAAGAAAGTACGATGGTGGCTTGGTCGTTATCTTGAAACGTCCTTTGAGTTTGTTTTCAATAAAATTATCAGCTGCTACGTCATCAGACGAAGCCAATAATCCATCATCAACGTACAAAGCTAGCAAAATTTTTGTTTTTCCACGTTGTCTCACGTATAAACATGGATCTGCTTCGCTCTGTGTAAATCCAGATTCAATAAAAAAGTCGTGAATACACTCGTTCCAACATTTAGGCGCTTGTTTAAGTCCATAAAGACTTCTTATCAGCTTGCACACCTTGCCAGATCCGTCATTGTATCCCTCAGGTTGTCGCATGTATATCTCTTCTTTCACCTTGCCATATAGGAAAGCTGTTGAGACGTCAAATTGTTTTAGCGATAAACCTTCATTTGCGGCTATACTTAATAATACTCGGATTGTGCTCAGTTTCGCAACAGGGCTAAATGTCTTGTGGTAGTCTATTCCTTTTTTCTGTGAATAGCCAACTGCGACTAGTCTCGCCTTAAACTTGTCAATCGAGCCATCAGGGTTCTTCTTTACCTTGAACACCCATTTGCAGTTAAGCGCTTTTCTGTTATTTGGTAACTGTGTTAATTTCCATGTCTCATTCTCTTTCAGAGAATTTATCTCATTGTTCATAGCCTCAACCCATTTGTCTTTTTCAGGACTTTGCATAGCTTCTCGATATGAAGATGGTTCTGGAACAGCAATGACTTGATTGATGAATTGTTCGAAATTAAATCTTTCTGGAGGTCTAATTTGACTGCGATCACGAAGTACACGACTGTTACCTGCAACAGTTTGAGTATCTTATTCTTGTCGTTCTTTATCGTTACTATCACTTGTTTCAAACCAAGTGTCTTCTTGTCGTTCTTCATTACTATAATCTGTTTCGTTATCCAAATTCACTGAATGCAAGTGATCATCACTTTGATGTTCTAAATTGGGTTGATCATCTATGGAAGAAGTAGGTAGCTCATAGGTATTCTTTTTGATTTCAGGTTCCTCACTAACAGGTTTGTCTCGGTCTAACAGAGGTACTTCTTCAAAAGTTACATCTCTAGAACGCAACAATTTAAAGTTTCTTGTATCATAAACTCGATACCCATCATCACCGTCATATCCTATAAGAATTCCTTTTTGTGCTTTTTTATCTAGCTTCTTTCTCTTTTGTTTTGGGACATGCACGTAGCATACACAACCAATGATTCTGAGATGATTTATTTTGGGTTTCTTATTGTACCATAACTCATACGGTGACTTTTCAACATTTGGAGTGGGTCCCGTACGATTTAATATGTATACTGAAGCTTGCACTACTTCAGCCCATAAACCTTTAGGTATCTCATCATGAGCGTGTATAAGTGCTCTTGCCATCTCAACGATTGTGCGATTATCTCTTTCGGCGCAACCGTTTTGTTCAGGAGTGTAGGGCATTGTCAGCCTCTGTTTAATCCCGTGTTGTCTTAGCGTATTTCGTACTTGTTCATTGTCGAATTCGCCTCCATTGTCGCTTAGTAACTCTTGAATGACGTGTCCTGATGTTTTAGCTTCAGCTAGAAAATCCTTCAAGCGAGCTTGAACTTCTGACTTGTGTCGTAAGAAGTATACATAACGAAAACGGGTGAAATCATCCTTGAATAGAACAAAGTACCTATACTTTGAGATCGAATACACAAAAGGTCCACACACATCAGTGTGTATTAGCTCTCCAAGTCTTGTAGATCTTTCTCTGGTCCCAAACGTCCTTCTGTGGGCTTTTCCATAAACGCAACCTTCGCAAACTTCTTTGTTATTTTCAGATTTGAATTGCATAGCAAATTCTCTTTCCATAACTTGTTTGACATGTCTTTTGTTTTGGTGTCCGAAACGTTCGTGGTACAATTGAAGTTGGTTTGTAAGTGTTAGTTGGTTAATCTCAACTTTAGGTGTAATCACTTGTATTTTCAGTTTGTATAAACCTCCATACTTGTCCCGAGTACCAACTAACTTTGTCTTACCGTCAACCTTAATTAAACATGATCTAGTATTTGATTCAAAAGAGCTATTCTCGCAAAAATCGTGTGCGGCTAGCACTGAGAACAACTTTCTTTGTATGCAGGGAACATTTCAAACATTTCTGAGCGTAATTGTTTCGTTTTGGCCATTAATGTCAGCTTTTACTTGTATTGAGCCCTTTCCAATAGCTTCAATATTTTCACCATTTGCTGTCATTACTCTGTGAGGTTTGCTAAAGTACTCGAAAAATACATACTGATCTCCTCTATTGGTTACGTGACTTGTTGCTCCATTATCTACGTACCATGAGTCTTTATCATTACTCTCACCAAGAGAAAAACCTAAACTTGTCAACATAGCATTCGATGTGGATTCCTTTGGAGGTTTTGGGGGTCTACCATCCGTAATCCATTTCTTGCATTGCTTTACTCGATGTCCGCTTTCTCCGCAATAGTTGCACTTGAACTTCTTTTTGTAATCTTTCTTTCTGTTATGTACTATCAGTCCCTCCGTGCTGGATTCACATTCAGCTTCAGATTTATTTTTATCTTTCAAAGCTCTCTCGTGAGCGCACAACTGGGTGGTCAAGTTCTCGATTGTACGATCTTTCATTGTAATCAGTAGCCAACTTGATTTAAAACTGAAATACTCTTCTGGCAGGGAATCCAATATCTCCAATATCCATAACAAAAGAATTTCTGGTAGTTGATTGCAAACTGTTGACAAAGCTTGATTCAGATCATGCCAAATATTCTTTATTGCAGACATATGTGAACCCATGTCATGAGTGGGGTCTTTCTTATAGTTAAAAAGTTGCATACACAGATCTAAGATTCGGTCCTGTGATCCTCGTTCGTAAAGACGGTTTAATTCGTCCCACATTTCACTCGCAGTTGTAAAACGCATTACTTTGTTCAGCATTTCGTCGGTCATATTAGTAGTCAGTAGTAATAGTGCAGTGCTTTCTATTTTATTATAACTGTCACATTCTACTTTGTACTTTGTAAGAGCTTCCGCTTTGGCTCCTTCACCCGGATGTGCCGGCTTTACTAGAGTACCCTGCACCGCTTCTAAGGTGCCTGTGTTACTCCGCAGCAGCAACAACACTTTATATTTCCAGGTCGGCCAGTTGCTTCCATCGAATTTCATTTTCGAGTTTCATTTTTGAAGACATTATGATTTACTCTTTCGAACTTTTATTCTTTAGAAAAACATTATTAAAACTTTTAAGCTCTCGTTTTTGCACGCTTTGCTACCATATTAAAGTAAACGCAGTGGAAATTGGTTTATATAAAATATATATTGCGTGCGATGTCGATTGTCTGAAGTACATCAAATAACAAGTGTAGCCTAGCAACCACAACATAGATTATACTTAAATCTAGAAGGGAAGACTTCGTAAAGTAACGCTGGAAGTGCTTTCCTAACATGATCTGCGTACAATTCATATCCCGCAATTCATCTGTTCGACAATTTTGTATGGAGTTTCGTAAAATGGTCCCAAAATTACGAATTGCTATAGTGAAGTCTAATGTCAAATAGCAGCTGTCAAACAGATGAATTGCGGGATGTATGAATTGTACGCAGATCATAATAAGATTCTGCCAACGCGTCCATTTTAGGCCCCCTGTAATTGATAATTGTAATATCAAACTGACGTATTTTAAATTGAATTATTTTTGAATGTAATCTATTGGTATGCCACCTTAATTGTACTGTTGCTTGTTTATTTAAATTTTGTACGCCATATATTTGCAAAACATAGTGCACATATTTTTGACAATATACTATCTGTACCTATGTTTAACAAAATAAATGATTGATTGATTGATTGAAATGTATAGGTAGGTGCACTTCTGCCTAACCCATCGGGGAATACATGTGGGATGTTATATCTAATATTAATCTAGTCTTCGCTACTTTATTTAACAGTTTTGAATGCCTGCATCGGGCTCTTATGTTCTCAATAAACAAGTGCATGCTTTTGTTCGACTCAAGCCCTGGTGGTTCTGCCAAGATAATATAAACCGTCTCTCATTGAGAGACTATAAGGTGAAAATATCAACACAAAATATTAAAAATACATCATAAAATATTTTAATATGAGATTTGTTGCTTATGTTATGATGATATTATGGTTTTGGTTTTTGCATAACAACTGTTATTACTGCAAACAATATCTATGCATGATTATTGATGAGATTTAGGTATAGACATTGATTCTAGTTGAGCCAGAGAGTCAACTACAGTCTCCCATGCCAAACGGTTTCCTTAAATGGAGATAACCATTACGTATGGCGATGTATCTTAGTATCTATTTACAAAGCCAAGCAAGATGCTATCTACTGATATGTATCTTTGGAGTAATCGCATTCCCACGATGATTGCCTATCACACGTACCGACTTAAATGTTATGCATGCACTGCAAAATTATCTTAACCTTACAAAGTAAACAGATATGTCCAAGCGTCACTATTAATGTTCTCATTTGCCTGTGACGCAAAAGGTGCATCAGTTGCAACAGATAGCGCTTAACGCACAATTTAAACGAAATAATCCACGTTGTAACGCAAATATGGCGGGTCGGGCAGGTGTGTGCGCTCGCGCAGCCCCTCAGCTACCCTGCCTGCTTCGGTGACTACTTCCGACGACGACTGCAACGCGAATTGCAGCTCACTCTCACAACCACCAGCCGATGCGAAACACGACCTTCACTCCCTACACATAGAGTCCATTATCCAGTCTCACACCGCACCGCGTGTATTCATTACGATAACGGTTTCTGATTTAATTTAAATAAAGCAACTAACGTTTAATCGATCCTGAATCAGACTATGAATTCATAATAATCTTGACAACGCTCAACATTGCACACAAAATATAAGTTGGTGACATTAACTAATGGGACGTAGAGCGACGCGACGCAGTATGTAAACAAACAAACAAGTCACGCATCGAATCGAGCGCATTGTGAAATGCACACACGGGACATGTAACATATGCATAACTTACGTGTTTATGCGCAGGCGACGGTACGTAAACAAAGCTGTAATAGTCCATCGATCGGTGAGTGCAGGGAACCTAGTGATCGATGGTGGCGCTGTGTCGATGCAGTTCGTGTGGCTTAGTGGTGCGGTCGCGGTGGTCGGTATCGCGCACCCTATAAGGGCGAGTTTAGTTCGAGTTATTGTTGTCCGAAGTTGGTTGGAATTTAAACGGGTGTAGAACGCGTGCGCGATGCATAGGATCGCGATGCAGCGTGCAGCGTGCGCGGGGCGCGGGCGCACGTCGCTGACTGCACGCGGCACCCCGCGCCCGCCTCGCCCTCTGACCGCCACCACCGTACATTGTCAACAAATGAATGGAAATCACTTTGATGGGGTTCTTCACGTTACATCGCCCATAAATGTTTCCGTCTCATCTCCAACTGCAGACTTGTTGCTACACATTTCAAAATGATCTAGTTTGAGATAAAAGAAAGTGTTTTATATTATAAAAGATACTAAAGTTTCGTAGACATCCGTGCAAAATATTTGCATTTAATTAGCAAAATATTTATGTAACAAATCATACTTTTTCTAGCTCGTAGACCCGTTACAAAGGAATAGAGGTTTAAGAAAATCACGAAAAATCCTTAATTCGTTTTTATTGATACCAATTTAGAGTTGCATTATATCTAATTAAACATAGAAGATGTATGCGTGTATTCATTTTAGTTATTACTGTGAGTAGCTCGATGCGGGCGTAAGTGTGATCCTCCAAAACAAATGAGTGAGCGCGCGTGCCTGCTCAGCCGCCACATGCGCCTCATGCCTCGGATTCCATTGAGAGGGTTTTATCGGTGGCAGCGGAGAGAGGAGCTGCGTACGCGCAAGTATTCGGGTGTTTGGGTGCGCGCGGAGGGTTCGATGACCGCGTAGCGCCGCGCGCCCTTTGAACGATTTTTCTAATGCGTAGCCGACGACGACGCGACGTCGCGCCGCGCGCGTTCGCCCCGGCTGAAGCGGTGGCCGCGTTTATGGGACTTCAGTTATCGCGCTGCGCATGATACACTTGATAATGAATGCTTGAAAGCTATTCGCTAAGTTCTGTTAAGTTACTTTCTCTTTTCAGTTATTTGTTTGTTAATGTTAGCAGTAGTGTATAATTGTTGTACATATCTAATAAAATTTTGTCGTGCCCCAAAATATACGATAGATGGACATAAGTGGAGTAGTTGGGTTGAGGGCAAACTGGAGCAGTTCCCAGGCTTCAATTTGACACTTTTCAGTACCTAGTTTCAAAGAGGTAGGTACATGCACGAATAACTACGAAAATAGGTTAGAATTATGATGGTAGTTAACTAGTTAGGTGGTTACCATTAATTCTAATAATGTGGGAAAGTATTAAACTAAATGTTATTTAATAACTCAGATTTAATTATGGATATTTTCTATTAGAAAACTACATATTTTACTCCGGAACATGTTTAACCACCTCGTATCATTAAAAAAAAACCGGCCAAGTGCATGTCGGACCACGCACAATGAAGGTTTCCATAGTTGGGATGAATTTATCCCAAAAACAAACTTAACATTGTAGTTGAAAAACATGCTCTCACATACATCGATATACGTTACGGTCAATTCTCCAACTGCAAATTTAAGTTGGTCGACTATTACTCGTTAACTTGTGAAGCCTACTTAGCTGTGATAGTTTTCCTTTTAATTTCGTTATATATACTATTGCCATGAATTTTTTCACATATCCAAAACCAACCATTTAGCTGGCAGGGGGGGGGGGGACACTTGACTCTAACAAAAAATAGCACTTTAAAGCTTAATATTACGCAAACGGATCCCTTAATTGAAAAATGGTTATGCCAAACCCACAATATTTTTGAATGGCCTATCCAACGATACCCCACACCATGGAGTAAACGAGAAAAAAAAATATCATCCCCATTTCACGTGTAAGGGAGGTACCCTAAAAAAAAATGTTTTTCATAATTTTATTTTACCATTTTTTCGGCATGATTAATATGTATACCCATGCCAAATTACAGCTTTCTAGGACTAAGCGTCTCTGAGCTAAGCTGGGGACAGACGGACGGACGGACAGACAGACAGACAGACAGACAGACGGACATGGCGAAACTATAAGGGTTCCTTGTTTACTACGGAACCCTAAAAATGCAGTTCTAACTTTTTCCCTTACCTTAGTAATACTAATTTATTTAGGTACCTACCCTAAATAAATTATTTTATTTCAATAACGAGTACTGAAAAAATATTATTTGTTTATTTATTTAAATCAATTATCAGTAAATTACATTGGAGCATTTTTGATGAATTTGTGATATAAGCTACATATATACTAAAAATGTCTAATTGATCTTATTTAAAGCTGTTAAAACTAAACAATTGATGTCGTCATGATAACGGTTTCAGTTATGTTGTTTCCTGTTATAGGTTACTCGATTCTCGGAACATTGATAAAATACCCAATAAAACGGCATAGTTGACGAGGAACACAATGCCTTTAACTATTAAAAATCAACATTGTTTTAATGAGAAGCTAGTATTATAACAAGCTTTAAATTAACAATCGATCGTTCGATTTGCGAGTTCGTAGATGGATGATGTTGTAGTGTTACTTGGATGAGGATGACCCATAATCGAAAAGGGTGGCAAGGGGAGGCCTTTGCGGAAACGCAAGACAATCCCGATACCGGTGTCAAATAATTATTATTTTTAAGTTTAATTAGTTACTTTAGTTTAGTTTACTTTCATTCATGTTTTTATAAGATTGTCGAATAAAGGCTATTATTATAGATGGATGATCAAAAAATTCACACCCAGGTAGTAACGTAGTTCATAGAGCCGCTAACATAGTCGGTCGGCAGAAGCCCTTGGCTACACTTATATTCATTTAGAATGATCCGTGCATTAATCATAATTATAGAAAAGTCTCTTTAGAAAATCGAACCTAGCCAGTTATTCAGGGTGCAAGTTTATAGTTTCAAGCTTACCTACCGCTTATTTCTCATACATTGTAGCAACCACATCCATTTAATTTCTATAGCCACTTATTAAACGTAGGTATTGGGCTATTAGGTACCACATTTATTTGCTGGTTGGTTTGGTTTACTTACGCTGTACCTGAGAATTAACTTTCCTGTAAGATTTTATTTGATCTAAGCATGGTGGACATGTTCCTTCATCCTCGTTCTACACTTCTTGCCCACCTCGTAAAAGCAGCAGTGTATTGAATCAAAATCAAATCAACAATATTTATTTGCTAGAATATGGTACATAGGGTGTTTCAGTAAATTTGTTTCAGCATATCCTGCCATAGCATGGCGTGCAAATGTCTTCACAATCAGCGATGTCAATTAATCCAACTTACAAGAAGATAGATAGAACGATTATTTGGATAGAAAACGACAATTATTAGACTAATTCAACTACATTGAGAGCAGCGGTGGCCCAGTGGTAACGGCTCCGACTTACAAGACGGAGTCGAGTCGAATCGGTCGTAATTTCGAACCCAGGCAGGGCCTTACTTTGTGTAATTTATTTCATCACTGCTGCTCTCAAAACTGTGAAGAAAATATCGTGAGGGAACCGGCAAGTCCTAGAACCAAAAATTCGAAGACATATTACGTGACATTTTCCAATCCGCACTGGGCCCGCGTGGTGGATTAAAGCCCACTCCCTCTCACAGAGAGGAGGCCTGTGTCCCAGCAGTGGGAACGGCTGATTATGCTTATGAAACTACATTGTAAACAAATGAAGGGGAAATACAAAAAATAGACATAAGTATCTAGAAGAATAACTACAAGTTACCATAATGGTAGGTTAGGTTGCAGACGCATCATCCCATTTCTTCCCGTGGGTGTCGTAAAAGGCGACTCAGCGACTTACTAGAGAATGGGCAGCAGCGTTCTCTATGCATTTTAACACCAAACTGCGATCGCCAACCCGACTGCTATGCGTGGCGATTATGGCAAACCCCCCCTTTGGGGGAGGCCCATGTCGAGCAGTGGACGTCTTTCGGCTTAAATGATTATGATGAGGTTGCAGACGCACACCATTAAAGGTTATCCGCCCATCAAAGTGCTGCTGTACCTACCTGCGCAATGTTTCAGTGTAGGTTTTCACTGCAGGCAATGGACCCAAGCTTTGGTAACAAACTGGCGGTTGCCCGCGACTTCATTCGCGTGGAATCTTGCCTAAGTCACTCCCGAATAACGTGGCTTTCTATGGGTAAAAGAATTTTCAAAATCGGTTTTGTAGATCCAGAGATTACCCCCTACAACCTCACAAACTTTACCTCTTTATAATATTAGTACAGTTTAAGAGCATAGTAGTTATTACTAATAATAGTTTATTACTAATGAACCTTTACCCTGGCGCAATTAAGTAGCAATCGCTATTAAATGAGAGTTACCTTACTTTATTGACAAATTCCTCTCCTCTTTGTTCTTTGTAAAATAAAAGGTTTCAAAGTGGAGATTAATGTTTTATCTACTGTATCTAAAACTTTAATGTGTTTGAATAACACTCACTTGAGATTCCGATATCTACGCTATTGCAAGCGTCATTTCACTACGAACACATTTGTAGGGAGAGTTTCATGGTTGTTTATACAGCTGCAGGGATTGTCAACTATGACTAGGTATGGCTGTCGGTATGGGTTACGGGTAGTCATAAGTAAGCTCCATTGATATCTGTGATGGGTAGCTAGTGTTAAACCTAGTGATTGAAACCTATTGCTAGGGGTACAATAGACCTGCCAGGGTTGCAAGTTTGTCCGAAAGAGATATCGTGTCCCTGGCACACACGCAACCGAAGGAACACGGGTGGGTTTTAGTTAGTAAAAGTCTGACACGCCCTCCCGCTCCGCCCAGAGCGGGAGAAGTTATTTGATAATTTCCCACCCAAAAAAAAATGGGGTACAACGGAGTAAGTAGCCAGTTTCTTCTGTTACTTAGATTCACATCTTCCGGATTTCATATAGCCAATTTTTATGTTTTCGCTAGTTCTTTCTGCGTGCAGTGTTATGCTACGTATGCGGTCTATCCAGACATTGAATCAATGTCTCTACGAGTATCAATGTATCTGGGTAGATCGATCGTAAATGATTTTCACATAAACATTAGTGGCATCGCCTACATACATAGTTTACCTACGTTATAGCATTGCGATACTTAACGACAAAATGATAGCTACCTAATTAAAATGTTTTGAATTCTTTAAGTACTAAGGTATCAGAACGCCAAAGGAGAATCTCGAAATTCGCCTAATTAGGCGGTATCGAAAGGCGTTTACGTAACTGCTTTAATGACGGACGGATTCCTTTCTGCATTCCTGATGTCTGAAGCTCTTCGCAGTGAAAGGCTTTCTGCATATATCTCGGTGAAATGCGTAGTAACCTGAACTAAAATATATGTTTTTAGCCGATGGGCTATGTAGACCAGATTGATTAAATACTCCTTAAGCAGGTTCCTAGACAAAATTCGCGACAGTGTCATAAATGGCGCCTAGCGATTATATCAAGGGGCAGCAAGATTCTCCCGTGCTAATAACAAAAAACTTGCCATTTCAAATTCATTCGCCATTTTTTTTTTCATTTCTACCAAAAGACGTCCACTGCTGGACATAGGCCTCTCCCAATGGGAGTTTGGTTTGGTTTGCCATAATCGCCACGCTTGGCAGGCGGGTTAGGGATCGCAGTATGGTGTTAAAATGCATAGAGAACGCTGATGCCCATTCTCTAGTAAGTCCCTTAGTCGCCTTTTACGACACCCACGGGAAGAAATAGGATGGTACTATTCTTTACGTCCGGCACCACACGGCAGCGGCGGCGGCTTTGTGATTAGGTAGGTATGTCAATTTCCCGAATTATATTCTTTCAAAACTATATTATCCACCAAAGCAAGAGTTAAATAGTTTTGAAAGCGCCAGGGGGGGGGAGGGCAGGACTCGTGCTTTGTTTCGTTCGTGCACGTCTACGTGCAAAGTGTTCCGTTGTCAGGGCCAGAGGTCTGCCAAGTCAACAAGGCACCGGCCTGGAGCCTCAGTCAGCGAGAGGACTTTAGAATAAAATAAGAAAGCGCGGTCCAAGGAGCGTCGCGTGTCCAAGTTTTATCAAGCTTTCCTAAAGCCATGAAAAATATGTATACCTAATACGGAAATCGATCGCTCGGGCTATAAGCCGTCAAAAGAAAATGTATCCTATCCGAGGCGGAGTGTTAAAATTGCATTACTTTTTGTAGTTTTTCTTATATGGCATTAAAATAAGAATGAATCCCAAAAGCAGCATAGTATAGCGGACACTTACTGCCGTGTGCCCCTCCCAGAAATAAATCCAGGATCCGCTCTTGCACCTAAGGTATTGTAGGTAGACACTTACGACTGCTGGAGTCCAGCAAACCGTCACGTCCCCTTCCAACCCCTTTTGACGAAATCGGGTAGTCAGTAATTCAGATAAACCTAACCTTTTCTTTTTTTTTCCTTGGGCCGTTGTGAAAAATCCTTATGGATGTCCACCAGAGGGGTCTGTCAGACTCTTACTGACTAAAAACTACCCCGGTGTTCACTTCTTACACTTGCACGGGGGATCACGGGATCTTCTGCGACTTCCGCGATCCCCGGCTGGTGCTGGCCACCTCAAAGATAACACAACCACAGTGACAGCCTTATTGCAGTTTCAGAGATTTTTTTTAAAGACTATTCGTGATTTTTGTTCTTTTCGTGTCGTATCGTTTCGGTACTTGATTGTAATATGGAAGGTAAATTGTCTTTAAGCAAGACTGCAAACTGGCTTGGCTTATTTATATTAGATACAGCAATGTGGCTGGTTTAGAATAATTGTAGAAACAGACATCTAAAAGGGGATTTATTATTGTAGGTAACACTAGGCACAACTCGGCACAAGTTGCGATACCATGATACATGGTACAGTGTTTTCCTATATCGGTTACAGTTTTCTAGTGCAGTTTCAGATATCTGCATGGGCCCGGCTCAAGTAGACAAAAATATGGTGACTAGTGTTTTCATGCGATTGATCACGTGTGTAGAGTGTTAAAGGACATGGATAAAGTTTGGCCTGGCACAGACAAAGAGTATTAACATTAAGTGTGGCGGGTCTGAGTGAACCGAATGATATATTGCCAGTCAACCTTCTTCAAAGACATTTTAGAGTTCAGTCGGGCGGGTGTTCGATGAGGGGGAATTGTCGGGGTCTGATGAGCTTGAAGTAATGTTTACAGTTATACAGGTTGCCACTGTTATTAGGTAAGAAAATGACAAGAGGTAAATCGCCCGGCCACGACGGAATTAGAGCCAAGCACCTGAAGTATGCGGGGCCACACATGTATAGGGTTCTTGCTCTTCTTTTTAATTTATGTCTCAGTCACCGTTATTTGCCGCAGGACCTTAAGGCTTCTACAGACTGGTGCGATATCGCGGGCGCGACAAGGATCGCGCTACCTGTTGCGCCCGCGATATCGCACCAGTTTGTAGGAGCCTTTATGCGTACAGTGGTAGTTCCGATTATTAAGGACAGGGGACGCTTCTGACGTGTCCAATTACAGGCCCATTTCGTTAGCCACGATAGTCGCCAAGGTCTTGGACAGTTTGCTTGATCAACAGTTGGCTAAACACGTTGAACTCAATGACACGCAATTTGGCTTTAAATCTGGTTTATTCACGGAAAGTGCCATTCTGTGCCTCAAGCAAACTGTTCAATATTATACTTCTCGAAAAACACCAGTTGTTTGCTTGTTTTTTGGACCTGTCAAAGGCGCTCGTCCTAGTGTCGTACGAGGTACTATGGGATAAATTGCGGTTACCATAAACTATTTTGATTTCTGATATTCCCGGTGTCTCGCTCTGTGGCACTCTGGGTGACTAAGTTTAAGTACTTGGGTCATTGGGTCACTGATGATCTTAAGGACAATATGGATATAGAGGGAGCGCAGGTCGTTGGCGGTTCGATGTAATATGCTGGTTCGAAGATATGCCTATTGTACAAATCAAGCTTTTTAAAGCTTTCTGTCAGTATTTCTACACTGTGCATTCTTTGGACCCGTTTTACGTAGAGGACATGCAGGGATCTGGGTTTGGATTGGGTCACTGATGATCTTATGGACAATATGGGTATAGAGAGGGAGCGCAGGTCGTTGGCTGTAACCTGCTGGTTCGAAGATTTGCATATTGTATAAATCAAGTTACCTAAGTCACTCTTTTTTAAAGCTTTCTGTCAGTCTTTCTACACCGTGCATTCTTTGGACCCGTTTTACGTAGGGGACATACAGCGATCTGAGTGTCCAATATATTAACGCGTTTAGGATACCTACTCTTAGGACTGTCCTGGCGTTGTAGAGCGTTCACATTGTTTGCGGAGGCGCGCACAGACGATTTTACGCCTTAATAAGAAAAAGGACCGCCTCCATAGCCGGCTGGCTGCACGCCACCACCAACGATTCCCTGAGCGTGTTCTCAGATCGGTGGGACTCCCCTTTGCTGCGCCACTGGGTAAGAATCCATACCAGTTGATATTTAATGTATTACCTTATTACTAACACTAGTTATTAAGGGGCCGGCGTAGCATGCGTAGTTCATACACACGTAATACCAAAATAATTTGTAGGTCAAACATATTCTTAAGGTAGTGTGTATTTATTTCGAGTGGATTACAGAATATCTATGTCCGCCTACTTATTGGGATTAGGAATTTCCATCAAAATCCTTCAGATTGCGATTGAAAGTGAAGTGCGTTACACTGGGCCGTCGTCACAAACCTAACGACATGTAAATCATTCAAATGCATCCAGGCGTCTGGATGGTACGAGAGAATAAATAATCCTACATGCCTAGGGCTTAATAGGTATCTATCATACAAATCATGCGCCAAAAACATAACCCTTCTTGTCAGTCGGGTCTGTATTTGATGATTTCTATTTTATTTATAACTCTGTCGTGCTGCGTGTGACAGCATCATGAATGTTTTGTTATGGTTTCTTGTGATTTGTTAAAAAATATCATTGGCTGTGTTTCTGGTTATCTTTTTTTGCATTCCTGTGTAACTTCGCCTTTTTTGGACAATGGATCTTCGCATTACAGTTTACCTGGGCTACAATAACAATATCTATAGCTCATATCTCGGGCCATTCTAATTTTGCCTGGTTTACAACGGATATCCAACGTTACGGAGGCATAGCAAATTAATCATTTGGGATACAGTCGTTAGATTTAAGTAAAATTCAATCTGCTGGAAGACAGTGGATTACCGCACGATCGACAGGTTTGAATTTATTTTTTGAAGTCGTCAGATTTGAGAAGGTCCTTTCACAAAGTTTTATGAATAAAAGAAATATACAGGGCTATGAAACACTATTACAGGTTCATAATAATTTTTTTTTTATCTGTGTTCATTTCTGGGCCAAGCTTGTATGGAAACGTAATCCATCTCCTTTCGTTTTATAATCCTAGATAGTAATTTGACAGGTGCAAATGTCAAACTCCAAATTTAAAAAACAAACGAAAGATTTGATACGTCAAATTACTAGCTTGGATTAAAAAACCTTAGAATAAAAAACAAACTAAGTACAAGGACATTTTGCCGCCTGAATAACTGAAGTCGACTCCAACACAGTTGGAAAAAGGCTAGGCAGGCAGATTGATTGATAGTGCGTTCATCTTCGTTCGAGGATCGGCAGTAGGCTCCATAGGTTTTACACAATGTAGGTATCATTATTAATAGGCTTGGGACATGTATGATACATCACGCATGAATCTTTTTGAATTTATTTGTTTTGAATTTAGTTTTTTTTTCCCCCTATTTTGTTTGTTACATCTTATATATAATGTTTTTTAACCTTTTTTATTTTTTTCTACTGTAGCAAGGCTAACTTAATAAAAACAAGTTAATTATTTTTATTAAGTTAGCCTTGCTACAGTTAACGCTTGCTAACGGCTTGTTTTTATTATATAATGTGGTAATCTGTGGAAAATGTTGTGGGTAGTATATTAGTTAAGTTTAATTTTAAGACAACACTGTTTATGCTTAATATACTACTGTTTGTTTTCCCAAATGTAATAAATAAGTAATAAATAAATAAAATTACGCGTGACGCGATTGGTAGCACTGAGTTTTGCAGTCATGTGATTGGTAGTTTGTTCTGTCAGTCGATATTTGAACTCATTTAGTATGGAAACCGTCTACGATGGAAACTGAGACTGAGACTACTGCAAAATTCAGTGCTACCAATCGCGTCACGTGTCAAGTTATAGTGAACACTCTATCAATCAATCTGCCCAGCCTTTTTCCAACTGTGTTGGGGTAGACTTCCAGTCTAACCGGATGCACTTGAATACCAGTATTTTACATGGAGCGACTGCCTATCTGACCTTCACAACCCAGTATCTAACTGGGTAATACGATACCCCTTGGTAACACTGGTTGCAAGACATTCGGACGATCCGTAACGACTGTCAAAGATCCACGAATGACAGCCGGGACCAACGGCATAACGTGCTTTCCGAGGCACGGAGGAGTATGTAACTCCCGCAAACGTAGCTTAATATGATGGATCGACCTGTGCGGCTGTTATTAATTTGCCACGGGCTCCTCCGCATAGTGAACGCACTATAAACCATTTGATTGTGTCACAGAATGTGTATTGACAAATCAAGATGGCGACGTAAGTTCAGATTTTAACCACGCGCCACAATAACCATATAGCGTTGTACCAGTTACCACCAAATTCTTCGAAACATTCACTTCGTGACATGTGACAGCAAACACAAGAGGAAGTGGTGTCGCTGGAGGTTTATTACCGACCCGACCGCGCCCCGTTTATCGGTCCCGTTCCATTTAAATACACTCGATAAGGAAAACTTTTGTTGCGAGGTAAAATCACATTCCGTTCGTGGTACATGCTATGTTCGGATAGTAACGAAATTATTGTTAATGTTAATTTGAGAGTTTAAGAACTTCGTGTATTCGGTAGTTATTAGATCTTAAGGAATGTGCTGATGGCTGTTGAAACTCAAATAAACATAGGAGGGTAGTCTTTGAATAATAACACACATTGACAATGCATTTTGTATAATATAAAAACAATAAAAGTAATCTTAAGTAACAAATTAATCGGAACTAAAATTGTGCTATTGTGACAAGGTAACTCAATAGAGGATGAATTAATAAATGCAAAACAAACACTTTGAATTCACATAACAACTATGTTCACTATGGAAGCATATAAAAATAAATTCATTTATTAAAATCTTTAATAAATATAATAAATCCATAATCTTTCTTTTTGGGTAATCTATGGCCAAAATGCAAGCAAATATCGAGTGAGTGATGTGAGCTCCTCTGAACTTCTCAAAAATACCAACTGTTAATTTAGATTAGAAATAGTTTTAAGACCATAAATATTATAAATTTTATATTGTACATCGATCAATTAATGTTTCTAAAGAATTCATTTAGGCTACCTATAAGTTAGTAGTATGAAAGTGGCTTAATTAACTCGTTCAGGACCGCTAAACGCCCATAGCCACCAATAACAATAAAACTTTCTACTGTCTCGTTCAGTGCCCTTGAGCTGAATTCATATTCATTTCTTCTAATATTAACATAATTTGCTCAATCAATACTTGAACTAAGTACAGCCAGCACACAGGATCCCACACCACTCAACAGTCTTACTTACTTAATACTATATTTCATGTAGTGTAAGTGCAATATGTAGATAATCAAATATACAATTTGAATATCAGATTATTAGGCTGATTTTTTATAAAACATTCATATTGTCTTTTAATTTTTATTCTAATTCAATATAAAATTTAATACGAGTATAAGGCCTGTATTTGTCACAGTTTAAGCAAATCGCCATACGAAAGCATATATCTGTGGCAATCGTAAGTTTCGAAGAAACTGCCATAGTTTGCCATAACATAGTTCAAGGAATTGTTAAATTCTGTGAAACAGTAGAAAGGTCTGTCACTGCTATTTTGAACAGTGAAATCATTGACTTACTGGGAACATGCATATGTATGCCTTCGCGTTACTGCGCTTGCGACTAACTGACAAGCACAGGCCTTAAAATGTTGGCTTAAATCAATAAAATACTCCTGAATGTAGTCGTCGCAGTAAACAAAAAATCTCACTAAACTAAAAATAAACTAATAAATACTGCGACAACAACAGCCAGGGCGCAGGAACAGGTGGAATTCGTAACTACGCAATAAATTTATCTACTCTTCTTACCAAAATAACCGGAATACCACAAATATCTTACAGATACTTATACAATACTTTGTTTGATATAAATAATATAATACATTAATATCATTTTTGGAATTACATATTTGACCACCTCTTGTGGGATAAAGCTTTCATTTATTTATTTCAATTTAGTAATAAAACGTATCGTCGGTACTTTCAACTAACTATTCAGAATAGGATCCTAAATATCTTACTTTTGAATATCATTCATCGAGTATAATTATACTAAATGGTAAGCAGAGTGAATCTGTGTTCCATCTGCGTATAACACAAACTCTAGTAGACATCACTTAAGGACTTATCATTTCTGGCTGCTTGGTTAGCAGCAGAGATACCGATATTGTTACTGCTCGGTATATCAGAGCTGCCTGGACGCGTGTGTGAAATGCTAAGTTAATTCTGGTCAGTAGCTGCATCTAGACGAAACGCTCTGCATGCATCAAAACTTATTATACACTTTACATATTTACAACGAATTCCACCTTTAAGTAATACAATCATTTGGCTGCGGCTTCAATACATAACATTGCCACAAATATATTACACATCTGTTTTCCTATTTAGTATATCAGTTAAAAGGAGTATAAAGGAACTGCTAATACACAAAGAGGTAAAACAATCGTTTTTTTTTAAGTAGTATGATACATTTACTGAATTCGATCCTGGAGCGAACACATATTGGAAGTATATGCAAAGATCCACATCAACAAACATTACTCATTAACTAAACGTATCAGCGTCTTACTAAACTCTGGAGGGGCAGTAAGTATCTAGCTTAGAAATTCACTTATAATCTGTATAATTATGTATACAAATGATTTTGGATACAATTGACATTCATATCAATAGAACATTTACCGACGACTTTCTTTTTTAATATACAAGGTATAGTTTATTAAGTATCATCGGCGGCTGTCCGCTACCGCTACCTGGAGCGAGCCAATTAGAGGACTGAATACAACCAATTATAGAAAACGTACAAAATTTGAGACATGTACACACTCGTGTGCCGTGCAACTATTTCGACCAATGGATTCTTAAACTTTTATTGACCGGCTAAAAGACTTGAGATCGCTTCATTATGCAATTAAATTATAGATAAATTCAGACTCCTAAACAATGTTTGGTTTAAAGGTATAGTTTTTCAATTTCATGAGCATTTTATGAATATAACGTTTTATCAGTCAATAGGCAAATGTTACAAGAAAGCCATTCCTATTTATGTATCCAAAATCGAATTCTGATGAGCACACATGAGTTTTTACAAAAATATCTACATCTAAGTTACAAGGGGGTATCTCAGGGCGTTAATACTAGTCAGCATTAAGTCGGCGGAGTGAAGGCACGGCGTGAGAGAAGACGGGTGCGTTTACCCGAGCCCCACGTCCAGGCACATCATAACCACGAAGCCGATGATGCAGCCCCATGTCGCCAGCTTGCCGTTACCACTGAGAACAAACGTTACCTTTAGAATCCTTGTAGCAATTGGCTTCTAAAGCTGCTAAGTATACCCAAATTAACAGAAGCCATTCACCTAAAGAATACGATCTTAACTTGTTATTATGTTATTTGCTGACGATACTTCCTTAATTTTTAAAATTAACAGACGTGCATTAAATCTTGACGACGTAAATAATGCCCTATTGCAGGTCCAAAATTGGTTCACTGCTAATAATTTAGTATTAAATGGGAAAAAAACTAAGTGCATAAGATTTTCGTTACCAAATGTCAAAAGTAGTAATTGTGAGATAATATTGAATCAAGAGAAACTAGAATTCGTCGATAAAACTGTTTTTCTGGGGATCACGCTCGACTCAAGGCTTCAATGGGGTCATCATATAACATCCCTTGCAGGACGGCTAAGTTCGGCGGCTTATGCTGTGAGAAAAATCCGTCAATTTACTGATGTAGATACCGCGAGGTAGTCTATTTTAGTTACTTTCATAGTATTATGTCATACGGTATTTTACTATGGGGACGGGCTGCAGACATCGAGTCTATTTTTATTCTGCAGAAAAGAGCCATCAGAGCCATATATAATCTCCGCAGGCGCGATTCTCTTAGGGAAATGTTTAAGGATATTAACATCATGACGGTGCCTTGTCAATATATCTATGAAAACATCATGTACGTAAGAAAAAATTTACACCTTTTTAGTAAAAGAGGTGAAAGACATAATTATAGTACTAGAAGTAGGGATTTATTAGCTCAACCAGGATTCAGACTGGCAAAAGTAGACTCATCTTTCATGGGGTACTGTTTAAAATGTTATAATAAAATTCCTCCCCACATACTTCAACTGAATGAGACGAAATTCAAATCTTGTATAAAACGCACACTATGCAAGCAGGCATACTATAATTTGGGGGATTACATCGCTGATAAAAATGCTTGGCTCAATGCTGGTCCAGCTCCACAACCTCAACTAATTGATTAACATTTGAAAATACTGTTGGAGCTGCTGAAGATTTCAAAAACTATCTTTGCTTTGTATAAATTCAATCTCTTAGTATTATATAATTGCATAGCACATGTGTGAGCACTATGTACTTACTATAAAGCTACCATTTACTGAGTACTTCTTTCATTGACTTGAATGTGCCCGGGCGGCTGAGAGTATGTCATGCTCACTGTAATGTCTCGCTGATGGTGGCGGGTGTGTTGGATCATTTAGCTCCCTTCAAAATGATTGAGTTGAATGGTGCTAATCCATGCGTCATGTTCGTGAACGGGCGCCATCAGTAGGGACTGGTCATCTCTTAGCGGCCTTGGCTTATTTTAATTTAAGTTTTGAATTGTTTTTTTTTAAATCTTTTTATTATGGACGCCTTTGACGTTTTGCATCGTTCTCACATGTTTAATTTCAACACGAATGATGTAACCAATATTTTGTAACCATATGTTAATTTAAAAGAGTGTCCGTGGAGTTTCTTGCCCGTTCTTCTCCATAGGTACCTACTAAGCTTTGGAATGGGCAACTAGCTTCATCTTTATGACTGACCGACCCCCTTGACAATTCAAAAGTGCCTGTAATTGGTTTATTTGAAATAAATGCTTTGAGTTTGAGTTTGAATTTACAACAATAACCGTTAAAAGCGTTTACGACGTACGGCATTTCATACAAACTTTCAAGCCCTTGTTTTTCGAAATGACTGTACCGATTTTAATGAAAGGTCTAAAAAGTTAGTTAAGAATATTTCAGAAATGTCTTATTTAAAAACAGATAACTGAGAATCTCTGTTTTTATGGAAAATTTGTCTAATTTGGCTGTAACACTATTTTTCGAAAATATTCTTAACTAACTTTGAGACCTTTGTTAAGACCTTTGTATCCTGCTTATGCGTATGAAGTTTCATTAAAATAGGTTTAGTCATTTTGAAAAACAAGGGCTTGAAAGTTTGTATGAAATGCCGTAAGGTATAACGCGCTTAGCTTTAGTCAGACTGGCATCTGTATGATAGTTCACAGATAATAAAACTTATTTTTCACTATTTAATGTTTTTTTTTTTGGAAGTCGGTTGTTTTTTTTTATATTTGTAAAATACTTATTTTTTTATTATTCACCTTTTAGTTGCGGTACCTACCCCACACCAATTCGTATACCGCAACTTGCTATGTAAACAACAGTGACAGGAAGTTTTATAAGTAAGATCATCAACATACATCGAGTGGATTAAATACGTATTATTGAAGCTAACTCAAAAACTACCCAAACAAAGTTCTATTCTATTTTTCTCTGTGGCAATGGTGCCGATGTCGAGAATTCTGCCAATGTCAGATGTGTTGAGAGAAAACGTGTGGAAAAAAGAAAAACAAATAAAAAGAAGAAACTAAAAACCTAAATCCAATTGATAGGTAGTTGATTACTAATTTAGTAGTTATTTGAATTTAATGTCAACCCAAACAAAGAAAAAAAATAAGTTAAAATAATGTTTGTGTGATGGATGAGTGATGGATGACAGTTAAAAAAGAGATTGAAAGCCCTCATTAAAACTTTTGCTGAATACTATAAACCAAAACGTCATCAGTGTATATATTTTTTGTTTTCAAATAAGAAGAAGAAGTATAATATATTTTTTGTTTTCAAGTAAGAAGAAGAAGTATAACCTACCAAACAAAAAAAATATCATCAAAATCAATTCATAATTGGCGGAGTAATCGCGTAACAAACTTACAAAAAGATACAGTGGAATTGAGAACCTCTTCCTTTTTTTTTGAAGTCACTTAAAAAATGGCGCCGCGCCTGGATCTACGTCCCGAGAATAAGCGAATATATATAAATTAATGCAGCAGCTTTAATTTACTGCTACCCAAATCCACTTTATGAAGGAATTATGAGTCATAAGAAGGAAGGCTACGACCAATTGCGGCTCGTACATGAAATGGCATTTAACGTCACACGATAAATGCATATTGTTATTCTTATTCTCACACGCAGGTATTGCAAAACATCGACTATTTCAATTTAATACCAGCTGAAATTAGTCATTGATAATTACAATTTCCACACACGACTCCCTATTTCTAGATTTCAGATTACCAAAACGTGAAGGATCGTAGGTGTTGATTTTGACAGCCGGAAACTTTATATTACAATGTAAACGGACACATCATAAACATATTAAAATGTATGGCTCGTGTTAAGGAGGCAGTAATACGTTTACTGACGCACTTTGACTGTGATATACATAATGGTATGTACATAATAACATATAGGGGTCCGTTATAAAATGCTGTCGTCATACAATGCCGGCCATTGAGAAATAACGAGTAAAGATACTTGAATATCAAATAGGTAGCAAAATTACGATATCGGAAAGGCCGCCGATGGCGCTTGCGTCTCACGCACTCGGATTTACAGAACCGACCGGCCGGAATACACTCACTGGAATTAAGGGCCATTACATTAAAACGATTCCTAGTACTTAGCTACATACCACGTTGTGTACATACACAATTTTACTGTACTGGTTGACTGGTAGAGAATGCCTAAGGCATTAAGTCCGCCTTTGTACCTTATTGTGTGCGAGAAGTTTAAATAAATAAATAAATTTTATTTGAAAACACAACGCTCTTTTTAAAATGTACACCGCGCATTATTAATAATCTAGGAGCGAATAATGATAAACATGTCGATCTTTAATATTCACAAGTTTCATAAGTATAACGGAATACAAATTTCCCAATCAAAATATATTGATTTAGTATGAAACAGAGGTGGGTACTTTATGCAAAACGTAAGAAGTATGCATGATGTAACTCTGTATTCGTTATTCAATCATTTCTTTTTATGTCTTTATCTTGTATATTCAACTAAACGTTGTTTTGTTGATGTGCTTGCGCAGGACATTCATTTTAATTCATAATATTCTGGTAGCGTCTGTTTATCAATGTTTGTAGGTGACCTAATGTCAAATAAGAATTTAAACAACAGCTTAAGTAAGGTGGGTTTACCCACATTGAAACATGATTCCTAATCAACTCCTTAGCTAATCGGGATTATACGGTTTTTGGTTGCAAGAGATAATAGCTCAATGTGTACAGTTAATCCATTTAGCAGAGTATAGTTTAGACATCCGGCTCGTGACGAGGTGTATGGTCGGAGTATGCAATGTCAAGTATGACAGCTCGGCGCACATTCTGTGCACGTGCCGTGGGGAACCCCGACTGGACACACGACTTAAATACCTCTGCTGACATCACGCCCAAAAACAGGAATTTTCAACACAAACTCAAAGCTGACATGAAAACTAGTCAAGTTATATCAAAGGAATGTTTCTAGTCATTTAATAATGAAGCATTGTACGCACATCTGCATAAGCAATTAACTTAATTGGTTGGAACGTAAATGTAGAGTTGAACATGCCTGAAATGTCTCAATTTACCAAGTTTTCATAAGCTATATGAAGAGCAGTATGATCTTTATTCATACTGCTCTTCAGTATACTGATGCTTAAACAGCGCACTTTGTCGGTTAATAATGTAGAAGACAACTTAGTAGTATTTCATCGGGACTATTGTAAAGTTCGGTTGGAGAGTATTACGAGTACAAGCACGAAGTTTTTTGTTGTAGAAGTCAATAATAAAGGAAATTATTAGGTCCGTAAGTACATTATAATTATATGAAATTGGCGTTTTGTCGAACTGGCCACTTTGATCTCAAATATCTGGCGTTTGGTTAGGAATTCCAAATTCAAATGACACATTCAAATTTTCTTTCTTTTTCTTTTCTTTCTTTCTAAATTTAGGCTTGTTTTTTTTTTTTTTTTTTTAAACATTGCTCCACACTAGGAGTTTCTCCTGTATTGTGGGTGCGTTTACAAACATTTAAATTCACATACACAAACAGCCAGACCCGGAACAACTACTTGTAGGTCATACAAATATTTGTTCCGTGCGGGAATCGAACCCGCGACACGCAGCGCAGCAGTCAATCGCTTAACTAACTGCGCCAACCGTGTTTCGAATTTAGTGATTCATTTGTTTTCGCGCCATTTGATTTTTCTTTGACATCGTTCTGTTCACAATATGGAAAACTTAAATATTACGTTATTTACGAATACAAGTTTCATTATGGCACCAACGCTGCAGAAACAGCTCAAAGGGTGAATGATGTTTACGGGGAAATTACTGTAAAAAAAAATTAGGTAGGTTTTTGGTTTCAACGTTTTCGTTCTGGAAATTTTGACCTACAGGACGGCCGGAGACCCTAGTTAATAATGAAAAATAAAAAGTGATTGTGGGAGCGGATCCATCGTAAACCACGTCAGAGTTAGCGGCAGGCTTCGGGGTGAGTGATAAAACATTTTCAATTCACTTGAAACAAATTGGAAAAGTGAACGAGCTCGAAAAATGGTACCGTAGGTATGAATTGAGTGAAGCACACCAACAAACACGCGTCGAGTGCTGCGTTATATTACTCAACCGTCCCAATAACGAGGGGATTTTGAATCGTATCGTTACTTGTGAAGGATGCTGTACGATAATCGGAAACGTTCATCACAATGGTTGAACCCA
The DNA here is from genome assembly GCA_948098905.1 of Tiliacea aurago. NCBI lineage: Eukaryota > Metazoa > Arthropoda > Insecta > Lepidoptera > Noctuidae > Tiliacea > Tiliacea aurago. Next base: position 10,730,640 of record OX402590.1, read on the forward strand.
GGAGAACCGGCCAAATCCTGCCCCAAGCGAAAGTTGACTAAGAAAAAGGTGCTGGTAAGTGTATGGTCGACCAGTGCTGGTGTCATCCACTACAGCTTCCTAAGATCTGGCCAGACGATTACGGCAGATCTGTATTGTCAAAAATTGCAAACCATGATCGAAAAGCTAGCTGTTATACACGAGACCTGTCAATTGATCTAGCCCACTGCTGCTTCAGGACAACGCTAGCACACACTTCACAACAGACCGTCGCTAAATTTGAGGAGCTGTGGTTGGAATGTCTCCAATACCCACCATACTCCCCGGACCTCGCTCCAACAGAGATTTTCGCTTCCACAATTTTTTCAGCAACGGAACCATTGAACTACCTATAAAATGGTGTAAATCCATAGATAACCAAGGTAAATACTTTGATTGATTTAATATATAATTTTATAAATATTTTTACCTATTTTCTTTTTCCATATAAAACGCCAATTTCATATTTGGAGGACCTAAATATTATTGCTGTTGCCATGCAATATCTTTCATTGTAAGTTTGATTATTCAGTCGGGAGTCGGGGTACATGCGGCACGATGTCTGGAGGTAGGTCAGGGAGTGTCGGTCGGCGGCGCACTGGATTCCCAGACAGTGACGTCAGCGCATAGACAAACTAGAGCGTCGTCACCGTCTTTATCCCAGCAACAAACGCGTTATTTCTTATATTTATTGTTATTGACAGTGGCGAGACGGTGACAAGCCCACGCACGGCGCGCACCAAATTTACTTCATAAAGCGCGAGGCTGCGCCGCGCCGCCCTGCGCACGCGCCGCCCGCCCGCTGCAAATAGACGCGACGACCACCAAACCGCACCCACAACCACGCAGAACCGTGTTCTCTATCCTCACATAATGTTACTCGTAAACTAACTATATTTTCATAACATTAAATATCCAGATCTATAGACTAGACGTTTTTTCATATTTCCGTGTAGGTATTTAAGTTTCTCCCAATTTTCAGACCCGAAAAGAATATGAAATGTTATCATATATGAATAGATCTTTTTTCTTTTATTATATTAAAAAACAGGCTTTTTTCATGAATGAAAAGTGATTATGAATGTATGAATATGAAAAATGAATATGAAATTTCCGCTAAATTCCAAGTAGTGTACTTTACAAGGCCAAAGCTTTGCTTTGCTTTAAATTCGTGCGAGCACCAGTAAAAAATTACTATGACAAAAGAACCAATAAGTATTTGACCCCTACACTGTACAATAGTATCGACTGGTTGAGAAGGGATAATGGTGTAATTAGCAGGCGAACAGTGGGGAATAAATTAAAGGCTGAACTGCTGAATGAAATGGTCGCAACATGAGGCAGTAATTAATCGATCACTGAACCAGTTAATAAATACCTGTATCTACCTTCTTAGATGAAGAAGTATACTATTTTATTGTTTAAACCAAATACATTCAGACGAGCGCTAATTCTGCCGACAAACTGTCACGTAGTTTGGCAGGTTTATAAAATGTGTACAAGTGTTTGGTCCAAAATAAATTATTTATTATTATTATTATCAATCTAGTATCTAGCCTGTAACCTTTTCTTCTCACTTGTGTCCTCTGCCATTACGGGCCAGTTCTTTCCGTTGCCAATCCTGACTTTTTTTTTGGCTTACCTTTCTTATTATCTCTTCGGCCCAACTGGTTATCATCAAGTTAAGCCCCGATATCTCACATTTTTACGTAAAGCTTTATAAGGTAAAGGTTCTGGATCAGGGGTTTCCAGTGTGCGGGTTGTCCGAGCTCAGTGTGTAACGTTTCGTGTTATACGTTGACATAATTTAATTAGGTAGTCAAGCGACACGAAAAGAAGAAAAAGAGTAGGTATGCCTCGGAACACTAAGAGCCTGGACGGCCTCCAAAAACAAACACGCAGCAAGGCCGCAGAAAAACATTCATGCAAAACGTATGCCAGCAATATTTGTCGGGTCCCATCCAAAACTGTGTTGAATGGCCCATAACTCTAATGGCCCTGATATTCGTGCATACACCCGAAACCATATTAAACAGCCTGCCTGTTTACGAATGTCTACTTTAGTTAGAATTAATCATCTCTCAAAACTTGTACGAGGCCCTACTAGTGATTACTGTTGTCAGTTGCCAATACAATCTGTATTGGCAACTGACAACAGTAATCACTCATCTTGTATTGCCTGATTAATTAATTAGTAGCTGCAGTTGTTTGGGTAGATTGATTAGTAGGTATAGGACCAGTTTAGGTTCTTCACGTTTGGAGTTGTATTATCCTATAAAGGACTTAGGCATCTGCCTTGAGTAGCGATCCAACACAATAATCGAAATGACTTTCACGACGTAGGTTACGAGTATATTAATCTTAAAGCTAGTCTTCTCATTTATTTAACATGACCTTTAGTTTTTCCCTTAAGACTGTATTACGATCAGTCAACATCAAGTCACATTGAAATGTACTAAATTCGCGGTCAAATAATACAGGTCGATGACAAAAATCCCTGTAACTTACAAATTAATAATGGTAAATGCATGAAACTAACTTTATATTATAGACAATATTTTAATATCGTATGAAATAAAACCATAAATGATTTACAATTTATTAAAAAATGTTATAAATTTACAAACCTCGCTTTTGGACATAAATTCAATACGCGGTTGTTTTACTTTCGCTTGTTTTCTCACTTTTGTTTTCGATCTGTCAAATCAAAATGATAAAAGGCGGTCTTTGTCGTGTTTCACAATCATTATTGAATAACTATCATGTCGCTAACACCAGACGAATGTACACGTATCGTCACTATGTTAGAAGAAGGCAGAAGTCAGCGAAGTACAGCAAGAACAATAGACGTGTCACTTTCTACAGTGCAGCGAGTCAATCAACGTTTCCGAGAAACTGGGCAGAACATAAGAAGACCAGGAACCGGCAGACCGAGATGTACTAGGGCTCGAGAGGATCGATTTATTGTTCCGACCATGCTACGAAATCGGCACCTCATGGCAGTTGAAGTAACAAATCTCTTCGCTTCGGGAGACCCGTAGAGACGGCGTATACGAGTGGACTGTAAGGCAGCGGCTCCTGGAAGCTAATTTGACCCCACCTAGACCAGCAAATGGTCCAAAATTTGAAAGGGAACACCGGATAGCAAGATTACGTTACGCTCGCGAACACGCACAATGGGGAGACGAAGAATGGGCAAGAGTAATGTTTTCTGACGAATTCAGATTTATGCTGTATGCACATGATGCGAAGAGTCTACCGTCGGCCAGGGGAAGGTTTTATTCCAGCTTGTTTTGAGGTAAAAGTGCCGTTTAGTCGTGGATCTGTTAAGGTTTGGGCTGGAATCTTTTCAGAGTCGCACGGAATTAGTGCAGGTAGAAAATGGTACGGTCCATATTTAATTAATATGGGTGACAATTCAATATTCATGCATGACGACGCCAGGCCACATACAACTCAAATACTGAGTATTTTCAAGATGTTTGGCATCAATCGCATGGACTGGCCCGCGAAAAGGCCGGACCTGAATCCAATTTAACACGCTTGGGACGAGCTTGGGAGCTACACTTCGAGACCTGCGTTAGTGGAAGAATGGACCAATATCCCGCAACATCGCACATAAACAACATACCCAATCTCCTGGCAGCTGTGAGAAGAGCCCGTGGTGGCAATACTAAGTATTAATTTTGTTTTAAAGTTCGTTTTTGTGTTGTGTGTGAGGTAAATATGATTCGCGGCCATATCAATTAGGTCTTTACAGAATTATAATTATTAGAATCAGCATTAAGACTGTCTAAGTTCAAAAAATCATACTGAATGATTATTTCAGAAATTATCATTCAGTAGGATTTTTTGAACGTAGAGAGTTGTAATGCCCCTTAAACTACCCCTCCGAAACCCCTTTTCAAATAATTTTCGAAAGACAAACTAAAACCGGCGCTCTACATTCAAATGCATATAACAAATTGGAATCACGAAAAATTAGGTCGTCTGGCGATTTAGTCGTAATTTAATTTTATTATGTGGAGTAACAAATAGTGGGACATGTTGGTAGGTAATAAATGTCGGGCTGTGTTGTCGCGCGGCGGTTTCGCGTCGGGGTGTTAGACGGCGCGCCGCTATTTTGGGCAGAGTATTTGTGTCCCGACGCCCGACGCCGCGCGCCTACACTTCACGTGCCGCTTGCAATGCAAAACTATTGTCTCACTTGCTATTATTGCAAGCTAGTAGACTGCAGAGTGTATTAAAAGAATCAGTACTACTGTTCAATTGAATCAAAGCGTTACAATAACGAGCTCTTCTTCTGTCACAGCGTTTGAAGCTTTGGCGCGTGAAAAATTTCCAAGTTTTCCGGGCTGAAAATAGTTAAGTTTTGCGGGATAAATTTTGCCTATAAATCTTTACAGTATACAGCGGCATTTAGTAGGTAAAAATACCAGGAGTATTTATTACCTACTAAAAAAATAAACGCAAAACAATAATTACAAATATGAAAAAAAAAACGACTTCCAAAACAACAGTATAAAGTGAAAAATAACTTTAATTTCGGAAGTCGGTGTCTTTAGTTCTGTATTTTCGTTTTTAGGGTTCCGTACCAAAATGGTAAAAAGGAACCCTTATGGTGAGACTAAGTCTGTCTGTCACACCTCGATATCTCAAGAACTACTAATGCTATCAACTTGAAATTTAGAATGGTTTTAGATGACGTTTGCCCAACTATTTTGCAAAGAGGAAAGAAATTAAAAAAATATATCTTTTTTGCAAAAGGGACTGAAAAACAGGGTGTCTTAAAAATTTTAAGTGGGGCTACTAGGGCATATCATATTAAAGAACGCTGTTTGCACATTCCCAAACATTTTTTATTTTTATTTTAGGCAGCATAGTTTCCGACTTTTGATGAAAAATGTAAAAAAAATACCGTTCCCCCCCCTTATCTCCGAAGTTTGCATAGATAAAAATCTGAAATTATTCAATGTGATAAAAGTGTATGTAAAGATTACAGGAAAAATAAAACATTTCTCTAAATAGCACAGTTTTTCAGTAATCATCAACATCATATATAAGTACATTCCGTTTGGTGCCGGACGTAAAGAATGGCACCATCCCATTTCTTCCCGTGGGTGTCGTAAAAGGCGACTAAGGGACTTACTAGAGAATGGGCAGCAGCTTTCTCTATGCATTTTTAAAACCATACTGCGATCGCCAACCCGCCTGCCAAGCGTGGCGATTATGGTAAATCCCCCCTTTTTTGGGGGGGAGGCCTATGTCCAGCAAGTGGACGTCTTTCGGCTGATATATAAGTACTGGAACCCTCGGTGCGCGAGTCCGACTCGCTCTTGACCGGTTTTTTACTACCAAATTCCGATATTAAAGTTAGTTTTCACCTCGCAGTGTTTTTTTTGGAAGTCGGTTGTTTTTTTATTTTGGAAAAAGATTTTATTTTTGACTTTTTAGTTGCGGTATCTACCCCACACACATTCGAATACCACTACCAGCTATGTAAATAACAGTAACAGGAAGTTATAACATCATCCACATAAACTAGTGAGAAAAACTTTTGCTGAAGGGGGTTACAAATCAAAACGTCATCTGTGTAAATATTTTTTGTTGTTGTATATTTTTTCAAAAAGCGCAGAATCAATTTCGATAAAATTCCTATGGGACCCTCTGAAACCCAACCCCTATCTTCTCACCCACCAAATAAAAAAATAATCATCAAAATCAATTCATAATTGGCGGAGTAATCGCGTAAGAAACATGAAAAACATACATTCGAATTGCCGAAATCCTTGTCGCTGAAATCCTATTATTTTAAAGTTGGTTAATAATAATACAAATAGTAGTTATAATAGTATTTTTAATGCATGGCTATCACAATCAATTTCTGAATAAAAGCCTTAAGAAAGCAAGGTAAAGTTCTAGGTAATAAAAGGCCGAATCAAAAATATAAATCAACCGAATAAAACTTATTGGGCAAATACAGGCAATAACAGTAAAATCGTAGACGTGCTATAAATATGATTTGGTCAAAATATTCTCGGACGATAAGAGGCGTGGAGGAGCACTCGTGGCGAGCAAACAGTTGTCTTCTATGATAATGCTAATCAGGCTAAGAGATGCGCGCGCGTGCTTCACGAGGGAGTGTCAGGTGGTGCGCGCACGCACGCTCAGTACACACTTGTTTATTATTTATTTCCGTTATTTGTGATTTCGTCTGATGCAGGGCTTTGGTCCCACTTTTACTTTAGTAGATATTTAACTTTTGTACGGGTGAATAAAAGTAGTTGTGATTTGTAGACGTCGGCGTCAGGCAATTGTAGTACGAATTAGATATGATATTTTCAATTCAGGAATCAGAAAACCTAGGTTTAGTGGCTTAAAATTACGTTGCAAATTATTTTGATGCTGTGATTTTAAATTCTCTCCACGAGCATTGGCTTTCGGCCCTTCTAGTGGACTAAATAAAAAAAAATACAAGTTTTCCGAATACTAATTGATATACAGAAGGGACACCCTAACAAGGATATATTACTAGAAATCTACAACTAGAAACAATATAATCCTAAATCAGCATTGCTTACAGCTGTCCCAAAAAATTTGGAGTGCAAATAGTGTCACAATATAATAGCAACGTTCCCACATTTCAATAAGTACATTGAACCAAAAAGTCTCGTCATAAATCGTGCGAACTGTTGTAAGTTCTCGTGAAAATATATTTTCAGCCTGTCTGAATGTGATCCTCACCATTACATTGGTAAATTGTTAGTCTAGACGTCCCGACAGTCGACATCAGACCGCAGACATAATAAGTCGCCCGACAATAGCTTGCGTTCATTAAAATCACAAGAGTTTATCGAAAGTCCATTGATGTTTCTGTCATTCGATGTCGAGACAACTTTGCCTCACACAAGTATACAACTTCTTCAACGGCTGACAATCATTTGCCGTATTGTTGTAAATACAACAATTGTTATTTCGCTTCCGTCTAGCACAAACTCGTTGGTTCAAACGAGTAGTCAGAAGTAGCGTTGTAAGCGGTTATCACGTTTTGAAAGCTGTTGTTGCTTGGTCCCAGGACAGAACCAGAACAATTAGTCAATAACGGGCTCGACAGACAGGCTACTCCGGAAGGGAGTCGCAACCGGTCTACAACAATACTCCAGATGGACAACAATACCGTCGCTAAGGGGAAGCATGTCCTTCGCTCTCAAGTCTCACCCCACCTCACATATTGACGGTTAACAATCTATATCGGCCGAAATACTGACGTGAATCAGAACAATCAAACACAGACGACCCTCGTCAGTCCAATTATGTCAAGAGCCCGGAGATTTTATAATGTAGTTTTATATCCGATATGTAACGATACCTAATCTAGTGGTTCGTCTTTATTATGTTATGCACAAAGAATTGGGTCTAGCCAAGTTCAACACGTGTCCTTAACTCAAATATTGGGTTCTCTTTAATATCCCGAAACTACACAAGAACCCTCTAAGTAAAATAATTGCACTTAAGGTGACTGCGCAGCTGGAGACCGCGAAATTAAAATGTTCTTACATTTTTTGCTATTTGCTGGTCAGTTTCAGCTTGTATCTTGATCAAAATATGATTCGCGACTATAAGAGATATGTATTTACAGAATTATAATCATTAGAATCATTAATACAATTAATTTATATATGTTCAATTGTTTTATTAATTTCTACATGTTAGATTTGTTCCCCAATGTCATGATTTTATGAAAAAGTCATTTAATGGAACAAATCTAACTAAGAGAGATGTATTTTAATGATTGTAATGATTATAATTATGTAAATACATTCTTATACGCTGCGGATTCAGCTTAAGAGGAAATGCGGACGGAGAGACTTTTAGAGTAAAAAGTCATAAATCGAGGTTCGGCTCTCGCCTATTTCCTCCTCCAATATTGGACCAATTTAAAAGATATTTCTTATACTGAATAAGAAGGATATATACTGTGTCCCTATGTTTTCCTTTTTGATGATACATTATCTTTATAAGAGCTGGAACCCTCTTAAAATGCTCAAAATTGCCTGTTTAGACCGCTGACAACAGAGGGCTATTGTACAAATATGCCAACTATTAATAAAAATAGAAAAACATAGGGACACAGTATATATCCTTCTTATTCAGTATAAGAAATATCTTTTAAATTGGTCCTATATTGGAGGAGGAAATAGGCGAGAGCCGAACCTCGATTTATGACTTTTTACTCTAAAAGTCTCTCCGCCCGCATTTAAGAAAGCTTCTTTTGGGAGCTTTACAAGGTACTTGACGCAGCCATGCTAGAAATGAGAATTTGAATGTTTGCAGAAGTTAATAATAATATTTGTATCTACAATCTACTTACATAATGAAATCATCCATTAGGAGTGTATCAGTGGTTTCGATCAGAATATGTGAGCATTATGAATAGCAAGGAGATGCGCAATGAAGGGCGACATTATCCTTTACTTTTTAAGGTAGGCGGCAGTGCCTGTCTCACAGGGGTCCACAACAAAAAGGTTTTCGTACTCGGGATCTTTTTGGGTCCTTTTCAAGGACAACTCTTATAATTCGGCATTTGGGGGGGAAACTCGCACATAACAGCGTATTATCTGTGCTAATCATTATGACCGTCTAGTCTGAGATTTTATCTTTTATTTGGATTTGAAAGATGTTGGTACTTTTGCAAGTTATATAAGACTGGTTTGCCCCCTTTTGTGGGGTTCCAGTCGGTTCCGGTAATCTAAGTATTGTGTTGGGTAGAGCATATTGCTCTAAGAGTGTCTGCCACCTTAATGACGTCATAAAAGTTCTTCTTAACACGTACTAAATAACATGAAGCTTTTAATGGAATTACGTTGAAACAATATATCTTTCTAAACAGGATAAGGAGGATGCGGCCATATATGGGTGTTTGACGATGTTGGTGCTAGTATCAATGCAATGTGCGTTAAGCGCGGCGAGTCTTTCATTGGAACCTCATCAGCACAGTCAATATTGCACTTTAGCTAGATTCTTAAATCCCAGCTCCACAAATTGTTATTTGCTTTGCTTAATTGACTGGATTAGACTGGTTTTAAACCTAATAACATTGGTGAAACCAAGAACGCGATGATTTTGCAAAATCATGAACGCGCCGATCGCGGTTAAACAACGTTAGTTTTAGTATAAATGCGAAACCCGAAACACGTGTCTAGTATTTTTATGTAAAGAATCTATGTACAAAATTTCAAAACTGTTTCATGAAAAATCACAAAGTTATAAGGTTGTTATGTTACCGGGTTGTCCGTAAAAAAAACATGCAAACTGCGCCCCCGCGCCTCCAGCGCCGTCTTGCGCTCATTGATAATAATTTGGCATTAGGTACTTAACCGTACGGCGATTGTATTGTAAGTAATTAAATGATTATAACATTTTCCATCACATTTAAATATTTTTGGGACAAAATATATCATGGTGTAAAAATTATTGAAATCGATTCAGTCCCTTATTCTGAACAAACTATATTCAGGTTTCGCATATACTAAAAATAATGTTGTATATGCGCAAACATTTCTTGGTTCATTCATTTGCTACAGCCTGCAAGTCCAGTTTGGTGTTTTATGGAAATATTTCAAATATTTCAGATGTAGCGGACACCTATTCTTGTCGCCAATGATGGTCCTTTGGAATCTCAGATGGACGTTATAAAAAGGCGCCTACGGAATTATTACGGTGTGGGCTATCCGTTTCTTACTGAACGCTAAAACCACATTGGTACTCGAAACAACAGTGTTCACAACATGTCAAGATCTGCACACCTAATGTTCTACTTGGGCTCGGCAACAGCGCCTGTGAATAGTACACATGAAACACTATCCCTTTTCCCTGTAACCTATAGTGTCACGGCTTCCAGGCACAGGTCTCACCCTTATTCTTCCACATTGCTCTGTTCATTAGGAGTCCTCCTCAGAGTGTTCCCACAACAACATAAAGACAAGATAATTATAACACAAGGATTAAAGTCATACTCACGATGCATTTGCCTCTGGTATGATGTCGTCAGCAACGACATAGATCATAGCGCCGGCGGCGAAGGCTAGCGCGTAGGGGAGCGCGGGCTGAGCCGCTGCCACCGCCACGGCGCCTAGGACGCCGAAAACGGGCTCCACCATGCCAGACAGCTGGCCGTACCTGGGTGACAAGCAGAGGGTGAGTAAGAAAGCAATGATGAGCTTAAATGTAGTACGTCCTCAGTGAAAGGAGCCAGACATTGTCTTCTACTATTACTTAAGGCTAGTATGTTTTGGTACACTAGTGCACAGGCCAGGACAGAAGTAGAGCGGAGACTAACCATTGACGCGGGAGATATTATACTCCCGCGTCGATGGTTAGTCTCCGCTGAGATTGGCCACGATGACCGAAATTCGGTTTGGAGGACTATTACTAGGACAGCGGAAAAGACAGTATACGACGGTGGACAAAACTGTGGTCAGGATAGGACAGGACAGAGTGCAGTGGGCAGAACATGACAGGACACCTATGTCTTGTCCTAACAAGACATGTCAGGACAGTGGACAGTACAGGAAAGGACAGTTATGTGATATAATAAGTAAATGAATAAAATAAAACGCTGTTCGCTGAGTCGCATGTAGACTGTTTCTATTCTACTATGCGGAAACGGTGTACACCCCTGGTGCGCAGGGTTTGGGCTAGCTCCAACGGCATCCTGAGGGCATTCAAGCAGAGGTTCGATTGCCAGTACCTGAACCATTGCTGTATGGTTCACATACTGAGCAATCAGGGTCGGTAATGTGTTTTATGTGATATCTTTAATTGTGTGTTTTTATTTATTTTGCTTTTCAGTGTGTGTTTTTATTATATTTTTAATTTGATAAAACATGTTGTGCATATGATCCTTGTTGGTCGAAATAAACGAATTTTATTTTATTTATTTATTTTATAGAATTCTTCTGTACGTGCGTTTGTCACCTAACTCCTCCTAAGCAGCTGGACCGATTTGGTTGAAATTTTGTATTTATATTTCAACGGGTTCCTGAATGGTTTTTAAATACAATTGGAAGTTCAAGATATTACGTTATCTTAGCTTAGGTGTTGGCTGCAATTCTAACATGCAACTTTGCTTACCTTAAGGTAAATTTTTATTTTTAACCATATTTTTTATTTGAAGGAACAATTTTTTTTTTATGTAGTTACATTTAGCTATGTGTATCTTAGGTAGTAATCTGAGCAGGCTTGAACAGTACTTCACAGTCACTACTACTACTGGCATTTCTACTGGTACTTTCAGTGCTTCATTTCAGATACCTAATTGGGCCCTGTACATTTTTCGTAACTTGAAAGATATTTTCCAAAAGCCATTGCAATGCAATATCATAATTTAAAAACTACCTATTTTTTAACAAACATAAATACTAGTGTTCTTCAAAATAAGTGACCGTATCCTAAGTAGATAGGCATTATAATTTTATTTTTTCTTCCTCTATAGGCTGTCTTCGCTCTACTAAATGTCATGATAGGTTACGGCTCAAAGCCTAGGCCTGGTTCTAACTGTTGTAAACTAGGCGTAGCCAAATAGAACCATCCCTAACATTAGGGCGGGTCCGTCTCGGTTTGACATGACAACAGGAAATGAAAGCCCGCGATGCGCGAAGCGTCACTGTTAATAGCACCGTTCTAAGAATCAGATTTTTAACTGAAAGAAAGAACAGTGAAAGAAATAAAAGATGGATGATGATTTGTTTCAAGAAGAAATTAAAGTCTGAGATTCTGAGATAACCGCTGATAGATTTATGGAAGGAAGAGATGTGCTGAACCGACCCCGAATTAATTGGGATAGGGCAGAAAGAGGATCATGATGCTCTTAAAATAACCTACTGTTTAAAATTAGTCAGGGAATACCTTTATGCTATACTTTGTCGTCGACTTTGGTGAATATCCCCATTAAACAAAGGAATATACTTCTTCTTCAATGTATATCTATTCAGCAAAGTGTATCTCACTTTTCTGAATACACACATACACATTACACACACATATACATTGAAGAAGAATTTGTGTTTCATTCCTTTCCTCAAAAAAGTAAGGACCTGTGGTAAGGGGGGATGAAAGCTTTTACAACCGGTATTTGCGTTAATTAAAGGTTTTTTCAACCTATTTAATTGTATTACCAAAAAATGTAGCAGGGTTTTGAATTGAATAGTTACTAGGACGACTTCAACTTCATACAAGATAATTACAAAATCGGGTCGGAATCTTCTACGCTTTGCTCTATCTTAAGCATTCTTTCGACGTTTAGATTGTAAGCTCTCGTTTCAACTTTCACAACATCCTGTCGGCGCTTCTCACATCGTGCATTCTTATAAAATAACAATTAGTTCGTTATTTAACATGTTATGATGAATGCTCGTCTGAAATATTTGTCCGAATAGATGAAGTATTATTCGTGCATCTTCGTAAATCTTCGTTCGCCACCTTCGATGTTGAAAGCACAATAGGTTTATGGCAACTTTACAGTTTTCAAAAAGGAATAATTCTATCGCGAGTAAGACAAAGACTACTTCGGAGAAATTATTTATTTTCCGCTCACTAAACGGTTTGCACTGCTAGTCGGTTGGATCTTGTCGGTGTATGGTTTTCAAAGGAATGAAGAGCTTTTTCTAGCTTCTGTTATTGCAATCATGTGATAATATTTACATGGGTAAGTATTTGAATCACAAATACAAAACCAAACCAAAATCTAATAAAAACGGGCCTTATTAAAAAAAAAAAGATTAAGTACTTACCTCCAGAAACAAGATTATAAGTATATGTACGGAATGATACAATTGCAAAAAGTGAAAAACGATCTATCTAAATGTACGACGGAAGTTCCCGAAACAATCTTTCTGCAACTAAAAAACATAAATTCAAGCCAAACTTTCGTGCTTAAACATACCCATTTCAGAGAATCCGAATTTGTTTGAGTAGAAACTAGTGAATTAACGTGAATAGTAGGTAGGTACATGAACAAGTACATAGTTGTATCATACACGTAAATCTTTCAGGCTGAAAACTCTAATAACCTTAGCAGCATTCACTTCGTTAGTACTTGGTACTTCACAAACGACTCTATCGCAATGTATTAAAACATCGTATTTAGGGAGCCGGAACTTCAAAAGGGCCGTATTCAAAATACTGATCACGACGTCATGTATCAGTATGTTGTTAATTTTCACGTGTGCGGGTGGCGGGCTGGCGGGGTGGCGGGGTAGAGGCAAGCGCGCGGTGCGATGCCGAAAGAGGCCGCTTACGAATTGTTTTGGTGAAAGTGCGGGCCAGTGCCGCGACCACATTCCGACGAACTGGTCGAGGAGGCGCTGCTGTGGGAAACGCCGCCAGGGCCACCCCACACGACGACCAGCCTATATCTGCCTGCCAAGTGCCAGCGCTGCCCACCAACCAATCGCCGGCAGTATGCTTCGGCATCCGGATTCGCTCTCCGTTTTCAGATCGACTCAACTACACTTTTGAGTACCGCCTAGATATTCAGCGCTATCTGGCACTGTTTGGTCGTGAATTTGGAAATTTTGCAGAAAACCGTTCGCAACTGAATAGAAAGTCGCTCGAAAAACAAATGCTTGAACATTTGAAAGTTCGGCTGGTTGTGTAAGGATATGATAACACGCACATAGGGAAGTTTAATTTGCATTAGATAACTAGTAGTGTAGCGGCAATGCTAGGCGGAATCCGAGGGGAAACGAGTCTTATGAAATAGTTTACTATTTCATAAGACTCGTTTCCCCTCGGATTATACGCGGCGGGCGGTGAGTGCGTTGCGGCGCCGCGGTGGGTGCGGGGCGGGCGGCGAGCGCGCTGCGGCGGCGCGGAGGATGCGGGGCCGGCGCCGTTCGGCGAGCATGCTGCGGCGGCACTGCGCGCGCCGGGTTCGGGGCGGGCGCCGGGCGACGAGTGCTGCGGCGGCGCGGCGAGTGCGGGGCGGGCGCCGGGCGGCGGGTGCGCGACGTGATGTTATGTTATCGCATGCATTATTCAGCGGGTGGTGAAAGCGGCAATTTGCGACAATATCCACTGATTCGCAGAATCGCCGACTGTTGAGCCGCCGACGAGCCATAAAACTGGATACCCGTCACTCAATAACTACGTTAAATTTAAATAAAAGCTCACGAATAAAAGATATAAGAGTACATTAGGTATACATTTTTTGGAAAATTTTCATTGTTTATAATGGTACTTGGCAGTGAATTTTCTGTGGCGTGGGTAAAATATTGCTTTTACATAATAACTTTAAGTAGGTACTTATTATATTAATACTGGGTGAAGACAGAATGTTTATGAAAATCGGTTCAGAAAGTCTTGGGAGTCATTTATATTAGTAGATTAGGTGGGCTTTGAAGACACGTATATTATGTATGAATACCTACTTAACCATAAATAAAAGATTTTAAATTCATACAAGCCATGCCAATGGGATGGGATAGAAAATATTAGTCACGTTACGTACCAGCTAATAAGAAGTGTTCAGTGACCTGCTGCTTTGGCATTGCTATATACCGAGTCGGTAACGTCTTTGCTATTTGCTATTGAATGCTGCTGTTGCCATCAAAGACGAACCTAAGCTACATCATGTTTCAGATGTGTAAATGCGAGGATTCAGCAGAGCTTTTAGTATCCGCAGAGGTAGGTATGTATATTCTATTGCATGTGTGGAATACAGTAGCTATAAAAGTAACCATCGTCGCATTGATCCATGTTAAGATGTTAAGGCAACATTAGTCATAGTGCATGGGTACGATGTCATCGCTAAAGTTAAAACAGTGGTGTTGGACGTATTCAGGAAGGTGTTCGAGAAGATTAGGCGCGGCAACAACGCAATATGCGGCCGACAAACCGGCCTCGATTGCGCAGGACAGCGCCACCAAGGCTGGCAGTGCCTTCCGCGACGACTTCTTCGGGGCCCGCGCGGTGGCGGCGGCGGCGGCTGTATCGGCGTCGCTCTCTCGATTTAATTATTTAACTGTGAAGGCCGATCGCCCGAGGCGGGCAGCGGGCGGTGCGCTGCGACTGGTCCGACGGGTGCGCTCCGGAAGAACGCGCAGACAGCGCGCCGCCGTCCGCTTGCCGCGCAACGCACCAGACTCCACGGCACCGCAGCGACACATCGCACACCGAGCTCACGCTACACTCAAATTTCGAAATAGACGACTTTCTCGGGTCCAGTTAGCAATGACCATCTGACCAAATAGCGTCGAGAGCGGCCTCCAGACACGCGGAGGCGGCCCGCGCCGGCGACGGTCGGCCGGCCGCCGTCCACCGCGCTGGGCGCGCCGTCGCCATCGCCACCACACTTACGAAAACTTTCGATATGTAATCGGTGCAACAATTTGAATATTTGTAAATAGATTGCAAACACTGAAGTAGATAAAAGAATAACAGTATCTCCTCTCAATGTCTAAACTCTAACAAATGAGTCTAAATAAGAAAAAAAAACTTAAGTAAGCCATTAAGAGTGACTTAATTGATTAGGTTTTCTAACGGATGAGGCACCTACATGGTGCGTAAGCATGATGTTTGCTACGTCACTGTGACTCATATGCGCATGCGGTGAGAAATGTTGACTAGACGCATTGTCTACAACAATGGATCACTACACTGGTTGGACTTATTATATCATGCCACAAAAAATCGCGTCAAGTTGCTTCGACAAAACGACAAGAATTTGTTTAATAATAGCCATAAAAACCTACCTATACCGAGTCACTTTGTTTCTCTGTATTAAGAGATTGTATTGTATCTGTGTAAGTATGCTATGCTTGCTAGATTCGTTACAATCTAACGAGGCCTCTTGGTCTCAACCATCAAGATAAAGGGTGATAAGTTTAAGTACACATAGATACAAATAATCATTCAAAAGTATTTCTACAAGTATTGAGCGACTGGCGTCCCAGCGTTACAGCAAAGCATCCTCTCGAAGTATAAATGAGCAACTCATCACTGCATACATCAAGCATCGTTCTGGCGCTATTGTAAATAGTGCGCTACTGAAAAGCTCCAAAAGTAAATTATGCAAAACTCAATCGTCATTCCCTCTTCTAAATCTTAACTATAGCTTAAAAGTTTGACATCCCTGACCATTACTTTGACATCACAAACGATACACAGAAAAAAAGGCTATGGCGATAGTACAGTCACGAAAACTTGAAGACATAGAAACATCAGCTTTCCTTAGCAAAAGATTTCAGGCAAAGTATAAACATAGCATAAACGTATCACTCAATTGTCACAGTGATGCACCAACAATTTACACAACGTTGATCGTTCAAAATGTCAATACCGATTTCGAAAGGTGCCTAACGTATACGAAACGGTGGCAAATGCGATCCCGTATCGGGCATGAGAGTTGGCCAGAGCACTTCTTGCTCAGGCCGCATTCCTCGCCCCTTGAATTCCGCACCGCAGACCCTATCGTACACGTCTTTACGTATGCTGTACTCACATCAATTTCAACATGAGACTTTCTTTGAAAATTGTTTTTGGATTTATGTGGGATGAAGGTGGGTGGGGTGTGTGTATGGTGTGTGTGTGTGGGGTGCGTGTGTGTGGTGTGCGTGTGTGTGTGGTGTATGTGGTGTGTGTGTGGTGTAAGATGTGTTTGAAGCCACAATAATATTATCTGAAAGGGTATTCGTAGATATACTGATTCTGACTGTCATTTTGCCGATACCGGTATTCAGTCCCATGACCATGAATTTTCTCAAAACTGAGCTTTTCATGAAAACTCTGACTGAACAACAACTTCAAACTTTACGGTATGCCTGCGCTTACGCACATAATAAAATAAAATAGCTTTACTATTCCCTACACACTTTTCCTTATTTTCTAACACTATGACCTTATTTGACCTAATAAATAAACAAATTTATATTAACTACTAAATAGTCTTTTAAAACTAAGGTGTATAAGGACCGCTATCTATAGCGGTAAAAGCCTCCTCCAGCCGTTTCGAAACTGCCCTGTCTCTGGCGATTCTGCTCCATGTTCTGCCTGCTATCTGTGCAATATCGTCGCTCCATCTTTTGTGTGGTCAATCTGCTACCTACCCGCTTACGCACATACCAGTTACTTATAGGGAGGCGATTTCAGACATCATGACAAGCGTACAATCTTTGAAATAAGTAACAGCTACCAATATCAAAGATCTTTTTGAAATTTCAGCCACTTGTTGTTTTCTCGCACAAAGGATTTAAGAATGGCTCAAGCAGTGTTTAATATATTGGCCAGTCATCTAGGCGGTAGCCGGCGAGACGGTTAGCACAGGGAGGGTACATTTAAATTTCATACTCGGGGAGGCCAATTTTGTTCAGTCCTTGTAACTTAACACGAAAACTTTACAAATTTACTTGAATTTACAAAGTTTTTTTAAATAAGAAACCAAGAATACTTAGATATACAAACTCCAAGTTTCAGTTTCTTGGCCGGCTTAACAGCATCTTCATACTAGCAGCTATTAGGTATGCTTAGCTGCTCAGTTCAGTTATATGTAATTAGCGGCCAAGAATTCTATAAGTTGCGGTGTAATGCGTTTCATCGGGTAAATGCTTAGTTGTAAAAACGCATGATCGTTTAATTTTCCGCGGTCGCATGCAACGTGTCTTAAAGTTCCGCTTACACGAGCAACTTAAATGATTAGATTCCGGGCAATATTGGTCAAATAATATGACATCTCGACAAAATCAAGCAATTTATAGTGATGGCAACATGTTGCAGTTGTTGTTAGAGAAACCTGCAATATCCCAGCAATACATTCTTAAGCAATCATCATCATCATTTCAACCGAAAGACGTCCACTGCTGGACATAGGCCTCCCCCAAGGGGTGGGTGATGTTGCCATAATCTCCACGCTTGGCAGGCGGGTTGGCGATCGCAGTATGATGTTAAAATGCATACAGAACGCTGCTGCCCATTCTCTAGTAACTCCCTTAGTCGCCTTTTACGACACCCACAATACTCTTAAGCAATACTTGGTTTATTTCCGAAAACATTGAAGCAACTTTTAGAAAATAATCTAGATTGCTCCAGTACCTACCTAAGGCAACTGTTGTTGGGCAATAACTGCTGAAAAAATTGCCCGTGTAAGCGTAAGCTTCGCTTTAAGGTTGGGGTACACGGCACGAGCGGTCGGACGGGGTCGTCGCTCGGCGCACATTCCCGGCCTACTCCGCGGCCAGGATTCCCACTCGAGCACATTCTTACCGCCACTGCCAGCTAAGGAGCTACGAAGTAGCCACACAGGAGCCCGACTTTATCCTCAGTTTGGATATGCTAGTTTTAGTAGAATGGACTGTGTGTGTAGGTCTTTCGATCTTAGTAGCAGATGCTGATTGGGATACTTGCAATTATGCCTTTTCCATATTGCACGAAAAAGCTGTATCGTTTTCGGGATGTCTTCAGTTTTTTAACAAAACTAAATCAAAGAGAATTTTGTCATTATTAGGCAAACCTCTTTTCCTAAAATGGGTTCAAACAGAAATTTTTGAGCTTAATCATTAGTTACTTCCAACAATAATTCTTTGGGATATAAATTGAGCTGACCTGCGTCTAAACACAAATGCCAGCTTCACGTCGCCATCGTATCTTTTCAGTTTCAGCTGGCATGTAACATGAGCATACGGCGAATCCGTTTCCGCGTTCCTCAATAAAGGTTTTTTGCATTCTTGAAAGGCATAACAATTATGTACCGCGTTAGTTCATAAAAGTGTGTTAGCATTCTTCACAGGCATATCCATTACCGTGTTTCGTAGCTCGTTAGTCGCGGGCTGTGCACCGGCGAAGCGGCGCCAGCGCAGCGGTTCCAAGAACACGACGGAATGCGACTATTTACAACTTTTACCTATTTGGTAACATTTACAATGCGTGCACGTACCACAATGCCTAAGTAACCTTTGCTCTGACAATTTAAACTTATTTCGTTCATGACGGACGCATATTTTAACGAATCTCACAGCAATACATCTTTCGCGGAATTGGAAAACTATTTTTTTCGGGATAAGCACTTGGATCGTCATGTTTTCTATTCAGGAGTTTGCAAAGCCAAATCGAAGGCCTATCAAGAGAAAATACCGTAGAACAAAAGAATGTGCATAAGTGTACAAGTAATACACTTTTCTAGTTGTCAGAGGGACATCACAAATCTCGGCGTGTAGTCGAGTTGGTCGGGCCGGCAACAGTCGCTAAATGAATTAGCCTGAACAGGAATGGGGTCGTCCAGTCTGGTTGCGTTGGCATCCGGCCTAACGACGAGCGGGCGCATTCTCTAACCGCGCGCCGTGCTCTAACTGCCGACCGGCAAACTTGCTGCCACCATGTAAACCCTATTCTACCAACCAGTACGTGGAATGTTGTCAAACATTCACATATTATTTTACTTCGACAATTTGCTAAGTTACCTCTGGAAACACATGGAGGTTATAACGAGAAGTATGAAACATTACATGGTGAATAAGAAAGCGTTATCAGAATTATGTTCTCTTTGTAAAACTGAAATGTTTATGTATTAACATAAATATGCAAATCGCGCCTAGACAATTTGAAAGTATTCTCATTGTTTAAATGCCGTATTCGTGGTACGTCGCTCACCTAATATGTTAAAAATTTATTTTTTAAGGGATGGGGGCGTTGACCTGTGCAGATCAATAGTTGGATATTATTTGCTAGTGTTTGTTACCAGAATGCCCTCCATACGGAGAAGCCGGCGGCCTGTAGCGGCAAGCTGACTGCCAGACCTTCGGGGAAGTTCTGGATGCCGATGCCTAACGCCAGATTTCTGTGGACAAATAAAAAGAAAAGTAATTTAGTAAACAATTCATCTAGTGTTCTAGTAACTTTGGTAGCACTTTTATAAGAGGAGGAGCTCGTGGCTCAGTCGCACGGGTCGATCCATCAGGTTAAGCTACGCTTGCCGGGGTTGGTCCGTGGATGGCTGACCATCTTTACATACCGAGACTCCTGCGTGCGTGAAAGCACGTTAAGCCGTTGGTCCCGGTTGTCATTCGTGGATCTTTGACAGTCGTTACGGGTCGTCAGCAGCCCGAAAGTCTGATAACCTTACCTAGGGGTATCGTATTACCCAGTCACTGGGTCGTGGAGGTCAGAAAGGCAGTCGCTCCATTTAAAATACTGGTATTTAGGTGCATCCGGTTAAACTGGGAGCCGACTCCAACGTAGTTGGAAAAAGGCAGGCATATCGATTGGTAGCACTTTTCTCTATAAAATCGTGTTATACAGGGTGACAGGGACATCATACTGGCATTTTGTGGGCTTTATGCAGCCTACCCAAATGTCCTTTCTTTGGTATTGTTCGTCGAGTCGTTGAGCTCCTTAAGTCATGAGTTGAGCTGCACGATTACTGACAAATTCTTGCACTGATTGGACAGGTCCACTCAAATTTGTGTGGTTCTTTCCTCAAAAGACCATTTCAGACACGGATCTACATGGTCCTCACCTGACCAAGATTATGTCTGGACTTTAAAAGAGACTTTGACCCCTGAGTTTGTTTCGCCATTTCTTGTCAGTGATAGTCAGATAGAAAATGTCGACTACAACTAGCTTATTTTTTTATAATATGACGTGTAAAAGTGATTATTATAATTATCCTATTTACAGAATAAACGATTTCATTTCATTTCATCGACGCGCAACCTGTTACCATGGATTCAGTATATCATACATGACCCCCAGGCGTTAAAATTTTGCGTCGGTAATTTAAAAAAAACAGCTGTTTCCTACAGAATTGCAATACCTACTCGGTCAAATTGTATGGAATAGCAAATTTTTTTTTTTAAATAATTGACGAAAAATTTTAACGCAGGGGGGGGTCAAGAATGATGTACTGAATCCATGGTAACAGGATGCGCGTCGATGTCCCTGCCACCCTGTATACATAGCTACAAAATAAAATAGTCCGTTGACACCATTCAAAGGTATGAGTTTGACGTTTGCAAGGGAGAAATCGTCGACGATTGCGAAAATGTTTGAGCAATAAAGCGACGACCTTGTCTCAAAGTGATAGTTTTACTGTTTTTCTTTAGAATCAATGACTCAAATGTTTGGACACTGATCAATCATTGATATTACATTATGAATCAATATTGAAGCTCATATGTGATTGTTTTCTCAATAACTATACTTAATTCATTGGATTGAATTCAATGGCTATTACGAATTTTAGAGACATATACTCGTATAAAAATAAAAATGCCGGGTGAGCTTTGGTACCAAGTTTATATCAAGTATACGCAGCATGAATACAGAATAAGAGCACTGCTACCAAGCCATTCCAAAATATTTGAAAAAGCTATGTACAATCAGCTATATGTGTTCTTACAAAAGTTTAATATTCTTGACGACGCACAAAATGGATTTAGAAAATGTAGATCAACCACATTAGCAGTTTATAAATATGTTCAACAAGCGCTACAACATATAAACGACAAACAATATGTAATTGGGCTACTACTAGACATGACAAAAGCATACGACAAGGTCCTTTATGACATCTTACTCACTAAACTATATGGTTGCGGCGTACGAGGACCAGCTTATTTGTGGTTCAAATCATATTTACAAAATAGGACACAAAATATAGTACAAATTGAAAATTACGACCATGATAAAAATGAGATCAAAACCATTAGATCACAAGAAAAACAAATTACTTGCTCAATCCCACAAGGAAGTGTATTAGGATGCCCACTATTTTTAATCTATATTAATGACCTTCCCAAAACATTAGATAAAGAAAACGTTTTACCAGTACTATTTGCAGACGATATTTCAATATTAATCAAGTGTGGAAATGTAAATAACCCTAGTCTACAAATACAAGATTCCCTCCAAATTGTAGATACTTGGCTCCAGATCCACAACTTAGAAATAAATAGTAATAAAACTAAAATAATACAATTTAGATCATACAAAAAACCACCTCTCAATCTAAAAACATCTTTCAGAAACACGCAAATAGAAGAAGTTAATACATTTAGCCTACTTGGCATAAATATTGACACACACATTAACTGGAAGGCACACATAGAACATATAAAAACAAAACTCTCCAGATTCTCTTACGCTCTTTTTCAAATTAAACAAAGCACTAACACACAAACAGCTATGGCTGCTTACTACGCATACGCATACTCATGGCTGCGATATGGCGTCATGCTATGGGGAAATAGTGTTAACGTAGATGAACTATTCTTAATGCAAAAGAAGTGTATAAGAATTCTAGCCCAAATAGATAATACGGAGACCTGCCAACCATACTTTATAAAATATCAAATTCTAACTCTGCCGTCAATATACATACTTGACATTAGTGTATTTGTTTTTAAAAATTTCGACAGGTTCACTAAAGTAGAAGATACGCACAATGTCAACACTCGCCATAAAAAGAGGTTATGCGCTCCATCCTCAAGAATTAAAATGTTAAGCGATAGCCCATATTATATGGCAATAAAAATATATAATAAGTTGCCCAACATGTTTAAAACTGAAAAATCTATATCAATATTCCAAAAAAGGCTAAAACTATACCTAATCCAAAAATGTTTCTACTCAGTAAAAGAATATTTAGAGTCTAGCTTAAAATAGCGATTTTCTCTAATGTACGAAATTGGCGATCTGTCCTATACAAACAATACGATTTAAGTAATCTATCCTG
Source organism: Tiliacea aurago (assembly GCA_948098905.1). NCBI lineage: Eukaryota > Metazoa > Arthropoda > Insecta > Lepidoptera > Noctuidae > Tiliacea > Tiliacea aurago. The sequence goes on from OX402590.1 coordinate 10,753,381, forward strand.
TTTAACTTTATATAAAATTATAATTATAATTTAAATTGTACTACCTGAAAAGGATGACATTAGTATTGCTGAATAATTGTATTAAATTCATTATTGACATTTTAATTTTGACATAACTATAATTTCTCAATTTAATTGTACTAATATAAAAGAAAATAGTTAAGTAATGTTTCATGCATGCTAATTTAGGATGATAAGGGCGAGGTGAATGATAATTGCAATGCTTGTAAAAGGCTGCTAAGTCATAAGTACTAACATAACATAACACCTACATTGTACACTTAGTTCGCAATAAACGTTTTGAATTTTAATTTGAATAAGATCATAATGATAGGAATATGAAATGTGTGGAACAACATTAAGCTGCATGTATATCGTAACAAATAGAAGCAATAGCGGATTCCTCCCCCCCCCCTGCACCTGCCAGCCTGCCACCCTGGCCGCGAGCCGCTCTAGGAATGCGACTAACTGTACTCCACAGCCTCGGTCACCGTTAAACTCAACTGTTCCCGCGATGCAGCTAAAACTTACCTCTCGTCATGTATTACGTGATGACGTAATAATATGCTATTCGCTGATTTCGATCAACTTACTTAAGACGCTGACAACAGGTAAACCGCTGTCACTGTCAGACTGCTTACAAAAGAAAGAGAAGCGCGATGACACAACGCTTGTAATTTATTGCAAAATATGAAGCAATTATTTATTTACTCAAAAATTAGTTGAGTAATCGAAAATAAAAAACAACAAGTTCTGCATACAAATAAGACGTTCTTGTTATTAATTAAATACCAACCGTACGTTGATATTTAATACAGATATTTTGGAATTTTGAGTTTCAATCCAAAGTAAAGTAAAGGGTTAGTTTACCGTTAATTTGTACCGAGATTTGTTTTCTTAACGTGTTTTGGTAACAACCAAGTACTGAGATCAAGAATAACATATATTTTTTCCGCTACCACAAACTATATAGATTTGGCAATTTTGTTTGTTTAAGACAAGCCTACTACTTTTATCATTTCCCTCTTGTCAGCGCCATAAAGTGACCGTTAACTATGTCGGAGTAACAATCAAAGGTTCCTTTGTACTCCCTAACGTAACTGTATTAAAGACAGTATTTCAGACTACCTTGTTTGAATGACAAAATGAGGAAAATTAATTTTAGCCGAAACGTTAAGTAAAACTTAGATTATGGAATCAACCAAATGGAAAAGGCTGTTTCATGTACCGGATCTGTTAAGGATATCTGTTAGAGCTAGCTACGTACAGATACTTCTACTTCGCTTGCGTAAGAAAGAGAAGGGAACAAAACTTTTCATTTAATATGACTTTAACGGGACACATTGAAGTACCATGACAACTAAAAGTACTAATAGCGACGTAAACGGAAGCCTCGGGAATTCCTGTTAAAATGGTTAAGTTAATAAACATGCATAGCGGCGCGAGCCTTTGAGCTCGGTGAAAGCTGCGGCGTGCGCGTGCGACACACCGCACACGGTACACCGCTCATCAATTCAGTTTAAACCTCCATTGGTACCAACAAGGATAGCTGTACTTCAATATAACGTGTTTGTCATAGAGACACTTTTAGAATTTGTTTGAGAAATCATAAGCTAATCATGTTTTTCTGAGTGAATGAGACCAGATTTCGGGATTTTTGACTTGAGAACAAAAATAATGAAATACAAGCAAATGTAGTTTAGGGAAGCGCCGGATTCGGAAAATTCATACAATAGGACAATATCAATCTACCTAGCCTTTTCCCAACTATATTGGGATCGGCTTCCAGTCGAACCAGATGCAGTTGAATACTAGTATTTTACATAGAGCGACTGCCTATCTTCCAATTATGACAATAGGTTCAATGTGGTCTAGAGAGTTACGCGCATTCATCTACCAAATTCTAGTACCAGATTGAAAGTTGCATCCAAAATCACTCACTTGCTATCAAAATCAAAAGTAATTTTTGAAAAACAAGGCTGAGAATCAGCACTTTTCAATCGTCATAAATGACATACGACAGTCCCCCAAAAACGCCCACCTTTTACCACTTTCTAGTGCTTTAACTGGGAAAAATAAGTGGCGCAACAAACTCTTTGCAGTATATATGCACATCGTCCGTTCGATGAAGTTTAGAGACAGTCCCGCACTTCACCACTTCCTAGTGCTTTAGCTGGGAAGAAGTGGCGCAACAAACTCCCCAGCAGTATATATGCACATCGCCCGTTCGATGAAGTTTAGAGATCATTTGACCAAAGAAATTGTTAAAACTCGAAGATGGGGAGTCTAGCGATATTTTATCAACATCATCATCATCATTATTCTCAGCCTCTGTCAACCAGCCATAAGTTTCTAACTTTATCCCCAATCTCCCAGACCATCTATTTTAAACTTGCGACCACTAGATCAGGATTCAGATTTAGTTGGTACGGGTAGTTAGAAACCCGAAAGTCTGACAACCAGTCTTACCAAGGGTATCGTGTTACCCAGTAACTGGGTTGTGGAAGTCAGATAGGCAGTCGGTCTATGTAAACTACAGGTATCCAGCTGCATCCGGTTAGACTGGAAGCCGACCCCAACATAGTTGGGAAAAGGCTGGGCAGATGATAACGATGACTAGATCAGGATTCAGCAGAAGCTCAGACACGCGCCCGCTACGCGCACGCCCGCCCCGCTCGCTTTGAAATTTGTTGTATTTAATTTGAGTCTTATGACACATCAATAGATCTCAAATTGCATTTATCGAAGTCAACCCGCACACGCCACGCGTTCGCCTCGCGCCCGCCCCGAGCCTGCTCCGCGGCCGCCCCGCGCTCACCCTGCACACACGCTGCACACGCTGGGTGCCCGCGCTTCGGCTAGTGCCGTATTGACTGTGATCAAGGGCGTTTTTTGATTAAATAATAAGTAGTATAAGCGGGTGCGAGGCGGGCGCGGATATTGCGCGTGTGCGGGGCGTGCGCGTGGTTGGCGCGGGTTATCTGAACACGGCCTGAGAATCTGAAGCAGTTTTTCAAATAAATACATAAACCCGCGGGATGGATTGCAAATGTGAACTTTAAGGAAGTATGTACCATTGCGAAATCTAACTTTAAGGAGACGATAACCGACTTTTAATGATTTTATACTGAAGATCACGTCTAAACGAGTAGTTTGAAAAAAATATATGATAAATAAGAGCATTTTCTCAATAACTTAATACCTATGTGAATATTTTAGAATGTTTATATTACATAGTGAAATTAATTTGTAAAGTTATGTCTAACGCGGATAAAAAACTGAGAATGGCGCAAAATCTACCAAGCGTATTTTTCTGAAACCTTCACTAATTTAAAGATAATTTAATTATTGATCTTTTAGTATACGAGTACGCGTTATATTAAAATACCTTTTGTTTTGTCAATAATAAATTAATAATGCGTCAAATTGGGGACAGCGCTCCTTGATGGGCGAGTCCTATTACTGGCTGAACGCACGACGCGTTGCGTGAGCTTAGTACAGAACACGCAAGCTAACCATTCAAGGTCACTGGCATATATCTGCGTCTTAAGACAATACTTATACTAAAGGAATATACATATTCTTCAATTGCTGTGTTATGTATAAATACTGATACTGGAAGTTCTTCAATAGTATTTTGGAATGCTTTAAACTTGCTGTTGCTATACCTTTCAGCTTTGTATAAATACTGATACTGGAAGTTCTTCAATAGTATTTTGGAATGCTTTAAACTTGCTGTTGCTATACCTTTCAGCTTGAATCATTCTACTGTTGGGAAAAGGGACTCCCTAATGACATACAGATATTTCTGTCTTTACCGCTATTTGAACGATTGTTTGTTGAACATTTATATCAGTAACTTTTATGGTGCATAATAAAGAGTATTCTATTCTATGTTTTCTGAAGCATCGATCTATATTTCAAGCTCTTGGGTAGAGTAGGGTAGAGTTACATATTAGTGGTTACCATTTCATCGACTCTTCATTAATTGCAGTACCTATGTCAGGTACAGTCAGTTACCTGTATTACCTGACCCCTCTTACAAAGAAGAACAATTTTAGAGGTTTTATGCAGGTCACTGACTGTACCTACTGAAGAAATGGCTTCGCTGATAATCATGCCAAAGTTTAGTGGAACTGCTCGTAAACTGTTGCGTATGTAACGTTAGCTAGTCACTTTTGGATTGTTGAACATTTGTATTCTGACGTGTTTCGATGTACAGACGCCAGCACATCAAGCTACTACAATCTGTCAAATTTCTTTCAATAGATATTCAACTTTATCCCTACAGTATGAGGTTCAAGGTTGATTGGGAAAATTTGACAGTTTCAGGTAGCTAGACCTGCTGGCGTCTGTACCTATGATACCGATGATACCTATTACTCAGTCGGAAAAAAAAGAACTAAATCTTGAAAAAAGTTGATTTACGCTACTAGGTACTTACGAGGCTTCGTCTATGATTTGCCAACGACTGACTGGTACGAGTAGTAGTTAATTGTAAATTCAAATTGGCTTTGTACCGTCGCTCGGTTGTTGCGCTCGACTGTTAGCCATTCAGAGAGGTATGTAAAATAAAAGTTATAACTTATGCTGTGGCGGCAAAAAAAAGTCATCTTACGCTTCATCGCTTCAACTGTTTACTGTGTCACGGAAACGGTTGCGGTGTGCGGCCTATTATGTCAACCAATACCTATAGAATATTATAAGTGAATGGAGTAACGCTAACTCCGGATACATCCGAATTCCAATTACATCACAGACGGGTCCATTTCACTTTCCGACCTACCCGGAAGTGAATTCCTAAGCACGAGCATACGGCGCGGCCGAATTTTCAGCGACACGAACGAAAGTAGACTCTATGTGTGTTGTCGTAGAGTCCTCACGGTAAGCCGACACAGAAAGTCTTCGAGGCACGCACGAAACGACGAAGCGGATGTGAACGTTAGCAGACGTCGCTCCAAAAGGGACTCAGTTGTGTTGCACTAAAGTGCAAATTGTGATGATGGTGAGAGCGACAGTCGCGAAAGTAGTGGCAACTTTCACGGCACGATGGGGGCGCATGAGGCGGCTGCGCGGGGCCCTGCCGACGGCCCATTGACGACACCGTGACCTACATACCGCACCTCCATTCATACCGTGGCCTCGCCAGCGCTGCGCACGCACAGGACTCTACCCGCACACTTGCTGCTGTTACGGTGACACCGGAATTTCCATCGGCCACTTACACAACTCATGTCAGGCGTTGTCGCAATCGGACCTACGCACTGGGCCGAGGTCGCACCACCATAACCACACACTTGTTCAATTAGAGCCTCCAATAGTACGTTCAATCGACCAAAAAATATTCTCAACAAAATAAAACTAGTCGATCATGTAAATATAACATTAGATAATAGCTATTAAGATACCAATTAGTTAGACCGTATAATGATAATTACATAATATTAGTTGAAACTGAAACATCTGGCGAGAAGCGATCATCTAACGAGTAGGTAACGACGCGACAGTCTGTGTATCAGTAAAGGATTAACGTGAGAAGTCAATATCGTGTCTCTCACGTCCTAATTATATCCAATTTATGTATGAAATTCGCACGTTTTATAATACATGACTCTTAATTATGCAACATTGACCTAGCAGCTAACTGATACCTTCGCAAAACCACAATAATCCTAGTAGATAATCTGCAATTGCCGATTGTGCAATTTAAATTATTCATCATATTAAGGAGTCTCCTAACACAGGCATATCTGCTTAAAAGGAGGCTTCAATCACTAGTTGTTAAGATTTGCTTGTTAAAATAATAAACTATTTTCATTTTCATAATTCTTCTTCTATATTACCTATTTACGTAGGGATGCAATGATGCATATCTCCCACTTTCGTAGGCCGTTACTTATAGCAATTACCAGCTTAGATTACATGGCATAACAGACAAAAACGAAACGAAAAAGTGGAGCTGTTTGCAAATCATCCATAACGACTGAATCTATTAACGTTGCCAGACACCTAATCTAGATTCTTAGATTTCTTGTAAAAGCTCTCAAATAACAAAAGCATCCGCGCTAATGAATAATGTAAGCAACTAGGTTAGGTTGTAAGACACGAAATATTCTGATTTAAAATAATATTATGATGTATCTAGTCAACCTTGGGAGGTGGCAATGAGAGAATTGTCGACGAGTCTTTACTGTACCTAGCGAATATAAGGTGGTAGATGAATTAGCAATACGAGGTGGTTGCGCTAGGTATCGCAGCGAGCGGGGGGCGCGCGGGGGGCAGGCGGGGGGGCACGTGGCTGCCAGACAGCGGGGCTCCGCATGGGAGGCTAGCACCAGCCTCTTGCATCGCTCGCTGCTCACCGTCGCGACAGCTTCACGCGAACACTGCTCCACTTTCATTAAAATTGCATATTAAGCCACGTTTTCACGACACTTTAGCGACGAACATGTTAACTAGCTTGTGAAAACATATCTGTTGATCTAGGAGAATTGAGTACTCTTGCACACTATGCACAGCATAGTAACGCGACCAACTTTAATTCGCGTGCTTATGCAAATATGGACTCAGACTTAATACAAACATTGCAGGAATCAGAGAAACTGAATCTATACCATTACGGAGTTGAAAAAGACATGTACACACGGCTACACATCAAACTACAAGTCCAGTATACGCTGACCTCTCATTGTATGGAAATCTTAAACAATGCGAGATCAGCGTATACTGGAAAAGTATAGCTTGATGTGTAGACCCAAAAGCAGCAGCATTTAGGCTAAATACCTACAAAGTAAAGTCAAGTCTGTCTATGTATACCTTTGTTACCGTATTACATGCTTTGAATATCAAACAAAGAAAATAAATATTGAAATTGGGTAATTAAGATTAATCACATGAAACATTCTATAACAAGTCTAAACGACGAAGGTATTTAGTAAAAATACGTTTACTATTTATATTATAGCTTGGCGCCATAGTCTGCTTGCATAAGCAAATAGTGTGCGATTGTAACCCAATGTAGATCACTGAAACGCGTTTTGAATACAATTGCTGGTCAAACAATCCTAATCGAAAACATTCAGTGCATTTGAATTGTGGGGATAGTTCAATCGAAGATTATGATTCTATCCGTAAACGAATGCAAATTAAATTTCTAATCGATCGAAGAAGAAATAAATGAATGGCTCGTACACTTTATTTGTGAATGGCAACCATTAACTAGTTGTGAAAACTTGGTATGTTGAAGAGAGAGCATTCGCAACGATCATGCTATTAATAATTAGAAATTACATAAAATTGTTCCAAGGGTGAGGAGTGCAAGCCCACACTAGAACTGTCTCATGTAGATGGACAGTGGGCGAAGGCAGGGGGACTGGAGGACTCAGAACCATCGATCTACTTAGTATCAACATTTGACTACAACCTTTTTAATAACATAACACAAAATATACAATATACAACCAGTACCTCTACCAGAAGCAGATTCTCAAAACGATAACAAAGTCTATTAACCTGAATATTTAACACTCAAAACGTACATGTGTTAAAGTACATGCATGTTGTAACAAACACTCATGAACATTCTGAGTGATACCAAACTTGCCTACTTATACATACTATTTCCATATAAAGATATGTATGGAATGATTGGAATGTAATATCTATTGAATGAGAGAGCAATTAATAATCAACATTGGAAAGCGTAAAAGATTACACGAGAGCCGACGAATTCCTTTGCAGCGCGCGTTCGGTTGCGGCGTTCATCAATAGCAGGACATTAACCAACTTCACCGCGGGACAGATGAGAAGCATCAATAACGACAAACCGATTGCCAAACAAAGTTTACACCGCATTCAGATCACTAACTGTAAAAAGGCATCATTAAAATGACTAATCAAACGATCGACGTTCAAGAATCTAGTAAATGTTAATTATATGTCGGAATTTATTGAAATTATTCGAAATAAAATTAATTCTTGTTGTGATATTTAGTAAAAGAGAGGTTTGGGTCGGTTTTGGAGAAGTGGAAGGCTCCCACGGACCGGTCGAGGTAAGTGGTCCATCAACCTCTGTGTTACTTGGCGGTCGCCGATCGCTCCGCTTGCCGCTACCGCCGCCGCCGATGACTAGAGACCCCCACCGCCAGCCCGTCAGACGCCCTTCACCACATGGCGCACAGTGCACACTTCTAACTAGTTCTAACCGTACAATCATTAGGAAAAACTTGGGGTTAATTGCAAAGATTTAGTGTCAACAGGTGCGCTATCTCACCTCTCAGGTATTTTCAATGTTAGACATAAGTAAAAACACGTAGTACCTAAGTAGTAAAACAATAATATTGAATAAACTATTGGCAAAAATTGCAGTCTCATAAAGCCCTAAATACCCTGTATACTTTGATGTGAATGTGGAGAACATCTTTACAGTCAGGCCAACCACCAACTAATGATGGTTGGCTTCGAGAGTCTGTCAGTGGTGCAGATTATAGTACATTTTCATTGCAGTCTTTTAGAGTAGAGGTCCAGAAAATAGCCAAAGTTCAGTAATGTGAGTTAAAAGTCCGATTATGATGATACAAGTTAAACCGCCTAACCGTTCCCGACAAGCAAGACACGTTGAATATAATGATCGCTAAAGATGAATTAAGCACAGCTTACCGACTGTAAATTTCTAGAAGCTTTATGTAAGTTGATCAAGGTGATGTCAATGTATCTAAATAGTTATGTAAAGTTAGGTTTCTGTTTACTGACAAAGGATATCAAAATTAGCAATGTAAGAAAATTATTCGCTGGTGGCATTATTTTCATATCATAGCAGTCAACAAACAAGAAACTACAACTCTAGAAAACTTAGCTCGGCACTGTCATTGAATCATTATTAAACTTGAAGAAAAAAACTTGGAATAATGAATGACCACGATCCTAAGGTGCAAAATACTCTATTTAACCAAACACCAAGTACATAGAATCGCATTGCTTTTCACCAAGTTAACGGCACAAAACGGACCACTTTCGAAGAGTTCCGTTTAAGTTATAGCTTCAAGCGAAATCGTTACTATGCATCAAACTTGAAGGCACACGCAGGAATGTGGCCCCAAAGTGTTATGTTCTCTGACAATTGTACCGAACCGAGTGATAGTTTGATGTTGCTGATAGCCCGTGAAGGTGAACCGGAAGTTGTTGTATGGCTGTTGTTTGTCATTCCCAATACAGCAGGGATATCATCGATAGTAACCTGTAACACACGTTTAAATGGTCTCGTAGAAAGAATGGTTACCGAGCTTGCAATACGGGCTTTTTATCAAAATTGGAAAAAATATCAATAGACGGTGATATTGGCGCCAAGGTCGCCCGGAAAACTGTGGATAATTATACGTCGTTCCGTTTTGTCGAAGGAGCCAAGGAGCCAGTACAGGCGGAGCCAAATGGGCGACTCTATAACTAGCATTGGAAAGGTTTTCAAACAACGCACTGAAATTAAACATTTTATGCAACAGAAACATCCGAGTTTGTTTGAAAAGAAGATTGAAATGAACTCCAAAGACCATTATTATTAATATAGAATACCCGTTGACTTAATTAAGATGATCCTTAACAGTACCTACCAAGGTTTCATTGATTACTCATTAGATCAGATCAGATCATTAGATCTCGCCGGGTTTTAGTCCAACTATTACGAAGTCAAGGTACCTTGTCGTAATACCTGGTAGAACAGTTTGTGTTAGAACTAACCCTTTGGTGAAGTGCATCGAGATCGGCGTCGGCGCCGCTCGCGTCACGCGACCGCATTCCATGGCGCGGGCGCCTTCATTCATGTCGTGCTGCTAGGGCTGTCAGTAATCCAACTTCCAAAAAAATCCCGGTATTCCACCATGAACGGTTAAGTTCGGACTACTTAAAGGTATGCAATTGCCTTGTGAGAAATATTTTGTATGGTTGCAAGTTAGCCATTTATTACTTACCTACTAGAGTAAAAGTTTAGACCTTTACTCAACAGTGCTGGCAATTTTTGGTGGTCTGTATCACATTATGTTAAAAAATGGTAACTGTAACTGTACGTATATATTACGAAACAGTAACTTAATTGTAGACGCCTTAGGGTGACCTGTTATGTCTACAAAATGTTTAATAAATAAATAAATATAAATTATTCAGTTTGAAACTACTTTTAACGGCTAATTCATAGGGAGTACTTTGGTGGACCAAATAGGCAAATCTATGACAGAGATTAGAGAAAGCTTTATGTAGAAAATCAGTGCAAGAACCGAAACCAAGACCCGCAATAAAAAGAATGAAGTGCAAAACTAAAAAAATAAGAGTAACTTAGAAGTCTATCAAAGCTTCATAAATTAGCAAGGTTCAAAATATGACCACTGCAAATAGGTTAGGCGCGGGACTGCAGCCCTGTGCACGAGCGAGAGATCGCAACAAGACCTTTGGACGGAACGAGAAAAGCGACGTGCGCCATTACCCAGTATGGGAACACAATTCGTAGACGCACGCGCACGTATTTGATGCCGGACTTGCTGCGTTCCATCTTGCGCCGGTTTCCCGGCATAGCCCTATCCCTGTCACTCACTAGGAGAATTTCCTTTCGGCGCAGTATCTACCGATGCGTCTGTTTGCATACTAGCGGAGTGATTTGATCGATCGCCGGTTTCCGGTGAGAAAAACAGGTTGTTTGTCAAGTCAGGTGGTGTGGTGCCTTACCGTTAATTCTTTGTGTGTCCGGACCGCACGCAATGCATATCTCTAGCTTATAGTTAATATATGTATACTTAGGTTAAGGGTGTATGACCTGAAAATAAATGGTTTATTATTATTATTATATGGACTTGTCTACTATGACGTTTTATACGCAATCAATTTTGTAACATAAACAATAGTTGACATCCAAACAATAGTTAGCTTTATCTACATCATAGCTTACTTCTGTAATCGTTATTGTTGTCGTAGTTAAAGACAATGAGTAGAAAATACCTAATAAAATAGATAAAGCTATGATGCACACACATGACATGCAGGAATCATAATCAGACCAGTCTAAAAAAAGCATAGGCATCAAAAACCGCAAAGCAAACCAATCTAGACTTTCATGGGAAATTGTGAGTGGCGTCAGGAATGCAGATATACATAACAGTGACTGTTACAAAAAGGACCTGACGTGAAATTTTTTGCAGCTCCACGTATCTAGAAACATGAAACGTTTCGTGAGCAATACAAGAATAGTATTGTCGCCCCGATACAGTTGCGCTTAGTCACATCCGCCTATAAACATAGGTACACAATACAATAGCGAGAATTCTAAAAATAAGAGCAAAATGAACAATGAGACTCTTCTAAGAAGCTGTTTCCGTTTTGCGCCTCTCAAATCAATATTTTCAGATACGTTAAAAAAGTCTTCAAAAGCTGCATGTTTAGCAAACATTATGGTCCCTTTTGCGCAGCAGTTGTTGAACCGGAAAATGCTTTGAAACAAACCGAATGTGAAGATGTACAGCAAAACTTACTAATACAAGATCTAAAAAGACCTGCTTACAATCAACAAGCGAGAGGCCGGTTGAGTAAAAGAATGAAAAAACTTGGAAATGAAATTCGAGATCAAAAATGTAAACAAAGGTACATATTGCCAATTTAAAATAATAACCTCAATTGTGTAGTTTGTCGAAAAGTACTATAATTTATGTTAAAATTGTATTCATATCTTAAACAGGTAAAATATAATATTGCACACAGTTTTCAGCTTTAAAGTGACGTAAACTACGATCTAAGAATAAAATATAACTGTTTGAAATAAAATCGTGCAAATTATTTTTATGATACTGGCAATAAGGCAGAAGCTCGTATATTATCTATTTATAAAATGTTTTTGTAAATTATATTGCGTTATATCCTAATAATCGATTCAAGTTGGGTATCCCTACAGGTCGCCATTTTGTTTTGGTCATTCGGCATAGAGGAGAGCAATACTGTCATTTGGTTTCTGACGTTTGTTGTGATTGAATGTGTCCCTCCTGAGTTTTTATTTGCTGACAGTTTATAATAATTAGTGTAACTGATGCTGACTCTTCATCATCAAGCTCATCAGAGTCCGAATCAGGAAGTGAATCAATTATACGGAGGGGGTGTATAGTGGGCCATTAAGTAAGCTACCCATTTCCGAGCGCATGTGCACGAGCGGAAATGGGTAGCATACCTTGTGGCCCACCGTACTTTTCAAGTAAAGTAACATCTAATCTTGTATTGTTATCTGGTCAAAATTTTAATTTTTAAATAAGTTCGGTAACAATTGAAATGTAAATTATATCAAATAAATAAACATGAGCAACTTGTTCATAAGAATAGAAATCTTTTATTTTCATTAGTTTACGACGGGACCTTAGGCTATAAATGTTTTATTTTGACAAAGAATGACTAGGGAAATGTTGACTATCCCTGAAACGTCACTTTGACAATGACATTTCTTTGTTTACATTTTTGATCTTGAATTTCATTTCCGAGTTAGAAACTAATTGCAAAAGCAACAAGGATTAGACCCTGTACGCGCTGTCGTGATTGTTTCAGCGCTTCTAAACAAATTCAGCCGTTGATTGATTGATTTATTTATCTTCAGTCGGTATTCAAACTCTATATTCTACAGGCACAGAGAAAGATAGATCTGAAAAGAAGATCTAACTGAAAGTGTCACTAGACCGATCTACACCAATGGGATTAGAAATATCTCAATCGAAGGGATTTTACGCAGCATTTCTACAGATACCATACCATGAACAGGATGGTAGACAAACGAATCTTGAAAAACAACACAAGTACCTATGTAGATCTGTATAGCCTCCAGGAACGGTGTGGGGGTGCTTGTGGATGCGCAGGTGGTCTCGCGTCAGCGGCCCCTTGATGAGCTTCATCGTGTGAAGCGTATAATAAATACGTATTTAATTGAAAACTGAAGGTTTTAACAAGCAGACCGATCAAAAATAAGAATCATGTGCGACAGTAATCATTACAGATTAGAACGACTTAAATGCCGACCTAACTGACTGTCGATTGCACTTTCAAGTATGCGACGGACAGTTTATTTTATATCTCAACCTGGATTGTTGCCAAAAATGTCACAATAAGGAGAAAAATGTAAACACAGCCGCATTCTAATTCAAAAATAAGGTCGTCTCGTCTCCCTGTCCGTGAACGAGAGACGACGATGTCTCGCCAAAACAAAACTCGAGTTACCTACGAGTGCAGGGATTATTTCTGTGCAGACTCATTTATAAATACTTTAATGCTCTCAGACGACAAGACTAATGCTCTACAATATATTGAGACTTGTGCATGCCGCGACACTATACTCACACATTTATTAAAAGCTTTCTTTCGCAAGTTCTGAAAAAGTCGTAACGCAAATATAGCAGACTAGTCAGTGCGCTAATATAAAACGTCTGCGTTCGTGTTTACTTACATACAAAGCATGTGTATGACACTCAGTTGCAGAAACGATCTTTAAATTTTAAAGACTACATTAAACACTAATGTAGCATTAAATCATTGCACAAAACCATTTTTTATTTTATTTTAATGCTCCATTAAATTTAACTAATGAAATGTCAAACCTAATGAAACCGGCCATTTTAAACACTTTTACGTTGCACGTAACTTCATTAGCGCCCATTAGCAGGTGGTGAACTTTAAGTTTGACATTTCAGATTTTTTAATTTTAATGGGCCGAAAAGCATCCATTAAGAGCAACATTAGTGTTTTCTACGGTACTTGAATGCATTTCTGTAATTGAAAGATGTCTTTAACCAGTCTTTCGTCATTATCTGATTCTTATTTAATAGATTTAGGTACCTCGCCGTCGAATCCCAGACCGAGTGAATTTATTTTTAAAACATGATGGAGAAGAGTTTCGTGTAAGGTATAGAATTTCCAAGGAGGCATTTCTTCAAATTTGTAACCTACTTGATTAAGATTTAGAACCAGTGACGCAAAGAAATAAATCCATTAATGACCTTACACAGCTTTTAATATTTTTGAGATTTTTCGCCACTGGATCTTTCCAGAAAGTATTGGGTGATTTAATAAACATAAATAAATCAACAGTTTGTCGGAAACAGGTTGGGTCGGGTTATTTGTCAGTTTTTTTATCCAAAAAGTATCCCGTGAACTAGCAAAATTAAGCCACCTCTATATTAAAATGCCAGACCGGACGGAACTACGTAGAAATTGATGGATATCCACGTGTGGCAGGAGCTCTAGACTGCATACATGTTAAAATTAATATAACATAATAAGGGGGATGCGCTAAGGTAGCCCACGAAATTCAAATCTTATTACCTTTTTTGTAATTTGCAGGTCAGTAACACATTGTATGTTGATCTAATTATGATTCGCGACCATAACCAATATGGCTTTACAGAATTATAATCATTAGAATATGAATCAGAAGTATAAAATTTGCAAAAAACGTTGGTAAATTTGAATTTCGCGGGCTACCTTAGCGTATACACCTTAAACCAGATTATTTAAACTAGACTAAACCACAGAGTACACTGAATACACATAAATCAACTACATTTACTATATTTTATGCTAAAATTGTGGTGTACTTGTACGTACGGATAATATCAGAACGCAAATGTTCACTCTTTTCGTTCAATATGGTAATTTGTTCCTGGCAATATTGTTTAAAGTCTTCTTTAACTAAAGTGACATTAAAAATGTCTAATGCCATCTAAAATTTGTTTGTGCAACTTCATTAAAGTAATGAATTCATTAGCGATAATGCTGCTTTATGTAATGAAGTGTTAATGGTGAGCTTTCTGCAACTGAGTGTGAGTCGCTTAGACAACCAAACATTAGCATTTAAACGATGACAATCGGATATGCACTATTTAACCCTAGTCTTCAGTGATCCTAATATGCAAAACCTTCCGACCTTTTTGTGGCGTTTAGCATTAGCGTGAGGCTGAAACAATTCGGAACCTAATTTCGTAATATTCATGTTCAAGCCCTTTGTCGATCACATCACCTATGCAAACGAATATGATGTCATGACTGAGCAATATGCATAGGTATCTGAGAAGTAGTTACACAGATTATGTAGGTACGAGCGAAGGCGCCATGGCGGATTTCCTTCGGCGGTGCAGCATTCCTCGCGAGCCTCCGTCGTTAGTCAGCCTCGCGTTTTACCGATAATCGCGCGAAGGTAATCGTTCGCATGTTGAACAGGTGAATTATGAATGGGACACGTCATTACACCCACGTGCGTGCCCGTGGAACCGCGGGCCCGCTGACAGGCGCCACCGACACCACAAGCCCTACACCTTTGCCAACAATATTTCATAAACCATAACAATATTTTTTTATTAGGGTCATAAATAGTTCTTTAAAAGGTCTTCAGTACAAACACGGTAAAATACCATAAGCTTAATAAAGATACAACCTTTAGTTCACGTCAGTAGTCTGAACTTTGTACTATCACAAATTCACAATTGACTTTTAATTTGTCATCGATTGTAGTAACTTTTGCCTCAACTTTGACTATGAATTTTCTGTAAAAGTTCGATGATGTAAATACATGGTACGCAGCGATGCCAGATTTTTTTCGGGGACAGTGTGATTTTGAAACCTTTTGAGTAAAAAGCCCCGCTTTCAACGAAACAATCCCGCTTTTACATAATAAAAATATGTAAATAATCAGTCGTTTTTTTATTTTTTACTACATAAGTATCCTTTTTAAGTTTACAATGATGTTAGATAAGTAGCCATAGAAAATGCATTTTAATGAAAATACGATACATGACTACTAATATAACTTCCTCCTTTTTGGAAGTCGGTTAAAAACAATAACTGTCTGGTTTAACCTGTGTTGAACCAGTTAGGTCATCAAAAGAATATACCTAATATAAACAAGTAACACATTACTTATTTATTTTTCTATCCCCGAAAAGCGGGACTTAGCCTGTCCCGCGCGGGACATTTAATTTTGGGCTTCAAATCGGGACGACTGGCAACGCTGATGGTACGGCAATTAGTAAAAGCAAAATATTTTCCCTTCACTCCTACTTAGTATTTAGATCGTCTACTGCATAAGGCGAGGCGTCGAACCAGTACAGTTATAGCATATTGATGACAAGGTGTATAATGAGCGAACTGAGTCATCCATTCATATCACCAAAGAAGGTAACCGGCAACATAATTTTGGAATGTATAGGTAGATTTACTCACCAATAAGTCTTAATAATCGCACAACTTATTCATGCTATACTTGGAAAAATTGTGCATACGAAGAGAACCGGTTCAAGATGGTAAACAATCATGAGTCATAGTTATCTGCAGTAAATAATTACTTATTCATATTTTAAAAATAGTTACGGATTTTCCTGTTACAGTCGCTGTACTCGAGAGCGACAAGCGAACATCGGTGCTGCATTCAGTTGCGTCGTGACTTATTGATTTGGTTCTGTTTGGCTTGCTCGGGAGGTGAAGCCTTTTTTAGGGTTCCGTACCCAAAGGGTAAAACGGGAACCCTATTACTAAGGCTCCGCCATCTGTCTGTCTGTCTGTACGTCTGTTTGTCCGTCTGCCACCAGGCTGTATCTCATGAACCGTGATAGCTAGACAGTTGAAATTTTGCCGCTATAACAACAAATACTAAAAAATAGAATAAAATAAATATTTAAGGGGGCTCCCATACAACAAACGTGATTTTTTTGCTCGTTTTTGCTCTATATTGATAACGGCAACAGGTAGACGCTTGAAATATTCACAGAATATGTAGATATATATATTGTCTTTAAAAATAAATAATTAAATTAAAATAATACAAATATTTAAGGGGGGCTCCCATACAACAAACGTGTTTTTTTGCCATTTTTATAGATAATGGTACGGAACCCTTCGCGCGCGTTTCCGACTCGCACTTGGCCGGTTTTATTTAATTGAGAATGGTTGGATAACATAACAGGAGTGTAGATATAAAAATAAATGAGTTGTTTGCTAACGTCATGTTTGAAGTGCAACAGTATAAATTGTTTGTTACCGGTGTGTTTAATAGGCAATTAGATTGTGGTGTGACGCACATAACGCATGCGCGTGCGTGCCTGCCGTGTGGCGCACGGCACCGCGCACCCGTTACACACTAATTGATTCAGTTAAACAATGCCGTGTAAGAAACTGCAATGAATTTATGTAACTCATGATCAAGTGCACATGCTCGCTTCACTACCCAAAGTAAATAACAGTTGTAAAAATAAAAATGCATTTCGCACATCTGTACCTATACATGCAGCATAATATTAGTTTTCAAAAAGAAAGATCTTGATTCGTAGGATTTATAATACTTAATAGCTTTAAGGAACTGGTGGGAATTTCCATAAAGACACTTACGGGTAGTAAATAAAAATTTTAAATCTGTTTATTTCATCAAACTTTTCATACTTTTTTACATTAAATATACCGCTTAATCTAGATATAATAAGATTATGTGTGCTATAAGCTTATTTAATATAGTTCCTCACTAAAATTTATGGCAGAGAACCTACACGCTGACATCCTCCATTCCATACTTCCCCACAGTAAAGTAGGCTTTTAAGATGTTTTTAATTTGTTTAGGTTTTTTGTCTTTAGCAATTTTTTTTGGTAGTTCGTTTAGAATGGCAGGAAAGGCGTACGTAGTACGACCAGGCTCTCTTACTATATTCATTATTCATCTTTGGCAGTTTATATGTAGGCAAGTTAGAATAGAAGACCACGGAAAGTATATATTACATTACAAAGGAGAAACACCAGGGCAATATGGTGTGGGTTTTTTGATAAAACGGAAATATACTCTGACCGAATAGTGGAATTGAAAGGAATATCCGAAAGAATAGCAATTCTCAACATTAAACTTCCCGTACAGAATAGCAGAGATGAACCTTATTCAATTATTCAGGCATACTCACCAACTGAAGCAGATAAAAAAGAAGATATAGTCAAAATAGAAGACTTCTATCAAAAATTACAAGAAACTGTGGATACTGCTTACAAAAATATAATAATAATGGGTGATTTTAACGGGCAAATTGGGGAATGCCATGGAGGCGAAGAGTATACTGTGGGAAGACACGGTAATGGTAACAGAAGCAAAAACGGAAAAAGATTGGTGAACTTTGGCTTAGAAAACAAATTAAGTATCATGAATAGTTTTTACAAAAAGAAAAAGAGCAAGAAATGGACGTGGACTTCCCCAAAATGGGCTGTATAGAAATGAAATCGATTATATTATGACCAACAAACCAAGAGTTTTTAAAGATCTGTCAATTATACATAATTTACATTTTAACTCTGACCATAAGATGATTCGTGCGACGTTACGAGGGACACATACAAAGAAAGGTCGAAGGTTGCAAACTAAATCAGTACCCTGTGTGAACATTAAGGATGACGCGGAGTTAAGGCACAACTTAAAGAAAAAACTGGATAGAAGAGAGGAACAATATAACAATAAATCAACTCAAGCGAAATATTGCGATTTTGTAAATATCCTAAAAACTGAAGTCAGAAAAGTATGTACAAAGAATAAAGCAATACTATCCACCGAAACAACTCAACTACTTAAAGAAAGAAAATTGCTTCTACAAGGCACGGCAAAATAAAGAGAAACGTAAAGAGATTTCAGAAATAAGTAAAAAAATCAACGAACAAATAAGGAAAGACAGAAAGCAAAAAAGGGCAAGCACTTTCCAATATCATATTAAGAAAACAGGCGGAGTAAAGAAAGCGTTTAAAGAGTTAGAATCAAAGAAAAATTGGATGCCGAATATGAAGGATACACGGGGAAAATGCACTAGCAAAAGATTTGAAATATTAAATATTGCTACGGAATATTATAAGGACCTGTATAAAAGCAAAAATGATAAACTAAATACGATTCTGATTGACGACATACAAGAATCTGAACCTATACCACCTGTTCTAGAAGAAGAAACAGAAAAAGCTATTATTACGCAGAAGTTAATAAAAGCACCCGGTCCCGACCAAATCACCAATGAATTCTTAGGATATTAATGCCAGTAATTGTACCCAAACTAACCAATTTATTCAACGAAATAATAAAAACAGAAAATATTCCAGAAGATTGGACGAAATCAATTATAGTTTTGTTTCACAAAAAGGGGGAAAAAGGGGACATTGGCAATTATAGGCCGATAAGCTTAATGTCTAATATATATAAGATTTTTTCAAAAATATTACTATTTAGACTAACTAACACTCTCGATGAAAATCAGCCAAAGGAACAAGCTCGATTTAGCAGCAACTTCTCGACCATAGACCACATTCACGTCCTACGACAGATACTTCAGAAATACAAAGAATACAATAAAGTATACTATCTGGGTTTCGTAGACTTCAACAAAGCGTTCGACTCCTTGGAACACCACTATATATGGGAATCATTGGAGCGACAAGGGGTCCATAGAAAGTACATACGCATACTAAAGAACATTTACGAGAAAAGCACAGCACAAATAAAACTGGAAACGACAGGAGAAGAGTTACCAATTGAAAGAGGCGTCCGTCAAGGTGACCCTATTTCGCCGAAGATATTCTCAGCTGTGTTGGAGATGATCTGTATGAGACTGGGTTGGAATAATTTCGGACTTAACGTGAACGGAGAGAAATTAAGTCACTTGAGATTCGCTGACGATTTAATACTTTTCTCCGAATGCCCGAAAATCTTGGAAAAGATGTTAGAAGAATTATCAGACGAAAGTGCAAATGCAGGTCTCACTATGAATTTAACAAAAACAAAAATAATGAGCAATTCTTCAAAAAAGGAGGCTATCAGAATCAATAACCAGCAATTAGAATACGTAAATGAGTATATTTATTTAGGGCAATTAGTATCACCAACAGAAAACATGCAGAAAGAAATCGAAAGAAGAATAGCTAACACTTGGAAGAGATTCTGGTCGTTAAGCGAAATAATGAAAAACAAAGAGATGCCAATGTCGGAGAAACGAAAAGTTTTCAATGTTTGTATCCTGCCATGTCTGACATACAAACAAATACAAATAGTTTATTTTCTTTAACAAGCTTTTACTACATACTAGTTATAGAAGTGTCCCTTTAAGCAAGTAAATGCCTGTACTAGGACACTCCCCTCTTCCGTAACTTAAATTTACATAATGTACCTACACAAGTAATGCCACTGTTTACTATTTATAATTAATTACAATATTAAAAATTAGATTAGATTAGATTAAATATAACTTAGTGTGCGTTTTGTGTATGTAATGTGAGGTGAAGTGGGCATAATTATTTGATCTGTGTTATGAGATGTATGTTTGTGTAGGATGTGTGTGTGTGTGTGACCTGTGTGTGTGTAAATGTTGTGCATGAGAGTAAGTGTGTGCATGAATGAGTGAGTTATGATGTGTGCTGCAGGAGGGCCTCAGTGTCCTCATATGTTAGTGGTTTTATCCATTGGATTACAAGTTTTTTACATTCTAGAAATTGTTTGGTGTAGATATATATTTCTTTATTTATTTTATTATAGAGTTGAGATGACCGTTTCTCGTATTGCCTGCTACAAAACCTGGTTTTTGTTTGAGGAATCGGTGCTATAATATCTTTCCTCTTTTTTGATAAGATAGCGGTATCATAAGGCAGCTCTTTGTGTTTTTTCAAAATAGTCTGAACAATATAAAGTTTTCTGACCGAAAGCAAATCACTTATCTGATAAAAACTCTCGTTGGGAAATCTAATCCTTTTAAAAAACATTATTTTTATTAGGGCTCGTTGAACTCGTTCCACAGTAATAAATTTGGATTTAGCTGCCCCTCCCCAAATTGGGATGCAGTACACCAAAACAGACTGCACTAAAGCAATATAAATATCCTTTAAAAGATTTCCAAATGGGTCTCCGGTATCAGTTGCATTTTTTGGAACAACATATCTCAGTGTTTTAAAAATCCAGCTTAGTTTACGAATCCTATTTGAGACCTGCTCAAGGTGAGGGTACCAAGATAATCTCTGGTCAATCATGACACCCAAATATTTAGTTTGGGTGACCTTATTGATGGTAGGGCAGTCACAGGTTTCGTTTTGAGTGTCACCACATTTGTGAACTTTAATTGCGAGGTCCCTATCTGGTTGTGTGCGATTACATATACTAAAGCATATATAATTAGTTTTTGAGGTGTTCAACGTCAGTAGATTATTATTTAGCCATATAGAGATTTGGGCCATACCACATGACGCACTTTGCTGTACGTCATCCCAGGAACTCCCCGAGAAAACGACAGCCGTGTCATCTGCATAAGAAAAGACTTTGGCGTTATTAATTTTCATATTACAGAGGTCGTTAATATATATTAAAAAGAGTGTGGGTCCCAAAACACTACCCTGAGGCACGCCGTATAACACTTTTGCATCATCACTGACGTATTGCCCCAGCTTAACCCTTTGCATCCTGTTAGAGAGATAATCTTTAAGCAGGTTGAGTGAAGTTCCTCTTATACCAATGTTTTCTAGTTTGTTCACAAGGATTGGCACAGAGACGGTGTCAAATGCCTTTTTAAGATCTAGAAAGATGGTTAAACATATATTATTACTATCGAGTTGATTGGCAACTAGCGAGCTTAAGGCGGTAACTGCGTCTTCGGTGGATATATTCTGCCTAAAACCAAATTGTGTTTTGGATAGTGTTTTATATTTATCTAAGAATTTAAGAAGTCTGCTATTTATTAATTTTTCCAAGATTTTCGATATAGCTGGAAGGACAGATATCGGCCTATAGTTGTTGAGATCATCTCTGTCCCCACCCTTGTGAACCGGGGTAATAATAGATTTTTTAAGGGAAGCTGGGAAGACACCATCTCTAAAACAGAGATTTGCAAGATGTGCTATAATTGGGACAACCTCCTCGCGTATATGCTTTAAAAATCTTGTGGGGATATTGTCCCACCCAGCGGCACTATCCGACTTTAGGTTCATCAGAATTCTGTCTACTTCATTGAGTTCTGTGTCCAAGAGTACAAAGGAATTAGTTTGTGTAGACAGTCGATCAGGTACATAATTAGGGTCATTATTTGCGCTAGGTTGAATTTGTTGGGCCAGCTGTTTGCCAATATTTACGAAATAATCATTTATACAATTAGCTGATTCAATAGGGGTTGATTTAATATTAGTTAGTTCAATGTTTTGGCTTTTAAATTTATTTATGTAAGTTATTGTTTTAATATTTTTCCAAAGCAATTTATTGTTTGATTTTGACTTAGCAAGTAATTCTCGATCATGTTTTCTTTTAATTTTTTTTATGAGTCCGTTGCAGTGATTTCTATACCGATTGTATGTTATTTTATTTATTTCGTTGTGTGGGTCACTCCTCAATGTCTTTTGCAATTTATTCCGATTCTTAATACAACGAAGTATGCCTGTTATCCATGGTTTAATTATACGTTTACTGTTTGGAATTTTAGCTGTGGTAGTGTTAAGCTTAATTGTTTCAGTTAGTTTAGTAACGAGTATCTCCGTCAATAAATTGGGGTCGTCACAGAACAATAATTCCGCAAACATTTTTTTTTCACGTATTTGATTTAAAGCTTGCTCGAAATTTATACGAGTAGTGGTTTTATTTGCAACTTGTGTGTATTTTTGCTTACGCAGTGACATAAAAGTAGTGTAGTGGTCAGTGACAGTGGTATGAAGGATAGCGATAAATGCGGACGCCTTTTTTTTGTTAATTTTTATCATAAAATGATCCAAGCAATTCCTTTCCCTAGTGGGTAATGTATGTCCAGGGAGTATACCATGTAATGACAACATATTTAAATAGTTCACTCTATTTTGACTGTCCTGTGACGTCTCTATGTCTTTAGTTCTAATATTCATGTTTATATCTCCCGCTATAACTATGTTTTTTTGCGATGTTATAGTATCAAGGTGAGTGCAAAGTGAGTCAATGAAATTGTCAGTGTTTGTGTTTGATGGAGAGCGGTAAATACACAAGATATGGTTATCCAGAACATCCACCTGGAGACAGGACGCTTGAGCCAACTTTATTTCCTTTACTTTTGGTTTTAATGTGTCCTTTACATAGGCTACTACTCCGTCATTTTGGTTTAAATGACGAGTAGAAGTAAAACAGTGGTAATTATTAAGTTTAGGAATTGGTTTGTTATCGTTTAGTCGACACTCGGTTAAAATTATAATGTCAGTCTGACATACGCATGCCAAACTTGGGCCCTAACAGAACAACAACAAAATAAAAACAATATATGTCAGAATGGAATAGAGAGAAGCGTTTTGGGAGTAATTAGAAGAGATAGAGTACAGCTAAAAAGGATAAAAGGAAAGACTAAATTCAAAAAAGTTCAAACAGTATGCAGAAAATTGAAATGGCGCTGGACGGGACATAGGTTAAGAGAAAAGAAAGAGAAATGGACCAAAATAATAACTGAATGGTACCCTAGAGAAAGCAAAAGAAGCAGAGGAAGATAGACAAAGCGATGGGAAGATGATTTAAAAAAAGTAGCAGGCCCAGAATGGTTACGTACAGCAAAAGACCGAAACAAGTGGAAAGCCTTAGAGGAGGCCTTTGTCGAAAGACAAGCTGTTATGAGGGGAGACCAACCGAATGCCGAGGATAGGATTTAGTTTAAGTAAATTAGTTTTCTTACCTCTATTTTAAACTATTAAATATTTTTGTCAAATAAGTTAAAATGTAACAGTAATAAAGGCTTATTTTATTTTATTTTATGTAGGCAAGTACGACAGGTTACGAACAAAGTTTGGTCTCTTTGTTTTCTGCAGTTTATTCATAAATACAGAGTAATCAGAGGCAACAGCCAGTTTAACTTTGTCGAACACATTTATGATTTTACAATATTTAAACAACATGTCATAATCTGGTTTATATTTATGTTTAATTTTATAAGGTACCAATATTTTTAACATCCTTATCTGTATATTATAGATTTTCTTAAGATAGTCAAGTTACCTTTCATTTTTCCCTATCCTCCTTTCTATGATTTCTACAATAAGCACTAAGTGCAACGACTAAACGTTTAAAACAAAAATAAAACTACCCGCGGTCGGTGATCGAGTGAGCAGTTTTAGCTGAGGAGCCGAAAGGCCGGCCGGCGGGCGGCGGCCAGGAAATTGTAAAAGCTCATATAGAGCATCACCGGCGCGGGCGCATCTTCCGGTAAGGCGCTTTCCGACGTCTCGCGCGCACACTTCCGCCTTATATCGTACACTTTACGAGTGAGGCCGGCGTTTACTGAACTCCTCTATTTCAGGATAACACGAGAATAATGAGTAACTTTAGCATGAAAAGCTGCCACTATTTAAGTTATGGACGTAAAATATTGGTAATTAAGTTGTAGTTGAGCTGGAAGCTGTGCTTGGAAAAGGCAAAGACGCTGTGGTTGGAAAAGATAAAGCAAGATACTGAATAGAAAGATCTTAATTAAAGTTAGACTTAAGAGGCCGGCGATGGATGCGTAGTTCATACAAACGTAATACCAAAATAATTTGTAAATCAAACATATTCTCGGTCTTATGTCATAAAGTCGTGTGTCTTTATTTCGATTGGAATACATAATATCTAGGTTCCCAAATATATATTTTGAATGGACACTGATTTAAACTGAGTTAAGTATGAGACAAATAAATTATCTATATAAATTTTAAATTTCTCA
Source organism: Tiliacea aurago (assembly GCA_948098905.1). Taxonomy (NCBI): domain Eukaryota; kingdom Metazoa; phylum Arthropoda; class Insecta; order Lepidoptera; family Noctuidae; genus Tiliacea; species Tiliacea aurago. The sequence goes on from OX402590.1 coordinate 10,778,064, forward strand.
TATCTCGTCTTTATATCATTGTCCTTTCAAAATATATATTTGGGAACACAGATATTTTGTAATCCAATCAAAATAAATACACACTACCTTAAGAATATGTTTGATTTACAAATTATTTTGGTATTACCTACGTTTGTATGAACTACGCATGCTATGCCGGCCGGCCTCTTAATTGCATTGCATATCTACGATAAATACCATCGCGGACACTGGCGCCTAACCACTTTTAAACCTTATGCTCCTAGTAATAAGGTCGAAAAGTAGTTAGGCGCCAGTGTCCGCGATGTACATGTGCATTAACATTGGCGCTTTGTATCAGGAATAGTGTTAGAAATTACAATTTTACGGTGAATTCTTAGCGCAGCCATAAAAAGCGCGAATTTAACAAGACAAAATATTTTAACTGCAACTTGAAACTAACCGAGACCGATCAATATAATTCTAATAGCAGATGCCTGAGATTTTACGGTAGGTTACAATAACTATCCGTTCAGGATCTAAATGTTGCGAAAATAATTTAAATCGATGGAATGTAGGTATTAAGTTTATACCTATCTTAGATTTGACTCGCTATCTTCATAGATGAAATAAATATTCAAAATGCATACTTTATTGAAACCCAGACTAACCGAAGTCACCTTTCTCGAAAGCACATTTCAAACAAAGCAAAAAAATGTCAATACATACAGGCGAACAGTGTTTTAGAAAGTATCGCGTTAGTAAAGAATTCGTTATGAAATAGTATGAAAAGGTATTGTTTGAGGCGGCAAAGAAAAAATTAAAAAGCAAACAGTTGCGCATTCCATTGGCTAGTGCACGTGGTACATTCCAATGGGGTCATGCACCACACGGTGCGCGCGTGCGTAAAACAAGTGCAACGTTCGACGAATCCGGCCCTGCCTTCGCCCATTTCACCGAAACGAGCCTCGCCGAGCGACGAAAGCGACGTCTCTACATCAAATCACATCACTATTATCCCACTAATACTAAATGCGAAAGTTTCAATGATTCTACTTCACAACGCCGCTGTGTCTCGCGTTCTCGACAGATTTGAATGGAATTCCTAACTAAGGTTAAATGCATGTTGAATTATGATAGAAAACTTTGGACTAGCAAACCGAGTATTTTTTTAGATCAATCTGCCTAGCCTTTTCGCAAATACCAGTATTTTACATGGAGCGACTTCCTATCTGACCTCCACAACCCAGTAAGTGGGTAATACGATATCCCTTGGTAAGACTGGTAATCAGACTTTCGGACTTCTGACGAACCGTAACGACTGTCAAAGATCCACGAATGACAGCCGGGACCAACGGCTTTACGTGCTTTCCGAGGCACGGCGGAGTCTCGGTATGTGAAGATGGTCACCCATCCACGGACCAACCCCGGCAAGCGTAGCTTAACCTGATGGATCGACTCGTGCGGCTGTTATTACATAGCAACGAGCTCCTCGTTCGAGTATTTTTTAAATCATGAGAACTCAATCGCGGGCAATATCAGCAGCTAGTCTCACAATAATATACTTCTACATGACCGTCAATCTAGATCAGTGGTTCCCTAAGTTGACTGGACCGCGACTCACCTTACAAAAAGTTAAAAATTCGGGACTCATCTCTTGGTTTTCATGAAGGAAAAAGGGTTATGGAGGCTAAGAATGAAGGACTGTTGGCCCGGTCGGTCGATTTGTCGTCCTATTTTGGTAGATTTCGGGCCCACCCAATATTTGCTCATAGTTTCGGAACAGATCTAGATTTCCAGCTAACACTAAAAAAATAGGTGTCATTCCGTTAGATTTGCATATTGACTCCCACGCGCAAATGATCATCTTTTTGTGGTAACACTGCAGACGGTAATGACTAATGACAAATAATGCAAACAATGCGATGATATAAGCATGCCAAATATTGATGCATGCTCCTTTTATACCATACCTACGTGCAGATATCTATAGTCGGTCAGGGTATACTGAAGTTAATCGTAACAGGGTAAGGTTGAAACAAGGCAAATAAATAGCCATAACTAACGAAGGTTCGAACCACGACAGGAGCTTTACTTTGTGTCAATTATTACATCACCCCTCGCGCTTTCAAAACGGTGAAGGAAAACATCGTGAGGAAACCGGCAAGTCCTAGAATGAATTAATGAATGAAATGCACCGACCACAGCGTGGTTAAACCAGACCCGATCACTCGAATGAACCCAAAGATTCACACTAGCCCCTGGAGCCTCATGTTTCATGGGACTACAGAAACCATTGCATATTAAAGAGTAGACCGGGTGGCGCGATATTGGTAGGGAAGACGTGCCCTTGGTATATGGAAGGGTTATTAGAGCCATACCGGATATGCATCACCAAAAAATTCGAAGACTCTCGACTCGAATTCGATGGCATTAAGTTCGCCTCTGTACATTTTGTGTGCTTAAAGTGTTAAATAAATAAATAAATCTACCAACCCCCACAGGGGCCACGTGGTGGATTATGGTCCACTCCCTCTCACAGAGAGGAGGCCTGTGTCCCAGCAGAGGCAACATTATAGGCTGATTATGCTAACTAACGAAGAATGAGAGATTGATTTATCTAAGACAAGAAAAACAGAATAAAGCCAAGTCAAAAATATTCAAATATTTCATAAGTTTTTTGGGCTTTGGTAATCTCTTTCTGTTGTATTTTTTTTATTTTAGCATAAGTATTTTCGCAGTTGGAGTAATGTTTTCATTAGGAGTGAACTGACAAATAAGGATAACGTGGGTAAATGAAACATCATTGCACTACAGCGAAAACGTTCACTGCTAAAGTTTCTGCGAAAACTCATGCTCATCACATTCATAACGAGTTTAAGCTTAAAGCTCTGCCAAGACCACTTTGTTTGTCCAGTTAACTATTGCACGAAACTGTACAATAGTTAACTGGACAACTTGTTTTGTTGTAACTTTATGATCGTGGTAGCGCCTCTGACAAGAAAGAATCTAGGGGCCTAAAATGGACGCTTTGGCTGAATCATAATATGATCTGCTTACAATTCATATCCCGCAATTCAGCTGTTTGACAGTTTTGGTCCACAAATTATGAATTGCTTTAATGAAGTCTAATGTCAAATAGCAGCTGTCAAACAGATGATTTGCGGGATGTATGAATTATACGCAGATCATATACCTAATGATTCTGCCAAAGCGTCTATTTTAGGCCCCCAAGTCTCATCAACTGAATGCCTTTCATAAGACAATGAGATAGAAACAACTAGATTTTCGAGAGTCAATTAAAGAGTGTATTCCCGTTGTCCCCGTTTGCCATATCCCCGTCACGGGGACAGCGGGACGTGATTAAATTAATTCCCGTTGTCCGCTTATCGTACGAAGTAAACCTTTACAGCTAGGTTAGGTTAGAACTGTGACCACACAACGAAACGACCAGAAACATATTTTTGAATGTAAAACCAAACCACGGGGACAACGGGAAGTATTTTTAAATATTTAATTGAAGTACCGCTGTCCCCGTAGGACGGGGACACGGCGTACGGGGACAACGGGAATACACGAATTAAAGGCATCTTTATGAACGCGGGAACTTCAGGAAGTTGATCGGTAAGTGAAATGGTATTCACGATATCGTGAAAGAACAAAGCTTTTTATAATTGTATTATTGTCCCTCCAACAACGATCGCTTAAAGGCTTCTACATACCGGGGCGACTTGTCGCGCGACGCGACGCGACACAAAGGCACCGCTCGTCCCGCGACACGCGGGGCCTTTGTGCCGTGTCGCGTCGCGCGACTAGTCGCGCTGGTATGTAGAAGCCTTAACATCGAAATACGACATCCACATAAATAGCTGTTGGCGTCCATGCGGCCTTTCATATCTTGTGAAGCCCTGTCATAACGTCATTATCTACATAGACGTGCTGTCGCCGTCATAGTTCATAGGGAATATTGACACTGACAGCTGTTGAACGCGGTTTAGATGTGCTGACCGCGTTCAGTTATATTGGTGAAATTGGCCCTTAGAGTTCGCTGAATAATCTAGACTTCTAAAGTAATCGCCAAAGGACTAAAACGACACAAAGAGACATTGACTTTCTTCGACAAATTGCTAAAACCATTAAAGCTCATTCACATGTCAACAGTAGAATGCGGGTAAATGTAATTTAGAATCGAAACTAACACTAACTGATTAAGTACCATAAAGTCACTCAAATTCATGCAATCAGAAACAACTTGTGGAAAGTCTCGAATATCTAGAACTTGTGAAATACTAGCAAATTATACGGTTCACTTGGGGATATCTTGGGAGTAAGTGAGGAACGATTGCATCTTTTGCTAATTCGAACCTCCAGATTCAATACTAAAGGCACCTTCCTACTTATGTGGTATGTAAGTGATTAGATAGCATTGGGTATAGGGAAAGCGGCACTCGGCAGAAGCTGGGACGTGAGCACAGGGCGGTGGGTCGGAGGCTTCGCAGGAATGCGGCCGCCCCCCCGCGTCACCCCTCAGCCCGCCCGCCGCGCAAAACATTATTTATGGACTCTGTAAACTTTAATCACAACTTTCAGATTCCTTGCAAAGTTATAGAAAAGCTCTCTTTTCTGACATGCGATGGCAGGAGGAACCTACTGGTACCTATTTGCAATATCAGCTCTATTTTTGGGTTTCTCTTATAGCCTGCAAACATGAATCATCGATAGAGGTGCTACATGCCGATTTAGCTAAGCTTTTCTGAATTGCATTAAGACTTCTTGCAGGTCCAGACAAAGGCTGACTTACCCTTTGTCTGAGCCAGAAGAAATTTTCAAGCTAGTCAGTCGGTTTATCAGATTGAAATTCAATTAAATTACTGTGAAGGGTTTACAAGCTTCCAAGTCATGTTCTATTGATCTAACACGTTTGTCGTTTATTAAAACAAGAATGTTAATCGCCAGGAGGTAAAAATTAAAATAAACCATAATCAGATATGATGCGTGTTAAGGCGTTTTCTGGCAAAGAGGAGGTAATATAAAATCGACAAAACGGCTCTGCATCCATGGAAGGAGCGAACGCCGACACATTCCCGAGGCTTGAATCGTAAATTACGGCAGCGCGAGCGGCGCCGGCGCCGGGAGGAGAGCGCTTGTTACGATATTTGAACAAATTCCCGGCGGTGTTAATCTGCATAATAACAGCGGCGGATACAAAGCGGTTGCCGACTCCCATTATGCGCGGGCGCCAACCCCTCCCGCGCGCCGCGCCCTCCGCGCTCCTCCAGGCACACTGCGCCCGAATACCTATACGTGATTACCCACACCAACTACAGTGTTAAATCCACCGCCTTATCGCTTGCCATCGTAATGAACGACCGCTCCGAGTTTTCATACGGATTATTTATGAAAAATATGAAGTGATGGATAACGTATAATTTTTAAAATCGGAGCATGAGTAGTGTTTTAATATACACGGACCGAATTGTTGTTCCGGTGGTTTATAAAAATTATGATACGGGCACTTATCATTCACCTAGGTATCTAATTGGATGGGTGAACTTTTTCCTGCCTTTGTCATACTTTAAAGGAAGTAATATAGGTATATTGATCATGTTTACTGTATAAGTGCATGACTGGGGCTTGGCAAAAGCTAACTATTCAAGTCCTAGTCGAATGCAGTTAAAGAAAAGAGAAGATAAGAAAGTTTATTGACGTTGCAAATTTATGCAGGGCTTAGAGCTACAAAAATAATTAAACAAACGTTAGCTCGTTACAGAAGGTGCAATTATGAGTGTAATAAGCGGGAGGGCGATCTGCATAACAAGCGGGAACAAAGGAAACGCCGAGTGCTATCTCGTAGCCTCGTTACCTGCCATTACGCGGACGGCCCGGCTGCACTGAATGAACCTACCCGCTGCGCCGGCTCTCGCAAAACGCAATCGCGAAATCTACAGCTTAATATCAATGTTCATTCCTTTGCATTTTTGCATGTTTTAATTAGGTCATATATTTACTTGTTTTCTTAGTTATGTAAAAAACGTTTTTTGTTATGTGGAAAGACTACAGGTTTCTTCTACGAGTCTAAGGATAAACTTCAAAGAGTTCTTCAAAAACATTATCTATCATTGTGTCCATAGATATGTCTGTAACAAACCTCACGTTTACGACAATGCTTTTTTGGAAAATGTGAGATTTTTTTATCTTAGGTAGGTAGATTATTTAATAGTTTACTTAGCATAATTAAGTATATAAAATAAACACATTCATTTTCAAAATTTCAAAATTTGTAATCCATTGCTAGGCTAGAACTACTGCCGACAAGCTGTTATGCAGGTTGGCAGAATTTATTTAAGTTATCGTTAATACAGATAATAAATAACTAAATAAAGATTCAAATTTTGCATTGCAATATTACATAGTCGAGGTGTAAATCACGATAGCTAGATCCATGTGACTGTTGGGTTCAACATCTTATTAGGTACCTAACTTCTAAATAGTTTTCTACTGAATCACACAGTGATTATAGTTTTGTGGGTACTACGTGTTATTGTGATGATGAAGACTTCTCGCCAAGATAGTAACAGAGCTCGTAATAGACACAACAACGGTGAACTTCGAAAACATTCTAGGAAACTGTAACAAATGAGAATAGTTGGAATCTTTCGAAAACATCGGTAACGTCGCGTACATTAGTGAGAGGTGCCAATATTTAACAGTTATGAGTATGCTCGGGAGGCACCCACGCGTCAGTATAGACGACGCGACAAATCGCCAAGGTTGACTTCAATGATACGAAGCGCGCTGGCGGATTTTTCAGTGAAATAGTTTCATCGGGCGGTTTCGGCGGCGGTGACGGCAACGTCTGCGCCGGCGCGCCGGTCGATGCCCTCGCGGCCACGCGATTTGGCTCCACTCGACGCAACTACAAATGAAACATCGTTGCCAATACAGTCGTCTTGCGACTCTTGCCGCACTCGAGTTGCCTTCACCGATAAGCCACAGCCACAACACTGTCTCAACACGTACGTATCGCCGACTCCATCTCCTTGCTCGCCGGACTGTAGGCACCTATCCACCTCCAGACACCAGCCAACTGGCTCGTGAACACAAACGAAAGTAAAAATCGCATTTCTAAACGGTCGTCAAACATATTTCACAAAAACCAGTCTCGACGTTAAACGAAACAAAGCACTAAACGTTTTATAATGAATTGGCAAAATGAAGTCTAATCTATATCGCAATCCCCATGCCAAAAGGCAAGTAGGCGTGTGACGACTCATGCCAAACATTCGATGAGACGAGACGAGACAATACTCGACGCTGCTTTTCTTAAACGAAATTATACGTTTATTTATAGTTTGTGAAAACTAAAAACGGATCAGTGACAAACATGACTAATGTAAGCACCCATCGGACGGGATAGGTACTTAATATGTTTTAAATATCGATATAAATGAGAGTCAAGTTGGCGCAAGCGGCTATTGTTAACCCCGGCTAGCGGGTCCGATGCACAAACCATAGTGCAGCCATAGACGGCTAGCTGCATCCCGCTCGCGCCCGCAACTTATCAATGAAATGCCTGCGCAGCCGCCGCCGCAACGGTGCCTCGCGTTCCTTCTTCTGACGTAACAAAATGGCGGACAACAAATTTACGTAAGTACTTATCCTATTTAAGTATTTATAGAAAATTTGCTAGCAGAATTAACAATGCTCACAATATACGCCATTAAATAAACATAATTCCTGAGAAGTACTGAATTTGAAGTGTCATGACTACGAAATTACGTTCGAAAGAACAGTTACACAACACAATAGATTTATAAGAAACGCAGATGTACTAACATTGCGCTCCTTCATACTGGCTATAGGAATGACATAAAACTTCTGAGTATTTGTGCCATCTAGTCACAATCGAAATGAGGAAAGAAATTTCATAATTGTAACTTTCGACCTGTTATCGAAATTAGCGTAATCTCTCTGTATAATTATTATCAGTATAGGTTATTTGATTCTGGTAGCGCCATCTATGCACATTTTATAAAAAGTGTTTAGTGATCTGCGACTAGTGATCAAACGCACTCCTAAAAACAGAACAAGAGTAACCATAGATCCCGCTAGAGGGCAGTAATCTAAATTCGCGCTTGGTCGTGTAAGCTCTTCCGTTCGAAGATACCACTAAGCTTTGTAGCTAGATGGCGCTGTTAATAAGTACCGCAATTGACCTCTAATTTAGTATAGGTACCTAAAATAAAATTGACAAATTGAAAGGTATTGAATTCTTTTTGCTCGTTGTGTCTAGTTTAGTGAATTACAGCACAGGAGGCGACTAACCGGGCGGAGTGGAAGGACGCCTCGGGGGATGAGCCGGCGGCGGCAAACGATACGCCGACGGCGAGCCCTTCGGGGATATTGTGCACAGTGATCGCGACTACGAGGAGCATTATACGCTTCCACTGCGACGCCCGCGCCTCCATTGACCTCGTCACGCTGTCACGGCGGTCACCGTCGCCATTCTCACCAACTTTCTGAAATTAAAAATAATATTTTTATGATAACAAGAAAAAAACAGACATACACTCCATAAAATTCAATTCAGGTCCACATACATTATTTTTCGTTATATTGTTATTTTTTACGATGCCTAGCGATAGGAATTATGCAATTTCTCACTTGATTCGGTTATCAATTATTTCTTAATACACATTTATTGAACCTACTCCTGATAAAAACACTAATGCACAGACGCCAGCACATCAAGCTACTACAATCTGTCAAATTTCTTTAAAAGATTTTCAACTTTATCGTTAAAGCATAAGGTTTAAGGTTGATTGGGAAAATTTGATAGTTTCGGGTAGCTTGACCTGCTGGCGTCTGTACAAGAATTCAATTATTATTGAACAGTAGGCGGTCGGTCTTATCACAAAAGATGTTCGGTTGCCGACAACTTTTGGATGGATATCATTCAGATATGACGAGATAACACACGGTTTGTTAGAGCCTGATCACTTTCCTAATCTTCCGGAACTTCAGTAATCAGGCACTGTACAAACTAAAAACCGGCCAAGTGCGTGTCGGACCTCGCACAATGAAGGGTTCCGTAGTTGGGATGAATTTATCCCGAAACCTAACTTAACATTGTAGTTGAAAAACATGTTCTCCTATACATCGATCTATGTCACGGTCAATTCTCCAACTGCAAATATAAGTTGGTCGACTATTACTCGTTAAGAGCGTTTACACCTTACGGCATTTCATACAAACTTACAAGCCCTTGTTTTTCGAAATGACTGAACCGATTTTAATTAAACTTCATAAGCATAAGCAAGATACAAAGGTCTAAAAACTTAATAAAGAACATTTACGAAATGTCTTATTTAAAAACAGATAACTGGAAATCTGTTTCTATGGAAAATTTAAAATCGGTCTAATTTGGCTGCAACACTATTTTTCGAAAATGTTCTTAACTAACTTTTTAGAGCTTTGTATCCTGCTTATGCGTATGAAGTTTCATTAAAATCGGTTCAGTCATTTCGAAAAACAAGGGCTTGAAAGTTTGTATGAAATGCTGAAAGGTGTAAACGCTCTTAAATTGTAAAGCCTACTTAGCTGTGATAGTTTTCCTTTATTTTCGTTATATAAACTACTGCTATGTATTTTTTCAGATATCCAGAAACAACCATTTAGCTGGCAGAGGGGGGACACCTGACTAACAAAAAAATAACACTTTAAAGCAAGCAACAAGCATTACGCAAACGGATCCCTGAATCTCTAATGGTTTTCACAGACCGAAATATTTTCGAAAGGCCTATCCAACGATAGATACCCCACACCATAAGCTAAACGAGAAAAAAAAATATCATCCCCACTTTACGTGCATGAGAGGTAGTACATTAAAAAAAAAACCAAGGTTTTATTTTACCACTCGGCGTAATTAATATGTACACCCATACCAAATTACAGCTTTCTAGTACTAAGAGTCTCTGAGCTAAGCTGGGGACAGACAGACAGACAGACTGACGGAACTATAAGGGTTCCTTACTAGGGCTCGTTGACTACGAAACCCTAAATAGACAAACGCGTATTATAATTTATACCAATAACCATAACCAGCAATCATGTCAGTTCACATAATACTTGACAAGAGATTACATATTGAATATCCTTTGGGGGAGTGGATTTATTAAATGATCCAGTTACAGTAGTTACAGACCACGAACGCGCATCATGTGACTTTTAAATCGTTGATATAAGGTTTAAATTACAATAACTGACTCGCGCTTTACAAACGCAACCAACCAATATAAGTAGTTAATAATTGAACACCATGCGGGTCACTGACGACCGGCAACAACAGAATATTATGTATTGCGTCTGCTACCTACATGCAATGAAATGTTTATTTCTGTAAGTAGATCTTCGAAGCCACATTTACAAGTTAATTTGGACAATATTTTAAAACTAGATGGCGCAGGCATTCTCTAGCTGACCTGAGAACAAATGCCGAAACAAACTCAGAGGTCATGGTCTCTTTTTAAAGTCCAAAAACATCACTACATATTATAAAATAATAAATAAAAATATAAATAAATAAAGTCTCCCCGCCGCGTCTGTCTGAACACGATAAAATCAAAATCTGCCGAACTGATTTTCATACGGATCACCAATGGACTGAGCTGAGTGATCCATGAGGAAGATTTAGGTTTATAATTAGTGATGGGCCGAATGTGGTTTGAACCGAATCCGAACTTCGGCCGAACATTCGGTTAAAATGAAAAGTTCGGCCTACCTTCGGTTCAATTTCGCGCGCTTTCTCGAAAGCGACACGTCGTGACTTGTTTACGCATTTACTTCAATTATTGCTAGATGTACCCCGCCCGCACATCGCGCTCGTCAAAAAAACGTAACAAACTTCTGCCTGATAAGGCCAGAGTCTTTGGTGGTGTTTTTGCACCATAACCTGCCGATAAAGTGAATAGATAGATGAGAAAAGTTTGTTTAATTTGATTGTTGAAAAGAATACCCTTTAATTGTAATAAAAAAAAATACTGGATGTTAATGAATGTTTAGTTTGTGAACCAAAAACGTATTTTTTTTATTCAACTTACGAAATGTAATCCAGATGTTTGTTAGAAGAATACTAAGCTTATTTCATTTTTGTAATAGTATGTCTAATTTTTATGCCTAATTAATTAGGCAGAGATTTTTCAAGATTAATAAGAAGAACTGATTTAATTTAAGGTTTACATTTACAATGTTCCTAACTTAAATAAATGACCATGAGTGAGTAAAAGACAATTTTATTTTACAATAATGCCATTATTCTAATTCTATTAAATTTTAGACAAAATAGTGCAAGTAGGTATTATTTTTCTTGTGACGAATGTTCGGCATCTGAACCGAATTTCGGCCGAATGCCGAAGTTCGGTTCAAGCTGCCGAAATTCGGTTGAACCGAATGTGAACCGAATTTCGGCCCATCCCTATTTATAATTCATTATTGGCTGACGATGTAAAATACTCCAAGTAGGACGAACTACAGTTACATTCTAACCAACATGCTCAACGCAACAGACTGATAAGACACTACGAAAAAATAAAGCATCCAAGTAAAAGCATATTAATTTTGCAATGCACTGCAAAATTAATACAACTTGGAGTTATTGTGAGCCCATTAAGGAAAACGAATGTGTTTGTAAGTTATTTTAAACATTCGTCCATAATTCATTCATTCACGAATTATTCAACTCTTGTAAACATATCGAACCTGTTTTTAGCGCCAGTGCAGCGGTCGTGGTTATAATCATTTCAACTTAAAAAAATAATATAAATAAACCGTGTCAATACGTGAAAAGGTTAAGGTGAACGCAGTGTCCTAAAGCATAAAACTAGTTTGTTCCATAGCGGTTTAGGAAGAACACTGATCGCGAGTAATATTTTCTACCATTATTTTACTAATAAGGCAGTGAACCTCCAACAAAAGCCGAAATCCTTTCTAGAGGAGATTAAGTCGATTTCCAATTCGCTAATTTACACAGGGTGTAAGAAACGTATAGCCGACGGTTTTGTTATCGCATCAGCCAGCGGAATCCATGCGAGTTTTACACCTTTTTGACATAAAAACGTTTCCGTACGAATTCTTTTGATTTTGTATTTTATTTTATTTTAGGAGGAGCTTATGGCTAATAATAGCCGCACGGATCGATCGATTAGGTTAAGCTACGCTTGCCGCGGTTGGCCCGTGGATGGGTGACCATCTTTTCATACCAAGATTCTTCCGTGCCTCGGAAAGCACGTTAAGCCGTTGGTCCCGGCTATCATTTGTTGATCTTTGACAGCTGTTACGAGTCGTCAGAAGACCTAAAGTCTGACAACCAGTCTTACTAAGGGATATCGTGTTACCCAATAACTGGGTTGTGGAAGTCAGATATGCAGTCGCTCCATGTATAATACTGGTATTCAGCTGCATCCGGTTAGACCGGAAGCCGACCCCAAGATAGTTGAGAAAAGGCAAGGCTGATGATGATTTTATTAGGCCTTTAGTATAAAACTGTTTTTAAACATAAGTCAAGTCCAAGTTTTACATAATGCAAAGAAGTTGCTTATATTCATAAAAAAATATTGCATTAAAATAGCCTTTACGAGGGCTTATGAGCAAATCACCAGATTCTCAACTAACCAGATTCGTAACTCACCAGATTCACAACTCACCAAATGTACAATGAAACACAAAATCATAAAAAATAACAGAACAGGTACTTTATTCACCAAAAAATGTAAATCGAAACTAAACCAAAAAAATACGGAATACTTGATGTAGTTTACTTACTAAATTCACACAACAATACTTTTCGTAAATATTATTCACCATGCAATAAGTATACTAAAAATAAACTTTATGCGCCAAATTCACCTGGGTGCAAAATTATTAAACTTTTTAACATACCTGTCAACATTTTAAGGTTTATTTAAAATCATTTAGAGAAATATGACAGTTCCATATAACATGATGTGCTGTCGACTGTAAATTATCTCCAGAGTTGCGAAACTGGTGAGCTGCGAATCTGGTTAGTTGAGAATCTGATGAGTTGAGTATCTGGTGACTTGCTCATGAGGGTTTACGAGTGGCGATACTTAGGTTATTTTACTTCCGGTGTACCCTAAGCAGGCACCCTTGGCATCTTCCTAACTGGCTTATCCATAATAATATTCAATCAATCTGCCCGCCTTTTCCCAACTATGTTGGGGTCGGCTTCCAGTCTAACCGGATGTAGCTGAATACCAGTATTTTACATGGAGAACTGCCTATCTGACCTCCACAACCCAGTTACTGGGAATACGATACCCCTTGGTGAGACTGGTTGTCAGACTTTCGGGCTTCTGACGACCCCCAACTACAAAGACCCACGAATGACATGAATAATATTATAAATACGAACGTAAATTTATTTGTCTGTCTGTCTCATGTCTTGTCACCTTTTCACGTCATAATGGCTGAACGGATTTGGATGAAATACTTTTTATCGCGGTAGTAAGTTCCCGTGATCGAAGCCGGGGGCAAAAGCTAGTATTATTATTGTTGGTACTTAGTCAATTTGACTGTACAAAAATGAATTGATTTTTACTTTCTGATAATGGCAACACTGTCAGTACTGTCACTCAATGTTTAATATAAAACCGAACACTGTCCTCAGTTAGCTTCTTCTTATATTTGCTGCGATAGGAATCAGACATAATTCCTTCCCTGTGAAACGTTCAATATAATTGACCGTTATTTAAATTCTAAGTACTGCTTTTTATTTACGCACATAACCTAATTTCCTACAATTATGTTTACCACTGCCGTCTCATCACTTAGCACCAAGGCGTTACGTTTGCCGATTCACGATATGATTACAGTAGGATGGCTGGTAGCAGCTGAACGAGAATAGTCGAGGATCGAGTTAAATAGCGTAAGAAGGAGAGACATAACACTCTCTATGTGCAGCAGACAATCAGCTGATGACAATACATACATAATCAGCCTATACTATGATGTTGGTCACTGCTGGGACACAGGCCTCCTCTTTCTGTGAGAGGAAGTGGGCCGCCGCGTAATCCTCCACGCGGGCCCAGTGCGGGTTGCTAGATGTCACATTTCTTTTTAGTTCTAGGACATGCCGGTTTCCTCACGATGTTTTCCTTAACCGTTTTGAGAGCAATGGTGATGAAATAATTTACACAAAGTAAAGCGCCTGTCTGGGTTCAAACCCACGACTTACTACTCGTAAGTCGAGGCCGTTACCATTGGGCCACCACTGCTCATAATGATGATGAGTTATTCTCATATTAAGTCTATGCTGTGTGACTGCATGAAATGACGCACTGCAGGTTACCATCCCTTCCTTGTTGCTATTCCACCAATTCGCACTAAGCGTTTCCAAATGTATTTTATAGTGCGCACAGGAAAAGCGTGGAACTCTCTACCTGCGTCTGTGTTTCCGAACGCATACAACCCTAATCTCTTCAAAGTTAGAGTGAACAGGCTTCTGGGTAAGCTCACTCCATCGTCGACTTCTCTGTCACCTCTGCCCTAGACTAAGGTTAAGAGCAAACCCATCCTAAATAAAAAATGTCGGCGCTGGTGTTACGTCTTCTAACCCCATCGGGGAATGAAAGTGTGATGTTGTGATAATAATGTTTAATATAATGAAAGTCAAGGCCGGCCGAGAAAAAGTTTGGAGACGACCTAGACGCGTACCGCAAGGGCTGATCCAACGTGGCTCAGGAAAAGGATACCTGGAAGAATTTAGGGGTGGCCTTTGCCCAACAGTGGGATAGTGTCGGCTAACTAAAAATAATAATAATAATATCCTATTATTTTAGACAATTCAAAAATAATTCCTCTTCTCATACAGAGAAGGCACGATTGATTTATTGATTGATTGATTAATCTCTACGCTTGCTCAAGATGGCTTTAGCGATTTCAAACTAATATTAACTATATAGTCCAGGTTTCCTCACGATGTTTTCCTGCAACGATGTCAGATATCCATGATAAACACTGAATGAATGAATGAAATGCACCGACCCCAGCATGGTTTGACCGGACTCGATTGCTCGAATGAACCCAAAGATTCACCCTAGTCCCTGAAGCCTCCTGTTTCATGAGACTACAGAGACCATTGTATATCAAAGAGTAGACCGGGGGGCGCGATAATGGTAGGGAAGACGTGCCCTTGGGATATGGAAGAATTATTACAGCCTACCGGATATGCATCCTTGAGCAAGCATTGGAATAGTGGAGAGACGGGTGATTTTATCTATGGGCATCTTTTAATAGCGTCGCCGCTTGGTTGGCTCAGGTCCTCTCGTCTCTTGTCTGTGTCACTGCTATGCTGTATTACACGTTGCTGATTACAAAGTTTTCGTCTGAGATCTCACTATCCGTTTCAGATTTCTTGTAAATCTCGCTAGCAGTTTCCTTGATCTTATCTCGGTCGTCAGCCGTGTCCATAAAAAAATGTATTTCCTTGTTGAAGTATGTCATGTCCAGTTTTAAGTTTTCGCTTTTCTATGTCACTGCTATGCTGTTTGCAGTTGCCAATGTCCATGATAAACACTGAAAGTAAAAATAAAAAAAAGTAACGTACCAGTGAGTGGTGTGAATGATGATGTCCTCTGCGCCGCTGGGCCGTGTGTTGGTTGCTGATGCAGTCGGCGAAGTCGCCCGGCTGCTGCGGGTCCATGGTCACCACACTGGTGTTGTTGGACGGCCGCCGGTTCAGCGCAGTCATCATCTCCAAATCTTCTAGCTTCTCCTTCGAGTCTTTACTCTTTGTTATAGCTGTAATTTATAATAAAGCTTGTTAGATGATAGCTTTTTTGGGCAAGCAAGTTACTGGCGCGACTGTTGAACGCCATGCCGATGCAAATTCAGATTTGGATAGTGTCATTGTGTTTGTCCAATCGTAATTCGTCAATGCAGCCCGGAGTCTGGATTTGTGCTCGATCAGGCTTTTTCTTACAATTATCATAACTGACGAATTGTGGGTGCACTGCCAACCCTTCGGGGAATACAGGCGTGATCGTATATATAGTTCGTAATTTTATATTTAAGACAGTCATCTAAGGTTAAGGTAACCAAAGTATAATTAAATGGCCGAGGTCCATTATGCAATTGTTCGTAAATGAATGATGAGTTCATAATTGTGTGTATAATAATAGCGATAAGCTTGGTCTTTATTTCATAGTAAACTTGGTACTGAATTTGAAATCCGTTTCGACTTTTGTCGTGTTTAAAAAGTAGTCTCCTAAGTAAATGTTTGTTTATTGACTTTTCCTTTTCGAGACTCGACGAAGTTCAACGACGTCAAGTGTATTACGGACTAAGGCCTGCAGCAGTAAGCCGTCATTTCTTTACAAAGATCAAAGTTGAATAAGAACGCTTCATGTTATATTATTAGTACTTCGGTGCGTTATCATTTCTCTCTGTGTTATCTTCACGCGATCGTGGCTTTCAACACGTTTCTCCTAGTCATAAAATATCAAAGTCTCAAGGCATTATATTTGTTCATGTGCGTAATCAGTAATTAAGTCAATTCGTTACAATACCGTTATGACTGCTGTTAATAACTAACTCCTGTAATATAATCTTATGTTGTTAAAATAAATAGAGGCATGTTTGTTTATAGTGATAACAAACTAACATTGAGTTTAGATATATAACTTAGTAGCTAAGTCATGCAGATAACATAGAAATCCTTCATATAAAGATTCTGAGAGTTTAAGATCAAAAAAGGTACACTACAATATAATATATAAGATAAGAGATATAACACTTTAAACAAGGTAATCTTTGATTAAATACTCAATACTTCCTTGATCGCAAACTTTGTAAATAAAACACCAAATGTACGTAGGTAATTTATGCCATAATATTAATAATAAATTTACATAAAAATGAGGAAAATCATTGACACCAGTTATACTAGTAGGTACACGTTGGGGAATTTTATGAGCGACGGTTAGTAAATATTTAAGTAACTACTTTAAAACGAGGAAAATAAGATGGTTTTGAAAAGAGAAAGTTTATCAGGAAACCTTTAAAGTCTGATCTCATAATTATACGGATACATCTAGTAGATTCTGGAACACTACCTACGAATAAGGTTGTACAATTTGTTATCCTAACATCCTAACTAATATTACAAATGCGAAAGTAAGTTTGTTTGTTTGTTACCTTTTCACGCCTAAACCACTAAACCGATCATCCTGAAATTTTGCTTAAGCGTTGTCATGTGAACAGAAACGGACATAGGGTACCTTTCATCCTGAAAAAGATAGGTACTGTTCCCGAGGAAAACAACAGCGTTCATAGGATAATAGATGGCGCCACGTGTCTTTCGAATCGTGATTGAATTATATTATGGTATGTATTTAAAAACACTTTAAATTTGATGAAAACAGATATATAATTGTATATCAGCACTTTAAAATAATAATACATCTATAATTTAATATTATCACTTTAATAAACATGAACCAAAAGCACAGTACAACCCGAAATGATTGTCAAATTCTAAATTAACGCGAGGGAAGCCGCGGGCAAAAGCTAGTAATATTATAAATGCGAAACTGAGTTTGTTTGTTTGTTACGCTTTCACGCTAAACCGGCTTAACGGATTTGGATGAAATTTGGCACATGGGTAGAACATGACCTGGGTTAGGTAATATGATACTTTTTATCTTGATAGTACGTTTCCTAGGGATAATTTCAGACCTCCACGCAGGCGAAGCCGCGGGCAAAAGCTAGTCCGTAATAAAATTGATGAGGTGGTGGTAGATGTGGTTACATCAGTTTCTTAGGAATAGTCAGCTGCAAAAGTCCATTTTTTATTACGACATTTTCTTTCAAACAATCAAAACTATCGTATCACGTACTTAGTTAATATTTCATATATATCTCAATACTAGTCTTTAAAGTACTCTCTACTCTTCTACAATTTGTTAAAAAGAACCAAGGAAAGCACACAGAAAAAAAAACCTATTAAAACTTTGGGAAGTGTTTACCTAATTTTGATGCATAAATGTAATTAGACGCAGATATATTTTGTGTCGCACATGTAAGGTTTGCACAGCAGTATTAAAGGTATAAAGTACGAAGTTTAAGAGAAAACTGCACACTTCTTCGATTCGGTTAAAAGATACCCTCCCACGAAAATCAAGTATTAAACAAATCCTGTTAAGAACTTTTTAGCGATTGGAAGAATATTAATAATTACATAGGTACCTACATTTCTAACGCATAGTGCACACACTGTTTAATGAAAACACTATTACATTCTATTGAAGCAAATTTATTTTCTATCAATGCTAATAAAAGCTACCTACATGCATTTGTGCTCATACATTTCTCCGAACCTCAATAATAGTCCCAGTGTTTGATATTCAACATAAATTAATAAAACAACTATTCTTGGACTCAACTTATTGATGCCTTAAGCAGGCTATTAAAGTTTATTAAGTACACAATTTTAATCGCAACATTTAAAATTAATATCAGCTATAAAAATTATGTCCATTACGAGTTATTTCCATCATTGTTGAAGGCATAATAAAGATTCAATTATGGAAATAAGTACCTACATAGTATTATTACCGGAATTGGACAGTATTTTAACATTGCAACACCGAGCTGCCCATGCATGCAATGCTGCAAATTCACTTTTTCGTAAGCTGTCTAAGAAGTCGGCCGTATGCACACAAACGAATAACTTTGTATCCGACTTAAAAAATGAGGTGGTTCTGATGGTGCGCAACTCTGGCAGGCATTGGTCCTAACGGAACCCGTCAGTTGGTGCTGACATCTCTTTGAGGCGCGCGTGGAACACAACGCGCCGTCGACCCGGGCCTGGTCCTTATCGGACGGCGAGCTACCAATCGCTCACCGTCCGCAAGCCCGCGCCTACGGAGGACACGGCGGTGCTCCGCCCAAGCCGGGTAGACCTCCACTGTATGCTCCACCGTGTCCTCCGGGCGATCCACACAGTGGTGACACCCGGGCTTTTCCTCCCGCTTTATCCTGAACAGGAACCTCCCGAAACAACCATGTCCGGTGAGGACCTGCGTCAGGCGGAAGGTGAGGACGCCGTGGCGCCTCTCTAGCCACTCCTCAAAGAGGGGACTTATAGCCACAATTGGAAACTGTAACGGTTTACCAACAGTCGATTGGTCCATGAATCGTTGGTCAACGTTATCTTTAAACCATTAACTTTTTATCCAAAGGACTTTTCACCCACGAACGTTTCGCCAACATAACTCAACGTCAGTGAATGCTTAACCAACAGAATGTTTTGTTTCGCGACCAATTTCGAGGTAGCGCTCGCCGGCCGCTGCCGCGGCACCGCTCGCTCGGCTCGCGCGTTGTTGGTCACAGTTCTAACCTAACCTAACCTATGGATATCTTTGAAAGTTATTGGTCAAAACATTCTGTTGGTTAAGCATTCACTGACGTTGAGTTATGTTGGCGAAACGTTCGTGGGTGAAAAGTCCTTTGGATAAAAAGTTAATGGTTTAAAGATAACGTTGACCAACGATTCATGGACCAATCGACTGTTGGTAAACCGTGACAGAGTGCCACCATTGTGGCGTCCCCACACAGATAGGCTATGATGGGACTTTCATATCAATACTAATAGAGTATTATGCCGCTGTTGGAAAAATAATCTTAAAGTATTATAAAAACATCGTGAGGAAAAAGAAAAGCTGGGATATTTTTTTTTAATAAAAAACGTTGCCCCACACTAGGAATTACTCCTGTTTGTGGGTGCGTTTACAAACATTTAAACTCACATACACAAACAGCCAGACCCGGAACAACTACTTGCAGGTCATACAAATATTTGTACCGTGCGGGAATCGGACCCGCGACACGCAGCGCAGCAGTCAATCGCTTAACCACTGCGCCAACCATGCCGTCAAAAATTTATCGACGGCATGTGAGCCAAGTTAAAAGTTAAAGGCCCATGGGCGGCATAAAAACTCTCGACTCCGGATTAGTCACTAACTACACGAAAAAGAAGGAAGATTGGTAAAATTATGTAATACCTTGGTACTTAAAACCAACGGGGAAAACCCGAAAACTACAAATACAATAAGTCGAGGTTTTAATATTCAAAGGGCATAGGACCGAACTGGCAGTCAGTTAGAGGAAAACGAAAAACAAACAAAAAGTCCCGGTATACACACATTACCCTAATCTACTAGAATCAAGATATTTTTTGTTTGGTTATGTGTCCTCTACTAATATTTGCGAGTTTCATAGTACGCTGCAACTTTGAACGCAAATCCAAATGGCGATGGGGTTATTATGGAAAAACGATTCACAGAAACAGAGCTGTTTTAAATACGTTAAATGGGTTATGTAAACGTATTTAGCGACTTGTGGTGCAAGTGGGCCTAAGTGCATATTTTGTAAAACGTAATTTAAAAATAAAATAACAGTAACTTCCGAAGGGATCAGCGTAGAGCAAAAGCTGATTATACTCAACACGTCAAACGGCATTTTTTTGTTTTTTTTTCGCAAAATACATTCATAATGTTCACTCACGGTCTACTCACATTTTTCGGGATTGCCGAAAATGTTTCGCAGTCCAAAACAAGACAGTCCCTAATAATGAAATGATGAATTGGCAAGGTCGCGAACGAACTAGTTTTTAGGGTTCCTACCTCAAAAGGAAAAAACGGAACCGTTATAGGATCACTCGTGAGTCTGTCTGTCTGTCTGTCCGTCTGTCACAGCCGATTTGCTCCGAATCTACAGGACCAATTAAGTTGAAATTTGGTACACATATGGACTTCTGTGACCCAAACACGGACGAGTAACGTAATAAAATAAATAAATGAATTTTGAACATGGGGGTCACTTTTGGCGGGAAAATTTAAAAAAAAAAACTTTGCAAACTATACCGTGCACATATCAAATGAAAGGCTTCTTCTAAGGAAATCCTTACAACAAGTGTAAGGATTTCAGATATTTGTTTTTTATAATTTTAATATAAATCACTTACACTTTTAAAACTATTTACGAAAATGAATGAAAATTTACCATTCTGACTTATCTCCGAAACTACAGAGAGAACAAAAAATAAACACTCATAACAATGTGAAGTTTTGTCAGATAATACAACTTAAGGATATTGACATTAAAGGTTATTGAGTGTCGTCCAAAAGCTGGTTTGACTTGTTTGCGACTTTATGAATTATTTGAATGCTTTGCTTTTCTTATTTTTATTGTTTGGACACAGAGGTGCAAATGTTATTCTCTAGAGTAAAATCTATGACTAAGGGCGAATTTTACCAATAAAAACAGAACGCGATCAGCACATAGACTACGTTTAAGAGCTGTCAGTGTCATTATTTTCTTTGTAATATTGACACTGACAGCTTCTGAGCTCGGTTTAGATGTGCTGATCGCGTTCAGTTTGATTGGTGAAATTGGCACTTAGAGCGAATTTCTCCAATGAAACTGAACGCGATCAGCAAATCTAAACCGAGTTCAAGAGCTGTCAGTGACATCGTTGTTGGGGAATGTTTACACTGACAAATCTTGAACGCAGTTTAATTGTGCTGATCGCGTTCAATTTAATTGGTGGATTCAGCCCTAAGGGCCTGTACATACCACGTTTTTTAAATGCGCCGTTGACGCACGTTTGTAGCGATACGCACGGGAGTCAGACGCAGCCTGTAGACCTTCTGTAGGATAAAAGCGCGCCGTCAAAGCACGTTTCAAAAACGCGCGTCATTGGCGCGTTTAAAAAGCGTGGTGTGCACAGGCTCTTAAGCGACATAAGGATAGCAAAAGAGTGATTGGTCGGGGATTTCAGGAGTGACCGACACGGAGCCTCAGACCAACGGATTATTTTTAAAAGAGTAACCGTGGAGTTTCTTGCTTAATTTGAACCGTGCTTAGCTTGGAGTAGCTTGCTTGCTTAGCTTCTGACATTTCATAAGTGCCCTTTTTCTTGGGTGGGATCAAATAGCTTCTCCCGCTCTGGGCGGAGCGGGAGGGCCGTGTTAGACTCCTACAGACCAAAATCCACCGGTGTTCTTTCCGTTGCCTGTGTGCTAGGGCCACGATATCCCCCCTTTCGGACAAACTCGCAACCCTGGCAGATTCATAAGTGCCCTGATTGTAGGTTATGTAAAATAAAATGTTGAGTTTGATTTTGAGGTTGGGCTGCGTGGTTTTCTAAGTCAAGAAACTGAAAGGCTAGGGAAACTGGGAACACTAGAGCTCATATTTTTGTTATTATTTATTTAATACTCCAAGCACACAAATATACAAGATTTGAGGAGCCTATACTGCAAACTTCATTTTAAACTGCAAATTTTTAAAACCTATGATGCTTATTATTAGGAATTTCCTTCAAAACCCTCGAGTTGTGATTAAAAGTGTGTTACGCAATTAGGGTGCAGGACTCCAGCTTAACATTGTAGTTGAAAGACATGTTTCCTCATACATTCCAACTCGAACTTAAAATTGTAGTTGAAAGACATGTTCCCTCATACGTTCCAACTTAACATTGTAGTTGAAAAACATGTTCCCTCATAAATTTCAACTCCAAGTTAACATTGTAGTTGAAAGACATGTTCCCTCACACATTCCCACTCCAACTTAACATTGTAGTTGAAAGACATGTTCTCCCTCATACATTCCAACTGCAAATGTAAGTTTGTACGCACAATATTAAGTGATTTACTATGTTTTTTAAGACCATAGACTTCATATAGGTTTTCCTGTAATCTACGAGTATATGTAAAGAACTAAGTAAGTATATTCTGTATTTTTTTCATAATTGTAGGCTCCGTAGTTTCTGAGATAAGGGCGGGGAGGGGACGAATGGTCAATTTTCATAGATTTTCCTCAATAACGTTAAAAGTATTTATATTAAAATTATAAAAAAAAAATATTGTTAAGTTGAACTATTTAGCGGCGCGCACAATGAACGTGTTTACAAAACGTTCTGTGGTATGAGTGGACCCAACTGAAGTGGGTGCGTGGTCCTTATGAAGATTGTTTTTAGGATTTTGATTTTAGAGCACTAACAGGTACTGCGAGTCAACTCAGTCAACACACTAACATTAACAATATTTAAAGATCTTTTTCTAAATTCTAATAACTTATAAAATAACCGGACAAGTGCGAGTTGAACTCACGTGGCGAGCGTTCAGTACAGTGATTATGATATCTACTATGTTTTTTATTCATCCCAAGAACAAACGTTACACTGTAGTGTAGTAAAAAGGTCTCTTACAGCATTGATGCAAAAAAGTGTTTTTTGTATGGCACCAATCATATTCAACCACATACCTAGTTCAATTAAAGAATTAAACATAAACTTATTTAAGAAAAGGCAATGACTATTTTTGACCTTAGTTGGTACTCATTGACCTGGTGTTAAGGTTTAAGTCGATTTTAACATTACACGCGTCAATTTTTGTATCATTTTAATTATTATATTACGTTTTTCTTTCTTTTTGTTTAAACTTTATTTGAATATTGAAGTAGGTAGTAGTCTTTTTTTTTCTCTCTTTTGACATATATATTTTTTCTTATTTTTTATTTTTGAGAAAATCAATTATTATACATTCGAGAGCAATAAACTAGAATCACTTCATCGTCCGCTGCTCGAAACAAATTTTTACAACTTCTATGCAATGAACTATCATCATCATCATCATTTCAGCCGAACGACGTCCACTGCTGGACATAGGCCTACCCCAAAAGGGGGTGGATGGGGGGTGCCATAATCGCCACGCTTGGCAGGCGGGTTGGTGTTAAAATGCATAGAGAACGCTGCTGCCCATTCTCTAGTAAATCCCTTAGTCCCCTTTTACGACACCCACGGGAATAAATGGGGTAGTGCTATTATTTACGTCCGGCACCATACGGATAAAATGAACCAATGAACGGGCAATTAACTATGTATTGTGGCACATCATTTGAAAGGCAATTTTGTTATCTTTCAACCTCTTTCAATATCATAACCAAAGATTATTCACCTTATGTCATGGAACGTAGAACAAAAAACATCAATTTTTAAAACAAAACACCATATTATTGTTTGGTAGTCCTGACACCCTATAAAAAGGAGGCGTTTATGAAAATTGATCATCAGTCCAATATTTCACGTCACTGGGAATACTGAAGCTAAAAGAAAACGGAAACCATACCTATAGAAGCCGCTCAAGTCGTATTAATCCAGCAAGGACTGACTTAGCGTAATATCGCTCGACAGCTTCATTTGAGCCAGTCTTGTGTCTCGAAGGAATACAAGAGGTTCAGGGAGACTGGAAATTTAGTCCGGAGACCAGGATCTGGACGACAGCGATGCACTTCGGTGAGAGATGACCGATTTATTGTCACCTCTTCTCTCCGAAATGAACCGGACTCGGTTCGCTGTACCGATCAGAAACGTCACAGTTGTATGGGAGCCCATTTCTGATAAGTAAAAAAAAATAGCCAGATGATTTCATCACAATATGTCCGATATTACAAACGTACATAGGTTTCGTAATGTTATTACAATAAAGTTTGTTTTCAGACATTTTGCGCGTCACATGTGGCCAGGGCCCTATTTAATAACCGTTACAAATTGTAATTGTATTTTACAAATCTACAAGTTTCTGTTTAATAAAGAATAATACTTATATATTTACCATGGTGGAAAACTTTCAAAATTGTACCTACAATTTTACGTATTTCTGTTTAATAAACAATTTCTCTTTACAGGTGACAATTTACATATTTGTAAGGAAAACTGTTTTATTGAACGCATAATTGTAATTACAAATTTACATAATTTGTAAATTGTAGAACAATTCCGACAGGAGCACTCGCCTTGTGTCAGAACTTTACAATTTTGTACCTCAAGTCATAATCATAACTTCATAAGTGAAGAAATTTAATTGTTATACATTAATAAATGGTTCTAACAACTAGTAGTGGAAGTAGTCACAGTAGTGATGATGAATATACGAGTGAACGGCAATGGCGAGTTTTTCGTAAAAGGATAAACTTAACTTTTGTTGTGAGAGATTTTACGTTCAACGAAAATTTTCAGGTCATCAAAACTCGAAAACCGTCGAATATTTGGTAACGAAAATAGGACAAATGATCTTTAATATGATTCTAAGAGAAATGCAGCCCTCACTCCCACTCAGCCCAAATAGAAAAGTACTCTGTAAACAAATGCTAAAACCAAATTCCAAATATTTTAAAATTCCAAGATTTTTGAAATCTACCCTCGATTTAAGGATCTTCAACAAAAACTTACATTTTATGTAATTTACAATTACAAATGTGTAGGTTCGGAGCTACAGAAATTCGGAAATTTAAAAAAGAACTTTTTTCTTATATTGTTGTTGTATTTAGCCTATTGCTTGATGGAAAATTACGTGTTCAGCGTCTTTAGAAATTCAACCCAAGAGTGTAAAAATTTGCATTTTGTTAATTTCAAGGGGTGATGCCCTATCTACCCAAGTTCCCTAAAGTTTTTATTATTAACGAAAAGTTGTAAGACTCTGTCTTGGCCGAAATCGTGAATGGTACAGTCGCCGAATCAATGCTTACGTACGTATTATTTAATGTTATTTGTACTACACAAATAACTGTGTTGTTTGTTTGTTATACTTGAGAGAACCAATGGGGTTAAAAACTTTATTTTTTCATTGCAATTTATGCTTAATATTATCATTAATCAATACTGATAACTTGATAAGTGATATATAATATATATATATCAAACGACGTTGTTCTGTAATTAATTACCAAATAGGTGCTCATCAATAGAGGTGTGAATGATTGCGAATGAGAGAGAAATATCAAAACTTGTTTCTGCACTTGTGCGAATGAGAGGGAAGTATCAAAACTTGTTTCACTTCCTCGTCCTGGACTCGTGGTTTTTGTCTATCAGGCACTATGACTGCAGTTTCTTTGCCCGTTGTCTGAAGCGATGTAAAACTTTGAGAATATCAAAGGATACCCCAGCAGAAATGGCTCATCCAACAAAATGTGCTTTGTTAGCTTTTGTGCCAGCAGAAGATTTAGAATTTAGATGATGCTACGGTGATGTCTACAGAACCCAATAGTGACAAAATGGAAAATCCAATGACTATTTTGTGACGCAATGGCTATACAACGG
The DNA here is from genome assembly GCA_948098905.1 of Tiliacea aurago. Lineage (NCBI taxonomy): Eukaryota > Metazoa > Arthropoda > Insecta > Lepidoptera > Noctuidae > Tiliacea > Tiliacea aurago. The sequence continues at coordinate 10,804,198 of OX402590.1, forward strand.
TAACCTGAACATGATTTGGAATTGTGAAGCTATTTGTCACAGAACCTATTACCAATTTAGAAGAATCTTGGCTGAGCAAAATTAATAGAAAAATTTTAAACATTTTGTTAAAATTTTTGAATTTTTAAGATAAACAGAAAAACGAGTCTTTATGTACCAGAAAGGCATAAATGCAGTTGGAGGCAAATTTTAAGACAATCGTTACATACTAGATGCCTGCGAGGTACTTGACAGATACCTACTTCAGAATGATTTTCAAAACAAAATCTTTAAAGTAAATAGTTTTGAAATTGAAAATTATCGTTTGAAAGACAAAAGCAAATCTAAAATGTAACTATTTGACTGAAGGTCTGCATTTAAACTGATTATAAATGCAAATATGTTGATAATAACTCAAGTATTACAGCAGTTCACTAGAAATAACAAACATTGATAATACTTATCAATGTGTCTACTGATCTAAATCATTTATATTATGTAGATCAGTGACCACTTTCAATTCATATAAGTAATACTGAACCAATAGAATAGTTTTCTTTCATTAATAAAAATGAAATAAGTTCTCTATGGCTTGTGTGTACAAGTAGCATCATTATATTAATTGGTTAATACTGTTTATAGACGTACAGATGGCTACACATCAAGCTATACATTTCGAGTATAAGCTGATCTCGCATTGTGTAGGATTTCCATACAATGAGAGGTCAGCGTATACTGGAAATGTATAGCTTGATGTGTAGCCGTGTGTACTACTCATGATGTCAGATAAAATAAGTCACTGATTCTTATGATCATTCAATCTCATGTACCTAAATTGTTTTTAAAATATTATTTAACAACTATTTGTTATGCAAGTTTTAACTTATTTTGAAACTAAATAAACATCACTTGATTTTGATATTGACTGTATGTCAGGTCGATAATAATATTATGATTACATTATAGTCTTAATGAAGTTGTCAATTTAGTAGGCACAGTTTTTTAACCTTTTGAGCGCCAGGGTCACAAATACGTGACAAGCGAAAACTGTCCCTGAGCGCCAACGACACAAATATGTGACAAAAACAGCGGTACATTAAAACACGAAATAAACTATTTAAACATTACTTTAATGCCTATTTATTTATATACCTGTAAAATAGAAGGTCCAAAATTTATTTATTTCCATAAAACTAATTAAATTGCATTATAAATATTGAGAAATTTTACGTTAAAAAGAAAGAAATAAACTCTGAAAAAAGAATGTCCTCACACGCCAGAGTCATAACTGCGTGACCGCTAGTGATGTAGCGCATGTTGGATAATATCATTATTTCAAATCAAAGATCGATTCGAAACTTTCCTCTGGAATATATTATTTTAGGTATAATTTGGTACTAGGATAAAGCAGCATTAATTTTATAAAACCAGTCTTAAAAATCATTCAATAAGCTACATAGTCAAAAATAAAATTTGGTTGGGTCGAATTTCGATATTCACTAATCCCAACTCAAGCGCATCCCTAACGCAACCCGAATTATCAGTACCCTGTACGCCATGGTCACGACTAGACGACAATATCGTGACGTCACAAGCGCGGCGACCAGAAATTAGTGAAGTGAATGAATAATATTTATGATTAATTTACTTGTGATATCGAGTTCAAGATTTATATTAAGTGACTATTATAATGAGTGGGAATTTAATGACTACGAATTGGTAATTGTGATAATTATATATAATCGTTAATTGTTTTAATTTGTTACTTTTTATGCCAGGTTTATAGAACTTAATATTTAAAAACATGTATACATAGTACATACTGTATAACATTTTATTAAAATTTTCTATTTTTTCATAGTTTTTATTTACCTTCTTAACCTATTTCAATCATATATTTTTAAGTACCTGTTACATTCGGAATTATAAATCTGATTTAAAAAACGTGTTTCATTTATTATAAAATAATATTGTACTAGAACATCGATAAACGAGATATTACGTTGCCACATCCTTATTTCGGAAGCGAAGTAGTTATTAAAATGGCGGGCCGTCCACGCCATGGTCACAATATGAAGACAGCAGATCAAGAATAGTGTTGTACCTACAGTTATTATATTTAAATATATTGTAGTCTCATATCTGTTATTACGGTATTATACAAGTCTGTAAATAGTGTATAACTATTACTTTAATAGGAAGAAATGTAATGTTGAATTAAATTTCAATGTTATAAGGACATTATATTTCGAAATTAAAGACGAAAATGAAAATAAAATTGATTATCGATGAAGTTTTGGAATCCCTATTTTTTTCGTAGGTATTTGCGGTGAATTTGTGGCCTGGCGTTGAGGGCAAGTTCATGCGTTTTTGCTCTGGCGTTCAAAAGGTTAATATTCCCTAGATAAAATAACTCAAAATTCAGGTACTTTAATAATTATAGACCTGTGCCCATTCATAGAGGAAATCCAACAAGGATAACAGGTTTTATGGTAAAAAAATTATGATGCAAAATCATTGTCTAAGCAATGAAGGTAAACAAATAGTACATGGGTATTACTTACTCATCATCATTCCAGCAGAGTTAATTCCTAAGTAATCCAAGAACTTGTCAGTTCCAAAAACAAACACAGCTCCAAACAAGAATCCAAATGCAACCGGTAGGAAGGCATACTGTCCCTCTGATCCATAGCTCTTTGATCTTTTACACATACTGATGGCTGGCTCTAGCAAAGACCAGTATGACGCTGCGGTCATAACTCCCGCCGCAAAGCCCAATGACACGTCAAGCAATTTTCTCTAAAAAATAAAAACAAATCAATAAGTGTCCAACTTTATCACTTAATATGTAACTTTTATCAAATTAAGTGTAATAACAACAACTCACATGTTTTCCTCTTATAAAAAATACACAACCGGCCCCTACAGCAGTTAATCCCCACGTCAGAAGCGTCCCCAAAAGGGCCTGGGTCACGGCACCGTATCCTTCTATCATTTTGTACAATTTATTTATAGGTAAATAATTTTAAATTAAGTACTCCTTATCACATAAACATTTTATGTGCACGAATGTTCTAAAGCAACGCGAACTTAACCATCACATTATCGACAAGAGTCACGACTTCAATCTTTTTATAAATTCCACATGTTTTTATCGTATTTCTGACCTTGCGTTATGTCAGATTTTACACACAGATAATTTGATTCATCGCTGTCAGTCTCAAGAAAGTTCCAATGTTGCCAGCTTTGATAAAGAAATGTTATCATTTATTGTCTTACAACCAACAGACTACCGAAACAACACACAATTTACGAGTATTGGTTTCATTTATGCCTATTGTATCAATCAATAAAGATTTATCACAAAAAAATTAGTAATTATGCTTTACCAAATTGATTTTTTTTAAAAGATTTTGTGACATTCACTGATGGTTGAGATGACAATGACAATCAACACACAGTTCGGAAACATAAATATTGCAGATTTAAAATATGTTTAACCTTGTTTAGACATGCTGAGCACCACGGCGCGCGGCGATGTGGCGATACTGGCGATTCCGATGGCGCGACGTGGTATGTGTATATACACTACAGTAATAGCTGAGGATCTTGGATGTGTGTATCCTGTAAAATAAATCAAGATAAAGATTTTTTTATTTTTTATTTCTCACTACAATATATAGTACATTAGTTTTAGAAGTTATACTGTGGGGGACTGGTGTCTAAGCTAGGCTGTAAGGCCTGTATTTCAGGACACCAGGTCTCCACCCCTTCGGAAACTGGATGGGATAAGGGTCGGCGTCACGTATTATGCATTTGTGCACGCACCTTATAGTAGGTGGCGTCGCGTCGCGTTTTAATTAATCTATGATATAATTATGTAGATACTTATTTATAAGTTAGTCAGGATTTCAGGAACGCACCATTGATCACTGAACTTAATTTAAACTTGCCCTTGATAAGTTGCAACATTAAGCTACGATCCAGGGGCGCTACCTTGGCGCTACCCATATCGTCCCTTTTGGTCTCTTAGGGGGGATACGCTAAGGTAACCCGCGAAATTCAAATTTTCTCACGTTTTTTGCAATTTACAGGTCAGTAACAGGTGACCTGGGACCAAGGGCAAGTATATAATATGTCCTGTTATCAAGGGAGTTCCTGACTAACTAATAAATTAATAGGTATCTACAAAATGATATCATCTAAACATATGTATAACACGACGCGACGCCACATATTTTAAGGTGCGTTTACAAATGCATAATACGTGACGCTACCCATAACCCATCCAATTTATTTTACAGGATACACAAATCCAAGATCCTCAGCTATTACTGTTTTTTTGCAATTTGCAGGTCAGTAACAGGTTCACAGCGGACGGAGCTCTGGCGGGATCTCATGGCGGCTGCCGTGGGATCTGGAGGCAAAAGTCCTCGCGCACATCTGGGAGTGGCGCGAGGAGGCGAAACACAGGGGTGAAACTCCGCTGCCGCGAGAAATCACGTCACAGCGGACGGAGCTCCGGCGGGATCTCATGGCGGGATCTCATGGCGGCATGGAGAGTGCGATTGTCGCAACCCAGCGCTGGGCACGCCACAATTGTGGCGATAAGTCTCCTCTTTGAGGAGTGGCTAGAGAGGCGCCACAGCGTCCTCACCTTCCACCTGACGCAGGTTTTCACCGGACACGGTTGTTTCGGGAGGTTCCTGTTCAGGATAAAGCGGGAGGAAACGCCCAGGTGTCCACTGTGTGGATCGCCCGGAGGACACGGTGGAGCATACGGTGGAGGTATGCCCGGCTTGGGCGGAGCAGCGCCGTGTCCTCATGGAGGCGATCGGCGGCAGCGATCTCTCGTGTCCTGGTTCAGGCCATGGTTCGGAGCGAGAGTGCATGGGAGGCCGTCACCTCCTTCTGCGAAGCAGTAATGCTTGTGAAGGAGGAGGCGGAACGCGTGAGGGAGAGGCAAGTTTTGCGCCCTCGCGCCCCTAGTCGCCGCAGGAGACGCCCCGGGCGTCGGGAGTCGCAAGCCGATTTCCGGCCACGGTAGGCGCGGGCTTGCGGACGGTGAGCGATGGGTAGCTCGCCGTCCGATAAGGACCAGGCCCGGGTCGACGGCACGTTGTGTTTCACGCGCGCCTCAAAGAGATGTCAGCACCAAATGACGGGGACCGTCAGGGCCAATGCCTGCCAGGGTTGCGAGTTTGTCCGAAAGGGATATCGTGGCCCTGCCACACAGGCAACGGAAGGAACACTGGTGGGTTTTCGCCCTCCCGCTCAGCCCAGAGCGGGAGAAGATAAGTGATAATCTCCCACCAAAAAAAAAAAAAGTTCAGTAACAGGTTGTATGTTGATCTAAATATGATTCGCGGCCGTAACAAACATGGCTTTAGAATCAGTATTACAACTCATATGTTCAAAAAATCCAACTGAATGATTATTTGAAGTACTCGCGTCACTGTATCAGTGGCGCGAGGAAGCGAGGGCGCGGGGCGAGTGGCTGATGCAGCGACATGTGGAGTTGCGTCGGTCACAGCTTCGCGCAGCCATGGTGGCGGAATGGCGGAACAGGCTTTCGCGCCCTACCGTTCTGCTACCTCGTCACCATCGAGGCGGTCCGGCCGGTGCTCGAACCCTGGCTCGGGAGGAGGCACGGCTCCCTGTCGTTTCGTGTGACGCAGGTGCTCTCGGGGCATGGTTGCTTCGGGAAGTACCTGTGTCGCATAAACAGGTAGCCGGACGCCCGGTGTCACCACTGCGTCGACTGCCGGGAGGACACGGCGCGGCATACGCTGGCAGAGTGTGCCGCTTGGGAGGAGCCACGCCGTGCCCTCATCTCAGGAGTAGGCAGTGACCTATCGCTGCCGGGCGTGGTCGAGTCGATGGTCGGCAGCGAGGAGTCCTGGGACACGGTGGTATCCTTCTGCGAAACATTCGTATCTCTCATCTCGTCCGCTCATCCGGCCCGCAGCAGGCGCACTAGGCGTCGGCGGAGGGCAGACAATGCCCTCTTCCAGCCCCCCTAAATGTCGTCGGTCAAACACCTCACCCCCCCTCCCCCCCAGACTTGAGGTGGCCCGCGGATGCGGGCCGGCACTAGCCGGGGATTGCGGAAGTAATAACAGATCCCAAGATCCCCGGTGCAAGTGTGGGAAGGGAACACTGGGGTGGTTTTTAGTCAGTAAGAGTCTGTAGGGGCGCTGACGCGGTCGTTTTATATTCCTCGCATGCGCAGCGCCCGGCGAAACCAGTTCGCCCGAAACCGCTTTCCGCTATACACGCGCCGCAAATACAACTTTGTAATATCAACTATAGTAAAGACTTATATAGCACGTGACATCTATTTATTTCTCTCCACACACACTACCCTGGAACACTCACAAAAAGTCTGACAGACCCCTCCGCTCTCCCCAGGGCGGAGGACATCCATGAGGGTTTTCCACCCCGTAAACAAAAAAAAAAAGGGGTTTTAGATTACATTAGATTTATTTATTTCTCAGTATATGGTACCTACATTTAGATCTTACTTAAACATTGTTTCAGACATACTACCATTGCTGGCGTAGAAGTTAGGAGGGAGGGGTAGAGTCGTCCCCCACTTTTTCCCTCCGCCGGAGGTGCGTAGTTTTTTTTTATAATAAAAGTGAAAGGTTCAAATTTTTATGGAATGTTTTCTGAGAATTTTCTAGTTTTAACTGAATTAACCTTCTTTTCTTTTTTTTTTGTTCACGGGGTGGAAAATCCTCATGGATGTCCTCCACCCTGGGGCGGGCGGAGGGGTCTGTCAGACTCTTACTGACTAAAAACCACCCCAGTGTTCCCCTCCCACACTTGCACCGAGGATCTTGGGATCTATTATTACTTTCGCGATCCCCGGCTAAACTGAATTAACCTAACCTAACCCAAATGAAGCGATTTAGTTTTTTTTTTCTAGTAAACCATTTATCTCCGTTTTTTTATAATGTTCCGCCGCCACAATTACTCCACTCCACTAGCGCATCACCAAAATTCAAATGGTGGCCTAGCGTTTCATTTTACACATTTTGACATGATTTTGATAGACGCAACTTAAAAATGACAAAATTTAGTGAAATCCTCTCAGGCCCCGGCTTACCAAACCAGAGTCTGTGCTCCTTTTAACGCTAAGAACAAGTGCTTTAGATGGACTTCTTGGCGGGAAAGTGAAGCGTCATGTTCAGCAGTTTGTTTAATTTTCCAAAATTAGTGTTTAGCCGAATATTAATGTGTAATAATGGTGGATTATTAACCATTAAGTGTTTGTGAACGTGCATTAGTGTAGGCAAATGAAACAAAACAGTGCAACTTCGCTTCAAGTTCTCTCAAGAAGTCCGCGTAAACTCAAGGGGAGTGGGCGGGGATATCATCATCATGCATTTATAATTCATTTCATCAATATTTTAAACAAGAACTAAAACTTGACATTGGCTAAATGCACAAACCGTGCGAAGCCAGAAGGAAAAAAAAAAAAAAAAAAGGTGCTTTAGATAATATTCTAAGTTATAACGTCAACCCCGTTGACAGTGTTGTCAGTTATATGTTATAACACATCGTTTTATAGATAGATGTTATCGATAAAACGATGTGTTTGTGTTAGAATGTGTTTAAAATATTTTTCTTTTTGGAATATTTTACCAACGACGAAAAAACGATGGTTATTAATTCGTTTGAATGCATTTCGATCTTTAAGTATACGAGAGTTTGTTCACGTAGTACCTACCTACTAACGTAAATTAATGAAATTATTTTGCACATGTTGTAAACATATAATATCACGCCTGTATTCCCCGAAGGGCAGGCAGAGGTGTGTAATACACCCACATTTCGCTATTTATGTTGTGATTTTGTCGTGTTCACAGGTTGTAGTTGTATAAATATATCAAGCTTAATGCCGAATTTGGGGCCAGAACGAAAAGCCTCGATTGTACAACGCCGAAATTGTGACTTGAAAACAGCGCTCTCAGTTTGAAAGAAAAAAAAAATATGTTTAGGTTATGTATTCAGGCTTGCGAACCTCTCAATCCATGTGTCATGTTTAGTGAAGCCCTTTTAGGGATATCCCAAAAACTGTTATTTTTGCTCTAGCTCGCTTCCTTTACAAGGTATAGCGGTTTTTGTGTTTTTTTTAGGTTAGGTCGGCATTGCATGCTAATCATGCTAATAAATGGATTTAGATTGCATTGTCATCGAGTTGTGAGCTACCCTGAAAGTTTCAACCGGATAGCTAATTGGGAAGTGCTCGAAATTTGAGTTGCAAGATTCCAACTAACAATAGGTATGTAGGTAAATTTTCTTAAGTTTTTTGTAATTTGCAAGTCAGTAACAGGTTGTACTCTCTAAGTTCATTAAATCCTACTGAATTATTATTTATGAAATAATACTTTGAGAGAGTACAACCTGTTACTGACCTGCAAATTACAAAAAACTTAAGAAAATTTGAATTTCGCGGGCTACCTTAGCACCCCCTTAAGTTGCCTAAGTTGGTAAGATAGTTAGCTGAGGAAATACTTGACTTTAATAACAGTAAACCGATATTTTGTGCATTGTGTTTTAGATACGAAGGCTGCGGAATCGAGCGAAAACATTCACAACGAACGAGCTGTTATGTTTAATTAATTTATAGATTTAGAACTTGTACTGTGTATTTATTTTATTTCTTATTTTGCTTTTTGTATCATACTTTAGCATAAAGCATTACTTTAGGCTGCACCGGTTGACGTCATCACGTCAACGCCGGCTGTCGCTGAAAACCAGCGCTATGTATGACTATGTATCGCATAGTGTCACAGCCTGTTATTTTTGGGTGGCAAATTATCAAATAACTTCTCGTTCTCGTTTTTTCTGTGACAATTAAAATTATTTTTCTTTCTTCTTTTCTTCTTTCTCCCGCTCTGGGCGGAGCTGCAAGGCGTTTCAGACTTTGACTAAAACCCACCCGTGTTCCGTCAGTTGCCTTTGTGCCAGGGCCACGATATTCCTTTCAGACAAACTCGCAACCCTGGCAGGCATTGGACCCCGTCAGTTGGTGCTGACATCTCTTTGAGTCACTCGTGGAACAAAACGCGCCGTCGACCCGGGCACTGGTCCTTATCGGATGGCGAGCTACCGTCCGCAGGCCCGCGCCTACGGTGGCCGGGAATCGGCCTGCACTCCCGACATCCGGGGCGTCTCCCGCTGCGACTAGGGGCGCGAGGACGCGAATTTTGCCTCTCCCTCACGCGTTCCGCCTCCTCCTTCTCGAGCATTACTGCTTCGCAGAAGGAGGTGACGGCCTCCCATGCACTCGCGCTCCGAACCAGGGCCGGACGCGAGAGATTGCCGCCGCCGATCGCCTCCGTTATATCTTCCGCCAGGACACGGCAATGCTCCGCCCAAGCCGGGCAGACCTCCACCGTATGCTCCACCGTGTCCTCCGGGGGATCCACACAGTGGTAATACCCGGACGTTTCCTCCCGCTTTATCCTGAACGAACCTCCCGAAACAACCGTGTCCGGTGAGGATCTGCGTCAGGCGGAAGGTGAGGACGTCGTGGCGCGTCCCTAGCCACTCCTGAACGATAGTGGTCACAGCCATACGCTGAACGATGGCCGGTTTGTGTTGATGTAACGCATATTTTCCCCAACATGTTCTTTTTACAAAAAACACAAATCTGTTTTTAGTGATTAATAAAGATGATGATATGGTAACCTTCTATGATTATTTCGCCTTCTTTTTTATATACTTGTACATATTATTATTATTATTTTAAGTCTGGTTGTCTTTAAATGAAATAAATATTTTAGAAAATAACTATTAATTGTTCAAAATAAATAATTTATAATCAGTTTTTTCTTTGCGTTATGTATAATTACCGCAAATAAACTTACTTACCTACATGCTTACTTTAATTATTTTTGTTTCTATCTACATTGTTCGCGAACGTTACTAATGGCGCATTGAGTCTTAGGGTCTTTTACCATTCATTGGGATTTGTACTGACTTGTCCGGCTTTTTGGCCAGCCGCGTCCGGACTTGAACCGGCCTAGATAAATTTGTAAAACTAAAAAGTCAAATATATAACTACTGAAATAAGAAAGATTAACAAGACAAATGCCCGAACTTTTTTTTCAGATGTCCGGCTTTATATCAGGATTTTTTAAATTTCGAACTGGTAATCCTAGTTTTAGTTTCACTCTGTAAAGCGTCTTCATAGATTTCGGACACTCTCAATTTTCTCATCCCATTCAAACATTCATTCCCTATTTTACCTCTTTTGGAGTAAAATTTTCGAAAATCCTGAATTACATATTTCTTTTCTTTTTACCGAGACCTCAAACACAACATTGATGAAAATCATTTAAAAAAATACGGTTTTCATCCAAACCATCATCCAAACTTTCCTCGCATACTTTTTACCCTCTTAGGTAGGCGTGGAATATCCAAAAATCCTGAAATAAGTAGGTAGGTACTTGTTTCATAATTTAGAACCAAAAGCTCAAATACTTACCAATTTATTTTCTTAGGTTTTGCTACAAAATTACGGATTTCCACACGATGAACCTTCATCCCATAACTACGTGGTGTAGAATTTCCAGAAATCCTTTCTTGGTGGATAGTATATACGTCACATAGGCCTATTCGCCAAGAAAGGATTTCTGGTAGTGTAGTTAGGTTCCATTTGTGACGTAGGCCTATCCACCAAAAAAGGATTTCTGGAAATTAATAGGAAGGACAGTTCCTTCCTATTCCTCCCACAAACTAACTTATCGCGTTCAAGTCAAGACATATTAAACTCCACTATGCTGGATTCTACTATGATGAGCATACAGAGTGCTACACAAATTAGCAATCAATCATTTGTGGAGGATTTAAGGCAGGAAATGAAGGAAATTAAAGAAAAACTAAAAGTTGCTGACAAAGAAATAGATAATCTTAGTTATGAGAACACCAAATTAAAACAAGAGATACAGGATCAGCAAAGACAAATAGAATTGCTGAAAGAAATCACCAACTCAACTCCACAACTCAAAAAAAGCAACTCGACACCCATCTCAAGAAGAGTTTTGAATATGAGAGTAAACACTTCCCGCCATTCTCCTCTACGTCTAGCTAGAAGTTTTCTGCCAAAAATTACATCAGACAACCCAGCAAACACATAACACAGCAGAATCAATCGGAGAGCGATACTCAGATCCAAACGGACACCCCACGTCATTGTAGTGAAAAAGGAACTGGTAAGGGGATTCAGCGCCGATCATCAGATGATGAACCGGTTGAGCACCGGAGCAGCTGCCACAGAGTGGTTATACTGGGAGATGGTCAGGGACGTGGCTTGCGCGACGTATTGCAGGATCTCCTAGGGCCTGAGTATGCTGTAGTTTCCTATCTGAAACCAGGTGCGGCATTGAGTGAGGTTCTGCAGTGCCCCAAGAATAAAATCAGCAACCTGACAAGAAACGACTACGTCATTGTATTAGGCGGATGCAGCGATAAAAATCCCTATGATATCGATATAGATCTACACCGTTGGCTAGCATTAACTGCGAATACAAATGTGATCATATCGGAAGTACCCAAAAACAGGTTTTTACAAGAATCGAAACTTAACTATTTACTTCGGTTTATTTGTAATAAATATAAAAATGTGCTATTTATGGATATGAAATACACTAGATTATTACCAAGTGGACGAAATTATGTAGTAAACCTTGCAAGATCACTATTAAAAGAAATATTATGTTTAAATTATCATTTCCAACACTTTCAATATGAACAAATTATTCAAAATAAATGTAAAAAGACCTTTGAAAACAAATATGTCCAGGTTAACTTAGATTCTGACAAACATGTACTAGTCAATAAATTAGATGATAAGAATCAAACATCTGTAATAAAAACCCCTACGAATACTTTTTTTCGTGAATAAAAATGTATACATTATGCACCAAAATATTGCAGGGCTCCTAGCTAAATCTGACATGCTCACAGTGTGTCTATGTGAGTTGTTAGAAAAAAGTATGCAAGTAGACCTAGTATGTATTACGGAGCATTTCATGATGGAGGGCTATGAAGTCCATCTCAATTTACCTAACTACTGTTTAGCTGCATGCTTTAGTCGCAAGGAAAATAAAAGAGGTGGTGCTTGTATACTCATAAAAAATGGTCATCAGTGGAGAGAATTACCGAAAATCGCTAAATTGTCTATAACGGGTATTTTTGAATGCTGCGCCATAGAACTTATAAATTATAGAATTGTAATTGTATGTATATATAGAGTACGAAATCCACGTAATTTTGATGAATTTATGAGTAGATTAGAGATATTATTACGTGTTCTGATAAAAAAACCCTTTAAAAATGTTGTACTGGCTGGTGATTTTAATATAGATATATTGAAGAAAAACAAACAGACTCTAGAATTTGAAAATTTATTATTGGATTTTAATTTAAAATTATCTATACGTCAACCTACTCGTTTAAAGAGCAAGACATGCATCGATAATTTTGCGCATAATTTTGATAGGTGTCGTCAAGCTATAGTTTTAGAACTGGCTTTGTCTGACCATACGGCACAATTACTCAATTGCCCGATTAGCACCGCAAGCACTAGAAAGCATTGGCGGACCACTAGACGGGACTATAGTAAAGAGAACATAGACAAATTTAAATCCTACCTCAATAGCCTATCGTTTGCTGAAGTATATGAAGCCAAGGACCCGAACATTGCTTACAATGCCTTCACAGAAATGTTTTCTTTCTTATATACACAGTGCTTTCCTGAAACTCTTATCTCTGTAAAAGTGAAAAGAAGGCCTAGTTGGGTCTCTCATGGGATTAAAATATGTAGCAAAAAAAACGTCAATTATTATGGCAATATAGACAAAAACCTTCCGACATGAATAAAAATAAATTTAAGAGTTACTCCAAATTGTTTAAAAAAAATATTTATTTTACTCAACGTGCACAAAATATACATAAAATTAAAATATCAAATAATAGATCTAAGACTACTTGGGAAATAATAAACCAAACAAAACTAAACTTACCAAAAAACACTATAGACAAAATTCGTTATAATAATGAAACCGTAACTGACCCCAAAATGATTGCAAATATGTTTAACGATTACTTTATAGATAAAATTAAACCTACGAGTAGCTCGGGAACCGCAGTCACTAAACATGTTTTAGCCAGAAAAGACTCAATGTTCATGGCCCCAAGTCTAGCACTTGATATATTAAAAATTATCGGGGCTTTAAAAAATACAAACAGCGTAGGATATGATGGCATATGTACAAAAATTGTTAAGACTGTAGCATATGAAATCTGTGGCCCCATAAGCTACATTATTAATTTAAGCATCAGTGAAGGTATATTTCCTAATGCGCTAAAAAAAACTATTGTAAAACCACTATTTAAGAAACAGGACAGGGAGCTAATGGAATTTGACAGGCCAATATCATTAATACTAATAATTTCAAAAATAATCGAAAAATATATTTACAGGGAACTTAATATCTATTTTGAAAAAAATCATATACTCTGTGATGAACAGAAAGGATTTAGGGAAAAAAAAACAATTAACTTGGCCATATACGATTTCTTGCATGCTGTTATGACAAACATGGATAAAAATACGCCAGTCTGTGCCATTTTCTGCGACATGACACAGGCATTCGATTATGTCCAACAAAATATATTACTAAATATACTTGATGCTTATGGGATAAGAGGAAACATATTTAATCTAATACAATCATACCTACAGGACCGAAAACAAGTAACGCAAATTAGTAGAATAAAAATGAGCTCCAAATCTGAAGAGATTTTCACGTCATGCGAGCGTACCGTCCCTCATGGAGTTCCGCAAGGCAGTGTACTCGGACCACCCTTGTTTACACTCTATATTAATGACTTCCCTAAATCCATTAAACATCCCATGACACTGTTTGCGGATGACAGTACGATAACTATTCCATGCCATAATAAGAGTACATATGAAACGGACATAAAAAATACATTAAATGATGCGGTAACGTGGCTGAATAATAATAATTTAAAAATTAATATAAATAAAACTTTGATTATGCACTTTAGTCAACGCTCATCATTATACTCTAGTCTTGACATCGAATATAATAATAATAAAATACAGACTGCTAACATTACAAAATTTTTAGGCCTAACAATCGACAGAAACTTAAATTGGAAAGCGCATATTGAGGCTCTAGCCAAAAGAATAAGTAGTGGTGCTTATGCGTTATATAAATTATCACGTACTCTAAATATAGGAGCGCTATTAACGGCCTACTATGGTTTAGTTGAATCCATCATTAGATATGGTGTTATCTTCTGGGGTAACTCAACCGATAAGGATATCATCTTTAAAAGACAAAAGTGTTGCGTAAGATCATGTTTAATCTAAAAACTACCGATAGCTGTAAAAAATATTTCATTAAATATCATATATTAACATTACCTTCACTTTATATATTAGAAATAGTAATGTTCGTAAAAACAAATCCACATTTGTTTTCACGTATGGCAGACAAATTTCCACGAAATAGACGTGATGATAGCAAACTATGTGTCCATACATCAAAAACTGCACTTATGCGCAAAAGTGTTTTTTGCATGGCATCAATTATCTACAACAAATTGTTCAAAAGTTGGAAAGAGCAAACTATAACTAAATTTAAACATACAATGAAATTGCTTTTGGCACAAAAAGCCTATTATAGTATTATAGAATTTTTAAACGACTCCTGGTGATTATTATAATAAATAAATTTAAGCAACTTACATTGTAGTAATTATGGTCATGTAGTAGTAGATAAATATGCCTACATCATAAATAATTGAATGCCTAATACTCGTAGAAGAGATGTCAATCGTCAATGTGATAAAATATGTAATCTGTAATAATGAACAAAAATAATAAATAATTGGTTAATGTGAATTGAATTGAATGTATTGAATTTAATAATTGGGTTTAACTGTGATTGATATTGAATGTATAATTGTAAAAATAAAAATATTTGTTTCAGTAATAATAATTGTACCCAAAATATTTGCACGCCATGAGAAATGGCAGACATGTAGTGAGCCACTTATATTTAAGATCTTGCATGCATTAAATTCTGTATGTATACACCATGTTTGAGCAAATAAAATTTCTTTCTTTCTTTCTTTCTTTCTTTCCATTTTAAGGCTCGTACAGAGTGGAGCGATATCGCGGGCGTAACAGGCAGCGCGACACCTGTTTCGCCCGCGATATCGCACCAGTCTGTACGAGACTTTACCAACTTCGGTCGTTTAGGCTCTGCGTTTGGTGTATCTGTCAGGAACTCAGGACAACTATCTTTATTTACCTAGGTAAATGTCAATAAGTATGTAGTAGGTAGATATAACGCGTAGGTACCTAGTCGTTATGAACATAGGTATCTACTATTATGATTTCGTACCAAAATGGTAAAAAGGAACCCTTATGGTGAGACTAAGTCTGTCTGTTTGTCACACCTGGATATCTCAAGAACTACTAATGCTTGAAATTTAGAGTAGTTTTAGATGACGTTTGCCCAACTATTTTGCAAGCAAGAAAGAAATTAAAAAAAGATATATTTTTTGCAAAAGGGACTGAAAGGGGGTCTGAAAAATTTGAAGTGGGGCTACGAGGGCATGTGGGGTATCATATGAAAGAACGCTGTTTGCACATTCTCAAAAAAAAATCTTTTTTATTTTTAGGCAGCATAGCAGCAGATTCCAACTTTTGATAGAAAATGTAAAAAAAGACACCCGGGGGGGGGGGGGCCTTATCTCCGAAGTTTGCAGAGATAAAAATCTGAAATTATTCTTTATGATAGAAGCTTATGTACAGATTATAGGAAAAATGAAAAAAATGTCTCTAAATAGCACAGTTTTTCAGAAATCATCAACATCATATATTCGTACGGAACCCTCGGTGCGACTCGCTCTTGACCGGTTTTTTTAATAGACACCGTCCCGCTTTGCACGGTTTTTGTCTTGACAAAACATCGAGACTTCTTTAATAAAAGTAAGTTTAATGCATTATAAATGTATAAACCTTTCGGAATAAATTCTCTAAATGATGGTGAAACTGCATTAACATCCGTTGCGTAGTTTAGGAGAACATCAACGCAGTGATACAAACAGACACGAAAAGCGACTTTAATTTAATATAATATGCATAGATGGATATCAAGTTCACTGAATGAGTACTGACAACCTACTTAGGTATTCTTTCCTTACGTAGGTGGACTAGGTAGGCACCTACTCTGCGCAAACGCATGTCCCACCTGCCGCAGCCCTGTCAAAATTCCTCTTTGGCTTTATTCTTGCTTATTATAGTCTTGATCGGATGCAACATGCAAGTTATACAGCGTGCCGCTACAGTGCAGCAGTGGTGACATTAATTTGACACAGTGGTAGGGCTAGTGACCTGTATCATATTTTTTTTTTATTTTATGTAAAAACATTTACTTTTATTTTTTTATTTATTATATTAAGATAAATCATTATAAATTCAAAAAAAAAAAACACTAAATAATATAAAGCTCTCTCTTTCCTTCAATTTTTTTTTTTTTTTTTTTTTTTTTAAACGTTGCCCCACACTAGGAATTTCTCCTGTATCGTGGGTGCGTTTACAAACATTTAAATTCACATACAAACAACCAGACCCGAAACAACTACTTGTAGGTCATACAGATATTTGTTCCATGCGGGAATCGAACCCGCGACACGCAGCGCAGCAGTCAATCGCTTAACTAACTGCGCCAACCGCGCGCCTGCTCTTGCACGTTATTTGTTTTAATTTCATTGATTCGATGTTATTATCCATGACCCCGGCTAATTTACCTCTGTGCTACGCTGTTGTACCTACAGTTTGCTCCAAGATGCTATTTTAGAAAATTGTAAATAAATCAGAAAATAAATGTTTAATTAAATTAAAATATTTTCCCAAAACGTAAAGGCGAAACTGTATACGTGTGTTAAATGAATGTCGCCACTGTAGCGGCACGCTGTATATACTTAAGTTAAAAGATAAGTCCCACAGGTGACACTACAAGGGCACGCCACAACTGTGGCGATAAGTCCCCTCTTTGAGGAGTGGCTAGAGAGGCGCCACGGCGTCCTCACCTTCCGCCTGACGCAGGTCCTCACCGGACATGGTTGTTTCGGGAGGTTCTTGGTCAGGATAAAGCGGGAGTAAACGCCCGGGTGTCACCACTGTGTGGATCGCCCGGAGGACACGGTGGAGCATACGGTGGAGATCTGCCCGGCTTGGACGGAGCACCGCCGTGACCTCACGGAGGCGATTGGCGGCGGCGATCTCTCGCGTCCGGCCCTGGTTCAGGCCATGGTTCGGAGCGAGAGTGCATGGGAGGCCGTCACCTCCTTCTGTGAAGCAGTATTGCTCGCGAAGGAGGAGTCGGAACGCGTGAGGGAGAGGCAAGATTCGCGCCCTGGCACACAGGCAACGGAAGGAACGGGTGGGTTTTAGTCAGTAAAAGTCTGACACGAGAGACACTGAGAAGTTATTTGATAATTTCCCACAAAAAACTTTGACCTTCGTTTGTAATTTAACTTGTTCCTGTTTCATATTCATATCAGTTTAATTACTTCGGCTCCTACCTACATAGTTCTTTGTACGGATTATGTTGAAGAGCATCTGTGACGCCACTATAGGCCTCCAAGGAGGTCAAGACCATGCTATAATTTCTCACATGAATATTGTGTAAATATTTAATTTGTATTGTTTTACTGATTAGTGGCACGTACCGACCTACTAGCTCTACAATAATGTTAAAATATAGCAAATCGTCGCTCGGCATCCAATACCGCGAATGTGACATTTTTGACGAAAATCAGATTTTTATTTTATTTCTACACGTTCAAATACGTGATCCTGCATCAAAACATTGGCCGAAAGTTATCCAGTCATTTTGTTATTCGAGTCATCCAAAACCGCGAACGTAATTTTCCGCCACCAAATTCACGAATATGCGTCAGCTCCTCAGTGCCGCCCCTACATACCCTTTGCAAGCGCAACACGGTCCCGCAAGGTTTCTGGGTAAGTTTTGGGTTTTACAATTATAAATAATGAATCAGATGAACATTGATTAAGCATTCTCTTGGATTTCGGTGAAGAAGATTTGATGTCTCAATCTCAGAATACTTTAGTAACACTCGAACCACCATTGGACACTTCGAAAAGCCCAAAAATAATGGCCGAGTTAGAGCATTCCTGTACAGATTTAGATCTTCAAGTTCATCCAAATTTTTTTGACACTCAATTACACCAGCAATATCAGTTTCCTTCACTGGCACTGCTTTCTGTACCCACCACTCCGGACCAAACTGAAAAAGTGCCTCAGTCACAATTTACGGATCTGGAAGTCTCGCCTTACCCTTCCTATACGGATTTATGTTATCAGTCTCAGCCAAATTTCGTTGAAACTCAAATAGAGTTGCAGTCTCATAGCACTTCGCGGGCAGACCAACCTCTGCGTACTACTCTAGATTTTGCTGAAATAGAGCCTCAAACGCAGCCTGTTGACCCGGCAGTCTCACCTCAGCCTACCGGTTTAGTAGTTTGCTCAAGATGTAGCATCTGATGTTCAAATAATTACTACATCTCAGCCTTCTTCTTCTGCAAATTTAACAGGATTATTGGCAGCATCTAGATCTGGAACTTGTCGTGGCCGAAAAAGAGACATTAAAAAAGTAAAAAGAATGAATGGCGAATCTTTTTTAGGAGTTCGAAAACAGAATGATAAGTGAATACGGGATATTGAAAGAAGTACTCGTAAAAGAGAAATGGGACCGCGTTGTATATCAGATGTATGCTTAAAAGGAGTATATAACTGCCGGGATATGTCAGAAGAAGATCGGAAGGTAAATTATGAATACACCCCAGATGTATTCTAGTCTACTTCGAAGCGTTAAACCGAAGTATCGGTTGAATACACCTTGCTGAAGAACTATCGACCCATCTCACTTCTGAGCCACGTAACGGAAAAGAACCGGAGCTACCGACATAGCTTGCAGAGTAAGCAAACTGAAGTGGCAGTGGGCTGGCCATGTTTGTCGAAAGACCGATGGCCGATGTCGCAGACAAGTTCTGGAGTGGAGACCGCGTATCGGCAAGCGTAGTGTGGGACGCCCCCTAGCTAGATGGACCGACGACCTTAAGAAGATGGCTGGGTCAGACTGGATCCGGAAGGCGGAGGACAGGGTGTTATGGCGCAGCCTGGGAGAGGCCTATGTCCAGCAGTGGACTGCGATAGGCTGAGTTGATTGATCGGTTGTATGTTCGGCCGTTTTATAACTTCCATAGTTTCCTTTTTTGACCTTGAATCCTTACCTGACTTAAAGTCATATTTTTGACTTTGGCTTATTTCTTTGACTGTCGTTTTTTTTTCTTTCGCTTTAGTCAGCCAAAATAAGCCGTAGTCAAGCAAGAACATTCGGCCGATACTTCGGTTATAAATCCGAAGTTCGGAGTAGACCTCCTGGACTGGAATGGATTGGGACTCCAAAAAAGTCTTTGTCAAATCCATGGTTGATGTCATCCAACCAAAACGTAGACTAATGGGTAATTTATCCACAAGTAAAAGGCAAACCCATTCGAGTTAGTCGCATTTTTTTCCTCAATTCTTTGGGGATAAAGGAGTGGACGGTGCGTTATGGCTGAAATGCCAATAAAGGTAATGACGGCTTACCTGCACCTACTACAACTAATGATGAAAGCGGTCCGCCTCCTAGTCATCGTGCTCATGATACAGTTACTATAAAACACCATAGTTTTGTTTAAAATATATTATTTCAAAATTATAGTATGTATTACATTTTGTAAAGTTTTTTTTGTCTCCTGTATGATACCTACATGTTGCATTCGCGGTATTGGATGCCGACCGACGAAATGTTGTTACGGTGCTTCCGCAGCTGTAGCTCGCGAAATTCAAATTTTCTTAAATTTTTTGCAATTTTCAGGTCAGTGTCAGGTTGTATCTTGATCTATTGTATTATGTATTTGAAAGCACTAGGAAGTGGTGAAGGGTGGGCGTTTTTGGGGGACTGTCTCATGTAATTTTTGACGTTCGAAAAGTGCTGATTCTCAGCATAGTTTGAATAAATGACGTCCTTTTGATTTTTTGATTTTGATCAAAATATGAATCGCGAATTTTCACACACAATTTTTTTTTAAATTTTTTCCACTTTAACACTTTCCGGGACAGACCGCCTCTTGACGTTATGTCGGTATATCGTTACGTGACAGTTCGGCTAAGGGCGGTGAACTTTATTTCATGTAATTTGGCAAACCGTCGATAGCCGTTGCTTGCCCATAGTATTCCTAAGAAGCACATGATCTAGTGTCACATCACGCGACTTCATTTGTTCGTGGGTGTCACGGCAAACTCATTTCGAGTAATTTTTCAACACAGTGCTTACGCACCAAAATAACACATTCACACCGCCGACAGGCGTAGACTGAGCCATACAAGTACAATGATGTTGATATTTAGTGTCACGGCGTGAAAATTAAAAATAATCTTTTTTTGGTACTACGGCTGTAGGCGGTATGATAAAATGTATGGGATTTTGAAGTGTCATATCATGACATTTGCAAATAGTCAAGTGTCCTGGAACGTGTTAAGTAGCACACGTATACAGGGTGTTAAAGATAACTGCAGGCCATAGCTTAGGGGTAGGTTCAGTATCGATAAAGGACCCCAGGAAAAAAAAAAAACAAAAAATTAATTAAACAATGTCTATTCGAACTTTAACGGGCTTAGGACCATCAGATAAAATAATTTGAATTCTAAACGATTACTATTTTAAGTTAGTAGGTACTAAATTAGGATGATCTTGCAATATATATTTTGTTTTAATTTTTGTTTTTTTTTTTATTTTATATTTCCTGGGTTCCTTTATCGATACTGAACCTACCCTTCTATGACAAGCAGTTACTTTAACACCCCGTATAGGGACAGAGCATTTAGAAAATGTGTGTTTAACTTTAAATTGTGTAGGTACACGTTAATTTTGTTCATATCTGTTTAACCGACATAACAGTAAAGATAAATGAGTCAGTTGCAGCGAACGCCGTTATAATGAGATGGCATTAATTAAAAACACACGTGGTATCACTCATGTAAGTCTAAGGCAAACTATTTCTTTATCGCGAGATATATCTGTCACGTCGCCGCGCCGTTCCACTGACAAAAAGTCGGTTTATAAGTAAACCGCGTTTATGGCCCTTATAAATTGCGTTAAGAAACAATTAAATAAGTAAGTATTCTAAAATTACCGTGAAAAATTACACGTTCGTTTGAGACTAGCAAGTAGGTGTAAAATAAAATTTTAAGTAAATATTTTCGTACCCGGTAGGCAGGTAAATAATTATCTAAGTATGCAGTATTTTTTATTTTGTTGTACTCCTAAGTCTATTTAAATAATTACTCTTCTCATAGTAGAAATACCATTAGCAATGACTTTTCTTACCTATTTCGATACATACCACACCCGTTACAATAAATACCTCCGTATTGTAATTTCCATGGACGTATTGTCCTCATTAGAATACTCGCAAGAAACGTCCAAGAGACAGTTAGAATACATCGATGTAATTACCGGGCTGTTATTAGCGACAACCGCATACCCCACTCGTAATAAATAGCTAGTACATTTTTCTAAGGAAACAATGGCAGTAGCATCGACAGCTGCATCTAAATATTTTACCGATAGGTCTGTAATTTTGTAATTACATCGTAATTTTACAGATTTTATTAGCGTATCATTGTGACCTCGTCTCAATCTGTAGATCACCGTAAACGTGTCACTGGACCGTTACATTTTTAACAGATAGGTAGGTACGTTGCCGAAGTTAAAATAACATTTTCACTTTATTTATGTATCTTGTACTTACAAAAAGTATTTTATACAGTGGCCAACTCAACTAGGTACGATTGGTCGAATGGCCAATTGGTGGATAGGATATTGAAAGGTAGATATTATAAAATAGACAAAGCAGCTACCTACTTACTTGATTGATTGCGATTATTTCACGAAACAGTCATTGAATAATTTACCATTTAATTATGATACTCGTCACCATCTTAGTCCGAGATCATGCAGAATAAGCACTAATGACAGGTGAACATCAGTCAGTTGATTGGCCTTATGAACAATATTACTTACTGCGCACATATCTGTAAGATTATACATATACACTTGACCGACATTTTCAACTTGCACTTGACTAGTTTTTTATGTCACCTACAACCTAATGATCAATAACAACATATAGTGTGTGCCGACTACTTGAGGCTTCAATAGCGAAATGTGCACGCAGAGCCGTCGGCCACAGCCCCACAGGCATTACATTAACCACCGTGCGCCGGCGCAGCAATCGCAGGGCGGTTCTGTCGCGGTGTAGCATTATGTCCCGCATGCTCCACATTCGCCACAATTAGCGAGGAGGTACCTCGATACCTCATACAGCCTGCAAACTTTATTGCCTCCTTACCTTCGAACGGCTCTTGATAGCGAGGCAGCTATCAAGTAAATAGACACTGATGTCAGGTTCCTGGGTAAAGACAGGAGCGCTCTCATAAAGGTATAATTGCCAAATAAAACAAACAAGACTCTCATTACGCGTCTTATTTCTGTGATTTAAATCACACAACAATAACTATTGGAAGCTACGCAACTGTTACAAATTCTCATGAGCGAGAGACGTGGTCTGCGACTCTGCGTAGACGCAGCCACCGTAGCGTTAAACGAACAAAACATTCCGCTAGATCGTCATTATTCAAATTTTCGCTGTACTAGTTGCCCGCTTGTTCCGGCCTCTGCTTTTTGCCCTATTTCGTACTAGTCTGAAATTACGATTAGTCCGGTCAAAATGAGATGCGGTCATCCGTGGTGGATGGCCGTGTGAACGGTCCGTTATTCAAACAGCGTAAGCGGTTTGTGGAGATGCTCATTGTCTTCAAGGTTCGGATGAAACGGAAGTAAGCAGTTTGACAGTTTACGTTTAAACTTAAAAGCATTAAAGCAGAAAATTATTGGGAATTTCTGGTCAAAACTGGACCAGCTTCCGACTTTCATAGTTGTTTATTCCGGTAGGTACTCTCTTCCATTTAATTTGATTGACACTGTTTTAGCCTGATACTTGGCATCATCAGAAAGATTTGAGTGAACAAAAGTTGTCATGTCAGATGTCCATCATGCTTGTGATGCCTTACATATGTAAGTACCTCCTAACCTGGAAATGCTATAAAATGCACATTAATAGTTTTCCAATTTTAGTAGAATACTCGTAGACCGTAGACCCTGCCAGTTTATTGCCCTTACTGGTAATCTAATTTTAGTGCAGCTCAACAAAAATCGGCTACATCATAAGAACTCTTACTTACAATGAACATAAGAAATTAATCGGAACTACACCGTGACAATTAAAATTAGTAGTACAGGCTTTACAGAACAGCAAAAAAGGCCATTTGTTTTAAAAATACAAGAAATCGATTTTTATCACAATAAAAAGAAGAAGAATTTGTTTTTTTTATCAGTTTAATGACACCGCGGCCTGCCCTTTATGTTACCGTTATGAAAGATGAACCTGAAAGAAGCTACTTCGATAAAGTATGCGGTTTTACTGATTTCCATGTACACTACCGCACGCTGTTACATAACGGGCCCACATACTGTTGGGATCAATTTCGGTGCGTCGGCGGATGATCTTTAATATCTTTATACAATAGTAAGTGTCACTGTAGCATGCGGAAGACCGTGGATCATAAATCATAGAATTCGATTCGTAGCGCACGTCGGCAGGTAATGGAGGCAAAAACGCCGCCAACAAAAGCGCGTGCCATGCGTTTCCCGGCGGCAGGCGGTGTGATTGTCACATCATATTGTAACAATTTACTGTTTCAATGCACTTACATTATTTCTATGGCTTTCTTCAAGCTATTCTTTTAATAAAATAAATATTATGTAGACTCGATGGTGCAATTTCTTGACAAATTACATGACAATGAATGACAATTTTATCACTGATAGAGTTGTGGATCAACTCTCCATATCCAGTAGATAGCCCCCAAAGCGCCCACCTTTAACCACTTCCTAGTGCTTACGCTGGGGAGAAAAGCTTCTAAAGCTATTTTCTATTTAGGCAGGTACCTATTTAGGAAAACATGCACTAAGTAGGTATTGATTTTTCAACCCCCTTAAAGTCCCTATTGTAGGGTGTTGTGTTTTTACCTGTTTAGACCCCTAGTACATGTGCATGAGCCCCTAATAAGCTTTTTGCGAATTAGCTCGTCCGGGGAAGTTTCATCATCCATTGGGTGCCCATGAGGCATTCGAGCACCCTAATTGCGCACTCTATCAATCACAATGTCAATGATTTTAAAAGATATTCAAAATTAAGGAATCCATTGCTTCATATACCTTGCCATATATACATATATACCACATTTATTATAGCCCTTAATGAAAGGTCCAACTTGACAGATTACCGATATTTTCGATATTTGATGATTATCGATATTTTCTCCATGAGTTTCGCTTCATACAGGCGTTCCCTATATAAACAGTAAGAAGAGTGCACGTCTGTGGAGCTCAAATTGGTTTGTTTTGTAGTGTTCTAGATTTAGGTCTACATAGACACGCTTTTTATTTTTTCTTCTATGTGTCTCTTTTCTCCCATCTCTCTCTTCATATGTGAATGTTATTTGCATGGTTACTGAAATGCCTATTCAATTTTAGATTTGATTTAAATATAACAACACTTTTTCCCTCAAAAGTTGGCTATGGCAAACTCGGCAACCGTTGACAAAGTAAGCAGGTTTTACGCTCGTAGTTGTTGAAAAACATGTTCTCCCATACATCGATATTCCTATTTTCATAATTAATTATTACTTGTGTCTTGCTGTGCTGTGTCACGCTGAACAGTCAATCATTCAATCTGCCTTTTCTATCTAGATATTGGGCTACCAAAATACAGGCTGGGCCTAGTTTGGGGCCTACGGCTACTTCTACAAGCACTCTTTCAATTAACATTGTTCCTGTTTACAAATGTTTCCTAACTTGTGTGTGTCAATAAATTGTTTTTTTTTTATACGCTACGGTCAATTTTCCAACTGAAAATGTAAGTTTGTAATCACAAAAATATTTTTTATTATGTGATAAAACTATAAAGTATTGATTTTTGGACATTTTCCTTTACTTGTGCTGTGACACCTTGCTTCTTGCCAAATTTCATGATTCTAGGTCAACGGGAAGTACCCTATAGCCTATAGTTTTAATTTATTTGCGAGTATCAAAATATAAATCACCGTATTTTTTTATTGTGTTGACTCAGAAGCTTGATTTTTTTAGAGCTCCAAGGGACCGTAGACCTACGTATTTGATATTAATTTTGAACTTGATACCTGCACGCTTTCCTGAGTAAAAGGGTCTTGACAGACAGACAAACAGACGGAGAACGAAGTGATCCTATAAGGATTCCCTTTTTTCCTTTTGAGGTACGGAACCCTGAAAACGATCTAATATATAACGATACCTAGTTGGGATCGACAGTTTTGTTAAAATATAAATAAAAAACACATCGATTCAACCATTAGTCACAAATCAAGAACGCGGTGAACACCCTTTCAAAAAAATTGCAATTATATGTGTTACCGGCCAAACCCGATTTCAGGACAAACTAGTTTAGCCTAGGCTAAACTAGTTCTTCCTATACGCGATAGGATTAACTAGTATAGCCTAGGCTAAACTAGTTTGTCCTAAGCCCGATAGGATAAACCAGTTTAGCCTAGGTCGAATCGGTTTATCCTAGTTAGAATTTACATGCTTTAGGATAAACTGGTACGTTCTAATCTGAAATCTGATTGAGCGTGCTGCGGGAGCGGCGTGACCGAAACGAATCGCAGCAAAACCGACTCCACGTAGTCTTGTCTGCCCTACCCCTAGAGTGTTATTTAAAATCGCGTAGGCGCGTAGGGGCGAGGCGGCCCGCGAGCTGAGGAGCAGGTGGTTTCAACGCTTCCCACCGCGGCTGAAGCGAGCGAGCGGTGGTGAGCGTGAAACACATCTGTGACGATAAGCTCGCATGGGACCGCTGGAGCCCTGCAGCGCCGGAGCCGTGACAGAAAACATGCCTGCTGCATGCTTGCTTCACGTTTATCATATTAGACTAAATAGGTTTTATGTCTTTTGAGTGGTATATCAAACGATTTTATATTCAACGTATGATATGCTTTTAAAAATTAGTTGCTTTAAAATTATATCAATCGTTTATTATATTAACTGATTATTATATCAAATACAATTATAGATTCAGTTGTTATATCTTGTAAATATTAGAGGTTTTGTAATTATATCAAATATTACTTACCATTTTAATTGTATTCCTTTATTCAGTTTACTTTGAATATAAGTTTATAGAAGATACAAACAAAGTGAAATTAGTTCAGACTAGGACGTACCAGTTTATCCTAAAGCATGTAAATTCTAACTAGGATAAACCGATTCGACCTAGGCTAAACTGGTTTATCCTATCGGTAACAGGATGAACGAGTTTGGCCTAGGCTATACTGGTTTGTCCTATCGCGTGTAGGGAGAACTGGTTTGGCCTAGGCGAAACTAGTTCATCCTGAAATTGGGTTTGGCCGGTAACATATGTACTGCTAACCAAAGAATTAGTGAAGACTTATCATTTTCCGCTCGACTGCATTCTTTATAATTAGCACTTTTAATTTATTACGATTTACCACGTCTACAGTGTTAGTTAGCAGTTATGAGCATTCGAGTAACATATAGAACTTTTTTAAAGTTTATTTGAAATTTTATTCTTAAGAGCCAACTAGTCGTGGGCTCGAACTCACTGGCGGGCGCGGCCAAAAAGCACGCTGTCTCACCTAGCATCGTGTCCGACAGAGATAGCACCAGTGATGAGCAGTTAGAAGCTAGTCTACACGCATAACGTCTAGTCGCACGCACACCAACACAGTGCACGACGATTCATACGAAACCGCGCGCGTAAAAATATACGAAAACTTCTTTGGAAGGTGGGGTTTTATGAAAAAACTACTGCATACATCAATTACGAATAAAGTTTATTATAATCTTCGACAATTGAGGGGGACACAAGAGTCACAAGTCTGGGGGGAGACAAGAGTCGAGAAATCAGCTGCACCTTTTTTTTTGTCGTGGCGGTGGAAAGTCTTCATGGATGTCCTCAGCCCAGGGTCGGGCGGAGGGGTCTGTCAGACTCTTACTGACTAATAACCACCCCAGCGTTCCCTTCCCACACTTGCACCGGGATCTTAGGATCTAGTGCGTCTTTCGCGTAAGCAGCTGCCTCCTTTTTTTTTTGTTCTCGGGGTGCAATATCCTCATGGATGTTCTCCGCCCTGGGGCGGGTAGAGGGGTCTGTCAGACTCTTACTGACTAATAACCACCCCAGTGTTCCCTTCCCACACTTGCACCGGGGATCTTGGGAGCTAGTATTACTTCCGTGATCCCCGGCTAGTGCCAGCCGCCTCTGCGGGCCACCTCAAGTCTGGTGGGGGTAAGGTGTTTGACCCCCCCCGCGAAGTCTGAAAGGGGCGCGCGTGAAACACTACGCGCCGCCACCTCGGGTCAAACGTGATAGGGGGCGGCGGAAGTCCCCAAGTCCGCCGTCCCTGGACCCATTTAGGGGGGCCAGAAGAGGGCATTGTCTGCCCTCTGCCGACGCCCAGTGCGCTTGCTGCGTGTGGACGAGATCTCCCGCTCCCTTTCCGCAGCCTCCTTCTGCGCCACGACTGTTTCGCAGAAGGATACCACCGCTGGACCTGACTCCTGAGCCAACCTAGCGGCGACGCTGTTAAGAGATCCCATAGATCAATTTCACCCGTCTCTCCACTATGCCAATGTTTGCTGAAGGAGTCATAACCGGTAGGCTCTAATAAATCCATTCATATTCCAAGGGTACGTCTTCCCTACCACTACCGCGCCCCCCGGTCTACTTTTCAATATACAATGGTCTCTGTAGTCCTATGAAACATGAGGCTCCAAGGGCTAGTGTGAATCTTTGGATTCATTCGAGTAATCGAGTCTGGTTTAACCACGCTGGAGTCTGTGCATTTCATTCATTCATTTATGAAGCATCGACACTTCTACCATGTATTTCCATGACTGTGGCTGATATCAAAATATGATTCCTAAGTAGTTAAGTACCAAAGTAGTTATTTTTATTAAGTGCATCCGCAACTTCTTGGCCTCACGGTCAATTTGCTTTGCAAAATCTCTTCGCATACAAATCTAATATCAAAACGTAGTTCAAGTGTAAGAAAGCGCGTCAGTCAAGCGCGTACGGTGTATGTTAACACAATCGGTGGAGTTTGACAGGCTGCGTACGCGCAGACTGACTACTAAATTGACCCTCTGTCGCCGCGTCAGTGCGTCAACGCCACGTTTCCGTGATGTTAGCATAAAGGACACAAACATGGCCAGTGACAGTTGTGCTGAGATGGAAAGCCTTTCAGTTGTTCGTCTTCTACCTTGTTTCTAAGTACCTAAGATTTTCTTCGTTATAATTGCGTGCTAGGTAGGTAGGTATTTCCGACTTTTATTTTATAAATTAAATCCTAAACTAAAACTTACATAGTTTTCATTCGTCTAGAAAAGCCTAAACAAGTACCTAAAGGTTGTAGAGTTTCAGCTTCAGTTTTTTTTTTTCAAATGAATAATATGCTGAAATCATGTTTCAGAAAATTAATTTGCTGATACTCTAGGTACTGACTTGTTTTGTGTTTCTATCACCGGTCCTCATCCTGTTTCAAAAATGTACGGTTTTAAAATAGAACAGTTATGTCTATTTGGCAGAAAATCTTAACTTCCTACTGATCGCTTCGCAAATGAAGTCATTAAAAGTAATTAAAACGAGTTTCAGAAAAACTCTTCATAACTTAAAAATATCG
This sequence comes from Tiliacea aurago, assembly GCA_948098905.1. Taxonomy (NCBI): domain Eukaryota; kingdom Metazoa; phylum Arthropoda; class Insecta; order Lepidoptera; family Noctuidae; genus Tiliacea; species Tiliacea aurago. The sequence continues at coordinate 10,833,165 of OX402590.1, forward strand.
TGAATTTTATTACACGATACAGTTAATTTAACTTTCCATAGGGGATCTTATCTTTTAGTAATTACATACAGTGAACACTTGTCAATTACTGACTAAAAGAGAAAATGTTTATAATTTTATTTTATTTGTAGAGTTCTTGGTTCAATACGCTGGTTTTTATGTAGCAGGCGTAAGTCCGAGTTACTGTAACCACGGCTAATGCACTTCTTGTTACAAGCAAAAACATGCCGCTCTGTGCGAAGGGAATTGACCCATTAGACAAACTATCAATAGTGGCCGTATCACCATAGAATTATAGATTACTAATATATAAAATAAACATTGATTTTTTAGTAGGTATTTACTATTAAGAAATGAAATGAAATTGTTTATTCTGTAAATAGGATATCTGAAGTCTCATTTAAAGTTCAGCATAATCTTGCTCAGATCATGTGAGGACCATGTAGGTCCGTGTCTGAAATGGTATTTTGAGGAAATAACCACACTTTGAGTGGATCCAATCAGTGCAAGCATTTGTCAGTAATCGTAAAGCTCAACTCTAGACTTAAGGACTCAACGACTCGACAAACATTACCAAAGAAAGGACATTTAGGTAGGCCGCTTATAGTGCTAAAAATGCCAGACCATCATTAAAACTAACTGAGAAAGAAAAATACGCAAAAAAAAAAACGCACACAGAGCTCACTTATACAATAATACAAGTAATTATAATACTTTTCAAAGTAAATATTCTTGTAATTTTGTATAATGTTCAAACTGGAAAACTTGACATTTTAACTATTATGCAAAATCATCATTAATATAATTTGTATGTATATAAAACTATATTAATGATGATTGATTGATTGATTGTTTATTTTATCACAAGGCTTAGCAGATCAAGCAGCTCAAACCAAGCTTTTTTGTCTTCTAAATAACATAACATAACATCACGCCTTATTTCCCCGAAGGCTTGGGTAGAGGTGTACCTAGTACACCCACATTTCGCCAGTTATGTTAAGTACACACGGCTACACATCAAGCTATACATTTCCAGTGTAAGCTGATCTCGCATTGTATAGGATTTCAGTTCTCATACCTACTTCTTAAAGGCTGTAGGATAGGTGAATTAAAAAATTATCTGTGCTCATCTTCGACTTTGATTGACTTTCTATAGCGGTTTAATTTTATATCGTATCAATAGCCCCAGAGCCCAGTGGGCCACCGGGGCTCGCTCGGTCAGATATAAAGCTATTTAGTTATCTTATCTGACAATCAGCTTCAACCGCCAGAGTCATCCGCGGAGATGGCGACCCAAACATAACATCGATGACCCGATACCGCCGCAACACCGAAATGCCACTCAATCATTAGGCAGGTACGCCGCAATTTCTCCACGCGAATGTCACGGTAATGAACGCGTCGCGGCGCTCGGTGGAGCCCAATTCTCCCAATAATCCGACGCCAATCAACTATATAGATCACGAGATTGTTCGCGGCGGTTCGGTGATCGTGTCGTGAGAACGATAAGACACAGGCGAGCAGGTGGTTCCCTCCCCGGCATGGCTAACTGTTCCACCATCATCAACGGAGCGAGCCGAGCGCGCCACCTCGCAGTCCCGAGACACCGGCGCACCACGCGGTACACGCCACACCACCAGAGCTACTGAATCGTTTGTAACTTGCGCGGGCAAGCTACCGGCGACGCTTGTGTTGTACAAGCACTGTCGGACTTATGCAGTGGCAGTGAAGATAAACTACAATATTGACACATAAAAATAATAGTGATTTATTTGTTTAATCGGATAGCTAATCCGAATAGTTGGGGTTTTTTTTTGTATTTGAACGAGTAAGGTAATCGGGGCAGATAGCATTAACGGTTGGCTCCGCGCTCGAGTGTGGCAGACCGCAGCATGACGAGCGCCGGCGACTGCGCTCTCGTGCTCCTCCTACTGGTATGTTAAAGAGCTTTAACCACACACTTATGATTCTCCCAATTAAACGATCAATAAAACTCATATTTTCGTCTAATTACTAACTGAAAATGAGCATAAATTCGCATTTCTAGAACTCCGCATAGAAAAGCTTAGAAAGTTGAGATGGAACTAATATAAGTAATGTTACTTCCATGTTATTTCCATTTCGCTATAAATCGTATTGCTCGCGGGCGGTGTACTAAAATCTGAATGTTTCGTCCCCATTCTAGAGTATTGAAGACAAGTTTATATTTGAATCCGGTTTGCTTGTACGAGAGTATAATCATAAACACAGTGTTTGTAATAAGCTCTAAGCTATATCTCTCCGACTGAACACTGCCAACTGACCTACATTGCGATAGTTTACTTTGTCGTGTTAACTTACGCTACAAAGTTGCTAACTCTATTTAAAAGTTTTTATGAAAAACATAAACTTAGTTACTTTTACACTACAATATTTCATTGTTTCACAAGTTAAGGCGACGATAACCGACTTTTAATGATTTTATACCGAAGATCACGTCTAAACGAGTAGTGTTAATGATTTGAAAAAAAAAAAAAAAAAAAATCTCAATAACTTAATATAAAAGAATATTTCAGATTATGTTTATATTACATAGTGATATTAATTTGTAAAGTTATGTCTAACGCGGATAAAAAAACTAAGAATGGCGCAAAATCTACTAAGCGTATTTTTCTGAAACCTTCACCAATTTAAAGATATTTAATTATTGATCTTTTAGTATACGCGTTTTATTAAAATACCTTTTGTTTTGTATACAATAAATTAATAATGCGTCAAATTAGGGACAGCGCTCCTTGATGAGCGAGTCCTATTACTGGCTGAACGTACGACGCGTTGCGTGAGCTCAGTACAGAACACGCAAGCTAATCACTCAAGGTCACTGGCATATATCTGAGTCTTAAAGGCAAATCACTTAACGTACGTATATTTGACGACCTACATTTAAAGGAAAATCAAGCTTTCATGATAAACAATAAACTGTAAATTAAATACTAGCTGTAACTTATTAGTGGTAAATGTAGTAAAACTTTGACAATATAGCCTACACGACGCATCTACTTGCGATCTATCTAATAGAGCAGGGGGTCTACTCCGAACACAAATCCGAAGTATCGGCCGACTGTTCGGCCGTTTTATAACTTCCATAGCTTCCTGTTTTGACTTTGAATCCTTACCCGACTTAAAGTCACATTTTTGACTTTGGCTTATCTCTTTGATTGCCGTTTTTTTTTTCTTTCACCATAGTCAGCCATAGTTAGTTAGCCGTAGTTAAGCAACGGCCGGATATTCCGCCGATACTTCGGATTTATGTTCTGAGTAGGCCCCCCGGTTCGTAACTTTTACGATCAACCCGATGCTTAGTTATTGTTTACACTAATTAATGTGCGGACGAGCCTTAGCCCACTCGTATTTTGAAGACGATAAAATAGAAGAAGTCGCTATGTTCAAAAGACTTAAACCTATTGTAGAACGAACAGAAGCATTATAAAGCTTTAATCAATGCAGGAGCATGATCATCGACATGCTCATCACTTCTTTATATTGACCAAACTACAGCTAGCTATGATCCTCAGTTGAAAAGGTCAACTGAGGATCATAGCTTGGATTGTAAGCCTTTAATCTCAAGATTCTCAAGTATATTAGCTATCTATTACTGGACTAACCCAATGATTTATATGGATTTCGACTTAGACATACCTACATCTTAGGTTAGTTATTTCCTGCTGGTTGTCCATATGCTTACAATATTATGTTTTTTAACCATCTCTTTCCGCTATTTTCGATAAATATTTCATAAAGAACTTCCGTATTGTCAGCTGGTCAGCTGCCTAAGTTTCCAACCACTCCAGTCGCAAATTGTTTCTGATGGGCTATTCGCTGCAAATTCTCTCAGTATAAATTTCAGATAAAATACAGCATCAAGTCCACTTATAGAAACTGCTCATAAATTCGGTGTTCACGGGTAGTAACTTTCACACGAGCGATACAGAAATTGAGCTCCTGTTCTGCACACGCTCTACTTTTTTTCTTTTTTTTTTTAGATACGTAGCAATTTCCTTACAGTGTTATTCACACTAAGTATATCACAAGTAACTGTAGATGTTCGTTTTATAAATATGGAATCCATCTACTAATTACACCCGGTTTCTGAAAGACTAATTAGGTATTATTTCCTAACACAGAGTCAAACTCCTAAGTATCAGACTGATGATTTCTTTGATTGACTTTTTCTACTTATTTTTTTATTTTCAGGTTCTCCTTAGAGTTATAAGCTGAGTGACAGCCTAAAACCCAGTTTCTGAATGGGGGAGTTCCCTCATTCAAAAACTGGGTTTTAGGCTGTCACAGTCTGACTGTAGGCACTTATTATCTTTTTACGTTTTCCTTTAATTTATGTTTTTTTTTTGATTAATTGATCTATTTTGTTGGTCGCATTGCTCTCACGCGGTCGGTAATAATAAAAAACTTATTTTAACCATGGTGAGGCCCTGTAACACAGGTTTTTTTCTCAAAAACCTTCATCAGGCACCAGTCTCTTACAATGGTGAATGAAATCTAAGTCTATTAAGTAGCACTTAACATGCATAGATTTAGACACAGCCTCCCAGATCGAATCGGTCTCAGCTGTCGTCTTCGGATTGTTGGTTATTGCCCATCGATCGTTCGGTAGTCATGGTCCAGACATTGCAAATTACTAATCCCACGGTTTACGATTGCTTCTTTGATTATTTTGCCTTTTTATTATCTAAGTAAGTAGGTACCTACTAAATAATGACTTAACAAACAATGGAGGAAGCTGTCACTGTTCCATGAATTAATTCGATTTCATGGCAGGTTGCTAGTCCAAAACGAACAGAGTTTGGGCTTGACCTGGTAAAACAGTTATTTTCGTATCTATAGAAATTGCATGTACTTATGTAAATCACGCAAAACCTTTTTTAACAAATAAATTCAGATTTTTCCACGCAATTTTTTTCAAATGTTTCACTTGATTAAATGACCTATTACAAAAATACGCGTAGATGCATGATTTCCTCGTTGAAATTGAATACTATTCGTTGTTTCGTTTAAATAATAATTACTTGGTAAAATAGTTTTCGTTTTCCCTTCTAAAATAATAATAAAGCGATTTTTTTATTATTTATTTACTTGTTTAGCAATAATCGTTCTCCTGATGCATGTTTAGGCAAAAACTCATGGAGAGCTGATTTGAGAGCTCTAATTTGCAGATTCTGTTGAATATAATCCATCAAAATATTTTTTCTCCTATTACAAATATCCTATAATTATATAATAATAGAATATATTTTTGTTTTAAGCCTATTATTTAAAGAAAAAACGATTGGACCTAATTCAATTTTGTATTGAAAATGGTTGGAAACAAGTCTAAATATCTCCTAAATTCTACATCTTTTTAATATAAATAAACAAAATATTTTTTTTTAACCGACTTCTAAAAAAGGAGGTCACTCAATTCGACCGTTTATATGTTTTTTTTTAATGTTTGTTTACCGATACCTCCGTCAATTAGGAACCGATTTTGAAAATTATTTTTTGCTTTGAAAGGGTATGCACCCGAGGTGGTCCCATTGCCACCAAATCAGAATTTGATGAAGGGAACTCATGGAAATCGAGGGGAACCCTCGAATTTTATAGGCAAACCTATAGCGATTTGGGTATTATTTATAGTAACTCATGCATTTGCTCCCGAAAATCACCATTTGGTGAAGTGGAACCGATGATGGAGACCACAGATGGCCACCGGAACAACATAATAATAAGTATTTAACGGGTTGCGATTCAATTAGGTAATTTAATATGGTTGCTAAGCAATTTATGCTCGTCACAATGCATATGGTGAGTTGCAGTTCTCCTGGTTCTTACCAGGAGAACTCCTCAACAATTAACGTCCCAGCATCGGGAAAAGCAATATTTTGTAAAAGGTGATGAGCAGTTGACTTTAGGCTATTGTAACTTAGATAAATTAAAAACTGACCCACTAAAAATTTAAAAATAAAAAACATTAACATTTTTTTTTTTTTACAAAACGTTTTATAATTTTAATATTTCACCGTGCCGGCGATGTGTGCGCAATATCGCACTCGACGAACGCTTTTCGAGGACGAACTTATGTGAATTGATTTCGCGCTTTTTGTCGTGTCGATACTATCGTTGTGTAAATATAATATAAATATAGTGTAAATATCAATGATATTATATTAAAGTATTATTGGTAAATATATAAAAAATAAAATACTTACGGTCTACGTTAGCGCAGCGCCTAAATGTAAGAGGGCTCTTAAATTAATTATTTAACGAAGGTCACTTAACATCAAAATTGTCAAAAAATCATTCGATAAACTGTTTTTTAGCTTTTCATATACCAAATAGCATTAAAAAAAAATTACGTCTGTTCCGATTTTAATTGAACATTTTGTTCAATATATATTTATTTTTTTATGCTATTCTTTTAATCGCCTTTTGTTTCTGACTATAACTATATACGTGCACGAATTCATCCAAAGATAGTCAGCGCTCAAAAACAATTAGAATGAAAAAAACTAGGACACTACGTGATCTCCTCAAAACTTTCACTATCCACTGAAAATAGTTTTAATTTGATTTCTTCATTGTTTTTCTTCGTTCATGTTGTTGAAAACTATTACAAGTTGCTATCGTTTACTTATTATTGCTCGATTCAGGAATACCTAGTGGTTAGTATTTATAAAAAGTAGGCAGTTAAAATAAAAATAAAACTTACTTATGGTACTTTCGTTTTTATTAAGTTAACAGCTATTTGTTTTTTTTATCTTAGTAACCTACGATTGCTACGAAATAAAGTAAAAATTTTAAGTTTAAACTATAAGTAACCAACTTCAGATAATTTATAGGCGTAAGTAGTAAGTAATGATTAAAACGAATGCTTAGCCATATTTATGACGTGTAAACGTCTCATAACTATAAACAACATTTATAAATAAATCCAATAAACTTGAAGTAGGTTCAACCATCTTCAGAATAAGAGCAAACTTAATCTAGGTACTTAAAATTTTTACGCTCCACTCACTATAAATGCTACCGTTCAAAACTATCATACGCACAACTGCTAAAACAATACAAACTTCTAGGCTTGGAGTCTAGGCGCACCCTACTTATGACTGTGATGCTGCATGGCATCTGCAGTAACAACAACTTTGACTGCATTGATATCACCAATAAACTTTGTTATATTGTACCCAGAACTGTATTACGGCGAGAGGCGCGCGTGCCCCGGCTTTTCCACACTGTAAAGTGCAGAACCAATGCTGGGGCAAGAGCGCCCCTCCGTCGTCTCTTAGAAACATATAACACACACTTTTTCGATTTTGATATATTCTCGCTATCTCAAACTAAATTCAAAAGAATGGCTATTCAATTGCTTGCACAATAATTTTAGAATAATTTCAAAAGATTATTTTTAATTCTTCCTAACCTAATTCGCTTCCAGTAGATGCGTGGTTTTGTTCTCTTTTATTTCTCTTAACAGATTATTCCGCGGACATTGGTGTGGGTTACATGTTTACATCTATTAACCTATTTTGTTATTTACTAAAATTGAACATGTAACTGTTTTATGTCCCTATAAAATAAAATAAAAATTAAATTAAATTAAATGTCTAGGTTTAACCTACCAGGACGTCCCAGATCGGGTGATGTTTCCTGCCTTAGCATAAAATGAAAAAAGTAGGATTAAGGTACTTCTCGATGACCAGATTCTTCAGAGCCTATCGCAATAGTTTTACGGGTACCAAACATAGTTTTAATGTAGATAAAGACAGATAACATCGTACAACCTCTACTTACGCCTAAGTACTTAAAACTACCTAGTTTAAAAAACAAAAGAACATCAATAAGTAGGTTATTCCCACGAAATCACATGAAGTAAGGTAGCTAACTAATTTAGATAAAATTGAAATAATCTCGCGAAAGCAAAAGTAATCGAAAAAAGGAAAGCGAAATTAGAACAGATTATTATTAGATAGCAGAAAGTAGAGCAATTCTGCGATTTATATTTTTTTTTTCGAAAGCTCAACGCTAAAATTTGAGTTTCACCGGAAAATCGACAACCTATTGGCCTAGTGGCTTTTAGACCACCATCCTCATAAAAAATCCAGCCAATACTTAATGCTATCTCATGGTGCTTGTAATATTAAAAGCAAAATATTTCATCGATCAATAGTGTTATTCAAAACGTTTAACCTTTGATAAAAGCCATTTAGAAAAATTTGATTTCACGCAGATTAAATTTCTAAGATTCGCACAAAAAACTGATGGAACCATTCATACAGCTTTCTTGCTAAAAATTAACAACTAAAGTGTAAGCACGAGTTTAGAAAGTTTTCTTTTTTCTTAATTTATTTTATATCTTTCACGTTCATTGGCAAAAGAAAACAAAAAGAAGGCAAACTAATAAGTAATCGTAGAAACCATAGGGGTCACCAGTCATGACAATAACAAGGGGCTATGGTAATTGTTTTTTTTTTACATTGTTCTCGCATACACTATTCTTATTCGGTACATTATTCTTGTCGCTTCTACGACAAAAATAATGTACCCAGGATTTTGTAATATATTTTTAAAAGAGTGTCCTTGGAGTTTCTTGCCTGTTCTTCTCCAAAGAGATCTACGTTTTGGAATGGGCGAATAGCTTGAACTTTCTGACTAACTGACCGACTTTTGACAGTTCAAAAGTGCCTGTGATTGGTTTAATTGAAATAAAGAGTTTGGTCAAATAAAATTAGCTCGATGTCTGAACACGATAAATTAAAATTAAAAAGATATGATGGATTTTTTTGTGGGGTCAACCGTGTACTCCGAAACATGGCAACCAAGGAGGTAACTTAAGGCTTCTACATACCAGCGCGACACGGCACAAAGGCCCCGCGCGTCGCAGGACGAGCGGTGCCTTTGTGTCGCGTCGCGTCGCCCCGGTATGTAGAAGCCTTTATCAAAAGGTTTTATTTAAATTTCGAACTGGCTTGCAAATTATAGAAAGCTGTTTATAGAAAAAAAAAAAAAAACAAATGAACACACATTGGCGCGTGATAAATTATCATTGTTCGTCATTGAATCTGGAATTTATAAATACTTTACATTACAATTTATAATTTACTTAGTTTGAATTTCCGCGCATTATTTGAGAAAAGCACTATACAAGCCTTGGCCGCAACTAGGCATTGATGAACTCATTTAAGTATGCCTCGGCTTCGCCTCGGCCACGTTCGTCCATCAATGCCTCTTTTGTTCGCCGCTGCAATAATGTACTATTAATGTTTTTTTTTTGTTTTATCATGTTTTAATATCGATACCTACCCATAACGTCTGCGGAGTTTCACTAGCTAATTTATTTTGACCCTGTATATCATTCAACTTGACGTTACCCATAAAAATATAGTACCTACTCTAGAATAGAATAGAATACTCTTTATTATGTATACCATAAAAATTACAGATATAAATGTTGAAATTTTACATAGGGTGACACAATGGGCGCTCTTATCGCTAAAAGCTATATTTTAGAGACAACCTTTGGATGGATTAAAGGGAGAAGGAGAGACAATACTGCAGTGGTGTACCGTTTACACATACAATAAATACATACTTACCTACATACATAAAGCATACACTTATCTATATAAATATGTTATATATAAGTATACAATAATAAACATGAAACAAGAGCAAGGAACTGTATTATGTAATGATGATGAGGAAGTGATGGGGATGAGGAGTGAGGAAGTGTTTTTTTACCTGAATTTTAAAAGTGGACAAAGATTAAGCACGTCTTATCGACACAGGCAAGGCATTCCATAACCATACTGCTTGAACTGTAAAAGATTTGTCATAAAGCTGGTGGAATGCATCGGCATCTCTAGTCTAAGTTTACCTACTCTACACTTTCATTGGTAGGTACATACTCTTTGCCACTGTTGCCTTAATAACTAAATCAAGCCAACAAAGCAGCACAGATCAAATCGCAAATCAAATTAGTATACAATTGTAATAAGTTGCTCACAGCGGTTACTCACCTCACGATCGATCGGTCGATGATGATGGGTGTAATGGCTGTTACAGATCTTGCGCATGCGTGCTCCGCGTGAATTAGAGTCTGCGCACACGCTTTCAATGTCCGCCCCAACCAGACGTAACTGCATCGCACTAGTGCACTAGCATTCGCATAAAAATGTCTTACTAATAATTTATGATACATTAAGCTGGCTGCTTTGAAATTAAATTGACTCAAACCGATCAACGGTGGATTTATGAGCTTGTCTGTCTTGTAACAAAACTGTAAAATATAAAATGGCCGTGGTGATTCAAAACATGTTCAATGGATGAGCACAGTTTATGTAATATTAGTGGGACGTATAGCAGTTATCTTCAAACTCAATTCAAAGGAAATATAATTCTGAGTAACGTTAAGTCGTACAGCCAAGTGTGCTCAGTGATTTGGAGTACCTACCTACCGATATTAGGTGGTATCGGAAATCTCCAGCCGTCTTATGGCACGATCAAGTGGTAGGTATAAAGGTCATGTTTTGTGTCTTAAGGCTCCCGCGGACAGGCGCGACGCGATACTAGTAGCACAATTTCTTTGAAAACTTCATGTAAAATGTCGCGCTGCCTGTCGAGCCCGCGATATCGCAACCAGACTGCACTAGCCCCTAACGGAGGCGATCGGCGGCGGCGATCTCTCGCGCCATGGTTCGGAGCGAGAGTGCATGGGAGGCCGTCACCTCCTTCTGCGAAACAGTAATGCTCGCGAAGGAGGAGGCGGAACGTGTGAGGGTGAGGTAGGGTTCCCGCCCTTCCGCCCGCATCGCCGCAGGAGACGCCCCGGGCGTCGGGAATCGAAGGCCGATTCCCGGCCACCATAGGCGCGGGGTTGCGGACGGTGAGCGATGGGTAGCTCGCCGTCTGCTTGGCCGGTTTTTTATTATACTCGTCTGCTTCATCGATTCACTTCAGCTTTCTGATTTTGCAAGCCATGCCCGACTCCTAAGCTGTTTATTGTAGGACAATTTCATATCTAATCTTAACAATTAATCATCTTCGATTAATTTTCTTTCGAACTTATCGGAACGAACTACTTCAGGATATTAAGAAGAATAGCTGACGCCGTGGTAAAAAATATGTTATTCACTGATTGAAAAATGCAAAGTTTGCAAATGACATCGATTGTTGACCTACCAGATATAGAAAATAAAAAACAAGAATTTAAATGCGTGAAGAAAACTCTAAAGAGATTCACATAAAACAATAATTAAAACGCATTTTATTACATTAATTTAGTAAACAAGTAATGCCATCTCATAAATTAAAACGGCAAATAATAACTAAGTATCATAAAGTAGCCATTAAATCTAAACAGCTCACCTCAGCAATTAAGACTTACAATAAAAGAAATGCCCTGGGAATACTTACGATAAGGTACCAACCGTGGGAGACTGCGACCGACTCCGATCTCTAAATTAAGGAAGTGTTCATTTGTTGCTAGATACCTACTTACTGCAAACGACTTGATGAGACATATTATGAGAAGAAAGTTCCGCACTCCAGTGTAATTACGACGCGAGAGTGTATTGAAATCTAATGGACATGAATGAATATGGACTTAATTGCACAAGCACGTATGAAACTATACAGAGTGTCCGGTAAGGAATGGATAACCTTGAAATAGCATAAATAATAAACCTTCTGGCTGTTCGAAAAGAAATTAAAATAAGTAATACCTAAGATTTTTTTGAATAAAATACTTTTTTTTTACCCTAATTTACCTTCTTCTTCACCACGACCACAAATGAATGAATTCCATCGGTTATTTGTTGTTCTAATACTTATTGTACGTTGACTAGCCGATAGAGGTTGTAAATAGTGTGACTAGTAAATGCACAGTTTTTTTTTTAATTGTGTCATAATGTACTTACTTACAAGTACCTACTTACTTGGAATATATATATTTTTTGGATTTTATTTAGAACGGCCATAAGGTCTATTATATACAATTTCAAGGTTATCCATTCTTTACCGGACACCCTTTATACAGGGTTAACTTAAATTAGCTAGCGAAACTCCGCAGACGTGGTGGATCGATATCTAAACACGATCAAACAAAAAAGAAATTTATATGAGGAGTTTTTTTTTTTGGGTTCTTCAGCCGCAGTTAGTGTAGTCACTGTTTTTTTTGTGTTTACTTCACGGACGTGATGGGTACCGATATCTTAACATGATAAAACAAAAAAAAACTGATTTTCTCAACTCATACTTCAAGTAACAACACTAACTGAGGAGGACTAGTAAGTAGGTAGGTTTTAGTGCGGACTTTAATTGCAGAACATGGGCATCATTTACCGGACTACCCACATTCGATGTGATCAGTCTAAAAATAGGTTGAAAGTGTTGTATAACTTCCAGGTATTATGGTGTAAGACCTAAATGTAATCACCTCTAGAATACAATAAAATGTATTCTAGAGGTAAGGTGTAATACACCACCTCGGTGGAGTAGATAGATTATCATAATCTCGAATCAGACCTTTTGATAGTAAGGTAGTTTGAACATGCCGATTATCAGCATAGTAAAAACAGTAGGTGCAAACCAGGGTTGCTGCTGATGCAAAATTTTTCACATCAGCGGATGCTTATGCTGATGCTGATTTTAATTATTTTCTTAAAAAAGCAGGGAAAAAGTAGTGACCATTATGAATTTATACCTATAAGTTGCACAGTTTTCCTTGCACCGGTTTTCTATATTTCCGGGCAATGTGATGTTATTGCCGGGAAATACGAGACAATGATAAATGAATGGAAAACTTCCAAAGAGCAAGTCCATTGCATTATTGGTCAAAACTCGCAAACGAAAACAACACGAGCTATAAGCCTCGCCACCTTTACGGTCATGCCTCGACTCGAACATCAGCATTAATAATCAGCATCGATCAATGCGGATGCTGATTCTGATGTTGAAAATGATGCTGAAGTTCCGGGGATGCTGATGCTGATGTTCGCAACAACCCTGGTGCAAACTTTATTCGACCACACTGGACAATATAGATCCATAATTCCATATATCGCAGAAAGTACTTACTTACTTACATTGATAGTGTAAATAAGATCACTCCTAAAGTACTGGCGTAATGAATTGCATTTATGAGATACATTAATATTCAAGCAGACAACAACGGAACGAAACCGTTTGAAACGTAGAATCAATTAGTTCCCCGAAACAACTCTTCACGCCCAATAATCAAAGTAAAACCGTTTTAGAAAAAAAAAACCGTTTAAGAGTCTGCACAAAAATTTACATACAAGCAACTACGAGCGATTATCTTGGTCCAGCCGTCGTTTCCGCACGAATTTCTGTGCCAACGGTCAACTGAATGACCCGCGTACGTTACCGAAAATGATGCTTAATTAACCGACACACTTTTAAAATCCACTGTCTATTACTAACCCATAAGGCAAAGAAATATCTAACTTGTATAATAACTCGGCAATGTATAATGCGCGATCCACGATACACCGCAGCAGTTGGAGCATGAACCGTGATAAAGTGTATAAAATCGACTTACTTTCGACGACGCCGCATCAGCCGACCTCACGTTCACGGACCAAATGATGTGGTATGGTTCGCTTCATTTACAAAACCACAACCACAATCATAATCCTCTTCAACTGCTATATTCGGATGTATAGGATTTTTAGGTTAATGCTTTGTAAATCAAACTAGAATGGACAAGTTATGTTTTAGGTGAACCAAACTATTTCCACTGCAGCTTATAAATGCTACATTGTTAGCTAAAAATGTGAAATGTACCTATTACTCACCCCGCACAGAAATTCCCGATATTCTTTGGGGTATTTATTTATATTCGCAATAATATTAAATTAGTTACCCAGAAAACCATTGAAGATATCCGTCCAACCGGACAGGCAAATAGACCAACCTGTCATTATACAACATTATTTTTAGTATATTATGCGAAACCTGATTATAGTTTGTTCAGAATAAGGAACTGAATCGATTTCAATAATTTTTACTTGTGTTTTTTCATGATACAGTTTTTAAATGTTGTACATAGATTCTTTACATAAAAATACTAGACACGTGTTTCGGGTTTCGCATAATATACTAATACTAATATTGTATAACAGTAAGATAGGTAGCTACGTATTGGCAGAATACAGCAGGCACTAAGCATTGTGAAAAATGGAGTTATCCGAAAGATATTCCCTAAAAATAATACTATTGCATAGTATTATTTTTAGGGAATATCTTTCGGCGCACGACTTTGCATAGTATTATTTTTATCACAAAAAACACACATGCCGACAAAAAAATAGATTTATCATACTTATCATCACGTAAAATATTAAAAATAAAATAATATCTCGACATCCGATCAGCTTTTCCGTAAGATAATCGCAAACATTTTCTTCGTGGTCAGCTTTGATCGCTCCTAAGCTATCATTACACTGTTTCTGGAATTATCTGCGCTTAAGCGATAGCCAACTATCGATATAGTCTCTCTAAGAACATCAACATTGGTTTACAAAAAAATGTGGCCACGGGTAATGCCACTATTCGCAATATTGTCATAACTTTCTCGAGAGAATAATAACCGGCCAAGTGCGTGTCGGATCATGCACATGAAGTGTTCCGTAGTTGGAATGAAATTATCCCAAGAACAAACGTAGTTGAAAAACATGTTCTCCTATACATTCCAACTGCAAATTTTTAGTTGGTCGACTATTACTCGTTAACTTGTAAAGCCTACTTAGCTGTGATAGTGTTCATTTTAACTTAGTTGATACTTACTAGTGCCGTGATTTTTTTCACATATTATCCAAAAACAATTATTTAGCTGGCTGAGAAAGTTCTAATTTTTGTTATAGTCAAGTGTCCCCTACACTTGACTATAACAAAAATTAGAACTTTAAAGTAAAGTCGTAAACGGATCCCTGGATCAAAACAAGTTTTTCCAACAATATTTTTGGACGGGATATCCAACGATACCCCACACCACGGGATAGACTATCATCCCTAATAGAAGAAGAGAAAAATATCATCCCCAATTTACATGCAAGGAAGTGTCCGCACATAAAATGGGGATGATATTTTTCTCTCTTTGAAAAAACAATGTGTTATGTGGTGATATAACACATTTTTTTTTTCAAAATTTTATTCTTTCACTTTGTCGGCGTGATTAATACGTATACCCATGCCAAATTACAGCTTTCATAAGAGTCTCTGTGTTAAGCCGCGGACAGACATACGGACATGCCGAAACTATAAGACTACGCAACCCTAAAAACATACCCATACGGTTTGAATGGGACATCGGTATTTATAACTTTGTGGCACAATATTTAGAAGTATCTGACCCTAGCTAGTATAATAGTCAAGTACCTACAGTAGGTCTGTAGGAATGATTTTATTTATCCGGCAGAGCACGTACATAGTCAAAATTGTTGACGCAACACGCTGACACCGTAGACAACTCTAGAAGAAACCGTATCTGGGTAGAACGGAAGTCTTACCCTACAAGAAGTTAATGATAATCATTGATCTGCCAGCAAGGAGGTCGATTAACTTTTAACTCTTCTAAACACATCAGATAAACAAATAAATATTTAACAATGGCACAGGATCAACCGTTGAGATAACCATCCGCTAAACGAAGATGCTGGTTCTACTGTAAGTCCCAAATAGATCTAGTCAGATAAGCCTCGGAGTGTTTGTGAACACAATGTGAAAGGAACTTTATGTATATGTCTAACAATACTTACATTCAATTAACCTCCTAATTGTTTTATGGCGTGTTGGTCTTCCTTCCTACAAATTGAATGCTCATTGTTACAGTTCCGGGCTGCATTCGCACAAGACTACGATGGTACGTATTCACCGTTATTTTTTCATTCTTTTACTTACGGCTTAACTACCACATCGTTCGCAATATCTGTTTCGAGGCTTCATTTGTAAGTTCTAAGTTTGAATATATAATCAATCAAAATATAGACACGGAAATCTTCCTTACCTGCGAAAACTTAGACAATAGAATTTTTAATTGGAGTAGGTATGTTTTTTCCCCTCCGTATCGCAAAGTCCGACCTTGAACTGTTATTGCGAAGTTTAGCTACAAAGGTATACGTAGATTCATTAGTAAGCTGTAAATAGTTGACGGCACGGTTGGCGCAGTGGTTAAGCGATTGACTGCTGCGCTGCGTGTCGCGGGTTCGATTCCCGCACGGAACAAATATTTGTATGACCTACAAGTAGTTGTTCCGGGTCTGCCTGTTTGTGTATGTGAATTTAAATGTTTGTACCTAAACGCACCCACAATACAGGAGAAATTTCTAGTGTGGGGCAACGTTTTTATAAAACAAAAAAAAAAATCACCTACTATGGTCGTCTGAAAAAGACATTGTGTCACCCTATGTAAAATTTCAACATTTAAATATCTGTATTTTTTATGGTGTAGGTACATAATATAGAGTAATGTATTCTATTCTACTAAGTAGGTAATGAAAACCATAAAATAATTAAGCTTCTGAAGTTCAGTATGCAATAAGCCATAGTGACACGCATTGGCAGTGCCACATATGAGGAACTCAATAGGCACTGACTCGGTCAAATCGAAGGGGAAATCTCTTTGCTTTCTACGATTTACAGTTATGAATGGATCCAGGTAATTGTGGCTATTACCTATTTCAGTGACGGACATTCAGTGCACATTTGCTAGCGGTGGTACCGGTTTACGAGACTCCGTCGCAGCTTTGTTAAGGAAACCGGAAGGATTCCGAGGCGCGCCCCTCTTCGCTGATGACAGGGCCACTGACCCTGTGGCTGACCCTGTCTGCCAAATCAAACCTGAGCCTGAAGACCCCACAGGGCTACTATACAGACTAAAGATCACAGATTTCACGAAATGCGGCGTGCTCAAACGAAATGTAAGTTCAATTTTTTTTTGTTTATTGTTAACTAGCTTTCGCCCGCGGCTTCGCCCGCGTGGATGTCGAATAAAAAGCAGCTTCTCTATCAGCAGCATTCATATCTTAGTTGGAACCAACGTAAGCGTGGTAAGCAGATAGG
The DNA here is from genome assembly GCA_948098905.1 of Tiliacea aurago. Classification (NCBI taxonomy): domain Eukaryota; kingdom Metazoa; phylum Arthropoda; class Insecta; order Lepidoptera; family Noctuidae; genus Tiliacea; species Tiliacea aurago. The sequence continues at coordinate 10,850,277 of OX402590.1, forward strand.
AGTGCAGTTTGATTTACAACTTTACGGAGGATATATATAGCATATAAATACATACTTCATTTTGTACATACTTGTTCAATATACCTTCGTGTCCTCGTTCATTTCATGTCTATTTGTAAGAAATTTTGTATTGTTTATTTTTTATACGTTTTTGTTCTTAAATAATAATTGATGTACCAACTTTTGAGTTATTGAAGGTACGCAGTAAAATTCTCCCGAAAACTATGTACCCCTTTTTCCGATTCTCGAAAACTCATTATGAGGTCTGAGTTTCGAGTTAATCGGACCGCGCGTTAAGATTCTTTAAATACAAACCATAACACTCCCTAAAATCCTTTTGAGGGGTAGTTTTGAAAAACGCAAAAGTTATGACAAACTTTGTTATTTAAGCAATGACTGCCTCGTTAGTCTAGTGGTCACAGGTGCGACTGCTGAGAATGAGGGGTGGGTTTGATTCCCAGGTCGGGCAAAGTGTTATTGGATTTTCCATTAGGAATTTCCTAGTAGCAGCCGGAAGTCTGCATTTATGCCCGGTTGATGGCAATAGTCTCGCCCCCTATTACATGGGACTTAAACAAAACTGTCGAAATGTGGGTGTACGAAAGATACACCTCTACCTAACCCTTTGGGGATTGCAGGCTTGATGTTATGTAAATAAGTACTCGGGCCAAATTTCAAGTTTATATATCAAAATGAAATAAGATTCTGTTCACACAAACTATATCGCCCCTTTTTACGCACTCAAAGGGGTAAATTGTTGAAACATCGTTTTGACGTTTCTATTATTGGATTTATAGGTTATTTATACCAATTTTCAAGTTAATCAAGCCACACAGTAGAATCCTCCCTTGTAAATTGACTATCCCTTTTCACCGCATTAAGATAAAAAAAAAAAACCGGATAAAAGTTATTCTTTATTTTTTGTTTTCAGTATAAATCCTGAGTTTCAAGTTAATCGGACCGCGCGTTAAAATTATTCCATAAAAGTTTTGTATCCCCCCATCCCCCTATAGGGGGTAGTTTAAAAAAACAAAAAAATACAAACTTTATATTTTACTTAGGTTAGTATTCGTGCCAAGTTTCAGGTTTATTAACTCAAGGAATAAGATTTTTCATACAAACAAAATCCCCCTTTTTCACCTCCTTAAAGGTTGAATTTCCAAAAACCCCTTCTTAGCTGATGCCAATGTCCTAATTTGGGGTTAATCAAACCACACAGTAGAATCCTCTCTTGTAAAATTGACTACCCCTGTTCACCCTATTAAGGGTCATTATCGCACGGTCTCCCGTGAGGCGGCGAGCCTCCTTGCCGGACTGCCGCCGTGGGATCTGGAGGCAAAAGTCCTCGCGCACATCTGGGAGTGGCGCGAGGAGGCGAAACGCTGGGTCGAAACTCCGCTGCCGCAAGAAATCACGGCACAGCGGACGGTGCTCCGGCGGGATCTCATGGTGGCATGGAGAGTGCGATTGTCACAATCCAGCGCTGGGCACGCCACAATTGTGGCGATAAGTCCCCTCTTTGAGGAATGGCTAGAGAGGCGCCACGGCGTCCTCACCGGACACGGTTGTTTCGGGAGGTCAGGAACCTGGTTCAGGATAAAGCGGGAGGAAACGCCCGGGTGTCACCACTGTGTGGATCGCCCGGAAGACACGGTGCAGCATACGCTGGAGGTCGGCCCGGCTTGGGCGGAGCACCGCTGTGTCCTCACGGCGGCGACGATCTCTCGCGTCCGGCCCTGGTTCAGGCTATGGTTCGGAGCGAGAGTGCATGGGAGGCCGTTACCTCCTTCTGTGAAACAGTAATGCTCGCGAAGGAGGAGGCAGAACGCGTGAGGGAGAGGCAAGGTTCGCGCCCTCGCGCCCCTAGTCGCCGCAGGAGACGCCCCGGGCGTCGGGAGTAGCAAGCCATCTTAAGGCCACCGTAGGCGCAGGCTTGCGTACGGTGAGCGATGGGTAGCTCGCCATCCGATAAGGAACAGGCCCGGTTCGACTGCGGGTTGTGTTCCACGCGCGCCTCAAAGAGATGATGTTTGGTGATGTTTGTCCGAAAGGAATATCGTGGCCCTGGCACACATTGCAACGGAAGAAACACGGGTGGGTTTTAGTCAGTAAAAGTCTGACACCTCTCGTCCTCGTCCTCGTCCCTCCCGCTCCGCCCAGAGCGGGAGAAGTTATTCGATAATTTCCCACCCAAAAAAAAAAAGGGTCAATTTTCGAAAAACTAAATTAAACAAATTCTTAACAACCCTTCTTCTTCTTTCTTTCTTCTTTTCTTTTCAAATTCTTATTAACTAAATTCTTTTATTTATTTTGGTTTATAGTATAAATAGGTACTGAGTTTCGAGTTAATCCGCGCGTTAAAATTCTTCCATACAAACTGACATCCGCAAATCCCCCTTTAGAGGGTAGTTAAAAAAAAATGTCACACTTTATAATTTACTTAGGTTAGTATTCGTGCCAAGTTTCAGGTTTGATAACCCAAGGAATAAGATTTATCCCCCTTTTTCACCCCTTAAAGGTCGAATTTCGAAAAATCCCTTAGCGGATGCTATAGTTTCCAACTATAAACCGAAATATTAGTGATTTTAACTTAAAAAGAACTTTCATTAAAAATAACATTTTATCCCGTTTTTACCCCTTAAGGGTTGAAATTCTATCAACACCGTTGCATTAGCTTCCAACCATAAGCCTAGATAATAAATTTAGTGATTTTTACTGTGAAAATTAAGGACTTTGATACATTGACTTTCATCCCCCTTTTTAACCCTTCAGGGGTAGAATTATCAAAAACGCTGACACACGTATAAATTAATTTTTAATCGTCAGCCTATACACCAAATTTGAAGATCCTAACTTCAAAACTGACGGGTTTTCATATAAACTTCCATCCCCTATTTCACCCTCTTAGGGGTGGAATTTCTAAAAACCCTTTCTTAATGGATACCTACTCTTTACAAAGAACACACCCTCCAAGTTTCATGTCTCTACGACCAGCGGTTTAGGCTGTGCGTTGATATATCAGTCAGTCAGTCAGTCAGGACTTTGAATTTTATATATATAGATAGATGTCGTCGATGCAAGTTTTTGAGTTGTTTAATTTTAATAAGTATATATTTTGAGATCGTGATGAGAACCCATTTATTTGGGCATTAAAACTTCCACTTCCACACCTTTATAAAATATTATGTTTAATAGGGTAGGTATACCTACCAATCATCATTGACACATTTTGTTTTTTCCTATTTCTACCCGTGGGTGTCGTAAAAGGCGACTAAGGGGCGAAGACTTACTAGAGAATGGGCAGCAGCGTCCTCTATGCATTTTTTAAAACCATACTGCGATCGCCAACCCGCCTGCCAAGCGTGGCGATTATGGCACCCGGAATTTTATGATATGGAGCGTTACCAAACTTTTCTTGTTCGTTATCAATTTGCATTTTCACTGACTCTTAGCTTTTGTCTTCTTTTTCACACATTAAATTAAAGTGTCGTTAGCGGTTAGATGTTAGAACACCAGACATTATATTCCAGACATTATTTTGGTGTCGTACCGTGCGAAATAGTCCTATTGTTTGTCGAGTTAGCGTTAACTTTCGTGCAGCGGGCTCGGGCGCATAATGATAACATAGGTACCGGGTGTTGTGTCATCAGCAGATAATAACGTATTCCGTTACTAACAGTAGAGGTTTACTAGTGGCCTACACACAACGAGCCCCTCAGCTGATATATTATTAACCGCTGAGACCGGTACACTATTGAGGTAAAGAGAAATCTAAAACACGTGTGTCAATACGGGAATATTGCATCGATTGAATACAATGCGCTTCACTTATCTCGCTGCCTACATTCCCGATAATTGTGCCAATCGATCTAGGTCTGGGTTAAAGAGATCAGAAATCTGTGTGTTGTCTATAACACTATGTGGCTTTGCTGCCTTCGCTTCTAAATTGCTCCAGAACGAAAATCCGTCATGGAGTAGGTATTTTGGAATAACCGTATAGTTACGGTTCATAAAAGTCACGAAGAAAGGTTCTCATTTATAATTATAGCCTAAGCAAATAAATCCATATCTGTATCTACGATAAATTGTCAAACTATTTAATTAAGAGAATTGAAAAGATTTACATAATATAAGTCACAAACTCACAACACGTCAAAAAAAAAAACTTAATCAAATAACCCGCCTCTAACTGTTCCCGGAGCAAAGGTGCCCATAACGCTTGCTGCATTGCCACGTTGAATGGCGATGGCTAACCTTTGCACCAAGAACGAGCCGGCGCGGGAGTCACCCGTTTTTAAACGGAGCTTGTGCCCTATAAATAAAAAAAAACGATAAATAATTTAAAATATTCTCTATAAAGTTCTTAGGTAGGTACCTATATGGTCACACTATACTCGCAGCTTAGCCAAGTCGGCGTTTCCTTCGCACATTTTAATAAATCCAACTCTCTCTTCGGTAAAGCTATATAAATGAGTTACACAGACATTTAATAAGTACTTATTATACCTATTAGCGAAATATTTTCCTGCACGTTTGACATACAAGAATTATGCGGGGCCGGGGAAGTACCTACACTTAAGCAGGAAGTACCGAACTGGTTCACCTGTTTGCCTATAAATACCAGCGATAACTCATGCCTCTGTTATCCTCGGCCACCCGCAACTGGCTTCGAAAGACGATCAACTACACTTGTTTTACAAATCGTAACATCAGTCAACTTTGAACCAACGGTACGGAAATTAATGTTTCGTCAAGGTTCTTATTCATTTATTTTAAGGTTAAGTAGACAAGTAGTTGTATACCTCGTCATTCATCATTTCAGCCGAAAGACGTCCACTGCTGGACATAGGCCTACCCAAAATGGGGGGTTTGCCATAATCGCCACGCTTGGCAGGCGGGTTGGCGATCGCAGTATGGTGTTAAGATGCATAGAGAACGCTGCTGCCCATTCTCTAGGAAGTCCCTTACTCGCTTTTTACGACACCTACGGGAAGAAATGGGGTGGTGCTATTCTTTACATCCGGCACCACACGGAACACGGTTGTAGGTATACCTACGTAGAAGCAAAATTTAAAATACCACTGACTTTTTCGAAAAACTCGGAATCAAATTTGACTTATTGTCAGGTCCAGTAAGCTTTTCCTACAATAAAGTCCTTAGACAGTCGGTGCGGTTTGAGGAGCTCGTGGCTAAGTAATAACAGCCACACGAGTCGATTCATCAGGTTAAGCTACGCTTGCCGGGGTTGGTCCGTAGATGGGTGACCATCTTTACATACCGAGACTCCTTTGCGCCTCAGAAAGCACGTTAAGACGTTGGTCCCGGCTGTCATTTGTGAATCTTTGACAGTCATTACGGGTCGTCAGGAACCAGAAAGTCTGACAACCAGTCTTACCAAGGGGTATCGTATTACCCAGTTACTGGGTTGTGGAGGACAGATGGGCAGTCGCTCCATGTAAAAATACTGGTATTCAGCTACATCAGTTGGGAAAAGGCGGGCAGATTGATTGAGTCGTTACGGTTTCAATGTAAACTAAAAAAGTATGTCGCGGGGAGAGCTATAGTAAATGTAGAAACAGAACAAAACTAAAAATAAAACAAAGTAAAAATAAAAACAGAAAGTCCAACTTCCGAGTGTGACGTGTGTGTGTTTGTTACTTCTTCACGCTCAAACGGCTGGACAAATTTTGATAAAATGTTATATGGAGGTAGCTGACACCCTTTTTTTTTTTTTTTTGGGTGGGGAATCATCAAATAACTTCTCCCGCTCTGGGCGGAGCGGGAGGGAGTGTCAGACTTTTACTGACTAAAACCCACCGTGTTCCTTCAAATGCCTGTGTGCCAGGGCCACGATATCCCTTTCGGACAGACTCGTAACCCTGGCAGGATCGTAACCCTGGCAGGGGTAGCTGACACCCTGGATTAACATATAGGCTACCTTTAATCCCAATATTCCCACGGGATCAAGACTTACGCGGGTGAAACCGCGGGGCGCAGCTAGTCAGTTAATAACTTATAATTACTAAGTACAACACAACGATTCTAAAGTTGAAAGTTATTGCCTCCTTACTTTATTATGATAGTTATTTGCGAAAGCGTAAGCAGAAAGTGCAACCAAGCTTCACCTAATAAAATAAAATATTTATACTACATCATCATCATCACACAATATGACGCCGTTACCCACGACGTGGTCGGCAGAGGCGTACGCGTATAATACACTCACATTCATCATCATCATTTCAGCCGAAAGACGTCCACTGCTGGACATAGGCCTCCCCCAAGCACCGCCACTTCGACCGGCTCTGTGCTTCCCGCAACCAGCGGATACCTGCGGCCTTGACAAGGTCATCGGTCCACTTTGTAGGAGGCCTTCCAACGCTACGTCTACGTACGCGGTCGCCACTCCAGAACCTTTCGGCCCCTCACATTACACCCGTAATATTTAAGTCTAAGTAGCTAAATTCAAACTCAAACTCAAACCCCCTTATAACAAAACAAGGTTTATCTTCAGACCCAAGTTTAAAACATGGAGCCATTATTGAATTTCGAACTTTATTCCGTCTATGGTAAAGTTCCTAAACACAAAACTGTCAACTTAGTACCGAACTAAGTTTTCAGTTTTGTATAAAGAACGGTATTTCAATCACTGTTACGTTGTTAATACAATTATTACAAAAACTGGCTGCATGGTTTAAGCCATGTCAAAATATAGACCTAGTTTTGTAATAAGGCGGAAAGTATTTATTTCAATTAAACCATTGACAGGCACTTTTGAATTGTCAAAAAGTCGGTCAGTTACAAATATGAAGCTAGTTGCCCATTCCAAATAGTAGGTTCCTATGGAGAAGAACGGGCAAGAAACTCCACGGACACTCTTTTAAATTAAAATATTGATACAAAATATTTACCATCAATCTCTACCAATTTCTAAATCAATTTTTACCATCAATCGGGCACAAATCTATAGACTGCGGGCTGTCACTTGAGAAATTCTTAATGGAAAATTCCATTAAGGCTTCGGCCGACCTGATGGGGATCAACTTAGGACCCCATGCTCGGCAGTAACGCTTGCTACTACTTACCTACTACCAGACCCAGGAAACAAATTCATCATTATCATCCACACCCCGACTTCAGCCACTGCTGGACTTAAGATTTCTCTGCGTCAGTCAAATTGCATTTTTTTTTTATGTAGGGCTTCGTCCACGTGCGGATTTGGTTCCCGCAGTTCCCTGGAGTAGTAATGCAGTCGGACCAGGAGCTGATCATCATGTGCAAGCCGCCAGAACCCACCATTATTGAGAACAAGGCAGCGGGGTTCGCTGGGAGCTTGTGAGTATCTAAAATTCATGTAAAACTGAACTTTTCCCGATGGAACTGGGTCTTTACACTGAAGTGTCGTCAAAATAAATAAGTCCAAAGGCTCTGAAATTAACTCTGCAGTAACTCTTCATTAGAACAAACATTCTTAACCCTAAACTTTTTTATCGTTTGACAAACGTAGTACACACGGCTACATATCAAGCTATACATTTCCAGTTTAGGCTGATCTCGCATTTTATAGGATTTCCGTACAATGTGAGGTCAGCTTATACCGGAAAGTATAGCTTGATAAGTAGCCGTGTGTACAATCGAAATGGCGCCCTTCACAGGCTAGAAGGTATTGAACTGGCAGGGATATGTTTACAATCAATTTGTGTGTGTTCGAAAAGCTGGTATTTAACCTGTTTTATCTTCTATCATCAGCAGCTGTTCTAAACAATCCAATTTATTGTCCACAGCCCCCATGGCGCGAGGGTATCAGGAGTGGTGGAGGAGACGCCAGGCCGCCTGGAGTATGAAGTGGCGCTATACAAGGAGGCGCCACCCGTGACTCGACATAATAACCACTCCGTTGACTTGCCTGTTGATCAGGTAACTGGTGTACGTTCCCTTTGTTTTATATATTTTTTTCGTCAATACCGCAGTCCACTTCTGGCTATAGATTTACGGGTTCTTAAAACAATTGAATGAGTACAGTCGAGTTCACTAATATATTGGCAGTGACAATGTTTCAAAATATTGTAAGCGTTAAAATGATCCTATAGTTCTATACAAACTTAGACATCAATAAAATGTTATCATATAAACTGTTCATAAGTATGTTACGTTAGTGCATTCAAAAATATCTGACTACGCTTCGGATCAAAAATATCTAAATACTCTAGATTTCAATATATTTGGTGCAACCTAGGATTCGTAAATATCCATACAGTTTTGAATATTCAACTAAATGGCCTTTACTATTAAATTTATTTTTGCTTGCCGGAGCAGAAGTACGAGTAATAGTGCAATGTTGCCGTTCGTAATAGGACTATATCAATCTGAGAACGTTGCGTACTTAACTGTAATAATTGATTACCTAGGTACAGGGGGTAAGGACATACTAGCCTTTTTGCTGGCCTAGGATTACTTTTTATATCCTTCATTCACACTTTTGGGATTAAATATGGAAAAACCTAATAACAAACAACAAAGCGAAGAGGAAGGGAGTGATGCGGGGTCGGAGTCCGACGTCGCATCTGGTGCGCAGGTCTTATTTAAGAGCAGTAAGAAATATCTGACTACGCTTCGGATCAAAAATATCTAAATACTCTAGATTTCAATATATTTGGTGCAACCTAGGATTCGTAAATATCCATACAGTTTTGAATATTCAACTAAATGGCCTTTACTATTAAATTTATTTTTGCTTGCCGGAGCAGAAGTACGAGTAATAGTGCAATGTTGCCGTTCGTAATAGGACTATATCAATCTGAGAACGTTGCGTACTTAACTGTAATAATTGATTACCTAGGTACAGGGGTAAGGACATACTAGCCTTTTTGCTGGCCTAGGATTACTTTTTATATCCTTCATTCACACTTTTGGGATTAAATATGGAAAAACCTAATAACAAACAACAAAGCGAAGAGGAAGGGAGTGATGCGGGGTCGGAGTCCGACGTCGCATCTGGTGCGCAGGTCTTATTTAAGAGCCCGGAGTCCGTAGACTTGGGGGCTGGGAAGAACTCCAAAAAGTAGAGGAAGCGCCCCACGCCATGGGACGGCCAGGGGTCGTCCACTGATGGCCGGTTGAAGCTCGGCCCGGAGAAAACTTGCAGGGGGGGTTCAAGGACGGGGTGTGGGTAGAGGGCACCACTCAGGAGGCCAGCGAGCCCAGCCGAGCCAGCCCAGCCGAACTGGCCCAGCGAGCCGAGAGGCTTGTCACGGAGGGGCTCGATCTCGGAGAGACTAGCCGCAGGGCGGCTCCCTCTCTCCGGCGGGATCTCATGGCGGCATGGAGAGTGCGATTGTTGCACCCAGCGCTGGGCACGCTACAATTGAGGCGATAAGCCCCTCTTTGAGGAGTGGCTGGGGAGGCGCCACGGCGTCCTCACCTTCCGCCTGACGCAGGTCATCACCGGACACGGTTGTTTCGGGAGGTTCCTGTTCAGGATAAAGCGGGAGGAAACGCCCGGGTGTCACCACTGTGTGGATCGCTTGGAGGACACGGTGGAGCATACGGTGGAGATCTGCCCGGCTTAGGCGGAGCACCGCCGTGTCCTCACGGAGGCGATCGGCGGCGGCGATCTCTCACGTCCGGCACTGGTTCAGGCCATGGTCCGGAGCGAGAGTGTATGGGAGGCCGTCACCTCCTTCTGCGAAGCAGTAATGCTCGCGAAGGAGGAGGCGGAACGTGGTAGGGAGAGGCAAGGTTCGCGCCCTCGCGCCGCCTGTGGTCGCCCGCAGGAGACGCCCCGGGTGTCGAGAGTTGCAAGCCGATTTCCGGCCACCGTAGGCGCGGGCTTGCGGACGGAGAGCGATGGGTAGCTCACCGTCCGATAAGGACCAGGCCCGGGTCGACGGCGCGACGCGCGCCTCAAAGAGATGTCAGCACCAACTGACGGGGTCCGTCAGGACCAATGCCTACCAGGGTTGCAAGTTTGTCCGAAAGGATATCCCTTTGCCCTGGCACACAGGCAAATGAAGGAACACGGGTGGGTTCCTTCATTTGCGGAGCGGGAGGGCGTGTCAGACTTTTACTGACTAAAAAGTCAGTAAAAGTCTGACACGCCCTCCCGCTCCGCCCAGAGCGGGAGAAGTTATTTTATAATTTCCCACTCAAAAAAAAAAAAAGGGCGGCTCCCTCTGAGTCATCGGGTGGTGAGCCGGACGTCGCTGGCAGGTCCAAGGCGAAAGGAGTGGCCAGCATCTTTGAGGAGGTTGTGGTAGCCGCAATCAGGGGTGTGGCCTTGAAGAGAATTCAGTCCTCTAAAGACAAGGTCGTACACGCTGCCACGGCCTCCATTATGGCGGCAGCGAGGGCCCTTCAGGTCGGGCCTCCGTCGGACGCAATATCCAAGATGCGGGCGGAGGACGGCCGCTTGACAGCCGCCATGGAGCTTTTCCGAAAGGAGAATGTAGAGTTCCGGGCGGACCTGGCCCGGCGTCGAGGAGCTGGCCCCAGGGCGGAGCGCAGCATGGGCAGGACCTGCCCTTGCCGGCGGAAGACCGGGTTATGACCCTGGTGCGGCAGGAGCTGCCTGTTTTTAACAGCCGGTTTTCCGTACTGGAAGGAACATTTACTCGCCGCTAGTAATAGTCCTGCGCCCCCCGCTAGCGGCGAGTAAATGTGGCCACTTACAATACGATACAAGATTACAATAGGATATACTTCTGTAAAGAGATTGTTCAAAGAATTTAAGACAGCAATTCGAGCCATGTCAAATTGTCAAGATATTTTTCATCTAAAAAGTGCATTAGATATTTGTGATCCTAATTTTGCGCTAAATAATATGAACAAGGGATTGCGCACAATTTTTAGAGTCTTTGTAGCAATATTATTGATTTATTGTAGTTACATATTTATGATGTCACAGATTGTTTACAATTTATTGTAAGGCAAAGCTGTTTACTGTTTTATGAAACTTACCATTGCTTATATATTTTTGATTAATGAACATGCTCATATATTAAAGAACTCGACTGTACCCGCAGGTTGAAACAGCGGAAATTGTATCAGGGGCAGCTGTACTCGTCACCAGTACAGTACCCCAAGTGTAAGTTTGCAAGAGAATAAACGTAACTATTTCGTTTGCGTTAAAATTTGACCGATAGATCTGTACCCCGAGTGTAAGTTTGCAAGTGAGTAAACGTAACTAGCGCGTTTGCGTGAAGATTTTATTCTCGCTCATATACTCTTAGCAATATGATCTATCGGTCAAATTTTAACGCAAACGAAATAGTTACGTTTATTCTCTTGCAAACTTACACTTGGGGACTTGGGGTACAGTATAAGGCCCGTATCACAGAACGTCACTCAATACTCAAGTATTACTGTAACTAGATTCAAGCTATTTGATTGGTTGAAACTAGTTTTAAGTAATGCTTGAGTATTGAGTGACGTTCTGTAATACGGTCCTAAGAGTGATAATAAAAATCTTAACGCAAACGCGCTAGTTATGTTTACTCAATTACAAACTTACACTTGGGGTACAGTAAGGTTTTAAATTATGGTCATAAATGTCTTTATTTCCAAATTCAAATTCAAATAATTTATTGTGGATCATAGGTTCATAAGATGTTGTGTTAGTTACAGGTAAGTCTGCTATGTCCCGCCATTGAGGCATACAAAATTCATAACATAAATCCATCTACTGGAATCCATCTATTGGTTTGCAAACATGGGTAATTAGTACATAGATGTTTGATGACGGCAAACTGATACGATAAATTGTCTCCGTATGCTACTTTTACTACTTAAGATGGAGATATATGCCAGTGACCTTGAGCTTGCGTGTTCTGAACTGAGCTCACGCAACGCGTCGTACCTACGTTCAGCCAGTAATAGGACTCGCCCATCAAGGAGCGCTGTCACCAATTTGACGCATTATTAATTTATTACAAACCAAAAGGTATTTTAATAAAACGCGTATACTAAAAGATCAATAATTAAATTATTTTTAAATTGGTGAAAGTTTCTGAAAAATACGCTTGGTAGATTTTGCGCCATTCCCAGTTTTTTATCCGCGTTAGACATAACTTTACAAATTAATTTCACTATGTAATATAAACATAATCTAATATATTCACATACTAAATTAAAGAAAAAATGCTCTAATGTAACATATATTTTTTTCAAAACAATAACACTACTCGTTTAGACGTGATCTTCAATATAAAATCATTAAAAGTCGGTTATCGTTATTATTATCGTCGCCTTATGAGCATATACTACCTCAAATGGTTAGCATGATCCTCCGTTATGTCGAAAATACTGCAGCATTAATTTTGAAATAAATATATGGTATAGTTGAGGATTAATGTTAAGTAGGTACTATGTTTGACGAAAACTCGATTCCATAAAATTTACCTCCAAACCGAACAATAAACCGCTGGTATAAAATAATACTCCAAATTAGATAATTATACTTTGCATCTTAACTGAACTAACTATAAAGCAGGTCTTGTTATTTTTTTTTTAATTACCATTATTTTCACCGTAAAAAGAAATTAACTAAACTATCGGTGCCTTGGAGTCTTCTCCCTGCCACCCTGTCTCGCTAGCAGTAGTGTGCGAGCGAGATAAAAAGTAAGGTGGCGCTGAGGTATTATAGACTCTTATTGAAAAACCTGGACAATAGGAAATGTCCGTCCCAATTTGTACAATTTATTAATTCAAGTTTTATAGTTACCTAAGGATACAAAATACTAAACCATGTAAACTCGTAGTAACATCATAGAAAATATTCCGTTGTTATCTACAAATGGATAATAATTGAACCGTTAATCGTTTAGGCGGTGCCAATCGGCACGAAGCTCCAATTGCGCGCGCGCATCAACCCGGACTCGGCGTGGCGGCATATCAAGCTGCTGGAGGTGGCCGTGTCGCCTGACCCTGATCGACCACACGCGCCGGGCGCCGTGCTGCTCGTCAAAGATGGGTAAATGTTGCAAAAACTCACTTTTTTGTTCATCTTTTTGCTGTATTACCTTCGAAGTTGGACAAGAAAATCTTACAAAACGGAGGCACGCGTATTAGGGTTTATTTTCAGTCAAGAAAACTCCCGTTATAGCATATAGGTAATAATGAATATCATAATAGGTATAAGTACTATAAATTATGCCAAAGGTCCAATAACAAACGCTGTTGCACACTTCAGTTCACGGCAAGAAATATCAATGGCAATCACGCAGATTGTGCTAAATGATTCAATAATATATTGTGTCTGCTTTCTATAACAAGGATTACTGAATAGATTCCCAGGTTAGAGAAAAAAATCTCATGAAGCAATATTTCCCAACAGGTGCCGAAACCGGGACTTCGCGTCAATCATCCCACACCAGCCGGCCCGTTACCGAGAGAGGCACAACGAGGTGTTCCTGGACTTCGAAGCTTTCCTGCTCGCTTCTATGAAGGAACGCTCCACGCTTTGGATCCATTCGCAAATCAAGGCTTGCATGGATGCCGCTGACTGTCAACCAGACTACTGCTTGGACTTGTTTGAGCCTTCAGGTAAAGCTTTCGTCAATAACTTCACTTTGCAATTAATCGTAATTAGGGCTAAAATGGGGAAGTGATTAGCCTTTTGCTTTCCAATTTTCCAGCCTATCCGAATGGTTATTGGATATATTATAACTTACCCTTGAAGTTCTATGAAATATACTCGTACCTATTCCATATTTTTGCTCCTTCCGCACTCATAAGCATTTACACAAATTCGATCCACTTTTGAACCGTTGGGCTATTACCGTTCCGAACTCACTTGAAATCAGATTTTATTTTATTATTAGCCATGTCAAATCAATTTCCATTATTGTATCTAATAGTTGGCGTATTAAATGTAATTATTTATTTTTATAGGACACGGTCGTCGCCGAAGATCGCTGCCGGAGGGTTCCCACAGCCAAAACATCACGAGTTCGGCATTAGTGGCCGACAACTCTACGACTCCATTCACACGGTTCAAGGAAAACTTGGAGTACTCCGTAGTGATGCCCGGGGAACTGTTTCATAGAACTCCCATAGAAGCCACGTGTGCCACCTCTATGATGGTAGCTGTGGCTTTGGGAGCGCTCTTGTTCATGTCTGCTTTGCTAGTAAGTTAAACCTATTTAGTTGAACAATATGAATTAATTGATAAATAAATACATCTTTAGTAGCTAGGTACCTACATACCTCACTAAACTTCACATACGTTACCAAATGACTACTTTTATAACTTTAAATGGCCATTTGGAGGAAATTATTTCATTTAGCGCAGGCGGATTAACGATTGTCTGTCGTTTAGCTTGGTCAATCCCAGTCGCGGTTTGCGGCACCTAATACGGAGACGACGAGTGGCTTTATTGATTTGCCGCAGGCTGGGACTTCGTGCGGGTCTGTGTGGTGCCGGACGTAAAGAATAGCACACTATTTCTTACCATGGGTGTCGTAAAAGGCGACTAAGGGACTTACTAGAGAATGGGCAGCAGCGTTCTCTATGCATTTTAACACCATACTTCGATCGCCAACCCGCCTGCCAAGCGTGGGAGTTATGGCAAACCCCCCCCCCTTTGGGGCAGGTGTCCAGCAGTGGACGTCGTTCGGCTGAAATGATGATGCTGGGACTTCTAACAAGTAGAACGAAAATCTAGAAAATATTTATCTTTCCTGCCTAAGCGGTAGCGGTCATCATCTGCCTAGCCTTTTCTGGGGATGCAAGAAGTGCCAAAAAGTATCGATATTTAAAAAAATATATTGATTACGATTTCGACATATCGAAAAAAAAAATCGAGTTATCGGTGAAATTTTCTATAGAGTATAATAATATGTACTTTATGAAACTGTATTTTTTGTTTTTATTCATAGAAATACCAAACTAGAAACATCATGTCTATGTAAAATCTTAAACTAATAAAACATTGATAAAAATGAGTTTAATTTTTACGGTTCTGAATGCTAGCGGGGGGAAATCGGTTTTGGTATTGGAAATATATCGTATTTGATACAATTTCGATACATAATATACAAAAAATATCGATACATCGATATTTTTTTCTACAAGCCTAGCGTTTTCCCAATTATGTTAGGCTTAGGGGCGGTAGCGGTATCTAACATTATTAAACAAATCAAATGAACTGCGTTATTTTTTTTCAGATGTGCTACTTAGCAACGAAACTAAACTCTACGATGCTGAAGAACAGTAATCTGCAGTCACCGTCAGGAAAGGGGTTT
Organism: Tiliacea aurago; assembly: GCA_948098905.1. Taxonomy (NCBI): domain Eukaryota; kingdom Metazoa; phylum Arthropoda; class Insecta; order Lepidoptera; family Noctuidae; genus Tiliacea; species Tiliacea aurago. Next base: position 10,865,517 of record OX402590.1, read on the forward strand.
GAGCAGATCTTGCGAGAGCTGGCGCATCACTCACTACCAGACACGGGATACACTGGACGTCCAACCGTGCAGTGATATTATTTCTTTATTGCATTAGGAAAATGTGCTCATTGATGTATTATCTAATCTATTTTCTGAAAGGTACATCCATTGTTTTCCCATAGTAGGTAATCAAATTGAATATTTCTCATTTTTCCATAAACAATCATTTATGAAGTTTCTTGCGAATTTGCGATGTTTAGGTAAGAATCAGCTGAGATATCATTAATTTATTTATTTGCAGCGACAAAGAATCTCAAATAGTTATAAATAATTAGCTGTTTATTTTCTTTAACATTCGAGTCCGTCCACAGCTATGACGTATCGCGCCGAACCATCGCACTGCATTGTGCGGTGCACCAAGCTTTAGCCAACTTTTGTCTAATGGCTGCCCTGTAGCATTATCTACCATTCAGATCAGATACGAAGAATTTAAAATGGGATTTCTAGAAATGCCAGTTTGTCAGGTACCTAGGTATACAACTTCACAATAAAAAAGGTTTTTTAGACTAGGTTACCTTGACAAACCCTATACGGAATAATTATTTCTTATTTAAGATACAATACAAATAGTTAATTAAACTTATGACTGAAAAATCGCAAGTGTGGATAGCTTGGTAATTTTTTCAGTCATGACTGTCACACTAGTAATAAGATAAGGATTACTATCATTTAAGATCTAATTTATTTTATAAATATAAGTAAAATGTAGAATAGAATAAACAAAAATAAACAAAGACTTTTGTTTTATTATTTTTTGTTTGAGTTCTAAAATAAACTCAATGAAGGAATTTTGTGATCACATATTCTACCTTGCACATACCGCAGTGAATATTGTGAATGTGACCACTTCCGCCTTGATAGACAACTTCCGGTTTCATCTACTTTCATTTCCGTTTTCAAACTTTGCTGAGGAGTGTGCACTATTAACGTAGACTATTATTTAGTACAACTTTTGAGAAAATAATTTTAGACCCATTGCAAAGATTTTTAGGGTTCCGTACCCAAAGGGTAAAACGGGAACCCTATTACTAAGGCTCCGCCGTCTGTCTGTCTGTCCGTCTGTCATCAGGCTGTATCTCATGAACCGTGATAGCTAGACAGTTGAAATTTTCACAGATGATGTATTTCTGTTGCCGCTATAACAACAAATACTAAAAAAGAGAATAAAATAAATATATAAGATGTATTTCTGTTGCCGCTATAACAACAAATACAAAAAAAAAATTATAAAATAAATATTTAAGGGGGCTCCCATACAACAAACGTGATATTTTTGCCATTTTTATAGATAATGGTATGGAACCCTTGGTGCGCGAGTCCGACTCGCACTTGGCCGGTTTTTTTTAATAAACCTAAATTACTGCTTATCAAACCTATAGATTAACTGTCAAAAAAGCTAAGCTCCGCAGCATAAGCTCTTAGAAAAATTCGTAATTTAACTGACATAGAGACAGTCCGTTTAGTAAACTTTAGCTATTTTCATAGTGTAATGTAGTACGGTATTCTGTTGTGGGGAAATGCCGCCGACATTCAGACTATCTTTGTTTTGCAGAAAAGAGCAGTTCGACCAATTTTAAATTAATGAAGTCAAAGACACTCTCAGAGAGAAGATTAATGTAATGACTGGGCCTTTTCAGTATATTTTTGGATATAGGAACAAACACAAATTTGTTATACCTACAACAAGGCTCAAGAAAATAGGTGGCTCGTTCCGATGTCAATGTACAGACGCCAGCAGCTCAAGCTACCCGAAACTTTAAAATTTTCCCAATTAACCTTGAACCTTATGCTTTAACGATAAAGTTGAAAATATTTTAAAGAAACTTAATTGATTGTAGAAGATTTATGAGCTGGCGTCTGTACATACGCTTTTATAATGAACTTCCAAGCCACGTTCAAGATCTAATCCTTAATAAATTCAAACATTCATTAAACGTAAGTTGTGCCAGAAAGCCTTTTATACCGTTAGAGATTATATTGAGGTCAAAAGGCTTGGGATTGAGCTGCTCCAATTTTTTATTCTTTAAAAAAAAATTACATACTTATTGAATGTTGTGGTTTTTAGGGTTCCGTACCTCAAAAGGAAAAAAGGAACCCTTAAAGGATCACTCGTGTGTCAGTCTGTCCGTCTGTCACAGCTGATTTGCTCCGAATCTACTGGACCGATTAAGTTGAAATTTACATACACATATAAACTTCTGTGACCCAAACACGGACGTGTTACGTAAATAAACTAATTTTGATAAAGGAGGTCACTTTTGGAGGGCAAATTAGAAAATTATAAATAAAAGTTTTGCTGACTGTACCGTGTGACATATCAAATAAAAGGGCTTGTTTTAAGGGTTTTATATTTTTATTTAATTTATTTTAAAATACATACTTTTGAAATCATTTAAGAAAATAGATGAAAAATGACCATTACACCCCCCCTTATCTCCGAAACTACTGAACCTTAAATTTTGATAAAAATACAGAAAATAGTTCTTTACTTATAAATTACAGGAAAACCTATAAGAAGTCTGTGATCTTAAAATAACATGGTAAATCACTCAATATTGTGCGTACAAACTTACATTTGCAGTTGGAATGTATGGGGATCATGTTTTTCAACTACAATGTTAAGTTTGTTCTTGGGATAAATTCAACCCAACTACAAATAAAACAATCCCAAAAAAAAAATACTACAAAGTGAAAAATAACCTTAATTTCGGAAGTCGGTGTCTTTGGGTCTATTTTAGTATTTTGCCACCAACATCCGAAATTAAGGTTATTTTTCATTGTAATGTTTTGTTTTTATAAGTCGGTTGTTTTAATTTTTTTTTTTTTAAAGTATTTTTAAAGTCCAGACTTAATCTTGATCAGATCATGTGAAGACCATGTAGATTGGTGTCTGAAATGGTCTTTTGAGGAAAGAATTATACAGATTTGAGTGCACCTGTCCAGTAAGTGCACGCATTTGTGAGTAATCTTAGTGTTAAGTCTAAGTTTTATTATTTTTCCCTTTTTAGTGGGTAAGTTTGCAATTTATTTATCTAGGTTACAATAGCCTAATGTCAACTGCTTTTCACCTTTTACAAAATATTGTTTTTCCCGATGCAGGGACGTTAATAGTTGAGGAGTTCTCCTGGTAAGAACCAGGAGGAGAACTGGAACTGGAACTGGACTTCACCATATGCATTGTGACGAGCTTCGATCAACAATACCAACTAGATAACGGGTCACGTACAAAAACAAAGCTAAATTCTGTCCGCGTGAATATTATATTTAAACAGCTACATTTGTTTCCTAACGAACTGAGACAAAAGTTTTAAGTTCAATCTAATTACAACCATGGCACCTAGTAATAAAGTTTAAAATAATCTTCTCTATGAATCTACTGTTCTGTTACACAAAAGTTTGCGCGTGTTTTGCCCAACCTTGGCCAAACATTTGTAACGGTGGTTTTAAAATCGGTAATTTTGTTAAAAATATGATATTATTTGGTATTTTAAAGCTTACAATTTAACTTATTCTACATGTATTTACCGAATGACACTCCGGCCGTCAAATTGCTTTTTCGGGCATTACGAGTATTTTTTCTACTTTCGATTACACATTGTGGCATTGTGAAACGTGTTTACATTGGCTGTGTTTCAAGCGAACTAAAAAAAATAAGAGCTCACGTCTCAAGTGCGCTGTTATTTACCGAGACGTTTTTTTTGCGCCGACCCGGAGCATAAATTGCTTAGCAACCATATTAAAGTGTCTAATCGAATCGCAACAGTGAAATAGGTACTTATTATTAAAATAGTTCCGGTGACCATCTGTGGTCTTCATCATCAGTTCGACTTCACCAAATGATGCTTTCCGAGTGCAAATACATGAGTTACTATAAAACATACTGAAATCGATATAGGTGTGCCTATAAAATTTGAGGATTGCCTTAGATTTCCATGAGATCCCCTCATCAGATTCTGACTTGGTGACAAAGGGACCACCTCGGGAGCATACCATTTCAAACAAAAAAAGATGTTCAAAATCGGTCCACAATTGACGGAGCAATAGATGAACAAACATAACAACAACATAAAAAAACATACAGCCGAACATATAACTTCCTCCTTTTTGGAAGTCAAAACAACACTGTTATACATGTCATTTCACTTTCCCGCCAAGAACTAGATTTACTGAATTTCGAGAGAGATACTAAATTTGAAATGCTATTTTTCACTTTGTAGTGTTTTTTTTGGAAGTCGGTTATTTTTAGGGTTCCGTACCAAAATGGTAAAAAGGAACCCTTATGGTGAGACTAAGTCTGTCTGTCTGTCTGTCACACCTGAATATTTCAAGAACTACTAATGCTATCAACTTGAAATTTAGAAAAGTTTTAGACGACGCGACGTTTGCCCAACTATTATATATCAACATACAAGAAACAAATTAAAAAAAAAATATCTTTTTTGCAAAAGAGACTGAAAATGGGTCTTAAAAATTTTAAGTAGGGTTACCAGGGCATGTGGGGTATCATATGAAAGAGCGCTGTTTGCACGTTCTCAAACATTTTTGTCTTTTTTTTTGGCAGCATAGTTTCTGACTTTTGACGAAAAATGTAAAAAAAATACCGTTCCCCGCCCTTATCTCCGAAATTGGTTGGATAAAAATCTGAAGTTATTATGTGATAGAAGTATATGTAACGATTACAGGAAAAATAAAACGATGTCTTTAAATAGCATAGTTTTTCGGAAATCATCAACATCTTAGATACGTGTGCGAGTCCGACTCGCTCTTGACCGGTTTTTTTTTGTAAAAAGATTTTTATTTTCTAAAATTTGTGTTTAGCCGAATATTAATGTGTAATAATGGTGGATTATTAACCATTAAGTGTTCGTGAAAGTGCAACGTGCATTTGCCTACACTAATGTGTAGGCAAATGAAACAAAACAGTGCAACATCATGTATCATGTTACACATGTTTTATCAAATAAATTTATCTTTATCACTTCAAGTTCTCTCAAGAAGACCGCGTGTGGTCTCAGTAAAGTGCCACATCTTTACTGAAACGGGGCGGGCGGGGATATCATCATCATGCATTGAATATAATTCATTTCATCAATATTTACACAAAGTTTGTAACTAAATAAAGACTTGGCTAAAAGGTCCCAGCAACCAGGCCATTAAAATATTATTAAAAAAAAAATATCTTTCGCTCATCCTAACTCAATGCTTTCGCTCGAGGGTTTTTAAGTCAATGCTCGACTTCTTGGCGGGAAAGTGAAGCGTCATGTTCAGCAGTTTATTTAATTTTCCAAAATTAGTGTTTAGCCGAATATTAATGTGTAATAATGGTGGATTATTAACCATTAAGTGTTTGTGAACGTGCATTAGTGTAGGCAAATGAAACAAAACAGTGCAACTTCGCTTCTAGTTCTCCCAAGAAGTCCGCGTGAGGACTCAGTAAAGTGCCACATCTTTACTGAAACTCAAGGGGAGTGGGCGGGGATATCATCATCATGCATTTATAATTAATTTCATCAATACACAAGAACACACACAAGAACTAAAACTTGACATTGGCTAAATGCACAAACCGTGCGAAGCCAGAAGGAAAAAAAAAAAAAAAAAAAGTCTATGCTCGAGCTCGAGTATCTCTCCTGCTGTCATCTTTAGACACTGACAACCTATCAAGAAGACATTTGTGCTGAAAATTTAAAAATCCTCAGAACTCCATTTGAATTTTACAATTTACTAATAATTCATCGTAGCAACTAACGAAAATGAGCAGAAAAAAGGCAACTATTGCGGCGACAAGTGTACATTCGAAGAAACCAAAACATTGGTCTTTAGGTTTATTGGAATCGATGAAAGATCCCGAAAGTATTGTGAAAAAAACTAAACAAGCTGTTGTTATTACAGATAAATATCCGAAAGCTAAAATTCACTACTTAGTTTTACCTCAAAGGGATATCAATAGTATTTACAAGTTAGATAAGTCCCATATAGGACTTTTAGAAGAATTTGGAGATTTATTCAAGGAGATACAAAATGAGACAGAACTTCCACTGAGAGGTGGTTTCCATGCTGTTCCCAGCATGCAGAGGTTGCACATGCACATAATAAGCACAGATATGGTTTCACCTTGCTTAAAAACAAAACTGCATTGGAATAGTTTCACTACTCAATATTTTAGACCTTATGCTGGTGAGTTCATAAAACTTAAAGCTTTACTTACTGATAAACTTGATTTAGTTATGGATAAAATAGAAAAATAAATCGACAAATATGTACAAAGTTTCATTTATTTCATAGAGTAAGTAAGTCTTATCCTTGACACTGATTTGTTGCAGATGTATTAGAAGAATTAAAAGAGAAGGGTTTTATTGAAAAAATGCTACCTGAATTACATAAGAGTCTGATGTCTACAGAACTACAATGTAACCAATGTACATACAAGCCTAAAAACATGCCACAACTTAAAGAACATTTACTAACACATAATAAAAAGTAGAATTTAATTCATTCTTTCATTCCTACAATTATTTTTTATTTTGGAAGACAAAATACATAAAAACACATGCTTCTTCCCATGGGGGTAGGCAGAAACTATAGAATGCCACCTGCTATGCTCCTTACATACTCCCTTTTGCTTTGTTTACATTCATACATCTGGTCATACATGCATGCCGGTTGCTAGTACTATGCACATGACCCTTCTGAAGAACATCACCAATTAGGTGACTATATTATTATGTCCTCCTAGGGCGAAGACAAAATATAAACCAACAATTTGCCAAACCATACAAAATAATAATTATGTTATTTACTGTAGGAGAACTTTCTATGGAGCAGCTACGAAACAACAACCTTATAAAGGCACATGGTTTTAAAACAATCCCATGAAAGTTGTGTCCATGAGGTTTTAATACATAAGTACATAAGATTCCTAGTCATGTAATCAGGGTCGGATTTAGGGCAGGGCAACAGGGGCTCTAGCCCTGGGCCTCCACAATTTGATTTTTTAGATAAGAAAGACTATACATCCTTTGTGTATCAAAGAAAAAAAAAACCCAAAAGTCTGACAACCAGTCTTACCAAGGGGGTATCGTATTGTGGGGGTCAGATAGGCGGTCGCTCCATGTAAATACTGGTTCATCTACATCCGGTTAGACTGGAAGCCAACCCCAACATAGTTGGGAAAAGGCGGGCAGATTTATTGTGTATCAAAACCAAAACATTCACAAGCTACCTTTTTAAATTGTTGAGGCTTACACTTTTTGGTTACCCCAGGGCCTCCACACCACTAAATCCGGCCCTGCATGTAATTCAAACATGCTGTGTGGCCTTGTCAGTCATTCACAACATGGAATATATACCTTACTAGCTGCGCCCCGCGGCTCCACCCGCTTCTCGATCCCGTGGGAATATCGGGATAAAAAGTAGCCTATATGTTAATCCAGGATGTCAGCAACCTCCAAACAAAATTTTGTCAAAATTGGCCAAGCCGTTTGAGCGTGAAGAAGTAACAAACACACACACAAACTTTCGCCTTTATAATATTAGTCTGATGTAATGTGATTACAATGTAAAATCTTATTTTGTACAGAATCCTATAGTATACTACATAATTTATGTATGTTATGTAACCTTCAAATGATTTTTTTATTTGTTACTACTATAACTACCTCTGTATAAATTATAAAACCTAAAAATTCAGTTGAAGTTCATTAATTAAGTGCAAATACATTTAGTAACAAATTTTGCTTAAAAGATTGTAGTAAAGTAAAGATATTCTTTTAATTTATTTAAACCTAGTAAAACAATTTCCTAACATTGCACTTAATTTATTGCCTAAATCCATAATTTATTTTTCATCTTAGAAATAATTAGAAGACAATAATTCTTCTAATAAAAACTAAATTGAGCTAAAAAGTTATCACCTATTCACAGTCATGCCACCAATCAGATCAGCTAAAAGGTTGTTGATGTCAGCTTGTATTCATTTGTTATGTAGCTATATTACAATAAATCTATGTCATACAGTCATAGGCATACCGGTAAATATATTACTATGGATAGTTCAGAAATAATATCTGATTTCATGTTACATGCAGGAATATATGTTCTCAAGAAGACAGCAATCAGCAAATATATCTGATCATCTGTGGAAGACATAACAAGTCTCGGCACAAATATATGACATCGAACAAACACCAGAACTATCTTGACGAGACAAGGCTATATAGGATACCGAATCGCCTTCAAAATTATAGCTGTAACTTGGCGCAGCTTGTCTCTCATCTCGTCTCGTCTTGTTTGTGCTGCCACTTGTTTATGCCTTCCACAAATGATCACGTTTATTAGCTGTCAGATATTAATGGATGAATTATGAAACCAGATAGGTATTATAATATGTCCACAGTGATCATATTTTGTAAAACTTACCACCTAAGTTCACATGTGGAGCAATAAATATATTGAGTATTATTGCCGAGCTGTCCATAGTCATATATTTATGCTTGTGACTGTACAAATGTTACATATATGGTCTGTTCTAATGAAACTGTAAACAAACCCTGTTCTGGGTTGCATTTTGTTCAACTTTGTTTGTCACCACTTTTTTCAACGGGTATAGTTTGCATTTAAATGGTAATTGAAAATTGATATTATAAAATTAACCTCAATTGTCAAACCAATTAAAAAAAAAATACCGCAATTGAAAAACATCTTTTAGGTGATTTAAATTATAATTTTGGGTTTAAGTATTCAAATAATCAAATCAAAGCATTCAATTTGTAAGTGGCACTACAAAACAAATTGGCATCCGCACATATTATGTTTTCTGATCCATTTGTATACATTTTCATCAGATATTTTTGGAACAGACTAGAGATGACTTGTTTCAAAGATTTACCTGTGGGTGTCTTCATAATGAATTATATTATCCTTATCAAATAGCAACGGCACCCTGCATCATGGTCAGCTTTTGAAAACAATGACATTTAATGGGTGATTAATGTGATTATGCTAAAAAAAGTTATAATATTAGATTATACAATCGATAAAAAGAATATTGACAAATTATTCATGAAATAAATTTTCTCTACAAGTGTATTTACTAGATTGGGGACTATCTGGATCCAATAAGGAACTTGAGTCCGCACTTTCATCAGCTTCTGGAGTATTATAAATTGACATGTTACGCCTCTTGAATGTTTTTTTAGGGCCGGCTGACATTGGTGTCTTACATTCGTAAATTAAACTGTCAAAACTGTTTGCTACTGAAGTATCTGGTGTGGTCACAGGTGGGGATTTCTCATTCTCACTGGGTGTGACAGGTGCAGGAAGAAGTAGTGACAGCTTTGATGTCTTAACTGGAGTTTGGAAAACTGGACTTTCTCTCTTAGATGAACTCACAGTCTCTATTGGCGAGTCGGATTTTAGAACCTCACTTGGGGGACTAGTATCCACATACGGCTGTTTCATTGTCTGACCTGACCGTGCCATGACTACTTGTACTGGGTCATCAATGCCCAGTTTCTCACAAAGTTGAACTGTTTGTGGGTTCATTATTGGCACCAAAGGAGTTGTTTTTGGGGTTTGTGGATTGTAAACTGGAGCAGTCTTTACAAAACTATCTTCTTTTATTAGTAGACTTCCAAGTAATTTAATTACATTCTCTTTCTCATCTTGTGTAGGTGTAAAATCATGCCTGTAATTATTTATAAACACATTAAAATAAATACAATCACATTTATAATAAATCTAGAGACCCTAAAATTAGAGATTATAGAAGTACTAACCTCTCATGTCCACCAGGTCCAGGCATGTGACAATTTAGATTTTTCACAGCTAACAAATGGTTGGTATTCTTCAATATGGCTAGCCATTCTACATCATGCCTCAGGCACAATTCACCATCATACTCTGAAGGTACATCCAAAATCTGCAAATGTCTGCGTTTGGGCAAACATTTGTCCAATGCCAAAAACTTTGTCTCAGCACCGGTTTCATGTTTGACGAGAGCTGCATATTGGCAATGCAAATGTGCTGCAAACCAATAGTCTGGCTTGAGATTAAGAAGTAGCTTCATGGCAGGGACACTGCCTAATTGGTTTGACTCTATATCATCCCTGAAATATTTAAACTTTTTTTTTATGGAGCACAATAACTTGATATTACAGGCAACCACATTATTAGTTTATTTCACTCCTTAGACTTTTATAGCAGATTGAATCTTACAAGTTAATTTAAAATATTGTATTATTTTAAAGTACTGAAATTACTTAAAACAAAGTCCCTTTTACCTTAAAAAGGTTTTTCGCCTTAATAGATTTTCTGTATTGCCATAATCTGTGATTCCCCTAGGCCAGTCATGAGATAACATAACATCAAGTTTCTCTTTAATTTGGCTCAATCTGAATACCTCTAAAGATCTAATATGATAAACAGTTCGAAGTGATTTTCCTGAGTAAGGCAGGCACTCCCAGTGTCCTTGCAGGAAGTCCTGACCTTTATAAATACCTGACATTCCTGAAATTTTAAAAACACAAAATATTAGTAAATAGGCATTATGCATATCAATTATTATTTTCATAACTTCATGCACTAGTTAACACTTATTAGTAAGTTAATAAATTTGAATACGATGTCACTGTGACAGTCCGGTCAGATTGTTGATAAAAATTTAAGCTGGCAGTCAAATACAAATAACAATAAGTACTTAAAAAAATCTTGGAGTACAACCAAATATGTGCACAAGACTAGTACTACTAAGGGCCTGCGCACACCACGTTTTTTAAACGCGCCGTTGACGCGCGTTCTAGCGATACAGACGTGATACGCACGCGAGTCAGTTTATTCTGTAGGATAAAAGCGCGCCGTTGACGCACGTTTCTAAATCGCGCGTCAACGGCGCGTTTATAAAACGTGGTGTGCACAGGCCCTAAGTCGTCATCATCTGCCTAGCCTTTTCCCAACTATATTGGGGTCCGCTTCCAATCTAACTAGTAGAACGTAGTACTTCCTTACTAATTCTATTAGGTAATGGTTAAAAAGAAGTTTATTACAAACCTCCAATTCTTAGGTTTCCATACTTCACAACACCAGCTCGGCCCAAATAATAAATGTTGGGGGCCACCCACCCACCATACGGGAGTTCTTGTAAGTAGTTAGATGCTTCATGGTTGCCTCCAATAAATATTGTCAATATTGGCGCTTTTTTCTCACCACTATAATATCTGTAACCATTTTATACAATCAATATGTAAGAAAATGACGCAAATAATAATATAATGAAAAAGTGTTAACGATTTCTTGTTCGATAACGAGTGGTAATTAATAACTGAGGTTACTTACTTATAAAATGAACACATATTCTGGTATTTCTCTGGCACAGCCATTGCCCCTAAGTCTTCATGGTTTCGGACAGATTGGAAGTCACCACAACATATCAATAGATCAATTTTTATGCCTTCTCTTGCTTGTATTGTTTCAATACACTCGTATATTTTTTCGAGCTCGCCGTGGGCGCATCCTTCTACAGCGATTTTCATTTTTAATACGTAGATGACGCAATAACATGTGGTTGTCAAATAAGATCTTACAGTAGTTGTTCCTATATCCAAAATGCTATTAATTTAAGAACAAACAATGCACAAACACGTCGGCTATCGGCATTTATTATGAATATCAACAAAAAGCTAACCCCAAGTCCCCAATCAATAACGAACGCCACAAACAAGTTAAGTATGACATTGACAAGTGTGAGGCTGAGGCCTTGACAACTTGTCATACACCACAGATTATGTAACCTTTCTGCCGGCATCGGCACCACACGCTTGCTTGGTCCCTGAAAAAGCGCGGCAAAAGAAATGCATGCGGTATTCGCGGGCACGTAACTCGGCAAGAATCGTTAGACGTTTCTCTCCTTTTTATACCTTTCTTCAAAACAGACACGTTTAAAAATAAATTCTGGCAATAACTCTAAAATAATGACAAGCAATAAAAGTGATATTTGTTTCGTTGAACTAATAAAATTGTACTGCATAAACATACTCAGACTACGCCACAACCTTGCCAAGTTAGGTGCCTGCGACTATATCACTGAGTATCCTATTTTATACAACAATGCTGAATAGGGTAGGAATTATCATACTTGGGCACTTGGCAAAACTATGGGATTTCATTTCTGATCAATTTTATGGGACCATTATCAGTGTCAGATTAACTTTATCTGATTATTATCTAACTAGGATGGTTTGACGTATATGTTCGCTACAAAAGCTGCCAAACACCACATTTACGCCTCAGAAGTTATTAATTTGACGATTGAAAAATCGACCGTAAGTACAAGTTGTATAGAGATTAAAAAAATTGTAAACAGTAACTTGCGAAAGTTACTACTTATGTACTATGGTGAAGAAGTTAAATAAAAGAAAAAAATCACCAGAAACGAGATGCTTACGACAAAAACCCACGGTGTACCGAACTATTTACCCAAATATAGTTTTGATACTTGTACTATTTTATTTCAAACTGTTATGTTATGTGGCATATGTTGGCAACACCAAGTGAAGCTACTTCGAGCGTTGACAGAAAAGTTTTTGAACGAAGGAACATCCCGCCATTATTTTTCTCGAGCCAAGAAACGAGTTTGATTTTGTGATTGGTAATATTTGCGGAATTGTTTATTTATTTAACTAATATGTGTTTGAAACACCCTCCGTAGGATATAGGGTAAAAATTTAGTATCGTTTCGCAGGAGGAGGGGGGAGGGGGGGGGGAGAGGGAGGGGGTGTTCCCTCTTTCCCCTGGGATTATAAACCGAAGTCGTACGACTTTTTCTCCCCTGCATTACCTATCTGCGTATAAAAAGTTTTACATGGATTAAAGATATTATAACATAAAACTGGTATTCATTAAATATTTTTTAATGATAACATCAGTTTATGTAAACCTGTGATGGTTGACATTCATCTGACATTTTTAGAATGTGGTCTTCTAAAAAGTTAAATTTTATCCCAGGCTCAAAACACAAGCAAGCTTCACTCCAAGCTCACTTTACCTGAGCTTTCACGTTGAGATTTTTGCAGAATACGGCTGGTGCAAATGTGATGCGCTGGCGTCAATGTAATTTATTTTGTTGTTGTTACGTTCAAGTTTCGCTCTTTGTAGCACTATAGCTACTAAACAGATACCTAATAGCATTATTGTATTAAACTTTATCGGTATTTTTTTTTTATTGCACTGTTACGATTCCATCCGTGTTACCTACTTAATCTGAAGTGCTCCTTTACGCCGACTGTCCCGATGGTCTAGTAATCGCAGAGCTTGCCATTCTGGGATCGATTTCCGGGTCAGGCAAAGTGGTTATCACTTACCAGGTTTTTAAGATACGCTTACACGGGCCACTAATTTCGGCAATATTGCGCAATTCTTAGCGAATATGGGCAATACCTACCGCTATATTTTCTAAAACTTGATATGCCATTCAGGTGGATTTTTTGTTTAACGACAAAGAGGTTGGCTCCATCGGAGTTTTAATTATTTATTTAAATTTCAGGTAGGAACATAGCATAAGGCATATGGTAAAAGTACATGGGCCGCATGGAATTAGTATTGTACACACGGCTACAGATTAAGCTATAAATGCGTTTCCAGTATAAGCTGATCAATCAATCTGCCCGCCTTTTCCCAATTATGTTCGGGTCGGCTCCCAGTCTAACCGGATGTAGCTGAATACCAGTATTTTACATGGAGCGACTGCCTATCTGACCTCCACAACCCAGTAACTGGGTAATACGATACCCCTTGGTAAGACTGGTTGTCAGACTATCGGGCTTCTGACGAACCGTAACGACTGTCAAAGATCCACGAATGACAGCCGGGACCCACGGCTTAACGTGCTTTCCGAAGCACGGAGGAGTTTCGTTATGTAAAGCATCCACGGACGATCATCCACCCATCCACGGACCAACCCCGGCAAACGTAGCTTAACCTGATGGATCGACCCATGCGGCTCTGATTACCTAGCCACGAGCTCCTCTTGCTGATCTTGAATTGAATAGGATTTCCGTACAATGAGAGGTTAGCTTATATTGGAAATGTATAGCTTGATATGTAGCTGTGTGTAATATGATGGGCCGTCATAATACCATAGGGATTTTCTGCAAGTCACAATCATAGGGCGAAGAAGAGTTAACAATTTTTTTTTTTAAAAGCATTATGAAGGGTGAAGACGACTACCTACAAACCGAAATACCTACAGTAAAAAAACTTTTTCCAAAAAAACAGCCACAAACAGTTACAATAGCCTAATGTCAACTGCTCATCACCTTTTACAAAATATTGCTTTTCCCGATGCTGGGACGTTAATTGTTGAAGAGTTGTCCTGGTAAGAACCAGGAGAACTGCCACTCACCGTTTGCATTGTGACGAGCATAAATTGCTTAGCAACCATATTAAATTACCTAATCCAATCGCAACCTTTAAATACTTAGGTATTATTATGTTGTTCCGGTGGGCATCTGTGGTCTTCATCGTCAGTTCCACTTCACGAAATGGTGGTTTCCGAGAGCAAATGCACGAATTACTATAGAAAAAGTTAATTAAAAAAATCATAAACCCGACTGCGTAAAAAGTGAACATAAAAACCGGCCAAGTGCGAGTCGGACTCGCGCACAAAGGGTTCCGTACCATTATCTAAGTATAAAAATTACAAAAAAATACGTTTGTTGTATGGGAGCCCCCCTTAAATATTTGTTTTATTTTAATTTAATTATTTGTTTTTAAAGTGAATATTTAACTAAATATTCTGTGAATATTTCAAGCGTCTACCTGTTGCCCTTATCAATACTTATAGAGCAAAAACGAGCAAATTTTTTTAAAATTGTTATAGCGGCAACAGAAATACATTATATGTGACAATTTCAACTGTCTAACTATTACGGTTCATGAGATACAGCCTGGTGACAGACGGACAGGCAAACGGCGGAGCCTCAGTAATAATAGGGTTCCCGTTTTACCCTTTGGGTGCAGAACCCTAAAAAAGTCAAAGTCAAATTGTTTATTTCAAATAGGGCCATAAAAGGCACTTTTGAACGTCAATATTTACAAAAAATAGAATTGATTCTAGTCGCCCCTTCCAAAAGGTAGTTTCGTATGGAGAAGAATGGGCAAGAAACACCACCGTTACTCTTTTAAAATCTTGTACAATATTTTATATAGGTACATTAATTATATAATTATAGGTGAAGACCCTAGAATAAAATTACTATACCACAATAGGTAATAAAAAGAGTTAAGAATGAAGCAATAAATAGCAAAAAAGATGGAAACAAGATTTATATAAAATAATACTATAAAACAATCTCATGCAGTCGGAGGCATCTTCCGAAACAATAGCGACCTATTGCCTCCGGCTGCATGAGATTGTATGTAGTATTAATTTATATAAATCTTGTTTCCATCTTTTTTTAATTAAGTTCACTTTTTACGCAGTCGGGTTTTTGATTTTTTTAATTACTTAACTTTGTTTATTTTATAATTTTTAGTTAGGATTATAAGACGGTAAATTAGGTTATATACTTATAATCGGGTGATAACAACCTCTTACTCACTCACTCCAAAAGTTTGGGATATTTTGTTATCATTTCTCATTTATATTACTTTTAAACGTATAATAAGTATATATTTTTGTAATCACCTTTAAAACCCTCCATTTTGATACCTACCCCACTCGATAGGCTTAGAGATTTTTTTTTTCGAAAAAATACATTTTGGCGCCAAAAATACGCCATTTTGATTTTTAATAATTGTAATATACCATATAACACTCGCGCAATAAAGATGAATCTAACGACATATCATTC
This sequence comes from Tiliacea aurago, assembly GCA_948098905.1. Taxonomy (NCBI): domain Eukaryota; kingdom Metazoa; phylum Arthropoda; class Insecta; order Lepidoptera; family Noctuidae; genus Tiliacea; species Tiliacea aurago. The sequence continues at coordinate 10,881,404 of OX402590.1, forward strand.
ATCAAAATCGGTTCAGCCGTTTAGTAGTTACAAGGGAACATGGGGACAGACATACATACATAGATAGATACATACATACATAACATACAGGTCAAACACATAACCCTCCTTTTTTGGCTTCGCCGCAGTCGGGTAAAAAATAACGAACTCGCTACACAACATGTTCTAGATACAAATTGTTGATATTAGAATATTCGTAGCACTTCGTAGCGCTTCGTAGCAATATAATGATCTAGATATTTCAAGGGCTATACAATTACAACCACATTATCAACGAAGAACTTTTTGTAAAAAAAAAAATAACAGACTTCCAAAAAAACACTACCTACTAAGTGAAAAATAACTTTAATTTCGGACTGTATTTTAGTTTTCTGCCACCGACTTCCGAAATTAAAGTTATTTTTCACTTAGTATTGTTTTTGGATGTCGTTTTTTTTTTACAAAATGTTTTTTTATTTTTCACTTTTTAGTGGGTCAGTTTTTGATTTAAGTATCTAAGTTACAATAGCCTAAAGTCAACTGCTCATCACCTTTTACAAAATATTGCTTTTCCCGATGCTGGCAGGTTAATTGTTGAGGAGTTCTCCTGGTAAGAACCAGGAGAACTGCCACTCACCATATGCATCGTGACGAGCATAAACTGCTTAGCAACCTTACCAATATTAAAGTAGGTACCTAAACGAATCGCAACTCGTTAAATACTTATTATTATGTTGTTCCGGTGGCCATCTGTGGTCTCCATCAACAGTTCCACTTCATCAAATGGTGATTTTCTTACTTATATGTTTAAAAGTAATTTAAATGAGAAATGATAAAAAAATATCCCGAACTTTTGGAGTGAGTAAGAGGTCGTTATCACCCAATTATAAGTATATTAATTTACCGTCATATAATCCTAACTAAAAAGTATAAAATAAAAAAAGTTAAGTAATAAAAAAAAACAAAAACCCGACTGCGTAAAAAGTGAACTTAAAAAAAGATGGAAACAAGATTTATATAAATTAGTACTATAAACAATCTCATGCAGTCGGAGGCAATAGGTTGCTATTGTTCTGAAGATGCCTTTTTTTTTGCCATTTTTATAGATAATGGTACGGAACCCTTTGTGCGCGAGTCCGACTCGCACTTGGCCGGTTTTTTAAGTTCACTTCGGACATGTTGTATAGCAGGGTCAAATTAAGTTAGCTAGCGAAACTCCGCACACGTGATGAGTCATCATTTCAGCCGAAAGACGTCCACTGCTGGGCATAAGTGGGACCCCAGGGGAAGGCTTATGGGGGTTGGCAGTTGTCTAGTAAAGTAAGTCCCTTAGTCACCTTTTACGACACCCACGGGAAGAAATAGGATATTGCTGTTCTTTACGTCCGGCACCACACGGTACGTGTACGTGATGAGTATGGATATCTAAACACGACAAAATAAAATAAACAAGATTTGGTAATTTTATTTTTGGGGTCAACGACCGCTGTTATTGTTAAGGTGTGTACAAACCATAGAAATATACTTATATCTATGGTCCAAACATAGCGCGACATTTGATAGCGGCTGCCGCGCGCGGCCTGCCGCGCTATGTTTGGGCTGCCGCGCGCGAACACTTCTGTTAACCTGCCGCGCACAAACATTTGCACTGGACATTCGTCAGTAGTTGTGTTTGGACGTATATCTGATGCGTATAAAAATGGACAATGAAACATCGATTTGTTTGATTGAAATGTTTGGATCTTTTAATGTGTTATGGGATCCTCGACAAAAAGAATACCATAATAAAAACAAATAATATGGGATGAAATAGCCAAAACTATAAAAACTAAAACTCCATTCAAACTCCACCAAGGATAATTTTAAAAACTGTTGTGTTCGGTAATTAATTTCATAATTTATAATTGATTCAAAATTCTGTAACCTCCGCTGATAAAGTGGTTTCATCCAGCATTTTCTTATTTTAATAGGTTTTTTCTTATTTCTTCTTCGCAATTCTCGAATAATAAGCAGAGCTACGACACACGCAACCGCTTTCATTTTAATTCTGATGCCAACTGAAGTGCGCGGCGTGTCTCGGATTTGCCGCGCAGTACTGCCGCGCAGTACTGCCGTGCAAACATTTGTCGGTTTAGTCCTAACTAGAGTGCGGCAGAAATGTGTCCTGCGAACGCCGCGTGTTGCTGCCGCGCTCTTGCCGCTCAATATTTGGACACACCTTTAAGGCTTCTACATACCGGGGCGACTTGTCGCGCGACGCGACGCGACACAAAGGCACCGCTCGTCCCGCGACACGCGGGGCTTTTGTGCCGTGTCGCGTCGCGCGACAAGTCGCGCTAGTATGTAGAAGCCTTTACTTGAACTATGAGTTGAGAAAAACCTGTTTTCTTTTGTTTTATCATGTTTAGATACCCAGATGGGTATCGATATCTCTCGGGTTTTTTTTTCGTACCTACTTCACAGACGAGATCGTCTGTGAAGTAGGTACAAAAAAAAAACTATTTTTTAAACTGATATTTCGAGTGACTACACTGACTGCGGTTGATGACCCCAAAAAATCAGCTGTTCCCTACATTTTGACGAGTTATTCGAACATAAATGTAGGAAACAGCTGATTTTTTTTTTCGCGATTACTGATTTGGTCCGATAGTAAAAGTTGTTCATAATGATGAGTACAATGACCCCTTAAGAGGTTGTGCGTTAATTCCGGGACATGTTGTATATAGGTTACGTTACACCTACCTACCCTTAATTCACTAGACTAAATATATCACACTTTCAGTCCAGAACACAGATACACTCTAAGTATGGTCGACTTCGTAATCGCTTTACTACTTTCGACAACAATTCCCAGTAATAAAAGAAAAGAAAGAAAGAAAAATAATTTTATTTGTCACAATAAAAAACGTGCGTACGAAAACATAATAAGTATGTAATAAACTCGAGGGTTACACAAAACAGATCTAAGTACTATCACAAACAAACAAAAAGTCGGAAGCTGCACGTCACGACTGTGACAAGAAGGCTTGCACTCAGCATGATGCTATGCTATGGGGGACCCACAGCACAGCACAGCGCTGATTTTCAGTGGTCACCCGAAAAATACGTACGGAACCCAAGTCAGGTTTGATGAGTTAATAATAAAACCAACACCAAAGTTGAAACCAACAAGAATATTGGTCGTTGGGTGAAACTATCTATACTTAGCGGATAGGCCAATAGATCTTGTCGTTTTATGACGTCCAAGTGGCAACCTAACACTGTTCGTCCACCGCCACCGTGTAGTGTGCAGTGGACACGGACACGCGGTCATAGTAAATGTATGTATTATACTTAACTACTTGACCATTGAAAATCAGCACTGCAGTTCTGTGGGACCATAGCACAGCATCATGCTGAGTGGAAGCCTTCTTGTCACAGTCATGACGTGCAGGTGCCGACTATCTGTTTTTTTGCCCAATATGTAGATCTGTTTTGTTTGCCTATTCGAGTTAATTATGTTTTCTGCACGTGTTTCTGTGACAAATATTTTTCTTTCTTTCTTTCCGCCGTCATCTCGTTCTCGTTGACGTCCCGTTGACGGTGCCGTCGCGGTCTTACGGCCTTAAGCCTTAGCAACAACGAGGTCAACTGTTCAATTCTAATCTCTTCGGACGAGGCTATCATATAATTATGATAGAACTTCACTTACAGGTAAGTTCGTTTAATCACTAAATATTGCTCTTGGAAAATTAAAAGAACTATTTGTAAACAAGCATAATTATTACAAATTAGAGGATTATATCCAAGATAAGAATGCTTGGAAACATGCTGGTCCAGCTCCATAGGACAATCTATAATCTAGACCTAGAGTCTAAACAAAATCAAACAGGCTGCTATTTTAATTATATACTTAATTTATTATTTTTATGACAATTATTTTAAACTCTGTGATTACCTTAACTCACACTGATATTGTTATTTTTTAGGAAAACGTTTATCGTTTTGTTTTTTTACAATTTTTGTAAATATGTAGCACCATGTATCTATCACATAATTAGTTTATCTGTAATGACAGATAAACTAGTTAAGAATGAAGCAATGGCTTCATTCTTAACTCTTTTTATTACCTATTATGATATAGTAATTTTATTCTAGGTGCATCGTCTTCACATATAATTAATGTAGGTACCTAGACCTACCTATAAAAAATATTGTACAAGATTTTAAAAGAGTAACGGTGGAGTTTCTTGCCCATTCTTCTCCATACGAAACTACCTTTTGGAAGGGGCGACTAGAATCAATTCTATTTTTTTGTAAATATTGACGTTCAAAAGTGCCATAAATGTGCCTATTTGAAATAATAAAAATGACTTTGACTTTGGAACTTTACTAAGTACTTAATTAGCATTTATAGGTACTAAAGTACTACTTAATCAGTAAAAAAAATTAAAAGTAGGTACCTAATTTTAAATTATAACGTAGGTAGTACCAAGTTTTGCTAACTCGCCAGACGATGGCTTACCTACCTACCGCATACCTTGACAACTCAATTAGCGGTTACATTGCGCGAAGTGGGCACAAAATTAGATCGTGCTAATTGCTACGAAGTGGAAGGTTTAATAAAAAGCAACTAATTGCATGTGTTAGTGGACCGTCGATCATGTAACGTGGCCATAACACGTACCTGATGCTAACACTTGACCTCTACGCTTTTGGTGCAGATTTTTTGTTGTTTAATCGTCTGCCTGAATACTATATAACTTTCACTGTGGAATAGTTTATCCAGAAGATTCCAATTAGGTCCTTATTTGTCATTTTCTTCGAATAAATTGTAGAAATGTGTAGGTAGCCAGTAAATTCGATACACACTGAACGTGAACCTCGCTATCAGGGGTCGGCCTAGCTTCTCCAGTAGTCACGTAGATAAAGGCCCGGGCGCTATGACGTCAGAGCGGCCGGCCGCGCGAGCCAATGACAAAGCGAGGCGGCGCTACATGCGCGCGCGCACCGCCCACTTACACCGCTCGGATGGGAAAACTTGGAAAACTTGTAGCGCTCTCGCGTTGACACGTAAACATAAGATTTATGACGGTAGCAAAATGTTATTAAAAAAAAAAAAAACATTGTTTATAGTTTCTATTTGATTAAAAAAATATTTGAAAAATCAGCTCGATGCTTAATTTGAAATAATTATGTAAGTTCAGCATCACGTTTGGCACTAGATATCATTCCTAACACCCTATTCAAACGCGCTACAACTTCGTGCTACAACGATCATGTTTACTTGCTTGTATTTTATAAGTTTATTTACTTTAAAAAGCAATATAATAATGAGTAATCGATAAGTAAACAAATACGAGACCGACGTATCAGCGACCGGCGCGCGCGCCCCTTCTGTCAAACATTTGTATAGTTACTCGCAGAGCATAAGGAACTCTTTATAGTCTATGCGCGTGAGTCGGCCGCACGCGCGTTCATCTTGCGACGTTTAAAAAAAACTTCGCGGTATTTGAATTTGTTCCAAAAAGTTTTTTGAATAAGTTTGTAGTGACAATGAACTGGGATCAAGATCGCGACAGGCCCTGCGACAAGCTGGAAATCAACGAGGCGGTCGGAAAACTTTTGGAAACCTTCAATTATGACAGCATTGTACCACAACCGACGAGGTACGTAATTGTTTACAATAATTTAATAAATATTTTTTTCTTCGGTACCTTCACATCATAAATTTTATAAAAATTTGCAGATTTGGTCCATGTAGGTAAAATATTTTAGGACGATATCTACTGAAGAAAATCGCACAATTAATCTTTGGTTTGTGTTCATGACAGATGACATATCCTTGATTTTTTCTAGAAACTACGTAATTTAAACAGATCTTTTTCTGTTTTCAGTTTTTATAGATCCTGCATTTTACGTGCGGTTTAAAGTAATTAGGTAGGATTGGGGTTAGTATAACCTGTAGTTTTTATCTGGGGATGACCTTTTTTAGACTTCCGTACCCAAAGGGTAAAACGGGAACCCTATTACTTAGCTCCCCCGTCTGTCTGTCTGTCACCAGGCTGTATCTCATGAACCGTGATAGTTACAGTTGAAATTTTCACAGATGTTGTATTTCTGTTGCCGCTATAACAACAAATACTGAAAAACAGAATAAAATAAATATTTAAGGGGGCTCCCATACAACAAACGTGATTTTTTTGCTCGTTTTTGCGCGATATTGATAACGGCAGCAGGTAGACGCTTGAAATATTCACAGAATATTTAGTTATATAAATAAAACAAAAAATTGAGGAACTCCCATAGAACAAACGTGATGTTTTTGCCATTTTTATAGATAATGGTACGGAACCCTTCGTGCGCGAGTCCGACTCGCACTTGGCCGGTTTTTATGATTATAGTCATGGCTTAAAAGCCATCATATTTTGTTTTTATAAGCAACTTTCTTTTCAGTCTCTTCCGGTAGTCAGTCACCGTTAGGTATTATTTTATTAGGTTCAACAACAATTGATTACACTGATACAAACACATGGTACATTTTTTGAAGCACAATAAAGATCATTAGTTAGGTATTTATAGGTAAACGCCACAAGCATAAAACAACTAATCAGAGAAATAACTTTCAAACAAACAAAAACTGTCAAACTTTTTATTGTTTGATTAAGAGGCTTTTTTTTGGCTACTATGTTTTTTGTGAAATTGATTTTATTTCATTGTAATGTGCGTATATATGATGTTGATGATTTCTGAAAAACTGTGCTTTTAGAGACATAGTTTTATTTTTCCTGTAATCTTTACATAAACTTCTATCACATATAATAATTTTAGTTTTTTATCTATATGCAAACTTCGGAGATAAGGGGGGGACGGTATTTGTTCTTACATTTTTCATCAAAAGTCGGAAACTACTCTGCCTAAAAAAAAAAAGTTTGAGAATATGCAAACAGCGCTCTTTCATTATGATACCCCACATGCCCCCCTAGTAGCCCCACTTAAAATTTTTAAGACCCCCTTACAGTCCCTTTTGCAAAAAAGGTACTTATATATTTTTTTTTTTTCTTGTTTGCAGTTGGGCAAACGTCATCTAAACTATTCTAAATTTCAAGTTGATAGCATTAGTAGTTCTTGAGATATCCAGGTGTGACAGACAGACAGACTTAGTCTCACCATAAGGGTTCCTTTTTTACCGTTTTGATACGGAACCCTAAAAATATACTTTCTTGTTACCAAAACCCACCGGAAAAGCCCCTAACATAAAAAGTTTCATTGTGCCGAACTGTTTTTAAGCATCGCACCCTATAATAGTGCTTTTTCATGACCTAGAAGTCATGAGCAGAGCAGATCCCATAAATCGGTAATGGTCGGGGATGGATGGGCGGGATGGGGTTTAATATACTGTAAGTACCTAATTGTTACGTTACTCTTATACAATATTAGTTTTAGTATAAGCGAAACCCGAAACACGTGTCTAGTATTTTTTTGTAAAGAACTATGTACAAAATTTCAAAACTGTGTCATGAAAAATCACAAAGTTATAAGGTTGTTATGTTACCTGGTTGTCCATACAAAAACATGCTAACGGCGCCCCCGCGCCTCCAGGCTGGGTCGTCTTGCGCTCATTGACAATAATGTGGCAGTGAGATGAGTGAGACCTTACCGTACGGCGATTGTATTGTAAGTAATTAAATGGTGATAATATTTTCCATCACACTTAAATATTTTTGGGACAAAATATAACATAGTGTACAAATTATTGAAATCGATTCAGTTCCTTATTCTGAACAAACTATATTCAGGTTTCGCATATACTAAAAAAAAACCGGCCAAGTGCGAGTCGGACTCGCGCACGAAGGGTTCTATAAAAATCACAAAAAAACCCGTTTGTTGTATGGGAGCCCCCCTTAAATATTTGTTTTATTTTAATTTAATTATTTATTTTTAAAGTCAATATATATCTACATATTCTGTGAATATTTCAAGCGTCTACCTGTTGCCGTTATCAATATAGAGCTAAAACGAGCAAAAAAAATCACGTTTGTTGTATGGGAGCCCCCTTAAATATTTATTTTATTCTATTTTTTAGTATTTGCTGTTATAGCGGCAACAGAAATACATCATCTGTGAAAATTTCAACTGTCTAGCTACCACGGTTCATGAGATACAGCCTGGTGACAGACGGACAGACAGACAGACGGCGGAGCCTTAGTAACAGGGTTCAGGTTTTACCCTTTGGGTACGGAACCCTAATAATGTTGTATATTCTCTCTTTTATCTTTTAGTAACTACTAGCCGAGATGACCCAATGACAACATTTAATTCAATTCTCAGTTATTTTCCCAAGATCGAGGATTAAGTACCTACGTTTGCTTATAAATACCTAGTGGTAACTGAAATAATTAAAGAACAATAAATTCACTATAAACGCCCATTTGTTTATCATAATATTATTTATTGCTGAAGTGACCCCGTATAACATGAATTATTCCGTAATTAGTTATCTTAAATATCTAAATAGAGTAATATCTAGCTAATGCCGACCCGGGGGTCAGCGGGGCGGTGTACATGAAAACGACACGCGATTACCGCCTCTAATTGAATAGGCACTATGTTATCTGGTCCTTCTTTATTTCTTGGTTTTCTTTCCTATCAACCGCGTCGGTTCTTTACATCGGCCCCTTTTCGGGACTTCAAGATTATGTTAATTGTTTTAGACTATCTTCTTTTGTAGCGGCAGATACTTTTCTGGAGACCGCATAATTTCGGGGACATCAATTTTTGTTTAATCAACTTTATTACATAGGTACCTCTACCTACTTTAGGTAAGTATCTAGGTACAGTGATGATTTATTATGATCAGGCACTATGTACTCTAGTGCCTGATCTTCATAAATCATCACACACACACACAGCAATAGTTTGGCAAAATTAAATGTATTTATTACTATTCATGTCTAGAAATTAAAACAAAATAGACAGGTACTTAGGTAGGTACACCAACGCGCGAAAAAAGTTTGAGAATTGCAACAACCTCTATTGAGGCAGATATTGATAAATTGTCAAACATCTCATTGATTGATTTTTATTAGTATAATTTCCTGTTTTTAGCTTTGTAAAATTGTATAGTAAATAACTGCAATTATTGTTGTTTCTTAAGGGGCCGGCGGCGACGTAGAATGCGTAGTTCATAAAAAAAAATCATACTAACGTAATACCAAAATAATTTGTAAATCTATATATATAAAATTCAAAGTCCTGACTGACTGACTGCCTAACTGACTGACTGATATATCAACGCACAGCCTAAACCGCTGGTCCTAGAGACATGAAATTTGGAGGGTGTGTTCTTTGTAAAGAGTAGGTATCCACTAAGAAAGGGTTTTTCGAAATTCCACCTCTAAGAGGGTGAAATAGGGGATGGAAGTTAATATGAAAGTCCGTCAGTTTTGAAAAAAATTTGAAAAAAATTTGGTGTATAGGCTGATTATTGAAAATTAATTTACACGTGTCTCAGCGTTATTGATAATTCTACCCCCGAAGGGTAAAAAATGGGGATTAAGTTGTGTATCAAAGCCCTTAATTTTCGAAGTAAAAAACACTAAATATATTAACTAGGGTTATGGTTGGAAGCTAACGCAACGGTGCTGTTAGAATTTCAACCCTTAAGAGGTGAAAAAAGGGATAAAATTTAATTTTTAATGAAAGTTCTTTTTAAGTTAAAATCACTAATATTTCGGCTTATGTTTGGAAACTAGAGGCAGGCATCCGCTAAGAAAGGATTTTTCGAAATTTGACCTTTAAGGGTTGTAAAAGGGGAATAAATCTTATTCCTTGAGTTAATAAACCTGAAACTTGGCACGAATACTAACCTAAGTAAATTATAAAGTGTGACATTTTTTGTTTTAGGGTTCCGTACCAAAATGGTAAAAAAGAACCCTTATGGTGAGACTAAGTCTGTCTGTCTGTCTGTCTGTCACACCTGGATATCTCAAGAACTACTAATGCTATCAACTTGAAATTTAGAATAGTTTTAGATGACGTGTGCCCAACTATTTTGCAAACAAGAAAGAAATTAAAAAAAATATCTCTTTTTGCAAAAGGGACTGAAAAAGGGTCTTAAATATTTGAAGTGGGGCTACTAGGGCATGTGGGGTGTCATATGAAAACACACTATTTGCACATTCTCAAACGTTCTTTTTTCTTTTTTAGGCAGCATAGTTTCCGACTTTTAATGAAAAATGTAAAAAAAAATACCGTCCCCCCCCCCATATCTCCGAACTTTGCATAGATAAAAATCTGAAATTATTCTATGTGATAGAAGTTTATGTAAAGATTACAGGAAAAATAAAACGATGTCTCTAAATAGCACAGTTTTTCAGAAATCATCAACATCATATATATACGTACGGAACCCTCGGTGCGCGAGTCCAACTCGCTCTCGACCGGTTTTTTTTAACTACTCTTTAAGGTGGAGATTTCTAAAAATGGTCAAAAATGTGGTTTTTAAAGCAGTGTATCTCTTAAACCGTAAATATTTCTTCCAAAACAAAAACAGTATGATATTTTCAAGTTTTTTGTGCATAAGGTGATGGAACTCAAAACATAATTAAACATAATTTAATACTTCAAAAAAATCTTCAAAGACAACTCTTAATTATTTTGAAAGCCTTTTTTATTCCAGTTTATACCTTCATTAACATACGTATAATTATAAGTGTACCATAAAATTGCAAATGCCCAACTGCATCCGGTGATGTATTCATTTTTATTAATTAGTTAATCTAATAAATTCTAAGTTAATTTAATAATATTTGTGACCCATGAGTTGTACGCCGAGTTCTTTTCACTATTAAACATGCAATTTAATGACGCTACCACTGAAGACTAAAAGTATTTACTCAAAGTTCGTATTTAGTGATTGGGTGACTCCAGGTATTCGTAAAAGCAGGGAAAATCTTTTTGAACTTTATGGCCTAAAGCAACATATGATTAATACAAGCTTTCATCAATATGTTGCAAAATATTCTAAAACTTTTAAAAGTGTGTGCAAAATAGCTAAACCTCTTTATATTAGCAATAAAATAAAATCAGCTGATGATAAAATAAAAACTACCTGGCAAATAATAAATAATTAATTAGGTAGGAAAAACAGCGTAATACTGAATTTAATTTAGAGACTGCACATGGGCCCATCACTTCAGAGGTAGAAATAGCTCAGGAATTTGAAAACTTTTTGCTAATATTCCCCTTAAAACTACCGAAACTTTAAGTTCCTCACCCGCGCTTTCTGCTGCCCTACTTAGAAATAATGTAAAGGTACGCTCTTTGGAGTTAAGGTTTCAGCATACAAACCCCCAGGCTGTTATAAAAACTTTTAAAGATCTTAAAATTAAATCAACAGAAGATCTATGTCTGTAAAAGTCTGGAGATCTGTCATCGAAACCATTGCGCGCTATTTAGCTTTCATATTTAACACCAGTGTGGACCAAGGAACCTTCCCGGATCTCATGAAACACAGTCAAGTAGTTCCTTTGTTCAAATCCGGAGATAGTAAAGAACCCAACAATATTATAGGCCCGTGTCAATTCTGCCAGTTCTCAGTAAGGTGTTTGAAAAGTTGATGCTCAATCTAATGTTACGTCACTTCAATAAAAATTCCATCTTTCATGAACAGCAGTACGGTTTCACTAAAGGTCGTTGTACCACTGACGCCGGTGTCACCCTAATAAAAAACGTTCCTAACGCCTGGGAGGAAGCACAAGATGCCATTGGAATTGTTTGTGACCTCTCTAAGGCTTTCAATGGCGTTAACCATGAGACACTTCTGCTGAAACTAGAACACTATGGGATTAGGAATACAGCTCTTGATTTACTTAGATCATACCTGAAAGATAGAAAGGTTCAAGTAAACGGCGTGAACTCTTTGGGGTTTGAAAAAGCAATGGGCGTTCCTCAAGGTTCGATATTGGGTCCATTCTTCTTTTTAGTTTACATTAACGATTTACCCCAATTACTTCAAAATCAACCGGAGATGGTGTTATTTGCAGATGACACGTCATTGATCTTTAAAATAGACCGACGGTAACAAAACCTTGACGACGTGAATAATTCTATTCTTCAGGTCCAAGATTGGTTTACGGTTAATAATTTGGTTATAACTTATAAAATAAGAAATAATCGGGTAAATAAGTTTTCGGGAGAACTTTACTGCGTACCTTGAATAACTCAAAAGTTGGTATACATCAATTATTATTTAAGAACAAAAACAGTAGAAAAAATAAACAAATGAAATGGAGGACACGTATTTTGAACATGTACAAAACGAAGTTGGTATTTATATGCTATCTATATTATTATCCTCCGTAAAGTTGTAAATCAAACTGCACTCCTATCTGCTTACCACGCTTACCTTGGTTCCAACTAAGATATGGTATAATGTTTTGTGGGCATGCTGCTGATAGAGAAGCTGTTTTTTTCGACATCCACGCGGGCGAAGCCGCGGGCGAAAGCTAGTTAAGCATATATTCTGAAGGTATACAGTGTGTATTTATTTCGCGATTGGATTACAGAATATCTATGTTCCCAAATATATATATTTTGAAAGGACATTGATATAAAGATGAGATATGAGGATTTTAAATTTCTATAGAAAACTTATTTTTCTCATAACTCTTGTTTAAATCTGTGTCCATTCAAAATATATATTTGGGAACCTAGATATTCTTCTGTATTCCAATCGGAATAAAGAAAGACACGCTACCATAAGAATATTTACAAATTATTTTGGTTTTACGTTTGTATGAACTACGCATTAAACTTATAAGTAATTAAGAGGCCTCTTAATTACTTACTTATACGTTTAAAATGGAATTTAATCAATTTCCCTCGTGCTGCGTGCGCCGAATCAAAATCAAAGTATATTCTCGGATCGGCCCTTGACTTCAAAAAGGTTGAAGACCTACTTACAGGCACTTTGAAACTCTCAAATGGTCGGTCATTCCGAAAGATGAAGCTAGTAGTCCATTTCAAAGCGTAGTAGGTTCCTATTTAGAAGAACGGGCAAGAAACTCCATGGACAATCTTTAAAGATTATATTTATTTATTTATTTTTACAATTTTCAAGAAAGCTTACAGAATAATACACTTAAATGATAAAAAAATAGTAACAACTGACAATTGCTAATTACAAGCTTCCACATTTATATTGCAATGTTACAAAAAAAGAAAGAAGAACATAGAAAAAGTATTAAAAAATAAAGGTATGGAAAATAGGTAGGTAAGTGCCATAATAAACCGCGAAACATTCACCCATTAAAATATTCATCACTCAATATTTTCCTGATTCTTAATGGACATCATCACAGTAGGTATATCTTAATAGACATCATTGCAGTATATTGGTACAATATATTAGTTACATCATTAATGTTGAATTTACAAATATATGTGTGAGAACGATATACAAAGACTGGCACTTGTAACACTCCGTAGCTCATACAGGTAGTTAGGTATCTACTGATATTACTTGGGCATTAGTCTTGCAAAGATCTAACTAATTGCAGTATTGTCACTCCTGCTCCCTTTTATCCATCCAAAGGTTGTCTGTAAAAGATCGCTTTTAGCGATAAGACCGCCCATTGTGTCACCCTATGTAAAATTTAAACATTTTTATCTGTAACTTTTATGGTGTAGGTACATAATAAAGAATGTTCTATTCTATTCTAAGATCGAGTGAAAAGCTCGGAAAGCGAAAAGAGCTACGATTCTCCGTCTGTACCGAATTCATTACAGATTAGGTAGTTACTCGCCTGTGCAACCTAATGAAATGCAATAAATTCATTCCAGAAAATCCAGCATTATCAATAATGGACGCGTGACAAGAATAAATTAGTTAATATTCATAGGACAGTCTGTCTTTGGAATTAGCCCATCAATATTTTTGATGGAAGTAATTACGTTGAGCTAGCTTTTTCGGGGTACCTAAATTATTAGAAGATAAAAGATTAACGAAACTTTTAATTTTTAGTCTCTATTTTGCCAGCAACGGTTAAGCACCTTGTTGATTTCAAATTCAACATTTTGAATGTGAGTTTGAAGGTAAGATGAAACTGGCAGCTTTACTTTAAAATCAGTATAATAAATACATATCCACACTTATCGATCAATGAAGATGTCATCCCATAGACTGGATAAAGTCTGCCTTCCCCTAAACCAACCGTACCAAAATAAAATTTAATTTAAATTTGATTTAACTTTTGATTTAATTTTTTGTAACATAGTTTTTTAAGTCGTTCCACTACTAATATTAGGTATGGCCAAATATGTCTGAAATAAAAAGATTTTATTTTTTATTTATTTTTATACCATGATAAAGTCCATTTTAGCGTATGTACACGAAGATAGTTTTTTCACTCGAAGATACGAAGCGGGAAATTCTATCCGTGTATGGGCTTTAATCACCATGATTTGCATTGATATTCCACTTCTGTCTTCAAAATGATTAGCCAATCAGTAAGGGTAGTATGTAACGTAACCGGGATGACGAACGTATTCGAGGTCTCCGGGTGTTCTTGTATTTATCGCACATCCTGTTAGAATTTACCCTGCAATATGCTGATAACGCAGTATTTTATAAAATTCCATTTTATTTAGGTACCTCTATATAAGTATTTTAATGTAGGTGCGTTCTACGTAAAAGTTCAGTAAGTATGGCCTAGTGTAACCGAAGCTGTAACGCTTAATATTGTGTGACAATATTTGTCATGTTCCCTTCCTGCCTGGTACTAATTTATTTCCGCGAGGCATAGCGATAAATACGCCTGCGCAAACATTCCCACTATAGGGCGCTTATCTCAGCCGACGGGGGCAGGGAGTCCCCGGAACTCGGAGCATGCCTGATTCCTACCAAACATTGCCTCGTTTTAAATCATCGACTTGTATGAGAATCGGATACATTCGTATAAACTAAAAATTAGACCACTTATGCGAAAGAGTCATTTTCGACAGCATAATAACAATTTCCGTTTAATAATAGCTTCACAAGTTTTAATATTGGTGTTTTAAATTAGGTGAGATTGATGTTACGTTGTTTTTCTATTAGTTGTATATAATAATGATACCTAAGCCAAAATGCACTTTATAAAGTTCGTAGCACTTTGCTACGAACTAATGATTAATTTGATTCACAAATGATTTGGTCCGAATCGATATAGAACTTACGTAGACAACCTATGTGCTATTCTGCTACAGATCCTCTACGTACAACTTTCAAGACGCGACTCAGACCTCGCCAATGCCTTCAACTACAAATATTTCAATCCATCGAATTCTTGAATCAATGACTTGGTCCTTTCGTCCGCATTGAGTAAGTTCAAAGCTCCGCATCAGATTAAGATTTCCTCGCCTGCGTTGATCTCACCGGTGCGAGCAAACATCCCGTTGGTTTGCGCAGTGATTGTGGCCCGGTGTGTAAGTGTGTGCGCAAACAGGCACACAGGTGCCGCCGGAACACAACCCCTGTTTGAACAGGCCACTTCGCGCCCTCCAACTCACTTGTTACATCTTGACATTTGAACTTATAATCAAAGTTTAGCCGCGGCTTCATTCATGCGTTTGGGTAAGTGTTTATTGCTCTCGATCCCTTTTGGTTTGAAGTGACAGTAGGATCGGTTGATAAGCACACAAGATTTAGAATTTTAATTATTGGTCATGTACGAGTTTATTCAACGTCGCCGTCGGTAGGTACTTAGAACACCGTTTTATTCAATGTCGGATATGCGATAGTCGCTTTTCCGGAGCTTTTTAATTTTGCATTTTTTTCTGCGTAAGATATATCAAAAGCTCATTTCCAATTAAATTAACGGTTTTGTTCAGTCTGAATATTCTAACTCAACATCCATGGACCACCCTCCATTTACCCAATTATCATCTTTAAGTCGGCACAAGAGTTCGATCTTGGGGTTCAATCGAACCTAAACCCTCCCGATAAACAATCGTTTTTTCCAACATGTAACTGGCACAGTTCAGAATGACTTCATCGCATCAAGTGTTCCGGGAGTGCGGGATAGTTTCAAATATTGACAGAGTGTAATCTGGCCGGCACCGTATGTTGGTTAGCGGAGGCCTGGTAATATGCTCGGTTAACACCGCACCGCGCACCGCTCTGCGTCTGCGCACCGGCTCATTACCGCAGTCCTACTATTTGGTACAAGTACAACACTACGCGCTAAACGTTATTCGCGATGCCTTCTATGGACTACGCAACGTTTACCCATATACTTACATAATTGGACGGAGTTATGTACCTCTTTGGACTTATATTTATTTTCAAACAAAATATTTTGATTTTATTATAACCTCACGGACTTTAAAAAAATAATAGTAATGTATATAATATATATAAAAAACGAGGGGAAGGAATAATAGGGCATCAAATAATTCGTCTGTATCGTTGTCAACAGGAAAACTGCAGCCCAAAAGGCTGACAGTATTGCCACGTTTATAGGGCAATGCTGATTCTTTGACCGAAATATAGGCTTTAAACCGCTTGGCGGTGTCTCGAACAACCAAGTGTACCTCTGTAGGTTGTTCTTAGCCATATGAAACATCGGAGAAATGAGATTCCTAAACTTGGTATTTTTTTACCAGGCGGAAAGCAAACCAATTCGTGAAAGTTCTACCAATTGCTTTCCGCTTGCCAGTTACCTTAAATCATCAATCAATCAGACTGCTAATTAGGTACCCTCAACTTCTTCTTTCGTGTTTGTGTTTTTTTTTTCTTTGCAGTATGTTTACCGCAAATAAACGTATTTTCTTTCTTCTTTCTTTAAAAAAAAAAGTAATCTATCAGTTGTAATAAATTACTAGATAATACATTCCATCAGCCAAGAAAAAGCTTAATAAAGGTCTTTAGCAACAACGTCATTTAGTTGAATTTCTTGTGCAATACAACAACATAATTGAAGACTACCTTCACGAGACTGTGTTTCTGCGCAGACAAATGTTTCAGCATATATTTTTTATGGAAAATTACTATTTATGATAGTAAACAAAATTATATTAAACAAAATTAAATTACTATTTATGATAGTAAACAAAATTATATTAAACCCTACTTTTGCACCTATGTTTTGACGTACTTCCCTTGCCACGTAGGTAGGTGGGACCCAGTACCTACGTACCTACTTATTGACAAAGATATCGGCCCGAGTGGTCGTTATCAGTGTTTTGTGGACACAGATGTGGTCTGCGGGTTCCCATGCATCGCCACCCTTCTTGTAGCCGGTAATTGAACGTCCTAATGTAAGTCAAGGACTTATTGGACAATATTTTTATATTTTCATCGGCTTGATTACTTACATTGCTTGAGTATTCTGTTTACGAGGTGCCGATGTCCTACGGTGGTTGATTTATCAGCAAATTTCTATTTTAAACAACCTTTTAGATTGTAAAAATGAGACAAACTTTGGTTTGGAATATGAGATGGTTCATCATCATCATCATTTCAGCTGAAAGACGTCAACTGCTGAACATAGGCCTCCCCTATGTGGTGATAAGTCCCCTCTTTGAGGAGTGGCTAGAGAGGAGCCACGGCGTCCTCACCTTCCGCCTGACGCAGGTCCTCACCGGACACGGTTGTTTCGGGAGGTTCCTGTTCAGGATAAAGCGGGAGGAAACGCCCGGGTGTCACCACTGTGTGGATCGTCCGGAGGACACGGTGTAGCATACGGTGGAGGTCTGCCCGGCTTGGGCGGAGCACCGCCGTGTCCTCACGGAGGCGATCGGCGGCAGCGATCTCTCACGTCCGGCCCTGGTTCAGGCCATTGTTCGGAGCGAGAGTGCATGGGACGCCGTCACCTCCTTCTGCGAAGCAGTAATGCTCGCGAAGGAGGAGGCGGAGCGCGTAAGGGTGAGGCAGGGTTCGCGCCCTCACGCCCTTAGCCGCCGCAGGAGACGCCCCGGGCGTTGGGAGTCGCAAGCTGATTTCCGGCCACCGTAGGCGCGGGCCTACGGACGGTGAGCGATGGGTAGCTCGCCGTCCGATAAGGACCAGGCCCGGGTCGACGGCGCGTTGTGTTTCACGTGCGACTCAAAGAGATGTCAGCACCAACTGACGGGGTCCGTTAGGGCTAATGCCTGCCAGGGTTGCGAGTTTGTCCGAAAGGGATATCGTGGCCCCGGCACACAGGCAACGGAAGGAACACGGGTGGGGTTTAGTCAGTAAAAGTCTGACACGCCCTCCCGCTCAGCCCAGAGCGGGAGAAGTTATATGATAATTTCCCAACCAAAAAAAAAAGGCCTCCCCTAAGCATTAGGCACTTCGACCAGATGGAGATGGTTCAGAATGGATATAATTACATTCGGTTTTTGATTTCAATGCTACTAATATATTTTTCTTTTTGTCTGTGTGGTGCCGGACGTAAAGTGTCTGTGTGGTGTCGGACGTAAAGAATAGCACCGCCCCATTTCTTCCCGTGGGTGTCGTAAAAGGCGACTAAGGGACTTACTAGAGAATGGGCAGCAGCGTTCTCTATGCATTTTAACACCATACTGCGATCGCCAACCCGCCTGCCACGCGTGGCTATTATGGCAAACCCTCCCTTTGGGGGAGGCCTATGTCCAGCAGTGGACGTCTTTCGGCTGTAATGATGATGATGATGAATATACTATTCTAAGTAAATAATTGAATTGAATAAAACATAACATCACGCCTTATTTCCCCGAAGAGTTAGACAGAGGTCCACCCACGTTTCTCCAATTAGAACGCTCATTTTTTTTTTTTTTTGCAAGCTTTGAAACATGACCTAACCTAACGCATATTCCAAACATGACAAAATACCTACCTAAAATATTTATTTATAAAGGCAAATTATAGAATTCCTCCACTTCCGGGATGTGAGGGCCAATCAGATTGCATTCGCGGAACGGCGGCGGCTTATCATCTATAAACAGGGTGCATCTGTAGGTACTAGGTAGGCGCGCCCTGTCTCTACTCTGTGTTCAAACAAAGCCGAAATCATTTGGTTTCAACAATCTTTTAATCTAAGATTTAAAACGTTTTGTTTAACAAAACTTGCAAAATACGAAGATGGTAATGAGAACCTTACATCATGCAGGCTGGCAGAATAATGATTCTGGTTGCATTCGATCACTCAAGCGAATTTAGAATCAGTTTAAAAACATTTATAGTGTTTTTTTTTTATATAACATTATTATGGTAGGCGCGAAAAATTGAACACGTCTTCTTAAAATAAATAGCTAATATTCAGTATTGCTTCTTATTTAGTGGCAATGCCGTATCTAGATTCCAGGGCTCATAGGAGCTCTACAGTACCTAAACCTACCTGTATCGTATCGATGGTAAATGCTAGGATACGAATGCTACGATCTTTGAAGATACTACTATTTCCAGTTTAAGAGGTAACTCATGCACAGAAAATAAATTGAAAAAAATATCAGCTTACTTGACTGAAATCCTCTGAGCAAAATTACAATTTATAACGACCATTTTAAAATAACTTAAGACTGAGATATATGCCAGTGACCTTGAGTGGTTAGCTTGCGTGTTCTGTACTGAGCTCACGCAACGCGTCATACGTTCAGCCAGTAATAGGACTCGCCCAACAAGGAGCAATTTGACGCATTATTAAGTTATTATACACAAAATAAACGGTATTTTAATAAAACGCGTATACTAAAAGATCAGTAATTAAATTATCTTTAAATTGGTGAAGGTTTCAGAAAAATACGCTTGGTAGATTTTGCGCCATACTCAGTTTTTTATCCGCGTTAGACATAACTTTACAAATTAATTTCACTAAGTAATATACATAATCTAAAATATTCACATATTAAGTTATTGAGAAAATTCTCTAATTTAACATATTTTTTTTTTAAATCATTAACACTACTGGTTTAGACGTGATATTCAGTATGAAATCAATAAAAGTCAGTTATCGTCGCCTTAACACGTGTCTTATAAAGTCCCCTAGGTATACTATTATCTTGCATGTTCCCATTTCAAAAGCAACGATACTGCCACAGGAACCCTCACCCTTCATCGGTATTCAGTTCAGGTCGCCATAATTCCACAAAACCACAGTGTTTACTCTGCAGGGAATTCTGTGAGAAAATTTTCCCCTTTTCAATTGAACGAATAGATTCCGATACACGGTATATCGCTAGTAGCATTATATGATATCGTTATTCCCAGGGACCTTTGAAGCAGGTGCTACTCATAATCTAATCACTACGTAATTATTCGTTTCGGCGATGATAAAACACGCTCGAGTGGTACAATAATGATTTTGAAAGTCATCTTTCAGCTACCGTCGGGTTTTACAGCGCCATTAATTGTTTTATAGCCGATGTTACATCCACTGTGGAGATAACTGCGGTCGTGGGGATGTTGTTTATAAGATTTCAAGACCAACCAACTGAAGGGGAGACTTTTAGTGCCGGTTTGAATGTAAACACGTTGGTT
Source organism: Tiliacea aurago (assembly GCA_948098905.1). Lineage (NCBI taxonomy): Eukaryota > Metazoa > Arthropoda > Insecta > Lepidoptera > Noctuidae > Tiliacea > Tiliacea aurago. Next base: position 10,901,844 of record OX402590.1, read on the forward strand.
GTTGTTTTGACATTGATTTGCTAAACAGGATTCTGTAAAAGAAATTCTGTTTGAGTCTTTTATACATAAAAGCAACAAATCAATACCAAAAAAGATGTAATCTTTAAGTAATTTTTGTCGTAGGCATTTCGTAGACATTGCTACGAGCAATTTCTCTTAGGGAGTAACACCACTTTTAATATTTCAAATCAAGTATATTTATTTATATAATTTTTTTTTTTTTTTTGCTGCGCCCCTCGGTTTCACTCGCGTAAGTCTCGATTCCGTGGGAATATCGGGATAAAAAGTAGCCCATATGTTAATGCAGGGTGTCAGCTACCTCCATACAAAATTTTATCATAATTGGTCCAGTCATTTGATCGTTAAGAAGTAACAAACACACACACTCACAAACTTTCGCCTTATATTTATAATATTAGTGTGATACTTGGTGAAGGCCGCTGGAATCCGCTGGATGCGAGAAGCATATTAGAACCGGTCGAACTGGTGGTGCTTGGGAGAGGCCTATGTCCAGCAGTGAACGTCTTTTGGGTAAAAATTATGATGATGTGTAATTATTTGTATATAATTATTTATTTATTTAAACTTGTCGTACACATTATGGTACAATGGCAAACTTAATGCCTTAGGCATTCTCTACCAGTCAACCAAGGGTGGTGAAGAGATAAGATGGCGGGTGCTCTGATTGAGAGAAATAAATAAAACATAAATAAAATTTAACATAATCACACAAAATAACGTAATCAGGGTTAATTAAAATCATGATTTTTTGTTTATGACAGATTTTTTGAAAAAAATCAATTATATTCATGTTTTTTTTATATATTTTTATTTTTTTTCACCGTAAATGGTTGATTTTTATTTTGTTAACTGACAAGTCTCTAAGAAAACACTGGTATTCCCCTAAATGGTCTAACATTGATAACTCTCTAAGAAACCGTAAATTGATAATATTTTCATGCGATCTTTGCCGGATGAATATTGCGTCGCGCGTCGTAAAATATTAAGTTATAATTGTGAATTTATAATTCTCATTCGTGTTGTAAGAATGACTCGACGAAAAAAAGATCCTATTTGGCAGCATTATACTGAAATACCTTACATAATTTAAATAACCAGGTGTGACAGACAGACTTAGTCCCACCATAAGGGGAGACTCGCGCACGAAGGGTTCCTAAAAACGCCGCGCGGGGGGGCTATAAAAACGGCAAAAAAATCACGTGTGTTGTATGGGAGCCCCCTTAAATATGTATTTGACGGAAGCCATATTATTTAACAGCTGCGAGAGGCGGCGACTAGATGGCGCTAGTGGAACGTGCACCATAGACAAATCTTTCATTATATCGGATGTTTGACTTAAAAGACTTGAAGTCAATTGAGTGAAATATTGTAACGTTACCCCCCACTAGCGGATCGCCTTTATGAGGAGGTGCGCTATTGAGTCGGTACGCATTTTGAACGGATGCGTCTTGGTGCACGGACCACTGTCTCTCGACAGTCAGTACTGCCCGGTTATTGGATATGGAACGCTGTCTCCGACAAATTAGTACTATCCTTATTGCGGTGGGTGCATGGACCACTGTCCCTGACAGTCAGTACTGCCCTATGTGACCGCCACTACCATTATTAGTTATTTAATTAATTCTATTTAATTTCTATATTCTCTCGATTTAAAATAACTGATTGTTCGATTGAAATATATTTCTGTATTGCCATATCTGAGTATTACTTCTGATGTCTGAACCTATCCCGACATCAGAAGTGGGATACGAAGACCACCCCACTTCTGGAGACTCAGCTTCCAATATCATGCAAGACCAGATGCTTTTGTTTAGTAACGGCATGGAAGCCTTAATTTCTAAAATCATCGGAAGTCATCTACCGCCTGTACACTAAGTCCATTAGTCTCATTCGACCGTGACGCGTCCGCACACATCGTCTTTAATGAAGGAGAGAATTACTTGTAAATTTAGAGGTAGAAGAGTAAATGATGTGGTACCTTTAGTAGGTATAGGCAATAAAAATATCAATAATACTTTGCAATTGCTGTGTCAGGCAGAAATTAACGATTTCGCGACGGAGATTCTATTCCAAGTTTTGCTAGATAAGTACTTGCGTCGTAACATCGTATTGAGTCGAGACATTTTAAATAACGGTTTTTGTTCGAGCAACTGAATTAATTTTGCCTAGAGCTATAAAAGTGTGTAAAGCTATTCAGACTACGGTAATTAATTGTGTCGATTGGATTTTTGTCGTTTTCTTTTTCGTGATAACTGAGGGGTTGTTTCTTTGACTAAAAAGTTCACATTATCCATTTTAATGTAGTAAATCAATTAAAATTCGGCACGAAATAAGTACAGAGTCAACTCATTACCAACACTGAGAAAGATGGTCATTTTAAACCTCTGTCAGTTAAAACAATCTCGCGCTCCTGCTTGGCTGAAAGGATTTGACGTCTCGCTCCTGATTGACTGAAAGGATTTGACTAAATTGGTTAATAAACTTCGAAGGATTTGACTGAGTTAGATACCGGTGGTAACCGGTTTTTGCCTTAATATAAGTGGATTTGACTACTTTTGTAAATGACAAGCGATAAAAGACTTTGTTTTTTTTAAATAACGTTCTTAACTTATTTTCGTTTTTGGAGATGACCAAATTTGATTTTACCAGTTGATAGAAGACGTGACCTTGTAAACATCTTAGAATTATACTCTGGACTTTTTTAGTAACGGTTTTCCGACAACACGTGTTAACACTGGTGAGTTGGAGGTAGGGATTGTAAATGTTCGATAATTTTTAGTATTCGAATACTTCGTCAGCCTTGTTCGAATGTTTGAACTGTTCAAGTGATGTGCGAGTTATTTACTCGTACAACTCGGTATTCAAATATTTGATTGCAATGCCTATTTGAAAGTAAGATTGATAGACCCTAATCGTACAGTGCAAAGACGTTCTTACAGACTGTCTCCGGACGAAAGTCGAATCATGCGCGATAGGGTTCATTTACTGTTGCAAGCCTAAATAATTAGACCCAGTAGTAGTAATGTAAATTAATGCGAATTAACCCATCAGTACCCAGTAGTACGCCGTTTGCTAGGCGAGCCCTTTTGGTTATAAAGTATGATGGATCAGACCGTATGTGCATAGATTATAGAGACGTTAATAATAATACAGTGACGGATCGTTATCCATTACCGTTGATTTCTGACCAAATTTCTTTACAAAGTTAGATTCAAAATTTAAGGGACCGTTTGAGGTCATAGAAGTTCTTGACGGTGGTCGCTACACATTGAGAGCATTCAATTTCAAGCGTATTTACAAGTACGTGCATGATAGCCATTTGAAGTAGAAGACGTTGAGTTGAGTGATAGTGGTGAACTTGGTTCAGCTGGTCGGACCGTACCAGTAGCCATTTCGTAGCCGTAGTCCGTTAGAAGTCGGTATCTGCTTATAGTAGTCCGTGGATGCGCGGTGCTCGGGTGGCTCTAGTGGAGGTAGTGACCATAGAGTCCGTGGGACTCGGAATTTAGGTGAATTCAGTGAAACAAACATGGGGTTTATTGAACGGGCTTAGTGAAAAGCCACAGGCCACGGATAAGATTCCTACTTTGTGTTTTGTTATGGTCTAAGGCTGATTTATGAATTCCTCTCACATGTTTAGTTTGATTTTGTCTTTTGCGCGAGATGCGCGATAAATGTGTAGTCAGATCTTTGACTACGACTTTGAATTTCCTGATTATTGATAACATGTTGATTTTCTTCCAATTTTTCATTGATCTATAGTAATATGGTACTCTAGTTTAATTCAAAATGAAATAAAGAGTTAGGTTTAAAGAGTACTTTGACGAACGAAGTAGGGAAAAGGGTATCTGGTATAAAACTATACAGTATCAGCCTCCTTGTATACCGTGGTTTGCTATCAAGGAAATGAATAGGTATCATATTGTTCTGTTTCATAGATTACGCTCTGGTCACTACCCATCCCGCAAGTTTGGTTATTTGATGAACAAAGTAAATCCCAATTGTGAAACATGCAGATCGGTTGAAGATGTTCACCATCTACATAAAGAGTGTACTAAGACTAAGAAGGAAAGAGAATCATTGTTGAGTGTGGCAAAAGGTAATGAATATGATATTGGTATATATATTAAAGTTTTGGCGCAGCCTTCTCCCGAGATAGCAAACCTACTTACTGATTTCTTTAGACATTAATAACTTATATTGTATGTGTAGATTTAATTTAGAATAGTTTGAGTTATGATGAGGCTGGCATGCCACTGTGGATGCCTCTTGTAAAGAGTTCTGTCAAATTTTGACTTTATTTAATTCTGACAAATCAGATGTTCACTTCATTTAATGGCTTACGACAATGTTGACAAGACCTTGATGACATTAGGAGATTGGCATCTGAAGGCGTTGAGAAGTCCAGGCGTTGTGATGAAAGTCGTTTTAATAGTACAGTGGCAAGCGTGAGTAAGTTCTCTGTCGGGGAATTCGTGCTTATTGATAACGAGAAGCGTTCTATGTTAGAGGGTTTGGTTTCCGCACTTCGTCCTTCATGTGGACCATTGTGCGTGTTATTCCAACCAGCCCACCTACCTCCAGAAGCTGATTAGGTCTTCTGGACTGCATAGGATATCTGTGAAGGATCTGAGTGACCCGAGGGTTTCTGCTCGGATCAGGGTGACGCCTGTGCAGTCAAAGAGCACATGCGAAACGGTTTCTTCAGCCTCCATGTAAGCCCTACACAGAGGGCTGTGCGTTATACATATTGTGTGGAATTGTTTGTTTAAGTGATCAGTGTTCCGTGATGGTCCCCGTCACTGGGCGCAGGCCATTCCTGTCCAGGCGTAGCAAGCGCCTGGTTAGCCTGCCATCTAAGGATGGCATGGCTTCCCTGGATTGCCTGCAGCCCGGTGTCGAGGTCCACCAGTTCTCCGCTTGTGTGTGGGTGAAGTCCTGTAGCCAGAACGAACGAGGAACGTAATCAAACTAAGCTTGACGTGAAGTATAGAGGCCCTTTCATATTGTTGAAGTGTTAGATGGCGATCGGTATGTTTTAAAAATCTCTAGTTAACAAGCGTACTTACAAACGCTCGACCGTGTTCGAAAGATGCCCGATGTCAAGTACCAATTGAGATTGTAGACGAAATAGATGAGTTGGCATCACTCTAGTTTGTGTAACAGGTTCTCGGTTCAGTGGGTGAGAGACTATACCAGAGTATCGTAGTGCTCAATAAGTAGTCCATGGGTACGCGGTAGGCGATAGCTCTGGGTGGTATAGTCGGGTTTTGCCTAGAAGCAAAGACCATAGAGTCAAGGGTTGACTCGGTATTCCCGTGGGGAATAGTGTGTGTGCAGATCAGCTTAAGCTTACAATTCAAACGATCTGCTAAGGCTGGAAGTGGCTACAAGTCCCTCAAAGTGACCATGAATGAGATACCTGAGGTTTTGTTTTCTTTGCTCGGTAATCTCAAAACTAGATAGTTCCAACTAGAAGGTTGGTCTAGTTTATAGTTTCTAAAATTTGGTTTAAAATTGCTTGGAAATTAAAACGGATTTTAAAGAGATAGTTCTCAAAACTTAAATGCCAGTCGAGTCTTAGAATAAAAAAAAAACATTATCGATTGGTTCACGAACAGTAACTATTAATTCTGAAAATACTTTATCTATGGATTCTGAGGCGACTGTATCCTGTAATTCTGTTCTGTATAACCCAGTACCGGAACAAGGTCCCTTGCTGGATGACTAAATGTACTAGTACTAGTACTAGTTTATATCGTAGGGGTTGCAAGAGTTGTGACCTAGCCCAGTTGTAGCTGAAGGGGTTTCACCTGCTTTTGTGGGTTGATAACCTAGCCCAGCGCTTTGTGAGCTGCAGGAATCTCACCTGCTTTAGTGGGTGACGATTAAGACCAGCATGTTTGAACTGTAGGGGTTTTCTGTTGTAAAGAAATACCTAGACCAGTGATATTTGGTATTTTGATATGTAATGATCATGATGTGAATTAATGAAAGTCCTTTTTTAATTTTTTATGGATGAATTTTTGCACTCGAGGACGAGTGATTTATCAGAATGGCCGTGACGGAAGCCATATTATTTAACAGCTGCGAGAGGCGGCGACTAGATAGCGCTAGTGGAACGTGCACCATAGACAAATCTTTCATTATATCGGATGTTTGACTTAAAAGACTTGAAGTCAATTGAGTGAAATATTGTAACGTTACCCCCCACTAGCGGATCGCCTTTATGAGGAGGTGCGCTATTGAGTCGGTACGCATTTTGAACGGATGCGTCTTGGTGCACGGACCACTGTCTCTCGACAGTCAGTACTGCCCGGTTATTGGATATGGAACGCTGTCTCCGACAAATTAGTACTATCCTTATTGCGGTGGGTGCATGGACCACTGTCCCTGACAGTCAGTACTGCCCTATGTGACCGCCACTACCATTATTAGTTATTTAATTAATTCTATTTAATTTCTATATTCTCTCGATTTAAAATAACTGATTGTTCGATTGAAATGTATTTCTGTATTGCCATATCTGAGTATTACTTCTGATGTCTGAACCTATCCCGACATATTTTATTCTTTAGTATTTGTTTATTTTTTAGTATTTGATGTTATAGCGGCAACAGAAGTACATCATCTGTGAAAATTTCAGTCACGGTTCATGAGATACAGCCTGGTGACAGACGGACAGACGGACGGACAGCGGAGCCTTAGTAATAGGGTTCCCGTTTTACCCTTTGGGTACGGAACCTTAAAACTATAAAACTAGCTGACCCGGTGAACTTCGTACCGCCTTATACCGACTAAAACGCCACATACCGGGTCCAATTGTGTTTTCAAACCATCCAGGAACCCGTTTAAATATAAATACAAAATTTCAACCAAATCAGTCCAGCCGTTTAGGAGTTAGGTGACAAACAGATGTACAGAAGAATTATATATTATACTAGCTGACCCGTGCCCACTCCGTTGGGCGGTAAACATTTTTACTCTATGACAGTCACAAATAACGTGGCTTTCTATGGGTAAAAGAATACCTACCCTACCTGCCTACCCTACCTACCTATCTAACCTACCTACCTACCCTACCTACAAATCTACTAAATAGTCCGAACAAAGCCTAAACCTTTTTTTTTTGATAGGTGAGCCCGTTCTTGAGTTATAAAATTATAACGAAAAGTGGCATTGATTTTTATAGATATAGGTATTAAGATATTATTAAAATAATAAAAGTAAAAACCTTGTTTAATTAAATTATAGGCCACTTTCATACTCCACCTGTCATCACTGCGCCTTGCCAGGTGTAATATACTTACCTAATATCTAAATTGTTAAAGCTCTATTCGTAGGTATTAAGTATACCTATAGTAGAACCAATTCGATATTTAAAGGTTTATCGTTTTTCAGCGAAGGACATCTTAAAACTAAACGTAACCAGGATTTCCGTACCGCGGCCTTTTTGGCGTAGCAAGTGGTGTGGTAATATGCAAGTGAGCTTTTTAGGAAAGTAAATCGTTGTCCGGTTAATATTTGAAAAACCATACTTATTATTAAATCAATCAGTCTGTCTTTGTGTTTCCTTTCGGCTGAACTACTACTAACTAAATGGAATTTGGCACACGGATAGACCAGGACCAGGGAGTCTACTCCGAAGATAAATCCGAAGTATCAGCCGAATGTTCGGCCGTTTCCTGACTACTGCTAACTATGGCTAACTACGGCGAAAGAAAAAACAACCGACAGTCAAAGAGATACTTAAGTCAAAGTCAAAAATGTGACTTGAAGTCGGGTAGGGACTCATATAATCAAAAACGGAAATTTTGGGAGTCAAGAAACGGCTGAACATTCGGCTGATGCTACGGCTTATCGCTCCGGAGTAGATCCCCTGGGTTACCCATTTTTTTCAGCCAGCCCACCAATTTTCTTATCCCGGTAGTACAATCCCGTGGGATAATTTCCACCTCCACGCGGGGGTAGTGATCCAGGAAAATTCACGTGGTCCCATGTCTGACGAGGGCTATACTGATTTAATTCTGACTGCAGTCAGTGCTGGCTTATAAATTAGGCGTTGGTGTACATTATAATGAAGGCCGAACATATTGAAATGCTTCTCACGTTCTACGAAGAGCACATGGTTTTCATTTTCCACATGAATCTCTCCTGTTTTTACTGATCAAGATATTCTATATAGGTACCAAAGGATTCTAAGAATTCATGCATTTGAGGATTGTATTTGACGGGTTGCCAAAATGAAATAGACATCAGATATATAGGGAAGCCGTGTGGTCGAGGACGTAAAGAATAGGTAGCACCAAATATTTCTTCCCGTGGGTGTCGTAAAAGGCGACTAAGGGACTTACTAGAGAATGGGCTGCAGCGTTCTCTATGCATTTTATCACCATACTGCGATCGCCAACCCGCCTGCCAAGTGTGGTGATTATGGCAAACCCCCTCCTTTGGTGGAGGCCTATGTCCAGCAGTGCACGTCTTTCGGCTGAAATGCTGAATGATGATAAGATAGGGAAGAATATACACAGTAGAGTTAAAGAAACGTGTCTTAGTGATAGGTCGAAACGGTAGGTACTGTTCAGCCAAACAAAACAGTTATGATATTTTAGATCCATTGTACCATTTTACTCCCTACCTACGTCTCGTAGACCCGTAGCAATAAGTTATGTCCAAAAATAAGTCAAAATCCGCAACAGGAATGTTACAACAAATGCACTTTGGCGGCAACAAACTGTCCAATGCATGTTCCCTTGGCAAATTTATGCGCAATAATACATTAATACCTAAGTACGGTGGGCGGCTGCGTCGGCGCAACACTGAAAAGCAGAAATAGCGTGGGCGGGTTCTTCACAGATGACAGCTATCTGCTCTGTTTATGACTTCCTCAGCCAATGGCCTCAAGCCGCATGCAAGTGCATACCTAGCCTAGGCCAATTTTATATTTGAAGTGTGTATCTACTACCTAAAGTAAGTACCTAACTATAACGTGTAGTTAAGCTACGTATGTGTATTTTGATAGGTGTCTATATTGATGTATTAAATAGGAAGATATGGTACGCGCTCCTCGATATGGACCGCATAAATTACGGGAAAGGACACAATCGACCTACATTACTCCCGGTTTGCGGGGAATACCCGAATCGTAGTTTGTTTGCGAGTCGTTATGGGTACGTAACAGTGACAATTATTGCTATCTCATTCCCGCTATAGCCCGCGTAATATGTCAGTCTATTTCGGTTGTCGAGCACATGACGCACGACATCGGGTCCATTTAATATTTACGTGATGTTAAAGAGTGGGCTATCTTCCTATACAATACATCAATGGGTGTCTATTTATGAATTTTCGTTCAGATCCGTGTCTATAAATGTGGTATACAAATATGGACTACAGCAGGTTGTGAGGTACCTAGTAGGCATTTCGAATAGAATGAGTTTTTATTATTTGGTACTAGCTGCGCCCCGCGGTTTCACCCGCATAAGACTGGATCCCGTGCGAATATCGAGATGTTGAATAAATCCTCTACCCATAAGCCAAATTTCATCCAAATCCGTTCAGCTGTGAAAGCGTAACAAACAGACAAAGAAGCTCACTTTCGCATTTATAATCATCATCATCATCATTTCAGCCGAAAGACTGCTGGACGTAGGCTTGGGACCAAGGTTTCCACGCACATGTGTGTTGGCTCTTGGCAGATACAGGTATAACATGTTGGAAGCATATACGGCAAGGCATTAGCGGTAGGTATTCATCATCATCATCATCAGCCGAAAGAAGGCCTCCCCTAAAGGGGGGTTTGCTATAATCGCCACACTTGACAGGCGGGTTGGCGATCGAGGTGTGGTGTTAAAATGCATAGAGAACGCGGCTGTCCATTTTCTAGTAAGTTAAAGACGACTAAGGGTCTTTTACGACACCCACGGGAAGAAATAGGCTGGTGCTATTCTTTACGTCCGGCACCACACGGACGCATAATAATATTAATTAGGATTAAAAACACCAAGTGAAATCCAAACTCAACTAATTCTTTCATGCGATAACGTTTAAGTTGTAAACACACGAACCTATGGACGTGTTTAAAAGTCAGCAAATAGGACTAGGCACACTGCGTCTAATGTAACCATATATTTGTTTCGACACATCAATCACTGTTACTGCCGAATACTGCTTACTGGTTCTACATTTGGCAGCTGTGCTTTTCTAAACAATGGCTAATAACATTAATAATAACACCTAAGCATAGGTACCTAAGCTCAACATAATGTTGTTGGTTGCCTAACGTGTAGTAAGTAGCCTTGAGTATATGTTATTTTGTTCAATTGTTTCCAAAGTATGCCAGCTGGGTGCTTGTTTTGAAAGACTGAGGTTGCTTTAAAAAAACACTTATTAAGTAAATTTTTCCAGGTATTTGTATAATATAGCGTCCGTGCAGAGTCTAGCAAAACCATGGCTGACCGTGACTTAAACCTTTACCTACTTACAAGCCTTTCCGGTAGGTAGGTACTTACTAGGTATAACGGGGGTGGATAAAGAGTATTCAATTCTGTTCTATTCGATAACTGTAACGGCTAGGACTTTGCTGGTAGGCTGCAGCGATTTAAAGTAAGTTACAAACCACCGTCATTTGCAGTAGGTTGGTACCTACTTTAAAACCCCTTATCTTAAGTCAACTCTTAATCAAAACGTATCGTACATATTCATCAACACCAACTTTGAAACTAAACCGACTGCAGCGAACAAAAACAAACCTACTTTAAACAAGATTGAGTAACGCGGATATAATAAACACGTGCCCTCTGTGCCTAAAACCGAAGCACTTGTAGATAAAATAGGTGAGTATAGTTAAAAAATAATACTTATGGCACTTATAATCCTTAACATATACACACATGTAGATATGCCAGACGGATAGCTGTGAAATCTGGCAGTAAATCATTGTGCGCGCGACTATAAAACTTTTTGTCATTGACATGTCGTCCTATTAATATTTTTAAATTAAACTTTAATGGCGTAATAGTTGGTTTCTATTATTACGCAAAGGTTGAACGAATTGTAAAAGTTTATTAAAGAATACAATTCATACGTGTCCGAGTTGCCTCTTTCACAATCACTTTCAATTCATTTGGAGATGAATAATTGATGATAGAGCCTGTTGTATCATGAATTTAATCTGTAAAAAAAAAATCATTAGGAAACCTTTCAAACAACGTAAAACTAGAATCAGTATCAGTAGGTACAGACGCCAGCAGGTCAAGCTACCCGAAACTGTCAAATTTTCCCAATCAAACTTGAATCTTATGCTCTACGTAAACAGATGAAAATCTTTTAAAGAAATTTGACAGATTGTAGTAGCTTGATGTGCTGGCGTCTGTACATAGAAATTGACAAATAACCATCATAATATCATTATGAGAAAGTATTTCTCTGTTAAAGAACAATAGGATTTGAGAAGCTTTTTTTGTAACCTATGAAAATTGTCAGTGTCCCTGTAGTGCCGTTAGGTACAGGGCACTACAGGGACACTGACAATTTCCTGACACTGATCAATATCTTGAAACTATAATTCACTATAACATATTAAGTACCACATCAATGAAATTTCTCTAACATTTCTATAATGACAACGGAGCCATATAAATCAGAGTGATCGCTACAAGTAGTTACCACTTCGAAAACATAATGTAGCTTGTAGCAATTAAAGCAGGAGCTGCTATCAGTGATTGTCAGGAGCCCGATGTTACTAACCAGATGGTGTCACGCGGAGGGTCTGTCGCAGCAAAAACTAGTACTCAATCTGTAATACAAAAGGCAGCGCCCATGTGTACTACGGGACAGAGCCACAGACGAACTACGCGCTCTAATTTGTCATTCTTTGATGGTTTTTTTTTTGCAGAATGTTTGTTACTCATTAGTTTTTCAGAGTTTAACCTTCTTAGTTATGTTCATGTTTTCAGGAAACAGTGTTAACTATGCTACTTATATTAATATAAATGTATAAGGTGTTGGATTTTCAAAAAAGAAACATGGGTTCCGCCAAGACTATAGAAATACCAAAAATAGGTATCGTCAGTCTACTCGTTTCTCAGTTTAGTATTAGTGTAATAAAAATGTTTTACATTATGAGAACTCGTTCTGAGTAATAAACAAGGAAACCGCTGAAGTTCGCCGAAGCGGGAGGTGATTATTTCTCCTCAGATTACTTCCCGAGAGTAATCCGTTAGAAATCGATCGACTTTTAGTGGCGTGTCAGTGTTTGAAGAAAAAAACATAATTTATTGTCAGCATTCAGATCGCAAGGAAACCCGAACGGGCATTAGAAAATAAAAAAGTAATAAAATAAGAGATGTTTACGAGCGTAAAATGACGTGAGTCGTGAGGCTGCGCCATTTGGGCTGTTTACAAGTGTTTGTGCGCAGGCGCACCACTGTTCAATGCGCCGTATGTAAAGGGTAAATCACAGAGTACATTATAATATACTGACAGGGTAAATCGTAATTTATTTTCTTTAAAGTCGTTGGTCGTCGACGCTTGATGGGTTTGGTTACCTAGTAATTATCGGGCGCGCGCCGAAAGCTAAAGCAATTTGAGTAGTGTCGGGACTGCCGCATGCCGGGCGCGCCCGCTCAAGTGCGCATTTCATATTGTTTATGTCAATGCCAGCTTTTTGTTCGGTTATGGGTCTAAACTTCAACTATTTATAGCTCTGTTACCAAACAAAACAGCACGCAGTCAGATATTTGTTAGTTGGTTTTTTCAATTTATGAATTAACTTGATTTAACTAATGCATCTTATTTACAAAGTTTCAAGGCGGAACGCAACAAATATTGATCGTAGATGACTCTGACAATGAGTAAGATTCGTGAATAGCAAATTCACGAATATTACTCATTGTCAGTGTCACTCAGTAGAGATAGAGATAGAATACCTATCCTATCTAGGTAAGTAAGTTACTGAGATCGAGCTGAAAGCTCGTTCAGAAAGTTTATTTACGCATTGGCATACTTTTATTTATTCAATAAGTACACCAACAGCTTAAACAATACATATAAAATTTACTTAATAGTTAAAACAGAAATTAGCGATTACTTACTTCTAATTTAGACACAAATCATAGGCGCGCCCTTATTAGCAAATAAGAGTCTCACTACAGTCAAGAAGTTATGTCATATGTCAAGAAATTATCTCACGCCGCCCGCCGTGCTAGCATATATGAAAAAACGGTTTTATCACCCAAATTGTGATAAAATGTGTGACTCAAGCCATGTCACAGTAGGCCATGCTCGCCCCGCAGGTCGATTATGTTAAGTAATCACAAATCACTGTTGTCCATACAGGGGCGGTGGCTGTATGCGACGTGCGCACGTGAAGAGACCCATGAACGCGTTCATGGTATTCGCACAGGCGATGCGCAGGCGCCTCTCTGAGCAGCGGCCCGCGCTGCACAACGCTGAGCTCAGCAAGTCGCTAGGATCCATGTGGAAGTGAGTAAAAATATACTTCTATGCAATTTATTGCACTGTTCTGAAGGTTCCAGCCTTCCAGGGGACTTCAGAGGGACAGTGTAAGTAGTCTACTTCCTTTAAATACGTTATAAATTGAAAGCTCTACGAAATTTCAGATGAGATAATTGAGGCGGTTCTTTATTTTGAATCACCATTCACATACTTAATATGCTTTTATCAAACTTAAGTCCCACGTGTAAGTTATTCTACTTATCAATAATCATCATCATTTGCCTAATCTTTTATCCAACTATTTTAAGATCAGCATGCAGTCTAACTGATCTAAGTAATACTCCGGTAACATAAAACTTAATCTCAATCCTTCAATCCCATCGAAACTCATTTAAGGTTGGATGAATGTAGGTAACACTGAAAGTTTACTTTAAGATACCTACGCTTAATTTTTCAACAGATTTAGTACGTACATAACTAAATCTCATCAAGTCATCACATTCCTCAAGTCCAGGGCCGGATTTAGGGCAGGGCAACAGGAGCTCTAGCCCTGCACAAAGAAAGGGCCTCCACAATTTGATATTTTTTAGATATGAATGAAAATACATCCTTTGTGTATTGAAGAAAAAATATCCCATAAGTCTGACAACCAGTCTTACCAAGGGGTATCGTATTACCCAGTTACTGGGTTGTGGAGGTCAGATAGGCGGTCGCTCAATATAAAATGCTGGTATTCAGCTGCATCCGGTTAGACTGGAAGCCGACCCCAACATAGTTGGGAAAAGGCGGGCAGATTGATTGTGTATCATAGACAAAAACATTCACAAGGTACCATTTTAATATTTTTTTTTTTTTGTCTGTTCTAATTACATTTTTGGGACCTCCACTTCTTAGTTGCTCCAGGGCCTCCACACCACTAAATCCGGCCCTGCTCAAGTCAAATCCAAATATCAAAGTGAAGCTGATAGTACGATAATATGAACCCGAATACCCGTTCCACATTCGCTTGGTCGAGTGGTTGCCGGTCGCGGTGCGCGTGCGGCGTCCAACCGCGCGGCGTGCATCGATTGTTTACTCATTAAAATGCTATCGCCGCTAACCGACGCGATAACATCTCTAACTGTTTCCACTTCGGCTGACTTCGGGTCGCTCAAATAGAAAGTTGTGGAACAAATTCGCACCGAGATCAATCTGGGATTGAATTTGTTGTAGGCTACTTTACTTGAGTATATAATGCGTAGATATACATACAGCGTCGCACTTTGGTGGCGACAATAATTTAACACACGTATACGGTTTCGCCTTTACGTTTTATGAAGATATTTTAATTTCATAAAACGTTATTATTTATTGATTTATTTTAAATTTTCTAAAATAGCATCTTGGAGCAACCTGTACTGCAGAGGTCATTTTGGGTCATGGATCATAACATCGCATCAATGAAAATAAGACAAATAACGTGCAAGGAGTAGGCGAATTGAAGGAAGGAGAGAGCTTTATTATTTATTTTTTTTGAAAAAAAAAAAAATTTTATTTATAATTAATTTATCTTATTTATTATATATTTTTATGATTACTGGCCACTAGCCATACCCGTGTGTTGAATTAATGTCGCCATTGTGGCGGCACGTTGTATATAATATTTATCTAAATTAGTTAATTGATATTAATAAGGCAACCTAATAATAATTGTAAATTGGTCAATAATTTGATGCTGCTCTTGTGCATAAGATAAGGGAAAAAAAATACCGAAAGCGGAATGCTGTAGCCTCAGACCAATTATTTGGTCTGAGGCTGTAGCAAAGGAACCGCAGCAGTTATTATAGGAAGAATAATAACTGACCGTAGGTATAGTTTGAGGTCCACGACTAGTTACAGTAATTTACTGACAAGCCCTTCAAGAAATGAGAACTTGAGTTCTAGTCTGAATAATTAAATTGGAAATTAGTAAAACAGAATGTAGACACCCGACAAAAATATATATGTCTACGAAATAATTTCGTAGCAAATGCGTAGCAACCACCAAATCTCACATTTTTCAATTGAATTCAATTCAATTATATTCAGAAACAATTTACATTGTGTTTGAAATCATAAACAATAAATAAAAAATACAAAAAACAAATCACGATAATCAAAAATATAAAACCAACACATTCACAATACTATAAACAATATTTTTTTTTACGCAGATATCCGCTTGCATGCAGGATGAATATGCGAATTCTTTGAAGCAAGTACTATTTCCGACCAATGGGATCAAATAAGCAGTACTTACTGCTCAACGATCGTAAAAGCAACTTGTCGTGGGCCACCCGCGCACTGCGCGCTCGCCGATGCTACGATGACGAGAATGACATGGCTCTGGAAGTATTAATAAGATATAGCGCTGATAACTGTAAGTAGAGATAAACTACGATAACATGGCTCGCCCCTCCAAATTACTGTTTCAATGTGTGTAGTCACATCCTTACGAAAGAGTTTGTATGCAGTTGCAAGTATTCGTCTTCGTATTCGTCGAATTTATTCATAGTTTTTGTGCAATCAGTACTCGTAAAGTCGTAATATCTCACTTATTACCAGATTTGTGGGTCAACTAATCATAACGAGCCAATCGCGCAAGACAATGCACGTGTCATTTTCATAGAGTACGTCAGTGCAGCGCCATACTAACAATAATGAGCGATTAATGACACCACTAGTCGAGCAACAAATCCGTGGATTTGTTTTTGTTTGACGGCCGTCTCATTGTTGTGGACTTGTTGTGAACTTGTGTGTGAGTCTTGGAGGCGCTTTGTAAATACTTTCACAAATACTTCCAAACGTTTTGAATTTTGGAGGGGGGGGGGCATATTATCTTATTTAATCTCTACCTACACAATATACTATACAACATGTAACGTAAATAACGCACAACCTCTTAAGGGGTCATAGTACTCATCATTATGAACAACTTTCAATATGGTACCAACCCAAACCTGATATAGCGGAAAAAAAATCTGCTGCTCCATACATTTTGACGAGTTATGAGAACATAAATTTATGGAACAGCTGTTTTTTTTCGTAATTTCAGGTTTGGTCGCATAGTAAAAGTTGTTTATAATGATAAGTACAATGACCCCTTAAGAGGTTGTGCGTTAATTCTGGGACATGTTGTATATGAAGCAAAATGTCACCACAAAACAGTGAACTACAAGTACCTAGATCATCATTCTCTTGTGCTTATCCCAATTTATTTCGGTCGGGTGTGTCTCGGTACTCACTCCCATTCTAGCCAAGTGAACTACAAGAAGATATGACATCATATTTATGGGCTGTTCCAGAATCCTTTATAATTTCATGCGATGCATGAAAATTCCGCATTTTTCCTCTTTTAATAATAAAATATATAAGCCTTTATTCAGACACAAGTTTGATTGCGTTCCTTGCGAAGCATGGCTGGCGTGACTCTGAATGATAGGCTGAAAATGAGGTGATAAGGCAACGGTGCAGTTTATATACGAATAATATGATGCGCATTTGTTTGCCGTCCGACCAGCCGGACCGTAGCGCTCTACGTCTTCTTTATACTCTAACCTGTGGAGTAAACTATCGAATCATCAAAGAAAACAGTCGGTGAAGTGAGCCTGATTGCTTTGTTGTGATTGGTGGGCTCTCTTACACTGTCATCGCGCTCACCTCTCGAGATGCAGATCTCGATCAAGTAGATTAGCAAGGTCAAAGGTCGTAGAGATGTGCTCGATTACCTTAATAAATTTCGTGAATTTGAATGTTAAATTATCAACAAAAACTTTAGGAACGAATGGTCGTGGATAATCACGTTTGACGTAGTGGCATTTCTCTTTTGGCATAGGCATCAGCACATCATGAGCAACAAAATCTAAGTATTTAACTACCTACTAAAGAACCTACCTATCTACTTACTTAAGAAAATTATATTTATTTAATTAATTTCTCGTTTTAATTAACTTTTAGTTGGACTTAGTTTGAAAAAAATCAACAAAGAATATATCGAAAGCTCATAAATTAAGTATCGTATACTTTGTATGGAATGTGTACTAGCAAGACAAGTTAAGTGGTGTCCATTAAACGGGGCTCACGGCACATTAGTAGTGACGCGATGACGCGCTGCATCTGGAAATAGTCGCAAAGATACGCCTCACAAAAAACCGCACTGACTTAGCAGTTTTGAATTCTCGTTTCACTTATCAAAGTCATCTCGATTTCAAATAACCGATACCTTCCTTTACAGAAGTTTGAGTGAAGAAGAGAAGTTGCCCTTCATCAAAGAAGCAGATAAACTCCGGACGCAGCACAAGAAGGAATACCCAGATTACAAGTACCAACCTCGGCGTCGCAAGCCTCAGCCGACGTCAGCAGTCCGGCCGAAAAGAGAGCCTTCACCAGAGAGGGATCAGATTGACTTCGCCGGCATGCCCGAGATCTCCCCGGCACTGCTGGGCGATGGCCCGCCAGACAATGCCGAGTTAGAGCAATACTTAGAAAAGCAGGGCACAATGCCGAGCTACTACGAGCTACAACCGCGGTTCAACGCCCACGCACCGCCGCCTCTGTACGCGCCCGTACCACCCCACCTCCACCCTCCGAGTGCAGACTGGCCACATTACACGGGACACCCCTAAAATTCAATTTTTAAAACAGTGTCGTGATTGCGCGTTGGTGTCTCAAAGACTTTTATTAATGTCAATAAGCTTTATCAAAAGATCGGAATATTTTATCGCCGCTCATGTTTTTTTGTAACTATTAAAAATAGGTCACGTAGCTGTTGTAAATATAATTGGGTAGACATATAAGTGCTATGCGAAACGGCGCGCACGTGCGTTTAATTTGTGTAAGCTGAATAAATATTTATTAGGTTAGTTTGCGTAAATTATTATTTTTTGTTAACTATAGCAAACCAAAAGGAGTATGTAAGGAACGTAGGGTGGCGTTCTATAGTCTCTGCCTACCCGCATGGGAAGAAGGCGTGAGTTTATGTGATGTATGTGTATACAGGGTTATGTTTAAAACGTCAATAACCTCTTAAGGGGTCATCGCGATCGCGAACAAAAAATCAGCTGTTCCCTACATTTTACCGAATTATTCGAACATAAATGTAGGGAACAGCTGGTTTTTTTCGCGATTTCAGTTTTGGTACCATAGTAAAAGTTGTTCATAAAATGATGAGTACAATGACCCCTTAAGAGGTTATAGACGTTTTAAAGATAATCCTGTAGATACAGGATGTTAAAGAAACTGCGTGCCATAGCTTAGGGGTAGGTTCAGTATCGATAAAGGAACACAGGAAAAAAAAAAATGAACACAATAAAAAAAATTGCAAGATCAACCCAATTTAGTATCTACTAACTTAAAATAGCAATCGTTTAGAATTAAAATTATTTTATTTGACGGTCCTAAGCCCGTTAAAGTACGAAGAGACTTATTTTTATTTATTTTTATGTTTTTATAAAAAAAATTGTTTATATTTTTTTCTTTTTTTTTTCCTGGGTTCCTTTATCGATACTGAAGCTACCCCTAAGCTATGGCACGCAATTGCTTTAACACCCTATATATCAAACCAAAATGTCGTGCTGTCCACTTGCATAAATATCATAATGTGCTTGTATAAGTAATATACCATGATGATAATGGAATCGATGATTATGGATAATAATATTATCGATGCTGTAAGGAAAACACTGAAAAGAAAAGGAAAATATGTTATTTTTGTTTCTGAAAGCAGTGAAATGTCGCATAGCAACGTCAGTCTGTAGGTACGATTTCAGTTCCTTTAGAGTTTTACTGTCACATAAGTTTACTAAGGGTTTTGAATTAAATTTTGAAAAATAAGCATAAATGCCTTTTGTATCTGTATGAGACCACAAAGATCAATTTTTGGCTAACATACGCCATGTAGCGTGCATGATATTGTAATTCACTTACCTCTGAAAGTTTGCAGTGACAGGAATAGGTAACAAACTATTTCAGATAGATAAGCAACAAAAACTCTGAAATATTAATGACCCTTTCTTTAAACTTTTTCGTAATAGCCCTGGGGTGACCTTTCGCACTATAGCAGTAGTGCGACTATAGTGCGAAAGGTCACCCCAGGGCTAACATATTCCTTTTTGTGTAAATTAAAATACTTATAAATAAGTTTTAAATTAGTTTGGTACTTTACGAAATTCCTCAAGTTCCAAAGCTTATAAGTTACGTAGGTAGTTAGGATAAGTTACATAATTAAGTATATAATAATAGCGACAATGATATCTGATAACTTGATAAGTTATTGTTGTGATTTAAGTATTAGTTGTAGCTCATATTAATAATGTTGTTTAATAAATATATTTTACTATGTTCTACGGACACTATAGTCTGAGTTTTGTATGAAATTTCCTTACCAATAAGTACATATTTTAATTCTATAGATAACTTTTTAAATGGTTGAATGGTAAGCCTAAGGCTTCTACATACCGGGGCGACTTGTCGCGCGACGCGACGCGACACAAAGGCACCGCTCGTCCCGCGACACGCGGGGCCTTTGTACCGTGTCGCGTCGCGCGACAAGTCGCGCTGGTATGTAGAAGCCTCAGTCTCTATTTACAAATTTTTTTATTTTTTTCCTTTGGAGAAAATAATCGGTGAATTAGTGATGATCAGTACATCAGGTTTCAATTTAGAGTACAATAGTTATACTTATAATAAAACTTTGTTTGTTTATAGCTGTCTTGGTACGAGTATATATTGCTTTGTTGCAGTCCCAAAAAAGTAGCTATCTCTCTGATATTAATACGCTCCAATGGTTGACATTTCTGAGAACTGCTGGCCGTGCCTACAAGTCCTCGGCCGATGTCGGGCGATGCGCACGATAGGCGGCGACCCCTACCCGCCCGCCGCTTCCGGCGCACGCGCAGGCCGCCGCCGCCGCCGGGTCGCGACTCGCGCCCGCCCCGGCGCACAACGCCTCTCTTGTTCTCACCCCTATCTTATCACTCTCACATTTTTCGCGACCGACACTAATGAGGCCAATAAACATATCGGCAAATTATGTAATTATGATACTTTAAGAGAATTTATGAGAAATAAGGCTGATTTATCGCAGGCGGAGTTTATGATGTTACCGACTACCGATAAGCTTGGAGTCATCGATGGACTTGTATCCGTTTGCTATCGATATAGAATATTGATGCAAAATATAAAGGAATGGTGACATGTTTAATATTTTAATTAAATAAACTCTAGCAACATATCAACAGGCCCTTATCGATTAACATTGTTAATTTATCATCGCATGACTAATGTTACAGTTCCGAGATTTCAAGCTTCCAGAGAAACAAAAACATTGTACAAAAAGGTTGTTATGAATTTGTAATGGTGCATCGTGCCTGCAATATTAAGATTGAGTGCAAATGAAGCGCGAGGCGCGTGCGGGCGGCGGCTCGCGTTACACATACGATACACATGGGCCGACTGACGGACGATGATACCCTATACTTTGACTAACACACTTTTTGTGCGCCAACACATAAGATATTAATTACAGAGGCGGAGAGCAGCATGCTCAATTTTACGCTTTAATCTTGTATGTTTTTTGTTCTTATCCGTCGTGCGGATTATCACCACATTAACATAAAACAGTGATCAAAAAAACTTTTAACAACAAAAGCGAAATTAAACCAAAGCAGAAAAAAATCTCAAGTAGGTAGGTACGTAAGTATGATTCATCGACTGCTCCGAATGCACTTCTAGCTATATTGGATATAGCCCTAACTGCTATTAAATTGCACAGAACAAAATTAAAGGTCCCATTTTTAAGATAATTTTACTTTTTATCAAAGTACAAGAGATGTTCAAGTTCGAACTTCAAAACATGTAGAAATGCAGCTGACTGCTGAATGTAGATGTACAACCTATTGGTCTGACTCAAGTTGGAAAGTAGCAAAGCATTCCGCTACAGTATAAAACTAAACAGTTCAACTCAAGTGGACTCATCGAGCGACATTTCGTGTGAACATAGTCCATCTGTGGCACGCTCAGTGTAAAGCGATACTACAGCGTCTGGTGAACATCGAGGAATCAAATCCTACACAACAATGTAAGTAGGTACCCGCTGATACCAACACATGTGGAATCATTTCGTTCAATTATTTACACTACTTAGAGATCTACGTATGGTTTTGATTGTTAAACTGTATATTATTATTATAAGTAGTTGGGACTTTAGGGACTAGGGATTCGCACTGTAAAGATCTTTTCATGACATCAGCTCTTATTAACCTTTTCACCGCCCACGGACACAGAACGCGATGCCTCGCCAGGCGCCAAGCTATAAATGTATAACGAAATATATAGTAAACAGTAGTGGGTATCGTCATATCGATAAATGAGATTTAAATACGCGTTAAGTTTTAATCATAATTTTACGGATATAAATAAAAACTGATTAAATATTTCCATATTTGTTTTTTTTTGACAGTATCCCTAGTAAGGAAAAACAGTATAAATTTAAGTATCAGAGAAACAAATACATAACTCAATTAGAGCTTTAGGAAATGAGGTACATCTCTATTTGTTTCATGAAGTCATTCTTTGACTTCATTTCAAGTCCTTGGCGCTCAGAGCACGTTAAAAGTAGGTACGTCTATTGAGTTTTGTCCATCAGAATTATTAGGGAGGGTCCTAGAACATAAGATGAGCAGGCACCAATAACCTCTAACAGAGAACTACCTAATAAAAGTCGTCCAAATCAAAGTCAATCAATCTGCTTAGCCTTTTCCCAATTATGTTCTGACTGCCATCTGACCTCCACAACCCAGTAACTCGGTAATACAATACCCCTTGGTAAGACTGGTTGTCAGACTTTCGGGACCCGTAACGATTGTCAAAGATCCACGAATGACAGCCGGGACCAACGTCTCAAGGTGCTTTCCGAGGCACGTAGGAGTCTCGGCATGTAAAGATAGTCACAAATCCACGGACCAAGCGTAGTTTAACCTGATGGGTCGACCCTTGCGCCAGTTATTACTTAGCCACGAGCTCCTCCAAGTGGGAGTGGTCCAGATCAAAGTGTAGCAGGCTATTTGGAACGACGTTTTCGCAGGGTGGCTGGTAGCAGCGGGGTGAGAACTGGCTGAGGATTGAGTTAAAATGGCGTGGCATCGGAAATGCTATATTATCTAGCTGAGCATGTGGACTACCATATTCTCGCGACGATGTCATCAAAGAACAATCACACTAATATTATAAAGGTGAAAGTTTGTGAGTGTGTGTGTGTGTGTGTGTATGTTTGTTACTGCTTCACGCTAAAACGGCTAGACCAATTTTGATAAAAACTAATATTATAAAGGCGAACGTTTGTGAGTGTGTGTATATGTTTGTTACTTCTTCACGCTAAAACGGCTGTACCAATTTTGATAAAATTTTGTATGGAGGTAGCTGACACCCTGGACTAAGACATAGGCTACTTTTTATCCCGCGGGATCGAGATTTATGCGGGTAAAACCGCGGGGCGCAGCTAGTATACCTATAAGTATATAGCCTGCCTGCCTGCCTGTGGAGCAATTACACTAAAAAAGCCTACAATGCCCTGCGCGTCCAGTATAACAACGCATTCAGGGGCTTGTTGGGGCTCCTATGCCTCCCATGGCGGTGCAGTGCTTCTGGCATGTTCGCCGACTACAGTACGGCCGGCTTCCAGGCGGTGCTTCGCAACCGAACGGCCTCCCTGTGGTCTCGGGTAAATGGTAGCTCCAACATGCTCCTGAGCGTGGTGTCGGGCAGAGTGGACAGCCAAATCCTGTGGCATTGATCGCTCACTCATGTCCAAAATAATAAATATTTTTCTTTTTACTAACATAGCTATAAGTATGTACCTACTAACATAATATGGACCTGTATAATTTACTGTGTGCTTGGTCTAAAATAAATATTTTCATTTCATATCTCACTGCAATTGTAAGTAATAAGTAAGGTATGCCTTTCAGATGTATCTATAAAAAATTAAGCTGGTTAAGGGTAATTGCCTACTACTCACAGAAAATTTATCTAACTTAGAGATAGAAGGACGTGAATGCGATCAAGTTCCAGATTACTATACAGGTAGGTACTCGATACCTACAGCTGCATCAAATTCTTTAGGGCTTCGCATAGTACGATATATACTAAGGGCTAGAACGCACCATTTTAGAGACTGCACGGCAGCACGCGTAGGTAAGATGACCACCATAGAAACGGGTTTTGTCGACGGAAGAATAGACAAAATGACAGAATGTAGAAAGATTTCTACCGTCCTAAGCTGTTTCTATTCTTCCTTCGACAAAAGTCTTCAATGTCAAGCTTGACGACCAATTTTTCTCGACTTTTGACACTTGGGGTAGAAAATTTTTTTCTCGACAAGTCACATTTGACCTAGACAAGATAATATTGATTTAGAAAACTCACTGCAATATTTTCACCGTCCAAATTTCTTCTCACTGAATAATCTGGTCAGTGGGTCGTCTTAGGGGCGGAGTTGTAGAAGCTGGAGTACCTATATGCTTAGGGGCAATATGAGCACCAAAAAAGAAAAAAAAAAATGGGAAAATAGTGGGCCAAAAATGGCTGTTCTCATCGGCGGATTTACATATTTGCCGCCAGTAGGCTATTCAACTTTTGCCGCCCCTACCGACCTCTACAATTTGATACACTGCCTAATTCACAATCATCATAAAAAAAAAATTCAATGAAGTTGTAACTTTATGATTTGCGCACTAACGATTCTTCTAATTGCACCACCTTTTTACCGTAATTAGTATCATTATGAACTAGGGGTTCGATGTGTTAGTTCCTGGATTATTTTTACAACACAACGATTTAGTTAAGTTGCACAAGAAATAGTTTTTGGGTATATTTCTGAGCTAACAAAAGCTCAATCGTAGAGGTACAGACGCCAGCAGGTCAAGCTAACCGAAACTGTCAAATCCGAATCAAGATAGCAAATACGAAACTAGCTGTTTGACAGCTAATCGTTATACACTTTGCCAAGTGATCATCATTATGAACTGCCAAAAGAGATACGCAATAGCCCTGCTGGAACCTTAAGCTGTAGCGATATAATTAGTTGAATATCTAATAAAGAAATTTGACAGATTGTAGTAGCTTGATGTGCTGGCGTCTGTACTACTATAAGGCAGGACATTAATTTACATTCGGTAAACATAATTAAATAATTTTTGTCGCGCTTTCTTTTTGGTTAAGAACAACACAGGGTGGAAGGACATCGACGCGAATCCGTTTACCATGGATTCAGTAAATCATTCTTGACCCCCCTGCGTTAAAAAATTTCGTCAGTTACTAAAAAACAATTCGCTGTTCCATAGATTTTTACCGAGTAGCACAGGTGTTTTTTTTTTAAATTACCGAACAGGAATATGCAAGAAATAACGTGCAAATAAGAACATGCAAGAAAAAACGTGCAAGAAAGAACATGCAAGAAATAACGTGCAAGAAATAACATGAAAGAAAGAACGTGCAAATAAGAACATGCAAGAAAAAACGTGCAAGAAAGAACGTGCAATAAAGAACGTGCAATAAAGAACATGCAATAAATGGATCATGCAAGAAATAACTTGCAAGAAAAATCATGCAAGAAAGAACGTGCAAGAACGAACGTGCAAGAAATAACGTGCAAAAAAATCATGCAAGAAAGAACGCGCAATAAAGAACGTGCAAGAAAGAACATACAAGAAATAACGTGCAAGAAATAACGTAACATGCAAGAAATAACGTGCAAGAAACTATATGCAAGAACGAACGTGCAAGAAACAACGTGCAAACCAAATCATGCAAGAAAGAACGTGCAATAAAGAACGTGCAAGAAATAACGTGCAAACAAAATCATGCAAGAAATAACGTGCAAAAAACAACGTGCAAACAAAATCATGCAAGAAAGAACGTGCAAGAAAGAACGTGCAATAAAGAACGTGCAAGAAAGAACATGCAAGAACTAACGTGCAAGAAAGAACATACAAGAAATAACGTGCAAGAGAGAACGTGCAAGAAATAACGCGCAAATAAGAACATGCAAGAAATAACGTGCAAGAAAAATCATGCAAGAAAGAACGTGCAATAAAGAACGTGCAAGAAATAACGTGCAAGAAAAATCATGCAAGAAAGAACGTGCAATAAAGAACGTGCAAGAACGAACGTGCAAGAAATAACGTGCAAAAAAGAACGTGCAAGAAGAACTAATGTGCAATAAAGAACGTGCAAGAACGAACGTGCAAGAAATAACGCGCAAATAAGAACACGCAAGAAATAACGTGCATGAAACAACGTGCAAGAGAGAACTAATGTGCAAGAAAGAACGTGCAAGAAAGAACGTGCAATAAAGAACGTGCAAGAACGAACGTGCAAGAAATAACGTGCAAAAAAGAACGTGCAAGAAGAACTAATGTGCAATAAAGAACGTGCAAGAACGAACGTGCAAGAAATAACGCGCAAATAAGAACATGCAATAAATACCGTGCACGAAATAACGTGCAAGAAATAACATAAAAGAAAAAGAAAGAAAGAAACGTACAAGAAAGAGTTTGCATGAATGTGCAAGAAAATACATGCAAGAAATAACGTGAAAGAAAAATATGCAAGTCGAAAGAAAGAACTAATATGCAAGAAAGCATTTCAATATTTTGAAAACTTCTTTAGGTGCGTTGAGCACTTTTTGGGTGAACAAAAATCATGGAACTCGCGTCATCGTCACCGATCGCTTCGATACAATTCACAAGTTACTTAGTTTTCACTTCTGACGTGCAGTCCTACGGGCTACGACTGGCAGTTTTTAGGGTTCCGTACTCAAAGGGTAAAACGGGAACCCTATTACTAAGGCCCCGCCGCGCCGCGCCGCCCCGTCTGTCTGGGTTATTGTACATTTGCCACAAAGTAAGTTCGCCACGGAAAAAATTATGTGTAAATTTGCCACAGTTCTATATTCATGAAGTAAATTCCTCACAGTATATTAATTTTGATTATTGTAAATTCGTCAAATTGCTTATTTCCGCACAGACAGCAGAACACACACACACACACACTTACTTTCTTACTTTTGTTTTCTACATATAGAATAAAAACGTTATTTATTTATTTATAAACCAATAACTTTGCTTGGTATCGTATTTTATATAAAAACCGGCCAAGTACGTGTCGGACCACACACAATGAAGGGTTCGGTAGTTAGGATGAATACATCCCAAAAACAAATTTAACATTGTAGTTGAAAAACATGCTCTCCCATACATCTATATACGTTACGGTCAATTCTTCAACTGCAAATTTAAGTTGGTCGACGATTACTCGTTAACTTGTAAACCCTACTTAGCTGTGATAGTTTTCCTTTTTATTTCGTTATACAGAGTGTTTGGTGCATCGTGTGCCAAATTAAAATGGTCGACTGAAGGGGTCATCCGCTAGCCTTTCAGACCCCTTAACACCGCTCATGCTCTGTGGATTTTTTTTTATCGACTTTTTATTGTTTTCCAAAAAAAAGACCCAAATTTTACATTCAAATACAGATTTAAAAAAAAATATAAGGCGTAGACTCTGAATTTTAATTTTATTTCGATGTGTATTGTTTAAGAATACTTTTAAATACAAAATTAGTGATATTAGTCACCTAGTTTTTTTTTTAATTCACTCGCAAAGGTAAAACTTAAATTAAAGCTGTACATGTTACAGCTATTTATAAGGCTACAAAAAAAAAACCAAAAGCTACCGGGATCTTCCAACTCCCTCATTAATTCTCCAGTCTATCCTCTTTCTAATGATGTGCCACATGCCATAAAAGTATTTTAACAACTTTTTAACAACTTCGTGAATTCGCTAGAATTGTGAATCAAGTCACATAAAACTACATTCCAAATTCTAATGAAAAAATATTTATTGCGGAACTGTTACTTGAGAAAGAGGTAAAATTTGTTTTCTCACTCTTTCACAGTAAAATCTATCTTCTATCTCTTTCTTGCATACCTTAAATCGGTTTGAACAAATCGCGCCGCCCGACCCGCCATTTTTTTAGTCGAGACATGACTGCCTCTGCTACCTAACGTGTGTGCTAGTTCACCATACTCCGCGATTCTTTTATTACTTTCTTATCGTTAAGTTTTGCTGGTTCTTGTTACATTTGTTTAATTTTTGTTGTTATTGTTAAACTTTGAGTTTTTTGTTATTGCAATGGCGACATTCTCTAACGAAGAATATGCGGACATCATGATGGCTTACGGAGCCGCTAATGGCGTCGCTCGTGCAGCGCAACGACTTTACCAGGAACGCTTTCCTGGTAGACGATTACCTGGCCGCAGAGTCTTCCAAGACACATACCGACGCATACGCGAGACTGGCAGTGTTACTTTTAATGAACCAAGGGGCCATATTGTGCGACATAATGTTGAAGTAGACGAGAGAATACTGGCACTTTTTGAGGAAGACCCTACAAGAAGCATTAGAAATGTGGCATCACATCTTGATATTTCAATATGGAAAGTGTGGAAAGTACTTCGTCAAAACAAAAAGCATCCATTCCACTACACTCCGGTGCAAGGTACGTAATTTTAAACTAACTTTAAACCCGTGCAAGCTTTGTTTGACCTTGCCTTTGTTTAGCAGGTAATGGGTATGGTATGGCGTCACTTCCAGGTAGTGAATCTATTAGCACGAACGGGTCCTTTCTTGTGCAATTACTTATTGCCCAAGAGAAATTTAAAGAGTTTTTTGTTTGTTGCAGGTCTTAAGGGTGGCGACTTTGAGAGACGAGTGGCTTTTTGTCGGTTTCTTTTACACACGGATGTGAATGATCCTGATTTTTTAAAAAGAATACTGTGGACGGATGAATCCAAATTTACCAAGGATGGGATCCTCAATTTACACAATTTGCACCACTGGACAACGAAAACGCAAAACCCACGTGTTAAAAGACAGAAATCTTCTCAAAGAAGGTTTAGTGTAAACGTTTGGGCAGGAGTGATTGGGAATCAGGTAATTGGACCGCATTACCTGCCCGATAATCTCAATGGCGAAGACTACCTGGAATTCCTACAAAATGACCTGCCCGAATTAGTGACCGATGTATTTAATGAACGTGTGCCCATTGTATTTCAAAATGACGGCTGTCCCGCGCATTGGCGATTGACTGTGAGGGAATATCTCGACAATGTGTTCCCCAATGCATGGATTGGACGCGATGGCCCTATTCCATGACCGCCACGTTCCCCAGATCTAACTCCGTTAGACTTTTATGTCTGGGGACGTGCCAAAGAGTTGGTGAGATGCCACGGAGGTTCCAACTAGGGAGGTATTAGTCCAACGCATAGAAGCGGCATTCAATACTATTAAGGAGGAAATACGACTTCGTACAACAACTGTTGAAATACGAAACCGGTGTCGGGCCTGCATTCGCAACAGAGGCCAACAATTTAAGCAAGATTTGTAACAATGATTAAATAAATGTTAAAAATGCAATTTTATTTTTTTATTTCAAGTAAATCCCTCGAAAGATACATATATGAGACACGAATTTACCTAACCATAAGAATGAGATAGCAGATTTATAGGTTTGACAGGTATCATTTAAGAGATTTTTTTTTAAATCATAATTTTGAATATTAGCCTTAGGTGACTCGATTCACAATTCTAGCGAATTCACAAAGTTGTTAAAATACTTTTATGGCATGTGGCACATCATTAGAAAGAGGATAGACTGGAGAATTAATGAGGGAGTTGGAAGATCCCGGTCGCTTTTGGTTTTTTTTTTGTAGCCTTATAAATAGCTGTAACATGTACAGCTTTAATTTAAGTTTTACCTTTGCGAGTGAATTAAAAAAAAAACTAGGTGACTAATATCACTAATTTTGTATTTAAAAGTATTCTTAAACAATACACATCGAAATAAAATTAAAATTCAGAGTCTACGCCTTATATTTTTTTTTAAATCTGTATTTGAATGTAAAATTTGGGTCTTTTTTTTGGAAAACAATAAAAAGTCGATAAAAAAAAATCCACAGAGCATGAGCGGTGTTAAGGGGTCTGAAAGGCTAGCGGATGACCCCTTCAGTCGACCATTTTAATTTGGCACACGATGCACCAAACACCCTGTATATACTACTGCCATGAATTTTTTCACTTATCCAAAACCAACTATTTAGCTGGAAGGGGGGGGGGACACTTGACTCTAACAAAAAATAGCACTTTAAAGCTTAATATTACGCAAACGGATTGAGATTTTTAATTCTGAGGAATTGAAAAGTGTTTTTTCACAGACCCACAATATTTTTGAACGGCCTATCCAACGATACCCCACACCATGTATTAAACGAGAAAAAAAAATATCATCCCCGTTTTACGTGCAACGGAGGTACCCTAAAAAAAAATGTTTTTCATGGTTTTATTTTACGACTTTCTCGACATGATTAATATGTACTCACCCATGCCAAATTACAGCTTTCTAGGACTTAGCGTCTCTGAGCTAAGCCGGGGACAGACGGACGGACGGACAGACAGACAGACAGACAGACGGACATGGCGAATCTATAAGGGTTCCTTGTTTACTACGTAACCCTAAAAATGATGTACGTACCTAATATGAAGACTTGTGGTTGTGACGAATTTACACATATTTTTAATGCAAGTGGCCAATACATTTTCAATAAAAGGAGTGATTGGTTGATTTTGCACTTTTAGCAAAAACTTTCTTCTTTGGCTGCTCCTTTTGGATGGGAGATTGTGCAGCGGCTGCTGAGTAAGCACGGCGAGGTATTGACGTGCTAACTTGTGACGTCGTCTCTCGATCGGCGGGCATAGGTATAGCAGAAGCAGGCAGCAAATCTGATTAGCCTAGATTACTTACTAGAAGCTGACTTCAGTTCAGCCTGAACCTGAACCCGACACAAAATTAAATGTCGATGATAATGATATTTTATAAAGTAGTCTTTGTATAATTATAAAGTTTGTCTCATGGAGCCGAGATTATTTTTGTTTCAATCTAAAAGTATTGAAACAACAGAAACATGGAATAGAAGAGAAGTATGGAAACAAGAGAAAGGTCAAGAAAAGTATTGGTTAAGGAAATGCATAGAAGGATGATTATAAAAACAACTCTGTAACTACCTTTGTTCCCGTTCTATCTTATGGCACGAAGACGGATGTGGGAAAGAGATAAATGATTTACTCTTTGTTTTACTTTTTTGGCATGTCACAAGATGTACAAGCCATTTGGTTATAATGGTATATTTCAACCCGACCAAATTTGATATTACTTTACTTCAATGTCTACTGACAGTTCGTTCATTGAAGTACTTAACTTGTTCGCGTATTTTTTGTTTATGCGTTCGTCGTAATCTCTTACAATTTTTCGATGTTTTAATAATATTTCTACTGTTAAATTGCACGAATTCTTTGAGTAAAAGGCTACTTGGAATGTTATTAAGAAAGTCTCCGATCTTCAAACTCAACCTTCTACCTCTTTTGACTTGTTGCATTTATTTGATAACCCTAGATCCTCGCTTAATCACGTCAATAACTTTTTTGCTAATGTAGGCAGTAGCTTGGCGTCGAAATTTAAATCACACTCAATGGTACCCAATTCTGTGTCGAATTCTAATTCATGTAGCTCAATGGCCCTCTTTGAGGTAACCGAAGACGATGTTGACTCCATTATTTTGGGTCTCAGGACTGATTGTGCTACTGGTTTGGACTGTATACCGGCTAAAATAATAAAGGCCACAAGATGTGTATCAGTTCCGGTTATTGCACATATTTGTAATCTGTCTATAGGTGCAGGTGTCTTTCCAAAGGCGTTTAGAAAAGCAGTAGTTCACCCCATTCATAAATCTGGACGCAAAAATGATGTCAATAATTACCGCCCAATTTCGATTTTAACGACAATGTCAAAAATTATGGAACGAATACTGAATATGAACCTGATCAGTTTTCTCGACGCAAACAACACCTTAGTGAATAACCAATATGGTTTCAGAAATGGAGTTAGTACCGAAGACGCTGTCATGGATTCATCTAATCACGTGGCTAGGACGCTGGATATAAAACAAAAGTGCCTGGGAATTTTCCTTGATCTGTCAAAGGCATTTGACACCGTTTCTGCCCGAGCCCTATTGAGTAAAATGGAAAGCATTGGAATACGTGGACACCCATTGGAAATCTTTGCAGACTATCTCAGTGATCGTACCCAAATAGTGAAAATCGGCCGACACGAAAGTGATGAGCTTCCAATCACATACGGCGTTCCGCAAGGCAGCATTCTGGGGCCTACACTCTTTCTCATTTATATAAATGAACTCTGCAAACTGCCTCTCAACAATTGTAAGATATTTACGTACGCGGATGACACTGCCCTTATTTTAGATGGTTATGACTGGCCCCAGACATACCAAAACGCCGAGGCTGCGCTGTCCTCCGTAATGAAATGTTTGGCCGATAACTTGCTCACTTTAAATTTTGATAAAACGGTGTACGTCTACGTTCCCTTTGCCATTCGGTCAAATCTCTGTCCCTCAAATTCCCTTACCCTAAAAGCACACGCTTGCGGTGCCTCAGCGAAGTGTAGCTGCCTCTTACTATCTAAATCCACTTCTGTAAGGTATCTGAGAGTACACATTGATCAGCATCTCAACTGGCACCCCCATATAGTCAAGGTCACGTCCCGCATACGTAAGCTAATATACATTTTCAAGAAGCTACAAAACTCTGCTGATTACGAAACGCTAAAATTAGTTTATTTTGCCCTAGTCTGTCCTAACGTACTGCCTCCCCGTTTGGGGTGGTGCCACCCAAAATGTATTTATCCGCCTTGATAGAGCCCAGAGAGCTATCCTTAAGGTAATGCTCTCTCTTCCGTGTAGGTACCCCACTGTGCAGGTCTATTCCGATTGCAAGGTACTCACGGTCAGGCAACTTTATGTGCTCCTGTCGACACTACGCAAACACTCTGCCCACCCACCAAAGGAACCGACTGGAAGACTTAAACATAATGTTTTCCCCCACGAACGCCATAGAACTGAATTTGCGAAACGCCAATTCTACGTCAATAGTATTCAAATGTATTACTTCCTAAATAAAAAGATAAAAATTTATTCTTGACCTAAATATCAATGCAAAAACCTACTTAGAGATTATCTCCAAACACAAGTTATGATAACACTGAGGATCTTCTGCTGGGGAATTTACAATGATAATGAACTATATAATTCTCAATCTAACCATAAACGGATGTGTACTGGTGACATCTCGTCCGTTCTTTCTCTCTACACACACCATACACCTAATCAGTACATACACACACACAAGCACAAACATCCTCCTACACTCACTCACTACACACATCCTACACTCACTCACTACACACACTCAAACATTACATTTATTCATCTCACCACACAGTTAAACGTTTCTCATTTTGTGTTTTCTCTTCATAAATTATATCCTGTTTTCCTTTACACCAAATGGTGTAAAGGAAAACAGGATATAATTTATGCATACTGTTGAAACGTCCTGTTTTACTATAATTGTGGCTTTGTTTACGTTTACGGAGAATCACTGACTCTTAAGACAGGCACATGCACCTAGTTTAGGAGTCAGAGTATTAAAAATGTTGTGACCTTAGTTATAAGCCTTTACAGCTCATAGTCTTTGGACCCTTTACTTTCTTTTGGTGAAATAAAGAATTTTCATTTTCAATTTATTTGAGCGGGGAAAAAAAATGAAAATTGTTGCCATTCACAAAAATATTTTGCTATTCGGTTGGTACTTCTGAAAATCTGCAGCGTTTCAGGTTTATCTTCCGTAAATAACAGCATATTTATCATGATCCATAGTAAAATAATTAACTATGGTTCTAGTTTAAGAAAATAATGTAATTATATTCAGTAATGAGGATAGAAACTACCACTTGCTCACTTCAGATGTCGCTACTATCCAACGTCTCAGAATTTGCACTTTTTCACTATCTATATTTTTTTTGTAAACAAGTGACTTTTACTCTTAAATTTAAGCCCCGTTGCGCAGCTGTTGACTGCAAAAATATGGGGTCTCACGAAAACTGTAGAAGAATAATCTAGGAAAAAAACGGAAACCCAAAATGTCGAGACTATAAAACAAAACTAATAAACTATTACTAGTAGTTTACTATCGAAACCTGCAGACTTTTATGGGAGAAATTCGTATACAGGTCATGCTCCCAAGAGGACTATGTCTGTTTTCTTTACCTACAGGCACTTGTGATGTGATAATGTAAATTATAGTAAAGGTGTATGTGTTTTGTATTATGGTATTATCATATAAAATTCCGTGCTAGAATGTGAATGTTTTAATCTCTGAAGTTTTTCAGTCAGGAAGATCATCTTCGAGTTGGTTTTCAACTCTGGTTATTTCTGTCGTAAGCCAACGCGTAGTCTTCAACAATAAAATCAACAAACACAAAATAACCTATAAATTATAAAACATTCATAATTTATTGACTTTTGCACTACAACTGTTTTTTTACGTCTTTACACAGTGGTACCCAAGTCGCATTTATCTAGTTTTCGTCGACACAAAAGTAAACCTACACAAAACAATGGCGGTGTGCAGACGAACTACTGTGCTGCCACCTATGACGAGGTTTCAGTTTTAACCACATTGTATAAAAAAAATATTCACAGGAATTTACAACAAATTATTGCAGAATGCGTCTATGTCTAACCTGTCAAATCATCGGGTTGTCAAAGTTGTCAGTTGACGATTTGACAAATTGAATAGAGTTAGTCAAAAGGAAAATGTTATCGAGTTTGTGATTAAAGTTCTCACAATATTGCAATAGTATGAAAGTTTTCGGAAGTGATAACATGTTTACTCATGAAGATTATTGAGTGATAGTATTAATGGCCGATTTACCGAATGGCTGGGTTCAGCTGGTAAGGTCGATTGCCCCTTCCTATTTATTTATCGGGATTCAATTCATCGTGTTTCGCAGTTGTTTGTGTGCCTGTATTGTCTCCCTTAAACTGTCTAATTGGATAAATTGCTCAATTGAGCGGGCAAGGTGCTCTATATTTGTTTTGAGATTCAAATGAAATCATTGTGTATTGTTGCACTAGGCGTGTTTATAATGTAGTTAGAGATTTTTGAATCAATGGAACAGTATAATTTTGTCCTAGGGGTTAATAATTCTTACTTCAAAGCTTAAAAAAACAATTAATTGCAGCTTTTTTAACAATTCTTGTCTAGGCAATCCATACTAGCTCGTGATTCAAAGTAGAATAAATTCTGGATGTTCAAGTAACGTTTTTATTCCAGGTACCTTTCTGAAGGCTTCCAAGTAATAATTGAGAAGTCGTCGAAGGATGCAAAATGCTCTCTAAAAGATATTCAGTTGCGTTTCTTGTGCCCTGATGACCTAGAGGAGGTTAGTATTAATTAACACAACACTTGACACAACCAAAATAATGTTTAACCCTGTGAGTACATGGAGACAAGCTAATTTACGTCATAGTACTTTTTGAGTGTAACACTGCTTATTAACACATTTACAGGAGTTTTATAACATGTTTAACAAGTATACAAACTTGTAATTCATTGCTGCTTTAAAATAAGTGTGTTTTTATAACAAACTAATTTATTAATTGTGTGATTTATTTCTAAGCTAATTAAGTACAGGTAGAATAATGTTAACCTATTGCAAATATAGTTTCTTTTTCATAGGTTCCGTATGAGTAATACGCTTACAGATGATGAAAATTATTTGAATGAGCAACCAACATGAGTCATTTACTTATTTGTGTGTTGCTAAATAATATTGAAGTTCAGAACAGTAACATTGGTTCAGTAACATAATTCATGCATTATTTATTGCAGTCGACACTCAAAAACTATTATTTCTCAGTACTTAACTTTTGTTTTTCTGTCACTGTGAATTT
Organism: Tiliacea aurago; assembly: GCA_948098905.1. Taxonomy (NCBI): domain Eukaryota; kingdom Metazoa; phylum Arthropoda; class Insecta; order Lepidoptera; family Noctuidae; genus Tiliacea; species Tiliacea aurago. The sequence continues at coordinate 10,937,258 of OX402590.1, forward strand.
TAATTCAAGAATGAAGGTTGAACAGTCTATGATGTTTAATACTCATTCATTATGGGATTTTATCATCACATTATTTTAGTTACTGTGTTTTGAGGTCATACTTTTCCAATGACATGATTGTATTCATAATTCAACAGCTTGTAAAATTCTCACAATCTCCAACAAGGTTGGGACATACTGACAATTTGTTATTTCAAATAAGTCTTTGCTGCCACATTATTAGATCAGTCCTTCAATTCTACTCTGACACTAATAAATCTTTAGTTTTACCATATTTCTACAAAAAATGATATTTTATCAATGATGCTAACATGAAGCAATTTATTGTTACCATTTTTCAGGTGCGATCTCTCTGCAGAGATTGGTTTCCAATAGAATACCCTCAATCATGGTATGAGGACATAACTTCTTCAGAGAGGTTTTTTGCTCTAGCCGCAGTGCACAAAAGTGAGATTATAGGCCTTATTGTGGCCGAAATAAAGCCTTACTTGAAACTGAATGCAGAGGACCGAGGAATACTTTCAAGATGGTTCGCCTCAAAGGACACACTTGTTGCTTACATACTGTCTTTAGGTATTTTTTTTGTTAATTTTTTTTGTAGCTTATTCTATAATGCGAACAAAATAGGTCAGTAAACAACAATGAGTCATAGTTCCTAATTATGTTACAGTAAATAGCACTAATTGCATTAACAAGCATAGATTTGAAGTTCTACATCAATCTAACACAATCAGTATTCTATGTATATTTTTGTTTCACTTGTAATTACACTATCAATACGTGTTACCATTCAACTATAAATTTATGGGGTGTGACAATGACTTGTACTAATCCCCACTCAATTGTATGACATTACAAAACTTCGATCAATGGTCATCATGTAAGGGTATCGTGTGTCTCGCTCCAGGAGTGGCGCGCTCGTTCCGGCGCTCGGGCGTGGCGACGATGCTGCTGGATGTGCTCATCAACCACTTGGCGGGGCCGGTGCCGCAGCCGCCTCATGAGCACCGCGTCAAGGCCATATTCTTGCACGTACTCACCACCAACAAAGAAGCTATACTTTTTTATGAACACAGAAGGTGAGTGGAGTAGCTAGCTGTTTCTTTTATAACCCTTTGATCAAACCACGTCTTTACTTGTGCTTGCTGTTTATAACATTATTTTAAGAATGAGCTAAGAATATTAACTACTTAATTCTTCTTTAGTATCACTGCCTGTCCGACAATAGGTTATACGTATTGTTTGAAAGGATTAGACGGCGTTTTATAAGGATACCTAACTAGCCTAGGTGCGCCTAACACACTTATTAATTGTGTCATTCATAGAAGCTTTTTTAATCCATGTTGCTACAAACTGTTTGTTTGAGATTGGAGGAGAAGATTTTTCTGTCTGATTTAATCTGGACCAATAATCTTTTTCATTAAATAGCTATTTCTGTTTTCATGATGAATAATGGATAACCATTGTATTTTACACAAAGTGTCCTCATCCTCACAGTTGCTGAATGTCATGAATCATGTCATGATGAGGCGTCCTTGACTTTTAAATACTCAATACTCAAATCTTTATTGCATTCCACAATGTATATGCTTAGGTGGTAAACATTAGGGTATAGAACAATCGTGTTTATAACAGTTACATAAGGTCCACAATGAAACCACGCTCATGTGTAATACGACAATCTCTTATTTTTATCTTTACTGAGAATCTGAGATATGTCCCAGTTAGTATCGACTTACAGATTGAAGATCAGACTGATATACTTAATATTATTCTGTTTATTCATCTTCACACGGATTCATATTTCTCAGATAAAATATAGCAGAGCGGTTTTGCGGGGCAAAGTCCTTATGTTAAGTTTTTTTGTAAACGTAGTTAATAGATATATAAATAATAATATAATCGATACCTAATTAAATTTAATGCCCTGTGGCATTAGTACCACTATTTTACACACGGCTACATATCAAGCTATACATTTACAGTATAAGCTGACCTCTCATTCTACGGAAATCCTATTCAATGCGAGATCAGCCTAAACTAGATACCTATGTATAGCTTGATATGCAGCCGTGTGTATATAGTATTGTAGAAAGATCATTCTCAATAATATACACCGCTGTTCTAAGTGTTCAGTAAAACAAATAATGATAATCATCCAAAAACCTAGTTGGCGGAAACGTATCTTATCTAAAATTATCAGATTGTAGTTAAAATAAGGTATGTAATGGACTATTCGCTCGAGCAGCCATGTAACGTGCCGAATAGTTCAGCGTTTCTTTTATATCGACGACGTAGATAATAATAATGATCTTTTTATTTGCTGTAGGTTTTTTTTTTAAGTGAAGTCTTCTTTAGGCGCGTTGAGTACTTTTTGGGTGAACAAAATCATGGAACTCGCGTCATCGTCACCGAACGCTTTCCATGAGCTATATGTATACTGTTTTCACTTCTATCTTCAGTTCCCAAAGACTGAGTACTTTTATTAACCGCATATTTTTTTTAACTATAGAATAGAATAATCTTTATTTAAGTATCTTAAACTCAAAAATGATTAGTAAGGCTTACAGCTATATTAGACCAAGACACAACTAAGTAATTACTATGAAATAAATCTCTAATCTAATTAAATCTCATACCGACCACTTATTGCAGCTTGCTTCTTCTTGCTAAATAATTCTTAAGCGCATGGACTTCTTATTTCTTCTCCTTCTTTCTTCTTATTCTTCTTTTTTTTTTCTTTTTCATTTTTTTACCTACATAATATAATTGTGTTGCATAATAACGTGTTTTACTTTCGTTAATGTAACTGCATATTTTCAATGTAATTAACCCTATTTAACCGGTAATATTATTGAAGGATCGCACGCAACCGGCCATTTAAGGTTTCTCCTCCTATAACATTAGTTACCTAACTACACCGACTAGGAAAGGAAATACCTTCCGTTAATTATTCATTTTCGGAAACATACATTGATGTATAAGGCTCCCGCTGTCAGGTGCGTCGCGACAGCGTGACGTGACTCTAGAGGCTAGAAACCAGCGCTGGGGCTCTGTCCCGAATAGGGTCGCAGCATTATGCTGAGCGGTTTTGCGTGGATGTGACGCATATTTTCCCCTACTTGTTCTTTTTGTATCTATGTTCTTTCTCTGTGTCATGTTTACCGCAAATAAACGTATTTTTCTTTCTTTTCTTTTCTTCTAACAATTTATATTAAAACTTCATCGAAATTGTTCTACTAGAATCGCGTCTCACCGTCCGAGCCTTTATTAGTAAACAGTACCCCGAGTGTAAGTTTGGAAGTAAATAAACGTAACTAGCGCGTTTGCGTTAAGATTTTTATTCTCACTCAAATTTTAACGCAAACGAAATAGTTACGTTTACTCTCGTACCCCAAGTGTAAGTTTGCAAGAGAGTAAACGTAACTATTTCGTTTGCGTTAAAATTTGAGCGATAAATCATAATGCTAAGAGTATAAGAGTGAGAATAAAAATCATAACGCAAACGCGCTAGTTACGTTTACTCACTTGCAAACTTACACTCGGGATACAGGTCATTAGTTACATAATTATGACTCAAATATTAATAGAGTCGATTTATTATTTTCATATTAATTATATAAAATCTATAATTCAACAAGCACGTATGAACGTATATAATTATAGATGTCTCACATATGTGAATACTGATACAATTTTTTTGTACAATTTCTAAACAGTTTTTGTTCATTTTAAAATATTGTGAACGTCGAATCATAATTGGCTCCTGTAGACAATTTCGAAATAAATACTTACGCAGCAAATTGTAGTTTCTCAGTTGAACTCACCTTGTATCGGTCGGTACCTACCTACTGCATTCATGCATTTTTTCGCACACCTCTGACAGACGGGAATCAATTTATACGTACTAAATGATTATTTCGTTATTGCAATCGATTATCAATTATCGACAAGAATTAATTTAGTTGTCTACAATTTTTATTCCTTAATATTATTTCAATGTGTAGCCACAAAACATAAGACATTGAGTTCTTACTTGTAGCTACACATTGATGCAGTATACAGAACACAAACTGTAGATAATCACATGAATTCTTGTCGATGTATACATCTTTTTGAGGCTGACTGTACCTACGTTATCTCAAGAATCAAGTATAATATTATCCTCATCATATAAGTATATCTACTCTTTTTATTAAACGTTTCCGTTTTATCTATAAGCATGTTCGTATATTTATTTATCTTATCTGATATATCTTTAGGTTATTTTTCCCTTGACCTGTATAGTAATGAAAATTACTTGCGAATGTTATATGATGTAACTTCGATAAATGTAGTTTTCAAAATATTAAGAACATGTCACCAACTCATCATTATGAACAACTTTTACTATGGAACCAAACCTGAAATAGCGAAAATAAATCAGCTGTGAACCCTACATTTTGACGAGTTATTCGAACATAAATGTAGGGAAAAGCTGTTCCATAGTAAAAGTTGTTCATAATGATGAGTACATTTACCCCTTAAGAGGTTGTGCGTTAATTCTGGGACATATTATATAGTTACCAAAACAAAACGAGCGAGCCTTACAATAGCCGCGTATGATGTGTAACATCTGACATCTCACCTTGGTAATAAGCAACTAAGCAGCGACAGAAAAAACCTCAAAATTTAAAAAAAGCTAAATACTGAAATATTTATTCGAATGATTATTCATTACTAGTAGTCCCACTGGTCGAAATTCGACCCCCTCTACTTACAATGTATATTAGTACTTACTACTTCCATGAATACAATGATTCCATGCTATTATAAAGGGTTTACTAATTCCATGTTAAAAAGTACTTATTCCATGCTCAAGCTGTCACTTCCTGTTACAAACTTCCGTCCCTTTTACCGAAATCACTCCCACAGGAGGACTGTGTCCCAGCTGTGGCAACATTATTGGCTGGTTATGTTATGTCATCATCATTTCAGCCGAAAGACGTCCACTGCTGGACATAGGCCTCCCCCAAGCACCGCCACTTCGACCGGTTCTGTGCTTCCCGCATCCAGCGGATACCTGCGGCCTTCACAAGGTCATCGGTCCACCTTGGAGGCCTTCCAACGGTACGTCTTCCGGTACGCGGTCGCCACTCCAGAACCTTTCGGCCCCATCGGCCATCAGTTCTGCGACCAATGTGCCCTGCCCACTGCCACTTAAGCTATGCTAGCTGTTATGTTATGTACTCCCACAGAAATCGAGAGAAAAGTGATGATCAAAATAATTTTACGACTTTAGACGTAGTTTACTACATCAAGACAGAATAATAAGTTTTGATGGATACTTTAATTCATTTTAAAATAAACTAGCTAGCAAAATACATAAATCGCTTCACGGCTCTTCATTATGACATTTTATTTCCAATGTCCAATCACCTGCCTGCTACTTTTCCAAATCCTTTCGAGATTTTCGATCGAACCTAGGCAAATCGCCAAACATTCGCACTAGCAACCACCAGACTTTAAATTGCGGCGTTTAATATAAACTAGTGGTCGCTCACTGGTCGAAATTCGACCCCCCCCCTCTCTACTTATAATTTATACACATAATTCTTATTCCATGCTCAAGCTGTCACTTCTGTCAGCATCTTCAAGACATCAGTGATGCGTGCCAACGTGCCAAAAAGTACCGCTAAATATCGAATCGATATTTAAAAAAAATATTCATATTGATTTCGATATATCGAAAAAAATATCGATATATCGGTGAAATTTTCTAAAAAGTATATGTACCATCCAGGGACACTGGCGCCTTACCACTTTTCACTTATTACTAGGACCATAAGGTTGAAAAGTGGTCAGGCGGCAGCGTCCGCGATAGTACCTACTTTATGAAATTGTATTGTTTATTTTTTATTCATAGAAATACCTAACTAGAAACATCATTTCTGATGTAAAATCTTAAACTAATAAAACATTGCTACGAATAAGTTTACTATTTTACGGCTCTGAATTATAGCAGTTTTACCAATGGGGACAACGGTGTTGCTATTGGAAATATATCGTATTTGATACATTTTCGATATATCGAAATAATAGATATCGCCGAAAAATATCGATATATCGAACAAAAATATTGATACAACGATACATCGATATTTTTTCTATAAGCCTACATATAGGTGTGTGTGTCAAACGCATGGTAGTGTGTGTAATGTTTTTTTTATTAATTTAATTATTTCTAATGCATTTTATATACATAATCTCACAACAATGTCTTCAGAATTCTGGTGGGGCTCCCACGTTTCTGCAGCTCTTCAGGCATGTTTGCTGACGCAAGGGTTGACGATTTGTATGCCATAATGCGTAAAAAAGCAGCGTCTCTGATGTGTAGGATCCGGGGGAGCGCCAACGGAATTCTGAAGATGATATCAGAAAGGCCGGAGTCTGCGGTGCTGGGGAGGCTTATTCGGCTTTACGTGGCGAGATAACGCAATGTTTTTATTTTTAGTTTTATATGTAAACTATTATTCGAGAATGCTACAATACTAACATAGTTTTTTAAGACCTTTGTTACTAACATTATACGGACAATTTTTATGTCTGAAATAAATGTTTTTTTTTATATATAAAAAGATAAATATATTTGCTGTCTGCACTCCATAAAAACTTTAACTGTGCCAAATTTCATATAACTCCGTCCGCGTGATTTTCCTAAAAAGGGGTACAAAGTTTTCGCTTCACGCATTAATATAATGATGATGATTATACTGGTAAATGTTTTGTTTCGTAGATTCCGTCTCCACTCGTTTCTACCGTACTACTACTCGATCAAGGGGCGATGTAAAGACGGGTTCACATACGTGTACTACGTGAACGGCGGGCACGCGCCGTGGGGGCTCGTGGACTACGTGAAGTACGTGGCGCGCGCGGCCTGGCGCGGCGGCGGCCTGTACCCCTGGCTGTGGGGCAAGCTGCGCACCGCGCTCACCATAGCCTGGCACAGGTAGTGGCCCCCCCGGCCCCGCGCCCCACAGATACTAACGTGTTGACGTGCACTGCATACGCGTGTGTGATAGCTCACCATCAAGCTCGTGCTTCAGTTCAGTGGTTTCGTCAGTGTTCGGATTGATTCCTATGTAAATACCTAGTCCAGAAATTTGTATTTGCGATCACGTGTACGACTGGCTGCGTCTGGCATGTCTGTTACGTGGTCATATATTATGATGTGCATACATCCGCAAGTTCAATGTTCAGCAATACAGTAACTTCTAACAAGCTAATAATACGCAATAATTTCAGTAGTTTTTAATCTAGATTTACTTTGTCATTCTTCAAAGCATGATTAATTGTGGTTAAATACGTCCGTCGAACAAATATAACTCACCCGATGATTTATTTTCCATAGATGTAACAGGAAAAGAACTGGCACTTTGTAAAAGGAATTGTTATTATTTTTACTACTGTAGTTGTTAAGTTAAAATATTTTTCAATTGTGTGTCTAACTCTACGCATTCCGTGAGATGTCTCAATATGGGAATTGGAAAAATTTATTGATTTGGTTTACAATTTTGCTACGTTTTCAGAAACTTCCACAAACGTAGATGTGCAGTGTGTAGCAGTGATTGAACGAGAGAATTTATGAAATATCATTAAGTTATGGATTATTTATAGAGAGCACTGTTTATTGTTTTTATACATTGACGTGAAGCCAAATTTGATAAAAGTATTTTTGCACAATAATAATTGATAACACGCTCGCTGTGCATATTTTTATATTATACGTACTAGAATAAAAGGAGAAACACCAAACATGAACAAACTCGAACAAACATTGTATCCCAAGGGAGCGTCAATTTGGCTTCATAAATATATTAAACTGACAAAGTTATTTGTGATATTTTTATTACTCAAAGCTTTAAATTTAATAATTCATTGTATTTTCATATTATACGAACAAAGAATTGACACATTTTTACACGAGAATATATTAATTTGGTTTACAATAGTTGCGTTTGTTTGAGTATTAAGGACGGCATGGAATGCTACAGAAATATAACAAAGTGTCATGTGCCATGATATACTGCCAAGATTACTAAAGTAAGGTGCCTGTGTGTTCAATGTAAGACATAATGTACGGATAAACAATAATATTGTAACAATAACATTATTATTTATGAGAAATACTTGTATCGGCTATACGAGAGCAATGCGAACGTAGAACGGAGAGAGCCAATGAGGGCGAAACAGTTATCAGTGTCCATTCGTATTTGGTGGATTCAGATCTCAGTAGCAATCAGAGGATAAAGTAGGTATACATACATCGTGTGTCTATAAACATGTTATTATGACACAGTGTAGGTAACTGCCTACTCGGTGCAGTCATGGTTAATTGCTTTTGATATTATCAGACCTTTGACATTTTCGTGGAGTCATATGATACTGTAGTAGCAAGGTTAAAACAGTCTGCAATGTCAATCAGTCATTTTAATAAACAGTTTTGTTTGCCCAATTGTTAAGTCCCGAGGTGTTTTACGAGCCCACTATTATAAGTGAAAATCATCATCTGCCTAGCTAGCCTGTTCCGTTCCTAGCTAACCGGATGCAGCTGCCTAACAGTATTTACATGGACCGACTGCATATATGCCTCCACAAGCCAGCTACTGGGTAACACGATACCCCTTGGTAAGACTGGTTGTCAGACTTTAGGGCTTCTGACGACCCGTAACTGTCGATCTACAAATAACAGCCGGAACCATCGGCTAAACGTGCTTTCCGAGGCACGGAGGAGTCTTGGTATGTAAAGATGATCACCCATCCACGGTACCAACCGTGGGAAGTAGCTTAACCTGATCGATTGACCCGAGCTGCTGTTAATACACAAGCCCCTCCATTATAAGTGAAAATACCTAAATAATAATTATAATGTGCCTTCAATTTATTTTATTATGAAATGAATTATGGTCTGAATACGTATTAATAATGCTGATATCTGTTTTGTGACCCGGAGAGTACGTCCATTGTTAACGCTTCTCTAGTGTATAATATAATACTCTAATACTACACAATACTATAGAAACTTCTTTAGGTTACTGTAAATTAAAATGACTAGTAATTTATGTAAATAGTTTTTTTATCGAATTATTATAAATAGGCATTGTACAGATTACGAATAAGACGAATTTACAATTAATATTATCAAAAGAAGGCTGTCGTATTATTTATTTCACGTCTCCAAGTCTTGTGAAGTATTACAGTAAGATATTGACAAGTGTGTTCAGTTTATTACATTTCTTTTAGTACAATTTATGAACGTGTGGAACTATGAAGCTGAACAATCTCTCCGATGCATGGCAATTACAATAATTGATGTGTAAGCCTTAGAGAGGCCTTTTCTCTCAAAAGGTTTTAATGTTTACACTATCTAGCCGATAAATGGATTTACTAAATTAGCTGTCTGTCAATCATGTATATTTTGGGCACTTCAGAACAATTTATTTCTGCATTCAGTCAAACCAGTGTACGTAGTTTTATTAATGTACTCACATGAACCAAAGTATATTGATATCTAAGTTTTGTTATCCATCACTCATTCACTCGGATGTTTTATTCTTTTTAAATTAAGTATTAATACAATTAATGTTTATCGTTAATGTGAAACTTGAGTATTATTATTTGGACCATTTTTTAATAATTTATATAAATTCCAAAAGCAGTCATGATAGTTGATTATGTTTTGTAATTTGTGATAATAGCATCAGTTAGATAATTATTTCGAATTATTTTCTAAATTTTGAAAAGTTGTAATAATAAGGTCGACATTGTGCGTTAAATTGTCCTTTTTCTATAATATAGCACGTTCCTAATGTTAAATGGAAATTTTACGTTATAATTCTATGTTTAATACTCTAAAATAGGAAAAGATTTTAGCTTCCAAATAAATATCATTGTTGACTAAATTGTATTTTTGTTTGCAGACCCAATGATTGATTGAAAAGGTTTTAGAGAGAAACAATCTATAACAATTTCAGAAAATGTTTAATTTTAATAATTGCTTCATTTTTCATCAACTATGCTGTACAAACTATATCGCTTACATTAGAATTAGCAATTAATAATTGCACGTAAAAAAACTTAACAAATAGGTTTTTTCAACTTTTCGATTGGAATGAACGATTATTACAATAAGTAATATTTTTTTTTACAATATTTATAACTCTACGAAATGAAAATCTATTCAACAAGCAGTCACAATCGCCCAATGATATGTTAAAATTATTTGTATATAATTTTAATGTTATTGCATTCTAAGTATTAAGTTCGCGTCGTGTGTGGGGCGGGGCGAGTGCCGTGTCGCGCGTCTACGCTGGGGGTCGCATATCTGTCGCGGCGCCCCCCGTCTGTCGCGTCAAGCAAGAAGCGCCCTCTACACACTACGTGACTAGGTTGTCTCTCTCAGTGGCGCCGCCCTTGTGGTTCTGGCCCTTGAAGTCTTTCAATCTAATAGGCGATGACTCGCTGCCGGAATCACCCTGAAACATTATCATTGTGATCATCTTCAACATGACTACTACAGTGCACGGTAGACGGGACTACAGTTCATTTTTAAGAAACAGAAGGTCACTACTGCCTATCCACCTACACGTCGCGTGGGAAACGGGTGGCCTGAAATATTTAACTACACAGTGGCTTGACACTTTAATCTAATGAGAAACGAGCAGTTAATTCCAATTTGAAAAGGCAATCGCTACGACGATTTTACGAAAGCCTAGACCAATACGAATTAGAAATGAAAACTACGCGTCCTGTAGAGCTCCATCCCTTTCTCGTTCATCATCATTATCATCATTTCAGCCGAAAGACGGCCACTGCTGGATTTAGGCCGCCCTAGCAAACAGGCTAATGAAGGAACAGGGGTGGGTTTTAGTCAGTAAAAGTCTGACACGCCAACGAGAAGTTATTTGATAATTTCCCACCCAAAAAAAATAAATAAAAAAAGGCCTCTTCCCAAAGGGGATAATCGCCACGCTTGGCAGGCGGGTTGGCGATCGCAGTATGCTGTTAAAATGCATAGAGAATGCTGCTGCCCATTCTCTATATAGTAAGTCCCTTAGTCGCGTTTTACGACACCCACGGGAGGAAATACGGTAGTGCTATTCTTTAGGTCCGGCTTCACACACACAACTCTGTCTCGTTCTGCGTTATATGTTTACTGTATGTGGTACACTTACGTTAGCACCGAGCGAGGTGGTCTCCTGGAGTAGCAGCTCGCTGTCGGTACCTCGGGACTCCTTGTTCTTGAGGATGGAGCGCGACCGAGAGTCGCTCTCTAGCGGCCAGCCGCCGCCACGTTTGTTGCCGTTCTTACCTATTTACACACATTCACAAAAAATACCGTCATTAGTGTACCTAAGTGGCCTCTGGTTTATCTAGAGCCCATTGTTGATGGTCGGTTGGGTCCGAAACCAACCACGGACGTCTTATTCAAGGTTTTGCGTTTATTAGATATAATACGTTGGGTAAGCCTAGCCATCCTATACTTGTAGGTAGAGAGTGAGACATGTTTTCTTTATCAAGTAGGGACTTAAATCTTCTAGCCATAAAATGAGGTCCAATATTACTAGCTTATTTTGATTTTTAGGGTTCCTTACCTCAAAAAAAAACGGAGCCCTTATAAGATCACTTCGTTGTCCGTCTGTCTGTCAGTCTGTCAATACCCTTTTTTTTTCAGGAACGCGTGGAGGTGTTAAGTTGATATTTATATCAAACTAGCTGTACCCGCGCGGTTTCACTCGCGTGTTTCATACATTGGTGTTTGTGAGATTTAGTGTGAAAGTTTAAATTAGCCAACAGAATTGAAACAGCAAAATTACCTTCATTAAAGTTTCCTGAGAAGCGGATTATTTTGATTGTGCTTCCCCAAAACCAGCAATAAAAGTACCATCCTGAAACACCTGGAACTCAAATGGGAATAGTTCTCCCGCTGCCATGAGTTCACAGGTGGTTCCGTAGGTGCCATGGCAAGACATTTCAGCAACGTGTTTACGCTTCGAACCATAAACAGCTCCTGACCGCTCCTGGGTGAAAGGTTGAAACCTTTCCCAGTTGTTAGACCCGTAGCGCACAATGCTGGCTTGAAATTGAGAAGCCATGGCCACGTTACCGTTCACCAAATAGGATAAAGATGAAAATAAGCATGCACCATCACCAGGTAAGTATATTTACTATTTTGCACTTCTCGACACAATCAATGGCAGTGAATTGGGACTGGGATTGTGAATTCAATTGCACACATTCCGCTGATTCAGTGAAAGTCGGTGATTCTTCAATTTTGACGGCATGAGAGGTCAAAAGATCATTTTGATTATTTAAATTGGCTAACGGAATAAAAACATCAAAATGACCTTCATTGAAGTTTCCTGAGAATCGGATTATTTTTACTCCCTGTTGTGCTTCCCCAAAACCAGCAATAAAACTACCATCTTGAAACACCTGGAACTCAAGTGGGAATAGTTCTGCCGCTGCCATGAGTTCACAGGTGGTTCCGTAGGTGCAATTCCAAGACATTTCAGCGACGTATTCACGCTTTGAACCATAAATAGCTCCTGACCGATCCTGGGTGAAAGGTTGGAATCTTTCCCAGTTGTTAGACACGTGGTGCACAATGCTGTCTCGAATTTGAGAAGCCATGGCCACGTTACTGTTCACCAAATAGGATAGAGATGAAAATAAGCATGCGCTATCGCCAGGGATTCACTATTTGGTAAAGAATTTGCACTCCATTAGAAGTGATAATTTGACTAACCATTTTTAATTAAACAATGCTTACGACCAGGAGGCCTAAAATGGACGCTTTGGCAGAATCATATTATGATCTGCGTACAATACATACATCCCGCAATTCATCTGTTTGACAGCTGCTATTTGACATTAGACTTCACTTTATCAATTCATAGTTTGTGGACCATTATATGAAGCTCCATACAAAACTGTCAAACAGATGAATTGCGGGATATCAATTGTACGTATGATTCTCCCAAAGCGTCCACTTTAGGCCCTCAGTAAGTAACGTAAGAAATATTACTTGAACGTAATTTTCTTTATAGAGAGCTACCTTTTTACAACCCTTACAACACCAGCCTAAACCAACGATACTCAATCAATCAACTCAGCCTTTATCAGTCCACTGCTGGACATAGGCCTCTCCCAGGCAGCCCACAACACCCTGTCCTCCGCCTTCCGCATCCAGTCTGTCCCAGCCACCTTTTTAAGGTCGTCGGCAACCAAAGATATTGAACAAAAAAATTAAAATACGAACGTAGGTATTCAAGGACACTTTTTCTAGTAAGAACGACTAATACTAAAAACTATTATAGTAATACCACAGTGTGAAATACCTACACAATAAGTAATTCGCAAAGAAATAGAAATAACAAAATTCCAACCAGGCAATAGGTAAATTATAGCAAACACAATTATTATCCTCCAATTTAAAATTAGGATGCGAAACAAACCAAAACGAAGACATAGGACCCAGATAATATCCCAGTGACCTTGAGTGGTTAGCTTGCGTGTTCTGTACTGAGCTCACACAACGGCTCGTACGTTCAGCCAGTAATAGGACTCGCCCATCATGGAGCGCTGTCCCCAATTTGACGCATTACTAATTTATTATACACAAAACAAAAGGTATTTAAAAAAAAACGCGTATACTAAAAGATCAATAATTAAATTATCTTTAAATTGGTGCAGATTTCAGAAAAATACGCTTGGTAGATTTTGCGCCATTCTCAGTTTTTTATCCGCGTTAGACATAACTTTACAAATTAATTTCACTATGTAAACATAATCTAAAATATTCACATTAAATTATTGAAAAATGCTCTAATTTAACACAATTATATTATTTCAAATCATTAACACTACTCGTTCAGACGTGATCTTCAGTATCCGTCGCCATTAACCAAACGACGATGAAACATATTTCAAAGCAAATTAGTATAACAAAATATCGCAGAACAGAAATTTCGGTATATATAGCTTGAACGTGTATCGCTTAGGTAACCTCGGGTTTTACAGTATTCTGTATTCTGTGATTGATACATGACTTCGTTTTTTGAAACGATCGGCTTGCAAGCCGCGACATTGTGAAGTTTTCCCCTTGGCATTCTTGACTTTATTGCTATAACTGCAACGTTCATATTACCTGAATACCAATTAGAACATCATTTCATTATCTTTTAGCAGACGCCTGCATATTGAAAAATACTGGCCACCTGTAAATTGGCATAAAAACTTTAGAACGTTATCACGCCTGCATATTATTGAAACATAGGTACTTGCCGCCTATAAATTGGCATAAAAACTAAAGATAAACCTCAAGGAACTTCCAAAAATTCTTATTTCAATGTAAAATATGCATTAACGCGTTGTCGTAAAATTCAATTTGGATCTTTATCGGCCTCCGAATTCTAATTTCAATGTAAAGTATGCAATAACGCGTTGCCGTAAGATTCAATTTGGATCTTAACTGGATTTGGTAAATTTTTCATACAAACATTAAACACCCTTATTTACACCCATAGGGGCCGAATTTTGTAAAATCCTTTCTTAGTGACCACCTAGAAGCCGAAAGAAACAATCAGGCCAACATTCATGTCTCTAACTTTAAAAACATAGGATTTTCATACAAACTTTGACACCTCTTTTCAACCCCTTAAGGTGCGAATTTATAAAAATCCTTTCTTAGTGCGCTCCTGCACCCCATAGAGAGTGCTTGTGCCAAATTTTAGACCTCAAGACCCAGTAGTTTCCGAGATTTCGTGATGAGTGGTCAGTGAGTGGACTTCTCTTTTATATATATAGATTAAGTAGGGCTACGGGCCCTGGGTGCCCTAAAAAAAACAAGCTTCTAGAATTCAAATAAATAAAATAACGGCCTTTATGAGTCATATTTTGATACTTACCTACTCGAAAATAAATCATACCCTATCGGCCTTATTAAAAAACAACAAACTTTAGACCCAGGTTTAAACCATGGAGCCATTATTGAATTTCAAACTTTATTCCGACTATGGTAGGTATAGTTCCTAATACAAAACTGGCCACTTTAGTACTGAACTAAGTTTTCAGTTTTGTATAAAGAACGGTATTTCAATCACTGTTACGTTCTTATTACAAAAACTGGCTCCGTGGTTTAAACCATGTCAAAATATAAATCTTGTTTTGTAATATGACGGTATAGAGCCAGCTTAGAGCCTTCCCGTTGACTCAGAATCATGAAATTTGGCAAGAAGCTAGGTCTCACGACACAGTAAAGGAAAAAGTCCGAACAACGTTAATTTGTAGTTTTATATATCACATAAAAATGTTTTTTTTTTTAGATTACAAAATTACATTTGCAGTTGGAGAATTGACCGTGGCATATATCGATGTATGGGAGAACATGTTTTTCAACTGCAGTGTTAAGTTTATTTTTGGGATAAATTCATCCCAACTAACAGAAACCTTCATTTTGCGTGGTCCGATACGCACTTGGCCAGTTTTTTATTATTATTATGTGCAAAATACAGCCCCTCCACTCCTAAGTGTTGAGTTTGTCACTAGGCTTAACTGGCAGTGGCCCCATAAGACATCGCAATTCGCCACCCTTACTGTTACAATCGTGGATTAATATTAAACCAATTAGATTGTTACTATCGTTCGTTTTTTTAATCCCAGACACAAATTTGACATTTCAAATGATTGTTGTTCGTTTTTTTGTAGTAAAACTTCTTTACGCACGCTTGACTTGGGGAGTAAGCTGGTGAATGCGTGACGAGAGCGTTACGGAAAACGTCGAACGGAAGTTGTTTTTAAATTTTAAATATGGAACACACCGCGTCACCGCCGCGGGTCGTCCCGCTAAATAGGTATTTTTTTTTAATTCACTCTGGTTGGTTATAGTGTGTTATTTTTTTATTTATTTATTACACTCACAAGACCGCAGCTTTTTTGAAGTAAAACTTCTTTTGCTAGCGAACGGTGATTTCTGTTTTACTTCTGTCTTGTGAGTCTTATGGTCTAAAGCACAATCGTTTTTTTTTTCTTTTTATATTATGGAGGGGATGGGTGAACATTTGCACCTGTCAAATTTGTATCTGGGATTAAAAAACGAACTATATCTAAACAACAAACCACGCTTCAAACGTTTCGTTATTCAGTCGGTAAAACAGCACAAATGGTGGGTATACTGGTACGCATCGCACATATCTACCTATTTGTGATTTGTATTTGATTACCTAATCCCAAAGGTCTTAGAAAATAGCAGTTATGTAAAACAGTTATAAAATGTGTCATCCGACCGCACAAGCAATGCCAGCACTTAGTTTAAATGAGCTCATGCTCGATATGGAATGTTTCCTCGTTTGTGGAGTCGTAAAAAATTGTTATTTTGGTATGGATTTTAGAGGTTGGCTATCAAAAGGTTTTCTTGTTTAACTTATTGTAATTTCCGCATAGCGTTTTAAAATATAAGCTCACCTAAAGTGATAGGTAGTTACGTAGGTATTTAAAATGAGACGAACCAAAAAGGATGTGATGATTAATGATCCTCGTAGCTATCCCTCTCGGCGGCTTCCTCTCTTCTTCCGTCCAGTCCTGTAGGACAAACGATCATGTTCTCGTTACCCACATGACCATTGAAATTTTAATAAGCATCGTTAAAACACGAAGGCAGTCAAACAACCCAAGCAGTTAGAACACATTGAAGTATTAGTCAAACTGTGTCTACATCATGCAAACATTTATGACGACGGACAAGATCGGGTAGGCAAGGACATTCGGACACACTACCGAACCATTTGTCAAAAGCCGTGTGTAGACGGTGAGCGGCGCTGCGGGTCGCCATCGCTCACCTGTTGGAAGCGGGCCTTTCTGTGTTTGGGCTTGGCGTCGTCGGTCGGGGGCTCGTCGAGCGGCTGCGGCAGGCTGGTCCGCGACGCGTCCAGCGGCCGCACACCCGCCACGGGCGCCGCATTCGCCGCTGCCGCAACGACCGCGCCTGCCAGGCTGGCCCGTGAGCCTCGCGGTGACCCTTCGCCCTGTGAACCTTGGGCACACAACACGCTTCCATCCCCAGAGGCACTCCTTCGCACTCCATTAAAGTCAGCGTCCACCCCGCCCCCACCCCCACCCGTGCCGCCACTGCCGCTACCGTCCAGAGGATTCACATACAAGTTTGATGAGTCGTTCTCGCATGCGATGTCGCCCTCTGAAGGAAAAGGGTGCGTAAGGCATGATGCAAATGTATCTGTAACGTAAGACATAATACGTACATGGAGCCGCACACTACCACATACGGTGTATGCTGCTCTTATACACATATCATACAATACGCATGGTTAGAGTAGAATGGGTAGCATGTGTGCCGAAAGGACATCCGACGTTACAACAGTGAACGAATAAGGACAAGATAGTGACAAATAATTGATCTGATTCTACGTCTACGGGTTGATTGCACATATAAAAATACATCAAAACAAAACTACCTATTTCTTTAATTAAAAAAGACGGTATGAACAAGTCTTGTAAACAACAGTGAACTAAAACACATTGAGCTGAAAGGCTTCTACAGACCGGCGCGACTCGCGACACAAAGGCACCGCTCGTCGCGCAACACGTGGGGCCTTTGTGTCGCGTCGCTTGTCGCGGCGGTCTGTAGAAGCCTTAACGCTTTATAAAACAAATTTTCTTGACTGTCCCGTTGTTTACAAATTTACAATAAAGGGAGGGGGCATATGTAGAGTTCCGTACGTACCTGGGCTGTCGAGGCTGTTGGGCGTGGCCTCGGGCAGCGCCTTGGGTGCGCCTAGGTGTCGCGCTAGGCACGCCAGCTCCACGCACACCGGCTGGCGCAGGTCGGACGTCGACATCGGCATCAGCTGCTCCGCGTCAATGAACTCCTTATACCCCTACACGAAAGTGTTACACGCACTATTAACTCCGTTATGAAGAAACCAGCATTTGTGTCATATCATTCCAATGTCACGTTTCTGAACATTTACACTTCATTAACAGTAGGTATTGCAGATTTTCTAGGACCAATTAGGTAAGATTTTATATTTTAATTTTGGACGCCATCAAAATGGAATTACCTACCAAGTTGACGAAACGATTGTATGTTTGACAAAAATTACCTTCAAGAGTCCTATGTTAATAAAATGATTAGCTGCAAACATTTAAACCGAAAGAAAGAAATTATAAACCAGCGGATGGGTAGTTAATAAATTATTACACTTATCTAAAATAATAAGTAAGTAAATACTTACAGGTTAATGCTAAATGGAAATATTGTTATTAGTAAGGTATTACATACGATAATAATAATAATAAATAAATAGCATAATTAGGTAATTAATAATGAGGCGTCTATAATTCATGAATGCGTTAGTATCTTAGTAGGTACCTTGAACGTGCAAAAACAACATTCAAACTCAGAAGGCAGCTGATCCAAGTCAAGCTGTTTGTCAGCCATCTTCTTTTCCTAGAAAAAGAGAAATCATTAGTAACTAGTTATTTTCGTTCCTAGGTTAGAGAATAATAGTAGTGAGTCAGTGCAAACCGTCGACGAAGTATCAATTTGAAGAAATTAAGTCGGTTAATGATTCGAAATTGCAATCGGTGATCGTCGGCGGTTCATGGAAGCTTAAATCTGTGATGCGTTTTAAATTTGGCTGTGACAAACAGGCAACTATGAGAGTTCTACAATGATTAATTGTCCGGCAACGAGTGATAGCAAAGATGTAAACATAGGTGATATCTTACTGGTGTAGGTTCGGGATTTATGAGCAAGCGTTTCTCCGGCGAGCCGAGCCCCTCGTTCGAGTAACGACGCTCTTTCTGAGGGCTGCTCTGAAACTGTTACCTACAGTGTTAGCGGAAAGCTTATTGCTGCGATGTGACTACAGCTTCAAAAGGGTGGGTCCGTCCAAAGCTTAAAGCGAAAATTATTAAGAATATTGACTCTTCCCCTCCTCTAGCGCACTGCTGATATCTGCTGAAGCAAAAACAGATTGTGTCGTGAAATTGCAAAACTCAAAGACTAAGTAGTATTATTATTGGCAGAAAAAAAATACTACTACTTAAATAAATGCGTGTTGGAACTCACCCTGCGATAGGCAAGATGATTGTTGGACGTACCCATACGGTTGTGAGCAAGTGTTATTACCTGGCTGGGGTCAGTACTCTGAGGCAGCGTATTGATGATGGAGTGTTCGTACTGTTTGTAGCAGCCCGTGGTGGCCGGGGCCTCGCCCTCCAGGCTAGTGGCGTCCGCCTGCGACAAGTTGTGTCCTGAAGACACATACCACTGTGAGTAGCGACGTATTCCATATGGTTCACTATTGTCCTCGTATATATTTATTTATTTATTTGTTAATAGTATGAAGGAACATTTAAAACATGACAAAAATAACGGCGTGAACTACACAACACACATTCCACACGAACAGTACAGTACACAGAATCCAGCGTCCTCCGGATACACACATCAGACAGTCCACACAAGAGGAATGTTAGTTCTATAAAGCGTTAGGCTTACGCTGACAATGTAATCGACCTTAGATTATAGTCTTCGTCGCACATCGCTAGCTACACGCGACGCGACTCGACCCCGAGTAACAGACTTAATATAAAGGGGTCGAGCGTGACCACTGTGAGAGTGGCAAGATGCTCATCGGGCGTCGTCTCTCGCCTCAACGAGGACGCACTTGTCACCTGAAGACAAGGAATAAAACTCTCTGAGTGCACCTCGCCGCAACCAACGAGTGAACATAGCTGTAGCTGCGATGTATCGTGAACTGTTTGGTTTGATTTCAAGATGTCTGCTAGTCCGGAGAGCCATATCGATGCGACGTGCACACATTCAACATTCATTGCATCCAATAAACACAGACACTGTTTGAGCACGAAAGGCATGCGTGCACAGTGAAAGATAGACTTAACGTGCATTCCGAGCGAGAGACATATGACATGGACAAGCGGCAAAGCGAGTGACCTATGTGATACTGACCTGTATCTACGATGACGTCGATGAGGTCCATGCTCTTGGCGAAGGCGTCGCGCAAGTTAATATGGTGGAAGGAAACGATGGAGCCCTCGCGCTTGGCGCGTTCCAGCGCCTCTCGTCGTTTGAGCGCCTTTTCGCGCCGCATCTGGTTCTTGTAAAACTCGGCGAAATTGTTGACGATAATGGGGATGGGTAACGCAATTACCAACACGCCGCAAATACAGCAAACTGAGCCGATGACCTTGCCCAACGGGGTCGTGGGGTAAATGTCACCGTATCCGACTGTGGTCATGGTGATGCCGGCCCACCAAAACGTTTCCGGAATTGAAATAAATTTTGTTCCCGGCTCTTCTTTCTCAGCGAAGTATGCCAATGAGGAGAATATGAGTACTCCCATCGCAAGGAACAACATGAGCAATCCGAGCTCCTTATAGGAGTTTCTGAGCGTGAACCCGAGCGACTGTAGCCCGGTCGAGTGTCGGGCGAGTTTGAGGATGCGCAATATTCGCATGATACGGAAAATTTGCACAACACGCCGCACGTCTTGAAACTGATCAGTGGCATTCTTATTTGTTTCGAGCAGGAAGAGAGATACAAAATAAGGCAATATAGCCAGTAAGTCTATCACGTTCAGTCCACCCTTGAAGAACTTCCATTTATCCGGCGAAGCACTGAACCGCAGCACGTACTCGAGCGTGAACCACGTGATGCACACCGCCTCGACCATGGCCAGCTGCGGGTTATCCATGGGCGCGCCCTTGTCGTCGTACACTTGCATCTGGGGTATCGTGTTGAGAGTGAGCCCTATCGTGGACAGCACGATGAAGAGGATCGAGATGACCGCGATGACCTGCAAGCACGCATCAGTGAGCGGTGAGCGGCGGGTCTCGGGGACCCGCACTCGCCGCCACCGCGCTGCCACACTGTGCAACTAAGCCTTGGTACCTAGTCATATGCCACATGTGTCAGATCGGTCAGTTATATGCCAATGTTTATACAGAACTACTCTTCCTACATGTTTGTACATCGGTGGTATACTACTTAAATATTTGTAAGATATGTCATTAGGTATGTATTTACAGACAAACGGTAAAAGCCAATATCGTATGTAACAAATGTCTTAATAGTAATCTTAAATTTTGGTGTAGAAATAACATCTATTCGTGTGACTATGTTAGTAGTGTTGTGTGGTTTCGGTGTAGATAAGTAGGTAATTTATATTAAAAAGTGTGGGTGAACGGACGCGCGTCCGAGTTAAAACTATGTAGGTATATGCGCCGCGAGCGGGAGGCGGAACGAAGCAGACGCTCGTCCGTCCATCGCCTGCATCGCTCGGTTAGTCGGATAAGTATCACGAAGCGGAAGCGCTGGTGGAGTAGGAGTAGAGCGGGAGACGAGCGGGAGCCGGGAGCGGACTGGCGGGGGAGGGGGGACGCCGGCGGGCGGCGCCACGCCGTGGTGGGAGGCGGCGCGGGCGCAGCGCGGCGCGCGCCGGACCCCCGCGGGGCCGCGTCCGGCACGCGCCGGCGCCGTCCCGTGCCACCCCGCACGCCGGCCACTGTGCGCCGCCTCAGCGGCGGCTGGTCACATCGCGTAAGCCCATCCCATCTTTGCAACTTTGCGACAACAATTA
This sequence comes from Tiliacea aurago, assembly GCA_948098905.1. Taxonomy (NCBI): domain Eukaryota; kingdom Metazoa; phylum Arthropoda; class Insecta; order Lepidoptera; family Noctuidae; genus Tiliacea; species Tiliacea aurago. The sequence goes on from OX402590.1 coordinate 10,958,920, forward strand.
AGCTTTGTTTTTATTAAGTTCCCTATTGAGAACTTTCGACGTGGCTGTGAACATTTATAAAATTTACTGTAATAAAATATTATTTACAATCCTGAAGATTGCCGTGAATTTGAAACATTTGACTTGATAGTAAGCATAAAATACTTTTTGCAGCTTTGAAAAGAAGTTAACAGTATTAAAGCAATAACAAACCAAAAAAAATGATTTTTAGAAAACCTTCACTTTACATTGCACCAACTAATAAATACATAGAGTTGAGAAAAACTGTTTTTCAAATCGTTAATTAATTATGACCGTCACGGCGAAGACGCCCTCTGTAAACCACAACACAATAAATGACTGCACGATCAGTGTTATCACAAAATAATGTTAGCACAAAACAATAACGTATCCTACAGAAACTATAAATTCCGAGTCATGTGTTGTAGAATACTTTGTCTTATATCTTACAACAAATTAACGGTTACCATACCATAACTTGTTTAAAACTTAATGGAGTAGAACTATACATAAACAATAATTAATAAATAAATATTATGTAGAGTCAAACTTAATAATACATAAATAAAGTATGCAATGCATTTATGCACATAAGCAGTGTTTACTGAACTTTCGTGTGGAATAAAGTAGATAGAACGAACAAAGATGTTAAAATTTCATAACTTGCATGTATATAAAGGGAAGGAATATTTATACTATATAAATTTTGTACTTACATACGCAAGGTTGCACCGCTGTTGTCGAAAAAATAGAAAGTAGAATAGTAATGCTACGAAGTAAGCTGAAAGGTGCTCGAACAAAACAATGTACACAACACAATATCGATTCGACAAAAGCGATCAAAGGTTACGATCCAGAAACACAATACAACATTCACATGGAACACAACACCACATTCCATTAAACGGCAACGAACAAACTGACTTGCAACACCGAAGGAGGAGCCAGCGATAGATGTTATTCATGCACCACAACACAACACATATAAATATAAACTCATATACCAAGCTTGTTTCCTAAATGCATTTATTCATGAAAGCTCAGTATTGAAAGTGTCAAATCCTTGAAACAAAGTGTGGCAAAGTGAAATGTGTACGGATTACGAAACAAGCCTTTTAAGTTGGTACATTATTAGGAAGTAGGTGGTTGTATACCAGTTTATACGTTAAGTATTTCATATTTGTATATGTAAACAAGATGTCTTACAGTGGTGGAATGAAAGTGGACATTAGATACAGAATGTTTTATGTTCATCGATGTAGTAGACAGTACTTAGTGAGTGTGCTTACAGTGCTTAGTGTACCTAAACTTAGGTGAGAATAGTATAATTTCAAAGCTTAATGTTATGTTTAAAAATAACTACTTCTGCAAATATCTACCAGTAACAGTACAAATCTTGCGCACATGGACATTTCAAGAGCCTTACTCAAAACTCACAATTCACAAAAGCATCTATCTAAAATTTAACTAGATTTAGAAAAAAATACTATATTCTATAACCCTTAAGTACCCTTACACTAAACTATCCTCGGCAGCTTTGCTAGAGTGGCAGGGTTAATAATATCGGTAACTTGTTATTATTTCTTTGAATACGTCGCGATACGTTACCCTGGCTGCTATACTGGTGGTAGGTTTCTCGAGAAGGTCCCAGAGCCACTTCTGGTACTGAGCGCATGTGCCCTGACCGAACTCCTCCTCTTCCCGCTGTCGCAAGCTCTCGGCTTCCTTCCTCATCTCCTCGTGCACGTGCTCCTTCCGCTGGTGGTACTTGTGCTGGCAACACGACTCCAGGTACAGTTCGTCCACGCCCCAATACTCGAGATCGTCGCTAAACGCCAACACACACATTTCATCAACTAAATGTAACTTTCCAGTCCGATAAAAATTGAGTATTGAACTGAAGCTCTTCGGGTGCCTGGAAAAATTAAAAATCTTTTGAAATCCAGTTCTGGGCAAAGTGTATAAGGTATATATAATTTCCATAAGTGAGAATATTAACAAACGCAATATAAAAAAGAAGCCCAACTGAACGTTAAAAGTTAAAATAGTTTAAGTAAATAACTATTACGGACTAAGGACTATAGTAGTCATGTCTGATTTTGCAGCGAAGTATAAAAAGATATTTCCTTTATAGAGGAAACCTTTCTCCGCTAAGGAACTGCAATTGTTTTAAAACACAATAAAATACCCCGATGAAAAACAGCGTACCTATCGAAAAAATACTCGTTGTCTTGTAACGAGTAGTCGTCGCATAGTTCCGTGATGGCCTCGTGCGTGTTGCAGTCTCTCAGGCGGCCGAGCCTTGTGTGCGGCAGGCGCTCGAGCGTGCGCCAGAGCACCTCGTGGCGGACGCCACCCACGTTGATGATCACTCGCTTGCTCAGCGCTTTCGCGCGGAGCATCATAAACGGCTCCGGTGGTAGCGACGACATCGACCTGCAAAGGTAGTTGTTGGTTGCAGTAAGTAAATGATGATTCTTGCTTTGATGACAAGTACCACAAAATAGCCATGTGAATTCATTATAAATAAAGACACAACTTCTTGCTCGAAGTTAATGCAATGTGACGAAAATTTAAAGTATGTGCCTTTTTGTAGTTTCTGCCTACCCTCTTTGGAAAAACGCGCTTGTTCATATATGTGACAAGAATACAAATACATTCACTCAAAAGAAATGTCGAACAAATGAATGGACCACTCTATAATAGGGTTGTCATTCAGACGGAATTCACGGAAAATCAATCCGAGCCGAGGAAACTGCAACGGATCGGTATTTTGCATGGCTGGAATATCACGTAACACCATCCGCTACGTGCCATTTCCCAGAAACTTTAAAAATAACGACAGATATAGCACATTTGACACATTTCCATGAACGTGTAGTGGGGTTGTTTCGCAAGGGAAACGCTCTAAACAGCCTCCCTAAGTGAAGGCTATGAATTTGAATCTGTCCTGAGGTAGGCAGGGTATAATCGTCCCAGAGGCTTTCGACTTTTATAGCGAACCCAAAGGTACTCTAGTAATGAGCATCTGCATCTCTTGTGAAATGAAATGAAATCATATTGAAATGAAATGTTACATAATGCTTTTTCATATTTATCATCATGATCATCTTCCTGCCCATGTTACTTGGGGTCGGCGCAATGCGTTTTCTTCTTCCATTCATTTCATTTATCATACAAGGTGTAAATGACCCATCATGCATTCATTAATTTCAGCCGAAAGACGTCCACTGCTGGACATAGGCCTCGGGGGGGGTTGCCATAACCGCCACCATGCTTAGCAGGCGGGTTGGCGATCGCAGTATGGTGTTAAAATGCATAGAGAACGCTGCTGCCCATTCTCTAGTAAGTCCCTTAGTCGCCTTTTACGACACCCACGGGAAGAAATAGGATGGTGCTATTCTTTACGTCCGGCACCACACGGAGCCCAAAAGACCCATCACATCGCGTCAACTACGCATTCTAGATATCAACTAAACTAAATAACATTGCACGAAAGTAATTGATGGAAAACTTTTATTTTTGGTGTGAACAGTCGCTGTTTACGGTAGGGCTCAATGTTAAGCTGCGTCTAGGCTAGGCGAACCGAGCATGAGCAGAGCATGAATTCTCGTAGGGCTGATCGCGGGGTCCAGTTTGTAACGTTTAAGAAATTAAAGTACCTGGAGTGCGTGCGCTGGAGATCGGGCGCGGGCGCGGGCGCCGGCGCCAGGCCACGGTCGAGCGGCGCATCCTGCGCGGGCGCCGCGAAGCCCATGGGCGCGCGCGGGGGCGAGTCGCCCACGTGCCAGCGCGCGGCGCCGCGGCCCGCCCCCTCGCCCCCCATTCCCGCTAGCTCATGGTGGCTAGCGCCGTCACCTCATCGGCTCCGTACTGTGCACATGTGCTCCAGGAATCTGAAAATAATAACATTTTCCGGTTAATGAACTGCGACAATTAGTCAATCTGCCGCCTTTTCCCAATTACGTTGGGGTTGGGCTTCCAGTCTAACCGGATGCACCTGCATACCAGTACCAGTATTTTACATGGAGCGGCTGCCTATGTGACCTTCACAACCCAGTTACCCGACACTGAACTGCGACAAGATGCTAGAAAATTATCGGTTCATGGTTTATTTATTTATTTAGGATCTCTAACAAAACATATAGGTACACAATACATAAATAATCTACAAGATCAGGTATCAAGTAGGTGTACTACTTCACACAGTATGCACAATAAAGTTAACAACAAAGTTAAAATATTAGTAGTCTGTCAAAATCTGCTGGCTATGGTCACCACGTAACCCGTAGAAATCTACTGCGGACCTACCGAATTGACCAATAACCTATTTTTGTCCTCTATGATCATCGACACAGACATATAGCAGCAACAAAAAAAAAACAGAACGTTAAGTTACCCGTCACCTTTAAAAAGCTACATCAACACAGTCCGCCTCAGAGCCTCTACGCCGTAGGCCTTGGCGTAGCTACGGCGTAGCACAGTCTACAAACGACTTATATTCACGTAGCGAGGCTTTCTTCTATTAATTTTCCAGTCTATAGACTCTGTGGGCTTCTTCATTTATATATTAACATTTATTACTATAATATATTTTAAAGTGGTGTTGTGAGCTTGTATATAGGGGGTGATCTTTGGAACTACTGATCTAATTCCGAAAAAAATTTCACGAATGGGAAGATACAGTATTGCCGAGTGCCATAGGATATTTTATGTTAAAACTTTCAAATTTCGCGGGGACGTAGTCGCGCGTAGAAGTTTTTTTTTTTTTTTTCCTTCTGGCTTCGCACGGTTTGTGCATTTAGCCAATGTCAAGTTTTAGTTCTTGTTTAAAATATTGATGAAATGAATTATAAATGCATGATGATGATATCCCCGCCCACTCCCCTTGAGTTTCAGTAAAGATGTGGCACTTTACTGAGTCCTCACGCGGACTTCTTGAGAGAGCTTGAAGCGAAGTTGCACCGTTTTGTTTCATTTGCCTACACTAATGCACGTTCACAAACACTTAATGGTTAATAATCCACCATTATTACACATTAATATTCGGCTAAACACTAATTTTGGAAAATTAAACAAACTGCTGAACATGACGCTTCACTTTCCCGCCAAGAACCGCGTAGAAGTTAGTAATAAATATGAAATCCGATTAGCCACACCTGGGGGTCTACCCCGAAGCAATAATCCGGCCAAATAATCGGCCGTTTCTTGACTTCCAAAGTTTATTTATTTATTTATTAATAACCAACTTATACTAACAGTTTGCACCACACATAAAAGTTATCGGTCAGTATTAGTAAGTTTAGCTAGGAGAGCATTCAGCACGTCAGTCTGTGGACCTGAACCTATCGTACCCATCCCCTTTAACCAACTACGCAAGTGGCTACAGGAGTTCACCGACACACAAGCGGAGAACTGGTGGTTCTCGACACCGGGCTGCAGGCAATCCAGGGAAGCCATGCCATCCTTAGATGGCAGGCTAACCAGGCGTTTACCACGCCTGGACAGGAACGGCCTGCGCCTGGTGACGGGGACCATTACGGGACACTGCTCACTAAACAAACACTTCCACACAATAAGCATAACGGACAGCCCTCTGTGCAGGGCTTGCATGGAGGCTGAATAAACAGTTGCGCATGTGCTCTTTGACTGCACAGGCGTCACCCAGATCAGAACAGAAACCCTCATGTCACCCTGATCCTTCACAGATATCCTATGCAGACCATAAGACCTAATCAGCTTCTGGAGGGAGGTGGGCTGGTTGGAATAAACCACTGACGGCCGCCATGGCCCACGCACAATGGTCCACATGAAGGAATAAGTGCGGAAACCAAACCCTCTAACATAGAACATAGACTTCCAAAGTTTAGTTTTTTTACTTTGAGGCCTTACCCGACTTCAAGTCTCATTTTTGAATTTGACTTATCTCTTTGACTGTCGTTTTTTTTTCGTCTTAGGCATAATTAGCCGTAGTCAGTAAACGGCCGAACATTCGGCCGACACTTCGGATTTATCTTCGGAGTTGACCCCCAGAGCCTCTACGCCGTAGACATCGGCGTAGCACAGCCTAGAAATGACTTATTTTCGAGTAGCGGTGGCCACACACATCATGGTCCCACACCTCAATTAAGGTGCCCACAGAATGTAAAGACTGGACTACCAATAGAAGAGGGGATCCTCTTCTATTGGTAGTCCAGTCTTTACATTCTGTGGGCACCTTAATTTAAATTTTAACATAATACGTATGAAAGCTGCTATAATAGGTACAATTGAACTTTAGAGGAATTACAAAAATTACCAACATTCGATAAAATAAACATTAATTAGTTTCAACGGACTTCTTGGCGGGAAAGTGAAGCGTCATGTTCAGCAGTTTGTTTAATTTTCCAAAATTTGTGTATAACCGAATATTAATGTGTAATAATGGTGGATTATTAACCATTAAGGGTTTGTGAACGTGCATTAGTGTAGGCAAATGAAACAAAATAGTGCAACTCTGTGCAACTTCGCTTCAAGTTCTCTCAAGAAGTCCGCGTGAGGTCTCAGTAAAGTGCCACATCTTTACTGAAACTCAAGAGGAGCGGGCGGGGATATCATCATCATGCATTTAATATAATACATTTCATCAATAATAACAAGTTTTGTAACTAAATAAAGACTTGGCTAAAAGGTCCCAGCAACCAGGCCAGTAAAATATTATTTAAAAAAAAATCGTTTCAAGCAATTACTTACGGACAAGAGCTTTTTTTTATTTATTTATTTGGGATGGGATTGCTCTTGACCTAAGTCTAGGTCAGAGGTGACAGAGACAAAGTCGACGATGGAGTGAGCTTACCCAGAAGAAGCCTGTGCACTCTCACTTTGAATAGATTAGGGTTGTATGCGTTCGGAAACACAGACGCAAATATTAATGTTAAATATTTACGATGTCAAAATAATTGTACTTACACAAAAGTAATGATTTATTTTTTTATTTCGTGTTATAGTGCACCGCATTTTTTGTCACATATTTGTTTCATTGGCGTACAGGGCACGCGCTTGCTTGTCACGTATATGTGTTAATGGCGTTCAAAAAGTTAAATGCTTGGGAAAAAACGGTTCTTCGTAAATCCGGGATAAAGTACGTAAATCTGTAAGGGTGGCTAAGCTGACACAAACTATGTTGTGTAACGGCTATATTTGTGTCGCGCCCCTTCAACACAACATCCCTTTCAAATTCCCTACCCTTGACCTACTCGTAATTCATTTTTAGTAGGTCCTGTCCCAACGCCGCATCCTTTCCTGCACTCAATGCGTATTTGAACGATTTGTATTGGAAACCTTTTTTGATCAGTTCTTAATACTGTAACAATTTAAAATTTCATTGCAAGGCACTATTAAGTATTTTGTTTTGATTTGACTGCCAGGCTTGTGGAATTTTATTTATTTTGAAGAATTCGAGATTTTGGAAGGTAGAAGTTCTCCATTTCATTTATTAGTAATTGTAGTAATAATAATAGTAGGGTTAATCCCAAGCTAAATAATGAATGTTCAATTACTTCCAAGTAGTAGTTACAAAAAAAAACAACCAAATTCTAAAACAAAACACTACAAAGTGAAAAATACTTTAATTTCGGAAGTTGGTGTATTTTGATCTGTATTTTAGATTTTTTGTCACCGACTTCCGAAATTAAAGTTATTTTTCACTTTGTAGTGTTTTGTTTTGGAAGTCGGTTGTTTTTTTTTTTTGTTAAACGGTTTATATTTTTCACTTTTTCACGGGTCAGTTTGTAATTTATCTATTTCATCACCTTTTACAAAATATTCCGATGCAGGGACGTTAATTGTTGAGGAGTTCTCCTGGTAAGAACCATATGCATTGTGACGAGCATAAATTGTCTACCAACCATATTAAAGTACCTAATCGAATCGCAACCCGTGAAATACTTATTATTAAGTAGTTCCGGTGGCCATCTCTGGTCTTCATCATCAGTTCCACTTCACCAAATGGTGCTTTCCGAGAGCAAATGCACGAGTTACTATAAAAAATACCCAACTCGCTATAGCCTATAAAATTTGAGGATTTCCATGGGATGCCCTCATCAGATTCTGACTTGGTGACATTGGGACCACCTCGAGAGCACACCCTTTCAAACAAAAAAAAGAATTTTCAAAATCAGTCCACAATTGACAGAGAAATCGGTGAAAATACTTAAAAAAAACCGGCCAAGTGCATGTCGGACCACGCACAATGAAGGGTTCCGTAGTTGGGATGAATTTATCCCAAAAACAAAGTTAACATTGTAGTTGAAAAACATGCTCTCCCATACATCGATATACGTTACGGTCAATTCTCCAACTGCAAATTTAAGTTGGTCGACTATTACTCGTTAACTTGTGAAGCCTACTTAGCTGTGATAGTTTTCCTTATAATTTCGTTATATATACTATTGCCATGAACTTTTTCACATATCTAAAACCAACCATTAAGCTGGCAGGGGGGGGAACACTTGACTCTAACAAAAAATAGCCCTTTATAGGTTAATATTACGCAAACGGATCCCTTAATTGAAAAATATTTTTGAACGGCCTATCCAACGATACCCCACACCATGGAATAGACGAGAAAAAAAGATATCATCCCCATTTCACGTGTAAGGGAGTTACCCTAAAAAAAAATGTTTTTCATAATTTTATTTTACCATTTTTTCGGCATGATTAATATGTATACACATGCTAAATTACAGCTTTCTAGGACTAAGCGTCTCTGAGCTAAGCTGGGGACAGACGGACGGACGGACAGACAGACAGACAGACGGACATGGCGAAACTATAAGGGTTCCTTGTTTACTACGGAACCCTAAAAACTGGTCAAGTGCAAGTCGGACTCGCGCACGAAGGGTTCCGTACCATTATCTATAAAAACGGCAAAAAATCACGTTTGTTGTATGGGAGCCCCCCTTAAATATTTGTTTTATTTTAATTTAATTATCTATTTTTAAGTGAATGTAAAACTAAAGATTCTGTGAATATTTCAAGCGTCTACCTGTTGCCGTTATCAATATCGAGCAAAAACGAGCAAAAAAATCACGTTTGTTGTATGGCAGCCCCCTTAAATATTTATTTTATTCTGTTTTTTAGTATTTTTTGTTATAGCGGCAACAAAAATACATCATCTGTGAAAATTTTAAAAGTCTAACTATCACGGTTCATGAGATCAGTCTGGTGACAGATGGACAGACAGACAGACGGCGGAGCCTTAGTAATAGGGTTCCCGTTTTACCCTTTGGGTACGGAACCCTAAAAAAGAACAAACATACCTACAGAACACATAACCTCCTCTTTTTTGGAAGTCGGTTAAAAACATACACACGAGCATAATAACCTCCTCCTTTTTGGAAGTTGGTTAAAAAGACTATAAAATTGTAGAATGTAGGTAATGGATGTAGGTAAAGCCACAGTATTTCAACTAAACTTTCGTGGCAAGCCTCGTCGCTTCGGCGTCGTATCGTTATGAAACCCACTCACTCACAAACATTGATGGATTACTTCCGTAGACCCAACGGTCAATGTTTTGAGGTAAGCGAAAGTAGCTCCAATTCGAGATTTCGAAACATAATGGAAAGCCCTAAAGGATCAGCAAAGTATGTTATAATGACGTAATGTTTAATAATGTACGCACACAATTTACCTACATTTTCTTTCTTTTTTTTTAGTTAAAAGTCCAGATATAATTTTTTAAGTTAATAAATAAATATAAAATAAATAAATTTTATTGTAACTATAAAACTCAGTGTACAGAAACTCGTATGTGTGTTCGATAACAACTGAACTGAACATTTTAGTATAATACTGTACTGTATCTGTGTTACTAGCTAGTTTTTAAACACTTTCCATTGTAATCTGTGGAGAACGTAGTGGGTAGCATAATTGTTTAAAATGTAATATTTAAGATAGATATAATGACTGTATCGTATTGTGCTACTGTTTGTTTTTCCTTAAATAAATAAATAATGATATTAGTTTGTATCATGCTGATGGGTTAAGCTTCTTTTCTACTTTTCTATAAATACACACATCAACAGAATCTAGGGATACCTTAATCCTAAATTATTTATGAATGTATAGTTTAAAATCTTTTTAGTTTCCATAAAAAGTTTATATACAGATTTAAACCTCTTTTATTCCCGGACATGACGGGCTCAGTATTGAGCATTTCAAATTTGCTGGGGTTCATCTGCCAAGGGTTTTGTCGGTGTTTTATACCATGTGCCTAAGTCACTCTTACTTGCCGGCAGAACTAATGAAAACACTGGTGGTTCCCATAGTTAAGAATAGGACGGGTGACATATCAGATAGGTCGAACTATCGACCTATATCTCTCGCAACCACAATGGCAAAAGTACTGGACGGTATGATTGATTCTAGCTTGAAGGAATGTCTATCTGTGCATGACTCACAGTTCGGTTTTCAACCTGAACTGTCAACGGAAAGCGCCATAGTAAGTCTCAAACATACGGTCCAGTATTACACTGATCGTAGGACGCCGGTATACGCCTGTTTTCTGGATCTCTCCAGAGCTTTCGATCTGGTAAATTATGATGTACTCTGGAGGGAGCTTGAGGATAGGGGTGTACCGACAGGAGTCCTCAGGATACTACAGTATTGGTATGGGAACCAAGAAAATGTTGTGAGGTGGTCCAATGCACTCTCTGAGACATACAGGTTAGAATGCGGTGTGAGACAGGGTGGTCTGACATCTCCTAGGCTATTCAGCACATATATAGATGGCCTAATCGTGGACCTTGGCAATATGCGGGTCGGATGTAGCGTCCATGGTGTAAAAATAAATAGTATCAGCTACGCTGATGACATGGCGTTGCTGGCGCCGACGGCAGGTGCCGTCAATGAAATGCTAAGGGTCTGTCAGGCGTATGCTGCCTCACACGGACTGGTTTACAATGTTAAAAAGTGCGAATACATTGTCTTTAAGGCCGGCGGTGAATGCCCAGATACTATACCTGACATTACCCTAAACGGCTTGAACGTCAAAAGAGTGACTAAATTCAAATATCTAGGGCATTTTCTCACTGACGACCTTAAGGACAATGTTGATATGGAAAGGGAGCGTAGGGCATTGGCGGTTCGAGGTAACATGTTGGCCCGAAGATTCGCTCGGTGTAGCAATCTGGTAAAAATAACACTATTTAAGGCGTATTGCCAGTGCTTTTACACGGATGACCTACGCATTCAGTATAATAATATTTTTAGGATGCTGTTGGGACTGCCACGATGGTGCAGCGCTTCTACCATGTTTGCGCAAAACCGAACTGACGGCTTCCACGCCGTCATTCGCAAGAAAACCGCGTCACTGTTGTCAAGGTTGCGGGCGAGTGGCAACAGCATTCTAAAAACTTTGGCGGAGAGTATCGACTCTCCGATTATTAAAAGTTTTGTGAGAAGGACAATCACTACAAATTAATTTGGGGATGTCCTTTTCACAATACTTTAAAAACTGTCTTCTCTATTGTATTTTTTGTAACTTCTAACACTAGTAATAAGTTATATTATTGTTTACTAACACGTTGGATCTTTGTTGTCCGAAAAATAAAGAATATAATAATAATAATAATATTATATTTTCGAAATTTAAAAATGTAAATAAAAAAAACAAAAGACAAAACAAAATACGGCGACAAAATTGTTAGTAATTCGTTACGTTCGCGTTATGGAAAATTAAAATTGTTTTCTTAATATTAATTAATTAAAAGGGATTAGATTGTTTTTCTTTTTTAATTTAACGTGCCGTGTGAGCTTTAAGAGTCATGTCACGTCGTCATTTGAGTCGAGATGAAATTTTACGAGCCGTGGGCATGTTAGAAAATGGTGCTATTCAACGCGTCGTTGCTGAGGCCCTACACATCAGCCAAAACGTGATATCAAGGTTGTGGTCACGTTATCGCAGTACTGGGGATGTGGCTGAATGGCACACGGGTAGATATCGTGTTTCTACGCAGAGACAGGGTCAATTTCTCTAAATGCCCGCCAGAAGACAACCCAATATCACAGCGATGCAACTAGTACAAAGGCTCCAGGAGCATCACCCGCTGCTGGTAAGCGACCAAACCGTGCGAAGGAGGTTACATGAAGTTGGTCTTCATGCTCGAAGACCGCTACGTGTTCCAGCATTGTGACGTGGCAATCGCGGTCGGCGGCTTTCGTGGGCTCGGAAGCATTTACCGTGGAGTGACGAACCATGGTCATTGGTGCTGTTCACCGATGAGTCCCGGTTTGGGTTTCATCCGGATTCACGAAGAACATGCGTTTGGGGAACTCCAGGGAGAGTTAGGAGTCTACGGCACCCTCAGGAGGTCCACTCATACCGAGGCGGAACAATAATGGTGTGGCCAGGAATTCGTCTTAGCGGACGAACCCAGCGCGTTTGGATCCAAGACAGCATGACTGCACAAAAATACTACGAGGAGATAGTTGAGCCTGTTATTGTCCCACACAGAATCCAAATGTGTCAGGAATTTCTACTCATGTACGATAATGCTCCTTCCCATACGGCGCGGCTGGTGTCGGCCACTCTCCGAGACCACGGTATTCAAGTTATGGATTGTCCTGCACAGTCGCCCGACTTAAATCCTATCGAGCATGCTTAGGACATGTCACAACGAAAAGCTTTGAGAGATTTCCCGCCAAATTTGACGACGGAACAACAAATTTACGAACACTTGCAAAGAATATGGGACCTCATACCGCAGCAAGACATTGACAATTTAATTTTGAGTATGAACAATCGATATCGATGTGTAATTAATGTAAGAGGTGGCAACACTGCTTATTAATAATTCGATTTTATAAGATTTTGTCAATTTTAATTAAAATTAATAGTTTTATACGAAGAAATGATTTTTTTATCATACAAATTTTCTAGGCAATTAAAAAAATGTTTTTTTTATTAAAAAACAAAAAAATTATGAAATGTTTTTTTATTTTATTAAAGACCTTAAAGTAACCTATCATTCTTCATTTAGTTTAGTTAGTATATAATTTTGTTATTTTTATAAATTAATTAGATATAATTTGTTATTTATGTACATAATATTTTAATTCTAACTAAATAAAGAGTATTTAAATCATTCTTCTATTTACTTTATTAGAAAATTCTTCTTAGATTTTTGATGAAATATAAAATATCCCTAGATTCTGTTGATGTGTGTAGTTAAATCAAAGTTGTTTTAATCACTTTTATTAAACTTTTTCAAGCTGTATGTGTTACGTTGTTTTTTCTGGTAGTCAGATCGGAAACACCAAACTAACCTACATAGTTTAAGAATTGATGTGTTTAAATCAACATTGCATGTAGTCACAATGTTGAAAAGTACTCGTATCAACCAAATAAGTATTACTTTTAGATTAAAACAGAAGCCTTTATATCAAAACTAATATCACTTTGATTGTCGACCAAAAGGACCATTATAAAAGCTCGTAGAAGCCTCGGTCTCACGAAAAACAAAAGGTTATTCACCCCGAAAACGGTATTACAAGTTCAGCCAACCGATGGTAATTTATATGATATCTTTTGCGGGAGGTTCCCCGTCGTTCATAGTGTATTTTTATAAATCGTTCCAAATTCAATTCTCAACATAAATTATTTTTCTTAAACTTGCTTGGAAATTCGAGCATTATTTTGACAAACTTCTTCGAGATAAATCGAAATTGCTGTACTGGCCAAATAAGCGAGCAGCGGCCACTATGCGAGCAGCGGCCACCAAAAGTTGTATGAAAATCCATAATTATGTGTCGTGGTTTAGCGGCCAAATAAATTACATATTAAACTCACAGCTATCGTGTAATTTAGAACGATGTTTTACTCCAAAACATGGCAACCAAGGAGGTAACTTATCAAAGGTTTTATTTAAATTTCGAACTGGCTTGCAAATAGAAAGCTGTTTATTGAAAAAAAAAAAAGAAATTAACACATTGGCGCGTGAAAAATTTATCGTTGTTCTTCATTGAATCTGGAATTTATAAATAATTTACTTTGTTTGAACTTCCGCGCTTTATTTGAGAAAAACACTACCTATACAAGCCTTGGCCGCAACCAGGCAGGCATTGATGAACTCACGTATGAGTGCCTCGGCTTCGCCTCGGCTCACATTTTCACGTTCGTCCGTCAATGCCCCTGTTGCAGGCCGCTGCAGTAAAGTACTATGAATTAAAGTTCGGTACTCTTTACTTAAACAACTTAAAGGTAGGAGGGCATTCTATGTTCTATGTTAGAGGAGTTGGTTTCCGCACTTAGTCCTTCATGTGGACCATTGTGCGTGGGCCATGGCGGCCGCCATTGGTTATTCCAACCAGCCTACCTCCCTCCAGAAGCTGATTCGGTCTCATGGTCTGTTCAAGATATCTGTGAAGGATCTGGGTGACCCGAGGGTTTCTGTTTTGATCTGGGTAACGCATTTGCATTCAAAGAGCACATGCGCAACGGCTTCTTCAGCTACCATGCATGCCCTGCACAGAGGACTGTCCATTATGCCTATTATGTAGAAGGTAGGAGGGCGTGTTAACGATTTGATTACGAAAATGAAAAAGCCATATCATTTGTATGAAGGAGTCGTACAAAACAAAATGAAACGAAAACAAAACAAAACTGTCAACTCACAGTACGGCACGAACCACTATGTAAAGCACTTCAACAAAGGCGATGCTATTAAATAATAAATTCGTGGCAGTCCAGCCACATCGATCGGCTGTAACTTTACGGCAGCTATTCCTTGAAATATTACGTCTGTAGCCGCACAGAATACATCAATAATTACTGAAAGAAATCCTCAGCAAGCACTTGTAACTCGTACTCCAACAGAATAGAAAATTTAAAACAAATAGATTGAAGTGAAAAACATAAATAGTTGCTTTCATTTTGTTATCTACGTAACTACATTCTCTTGGCAGATTTAGAGCAATTATGAATGTTTGCGTTAGTATTTCAATCAAATACACCTACGTAATGTAGATGCTCCTAATAGAACACAGAAATAATATTTCATTTCATTCATTTGAACATATGGGACCGTGTGACGACACCAAAAGCTCAACAAGTTTTTCATAACAGACTGTCATTGCGTAGATAACATAGGTAGGTACTTATACTCACTATAATGCACAAAGCTTACGTATTGTATAATACAAACTCGCAGAACAATCTGTAAAAAAATTCTTACAAAAATATCTCAAACGAAAAGCTCGCCCGACTCTGATCCCGATGTTTGAATAACAAAATCAAAAATCATTACGGGTCACATAATAGGCATAGGATAAACAAGTTCAGATCCTAATTTACTATTCAATCGGAGCCGTCATGAAACTACCGAAGTAAAATAAATAAAAGTCGGGTAGGTACATATTTGCTAGAGACTCCGAGAGCATTGAGAGTCGGTGGGTGGTCAGCAATCGATTACGGGCTCGCGTGGCGCGCCCCGCGACCCGAGCTTATCAAGCCTTCTGACCGACCCTAATCTAATAATAGACATCATGGCAACGTCCTCGACGCAAACGTTATTTGTCTACCCTTTGTTTGCATTTTAGTTTACATAACATCGATATAAATTACCGTAGGTATCTCTAATATCGTATGGCTGTAGGTGTAAGCATAATTTTCAGTTTTAAAACATGCACTAAATTATCTGTGGAAATGCGTTCCTTGCGAAGCATGCGTGGTGTGACTATAAATGATAGGCAGAAAAATTATGTTATATGGCAACGGTTTGGTTTAAAAGAAGATGTAGTGACAATAATTGATTAGAGTAGGTATGGTCATGTTGAGAGGATGAATGAAAGGCGAATAACAAAAGGTAATTTACAAGGCAGAAGTGAGTGGAAACATGAGTGGGACAACAACGGATGGGACATTCTAGAAGGACATATAGTGACCTTATTAGTGATGTTCTTCAGAAAGGCGCAATACTCGCAACCGTGCAACGTGTATGACCAGATGTATGAACGTAAACGAAGCAAAAAGAGTATGTAAGGAGCGTAGCAGGTGGCCTTCTATAGTTTCTGCCTACCCCCATAGGAAGAAGGCGTGAGTTTATGAGTATGTACTAAATTATCTTTTAAAATCCATCGACGTTCTCTTTGAAAGTTTGAAATTGCAGTAAAGTGTCGAACTATAAACCTGGTAATAAAACTCAAACAGTACGTAAACTACGAAACATTTATAAAAATTTTGCTATTTTAAGAAATGTTTCCGTTTCCGCTATTACCGTACAGACTGTAAGAGGAAAATAGGTAACCTAGTTTAAGGTTCGCGTAATAACGTCACTTGGCTGCTGCCTCTGCATTATTGTAACTTTTTAACACATTTAGAAGACCGTTTACAGTTTAAATGCTGGAATAATCACAACAACTGTGAGGTGAAACTGCGCGTTCTTTCCCATCCTTTTTCCAACCATCGCCAGTATTTCAACTCATTAGCAAATAAACGTTAAGTTCTATTCATGGAACGAACAATTTTTCCACTGGGTTCCACGTGGGCCCATATTTATAATGTACTATGACGATGACGTAAATAGCCGGGAAACCCATCGAATAAAAAATAAAACTGAGGAAAAAAGGTATACCTAGTCAAATATTACCACTGAAATTCAGCCTATGTATGCATCCTTTGTGAATAAGTATAGGTTTTACTATTATATCACACTAGTAGGTAGGTATGTTTCGCTATAAACACCACAGTAATAAAAAGATTTTTAAACAACAGTTCTGAAAAACATGTCTTACGGTAGCTTGCAGAATGTTTCTGCCCCAGACTTTGACACTCAAAGCGAAAGAACTCGGGCGAACTAAAAGTTTAAATAAGAAAAAGTAAAACAACGAACTATCTTTAAACGTCTATCTTCACATGGTCGGACACACTAAACCGGCCCGGCACCGACGCTGACAACCGACAAATGGGGTGTGCATTCAATTTGCCAAGTAAACTTAGGGCCGCTTAAAGTTATAGACCGATTTTGTCTAAAATCGAACTGCGTTAAGCTGTGTAGGTACTTGCTTTAAGCAGTGGAATATTACCTATACAAATAGCAAAACGGGTTTCTTCTATTGGGACTTGGGGCGTGCATCGCAATAATTTTTACGCAATCATATGTGCCGTCCAAGCAAAAAGGGTCCAGTAGCATTGAAGTATAATGTACTACGTACTAGTACATTATACCTCAATGTCCAGTTGTAGGGTATTGAGTTAAGACTAGATTCGGTATTTAGAATAGTCAATTGATAATATAGCATTGAGGTATAATGTACTACGTACTAGTACATTATACCTCAATGTCCAGTAGTGGGGTATTGAGTTAAAACTAGATTCGGTATCTAGAATAGTTAATTGATCTAGAATAGTTAATTGATAATAAGGATTTCAAAAATATTCAAAAACCGTCTTATTTTATCAGACATTAGAAGCTGAAACTCTGAAAAACTAAATTTAAGAACAGCCCGTTAAAACAGGCTCCAATTAAGCTTTAAACCACTGGTACCTTTTTACTAAGCTTTTGTCTTAAAATTTCTGGTACTTAGAAACATCATATTATAAAGTCATTTACTGTAAGAACTTGTAGATAATTGAGCATTAATTAATAATCAATTAAAATCGCGAAATGCAAACTTTACAAAACTGCGTACCTACCTATATCTCTGAAACTAAATGCCGACAACTGGACACGTTTGCTTGGACGCCCATATATTGGCATTCTACACAAACCATAAGCTTCTGCTTTACCTCCGTACCTAGTGTGAAATAAAATGTTCGTCACCAATTTACGTAAAATAACCACTTTTATGCGTACAGGCATGAAATTTCATATAACAATATTATTGAAATATTGCTGCGGGACCCAATGCGGGAATCGTAAAGATGATTTTATGTGTTATGTTGGACTTGTGCTCCCGCTATGTAACTACGAATACAGCTGAAAGGAATAAAAGGTAGGTATTCAGAATAAGAACCCTTAATCTTCTCTCAGTCAACCTTGAAAACTGGATGGTCGATACTTAGGTATGTGACAATCAACAGATGATAAACCTCCATCGTGGAACAAAGGCCCCCCCTACCAATGATCTCAGCTCGACACTGTCCACTGCTGGACAAAGGCCTATCATAAGTTGTACCCAACGGTTCCCTTATAGCTTCTAGCGGTGCACTAGAAAGAACTTGCGACATTGCCATAATCATAACATTTATAAGGGTTTGTAAACGTGTTCGCATATTAAAGTTCATGTTACAGCTCATCCCAATTTATATGTAGCCCCTAATAGCTTTTATGGAGCTCATGGGAACAGATGTGACACCTATCCAAGCTGGCGACCTCTTCCCTATAATGTATGATAAATAATATGTTTTTCACCATAACACAATAACCAAGATAAAAGATATGCGCTCAGCGCGACCGACCACAAAAGCGTATACCCAATAAGAACAAAGTAGTATCTTGTACTGGTAATGGGTCGGTTGCGGCGAAAGTTCTTACTGGCCTACATACCTATAGCTAGAATATAGGTCACGTGACGTTTATATCCGGAGCCAGCCATTATCTCGACGCCACTCCGTCTGCGAGGCCTACCGTCGCACAGACCTATTTACAATTATACCAACCGCAAGTCCTATACATACCTGACGTACAAATAAACTGTTCGGAATATATTATGAGTTGAGTAATTCTGTTACTTTCTGTATTTAATGTTGGCAAGAGCAGGACGGAACTACGTAACTGATGCTTAATAGGCTTGCTTGGGACGCGGGTGGAGACTGCTCCGTATTGATCTCAAGTCGTGAACGGGGACAGCCGCCGCCACTAGTAAATAAGCCAAAGCTTCGCAAACTTTTATCATCGCCTTACTACTTTTATTTACACGCGTCAACAGCACCACATACACACATCAGTACACACGCTTCACTAACTCGCTCTCTTTATGTAAAAACGCGAATATTGTGCTCGATAAGATTGTAAGAGGCTATAGAGAATGGCATGCGACCCTCTGCCAAGTTTGTGGAGGGCGAGAGTGATTATTTATTTACGCTCGAGTGGATATAAAGCCTTCTTTGTAAAATAGGCCCCACTGGACCACAGCTTCTCATAGAGTTTTTACCAAATTGCTTATTTTTTATCTAACCGGGTAGGTAACAATAAAAAACCACTTAGCTAATCACAACACCAAAAAAACAGTACAATGCAGACAATCAAGGCGGAGATTTCTGAAAATGCTCAAAAATTTGGTTTTTTAAAGCAGTGTATCTCTTAAACCATAAATACGAGTATGTTTTCCAAAACAAAAACAGTATGACATTTTCAAGTCTTTTGTGCATACGGTGATGGAACTCAAAACATAATTAAACATAATTTAATACATCAAAACATCTTCAAAGACAACTCTTAATTATTGTTAAAAGCAGTTTATCACTTCGTTAACATTTATAATTATAATGCAAAGTATACCATAAAATTGCAAATGCCAAACTGCATCCGGTGATGGATTAATTTTTATTAATTAGTTAATATCTAATTTTATACTTACGATTTTATTTGCATTTTACGCCATACGAGTACGTTGTGTCATCGCGCATCTCTTTCTTTTGTACATGCAATCTGACAGTGACAGAACAACAAACACAACGTATTAATTTAACAAAACGTATGTTACGCATGTGTTATGTCATCACATCGGTTACAGTCGTACCGACTTAAGTTGTGTAATATTCAAGCTTACATATTAAGCGCAATGATTGGTCTGTAGCATGGTCGTTACACAGCTGCTACGAGGCGTAGAGCGCAACCGATTTGTAGCAGGGTTCCACGCGCTCCCGTAACCTCTAACCTTTATCGACGTGCCCGCGCCGCCCACAGGCCCCTTCCAGTTAATGTAGCCCCCACAACCCCTCTACGCTGAGCTTCCAGTAATTGAATCCAGAGCACGTGTGCATGTATAAACCATTTTAATACCAGCCTTTGAACGACACCCGCATAACACCTGGCTACAACGGCTAATAACCTTTTACCACCTTCCATAACATCGAAATATCACTCAATAAATGTTACTCTACCAATGATTAACCATTCGCAACACATAAATAGGACCATCGCGTTAAATGTAGCGGGCTATTAAATTCTCCAACGGGTAATGTGAATATAATGAATACCGATCGAGAGCCAATTACGGGCCTATGTATCATGTTTTAAATTGATGGTCATTTGGCCTGTATCCTGCACGGGTATACTATTATTATGGCGTTACGCCCAGGTCATTGCTAGCTCGATTAAAAAAATTATACGTCCACTAACAAATGCAGTAGTTTTATGGGTTCACCTAAATGATTTCGTATCTTAAAGACGCAATAAATATTATATGAGCTTTGTATCATAATTTCAGCTGAACACGTCCACTGCTGGACATAGGCCTCCCCCAAAAAAAAGGGGGGGGCGGGTGTTGCCATAATCGCCACGCTTGGCAGGCGGGCTTGGCGATCGCAGTATGGTGTTAAAATGCATAGAGAATGCTGCTGCCCATTCTCTAAGTAAGTCCCTTAGTCGCCTTTTACGACACCCACGGGAAGAAATGGGATGGTAACATTACAATAATGATAAGATAATGGTTATTTAGATAAGCTTAGCATGCGAATACAAAGGAAAGCTTTCAGAATTATTCAGCATTATCAGTTCAATCTAAACTGACTCAGCACACACTATCACGCCACGTTTACGTAGGTAGCTATACCGACAGCAACATTACACTTATTTTTATTCTGTGTGTTCACTCGAAAGTTCCGAGGGCAATAGAATACATTTTCCGGTCCATTAAATTGATTTGAATTACAGCGAGTGGCTGAAGAGCTAATGACGCCAATTACCACATTGTTTATCTGGCCCTTTACAGCGCCATTCACATGCAGTAAGTAGCCAATAAATTATTATAAGTATGGCCGTATTAGGCACAGTTTCCACTGGAGCTGAATATTATACTCGCATACGATAATCGTTTATATTCATAATATTGCAAATGAATTTATTCATTATTTTCATTCAACTACTCAAATATTATTGAATTGTTTAATGTATTAGTATTAAGTACTTGTTGTTGTTTCCGTTTAGGTTTATTTTGCCTTGTTTATTAATCCGCTTAGCCTTTTCCCAACTTTGTTGGGGTCGGCTTCCAGTCTAACCAGATGTAGCTAAACATCAGGGGCCCAAGTCTGCTATTATTATAAATTCAGTCATTCCAACACGATCCCATTGTCATGCCATTGTCATTTTGCTAAAAGTTCGTAATCTGCTAAATTGATAAAGGTCGATCATTGGTCGGTCAATGTTCTCGTAATAGAATTGTGTTATTATAGTGGCATTGTCGTATTGCCATTATTATAAAACCCATTAGTAGAATTGTCATTCATGTGTCATTATGTACGAGATTACCAATAAATGCAATTTCTTTCAATGTAGTGTCAGTGGCCGATCATTGGAAACTCATAATGACGCCATTATAATAGTAGATTACCAAACTTGTCAAAATCAACGTTTATGAAATCAATGATCGACCATTCTGACACTATTGTAATAGCAGACTTGGGCCCTGTATTATACATGGAGCCACTGCCTATCTGACCTCCACACCCAGTAACTGGGTAGTACGATGCCCCTTGGTAAGACTGGTTGTCAGACTTTCGGGTTTCTGACAACACATAACGACTGGTAAAGATCCACGAATGACTGCCTGGACCAACGGAGGAGTCTCGGTATGTAAAGATAGTCACCCATCCACGGACAGGAGTCTCGGTATGTAAAGATAGTCACCCATCCACGGACAGGAGTCTCGGTATGTAAAGATAGTCACCCATCCACGGACCAACCCTGGCAAGCGTAGCTTAACCTGATGATTCGACCCGTGTAGCTGTTATTACTTATCCACGAGCTCCTCCTTGTTCTAGCCTTGTACATACAGGGTGTAAAAAGACACATCACGAAGCCGTCATCTACGTATTCTGGACCTACATCAAACTAAGTAACTTTGGGCAAAAATAATTGCTGGGAAACGACTTTTATTTTTTCGTGTGAAAATTCACTGTTTACGGTAGTACGCAATGTAACGCTTGCAAATTAGGGGTTCACGCAACGATATAGGGATCGTGGGAGTATTTAAAGTTAAACTGGTTAAAAAAAAACGTCAAAGAAAGTTGGAACTTTATCTTTCAATATCTCCGTAACCAGAAGATTTCTTTTTTTGACCTGTGAATTTTATGCCGTCAGGGAAGAACATCTCTCGGCTTTGTACCTAAAATGAAAATAGGGTATGCGAAACGCTTATCTCGTAAAATAGCACTTAGTGTGAACATAATAAAAATTGAAGTAATGCTAACTACACAAAAAGGAACCGTTTTGTATGAAATAATTGTGTTTCCCATTATTGTCACTAGACGGCACTACTTCAGTTTCAGTACAAATTCAAGTTTACGTTAACGCTATCCAATAGGTACCTATAAAACCTCATACTAAGGCCACGGGTTTATATAATGTACTTATACATCACTAGCCTCTGATCGCGACTTTCGTCCGCGTGGGAGACAATTACTTAGGTATACCATAAAAGTATAAAACATAATATCCTAGGACACTCGGCAATGCAGTAGTGTAGCTTTTTTGAAGGAATGCTTGAAATTGGATCGGTACTTCCAGAGATCACCTTTTACAAACAAACAACTGTACCTTCTTATTTTTTTGGGTGGGAAATTATCAAACAACTTCTCCCGCTATGGGCGGAGCGGGAGGGCGTGTCAGACTTTTACTGACTAAAACCCACCCGTGTTCCTTCCGTTGCCTGTGTGCCAGGGCCACGATATCCCTTTCGGACAAACTCGCAACCCTGGCAGGGCAAACAATTGTACCTATTTATGCAACCTAAACCTCAACGAGTAATCACTGTGAAAGCATAAATTGCACTATTGCAGTTTAGGGTGGCCCTTACAGACGGTCCGATGCATTTTGACAATTTAGCATTCTAAGTAGCGGTAAACCCAAGCATGTAACCGATAGTTTAAGTTTTGAAGACTTACATGAGAGCATACGCTTTTGCTCACACGTATTTCTACTTTCTAGGGTTCCGTACCTCAATAGGAAAAAACGGAACCCTTATAGGATCACTTCGTTGTCCGTCTCTCTGTCTGTCTGTCAGTCTGTCAAGACCCTTTTTCTCAGGAACGCGTGTAGGTATAAAGTTGAAATGAATATCAAATACGTAAGTCTATGGTTCCATGGAGCTCTAAAAAAATTAAGCTTCTAAGTCAACGCAATAAATAAATACGGCGATTTAAGCGACATTATTGCGACATATTTCGATACTCGCAAATAAATCAAAACCTACAGGGTGCTTCCCGTTGACCTAGAATCATGAAATTTGGCAAGAATCAAGCTACGATACACAGTACAGGTTACAGCACAAGTATAGGAAAGTCCTTAAATTTTAATTTGTAGTTTTATCACATAAAAAAATGTTTTTTGCGATTACAAACTTATATTTGCAGTTGGAGAATTGACTGTGACGTATATCGATGTATGGGAGAACATGTTTTTCAACTACAATGTTAAGTTTGTTTTTAGGATAAATTCATCCTAAATACTAACTACGGAACCCTTCATTGTGCGCGCGGTTCGACACGCACTTGGCCTGTTTTTATTTAACACAACGCTCCCAAAAACTTAACTGTTGCAGCCGGTAGGATCGCCGAATAGAGCTGCGATATCCTTCGCCTTTTTCCCGAATAAAACTTTTCGTGTTACGCGTTAGGGTGGCCCTGAAGGCAGCTCTGGTCAAAGTCAAAGTCAAATTATTTATTTCAAATAGGCACATAAATGGCAGTTTTGAATGCCAAAAATTACAAATAAAATAGAATTGATTCTAGTCGCCCCTTCCAAAAGGTAGCTTCGTATGGAGAAGAATGGGCAAGAAACGGTGATTCTACTATCACCACAGCTGCCTTCAGGGCAACCTATTTCCTATTTCATTTGTTTGTTATTTTGCTATTAGAAGTCTTGCGTTATAACGTTATCTGGTTTTGCATAAAATCTGTAAGGCTAGTTTGTTATTTAAAGAGTTTAAAGTTATCTAAAAATATTTAATTCAGAAAAAAAAAAAAATTTTTTTGATTAATGATGACTATTAGATCTATATATTTTATTTTGTACCCGGTGGATGGCAATTGGCTCGCCCCCTATTACAAGGGACTTAAACATAACTGGTGAAATGTGGGTGTATTATATGTACACCTCTGCCTAACCCTTCGGGGATTACAGGCGTAATGTTATGTTATTATAAAAAACTTAAAAAAAAAAACACAACAGTGAAAAATAACTTCAATTTCGGAAGTCGGTGTTGAAAAACTAAATTACAGATCCATAAATCTTGTGACGTCATAGTGCGTACGGGGCCGTTCAAGGTAAATACAAGGATTTAAATTAAATGAACTTGACCCAATGATACAATGATAGTCAGTTTCCCTGCGACTGCAAAAAATTTACCAACGGAAAATAATGAGCATTTTCAATTATTGGCCTCGGATAACATAGAGACACGCTCATGGTCTGTCTCGTGTTCAGATGAGGATGGATTATCTATGGAAGTTAATGTAGATGAGAAAGAACAAAGACTGAAATTGAACATTAAACTGAATTTTAAATGATTATAATTTAGTAATTATTTTATTATAATTTGCGAATTGAATTATGATCAACATAAAACGAAACAGGCGCTGCAAATCGCAAAAACGTAAGAAATTCTGAATTTTGCCTTGCCGCCTTGACGGATCCCTTAAAAAAGCTTGAGATCCGCATCCGCGGATGTGAGCCACCAAAAATCCGCATCAGCATCCGTATCCGCGGATGTAAAAAAATCTGCATCCGCAACATCCCTGTCACAAAATAAACAATTTAACTGATAACGATAGTGACGACTCTAGAACAATTTCTATCTTGGATTTGTTTGCTACTGTAACAGCCAGTTCTGAATATGATACAAAAAATAAAAGCTAGTAAATTAACCTATTCCGGGTTCATTCACTACCTTTTATTTTTGTTTTACCTATTCTTGCGGAAGATAGAACATTCACAGTACATTCAGCTGAAGATATGGAATGAATTGGTATTCCAATATTACAAGAAGCAATAGACACTGAACCCGACCAGATATTTGTCTTTACATAGCATAAAAACGATATCTAAGTTAGAGATCTTTCCCGTGAAAAACTAAAAAACCTTGAAGTATTTTTACCAATAAATAATGATGAATTAAATAAACAGTTTTTAAAAGAATATGTTAATTATAAAATTAAACACTTTATATAATTTGAAAGCATAGAGCAATTTAACAGTTATTTTTAAAAGGAATGGCAGAATTCGTGGAATGTACGTGTAGTTTTTGTTGAAGTTGAAATTGATGGAAATATAAAAGTGACCATGTTTAGGATAAGAAGAAATTATTTTTGAAATAACATGCAAGAGATGATTTCAGCCGTAATAAATAATTGAGAAGTATGCCGTAAAATCAAGTATGACAGAAAATCCACAAAGCCTTTTCTACAGTTAATTCAAACACAAAATGCACCATTTTAAGATATTTTCATAATCATTTTTGCTATAGAATCTGTATAATATCTTACTTATGTTGAAAATCATTGAAATATCGAATAGATGTACACCCGAAGTAATACGTGCATTTAAAATATTTTTCAATACACTTCCTCGCACGCGTGCGATTTTTCATTTTCCAACACGTGTGCGGGAATAAAAATTGCCACAGATAACGTATACATAAACTTAGTCCAAATTGGTTCAATGCCTCTATTCACATCGTCTCGCGCCAGAGACGGTGCTCTCTATTCGGAGGTGTTTTGTTTTTTTTAATCTCGGCAAAGATGCGTCTTTATGGCGTTAATATTTTTGGAATATTTAAATTATAATGTTTATAAATAGAATACTATGATTATTACAATAAAAAAACCTTTATGAACAAATTAACATTTATTTTTGTTCTAAACTCAAAAATATTTGAATTTTCTATTTTTCATATTAGGCTGTTTATCGGCTTTATACCTTTGCTTCTCCTTTAACCTGGCGAAAGCAAAGCGCGAAAAAAAAGGAAAATTAAATCATAGTTTCTTTCTTTTTTTTTTTTTTTTTTCCTTCTGGCTTCGCACGGTTTGTGCATTTAGCCAATGTCACGTTTTAGTTCTTGTATAATATTGATGAAATGAATTATAAATGCATGATGATGAAATCCCCGCCCACTCCCCTTGAGTTTCAGTAAAGATGTGGCACTTTACTGAGACCTCACGCGGACTTCTTGAGAGAACTTGAAGCGAAGTTGCACTGTTTTGTTTCATTTGCCTACACTAATGCACGTTCACAAACACTTAATGGTTAATAATCCACCATTATTACACATTAATATTCGGCTAAACACAAATTTTGGAAAATTAAACAAACTACTGAACATGACGCTTCACTTTCCCGCCAAGAAGTCCTAGTTTCTTTTTTAGTTATTTTATTTTATTTCTTCAAAAGTGTATTGAAAAACGTCGTTTGATACACGTGGACATTTGTTATTGCAGTTCTGGGCTCAAAAACAACCTCGCCTACGGCTCGGGTGTTAATTCCGCCTCGAATGCAATAACAAACATTCTCCACTTGTATCAAAATGTACTATTTCAATTCATGGGTTTCTAAAGACACAGCTAAAGCTAAAGCTAAAGACAAACTCAGTTGCCTTGAAAATTAAAACCAACAACAAAGTACTTGAATATGTCGAAGAGTATGTTTATTTGGGCCAGTTTATCTCACACAAAGTTTTTTTTAATTACTAAGGAAATTGGAAGACGAATAACAAATGGGTGGAGAAATTACTGGTAATTGAAGGAGGTCATGAAAGCAACTGATCTAAGTATTGGATTAAAATGGAAAATCTTCAACGTATGTATATAGCCTTGCAATACATATAGTAGTGAAACTTGGTCTCTTACAAAACACTACAGAGAAATGCTGGCACATTGCCAAAGATCAATGTAAAAGGAGTATGACTGGCATTAAAAAACAAGACAGGATACGAAATACCCTTATTAGAGAAAAGACAAAAGTTATTGATGTTCTTACCAAAATAGGTCATCACAACGGAGGATCGATAGGATCGGTAGGATCTCAACAAAAGTGGAGATGGACAGGCCACATGTTAAGAGGCATTCAAGACAAGTGGAGTACAGTTGTGACAGAATAGTCCCCCAGAGATGGCAAAAGGAACAGAGAAGACGATATAAAAAAGATGAAAAGACCAATTGAAGCTCACAGCGGGTCCAAATTGGAGAAGAGTTGTGAGAGTAGGACTCAGTGGAAGTTGTTAGAGGAGGCCTCTGCCATAAGTCACACTGGACTAAGAGGCGTTCTGTAAACTACTGAAAATACCACAATGCAAAAATGTTCAAGGGCTTATTATTATTATAAATATAATGAATTCAGTAAATTAGTAGATGTTAACAAACCATTCAACCATGAGGTTTTAGGCATTCGTATACTCAAACGGATTATCCAAAATATAGGAATATCGAAAAATTTCAGCAACTTGTACCGGCTCAAAGATTCAAGCGAGGACTAATTGACCCACTTGGGTCTATGATTAAAATTGTTACATGTAGTTTAGATCATAGTGACGCAATCCGATATAATTCCTTCATTTCTCACTTGGGCTCCAAAATGTTAAATGGTTTTGTTAACATTTTATAAATCTTACATAACAATACATTATTTGTAGATAAACGTTTAAAAACGATTGAGAGATTAGTTAAAAATATAAAAGAAGAAAATTATATTTACTCTACTGACATTTTAAGAATGTTTCAATTGTTTTAACAACATTTTTGAACAATTAATATAATTTTAATTTTCAACAGCTTCTGCCTATAGTAAGGTGTCTGTACTGCATCGAGCTATTGTTAATTCCACTGAATTACACACACATAATTATTATCACATGTTATTATGTAGCCAAGACAATAAATCTGATAATATGTATAATAATGAAAATAATTTAGTTAAGTTTGAAAATTGTATTACAGTTAAAACTGGACATTCCATTTATTGAAAACAGTAGGTACTTATAGTTAGAAACTGAATTCTATACCTCTTAATTATTCTTAATGAAACTGTAATAGTAGTTCCTAAATATCCTAATACCTTTGGTGAAGGACTTAGATGACTTACAAGTTGTGAGAGCCTGTGTGCAGATTGCAAATTCTTATATACCGATGATGAGGTGTTAACCCATCTAGAGCCGTTATTTGAAGAACAGTTGATGAAGTTCAATTCCAAAGCAAGTGCATGGGAGCAGCATACAGTTGACATTGAAGATTTGATAGTTTGACGTCTCTAAACGGAACATAGATAGTTTTCTGGACGATGCTTGTAACATACATCTATAAGAATACCAATTTTCTCTTACACATCTGAATCATACCAGAGTTGAAGCCTGAAATCGTACCAACAGTGTCATTGCAATGAATATGAAAGGTACAAATATAGATGAGCTGAAAGAATTCGCTCAAGTAGTGAAAATGAGCAAAGCGAAATACGATGAAAATGATAGTGCGGTTATCACAAAAAAACATTAGTATAAACATTAGTAATAAGTACGGTAATTCCGTATGTAATTCTGCTAATAATTTTAGTTGTAAAATTAATTTGTTAATCTGTCGGCGAAATTATCAGAATCTTAAAAACATTGACTAAAAAAAAATCAGGTGTTCCCTACATTTTAACGAATTATTCGAACATATGTAGGGAACAGCTGATTTTTTTTCGCGATTTCAGTTTTGGTCCCATGGTAAAAGTTATTCATAATGATAAGTACAATGACCCCTTAAGAGGTTATTGACGTTTTAAAAATAACCCCGTATATTAATAATATTTAATTAGTGAGTCTTTAGCTTAAACTGTTAGCAAGCCCCAGTTAAGGTAGTAAGTTTATGGATCATTATGTGCAAATAAAGAACTAAGTATTCTATTCTGATAATTTCGTTTCTGAAAAGGAAGAGGAGTTATGCAACCGGTTCAGTTTGCATAACTCCGCAACGAGCAATAACCGTGACAGCATAAATTGCACGCTTGCAGTTTATGGTGGGCCCTTCCAGACGGTCCGATGCACTTTGTCAATTTAGCATAGCGGTAAGTCCAACCATGTTACTGATAGGATAAATATTGAAAATATTACATGAGAGCATACGCTTCTGCTCACACGTATTTCTACTTTCGTTTAATTATTTAACACAATGCTGACTTACCTTCATAAAATATTAGTTACGAGTACTTTTATCGTTTCCAATCCACAGACTCGTTTACAGAAATCGATTAATTTTGCGACTTATTTGGCGGCACAAAACGAGGAGATATGCGATTAAATTTAATAAACACAAGAACCAGTAGATTTTTTTAATTACCCAACTAATTAATACCTACTAACTTTTTTATTGGTTAAACAAAATGTAGGTACTGGTGCATAAAACATGATTCCTTAACACTACATTTATAAACAGTTTAAACGACGTAGCTGCAACAGAGCGATTCTCAGCTAATTCGTATTTTCTATGGTTTTCAGTGCAAATAGAAACCGAACTGCACGGATGTTAAATGGATGTCAAATGTTTTTAGTAAGTAAGGCGCTAGCTTTTGAGCTTTGCTATTCTAGATACAAAAACTTAAAAAAAAAAAAACAAAAAATTGATACGAAAAATTTAAAGTACAGGTTGACTGGGTGAGAAGTAGTTTAAAAACGTAACACTTCGTTGTAGGTAAAGGATAATAATCATAAATTCATAATACATACTATTAAAAGAATAGTTATTTGTGCAACAAGAGAGCATAGTTGGTTTTTGCTGCGAGTGTTGAGTGTGTAAGCGAAGGATTCTTTATTTGATTGATGATTGACTCTAGGTTAAAATCCTGATCGCAGCGAGGGATTCAAAGACACAAGATGCAAATAACTTTGGTCTCGTGAAACACGTTACAACTGTTCACTTCAGCAGCGGTAACATATTACCTAAAGGTAAAAAAATACAACATGGTACAAATTAAACCACATGTATATTTTGTAAAACAAACAATTTTTTTTTTTTGTTATAGTTTATTATAGTAATTACATTTAAAACCATAACAGATGATTTGAAATTTTACGGCTTTATATGACGTGTATCCGAAAGTTTTATTGTTTGTTTCTTTTTTGGGCTAGGTTTGGATTTTGAAAATCGAACTTCGAATCGACTTGTTTCTATCTCTCGCTTTTTTCGTACCTATCAAAGTGAACTTCAAATCAGTTGATGTGAGTGAAAGTTAGTTTGTATCACGTTCGCAGTAAAATCGAATTTTACTTAGGTATCTACTGTCTAAAGACAGTGAGCAAAATTCGATTACAGCAGGTTTTGCTGTTTAAAAACAGCAAAACCTGCCTATTTGAGGTGCTGCTGAGGTCAAAATAACATTTTCTTCCAACTACTTAGTAATATCGTAGTTGATAACTCAAAATACCAGCAGAAACCTGAACATTTCTTCGTCGCTAAAAAGTGCAGAAATGATTGTACTCGTATATATTTTCATTACTGCATCCAATGATATTAAGCATATTAAACAGATATGTTATACACTCACAACACAACCAAAAAAATTGTGCCGCGCAGCAGCGGCAGCACACCCCCACTTTGCATTCATTTCACATTTCACTAAAATAAAATACCCAATTAGGACGTTTTCGAGTCTTCACGATTGCGCGTTCACAACATAAGTATCTATTTAATATAATATCATTGACTGCATCACTAAAAAGATGCGGAAATTAGTGTATGTTTTTTATTGCAGCTTTGTTGTTACATTTTTAAACTTTTTCATTGACCAAAAAGTTTTCACATGTTCCATATAAAATGTACGCAGATAACCAAAGAGATATAAAAATAATACGTGCTGGCTTTAAAGAAATAATAATAAAAAAAAGAAAACAAATTGGCGCAAACTTTATCATTTTACCAGTTGAACATTACGAATTTCATCAGAATTATTATATTAATTATTGTTCTAGTGAAAGTGAGTTTTTCTTAATTCGAATTAGATCACAGACTTCTTATAGGTTTTTCTGTAATCGGTTTTTTAGTAAAGAACAATTTTCTGTGTTTTTATCAACATTTTAGGCTCATTAGTTTCGGAGATAAGAGGGGGAATGGTCATTTTTCATCTATCTTGTTAAATAATTTCAAAAGTATAAAAAAAATATTTATAAAATCCTTAAAACAAGCCCTTTCAATTGATATGTCACACGGTACAGTCAGCACACTTTTTTTTTAAATTTTCTAATTTGCCTCCCAAAAGTGATCTCCATATTCAAAATTAATTTATTTACGTAACACATCCGTGTTTGGGTCACTGAAGTTCATATGTGTACCAAATTTTAACTTAATCGGTCCAGTAGATTCGGAGCAAATCAGCTGTGACAGACGGACAGACAGATAGACAGATAGACACACGAGTGATCCTATAAGGGTTCCTTTTTTTCATTTGAGGTACGGAACCCTAAAAAGTCGAAGTACAATTTTCAGTCCATTTTGGAGTGTCACGCCCGTAAAGTGGCAGTCACTGTCACATGTAGCCGTGTTATTGACACACGCACGCACACAGAAAGCATTTTAAAAATGTATGTGAGGTGGAAACGTTCCAATAGATTTCAGGATAAAGCTCACTGCGCGTCGACCACAATGTATTACAAATTGTGGCATTTCACTTATTCTGTTGTAAAAAATATCAGAATACCTGCGCCGTTAATACTTAGCGCTTGAAATATATTAAAAACACGATCATGAAAAATGATTGGTTCAGGAAGAAACACATCCAATAGTTCTTCTAGACAAATAATCACTTACCCTTATCTTCAGACCCAGGTTTAAAACATGGAGCCATTTTTGAATTTCGAATTTTATTCCGACTATGGTAAAGTTCCTAAACACAAAACTGACAACTTCGTACCGAACTAAGTTTTCAGTTTTGTATAAATAACGGAATTTCAATCACTGTTACGTTCTTATTACAAAAACTGGCTCCATGGTTTAAGCCATGTCAAAATATAAATCTTGTTTTGTAATAGGGTTTAGTTTGATTTCGGCGCTAAATAAACACATGTCGCACATGCGACAAGGATAAACACGCAAGTAATTATGAAATTAGCAGAAAGAAGTGCGCGGCGCGGGCGCGCTGGCTACGCGTGACAGTTCGCGCGGGACTCTCGCGTGACGTGGCCCGCCACATTTAGCACGACCAGTGTTTTTGGCACGACGCACGATGTTCTTCCCGTTTGTCTCCCGCTCCTCAGCCCACCACGCTCCAGAACGTTTACTACGCCCGATGACAACGAAAACAATCATAACATCATTATAGGATCTTCAACTGAGTGACTAAGCCTGACCGACCGAGTCTTCTGCGAGTTCTGTCATAAACAACACTTAGCTTATTTTATGATTCTTTGTTCCGCCAGTGCCACTTAAATGTCCGTGTATCTGCTTTTATAATATTGTTGTTGCGAACATTCATTAAATACTGTGGCTGTGTACATTAGTTTAGCACAAATAAGTACTGTGTACAAAATGTCAACCCTTATAACGATCCAGGCGGAGATCGTGACCGTCCCGGGGGTGGGATTTACGATTGCATGAAGCCACGTTGCGTGCAGAGAAGGGGAACTTTTTACAGTCCAACGGAACGGTCACAAAAGAAACAGACAAATAGTCGATTATACATGGGCAGCCGGGCCCGACCGTCGTTAGCCTCAACAGGTTACTGTCTTTGATCACACGCTAATGAGGCAGCCTGTCTACTTATTAAATAGCTCAGAAACAAACTGTTGATTCACGTTTGAAAAGGCTGATTTGAATGAACCGCATTGAAATTAGGATAAGAAGCTTTATTATGCTGTTCTAGCGATGATCTAATGTAAAGTGTATACATGTAGATTACAGATGTCAACTACATAGATGGTAAAAATTATAGTTTTTGTCTCTTTAAGGACTACAAAGACGTGACTTTAAGAGCTGCCAGTAGATCTGTAATCGTTAAAGTTATTGCTAATCATAAACATGTCTTACACGCGTACAACTAATTAGCCAAGCTATGTTAAAGTCCATCGACACCGTCAGTTACGACATGTTGGTCTCCAAATAACATGGATACGTGTGGCGCCGGCGACGTAGGTCAAGACGAGTATTTTGGTCCTCGCCTTGATACAGGGCTACCGCATATCATACGCGGCAGTTTAATATTAACTATACCGTCATTCGCGGAGCATTCGATATTCCGATTCCTATTCAAACTCCAGTCCCACTGACAACTTCCAGACAAGTAATGCCCACTTATAAAAAACCGGTCAAGAGCGAGTCGGACTCGCACACCGAGGGTTCCGTACGATGTTGATGATTTCCGAAAAACTGTGCTATTTAGAGATATCGTTTTATTTTTCCTGTAATGTTTACATACACTTCTATCACATAGAATAATTTCAGATTTTTATCTATGCAAACTTCGGAGATAAGGGGGGGAATGGTTTTTTTTTTACATTTTTAGTCAAAAGTCCGAAACTATGCTGCCAAAAAAAAAAGAAAAAAATGTTTGAGAATGTGCAAACAGCGTGCTTTCATATGATATCCCACATGCCCTAGTAGCCACTTCAAATTTTTAAGACCCCCTTTCAGTCCCTTTTGCAAAAAAGGTATATTTTTCTTAATTTCTTTCTTGTATGCAAAATAGTTGGGCAAACGTCATCTAAAACTATTCTAAATTTCAAGTTGATAGCATTCATATTTCTTGAGATATCCAGGTGTGACAGACAGACAGACAGACTTAGTCTCACCATAAGGGTTCCTTTTTACCATTTTGGTACGGAACCCTAAAAAGCAACGAGTCATGTTGAATGCGGTGCCGATGTTTTGTGTCTTATATGATCCGATAATAATCTTCCGAATAGTTGTTCGTTTGCTTCGTAGATAATTTTAAAACTTTCCCCGTCTTATTACAAAACAAGATTTATATTTTGACATGGCTTAAACCATGGAGCTAGTTTTTGTAATGAGAACGTAACTCTGATTGAAATACCGTTTATTAAACAAAACTGAATACTTAGTTCGGTACTAAGTTGTCAGTTTTGTATTAGGAACTTTACCGTAGACGGAATAAAGTTCGAAATTCAATAATGGCTCCATGGTTTAAATTTCGGTCTGAAGATAAACCTTGTTTTGTATTATGGCCCTCCATGATTAAAACCATGAGATTAATCGATTAAGCTTTGTCATAGATAACGGCAAGGGTGAGCGGTATGCGCTCGATCCGGCTCGAGACATTGACCTATCTATTTGTCCGACTATCGGCATTAGGAACGCGTACAGTGCTATACATACATAGTGAGCTATTACGAATATATGCCGAGTGGAGATATTTTTGCCGAGCAGCTGTATAGCATGCGACCGCGACTCATCTGGCACATCCACACATCGATCGACAAGCGCGAGTACATCAGTTGTGAACTCGCAAACTTTCCACGTATACAATACACATATATCTACTTTAATGTCACAGTGTGTTTTAATAATACCACGATATATACCTGAAAGCCCTTCCACTCAGGGTACTCGCACTATTTCGACGATGACAGAACTATAAGGTAGTTATTCTGACATCTCATTTCAAGGAACCAGTAAACTGAAGCAGCTCTATTATGTAGCCGGTTTTACAAATTAATCATCATCAGCCTAGCTCCTTTAAACATTGTCGGTCACGGTTCAAATTAAAAGTGCATTGCGATTCATTAAACCATTGCTTCTCTCTGTAACATTACTCTCACATTTTCTGCGAACTTACAGCACATTTTTATTCTGATTACCTAAATGTTTATTAATGAGTGTGAATCCGAGTGCAAATGAACGCTTTTAATGTAAATATTGTTGAGGTATGGTATAAACGCATTGAAATACGTGTCTATACATCAATGCAAGCCTAATATACTGGTTTCTTGCAATAATTTGGTTGCGGAGGTCAAAAGTGAGGGGCTCTGTGCAAAATAACGTTATTCATTTGCCTCTGGTTTAACTAACCTAGTCAAAACACAACTAAGTACATAAGAGAAAAAAAAATCGAGCTTTTTTTTCTAAATATGAATATGTTCATGAAAATTTTAAAATAATAATTAGAGATGGCTGATGACTCAATAAATATTCCGTTTTGTGTTATTATCATAATTTCACATTTCATGTTACTGGGGGATTTCCATACAATGGCGCAGGATGTGAAATGAAAGGAATGATGCTGGGGAATACACTCTCTCACATTTATATAATAAGTACTTAATCTTTGTGTAAACCACACAAAGACTCGCAGAATTGTTGATTCTGTAACGCATGGCATTTTATTTGTCAACATGGTTATTATTAATCCATCAATGGATACTAAAGCATGTCCAACATGGACCAATATGAGCGAACATGACCCTTAAGCTATTGTCGAGTAACATGTCGTTATTTATAGGTGTATATGTTTATATACATTATACGATGAAGGAGGAAAGGCGTAACGTAAAAGTAATGCGGAGCGAGGGATCGCTTTGTGCTACATTTCAAAGAAATGAACACAAACTGTAACTCGTTCAGACTTTTATCTCCGAGGAATGCGTTAATACGAGCTACAGTGCCGTCTAACGACTCAATCTCATAATCGGGTTGGCTTTTAAATGCTTTAATACCTTTATTTAACCAGAAGCATGTAATTCTATTTTTAAGCACACAACATTATGTTCACAATGTTAATAATTTAGTTATAACATTTCGTGGTTGTAGAATATGATTTTCCAATAAATTACAACTGTATTTATAACACTATAAAATAGATTTTACGCCGTCCGGTCATAAACAATTGTATGACCGTAATTGCATTTATTTGTAGTAAAACATACTAAAATTAAATGTATTTGGTAGACATGCTGATAGATTCGCACTTTAGCTGGCAAAGAATGAAAGAATTCCTTGTTATATTTTGGGCAGAATCACTTGGACATGTTTAAATAAGCAATCCATTCCGACGCAACACAACCTATAGCAGATGTGTATGTTTTGGATACATTTGTTTCCCCCAAGCGAACCGTTTGAAAACAGCAACAAACATAGTGACGTAAGTACTACCACTGAGTGCATTCGTTTGTTTCTTTGTATTGTGTGTCTCCTGACGGTTTGGCGGGGTCGTCCACACAACATTGACCTAGCAATAAATAAATATTTATAATTCCCATAGGAAGTCCAATACACCAATGTATACTTACGTAAAGTATATTATCAAATATTGTACAGTCATCATAATTATCGTTCATTTTTCATCCACTTGTACCATTTTCAAATCAAGATAAGGAAAATAACATATTTTTCATTATGTCAGCAGGAAAATGGCAGGTAAACAAAAAGGGTACCTACGTAGGTAAGAATGCTTGCTGGTTTGTTATAGATTTATATCTTGAACCTTCAGAAAATACTTAATTCAAGATAATGATCAGTATAAAAAATATCATTTCGTAGAAAGGTTTCCGCCATTTTTATCGCGTTAAGTGTTCGTGCGATTCCAAAATTATACTGTTCGTGTGCCTATTTTTGCATGCGTTCTAAATTTCTAATTATAATGCTGGTTATTATTACAAATAATGACATCTTTCATCTAATTGTATATTTACACCTCCAAGGCACAGCTTGCGTGGAAAATTCTTAGTAGTTTGGTAGATTACTGACCTAAATATCGTGATTGCGCCGGAAACTACTTATAAGTATGACATTTAAAGTCCAGACCTGTCAAATACTAATGAGACTCTTTCGATTGCATTAATGGTATAGCATAATCAGCCTAATATAATGTTCCCACTGCTGGGACTCAAGCCTCCTCTCTTTGAGAGGGAGTGGGCCGTAATCCACTACACGGGCCCAGTGCGGGTTGGTGGATGTCACATGTTTCCGAATTTTTGGTTTTACGACATGTCGGTTTCCTCACGATGTTTTCCT
The DNA here is from genome assembly GCA_948098905.1 of Tiliacea aurago. NCBI lineage: Eukaryota > Metazoa > Arthropoda > Insecta > Lepidoptera > Noctuidae > Tiliacea > Tiliacea aurago. The sequence goes on from OX402590.1 coordinate 10,996,040, forward strand.
TCACCGTTTCGAGAGCAGTGGTGACGAAATATTTACACAAAGTAAAGCGCCAGGGTTCGAACCCACGACCTACAAACTCGTAAGTCGGGGCCGATACCACTGGGCCACCACTGCTCTCCTTATTCTCTAATCTTTAATCGAATTAAGGGTATATTCCGAGTTAAGGCGCAGATATACAGGCTAACTGTGAAAACATGCGACAAAATTTAAGTGGGTGTTCTACCCATCAGTATGAACAACTTTTACTATCGGACCACTTTAAAATTCGCAAAAAAAAAATATACCTTATACAAAATGGTCCAATCGGCTATGTACCTTTATAGGAAGGTCGATTTTTTTTTTGCAAATTCAAACTCTTTTTGTAATTTCAGTATTGTGTTAAAATACTTTATGAAATAAATTCAGGAAGTAATGTCTACCCAAAATCATAAAAAAACGATATTAATTTCAAACTACTTAAGATATATTCGTTTTTTTTCTATGAATAGACTGTTTTATTATATATAATTCTATCTGTGTTTTTTTTTCAAATATTCATTGTTTCGTTACTAAAAATAAATATTCCCTAGGAAAGTTAATGATGGCGTGGCGTGAGCGCGACGCGCATTTGTATGGCCAAGGTTAACGGCGATTATCTGACCCTTAATCTTCGCCAACAGGGGCTAAAGGAGCACATCTTGGGCAAACGTAGACTAAACTAATAATCTGAAATAGCTAACAAGCATTGGGAAACGAGAAGAAGATTGATCAATGCACGTTGCTTCTCTGATAGAGGCCTTGTAGTAGCAAGGGATCGTTAGGATGGTATAACTATCAAAGTGCATATCCACTCTTACACTTTGTATAACGTAAATAGCTTCTTTCAAGGGCACATCTAGAAGGCAACATACAAAAAGACTTAATTTGTAATCCCTGCCGCGACACGGGCCATGGGCTGCCGTCACCGCGCGTCTCATAAAGACTGCAATTTAACGGCTGTCAATAATGGCTAAGTTTACGAGCTATCCTACCAATTTACGGCATATTGGCAAGCAGCCGATATAGTGCGTGTTCATTGTCTCACGACAAACGATGGTTGCAATATTAATTGTAAGTAGCAAACACCAACAAACTAAACCCAACGTTAAGCTCTCGATTGAATTTATTTGACACAAAACGTAATTGCCATTTGCATTCACTACGTGATGAAATTTTAAATAGGTGTTTATGCATTACATCGATAAATAGCCAATGCTCAAACACAAACAACTAATTTAAATTTCATCACCTCCGATTTTCCGAATCACTAAATATCTACAGAATTCCCGATTAAAATCCAGTTAATGAACGTCTTAACTTCAGAGATCGAGTTACGTAACAGTTTACTGTTTAAATTATACACAAGCGTCGTATAAATCGAGTTTGTTAATATACATGAACGAGACAATTACCGCCATCTAAATATTGTGTACACAATCGCTGGGTGAACGAGGGACTGTAGGGCGAAGGTCATTAACCCTCCGAACACCTGGCTGCGCTACCTTAGCTAAAGCGACACCCATAGCCATTTATATAACACAGTTAACAGACATTCAGACAGCGACCTGACATTATATCATCATCATCATTTCAGCCGAAAGACGTCCACTGCTGGATGGCCCAGGCCTCCAGGCCATAATCGCCACGCTTGGCAGGCGGGTTGGCGATCGCAGTATGGTGTTAAAATGCATATAGAACGCTGCTGCCCATTTTCTAGTAAGTCCTTTGGTCGCCTTTTACGACACCCACGGGAAGAAATGAAGAAATAGGGGAGTGCTATTCTTTACTTCCGGCACCACACAGACGTACATGACATTTGATGTAATACTACCTATTATGTCATTAAGTCCTCTCAGATTCCTGCCAGGGTTGCGAGTTTGTCTGAAAAGGATATCGTGGCCCTGGCACACAGGCAACTGAAGGAACACGGGTGGGTTTTAATCAGTAAAATCTGACACGGCCTTTGATAAAGATATTTGATAATTTTCCACCCAAAAACAAAAAAGAAGTCCTCTCAGATTTCCGAACAATTTTAGTTTATACCGAACCCAGAAGATGACTGACTACTGCTACCCCCAGAATTTAAAAATATACCTACCAACTTAAGCTTTCAAAAAGTCTGACTTGCACAAAAGCAGTCATTAACGGGGCTCTGGGGAAAGAGCGACGAAAATATATTATAATAAGTAAAAAATCGTAGCGGGCGCTCGTAGCAGTAGCGTCGTAGCCTCGTAGGCTTTCGTAGGCTTTCGTAGGCCTTCGTAGACGGACAGTTGCAATTTCCACAAGTAGGATACTGCATTTACAAAAGATAAGGCCGTCGCCACACGTACTATATACGTTATGACACGTGATTTATGTTCTACTCCCAACGTTCTAACTCTCTCTCAACATCTTTATGGCTATTCGTTTGTCAGACTTGTGTATTACCGGAGTAAACCTAGTAAATTATATAGAAGATGGACTTTTGAGGATGACTTTCACGTTGTGCTACATTAAAGTAAGCTATAAATTATATGCAGTTAAATGATACGGCGTGACTCGTATCTTTTATTGACGGGTGTTCGAAGCTTCGAGCAGTTCGAGCACATAATTTATGAATGACCGACCTGGACCAATGGGCGTCTAACGCAACGCTCAAGGTGTTACTACTATATTGTTACTTAGTAGTCCATTACGGCGTTTCTATTTCACTGTCTATTTAAAGGCTACATAAAAACTGCAATGGATTCGATGGAAATCGAGTTGTACAATTTGGATTACGTATGGTAGTGCCGGCCGACGACAGTGTACGTCAGTAGGTATCGAACAAAACGTATCACGCGCATACTCTAGTGTGTTTGCTTACGTTCGCGTCGAATGATCTGCATCTAACGTACCGAAGCTCTCAACTCTATAAAATACAGCTTCACGAAATTTGTTCAAATTTTAATGGCCACCACGTGGCAACTTTTGCATTTAGCACAGATATGGAAGAAAATGCTATCAGAAAATAATATACCAAGAAAAAATTCAGGATTGTTATCCACGGAATAATGGTTTATTTTGTATGTTTGCCAACAATTACACCCTAATTGACAGCTATAAAGCCAACGTAAAAACAAAATGTTATTGTACATTTCCATTTAACAGTTTTTTTACACTTTTCACAAACTAAAGTTTGGTTTCGGTTTCGATTCATTCACTGTCACTGACGTTGCTCCAGAATAATTTATGTGCGAATGATGTTGATATTTTAATATACGGATATTCGAACACATTTCCATGATTTATTTAAATATGTACATAAAATAAAAACGAAACTACTGCTTAAATAAATAAAACTTTGGGAAACTTGACGTCAGAAAACGAAAGGTCGTCGGACCCAACCTTGTCACGGCGAACATCAACAAAATGAATCTTGAAACTAATACTAACTCGTTATAGCAAATATGAAGGCCAGGTTAAATTCGGTTTATCATGATTTACTAAGATCAACGATCCTAAATGCATGATATAAGCATCTGCAGTATAGTTTAATTATAATGCATCCTGTATTATAAAGTGCGGTATATTCGCCCCTTTAACATCAAAGAAACTCGATCACTCTAACATTGTAAACACAACATCGGCATCCCGCTGCGACTGCGACGCGGAGCACATTTTCTTAGAATATGAACCGACTGGTTCCCTGTTCCGTTCCATACAAAATTAACCGTCTCACTGTTAATTCGACGCTAATAGAGCCGACCTTGACAGTCGTAAATATTTATATCAGGGTTTACGATGGTCAGTGTGAATGTCTTCTAATTTTAAGATAGACAAGATTGGAAGTTATGTAAATAGTGGGGACAGATGTGCGTCCAATAATATTAGGGTTCCGGATCTGTGTCGCCGTCACATCCTTTTTACAGGCGAGTCACGCTGGGGTATAAGGGTGATGCTACATGAGAATTGACGGGACAGTGTGTTAAATATCGGCTTGAGTTTATCTTCATACGTGTCATAAATGCATAAATATAGGACAAAATAAACCGGCGCGCGGCGTATCGGAACACGCACAATGTAGGGTTCCGTAGTTGGGATGAATTTATTCTAAGAACAAACTCAACATTGTAGTTGAAAGACATGTTCCCTCAAACATTCCAACTGCAAATGTAAGTATGTACGCACAATATTGAGTGTTTTTTTAATGGTAAATTTTCATCATTTTCTTAAATAACTTCAAAAGGATTTATTTTAAAATTACTAAAAAATATATCTGAAATCCTTACATTAAGCCCTTTCATTTGATATGTCACATGGTAGGTACCAATTTCATTTGTGTACCAAATTTCAACTTAAAAATCGGCTGTGACAGACAGACACACGAGTGATACAATAAGGGTTCCGTTTATTTTTTAAATTTTGAGGTACGCGGAACCCTAAAAAGCCATCTCTTTCTGTGTTTTAAATGTTTTTGTGAAGAAACATGTTTTCAACTCAATGTCAGCTTAATGTCTGTTACATTACGACTGTAAAGTCTATTTAACAGTCTGGATTATTAAAAAAAAACTGTCTATTAGATAGTATGAAAGCTTGTACGAGTAGTTTTTTGGGTGGTAGGTTTTTTTTTTTTTTTGGGTGGGAAATTATCAAATAACTTCTCCCGCTCTATAATAATATATTATGGGAAAATATGGGGATTGGCATATCCAACTGAACATTTATGTAGATTAGACTGCAATCACCAATGCTTCAACAATGCTTGATGATTAGAGCAATATCCTTCTGAATCATTAATAGCAATGATTTATTAGAATTTCCATAATAAGTCGATGTGTTCAACCTGATGGGATTGTGAAAAATTACCATCCTGTTCTTGGTACGGAATTTAACCTAAATAAGGCCACGCTTCAGCCAATCAATCGTTTATTAAGTGTCATGGTGTTTGATGGGCCTCGAATAGGTCGTTAATTAAAAGAAAATAAACCTTTGCTATCAATTTGGGCTTCAGAAATTTGATACAATACATAAATTATTATGAATGTGTGAGTCTCATACAAACGCACCTTTAGCATTCTAAATGTTGGATATATTTATGAGATTTGGCAGAAAGATGGAAGACCCGATTGACGTTTACATAAATCTCTAAAAAAAAATGGAAGCAAAACAAATTTTTTGTTTTTCTTTTCATTCAGCCATTTTCCAACGTCCACGCCGCCGCGCGCCGGCTTCTAAAAAGGAAATAGTTAATGTAAACACGAGGCCGGAACTTTGACTAGGGCGGCACCTTAATTGCGATGCTCATGTAGTTTCGATTGGAGCCGTAAAGTTTGTACCTGGCCTCATTAGTCTAGTGGTCTAGCCACAAGATGAATGAATACTGTTTTGCTTCACGTGCCTGAAAGTACCCTACTATAAGTATATATCAGGGTTCATAAACGTAGGTATAATGTCATAGATACGGAAGGTATAAGGTTGACTGGTAGAGAATGCCTTGTGGCATTAATGCTGATAGCACACCTCCGCCGCGAAACCATAGCAGCGAAACCGCAGTACTTCAATTGTACTGGTGCGCGTCATGTTCCGCTACTCGAATCGGATGCGAGTAGCGGAACATGACGCGAACCAGTACAATTGAACTACTATATATTACGATAACTACGAAATAGTAATATCGAACCTCTAAGTTATCGAACATTTACGCTGATAGCACACCTCCGCCGCGAAACCATAGCAGCGAAACCGCAGTACTTCAATTGTACTGGTGCGCGTCATGTTCCGCTACTTGAATCGGATGCGAGTAGCGGAACATGACGCGAACCAGTACAATTGAAGTACTCGTACGTGTGGGTTCTACGGGGACAGCGGTACTTCAATTAAATATTGAAAAATACTTCCCGTTGTCCCCGTGGCTTGGTTTTACATTCAAAAATATGTTTCTGGCACTCGCCGGCCGCTGCCGCGGCACCGCTCGCTTCGCTTGCTCGGCTCGTGCGTTGTGTGGTCACTAAGTTCTAACCTAACCTAGCTGTTTTGATTTAAAAAAGGTTTACTTTGTACGATAAGGGGACAACGGGAAATAAATTTAATCACGTCCCGCTGTCCTCGTGACGGGGATATGGCTAACGGGGACAACGGGAATACACTGTTCAGTTGTACTGGTTCGCGTCATGTTCCGCTACTCGCATCCGAATCAGTACAATTGAAATACTGCGGTTTCGCTGCTATGGTTTCGCGGCGGAGGTGTGCTACCAACGTTATACCTACCTAAGTCAGATTCATGAGAGGCAACGTCATAGACTGAGTGTTATGATGACGTAACATAGGAGAGCATATTTCCGGCAGGCATTTTACTGTAGGATAGACTGCATTGATGCCTGTCAATTCAAATGTATAGGCATTAAGAACAAGTTTTGAACAACAAACAAAGTTTTGAATCAACGCACTCATTTAGACTTTTCAACATTGAACATGACTTCAAAAATGCATGTAATTCTTCGTTCCAACTGTTGGTATTCACACATATATTTGTATTTTTCCAATACGAACTCGGCATACCGAAAATGTTAAGTGGACTGAATTCTTGGCATTTCACAACAAACAATGAAACATTTTTTGTTATTGTAAAAACATGTGTTGTTCGACTCGTGTTATTATTAACACATGCATTTAAGTTTCGTTGTTTTTGACCGACTTCAAAAAGGGTCCCGAATTTGGTTAGGAGGTGAAGAAAGCGCACAGTGCATCTGCGATGATGTTAAGGTAGGTAATGATAATGACTATTTTTCGGGACTAGCTCAACCTATATTTCCAAAGTGATGTTTTTAGGGTTCCGTACCTCAAAAGGAAAAAGGAACCCTTATAGGATCACTCGTGTGTCTGTCTGTCTGTCTGTCCGTCTGTCACAGCTGATTTGCCCCGAATCTACTGGACCGATTAAGTTGAAATTTGGTACACATATGAATTTCTGTGACCCAAACACGGACGTGTTACGTAAATAAATTAATTTTGAATATGGAGGTCAATTTTGGGGGGCAAAATAGAAAATTAAAAAAAAAAAATTTGCTGGCTTTACCGTGTGACATACTCGTATTAAATGAAAGGGCTTGTTTTAAGGATTTTATATATAGTTTTAAAATACATATTTTTAAATTATTTAATACAGAAAATAGCTGAAAACCTATAAGTCTGTCATATTAAAATAACATGGTAAATCACTCAATATTGTGCGTACAAACTTACATTTACAGTTGGAATGTATGGGGATCATGTTTTTCAACTACAATGTTAAGTTTGTTTGGATAAATTTATCCCAACTACGGAACCATTCATTGTGCGTGGTCCGACACGCACTTGGCCGGTTTTTTAGGGTTCCGGGACGGGAACCCTATTACTAAGGTTCCGCTGTCCGTCCGTCTGTCTGTCTGTCTGTCTGTCCGTCTGTCACCAGGCTGTATCTCATGAATCGTGATAGATAGACAGTTGACATTTTCACAGATGATGTATTTCTAATGCCGCTATAACAACAAATACTAAAAAACAGAATAAAATAAATATTTAAGGGGCTCCCATACAACAAACGAGATTTTTCTGCCGTTTTTATAGATAAAGGTACGGAACCCTTCGTCCGCGAGTCCGACTCGCACTTGGCTGGTTTTTTATTATTTCAAATCGATGTTATGCGAACTTTTGTAACTTTTAAGGTGTCAACTTAATCAGTCCCATACTTAGTTAATTGCTGATACATAATGGGTTTATTTTCTAATTAAACGAAGTGAATATATGACGTAGATAGAGGAAAGAAAGTGTATATTGTGTGTCAAGGGAGCTTGAACCGTGTAACATCCAGCCAATCGCTCTATGTTACTTTAATGAACATTTATCGTTGAAACCACGACACGACGATTACGTACTCAAATTAGAAACATTTACTGGTATTAAACATTACAATTATCCCGAACGCTACGTAGGTAAATGAGTTAGTATCTACGTACACGTCAGCTGTGTTTGAGTACAAATGCTTTATTGTTTCTTAATTTTCACGGCGTTTTGTCGGTTCTGTACCTGGGTTTTTAAGCTTGTGCAAAGAAGTATTTATTCTTAAGTGACTGAACCGGGTAACACAAGATATTTATTCGACCAATGAGGATTGGAACTACAACGTTTCTACACAATTATACATACAGTGTGCCGTTACAGTGGCGACATTAGTTTGACACACTGGTAGGGCTAGGCCACTAATCACATTTTTTTTTTTAATATTTTAGATGCTTATGTAATTTTTTTATAGGATATTATATTAAGAAAAATAATTATGAATTGAAAAAAAAAAAAAAACAACAAACTAAATAATAAAGCTCTCCCTTTCCTTCAATTCGCCTACTCCTGGCACGTTATTTGTTTTAATTTCATTGATTTGATGTTATGAGCCATGACCCCGGCTAATTACCTCTGTCCTAAAATTCTTTGAGTACAGGTTGCTCCAAGATGCTATTTTAGAAAATTGTAAATAAATCAATAAATAATAAATTTAATAAAATTAAAATATTTTCATAAAACGTAAAGGCGAAACTGTATACGTGTGTTAAATTGTATAATGAATAAATTAAATGAATGAATTAATTCATTAATGTCGCCCCTGTAGCGGCACGCTGTATAAATAAAAATTCACATCGATACACTTTCAGGCTGAAGGATAGTAGTTTCACTCGCCAAGTGTATGTCAATGACCTTATTAAGTTCAGTGTGAGAAAGATTAGGTCCATCGCATCTATCAGGCGGCTCCAATCCCGGGCTATAACTGAATACTGTCTATGAGAAAGCCCCAATTACACTTTGCCCGCCCCCGCCCGAACCGAGCCAAGACCTTTAAAACGGTAGCGATCCGAAACTAGGCCTTCGATAGAACCGGTTTTATATAACAGACGTTTTTCTAACGCTCGATCCTTCATAGAATGTTCTTACGTATCCTTTCCCTAAACAATGAAATCATTTTAAGCGCGAACGATTTCTCAACATAACATTTAACATATAAATGTTTTCAATTCAGTTCCCCGGATACTCCTTAAATAAATATATGCATAAAATACACATTAATACGTATAACATCAGTTTCTGCAATCTAAATATAATTTTATCGCGAATGAATCACTATTTATATTCCCGCGTTGTAAAATGAAAAATTCAGAATAAAATTACCAAATGTATAAATATTTTTGAATACGGCTCTAATAATTCTTTCATATCCTAAGGGCACGTCTTCCCAGCCATTATCGCGCCCCCCGCAACTCTTTGATATGCAATGGTCTTTGTAGTGCCATAAAACATGAGGCTCCAGCGGGACGAGCACGGCCTACTGTGACATGACTTGAGTCACACATTTTATACACAGTTTGAGCGATAAAACTGTTTTGTCATAAAATGCTAGTACAAATTGACATGACATAATTTATCATGTCTTGTCACAAATGTCTTGGGCAGCCCGTGCTCGGCCCGCAGGGGCTAGTGTGAATTTTTGGGTTCATTTGAGTAATCGAGTCTGGTCAAACCACGCCGGGGTCGGTGCATTTCATTAAATCATTCAAATTCATTTTTTAATGTTTTCAATCAAACACGATACACTTTAATTTAGAAGTAAAAAATACCTACCTAGTTTGCGTTCAAGATATCCAACTTATGACATGAACCACTTTTGAAGTTTTTGCACATGATACGTTCAGCTAGGTATTTAGTTTGCTTTGCTATATGATAGAAAAAGTTGCTACAGGATAGCATAATTTCAAACAACGTGCTGTTTTCAATTAATATAACGACGTAATAATGCCACAAGTTTTAATAACAGCAAGAAATTGTTAGGCATGCAATTAAAGAAACGACAACGAACAAAACAGTACCCACAAACTAGTGCGAACATAAAGACACCATCGTTGAATAAATTCACTTTTTCAATTAAACAGAAATAGGTACTTAATTGGAATTTAATTCTTATTTGAGCGAAAGATCAATAAAGAGTTTATTTTCACAAATTACTGGCGCGTTAGAGACTCCGTTTTGAAAGAAATATTAGGGAAGTATCGTCGGAAGTGAGCTAGCTCCACCTGGCACTCAGCCAGGTCTAGCACTGTTCCTGTCACACACTTCAAAACGACACTTTCACACAGCTTTACGTTTCATACAACTTCAGACAGTTGCCGGAACTTTAACTAAATTAGAGTCAGAAGAATGGCGTCCATTCTGAATGTTTTACCACGTTTAAAGTACGGTCAAGTTTCTTGAGGAAAATCGTACCCTCAGGAATAAAGTAACGTGTAGCTGTTGAATATAAATTCAAGAACTTTGTCACACGACTTCCCGAGCTACCGTTAAAACAAAGATCTGCAGAACTTGCAGGTTTTTTTTAAATTATTTTTTTACTGTATTTACAAATGTTACGATAACGTTATGCTCCTTATAAGTAGGTTCTCGTCGCTTATCGTCCTATTCTTTATATATCTGAGTACAGTAGTACACCACCTAGTACCCACTTAAAGGTAATTTAAAAGCTCCCTCTAAAAAGCTGCATAGTTTTCTTTGTTCTTTGTGTCACGTCTCGCGAGCGACGCAAGCCGTAGCACGCTTTCCGCTCGAGTTAACGTGGCTTTCCATTTGTGACGGACCGCGCCCGGAAAAAGGAATTCCCTTTCATAAAGCCGCAGCTCAAAGGGGTATTTGAAAGTTAAATTAAGTGGCGGCCGCTTTTCAGTGTCGCTATATAGCTCTGTTTTACGAATTTCGTCTTTACATACTGTTCGAAAAGAGAAAGTCACGGCCCAATTAAAGTTGTTGGACTATTGATCGAAGCATCGACACCTCCCGTAGAGTTATAACCACCTAAGTCATATCTAAGTGTAGCCACATTGGACTTATTAGTGACTTCATATAATATTCTCAAAAAAGACTAGCTAAGCTGATTGGTAATAGAGTAAGTAGTTAATCCTTTTTGTTCATATTTTCATGGCTTTTATAGAAAGATCAGTTTTACGAGTATATGTTGCAACGCTTAAATATAGGATAATTTAGAGCACGATTTATTTATAAAGTATCAATCTTCGGCCTACAGACGCAGTTATATCATCACTTCATCAGCTAATGATTAATATTGTAGAACGTTAATCTCTTCAGATAGTTTGCCGTCGACAGTTGAAGTAATGCGTGACGATACGTAACTGACATAATATTGAATATAATCATATACACATGTATATTCGTGCCGCCTCACTTGGCTCAATACAGCTTTTGTATCGTATAAATTCGGGTTCAGTGACTCATGTACTTGTTATGAACCTAGCAACTCAACATCGGCTAATTTGATATTAATGCTTTTAAATCTACATACAATTTTCAGCTTTGATCAGTCCCACGATACATATTAGATTAGTTATCAACTGCTCATTAGCATTAATACTCTTTTTAATCTACTTTTAGGCAAGTAACCTTTTTTAATCACTCAAAGAATATTAAGGAAAAAAAACGTATAAACGTTGTTATGTTTTTAATAATGTAATTAATTTAAACTAATATCCTATCCTACTACGAGTAATATTATAAACGCGAAAGTTTGTAAGTATGGATGGATGGATGGATGGATGGATGTTTGGTACTCTTTCACGTAAAAACGGCTGGACCAATTTTGATAAAATTTTGTATCGAGGTAACTGACACCCTGGATTAACATATAGGCTACTTTTTATCCCTATATTCCCACGGCATCGAGACTTACGCGGGTGAAACCGCGGGGTGCAGCTAGTATTGTATATATCTGTGTAAGTAGACATTGTGACATATATAACATCGCCTTGGATGATAATTTAAATAAAATTACTCACTGGGGATATAAAGTATCTTTGTTTAGGTACTTTTTAGTCAAGTTTGCTTATCAATAGAATTCGGTATGTAAAGTAAAAATTTACCTATTCCAAAACCATTTCGAGATTTTAAGCTTCTAAGACTTATTTTCTATTAATAGGTCTTAAAATTATAAGATCGTATTTATTTTCACAAAAATACTTAAAATCACTTGACTTTTAGTTGACCTCTAATTGACGTCACAAAGCAGCTTGAATTGGAAATTTCAGTGCCTCTTGTAATTAAATTGTTCTTTATGGGTCAAGTGTCATGCCAACGTTAAATTTACATGAAGCACTTATTATTATTCTATTCAGATAGGTAATTATGTAAATAGTGTAGTTTTTCACCAGCGGCGGACAGTACAAGTCAAATCACATCGATGTATCGCTTCAGGAAAACTTAACTTACGTTAAAATGATCTTCACAATAAAACAGTCGCCGCCCAGACTTGTACTAAACATTTACTTCCTCGCACCTCAGATTATCTAAAGAACAGAGCCTCGCACCATTTCCTTTTTAAGGTTTCTTTTACTAACAATCAATTTGTGTCGGCTATTTGTTGTGGTGTTTATACTTGACGGTATGAAGAACTTAGCAGAAGTAGTCTTTGAATCCATTCATTTTATTAATATGCCTTAACTTTAAACTAAAGTACGGAAATCGTTAAAGTATGAAATGTAAACAAATTAATTGTCAAATTTGACAGTTTGACTTTACTGAATTTTGGTTTTAAATAAGTGTTAAACATGGCAAAGATCCTAAGCTATTCAGCTTCTAGTGACGTCAGTACGAACAATACTTTAAAAATATATAAAAATAACTACAGCTTGTAATTTTTTTTTTTTTTTACAAATTCTCTTATCATTAAAATAAATATATAAAAAACATACCTGAAAAATACTTTACATACCTATTTGTAGGCACCTAATAATGTTGTTTATAGCAGAATATTGAATATTGTGTGTATATTGCTGTTATATATTAACAGGTTGACTGCCACTTGCAAAAATTGAAGGTCACCGGGAGGCCAAATATATTTTTTTGTTTGAAATTTCAAGCGCAGTGCCGCTTCAAACACAACGTTCTTGACCCAGTGCCGGCGCCAAACTGAGTGTATGAATCTACTAAGGCGCGAGATACTTAAAATCACTTGACTTTTAGTTGACCTCTAATTGACGTCACAAAGCAGCTTGAATTGGAAATTTCAGTGCCTCTTGTAATTAAATTGTTCTTTATGGGTCAAGTGTCATGCCAACGTTAAATTTACATGAAGCACTTATTATTATTCTATTCAGATAGGTAATTATGTAAATAGTGTAGTTTTTCACCAGCGGCGGACAGTACAAGTCAAATCACATCGATGTATCGCTTCAGGAAAACTTAACTTACGTTAAAATGATCTTCACAATAAAACAGTCGCCGCCCAGACTTGTACTAAACATTTACTTCCTCGCACCTCAGATTATCTAAAGAACAGAGCCTCGCACCATTTCCTTTTTAAGGTTTCTTTTACTAACAATCAATTTGTGTCGGCTATTTGTTGTGGTGTTTATACTTGACGGTATGAAGAACTTAGCAGAAGTAGTCTTTGAATCCATTCATTTTATTAATATGCCTTAACTTTAAACTAAAGTACGGAAATCGTTAAAGTATGAAATGTAAACAAATTAATTGTCAAATTTGACAGTTTGACTTTACTGAATTTTGGTTTTAAATAAGTGTTAAACATGGCAAAGATCCTAAGCTATTCAGCTTCTAGTGACGTCAGTACGAACAATACTTTAAAAATATATAAAAATAACTACAGCTTGTAATTTTTTTTTTTTTTTACAAATTCTCTTATCATTAAAATAAATATATAAAAAACATACCTGAAAAATACTTTACATACCTATTTGTAGGCACCTAATAATGTTGTTTATAGCAGAATATTGAATATTGTGTGTATATTGCTGTTATATATTAAAGGAAGAGGCCTATTAGACTTTATGGATGGATGTAATGGATAATGGAATGTAATGAGAGTTTACTTAAATTCTTTTTCTTTTTCAGGTGTCCCACTTAACTACATTAATCAGGAAAAATTTAAACTTTCTCTCATGCGCTCATAGCAAGCAATATCAAGCAGTTTAAATTATCCATGATGACTTCCACAGGAAGACATTAGATGCCAAATGTTAAATGTGAATAAATGCTATTGTCAGTTGGTTGTTAAAACATAAATAAAAGTTGTTTTTTTGTTTACCATAATTTATTTCTTTCTATTTATCTATACTTACCTAATGAACGACAGTTAATTAAAGCAAACACCACTATTTTCAAAATAGCATCACTATAATAATCACTTGTATTTATAAAAAAAACTTAGTAAGTATTCAATTATTCTTAATATTTCATAACAAGTTATTTTTATTTGTGCCTATAAAGTTCATAATTAATTTCTTCTTTATTTAGGGCCGATTTTTCAGTCTCCTGATTTTTTTTTAACCACTAAATTAGAATGGTAAACATTAGTTAGGTATACATAAAATATATTCTTAATTTTGATTCTTCCTAATTTTGTTAACATTGTTGATATCAACCAACCATCTTTCTTATCAAATCCAGTAAAACCAATCCAACCAATAGAACCATGCAATTTGCTCAACAGCTTGAGCCTGCTATACATACTTAGCCATCCACATAATTTTGAACTAGATAATATAACTAAGTACGTCACCTACTTACTATTCGAGTCATGACTCTAATTAGTGCTTTCACAGCCGCATGTGACGCAACAAACGCATCAGCGCAGCGGCCAAATGTGAGGCCGTAATGCAACCCGTGCCGCAGCGCTCCCGCAGAGAGTTTAGCGGTGACGTGTCCCTCAGAAATACACCGCCAGCAGAGTGAACCCACCCCGGGCGGCCGGCACATCAGGCTGGTGACCTGCCAGCCTGGCCTGCCAACTGGGTGAACATGCGCAACCGGCTCCACAACCGCTCAAAGCATAACGATGCAAAAATATTATACCTAACTCCAAACGCATAACTTACCCACCTAACAGTTTCAGTTAATAAAACTAAATTCATAAATCTTCTTTCGGAAGCTCTCTTGACGTTTCATATTATTTAAATACCTACGATGTTTACAGTCGTAAAAATTTTAAGCTTACTGTGTGTATGTATTCTATTTTATTTATTTTTATAATAACTGCGTATAAAATACTAGAGCAGCTTGAAATTGACAAGATGTCGGCAACCGGCCGCGCCTTGCCACCCCTTCCGCAGCGAGCGCAAAATGTCAACACCGTGTTGACGTTTTCCGTAGTTTCAGTATAAATTGAATAGAAAATGTGAACTTTAAATTCACTTTGCAACTTTGAGATAACATTGGTAGGTATCTAGTACCCTACATCAGTTTCCTACACATATATATAAACATAGAAGAATATTTAAAGATGACGTGTGATAGGCGTCGAGAATGCGTTCCACCAATTGGTACTTTGCATGAGTAAACGTGAAAGATCATCGTTTAGCGATGGCAAACTCAAGCGGTAGCGGAAAAGGGTAATAAATTGTTTGGCTCGACTCGTATCTGAAGTGAAACATCACCGAAGGCTTTCTGAAATAGGTCACGGACTCGGGGGCTGGCGCCAGCGAATAACAAATATCTTACCTTACCAACTACAGGTACGAAGAAATACTACCTTGGCTTATAGAGCGAGGCCTTCCTTTAATAAAACTAATCAAGTGGAAGTTCTGTCCCTTCGTGACTATTTTACCACTTGCACTGCGCATGTGTTTACTCCAACTTATCATCAGCTTAAATCCCCTCGTACGTCATAATAATATAACCCGGCTGGGGGATATTTATTAGATTGCTGACGTCTGCTCTCTAAGGGGATTAAACTACCATACTATCGCAACTTTTCCTCCGTGTTTAAGAAATTTGCTAACCAAGTGATGGGATATACAGCATGTATTAGAAAGGAAGGGTGCAAATAGACCATCAAACTGAACTACTTTCTCCATGGGACCAAATTATCAGCGGTCCCATATATTTGGCTCTAGCTGGAATTGAAGTTTTGTATGGGTAAGTAGATATTTTTTCGCGATTACAATATAATTAATAATAATAATTAGTTTATTTATTTTCTCTTACAATGGTTTTGTAGCACTTAACAGTTTTGACAGTTTTGAACTATAAAAAATCACATTGTGAGAGCTGGTGCCTGAAGTAGGTTTTAAAAAAAAACATGTATTGGTCATCAGGTCCCACTTAGTGGCATCATACAAATAAGCAGGCAGGTAACATGTATTTCTACTAAACAATTAAAACAAAAAATAAATAAATGAATAAGAAAATTTAAATTAAATTAAAATAACACACCAAAAGCAGTCAAAGGGTGAATGGTGATGAATGGGTAGGTGAATGGTGGAGAATGGAGTTGAATGTGTAGGTGAATGGTTGTGAATGTGTAGGTGAATGGTGGTGGTTGTGTAGGTGAAGTAGGTGAACAATGTAGGTATACATGCTGTAAATGTTGCAAATTTAGAAGCTACTACTCGTGTATGTACCTAAAACACGTTTCGTTGGAGCAATAAAAACATCATTATTTTCATCTGCAAAATGATAATATTTACTGTTCATAACCATTAATCAATCATTGGGACATGGACAAACAACACTTGTGCTGAATAATCCCATCGATTAATTAGATGTGTAGATACTAAGATTACTCTGTTATCAGTTGTTAATGGTGTGATAACAAAACGCTTGGCTGTTCACAGACAGGCAATCCTGTGTTATCAACTGCTCTATATCTGAATCAAATGAAGGTATAAGTACAGTAAGATACAACACTGAATTCCTAAAGATGGGTATCCATTATGGGCGCGCATCAACTGTGCTCCGCGCATCTGCTTTGTCGTAGTGGCTCATTTTATGCAAACAGTTGCTGCGCGAACATAGTGGATACGGATACCTAGCTTAATATAATATAGATATATAGGTATCAAACGTTGCTAAAAGTTAAATAATTATAAATGTTGCTGTTTTGACGTTAAACGACTCTTCTTTAAGTAACGTTTATATAATATATAAACTCTCTATTGTTCAAGTACTTCGAAATCCGAATCTCCAAAGAGATGGGAGAGAGTGGAAAATGTGGTATTTTCTAAATTCATGGTGGAAATGATTTTCTCATATGCATATCGAAATAAACTGTAACGGGAACGTTTAATGCGCTCCAGTTTGTGTTCAACACGTAACTAGTTATGTTCAGTGTTTGAACAAGATTATCATGGAACTGAAATTCATATAAGAGCACCATTCTGAAGTAATAGTTAATCGTGTGATAAATTTTAATATACAGCGTACCGCTAGACCACTACAGGTGGGGACATATATTTAACACACGTATACAGTTTCGCATTTACGTTTTATGAAAATATTTTAATTTCATTAAACATTTTTATTTATTGATTTATTTACTATTTTCTAAAATAGCATCTTGGAGTAACCTGTACATAAAGAACTGTAGCACAGAGGTAAGCCGGGGTCATGGATCATAACATCGAATCAATGAATTAAAACAAATAACGTGCAAGGAGTAGGCGAATTGAAGGAAAGAGAGAAATTTATTATTTAGTTTGTTTTATTTTTTTATTTTTCAATTTATAATTATTTATCTTAATAATAAAATACAAAAAAAAAATAAGTACATAAAATATTTCAAAAACAATATTTTTTATGATTACTGGCCACTAGCCCTACCATTGTGTCAAATTAATGTCGCCACTGCTGCACTGTAGCGGCACGCTGTATACTTCAGAAGTTCTCGAGGACATTTTGTCCTACGGACTAGCTTATAGATAGTTCTATTGTACAGGAAAGCACTAGTAGGGATAATAAAGTAAAACCTCAGGACAAGCCAATTGACCAAAAAATCTTTGGAGCTCCAGTTTAAAGCTTGTTGGAGCACTGTTCTAAATTTTTCTAATTAGTAGTAGGTAGGCATTTACCCTCATCATTCTCTGCATGTTTTTCCTTGCTCTTGTTTCATGTTTATTATTGTATATAGATATTTATATAGATAAATGTATGATATATGTTTGTATGTATTTATTGTACATGTAAATGGTACACCACTGGCTATACCTGCAGTATTGTCTCTCCTTCTCCCTATAATCCATACAAAGGAAAAAAAAAAAAAAAAAAAAAAAGAAAGAAAGGTTGTCTGTAAAAGATTGCTTTTAGCGATAAGACCGCCCATTGTGTCACCCTACGTAAAATTTTAACATTTATATCTGTAACTTTTATGGTGTACATAATAAAGAGGGTGTGTATTCTATACAGCGTGTTACGGAAAGGGTATATCCATACAAGCAGGGTGAAGAGTGCATCTGGTTCAGAATCTCTGTACCAAATTTCAGCTCAAAAAGAAAAACTTTGAAAATATTTTTTTTTTTTTAGTTCTATAGTTTATTAAATTTAAATCATAACAAACGTGTCACCGCACTATGAAGGTCATTATCCAGTATCTGTGTCTGTGCGCCTAGTATACACACACGCCTGCCACAGCTCTGCGACACGGCGCCGCACCGACACGCGGCGGCGCCGTCGGCACAATTGGCGGCGGGATCAAATGAATGGATTAAAACGTGTACCGATCAGCTGACTTGGTCTAGTGATGTGTAGAATTGAATTGGAAACCTTTGATTTTTATTATTTAAATGTTTCTTAACTTTATAATTAAGTAGGTATTATTAAAAAAAATGTTGCCATGTAGTTTGTTATCACCAAAAGAACCTATCCTACCTATCCTTTGATATGTATATACCCTTTCCGTAACACGCTGTATATCTATCTACATAATTTCAAAGCTTTGAATAGAAGAAACGCCTAGTAGGCATGTATTATGTTCGTAAGACGGCGATAAATTAACATGACCAGCCCTTTGTTCCGATCTGCTTTTACGGCTTGTGAGGATTTTTGC
Organism: Tiliacea aurago; assembly: GCA_948098905.1. Classification (NCBI taxonomy): domain Eukaryota; kingdom Metazoa; phylum Arthropoda; class Insecta; order Lepidoptera; family Noctuidae; genus Tiliacea; species Tiliacea aurago. The sequence continues at coordinate 11,014,887 of OX402590.1, forward strand.
GGACCAGGCCTAAGTTATCAACGAAAAGAGCATTATGTGTTCCCCAGAAAAAATATTTATTGTTTAAACTTCATACCATGAGTTTTGCAAACAATGATCTCACCCACTCGTATCAAATTGAAATCGGTAATCGAAAACTCTCATGACGCTAGCTTTGTTTACGGAGATTTTGTTTCTTGTTTACATCGAACATATTGATAAATGTATGCAAAATTCGCCCACTATGTGTTGTATCAATGATAACTTTCTCACGAATGTAGAAGAAACAACAATAGTTTGACTGGATTTTAATTTTATTTTTATCTGTAGTAAGTAGGTGACACAATCATTTAAATTCGGTCACACTGAATAAACATAATGTACCTCAATCGGATACTGTTAAAAATCCTTGATGAGAACGTATAAACATCTATTTGGCACTCGTCCCCGAGTGGAATATTAACGAGAACACAGTCACAGCGCTCATCGGCAATTAACGGCATTAGAGTTTGTTTGATGAACTCCTTAATAGTCACGAACACAATTTATTATTATATCCTAAATATACATATACTATATACATATACCTACCTACATTTCGGTAATGTCAGTCAACAACCTTCAATTTCCAAATAAGAAATATCCTACATGTATAATAAATACATTATATATCTTCTTAGATAGAAACGCGATAGTGTGTTTGGCACATTTATTTATTTATAGTTAAACAAAATGTTACAACACCTTTATTTTATTACATTCAATAACAGAAACAATTATGGGTTTTTCCCAGTGTTCAGATTGACGGTCAGACTAGTCTTTACAACGGGATTTTTTTTCCCTTTAGTCGAACAACTCGTAGTTTTGTAAAGTACTGTTGAATACGAAGAGGTTATAAAACTATTAAATAGGTTTTATTTGTGTCGTTATGGAGTTTGTTGACACTGGTTGAAATTCTTTGCAACTTGTTTCATGGTTATTTATAACAAAATTTTCCTGTTTGACATGAAATGTCAATCACATCACTATTTTTACCAAGAAGTGGAGTAATGTGCTCGGTCTAAATGGATCTTAATTTTATAAATCGAAAGAGTGGGGTTGTCTTGCTATATAATGGGTATCAAATTAAAAAAAAACAAAACGTATACAAACGGAAACAAATTTTGGCTTTTGAGAATTTTACTGAAAGGTGATTTTACTAAAATAACAAATAATTGGACAAAGAAAAAGTAATGAGAGACGAATCCATAATGTATTCACAAAAGATGTTAACTAATGGAGAATTGAATGTTGGTCACTTTTTAGAACGCCTAAGATAAAATCGTAAGATACCTATTAAAATGCAAAACAGTTTTTACTTTCATTGTACTTTCTTCTGTTGTTTTTCCAGCTGTCAAATAAATATGACCAACGGGAAAAAAAATCCCATTGGAAAGACTAGTCTGACCAGCAATCTAACCACTAGGAAAACCCGACAATTATTACGGTAACAATAAATAAGTTGTATATTATTTAATTTACAACTAACATGGAACGGTGGGCTCGGGATTGCATACTTTCTCTGACAGAACACTAGACATATAGGTACTTAAGCATAATTTTACTCCATTCATCCGCAAATACATCATATTCAGGCTTGGCAGTCAGAAGGGTATTTCATTCATCATTATTTTTGCCGAAAGACGTCCAATGCTGGACATAGGCCTCCTCCAACATATGGGGGGGGGGGTTGCCATAATCACCACGCTTAGCAGGCGGGTTGGCAATCGCAGTATGGTGTTAAAATGCATAGAGAACGCTGCTGACCATGCTCTAGTAAGTCCCTTAGTCGCCTTTTACGACACCTACGTGAAGAAATAGGATGGTACTATTTTTTACGTCCGACACCACACGGATCCTTTACATCCGGCACCACACGGAACAAAGCATTTAGCATCTTTAGAATACGACAGACTGGGGATTCGGCTCTGGCTACAGTTTTGGATGGCAGTTGTGCAAACAGATGGTGCATCACACCCACAACTAATTGATTAACATTTGAAAATACAGTTGGAGATTTTAGACTTTTGTATCCTGCTTATGCGTATGAAGTTTCATTAAAATCGGTTCAGTCATTACGAAATACAAGGGCTTGAAAGTTTGTATGAAATGCTGTAAGGTGTAAACGCTCTTAACATTACCACTTTCCTGTCTTCAAATCGTTTTAGGTCAGGAAAATGGAATGAAAATCTTTAATAAGATGGAGAGGTGTTACAAAAATTGGTATGCAGGACTGCGCCCTCATTTTGTACGACGCGTGCTGTGCACAAAGATAACTCCAGCTCGTCTCCCGGAAGTGCTTTCAGTAAAAATTTTGAACATGAAAAAAAGTTATTTACTTAATTATGAATAAAACGCTTCAAATTGGTTGTCAGCGGAACAGTATCAATCATAAACAAGTTTTTAAATACTTTTGTATTGAAAATAATAGTTTCCAGACAATAAGGCTTGTAGATGTGCAAAAGCTACCACGACTTAATAATTATAGTCGTCGTGTCTTTTTTTATAGTCTTTCCAAAGAGTACCATTGAAAATCGACTCAACTTTTACCTACTTGCAGTAAAACATTACATTCGTGTAAATTACCAACGCCACGTACCTGAATATTAGTCACATAAAACGATTAATCGTAGCAGAATTAATCGTTACGGTTAACCGAAACAGGATTAATGGTAACAGTTAAAATGGCAGTCCTTTACAAACGAACACGGTTTATGACAAACAAGTGGTGCACATGCGAGGGTGGCGTCGATCAATGATGTATGTGACCTTTAGATGCCTGCCTGCTTACCTGCGCTCAATAATGGTAAAGTAAATGCCAGGTAATTGCCTGACATTTACAATAATAATAATTATTATTACGTACGCGCCAATGAACATGCAGCAGCTAGTGACGTGACTAAATATGTATATTCATCTCTTTCTAACAACAGATATCGGTATAGGTAGGTCTTTCCTTTTCTTCACGCGCTGTATGATTGTATGCAAGTATGTAGCTACAATCATGGCTTCGCTGTTTTTTAGTGCACTAATGTTCGTGTATGACGCGTCTATTTATAATACGTCATTGGCGTCGACAGCTTCATGTGACTGTTCAGTGTGAGTGGCAGCCTGATGGGTTGGTGCCTGGGTTATGGCGCATGCAACCTTTGTAGATCGTAACAGATAATATTCTGTGTATATTCGATGCTGCGTGAAGTTGTTTTTGTTGTCTGCGTGGAGTTGTTTTTAGGGTTCCGTATCAAAAGGGTAAAACGAGAACCCTATTACTAAGGCTCCGCCGTCTGTCTGTCTGTCTGTCCGTCTGTCACCAGGCTGTATCTCATGAACCGTGATAGTTAGACATTTGAAATTTTCACAGATGATATATTTCTGTTGCCGCTATAACAACAAATACTAAAAAACAGAATAAAATAAATATTTAAGGGGGCTCCCATACAAAAAACGTGATTTTTTTGCCATTTTTATAGATAATGGTACGGAACCATTCGTGCGCGAGTCCGACTCGCACTTGGCCAGCTTTTTTTACAGCTGTAAGTAACAATAAAAAAATAAATTAAGTACAGGTATTAACACTGAATTTACATGATAAATACATATACCTTTTTACGATTTAAGGGCTATTCCCATGGGTCTGTTTCACAATATTGACAATCGTAGCACCTCTTCGACATCATTCGGTCTATGGAATGATAATGAGAAACGCACCTACATAATATGTAATTATGTTCAGCATGTACCTACTGCATGAAATTGCAATAATTAAAATGCGTTATCTATTACCGTATCATACTATTATCATTTTATAATCTATAAGAGGCGTACTACAAAAATTATAATAAATTCCTGGGTCAGTCAACAACAACGCAGATCTTTCATAGAGTCAGAGGAAATAATTCATGTTAGGTGTTCTATTTTAAAAAAAAACTGAATTATTATAACATCACAAACAAAAGCACCTACCTAGTACAAGTAAGTTTCTTATTTTATATGTATTATAGTGTGAGTAATCATATGAAATAGGGTTTTCATTCATAAGTCGCGTTCACCCCTTACTTATTGGTCGGTATACAACATTAGTTTTTGTTTACCCTAAACCCGAAAAGGGGTCATTGTACTCATCATTTTGAACAATTTTTTCTATGTGACCAACCTTGAAATCGCGAAAAAATATCAGCTGTTCCATACATTTGTGTTCACTTAAATCGACAAAATGTATGGAACACCTGGTTTTTTTTTCGCGATTTCTAGGTTGGTCCCATAGAAAAAGTTGTTCAAAATGATGAGTACAATGACCCCTTTTCGGGTTTAGGGTAAACATTTTGTTGTATAACAGTTCGCAGACATCAATAGGGAAGCGATAACACTCATTATCAAACCTCTAATCTTTATTAGTGACGTAGTCATGTATGTGTTTGTAGCCGCAAACAAAACACTTTGTGTACGTCCAATGAGTTCCTTATGAAACAGTTTGACTGTTGCACCGGCTGGCCGTCTGGTTTATCTCTAAAGATCTAATCGTAAATTATTGGCAATCGATTTTATAGCTTTACATTGTCTTAAAACACTCCATTTCGAACAGATTCCCCGCTTCGGAATCATAATTTTTATTGCGATTTTTTTGTTTACAAATATTTTTAGATTGGCATTCCAATTTGTAAACATTTGTAGAGCTACCTTATATTATTAACTCATAGAACTGTGTGAAGCTTCCAAATCGATGATGTGGTGCTTACATGTTTGATGTACATAAGGCAATTACTAAACGCTAGGATAAGCGGCGTGTTTAGGCTAGGCAGGCAGTCGTTGGCCACTGGGTGACGAGCGCAAGCGAGTGTGGGCCGAACAAAGCCGCCCGCCCTTTGTTCTCGCCGCTTGCGACCGGCACCCGATCAATATTAACTCTGAAGTCCAAGATATACATTTTTGTCTGGTGTAAGCTCATTAATTTACCTGCCCGACTGTGTCCCACTGAGTAGCCTAATTGTACTCATAATTTTTACGCTGATAAAACAGTGCAGAGGAGTGTGGAGTTGTCGAGGACCTACAACATTAATTGATGGAATGTGTCCAATATGAGTCCAGTAGAAATAATTTTGTAAGGTAATTTGAACAAAACTGATGTAGGCATGTTCCATACAATTCTATCCCAACCAAATGGCTACGATGCGAAGGGTTTGTTCAAATTCATGGCCCACGTTACGTGTTGTGAAATACTTGCTATTGTTTAGGATACGATGGGACAGACATACGCTATGCGTAAAAGCCCCTTTAAATATATAAAGAGAAAAAAAAAAACAGTGCAAAGGAAGTTCGCGTTTCTTTTAGTTGTATAATGATTTATTGGTGTTTCTTCAATCTGATACAGTTTGTCCCATAAAAAATAAAAAAAAATTAACGCCTTCTTATATTCACATTTTCCGGTAAGCTTTTCTCGATTAATTATTGAAGTAAAAAATTCTTTAGGTGAGTTGAGTGTTTTTCACTCGAGTGGTAGGGGAGAAACTTAGGGTTTGCGTCACCGACATGCCCGCGCCGACATACTGTAGTAGCAGTCAGTGAAATTAAATGAACCTCGTGAAAAGTTTAATTGACGGCACGGTTGGCGCAGTGGTTAAGCGATTGACTGCTGCGCTGCGTGTCGCGGGTTCGATTCCCGCACGGAACAAATATTTGTATGACCTACAAGTAGTTGTTCCGGTTCTGGCTGTTTGTGTATGTGAGTTTAAATGTTTGCAAAAACACCCACGATACAGGAGAAATTCCTAGTGTGGGTCAAAGTAAAAAATAAAAAAATTGTGTACTTATACTGTGCATTGTTTAAATTGTGTTTTAGATAATCATTATTTTATTGAAGTGAAAACTTCTAACTCAACTCAAACTCAAACTCAAAGCATTTATTTCAATTAAACCAATTACAGGCACTTTTGAATTGTCAAAGAGCCGGTCAGTTAGTCAGAAAGTTGAAGCTATTTGCCCATTCCAAAACGTAGATCTCTATGGAGAAGAATAGGCAAGAAACTCCAAGGACACTCCTTTAAATCAAGATGTTACAAAATCCTGGGTACATTATTCTTGTCGCTTCTATATGTGAGAACAATGTAAAAAAATAAATGATTTAAAAACAATACAATTATAAAAGATAACAAATAAGCCCTGGCAGATAGGACCAGTCACAACTGACGGCGCCCGTTCACGAACACGACGCGTGGATCAGCACCATCCAGCTCAACCATTTTGTAGGGAACCGAATGATCCAACACACGCGCCACCACCAGCGAGACATTTAAGTGAGCATGACATACTCTTAACCGCCAAACTTTTTTAAGTCAACATACATCATAACATAATAAACGGCTCCATGGTACTCACATTTATAAAAATTGAAAAATGCTTTTAAATCATACAAAACTATATCTTGCAACAAAATTTTACTAGCAAAAGGAAAAACATTATTACCTATTGAAGTATTCAACAACTAAAACTTGATTAAGTACATTTTATATAAATAATATTATAATTTTAACAATTGAGCCCAAGTGGTTGTGGAGCAGGACCAGCATTAAGCCAAGCATTTTTATCTACGATATAATCATCCAACCTATAATATGCTTGTCTACATAGTGTGCGTTTAATGCATGTTTTAAATTTCTTCTCATTTAGTTGAAGAATACCGAGTGGTATTTTATTATAACATTTTACACAATACCCCATAAAAGAAGTGTGTACTTTTGACAATCTGAAACGTGGTTGATGTAATTTGTTCCTATTTCTAGTATTAAAATCATGCCTGTCACTTATCTTACTGAAAAGATGTAGTTTTTTCCTAACATACATAATATTTTCTTAAATATATTGGCAAGGTACCGTCATGATGTTAATTTTTTTAAACAGTTCCCTTAGAGAGTCGCGTCTGCGGAGGTTGTAGATGGCTCGCTCACGCTAACTAAAATAGAATTCTAGTATCTCTTTGTTCAATACAACGTGACATTCACTACTTCTAACATTCGGTAACGCGAATCTTATGCATTTAGTTTTCTTCTCATTTAATACCAAATGATTTACAGTAAACCAATTATGGACCATAAGCATAGCGTTATTTACGTCGTCAAGCTCCTGTGCATGTCTGCTTACTTTAAAAATCAGTGATGTGTCATCAGCAAATAACACCATTTGTGGTCGGTTTTTCAGTATATGAGTTAAATCATTTATATATACTAAAAAGGGGAAGGGACCCAATATTTAGCCCTGCGGTACCACCATTTTGACTATTAAACCCGATGAATTCACACCATTTATTTGAACTTGCTGCAGTCTATCATTCAAATATGATTTTACTAAGTTAAGCGCAAGTTTACCCAGTCCGTAATGCTCAAGTTTCAAGAGCAGTGTTTCGTGATTCACGCAATCAAATGCCTTGGATAGGTCACAAAAGATGCCTATTGCGTCTTGCGCCTCTTCCCATGCGTTAAAAATGTGTTTCAATAATGTGACACCGGCGTCAGTTGTACAACGTCCTTTGGTGAAACCATACTGTTGATCGTGTAAGATGTCATTACGATTGAAGTGATTGGCATTTAACATTACTTTTTCAAACACCTTGCTGAAAACAGGCAAAACCGATATGGGTCTATAATTATTAGTGTCTTTGCTGTCACCGGATTTAAAAAGTGGAATAACTTTACTATACTTCATTAAATCTGGGAATATTCCTTGATCTACACACAAATTAAATATTAAAGCTAGATATGGTGCAATTGTCTCAATAATGGATTGATAAACTTTAGTAGACATGCCCCACAGATCTTCGGTAATTTTAATCTTAAGTTGCTTAAAAGTCTTTACAACGACCACAGGGTTTATATGTTTAAATTTAAATTCCACAGGGCAAGCTGAAACATTCGTTCTTAATAGATCAATAGCAAGTGAGGGAGAGGAATTTAAAGTTTCTGTAGTTTTAATTGGAATATTTGTAAAGAAATTTGCAAATTCCTCAGCAACATTAATGTTATCGCTAACGAGACCGCGGGAAGTATCCAGTGTGTAATCAGTATTATGTCTTTTGTTCCTGTTCGTTTCATTGTTAATTATTTTCCAAACTGTCTTTATTTTATTGTCTGCTGATTTAACCTTATTGCTAATGTATGAAGCTTTAGCCGCTTTGCAGACATTTTCAAAAGTTTTAGAATAAATAGCAACATACTTATTAAAAGTTTCCGTATTTATATGCGGCTTAAGGCCATACAGTTCAAATAATCTTTCCCTACTCTTCCTGATACCTTTACTTGCCCAGTCACTGAATAAAAACTTGGGGCAAATAGTTTTAGTTTTCTTCTTCTTTAAGCGCTTTGAGCGATACATTTTATTTCATCATCATCATCTCAGCCGGAAGACGTCCACTGCGGGACATAGGCCTCCCCCAACATTTGGGCGATCATAGTATGGTTTTAAAATGCATAGAGAACGCTGCTGCCCATTCACTATAGTAAGTCCCTTAGTCGCCTTTTACGACACCCACGGAGAGAAATAGAATGGTGCTATTCTTTACGTCCAGCACCACACGGACGAGTTTTATTTAATTTATTCATATTTATTCATATACGTTTCACTCCTGTCGGCAGTCCTCATGACAGCCTATGTTTGTTTTTCCTACGAAGAGAACCAGATTTTATTTGAATATTACTATGAGCGATAGATAAAAAGTAATTCATAATTTGACTTACCTGTAGTACGAGTATACGAACATGTATTAATAATTTTTTAATTAATTGCTCTAAGCTATAGTGCACGCTGTGCTTTTCTTTAAATAATTCGGCGGTATGTACAATTTTTAGGGTTCCGTATCCAAAGGGTAAAACGGCAACCCTATTACTAAGGCTCCACCGTCTGTCTGTCTGTCCGTCTGTCACCAGGCTGTATCTCATGAACCGTGGTAGCTAGACACCTTCTGGACTACAATGTTGAATTTGCAAAATGTTGAATTCGCAAAATGTTGAATTCGCGAAATGTTGAATACCAAAATGTTGAATTTGGAAAGTACAAAAATATAATTTTGACTAAATAGCCAAGTAACTACAACCAACTTGGATGTAGCGCTCGCCAGCCGCTGCCGCGGCACCGGTCGCTGCGCTCGCTCGGCTCGCGCGCGTTTTGTCACAGTTCTAACCTAACCTAACCCATATGATCAACATTTTGGGATTCAACATTTTGTAAATTCAACATTTAGGATTCAACATTTTGCAAATTCAACATTGTGGTCCGGATGGGCTAGACAGTTAAAATTTTCACAGATGATGTATTTCTGTTGCCGCTATAACAACAAATACTAAAAAACAGAATAAAATAAATATTGAAGGGGGCTCCCATACAACAAACTTGATTTTTTTGGCTCGTTTTTGCTCTATATTGATAACGGCAACAGGTAGACGCTAGAAATGTTCACAGTATATTTAGTTATATATTCACTTTAAAAATAAATAATTAAATTCAAATAAAACAAATATTTAAGGGGGGCTCCCATACAACAAACATGATTGTTTGCCATTTCTATAGATGGTACGGAACCCTTCGTGCGCGAGTCCGACTCGCACTTGGCTGGTTTTAAGTAATAGTGTACCTACTCATTTTTGTAGAGCCTATTAAATAAATAAATAAAATTAAATAATTGACCGTAATCCATATGAGTTTAACACGACGTTAATTAGTTTACTAAACATGTCTATACAGCGAGGATTAGCTACAGTGCAGTGTGATGTAGTCGTAAAACGCTGTAGTCGAGGAAGCACGTGACATACAACTATAAACATCGCCGTGGGTGGGTATTACAATGAAGTGTGGACTGATGTATTTATTACTTTACTACTATTGGGCAGACTATTTCGCAATATTTTCGTACACTATTTCAACGAATGATGAATGTGAAGTGAATCATAGGACATATACACCACGCAACCTCGTAGACAGTTCAGCTTATAATATGATCGCGTATGACTGTTCACAACTCAGCCCATATTAATAAATAAATAAATAACCCTTTTATTAGTTCTCATTTTTCCATGCAGTTTTACAATAATTTGATTAGCATGCAACAAAGTTTATATTATAATTGAATTTACTACGTTATGCAATTTTTTATAATTTTATATTATAATTAAATGTATTTTTTTTTGCTAACTATCTTATTTTGTATTATTTGATTTGATTTCCAATTTATTATTACATTTAAATAATATTTGATCTAATTTAAATGAGGACCCCTCTGTAGGGTAAACGCCTCCACCGTTTTTACCAGCCAGCCCATAAACATTAAATTGTTAAGGGTTTCTCACGAGTAATAGGTTACAATTAGAACCTTTGTGCCGAATATATGTGGCTATTAAAACATTAAATTTATTGATACCAGTAGCTTGAGGTTTGCTGGAATCATTATATTTCACACATTACAAATGCTGAAATTTTTGTGAAGTTATTAACGACATGGTGCATGCTCGATAATTATAGCAATAAATATTCACAGGGAAAAAAGTATCGAGCACAAAATGTATTTTAAATCCTTGTTTTGATTTAAAACAATTATTGGCAAGTTTTTCGTTTAATGAATTTAATAATCATTTGAATAATAGTATTTTATAAAACACATTAATTGTAAAGAACAGCGAAGGATACAACACAAAAGAGAATAGTGAGCCAGCGCGAGTGGCGCTTCAACATGGCGCAAAAAAACAACTTATAAAAGGAATTGACAAAATGTAAATCGCCGCTCCCCAGACTACTTAGACATGTCTAGAAAATAGAGATAATCTCTTTTAGCTCTAGCGCCTTCTTTATTCCACATAGTAGACCTACTAGCACAAATAAACATGAACCTATTTCATAAAGACTCCGAAAATAAAGCCTTTTGGCAAGCAAGATATTATGTCATGGCTGACTTGCTGGATATTTGCCAACCGAAGCCTCCCCGAGAACTAACAAGTCGGCTAACAGAAATTACACATGATTTACATAAATATGGTACAATATGGTACAAAAAGGTATAGAGGTACTGAATTTTCATGTAACTTTAGAGACCTACATTTCGGCCAAGTGTGTAATATAGGTAGGTACCGATAGATAATAATTCAAAATTCCACCATTTTAACAGAAATTATGAGATTACAGAGTATTTATTAGCTGTATTAGTGTCGCCTTTCATCCACATATTACTTATGTAAGAACCTCCGTCGTCAAAGATAAGTCAATCGTTCTCTTTATGTTTCCTCATTCTTGTCAGTTAGGTACTGATTTTCTTACATATTTTTGCTGAAGCTTTACGACTGGGAAGCAGATTAATTACGTTTAGTACTTGACATATTGACATTTTCCTTAAATACATGCGTACACACGCAGCCAAAAACCCGTAGGGTAATTGCGTAGCACACATAAAATGACAATTTCTTTTTCTTTTTTTATAAAATGTTGCCCCCACATTAGGAATTTCTCCTTTATTGTGGGCATTTGTGGGTGCGTTCACAAACGTTTAAACTCACATACCGTCGCCTTAGAGTGAAAACCTCGTATATGAGAAAACACAAACTGCCAGACCCGGAACAACTACTTGCAGATCATACAAATATTTGTTCCGTGCGGGAATCGAACCCGCGACACGCAGCGCAGCAGTCAATGGCTTAACCACTGCGCCAACCGTGTCGTCGTCGACAATTGATCTCAATATCTTTCATTTTGACAGTCCAGCCACGTGTTACTTACGTTGTTGATTAAGAATGTCCTTCACTACCCTCGGATTGTGACTGAAAATGACGGCTAGGCTGATATATAAATATTTAAGGCGGAGATTTCTAAAAATGGTCAAAAATGTGTTTTTTTAAAGCAGTGTATCACTAAACCGTAAATAATATTTCCAAAACAAAAACATTATGATATTTTCAAGTCTTTTGTGCATACGGTGATGGAACTCAAAACATAATTTAATATGCATATGCAGAGTAGGCAACTCGTTCATGGGTCAATGTATACGCTTTTACAACCAACTTCCTACTGACATTCGGAACTTACCCATTAAACGATTTAAAATCTGTATTAAAACTAAACTTTATAAAAAAGGGTACTATAAGATTTCTGATTATTTAGAGGACAAAAAAGCTTGGGATTGAGCTGCTCGCTCTGCTAGCCTTGTGATAAAACTTGACATTTTAATTATTATGCATGATTTTATATACATATTGACATTGCAGAATATTGTATACAATTTTACATGAATGTTTACTTTGAAAAGTATTATATTTACTGCTTTAATTTATTGTGAATGTGAGCACTATGTGGGTCATTTTTTTTTTCTTTAAATGTTTTCCTTTCCTTTCTCAGTTAAGTTTTAATGATGGTCTGACATTTTGAGCGCTTTATGCGGCCTACCCAAATGTCCTTTTTTTGGTACTGTTCGTCGAGTCGTTGAGCTCCTTAAGTTTTGAGTTGAGCTGCACGATTACTGACAAATTGTAGGGGACTTTATTAAAACTCCTGGTTGATTTACACTTGTAGATTTATTACTTGTCACTTATAACTATTACTTATTGAGCCGCGTACTGAACTGTGTTCTGGCCACATTTTGGCCCTACTTATATAGTAAATTACCATAGCGCAAGTAGCGTGTGGTCCTAGTGTTATTACAAAATGTTTGTAAGGTTTCGACCAATGGTGTAATAGTGACGCTCGGATACTTTGGTCAAGTCTGAACTTGCACCCGACAGGTTGCAACCTGCTCCCGGGCTGATCTATTCCTGTCTATGTGTGTATGGATGAATGATCATAATTGAGTCTGTGTGCTTACTTGGCCATGAGATGTTTCTAGGGTAATGACTTCGTGTAATTTATTGATTATCGTGTTATTCAGTTTACAATATGGCTCATAATTAAAGGTATAGAACTAATCATTTTATTTGTTACAAGCGGTCTTCTTGTCGTCGCCAACAGTCTCCCCCTCAGTGCGTTGCGCTCCGTCTTGTTGGGGCGACGTTGCTGGTACGATCAGGATCAGGCGGGAGGCTGGCCGTCGCAGGACGCCCGCTGCAGTCCGCACGTCAACAATCCTAGTTCTTCCATCTGGGCCGGGATGAGTCGAGACTATTTCGCCGCGTGGCCACGAGTATCGTGGTAGAGTATGGTCCACGATCAGGACGATATCGCCTAATGTTGGATCTCGGTAGTGAGGACCTTGGTTATAACGGGGCGAGAGAGTTGGGAGGTACTCTCGCACCCATCTTGACCAGAAATGATCGGCCAAGCGTTGGGAGGTCTTCCAGTTAGGCGAACCTATGAGCTCTGTATCGTCGAATGAGCCAAAGAGAGTGGCTCCACATGACCGCCCGATGAGGAAGTGATTGGGGGTCAATGCTTCTTCTTCTTCTGGATCGGTGCTGACGGAGAACAGGGGTCTTGAGTTTACAATGTGCTCGGCCTCCAGAAGTAGGGTGTGGAGGATTTCTTCCCTGGGTTGCCGCTCGCGTAGCGTGGCTGCGAGAGCAACTTTCACCGATCGCACCATTCTTTCCCAAGCTCCGCCCATATGGGGGGCTCCAGGTGGAATGAACTTCCAGACAATGCCCATTTTGTTTATTTCTTCTCCTAGGTTCGCAATGGCTTCAGCGATTTCTCTGTTGGCACCAACGAAGTTAGTTCCATTGTCGCTCAAGATAATCTTCGGTGTTCCTCTTCTGGCGATCATTCTTCGTAGTGCAAGAATCATGGAGTCAGTGGATAGGGATGCAGCCAGCTCTAAATGGATTGCCCTAGTGGTGAGGCACGTAAACAGTGCTCCCCATCGTTTCTCCGTGCGCCTCCCAATAGTAACGAGCATGGGTCCGAAGTAGTCTACTCCTAAGCAGGTGAAGGGAGGGCTGGTCTTCGTCAGACGCTCGGGTGGCAGGTCTCCCTGAGGTGTGATTTGTGGTGTTTTCTTGTGAATTTTACACCATCCGCACTCTCGGGCTATCGTCTTTACCAAGTTTCGGAGTGATGGTATCCAGTATTTCTGGCGAACCTCGTTCATCACCGTGTTGTGGTTCCCGTGGTTGAGGACTCCATGAATGTGCTTTACTAGTAGTCGAGTTATTTGGTGGTGTTTATCCAACAAGATTGGGTTTTTGTACGAAGCTAGCAAATATTTAGCTGCTCCGATGCGGGTGGATAATCTGATCATTCCGTCTTCTAATTTAATCGTGAAGTTCTTGAGCTTAGATGTTGGTTTGAGGTCTTCCTTCTTCCTTAGGGCGACGAGTTCGCTTGAAAAGCTGTCTTCTTGCATTCTTTTTATTAATAGTTGTTCTGCTCTTTCTACGTAGAGTAATGGCTTTGGTGAGAAGCTTGTCTTTATCGTAGTCAGTCTCTTCTCTGGTGGTTGGGTCTTCCGTGTCTGCGTTCTTTTCCAGGTTGGGTCTTGTGCCTTTTTTGTGATGAGTTTTGTGGCGTGTACCCTTTTCTTCACTTTTCGTTTGAAAACGTCGATGGCTTGCAGAAACCTTGCTGTCGCATGGAGTAGGCGTGTCCAGCTGGAGAACCTCGCTGGGTCAGGTATGATGATAGGGATGGCTCTGCTGACGCTTAGAGTGGTGGCGTTAGGTTTTTCTTCGCTTGTGTCGGTGGTGGAGACTTTCTTCTCCTCGGTAGGCCAGTTTCTGGGGTCTTCATACAGAAAGGGTGGACCTTTGTACCAACGGTGCATGATGTTGAAGTTGGGTGGAGTTTCTCTGGTGGCGTCATCGGCTACATTATGTTTTGTAGGAACCCAGCGCCATTCTTTGTGTTTAGTCAGTTCTTCGATCTCGGCGAGGCGATGTGCGACAAATGGCTTGAATCTCCTGGGGTCTGAAGTGATCCATGTCAGTGCTGTTTTGGAATCGGTCCAGAAGTATCTTCGGGTTGTAGTCAGGTCCATCTCTTGGCTCACACTATTGGCTAAGCGACTTCCTAACAGGCACGCTTGTAGCTCGAGCCGAGGTATCGAAGTAGGTTTGAGAGGCGACACCTTAGCCTTTGCTGTCAACAGTTTCACTTCTACGTGGTCGTCCGGATGTTGGGAGCGCCAGTACACCGCACAGGCGTACGCCTTCTCGCTTGCGTCGCAGAATGTGTGTAGCTCCCCCTCGGTCACGTCGTATGTGAGACAGCGCGGGATTCGAAGATCCTCTAGCTTTCTCAGATCTTCGAGCCATTTCCTCCACTCCTCTTCTCGTGATGGGGGCAATCTTTCGTCCCATTCTAGACCAGCTCTCCATAAGTTCTGAAGCATTGCTTTTCCTTGTATGGTTATGGGTGACGCCAGACCTAAACGGTCGAAGACTGACATCACTGCGCTTGTTGCTTCTCTCTTTGTCGGCGCTCGTCTTCCTTCTTTGGCTTCATCAGGAGTGTTGCGCAGGCTCAGGGTAAAATGGAGACTGTCTTCGTTGACGTTCCAATTGAGTCCCAGGGTTTTTTCGACTTGGTTCTTCTGTTCTCCTAGCGCAATGGAATCGGTCTTATTTTCCGTGTCAGCGAACTCTTCGATCGTGGTAGGGTCATTGCTCGCCCAGCCTCTTAAGACGAAGCCTCCTTTCTTATGGATCTCGTCCACTTCTCTTGACACTTTGGTAGCTCTTGCTACGTCGGAGAAACTTGCTATGTAGTCGTCCATGTAATGATTTCGGTTTATCGCTCCGACGGCTTCCGGGCAACGATTGATGAAGTCTTCTGCGTTTTTATTCTTTACGTATATGGCCGTGCATGGTGAGCAGGCGGCTCCAAATATTAACGATGTCATTCTATACTCTTTGTTTTTCCAGAGAAATCTGAGGCTGTCTCTGTCTTCTTCGTTGATTTTTATCCTCAGGAACATTTCCTTTATGTCTGCGACGACGGCTGTCGCTCCTTGACGGAAGCGGAGTAAAACGCCGAACAGTGATTGCAATAAATCGGGTCCGGCTAGCAGTGCGTCATTCAGTGATTTTCCGTTTGATTTGGCTGCGGCGTCGAAGACCAATCTCATCTTCTTCTTTTGGGGGTGAATGACGGCGAAGTGTGGTAGGTACCAGGTTCTTGAGGAGGCGGATTCGTCTGTTACTTCTTCGGCGTATTTGCTGTTGGTTAGGTTTTCGACTTGTTGTTCATATTTGTGTTCAAATTCTTTGTCTTTCAGGAACTTCTTCTCCATTCCCTTTAGTCGTCGCGCTGCAGCTTTTCTACTTTCAGGTAGGCGTTCATCGTCTGTCTTCCAAATCAAACCCGTACTGAATCTGCCGTCAGGCAATCTTTTCGTTGTTGAGTTCAATACGTCGAGAGCTCGTTGGTCGATGTCACTAGATGGTCTCTTTGCGGCAATCCCCAGTGCTTCGATGTCGAAGTGGTCTCTAATCATCTTCTCAAGGTAGTCGTCTTTTCCTTTAGGCTGTGTTACCAGGTGATTGACCATTCGTACAGGGTCGTTGTTGCTTGTTTTGGTCCCGTGCAAGACCCATCCCAACTGGGTTCTGGATGCCACCGGCTTGTTACGGTTGCCCGCTTTTATTTCTTGAGACACGATGAGATGCCAATTGTCTTGTCCTATGAGTACGGTGGGACGAGCATTACAATATTTCAGTCGATCCGCTATCTCATCCAGATGACGGCAGTCCTCCAGGTCTTTATCGCTGACTTCCTGGGGGGTCAGATTGAGGTTCTTCACTGTGTACCCTGACATTTTCTCTAGGTTCCGCTCGAACTCCCCTCTGATTTTTATATCGATCTTCCTTGACCTTTGATCCATTCGATGACCTCCCACGCCCTCAATTCTTAATTCTTCTTCTGGGCCTTGGGCTCCGATCATGTTCACTACGTCGTCTTCTATAAGAGTCACTGTTGAACCTTCATCCATTAGGGCGTAGACGTGGGCTTTAGCGTCCGGTCCCCATAGTTCTACTGGCACGATTTTCAGATAGGCTCTTGATATTGTACGCGTTGCGTTCACTGCTGATGCTACAGACTGGGTTTCTGAAGTGGTTGCCTTGGTGCCTTCTTCTGGATGTAACATCACATGGTGACCTCTTTTGCACTTTCCACACGGCTTTGCTTTACAATTAAATCCTCTGTGTCGTCCCAGTAGACATTTGAAGCATATTGCAGCTCGCTTCGCTTGATTCCATCTCTCATCTGTAGAAGATTCGATGAACTTCTTGCATTTCGGCAAGGTGTGTTCTCCATCACACTCAGGGCATGTGATTTTCTCTGGTTTCTTCGCGTTGTCTTTGCATGAACAAACTGTCGCTGTGTGTGATTCGGGTCGCTCTTCATCCGAACTTTCTTCGTTCGTTGAGCAATCTTCTTCGCTGTGCTGTGTGACTTGAGTGGTGTGCACGCCGCGAGAACCAATTTGCCGCATCCTGAATCCTTCTTTCTTTACTTTGGTCCCCATGAACTCGTGCATCTCGAACTGATCGACCATCTGGTTAAAGAAGTTCATGAGGCTGATGAGGATTGGTTCATCATCGTCTTCTTTAGATGCTCTGTACTCGTACCACTTGAATCGCACTATGATACACATCTTTTCAATTATTCGATTTGATATGTCACTCGAGTGCAAATAGCTTTGTTTCTTTATTTGCTTCACAACACTGACCGTATTAGCCACAGCTCCAGCGTATCGCACCAGCTCTCGCGCGTCTTCAGACATGGAAGGGAGTTTCTCTATATTTTCTATCTCACTTCTTATCAGGTAAGCGGGTCTTCCGAATCGACGTTCTAATGCAGATATTACTACTTCCGGTTCCACTTGTGTATAGAGAAGGGATTTCACTGCTTCCTTGGCCTTTCCTCTGATTGCTCTTCTCAGTCTTCCCATGTTTTCAATAGCGCTGAAGAGAGCCTGTGAATCTTTATACGTTGCTTTAAAGGCCATCCAGTCTCTTGCGTCTCCATCGAACTGATGTAGCTCGCTGACATACTTCGGTGCGCGCTGCATGGTCGCTGCTGCTTTGCTGTCTGTGGCGGACTTGACTGCTTCTAATATTGCTTCAGCTAGCTGATTGGTGTGAGTCATTGTGGGTGGCAGTGTTTCTGTAGTGCGCAGAGCTTCGTGGCTTTTCTTCACTTCGTAGAGCTCTGTGTCCTTTGACTTGGACACCCAAGCTGCAGTGGCTTTCTCTGCAGCGGCTTTGGTTTCGGCGTCCTCTTCATTCTCACTTAAGTCTGTATCGTTTTCGTTGACGCGTGCTAATTCCAACTTAGTATTTGCCATCTTGGTTTTCATCTCGATTTCTTCTAATTTTAGTTTTTCCAATTCCAATCTGGCTTCTAGTTCTTTCCTTTTATTGATTGCTTTGTTTGAACTTGGCTTTGCCGTTTTCTTTTCTATTATGGTAGCATTGGCGTTCTCGACCAGGGTCCTGTCGTCAGTACGTGCGCTGTTTTCCTCGGAGGTTGTAGCTGATGCATCCGTGGTTTCAGTGGCAGTCTCTTCTCCCATGGTCGAGCACGTGCTATCTCCTTTACGGCTTCGCGTCATCATTGTTCAGTTTTTTTTTTATTTTTTTATTTACAGCACTTTATTTTCAACAATGTTTGGTATCTCGCCAGTATTTATTTATAGTGTTTTACTCGGCGGAGGGTGTGTCAGGTGGTGTACACACCCTTCGATACACTGGTTTCAATAACCGCTTCACCGTTTCGAGTCAATGTCTCTCTTCACTATAAAATGTTCACTTAATACTTTGGATAATGTCTGTGTTTATTAAATAAAGTTCGCGTAACACTTCAGACAATGTCTATTTTTCACTATATTATAATGTTTATTAGCACTTCAGACTATGTCTATTTTCACTTATATAACATGCACTTATTACTCACCAGTGGTAGCCGGTAGAGTCACTCAGCAAGCTTATGTTGCTAATGTTCCTAACAATGTTCACAATGCTTTGAGTGACGACACTATTTCACTTGATAATTCGGACAATGTCTATTTTTCACTATATTATAATGTTTATTAGCACTTCAGACAATGTCTATTTTCACTATATAATGTTTATTAGTACTTCAGACTATGTCTATTTTCACTATATAATGTTTATTTAGCACTTTAGACGATGTCTATTTTCACTATAATATAATGTTTATTAATACTCACAAGTGGTAGCGTGCTCATTGACAGGTCCTCCGCAGAGGGCCTGAACTCTGGATTAAGCGATCTTTCACTCGCCGCTTATTTCCAGCTGTAGTTGCTTCACTAACGCACGCAGGGCTTCGAGTGGTACTTGGCTTCGAGAGGGCGGCGCGTCCGTGGTCGTCCCTCCCAGCGATATCTATACTCACCCAGCTGGATTGCGTGTTCATCAACAGGTCCTCCGCGGAGGGCCTGGCTTCGGGAACAAGCGATTTTTCACTCGACGCTTATTTCCAGCGGTAATAACTTCACTAACGCACACAGGGCTTCGAGTGATACTTGGCTTCGAGAGGGCGGCACGTCCGTGGTCGTCCCTCCCAGCGATATTATACTCACCCAGCTGGATTGCGTGCTCATCAACAGGTCCTCCACAGAGGGCCTGGTGGTCGAATGACAGTTGTACGCAGCTCGTAGAATAATCTTCCGTGACGACGTATCTTCACTATTTCACACAGATTACATAGTACACACACATTATTTCGTAGAACATGATTTATACTCACATCTTCAGACTCAGGCTTCGGTTCTTCAATTCGGTTCGTAGGACCAATTCTTGTAGGGGACTTTATTAAAACTCCTGGTTGATTTACACTTGTAGATTTATTACTTGTCACTTATAACTATTACTTATTGAGCCGCGTACTGAACTGTGTTCTGGCCACATTTTGGCCCTACTTATATAGTAAATTACCATAGCGCAAGTAGCGTGTGGTCCTAGTGTTATTACAAAATGTTTGTAAGGTTTCGACCAATGGTGTAATAGTGACGCTCGGATACTTTGGTCAAGTCTGAACTTGCACCCGACAGGTTGCAACCTGCTCCCGGGCTGATCTATTCCTGTCTATGTGTGTATGGATGAATGATCATAATTGAGTCTGTGTGCTTACTTGGCCATGAGATGTTTCTAGGGTAATGACTTCGTGTAATTTATTGATTATCGTGTTATTCAGTTTACAATATGGCTCATAATTAAAGGTATAGAACTAATCATTTTATTTGTTACAAGCGGTCTTCTTGTCGTCGCCAACACAAATGCTTACACTGATTGGACAGGTCCGCTCAAATTTGCGTGGTTCTTTCCTCAAAAGACCATTTCAGACACGGATCTACATGGTCCTCACATGATCTGACCAAGATTATGTCTGGACTTTAAAAGAGACTTTGACCCCTGAGTTTGTTTCGCCATTTCTTCTCAGGGGTAGTCAGATAGGAAATGTCGGCTACATCTAGATTTTTTTTTTTTTATATGACGTGTAAAAGTGATTTTAATATCCTATTTACAGAATAAACGATTTCACTTTATTTCATTTCATTTCATTTCACTATTGAGAGACTAAAAATACAAAATTACTAGTCTGTGTCATCTGTCAACTGTCACCCAAATCTCATTCGTTCTTCGTGTGTTGCACTGTTACGCTGTGTTTTTCAATATTTCAATCTACATCTTTAAAAATCTTTATATTTTAACCGACTTCACAAAAAGGAGGAGGTTCTCAAGTCGTCTGTTTTTTTTTTTTTTTTTTTTTAAACTCCGTCGTTTATGAACCGATTTGGAATTAATTGAAAGGATATACTTCCAGATTGGGAAAATCCAGTTCTGATGTTGGGATCCATGAGTAATTGAGGGAACTCCTCAAATATTATAGGCATACCTATAGCAATTTTTATATTTTCATCAACAAGTCAATCATTTGCATTCAGAAAGTATAATTTGGTGAAGTGGAACAGATGAAGAAGGCCACAGATGGCCACCGGAACTTCTCAGTGATACGTAATTCACGGGTGGCGATGAGATATCTGGATTAAGATAGTTAAGCGAAGCAAATTTAAATAAATAGTTCTGATCAAAATGGTACCATCAAACTGATCTGATGATGAAGCCGGATGGTAGGCACTGGAACTCCGTTAAAAAACAATGTATCCTACCCGTGTTTGGTCTTATTGGAATTCGGTATGTAAAGTAAAAATTTACCTATGCCGATTCCAAAACCATTTCGAGATTTTAAGCTTCTAAGACTTATTTTTCTATTAATAGGTCTTAAAATTATAAGATCGTATTTATTTTCACAAAAATACTTAAAATCACTTGACTTTTATTTGACCTCTAATTGACGTCACAAAGCAGCCTGAATTGGAAATTTCAGTGCCTCTTGTAATTAAATATTGTTCTTTATGTGTCAAGTGTCATGCCAACGTCAAATTTACATGAAGCACTTATTATTATTCTATTCAGATAGGTAAATATGTAAATAATGTAGTTTTTCACCAGCGGCGGACAGTACAAGCCAAATCACATCGATGTATCGCCTCAGGAAAACTTAACTTACGTTAAAATGATCTTCACAATAAAACAGTCGCCGCCCAGACTTGTGCTAAACATTTACTTCCTCGCACCATTTCCTTTTAGGGTTTCTTTTACTAACAATCAATTTGTGTCGGCTATTTGTTGTGGTGTTTATACTTGACAGTATGAAGAATTTAGCAGGAGTAGTCTTTGAATCCATTCATTTTATTAACATGCCATGCCATGCATACAACTTTAAACTAAAGTACGGAAATTGCTAAAGTATGAAATGTAAACAAATTAATTTGACAGTTTGACTTTACTGAATTTTGGTTTTAAATAAGTGTTAAACGTGGCAAAGATCCTAAGCTATTCAGCTACTAGTTTTTTTTTTTTTTCCTTATTAATAAGAACTAAAGTTCTTAATAATTTATTACAATCTAGCCTAATAGACTAATAAGCAATTTAACTCTAACTTATTATTTTACGTGATAGATTACGTTATAACTAAGAATAGTGTCAATTTGCACTTTTACACAATTCCGTAGCACTTTCTTAGAGTCTGATAATTAATAAAAACACTTTGTTCATGTGTTATATATATAGCACAGCATTGTTACTATTATTCATTCACTATTTATACACTACACTAACTCAAATGGTTTAGTTCTCTTTAGCCTACGCACTATGTCCGTGTTGTCTAGCAGCTGAATTGCCTCGACATTCACATGTCGGTGAAGTTTGTGTTCGTGGGCTTCAGCAAATTTTTGGATGATGGTGGTGACGGGTTCCATTTTTAGGTCTCGGTGGAGGTCGACATTTCTAATGTACCATGGTGCATTTACAGCGTCCCTGAGTACTTTATTTTGGAATTGTTGGATTATTTTAACGTTGCTTCGTTTAGTACAGCCCCAAAGTTGGATGCCATACGTCCAAATTGGCATAAGAATATGCTTGTATAATATAATTTTATTATGTACTGATAGGCAGGATTTTCTTCCGAGTAACCAATACATACTTTTATAACGTATGTCAAGTTCTCGTCTTTTCTTTTTGACGTGAGCTTTCCAACGCAGTTTGGCGTCAAGAGTTATGCCAAGGTATTTGGCTGTATTACCATAAGGCACTTGCATGCCGTTTATATGGATTGGATGGTAATCGCAGTGTTTCAAAAAAATCAACAAAGACAACTCTTAATTATTTATAAAAGCAGTTTATGTCTTCGTTAACAGTTATAATTATAATTAAAAGTATACCATAAAATTGCAAATGCCAAACTGCATCCGGTGATGGATTATTTTTTATTAATTAGTTAATATCTAATTTTATACGATTTTATTTGCATTTTTACGCCATACGTTGTGTCATCGCGCATCTCTTTATTTTGTATGCAATCTGACAGTGACAGCGGTTTACCAGTTTTGTCGGCATCTTAAATAATAACATGACTGGATTAATCAACGTAGTTAGCAATAGATAATGGATATTCAAGTGTGCTGAACACACATTGTCATGTACGTACAGAGTAGTTACCTTATAGTACATATAATGTACATTTGTGTGCAACATGCTATGTATTTTGCTCCATAAAGCAGGAAACATGTCACGATTACTATTCTGTGATACGATCATACCGGTAGGGTATTTCATTTACATCAGAACCTTGAGCTAAAAGTATTGGGCTTTTCATTTTACGGTTGAATTAAAATATATGCCACGAAAACTACATATCCCTTATAAAAATATGTTCGGAATTGGTTTTTCCTTGATAACTCTCTGACGAGTTGTGTGAATGTTTTCTTTTGTACCCACCTTATAAGAAATACCAAAAGCTATAGCGTTAAATTCCGAGTAAATAATTTGCAAATGAATGAGCGTACCGTGTGCGGAACACCGAGATGCCAATGATATCACGCATCCGTGCGGGAAGCATGCAGAATATGTCACACACAGCGCCTCCATCTTGTACGATTAATTCAGTGCAGAGTTACCCTAACTCTCCGTAAGCGGAACTTTGCAGAGTAGTTGTTTATGTTTGTATGTACGAATGGCAAATGTTCCGTGTGGTGCCGGACGTAAAGAATAGTACCGTCCCATTTCTTCCCGTGGGTGTCGTAAAAGGCGACTAAGGGACTTACTAGAGAATGGGCAGCAGCGTTCTCTATGCATTTTAACACCATACTGCGATCGCCAACCCGCCTGCCAAGCGTGGCGATTATGGCTACTCAACCCGCCTATTGGGGGAGGCCTATGTCTAGCAGTGGACGTCTTTCGGCTGAAATGATAGTGATGATGATGTACGAATGGTTAGGTAGGTACATCTACGTTCACTTCAAAGACAAACGACCTATTTTAATTCCAGACCACACTCTAATAATAACAAATGAAACTGAGGTCTACTTGAAAGAAATATTCACTAGAATGTACTAAATTAAGAGCTGACAGTGGATAAAGTCCGTGGAGGAGCTAACCTTTTTTCTTGTTGTAACGTTTATGTAATACTTAGGTACTCAGTGAAACAAAGATTCAAGTAAGTATAGTTAGCTAGAATAGAATTTTCTATATTCGAATAACCAAGACTCAACAAGATTTGTTAGTAAAACTTACGACTATGTTAGTAAGCAGAGGCACTAAACAAAAACAATACAAGAAATAATGATTGGTCACCGTTACGACATTCCATGAGAGATAGCACAACAGTGACCCACTGGGTTTTTAGAGGGAGACCAAAGAAAAGATGGATCGATTGTGTTAGGGATGAAATTAATGAAAATATCGTGAATGATAACGTGACGGCTTACGGAACAGGGGCAGGGGAGAGTAAGAGAAAACTTTAGAGCCGACCCCAAGTAAAACTTCTTCCGTCTGCCTGCCCTCTTGTTCCATGTTACAAGGGACAAAGGTAGGCAGAAAGAAGAAATTATCTTTAAAAAATATCTATTTTTGTGCCTAAATCCGCCTACATGTACCAGGTGCCTGTAACTGACGCAACCCCGAAACTCATTTAAACCGGTTCCAAAGGCGCAACCTTATAACATGTTTGCTTGCAAAACTTTCAGCTTTATTAGTGTAACATTCTAGTTATTCCAGGCAGGTAGTATTGTAGCTGTACTGCTGTACAGAGTACTCAGCTAAGTGTTTACTAATGAAACTAATCAATAATAGATAGCACGCCGGCAGCGACGTAAGACGTTGGATCAATATTAGTTTACGTTGGTATTCATGTAAGTTTGTAAGGCGCGTGTCACGGGATCTAGAACTTTTTCACGTAGGCAAATGTATTTGGATGTTATGCCTGTAACCCAAGTGTAAGTTTGCTAGAGAGTAAACGTAACTATTTCGTTTGCGTTAAAATTTGACCGATGGATCATAATGCTACTCGTAATAGTATAAGAGTGAGAATAAAAATCTTAACGCAAACGCGCTAGTTACGTTTAGGTACTCACTTGCAAACTTACACTCGGGGTCCTGTTCTGTTATTTTTACTAAAGAGTTTTTATTCGTAGACACGATAAAGTTTTCTAATAGCGTTTCAAAGGCGAATATTGACGGGAAAATAACATGTTACTTAATATTTCAGTGTACCTAGATACCTATGGAAATTAGGAAGCAGTTGGTCCGCAACCAAATTAAATACATTCTAACAATATTATTCATAGTGCTAACTTACATAAATACATTTTCTTATACATAATACATGTATAAGCGATCACTTGTGAAGAGGGTCGAAAAAAACGAACTAATGATTTCCTTTACTTTCCGAACGTGCTTCCCCGATCGGCTGGCATATAGGATTCCTGCTGTATCACGGCCGGCGTAGCTTCCATTACTACTAAATGCACAAGAACATCATAATTTCAGATAGCTACCGCTGCGATATTGTAAATGATTCTAGCATTTAACATTTATTTATACCACAGTCTTGATAACTGAATTCTTTTTGCAAGTCCGACATAAATAATGTTCTGATGATATGGGTTTGTGACCTTTCTTTTCTCCGTTCGTTTGCTGATAATAGACCGTCACCCTGTGCCAAGAATCAAACTGTTCTCTAATTGACGACCGTGTCGTGTCCCATTGAACTCAAGTTTACGCAGGCCTGAATTTCGTATAACCAGTACCGCGGCACCTCTTTTTTTGTATTCTTTTGTAAAGCCTTTAATTCGATAGGTAAAGTAAAAATTTGCCTATGCCGATTCCAAAACCATTTCGAGATTTTAAGCTTCTAAGACTTATTTTTCTATTAATTAACCTACTTCGTTTAAAGCGTATCCACTATACCAAGAAGTATATACTATACGGTAAGTCTAATATAAGTAGAGGTAAAACCCACAAAGAAAATAACTCAATGTGCCTCTAAATACGTATTCATTTATGTATATGCGGAAGCAGGCTTTATTAGTCAGTCGGAAAATTAGTAGAAATTGCAAGATACAGACAAACAAACGATTTGCAAACCGGGCACTGTTGCGAACAGTTTCCTTCTTATGCTAAATATTTTCAGTACTATTTGCCCTACCGTTGCAAAATCGTAACTCGATTCAACTTATCACAAAGTTACACAAAAACCATTTAAAACGTTTCTAATACATGTTATGTTCATATACAAATAGTTTTTACCGTCAAGGTGGTTCTCACATGTGACATATTGGACACCATCATAATTAGAGGATGTTAACATCATAAGTAGCGTCACGTATAAGTTATATGAATCGCTTTTGGCAATACTCCACCGCATTTTTATACATACTCGTAATTTACAAAATTGCTTCTTTTGGTCCTTTGATCCATAATTCAAAGATTTAGTTCAGTAAACGTTGTAAAAATTAATATCATCAATGGATAGATTTTTAGGCCTACATTTACTTAACTGACGTTTAAACTTTTTTAGAATTGTTAAAATAAAAACTGGCCACGTGCGTGTCTGTCCACGCACGACATGAAGGGTCCCGTAGTTTGGATGAATTTATCCCAAGAACAAACTTAACGTTGTAGTTGAAAAACATGTTCTCCCATACATTCCAACAGCAAATGTAAGTCGACTACTACTCGTTAACTTGTAAAGCCTACTTAGCTGTGATATTTTTCCTTTTAAATTCGTTAATCGTGATACATATACGTATATACTACTGCCGTATTTTTTTTCACATAAGTATCCAAAAATAACCACATTTGACTCAAAAATAAGCACTTTAAAGCTTAATATTATGCAAACGGATCCCTGAATCGAAAGATGGTTTTTACAGACCCGCAATATGTTTTGAACAGCCTATCCAACGATACCCGACATAATGAGATAGATGAGAAAAAAAATATCATCCCCACTTTATGTGCAAGGTACCTCCCTTGCACATAAAGTGGGGATGATATTTTTTTTTAAGGTTTTTGTTTGCTACAATTTTTTTTTAAGGTTTTTGTTTTAGAATAGAATAGAATAGAATACTCTTTATTATGTACACCATAAAAGTTATAGATATAAATGTTTAAATTTTACAATGAGCGGTCTTATCGCTAAAAGCGATCTTTTACAGACAACCTTTGGATGGATTAAAGGGATCAGGAGTGACAATACTGCAGGTAGTCAGTGGTGTACCATTAACATATACAATAAATACATACATACACAAAGCATACACATATCTAATAAATATATACATATATACAATAATACACATGAAACAAGAGCAGGGAACTGTATTATGTAATGATGATGTTTAAGGAGAGAGGAAGTGTTTTTTTACCTGAATCTTAAAAGTAGACAAAGATTGAGCACGCCTTGCCGACACGGGCAAGGCAGTCCATAACCGCACTGCTTGAACTGTAAAAGACTTGTCATAAAAGCTAGTGGAATGCATCGGCATCTCTAGTCTCAAGTTTTCCGATGACCTCAGATATCTATTATGTGTGTCATGAAGGAACTTGAAACGTTCTTTAAGATAAGAGTGGGTTGTAGGATTGAACAGAATACTGTTCTAGCTGAAATAAGATATGAGAATTCCGGCGAAGACGTATGGGTAACCACTTGAGCTTTGTACGGAATTCGGAAATGTGATCATATTTGCGCAGGGCAAATAGAAAACTTATGCACAAGTTTTGAAGTCGCTCAAGTTTATCCAGTTGTGCCTCAGTGAGATCGAGATAACTGACATCAGCGTAGTCAAGGATGGGTAGTAAAAGGGATTGTGCAAGCGCAGTTTTAGTGGCAGTTGAAGAAAGTTCCGCAATCGTCTCAGGGACTTCCCGGATGCAAAAATTTTGCGACTTACGTCTTGTAGCTGGGGACCCCAAGAAAGATGTTTATCGATCCAAACTGCAAGGTGCTTAACCTTTTCGCTTACTGGAATAGGAGTTCCGTTAAATTGAACTTGGGGAAGCTGCGACCAGTTTATCTTGGGGGTCATCCTTGAGCTGCCAACAACAATGACTTGAGTCTTCGATGGATTAACCTGCAACCCATGTGCCTCACTCCACTCGCAGATCGAACCCAAATCCTTGTTTATGGTATTTATTGCATCAGCCAAATCCGCAAGGGCAGCTTGTTTATATATTTGTAAATCGTCTGCATAAAGGTGGTAGGAAGAAATAAATTTTTTGGAAATACAGTTTATAAATATTGCGAAGAGTAAAGGAGATAAAACGCCACCCTGAGGTACACCGGCAGAAGTATAACACCAAGAAGAGTGAGACTCTTCTATGCGTACACGTTGCCGGCGGCCATACGGGTAACTACGAAACCAGTCAATCGCCGTTGGAGATATGTTAAGCAAGCGAAGCATGCCAAGCAGGATATCGAAATCGACAGTGTTAAATGCGTTACTAAAATCCAGTAAGCAAAGAACCGTTCGATTTTCTCCTTCCATGCCCAGCCGTATGTCATCAGTGACGTTAACTAAGGCAGTAGCGGTGCTATGACCAGGACGAAAACCTGATTGGAAAGGATTCAGCAGACTATTCTTACAAAGAAAAGTACTAAGCTGATTGTGGACAAGGCGTTCTAAGACTTTGGAGAGGAAAGGCAAGATGGAGATAGGACGGTATTCGGAAAAGGAAGTAGGATTCGATTTTTTGGGTAAAGGAGTAATTTTTGCCTCTTTCCACATCGATGGAAATACACCATAGGATATAGAGTAGTTTAGGATATAGCAAAGGATACGAAGGATTTCGTTGAGGACAGGGAGTATCATTTTACGACTTACACAATCACTACCAACTGCGTTAGATGTGATTGATACTACGCTCTTCTTAACATCAATCAACAATCAATCAACTCAGCCTATAGCAGTCCACTGCTGGACATAGGCCTCTCCCAGGCTGCGCCACAACACCCTGTCCTCCGCCTTCCGCATCCAGTTTGTCCCAGCCACCTTTTTAAGGTCGTCGGTCCATCTAGCTGGAGGGCGTCCCACACTACGCTTGCCGATACGCGGTCTCCACTCCAGGACTTGTCTGCTCCACCGGCCATCGGTCCTTCGACAAACATGGCCAGCCCACTGCCACTTCAGCTTGCTTTCTCTGCAGGCTATGTCGGTAACTCCGGTTCTCTTCCGGATAACTTCATTTCTGATCTTATCCTTCAGAGAAACTCCGAGCATAGCCCGCTCCATAGCACGCTGAGTGACCTTGAATTTGTGGACCAGCAGACTGTCAGTGTCCACGTTTCGGCACCGTATGTCATAACGGGCAGTACGCACTGGTTGAAGACCTTAGTCTTCAAACACTGCGGGATTGGCGACGAGAAGACTTGACGAAGTTTTCCAAACGCTGCCCAACCCAACCGGATCCTTCTGTCAGCTTCTTTCTCAAAGTTGTGCCTACCAAGCTGGAAAACTTGCCCTAGGTAGACGTACTCCTTCACAACTTCGAGAAGCAACCCTTCGATGTGGATTGGACTCGGCAAGACGTGCGAATTGTACATGACTTTCGTCTTGTCCAAATTCATGCCGAGGCCAACCCGCCGAGAGGCTCTATTTAGGCTGTGCAGCATCTGGTCTAACTGTTCCAACGTCTCTGCCATTATGACGATGTCATCGGCAAAACGAAGGTGTGAGATGAACTCGCCGTTTACGTTGATACCCTGTCCAGCCCAGTCCAGCGTCTTAAAGACGTCCTCCAACGCATTGGTGAACAGTTTCGGGGATATCACATCCCCCTGTCTCACCCCCCTGAGTAGTTGGATGCGGCTGGTTTCCTTATCCTGGATCTGGACAGTCATCGTTGCAGCGTCATACAAACACCTCAACACTTCGATGTAGCGCCAGTCAATTCGACATCGTTGCAGAGAGACCAGAACTGCCCATATTTCGATGGAGTCGAAGGCTTTCTCGTAGTCCACAAATGCCATCAGCGGCTGATTGTACTCTTCGGTCTTCTGCACAATCTGCCGAACAGTATGGATGTGGTCTACGGTACTGAAGCCTTTTCGAAAACCGGCTTGTTCTGGTGGCTGGAACTCAAGTCTCCTGGCAAGACGGTTTGTGACGACCCTCGAGAACAGCTTGTATACGTGGCTCAGAAGTGAGATGGGTCTATAGTTCTTCAGCAAGGTTTTGTCACCTTTTTTGAAGAACAGAACCACCGCACCTCTGCTCCACGCATCGGGCGTTGTACCCTCTTGGATGACGGAGTTGAAGAGACTCGCTAGCTCTCTCAGGACTGGAGCCCCGCCCGCTTTAAGGAGCCCTGTCGTTATTCCGTCATCACCAGGTGCCTTGTTGTTCTTTAGCTGCTCGAGAGCCGCCCTAATCTCGCAGTAGTCGACATCCGGGATGTCCTCCGTGTAGTGGCGCGTTAATTCGGCTCGATGGTCATCTTCGCTATGCCCCGCTGGTTTCGCCGTCCGCGATGAGTACAAGTGTCCGTAAAAATCCTCCACTTCCTCGAGTATCTCGGGCTTTGAAGTCACGATTCTACCATTCGCAGTTTTCAGTTTCGTCAGATGGGACCTCCCTAATTGCTGAGCGAACACTTTCGACCCTCGGTTCTGCTCAATCGCGACCTCAATGTCACGGGTATTGGAGCGCCGAAGGTCGCGTCGCGTCAGCTTTCTAATTTGTAGGTTTAAGGCCCTCTTTTCTGACGAAGACGGCTGCGTAGATGGCAACTCTCGTCTTTCCCTCATAAGTCCGAGAGTCTCCGAGGAAAGTTTGGACACCTTACTTTTCCGCTGCGACGGGAAAAGTCTGCGGGACACGTCGCGTAGTGCTTTGACCACCTCGTCGGCTTTCTCGTAGACAGTGCCTGTGGTTTCCAGTACGGCGAATCGATTTTGAAGTTCCAGTTGGAACTTTTCGGATCCAAGAGCGGTTTGGAGCTGCGTAGGTCGAAGGGTAGGCCTCATCATTCGGATTCTCTCGGCTCGAAAATTGATATTTAGAGTGCCTCGGACAAGCCTGTGATCGCTTCCGTATTAAACCTGCTGATCACGGAGACATCTCTAAATATGTGCCTCTTATCCGTCATAATGAAGTCTATCTCGTTCCTTGTCACGTTATCGGGGCTCTGCCAGGTCCACTTCCTGTGGGGTTTCTTCTCGAAGAATGAATTCATCAAGTAGAGCCCCAGCGACTCTAAAGTTAAAGTTAACCAGCATTTGCCCCCTGTGATTCCTGCGCCCCAAACCAAACTGTCCGACTTTCGATTCACCGCGTTCTTGTACTCCCACTTTGGCATTGAAGTCTCCCATAACAACGTTGTAGTGGGCCTTTGTCGTACTGCGCATTGCCTTGGCAATGTCCTCGTACATGGCTTCGGCTGTCTCGTCAGAGCATGTCGAAGTCGGCGCATATACCTGTATCACTTTCAGGTAGTACCTGTCAGTGAGTCTTAGTACAAGGTACGCTACCCGTGTGGACACACTACCGATTTCTACAACGCTGCTAGTGATTTCCTTGTTCACAAGAAAGCCGATACCGCCTTGGGAGAGCTGATCACCTTCGCGGAAGTAGAATAGGTGGCCTGACTCCAGGGTTATCGTGTCCTCCCCCTGTCTTCGGACTTCAGATAGCCCCAGTATATGCCAGTTAATGCGACCTAACTCTACCTCAAGTTCGGCGAGGTGATGGTCCAGTCTCATCGAACGTCCATTGTACGTAGCCAGATGTAGTCGTCGTTGGTAGCCTGCCGTAGCCCGGGGATTCTTTGCACCCCCCGTCCCGCCGTTACCGTGACCGCTACCTTGACCAGGAATAGCGGGACCACCGGGAACTGGGGGCCGTTGTTTTGGCACTTTTATCATGTGGGAGGTTTAATGCCCATAGTCACCACGCTGGGCAAGCGGGTTGGTGACCGCAGTGCCAATCCTTTCGCAACGATGACGCTGCTGCCCGTCATCGCTCTGGTGAATTTAGGTTGGCTTGTTAGATGGTTATACCGCCATCGGTCGGTCGCCAGCGCCTCGTCCGTCAGTGGCAGGGTGTACCGCGCGCAGGTGAGGTGGACATTTGGGGAGCCTGGTTGATGTGTGCTCCCCCTTACACCCATCCGTTTTTAACATCACAATCAGAGAATTGACTAAAAATTAATGGAGGATGGTCCGGAGTTGGAAGGTTTGAAATATAATTTAATGTAGCTGCCTTCATGGTCCCATTACAGTGCGACGAAGATGAGAAGTGTTGATTCAATAGATCAATATCTAAGTTTTTAGGAATCGATTCTTGGCGTGATTTTCCAACTCCCAGGGACTTAAGAAATTTCCAGACTTTAGCTAGATCTCCGTTTTCAACTTAAGTGTGGATATGGCGGCGTTGGGCATCTCTACACACCTTATTGCAGCGATTTCGAGCATCGACAAGGTTCTCCCGGTTCGACGGCGAGGGCCGACACTTAAATTTTGTTTTGGTAACAGCCTTCCTGTGCATGATACTTCTAATGTCGTCTGTAAGCCATGGTGCCGGAAGGTGTTTAATTTTTACAGCACGAATAGGAGCATGGACATCGTACAGCTCACAAGGTTGTCTGTCAGCAGGTTGACTTTATCGTCAATCAACTGAACACTGACTAGTGGAGACCAGTCAATGCTGTTAACATCTCTTCGGAGATCATCTGTCTTCATGCCACTAAAGTTGCGCTGCAGGAGAATTTTAGGTTTAGCCTTAGGAGGGCGAATTTTGTAGGAGAGGAATAATAGGTCATGGTAAGAAAACATGTCAGCTGGGCATTGACCATGCTTGCTGACATGTTGAGGAGAGGAAACAATGAGAAGGTCCAAAAGTGAGGGATTACGGTTTGGAAAATGGTGTGTGGCACTTTAAGGGAAAATTGATAAATTCGATGACTGAAGTATTGATCGCAGAGAAGAAGACCGGGAATCGAATTTCAATAAACAAGTATTGAAATCCCCCATGATGATTGTGTGACTGTAAGAGGGTGTTAGGTTTTCGAGGATCTTTTCAAAAGAGGAAAATAATTTTTTTACCACTTTGTCTGCGTATTTCATATGTATACCCATGCCAAATTACAGCTTTCTAGTACTAAGAGCCTTTGAGCTAAGCCGCAAACTCTAACCCCTTATTACAAAACAAGGTTTATCTTCAAACCCAGGTTAAAAAAAAAAACTAAGTTTTCAGTTTTGTATAAAGAACGGTATTTCAATCACTGTTACGTTCTTATTACAATAACTGGCTCCATGGTTTAAGCCATGTCAAAATATAAATCTTGTTTTGTCATAAGGCAGTTGGGGTGCTTTTTTCACTACGGAGCCCTAATAAGATTTCCTTAAAGACAACATCGAAGTGAGCTCTATTGCCAAATAGGTACAGGGTTTTCATGTAAGTTACTTTCAGATTAATTACATTTAAATCTCCCATTAACTATAAGTGCAGTCTATAACTTAATACTCGTAATCTGTAGTGTTGTATATTACATTATTAAGCAATATAATAGCCCGTGCACGCAACCGCCTCCGTGCAAATAATGGGAGCTTCGGGGAACCGAAGGTATTTATTCAAAGGAATTTGTTGATTGACCGAACACTTACTAACTAATCGTGACTGCTACTCGTCCGGCGATAAATCATAGTTCCGCGTACCGAATAATGAGATACAAGACATAGACAAGTGACTTACCAGCAACAGATCTATTACGAATTACTACGTAACTTTTACAAAATGTGAAAGAGCAACGAATACAACCGCTCTTTTCACACATTTTCTTGAATCTGAAATCTTGAAAGACGCTATACCTAAATGTAGGTATTATCGAAAACGTAATATGCTTCTAAGCATTATCTAAATATCGAGCATAAAAGCTCTACAGCGCACAATGAAAACTAACGTACCTACTTCTCGCATATTATTTTATATAATTCATATTTCCTCGTAACGCACAAAGAGATATTTATTTAAACACCCATTTTACTTTGTTACACTGCATGATTAAATTAAATAAAATGCCAGCTCTCGACTGATATAAAATGCCGAGCTTCACAAAAGCTTCAATTTGGCAAACGTTGGGAAACTGTTTTAAAGTTCACAAGGTACACAAAAAGCTCTAGGCAAAAAACTGCAACATAAAATAATACTATTAGTATTTAATACCAGATTGGTTACTAGCCAAATAGCTTAATAACATCACAGCCAATAACTTCCGACTGGTTTACAAAACATCAACGGAAATCGTCATTCTTTTCAGTGTGGTGGCACCGTGTGGCATTACAAAGTAACACACATCCTATTTTCTCAAAATATCTTCAGAAAATAGCAGAAAATATAACTGTCCCATCTAACTATTGCCAACCGTTGTTGCCGAATGTCAAAGTTGCGAAAATGGGTCACCGGATGGAATAGATGTCATGCAATATACAACAATCGATGCAATTTCACCTTTATAATCGTCATAAATTCATAATATACGTCGCCAGAATCTACCAACGGGACTTGCGGATGCGATTATTTTTGTTTCAGTACCATTCGTAATTCGTGCTCACATTCTTATCTACGAAATTGTTCAATAACAAACGTTCAGCGGCGTTTAAACAGTTTTGAAACATTACATATCCATTACCGAATAACAGTTCCCATTCATTACGATCACTGGAAATATTAATGATGAATGAAAGTGAAATGTTTACCTGCCGTGGTGACCTTGAAGAGTAAGAGACAATGAGGAGCGTAGTGTCCGCTATCGATCCTGGAGCCACGTGCTTGCCAGGAGTTGAATCACCAGCGCTGATGAGGCCAGGATTACGTGAAGGGGTCACAGTTGCACAACAAGGGTTTTACACACTAGAAGTTGGGAAGTAACGCCGGGGTGCGAGCACAAGTGGTTTGATGTGATAGGGATGTTCACTGGGGTGTCAGAAATCGCGCGCGAGTAATGATGTCGGTGCGGCAGGTCGCGGGTTCGGGAGCGCGTGGCGCTGATCGTGCGGGGGCGCGCGGGCGTCGGGCGTCGGGCGCGGACTGGCCGAGCGTCGAGCCGAGTGTTCGGCCGACTCGGCGACGCGCGCTGCCGCTATTTGCGCCCACTGCGCCCGCTTGCCGCCCGCCCCGCCCGCACAGAGCTTTCTCTGCGCAGCGCAAAAACAAACATTTCTTTATACCACCTGTAACTGTTTTCGATTGCTTAAATCAATTAATGTCAATGATGAGAGATTTCATATAAAACATGTCCCAGAATTAACGCACAACCTCTTAAGGGGTCACTGTACTCATCATTATGAACAACTTTTACTATGGGACCAAACCTGTAATCGCGAAAAAAACAGCTGTTCCCTACATTTTGACGAGTTGTTCAAACATAAATGTAGGGAACAGCTGATTTTTTTTTCGCGTATATAATATGTGCTGTGTGTGACATACGATGTGCGTGCTCTACTACTTATATCTTGCATTTTTAGGGTTCCGTACCTCAAAAGGAAAAAACTGAACCCTTATAGGATCACTTCGTTTCCCGTCTGTCTGTCTGTCTGTCAGTCTGTCAAGACCCCTTTTCTCAGGAACGCGTGCAGGTATCAAGTTGTAATTAATATCAATTACATAGGTCTACGGTCCCTTGGAGCTCTAAAAAAATTGAGTTTCTAAGTCAACGCAATAATAAAATACGGCGATCTATGCGACATATTTTGATACTCGCAAATAAATCAAAACCTGTAGGGTACTTCCCGTTGACCTGGAATCATGAAATTTGGCAAGAAGTAAGGTCCGCCACACAAAAAAAATATGTTTTTGAGATAAAGTCACCCCAACTACGGAACCCTTCATTGTGCGTGGTTCGACACGCACTTGGCCAGTTTTTTTCTAGAGAGGCAATTTACTTTACTGAACTATGAACGTAAAAAAAATCGTCTCTAAGTACCTGAAGATGATGAACAAATCTGTGGACGTTTATTATTTATCAACAACGCCGTAATAGTCGACAAACTTACATTTGCAATTGGAATTTATGGGGAACGTGTTTACTAAAATGTTAAGTTTGTTCTTGGGATAAAGTCATCCCAACTACGGAACCATTGTTTGTGCGTGGTCCTACACGCACTTGGCTGGTTTTTAGGGTTCCGTATCTCAAGAGGAAAAAACGGAACCCTTATAGGATCACTTCCTTGTCCGTCTGTCTGTCTGTCAGTCAGTCAAGACCCTTTTTCTCAGGAACGGGTGTAGGTATCAAGTTTAAATTAATATCAAATACGTAGGGCTTTTTTTTTTTTTTTTTTGGGTGGGAAATTATCAAATAACTTCTCCCGCTCTGGGCGGAGCGGGAGGGCGTGTCAGACTTTTACTGACTAAAACCCACCCGTATTCCTTCATTTGCCTGTGTGCCAAGGCCACGATATCCCTTTCGGACAAACTCGCAACCCTGGCAGGCATTGGCCATAGCGGACCCCGTCAGTTGGTGCTGACAACTCTTTGAGGCGCGCGTGGAATACGACGCGCCGTCGACCCGGGCCTGGTCGTTATCGGATGGTGAGCTACCCATCGCTCACCGTCCGCAGGCCCACGCCTACGGTGGCCGGAAATCGGCTTGCGACTCCCGACGCCCGGTGCGTCTCCTGCGGCGACTAGGGGCGCGAGGGCGCGAACCTTGCCTCTCCCTCACGCGTTCCGCCTCCTCCTTCGCAAGCATTACTAATTCGCAGAAGGAGGTGACGGCCTCCCATGCACTCTCGCTCCTAACCATGGCCTGAACCAGGGCCGGACGCGAGAGATCGCCGCCGCCGATCGCCTCCGTGAGGACACGGCGGTGCTCCGCCCAAGCTGGGCAGACCTCCACCGTATGCTCCACCGTGTCCTCCGGGCGATCCACACAGTGGTGACACCCGCGCATTTCCTCCCGCTTTATCCTGAACAGGAACCTCCCAAAACAACCATGTCCGGTGAGGACCTGTGTCAGGCGGAAGGTGAGGACGCCGTGGCATCTCTCTAGCCACTCCTCAAAGAGGGGACTTATCGCCACAATTGTGGCGTGCCCAGCGCTGGGTTGCGACAATCGCACTCTCCATGCCGCCATAAGATCCCGCCGGAGCTCTGTCCGCTGTGCCGTGATTTCTCGCGGTAGCGGAGTTTCACCCCGGCGTTTCGCCTCCTCGCGCCACTCCCAGACGTGCGCGAGGACTTTTGCCTCCAGATCCCATGGCGGTAGTCCGGCAAGGAGGCTCGCCGCCTCACGGGAGACCGTGCGGTATCCTCGGACCAGCCTGATGGCCATGACCCTTTGGGACGCGTTCAATCGCTGGGCTGGTCGCAGCCTTATAGAACGCGCCCACACCGGTGCCCCGTAAAGGGCCATGGACCGCACGACCCCCGCGTAGAGCCTGCGGCAGGAGGCGTTTGGACCCCCCAGATTGGGCAGGAGCCGCTTTAAGGCAGCCCCGGCCCGCTCCAGTCTGGGAGCCAAACGTCGAAAATGCTCCACGAAGTTCTACCGGCTGTC
This sequence comes from Tiliacea aurago, assembly GCA_948098905.1. Lineage (NCBI taxonomy): Eukaryota > Metazoa > Arthropoda > Insecta > Lepidoptera > Noctuidae > Tiliacea > Tiliacea aurago. The sequence goes on from OX402590.1 coordinate 11,052,212, forward strand.
GAGGACGAGTCCCAGGTACTTCATCGTCGACTCGACGCCGATGTGAACCCCTCCTGCCATTATCTGGGAACCCGACAGTGGCGCGTTCCGAGGACCATAAAAACACATGGCCTCGGACTTGTGCAAGGCCACCTCGAGTCCCAATTGCCGGATCCTATCGACGATTGTCGCAACCCCAAATACGTAGGGCTACGGTCTCTTGGAGCTCTAAAAAAAAAAAAAAAAAATCAAGCTCCTAAGTCAACGCAATAAAAAAATACGGTGATTTATTCGACATTATTGCGACATATTTCGATACTCGCATATAAATCAAAACCTATATGGTACTTCCCGTTGACCTAGATTCATGAAATTTGGCAAGAAGCAAGGTCACATAGCACAAGTAAAGGAAACAGTCTGAAAATTGTTAATTTGTAGTTTTATCACATTAAAAAACTGCGATTACAAACTTGTATTTTCAGTTGTAAAATTGACTGTGGCTTATATCGATTTATGGAAGAACATGTTTATCATCTGTCTGGACACCTGGATATCTCCAGAACTACTAATGCTAACTTGAAATTTAGAATAGTTTTATTTGACGTTTCTCAACTATTTTGCAAACAAGAAAGGAATTAAAAAATATATATCTTTTCTGCAAAAGAGACTGAAAGGGGGTCTTAAAAATTTGAAGTGGGGCTACTAGGGCATCTGGGGTATTTGCATAGATAAAAATCTGATATTATTCTATGTGATAGAAGTTTATGTAAAGATTACAGGAAAAATAAAATGATGTCTCTAAATAGCACAGTTTTTCAGAAATCATCAACATCATATATACGTACGGAACCCTCGGTGCGAGTCCGACTAGCCCTTGACCGGTTTTTTAATGTTAAAGCTACTTATGACCATTTTTTTTAAATCATCACCATCATTATCATTCTCGATTACCCATAACCTAAGTTTTACACTTTGTACATATCAAATGAAAGGTCTTACTTTAAGAGTCTCAAAAGTATTTTTTTTTATAACTTTAAAATAAATCGTTTAAAAGTTATTAAAGATAATTGATGAAAATTGACCATTCCCCCTAATCTCCAAAACTATAAAGCATACAATTTTGAAAAAAAAACGGGCCACGTGCGTGTTGGACTACGCACAATGAAGGGTTCCGTAGTTGGGATGAATATACCCCAAAAACAAACTTAACGTTGTAGTTGAAAAACATGTTCTCCCATACATCGATACGACGCCACGGTAAATTTTCCAACTGGAAATGTAAATTTGTACAGACAGACAGACAGACGGCGGAGCCTTAGTAATAGGGTTCCCGTTTTACCCTTTGGGTACGGAACCCTAAAAATAGCATGGCTTTTTCGCAATAGAATTTAAAATCATAATTTTAAGCAAATAAAAGAAAAGGAGAATATTGGGTTGCCTAGAGGCAACCCAATTTTCTCCTTCTTTTAGTATCGGTTGGCTACTACTCATGTATGAAAGGAGCCTCCCCTAGTGATGTAATAGGTTAGAGTAGAATATTAGCACTAGTGCATTAATTAATCACTTTAGCAAGGTGCGTAATCTACTTTTCTTTCAACTACCAATCTACCTACCGTGATAAAATATACCTACTCAAAATAAAAACTCAAGATAATGAAAACAAAGTTTTTCACCAAGTCGGTTTTATTCAGCCGCGATTTTTATTTTCAGCCAGTATCTTTTTGATCTAATGCATACAGTTTTACTAAACGGGAGACATTAAACCTCTGTGGTAAATTAATATCTAAATAAAAAAACCGGCCAAGTGCGAGTCGGACTCGCGCACGAAGGGTTCAGTACCATTATCTATAAAAATGGCAAAAAAACACGTTTGTTGTATCGGAGCCCCCCTTAAATATTTGTCTTATTTTAATTTAATTATTTATTTTTAAAGTCAATATATATCTACATATTCTGTGAATATTTCAAGCGTCTACCTGTTGCCGTTATCAATATAGAGCAAAAACGAGCAAAAAAATCACGTTAGTTGTATGGGAGCCCCCTTAAATATTTATGTTATTCAATTTTTTTGTATTTTTTGTTATAGCGGCCACAGAAATACATCATCTGTGAAAATTTCAACAGTCTAGCTATCACGGTTCATGAGATACAGCCTGGTGACAGACGGACAGACAGACAGACGGCGGAGCCTTAGTAATAGGGTTCCCGTTTTACCCTTTGGGTACGGAACCCTAAAAATAAAAACAGTGCAGAAATGTTGTACGAAATCATTTCTGCACTGTTTTGTTTCTAAGCAAAACATACGTGCTTTGTGATCGGTTTTGTAGTGATTAATGATAACATTACTACGTAGGAGGGGTCTTGGTGTGTAAAGATGGTCGCCCATCCACGGATCAACCGCGGCAAGCGTAGCTTAACCTGATGGGACGACCCGTGCGGCTGTTATTACTTAGCCAACTTATGAAGCAATGGATTAACAATATCCTTCAAAATTATTCAAATTGTGATTAATAGTGTGTTACTCAATTAGGGTGTTGGACAGCTAAACTCGGTAACTTAGTCCAGCTGACGCATGATTTCTCCACGATATGAGTCCAAAGTCCAAAGTCAAAACGATAATTTCATCACGGAATTATGTTTTGTTCCGTATCGCACGTGTATAACATGTAGGTACGCTTCGCGAATGAGTGCTAGACCGAAAAAGTAAAATTTTGACCGTCGCGAAACTTTTGGTATAGTAGGTAGGTATGTCTGTTTCTGTAATCATTAATAAAATTGGATGTAGTGATTTTCTAAACGGTCAAACAATGAAAAGGGACTTTGTTTTATAATAATTATAGATAGTACCTAACGTGCCTATTATTATTATCTTTATCTATGAATAACTACATATAAAATACTCTTACTAAATGGTGTAGACAGTGTAGACACCGCCATGCTGCGCTACGCAGCCGCGTAGCGCGCGCAATATAGATAGGGTACCTGCTCCTGCTACGCCGTAGCCGTACCCGTAGCGGGGAGCCGGGGACTCCTTATCGCGCGAGCGCGTCTAATATTACTACCATCTTCTAGCACTATAATTATTGTGTTACTGTGCCGTGTGGTGCCGGACGTAAAAAATAGCACCATCCTATTTCTTCTCGTAAAAGGCGACTAAGGGACTTGACTAGAGTATGGGCAGCAGCGTTCTGTATGCATTTTAACACACACCATACAGCGATCGCCAACCCACCTGCCAAGTAAGCGTGGCGATTATGGCCGTGTTGAATGATCGACATCCTCATTGCTTTCACGGTCTTTCACTGGAAAGTACCTAATTTCCCAAGAAAGTATACGTCTTTTTGAAGATTTCCGAAGCGAACCCTGTTCGGGACTGATAGTACTTTTAGGTACGTGGTGATTTTTGCCCAGATTTTAAACAAGGACAGACTAATCCCACTTTTGTTTAGCGGCATTATAAATAGATCCGAAAACATGCTAATAATGCAAGATTTTAATCAAGTCATTTACGCGCAGTTTGTGTTGACCGAACATTAGTAAGTCTAATCAAACTACGTCAAGCTACTAAAGTAGTACAAAACGCTACCGAAGTACCGAGTATAGGTTATTTCCCACTTATTATTTTGTCAGTTATTTCAGTCATCTCACAGAGGAATAATTGCTCTTAGGTTGAGTTATTCCTTTGAGGTTTCAATTCTCAGCGGATAAATATTCACTGAGAACATAAACGGACTAGCAACATCATTTGGGATTATAATTGTATGCTTCATACTGTTTGTCTCGAGCTGGCAGCAGTATATTTGTCTGTTGTCACAAAAGTTCTTGGCGGGAAAGTGAATTGTTTTATTTTCTACAATTTTATTGTGTTCAGCCGATTATTAATGTGTAATAATGGTGGATTATTAACCATTAAGTGTTCATGAACGTACATGAGTGTAGGGTAATGAAACAAAACAGTGCAACAACACTTCAAGTTCTCTCAAGAAGTCCGCGTGAGGTCTCAGTAAAGTGCCACATCTTTACTGAAACTGAAGAATGAAATGAAATGAATAAAACACAATCATGTATTACAGACTTTTTAAAAACCATATATGTATGCGACTGAAAGACTTTTTTTTTTTTTTCTTTTCCTTCTGGCTTCGCACGATTTGTGCATTTAGCCAATGTCAAGTTTTAGTTCTTGTATAATATTGATGAAATGAATTATAAATGCATGATGATGATATCCCCGCCCACTCCCCTTGAGTTTCAGTAAAGATGTGGCACTTTACTGAGTCCTCACGCGGACTTCTTGAGAGAACTTGAAGCGAAGTTGCACTGTTTTGTTTCATTTGCCTACACTAATGCACGTTCACAAACACTTAATGGTTAATAATCCACCATTATTACACATTAATATTCGGCTAAACACAAATTTTGGAAAATTAAACAAACTGCTGAACATGACGCTTCACTTTCCCGCCAAGAAGTCGACTGAAAGACTTGTATCTATAATCATGAATTAAAAAAAAATCGGTTGTCAAAACCTTTTTTTTCTTTTTTCCTTCTGTCTTCGCACGGTTTGTGCATTTAGCTAATGTCAAGTTTTAGTTCTTGTTTAAAATATTGATGAAATGAATTATAAATGCATGATGATGATATCCCCGCCCACTCCCCTTGAGTTTCAGTAAAGATGTGGCACTTTACTGAGTCCTCACGCGGACTTCTTGAGAGAACTTGAAGCGAAGTTGCACTGTTTTGTTTCATTTGCCTACACTAATGCACGTTCACAAACACTTAATGGTTAATAATCCACCATTATTACACATTAATATTCGGCTAAACACTAATTTTGGAAAATTAAACAAACTGCTGAACATGACGCTTCACTTTCCCGCCAAGAAGTCCTTGTCAAAACTTAAAACTGGAGGTTTTTTTTTTTTTTTTTTTCCTTCTGGCTTCGCACGGTTTGTGCATTTAGCCAATGTCAAGTTTTAGTTCTTGTTTAAAATATTGATGAAATGAATTATAAATGCATGATGATGATATCCCCGCCCACTCCCCTTGAGTTTCAGTAAAGATGTGGCACTTTACTGAGTCCTCACGCGGACTTCTTGAGAGAACTTGAAGCGAAGTTGCACCGTTTTGTTTCATTTGCCTACACTAATGCACGTTCACAAACACTTAATGGTTAATAATCCACCATTATTACACATTAATATTCGGCTAAACACTAATTTTGGAAAATTAAACAAACTGCTGAACATGACGCTTCACTTTCCCGCCAAGAAGTCAAACTGGAGGTTACAAAAGGAAAAAAAAACTAGGGGTGTGCCATACTAAGTATTACGAGTATCAAAAATACTTAGTCCAAATATCTGCTCCGAGTACGCATGAAGTATTTACTCAAATTCAGATAGATTCGCGTACAGTGTAACGAATCGCATCATATATGGTTCTTTCTTCCATACGTTTATGGTATGGACCTTCCCACGGCGTATCGATAACGAGGTATAAAGTCCCACTCGTGCATCCAATGATATTATATTAAACAGATATTATGTTGTGAGCGCTCAATCATGAAGACTCGAAAACGTCCTAATTGGGACGTATTTGTTAGTCTGTGATGCCAACATTCGGTGATTGGAGGCCAGAATAAATAATTTTTGTTTAAATTCACGCGCAATTGACAACACTAGCTGTCTCTTTTTTCTTGTTGTTTTTATCAAGCCATAATTTTTACTTGTAGTGATCAAATTATTGTGTGTTAAACTATACCTTCTGATGAATAAATTTTAATTTTGTATGTACAGACGCCAGCAGGTCAAGCTACCCGAAACTGTAAAATTTTCCCAATCAACCTTGAACCTTATGCTTTAAAGATAAAGTTGAAAATCTTTTAAAGATTTTTGACAGATTGTAGTAGCTTGATGTGCTGGCGTCTGTACATACTACACACTACTAAGATTTTGTGAACTTAGCATTCTTCTTAGCAACTTAGCAAGTCCACGAACAACCGTCAAGACGTACATGTAATTAGGTTTATTTTGCAGAATTTTAATAGACTGGAATAAGCGGAGGCTAACCACCTCTGTGGTTTAGTGATAAGACTATCTGTCGCAGACCCAGGTGTCACTGGTTCTATTCTTATTTGGGTTTTTTTTTTTGTAAATTTCCATATTTTGTTTTTTTTTATCACAATTATAAAACCTTCACAGACTCATCCAAGGCGATGTTATAAGTCACAATGTCTACTTACACAGATTTATATATAAAAAAAAACTTTTGCAAAAAAATAATAACCGACTACCAAAAATAACACTACAAAGTGAAAAATAACTTTAATTTCGGAAGTCGTGTCTTTGGATCTGTATTTGAGTTTTTTGCCACTGACTTCCGAAATTAAAGTTATTTTTCACTTTGTAGTGTTATTTTTGGTAGTCGGTCATTATTTTTTTGTAAAAAGTTTTTTATTTTTCACTTTTTAGTGGGTCAGTTTTGAATTTATCTAAGTTACAATAGCCTAATGTTAACTGCTCACCACCTTTTACAAAATATTGCTTTTCCTGATGCTGGGTCGTTGATTGTTGAGGAGTTCTCCTGGTAAGAACCAGGAGAACTGCCACTCACCATATGCATAGTGACGAGCATAAATTGCTTAATCGCAACCCGTTAAATAGGTACTCATTATTATATTGTCCGGTGGCCATCTGTGGTCTCCGTCATCAGTTCCACTTCACCAAGTGGTGCTTTCGGAGAGCAAATGCACGAGTTACTATAAAACATACTCAAATCGCTATAGGTTTGCATATAAAATTTGAGGGTTTTCCTCGATTTCCATGGGATTCTCTCATCAGATTCTGATTTGGTGCGAATGGACCACCTCAAACAAAAAAATAATTTTCAAAATCGGTTCATAATTGACGGATTAATCGCATAACAAACATAAAAAAAAAATAACAGCCGAATTGAGAACCTCCTCCTTTTTGGAAGTCGGTTAAAATAGTTTAAATCAATTACATTTTTATTAAAAACATGACAAGGTTTAATTGTATACGTGTAATTGGCAGGGTTTGTTTGCCCAAATATTTCCTCCGAAATTGTAATATTGTTAACAATACGTGCAGCTCGTGACATAGGGGTAAACTTAGGTAGGTTAGCCCTAACCACTGGCACGTCTAACAGAGTGGGGCGGGCGGCGCGCACCTATGCATCCGTCCGGCGCGCGCAGTCGCAGCGCTGCTAGCACCTCCGGGTAGTGCAGCACCCCTAACAGTATGCGAGCCACGTACTTGACTAGCGCTAAAATGATTAACATTAGCCTGGTTTTCACATCTATTGCCACTCCGAGCAACAACAAGCGCAACACGTCATACTCGTACCTATAGAATGATATACTGTTAACATTAGCATGTCGGTGACGCGAACCCGTAAGATTTTCCCCTACCAAAAATAGCTCAACGCGCCTATGAAGTTTTCACTTCAACTGAAAAAATGGCAGGGGGTGACCGGAAACTGTCACTAACACTTAGTGACGTAGCAACAAGGGTCAACATATCCTGAAGTCCTTAAGGCGTGGAAGGGTATTCCACGGCTATCACAACAATCTCAGAGCCTCCGAAGATGGTCAAGATCCCTATCAGCATTTACTGGAATACTTCCTTCCTCCGAGCACCTTTGCTCTTGCGAATCTCCACTCAAGCCAGCCAATAAAGGCCAGAATGAGATGGGAGATCAGTTCCTCGTCAGTGTCCACTCCAGCCGGCCAATAAAAGCAAGCCGGAGATGAGGAACAGGACTTCTTCCGGGACATAGGGTCCGTGGGGTCGCTACTGCCCAACAGCTCGCCACATGCTGCCCTGCGGGTTTCAGTATCTCTCTTGGTCTAGCTACTTACCCTAGACTTCTGGCAAAGTAAAAGCCGCCATTTTATTTCTTCACCACCCTTGTTTGACTGGTAGAAAATGCCCAAGGCATTAAGTCCGCCTTTGTACCTTATTGTGTGCGAGAAGTCTAAATACATAAATAAACTCTACCGGTACAGACCTAGAGTTTGGAGCGCGCAAGCCCCATTACGACGTCAACGGAGAGATACGGTGGCGGTGGGGAACGTTTTATTACTCAATGGATTGCTTCCCGTTTCGGAGAAATATTTAAATCAGGATAGTGTTTATGTAAAGTTGGGAATTTTAAACACGGAATGTGTGATCTTGGTGTGTGATATTTGAGGGCTGTCATTATACACCGCTATTAACATCTTAAAATGGTACAAATAACAGTCACTTTTGATAAAATTCTCACTCACTTTCTATCAAAGTACGAATACTTTACGCGTCGTACTAGGTACGACCCCGGTACTTCAAACTGTGAAAATTGTCAATGTCAAGATTATCAAGAATAAAATAGAATAGAACAGACTCAACAACAAGTCAAGTCAACCACTATTCAAAGTAATATATTTTAAATCAGTGCTATTCAAGATTTCAAGTCAGAGTTGCCGTTTTAGCGCATTTGGCGCTAGATCTAGTGCAATTCTAGGGTCTATAGCGCTTCTTTTTTTTCATAATTTATGAGCTAAACAATTATGTAGTGGAATCTGGCGGAAAATTGAATATTAGTTGGCAACCCATTATGTGATTTTAAAAAGTAGCTGATTTGTTTATTTTGGCTCCCGGTCTTTTTCGTTGCCAAAATGTGAATATGAAACTAAAAGAAATATTTAAAAATATCAAAAATGTCACAGATGTGCTATTGTGTTGCTCGCTAAACAAAAAATATTTAAGCAAGCGGCACCCTCTGCCCCTAAAAAAAATCCCACGACGCAGACCGGCACTGTTCCCAACTCAAAAGTTTCGGTGTTAGATCTAGAACTATTTTCATAAGTATTATAGCACTGAAATTTAACATTCAGCTATTTAGTGTTAGGCACCTATATAACACTAAATAGCGATCATGCGGCGATGATTTTTCAATATCGCAGAACAAAACGCAGCTACGCGGGAAGTAACAAAACACTTTAGCACAATACTTTGCTACACTTTTCACGCTGCTTTGAAAGCGGCTTCTGCCCAATCTAGGGGGTCCAAACGCCTCCGGCTGGAGGCTCTACGCGGGGATCGTGTGGTCCATTGGCCCTTTACCCCGTAAAGGGCCAAAAGGTAGAATTTTTTTATGATAAATTGTTTTGCAGCACTGTCCTGTAATTTTGACAGTGACATTTCTTTGTTTACTAAAATTATCTAAATTGATGACTTAGGGTATAGTGCATATTTTTTTCTTCATAGGGCAAGTACGGCAACACTGTTTCAAGTGTATCTGTATTCTGTATGATCTGTGGTCTGTATCTGTATGTCAAAAAGTCAGTTTGCTTCACTGAGTACCTACATTTTGTTTGTATCGTTTCGCTCGCGACCTGTGCTCGCGACTGTAGAAGCTTTGTTTTCTTTGTAATAGATTTATTTAAAATAAAATGTGATGGTGTGTCCTCCTGATTAGTTTCAGTTAGACTTTTATCGCATTAATCGTATCAAAATGGCTAAATGGAAATTAACTCGCCAAAATTTTGGGACTGAAGAATACACGTTATCGGAGGGCGAAAAAGTAACCGTCGGCAGGGGAATAAAAAACGTTATATCGCTTTCAAGCGTAGTTATATCCAGAAATCACTGTGTAATACATGTTCAAGGCAATAAAGCACTCATCACAGACTTACGGGTACCTATCTCATACTTTTCTGCTAACAAAAATATTGCATAGATTATAGGCAGGTATTATGTATGATATTCGATTTTAAGCCTAATAAAATATCTAGGTGATTACTGATAATTATGCTAAGAGTTTAATAAATATCTTTTAAATAGACGCCTCTACACTGCAGTATTTCTCACTTTAACCTCTTAACAACAACCTTGAAAATAAAGTATACATACATAGAGAAATAGCATGGGATAAGTATTACTCCTATGCGCCGGAATCATATTTACATGCATATGATTACTTAAATCTGTCTATGTTACTAAAATGAAATGTCTAGTTTTGTGCCTGCTACACTAAAACTAATATGTACTATTTTAAAAAAGTATGATGATTCCTGGGGTTAATAGAGACAGCTTTAAGATTAGGAAGAGGGTGGGCAGGTCCTGTAAGATAAAAAGTATACTGTTCAATCAAATCTGCTATGACCACATCAATGAGTTTTCATCACCAGACATGGATGATTATGGTCTGTACAGAAAAAAAAAGGGTAGAATATTTTTACTAACTTGTCAGTGACTTAAAACTTAAGCTTTTTGGGGTTCCATAGTCAACAAGGAACCCTTATAGCTTCACTATATCCGTCTGTCTGTCTGTCCCCAGCTTAGCTCAGAGACTCTTAGTACTTTAAACCTGCAATTTGGCTTGGTTGTACATAATAATCACTCCGACAAAGTGGGGAAAATTTTTTTATACATGGTGCCTATTAAAATAATCCTGTTAAAAAGAACTTAATTTTCTAGAGTTCTAATGGAGTGTATGTTGGCTCCACCAAGATACCACCCAACACCCCATACGTGATAGAAGATTCAGATGTCATTGGATTAGGTTGGACAATGGGTGCACAACTTGTTGACATACAAGACAGTGAAAAATATGTTTTCAAATTCCTCAAAGAAAAATGTAGAAAATCTATAACAAGCCAAATAAGATTTCAAGATGAAAATGAACTTGATGAAATTGAATCAAGAATTGCTGAATTGGACAGCATTGTGAAGGAAGAAAAATCCACAGATATAAAGGAATGTAACAAATCACCTGTAATTAGTAATAAAATTCCTCTAAAGCGAAAAATAGACAGTAACTACATTAGAAATCTTATAAAAGAAGAACCCAAAATTAATAATAATGATCATGGTAATGAGATTGTAACTATAATATCTGACAGTGATAGTGAACCTCATGTCAAATCAATTGAAATTTGTGCAAAAAAACCAAAACTAGAACCAATTTGTGAAGATCAACCAAATCAAATGCAAAGAGATACTGAAATTAAGATTGAAAATGATTTGTTAGAACTTGAAGCTTTTAATGTAAAACAAGAGTATCTAGGATATGATGAACCAATACAGATTGATAGCGAAAGTGATAGTGAATCTGAGCAATGGCTAATGAGACTATCCCAAAGTTCACCTGGGAAACCTTTTATGAAAATTGCAAAATCCCCTAAACCAGAAGCCTCACAAGAAGACTCCTACAGTCAGCTGGATGATTTTGTTTGTATGAGTGATGCAGAAGATGATGAAGAGGATTTTGTTGATGATTTAATATCCTTCCCTATTCAACATCCAGATGACGACATTCATGAAGTACCAAATAAAAGTACAGTAACTACAGAACAAGAAAAACATCAACCACCATCAGTTGAGGATATTGATTCTGATGAATTCTTTGAGGACATCATTTCGCTCAAACAGCCTATAGCTGAAAAAGACACAAGAACCGATGAAGTTGATGGGTACAATATTGAAGATATATTAAAAGAAGCAGATAGTCTTATAAAGTCACCTATAAATGATTCACTAAAGAAGGCACAACTTGTAGAACCTGTTTCATTAAAGAAGGCACAAATAATAGAACCTGACTTACAGAAAAAGGCACAATTAACAGAACCTGATCCACTGAAGAAGGCACAAATGATAAACCCTATTGCTCTCTTACCAAAGACTAAAATGCCAAATCGTGTTGTTATGGAAAGTAAGTTCTTACATTATTACATTTTTCTTTTTGTCGTTTTAAAAGGCAAGCTTACAGTTTTTAACATTTTTCTTTTTGTCCTTTTATAAGTCAAGCTTACATTTTGTTTTTTGGCTTTAAAAGACTGATTACTTAACCATTGTAATTGTTTCGAGTTTGTATGTTAATGAAAGACTTAGACATGCTGCATAATGTTATGTATAGAAAATGTTTATATTTATGATTTTTTTCAGTAAAACCAAGAAGCTCTTCACATAAGCATAGTAAAGATAAATCGTCATCAAAACGACCCATTTCTAGCTCTCAAAAAGAAGAGCGTAAAAAAAAACTAAAGGAAATAGCTATCAAGGAAAAGGAAGAATTACAACAAATTAGAGATTCTGTAGGAGGCAGCAAACCAGTATCAACAAATGTGAAGGTTACTACTTCAAACCGTGGAGCATTTTTAACTGATATTGCACAAGCAGTAGTCAGTCCAGTGAAAAGAATAGAACACACACGTAAAAGTAAAGATAAAAGTGGGGAGACCTCACCAAAATCAAAAGATATAAGAAACAAAGATGTTTCTGAAGACCTTGAAAACAAAAGAAAAGAACCAGAAAAATCAAACAAAGATAAAAGTAAGGACTCTAAGCTGAACAGAACTAAAGACCATAGCAAAACAGAACTCAAATTAGACAAAACTTCCACAAAGCCCCTAGAGAAAGAAACAAGGGTGCCTCTCAAGAGTTTAAAACCGTTACCAGATGGTGAAGATACTTATTCTGGAAAGCCAGTTTCTAAAGTGGGTCCAATGCAAACTGGTAAGCCTAAAAAGAAGGTTCGTTTTCTAGAAACAGAACTAGAACAGATATTAACTTTTCAAATTGAACCTGGCAATAAAATGAAAAAAACTAGTTCAGTGAAAACATCATTGGTTGACGTGCGTCAGGCACCTGTGTTTTCATTAGAAAAAATAACGCTAATGAAAATTCTTCGCTGGAATCCTCAGTGGTTGGATGAGCAAATAAATTTCAGTGAGCCCCCGCCCATTTTGGGTCACAAAAACCCACCTATGTCTGTTTTCCACTCATTTGTGAATCACAATCAATATGTGCAGTAAGTAGCTTCTTAATATGAAAATTTTAAGTTGTGCATGTTTCTATTTTTCCAAGTACATGTCTTCAATGTTGTGTGGTAATTACAATACTTTTCTTTTTAATCACCACCAATTTTTTGGTTTACCTAATTTAACTGCTGTTGCGCCATAATGACGAATCACATAACAAATTTATGTTATCCCTAAATAGTATATATGTATTGTACTCAATTTGGGTGTTAAAACTATGAATTCTCAGTAACAGATTATACAATAATGTATTACGGACAATCCTATTTAATGACAAAATATTACCGAGTCTGGTGATAGATTGAGTATACAACAGCTAACATCACATTTGTGTCTTTCAGGTTAGTCGGTGATTTACTTCTAATGGAGATTTGGGAATGTCTAACAATAGCGTACATGAAGATCCGCAATCAAAACAATGGAATAGAAATGAGAGTGGAGTCATTGCCGCCTATACCTCCACAGGAACGATGCCTTGAGCTATTCAGCCTCAGTGTCAATAGTAAGGTTTTTAAAATTACATACTATTTTAAAATTACAAGTCCAATATGCTGGAGAAGTTCACAGCATTTATTTTTTATTATTTGTTAACATTTAAGTTAAAGTGAGCCAATCGACGGCAGAGCGAAGTCCAACACGACCAATGATTTGGCTTTTTCTGTAAATAAATTCGCCATTGGTACTGCGCCTGATCTCTCTTGGGGCAAGCAATCCGACAAATTGCAGATTACCCCATCGGCCATCGCCCATCGACCTATGAGATTGAGAAAGAGAGAATACGTTTTTTTTACAATATAATATAAAACAATAATAAATATTATTTTAAAAATCTTTTAAATGAATCGCTCATTTATTAGAATTTCTTGACTAGTTTTGTCTGGATAGTCTCCATAGAGATCCGCGGTGACCAAAGTTCGGTCAGGATAATATATATTTTTTTTTATCATGTAATCTGTGCGTGCTCCGATACGGACAAAATAATAATCATGTGTCTCACATAAAGAGATAATACAAGAGTTACAATGACGTATTAGTAGGCTATTAAGTGCCGGGCACGCCACAATTGCGGCGGTAAGTCCCCTCTTTGAGGAGTGGCTAGAGAGGCGCCACGGCGTCCTCACCTTCCGCCTGACGCAGGTCCTCACCGGACATGGTTGTTTCGGGAGGTTCCTGTTCAGGATAAAGCGGGAGGAAACGCCCGGGTGTCACCACTGTGTGGATCGCCCGGAGGACACGGTGGAGCATACGGTGGAGGTCTGCCCTGCTTGGGCGGAGCACCGCCGTGTCCTCACGGAGGCGATCGGCGGCGACGATCTCTCGCGTCCGGCCCTGGTTCAGGCCATGGTTCGGAGCGAGAGTGCATGGGAGGCCGTCACCTCCTTCTGCGAAACAGTAATGCTCGCGAAGGAGGAGGCGGAGCGCATGAGGGTGAGGCAGGGTGCCCGCCCTTCCGCCCTAAGTCGCCGCAGGAGACGCCCTGGGCGTCGGGAATCGCAGGCCGATTCCCGGCCACCGTAGGCGCGGGCTTGCGGACGGTGAGCGATGGGTAGCTCGCCGTCCGATAAGGACCAGGCCCGGGTCGACGGCGCGTTGTGTTCCACGCGCGCCTCAAAGAGACGTCAGCACCAATTGACGGGGTCCGAAAGGGCCAATGCCTGCCAGGGTTACGAGCCTGTCCGAAAGGGATATCGTGGCTCTGGCACACAGGCATCTGAAGGAACACGGTGGGTTTTAGTGAGTAAAAGTCTGACACTCCCTCTCGCTCCGCCCAGAGCGGGAGAAGTTATTTGATGATTTCCCACCAAAAAAAAAAAAAAATAGCTAAGTTAATAGCCTACTGTTGGTCCAAATGGGTAGGCTTTTAGCGCGGCCTAAGAGCGTTTGCGCCGATCCGAATCCGAGAAATATATTCCCGTTAAGTAGCCGCGGGTATGTGGGGTTGGGCACTATGCCGAATTCAGAACATTTAGAACATTTGAGATCAAAATCTGCGGAGCTTTTTACCACCGTTCGATTCGCTATCGGATTCAATTGATTAACTGGCAAGTTTATTTGAAATAAGAAAAGCATAATATTAGATTACTAGCTTTCGCCCGCGGCTTCGCCCGCGTGGATGGTGAAAAAAAAAGCAGCTTGTCTATCAGCAGCATTCCCCCAAAACATTATACCATATCTTAGTTGGAACCAACATAAGCGTGGTAAGCAGATAGGAGTGCAGTTTGATTTACAACTTTACGGAAGATATATAAAGCATATAAATACAAACTTCGTTTTGTACATGTCCAATATACCTACGTGTCCTCCTCCATTTCGTGTCTAAGTCTATTTGTAAGAAATTTTGTATTATTAATTTTTTCTACGTTTTTGTTCTAAAATAATAATTGATGTACCAACTTTTGAGTTATTCAAGGTATGCAGTGAAATTCTCCCGAAAACTATGTACCCCTTTTTCCGATTCTGGGAAACTCAATATGAGGTCTGAGTTTCGAGTTAATCGGACCGCACGTTAAGATTCTTCAAATACAAACCATAACTTCCCTAAAATCCTTTTGAGGGGTAGTTTTGAAAAACGCAAAAGTAATGACAAACTTTGTTATTTAAGTAATGACTGCCTCGTTAGTCTAGTGGTCACAGGCACGGCTGCTGAGCATGAGGGGTGGGTTTGATTCCCAGGTCGAGCAATGTGTTATTGGATTTTCCATTAGGAATTTCTTAGTAGCAGCCCGAAGTCTGGATTTATGCCCGGTTAATGGCAATAGGCTCGCCCCCTATTACATGGGACTTAAACAAAACTGTCGAAATGTGGGTGTACTAAAGATATACCTCTACCTAACCCTTTGGGGATTGCAGGCTTGATGTTATGTAAATAAGTACTCGGGCCAAATTTCAAGTTTATACAGGGTGTCCCGTAAATAATGGATCAAACGTAACGGGTAGGTAGCTTACCTCATTTCCAACAACTAATTTGAACAGTAAAAAAAAAACCGATAAGGTAACCAAGAATTTTTTTTTTTTCGATTTTTACTATTTTCTGTACCAGCATTCAGTGTTTTTAATGCTGTTGCTACAAATGGTATCATATTTAGGTGTGATTTTTGTCAAACATTTCTGAATAGTTTAATAATGTTATAAGATACCATTTTTTTAAATAACATTTTATTTGCCTTAGAAAAAAAATCTTGAATAGAAGAAGAAAAAAAGTTTAAGAAAGAATAAAAGTTTTGTTTTTACGATGAAAAGACCAGAATTGGAAAAATTCTCCTGTAAAAAAAATGTATGACACCAAAGTGTACCATTATTTTAAAAACTTGTAAAATTCCTAAGGTTTGCAAATTGGTATAAAACTTACGCCTAGTCTTTGTCGTTACAAAGATATTGCTATGAATCTGACAGAGGTGCCAAATTACGAAATAAAATAAAATTTGAAAAAGTAAATAAAATAAAATTAATAACACAATTCAACTATTTTCTTAAAAATGTTTAGGTATCTCAGCGTATGAAAAAAATTAGGAGGTTAAATTAAAAAAAAAAAAATACAAATATGTTTATTTTGTTTTTACAGTAAATGTTCAAACTGACGTCCCCCTACGAGAATGCAAAGTCTGCACCTCCTAATAAAGGAAGCTCTTATCCGACGGACAAAATGGCTGTTGTTTATTTCTGATACAGCAGATTGGATGCGCTGACGTAATTCTTCTTCCGACGTTATTCGTTGTTTGTAAACTTTGTCTTTTAAACATCCCCAATAAATAAAATCTACGGGATTTAAATCCGGAGATCGCGGAGGCCACAAAATTGGTCCTAATCGGCCGATCCATCTGTCAGGGTAAGTTTCATTGAGTTGCGCCCTTACTGCCGTCGCATAGTGAGCGGGGCAACCATCATTTTGTAACCACATTGCTTGCCGCACGTCTTCTGGAATATTTTCTAATAACGTTGGCAACTCATTCCTTAAAAAATGCAGATAGTATTCGGCGTTTAGAGTTGCTGGTAGTTCAAAGGGCCCTATTATTTGCCCATTTATTATTCCTGCCCATAAATTTATTTTAAATTGATGTTGGCTTCTGTCCTCTCGCATCAAATGTGGGTTTACCAGCTGCCAACTGTGCAAATTATGCAAATTGAGATATCCATCTCGCCGGCATGAAGACTCGTCACTCCATAAAATTTTATTAAAAAACTGTGGGTCCACCCGTATCATTCTAAGCATCCTTTGGCAAAATGCTACTCTTTGCGGGTAATCACGTGACGTCAGCGTTTGAACACGTTGCACGTGATATGGGTGCAACCGGTGCCTTTTTAGAACTCGATGTACCGTCGATCTTGGAATACCTGTGCGTTGCGCTATGACGCGAATTGAGACCGACGAATCTTCCTCGATTTCTCGAATAATAATTTCGTCATTGACTTGTGACGGTCGCCCTTCACTGGCACCCCCAACTCCGGTGCCAAGAATTCTTCCCTCAAGAAGCGCGTTATGCACTCTAATGAATACGCGATAGTCGGGATGTCGATCCCGGTTCGGGTATCTTTCACGATACAATCTTGCGGCCGCCCTGGCATTACCTCTTGCTTCTCCGTAGATAAAATGCATTTCGGCATACTCCCGTGGCGTGTACTCGTAACGAGGCATCGTACTACTGCACACACGTACAACCTCACACAAACGATTGTTTTCGAAGTCCGTAGGATTGCCAAGTCATTCGTCCAAAACACAAACAGTTCCAAATCGCTAGGCAAAGCAAAGTCCAAATACACAGCACAAGTTTAATTTTAAGGAACACAACAGTTAGGCACAGCGGGAGCGAAAGTAGTCTGACGTACGTATCAACTCGAAGAGAGATTAGTGTCAACTAAACAAATAAAATCATGCAACAATGAAGCCCTGTATGAGTGAAGGGTGAAGGAAAAAAAATACCTGCACAAAGACACCGATTTACCAAAAATAATAAAGCGGCGCTATCTATCCCTTTCACACTTTGTTTTATTGAGATTAGAATTTATTGTTTTAAGAATTTTTTTTTTATATTAATTTATTTAAGAGTGAGGTGCAACTCCGCAGGTAGCGGTCCCAAACAGATGACGTCATCGGCTCGGAATTACGCTACACGCTTAACCACATGCTTAGATTACAAGCATAAGCCATTACGAGAAAGAAAAGTTAGATTGTACCATTTTAATTTCTGTTCTGTCTTCTTCATCACATTCATAGCAATATCTTTGTAACCGCAAGGACTAGACGTAAGTTTTATACCAATTTGCAAACCTTAGTAATTTTACAATTTTTTAAAATAATGGTACACTTTGGTGTCATACATTTTTTTTACAGGAGAATTTTTCCAATTCTGGTCTTTTCATCGTAAAAACAAAACTTTTCAATTCAAGATTTTTTTTCTAAGGCAAATAAAATGTTATTTAAAAAAATGGTATCTTATAACATTAGTAAACTATTCAGAAATGTTTGACAAAAATCACACCTAAATATGATACCATTTGCAGCAACAGCATTAAAAACACTGAATGCTGGTACAGAAAATAGTAAAAATCGAAAAAAAAATATCTTGGTTACCTTATCGGTTTTTTTTTACTGTTCAAATTAGTTGTTGGAAATGAGGTAAGCTACCTACCCGTTACGTTTGATTCATTATTTACGGGACACCCTGTATATCAAAAGAAATAAGTAATAATAATTCTGTTCATATAAACTATATCGCCCCTTTTTACGCACTCAAAGGGGTAAATTGTTGAAACATCGTTTATGACGTTTCTATTATTGGATTTATATGTTATTTATACAAATTTTCAAGTTAATCAAGCCACACAGTAGAATCCTCCCTTGTAAATTGACTATCCCTTTTCACCCTGTTAAGGGTCATTACCGCACGGTCTCCCGTGAGGCGGCGAGCCTCCTTGCCAGACTGCCGCCGTGGGATCTGGAGGCAAAAGTCCTCGCGCACATCTGGGAGTGGAGCGAGGAGGCGAAATGCTGGGTCGAAACTCCGCTGCCGCAAGAAATCACGGCACAGCGGACGGAGCTCCGGCGGGATCTCATGGTGGCATGGAGAGTGCGATTGTCGCAATCCAGCGCTGGGCACGCCACAATTGTGGCGATAAGTCCCCTCTTTGAGGAGTGGCTAGAGAGGCGCCACGGCGTCCTCACCGGACACGGTTGTTTCGGGAGGTTCCTGGTCAGGATAAAGCGGGAGGAAACGCCCGGGTGTCACCACTGTGTGGATCGCCCGGAGGACACGGTGGAGCATACGGTGGAGGTCTGCCCGGCTTGGGCGGAGCACCGCTGTGTCCTCACGGAAGCTATCGGCGGCGGTGATCTCTCGCGTCCGGCCCTGGTTCAGGCTATGCTTTGGAGTGAGAGTGCAAGGGAGGCCGTTACCTCCTTCTGTGAAACAGTAATGCTCGCAAAGGAGGAGGCAGAACGCGTGAGGGAGAGGCAAGGTTCGCGCCCTCGCGCCCCTAGTCACCGCAGGAGACGCCCCGGGCGTCGGGAGTAGCAAGCCGTCTTCCGGCCACCGTAGGCGCGGGCTTGGATACGGTGAGCGATGGGTAGCTCGCCATCCGATAAGGGCCAGGCCCGGTTCGACTGCGCGTTGTGTTCCACGCGCGCCTCAAAGAGATGTCAGCACCAACTGACGGAGTCCGTTAGGGCCTGCCAGGGTTGTGATGTTTGTCAGAATGGGATATCACGGCCCTAGCACAGGCAATGGGGTGGGTTTTAGTCAGTAAAAGTCTGACACGCCCTCCCGCTCCGCCCAGAGCGGGAGAAGTTATTTGATAATTTCCCACGCAAAAAAAGGGGTAAATTTTCGAAAAACTGATAAATTATTTTATTTATTTTGGTTTACAGTATAAATACTGAGTTTCGAGTTAATCGGACCTCGCGTTAAAATTCTTCCATACAAACTTTGTCATCCGCAAATCCCCCATTATGGAGTAGTTTAATAATAAACAAAAATGTCACACTTTATAATTTACTTAGGTTAGTATTCGTGCCAAGTTTCAGATTTATTAACTCAAGGAATAGGATTTATCCCCTTTGTTCACCCCATAAAGGTTGAATTTCGAAAAATCCTTTCTTAGCGGATGCCTATAGTTTCCAACTATAGGCATACTAATAAGCTGAAATATTAGTGATTTAAACTTAAAAAGAAATTTCATTAAAAATATTTTATCCCCATTTTCACCCCATATGGGTTCAAATTCTAACAACACCGTTGCGTTAGCTTCCAACCATAAGCCTAGATATTAAATTTAGTGATTTTACTTCGAAAATTAAGGACTTTCCATACACAACATCATTCCCCTTTTTAACCCTTCGGGGGTGGAATTATCAAAAACGCTGAGACATGTGTAAATTAATTTTCAATCGTCAGCCTAAACACAAAATTTGAATATTCTAAGTTCAAAACTGACGGACTTTCATATAAACTTCCATCCCTTATTTCACCCTCTTAGGGGTAGAATTTCGAAAAACCCTTTCTTAGTGGATACCTACTCTTTACAAAGAACACACCCTCTAAATTTCATGTCTCTAGGACCAGCGGTTTAGGCTGTGCGTTGATATATCAGTCAGTCAGGACTTTGAATTTTATATATACAGATTTTATAACATGACTGCTGGTTTTCTTTTTAATTAATTACTCAACGTATATTTTATAGTAGCTCATAATCATAAGTTATGTTATTAAATACCTAATAATAATACTTTATTAACCACTTAAACATTTTCTACCATAAAAGTTACCCTAAATTAACCTAATTAACCTTCTTTTTGGGTTTACCAGTTTGCATTGGACCCACTTTAGAAACTGGCTTTCCAGAATAAGTATCTTCACCATCTGGTAATGGTTTTAAACTCTTGAGACTGAACTTATTGGTCTATCTACATTGTTACACTGTTCAACCAATTAACTCAAGCCAAATGCACAATATTAAGCGATAGGCACACCATGAAAAAACCATATTCTATAAAAAAGACTACTTACTTATAAGTACAGAAAAAATATAAATAATAATGTTATGATATTAATTTGTTTTATTTCAACTATTTTATTTTCCAGTTTCTGTTCCTGCTTCAGCATCAAAAACTGTTCCAAGAGTAGGAGAAGTACTTCTTGTTTCTTTTGGTCCAGAACAAGCGAGAAATCAAAGATTCTTCTTTGTACACAATGTGAGAAGTCTGCCATCACCTTCAAGTGAGTTTGTTTTGAATATTTAATTTAGATACCAGACCATAGAATAATCTGGACTCACTCCATATGAAAGGACTGCAAAATACATATACAATTTATTGATACATTGATTATGCTCTTAGAATAAAATTACAATATTTATTGTTTAGTAAAACAATGGCGTAACGTTGACTTGACATTGTCAATGACGTTTGCCCGATCCTTGAATGCTTCGCTAAAAATACATATTATCTTCGTTGATATGATTCACCATGGCTTTTATTCACGTAAGCCACTATATACTGCCACTAGTGCACACATGCATAGGTTTGTCTGGCAGAAGTGGCTGATTGCGATAAGACCGATGACTCATCATCATAATCATAATCAGCCTATAATTTTCCCACTGCTGGGACCCAGGCCTCCTCTCTTCGAGATGGACTGGGCTGTAATCTACCACGCGGGCCCAGTGCAGGTTGGTAGATGTCACATGTCTTTGGCCACCACTGCTGCCTCCGGGCCACCACTGCTCCGGGCCTGTCCGATGACTGCATCACCCTATTTGTAGTTTGTTTGTATTTCAACTGCCCCGTGCGTCAGCGCGGGGTCCTGGGTTCGATTCCCAGGTCGGGCAAAAGTGTTATTGGGTTTTTCCATTAGGGATTTCTCAGTAACAGCCCGGAGTTTGGAAGTTGGAGGTGTGATACCCCCGAGCCTCGGTGCGCAAGTTAAGCCTTTGGTCCTGCGCCTAATCTCTCTCTGGTCGTGTCGGATTGCCGTCCCATTGGACTGTGAGATCTCCTCCCATCAACCAATTACGCAGGTGGCTACAGGAGTTCACCCACACACAAGCGGAGAACTGGTGGACCTCGACACCGGGCTGCAGGCAATCCAGGAAAGCCATGCCATCCTTAGATAGCAGGCTAACCAGGCGTTTGCTACGCCTGGATAAGAACGGCCTGCGCCTGGTGACGGGGACCATCACGGGACACTGCTCACTAAACAAACACTTCCACACAATAGGCATAACGGACAGCCCTCTGTGCAGGACTTGTATGGAGGCTGAAGAAACCGTTGCGCATGTGCTCTTTGACTGCACAGGCGTCACCCAGATCAGAACAGAAACCCTCGGGTCACCCAGATCCTTCACAGATATTCTATGCAGACCAGGAGACCTAATCAGCTTCTGGAGGGAGGTGGGCTGGTTGGAATACACAACTGACGGCCGCCATGGCACATGCACAATGGTCCACAGGACTAAGTGCGGAAACCAAACCCTATAACATAGAACATAGATGGACTATGAGATTGAGGGACAGTAAGTGCACCTGGATCTGCGCACATACTTGTGCACTTTATTATCTCCCGTGTAAATGGCTAGTCTCCGCTGAGATTGGCTACCGTGGCCAAAATTTGGTTGGAAGGACTATTATTATTTCCATGATTAGTTGTGCAATAAACTGCTCTATCTATTCTATTCATAAATGGTTATCATTTGCAGGTAACAGACACGCATTCTACAGTGTATCTCTTCATGCTACATTTGCAGACAAATTGAAGTCATTAAAGATAGGGGAATTAATGATAGGCAGGAACTTGGCTTACATCAATAAAGAATTACAGCTGTTTGAAGCTATGGAATATTTGGCGGGATCCCCGCTTAGTGATGCGATACTGAGACCAGAACCACATCACTTTATCAAGAGTCAACAAAATCAGACAATTAATATAAACTCTCAGGTGTGTATGTTTGAGTTGTCTTTAGGCAGGGGTGATAAAGAGTACTTACTATATCTACTGTAGATCATTTGCTAATGAATATTGGTATAAGAAATATGTGGAACAATCAAACCCTCATGGTTTGATTGTTCCACATATTACTGAGGCACTTACTAGTTTAAAAAGTTTTAGTTATTACTGGTTATTAATATAACAAACAGTGGCGTAGCTAGGTAACCAAAGGCCCTGGGGCAAAAAATAAACTAGGGCCTCAACTAAACTATTTAAAATCGTTTGTTCCGTATTCGTCGTTTTCCGAATTCGACGTACTCCAGATTCGTCGCAATACAGTCTACTCCATAATAAAATTAAAACCAAATACAAATTGTAACTTATTTTAATGAACAAATTTAATGACAATAAAATAAAATATCTACCTGTTACCGTTAGGTAATAGGTACGTAATACGGGCTGGTGTCCGCAACTCCACGTCAATGCGCGTATTTTGCGTACGGGTGGGAAAACCTGTTACCGTTCAGTTCCGTGACAGACACACAGACAGCGGAGGCACGTTAGCCTAAGAATACAGGGGAGTTCCCCGCAAGTTTAAAACAAAGATGTTCGAGACTTGTTGGGAATTCCCCTGTATTTTTTAAACAAGTTGCCATTATTTAAAGTCGCGTTCCTGGAATCTGGTTTATTTGGTGGCGTGTGTGTTGGATCATTTAGCTCCCTTCAAAATGGTTGAGCTGAATGGTGCTGATCCATGCGTCATGTTCGTGAACAGGCGCTGTCAGTTGGGACTGGTCATCTCTTAGCTGCCACGGTTTATTTTTAATTATTTTAGTTTTGAATTGTTATCTTTTTATCACGGACGTATTGCATCGTTCTCACATGTTTAACTTCAATATGAATTATGTAACGAATATTTTGTATCAATATTTGAATTTAAAAGAGTGTCCGTGGAGTTTCTTGCCCGTTCTTCTCCATAGGAACCTACTATTTGGAATGGGCAACTAGCTTCATATTTGTAACTAACCGACTTCTTGACAGTTCAAAAGTGCCTGTCAATGGTTTAATTGAACTAAATGCTTTCCGCCTTATTACCAAACAAGGTTTATCTTCAGACCCAGGATTAAAACATGGAGCCATTATTGAATTTCGAACTTTATTCCGACTATGGTAAAGTTACTAACAGAAAACTGACAACTTAGTACCAAACTAAGTTTTCAGTTTTGTATAAAGAACGGTATTTCAATCACTGTTACGTTCTTATTACAAAAACTGGCTCCATGGTTTAAGCCATGTCAAAATATAAATCTTGTTTTGTAATAAGACGGTTTGAGTTTGAGTTTATATTCTGAATGTGGGAGACATTTACACTAGTTCAATTCATAGTTTGTAAGTTAGAGTCCGAGGGGCCCCTGAGCCTGGGGGCCCCGGAGCACTGCCCCGTCTAGCCCTCTGGTAGCTACGCCACTGATAACAAATGACTACTTGTGGCTAAGTAATAGCAGCATCACGGTTCGATCGATCAGGGTTGATCAACCGCGGTTGGTCCGTGGATGGGTGACCACCTTTACATACCAAGACCCGTCCCTGCCTCAGAAAGCAAGATAAGCCGTTGGTCCCGGCTATTATTTGTAGATCTTTGACAGTTGTTACGGGTTGTCAGAAGCCTGAAAGTCTGACAACCAGTCTTACCAAGGGGTATTGTGTTACCCAGTAACTGGGTTGTGGAGGTCAGATGGCAGTCACTCCATATAAAATACTGGTACTCAGCTGCATCCGGTTAGACAGGAAGCTGACCCCAAAATAGTTGGAAAAAGGTTAGGCAGATATAAAACAAATAACCAAACTAAACTCAAAGCATTTACAGGCACTTTTGAATTGTCAAGAAGTTGGTTAGTTAGAAATATGAAGCTAGTTGCCCATTCCAAAGAGTAGTAGGTTCCTATGGAGAAGAATGGGCAAGAAACTCCACGGACACTCTTTTTAAAAAATTGGAATCCACATAACAAAAACAACCAATAATAAAAAGAAAAAAAAAACAGATTTATTATACTTATAATAAAATAAGGGTTCCATTTTTGCCTTTTGAGGTACGGAACCCTAAAAAGCAATCAATCAGTTCAATATGGCGTGCTTAGTAATGTGTTACATTGGTCCATCGTGTGTTGCAGTGGACAACGACTCTGAACGCGAGTCAGCTGACAGCGGTTAGTTCTTCAGTGTCCGCCGCATTGAGCGACAAACCTTCCATACAGATGGTTCAGGGACCTCCCGGCACTGGTGAGTATTACCAAAAATACCCTACTTCTTAAAGGTGCCACTTTACGGTTGATCAATGACACCGACCGTTCAGATCAATCTAGTGTTGTACGCGGTAGGCTAATTAGGGTAGATAGTTTTTATTCGACATCGATCGATGGTGTGGAATTCATCAAACCTTAGTATTTTTTTATTTAGGGCTTGCTGCTTGGGTGACAGAGACAAAGTCGACGATGGAGTGAGCTTACCCAGAAGAAGCCTGTTCACTCTAACTTTGAAGAGATTAGGGTTGTAGGTATGCGTTCGGAAACACAGAGAGTCCACTCTTTTGCTGTGCGCATTCTAAAAGACATTTGGAAACGCTTAGTGCAAATTGGTGGAATAGCAACAAGGAAGGGATGGTAACCTGCAGTGCGTCTAGATGTCCGATGATAGAAGGGGGCCGGTGGAATGAGGTCGTGGAGTTCTTGGGCACACTCACCGAAGTACAATCTGTAGAAGACCGACAACCTTGCGGCGATGGGCCAAGCTGTGAAGATTGGCATCCACCAGTTTTACGTCGCCAATGAGCCTCTTAGCTCTGCGTTCCACCGAGTCAAACGCGGCAAGTTGGTATTTTGCTGAGCCATCCCAAAGGGGCTACAATACTCCATGCAGGATCGGACCTGCGCTTTGTAAAGGGTCAAAAGCTGTCCAGGCGTAAAGTATCGCTTCACCCTATTTAGGATGCCTAGTTTCTTGGCCGCAGTTTGGGCTTTGTACTCGATGGTGGCATTCAGTCATTTTCAATATGTATGCCGATGGTTGGTCGTCCGATTATCATCGATGTCACCGACCATCGATCGATGATTAAATCGATGGCAATACGAATAATGTATAATTGTGATCATGACATGACTACAATACTCATTCTGTTTCACAGGAAAGTCCAGTGTTATTTGCGCGATCGTCATGACATACTTCTACAACGAGCAAATAAAAAAGCAACAGAACAGGGGAAAAATATTAATCTGTGCCACAAGCAACGCCGCGGTTGATGGACTAGTGGTTAGATTACTGAAACTGAGGCAAAGCTTGCCCAAACGTAAGTTAAGCCATTAAAATAATAATACTGTTTTTTTTTTTGCTAAAGTTTGTCAAATAAAGGACACTTATTCATGTTTAACGTTTACGTTTTTTTTTTAAACTTGTGTGTGGATTATATAGAATGATTCGCTATAGTTGAGTGAAATAAATATTAAAATAAGACAGTGTGGCTTTTCTTACAATACGTAAATGTATTTACAGAATTATAATCATTAGAATCATTAATACATATATCTCTCTTGGTTAGATTTGTTCCATACAAGGACACAGCATGCTGTAATTTTTTAATGTGACACTAGTAATAATCGCGTTCGTCAAAATGACTGTAGGCTGCGTTCATATTTCTTCAGTATATCGCTCGCATATTTCGGGTTTTTCCGACAGGATTCGAGCTCGAACGGAGCGATTCGATTATGTTCAATTCAATCAATCAACTCAGCCTATCGCTGTCCACTGCTGGACGTAAGCCTGTCCCAGGCAGCGCCACAACACCCTGTCCTCCGCCATTTGCATCCAGTCTGTCCCAGCCACCTTCTTCAGGTCATCGGTCCGTCTAGCTAGGGGGCGTCCCACACTACGCTTGCCGATACACGGTCTCCTCCGTCTTTCGGTCCATCGACAAACATTGCCAGCCCACTGCTACTGTTTGCTCACTCTGCAAGCTATGTCGGTTACTCCGGTTCTTTTGCGGACAACTTCATTCCTGATGTTTGATATCAGACTAAAAATGATCAATTTCAGGATGTTTATTTAATCCGCATATTGTTACAATTAAATCTTGGCAGCGGAACGGTTTCGCATGGTGCGCGTGGGCCGCGAGGAAGCCATGCATCCTGAGGCGGCCAACATCAGCTCGCAACAACTGGCGCAGCGCGACCTGGCCAGGATGCACTCCGAGCATCCCGCCGCGCCCGCCGGACTTAACGAAGAGGTACCCAATAGTAGATTATTCTCCAAGGGGATAAAGCTGCAGTGGTTTATGGCACGGGGGTTATATTGATTCAAGCTCGCCCAAAATGAAGACACCTTTATCCCTGAGGAAATACTCTACGTTACACACTTTCTGTGAGATCAGATTTTCGAAAAAGTTTTTTTTTGTATAAGTTTTCATAGATTTTTTTAGTTGATATTCCAAATTAAACAATAACAAAATAAAATAATTCAATTTTTTTTTTTATTACTTTTATGGTGTACATAATAAAGAGTATTCTATTCTATTGTATTAAAATCACATACTGACCAGCGGGTTAAAATGAAATTCAGTACAATACTATTGCCCGGCTAAACCATGGCGCTTTTATGACTTACTTTAGGCTAGGGTTGCATGACATATAATTTGACATTATCGAGCAGGTGGTGTGAAAAGATCGATCGAGAAGTGGGTACTTAATCAATTCATCTATTTGTCGATCCACTACACTAAACAGGCAAGCGGATTACACCACCTGTACATCATTCAAATGAAAAACTGTTCTGTAAAGCAACATCATGTCGATTCTGTAAAAATCTCACCGTGAATTCTTGCGTGGAGTGAGCTGTCAGTGTCATCTCACTGATGCTAGGGATTGACCAAGCATTATATTTACAATCATAATCGAGATTTTAATAATATTTTTTTATGCTAATTCTGCTGATCATTTTATATTATTTCAAAGCGAGTATTTAAGTGTCTAAACATTACCAAGTAGGAGGTTTTTTAAATAAAGCAGCATATTAGAAATTCAGTCAGAAACTCAATTTGTTCCTTTTTTTTTTCTAGACTAGGCCTTAAACATTACTGAAATGTTTAGACACTTAAATACCAGCTTTGAAATAATATAAAATCTCGATTATGATTGTAAATGTAATCCTTGGTCCATCCCTAGCATCACGTGGGATGACACTGACAGTTCTCTCCACGCTCACTTCACTTACATTTAAACGGTGAGATGGTTACAGAATAGCACTGCATTAGTTTGCTGGCATAATATTTCTCACTGAAACTGTATGAAATGTATATCTTCACCAACTTTTTAGTTCAAACACCTTAATGAGTCCCTTTATTGCAGCTTCTGCATGTTGAGGCAAAAATAAATATGTGGAAGACCCAGGAAAAGGACGCGAAAGACCCAGCGCGAGCGGCGTACTGTCAGGGACGAGTCGCTGACCTAGAAAGAAGAATCACTATGGTAAGTTATTTTATTTTATTACTAGTAACCCGCCCCTGCTTCGCTCGGGTGCAGTCCTCTGATATAATGGGATGTCAAAACTACGAGATTTGAGTCTGAGCTTCAACTAATTTAATTATTTAATGTATACCATATTAGTTTTAGTATATGCGAAACCTGAAACATGTGTCTAGTATTTTTATGTAAAGAATCTATGTACAATATTTCAAAACTGTATCATGAAAATTCACAAAGTTATAAGGTTGTTATGTTATCGGGTTGGCCATACAAAAACACGCTAACGACGCCCTCGCGCCTCCAGGGTCGTCTTGCGCTCATTGATAATAATTTGGCAGTAGGTACCTAACCGTACGGCGGTTGTATTGTAAGTAATTAAATGGTGATAATAACATTTTCCATCACACTTCAATATTTTTGGGACAAAATACATATAACAAGGTGTAAAAATTATTGAAATCGATTCAGTTCCTTATTCTGAACAAACTATATTCAGGTTTCGCATATACTAAAAATAATGTTGTATATGTTTATACACATAAACGTTTCGAAATAAATGCTCTAATTCAAGGGTCTCCAAACTTTTAAGCCTTAGGGCCATAATAATTTATTCAGTATATTCCAAGGGCCAAAACAAAGATACTTAAGTTACGTTTTTTGCGTCATCATTTCTTTCGTTAAGTTTTACCTTGCAAGTAAATAAAACCGAGTAATTATCATTCTGTGTTTTCTTCTTACGTAACGTAACAACAATAAGACATTGGCTGTCGCGGGCCAGATTGATGACACTAGTCTTAAGCTGTCGCGGGCCGTGGCCGGATTGATGGCGATGGCGAGCCGATTTCGCCCGCGGGCCGTAGTTTGGAGATCCCTGAGTCTAATTGATGGTGCAAACCGCACCAAATTCCTTGTGTAGTTTAGAAGAACTAAACGGTCGTGACACAGACACACGAAAAGAGACTTTTAAGGTACCCACTGGACAGACACCACATTCACGTTCAACGGTAGTGACTGAGTGATGCTGTATTTAAACTCGAAAATTAAGTAGGTAAATACCAGGGGCGACGGCTTCATACAACCCCATTTCTACCAGCTTCCCTTCGGAACAACCACTCTACTTGAGTTTACTAATACTAAATAATATACAGTGAAACCTGGTTAAGTGAGACATCAAGGGACCTGCAAATTTGTCTCACTTATAGAGGTATTCCACTTACCCAGTGTCAGTGACGTATAAATAAAGTGAGGTATTAATAAAAGGGTAAAAATGTTAGTTCATAAAATCATAAGTGTCATACATAACTCATGAGTAACATCAAGATAACCTTTGTGAGAGCTGGGAGCCTAAAATGGACGCTTTGGCAGAATCATGCGTGCAATTCATACAGCCCGCAATTCATCTGTTTGACAGCTGCTATTTAACATTAGACTTCACTATAATAATTCTTAATTTGTGGACCATTTTACGAAACTCCATACACAACTGTCAAACAGATGAATTGCGGGATATGAATTGTACGCAGATCATAATATGATTCTGCGAAAGCGTCCATTTTAGGCCCCCAGGAGTCTATACTGGGGTCGGGACTTGTATGACAGATCTCCAGGCTCACACTCTCTGAAATTGCAGTTACGAACTAAAAAACAGGACAAGAATTTCAAGAACTGAGAGAAAATAATTTAATTTTTAGGATACAAAACAAATAAAGATATATTCTTTGTCTCTGGAGTGTGTTGTGTTTCTGTGAGTGCAATATAAATCCTCACGCCCACGTCCATTTGTAACAAAGAGGTTCTAAAAAACACAAAGTTTAAATTCCATTGTTACCATAAGTAACAATGGAATTTGAACTTTGTTAGTATGACATTAAGTTGATGGTTCCAAAAACTGGTTGGTTTTGGCATCACAGATTTTGAACTCAAGTTTAGCTTTAGTTGTGTTTCGCTCGCAGCTGCGGACAGGCTCCGGGCGGGGCTGCGCTGACGGGGTGCGGCCCGAACAAGTCGCGCAAGTCGAGCGACGCATCATAGAGGGCGCTGACATCGTTGTCACCACTCTCGCTAGCGCACAGAACTACAAAATGAAAGGGTTGGTGTTCCATTCATAAAAAGAAAAATGTAGCTAATATTTTCGTCATTATTTTGACCAAACTTCAACACAAAAGTCAGAAAAATTAATTGTTTACCAAATTTCCTAGCAACTTAAGTTTTCTTGTTTTTATCACAACTGTCATTATTTGACAGTTGTCTGAAATGGCTTTAAGACGGTCAATTGACGTATTATACCAATTTGATAAAAAAATAATTTTATCTGACTGTACATCTAAACATTTTTTAATTTTCCACTTAAATTGTGTATCATTCATAGTCCTTAGCAGGACATCCTGAATTTAAATTAGTAATAATTTAGTTATACAGATAAGATAGAATTTTTATAGTTTATAGTATTAGTCCCGATACATTTTACCTTACGGCATGGAAAATGTTCAAATAAATAAAATAAAGAATGTACGCATGAAAATCCGAGTTGGTCCTTGTATGCGTAATGTATATGTTGTAGGCTAAAGCGTCGCATAGCGCTATGTATCATAGACGAGGCGGGACAGGTGATCGAGCCCGAGACGCTGATACCCCTCACGCTTGACGTCACGCGACTCACGCTCATCGGCGACCCGCAGCAGCTCCCCGGGTTTATCTGTTCCCAGGTTTGTACACTGTCGAGGTTCACACATAAACAGATTGAACTAGCGACCCGCCCCTGCTTCCCATGGTTTTTAGTTATAAGACTTCACTTCTTTATTTTCAATTATGTGATAACATTTTCACATCTTAAAAAACTAAGTTGTAGTCTCATTTCCTGCGAAATGTATGGGAAAGGTTTATTGCTATTTATGACTTTTCTAGTCCTCAAACCTCGTTGGTCGAATAGAGGTTTTTGATCCTTATAAGAAAGAGGATCGATTGGCATGAAAAAAAGTTTTTGTGAAAATTGCCCATTTTCCTGCTGACTGTAATTTTTTTTCGAAATCTGTGAATGCAGATCAAAATTTCTCAAAAAGTTAAGGACAGTCTCTTAAGACCGTTTTCCTGTTACTGCCCATCTCAAAAATCCACCCTGTATATTATAGATACCCTTTTAGAGAAAGAGGTTATTTCCATGCCTGGTTTTGTAATAGGCCTGTACGCGACACATCGAGGTTTAGAGAAAGACTGTCACACAGGCAGTGGAGTAAGAGAGACGGCGTTCTACATATAAAGCCGAAGTTTTTCTTTACGTCGATGTGCAATAGGTATGCTAGGCTGCGTTCCGTAGGTACTCAGCCTAGTACAAGCCCGTGCTTTCTTTTTTTCTGAAATATGAATTTGGTAAAGGTATTTTCTGGAATTGTCTGTTTTATGAACCTTGTCAGCAATGAATTCGTTAAACGATTAAATGAATGATGAAAATGGTACATTTCTTTCGTTTTTCTTCTAGAGGGCGAAAAAGCATGGCCTTAACGAGAGCCTGTTTTCCCG
This sequence comes from Tiliacea aurago, assembly GCA_948098905.1. Classification (NCBI taxonomy): domain Eukaryota; kingdom Metazoa; phylum Arthropoda; class Insecta; order Lepidoptera; family Noctuidae; genus Tiliacea; species Tiliacea aurago. Next base: position 11,083,951 of record OX402590.1, read on the forward strand.
TCTAAGCTCATGTTCGGAGCACTGGCCGGGCAGCAGTCCCGTAGTGCTGCTCAACCAGCAGTATCGTATGCATCCGGACATCGCCGACTATCCTAGCAAAGCCTTCTACGACGGCAAAATATTGAGCCTCCCGCCCAAAAGACCGGATATAGATATTCCGCCGTACAATATTATTAGTATTTCCAGTGGAGATAAAGGACAAGGTAAGCTTATTATTATGTAATGAGAATGACGTAATGTTTCTTCTGTATGTAGTACTCGCTTCTACGTAGAAGCTATTGTGGAGATAATATAATACAAAACCGGCTAAGTGCGAATCGCTCTCGCACATTAAGGTGCTGACAAGAGGCAAATGATAAAAGTAAGTTTATCACACTTTTGGTGCCAAGTACATAGAATGCATACTAATTAGCATGCCATATAATGTGTTATGTAAATCTATAACAGCAAGTCAGTACAGTACTGTACTGACCTGTTGTTATCACACTGAAGTCATCTATAGCTTTGTATAGCGACGACTCGAAGAGCGGGTTGTGGGCACACGAACGAATTATCTTTCGACCTATATGCTGGGTGCTTGGCATCAAAGGTGTACAAAAAAATTGCCAAATCTATATAGTTTGTGGTAGCGGAACAAATATAAGTTATTCTTGAACATATTTATTAAAACTTTGTTATTACTAAAACACGTTTAGAAAAAAAATCGCGATGCAAATTTAAGGTAAACTAACTAACCCTTTACTTTGAGTTTCAATCCAAAATATCTGTATTAAATATCAACGTACGGTTGTATTTAATTAATAACAAGAACGTCTTATTTATGAGCGGAACTTGGTTGTTTTTTATTTTTGATTAGTCAACTCATTTTTGAATAAATAAACAATTGCTTCATATTTTGCAATAAATTACAAGCGTTGTGTCATCGCGCTTCTCTTTCTTTTGTATGCAGTCTGACAGTGACAGCGGTTTACCTATTGTCAGCGTCTTAAGGGATTCGTTTATGCGCAGACATGTGACATCTACCTGCTCGTACCGGGCCCGTGTAGTGGGTTACGGCCCACTCCCTCTCACAGAGAGGAGGCCTATGTCCCAGCAGTGGGAACATTATGGGCTGATTATATGTATTTATTTAACACTTTAAGCACACAAAATGTACAGAGGCGGACTTAATGCCATAGGCATTTTCTACCAGTCAACCTTTGGGTGATGCAGAGACAAGCAGTGGTAGGTGCAATAACGAAAATTGTGGAATAAATATTTATTTAAATTTATGGATATACATACATATACCTATTAAAAACTTTAAATGTAATATATATACCTAATTATAAATAAATATAAGACCTTATAAATACACATAAATACACGAATATACCAACAAACCAAACAATCAATGGGAAAACATTACCGTTGTGATGATACTGCCAGCTTCTTACGAATGTGCTCGCGAACTTTAACTTTAAAGGATAATCGGTTGGTTGCCATCCTGATTTCCTGAGGGAGCGCATTCGACAGAGAAATAGACTGAACGAAGAAGGAAGAGTGAATGAAGTCAGTCCGGTGAGTGGGACATTGAAGAAGACGATTGTGTGATGATCGTAGATTTTTATTGTGGTTGGCGCAAATGTACAGAAAGTGGGGGGCTAGATGTATGCACATGTCTGTGAAATAAAATGTTGTGAAAATACATACGGTAGTTGTACAGTAGTTGACGGCTATGTGATGGGTCTTCTTACACCCTGTATGTGTTTGGTTGTGCGCAGGAGTGTCGGGCGCCAACGAGATGGAAGCGTGGGGCGTGTCGCGCCTCGTACTAGCGCTTCACTCGTCGTTGCGACCCGTCGGACTCAAGCTGGCCGTCATCACACCATACAACGCGCACAAGGACCTTATCAAGAGACATCTCAGGACTTTACAACTGTTAGTTTTTACTAAATTAAATTAAAATTCATTTATTACAGACAACAGGGATCCATAATTATTATTATTATTTATTTATTTATTAACTCATCATCACTATCATTACAGGGATTTCCTAATTCAATAGTGTGGCCATAATTACAATACGATAGACACGGACGGTACGGGGCACGGTTATTGATTTATTATTCAAATCAAATCAACAATATTTTTATTTCACATAAGCCTACATGGGCACTTATGAAACATCAGAAGCTAGGTGCACGGTTCCAATTGGTCGTTTCCTATGGAGAAGAGCCGGCAAGAAACTCCACGGTTACTCTTTTTAAAAAAAATTGGCTTTTACAATGTTTTCAAATTACAGTGTAAATAGGGTATGACAGGACAGCGTAGCGTAGGCCCGTCAAAACTACCAGGTACCTACTTAACAAAATAGAAAATGATCTACAGTCTATTAAGCCTACAACGTCCTCACATTGACAAAAAACACAATATAAGATATGACTAAAATAATAAAAGTTAGAACCTTGTTGAAATTAAAATTGTAGGTACCTATAATAATGTCAAATAAGAAAAACATTATTATGTTAGTATTACAAAAACAACTTATATTCTAGTGCTAGTAGTAGGTACAGGTAGGTATAAAATAAAATACAATAATGCACACTCCACGCAGAGGACGACCAGGCAAGAAAACATGTTTCCTTCTTAAGCAACCTCCGCATAAAATGCCGAATATTTGAAGTATAGCTCTCCGCCACAACTCTCAGGATATAGTTGCGACTACCTCGCACTCTGCTCAGCAGCGACGCGGTTTTTTTTACGAATTATAGTTTGAAAGCCATCTATGTGGGTCTCAGCAAACATTTCCGAAGCGCTGCAGAAACGGGGCAAAAGATAAATACCTGGACAATTTTGCTATTTCATAATGGGGTTGTTCACTCCGAAGTTAGTTGTTTAGCTAACAGACAGTTACGAAAATTATTTCAAAATTGTCAAGCGCTCGTTCACTGCTGTGATTGGTTGAATGATTTATCAACAGTCAGTCGCATCAATTGACTTGTGTTTAATTTTGACGCGTCGATAATTTTCGTTCGAGAAACTGGGGGTTATTTTCTTACGTAATTACAGCTGCCAAAAGGATCCCTTCGATGCGAGAAAGCGACGAGTCTCTTGACTTGCCGCTGATTGGTTTCTTTTTGCGAAAGTTAAAAAAGCTCTCATCTACCCTCTTGTGGCTAAGTTCTCAGAAAGTAACCCCATTGAAAAACGTGTAGGCTGTGGCTTTTTATTTGATACATACACATACATAAACTCACGCCTTCTTCCCATGGGGATAGGCAGAAACTATAGAACGCCACTTGCTACGCTCCTTTTGCTTCGCCTACGTTCATACATCTAGTCATACACGCACGCCGGTTGCAAGTACTACGCACCTGACCTTTCTGAAGAACATCACCAATTTGGTCACTATATGTCCTTCTAGGGCGTCCCCTCCCGGCGTTTCCACTCACCTCTGTTTTATAAATACCTTTTGTTAGTCGCCTTTCACTCATCCTCTCCACATGACCAAACCATCTAAGCATACTCTTTTCAATCTTTGTCACTACATCTTCTTCTAAACTGCACCGTTGCCTTATCACCTCATTTTTCAGCTTAACATTCATAGTCACGCCAGACATGCTTCGCAAGGAACGCATTTTTTATTTGATAATTTCAGTCGAAAGACGTCCACTGCTGAACATAGGCCTCCCCCAAGCACCGCCACTTCGACCGGTTCTGTGCTTCCCGCATCCAGCGGATACCTGCGGCCTTCACAAGGTCATCGGTCCACCTTGTAGGAGGCCTTCCAATGCTACGTCTTCCGGTACGCGGTCGCCACTCCAGAACCTTTCGGCCCCATCGGCCATCAGTTCTGCGAGCAATGTGCCCTGCCCACTGCCACTTAAGCTTGGCAATTCTTCGGGCTATGTCGGTTACCTTGGTTCGCCTGCGGATCTCTTCATTTCTGATTCGATCACGTAGGGAAACTCCAAGCATAGCCCTCTCCATGGCCCTTTGGGTGACCTTTAGCCTTCTGAGAAGATATTGCGAAGCTTCCCGAACGCTGCCCAGCCGAGTCGGATTCGACGATTGACCTCATTCTCGAAGTTGGACCTACCTAACTGGACAGTTTGTCCGAGGTAAACATACTCGTCCACAACTTCGAGTGTAGCGCCTCCGATCTTCATGAGGGTGGAGTTTTATTTGATAACAGGTCAATATACGACGAAAAGTGAAGTTTCAAGCGGTTTTGAATCATGTGGGACCAATTTTTTTTATATAATGTCGTGATGGCCAAGTAGGCCTCGCCTCTCATGCACGAGGTTGTGGTTTCAAATCCGGGCAAATACCAATGTGACTTTTTCAATGCATATGTACTTTCTGAGTTTATCTTGGAAATTACTAACATCTGTGAAGGAAAAATCGTGAGGAAACCTAGAGGTCTTCTCCAAAGATAAATCCGAAGTATCGGTCGAATTTTCGGCCGTTTCCTGACTACTGCTGAATACGGCGAAAAAAAAATTAAAACGACGTTCAGAGATTTAAGTCAAAGTCAAAAACGTGACTTGAAGTCGGGTAAGGAAGGATTCAAAGTCAAATAAGGAAACTTTGAAAGTCAAGAAACGGCCGAACATTCGGCCGATACTTCGGAGTAGGCCACCTTTTTTTTTCTTTTTTTTCGGTGGGAAATTATCAAATAACTTCTCCCGCTCTGGGCGGAGCATGAGGGGGCGTGTCAGATTTTTACTGACTAAGACCCACCCGTGTTCCTTCAGTTGCCTGTATGCCACGATATCCCTTTCGGACAAACTCGCAACCCTAGCAGGAAGTAGGCCCCCTGGACCTATAGTTAATATAAGTTTTAAATCGTCAACCTATCTTGAGAAAGTGTGATGATCAATGCTCATGCAGTGAAGAGGCCTTCGCCTAGCAGTAGGACAATAATAGGCTGATATTATTATATACTAGCTGACCCGTCAGACGTTGTTCTGTCAAAATTTAAATAATTCATACAAAATTCCCATAGAAAACACACTTTCTGCTTTCCCAAAATTTCCCGTTAACTTTTAAAAAATTTCTTTCTTTAAAGGCGCGATTCCATTAGGCAAGTTACTTGTACAACTTGAACAAACCTGCATACTACTGGTATTTTGAACTTGTATTTTTTTATAGTCAAATGACGTGCAAAATGAACGCGCAAACGTTAGTTTCACATTTCGAATTGTGAACGAGTGACGTGTACACGCATGGTATCTCTCGCTGTATGGTGTCCTACTCAATTGTTGAACATCTCCATTTGTATGCAAGTAAAACCTGCAATTTGCACACTCTCGAAAACTTGTTTCCAATGCAAGCAACTTGTACGCAAATGTGACGTCATACTTGCATGCAAGACTTGCCTATACTCCGTTTGAAATAAGATTAGACATTTAAATAAACCTTTTTTACAGTCCGTTCAATCGGTTTTGACTTCTATTGCGTTGGTGGCATGACCAATGACAGCTGTAATAAACAGTTGTTATTGTAACACGTTTTTGCTTTTAATGCCATCCTTATGCCTACGGAATAGAGGTCAAAATCAGTTGAACGGACTGTAAACAAGTTTATTTAAATGTCTAATCTTATTTCAAATGGAGTATAGTGGAATCCTGATTCGGACTATCACGAACATTTTGAAACAAAAATCGGTCCAGCCGTTCTGAAGTGATGCACTTACCAATGAACAGCATTTAATTTTTATTATAGAGCGTGTTATGGCAAGGGTACCTGTATATATTATAATCTTTATTGTCATAAGTTATGCATACATTTTTATGAATTCCCTAGCTCCTACGCTAGTATACACTGTATTACAGGAAAACCCGGTCTCACCCGGTTTGTATAGATATACCCTTTCCGTAACATGCTGAATAGATAATGTAATGACCATCTTGTTTACAGGCCCGAGGGCCAGGTAGAGGTGAACACAGTGGACAGCTTCCAAGGCCAGGAGCGTGACGTGGTGGTGGTGTCGCTGGCGCGGTCGCAGGGCGTGGGCTTCCTCACGGACGCCGGCCGCATGAACGTCATGCTCACGCGCGCACGCCATTGTCTGCTCGTCTGCCTCAACCATAATGCGTTGCTTGTAACTATACTTTATTTTTTTACCTTAACCTATATAGCGACATTCAAATCTTAACGCTACAATAACACTAAAATCTTTGAACAAACGTGAATAATCTGGTTACGAATGTATCTGAACCCTAACTAATAATACGAATGTGCCATTAAAATTTTTATTTGAACACACGCATACACGATCTTTTTCAGGTACTTACATAATTATTAACAAAATGTATAGAGTTTAATGTGTTTCAATTTCTTCCAGAAAAATCCTCAGTGGAAAACGCTTTTCGAAGATGCGCAACGAAGAAACATGTTTAAAGTTTTCCCACATAAAATGTGCCAACCAATAACGTCAGCACAGGTGCCCAGTGATAACATTTTAGATATCCTGTTTAAAAAACACAACAATCAATATCATCGTTAACTCCGACATAAAATGATTGAGAATGTTAAAATATCTTCATCTGTCAGATTGATATTATATTCCCAATTTTGCAAGAAGAAATGCATCTTGTTGCCGACTCCTCCGCGCTTAAAAAAGAGTATGTCTAATCATTGGTTACTATTCCAGCAACATATGTTGCATCGTCCACCGATGATCGGTTCATGAAGTAGGCAATTTAAATCATTGAGGTCTATGAAAATAAGCAAAACCCGTGCCGTGTGCTGCAGGATTCAATCATGCAATAGAAATAGGCCATTACACACCTCCACGACTCGACTCAAAATAAAGCATGGAAATGTAAGGTTTATATCGTGTCACATACAGTAGAAATTTCAAAAATAAGTGATAGTAGTTTATGATTCCATCCTGCTGATGTGTTAATCAGCAGTTATAACAAGCAGGACGAAAGTGTTGAAAGCAACTTTCTGATTTGAAAGAAAATGTAAACATTAACCTACTTTATCAAGGCATTGAATGACATTAGGTACTAGTTTGGTAATAAGTTTATTATGTGTATAGTTTTAGGAAGTTATTCTCTTTTTTTTTTTATTTAAGTTTTTGTTAGGAAGTTTTTTGCCAAAATTGTAAGTGACGGAGTTTTAAAGAAACAGTGCCATCATGCCATGATTTAATAATATAGAACTGACAAATTGAAAACTATTACAATTCGATGTTTTATGGCAGCCATACACGATCAAGTTAATCGTCCAATTTTCACGAGACTTGAAATTTGATTCTATTTTCAGTTCGTCCTAAGCGCCACACACGATCAAGTTACAACGGTACAGTCGCCAGCACATCAGGTTCTACCAAGCTGCAAAATTTCTCCAAATGATTTTAAACCTTAAAATGTTGATGGTTGGATGGTCCAAATCGAATGAGAAAATTTGACAGTTTGCGGTAACTTGATGTGCTGGCGAATGTGCAAGGATCTTTTGGCGCGTGGCCAAAATTGGAACTAACGCCGCCATCTTGTTTTTTCAATACAAATTCTGTGACAATTTCACAGATGTTTACAAACAATGCCCTCCTGTCAATATCATTCAAGCGCCAAAACACCCTTGTTGCTCTCCTATTTCAGTCCAATTTGCATGATACGTCAGTTGAAACCACCATGGTTTATATCGCGTAGACTCAGGTTCACGTACTGGATGAATGATCAACTCGGGAGAATCAAAATTCGATTGTCTTCAAGTGCACTTGTCATGCAAATTGACATTCACACACGGTAATTTAGGTTTACTTGACTAAACATCAAGTTTTATGCAAATTGGACGATAAACTTGATTGTGTATGACCACCTACTCGAGTAGGTTGAGAGGCGCTTTTCCCGTTTCATTTCGTAACCATGATAGCTATAGGCCGCCAAATTTGTTGGTGACAGTCCCATAATCCTAGAGGGTGAAGGGGGACGCGGGTTAAAACAAGTGACGCACATACGACCGCACAGTTATTACGTTGTCAAAGATGAGTCTGCAGATTTACTACCGCTACTATTTAGTTCCGCTGAACGAAATTCAAGCATAAAACTGTAAAGTATTTATTTATTAGCATTTCAAAAAATGTTATCTATATCAAACGATTTGGGCCCACGACTCTGCCGTCATAAAGTATAAATATTAAATAGGATAACAAAAAAAAAAAAAACTATAGGTATATATTGCGGGTTACACGAGAGCACCCACCATACTATTTCATCCTGCCTCAATTACGCATTTTGTTTTTATTTAGCACTTCTTTCATAACGCTCTATACTCCATTTGAAATAAGATTAGACATTTAAATAAACTTGTTTACAGTCCGTTAAACCGATTTTGACTTCTATTCCGTTGGCATAAGGATGGCAATAAAAGCAAAAACGTGGTTACAAAACCAACTTTTTATTACAGCTGTCATTGGTCATGCTACCAACGCAATAGAAGTCAAAATCGATTGAACGGACTGTAAAAATGGTTTATTTAAATGTCTAATCTTATTTCAAACGGAGTATAGGTAATAGTTGTTTTTTATGGTCGGATGAGCAATGATTTTTTTCAAATTTTGATATTATCTACATAGTAATTTGTTTATTTTGACCTCGAATATCATATCATATTTTATCTTTGGATAGTATTATCCAAACGCTATCTGAGTACACGGGTTGCCACCTAAATGTGATGACGATGGTGTGCGACCGACGCTCTCGCTAGGCTTGTAGAAAAGATATCGATGTATCGATACATGGATGTTTTTTGTTCGATATATCGACATCACTACTAAACAAAAAAAACTTTATAACCCTCTTTTTACGTAAATATTTAACAAACATTTTTACCACATCAAGTTATTTTTAATATATTTAATATACTCACAAGAAGTTTAGAAGCAAAATCATTGGTGGTATCTAGATTGTCATTCATTCTTGTTGTCTTAAAGTAATTTGTTGAAATGTTGAACAACTCATTTATTTTAAAAGTTCATCAAAATAGTGTAAACTAAATCCAAACTACTTGCTACGTTTCTGGTAAAAATATACTAACAAACTGGATCGATAAATCTAAATAGTAACTAAATCGATACCTACTTGTTGACACTTCTTGTGTCAACAAGTATCGATTTAGTTAGTATTTAGATTCATCCCTTGCTCCCGCCGCCCCCATCCTTGTTGCCACCCCCACAGTACGTCAACTGTCGCCCACATGAACCAGTGGACTGTCACCAACGAAAAAGTCGGCAGAACGAAGGCCCAGTGTATGACTTGTATGATTCTTTAAAGTTTGTCTAGATCTGTTAGGTCGAGTTTTGGTTTATATTTGATGTGGAATCACATATTGATCTGTGATTAAGTCAGTAGGATTTAGTGCTTTAACTACGTATGCATTTATTAAGGATTTATATATCGTTACATAGACACGTCCGCTTCGACTAGCGCGAGGACACGTGCTTTGCTGAGAGCACATTGTTTCTAACGCAAGTTGAAATTGTAAGGGTATCAATTACCTGTTAATTAGGTATTCATTTTATTTTCATAATTATATGTTTACAATATTTCTAATTAACGATCAAACATCTTGCTAATTACTGCTTTAACATACTAAAATAACACTATCTTAGAAATTTAAGTCCTGTTGTTGTTGCGTTTAAATTTGTGTTTAATGCTATTAATCGTCTACATTCGGTCTTTACCTTTATCCAATATTGCATTGTAAATTCGTTGCACTTGTATTTATGCCGAAATCGTTGACTAACCTAAATACCTCATACACTCATACCTGTTCATAACAAAAAAAATAAACAAAAATGTGATTAAACATTCAGAAATATGAATTCTTATTATTATTATAAAAATATGAATTCGAGCTAATAGGTGAAGACCACTACTTAGTATTTAAAATGATTGAGTTGTAGTTTTTATGTACATACATTGTAGTTAAGGCTTAGGTGTACAGACGCCAGCGGTCAAGCTACCCGAAACTGTCAAATTTTCCCATTCAACCTTGAACCTTATGCTTTAACAATAAAGTTGAAAATCTTTTAAAGAAATTTTACAGATTGTAGTAGCTTGATGTGCTGGCGTCTGTGCTACATTTACTTAGTCAATAAAATGATTTTATATTGTTATATGATGCAGCGTTTCAATTAATATAGAACTAAGTCTATAACCACTCTATGGCCCGTATTTATAAAGCGTTACTAAGGCCCGTATTTATAGAGCGTTACTCAGTACTCAAGCATTACTTAAGACTAGATTCAAGCCATTGGATTAGTGGAAACAAGTCTTAAGAGTGTGGCGATGGATGAATTGTCCATACAAACGTAATACCAAAAACATTTGAAATTTGAGCATATTTCCAACATATTATGTTGATATTCGGATTTAGACAGTATTTATCTAGGTTCCTACATCTTTTAAAAAAAAAACTTACCTAAAATGAAGTTATAGCGAATTGCATTTCGCACATTTTTACAGCGTAAATGACATGTTTTCATATTTTTTTTTTCTTTATTATAAACAACAATATCGAAATATCCTCTATTCCAATATTTCCAATATTGAAATATCCTTTATGCAGGAACATAGCTTATATTATCAAGTTACAAATTAGCGAAAAAATATTGGAAAAACATTAAGATTAAGTTTTCATTCATCATTTTTGGTATTACGGAACACATGCAAATTTATCATACATTTTGAATAGCTAGTAGTGCTATCGCCTCAAGCAAATGTCAATGTGTGCGTGGTCGTACTGCGCACGGTAGCTGTGTGAATTGCTCTGAGTTCCGACAGGCACTCACACTAGCGCAACGATTCGGGGTGTTTGTTGTCATTCTACAGCTGTCAGTGTTATACGATTACTTTACTGTACTGCACCGCGTACGTATTTGTTTGCGAAATTGTAGATATTCTAATAATTTCCTAACACTATTGATTGACCTATGATATGAACTTGGATTTTTGATTTGCCTTGTGATTTGGTATCAAGTAACATACATTCTTACGATCTTTGTTTTGTTTACGGACTTGGAATATTATTTACGATCTGGTTTGGTTGCCGACATGAACTCCGAACGTAGGGATGTATCTTTCTTGCCTTACTTTATATTATTATAAGTTAGGTACCTATCTACTTTCATTGCTACTAATTGTTTACATATTTTTAAACTGGGCCAAGAATATAAGTAAAGATTAGATATTTTTCTTGGGCTGTTTTATACTATAGGTACCTATACTCCGTTTGAAATAAGATTAGACATTTAAATAAACCTTTTTTACAGTCCGTTCAACCGATTTTGGCTTCTATTGCGTTAGGGGCATGACAAATGGCAGCTGCAATAAACAGTTGGTATTGTAACTACGTTTTTGCTTTTAATGCCATCCTTATGCCTACGGAATAGAATTCAAAATCGGTTGAACGGACTGTAAAAAAGTTTATTTAAATTTCTAATCTTATTTCAAATGGAGTAGGTTTAGGTATATTTTGTATAAATTAGTACCTACCTGTATTTCTATCTTTAGATAACATTAGACCTAACTAAATTAAAATGTGTTTACGAGGGTTTGTGTGTTGAGGAGCAGTAAAAAGTCTAAATTATACACACGGCCGAAACAAGCTGCTAACTGCGGAAATTCCCGAGAATGTGCGAGAATTCCCCGGAAGACTCCTGACCTGATTTTTTTGCTCTTATCTAGGTTGTACGTTACACAATTGACATAAAGTTCATTATGGTTTTCCGTTCCGTTCTGCGGCAATGTAAATTGAGCCTTAGCGTGAGTACTGGCCGAGCCTGTCTCTCCGTACGCGACGAAGCCGCCACCGTCGCTCAAGCTTGTAGTAGAGTGTACCTATCATAGACATGGGTCGTACTTGCAACATCGAGTACCAGGGCTTCTAAGTACGTCCACCTTTAGCCAGCGCCAAAAACCAGGGCAGTCAACATACTTTGAAGTATTTTCTTCCTGCATCTAAAATTGGTCCGTAAGATCATAGAAATAAGGACTACAATCGCACATGGAAAAAAGATACTTCCATATATACGTAAAAATAGTTGCATACGAAATTGTTCCGTGCGTTCTTACCGATAATGATGATGATCGCATTTGCGAAAAAGTAATGCAACCATTGAAAATATGTTGCGAGTAGTAGGTACTCGGGAGGTAGTTTGTAAACATCGCTGAGCACAATCAATCGAGAGCGATGTATTATATTTTCTTATTGCTTAGAGAAGGCGCGCGCCGTGGCTTCTTTCCTAAAACATTGATCTGTAACGAAATATAAATAAGGATCAAAATCACGTAGCGTCGACGGAGCGAGTAGCCGACCTCATCTAGTTTTTTTTTATATTATTGACATGTAAAAGTGTTTGTACAAACCTACTTTTTTACATAAATAAAATCATTTATCATATTATCACTGTTCCGTTGCTTTACTCTTACGACTGATCGGGCTTAGGTAATAATATCTCCAGGACACTGCTGAGACTTACACACTCGTCACTTTACTTGAACTGAGGGCTTAGTGTGAGTTTCATTTTACCATCTCGATCAAACGCATCGACCGCGTTTGGCGCTCCGATTGGAAGCCGGCCGGCCTTCACCGGTGAAGGGCCAATCGGAACGTCGAACGCGCTCGATGCTTTTGATCGAGATGGTAAAATGAAACTCGCACTAGGCCCTCTGTGCGCCCGGTAGGGTGACCATACGACCGGATTTGTCTGGACAAGTGCGGCTTTATGGTTTCGGCCCGGTTTTTGCACGGACTTTTTTGTGATATTCCTATTACACAAAACATTGATAAAACTAAAATGAAAATATCAAAGTCTTTATAGTTTATTTAATCATTCTGGGATTTTTATCTTGTATTTGACACTATGTATTCTGATTACCATAATTGTATTTTTTGTCATTCGTTCAGTCGATAAAATATCGTCCCTCGCATGACTAAAAGTCCTATCTCATTTTTTAGCTGATTTGGGTTAGGAAACTTACATTTTTCTATTCGTGATTCTTTACATTTTTACAAGCTGTCGTTTCTCTATGTAATAGAATATTATATTTATTAGTACAACAACGGTTACGGAAAAATGTAAAGAATCACAAATTGAAAAATGTAGTTGTCCTAATTCAAATCAGATAAAAAATGAGATAGGACTTTTACGGCCGAACCCAATAACCTATAGATCACCAGTTTCGGCCTACTGGAGATATAAAAATATATCTATTGATGGTTTTAACGTCCCAATAATCTATGAATCATACCGGCCCACACTATCTACTGATGGAAGGGGGTATCGCATACAACAGATATCTATTTGTATGAAAATGCCAAAGTATGCTTCCCAATATACGATTTGTTTGACAGGACAGTACTACAGATGACAGATTTGGCTATTCCCCGAATTGCAGGGATAAACGTAAAGTTGCCAAGCTAAAATGAACTCTTTAATACTTGCAATAATGATCATAGATGTTTTTTTTTATTTAAAGTAATTAAAAAAAATTGAAATTCAAATATCTCGAAAACGGTGCGCCTTAGGCAAAAAATAACAGAAATCTGACACCCCCCGTGCAAGCACCATTCCAACATGAATTTAAGTTAAAAAAATAACAAACGCACGGGAGGGCGAAGTAGAGAAACCTACTTATTGTTTTCGTTAGATAGATAGCCTTTATCAATGATTGTGAGACGCCATCCGAGCATAGATATAATTATAGTGTATAACATCAATAGCGATCTGTCTTTAACTGAAAATAAGTTATTGGGTTCGGCCGTAAGTGTACAATGTTGGTGTTATCTTATCTATAACTATGAACTTAGAACATAACTAAATAATGTTTATTCCAAATCCTTGTTTTTTATTTTTATTATTCTTAGCTCAGAACTATGTTATTTACAAGTATCTGTATTTACGGATATCGTCGATTTATAAATAATTGGAATAGTTGTCTTTTTAGGGTTCCGTACCCAAAGGGTAAAACGGGAACCCTATTACTAAGACCCCGCTGTCCGTCCGTCTGTCCATCTGTCACCAGACTGATTCTCATAAACCGTGATAATTATACAGTTGAAATTTTCACAATTTCTGTTACCGCTATAATAACAACTACTAAATTTTTTATAAAATAAATATTTAAGGGGGATTCCATACAACAAACGAGATTTTTTTTGCCGTTTTTATAGATAATGGTATGGAACCCTTCGTGCGCGAGTTGGACTCGCACTTAACCGTTTTTTTTTTATTTGTCACCATCATACAGGAAATAAATTGAAATAACATATGCAGGTTTAAAATAAATATGCCAATACTTTATATTTACGCGACGTGCGTGTGATGTGTGGTCCCTTGGACCATTATAATATAGGTATAGGTAACTTACCTTATGTATGACGTATCTACTAGATTTTCATTTTATGGCCTAGATATCCTATTATGTTGAGATATCGGCATTCTAAAGAAATTTCCAAAAAACGCATTACTAGTCTACATGTTTACTAACGATTCCCCGAAGTAGTCAACAAAAATAAAGCAAATAATGAACATACCTAATTACTAATAAGTAAATATAAATGCCTCCGAGTCGTTATGAATGAACGATAAGTACCTACAGCTAATAATAGCTATCTATCCACTCATACACACACGCACAAGACTGCACACCGCGTCCGCCGCTCACATACTCAGAGAGTCAAACAGAGATAGCAATATTCCGAACGAATTTTGCGCTCACCGCGACTTGCAGTTGCTAAAGTTATATTATTATGCTCTGTGGCAGTTGCGGGCGATGGTAGTCGGCCTCTTAAGTAATGCTTGAGTACTGAGTAACGCTCTATAAATACGGGGCTACAACTCACTAACGCCTACCGTTACAAATCAGTTTTATTGATGGTTTAGCGATGATTTCAGTAGTGTATACCTTCTGAATATTTGTCATAATATATTCATTCATTCATCTACGATTAGTATGTTAAAACGATGTTGAAGCATAAATCTCCGATTCATATCGACACATTTCATATGGATTTGGGTATAAATCCATGATCGAACTCGATCTAAAATGCAGCCAACACACAGCCGCAGCGCGACACTTGGCAATATCTATACATAACATAACATCACGCCTGTATTCCCCGGAGGGTTAGGTAGTGGTGTAAGTATCTATAGTTCACCCACATTTCGCGTCATAAGTCGCATGTAATAGGGGGCCGAATGTTCCGAATTAAATAAGATATGATTATGATTAGTTCAAAAACTAAGGTATAGTATTAGCTGCACTGGCAGCAAAAAATTTCAAATTTCTGGTCAAATTAAGGCATATGTAGAATTATTATATCACCCATTTGGACTGTAGTCAGAAAAATAAGGCACAAGGAAGGAAAGAACTGAACGATAATACTTGTAAGTCTTGAAACTACGATGAAAAACCTGTGTAAGCTGGAGTTATGTCACCCCAGCTACTCATATCATATCTTCCGAACGAAGATTATGAAGTTTAGTTCAAAAACTAAGGTATAGTTTTAGCTGTACTGGCAGCAAAACTTTCGAATTTCTGGTCAAAGTATGGCATAGATAGAATTATTATATCACCCATGAGGACGCTGCAGTGACTCACATGCAGACTCGGGGCTGCTACTAAGAAATTTCAGATGGAAAACCCCAATAACGCTGCCCTACCCGGTAATCGAAACCAGGACCTCATGTTCAGCAGTAGGGCTTGCCACCATTACACCAACTAAACCTCTACTCCTTTTTAGTCCGTTCAATAGATTGGTCCGTTCAACCGATTTTGACTTCTATTGCGTTGGTGGCATGACAAATGGCAGCTGTAATAGTTTGTATTGTAACCACGTTTTTGCTTTTAATGCCACCCTTATGCCTACGGAATAGAAGTCAAAATCGGTTGAACGGACTCTAAAAAAGTTTATTTAAATGTCTAATCTTATTTCAAATGGAGTAAAGTTCTATTTAGTAGTCCTCGCCACTTGTTGTCACTTCGACTCGCGTGGGCTCTCTTCAAAAGGAAAGGCTCCTTTATGTTCTCATAACATGGGCTTTTACATATTTAGGGCAGGGACCATTTTGGTTACCCATTGAAAGGGTTTTTCTAAGTGGTTAATCAAAAATCCATATGATATGGGTAACCCTTTTTGAACGGCTTAAATTCAATTTTGGTTACCCGTTAAAGGGTTTTCGATAAAAACCCATATGGTGTGGGTAACCCCTATGAATGGCTTAGTTTAAGCCATTCAAAATTACCCACACCATATGGGTTTTTGATTAACTGCTTAGAAAAACCGGCCGCGGTGGTTTTTCTAAAATGGTCCCTGGGTAGAATAGGGATAGTAGAATTAGTCATGCTACGCGTGCTGGGCAGATAGGGAAATAACATATTATGATTTTTTCATGACACTGGGTTTCAAGTAGGTATGTAACCCATTGAATGGGTTATCATGTAACCCTTTCACTGGGTTTCAAGTATAAAACCCATTCAATGGGTTATCATGTAACCCTTTCACTGGGTTTCTAGTATAAAACCCATTCAATGGGTTACATCATGATAAAGGTAACCCACTGAATGGGTTACCGCTTCGAAAGGCTTAACCCGGGGTTGTACAGTCTGATTTAAGGTAGATAAATAAAACAGAGTCTTTCTGTGATAATGTTTTGTTTGTTCACTTAAAAATTGCGCCATAGTAATATTTCACTAGTCGATTTTAAACTGAAGTGTTAAAGGTCTCCAAATGTTTTCTACTTTGTAGTCTCGAGTTCCAATCTCTAGACTTCCACATTTTAAATAATTTTCTATAATAATTTTTCTCATAATAAATGAACCAGAATCTTCACAACCACGACGTTACTCTAAGAAACAATACCCTCTACAGATTTCAGTTACAATACAAGTACAATAATTGGTTTTGTTTTTGTTCTATTCTGGACACAAAAAACGTATTGTTTCATAGAATTGTCACTATTTTACGTTCACTAAAAATATTCAAACTGGAGAAGGAAGTCTTGTCCAGGATATTAATTTGTCTTCAACTATTAACATGTGTGAAAATATAATAAAATTTACTGCATAATGTAACTATTTCTCAAACATAATCCTTTTTAGAGATCATTTTCTCTAAATTCATTTAAAAGTGAATTTAAGTTTCGGTGACATTGTACTAAAACCTTACTGGCAGTATTTTCAAGGTGATTTTAACAGAATTTGTATAATTTTGACAAATTAGATAGTACAAGTAGGTTAATGTCAAATAATTGCTGTCAATTTAATTAAACAATTAAGCATTATTTTGTAAAAAATTAAACTAAATATGTAATTACAATAACCCCCTGAACAAAGCTATCCCCTCCATTAACAATATGAGTTCAGAACAAGATACACATCAGAAATCTTTAGTTTTAGTACAGAACAATGAGCATACAATACTCTTGTATTGACATACATATCTTTTTTTCTATAATATATAACAAATAAAGAGGATAGGTACTTAAATAAATGATATTAATAAAGTTAATATGAAAAATAATGAGTACCTGTTTATATACCATGCGAAGATATAACTACTAAATAGGTAACAGTAACTAAACTAAAACATAATTACTCTCAGTCATATTTCCATTACATGTCCTATTACGGGTGTCAACAAAAGAAATCTGTAATAACAATTTGAGCAGTGTAAAATAAACTCATTTTATAACAGCTGCCCTAAATAGTTTCCATTGAAAAAATAAAAATAAAATTACACATTGAAATGTAAATAAAATTACACATATTTTATGTATATATAGGAATGGCTAATGGGTTTAGCAGTTACAATAAGGCTGTGGTACTACTCAGAACCATGTTGGGCATGAATGTAGTCAAATAAAAGTTAATAAATAAAAAATGCTCTTTACCGTAACAGATTCCGCACCCATCGCTTATCTCCTAGTACAACAATAACCGCTTGGTAGCTCTCACCACTCTCGCGGGATAAGCAACTGAAGCTATTCTTTTATTTAGCTTCTAGATCAGCGTGTTGAAGTAAATGATTGCATGGAAAATTCTATACTTTATAAGGCTTGTTGTTATAAATAAGTTTAAGTCCTTATTTCTATTACTTTTGTTTGCGCCAATACCAATCAGTTATCCTTAATACAATAGAACTTAACATTTCATTAACTACCCTTTTCGACTGCAGTAGAAAAACATGCAAGCTAATGTTGGTACTGCTTAGATCACAATGTTTATAATTTAGCTATAACTATTAGATATTAACATCTTATGAGGTCACTATTTGCGGTTACGGGTAAAGGCTGAAAACTGGCAGTAATTACTCATCTTTATACTTAATTTTTAAATATCCGTCTACTACAAATAATAATAATACTAACTTCCATAAATTGCTCAGTTTGGACTGTATGGCGGTAGCAAACCAATTACTCCAAGAAAGTCGTAACTGTAACTATTTTTCGTATTCATGAAGGCTTATTAAACTATGAATTTAAGTCCATATGCTAACTATTTACACAAATAAGTGGAACCAAGCCAGCCGCGGGTCAATGATGCCTGGGGTAGTGGTGACCATTATTACTGTACCTGTAATAATATACGATTTTCCTTTAGGTCATTCAAGAATACATTAAAATTTGTAAATGTTATGTATCATATCTTAAGAGCTTTAATGAAAGTTCTTTTTTTTTTTTAAATTACCTGTTAAATCGTTTGTACTTGTTGTTGTGATGTTTATTGAAGTGTTGAGAGGGGCGTCGCTCGTTGCGATATTTATTAAAATTTCCGCCCCAATGTGGCTTATTCTGTTTCTCCTGAAAAATTTGTACAATTTATTAAAACGGTTTAAATCCAGAAATACGCTGGCACTAATAGATGCTACTTCGGGTATCAGTGTAAAAAAAATTAAACAGCTTTGCCAGCCGTCAGCCTTGTAAATTATTCATTAGAAAGAGCGTTGGACCCACGATGACGCCTTTCGGTAAACCAAAGCTAAGAGAAAAGTTAGAGCATAATAAAAAATATTCAGACAAAAATGCCTCTCTCCTTATGTTTCCATAGGATTTGAAATAGGTGTACCTAGTGAAATGAAATGAAATTGTTTATTCTGTAAATAGGTTATCGGAATCACTTTTACAAGTCATATTAAAAAAATATTAATAAAGTAAAATGCCTTTGTGAGCAAAATTTATTTGCATCTTTGAATTAAAGTATCAATCATAAATGTATTTCATATTTACCTGGAAGGGATTGTAGCCATTTCTACTGTTGTTGAAGCGATTATTATAGTGATGGAATTTTTTCACTTTCTTGTTGCGCCCTCGATCCATTTCATCCGACGCGTCGAGAGCTCGCTTGCGTTCATCTCGACGTTCTTCGAACACCTATAGTGGTAGGAAACACGTTATTTATGTACAGGCACGACCCTACCGCAGCGCGAAAAGAGGCGCCGAACAAAAATAAAATCGACATAAATAAAAACTACTATTTGAATATGCAAAGGAAATAGCTCACCTGTCGCGAGAGAGCGCTGTGGTTCCCGTTCCAAGAAGAAACGGGCGCACCGTAGCCGCGATGCGAAACGGTCTGCAGATGGCGCATGGTGTCCAGCGGCGCGAGCATTCCGTTGGGGGCTGTGCTGGTGCTGGCGGAGCCGCCGCCCGCCGTGCTGGCCGAGCAGCCGCCCGCCGTGCTAGCCGAGCCGCCGGCCGCGCCGCCACCGCTCCGGTCACTCAGCGGTGACATGCTACTCACGCTTGTGTTAGGACTTTGATCGTTTTCCGCTCGTCGCTCCTCCTTTTCTTTTACCCTGAAAAGGTAATTTGTAATATCAGATGCCAAGCTTTCTCAAATTTATAACTTTGATCTTGTCGACTGACAAAATGAAATGGTGTAGCAAAAAGATTGAAATACATTGGATCGTTAATTGCGTAGGTGTACCCCCCCACGTACTTTTTGTTTGTGACGCCGTTGAGGCTGGGGCTGAGCAGCGGGCCGCTGTTCTCGCTGGAGACGGTCCAGGCGTGGTGCATGCTCTTGGTGGTGACGACGAGCGCGCGAGGCGACTCGCAGCGACTGGGCTTCGGCCGGCGCCCGTCGTCCCTCCTCGCTCCGTCATCGTTTAATCTATCGTTTCGCTCATCTCCACTTGATTCAGAATCATACGGGACCAACCTCGATCCCGTGCAGCCGTTCCTCGGTGAGACACCCGATGAATCACTCCTGTTCATTTGCTCCTCCAATTTCTCTAAGGGAGATTTAGGAGTCTTGACTAGCTTGCTAGTTGATGCAGATTTTTCCACTCCTTTTGCGTTTATGATGGGTCTAAGATCAGATTCACTTTTGGACAACTTGGGTTTTACTTGGCTCTCATCACCATTTTGCCGTTTGATTACAAAACTTATCTTTTTATCTTCATCTACTTTATTGCCATTTTTTTCTATGCCATTCAGAATCTTGGGTGGCTGAACAATTTTCTCTACTTCGCCATTTTGTTTTACCACCCATGGTTCAGAATTGGAATTATTAGACTCAGTTGACTTTCCAAGTGTGCTATTTAGAATTATAGGTTTGATATCAGGCTTAGGAACTTCTACTGAAGTGCTGTTTAGTAGAATTGGCTTTCTCTCGTCACTTCTATAGAAAGTTAGTTTTAAAGGACTTTTATCCCTATTCAGTATATTATCTGGCAACTGTGGGCCATACACAACACTCGAGGAAGATGCCGCGGAGGTGGACGCCTCTTCAGTATTGTCTTTTTCAAAGAACATAATATAGGCATTTGTGCCCAGCACAGCAGACAGAGGTAAAGGTCGGACACAACTATCGTCAAATTGGTAATAACTGCTATTTGGTGCTTGTCCTATAGCAGTGTAATGACCGCAGTTCTGCGATGGTCCGAGATGAGTGACTAAACTTACTAGTTTATATGACTGAAAAAACAAAGGAATGCTTTTATAATCATGTTCAGAGTTAGTTCCCACATAACTAGTCAGAATAGAAAAAAGTTTTCATAATAATGATTCGAAAATATTTATAAACTTACCAACTGTTGGTGACTTTTGTTGTACATATATTTGTTAAGGGTGATCTTCTTTCTAAATTGCACGTGTTTGGAGAGCTTGCCTCCAGCTAATGAGAACCGTTTCAATGCTATGCAGAGAACCATAGGGGCGCGCTCGACAAAAAATTGTTTGGTGGCAGATACCTATAAAAAAAATTAAGGTTAGATATTGGAAGTACTGAGGATTTTCGAATTATTAAATTTTAGATGGTTCCATGACAAAGGCAGTCTCAAGACGGTCTCAACACATTAATCTTATTTTTCATCCACTCCTCCATGTAAAAAGTATATCTTACCTTTTTATTGCATGCCTCACATTTGTAACCTAAATCTTCTAATCTTTCACGAGAAAAAAATGAATCTAATGCTTCATCTAGTGTTGAGTGTTTTCTTATATCTAACAGTAAGTCCTGGAAAAATAACAAACATTTGAATACATGATACAATTTTATTAAATAATTATTTAACTACCAATTAGTTTAAAACAGTGTTAAGTTACCTGGAAATGCTGATAGGTGGTAGATAGATGATGGCAAGCAAGACACCGGACTGTAGAGCGTAAGTAACCACCAAGAATCTGATTCAACGGTGTTGTCTCTTTACTGTACTGTTCAAATTTGTCATGGTTGACAAACCGGGTTAAATAGCATTTTTCCATTGCCTCCACCAAATATCTAAAACAGAATTACATATATTTAATTGTAACTAACTAATATAAGGATAAACACACACAATGGTCCACATGAAGGACTAAGTGGGGAAACCAAACCCACTAACATAGAACATGTATGGATAAAACAAACAGTTTCAACAAATTAACCATACAATCAATTTCATTTATTACCTTAAAAATTCATGTGCATCCTCTTGTCTGCCTGGGGTGAGGTGTCTACATATGAGACGTAGCTTGGAGTACACCTGCCAGGGTTTGATGGGTGCCCCACCACTTTTCTGTGTAGCCAATAATGTGGCCCGCATCCCACATATTACACATGCTTCTGGAACATTCATTCAAATACTGTTAACACATTATAGTTGCTCTTTATTATGAATATCAGCCTACACTATCATTGCATACGAACATTTCTTTTCACATTAAATTTTACTAAAGTCAATAAAATTATTCAAGTTTTCATTCAGTTTCTACTTATAATAATTTAAGTGACTTTCATCATTGACGTCTATCGGCTGCAATGATGATGATATCATCATTGCAGCCGATAGATGTCCACCGCTGGACATAGGCCTCCCCCAAAGGGTGGGTTTGCCATAATCGCCACGCTTTGCAGGCGGGTTGGCGATCGCAGTATGGTGTTAAAATGCATAGAGAACACTGCTGCCCATTCTCTAGTAAGTCCCTTAGTCGCCTTTTACGACACCCACGGGAAGAAATAGGGATGTGCTATTCTTAATGTCCGGCACCACACAGACAAGTGACTTTAATATCATTTAATTGACCAACATGAGTTTGTGAGTTTAGTGAGACGCTAAAATTGTATCAATTTAATCGTGCAAAAAATCTATTACATGCTATGCAATGTAAGTTTTGTAATTGGACCTCAGGCAAATTTAAGAGTAACAGTTGAGGATTAGATAACAGTTTTACTCAATCAAAGTTAACCAAACATTAGAAGTATGTACAAAAGAGAAATCAGTTTATAAGCTCACCTTGTTGATTACATTTCTCAGCATGGGTCACTTCCATGACCAGCCAGTTAGCAAATGCAGGCACATGGAACAGAGCCTGCAGGGTAGAATTCAAATAGCATGTGTTACCCACATTTTGCATGCCGGCACCAGCTGCCCATGCATTTTGCCATCCCAAGTGAACTTTTTCAACAGGAAATAAAATCCTTTTAGGTTTGGGCAAGCCATCTTCCAGATGTTTGTTGTTTTCTGAAAAGTTATTATCAAACGATTTTACTATAATTTCAAACATAAATCATAGTTTTGTTCCAGAGATAAACAAAATACTTCTAGGGCAATGTAATAAAGCTCTTCACATTTTTTTATTTTTGAAAAGATTGGCAATAAATTCAGTTTTATTGACATAACTTTAAACCTCTTTAAATTTGTTAATTGACTTATTTTCAAGGAATTTGTATAATGTAAGAGATATTTAAATAATTTGAACCAAAGGTTCGACCAGCTCTGCCCACAACTCCCTCTTTTATTTATAGTTATTTTATTTATGTACTTATTTAATTTCAATAGTAAAATTACACCATTTGTTATTTTAGTAACTAGTAAGAGACTGTTGGCTGCCCAGTATATTATTTAACTGAATCGATTCAGACCACACCATAATAAATTCACATGCTTTCATCATTGTATAATAGTATTATTTACTAATTGTAAACAAGGATAAAGTAATACAACCATGAATGTTTTACTCATCATCATTCACAGACTACTATGCATTTACAATACATGGTCTTTAGTGTATATATTTTATACATTGAGTAAGTCAAATAGTAATTATAAATTAACAAATACATGTTAAATATTAGTGTCAGAACCTGATAAAATAAAAGTAAATCGTAAATTACACACAAAAAATTGCTTCATAAATAGGTCCGTATTATAGTTTTCATTCACTGGAATTATATTATTTTAATAAAACGAAAGTACTATCAGAATATTCATCCAATGATTCCATGACGTTTATTGACAAGTGACCATAGGATATAACCTCTAAATTGATCTTATCGCGCATGTAGATAACAAACAAACCTACATTATTTTCAGTATCAATAACATGTAACTAGTTACCTGATGGTTGGCCGGCAGAACTACACTCTTTTTTCGGCACTTTACTATCATGCACTGGTTTTTTAGGTCGGATCACCACGTACTTAGATTTCAGTCCGTCGAGAACATTGCTTTGATAATCACCAGACTCTTCAAACTCAATCTTGGACAGAAGCACGCTTTTAGCGGATGAGTATAGTCTGCTATCCAATAATGAAGAACTTTGAGATTCGTCTGGGGTAAGAGATAAACGCAATGCGCTAGTTACGGGGTCGCAAATGGAAGCGGGCATTTTACCTCCAAAATTGCACTATCACGATATCAAAGCACAAAGCACTTCATCATTCAATTTACGAATTCATAGGTAGCACAAACTAATATTTAACAGAACGTCCTAAAATAACCCCGTAAACATGTGTATTTTAAATTATTGGGCAGTAAAAAGGAAAACGAAACGAATCAACCTCGACTGGTCCACGCACGATAACCACAGACTAAGACGACAACCCAAAAATGTAGGTTGCCATACTTAAAATAAAGAAGTCTAATAAAAAAATAACTCCTACTTAGTCTGTGGTTATAATCAACCAACCACGATCTATTTGATAAACAAAGATTTGATAGGCCATTTTTGCCCGCTCTTCTACCCACAGTGGTAACCCACCCTTTTGTCGCAAAGCCTTACCACGAGCTTCCTTCGATTTTCACAAAAAAAACTAACAAGCAATAGGATCGGCAGCTAGTACTTGCTAGTCCATCAACAAAGCAAACGCCCTTTCTACACGATAATGGTTTGTTATGCTGGGACCACATTGTCGCGATAAGGCGAACTACACTTCACGCACTTTCTCTCGAACACCGCTAAACGTCTAGATGAGAAACAGAGAGCGCGTGAAGTGAATTTAGCTTTATCGTGACAAGGTAGCCGTAGCATCAAGGATTGGCAAACGTTTAAAGCCGACTTTAAGTGGTCGGGTGGCCACCGCCCGGGCGCGCAGTGTGGCGACGCCAGCGTAGAGCTGCAATGTTTGTATGCATGTCCGTAGTCATCTCATAACACAGTAACAACCATGCCAGCGTGAGCCTGATAGTCAGACTGGCACCTGCAACTGGCATAGCACCGAGGTTGAATGGTTTATGATAGTACCGTTCAAACTTTCAAACCTGGCATTATGCTACGGCTACATTGTCGCGATAACGCGAACTACACTTCGCGCACTCTATCTCACACATCACTTGACGTCTCGCTGTACAAAAGAGAGCGAGCGAAGTGTAGTTCACGCATTGACATATAGTTTTCCTACCTCAATGAGTTCGCGTTATCGCGACAATGTACATACATTACTGGCCATCATTTGTGCTGATTTGTGCCATCTTATGTTTGTTGGCAACACTGACACTGGCCCCGCTTTGGCCCGGCTCGTAGTCTGTGCCGGCCCTCTCTATATTTATGTGTTCTGTGGTACTACTTAGTCTGTGGTTCTGTGTTTAATAAGTATTCTGTGGTACTGGTACCGCTCTCTCACTCTGAATGTGTTCCATGCTTTGGTTCAGTACTACTTAATCTGTGCTTTGGTTCCATGTGTTCTGTGGTACCGGCTCCCGTTTGCGGCTGTCAAAATGCCAGGCGTCGCTTTCATATAATTTGTCAAAATTTGTATTTATCGATTTAGAATATTGGATTTTTAAATAAAAAATCGGCGTTTTTAATATGACATGATAGTATTTAATATATTCTGACAAATTAAATTAATTACAGTAATAATGAATTTTTTGGCAGGACAGTGTTTTATGATTTTAGCAGGTCAGAATGTTTACATTACAAATTAATCGAAGTCATTTCTGATTAACATTCATTTAAAACTTAATTTGCATTCCAATTAAGTTTATGTATTTTTACTCAAGTGAATTGAACTTTTAAATATAATTAAACACCGCTCACGATTATCCCATGGTGTTAACAACCTATGATATGTTTCAGTACTCTGCGTGGTTTCGTCGTCCAGAGTTTTAGAATTAAGTGATAAATTCGTGGATATAAGCAATGAGGGTATGTGGTTTGTGAAGTTCTACGCGCCATGGTGCGCCCACTGCCGCAGGATAGAGCCTATTTGGGCCCATGTCGCTCAATCGCTCTTCAACAGCCCCATAAAAGTGGCGAAAGTTGATTGCACTAGGTTCATGACTGTGGCGACGCATTTCAAAGTCAGAGCATACCCTACAATAATGTTGTAAGTAATCTTTTGAGGGATTCAATCCCAGTGTTCATGTAAAAAGCATATTTTTAAACTCATTTCATATTTATTTCTTACCTACAGTATTAAAGGTCCCTATCACCATGAGTATGTTGGAGAAAGAGTCAAAGATGAGATGGTCAATTATGCCCTGCGCATGTCACAGCCTGCTGTTCAAAGACTGTCACAAGCTGACAGTCTCGGGTACCTGAAGGAAACACACCCAGTCTTCTTTGGATATGTTGGCAAACAACAAGGACGATTATGGGTAAATTCAAAACATTTAAAGTTACTAGACTACCTATTGAAATAAAGTTCTATTAGTTCAAGGCTAATAAAAACAAGCCAATGGTTATTTAATACCCACTTTAATTTATTGGACTAATTTCTATGCAAGTAATTCATACTACTAATAGTACCATGTGCTGTGTGGTGCCGGAAGTAAAGAATAATCCTATTTCTTCCCGTGTGTCGTAAAAATCGACTAAGGCGCGTTTTGGATGTTGCTTTCCAGGCCATCATGCGCTAAAAAGTAGTTTCCATGCTGGCCCGTATACAGGGTAGCATCAACGGCATTCTGAACACAATAGCTGTACGTTTTGACTATCCCTTTCAGAAGCAGTGGGTCATGTCTTGTATAGGTGTGGTGAGTCATGGCAAATAAAAATGTACTAGGTTAAGGTTTATATGGGGCTTTGCCACCCTAAATAAAGTTCTTATTTATTTACTAGAGAATGGACAGCAGCATTCTCTATGCATTTTAACACCATACTGCGATCGCCAACCTGCCTGCCAAGCGTGGCAATTATGGCAAACCCCCCTTGGAGGAGGCCTATTTCCAGCAGTGGTCGTCTTTCGGCTGGAATTATATAACCATTAATGAATAACTTAAAGTGACTTAATCAAACAATGTTCCTTATGTTACACAGGAAATGTTTACACTACATGCAGAGAAGTATCAGCCACACACATGGTTTTATGCTATGTCACATGATCTGTTGAAGAATGATGTTAAAATACCTAATGAAACTGCTGTATTTGTTTACAAAGAG
Source organism: Tiliacea aurago (assembly GCA_948098905.1). Taxonomy (NCBI): domain Eukaryota; kingdom Metazoa; phylum Arthropoda; class Insecta; order Lepidoptera; family Noctuidae; genus Tiliacea; species Tiliacea aurago. The sequence goes on from OX402590.1 coordinate 11,111,039, forward strand.
GATGAAGCCTACTTTTTCGATGGTATGTAAGATGATTACATACCATCTTTCTGAAAAATATATTATTGAAAATTAATTAAGCTTACCTTGATTTACAGCAAATCCATCATTAATTGAAGACAGAGAAACCTTAAATGTAACACTGGACAAATGGATTAACTCTGAGAGATTCGGGTCATTCCCAAAGGTCACTCGATCAAATATACATGAACTAATGGATATAGAAAAATACATAGTTATTGCTATTGTATCTGAAAATAAGTTGAATGAAATTACTCAAACAGAGAGAGACTTCAAAGATATGATTGAGAGCATTGTCAAGTAAGTATTTTTTTAATAAATAATCTTAATAATTGGTAAGTTCGGTTTGATAGTGATGGTATTTTTCACATTATTTTCTATTATGTATGACATAAAAGAGCAAAATTAAAAACACAATGGGCAAAAGTGGTCCAAACGTCCACCCTAATGAGACCAATGTAACTGAACCAGTCTATTAAATAAGGAATAACTTTAAAGACACCTATAAAACAAATGCTGTCAGTGAAAGGTTATAGCTATACATTTGGACCAAGCCCCACCCAGTTTTATGTCTTTCGATTGGATAGCTTGCGATTTTTGTTTATACAGGAAAAGAAAACGGGACCTTCATGACAGATTCCAATTTGGTTGGATGGGAACTCCTGACATCGCAAACTCAATAGCTATGTCTGAACTGACGACACCGCACCTACTGGTCCTCAACTCCACTACAGGCCACCACCACATGCCTGATGACGATCCAGTGCTCATGACACCTGAAGCAGTTTCAATCTTCCTTGACCAGATACATAACCAAGTAGCACCGGTAATTCTTACAATTTTATAGTTTACATACCTTGCTCCCGATTGTATAGATATTGGAACGCGCTCTAAAATCAATATAAAAATACGCGCCGCACTTGAATATCCACATTATTTATTTATTTAAATAAATATGTTATCGTTTTTCGAGCGTATTTTTATCACTACGAAATTCATATAAATTTTCGTTTAAATACTTTGCCCTTTTCTCCCACAGACATATGGAGGAAATAGTTTGCCAGTACGTTTCTACAGAGGTTTTTACGAAGCAAGGACCACATTGACGAATATGTGGCGCGGGAATCCAGTATTAACGGCGCTAGTGTTTGGGCTACCTCTCGGCTTCTTATCTCTTATATGCTACTCAGTGTGCTGCGCTGACATACTCGATGCAGAAGAAGACGAAACTGCAGGTAAATTATTTACTTCTTTTCTCTTCTATTGAAAAAAAAAAATCAAGTGGTCCAGTAGTTGTAATTATAACATAATGTCAATAGTGCGAGCTTTGGTTACTGACTATTGGTTGGTTTGTCCTGCAATCAGTGACAATCAGTAAGATCTATATGTGGGGTTATAAAGCGCTAAGTGATCATTACTTGTTGATTGCGGTGCAGTCTTTGGGGACTGCCGATAGAAGTGAAACCAGTATACGTATAGCTCATGGAAAGCGTTCGGTGACGATGACGCGAGTTCCATGATTTTTGTTCACCTAACCCAACAAAGTGCTCAAAGCGCCTAAAGAAGTTTTCAAATAAAAAAAACATGTAATATACCTTGCCGGGGGACAGAGTCCAGCCTACCCGGCGGCGTTCAGTGCTCAAAGGGCATTAACACAATAACCGCCTTATTACAAAACAAGATTTATATTTTGACATGTCATAAACCATGGAGCCAGTTTTTGTAATAAGAATTCTTTGCAACAGCCGGTGTCGACTATTCCGCCAGCGTCACGTTGAGACGGCAGCGCAGAGTGGCGGGCCGTCGAACTTTGTACTTTGTGGTAGTTTTAGTAGTTTAGTTAATAAAATGTTAGTAACTGCAAGGACGGAAACAGGGGTGAAATACCGTTCTTTATACAAAACTGATAACTTAATTCGGTACTAAGTTGTCAGTTTTGTGTTTAGGAACTTTACCGTAGTCGGAATAAAGTTCGAAATTCAATAATGGCTCCATGTTTTAAACCTGGGTCTGAAGATAAACCTTGTTTTGTAATAAGGGGGTACTCGTATATGTTTGTGAGATGTTTTGTGAAAGAGCTAGCAGTTAAGTAAAACAGCGGATTCTACAATCTATCTGCGACAGTGACACCCTCTTTTAGGTGTTAGTCAAGGCTTCTGGCTAGTAGGCCATTGACCGCTCACGAGTATCGGCACAACAACAGCCGAGCTGAGTCCCATTAACATTATACCTACCTAATTGATGAAAATTGTTTTTGTTTTCAGAAACACACGAAAAGAAAGACTAGAAACCAAAATAATCAAGATCGTAAATCGCCAGTTTTAGTATTTTTACAATATTGGAAAGAGAAAATGAAAGCCGTTTTTTTTTATACTATCATGGTAATTGTTGCTTGTGATGTGGCATATTTTTCTGTTTTGGTTTTAGTTAATTACCTCGCAAATACTTACCATTACTTTGTAACGGATATTTTCAGTATAAGCTTTAACACGTAAACTTAGTTGCTTAGACAAGTAACAATAATTTATAGTAAGTACAAGATTTAATTAATTATTACCTATTAGTGTTGTCAAAAAATAGTCGTCGAAGTCGTATGGTTACTTCACTAGTTAAATAGTGAAGTAACCATACGACTCGGTACTCGATACTCACGATAAATCGATTCAAGTTGAATGTCAAAACGGGCCTATTATCTTTTGACAACTATAGTCTGCGGGCCAGGCGGGTGGGGACGAACGACGAGCTTAAGTCGACAACTGAGCGTGTTGTTCATTGCTCACTAGATGAGCATTTAAATGGTGAGCGGTCTGCGGAGCAGGCAACGAATCGCTGCAAGCTTTCCTACCGCTCCCGTTTTTTTTTTATTTAAGTCAACCACCCATCTCTCACAAAGACCAGGCTTTTAGATAGGTACGGGGCAAGTTTAACTTTTAACCCGACAATAATATGGTTGACTGACTAAGATCTCTTGAGACCAGGTAGTTACTTGCGAGTTTTATAAAATGTACTGATGTCGCCCTATGTGTGAAGTAGGTAATACTAAGAAATCAAAATCAACTTTTCAATGATTATATTTGCTTATCAGCTGACATGGAAGTAATTCCTTATGTGAAATATGTAGGTATATCTCGCTTTCTAGGTATTGTTTTGAGATCTTATTTTTCATCTTTTTTTACTACCTTTATGTATTGTACATTACGACATGTCTTAATATAAATAAACGTTGTTTTGTAAACGCTAGTCTATTTATTATGAATTAGAAAGTAAGTCCAAGTCATGGTATATACCAAAGATTACGAGGATACCTACAGCTACTACTATTAGCAAAAACAACTTTTTAGGTACGCGAGGCTACCTACGCTAGGTATCACGGTTTTCAAAACAAACAATTTGAACTTGATTGGTAAGCAAATTGACTAAGAATATACTGACAACTACCATTCTGTCAGTCGTCTGAGAAGAACGCGCACGTGTCAATCTGCTCCACAATCAAGTTTCCTGACCGTAAACTAAAATTGGGGGGGTCTACTCGGAAGTATCGGGCGAATGTTCGGCCGTTTCTTGACTACGGCTGAATATGGCAGACTACGAAGTAAAAAAATGTGACTTGAAGTTGAGTAGGGACTCAAAAGTCAAAAAAGAAAATTTTGGAAGTCAAGAAACGGTTAGGATTATTGCTTTGGAGTAGACCCGGTAAACAAATTATACCTCATTATAATGAAATGGTATTGTGAATTTAAATAAAATAATTTGATTAAGTAATATAGAAAACTTTTATTTATTCTTACCAAAATAAGTACTTATTTTACTCCTAGAGTAATGAGCTTGCACAATGATATTTTTTAAATAAGTACTACATCTTAGACAGTTCCTCAATATACAGAGTCATTCGAATTTGTTCTATGTGGTTTTTCAACTGGTTGTACCAGACTGCATATTTAGTATGACTATCCCAATTATTTTCTACTTCATGATTGTATATTTGAGGATGCCTTCTGCCTTGATGATTGACATTATTATTTATCTTATTCATGGTTTGTATTAATTTCTTAGTATTAGCTTTCATTATTGATTCTCTTGAATCAATTGCACTACTAGATGAATCTGTTTCACTTGAAAAAATTTCACTTTCTTGCTTACTGTACGCTTTTCTTTCCATTGGTGGAGGCTTGCTCTTATTTCCATCCTCCTTGTATCTAATATTGTTTGATTTCTCTTTCTTTATTGATTCTCTTGAATTGATTTCACTACTAGATAAAACTGTTTCTCTTGAACATTTTTCACTTTCTTGCTTGCTGTACGCTTTTCCTTTAATTGGTGGAGGCTTATTCTTATTTCCAGCCTCCTTGTATCTATTAGTGTTTGATTTCTGTGGATATTGTTTATTTTCGTGAACATTTAAATATGTGGAATGTGTTTTCTTTGGTTTAATATTATTACTACATTTTGTTGACTGAAAACATGTTGGAAGCCCAGCATCTAACAATGCTTTGTTTAAGACAAATTCATCAAATTCGTCATCACACAATCCACTGTCTACATAAGTCACTTGTTTCTTTTTAGGTGCCCCATTCATGATAGTTATATTAAGTGGTTCAAAATTTATCTCATGTGCTTTATCAGGTTTACCAAGTTCCTTTTCACTTTTCTTGATATTCTGATTGTTATTTAAACGCTTGATTTGGTCTCTCAGTTTTTTCAAGGTGCCTTCTATTTCAGTGTTTATATTTAGTTGCATGTTCAAGGTTGGTACACACTCGGTATTGGATTCTGCATTGAAATTGTTGTAAGAAGGATCAGACTCAATGTCTTTATGAGATTTAAAACAAGTTAATAAATCATTGAAAGATTCTATTTCACTTTCTTTAGTCTTCTCAAATGAGTTGCATAATGTTTCAAAACTTTCAGTTTCATTGGCACACTTCTTCACATCAGCATCTCCATTTGTTAATTTATTGATTAGCTCATGGTAGGCATCATTATTTTCAATGTGTTGGTATACTAATGAAACTTGGGAAGAATCACATTCATTATGATCAAAATTTTCTTCATCCCAAAAGTTTTTTAGGACTAATAATTTATTAATTGACCTAATATTTTTTTTAAATTTTATCTCTTCTTGTCCTTCACTTAGTATAGTAATAGCAATACCATAAGAGCCAAATCTCCCAGCCCTTCCAATGCGATGTAAATATGTTTGCCATTCATATGGCGGCTCAAAATTGATGACTAAATCAATGTTAGAGGCATCTATACCTCTTGCCGCTAAATCTGTAGATATTAATATTCTGCATTTATAATCTTGCAACATTTTCAATGCATCCAAACGGTCAGTTTGTTCCTGTTGACCATGTAATTTTTCTGCAGGCCATTTTTCACGTAGAAGCATCTTGTACAATTCCCTAACTCTAACTTGATAATTACAGAAAATCAAACATTGCTTAAAGTTCTTTTTAGATAATACTTTGAGTAGTTCATCAAATCTGTTCTGTGTTTGCCTTACAATATTAGAGTTGCTCTTTACAATACTAACTAACTGTTTGATTCCTAAGAGAACCGTTGTACTGTCAGGGCAAACATGTTGAGCATTTTGGACATATTTACTCATAACAGATTTTAACAATTCAGGATATGTGGCACTACTCATAATGACTTGCTTTTCTTTAGGTAATACTGAAAAAATATAGTTAATGTCGGCCTGAAAACTCTTATCCATTAATTTATCTGCTTCATCAAGAACCAATAATCGCACAGTTGTTACATCAATGTGATTTCCTTGAATTAAATGCCTTAGCCGCCCAGGACTGCCAACAAGTATATGCACCTTATTTTTTAATTTTATTATGTCTTCTTGTAAAGACATTCCACCTATTACAACTTCAACATTTAAACCTGCAACAAAACTTTTATTATGATTTGTGTTTACATAGCTATTTGATAAGATGAAACAAAAAACAGAAAGATTGTAGTATGTTTTGAAAAACAAGTTTGAGTCATATTCAGTCCACCTAAATATGGCCCGTACAATAATAATATGCAGGGCAGATCACGGTGAACATTAATAGTTGCACTACATGAGTGCACATGGTACAAAAACACTTCACCATCCTAGTACTTACTTTTCAAATTGGAACCAATTTGAGAAATTACATCACATATTTGAGCTGCAATTTCTCTTGTAGGTGCCAAGATAACAGTTTGCAAGCCTTTCTCCAAGTCCAATTTCTCCAGTGCTATAACTGTAAAAACAGCTGTTTTACCGGTCCCAGACTTAGCTTCAAGTAAAAGATCTAAAATAAAAAACATGCATCATTAATTACATGAAATTATGTGACTTGACTATTCTACAATCCTTTGAAATGATTTGCAATATTAAGTTGTTGTAAATGACGTACATAATCTACTTTTGTCAAAAAGAATAAAAGAGAATAAGAGTAGTCCTCTTTTGATAAAAGCGTATCAGTCAAGTTAAACTACGAATCTGAAGATTTATGAGCTCAAGTTCAACTGAAAATTGCTGTTCTATGGATGTCAAAATAAAACTTTGGCACATCTTACCGAATCCACATTTCCCTAAAGGTATGCCGTGTAACTGAATTGGCGAAGGTTTGTAAAACCCGCAATTAGTCAATCCTTCTAGAGTACTGGGTGAAAGCAGCATCGTGTCGAAGGTAACATCTTCCGTTATTTGAACATCTTGAGTTCTTAACCCTTCATTAATATTGTGGGCAAGAACCATTGTTAAAATACACAAATAACTACTTCTGTTAGAAATTACGAGACGTCGATTCACGGGCTTGTTATTTATCAAACATAAAACCAAAGACTCTTAACTATCCAAGACCCTGACGATGATAATCACACAAAAATCGAGTTTCCGTAGAATTAGAATTTCTATCTCAGACCTCAGTTTCTCACTGTCAAACACACAGACGTCAAACCACAGGCACGTCAAACAGTAGTGCAGTACATGAGTACAACTTATTTAGTCTGTGTGCAGTACTATCACCTTAGAATAATAACTTTCCTTGTGATCTGTGCAACAAGGCAACTGGACTTCTTGGCGGGAAAGTGAAGCGTCATGTTCAGCAGTTTGTTTAATTTTCCAAAATTAGTGTTTAGCCGAATATTAATGTGTAATAATGGTGGATTATTAACCATTAAGTGTTTGTGAACGTGCATTAGTGTAGGCAAATGAAACAAAACAGTGCAACTTCGCTTCAAGTTCTCTCAAGAAGTCCGCGTGAGGACTCAGTAAAGTGCCACATCTTTACTGAAACTCAAGGGGAGTGGGCGGGGATATCATCATCATGCATTTATAATTCATTTCATCAATATTTTAAACAAGAACTAAAACTTGACATTGGCTAAATGCACAAACCGTGCGAAGCCAGAAGGAAAAAAAAAAAAAAAAAACTTTCCTTGTTCATAGACTATCACAGACTAGTTAAGTTATAGTTGTCACAAAATAATAGGCCCGTTTTGACGTTTAACTTAAATCGATTTATCGTGAGTATCGAGTACCGAGTCGTATCGACTATCGACTGGTTACGTCACGATAGTCCATCGCGACCTCAGAACAATGAAAACCATAGAAGGAGGATAATAAAAACAACTCTGTAACTACCTTTGTTCCCGTTCTATCTTATGGCAAGAAGACGGATGTGGGAAAGAGATAGATGATTTACTCTTTGTTTTACTTTTTTGGCATGTCACAAGATGTACAGACGCCAGCAGGTCAAGCTACCCGAAACTGTCAAATTTTCCCAATCAACCTTGAACCTTATACTGTGACGATAAAGTTGAAAATCTATTAAAGAAATTTGACAGATTGTAGTAGCTTGATGTGCTGGCGTCTGTACATGCCATTTGGTTATAATGGTATATTTCAAACCGACCAAATTTGATATTATTTTACTTCAATGTCTGACAGTTCGTTCATTGAAGTACTTAACTTGTTCGCGTATTCTTTGTTTATGCGTTCGTCGTAATCTTTTACAATTTTTCGATGTTTTAATAATATTTCTACTGTTAAATTGCACGAATTCTTTGAGTAACTACAAATAGTGAGTGCATGGATGCTGTGGAGCAATGTCTTGTGTGGTTGGGGGCTGCAAGATCCATTAATCACGAAAAGAAAATAAACAAAAAATTTTGATCCTCCGTTGGTAAGTTTTTGCTCAATTTTGTGTTTAATCAGGGAAAATTTAAAGCAAACACCACTATTTTTTTTTTTCTCGGGGAAGCCTGGGTCGACCCAACGCGGTTGTATGCGTACATTCGTGGTGGGGCGACCCAGACTGCCAGGCACTTCTTCTCTTGCAACCGAGCGGGTGGGCAGGTTGCGGATAGCCCAACTCCGACTGCGGGACCGACTATTAAAGGTCGATCCCGCATCCGGAGCATCTCGTTGAGATCCCGGACAAGAGAAGTTTCCGAAGGTCAAACCCCAGGCTTAGGTTAACCTTTCTACCTCTTCCTATGTACCTACCACCTAACTATCCGTCCTTCCTTATCCATACATCCTGTCGATCCCCAAATCCCTAGGCCAAATTCCAAACCTAGGGTGGCCCCACAAGTACCCGCACCCTTTACCCACGAATACCTTCCCTCCCATCCCTATATCCCGTCGGTCCTAGAGGAAGGGTAACCTCGATTCCAAAAAAGCCCACCCCCAAAATGCCAATGATGAAACAGAATGAGCAAAATACTACCCAGGTGGGTCCCGGCCAAGCCGGGGAATCCCACACCGCCTCGGCGGTCAGCCCCCAACGTAATCTGGGGGGGGGCACCCATCTGTTCTTTGGTGCCGCGCTCTTCAGCGCGGCCGGCTACTGATTTAGCGCCCATTACCCAGGCTGCGATTCACGCGCCCACTAACCCGATTTCGGCTGCGACCAACGCGCCAACACACCCAAATCCGGCTGCGACTTACGCGCCAACACACAGCACAAAAGGCACGCTTCCCGCGAGCATCTGGCAGCAGAGCATCGTGCGGAAAAGCTTTGCCTACCCTGATAGAGACCAAGACTGACACGGACAGAGAGGGACGGGGAACGATGACGGGCCTGGCAGCTCCAAAACTCTCCCGGTTGATGTTGATGGAGTACGCCTGCTGAAAAAGCGCGGAAAAATCTGGGCCCGGGTGAAGAAAGTAGGCGACCGAAAGCCCGAAACCCGCCAAGGCACTAGCCAGCGTGGTGCGCGATCGGACGCCGAAAGGGAAGTACGCGACCAGCCACGAGTACGCGAAGGGGAAACCCAGAGCGAAAAGTGGCCGGACGCGGAACCACGCGACCAGCCGCGAGTACGCGAAGGGGAAACCCAGCGCAAAAAACGGCAGGATGTGGAATCACGCGGGCAGGGGCAAGTACGCGAAGGGGAAACTCAGCGCGAAAAGCCTCCGCAAGCGTCGGAGTCTGCCGGGGCCGACAGCCGACCCCAAAACACCGACAGCACTCACGACCGACCTCAACCCAGACGCAACAGGGGTAAGAGATCCGGAGCCTTGTACAAGGCGTCGCCGGCAAAAAACACCCAGCCAGGCACCTCCAAGCCGCAGCCTGGACCGAGCGGTACAGGGCCGGCGAAGACGGAGCGCCCTGACGATACAGCTTCCCCAAGCATGCTTCAGGGGGACGCCAAACGCTCCAGGATCCAGTCTATTCCGGGGGAGCAGAGGACCTACGCGCGAGCCACGAAGGACATCCCTGCGCGGCTGGCCGTAGCAATCTGCTTCCCCCCCCCCTCTAGGGACCTGACGAGAGAGGAGGCCGAGCACACTAAGACTACCCTAGAAAATCTTCTACTAGACACGGACTCGTCAACACCACTCCCGGCCTTCCGCGGATACCCTCGGGTAGCGGAAGGGACCGTGCAGATGTGGTGTGAGGACGATAACTCCTTGACATGGCTGACCCAGAACGTGCCCAGAATCAGACTCCCAGACACTGACCTCACCCTCACAGTACTGAGACAATCTGACGTGCCCACACGAGTCCGAGCCTCGCTTTTCGTCCCTCGTTACGACGGTGACGTGGCCCGGCTCCAGAGTATTCTGATCCGTCAGAATACTTGGTACGACATCGCCAAGTGGTCTTTGTACAGGGCGACGGCCGTCGGCGGCGACAACTTTGGGACATTTTTGACCCTGGATGTACCGCCGGAGGAAGCCGCAAAGGTCCTAGCTCGGGGGCGACGTATATCCTACCTGCTTGGTTCGATATACGTCCGCTTCAGCCCCACGACCAAACCACCTGACACTCAGACTGACAGCACGGACACGACAACGACACAACCGACACAGACAAAGGACACGGACATTGCCCAACTTGAGGAGGTCATGGTCAGAGCAGCAATGGCTGATGACTGTGACACCATACCGCCCTCATCCCCTGGCTGGCACGAGCAACTGCTCGCTTCGTCGCCGGGCGAACAGCACGAAGGCCAATACAGAGAAGAGGTGGTGGAGAGACTGTCCGATGGATCCATCACAGACTAACTCCACTCCACCACCGTCACCGTCCCTCAACATCATCCAGACCAACCTCCAACATAGCCAGGCTGCAACGGCTAGTCTACGCAGGGCACTGGAGGTGAAGCCCCGAACCATCGCACTGATCCAAGAGCCGTGGATCAGGAACAACAGAATATGCGGCCTCGGTAACATCGGAGGTAAGCTAATCCTAAACACACACAGCCCAGACAAACCAAGAACCTGCGCTTACATACCCAAAGAAATCCCTATCGCCCCACTTACTCAATTCTGTTCCAGAGATCTGACAGCTATCAGGCTCCAAACAGAAGGCGACGCTCCAGATGTTGTACTGGCCTCGGTATACATGCCAGGCGAGGAAGACGACTGTCCGCCGAAAGAGATGGTCGACTTGGTACAGCACTGCGAGCGCGCCAACTTGCACCTGATCATCTGCACTGACTCGAACGCCCACCACCCGCTCTGGGGCAGCGACGCACCGAACTCCAGAGGAGAGGTACTATCCACCTATTTATTTTCAACTAATCTTAACATCGTAAACCGCGGCTCGGAACCCACTTGGGTCACAGCCCGAGGACAAACGATCATAGATCTAACGCTCTCTACAGAAAACGCGACAAACTTTATCACAAACTGGCACGTGTCGGACGAGCCTTCTTGCTCAGACCATAGAAGAATCCGCTTCACACTAACAACCAACGTTAAAAAACCCATACCGAGACGAAATCCTCGGCGCACTAATGTGCCGGGATATAAGCGGCTCCTAGCCTCACTGCTAGCTAGGCACCTAACACTAACAAGCTTAACAGATCCTGTACAATTAGAATACACTGTCACAAAGCTATCAGAATACATAACCGAAGCCTACCATACATGCTGCATACTAAGGGCACCACAAACCAAGACTGAGAGAAACCCTTGGTGGAGCACCGAACTCAGTAAACTCAGAGATGCACTTCGTAAGCAATTCAACAGAGCCAAGAACACCAGACTCCCGGAGGACTGGGAGCTATACAAAGAAACCCAATATCTGTACAGGAAACAGATCAGGACTGCCAGGAGGACAGCTTGGCGGAAATTCTGTGAATCCATTGAGACAAATAATGAAGCCGCAAGGGTAAGGAAGATCCTGTCAACTGACCAGGACCGAACTCTTGGCGCGCTGAAAAAACCCGACAACTCTTATACAATAACTGACCATGAAACCAGCAAGGTCCTTCTTGAGACTCACTTCCCGGACTGCAAACTCTTAGAGGACAGGACATGGGAGGTTGTGCCAGAATGGACCCCTACGGATCAAGACTGGTCAAGAGCCCATAATATAGCAACAGAAGACCGTATAAAGTGGGCTATCAACACGTTTAAGCCATTTAAGTCCGCAGGGCTGGATGGCATCTTCCCAGCCCTGCTACAGTGGGGAATAGATTATCTGACACCGTGGCTGGTCGAGATCTATCGAGCGTGCATAGCCCTCAGACACATACCACTAGCATGGCGTGAAGTAAGTCATCTTCATACCCAAACCGGGCAAAACCGACTACACACAACCCAAGGCCTTTAGGCCTATCAGCCTTACATCCTTTCTACTAAAAACCCTAGAAAGACTCTGTGACAGACATATTCGAGACGGACCTCTTCGGGTAAAACCACTCCATAAACAACAGCATGCGTACTCCACGGGCAAATCAACAGAATCTGCGCTACACAGCATGGTTTCTAAGATTGAATGCGCAGTGGACCACAAATGCTCATCACTGGCCGCCTTCATTGACATCGAGGGCGCCTTTGACAAAACCATGTTCAACAGCATCAACATGGCTCTAAACAGACATAACATTGACTCGACCCTGAGCGGCTGGATCACCAATATGCTCAAAATGAGAGCTGTACAAGTCACGGTAAATGACACTACAAGGGCCGTTGTGGCGAAGGGTTGCCCACAAGGGGGCGTCCTCTCGCCGCTTCTGTGGAACCTGTTTGTAGACAGCCTCATCAAAGCACTCAATGACAAAGGTTATTTTACCGTAGGCTACGCCGACGACATAACCATAATAATAAATGGCACCCACGAGAACACCTTATGTAACCTAATGCGCCAAGCTTTGAAAATAGTAGAGGACTGGTGCAACAAACACCAACTGTCGGTGAATCCGACAAAAACCGAATTGATTCTCTTCACAAAAAAGAGGAAGTTGGCGACACTACAATTGCCACGACTCTTTGGAACTACCCTAAGCCTTTCAACTGAGACCAAATACCTGGGCATCTATTTGGACAAACAGCTGAACTGGGCAAAACACACCAACTACATCACCACAAAAGCCAGCATATCCCTATGGCAGTGCAAAAGACTGCTTGGAAGGAATTGGGGCATCTCTCCCAAGGTCACCCACTGGCTATACACCACAGTCATCCGACCAATTATCACATATGGCTCACTGGTCTGGTGGCCCAGGACGGACCTGAGTACAGCCCAAAAAGACCTCGACAAACTGCAGCGGTTTGCTTGTGTAGCAATAACTGGCAGTATGAGGACTGCACCCACTGCCGCACTACAAGTAATGCTAGGACTGCCACCCCTACACCTCATCGTGCGAGAGGAGGCAGCCCTGGCCGCCTTCAGGCTCCACATATCGGGAACCCTGAGCAAAGACTCTAGGGTCAAACACACACGCATAAAGGAGGAGGCAATCAAAAGACAACCGATGATGGCATCACCCTGCGACAAAGCCCCAAAACTACACTTCTTTCAGAAGCACTACAACGTTATACTTACAGAGGAACGGTGTGATCACTCAGGCCCGAAAGAGATGAGAGTATACACCGACGGATCAAAGACCAACTCCGGAACCGGAGTCGGAGTCTTCTCACACGATTTTAACATAAATATATCCAGCCCGCTTGGAATGTTCAACACCGTCTACCAGGCGGAATGTGTGGGCATTATACAAGCGGCTTACGCCATCGAAGCCAGGAAAGTTACGGACACCCGTATACGTATACTGTCCGACAGTGCCTCAGTGCTGCAATCCCTAGAGAAAAAATATATAACCTCCAGACTAACACTAGGATGTCACAATGCACCAGTGCATTGTGACATTCACTGTGTGAGAGCGGGTGACGGTGTGCAACCGTAACAAAGTGACACTGCAATGGATAAAAGGACACAGCGGATCGCTGGGTAACGACGCAGCTGACGAACTGGCTAGGAGAGGATCCAGCGCGCCAGCCTGTGGACCCGAACCTATCGTACCCATCCCCTTTAACCAACTACGTAGGTGGCTACAGGAGTTCACCCATACACTAGCGGAGAACTGGTGGACCTCGGCACCGGGCTGCAGGCAATCCAGAGAAGCCATGCCATCTTTAGATGGCAGGCTAACCAGGCGTTTGCTACGCCTGGACAGGAACGGCCTGCGCCTGGTGACGGGGACTATAACGGGACACTGCTCACTGAACAAACATTTCCACACAATAGGTATAACGGACAGCCCTCTGTGCAGGGCTTGCATGGAGGCTGAAGAAACCGTTGCGCATGTGCTCTTTGACTGCACAGGCGTCACCCAGATCAGAACAGAAACCCTTGGGTCACCCAGATCTTTCACAGACGTCCTATGCAGACCAGGAGACCTAATCAGCTTCTGGAGGGAGGTGGGCTGGTTGGAATAAACCACTGACGGCCGCCATGGCCCACGCACAATGGTCTACATGAAGGACTAAGTGCGGAAACCAAACCTTCTAACATAGAACATAGAACACCACTATTTTCAAAATAGCATCACTATAATAATCACTAGTATTTAAAAAAAAAACTTAGTAAGTATTAAATTATTCTTAATATTTCATAACAAGTTATTTTTATTTGTACCTTTAAAGTTCATAATTAAAATACTTCATAATAAAGTTTACAGGTTATCAATTAACACAATATGTACATAGGTTTATATCAGTGTCTAACAAGACTATATAAATCAACAAGTTTTCTAAAATGAAATGATTATTTTTTATGAACAATCTTCAGTTTCTACTTTTGTACTTGAGCAGTGATGTCAGAAGTAAATAGCAGCAGTAGCCAAAGTGAACAGCAACAGCAATGGGGCAACATCATTCATGCTGCCTTCATGTCTTCATAGGTGAAATGCCCCGGGAACTCTCCTATTTTTAAACAAAAATCTAATTATTTGCTGCTCAAATAAAGTACTCAAACATTATGTGGCAAATTAATGCCTAGTTTGCCACATAATCAACTAGGTGTTTTTCAGCCCATGGCTGGACAAAAGCCATCGGCCTAGTCATTGGGTTGTTTAATTTCTTCTTTATTTAGAGCCGATTTTTCAGTCTCCAGATTTTTTTTTAACCACTAAATTAGAATGGTAAACATTAGTTAGGTATACATAAAATATATGATGTGGAGAAAGTTTGCCCAAGAAAATATATTAAGTACTAAATTAAGTGAGTTCCTGTTTGATTATTAACTACCTACTAGCTGACCCGTGCCCACTTCGTTGCGAGGTAAACATTTTTACTTTTTTTTTTTTTTTTGTTCCTTCTGGCTTCGCACGGTTTGTGCATTTAGCCAATGTCAAGTTAGTTCTTGTATAATATTGATGAAATGAATTATAAATGCATGATGATGATATCCCCGCCTACTCCCCTTGAGTTTCAGTAAAGATGTGGCACTTTACTGAGTCCTCACGCGGACTTCTTGAGAGAACTTGAAGCGAAGTTGCACTGTTTTGTTTCATTTGCCTACACTAATGCACGTTCACAAACACTTAATGGTTAATAATCCACCATTATTACACATTAATATTCGGCTAAACACAAATTTTGGAAAATTAAAAAATCTGCTGAACATGACGGTTCACTTTCCCGCCAAGAAGTCCTAACATTTTTACTTGTGAATAGCTTTAAGACACTTACAAATAACATGGCTCTATGGGTAAAAGAATTTTCAAAATCGGTTCAGTAGATCCAGAGAGAAACCTCACAAACTTTACCTCTTTATAATATTAGTATAGATGTCAAAAGCTTACCTTCAATGACTATATTACAGAAGATTGGTTTTCCATGTCCAGCCTTGTCACTAGCAAGTCTTTGTAAGAAAATCCCCAGTATTTCAACTAGTTGATGTACGAGGTTGATATGTTGTGTTGTGATTGCGTTCCATTCTTGTATTTTAAGCTCTTGCACCATCTGCGAAAATATTATGATTAATGTTTTGTAGAGTTTCTAAGTACAAAAATATTGATTAACAATTTCAGTTGTTAGAATGTGAGGTTGACAGGCATACTAACTATAATAATTAGTTTAACCGCAATAAATAGATTAAGTTCTTGTGTCTACACAACAAAGGAATAGTTGTCCGTATCCATAAGTAGACTGACCAATAATGTACCTACAGCAGTTACACTCTAATGAGATATAGTTGCTGGCACGTAACTTGGCAAGAATCGTTAGATGTTTCTCTCCTTTCTACTTACTTCTAAACAGACACGTTAAAAATAAATTCTGGCAATAACCATAGAATAATGATAAGCAATAAAAGTGAAAATTTTTTCGTTGCACTAATTGTACATGCGTATATTTACTCAGACTACGCCAAAACCTTGCCAAGTTACGTGCCGGCGACTGTACGAAGGTTCACACGTCCCTAAGACACAGAACATGCCCGTTATTCTTATATAATATATTGGCTTACTTACTTGTATTGTAGTGATGGTATTGACATAGGTACTTTTCGTTATTGAGCAAAAGTCTTACAGGTACAGCTAGTACAAAACGAAGACACCACACCACAGAACTCTCTCCAAAGATATTCCACAATCCACAAGAAAAAAAGGACTGAAACTACATATCATAGGCCCTTGTTTCTGTATGAGAATAATAAATATAATTTTGTATGTTGAAAATACAAATAAACTAATAGTAAAAACCAAATTCAAGGCAACACAATGCAAAATTTCCTAATAATAATAACTTTACTCAGTGTTGCCAACTTTTTTCCCGAGTCTACTAGTGCAAGTAGCGGTTCTTCAAATTAGATTAGTCGCTTTTTGATGTGAAACATCTATAGTCGCACGTAAAACTGATTTCTGGCGGGGTGACCCAAGCCGCGTGGCGACGCGTCGCTTCTATAGTCTTTGTGTAGTAGTGTGTAAATAATTTGTATGTTTCACATCTGCCAGGCGTCCTGTGACGGCTCAATTTTTTTTGAAGTAAAACTTTTTTAGGCACGCTTGACTTGGGGAGTAAGCTGGAGAATGCATGACGAGAGCGTTACAGAAGTGAGCCAGCGGAAGTTGAGAGGGAGAGTTATGTTAGTGAAGATATAAAGAGAGTTACGTTTCGTAACGCTCCGTATATTACTGTAAGGGCAAGAGAGAGAAAGGTGCGAGCCGTGCGAGCACACATCTTCTTTCTCTCTTATCCAGTTGCGTTTCGTTTAACTAAGACACAGTGCAAGCCTATTGTTGTAAGTAAGTAAGTATAATTAGTATTTGTAAGTTTTACTTCAGTCGTGTGGTCTAAAGCACACTCGTTTTTTTTATTCCTATTTCGACGTTCGGTCTCCTTTCGGAGGTTCATTTGAAGATTTAAGAATGAAAATGAAAACATAACATATTCATAGTAATTTTTTCAACATCATCCTAATATAATATCACAATACTGAAAACGTTAGTGAACGTGTTTGGATGTTTGTGGCATACTTATAAAATAATGGCTTATCTACGGTTTTTTTTTATCCTGGCAGTATCTGCCCGTGGCATATTATTTTCGAAATGACGTTATTTTTCGATCTCCACACGCACGTAGGCTACGTGCGTGTGGAGATCGAAAAATAACGTCATCAATAACGTCTGTTTGACTTTACTATATTCGTCATGCTGATAAGTCTTTCCAAATCAGCGTTCGAAGTAGTTTTCCGCAGTAGTTTCGGTAAATGTTGTCCGCCAGTAGGGGTGCCCCAAATCCCCAGGTTTAGTGGAAATCCCACTAAGTTGACAACACTGCTTTTCTACGATTTTTGCATTGGCCACAGATAACTAAAACGTGTAAAGAAAAACGTATTGTTCGTGTATTTCAACAATGGTAGTTTTTGGTAGAAAGTGTTTTAAAAATTGATTTTTCATTTTTCGGCAATCATTGGACATTTTCTTCAAATAGCATTAGTAGACCATCAGTTGTAATGAAAGCAAAATTAAATTGTAGCACAATAATTCAGAAACAAATAATTCCTTTATGATGAAACAAAACGCTGCAAGCAAACTTACTGTGGCCGATTGGTTTGTACACCTCTATAAAATTCTACTGGATTGGAAAAAAAATTGTTACACAATTCCAAATATGGAAACCGATTCCGACTGGAATTTGCTTAAATTTGGAATCTGCTTACAAAACAAACTGCGTTGCGCAATTAGCCTGCTGTTCTTACAACTTTTTTTGAGTTTATTTATAAAAATGTTTGTTTATCATGGGTTCCACATCCACTGGTAAGATCATTGACATATAAACCTAAGATATACACTAATTTGTTAATCATATATAAATTCGTATTAAGAGAAAATAAGTAAAATATGAATAGAAAAAATAACCAAATTTGCAAAAAGTTAAAACGTTTAATAGACTCCATCTTTTCCCCAGCCAATTCCAGCCGTCCATGTTTTTTTGTGAAACTCGAGTATTTATCTAGCTTTCGAATGAATCTAGTCTCAATATTCGACTCGCCTCGATTTTTGAGTAATGTAATTTTTTCGTTCACCAGGTGTTACCCGAGGAATAACACGCTCCTGAAGCGCCTGAAAGAACACACTCGTCCGATGAAGAGGCAAACAGCGAGTAGACAAAGCTAAAGGCATTTTCAGGGCAGCCTATTTAAAAATGTCTTAAAAAACGCAAGAAAAATACTTTATTTATTTATGGACTATATTATTATGTACACACTATATAAATACCATATACTTAGTAATATATGTGTTTTTCTCGTATAAGTCCACAAACATGTACCTACCTACATTTGAATTTAAAAAATCATAAGCAAAATCAAAGTAGCCCGTAATATAATCATTCCGAACACTGTGCGGCGTCCGCAAAATTTCAAGTATAAGTTTACCGGCCTTCATCTCCTCGGTCCGCAGTACTGATAAATTAACCCAGGAACATTTTATCTTCCTCAGGCCTGAAACTGCGTTAAGCGGGCGCCCGCGACGGGCAACCGTCGCGTGTCTACGCGCGTGGACACGCGGGTGGGCTCCGTGGGAACGCGACGGTCCCCGTCGCGGAGACCGGATTATTTTATCAAATCAAATCAAATCAAAAATATTTTTATTTCACATAAGCCTACATGGGCACTTATGAAACGTTAAAAGCTAGGTGCACGGTTCCAATTGGTCGTTTCCTATGGAGAAGAGCCGGCAAGAAACTCCACGGTCACTCTTTTAAAAAAATAAACTTGGCTTTTACAATGTTTTCAAATTACAGTGTAAATAGGTATGAGAGGACAGCGTAGGCCCGTCAAAAGTACCAGGTACTTAACAAAATAGAAAATGGTCTACAGATCTACAGTCTATGTCATGCTGGTGCTATAAAACGGTTCACGACTTAAAACAATAACACATTTGCCAGAGATGAAATGTGGTGATTTGGACCACAACGAGCCCTACAACGTCCCCGCATTGACAAAAAAAAACAATATAAAATATTATTAAAATAATAAAAGTTAGAACCTTGTTGAAATATAAATTGTAGGCATAATAATGTCAAATAACAAAAACATTATGTCAGTGAAGTTTGTAATAAAGATAAAATTAAATTAAAAAATAACTTCGTAATTTAGGAGCTGTTAATAGACATTTACATAGTTTTGCCGTTAATGAGGTACCAGGGAAGCCACATGTACAGAAGGAATTAATGCCAAACTTCCTTATCTTCAACGTAGTCCTTAATCTTATAATATGCTTTTTTGATAAGGGCACGTTTAATGTGCGTTTTGAATTTTCCATCACTAAGTTCAGTAACCGATTGTGGCAACTTGTTATAAAAGCGGTTACTGTTTACAAGAAATGACTTGCTTGTACTTGAAATTATTTACGCAGTGTCGCTAGTTCAATTTACCTTCAGTCTGTCTGTCTGTCTGTCCGCCTGTCACCAGGTATCTCATGATCCGTGATAGTTAGACAGATGAAATTTTCACACATGATGTGTTTCTGTTGCCGCTATAGCAACACATACTAAAAACCAGAATAAAATAAAACAATTAAGGGGGCTCCCATACAACAAACGTGATTTTTTTGCTCGTTTTTGCTCTACATATAATATTGAAAACGACAACAGGTAGACGCTTGAAATATTCACAGGATATTTAGATAAATAATATTCACTTTAGAAATAAATAATTAAATTAAAATAAAACATATAATTAAGGGAGCTCCCATACAATAAAGGTGATTTTTTTTGCCATTTTTATAGATAATGGTACGGAACCCTACGTGCGCGAGTCCGACTCGCACTTAGCCGGTTTTTCCATATTGAACTCTCAATCTAAGTACATAATCACCTACGATAAAAATGTATTCTCAGAATGCCTCTTTTATATGAATCTTGTTACCGGTCCGCTGGCGGACACCGCGCGTGCCCCCGCGACGGGTTCCGTCGCGCGGAGGCGGGCCCCGTTGCATGGGTGCGGGGCGCGCCTCCCCGTGACGGACGCCCGCGCGGGTCCCCGCGACGGAGCACTTTTGTATGAAACCGCGCGGGTGCCCGCTTAACGCAGTTTCAGGCCTCACTGGTTCATTTTGAGGTACCGTGTTTGACCGACGCTTTGAACGCTTGGAAAATGGCTTGTCCCAATACGGATTTGCCCGACAACCCGTCCTGCCAGAGACGGTGGGACGCGGGACGTGCCGCTCTGCAGTGTTATTTGGAATACCCTGATAAACACGTCACTTAATACTGCTGAGCGTGCCCGTCTGCTGGCTGCTGGCTGTGGGAGAATGGGAGTCAAGTGTTTATCTATAGCCGTATAGCCGGCCCTATACAATAAACTAGTTACTAGAGTACTACTGTATTACTGTGGTCATGGTAGATCTTTGAATATTTAACTCTGGATACGCCATTGCTGAGCGTTCCCCTCTGCCAAAGACAATTGGCGTTATGGCCATGCACGTTTTATAAAACTAGTTCATTCGCTGACAGCCGACATTGTGAATCGTATTGTGTCGCAAGTAAGTCCCCCCGAAAAATGGTAAATTGTGCAGTGTTCTGTTGCAAAAAGCGATCTGCCACTTCTAATTTACGAAACCATAGTTTTTCCTACCACATGTGGGTAAATATTATACATCAACATGGTTTTTTTTAAGCGCAATTTCGAAATAATCATTATGATATTTACGATAGAAAAATACAGTGGTACGTTGGTATCACAAACATGTCCGTGACTACCGCAGGACCACAACGCCAATCGCTTCCATATTTGGTAAATAATTAGTGCTCAATTGGTGCTAATTAGTGCTCGAACAACAGAATTGGTGCCTTAGTAGTTTTCGAGATAATCGACTTTGAATGTGGTCCTGCGGTAGTCACGCTCCCTTCAGCAGGACCACCATGAGCGCAGAAAAAGGGGGCATGCTACAGCTATTCTAAGTAGGTATACAAATAATTAGTGCTCTTAAATGTGATTCATTTCGTAACAAAAAAAGAACTAAAACATTTGTATATACCGAGAAATCAACGATGATAACTTTCGCGCGCTCGTTCAGCAGGACCCCGACTTTAGTGTTGATTCCAAGTTTCAGGAGCTAGTCGCTTTCTTCAAACCTACATAGAAAATTAGTGCTCGGCGAGATAAAATTGATACCCAAAATTCAAAATTACTACTCCAGTAGTTTACGAGATATACCATGCCATTGGTGGGGTGGCGGTAGTCACGGTGTTAAATTTTCATTTGAAGATTTCCCTATTAAAAACTCTGTGATTTCTTCCCAAATTTATACAAAAATTAGTGTTCCTAAATAAGTTATAGTGACCAAAAATTCAGATTCCCAAGTGTTGTATTTTAAGAGAAATTAGCTTTCATTACTTTTCCATACTAAATGTCCGCATATAACCCGACCAAATTAAGTTGTCAATGGTATTGAGCTGTTTATGAGATGTACACTCGTGCACATAAATTGATGGATGTCGGAATAGTAATAACAACAGTTCAATATCTATAATTTATACAAACTGTGTACCTTTACTCATATTGAAATAAGATTAGACATTTAAATAAACATTTTTTACAGTCCGTTCAGCCGATTTTGACTTCTATTGCGTTGGTGGCATGACAACTGGCAGCTGTAATAAAACGTTTGGTATTGTAACCACGTTTTTGCTTTTAATGGCATCCTTATGCCTACGGAATATAAGTCAAAATTGGTTATTTGGACTAAAATTATAATTATAAATTTCTAATCTTATATCAAATGGAGTAAAGTACATATTAAGAAAACAAATAACGTGTAATGTGATACCTTTGTTAATGACGTGGGTACCTTTTGTCAGCGACAGCGATAGGTGTCTTCTTATTTATTTCTTTCCTACTAATTTACCGTTGCAGCAAGCAGTACCTAAGTATTAAAAACGTAATTTATTGCATTAAAAAAATCTGTAATTTTGAAATAGTTTTAATAATGATTAATTTAATGGTATATAATTTAATAATTATTAATTTAATAGAATATAATTTAATAATGATTAATTTAAGGTATATAATTTAATAATAAATAACTTACTAACAACAGATAATAATTTGATGTAAATGTAATGATGATGTTTGTTTGTTTTTTGTAGATGTGTTTTGTGTAATGTTTACTTACTCGAGTTTATGTTTTCGTATGCACGTGTTTCTGTGACAAATAAAATTATTTTTCTTTCTTCTTTCTTTCTAAATATTTGCATGCCGAATGGCAAAATATGGCTGATCTTTGTACAGTACTAACACCTATTGATGTATCATCTACCCATATTTGCGAAAATAAAGTTATTCTTATTCTTAAAACTAATTTTCATTCTATCCTTAATTGTTGTAACTATGCATGAATATCCAAGCTTTTTCTATTCTGTTCTATCGAACCCATATTTCTAGTTTTGTTTAAGGTTCTACCTAGTTACCTACTAGTCGGCCTATCTTAGTAGTCTAATCGAGTTGATTGATTTGTTTTTATATATTACTGTTAATATATTCTACTGATTTTACAAATTGTTATCGAACTGTGATCTATAATTATTGAAACTTATTCGATTTATAAATGTTTTTCCATTAAAAATACACCTACGAATTCATAAATCTTAACCTAGCTTAAAGTTTTTTTACTTTGTTAAAACAAAGTAGGTATTGAATTGGTAACTAAAAAAACTTTTTACAAAAAAATTGTAACCGACTACCAAAAATAACACTACAAAGTGAAAAATAACTTTAATTTCGGAAGTCGGTGACTTTGGATCTGTATTTGAGTTTTTTGCCACCGACTTCCGAAATTAAAGTTATTTTTCACTTTGTAGTGTTATTTTTGGTAGTCGGTTACAATTTTTTTGTAAAAAGTTTTTTATTTTTCACTTTTTAGTGGGTCAGTTTTGAATTTATCTAAGTTACAATAGCCTAATGTTAACTGCTCATCACCTTTTATAAAATATTGCTTTTCCCGATGCTGGGACGTTGATTGTTGAGGAGTTCTCCTGGTAAGAACCAGGAGAACTGCCACTCACCATATGCATAGTGACGAGCATAAATTGCTTAATCGCAACCCGATAAATAGGTACTCATTATTATATTGTTCCGGTGGCCATCTGTGGTCTCCATCATCAGTCCCACTTCACGAAATGGTGCTTTCGGAGAGTAAATGCACGAGTTTCTAAAAAAGTTCCCAAATCGCTATAAGTTTGCATATAAAATTTGAGGGTTTCCCTCGATTTCCATGGGATTCCCTCATCAGATTCTGATTTGGTGGCAATGGGACAACCTTGGGAGTATACCCTTTTACACAAAAAAAGAATTTTCAAAATAGTTTCATAATTGACGGAGTAATCGCGTAACAAACATACAAAAAAAAAGAAAAAAACATACAGCCGAATTGAGAACCTCCTCCTTTTTGGAAGTCGGTTAAAAATACACCCAAGGTCCATAGATATGTCAGTGGAAATTTGATATAATCGACTTCAGGTACTGAAAAATAAATAACTATTAGGTACTTATGCAATACTTTTATACTAACGTTATTAGCAAAATTTTAGTTTTTAATACTTAGGTACTGATTGCAGCCACGTTAAATTAGGAGGAAAGAAATAAATAAGTAATAACTATCGCTCTTATATCCATATAACAACACAACAGGTAGGTACTTACAATACAGAAAAATAATTATTCGAGTACCTACCTACCCATGTCATTACCAAAGGTATCACAGGCCATGGGTAACGATACGTTATTTTTTTTTATAAATATGTACCCAGGTACACAGTTTGTATAAAAATTATAGATATTGAACTGTTGTTATTACTATTCCGACATCCATCAATTTATGTGCACGAGTGTACATCTCAATACCATTGACAATTTAATTTGGTCGGGTTATATGCGAACATTTAGTATGGAAAAGTATTGAAAGCTAATTTCTCTTAAAATACAACACTTGGGCATCTGAATTTTTGGTCACTATAACTTCTTTAGGAGCACTAATTTTTGTATAAATTTGGGAAGAAATCACAGAGTTTTTAATAGGGAAATCTTCAAATGAAAATTTAACACCGTGACTACCGCCACCCCACCAATGGTATGGTATATCTCGTAAACTACTGGAGTAGTAATTTTGAATTTTGGGTATCAATTTTATCTCGCCGAGCACTAATTTTCTATGTAGGTTTGAGGAAAGCGACTAGCTCCTGAAACTTGGAATCAACACTCAAAGTCGGGGTCCTGCTGAACGAGCGCGCGAAAGTTATCATCGTTGATTTCTCGGTAAATACAAATGTTTTAGTTCTTTTTTTGTTACGAAATTAATCACATTTAAGAGCACTAATTATTTGTATACTTAGAATAGCTGTAGCATGCCCCCTT
Source organism: Tiliacea aurago (assembly GCA_948098905.1). Lineage (NCBI taxonomy): Eukaryota > Metazoa > Arthropoda > Insecta > Lepidoptera > Noctuidae > Tiliacea > Tiliacea aurago. The sequence continues at coordinate 11,135,647 of OX402590.1, forward strand.
TTTCGGCGCTCATGGTGGTCCTGCTGAAGGGAGCGTGACTACCGCAGGACCACCTTCAAAGTCGATTATCTCGAAAACTACTAAGGCACCAATTCTGTTGTTCGAGCACTAATTAGCACCAATTGAGCACTAATTATTTGCCAAATATGGAAGCGATTGGCGTTGGTGGGGCGGCGGTAGTCACGGACATATCACAAACGCAGTACAGGGTAAGGATTTGCATAGTGCTGGGACAACGTGATTGAACGATTGATAAAACAAATGATTTTTTCAGTCAGTATGTTCAGTAACTATATTTTTTTTGTGTATGTATCTGGAATAGTCAGCTCCCTAATTCGTAACACAAAATAATCACAATCTAAATGATTTTGAAGGATATTGCTATTAATAGGAAAATTGTTGAAGTACTTGGCGATACTTCGTCCAATGCTCAATCACAACCCAGTGGGTAACAGAAAAAAAAGTGGTTTCTGCAATTTAAAAAAAACGTCGAATAATAATGTTCTGTTGTACCCAGTGAAAACAAATCATTTGTATGGATCACCGAGGAATACTATGTGTTGATTGCTCTGAATAACAATTTTTCTCATTTCTATTTCATATATGTAATTATTAATAAATAAACAACTTTTAAAAGTTCAATGTATTTTATTGTTTTTTTTAAACTAAAATCCTCGAGAAAAATGTATACGTCTGAGAGGCGAATGTTTATGAATAGTGTATCTACCAAGTATGGTTTATGAATCTAGTGTTAACCAAAAAAGTAGATCCGCAGAAATGTGTTCGACATGTATAATATAATAAGCTGGTACGCTGGTATGTACATTTCAAAAATCTGTGATTTCCTCTAGTCGTCATCATTCAGACATCTATTACTATACTCTATGCATATGACTATGAACTATAGATTACGGCAATGGAAAAATAAAGTCCATTTCACGAAAGAAGTCCCGCAGACGTGGCGCTTCAGGCATGGGTTATTTTAGGAATGTTGCTAACTTAGCGTATAATAATAATTAGTTCCACTTATTTCCGCGGGACTTCTTTCGTGAAATGGACTTTACCTCGCATCGTTTCATAAATAAGATAGCAAACACATCATTCTTGTTTTTGTTCGTAATTTAGCAAGGAGAAATTAAGCAAGTGCACAAGAAAATAAACGATACCGTTATTTCGCAAACCAGCCAACTCCACATTTCGCCTAACACATTTAAGATTTTGATTTAAATTTAAATATTTTTTTTTTGTTTAACATTTTAACAGCAGATATTATTATCCACCAACGGTATTTTAGATTTTTTCATAAGTAGTCTAAACAAAATATTATAAAGTTTTAATTGTCTGCTGACACAAAATTTGCTCATATGGAGTTAGTTGGTTTGCGGATTGTATCGTTAAACGAATTAAAATTTTGTTCAATGAAATACCGCTCATTGTTTGTCACATCACATCACTAACACCTTTGTATTTGTTGTCATAGGACAATTGCATAAATACACACAAAGTCAATCTGTGTGTGTGTTTTTGTAATTGTGTGGTAATTATTTTTTCGTTTGCGTTTATAGCAATATGAAGAATGTAGCTGTGTGCAATTGTCAAATTTTCGTAGTGTAGTGTATGTCATGTGTTTTCCTCGCCCCCCGCAGAAAGTGGCAGAAAAAGTTGTTCGGTGATTCGCTTTTTGGTATCTCCTGAGTTTAAATACTCAAAGTTTGTTACTTATAATTATACTGATCCTATCCCGTCTATCCTAAATCCCGTTAAAATTTATATTTATATTAATTTTGTTTCCCTACCTTTTTATAAAACTAAAACGTGACATTGGCTAATTGCACAAACCGTGCGAAGCCAGAAGAAAAAAAAAACAAATTGGTAGGTAAAGTCCATTTCACGCAAGAAGTCCCGCGGAAATAAGTGGAACTAATTATTATTATACGCTAAGTTAGCAACATTCCTAAAATAACCCATGCCTGCAGCGCCACGTCTGCGGGACTTCTTTCGTGAAATGGACTTTAGTACCCATTGACATATAAACCTAATCTCAATGGTAGTACCTCCCTATAACACAGATTACTAATATTTAGCAACTGTATAATCTATGGGTAGAGTACTAGACCAAGTTTCTGAACGGATTTTTGTGAAATGGCGAATTTGTGATTCTTGTGGATCAATTTAATTTATTTGAATGATAATTTTATAGGGAAAATATGCAGCATTGTGAATCATTTGATTGTGTGTATTGTATTTAAAAATGCTTATCGGTTACTGACTCTGTTTATATTATGATAAACGAAACCAGTTGATTGCATTTTTGTTAAGTGTTAGGTTTCCTCGCGAAACAAAATCTACAAGTAAGCACAGTTTTTAATTTTATTTTATGCATTGCGCTGTATTCGTATAATCTGCTTGAATTATTTATTTCTTATGAAATTCTTTTGGTTTGCATAAACTACAGATAAAGATAAATTCATTCTAATTCATAAGTAGGTCATGAAAATAATACACAAATAAAGTATATACCTAACTGTGTGTTCTGACTTGTATTTACTATTGTGATACTAGACAAAGTAGTATTAAAACCAGCTCCTGCTGTTCAACAGTTATGGAAATCCTATGAGTCCCATGTAAATCTTTCAGCAGCTACTTATCTAGTTGTAATACAACATTTTAATAGCTTTAACTTATTTTCACCTATTTTTATCCTGTTCTTAAAGTTAGTACCTGTTAATTATCTGCAATGTCTAATAAGAACATGATTTTAGGATAAAACTATGAATAACAACTGTGCTGGAGTTGGAGCAGGTGCTGTAGGTGGAGGCGGAGGTGCATATGATGCTAAGATAGCAGGGTTGTATGATCTACTGGACACCCTCGGGTCAGGTCACTTTGCTGTTGTCAAACTAGCTCGCCATGTATTCACTGGTGAAAAAGTAGCAGTTAAAGTTATAGATAAAAGTAAACTGGATGATGTCTCTAAATCACATTTATTCCAAGAGGTAAGTTTACAAAATAATAAATTTGAAGAGTGAAATACAATACATGATTAATCAATCAGATAAATTCAGGGTAGATTCAATAAATCCTGTTACTATGATTGTCTAAAATCAAAATGACAGCCATAGGTAATTGTAGCATTTGATGTCCATAGTAATTAACCAATTTTGGTGTCTGTTGATTCCTATTGCCAAACTTTTTCATAATATTATAATAATTATGATTGATTACCTACTTCTTACTAATTTTGTTTTGTGTACTTTTGTGCTAATAGGGATATGGACAATAAACATGATATTGTCGTGCTTTAGTCCATGTCCATGTTTATTTCTTGAGAAATAAATGAGAGCATTCATTATAAAGGAGTAGATCACAGCTGTTACTTCTAGAGACAAATGATTGAGTAATATCTGTTGTCAATAAACATGACTGTAAAGATATTAGATTTAGTTACTTTGTTTTATTTTCTGGTGCTACTCATTCCTATAAGATTGTTCTTTAATTTTCAGGTTCGCTGTATGAAGTTGGTACAGCATCCTAATGTGGTGCGTCTGTATGAAGTAATAGACACACAAACTAAACTATATTTAATACTGGAATTAGGAGATGGTGGCGACTTGTATGATTATATTATGAGACATGAATCTGGTTTATCTGAATCTCTTGCTCGTGATTATTTCCGTCAAATTGTTCGTGCAATTTCATACTGTCATAGGTACTATAAATGATTTAAAAATATTTATGTTTGTTAATATGTGCAATTACCTAAAAAATATTTTTCTCTTATTCAGGTTACATGTTGTGCATCGTGATTTAAAACCTGAAAATGTAGTATTTTTTGAAAAACTAGGTGTAGTGAAATTGACTGACTTTGGATTTAGTAATAAGTTTTGCCCTGGTCAAAAATTGGAAACATCATGTGGTTCACTAGCATATTCAGCCCCAGAAATTCTTCTTGGTGACTCATATGATGCTCCTGCAGTTGATGTGTGGTCTCTAGGAGTGATACTCTACATGCTTGTTTGTGGCCAAGCTCCCTTTCAAGAAGCTAATGATAGTGAAACATTGACAATGATCATGGATTGTAAATATACCATTCCTCAACATATATCAAATTCTTGTAAAAGGTATGATTTATGCATAATCTATTATTAATTACTTAAATATTTAAAAAAAATATACTTTTGCATACTTTGAAAAGACACTGGTTATCTTTCTGCATTTCTTTTAATATAACCAACGGTCCACTAGCCCTAGACCAAAACAAATGGAATTCATAGGAAGAGTCCTTGGTCCAGCATAGGGACGTTGCAGGCTAACAGTAACCAGTAATGTAAGCTGATGACATTGTTAATATTGAAGGTCAACCTACACATGGACAAGATTATGTTCATAGTTTATTCATCTAATTAATGAAATATCAAATGTTTTTATTTCCAATTACAGGCTTATAGGAAGAATGCTAGTAAGGGAACCCGAAAAACGCGCCACTCTCTCAGAAATAGCTACTGACCCGTGGGTTGCAGCTGGTGAAGGGGTGACTGTGGAAGATTTTGACACACCTTTAGTGGCAAAAGAACAGCTTTCAGAGGAAGATCGCTCGGCTATAGTTCAAAAAATGGTTAATGGCCCCATCGCTTCTAAAGAGGAGATCTTGGAGGCTCTAGAGAAAAATGAATATAATCACTTAACTGCCACTTATTACCTTTTGGCTGAAAGGAAACTTAGATCCAAAAGGTAAACCTTTCAAAACTTTTCTGTTTTAAGGCCACTGCACGATGCTGCGATTTTAAACAAAAGCAAGTACGAGATATTTTAATGTTGTTCGATTTTCGCAGGCAGGAGGCAACACTTCGCGCGCGGAGGCCCGAGGCGCTGAGCGTGGCGCGCGGCGCGCCGGCCACCCCCGTGCCGCAGCCGCGCTCGCTGCTGGCGCCGCCCACGCTGTCGGCCGCGCCACGCACGCCGCAGGACGTGCCGCCGGTGAGTCATTTTAGCTTAAAATAATAATAATATAATTTTAGTCATTATGGGAACCTCATTTTCGGGATCCTGCACCCTCGAAAACCACGAAAATGACACCTAAAATTATTTAATTAAGAATTAGAAAGTTTTTACATCTCTCCCACTTTCCCTCCTCCCGACGCTCTACTCTAGGAAAATGCCCGCATTGAGTTACCACTTATAACTTGAACAAATTGCCCTTTTAGGGTTCTGTAGTCAACAAGGAACCCTTATAGTTTCGCCATGTCCGTCTGTGTGTCTGAGCGCGGCATAGCTCAGAGACTATTAGTACTAGAAAGCTGTAATTTGGCATGGGTATACATATTAATCACGCCGACAAAATGGTAAAATAAAATCTTGAAAGAATATTTTTTTTATTTATTTTTTACCTCCTTTACACCTAAAGTGGAGATGATATTTTTGGATAGGCCATTCACAAATATTGCGGGTCTGTGAAAACCATTTTTCGATTAGGGATCTTTACACTGAAAAAAATTGCTGAACTTATTACGTTACTTCAAAAATAACTCAAACTTTAGTCCAATGGAACTTTGCTTACATTTAACAAAACTGATTTTTTAATAGCAAAACAGGGTTATGTAACAGATAACACCTATTATAGATCGCAAGTTACAATTTTTGTGTAAACTGTAACCAAAGTTTTGTTACAGATTTGCAAATATTTCTTTCAGTGTAGGGATTTTTAGAGATCCGTTTGCGTAATTCATCATTATTTATTAATTTATTCAGTAATATAGTTACATTTTTATACATATAAGTTGGCGCAAACATAAACTCATTAGAGTTTTACCGTGCACCAAAATCATCGACCACATAGTTTTGAGAATAAACCAAACTTAAGTTCTTAATTAAAATTAAACAACAATAAAAATAACAGCGAGGGTAACCAGCTTTAAAGTGCTCATTTATGATAGAGTCAAGTGTATGTCCCGGGTCCCCCACCAGCTAAATAGTTGTTTTTGGGATATGTGAAAAAAATCACGGCTGTAGTATACAGTATATTTTTTTTACCAGTGAGCAAGTTTTGTGGGTAGCTCAGTATCAGTAATTGAACACATTTCCATTATTAGCTGTTTTGAATTTTTTTCCCTTCTTGATATACTAAAAAATAACCTAAAAACCTACAAATCGCAAATCGAGCGACCGCACAGCTATTTAGGTACCTTCGCGGTTTCCGCTATACCGCGCACACGCGCTGGCCGGCAAGTCACCATAAAACCACTTTCAAAGTAAACATCTTTCATTCTTTCTTTAACGATAACTTAATTTTTTTGTACTTTTTTATGTGTCTTAATATCAAAAAAAAATATATATGTGGCTTCCAAGCAAAAAGGGTCCAGATTTCAGAATCAGAACTTTATTTGCTATAAATGTAGGTACAGGTAGGTATAAGATGTTGTACATAAATCATTGAGATCGGCTACAGTCTACCTTACGGCGTGCAAATTATTACATAAATTAAAATATGAATACAAACAAAATAATGTCAAAAAAACAAAACAGAAATTAAAGTGAAGTCAATCACTACATAGTATAAAACAAAGTCGCTTCCCGCTTCCTGTCTGTCCCTATGTATGCTTAGGGGCAGGACACACAGAAAAGACGTAAGACGATGTCGCGTCGCATACGTGTGTGCTCGTGACCGCGTCTCGTCCGCGCCCTGTCTTTTCTGTTTATTTTGTGTCGCGACGCTTCTACGTATACATTTTGTATGAAAATTTATTGAAGGGGCGCCGCGTCTGTGACGCGTCCTCGTCTTACGTCTTTTCTGTGTGGCCCGCCCCTTAGATCTTTAAAACTACGCAACGGATTTTGATGCGGTTTTTATTAATAGATAGAGTGATTCAAGAGGAAGGTTTATAATATGTTTAGAAAATGCCACGCGGGCGAAGCCACGGGCAGCAGCTAGTTAATAATATTATAGTCAGGTACACATAATTATGTCTTACATAGTCAAAGGAGATGGATAACGGTCCCATACAAGCTTGGCCCAGAAATGAACACAAATAAAATAAAAAGTACTGAATACGATTTTTTTATTTGATTTTTGAAGGGACGTAAGATCCTTCTCAAATCGAATGACTTCAAAAAATAAATTCAAACCTGTCGATCGCGGAGTAATCCACTGTCTTCCAGCAGATTGAATTTCACTCAAATATTGCGACTGTATCCCATAAGATTCATTACCTATGCCCTAGTTTATAGAACGTTAGATCTCCTTTGGGAACCAGGCAAAATAAGAGAGATCGGAGATGTGTGTTATTGGCATTTGGCATTGTTATTGTAGCCCAGGTAAACTGTAATGCGAAGTCCAAGAAAGGCGAAGTCACTCAGAAATGCAAAAAAGATAATCAGAAACACAGCCAATTATATTTTCGGGCGGTCCATGGCGGGGCACCGGTGTGGGCGCGTTCTTTAAGGCAAGACCAGCCCGCCGATTGAGCGCATCTCAAAAGGTCATGGCCATCAGGCTGGTACGGGGTTACCGCACGGTCACCCGTGAGGCGGCGAGCCTCCTTTCCGGACTGCCGCCATGGGATCTGAAGGCAAAAGTCCTCGCGCACATCTGGGAGTGGAAAGCGAAACGCCGGGGTAAAACTCCGCTGCCGCGAGAAATCACGGCTCAGCGGACAGAGCTCCGGCGGGATCGCATGGCGACTTGGAGAGTGCGATTGTCGCAACCCAGCGCCAGGCACGCCACAATTGTGGCGATAAGTCCCCTCTTTGAGGAGTGGCTAGAGAGGCGCCATGGCGTCCTCACGTTCCGCCCGATGCAGATCCTCACCGGACACGGTTGTTTCGGCAGGTTCCTGTTCAGGATAAAGCGGGAGGAAACACGGCAATTTTGTTAGATTTCAACCTCTTTCTTTTCTCTTTTTTTTCTTTTTTGTTCCTTTCTTCCTTTCTACCTCTACTCTCCGAAATCGACAACTGACCGGCGTGGACGTCTAGCAGCAGCTCAGAGAAGTTCGAGGGAGGGCTGTCAGCGAGTGGACAGTGAGGCGAAGACACAAAGAAGCGAACTTGACCCCGAAAAGGCCAGCCACGGCCCCACGGAACCTAAATTGTCTCCAGCCCAGCGACAAGCCAGGCTTCAGTTTGCTCGCGATCACTTAGATTGGGATATCGAGCAATGGAGGCGAGTCCAGCACCCTAATTGCGTAACACAGTTTGAATCGGAATCGGAATGATTTTGAAGTATATTGCTAATCCATTGCTTCATATGTTAGCAAACTTTGTCTGCTCAACAACGTAACTAACGCAATGAATATTGTTGAACAGTCAAATTGAAACCGATTCCTACTGATAGTGTGTTATGCAATTTATTAGCCTACTGTTCTCGGACGAATCCAGGATGTGCCTGCATGGTAGCGCCCGTCGACAGAGAGTCTATAGGAGACCGGGGGAGCGATTCGCACAATGCTGTTGTGCAAACAGTGGCATACGGGGGTGGGTCCTGTTGATGTGGGCGGGGATATCTATTGAAGCAAAAACGGAGTTGATATTGGTACCTAGTGGAGGTCGGGGAGGGGGGCTAACCGCAGAAAGATACACCAACGACATTCTGCAAGGCCATGTGGTCCCGTACTGTTCCTTGGTTGTTTGGCGAAGATTTCTTGCTGATGTACGATAATACCCGCTACCACACCGCTGCAGTGACTAGTCAGTACATTGTAGAAGTCCGGATTCCCACACTAGACTGGCCAGCCCTCAGCCCTGACTTAAATCCGATTGAACATATATGGGACGAGCTGAAAAGGAAGGTATCCAGCTCCAGCGTCAATAGAAGACCTGAAAACTGCTTAAGTCAAAGAGTGGCAGGAAATCCCACAGGACTCCATCAGGAAACTCATTCGGTCAATGAAAAACCATTTACAGGCTTTCATTAGGGGCAGGGGGGGTAACACAAAATATTAAGGGGTAAATAACATAAATTGTGAATATGTTTTTTATCTTTTCATATTACTTCCTATTCACTTAAACGTCTACAACTTCGACCTATTGCAATAATTCTCTAAAGGGGTTTGAAGATTTTGGCCCTAACATCAGCAACCATTTTGTTTTTTTTTCAAAATCGCGGTGCACAATAAATGTCATAAATTTGGATAGGGGACACTTATACAAACATAAAACGTCATTTAACATAACATCATAAAGCGTCACGTTTCTGAGATATTCAAAGAAATAAATAACAATAGTTAAAACTAAGTTATTTATTTATTTTGTAGTTAATTCATGTCGATTAAGTTATTTACTGTTAATCTGAACCAGACAGAGAAAGAAAACAAAGAATATAATACTAATCATTTATTTTGTTCATTAAAATCTTTTTTAATACAATCGGAACATAAGAATATGAGAAAAATGTGTCGAATTACAATGATAGTTTTGTAGGTAAACATGAAATAATTGAATACCTAGTGGATAAAACATAAGCTTTATTAATCATATTCAGTATAAATAATATCATCCAAGAAGGCAGCGGGAGGCTGAATAGGATATTCTTGATGTCGCGCCCACGCCATGTACCATATAATACACATAACATGGGAGCAATATCCAAGTGTTCGTTTTCCTACAATGCAATTACAGTAGTAGCCAACTATTTTATTCCTGCCTTGCAAAGTATTATCGAGCAAGATGTAGACAAAATAAATTCGATTGTTTGGTGTCTTGAGTGCGAGCTCTTAAAAGCCAAGGATCAGAAACGACAATGTTGTATTGACTCAAGTCATAATCGATGGCAACGTCTTCGCACAATACAATAAAAAATATGCCGTCTTCTTTAATATGTTCCCCATAGTAACTACGAGCTTGGGCGACTTGGTACGGTCCCAATGCTATCACTATCAACTGATCATACTATTACGTTAGATTTGGGAAGTTCTCCTCCGGCATCCATAGCCCGAAAATTGGCTCTACGGAAGTTTAAATTATTTTGAATCACAAACTCACTTAAGTGGTTTGGGGCATCATGTTTTAAATAGATTTCAATTATAAATTGATCAACGAGCTGATGATCTGTCAGTCAGTTCCCGAACGCATTTATTAGAGCGCAAGCAATTCTTACTTCTTCGTATAAGTGTGGTGCCGCGATGTTGAAAAACTGCGATCTAAGTTGCTTGAACTGATTTTTTAATCGACCATTAATAGTTTCCACTACCCAACGGCATAAAGTTACTTTTCTAGATTCGTTTGCCTGTTTGGTAGTTAGCTGACGTTCATTTTCATCTTTCGTTTGTGGCATATAAGCTTCGTATCCACACGAACTTATATCTTCCATCACTTCCCGGAATCCTCGATCTAGAATGAATACATCTCCTTTCTCAAAGAACCAATGATAAGGATTGTCTTCGTTTTCTCTTATCAATTCTGCCATGATAGAAGCGTCAGATTTGTTTGCCTCGTATGGCCCAAAGGTGTTTATAATATATCCATCTGGACTTACAATTAAAAATACCTTTAAGGCGCAGATAGGCCACTTCTAATGATTTTAAATTGAACATCACGTCTAAACGGCCAGTTCAATTTCTTTGAAAAAAAAAAATATTATACTAGACAATATTCTTCATCATTTGATATGTGAACATTTGCAATTATCATTTTATAACGTAGTGTAATTAATTTGTAAAGTAATGTCTAACGTGGCCAAAAAAACGATAATCACGCAAAAACTATCGGGCGGATTTTCATGAAACTTTCACCATCCAAAAGACAATTTAACTACCCAAATTTTAGTATACGGCTTTTATTTGTATTGTGTTTGATAAATCAAGGTGGGTCGTTTTTCCAAATAAACATGGTGCGTCTTGAAGCGGGGGCTCTTGCGGGCGACGGGCGGCAGTGCATCGCTGACCACTGTCACGAGTGGACGCTGACGCTCGGAGCAAGAAAACACAATTTCGTGCGCTTACAAGTGTCGTGCTAAAAAATTGTTGGTAAATCTAAACTACAGAAAAAGAAACGCCTTATACTGGAAAAATAGAATACTGAGGTAAGTATTTAAATCGAAATAAAATTATCATTAATCTCTGTCGAAAGTTTAAATTTGTGTACCTAAATAAAATATTAAAATTAAATGTATGGTGTAAACATACTTTTATTTTATTGAAATAATGTATTATTTCTGTTTTAGGAGAATACCAAATAACAAATGTAAATGCAGAGACGAGGTGAGTATTGTAATGTAATACAACCATACTACATCGTTGTAGGGACAGTCCGGATTAGAGTTAAAAAAATACTTGAATACTATTATTGATATAATTGTGGGGTATTGTTCTTGGTAGGTAAGTAGTGATGATGACCTTGACTGCGGAGATGTAATTTTTTGCGTCAGTTTTTCGGACTTACAGCACGTCGTGCACAACTATCTACCTACTTTCGCCCATGTCTTTACTTTCATATACCTTATATTTCTAGCCTTTATTTAACTAAATTTAAATACCATTTATGTTGTAGCTGTGGCTGTATAGAACAGGAGAAAAAGGCAACTCCACTTATTGAAAATGAGGACATTATTGCTGACAAGTAAATGCATACTTAATTTATTATTCCGATTTTAGTGTTATTTGAACATAACTATTTTTCATAGCTATACATATATTATTATAATTTTTTTTTTATATTTGGCTCCACTAGTTTACAATCACGCCCGGTGTATTAGCCCTCAAATATTTTTTTGCATCGCGCCCCCGGTCTACTCTTTGATATACAATTGTCTCTGCAATGTAGTCTCATGAAATAGAGATGGAACGTATTTACGCTACGGTTGGTTGGTAATATAATATATTATTATTATTTAGCTTCGAAGTAGGGCGCGTGCGGACGTGAAATACTTGCAAGTGTGAAAGTATTTGCTATGCTATCGGGCGCAGGCATAGCTGGAAAATACTTGTATAAGAAATCGATCCATGACATTATATAAATAAGGAGCATAATCGTATTTACAAATAAAAAACAATTATAAAAAAAATATATGTATGATAAAATAATGTGGTTTGATATTTGATAAATATCAAATATCTTTGAAATCACAAGTATTTTTTGTTGATACAATTATGATCCTTATTAATAACGAAACACGAATCAATTTCCTATGCAAGTGTGCAAATGTGGGTGTGGAATAAATATGCCGAAACTTGGTTTTACATAATTATATTATATTATGTAATAAAAACATTCAAAATCATAACAACAACCATTATTGCATAAAATAATAAAAAATAATAATTAGTTATAATACGCACACTTTCAGTTTAGACTCAGAGAGGTTCGCACTCTCCAATCACTCGAGCTCTAGTGACCGGATTTTTTTGAAATTTTAATGGTTGTTTTCCCGCGGCAGAACAATTTGCCCTCAGTAGTACTATCGATTCATAGTGTAAAAACTTACAAAATAAAAATTATTTTTAAATAGTAAAAAAATATGCATCAACTCGAAAGCGTGAGAAACAATTGGTTCTAGATCGCTTTCGAGTTTTGTTTTTCACAATTGTAAATCTGCAATTTATTAATATTTTACTTTAATTTTTTTATAAATTGATTGTACTACCAAAACCAAATCATATCGCTGCGGGAAAACAACCATTAAAATTTCAGCTTGTATAAGGTGTATCTATTCATACACGAAATCTCTTAAGGGGTCAATGCACTCATCTTTATGAACAACTTTTACTATGGGACCAGACCTGAAATCGCGAAAAAAAAACCAGCTGTTCCCTACATTTTGACGAGTTATGAGAACATAAATGTAGGGAACAGCAGATTTTTTTTTCGCCATTTCAGGTTTGGCCCCATAGTTAAAGTTGTTCATAATGATGAGTGCAATGACCTCTTAAGAGATTTCGTGTATGAATAGATACAACTTATACATATAGAGACGACCGATTTCCTATGCAAGTATTTTCAACTCTGGGCCCCGAAGGCGAAGCAAGGTCGGGGCTTCGGTGGCCGTGTTCGAAATAGGTATTCCGAAGTTGTCCAAGTGCACGAACCGCAATCTGTGTTTAGAAACCTTTATAATTTCTTTTGACTAGTTTGCGCCATTCATCCCCTACGTCTTTACACAAAAGACACATTATATTATTCGATAATTTACAACTTATTAACGTAATAATGTAAAGTTAGCTGTGTTGTTGTTGTTTGTTGTATTTGCAACGGATAATGTACAAATTCACTCCTAGGTTGTTTCGTTTTATTTATCATTGTTATTATGTTTCAGTTCAGAAGTAATTGAAACAACATTTACTGACAACAATTACTTTTAATTTTACAAGGATGACATATTTTGGGACACTAAAATGAAAATTAAGTTGATAAAATTGTACACAGATTGCATGCTTCCTGAACTGGTCGATCCAAGACATACAAGATACATGATAATAAGGGACCCGTCTTACATAGTTAGTGCTATACAGGGACGCAAAAGAAAACAGGAAGAGGAAAAAGAGAATTAAAAAAAACAGCAAAAAACGAGCAATGACCATGGAAGAAAATAGACAAGACCATACAAACAACCAAGATACACTTTGTTTGATTCTAATTCTGTGAAAGTACTAAATTCTGAGGAATGTTAAATTCAATAAATTAAAATTCATTAAATAGTTCACATATTTTTATTTAATTTGATTATTTTAAATCTTTGTACATAAATAAACATACACACATAAACTCCCGCCTTTTTTTCCGTGGTCGCTAACTGCTTCGATCCTTACATACCTATTCTAGGTTTGCATTTACTTCGTTTACGTTCATACACCGCACACAAATTATGTTATCACACATCTTTGTTTTATGTTTTTCTCATCTTGTGTTATTATTTTAAGTAGGTATGTCTCTATCTAATTAGTATTTCCTATTAGTGTATGGACACAAATATATTAAATAAAAAATAAATAAAAAAAAGTGAAGTGATATACTGTGATTGAAACCTGTTGTAGTTGTCTTGTGATTGAATAAATAATACTGATACTGAAAAAGAATTTCACGATACTACATAACAAACTTTTTAAATGCAAATTCTAAATATAATATGATTATAATCTTAATTTATTATCAGAATATTACCTTTTAGTTATTAAAACAACATTAACAAAAAGAAATTGGATGGTGATTTAAAATCAGGCAGGATAGTCCTCACCATCTGAAACGTATGGCTACCCTACAAATCGTGCGTGCAGTATCGGGGTCGCGGGGGGTGTCGCATGCTCCGCCCATTCGCTCAAGGTCGCTGGTCCTTATAGTCGTCTTAATAAATTACGGTATTTATGGTGACTGTATGAAGTTCGTTGAAATTGGTAATTAGAGCTTTTTTGCAGAAAGAAATAAGTACCGTCGCAAATTGTTACTAATGGTTAATTGCGGTTTGATAATAATATCCGTGGAATTCTTAAAATCCTTTTGCGCATATTGTTTCTGTACGAAAAGGCTCAATCAGGTCCGTATATATGATCAAAGCCCAAATGGTTGAGAACGAATTCTGTCATCAAACACTTGCGAATTTTTTTCATTACACTACTTAAATGTTGCGGAGTCATACGAAACACACTAGAAAGTCTTTCGTTAGAATCACCAGTATGCAACTTACACATGACCGTTGCAAGGGCTGTTTTAGGTTTTCTAAAAGATGTCGAGATTGAAGGTGTCTCTTGCAGAATATTAAAAAATATTTCTTTATTGTATCCAATAAAATAATAAAAGACGCTGTCGTCAATAGTATCTAATCTTTCAAAATTCAAAAATGACAAGTGTTTGTGTTGCAACATTTTTAACATTTCTGACATTTGTGCGCTATTAAAAAGCTCTTGTCTAGGACGACAATGTGTTGGAAATCATTCCACGGTGCTTCAGGCCCAGCATGGACTTCACAAACACGAGTTCCACGTGGGATGTATATATTATATTTAGACAGAACATTTCGTCTTATATTATAATGAATCCTATGCAGATTCTGTCTTTGGTGGCATCCTGCTATAATACAATTTGAGGCACTATACGTGACTCGTGTGAAATCAGGTACTGGAAATTCATGTACATTTACTGGTGGTATTACTTCTACCAAAGGAGCAAGTTGAGCCTCAGCATCAATTTCCAGGGAGATATTGGGAGCGTGAGGCTCCTCGGGACTCTTTTCAAGTGGATCAAAAGGTGGATCTTCTTGTTCTCTTTGCTCAGATGTGGGCATATAAACGTCACTAATTGCATCTTCTTGACTTGCCAAATCCTCTGCCTCTTGTTCTTGAGCTACCCTTTGCGCGATAACAAAACGGTCAGCGCGTTGCAGACAAGGTCGACACATTCGGTCTTCCGCCAAAATCTGTTGTAAAAAAAATGTATTTCAAATACTCATTGAAATAAAAACAAACAACCAATAAATAACAATAGGAATATTACTATAGTGCCAGTATTAACCATTGGGCCATGAATAAACATAAACAGCTAATAAATAACAATGGGAGTAATACTATAGTGCCAGTATTAACCATTGGGCCATAAATCATTGTTATCAGTCTCTCGCTCGCATTCATGGGGCTTATGGAGACGTATAATGTTCTCGCGGGAAGATAATCATGCACAAGACATACATAATGAATATTATTACGATGACATTGAAAACCACCGAAATAGTCCTTTACTTGGTGAAAACTACCGGCTGTCCTTTTTCTTTCAATATACTAACACTATATTGTTTATTTTTTATGTTTCGCATGTTATCTTTGTGAATATATAGATATTGTTTATAAAATACCACGAGACTTAATTAAGACATATAAATACTACAAAGCGAAGTAGCACGCCATATAAACTTAATATGTTTACAAGTCTCATGGTATTTTAGAAAGAATATACATACTCATACTAACAAATACACTTAAGCACAACATACATGGACGTCAAAGTGACTCAGTGTCAGTGTCAGTGACATAACTGTCAAACGTACTAACCTGGCGGTCCTGAAATAGGTGGCGTGCATAGTTTATGATGCTTGGATGACCGGCTATAAAGTCTTCAGTCAGCAAACAAGACTGTACAGGACGTGAAGATCTTCGCCGTGGGCCGGGCACAGTGCTTTTCCCACAAAAAAAGCATGTTCTGGCGCCAATATGGCTTGACATTTTGTCAAGAAACAATTTGAAATACAACAGTAACAATGATCACGAACACAAAACAGTAACTACATTAATTAAGAACAACTCAACAAAATAGTATCAAATCTATTGCAATTTACTACATAGACAGGAAAACGCGTGCACACAATGGACGTCAAAGTGGCAAACTGAAGAGTGAAGGGTGACGCAACGGACGGGTGGGTCGTCGCGGGGTGTCCTCATTCGGCGGGGGTATACTTTTGTCTCTTTCGCTCATAACTAAAATATTACCTACACATGATGCAATTATGTTTTCATAGTTCAATATGCTTACCTGAAGGGAAAAAAAACAAAAAATCCTGTTTCTTCAAGGTTCAGTTTTATAATTATATTTCGGTGAATAACTCCAAAACCTGACGTTTTAGGATATTATGTTTCATTAAATTTTTTGTTTGTATAAGTGTCCTCTATCTAAATATTAGTGTCCGACCGAAACAGGATTTTCAGCCGAAACCGAAACCGAACCTTCGGTCTTGGTACCAGTTTCGGCCGAAACCGAAACCGAAACTTATTTGAATTTTTATAGCATGTTAAATCTATTGTATTTTTACGCAAATATAGACAGTTTTAAAGTATGTAACAAAAATAGTTCATTAAAGAACCTCATATCTTTTAGTAATCATAATTAAAAAGTCTTATATTGTAAGCTAAGAAAAAAAGTTTCTCAACATTTTCACCAAGCAGGTTACTCCGATGATCTGCGTATATTTGTCAGCGGCACTAAACAGCTGTTCGCTTGGAACACTGGTACGCGGAGCGGAAAGATACTTTAAGACAGCTTTTCTCAGGACTGCATATGGGCTGCTGTTCCAATAACTATATATGTCGGCGTTGCGTTGCAATAATGGCTTCAACAAATAAGACATAATTCTTTCTTTCAAAACATTTTCCACAAGGTCATTCACCGTAATAGTTAAATCACCGGAGGTAGTTGTGTATCGTATTTACGGGGCGGTTCGAATACGGGTTTAATTTAATCCAAACAAATTTTAATTATTACAAACAAATATAGTAATGTTGCGACATTTTGTTGTGTGTTGTTGTTGTAATGTTGTGTTGTTGTTATGTGTGTGTAATGTTTGTAAACGCACCCACGATATAGGAGAAATTCCTAGTGTGAGGCAACGTTTTTTTAAAAAAATAGAAAGAAAGAAGAATGTTTGAATCAAACATCACAGGTATTTTCACACATATTTTAAGTGTTACATTAATTTCTACATAAATTCATATTCTAGGGAATAACTCAACAGAACTAAGTAAAATATCTCATGAATTCTATTCTATTATAACTTACAACCTATTCATTTTCCACTGTAGGACAAGACTCTAATGAATGCCATAAAAATACATCATCATTAATCATAAGTAAAAACAAATAAGTAAGTACTTACCTAATAATGTTTGCGCAAGAAAAACCACATAAACTTAAATCATCACGATCGCGCCGGCTAGCGAACTCAACTGGCAATCACGTTCACTCACTCGAAGTTAGCCGAATGATGCGCGACAATTCACGAACACCTAGTTTCGGCGGGGCCGAAGGTTCGGCCAATTATTGGCCGAAACCGAAACTGTGGCCAAAACTAGATTTTTTGGCCGAAACTAGCCGAAACCGAAACCGAACCTTCGGTCGGTCCTTACTAAATATATAACTTTCGTTGTGCACCGCGATATTGTAAAAAAATTAAAATGGCGGCCGACGTTAGGGCCACCCTCCATACAAAAATCCTCAAAACCCTTTAGGTTAATTTTAAATATTTTTGATATCATCTGAAAGCTAACAAAATTACCTTCCAGGTGATATACCACAATTCACAGCTCATTGCATAGAAATTGTAAAAAATTGTCTTGAGCAACGCGCGATGAAGTGATTCCAGTTTATTGCTCGCGAGTGTACAAGTTCATATAGTAAATGACTTTATATGATGTTTCTAAGTACTTACCAGAAATTTTAAGAGAATAGTTTTAGTAAAACGGTATCAGTGGTCCGAATGTCAAATTTGCTTTTTCGCAAATCAAGCTTTTTCAGAGCTTCAACTTTCAACGGTAACTGAGATACTGTTTTCATGTAATTAGTTATGATCTTGAGATGCTGATATCGTAATAATGGCGTATCAAATAAATACGCACTTGAGTACGTCATTGGGGAACGTTTATTAATACGGGCCTAAATGATTAAGTGAGCGACTAGAAATACAGAGAGGGTGCTGTTATTGAATCATTTGGGTTAGGTTATGTTAGAACAGTGACCACAAACGCGCGAAGGCGAGCGAGCGAAGCTAGCGTGCCGCGGCAGCGGCCGCCGAGCGCCAGGTTCCCTCTATTCTTGGTGAGTCATGTGTGATTTGTACAGGGTGTCCCGTGGCAAATTTAGGATATAGAATTTAAATAAATACAAAACTACAAAGGATATACATTTATTTCAATAACTATTAAAAAGAAGAAAAGTGCGGATTTCATTTCTTAAAAAAGGGTTCGCCTAAATGTTGTCCGTCACGTCGGACACACTCATTGAATCTAGCCTCAGTATTCCGTGCCACTCGTTGGAGAAGGGAAGTCGGGATGCCATTAACTTCGCGAACGATATTTTCTTTTAGTGCTGAGATGGTCGCGGGATTTGTTTCATAGACTTTGCTTTTGAGGTACCCCCACAGAAAAAAGTCCATGGGAGTAAGATCCGGCGACCTGGGTGGCCAGGGGATGTCACCGAAACAACTTATCAGTTTGTTAGGGAAGAAATCACGAAGAAGCGCCATGGAGTCTCTAGCAGTGAGTGGCGTGGCGCCATCTTGCTGGAACCATGTGTGTGAACTGAAGGCAGGATGTTCTCTCATTTTTGGCAGAATATAATCGTTTAGCATGCGCCGATAAGGAACACCGTCCACAGTAAGGGCTTGACCACGACGATTTTCAAAAAAAATAAGGTCCGGTTATCCCACTGCTTGACAATGTGCACAAAACCGTTACCTTGGGACTGTGAAGTGGTTGCTGATGTTTTAACCGTGGGTTATGTCCTTAATGTGACCAATAACGGCAATTCTGCTTATTTAAACTTCCATTTAAATGAAAATAGGCACTCCAAAAGATAGGGTTTACGTTCGTACGTTCGGAATCGCTCTAACATTGTCTCACATATTTTTTTACGTAAATTTAAGCGCTTGCACAATTTGAATCTTAAAAGGGTGAAATCTAAGATCCTTCTTCAATGTTTCGTGCACTATCGTTTTTGGAAGCCCCTAGGGTAGCCGCTCTCTTCCGCACGGACTGACGTGGATTATCGTGCAAACTATTCGCGACGAGTTCAATGTTTTTGTTTGTTCTCGACGTCCGACTGTTGTTGTTACAATATTCGACTATTGTAACGCGTACAAAACTGTCGACGCGCGATTGCACACGATTCGTTCGCGAACTCCCGTCCACTGCGACATCGTGACTAAATAATCCGCACGAATGACGAAGCTAACGCGGCCTCCACCCCGCTTCTCCGCTTAGCCGTTATCGAGAAATTTGAAATTCAAAACCTAATTCTGCCACGGGACACCCTGTAGTTGTAAATATGAAAATTAGGTCAACTGAACGTTATAAGTAAATATAAGTAAACTAGCTGACCCGTGCCCACTCCGTTGGGCGGTAAACATTTTTACTCTATGACACTTACAAATAACGTGGCTTTCTATGGGTAAAAGAATACCTACCCTACCTGCCTACCCTACCTACCTACCTACCTTACCTACTTAAAAAAAAAAATCGCATAAACCATCTACTAAATAGTCCGAACAAAACCTAAACCTTTTTTTTATATAGGTGAGCCCGTTCTTGAGTTATAAATTTACAACGAAAAGTGGCATTGATTTTTATAGATATAGATAAAAGCTTCTCATTTTGTATTTTAAGTAACTCAAATTAATGTTTATAAGTTGCTGTTCTGTTGATTTCTCGTCACTCGCAGTCAGTCGCTCACTTAGTAATACTATAACGTATTTTTTTTATTTTAGTCACTGAAAACTTTAATTTATAGTCACTAGTTTAAATACAACCCATAAAAAAATATCGCAAATGTATCGTTTGTTACCACGACTCATTTGAGATATTTTTAATTGTGTTATTAATTTGACGTACAGTGTTAATTAAAAAAAAAAAACTGATTTTGGGGGCAAATTACAAAATTACAATTGAAAACGCGTTAGGTATGTCATGTAGTAAATAAAGGGGCTCGTTAGGAGGAATATGATTATATTAAAACGATTTTATTAGGTCTCTTTCTTGTTTCAACGTTTGTGTCAGTCGTTCCGGGTGGAATCTTGCAACTCAAATTTCGAGCACTTCCCGATTAACTATCCGGCTGAAATTTTCAGAGCAGCTCACAACTCGATGACAATATATTCTAAATCCATTAATTAGCATGCAATGCCGACCTAACCTAAAAAAAACATAAAAGCCGCTACATCTTGTAAGCGAGATAGAGCAAAAATAACACGTTTCAGTGGTTTTCCAAAGGGGTTTCACCTAATCATGACAACTGATCGAGGGGTTCGCAAAAATTAAAATATAACAAAATTTTTCTTTTTTTTCTTTCCACTCTCAAAAATTTGAAATAAATTAATAATTTAATGTCTTACAATACAATATTATTTATTTGCATGGAAAGAACCACGTTTTTTTGTTGTTTTTTTTTGTTTTCTTATATCTCTAAAGTATTCTGTCCAATCCTACAACCCCCTCTTATCTTAAAGAACATTTCAAGTTCCTTAATGACACACATAATAGATATCTGAGATCATCGGAAAACTTGAGACTAGAGATATCGATGCATTCCACCAGGTTTTACGACAAGTCTGTTACAGTTCAAGCAGTACGGATATGGAATTCCTTGCCCGTGACGATAAGGCGTGCTCAATCTTATTCCACTTTTAAAATTCTGGTAAAAAAACACTTCCTCTCTTCTTAAACATCATAATTACGTAGTACAGTTCATTGCTCTTGTTTCATGTTTATTATTGCAGGTATTAATATTTAATATTATAGTGTATTTATATATTAGATCAGTATATGCTTTATCTACGTATGTATTTTATTCTATATGACCACTGACTACCTACAATATTGCCTCTCCTTCTCCCTTAAATCCATCCAAAGGTTGTCTGTAAAATATCGCTTTTAGCGATAAGATCCCCCATTGTATCACCATGTATAGTTTCAACATTTATATCTGTAAATTATTAAATTAATGATTACATTAACAGTGTACTCCATTTGGTAATACTCTCATCATGGGAACAAATTATTTTTTTATCCAAATCTAAAATGGCCATTGGTTTTTAATGGCACCACCCCGATTGGCATTCTAATCAGCGCGAATATTTTCCGAATTCCGCTTTTGCAGTCGTAGGGTTTTACAGTTGGATTTTCCAACCTTTATTTTCTCTATTTGTTTATTTTTCTCGATGATTGGTGTCGTCACAGCGTTCCCGGAAGTGCAGTATCGTTCGCGAGGAGGAGGACGACGAGGAGGGAGCCGTCGCCGGCGGCTGTGGAACACGCGCAGTGGACGCGCGGCGCGGCTCGCGCTCCGAGGGCCGTCTGCACCTCGCCGCGCGCGCCTCACACCCTGTTCCCCCCCCGCAGCGCCCCGCGCACCTCGCCGACAATCTCACCAAGGTCAGAACCCCGTTGCGCGCCCCGGCCTCGTTGCCCGACGACCGGAAGATGCGACCCACCAAATTGTACCTTGTCGCAGGTGAACTTGGATGACGAAAGGAGCGCGGAACCGACGGTGCGTGGCGCCCCGCCCCCGGCGCCGCCGCCCGCGCGGCGGCAGCGCCTCGAGTGTCGGCGGCGACGCGCTCGCGCGGGATCATGTTCATCTTCGGATCTGTCCGACGACGACTCCGAAAAGAAGAAGCGGGCTGCCGAGCACGCCGACGGACCGCCGGAGCGCGCGCGGCGTGACTCACACGACGACTCCAGCGACAGCCAGGAGCGCGGGGGCGGCGCCGGCGCGCTGGGAGGGGGCCGTGGGGCCGCACGCGCTCCTGCGCCTGCGCCGCCGCCCGCCGAGCGCGGCGCGGGTGGCGCGGCCGGAGACGGGCGCGTGGGCGGCGCGGGCGCGGCGGGCGGGCGAAGGCGTCGCGCGGCTCGCAAAGAGAGCCGGCTGCGCGAGTCACGTTCGCTGAACCGCATCGCGGAGGTGGAGGAGGCGAGCGGGCCGCGCTGGGCGGGCGGTGGCCTGGTGGCGCTGTGCGGGCGGCCGCTGCTGCGACTGCTGGCGGCGGCGCGGCCCCCGCCCGCGGCGCGGCGCCTGCACGGGCTGTGCTAGCCTCGCGCCGCTAGTAGCGCAGCGTCTGCACGTGCTGTGCCAGCCTCGCGCCACTGGTAGCGCGGCGCCTGCACGGGTTGTGCTAGCCTCGCGGCGCCTGCACGGGTTGTGCTAGCCTCGCGGTGCCTGCACGGGTTGTGCTAGCCTCGCGCCGCTGGTAGCGCGGCGCCTGCACGGGTTGTGCTAGCCTCGCGCCGCTGGTATCGCGGCGCCTGCACGGGTTGTGCTAGCCTCGTGCTGCTGGTTGCGTGCGCCTCTCATCCCGCCGACCGTCGTCCCGCGTCTCGCCGAGAGACCTGCTATGGGTAGTTTTGGAGATTATTTATTACGCTGACAGCCCTGCGACGGCGCCTCCGTGTGATCGACGATGTTTGATTTCCGGCTTTTTAGTAGAAAGTACCGTCGATGGATACTTGTGCCCCGGGCGTCGAGGCATGAATCGCGTCCAGAAAAAAAGAATTGTCGTCCGAGTTATCATCGAGTAAATAAGTAAAAGCTGAAAGGAATTACAATATTATCTGAACGCGTGAGACCGCTGTCGATTTTATGCTGTTTGGTATTTGAAATGTTTCTACTCATTGTATTTTTATAGAAAATCCTAACAGGTAAACAGGGTTTCTAATGGTTCAGTTTAAGCGTAAAATTCAAATTCATGAGTGGTAATGGCAACGCAATGACGAAGGGTAACAAATCGTTTTACTTCTTGTTGTACATTATCTATTGTCTGATGCACATTCATTATCTCGTCCTCTTGGCCATATGTTAAGGAAATGCACTAAGATAGCTCGCGAAAATCTAAATTTCTTACGTTTTTTTGCAATTTGCAGGTCAGTGTCAGGTTGTATGTTGATTAAAATATGATTCGCGACCGTAACAAATATGGCTTTGCAGATTAAATAATTTAAACGCGCCGTTGACGCACGTTTGTAGCGATACAAACGCGTTACGCACGCGAGGGAGACGCAACCTGTAGACCTTCTGTAGGATAAAAGCGCGCCGTCGACGCATGTTTCTAAAACGCGCGCCAACGGCGCGTTTAAAAAACGTGGTGTGCATAGCCTAAGTTACAATTGGCCTCAAATGTCATGATTTCATGAAATAGTCATTCAATAGGGTATTATGAACTTAGAAAGTTGTATTGATGATTTGTATGATTATAATAAATAAATATTTGTTGTGGCCGCGAATCATATTTAGATCAACATACAACCTGATACTGACCTGTAAATTGCAAAAAAAAATGAATTTCGCGGGTTACTCTGACGCTTTCGTCAAGGGGATGCGCTAAGGTAGCCCGCGAAATTCAAATTTTCCAACGTTTTTTGTAATTTTCAGGTCAGTAACAGGTTTTATGTTGATCTAATTATGATTCGCGGCCATAACCAATATGGCTTTACAAAATTATAATCATTCGAATCAGCATTACAACTCCCAAGTTCAAAAAATCCTACTGAATGATTATTTCAGAAATAATCATTCAGTAAGATTTTTTGAAGAGAGTTAGTTGTATTGCCGATTATAATTGTATAAAGCCATATTGGTTATGGCCGCGAATCATAATTACATCAACATACAACGTGTTACTGACCTGCGAATTGCAAAAAACGTAATAAAATTTTAATTTCGCGGTCTACCTTAGCGCATCCCCCTTAAGTTAAACAGGGTTTTAAACAATTCTGTTAGAAAAAAAATACCAATCGAAAACACTCCAATATTGTTTTTAGTAGGGGAGCCCAGTAAGGGATTTTGGGATTTACTCAAGCGCGGCAGATTAACGTAAGGGGGATACCTTGCACCCTGTTGAGTACTCAACCATTTAAAAGCCCTCTAGGATCGTCTAGGGCAGCCGTACAAAATAGTAAAAAAAAATTATAGAAATACTTGAGCGCGTCTTAAGATATGGTGGGTTAATTACTTGCTGAAAAGTGTGCATCTTAATAATCTGACGTGACGTAATGGGAGTCTGGGAATCACAAACTTGCAAAAAGAAAACGCACCTTGACATTCTCGATCGCGGTCGAATTTATTTTAATTTTAAAGGAAATAATTCAAGGATAACGGAAAATAAATAATAAGCCAATTTCCACAAGCCCAAGTACCTAAGTCACTAAAGTTTAGAGCGTGCAGCTGCAGCAAAGCATGTATTCCCCACTCAGAAGCGTATGAAAATCTCCGTCGGTAGTCATAACACCAGATATTCTAGTGGATACTCCAGATTCAGGTATAAAAAGAGGGGGTAGTAACCAAAATTACCTATGTTCGATTTGATTTTAATGAAATTGATAAGACTTGGTATACAATTAAAAAAAAATGAGTAACTGTATGATATTTCCAAACATTTTGTGGAACAGAAACACAAAATATTAAAATTTTAAAAGTATTAAAAGTTACCTCTTAATTTTCACGTATTTATGATTTATACTTAATACCTATGCTAATGACTAATATGATAAAAATTTGATGATTATTTGTATTAATACAAGGCGAATAGTGCAGGCATTTTTTTAAATTCCTTTTTATTACGACGAAAAGCTTTTAGCACTTACGAGTTACGACGTTCTTAGGCCCGTATTAGTATTACAGAACTTCACTCAATACTCAAGCATTACTTAAAACTAGGTGCAACCAAGCAAATGCCTTGAATCTAGTTTTAAGTAATGCTTGAGTATTGATTGACGTTCTGTAATACGGGACTTAGTTCGTGGAAGAAGTCATCTTCTGTCGCACGTTGCGGGAACTTCAAGCATATTTTGGTAATTGGTTTCATAAATCAGTCACCGTCGCTCTGTTGCTGCTCTGACGAGAGGACTGTGCTCAAATTTTCGCCTTCGCTGAGATCCCACCTGATCAGAAGGTCTAAGTAGCTAAATGTCCAACAGTGCGAAACGTCTGATGAGCAGTATGGCTAATTAGCAAAATGTCCATGTAGCAAAACGTCCAACTATCAGATGGTCTGTATAGCAGAACATCTATTTAGCAAAAAGTCATTTTTAAAATGTGTACACTCATGATAGAAAGTAAATGTCATTTGTAAATTCCATTAAATTTATTTGTTAAAAAAATATCTAGGGTTTAAAACCTAGTAGCCTCTTAAATATTATTAGGATATTAGGCGCACAAATTCCTCTGCATTTATTCACCTAATATGGCTAAGGTTTATCAAAAATTCAAAGGGTCTAACTTTTTGGCCTTCAAGCTTTTGCAGCTCTCTTTTATATTTGGCATTAAACATTATATCGATCGTTCTTCTCATATTTCCTACAAATAACATATTCTTGTATTTGCGATCTTGCCAAAGCGCGCTTCTTTTCTAAGAGCTTTGAGGAATAGAAGCAGCTTAGGGTTGGCTTTGATTTTATAATCGTGTTTAGCCACCTTTTTATTTTTTTGTCACGGGGTGGAAAATCCTCATGGATGTCCGCCGCCCTGGGGCGGGCGGAGGGGTCTGTCAGACTCTTACTGACTAAAAGCCACCCCAGTGTTCCCCTCCCACACTTGCACCGGGGATCTTGGGGATCTATTATTACTTCCGCAATCCCCGGCTAGTGCCGGCTCGCCTCTGCGGGCCACCTCAAGTCTGGGGGGAGATGAGGTGTTTGATCCCCCCCCCCGCGACGTCGGAAAGGGGCGCGCGTGGAACACTACGCGCCGCCACCTCGGGTCCAGTGTGATAGGGGGCGGCGGACTTTCCCAAGTCCACCGTCCCTGTACCCATCTAGGGGGGCCGGAAGAGGGCGTTATCAGCCCTCTGCCGACGCCCAGTGCGCCTGCTGCGGGCCGGGTGATCGGACGAGATCTCGCGTCACAGTTTATTATATCTGCCAGAGACTGGAGGCATTGTCTTTAAAGTAATTTAAAAAAGCAACCATTGCTTCGCTTTTTGTGGCCTTTCCAACAATGCTAGTCCAACATTCCGTAATGTCTGAAGAAGGTAGCAGAAGTAAATTGGAACATATTTTGACATTGTTTCTGCACTCTCTGTTTGCAGGAAGACCCAATGTTGACACCATTAAAAAGTTATACATTTAAACGCTACGAGTACATAGACCAAAGAGTCTGTTATGTACATAATTATAATGCCGTGTCCGTTTCTCTCCCGATGCAATGTTGAATTTTGTGCCTGAATATCCAGACTTTGAGCATTTGATGATTTGCTAAATAGATGTTCTGCTATACAGACCATCAGATAGTTGGACGTTTCGCTACATGGACATTTTGTTTATTAGACTTACTGCTCATTAGACGTTTTGCGCTGTTGGACATTTAGCTACTTAGACCTTCTGATCAGGAGGGGCTGAGATATAGTTTATTTGCGTACATAATATTTTCAAAAATATGAAAAAATCTCTTCCGAAACGATGATTAAAAACGTTAAGAATTGATAAACTAAATTGATACCGAGGCTAAACTATAAAATTAAAATAAATAATTCAATGTTGATATTTGAAAACTCAAGATGACGTGTTAGTGCTGGAAATTTTACATTTTATTGCGATTAACTCAGGATCCAAATTCGTGTACTCTCACTTTTGTTGACAAACTCCGTAAAAGGTACCCATTTCGAGCGAGTTTTGACCACCCCTTAAGGCCCATCATACATTACGATACTTCAGTCGCATACTAATAAAATACTTGCTCACTACTCGATGTTCGTACATTACGCTACTATAAACAAAGAAAATTTCATAAGCACACAGTACTCGGACGTTTTTAATTATTTCGAGTGATTTAAAATATACTTATAATGGAAATTTATATCCAATTTATCCCCAAACCTTCTCAGTCGTATCTTTTCTCATATATACAGGCAATTTAAAGTTATACAAACATAGATATTTTACAATTTCTTCAACACCATTTTGCCGAGATTCTTATTAGACGCGACGCGAGGGCCGAGGCTAGCAGCGGACGCGTAGGTCACCGGTAGCGAAGTGTGTATCTCCATACAAATGTATGTGAGATACTCCTCGGCGACTCATCTTCGAGACTGACGTAGGAGGATAGATACTTGTCGTCTGTAAGTATCGTAATGTAAAAATGGCCTAAATCAAGTTGAAACTCGAAATTTTGCATTAAGGTATGTTATTGGTATATTATTATCTCCTTTATTTTTTAGTTTATTTATTATCTCCTTTATGTTATGTTCTAAACATATTATCAATCATATTTTTAAATATTTGAATATAAAAACATTTAAAAATATAAAAAAATAGTAGCCCACTGGTATCGGGAACACGGTCCAAGCGGCGGTTAGGGCTCCAGAGAGCGGAACCTCCTAACAATGCGAGCCGTGTCCAGAAGAAGCGCTCTCTGAATCAGACCCTTAATCCAGCTGCCCAACGAGAGCCTCCTTAGGTGTTGGTAGAGGCTCTTTGCAATTAAGCCATTGGCTGATACGACTATCGGCACAATGATTGCCGAGTCCACATCCCACGTGTCGACAACTTCGCGAGCTAAGTCAATATACTTGATTTGTTTATCTTTCTTAGCTTTCACGAGGTTCCCGTCATGAGGGACTGTTATGTGAATAATCATTGGGCGCCGCTCTATTCGATTCACCACCCCTATATCGGGCTTATTGGCAACAACAGTCCTGTCAGTGATGATGGATCGGTCCCAGTACAAAGTGATATTTCCATTTTCTAGAACTGGGTCGGGCACATACCTGTAGTAGTACGGCACTTCCGATTTCACAAGGCTGTATTTCAGAGCAAGTTGCTGATGGTTAATCCTGGCTACAAGGTTGTGTCTATGCAAGTACTCTTCATTAGCTAGACAAAAACACCCGGAGGTAATGTGAATAGTAACAATATTATTATTATTGGAGTACTTATACATAATAAATCTGGAAACTAAAATAGGTAATGGGTTTATTGTGGACAAAAGTAAGAAACGGTATGCACGGGACTTGTTATTTTTCATACGGATAGTGTTCTCATGACTAGCCCCTTTTTTGTGGTGGGTATGAGTACAGGTTGTGACGGATCACTGTTTGGGATTTTGGGCTTCGCCGGCAAAAGAATTGAGATCTAATTGGGTGCTTTTTTATATTTTTGGGTGGGAAATTATCAAATAACATCTCCCGCTCTGGGCGGAGCTAGGGCGTGTCAGACTTACTGACTAAAACCCAACCGTATTCCTTCATTTGCCTATGTGCCAGGGCCACAATATCCCTTTCGGACAAACTCGCAACCTTGGCAGGCATTGGCCCTAACGGACCCCGTCAGTTGGTGCTGACAACTCTGAGGCGCGCGTGGAATACAACGCGCCGTCGACCCGGGCCTCGTCCTTATTGGACGGTGAGCTACCCATCGCTCACCGTCCGCAGGCCCGCGCCTACGGTGGCCGGAAATGAGCTTGCGACTCCCGCCGCCCGGGACGTTTCCTGCGGCAACAAGGGGCGCGAGGGCGCGAACCTTGCCTCTCCCTCACGCGTTCCGCCTCCTCCTTCGCAAGCATTACTGCTTTGAAGAAGGAAGTGACGGCCTCCCATGCACTCTCGCTCCGAACCAAGGCCGGACGCTAGAGAGCCCGGGCGTTTCCTCCCGCTTTATCCTGAACAGGAATCTCCCGAAACAACCGTGTCCGGTGAGGACCTGCATCAGGCAGAAGGTGAGGACGCCGTAGCGCCTCTCTAGCCACTCCTCAAAGAGGGGACTTATCGCCAGGATTGTGGCGTGCCCAGGTCTGGGTTGCGACAATCGCACTCTCCATGCCGCCATGAGATCCCGCTGGAGGTCTGTCCGCTGTGCCGTGATTTCTCGCGACAGTGGAGTTTCACCCCAGCGTTTCGCCTCCTCGCGCCACTCCTAAATGTGTGCGAGGACTTTTGCCTCCAGATCCCATCTAAATGGGTGCTAAGTTTTAAAAAGTTGAAAGAAAGTTTATAATGTATCTTGGCAAGATTTCAAAGCCAAGGTTTCAACAGTTACAAACGAGGAATCGAATAACCTTTCTACTTTGGCACCCATTTAAACACAAGATGTCAATTCTTTTATCAGTAAAGCAATATTGAGTTTCTAGTTCCAAAATATGAATATGATCTAAGATTCTAAACTCGAGCTTAGTGTATAGTATATTATGCAAAATAAACAGATGTTTTTGCATAACGAAGAATTTTGAACATTATGGAAGTGGGCAATGATCATATTTTGTTTAAATATTGTAATTGAAAAACCATTTCGAAGAATAGGGTTGCTGATCACTGCGGTCCAACAATTATTCTCAGATTATTGATATTTTTATTCAATCATGTTCGTCCGTAATATGACCTATAAGACGTCGTTATTCTAAAAAAGCTTGGTTTCATTACCTCAAAGTAAAACAGCGGAAGGTAAGTGATGCGATTAGATTCGCTTTCATAACGTCAAAAAATAACTTTATTGAGTTTATTTTATCATGATTCACGATGTAGTATCATGAGTATATGTAGTATACTTTGATGGAAGCGCTTCTGCTTTTTAGGGTTCCGTACCTCAAAAGGTAAAATCGAAACCCAAATTGGATCACTTCGTTGTCCATCTGTCTGACTCTATTTCTCAGGAATGCGTGTAGGTATCAAGTTGAAATTGATATCAAATATATAGATCTACGGCTGTAAAAAGTCGAGCTTCTAAATGCCAATTTCACCAATCAAACTGAACGCGATCAGCACATCTAAACCGAGTTCAAGAGCTGTCAATGTCAATATTACAAAGAAAATAATAACACTGACAGCTCTTAAACGTAGTATACGTGCTGATCGCGTTCAGTTTTCATTGGTGAAATTCGCCCTAAGACGTTGACTTAGAAGCTTGATTTAAATATGCGGTTCAATTACCATTCATGTCGCATATTTCGAGACTCGCAAATAAATTATGGTCTATTATTTCGGATCATAAAATTTGGCAGGAAGCAAGGTCTCACAGCACAAATAGGTACTTACAGGAAAATATCTGAAAATCGTTCATATTGAGATAATATTTTCTCAACTAGGTACATATAGTTAAGTTTGTCCTTCAATTCGGAATCGAAAATTTATAGGCAGTATCTTGAAGTAACATTAATCTTTATTTCATTCAAGTCGGTCTACTCTTCAATCTTACAAATGTTTTTTTTACTCCAGTTAAGTTTGTTCTAAAATCCGGAATTATGCCCTCTTATACTTCTTAACACCTAAACACTTCTTAACTTCTTTAAACTTCTTAATACTTTAATTACACGCTTTTCATGAAATAATAAAATATTATTAAGTAAGTATTACAACGATTTCTTGTAAAAGATGTGCAAGCTGTAGATGAAATTGATGACTAATCAGACCAGACTTGCTCTATGACGATAATTCCACGGATGAAGATGAATATTAAACCTTGTTTTTTATCCTTTGGATACCCCCCCCCCCCCTCCCCTCCGGCGAAAGGGTATAATCGCATTAACTTTTTTTTTTCATTCTACTATCTAATCTTAATCCTTTATGTCCCTACGACGCTCGAGTAAATCACCATTTAGCATCGCGGGCTCCCCTACTATTTGTAACTTAATGAGACTTGAACTGCGATTATTGAAGCAAATCCAAAAATATAAATTCAACTCTCAACTATCACACAATGAAAATATTATATTGTTTTTGATTTTTCCCATTGAAACTCACTTCTCATGTCTCATCTAGCATTCAGGATTAAAAACGAGCTAGATTTATTTATTATAACTATCTCTCTCTCACTGCAATTCGTTACTTTTACCGAAAAACGAGATCATTTTCTTTTTGAACGTTATATCAATGATGTTTCTTATAAAACTGCGTACGTACCCTATGGGCACTTATAATTGCCGATAAATCTTAGGATTCTTAGGAACGTTGATTGTAACAAACATACTTGTGTAGTGTAGTTTAATCGTGACTGCAGTGTACAGTACGGCTGATGAATCATGGCCGGTCTGAACTAGTACTGCAGGCGTTTTATTCGGTAACGCTTTTAAAAAATTGAGCCGTCACGGGACGCCTGGCAGTTGTGAAACATCGAAATTATTTACACACCTCGCCACGCGGCATGCGTCGCCCCGCCAGCAAACGGTTTTACGTGCGGCTATAGATGTTTCACATCATTATAGGCTTCTCATCAAAAATAGTTTGTCAATGAAAAACGAACAAACAGTTTCTCGACGATCCAACATTAGGTTTCAAAACACGAATGGAAAGAATATAACTCTTCGTTTCATTCTCTCGGTTGCAATCGCAAAACGAACGGGGTATAATATTGGTAATACACTGTGACGTTCTTGAATTGACAGATCTAAATTAATACTCTATGACTATTGCTTTAAAGACTATTATCGTATAAATAGTAAACGACGTAGTAGTGGTGAGTGAGTGAGTGAGTTGTCCTTCTGAGTGGGGGCAGTTTTTCCCGTTTCGTTCGTCTTTGTCGTAACGTCAACTCTAAAATAGTTACTTTTAACTGTTTTGTTTGGCACATGTGGAATTTGACACACGGATAGACTAGGACCAGGAGGGTCTAATCCGAAGATAAATCCTAAGTATCGGCCGAATGTACGGCCGTTTCCTGACTACGGCTAACTATGGCTGACTTACGGCCGAACCCAATAACTTATTTTCAGTTAAAGAGAGATCGGTATTGATGACAGGCAGTATAATTATATCTATGATCGGATGGCGTCTCACAATCATTGTTAAAGGCTATCTATCTAACGAAAACAATAAGTAGGTTTCTCTACTTCGCCCGCCCGTGCGTTCCATTACAACCAACATCATCATTTTTTTTTTTTCTTTTTTTAATGTTTGTTACCTCAGAACTCCGTCGTTTATGAACCGATTTGGAACATTATTTTTTATTTGAAAGGATATACTTCCAGATTGGTCCCATTTTTATCAAAATCCAGTTCTGATGTTGGGATCCGTGAGCAATTGAGGGAACTCCTCAAATATTATAGGCACACATATAACGATTTTTATATTTTCATCAACAAGTCAATCATTTGCAGTCGGAAAGTATAATTTGGTGAAGTGGAACTGATGAAGAAGGCCACAGATGGCCACCGGAACTTCTCAATGATAACATACACACGACTTGAGAACCTCCTCCTTTTTGTGAAGTCGGTTAAAAACAACATGTGTAATTAGGGTTAGGTATATTAAAACTTCTTTGTTTCTTAGTTCTAAATAAGTTACTGGATTAAGATATAATTCTGTAGAGCCATATTTGTTATGGCCGCGAATCAAAATACAACCTGTTACTGACCTGCAAATTGCAAAAAAACGTAATAAAATTTGAATTTCGCGGGCTACCTTAGCGCATTAATGTAATTTTTTTTTTTACTTAAATTCATGTTGGAATGGTGCTTGCACGGGGGGTGTTAATAAGGGGGGGTTAAATTTCTGTTATTTTTTGCCTAGGGCGCACCGTTTTCGAGATATTTAGAATTTCAATTTTTTTTTATTACTTTAGATAAAAAAATATCTATGATCATTATTGCAAGTACTAAGAATTCATTTTAGCTTGGCTACTTTACGTTTATCCCTGCAATTCGGGGAATAGCCAAATCTGCCATCTGTAGTACTGTCCTGTCAAATAAATCGTATATTGGGACGCATACTTTGGCATTTTCATACAAAGATATATCTGTTGTAGGCGATACACCCTCCCGTCAGTAGATAGCGTGGGCCGATATGATTCCTAGATTATTGGGACGTTAAAACCATCGATAGATATATTTTTATATCTCCAGTAGGCCGAAACTGGTAATATAAAGGTTATTGGGTTCGGCCGTTAGGCGAAAAAAAATATAATTACGACAGTCAAAGTTATGTTAAAAAAAGTGACTTGAAGTCGGGTAAGGACTCTTTAAAGTCAAAAAAAGAAACTGCAAGTCAAGAAACGGCCGAACATTCGGCCCATACGTCGGTTTATCGCTTCGAAGTAGACCCCCTGGTATTTTGGCTCCGTTCAGACCGTTTTTTTATTTAAATCAGTTGACGTCAGGTAACGCATCACGACGGGTAATTTGTTGAAAAACGGTTGCGTTTCGTTTCACGAAAATCCTGCAACGACCCAGCATTAGTCTTAACATAGGCTTTCCAAACTTTCGCGCATGTACACTCAAAAAAATAAACAATTGCGCAGCCGTCTGCGCAGTTCGGATGGGCCGGGTGGCCGGCGGCGGGCGGCGGCGCCCATGAGTCCTCATGACTCATCGGCCGTATTGTACAGTGGTACCCAATTGATAAGGCGCGTCGTGAATCTTCGTTCGCACAGAAAAGAAAGTATGGCCCCGAAGATTAACGAAAGAATGCTTAAAACTTACAATCAACCTTAGGTCACTATTATAAGGTTCGTAATACACTGGAGCTGCTAGCGTGCACTCGATCAGAAGTATGGCGGCTGACAAACATGCCACGCGGCGCGCGCTAACGTGGCGGCAGCTGGCGACCAATAGCGGTACAGGAAAATGAACCGCGGTGCGTGGAGCGTGCCGATTGGTCAATAGCATTTCCCGCACTTTTAAAATTCACCTTCTGCGCAGGTACATCGGTAAGCCATATCAATTGGGTACTACTGTACTGGCTTGTATCTTTATCAGTGTCGCTGCAGTGCTGTATCTTGATTTTTCGGAAAGTTTTTTGCCCTCAAACTTATATTTTTATCTTTTTCTTAATTCTAAGAATTGTCCGTCTGCTTTCTAATACTCAGTTTTTAGGGTTCCGTAGTCAACAAGGAACCCTTATTAAATATTGTCCATTAGAGCAGTGATTGTTTTGAATTCGACTTATAAATGTTTTAATGTTATTTTCCTAAGAGTTTCCAGTAATTTATTGTACTTACTTTCTCTTATGTATATTTCGTATTTTAGCACTACATACTTTTATAACAATTCAGAATTTAGTGTTATTTACAGGACATAGCTAAATCATACAAGTGTTACTTTTTTTAGATAGTTTGCTTTTATTTTGCGTCAAGATGGCCCGTCCGTATTAGAAAAAAGAAGTTAGTATATTTGAAAGAATATTAGTTAGTCGTCGCTGTACCTCTGATATTGTTGTAACTTTTTAAGGCTGTGGTTTGCCCTTGAGCTGGAATGAAGCAACTGCGTCGCCACGGCTAGATCAAAACGTTTAATCGCCTGGAGCTTGAACTCGCCGCACTCGGACTCTCAAAGCGGCACCGCAAGCCGCAGTCTTATATTAAGTTAAAGTACTAGACCTGCGGGCTAATTGCGTAACACACTATCAGTAGGAATCGGTTTCAATTTGACAGTTCAAAGAACATTCATAGCGTTATTTACGTTGTTGAGTAGACTCTTTTTCTTACATACGAAGCAATGGATTAAAGTTGTCAAAAAATAATCGGCCCGTTTTGATGGTTACTTCACCAGTTACGTCGCGATTGACCATTGCGACATAACTAGTGAAGTAACCATACGACTCGGTACTCGATACTCACAATAAATCGATTCAAGTTAAATGTTAAAACGGGCCTATTATTTTTTGACAACTATAGCAATATACTTCAAAATAATTCCGATTCTGGAATTCAAACTGTGTTACGCAATTAGTGTGCTGTTGCTTCCATCGTTGTAAACTGTAACGGATTAAGTGTTACATATTAATATGGAAATCTCGAAGATTGTCTAGAAATGTATTGTTTTCGTACGTATTGTACCATCTCTTACGAATGCATCATAAGTCGGGCGTCAGATCCCATTTTAAGTATCAGACTGGTAATTAGGTACCTACATGTTTGTAGCATATTTTCTACCTCTATTATGACTGCATTATCAATACTATCATTGCAAATGATTAAAAATTGTTTTAAATATCTGTAAAATATACATAAGTTTGTACTGAGTGTTTATGATTGTTATAAACATAAATGGTAGAGTATAACTCTTAAAGCTAGTCAAGCCCGCTAGCGCTCAATCTGTGCAAAACATTTATTATTGTAATCATTTACGAAATCAACACAGATTTGAGCGTGTCCAGTGTTTGAAAAGCTTGTTTACTTTGTGTACAGACACCAGCACTTATTGATTAGCCCTTTTTCGAAGGCATTTCCACGCGTGCGGGATACCCAAGCAATGCAGGCGTCTGTACATCGCATCGCTATCTCATTTGTGACTTTCAAGAAGTTTGACGTATTTCATAAATGTTAGTTACATTAGATGATTTGTAGATCTTACGCATCTTTAGAATGGTTACACTTTTTTTTTTAAGTAAGTTAATGTTGTGTATTTAAAAATCTATGTACATATTTAAATTGTTGTAAATAAATAGTCTATCTCAAATATTACCTATTTAAGTAATTTTAGTTAATATAAATAAAGCAATGTCGCATACAATATTTTACTAGGTTGACGTTGTAAAAATAACGATTGTGTATTGCACTTAAAAAGTTGGATCACTTGGCACTCTAGTTGTGCTCTAAGTTTGCAATAATTATACCCAGACCAAAGATTTAAAGAAATTGTGTGTTAATGCATTTCCTATTCTTGTGCTGTTCGGTGCCAACTTAAATATAAATTGTAGGTATCACTATGGTGAAATTCAGATACGTGTGTGAACCACTGTTTCCCTAGTATATTTTGTGTCGGTGCTTGTTATTTAATTAATGGTCGAGATTAATATTTGGAGATATTATTAAAAGTAAAAAAATAAAATCTAATATGACATTTGTTTATATTCAGTATATCGTAGGTACCTACGAATGTCATAACATTATTGTTTCTTAGAGAATACAACGTATACGTCCCAATTGCGTGTTGTTTTAGGATATCTATCATAAACCCACTTGGGACGTATAGCTAGGCCGTCAATGTTGTAATCTGTAAATTAACCAATGTGATCCGAATATAGGTCGGACCGTATGAAAAAACTTAGTTTTTAGGGTTCCGAACCAAAATGGTAAAAAGGAACCCTTATGGTGAGACTAAGTCTGTCTGTCTGTCTGTCACACCTGGATATCTCAAGAACTACTAATGCTATCAACTTGAAATTTAGAATAGTTTTAGATGACGTTTGCCCAACTATTTTGCAAGCAAGAAAGAAATTTACAAAAATATATCTTTTTGCAAAAGGGACTGAAAGGGGGTCTTAAAAATTTGAAGTGGGGCTACTAGGGCATGTGGGGTATCATATGAAAGAACGCTGTTTGCACATTATCAATTTTTTTTTTTTTAGGCGGCATACTGTCCGACTTTTGATGAAAAATGTGAAAAAAAATACCGTTCCCCCCCCTTATCTCCGAAGTTCGCAGAGATAAAAATCTGAAATTATTCTATATGATAGAAGCTTGTGTAAAGATTTCAGGTAAAATAAAACGATGTCTCTAAATAGCACAGTTTTTAGGGTTCCGTACCCAAAGGCTAAAACGGAAACCCTATTACTAAGGCTCCGCCGTCTGTCTGTCTGTCCGTCTGTCACCAGGCTTTTCACAGATGATGTATTTCTGTTGCCGCTATAACAACAAATACAAAAAAAAAGAATAAAATAAATATTTAAGGGGGCTCCCATACAACAAACGTGATTTTTTTTGCTCGTTTTTGCTCTATTGATAACGGCAACAGGTAGACGCTTGAAATATTCACAGAATATGTAGATATATATTGACTTTAAAAATAAATAATTAAATTAAAATAAAACAAATATTTAAGGGGGGCTCCCATACAACAAACGTGTTTTTTTGCCATTTTTATAGATAATGGTACGGAACCCTTCGTGCGCGAGTCCGACTCGCACTTGGCCGGTTTTTCAGAAATAATCCACATCATATATTCGTACGGAACCCTCGGTGCGCGAGTCCGACTCGCTCTTGACCGTTTTTTTTTACTGAGTTATGATATTTCCGTGCAAGATAAATTTATGAGTGGATGAACTATATAATTATTTAATTAGACAGACCTTTGAGTACTTACACTTTGAACACTATAATAATAAATTTATATCAATACGAATAGTCTCAATAAATTAAAAGATTTATTGTGATTTCGTGGTCAATGATCTTCAATTTCAATGATTCTTATTTCGTGTACTTACCTACTACTACGAGATATAGAGAGAAATAGCCATGACATAGTGATTGATAAGATAACCCAGCATCCTAATTGCGTAACACAGTTTGAATCAAAATCGGAATGATTTTGAAGTATATTGCTAATCCATTGCTTCATATTTTAGAAAAATAATCTGCTCAACAACGTAAATAAAGAATGTTGTTGAACTATCACATTGAAACCGATTCCTACTCAAACCCCCTTATTACAAAACGAGGTTTATCTTCAGACCCAGTCTTAAAACATGGAGCCATTATTGAATTTCGAACTTTATTCCGACTTTGGTACAGTTCCTAAACACAAAACTGACAACTAAGTTTTCAGTTTTGTATAAAGAACGGTATTTCAATCACTGTTACGTTCTTAAGACAAAAACTGGCTCCATGGTTTAAGCAATGCCAAAATATAAATTTTGTTTTACCCCCTTATTACAAAACGAGGTTTATCTTCAGACCCAGGCTTATAACATGGAGCCAATATTGAATTTCGAACTTTATTCCGACTATGATACAGTTCCTAAACACAAAACTGACATCTTAGTACCGAACTAAGTTTTCAGTTTTGTATAAAGAACGTTATTTCAATCACTGTTACGTTCTTATTACAAAAACTGAGTCGATGGTTTAGGCCATGTCAAAATATAAAATGACCGAAAGCATTTATTTCAAATAAACCAATTACAGGCACTTTTGAATTGTCAAGGGGTCGGTCAGTCCGAAAGATGAGGCTAGTTGCCTATTCCAAAGCTTAGTAGGTACCTATGTAGAAGAACGGGCAAGAAGCTCCACGGACTACTGATAGTGTGTTACGCAATTAGCACGCAGATTAGTTGTCCACCACTTTGACCAGGATGCGCCGGACGAACGTCGTTTGTGGCGGCGCTGGGGTCTGCAATATGTCTACCTTTTGCGCTACCAAATTAAAATCGCCACACCAAGTTCTCCAAAACAGGGCGAGCACAATAATGTAAATGTAAAGCGGTTGATGATGCAACACCACCAACCTTAGCCGCGGCTCTTGTTGCCAGTAAAACTTGTGTATCACCGCAAGACCGCACGTTTATTTCATAGCTTTATGGGAGATTTTAATAGTCATACAGGGTTTTTGGTGCACCGTGTGCCAAATTGAAATGGTCGACTGAAGGGGTCATCTGCTATCCTTTCGGACCCTCTCATGCCCTGTGGATTTTTTATCGGCTTTTTATTGACTACCAAACTCAATTTCGACAAACTGTAATTCGACAAGATTTAATTTCGACAGTAGGTATGGAACTCCGATACGTCTTAATTTCGACAATACTTTTGTTCGATACGTCTTAATTTCGACAATACTTAAGTTCGAAATACCTTAAGTCCGATACTACTGTACTTCGATAAGGCGTTTCTTCGACATGACTTAACTAGGAAACAATGCAACTTCGCCCGCATATTTCTTCGACAACTATGCTAATTGGACATGAGTCAATTTCGTCATAGTCTACTCCGGACTCCGGCATGCTGCACATTCCGGCATTGTACTTCGACAATATCTTAAATTGACGTGATACTTTTGAGACACGATGCTACTTCGAAATTATTAGTTAGTAAGTATTATTATTCGTTTAAGAGATTACTCTCTTACCAGCCGGATTCAAAAAACAGTCGTGCGTTTGTCCAGCTTTATAATTAGTAGATGTAGTAACACACAGGATTTTTCTAATAGATCTGTCACCGTTGTATTTGGTAAATTATACATAATTCATAAATGTTCCAACAAATTCATTTGTGGTACATTGAAAATAAACGCGTTGTCATTCTCAATATTGTTGCTGTTTTAATCAGTGTGTTTATTGACTAACAAAGATTTACCAATGTTTGGCTTTTCAAACGCACGATTTTTTCCAAATCCAGCTGGAAGTTCCAGAGTAATCTCTAAAATTAATAATAATACCTACTAACTACTAAATAATAATAATAACACTACCTACTAATGATTTCGAAGTAGTATCGTGTCTCAAAAGTATCACGTGATATTGTCGGTATTGTCGAAGTATAGCATGCCGGAGTAGACTATGACGAAATTGACTCATGTCGGACTAGCATAGTTGTCGAAGAAATATGCGGCCGAAGATGCATCGTTTCCTAGTTAAGTCTTGTCGAAGTACAGTAGTATCGGACTTTAAGGTATGTCGAACTTAAGTATTGTCGAAATTATGACGTACCGAACATAAGTATTGTCGAAATAAGACTTATCTGAGTTCCATACTGTCGAAATTAAATCTAGTCGTATTACAGTTTGTCGAAATTGAGTTTGGTAGTCCTTTTTATTGTTTTATTATAAAAAAACCCAAATTTTACATTCAAATACAAATTTTAAAAAAAATAAGCAAGTTTAAGGCGCAGACTGAATTTTAATTTTATTTAGTTGTGTATTGTTTTACAGTAGGTACTTTTCATGTTTCACATCTGCCAGTCCCGTGACGGCTCACAATTTTTTTTAGTTTTGCTCATTTTATTTTACAAAATTTTATATAACTAACAAAAAGTAACTCTATTACAACTATTTAAAAACGAAACTATCAAATCAAATATATTTATTTCGGATTCAAAAGATATGCATAGGTGTTAGTAACAATAAACTTAGCCTAGTGTTAGTATGTACATTTATTCATGCTATTTAATTTAAGCATGCGCCGGGCTGAACGCCCATCGCATGAGCACTCATCCACTGCTTCAACAGTGGAGAATCCCACCTGTTTGCCAACGTGTCCCTGGATGCCGTTTGCAGTGCCACGCACGCGTCTGAGCACCGAAGCGCTTCGCTTACGGATGATAGCATAAAAGCAATCAGTGTGCGCCTCAGCAAACATAGTCGATGCGCTGCAAAAACGAGGCGGTCCAAACAACACCCTAAACGCGTTGTTGTATTGTACACACGGCTACAAATCAAGGTATACATTTCCAGTATACGCTGACATCTCATTGTACGGAAATCCTATACAATGCGAGATCAGCTTATACTGGAAATGTATAGCTTGATGAGTAGCCGTCTGTACACGCAGTCCTGTACACTCGCTGCGTGTAGTTGACCCATAGACTACACGTGTAGAAGGACTGACAATACGCTTTTAAACGCGTCAGCTTAACTTGCTTACTACAACGCGCAAATCTACGGGCCAACATGTTGCAACGAACACACAAAGCCCTCCGGTCCCTCTCAATATCAGGGTCATCATCCAAGTTGTCTGCGACCCAGTGTCCCAAGTACTTAAACTGGTGAACAAGCCTGAGAGGTATCCCGCCTAGTGTTAGTGAAGTAGGATAATTATAACACTTTTTACCGGCTTTAAATATCATCAGCTCGCTCTTGGACGCATTGTACTTAAGTCCATGGGCCGCAGCATACAGCTCACATATTTCTAACAGCCTTCTCAGCGCACCAATCGATGGGCTCAGCAGCACCATATCGTCAGCATAACCTATGTTGTTTCCACAAACACCGTCCACGTGACAACCGATATTAGTAGGTGCTGTGCTCACCGATCAGTCGGCTCATGTACAGGCTGAAGAGCCTAGGGGAGCTCAACCCCCCCTACCTCACCCCGCACTCCAACCTGTACACGTCCGACTGTGCCCCTCGCGACATCACACTGTTCTTTTGGTTGCCGTACCAATATTCAAAAACTGATGTGATCTCAGGAGGCACGTCCGTTTCAGTGTTCAATTTTTGCCACAGAAAATCGTAAGACACGAGATCAAATGCCCTTGACAGATCCAAGAAACAGAAGTAGATTGGTGTTTTCCTCGCTGTGTAGTACTGGACAGTTTGCTTGACGCATAGTATTGCAGATTCAGTTGACAAACCCGGCCTGAAGCCAAACTGAGCGTCATGCAAATTCAGGTGTCTACTCAGATGTTGGTCTAGCAGCCCGTCCAGCACCTTAGCTACAATAGTGGCCAGCGATATTGGTCTATAATTGGACATAACAGAAGCATCGCCCGTTTTATTTTTGATTATTGGAACAACAACCGTATGTATGAGTTCACCAGGTAAATAAGAATTACTTACACAAAAGTTATATAACATGGCAAGCACCTTAGCAAGTGGTGTCGCAAGTGTATTCCCGCATATTTCAGGTGTTCGATGCTGAGACTGTCGTGTCCAGGAGACTTTCCCCTCGACATTCTTTTATTCACAGACAAAAATTCCTTAGTCGAGAATCGAATTTTAACGTCCCTGTGAAACTCCCTGGCATCAAACACCTGTGACGTCTGTGTGAGTGGTGATTGCACCCTGAAATGGCGCTGAAAAGCATTAGCAATGTGTACGGGCTCATGCGCATCCCCCAAACTCACATGGAGACTCGGTTTAGGGTTCAGCATAATAGTATTTATCCAAAATTTGCCAGTCCTTTTCGGCGTGATTTTTTGCAATTATATCCATTTTTATTTGTGTTTCATTATCCTGGCAATATTTCAATTTCGCCTTCAAGTTTTTTCGGGATAAACAGGCAATATTATTTACAAGCTATTTTTGGCTCAGCCGGTAACAGAACTTAGCGGGGGTGGCAGGGTCACAGAACACTATTACTCCTAGCGGAGGGTTCGATAAAATCCGTCCTCCCAAGCCCAACACGTTCCGCTCGGGACTAATGGACGCGACGCGAGCGCATGTAAAGATGAAAACACATTAGTGGTGTATGTATTTTCATATTTCACATTATGACGGCCGATTTTTATCACATTTTTTACGACCTATATTAAGGTATAAGTTTTATTGTTCAAATTAAGTATATAACTCAAATGAAATGATAATTAGACCATAATTTAAACGTACCTATCTTTGCGATTTAATTTTTTTATGTAGGTTTGAGGAAAGCGACTAGCTCCTGAAACTTGGAATCAACATTCAAAGTCGTGGTCCTGCTGAACGAACGCGCGAAAGTTATCATCGTTGATTTCTCGGTAAATACAAATGTTTCAGTTCTTTCTTTGTTACGAAATGAATCACATTTAAGGGCACTAATTATTTGTCAACTTAGAATAGAGCAGCTGTAGCATGCCCCCTTTTTCGGCGCTCAAGGTGGTCCTCCTGAAGGGATCGTGACTACCACCTTCAAAGTCGATTTTCTCGAAAACTACTAAGGTACCTACCAATTTTGTTGTTCAAGCACCAATTTAGCACTAATTATTTGCCAAATATGGAAGCGATCGGCGTTGGTGGTCAGTTGGTCACGGACATGAAAAACTACTTCATACAACAACTGTCGAAATACGAAACAGATGTCGAGAGGCTAACAATTTGAGCAGGGTTTGTAAAAATTATTAAATAAATGTTAAAAATGCTTTCTTTTTAGGGTTCCGTACTAAAATGGTAAAAAGGAACCCTTATGGTGAGACTAACTCTGTCTGTCTGTCTGTCCCA
Source organism: Tiliacea aurago (assembly GCA_948098905.1). Taxonomy (NCBI): domain Eukaryota; kingdom Metazoa; phylum Arthropoda; class Insecta; order Lepidoptera; family Noctuidae; genus Tiliacea; species Tiliacea aurago. The sequence continues at coordinate 11,178,577 of OX402590.1, forward strand.
CCTGGATATCTCAAGAACTACTAATGCTAAAACTTGAAATTTAGAATAGTTTTAGATGACGTTTGCCCAACTATTTTTCAAACAAGAAAGAAATTAAAAAAAATATATCTTTTTTTCAAAAGAACTGCACATTCTCACACTTTTATTTTTATGCTGCATGGTTTCCGACTTTTGATGAAAAATGTAAAAAAAAATACCGTCCGCCCCCCTTATCTCCGAAGTTTGCATAGATAAAAATCTGAAATTATTCTATGTGATATAAGTACGAGTCTAAGTAAAGATTACAGGAAAAATAAAAACGATGTCTCTAAATAGCACAGTTTCTCGGAAATCATCAACATCCTATATACGTACGGAACCCTCGGTGTGCGAGTCCGACTCGCTCTTGACCGGTTTTTTTTCTTGCGTCGCGCCGTACTTAATCAGCCGTAGTCAAGCAACGGCCGATACTTCGGATTTTTGTTCGGAGTAGACTCCCTGTATATTCCTTTCTGATTCGCGTTTGGGCTCGTGGAAGTGCGATCGCACAATTTGTGGGCAGCAGAAGTCAGAGGGACGTAATCCCGGATGGGTACAAATTCTACGAACGGAGTTCGATACATAGCTGGTACCTACGTATACTACACAATATTATCTACACACGCTGTCTACTATGGTACAAAAAAAACCTAAGCCAGTGCTTAGTTTTTTTTTTTTGTTTGATGATCAATACAAAAAAGTTTGCAATTATTGTTTTATTTTTGCTTATAACTTTCTAGGATTCCTATTTGTGAAGTACTTAAATCTGTAAATAGTTGCACATAATAATATAGGTACATTGAGATTTGAGGATACCCCACCCTACTTTCCTAATATTCAATTTAAACAAATAAATAAAATTGAAAGTATCTAGGTTTCTCTATTGTACCTATTACAAAAAAAATGTGTTTGTTTGTTCCGGCTAACTTCCGAAACGGCTGGACCGATTTTGACGGGACTTTCACTGGCAGTTACCTATAATTCTGACAACATTAAACCGACTTCTAAAAAAGGAGGAACGATATTAAGTGTACTTACCTTAAAAATCGCCTTTGCATAATTTCAAGGCGATTAATAAAAACATTATAATTTGGATTCCAAATTTGAGAAGCTTATTTGAGATGGCTACGGACAAAAGCACAGTACAGAATTTTCATAGTTTTGACATTCTTAAACTCAGAGGAGACCCTAAAAATAAAACCTAACGCTTTAGAAGCCTTGTTAAATGTGCGCATCAAACAAAAGTTTTGAGTTAAAAATTACCACAAGATCCTTGATGACGTTGACGTTTTGTATGGAGATGCGTAGGCGTCCGTTCAGTCTGGAACAGTCCACGTTCAGCGCCGAACGTGGCTGAACGGCGCTGTACACGGATGGTTCTCGGCTCCTCGTCGACAAGTTGCGACCTTTTCACAATCTTACGATGCTGTACGCGGCTGATAGTAGAAGCAGAACTGTATCCTAAGTGTGACCAAAATCATTCTGCGAAACGCGAATGGAGCTGAATGAATGTACTTATAGTCTCATAATCTGGACGAAAAACTTGATTTTTCGATAAATCCACCGACTTTCGTTTTTTGTCTAGTGTTTGCAAGGGCTACTATGGGTTCGATTCCCGGTCGGGCAAGGAAAATGAGTCTTTCCGTAAGGAATTTCTCTGTAGCAGAATTAGGTACCTACATTGGCTGATCTAAGACAAGAGATTGCAGTAATAACGGCCTCATGGGTAATTAATAAGTGTAGCGGTTTGCTATCATGCATTGAGGAATTCGATTGTCTATCTCCAAAGATCCTAATCAGATCTTCACACTTCGTAAATAAAAGATACGACAAAAAAAACATTCAAATAGAACATACACAGTGTGGGTACCGACCAAAATAAAAAAGTCATTTATTCAAACTAGGCTGAGAATCAGCACTTTTCGAACGTCAAAAATTACAGAGACAGTCCCCCAAAAAGGCCCACCCTCCACCACTTCCTAGTGCTTTAGCTGGGAAGAAGTGGCGCAACAAACTCAATAAACTATTACACAGGGAGTGCTGTAATCAATACATCATTGATTACAGCACTCTCCCTGTGTCACGACAATCGCTTTCGGTTAGGACGCGGCCTTATCTTCTTTTTATAATTGTAGTACTAGCTTAGAGCGTAATGCTCCAAGAGTAATAGGGGTGGGCCCTATGACAGAAAAACGACGCGAGGTAACATTTAGGACTAACAATAAGAAGCTCATGGAAATAGACCTTTGAACCGGACGCAGATTAAAGTGCAAGCCTAACTTGCTGAATTTGATTACACTTGTCTGAATTCAGTAACTTAGCCATTTAGAGCAAAACAGTAAAAAAAGAAGACCATTTAAGACAGTGTTATTTGATTTATTTATTTTTGCTAGTTATACATTGGTAAAAATATTTTAATGCTATGAAACAATTTGACTTAGCATTTGGTTTGTAACATTAAATTCATGCATAACAGATGCATGGGAACTAATGTAATAATATTAGGTAGTTCCCAAATTGACAAGCTACTTGATAGATTGTAGCCATTAGGAGATTGCATTACATGCATTAGTTACATGTTTGAGAGAAACATTTAACCTGATGCAAAGCTTGAAAATGAACCAGTAGTACTTTATCTTATGTTCCTAAGAAATAAAAATTTCCTACAATATTTTACACTTGATCAAGTTAAACTATTAAAAAATTAAGCAATATTCTGTCACATGAAATCAGTTATGACTAATTAAATAGAAATAAAAACTTGAACCATTACATTTCAGATACAGGTTTAAAAATACATTATGCCCAGAAATATAAACAACAAAAATGCAGTTAGTTTCACGAGAGGTCAGAATAAAATGATTAGTTGTTATAGCTTGGGCATAAGACCACTTACCTAAACCAAGACATCAGTAAAACTAGCCTTAATAATACCAAAAGCAAGTTTAACTTTTTTAAAGGCCACAATAATTTAGGTAATATGATAAATAAATGGGTGTTACCCTCTTTAAGGGTAATTGAAGAGCTATGTAAAATGAATTCTTACTTATTCACCCAATCTACAATTATTAAACCAAAGTAATCTTGCACAAAAGACTGACTCAGAGCACAATAAATGCAATTATACAAATCTAAGTTACACACTAGCATAGTATTACTTAAATTGAAGTCAACATTAATTTTGATGCACATCGTCATTGCATATAAAGAAAATCAAGTGAAACACAATAATATAGTATAGTGTGGATTCAAGGTGAGAAATAGGTAGATTGGGTCTATTGAGAAAAAAATTCTGAAGAGAAACTAGAAAGTGCTTCCCTCTGGTGGCTGTGACAGCTTCATGTTTTCCTTCAGTGTCATGAGACGTCTCAGTTCCTGCAGAACTGTCTTGATAGTGTAATCACGTTGCCATCTAGCAAGAATTGGAACTTGTCTGTTATCCACCTGTACCAAACAACAACAAAATATGTAACAAGTGTAATGAATATATATTATTATTATATTATGATTAATACTTACAAGCCCAGTCTGACTGTTTACACAGTTCATGTTGATTCTAGAAATAAAGCGAGCAGTTGGAGGTTCATCAGGGTATCTGGTACCACACTCAATTTTAAGTGAATACATCCTATTTTCATAAGGCGTCTGTAAAAAAAAAACAATTAGATTGAATACAATAACATACATTTTATAACTTGTGTTAAAAATAACAACAATGTTTTACCCTAGGGGGGCCAATTATCATGCCAGTCCAATGAGTGAGGGTCATATCGTCATCACTCTCGAGTCCCCAAGATATGGTGCCATCGCCCACTCCCTTTTGGCCTTGTTCAAGTTCTTCTAGAAGACGAAAGTTTCGAGGAACCACTGCCCAAAAAAGGAGTATGATTACAATAGTGCAAGAACAAAGCAGTCGAAACGCAAAAAGTAATTATACACAGTTCGCCACAAAATAAAACCTTTTATCAAATGAAACAAAAACTTACCAACGCCAGATGACGGATTCGCCATGATCACAATTTCACCGGCGCGCACTACCTAGCGAAAAAAGTGTACTTTTAAAGATTTATTAAGCAGGCATTTACTATGCAAATCGTTTACTCGCTTTTTGCAGCTGAGCATCCACTATCTAATAATTATAATAAATGATGAAATTTATTCCCATCTATTCCTTGATTTTTTCACTCAAAGAGAAAAAAAGAAGGTTAGCAGTTTTTTGTTGACTTTGACAAATGTCATTACTCTCTAGTCTATGGTATAGTTTTTGACTCAGTCATCCTTGGTCATCTTAGAGCAGAATACCGGATTTGAGTAAATACTCAAAGAATACCGGTAGCTGAAAGTGTCTTACAGAAATCACAATGGGCGAACATTGTTCGATCAATCCTGGCAGTTCCATTCTATATTCAGGTTGATGGTGTAGTGCTAAATTGTTTTTTTTACTCGAATCCTTCAGATTGACCGTCTAAGATCACCCTATAAAAAAACAAGGTCTGTTGGCCGTCAACGGGCCAGCCGTAGACGGAGGGCCAGCGGACCTAAACAGCCGGTCCCAGGCTTAGCACGAGAACCCTCTCTACGCCTTTTGTCGACGGAAGAATAGACAAAAATGACGTTTCAGTGTATACAACAGAAAGTTTTCTACTGTCTGTAGCACGGCGATTACAAAACCAAATGTGAAGAGACTTGTCTTCTCTACCCTAGACAACTGTCTACAACGTCGAGCACGACGCACAAACTTTCTCCGATGTTGACAGCTTGGGATAGAAACCTTTCTTCCGAAATAGTCTACATATAAAATGACCTAGACAACGATTCGTTACTTGTTTTTTCGTTAATTCGAGTAATTTTAGGCGGTGCTTTTTTACTTTTATCATATATTAAGCTGAAATTAACATGTTGGGTTCAAATTGCGCTTTTTATTTAAGTTTTTTTATAGAAAAACTTCAGCGAAGATGGGAAAGAAATACTATTAGAGAGCTTGCTTTGCTTGTTTGGGAGCCTTTGATCTCACGGGAAGTGAGTTCTGTAGAATTATTAAATAAGCAAGGAGATAGTGCAATCAATGTTTATGCGAAGGACTCGGCTAGGACCTGTCGCCCAAAATAAATAATAGATTTTTGGAATTAACAATAAAATAAGAACAACAGTATATGTATCCTACAGTTTTTACACTATGTTGTCCCTTAACTTTGATATATTAGATACCTACATTCACAGGGAATAGAAAACATCTGATTATGAACCAAAATCTCCTCATTAAACACTAAATTATTTATTTATGAAGTACTAGCTGCCGCCCTCGGCCTCGCCCGCGTTGCATTAAGGCTTCTACATACTGGCGCGACACAAAGGCCCCGCACGTCGCGTGACGAGCGGTGCCTTTGTGTCGCGTCGCGAGTCGCGCTGGTCTGTAGAAGCTTTTACTATGTAGTGATTATTATTTTCATTTACTAAATCTTACACACTCAGTTTTAAATGGAGCATTTACCTACTAATAAATAAAATATCGATAAACAACAATACAATAACAATGTTAGTACCTAGTAAAAACAAGGGCTCCCGCAGACAGGCGCGACGTGATAGCGCGACCCGCCAGTCTGCAGTACCCTTAAAGGAGACTTCTTGCGTGACGCCATCAAAATAGTATAATTATGGCTTTTATTTAAATAATGCCTGTACATTATATGCAATTATCAATATTATATAGTGCTCTGTGTATGCAATACAAATGAGTTTTAAAACTTAGTGGCGCCACAGCCAATGATGTATTACCTATATTAGGTCATTGGCTACAGCCATTTAACAATATTTTTAAAAGGGAGATGCGCTAAGGTAGCCCGTGAAATTCAAATTTGATTACGTTTTTTGCAATTTGCAAGTCATAATTATACACACGTTATAAGTTGATTTAAATATGATTCGCGTTCGTAAAAAATATTGCTTTACAGAATTATAATCATTAGAATCGGCAAAACAACTAACTCTCTTCAAAAAATCCTTAGAATTCAAAAAACGTTCGAAAATTTGAATTTCGCGGCTACTCAGCGCATCCCCCTTGACCATTTGCGTTTTGTAATTGAAGAAATATTCGTTAAAACACTTTGCTTCATAGATTTGTTTGAGAACGAAACGCAAAAGTACGGTAAAATTGGGTAGTAATGCACACCACTAGCGAATACCCCGTTGCTATGGACAAGTCACTGTCTACGAAGAAACCCGAGTCTAGGTGTGTCCTCGTGCTCGCGAAGAAGAGATAACGGGAAGTGTAGACAAGCGATGTCTATTCTATAGTAGAGTAGAGATCGAAAACGCCATGCTAACCCTGCTGTCCAATCCAACAGTTCCAGCCACAGAGTACATTTGTTTATAGGAGGAGTTCCAGCCGACATTTCAACGCAGCTGTTTGAGTTTGCGCACAACCAATAAAAAGTGTGGACGTCAAGCATGGAATTAGTATGTACAGTCGCCAGCAGGTCAAGCTACCCGAAACTGTCAAATTTTCCCAATCAACCTTGAACCTTATGTTATAGGGATAAAGTTGAAAATCTATTAAAGAAATTTGACAGATTGTAGTAGCTTGATGTGCTGGCGTCTGTACTATAAGTCAAGTTTAAAGCTCGTGCACACCGGATAGCGCGACATGTTGCGCGATTGACGCCACTTAGAGCATATAACCCAAAGTGGACGCAACACCGTTAACACAATTTTCATTAAATTTTCATAGAAATTGTTCTACCGGTGTCGTGTCACTTGACATGTCGAGCTGGTCTGTTCGAGCCTTTAAAGTTTGTTTACGTTCGTATGTTGAGAACATTCTTTAAAGCTCATCAGCGGCAGCCTAAAAATACGAGGGGTTCCCAAAGGCCCTCCAAAGCAGTTAGAAGCTCGTTACCGCTAGTAACATGCCAAGGACAGGTCGATGAAGAAGGCTTCACTCGCGTGGAGAAGAAGAAGCCTGCTTGTCACAATCAGTGCGGTACCGCATGGACTAGTCCCTTAGAGATGAGACGTATTTACGCTACCAGGTTTTAAAACCAGGGTTTAACTTCGACGGACGTGAAATACTACGGGCGCGATAGCAATCAATTTCTTATGCAAGTATTTTCCAGCTCTGTCTAGCTGGAAAATGCTTAAGACATCTATTTAAGACATGATTTATTTATTTTAGGAGCACAATCGTATTTACAAATAAAAAAACTGAACTTCAATGTATTTGTTTCGCTGATACAATTATCGATCGATATCCGCCCAGCACGCGTGCTGGACGGATATCGAATTAACAAAATATTATGATTTTTTTTAAAAACAATTCTATCTTTATTCTACCCAGGGACCATTTTGGTTACAATTTTAGAAAAACCCTATCGAAAACCCTGTCAAAGGAAAGGGTTTTCGATAGGGTTTTTCTAAGTAGTTATTCAAAAACCCATAAGGTGTGGGTAATTTTGCATGGCTTAAATTAACCCGTTCAAAAGCGTTACCTACACTGTATAGATTTTTATCGAAAACCACCACCAACGGGTCCAACGGGTTACCAAAATTTAATTTAAGCCGTTCAAAAAGGTTACCCATATCGTATGGGTTTTTGATTATCCGCTTAGTAAAACCCTTTCAATGGGTAACCAAAATAGTCTCTGGACTGAATGCTGAATGAATGAAAAATGAAACGAATAACGAACGTCATCTACTCCAGAATCATAAAACGGAATAAAACCTGTCGTCAAAGTAGCGCCAGCTGGTGGCGTGAATTTTCATGAAAACCTTCATTGCACCCCTAAATGTTTTGTGACCAATGTCATGATTTCATGAAAAAGTCATTCATTGGATTTCTGGATCAAATCTAACAATGTATTAATGATTCTAATTATTATAATTCTGTAAACAAATATCTGCTATAGTTGTGAATCATATTCTAATCAAGATACTACCTAAGGACCTGCAAATTGCCAAAAATCGTAAGAAAATTTGAATTTCGCGGGCTGCAACAACAATAATGACCAAGCAACGTGGAACTGATTGATTTGAGGTATAATCTAAGGTGGAATGGTGGTGGATCGCTTCATGTGCGCGAAAGTCTTGTTTAAATTACTTTTTTCTCACGTTATGGGCACTTGAAAAATGAAGTTGTCGGAGTTTCTTTCAAGTGTGGTAACACTATTCTAAAATTGACATTTGTAACCTGAAATTCAGATTCAATTTTGTTTGTTGCATGGGCAAAATCGTCTTTGCATAACTTTCACTTATTCAATGCTTTAGCTAACTGTATTCCATGACGCTGCAACTACTACGCGTCATAAGTAATTCATTTGTATTACCAACTCAAAATTGTTCACATTATTTCGGTCGCCATTGTAAGTTCTTACGTAGCGAATACCGTTATTCGGAGCGGGGGTTGAGACGCGCGAGGGGGGTACGTATCAGCAGCAGCGCCGTTGGAGCGCGAGTTCACTCTGTCACTCGGTCATTACGGTATTTCTGTACAGCGCGTCCTACATTCTCGATCGTGAAAGAAAAAGTGACAATGCCCGAAAACAAACAGTTTCAGCGTCTTCCCCGATTCGTGGTGCCCAAACATTATGATTTGGAATTGGTACCAAATCTGCAGGAATTCACATTTACTGGAAAAACAGCAGTGAAAGTTTCGGTAAGTGGAAATTTCATCATTGACGATGCAAAAAAAAAACGTTTCCATGTGTCTCGGTAATCAGATCGTACCTATTGCCTTTTAGATTTTGAGCTCAACGAGTGAAATAGTGCTAAATTGCTTGGATTTGGAACTGAAAAACGTCAAGTTGCAGTATGAGGATGGAGGTACGAACTCCATTAAGCCGTCCGAAGTCCGGCTCAACGCGGCAGACGAAACTGCAACCATTGTGTTTGATAAGCCACTCGAGGAAGGCGATGCGACGTTGCATTGCGAGTTCAAAGGCGAGATCAATGACAAGATGAAGGGTCTGTATCGTAGCAAGTACCTGACGCCTGCTGGCGAGGAGCGCTACGCTGCAGTAACGCAGTTCGAAGCGACAGATGCTCGGCGCTGCTTCCCGTGCTGGGATGAACCTGCCATCAAAGCTACATTTGATATAACTCTTGAGGTGCCTGCTGACCGAGTAGCATTATCCAATATGCCTGTCAAGGAAGAGAAACTTACTTCTGAAAAGAAGAGGATTCATTATGATACTACTCCTGTAATGTCTACTTATCTTGTAGCCTTTGTTGTGGGTGAATATGACTATGTGGAAAAGAAGTCTCGTGATGGTGTTCTAGTAAGAGTGTACACACCTGTGGGGAAGAGCAAACAAGGCATATTTGCCCTGGAGGTGGCAGCACGGGTCCTTCCCTATTATAAGGAATATTTTGATATAGCCTACCCTCTGCCAAAGATTGACTTGATAGCTATAGCTGATTTCTCTGCTGGTGCTATGGAGAACTGGGGTTTAGTCACATATAGAGAGACTTGTCTGCTGGTGGATGAGGAACACACATCAGCTGTCAGGAGGCAGTGGATAGCGTTGGTGGTAGGCCATGAGCTAGCTCACCAGTGGTTTGGAAACCTGGTCACTATGGAGTGGTGGACACATCTTTGGCTAAATGAAGGCTATGCCTCTTTTGTTGAGTTCCTCTGTGTAAACCATCTCTTCCCAGAGTATGATATTTGGACTCAGTTTGTCACTGAAAATTATATCAGGTATGTATGATGCATAATATTGCTAGGAATGTTGTTAGAAATGCTGCACTATCATACAATTGTAACATACATTATCATAAGTAACATTTGTATAAAATAATAATATAATACATCACCACCCTCATGATTGAATGTGTTTATCTACAAGTAACAAAGGTGTAACAGCTAAAGGCTTCTACATACCGGGGCGACTTGTCGCGCGACGCGACACGACACAAAGGCACCGCTCGTCCCGCGACACGCGGGGCCTTTGTGCCGTGTCGCGTCGCGCGACAAGTCGCGCTGGTATGTAGAAGCCTTAAATTGTAGATAATTGAACCAACAAACAATTATTTGAGAAGGTTTTATTTATCATTTCTTTGTTTGCGAAAATGTTCATCTCATATTCTTTGGATGTTTGCCAGCTATGTAAACTGTTGTAAAGTCATTCACCTTGTTATCACAAGAGAACAATAGAATTTGTTTAATCACCTACATCACTTCAGTGTTCATTCATTATGTATGAATGATTGACCTACATGAGTTTTGAAATTTCAGAGCATTAGAGTTGGATTGTTTGAAGAATTCACATCCCATAGAAGTTCCTGTAGGACACCCATCAGAAATTGATGAAATATTTGATGATATATCCTACAACAAAGGTGCATCTGTAATCCGCATGTTGCATAAATACATTGGTGATGATGACTTCCGTAAAGGCATGAACATTTATCTCACTAGACATCAGGTAAATATGTATTTTATTTTGTTATTAGGGTTCCGTACCAAAATGGTAAAAAGGTACCCTTGTGGTGAGACTAAGGCCTGTATTACAGAACCTCACTCAAAACTCAAGCATTACTTAAAACTCCTTTAAAGTGATTTGATTGGTTGAAACTAGTTTTAAGTCATGCTTGAGTATTGAGTAACGTTCTGTAATATGGGACTAAGTCTGTCTGTCACACCTAGATTTCTCAAGAACTACTAATGCGTTTCCCAACTATTTTGCAAACAAGAAAGAAATTTAAAAAAAAAAACCTTTTTTGTAAAAGGGACTGAAAGGGGGTCTTAAAAATTTGAACTGGGGCTACTAGGGCAAGTGGGGTATCATATGAAAGAGCGTTGTTTGCACATTCTCAAACTTTTTTTTAGGCAGCATTTCTTTCAACTGATGAAAAATGTAAAAAAAAATACCTTATCTCCGAAGTTGGCATAGATAAAAATCTGAAATTATTCTATGTGATAGAAGTTTATGTAAAGACTAGCTGACCCGTGCCCATTTCGTTGTGCGGTAAACATTTTACCGTCTTTTCATTTTTCGGATTAAATTATGGCCTTATGTTATAACACTCACAAAATAATAACGTGGCTTTCAATGGGTAAAAGATTTTTCAAAATCAGTTCAGTAGATCCAGAGATTACCACTACAACCTTACAAACTATAAAATATTTAATATAAGTAGATGAAGCAACGGTTTAGTAATATCCTTAAAAAAAATTACTCGCATTCCGTTTGCTCACTATAGGCAAGTGACTTGCGACAAAATCAATAGCAGTGAATTGGGACTGGGATTGTGAATTCAAACTGCACATTTACCGCTGAGTCGGTCGGTGATTCTTCAATTTTGCCAGCGTGAGGGGTCAAAAGATATTTTTAGAATTCCGTACCCAAAGGGTAAAACGGGAACCCTATTACTAAGGCTCCGCCGTTTGTCCGTCTGTCACCAGGCTGTATCTCATGAACCGTGATAGTTAGACAGTTGAAATTTTCACAGATGATGTATTTCTGTTGCCGGTATAACAACGAATACTAAAAAAACAGAATAAAGTAAATATTTAAGGGGGCTCCCATACAACAAACGTGATTTTTTTTGCTTGTTTTTGCTAGATATTGATAACGGCAACAGTAGATGCTTGAAATATTCACAGAATATTAAGTTAGTCACTTTAAAAATAAATAATTAAATTTAAATAAACCAAGAATTTAAGGGGGGCTCCCATACAACATACGTGATTTTTTTGCCATTTTTATAGATAATGGTACGGAACTCTTCGTGGGCGAGTCCGACTCGCACTTGGCTGGTTTTTTTATTATTTAAATTAGCCAACGGAATAAAAACATCAAAATGACCTTCATTAAAGTTTCCTGAGAATCGGATTATTTTGACTCCCTGCCGTGCTTCCCCAAAACCAGCAATAAAAATACCATCCTGAAACTCAAATATGAATAGTTCTACCGCTGCCATTTTTTGTTTTGGGTGGTAAATTATCAAATAACTTCTCCCGCTCTGGCCGGAGCGGGGAGGGCGTGTCAGACTGTTACAGACTAAAACCCACCCGTGTTCCTTCAAATGCCTATGTGCCAGGGCCACGATATCCCTTTCGGACAGGCTCGTAACCCTGGCAGGCATTAGCCCTTTCGGACCCCGTCAATTGGTGCTGACATTTCTTTGAGGCGCGCGTGGAACACAACGCGCTGTCGACCCGGGCCTGGTCCTTATCGGACGGCGAGCTACCCATCGCTCACCGTCCGCAAGCCCGCGCTCACGGTGGCCGGGAATCGGCCTGCGATTCCCGACGCCCGGGGCGTCTCCTGCGGTGACTAAGGGCGTGAGGGCGCGAACCCTGCCTCACCCTCACGCGTTCCGCCTCCTCCTTCGCATGCATTACTGCTTTGCAGAAGGAGGTGACGGCCTCCCGTGCACTCTCGCTCCGAACCATGGCCTGATCCAGGGCCAGATGCGAGAGATCGCCGCCGCCAATCGCCTCCGTGAGGACATGGCGGTGCTCCGCCCAAGCAGGGCAGACCTCAACCGTATGCTCCACCGTGTCCTCCGGGCGATCCACACAGTGGTGACACCCGGGCGTTTCCTCCCGCTTTATTCTGAATAGGAACCTCCCGAAACTACCGTGTCCGGTGAGGACGTGTGTCAGGCGGAAGGTGAGGAAGCCGTGGCGCCTCTCTAGCCACTCCTCATAGAGGGGACTTATCGCCACAATTGTGGCATGCAAATTCTTTGCCAAATAGTAAATATCCCTAGCGATGGCGCATGCTTATTTTCATCTGTCTCCTATTTGGTGAACAGTAACGTGGCCATGCCATTGTCTTCTCAAATTCGAGACAGCATTGTGCGCCACGTGTCTAAAACTGGGAAATATTCCAACCTTTCACCCAGGATCGGTCAGGAGCTGTTTATGGTTCAAAGCGTGAATACGTCGCTGAAATGTCTTGTAATGGCACCTACGGAACCACCTGTGAACTCATGGCAGCGGGAGAACTATTCCCATTTGAGTTCCAGGTGTTTCAAGATGGTATTTTTATTGCTGGTTTTGGGGACGCACAACAGGGAGTAAAAATAATCTGATTCTCAGGAAATTTCAATGAAGGTCATTTTGATGCGTGTCAGATTTTTACTGACTAAAAGCCACCCGTGTTCCTTCAAATGCCTGTGTGTGCCAGGGCCACGATATCCCTTTCGGACAGGCTCATAACCCTGGCAGGCATTGGCCCTTTCGGACCCCGTCAGTTGGTTTTCCCGCCTTTTTCCAACCCTTACAACACCAGCCTAAACCAAAGATACTAAGCAATAAAATTAAAATACGAACGTAGGTATTCAAGGACACTTTTTCTAGTAAGAACGACTAATACTAAAAACTATTATAGTAATACCACAGTGTGAAATACCTACACAATAAGTAATTCGCAAAGAAATAGAAATAACAAAATTCCAACCCGGCAATAGGTAAAAACACAATTATTATCCTCCAATTTAAAATTAGGAAGCGAAACAAACCAAAACGAAAACCAAATAACGATGATGAAAAATATTTCAAAGCAAATTAGTAGTAAGTAATAACAAAATATCGCAGAACAGAAATTTCGGTAAGTATAGCTTGAACGTGTATCGCTTAGGTTTGTATTCTGTGATTGATACATGACTTCGTTTTTTGATACGATCGGCTTGCAAGCCGCGATTAAGGTTAAACATTGTGAAGTTTTCCCCTTGGCATTCTCGACTTTAATGCTATAAATGCAACGTTCAAATTACCTGAATACCAATTAGAACCTCATTTCATTATCTTTTAGCAGATGCCTGCATACTGAAAAATACTGGCCACCTAGAACTGGCATAAAAACTTTATAACGTTATCACGCCTGCACTGAAACATACTGGCCACCTAGAAAAAAAAACTAAATATAAACCTCAAGACACTTCCAAAAATTCTTATTTCAATGTAAAATATGCATTAACGCGTTGTCGTAAAATTCAATTTATATCTTTATCGGCCTCCGAATTCTAATTTCAATGTAAAGTATGCAATAACTCGTTGCCGTAAGATTCAATTTGGATCTTAACTGGATTTGGTATATTTTTCATACAAACATTAAAAACCCTTATTTTCACCCTTAAGCGCCGAATTTCGTAAAATCCTTTCTTAGTGAGCACCTAGAAGTCGAAAGGGACAATCAGGCCAACATTCATGTCTCTAACTTTAAAAACATAGGACTTTGACACCACTTTTCAACCGCTTAAGGTGCGAATTTATAAAAATCCTTTCTTAGTGCGCGCCTGCACCCCATAGAGAGTGCTTGTGCCAAATTTTAGACCTCATGGCCCAGTAGTTTCCGAGATTTCGTGATGAGTGGTCAGTGAGTGGACTTCTCTTTTATATATGTAGATTATAAGAAAAATAAAACTATGTCTCTAAATAGCATAGTTATTCAGAAATCATCAACATCATATATACGTACGGAACCCTCGGTGTGCGAGTCCGACTCGCTCTTGACCGGTTTTTTTATTTTTATTGAAATGATACTTCATATTATTATGTGGTGATTCAATAATTGAATGAGAATTGAGAGTGAAATTTATAGGACACATTTTTCATTTACAGACATTTAGGCACATTTTGTTACATGAGAGAGAAGAAAGGTATAACTCTCTCTGTCTCTCACAAAGTCAAACCCTCTTATTACAAAACAAGGTTTATCTTCAGACCCAGGTTCAAAACATGGAGCCATTATTGAATTTCGAACTTTATTCCGACTATGGTACAGTTCCTAAACACAAAACTGACAACTTAGTACCAAACTAAGTTTTCAGTTTTGTATAAAGAACGGTATTTCAATCACTGTTACGTTCTTATTACAAAAACTGGCTCCATGGTTTAAGCCATGTCAAAATATAAACCATGTTTTGTAATAAGGTGGTTACTGTTTATTTTTTATGAATTTTTACTTCTATCACCTGTATGGTGCTGTATGCGCAACTTTTGTTTTTAAACTGACTTGTTAAATAACATGAGATTCAGGATTATCTAGTGCATACATCCAGCATTAGATACCCTTGAAAATAATAATACAACATGGCCACATTAACTGTTAACAGGGTAACCAGCCAGGAGCTACTATTTTAACAAAATATCAGACATTATAAACTTGATCATTATTCATATAGTGGGTAATTGTGATATTTTGCATTATGTTCTGTTTAATATTGTAATGATAACATTATGTACATGCATAAAACTATAATTATGTATCTTTTGTTATCTTTTAGAAGTATTTTATATGTAGTAGACTAACCTACAGGGACAGTACATAATTAATAAACAAAAAACAACAAATTATCAAAGTAAAATTAAAATCAAATTCAGATACTTATTTTTAACATTTGTATTTCCAGTACAAAAACACATTCACAGAGGATCTATGGGCTGCGTTGGAGGAAGCTTCTAACAAGCCCGTTGGAGCTGTAATGTCCACATGGACAAAACAGATGGGATTCCCTGTTGTTGAGGTTGGTATTGGAATTTTGTAACTTAATCAAGAATGTGTTCTTTATAATCTATTACAGTATGATTTGTAATGATTGAATCAAAAACTCAGTTCTATTTACTCATGGATTTAAAATAACAAGCAATTCTTCAAAAGCTGAGAAGATTTATTCTTATCTATAAATAAATAAATAAACATTTTCATTTTTTTTTTTTAAACGTTGCCCTACACTAGGAATTGCTCCTGTATTGTGGGTGCGTTTACAAACATTAAACTCACATACACAAACAGCCAGACCCGGAACAACTACTTGTAGGTCATACAAATATTTGTTCCGTGCGGGAATCGAACCCGCGACACGCAGCGCAGCATTCAATCGCTTAACCACTGCGCCAACCGTGCTGTCATCATACTTATGTCTTTTCCTGAATTATGTTAGGATGGTGAAGAAGGATTTTTTGTATATTAAAACTATTCTTGTTTTAGGTGAGCTCAGAACAACAAGGGCCACACCGACTCTTAAAACTGACACAGCAGAAATTCTGTGCAGATGGTAGTCAAGGCGGAGACACACTTTGGATGATACCTATCACTATCTCAACACAGGAACAACCATCAAAGGTAGGTTTATACTATACTTATAAGGTAGGTTTATGGCCCGCGGCCATGATACCAGTTTCATTAGATTAATATTAATAATTAATTAATTAAAAAATAATTAATTATTTAAAAATGTAATCCATATGTATTTATTCATAATAAATGAAAATAATTAATTAATAATGAAACATTGTTTAAAGTTAAGTAATGCAACTTTTAACTATACATATTTGACGTTTAAATTTCTCTTAAATATAATCAACGTTTATAAATAAACCTTTTTCAAGTTTAACAACCTCTTCATTTATTACCTTGAATTTCTTTGTATATAATATTAAGATAATGATTATTATTTTATCCGTTTGGTGCCGGACGTAAAGAATAGCACCATCCCATTTCTTCCCGTGGGTGTCTTAAAAAGCGACTAAGGGACTTACTAGAGAATGGGCAGCAGCATTCTCTATGCATTTCTAAAACCATACTGCGATCGCAAACCCGCCTGCCAGCGTGGCGATTATGGCAAATCCCCCCTCTTTTTTGGGGGAGACCTATGTCCAGCAGTGGACGTCTTTCGTCTGAAATGATGATGAATTATGATTATTATTTTATGCATGGAATTTGCAATCGCAAAAAATTGCGGTTCATTTAATTTTAAGCTATACATTTCCATGAATTGGTGCCCAAATATATTATTAGCCAAGGGAAAAAAAATCCGATCTGATGACATGACACAAACAAAATGCTGGTCTATGGAAACAGATGAAGATATGAGATGTATACCCTAAATGCCATGTTCACTTGCTTTTAGCATATATGTGTGATCATGCTCATATACTTATTTGAGTTGTTTATATTTCAGGTAGCTTTATCTACTGTATTGGAAAAGAGAACACAAGAAGTTGTGTTGAATGATGTCTCAGAGAGCTCATGGGTCAAACTTAACCCTGGCACAGTAAGTTTAAAATGCTAATAATTTATTTTTAGGGTTCCGTACCTCAAAACGAAAAACGGATTGACTGCCCCTCTGGCGGAGTGTACTGATGCGTTATCATGGGAAGAAGGATCACGCTTTAAGAGCGCTGTTATTTTTTTTCCAAGAAAACAGGCAAAAAACTTTATAGGTATGAGGAACAGTGTGTAAAGTTTACTCATCCTCTATAGAAAAGGAAGGATCCTCAGACCAGACGGGTGTTGTGTCTGGTGGACAACTGCCCGACGATTGATGTCGGGACGTTGTATAGTATAAGCTAGTCGCTCGGTATACTCTGCTTGCGCGATGTAGGACTTTGTGTGACGTCAGTGTGAAGCGTAGTTCGCATCTGGCGATGTTGATGCCGCCACAAAACTGAAATCCTTACTTATTGACAAGTAGTTTTTGAACTTGTCAATTCAGCTAATCAGGCGTTACAAAAGTAATACATACACATAAAATCATGGCTTTTTCCCCATGAGGGAAACAGAACACCACCTGCTAAAATCCTGATACAATATGTAACAAAAACCCTGTTGTTCCTTCTACCTACGTTTTAAGAATCGGTATACATACGTAATAAAGCAAGTCATTTTTAAAAACTGTTCAACAAAAATTATTAAAATATATATTTAATTATTAATGTTTGTAATGTTTAACTGATTTCTTACCTTTTTAATTCTTTGGTTATGACTTCTCGACTAGCCAATGCTTATTTTTTTTAAATTATAATTCCACCAATGTTGTGCTTGTAGGTCAATGTATACGTCCCTAAAAGGGACAACAGGGTTTTTGTTACATACTTTATAATAGTTTTTGCAAAAGAGTATTATATTTCCCTTTAGGTTGGCTACTACCGCACTCGCTACCCCGCGTCGATGCTGGCGCAGTTGGTGACGGCTATCCGCGACGGCTCGCTGCCGCCACTGGACCGACTCGGCCTCCTTGACGACTGCTTCGCGTTGGTGCAGGCCGGACACACGCAAACCGCAGAGGTAACTAACTAACTTAACTACAAATCAATTGATTCTTCCAGGTATTGGTAATATAAATGTTTTGTTGAAAAATACCTTTTTGTTTTCAGTCTTTGAAACTTATTGAAGCCTTCACCAATGAAACAAATTTCACAGTGTGGTCTTCAATCTCTAATTGCCTATCGAAACTGAGTGTCTTATTCTCGCATACACCTCTGAACAAGCCCTTGAAAAACTATGGTCGCAAGCTATTCTCGAATATCACTCGACGTCTAGGTTGGGACGCTGAGGAAAAAGAGAGCCATCTCGACACATTGCTCAGAAGTTTAGTGCTCAACAAAATGATTAGCTTCGAAGACCCAGATACTATTAAAGAAGCAAAGAGTCGGTAAATAATAGTTTTTCCTACTAATCCTGCTCAATTTTTTTATTTTTAGTAGGTAGTCATTTAATTATTTTTTTCGTAGTCGTATTCGCTTATTTAAATAAAATGGCTGAGAAGTTTCTTTTATTAAAAATTAGTTTTGTATTATTGACCTTATTTTATAGCAGCTTTTACCACGTGATTTTGTAGCACTAATTTACATAATAATTTGATGCAGTTTCGAGAAGCACTTGTCGGGCGCGTGCTCGCTGCCGGCGGACCTGCGCTCGGCGTGCTACCGCGCCGTGCTGGCGGACGCAGACGAGGCCACGTTCCAGCGCTTCCTGGGCCTGTACCGCGCCGCCGACCTGCACGAGGAGAAGGACCGCATCAGCCGCGCGCTCGGCGCAGTCAACGACCCCGCGCTGCTCAACAAAGTGCTGGAGTTCGCTATCTCGGTAAGCATCGTCATAGGCGCTCCGCAGACGGCGTACGTTTTGACCACGAATGAGCGCGAGGGAGATCATCGGTCAGTTTGTCCTCCGTGTGCGTTATTGCATAGATTTCCAAATGCTCTAACGACGCGGACAAATTGTCCAACATCTGGTCTGCGCCATAATGGAGGCTAGCGACCGCCGTCGGATACGGGATCACCAGTGATCGGAATATGTAGAGTTATTATACCTAAAGTTAGAAAAAGAATAGAGACAAAGTGGAGATGCCTTACGACAAAATATTTTTGTTTATATTACTATTTTTATTTATATTATTGTAATACTATTCTCACATTTAAAACAGTATATCGTGTTGCTAGCGGGGTCGTGGTGATCCACGACTGTACAATCGCTTCGGTAGGTTTGGTCGCAATTTGATTGCGATGAGGGAGCAAAATTACTGTACACAATAAGACAAATTATATAATAACTTTAACTTCGTCCCGAGATTTCTTCTTTTTGTATATGGTTTAATGATAGGATTGCGAGTACGTACAACATTTTAGCATAGACTAAAATATAAAACAACTGTTTGAATAAAATTCCATGGATTACTGAATAAAATTGTTTGAATTTGGAAAATAAATCAAGAATAGTTTTTAGAATGTCTTAAAAGTCATGTAAAATTCATAAACTTACCAAGCAGTTTGATTACCAGAGCAAATGTCAGTATTTCAGTTGCGGTAAAACGTAGTCCTTATAATCAAGCCAAAGTGGTCATGTGATGCAGATCCAATAAACGATCAAACAAATACAAGTAAAAAAAACAACGAGTCAAATATGCGTACCAACTTGAGGAACTACAGGAGTGAGTGATGCGCGCACGACGACGCTAGGAAGGCGAAACACCCCTCTACCCCTCAACCCTTTTGTCATTGTATACAATGACAAAAGGGTGCAGTCAGTACAGTCACAAACAAAAGATAGCAAGATAGCAAGTTATTCTGGGAAACGAAAACATGAGGCGGACCCAGTTCTTTACCTGAATTAATAACAATAGAAAACGTATCTACTGGTTTTTTGAGAATGTCCTTGTTTTTGAGGTTGGTTAAAAAGGAAAATGAATTCAATTAGTTAACTGTTTTAATTATATTAATATCAAATGTACATACATAAGTGTAGTCCCGAAACTCGGAACAAATATTCCGAAAAAAAAAATTGTCGTAAGTAAGTCTCCGCTTTTTTTGTCTCTGTTCTTTGAACTTTACGTATATTAGCTCTACCTATTTCTTTGAACTTTACGTATATTAGCTCTACCTATTCCGATCACCGGTGATCACACAAACGACAGCAACTTACCGCAACGAATACGTGCATTTGTGGGTGGATGCGTCATATGCCCAAGAGTGAAAGTGGAAATACATCACGTACACATGCCTGGTTGCAAAGCCAGTGATCGATAAAGATATTCAAAATTGTATACCGGTAGTTTGCGAGTATTAGACCGAATCCCAGTACGATGTATGATAAATAAAAATGTCCTAAGCCATCTTTTTTACTTTTACAGGATGAAGTGAGGTCTCAAGACACCGTCTTCGTAATAGTTTCGGTAGCAGTCAGTAAAAATGGTCGCGATCTCGCTTGGCAGTTCTTCAAGGATCACTGGCAACAATTCATGGATCGGTATCAGGTAAGTTATCATTACATAGTAACATTCAACATAAAGCAACTTTGAGTATATTTTGACGTGTTCGCCTGTATCGATTAGAATTGTGATAACTCATACGCTATTTTGTTAATTACAGGGTGGCTTTTTACTAGCCCGACTGGTAAAGTCAACAACGGAGAACTTCGCGTCGGAAACTAGTGCGCAAGAGATCGAGCAGTTCTTCCGCACGCACCAGTCGCCTGGCACGGAGCGATCGGTGCAGCAGGCGCTGGAGACGGTCCGGCTCAACGCGGCGTGGCTGCGTCGGGACCTCGCCTCCTCCACCACATACCTACAGTCCTACCATTGACCACACCCGGTACATCCCCTGTAACTTTACGATTCTAAGCTTATTTTATCGATTATAACATAACCTGCCGCCGAATTTATTACTATTTTGTTATAATAGTAAATTATTTGCAGGACCAAATGACACAAGACTGAAAACTACAACGAAATCTACAGTAATGTCATCTAGTATTATTTAATTTCAACTACATTTTGCATTGTATACTGTGCGTTCACTATAATTTGACGCGTGACGCGATTGGTAGCACTGAATTTTGCAGTCACGTGATTGGAAGTTCTGTTCTATCAGTCGCCAATTTGAACTCTATCAGTATTGAAACTAAGACTAGATTATACACACTACGACTGCAATATTCAGTGCTACTAATCGCGCCACGCGTCAAATTATAGTAACGCACGACTGAACCGACAGTTAACAGTTATGTAGTCCAACTGTTTCAATGTGCTATATTTTTTTACTAATTTATTGGTTATAATTATTGATTATAGCTGACTGAAGAATGTCGACCTATTTATTTCTTGGTCAATAGACAAAACATACAATGCAACAATTTTATGAATTAATTGTATTTTTAAAATGTGGAATCATTGCTAAATTTGATAGTTAAACTGTAGTTTTGTTATTCGGTCATATACGAAAATTAGTAAAATTAGAAACTTTACTTTCAAGAGCTGCATTGATTTTCAATACCATTTATGCATTTGTTTTTTTTTTCTCTAGAAGTTAGTGCATAGAGTTGTTTACACTCAATATTGTTGCAGAATGAGCTATCATATACATAAATTTCTTTACAAAGTAGTTTATTATAATTTGGCCTTATTTCTATTAATTAATGATTATCGATTAAAAACGGCTATCGCTTGCGATGTAATTTAATTACGCTAGGGTGTCAATCACCTCACTAGATGTCGACTCAAATGTGATACACTTTAATTTCGTATTTTGCATCAAGTTCCACCTACAGGCCTACTTATTTTTTCTTTGTAAATGTGTATAAAATATTATTTAATTTTTGTTAAAAATGTTGAGTGTTTTACTGCTGAGTGCATTTTTATTTAGTTTCAGTTCTGTAGGACCAAGTAACATTTTGGTATGTGTTACAGATACTCATTTAAACCTTGTGCAATTGTTTTTTTATTTTATTAAAGTTGCATTATAGTTAATGTAATTTATTTGGGGATATAATTACTTCAAGACGCATTCTTTTATTTGTAGAAAGTTACTAAAAGAAAAATAATATAAAAATTTGTAGTGTTATTTTAATTGAGCATGCCAGATCCAAAATAAAATACTTAAAATAGCGCTACCAGAACTTGTTGAATTTGTAGTTATGTAAAATAATGCGTGTTCAAATCATCCCAGTTTATTTATTTGTTGACATGCAAGCTTAGTCAAAATTGTGATTTTGGGGCTATAACAATTTAAAGTTACCATTAGTGTCACATTTGTTGTCATCACTGATTTGTTTTGTAAGACTGTGTTATCGCAATAAATCGTACAAAATAATGTTTTTTTTTTTATTCATAGAATCCATTAGATAACAAAAAATACAATTTTGAAGTCTGCATAGTGTCACACAGGTAAGGGTTCCACAGTGGCCTAATAAAGAGCAAATAAAATTGGTTGTGCATTACTCGGAACAGTAATAGATAAGAGACTGCGCTCCAATACACGTACTATCATGTCCGTGACCACCAACGCCAATAGCTTCCAAATTTGGCAAATAATTAGTGCTCGAACAACAAAATTGGTACCTGAGTAGTTTTTGAGAAAATCTACTTTGAAGGTGGTCCGCCACCCCACCAATGGCATAGTATATCTCGTAAACTACTGGAGTAGTCAATTTGAATTTTGGGCATTCATTTTATCTTGCAGGGTACTAATTTTCCATGTAGGTTTGAGGAAAGCGACAAGCTCCTCGTGGTCCTGCTGAACGAGCGCGCGAAAGTTATCATTGTTGATGTCTGGAAAATACAAATTTTTCATTTCTGTTTTTTTTTACGAAATTAATCACAAAAGGGTACTAATTATTTGTATACTTAGAATAGCTGTAGCATGCCTTATTCAGCCTTCATGGTGGTCCTGCTAAAGGGAGCGAGACTTCGTGACCACCTTCAAAGTCGATTTTCTCAAAAAACTATTACGGTACCAATTTTGTTCGAGCACTAATTAGCACCCATTGAGCACTATTTGCCAAATATAGAAGCGATTGGAGTTGGTAGTCACGAACATCGCACTATCGCGGGCATGCAAATGGACCACCGTAAGGACTATTCCTGCTTGCAGCGCTCGGCCGCTTACCTACGCTCATCAACCAATAGCAACGCCGCATCAGACTTTTCTGAGCCCCAGCCCCATGATTTTCTAAATTGAAAAAATAAAACAGGTAAAGGGTGGTCACTCAGACATCTGTGATCACTATATCAGAGCCTTAAAATTTTATTTAAACAAACATGATTTTTTATTGGTCGACGCAAAAAGGGTCACCGCCCCTGCCAAAGCGTCCATTTTAGGTCCTCAGGGGGGCCTAAAATGGCTGCTTTCACAGAATCATACTATGATGATGTGATAAAACTACAAACTTACGGTTTTCGGACTTTTTCCTGTCCTTGTAATGCGAGACCTTGCTTGCCAAATTTCATGATTCTAGGTCACTGGGAAGTACTCTATAGGTTTTGATTTATTTGCAAGTATCAAAATATGTCGAATGAATCCCCGTATTTTATTGCGTTGATTTAGAGGCTTGATTTTTTTTAGAGTTCAAGGGACCGTAGACGATATTAATTTCAATTTGATATCTCCACGCGTTCCCGCGATAAAGGGTCTTGACAGACTGACAGACAGACAGGCGGACAACGTAGTGATCCTTAAAAGGGTACCGTTTTTTGTTTTTGAGGTACGGAACCCTAAAAATGACGTTTCCGTGTAGACAGTTTTCTACCGAGAAGGGTAGTATGCGATTTCTATTCTATAGTAGAGTAGAAATAGTAAGCGTCATGTTAGGACTGTTGGTCATTCTTCTGGATTATATCTAAAATGTGTTATAATGAGTAGATAGAAGCAAAAAATAAAACACTTTATAAAACAGTACATCTATATTGCACTATAACATCTCACTGAGTATTGTACAAATCGTGTATCGTTATTACGAAAATGGATTATACTAAAATACAAACATTACATAGTGACGCCAATTAAATAGCTAGCGGGTGCATTCCACAACACAATCTAATAGGTACACAAGAACAGGGCACAGAGCAATCCTTGTAACACACCAACATTACCGTAGATCAAAAACATATAAATCAATCGTTTTGTAAAATCGACACTTTCGAAATTGTATTTAGAGTACAAATTAGATAAACGGCGGCGGTCTATCTGGCGTTTAACTTAAGCATTGCGTGTGCACTACCTTTATAATATTCAGAATTTTACATAGTCTATAATTTACTTTGATGCAATTTTAAATCATGTTAACTAGTAATAATTCGTTTTCTTAAGTCACACAATGTGAATATTATTGCGCCTTTTTAAACTATTGTGTAAACTAGTTCAAAGTAGCTAAGATTAGACGAGTCAAGTCGCTTCCCCCAAACATTTATGTTACGAGTATATTACATAGGCTTTAATCTATTGCTTGTACGTAATATACATATCATTTTAATTACAACCTTTTATAATGCAGAAGTCAGATCTTTCAACAACATTAAACTTCATTATTACATTTAACTAGACTTTCTTTTAGAGTTATTACCATTATTTTACAATTATTATGTACAAAAAAAACCATTTACACATTGAAAGGTTCACACACATAAAAAATTAATCCGTTTAAGGTACTATAGGGGTGTTAGGACATTTAACAGATAGTGTTTGATACGGCTGTATTATACAGATTATCTTAATACTAGTTAATTTTAACATTGTACACTTTGTCTTCATTCACTGCGACATACGTGTTTGGAAAATAAATGCAATTCTTTATGTTTTTTATTGATTCATTTATGGATTCTACATTGTGTTTCTTTCAAAAGTGACCTGCTAATAAACACAATGAGAGATACTAAAGACATACTCGTAAAACTATTTCGAGTTTCAGTTTAGCAGTCATTTTCCAAACATTCTGTATAACCAAATCGTAACTAGCTACGATGAGGTTTATTGCTTTATAATAATATATTACTGCAGTTGCAGTAGTTTTGCGTAAATTGACAAATTCAGCAACATCTCTATTCCATGAAGGCAACTTTAAAATATTATAATAGGTACTCCTAATTATAATTATGAAACATTCCATTCTTACTATGGGTGTTGTCTTGTTTATTAATTGCTTTAAATATTGCCTTTACTTTGTCCTAGTTAGTACGAAATAACAACAATAGGTTCCGCAGATTAAAACCCAAAACATTTCTAATAATTTAAAATAATACTGCTTAAGAACTTCTCATTATTATTTTTAAATTTTCTGCACAGGAAAACTTTTATCTGCATACGAATATAAAAAACTAGTTTCTGCCCGCGACTTCGCCCGCGTGTTTTAATATAAAACATATCCTATGGCACTCGGCAATAGCGTAGCTTTCTATCAATGAAAGAGTTTTTGAAATCGGATCAGTAGTTCCGAAGATTACCCCCTAGATAAAAACAAACAAATTTTACCTCTTTATTAATAGATTAAGCGTACAAAAATGGGAGATCATTTTACATACACGCGAATATACTCGTATCTTTTTAGGAATAATTAACTAGAGACCGACTAGTCTACTCATTTATATACTTTTCTGATCTAAGTTACGAATTTCACTAACCAACTCACACACATTTAAATAATCATCAATATTAGGATTGCACAAGTGTTGTAGCGAAAAGGAACGCAACATTTTGAAGCAATTGTCAACGTTCAAAAGGGGTCAGTGACAGTTCAGATTTTAATATTAGTAGGATTTTATCTACTAAACACTCATATCTTTTACTCTTCGTACCAGATGTATAGTACCATCAGCATTAAATACATGCAAAAATATTCAACTCTCTTTTATTCAAAATATAAAGTATTCTAGCTTACAGAAATATATAAATATTTTTTACCGTTTTAAACGGTTGCAAAGTAGATATACTTACAGGAGAGTCAGCCAGTTGGAATATTAAAATTGTTTAATGCTGACTGTACTAAGTTATTATGTTATGTACAGAGAAAGAACGTCTGTACTTACTTGAAGTACAAGTATAATACGTTAATATTATTTCGGACGGTATTTTAAAAGCGGTATTTATTCGGTACAGCTTAGGAGCCATCTCCACGGGCGTGAAAATTGCGGCGTTAGCTTTACCGTGCCATCAAATTGAATATCTAATAATGTAAACTCTATTAATTAATCTCCACACGGCGATATCGATAATTTGAAGGCACAGCGTGATTCTCGTCCGTAGAGATGGCGCCGTAGTGTTAATAATGTGTTCCGACTTGCGAGCAAAGACCGCTGCGTGTAACGACAGTCAACAGTACTTCCTAAGTAGTTTCAACTTTGCACCAAGCTGCAATAAGCATGATCGAAACTATAAATTAAACCTGTTGTTTAGTAGTTTGTGCAACATACAACGTGCACTGGGCAAAGTTGATACTTCACGGGACGTACTGACTTTAGCCAGGTCGTGGTCTATGTTAGTAACACATTTATAACACGAATCATGTATATACAATAAAAAAAAATAAGAAGTTTCGATTTATTATGAGCATTACATCATAAGACATCTACATCGCAATTTATGTCATTGTGTTCATTGCATGCAATCATTACATGAAAACATTTCTAAAGTTGTTAATCTGAGCAATCTTAATTTGAATAAGATAGTAAATATTATGGAATATCTATTGTATGCTATTTGCAAGTAACAGTCCAAATATGAATACATAATTACAACAACAGTAAAGATTTAATATTTGTATGTGATTATAAACTGCGATTTCTGTAATATACACTATACTTACACTATTCATCTAGAAACAATAATTAACTCCACACAACTAATCTGGGTTTTATGATGTAGTTTGTAATGTAATGTAATGTAATGTAATAATAACTAAATAAAATAAAGAACTGACTAGAGACAGAGATAGATAGAAAATTATGAGATAGTCAAATGAAAATAGCTGTTCGATAAGAAATTAATCTTTTATCATTTCATACCATTTTATGAATTTTCTTATTATTAATTTTATGAGAGAAGAACTCAAGATCCTCAAATGATTTGTCTTTAAATTTTTAATTATATGTTTAAATAGTATGCCGATTATTCTGGTCTGAAACCGATATGATTTGACGCTACTGTCATGGGTTCTTCAAAAAATATGCGAACTACAACTTTTACGTTGTGTGTTCATTCACAGCGCTTATATACTGAAATGAGCAGAATGGAGAAGTCTCTTATTAGTAACAGACTCAACTTGTAGTTTGCAGTATTTACAAGAATTAAAACAGGATACAGGAATACTATACTGTTTTAGATAAATTAAAATGCCGGAATAGTACTTGTATGATTGAAATGTACATTGGAGACATTTATTTACATAATTTATTTCTATCAAACATCAGATTACAGATTTTGAAATTTTAACATTTTCTTTCGAGGATTACTATTATTCTTATTAGAAATCTATATAAATTACATTTAACTAATGGACATGACCAAATCGTATGATTTGATTTCAACTGAATTATACTATACATAAAATCACACAAATTATCTAATAAACGCTTTTCCTTACAATATTTAAAATATAATATAATATGTCACATTATATTTTTAGATATTAAACCTTGTTACTTTTCGGAAACTATAAATATATAATTAATGTACGGTCATGTACTTATACTAACTCATGTTATTGGGAAATATAGTTAATTCATTTGCTTATAATTAATCATGTAATTTATTTAAGTCAATGAATTATTTATTTTACACAAGGTTTAATACATTTTAATCTTGCTTGTAAATTATGAAGTCACGTCGGTAAGTACATAGTTATAGTTATTTACAACTTTTGTGACGATAGAAGAGAGTTGGATATAGACCAGGCCAACAAAATATGTACAACCCTGATGGAGACCGCCGATCAAAGATGGAGACTTTGCATTATTATTCGTTATGTTCTTTGACCAATTGTCGGCCATGACTATAATCAATTAATTAGTAGTCACAAGATACAACCCGATAGATAGTGACCCGAATCTTGAATAATTATATGTGGGCGTCCAAGCAAAAATTGCACTTCGCGATTTTAATTGATTTTTAATTAATGCTTAATTATTATCTACAAGTTCATATAGTAAATGACTTTATATGAAATTTCTAAGTACCAAAAACTAAGATAAAAGTTTAGTAAAAAGGTACCAGTACCAAATCTGAAAATGCTTTTTTCTCAAATCAAGCTTTTTTAGAGTTTCAACTTCAAATGTCTGATAAAAAAATGTGCCTGTTTTTGATTTGTTTTTTTAATCCTTAATAGCCCGACTACTCTACCGGGACTATTCTAGATACCGAATCCAGTCTTAACTCAATACCCACTACTGGACCCTTTTTGCTTGGACGCCCACATATTTTTATTTAATAATTCTTCTCGACTTGACATCACACAATTTGAGCAAACATTTTTAGGAATAAGGGAAGGCGTAACTAACATAAAATCTATAAAGGAGTAGAGATCAAAACACTCAATAAAGACAAATTATAAAAGATACGAAACTTTTTAATAATACTCTATTATAGTAGCAATAGAAACTATCAAGCATACTTGATATTTATAATTTTAAGAACGTGTATAATATTGGTGGGGACATGTCGCTTATAAATACAGGTTCTTCATTTGTCTGAAACTAGGACTAGAAGCGTGAAGACTTGTTTTTTACGAAAATATAATTCGCTGCTGTATTGAGCGACAGTTGACAATACAACACGAATGTTACTACTTAACACGCTCTACAGTCAGTGAAATTAATTGTTTATCAATACACTACGTAAAATTTTCCGTGCTTTTAGCCATTTCATACAACTGTCAAGTTGTGATTTGAATATACGGACAATTTAAGTTGGTAGTCAATTTGATAAACAATCAATTTCCCTGACTTTACGTGCTCTACGAACTCCATAAGGTGTGGAGTTAGATGTCGATATACCGTAACGTATCTGTGAAGATAACTTGCAACGAAAACACACTACGTTGCTATCTCTCTATAATCTTAATATTTTTCTCATCTTTGAAGCTCATTATGAACTCACTCTTTTTTGAGCGACACATTTTGGTTAAATATTTTAAACAATAACCTAGATAGTACTAAAAAAAAGGTTCTTGTGATTTTCCAATACCTGTACGGTCAGGAAGCGAAAATATTAAACAATTTTCAAACACGTTTAAAAAAAAATAACGGGCGAATTTCAACTCGTCGAACTTTCATTTCCATTTATAATATTGGCAATAAGTAGTCGGAAAAATAATAAGGTGCAGTTAAAAGTCCACCTTAAGGTGCTTAACATTTTAATTTCTTTCTGTGCTTTTCTTGACTGTGCAGTCAGCTTTAAAAAAATGTATACACGGACAAGTAACCATTTTACAACCATTGTTCCAAAATTGTGTATCCACGTATAGGTACAAAACATACCTAGTATACAATTTATTTTACCAAAATTAAGTAAACATTTTGTCCCAAAACATCTATATACCCTATGACTAAAACAATGTACACAGCAAAAGTTCCAGAACGAGGTAAATAAGACTGACAACGTCATACGACTTCTATCGAATAACACATCTTTGACTTCGTTTAATAGAAGAACAAGATTTTTTTCGTTTTCATTACATGTCACTGACGTTTAACCTATACGTGGATACAATGTTATGGAACGGTTTTTGACGAAAATTGTAAAACTAAATGGTTTGTTGTCCATGTATACATCTTTTTAGGGTTGACTATAAGTACATAGATACTTCTCATAACATTGTGAACTGCTTTATCGTAGCAGAGTCAGAAAGGGACTGTAACAAATCAGATCAGCGCTACAATTTATAAAAAGATCGCGCTGTAGTTTCAGTGCTTGGTGCAAACTACTTATTGTGTAGCTAATTTAAATTAGCACAAAATGCAATGTATGTAATGTGTTGGAGGTACAGTGTAGTACTTTTACATGTCTTATTCAGTAAACAATTAATCTTGTAACCGAAAATCACGAGTTGTCGGAACAATAACACTTTTAAAGTTACTATGAACGTAATGTTTTTTTGTAAGAAACACATCCTGTATAAATAATATCAAAAACTGTTTCGACTTAACCATTTAAACACTATCCCCTTTATTACAAAACAAGGTTCATCTTCAGACCCAGGTTTAAAACATGGACCCATTATTGAAATTCGAACTTTATTCCGTCTACGGTAAAGTTCCTAACACAAAACTGACAATCTAGTACGGAACTAAGTTTTCAGTTTTGTATAAAGAACGGTATTTCAATCACTGTTACGTTCTTATTACAAAAACTGGCCGCATGAATTAAGGCATGTCTAAATATAAATCTTGTTTTGTAATAAGAAGATTTTGAGAAACATAATCCATGTTTCTCAAAATTGAAATCACAGTTTGATAATATTTGTTTACCAAATAAGGCAAGTAAAGAGAAATACAGTTTAGGATAAATGCGGTTTACATAAATTAAGACTATTATAGCTTACTCTACGATTAGGCATCTCGGTAAGTGTTCGTGCAGGTAGTCGAAGAGTTCGGGCGACGCTCCTGGGCAGTTCGTGAGCTCGAGTTCACGCAGCTGTCGCAGTTGTATGAGGCTCGAAAGACCACCCGACGTTAGTAACGGACACCCTAGGAAATTACACAAGTATTATTTTTACTATGTCCCACGCATTTGCCATAGTTCGTAGTCATAAAACGCAAAAACCGAGGCAAAGGTAAAGTTTAATACAGTAAAATGTGTTGTGCTTTCCTCTTATCTACATACACATACATATTCATGGAAAACAATACTTGCATAACACTGTTTCAGCAAAATGTTTAAGGGTTGCAGAAAACCAATTGTTTACCATGAATATGGGGCTCAGTTAAGCATGAAAATTGAGCTCAATTCAGCTAAGTTTAATCTGGCAACCAGATCCAATTTAAAAAAGGTATGTAGATCCCGAAATGTCCGTAGAAATCCGTAGATTGCCTCTAGAAAAATCAGCAGTTCTACATATTTCCCCTAGATTTATTCGGTTTTGATTTTCTTTATCAACTAGAAACTAGTTTTAAGGCTAGTCAACTATATCAAAATATATCGTTTTACTACTATAAAAAAAATAGCTGTACCCTACATTTTGACGAAAATTCGAACATAAATGTAGGGAACAGATGATTTTTTTCGCGATTTCAGGTCTGGTCCCATAGTAAAAGTTGTTCATAATGATGAGTACAATGACCCCTTAAGAGGTTTTGCGCATTTAACGTTACACGTTGTATATTTAACTATTTAGAGTTAGACTAATTATTGTTAAGAGCGTTTACACCTTACAGAAATTCATACAAACTTTCAAGCCCTTGTTTTTTGAAATGACTGACCCAATTTTAATGAAACTTCATACGCATAAGCAGGATACAAAGGTCTAAAAAGTTAGTAAAAACATTTTCGAAAAACAGTGTTACAGCCAAATTAGACCAATTTTAGACAGATTTCCAGTTATCTGTTTTTAATGACATTTCTAAAATGTTCTTTGCTCGAAAGTTTGTATGAATTTCTGTAAGGTGTAAACGCTCTTAAAGTTAAACTATGTATTTAACTATATATGTAAAGTATCCAAGGTAAAGATAAAATCAATAAAAGTTTCATCTGTTCTTAATTTTTGCGAACGGATTTAGTATCGAAGATGCAATTTGATGGCGGTGGGATCGAGTCACGGCATCAAATCACGCTTTCGTTTACTTGCGCGTTTTAGTTAGGTGTAAGATGGCTGTGCATAATAATATGGTCTTGGTCAGGTAACTTTTTGCAGTAGTCTTGCGCTGTTGCGAATCGTTTTACTTAAAATTTGATTGACTTTAATACAATTCCCTTGTTTGCTTGAATGGACCGAAAATTTGCGTCGGTCTGGCAACGCTCATGGGGCTTAATGTGACTGGCAATATGCATTTGATTGAGTACACTTACCAGCCAAAGACAAGAGCTGCAGCGATCGCATGCCACACAAGTGTTGTACTCCGAAGTCGCGCACTTGAGAACACCAGCGCAGGAACAGAGCGACTAAGGACTGCATCGTGCTTATGTAGCCCACGCCGATGTCCGTTATGTGGACACATCTGTAGGCAAAGTGAACTCTTTATTCAGACAATTGCAATTCATATAGTCATTATAGTATCATTTGAAAAGCTTATGGTTCATACTGTTCAAAAAGTTGATTCATGTAAACGGAACGGTCAATCGCACTTCAGTAGTAACACTTGAACTACGAAAGTGGTCGGAAGAACTCGAATGTTGACGGTACGTACATATATCCCTAAGAACAAGGAAATGCATAGAAGGATGATTATAAAAACAACTCTGTAACTACCTTTGTTCCCGTTCTATCTTATGGCACGAAGACGGATGTGGGAAAGAGATAAATGATTTACTCTTTGATTTACTTTTTTGGCATGTCACAAGATGAACATGTCATTTGGTTATAATGGTATATTTCAACCCGACCAAATTTGATATTACTTTACTTCAATGTCTGACTGTTCGTTCATTGAAGTACTTAACTTGTTCGCGTATTCTTTGTTTATGCGTTCGTCGTAATCTTTTACAATTTTTTGATGTTTTAATAATATTTCTACTGTTAGATTGCACGAATTATTTGAGTAACTACAAATAGTGAGTGCATGGATGCTGTGGAGCAATGTCTTGTGTGGTTGGGGGCTGCAAGACCATTAATCACGAAAAGAAAATAAACAAAAAATTTTGACCTTCCGTTGGTACGTTTTTGCTCAATTTTGTGTTGAATGTGAGCTGATGAATTAATATAAATACATAACAAATGTTGCTGAATCGCTTTGCAGCGGAAACCAGACGTATTATCTATTCAAATAGAAGTTATTAGCGAATATTTGGAAAATGTTTTGAGGTTATCATGATCATACATAGTGATGTAAATAATGTTGTCGATACTTTTCTTTTACAGATTTCCTAAAGACAAGCACAGTCACATATTATGCTCCAAGCATTTTACTTGGAATTCATTTGTATGTAATGAAACTGTGAAATGGTTAATGTTCGCGACGATGCGTCACCAAATAGTGTTTTTAGTGTTTTTGATATTAACTTAAATTCGGAATGATAACAGTGATAGTTAAACAAAAAACAGTGGTGAAACAGTGTTTAGTACATAAAATCGTAAATACGATCCTTACAACCCTCAATTTAGTGGGCTTTATGGCCGTAATTTATAGTTTTTAGTGCGTCCAGGTAACCTAGACTGAAACCTAGTCCTGGACCTAACTTTTATGTATTTAGCCTCTTGAGAAAGCCCATTTAATTGAGTTTGTATGTCGTGTTTTTTAGATTGTTAATCTTGTTACTTTGGTTTGCCAATCATCTTTTACCTTTGAAAAATATAGTTGTGATATTTAAAATATTAGATTGATTTAGGTCTGTAGACCGGCCTGAAGTATCTATAACTAGTTTAAAAATCGGTTTAGCAGTTTTTGGGAAAATCAACAAGTTAAACAATTTTAATTCTTTCTGTTTCCTCTAAAATACCCTTTCAGTGGAAATTTAAATAGCTGATAAAGATACCTCAGGAGACAGGGAATTTAATATGAAATCCAATGTTATGTAACATGCATTATGTAGGTATTCTTATAGTTAATGTGTTTTATGCATTAAAGTGATGTAATCTTGATGAAAAATAGATCAAATAAAACTTTAAAACAGGAAGCGGCTATCGTTTAGGTAAAGTAGGCCTGTACATAACTAAGCAAGCGTGTAAAATAGCACAAAGCTCAAAGCTTCAATATAGTTGTAATGTTTCTGAAGAGTCCCGAAAATTGCTTCCTGAAGATCGTGAAGACTTGTGTATTATTCAGATAAAATATTCCTTTAAAAACGACGTTAAAACGTACTCCTCGAACAGATGTCAAACATACTCCAACATTTCTCCAAACTCTTTCCCGTCATAAATACTGGAACATAGAAGCTGCAGGTAGCCGTCTTGAAGATATCTGGAATCTATAGGTGCAGAACGTCAGCGCCGCCTGGACTGGAAGGCCTACCCTCAAATTGAGACGGTTATCATTTTTGGAATTATAAGATAATGTCATTGTAAATTGGACGGCACGGATGGCGCAGTGGTTAAGCGATTCACTGCTGCGCTGCGTGTCGCGGGTTCGATTCCCGCACGGAACAAATATTTGTATGACCTACAAGTAGTTGTTCCGGGTCTGGCTGTTTGTGAGTTTAAATGTTTGTAAATACACCCACGATACAGGAGAAATTCCTAGTTTGGAGCAAAAAAAAAAAAAAATTATATCGACGTTGAAATTTTGTGGGTCACATCACTAATCAGAATAAAAAGAGTGACACCCTACAAAATTTCGAAACGTCTTCTGTATACGTGTCCTTCTCTAACATCATAGCGGCTCCATAAGTCAAAATGAAGCAAATATATTCCCCCTTATTACAAAACAAGGTTTATCTTCAGACCCAGGTTTAAAAAATGGAGCCATTATTGAATTTCGAACTTTATTCCGACTATGGTAAAGTTCCTAAGCACAAAACTGACAACTTAGTACCGAACTAAGTTTTCAGTTTTGTATAAAGAACGATATTTCAATCACGGTTACGTTCTTATTACAAAAACTGGCTCCATGGTTTAAGCCATGTCAAAATATAAATCTTGTTTTGTAATAAGGCGGCTAGAGTTCAGTTGCTATTTTAATCATCCTTCTATGCTTTAGTTATTATTCTAAGAGATATCCCAAGAAAAGTATATGCTTCGGGAATTATCGTCTGTCTTCGGAAATGCGATGGTGAGGTTAAGTGACAGATACGACACGCTCTGAGTAGGTAACACGACACGACAAACAGAAAATTTCATACAGACTAGCAATGATAGGTCTCTATTACAAAGCGCGGCAGTACAAAACTTAGAAGCTTTGCCTCGGTGAGGGACTCTGTGGCGCGACGTTCGTGCTAATTCGGAAACGCAATAAAAGATTATTTCAAAAATATTCCGACCGTTAGATAATAACACGAAAATAAGGGAAATCTTCAAGAATAACAAAATGTTTCATGTCATTACCTATCCAGTGTAAGTTCCTCAAGATGGTTGAGATCGCAGGCGATGTACTCGAGCGCATTATCAGTGACGCGCGGACACCAGCTGAGGTCGAGACTGCGCAAGCGCGGGAGATTCTCAGCCAGTAGTTCGACGCCTTCGTCTGTCACCTTGCTGCACCCGCTTAGCGACAGCACCGTCAGGTTCGGTAGGGAGTGCACTGAAAATAAATGAGGCCGTATAGTGCCGGGAGTCGTATTATAAATGATATTTATTTAGTTCACTGGTGTACTGGTTTATTTGGTTCACTTTTTCATGTAATTTTTAGGGTGTTTTTTTTTGTTTGGATCACTTGTGTGTCTGTCTATCTGTCCGTCCGTCTCAGCCAATTTGCTCCGAATCTCCTGGACCGATTAAGTTAAAACTTCGTACAAATATGAATTTCTGTGACCCAAACACGGACGTGTAACGTAAATAAATTAATTTTGAATAGGGGGTCACATATGGGGAACAAATTAGAAAAAAAAAATAGTTTTGCAAACTGTACCGTGTGACATATTAAATGAAAGAAGCTTTGTTGTAAGGATTTAAGATATATATTTTTAATGATTTTAAAATCAATAATTTTAAAGTTATTTAAGAAAATATGTAGATGAAAATGTACTGTTCCCCCGTTATCTCCGAAACTACTGAGCCTACGTTGAAAAAATACACAGAATAGTTCTTTACATATATATTACACGAAAACCTATAAAAGTCTATGATCTTAAAATAACACTCGCTATTATGCGTACAAACTTACATTTGCAGTTGGAATGTATGGTCCCGCACGTCTTTCAACTACAACGTTACGTTTGTTCTTGGGATAAATTCATCCCAACTACGGAACTACACGACACGCACTTGGCCGGTTTTTTAATTAAAACTAGTTGAGGTCGCCGCTTCCTAGCAGACTGCTCTGAGAAGAAACACCGAAACAAACTCAAAGGTCAGTCTCTTTTAATGTCTATAGAATTTGTAGTTAATGGTAAATGTCAGATTGTGTGAGTACCATGTAGGTAAATGTCTCAGGTGGTATTCAGATTACCACCAACCCGCCTACCAAGCGTGGCGATTATTGCAAACCCCCCCTCCCCTTTTTCGGGGAGGCTTATGTCCAGCAGTGGACGTCTTTCGGCTGATATAATGATGAAGTGTAATAAAAAAAAAAAATATGATGATAAATGTCAACTTCATATTCAAAATGCAAACGTCGCGTGCATTAATTATTGGGGTTTTATTGTAATTAGAATTGTGTCAGAAAAATGTCAATAGGCCCTTTTGCGTAGGGCGCTTAATAATAGCCCCCTTCAAGAATATAAGATGTTAAAACATTCAGATTATTTTTACTATTGAGTTTGCGTAACTCAATTTATAACTCCAATGATAGAAATTTACTAGGGTCTTAGTGCAAAAATAAATGCCAACTCCGTAAATTCGTATTTGCACTCGTGAACGTGCTAATACTAAAACCAGGTAAGCCCTACGGGCCCTTTAGTCGAGCTAACACGGGTTATGACCCTTGACCTTAATACACACGCGAGTCAGCCGGGATCGACTCAAAATAATTGGGTAGGTTGGTCTTTCTTGAAATAGAATAATAATATACAGGAATTCTTTTAATTACTATTTGTGTTATATAATTATGTTGTTTGATAAGAAATTAATTTGATTACGACGACTATCCTTTGTGTCGAGACATTTCGTTTACAAAAGAAATAGTCTTAAGTAAGCTTTTTAGGTCTCTGCTTGTATCCTGCTAGATAAGGGCAAGGGTAGCGGCCTGACGAGAGCCCTACGGAGAGCTTTCTGTTCTTACTCTTCTCAATAAGTAAGCAAGTAAAGATTGGGCTAACAGTTCACACGGCAAACAATATACAGAGTCAAATTAAATTAGCTAGCGCTACTCCGCAGACGTCATAGGTATCGATATCTAAACATGATCAAGCAAAAATAAATTAATTTCATGAGTTTTTTTTTAGGTCTTAACAGCTGTTTTTTATAGTCAGTTTTAAATCTGTTTTTTTTTTCGTGTATTTCTTCACAGACGTGATGGGTACCGATATCTTAACATGATAAAACAAAAGAAAACGGATTTTATCAACTCATACTTTAAGTAACAACATTAGCAGCGCTCCGACGACCCCATTTTTTAAAATCTTTTTTATTTTATTTTGTCGCGTTTAGATATCCATACCCATCATGTCTGTGGAGTTTCTCTAGCTAATTTAATTTGAGCCTGTATAATACGGGAGTCTACTCCGAAGCGATAATCCGAAGTATTGGCCGTTTTTTTACTTCGAAAGTTTTTTTTTTTACTTTGAGTCCTACTCGAATTCAAGTCATATTTTTGACTTTGACTTATCTCTTTGACTGTTGTTTTGTTTTCTTTCGCGGTAGTCAGGAAACAGCCGAACATTCGGCTGATACTTCGGATTATCGCTTATAGAGCCCGGGTACCGAATAATTCTTACCAATATTAACAACGCCGTGATTGGTCAGCTCCCAACAGCTGTGCAGACGCAGCACACTGAGCGAAGCGCTCTGCTTGGGCGAGAAGTACCCCAGTGCGGCGTCCGTTACGTGATACGCTTGCAGAGAAAACTCATACAGTGACGGCAGCAGTTGTGCTACTGCCCCGACCTGCAAAATTAATTTAGTTAATATTTAATGCATACACATTCTGTAAACCTGGATATTATCTGATTTCGGCTCACTTTCGGTATCCTGTGTTGTATTATTTGGTGTACCTACAATACATTATTTAATAAAAAAAAGATATACAGGGTGTTAAAGTAACTGCGTGCCATAGCTTAAGGTTAGGTTCAGTATCGATAAAGGAACCCAGGAAAAAAAAATTAAAAACAAAAATGAAAACATAAAAAAGTATTGCAAGATCAACCTAATTTAGTACCTACTATCTTAAAATAGCATCGTTTAGAATTACAATTATTTCATTTGACGGTCCTAAGCCCGTTAAAGTACGAAGAGACTTGTTTTTATTATTTTTTTATGATTAATTCATTTTTTTGTTTGTTTTTTTTTTTTTTTTTTCCTAGGTTACTTTATCGATACTGAACCTACCCTTATGCTATGGCACGTAGTTACTTTAACACCCTGTATATATAATACTCATGAACGGATGCTAGTATGGCCCCTGGCGAGAACCCGCGCACTAATTATTACACTGGGTAACATAGTTTATTAAACATTACAGGTACCTGAATATTATGGCCGCATGTTACATGCACCGTATACAAGCGCCATAATTAAGAGCGATAAGATGCGAACAGCGTACGCTTATTGAGAGGACTATTACGCGACACGTGCCTTGACTGTGCTTAGTAACTTAGTTGCGTTCGTCACGCATTGTGTGTGCATGTAGTATAAGTCTTACATTGTTATGTTAATAGCTTCATGGAAAATGTAATGAAAACAGGCCAAAAGTTGTTATATGGAGTATTCCGTTAGTCTTGCATGCATTGACTCACTGGTTGTTCAATTCAAAAAATTTCAGCACTTAGGTTGTGTATTAGGGGCTTCATTGAAAAATGGTACTTACTGCTTCATCAGCTATGTTAATGCAATCAGTAAGCGTGAGTGAGACAATTCGTGGAGTTAGGCATGCCCACAAACCAGCCTCGGTAATTTCATTGCATCCGGTTAGTTCTAACTCAAAGAGAACCTAAAATAGATTATTTTTATAAATTAATTGGCCTTAGTTTGACACATTCATTTTTTTGTTAAGTAGGTATTTCGAAACAATATAATCTGTTTATTCCAAAATTAGCATGCAGATGACATTATTATTTATCATTCTTTTGAAAAAGGTTATCTGATAATTTTACTGGCATTAAGTAATTATTGCTAAATTATAAACGCAAAAGGATAAAAAAAGGCAATTACCTGAAGGTGATCCAAAACAGCTTCCAGTCCTCTGTCAGTTATTGTACATCCTTTTAAACCAATCGCGTGAATATGATGGGCTGACACAGGGAATTGTCTTATAAATTCATTTATATCATCATCAGAAGCTGAAACTAAGACTATTCCACGAATACCCCTCCTGACTAGAGAATTGTAGAACCTTTGCATACAGCAAACTGTAGCAGAGCGAAGCTCCCGGCAGTCGAGGACCGCCACGAGGCCGGTCCACCAGCGCGGCGACGAGTACAGGATGTCACGCCATCGGGTGCATACTTGCGCAAGTGATCTTCTATCATTGGCATTAAAGTACAAAAAAAACTTTTCTAGAAATCTCTCGTCTACTACAAATTGACTCCAAGATAGAGGCCGGGGTGAAGGTCTGCGGCGCCGTGGGACACGGGGCGCGGCGGCGGCGGCGGTGGCCGGGCCGCACAGCGCGTTGGCCACGCGCTCCACGACGCCGGGGGAGCGCTTGCGGCCACGCAGACCCAGCCCGGTGATTCGGCGCGACAGTTCCGCTGAGGCTCGCTCCACGACGCCTTGCGCCGACACTGATGACATCTTCACCTTGACGCGGCGTATAGTGTCCGCCGCCGGCCGGCCACCGCCCGACCCTGCGCCTCCCGCGCCGTGCTCACAACCCGCCACCGCGCTACTGTATACACAATATAATACTGTCAAGAGCTTATTGGAAATTTTGAGTGCAAGAATTAGATGGTCAACATGATGGATGGTAAACAGTTCTAATAAAGGAATTTTAGAAATCCTAATAGATAAGTTTCCATATAATAATATTGTATAATGAATAACAATTTGAGAAGGCGGGCAGAATAGGGGGCACAACTTATGATAATATTTTAAATATGATGTAGTATGTTAGAAAAAGGTGCATTCTTTATTATCCCAATTGATTACTCCTCACAATATGTATGTGTTTGCCTGGTAGTGATCCAATTTTTATCCAAAATACTCTACCAGGCAAACAGAAGTTACAGGTAATAAGACTGTCAGAAACAACAAAACATGAGTTTCAAACTCACAACCTCATGTCTACCAGTTGTACAGCAGACTTGGCTGTGAGAGTGATGTTGCTTCTTAACATTTATGCGAATTTGATCTCATTCTTACATATTTTAATAGGTACTTATAACTAGATGTCAGCTAGTAACCAAGACAGCCTATGAAACAAGATGTTGCTAACAGATCTTTATGAATTGATGACTAATGGGATTTCCTATCGGCAAAAATGAGGAATTTCCACACAAACT
This sequence comes from Tiliacea aurago, assembly GCA_948098905.1. Lineage (NCBI taxonomy): Eukaryota > Metazoa > Arthropoda > Insecta > Lepidoptera > Noctuidae > Tiliacea > Tiliacea aurago. Next base: position 11,218,925 of record OX402590.1, read on the forward strand.
ATCATCCTCTATTTTTATTTCCCCTTTACCTTTAAGAGGGTGGCGATGGATGCGTAGTTCGTAAAAACATAATACCAAAATAATTAGTAATCAAATCAAAAATATTCTGTGTCTTTATTCCAATTGGAATACAGAATATGTAGGTTCCCAAATATATATTTTGAATGGACTCTGATGTATACAAGAGTTATGAGAAAAATAAGTTTTCTATAGAAATTATAAATTTCTCATATCTCGTCTTTTATCATGGTCCTTTCAAAATATATATTTGGGAACATAGATATTCTGTAATCCAATCGAAATAAATACACAGTACCTGAAGAATGTTTGATTCACAAATTATTTACGCATGCTACGCCGGCCCCCTATGGGATGTTTTTCAATAATCCATGAATTCATAAATGAATTCTAATTCATTTTTAAGACTGGGAAACAATGCAGTTTCTAGTGCTTACAACAGTAAATTCTGTTCTATTCTAGATGAGTCGTGGCTTGTAGCACTTCACATATTTTATTTTAGCATCTATTCAATCCACATTTTCAACAGAGTTTTTTTAACAGTTTTTTCCTATGTATTTCCACAAATTCAGGTGTTTAACGAAACCGTGAGAAGGCGATTTTTATGAGAACCTGTTCATGAACTGAACATTTGTGTGATTTTTTAATATTCTATGTAAAATTTCTCGGTTTACACAAACAATTAAATCACCTAACTAAAACCAGGATATTTCACATTCTAATGTGTATTCAATTTAGGAATATGATAAACTTTGAGTATTGTCAAAACATCGAACATTTTCGTTAGCTAATTCTCAAGCCCCTATGGCGAAATATAACAAATCTGAAGTTTATGAATAGTCACAATGAGGATGAATTACTAAAATTTATCGCCAATAACACTTTTTATTAAATAAATACGAAAATATAAAAATAAATAAAAAAATCGATGCGGTTTGAGTTTTACCTTTAGGTTCTTTTCTGAACAAAGAAAAACCATCGTTCGATGTCCGCACTCTTGATTTTTAGTAAAACTTCAAAACTATTCATTCAAGATTGAAAATATAACAGGATCTTTGAAAATTAATAAGAAATCGCACGAGAAAAATAGTATGTACAAAAACGCTCACGAACTCGATACTAGTGTTGTCCAGTTCGTACGTCATTGAGATTCATTTGGGAGTTGGGACTCATTTCATGTCAGTTTACTTATCGATTACCTTTCGATTACAAATGCCATTTCTTCAGAACAAAAAAAACATTTCCCTGTCTTTGCTGTCGGTTCGGATTTCCGGATCGTACTAAAACATGCGTTAAAGACAACGACTAGTACTATATAGATAGAAAAGTATCGAAGAAAAACCGCCCGGCCGACCCCAACCAAATAAATTGTGAGGAGAATGATGATTATATTATGCCAACAAGCGTGATATGTGTCATCTGGATAGGGCTTTTATTTTAGGCTCAAGGAGGCGCGTAAGGATCTCTGAATTATGTGTATTGAACTTAGGCCCGTATTACAGAACGTCACTCAATACTCAAGCATTACCTAGCTTCAACTAATCAAATGGCTTGAATCTAGTTTTAAAATTGAGTGACCTTCTGTAATACGGGCCTTAGAGCATGCTTGAGTATTGAGTGACTTTCTGTAATATGGGCCTGAGTCTCCCGTATTACAGAAGGTTACTCAATACTCAAGCATTACTTAAAACTAGTTTCAACCAGTCAAATGGCTTGAATCTAGTTTTAAGTAATGCTTGAGTATTGAGTAACCTTCTGTAATACGGGCCTAAGGTATTGATTGACTTTTTCTTGAAATCATGACATTGGGGAACAAATCTAACTTAGAGAGTTGTATGAATGATTCTAATGATTTTAATACATAACTGTTATAGTCGCGAATTATATTTTGATCAAAATGCAACCAGACACCGACCTGCAAATTGAAAAAAACGTCAGAACATTAGAATTTCGCGGGCTACAACTGCGGGTTCACCGTAGAGTACTTCTTCAATAATCTTTACTCTAATCTTTAAAAAAATATGTTCTGTCAGCTGTCATTTCTGACAGCGTGACGGGCTGACAGTAGTGACAGTGTTTTTCGTTGATTTCATGATTTGTTGCGGTCGCTTGTGTATCCGTTGAATTTGGTAACCTAAAATAAAACTTTGACCGCCAAGTCTGCAGAAATAATGAGAAAACATACCAATAATTCTAGCACAAATTAATGTTGTAAATATACGTCTATTTTCGATTAAAGTAGTCGTTTCTTGATAAAATTTAGAGTATACTAAGATAACCATGGAGTTCTTGGAGGCTATGCCAGTTACTTTCAAAGAAATTACACCAAACTACAGTTTACCTGAAAAGTGGAAGGAAATTATCTTGAATACAGGTATTTACTATATTCTTCAAGTTTGTTTTCACAATATTGCTGTACATTTAAATGGTCTGTGCTTCTTACAGGGGGTACCCATAGCACTTTGCAAGACATCAAATTGCCTCAAAAAGCTGGTGGATATTGGTACAAAGATTCCAAAAAAGTCTACACTCGAAATCGTTTCATTTATTGGTGAGTTTGTTAGCATTTGGAAAAGAAACAAATGTAACCATCTATCATGTTTGCAATAATAAATAATATTTTATTGACATAAAAGTATGTTACATTTCTATGGAAGCCCTGACTCCTGCGCTAGGTTGTAACCTGTGTTACAGGAATCAGTGTCTTCTCCCAGTAGTTTTACACAGATAATGCAATAAAATTTAAACAATTTTAAATTATACAAAACCTGCTTGAAGCGTGTGTGAGGGTGGATGTGTCCATGTGTGTGTATGTGTAAGCGAGAAGTGTTAAGGTTTGTTTTGGGTTTGTTGTTTGTCCAACATCCAATAAAATCAAAAGTACTGTGTTTTATCACTTATGAACCATGAAATACTTGATAACAATACTTTTAAAAAGGACTGTAACTGCATAATTATTTGAGATCAATATTGACTTATCTCTATACATATTGGTAAATAAAAACAATCCATACTTTTACTTTATAGGCAAACAACATCAGATGCAATAGAGCTATCTGAAGCATCACTAGACATAAATCTGTCGTCAGCTAACTTGAGATGTAAAGTAGCTCCAGGCACTCCTCCGCTGAGCAGTATCACTGTGTATGAGAGAAGTTTGTCCCGTGACGTGGTCATATTGGCCGCCACTGTCTCATCCGTACACAGACTGATATTCCCACACCCAGGAACATTAGATAAAAAGGTAACAAACTGATCACTCATAATATTTTATTTTTGTTTTGACTAAAGAAAGAAGAGCAAAGAAAACACTTTTAGACACACAAATTTTTTTGTAATGAAGGTACAAAAAGGACAGCAGTGATGGCCCAGTGGTATCGGATGCGACTTACGAATTGTAGGTTGTAGGTTCGAACCCAGGCAGGCGCTTTACTTTGTGTAAATAATTTCATCACCACTGCTCTCAAAACGGTGATGGAAAACATCGTGAGGAAACGGGCACGTCCTCGAACTAATAATTCGAAGATATGTGACATCTACCAACTCGCACTGGGCCCGCGTGGTGGATTACAGCCCACTCCCTCTCACAGAGAGGAGGCCTGTGTCCCAGCAGTGGGAACATTATAAGCTGATTATGTATGTATGAAGGTACAAATTCAGTTTTTGGGAAGGTTTAATTTAAAAATTCCAGAGAGATAAGTGATATGTATTGACCACACGGTTGGCGCAGTGGTTAAGCGATTGACTGCTGCGGTGCGTGTCACGGGTTCGATTCCCGCATGGAACAAATATTTGTATGACCTACAAGTACTTATTCCGAGTCTGGCTGTTTGTGTATGTGAGTTTAAATGTTTGTAAACGCACCCACGATACAGGAGAAATTTCTAGTGCGGGGCAACGTTTAAAAAAAAAAAGAAATATGCACAATATATTATGTGATAGTTTGACTCAGTTATAAATCCCAAGCTAAGCAAATGTTTTTGTTAGTTTTCTTTACTTATTTAGTTTTCTTTACTTATTTAGTTTTCTTTACATTTTCAGTCAACATTTGGATCACTGAGCAGTTCATCTCCATCAATATTTCATGATACAAGTTCTATAAACAATCCAAGCAATTACTACATTCTCAATCAATATTCTAATGCAAGTAAGTATTCTTAAGCATCAGCATCAATCCTGTACACTCAATGAACACATAATTATATTTTACTTTTGCTGCTCAAATGCAAAAGTAAAATATATAAGTACTATATTAATAATAGTTAAAGTATTAAATTAGTTGTGAGTATGCTAGTATGTTGCAATTGGTAGCATGTTGGTTACGACTGCAGACTGCATGCTATTCATTGTGCTATGATATGTTTGGCCTTATGAGGCCACTGAGGCGTCATCCAGAGCGAAAAGAAAACAAAAATACCGGCCAAGTACGAGTCGGACTCGCGCACGAAGGGTTCCGTAACATTGTCTATAAAAATGCCAAAAAAATCACGTTTGTTGTATGGGAGCCCCCTTTAAATATTTGTTTTATTTTAATTTAATTATTTATTTTTAAATGAATATATAACTAAATATTCTGTGAATATTTCAAGCGTCTACCTGTTACCATTATCAATATAGAGCAAAAGCAGCAAAAAAAATACGTTTGTTGTATGGGAGCCCCCTTAAATATGTATTGTATTCGGTTTTTAGTATTTGTTGTTATAGCGGCAACATAAATACATCATCTATGAAAATTTCAACTGTCTAACTATCACGGTTATGAGATACAGCCTGGTGACAGACGGCGGAGCCTTAGTAATAGGGTTCCCGTTTTACCCTTTGGGTACGGAACCCTAAAAAAAAGGTCCTACAATGTACTACCAGCTGTTGCAGTGCTGATAATAAAAATAATACAATGTATTAATTTGTTCTACCAGCTACAGGTGTCGCTCACACTTGCGCATCCCTGTTACGAGACAATGGAGAAGCAGTATTTGCACTAGCATTTGGCCATGGTGGTGAAGGAGGCCTGTTGCTTGTCAAACTGCCAGTTACTGGATCAGCTGTGACCACTGTGTTAAAGCGAGAGTCCACTGTACCGAGGTTCTTGTCAGGCATCACAGGGGCACTGAGGTATTTACTTTAATTATTTTAAATGTCATCATGGGCCTCATCCTCTGAAGAAAAAAAAACTTTTTTCCACTAAGGCCGCGTGTTAACTAATGGCGAATGTCCCGCTCGTTTACATTAATCCTACTAATATTATAAACGCGAAAGTTTGTAAGTATGGATGGATGGATGAATGTTTGTTACTCTTTCACGTAAAAACGGCTGGACCAATTTTGATAAAATTTTGTATCGAGGTAGCTGACACTCTGGATTAATATATAGGCAACTTTTTATCCCTATATTCCCACGGGATCGAGACTTACGCGGGTGAAACTGCGAGGCGCAGCTAGTATGACATACTCGCGCAATCAATCAAGTCGCGTTTGTACGTCAGTTATTCAGTTAAATGATCGCGTTATCGCGAATTTGCATGACAGACGCTTTCGGTTAGGACGCGGCTTTTTAGAGATTACAAAATGTGTTTGATTTTAGGGGCAAAAGTGGCACAGATGGCGTTGAAATCTATGGAGTGGTGCTGACCAATGGTTTAGCAGTGGCAATATGTGGCGACACTTGCCTTCGAGCGTGGCCGTTGGACGAGGGCGGAGCGCCCATCGCAGTGTCCACTCCGCTTTCACAGACATTGGTCAGACCAAAACCACCACGTAAGACATTTTAACCTTGACCTTTGTTTTGTTCTTTGGGTCTTGGCACACCCTGGCATATTAAAATACAGTTGAAATTATTAAACCTAATAGTTGCATTATTGGGTGTACTATTTTTGCAATTATTACTACAATAAACAGCATGCTATTTTCAGCACATGGACACATGCTGCAAAGAATAATTGGATCAGATGGAAGTGTGATACTGGTAGCATATTTGTCTTTTCCGAATGAGTGCGAATTCGTAGTTATGAAAATGCACGACGGAGGTTCGGGAGGCGTGAAGTTTTCGCATATTAGCCGTATATTTGGGCCTCAGGTATAATGATTTATAAATAATAATTTTACTGTTTACTTTTATTATGTTCTGTGTTTATTAGTTCAATTTGTTTTGTAGCTGGACCTACTAGATTATGCTATTGGCTATGGAGATGGAAGCAATGTAATTTGGGCTCTGTGGAGTCAACCAGATGGCGATACTATTATTACGAGTGAGTATTCAACATTTTATTTTTATTAAAGCGTTAAAACAAGCCATGAAAGGGTCCATGATGGCTGTCGCAGATGCGGTGCAGACCCAAAAAAAGCACAAAGCAGAGTATGTTTGTTAACATTGATACCCTATTTGACAGTTCGTAAAAGTGCGAACGAGAGAGCGCGCTCCAGGGGGTTTACTCCGAAGCATTAATCCGAAGTATCGGCCGAATGTTCGGTCGTTTTGTAACTTCCAGTTTCCTTTTTTGACTTTGAATCCTTACCCGACTTAAAGTCACATTTTTGACTTTGGCTTATCTCTTTGACTGTCGTTAATTTTTTTCTTTCGCCGTATTCAGCCATATTTAGCCGTAGTCAAGCAACGGCCGAACATTTGGCCGATACTTCGGATCACTACTTTACTGAGTAGATTCTCATCCTATTGATATAAATCAAGATCTGAATCTCAAAAAAAGTAGGTATTAAATGTTGATCCTCCCTAGGTGTGTTCGTGGGCGCAGAAGCATGGTGGCGCGCAGTAGCGGGTCGTGAGGCTGCGGGCGCGCTGCCGGTACTGGGTTCGCATCAACAGTACCGCGACCGACTGTTGGCTCCCGGGCTCTTCCCGCCCGCTGTCATCAGGAAAGCACTTGTGGTAAGTATAACACGAAAGATGATACCCTTCAATATGAGTGCCCAACAGTTATTGATTTGGGGTGGTCTAAGTCCGATTTTAGAGAGTGCATCATCAACATCAGCAGCCTATAGCAGTCTACTGTTATGCCTGACATGGCATGGCATGGTCATGTATAAAAATAAATAAATAAATAATAAGTTTATTGATTAAAAATATACATAGACACGGGTTGTATACTAGTTACATGCTAAGACTTAATCAACTAACAATGGACACAAGTAGAAAAATAAAATAAAATAATTGTCTATAAAAACAAAAATTTAAATCCTGTCTCCTTAACTAGGGCCATTTAACTGCGAAGATCGTTGCTCCACTTAGTTCAAGGGCGTCCTACTTTTCGATTGCCGATTGGCGGTCTCCACTTGAAAACTCGTCTATCTCAACGATCGTCAGATCTATACTCCGTTTGAAATAAGATTAGACATTTAAATAAATCTTTTTTTACAGTCTGTTCAATCGATTTTGACTTCTATTGCGTTGATGGCATGACCCATGACAGCTGTAATAAACAGTTGGTATTGTAACCACGTTTTTTCTTTTAATGCCATCCTTATGCTTACGGAATAGAAGTCAAAATCGGTTGAACGGAATGTAAACAAGTTCATCTAAATGTCTAATCTTATTTCAAATGGAGTATAGAAAGAAAGATTTTTTTTTATTCTGCATAAATAAGACCCACATAAAATAAAAATAAAATAACTTAAAGTATAATAAAACGAAAAATTAGGCAATTTTTTTATAATACTTTGAAGGAGTCATTTTATTGAGATAATTATGGCAATAAAAAATACTCCTTATTTAATAGATTTTTTTTTAATATAAATATATATAAACAGACTATTTCAGTTAAATATGTCTCGCTAGTGGTGGACATTTAGACCACTTTAGCCCATTGTCTTTTGAAAATGTTCGAAATATTTTCTATTATTCATTATTTACCAGATCTACAACCGTACTTGGGGCAGTAACGACACGGGTGTCGAGGGCGACCTCGGCGACGCGGCTGCGGACGCCGTGCAAGCGCGCCTGCGACACCTCACCGCGCGCACCGCCTCGCCTGACCACGCGCATCTCATTCACAAGTATTTATTTATCTGAATTTCAAGGCAGCAATAACGGGTGTAAAAATACCATTAAGGAAGCCGAAAGATACTTGTTCTTCTCGTTATTATGTTTTTTTATTTACAAAAAAAAACGGATCTGGTTATGGAGAAATTGTGGGTCAAAGTTCCATCCATAAGTGTAATAATATGTGATATGGCTGTGCTTTTTTACCCGACTGCGGCCTAGCCAAAAAAGGAGGTTTATGTGTTTGACCTATGTATGTCTGTCCCTATGTTCCCTCGTACTTAACGGCTGAATCGATTTTGATGAACGATATGTCGTTATATTCGTCTTATATTTGGGCCACCAAGATACAGGCTGTGCCTAGGTTGGGGCCCACGGCTATATCTACATAAGCACTCCTTCAATTAACATTGTTCCTATTTACAAATGTTTCCTAACTTGTGTGTGTCAATAAATGGATATTATTGCGCGAGTGTCACTGGATATATTGAAATTATTCAAATTCAAAATGGCGGATTTTTAGCGCCAAAAGGTCGGAGGAATCTTCTTAAAAACTGCATGAGATTGTTTATAGTATTAAGTTATAGTATAAATCTTGTTTCCCTAAAGTTCAGTTTTTACGCAGTCGGGTTTTTTGTTTTTTTTTAATTTTAACTACCTATATATCGTATGATTTATAGCACCTCTAAGGTGAAATCAAATTTTAACGCACAGTTTTACAGCATTTTATATCTGTACTTTTCTGTCACTTCAGAAGAGAAGAAGTGCAAGTCAGAGCAAAAAGTCGGAAAAGCGGACTTTCCTTGATAGCAAATAACACCTTATAAGTGATAGAAAGAAGTAGATTTACAAAAGAATGCTGATCAGTGCGTGTGATTTCACTGTTACTGATCAGTGACTTCTTTTTATTATTTTAGATGCTGGTCGGACTTGTACAGCTGGTGCATGCAGTATATGGAAAGTTTGCAGAAGCCGCTCGGGCTCATGGTGTCGAAACAAGTAAGTCGTGCTTTTGCATTTTTCCGTGTTTTATTTCAGTTTCTAGAATATGTTGAAATATTGCTGTTATGGCGGCACAGGACGAAATGATACAAATTTTTATTAATTCCAATAGGAATTTGCAAGGGAACATGCACGTAATTCAAAACCTATCCATTATTTTAATATACATTGTGTCAAGAAATAAATTGTTTTTTATTTTAATGCATTACTTATTTCATAATTAATTATTTTATGTTGCGTTTTTTTGGTGAAACGGAAGAAACTCATAACGCGTCGTCTTCGATAATGCTGGAAGTGCCGAAAAATACTATGTGGATAAAATATTTTCATTGTTAAGTGCTTGAAATCTGCATAAACAAAAATGTAATTTATATGATTTGTGGCTAAAAACAGATGTAAAAAAACCAGTTTCGTGGTAAATGTCGTCACATCATGACCGCGACAGAAACGGACGTTTGAACTGTAGTAGAAAATTGTTGAAATTTCATAACTTTTTTGAGCAACAAGCAGTAGTTGAATTTAACTATAGAATAGAATTGAATTTTCTTTATTCGAGTAACCAAGACTCAACAAGATTTGTGTACTAAGCAGAGACACTAAACAAAAACAATACAAGAAATAATGATTGGTCACCGTTGCGACATTCCATGAGAGACGGCACAACAGTGACCCACGTAAACACAGTCCAGTCGACCCGCAACCAAGCTTAAGACACTGTTGGACCTGCCCCGCACCCTGCGCACCAGGGAAGCGCACCTTTTACGCACCTGACGCACTATAGAAACGGGGCAACCCCACCAGTATCCTAAACGCATCTTTTTAATGAACGCGGAGAGCGCTGTACGATCTTTGCGTACTATGACAGGCTATTATTGATTTAGTGAAAAAATAAATTACATGCATATTCCATATTTATGTGGTTTCAGTTAAAGACGCTAAATGTAGTCGCATTATCATAGTTTTATTGTTTTAGGAATCTGACGTGGAATGCGGTTGGTGGTGTGCGGTTGTGCGTCGCGCCGGAATATCGCTCATCTGTGAACTGGAGCCGCTCGAGAGGATGATGTTATCACCGGACGTACCAATGCTCGATGGTGGTAGGTTGATCATTTTGTAGTTTTGCAACTATAACCACTCCTACGTCCAAGTCCGTTTTGTTGGAGATTTTACGCCCTTTCGATTGATATATAATACATGGAATTCCGAGTTACAACTCGGAATTCCATGTATTATATATATATAAATAGAAGCTACAAGTAAAATGCTGTTGGGATCTGTAGTTCCCATTAAACAAACACTTTAGTCATTTAAGTTACGAAACAACTTGAATTGTATAGCCTTATCTATGCACTCAACGAAACAATCGTCACCTTACAACGCTTCATAGAATTTTTTTGTTTACGAAACGTTTATAAGTGGGCCGGCCGGTGCCGGCGAGCCATAAAAAATGGGTCAAGGACGCGCGGGGACGCGTGAGTGGATAAAAGCTGTGCATTCGCGATTTTAGAGAGCGCAGGTTTTTTTTTAAATAGAAGTCTGCTTGTTTTGCTTTACCATACCATAAACGCTTAGTCATTACAATGCGTTAAGCGGACGTCTGCAACGAAGGGCCGCGTGCAGGCCTTTTTTCGGCAAATCAGAGAGCACCATTACGTGATGCAGGCAGTCCGTTAACTATTATTTTGTTATTTTTTTTTTATTGTAACCTCTAAAACAAACACCGTATTTTGTATTTTTCTTTATGTCAGCCCCATTATTTTAATGGCCACATACACAGGTTCACAATAAAAATCTGCACTTTCAATTCACCAATTAACACCATTAGATATCCAATTCCAAGATTATCTTTTATACTATTAATTATGATATAAATAATAATGTCGCCATTCAGTAAGTTTCTACAGGTGTCATAGAAAATAGTTCGTTTAATTTTAATTCTTTTGTAATTCTCTTCGGAAACCTATTTTCAACAATTTTCATTACAAGATACTTATAAGATGATGTCTGTAGAGTAATGGTTTCTTTGTACACCGAATTACAGCTCTAATACAGCTATTATGCAGCTTCTCTATTGATTCTACAGCTGCTATACAGCTCTACTCAAGGACTATAAGCACTTACACAGCCTTTATACAGCCTGAATATACAGCTTTTAGTATAAAAACGAACTTAATTAAATAGAGCTTGTATACGGCTTGCAATGCTACTTGGGACGTCGGTGTTTGGGTCACAGAAATTCATATGTGTAGGAACGGAAAAAATTACGAATGCGTTCAGAAATAAGTCATGCTCCCTCATCCTGTGTTCTAATGAGCAAAAGTAGTATTTTTGTTGACCATTATCTATGATTTCTCTTGCTTTAAAAAATTAATGAATGATATCCAATGATTACATTAACAATGTACTTCATTATGGTCATAGTCTCATCCCAGTAACAAAACCTGTTTTTTTCTAGTCCAAAATGCCCGTTGTTCTTTGTAAGCAGCTTCGTCTGCGCCGCTTTGTTCGCGGACTTACGCAGCGGACGGCCTTAGTAAAACTGGATATCGAAGCTTATGGACGGTTTATTTGATTAAGGCAACGATAACCGACTTTTAATGATTTTATACTGAAGATCACGTCTAAACGAGTAGTGTCAATGATTTGAAAAAAAAATATGTTAAATTAGAGCATTTTCTCAATAACTTATATATAATATGTGAATATTTTAGATTATGTTTATATTACATAGTGAAATTAATTTGTAAAGTTATGTCTTACGCGGATAAAAACCTGAGAATGGCGCAAAATCTACCAAGCTTTTTTTCTGAAACCTTCACCAATTTAAAGATAATTTAATTATTGATCTTTTAGTATACGCGTTTTATTAAAATGTCTTTTGTTTTGTGTATAATAAATTAATAATGCGTCAAAAAGGGAAAGGGCTCCTTGATGGGCGAGTCCTATTACTGGCTGAACGGACGACGCGTTGTGTGAGCTTAGTACAGAACACGCAAGCTAACCACTCAAGGTCACTGTCATATATCTCCGTCTTAAGGTGGCGAAACAGGCGAGCTCTCAGCGGACGCGGTTCGTGTAGTAGTAGCAGGAGCTCGCTGGGAGCGAGCCGCGGCTGGTGCAGCTGCTGAACTAGAGCGGCGCCTGTTCGCATGCGCCGCGCCACAACACCGCCTGCTGCCGAGGCTGCTGCACCTGCTGCTCGCGCCCAACACGCAGGCGCAGGACAACCCCGCGCCCGTAAGTGTTAGTGTACAGCTGCTTAACTTAAGGCGTTGACAAGAGGCAAATGATAAAAGTAGGCTTGTTTTAAACAAAAAAATTGCCACATCTACATAGTTTGTGGTAGCGGAAAAAAAAATGTTATTCTTGAACTTATTTCTCAGAACTTGATTGTTACCAAAACATGTTTAGAAAAAAAATCTCGATACAAATTAACGGTAAACTATCCCTTTACTTTGAGTTTCAATCCAAAATATCTGTATTAAATATCAAGGTACGGTTGGTATTTAATTAATAACAAGAACGACTTATTTGTATGCAGAACTTGGTTGTTTTTTATTTTCGATTACTCAACAAATTTTTGAGTAAATAAATAATTGCTTCATATTTTGCTATAAATTGCAAGCGTTGTGTCATCGCGCTTCTCTTTCTTTTGTATGCAGTCTGACAGTGACAGCGGTTTACTTTTTATCAGCGTCTTAACTTATTATACAAGTAGTGTGTATGGTCTGTTCTAAAAGTATCAGATGATAGTGTCAAAAACAAATGATGCCGTTACTAATTCCCTTTAGTGAGCGGTGACTAAAAGGAATTAGTAATGCAATCATTTGTATTACGACTATACTCCATTTATAACATTCTAAAAATAGCGATTATCGACCCTCACGTTATTTCGATGTAAACGTTTTTACGTTTGCTCTTAGTACTCGAAAGCTGTAATTTGGCATGGGTATACTTTATTTTTTATTTTTCCTGGGTTCCTTTATCGATACTGAACCTATCCTGAAGCTATGGCACGCAGTTGCTTTAACACTCTGTATACATATACAGGGTGGAAGGGACATCGACGCGAATCCGTTTACCATGGATTCAGTACATCATTCTTGACCCCCCTGCATTAAAATTTTTCGTCAGTTATTTAAAAAAATCGCTGTTCCATACATTTTGACCGAGTAGGTATTGCACTTCTGTAGGAAACAGCGGTTTATTTTTTTAAATTACCGACGAGAAATTTTAACGCAGGGGGGTCAAGAATGATGTACTGAATCCATGGTAAACGGATTCGCGTCGATGTCCCTTCCACCCTGTATAGCTACCCTAATGCGATAGAGAACTGAGCTTTATCGAGTTCATCGAGCGCCCCATACGACAAATAACTTTCTATTCCAGACTCTAACGCCGCATCAGATAGATGACCTCACGTCAATTCTAGAGCCTATCAAAGACCTACAGAGTGCTGTGCTCGAATTAAACGATGCACTGAGATTGGATGTGCCTGAAATTGATACGACCAAAAGTGAGTTACTATCTAATTATCTTTTATTGTCACTACATATTATACCTGTTTTGACCCTTGAGTTTATTTAGCCATTTCTTCTCAAGGGTAGTCAGATATGAACTGTCGACTACATCTAGCTTATTTTAGATTTTTTAATATGACTTGTAAAGGTGATTCCGATATCCTATTTACAGAATAATCGATTTCATCTTAACTAATATTATAAATGCGAAACTAAGTTTGTTTGTTTGTTACCTTTTCACGCCTAAACCACTAAACCGATCATCCTGAAATTTCGCATATACGTTGTCATTTGTACAGAAACGGACATTGGGTACCTTTCATCCCGAAAAAAAGTACTATTCCCGAGGAAAACAACAATGACGTTCTTATGATAATAGATGGCGCCACGTGTCTTTCGAATCATGATTGAATTATGTATTTAATAGCACTTTAAATTTCAAAAAGCAAAGTACAACCCGAAATGATTGTCAAATTCTAAATTAACGCGAGCGAAGCCGCGGGCAAAAGATAGTTTCATATAAAACAAAGTCCTCCCATTGTGTCTGTCTGTTTGAACGCGATAAACTCAAAAACTACCGAACGGATTTTCATACGGTTTTCACCAATGGACGGAGTGAGTCATGTGGAAGGTTTAGGTGTATAATTCATTAAGGTTTTGGGTAAATTGCCTGAAATATGACGATTATTGTCGGAAATAATCATGCCGACTGGGACCTTTAATGGCGTGAGAGGCGAAAACCAATCAAATCAAAATGAAATCAAAAATATTTTCATTTCACATAAGCCTACATGGGCACTTATGAAACGTCAGAAGCTAGGTGCACGGTTCCAATTGGTCGTTTCCTATGGAGAAGAGCCGGCAAAAAACTCCACGGTCACTCTTTTAAAAAAAATAAAATTGGCTTTTACAATGTTTTCAAATTACAGTGTTAATAGGTATGAGAGGACAGCGTAGGCCCATCAAAAGTACCAGGTACTTAACAAAATAGAAAATGATCTACAGTCTAATAAGCCTACAACATCCTCACATTCACAAAAAAAAAACTATATAAAATATGATTAAAATAATAAAAGTTAAACCTTGTGGAAATTTAAAGTGTAGGTATAATAATGTCAAATAAGAAAACATTATGTCAGTGAAGTTTGTAAAAAAGGATAAAATTAAATTAAAAAATAACTTCGTAATTTGGGAGCTGTTAATAGACATTTACATAGTTTTGCCGCTAATGAGGTACCGGGGATGTACAGAAGGAATTAATGCCAAACTTCCTTGTCTTCAACGTAGTCCTTAATCTTATAATATGCTTTTTTGATAAGGGCACGTTTAATGTGCGTTTTGAATTTACCATCACTAAGTTCTGTAGGCAACTTGTTATAAAAGCGGATACTGTTTACAAGAAATGACTTGCTTGTTTTAGTTAATCTAAATTTGGGTAACACAATTTCATGTTTACTACGTGTATTTATATTATGGAAATCACTTCTTATTTTGAAAAGTCCTAAGTTTTTGCGAACATATAAAATACTTTCTAAGATATAAAGAAAAGGCAGAGTTAGTACATCAATTTCTTTGAATTTGTTTCTAAGGGACTCACGAGGACCCATACCATAGATCGCGTGGGTTGCCCTCTTTTGTAAAATGAAAATTGAATCTACGTCGGCTGCCGATCCCCACAGCAGAACGCCATAAGACATAATACTGTGGAAGTAAGCAAAGTACACTAACCTAGCTGTGGCTATATCTGTCAACTGCCTTATTTTTCTTACTGCATATGCAGCTGAACTTAATCTACCTGAAAGAGCTCTAATGTGGGCACCCCACTGCAATTTGGAATCTAGAGTAATTCCTAGAAACACAGTTTCCGTAATAGCATCTAGCTTCTTACCATCAAGTTTTAAATTAAGACCTACTTGGGGTAAATTTGGTAATGAGAACTTAAGACATTTTGTTTTGTTCGCATTAAGTAAGAGATTATTAGCTGCGAACCATTTCGAAAGAACAGCCAGACTATCGTTGACGTGTAAGACATCCGTATCTTTTCTATCTATTTAAAAAATAAGAGAAGTGTCATCAGCGATTAATTATGCGCTAATTTATGTCCGATAAATTAGCCATCATGTAAGGAAGATCATTTATATAAACTAGAAATAAGAAAGAGCCAAGAATTGAACCTTGAGGCACGCCCATCCTTACTAGAGATCCCGATGACGTCACCCCGTTAACGTTAACTTTTGGTGCCTGTTTGATAGATAAGAAAGAACAAGATCAGCAGCTTGTCCACGAATTCCGTAGTGGTGTAATTTACAGATTAGTGTATTGTGGTCAACGCAGTCAAACGCTTTTGAGAGGTCACACAAAATGCCAATGGCATCCTGGGATTTCTCCCAGGATTCCAAAATGTGACTGATGAGTTTTACTCCTGCGTCAGTCGTCGACCTACCTTTCGTGAAACCAAACTGATTACTATGTAAAATCCCATTTGAATTAAAATGCGACAATAACATGATTTTTTCATATATTTTACTCAATGCTGGTAGCACAGATATAGGTCTATAATTAGAGGGATCACTCTTACTTCCCGATTTGACAATTGGTACTACTTTACTATGTTTCATTAAATTAGGAAACATACCGCTGTCTATGGGTAATACATTGCATACATTCAATAGCTAATACATTGCTTATCTGGACATAGGGATTGAATCTCGCTAGTACCTTTCCGTAGGATACTTTCCGACATCCACGCGGGTGAAACCGCGGGCAAAAGCTAGTTATAAGCTACGTATAAATGAAAGTCGCTTTTCGTGTCTGTCTGTATGACTGCGTTCTTTTTCTAAACTTCGCAACGCATTTTGATGCGGTTTTTACCATCATTTGGGGAATTTATTCCGGAAGATAAATAATAAAACTACAAAAGGAGCCATTGGCGTTGTTTAGTTGTACGTAGTTTCTGCCTACCCCCATGGGCAGAAGGGTGATAATAATAATAATAGGGTTGTTAATACACATAATAAAGAAATCTTGATAAATGTAAGTTTTCACAGATGATGAGGAGGACACGGGCGAGTATGACGGTCTGTTGGCTAGCGATCTCGGAGTAGCCATAGTCACTGAGGCGATACGTCAGATGGCAGAGATGAGGTACGGAAACCAAAAGTTCACTACTTACACCTTATTTAATTTATCGACATGGTATTGTCATAGCAACGTGTACGCAATACCGAATTGTGTGTAAATCGTTGTTACTTGCCCGTCGTGATGGAGGAAGACTTGACCGCAGGATGTGGTGTGCCGTCGCTTCCGCGTTTTAGTACCACACGACCGCACAAAAACAAGCTACTGCAAAGTGAAGTTAATAGACAATTTCGATCACTACGAAGTTTCAAATTCTTCTGAATTTAACTGAGTAGGCAGATGTTTATGACGCAAGACATGTTTATTAACACAATTTTTCGAAAACATTCTTACTACTAACTTTTTAGACCTCTGTATCCTGTTTATGCGTATGAAGTTTCATTAAAATCGGTTCAGTAATTTCGAAAAACAAGGGCTTGACAATTTGTATGAAATGCCATACGTCGTAAACGCTCTTTATGGATGAATCATGCAATCAGATATTATTGCCGAGCTGTTCATAGTAATATATTTATGCTCGTGACTGGTCCTTACTGCCCCATCTCAAAAATCCACCCTGTATAAGTTAGTGTGTAAGGTCTATGGGACATTGTAGCCTGAAATAAATGTTTATTGTTATACATACATTATGTATGTTTATTAATAAACATTTATTTAGAATCCATTTATAATAGGAAGAAGGCGTGAGTGTATGTACCTACGTCTTCTTCCCATGGGGGTGGGCAGAAACTACGCACAAGGAAACAACGCCACCTGCTAAACTCCTTAAATTCTCCTTTTGCTTCGTTTCCGTATGAACGTACTGCGAACTCTGCTCATACGTGCAAGCCGGTTGCTACCTGACTTTTCTGAAGAACATCACCAATTACGTCACTATATGTCCTCCTAGGGCGTCCCCTCCGCGCATATGGTGTATTATTATTAATACATCTTAAAGCAGCTAGCTTGTCCGTGTGGTGCCGGACGTAAAGAATAGCACTCCCCTATTTCTTCCCGTGGGTGTCGTAAAAGGCGACTAAGGGACTTACTAGAGAATGGGCAGCAGCGTTCTCTATGCATTTTAACACCACACACCCTTTGGGGGAGGCCTATGTCCAGCAGTGGACGTCTTTCGGCTGGAATGATGATGATGATGAAAGCAGCTAGTACTCCTTGTATAATGTGTATGTACGTGTCCCTAGGTCCCGCGTGGTGCGCGGCGCGATGTGCGCGCTGGGCGCGTGGCGCGGTGCGGGCGGCGTGCCGGGCGCGGGCCACTGCGCCGTGCACTGGCAGGCCTACCGCGCGCTGCTGTGGCTGAGAGCTGCTACTTTACAGCCGCAGTATGTAACTTAACTTTAATACGTTTAACTATACCACTCATGAATTCAAACTTGTATTTGAGGACCGAAGATTTAAAAAAAATATATATTTCAATATGCAATGAAACCGTCATCCAATGAAAGCTTCGTAAGCCGTTAAGGTGATACGTAAAAAATAAATCATAGCTCGAGGGGCGTGGCTTAACCCGGGCGCTCAACGCGTTCAACCGAAGACGCGGGGAGCGCCCCGCGCCCCCGCGTGAATACGTCGCAAACGCACCGCGAGCGTGTCTGTGTTTTGAAGTTTTAGAATAGAGAAGGCATGAGTCGCCAGAAATACATTTGTTTTTTTTTCTCTAAATTAAACTAACAAATTAATTATAATTTACATATTATTACTTAATTTAGTATTTTGCTATAATTTAATGAAAAAAAATAATATAACGTGTGTAAATGAACAGGTAAAATTTAAGACCTTAGTCATCTAAGAAAAAAAACCGCGTCAGTAAAAAAACCGGCCAAGTGCGAGTCGGACTCGCGCACGAAGTGTTCCGTACCATTATCTATAAAAACCGCAAAAAAATCATGTTTGTTGTATGGGAGCCCCCTTAAATATATATTTTATTCTGTTTTTTAGTATTTGTTGTTATAGCGGCAACAGAACAACACCATCGGTGATAATTTCAACTGTCTAACCATCACAGTTCATGAGAACAGCTTGGTGACAGACGGACAGACAGACAGACAGACGGACAGGCAGCGGACCCTTAGTAATAGGGTTCCCGTTTTACCCTTTGGGTACGGAACCCTAAAACCGGCCGAGTGCGAGTCGGAACACGCACAATGAAGGGTTCCGTAGTTGGGATAAATTTATCCCTAGAACAAACTATTATAGTCAGTTTTAGGGTTCCGTACCAAAAGGGTAAAACGGGAACCCTATTACTAAGGCTCCGCTGTCCGTCCGTCTGTCTGTCTGTCCGTCTGTCACCAGGCTGTATCTCATGAACCGTGATAGTTAGACAGTTGAAATTCTCACAGATGATGTATTTGTATGTGACGGCACGGTTGGCGCAGTTAGTTAAGCGATTGACTGCTGCGCTGCGTGTCGCGGGTTCGATTCCCGCACGCAACAAATATTTGTATGACCTACAAGTAGTTGTTCCGGGTCTGGCTGTTTGTGTATGTGAATTTAAATGTTTGTAAACGCACCCACAATACAGGAAACATTCCTAGTGTGGGGAACCTTTTAAAAAAATACTAATTATATTACTATTCTGTTAATTTCATTTTGAATCATTCCACCGGTAAAATAATTTCTCAGGATTTTTTTTATCGTTTTTCAATTACTATTCTTATATATTTCAATGTAAAATAACATTCGCTGTACGCAGTACTCCATTTATGTAAATAAAACAACAAAAATAAATAAATCGGCGATGGTGTTGAAATACTAAAATAATAAATACTCTTTAGATTTGGTAATAATAATAATACAATACTAATACTAAACGATCAAAGCATAAAATCAGCTGGTGCTCGGCTCACTTGGCGGCAGCGCATTGAACCCGTGGCGCCGAGCACGACCGAAAGCTCGCTGCGCTGTCGTTCGCTACGTACAGTACGTACGATCCTGACATACCTCTTTCGCTTCTTCCACAATCATCAATCGAGTCATTCAAGTATTATACACTTACTGAATATGTAATTATTACAAAGACAAACTTACTTTTTATTTTCCGTCATTTTACGAGCATGTTCCCTCAGGCGATTCAACTTTTGGGTTTTATTTACCTTTCGTTGTTTATATTTATTCCCCATAACGGCAATGTAATGTTGTTATTTATACCTTGTTCTCTTGACAAATATAGATAACTAGCTGACCCGTGCCAACTCCGTTGGGCGGTAAACATTTTTACTCTATGACACTCACAAATAACGTGGCTTTCTATGGGTAAAAGAATACCTACCCTACCTGCCTACCCTACCTACCTACCTACCCTACCTACCTACCCTACCTACATAAAAAAGAAAAAAAAAAAAAACTTCACATATACCATCTACTAAATAGTCCGAACAAAGCCTAAACCTTTTTTTTTTATAGGTGAGCCCGTTCTTGAGTTATAAAATTACAACGAAAAGTGGCATTGATTTTTATAGATATAGATGAAGGTCATGAAACAAACACAAACTAAAAAAGTATTGGGATAAAAAAATGTTGGGACGTTGTACTGTTGCACGGTTGCGGGAGGAACCGACACAGGTCTGTTGCTGGCAAAGGCCGCAGGCGAACTGGGCGGGAATAAGAAAGTGACAGAGTCAATTACATCCACATGCGAAAAAAGAGAACGCAACAATGCGCTGGGACCAAAATAAAACAACGTAAGCGCCAAACCAAATAAAAATTGTTTAAAAATAAATTAAGCTATCTATCAAAAATGTTTTCAGTCAGAATTTTCTATTACCTAATACGCACATTTTGAATTCAATTTTGCAATGAAATTAATTAGGATTTTAGAATTACAGAGAAAACTATAGAAAAGTAGAGGTCTTTTCGGAATTAAATTCTATCGAGCAAATTTAATCTAATTGTTTTTTCCTTCAGTCTAAATATTAATCATATAGTCAATAAACATATATCCAATAATAAAATCGATACATGCTGTAATAGTGAAATAAATGGATATGAAAAATACCCCAATTTATTTTGGTATCGCCTTAATTCATACTGAAAACGAATGTTACAAAAGATGTTATCAAAGGAGACGTTTAATTTTTGTATAGGACTCCGGCCATAACATGTACGCTTCAGAAAGTCCGGGAAAAAACCCCTGAATACAATAAAGAATGTTATTTTTCATAATAACTAATATTTACTATATACTAATAGGCACTAAATAAAAACTGAAAACGTTTGTCATGAGAGTTACGACCATCGATAGCCAGCCATGACAGGTTGGAGAGATGACGTTTTTCGTCCAGAAGTATCTACAATCCACAAAGGTAGATTTTTTTTTTTAACGATCAGTTTCTTATAAATTGTCAAAAAAGCAGTCTAATATAGCTATCTTATCTTAATAGCACATAAATACATGCCTTTCTTATTTGTATAAATAACGTCTACGTAATATTATTATGTTGTAATGTAACATGATTTCTGGACGAAAGCAGTATGCAAGTAAGACGACGCCATGATCAATAGATTATGGAAATAATTTGGAAAACTATAATTTTTGTGCCGAAGTATTCAGGGGAATATTCAGGAAAGAATATTTTTCCTCAATTCGTGGATTCTTTTTCCTCTTTTTTCATTATCGTACACATTATGGCCGAAAATGAAACATCTCCTTTCCACAAATTCTTAAACTCGAAACTCAAAGCATTATTTTATTTCTAATAAACCAATTACAGGCACTTTTGAATTGTCAAGGGGTTCGACAGTCAGAAAGATGAAGCTAGTTGCCCATTTCAAAGCATAGTAGGTTCCTATGGAGAAGAACGGACAAGAAACTCCATGGACATTCTTTTAAATCCTAATATTGGTTACATCATTTATGTTAAAATTATACACGTGAGAACGATGTAGAAAGACGTGCACGTTAAAAGGGTCCGTAATAAAGAGACAAAACCAAAAAATATTCCATGAATTGAAATAAGCCGCGGCAGCTAAGAGATGGCCAGTCCCAACCGACGGCGCCCGTTCACGAACATGACGCATGGATCAGCACCATTCAGCACAACCATTTTGAAGAGAACTAAATGATCCAACACACGCGCCACCATCAGCGAGACATTTGAGTGACCATGACATACTCTCAGCCGCCAGGGCACATTCAAGTCATAATAACTGAATTTTTTTTTTCAAACCTTTAGCACTTATTCAGTTTTTGTAAAAAAAAGTTAAAATGAATTTACCGACTTTTGTAATGTCCATAGAGACTCCATAGATAATAGCATAATCAGCCTATAATGTTCCCTCTGCTGGGACACAGGCCTCCTCTCTTCGAGAGGGACATTCTCATAGAGAATGTCAGGCGTGAAGACTTAACCAAAAATTAGAATACTGTGCCATATAATAAAAATAATGTTTTCAAACGGAAATTACATCCCAAACATTTTAAAAGTTCACAACAGAAAAGAAAAAAACGGAACCTTGATATCATCACTTTTTTAGGGTTCCGTAGTAAACAAGGAACCCTTATAGTTTCGCCATGTCCGTCTGTCTGTCTGTCTGTCCGTCCGTCCGTCTGTCCCCGGCTTAGCTCAGAGACGCTTAGTGCTAGAAAGCTGTAATTTGGCATGGGTATACATATTAATCATGCCAAAGAAGTCGTCAAATAAAACCATGAACAACAATTTTTTTTAGGGTACCTCCCTTCACGTGAAAGGGGGATGATATTTTTTTTTCTCGTCTATTCCATGGTGTGGGGTATCGTTGGATAGGCCGTTTAAAAATATTGTGGATTTGTCAGAACCATTTTTCAATTAAGGGATCCGTTTGCGTAATATTAAGCTGCTATTTTTTGTTAGAGTCAAGTGTCGCCCCCCTGCCAGCTAAATGGTTGGTTTTGGATAGGTGAAAAAAATTCATGGCAATAGTTATATAACGAAATTAAAAGGAAAACTATCACAGCTAACGAGTAATAGTCGACCAACTTAAATTTGCAGTTGGAGAATTGACCGTAACGTATATCGATGTATGGGAGAGCATGTTTTTCAACTACAATGTTAAGTTTGTTTTTGGGATAAATTCATCCCAACTACTGAACCCTTCATTGTGCGTGGACCGACATGCACTTGGCCGGTTTTTTTTTACTATAACAACGAATGTCTAAAATTTGTCGGCAAAATGAGATTTTTGGCATTTTCAAACTCACATTGCAACCTGAGTGCTAATCGTAGGTGTGCCTTGTACTTACTTGGACGCCCATACTATTCAAATACACATTAATAAAACTTTTGTCCCGTGGGTGTTGGTATCTTTGACTCCTGTTTCTGTCTATAGGGCGACAGGATCATCAGAAGCTTTCCGTCTGAAACTAAGCGCGTTAGGCGCAGAAGTGGGGGGCGCGGAGATAGGCGGAGCATCGCGAGGGGGTGCAGTGTGGGCGTACGTGCGCGCGGCGGGCGGGCGGCGCGCGCGCGCTCACCTGCAGGCGGCGCGCGCTCCCACTACGTGGCATCAAGCGCTGCCGCTGTTAGCGTACCATCTAGCTCATCAACTGTATCCTTTTTAAGCGACTTCCAACAAGGAGGAGGTTATATGTTCGGCTGTATGTTTGTTTTTTTTTAAGTTTGTTTTTTTTTATGTTTGTTCACCGATTACTCCGTCAATTGTGGACCGATTTTGAAATTCTTTTTTTGTTTGAAAGGGTATGTCCCGAGGTGGTCCCATTGTTACCAAGTCAAAATCTGATGAGGGAATCCCATGGAAATCGAGGGCAATCTTCAAATTTTAACCGACATCCAAAAAAAACACTACAAAGTGAAAAATAACCTTTCGGAAGTCGGTGGCAAAAACCTAAATAGATCCAAAGACACCGACTTCCGAAATTAAGGTTATTTTTCACTTTGTAGTGTTTTTTTGGTAGTCAGTTGTTTTTTTTTTATAAAAAGTTTTTTTTTACTCTATAACTTTAAAGTCAAAATCAAATAAATCGTATATCGTGATTGCCCAGTGGTTGTGTTGTGAGTTCAAATCCGGGCAAGTACCAATGTGACATTTTCAATGAGGGTTTTCAAAACGTGTCAACGTGCCTATTTATTTATTTAGTCGTGGCTAAATGATAATCAAATCATGAACGTTATCATATATTTTTTAATCATTGTCGAAATGGAAGACCTCTTGTCAAAGAATAAAAAAAAAATCGATTCAGGCGTTAGTCCAGCGTAAGCATTTGTCGAACGTATATGCAACGTCTGCAGAAACGCACCGTTAACGCCGAGTCAACGCGTCTTATCTCATCTATGCGACACGCGATCAAATTCTCTTTGGGATTTAAACGTTAACACGACAAAATCATTTTCCTGAACGTAAACACAGCTGGGCAGTAAGCGGAGGCTTCGAGTTCAGTTGGTGGCTGGCCTCTATCGACCAGCCGCGTCTGGTGCAGAACTACGTCAATATGCTGGAGCCCTGGTGCGAGTGGAACGCCTGCTCACGTTAGTACACTAATTATTTTTATTTATTTATAAAGGTTTACCAACAGCTTTTTTAAGGTGGATGCGCTAAGGTAACCCGCGAAATTAAAATTTTCTTACGTTTTTGGCAATTTGCAGGTCAGTACAGTCCCCGGCGCGTAAGTTGGCAAGAGTAGTTAGATGCGCAGAAGTAATTTTTTAGGTCCCTTTGGTGGTCAAGCGGGACGCGGGGAATGAGGGAGCACCGAGCACGCGATTGGTGCGTCAGTCGATACTCACCTCGACCCGCGTTCCGTTCGCTCCCGATTACACTTGCGTGCACTAAAATTCTGCCTTTTGTTTTTGTTGAGTTTTTGTTAAGTTTTTGTTACGAATTGTTGTTACTATTTTAAATTAAGTTTATTTTATGAGTGTATTTTTGCGGCAGCTACTAATGAAGCTTGTTGACCTTTAATTCTCGTTTACATTGTTTTTTGAAAGGCCACAATAACTAAAAATATTTTATTTATAACACCTAATAAACTTTACGGATTCCTCTCCTTATTTAACTTCCTTCTAAACAGACATGTTTAAAATAAATGATGGCAATAACCATAGAATAATGACAAACAATAATAGTGACCATTTTTTTGTTTCATAAGTGTACTATGCGCGAACTTACCCTCACTACCCAAAAACCTTGCCAAGTTACGTGCTTGTAACAGGTTATATGTTGATCTAAATAAGATTCGCGGACGTAACAAATATGGCTTTACAGAATTATAATCTGACTTACTGACCTGTTGAGCGTCTTTTTCTGTCTTTCAAGCGTATTCAGGCGCAGGGCGCAGCGAATAGAATCATACGTTTTGCACAGGTTCTTGACCTTACAATGTTTACCTATTATTACGGACTCAGATCTACATCATGTTGAAAAGTAACAAAATGGAAAATAATTTCCTGTGGCTAAAGTATTCATTGGATTTGATTTATTTTTTGTATACGGGTAAAAAACAAGATACTCTTTACGTGGTTTATACGAATGTCAATCGTCCTATAACACCTTGTATAAGGAACTCTTGTTCCAAATTTTATGCTTCTAGCTAGACCCACTGGTTTAGACGGTGCGGTGTAAATCAGTGAATACATTTAAGAATTTTATTCAGTAGGTCAAAGACACTGTAGGGAAAACACCTCCCTTTCCACCATCCACTCTGTCTAGAGCTAGTGTGGACCAATCCTGTATGTGGGCGTCAAGCTCATCCCGCCATCTTCGCCTGGGTATACCGCAATGTCGGAAATGTTTAGTTTAATTTTTGGGCCTCTTCCTCACTAGCTGATATTGATAGCAAACAATAAAATGCCGTTTATGGAAGAAATACTTCAAAAAGCCGTGCTTAGGTCCCCTACAAGTTGGATTTAAGATCTGGTGAAGGTCGTAGGAATCCACTACATGCGGATTGCTAGTAGATACGTATTTCGGATAAAACACAAAAAAAAAAACAAATTACCATCAAGATTATAAGACTATTTCCTCCGTGGTTGTATAATTATGGCTTATTTTTAATTTGTATTGCTAGTATTTCATACAATACACGTACTTCTGTCGCATATGTTTTTTAATTTCTCTGCTGTGATGATGCACAATGTATGCATAACAAATTGTTTTTACAGGTCAGTTCATCCTCGGTCTCGCTCTACTCGACCAAGATGACGCTGAGAACGCATACACTGCGTTCTGTAAAGCTGCTAAGGGCGTGAGCACTGAACCGTTCTTAAGACAACTAGTGGCCGCACCAGACGCCCGTCTCACGCAGCATCAAGCCCTCGTTCTATATTATATGAAGGTCTGTTTCAATTATATATTTTTTTATTTATTAAAAACGTTGCCCCACACTAGGAATTTCTCCTGTATTGTGGGTGCGTTTACAAACATTTAAATTCACATACACAAACAGCCAGACCCGGAACAACTACTTGTAGGTTATACAAATATTTATTCCGTGCGGGAATCGAACCCACGACACGCAGCGCAGCAGTCAATCGCTTAACCACTGCGCCAACCGTGCCGTCAGGTCATATATTAGGTCACAAAAGAAGTTTCTTTAATTCCACTCGCGTAGAAGTAAATGATTAATTTCAGCACCTAGACCTACGCGTGTCGAGCGATAACCTACTCTAAAGTCTATCTATTCTATTTATTCAGTCCATAATGTCCCACTGTTGGGTAAAGCTCCTAAATTTCCACACACGTCTGTCCTCTTCCATTGCGGGCCAGTCCCTTCGATAGGACGTAGAAGTCAAGCTCGTCCTTCTAAAGTCGTGTGTTTAAAATAAACTAAACTTCGTCCTCACATGACTCAATCATATCGATCTCTACATTCATGAATTTAACACTTTTGTTTACAGGTTATAAAATTGTTCGAAATACATGACGCGGGCGCATGTGTAGTTCGTCTTGCTGAAACTGCCATCAGCATTGCTGATAAAGATGATCCGAACTTGGTGAGTAAACTTCAATGGCTTTGAATGTTTATCTTAAGGGGCCGGCGTAGCATGCGTAGTTCATACAAACGTAATACCAAAATAATTTGTAAATCAAACATATTCTTAAGGTAGTGTGTATTTATTTCGATTGAATTACAGAATATCTATGTTCCTTTGCTGGCATGAGGAACAGGGTGTAAAGTTCACTCATCCACCATAGAAAAGGGAGGATCCTACTACCAGACGGTTGTCGTGTCTGGTGGGCAACTGCCCGACGGTTCATGTCGGAACGTTGTATATATGCTAGTTGCGTGGTAAACTCTGATTGCGCGATGCAGGATTCGCGTGACGTCAGTGTGACGCGTTGTTCGAAAGCTTGGGGAAGTGATGATGATGATGACGTCACGCTGAAGTAGTTGCACGAAGGCTGCGCTGACGTTCATACTCGGGGTCACCAGTTTGGTGGTATGAGGAACAGGGTGTAAAGTTCACTCAGCTACCATAGAAACTCAAACTCAAACCATTTATTTCAATTAAACCAATTACAGGCACTTTTGAATTGTCAAAGAGTCGGTCAGTTAGTCAGAAAGTTGAAGCTATTTGCCCATTCCAAAACGTAGATCTCTATGGAGAAGAATAGGCAAGAAACTCCAAGGACACTCTTTTAAATCAAGATATTACAAAATCCTGGGTACATTATTCTTGTCGCTTCTATATGTGAGAACAATGTAAAAATATAAATTATTTAAAAAACAATATAAAATATTACAAATAAGCGCTGGCAGATAGGAGAAGACCAGTCACAACTGACGGCGCCCGTTCACGAGCATGACGCGTGGATCAGCACCATCCAGCTCAACCATTTTGTAGGGAACCGAATGATCCAACACACGCGCCACCATCAGCGAGACATTTAAGTGAGCATGACATACTCTTAACTGCCAAACTTTTTTAAGTCAACATACATCATAACATAATAAACGGCTCCATGGACTCTCATTTACAAAAATTGAAAAAATGCTTTTAAATTATACAAAACTATAGCTTGCAATGCATTTCAAAGATCAATAAAATTTTACTAGCAAAAGGATAAACATAGTTACTTATTGAAGTATTCAACAACTACAACTTGATTAAGTACATTTTATATAATAAATATGATTGTAATGTCAGAACATAAAAAAGGGGGGAAGCATCTCTTCCAAATATTATAATTTTAACAAGTGAGCCCAAGTCGTTGTGGAGCAGGAGCATTTAGCCAAGCATTTTTATCTACGATATAATCATCCAACCTATAATATCCTTGTCTACATAGTGTGCGTTTAATGCATGTTTTAAATTTCTTCTCATTTAGTTGAAGAATATCGAGTGGTATTTTATTATAACATTTTACACAATACCCCATAAAAGAAATGTGTACTTTTGACAATCTGAAACGTGGTTGATCTAATTTGTTCCTATTTCTAGTATTAAAATTATGCCTGTCACTTATCTTACTGAAAAGATGTAGGTTTTTTCTAACATACATAATATTTTCATAAATATATTGGCAAGGTACCGTCATGATGTTAATTTCTTTAAACAGTTGCCTTAGAGAGTCGCGTCTGCGGAGGTTGTAGATGGCTCTGATAGCCCTCTTTTGCAGAACAAAGATAGAAACAATATCTGCAGCCCGTCCCCACAGCAAAATACCGTAAGACATGATGCTATGAAAGTAACTAAAATAGACCAGTCTCGCTGTATCCACGTCTGTTAATTGGCGAATTTGCCAAACAGAGCGTAGGCGGCTGAACTTAGCCGCCCTGCAAGTGATGTTAAGTGAGGACTCCACTGCAGCTTAGAGTCAAGCGTGATTCCCAGGAAAACAGTTTTTTCGACGAATTCTATTATCTCTTTGTTCAATACAACGTGACATTCACTACTTCTAACATTCGGTAACGCGAATCTTATGCATTTAGTTTTCTTCTCATTTAATACCAAATTATTTACAGTAAACCAATTATGGACCATAATCATAGCGTTATTTACGTCGTCAAGCTCCTGTGCATGTCTGCTTACTTTAAAAATCAGTGATGTGTCATCAGCAAATAACTCCATTTGTGGTCGGTTTTTTAGTAAATGAGGTAAATCATTTATATATACTAAAAAGAGGAACGGACCCAATATTGAGCCCTGCGGTACCCCCATTTTGACTATTAAACCCAATGAATTCACACCATTTATTTGAACTTGCTGCAATCTATCATTCAAATATGATTTTACTAAGTTAAGCGCAAGTTTACCCAGTCCGTAATGCTCAAGTTTCAAGAGCAGTGTTTCGTGATTCACGCAATCAAATGCCTTGGAAAGGTCACAAAAGATGCCTATTGCATCTTGTGCCTCTTCCCATGCGTTAAAAATGTGTTTCAATAATGTGACACCGGCGTCAGTTGTACAACGTCCTTTGGTGAAACCATACTGTTGATCGTGTAAGATGTCATTACGATTGAAGTGATTGAGCATTTGATTTAACATTACTTTTTCAAACACCTTGCTGAAAACAGGCAAAACCGATACAGGTCTATAATTATTAGTGTCTTTGCTGTCACCGGATTTAAAAAGTGGAATAACTTTCATCAATCAATCAGTTGTTGTCTACCTAGTATAGTGCACGGATGTACGATCGCGCGCGCGAGCTCTTTCGCGAGAGTTTTCTGCTGACGGATCACAACAACGTCGCGTCGCGGTGTACCTACGTCAATATATCGGGGTCAGTGTCATGACCTAGTTACAAGTGCGGAAATCATGAAGTGTTTACAATAACTTATTGTATAGGTGTTAATCTCGCCCTACAACTTAATAATGGCTACAAAAAAGTCTATTACTATTAAAACTGACCTAGAAAGGCAGTTATATGACTGTTATCTCCAAGAGAAAACAGATAGAGAAAACCTGCAAGTCATGGTACGTAAATTGAATGTACAAATTGATGCCCTGCAGGAACAAGTTCAGACACTTCAAGGAGAATTGAACTGCATCAAAGAAACAAAAGGGACTACAGAACCTGCTCAGACTACAAAAAACGACGTGGAATACTGTACAGACGAGGATGACCTTGCTAAAGAGACTGAGTGGATTAGGGCCAAGAGCAGGAAGAAAAGGAAGCTTAACACCTCCCTCTCTCCAAAACAACAACCCGGAAGCGCCCAACAAGACAATCAACAAAAAAATGAGAAAGTGACTTCGGTCAAAAAAGTGCCCTTACCACCGCCAATCATAATAGACGGAATCAAGAACTATCAAACGTTCTACGATTCGTTAATTGAAAGCCAACCAGCGGAATCATTTACAGCAAAAATGATGAATGGGGATTGTGTGAAGGTTAACGCCAAATCAGAAGACTCATATAGAGTAATTGCTAGGTTCTTGTCTGAAAAAGACTACCACTAGCATTCATACGAAAACAAGCAGGCTAGACCAATTAGAGTTGTGGTAAAGAAACTGCACTCTTCTTGCCAACCAGATCGAATTAAGGAAGATTTAACAACCCAAGGCCTAAAAATAGAAAAGGTAGATAGTAAATTGAGCTGGAAGACCAAAGAACCACTCAACATGTTCGTTTTATCATTTTATAACGATGAAGATGTCAACAAAATCTACGGCATTAAGTACATATTAGGGTGTAAAATTGAAATACATCCACTCAAAAATCCAGCACTCATTCCCCAATGCAAGAGATGCCAAGCTTATGGGCATACACATAAATATTGTCAAAAAGAGCC
The DNA here is from genome assembly GCA_948098905.1 of Tiliacea aurago. Taxonomy (NCBI): domain Eukaryota; kingdom Metazoa; phylum Arthropoda; class Insecta; order Lepidoptera; family Noctuidae; genus Tiliacea; species Tiliacea aurago. The sequence continues at coordinate 11,249,261 of OX402590.1, forward strand.
AAGGTGTGTGAAATGCACTGGCAAACATCTTACAGCCAATTGTACCAAATCTCCGCAAGAGAAACCAAAATGTATCCACTGCGGCCTACCTCACCCTGCCAATTATAGAGGGTGTGAAGTAGCCAAACAGATGCAAATTATGAAAAATAAAGTTTTAAAAAAGAAACCTACGGTGCCTAATACCCAACAGTTTCCTCCTATAACACACCCTGGTAAACAGGCGCAGAAAGCAAGTGTCCAGTCAACTGCAAAACAACCAGCCATGCAAGTAACCAACATTGGTACTTACGCACAAGCTGCAAAACAAGGATCTCAAACCTCTGAACTTAGAGGATAAGATTAACCAGATCTTGAAGTGCATTACCTCATTTGATAAGAGATTAGAGAAGCTAGAATCCAGCACTAAAACAGCTGTCTTGAATAATCAAAAATGAATAACACACTCAAAATAATGGCGTGGAACTCCAATGGACTCCTCAAACATCAGCATGAGTTGCAGGCGGTCCTAGATACAGAAAATATAGACGTGTGTTTAATCTCCGAAACGCATTTCACAAAGCAATCTTTTATCAAATTTAGAGGATACATGATATATAATTCCCTCCACCCTAGCAACTCTGCCAGGGGGGGTAGTGCGGTTATAATTAAAGAAAACATTAGTCACTACGTGCAGTGTAAATATGAAGAAGAAGACATTCAAGCAGTGGCAGTATCTGTTAAAACTAAGTTTTGTCAAGTGTCCATTGCAGCCATATACTCGCCTCCTAGGCACATGATAAGAAAAGAGCGATACTTACATCTTTTTGAATTATTAGGCCAGCGATTTATCCTAGGCGGCGATTTTAATGCTAAGCATACGCATTGGGGTTCAAGACTTACTACAACTAAAGGAAGACAGCTCTTAAGTGCAGTTAAAGAAACACATTGTGAAGTAATGAGTACAGGCAAACCTACATACTGGCCCACTGACCACCAGAAAATACCGGATCTTATAGATTTTTTCATATGCAAAAATATATCCACCAATTACATCAGTTTGGAGGAAAGTTTTACTATGAACTCTGACCATTCTCCGATTATACTAATGCTAAGTCAAAAAATCCTATTAAAAGAAAGCCACTTAACCTTGGTTAATAAGTCCACAGATTGGGACAGTTTTGCTCTTGATCTAGATAATATTATCAACCTTAAAACTCCGATAAAATCGCAAGATCAGCTTGACTCAGAAGTAAACAAATTTATTATTAATATTCAACAATGTGCGTGGAGCAATACACCTCAGCTAAAACGCAAATATAAGGGATTTATCCATCCTAAAGAAATTGTGGATTTACTATCAGAGAAAAGAAAACAAAGGAAGTTGTGGCAGCAAACAAGGTTCCCGCGTCATAAAACAACACTAAATAACCTAACTAAACGACTAAAGAGAAAAATTCTACAATTTGAGGATGAATCTCTGAATACCAACCTTCTTCAGCTTACCAATGACAAATCAACGGATTACTCACTTTGGAAAGCAACGAGAAATCTAAAAAGGCAGATTATACAAATACCGCCCATCAGAGATAGCAACGGAAAATGGGCAATAAGCAATGACCAAAAGGCGTTCCGATTTGCTCAACATTTAGAAGAAACCTTTCAACCCAACGAAAGCTCTGTAGAAATACATGAGAGTGTAAATTTATCACAAAACCAAAGAATCAAGCTTGTGACTCCTAAGGAAGTAATGAGAGAAATTCAAAACAACATTAGCTCAAAAAAGTCTCCCGGTTACGACCTCATCACAGGGGAAATTCTAAAACGCCTCCCACGCAAAGCCATAGTAAAGCTGACCAAACTAATAAATGCTTCATTTATCTTAAAATATGTACCTGAGCCATGGAAGGTTGCTGAAGTCATTATGATTGCGAAGCCTGGGAAACCTCCCCACGAAGCATCATCATACAGACCCATTTCTCTGTTACCCGTACTATCAAAGTTATTTGAAAAACTGTTATTAAAACGGATAAAACCAGTAATAGAAGATAAAAACCTAGTTCCAGATCACCAGTTTGGCTTCAGAGAAAAACACTCAACGTTAGACCAGGTACATAGAATAACTAATGTTATTGAAAAAACGCTAGAAAATAAAGAAGTCTGTGCTACCGTGTTCTTAGACGTCGCGCAAGCTTTTGACAAAGTTTGGCATGAGGGTCTCATATTTAAGCTCAGACGCATGCTACCAGAATTTGTAGATATCCTAGAGTCGTATTTAACTAAAAGAATGTTTAGAATACGCCAAGAGGACGCATATTCCGAGCTAAAAACCATAAAAGCTGGGGTGCCTCAAGGAAGTGTGCTTGGCCCAATTTTGTACTTGTTATACACTTGTGACATCCCAGAGCTGGAAAACAGCACCATAGCGACCTTTGCAGATGATACTGCTATTATGGCCACCGGATCAAGCCACAGAGAAGCAGTAGAGAAAGTTCAACTAGCTGTGAACAAAGTTTACGACTGGACACAAAAGTGGAAGATCAATCTGAATGAGTCAAAATCAGTTCACATTAACTTCACAAACAAACACAGTGACTACCACCCACTCTACATAAATGGTATGCAAATACCTTATGCTAATACAGCCAAATACCTTGGCATAACTCTCGACGCCAAGCTGCGTTGGAAAGCCCATATCAAAAAGAAAAAACAGGAACTCGATATTCGTTATAAACGTTTGCATTGGTTACTGGGAAGGAAATCCTGTTTATCAATACATAATAAGCTGATAATATACAAGCATATTCTGATGCCAATTTGGACGTATGGTATCCAACTTTGGGGCTGTACTAAGCCAACCAACGTCAAAATAATTCAACAGTTCCAAAATAAAGTACTCAGGGCTGCTGTAAATGCACCCTGGTACATAAGAAACGATGACCTCCACCGTGACCTCGACATGGAATTCGTCACCACCATCACACAAAAATTTGCTGAAGCCCACGAACACAGACTCCATCGACACGTGAATGTTGAGGCAATCCAGCTGTTAGACAACACAGGCATAGTGCGTAGACTAAAGAGAACTAAACCATTTGAATTAGTGTAGTGTAAGTGAATCAATAATAGTAACAATGTTGTGCTATTTATATAACACATGAACAAAGTGTTTTATCAATTTTACCAGACTCTAAGGAAGTGTTACGAACGTGTGTAAAAGTGCATACCTAATTATGGACACTATTCTTAGCATTAACATAATTTATAACGTAGCATAATAAGTTAGATTTAAATTGTTTATTAGTCTTCTTAGGCTAGATTGCAATTAACTAGTAAGAACTTGGTTCTTACTAATAAGGAAAAAAAAAAAAAAAAAAAAATTAAATCTGGGAATCCTTGATCTACACACAAATTAAATATTAAAGGTAGATATGGTGCAATTGTCTCAATAATGGATTGACAAACTTTAGTAGACATGCCCCACAGATCTTCGGTTATTTTAATCTTAAGTTGCTTAAAAGTCTTTACAACGACCACAGGGTTTATATGTTTAAATTTAAATTCCACAGGGCAAGCTGAAACATTCGCTTTTAATAGATCAATAGCAAGTGAGGGAGAGGAATTTAAAGTTTCTGTAGTTTTAATTGGAATATTTGTAAAGAAAGTTGCAAATTCCTCAGCAACATTAATGTTATCGCTAACGAGACCGCGGGAAGTTTCCAGTGTGTAATCAGTATTATGTCTTTTGTTCCTGTTCGTTTCATTGTTAATTATTTTCCAAACTGTCTTTATTTTATTGTCTGCTGATTTAACCTTATTGCTAATGTATGAAGCTTTAGCCGCTTTGCGACATTTTTAAAAGTTTTAGAATAAGTAGCAACATACTTATTAAAAGTTTCCGTGTTTATATACGGCTTAAGGCCATACAGTTCAAATAATCTTTCCCTACTCTTCCTGATACCTTTAGTTGCCCAGTCACTGAATAAAAACTTGGGGCAAATAGTTTTAGTTTTTTTCTTAAAATTATTATTGAACTCTGTTTGCACTAATGAAAAGAATTCTTCATACAAAATATTCCCATTGTTCATACTTAGGCCATGAGCACTTAACGTGCTAATTAAAGTGCTATTAAATTTATTTAAATTACCCGATGTTATTGGTCTAGTTTGTATCTGCACTTTCTGTAATGGTGTGTTGGACTCAAAAGTAACGGTTTGACCGCTGTGATCCTCCGACCAGAAAGGGAGGGTCCTCCGACCAGACGGGTGTTGTGTCTGGTGGGCAACTGCCCGACGGTTGATGTCGGGACGTTGTATATATGCTAGTGGCGTGGTAAACTCTGCTTGCGCGATGCAGGATTCGCGTGACGTCAGTGTGACGCGTAGTTCGTATGTGGCGATGTTGATGCCGCTACATTCCCAAATATATAGTTTGAAAGGACAATGATATAAAGACGATATATGAGGAATTTAAAATTTCTATACAAAACTTATTTTTCTCATAACTCTTGTTTAAATCAGTGTCCATTCAAAATATATATTTGGGAACCTAGATATTCTGTATTCCAATCGGAATAAAGACACACTACCTTAAGAATATGTTTGATTTACAAATTATTTTGGTATTACGTTTGTATGAACTACGCATCCATCGCCGGCCTCTTAACCCCGGTTGCTTTTAGCATTTTTAGGGTTCCGTAGTAAACAAGGAACCCTTATAGTTTTGCTATGTCCGTCTGTCTGTCTGTCCGTCCGTCCGTCTGTCCCCGGCTTAGCTCAGAGACGCTTAGTCCTAGAAAGCTGTAATTAGGCATGGGTGTATATATTATTCACGCTGAAAAAGTCGTAAAATAGGGGGTACCTCCCTTGCACGTAAAACGGGGATGATATTTTTTTCTCGTCTAATACATGGTGTGGGATATCGTTGGATAGGCCGTTTAAAAATATTGTGGGTCTGTGAAAGAAATTTTTGAATTCTGAGATCCGTTTGCGTAATATTAAGCTTTAAAGTGCTATTTTTTGTTAGAGTCAAGTGTCCCCCCCCCCTGCCAGCTAAATGGTTGGTTTTGGATTTGTGAAAAAATTCATGGCAGTAGTATATATAACGAAATTAAAAGGAAAACTATCACAGCTAAGTAGGGTTTACAAGTTAACGAGTAATAGTCGACCAACTTAAATTTGCAATTGAAGAATTGGCCGTAACGTACATCGATGTGTGGGAGAGCATGTTTTTCAAGTACAATGTTAAGTTTGTTTTTGGCATAAATTCATCCTTACTACGGAACCCTTCATTGCGCGTGGTCCGACACGCACTTGGCCGGTTTTTAATATATTAATGTTGTTTTCATAACTCGTCAAAATGTATGGAACAGCAGTTTTTTTTTTTCGTGATTTCTGGTTTGATCCCATAGTATAAGTTGTTCATAATGATGAGTACAATGACACCCCCCCCCCCCCCCCTAAGAGGCTCTGCGTTAATTGTAGGACATGTTGTAGATGGAAACATAGTTTTACCGGACCAACATGTTTTGCCTCACTAGACGTACAAAATGTTTACATTTTAATAATTAGTGACAGTTTCCTAGTTTTTAGTTTAATAGTACCCATATACATTTACATAATAATATAATGAAGTTAAAAGGAAAACTATCACAGCTAAGTAGGCTTTACAAGTTAACGAGTATTACTCATACACAAGTTAACAACTTACATTTGCAGTTGCAGAATTGACCGTGACGTATATCGATGTATAAGAGAACATGATTTTCAACTACAATATTAAGTTTATTTTTGGGATAAATTCATCCCAACTACCGAACTCTTCATTGTGCGTGGGCCGAGGTCCGACACGCACTTGGCCGGTTTTAATTATTGGAAGCGGCCTTCAGTAGTGTGTTGTCCACCATGCATGATGTGTAGGTACAAACCTCACTCCCAAACTTACTCACACCCACTAGTCACATACACATTCGACCTCCACACCATCTCTTACACACATAACACACATTCCAGCGTGTTTTTTGCCTCTAAAAAAATAATATATTATTACTAACTAAACCGAGTTCAAGAGCTGTCAGTGTCATCGTTGTTGGGGAAATTTGACACTGACAGATCTTGAACGCAGTTTAATTGTGTTGATCGCGTTCAATTTATTTTGTGAAAATAGCCCTGTTAGTTAAGTTGATGCAATAAACATATTTTTTTGTCGTTAGGCCATGTTCCAGTGGGTGGTGTTCAAGTGGCACCTGGCGGGCGGGCGCACGGCGCGCGCGCTGGGCGCGGCGGCCGCCAACCCCGCGCCGCACGCGCGCCACGCCGCCGCCGCCACGCTGCTCACCACGCTCGGTGCGCATACACACCACGTTTACTTACTCGTCTTACACCTAGTTTCAGCTTTCTATAACTGACCGACAGCTTCACAATTCAAAAATGACTGAAAATTGTTGAAATTCAGAACTTAAAAGAGTTATCCAGTACGACGATTAAAGTTATATCCGAGGCGCACCACTCTAATCGTCGTACTGTATTATGCTGTTACCAGACTCAGTATATCTGTCTGCTTACCTGAAACTACCAAAACCATCTTTTCGTTTTTGAATAAGTTTCTTGATTATTTTGTCATAGCTTCTCGTCGTGAGTTGGGCGCGTTGGTATCTTGTTCTGCGTTGGCCGGTGACGCCGAGCGCGCGGCCGGCGCTCGCGCCAAGCTACACGACGCGCATGCGCACAACCCGTACTACGACTTCTTGTACGCGCTGCATGTGTCACGACACCATTATAGAAAGGGTAAGCATTAGTGTTGCAACAAATAGTATATTCGGCCTCGTGCCGAATACTGAATATTTGGCCAGTTGCGTGGCCGAATAGCCGAATATTCGGTTAGATTAGTGAAAATTCAAAAAGCTCTCTAATTGAACCTTTGAAGAGAAACGACAATCCATTTGGCTGGTGGGCTACTCATAAATCTAAATTTTCCCAATTTTTTGTCAAACTGGTTACTAAGTACTATATTATAGCATTTGTGTATTTGGAGAAGCTTTTTAGTGAAGCAAGAAATGTGTATGAAGAAAAGAGAAACAAGGTTCTTCCCAATAGTTGATTTTTCTGCACCATAACCACATTTACATCTGTTGTGATTAATAATAAAACAAAATAGTACTTAATTCAAATTTAAAGTCTATATTTAATTAAAACTTAGGATCATATCATAAACTTATATTTTTTTTGGTTTGCAAATAATAAGTAGTTAGTTTCGATTTGATTAGTTACCTATTTTTAATCTCTTAGAAAATTTTATTTACGTATGTTAGTTTCCATTGATCTTTTAGATACGTAAAGCAAAAAATTACGTTTTCTCGAACTAGCAACATATGTTCACCATTAACAAAAGTTACATGATTAATTTACTGTGTTTTTTGTTTTTTTTACTTCTGTTTTAAAGTATTCAGTCGAATAGTAATTGAATATTCGATAATCCTCCAAATATAAAAAAAATACCGAATATCGAATAGTAACCGAATATTCGTTGCAGCTCTAGTAAGCCTGTTATGTGTTAATTAATGATTACATAGAAACTGCAGTTTTATTATAATTTAAGTGTTTCTGAGACTTTTATATACTTGAACATGAGACCCGATATAAATAATGAGTAGGTACAGAATAAGGCACATTCCCCCTTATTACAAAACAAGGTTTGTCTTCAGACCCGGTTTTAAAACATGGAGCCATTATTGAATTTAGAACTTTATTCCGACTATGGTAAAGTTCCTAAACACAAAACGGACAACTTAGTACCGAACTAAGTTTTCAGTTTTGTAAAAAGAACGATATTTCAATCACTGTTACATTCTTATTACAAAAACTGGCTCCATGTCAAATATAAATCTTGTTTAATAATAAGGCGGATTAAGTTTTAGAATGACGCATTACTAAATCCGAACTTTTTTTAATGACATCTATGGGTCCGAAATAAAACATTTTTTTATTTATAACAAAACGAGTTCTAAAAACCTTCAACCCAGTTATTGTATTTTGAACTTTATTCCGATTTATGTAAAGATAAATCTCCCTCTAGAAGGGAGGAGGTCTGTGTTGCAGTGGGAACAAAATAGGCTGATTATGCTTATATGTAATACGTGTAATAAAATTGCGTACAGTGGTACCCAATTGATAAGGCGCGTCGTGAATCTTCGTTCGCACAGAAAGGAAAGTATGGCCCCGAAGATTAACGAAAGAATGCTTAAAACTATCTACATCAACCTTAGGTCACTATTATAAGGTTCATAATACACTGGAGCTGCTAGTGTGCACTCGATCAGAAGTATGGCGGCTGACAAATATGCCACGCGGCGCGCGCTAACATGGCGGCAGCTGCCGACCAATAGCGGTACATGAAAAAGAACCGCGGTGCGTGGAGCGTGCCGATTGGTCAATAGCATTTCCCGCACTTTTAAAATTCACCTTCTGCGCAGGTACATCGGTAAGCCATATCAATTGGGTACTACTGTACCATAGCTCAGGGGCGGGTTCAGTATCAACGAACGAACAAAAACAAAACACATATGTACCTATTTAATAATATTATTTAACCAGCCTAAAGTAGGTTTACTATTGAAATTCACTTAAATAAGTTTTTTTTTTGTTTAAACACCAATCGAACGCGATGTCTTGGATTTTCAAATTTGCCCGAACGCGTATTATTTTAATATTACTTTACTGTGAGAAAAAATGGAACTATACAGGACGTATAGCTCCATCTCATATTTTCTTCGTTACTGCTACTTTGTATTGACTGAGTGTTGTATGGTATAGCGGCGGCAGTAATGTACGAGCGCGCGGCAAGGTGCGGCGCGGAGCGGGCGGGCGGCGCGGCCGTGCGGCGCCGCTGTCTGGGCGCCGCGCTCACGTGTCTCAGGCTGGCGCAGCCCGACCACGCCTTCCTCGCGCGCCCGGCCGCGCAGGGGAAACATCTGCAGGTATAGCACACATGCCATAGTACTGCGGTGGCGCTGTCTGGGTGCCGCGCTCACGTGGCTCAGGCTGGCGCAGCCCGACCACGCCTTCCTCGCGCGCCCGGCCGCGCAGGGGAAACATCTGCAGGTATAGCACACATGCCATAGTACTGCGGCGGCGCTGTCTGGGCGCCGCGCTCACGTGTCTCAGGCTGGCGCAGCCCGACCACGCCTTCCTCGCGAGCCCGGCCGCGCAGGGGAAACATCTGCAGGTATAGCACACATGCCATAGTACTGCGGCGGCGCTGTCTGGGCGCCGCGCTCACGTGTCTCAGGCTGGCGCAGCCCGACCACGCCTTCCTCGCGTGCCCGGCCGCGCAGGGGAAACATCTGCAGGTATAGCACACATGCCATAGTACTGCGGCGGCGCTGTCTGGGGGCCCCGCTCACGTGTCTCAGGCTGGCGCAGCCCGACCACGCCTTCCTCGCGCGCCCGGCCGCGCAGGGGAAACATCTGCAGGTATAGCACACATGCCATAGTACTGCGGCGGCGCTGTCTGGGGGCCCCGCTCACGTGTCTCAGGCTGGCGCAGCCCGACCACGCCTTCCTCGCGCGCCCGGCCGCGCAGGGGAAACATCTGCAGGTATAGCACACATGCCATAGTACTGCGGTGGCGCTGTCTGGGTGCCGCGCTAATCGCGCGCCCGGCCGTGCAGGGGAAACATCTGCAGGTATTATAGCACACTACTAAAAGCCCACATTACCGAATTTTGGCAATGGCAGCCAATCTTAGCGGAGACTAGCCAACGAAGCGGGAGATATTATAGTGCAGAAGTGTGTGCGCAGACACAGGTGCACTCTCTCTTCCCTCTCTCTCATATTCCGATGGGACGACAATCCGACACGAGCGGAGAGAGATCAGACGCAGGTGTGCTGTATGTGCTTTCCGAGGCACGGGCTGCTACTAAGTTTACACACACACAGTACATAGTCACCGAACTCGCCTTTTATTGATAAATACATGATTTGCACGTCTATGGTGACCATTTAACTTTGATAGTGCCTTAATATCGTAGCTCATAGCTGGAAAGACGGTTTTCGTAATTCAGGTGAACTACTAAAGTTCGATTGATCGTACAATACATAAATTAATATTAATTTATGTCAATCTTTGAAAAACCCTTTTTTACTATCTCCAATATGTTTAAGAAAAAGTCTTCGATATACGGTGATCGCATTCGGAAAACACAAAATGGTGTAAGTAAAACGAACCACAAACAAAACATCAGCCATCGATATTTTTTTCTATTTCAGTCAGAAATCATGCTAATTGTTGCAACTACTCAAGTTCCAACTCGAAATAAACTAAAATTTTATACATCAACAGGTTATCGGGCCAGAGGAGTTAGCCGCAGAGCTTAGGGAAGAAGACCCTGATTCGTTGGACCCAGTGCAACAAGCGTTACTCAGTAAGTTTATCACGTTTTAGTTAAAAATCGACAGAAATACATACTATAGTCCATTCGCGTTAAGAAAATAGTGAGTCATCAGTGCAAGTGCAGTGTTTTTATTTGTTGCTTTCTAATTTGTTGCAACCCGATTGGTCGAGGGGCGAGGCTAGGCCGGCGGACAACGATGACTCACTATTTTCTTAACGCGAATGGACTACAATCAATGATATTATATTAGACAGATATGTTATACACTCACAAAACAACCTAAAAAGTGTTCCGCGCAGCAGCGGCAACTTTCACTACAAGTAAAAATGATGGTTTGATAAAAAAACAAGAAAAAAGAAACAGCTAGTGTTGTCAATTGCGCGTGGATGTAAACAAACATTATTCTGGCCACCAATCACCAAATGTTGGCATCACAGACTAACAAATACGTCCCAATTAGGACGTTTTCGAGTCTTCACGATTGCGCGCTCACAACATATCTGTTTATTATAATATCATTGACTACAATACAATATTATAAATGAGAAAGTACCGCTGCCTGTCTGTTTCCTTTGCGCCACCTCACTTTATCTCGCTCGCACAAGTAGCTGGCAATCACGCGAGCAAGCGAGACAGGGTGGCAGGGAGAAGACTCCAAGGCACCGATATATTAGTATATAGTTTATTTCTTTTCACGGTGAATATAATGGTAATTTAAAAAAATAAAAACATAATACCTGCGTTATAGTTAGTTCAGTTAATATGCAGTTTCATTATCTAATTTGAAGTATTTTTTTAATACCAGCGGTTTATTGTTTGGTTTGGAGGTAACTATGGATATTTTTTTTCTATGAAGAAAATTTTATGGAATCGTGTTTTCGTTAAACATAGTACTTAACATTAATCCTCAACTTTACCATATATTTATTTCAAAATGAATACTGCAGTATTTTCGACATAACGGAGGATCATGCTAAGCCATTTGAGGTAGTATAGGCTCTTAACGGCTGAACGGATTTCGATAAAATTTGACGCAGGTAGACCATGACTTGGGTACAGGACATAGGATACTTTTTATCGCGGTAGTACCGTCTGATAATTTCGCACCTCCACGCCGGCAAAAGCTAGTATCGTTTTAGATAGAAAGAAATCATTTATAAATGAATCAAATATATATCTTTTATTTTGTTATAGAAGGCGATAATATAGATTTTTATGCGTTATACCCAAGACTGAAAGACGCTGACCCAGAAATACTACTGACAGTACTAAAGAGGGCTATAAGCACTGGCCAGTTCCTGCCACACTGGTTCCTTCAAAGATACATGGTAAGTATTGGTTTTACTTATGTACCCTAGTTAATAGTTTTATAGGACGATACCTAAAATAACACAATATCACGCCTATATCCCCGAAACGGTAGGCAGAACTGTATAATCATTCAGCCGAAAGACGTCCACTGCTGGACAGAGGCTTGGCAGGCGGGTTGCCGATCGCAGTATGGTGTTAAAATGCATAGAGAACGCTGCTGCCCATTCTCTAGTAAGACCCTTAGTCGCCTTTTACGACACCCACGGGAAGAAATAGGGTGGTGCTATTCTTTACGTCGTATTTTTTATTATACAGTTGTCCGAGTGGTGCCCACTCGGACAACTGTATAATAAAAAATACAATTCGCCAGTAATATTCAAGTCCTATGGAATAGGGGCCGAGTCTATTGCCATAATCCAGACTTCTATCTGCTACTAAGAAATTCTTGATGGAAAAACTCAACTCAAATCACTGCTGTTTGTACACTGCTTGTTTTGTTTGTGGCTATTAAACCAACGAGGTAGTCATGGACAGACGATATCTACGTGCTAGTATTAATCTGACCAGCTAAATCTACACGAAGGTCCGCTTCAGAAGGGCTTTACGCAGTTGGTTAATTGAGAATTCCTTCTATACTTTAAAAGAATTTCTACAGTTTAAATTAACCAAATCTAATCTAATCTGATCTAATTGTACTTATAAAAAAAAAATTAAGCCGTCACGGGACGACTGGCAGATGTGAAGTATTGCACTACACACACATTTACACCAGTCTTACATATAGACTGCATAAGTGTATAGTGGCCGATCGCCACGCGGAATGCGTCGCCCCGCCCGAAATCGGTTTTACGTGCGCTTATAGATTTCACATCAACAAAAAATTGCATGTCATTATGTTATGATTAAATATGTTAAGCTACTATTAATAATATCATTGTAACCAATGATATTATATTAAACAGATATGTTGTGAGCGCGCAATCGTGAAGACTCGAAAACGTCCTAATTGGGACGTATTTGCTAATCTGTGATGCCAACATTCGGTGATTGGCGGCCAGAATAATGTTTGTTAACATTCACGCGAATTATGGTTATTTGGGCAATCGGCGAACTTTCTTAAAGAAACAACTTTTCAGATGATAAAAATATAATGAACTTTTAGTACATGTTGTTGAATGAACAAGGTAGGAGAGTCTAACTTATAAAACTAACTTACATGCTACGCGGCTGGAGCGACGCCTACGTACACGCACACACTTACACATATGCACTACCGACACACACTATAACACCCCCCGCACTAGTTCGAAGCCCTTTCTTCTCCCAAGAAAAAGGGTTGAGTGCGGCCTCCGTCTGTTGCTCGGGCTACTGACGTTTCCTGGTTCCTCTTATGTCTTTTTATTAAATATAATATTCCAGCAACCAATCCAATAATACATAGTACCGTGTATATAGGTACGGTCCAATAGTGATAACTTTTATCTTGTAGGACATCCAGGTTTAGAATATTCTCCTTTTCAATTAAATTCTGTAATTTATTTATTTGTTCCAATGGGACATTTTCCAATAACAACGGCTTATCTTTATTTTCAATATTGATTTTAAATACCGGAAATGACAAAAGCTTTATAGGTCGCCTCTTTGCGAGAATACTGTAACATCTCAAAAAAGGCAATTTTACAGGACGCGTATTTTAAACTTTCGAAATGTTATAAAATCTAAAATAATAGAGCTAAAGCAACAAAACCTTCTAGTGATTTATAATTTAACTATTAATTCATCTAAAACTATAGTAATTGTTGCGCTATTGGCTATTTTTCGGTATAAATTAACAGGATTAAAAAAAAAGGGATATTTTGTCACACTATTACTGAAAAAGTTTTCAAGGATCGATGTGACATATGAACTTGTCGCATTGTTGATAATATATTTTTTTGTGTTGTGTTAGGTTATATGATAAAAACACATTTTAGAAATAAAAATGTTTATTAAATCAATGAAAAATTTGTAGGAAAAGAAAATCAAGCATAAACATTAGTCATTATAACGTAGGTAGGATATACAGTTACCTACTTAAATACAGTAATTCAACAGTTAACAATCAACAAAGTTAACAAAATGAAACTATAGCTATCAGTTCTTAATTAAAAGTATACTGTTATTACTAAATTTGTTATTATTATTTTAGATCTAGCTAACCAATCAGTCTCTTCGTAACATTAGTCTTTGTAAATAATCACTAGGTTTATTCTAAACCTACTTTAGGTGGACCATAATCTATATTTTAACTAAAACAAAACCATCTCAATAAGAATAATAATACATACTAAAAATATTTTTATTCATATTGAGATAGGTTTTAAAAATAAGTATCTAAAATTATAAGTATTATATACTTGCAAAATGTATTAAAAACTTGAGTATTTATCATTAAGTACTATAAAATTACGACTTAGGAACTTTTCATTATAAAATATCACATAGGTATTGTACTTAAAGGAACCGACGTTTCACTTATTTCACATAAAGTAATAAAAAATAATTGTGATAAAAATTACAAAAATAGTATAAAAAATAAAATAAAAACATTCTTAGAGCGATTCGTAAAAGCTCCTATGAACTCCGGGAATTAATTTCTTATTAATCAAATCCATTAGGTCCGATTTTTTTCGTTCAGCTATCCCGGGTTTATTATTATAGACATTTTTTATTTCTATATTGTTGTTTCTCTTTTTTCTCAAAACGACGGCTTTTTTAAAGTCCGTTTCAGCATAAGAATTTTTATAAAATATAGCATTTGTATCATCTTTACTAACTCTTATTACTCTTACTTCTGATAGTTTAACTACATGGTTATCTTCATCTTTTGTTAAGTTAAAATTAATTTGATTACACACACTTTTCCAATCATAAAAATCTTCGAAACACATTTCATTGACGTGTATTGGCTCACTCTTTTTCCTGGCTGTTTTTATAGCACCGATAAATCCGTCGGGAGTGTATATAGGACCGGATCTTAATAGCCTCTTTACTTGTCTCTCAATCTGGGAATGGGCAGAGTCGCCTTCGTTCTGGGTATGGCCTTTTACAAGATATTTGTGTGTTATGGATTTCAGGTTAGGCAAGGTCTGTACGGCATATAAATACAGGGCAATCATGAATTTGTTTTTATTTTGCCCTGCGCAGTTGTCTGAATAGAAGACAACCTCTAAATCTTCAGCTGAATTTGACATTTTGGTAAGGTAATTAAATACACAAGTACCTATTTCATTTATTCCTCTATTTGCATGTGACTCGTCCCATACGTAACTTTCAACAACATTATTCTGAATATTATAAATTGTTAGATTAAGAACATTAAGTTTGCATTTGTAGTAAAATACAGAAATATCGCCCTTAGGGCACTGGAATACAGCTTGGAGATCGTAAACAGCAACTAAAATATTTTTATTGTTCTTGTCATTTGTCTTTTCAATGCGTGATAATTCTTTTTCTCTGATATGTTTTTCGTAGTCTTCTTTTTTCAATTCTTTTTCTTCGGGCGTACTATTTTTATAAACTTCGCATGTATCGCACAAATCTTTCTTCGGCACAAAAAACGATATATTAAATTCTTGTGTAAATATACGATAAAACATTAAATAACTTGCATAGGGTATATTTTTAGATTTACATTGTTCAACGTAGTCTCTATGCAGGTCTGTAATTGCTTTGCTGCCGTCAATGTAATGTCTTTTCGAGTTTGCTCGAATATAGTGCGATTCAATTTTTGGTATCGCTTCTATAAATTTTCTTATGCTTTCTTTAATGTTTTCATCAACTTTACTGTGATTTAGATGAGTGCCACGGTAATCTTTCATTGACGAGATATTAGTGTCATTATTTTTCTTTTTCAACGCGGTCTCTATAGGGCGGTTATTGATAGCCAAAGTGTTTTTGAAAAACAATTTACATACTCTGATCTTTGCACCAGAAATAGTCAAAAAGAAAGCGTTGTTGTTTTCACGCTTTGCAGCAATATTTCCGTCTGAGTCCACTTTCACATATCGCTGTTTTGGAATAACTAAATCGACATTATTAGCTATAAACGTCCATTGTTTCTCAATTTGTCCTAAACCCCAATATTCGTTTAAAATTTTCTCACGTTCAAGCTCTGAGAAGTTAGAGCTACATTTAAATTTACAATTTTCTCTGCAAGGTGGTTTAAGCTGGCGTTTTGGAAAGGGCTTATTAGTTTTTGTTGAAATATATGATAGTCCACTATTTCTTAATCGCTTAGCGATGTTCTTCTTCCAATTTAACTCTTGCCTTGGTCTTTTTTTTCCTACTTTAGTTGGGGTGATGTTGGAAGTGGTTGGCTCTATTGGCATAGTGGTATCATTCCCAACTACAAGCGAATTATTCTCTGTTGCGACCAGATCTATCTGATTTGTATGGTTAACTATTATGTCTCGATTTTCTGCTGAATTACTTACCAATAACATGTCAACTTGCTCTATGGTGTCAACTGAAGCAATATTATTATTTAAATTAAACAAGTCTTGGTCTTTTGAGAAGTTGTAGTTAGTGCTGGCACCTTCTTCTTCAGAGTCTGAAGTATGTATATTATTACTTTTTGACTTCTCCTCTTGATAATTGGGATCCTTTACGGAATCATCACTATCTGGGGAAAAGTTAAAAGAAAATTAGTCCCAAATAATTACGTTGCAAACGTTCGGCATCCGAAATGCACAGAATTGAACACAAATTATTACATAAATTGAATAAGTGCATTTATTAAGAAATAGTAGTCTCTGCCTACCCCAATGGGAAAAAGGCGTGACAATAATAATGTATGTATGTATTAAGAAATATAATAAATGCATTTATATAAAAACTTACTACCTTCATAAAAAGATGGTCCACTGCTTGAGGAGGAACTCGAAGAAGAACTCGAAGAGCTACTTGAAGAGCTACCGGTACTACTAGTTGACTCACGTCGACGATGTTTTGAGTCATCGTTACTTTTGTCTAAAAGAAATATAAATAATAATAACTTAAACAATAGAAAAACTTTATGAAACATAAGTACCTAATAGTTTAAATTTTTGTTTTAAATTCTTAATTTAAAACAAAAATTTAAACTAAAATCGAGGTGTTTACATAATTATCTGTAGAAAACACACTAAGACTCCTTATAATGTTGCTCAATTTGTTTCTTCTTCTCAGCCGATGGACGTCCACTGCTGGGCATAGGCCTCATGTATGGATTTCCAATATTGGAAATCCAATTTGTTTAAAATCTATGAAAATGTAAGCACCTAAGTTCGTTTCGTATTAATAGGTACTCATTTTAAATAACTACATGACAACAGGCTCGCCCCTTGTTACATGGGACCGAACATAGGTGGCATTTAGTCTTTACAAAAATATTCTTTAAAAAACAAAATTATTAAGTCTTACCTTCTGGAATCATTGCGTTTATATTAGAGTCATCAACTTCCTCGGCTTGGATACTGGAACTATCATTTACGTTACTATCAACTACGTTTTGCATAGTTGCTAATTGTACTAATTTTCTGGACCGCGATCCCATCTGAAAAAATAAATATTTATAATTCATTTGTTTTAGTATTTACAACGTGACATAACGATTTAATTTACAAAAAAACTTATAATTTATCTAGAAAAAAGTAACATTACAAAATACTCCGAATCCATTTTATGGTTTGTAAAATATTTCATTGTCAACAACGCGTCATCTTATGATGTTACAAAACAAAAACGATATCTTTTCAACGAAAACGTGATATCAAAAGTAATAACAAGTTAAAATTGCATACTATTTTCAACAAAACTGTGTCAATTCAACATATCACATTACTTAATAAAAAAATATCAAAGAGTTCAAACTTACCTTAGCAATCGTAATGTGGTATCTTCGTGATGTCACGTTTTTGCACAAATACGAGAGCGCCCTTCCCTCCAAATGGCACGCGCCGACTGATGGGACACGTTGTCGAAACAAATCACGAGGCAGAAAGAGACAGCGCGACAACACAAAATATTGCAGTTGTCTTGTCTCTTTCGCTCATAGACGCACCGTTATTGTCGAAAAAATACCTCGTTTTTATCGAAAATAAAGTTCAATACGGCGGTTTTGATTATGGAATAAAAAAAAAATCGATTTTTCTGAAATATCACAGTATTCTTGCAAAGAGGCGCTGGTGTACCTTTTATCAGATTTTTGTAATTCTTTATGTGGTTTAACTTTGTAGAGACAGTGCATCCTTCAGGCACCTCAAATAAGTAGGTGCCGAGTAAAGATTGGTACTCTTCCCGATCGCACCTATACTCGATCCTTGTTTCTTTTATAAATGACAGAATATAATTAAAATCATCTAGCTTTTGAATTATTTCTGTTCCGGCTTTAAATTGTACTAAGCTGCAGCTGCTGCATATTTCTTGTTTCAATATCAGTTGGTAAATGCAATCGTTTGGCTTCGAAGTGGCTATAAGATCGACTTCTGGGCAATAATATATTTCCTGGAACCTTTTACATTCTCCATCCATATAGTGATAATTATTACTATTCATTGCCAGATATGGTTTAGGTGGAATTAATATTGTATTGTTAAATGTTGGAGTAGAAAATAGATGTTAATAAGTGAAAGTATCTAAATGCATAATAGGGAACTTCAGAACAAATACAATTACATTATCTACATAGTAGGAACCACACTCAATAATATCATAATAGTCTCTTATCTCAGTGTTCTCATGTACAAGCAACTCAGAAGGTTCATATTGGTTTCTTAGAATATTCAACATGAAGTTAATATTTTGTGAAGTGATTACACTGTGATGAGTTACTGATAATTTGGAAAAACTCAAAGCATTTTCTAGTGATGTAATACAATTCAAAATATTTTGTAAATTGATATTTAACAAATTAAACAAACTGTTAATTTTAATAAAATCACTTAACTTAAAATCAGTCATATTAACATTAGACATGATCTCATTTAGTTTAATATGTATTTTGAACTCATTCGATACAATAGTAGACAAGGTCATATTGAAAGTTTGCAAAATTTGTTTATTCGAGGTAATTCCGGCATTATATTTATCCTTCAAACTATCCTGATTATTTTGCAAAATGTTTATGGCTTTACTATAAAATAATGCGTCTTCGTGATCGAGATTACCGGTGATACTTTTTATGATGGAACCCAAACCATTGATAAGCCCACGTTTATTTCTCGGGTGTTGAACTTATACATAGTGTTGAACTTATCGTAAATCGTTTCTAACATGCTATTAAGGATCTGATTAATAACTAATGAAGTATCGCTAAAATAAATTGGATCGGCTGATTGTATGTACTCTATATAAGTATGTAAATAGCCTTCTATATTTCTAATACTATCTTTAATCCTATCTAACTCGTAATAATGTATGAACGCATGTTCTGTTTTAATAAACTTAGCACTACCTAACTTAAAGGGGAGTATCCCAGGGTTGTCCACTAACTTCGTAGTCACGACTTGTTCAGCCCGGATTAATATCGGAATCCTGCAACAAGACATTTTGATATCTCAGAGGCTTCTTCACGATACGTTTGTGGTAGACAATGTCCTTATCGTCTATGACCTTTAAACCTAAATTTTTCTTAACTCTACGACCTAAGTAACGAGGTTTTGTCTTATGCCTAACGGCTAGCGGGTTTTTTATATATAACGCCTTTCCTTCTTCGTAAGAAATGGGTTCTTCCCGGTCTTTATTAGCATCCTGTATAGTTTTAGTCCGGTTACAGAGTAATTTTTTGTTTATTTCATTGTATAATTGTTTGGTAATTTCCTTGTGCCTAACTACATAGTTTTGAAGATAAGTAGCTTCTAAATTTATATCAAATGGGTCACGACTATTTGAATGCCCATTAATGACATCAATAGGTTTTTGTGAAATTACTGAGTGAATACTATTATTATATCCTATAACAGCATATAGCATTAGCTGGTTAGTGGATAAGGTAGATTGGGTAACAGATAACACACGGATGTGTTCTAATATAGTAGAATGGAATCTTTCAATAGCTCCATTTGACTGAGGATTGTTTACACTGATAAAATGTAACTTAATTTTATGTAGGCTTGCAAACTCTTGTACGGGTAAATTTTTAAATTCAGTTCCTTGATCTGCGGTAATGCTAATTGGTACTCCATGGTGTGAAATAAAAATAGACAATGCATTTATCACATTTATTCCTGTTACTGACTCTAGAGGATATGCTTGGGCATATTTAGAAAATACATCGATAATTGTTAAGAATTTTTGTCGATTTACGGTAAGAGTATCAATATGCAATACCTCAAAAGGTTTTTCAGGTATAGGAACTATCTGTAAGTTTTGTTTATTTGGATTTCTCTCGTATTTACAAGTTTGACAAATGTTACAATTATTTACGAATTCTGTGACTTGATTTTTTATATTAGGCCAATAATATTATAATTTAATTCTTTGTTCAACTTCTTGAATTCCACGGTGATTACTTTTACCTTCGTGGTAGTTCTTAATTATTAAGTATTGTTTATCTGGACAGGTTACATCTTCGGTTTTAGACTTACAAAATAACAATTTATACGCGGAATTTTGAAATACCTTTTGCAGTGTACTTGTAATCAACGGAATGAACTTAACATCTGATAGATATATACCATATTTAATATTTGGTGTTAGGTGTTCTTTGAATAAAGTAACAATACTTTTTTCTAAATCATTTTCATTTATTTGAGCTAATATTCTTTTTTTTTCCGGGAAAGATATTAACGGTTTTAGTATTTATGGGTGAATGATGTTCAAAATCTAAAAATAGCTGATTATCAAAGGTGTTTACATTTTTATCAGAGATAGGAATTTCTAAGACAGGGTTTTCTAATTCAGTATGGATAGTGCTATGGTCATCGATTTGTGTGTTAGGTGCCTTTTTTGACTGATTTACAAACATTGATAACGGTAGGTCATCTTCATCACTGTGGGACGTAGATTCAATTTCATTATTATGTATTTCAAGTCTAGATAGAGCGTCGGCATTTGTATTACTTTTTCCTTTTTGATATATGATGTTATATTCAAATTCCTCTAAACGTAATCTCCACCTTGTTAAACGACTATTAGGTTCTTTTATATTCATCAAATACTGTAGAGGTTTGTGATCCGTGATAATGTAAAACTTCCTTCCGTATAAATACGGTCGGAAATACTTGGTGGCCCATACAATAGCCAGCAGCTCTTTTTCTATGGTGCTGTATTTTGTTTCGGCATCGTTTAGAGTCCGCGATGCATACGCAATCGGCTTATCAGCTCCTATAGGCCCTTGTGATAATATAGCACCCAGGGCAACGTTTGAGGCGTCTGTACGCAAATTAAAATCCTTTTCAAAATTAGGATAATGAAGAATAGGATCATTAATAAGTAAATTTTGACAATGTTTAAAACAATCAACGTATTCAGGGGTAAGTTGAATTTTAGCTCCTTTTTTTAAACAAGATGTTAGTGGTTGGGATGGGCAAAATTCGGTATGAACTTCCGATAGTAACCAACTAAACCAAGGAAGGACTTAATTTCTTTGGTAGTTTGTGGTATAGGAAATTGTTGTATGACTTCAATTTTATTTGGATCCGGTTTTACGCCGTCGGCTGTTACAATGTGACCTAGGAAAGGAGTTTCCCTTTTTAAAAATTCAGTTTTGTCAAGTTGTATTTTAAAATTTGATTCTCTAAGGCGTCGGAAAACTGCTTCTAAATTAAGGATATGTTCTTGTAATGATGAACTGTATATTATTATGTCATCCATATACACTGTCACATTTTTGAGCCCACGCAAAACATTATCCATGACCCGTTGAAAAGTCGATGGAGCGTTTTTTAACCCAAAAGGCATGCGTAAAAATTCGTAGTGACCACGATAACCGTCATCAATACTAAAAGCGGTTTTTGGGATGTCCTTGGGATGTAATTCAATCTGATGAAAGCCTGATTTTAGATCTAAAACAGTGAAATACTGACTTTTACCTAATTTATCTAAAATGTCACTGATATTAGGAATCGGGTACCTATCACTCACAGTTTTCTCGTTAAGTTTCCTAAAATCAATCACCAAACGCCATTTTGTTTTGCCAGAGGCGTCTTGTTTTTTTGGTACAATCCAAATAGGTGACGACCAAGGGCTATTTGAAGGTCTTATAATTTTTTGACGTAACATTTCAGTTATTTGTTTTTCTACTTCCTGTTTGTGAACATGAGGATATCTGTAGGATCGTGTAAAAATAGGAATGTCATCTTTAGTATTTATCTGATGTTTAATCTGGTTAGTGAAAGTTAAAGGACTATTTTCGGTGTAAAATATGTCATTGTAACTGTGGCGTAGTTTTAGTAAATTAAACTTTTCTTCCAAATTTAAATGATCAGTGCGAACCAAACACTCAATTTGTTGTTCATTTTCATTTATCGATTCAAAATTAAATATATCAAAATTATTGTAAGGTGTCTGCGCCTTAAGTGGCGAAACTAAGCTTACGATGATATCATTCTTAGTAGGATTCACTATCTCAAGGTATGCGTAACCCGACTCCGACTGTGTTATCGTCGCGGGAATATAACAATTGTTTATATAAGTTTCGGGTATGAATATATCATCACGCTGAATATTAACGGGTACTTTTACACATTTCGTCGAATTTGACCTAACTAAAGCTTCAAAAAGATTATTAATTCCAGAATTCAGAACTTTAATAGGTATTTCCGCGTTCGGCGTAAATAACTTTTTATTGTGGAGGTCAACGTTTGCTTTCAAATTTTCCAGCATTTTATAGCCAATTAAACCATCAAACACATTATGAAATTTATAAATATAAAACTTTGAGGGGCATTTTTCATTGAATTCAGGAAAGCTTGGTATTTCTATGGAGTAGTTATTGTCAGTGGTACAATTTAAGTTACCTCCGGAGACAAAAAGGACTGATTGGCACCAGTATCGATTAATAACTTAAGGGGTGGCTCGTTAATTTCGATAAAAGGCAATTGTCTTTTAGTATGAATATTTATTTCAGTTAAGTTTCGGGTTTGGCACTCGAACCCTGGTGAAAATTTGGATCATTCTGTGTAGGCCAATATTGTGTAACGTCATAATCGAGTTCATTATTATTCTCATAGGAATAATTTGCATACAGATCATTCTTATCAGTGCAAGGTACGTCGCAACTGTGCTCGGCGTGGGAGTTGTTTGGGTTAGTCTCGAGCATGTGCAATTCTTCGAACTGATTGCACATTGCTGCCGCGGGACACTGTGTACTATGATAATTGGGTACTGATGGCCTTAATGGAATATTTGCGGAATTATAGGATATTCCACACATGGGTACAGGTTTAGATTGGGTATTCGGTTTATTGTCAGTATTAGAGTTATTAGAGTTTTGGTCGAGTCGGTGTGGGTTCTGTGGTCTATTAAAATAAGGTTTCGATGCGACAATATTATTATTATTCCTGTTAAAATAAGGTGTAAACGGTTTAAAAGGTTGCGAGTTATTGAACTTGAAATTTTGATGAGGTTGTAAGGGTTTGTTTAAATTTGGAAAAGGCATATTTCTAGAATTGTTATTATTATTCTGGAAAGGCTTGTTGTTACTAACCATTGACAAATTGTTACTTTTCTGTACATACCTAATATTTTCTTCCTCTTTAATATAATTAAGAGCTGTGGGCAAATCTACAGGGCGCATGGCTCTTATGGTTGTGCCAAAAGGTTCCTTAAGCCCTGATAGAAAAGTTTTAAGGGTTTGAGCTTGGAAAAAACTCCTTTTGCAATCCTTTACAGCCTCAACTGTTTCGTGAAGGTTTACATAATTAATAATAGTGTTTGAAATGAAATGAAATGAAATCGTTTATTCTGTAAATAGGATATTAAAATCACTTTTACACGTCATATAAAAAAAAAAAAATCTAGATGTAGCCGACATTTCCTATCTGACTACCCCTGAGAAGAAATGGCGAAACAAACTCAGGGGTCCAAGTCTCTTTTAAAGTCCAGACATAATCTTGGTCAGATCATGTGAGGACCATGTAGATCCGTGTCTGAAATGGTCTTTTGAGGAAAGAACCACGCAAATTTGAGCGGACCTGTCCAATCAGTGTAAGCATTTGTCAGTAATCGTGCAGCTCAACTCAAAACTTAAGGAGCTCAACGACTCGACGAACAGTACCAAAAAAAGGACATTTGGGTAGGCCGCATAAAGCGCTCAAAATGTCAGACCATCATTAAAACTTAACTGAGAAAAGAAAGGAAAACATTTAAAGAAAAAAAAAAAAATTACCCACATAGTGCTCACATTCACAATAAATTAAAGCAGTAAATATAATACTTTTCAAAGTAAACATTCATGTAAAATTGTATACAATATTCTGCAATGTCAATATGTATATAAAATCATGCATAATAATTAAAATGTCAAGTTTTATCACAAGGCTAGCAGAGCGAGCAGCTCAATCCCAAGCTTTTTTGTCCTCTAAATAATCAGAAATCTTATAGTACCCTTTTTTACAAAGTTTAGTTTTAATACAGATTTTAAATCGTTTAATGGGTAAGTTCCGAATGTCAGTAGGAAGTTGGTTGTAAAAGCGTATACATTGACCCATGAACGAGTTGCCTACTCTGTGGAGGCGAGTGCGATGTACAGCAAGATTGTGTTTATTCCTGGTATTTAAACTATGAATATCGGACATTTTCTTAAAATTTGATTTATTTGTGTGTACATATAATAGATTTTCAAGTATATATTGAGAGGCTACAGTCAGAATATCTATTTCTTTGAATATTTCACGAAGTGAATCTCTTGGACCTAGATTGTAAATGGCTCGAACAGCCCTTTTCTGTAAAATAAAGATATTATTAATGTCCGCACATGTTCCCCAGAGAAGGATCCCATACGACATAAGACTATGAAAATAACTAAAATAAACAATTCTGGCAGTATCTACATCAGTAATCTGTCTAATTTTTTTAACAGCATAGGCGGCCGAACTAAGCCTTCCTGACAATTTTTCTACGTGTGGGCCCCATTGTAATTTACCGTCAATAGTTATTCCAAGAAAAACTGTCGACTCAACAGAGTCCAACTCTATTCCATTAAGTTGAACATTAGTAGTTAGCTGCCTGACATTTGGCATTGAAAATTTAATGAGTTTAGTCTTCTTCTCGTTCAGGAGAAGATTATTTACATTAAACCAATGGACAACTTTAGAGAGTGCATCGTTAACATGTTCAAAATTGACTAGCTGACGTTTGATTTTAAAAATGAGTGAAGTGTCATCTGCGAATAATACAATCTTATGATTATCCCTTATGTGAAAAGGTAAGTCATTTATATAAATTAGAA
The DNA here is from genome assembly GCA_948098905.1 of Tiliacea aurago. NCBI lineage: Eukaryota > Metazoa > Arthropoda > Insecta > Lepidoptera > Noctuidae > Tiliacea > Tiliacea aurago. The sequence continues at coordinate 11,274,349 of OX402590.1, forward strand.
ACAAGAATGGACCTAGAATTGAACCCTGCGGAACGCCCATAGTGACCGCAGATCCTGCAGATCTCTTGCCATTAACATCAACCCTCTGAATTCTGTTGTTCAGATAAGAAGTCAGAAGGTCGAGAGCACTGTCCCTCAAACCATAATGGTGCAGTTTTCTGATGAGTGTATCATGATGAACGCAATCGAAGGCCTTAGACAAGTCGCAGAAAATGCCAAGAGCATCCCGCGACTCCTCCCAGGCCTCGAATATGCTCTTCAGTAATTCCACGCCCGCGTCTGTAGTTGAACGACCCTTAGTAAAACCAAACTGTTTCAGATGTAGTAGATTATGTTTATTAAAATGTCCTAACATTTGTTTCAAAATTAATTTTTCAAAGATTTTGCTCAATGTAGGTAATATCGAAATAGGCCGAAAATTCGTAGGATCAGTTGTGCTGCCAGATTTGAACAGAGGAATCACTTTGCTAAGTTTCATCAGATCAGGAAATACACCAGATGCAATACAAGAATTAAAAACAATTGCTAAAAAGGGTGAAATAACATTAATTATTGAAGACATGGTATGTACTGATAACCCCCAAAGGTCCGCAGTTTTTTTTATATCAAGGTCTTTAAAAGATTCTATAATGTCTTTAGCGGTAACGACCGTGAATTTAAGGTGTTTATCACATTCTGGTACACATTCTTTTAATATTGAGTAAGCAGAAGTGGAGGACGACGATGACAGAGTTTTGGTTGTTAAAATAGGAATATTAGTGAAAAAAATTTCAAACTCAGTTGCCACCTCCATGTCTGCCTTAATATCTACATCATTGATTTTTAGATGGAAGTCACGATTCCGTACTGTCGTTCTTCCCATTTCTGAATTAATAATATTCCACGTTGTTTTAATTTTATTTCCAGAAGGTTTTATTTTATTTTTAATGTGTATGGCTTTTGCCGAGGAACAGGCTCTTTTAAAAGTTTTAGAATATTTTTTAACAAATTCTTTAAAAGTTTCATCATGGTTATATGTTTTTTCATCATACAATTCATATAACCTCTGCCTACTTTTGTAAATACCTGGTGTTGCCCAACCACTAAATATTACGTGGTCACAAACAGGCAATGTTTTTGAGGTGAACACCTTCCTAAATTCACAATTAATGAGATTAAATAGTAAAGTATATGCTTGATCTGGGTCGGTGTGATAAGGCAAACCCGGTAGGTTTTCCATTAAATTATTTTTAAATTGTTCTAAGCGACTTTTGTTTACAGGAATATAACTCACTAGTTTTCTTTGAGCTCTGACTATTTTCCGAGGGAAAGTTACTAACTGGCCACAGTGATCAGAGTCCAACTCGTTTATAATTAAATGGCTAGAAGGTCTTAAGTTTGTAAAAATATTGTCAATACAGGTAGCGCTAGTGGCAGTTATTCTAGTTGGCTCAAAGAATGTATTGTACAAATTATATGACTTTAATAAGGTTATAAATTTATTTACTGTAGCAGATTTTTCCAGTATATTAATGTTGAAATCTCCACAGACAACAACTGTTTTATTACTGTTACAAGTCTTTAATAATACTTCTTCCATATATTTCTCAAAAATATCATATGAAGCACATGGGGGCCTGTATATGCTCATTACAATGAACTGCTCAAGCTCAATGCAAGCTATTTCAATAACTCGCTCAACAGAGAGGCTCACAATATCCTTACGTTCTTTAAATTTCATATTGTTACGAACAATTATTAAAGAGCCACCGCGTATCATATTAACTCTGCTGAATGAGCTGGCAACCTGGTGGTTGTTAAAGCTGAACATGAACTGGTGGACTTTTAACCAATGTTCAGTTACACATAAGATATCGATATAACTACAGTTCATGAACAGCTCCAGTTCTAATTCCTTACCTATCACACCCTGTATATTTTGATGAACAATTTTTAAAGTATTATTATTATAATTACATTTACTTAAATTACTACAATTTAATGGGTGTGATAATAAAGAAGTTTGTGTAACATTTTTTAAGCAAGAGGTTTCCTCTGTTGTCCTAATTTCTAATTTAAATGATAATCAATGTCATTAGTCGTTGCCAAATTATTAGCAGAATTATTTAAAAAGTCATTGCATTGCTCAAAAGAAGCAAGTTGTTTAGCCAAATTTTTGGCTGAAATAGAAAAAAAATATGATAGCGACACAGCTATCTGTCGTTTATAATAGTTAGAAAGATAGTACATATCAATATTATATCTATCTTTTGTCAAATACAAATTGTTACCCACATAATTGTTAATATCCACTAGATGGAATAAATTATTGTTAAATGTCAAATTATGCAATGTCAAATTAATTTCAAATCTTATGTTATTTTCTTCCTGTGGCAAACTGTTACTATAAGGGAATGTAAACAATACAATTTTTCTTAAACTAAGATTACTCAATGTTCTATAATATTGGAGCAATTCTCCTTTGTTCACATTTCCCCTATTTCCCATAAAAAATAATAATGTTGTTTCCTGTCTAAAGTTACATTTAATAATTTCTTTCATAATATCAAATAAAGAACAACCAGGCATGCAGTAATTTATTATTGAGTGTCCCGGGTATTCATCTGTCAGCAAGTGGCCTAAGTCCTTGCCAATCTCATCACAAAATAATACAATATCATTATTTACAATTTGTTTACATTGTTTAATGGAGTTATTAGTAAAAGGAATTTTCAAATCAACACAAGGCAGCGGTAAGGTGGTATGGCATGTTGCCAATGAATGGTCTGGTGTAGGTACATCGGATGGTGTTTGACAAAGCTCACAGTTGTTTGTTTGTGAATTTACCAGCTCATTCATTGCCAACACATATTCCCTCATTAGATCTTCAAATTCTTATTATATATACTCATTAGATCTTAAAATGTTCATGCAGCGGTTGTAATATTCCTGAGCGGATTCATTTTCCTGTTTCATATTAACTAAATCTCGGTTTAGCGAATTTTCATCCCTTTGGTCCCCAAAATTTTTTAGCAATACGGTTTTGATATGTTCCCATGATGAAACACCGTTAATATTAACTATTTCCTCGGCTTTGCCTTCCAATTTGTTTAAAATATTGTGTAAAATAATGGAATTGTTAAAACAATCTGAAGTAGTTCTGTCATAAAATTGTGTTAATATAGTTTCGGATGTTTGTATAAATCTATATAATTGATTCGGGTTTCCATCATACTTAGGGATAATCATTAAAGCGGTTTTAATAGAAGATAACTTTTGTAAATCCATTTTGCAAAATATATTCGGCTTGTGATATTTTCTATATAACGACAACACACACAAATACACAGTATAACAACAAAATTCAATCAAAATTATCAATTGAGATCTCTCCTTTTCAATACAGAAATAGAACAAAAAAAAAATTATTACTTGTTTCTGAAGTTCTCCAAAAAATATAATAGTATATTAAATCCACCAACAATCAAAAGAATCTGGACTTACGATGTGATGAAAGCCCAGGTCCACAACTTCATGATTGAAGCCACTTCCGTTCTTCTCGCCGAAAACCACAGTAGGAACACGGTTTCAAATGTTGAGAAAAGTCTTTGTTTTTGATTTTTGAAAAACGCGGTTTTGCTTCAACTTTATCCGACGGCTGCGCCAATTATGGTTATTTGGGCAATCGGCGAACTTTCTTAAAGAAACAACTTTTCAGATGATAAAAATATAATGAACTTTTAGTACATGTTGTTGAATGAACAAGGTAGGAGAGTCTAACTTATAAAACTAACTTACATGCTACGCGGCTGGAGCGACGCCTACGTACACGCACACACTTACACATATGCACTACCGACACACACTATAACACGCGCAATAACAACTCTAGCTGTCTCTTTTTTTCTTGTTGTTTTTATCAAGCCATCATTTTTACTTGTACAAAATGAATGAAAAGTGGGTATGTGTTCTGCCGCTGCTGCGGGGAACACATTTTTCGATTGTTTTTTGAGTGTATAACATATCTGTTTAATATCATTGGTTGTAACCATATTTATCAGCAAATAAATCTTTGACTTTGAAAACATAACATATGCTTAGGAGGCGGACGGTGCAGGCTGCGTGCGCGCTCTCATGCGCGGCGGGCGGGCGGCCGAGGCGGGCGTGCTGTGCTGCTCCGCGATACGGCGCGCGCTGCACGTGCTGCTGCCGCACTCGCCCGCAGCCCCGCGCGCCGCACCGCTCGCCCTCGCAGACCTACTGCTAGCGGAACTAGCGCACCACACCTCCGACCCTTATGTACAACAGGTGAGAACAGGGCTGGATTTAGGGCAGGGCAACAGGAGCTCTAGCCCTGGGCCTCCACAAAGAAGGGGCCTCCACAATTTGATTTTTTTTGACAAGAAAGAAAATACATCCTTTGTAGGGATGGGTCGTTGACAGTTTTTCCGTTAACGAAACATCAACGTTGATTTACATTCGTCAACTAGTCGATCAACTAGTTAAATTCGTCAACGAGTTAACATGTATCGTAAACAGTTCATTCATTGAATTGTTGTTATTCGACGCTGGAACGTTCAACGAGTCTCCTTGCGTATCAACGAAAAAAAATTTCAAAGTCTGACAACCAGCGTAGTCTTACCAAGGGGTATCGTATTGTGGGTGTCAGATAGGCGGTCGTTCCATCTAAATACTGGTATCCAGCTGCATTCGGTTAGACTGGAAGCCGACCCCAACATAGTTGGGAAAAGGCTAAGCAGATTGATTGTGTACCAAAGAAAAAAATGTTCACATTCACATGGTACCTTTTTAAGTTGTTTTTTTGTTGTCTGTTCTCAATAAGATTTTTAGGCCTACACTTCTTGGTTGCCCCAGGGCCTCCACACCACTAAATTAGGCCCTGGGTGAGAATAGCTATTCAATTCATCTGTAATTTCATCTCATCGAATACATTTACTTACCCCCTTATTTATATAAGTTCCTTAAAGTTAAGGGGGTTGCGTAAAGGTAGCCCGCGGAATTCAAAATAATACAATATTATTCGCGACCGTTACTAATATACATTTACAGAATTACAATAATTAGAGTCATTAGTACAACTATCTTAATTAAAATTGGCCTCAAATGTCATGATTTCATGTCATAATAATTCAACGGGCTACCCTGGCGTTTTCGCCTCAACTTATACATTTAATTGGTTGTTATTACTTTGGTCAACCAATAAGGACAGACTGTCAGAAACCCCGATTTTCCGTATGTCAAGCTTGAGTCTGTAAATCACCCCAAACGTGGTACAGTCAACCACCGGTAAAGAACGAGTCGGACTTGCGCACCGAGGGTTCCGTACGTATATATGATGTTGATGATTTCTGCAAAACTGTGCTATTTAGAGACATCGTTTTATTTTTCCTGTAATCTTTACATAAACTTCTATCACATAGAATAATTTCAGAGTTTTTATCTATGCAAACTTCGGAGATAAGGGGCGGGGAACGGTATTTTTTTTTACATTTTTCATCAAAACTGAAACTATGCTGCCTAAAAAAAATGTTTGAGAATGTGCAAACAGCGCTCTTTCATATGATAGCCCACATGCCTTAGTAGCCCCACTTCTTCATCTTCATTTTTAAGACCCCTTTTCAGTCCCTTTTGCAAAAAAGATACATTTTATTTAATTTCTTTCTTGTTTGCAAAATAGTTGGGAAAACGTCATCTAAAATTATTCTAAATTTCAAGTTGATAGCATTAGTAGTTCTTGAGATATCCAGGTGTGACAGACAGACAGACTTAGTCTCACCATAAGGGTTCCTTTTACCGTTTTGGTACGGAACCCTAAAAATGAACAAAGTGACTGCTTAAGTGCTTGTGATAAATGTTAGAAATACTAAGTCATATCACTTGCGGTCTTATTACACAGGGCAATAATTAATGAACTTAATTCTACAACTTTGCTAATTGGTGAGAAAATTGCTGGATCTCGTTTCAAATGTTATCGATAAGATAATAGACCAAGGTCCATTAACTTTCGTCACTGCATGAACGTGCAAAATTCATACTTTCATAGATATTCTTGAGCGTTAACCTGGGAGTAAAAGTCCATTTATTATAATATTTTTCCACCACACGCACGTATCATAATGTAATAAAGATTAGGTACAGTCACATTGTAAAAACCTGTATAATCTTAGCTAAATCAATTGCGGTCTCCTGCAATAGTAGTGTTTGCAGATAAAACTCACAATTTCAATTGCTCCAAAAGGACTTCTAATATTCTCTAAATAGATGCATACTTTTGCACTTAACTGTACATGTCGTACTATCACTCTATTGTGGATGGACTTCTTGGCGGAAAAGTGAAACGTCATGTTCAGCAGTTTGTTTAATTTTCCAAAATTTGTGTTTAGCCGAATATTAATGTGTAATAATGGTGGATTATTAACCATTAAGTGTTTGTGAACCTGCATTAGTGTAGGCAAATGAAACAAAACAGTGCCACTTCGCTTCAAGTTCTCTCAAGAAGTCCGCGTGAGGTCTCAGTAAAATGCCACATCTTTACTGAAACTCAAGGGGAGCGGGCGGGGATATCATCATCATGCATTGAATATAATTCATTTCATCAATATTAAAACAAGTTTTGTAACAAAATAAAGACTTGGCTAAAAGGTCCCAGAAACCAGGCCATAAAAATATTATTAAAAAAAAACACTATTGTGTTTACCACTTCGGGTCATTTATTTTACTGTACATACGTGTACCTAAACTATGATCCTATTTTCCATTTGAGACCCATTTCCGACTGAACATTATTTTATCGTCATGTTTGTGAACGGGCGCCATCAGTAAGGACTGCACCCTAATTGCGTACCACGTTTTGAATCGGAATCTGAATGATTTTGAAGTATATTGCTAATCCATTGCTTCTTATGGTAGAAAAAAATGTCTGCTCAACAACGTAACTAACGCAATGAATGTTGTTGAACTGTCAAATTGAAACCGATTCCTACTGATAATGTGTTACGCAATTAGCCCTCTGGTCATCTCTTAGCGGCCATGGAATATTTTAATTTTTGAATTGTTATTTTTTTTGTTTTTCTTGTGTTGCGGACGCTTTTGACGTTTTGCATCGTTCTCACATATATAATTTCAACATGAATGATGTAACCAATATTTTGTAACCATAGGTTAATTTAAAAGAGTGTCCATGTAGTTTCTTGCTCGTTCTTCTCCATTGGTACATAATAAGCCTTGGAATGGGCAACTAACTTTATCTTTATGACTAACCGACCCCTTGACAATTCAAAAGTGCCTGTAATTGGTATAATTGAAATAAATGCTTTGGGTTTGAGTTATCCAGCATCATTGATAAGTTGGTCGGTCTCAAAACAATGTCGCATTAAATATTATAAAGAAATCGTTTTTATAAATAACGAGTCGACTCTCCATTCTGATTGACAAGCATTTATCGACAACTGTTCCTATAATTATCTGAGTATCAATCCATTATTTATTACAAATAACAAAAGTCGAATTTGAATGAGCTATTGACGTAGATTAATTACTTTATTTGTTAGTTTCGTTTGTTTATTTTACGGCAAAAAAATTATCGTTTTGTTTCAGGTCTATAATGACTTAGACGACCTAGTAAAGGAGTACACTAGAGTTGTGATAAGGATTTCCGAAGATATGAAACTGACTCGATTGGAGCATGCTGTAAACTAGTGTAATGATTATTATTAATTAAATAAAAAGCGCTTTTTATCAAAAACTCGTTTTTATTAACAAAACAATAAATACAAAACGTTTTACTCCGTCACCTCCTTTAAAACCATCTTAGCATATTAATATCTTACACCATTAAACATTATTATTTACTCACCAAAAATCATCATTACGTCACAACGTGACGTAAGTGATGTATGGTTTATTGAACTAGGAAATTGCCTCTAAAGCCATGTTTTCATTCACACCTCTGTTCAAATGCTTAAGCTACGTGGAATTTTTCAAATAGCTTAAATAAATACAATATTTGGACACGGATACGGTCAAACGCTCGTAAGATACAAAAATCGATTCTTGTGATAAACGTTTCAGTCCACAACTTTATTTTTATTGAGTCAAGTACACACGGCTACATTTATCAAGCTATACATTTCCAGTATACGCTGACCTCTCATTGTACGGAAATCCCATACAATGCGAGATCAGCTTATACTGGAAATTTATAGCTTGATATGTAGGGGTGTGTACACACATGTAAGTTTGTGCAACAAACGCGCGGTATTGTCCAAATGGTGCGATAGGCAGCGTCGCGTCGGTGCTGGAAGCTTACAAAGACCCTTACAATATTATAATGTATTTAATATTATTACAATGTATTTAATATTATTACAATGTATTTTTTTGTTATGCAGCATCAATGGACAAGTTGGTGTCGTAACTTGTCCATTGATGCTGTATAATCAAAAATAATATAGTATGTTCCCCGCTACATACCTACGAAAAAAAGCCTAGATAGAGAGCACAAAATACATAACAATTAGTCAACTTCAAACCTTTTTGTGATCTTTTCTGATTGTATCGTCCATTCAAGCGGATTTTGATAATATTGTTAATTCTTTTTGAACTTGAATTTATGCACGCAAATTATTTTCCTAATAACCTCGACTTAACACACTAATGTTAAAACAGTCAAGGTCGCTGGATCTACATATTTATAATACTTAGGTACCTACATAGTAATCATGTGTACCTACGTTAGCGCTACATAGTGTGTTTAATTTTGCGCCAAAAATAATAAATCGCTATCTAAAACAAGTATTTTATAACCTAGTGCTATTTGCGTCAGCAAGCTTTTTGTAATTTGGCACATCTTGACCATCCAATTAACTGATTGAAGAATAAGTTATGTTTCCAAAAACAAATCAATATACCTACTCGACTATGTCCGTTTCATTACAAAATGAGTTCTAACTTTAGCGCAAGCTCTAACCTTCGAGCCAGTTAATGTATTTTGAACTTTATTCCTGACGTACCTAGTTCTTAATTCCAAAAAAAACCGGCCAAGGTGCGTGTTGGACCACGCACAATGAAGGGTTCCGTAGTTAGGATGAATTTATCCAAAAAACAAACTTATCATTGTAGTTGAAAAACATGTTCTCCCATACATCGATATACGTCACAGTCAATTCTCCAACTGCAAATATAATTTTGTAATCGCAAAAAACAATTTTTTTATGTGATAAAACTACAAATTTACAATTTTAGGACTTTTACCTATTTTTATGCTGTGAGACCTTGCTTCTTGCCAAATTTCATGATCCTAGGTCAACGGGAAGTACCCTGTAGGTTTTGATTTATTTGCGAGTATCGAAATACTCGTATGTCGCAATAATGTCGCTTAAATCGCCGTATTTTTTTATTGCGTTGACTTAGAAGCTTGTTTTTTTAGAGCTTCAAGGGACCATGGACTTACGTATTTGATATTAATTTCAACTTGATACCTACACGCGTTCCTGAGAAAAAGGGTTTTGACAGACTGACAGACAGACAGACGGACAACGAAGTGATCCTATAAGGGTTCCGTTTTTTCCTCTTGAGGTACGGAACCCTAAAAATGACAATTTGGATTAAGACCACAAAATTGACGGTTTAGGTTTATTAACCTTGATTGGTTAACTTACCATACAGTGATGCATAAATACGCGACCTTGTATTTTCGTAACTTTGCAATAAACGAAACAAAACTGGTTTTGAATTGCTTGATGTGTTTGTTAAATTAAATTCCCACATGATATTATGATCTCAGTTAACGTTTCAATGTCTAGCCATTCTTACTCTCATGATCGTTAGAACTAGTCGGACAAGCTTTTCGTAGATTATAAACATAAGAGCAGCTGTCATGATTGTTTGCATTAATTTAGCTTCCAATCCACGGAATGCTAGTAAGGGTTTAGATTTCACATCTCTAAACAGAGGTTTTAAACTAGCACCAGCACGAAGCCTTGATTGTACCAATTGAAGTGGATAAGTCAATGTTGTGGCTACTGCTTTTGCAACAGCTCCTACGAGAAATGCTGAAAAGGTATCAAACGAACCCTTGGACACTAGATGCCTTTTTAGAGCTTCATAAACCATAAACTGAATTGCTGGATTTGAGACCAGCAATAAAGAGGGCACCGTTCCAGACCATAGTCCCTTGGCTCCTTCCTTATTAAAAAGATCTACGAGTCCTTCTGTCAAGCTATTGTAGGACTTCTTTTCCAGCTTCATTCTAGTGTTAACCACCCATAAAGGCGAAGTGAGAAGAACGTTTATACTGCCAGCAATTAAACCAAACATCAAGTCTTTTAATGCAGATGTTTCTTTGGTCTGCATTTTTCGCAAACCATGGAATGTATAAAAATATACAAAATTGGACACGGAGAGTGACTGTAAAACAGGTGCCAACCCACGGTATAAAGATTCCAAGCCTTCTTCACTCGCCAACTTCAATAGGAGCTCAAATGATGATCCTTGTAGTTTATTGGAATCTTCAACTGAAAAAAATGCAATACTTTTTATAGGGTTATTTTTAAAACGTCAATAACCTCTTAAGGGGTCATTGTACTCATCATTATGAACAACTTTTACTATGGGAGCAAACCAAAAATCGCGAAAAAAGAATCGGCTGTTCCCTACATTTTAACGAATTATTCGAACATAAATGTAGGGAACAGCTGGTTTTTTTTGCGATTTCAGTGTTGGTCCCTTAGTAAAAGTTGTTCATAATGATGAGTACAACGACCCCTTAAGAGGTTATTGATGCTTTAAAAATAACCCTGTATTTATTAGTTGGTGAAAATCCAAGACCAAACATAAACAAGATGTAACTAGAAGTTCAAACACAAACAAATCTAAGTCAATATTTGACTGACAATACGTGATTCTGGTACAGAAAAAAAGCAAGTTAAATAAAAGCGTATCAGCGCCACACCAGTCCTTTCTACATGGTGGAGTAGAAAGGGTGTCAATCTGGGGCCTTTATCTGTTGATCCCTATGATTGTCAAAGTTGACACCGACTGTGGCTGCTGCGAAAGCCAGTTTTGCTTAATTAAATGAAAGGGATTTCCGAATAGTCAGCAATTCACCCAGGTGCCGTACTGGGTGGATAAAGGGGATTATTATTATAGTGAACAAACCAAATACCCAAGAGAAACCGACAATATATTGGACATACAATGACATATAATTGTATGTATCAATATATTGGACATATAATGGATATGGACAATATAATGGAGCCAGGTCAAGACCGGCTGAAGAGCACGGTAAAGAGCATACTATATGTAGATAGAAATGGTTTAGAAAATGCCATAGGTACCTAGACAACGAAACGAAATACTAGTCCACTGTGGCGCGGCCAGAGAGTATCTTTATGTAAGTACCTACTCCTTGGCCGCGCCACCAACGCAAGAGGTATGTATTTCTACATTAATTTTACTGTGATGATTTTATTTTTGACGAATTTGCTCAGGGGGCCTAATGAATCATAATATGATCTGCGTACAATTCATATACCGCAATTCATTTGTTAGACAGTTTTTATAAGGAGTTTCGTAAAATGGTCCACAAAATACGAATTGCTCTAATGAAGTCTAATGTCAAATAGCAGATGTCAAACAGATGAATTGCGGGATCTATACATTGTACGCAGATCATAGTACCTATTATGATTCTGCCAAAGCGTCCATTTTAGGCCCCCTGGTATCTTATCAAGGCGTATAATCTTATTTTTTTATTTGTAATCAATACTTAAATAAAAAGAAGCATTTTCCAAGGAGCTAGGTGCAGATTTGAATACCTATTAGTTTCGTGTATACACGATATCATCAAAGTTTACCACACTTTATTTAATATGGTGTGTTTAACTTTTGGCTTGAAGATGGAATTAAAGAAAGATACAGAAGTGATCAATGGAAAATCAGTTTTATTCGGTTTCGGTTCGGGTTTGGTTTTATTTTTTCCTCCAGATGTTTCCAAAACAGTATACAGGGGGTACTAAAGAGATGTCAGCATCAACTGACGGGGTCCGTTAGGACCAATGCCTGCCAGGGTTGCGAGTTTGTCCGAAAGGGATATCGTGGCCCTGGCACACAGGCAACGGAAGGAACACGGGTGGGTTTTAGACAGTCAAAGTCTGACACGCCCTCCCGCTCTGCCCAGAGCGGGAGAAGTTATTTGATAATTTCCCACCCAAAAAAAAAGGAAGGTGCATACAAGACATTTTATTGTCTCAACCACAGAGCATGTTATGTCTCAACGAAAACTATTAGAGTAGAGCCACTAGAGAAGTATCCTTAATTCTGCTGTAGAGGAATAAATAAAAACAATTTCCGATCACCAGTAAACAACATCCGTGGCCTGACGTTTTATGGTAATAGGTATACTTGAAGAGGTTTTACTTCACTACATAACATTGTACACACAAATGGTTCTATTATAATTTTTTATACCTTTTTGTAATTGGTTGATTTACCTTGTATTCTTGATCTTAGTGTGTCCAATGGGTAAAAAACAGCCATGCCGACTACGCTGCCCTGAAATAATCGATAAAAGGAATTAAGATTCCGCATGTTCTAGGTAGGTATATAATTATACTGCTTTAATTAAATTATGGATTATTTCCAAGTCAAAGTTTAAAAATTAGTCATTATCAGATATAAGTACGTACCGTAGCTCCTGCAATAGCATGCACTAGAGTTTCGTAACTGAATAATGAGGGTGCCATGTTTACTAATTATAAACTGTAAACCACTAAAATTAATATAACCATCAATCGAGATTCATCGCACTTTGACCCTGCCCCCGTTATTTTTCCTTGAAAATGTATTATTACACAACATAAAATTACATGTCCACCACAATCAGCGGAACACACCACTGCACTGATTATGAATTGATCATAGATTAGACAGAATGAACTTTCGAATGAAACTTCAGAGTGAACCGAGTGAACTATAGCCGTTTCAGTTATTTTACTGTCTGAGGCTCTGACAGCAGCAACCGAATGAAATCTGTTTGGTCTGGAAATTAAACTAGGAATACTTTATAACAAATTATACTGTAGTAAAGAAACAACACGCTACTCTCCCGCGCACTCCCGAATATTGTGTCGTTTATCGATCGCTTCCCGAACCTCAGAATAGTTCTGCTGAGAACCAAACAGCAGCCATAGTGCAACGAGACTATAGAATAAAGTACTTTTGACAGACTTGTCAGTGGCAGCAATCTAATATCAACCGTATTCCCACGTATTCCAATGAAAATAAAGATCCCTGATTTTGACAGTGATGTAAAAACCGGAGAAAGAATGACTGGAAGCACGAAGTCTGTGGCATCTGTGGTATCTGATACTGTCAATGTCAAGATTTTGACAGTAATGGGATAACGGAAATCAGAAAGCAGCCAAAGTGGACGTAAAGAAACATATTTGTAAAATGACGAAGCCTCATTAACTTGTTTTGTTGACTAGCTAACTTACAATATTATAACAGCTTCAAGTATTTATTATCGCTGTAGAATTATGGTGCGTTCCGAGTTGCGCTGTTATCGATTTGAGCGCGCTTACACCCGTTCCGAATTAGCGTGACAGTGTATCGTCATAGATGACGTCATGACATGCGCCATCTTGCCATATCACCGTCAAATCAAAAATGACAGTTGTGCTGTTTGGTATTGAGTTGCTTATCTTTGTGTGGGTGTGGTATGTGTATATTTTATGTTTTAACAATTATAATTTATTTATATTTTGTTTGTTTCAGTTCCATACTAATCCAACAAGATCTACATTATATTCAACTGTATCCATCGAAGATTTTTATTAGTTTTTTTTTAACTCCTAATTTTTTTATTTTTTTTTATTCTTATTTTTTATAATGCACACTTGTTTTCTCAGCTCACTTTAGACATTGGCAGAATAGTCGACACCGGCTTTGCTTGCCATTTAACAAAAAAATGAATAGAATAGAATCTTTTAAACTAACGTGACGGACTTCTTGGCGGGAAAGTGAAGCGTCATGTTCAGCAGTTTGTTTAATTTTCCAAAATTAGTGTTTAGCCGAATATTAATGTGTAATAATGGTGGATTATTAACCATTAAGTGTTTGTGAACGTGCATTAGTGTAGGCAAATGAAACAAAACAGTGCAACTTCGCTTCAAGTTCTCTCAAGAAGTCCGCGTGAGGACTCAGTAAAGTGCCACATCTTTACTGAAACTCAAGGGGAGTGGGCGGGGATATCATCATCATAATTCATTTCATCAATATTTTAAACAAGAACTAAAACTTGACATTGGCTAAATGCACAAACCGTGCGAAGCCAGAAGGAAAAAAAAAAAAACGTGACATTTTCTAAATTGAGCTTCTGGCTACAGTCGGCCATATAACCAAAGAAGAAGAAGAAATGTGTGGTGTATACACAAAGAAATACCAACCAATCCAACCCTGAGAGTCGCGCCGCCGCCGCGCCGACCGGTGGCGGTGGCGGCTCGCGGCGCCACGCCGTTCCGAATTGTCGACAGGTCTTATCTGTCATAATCGTGATATCGAAATCGGAACGCAAATTTTTGATGTGTAGCGCACACATCGTGAACGATTATGGCCTAATTCGGAATGCAGCATTATCATCAGGCTATCAGCAGTATCAGCTGTCATTGCTGTATTTGCTGTCATTAAAGTGTTTTGTGTCTGATCACACACAATAATTTCAACAAAACTTGGAATTGATTTTTAAACGATGAAGGTGTTTATGTCGGAAGATAATCTTTGTGCTCAGAACTTATTAAAACTAGTGTCTCATGGAAATGCCATAGTTGCTGAGATATTAAGGTTAAAGGACCATAAACCTACTGCGTATCTGTAAGTTCATTATTTATTTATTTACTACAGTGTTGTTTACTTTTCAGTAAACAAAAAATAGTAAGTAATTGCACAATTATTGTTTTGTAAGTCTCACTTGAAATAATTATTGGAAACTTTACAGATTAGAGAGAAGAGAAGCTCTTCAAAAGTACCAGGATGTCATCGTGGATTTCAGTTATTTTCAAGTATCAGATGCTCAAGAAAAGAAAATTAATGCTAACCCTGTAAGTATGCTTTATAGCTTATACGTAAGAAAATAATAAGTGTAATATCATAATTTAAAACAACACCTTGTAATCAACCAAAGCATTGGTTGACTACAAGTTTTTGTCAAACTGCATTCTTAAAATAAATTGTTTTCAGAAATTGCAAGATTTGGATGATGAGTTAAAAGAAAAATACTTGGAAATAATAAATAGATTTTATTTGCTGTTTGAGAATATTTATCAATATGTTATTGATTTGAACTCATTTGTGGAGCAGTTAAATGATAATACGTTCATCCAGCAAAATATTGAAACAGTACTCAAAGATGTAGAAGGTAAACAGCTTTTGGTAAGTAACACTTTTCTTTTTAGAAACAGCTTCAACAAACTTTGTTTTAATTCAATTATATCTAGGGTGTGAGTTTATGTCTATGGACAATAGAAGTTTAATTGGAGGAGTACCTTTAATGCTTTTAAAACGAAATTCTTAAATTTTCAGTGTGAGAGCTTATACTTGTATGGAGCAATGCTTCTGTTATGTGACCTTTACATTCCGGGTACAATGAGGGAAAGACTTCTTGTAGCATTTTATCGCTACAGTACAAGCCAATCACAATCAAACATTGATGATGTGTGCAAACTTCTAAGAGACACTGGCTATGATCAATATAATGGAAGAAGACCTGCTGATTATCCTGTGGAATACTTCAGGTGAACTTGGTTTCAGGAATGATTAATTTGAATATAATATTTATTGTTCACTAACAAAACATTTATAATGTTTCAGCCGTGTCTACATTCGTCCTGAATTTGTTGAGAAAGTTGTAGGAAAACTACGATCAGAAGATATTTACAATCAACTTGCAGTTTACACCATTCCAGAGCATCAAGCATCAGCATTGGGCACACAGGCCAGTATGCTTGTAATCTGTTTATTCTTTACACCACATTATCTCCATGCAGATACATCCAAAATGAGGGAAATTGTTGATAAGTTTTTCCCCAGTAACTGGGTCATACCAGTTTACATGGGTGTTACTATGAACATTATTGATTATTGGGAAAATTTCAAGGCTGCTAAATCAGCTCTTATCAATACATGTAATAGCAAGATGATCAAAGAGATATTTGCTAAAAGAGGGGGATCAGTACCAATGCTGACAACTAAAACTCACCAACTACTAAAAGAAGGAACACTCACTGATGATTTTGTTTTGGATAATATAAGCAAAATCTTAAATCTCTTGTTAAACTCCAATCTAGTTTTAAGGTGGCTTCTTCTACATAACACTGATGTGACATTTTATGACAACAACAAAAAGAGTAAACAGCTTAAAGATCTGGTATTGAAGGAATCCAATTATGAACCATTGAAAATTTTGGAACTGTTAATAAGTACAGCAGAGCTGGAATTAAAAGTCAGAGAGATATTAAATAAATTGCTTGATAATAGAGAGTCTTCATGGAATATGAATAAATCTCTTGCTATTGAAGCTGTGGACAGTTTGTCTGAACTTTTTTCTGTAGCAAAACCTGTAGCAAAAATACAAGAAAATGAACAATTGAAACTTTGGTTTGATAACATTTCAAAACAAATAGCATCTCTAGGTGAACCAAGTTCATCAAAATCAATTAAAAAAGTAACTCAGCTTCTACAAGCTTTAGATGAAGTTGAAGAGTTTCATGGCATAAAAAGCACTTCAACAATTGTTCAGTATCTATTTGATAGTAAAGATGCATTGAAAAATCTTTTGAGGGCTGCTTCCTTGAAGGAAGATTCTTTGGTTACTTTAGAAACAATTGCAGATGTCAGCTACGCTTGGTGCACAATAGATTTGTACACAAAGCATATGCAAGATAGCATTAAGGAGAATCCAGCTGTTACCAGCAGACTTAGAGCACTTTTCCTAAAGCTTGCTAGCGCAATGGAGATACCACTGCTCAGGATAAATCAAGCTCACAGTGATGACTTGGTGTCTGTATCACAATATTTCAGTAATGAACTGATTAAATATATTCAAAAAGTATTGCAAATAATTCCAGAAATGGTTTTTAATATTGTGGAAAAAATTATTGACTTACAAAGTTGGGCAATAAAAGAAGTGCCAACTAGGTTGGAAAAGGAAAGATTAAGGGATTATGCACAGTTAGAAGACAGAATGGAAGTTGCCAGACTAACTCATTCTGCGTCTACATTCACAACAGGTTGTACACACGTGGCTCTTATTGGAATATAACATAACATGCAGCAATCCGTAATTTAAAAATCTATAATTTTTTAGGAATTTTGGACATGCGGTCTACATTGGTAGGTGTAATAAGAGTAGACCCCGCAGAACTGTTGGAAGACGGATTACTAAAAGAGTTAGACAGACATATCAGCAAGAAGTTTGTAGAATTTTTAGAACCTCAAGGGAAAAAGTACCAACCAACTGCAAGTAATTTGATGTCGCGACTACAGAAGCTGGGTGAAAGTATGGATGGCTACAGACGATCTCTAGAATATATTCAGGATTATATAAACATCCATGGTTTGAGAATTTGGCAAAAACAGGTATGTGTTCATGCTCATTGCTCAAAGCCAGGTGCAGTCAATTGCCCACATTTAGGGAGTGAAATAATCTTGCAATGTCTTCATCGCGCCAAGACAATGGTATTATCAATTTTATGTTACAGTAGTATCTTTGTTTTTAGATAACTGCGATCATTAGTGAGAGTGTTGCGAAGGAGATTAGTTTTCGGAAAGGAGTAACATTGTATAGTCCCTCAGCTGGCTTTATGGGGAGTCTAGCTAGGCAAATACCGCATTTAGTAGACGCGAGGTTCGTATAACTATGATACATAATTATTTAAAAACCTATATTAAATTCTTATGAAAATTATACTTTGAAATTTCAGAATATGTACATACGTTAACATATGCGCAGCCTGGTACGACGTAAAATCTCAAAACGAAATATTAAATAACAAAACCTTCGGAAAATTAAATGATGCCATTGGAGTAGTGGGTCTTCATGGGTTAGATACCTTATATGGTTTTATGGTGAAAAACCAAATGCAAAATGTACAAGATATATTTAGACAAGACAAGATGCTCTTAGGGAATATGAGTGCCGATATGAAAGATTTGGATCAAGTTGTTACTAAAGGATATAAAACATTCCAACAACTATCAGATGTGCTGGTTTTGATAGGTACCTTACAGATTATAAGAAGGCATATTGCTTATCAGTTGAATACTAGTTGCAAGTTTGACTCTGCGCAATTGGAGTCATCACTAAGGACCATGAACGAGTAAGTGAGACGTAGATTTATGAGTGTGTTTTAGCTGAAATTTTTCAAAGACAGCAATAAAAGGACCCAAAGCAAAATAAATTCAGGATTCCTATAATGATTCCTTTAATTCCTATGTACATGATAGTGACATGAAAAATATAAGTACGTAATTATTGGTGAAATTGAACTTTCAGGTCTATAATTAACGAGTTGAAGATATCAACACATGCTGAAACACAACCAAAGGTATCGTCGTTACTTATGCAAAACGTGGAAGAGTATTTGGTGAGATGTGGGATCTATGAACCGTACGATAAAATCTACGTGAAACATGCGCAGGAGTTGTTGAATGCTGATATGGGACGTATTCTCGTTGCACTGTTAATTTCGCAATTACCGAGAATGCAACTGTGTTATACAACAGGTACTTATGTTCTTACTAGCTTTTGCCCTCGGTTTCGCCCGCGTGGATGAAGGAAAATATCCCGTACTACCAGGATTAAAAGGAAACGAAACGATCGCATACCTACTTCATAAGTTTCTGACCTTCAAACGTGCATTGAAAATACATGTACGGCAATTTTGTGGAATACGTTTCACTTCCTTTACCGTTAGCCGAGGAAAAGGTCATTGACTCCTAGCACTGCGCCCGCTGCCGTCAATCATAATTATTTTGTTACGAGTATTTTTGAATCTGTGATATTATCTTTTAAAGTATTCATTTAAATATATAATAAAATAGTTTCGGAAATAACATAATTGTTATTTCCGAAACTATTTTAACAAGGATTATATTAATCCTTATCCAATAAAATACATTATTTAAATTGGGAAATTAATTTAGATTCAAATGTGCCTTTACATCATATCATTTAAATTTTTAAATGAATACTTTAAAAGATAATATCACAGATTCAAAAATACTCGTAACAAAATAATTATGATTGACGGCAGCGGGCGCAGTGCTAGGAGTCAATGACCTTTTATCAAATCCTGAAAGATAACCATTATTATCAAATCCTGAAAGATAAAAATGATTTTTGTTGGTCATCCTTAAAAGATAGACATTATGCTATCGCAGACTTTTTTTATTAAGTTTTTAAATCATGTAGAAATATAATCTCGTACGGCTTACGCGGCGTTCGCCAGTAAAGCTCCCAGTCGGCATGTTTTTTTCCGACATCTTTAACAATAATCGTCATTTCACAAAATCATATTTACACAAAACCATAACGAATTTAACACTCACTACCTTCCTCATGAATCACTCCGTCCATTGGTGAAAATCCGTTCAGTCGTTTTTGAGTTTATCGTGTTCAGACAGACAGACAGACGCGACGCGACTTTGTTTTACAATTGTAAGGATGATAGTTTGCGCTATTGCGACTTTGGTAATTTCGCAATACCCCATTTGAGTAATTACTTAAGTATAGTAAATACGTAGGCATTCAACCAAAAAGGTTCCAGTAGTGGGGTATTGAGTTAAAGACTAGATTCGGTCTCTAGAATAGTCAATTGATAATAATGATCAAAAAATATTCAAAAACAGGCACATTTTTTTATCCGACTTTTGAAGTTGAAATTGAGATAACTTGATTACAGATAAAGCATTTTCAAATTTACACACCATTGGTGGTTTACTAAACTTTTCTCTTAAAGTTTCTGGTACTTCGAAACATCATATTACCCGCTAGTTGCACGTAATTCCATTACATTTAATTAAGTAACGCTGTCTTTATCTAACGGAACATATCAGAAAGTGCCAGCATTACTTTTAATGGGGAATTAAATTTAATAGACTTACGTGCAACTGGCGGAAAGCCATTTACTATATGAACTTGTAGATAATTGAGCAAAAATCGCGTAATGCAATTTTTTCACCCAGCTTTACAAAACTGCATAAATCTCGGAAATTTAATGCCGAGAACTGTACCCTTTTTGCTTGCACGTAATTATGATCTACGTCATGGTATTTCCGCCAAATCCTCGTCATTGTTATACCATCATTCTTCCGTGGTGGTTACTCCGCAATATCCACGTTATTTACTTCTAGAACTATCTTCATCTTCAACTAGTTAAATATCTTTTTATAAAAATATTTAACTAGTTGAAGATGTGAATTCTCGACTTATGATGATGTCATCAGGTAGCATATTGTTGTTTGTTGACGAAATCAATTCAAATACTTACGTGTTATCAACATATCACTCTCAATTTCCGTATCTCCAAGAAATACTAATCGGTACACTAGAGCTTTATTATGAAAAATAAAGTAACTGCATCTAACGTTTAGGTACGTTGACACAGGTTGTTAACTAAAGTCATGAGGATTGAGGGCTGAATAGTTCTCTTTATAACATGCGAATGCTACAATTCTTGAAACATTAAATACATATATAATGCATGGTAACATTAATTTATTATTGGCTTTTATACTTTTTAGGTGACTTAATAACGAGAAGAACAGGAGACAACATAGATGGCTATCCTCTGTTGGTGGGGATCTACTCTCTATTACGACAAAGTAAAAGTGAAAATGTTGATATCTTTGTCGATTCCATAAGCACGTATGTAAGGTAAGTAACTTGATTATGGATTCGTCCTATATACTCTGTTACACTTTCACTTGCTTTGAGTACTTACTCAATTTAAAGATTGTATAACGTTTGAGCCTAACCCAACCCAACACATTATAAATTCAGTCATTCCAACACGATCCCATTGTCATTTTGCTAACAGTTCGTAATCTGCTAAATTCATAATGGTAGATCATTGGTCGGTCAATGTTCTCGTAATAGAATTGTGTTACTTATATTGGCATTGTCGTATTGCCATTATTATAAAACCCATTAGTAGAAATGTCATTCATTTGTCATTATGTACGAGATTACCAATAAATGCAATTTCTTTCAATGTAGTGTCAGTGGCCGACCATTGTAAAGTCATAATGACGTCATTATAATAGTAGATTACCAAACTTCAATTATGAAATCAATGATCGACCATTCTGACACTATTGTAATAGCAGACTTGAGGCCCTGCAGTCTTGACATACCTATCGATCGCTTTACGACCGAATTCGCTCGCAAAGTCCTAATGGAGTCCCTAGACGGTCAAAAATGCTTGACAAGATTGTGATTTTTCGTACTTGCAAGCAATTTTGACCGTCTAGAGATACCATTAGGACTTTGCGATCGAATTCGGTCGTAAAGCGATCGCTATCTAAGTCGAGACTGCAGCTGGGTCCTAAACGAAAGCGACAGTCGTGCGAGTACGCGAAGGTATACCGTAACCCCGCGTCCTCCTATCGCGCGAGTATGTCATATTCATATACCCTGCGTCCTAATCAAAAGCGATCGTCGAGCGAGTAAGCGATTACGCGATCGTTTACATGAATAATGATGTACATACGCGACTAGATTGATCGCGCGAGTATGTCATATTCATATAAACGAGCGCGACGATCGCATACTCGCGCGACAATCACTTTCGGTTAGGACGCGACCTTTTTTTACAACATTTATAATGATCTAATTAAGACTTTCTCTTATATTTCAGAATAAAAAATGCAGAATCATTTAATGATGGTGCTGCTATTGTGAGGATATTACAATTATTTACAGAGACATTCAATTATCCATTTGACAAACTCGAAGATAAACTGCCTTTAATATTGCTGACACATACTCTTCAAAAGTAAGATTATAAAATTAAAAGCTTGTAAGTAATAAAACTAATTGGTTAACATTTACTATGATAATTATATTCTATTATTATTAAGAGTTAAGTAGGTACATAATACATTATATACATTTAACTGTAATGGGTTTTGTTTTCTTGAAAATGCTTTTCTTCTTATTTTTCACTTCAAGCTTCAACATGATACTGCTCTACAATAGTACTCGCCCCAGTTGGCACATTTACTTATAGTTTTGTCTTGCAAGTTCAGGATTGAACTGTGAATTGTATTTTGCTTTCACTCCAGTATCTTTTTCAATTTCTGTATTTAAAGGTTTATGAAGGCCCTTCAAAAACAACTCAGTTCTATATTTCTCTCGTTGCTCACGTTTTAGTCGAGCTTCTCTTAATTTTTGCATTTTTTTTTCTTTATCATCAGTTTTGTGTTTTATGTGTTTCTGTTTCTTAAGTTTATGTTTTTTATCAATGGTAATATGGTTCCCTGTTTTTGTTTTAGCATTAGGCATGGCATTCTTTTTGTTTTTATAAGTATTATCATGAAGATGTTTAAATGCATTAATTGGATCAAGCATCTGCTTTTTTTTCCAACTTATTTCTCCATTTTTCTCATCAGGCTCTTTTATTTTAGGTTTACCATCCTGATCTTTCAAGACTAACTTGTCATAGGTATCTTTAATATTGCTTGATCTGGAGGTCCCAGCTGTCTCTGGCAGTACTTCATACCAATTCTTTTTACCAAGAGCCTCATTTGTGTCCTGTCCAAGATAAGTCAAGTAACCAATCTTTTTTTCATATTCTTCCTTCTTTTCTTTTACATCCTTGTCATGTTCCTTATTAGTGGTTTTTACAGCATCCTCAAAATTTGCAAATAAGTTTATATGTTCAACAGTTGCTGGTTGTGTAGGCTCTATTTCTGGCTTTTTAATGCCATATTCCTGTAACTTTTGCTTGGTTTTGTGTTTTAGCACGCTAAGACGTGCCTCACGGTCAGCTTGTTCAACTCTCAAATTTTCCTGTCGTTCTTTTTCTGCAGCTTCTGCTTCATCTTTCCTTACTCTAGCTATGTTCTCTTTTGTTCTTACATGCCATCTATAAACAATAACATAATAAAATTAATAAATATAAAGTTCAAATAAAACCTCACTGGTGAAATCTCATGACACTATTATGTTGTCACAATATTCCAAAAGACAATTACAATCTCCACTAACGACCGAACCCAATAACCTTTCTATCACCAGTTTTGGCATACTGGAGATAGAAAAATCTATCTATCGATGGTTTTAACGTCCCAATAATCTATGAGACATTTTGGAATCGTACCGGCCCACGCTATCTACTAATGGGAGGGTGTATCTCCTACCCGTTGTAGCTATTTGTATGAAAATGCCAAAGTATGCGTCCCAATATACGATTTGTTTGACAGGACAGTACAAAAGATGACGTAAAGTAGCCAAGCTAAAATGAACTCTTTAGTACATGCAATAATTTTCATAGATGTTTTTTTTTTAAGTAGTAAAAAAATAGAAATTCAAATATCTCGAAAACGGTGCGTCCAAGGCAACCCCCCCCCCCCCCTTTGTCACACCCCCGTGCAAGCACCATGCCAACATAAATTTAAGTAAAAAAAAAACGAAAAGAGCTTTTATCAATGATTGTGAGACGCCATCCAAGGATAGATAGAATTATACTGTCTACCATCAATAGCGATCTGTCTTTCACTGAAAATAGGTTATTGGGTTCGGCCGTAAGAATATAATATTAGATTATAATGAGACTGGATGATTTTTGCTGATCCATGGGGTAGTTAGACATTTGGATGAAATGAAAATAATCTCAAAAATCAAAGGAATTTAGGTATATTGAGTATGTTGCATAACCATTAGAACACACACATCACGCCCTTATTACCATTATGGGTTAGACAGAGGTGTAGTACACTCAAATTTCGCCAGTTATGTTTCAGTTCCATGTAATAGGATGTGAGCCTATTGCCATTAACCGGGCACAAATTCAGACTCCGGGCTGCTGCTGAGAAATTCCAGAAGCAAAAATCCGGCCAAGTGCGTGTCGGACCACCCACAATGAAGGGTTTGGTACTTAGTTGAGATGAATTTTTCCCAAGAACAATTTTAACATTGTAGTTGAAAAACATGCAATATCCCCCATACATTCCAACTGCAAATGTAAGCATGATATTGAATGATCCACCATGTTATTTTAAGACTATAGACTTCCTATAGGGTTTCCTGTAATCTATAAGTAAGTATAGAACTATTCTCTGTATTTTTCCAACATTTTAGGCTCAGCAGTTTCGGAGATCAGTGGTCAGTTTTCATCTATTTTCTTTAATTACTTTAAAACTAACTATTTTAAAATAAAATATATTTGAAATCCTCATACCAAGTCCTTTCATTTGATATGTCACATGGTAGTGTGCAATATTTTTTTTTTTCATATTTTTCCCGAAAAGTGAACCCCATATTCAAAATTCATTTATTTACGTCACACATTCGTGTTAGGGTCACAGAAATTCATGTGTACCAAATTTCAACTTATCGGTCCAGTAGATTTGGAGCAAATCGGCTGTGACAGACAGACACAAGTGATCCTTTATGGGTACTGTTTTTGCCTTTTGAGGTTCGGAACCGTAAAAGCCCAATAGCACTGCGCCCAGTAATCTTACCCAGGACCATGCTCAGCAGTTGCGAACACTAGATCAACGAGGCAGTCAAAACTATTACTTACAACAAAATGTATAACCTCGCAAGTCAGAAAAAAAATTCTGCAGCAAGCAGCACTAAGATTTATTACAAACATTATTGATTGTACTTGAAATGATGTTCTGACTGCTCATCATTACGATAGGGGTTGGACAAGACTTAATCAATACAGTGGAAGTGGGGCTGAAAACAAGAAGAAAAACCATTTATAAATTTGATGCCCAGGAAATATTTTTAAATCGTGTGTACCTTTTCTTTGGAAGGATATTCATTCTAAAAATAGAAACAACCAATAACTAATTTGATGAAAAGAATTTTATTATTGATTCACGTTTACAAAATCAGAATTGGGAGCACACAGCACAAAACAACAACAAAACCAACTCTATTCTTTTTCTTTGAACAAAACTCACATGACAGTGCAGTTTTAGTGATGTTAACATTTTTGGCTGCATTCCGATAATCGCTGTAATTTTAGCGCGCTAAACGGTAATGGGGAACGCGTTTAAGCGCGCAAAAATCGATTACAGCGATTATGGTCTTAATTCGGAATGCAGCTTTTTAGTTGGATGGGTACGGTTCCACGGACTCTGATCCTCATATTCGTGACTAGGTTAAATGCTCTAAGGTGAAGGCGCGACCGCGACGCGCCGCCGAAATCTATTTGATTGCATGACATCCGGATGGACATAGAGTATAAATGTTCTGTGGTGAACATGCACAACTGCAATCACTGTAATGTAATGATTATGCCCCCAAGGACCCTAAATAAATCTGGACTGCTGTCTGTCTTTTATATTGAAAATTTTAATAGAAACGTTGATCGTACAGTTTCTTTTGCATTACCAATTACGCACGGTCTTGAAAACGAGAACACTGATAGTGTGCTGGTGTGCACTAATATGCCTGACCATTCAAAAGGTAGTGTGTCTCTCTCGCACAATACGGCACTGTTCAGTACTCTCTGAGTATACGTGTTCTGTGGTCCAGTAGCATTCTCTGTAGCGGTTCAGCTGTTATAGGTACCTCTAGAAAAATATTATCAAAAAATCTAAATCAAAAATTATTTTATTTCACATACATCTAGATGAGCACGTCAAGGAATCGTTTCATATGTCAAAATACATAAAAATATATTGACGATTAAACAAAAAAAAAAACAGCATACTTAATACTTTTCGGCAAATCGGCGACAACAAAATCATAAATAATTATCACTATAATGACCTGTAAGGATATTCGCGTTTAATTTTCCATTTAATTAAGAGATAATTATATTTGTCATACAAGTTTTTCGTAAAAAAATATAATTCTTTCGTTTTTGAGCAGAAACCTCTTAGACCCTGGCCTGTTAAACCGGATATAGTCTGATAGAGTGATCCTCCTTAACGTCAGCCCCGTTGACAGGTGACAGTTGACAGTTGCTTTGACATTTATACATGCTGTCCTGTCGTATCAATAAAACAATGTTATCGATAAAACGATGTTTCAATTTCAAAATAAAAAAATTGAACCAAGATTCCTCAAAAAAAAAACACAAAAACCGCTATATCTTGTGAAGGAAGCGAGATAGAGCAAAAATAACACTTTTTGGGGGTGTCATAAAGGGGTTTCACTAATCAAGACACATCGATCGAGAGGTTCGCAAACCTGAAAAACCTATTTCATATTTTTAAATCAACATCATCGATAACATCTACCGATACGAGTGGACAGCATTTAATTACGTCAAGTCAACTGCCAACTGTCAGTTTCGTCAACTGACAGCTGTCAACGGCACTTTCCGTTAAGGGTGAGCGTTTTTTCGGGAAACTACTTCCGGCACCTTTTAGGTGCCAGTAGGGTCTGACCGGGTGTCATTTTTGTATATAGTAATGACTAATAGAAGCTGTATCCGGCAAAAAATCCGGCACTTGCAAATTGAAATCCCTAAGTCTATGAAAGCCGATTTTCAGCCCACCGTGCGCCGCTCCTTTCTCCTACGATGTCTCCTTTTACAGGCCGTGGAAGAAGAATCGCTGCTACTACTCGAACTACAAGATTGCGACCGAGCACATGGGGCATTGTCCATACTATCATTATTCATATTTTCGTCCAAAGAGTTCATTTTTAACACAAATTAATTTAACACTAAAATTATTTTTATATAACAGTAAAAAGTAGGACACCACAACGCGACTACACCTTTCGGAATTCCGAACGCCAATGAGATGAGGTTCATCAGTACATGGATGGATATCCTCACGCGCTGCGCAAACGTATCCCCATACCTGCCGGATTGGGGTGGAGACGCTTCGGGGCATAAAGCGCTTCACCGTACTGGACCTATCTCAATTTATGGCTTAGAGAAAGATACAGTCAAGCATATGTATATTATTCAGGCGTAGCATGACGCTATCTATTTCTACTCTACAATCGCTTGTCTACCGAAAATGTTCTACTGTCTACACGAAGTCGTCATTTTTGTCTACTCTTCAGTCAACGAAACGCTTCTCTACGATTCTCGTGCTAAGCCTGCTGGTAAATGAAAACTCAAAATAATTTTTCAATTATTGTTAATAACGTAATATTCTCAGCTTTTCCATCGTTTCTTACTTTTCAAGTAAAATGTATGGTCATCTTATTAGGAAAAGGAGACAGAGAACCACAGAATAATGAACAGAGAACAGTTTTTTCAGACTGTTTTCTCTTTCAAGACCGACTTTTGCCCTGCGTAGGTAAACCGGAAGTACAGACGCCAGCAGGTCAAGCTACCCGAAACTGTCAAACCAATCAAAGCTGTAGCGATAAAGTTGGAAATCTATTAAAGAAAATTGACAGATTGCAGTAGCTTGATGTGCTGGCGCCTGTACCATACTCTTGGACCTTCTTGACACATGGAATTAGTAAGTACTTTATTTTAGTCGAGTATTTTATTACTTGTTTGTCGTAGTATTATGTCGATGGGCAATCTCTAGTGAGCGTAATGTAATGGACGTACAGACGCAACGCAAAGCAAACTTTGTCTCTATTGAATTTATCATTATTTCGAAACTAGGTAATTGTTGTTGATAGGTTTATCATCTTGAAGTGAAACTTTAAAATCAATATTTTTAACCTTATTTTGTGTTGGCTCTATCGTTTGCATTCGTCAACATTATTTAGGTTATCCATAATAAAAGCAATAATAAAACCTTTTCATTATTTTAGTGACGGTATTGGCAAAATGGAAGCTGTAGAGGAACTTCCTCTTCATACCGCTTCCGCGGATGGTATGAAAATAACAATTATATTTGATGAAAAAGACGAAAACGCCGTGGCTTCGGTAGCAACGGATGTATGTCACAAATCGAACGGTGTCGCGGATTCCGAATCTGCAGAAGTAGCTGCAGTAGAAAGTAACACAGCACCCAGCGAAGACAGTAAATGTGAAACCGATACATCGGCAGAGGTGAAGATTGAGGTACAAGAAAATAATGAAGATTCGGCGGTATCTGCTGTGCCTAAAATTGATAACACAACAGATCTAACCATTAGCACCGCGGAAGTAACCAAGGATTCCACTGATGATCCCTCTCCCATTATTGCAGAATTGGTGAAAGATGACATAAAGGGCATAGATAAAAACAGTGGTACAAAAGAAACCCATTTAGAAGAAACTGCCATTGAATACAGTATTGTTGAACCACTCTCAGACAGAGTCACTTTTCAGACTGAAATTTTAGTTGAAACTAATGATAATGAGGTGATTGAGACTATTACAGAAGAGACAATTATTGATGATCATGACTCCAACAACTTACTTAGTGGACTTGGTCAAAGTATTGAATTTAGTGAAGCTTTACGCTCATCAGATGTTACTGATAGTGTTGAAAATAATAATTGTGCTGTTAGACAGGAAGTTTTTAACAAAGAGGAGCTATTGGACATCTTGGAGGGGAATGATGAGGGACAGCCTGAAACCATACTTCCACCAAACTTTAATACAAACATACATTCAAAAAAGATGCTAGAAACACAAATAGCTTTACAACAACTTTCAAGATTGAAAAGAACCACAAAAAAACGGAATGTTGATCGACTTTCTAGAAACAAAAATAGTGATAAAATAGTAAAAATTGAAAAAGAAACAAAAATCTATAAAGCAGCAAAAAGTGATAAACAAGCAAAAAGTGATAAAGCAGAAAAAGTTGGCAAACAAGATCATTCACAAGATCAAAAAGAATCTGCAGAAGGTAAACCTGATGAAAATATAGTCAATGTTTTGGTTAAAGAGTGGGATGATGAAGAAGCCTCGGAAGCTGATAAGTCCAACAAGTTGCAGGTGAGTGAACCCTCCTTAGAAAGTACTGAAGAAGTTGTGAGACCACAAGAAGGTGACACTAAAGAGGATGAGGAAGTATCAGTTCGGACTTCCATTGATTCATCAAGTGAAGGAAAAACTCCAGTTTTAAATAAGAGCAGTGATGAAGGCCAACCTCAACGAAGACTTGGTAGAGTTATAAAGAAAAAGGTTATATTTGATCCTGATAATCCTGATACTTTCACAAAAACTAAAACCATTATTAAAAGCAAAGAACCTAGTATGGAAAAAGATATAACTCCAGTAAAAAAAATGAAGACCGAGCAAACTTTCCAGACAGGCAAATCATCTTTGCCCAAAAATTTGCAATGGAAAAAGCCATCTCCAAAAAATTGCAAACAAAATAAGCGGTTGACTGAGGTTGATAAATTATTGATGGATGAAGGAGCTGTGAACATGATATATCAGCTAACCCCTGAGGCACCAAAGGGTAAAAAGAACATGAAAACCAAAGCAGAATTTATAAAAAAATTACAGAGCTCTACACCTGACTCAAAAGAAATGAAATTTCGTGAAAGGAAAAAAGAATCAAAGTATGAAGAAGGAGAAGCTAAAAAAATTCTTGGTGGCAAGCACAGGTCCTCCTTGAGTAGTTCAGTCAAATCACCATCGGTTTGTGAAGACTTTGAGGCACACAGTGCTGATGATTCTATTATCTATAGAAGGCACTCATCGAGTTCTTACTCAAGCTCATGCATGAGTCCACGACGGTTGAGTGATGTGGAGGCAAGCAATCAGGGAGGGTCAGGTAAACTTCCACAAGTTGCTCAAACTGATGATCAGAACCAGCATGGTACCATCGTCAGTAATCGCCCAATCGCTGAAATGTTTATGTCGGACCACAAAGATGCTGCCAGGACAGACACTATAAATAAAGATGATTGCATGTCTATTAAAGAAAAACTAAATTCTAAGTTAAATCTTGCCTTAAATAAGAGGAAGCGCGACAATTCTAAAGCTGAAAAACCATCAAAGCTAAAAAAAGTTATGAAAACGAATGAAAAAACAACTATGAATAGTGAAGATTTTAAATACTTGTCCATTAACTTTGATCAACGATTAGCTGAAATATGTGTTCAGAAACCAGGGTCCAACTGTAATATTGAGGTAAGTGTATTATTATCACCTTCATATAATTTCAAGAATACAGTCTTCAAATTTTCAAGTTTATTGAATATGTATTATTTTTCCTTGACAGATAATAAAAGAGTTAGAAAAAGCGCTACAATTGATTGAATTAAGAAAAGACATATCAGTGACCCTATTCTCATCTGAATGTGGGACTACATATTCAGATTTAGACTTAAGACCTTTGGTGGCTGATAACATGGAAAAATCGTCAAATTTTGCTTATGAAATGGCAGAATCTATTAGGTAAGTTGTAAAAATATCTAAAGAAGTAAATAAATTATGTCAAGAGAATGTTATTATCGCAATTCACATAATGCTGCATTATATGATTCCAATAAGACTGCATGGTAAATTATCTTATTTAAAGGCATTTGTTAGTAGCTATGTTGCAAAGGACCAGGCCCTAAAGATAAGAAAGCTATGAATAACTGATATAGATGTGCAGTTCATACATAATAGTGAAACTGTATTTCTATTGGAAACCTTGTTAACTAACAAGCAATTTATGATAAAATACTTAAACTGCACTGTAGCTCTGATCAGTCAATCTCATAAATAAACCTAAGTGGTTTGCCTTATAAGATGTCATCACTGATTCAATATCATTATTGAAACAGCCCCTCTATAAATGGTTAAGCCAAAGTTTCAGAATTAAAGCGTTTAAACATTTACAGGTCCCTCTTTCAAGCAGTTGTACAGCATAGAAAACTGTTATGCTCAGGGATGAGTGGGCGATGTTCCGGCATTGGCCTGGCACTGATCGGCCTTAGCGACGTGGCCCTGGCCTCGGAACGAGCCAGCTTCGCCATCAGCCCCAAGTCACATGCATCGGTGGCGCCAATAGAGCCTGGTGTATCAGCGTTCACTACATACAGTCTCCTGTCTCAGCCTCTAGTAAGTGTAGTCATTTTTATCATACAAATAAAACATTATTTATCCATAGAAATAATTATTAAATATTTATTTTAATAAATAAACACTTCAAATAATTTTCTGTTCTACTTGTGTAACTAATGTAACTTAAACTGCTTGTTGCAGTTAAACGACTTGGTCGTTTTTGGGCGTCGGTTGACCGCCTCTGAAGCTTTGCAAGGCGGTTTGGTGAGCCGCAAACTTTGGCCTGAAAATTTCAACGAACAAGTTCGCACTATCGCTAAAGATATTGCGGCTCAACCCGCGCAAGTAAGTTAATAATCTTCATAACTGTAGTCGTCTTCTATGCGTTGGCAGTAAGCTTTCCACCCTCTCCCTTCATAAAGCAGTTCCGAGATGTGCGTGTGAGTTATGCCTCCGTTGTGCACACATATGTGGTGTCTGGGGCAGAGACAAGACTGGTACAGAGCGTTTAGATCGTAGTTGACGTTTCCACAAAACTCCCCGGTTTTGCATAGTGGAAGTGACGAACATCGATACCTGTAATTGGTATCCTCACTAGAAGTAAGCTTCCAATAGTTGGGGTTCCGACAGCGGCAACTAAACGTTATATTTGGTGGGACAAGCTGTATGTTCACGTGATGCATTTGTTCAAGTTCGTCGGGATTCATACGCTGGTAGGTCGTGACCACGCTGAGGGCGGTGTCGTTCATGGTACATTCTGGCCAGTCTGTGACAGCCTGGCAGAACTGAAAGCCAAATACGTTAGAATAAAAACATGTTGCAATCAAATCAAATCAAAAATATTTTTATTTCACATACATGGGCACTTATGAAACGTCAGAAGCTAGGTGCACGGTTTCAATTGGTTGTTTCCTATGGAGAAGAGCCGGCAAGAAACTCCACGATTACTCTTTTAAAAAAAAGTGGCTTTCACAATGTTTTCAAATTACAGTGTTAATAGGTATGAGAGGACAGCGTAGGCCCGTCAAAAGTACCAGGTACTTAACAAAATAGAAAATGGTCTACAGATCTACAGTCTATTAACGGCCGAACCCAATAACCTATATATCACCAGTTTCGGCCTACTGGAGATATAAAAATATATCTATCGATGATTTTAACGTCCCAATAATCTAGGAATCATACCGGCCCACGCTATCTACTGATGGAAGGGTGTATCGCCTACAACAGATATCTCTTTGTATGAAAATGCCAAAGTATGCGTCCCAATATACGATTTGTTTGACAGGACAGATGGCAGATTTGGCTATTCCCCGAATTGCAGAGATAAACAAAAAGTAGCCAAGCTAAAATGAACTCCTTAGTACTTGCAATAATGATCATAGATGTTTTTTTAATTTATAGTAATAAAAACAAATTAAATTCAAATATCTCGAAAACGGTGCGCCCTAGGCAAAAAATAACGGAAATTTAACCCCCCCCCCCCCCTTACTAACATCCCTCGTGCAAGCACCATTCCAACATGAATTTAAGTTAAAAAAAAA
Source organism: Tiliacea aurago (assembly GCA_948098905.1). Taxonomy (NCBI): domain Eukaryota; kingdom Metazoa; phylum Arthropoda; class Insecta; order Lepidoptera; family Noctuidae; genus Tiliacea; species Tiliacea aurago. The sequence goes on from OX402590.1 coordinate 11,306,984, forward strand.
AAACATTAATGCGCTAAGGTAGCCCGCGAAATTCAAATTTTATTACGTTTTTTGCAATTTGTAGGTCAGTAACAGGTTGTATTTTGATTCGCGGCCATATCAAATATGGCTATAAAGAATTATATCTTAATCCAGTAACTTTTTTAGAAGTAAGAAACAAAGAAGTTTTAATATAACCCTAATTACACATGTTGTTTTTTAAAGTGATGTTGGTTGTAATGGAACGCACGGGAGGGCGAAGTAGAGAAACCTACTTATTGTTTTCGATAGGGCGCGATTCCACCCAAATTGTCTTCAGCACATTTGTTCACAAACATTTTGTGCAAAACTCCAACAGAGCACGTACTGAGCTGCAGTTCGGTTTCCACCGGCAAAGCGTACGTAATTTTTGTAAGGGTACAGTGCAGTACATTTGTAAATGTTCAGTTGAGTGGGTCCACCGAAATAAACATTTGTGCCGTACACTGTGCAGTACTGTGTCGCACAGTGCCGCACACTGGTTGAATAGCGCCTTTAGATAGATAGCCTTTATCAATGATTGTGAGACGCCATCCGAGCATAGATATAATTCAAATATCGATAGCGATCTGTCTTTAACTGAAAATAAGTTATTGGGTTCGGCCGTAAGTCTACAACATCCTCACATTAACAAAAAAACATTATAAAATATGATTAAAATAATAAAAGTTAGAACCTTAGCAATAGGTGATAAAAGCAAGTATTAAATACCTGTAAGCAGTAATATTTACCTGTAAATGAGCTCGGTTGTTCAGTTCAACGACGCTGTCGCTGGTGGAGCGGGTATCACAGCGCATGCGGCGCGCGCACCGACACAGCCGCACAAGCGCAGGCGCGCGCCAGTACCGCAGTATTAGCGCAGAACACGCCTGTCGTGGATTGCATGACGGCAAGCTGCGTTCACTCTCCTCCTAATAAATGGTTATCATAATGATTTTTGCAATCAATAATGACGTGCATACTGAATCAATACAAAAAATATTAAAGGGACAGTTGACCAAAACTGGGGGCCTAAAATGGACGCTTTGGCAGAATCGTATTATGATCTGCGTACAATTCATAAATCGCAATATGGCCGCAATTCATCTGTTTGACAGTTTTGTATGGAGTTTCGTAAAATGGTCCACATATTATGAATTGCTATAATGAAGTCTAATGTCAAATAGCAGCTGTCAAACAGATGAATTGCGGATGTATGAATTGTACGCAGATCATATTATGATTCTGCCAAAGCGTCCATTTTAGGCCCCTTGCACATTACCACACCAAGCTCAGATTTGTAGTGGTAGACGTAGTTCTTTATTTTTACGTTTATTTTGGTGGGTCTTTAAACAATATAGAGAGAGAGGACAGAGGGATTAGTTCTGTAATTGTCTTTTAACTTCGTATCATACAATATCACTATTAAAGGTCACATACAGTCAAGCAACTTTCCTTTTCGAAAGATTATGTAGATTGGTAGAGTACTTACGAGACCATAATAGTACAAAACAGGCTCGTCGTTGTCATCACTCGGCTCGACACAAGTACATAGCACTAATAGCAATAGTACGTTGAACCACATACTAAAATAATTACTACTGTAATGCATACTTAACTCTCTTAACTTAGCTGCTTATAGGTCGCAACCCATATCGATAAGATAACCTTGTAACGAGATATTAACTCGAAGTGGATTTGTTTCGTCTAACTGAGTAGTATACAATATTAGTTTTAGTATACGCGAAACCCGAGTCTAGTATTTTTATGTAAAGAATCTATGTACAAAATTTCAAAACTATATCATGAAAAATCACAAAGTTATAAGGTTGTTATGTTACCGGGTTGTCCGTACAAAAAATGCTAACAGCGCCCCCGCGCCTCCAGGGTCGTCATGCGCTCATTGATAATAATTTGGCAGTAGGTACCTAACCGTACGGCGGTTGTATTGTAAGTAATTAAATGGTGATAACATTTTCCATCACACTTAAATATTTATGGGACAAAATATAACATGGTGTAAAAAATATTGAAAGATTCAGTTCCTTATTCTGAACATACTATATTCAGGTTTCGCATAATATACTAAAAATAATGTTGTTTATGTAGTACTGTATGTAGTATCGTGTAACCTGCAGCTATTTAACACAAAAAGGTCCCTTCACAATATTAGGCAAAGTTGCAATGAGATTATATTATCACTGATCTCTTTGGTGATGTTCTTCAGAAAGGTCGGGTGCGTAGTACTCGCAACCGGCGTGCGTGTATGACCAGATGGATGTCCATACATCTGGTCGCAAAAGGAGTATGTAAGGATCGTAGCAGGTGGTGTTCTGTAGTTTTTGCCTACCCCCATGGGAAAAGGCGTAAGTTTATGTATGTATCATCATTCTCCTGCCACTGTCCCGGTTTATTCGGGTCGGCGCAGCATATCTTCTTTTCTATACAGTGCCCCCCGGTATTCCGACGAACGTTTTGCAGGGCATGTCGAACTATCGAATTTGTCGGATTATAGAATACTGCCTAAGACCCTCCCCATAAAGTCCGGATTTTTTTACAAAAGAGTACCTTGTAATCCGACAAATTACAGATTCAATGATAAGATTCTTTATGTTATACTCTGAAGTACAAATCATACTTCATTATGTATGTCAAATTTAGTAAATTTAACAACACAATAGAGAGCTTACGTTTTATTATGGAAATGTCTATGGAATGGGTCCTCGTGAGTCCCTTAGAAACAAATTCAAAGAAATTGATGTACTAACTCTGCCTTCTCTTTATATCTTAGAAAGTATTTTATATGTTCGCAAAAACTTAGGACGAAGAAGCGATTTCCATAATATAAATATACGTAGTAAACATGAAACTGTGATACCCAAATTTAGATTAACTAAAACAAGCAAGTCATCTATTGTAAACAGTATCCGCTTTTATAACAAGTTGCCAAAATCGGTTATAGAACTTAGTGATGGAAAATTCAAAACGCACATTAAACGTGCCCTTATCAAAAAAGCATATTATAAGATTAAGGACTATGTTGAAGACAAGGAAGTTTGGCATTAATTCCTTCTGTACATGTGACTTCCCTGGTACCTCATTAACGGCAAAACTATGTAAATGGCTATTAACTGCTCCCAAATTACGATATTTTTTTTTAAATTTAATTTTATCTTTTTTTTTACAAACTTCACTGACATAATGTTTTTCTTATTTGACATTATTATACCTACAATCTTAATTTCAACAAGGTTCTAACTTTTTTTATTTGTATCATATTTGAATTATATTTTTTTGTTTTTTTTTTGTCAATTTCAGGACATTGTAGGCTTAATAGACTGTAGATCTGTAGACCTTTTTCTATTTTGTTAAGTACCTGGTACTTTGGACGGGCCTACGCTGTCCTCTCTTATCTAATATTACTGTAATTTGAAAACATTGTAAAAGCCTTTTTTTTTTAAAGAGTAACCGCGGTGTTTTTGCTGGCTCTTCTCCATAGGAAACGACCAATTGGAACCGTGCACCTAGCTTCTGACGTTTCATAAGTGCCCATGTAGGCTTATGTGAAATAAAAATATTTTTGATTAGATTTTTTTGATTTGATTATAAAATTAACGTTAAGGGGATGCACTAAGGTAGCCCGCGAAATTCAATTTTTGTTACGTTTTTTGCAATTTGCAGGTCAGTAACAGGTTGATCTAAATATGATTCGCAGCCATAACAAATATGGCTTTACAGAATTATAATCATTAGAATCAGCGTTACAACTTTCTAAGTTCAATAAACCCTACTGAATGAATATTTCTGAAATAATCGTCCAGTAGGATTTTTCACAACCTGTTACTGACCTGCAAATTGGAAAAAAACATAAGAAAATTTGAATTTCAAATTCAAATTGTTTATTTGCAAGAAAATACAAGGTTTACAAGGGAAGATCTTACAGCCTTATGGTCATTGTATTCTGCCTGCGAGCAAGCGTGCAAATGCGCGTGTATTCCCGGGCTACCTTAGCGCATCCCCTATAATGCTATAGAATTTACAAAAAATAATAACTTTACATCAGGTAATAATAGTGTACAAACAAATTTACATACTAAAATAATCAACAATTATGAATAAAAATCATAATGTGAATCAATCAATTAATGGAGCGTGAAAAAAAAAATTAAAAAAAGAGTGTCAATTTTTTTTTCAATATAATTCTTATTAAACATGTCGGATTAGTCCGCACCGGATTAGTCCGGCACCTCCTGTAATCCGACATGTTGGAAAAAACAGTGGACCCCCGGTAATCCGGCCTCTGTCTAAACAGGGGCCCGGTTTACCGGGGGTCCACTGTATTTTTTTAAAAGTATAATTGCTTTTGACTCGTCCCCTTTTTCACCCTTTTGCACTATTTAGGCTGTGGGTACATATTTTTATGTGATATTTACAGAATATCTGGCTAAAAAAGCAACTACTGAATATGAAGAAGAGTGTGTCAGAGCCTACATTCCTGACGCATTTGGAGAAGGAGCGAGATCTGCTGGTCGAGTACTGGACCTCGGTCGGCGGACAGGAGATCTTACGTGCGACGTACAATGCCTAAACTTTTACTATTCTGTTACTTAACAACAGTAAACGATATTAATTTCACAATAACCTTTTATTCATGTGTTGAAACTTAACTGTTTATAAAAAAAATACTACAACAGAGCGAATTGACCTCTGAAAAAGATGTTTATTGCAACAAATAACACTCTGTTCGTTAATTTAATAATACAATTTATGAAATCTAATTAATAAAATATTAGTTAGTTTATAAAAAAACATAACCCTTCCTTGGCAGTCGGGTAAAAAATACTACAACAGGTCGAATTGACAACAGAAAAAGAGTTTTATTGAAACAAATAACACTTTGTTCGTTAATTTAATAATACAATTTATGAAATCTAATTAATAAAATATTAGCATATCCACGGTATTCTTTTGTCATAGGGGCAATGGCTGAACATCTGTATAATTGACAAATTGTCAGACTGACATCAAACATACTGTAACAAATTAAAATTAGTATGTGCCCTACGAATGTATAGGGATTAGGTATTGTGTAAAGACTGCTATTAATGAGAGGGTAGATAAACAAAAGTGTGAATGCATACAAAGTTTATTTAGAATGGTTTGATTTATGTTTACGGCAGATTAGATCCTTGGTGTTAATTATCGTTTAGTCCTAGAAAATTATGTTATGTTATAGATGAAATTGTTTATGTCCTTGTTTTTTTTTTTAGTTTATAACTTAAGGTTTTAGCATAATTTTCTTATTTTCAGCCAAAGTTTGCATTTACGGCTTTATTTACTAACATTTTGGTAAATTGTGTAACTTTATTGAATCCTGTGACACTACACATAGGTATGGTCATACCGGAAAAATATAAAGACTGTTAATAAATAAAGCAGTGAATGTTATTTCATAAAATGCATCTATCCTCGGTTATGTTTATTACACATTACACTTAGTATTCTTCATTCCATTTATGTATGGAAACCAAACTGACTATTATAATGTAGTACATTCTTGTTACAGTCCGGCCGTCGAGAGAATGCGTTCCTGACACCTGTCAAATGGACAATTTCTAGTTGTAATAAGGATCGAATTCGTAAAACACTTATTCGTTAGTATGAAACTGACAGCAGGCATAGCACGAGAACCGTAGAGAAGCGTTTTGTCGACGGAAGAGTAGACAAGAATGACGTTTCCGTGTAGACAGTAGAACATTTTCGGTAGACAAGTGATTTCTATTCTACAGTAGAGTAGGAATAGAAAGCGTCATGCTAAACCTGCTGGTGTCAAGAACGCATTTTCTTGACGGCCGGACTGTAGCTGTTTCAATTCAAAATAATTTTGTTGAAATCCCCTATTATGTAGATATTCATATTTATAAGTATACCTAGAGATAATTTATTTTTGGTTGAAATAAAGTGCCTTTTATGATATCGAAATCATATATTTTGATTAAAAACTAAATGTGCTATAAATATATAAAATAATAATTAGAGTACCGACCATGAATGATTTTTTTAAATGATGATACCGTTAGAGTATGGCAAACGAAAGCGTGACCTGAGAAAACGCGGCAAATTAAAAAAATCTTATGTGGTAAATTAACTGATCCATTATTTGATATATTAACGATATGATGATACCTTTTCTTATGTGTCTATACTACATTTGAAACAAGATTAGAAAGTTAAATAAACTTTTTTACAGTCCGTTCAACCGATTTTGACTTCTATTCCGTAGGCATAAGAATGGCATTAAAAGCAAAACCGTGGGTACAATACCAACTGTTTATTACAGCTGCCATTTGTCATGCAACCAACGCAATAGAAGTCAAAATCGGTTGAACGGACTGTAAAAAAGTTTATTTAACTTTCTAATCTTATTTCAAACGGAGTATAGATAGTCTGGATAACTAGAGGTATAGTTAGTAAATGCCACATAAAGATTTTTTGAATTTGCCGCGTTTTCACAGGTCACGCTTTCGTTTGCCAGACTCTAAGGCCGCATTGACTACTCACCCTAACTAGATGTATATTTTTTAAGGAAAGGAGTTATATAGGGTTATTTTTAAAACGTCAATAACCTCTTAAGGGGTCATTGTACTTATCATTATGAACAACTTTTACTATGGGAGCAAACCTGAAATCGCGAAAAAAAAATCAGCTGTTCCCTACATTTTAACGAATTATTCGAACATAAATGTAGGGAACAGCTGGTTTTTTTTTCGCGATTTCAGTTTTGGTCCTATAGTAAAAGTTGTTCATAACGATGAGTACAATGACCCCTTAAGAGGTTATTGACGTTTTAAAAATAACCCTATAAACTGATGATCAGAAGCAGCGTGAGCGGGATACGTGCATGAGATGCAATAGATATGTTGCAGTTTCACCACATAGTACAAACAACATTTGTGTGGTAGGTGAATGTCGCGAATAGTTTAAATGTTGTTATTCGAGCACGATTGTGTTAGATAAAGATTACTTTGGATTGTAATGATGGGTGTGTAAATACTTCGTGGTGAAAAGGGTTGGACGAAAATGTTTAAATATTATCTATGTATATCTCAATTAATTCGGTAAGATGTTGAATTGTTGATTCAAAGGAAGTAAAAATGTGTACATATTGGGTTTAATGTTGACGGATTTAATGCTTTGTAATTGATGCTTGATAAAAATATAATTCGCGACTATAACAGATATGTATTTACAGAATTGTCTGTGTCTGGTGACTGTCATGTCTGTGTGGTGCCGGACGTATAGAATAGCACCGCCCTATTTCTTCGTGAGGGTGTCGTAAAAAGCGACTAAGGGACTTACTAGAGAATGGGCAGCAGCGTTCTCTATGCATTTTAACACCATACTGCGATCGCCAACCCGCCTGCCAAGCGTGGTGATTATGGCAACCCCCTCCCCGTCCCCTTTGGGGGAGGCCTATGGCCAGCAGTGGACGTCTTTCGGCTGAAATGATGAATGATGATGATGATTTACAGAATTACAATTATTAATACATCTCTCTAAGGTAGATTTCTTCCATTGAATGATTCTAATGATTATAATTCAGTACAATATACTTATCTGATATATTTGCAAATCATATTTTTAAAAAGATTCAACTTGACACTGACGTAACAAAAAATCTAAGAAAATTTTATTTTCGCGGGCTACAGCTTCGGATTCATCTTAATGTTTAATGATACGGTATAGGAAAGTATTCCACCCAATGATATTATATTAAACATATATGTTATACACTCACAAAACAACCGAAAAAAGTGTTCCGCGCAGCAGCGGCAGCACACATACCCACTTTTCATTCATTTTACATTTCACTAAAGGTAAAAATGATAGAAAAGGGATGGCTTGATAAAAACAACAAGAAAAAAAGAGACGGCTAGTGTTGTCAATTGCGCGTGAATGTAAACCAACATTATTCTGGCCACCAATCACCGAATGTATGTTGGCATCACAGACTAACAAATTGTGAAGATGTGGTATGAGATCCCTTGTGTTTTATTAACTTTGGTATCATAATTGGTACACTTTCTAAATACACACGATGGCATTTTTTGATTTTTTTTGCTGCTTTAACTAAGCGTATTACTCTTCGCCATGCGTATCGCAGACTTAAGTCAATACGTCCCAATTAGGACGTTTTCGAGTCGTCATGATTGCGCGCTCACAACATATCTGTTTAATATAATATCATTGATTCCACCATATTGTGTTATTTTATATTAGTTTAATCGGTTGAAGGACACTGAACGAGTCACAATAGAAGTTTTATTGTTAATACTTCTGGGGGCGTTTAGTGTCCCGCAGTGTTAAATGTAACATGTAGTTTGTGTTCGACCTTGCTGGTTCACTAATGTGCATCATTTAACTTTACAATATTCATTAACAGCTCTTTAGTATCATTATTCATTAGCAAATCGCTTGGAATATTTCGATTTCCATCACCATGTTTCGCAAATATTAAAGTGTTGTATTTGTGATGTCACAATGGTTAATCAATTGCTTTTTCGTAAGGTTCGTATTTGTATATGTATACTTACTACACAAAACTGGTGAAATATATTTCCAAAATCAGGATAGAAGCATAGTTATTTTAATTATATGTTTTCAAAAACAAATAACTCTTTTCATTTGGACAAACACCTATAATTGACATAATTAATACATCCATATTGATAAGGTCATAATATAAATTATGGGTTAAATAGTTTTAAGTCACAGAATCATGTCACATCAGAGCATGTGAATATTGTAATTATAATAATATTAAGTACTGTAACATGTCTTTTATTTCTTACACGCTATTTTTCACAGTTGACCGTCGCATGTCGTACACAACTGGTGTAGATGATAACCAGCGTGAGGCACTAGTTATCTGGCATTTTGCTATACTGGGCAAAGTACTCTTAAGACTTTTCATTACATACATACCAAACATGATTACCTTAATTTTTTTCTTAACCATTTAGACCACTTTACACCGCTCTATGCCGCCATGTTGGATTTTATGTGACTTTTTTAATACGACTATATTCCATTTGAAATAAGGTTAGACATTTAAATAAACTTGTTTACAGTCCGTTCAACCGAATATCCGAGTAGGATGGCATTAAAAGCAAAAACGACAGCTGTCATTTGTCATGCCACCAACGCAATAGAAGTTAAAATCGGTTGAACGGACTGTAAAAAAGGTTTATCTAAATGTCTAATCTTATTTCAAATGGAGTATAGTAATAAAGGAGTTAACAGATGAACATGCATTCGTAGCCTGTTAAAATCATAACACTTTTTTGGCTTTGCCGTAGTCGGGTCAAAATGTCATGAAAATCTCTGAAGGGCTTATTCCACTTGGCTGGAATTTTGTTGTAAGTATATGAATTCAAACTTGCGTCCTAAAATGGATAACTTGGAATCGCCTTTTTGAGGTTTTCGCAAAAACGATGTTCTCCCTGCGCTCAGTGGCGGATTTACACATTTTTTCTCAAGTATGTGCTGTTAAATTTTTCCCGCCTTTACCTCTACAATTATTGTCAGTTCCTAGATTATTTTTACAATCCAAGAATTTGGTTGAAATTGCAAAAGAACTAGGTGCTTAGTTTTTGGGAATATTTTTGAACTAATATCGTTGAATGTACAATGAAATGGAAGAGGAAAAAGTCATCGGAAAGATGTCTTCTAGAATTCTTTCTGCAAGACATCAGAAAACCGTAAAAAAAAAACAACGCCTCCAAATTTGCCGCCCCTAAAATGTGCCACCTTAGGCTTAATCCTACTCAGCCTGCTGGTAGCTCCGCCACTGCCTGCGCTACAGATTAAAAGGGAAGGCCGGTCAAAGCTAATTGTAGATGGTATGAAATAAATGGAGGTCAGTGTTGTAGATGGCATGCATGATGGCTATGGTATTGAATTCTATTCAGTGTACTGAATTTTTTCAAACAAAACATTTTAAATTAATAAGTATCAGACATGTTTGTTGATTTGTCACAGACATATGTGTGCCGTGTGGTGCCGGACGTAAAGAATAGCACCATCCTATTTCTTCCCGTGGGTGTCGTAAAAGGCGAGAGGATGGGCGTCCTCTATGCATTTTAACACCATACCGCGATTGCCAACCCGCCTGCCAAGCGTGACGTCTTTCGGCTGATATGATGATGAATCAGATATGGAAAGTATCACAATTAAAAACCGAAAAGAAGAACCGTGTTGCTGGCTTCTTTAAGAGTTAAGGCGAAAGTGCCGGGTTCACCCGCGAAATTCAGATTTTCTTACGTTATGTGGCTGCAGGTCAGGATCAGAGATGTAAGGTGCATTCGGATGCGGGGTACGATCGTTTCAAGCAAAACTAACGCGAAACAAGGGACATATTTAATGTTAGCAACATAGAAGGAAACGCAATTTTATTTTGCCCCACTCTTAAGACCACGTGACTGTGCTAAGTGCAGTGAAACAAAAAAGTTATATTTCGTGCGTTTTAATCCTATTTGGTTTATTTTTTGCGAAATTTTGGCAAGCGTTTTTTTTTTAATAATTTTGTAAACTAAATACTAATTTTAGCCAGTGCTCTCCCGATATAATTGATTAAAATTGACTTAGGATAGCTATAAGCTTAGATCCGGCCTTACCCTCATTTGGAAAAGATCGGTAAAAAAACGTCCGATCTTAACAGAGTTCCTGTTAAAAAAGGAACAGTTTCTCAAACTTTGTAATTTCTTTTGAATGATATTTTTTTTTTTAAATATGTGATGTAGCTATTTGAGTATCCACACAAAATTGGTAAAAGGAAGATTGATTTATATTCAACTCAGGCTCACAGCAATTATTTAGAAAACCACTTGGTTTTCACTTGATAAGAACTGATTTAATTACCTTCAAGCCAGGTAAACTTTAGGTGCGTAAGTATAAAAGATGTTTTTGTTTGTACCTTGACGTCGAGATATTTGCAAAAAACCTAAAAAAAACGATTCCATTTTAGGACGTAGCTCAAAGCTGTAGTCGTGTTGATTTTACAACTACTTACGTCATTGTACCTAGTGCTTATTTTAATTGGTCTTTCTTTTTTTTTGGGTGGGAAATTATCAAATAACGTCACCCGCTCTGGGCGGAGCGGGAGGGCGTATCAGACTTTTACTGACTAAAACCCACCCGTATTCCTTCATTTGCCTGTGTGCCAGGGCCACGATATCCCTTTCGGACAAACTCGCAACCCTGGCAGGCATTGGCCCTAAGGGACCCCGTCAGTTGGTGCTGACAACTCTTTGAGGCGCGCGTGGAATACAACGCGCCGTCGACCCGGGCCTGGTCCTTATCGGACGGCGTGCTACCCATCGCTCACCGTCCGCAGGCCCGCGCCTACGGTAGCCGGAAATCGGCTTGCGACTCCCGACGCCCGGGGCGTCTCCTGCGGCGACTAGGGGCGCGAGGGCGCGAACCTTGCCTCTCCCTCACGCGTTCCGCCTCCTCCTTTGCAAACATTACTGCTTCGCATGAGGTGACGGCCTCCCATGCACTCTCGCTCCGAACCATGGCCTGAACCAGGGCCGGACGCGAGAGATCGCCGTCGCCGATCGCCTCCGTGAGGACACGGCGGATTGGTCTGTAATCTGTAAGCGGTTGGATTTGTGTAAGTACGAATAAATAAAACCAGATTTATTTTAGGTACACTTTAATATACTACTCATTACACTTTGTCTGCTACATTAGAAATAATGGGCTTAGGTCTAGATTTGAATAACAATTTCTTTTTGACAATAGCCTTCACTTTATAGCTTGTTTTGTCTTCCACAACATCTTTTTCGATCACCGCCATCGGTTGGTCTAATTTTTGCTCTTTGCCATTGAGGATGTGGTGGCCGAGAACTAAAACTGGGTGTTTGTTTCTATTGCTGTAATGCAGGTCGCCGACCACCTTAGCTTCAGTGATTTCCTCTTTTTTCGTCTGAATAAGACCCTGAAGCTCGACTATCGCCCACTCTGGTACTCCGTCATTTTCATTTTTACTGGACAGATGGAAAGCCTTCATTAAAATCAATCACAAATATTTAAAAAGACAAGGACTAAATAAAACAAATATGGAATGGTGTAAGAGGAATTTATTGTCATAGTCAAAGAGTAGCTTAATTATTTTTTTAATATAAATAACAGGGCTCTGAGGAATGATGTAAAATCACCATCGTCCATGAATATCTGCAATATCAAAAGAGTTTATATTTCCAAAGTGTGTTTAAACTCAGATTTTTTATTCGCCAGACGAAAATGACAGCTGGATCAACTTTAAAAAAAAAAAACACAATTTAATTAATATTACACAATACGGCAACTGTGAAGGTCCTCCTTCAGAGAACGATTCAGTGGTCCTTGGTGAGTCACTCGATAACTAGATTATTTACTAGGTTATTTTTATGTCGACAATGTCATTTTAGTCTAGCAAATAAAAAATCATAGTATTTACACTATGATGATGCAATACTCGGCCGAATAATGTATCGTAGGAACGACACTAGTTTTGTCGGCGACGTACAGTGTAGTGGTGTTAGTATCGGAACTTCTTGAAGAGCGGGTGCTTCTGCCCGTTGTTGTGTCGCCTGTGCTCGTAGTACAGCGCGTCGTCGCCGCCCGCCAGCGACGACAGCGCGCCGGGCCGCCGCGCCACGCCGGCGCCGCCCACGCCGCCCTCGCGCTCCTCTTCGCATTCTGTCTCTGATGCTGCCAGCACCTGCACGTGGAGATACTTTCTTAAATATCATAGTATAACATAACGCCTTAAATCTCTGAAGGGTTAGGTAGAGGTGTACTTGTAGTACAGTCTAGTATTTTATATCTTCGTCAGTTTTCAAATACCTTCCTTTATTAACCCAGGACACATGAATACCTTTTGAAGCTACGGGACTGAGCAGACTATTGCATAGAAAACTATATTTAATTATTATTTACTCATTTATTTTGTTAACACAGGGTAAAAAAATATATAGATGTTTAAAATTAAATTTTGATCCATACTACGTCCCGCAAGGCATACAAAATTGTTTACGTAATCAAATGTCACATTTTAACAGAAACGAAAATGTAAAATAAAATAAAGTCAAAGTAAGTACACACGGCTACACATCAAGCTATACATTTCCAGTATAAGCTGATCTCGCATTGTATAGGATTTCCGCACAATGAGAGATCAGTGTATACTGGAAATGTATAGCTTGATGTGTAGCCGTCTGTACCTATCTGTCACAATTTCATGCCCAACAATAATAGTCAAAATTAATAATCAAATGTACAAAAACAAATTACTTGATAACAAAGATCAAAATAGCATCACCTTTGACGTTCGAACGTTCGATTGTCAGCCTAGTCTTTGATTAATTAAATGACTTTTGACTCTGATTTCGTGTTGACATCGACCTAAAACTTTAATGGCCTGGCCATGGCCCTATGAAACATTAAAAGAAAATATTTTGTAATTTTCTGTGTCCCATTTTTAATTCGGTCTTAAATGTAATGAAATTGGCTGAATGTCATTCTGCGGTATTCACATTACGACGAAATATAAAATGCTTAGTTGCTAAAGCAGATTCTATCGTGCAATGAGCAGACAAAAATAATAGCCCTTAATGTGACGAAACATTTAAATGTGACGAAACATTGAAATGCTTTTGAAAAAAAAATCTAATTAGACTGCAAACAGCACCATTATTTTGTATGATGTCGTAAAGTCAAAACAACCGTACGTCTGTAGTAACACTCTTGAACTTCGAAAACCGACCATACTGCCGCGAAATAAAGGCACTGTCAAAGTCAAATAATTGTTACTATGGACGTGCGGATGACTGTTCAAATATTTCGGTACACTTGGTGATAAACCGTGTTGATTTAAATTTTTTTATACCGTACTATATACTAGTAAGGTTTCCGACTGTAAATAATTTTGAAGTAAACTTTAGTAACTTGTGCCTGATTATGAAAATAGATAAAATAGTCCAAAATCAAACCTGTTGAAGTAGCATGCCCTGTTCCTCTCGTGTGCCGTAAAATAAGTCCGGTTCCGTATCCATTCCTTTTAGTTCTGTAATGACCTGAAAACACGTCGATAATTAATAAATCTATACATAAGATAAAATACTAACGAAGTCACAACTACACTAAATATTAAAAAAAAGAAGTAATTGCTACGAGGTGACTGAATTTTTGTTTGTTTGTCTGGATGTATGCAAAAACGGCTGCACGAATTTGGATGAAATTTGGCAAATTGATAGTTTATAACCTAGGTTAACACATAAAGTACTTCAATCCCCGTAGTACGTTCCCCTAGAATATTTCCGACATCCAAAGGCGCAGCCGCGGGCAAAAGCTAGTTATTAATATGTGACTTAAAAATATCAACAACCGGATTTAGTGGCGTGGTTGTAATTTTAACAAAACATTTACAGTCTTGTTACAAAAACATGCTTAAGTACTTGTTTAAACCAAGACTACAAGGTCTAGGATTGTTACGGTATTAAAGTTAATACCAGGCTCAAAATGTGTTCTGATTACAAAACTAAGACTATTCGAGGATCAGTCACAATAAGAGATCCCATTTACCTTGTAACTGTATCCCTGGTTGACGAGAAACCGTTGTCTCTTGCGACTGTACGCCATTTCAAGCGTGTCCTGTGACACTAGCGTGTAGAAGAAAGCGTTGTATTCCTCCGCTAAGGCTCCTTTCTTAGCTCTCAATATACGACCTGCAAAATACCATTCACATGAGGTTCGCAATTTGTAAGAACTTTTTAATAAAAAACCCGAGCAACTAAACAAGCTCACAAAGTCGGGGTTTTAATGTGTGACATCTTTCCTCTCGCTTTCTTTCGTGAAAAGTGACGGAAGTGACAGATTGAGCACGGAATAAGTAAGTACTCTTTAATAGCATGGAATTCGTAAGTACTTTATCATCATCATTTCATCCAAAAGACGTCCACTGCTGGACATAGGCCTCCCCCAAGCACCGCCACTTCGACCGGTTTTGTGCTTCCCGCATCCAGCGGATACCTGCGGCCTTCACAAGATCATCGGTCCACCTTGTAGGAGGCATTCCAACGCTACGTCTTCCGGTACGCGGTCACCACTCCAGAACCTTTCGGCCCCATCTGCCATCAGTTTTGCGAGCAATGTGGGCCTGCCCACTGCCACTTAAGCTTGTGAATTCTTCGGGCAGCGTTAGGGAAGCTACGCAATATCTTCTCGTCCCACATACTGCAGTGTCTCAGGACGAAAGTCTTTGACCAGTGCGTGTTGCCGGTGATAACCTATGGTACTGAAACGTGGTCGCTCACAATGGGCCTCATCAGAAGGCTAAAAGTCACCCAAAGGGCAATGGAGAGGGCTTTGCTTGGAGTTTCCCTACGTGATCGAATTAGAAATGAAGAGATCCGCAGGCGAATCAAGGTAACCGACAAGTACTTTATAATACCATGGAAATGTACTCATGGAATTAGTAAGTACTATATAGATTGTAAGTAGAGGGGGTCGAATTTCGACCAGTGGGCGACCACTAGTAATTAATATTTCAGTATTTAGCTTTTTAAATTTTGAGGTTAACTTCTGTCACTGCTCAGTTGCTACCAAGGTGACATGTCACGTCGTAAGCGACTTTGGTAAGGCTCGCTCGTTTTTTTTCTACCTTTTGGTATGTTATATTTTTGGAATCCTTTTCTAAAATCCGCCATTTTGGTTTTTCCGCCATTTGGGTTGCGAGTTTGTCCGAAAGGGATATCGTGGCCCTGGCACACAGGCAACGGAAGGAACACGGGTTTTAGTCAGTAAAAGTCAGACACGCCCTCCCACTCAGCCCAGAGCGGGAGAAGTTATTAGATAATTTCCCACCCAAAAAAAAGCCTATAGTCATCGCGCAATCTAGACGAGTCGATAGACACCTCATGTATTAAAATCCAGCAGCATAAATACGCATCAATAGCATAATCCTGTCTTTGCTGTCCCGCAGTCGGGTAAAAGGAACATAGCTTAAGCTTTTTATATTTTTACCTAAACGTTGAGCTTCCTGTCGACGAGAACCGCCGTGAGATGAAATTTGAATCAAGACGTTTGCTTCGGGTAAATCAAAACTGGTGTCGGCGACTTTACTGACGAATATCGTGTTCACTTTATGGTTGAATTTGAAGTTCTGCAATATCTGAATCCTCTCGCTTTGCGACGTGGGTCCGTAGATGTATGGCTTGTTCATTTTGACGGCGTAGTGTCGAAGGGCGAATACGTTATCTGAGAATACTATGGTCTTGTCGCCGCGTCGCTCATGATATCTGACAAGGAACTGACAAGCTCGGAATTTTGATGGATTCATTACGTACAGCAACATTTTCTTGTTTATCCTGAAAAGAGATGAAACAAAATAAATTGGTATTTTTTTAATTTCAAGAATGAATCAGCCTTCAGGCAGAAATTCAGTCACGGTGGACAATTCCTGATTATTTAGAAGACAAAAAAGCTTGGGATTGAGCTGCTCGCTCTGCTAGCCTTGTGATAAAACTTGACATTTTAATATTATTATGCATGATTTTATATACATATTGCCATTGCAGAATATTATATACAATATTACATGAATATTTACTTTGAAAAGTATTATATTCACTACTTTAATTTCTTATTGTGAATGTGAGCAGTATGTGGGTCATTTTTTTTTTCTTTAAATGTTTTCCTTTTTTTTTCTTTTTCTCAGTGATGTTCTGGTATTTTGAGTAATTTATGCGGCCTACCCAAATGTTCTTTCTTTGGTATTGTTTGTCGAGTGGTTGAGCTCCTTATTCGTCTTGAGTTGAGCTGCACAATTACTGACAAATGCTTGCACTGATTGGACAGATCCACTCAAATTTGTGTGGTTCTTTCCTCAAAAGACCATTTCAGACACGGATCTACATGGTACTTACATGATCTGATCAAGATTATGTCTGGACTTTAAAAGAGACTGACCCCTGAGTTTGAGGTTTGATATTTCTTCTCAGGGGTAGTCGGATAGAACATGTCAACTACATCTAGCTTTATTATTAATATGACGTGTAAAAGTGATTTTGATATCCTATTTACAGAATAAACAATTTCATTTCAATATCAACGTAGTCTTGCCCACTCAGCAGATATTATAAATGCACAAGTTTGTAAGCAAACACAGATATGAGAGTGAGGGAAGAGGGCGTACCTCTTCCCTCACTCTCATAATCCGATGAAATGGCATTCAACACAATGAACGAACGAACGAGGAGGTTTTTCGGGCTGAGTTTAACAAACCAATAAAATATAAGGCATCGTATTTACCGAGTGAAGCATATCCTAGTTTTTTCGTCACAGCTTTCGACACGACTACTAACAAAAATAAAGTGTTTAGCGCTTACTTCTGTATAAGATATTCCCTGTAGAACTCGGGCGTCATGGGACACCACACCTCGGCACACTGCACGCGCGCGATGTACCCGTTCGCTTGCAGCTCCAGCCAGTTCGCTTCGTACAGCTTCGGACCGATCAAGAAGTTCAGATCGGCGATCTTATCATCCTCTCGAAGTAGTGTGGCAGTTAAACCTATGATTAAGAGGTAATGTAAGTCCGGGTGGATGAGTCGCTAAGTTTTTTTATATCTATATATATAAAAGAAAGTTGTTAGTTACACCATTTTTAACTCAAGAACGGCAAGACCGATTTGGCTGAAAATTGGTGGGGAGGGTAGCTTAGAACCAGCAAAAGGACATGGGATACTTTTTATCTTTTTTTTTTACTTTTTTTTTTTCATAATTTTTACTAGGGTTGGTAGGTAGGGTAGGTGGGTAGGTAGGTAGGGTATGTAGGTGGGTTGGTAGGTTGGGTAGGGTAGATACTTAGCGCTACCCGTGCGAAGGCGGGCCGGGAAAAGCTAGTATATGTATAAACACTAGATTTTGCCTGCGGCTTCACCCGCGTGGGGGTCGGAAATCATCCCACGGGAACGTACTACCGGGATAAAAAGTATCCTAAGTCCTAACTCAGCATAGCTATTCACAACCATTGCAGCGAAACCGCAGTAGTTCAATTGTACTGGTTCGCGTCATGTTCCGCTACTCGAATAACTAACTGAATTATTGCAGACAACTCTAAACATCTACTCTGTTTAATTAATTATATTTCAGATCGCCGTTCATAAAATTAGAATCAAGACTTCGCTTAATAGGTAAGCTCGTTTGATTCCTAATTTTATTTCACGGCGATCTGAAATATAATTAATTAAACAGAGTAGATGTTTAGAGTTGTCTGCAATACTTTAGTTAGCGGATGCGATTAGCGGAAAATGACGCGAACCAGTACAATTGAACTACTGCGGTTTCGCTGCTATGGTTTCGCGGCGGAGGTGTGCTATCAGCGTCAATGGTATCGTAAAAGTTTTCTAAACGTTTGTTTACAAATCGAAAACCCGAAAATTTTGTGAGTTTAAATCAAATAGACGATCGAGCCATGTCGAATAGTTGTGAATAGCTATGCAGGTCATGGTCTACCCATGTGCCAAATTGCATCCAAATCCGTTCACCCGTTTTAGCGTGTAAGTATAACAAAAAAATAATCTCACTTTTTATATGGTATTAGTTAGGATTTACGTAACAATTTGAGAATTCTACTGAGTAGTATATGTTTACATTTCTGCTAGTGTAGCGTCTGAAAATGCTACCTTAGGTCGACACCGCTTGAAGGTACAAATTGATTGCGGTTGATACAAAAGAAGCGAAAAAAGTTGCGAGTTTGTCTGAAAAGGATATCGTGGCCCTGGCACACTGGCATCTGAAGCAAAACACGGGTGGGTTTTAGTCAGTAAAAAAAAAAAGTCGACACCGCTTGAAGGGACGCCGATCGACCGCAATCTAGCAGCACCTTAAAGGTTACAGCCGGTTTAAGTGTATATTCTGTTCCAAAATTATCTCATACAAATGGATCAGAAAACGTATCTGCAGATGCCAATTTGTAGTGCTACTTACAAATTGATTGCTGCCATTGAAAATGTGGTGAGATATACAAAGTGGAGACAACAATAAATTTAACTGCGTATATCTCTACTGACGTTCGCAGTCAGCACACGAAAATTCAATCAAATATATCCAATAGTTTAGTCGCTATAGCTAGTCAAAGATTGGCAAAACCCATAGTCGGCACACCACTGCTATATACATATAGTTTGTTTAAAAATCACTTTTTTATTTCGATGCTAGAATTTATTTGATCGTTCCAAAATACTCATATGCAGTAGTATTGCCACTGTTGTCTCCACATTGTATAAAGTTGAAACTTTCTAAATACAGATCAATGTTTTACTAATTCTCTTTAGTTAGTGATTGCGTAAGAATTGAACCTGAATAGGGTTTGTGTAAACCTTCATCAGATACTTTGTAACAGACCATGGGTCCCAACATAGTAGTTCCCTACCTAGCTTGGCGTGCGAGTGCACTATAGTGAGCACTCGTCGGAACATCTTGGCGGGTATGGTGTGCACCTCGTCCAGCACCACGAGGCCCCACTCCTGCGCCTGCAGCCACTTCATGGTCTGCTCGGCCTCCCACGAGCGACGCTGGCCGTGGGTGATCATAGAGTATGTTGTGATTAGGATGCCTGCGCCCATCGGCTTGTCTTTGGCTTCTGATGTGAATCTGTGAGAAAAAACTTGTAAGTTTTTTTTTAATTTGTAACATCTATACTCTCGCTTTCTATGAGAGTGATTTCGTTTAAAAGGGACGGAAGCGTGTAACAGGAAGTGACAGCTTGAGTATGAAATATGTAAGTAATTTTTACTAGCATGGAATTAGTAAGTACTTTATAATAGCACGGAATTAGTGTACTCATGGAATTAGTAAGTACGCTGCTCAGTTGCTTATTACCAAGGTGAGATGTCAGATGTTAAACATCTTAAACTACTGTAAGGCACGCTCGTTTTTTTTTAATACGAGAATATCAGTTCAGTCAAATGCTGTCTCTGTCACTTTAAAGTGTATCGTAGCGACAGAAATACATTTCAGAATGTCCTGAACCAAAGCAACGTTTGGTAGAATGCGCGTCAAAATTAATGGCGGCTCTGAAGTTCGGTCCTCGGTGCGCAGTACCCCTCACCCCCGCTGACACATAAATTCGTTACTGCGCAGCGACTCGCCTCATGTTCTGAGCTGCCATAAAGTTTGAATCGGGGTGTAATTAGCGGATTAGCGTTTAATTTAATGTAGTTAATATAATGCCGGGTAAAGATTGGTGAGACGTAACATTAAATGTACCTAGGTAAATTTATTTAAATGTTTGTTACACTTATTTAACAGACGCGATTGTACAGCATTCTGCCACTTTTTGTATTACATTATAAATTCTGCACACCGTTTAGGGGCACTATTAGAACCGAGAGACTATACCTGCAGATCATGCTGTCGTCTGCCGTGGACCAGCATTTGAACTGCTGCTTCCACTGCTCGACGGACACGCCGGAGTTGCACAGCACCAGCGCGCGCTTGCGCACCGTGCACACGGCCGTCACGCCCACCAGCGACTTGCCGGCGCCGCACGGCAGTACTATTACTCCCGAACTGCACACAAAATAAATCAATAGTGGTAAATTGTACATGGTCTTTAATAGGGAATAAGCACGTAATTAAAAAATTATCCATTATTTTAATATACATTGTGAAAAAACAAATTCCTTTTTTTTACATTTTTAATCCATAACTTATTTCACAATTCATTATTTTATGTTACGTTTTTTTTGGTGGAACGGAACGCCAACTCAAAACGCGTTCTCTTCGATAATGCCGGAAGTGACGAAAAATACTATGTGAATAAAAAATCTATTCTTTGCAAAGTGCTTGAAATCTCAATAAGGTAAGTAAGTGCGATTTCTGCTTAAATAAATCATAAACAATAATTTAATTTACATGATTTGAGACAGAAAAACAGATTTAAACAAAGCAATTTTGTGGTAAATGACGTCACATCTTGACCGCGACAGAAGAGATAATTCGGCATGAATAAAATAAAAAACGACACAAATTAAAAAGAAAAGAATAGTAAATTATGATGCAAGTGTGTAATGCTTGACAAATGCTAACGCGTTTCATACGCCGTTTTTCAACGCACTAGCGAGGAAATAATGTACTATTAAACATTGGTTGTTTCTACGTACCGCGCCCGACCGTTCCCGAACATCTTCCGAAGGCTCTTCTCCTGGTAGGGGCGCAACACGGCGGTGGGCTTCAGATCTATGTTGATGTCAGGGTTGATGGTGTCGTTGCGGAAGTCATACTCCGCCAATAACGGGTGTTCCAGCTCGATGCAACGCTTTTGTATTACCTATAAAGATTAGGATGGGAAGTTGTAACTTGTGCCTTTTGCCAAAATAGGGTTTTAAAGGGGTAACTGGTTAGACCTAATTGTATGCGCTAGTGGTAATATTAAAATTCTGCCTTTTTTTCTTGTGCGTGTGATAGAAGCACCCCATTTTGCGCATCATTCTATAATGATGGCACTGTAGATACCATGTGACGCTCGACTGCTAAATTTGAGGAAACAGATGCCATACATCGTTAAAAAAACCCGCAATCAACTTTTCCGGTGGAACTATAATTTATCGAATCCATCGTATTTTTCTAATTTGTAAGCTGTCATAAGCGACAACATAAAGTGACGCTGGATTAACAAGCACTGACTAATAAGACACAATTTGAAAATATAATAAAAATGATCTATTGTTGCGCGATCTCCGGTGGGCCAACGCGCATCAACGGATAACGGATCTAACTTGGGAATAAATCGATGCGCCTAATGAAACCGGTTTGGATTCGCCTCTATTATAGGGACAGTTCTTAAAAGCATATATGTTTTCCTAAAAATTTTAAAATAATAAGTCAGTGAGTGAGTATAGGTAATTAGTAATCGCGTAAGAATCTGACCCCAAGACTCGCCATGTCTCGCAACTGCCTCCACTGGATTCAAGGTCAATCCATTCTTTCCATCCCTAAATAACGAAACGCTCAATTCGCGAAAGTACCACGCAGATAATCCTATAACCGCGTATAAATAAGTACCTAATATCATTACTGCACGTAACCAAAGATTACCAGATTAATCACTCCATATAACATTTTCAATATTTACTGATATAATAGCCTACAGCTACACCTTCGAGTCGCTAGACGCTGCGAACGAAAGTGTACCTAACCTTACAAGCGTAAAGTGAGTTTTGCTTTGTAGCTGCGCGCCCCCGCCGCACCGCGCTCGCCTCGCAGCTGTCAGCAACCCACTGACAAAAGGGTCGCGTGAGACCCGGCGACCGGCGGTAGTTAGCGCGCGTAAGTACATTGATTATCTGATTTCAGTGATTTATCTGGTAATCTGTGACGTAACTTAAATTAACACTAAATAAAAAACCCCACTAGTCAGTGTACCTCAATCTTCTCAGGATCGACTTCGAAAGCGACGGCGGTGTTAGCAGTAATGTCGGTAACCTCGTCGTCGTCATCTTCCTTGTCCAGCTGCTGGTAGAACTGGCTGATGTCGTCCGGAACTGCACCGTTAGCCGGCTTGTCGCTAGTCTCGCCTAATGAAGTGCAGTTTTATTGGTAGGATGATATAAACATTGGTACTCAAAGTATTAAGATTCGTGATAACCTTGTAACGTTCCAGTTTTTTTTAATTTAAATATAAATACATAAAAATAAGATATATTGGAAGATTTAGCTTCAATTTAAGCATTTTATTTGTTTACTTTTATAAAAACCAAATTGCCAACACGAATATTCAACGCAATGCGCGTGACCTTGGTTTACACATGACAACTCGCGCGGTAAGCGACCCCCTCTCCCTCCTCGCGGATTCCCGCCAGGCTGGAGTGGAGCCCTGGTGTTGCATACGCCGCCGGTGACTATCAGACCGTCCTCCGCTGACTAAAGTAACCGTCATGAGAAGCTATAAATACATAAAATTGCAAATTATACAACTATCAACTTTAAACTCAAGATATCTAAGTTGATTTATGAATGAAGAAATTATCGCTAAACGTCATAAAATAATTTTAGTTGCAATGGAAACTGAACCATACGCAATTTCAGTTAAAGTTTTAAATCCCAAAGTATGAAATTTATCTCGTCTCATGGCGTTGACTTTAGAAGGGCGCACGCATTCGCGCCGCGACATTCATATGCGTGCGCCCGTCCCTCAGCCACGGTTCTCATTTTGTCAAGTCTATACATAATTATAGTCATGAGTTGTTAAACTCAGTGTAATCCCCATATTGGGTAAGTGTTGAACAATGTCGCTTTTATATTGTGTTTACCTACCTATTTAGGTTAACCTAGGGCATGTACCTATTTGCTACCTTTGTCTAGCTCATTACGCCTTTCGCATTTCATATTTACCATGCAACCAATTTGCCTACTGATTTGTGCATTTTGATATTTTGTATATTTTATCTCACTCAACATGTGCTTCATCATGTCGTGCTTCTCACTACCATTTTGTTAACTCCTTACTGATTGCGTCATCCACACACCACCTTCATTAGCACAGTAGTAACATTTCGCTTTGCTTATGCTTGGTGTCGCAATCTGCGGAGGTGACCAATATAGGTCATCTTGTGACACGCTGGACGTTATGTTCCAGGGTCCAAAGTTCCGGCTTAATAACTTTAGTTCCGGCTACCATCCAAAGTTCCGGCTAACAACTCCGGCTTACCATCCAACCGATCGCAAAATATCGGTGGCATCCGGCCATATTTTACCGGGCCATCACCTGCCGGCATTTCCGGCAATCCTCCAGCTCCGCGCCGGGTACATATTTTACCCGCGCGCACGTCGAGCTGGGCTTCGGGTATGGCGAGAACATCCGCCGACCGTCACCATCCCTGGCGTCTCCAGCGTGGCCTGCGTGGCACACCCGCCGCAGTTATCGTCACACCAGGCTGAGCCAGGATAGTACTGTGCTACTCCCAAGGGAACTTAGGGAAATCTTTGTGACCATAAACTTACCTACCTCCTACTCTTTTTATGAAATTATAATATTTATGTTGACAACTTTACGTGGTCTTATTTTATTGTCCCACCACGTAAACCATATCCGTCACAACCTATTGTTACTATCCTTGTAAATATGTCGACGGTGTGCCTTGCTTAATAAATAAATAGGTAAGGAATAACTTCTAAATAATAACATTACATAATATCACGCCTCATTACATTTGGAGACTGCACTGACAAAGAAATAGAGAGAAGAATCAAATGCACCTGGAATAAATACTGGACACTAAAAGAAATATTTAAGAGCAAGATACCGACTAAATTAAAAACTAAAACTATGGAAACATGTTTACTCCCCACACTCACATACGCTTGTCAGACATGGCCCCTTACAAAACGAAATATAGAAAAAATTAAGATATGCCAAAGGGGAATAGAGAGGAGCTATATGAACTACAAGCTAAAAGACAGAGTGAAAAACAGTGTAATAAGAAGGAAGACCAAAGCAAAGGAAGCGGCAAGGAAAGTGCTGGGCTTAAAATGGAAGTGGGCTGGACACATCCAACGAGTAACAGACGACAGATGGACGAAAGTCACCACGAATTGGTATCCAGTAAATATAAAACGCAGACCAGGTAGACCACATAAAAGATGGAGCGACGATATTGCACAGATAGCAGGCAGAACATGGAGCAGAATCGCCAGAGACAGGACAGCTTGGAAACGGCTGGAGGAGGCTTTTACCGCTATAGATAGCGGTCCTTATACACCTTAGTTTTAAAAGACTATTTAGTAGTTAATATATATCCGTCTTATTACAAAAAAATGCTTAAGTACTGTTTTATACCAAGACCATTAGGTCTACGATTGTTACGGTATTCAAGTTAATATCAGGCTCAAAACGTGTTCTGATTACAAAACGAAGACTTTTCGAGGATCAGTTAGTACCAAAGAAGGTTCATGGTTCCACATACTTATAAGAAACAAAAATGGCATTCTTTCATTCGTTCATTCTGCATCAATTTGAAGCAACGTTTCGTTTCTCTAAATATTGATATTATAATAACACTTGAAATGCATAAATAATTATTAATCAATACCAAAATATGTGATAAATCGTTCTTTGTTTAGGTTACAATATATTGAACAAGCACAACTTGTACTTATGACGTGCTTTTTATAATCAAGTTATCATATTTTTTAACACCTCTAGCGTGAAGTGGAGTGAATTACATAGGTACGGCGCGGCACTCGTAATTTGAGACGAATGTTTATGTTGCGTCCTTAAATAATAAATCTTAGTATTACTGTTGATAATATGTGGTTTGTTCGTGAGTTGTGTCTGGTTAAACCGTTGAAGAAAAACTTAGTAAAACCCTAAGACGACCCACTGACCAAAACATGGATTTTTAATTAATATTAGGTAAGCAATGCTTTGTATCATCTTATTTCGACTGCCTAACGTAAATGTTCATATTATTATAGGAAATATTACGTTGTACTACGTATGACGATGTCTGTAAGATCGCCGAGACGTCTCCAGCATAATTATCCAAATCTTCCATATCCATCAAGCCGATTTGTAAATAAAAAGCCACACAATAACAGTTAGTCCATAGAAAAACTAGGGGTCTCGGTGGACTAACTTTAGTACCATAGCTAGTTCATGAACTAGTGATAAACTTCATTTTATAATAACGTTTTATTTAGTCATGATTTAAACCTGGTAATTATCCTAGTACTAAATTTAGATCGTGTTTTGGAATAAGACGGTATATGTTTATTTATTAGGAAAAGTGTGTAAGGAATAATAAAGCTATTTAATTTATTTATTTTTATTTAACAGTTTATGTACACACATATATACAGACAAGAAAAAAAAAAGGAACAGAAAAATACGTACAAAGGTGATGCTTATTTCTAAAGAAATCTCTTCCAGCATACCTGCGACAAGGAAAGTAGACGAAGAGATGTAGACAACGTGTGTGTGATTTAATTTAATATCACGCCTGTAATCCCCGAAGGGTTAGGCAGAGGTGTAGCTATAATACTCCCACATTACGCCAGTTATGTTTAAGTCCTATGTAATAAGGGACGACCCTGTTGCCATCAACCGGACACAAATCCAGACTCCGGGCTGCTACTGAGAAATTCCTAATGGAAAACCCAATAACACTGCTGGACCTGGGAATCCAACCCAGGACATTATGCTCAGCCTTAGCGCTTGACCAACGAGGCAGTCTAAATAATAATAACCCTTTCTTTTTTGGCTTCGCCGCAGTCGGGTAAGAAAAAGACGATTCGCAACAGAAGTAGTATTCAACGTACCAATCAATACAGATCAATATTCAGGACTCGACTCGACTCGAGGTAAAACGTAGCTTACCGAACTGTCATATTTGGTAAGGTCATTCAGTATTAATAGAGTAAGATGATTCAGTCATGAGTAGGCCTATATGAATTAAAAGTTTTGAACATCGCTGTTGGGAGTTTATTGGCACGCGACATCAACGAACTTATTATTACATGTTCTTGTTGCGTACAGCTATAATTGGATCTGTGGTTGGACCTACCTGGTTTAAGAGCGGTAGCCGATTTATCAGGCAGTGCGGAAGACAAGAAGTCGTCATCACCATCGCGTCGTAGCCTGCACTGTTGGATCACTGGGTCGCGGAGAAGCTTCTGAAGTACTTCCACGTGCTTACTCTCCACGAGGTATCTACAACAAATACCCTGATGACTGACACAGTAGTGTAGCGGCATCAACATCGCCACATGCGAACTACGCGTCACACTGACGTCACGCAAAATCCTGCATCGCGCAAGCAGAGTTTACCGCGCAACTAGCATATATACGACATCCCGACATCAGCCGTCGGGCAGTTGCCCACCAGACACCACACCCGTCTGGTCGGAGGATCCTTCCTTTTCTATGGAGGATGAGTGAACTTTACACCCTGTTCGCTGTTGCACCCTGTTTACCACTAAAGTAGTATAATTAACGTCACGTTTCGTGTCTGCCTGTGTGACCGCGTTGTGTAGAAGACTAAAGCAACGATTTGTGATGCGGTTTTCACCATCATATTTATACCGGAAGGTTTTTGTGTTTATTACATTAATATTGGACAGGACAGGACAGTGACAGGGTGTTGTGGCGCAGCCTGGGAGAGGCCTATGTCGAGCAGTGGACTGCTATAGGTTGAGTTGATTGATTGACATTAATATTAAAATAATATAATATTCACGGCGGGTGTAGCCGATCTCATTAATTTATGTACAACATCATATACCTGTACCTATATTCATAGCAAATAAAGTACTGATTTCTGAAATAATTACAGGGGGTGACTTGCACACTCAATAATGGGCGAAAACTGTAGCTAGCACATAGTGACGTAGCGACAAGGGGGCAACATGTCTTACGGTGCTTGAGGAGTGGATATGTATTCCACGGCTATCAGGACCATCCCGGAAGTACGGTTAAGACCAGCGTCTCACTGGATTACATCCATCCTCCGAGCGCGTTTAGGTACTCTTGCGAATCTCCACTGAAGCCGGGCAATGGCAAGAAAGAGAGGAACAGAGCTTCCACCGGAGCTCTGTTCCTTGTCATTGTTCACTCCAGCCGGCCTAAACGATCAAACTACATATAAAAAACTTATTATTATAATAAAGAAATCACTCAATCAATTTAGTTTTACACTATTCTAGTTAGTTACTTAAAAATCATTTTCGTGTGCCCTACATTGTGGAATGCAAATTCTTCGTCTTTTCGTGTCAATGCAACGGTACATGCATTTGACTTTTTAGGGTTCCGTACCAAAATGGTAAAAAGGAACCCATATGGTGAGACTTTGTCTGTCTGTCACACCTGGATATCTCAAGAACTACTAATGCTATCCAACTTGAAATTTAGAATAGTTTTAGATGACGTTTGCCCTACTATTTTGCAATAAAAAAAACTTTGTACTTACAAAAAAAAAACAACCGACTTCCAAAAAAAACACTACAAAGTGATTAATTAATTATTTTTCACTTTTTAGTCGGTCAGTTTGCAATTTATCTAAGTTACAATAGCGTAATTTCAACTGCTCATTACCTTTTACAAAATATTGCTTTTCCTGATACAGAGGCGTAATTTTTTTTTTTTTTATAATAATGCCCCACACTAGGAATTTCTCCTGTATCGTGGGTGCGTTTACAAACATTTAAACTCACATACACAAACAGCCAGACCCGGAACAACTACTTGTAGGTCATACAAATATTTGTTCCGTGCGGGAATCGAACCCACGACACACAGCGCAGCAGTCAATCGCTTAACCACTGCGCCAACCGTGTCGTCGAGTTCTTCTGGTAAGAACCAGGAGAACTGGAACTGATGGTGACTTCATAAGCATTGTGACGAGCATAAATTGCTTTGCAACCATATTAAAATGTCTAATCGAATCGCAACAGTGAAATACTTATTATTAAGTAGTTCCGGTGGCTATCTGTGGTCTTCATCATCAGTTCCGCTTCATCAAATGGTGCTTTCCGAGTGCAAATGCATGAGTTACTAAAAAATACTGAAATCGATATAGGTGTGCCTATAAAATTTGAGGATTGCCCTCGATTTCCATGGGATGCCCTCATCAGATTCTGATTTGGTGACAATGGGACCACCTCGAGAGCATACCCTTTCAAACAAAAAAATAATTTTTAAAATCGGTCCCCAATTGACGGAGTAATCGGTGAACATAAAAAAAAAAATAACCTCCTCCTTTTTGGAAGTCGGTTAAAATACTTTTTTGCAAAAGGGACTGAAGAGGGTCTTAAAAATTAAAAGTGGGGCTATTAGGGCATGTGGTCATATGAAAGAGCGGAAGAAGAATAGCCTTATCGGTAATTATATTTTCGAGCCGTTTGGGGTTGAAACCCTCGGGTCGTGGGGTCCGAGTGCTCATGTTTTGTCCAAAGATATCTCCAAACGGCTGGTTGACACTTCCCGTGACCCAAGGGCTGGCTTTTACCTTGGCCAGAGGTTAAGCATTGCCATACAACGTGGCAATGCCGCCAGTCTCTTGGGTACATTACCAGTCCACAGCGATGCGGGGGAATTTTTCGACGCCATATTTGAATTTTTTAATAAATAGTTTCAGTTTAGTTAGTATTTAATTTTGTTATTTTTATAATTTAATTATTTATAAGTTGTTATTTATGTACATAATATTTTAATTCTAACAAAATAAAAAGTATTTATTTTCTGAAAGAGCGCTGTTTGCACATTCTCAATATTTTTAGGCAGCATAGTTTCCGACTTTTGCCCCCCCCCCCCCCATCTCCGAAGTTTGCATAGATAAAATCTGAAATTATTCTATGTGATAGAAGTTTACGTAAAGTTTACAGGAAAAATAAAACGATGTGTCTAAATAGCACAGTTTTTCAGAAATTATCAACATCATATACGTAAGGAACCCTCGGTGCGCGAGTCCGACTCGCTCTTGACCGGTTTTTTATATTGATTGAGCCCAGTAGGTGGTCACGTTGAGTGCGGCATCATAAGTGCATGAAGAATAATAAGATTTTCGAGCAGAAGTCGTTAAATCCCACAATTATTTACAGCAACAGGTATTTCAATGAAAAAATATCGGTATCTCTTTGTAATTATCAGTAGTAGAGATTTAGGGCCCACTTAACCAGGTTACACTGTACTTTTCTAGACTTTTGATTAAATGATTTTATTACGTTTTAATCATTTGGCTGCTCTTGTTCGACTCGGGAGAGCTTCATTCATGTGTGCTAAGGCTAAGTGCAAAGGGTTTCTAGATTTTTAACTGACGATCAAAAGGAGGAGGTTCTTAAGTCGACTCATTATTTTCATTTAATGTATGAGTATGCATTTATCTTTTTGCAGAGTAGTCCTCGATGAATCAAGCCGCCATCATTTTACGCTTTACGTAATTTGTTTGTTTGGTGCTAACTCAAAATAAGTTACTTACATTACAGCCCGGTCGCAAAACAGATAGAATTTCGTACAATGACCCCTCATTACTTATCTCTATCGCTCGCGCACAATTGTATTGCCGTCGCGCTCGCGCATTTTAAGGTCCTTCTAATGTGCGAGTCTTCGAGTCTTCTAATGGGCTATTTAACATCACACTACGACCCTTAGGAACCGAACATTAAGACTTAAAGAACGCTGAGCGAAAAAAGGAATTAAGGCGCTGACAAGAGGCAAATGATAAAAGTAGGCTTGTCTTACAGAAAAATATTGCCAAATCTATAGTTAGTGGTAGCGGAAAAAATATATGTTATTCTTGAACATATTTCTCAGAACCTTGTTGTTACCAAAACACGTTTAGAAACAAAAATCTCTATACAAACTAACAGTAAACTAACCCTTTACTTGGAGTTTCAAACCAAAATGTCTGTATTAAATATCAACGTACGGTTGGTTTTTAATTAAAAACAAGAACGTCTTATTTGTATGCACTCAACTCATTTTTGAGAAAATAAATAATTACTTTATATTTTGCAATAAATTACAAGCATTGTGTATTTGTGTCATCGCGCTTCTCTTTCTTTTGTATGCAGTCTGACAGTGACAGCAGTTTACCTGTTGTCAGCGTCATAATGCAGGCGGGCGACGCGGTGGTTTGGGGGCCGAGGGTGTTTTATAAAAGTGTAGCTGTTATATTAGTATAACGTGTATCTTACGACTTCCACGCGAACGCGTTCAGAAGCTATTAATAATAATATATACATAATTGCAGTGGTCTTCACTCACCTATTGTGTTTGAGCACAAGCTTCACCTTGCCATACGACAGTGTACATAGCTGTATGAACTCTATGATGCCGGCCGGGACAGCGCACTTGCTGAGCCTCTGTAGGTACTCAATAATGTCATTGGTCTGTAAGCCAACGGACACAGCGGCGTATAGACTGTATGCCGTCAGTTTGTATTCATGTATGTGTTGTGGCCTAAAAAGAAATAAGAGAATGTATATCATGGGACAACTGAATTGTGATTGTAAAGTATGTATGGTCTGTTCCAAAAGTATCTGATGAAAATGTAAACAAATAGATCAAACACGTATCAGTCGATACCAATTGTAGAGCAATTAAGTTTATTTTTTCAGTGCTTTGATTTGATTATTTTTGACCACAGTTATCTCCATAATTTTTTTCATACGAAAATTGATTTGATTTGAATAATGCGATTCAAACAATAATTGTTTCAAAAGTGGTGAGATATGGGTAGTGTTGTTGAAAGTTGAAACCTTCTAAATACAGATGAATGAATTACTAATTCCCATAACTGAGTGATTGCATAAGAATATAACCTACACAGGGTTCGTTTCCACTTTTGTTAGATACTTTTGGAACGGACTATACCTAAAAACATTGTGACATAATAATAGCTTGACAATCCGTCTTATTTCATAAACAGAATATTACTACAAAATAAATACATACCGACACACAGGCTCTGCAATAGCAATCAGGAAATCATGAGCATGTTTGTACACTGGCGAGAATGCTTCCAGGAATATGTGACCATTTGGTGCCACCCATAACGGACGACTGGAATTGTCAGCCTTTAATGCCATTTGACTTCTAGAATTTGAAAATATATCAGTAAAAACAACTCAGATTTATACCAAAGTTGCGATGCTTACCAAAGACTATAAAAGAACATAAAAAAGAAAATAATGTCAAGGAACATAATTATGTCTATCATACCCCGCTGACTTGTTAATATTTTACCATAATATGAGCTATTCTCATTTAAACCAATATATTATGAGAGGAACTCAAAAAACAAAGAAGTATAGAAACAGTTTTAACCTATAATCTTTGGCACCAAATTCATCCTCGGGCACTTGATCATTTTTCTCCGCATCCTGCATGGCAGCACCAGGCACACCCACATTCTCTGTGTTGTCGTCATCCACTAGATCAATGGTCATTTCTTCTTCAACTTTCTTTTTCTTACCTGGTGAAAACATTTTGAATATTATTCCAAAACACTAATTTGAAAAAAAATTAAAAATATCATGTTGACATGAGAATCATTGTGCAATCATTATTTAATTTCTAAAAATAAAGATGAGGCTTCTCATCAACTAAAATAAATGAGGGAATACCACCATCCATCATTATGCTAGGAAATAGATTTATGGGTTGTAGTTTTGTTCAATTCCATTAAAATCACAAATACTCAATCATAGCTCACCTGATCTATCACTTCCTGTTTTCGAATCATATTTTTTAAACTTCTTTGGAGGTCCCATGTTGCGGACTTAATTTGTTTTTAGGGATAAACGATGTTTTTTATTTTTATTTGAAGCAGTTCTCACCAACACCTAAAAATCAAGACTTTCAGTTGAGAACCATTGATAGCGGTCTTATTGTTATCTTTAAGTATTACAGAATACAATACATTTGGACCTTTAATTAAATGCAAAAAAATTCTATAACTTACCTGAAATGCAACAAAAATCACTAGCTACGCACACAATTTATTTTTTTTGTCAACTTATCGGTGTAATTACTAGATTCAAACGCGGCAACGTAATTTGCAGTCATAAATTTAATCTTGCTATGTTTAAACTAAAATAATTTGTTATTTTCTTTTCTCAGAGCTGCTGAATGTGTTTACCAAATAATACAGATTTGACACCACAGTTTGACACAGACACAAAATAGTTGCACACAATACAATCACACAGTCACAAACTTTAGATAACTACACAGGATAACTATTCTAACTATACACAGAATAATACAGATACACACTGACGCGGACGAAGTGACCATAGATTATACATAAACACGGACCATTGAGATACCTATGTCAATGACACGGACGTGATAATGCGATTTTTACAGGTATTTTTATGGTATTGCCATAATGCTTAGAATCGAAGTTTTACCTATTGTATTTTGTATTGAGTATTCGAAAGTTTTACATAATGTAACAATGTGCATGTGCTTTGTGCACTGCAAAGTGTGGTCTACCACGGCGCTGATGGATTCTTGTTATAATATTTATAGTCTATTATAACGGGCTGGTGTCCGCAACTATATTCCATTTGAAATAAGATTAGACATTTAAATAAACTTGTTAACAGTCCGTTCAACCGATTTTGAGTTCTATTCGCATAGGGATGGCATTGAAAGCAAAAACGTGGTTACAATACCAACTGTTTATTACAGCTGTCATTGGTCATGCCACCAACGAAATAGAAGTCAAAATCGATTGAACGGACTGTAAAAAAGGTTTATTTGAATGTCTAATCTTATTTCAAACGGAGCATAGGTACGTGTTCCTGTCCAAGTGCGTATTTTGTGTACGTTATGGTAGTATGTTATGCTGGCCTGTAGGACAACAACTGGACACAGGCTACTCCCAAAAGCCAGCCAACACCGTCACAGCATAATAAAAGACATATTTTAAATTATAAAATAATGAGGCTGAGGAGTCTCTCAGCCTCACTTTGTTAAATGTGCAAGAGGGCATAAGATGCAAGCTACTTGATGGACTGGATGAACTATAATTTCGAAGTGGCGAAGAAATCAGACATTAAATTATTTACGTTATAATAGTTTGTTTTTACGTTCTAGTTAAATGTCCGACCGAAACACGATTTTCAGCCTAATCGAACCTTCGGCTGCTCTTCTAATTTCGACCGAAACGAAACTTATGAAGTTATGCGCTCGAAATTCAAATTTTACAAAGTTTTTTGCAATTTTCAGGTCAGTAACAGGCAAAGGATACTCTAACAGGTTTTATGTTGATCTAATTATGATTCGCGGCCATAACCAATAAGGCTTTACAGAATTATAATCATTTGAATCGGCAATACAACTAACTCTCTTCAAAAAATCCTACTGAATGATTATTTCTGAAATAATCATTCAGTAGGATTTTTTGAACTTAGGGAGTTGTAATGCTGTTTCGAATGATTATAATTCTGTAATGCCATATTGGTTACGGCCGCGAATCATAATTAGATCAACATACAACGTGTTACTGACCTGCGAATTGCAAAAAACGTAATAAAATTTGAATTTCGCGGGCTACCTTAGCGCATCCCGAAAAATATAGTTAAAATTAATTATTTTCTGAGACCCGTCATGTTTCGTAGATTTGTTACAAATAATTTGAGTAAGGACTGATTTCGCAATTATCAGATTTCTTTTATCCAAAGAAAAAAAAAATACATAATTATGCCATATTTTGTGTGAAAACCTGGGAACCACTGCAGTTGATCGGCCGTCGCTTTTTTATAGTAGGTATTTTGTTTAGGTAGACGGGTAAATGGTCGACGGGCCTATTTCTGAATGGTTTAGAAAAAAAATAACCGCGAAGAGGATGGCGGGGTCTGTTCGCCCGCTCACTCGACCCCGCCATCGCCTTCTAACTTAACCGGTCCGAATCGGGGTGCCCCAAATCAATTATAGTTAAAAAATTACATTATTAGTACTAAATACGCAGTCACTTACATAAATAAGTGTAATTGAAAATAAGTTGAACTAGGCGTTTGCACAGTGTGTGATTTTGCGAAAGTGTTTTACTCGAAGACATCTATACGCTATAAAACTGTGAAGCTTCGCACGAGCGGGCGACCAACTGCAGTGGAACCTTAATATTAAACTACGAAATGTGAAATCACTAAACGCCGAATTAATCATAGGATCGAGACATGATCGAGAGTTCCGAGTCTCAATGTTAGAATAAATTCAAGACGTCGAAAAAATGAACGAAACGTAACGAAAGCATTTTAAAAAACATCCATCTTATAATCTTCATAACTTTCCTAAAACTATAGAATTATCATATAGTATGTAAAACTATAAATATAAAATAAGTTTTAAACAGGGACAAATTCTTAGTATTTTCATTCACTGGCTTCATCAGTTTGTTTTTGTTTACAAATTGATTTTTTTTTTAGGTTATAAACTTTATTGAATACTAACCAGTCTATGTATATTTGCATGTTCCTGATACTTGTTTCGCCGTTGAACTACGAATAGGAACACTCTTATTGAAAATTATAATCCCTGATAAATTCTCCGATATTTTTTTTTACTGATGATCAAGGATAGAAAATTAGAAAATGATGCTGCGTGATGATTTTTGGTTTGACAGTGTTTGTGTCAATTCAATGTCATTGTGACAATGAGTGATGTCAGACAATGACATTGTCTGTCATCACTACTCACTGTCTGTGTTGCCAGCAACCAGCAATCGGTAAATCTTGTGGTCACAGAACAATAGGTGGTTGACTGGGGTAGCAGAAAGGTTAAAAACTGAAAGCTCGTCATAGGTTGTCCGTCGACAAACCGCAATTGTTTTGTTTGTTTACTTTTGTGTCAATCACAAATACGAAAACTAGCTTTATAAATATGTATGCGACTTGGAGTGTAGGTACTACTATTAAAAGACGTGCTAAAGATAGGCGACGCGTCTACCCAAGGATTATACTACTCTCTGACGAAAGCGTTAACATTCCAGCGGATCTAAATCCGATAGTTTTTTTTTGTGTGGATACTTAAACGAGATGGTGTACGAAAAAGAGAACCAAACAGTGCAAGAATTAGAAATAAAATCGACACAGCGAAATAAAATGCGCAACAGAAAGGCATTTCGTGGGTTGCGAAGCAATTTTAGACGATGTCGTATGTGTATTATCGCTAGAGAAAGGCATATTGTAACTAGATATAATGTGATCTTACTAAATAAAAATGTATGAATTCTATTATTTAGCTGTTTTTGACTATCTTCTGATTTACTTTAATTTAAACCTTGCTATGAAAAACGAACATAAAAAAATAATTTAGCTACAAACAGCTATGTGTTACAACTCGTTTTAATCGTCAGGTTTATTTGGATAGGCAAGTTTTTTTTAATACAGGGACATTTTTTGGTAGTACATTTTTTTTACAGTACCTAAGGTTCTAAAGTTACTAATAGGTATTGTTTCGTGAAGATATTGAAAATAGTGACAATACTCATAAATCATGGTACCCACTGTCATAAAAGCAATTTTGTAGTGATGATACATTTCCTAGAAGCAGCTAAACACTATTTATTGTTTTAAAATAGGTTCCCATTTTACTCTAATTGTCTATAATTATTAGAAATTTTGGTATTTTCTTAAAAAAAACACTCAAATAATCCTAACTTTTAAGGAGATCAAGTTAGGGCTCTGCCACAGAGATATTTTTGACTGCAAATAACCCCAACTATCGCCCTGTTTCGTTTGATCCACGATTTTTTACCCACCCTGTATAGTTACTATGAGCACATTCAGGCCTTAATCAAGCAATGCTGTCAAGTAGTGATACGGCATGGTCGTGGGATTGGAATGTCCTTAGATCCGACTCACGTTTTTGTTCCAAAATGTGCAGTCAAAAGAGAGTAGATTCTTTTGCTGACTCTACAGTACAAAAAATACACTAACCATACCTAATTACACTGCAATCTGACAATGAAATCGAAGCCGCGACGCACTCTGAAGTTGATATAACCAAGTGGCTAATGATGGGTCGTTTCGTGCGCAAAGGCAAAATTCAACTATTGAAAAACCGTCATGCCGGGTACCTACTGGTTGTAGTCCAATTATATGAGTAAACAGTGTGATGTTACCTAGAGACAGACGCCTGAATTTATGGCCGGGATATAAAACAGTCCGCCAATTTTAGCGCTTGACCATTTTAAACTTTATCAGGGTTAAAAGTGTTCAAACGACAATTCGACAGTTTGTCGAATGCACAGTCAACCGCACATCAGGTAACAATTTGACACTAACAGCGTTTCCTATGTCGTAGCAGTAAGAGCGGTATTTGTAGTGCATATAATTAGCCCTGATGTGCGGTTGACGGTACGCACGTACGATTTTAAAATTAATTTTAATTAGTATTTAGGTAAAATTAAGGTGTAATTGTGTGTGTAAACGTAATATAATTGCATAAATGCTCAGGAGTATTGTTTTCCTGTAAGTAAAACACAGTGTTTAGTTACACACCGGTAACCTAAATCCAACAGCTGGCGTTCGGATTAAAACGGCGGATTTAAACGGGGAGTATTGCTTTACTTTTACTTTATAATAGCACACAATCGTTATTTTAACTTTGTTACACGTCATCGTTAAGTTTTAACATAAATAATTCGCTGATTTAACACTGCATTGGGTCTAAATCGCATTGTTTACTTCGTAGAAAACAAAACTTAGCGAAGAGTCTGGTATTCATAATCTGTTCTTTAATATAATATAATAATTATACAACAATTAAAACGTTCATGATCGTTAGTTTGCATTGTCGTTTTAACAAATACTTAATATCTGTAAAATTTAGGCAACCTACCCACAGGGAAAAGTAAAATCCTAAGGGAACAAAAGCATTAAAATTGTACATGCAATTTAATAACATAGTTTAGATAATAGCTCTTCAAGCCAATTCAGTATAGCCTACCTCATTTTTTTCCATTAAACAACTCTAACTTCTCCCATTTTCTCTTTCAATTTCAACTTTATTTTATTTATCTATCCAACTTGTTCTCACCGTTTCTTCATTCTAATTTCAGTAACAAATCCTGAAACCATGCCTGTGATGACCCGTAGGGCTACTGCTCAGGATATGGAGCTTAAATTGAGAACAGCCCTCCAAGAACTTGAAACATCTAAACTCCAATGTAAACAATTATTACAAGAGATTGATGAGAGTGAGGAGAAAGTCAAGAAGATAGTCAACAAAAACTCAAGCCTTAAACGGGAGCTAGTAGACCTTCACCAGCAATACCTGAATGTTGTTGATGAACGCGATCAACTGAAGGTAGTCACGGATGGTTTCAGCAACTGTAGTAACTTGTATGAGTAGGCTTTGAGCAAAGTTAGGGACCTAGAAGATGAATTGATTTATGCTAAAAGTCGTATTATCCAGTTAGAGAAAGAAAAAGAGTGTACTCAGGTTAAAGAAACTAACCACTTATTTAATGAATTATTAAATACTAATTGTAACCCTCATTCCATAGTAACTATTGACTTTACTGAAGATTCCTTGCTGAAACAGAATTACAGTTATAAAGTTAGTCATAAGAAAATGAAAAAATATGCAAAACTGAATAGAATAATTAAAAAATGTAATCAAATTAGGAAACAACAAAAACTCCTTTCCAAAAATATTCCACAGAGAAAGGAACGTGTTAATTTAATTAATAAATTAAACAATTATGAAATCAAATTAGAAGACAGCAAAAAAATCTATGAAGTTGATACACAGCGCTTACAGTCCGACTTACAGGTACTTGAGGGCAGACTTAGTTCCCTTTACATTAAATATATGGGTTCTCAGAGCCAAATTAAAGAACATATTCTTGCTGCTAATCAGTTAGTTATGTGTCAGTGTACTTGTCAGAAGGTTTCAAACCCTGGTGCTGTCCAGCCTGAGGCAACGGAGGACCCGTCCCAGACTGAGAGTTTAGCTCAAGACTGTATCCTCAACCAAGATATTCCTGATATTGTGCAAGATTTATCTCAAGTGGTACAGTCAGTAGATAGTAGTGTTTCCTCTTGTAGTAATCAAGTTTGTTATCAGTCAGTTATTTTTTCAGATAGTATAGGAAGAGGTTTAGGGAAATTAGTAAGTAACAACATGAGTTTTTCTACTCAAAACTATTGTTTACCTGGGACATCTTTCAAAGAAATAATGACATCAATTACAAGAAATCAATATGATTCTAATACCAACATTACTGTATTTGTAGGTAATAGTACCCAC
The DNA here is from genome assembly GCA_948098905.1 of Tiliacea aurago. Taxonomy (NCBI): domain Eukaryota; kingdom Metazoa; phylum Arthropoda; class Insecta; order Lepidoptera; family Noctuidae; genus Tiliacea; species Tiliacea aurago. Next base: position 11,345,789 of record OX402590.1, read on the forward strand.
GTCAAAAAAGAAGATATCACTGACAGTGTTACTGAAATTCTTAAGATAAATTGTAATAAAATTATTTTGTGTGCTTTTCCATATTTTGAGAGGTTATCAAATAGAAAAAACAATTATATACATATGCTTAATAAGCATATTCAGTTCTTAGTAAGTCACTACAGTGATAAACTTATGTTTTTTGACACCAACATTTTTGTTGATAAGTTGAAATCGACAAGGAATACAGTGTATTTGCCAATTAGGTTTAGACATAAAATAGCGAGGCTATTATCTTATATAAACTCAGACATAAGTAGTATGTCGACGTCTTGTACTATAATTAACACCGCAATTATTAGTAGTAATTCTAATGCACAGGTGGTCACCTTAAATAACTGTAGCACTAATGCTATAACCATTTACAATAATTGTACGAAGGAGGACCCATGTGTCACTATGGCGAATTCTTGTCCTAATGTGGGGTCCACAAGTAGTAGGATTTCATTGCCTGGTGATGGCATGGGGCTCACTCTGGATGTTAATTTAAACTAGATACACAGATACTAGATAGTAAGACAACAGAAGATGCCGGTAACAATACAGTTTTTTTTTTTTTTTTTGGCGTTGCACTATTCGTGCTTATTGCCACTGACAATGTTTTATTTGTTAACAAAACGTAAGAATCAAGTACTCGCGAAATGATAAAATGTTATCACGGGGAATTTGGAAATGGAAAGGAGATTAGATGTTATTAAATAAAAATAATAAATTATAACAAATTAACACTATGGGAATTTAATTTAACAGAAAACTAACGTTTTAACGCCACCAGGTGGCCCAGCAAAAAGGCCGACTCGATGCGTAAACTAAGAGCTACATGGTACATAAAAGAGGTTAATAAATGATGTTTAAATAGATATATCATTATTTACAAGGAAAAGAGCTATGGTTTTATAGATATCTACATTAAAATTAAATAAAATACATGCAATAGAAGTGGGAAAAGGGACTCGGAGGGAAACAAGACTTTGGAAAAGTGAGGAGTGGTCATAAAGGGGGCAGGAAAAAATAAGGTGGTTCAGATCTCCCACTTCAGCGCCACATTCACACGCAGAGTTCTGCACAATGCCAAGCCTGGCAAGATGAGCAGGAGTGCACACATGACCTAATCGCATACGTATGAATATTGTTGTAATCTTTTTGTTTAGTTTGTATTTGCTAAACCAAGGTTTAACAAAAATGGATGGCTGAATATTACGATAAAATTTCCCTTTCACTGATTGCCCGGACCAAAGCTGACCCCAGGATTCCTGTAGATAAACCCTGGGCAGAGCTGCCAGATCTTGGGTGTTATTTTTGTTCGGAAAAACGTCTCCACACAATACGGCATCATTAGCTATCTGGTCAGCTCTCTCATTACCTAAAATGCCACAATGCGAGGGTATCCACGCAAAATGCACTGAATACCCCTTAATAGAACACCTATAAAGGAGTTCACGTGTTTCAAATATAATATAAGGATTATGAGAATAGAAAGGGAATCTGGCCAAAGATTGTAAGGCACTCCTTGCATCAGTCAAAATGAGTGAATTCCGTAAGCCCATTAGAAGTATATATTCGACAGCTTTGAATAGACCGTAACATTCTCCCGTAAATACAGATGATTCGGGCGGGAGTTTTATTTTTTGGACGATATTATATTGGGAGTGGTATACACCTACTCGCACACATGAGTCTCTTCCATGCTTCGAAGCATCTGTGAACAAGAGCTGACAGCCCTTCCAGTCTCTATCCATAGTGAAGTTGAAGATATGGTTGTGACATACGTCATCTCGGTAAATGTTAAGGTTATAATGTATATTTGGTGACATAATTATATGAACTGTAATTACAGTGAAATAAAGGAAGAAATTGAGATTGGTGACAGGGAGCTTCAATTAAATTAAAATTTCTAAAGCTTTTAACTAAACACGGAGTAGCTTTGTGCCTCCAGTAAGTGGATGAAATTACTTCTTCAGAGAGAATGAAAAGTTTATTTCGCAAAGGATGATATGTAAATTGCAGACACCGAGCCATAAATCTATCAGCTAAAAATTGACGTCGTAAATGAAGTGGAGGGTCTCCACATTCCACCTGAAGACAATTAATAGGACTGCTTTTCATTGCACCTGAAACCACTCTAAGTGCCTTTGACTGAACACTGTCAAGTTTCTTAAGACCAGCAACATTAGCAGGTACCAGCAAAAACGTCCCATAGTCCAATACGCTTCTAATCAAGGTGTTGTACAATAGTTTTAATGAAAAGGGATGTGCTCCCCACCAAACACCAGCAAGACATCTAATTATGTTGATATTTCGTTCACATTTAGCAGCTATTTAGTCACAGTGTGGTAAACCAGTAAGATGTGTATCCAAAATAAGGCCTAAAAATTTTACCTGGTTTTTAACGGGCATAGGGATATTATTATACCTTACTATAACTATAGGGGGCTTACGCATTCTAGTAAACAAGACAATGTTGCTTTTATCAATTGACAGGTGTAGACCATTGGTTTCTAGCCAAGTCTTCAGTAAGCATAAAGAAGAGGTTAAGGAAGTACAAATATTCTCAACAGAATGACCAGATGAATAAAGAAGTAAATCATCTGCATATTGAAGAACTTGTACTGACTCATTTAGGGAGGATTCCAAATCATAAGTGTAAATATTGTAGAGAATTGGACTAATTACAGAACCTTGAGGGAGACCTTTCCATACTAAACGGGTAAATGTATACCCTTCAATATGAAGATTTAAAGATCTCTCTGAAAGCATGTTAATTATGAACTTAGACAGCATTAATGGAACTTGTAATGAATTCAGCTTTTGTTCTAGGATTGATACCTGGACATTATCGTAAGCTGAGCTAATATCCAGGAAAGCAGCAATTACAGAGTTATTAGAAGAGAAGGCTAAGCGAATATCAGTTGTGAATACACTAAGGCTGTCCATCGTACTTTTACCCTTCCGAAAACCAAACTGTGATGTAGCTAGCAAGTTTTTGCTTTCCAAAAACCACTCCAAACGATTCTTAATGAGATGTTCAACAATTTTAGCAAGAACTGTAGAAAGTGCAATTGGTCGATAAGATGTAACATTAGAGGAAGGTTTGTTTGGTTTCAGAATGGGAATAATTGTTTGAGACTTCCAACTTGATGGTATGTTGCCAGATATCAAAGCTGTATTGATGAGATTTAAATATATTAAAAGAACAGAGTCGGATAAATTAGATATAAATGAATATGGTATACCATCTTCACCAGGAGCTGAATCCTTAACATGTGAAAGGACTCCCTTCAACTCACTTAGTGTGAACAGGGAATTCAACTCAGAATTAGGAATAGGAACATAGGGATAGTGCATTAAAGATCTCTGTTCTGGGACTGAAGGAGGAGCTAAATGATCCATAAACTCATTGGCTAATTCTAATGGCAGTTTTGAGGCTGTTGTGTCACTAAATGCTGACCTGAATCGCCTAATATTTTGCCATACTAGAGATGCATTAACTTCTGGCGAGATAGATGCACAGAATCTTTGCCAACCTTCAAATTTCTTTTTCCTAAGGAGCTTACGAGTTGTACGAGCAGCTTCTAGGTATATCTCCAAATTGTGACGAGTCATAGTATGGCCATAATTTTTTTCTGCCTCTTTTCTTTTTTTAATGGCCTGAGTGCACTCAGCATCCCACCAAGGTGGTGAAGGAATTTTGCCTGTAGCACCATTCTTAATAGGGAAAGTATTATCTGCCACCTCTATTAAAATTCTTGTTATTTGATTAGATAATAACTGAGGATCGTGTAGTTGTAAGGAATTAGATAAACCAAGAATTCTTTCTTGTACATCATTTTTGTATGTATCCCAATCTGCATTTTGAAGTCTATACTTTAATCGTGGTGCTGGATTGCTAGCAACTGGTTTTTTATGTGGAAAAGAAATTATTAAAGGGTAATGATCACTACCATAAGAAGACGGTAAAGAAGACCAGGATAATGTTGATGCTAACTCAGGTGTGCAGATTGAGAGGTCAGGGGCACTTATTCCCTCATCTGGATTTGTTCGGCGTGTTGGGAGACATGTGTTTAAAATACACAAATTATTAAAGTCTAGAATTTCTAATAACTTTTCCCCATAGCAATTGGAACTAGAACTACCCCAGGACTGATGTTGTGCGTTAAAATCTCCCATTACCAAAAATGGTTTAGGTAAAACTGAAAGAAGATTACTCATTTCAGAAAGGATATCCATATTGGGACGAGAATAATATATACATACTAAACAGATTTTATTTACAATAGCAGCGACAGCAGATATTTCGTCACTGAGACTTGGAAGAGGAAAAGATTGAAAAGACAAGTTATTTTTAATAAGTATGGCGACACCGCCATACCCATCGCTTCTGTCTGTTCTTAGACACGCATAGCCAGGAATTCTAAAAGAAAACCCTGGTTTAAGCCATGTCTCACAGAGAGCGACTGCAAAGGGATCGTATTTGTTCAATATGTAGGACAGATCAGATTTTTTATTCACAATGCTGCGACTGTTCCACTGGACAATCTTGGGTAGATTTGGATCCATTATGATTAAGGTTAAATAAGTTAGACAGAGTATCAATTAAAGTAGCAACGTTGGACGGTTCAATATTATTATTTTTAGATAAAGTATTAATAAGCATAATTATTAAATTAAAAATTTGGTTCTCATTACTATTTGTTGTTTTATTTTGGAATGCCACACCATTCCCTGACACAGAAACATCATTAGTGATTAGTGCTTGATGAGCTGCCCGGTCATACCCCTTAGTTGTTTTTGGGGGATCCCGAGGTTTAAAGGACTTTGTATGAGGCCACAGACCTGTCGCCATACGTTGTACACATTCAAAAAATTTTGGATACACAAAACTCTGCTCAAACATTACACCCAATAACTTTAGGGCATTTTCTTAAAAAACGCATGTTCAACAACATCATTAACGGTTCATTAAAACGCATTGGTCGTAATAGAATATCGCTAAGTTTCTCTCGTTACGTAGATGCTAACTCTTTCTTAAATGACCCAAGTTTGGCCAAAGAAAAGTTGAAGGCATTTGTTCCATCAATTAATGTGTGTCGCATTGGAATTGTTAAAGGCGTACCTACCGAATGGTCTCCGGAGGAAATACTGGAAAATATATCTGTCCCCGCTGGATGCGGGAAAGTTATCAAAGCATGGCGTCTCAATTATAAAGTGCACGAACCGACCCCTGTGTGGAAACCATCGCAAACAGTCGTGCTCACCTTTGACGGACAAATTTTACCAAAACGTGTGTTTTGTTGTTACAATTCTATGCCAGTGGAATTGTATACATTCCCAACAATTCAATGTTTTAATTGTTGTCGTTTTGGCCATACAAAGGTACAATGCAGGTCGAACCCTCAGTGCTTCAAGTGTGGGGAGAAGCATTCTGCTGACACTTGCAGTATTGAAGATGAGAGTAATAGTAAATGCTGTCATTGCGGTGGCATTCATTACGCCATTAATAAAAAATGCCCAGAATTTGAGAGGCAAAAAGCAATCAAGCATTATATGGCCCATAGCTGCGTGTCATATGCGGAAGCGTCACAGCTACATCCACCAATCTCAAAATTGTATTCCGATGTGGTCACATCTGCCCCATCACATACCACTAAAAATTCTTTCTTTTCACAACCTTCGCCCCAACCACGTAACACACCAATTGTCTCCTCACAAAGAAAAACCGTATTTCTTTACCCTGTGGCGCCTTCTGGGGAAGATCTGACTTTATGAGGTTTTCAGTCTGGGGAACATCCACAGAACGTGGAGAGGTTTCTTGGTGAACTAAAATTGAATGAACCGGTACGTCTGATGCTATTTTTGAACTAGTGGCTGAGTCATTATCGCAATGACACTGTGCTCCTTTATTTATTTCTGTTGTAGTGTGAGAGTGACTATTTCGCCTTTTTTTATTGCAATTTTTGCACACTTTACGTGGAGCTCTAGTCCTTTTCCGCTCCGATCTGGTTATGGATGAATCGGTATCCATACTGGATTCGTAAATGGTTATATTATGCCCGACCGAGGGGACTGTGCCCCCCGGATCAGGCGGTTCGTTGTCCATTGTGGACAGAAAAAGACAAAATACAAAAAACTTACCCTAAATATGAAGTACAATATACACAAACAATAAAATTAACTAATCTAATGAATATCTACATATATTTACACAACTTATCTCCAATCTTAAGTGTTTTTTAATTTAAAAAAGAAAACGAAAGAAAAATCACGCCCGCCAAATTCGATGATTCCCGCGCTTTTCACAATATAGTTATACCTATCAACAACAAGGTGTCTTTTTTTTTTTTTTTTTTTTTTTTTTGGCGTTGCACTATTCGTGCTTATTGCCACTGACAATGTTTTATTTGTTAACAAAACGTAAGAATCAAGTACTCGCGAAATGATAAAATGTTATCACGGGGAATTTGGAAATGGAAAGGAGATTAGATGTTATTAAATAAAAATAATAAATTATAACAAATTAACACTATGGGAATTTAATTTAACAGAAAACTAACGTTTTAACGCCACCAGGTGGCCCAGCAAAAAGGCCGACTCGATGCGTAAACTAAGAGCTACATGGTACATAAAAGAGGTTTATAAATGATGTTTAAATAGATATATCATTATTTACAAGGAAAAGAGCTATGGTTTTATAGATATCTACATTAAAATTAAATAAAATACATGCAATAGAAGTGGGAAAAGGGACTCGGAGGGAAACAAGACTTTGGAAAAGTGAGGATTGGTCATAAAGGGGGCAGGAAAAAATAAGGTGGTTCAGATCTCCCACTTCAGCGCCACATTCACACGCAGAGTTCTGCACAATGCCAAGCCTGGCAAGATGAGCAGGAGTGCACACATGACCTAATCGCATACGTATGAATATTGTTGTAATCTTTTTGTTTAGTTTGTATTTGCTAAACCAAGGTTTAACAAAAATGGATGGCTGAATATTACGATAAAATTTCCCTTTCACTGATTGCCCGGACCAAAGCTGACCCCAGGATTCCTGTAGATAAACCCTGGGCAGAGCTGCCAGATCTTGGGTGTTATTTTTGTTCGGAAAAACGTCTCCACACAATACGGCATCATTAGCTATCTGGTCAGCTCTCTCATTACCTAAAATGCCACAATGCGAGGGTATCCACGCAAAATGCACTGAATACCCCTTAATAGAACACCTATAAAGGAGTTCACGTGTTTCAAATATAATATAAGGATTATGAGAATAGAAAGGGAATCTGGCCAAAGATTGTAAGGCACTCCTTGCATCAGTCAAAATGAGTGAATTCCGTAAGCCCATTAGAAGTATATATTCGACAGCTTTGAATAGACCGTAACATTCTCCCGTAAATACAGATGATTCGGGCGGGAGTTTTATTTTTTGGACGATATTATGTTGGGAGTGGTATACACCTACTCGCACACATGAGTCTCTTCCATGCTTCGAAGCATCTGTGAACAAGAGCTGACAGCCCTTCCAGTCTCTATCCATAGTGAAGTTGAAGATATGGTTGTGACATACGTCATCTCGGTAAATGTTAAGGTTATAATGTATATTTGGTGACATAATTATATGAACTGTAATTACAGTGAAATAAAGGAAGAAATTGAGATTGGTGACAGGGAGCTTCAATTAAATTAAAATTTCTAAAGCTTTTAACTAAACACGGAGTAGCTTTGTGCCTCCAGTAAGTGGATGAAATTACTTCTTCAGAGAGAATGAAAAGTTTATTTCGCAAAGGATGATATGTAAATTGCAGACACCGAGCCATAAATCTATCAGCTAAAAATTGACGTCGTAAATGAAGTGGAGGGTCTCCACATTCCACCTGAAGACAATTAATAGGACTGCTTTTCATTGCACCTGAAACCACTCTAAGTGCCTTTGACTGAACACTGTCAAGTTTCTTAAGACCAGCAACATTAGCAGGTACCAGCAAAAACGTCCCATAGTCCAATACGCTTCTAATCAAGGTGTTGTACAATAGTTTTAATGAAAAGGGATGTGCTCCCCACCAAACACCAGCAAGACATCTAATTATGTTGATATTTCGTTCACATTTAGCAGCTATATAGTCACAGTGTGGTAAACCAGTAAGATGTGTATCCAAAATAAGGCCTAAAAATTTTACCTGGTTTTTAACGGGCATAGGGATATTATTATACCTTACTATAACTATAGGGGGCTTACGCATTCTAGTAAACAAGACAATGTTGCTTTTATCAATTGACAGGTGTAGACCATTGGTTTCTAGCCAAGTCTTCAGTAAGCATAAAGAAGAGGTTAAGGAAGTACAAATATTCTCAACAGAATGACCAGATGAATAAAGAAGTAAATCATCTGCATATTGAAGAACTTGTACTGACTCATTTAGGGAGGATTCCAAATCATAAGTGTAAATATTGTAGAGAATTGGACTAATTACAGAACCTTGAGGGAGACCTTTCCATACTAAACGGGTAAATGTATACCCTTCAATATGAAGATTTAAAGATCTCTCTGAAAGCATGTTAATTATGAACTTAGACAGCATTAATGGAACTTGTAATGAATTCAGCTTTTGTTCTAGGATTGATACCTGGACATTATCGTAAGCTGAGCTAATATCCAGGAAAGCAGCAATTACAGAGTTATTAGAAGAGAAGGCTAAGCGAATATCAGTTGTGAATACACTAAGGCTGTCCATCGTACTTTTACCCTTCCGAAAACCAAACTGTGATGTAGCTAGCAAGTTTTTGCTTTCCAAAAACCACTCCAAACGATTCTTAATGAGATGTTCAACAATTTTAGCAAGAACTGTAGAAAGTGCAATTGGTCGATAAGATGTAACATTAGAGGAAGGTTTGTTTGGTTTCAGAATGGGAATAATTGTTTGAGACTTCCAACTTGATGGTATGTTGCCAGATATCAAAGCTGTATTGATGAGATTTAAATATATTAAAAGAACAGAGTCGGATAAATTAGATATAAATGAATATGGTATACCATCTTCACCAGGAGCTGAATCCTTAACATGTGAAAGGACTCCCTTCAACTCACTTAGTGTGAACAGGGAATTCAACTCAGAATTAGGAATAGGAACATAGGGATAGTGCATTAAAGATCTCTGTTCTGGGACTGAAGGAGGAGCTAAATGATCCATAAACTCATTGGCTAATTCTAATGGCAGTTTTGAGGCTGTTGTGTCACTAAATGCTGACCTGAATCGCCTAATATTTTGCCATACTAGAGATGCATTAACTTCTGGCGAGATAGATGCACAGAATCTTTGCCAACCTTCAAATTTCTTTTTCCTAAGGAGCTTACGAGTTGTACGAGCAGCTTCTAGGTATATCTCCAAATTGTGACGAGTCATAGTATGGCCATAATTTTTTTCTGCCTCTTTTCTTTTTTTAATGGCCTGAGTGCACTCAGCATCCCACCAAGGTGGTGAAGGAATTTTGCCTGTAGCACCATTCTTAATAGGGAAAGTATTATCTGCCACCTCTATTAAAATTCTTGTTATTTGATTAGATAATAACTGAGGATCGTGTAGTTGTAAGGAATTAGATAAACCAAGAATTCTTTCTTGTACATCATTTTTGTATGTATCCCAATCTGCATTTTGAAGTCTATACTTTAATCGTGGTGCTGGATTGCTAGCAACTGGTTTTTTATGTGGAAAAGAAATTATTAAAGGGTAATGATCACTACCATAAGAAGACGGTAAAGGAGACCAGGATAATGTTGATGCTAACTCAGGTGTGCAGATTGAGAGGTCAGGGGCACTTATTCCCTCATCTGGATTTGTTCGGCGTGTTGGGAGACATGTGTTTAAAATACACAAATTATTAAAGTCTAGAATTTCTAATAACTTTTCCCCATAGCAATTGGAACTAGAACTACCCCAGGACTGATGTTGTGCGTTAAAATCTCCCATTACCAAAAATGGTTTAGGTAAAACTGAAAGAAGATTACTCATTTCAGAAAGGATATCCATATTGGGACGAGAATAATATATACATACTAAACAGATTTTATTTACAATAGCAGCGACAGCAGATATTTCGTCACTGAGACTTGGAAGAGGAAAAGATTGAAAAGACAAGTTATTTTTAATAAGTATGGCGACACCACCATACCCATCGCTTCTGTCTGTTCTTAGACACGCATAGCCAGGAATTCTAAAAGAAAACCCTGGTTTAAGCCATGTCTCACAGAGAGCGACTGCAAAGGGATCGTATTTGTTCAATATGTAGGACAGATCAGATTTTTTATTCACAATGCTGCGACTGTTCCACTGGACAATCTTGGGTAGATTTGGATCCATTATGATTAAGGTTAAATAAGTTAGACAGAGTATCAATTAAAGTAGCAACGTTGGACGGTTCAATATTATTATTTTTAGATAAAGTATTAATAAGCATAATTATTAAATTAAAAATTTGGTTCTCATTACTATTTGTTGTTTTATTTTGGAATGCCACACCATTCCCTGACACAGAAACATCATTAGTGATTAGTGCTTGATGAGCTGCCCGGTCATACCCCTTAGTTGTTTTTGGGGGATCCCGAGGTTTAAAGGACTTTGTATGAGGCCACAGACCTGTCGCCATACGTTGTACACATTCAAAAAATTTTGGATACACAAAACTCTGCTCAAACATTACACCCAATAACTTTAGGGCATTTTCTTAAAAAACGCATGTTCAACAACATCATTAACGGTTCATTAAAACGCATTGGTCGTAATAGAATATCGCTAAGTTTCTCTCGTTACGTAGATGCTAACTCTTTCTTAAATGACCCAAGTTTGGCCAAAGAAAAGTTGAAGGCATTTGTTCCATCAATTAATGTGTGTCGCATTGGAATTGTTAAAGGCGTACCTACCGAATGGTCTCCGGAGGAAATACTGGAAAATATATCTGTCCCCGCTGGATGCGGGAAAGTTATCAAAGCATGGCGTCTCAATTATAAAGTGCACGAACCGACCCCTGTGTGGAAACCATCGCAAACAGTCGTGCTCACCTTTGACGGACAAATTTTACCAAAACGTGTGTTTTGTTGTTACAATTCTATGCCAGTGGAATTGTATACATTCCCAACAATTCAATGTTTTAATTGTTGTCGTTTTGGCCATACAAAGGTACAATGCAGGTCGAACCCTCAGTGCTTCAAGTGTGGGGAGAAGCATTCTGCTGACACTTGCAGTATTGAAGATGAGAGTAATAGTAAATGCTGTCATTGCGGTGGCATTCATTACGCCATTAATAAAAAATGCCCAGAATTTGAGAGGCAAAAAGCAATCAAGCATTATATGGCCCATAGCTGCGTGTCATATGCGGAAGCGTCACAGCTACATCCACCAATCTCAAAATTGTATTCCGATGTGGTCACATCTGCCCCATCACATACCACTAAAAATTCTTTCTTTTCACAACCTTCGCCCCAACCACGTAACACACCAATTGTCTCCTCACAAAGAAAAACCGTATTTCTTTACCCTGTGGCGCCTTCTGGGGAAGATCTGACTTTATGAGGTTTTCAGTCTGGGGAACATCCACAGAACGTGGAGAGGTTTCTTGGTGAACTAAAATTGAATGAACCGGTACGTCTGATGCTATTTTTGAACTAGTGGCTGAGTCATTATCGCAATGACACTGTGCTCCTTTATTTATTTCTGTTGTAGTGTGAGAGTGACTATTTCGCCTTTTTTTATTGCAATTTTTGCACACTTTACGTGGAGCTCTAGTCCTTTTCCGCTCCGATCTGGTTATGGATGAATCGGTATCCATACTGGATTCGTAAATGGTTATATTATGCCCGACCGAGGGGACTGTGCCCCCCGGATCAGGCGGTTCGTTGTCCATTGTGGACAGAAAAAGACAAAATACAAAAAACTTACCCTAAATATGAAGTACAATATACACAAACAATAAAATTAACTAATCTAATGAATATCTACATATATTTACACAACTTATCTCCAATCTTAAGTGTTTTTTAATTTAAAAAAGAAAACGAAAGAAAAATCACGCCCGCCAAATTCGATGATTCCCGCGCTTTTCACAATATAGTTATACCTATCAACAACAAGGTGTCTTTTTTTTTTTTTTTTTTTTTTTTTTGGCGTTGCACTATTCGTGCTTATTGCCACTGACAATGTTTTATTTGTTAACAAAACGTAAGAATCAAGTACTCGCGAAATGATAAAATGTTATCACGGGGAATTTGGAAATGGAAAGGAGATTAGATGTTATTAAATAAAAATAATAAATTATAACAAATTAACACTATGGGAATTTAATTTAACAGAAAACTAACGTTTTAACGCCACCAGGTGGCCCAGCAAAAAGGCCGACTCGATGCGTAAACTAAGAGCTACATGGTACATAAAAGAGGTTTATAAATGATGTTTAAATAGATATATCATTATTTACAAGGAAAAGAGCTATGGTTTTATAGATATCTACATTAAAATTAAATAAAATACATGCAATAGAAGTGGGAAAAGGGACTCGGAGGGAAACAAGACTTTGGAAAAGTGAGGATTGGTCATAAAGGGGGCAGGAAAAAATAAGGTGGTTCAGATCTCCCACTTCAGCGCCACATTCACACGCAGAGTTCTGCACAATGCCAAGCCTGGCAAGATGAGCAGGAGTGCACACATGACCTAATCGCATACGTATGAATATTGTTGTAATCTTTTTGTTTAGTTTGTATTTGCTAAACCAAGGTTTAACAAAAATGGATGGCTGAATATTACGATAAAATTTCCCTTTCACTGATTGCCCGGACCAAAGCTGACCCCAGGATTCCTGTAGATAAACCCTGGGCAGAGCTGCCAGATCTTGGGTGTTATTTTTGTTCGGAAAAACGTCTCCACACAATACGGCATCATTAGCTATCTGGTCAGCTCTCTCATTACCTAAAATGCCACAATGCGAGGGTATCCACGCAAAATGCACTGAATACCCCTTAATAGAACACCTATAAAGGAGTTCACGTGTTTCAAATATAATATAAGGATTATGAGAATAGAAAGGGAATCTGGCCAAAGATTGTAAGGCACTCCTTGCATCAGTCAAAATGAGTGAATTCCGTAAGCCCATTAGAAGTATATATTCGACAGCTTTGAATAGACCGTAACATTCTCCCGTAAATACAGATGATTCGGGCGGGAGTTTTATTTTTTGGACGATATTATGTTGGGAGTGGTATACACCTACTCGCACACATGAGTCTCTTCCATGCTTCGAAGCATCTGTGAACAAGAGCTGACAGCCCTTCCAGTCTCTATCCATAGTGAAGTTGAAGATATGGTTGTGACATACGTCATCTCGGTAAATGTTAAGGTTATAATGTATATTTGGTGACATAATTATATGAACTGTAATTACAGTGAAATAAAGGAAGAAATTGAGATTGGTGACAGGGAGCTTCAATTAAATTAAAATTTCTAAAGCTTTTAACTAAACACGGAGTAGCTTTGTGCCTCCAGTAAGTGGATGAAATTACTTCTTCAGAGAGAATGAAAAGTTTATTTCGCAAAGGATGATATGTAAATTGCAGACACCGAGCCATAAATCTATCAGCTAAAAATTGACGTCGTAAATGAAGTGGAGGGTCTCCACATTCCACCTGAAGACAATTAATAGGACTGCTTTTCATTGCACCTGAAACCACTCTAAGTGCCTTTGACTGAACACTGTCAAGTTTCTTAAGACCAGCAACATTAGCAGGTACCAGCAAAAACGTCCCATAGTCCAATACGCTTCTAATCAAGGTGTTGTACAATAGTTTTAATGAAAAGGGATGTGCTCCCCACCAAACACCAGCAAGACATCTAATTATGTTGATATTTCGTTCACATTTAGCAGCTATATAGTCACAGTGTGGTAAACCAGTAAGATGTGTATCCAAAATAAGGCCTAAAAATTTTACCTGGTTTTTAACGGGCATAGGGATATTATTATACCTTACTATAACTATAGGGGGCTTACGCATTCTAGTAAACAAGACAATGTTGCTTTTATCAATTGACAGGTGTAGACCATTGGTTTCTAGCCAAGTCTTCAGTAAGCATAAAGAAGAGGTTAAGGAAGTACAAATATTCTCAACAGAATGACCAGATGAATAAAGAAGTAAATCATCTGCATATTGAAGAACTTGTACTGACTCATTTAGGGAGGATTCCAAATCATAAGTGTAAATATTGTAGAGAATTGGACTAATTACAGAACCTTGAGGGAGACCTTTCCATACTAAACGGGTAAATGTATACCCTTCAATATGAAGATTTAAAGATCTCTCTGAAAGCATGTTAATTATGAACTTAGACAGCATTAATGGAACTTGTAATGAATTCAGCTTTTGTTCTAGGATTGATACCTGGACATTATCGTAAGCTGAGCTAATATCCAGGAAAGCAGCAATTACAGAGTTATTAGAAGAGAAGGCTAAGCGAATATCAGTTGTGAATACACTAAGGCTGTCCATCGTACTTTTACCCTTCCGAAAACCAAACTGTGATGTAGCTAGCAAGTTTTTGCTTTCCAAAAACCACTCCAAACGATTCTTAATGAGATGTTCAACAATTTTAGCAAGAACTGTAGAAAGTGCAATTGGTCGATAAGATGTAACATTAGAGGAAGGTTTGTTTGGTTTCAGAATGGGAATAATTGTTTGAGACTTCCAACTTGATGGTATGTTGCCAGATATCAAAGCTGTATTGATGAGATTTAAATATATTAAAAGAACAGAGTCGGATAAATTAGATATAAATGAATATGGTATACCATCTTCACCAGGAGCTGAATCCTTAACATGTGAAAGGACTCCCTTCAACTCACTTAGTGTGAACAGGGAATTCAACTCAGAATTAGGAATAGGAACATAGGGATAGTGCATTAAAGATCTCTGTTCTGGGACTGAAGGAGGAGCTAAATGATCCATAAACTCATTGGCTAATTCTAATGGCAGTTTTGAGGCTGTTGTGTCACTAAATGCTGACCTGAATCGCCTAATATTTTGCCATACTAGAGATGCATTAACTTCTGGCGAGATAGATGCACAGAATCTTTGCCAACCTTCAAATTTCTTTTTCCTAAGGAGCTTACGAGTTGTACGAGCAGCTTCTAGGTATATCTCCAAATTGTGACGAGTCATAGTATGGCCATAATTTTTTTCTGCCTCTTTTCTTTTTTTAATGGCCTGAGTGCACTCAGCATCCCACCAAGGTGGTGAAGGAATTTTGCCTGTAGCACCATTCTTAATAGGGAAAGTATTATCTGCCACCTCTATTAAAATTCTTGTTATTTGATTAGATAATAACTGAGGATCGTGTAGTTGTAAGGAATTAGATAAACCAAGAATTCTTTCTTGTACATCATTTTTGTATGTATCCCAATCTGCATTTTGAAGTCTATACTTTAATCGTGGTGCTGGATTGCTAGCAACTGGTTTTTTATGTGGAAAAGAAATTATTAAAGGGTAATGATCACTACCATAAGAAGACGGTAAAGGAGACCAGGATAATGTTGATGCTAACTCAGGTGTGCAGATTGAGAGGTCAGGGGCACTTATTCCCTCATCTGGATTTGTTCGGCGTGTTGGGAGACATGTGTTTAAAATACACAAATTATTAAAGTCTAGAATTTCTAATAACTTTTCCCCATAGCAATTGGAACTAGAACTACCCCAGGACTGATGTTGTGCGTTAAAATCTCCCATTACCAAAAATGGTTTAGGTAAAACTGAAAGAAGATTACTTATTTCAGAAAGGATATCTATAGTGGGACGAGAATAATATATACATACTAAACAGATTTTATTTACAATAGCAGCGACAGCAGATATTTCGTCACTGAGACTTGGAAGAGGAAAAGATTGAAAAGACAAGTTATTTTTAATAAGTATGGCGACACCGCCATACCCATCGCTTCTGTCTGTTCTTAGACACGCATAGCCAGGAATTCTAAAAGAAAACCCTGGTTTAAGCCATGTCTCACAGAGAGCGACTGCAAAGGGATCGTATTTGTTCAATATGTAGGACAGATCAGATTTTTTATTCACAATGCTGCGACTGTTCCACTGGACAATCTTGGGTAGATTTGGATCCATTATGATTAAGGTTAAATAAGTTAGACAGAGTATCAATTAAAGTAGCAACGTTGGACGGTTCAATATTATTATTTTTAGATAAAGTATTAATAAGCATAATTATTAAATTAAAAATTTGGTTCTCATTATTATTTGTTGTTTTATTTTGGAATGCCACACCATTCCCTGACACAGAAACATCAATAGTGATTAGTGCTTTATGAGCTGCCCGGTCATACCCCTTAGTTGTTTTTGGGGGATCCCGAGGTTTAAGAAATACGGTTTTTCTTTGTGAGGAGACAATTGGTGTGTTACGTGGTTGGGGCGAAGGTTGTGAAAAGAAAGAATTTTTAGTGGTATGTGATGGGGCAGATGTGACCACATCGGCATACAATTTTGAGATTGGTGGATGTAGCTGTGACGCTTCCGCATATGACACGCAGCTATGGGCCATATAATGCTTGATTGCTTTTTGCCTCTCAAATTCTGGGCATTTTTTATTAATGGCGTAATGAATGCCACCGCAATGACAGCATTTACTATTACTCTCATCTTCAATACTGCAAGTGTCAGCAGAATGCTTCTCCCCACACTTGAAGCACTGAGGGTTCGACCTGCATTGTACCTTTGTATGGCCAAAACGACAACAATTAAAACATTGAATTGTTGGGAATGTATACAATTCCACTGGCATAGAATTGTAACAACAAAACACACGTTTTGGTAAAATTTGTCCGTCAAAGGTGAGCACGACTGTTTGCGATGGTTTCCACACAGGGGTCGGTTCGTGCACTTTATAATTGAGACACCTTGCTTTGATAACTTTCCCGCATCCAGCGGGGACAGATATATTTTCCAGTATTTCCTCCGGAGACCATTCGGTAGGTACGCCTTTAACAATTCCAATGCGACACACATTAATTGATGGAACAAATGCCTTCAACTTTTCTTTGGCCAAACTTGGGTCATTTAAGAAAGAGTTAGCATCTACGTAACGAGAGAAACTTAGCGATATTCTATTACGACCAATGCGTTTTAATGAACCGTTAATGATGTTGTTGAACATGCGTTTTTTAAGAAAATGCCCTAAAGTTATTGGGTGTAATGTTTG
The DNA here is from genome assembly GCA_948098905.1 of Tiliacea aurago. Lineage (NCBI taxonomy): Eukaryota > Metazoa > Arthropoda > Insecta > Lepidoptera > Noctuidae > Tiliacea > Tiliacea aurago. The sequence goes on from OX402590.1 coordinate 11,363,059, forward strand.
AGCAGAGTTTTGTGTATCCAAAATTTTTTGAATGTGTACAACGTATGGCGACAGGTCTGTGGCCTCATACAAAGTCCTTTAAACCTCGGGATCCCCCAAAAACAACTAAGGGGTATGACCGGGCAGCTCATAAAGCACTAATCACTATTGATGTTTCTGTGTCAGGGAATGGTGTGGCATTCCAAAATAAAACAACAAATAATAATGAGAACCAAATTTTTAATTTAATAATTATGCTTATTAATACTTTATCTAAAAATAATAATATTGAACCGTCCAACGTTGCTACTTTAATTGATACTCTGTCTAACTTATTTAACCTTAATCATAATGGATCCAAATCTACCCAAGATTGTCCAGTGGAACAGTCGCAGCATTGTGAATAAAAAATCTGATCTGTCCTACATATTGAACAAATACGATCCCTTTGCAGTCGCTCTCTGTGAGACATGGCTTAAACCAGGGTTTTCTTTTAGAATTCCTGGCTATGCGTGTCTAAGAACAGACAGAAGCGATGGGTATGGCGGTGTCGCCATACTTATTAAAAGTGGGCAGTTGTTTTAACCGCAAATCTATGCTGTGTGGGGGTTCATTAATCTTAGTTAAAACTTCTATTAAATCTAAGACTCGTCAAGATATAGTTGATCTGTCGGTGGAACATAACATTGAACTCTCCTGTGTTGAGCTGGATAAGCATGTCATAGTGTGCGTTTACAGACCCCCAAATTATCAAAACTACTCGGTATTTGAGTCGGTAATGGAAGATGTTTTAGCAAAACTTGCAACAGGTAAAAAATCGCTTATTATCTGTGGTGACTTCAATATTAATATCTTAGAGAATAGTTCAAATAGCACTCGATTATTAAGTCTCTTTTTAAATCATTCAATTTGTCAAATGTGTTTACAGAAGCAACACGCATAACTACAAGTTCTGCTACATGTATTGATAATGTTTTTTGTTGCTGCGAATACTTAGATAAAGCCATTGTAAATTATCTCCCTTCTGATCACAGCGGTCAATTCGTTGCTTTCAAGTCCATAACACCATTACAAAAAATTCAGATACAATCTAGACAAGTAACACCCAGCAATCTAAATAGATTTAATAATAACTTAATTAATTAGTAAGTTATTTATACCGGGCCATATCAAAAACAATGTAAATGAATTTTATGAGGAATTCTTTTCGGTAGTGTGCACCGAGTTCAATGATACTTTTAAAAAGAAAACAAAAACTATTTGCCCAAATTTTTTGTTCAGTGACTGGGCAACTAAGGGTATTAGGAAAAGTAGGGAAAAATTGATTGAGCTTTATGGCCTTTAAGCCTTATATTAACTCTGAAACTTTTAATAAATACGTTGCTACTTACTCTAAAATTTTTAAAAATACCTGCAAGGTAGCTAAAGCCTTGTACATTAGCAACAAGATTAAATCAGCCGATAATAAAATAAAGACGGTTTGGAGAATTATCAATGACGAAACTAACAGGAATAAAAAACATAATAATGATTTCACTCTAGAAACCTCACGTGGTCTCGTATGCACAAACAAAGAAGTTGCGCAAGAATTTGTAAATTTCTTTACCAATATCCCACTTAAAACTACTGAAACCATAAATTCCTCGCCCTCGCGTTCTATTGATTTATTAAGAGCAAACGTTTCATCCTGCGCGATTGAATTTAAATTCAAGCATATAAACCCCGTAACAGTAATAAAAGCTTTCAAGCAAATCAAAATCAAATTAACAGAAGATCTATGGGGAATGTCTATTAAAGTTTGTACCTCCATTATTGAGACTATAGCGCCGTACTTGGCCTTACTATTTAATTTGTGTGTTGATCAAGGAGTCTTCCCGGATCTAATGAAATATAGTAAGGTAATACCACTTTTCAAATCCGGGGATAGTGAAGACACCAATAATTATAGACCCGTATCCGTGTTGCCGGTCTTCAGCAAGGTGTTTGAAAAGGTAATGCTTAATCAAATGCTCAATCATTTTAACACCAATAAAATCTTACACGATCAACAATATGGTTTCACCAAGGGACGTTGTACGACTGACGCCGGTGTCACCTATTTGCGGCATGGGAAGAAGCCCAAGACGCCATAGGAATATTTTGTGACCTCTCCAAGGCATTTGATTGCGTCGACCACGAAACATTACTCTTGAAACTTGAGCATTACGGCCTTGGAAAACTTGCGCTCAGTTTAGTAAAATCTTATTTAAATGATAGACAGCAGCAAGTTCAAATAAATGGAGTCAATTCACTCGGCTTAAAAGTAAAAATGGGTGTACCTCAAGGCTCGATATTGGGTCCTTTCCTCTTTTTAGTATATATTAATGATCTACCCTATTTGTTAAAAACTCAACCACAAATGGTGTTATTTGCTGACGATACTTCCTTAACCCTTGCAGGACGGCTAAGTTCGGCGGCTTATGCTGTGAGAAAAATCCGTCAATTTACTGATGTAGATACCGCGAGGCTGGTCTATTTTAGTTACTTTCATAGTATTATGTCATACGGTATTTTACTATGGGGACGGGCTGCAGACATCGAGTCTATTTTTATTCTGCAGAAAAGAGCCATCAGAGCCATATATAATCTCCGCAGGCGCGATTCTCTTAGGGAAATGTTTAAGGATATTAACATCATGACGGTGCCTTGTCAATATATCTATGAAAACATCATGTACGTAAGAAAAAATTTACATCTTTTTAGTAAAAGACGCGAAAGACATAATTATAGTACTAGAAGTAGGGATTTATTAGCTCAACCAGGTTTCAGACTGGCAAAAGTAGACTCGTCTTTCATGGGGTACTGTTTAAAATGTTATAATATAATTCCTCCCCACATACTTCAACTGAATGAGACGAAATTCAAATCTTGTATAAAACGCACACTATGCAAGCAGGCATACTATAATTTGGGGGATTACATCGCTGATAAAAATGCTTGGCTCAATGCTGGTCCAGCTCCACAACCTCAACTAATTGATTAACATTTGAAAATACTGTTGGAGCTGCTGAAGATTTCAAAAACTATCTTTGCTTTGTATAAATTCAATCTCTTAGTATTATATAATTGCATAGCACATGTGTGAGCACTATGTACTTACTATAAAGCTACCATTTACTGAGTACTTCTTTCATTGACTTGAATGTGCCCTGGCGGCTGAGAGTATGTCATGCTCACTGTAATGTCTCGCTGATGGTGGCGGGTGTGTTGGATCATTTAGCTCCCTTCAAAATGGTTGAGTTAAATGGTGCTAATCCATGCGTCATGTTCGTGAACGGGCGCCATCAGTAGGGACTGGTCATCTCTAAGCGGCCTTGACTTATTTTAATTTAAGTTTTGAATTGTTTTTTTTTTTATATTTTTGTTACGGACGCCTTTGACGTTTTGCATCGTTCTCACATGTTTAATTTCAACACGAATGATGTAACCAATATTTTGTAACCATATGTTAATTTAAAAGAGTGTCCGTGGAGTTTCTTGCCCGTTCTTCTCCATAGGTACCTACTAAGCTTTGGAATGGGCAACTAGCTTCATCTTGATGACTGACCGACCCCCTTGACAATTCAAAAGTGCCTGTAATTGGTTTATTTGAAATAAATGCTTTGAGTTTTGAGTTTGAGTTTGCACGGTGATCTTAAATGAAGTATCCTTTCAGCCGAAGATTTTTAGTCTAAAGGAGTAGGCCAGCACAACCTTCGATTTTAGATGGGGGGTTAATTAATCAATTCATTTAATGCGTCAGCAATTAGTAACCCACGTTTCGCTGGTGTTTTTATCGGACAATTATTCAATAATAGGTACTGTCGACTTGAAGATCCACCCTGGCACTCGAAGCCATGCTCAGCGCTTGGGTAGCGCGCTTGTGACAAATATAACACTAGCTAAATCAATGGTGCAGCAGTCAATAGGATGCATTGTTTTAGTATGAAAACCGCGAAGACGCATATTTGCCGCAGCTTGCGATATCGCTTTAGGATAAGCACTACGTTGTTTTCGTCAAACTTCTACTTCGAGTTATACAGGATGGGGTAGGTGCTACCGTATGGAGGACAGGGCGCGCGCGGCATTGGCTGTCAGTGTGCCGCGCCCTCATCTCAGGAGTAGGCAGCGACCAGCTGTCGTTGCCAGCCGTGCCGTCGACTCGATGGTCAGTAGCGAGGAGTTCTGGGACGCGGTGGTACCCTTCTGCGAAACAGTCATGTCGCAGAAGGAGGCTGCGGAAAGGGAGCAGGAGATGTCTCCCACTAACCCGGCCCGCAGCAGGCGCACCGGGCGTCGGCGGAGGGCGGACAACGCTCTATTCCAGCCCCCCTAAATGGGTCCAGGAGCGACGGACTCGGGGATGTCCGCCGCACAGCAGGACCCGAGGTGGCGGCGTGTAGTATTCCACGCTCGCCGCGGAAGTCGCACAAGATCCCATGATCCCCGGTGCAAGTGTGGGAAGGGAACACCGGGGTGGTTTTTAGTCAGTAAGAGTCTGGCAGACTCCTCCGCCCGCCCAGATTTTCCACCCCAGAACAAAAAAAAAGGTAACCTAGAGCAATCTGGGGGGCCCAAGTAAGGGCTCAAACACATAAACACGTTACGACGTCGCAACGTGCCACGACACGGCAAATTGTACCAAATTGTACGTGCAAACGTGCATCGTTGTACGACGCGACGTCGTAACGTGTTTATGTGTTTGAGCCCTACCACCTGCAGGCGGTAATAACCAAGTATAGGGCCATAGATCGCATGATCCCAAGGATCGTGCATATATCATCCCGTTGTGGGCTTCTGACCTGACGGCCGGCAGCATCGTAATACTGCGGAAATCAAGAGGGCGATTGCCGTCAGACCTAGCAGGGAGTATCACACGATCTCCAACGAAGCGGCTTGTGCACTGGGCGGATCTCCGCCCTGGGACATAGAGGCGATAGCCCTCGCTTCACAGTAGGTACAAATGGCGCGAGGAGGCGCGAACGCGGAGCTGTGGACCGATGCAGCGAGATCGAGCTTCGTCGGTCACAGCTCCGTGCAGAGGTCCTGGTGACGGAATGGCGGGACAGACTTCTGCGCCCTACCACCAGCCTCGCTACCGTCGGCGATCCAACCGGTTCTCTCGGGGCACGGCTGCTCCGGGAAGTACCTGTGCCTATTTGAAATAAATCATTTGACTTTGACTTTTGCTTTTGCAGAAACCGGTTTCACCACTGCGTTCATTGTCGGGAGGACACGCACGTGGCATAAAGTAGCTGAGTATGCCGCATGGGAGGAGCCGCAACGTGCCCTCGTATCAGAAATCGGAGTCGACCTGTCGCTGCCGGTCGTCGCTCGTTCGATGGTCGGGAGCGCCGAGTCGTGGGATGCGTTGATCCCTTCTATAAAACCGTAATTTCGCAGAGAGAGCCTACGGAAAGGGAGATCGAGACCTCTCCCGACCCGCAGCAGGCAGACCGGGCGTCGGTGGAGGGCGAACAATGCCCTTTTCCACCACCGGAAACAAGTCCAGAGAGACGGCAGGCTCGAGGATGTCCGCCGGCCGCCATCCAGCAGGACTCGAGGTGGTGGCGCGTAGTATTCCACGCGAGCCCCTATTGGACGTCGCGGGGGGTCTTACATCCCATTCCCCCCCATCGTAGAAGACGCACAAATTCCCATGATCCCCGGTCCAAGTGTACGAAGGGAACACGAACACTGGGGTTATTTTTAGTCAGGAAGTCTGACAGTCCTTTCCATGGGGGGCGGGGCCCACAGAACATCCATGTGGACTTGCCAAGTTGCCACCTCGGAACAAAAAAAAGTTAACCTAGTGCAATCAGATAGTCGCTACATAAGCTTTTGCAAGAGTGAGCGTGGCTAACCAGGTACAGTACCTTATAGTTCCGGTCAACGAACGAACATGTTATTTGAATAATGACCTAACTTGTGTGAGTGACGATACCGTCCTGCTTACCAGCCTCTCGCCTGTCGCGAAAACCCGCGCGTCTGTCGCCGTACATCGAGTGTTTACGGGAAAAGAGCAATTCCGGTAAAATAACATAAAACGATTAATCGTTTATTTATATTCTATCTTAGCTGATCAATCGACATAATTTTTATGATATATATTATATCTTATAAGATAATCCGACAGGCGAGAGGTCTGGGCCGTCAGCTCCGCCACTAACTTTGCTGACTGGCCAGTGACGATATCGTCCTGCTCATCTGGGCCGTCAGCTCCGCCACTAACTTAGCTGACTGGGTCGTGACGATACCGTCCTGCTCACTTGGGCCGTCAGCTCCGTCACCAAGTTTGCTGACTGGCCAGTGACTCTACCGTCCTGCTTACCTGGGCCGTCAACTCCGCCACTAACTTTGCTGACTGACCAGTGACGATACCGTCCTGCTTATCTGGGCTATCAGCTTTGCCCAGGGACCATTTTGGTTACCCATTGAAAGGGTTTTTCTAAGCGGTTAAAAAAAAGCCCATTTGATAAGGGTAACCCTTATGAACGGCTTTAATAAAATTTTGGTAACACATTGAAAGGGTTTTCGATAAAAACCCATACGGTTTGGGTAACCCTTTTGAACGGCTTAATATAAGGCATTCAAAATTACCCACACCGTATGGGTTTTTGATTAACTGCTTAGAAAAACCCTATCCATTGAAAGGGTTTTCGATAGGGTTTTTCTAAAATGGTCACAGGATAGAATTGGTCATACTACGCGTGCTGGGCGGATATCGAAATAACATATTATGATTTTTTTCATGTTACTGGGTTTCAAGTAGGTATAGAACCCATTGAAATGGGTTATCATGTAACCCTTTCACTGGGTTTCAAGAATAAAACCCTTTCAATGGGTTATCATGTAACCCTATCAATGGGTTTCTGGTATAAAACCCTTTCAATGGGTTACATCATGATAAAGGTAACCCATTGAATGGGTTACCCCTTCGAAAGGCTTAACCCTTAACCGGGGTTGTACGGTCCCTGGCTTTGCCACTAACTTTGCTGACTGGCCAATCAGAGCAAAGTTTAATTGCCCATCAATATTTAATTTGTGGAATTTGGAAATGAAAATCGTTGTTCGTTATTGGTAGGTCATAATTTAATGCAGTTTTCTTTTATTATTAAACATTTGCTTCTGCTTTACTTATTAATATGACAAATGGAATATTGTTTGATATCTAGATTAAATATCTATTCTGTGAGAATATTTAAACAACTTTTATATTTCCATCAGCATTTTGTACAACGATTGCTAAAATAGCATTTTCGACACTAATTATAATTTTAAGGCAACAAAAAGACATGGCGGAACATAATAAAATGATAAGCTGCTTTAAGTATTAGAATACTTGTGACCGTAAAATAAAAACAAAAATATAGAAATAAGAAAGTGAATTTCTATATTTTTGTCCTGTTATGCAGAATACTGTACAACTCGATCATAGGGATGATGTTCAATTCATTTCTCTCATGGCACTGAGGAAACGCAATAGAGAGATTCGTTTCATGCACATTGTACGCCTCAATGTCATCATTTGTTTGTGTGATGAACAGACCCCTCTATTTTAAGGTGTAGGCCACAACAATAGTTTCTTATATATTTATATTTAAGTATATACAAATAGTTTAAAATAAATACTAAATTGTCTTTCAATGAACTATTTATCAATCGCCATATTTAAACATCGAAGACAAACAATAAATATACAAAACAAATCAGTTTTAAGTAAATAAAATTACTTATATCTTTTAATATTTTGAACATTACATTATGTTTCAGTCCGTAAAAATGGCCGCGTGTAGCACTCCAATGCTGTCAATGTAATAGATTCAATAAAATGCGCAAACTTTTGTGCCATTTTACTAACGATACAGACAAAGGATTGTTCGCTTCATACATACGAGACAACGCACACGTTCACACTCGCGATAATAATGCACTACACTATCTCTTAAGTAACAACAACGTACTTATGTTATAGGTATTTGGAAAATAGGGCACATTTCAATACACTTCCTTTGTTTGTATTGTGCTGCATACAATTCCAGACAACGTTATAAATACGTGAACATCCTCAAGCTTTCATAAAGAAGTAATAAAACATTTTTGGGATAGAATCAAACAACATGTGGTAGCGACTAGAATTTAACATCTAAATTAATATAATATCTTTGTGTTTCTCATCGTATATAGAAGCTTGTGAAAATTGCTATATTTATAACATTTAAAAGTTACATCTATTGCGCCATTTTATTGTAAAATACTTAGCGTCCAGCATTGTAGCTAACTAACGGCAAGTGTTAGGCTTAAGACCCGTAATTGTATTAAAAATCAAAACACTTTTTGACATTATTATTATGTACAGGAAAAATACAAGTGTTCACTGCAAACTATCGATTTAAGTATGGATGATGAGGCGAGCGCCCATTACTATGCAATGTACTAAGACAAACGGTGTTTCTTTTTGCATGTGTGTGTAAAACAATGGTAATGACAAAACACCATTTACCTTCATCTGTTGATGATATCATGGATAGTAAACTAGTTAATGACTGTCGTGACACTTTAATAACGATCGGCCAAACATATCCTGCATACAGCGGTGACCAAGTAGTACTTACATGTCGTACAAACATCAGGTAGCATCTCTGTGATCACAAAAAATATGCAGGACATGCTCTGCCGATCGAATAATATAAATAATAAAAATCTAATTTATAACTAATTCATTTAATATTTTTCTTTTTATGTCTATTTTCTAATGAGATTTCTATTCATCTGCATTTTAAATATCAGTCACTAATCGATTGTCAATTATTGTCAGCATGACTAGGTATCGACACGTGCGCCGCGCACCGCTCGCGTGCGCATGCGCGGCGCCTACAGACAGTCGCGGTACTGGATACAGACATACAAGGACTACAGGTAGACAGGTGGAAGCAACTAGTACAGTAAGTATTATCGAGAATATTTCAACATAAATATGGAATGTAGCAAACACTCAATTGAAAAGACCCCCGGGTTCTGGCGTTCGGCCATAATTAATCTAATAATATTAAATTAGAGACAATATTTACAATAAAATAGTAACTATGCAACGTAAATTAATATTCCTTGCGTTTACTGTACTGATATGCATCCTTTACATACAATTATAAATAAATATAAAAGTTGTTTAAACACAGATTTATAGCGGCTGGATAGAAATTAAACTTTAAAATAGGTCACTTAAACATGAAACTGTACACTGCAAGACATCAGCTTATCGTCGACCGACCCCCGGCTAATACACGATATCATCGAGGGCGGCCGTCGAAAGATTCATTAAATATTATAATATACCTTTAATCGTTTCTATCTGAATCAATTTCACCTAAGACAACATATTTCAACGTAGACTTTATAACGTTATATCTTTTTACTTTATCTCAGTCTTAGTGTTCGCGAAACTCTTAGACGGCGCGAGGAACACGGGCTCGCGGCCCGGACGCGCGGCGCGCGCTCCCGAATAAATAAATACCAAGTCTATAATACTCCGGGACGCGCGTGCACCGGCGAGTCCCGTCCCGATAATGGAATGTAAGCGTGATATGGTCTCTAGCGCTCCGGCGCAGCGTCACGCGTCGGGCGGCGCGCGGCGCGGCACCATGACGCAGGGCGGCGGCGCGGGCGCGGCGGGCCGCAGGCGCACCCACCAGCGCGTGGCCTTCTGCAGCAGCCCATCCTTCTTGCGCCGCGCCGCGCCCGCCTCCGCGCCCAGAGCCCACTCCGGCACGTCGCTCACGCACTTGTTCGGTGGAGGCTGGAAGCTGCTTCTCGTCAGCTCGGCTTGCTGCAATTCCAAAGGTCAACATCAGTCACGTGGTCGTACGTTTAAGGTTTTCAACCAAAGAATTTTGTTGTGCCAGGGTGGTGAATTTTGGTACATTACATTTACAGAAAGAACTGTCTTTAAAGCGCATCTACATTAGCTGATCGGCGTGAACGGCACGAAAGTGGCTGCTCGGTCCCGTAAGCATTTAAGCCTTTAGCAGCACATCGTAAAGATTTTTTTAAGTTGAGTTGCAACTGATGGCAGATCTGGTAGCCTTAACGGCGAGTTTTGTTAATATTATTGCATGGCGAACAAGCCGATGAGGCCTCCTGATGGTAATTTTTCACCACCGCCTATGGTCAAGGCCGTCTTTTTCATTGGCCACTCTGCGCAAGTGCCCAGGGCCCCGCAATCCATGGGGCCCCCTAGTTCCTGCTAGGGTCGTAACTAAAGGCTGTCAAAAGAAAAGCCAAGTAAATCTCAATCGGGGTGCTAAACTATCGAGCTAGCTTTGCTCGCTCATAGGTACATCCTACGTTTTCTTAATTCCCAACTGCATAGGTCGACAAAGTAACTATTACTTCTGTGTGAACAGTCAAAAGAAATCCTAACCTATCCGAGGTATGTAAGAGTGAGCTCGAAATGTATAGCACCGGGTGCTATACATTTCGAGCTCACTCTTACATCCTGCATTCTACACATCTTAAAGAGCCCAAGGCCTCCAATAGATTAAAGACGGCCCTGCCTATGGACATCTGAAATGCCAGAGAGATCGCGACGAATGAATTACTATCCCATAGACAGAGTTAAAATGTCTCATGTGCTGTTATTACATCAGCACCCACATGCTTCTCTTCTTAACTAAAACAGCGACGCTGGTTGGTGGCAGAAATAGGTGTGGTGGTATGGTCTGATCCAAAAGTATTTAATGAAAATGATGATGGATGGTAATTTGTACTAGCTTATGCATAATCTGCCTATACCGTTCCCACTGCTGGGACACAGGCCTCCACTCTTCGAGAGGGCGTGGGCTGTAATCTACCACGCGGGCCTATAGGGCAGGTTGGTAGATGTCACATGTCTTCGAATTTTTGGTTCTAGGACATCGATGGTGGTTTCCTCACGATGTTTTCCTTCACCGTTTTGTGAGCAGTAGTGATTGTTTTTTACACAAAGTAAACCGCCTGCCTGGGTTCAAACCCACGATCTACAATTCGCAAGTGGGGCCGTTACCACTGGGCCACCACTGCTCTGCGGGCAAATTGGGTAACACACTATTAGTAGGAATCGGTTTCAATTTGACAGTTCAACAACATTTTCTAACATGGGAAGCAATATACCTCAACACATTCAGATTGTGATTCAAACTGTGTTACGCAATTAGGGTGTTGGTCCAATTTTTGTGGTGTCCGGTCGCGAAGCAGAAAGAATTTCGTACAATGATCCCTCATTACTTATTTCTATCGCTCGCGCACAGTTGTATTGCCGTCGCACTCGCACATTAAAAGGACATTAAAATGCGCGAGCGCGACGGCAATACAATTGTGCGCGAGCGATAAAGATTAAGTAATGAGGGGGGGGTCATTGTACGAAATTCTTTCTGCTTTGCGACCGGACTTTAGTTACAAATTGAGTGTTTTGATTTGATTATTTGAATACTTAAATGTTTTTCATTTGACAATATTGAGGTTAATTTTAAAACCTCAATTTGACTCGATAATAATTGTTAGAAAAAGTGGTGAAATATAAAGTTGTAACCTTTTAAATACAGATATATGTGTTATTAATTGCCTTTAGTAAGTGGTTGTATTAACCTTATTTACAATTTCATTAGATACATTAGAGACTAGAACTTCTTCGTCGTTCCTTCTTAAAGAGCTCTACTACTAATACTAAGGTTGAAGTCCTCGAGTGAAGCCAATTGAAAGACCGGCCAAGTGCGTGTCGGACTACGCATAATGAAGGGTTCCGTAGTTAGGATGAATTTAGCGCAAAAACAACCATAACAATGTAGTTGAAAAACATGTTCTTCCATACATCGATATACGTCACGGTCAATTCTGCAACTACAAATGTAAGGGTCGACTATTATTCGTTAACTTTTAAATTGAACGGCCTTTCCAACGATACCCCGCATCATGGGATAGACGCGTAAAAAAAACATCCAACTCTTTAGATGTAAGGGACGTACACTAAAAAAAATGTTATATAACAACTTTGTCGGCGTTAAAAAAAAGTGCCAAACTACAGCTTTTCAGTATTAAGAGTCTGAGTTAAGCCGGGGACAGACAGACAGACGGACATGGCGAAACTATAAGAGTTCCTTTTTGACTACGGAACCCTTAAAAGAGGTGGTAAAGTGGTTACCTGATAAGGGACTCGTAACTGTAGATGCACGTCTTGTCCGTACTCGCCGTCGGGCAGCTGTATGCTGGGTGGCAGACCAAGGCGCTCGGCGGCGGCGGCGGACCGCGCGCGCGTCTCTTGCTCCACCATCTCTTGAAGCCGCCCCACCATCGCCTGCAACCTTTGCTGCTTCTCCCATTCCCTGGAACATTACAAACCATCTATTAGTACCAGGCAGCGGCGGACGGGCATAGGTAGGCAACCAAGCAGATGGAACAAGCCCGCGCAAATTCTTAGGTATAAAAGTACGTGTTTTTATTTTTTTATTAATATGACTATCGATGTATTTTATGAGGTAGGCAGTGGTTAGTTGCCTTTATGAACTGAACGCGCATGTATGTATGTAGTGGCAAAATAATCAAGATGTGCTTAATTAAAAAGAGTATGGAACAGCATTACGAATGGAGGAAAGGAAACGACCCAGCGAAGATGGCGAACGACGAACTTGACAGCTTTATGAGAAATTGGATCACAATTAAAACAATTTACAGTTCCTAGGCATAATAATAATAATAATCCATTTATTTAAGGCTACGCAGGTCCATAGACAAATACCTGAACCTAAATGTCTGCTCTTTTTTGTGAGATTTCAATTTCGTCAAGACGTCCACAGAAGCTGTGGAAATAGTCTGATAGATACTAGATAGATTGTATTTCTTCAGTAGCATTTGCGACAACTTCTACATCACTACCAGTTTTATGCCAGGCAGGTATCATCATCATAATCATCATTTTAGCCGAAAGACGTCCACTGCTGGACATAGGACTCCCCCAAAACAGGGGGGAATTCGCCATAATCGCCACGCTTGGCTGACGGGTTGGCGATCGCAGTATGGTTTTAAAAATGCACAGAGAACGCTGCTGCCCATTCTCTAGTAAGTCCCTTAGTCGCCTTTTACGACACCCACGGGAAAATATGGGATGGTGCTATTCTTTACAGCCGGCACCAAGCGGAGTAGCCAGGCAGGTATACTCAGGATCATTTTAAAGTCGATAATGTGTATTTTCGAGACACGTTAAAAAAATATTTAAATGTGATGTGGTTATTGCACAGCATAAAACGCGAACTATGCACCTGTTATCTAACATAGTACGTATAGACATAGATTTTGTATAAACCTAGTAATATATTATGCTAAATCTATAGGCATATCAGCATACCTACACGGTAGTTGTTAAGGAGTGGTATTAATATTGTGACGTGTTTTATGTAGAGGTAAAGCAACACCAACAGCTGACGATCGCTGTTTATCACACTGTAAGACATAACATCACGCGTGTATTCCTGGAACGGTTAGGCAGAGGTGTTTGGTACACCCACAATTTGTCAAGAATGTTTTTTATATACGCAGATGCGGTACTTACACAGGATCTTAACATTCTTACTAAGAAGGTGGTATATGTGGTTAGAAGTATTATTTTTGTAGTAAAAGCTCACAACACCTTTTCCAACTTTTACAACTCCTGCGAGCGCGAATCTAGTGGCGATGGAAATAAATGTATGGACAGAATATCGGAAATGACATCGGACGGAAAGACGGACGTACAGACAGACTATTTTTTTAAATTCCTTTTCGACTGTATCAATCACACAATCTAGGCTATTAGGGGTTCAGTTTTTGCCATTTGGCTACGGAATCCTAAAAAAATAAAGTTGAATCTATGAAGGTATACTCACAATGTGGGATGGTGATGTCTGTGATCGTGCCGTAGGCGCCCCCCCGGCGCGCCCAGCCGCTCCATGCCCGCGCACCCCGGCACTTGCACCGAGAGCATCTGCAAATCACAACACACTACTCTCACTTATGTGGTTATCCTCGGGGTTAATATTTTATCACTATAAGTACTACTTTCATCTACATAATAAAAATCTATTTCTTTCTTTTCACTGACATAAAACGCACAGCCTGTATCGCTGGGTAGAAGCATGACATTTGGAACAAGAGTTCCTTTTAAGTATAGCGAAAGTGAGCAAATAACTATTTTTGAGGAAGTCTTTTTTTAAATTAAACCTAGGGGTTATATAGATGAAAATTTGTTTGAAAGTTCGCTATTTTTGCCAATGTGAAATCCCATCGGGCACACGCCTTGTAGGTACGTTAGACGCCCGTGAAGGTCAAGTCACCCGCATAGTTACTAAGGGTTCTATGGGTTGGATTTCTTGAACAGACAAGAACTGTTTTTTTTTTCATCTCAATAAATGTAGGTTTGTTGTCAGCGACGGCGAATTACATGATAGTTAGGTGTGCTACAGTACATGTCTGCTCAAGCCTCACATTACTAGGACTACACCCGTGACGGATAAGTGCGTTTGGTCACAGCTAGGGCTTAGTTAATAGAGAAAGGCATTGTTCACTTAATGGTTAAGTAGTAGTAAGTATGACTACTGTATTGACCTATTTACTGGTGCTTAATTATTGAGTTAACAAAGCTTATTGTAACTTATTATGTATAGTTGTATAATGTTTTGTAGAACCAAATTGTTACTACCTTTTGTCAAGTCAACAAACTTTCTGTTGAACTTTGAACAGTGGAGAGAAAATATGAGATGATATGTTTTTTTTAAATTTTATACTTATGTAGAAAACATGACTGTTTATTTATTCCAATTAGCACTGTTCTAAATCTAATTTAGATCAGTGTTTAAGTAATACCTACTTTCATTAAAGAGGATTATATTTTATCTAAACAGGATATTGTGCATTATTAATTGGAGTTAATTTTACCTCAAGTAAAAATGGAATTGTAAATGGAACAACTTATCAGCCAATTTGCAACTGATAAGTGATGTTATTAAATAAATGAATTATTCTAAATTCAACTTAATCTTCATTGAAATAAAGTACTAATTTGATAATAATCTTGAAATATAAGAGAATTTCAGTTTGAGACAAAAGAATCTCATTCCACAACTAGAGTTTTTGTTTATAATCTGCAATTTTTATGCTTCCTGAGATTTGTTTATGCTCAGCTATGAGTACTACTTTCATCTCATTGGCACATAATATTATGGACCTATTTTATCCAAAAAACTAACTCCATCTTCAAGAATAGTTTAGGCTAGCAATGATAGATTTTCAAAACAACATTTTTAGATATTGGTTCACAGAAAACTACATACGTAAATAATGTATTTGGTGTTGATATAACTTAGTACGAGTAAATGATACGGCATGAGGTTGGCCGGTGCTTGATAAAATCAAATTATTAAGTAAGTATAGATTTATGAGGAAGATTACAAAATATTAGTGTAAACCTTTTTTGATATTAATATTGCTAGTGGAGTAATGGCAGTGAACCTTATCATTTATCTATTTACGGTTTCAGGGCACTGTTGGTGTAGCCAGCCTCATGGTTTCAATCATAATCTCTCTTTATAAAATCATATTTCATCCTTAAGTCATTATTGGTGTGATTTCCTTGGTGACTACAACATTTTCCCAAAATCACTGACAACAATTGGCAATTTCCTGAGATTTTATGGACCATCTTATAAGGATCTTTACCTTTTGTTTTTACCACCTTCATGCAAACATACCTGTAGCAAGTACCTGAATATGTACCCTTTTTACCTTAAATATATTTGTGAATTGTGATATGTAAAATAACAGATATTAATTACCTATTCCAGTTACAGAACTGGAATAGGTAATCAATATCTGTTACATATGTGTGTGTTGTTGTTAAGTCTGTACTTGATTGACTATTTTTAGAGTCTGCATTATAAAATATCTTGTTTTGTTTAGAGCACTGTGTTTACTTATTTAAAAAAATTGCAGATAAATAAGATTTATTTATTTAGTTTTAGACTATTTTTTTACTGTTGATATACACTATTTTGTTTGTTTAATTATTATAATTTATACAAGATAAGGGTATATCAGTACTCAGTAGGTATATCCTATGTTTTAAACTCTGCTTAGTATTTTATGATAATTTTTGATATCTTTGGAATAGTAAACAAGTATTTAGGTATAGAATGAACGGTCAATGCACTGCAACATTCTTTTGTTTGGATGGAATAATCAGTTATCAACCGAGAAAGGTGTTTTTGTATCACATTGTGTTTCACAAAATACAAACTAATATTTTGATAAGAATAAACAAAAAAGACATCATTTGAAGGATTATACTTATCTAAATCAAAATATTACTTGAAAAGGGCAATGTACTTAACAAATATTCAATGTTTAAGAACATTGCGAGCAAGCAATTGGTTATCTTAATGTTTCAAAGAATATGCCACTGTTTTATTATTATCTATTATAAAATATTATTATATTCTGCTGAATCCAGTTATAGTTTGCTAAAGGCAATCAATGCCTGATTGCCTTTAGCAAATCAAAATAATATTAGTAACAGGTATGAGGACATTTTAATAAGTTAACATTTTTCCATTTTAGTATTTTTTTTAACAGATAGTTCACACAGACAGACAGACATATTATTATTATTTTTTTCATTCACTGTGATATGTAGATAACATTGCTAAATTAGGTTTATAATATTGTATGAATAAGATAATGACATGTCTAACTTGTGATCATTTAACATTTAAAGTATTTTACGTGCATAATTTTGTCTACAATGCAAAATATACACTTATCTATGTAGCTGCTAAATATACTCATTATGTATCAGTGATCACAAATAGAAAATGCACACCACAGTATGTTCTCAAATAATATTCCTGCTTGTGAAATAACCTAAAAACATGATCATATTGAACATGTAAATAACATAGTTATTGACAATTGTCAAAAGACAAACGGAGTGCTACTCAGTTTCTCTGATATTGCAATATCATAACCAACTCCATGATGATAACACAAGCCTATTGAAATGTCATCAGTATCACCAACAATTTTATAGATTATCAACATTTTTATCGTTTTGTTTCCACTTTCCTTATCAAGATAACAAACATAAGTAAACAGTATAGGAGAGTGGTTTTAATACTCCCCTGAGAAATATCCATAACCAAAGTGCTACAAACTTATTGTAGATTTTATTCGACTTATAGTCATAAAGGCAAGCTACGATCCAAAGAAAATGCAACTTCAATGTGTTTACTACAGTGCAATGATAAATGATTTAGTACATATCATTGTAGATTATGAATACTATTAGTCTCAAGCCAATAATGTTGTCTTATAAAGCAATTCCTTGAGCAAAATACCTAACCTTTTTGTTTTGATAAGATTAGATCAGTGACTATTTTAGACTCAATATTGACACATTCTTTTTCTGAATGATATACTATCTACATAATATCTAGTGTATGAATGAAAGACATTAAGATTACCATACATTTAGCAACCTTTGAGTATACCCACTGTTTTTGATGAGCATATTTTCAAGTAGTGCACATATTATTGAGTTGGCATGACACGACTATGATACAGCAGGAGGTGATTACGGAACTGTCTGTCATGAAAATTTATTTAAATTCACACAAACAACGTCTGGGTGTGACGTCGCTATCGGCGCGCCTCTTATCACTTGGCACGCTCCCGCCGTCTCGCGGTCATCCGAGTCGCCTCGGGCCTCACTCGACTCCAGTACAAACATTCTTCTATTCTGTCCATATTCCACATAATATTTACTAGCTAACGCTCGAAAATTTAGTACTGCTATCAAACCAAAAATAATGGCAACGTATGTCTACAATTACTAACGTTGTACTAGATTATTTTTGCAGCCAAAATAAACTATGTCATTACGACTATACCAACACTACTTACTATTTGAAACAGTGTCGTCCACAATTTTTGTAGGTTTTCACCTACTGATGACAGGTAGTGATGTGCTTAAATCCAAATTCGATGGCACACTAATCGAGACCCAACTATGTGAATCGATCACGAACATAGATGTTCTGTTTGTTATATTACACTACACAATCACTGACATTTGCATTTGTTTTGTTGAAGCTGTAAATATTTTAAACAAAACAATCACAGAACACTATAGAGAGATTAGCGCGTTTATAATAATTAACTATCATTCACATATAAATAAAAATATGTTATTCAAGGCATTAACACTATAAAAATAAAATTATTTATTAATGAATAACGTATAAATTCCACTATCGCGTGTTTTGTGATGGAGTTTCTTAACTCCTTTTTTCATATTGGCAGAAAGACGCCTGCCATCGAGCGAGTCTTGTTGTTCAATGACGCGGACGGACGCGGCGCGGTGTTCGCAGTCGCGTAGCGGGGAGGACGGGCGGGCGGGCGGTGCACCGGCTGCCCCGATGTCGCCGCACACTAAAGAGTTTGTAGTGTGAAACATTGCTCTCTCACACATACAAATAATCTGTCTAGTTCACTTTGTGTGCTCAATCGGTACTTCAGTAGGTGCGATGATATGATGTAGCTAGTGCGAGTGAGTGTGTTTGTAGATTATAGTGAGCGTACCGTGTGTGTGCATATGAGCTGGCACACATGTAAGAGAAGCTCGATTGCTGCTACCGTCGTAGTTGTTATATATGCGCACCTATAACTGTAATAGTGAGCGATGACGCGTTTGTCGGCTCGCGAGACGAGACGGTTGGCATTGCTCAATGATCGAGTTGTAGTCATAGAATGTATGTAACCAATAATCATAGGTGCACGTTTTTTTTATTTCTACAATTTATAAGTTGCAATTAATTAAATAATGGAACAATACAATAAAATTATTGATAAAGTTATTTCAGGTTAGGTAAATAGGAAGTCAAGCTAAGATTATTTTTTATTAACTCATTTTCCATTAAATTTTACTGTTCTGATTTCTCAGAAAAATAAAGTAATTATCGGTCTACTCTCTTAGTCAATCAAGTATCGTCATCTTTAATTCACCTGAGGGTTATAGTTTTTTGATAGGTACCTACCTAATACAACCTGGTACAAATCTTTGATTACCTTCTTAGACACTGTTCCCGGAATAACTATGGGTCAATGGGATTTTCCTACATTATAATGTTACATAAGATATTTCAAACAAACCCAACAAAATTGAGAAATGACTAATTTGGATTGTCTAGAAAATTAGAAATGTTGGCCTACTGACGGATGCTTCTAATTAATTCGGCTCAGAAGGTTACCGCATAGAAGGTACACAGAGTACAGGGTCAAACATGTCAAAGGCAAAATAATGGTCAAATTGTAATAATGATTTCATTTGTGTGTATGTAGGTAATCATGAGCGATTTGACCAGATACGAGATTTTACCCAATTGGTAATTTTAGGACCGATTCTTTAGGTTTATAAGGATACACCGAAGGAGTCCCGACTTCAAAGTCAAATAATTTATTTGAAATAACCATTATAAGGATTTTTTTAAAGACAAAATTTACAGGAAATAGAATTGAATTGCCCTTAACAAAAGTTAGTAATAAACGAAGTAGAGGTGCCTACATAGTGTAAGGGTACCAGAAAATTTCTTATAAAAGCCAATATGTTTAGCTCCGATTCCCTTACATGATTTGGGTTCTGCTATCACATTAGAGCCTTACCGTTTCATAAAGACCAGGCATAGACGGAACTGAGTGCAGATCATAGCCATTTAGGTGAAGGTGTTTTTGTAATAAAAAATAACAGTATGTACGTCTATTGGTAAGTTTGACGGCCGCGGCGTGGGCATACCCATGTGTAAGATAGTGATGACAACGACTCACGGGGTTGGCGGCGGCGGCTGCGGCGGAAGCGTGTCGGCGGCGCAGGTGCGGGCGGGCCAGCGCGCCCGCGGCCGCACACACCAGCACAGCGGCGCCAACGCATGCGCCCGCCCACCACCACTCTAAAACAATACACGTTACATATTACGCAAAAAAAAAGAAGAAAATGCAATGTAATTTAATCGATCACATCTACAAAATCGATTTGATGAATTTGGACATCACTAATATCTGTAAAATGTCATCGATCTATTTTTGACAGATTTTCTAAAATAACTAAACGTTAGAAAATGTCATCTTTAAATTTTCGTTTTGATACTCGGATGCGTTCCTTTCTATGTGAAATAATTTAATTTCTATGTATTCTGGCACACTTATAAACGTGATAATATTCATGGGCCAGGTAAAAAGAGTATTCATTATTATTTAATTAAACTACTTAAGCCAGGATCTGATTATCAAAACGACAACCGATGACGATTTATGAGGTAATAAGTTCTTACTAAATTAGGTCTTGCTCTGGCATTATTTCTGCTCGTACCTACGTTCAGGAATTGGATGATTTTATTAGGTCCAATAAGTACTAGCAGGCTTAGCACGAGAACCGTAGAGAAGCATTTTGTGCGTTTTACCGACGGAAGAGTCCGGTGCGGGTGGAATGAGAGGTATGCTCCCTCTCCCTTTCCACCACCTCCTTTGCATGCATCAGCTCCTCGTAAAAAGAGGCGACACTATCACATGCCTTTTCGCTTCCGACCATGGACTGAACCACGGCCGGAAGCGAGAGATCACCCGTACCAAGTGTCGCGACGAGGGCACAGCGCTGTTGGGCCCGAGCTGAGTACTCCTCCAGTGTATGTTGCACCGTGTCCTCAGGGCATTCCCCACAGTGATGACAAGCGGGCGTCCGCTCCCGACATATGCGACGCAGGTACTTCCCGAAACATTCGTGTCCAGTAAGCATCTGCGTCAGCCGGAAACTGAGGGCGCCATGCTGCCACTCCAGGTATTCCTCCATAACGGGCCTTATCGCCACTACTGTGGCGAGCCCCCACCTGGGTGGTGCATGTAACTCCCTCCATTCAGTCACTAGGATCGTACCATCAGTTGCTGCATCAAACAGTTTGATGCAACTAAAGTTACGCTTGATATGTGTACGTCAAGAGGGTGGTTTAGCGAGACAGCTCCTTCTGCTATGTTTATCAACACTGCATACACTTAACACACACATAAATAGTGGATATTATAAAAGTGACCCCTCTTGATATTCCCAATAATAGCTCCGTAAAGCTTCATTTATTTACACGACGCAAAGTTTCTTGCCCGTGGCATGCAATCAAATTCATGCAACATATGACTTGCGTCGTCATAACACTGTTGAGACGGTGCAACTTTTATTGCTTCAACTTATGGTTCCTATGCCACACACAGGCAATTCAGTCTAAGGCTAAGGGTAAGGCTTTGGGCTTCGTCAAACTAAGATGAAATGTAGGTAAGACGAAAGTGATGAATGAAAGGTTCTGATGAAAATGTTCAGGATGTTTGGTGTAACGTAAGTAGATCGGATAGAAGAGGATAAAAAACGAAAGCAAAAATGGGTGCCGTCGTCGGTAATTGAGAAGATAAAGCAGGTATAATACGTAATAAACGAAACGCTTTTTAAATGAAACAAAGAAACGTAAGAGTTCCTTGTTGTGGATGCTGTATGTTATTTTAAAAATCACCAATTCTTTGGCTTATAGCGCGCTATTGGTATTTTTATTTAATTGACATGGGCACTTTATGTAAAACCAGATGGAAGCGAACAGCCGAACAATACGGTACACTCTATTACTCATGAATCTGCAGTCTGAAAAGTACCTCTAAATGAATAAATTACTTACACTTACTTTTGTAAAAAAAATATATAAAAAAAAAATGATAGGGCAATCATTTCGCTCGTATCTGTTAATGCAAATGCGATTAAAAAGAGGTACCTACATACTACATAATTATGCATTAATTCCTTGATTATCTATACCTATACTAAAGTAGTTATCTATAAACAAAGAAATTCTTTAATTTGAATTGAGTTAACTAAAACAGAAATCACCGTTCGCTAGCAAAAGAAGTATTACTTCAAAAAAGCTGCAGTCTTGTGAGTGTATAAACAGCCAGTGTGAATTAAAAAAAATATATATGAAGCGGGACTGCTCACGGCGGTGATGCGGTGTGTTCCATGTTTAATATTTTAACAACTTCCGTAGCCTCTTTCCGTAACGCTCTCGTCACGCATTCGCCAGCTTACTCCCCAAGTCAAGCGTGCTCAAAGAAGTTTTACTTAAAAAAAAACAGCTTTTCATAGTTAATATTCAAAATCAAAAATATTTTTTCAATACAGTACCTCGAAAACTGGTTCATATCGCACTACGATTAGGTTCACAATGCAATGTATTTCACACGCGTGTGATTTTTTATTTTCCAACACGTGTGCAGGAATAAAAATTGCCACAGATAACTTATACCTATACTTAGTTCATTGGTTCAATGCTTCTATTCACACCGTCTCGCGCCAGAGACGGTCCTCTCTATTATGAGGTGGTTTTTTTTTTTTTTAATCTCGGCAACGATGCGTCTTTACAGCGTTAATACTTTTGGAATATTTAAATAATGTTTATAAATAGATACCATGATCATTACAATAAAAAAAACGTTTATGAACAAATTAACATTTATTTGTGTTCTAAACTCAAAAATATTTGAATTTTCAATTTTTCATCTATGGCTGTTTATCGACTTTATACCTTTGCTTCTCCTTCAACCTGGCGAAACCAAAGCGCGGAAAAAAAAGAAAATTAAATCATAGTTTCCTAATAATGTATGACAAAAATATATTTCGTTATTTTATTTTATTTTTTCAAGTGTATTGAAAAACGTCGTTTGATACACGTGGATACCTATTTGTTATTGCAATTCTCCACTTGTATCAAAATGTACTATTATCTTACATAAGCCTACATGGGCACTTATGAAACGTCAGAAGCTAGGTGCACGGTTCCAATTGGTCGTTTCCTATGGAGAAGAGCCGGCAAGAAACTACACGGTCACTCTTTAAAAAAAAAAAAAACTTTTACAATGATTTCAAATTACAGTGTATGGTAGGTAGAGGTATGAGAGGACAGCTTAGGACCGTCAAAAGTACCAGGTACTTAACAAAATAGAAAATGGTCTACAGATCTACAGTCTATTATGCCTACAACGTCCTCACATTCTCTTTTTTTACCTCTGTTCCGATTTCGATTAAATATTAACTTAATAATTAAGATTAAAAAAACTGAAGTGTTGTGCCTATTTCATTTGCATCATAATAATTATTTAATTGAAGCAATAAGTGGACTACTTGGTCACTCAACTTGTATGACGTTTATTGTATAACGTAAGAACTAATGGGGAGTCAAGTAGGTAATACACAGTAGGGGTAATCTAACTTGCGAAGTTGCCAAGCAAAGCTATAAAATATAATAATGTTAAATTATGATAAATGCTCAGCAAGTTTGTAGTGTTGCGAGTTTGCGACAGAAGTTCGAGTGCGTAAGAAATATAAACCTGGCACTATAAATAACTAAATAAATTGTCTGTGTGGTGCCGCAGTGTCTGTGTGGTGCCGGACGTAAATAATAGCACCCCCCTATTTCTTCCCGTGGGTGTAGTAAAAGGCGACTAAGGGACTTACTAGAGAATGGGCAGCAGCGTTCTCTATGCATTTTAAAACCATACTGCCAACCCGCCTGCCAAGCGTGGCGATTATGGCAAATTTGCTTGGGGGAGGCCTATGTCCAGCAGTGCACGTCAACTGGCTGGCAAAATTTTGGATGACTTCAAAAGAGATGATTGTTTATGGCATTAAATAATTTACATATAATATTTACAATGAGTGATTGCTAAGAACGTCAACACTACGCTGGGTTAATATCGTATTTTTAACCGACTTAAAAAAATAAGGAGGTTATTTTGTTCGGCTGTATGTATGTTTTTGAAGTAAAACTTCTTTACGCACGCTTGAATTGGGGATTAAGCTGGTGAATGCGTGACGAGAGCGTTACGGAAAGGGGCAAACGGAAGTTGTTTAAATTTTAAACACGGAAGACCGCGTCACTGCCGCGGGCCGTCCCGCTTAATAGGTATTTTTTTAAATTCACACTGGCTGTATATACACTCACAAGACCGCAGCTTTTTGGAAGTAAAACTTCTTTTGCTAGCGAACAGTGATTTCTGTTTTACTTCAGTCGTGTGGTCTAAAGCACACTCGTTTTGAGGGTTCCGTACCAAAATGGTAAAAAGGAACCCTTATGGTGAGACTAAGTCTGTCTGTCTGTCACACCTGGATATCTCAAGAACTACTAATGCTATCAACTTGAAATTTAGAATAGTTTTAGATGACGTTTGCCCAACTATTTTGCAAGCAAGAAACAAATTTAAAAAAAAATTTTTTTTTTTGCAAAAGGGACTGAAAGCGGGTCTTAAAAGTCTGAAGTAGGGCTACTAGGGCATGTGGGGTATCATATGAAAGAACGCTGGTTGCACATTCACAAACATTTTTTGTTTTTTTTTAAGCAGCATAGTTTCCGAATTTTAATTAAAAGTGTTAAAAAAAACACTGGGGGAACGGTATTTTTTTTAACACTTTTAATCAAAAGTCTTGTCTTGTCTTCTCTCCGAAGTTTGTAGAGATAAAAATCTAAAATTATTCTATATGATAGAAGCTTATGTATAGATTACAGGCAAAATAAATCGATGTCTCTAAATAGCACAGTTTTTCAGAAATCATCAACATCATATATTCGTACGGAACCCTCGGTGCGCTAGTCCGACTCGCTCTAGACCGGTTTTTTTTTTAGATTTATCTTTTTATGTATGTTCACAGATTTCTCCGGCAATTGTGGACCGATTTTGGGTATGCTCTCGAGGTGGCTCCATTGTCATCAAGTCAGAATCTGATGATGGGATCTCATGGAAATCGAGGGAAATCTTAAAATTTTATAGGCACACCTATAGCGATTTGGGTATTTTTATAGTAAGTCGTACATTTGCTCTCGGAAAGCACCATTTGGTGAAGTGGTACTGATGATGAAGACCACAGATGGTCACCGCAACTACTCAATAATAAGTATTTCACGAGTTTCGATTCGATTAATTTAATATGGTGGCTAAGCAATTTATTTTCGTCACAATGCATAATTATGTTGAAGTGGAGCTGATGGTGGCTTCACTATCAGCTCCAGTTCTGCTGGTTCTTACCAGGAGAACTCCTCAACAATTAACGTCCCTGCATCGGGAAAAGCAATATTTTGTAAAAGGTTACAGTTGACATAATTATAGGCTGTTGTAACTTAGATAAATTACAAACTGACCCACTAAGAAGTAAAAATAAAAAAACTTTTTTACAACCAAAAACAACAGACTTCCAAAAAAATTACATGAATAAATAA
Organism: Tiliacea aurago; assembly: GCA_948098905.1. NCBI lineage: Eukaryota > Metazoa > Arthropoda > Insecta > Lepidoptera > Noctuidae > Tiliacea > Tiliacea aurago. The sequence continues at coordinate 11,388,402 of OX402590.1, forward strand.
TTGTTTAATATTATTTAGAGGTAGACGTTGAGATATATTTAACGAATTTATGAATAAGTTAAACTAACCGCCAGTTGCACGTAAGTCCATTAAAAGTAATGCTGTCTTTATCTATCGGTACATATCAGAAGGTGACAGCATTACTTTTATTACAGACAGCATTATTTATGTATATTAGGAGCATAATAGTAAAGAGCATCAGCAGTGCTATTCTGTAACCATCTCACCGTGAAAACTTAGATAAAGTGAGCGTGGAGTGAATTACTGTCAGTGTCATCCCACCTGATGCTAGGAATGGCCTAATGATTACATTTACAATCATAATAGAGATTTGAACAGAAACTCAATTTTGTTTTTTTACATTAAATTGAGTTCCACAAAATTTCTGTTTTGCTATTTTATTTAAAAGACCCTTAAATAGTAATAATGTTAAGACACATAAATACTAGCTTTGAAATAATATAAAATGATCAATAAAATTTGCATAAAATATACTTGTCGATTATGATTGTAAATTTAACCTTTGACCAAGGTTAAATTTACAATCATAATCGAGATTTCAAGTATATTTTATGCAAATTTTATTCCCTAGCATCAGTGGAATGACACTGACAGCTCACTCCACGCAACAATTCACGGTGAGACATTTACAGAATAGCACTGCTGACCACACCGAAGTGAAGTGACATGCACCAGAGGGTAATTGCGTAACACATAAACTTACAATTGATCGCTATCCGTGTTATTACAAAACAAGATTCATATTTTGACATGGTTTAAACCATGGAGCTAGTTTTTGTAATATGAACGTAACTGTGATTGAAATATTTATTAAATTATACTAAACTGAAAACTAAGCATTCAGTTTTGTATAGAGCGGTATTTCATTCAGAGTTACGTTCTCATTTCAAAAACTAGCTCCATGGTTTATGCCATATCAAAATATAAATCTTGTTTTGTAATAAGACGGTAAGGGTTTAATTTTGACAGTTCCCCGACGTCCTTTGCGTTAATTACGTTGTCGAGCAGACGATTTTTTCAAACATAAGAAGCAATGGATTAGCAATAATATCCTTCAGAACTCTCGGATTGTGATTCAAACTGTGTTACGAAATTAGGACGCTGGTTCAACGAATAGAAAGGTATCTTTTTTTTGTTGTTTCTGAAAACTCTTGTCTGATTCTGGTAAGATCGATAGCACATCATTTCACTAATACGTACGTTTATGTAATGCATGTTCAAGTCTTCACATAATCTATTCCAAATGTGAGGCTTTATGTATGACATCATTGCAATCAACATTCCCACAAACGTCTTAAGGGGTAATAACCATTGCACCAAATTAGGTTTACTTATTACTTACCTATTAAATATACTACGCGTAGAATACAATTTTATGTGCGTTCAAATTTTTCAGCAATAACAGAGAACGGGACATCGCCCTGAATAATTAACACGTTTAACAAAGACAAAGAATGCATCATTGTAAACATCGGCCGTATAATTTGTAAGGAATTGGCTCAAGTACCAAGAGGTATTTAGGAGGCCCATTTACAATTAGAGCTGTTTGCGTCACGTGAGATACTTTTAGGCCTCGCACGAATTGGCTCTTAAAATCCAGCAATAAGATTGCACCTTTTTCAAATCTTGTAACAGCGTAAATGTGATAGACCTATTGATGAATATCAACATACTTTCTCGCCAAGCCCATTTTTTCTTCAACTCTACAATTTATTTTATAGCCTACAACATGACTCTTGTAGGCTTGAAGAGTAACACTCCATCCGCGCGTCCGCTGACATAGTAACAATCCGCCCTGCGGTAACGGTAACCATTGTTCATTTTTTTTGGTGTAAGTTGAACGTAACTTGAATGGGAGTTTACGTGGGGCTTCCCTTTTCCGTAACTGTTCTAACAAAATTTTAGCAATACCTAATCATTATTTTATTATCAAGAAAAAGAACCTAATCATTCTTGAACAACGCTATCAGTTGCGAAGCAGGTTTACTAAAAAGTGCATCATTTGACCTCCGGTATTTGTCACCATTTAATGCCTTTATAAATTCCTTAAAGAAACAAATAATATTAAGATGATGGTAAAAAAATACAAGAACAAAAGCTAATTGTCACACGATATAAAATAAAATTGTAGGTATTGCAGCACGCGTCGTAACTTTGCTTTGATGCTTAATTTTTTCGTAGCGTTACGTAGCACGTGCGTAGACGTGTCGTAGCAACGTAGATCTTAATATTGTCATTGCACTGCACGTACGTAGCTACGCTTCAAGGCTTACAACGTAGTCAAATAAAAATGTATTATCCATTTTATGTGAATAACGATGCTTTATTTTCGTAATCAATGTCAAAACATTAGTTATAAATTCTTAGGTTAATGCAGTTTCGCATTATGTGCCATTCTATTTTTGCTGGAGAGTTTGTTTGCGTGGTTGGACTAAATTTAGCAAAGCTTAATCAGAATATCTCTCTTGACGGGCGACCGGAGTAAAACCGAGCGCACGTTTTCATAACTTAATTGTATGTTATGTACCAGCATACTTCGTAGGGCCTATGTTATAATTTATGGTAAATATTTGTAGCACGTAAATTATGCTTGGATAAATTATGAATGGTTCAAAAAGTTTATTTATTTATTTTTAACTAGTTATTATTGGTTTGCTATTTATCAATGAAGGTATTATGTAAGTATTTCTAATTAGTAAATGGAGTGCCGTCGAACGATAGTTGTGATTTCAATTATTTTGTTTCTATAAGGAATTTCACCGCAAAGACAGTGTGTTCCTTCGTTTACGTGGAGTATAATGTAATAGTATCAATGCTAGGGATGCGTCACTCGCGTCTCGCCTAGCGATTAGTATCCGCAAGCCGGATCTCGTTCAGCAGGAATTAGCGCAGCCGCGGTTACCGTCGTCGGTTGAGGCCAAAACAAACGGCATGTGGTCGCGCGTACTCGACAAAAATTCGACATCGTTCGCCCAAGAATGCACAGTGCGGTTATTTATAGTGGTTGGGAGGAGCGCGGGGGCGGCGGCGACGTCTGGTGTCGGTCTGCCGGGGCCTGCCGCCGATCACCGAAATAGCTTCTCCAGCTGGCGGTACCTGGCCACGTGGCGCGAACTCACTCGTTGAATGCTGGCTTACCTGCCTGAGCCTTGTCAGCGACCACTCCACGCCACGTCGGAGCTAGTGTCGTAAACGCACCGCGCCACTAGCCAGTAGGCCGACATTTCTAATATACTACATCTTAACGAAGTTGAATTGAAACATAAACGCGAAGGGCCCACGCCGACGATTGACTAGACTTTATTATGGTGCCAATTGTGTTATTGTAATTTGTAGACAGTCCGACGGTATCGCAGTCAATCATATGCGTGGTCGACTGGTCGTATTGAACTTGTTCGACTAGAACTCGATCGTTTCTTAAGTCCTGAAGGTACACGAGCAGCGGTGAGGCAGATAGGCCTCATAGTTACAGTAGACTTAATAAAAATAATGTATTTCGTAGTTTACAAATTGAACGAGGTGATAACAGTCGAGTCTTAGGTTTGATAGAAGTCGGAAAGATATGAAAAATAATAAAGTATTAAAAACATCAACGCCATTGTATCCACCTGCGTAATCGCGATACAATCCATGAAACTAGTATAAATTCAATGCAAATGTAGCATTCGAATATTATAAATCATTATGTAGGTACCTACATAAATACATTTCTTATCAGTACCAGACGGTGACTGAAAACATGGCGGAGAAACGAAAACACATTTTTAAAAGGTTGACGCGTTTAGTGCCCTGACGGCTGGGAGTACGGAGAGTGCCAATTATCAAGTTGGGCATCAACAATCTGTGACGACCGGTGCTCTGTACCTACTGTGTATTACGACGTTCAATATTATACCTGTCAAGCTGTGTATGTTCGTGCAGCTCATTATGGATCGAAGTGAACGTGATGTAAGCTACTCGTCTGTCTTGAGTCTGGTATTCTTTCATCATCACCACTTAGACCACTAATTAATAAAGGTTTAGGGTTTCCTATTTAAATAAAAACTGTAAACACAGATTTAATTTCGTTATAAATTGTCTGAGAAGAGCGCGATGTTTATGAGATACTATATTATAAATTTTATAGCGGCACACTCAGAGCAGTCTGCCTCGTGTATTTGGGCCTGTGCTAGATTAAACTTTGAGTTATTATGGCGACGATAACCGACTTTTAATGATTTTATACTGAAGATCACGTCTAAACGAGTAGTGTTAATGATTTGAAAAAAAATATGTTAAATTAGAGCATTTTCTCAATAAACAGCATTTTCTATTATGTGAATATTTTAGATTATGTTTATATTACATAATGAAATTGATTTTTAAAGTCTTGTCTAACGCGGATAAAAAACTGAGAATGGCGAAAAATCTACCTAGCGTATTTTTCTGAAACCTTCACCAATTTAAAGATAATTTAATTATTGATCTTTTAGTGTACGCGTTTTATTAAAATTCCTTTTGGTTTGTGTATAATAAATTAATAATGCGTCAAATTGGGGACAGCGCTCCTCGATGGGTGAGTCCTATTACTGGCTGAACGTACGACGCGTTGCGTGAGCTCAGTAAAGAACACGCAAGCTAACCACTCAAGGTCACTGGCATATATCTTCGTCTTAAGTTCTGTTTCTTATCTTGTACTGCGTGTTTTCCTATGTCTTGAGTCATACCTAATAATATTATGTGACTAAGTTAATTCCACTCATAATTAATGGTGAATCGATCATGCGATCGGTACTAACTTTTAATTCATTAATTAAAGTACATAAATTGCAAGATTGGCCCTATGTTGGTGAATCTGATGAAAAAACATAATGTGTAATTTGACCCGCACAATTAAGAGTTTTTGTCATATACAAAGTACCTATCAAAGTTATTAATACTTAATGTTAAGATTTAAGATTTATTTATTGAACAAATAATGGTTGAACAATCAAACACTTAGAAAAAACACCATGCGTAGTTATACAATAATAGCGTATTACAATTATTTATTCATTAGTGCTATAAGCAGTATTTGTATGAACTCTGATAAACAAATAAATAATAAATAAATAATTAAATTTATTTCATATATGGAGAGAAAAAGGGTTAACAATGTATTTGTATATGTAACTTAGATCCTTATAGTAATTAGACTATGTACATGCTCGATTTTGTGAAACTCCTGACACCCAAACTAGGACGAAATAAGTACAAAGAAAGATTTAACTTGTGTTATGGATGCATTCTCACTTATATGAAAGAAATATATCTGTAGGTTACATTGGTTGCATCAGAAGACGATATCAAGAGTGGCGCAGTATACAAGCATTTAGTAGTATGTGTGCAAGTGTAGTAAAATGTGAAATTATACGAGTAATACATGAGTGAGGAAAGATTGTGTATAACTGTAATATGTGTGTAACTGATAATTAGGAACGCAGCAATCACGTCAATGGCGTGCGAAGCCCGACCCTTGTCTAATTGAGAACATCCAAGTATTAATTTAAAATAATGATGATACAGTTTAGATAATGTACCTAATAACGGTCGTAATTTATTAGGAGTTTTAAATTATGTATCAGTATTAGTTTACCGGCTTTCATATCCTCGGTCCACGGCACTGGATGCCTACAAATTAATCACGAAAATCCATGGCCATGGGGTCCAAGTGCTCACCATGAGCACTTGGACCCCATGGCCATGGATTTTCGTGATTAATTTGATTTGATCTTTAATGAAATTTCGAAACGGCTGGTTGACACTTCCCGTGACCAGGGCCATGGCTTTTACCTTGGCCAGAGGCTAAGCATTGCCATACAACGTGGCAATTATGTTATAATTATGTTAAAGGTAGATATACCTTTAACATAATTCAGATTAGTGTTTTGGTTGTCTTCTACAAGAGAAATATCGTCATTTATCGCACTTTGCATTGTGCCAAATGATTGGTGGCCAGGGGGCCTAAAATGGACGCTTTGGCAGAATCATAATACGATCTGCGTACAATTCATATGGCCCGCAATCCATCTGTTTGACAATTTTGTATGGAGTTTCGTAAAATGGTCCACAAATTATGAATTTCTTTAATGAAGTTTAATATCCAATGATATTATATTAAACAGATATGTTGTTAGCGCGCAATTGTGAAGACTCGTAAATGTCCTAATTGGGACGTATTTTTTTTGTAGTGAAATGTAAAATGTATGAAAAGTGAGGGTGTGCTGCCGCTGCTGCGCGGCACACTTTTTTCGGTTGTTTTGTGAGTATATAACATATCTGTTCAATATAATATCATTGCTAATATCAAATAGCAGCTGTCAAACAGATGAATTGCGAGATGTATGAATTGTACGCAGATCATATTATGATTCTGCCAAAGCGTCCATTTTAGGCCCCCTGGTGACTATACAATCCCTTAATTTTGCAGCATTATGTCAGCAGAACCGACTAGTGACTGTACCGTACACCTCCCCCGAAAAACTTCATTCAGTATTGTGTAGTTTGTTCAATCATTGCGTGACTTCTTGGTTATCATCTTACGTCACTAGTAGACAGAGATACGTTACTATTTATCTCTGTGTTACAAAAACTATGGGAACGCGTTTCGCTTCATTGACTCTACTTAGACGATAACCAGCTGATGTACGGCCGCGTTTTTATTGTCATTATCACGCATTCGGCTTATATTTATCTTGTTTTATCTTAATGAACAAACCCGAATCTTTAAATATAGAACAATGCTGACCTACATAGGCTCAAAAAATGTATAATAATATGTCGCAGTTTCACAACGATAAGTGAACTCTTTTGCGCAGTATGCACACTGAGAATAGTTTCAATCAAAACTACAAAGTATGTAATTATGTATGTATTGCTGGCTGTACTTATATATAACAACATTCTCGTAGCGCCCCAGAAAAATATCGTAAAGAGCGCGCCGAATAAGTACAAATATGTGCAAAATTCTAAGCCGTATTTGATAAGGGGGTGGCCTGGGGTTTGGGGGGCTGGGGGCCGTCTAGACGCGGCGTAATTAGGAAGGTGAGCGTAGGCAGGCGCGGACGAGCCCGCCCGCCCCGAACCTTGCGTCACCTCTAATTAATATAACAAGTAAATTAAGCATTCTGGGTGCCTACAACACTGGTTTTTACATTCACCAGCCATAAAAACTAAATGGTCCCAGGCAATTCCTATTACCAGTCATTTTAAATCCTAGTAGGTAATTCTTACTATAATATAGTTTCAATGAGGACAGTTCAGAAGTTCGGTGGAGGCTAAAATGCCAACATAAATGGATGAAAAAGTTCGTAGTAACCTGTGGTAATGGAGTATTGACTGAATTCTAGAGCATCGTAGCAGTATGAAAAAAAGTCTTATTTGTCTGTACTTGTTACTTATGTCGATCTGTCCCCGAAACGGTTCAACCACGTGTCTCGCGGGTTTTGACTTGTTTATAAATCTCACAATTTCTCTGGCATATCTACTGTACCTATTCATGAGTAAATAAACTTTGTGTAATGAATCTTCTATCTTTAGAAAAGGATGCATTGGAAGTGAACGTCATTATATATAAGTATTGTGAAGTTGTTATAAATTGTTTGACAAAAATCGTAATGATTAATCTACATATTTAATTTCACTCGTGATCTGGAGGCTGCCTGGCCACCGGAGCGGAGCGAGCCTGCGGAGCGGAGAAACGGAGAAATATTAACCAATAGGATTGCAAGTGGACAGGGATTTGCAATCCTATTGGTTAATATTTCTCCGTTTCTCCGCTCCGCAGCCTCGCTCAGCTCCGGTGGACAGGCAACGGCAGAAACGGAGAAATATTCTTTAAATATTCTAATAAAATAACAACTGTCAAAGATGTATAAATAACAGCGGGGAAAAACGGCTTAACGTGCTTTCTGAGGCACGGAGGGGTCTTGGTATGTATAGATGGTCACCCATCCACAGACCAACCGCGGTAAGCGCGGCGTAACCTGATAGATCGACCCATGCGGCTGTTATTACTTTGCCATAGGTTCCTCCTTGACAATAAGTTGCCTGAGAATAGAATAAATATAAAACGGGTTGATAGAGTCAGAATCTCTTTCGAAAAGGAAATTCATTTGGCATGAAGATATATGCAAGCTGAAGTGGTGGACGATAAACTGCATAGAGCCTGCCTAAGTCACCAATTGGGTTAGAAAGACATCTGACGACCACAAACTGTGTGGTGTAGCGGTAGGTGTAAATAATTGGTACTACAACGATTATGATGTTATTTTATTAGGTACTGTATCCGATTGAGCTAGGTCGGTCGGCTGACTTTACTGGTCAGGATGTATCGATAATTAGTTTAGCTAACTACACACATCAAAAGTGTCTAGGGATCAAGCATAATTTTAACGATAAAAAAATATCCAATTAATATTTTTTATTTACCAAATCCAGTCTTCGTGACTGGCTTCTTACTTTAATTCCTATGTTTAAGTTAAGAATTTGTCCCTATATTTTGTAAAAATTAAGAAATATTGCAATTTTTGGAAATTGTGGGAAATTAACCTAATTTAATGTCGTCAATTAAATGGCAAAAAAAGGCAAACACTACATTTTTTTAAATTTTATTGTCAAGATAAAAAATATGAATAATTTGTGTTTCCACCATTGACACGAATCACACAATCATAGCGAGAGAGAGATTTTTAAAAAAATCACTTTTGGGAATGGCCGTCCACGTTCTTTGTAACAAATCAAAAAGTTGTTGTGGGATGCACGGCATCCATACTCGGCAGAGCTCTTCCTTGAAGCATATCCCATGCGTGCTCAATTGGGTTCAGGTCTGGGGAATGAGCAGGCCACGGCAGAACGTTGATGCGGGCATCGGCAAGAGTGCATGTTACGACTCTAGCCGTGTGTGGACATGCATTGTCATGCAAGAGTCGAAACGAATCACCCAACCGGCTTCGCAAAGAGATTATCACGTCTCTCCGCATAAATCTGAGCATTGAGGTTGCCCCTGATCCAAATGAGATCGGTTCTTCCACCGACGTCCAGGGGTCCTCTCCTCCAAACTCGAGTAACCGAGTTCGAGGAGGACCCTTGTATCCGGCCTCATACCGAAACGTGGTTCATCGCAAAGCAAACACAACGCCAGTCTTCTTCCTCCCAATTTCTGTGTTCACGAGCGCATTGTAAACGGGCCCTACGAGTGCGGGGTGCTATTAATAGATGGAACTCTCAACTGCCTTCGGGAACGAAGACTCACTATAGAATAAAATAGAATAGAATAGAATATTTATTTGCCAGAAACATGGTATTGTTGCGCGCACAACTAAAAAGCCTACTACTAGCGCCATCTAGTATCGAGTGGCGGAACTAGTAGAGTCAAGATGCTACTAGAAAGTTCGATTCTAGAACTATCGACACCCGGTCAGTCGGGGCCGGTATGTACCCGAATGTTCTAGATGTTTCGGGAACTATCCGAGGCCCTATATAAGACCGGTATGGGCCGCGACGGAGTTAGTTCCCCGCTCACCTGATCATGCTAATGACCACCATCTTCAATGGCGCTCTTAGCAACAACATTTTTCCTCAAGCTTGGAAAAGTGCCACGGTCATCGGTATCCCGAAGCCCGGCAAACCTAAGACCGAACCTTCCAGTTACCGACCCATCAGTCTGCTCAACGTCTTCGGCAAAGTCTATGAGAGGCTTATTTATAAGCGTCTCAGAGACTATGCCGAGACGAAGGGCCTCATCCCAAACGAACAGTTCGGGTTCAGATCCCAACATTCGTGCGTACAACAGGTCCACCGTATCGTCGAGCATGTAAGCGCTGGCTTCCAGCGCGGGCTCATGACGGGTGCTGTGTTCTTCGACATTGCGAAAGCGTTCGACAAAGTCTGGCACAACGGCTTAATCTATAAGCTCTACAAACTCGGTGTGCCCGATCGTCTCGTGCTCATCTTACGAGACTTTTTGTCGGACCGCACCTTCCGCTATCGCATCGAGGGTGCGCTATCCTCCCCCCATCCGCTCCGCGCAGGCGTCCCTCAGGGCGCTGTGCTGGCACCGCTGATATTCACTATATTCACTAGTGATATCCCCAAATGTAGAAAGGCGCAGTTAGCTCTGTTCGCAGACGACACGGCCATCTACTACTCCGGCCTCAGGCAAGACAATATCGCCCGCATCCTTCAGGCCGAAGTCAACAGACTCGCGGCCTGGTTCAGGAAGTGGAGGATTGAAGTCAACCCTGATAAGAGCCAGGGGGTCCTATTCTGTAGGCCCCGGCGATCACCCGCCCTGCCCCAACCGATCACCATGTTCGGCAAGCCTATCCCTTGGGAGAAGCGAGCCAAATATCTCGGTGTGGTCTTAGACCATCACATGACGTTCGGCGAGCACATAAAACAGGTGCGCTCGCGCGCCAGTTTTGCTCTCGGCCGACTACACTCCGTACTCAACCCGCGCAGCAAGTTGTCCCTTAAGTGCAAATTGCGTATTTACACCGCGTGCATTCGACCGATCATGACTTACGCCTGCGTAGTCTTCGCTCACGCAAAGTCATATCACATCCATAAGATGCAGACGCTTCAAAACCGATTTCTCCGTAGAATTACGAAAGCTCCTTGGTTCGTTCGGAACGAACAACTTCACGTAGACCTTAAGATGCCTACCATCAAACAGTTTATGAAGCGCCTTGCAAAGCGCTTTTTCGAATCCGCGGAACGTCATCGCAACCCCTTGGTTGTGCAGGCCGCTAGTTACAGGCCTTCTGCCATTAGTCAGACTCGCCGACCGAGGCACACTCTCTTAGATCCGGATGACCCCATCACTCTCCTTCAGGAAAGCAATAGGGCCACGAGTACAGTGCACAAATTACACAAACCGACCTTCCGTCCTCGCCGCCGAGGTACCACGCGAACTTCCCGAGTAAATGGTAACAAAAGTCCTCCCCCCCGTCCCTTGAATGTCGATGCGCCAGCCGCCCGGTTAGAGGCTGAGAGCGCCGTAGCAATAAATATAATATCCCCTGATAATAATCATGATCAAAATGTTGATCCAGCCCGTCCCCAAATTGTTAGTAATTTTGTGATCCCCCAACGACGCCCTGAGCCGAGGTCCGTACCCCACAGGGGGTGCCCTTAGTGCGCTGTCGTTTAGTTTTTAATATATATAATTTGCGCCCTGGCTGGAGGCTTTAAGATTAAAAACCTTAGGGCAGCCACAGGAATATCCGGTTAAGTAGCAACGACCTCTCTAGGTCTGCTACGAGATGCCATACCTAAAAAAAAAAAAAAAAAAAAAAAAAAAGCGACGGAGTTAGTTTACTTTTGAAAACGAGACAAGCGAAAACAACTGAACGATATTTGAGAGTGACATTAAGTGATTGTGTTTTTAATTGTGTTTAAAGTAGTAGTGTGTTTAAATTGGTGTTCTTAATTAAAGTGTCTAGTTTTTTAGTTATTAAATCGGCAGTTTTTATTGTCACGAACCCCAAGCTCGTAACAGTATGTTTACAAAAGGTGTTCGTATCATTACATAGTGCTACATGTCTCACCGTTTTAACGGTATGCAAATCAATTTACAATTATTATTACATAAAAATATTCAAGTGCATTAATTATTAGTTAACATTATTCACATTATATTAATATTAATTTTTTTATCTTTATTTCAATTATTATATTATATAAACTACACACTTCTATTTTTCCCATGTTGTTAAATAAAACAATAAGCTTGTCATAATATCACTTAATTAACTTAAATAATTACTTATGCCTGTATTTTGATGCCAGATCAAGAGAAAAAAATTTACAAGGACATTTTACAAAAAACTCGTGAATTGAGTAAAAACATTCCTGCAACAACCACTTTCGTAGTGCCGAACAAAATTTTTGGAAGGGTAGTTGGGTAATTGTATTCGGCAAAGCATTATAAATTAGGGGAGCCATGTAGATACAACTCTTTCGGAAGAGTTGCAATTTAGGAACAGGTATCTCGAAATCTAAATGTGCAGCTTTCCTTTTATTTGTATTATCCCTTCGTTCAAATAATGCAAGATTGGATCTCAGAAACTTAGCAACTTCGAAGATATTATATATGCAGGGTACAGTCAAAAGGTTATGTGACTTCAATATAGGCCTACACGAATCAGACCATTCCATATTAAAAATTGCGCGGATACACTATTTGAGCAATGAAAATTCGATCAATTTCTGAGGAGTTTCCCCACACAACTATGCCGTAGCGAATTACTGAACAGACATAGGCATGATACACCATTATGGAGGTTTCTCTCGAAGTTACATTTTTGACCTTTTTTAGCGCAAATACAAATTGGTTGATTTTCTTGCAGAGTATCTCGATATGATTCTTCCATGTTAAGTGCTCATCAAGTGTTATCCCTAGAAACCTTGTGTTATGTACCTGCTTTACGCTAATATTATTATACGCGATATGAAGATGGACAGGTTTACTTTTCCATGTTTTAAAGTGGAGTACGTTCGTTTTTGCAATATTTAATTTTAGTTTGTTAATATCTAACCATTTTATAATATCATTCAATGTTCGATTAATTTCATTGTCATAGTTTTGTTCATCTTTATATTTAATAATAATTGTGGTGTCATCAGCAAACAGAACATACTGATGTTTTATTGATTTCGGTAAGTCGTTTATATAGATAAGGAACAATAACGGCCCGAGAATGCTTCCCTGAGGGAAACCACAATGGTTAATTCTTGGTTCGGATTCGAAATTATCCATACTATTTGCCATATGGTTCAACTTTGCTATTCGTGTTATCTGCTTCCTATCACGTAAATATGACTCAAACCATTTTATAGCGGGACCCCTTATTCCGTATCTTTCCATTTTATCCAATAGCCTAGCATGGTCAACGAGGTCAAACGCCTTGCTTAAATCTAAAAATAATGCACAGGAAGGTATTCTTTTATTGATATTGGTCATGATTTGTTTTATTAACGTATAAATTGCTACGGTAGTGGATTTATTTTGTCTAAATCCATATTGCTGACTAACTAGAATGTTATATTTATCTAGGAACCTTAACAACCGCCTGTACATCACTTTTTAAAATATCTTTGAAAGTATGGGAGTTAGTGCTATAGGTCTATAGTTGTCAACGTTAGATTGGGAGCCCTTTTTATGTAGTGGCTTAATTAAGGAAAGTTTCAATTTGTCAGGAAAACAGCCCTGTTCCAAGGATAGGTTAATAATGTATGCTAAAGGCGATGATATATATTTTGAAATACTTTTAAGAAGTTCAGTTGTGATTTTATCATAGCCTGCTGATTTAGTATTTCTTAAGCACTTTATTATACTTTCGATTTCGGAAGCATTTGTAGGTTCTAGAAATATACTGTCATCATGAATTTCTATGTTGTGTCTGTCAATATTATCATTATTAAAATTAGAGGAATTATTAATGGCAATGTCAACGAAGTGATTATTGAATTTATTAGCGATGTCAGATCCGGAGGTTAGTGTTATACAATTGTCTTCGATTTTACTAATGCAATCCCTAGACGGCTTAGTACCCGTATTGCACTTTACAATATCCCATGTAGCTTTGATTTTGTTTCGCGAATAAGTAATGTGTTTTGGTTACATAGGGATTGCAGGTTATTCATACAACTTCTTAATAATTTGGAATATGTTTTAAATTTGTTCTTATTTTCATTATTTCTATTCAAATAATATTGATGTCTTAATGACCTCTTAGTACTGCTGCTTTTTTTTAATACCTTTTGTTATCCATTTTTGTTTATTCATGATCTATAATCATCTAAAATCATCTTTCAGATCATAGATCAAGGATACTTGATCTATAATCTTTGCTTTCCATGTATAAAAATTAAAAGAAAATATAAATTTTAAAGAAAATATAAAATTTCTTTTAATTTTTATACATGGAAAGCAAAGATTATAGATCAAGGATAAAAGATCATGAAATCCATCAAAGGCTGCATTAGCATCTGAGATATCATAAATTTCACTAAAACTTACCGTTTATTATGTTATGAACTTATGATGTATGTTGACTTAGAAAAGTTTGGCAGTTAAGAATAGGTCATGCTCACTTAAATGTCTCGTTGATGGTGGCGCGTGTGTGATCATTCGGTTCCCTACAAAATAGTTGAGCTGCATGGTGCTGATCCACGCGTCAAAGTTCGTGAACGGGCACCATCAGTTGAGACTGTTCATCTCTTAACTGCCAGGCCAGGGCGTATTTTTAATCTTTTAAAATAAAATCCCTCCCGTCATACTTCAACTGAATGAGACTAAATTCAAATCTTGTATAAAACGCACACTATGCAGCGCCACGGCATCCTCACCTTCCGCCTGACGCAGGTCCTCACCGGACACGGTTGTTTCGGGAGGTTCCTGTTCAGGATAAAGCGGGAGGAAACGCCCGGGTGTCACCACTGTGTGGATCGCCCGGAGGACACGGTGGAGCATACGGTTGAGGTGCGGGCCCTGCTTGGGCGGAGCACCGCCGTGTCCTCACGGAGGCGATCGGCGGCGACGATCTCTCGCGTCCGGCCCTGGTTCAGGCCATGGTTCGGAGCGAGAGTGCATGGGAGGCCGTCACCCGTCACCTCCTTCTGCGAAACAGTAATGCTCGCGAAGGAGGAGGCGGAGCGCATGAGGGTGAGGCAGGGTTCCCGCCCTTCCGCCTTAAGTCACCGCAGGAGACGCCCTGGGCGTCGGGAATCGCAGGCCGATTCCCGGCCACCGTAGGCGCGGGCTTGCGGACGGTGAGCGATGGGTAGCTCGCCGTCCGATAAGGACCAGGCCCGGGTCGACGGCGCGTTGTGTTCCACGCGCGCCTCAAAGAGACGTCGGCACCAATTGACGGGGTCCGAAAGGGCCAATGCCTGCCAGGGTTACGAGCCTGTCCGAAAGGGATATCGTGGCTCTGGCACACAGGCATTTGAAGGAACACGGTGGGTTTTAGTCAGTAAAAGTCTGACACTCCCTTTCGCGCCGCCCAGAGCGGGAGAAGTTATCAGATGATTTCCCACCCAAAAGGTTGGGGGATTACATCGCTGATAGAAATGCTTGGCTCAATGCTAGTCCAGATCCACAACCACAATATAAACTAGAATCTCCTTTGTATTATATAATTGCATATCACAGGTGTGAGTACTATGTACAATAGAGCTACCATTTACCGGGTAATTATGTCTTTCATTGACATAAATGTGCCCTGGCGGCTGAGAGTATATCATGCTCACTCAGATGTCTCGCTGATGGTGGCTTGTGTGTTGGATCATTTAGCTCCCTACAAAATGGTTGAGCTGAATGGTGCTGATCCATGCGTCATGCTCGTGAACGGGCGCTGTCAGTTGGGACTGGTCATCTCTTAGCTTCCACGGCTTATATTTAATTATTTTAGTTTTGAATTGTTATCTTTTTATCACGGACGCTTTTGACGTATTGCATCGTTCTCACATGTTTAACTTCAATATGAATGATGTAACCAATATTTTGTATGAATATTTTAATTTAAAAGAGTGTCCGTGGAGTTTCTTGCCCGTTCTTCTCCATAGGAACCTACTATTTGGAATGGGCAACTAGCTTCATATTTGTAACTGACCGACTTCTTGACAATTCAAAAGTGCCTGTCAATGGTTTAATTGAAATAAATGCTTTGAGTTGAGTTGAGTTTAATCTTATATTTTGTATTGTTTTTAAATAAGTAACTTTTTTTTTACATTGTTCTCACGCATAGAAGCGACAAGAATAATGTACCCAGGATTTTGTAATATCTTGATTTAAAAGAGTGTCCTTAGAGTTTCTTGCCTGTTCTTCTCCACAGAGATCTATGTTTTGGAATGGGCAAATAGCTTCAACTTCTGAGTAATTGACCGACTCTTTGACAATTCAAAACTACCTGTGATTCGTTTAATTGAAATAAATGCTTTGAGTTTGAGTTTGACTTCACGTAAACGAATTCGGATGGTTTATTCGCTTATCAGCAAGCCTGAAGAGCTGTGGAGCCTCGTAGTCAACATCACGGAGGTCATGGTACGAATCCGTCGAGCAGTTTTGTATGTACCGGTCCTGTCTGCGAGTGGCGATGCGAGATCGTCCTCCATGTCGCTCGGCCTCACTACCTGTGTTACGATAGCGTGTCTAGAGGCAGCTTATGATGCTCTGTGTGTGTAGTGCCAAGAGCGTTAGCCACAGTACGTTGCCTGGAACCAGCTTGCAACATTCCGACGGCCCTTATCATCTCTTCTTCTGTCAAATGATATCGTCGCTCCATATCGATGCAATTTTTTTCAGTTCAGATTCAGAAATTGTAATGGTTTTGTAAAAACGGGATTATACACTTATAAAGGAATCCTGATTGACAATTGATTTTCAATTTTTTATAAAAAATTAAAGAAAACTCTATACTCAAATTTATAGCGAAATTCACTAAAAGAATCAATAACGATCCAAAAAAGTTAAAATAATAGTCCTCAATTGCGGCGATACTATAAAATGTACTTGATCCCTAGACACTTTTGATGTGTACATTTCCCGTATATCTTCGAACTAAATTTGTGACTTCGTTTTCTGGCTATATCATTTAGGTTACTTTGAAGCTACGTTATTGAAAATAGCTAAGGATGGTAACACTGAGTCAAGTTACTTATCGAGTTATCAGCTTTATCATAACTTTACTTCGAGTTTATTGATAGGGGGCAACGGCTTTAGCTTAATAATGATCGGTTGGGTTAGGTCAGCTCTAGGAATGAAGGTACCTTTATTGTTTTAGCAACCCTGTTATGAAACAATAACCGCGTACTAACTAACAAAACCACGTAGCAACACTCTGAAAGACACGGCATTATATTGTGTAGCTATAGGCAAATGTACACATTGTAGGACAAGACATAATGTTGTTGTCACACTGCCTACATAGATGATACACGCGCGTGTCATTGTCATTCGGGACGCTGCGAATGACACTATGTTGAAGGTCATTACAACAGAGGATGTGCGGAGTAATGGTCGTGTTCCTCTGCGGAACGAGCGACGGCCACGTTGAGATGCTGCTAATGCGAGTTGTTTGTCAACGTCGGCGTGGACTGGTGTCGCCGTCGCCGGTCGCTAGCTATAAATAAATAACATAACCAGCGTGCCGCGTCATCGCCGTCACTTCGCGCGAAATACGGCCGCGCAAACAATCGCCATTGTCTATGTGAATGCAACGCCACGCCGATGTTATTCAGGGACGTAAATGCATTTAGGATGAATGGCGTGTGTCGTAATGTTTTGTTACGTTGTTGATACGTTTGTGTTGTCTGCCTTTGACGAAATAAGTGCGACTTTAATGAGTTTTCATTTGTTGTGTAGGCAGCTGACAAATTTGCAGTAATAGTGTCTTAATATGTCATTGATTGTGTTAATGCTGCTGTAGATGTAATTACCGTTATTTAATATCGCTATACAATGCGCAATAATCAGACGTAGACGGTATTTTGACGCGCGAACAGAAATTACCATCTGGAAGACAGGATATTTACAGGCAAGTATTATGTGTGTAGTTGGGTATAAGTCGAGAGCCGCGACTGGTGGCGGTAAATAGCCGGTTATTTCTATCGATCCCGCGGCTCTCGAACTAAATCTTTAGAGTACGGCAACATTGTTGTGAGGAGTGACTTCTTACTACGAACTCGCTTTCGTGATAAATTTATACATCGACACTAGCAAGATTGACAAATCTTTGTACTTTCTGAAAAGTGTCTAGCATATTATTGGTTGGAAAATTGTTTACTCGTCATTACTTAAGAGATTTTCTCGTAGAATAATGTTTTTTAAATAACGTTTTCTAGATTTACTCATCTTCTTTCTAGTGAGTTTGGTTCGATTAATATTTTCATAGAACCCAACAGCTCAAAGGTTCCAGTCGACATTTTAACATAATATCTACATAGTTACATTCATATTTACAATATTCATTCACAGTTACATATTCATTAATGTGTATGTTACAGATTTGCTTTATCAATGTAATCTCAAATTTAAGAAGAGAGATAACAGATAGGTCATGGTCGGAAAAATCAGGTTAAGTTCTGTAACAACGTATTGCGTGTTACTCACATAATAATCAGGTATGTTTATCACACATACATTTACAAAACAGGATGTCAAGGATGTAGCATTATATCAATAATAATTTCGCGTAACGAAAGTATCGTAGAGAACTCAGGGGGAAATCATTTCATCGCGTATTGTTGCGTATTCCTACTTCCATACGTACGTGTGTGCACATACTTTTACAAAGTCAATTTGAGGTCGAGTATGCAATATCGATTTTGTGCCGTGAGGTGCGGGCGATGGGCGGCGACGCGGCGCGGCGGCGGCGTAGCGCGGGTGGCGCGTAGCGGCCGCGTAGCGATGCAGCAAGAATGCGACACGGCCGGTACGCGCCGCGCCGTTCTGGGACTATGGCCGCGAAACTTACTAGTATAACTGGAAACTGGAAAGCCGCATAGTTCGGCACAACACTACTAATTGACGAACTTGTATTCAATTTTATTGTTGTCTGGCCAGTTCTAAGAAAAAGGCCTACGGACTATTATTAAATTTAGAAGAAATCCTATATTTGGCGTGTGAGTCATGATGTTCCTATCTTGGACACGATAATATGAAGAAGAGGTCGCTGGCTCTGATCGGTGCTCATCGCGTGAACGACGAGTTACGTAGCGCTGTCAGTGCGGTAGTGGTCGTCGTACGAATATGCGTGTATGTGAGTGGTCGCAGTGCGTGTGGGCGCGGCACTCGGTGGCACTTTCTCCGTGCATCAGGCCGGTGAGCTGGACAGTGGCGTGCATATTTTCCCGTCATTTTTGCTCGCGCATGAGGCCGCAAGCGCGGTCTCGATTGTTTTCGTCGTGTTTCGCGGGTTATTTCGGGCGTGTGCGCCGTGGCAGTGCAAGCCACTCGCGCACGTCGGACTGTCCACAACGCTACCACTACAACACTTGATATTCGATCGTCGATGTAGTATATTTTGATAGAGCTGTAACTCAACAAGCATAGGTATTCGTGTTGAAAATGTTTAGGGAGATTCTTATAGCGTTGATTTATATAATATATTTTTAAACTTCGGAGATCTTTGGCATACTAAATAATGTTTGACCTATAAGTTAGTTTCAATTACAGGTGATAGAGAATGAAGAAGTTTTATTTACGTTTACGCTAACGTTTTTAGTGCCTATTACAGCACAATCGACATACTTGTTGTGAATAACACACACATAGACATAACATCACGCCTGTAATTCCGGAGGGGTTAAGCAGAGGTGAACCCACACACCCACCCCACGTTTCGCCAGTTGTAAGTCCAAACATGTAATAGGGGGCGAACCTATTGCCATCAACCGGGCACAAATCCAGACTCCGGACTGCTACTGAGAAATTCCAGGTGCAAAAACCCAATAACACTAATCATAGTTTTGAATAAGTAAGAAATAATTCTTCAATCCTCTTGCTCAAAAAGTCCGTCATTTTAGCGTACCAGAGCGGGGCTAAAATAGCATATTTTCCTCTAGGGGAAAAAGATTTATTTTTATTTTGTCTGTTACCAACGAGCCTACAAAAACGAAAAAGTAATTATTCTTAAGGCGAATAGAAGAAAGAAAGAAAGAAAATACGTTTATTTGCGGTAAACCGAACGCAAAGAAAAACAAAAACAAACACGAAAGAACAAGTTGAGGGAAAATATGCGTCACATTCACGCAAAACAGCATAATGCTGCGACCCTATGCGAGACAAAGCCCCAGCGCTGGTTTAGCGCTGGCGCGAATCCGCAGCTATAGCTGGTTGTATTAATGATTTTAATGATATTTTATGCAAATACATATCTGTTATAGTCGCGAATCATATTGTGATTAAGATACAACCTGACACTGACTTGCAAATAGCAAAAGACTTAAGAAAATTTGAATAATTGTAATTCTATACACTCGACTTATTACTGTGTCATTACAAAAGTAGAACATTTTATTTTTGAAAATGGAACTAATAGCGGCGATCTCTTCGGTAGAGTGCGTGCATTGCGTTGCGGCCTCGCCGTGGATGAGTATATAATATAATTAAGGTCCTTGATTGCGGCTCCAGAAGAAATAAAAAAAGGCATTGGCGCGAAACCTTTAGATTTCTCTTATTACAAATTGAATTGGTGACCTTAATTAATTTTACAACAGTGAAAATGTCATCATCTAGTGAGAATGGAGACCCGTATTTGCAGATGGAAGAAAAAGGAAAAGAAATAAATTTCAATCTGTTGCCGTCAAGGTGTATTGGATTATTTTATTTTCTCGCAATCGTAGTGAAAAGTATAGTGTAACACACTACGGCGCTAAAAACCCATTATAACTCGGTTTAGTTTCTATTTAACCCCTCGCTAAAGCTCGGGAGTAAAACTACCACGTATATAATGGGTCATTTTAGCCCCTTGTTTATCAATCTACTATTAGATGATAGGTTAACTACTTAGTTCATCTTGACATCCCGAACTACCCAAATTCTAATGATACGTTCATTAGAATTTTACATGAAAATACAATTTCCAGATTTTATGTCTTATCTTACACAGAGCACTGGTGTCCCAGTGGTGTCGGCCTTACGAGTTTATAGGTCGTATGTTCGAACCCAGGCAGGGGCTTTATTTTGTGTAAATAATTTCATCACAGGAAAAACATCGTGAGGAAACCGGCGTGTCCTAGAACTAATAATTCGAAGACATGTGACATCTACCAACCCGCACTGGGCCCGCGTGGTAGATTACAGCCCACTCCCCCTCTCAGAGAGCAGGCCTGTGTCCTAGCAGTGTGAACATTATAGGCTGAATGTATGGTATATCGTATCTTATTTTGTATCAATTGTATTGCTTATTCAGATTCCTCATAAATAAGAGCCAATACAAGTTTAGAAATTTACCCATAATAATATAGAAAACCAAAAACTGGAATTAATTAAGACATTTATGCCCAATTTTCCCAGACTTTGTGACGTAATACCATGCTTCGTTAAACCCTATTCGAAGATCTGTAGCTATAGGCAATTCATTTCATTACCTTTCCTCTTCCGTCAGGTAAATAGAGGTCACAATAGGCACAATCAAGAATTGTGCTTTTGCTTGGAATAAGTAATACTTAGCTAATGTTTCATTACTAGAATCGAGGATTACCTGAGTACGCTTTATGTAACTGTTATCCGGATTCAACACATTTTGGAGCTGATTTTATAATTTTACGAACATATCTTAAGACGCAGATTTATGCCAGTGACCTTGAGTGGTTAGCTTGCGTGTTCTGTACTGAGCTCATGCAACGCGTCGTACGTTCAGCCAGTAATAGGACTCGCCCATCAAGGAGCGCTGTCCCCAATTTGTCGCATTATTAATTTATTATACAAAAGATAAAAGGTATTTTAATAAAAGATCAATAATTAAATTATCTTTAAATTGGTGAAGGTTTCAGAAAAATACAGTTGGTTGATTTTGCGCCAGTCCCAGTTTTTTATCCGCGTTAGACATAACTTTACAAATTAATTTCACTATGTAATATAAATATAATCTAAATTATTCACATATTAAATTATTGAGAAAATGCTCTAATTTATCATATATTTTTTTCAAATCATTAACACTACTCGTTTAGACGCGATCTTCAGTATAAAATCATTAAAAGTCGGTTATCGTCGCCTTAATTGCTCCCAGTGCATGAAATCGATTTATTTTGATAAGTTTTATTCACTTTTTGTGAGAAAGGGACAAATAATTTAAGGTGGATCCACCTTAAATTATTTGATGTTTTTTGCAATTTGCAGGTCAGTGTCAGGTTATATCTTGATCAAAAAATGATTTGCGACATTAACAAATATGTATTTACAGAATTATAATCACTACATTCATTCACGAGGTTTGATCATCGTTTTACAAGAAACTACTTGTGAGTTTGACCATGAAAAGTATTATCAACATCATTATACTCCGTTTGAAATAAGATTAGACATTTAAATAAACCTTTTTTACAGTCCATTCAACCGATTTTGACTTCTATTGCGTTGGTGGCATGACAAATGGCAGCTGTCATAAACAGTTGGTATTGTAACTACGTTTTTGCTTTTAATGCCATCCTTATGCCTAAGGAAGAGAACTCAAAATTGGTTGAACGGACTGTAAACCAGTTTATTTAAATGTCTAATCTTATTTCAAATGGAGTATAGATTATATAGTCTACTTGCACGTGGCTGGACCACTTTTATCAACTAAATAAAATCAATCTGCCCAGCCTTTTCCCAGCTATGTTGGGGTCGGCTTCCAGTCTAACCGGATGCAGCCGAATACCTAGTATTTTACATGGAGATGATATACTGGGGAGAGTTTTGACCCCTTGGTAAGACTGGTTGTCAGACTTTCGGGCTTCAGCCTACCCGTAACGACTGTTAAAGATCCACGAATGACAGCCGGGGCCAACAGCTTAACGTGTGCTTTCCGAGGCACGGAGGAGTCTCGGTATATAAAGATGGCCACCCATCCACGGACCAGCCCCGGCATCACGTTTTTCAACTACCATGCAAAATATAGCAGAAAAATATTTTTTTTTTAAAGAAACTATTTTAATACCTAATGTATTTTTCACTACTCTTGCTCAAAAAGTCCGTGATTTTAGCGTACCAGAGCGGGGCTAACATATCATATCATCCTCTAGGGGAAAAAGTGTTTTTTTTTTGGCTGGTACCAACAACGAGCCTACAAAACCAAAAAATCGTTATTCTTAAGGTGAATCCGCAGTTCAAAGTCAAATTATTTATTTCAAATAGGCACATAAATGGCACTTTTGAACGTCAAAATTTAGTTGTAGCTGTAGCTGTATTAATGATTATAGTTATGTAAATAAATAGGTACATATCTGTTATAGTCGCGAATCATATTCACATAGATACTGACCTGCAAATAGAAAAAAAAAGTAAGAAAATTTGAATTTTGCGGGCTACAGCTGCGGATTCACCATAAGTCAATGATATTATATTAAACAGATATGTTGTGAGCGCACAATTGTGAACGGTTTTATGCCACGAAAACTGTAGTTTTATAACCACACAGACCTTATGTTTCAATTATTTCAAGCTGTTTCACAATTAGATAAGAAATAGTGTTTTTTTCGTGCATGGAGCCTTAAGTCTGAGTGCGAACCGTTGAGTCCAGGGGTAGTGGCGGTCGCAGGTCGTCGGCAGAGGCCGGGCTCGGGCGTCGGCCCCGCGACCCTCTTCCTCCCTCACCTCCTGCCCCCCGCGAGCTCGCCCTCCCCTGTCACACACTCCTTTATCACAGTGATAACAAGAAGTCGGCCTGCTCCTGCACTAGTCCGCACCAACTCGGTGCGCAAGCACCAATCGTTATCATCTGTTACCTACTTGTTACTATTTATAGTTATACACTTCTTGCTTATTTACATAGTTAAACATAAAAACAATTGCACGCGTACAAAAACTTGATCCGCATACTAAGAAAAGTTAGCACAGCATTCATATCGCGAATAGAATGACGTCACCTGAAATATCTCGCGTATTGTTGCGATGACCCAACTCAAAAGCGGGGTTACCAGATTTTTTATTCGTGTCTAACATGAGCTAAGATTTATCTAAGCTACTTTAAAACCTGTCTTGGTTAATCGGATTC
Source organism: Tiliacea aurago (assembly GCA_948098905.1). Lineage (NCBI taxonomy): Eukaryota > Metazoa > Arthropoda > Insecta > Lepidoptera > Noctuidae > Tiliacea > Tiliacea aurago. Next base: position 11,412,146 of record OX402590.1, read on the forward strand.
AAACGATATTCGAAATGCATAATTCACATATGAACGATGTAATAGTGCAACATGGATGACCTTTCCGTGACTCTGAAATCGCGTCGCGACATACGCTATAATAGGCGAATATTTACAATCAATTTGAGGGTATCTAATCGATTGGTTTGAAGAGTAGCCTGCGATGCGCGTGTTGTTGGTGTAAATATTGAGCAAGGTGTGGAGAGGCGCTGGCGCGATGGCGATACGACAAAGGCAATGGTGTCGCGGTTGGGCAGAGGGCGACAGGCGGCTGTGTCTGGCAGCGGCGGCGCGTCGCGTTCGATGACCTACCGTCTCAAGGCCGCTCTTACACGTGCCGGTCGTGCCAGCCGTGCCACCGGGCGCTTCCTGCCGCCGCCATAACAAATCTCTCCCTGCCCCACACCCTGCGTCCAGCCCATCCTTCCCGACCAAGTGGATCCTACTACCGCGCACGCATCTCACAAAATCCTTGATCCTCAGAAGAGGTCCTTCCCTAAACCAATCATCAATAAATACATTTAATATGATTTGAGATGCTTCAGAATTGAGACTTCGCCATTATAAACTTATCATTCGCTGATTCCTGATGAAAATTGTCTTGGAAATGGATCATTACTTGAAATGAAAGTTACGCAATGTGCCAGCGATGTTTTAATTAAATTCATAACATATTATGTTTTATGCGAATAACAAAACATAATTCACCTGTGCCTGACTGAATGTAGAACAGTGGAAGCCGATTTGGTACGATGAATTACATAAGAATCGAATAGTTAGATACTTTTGTTATTCGATCGAGTATCTTCGGCTGACGACGGTGTTAGTGTATCTAATTATCATAAAACTTTATTCGTGTTACGTCGTGTAGGTTCGTGACATTAGATACTAGGTATAGTATTACCTAGACTGTTAGAATTAAAGGTTCAGTTGAGAATCTATTATGTTATCAATTTAGGTACTAATGAGATACTTGACACTGCACTATGAAGATTAGTATCGGTAGAGAACGCGAAAATGGCGGTAGCTGCAAAAATCCGTATGACTAAATCCTGACAGTGTTTATATCGTAGCGGTTGCAGTTAGAGAAAAAGAGGTATCATAAAAGAGCCTCTACAAGTGACAGTAGGTCAGACAGTAGACAGAACTGAACTTTGTTATTTTATCAATAAGCTTAATATACTCGTGTAGCATGTGCTGAAGCGTCTTTAACTTAAGGCGACGATAACCGACTTTTAATGATTTTATACTGAAGATCACATCTAAACGAGTAGTGTTAATGATTTGAAATAAATATATGTTAAATTAGAGCATTTTTTTAATAACTTAATATGTGAATATTTTAGATTATGTTTATATTACATAGTGAAATTAATTTGTAAAGTTATGTCTAACGCGAAAAAAAAACTGAGAATGGCGCAAAATCTACCAAGCGTATTTTTCTGAAACTTTCACCAATTTAAAGATAATTTAATTATTGATCTTTTAGTATACGCGTTTTATTAAAATACCTTTTGTTTTGTGTATAATAAATTAATAATGCGTCAAATTGGGGATAGCGCTCCTTGATGGGCGACTCCTATTACTGGCTGAACGTACGACGCGTTGCGTAAGCTCAGTACAGAACACGTGAGCTCAAGGTCACTGGCATATATCTCAGTCTTAATCACCCGAAGACAGAGAAACTCTTCTCATATAAACGACTATTATGCTTTATTTAGCAAATTATAGCACGAAAACATCAAAATGTCATAGGTACCTATAATAGTATAGTAGTACCTAATGATAATAATGTGGTTACCTATAATAAAATGTGGCAAGAAGGTTAAACCCATAAACACCCCCGCACCTCCTACATGTTGACTGAATTCTTAGAATATGTGGGTAAACAAGTGCACACCCATACACTTAGCTAATGAGAATGTCACCATAATTACTTCCTATCATTAGCTATTGATGGTCACCCGTCTCTCAAGATGAGTACCATTGGGTAGTTATTTGCATACAAACATTAGGAACAATACGACCTTCGAAATGACAAAAAAAACATGCCACATGCCAATTCCGATTGCTGGATTAGCCGGCGATGCATTGGGGTTATAATCAGAAAAATAATTAGCTTTTGTATAAAGTATGCAGCTTCTCCTAGCATAACAAAGGTAACAGATCTGCTAATTTTCCAGAACGAATAAACTGGGCGTTATCTTTGAACACGAATGTTTGCATAGTGAGATATTATTGTGCTGAAAACTCCAATCGTGAAGTGCCATGTGACTGCATATTTTTGTTATTTCTCACTGACTCTAGAACCAACACACTGCTCAATAAAAGTTAATTTTAAAGAAGAGCAATAACTCCACAAAAAATATTTTAAGGCACAAAAACTGAAGAAAGTCATGTCGTGGAACAGGTTGTATTCACGCTGGATATTATAATAATAAGAGAGGCTCAAAAGAACATGGCATTAACTGATCGTGATCAGAAGTTATGTCTCTCATATAAATTAATAATCATTATATGCAGTATGGTCTGTAAAGATGCCAATGGAATAGTCTCGACGAAACTGAAGTTAACCATTCAAAGTAGTCACAGAGGGAGAGGTGTCATAAACTAGGGGAAGCGTCTATCGTATGATCTCACTCCAGCGTGCAGCGGGGCGAGCACGGCCTACGGTGACATGACTTGAGTCCCACATTTTATCACAGTTTGAGCGATAAAACTGTTTTGTCATAAAATGCTAGTACAAATTGACATGACATAATTTATCATGTCTTGTCACAAACGTCTTCGCACGCCCGTGCTCGGCCCGCTGCATTGCCCAGTAAAGGTGGTATATGCATAGGTGGCAATCGTGCCTGGAGTTGCAAGGCTTACAACACAGGAAATGTACGATGCGTGTCTGACATGATCGACATTAGAAACCATGTTGACAGTGATAATAGATCATGAACACTCACGCCAATTACGAAGGTGGCAGCCGATGGGTTTATATGAGCCAATGGTACCTTGTGAGAGTACAGCGCCTGTTACGTTAGAGGCGTCAGTGGTTAAGATAAACTCTCTAGTGAAGTCTTACATTTGTTCTTACAGTCAATGTAGTCGGGGTCAAAAGTTATTTTGGCTTGCAGATGCGGGCAAAATCAGGGAGAAATTTTCTATAATAGCCTGCTAATAATCCGAGGAACTGTTTTATTTCTTTCAGTGTTTTTGGTAATTTAAACCATTCCGGGGCAGGGGTCCAACTACTCTGTACAACTAGTTGGGCCATGGGTCTTTACTAGGGGCAGTTGTTCAACTTTAAAAATAGTTGGACCACAGCACCTTTTAAGAGTTCCGTGGTCCAATCATTTAAAAAATAACTTGCCAACTCTAAAAACTTTTTTTTTTGTTCACGAGGTGGAAAATCCTCATGGATGTCCTCCGCCCTGGGGCGGGCGGAGGGGTCTGTCAGACTCTTACTGACTAAAAACCACCCCAGTGTTCCCCTCCCACACTGGCACCGGGGATCTTGGGATCTGTTATTACTTCCGCAATCCCCCGGCTAGTGCCGGCGCGTTGCAAGGTGGCTCTGCGGGCCACCTCAAGTCTCGGGGGGGGGGGGGGGGTGAGGTGTCTGACCCCCCCCGCGACGTCTGATAGGGGCGCGCGTGGAACATTACGCGCCACCACTTCGGGTCCGATGTGATAGGGGGAGGCGGACGTCCCCAAGTCCACCGTCCCTGGACCCATTTATGGGGGCTGGAAGAGGGCGTTATCGGCCCTCCGCCGATGCCCGGTGCCCTGCTGCGGGCTGGGTGAGCGGACAAGATCTCCCGCTCCCTTTCCGCAGCCTCCTTCTGCGACACGACTGTTTCGCAGAAGGACACCACCGAGTCCCAGGACTCCTCACTGCCGGCCATCGACTCGACCACGGCCGGCAGCGATAGGTCACTGCCTACTCCTGAGATGAAAGCACGGCGTGGCTCCTCCCAAGCGGCACACTCTGCCAGCGTATGCCGCGCCGTGTCCTCCCGGCTAAAAACCTAACCGAACCTAACTCCCCGTGACGTTGACCGTCTAGGGTTAGCGTATCCGCTGCGCGGGGCTCTATTTCTGTCTACAGGGTTTAAAGGAACCTAACCCAACGAACCTCGGGGTGCCCTGACGTCGACCGTCTAGTTGCGTTTCGGTCAGCAGGTCGACGGAGCCACACAGCGCGCATATTTAAATGAATTGGACCACGGAACTCTCAAAAGATGCTGTGGTCAAACTATTTTTGAAGTTGGACAACTGCCCCTAGTAAAGACCCATGGTCCAACTAGTTGGTCAGAGCAGTTGGACCACTGCCCCGGACATATTTAAACACGTGAACATGTGTATAATAGGTCGATACCGGACGTACATGTATTTACTGCTTGACAACAGAAATTAATATTATTATGGTAATTCCAAAATCTGAGTTAGTATTGAAAATTTTCTACAGATTTCATCACGGCCCAAGGAAATTCAATCCAGGTTTATACGTTCAGAATCTAGCTGCTTTTGTAGCATTCTTCTGTTACACAGTTGCATGTTGCAACGAACCGTCGTCGCAGCACCGTAGCTACGTGCTACGGCTACATGTTACATTAGTGAAAACTTTTGTATAAAAGTGAAGGTGATGGATGCAGGTCTGTAGTGAGCTGGTGGCTCGGTATTTATCGGTTTGAGTTTTTAATTTTTATTTCTAATCCGTCCTTTTCTGTAACTAGTTAACAAATTATATGTACTTACATTCGAGTACTAACATAACTATTATTTTGAAAGGCAAAGTAACTGAAATGTGAACACTGTATTTATAAACTAAAAACCCTTTATTTGAATTTATTTCACTGAATAAAAGTTGAAGTTTTACAGTTAAACATTATTTATTATTTTTGCCTTTTACTGAAAAGCAGGAAACAGTTTTTACGTTACATCAAAATTATGTATCGAATGCTTACGTTACACGTATCCCTTTGCTGGTCGTAAGTACATAGGTAGTAGACACATCAATCAAGCGCATGCGCATAACGTAAGTGAACACATTCGAAGAACATACTTCAAAGAGGCAGCAAGTAGATACCAGCTAATTTTGGGATCGTTTGAGACTTTGTAGTAGGTACACATGCGTTGAAGTAAAGTCGTTGCAACCTACTTAAGTATTCTCGAGATAAAAGAACGAACTTGAAAGCACTGTTTTGCTTTGTGTTATGGTTATGGTGCTTTAAGTGTAAAATTGTGTCCTGGTAATTATGGACAATAGTGTAGATGTGGTTTTAACCGACTTCCAAAAAGGAGGAGGTTCTCAATTCGGCTGTATGTTTTTTTTTTTTTTTTTAATCTTTGTTACGCGATTACTCTGTCAACTATGAACCGATTTTAAAAATTCTTTTTTTGTTTGAAAGGGTATACTTCCGTCAGAATCTGATGAGGGGATCTCATGGAAATCGAGGGAAACCCTTAAATTTTATATGCATATCTATAGCGATTTGGGTATTTTTTATAGTATTGCATATATAGTAGTGCATTTGCTCTCCGAAAGCACCATTTGGTGAAGTGGAACTGATGATGGAGACCACAGATGGCCACCGGAACAATATAATAATGAGTACCAATGCCTGCCAGGGTTGCGAGTTTGTCCGAAAGGGATATCGTGGCCCTGGCACACAGGCAAATGAAGGAACACGGGTGGGTTTTAGTCAGTAAAAGTCTGACACGCCCTCCCGCTCCGCCCAGAGCGGGAGAAGTTATTTGATAATTTCCCAACGCAAAAAAAAAAAAAAAAGGCTAAACGGATGTAGCTGAATACCAGTACTTTATTTATTTATTTGCTAACATGTAAAACACTGGTTAGTAGGCATGCATTAAAATTTCATGACACAGTATTGAGACATGCACCCTGTAAGGGCATTGCAAATTGTATAATATATCGAATTATTATTATTAAATTTAATTATTAATTACATACTATTGACTGTGATTATTGCAATTTATTACATTATACTAAACATTTACCAATAATTTATTACTAACAATTCGTTCATTCATTTAAGTCATATACGTCACACATTTACGTCAAGCTTAATAGTAGGTACAAGGTCGATCGCTTCACAATTTGTCAGTTTTAAATTCCTCAACGGTATAGTAGCCTTTCTTTATTAATAGAGATTTCAACTGTTTCGAACATGGGTAGTATTAATCTATTCTTGTTCCGTCGGGTATAGTTTTCATTTAGCTCGATATTAGATTTGATGAGGTGCCTATTTTTCCTAACGAATATACAACTTTGCAGTATGTATATTGCTGGTATGTAATTTACATGGAGCGACTGCTTATCTGACCAGTTACTGGGTAACAAGATACCCCGTAATACGATCAGAGTTAATAAATATCCTAGTTGGTATAAAAAAGGAGCATAGTTTTGCATATAGAATAGAATAGAATAGAATACTCTTTATTATGTACACCATAAAAGTATAGCATATTTAGTAGAACTACGTATAAGTTAGAAGAATCTTTGGGTAGAAAAAAATATTTCCTTCTCACACCTAAATAGTTTTCCGGGTACTGAAATGAAAACAAAAGCTTACAAAATGTAAATAAACGAAAAAAGTGGCTTTCCCGAGTTACGAAAACACCATAGATCCCATAGTATTGTCATCAAATCTGTCGGAATAAGAGATGAAATTCTATAATAGCATTAAGTTAGGAAAATATTGGTAAACAAAGAATTTTTCAATACACTTCCTCGAAAACTGGTTCATATCGCACTACGATTAGGTTCACAATGCAATGTATTTCATACGCGTGCGATTTTTTATTTTCCAACACGTGTGCGGGAATAAAAATTGCCACATAACTTATATCTATACTTAGTCCAAATTGGTTCAATTCTATTCACACCGTCTCGCGCCAAAGACGTTCCTCTCTATTCGGAGGTGATTTTTTTTTTCTCGGCAAAGATGCGAGATGATGATTGATGATTTTTTTTCTTCGGCGTTAATATTTTTGGAATACCTAAAAAAAACGTTTATGAACAAATTAACATTTATTTGTGTTCTAAACTCAAAAATATTAGAATTTTCTATTTTTCATATTAGGAGGAGGAAGGAGAAGCAAAGGTATAAAGCCGATAAACAGTTATCGGCTTTATACCTTTGCTTCTCCTTCAACCTGGCGAAAGCAAAGCGCGGAAAAAAAAGAAAATTAAATTACAGTTTCCTAATAATTCATGACAAAAATATTTTTCGTTATTTTATTTTATTTCTTCAAAAGTGTATTGAAAAACGTCGTTTGATATACGTGGACATTTGTTATTGCAGTTCTCGGCTCAAAACCACCTCGCTTACGGCTCGGGTGTTAATTCCGCCTCGAATGCATTATCAAACATTCTCCACTTGTATCAAAATGTACTATTTCCGATGATATGCGAACTTACTTCTGCTTAGGTAGATTTATTGATATAACTATAACTAACATAAATGCTAGGTAAGTTATCTATCGTGTCCATTCGTAGAGATTATTTATATGAGTCTATCGTAGCTCTATCTAAAAATGTTCAAATGAAAGAGCACGATGGTCCTTTTTATAAAAATAAATAAGACATTTCTATCTTGTTTATATTAATAAAAAAGACTAGGGGAAGGATTTTTAAATGTCTATAATAATATTTTCATATATAAATTTAATAATTATAGTAATTAAACTGAAATGTAGCTCAATCTCCTTTTCAGTAAGCTCATAGTGTGTGGATTTATAGTAATAAAATTATTATTAATAAATCAAACTAATATTATAAAGGCGAAAGTTTGTGAGTGTGTGTTTGTTACTTCTTCACGCTCAAACGGCTGGACCAATTTTGATACAATTTTGTATGGAAGTAGCTGACACCCTGGATTAACATATAGGCTACTTGTTATCCCGATAATCGCACGGGATCGAGACTTACGTGGTTGAAACCGCGGGGCGCAGCTAGTTATTCAATAAAACCGACAGACGACAAATCGTCAATTTTTCGACAGTTCACTTGCCGTTAAAATGTGTCAATTTTGTAACTTTTTTACAAATATGTCGTATTGTCAGTATCAAATAGGTTATAAAATTTCATTAGCACAGCTGACAATTTCAACCAATAGTTATTTCGCGAGTTGTGAACTTATGACCATGAGATAAGTGAGTTTATTTATCGGAATTGAAACTGCTTACTCATTTATTTATTGGGACTTTGACGGTCTGTCCAAAGTTAGTCACATCTAACCATAACTTTGTTACGCGGAATAAAAAGTTTTATTTTGTGTGATTAGGGAATCAGTTATGATAAATATCTTTCAAACTGGAACTGATGTTGTTTCACATTTGTTATACAGGCGAGGAGATAATATCTATAGAAATACTAGTCACATAAGGTTCCATACATCCTTGATGCAAATGTCGTTCGTGCATTGTTATGTATTGCTATACAAAGAGATAATCTTAAGCGGTTTAGCAATTGTGACGAGGCAGTACAGCTGATAATCAAGAGTACCATTGTAATTACAATATCGTGTTTGATTAATGTTTGATAAATATCAATGCTTTGTGACATTTAAATTTTATAATGAAAATAATTTTAATCTGAGGCTGCATTTACCTTTCTTGTGGTTTGGAATTTCGCCCTTTGCATGGCAAATCGTTTTCCAAGCAACATTTTGTTTATAACGGATGATGTGTCGTCGGTTGACTTCAAATGATTAGAATCAGCATTACAACTCTCTAAATGATTATTTCAGAAAAAAACATTAATTGAAGAGAGCTAGTTGTATTGCTGATTCTAATGATTATAATTCTGTAAATCCATAGTTGTTACGGCCGCAAATCAAATTTAGATCAACATACAACCGGTTACTGACCTGCAAATTGCAAAAAACGTAATAAAATTTGAATTTCGCGGGCTACCTTAGCGCATCCCCCTTAAAATGACACGCAATGTGAAAGTGCGCATAATTCAAGAAACAATTTACAGTTGTTAATAGAAACTAAAAGAAAAAGAAAAAGTTCCTGGAACAGTAGACACTAGAAAGTTTAACTTATTCAAACAAGCATAAAGTTCGTTGCTAAAGAGGAAAATGTTGACATTATTAGTATCTAGGTACTTACGTACGAGTACTTGCTGACTGAAGTGGAAATGATAGTTGGCTAATATTTAATCTCAGATGATTACTGATTACGTTGGCAATTTCAGAGTATCGACATTTAGCTTTGTTGACATTGTTGGAACTATTGACGTACACATCCGACGTCATATTAACTGTGTACATGGACATTGATAATCGTAATTAAGTCATTTGCGTCTAAGATTCAACTTGATTGTTAAAATGGCAGTTAATTAATTTATATTAGGTATTCGAGACTTCGGTCAGGGCAGTAAACATAACTAAAATATTATTAATAGAACGTTAAGTTATAGGATTGGTGTGTAACATGCGTCGTGAGTAGGGAAGAATGCACTTTCAAAATATTATCTCTATGTTATGCTCATGATAGATCGAAATAACTATTCCTAGGTCACTTATACTTTTACCGTTGTTTGTACCTTATTGTATTAAGTAGTAGCCAATTAAATTGATAAAATTATCTCTGTTACAAGACCTTAGACATTAGTGAGCGGCCTGATTAGCAAATTCAATCACGCTTCGAAATGCCTATCGTATTATTTGCATGTGTTAACTTGTATGTACACTTATCGTCTCTTAATTGCCTCTGTGACCTGTCTGTTCGATATATCTTCATTATAAGGTTATGATTCCGAGAAACGCGACTCAATTGTTTTGTCTTTGTTGATATGTGTTGTTCGGTACCTACAAAAATAATGAGTGTTGGTTGTGTCAAGAGGGGTCGGTTGCGCAGTGCGTGTGGCGAATTTGGCGAGGCGTTAGAGTCGGGGAGGCAGCCGGCTTGGGCAGGCGCGCAGGGTGTCTGAGGGCGAGGGATGGCAGACGGAACCTTCGCCCTGATGACCCACATCCGCACCTCGCCGCCGCCGCGCCCTCTCACGCATTTCTTTCTACATTCACCGTCTCAATGAAAACGGTCATTACCTTAAGATCATATTCAGTGTCATCAGGTACTCCTGAATTTATTTGATAAAAAAATAATGAATGGTTTTGTAATTACTGTATACATTGCTGTAGAAGTAGTACGTGAAATATGAAATCATTATATAGTGTAAAATGTTGCGGTAGATGTTTGGTGTAGCTGAAGTATGGGAGCATTCTTTTAGAAATATTCCATAATTAAATACAATTTCAATAAATAAATAAATGCTGTGATGGGAGGAGATAAGCAACTAAGAGTAGATAACAAAATGTTTACATAGTTGGTAAATCCAGAATAGGGAAGAAAGTACCTAATTATGTTACTGGAATTTGTATAAATTATAAAATAATTTAAAATTAAATCGTATCCACAAGCACTTACCTAATTAAAAGTATCGTTTGGTAAATATTTATGTTAGCCACATCCATAGCATTGTTTGTTTTCTACCAACTGATAATAATGTTATCACAGTTATCAGTTCAACACACCTACATAGTGACTTCAGTTTCATGTCTGCATGGTATGTTGTACACAGTACATTCCTTGTATGTTTTGTTTCATACCTACTACATACTTATGGCACATTTTATTAATTTTGTTTTTTTTTTCTGTAAAGAATGATGTCCGTAGATTATACCTAAATATTAACAGCAAGACATTAAGCAAATCCACCATCAAATTTGTTTAAAAAGTAAAATTTAATTAAATGCAGGAATTTGTTTGTTGTTGTGGTACGTTTAATTAGGCGTCATGCCACGTGCTTTATCGAATGTCAAAATTGATAATAAGTTGAAGAGTAGTCGGAGCAGAACACCGATCTTGCGGTAATGTGAGGGTGGCGGCGGCGGCGGCGGCGGCGCGGAGTGTGGGCGCGGGCGCAGGTGTACTGACCGGTGTGCGCGGGCGGAGCGGGTGGCGGCGGCGGCGACGGCTCGGTGGAGTTGGTCGGCGCGCTCGCGCAAGCGGCCGCCGACGGCGCATCTTCCGCGGCGCGGACGGGGGGCGGCGGCGACGGGCCGGGGGGGGGCGCGCAGAGCGCGACCAGCCGCAGCAGCGCCACGCACCACCACCAGAGCACGGCGGCCAGCGCGCGGGCAGCGCGCCCGACGCGGCCCGGGGCCCTCTCGCGACCGAAATACGCGCACCGTTGACTCGTGCACCGGCGAGCTCGCTCCTTCACCCGGGTATTCGTGCGGCGTCGGGACGGCTGGCGAGGCGACGCGGGTGCGCGCGCGCGGCCACACGGCGACTGGGGCGCCGTTCCCGAGAGCGTACGACCGCGCCCGAACACTATTTCGGGAGCGACGCTCCGCGCCGCTGCCGCCGCCCGCCCGCCGCACGCTGCCAATTTTACGCGAAATTGCGGGCGGGCGGTGATGCGATATGTACCACACCGCGGCCACCTGCATCTGCGGCACCGGTGCGCTGCTCAATAACATTCTGCGAGGATTTGCCTTTTTCATTGAGAGGGTTTTTTTGCGAGGAGGTGTTGAGGGCGCGGACCCGCACGCCGCCGCTCCACACGTGCGCCACCCGTCTATTCAAAATAGTCGGCGGCGAACGTGCTGCTGGCCCGTGTCAATAGATACAATGTCGCAGCTATTGGCAAGGAAACAGAGACTCGCACTATCTCACTGTCTCGCGCTCTCTGTGTTGTGAATTCTTATGCACGGTTTATATTTAGACGTAAAATTATTTCTGATATAGATAGGTGTTTGACATTACGTTGAACTCTCATACGTCGGGAAGCTCCACCTGTATAAATATTCTGTGCCACAGGAGCGTAATGTCTGAAATGTTATTTAGCGAATCTTTCACGTAAATAACTGCAACGCGATGAAACAACATGATACAACTTAGAAAACAACATTGTTTCTTTAATAAAAAATAAAAAATAAAGTTTTATCAAAAGCTACAATCTGATTACGTAAATTTATAATAGGAAGTTGATAAATACATAGTTTACATACATTATTTAATCGGTTGTAAATACTCTTATTTTTTTTTACTAATAGAGGCTTGATATGAATAGATAAAATTAAACTTTTTATATCCGTTTGACGAGGTTTTTATATACTTATTTTCATTACAATTGCTTTTTTTAATGCAATTATAAAGATGTTTGAGTTTAATGAGTTAAAGATAGGTTTAGAATAAACTGACTTAAAATCCATACTATCCTGGTCTCAGAGTCTTGGCTAAAGCCTTGCCTCCCTTCAACTTCCAATTTCTTGCCGGCTTTTCAACTAATTATAAATTACTGCGTGTGTGGTGGTGCTGGCGGTGTTGCCTTAAGCCTTGGTCCACATATTCGTTTTCCATTTGTCGATATGTCGGCAGAAACCCACCGCAGAACGAGGGCGAGCATCTCTTTTTGGAAGTAAACCTGAATCACGTGAAAATCCTTATAGGTGTTTATTATAACCCTTCATCACGTATGAACTGGTCCTCTTTTAAAAAAATATCTTAGAAACCGTAAGAACGAAAACCTAAGTCATACAATCATCATGGGGGATTTTAATATTTGCTCAGTGAGAAACGATTCCCACTCTTCTTCTCTTCGATTAATAGTTCAGTCGTCGAATGTATCAATTCTTCCTTTAAATGCTACACACCACTTCCCAAACTGTAATCCCTTACTTTTGGACCTTCTCTTTGTCTCCTCTGCGCAACATGCCACCAGCCAACATTGTCAATGCCCAGCTGACATGTTTTCTTACCATTCCCTATCCTGTAAAAGTCACCCACCTAATGCAAAACCTAAAATTCTCCTGCAGCGCAAATTTAGTGGCATGAATACAGATGATCTCCGAAGAGATGCTAACAGTATTGACTGGGCTCCTTTAGTCAATGTTGAGTCGATGGATGTTAAAGTCAATCTGCTGACAGATAGCCTTATGCAGCTGTACGTTATTCACGCTCCCATTCGTACAGTAAAAATCAAACATCTTCCAGCACCATGGCTATTAGACGATATTGGAAGTATCATGCACAGAAAGGCTGTAACAAAAACTAAATTTAAGTATCGACCCTCGCCGTCGTACCGAGAGATTCTTGTGGATGCTTGCGCAATCGCTGCAATAATGTGTGCAGAGATGCCCAACGCCGCCAGATCCTCAGTTGAAAACGGAGATCCAGCTAAAGGCTGTTTTTTTAATCCATGGAAGTTGGAAAATCTTGCTAAGAATCAATTCCTACAGACTAAGATATAGATCTACTGAATCAACACTTCTCACCTTCGTCCTATATATTGTAATGGGATCATGAAGGCAGACAGTTAACTTTCTTTTAAACCTTTGAACTCCGGACCATCCCCCATTTATTTGTAGTAATTTTTTTTATTTTTTACTTTAAATTACGTCTAACGCAAAGGTAGTGACTATGTAAGTCGGAAAATGATACTCCCTGTCCTCGACAAAATCCTTCCTATCCTGTGCTATATCTTTGACTACTCTATGTCCTATGGTCTTTCCATCGCTGTAGAAAAAAGCCAAAATAACTCCTTTACCCAAAAAAATCTAATCCTACTTCCTTTTCTGAATACCGTCCCATCTCAATACTCAATACTTTACTGCATTCCACAATGTATATGCTTAAGTGGTAAACATTGGCTTTAGAACAATCGTGGACCTGGTTGGATAGTTCATCTTGCCTTTTCTCTCCAAAGACCTAGAACGCCTGGTCCACAATCAGCATAGTGCTTTTCTTTGTAAGAATAGTTTGCTGAATCCTTTTAAATCAGGTTTTCGTCCTGGCAATTTATATGCTTCTGTGCTAAACATTGGCTTTAGAACAATCGTGGACCTTGTCGGGCACAGCAAAAGAAGGATAGTCCATGTTGCCCTTTCTCTCCAAAGACCTTGAACGCCTGGTCCACAATCAGCATAGTGATTTTCTTTATAAGAATAGTCTGCTGAATCCTTTTCACAGCGTCTTTGGACCCTGTAGTTTCTTTTGGTGAAATAAAGAATTTATTTATTTTCAATCAGGTTTTCGTCCTGGTCAAAGCACCGCTACAGCCTTAGTTAACGTCACTGATGACATACAGTTAGGCATAGAAAGAGGAAATCTGACGGTTCTTTGCTTACTGGATTTTAGTAATACATTCAATACTGTAGATTTCGATATCCTGCTTGGCATGTTTCGCTCGATTAACCAAAATCGCATAGCCAAATTGCTTAACCAATAATGTATGTGCATAGAAGAGTCTTATCTTCGTAGTGTTATACTTCTATCGGTGTACCCCAATATTTATAAACTCTATTTCCAAAAAACTTCTTTCTTCCTGCCACCTTTAAATGCAGATGATTTAAAATTGTTTTAACATTCGCATTTGGCTGATGTCATTAATATCCTTAACAAGGATTTGGTTTCAACTTGCGTGTGGAGTGAGGTACATGGGTTGCAGGTTAACCCACCGAAGACTCATGTCATTTAAATGAAATGAAATCGTTTATTCTGTAAACATGATATTAAAATCACTTTTACACGTCATATAAAATAAAAAAAATCTAGATGTAGCCGACATTTCCTATCTGACTACCCCTGAGAAGAAATGGCGAAACAAACTCAGGGGTCAAAGTCTCTTTTAAAGTCCAGACATAATCTTGGTCAGATCATGTGAGGACCATGTAGATCCGTGTCTGAAATGGTCTTTTGAGGAAAGAACCACGCAAATTTGAGCGGACCTGTCCAATCAGTGTAAGCATCTGTCAGTAATCGTGCAGCTCAACTCAAAACTTAAGGAGCTCAACGACTCGACGAACAGTACCAAAAAAAGGACATTTGGGTAGGCCGCATAAAGCGCTCAAAATGTCAGACCATCACTAAAACTTAACTGAGAAAAGAAAAGAAAGGAAAACATTTAAAGAAAAAAAAAATGACCCACATTCACAATAAATTAAATCAGTAAATATAATACTTTTCAAAGTAAACATTCATGTAAAATTGTATACAATATTCTGCAATGTCAATATGTATATAAAATCATGCATAATAATTAAAATGTCAAGTTTTCTCACAGTTTTATCACAAGGCTAGCAGAGCGAGCAGCTCAATCCCAAGCTTTTTTGTCCTCTAAATAATCAGAAATCTTATAGTACCCTTTTTTACAAAGTTTAGTTTTAATACAGATTTTAAATCGTTTAATGGGTAATTGTTGTTGGCAGTTCAAGGATGATCCGCAAGACAAACAGGTCGAAGTTTCCCCAGGTTCAATTTAACGGAACTGTTATTTCAGTAATTGAGAAGGTTTGGGTTCTCTCTTATCTTAGAACATTTCAAGTTCTTTCATGACACACATAATAGATATCTGAGGTCATCGGAAAACTTGAGACTAGATATGTTGGTGCATTCCACCATCTTCTATGACAAATCATTTACTGTTCAAGCAGTACGGTTATGGAATGTTTTGCCTGTGTCGTTAAGACGTGCTCAATCTTTGTTACACCTTTTCTCCTACATAGTTTTTTAATGCGACTTTGAAAACCTGACTGGTGATAGTTTATGACAGTATAAATACACAGAAAGATGCTGTTGCAGCTGAAAACCATCACAAAATCTTTTGTTGATGGACGGGCCATTTAGAGGCACTAATCACCGATGAAATATAAAAGAAGGTCTAAAATAGGATACCATACAGAGAATAATAGACATCATCATAATCATCATTTCAGCCGAAAGACGTCCACTGCTGGACATAGGCCTCCCCCAAAGGGGCCATAATCGGCATGCTTAGCAGGCGGGTTGGCGATCGCAGTATGGTGTTAAAATGCATAGAGAAGGCGGCTGCCCATGCTCTAGTAAGTCCCTTAGTCGCTGTTTACGCCCACGGGAAGAAATAGGATGGTGCTATTCTTTACGTTCAGCACCACACGGCCAATACTAGACATCTTACGAACTGTAATTCTTTTAACACATTGATGTGTGCAGTTAGGTTGGGAGAAGTATGAGTTGTTAATAAGATGACACAAGCTATTTAATAAGGGTTTGCTTCCAGATAGCGGCTGCAAACGGATATCAATATCTGCCTCGCCTTTTCCCAACTACACATGTTGGGGTCGGCTTCCAGTCTAACCGGATGTACCTCAATACCGGTATTTTACATGGAGCGACTGTCTATCAGTACTCCACAACCCAGTTACTGGGTAATACGATACCTCTTGCAAATGGTTCATCATCTTCATCATTTCAGCCGAAAGACGTCCACTGCTGGACATAGGCCTCCCGGAAAGGGAGGTGGGTGTTTGTCTGTTGACTAAGTTTTGATATCGTGTTGTAGGTACACTGGGTACACATTATCTACCTACACTTATGGGGTATACAAGCGTGAATATGTTATCTCATGGTAATTACATACAATATGAAGTAAAATAAATAAAATAAAATAGCCTTTTATTTCTTGCTGTTTGAATATTACAGGAAAATAATATAATACTACATGCAATCTAAAACATTTTAAATTCATAATTAATTACAATTAAATTTTTCTAAGCAATCTCAATTCAAAATCATTGATAATTAAAAAAAAAACACAATACCTATTAGTTTTTTATATTATTAGATTATTATAATTATGATTTATTATTGATACATTTTATTATTATAATTATTAAAAATAATTATAATAATATGAAGTATCTTAAGTAAAAACCAATAAGATTTTCACTTATTTTTTCATAATCACACATAATATACAGTAGTACCATTAGATTTCCTTCTTTTCCCTGAAAACCCAATGCTTTTGACGGTCGTCGCCATAGTAAAGCATGATCAGTAAGCCAAGCCCTTTTAAATGAGATATGTCTCAAGTCTGTTGACTAAGTGTTGTTGTTCTCCTAGTCTGTTAATGGTTAATGAACTTTTTTATGTTAGTTAGTTAAGCTGTTTCTAAACTGATGTATTGATAATGTAGTTAGGCATATGCATGGTAAAAATAAGTTCTGTTTTTTTGTACGCTTTAACTGGCAAAACATGTAGCTCCTTTTTATTTATTTTAATTCCATCCACAATGTGCATGTATTGTACTTACTCATGTTTTACAAAAATAAAATATCTTTATCTTTATCTTTAAGTTTCAATTTTGGGGACGCCAGTTCCCATCGTCCTTTGTCCCGATAGTACATTTCCGTTGGATAATTTTCGAACAGCCGCGGGCAAAAGCTAGTAATTTATAATAAGATTACCGACCTTTATTGTGAGTATGTGTCGATTCGATATTTTAAAACGTTTATATTTAACTAAACACGTCGTACCTATAATGTAGTAGAGCAGAGGTGGCCCAGTGGCAACGTGGCCTCGAACCCAGACAAGCGCTTTACTTTGTGTAAATTATTTCATCACCACTGCTCTAAAAACGGTGAAGGAAAACATCGTGAGGAAATCAGCATGTCCAAGAACAAAAAAATCGAAGACATGTGACATCTACCAACCCGCACTGGGCCTGCGTGGTGGATTACGGCCCGTTCCACTAAAGCGCATGATGGGACTCAGGCCTTCTCTCGTTGAGAGCATTGAAAGGAGGCCTGAGTCCCAGCAGTGGGAACATTTTGATGATCATGATCTGAACATGCAGGATACCAGTACTTTAGTGGATGCTCATTGTACTGACACATATCTAATTCTATTCATAGTATAAAACAAAGTCGCTTTTCGTGTCTTCTTTCTATAAATATCTTTTAAACTACACACAGTATTTGAATGCGCTTTTCGCCATAATTTGGAGCATTTATTCAAAAAGGTTTAATATGTGTAGAATAAATGCATCTTTAACTTAGATTTAGGACAGAAATCTCGATGTTTTGACATGTGGTGAACATCAGCAGGTCGGTAGTTATATAAGGGGGCGCAAAAGTAATGTCATAATGTGAATGGGCTGCATTTTGTTGCAAATAACAAAAAATTGGGTGTGTTGTCACGGTAAGTTTGTGTAAAAGTGTAAAATTCGATTAAAATTCGCAAAAATTATATCGGTCAAATGACCACCTCCTGAGATGATGCACATTTATGCTCATTTTATTTTTTATTTTTTTATTTTGAATTGTTGCTCGCAAAACATCTGGTTCCAAATTGGTGATCTTCATCGTTGGCTTTCAAGACTTGCAAGGTTTGTGGTTTGTTGTCATAAACGCGAGTTTTCAAAAAGCCTTCTGGTCTCTGATCTCTGTCGGATCTAATCAGCCAGTTCAAATGGCCAAAACGAACGAAACCACACGGCCCGGAAATAAGTGTTTAAAAATATCCATCGTTGCCTGAGCTTTGTTTATCGCTCCATTGCATTGTCGACTAATTATCTATAAGTCTACAATAAAAGTATCAAATCACAATGGTAAGACTCCATTTGCAAAAATTATGGCACATTCACACTATGACATAACTTTTGTGCCACCTGTTACAATAATACAATGTATAACAGAAGAGCATCTCGTAACTGAATGAGTACATTAAATAGCTTCCACGAGTGCTGCAGCAGCCTGCAGCGCCTGCAGCATGCTTAAAATTAAATGTATGTTCAGCGCACCCTGGGCAGTCAGCCTCACCACCGCTTTGCTGTCTGGCATATACATATTTTTACCTTTATGAGCTTTTATCATATGTTCGTGTCAATTTAACAAAAACTGGCCAAGTGCGTGTCGGACCACGCACAATGGGTAGTTGGGATGAATTTATCCCAAAATTAAACTTAACTTTGTACCAAATTGAAAAATATGTTCTCCCATACATCGATATACGTCACAGTCAATTCTCTAACTGCAAATGTAAGTTGTTCGACTATTAATCGTAACTTGTAAAGCCTACTTAGCTGTGATAGTTTTCCTTTTAATTTCGTTATATGTACTACAGCCATGAATTCACATTTTCACATATTCAAAAACACTTGAGTCTAACGAAAATTACGCAAACGGATCTCTGAATCATAAATGGTCTTCACAGAGACTCAATATTTTTGAACGGCCTTTAAAACGATATTCCACATCATGGGAAAACGAGAAAAAAAATCACCCCCACTTTACGTGTACAGGAGGTACCGTTTTTTTTTTCTATATTTTATTTTACAACTTTGTCGGCATGATTAATATGTGTTTAACCATGCCAAATTACAGCTTTTTAGTAGTAACAGTCTCTGAGCTAAGCCGGAGACAGCCAGACAAACAGACGGATGGACGGACATGGCGAAACTATAAGGGTTCCTTGTTGACTACGGAAACCTAAACAGGAAGTGGCTATAACAAGGGTTTTTTTTTTTTTTTTTCTTCTGGCTTCGCACGGTTTGTGCATTTAGCCAATGTCACGTTTTAGTTCTTGTATAATATTGATGAAATGAATTATAAATGCATGATGATGATATCCCCGCCCACTCCCCTTGAGTTTCAGTAAAGATGTGGCACTTTACTGAGACCTCACGCGGACTTCTTGAGAGAACTTGAAGCGAAGTTGCACTGTTTTGTTTCATTTGCCTACACTAATGCACGTTCACAAACACTTAATGGTTAATAATCCACCATTATTACACATTAATATTCGGCTAAACACAAATTTTGGAAAATTAAACAAACTGCTGAACATGACGCTTCACTTTCCCGCCAAGAAGTCCAACAAGGGTTTATTAGTGTAGAGTCACTATGCTTACAGTTACGCAAAATTCAAAAGCGTTTTCCTAGTTTAATGAAACTTACTTCTTTGAGAAAATACTAATTTCATGATATTTAGTATGGATTCGATAATATAACATGTTCGTAACACAATAAAATATCTTAGATATATAATACTTTAGAAGAAAATCGCTTTCGAGTCTTGCGAGGTATTTATGCTCGTGACTGTACCTAATACGCTGAACGGCTGAAGTGATTATTTAATAGGTATATACGTGAATAGGTGATCATGTAGATCAGCCTTTCCCAAAGTGGGCGTTAACGCCTCCCTGTGGGCGCTGCAGGCCTAAAGGGGGGCGGTAAGAGACCCAGAAAAAAATGGGGGCGTTGTGTAGAGGCTTGGGGGGCGATTTGTAATTTCATCTAGATTGTAGATTATCTAGTTTAGTGACATCCTGCAGGTATAAGGACAAGTAGGATCACACCTGGATGGCTGTGCCCATTGTGTTTCTCTAGTCAGTATTTCCCATTTGGTAGGTCGCAACCCGGTACCGGGCCATCGAAATAAAATACCGGGTCGCAGCATTCCCGCCTTGTTTTAAATTAATACTATCGATCGACGTATCGTAAGCGCCGCCGCCCCTGGCTGACAAGACGACACGGTTTTCAACACTAGCTTACCTTAAAAATAAACATAGAAACCGACTTGAAGTGGAACCAGATCTCAGGATAAAACTTTTATCATTTGCGACGAACTTGGATCCTTTGGTAAAAAATAAGCTGCTCCTTACTTCGCACTAAAAAGTCGATTCGATACCGAAATGTAGTTTGAAAAGTTATAGTAAAAACATTTTTAATTGTAATACTTACAATTTTTTTACATTTTCTATAGTTATATAAAAACTCACAAATGTCTCTCACATATGATACAAAAGTTAGCAGAAATTTGACAGTTTATGAAAACTTATCCAGCACACATAAAATTGCATATAACAAAATAAAAAAAATAACCATTTAGGCAAGAAGCCATGGCATATATACAAGAAAAAAGGAACAGAAAAATACGTACAGTAACTGTAATTATATAAATTTTATCTAACTTATGTATCTTCTGTTATATTGTCAAAAAACAAAACAAAAATTATAAAAAAAAATGATGCTGCTCTGGTGGAAATATTATTCTGTCAGCAGTCGAAATAATTCTAGTCTAAAAAATACATGTAACCAGCGGGGGGGTTAATACTATTGAGTGGGGCACGAAGGGGGCAGTATGAAAATTACCGGGCCATGGCTGAACGATGTCTGGGAAACACTGAGTTCATTCATGGGGACTAAAACATTTGCGTGAACCCTGAACTGCCTACCCCTCCAGAGAATACAGGTGTGATTATATTATATATCTTATGCAATAACGTATCTTCAGTAAGTCTTATTTACTGGAGTTACATCTTGATGTATGTATAGTGGCGTGTGCTATATAACATACGGCACACAATTTAATTTAATGTTTTGTGTTGCGTATTGTAAATTATTTTACATACTATTGTATCGTCATCATCATTTCAGCCGAAAGACGTCCACTGCTAGACATAGGCCTCCCCTCAAAGGGGAGGGGGTTGCCATAATCGCCACGCTTGGCAAACGGGTTGGTGATCGCAGTACAGTGTTAAAATGCATAGTGAACGCTGCTGCCCATTCTCTAGTAAGTCCCTTAGTCGCCTTTTACGACGACCACGGCAAGAAATAGGATGGTGCTATTCCTTACGTCCGGCACCACACGGAACGACTGAAATACTATTGTATAGAATCAAGTTTTTCTAACTACATAGTCAGCGGTGTTGCTGGTGAGTTTTTTGTGCCATTTCTTCTCCCCAGCTAAAGCACTAGGAAGTGGTGAAGTTTTTGGGGGTTTGTCTTATATGTAATTTTGACGTTCGAAGGCTGCTGATTCTCAGCCTAGTTTGAATCACGTGTATGACTTTTGATTTTGATCATTAGTCATGCAACCAACCAATTGGACGGAAGACATTCTATACACATTGAGAACTCTCTTTGCCTTCCAACCCGGATGTCAGACGACTTTACAGGTAAGCAATAGCCCGAAAGACTGACAACTGGTCTAACAATGTCATTTCTGAATTGAAAAGTGCTATTAGATTGAGGAAATAAAATTGACCGATTTCAGTCGCATAAATAACACTATTGTTGACCGATTTCTGTAAGTCGACTCCCAGGAGTCGACTCAAACGACGTAAAAGGTATGCGGATGATATTCTTAGGGTCGGTAAAAGCCTTTGACCTTTGCCATACAAATGCGCGGCACTCTCACGCCTGGCCGCCGCCGTTCGGTTTCATAGAGAATATTTATTTTTAGTAAGGAAAATATCAATATTTAAAAAAATTAAAAAACAGACTATTGTTACAAAAAAAAATCATGAAAATATCTTAAGTAGTTTGAAAGTAATATTGTTTTTATGTTTTGGCTTGACTTCCTGAATTTATTGCATACATTATTTTATTACAATACTTAAATATTCACACATGTATAGAATTGATGTGTGTTCTAGTTTAAATTTTTTTTTTGCATAACTTACTTGCATTATTTGAAGGTGTAATAACAGATTCAAAAGTCATTAAAATCATACCTGCGCCTTAAGTAGGTATTTTACTATTACCATGAGATATAATAAATTGGCGAAATGATTACAGACGTAATTTTATGTTACACTGAGAGCCGATCCATACGAAAGGACTTTTCGGATGACATAAATAAAAATACGGGAGTTGCCCCTCTAGGCTATTACGTATTGAGGGGTAATTCCCGTATTTTTAGGAACGTTCGCATTCTTATCTCAGTCTCAATCTGTCGTTTGTTGGTTAATTGACAGTTTGATTGATTGTTGATTTTTGACCAGATTTTTGCACTGATTGTCGCTGAGATGAAATAGCGACTTGAAGTTGAAATTTTTTTAAGTATGAGAATCGACCTTTAGATGAGAAGCTCGTGGCTAAGTAATGCAGTCGCGTGCGTCGATCTATCAGGTGAAGCTACGCTTGTCGGGGTTGGTCCGTGGATGGGTGACCATCTTTACATACCGAGACTTCTCCATGCCTCGAAAAGCACGTTAAGCCATTGGTCCCGGATGTCATTCTATCTTTGACAGTCGTTGCGGGTCGTCAGAAGAGCGAAAGTCTGACAACCAGTCTTACCAAGGGGTGTCGTATTACCCAGTTACCGGGTTGTGGAGGTCAGATAGGCAGTCACTCCATGTAAAATACTGGTATTCAGCTGCATCCGGTTGGAATCCGACCCCAAAAAAGTTGGGAAAAGGCAGGCAGATTAAAAGGCTAGATATTCTCTGTTTCAGCCATGGTAGGACTAGGGAAGCTTTGAAAGTGTGGAGGTAGTAGTAGGTGCAATGTGCTCATGTGACATCGCAGGCTGCGCTAGGCGGTGGCGCGGCGGCGCGGTCACTGCACTGAGGTCGCGATGCACCGGAGCATGTGGCCACTTCTCGCCCCCGCGCCCCCGCGCCCTCGCAACGCCAGAGCCTTGCGATCAAGACATGGGAGAACAGCGAAAATAACTTGAGAAACAAACCAACCACGCCTGTATTCTCCAAAAGAATGGACAGAGGCGTTTAATAACCAACAAGTCCAATAAAAACTATTCCTCTTTTTGGGGTAGTCAGATAAGTAGACTATTAACCGGACAAAATCTAAATTCAAGGGTGCTGAAAAAATCCTGATGGAGGAATCCAATTGCACTTTGTAAGTGAGTTGGTGCTTAAACCCAGGACACTCAGTAGTCCCGCGAACACTTATGAAGATATACATATTTATAAAACAGCTTAGAAGGCAACCTTCAAAGCTGGATGTTGTTAAGAGCGGGAAACAATTTTGATTAATTTAGCTTTTATTGAATTAATTTCATATTTTATGAAAAAAAAAACAAATCACTGTCACTCTGAGGGAGTGACACTGACTCGTTTTTTCATAAAAAAATCCTTGATTCAAATAATTGCAATAAAAAACATTACCTTAATTTTAGCCTTTGCGTAGACTAGGGTTTAAAATCCTTCCTTCCAAATGAAATGAAATTGTTTATTCTGTAAATAGGATCGGAATCGGATACGATCGTAATCACTTTTACACGTCATATGACATAACAAACACAACATAACATCACGCCTGTAATCCACGAAGGGTAAGGCAGAGGTGTACCTATAGTACACCCACATTTCGCTAGCTATGTTTAACTCCCATGTAATAGGGGGCAAGCCTATTGCCATCAACCGCTATTGCTTATTATCATATAAAGATGTAACATAAATAACGCACAATCTCTTAAGAGGTCATTGTACTAATTATTATGAACAACTTTTACTATAGAACCAAACCTGAAATCGAGAAAAAAAAAGCAGCTGTTCCCTACATTTTGATGAGTTATGAGAACATAAATAACATAAATAATAAAGAAACAGCAGATTTTTTTTTCTCGATTTCAAGTAAATTTTTTTTTTGTAAAAAGTTTTTTATTTTTCACTTTTTAGTGGGTCAATTTTTAACAAAAAATAGCTTTTCCCGATGCTGGGATGTTCATTTTTGAGGAGTTCTCCTGGTAAGAACCAAAAGAACTAAAACTCACCATATGCATTGTGATGAGCATAAATTGCTTAGCAACCATATTAAAATACCTAATCGAACCGCAACCCGTGAAATACTTATTATTATGTTGTTCCGGTGGCCATCTGTGGTCTCCATCATCAGTTCCACTTCACCAAACGGTGCTTTCCAAGAGCAAATGCACGAGTTACTATTAAAAATACCCAAATCGCTCTAAGTGTGTCTATAATATTTGAAGAGTTCCCTCGATTTCTCCAGGATCCCTTCATCAGATCCTGACGTGATGACAATGGGACCAACTGTAAAGTATACCCTTTCAAACAAAAAAATATTTTTCAAATCGGACTAGCCGTCTTCGAGTAATCGGGGAACGTACATAAAAAAAAACCGGTCAAGAGCGAGTCGGACTCGCGCACCGAGGGTTCCGTACGAATATATGATGTTGATGATTTCTGAAAAACTGTGCTATTTAGAGACATCGTTTTATTTTTCCTGTAATCTTTACATAAGCTTCTATCATATAGAATAATTTCAGATTTTTAGCTCTGCAAACTTCGGAGATAAGGGGGGGGACGGGGGACGGTATTTTTGTTTACATTTTTCATCAAAAGTCGGAAACTACGCTGCCAAACAAAAAAAATGTTTGAGAACGTGCAAATAGCGTTCTTTCATATGATACCCCACATGCTCTAAAGTAACCGTCATGAGAAGCTATAAATACATAAAATTGCAAATTATACAACTATCAACTTTAAACTCAAGATATCTAAGTTGATTTATGAATGAAGAAATTATCGCTAAACGTCATAAAATAATTTTAGTTGCAATGGAAACTGAACCATACGCAATTTCAGTTAAAGTTTTAAATCCCAAAGTATGAAATTTATCTCGTCTCATGGCGTTGACTTTAGTAGCCCCACTTCAAATTTTTAAGACCCCCTTTCATTCCCTTTTGCAAAAAAGATATATTTTTTTTAATTTCTTTCTTGCTTGCAAAATAGTTGGGCAAACGTCATCTAAAACTATTCCAAATTTCAAGTTGATAGCATTAGTAGTTCTTGAGATATCCAGGTGTGACAGACAGACAGACAGACAGACAGACAGACAGACTTAGTTTCACCATAAGGGTTCCTTTTTACCATTTTGGTACGGAACCCTAAAAAAAATGGTTCCGACGAATTAAGCTAGATAAGTTGAAATTTCCTATCTGACTACTCCTGGGAAGAAAAAAAAACTCATGACATTCTTTCAGCCATCCGCTATGCTTGTATCTTCAGACCTCTTGGTCCGCTCGCACCGGTTACTTTAAATTTTCATTAGCACGGCGGATCGCCGCCCGCCTCTCGCCGCCCGGGCGCCGACGTCTGCAATTACATTTCGCAATTTACAAATTGTCTTTTTATTTACGATGTATGCTTTCGTGAACACTTGTTTTATCCTCAACTTACTTTAATTGCTTCTTTGTTTGAGTACATGTAAATGAACAATTTTATATTTTCGAAATAATATTTTTTCAGGCGTGACATACAATTTATTATACTTCTTTTAATTGAATAAAGATTATCACAATCTTATAAATTTTATTATAATTCCACTAATAATAAAAATTATAACTAAATATTGCGTTTGTTAACAGGAAATCAAAATTAGATTATTTCGGATTATTTTTCGTCTAGCGCGTTGATGTCTTTTGTTCTATTGGTAACTTTATCGATTGAAATTGAAAACATAAGAAATCAAAAACGTCGCATTAATTTATTGTTTGGCATAATATAGAAATATACGTTTTTTCTCAAATATAGAGGCATTTATTGAACATTGACTTAAGTTCTACGTCTAAACTTTACAATGTAAAAAAAATATTGCATTTTTCTTGGTATTAGAAATACGCATTATTCTATTGGAAGGCCTTTCGAGAACCGCAATCCACGCCGGCAGATTGTAAAGTAGCTGTAGACCGTAGACTAGACTTATGTGATAAGACATAATAATAAGCACGTTCGCGGGCCGAGCACGGGCGTGCCAAGACGTTTGGGACAAGACATGATAAATTATGTCTTGTCAATTTGTACTAGCATTTTAAGACAAAACGGTTTTATCGCTCAAACTATGATAAAAAGTGTGACTCAAGTCATGTTACAGTAGGCCTTGGTTGCCCCGCAGCTACACCTACAATGTGTGGACCTGTGCAAGACGCGGCAGGTTCTAAACCGCTTTATGGCGCTTGACTATGAAGGAATTGTCGCAGAATTATGTAATGATCGGTAATCAATACTAAGAATATCTAGTTGACTACATACTCTCGTTTCATCTTGCATGGTATGACTTAAGTGATAATGTGCTGGTGTTTTGTGTTCAAAAGAAATAAGACTGCAAAATTTGCTTATCTATAACTAGCTTATGCCCGTGAGTTCGTGCGCGACAAATTTCTTGTTTGACACAAAATATATCCTATGACACTTGGCAACACTGTAGCTTTTTTTAATTATATAATTTGTTATTTTTCTGACATTGATTTACATTCTGTGATTACCTAGACTCATACACTGACTTATTATTTTAATTTTTTTTGGAAAACATATACTTTTACGATGTTTGTAAATATGTGAGCACCTTGTATCTATCTCATAATTAAGATATTTTTCGTTGCTTAATTTTTAATTATTTTTACCTATTGTGGTAAGTAATTTTATTTTATTCTAGGTGCATCGTTTTCACTTATAATCTTATAATTAATGTACTTAAACAAAATATTGTAAAACATTTTTAAAAGAGTAACGGTGGAGTTTCTTGCCCATTCTTCTCCATACGAAACTACCTTTTGGAAGGGGCGACTAGAATCAATTCTGTTTTTTTTGTACATTTTGACGTTCAAAAGTGCCTCATAGGTGCCTATTTGAAATAAATAATTTACTTTGACTTTGCTTCCCATTAGTGAAAGAATTTTCGGAATCGATTCAGTAGTTCCGAAGATTACTTATTACATACAAAATTACAAACAAATTTTATCTCTGTATAATATTAGTAGAGATTCTTTTTATTTTTGTTTCTTTTGCATTTATAAAACTAAAACGTTAAGCTTCATCTTTAATTAGGATAACTTAAGAGCATGTTCATAGGTATATTACTTACAAATTTTCAAGTGCGAATATTTTGCTAAGGACTGTGCCAAGCCTGTAAGTTCCATAGTTCTAGCCGTAACCGCGTAACTTTCATGGTTGTTGGAGGCAGGTTCACTCTTCATACAAAGCGATGTCGAGCGTCTCCGGCGCCACTGAACTAAGTACGCCTGCAGCCTTTGTTTGGAATTCGGAAGCTAGAGCCTCATTTTGTGAAGTGTGAGGCATACGACGTAAAATTTGCCACACGGTATACTTGACATATAGTTTTTAGAGTTCCGTACCTCAAAAGGAAAAAAGGAACCCTTATAGAATCACTCTAGTGTGTCTGTCTGCCTGTCTGTCTGTCGGTCTGTTCGTCTGTCACAGCTGATTTGCTCCGAATCTACTGGACCGATTAAGTTGAAATTTGCTACACATATGAACTTCTGTGACCCAAATACGGATATGTTACGTAAATAAATTAATTTTGAATATGGAGGTCACTTTTGGGGGGCAAATTAGAAAATTTAAAAAAATGTTTGGCTGACTGTACCATGTGACGTATCAAATGAAAGGGCTTGTTTTAAGAATTTTAAACAAATATTTTTTATAATTTAAAATACACACTTGAAATTATTTAAGAAAATAGACGAAAACTTACCCCCTTATCTCCGAAACTACTGAGCCTTAAATGTTGATAAAAATACAAAAAATAGTTCTTTACTCACAGATTACAGGAAAACCTATAAGAAGTCTGTGGTCTTAAAATAACATCGTAAATCACTCAATATTGTGCGTACAAACTTATATTTGCAGTTGGAATGTATGGGGATCATGTTTTTCAACTACAATGTTAAGTTTGTTCTTGGGATAAATTAATCCCAACTACGGAACCTTTCATTGTGCGTGGTCCGACACGCACTTGGCCGGTTTTTTGTTATAAATCACGCTACTGTTAATCTAAGGCTTCATCACGACGCTGATTTTATTTTTATCAAAATTGGTCCAGCCGTTGGAGCGTGAAGAAGTAAATAACATACACACACTCACAAACTTTCGCCTTTAAAAAGTGTGAATAGAACCACATTTTCTTCGTCTTGTCTCTTTTTCGCTCCCGATAATTACGACATCCTATTTCCACGTTTCATCTAATAGTGCGACATTGTGCCGTTTTTGAAGATCGAATATCGAGCCTGAAAAGGAAGAACATCGTAAGCGACATAATGTAGGTATATCACTTTTTCAATAAATAATGAAATAAAATCAATAAAAAACCTCTCCTGTAAATTTAAATTTATGTCGCTTACGATGTTCTTTCTTTTCAAGCTCGATATCATTGGTAATAAGTATATTTTTTGTGTGCCGAAGTCTCATTTTATTAGGTGTTAGGTTTATTTAACTCATAATATGCTGTCAGAACAATTTAATAGGTATTTGTAAATTGCTGTGTTCTCAGATGTATTTTTCGGGAATTTTGCCTTTTCTTTGTGTGCACACTGCACGAGAGAACAAAATATAGCACCTTTGTATTGTTCTAATAGGGGTGTACGTAAGTTTCATGGCAGTTGACAGGGCGTCGGTGAACTTGCCAACCACTGCCTTTGTCCCAGGCACCACAGCATTATTTTGTGAAGTGTGAATCACAATCTACATTCTTTAGTGTAGATTTTCTTCGCATCTCAAAAAACGTTTGTAGTTTTTACAAGTCGAAAAGAACGTCGGAAATACAAATATTATTGTTTCAAAATGGTCTGAAAGTCAGCACTTTTCTATCGTTAAAACCAGGCGAAGATGTTAATGAGACAAGATTGGTCTGCTCAAGATCGCGAAGAGTGACAGTTAGAGACTAACACAGGCTAATAAAAAGAACTAAACTTTATAAGATAAGATAAGACTTCTTTATTTGTTTAAACATTCAAAAGCAAGCAAGATATTACAGTCATCGTTTGAGTCCAATCATGTTTAGCCGCAAGTATCGGCGTACAAATATTTCCATAACATTGAAAATAGTTAACAATAACAAAAATCGATAAATTACCTAGAATAGGCACTTACAAAGTTAATAATTTAGAAACTTTATAAATTACAAATATTTTTTATGTTATAATGTAAAAATTCCATACTTATTCATTTAAATTTAATATTAGGTCATATTTAGTAAGTAGTATTATTAGTGTCAGAAAAAAATATAACTATTCATTAAAAAAAAACTTATTCGGCCAAAAATTCGGAGACACTATAATATGCTTTTTGCGAAAGAAACATTTTCAAACGATCTGCAGTTGTTGTATGCTTATTAACCGACTTCCAAAAAGGAGGAGGTTATATGTTCGGATGTATGTTTTTTTTTATTTTTTTATTTGTTTGTTCACCGATATCTCCGTCAATTATGGAGCGATTTTGAAAATTATATTTTTGTTTGAAAGGGTATACTCTCGAGGTGGTCCTATTGCTACCAAATCAGAATCTCATGAGGGGATCTCATGGAAATCGAGGGAAACTCTCGAATTTTATAGACAAACCTATAGCGATTTGGGTATTTTTTATAGTAACTCGTGCATTTGCTGCCGAAAATTACCATTTGGTGAAGTGGAACTGATGATGGAGACCACAGATGGCCACCGGAACAACATAATAATAAGTATTTAACGAGTTGCGAGATTCGATTAGGTACTTTAATATAGTTGCTAAGCAATTTATGCTCGTCACAATGCATATTGTGACGAGCAGTGGCAGTTCTCCTGGTTCTTACCAGGAGAACTCCTCAACAATTAACGTCCCAGCATCGGGAAAAGCAATATTTTGTAAAAGGTGATGAGCAGTTGACTTTAGGCTATTGTAACTTAGATAAATTAAAAACTGACCCACTAAAAGGTGAAAAATAAAAAACTATTTGTAAAAAAAAAAAACGACTTCCAAAAAAACACTACAAAGTGAAAAATAACTTTAATTTCGGAAGTCGGTGGCAAAAACTAAACTACAGATCCAAAGACACCGACTTCCGAAATTTAAGTTATTTTTCACTTTGTAGTGTTTTTTTTGGAAGTCGGTTATTTTATTTTTTTGCTGATAAGATGTATTATGCTCACATATTGATATTGTGCTTTTATTGTTATTATTTTACATCGAACAATTAGCCGTTTACTCTAACTGCAGACGATTTATAAAGTCATCACCTTAGTATGTGTGTATGGAATAGTTAAAGAACTCAAGTCTTTTGAGTATGTTCGTGTTATAGCGATAACGGGTACACATTAAATGTAAGTATGCGATTGTTAGCAAATGTGTTTGCTATGCTGCACAGCTGCACTTATCGCGACAGAACAAATTTGCCGATGCTCAAGGCAAGAATCCAGTGAAAGCGATCACAAGAGCATTGCCAAGACTGATACAACCGGGCTCTCTCGAACGAATATTCATATTTTTTTTATGAATCCACCAATCAGACCTTGCCTGCCACCACATAATCCGCAAAAAAAAACTTGTACAACTTCAATATTGATTCTTTTTACCTATTGTGGTATAGTAATTTTATTGTAGGTGCATCGTCTTCACATCATCATTCATCATCATTTCAGCCGAAAGACGTCCACTGCTGGACATAGGCCTCCCCTAAAGGGGGCCTGCCAAGCGTGGCGGTTGCCATAATCGCCACGCTTGGCAGGCGGGTTGGCGATCGCAGTATGGTGTTAAAATGTATAGAGAACGCTGCTGCCCATTCTCTAATAAGTCCCTTAGTCACCTTTTACGACATCCACGGGAAGAAATGGGATGGTGCTATTCTTTACGTCCGGCACCAAACGGACAGTCTTCACATATAATTATATAATTTGAATGTACCTATACAAAATATTGTAAAACATTTTAAAAGAGTAACGGTGGAGTTTCTTGCCCATTCTTCTCCATACGAAACTGCCTTTTGGAAGGGGCGAATAGAATCAATTCAATTTTTTTTTTAATTTTACGTTCGACAGTGCCATTTATGTGCTTTTTTGAAATAAATAAATTGACTTTGACTTGTTCCGTCTGAATATTCAGTCTTAAAGCATTTTACTGAATAAAGTTAATAAGCTTAAAACAAGTCGACTCTTTCCCAGTTGTGTTTTCTACGATCCATTCTCTATCCGTTTAATTATGCAAGTAAGTATTAGGTGCTTGAGAACGGCGCAGACTGAAAAGGAAGTATTGAGCTGTATCGAGCGAGTTGCATTAAAGAGTGGGCAGTGTCGTGTAATCAATCGGAGTTATCTGTCTGTTTACGTGTGGAGCGTCGACCTCGCACCCCGCGCCCCCCCTCCCCCCCGGCCCGGGCGCCACCGCGGGCCAGCCGCGGCCGCGCTTATCGCTCGCCGTGCACCCGGTGTTCCGCTTTGTTCTCAATTCCACGCTGACTTTGTACACACACATACACGCAATTAATTGTATGCTAATAACATATATTTTGCTATAGTCTGGGTGTTGTCTGAGTATTGGGGTGTAATATTCATAATTTTGCCTTTCAAGTATTATGCTGAAATAGATACTAACACCTTAATTAGTTCTTCTACACATTTACTTGAAGCTTTGGAAGTATATTTGAAAGGATATTCTATTACCTATAGAGATGAAAAATAGTACCCAACTAACAATTAAATCTGATTGATCTAGAACCCTTTTTAAGCGGCATGTAGGTAGATAGGTAGAGTAGATACTACATCATGAACGTTTCGTCTATTTCAGTTTCAGACATGGGTAATAAGCTAAGTATATAAGCATTGCATAAAACAATAACATTTTGGCACCAGGAATTTTTGACAACCCTATGCCATTACAAAACTCGATAGAGGAACTGACAATGCCTTGTCATTTACTCACAAGCCGTGTAGGTAATATTTATTGTATTTTAGATTTTTTCGTAGATGTTCCATTTCAACAGAAGAATAGAATAGAATCGTTTAAATACTCTTTATTTTGTCCACTATAAAATTATAGATATAAATAAAAAAAAAAATATGGGTTTTTTAGGGTGACTCAATCGGTCTTATCGCTAAAAGCAATATTTTAAAGACAACCTTTGGACGGATTTAGGGGGAAGGAGAGACAATACTGCAGGTAGTCTGCGGTGTAGTATTCACATACATACAAAAAATACATACATAACACATATTAAACTTATCTTTATAAAAATATTCAATAATAATCAGGACAGATATAGTGTGTGTGCGTGTGTGTGTGTTGGTAGAAGTGCAAGTTCCAACATTATCGCTAGAATTGTGAAATGAAATGAGCTCATATCAAGATTGACATCTTGTAAATGCCATCGGTCTCTCTCGTCTCGTCCTTCCAGACGATGTTTATTATTTTATGCGTAATTTTATAATATTGCGTTTAGCTGCTGCCCGCGGCTCCACCCGCGTGTTTTTTTTCTAAAATAAAAGTACCCTAAGTTGCTCCTTATAACATCAACTATCTGCCAGTGAAAGTCCCGGCAAAATCGGTAAAGCCGTTTCTGAGATTAGCTGGAACAAAAATCAATACAATTTTTTTTTTAATTGTTCTTTTTTTATAAATACCTGTGTGGTGCCGGACGTATAGAATAGCACCACCCTATTTCTTCCCGTGGGTGTCGTAAGAGGCGACTAAGGGACTTATTAGAGAATGGGCAGCAGCGTTCTCTATGCATTTTAACACCGTACTGCGATCGCCAACCCGCCTGCCAAGCGTGGCGATTATGGCCAACCTTTGGGGGAGGCCTTTGTCCAGCAGTGGACGTGTTTTGGCTGAAATGATGATGACCATATATATGTACTTTCTTAGGCATTTAGTATAATGCTGTTATTTTGACACTACAAACAGACACTTCAGTTTTATTTATTTGTATAGATTATGTTTTCTTCTAAAAAGTTAACATGATACTCTTATGATAATATGATGTATTTTGTCTCCAACTGTCTGTGCTGTCAAAGTTTTATTGGTGTCGTCTAGTGTCTAGTCTAAATATTATATGTAGTAGCTATTTAGTAAATTGCTATCGTGGAAGGCGAATTATTACAAAACAAATCCGCGGCTTCGCTCCCACATTAATAAACGTATTTTCTTTCTTTTTTTTCTTTCTTTATTAACCATGCATTTTTCCGGGAGAAAAAGTACACGGCCTATATTTAAAGCTTTCTATCAGAGTCAAAATGGTCTTAATGGTCTTTGGTCTTGGTGGTTGGTGGTTTGATTTTTGATCAGTATTTCTAGAGATACCTTTTACAAACATACAAACATTTAGCTAAGTACATAGACGTCAAAGAGATCATCTTCACTGCGCAATTCAAATGAGATACATTGACCGACCGGTGTTGTGATGCCCCCACACTCTGTCTAGACTGAATGAATGTTAATAACAAAGTGATTGGAACATCCAATTAAATTAATGTCGTGGTATTTATTTCGACATGTAGCTCCGAATTCCTTTTCATTTGATTTCCCAATCTTCGGTTCATTGTCGTCATAGCTTTATAATCCTCACCTACTAGTATATTTATATCGTCTTTGATATTGCCCAATTCATAGTTTCTTACCGAACGATAAATCTTCGTTCGCTCTATCACTCTATGGTTTCACACCTTTTAGTGAAGCTTTTAGTAAATTAATCAAAACGTAAACAACTGGTCAAAACGTAATCTAATAATATACTGTTTATGCCAGTGACATTAAATTTATTTTATTTTATTTTGTATTGTATAATGATTAATGACATACTTACCATAATTCAATGTAATTGCTAAGAATTACTTGACATGACATGATTATTTATGTTACCTATCTCTTATCTTTTTCGGTGTTTTTATAAGTTTTGACTAAATTGATGTTGAAATGAAATCGGTTATTCTGTAAATAGGATAGTAGAATCACTTTTACACGTAATAGAAAAAAAAAATCTAGATGTAGCCGACATTTCCTATCTGACTGAACAGGCGAAACAAACTCAGGGGTCAAAGTCTCTTTTAAAGTCCAGACATAATCTTGGTCAGATCATGTGAGGACCATGTAGATCTGTGTCTGAAATCGTCTTTTGAGGAAAGAACCACACAAATTTGAGTGGACCTGTCCAATTAGTGCAAGCATTTGTCAGTAATCGTGCAGCTCAACCTATACCTACTAATTAATGTTACTCAACAGCAAACCAACATTATGTTTTGCAGTGCCCTGACAGGGTTCATGTAGGTACTAAAGCCAACAGTAATTTATTGTAAAATGTGTGATGTGCATGAGAGCAAATAAATAAATAAATAATATAATTCTGTTAATATATTCTATACTCCATTTGAAAAAAGATTAGACATTTAAATAAACTTGTTTACAGTCCGTTCAACCGATTTTGACTTCTATTCCGTAGGCATAAGGATGGCATTAAAAGCAAAAATGTGGTTACAATTACAACTGTTTATTACAGTTGCCATTTGTCATGCCATCAACGCAATAGAAGTCAAAATCGCTTGAACGGACTTTATAAAAGGATTATTTAAATGTCTAATCTTATTTCAAATGGAGTATTATATAGTTATCTATAATTCTGCACTTAAATAGCTCGTAGATGTAGTACAAAAGTTATTTCATCATCATCATCACTGAAAGCTTTGACGGACTTGTGGCTAAGTAATAACAGCCGTACTGGTCAATCGATCAGGTTAAGCTACGCTTGCCGCGGTTGGTCCGTGGATGGGTGACCATCTTTACATACCAAGACCTTTTCGTGCCTCGGAAAGCACGTTAAGCCGTTGGTCCCGGCAGTATTTAGATCTTTGACAGTTGTTACGAGTGGTCAGAATCCCGAATGTCTGACAACAAGTTTTACCAAGGGGTATCGTGTTATCCAGTAACTGGGTTGTGGAGGGCAGATAGGCAGTCGCTCCATGTAAAATACTGGTATTCAGCTGCATCCAGTTAGACTGGAAGCCGACCCTAGCATAGTTGGGAAAAGGCTGGGGAGATGTGTGGTGGTCATCAGGAAAAAAGAATTGCGTTTTGACTTTCGAGGATGGTACGGTCGCTATAAACAACATGACCCAGAATTAATGCACAAACTCTTAGGGGGTTATTGTACTCATCATTGTGAACAACTTTTACTATGGGACCAACACTGAAATCGCGAAAAAAAATCAGCTGTCCCTCTACATTTAAGTTCGAATAACTCGTGAAAATGTAGGGTACAGCAGATTTTTTTTGCGATTTAGAAAGAAAGAAAGAAAGAAAGAAAGAAAAAACATTTATTGGGACTCGCACAGATCACAAATTAAATAAAACACACTCATAGAAACAAAAAAAAAGAACAAAACCAAAAATAAAACAAAGTAAACAAAAAGGTTTCAGGTTCGGTCCCATAGTAAAAGTTGTTCATAATGATGAGTACAATTGTGCGTTAATTCAGGGATATGTTGTATATGTAAGTACAGTGCCGTACACCTTGCGGGTCTCACTTTAGCCACCTTGCGGGTAGGCTTCGGTTTGCAAGTTTAGCAAACCGAAGCCTACCCGCGGCGACCGCGACCGCCGAGAATAAAACCAACCGACTTCCTGCTCGTTCTCGACCATCCGACTTCGCAACTTGATACAATCTATACTCATACACTTCTTTATACAACATTATTTTTAGTTTAAGCGAAACCGTAGTTAGTTATACTTTGTTCAGAATAAGGATCGATTTCAATATTTTTTACACCATGTTATATTTTGTCCCACAAATATTTAAGTGTGATGGAAAATGTTATCACCATTTAATTACTTACAATACAATCGCCATACGGTTAGGTACCTACTGCCAAATTATTATCAATGAGCGCAAGACGACCCTGGAGGCGCGGGGGCGGACGCCGTTAGCATGTTTTTATACGGACAACCCGGTAACACAACAACCTTATAACTTTGTTATTTTTCATGATACAGTTTTGAAATTTTGTACCTAATAGATTCTTTACATAAAAATACTAGACACGTCTTTCGGGTTTCGCATATACTAAAACTAATATTGCATAAAGTTTTATGTGCTTCCTTACATATTATAAAACAAAGTCCCCCGCTGCGTCTCGCGTCTGTCTGAACGCGATAATCTCAAAAACTACTGAATGGATTTTCAAACAGTTTTCAACCAATGGTCGGAAATTCATGGGGAAGGTTTAGGTGTATAAATCATTAAATTGGCTGTTCCGAATTCCTAAGCTATTTTAACCGGTATTTTATTAATCCTTATCCCATAAATTATGTTATTTAAGTTGGGCATTTAATTTAGATTACCTTTACATCAATAAATGCTTTGAAAGATATCACAGATTCAAAGTTACGCGTAACAATATAATTTATGGTTGACGGTGGCGCGGGAGTCATTTTCCTCTGCTATTACTACGACCTTCGATCAATAACGTGATTGATATGATTATTGATCGAAAACTACGACAGAAAAAACGGGTGAACGGATTTGGTTGAAATTTGGCACACAGATAGTTAATAACCTGTACACATAGGATAAATTACATTTACGTTGGATAATTTCCGAACTCCACGCAGGTGAAGCCGCGGGCAAAAGTTAGTAATTTATAAGATTACGGACGTATATTAAAATACGATATTTTAGAACGTTTATATAAATATTTTAGGGTGAACACTGAAAATCAGCGCTGTGTTGTGGGTCCCCATAGCACAGCATCATGCTGAGTGCAAGCCTTTTTGTCACAGTCGTGACGTGCAGCTGCCGACCATTTGTTTTTTTTGTGCTCGTGATTAGGTATATTGTAGATGTTTTGTGTAATGTTTACCTACTCGAGTTTATGTTTTCGTATGCACGTGTTTCTGTGACAAATAAAATAATTTTTCTTTTTCTTTGTTTCTTTTAAAATATCGAATCGACACACACTCACAATAAAGGTCAGTAATATATTATAATTAAACACGTCGTATATGTTGTTGAGCAGCGGGGCGAGCACGGCCTACTGTGACATGACTTGAGTCACACATTTTATCACAGTTTGAGCGATAAAACTGTTTTGTCATAAAATGCTAGTACAAATTGACATGACATAATTTTTCATGTCTTGTCACAAACGTCTTGGGCAGCCCGTGCTCGGCCCGCAGGGGTGGCCTAGTGGTAACGGCCTCGACTTACGGTCGTGTGTTCGAACCCAGACAAGCGCTTAAAGGCTTCTACATACCAGCGCGACTTGTCGCGCGACGCGACACGGCACAAAGGCCCGCGTGTCGCGGGACGGGCGGTGCCTTTGTGTCGCGTCGCGTCGCGCGACAAGTCGCCCCGGTATGTAGAAGCCTTTACTTTGTGTAAATAATTTCATCACCACTGCTCTCAGAACAGTGAAGGAAAACATCGTGAGAAAACCGGCATGTCCTATAGAACTAAAAATTCGAAGACGTGACATCTACCAACCCACACTGGGCCCGCGTGGTGGATAATGGCCCCCTCCCTCTTCACAGAGAGGAGGCCTGTGCCGCAGCAGTGGGAACATTATAATATATAGGCTGAATAAGTACCTATAATTTCTTTTTTTTTGTTTAAGACGCAGATATATGCCAGTGACCTTGAGTGATTAGCTTACGAGT
Organism: Tiliacea aurago; assembly: GCA_948098905.1. Lineage (NCBI taxonomy): Eukaryota > Metazoa > Arthropoda > Insecta > Lepidoptera > Noctuidae > Tiliacea > Tiliacea aurago. The sequence continues at coordinate 11,450,112 of OX402590.1, forward strand.
TCTGTATTGAGCTCACGCAACGCGTCGTACGTTCAGCCAGTAATAGGACTCGCCCATCAAGGAGCGCTGTCGCCAATTTGACGCATTATTAATTTATTATACACAAAACAAAAGGTAGTTTAATAAAATGCGTATACTAAAAGATAAATAATGAAATTATCTTTAAATTGGTGCAGGTTTCAGAAAAATACGCATGGTAGATTTTGCGCCATTCTCAGGTTTTTATCCGCGTTAGATATAACTTTACCAATTAATTTCACTATGTAATATAAACATAATAAAAAAAAAAAAAAAATCATTAAAAGTCAGTTATCGTCCCCTTAAGAGACTTGTTAGTAGACTATGAATTAAATTATGAACTTGAATTTTACATCAAAACTAATATAACCCTGAATATAGTTTATTTCAAGTACGCAGGGTATCGACCCCACCCGCATGAAAGGGTACAAGAACTTTTAAGAAGAAGTTTTTGGGAACTGACCTTAAAAAACCCCAAGTCAAATGCATATTTCCAAAAGGATGCATTAGAAACACGTAGGTAATGCAATGTCCGTCTGAGAGGCAGAGGTCAGCGTCAGTCTGCACCGTGCGCCTGTGTGTGTGTGTCAGTGAAATCGCGCGATGCACCGCGCGGCTGTGTGCGTGTGGCAGTCGCGCGGCGCAGCCTCCATGCGTCTGCGGCCTGTCTAGACACCCCCCCTCCTCTGCCGCGCCGCCTGCCTCGCTCTGCTGTGGTTAACACTACTTGCTAACAATTTCATTTGGTCAGGCTTTAAATATAATCCTATGTGGTTTCGTTGTAATCACCGCCAGGAAAAGTTTACAATGTGATGTTAAAATATCAATTAAGAGTTGTTATGAAGTCCTATTTTTACAACTCAAAAACGATTTTTTTTTTGTTAATCATGAAAGTTTGTTGGAGATAGTAATTATTTGGAGAGCGTTTCACAAACAGATCGGAAAAAGAAACGGAGTTTCAGCTTCAATGAGAACTGACAATCAGATTCGCGCTTTGCACTAACTACTTAAAAAATGTATACATTTCAGCTATCACAAAAACATAATTATTCAAAAAGCCGTAACGGACAACTAGTTCTTTATGATTCCAGATTTATATCTTATTCTAGTTACCGCTTATAATTACCAAGATCTGAACATAAAATACATGAATTTTTGTTTTTGTGTTAATATTTGATACAATTTATGATACCGGTAATGAGGTAGCTGGTAATCTGTGTAAGAATCCGAGTACATACATGTATAAGTGTTGTTGTTATTAGCAATGGATCGTAAACACGTCATTAGAAGCATTCCTGAAAGCTCTAAAGTTCACACATGCGTGACTTCAAGATAAATGCTGCTTTATCGCTCGGGACTTAGCGGAAAGGAGGCAGCGATAACACAACTGTGTGCTCAGAAATATAAGCAATAAGAACTAAAATTCCGGGAATATTTTTCATAATCAATAATGAGGCTTAATAACGAATTTTAATTAGATTTTTTTAGCAATTAAGCTGAAAGTGGTTTTTAGCTAGCTGAAACAATCTTTTTTTTTGTAAATAAAATTACTTTTTGTTGCGTTTTCAAGTCACTGATTAGAAAAAATATACATATATTGATCTCGAAGCCGATTCAATTACCAATAGAACGTGAGCTCTCCTCCAAATTCAAAAGCACATCCAATTCAAGCAAGAAATACATACAATTACTTACGTAATTTTGATACTCAATTTTAAGTACCTTTGTGTGTTTAATCCTTTATTTGCAAGCTCGGCAGGGTGCAGACGGGCAAAAAGGTTGAAGTGAGCGTAGAATGAGATTAGTCTCCGGCCGGCTTTGCGAGTGCAAGCTGCGCCGGCCACCGCCCGGCACCCGCTCCGAGCAACATAATAAATAAGAGGAGTTGATACAATGTTGCGGTGTACTCCATGTACCTATAACTATGTAGTGAGATAGCTATAAATAGATGTGGAGGTATCTGTGGTGTGACCACCTGCCGTGGGCTGCCACACTGCAGACGGGACGTGACTGTCGATACAATGTTACATGTTATGGTTAGTTCATAGACACTCCAGGGATTATTAAATATAAATGAATATTGGAAAAAAGGCATTCTTCTATAATAATAATTGTCAATGTTTAGTTTGTTTACATTTTAGAAGAATATGAGAAAGAACGTAGCAAAGGTTGAACACACCTCATTTGTAAACCAAATATAAAAAAAAGGATTGGGGTAGTGTCATAAGGCGACCAACCAAATCAGTGATGTAAACTGAACCGGCTCCACATAAAGAAGATGACGGAAGATTTAAAATTTTATCAAGAGGTAGCAGATTCAGCGGTGAATTCATACATGGTGATGGATTTTACCGACTTCATTTACAAGAAATACATAAATCATAGTAGTCTGTAAGAAACCGACTTTTGCAGTTTGTACAGCACTTTTGCCACGAAGCAAATAATACTATACTTAATAAAATTTATAATTATCCAGTGTTAGTCACCAGACAACAGACATGTTTGGCGTACTCACGTCAATCACTTTTTTCGAAGCAGACAGATAACAAGCTCATTGCTTGTGTTCATTTGCATAAGGAAAATATTGAAATATTTTAGCAGAAATTCAGCCTCCAATTCAAGATCTTTCGAGGAAAAGCGCTAGACAAATTTATAGCTCCCAAAAGAACAAGCCGAGCCGTCTGACATCAATTTCTGGGAAGTTTAAAATAAAAGACACATCACTGTGGACCTAGACTAAACGTGAAATACCTACGATGCGGGTGATTCAGTGAAAATAGTTGCAGACGACTATTAATTCTAAATTACGTCACGTAATCGGCGATTGTGTCGGGAGCCCCGTTTCGGTGTCTGAATAAATATGTGAAAGCGGTCGGTTAGCTCACGACCTCCTGGAACAGACGTCTAGACACATACTCACAGATACGTGTTGGCTAAATAGGCGGGCTTTCCCCTCGCCACAAAAACGATGATGATCGTCCGCGTGCGTCATTGCACTGCAACAACTCATAAAACAACCTAGTTGTAACCAAATCCAATTGGAGTGATTGCGTAATGGTGTCCGTGGATACAGCGGAATTCCGTCTAGACGGACCGTACCACCGCTGAAAAAAACGATACACTGAACAGACTAAAATTAAATAAGTGTTTTTATTACCAAAGTGTTTTATAGTTGTTTGTGGAAAAGCCAAAGCGGATCCATATTTGATTTGTAATGTAACGCTTGATGTTGTTCATTAAATAATTCGCACGTACAATGTTGCAGACAGTCTACTTTGAGAATTTTATATCCCTAATAAATTACAGATTTAATAAACTTATGTTCGCAGTTGGCACTAAAATTCCGGATGGGACTCATGAACCTGTTTACCTCGTCTACCTGAGCATGAATGCTGACACATACGAACGACACTTAATATACAAGCTGACTTTGAAAACATGCGACAAAATTTAAGGGAGTGTTCCAACCATCAATATGAACAACTTTTACTATAGGACCAAATTAGAATTCGCAAAAAAAAAACTCGACCTTCCTATAAAGGTACATAACCGATTGGACGATTTTGTATAAGAAGGTCGACTTTTTTTTTTGCGAATTTTAAAGTGGTCCGATAGTAAAAGTTGTTCATACTGATGGGTAGAACACCCCCTTAAATTTTGTCGCATATTTTCAAAGTCAGCCTGTATTATGTACTTATACTTGTTCAGTTTCAGGTGACCCAAAACCCGGCCAAGTGCGAGGCGTGTTGATTTGTTTCGTGAAATTGTAATCCCATACAATAACAAAATTTCAAACCATAACTTATTTTTGTAAAAGTGTGTTACCTAGATGTTTTTTACTTTAATAAGTTACGTTTTATTTTACAGCCAGCATGCTTTTAATACTCCACACATGCATTGGGTAAAACAAATGACGTCGTTAATAAAATAACAGTCTGACGTTGTGTTAGTCTTGTCTGTTGGGGCATCAAACTTTGGAACTGAAACTGCAAAAAAAAACACATGAGCGTAGAATGTAGACATTTTACCTTAGGATGATCAGCAAGTCCACCACACAAGTGGATGAATCTACCAGGAAATAGTGCTTTTGGGGAGTTTGTTGCGCCACTTCTTCTTCACAGCTAAAGCACTAGTGGTGAAGGGTGGGCGTTTTTGGAGGACTGTCTCATGTAATTTTTAACGTTCGAAATGTGCTGATTCTCAGCCTAGTTTGAATACATGACTTTTAATTTGATTCTTTGTGTCAAAATTATTAATTATCTATTATCAATTTCTACGTAATGTTTTATTTATATCCCAAATTGATGGCGGCCTACGATATATTTCGCGACGTAGCCCATTGTTTTGGATTAGTGTTAGTGGCGGACTAAGTAATGATTGTCCTCCAGACATGTCGTAATCACGACCTTGGCCCGACGCGCACTTGTTCGCTATTACTAATATGCGTAGGTATATACATTTATTTTTATCCTTATTCTTAAGCTTTTAACAACTGCGATATTGGAGAGGGCACGGTCAATGTCATTGTTTCTGTTCTTTTTTGTCAGTTTGGTGTAAATTATTCGAACTTCGGAATTAATTACAAGCGCATCACTCGAAATAACTTTGGACTTATGACAATGTGTTTTGAAACAATATGCATTACAATTGAAACGTGTTTTTCAATGTCATGAACATGATAGGCAAGCAGAGGTTATTGTACTTTACATAAATAAGAATTCATTGTTAAGATCTATGCAGATTGCATGTAGAATTTGCGTAGCTCCGTAATGTGCTCTTGGATTTCAATTAAGATTACTTCTCCTGAAAAATTGTGCCTGCATGAGGCAGTTACTCTTATTCAGTACCATCGGATTCATTCGAATTTTCATGTACTATCAAGAGTCCTCTAACATCTACTAATGAGTTATTTATTACTTGTAATATTTATGTATAAAATAAGTGACCATGTATATGTCCCAGCGGGCACAGATCACGTGTCCGTGGTTACGTAGGTACTGTCTGCAGTAGGTAGACGCGGCCGAGCCCGCCAGTGCCTGTATTAAAAATTCGTCTGCGGCCCGTCTAGACGCGCTCCGTTTACATTATGACGTCATCACGTGCCATCAACCCACCAGCTCACCACAAACAACCACTTAACTTATGCATCTAGCTCGTATAGAATTAGGGATTGATTTCGGCGTCTGCAAATAATATAGCTGTGTATTATGTATCAGATTGTTATTATGAAGTCCGCTTTAATAAATTCCGAATGGCCGGTGTCTAGACGGGTGTTTTGTGTACTATTGTAATTTTCGCCTGGTGCATGCGTGATGAAATACAGTTCGATGAAATTTTGTCTGTTAGTTTTACGCTAATAAAACGAACATTGTACTGAATTGTTGATGCGTAGCTTGTTCATTTTGTATCATTCGTCATTTCAGCCGAAAGACGTCCACTGTTGGACATAGGCCTCCCCTTAGGGGTTTGCCATAATCGCCACGCTTGGCAGGCGGGTTGGCGATCGCAGTATGGTGTTAAAATGCATATAGAACGCTGCTGCCCATTCTCTAGTAAGTCCCTTAGTCGCCTTTTACGACACCCACGGGAAGAAATAGGGCAGTTCTAATCTTTACGTCTGGCACCACACAGACGATTTTGTATTGAATGCTTATATTAAATTTTATGGCCCTAATGGTTAATGAGCAGTGAAAAATGCCGAAGATGTTCCTGTGATGTCATGAAGTAATCAAAATTCGTACTGAAATGAAGCGTGTAATAATCAGCAGGATAATGTTAGTATTAAAGCTCGTTTTAACAATTACTTAGAGAAAAATTATCAGCAGCACGGACAAGTACAAAAAACCAAGGAAAATCATTTTTAAACAAATCTTTTCGACAACGAAATACCTCACGTAACAATGTTACCTTTCCCATTAAAGTTTACTTAGTACACCAACTGAATACGTCCACAAGACTATTTCGTATCTAAAATTTAAATGGACGTCAGACTGGCTGGTTAGGAGCGTAATAAACTAGTATTTTGATTTGAATTCGCCAACAAAGCACTTTGCTTGCATGATGAGCATAGTAAGTTCTCGTATAAAATACAGCTATGTCTAGTTTACAAGTCGTGGTAAGTCGCTTGATAATTTAAACTCTCTAGACGCTTCTCGTCTGCAAGTCGACGCTCTCTCCGAGTTGACTGCTGGCTAAGTCGCTACACCTCTGTGCACACTGCACTGTTTGCGAAGACTAGCTTGTCTTATTAGTGTTGTGTCTACAAACGATGCCAGTTTTGTAGTCTCTATGACTATTAGGCCCGTATTTATAGAACGTTACTCAGTACTCAAGCATTACTTAAGACTAGATTCAAGCCATTGGATTGGTTGAATTTACGGGCCTTACTATTAAGAGCATCAAATAAGAAAATAAATGATGAAATTAATGTTAGAAGAGAATAGAATACTCTTTATTATGTACAGACGCCAGCAGGTCAAGCTACCCGAAACTGGCAAATTTTCCCAATCAACCTTAAATCTTATGCTTATACTTATTTAAATACTGATTCCCTATCAACAGGCATGCCTAATTAGGGAACTCAGTGAGTCAAGTTCTTTTTGCTACGGTAATGGTTCATATGAGCTTGTTTTTGGTGAGAGAGCGGAGCATTGTCCAGTTCCTGTAATACAGGTTAATTCCTAGCACGGGACTGGGTCTTGCCCTGCTCTCCACTCTAACATGCCTATGTCTCTATTCTATGTATTGCTGTAGTATATAAGTTATTTTGTACTCAAATGTTTTTGCTCAATAAATATTATATTATTATTACGTTACGTTACGTTATGCTGTAGCGATAAAGTTGAAAATAAAATCTATTAAATAAATTTGACAGATTGTAGTAGCTTGATGTGCTGGCGTCTTTACACCAAGAAGCTTATAGAAAGTTACAGATATAAATGTTGAAATTTTACATAGGGTGACACAATGGGCGGTCTTATCGCTAAAAGCGATCTTTTACAGACAACCTTTGAATGGATTAAAGGGAGAAGGAGAGACAATACTGCAGGTAATCAGTGGTGTACCATTTACATATACAATAAATACATACATACATAAAGCATATACTTACTTATCTATATACATATAGGTACGTATATATACAATAATAAACATGGAACAACAACAACTGTATTATATTATAATGATGATGTTTAAGGAGACAGGAAGTGTTTTTTTACCAGAATTTTAAAAGTGGACAAAGTTTCCAAGTTCCAGTCTTCAGAAACCTAATATAGGTAATCTTTACAGTCACAGTTGACGTAATTGCGGAGCCTCGGGTGAAGAAGAAACTGAGACGACTTTTTATAAGATAAAAATTAGATAGCAACGAAAATAACAAATCGTCTCGTCTCACGCCCCAAGTAATAGCTGTAACTAAAGCCGAATCTACAAATCGTCAAACACACAAACATTAAAAATTAAACAATAAGGAGATCTGGGCACGGAATTCGAGATGTGGCTGAAGGTGTCTTCATTTTAAATTCCATTATCGTCGAAACATTCGAATACATAAATATGTACCTACTGCTAACATTTCGTGTTAATATTATGACGTACATCTTATGTTCACAGACATGGATGCAGTGGATCGCCTATTAAAATCTAATTTGAAATCGTTATGGCTTGTGTCTGATATGAATCTCCAGACATGATTACATTCATTTTTATTCATAGCGTCGTGCAGAGACGACGGCTGTAAAAAGCCAATGGCATTTGGTGCAAAATATATGGCGTGTCAATCATTATAATATTCAATACACATTTGGCTGTTCGCTTTTTGTGCGGTAGACAAAATAACAAGAGCATTATGCGCGGCTTAGCCGAGGCGGATGGTTCGTCTAGACATACAATTCATATTCGTCTATCCCCAGACCGATCTGATCGGCGTCCGTAAAAAATATTACTGTTTCGTGGAGCTGCGGAAAAGAGAGACGTCCATTAACAGCTGTAAATTGTTTGCCAGATTGCGTTCAGACACTACACAGCTTTACATGTTTGATTGCGAATTTTGCTTTGTCATCGTGTTCATAACTCAGTATGTTTTCAAAACTTGATATCCTAATCCTGACTTATATTATAAATGCGAAAGTTAAAAGTTAGTTTGTTTGTTACGCTTTCACGCTGAAACGGCTTAACGGATTTCAATGAAATTGGGCACATGGATAGACCATAACCTGAGTTAGGACATAGAATAGTTTTTATCTCGATATTTCAACGGGATCGAGACATATGCGGATGAACCCACGGGGCGTAGCTAGTTTATCATAAATGTTTTGTCTTCGTCATATTATTATTATGAAGTTCCCATTAATGTTTAATGTTACCTGTAAGTGATTCATGTATGAAGTGAAGTGACTCATCTAGTCATACGGACTCTGATTAATCCGGAATAGCAAGAGAATTACTTAAATGCAAACTTCTTTTTTGTATCTCCGAGAACTATAAGAGAACAGACGATGCATATCCGGTACGGCTCTAATAATCCTTCCATATCCTAAGGGCACGTCTTTCCTACCTTTACCGCACCCCACGGTCTATTCCTTGATATGCAATGGTCTTTGTAGCCCTGTGAAACATGTAGGCTCCAGGGACTAGTGCAAATATCTGGGTTTATTCGAGTAATCGAGTCTGGTCCAACCACGGTGAGGTCGGTGCATTTAATTAGTTCTGCGAGAACTATTAAAGAACAGCTTATGCTCATATTGGCCATGTCAGTAAGGTAGTAGCGGGCTGGCCAAGTGAAATTAATAATATACAGGGTCAAATTAAATTAGCTAGCGAAACTCCGCAGACGTGATGGGTATCGATATCTAAACACGACAAAATAAAATAAAATAAAAGAGTTGATGATTTTTTTTTAGGTCAACGGACCGTGAAGTATGAGTTGATAAAATCTGTTTTCGTACCACTTGCTCAAAAAAGTGACATTCTATGCCACAAAAAGCGAACATAACAATAGTCATTTTTAATCTGTTAAAAACAGGGAAAGAAAGTTGTACTGAATTTCATTCATCCTCTAGGGGGAGAATGTGTTTTAAATTTGGAATACTTACCGAAATTTATATTGAACTACATCTGTGTTTACACCATTGAGTTTGTATAAAAAGCATTATACTTACATCTTTTTGAAAAAGGAATACGCATTTATTATGCAGTTATGATTATTAAATAAAATTACGAAAACCGACGAGGCCGTATGAGCTTGATGCCTTTGCTTTTCCGACAAAAAAATATTAGTCTAGGAATTTGCCGCGTTTTTGTTTTCTTCAAATACATAAACGTTAAGGTTATTTTAATTTATTTTTATAAATAAGTTAATGTTCTTAAATGCTTATCTCATATTATTATTGTGGTATTTTTTTCGCAAATGGTACGAAAAGTAGAGTATTTTCCTCGGTGATAAAGCTGTCTTAGTCTTGGATGAACTTAAATCCCTCGCTACACTCAGGACTCGTCTTAAATCCCTCGCTTCGCTCGTGATTTAAGTTTTTAACACCCTCGCTACGCTCGGGAGTAAACCTCGAGTCCTTCGTTACGCTCGCGATTTAAATCGTCATCCGCGACAGAAGACACTGTTTTATCCCCTTGGTTAATAATCTACTATTTCTTTTGTTTTATCATATTTAGGTATTGGTGAAATCACGTCTGAAGTATACACAACAAAAAAAAACAGATTTTGAAGTGACTACACTAACGGTGGTTGAAGTCCAAAAAAAAAACTCGTCAAATTAATTTATTTTTTGGTTTGATCGTGTTTAGATATCGATACCCATCACGTCTGCGTAGTTTCGCTAGCTAATTTGCTTTGACCCTGTATATCGCAGCATTATAATGCTACCTTTCAGAAAAGGTTTGGATTTCAATTAAGGACACGCGGTGATTTAATCCACGAGAATCCTTAATAAATTAAACTTTTTGTTAGAAAAATATTTTGATAGATTAATTTATTTTTTGCAAAAAAAATAAAACCTCGTTGGCTTCAATGACAATGATCGCGACATTAGGTAATGGGAGGCTTAACAATTGGATTTATTTGTAATTGTTTTACATTTTGTACCTATAATATTTTTATGGTTCCGTACCTTAAAAGGAAAAAAAAGGATCACTTCGTTGTCCGTCTGTCTGACCCTTTTTCTTAAGAACGCGTGGAGGTATCAAGTCATTTTTATCAAATACGTAAGTCTACGGTCCGTTGGAGCTCTAACAATATCAAGCTTCTAAGTCAACGCAATAAAAATATACGGCCATTTATGCGACATATTTTGATACTCGCAAATAAATCAAAACCTTTAGGGTACTTCTCGTTAACCTAGAATCATGATATTTGGAAAAAAGCAAGATCTCACAGCACAAGTAAAGGAAAAATTTCAAAAATCTTTTATTCTTAGTTTTATCACCCATATAAAGATTTTGTTGCGATTACAAACTTACATTTGCACTTGAACCGTGCAAACGTGCGACCGTGGCGTATATCGATGCATGGGACAACATGTTTTTCAACTACATATAATGTTGTTTGTTTTTGGGATAAATTCATCCCAATTACGGAACCGGAATATCACCAATGTAGCCACGAATAAGACCCAAAAGACTATTACTCGTAAGTTGTTTATTTGTTTAAATTCATAACAAATGTAATCCATGTTCCGACCGACCACTTTTGCTATTTTTCGTGATAAAGATAATATATTATTTCTTAAGACACAGTTTATGTTAAATTATTCAATGACGAATTTTTAAAACCTGCATCTTGAAAGGAGCTGTGTTGCATCACGTCCAGTTTTCCAGTTGATCTCGAAAGTGGACGTACGTAGTGTTCAGGCTGGTTCATTATGTTATACTTGCTTAGTGTCTGGCAGGTGGTAGGTATGTAGGGTTGGTCGGTTGGTCGCAGCGGCCGCTGCACCTTGTGGTGGAACTGGTCGGTGGGGGTGGGAGGGGCGCGGGGCGCCTCGGAGCTCATCGACCTCGGCGCGAGCGCTTCCACGGCGGCTCCCGCGTCGCGCAAAAAAGCGCCTAACCCAAATTTCGGTAGCCGTCTGGCAAGAATGCACGATCTCTCCTGGCGCGCAGCGTCGTCCATCGCGCTGGGCGGGTCGCGGGCGCAGCAATTCGGCTGTATGTAATCAGCACGCGTGCGCGAGACTACAGCGGGTTTAATCGAGCGGTTAGTCACGCTCATGTCACACTTTTCTTTATCAACAATTGTTTTGCTACCAATAACAAAACAAGCAGGTTATCCATACTAGATAATGAATAGCCCTGCTTCTATTCGGTCAATGGTTCGATACAGCTTGATAAAACTATAGAACAATCTAGAGATAGACTCAATCTCAACCATTATGTCATCATAATATTAATATGTGAATTGAGTAGTGTCTTGTGTATCTTGATTGCTATATATAGGTACTCGTATTCTAGGAGCTCATCAGCACATATTGCAAACTGAAGATTATTTAAAAATATATACCTAGACCTAGGTAATCTTGAATAGATCACCTGAAGATAATATTCATGTTTAAGTAATGATAACGACACATCGTCTAACTATACAACATGTCCCGGAATTAACGCACAACCCCTTAAGGGGTCATTTTACTCATCATTATGAAGAATTTTTACTATGGGAACAAACCTGAAATCGCGAAAAAAAAATCAGCTGTTACCTACGTTTTGACGAGTTATGAGAACATAAATGTAGGGAGCAGTTGATTTTTTTGTTCGCGATTTCTGTTTTGGTCCCATAATAAAAGTTTTTCATAATGATGAGTACAATGACCCCTTAAGAGGTTGAGCGTTAATTCCGGGACATGTTGTATAATATCTGTTTATATATTTTATTGTATCCACAACGGGGAAGCTCCTGGCCTTCATCTCAACTGATTGTAAGTGATGATACCGCCGAAGGTGGAACCGTACTTCACCCAGAATCCTCAACCACAGAGGAACTGGCTATCTTTACCTCTAACTGCCGAAACACAACAATGCTGTTAACATTGCTATTATGGCGACAGACTTAGATAAGATGGTGGTAGCTAGCCGGGCGGACTCAGAACAAGCCCTACCACCAACCAAGCCGAGCAGAAAATTTTCCCCTCTGGGTCTGCGAAACGTGGTCTTAGGTACCAGTAGACCACAGAGGCGGTTACACCTAGGTACCTGTGAGAAACTAATAACAACAAAACAATAGGTAGGGTATTAAACTTGAAAAGAAAATTGTTAGTTGTTATTTATTGAACTGATATTCATTACTGAATCTAATATTAGTTCTCTCCAGGATTGCTTTGTTCATTTATGTGAATTGGGGTTATTAGGTGTTGGATGTAACCCTTTTAATGATTTGGACACCTTGAAAATTACTGTAAGATCCGGAACTGTAGTTTAATGATTTTATTACGCCAATATTTTATGACGTCTGTGGCGTCGATGTTAGAAATACTTCCACAACACAAAAGTTTACTTGTTTAAAAAAAAAACCTGCCAAGTTCGTATCGGAAAACGCACAATGAAGAGTTCCGTAGTCTGTAGGGATTAATTTATCCTAAGAACAAACTAATATTTGTAGTTGGATTGTATGAGGGAATATAATCCAACTGCAAATGTAAGTTTGTACGCACAATATTGAGAGATTTACCATGTTATGTTAAGATCATAGACTTCTTAAAGGTTTTCCTGTAATCTGTAAGTAAATAACTAGTTTCTATATAACAAAAATAGGCTCAGTAGTTTCGGAGATAAGTGGAATAGTCAATTTTCATCTATTTTCGTAAATAATTTTAAAAGTATTAATATCTGAAATCCTTACAACAAGCCCTTTCATTTGATATTACAGACACAGTTTGCAAACCTTTTTTTTATTTTGTAATGTGCCTTCCAAAAGTGAGAGAGTTCCCCTTAGTCAAAATTCATTTATTTACGTTACACGTTCGTCGCACGTCGTTTTGGGTCACATAATTACATATTATGTGTACCTACCAATTTTCAACTTAATCGGTCCATTAGATTAGGAGCAAATCGGTTGTGACAAACGGACAGACAGACATCCAGACAGACAGATAGACAGACAGACACACGAGTGATCCTGTAAGGGTTTCGTTTTTTTTGAGGTATGGAACCCTAAAAACAGGAATCCATGACATGGAGAGCCCTATGCATATTGTACTATTATCCCACAAAAAAAAACGAAAATGATGGATTCGTTTGACATCGTATACATCATACAAATTAAATAGGTAAACGTGAAATACAGTTTATTATATTAATTGCGTAATTACTATTCCAATAATGCCAGCTGTTTTTAAAACTATAATTTGTTAGCACACAAGCTTCCGTGTCCTTCAATTCATGCGTAACAGATGATAACAATAGATACCTTATTGATAATTATCTTATCACTTCCACGAAATGGCGTGATATTCGACAGCCAGATAAGGCGTGACACTCATACCTCTCTGTTACTCATAGATCCCTAAACTATAACTAACGAAAGATTTTCTAAACAATCGATTAATTCTTCGTACATTATCGATACGAGGAAGCCAAGCGTTACCATTTATCTCTAAGTGGCTATCTAGACGTTTGTGTTTGATAATAGATATAATGTAATATCTTTTTCTTTAAACCACGTAGTAATGTTATCATTAATCACTATAAAACCGATCACAAAGCACGTATTTTGCTTAGAACCAAGACAATGCAGAATTGTTGTATGAAATCTCATTGTTGCATTGTTTTTCAGTGCACCAATGAGATTTTATACAACATTTCTGCGCTGTTTTTATTTTTTATTTAGAAATAAATTTACCACAGAGGTTTAATGTCTCCCATTAAGTTTAATAAAAAATTTATGCATTAGATCAAAAAGATACTGGCTGAATATAAAAATACGCTGAAAAAACCGACTTGGTGAAAAACTTTGTTTTAATTAACTTGAGTTTTTATTTTGAATAGGTATATTTTATCACGGTAGGTAGATTGGTAGTTGAAAGAAAAGTAGATTACGCACATCGAGATATAAGTACTAACGTACTAGAGAAGCTACGTCAAATAACTGAATTGTCCTATTCTTCGTAATTTGAATCTTTAGTTCGCGCAGCGCTAAAATAATAACAATTCGTCTAAACCGTAACTAATTTACCACAGCGCTAGATTTGCTGCGGAAGTGTATTTATTCTATATAATTTATTATTGTCGGAAGTACTAGGCGCGTAAGAGCTAGAGCGACTGAGTGAGGTGCGGCGCGATCGCCGCAGTTGAACGAGACAAAGTAGGAATTTACGGTGTCTTCTCTAGTACGTTAGTACTTATATCTCGATGATTACGCACCTTGCTAAAGTGAGAACACTGCGCTCGGTGCAACAATCTACTATTATTAATCAAGACTTGTGAGCTAGACTATTTTTTGCGCCTTCCTTTTTGGCAATCAGCGAAATTAATCGAGTTTTCTTTCAAGTCGATAATATTAATGACTATAAATTACGGTTTAGTAACGTTTAGTGTTTCATTTCAATGGTAAATAATTTATAGAGAGGAGCTCGTGGCTAAATACTAACAGCTGCACGGGTCGATCTATCAGGTTAAGCTACGCTTGCCGGGGTTGGTCCGGGGATGGGTGACCATCTTTACATACCGACACTCCCCCGTGCCTCGGAAACCACGTTAAACTGTTGGTCCCGGCTGTCATTCGTGATTGATTGATTACGGAAATACACAACTACGGAATCTTTCGTTGTGGGTGGTCCGTCACGCACTTGGCCGGTTTTTTTTACTTGGAATGAGGAGCGATCAATCTGAACAGAGGAATCTGAGCCAGTTGGATTTGACAATGCGTCCGCATTGTACGAAAACACGAAAAGATGCAACTGTTTAGCACACCTGTATCGGTTTAGGTCAAATCATACGGGTCTGATGGAAGAACTGTTGAAGTCTCATCAGTGATAAGATACCTACATAAAGTAAATGTTACAAAATATTTTGATAATGGTAATATAATAACCAGTACCTACGTTCAAACGTTAAAAGCACATATGAATCAGAGACTAAAGGCTTCTACATACCAGCGCGACTAGTCGCCCCGGTATGGCCTTAACTCGAAACCTGCTGATTTAACCAACGACTAACCAAAACATCCTTTTCCTCATGTAGATAGGTACCTACCTAATATGTCGTATTTTTGGTTACTACCTACATACATACCGTAGTCTTGGATATACCCGAATAATGATTAATTGCACCTTTTTTTTAATACCATGATTACGCATTAGCGACATAATTAAGTGGACTAGACAGGTACCTATACAAGTTGATAACATTGCACGTACTAGGTGTAAAGAGTAGACGACGATAACAATGTTGCTGATATGATAAAACGCACACATGCATACGCCATTACTTGTTTTACAGTGTACGCTGTACGTGTTCCTATATCAAATATGTGAAGTTAACACATTTACAATCGTTGTAGTTGTATTAGACAGATATCCCCTTATGTTTAAAACATGGAGCCATTATTGAATTTCGAACTTTATTCCGACTATAGTATAGTTCCTAAACACAAAACTGACAACTTAGTACCGAACTAAGTTTTCAGTTTTGTATAAAGAACGGTATTTCAATAACTGTTACGTTCTTATTACAAAAACTGGCTCCATGGTTTAAGCCATGTCAAAATATAAATCTTGTTTTGTAATAAGGCAGATATAGTCTATCAATTTTGTAGTTTTGTAAATCTGCTGTAGGTACAATTCCATAATATGTATGTTTGTTTTAAGCGCGGTTCTAAGGGCGTTAAGAACATTTTCGAAATTTCTTAACTAACTTTTTAGACCTTTGTATCCTGCTTATGCGTATGAAGTTTCATTAAAATCGGTTCAGTCATTTCGAAAAACAAGGGCTTGAAAGTTTGTATGAAATGCCGTAAGTCGTAAACGCTCTTAACAATTTCTATCCGTAATATTTACAGAATAATCGATTTGTTGCACCAAAAACTACTTTTGTCTGTGTTATAAAGTGGTTCTGTCTACGTCACGTAGTAATATTTTAATAAAATTTTGCCTGCTATGTATGTTATCAAACTATCTGCTTTTTGGAACAGTTCGTCTCATCTCAGTAGACAATTGGTTACATACGAGTTAGTGACTAAAGAGAAACTCGTATGTGACCAATAAGGGGCTTCCAAGTTACGTTTAAGTAACTTGGAAACCCCTTATTGGTCACATACGAGTTTCTTTCTGGGTCTATACAACCTCAGCGCCACCTTACTCTTTATCTCGTTCGCACAAGTAGCTGGTGGTCACGCGAGCAAGCGAGACAGGGTGGCAGGGAGAAGACTCCAAGGCACCGATATTTTAGTATATTTCTTTTTACTGTAAAAATAATGGTAATTAAAAAAAATATATATAACATAAGACCTGCTTTATAGTTAGTTCAGTTAATAGGCAAAGTTTCTAATTTGAAGTATTTTTTTAATACCAGCGGTTTATTGTTCGGTTTGGAGGTAACTTTGGATTTTTTTTCTATGAAGAAAATTTTATGGAATCGTGTTTTCGTCAAGCATAGTACTTAACATTAATCCTCAACTTTACTATATATTTATTTCAAAATTAATGCTGCAGTATTTTAGACATATCGGAGGATCATGCTAAGCCATTTGAGGTCGTATTAGGCTCTTAAGCTTATTAGTTTTATTTGTGCCATATAGTTTATGGAGTAGCATACTCGGCATTATACCCAATAAGCTGGCATCAAGGCTGTCAATTATGACTCCAGAGGCCTAATTGACATAAGAAGAGCTCGAGACGGCCAGCATACTTACATCATCAGTTTATCACTAACATTGTTTGTTCCTTATTCATCAACCTATTTTTCAGACGATGCATGTGCACTCAATGGAGCTCTAACAAAAGATAGTTGCTCTATTTCGGCAACGTGAAACAATTGAACATCGATACTAAGTTCAGAAGATGCATGCAGGCGACTTGCTTAATATTCTGAATGGATACTTATAGAATACATTTCAAAACATTCGTAGTGACTCTAGTATCTTTTAGTTTACTAAATTGATGATTGATTTTTATTGATTGCAGATAAAGTTGTCTTTCAGAACGAAGAGTGGAGATAACGCTATCACATCAAGTTGGCTGAAATGTTTTTTATCTTTGAGTAATCTTTTCGGACCCGATCTTATGAAATAAGTACATGAAATCAAGATCTTTAGACCGTTTTTCTACGTGGTGTTTTGTTATTAAACTATACTTTTATTCGTCTATTTCCTAACTATAAGGAGGTACAACACTACCACTCATTCTTATAGCGTACAAAGTGTACTTTTAAAATGTGTTTGAATTTTTCATTCATTTAATTGCAATATATCACAAGGTATTTTGTTATAACATTTAACATATACATCTTTTATGGGGTATTGCCCATAAAAGATGTATATACCTACATTAGATAATCGGAAAAATGGCTGTTCTAAATAGGTTTGCCTCTTTCTTTATATGTAGGTCTTACCCGCAACTCTGTATTCCTACATATAGTGGTCGTATTCCCACTAAAATGCTTACCAAATAAAATCCCTTAAAATTAATAAAACTTTGTTGTAAGCCCAAATCTGCACTGTTTCCAGTTGTGTCCCGTACGAGACTGGTTTATTGATACTTCATACCTAATGATGAATGACTAAAAAAAAAAACTGTTTATTTCATCAAACTTTTCATACTTTTTTACATTAAATATAGCGCTTAATCTAGATACAATAAGATTATGTGTGCTATGAGCTTAATTAATATAGTTGCTCACTTAAATTTATGGCTGAGAACCTACACGCTGACATCCTCCATACCATCTTCTCCACAGTAAAGTAGGCTTTAAGATGTTTTTAATTTGTTTAGGTTTTTTGTCTTCTAATTTTTTGGCAATTTTCTTTGGTAGTTCATTTAGAATGGCAGGAAAAGCGTACGTCCAGGCTCTCTTACCATATTCATTATTCATCTTTGGCAGTTTATATGTAGGCCAGGTTACGAACAATGTTTGGTGTCTTTGTTTGTATGCATTTCACCGTATAATTATGAACATCATCAGTTTATAATCATCGGTATTATTTCCGTTAGATTATAAACAATAAAAATATTGTAAACTGCAACAAACCATTTCCAATTTAACGTATTATTTTTCGATAGTTTATAATCTATCCATGGGAAACCGACAAATTGTGAACTTGTATCAAACTTGCTGGCGACTGGCGTATTTTCCTACTCTGTAAGAAGTATCTCAATAAAAGCATACTTTACTTTACTTATCTACTGGTGGAATTCATATTCCATACACCCGATCTCCTCGAAAACGAGGTATCTAGTCACTCCTGTGGTGTTCATACTGCACAGGACCACGTTACACTAACCATCGCAGGCTTACGGCATTACGGCATGTGACCACACAGTGCCTCCTCCCAAGAGGCTTAAAGAACGTCAGAACCCTTCACTCCGGGCGGACACCAGCCCTCTCAAAAGACTGCAGTAATGGTCAGAAAGAAATTATGTATGGCCGTGTAGCGGGATCAACATCGCCACATGCAAACGACGCGTCACACTGGCGTCACGCAAAATCCTGCATCGCGCAAGCAGAGTTTACCGCGCAACTAGCATATATACAACGTCCCGACATCAACCGTCGGGCAGTTGCCCACCAGACACAACGCCCGTCTATTCGGTGATCCTCCCTTTTCTATAGAGGATGAGTGACCTTTACACCCTGTTCCTCATACCTCTAAAGCCGTAAGTTTAGTCCAGACTGGAGGCTGAGGCAGCTGCCACTTCTTTGCTTTACCTATAAGTGCGATGGGTTCTCTCCCGGGACCGATCCCGAGAGAGAGCCCATCCCGGACGCTGACCCCGAGAACGGCCTCCTTTCGGACCATGACGGTCTAACAGAAGCAAACCACTACCCTCAACACCGACGTCCAATGTAGTCGACATTGCAGCCAGCCGAGAGCAGTAGGTTTCACAATTATTTACTATATGCTATATGCTTTGGGTATTATGTGTTTCTCGAAGAATAAGTCCTCATAATCCTGCTTGAACCACAGTTGCAACAAAAACAGTTGCAATTACGACTTGTCCACTATACCTTAATTCTATTTCTATAACATCCATCCATAGCTCTCCTATTTAGTGTTGCACCTGCACTTGTTCGAGACAAAATCGATAATCCGGGCACCGAGTGCAACGTATTCACAGGACTATCGTGACCGCACAATGTTCCTATAAATCATTATTGTATGGATTCAATTGAAAATGTTGCTTTGTTTGCGTCATATACCGTTCTCACATGACTGTGCCCGCAATGCAGTTTGCAGTGATAGTATTTTAAATTTATCTTTTGGTGAAAGATAACACTAATATACACTTGAACACGTGTGTTTAAATTAGGATAAACAAAATTAAGATCTGTCAAAATATATATTTTACCAATTCAACTAACGCGTACATCAACTTGATCCGCTCAACTGTTCTATTGATTACAAATAACAATCATGTTATTGATTCAACTAAATGATTTAATCAATTGATGGCCGGTCGCCCCCCTGCGACACATATCTCAACAGTAACCATTACAAGGATTGGTTGATATATTATATGTATACCTTTTATAAATAGAGGACAGCAACCCTTTCATTCTTTTTATAAGTAATTAAGTTGTATTTTATAATTTAAACTGTTTGCTTTTGTTTTCATACTTGCATACCCAGTTCGAGAGCTTGAAGCGCTGCATGCTGAAACACAACTATGAACCTAGTTCGGCAGCAGATGCTAAATAATTTACATATTTGTAATTGATTTACTTTTAAGCATAAGTTTATGAACTAAGACAAATTGTGTAACATGTTTACTCCTCTTCTTGGTCTAATAAAAATATTAAAATGAGTTTAATGTATATTCAATTAAGCACAAAATTAGATATCACTAGCGTATTTTTTAGGTCATAGAATCAGCATTGCCATCCAACGTGTCAATGCTGCCAGCCTTTTGGACACTTTTACCGCTGACAGCGATGCGGACGAATTTTTTGATGCCCAATGAGCTCTTCACCATTTTCTTTTTTTCATCGTTAATAATTAATGTACCTACTTTGTACATAATATAAATATTTTAGTGTTAGATTGTATGTTGTAGGTACCTATTTAAATATATGTAAATGAATGTAAATAAAAATCAAATGAATAGCACTCAATAATTTCATTATGATAGGAACCTACTATGTCTAGACGTCGCACAGTGTGTAATTTTCACAATCTAGCTGGCCAATTTTATTTAGGCCTGGCAATATGAGTAAAATATGCACTAAAATATTATAATAGTAATTAAAAGGCACTGTCAAGGTTTAAAACATATATTTCGACATAAAGTAGGTACATATAAAAATATTTACATTCAAAATATTACAATTATATGCAAATTACAAAAGTTTAAAAACAAATACGCAGAAAACACAAACTAAAACAAAATACATATTCTGGATTACGCAAAAAAAAATATAACATAGACATATACAGAAAGCCTCAGTCAGAATCGCTATCATCATGCTCGACATCACTTTCTTCAGACTGGATATCATCAAATTCAATTAGGTACGTAAAGTATTTTTCAGGTTTTCTGACGTCACTAGTAGAACTGAATAGCTTAGGATCTTTGCCACGTTTAACACTTATTTAAAACCAAAATTCAGTAAAGTCAAACTGTCAAATTTGACAATTAATTTGTTTACATTTCATACTTTAGCGATTTCCGTACTTTAGTTTAAAGATATGGCTTAATAAAATGAATGGATTCAAAGACTACTTCTGCTAAGTGCTTCATACCGTGCAGTATAAGAAACACCACAACAAATAGCCGACACAAATTGATTGTTAGTAAAAGAAACCTTAAAAAGGAAATGGTGCGAGGAAGTAAATGTTGAGTACAAGTCTGGGCGGCGTCTGTTTTATTGTGAAGATCATTTGAACGTAAGTTAAGTTTTCCTGAGGGGATACATCGATGTGATTCGACTTGTACTGTCCGCCGCTGGTGAAAAACTACACTATTTACATATATATTTATCTGAATAGAATAGTATTAAGTGCTTCATGTAAATTTGACGTTGACATGACACTTGACACATAAAGAACAACTCAATTACAAGAGGCACTGAAAGTTTCCAATTCAGGCTGCTTTGTGATGGCATTTAGAGGTCATCTAAAAGTCAAGTGATTTTAAGTATTTTTGTGAAAATAAATACGATCTTATAATTTTAAGACCTATTAATAGAAAAATAAGTCTTAGAAGCTTAAAATCTCGAAATGGTTTTGGAATCGGCATAGGTTAATTTTTACTTTACATACTCAATTCCTGGTGGTCTTATTTGTATTGTGTTTCCTTCCTTTCGTAGCTGGGCTTCAGATGCCATCGATATTTCTTCCTGACTCGATGTATCGAGCATTTGTTGGATGCACCGCCTTTTTGTTCTATTGCTGCAGCTTGCGAAATCTTTTTGTGGTCTTCCAGCCCGATTACTTGTTGTAGAAAGTGAAACGCTTACGACAGCGTTTGTCACTATATCGGGCAGTGATATACCTTCTTTCAACCACGATGAATTTGCGTTCAAAAATCGTTCTCGATGTCTTCCCGATTTCGACCATTTTTGTTCCATTTTGTGGCAAACACTTCGAATTGTGACTTTTCAAAATCTTCAAAATGTCTTCCAAAAGGGAAGGGTCTCCCAGCTCTTGCAATATAAGATGTAGCAAAGCATCTGTTCTGTTTTGTTTTGCGTTAGCAAACCAAACATCGAAACATTTTCGACGCGAAATTTGCGAAGCCATCCTAAATTTAAGAAAAACTTCTATGAGTGTCGCAATCATACGCAAACAAACTGACATATGTTATAGAGCTAACAAGTAATACTTTCAGAAAAATACAATTTGAGAACTGTATAATGCGATATACTTAATGTATTAAAACTCAAGTACAAAGTGATTGAGAGAATTATTGTAGTAAAAAATAAACATGATATAATGTAATGGTGCTTGCAGTTAAATTAAATAACAATGGAAAGTAAAAAACATTGCAAACTTAGCTCTAAGCCCACAAGAACACAATAACAACACACAACAACTACTAGCAACTGAAACACGAGCGTATTCATCGAGTGAATTCAGACGAATGACGCGGTCCCTCGGTAAACCCGATCTGGGAGAGCAGGTAGACGATTTTCTATTGTTTGGCGTGATTCTTTGTAAAATAAATTCTGTTTCTTGGAAGTGTGGTTCAACTACTTCAAGAATGTGCAACTGGTTTTTTTCTGTAAGTAAGTAGTTAAATTAGATTCCGGCCAGCTAGATTATGAAAATTACGCTCTGTGCGTCGCTTGCATTCTGTAGCATGTTGTGAATTAGTTGATTTTTAATTTGGCTCACATTTGAAATTATGGCATTACGTCTTAAAAACCAAAATGGTGGAAATTCGTAACAATTAACGCAATTAGCGCATTTTTTACATTTCTTACGGTAGACAATTCGCGTCCAAATTATAGGTTGCACCTTGCTGAGCTATTATATCCATTAAATAAAATACCTCTGGGTCTGTCTGCGAATTTTACATAACTAATCTCTAGATTAAATGAATGAATAGGAATTTCCCGCTACGGATGGCGCCGCCAAGCGGCAGCTCTCGGAGTTAGCGCAGAATTAGCTATATAGGTACAGTTTCATAGACAGAGTTTAATTACATAGCAGACAATTATGCGCCAGACAGACGTGATAACTCTGTCTAGGTCATTTCGTTTGTAGAATGAGAGCTAAAATAATTTGAGCATTGTACATTACTATTTACTTACGTGAGAAATGTTTTTACCGCGCATCGCATAGGTACCTAGGTACGCATATTGTGGACTAGAGAGAAATCTTCAGAGAAAATCGCTGCTTTTGTAAGAAAATGATTTTACGGCACATTGCTCGTTTTTAGGGTTCCGTATCTCGAAAGGAAAAAAAGGAACCCTTATAGGATCACTTCGTTGTCCATCTGTCTGTCCATCTGTCTGTCTGTCTGTCTCTCTGTCAGTCTGTCAAGAAAGACCCATTTTCTCAGAAACGCGTGAGGTATCAAGTTAAAATTAATATTAAATACGTACTCGTAGGTCTACGGTCCCTTGGAGTTCTAAAAAAGGTACGGCCATTTATGCGACATATTTTGATACTCGCAAATAAATAGCTATAGGATTCTTCCCTTTAACCTAGAATCATGTTTGGCATGAAGCAAGGAAAATAAAGTTTCTATTACAAATTTACATTTACTACTAACATATATCGATGTGTGGGGAACATGTTTTTCAACTATAATGATAGGTTTGTTTTTGGGATAAATTCATTCCAACTATCGGAACCCTTCACTGTGCATGGTCCGACATGCCCTTGGCCGGTTTTTTTCTTTATTGTGCACTAATTACAAATGTTATTATAACAGGATATTGCACTGATCTGTATGACGCCCGAAGCCATCGTATAAAACTGCAGAACAATATCCATTCTATCACTAAAACGAGATCATTATATTGTACGTGTTGTCTTGTCCATACTATATATGTATGGAACTAAAACTTGGACGTCCTACGCCTACGCAATAAGTACGTATTTGAAAAGTTGCGTAGCTCGCATCTGTGCTACGCTTTTAGACTGAGCGGAGCGGAGCTTGAATGCGTTTCCCATAGTTCGTATTGTGCTAAAATATCTCGTTACTTAACGGCATTAGAGAATGTGCTAAATAAACCTCTGACAACCTCTAATAGGCGGTGTCAACCAACCAACGGTGATAACCTCCATGACAAAATAACGAGCTTTTAGAAATAGGAGAGCTACGGTTACCTTTAGAGGTGGTATGTATTATTGTGTAATAATTCGTTTGTAGATCGGAGAACTGGTGGACCTTGACACCAGCTGCAGGCAATCCAGGGAAGCTTTGCCATCCTTAGATGGCAGGCTTACCAGGCGGTTGCTACGCCTGGACAGGAACGGCCTGCGCCTGGTGACGGGGACCATCACGGGACACTGCTCACTAAACAAGCACTTCCACACAATAGGCATAACGGACAGCCCTCTGTGCAGGGCTTGCATGGAGGCTGAAGAAACCGTTGCGCACGCGCGTGCTCTTTAAATGCACAGGTCTTAATCAGAACAGAAACCCTCGGGTCACGCAGATTCTTCACAGATATTTTAAGCAGACCAGGAGACCTAATCAGCTTCTGGAGGGAGGTGGGCTGGTTGGAATAACCAATGACGGCCGCCATGGCCCACGCACAAAGGTCCACATGAAGGACTAAGTGCGGAAACCAAACCCGCTAACATAACATGTGTTTGTAAATTGAGTAGCCAAAAATCTTTATCTTATATCTACGTAATACTCCCAGCACAGGAAGCGATAGTGTGACGAATTTACTTGTGATAACAATTACATGTTTCTGGTTTCAAATTCTTCGTCTTTTTATTACACTACTTTACGAGTAGAAGCATGAGGAACAGGGTGTAAAGTTCACTCATCCTCCGACGGGTGTTGTGTCTGGTGGGCAACTGCCCGACGGTTGATGTCGGGATGTTGTATATAATTATGTTAGTCGCGCGGTAAACTCTACTTGCGCGATGCAGGATTTTGCGTGACGTTAGTGTGACGCGTAGTTCGTATGTGGCGATGTAGATGCCGCTACATCACTCCCTCCGTGTGAGTCGTGTATCTTGCGATACTTGCCAGTGCCAGTAGAGGTTTCCAGTGAGTCGGGACCGGGTGCCGCATAGTTTTCGGTGAGTCGGAACTGTCTGCGGTGATTCCCCAGTGAGTCGGGGTGGCGCTGCGTTATACTCCAGTGCGTCGGATGTAGTACAGCGCTGGGTTGTGGCTGATTGCTGGCGTCGACCAGGAGAGATATAATGTTCTCTGCTTGTGGACCGGCTGAAAGTACAGTGTGCTGTGCCAAGGTTGCTGATGAGGCTGTGGGTGATGACCAGGAATGCGCGTCCGCTGCATGCTGGTGGTCAGGATACCCGTTGAAGCCGTGAGTGCTGGCTGGCTGTGTGACTCGCCACT
Source organism: Tiliacea aurago (assembly GCA_948098905.1). NCBI lineage: Eukaryota > Metazoa > Arthropoda > Insecta > Lepidoptera > Noctuidae > Tiliacea > Tiliacea aurago. The sequence continues at coordinate 11,475,278 of OX402590.1, forward strand.
CGAAAGCTTGAGGAAGTGATGATGATGATGACGTCACGCTGAAGTAGTTGCACGAAGGCTGCGCTGACGTTCATACTCGGGGTCACCAGTTTAGAGGCATGAGGAAAGAGAGAGGAGAGAAGAGCATCCTCTATTGAAAAGGGAGGATCCTCCGACCAGACGGGTGTGGTAGGCAACTGCCCGACGGTTGATGTCGGGATGTTGTATATAATTATGCTAGTCGCGCGATGAACTCTGCTTGCGCGATGCAGGATTTTGCGTGACGTCAGTGTGACGCGTAGTTCATATGTGGCGATGTTGATGCTGCTACACTACCATTGCTATCCACTGCTAGGGCGGTACTACAATCTACTGCTTTTTTTTGTTTTTTTTTTTGGGTGGGAGTTTATCAAATAACTGCTCCCGCTCTGGGCGGAGCGGGAGGGCGTGTCAGACTTTTACTGACTAAAACCCACCCGTATTCCTTCATTTGCCTGTGTGCCAGGGCCACGATATCCTTTTCGGACAAACTCGCAACCCTGACAATGCCTGTCAGGGTTTCGAGTTGCCCTAAAGGTCAGTTGGTGCTGACAACTCTTTGAGCGCGCGTGGAATACAACGCGACCCGTGCCTGGTCCTTATCGGACGGTGAGCTACCCATCGCTCACCGTCCGCAGGCCCACGCCTACGGTGGCCGGAAATCGGCTTGCGACTCCCGACGCCCGGGGCGTCTCCTGCGGCGACTAGGGGCGCGAGGGCGCGAACCTTGCCTCTCCCGCACGCGTTCCGCCACCTCCTTCGCAAGCATTGCTGCTTCTCAGAAGGAGGTGACGGCCTCCCATGCACTCTCGCTCCGCTCTCCTGCTGGTCTACTGCTGGAAAATAGATTCAACCAGAATCATATTATCACTAGGCAGATTGACAGTATTTGTATTGCATAGATGTTTTCAAACAGGCCAATACGGTCTAAGTCAATCAATCTGCCTTTCCTTTTCCCAACTATGTATATCGGGGTCGGTTTCCAGTCTAACCGGATGCAGCTGAATACCAGTATTTTACATGGAGCAACCCATGTTCCGTGTGGTGCCGAACGTTAGCACCATTCCATTTCTTCCCGTGGGTGTCGTAAAAGGCGACTAAGGGACTTACTGGAGAATGGGCAGCAGCGTTCTCTATGCATTTTAAAACCATACTGCGATCGCCAACCCGCTTGACAAGCATGGCGATTATGGCAGACCCCCCTTTAGGGGAGGCCTATAACCAGCAGTGGACGTATTTCGGCTGAAATGATGATGAAGCAAACAGCCTCGTCCTCCGTGTCCTGCTGAGGATAAACTAGAAAAACGTTTTCTTTCTCTCTCCCAACAGTGGTCTGCCGTGCGTGAATATATACAAGATGTAACATAAATAACGCACAACCTCTTAAAAGGTCATCGTAGATACTCATCATTATGAACAACTTTTACTATGGGACCAACCCGAAATCGCAAAAAAAAATCAGCTGTTCTCTACATTTTGACGAGTTAGCAGTCTTTCGGCTGAAATTATGACATGGAGCGACTGCCTATCTGACCTTCACAACCCAGTAACTGGGTAATACGATACCCCTTGATAAGACTGGTTGTAAGACATCTGTTTTTAATACGGTCTAAGTATAGTTGATGAAAAATGGTGACCCCTGCTTAGCTGACACCTTCGACAGCAAGATATTCGTTGATCCACTGGTAAATTGAGACAACGTTCCAAAAATTTTAATTTTCCTGTAAAATATATATGCATTCTAACAGGAAAGCTTTTGATTTCTGCGTATAGTTTTAGCAACTATGGTGAATTCGTAATATCTATTTCAGCCGAAAGACGTCCACTGCTGGACATAGGCCTTCCCAAAAAGGGGGGGATTTGCCATAATCGCCACGCTTGCAGGGGGGTTGGCGATCGCAGTATAGTTTTAAAAATGCATAGAGAACGCTGCTGCCCATTCTCTAGTAAATCCCTTAGTCGCCTTTTACGACACCCACGGGAAGAAATGGGATGGTGCTACGAGTATTCTCTATTCTTTACGTCCGGCACCAAACTAACTCACTAGTTGACTTTTTTCATGGCTGAGCTCTACTAACTATTAAGTTACTAGAATGATAATAAAAGTTCTTAATATCCTACAGGCCCCTTATCCACGAAACTGTTAATTAATCTGCACATTACTCGTACAGATTATATTGCGTTAACCTACTTGATATACCTACACATACATACGCCCCAGCTTATTGGCCTAAATAGGGGTTGAAAGAGGAGTCAAAATTTCATTAACAATTTATTACTTTGCTTACGTAATTAAAGTACATTTATTTGGACATGAATATGAAAATCGTTGGTCATGGTGAATGTCCCGGTTTGTATTAAAGTAGGTTATATTACTTATTAGACGAGACGAGACGAAAACGAAACTGTAGACGAGCAGACCTACGTAACAAAATGTTGGTCATGTCTGTTGCAGGGGTCGTGAACAAGGGATGATTGTTTTTGACATCGCGTGTCAGATGGAGGCTATCAGCGTGGGTGGTAATGTTTTCTGAAAGGCGCAATATTTGATTCAGTTTGCGTCGAATGTCTCGATATCCAATGTTAAAAGCTTAAAAAGTCTTGCCCAGCCACTGAGTAAAGCAAGTTGATCTAGAGAAGAACAATGCCTACTTCACATTGAGTAATTCACGTCCTTTTCACTTTGATCGTGTATTGTTTTTGTAAAAGTCTTGAAAGTTAGCAGAGACTAAGTGGTCAAATAACGTAAAGTTATGCTCGGAATATATTTATTTTTGTCTTTGGATCTGTATTTTAGTTTTTTGCCACGGACTTCCGAAATTTTTGGAAGTCGGTTATTTTTTTTGTAAAAGTTTTTTATTTATTTCTCACTTTTTCGTGGGTCACTTTTTAATTTATCTTAGTCATAATAGCCTTATATTAACTGTTCATCACCTTTTACTAAATATTGCTTTTCCCGATTCTGGGACGTTAATTGTTGAGTAGTTCTCCTGGTAAGAAACAGGAGAACTACCACTCACCATAAGCATTGTGACGAGCATACATTGCATAGCAACGATATTAAAGTACCTAATCGAATCGCAACCCGTTAAATACTTATTATTATGTTGTTCAGGTGGCCATCTGTGGTCTCCGACATCAGTTCCACTTCACCAAATGGTGCTTCCCGAAAGCAAATGCACGACTTACTATAAAAATATCCAAATCGCTATGGGATTACCTATAAAATTAGAGGGTTTCCCTCGATTTCCATGGGATCTCCTCATCAGATTCTAATTTGGTGGCAATGGGACCACCTCGGAAGCATACCCTTTCAAACACAAAAATAATTTTCAAAATCAATCCATAATTGACGGAGAAATCGGTGAACAAATATAAAAAAACAGCCGAACATAATTATAACCTCCTCCTTTTTGGAAATCGGTTAAAAATACTGAGCCAACTCAAGAGCTTCAACGGCACATAAAAAAACACCGTTTTAACTAAGTATACTTAATAAGTTCTGTTACAAATGATAATGCATTTATTTTTTTATGAAGTAATGTAATCTTAATAAAACTAATATGTACATATTAATTGAAGTCTCAGCAAATAATAAAAAAATATTCTATTCGAAATAGCCACCTTTGGCTTTGATACTGGCCTTTAATCTGTCTGGCCACGAATCTATGGATTTACACACTGTTTCCATGAGAAATTTAGCAACCGCCTGCTCCAGAGATTTCTTAAGAGACACAATGTCAGCGTGTTGTTAAGAACAGGCCAAGTCCTATAAAACAGACCATAATTTGTAGTCTAAGGGGTTCAGATCTGGGCTAGACGAGGACCAGTCTTCAGCTCTTTTAAAGTCTGGAACGTTGGTTTCGAGCCAGGCTTGGGTAATTCGTGCCTTGTGACCAGGTGCCAGTCCTGGTGGAAAGTCCACGGTACATTTTTAAAAAGTGTGATGCTGGGAGGTTCCACAACACGATCCAAGACGGTCTCTTGATAGAGTTTGGCTAAAGTCTTCACTCCTTTTTCACAAAAATGAAGCTTTGTGGCTCCTTGATAAGACACCGTCACCGACAGTAATGTCGTGTAAAAAATAAAATGGGGCCAAACCATTCCTGACGCAGGATAATTACCACTTTGTACCTTTCCGACCAATTGGGTGGCTTCTTTAGAACTATGAGTGTACACTTTGACATTTTGCTTGTTGTAGTGCTCTTCAATCGTGCATTTTTTTTCATCAGTAAAGAGGATATTTCTGTGCCTTTCACCTTCGTATCGAGACAGAAGGCGTTTTGATCGATCCACTCTCTTCAACTGTAGGGATTGATTTAAAGAGCATTTCCTGTATATCGACGACGAGCGCTGAGTTTCAGGTTTTGTTTTATTGTACGGGACAGAGTCCTAGCGGGAATCTTCATTTGTCGCGATAAGATTTTTTGTTTGCTAATGAGTTTCGGCAAATTCTGGCTTTAACAGCATTAACAGTCTTAGTAGTTCTAACAGCGCGCGGCCGCCCAAATTTTTTATGGTCTTCAACAGAGGAAGTGTTGGTATATCCATCAATAGTACGACATACGAACATACGACTGATACCAAGCTTTTGAAGTGTCTCGAATATGACCCACGGCTCCATACCTTTGACTTCGTGCAAGGCAATCACTAAAATCCTATTTTCTTTAACACCCCATTCCATATTGTAATTTGATAATAAACACGAAAAAAAAAATGTGGAATGGCGGGAAATTTCAAACTCAAACTCAAAGCATTTATTTCAAATAAACCTATACCCCCCCCCCCTTCCTTGTATTTAAAGAAGTTTTTAAAATATTAAACGCATCCCAAATTCAAAATAATTAAAGAGTTGAAAAAAATAATAGACTAGTTTTATACCTAATAAAAATAACACCATCGTGAGAAACAAAAACTGCAATAAGACAGTATCCGTATCAAATCGCAGATACTGTCAAAAAACGATAACGTTTCTAAAAAACAATCGAAAAACAAAAGTAACAACATAAATTATGCGAATAAAACAAAAAAACAAACCCTACGGGAAAAACACGCGTGATGGCAAGTTATGTAGTTCACTTTGCCCATTGGATACAAGATTGTGCTTTTCGTCGATGATGATACTTGTTTGACTATCAACGATCACCTTCCTTTTTAGGGTTCCGTAGTAAACAAGGAACCCTTATAGTTTCGCCATGTCCGTCTGTCTGTCTGTCTGTCTGTCTATCTGTCTGTCTGTCTGTCTGTCTGTCTGTCCGTCCGTCCGTCTGTCCCCGGCTTAGCTCAGAGACGCTAAGTCCTAGAAAGCTGTAATTTGGTATGGGTGTACATACTAATTACGCCAAAAAAGTTGTAAAATAAAACCATGAAAAACATTTTTTTTTAGGGTACCTCCCTTGCACGTAAAACGGGGATGATATTTTTTTTTCTCGTCTAATACTTGTGTGGGGTATCGTTGAATAGGCCGTTTAAAAATATTGTGAGTCTGCTAAAAACATTTTTCAATTCAGAGATCCGTTTGCGTAATATTAAGCTTTAAAGTGCTATTTTTTGTTAGAGTCAAGTGTCCCTCCCCCCTGCCAGCTAAATGGTTGGTTTTGGATATGTGAAAAAATTCATGGCAGTAGTATATATAACGAAATTAAAAGGAAAACTATCACAGCTAAGTAGGGTTTACCAGTTAACGAGCAATCATCGACCAACTTAAATTTGCAGTTGAAGAATTGACCGTACCGTATAAAGATGTATCGGTGAGCATGTTTTTCAACTACAATGTTAAGTTTGTTTTTGGGATGAATTCATCCTAACTACGGAACCCTTCATTGTGCGTGGTCCGACACGTACTTGGCCGGTTTTTTCTTTTTATCATAATCATCTTTCCTCTGACTGCCTATTGCTATATTATTTCAGTGACCGTTCATGGGCATGACCTGGACTCCGTAGTACTTATCTATTGACGAAGTTCAGACTCAAAGCACAAAGTCGCTTAGTATTTATTCAATTACGTCGTTTGTCTATGTCGTAGACTTTGTACCGTGTCTAGACTTCACATATAACGTCTTGGCATCGTAAAGTATATAACAGATCAAAGACCTCGATTTAAAGGCGTAAATACACCACTCGTGTAATATAACTAACCCAGTGACTACAACACTGACTAGTTTGTTATTAGAGTTAGGTTGGGATTTATTATAGATTTACATAAACATTAAAAAAAACCTCATTGCTATGAGAAAACATGTTCTCAAATCCATAGCATACCTATGTAATTTGTATACAGGGGGTTAAAGAAATTGCATGCCATAGCTTAGGGGAAGGTTCAGTATTGATAAAGGAAAAAAAAAAAAAAACATAAATAAAATTACTGCAAGATCAACCTAATTTAGTACCTACTAACTTAAAATAGCAATCGTTTAGAATTAAAATTACTTTATTTACTGAAAATGGCTCGCGACAAATGTTGCTATTTTAACCGGTGAAGCCCCACTGGCACCGAAAAGGTGCCGGAAGTAGTATCCCGTATTAACCACGTTTCAGATTGTCAAAAGTACACATTTCTTTTATGGGGTATTGTGTAAAATGTTATAATAAAATACCACTCGATATTCTTCAACTAAATGAGAAGAAATTTAAAACATGCATTAAACGCACACTATGTAGACAAGCATATTATAGGTTGGATGATTATATCGTAGATAAAAATGCTTGGCTTAATGCTGGTCCTGCTCCACAACCACTTGGGCTCACTTGTTAAAATTATAATATTTGGAAGAGATGCTTCCCCCCTTTTTAGGGTTCCGTAGTAAACAAGGAACCCTTATAGTTTCGTCTGTCTGTCTGTCTGTCCGTCCGTCCGTCTGTCCCCAGCTTAGCTCAGAGACGCTTAGTCCTAGAAAGCTGTAATTTGGCATGGGTATACATATTAATCATGCCGAAAAAATGGTAAAATAAATTATGAAAAACATTTTTTTTTAGGGTACCTTCCTTACACGTGAAATGGGGATGATATTTTTTTTTCGTCTATTCCATGGTGTGGGGTATCGTTAGATAGGCCGTTCAAAAATATTGTGGGTTTGCCGAAACCATTTTTCAATTAAGGGATCCGTTTGCGTAATATTAAGCTTTAAACTGCTATTTTTTGTTAGAGTCAAATGTCCCCCCCCCCCTGCCAGCTAAATGGTTGGTTTCGGATATGTAAAAAAATTCATGGCAATAGTATATATAACGAAATTAAAAGGAAAACTATCACAGCTAAGTAGGCTTCACATGTTATCGAGTAATAGTCGACCAACTTAAATTTGCAGTTGGAGAATTGACCGTAACGTATATCGATGTATGGGAGAGCATGTTTTTCAACTACAATGTTAAGTTTGTTTTTGGGATAAATTCATCCTAACTACGGAACCCTTCATTGTGCGTGGTCCGACATGCACTTGGCCGGTTTTTTTATGTTCTGACATTACAATCATATTTATTATATAAAATGTACTTAATCAAGTTTTAGTTGTTGAACACTTCAATAGGTTTGATAATTGATTATAAATTGAGTTTTGTATAATTTAAAAGCATTTTTTAAATTTTTGTAAATGTGAGTACCATGGAGCCGTTTATTATGTTATGATGTATGTTGACTTAAAAAAGTTTGGCAGTTATGAGTATGTCATGCTCACTTAAATGTCTCGCTGATGGTGGCGCGTGTGTTGGATCATTCGGTTCCCTACAAAATTTTTGAGCTGGATGGTGCTGATCCACGCGTCATGCTCGTGAACGGGCGCCGTCAGTTGTGACTGGTCTTCTCCTATCTGTCAGGGCTTATTTGTGATATTTTATACTTTGTATTGTTTTTTTTTTTTAATAATTGATATTTTTACATTGTTCTCACAGAAGCGACAAGAATAATGTACCCAGGATTTTGTAATATCTTGATTTAAAAGAGTGTACTTGGAGTTTCTTGCCTAGTCTTCTCCATAGAGATCTACGTTTTGGAATGGGCTTCAACTTTCTGACTAACTGACCGACTCTTTGACAATTCAAAAGTGCCTGTAATTGGTTTAGTTGAAATAAATGCTTTGAATTTGAGTTAAGTTAGTACGTACTAAATTAGGTCGATCTAGCAATTTTTTTTTTTTTTTTCCTGCGTTCCTTTATCGATACTGAACCTACTCCTAAGCTATGGCACGCAATTTCTTTAACACCCTGTATATATTATGATGACAAAGCAGTCACAGGTAAGTTTATTGCAGGTACCAGTTCAAGCTCCTAACTGTAACTGAGAACTACCTATTATCTAAATGAAAAACCCATTAACGTTTTGCCTTGACATCGATCACGCTGCGTTCGTCTGCCGCACTTCCGACACTACGATGGTGTATAACTGCTTTTGTCTTGTGCAATATGATTTATCGTGAACCGATAGTAAATTATTATGTAAAAATAAAAAAAATCCGATAAAATTCAATCGGAAATAACAAATAATAATTATAAAAATAATACAAACTTTTCTTTGAATCTCTTAGAAAATGCATCATTCTGTTTAAATTTCATTCAATTGCACAGAAAAAAAAGAGTGTTTGCTTTAACAAACATCTTGTTTAATGTGATCACGCATCTTGACTCCATACGAGCCTAACAACATCTTGACTTCTGAAGCTAGGAGAACTTTGTTAAATTATCATAGTTCCGTCAACTAAGTAATTAGTTAGTTTAATTACGGGTAGTTATTCAAGGCTTCTACATACCAGCGCGACTTGTCGCGCGACGCGACACGGCACAAAGGCCCCGCGCGTCGTGGGACGAGCGGTGCCTTTGTGTCGCGTCACGTGGCGCGACAAGTCGCCCCGGTATGTAGAAGCCTTTAATTTAACTCAAATAATGGTCAGTTTAAGAATGATGTAATGCTAACAAGTTGCTTGTTACCATCAACTAAAATTATTATTTGCTTTAAAAAAGTGAAGAAGTAAAATCAAACTAAGCATGTATGATGTAACAAAGACCGGTGATTATTCTGTACATGTCACATTGTCGATATAAATAAAATTAATTTGTTCTGGCAAATATGCTATCTGGTTTATACTAAATAAATAAATAGTGATTCCAAACATTTTAATGCCAACTAAGCGAAAATGTATCTTAGTTACCTCGCATTTTTTTCAGTGTGGTAGTATCATCGACGGGTGCGCCAAAGTTCACCTAAATTTTCAACTCCGATAATTGGAAATCCGAAAATGTTCTTCCTAACATTTTTTATCCTAACAATCACAATTCCTAACTACTCTGTCTCTAATGTTCATAATTCCGAAGCATTTAACTTCATAATGTCAGTAGCAATAAACATCTAATAGACTTTTATTTGTTTTCCTATATTTTCTCAACATAACCATCTTTTACAATATTATTCAAAGTCATATTTTAATTTTATTTATAGCGGTGTGTACCTGCAAAGATATCCATAGGTTAGGTTATTAGGTTAGAACTGTGACCAACTATGCGCGAGCCGAGCGAGCGGAGCGAGCGGTGCCGCGGCAGCGGCCGGCGAGCGCTACCTCGAAATTGGTCGCGAAATTTTTATAAGTATTTTTTTATAGTCCCCCAAGACGACATTCTGACCTGAATTTCATTCATTTAAGACAAAAATCTGTGAAACGACCTTAAATCATTCTAAACAGTTGGTTTTTTAGATATAATTATCTCATGTATAGTTATAGTTTTAGGGATAAAAGCGTTATGATAAAAAACAGTAGGAGTTTAAATATATTTACATTAATGATATTATTAATTACAATTTTCGGAAACATGAGTGTTATGAACATCGCCGGTAGCACTACAAATAGTATGAATGAAAACTTTAGGATGAAAAATTTTAGGAAGAGTGATCATTCGGATTACAAATCGTTAGGAAGAACAGTTTCGGGTAAAGAACTTTAGTTGAGCCAATATGGACCCATCATCGACAGACTGTTTGACCCGTTAGTTATTATTTACTAACTACCTCACAATGTTTTATAAACTATGGTTTAACCTTAGATTTATAATATTTCGATAATAGGTATTAAGATTCCATAAAAGTGTTTCAACATCCGGACAAATCTATTGAGGTTTTTGTGATGTTTCTGTTTACATTCTGTTTTGATCTTTAATTAAGAAATAATAATAAATAAAAAAAAAATTATACTTACTCAACTATTAAACCTCTTGGATAATTCGTTTCATACGAATACACCTATATTAGAATCTATAAAACCGTCTGGCTTCATTGATTTCTATCTATAATCACCGTTCCTCTCTATCTCAACGCGAATCAGTTCTAACCACAGAGCGAGAGGTTATTTTTTGCCCGTTTGAGTCGGATCTTAATCATATGACTTGTTAATTGTTATGTTAAGAATATTGTGTTATTTATACTGTGTCCAACACATGATACAGCGTCCGCTACTGTTTTCAATAAAAACTACGTCTGGCTTCTTTGTACCTTTTTTTATGGTGAATTTATACAAGATTTACTTATATGTACCGGGTAAAACGGGGTGAATAGAAATGCAGGGGTGAATCGAGACGCAACTTTAAAATGGATTTTAACGTTGAAATAATATCTTTTGTTGCAAAAAGGACTCTAATGTGTTACCAGTACTATATTTAACGATTGAGTTAGTGTCCTTGTTGGCAACAAACTAAGTATATTATTTCAAGGTTAAAATCCATTTTAAAGTTGCGTCTCGATTCACCCCTGCATTTCTTCTACGATTATTCACCCCGTTTTACGGTGCAGTACGTATCGGCAATGCATCTATAGGTTATTATAAACTCACACACTAATAAATAACATCACGCCTGTATTTACCGAAGGGTAAGGCAGAGGTTTACCTATTGTATGTGTATTATGAAATCGATGTTGAATATTTAATCTTCGTTCTTAAGTTTTTCATAATTAAGATGAAAAGGGCGTCAGTGACAGATACCGACTGATCTACAAGGTCGTACGGAATGTCTATGACTGTACTGGTAGGATCCCTAACATTTCTACGTACAGTCGCCAGCACATCAGGGTATACCCAACTGTCAAATGGCTCTACATGATTTTAAGGTTTAAAATGTTGATGGTTAAGTTCAGAATCGAATGAGAAAATTTGAAAGTTTGTGTGATGGACTGTACAGTTCTACTTCGGGGTTGGGTAAATCTACTCATTCGTACAAATTGCACACCTCAATTTTTAAGAACCGAAATAATCGGTGGACATTGCTTTTTGAAACTCGTTCCTCGAGTCTTGTTTTTACATTATGTAGGTATATAAGTACGCTTCACCTACCTACCATACGTAAAGTCGGACACAGTTTAAACTTCATCCAATACTTTGACATCAGAGTTAAAACTACCTCTTTTTGTGATAAGTGTTCGAGTTTCCATTCGTAAATGTCATAATGTATCTTGCTTCTTACTTTAGATGCCAAATGAAACCGAAATCGTTTGTTATATCTACATAAAGGTATTATATCTACCTACCTAGACCTGACATGATTTTGGCTGCTCGATCAACGTTAAAATATTCCAACTAGGATATAATTATACGTTTAATTATAAATTATTGCGTACTGATTCAGACGAAATATTGCTTCCTTAGTGAATACAACATAGTAGTTAGTTTATGTGTTTTGCACTAACTGATTATTTGTGTGCGTTGTCAACATCGATTGGGTCTCATTACTGTCAGTGTCAGTGAAGAGAATTGTCTATTGTTGTCGCTAATAGCAGATGGTTGGGCGAGTAATGGTAAATAGTAGAAGTAAATCTATTTAAGTTTCACTCTTAACCTTTCATTGCATGTAAGTATCTATTTATATGTGATATCTCATGGTCCCTTCGTGGCTCGTCACGTCACAGCATAGAGCGCGTCGTGGAACAGGGGTGTCATGTGTCGTCTATGGTCACCGTCGATCGTTATCGCCGGGTGCATCGGTACAGTGCAGCAATACCGTTTGAAAAGATAAGCTGCTGATCGAAACAGTCGGTGCATAGCTGTCGGGTGGCAGACGTGAGGCGCGGGGGAGCGCGGCGCGGGGCGGAGGGTGAGGGGCAGGCGCCCGTCTAGACGCTACGTCACGCGGCCTCGCGATACCGCGCCGGTAAACAACAATGTGCACTGACCGAATATGGCACCCGGCACGCCGGAGCGGTCACCGGTCACCCTGCTGCGGCCCACTGCCGACGACGCTGCACATCCTGTGCTGTACATGCACCACATTGCCATCAAATCCACCTGGTGGTAACGCACTCCGCAGCAGAGATGGTTCCGTTGACTCACTCGCTCACACCGTCACATATGCAGGCATATGGTACCTGTAGTAAACAGCTGTTTGATAATGCCTACCAGATTAAAAAAACATTCATTCATAAACAGACACACCTACACGAAATCTTTTATGAAAGTTCTCTACCTCATACGCGTAGGTACTTATTCTTAAAACTTTGTTTCGAGTTACGTCTATTAGTAAAACAAATAACAATTTGTTGGTGCATTAATGAATGAACCCGTACGTGTGTACTGGAAGTCATTGTCTTGTCAATAGACGAATTGCTAATGAGTCGGGTAGTTACACGACGTGGAGGTCATTGAGATGACCATCTGTAATTCAGGTGACCGCTTCAACAATAGCGACTGATTTCGAATATGTTCAATTATTGTATTATAATATAGCCCACCTTTCAATTTCTATCGAGCTTTACATTTATGGCCTGAAAATTATTCATAGAATTGGTATTAAGTAATAGTAACTCGAATGTTATACAATTTTAGGAGTTAATCATGTGGCAACGATACCCTTGTAACAGTACATATCATACCCAAATAGTATTGGCATCAAAGCGAGCAAAAACTATGTTAATTGGCTTGTGAAAGTCCACGCATGATACGCTTTATTGAGCATTAAACACGTAACACGAATGCATTAAATTAGTACGCAAATCCTTTCATAGAATGCTCAATGAATTTCAATTTACATTGAGCAGGTAACGTGATGTAAAATGTAAATCCACTGAGCTGTTCACTTTGAACGTTTTGTAAACATTCTAAGGACTGGCCGCTTCTGCTCGAAGTGTAATATCTTTCAGTCCAGGTAAACATTCATATTGTTTTGGGTTCGTCTACAAAACTGTTTGTACAAAACGACGCGATAGCGTTCAGAAAATGTCTGCTGCTTATCTTGTTTATACGTTATCGCTGACACACCTAGTTACCAGACATCAAGTACATAGACACACATACCGCGTAAACAACAAGAAGAATAAAACAATGCGTGTCAATTTGCTATTTATGGATCGAATAAGGTTAGTCGAGTACGAGTGTTGAGGTTAATTGATACTTTTTCCTTATAGAAACGAAATTCGGGAATATGTAGAGTGTATTTACGACAGCTTTTTGTCAGACGTCCGGGGAGAAGCCGGTAATCATGGGATTTGTAGGCGGCGAGACAGCGTTATGCACCACTTCACTTGTGTTCTATAAATTCACCACTTTATGTTCGTACGTGGCCTGATAATAACTCATGGTGGTGCAACAGTAGCCCTCCATTGCGTACCTTGATGAATCAAAATCAATATACCTAGCCTTTTATCAAAATATCTTATTTCACGTATACCTTCATGGGCACTTGTGAAACATCAGAAGCTTGGTGCACGGTTCCAATTGGTCGTTTCTTATGGAAAAGAGCCGGCAAGAAACTCCACGGATACTCTTTTAAAAATAATTGGCTTTTACAATGTTTTCAAATTACAGTGTTAAGACGCAGATATATGCCAGTGACCCAGAGTGGTTAGCTTGCGTGTTCTGTACTGAGCTCACGCAACGCGTCGTACGTTCAGCCAGTAATAGGACTCGCCCATCAAGGAGCGCTGTCCCCAATTTGACGCATTATTAATTTATTATACACAAAACAAAAGGTATTTTAATAAAACGTGTATACTAAAAGATCAATAATTAAATTATCTTTAAATTGGTAAAGGTTTCAGAAAAATACGGTTGGTAGATTTTGCGCCATTCTCAGTTTTTTATCCGCGTTAGACATACTTTACAAGTTAATTTCACTATGTAATATAAACATAATCTAAAATATTCACATATTAAGTTATTGAGAAAATGCTCTAATTTAACATATATTTTTTTCAAATCATTAACACTACTCATTAAGACGTGATCTTCAGTATAAAATCATTAAAAGTCGGTTATCGTCCCCTTAATAGGTATGGGAGGACAGAGTAGGCCTGTCAATTAAGTACCAGGTACTTAACAAAATACAAAATGGTCTACAAATCTACATTCTATTAGGCCTACAACGTTATCACGTTCACAAAATATAAAATAATCTAGCTATAAAAAAACTTGTAAAAATAATAATAATAACTCGGGTGTCATTGTGCCGATTGTCGTATCGGCCAATGGCCTGATGGCCGAAAGCCTCGATCAACATCTCTCGAGGCTCTCGTTAGGTGGTTGGATCAAGGGCCTGATTCAGAAGGCAGTACCTACTCCTCCATACGGCTCGGAGGTGGCTGAGGAGGTTCCTATCTCTGGGACCCTAACCACCGGTAGCTTGGACCCTGCTCCCGATACCGGCGAACCACAATTTTTTATATTTTTAAATGATTTTATATATTTTTTTATATTCTAATATTTAAAAATGTAATTTATTTGTATATAATGAAATAATAATAAAAAACTTTTTAAACTAAATGACATGATAGCCATTACAACTGTGACAAATCTGAATGAATATCCTGTCCACACATACTTAGGCATAGTCAAAACCTTTCATGAAATGTTCATTGAAAGCTGAACAATTTCCAGCACGCTTAGCGCTTAGTATGTCTGTTTTATGTAACAACGCAGAATTATTCAACAAAGCAAGCATGTGCCGGAAAGTAGGCCGTACAGATATATTACTTATGTGCGACAATGGAGTCATTTTGCTCTCACAGCTTAGCCACCGCTCGTAAATTACTTTACAAATGCGGTGCCCGACATGAAACGTGTACCAGATCTGGTTTAGAATAGTCCCCTCTATGTTGTTGACTGGTGGAATAGTCCCCTAGTGTCTATACAAAGATTCGAGCTAAATTAGTAATAGGTGTTAGTTCAAGGTTCGAATTCTTTGTGGTTTTGCAATCGTGGAGAGCTCTACTGCTGTGATCGGGACATGTCGCCATAGTGATCGCGTCTGTATTGCATTGTTTGAATCTTCTTAATATAGCCAACTGTTCTGTCTCTTCAAAGTTAGAGTGAACAGGCTTCTTCTGGGTAAGCTCACTCCATCGTCAGCTTTGTCTCTGTCACCTCTGCCCTAGACTAAGGTCAAGTGCATACATCCTAAATAAAAAAAACTGTAAATTCTTACCTCAAATCAATCGTCTACTTGACATTTGCATGTTAAAACTTTAAAAAATAAAAACAAATGATGCAAATATTAAACTCTCGAAACTATAATTGTATAATCTTCTGTACCGATTAGGTTATTAGCTTCGCTTCAGCGTTAGTTATTATTGTGAAGCATTAAAGTGATCCTTATGGATTTCTTTCAACTTTCACATTGTCTGGCCATCTGTTATTCTGGAGTGTCTCAATCTCAACTGTCTGTTTCATGTCTGGCCCTTAGTAGAAAGTACCTACATCGTAATATTCAGCATGATAGTACGAAATTAAGATCCAGCTCTTTATGTATTCCTAGGCACCCATATGTCGAGATTATTTTCATGTTTGCTCATGTCCTTATACTCAAACTAAAAAAAAATATTTCAATTAAATCTATTACGAGTACAGGCACTTTTGATTTGTCAAAGAGTCGGTCAGTTAGTCAGAAAGTTGAAGCTATTTGCCCATTCCAAAACGTAGATCTCTATGGAGAAGAACAGGCAAGAAACTCCAAGGACACTCTTTTAAATCAAGATATTACAAAATCCTGGGGACATTCTCATCCTTGTTGTTTCTATATGTGAGAACAATGTAAAAAAATAAATTACTTATTTAGAAAAAATATACAAAATATAAGGTTAAAATATTACAAATAAGCCCTGGCAGTTAAGAGAAGAGCAGTACCTACTGACGGCGCCCGTTCACGAACATGACGCGTGGATCAGCACCATTCAGCTCAACCATTTTGTAGGGAATCGAATGATCCAACACACGCGCCACCATCAGCGAGACATTTAAATGAGCATGACATACTCTCAACTGCCACGCTTTTTTAAGTCAACATACATCTTATCATAATAAACGACTCCATGGTACCTACTCACATTTACAAAATTGAAAAAATGCTTCTAAATTATACAAAACTAAGTTTTTTGCAAACTATAGAGCCTTCAAACTGTTGCTAAGACAACAATCAATAGCAGTGGAACGCCATACTTCTTATTGGTAGGTAGATTACTCGTACAAATCTTGATAATCTATGCAGACCTAGATAGATGACTGTGCGAAAAGATAGGATTCAAATTTGTAATTTCTATACTCGTCAGAAATAATGGTATTATTAGCAAGTGCATATATCGGCATATTTATTTTCGCTTCCTGAAGTCTTGACTTCGTTATTAAACAAAATACTTGGTAGGTACGAAATTAAATAAAGTAATCAAAAAATGCAATATATTGGGGTTTTTTTATTTAAAAAAAACCGGCCAAGTTCGCGTCGGACCACGCACAATGAAGGGTTCCGTAGTTGGGATATATGAATTTATCCCAAGAACAAACTTAACATTGTAGTTGAAAAACATGATCCCCATACATTCCAACTGCAAATGTAAGTTTGTACGCACAATATTGAGTGATTTACCATGTTATTTTAAGATCATAGACTTCTTATAGGTTTTCCTGTAGGTAATCTATAAGTAAAGAACTATTTTCTGTATTTTTATCAAAATTTTAGGCTTAGTAGTTTCGGAGATAAGGGGGGGGGGATGGTAATTTTTCATCTATTTTCTTAAATAATTTCAAAAGTATGTATTATTATATAATTTTATACATTTTAAAATTATAAAAAATATATATATAAAATCCTTAAAACAAGCCCTTTCATTTGATATGTCACACGGTACAGTCAGCAAAACTTTACTTTTCTTTTTAATTTTCTAATTTGCCCCCCAAAAGTCACCTCCATAATCAAAATTAATTTATTTACGTAACACGTTCGTGTTTGGGTCACAGATGTTCTTGTTGTACCAAATTTCAACTTAATCGGTCCAGTATATTCGGAGAAAATCAGCTGTGACAGACGGACAGACAGACAGACACACGAGTGATCCTATATGGGTTCCTTTTTTCCTTTTGAGGTACGGAACCCTAAAAAGATCTTTACAGTAGCTTGGAAATGAAAAATAGGGCACACGCTCATAAATTGGGACAATGTTAATTAAGAAGGGTGGCTCCCTTCGCTAGCAACCGGTTTGGCAGACGACCGAGTAAAAAAAAAATAAGCGTAATTGAGGTGTCTGTTAATCCTGGAGACGTTGCTCCTGGAAATAACGTGCAGTGTTTGGATTAATATCTACCTAATAGGTAGGTACATAAGTAAAATATGTAGTAGTAGTAGCTTTTTTTTTTTTTAGTTTTTTTTTAACTTTGTTTCATAATATCTTGATAAGGCGCTGACCTTAAATCTCCAGCCTATTTGCATAACGTACACACCATCACAATAGTTTTCATCCTATTACCTATAATGAGACCTGTTGGTTTGAAAAAAAATTGGGATTTCACGAAAACCCAATGTATATTCTTGAACTGGCAAAATTGTGTCTTGAGAGCGTTTACACCTTACGGCATTTCATACAAACTTTCAAGCCCTTGTTTTTCGAAATGACTGAACCGAATTTAATGAAACTTCAAAACTTACAAAGGTCTATAAAGTTAGTAAAGAACATTTTCGAAATGTCATAATTAAAAACATATATTTGGAAATCTCTGTTTGTATGGAAAATCTGAAATCGGTCTAATTAGTCTGTAACACTATTTTTCGAAAATGTTCTTTACTAACTTTTTAGACCTTTGTAAGTTTTGAAGTTTCATTAAATTCTGCTTATGCGTTTCATACGCATAAGCAGAATTTGTTTCATTAAAATCGGTTCAGTCATTTCTTAAAACAAGGGCTTGAAAGTTTGTATGAAATGCTGTAGGTGTCAACTTTAATTTAAATTGTAGGTACGCTACCGGTAAGTGTTTATCAATGAATACCGTCATACCTTTCCAATGATCAATACCAAACAATGTGCAGACAGTCAAATAATAAACTCATCTGCATAGTATTTAATTATATTTACATAATACCTTCCCAATATTCCTGTATTTTGTTAATATAATACCAAGTCTTTATACAATATCGCGTACAAGTAGTTAATTTTACCTATATACTACTAACTCTCCAATACAAGTAATTAATATGTATGTGTGTTTCTATTACTCAGGCAATAACAAACTCTATAGGTTAGAATTTTCCACTAAGTATAATTATGTTACTGTTCTGTAAACATAACGGTGAGCTAAATCAAGGACCTAATACTTCGTAAATATTATGGCAAATACTACTATTTATAAAGCACGTCATGTTTCAATCAAAATAACTAAGTAATAAAATGTTGAGGTAACATTAGTAGCCTAGCTGTTTACTGAGGGTTGAGTGTTGATTTAAGCAATTAGTACCTAAGTTTAATAAAAAAATAGATATCAAAAGAGGGAATACACTCTACAGGGGGCCTAAAATGGACGCTTTGGCAGAATTTTAGGAACTTGTACACACATGTGATATGCAATAAAGATTTGAATTTGAATCATAATATGATCTGCGTACAATTCATACATCCCGCAATTCATCTGTTTGAAACCTGCTATTTGACATTTTACTTCAATAAAGCAATTCATAATTTGTGGGTCATTTTACGAAACTATATACAAAACTGTTGCGGAATATGAAATGTACGCAGACAATACGCAGATCATATTATGATTCTGCCAAAGCGTCAATTTTAGGCTCCCTGGCCTATGTAGAATAATTGTAGAGTGTGGTTAGTGGAACTGCTCAGGTGCGGTTGCAGTGCTCTGAGTGGAATTCCTCATTTCTTCTTATCAATTTAATTTATTTTGTTCGAGATTGGGAGGATACATTCGCAAAGCGGTCTGCAAAGTACCTCGGTATTGTTAAAACATGGTATTCAAAATATTTGTAACCTCTAGTACAAACAATTGGATATGAAGAATTTATACTTCCGTCCAGTTCTGTCGTAGTTAGGCATTTGCTGTCATTCCAAGTACCAATGTTATGGCTACCTACGGCAATCTGTTTATCATCAAACAGTTTATCATCCACCAATTGTATAGGTTATCAAGCAGGTACCTAACACAGTTTCGTTAATAATGAAATTTCCCCTGACCCTGAAATTTTGCATGCTATGTTTTATCATAGCTAGACATGTTTGTGCCATTGTATTTGTGTTTAAACACCTGTCTTATAAAAAAAAAATGATTTATGAATATGATTTATTATTATGAATGCAAATATTTTTCCTCATATAGATTAAAATGCGGTATTATTCATAAAAATTACATGACGCAACATTACGAAGTCACGCTGTGATAATCTTATTTAAAATAAATAAACTAATTATTATATTTCCTTCATGGACGTATCCATGATTTCCTTAAATATTTGTCATAGGTACTTGCACAAGTATAAAAAAAAGGAATTTCTTCACGGGCTACATCTTTTTTGAGAGTGAGAGATGTGGCGCGATGGATAAATAGTTCTTTTATCTTTAAATAAACTGTCATTCTGAATCAATAAACTAATCTTACGTGCTATTAAGACCTCTTTATTGAGGGGAATCCGCAGCTGTAGACGAGAAATTCAAAATTTCTTACGTTTTTTTTGCAATTTGCAGTTCAGGTTGTATCTTGATAAAAATATGATTCACGACTCAAACTCAAACTCAAAATATTTATTTCAATTAAACCTATTACAGGCACTTTTGAATTGTCAAAGAGTCGGTCAGTTAGTCAGAAAGTTGAAGCTATTTTGATTTGAATTCACGACTATAACAGATATGTATAATAAGATATGTAATAATAAGTTGAAGCTATTTTGATTTTGATTCATGACTATAACAGATATGTATTTACTGAACTATAACCATTAGACTCTCTCCGTCTTATTACAAAAAAATGCTTAAGTACTGTTTTATACCAAGACCACAAGGTCTAGGATTGTTACGGTATTCAAGTTAATATCAGGCTCAAAACGTGTTCTTATTACAAAACGAAGACTTTTCGAGGATCAGTTAGTACCAAAGAAGGTTCATGGTTCCACAGATAAGAAACAAAAATGGCATTCTTTCATTCGTTCATTCTGCATCTATTTGAAGCAACGTTTGTTTCGTTTCTCTAAATATTGATATTATAATAACACTTGAAATGCATAAATAATTATTAATCAATACAAAAATATGTCATAAATCGTTCTTTGTTTAGGTTACAATATATTGAACAAGCACAACTTGTACTTTTGACGTGCTTTTTATAATCAAGTTATCATATTTTTTAACACCTCTAGCGTGAAGTGGAGTGAATCACATAGGTACGGCGCGGCACTCGTAATTTGAGACAAATGTTTATGTTGCGTCCATAAATAATAAATCTTAGTATTAGGTACTGTTGATAATATGTGGTTTGTTCGTGAGTTGTGTCTGGTTAAACCGTTGAAGATAAACTTAGTAAAACCCTAAGACGACCCACTGACCAAAACATGGGTTTTTAATTAATATTAGGTACGCAATGCTTTGTATCATCTTATTTCGACTGCCTAACGCGAATGTTCATATTATGATAGGAAATATTACGTCGTACTACGTATGACGATGTCTGTAAGATCGCCGAGACGTCTCCAGCATAATTATCCAAATCTTCCAAATCCATCAAGTCGATTTGTAAATAAAAAGCCACACAATAACAATAAACGCTAACCTCAAATAAATTAGTATCGAAGTTAGTCCATAGAAAAACTAGGGGTCTCGTCGGACTAACTTTAGTACCATAGCTTGTTCATGAACTAGTGATAAACTTCATGTTATAATAACGTTTTATTTAGTCATGGTGGCAAACCTAGTAATTATCCTAGTACTAAATTTAGATCGTGTTTTGGAATAAGACGGTCTGAGTTAGATTTGTTCCCCAAAGTCATGATTTCATGAAAAGGCATTCAATGGAACAAATTTAACGTAGAGAGTAGATATAGTATAGTCGTGAATCATATTTTGATCAAGATACAACCTGACAATGACCTGCAAATTGCAAAAAACGTAAGAATAATGAATTTCGCGGGCTACAGCTGCGGATTCACCTTAAGAAAGAAAGGAAAAGTATTTATTGGGCCTCGCATAGGAGATCACAAATTAAACTAAAACACACTTAAGTACCTATAGAAACCAAAAACAAAGGGAAAAACAAAACACAAACCGTCTTATTACTAAACAAGGTTTATATTCAGACATTCAGACCCAGGTTTAAACTATGGAGCCATTATTTAATATTGAACTTTAATCCGTCTATGGTAAAGTTCTTAATACAAAACTGAAAACTTAGTACCGAACTAAGTTTTCAGTTTTGTATAAAGAACAGTATTTCAATCACTGTTACGTTCTTATTACAAAAATTAGCTCCATGGTTTAAGCCATGTCAAAATATAAATCTCGTTTTGTAATAAGACGGAAAGAGTTTAAGTACTTAATCTCCAAATGTATGTTTGTATTTAAATTAGTGAATAGTATTTTATTTTATGTATTTTGTTTTCTCTTCTACTCTTACACACGTTGTCTACATCTCATTGTCCACTTTCCTATCGCAGGTATTCTGGAAGAGATTTATTTAGAAATAAGCATTACCTTGTACGTGTTTTTCTGTTCCTTTCTTCTTGTCTATTTATATGTGTGTACATAAACTGTTAAATAAATAAATAAAGAACAAAAAGAAAGAAAGACGTGTCGAGACGTATTATTAAACAGAAAGTTGTAGAAAAAGTCTGTAGGACGTTAGTATTATCAATGTCCGGTACAGAATTCGCCCATGGTCGGTTCGCCACGTCCGAAAGGGATATCGTGGCTCTGGCACACAGGCATCTGAAGGAACACGGTGGGTTTTAGTCAGTAAAAGTCTGACACTCCCTCTCGCTCCGCCCAGAGCGGGAGAAGTTATTTGATGATTTCCCACCAAAAAAAAAAAAAACCGTCACCAGAATCACTTAATTATAATTAAATCATATTAATTAGAATGATATCTAGTCATAACGAGCAATTAATTTTATGACTTAACAGTATGGTTTATCTATAACGATAACCATTAATGACTATAGCAATAAAAAACACAGACGCCGTAATCTTGAAAACGATAGTAGACAATTTCAAGACTATTGCATCAGATTTGAAAAAAGAGCCACTCGATTATGTACGTATCACGTACATTACCGTCGTTACGCTAACTTACTTTCATGTACTTACCATAACACATTTGTAGGCAGTTAGAATAAATGATTGCACAATTAGAGGCAAACGGGGCGCTCTTCACATTAATAATGCGTTGCGGTCAATTTAACATTCACATTACCTTGCGATGCGATACGACGGTGTCCGAACTCCGAAGAAACGGGCACACCTGTCTAGACTCGCATACTCCGACACATAGTTAATGATACAAGGTGAGCGACACATAATGCATCTTCAAACCGCACTGCAGCGTTTACACCTTACAGCATTTCATACAAACTTTCAAGCCCTTGTTTTTCGAAATGACTGAATCGATTTTAATGAAACTTCATACGCCTAGGCACAAGCAGCATACAAAGGTATAAAAAGACGACTATTTTTGGAAATATTCTTCATAAAAAATATCTGGTCGGTTATGTTCATTTGCATTATGATAAATTGTTGGATAATCTATCATTATTTGTTGTCTAGTCCAGCATTATTAAGTAGAGAGATAAATGTAGTTTAGTTAAGTCAAAATTTAATTTCCTCGAAGCAAAATGAATGTCAAAATGTTAACTTGTCAAAAGTTTTGAACTATTAAACGTACAATGATTACATGCTTCCATGTGCTTACATAAAAGTTAAAGCGTGAAGTCGTAACAATATTTTAGGTGACACATGTAATGAAACTTAGTCTGAAGTCTTCACAATGATTCGCTTGTGCTACCGACTTTAAGACGAGATAATATGTTGGTAGGTATATAAAATTTATCTCAATTTTGATAACCTACTTTAGCGACTCATAAGACTGAGTATTTAATGAAATAACGTCTCCGAAAGTTTTAAAGTAGGAAAAGTAGGTACTTATAGAGCTATGAGTGCTACGACTGGCTACGACTAAACAAAATAATTGTGGTACGATTTTGAATCTGTTGATGTAGGTAACGTTCCCGATCCGTGATCTGTGTGGTGTCGGACGTAAAGAATAGCACTCCCCTATTTCTTCCCGTGGGTATCGTAAAAGGCGACTAAGGGACTTACTAGAGAATGGGCAGCAGCGTTCTCTATGCATTTTAACACCATACTGCGATCGCCAACCCGCCTGCCAAGCGTGGTGATTATGGCAAACCCCCCCCTGCCTATGTCCAGCAGTAGACGTCTTTGGGCTGAAATGATGATGATGATGAACGTTACCGATAAAATTTCGATTCTATCAATTTATCCGACACGAGCAAAACGTATAATTATTCATCATTCTTAAAAATATAAAAATAACGATAAAAAACGCGTACAATTAAGAGGCATAACTTGTTCGTTATAATATTTAAAAAAAATAGAAAAGTGTACGCGCGAACGGCTGCAGATTCACTCGAGTTAGTAACCGTTGTTTCATTGTTTAGTGTCATGGTCACACTGTGACCAGTGAACAGTGTGAGTAGTCAAGGAACCGGCAGCCGGCCCTGGCCGCGATACACACGCGCTCATTCATTCGCATTCACTCACCAAAAAGAACAATCAATACAACGTTACGGTACGCCTACGAAAGTTTCACCCAAAAACCGCGAATTATACTAAAAACTAGAATGCATTTTACTTGCCCACAAATTAAACATCCATGATTCAACAGACTTTTAATACCTACCTAAATTGATTCAAAGGAAAACATTTTAAATATGACGTACACAACACTTTATGCACATCATCATCATCATCACCATTTCAACCGAAAAACGTCCACTGCTGGCAATCACCACGCTTGGCAGGCGGGTTGGCGATCGCAGTATGGTGTTAAAATGAATAGAGAACGCTGCTGCCCATTCTCTAGTCAGTCCCTTAGTCGCCTTTTACGATACCCACGGGAAGAAATAGAGGAGTGCTATTCTTTACGTCCGGCACCACACAGAATCCTTTATGCACATATACAACACTTTATGAAAATAGTTTTCCATTTGACTCTTACGCTCTCCGTAAACCGTTACCTCCAGACCAAAGGCTAAACATAATTGCTTTTACCGGGACATTTTGTTTGCATTTACTTAAATTAGGTAAGTACTTTAGAATAAAGGTAATTTTTGTCATAACTACATAATTACAAACATATAATAGTAATATTTTAAAGACATCTTTAAAATAGTACTATTATATGTTTTCCGATTTCTTACCGACTTGACTTTTACTTAAATCCAAACAAGCTAACTGCACATTTTGTGGAAAGTCGCTTCGGCGTGTGCCCCGAATTATATAGTAGCAGAATGCAATAAAACTGTAGTGTAATCTCACCTTTGTCTAAATAATCTACTTCCTGTCGAGTATCCAGCGCGTCCGCTTTCGCCCTCAGTGTATGGAATCTAGCCGGACCAGACGCCACGCTCCGCTGCCTGAGAAAAATGTATCTACCAACATAATAGTTTCAATAGAAATAGTTCTAGAAATCACATTCAGCTAATAGCTTTATGACAATCTAAATTTGATAAATAATCACTGTAATTGATGTCTACATTTGTCATTATTCTGAAAGACTCGTGCGTAACATACACTTTTCTGTAAAAAAAATACAACACGAGTTATTTTCCTTCGTGATTCGTGCTATTATTAATATAATTGTGCTTTAGTGTATTTACATTTTGCTGGAAACATGGAAACGCATTCATCACAATCATCTGCCACTACATTTCAAATGGATTATATCGGTACTTTAGGTAATCTGCAGAGACTGCATTCATACTTAGAAAATCGTACCAGAAATATAGACTGTCTTCTTCAGACTTGCCTGTGTTTTCACGTTAACACTGCAAAACACGATGTGCGACCAATTTATTGCTCTTCGAGATTAATTAATTTTAGTAAGTACCTGCAAATCTGGGATAATTGATATGATTAATTTTCAAGGCTCACAATGAGAGAGTCTTATCCGTACCTATCACATTATCATGTTATAATTTCCCCAACTCAGAAGATTCCTATATTCAGTTAAATATGTTGTATGACTAATGATTTTACAAGACCATGAAGAGTCACGTAAGTAATTACGTACCATATTGTTTGTCAAAATTAGTTTGAACAGGTAAAATAAACTGCATAATCTAATCGCTAAAATCGATTTCTATAGAAAACCCCAAATACCTTTCGAATTCGTCCACATCACGTAGACTGTTGAGATTCGATTGTTTGCATTCGATTCGTTCGACATCTAAAGTGACGTGACAATGAAGTCACGTGAGGCTTGCGACACATTGTAGGCGCCAGACGTCTAGACGGCCCGACGCGTCACCTGAAGGCTCTTCAGGAAGGCCGCCAAAATTCCTCTCCCTAGAGCGCCGCCGCCGCCGCCGCCGCCGCCGCCGCCGCCGCCGCCGCCACCCGCGCCTCGCCGACGGCAGGCGGCCTTTACTCACCTATATACGGTACAGTTCACACAAATCAACTAGGTAGGTAGGTACTACGTACTATACAAAAAACATTACTGTAATCCGTGGCTTTAATGGTTTTCTGTTGATTACTCAGAACACTTTTAATCCTGAAAGCCATTCGTGATTCTTTTATGTATGTTGTAGGCTGGTACTTACTTTAATAAAATAAACACCTATATACATTGTGTTATCGTGTTACCCAGTAACTGGGTTGTGGAGGTCAGATAGGCAGTCGCTCCATGTAAAATACTGGTATTCAGCTGCATCCGGTCAGACTGGAAGCCGATCCCAACATAGTAACATTTATGATGATGATATGACCAACATTTATGATGATGATATGACCAACATTTATGATGATGATATGACCAACATTTATGATGATGATATGACCAACATTTATGATGATAATACATTGTGTTTTCGTTATTCCGATGAAAAGTTTTTTATCAGTTAATAAGTTAAGTTAGTTAAGTCAGTTAAGTCTAATGGTTACGCGTTGGAAAAACCACTCTACGAAGGCCCTTTTAAATGCGGAAGTTTGTTATCACTGTCACGTTTGGCTACGACATGCGACATATAAGTAAAATAAAAATAGAAAGAGAAAAAGAGTAATATAATAAAGAGATATACAGGGTGTTTGGTGCATCGTGTGCCAAATTGAAATGGTCGACTGAAGGAGTCATCCGCTAGCCTTTTAGACCCTTTAACACCCCTCATGCTCTGTGGATTTTTTTTTATCGACTTTTTATTGTTTTCCAAAAAAAATACCCAAATTTTACATTCAAATACAGATTTAAAAAAAAATATAAGGCGTAGACTCTGAATTTTATTTTTATTTCGATGTGTATTGTATAAGAATACTTTTAAATACAAAATTAGTGATATTAGTCACCTAGTTCTTTTTTAATTCACTCGCAAAGGTAAAACTTAAATTAAAGCTGTATATGTTACAGCTGTTTATAAGGCTACAAAAAAAAATCAAAAGCGACCGGGATCTTCCAACTCCCTCATTAATTCTCCAGTCTATCCTCTTTCTAATGATGTGCCACATGCCATAAAAGTATTTTAACAACTTTGTGAATTCGCTAGAATTGTGAATCGAGTCACCTAAGGCTAATATTCAAAATTATGATTTAAAAAAAAATCTCTTAAATGATACCTGTCAAACCTATAAATCTGCTATCTCATTCTTATGGTTAGGTAAATTCGTGTCTCATATCTGTATCTTTCGTGGGATTTACTTGAAATAAAAAAACAAAATTGCATTTTTAACATTTATTTAATCATTGTTACAAATCTTGCTCAAATTGTTGGCCTCTGTTGCGAATGCAGGCCCGACACCTGTTTCGTATTTCAACAGTTGTACGAAGTCGTATTTCCTCCTTAATAGTATTGAATGCCGCTTCTATGCGTTGGACTAATACCTCCCTAGTTGGAACCTCCGTGGCATATACCAACTCTTTGGCACGTCCCCAGACATAAAAGTCTAACGGAGTTAGATCTGGGGAACGTGGCGGCCATGGAATAGGGCCATCGCGTCCAATCCATGCATTGGGGAACACATTGTCGAGATATTCCCTCACAGTCAATCGCCAATGCGCGGGACAGCCGTCATTTTGAAATACAATGGGCACACGTTCATTAAATACGGGCACATCGGTCACTAATTCGGGCAGGTCATTTTGTAGGAATTCCAGGTAGTCTTCGCCATTGAGATTATCGGGCAGATAATGCGGTCCAATTACCTGATTCCCAATCACTCCTGCCCAAACGTTTACACTAAACCTTCTTTGAGAAGGTTTCTGTCTTTTAACACGTGGGTTTTGCGTTTTCGTTGTCCAGTGATGCAAATTGTGTAAATTGAGGATCCCATCCTTAGTAAATTTGGATTCATCCGTCCACAGTATTCTTTTTAAAAAATCAGGATCATCCACATCCGTGTGTAAAAGAAACCGACAAAAAGCCACTCGTCTCTCAAAGTCGCCACCCTCAAGACCTGCAACAAACAAAAAACTCTTTTAAATTTCTCTTGGGCAATAAGTAATTGCACAAGAAAAGACCCGCTGTTCGTGCTAATAGATTCACTACCTGGAAGTGACGCCATACCATACCCATTACCTGCTAAACAAAGGCAAGGTCAAACAAAGCTTGCACGGGTTTAAAGTTAGTTTAAAATTACGTACCTTGCACCGGAGTGTAGTGGAATGGATGCTTTTTGTTTTGACGAAGTACTTTCCACACTTTCCATATTGAAATATCAAGATGTGATGCCACATTTCTAATGCTTCTTGTAGGGTCTTCCTCAAAAAGTGCCAGTATTCTCTCGTCTACTTCAACATTATGTCGCACAATATGGCCCCTTGGTTCATTAAAAGTAACACTGCCAGTCTCGCGTATGCGTCGGTATGTGTCTTGGAAGACTCTGCGGCCAGGTAATCGTCTACCAGGAAAGCGTTCCTGGTAAAGTCGTTGCGCTGCACGAGCGACGGCATTAGCGGCTCCGTAAGCCATCATGATGTCCGCATATTCTTCGTTAGAGAATGTCGCCATTGCAATAACAAAAAACTCAAAGTTTAACAATAACAACAAAAATTAAACAAATGTAACAAGAACCAGCAAAACTTAACGATAACAAAGTAATAAAAGAATCGCGGAGTATGGTGAACTAGCACACACGTTAGGTAGCAGAGGCAGTCATGTCTCGACTAAAAAAATGGCGGGTCGGGCGGCGCGATTTGTTCAAACCGATTTAAGGTATGCAAGAAAGAGATAGAAGATAGATTTTACTGTGAAAGAGTGAGAAAACAAATTTTACCTCTTTCTCAAGTAACAGTTCCGCAATAAATATGTTTTCATTAGAATTTGGAATGTAGTTTTATGTGACTTGATTCACAATTCTAGCGAATTCACAAAGTTGTTAAAATACTTTTATGGCATGTGGAAAGAGGATAGACTGGAGAATTAATGAGGGATTTGGAAGATCCCGGTCGCTTTTGGTTTTTTTTTTGTAGCCTTATAAATAGCTGTAACATGTAAGTACAGCTTTCATTTAAGTTTTACCTTTGCGAGTGAATTAAAAAAAAACTAGGTGACTAATATCACTAATTTTGTATTTAAAAGTATTCTTAAACAATACACATCGAAATAAAATTTAAATTCAGAGTCTACGCCTTATATTTTTTTTAAAATCTGTATTTGAATGTAAAATTTGGGTCTTTTTTTTGGAAAACAATAAAAAGTCGATAAAAAAAATCCACAGAGCATGAGGGGTGTTAAGGGGTCTGAAAGGCTAGCGGATGACCCCTTCAGTCGACCATTTTAATTTGGCACACGATGCACCAAACACCCTGTATATTAATTATTATTTTTTATTTATTTTTAATAAAGAGATATATATTGATTGATATTATTTTAATTGAATTATAATTATTAATATTCTAGTGATTTTATTGTATTTTATAAGTATGTATCTATGTATTTAAGTATGTATATTTGTAAATACTCATATTATTTGTTGTATTATAATTAGTGTATTGTTTTTGTTTTATGTATTCTATTTTCTCATCTACTCTCACACACGTTGTCTACATCTCTTTATCGACTTTCCTATCGCAGGTATTCTGGAAGAGATTTCTTTAGAAATAAGCATCACCTTTGTACGGATTTTTCTGTTCCTTTCTTCTTGTTTGTTTATATATATGTGTGTACATAAATGGTTAAATAAATAAATAAAGAGTATTCTATTCTATTTTATTCTATTCTACATCTTTTACGTTTCATTCCTGTGACTATTCAAATTGCTGACATAATTAAGTAATCATTTACAAAAACTTACAATTTTAAACAAGGTATGCAAAGTCGTTCGTAAATGCTAGTACAAATTAAATTACGAATTTCATTATGAGACTTTCTTACGGACGAAGGCCTTTCCAAGGGTACATGAAGGGCCTTTTTAATTGATGCACGAAATTGACACATTAACATTCCTTCAGTTTTAAATTATTCGATAAGTTCAGTTAATTGGTAAAATAATTTGAAATATTCTGTGTGATACTAAATTACTGTCAGCAAAAAAAAAAATTACTCGGTTTCAATAAATCCGTGTGCTGAGCTGACATTTTACAATGTTGCGTCATTAAATCTGTGAGAGTTGTCTCTGGTTGCTTTATTAAAACGCAGGTTTTACGGTTCTTTTGTATATCTTTATAGCGCATTTTGAAGCACTTACGTGTGTTTTATGTCTTTTCGCGGTTTCTAAGGTCGGGTCTACTACACACGTAGCTTTTTCAAATGCCCAGTTGGATCTTTGAAAGGATTGACAATTTTATCTAACTACACTTCTTAATTAAATAAGAGGGTGCTTAATGTTACGCTATAAAGGCTGACTTTGAACCTGCCAGGGTTACGAGTCTGTCCGAAAGGGATATCGTGGCCCTGGCACACAGGCATTTGAAGGAACACGGTGGGTTTTAGTCAGTAAAAGTCTGACACTCCCTCCCGCTCCGCCCAGAGCGGGAGAAGTTATTTGATGATTTCCCACCCAAAAAAAAAAAAAAGGCTGACTTTGAAAACATGCGACAAAATTTAAGGGAGTGTTCTACCCATCAATATGAACAACTTTTACTATGGGACCAAATTAGAATTCGCAAGAAAAAAGTCGACCTCCTCTATAGGTACAATATCCGATTTTGTATAAGGTCGACTTTTTTTTTGCGAATTCTAATTTGGTCCCATAGTAAAAGTTGTTCATATTGATGGGTAGAACACTCCCTTAAATTTTGTCGCATGTTTTCAAAGTCAGCCTGTAGAATAAGCGAAAGTTTAGGAATCGGGCACCTAGATTAATTGTTATAGAAAAGGAAGCTGTAACTTGCCGGGGTAATGGCTGATCATTGCATTATGCTCGTGAACGGGTGCTGCTTGTGGTGACTAGTTGTCTTGCTGACCATGGTTTTGTTATTGTTATTAGTAATTAACTGTTTATTTATTTTACTTCGATGGTCCTAGTTTATCATTTGTGACTTCGAGTTAAGGCTTCTACATACTGGCGCAACTTGTCGCGCGGCGCGACACCGGTAGAACAAAAATTAAAGAAAATTGTTCTATCGGTGTCGCGTCGCGCGACAAGTCGCGCTAGTATACAGAAGCCTTTACAGCTATAGCTGCATGTAAAT
Source organism: Tiliacea aurago (assembly GCA_948098905.1). Classification (NCBI taxonomy): domain Eukaryota; kingdom Metazoa; phylum Arthropoda; class Insecta; order Lepidoptera; family Noctuidae; genus Tiliacea; species Tiliacea aurago. The sequence continues at coordinate 11,506,366 of OX402590.1, forward strand.
GGGCACGCCCTTTATACCTGGCGGCTTTTATTTTGGTAATAAGTTCTGTTTACGTTTTAATTTTTTTACTTCTGCTTGAGTATAGTTTTCGATGTTTTTTTGTTGGTGTAGTGGCGTGTGCTAGTTGAGCTGTTTTGTGTTGCGTACGAGTAATGTAAATTATTTTGCAAACTATTGTATAGAATCAAGTTTTTCTAACTGAACGTCACAGCTGTGCTGCTGTGGTGTTAGTTGCGCCACTTCTTCCCAGCTAAAGCACTATGAAGTTGTGAAGGGTGGGCATTTTTGGGACTGTCATGTAATTTTGACGTTCGAAAAGTGCTGATTCTCAGCTTAGTTTGACTTGACTTTGGTTTTTTTGTTAACTGGTTTTAGTACAAAGTTTCTTATCATTTAGTTAAGCCTTTTTTTAAGTTAATCGGTAAATTAGTTTAGTTCTTCTTTAATCAGAGATGTGTTGTTTGACTCCTGCTGCTTATTACTTTTTATGCCTGAACTTGAAATTACACAATGAATATAATATTGACATTATTTAAAAAAAAAAAGGATATTATCTTATATTTTAATCTTATCTGAAAGTTAATCTTATTAACCTCTGAACAAATAAAATAAAAAGGGACTTCAATCTATAATTTCGCTTTCGACGTTTGATTTCCAGATAACCTCATTATTTTTCACTGGTTGCTACTGGTTATTGAAGAATTTTTTTCTCCATTCTTACCTATTTCATTATGTGGGTTACTGAGTAAATTGAGATATATGTTTTTATTTTTACCCGACTGCGGTGAAGCCAAAAAAGGAGGGTTTTGTGTTTGACCTGAGTGTATGTATGTCCGTCCCTATGTTCCCTCATAACTACTAAATGGGTGAACCGATTTTGTGATATTTTTTAAAGTTCACTTTTTATGCCGTCGGGTTTTTTTTATTTGTTTTTAGGGTTTCGTAGTAAACAAGGAATCCTTATAGTTTCGCCATATCCGTCTTTCTGTGGGCTTAGCTCAGAGACTCATAATTTTGGCTCTTGCACGTAAAGTGGGGATGATATATTTTTTTTCGTCTATTCCATGGTGTGGGATATCGTTGGATAGGCCGTTCCAAAATATTGCGGGTCTGTTAGAACCAATTTTCGATTCAGGTATCTGTTTGCGTACGGGGTTACCGCACGGTCTCCCGTGAGGCGGCGAGCCTCCTTGCCGGACTGCCGCCGTGGGATCTGGAGGCAAAAGTCCTCGCACACATCTGGGAGTGGCGCGAGGAGGCGAAAGGCCGGGGTGAAACTCCGCTGCCGCGATTAATCGCGGCACAGCGGACGGAGTTCCGGCGGGATCTCATGGCGGCATGGAGAGTGCGATTGTCGCAACCCAGCGCAGGGCACGCCACAATTGTGGCGATAAGTCCCCTCTTTGAGGAGTGGCTAGAGAGGCGCCACGGGGTCCTCACCTTCCGCCTGACGCAGGTCCTCACCGGACACGGTTGTTTCGGGAGGTTCCTGTTCAGGATAAAGCGGGAGGAAACGCCCGGGTGTCACCACTGTGTGGATTGCCCGGAGGACACGGTGGAGCATACGGTGGAGGTCTGCCCGGCTTGGGCGGAGCACCGCCGTGTCCTAACGGAGGCGATCGGCGGCAGCGATCTCTCGCGTCCGGCCCTGGTTCAGGCCATGGTTCGGAGCGAGAGTGCATGGGAGGCCGTCACCTCCTTCTGCGAAGCAGTAATGCTCGCGAAGGAGGAGGCGGAAAGCGTGAGGGTAAGGCAGGGTTCGCGCCCTCACGCTCTTAGCCGCCGCAGGAGACGCCCCGGGCGTCGGGAGTCACAAGCTGATTTCCGGCCACCGTAGGCGCGGGCCTCAAAGAGTTGTCAGGCGCGGGCCTGCGGACGGTGAGCGATGGGTAGCTCGCCGTCCGATAAGGACCAGGCCTGGGTCGACGGCGCGTTGTGTTTCACGCGCGCCTCAAAGAGATGTCAGCACCAACTGACGGGGTCCGTTAGGGCCAATGCCTGCCGGGGTTGCGAGTTTGTCCGAAAGGGATATCGTGGCCCCGGCACACAGGCAACGGAAGGAACACGGGTGGGTTTTAGTCAGTAAAAGTCTGACACGCCCTCCCGCTCAGCCCAGAGCGGGAGAAGTTATTTGATAATTTCCCACCCATAAAAAAAAAAATGGTATCTGTTTGCGTAATATTAAGCTTTAAAGTGCTATTTTTAGGGTTCCGTACCAAAATGGTAAAAAGGAACCCTTATGGTGAGACTAAGTCTGTCTGTCTGTCTGTCACACCTGAATATCTCAAGAACTACTAATTCTATCAACTTGAAATTTTGAATAGTTTTAGATGACGTTTGCCCAACTATATTTCATACAAGAAAGAAATTTAAAAAAATATACCTTTTTTGCAAAAGGGACTGAAAGGGGGTCTTAAAAATTTGAAGTAGGGCTACTAGGGCATGTTCATATAAAAGAACGCTGTTTGCACATTCTCAAACATTTTTTTCTTTTTTTTGGTAGCATAGTTTCCGACTTTTGACGAAAAATGTAAACAAAAATACCGTCCCCCCCTCCCTTATCTCCGAAGTTTGCATAGATAAAAATCTGAAATTATTCTATGTGATAGAAGTGTATGTAAATATTACAGGACAAATAAAACGATGTCTCTAAATAGCACACTTTTTCGGAAATCATCAACATCATATATATGTACGGAACCGTCGGTGTGCGAGTCCGACTCGCTCTTGACCGGTTTTTTTTGTTAGAGTCCGGTGTGCCTTCCAGCAAAATGGTTGTTTTTGGATATGTGACAAAATTAACGGCAGTAGTATATAATAAAGAAATTAAAAGAAAAACTACCTCTCGTAATAGTCGACCAACTTAAATTTTCAGCTGGAGAAGTGACCGTGACGTATATCGATATAAGGGAGAACATGTTTTTCAACTACTTAAATTTGTTTTTGGGATAAATTCATCCCAACTACGGAACCCTTCATTGTGTGTGGTCCAACACGCACTAGGCCGTTTTTTTTATCTAATTGTTTCGAGAATTCCATTTCAATTCCAATTCACCTGCATCCGGTTAGACTGGAAGCTGACCCCGATGATGATGTTACGAGAATTCCATTAAATTTATTTTTGTATTAAGTAGCTGCCTATCTACTTTGATTTGAACATCAATTTTGATTAATAACGCGTACGTAATTACGGTTAGACGTTTTAGTGAAACTACGTGAATTTACGATGCTCAAAGGTTCCTCCAGATTCCTTCTCAAAAATGGGAGACTCTTAAGATATATGATTAAGCAATGAATAAATTTGAATTAAAGAAAGAAAGAAAATACATTTATTTAGCACTAATGATATTATATTAAACAGATATGTTGTGAGGGCGCAATCGTGAAGACTCGAAAACGACCTAATTGGGACGTATTTGTTAGTCTGTGATGCCAACATTCGGAGATTGGTGGCCAGAATAATGTTTGTTTACATTCACGCGCAATTGACAACACTAGCTGTCTCTTTTTAGGGTTCCGTAGTAAACAAGGAACCCTTATAGTTTCGCCATGTCCGTCTGTCTGTCTGTCTGTCCGTCCGTCCGTGTCCCCGGCTTAGCTCAGAGACGCTTAGTCCTAGAAAGCTGTAACTTGACATGGGTATACAAATTAATCACGCCGAAAAAGTCGTAAAATAAAACCAAGAAAAACATTTTTTTTTAGGGTACCTCCCTTTCACGTAAATCGGGGATGATATTTTTTTTCTCATTTAATGCATGGTGTGGGGTATCGTTGAATAGGCCGTTTGTAAATATTGTGAGTCTGTGAAAGACATTTTTCAATTCTGAGATCCGTTTGCGTAATATTAAGCTTTGAAACACTATTTTTTGTTAGAGTCAAGTGTCCCGCCCCCCCCTGCCAGCTAAATGGTTGGTTTTAGATATGTGAAAAAATTCATGGCAGTAGTATATATAACGAAGTTAAAAGGAAAACTATCACAGCTAAGTAGGGTTTACAAGTGAACGAGTAATAGTCGACCAACTTAAATTTGCAGTTGAAGAATTGACCGTAACGTATATTGATGTATGGGAGAGCATGTTTTTCAACTACAATGCTAAGTTTGTTTTTGGGATAAATTCATCCTAACTACGGAACCCTTTATTGTGCGTGGTCTGACACGCACTTGGCTGGTTTTTTTTCTTGTTATTTTTATCAAGCCATCATTTTTACTTGTAGTGAAATGTAAGATTAATGAACAGTAGGTATGTGTGCTGCCGTTGCTGCGCGGAACACTTTTTTCGGTTGTTTTGTGAGTGTATAACATATCTGTCTATTATAATTTCATTGTTTAGCACAGAATAAAAGAGACACACAATTACACACCAGATAAACAAAAATAAAAAAAATTAAGTAAAAAGTGTAAAGTGTGATGTAAGAAATTAGTAGGAAAGTGTGCCCCACGGCTGCGCCAAAAAGGCCCAGTTCAACAAAAATGCCAGACAACTAGTGCCTGACACTGGTTTTCAACTGGACCTTAATTAGGTTAAGTTGGATTGAATTACTGACTTTCGCAATCTGAGAAGAAAGAGTCTCATAAAATAATGAAATGTAGGTGTATGTGACAACTGATTGATACTTATCCACTTGATAAAATAATAACATAAATGATGAGCAGCGTTGGTTAAATGAAAACCACACACATTGATGACTACACGGTAATCAGACTATAGAATAAACATTAAAGATAAGTATTCCCCGGTTGAATTTTTCCACAGCAATTAAAAAAGGTGATGTTGACCTCATTAGTGGGTAGACAGAGCATAGCATAGCTCAACAAACATTAGCGCAGACAAACAGTGCAAACGTAGCGTATCAGAGGTATCTAGTGCTATCGGCGCTGATAACGAAGCCTGAAGATAATCGTCGGCAGACAAATGTTATATGACGACACACCACTCGATTGGAATTGCCATTATTTATTTAAGAATTGAACACTGTATTAACTTGATAATTTTTTGTGACTAAAGGAAATTATAAAAAAAAAAACCGTTTCTGAAAAATGTTCGACTATTTACTTTTACTGCAAAAAAATTCAGTCTGCGAGTTCTTTAATTTACTTAAAAATTAAGTGTATCCTAACATCTACACCTATAAATTATGAATTTGACGTTAACCAGAACTAATGAATATCTTTTTTTCCACTAGTGTCGGAGGAAGTATGCACGCTTGCGTTTTGAGTTCAGTCGACTAAACTTGATACAACTACCTACTATAGGAATTAGTAATATCTATCAATTTACAGGATTTTAGTTAAACTTGCAATCAAATACTTCTTATGGGGTTAGTAGATAATAGTACGGGCGCGATGGCGTGGCGTTAAGGGGCTGATGATGGATGAGTAGTTCATACAAACGTAATACCAAAATAATTTGTAAATCAAACATATTCTTAACAACTTCCCTGTCCAATGAGTCACTAATGACTCACGATGACTCACGAGAGTGTACTAAGATAAGTTCATGAGTCACATGTGACTCATTTTTCTATACAATATTGGGCAGATTACTTGTCATGAACGTGTCGTGATATTACTTTAATGATACGTGGACGTATACCAAAAACCCTAACCTTTAAGGAAAAAAAACAAAATTTCGCGATTTTTGGCTCTTAAGCGAACTCATCAGAAGAAAAATACAGTGGGCGTGGGGTATTCATAAAATGCGTTGTATGGGGACAGGGAAGTTGTTAAGGTAGTGCGTATTTATATAGATTGGATTACAGAATATCTATATTCCCAAATATATATTTTGAAAGGACAATGATATAAACACGAGATATGAGGAACTTAAAATGTCTATAGAAAACTTATTTTTCTCATAACTTTTGTTTTAAATCAGTGTCCATTCAAAATATTATATTTGGGAACCTAGATATTCTGAATTCCAATCGGAATAAAGACACACTACCATAAGAATATGTTTGATTTACTAATTATTTTGGTATTACGTTTGTATGGACTACGCATCCTTCACCGGCCTCTTAAGAAGTAATTACTAATTACACACTGGCTGGAAACCATACTAATAATAGTTTTCCCACCTGAGAAGAAGTGGGGAAATCTAAAGTTACAGCATGTCAAAGATGTAGGAAAAAAAACTTATAAAAAATTAATTTAATATTTTGTAACATACCCAGAAGCGATTTGTTGCAGGTTAGCATAACCTACACGAGAAAACAATAGGCCGAATATGTACTCTAAAGCAGCTCCCACATGGAAGTAAGCAATCTGCGAAAACGTTGAATGATTATTCAGAAATTCAGGATACTCTGCACACTGCAGTTTGAAAAAATTGTTTTACAATGTATGCCAAACTATTACAGCTATTTTTATAACCAGTATCGTGTAGTCGTGTATGTGTGTTTGTAGTGTGCCTAATATCAATGTATTTCTGTAAATATGTCTATTTTTAGTCTACGAATAACCAGACATAATTATCAGCAGCGGTAATCTTCGCTCAACATATTTTATTTGCTAAACACGACGCGTCAACGACTAGGCGACTGTTCGCAATACTACGAGAAACCAATTTTTAAGCTCTTCAAATGTTAGATTTAAGTTTTTGAGGAGCAGTAAATGTGAGCTTATGCAAACAAAAAGAGTCACAAATAAATTGTTACGTGGCGTGTTTATGGAAAGTCTCAACACGTCTAGCCAAACAGATGAGAATTATTTAAATTATTGCTATCGATAAATATGTATTAGAATCTGCACTAAAAAGTTTATATTAAATTATGTTTATATTAAATTATTAAATAATGTTGCTAGAGCCGTAGCTTCCAAACTATACAGTATCTATCAGAAAGGTGTATGTGGTCATATTGGGTATGGTACACCCATCAAACTGGACCAGTTCCTCTTTTTATCGTAATCGCAAAAAAATTGTCAGCCGTCCCATAGGTACATTTGGGTCGAGTACCTATTTATTTATTTATTTAAAATTCTCGCACACGATAAGGTACAAAGGCGGACTTAGGCATTCTCTACCAGTCAACCAAGGGTGGTGAAGAGATAAAATGGCGGGTGCTCTGATTGAGAGAAAATAATAATATAAAAAAAATATTAAAATATAACATAATTTATTAGAAATTAAATAGTTGCACAAGTACATAAATAGGTTATAAACTTATAATACAAATACACATACATACATATTTACTCTATTATATCCATACATTATATTATGTGATGATATTACGCTATTTGTTTTGAAAACGTACATATTGAAGTTTTGTATGGGACCGTGGATAACTTTTCGCGAATACGATGTTGGTCCCATGAAGAAAGTTGCGTACACACCCTTTTAAATTAGATTGGAATCGACACGATAAGAAGAAGAAGACTCCCTTAATTAAGATCACTCGGTCGTATACTACAGACAATATCACATTCTACATTGAATAAACACTTCAACGAAAACCTTGCAACAAAATTGCAACAGTAAATATGCAGCACATTATGTTTGTGTCGTCACGCCCCAGACAACCTTACAATGCTATCTAAGAATCTCGCCAAAGTTAGGTTACCTCGTTTCCTATTCAATCTCGCCGACTCATATCATATCAGTGACAGTGGTATTACCGTCACGACTCTCGCTGATAAGCATCCAGGCTAGGTACTTAACAGTCTATACGAGTTTTATGTTCCTAATATTGTGAAGTCCCCTCTTTGAGGAGTGGCTAGAGAGGCGCCACGGCGTCCTCATCTTCCGCCTGACGCAGGTCCTCACCGGACATGGTTGTTTCGGGTGGTTCCTGTTCAGGATAAAGAAGGAGGAAACGCCCGGGTGTCATCACTGTGTGGATCGCCCGGAGGACACGATGGAACATACGGTGGAGGTCTGCCCCGCTTGGGCGGAGCACCGCCGCCGTGGCCTCACGGAGGCTATCGGCGGCGGCGATCTCTTGCGTCCGGCCCTGGTTGAGGCCATGGTTTGGAGTGAGAGTGCATGGGAGGCCGTCACCTCCTCCGCCTCCGCAGTAATCTCGCGAAGGAGGAGGCGGAACGCGTGAGGGAGAGGCAAGGTTCGCGCCCTCGCGCCCCTAGTCGCCGCAGGAGACGCCCCGGGCGTCGGGAGCGCAAGCCGATTTCCGGCCACTGTAGGCGCGGGGTTGCGGACGATGACCGATAGGTAGCTCGCCGTCCGATAAAGAGATATCAGCACTATCTGACGGGGTCCGTTAGGATCAATGCCTGTCAGGGTTGCGAGTTTGTCCGAAAGTGATATCGTGGCCCTGGCACACAGACAACGGAAGGAACACGGGTGGGTGTTAGTCCGTAAAAGTCTGACACGCACTCCCGCTCCGCCCAGAGCGGGAGAAGTTATTTGATAATTTCCAACCCAAAAAAAAAAGGCTAGGTACTTAACAGTCTATACCAGTTATAGGTTACTAATATTGTGAAGACTTTCATTCTATTTTTGACAAAGCAGCACCCCAATAGCGCCCTTTCTTTAGCGCTCTTTAATAATAAAAATAATAAGTATTTATTTATTTATTTCTATAATAACGAGTATTTCTCTCCGCCCACGACGCCACCACCTGTTCGTCGACGGGGAGGACGCCGGCCGTTGGACGGCTTAGGACCTCGAGGCCCACCGGCCTCTGATAGGGTCCCAGCTCCCGGCGGAAGTGTGCAGCGCATGAGATGGACACAATCCATCAATGAGAATGTCATGCGCTCATACTATGGGGTTACAGATGGGGGAAACAACCTGACCGCGTACCGTGTTCGGATGCTCTCTCTTTTTCAGGTGCTTGAGCCAGCTGTCAACGTTTCGGCACAACGACTATCGGATCGGGTGCGGGTCATCCAACGTAATCATATGTTGGATGACACTGTACTTGATCGCTTGCGAAATGAAATGCAGAGTAGCCATGTCATCGCCCCCCTATCGCGGGCTGCTGTAGTACCGCCACAGTCTAACACAAGCCAAGCTGACGAGGGGAGTGATGACAGGGCTACAAACGTAAGTACCCAGTGCAATGAAAAATTGAGGAGTGCTTTGGACGGTGCGATTCGGGAATATCGTTTTATGTCACCCGAACTAAGACCACGCTTACCCCGTTTGCCCATGCACAACAGAAATAGGGCGCTGGTGGCGGCTCTGAATTCGCAGTTGTCAAACTATTTTGATTACTGCGAACACCTCACTGATACTCATTCAATTCTGTACTGCGCGGCTGTAGCGGCATGTCGTGTAGCTAACGTAAAATTTTCTAATGTCTCTATAGCTACACGACCAAAACCAGTCGTACCAGCTTGGCAGTGCAGAATTGAGCGTCGTATTGGTAGGGCCAGAGCGCTCATCGGCAAACTAATCTGCTTCAGGGAGGGCAATACTCGCCCAAGAGTGATGCGCTTTGTGAGACGAGCGTTCTCAGGGACTGATACCCTCAGGACTATATGTCTCGTGTCACAGAGCGCATAGACTTCCTGAAGCAGAAAGTGTATGCCTGGGCAAACCGTATTCGTAGGTATAAGCGGCGGGTAGACCGATAGACCCAGAATCTCACCTTCCAGAGCGACGAAAGGTGGGTTTATAGGGCTTGGGAGCGACCGAACCAAGATGTGGGTGACACGCGCCTGCCAGATAATAATGCCGTGTGTTCTTTCTGGCGCAGTATCTGGTCGGTACCTGTCAGTCACACTGAAGGTGATTGGGCTCGGGAAGTCGAGCGAGCCTGCGATCCAATACCAGAAATGGAGGCTATTACCATCTGCCCCCAAGATGTAGCTCGTGCAGTTCGTCCGTTGCCTAATTGGAAGTCTCCGGGACCGGACGGGCTGCACAGCTTCTGGATTAAATGGTTTGTTGGGTCGCACGCTCGCTTGGCAGCTCAGTACCAGACTGCTTTGGAGTCTGGTTCGCTACTCCAGTTCCTAACGACAGGAATAACCCACCTGCTCCATAAATCAGGTAGCACCGTGGAACCCAAAAATTATAGGCCGATCACGTGTCGACGGTCTATAAAGTTCTTACATCCATTTTGAGAGCTACAATTAACAAACATATACGAGTAGACACCGAACTGCTGACTGCCCGGCGAAAATAATGGCTGAAAAAAGGTACATCAATTCTGTAGATTATGAAGGCGCCTAAGAGCGCCGTTAATTTGTTATTTTTCTGTCCTTTTTTTTATTTTATATTTTTATTTAAACTACCATTATGATTAATAATTTAATTAATGATTTAGATAATTTCTCTGTATCCGAGTCCAAAGTTTGTGAAGCTGAAAACTGCAAACAATATCTATCCGGCTATAAATCTCCATTAACCATATTAACACAAAATATTCGCAGTGTTTTTAAGAATTTTGATAGCTTTAGTACATTTCAGCAACGGCTAAGCATAAATTGTGACGTCATTGTTTTAACCGAATGCTGGCTTGCCAAACAATATAACATACCACAAATCCCGGGATATAATATGTATCGAAGCACCATAAATTACAACCAAAATGATGGTGTGATAGTTTATGCAAGAAATCATCTGAACGTCTCTGTTGAGGAACCTGATATGCACGACTGTAACAGATTGTTAGTTAAAATTGGCTCAGAATTTGCGATATTAGCATTATATCGACCTCCGTTTTTTAAAAATACTAGCAATTTTACTGACTCTCTGAATGAAATTTTGCAGAACCTGTCATCCATCAAAAACAGGATTGTAATTGGAGATATTAATATCAATATTCTTCCCGGAAGTGCTGATTCTACTGCTCAGGACTACCTCAACCTATGCGCCTTTCATGGCCTGCTCCCAGCACACAGCTTTCCTACACATCACAGTGGTTCCTGTTTGGATCATATTATGCTTAAATTTCCCTTCACTTGCCCTACTAACCCTAAATTGTAAATTACCTAAACAAGACACTCGCAAAATTTCAAAACTGAACATAAATAAACTTGAAGATGATTTACGCGTCATTGATTTCGATCCAGTCTATAATTCCGCTGACCCGCAGTTTTGCATGTTGTTTGTAATTGAAAACTTACGAAATGCAATTCAGAAAAACACAGTCGAATCGCAGTTGAGCAACTAAAACCACAACATAAAACCATAGATCACATCAGGTCTTATTCGTTGTATGAAACATAGGGATAAACTGCATATGAAAGCTAAATCGAATCCAGAAAATGCAGTATTGCAACTTTCGTACAAAAGATATCGAAATTTCTGTAATGATCTCCTTAAAAAAGTTAAAAGCAACTACGACAAAGTGGCATTGGAAAAGGCTGGAACAAATAGTAAAAAGATCTGGAAATGTATTAAAGACGCAACGTATACCACAAAACAATATGAGTCATCTTCAAGTTTATTACAAGCACACTCGTCACCGGTGGAATCCGCTAACATAGCAAATAATTTCTTTGTAAATGTGGGTAAGTGTCTGGCAGAGAAAAATCTGGGTCAATCCCAAAACCTAACGAGCACTCCTTTTACATCTAACACTGCTTTAACATCCTTCGCGCTGCTAGATACTGACGAGACTGAGATAGAAAGTATAATCATGACCTTGAAAGAAGACTGCAGTAGGCTGGGACAACATATCGAATAAAATTATTAAAAAATTCAAGGACATTTTGGTACCACCACTGACTTATATTTTCCGCATTTGTTTATCTTCAGGTAATTTTCCAGTGTCTCAAAAAAGCTGTAATTGTCCCTGTCTATAAATCAGGCAGCAAAGAGCAAGTGGCAAATTATAGACCTATTTCTTTACTTCCTTCTATGTCAAAAATAGTGGAGAAAATAATAAACAAAAGGTTGTTGAAATATTTGGAAGATAAATCTATTCTGTGTGATCGGCAGTTTGGATTCAGGCCTAGTTTCAACTGCCGATGCGGTACATCATTTGACTATCTGGCGCAAGAACTTGACAAGGGTAACCACACAGTAGGAATTTTCCTGGACCTTGCCAAAGCTTTTGACACAGTTTCCATTCCAATTCTGTTGCGCAAGCTTGAGACCATGAGTGTAAGAGGCACCCAGCTGAAAATATTCAAAAGTTATTTAGAAGATCGTTCCCAGTGCGTAAAGATTGGCGATGTTCTAAGCGAGGTTCAAAAAACACATTTTTTGGTGTTCCCCAAGGAAGTGTTCTAGGGCCCACTTTGTTTTTGATCTATATAAATGACCTTTGCAATCTAAAGCTAGAGCATGGCACTATCATAGCTTACGCTGATGACACTGCTTTACTTTTTTCGGCTGACTCAGAAAACGAAGATCTTGCGCAACACGGATTTAATATTGTAAATAAATGGCTTTAAAATAACTTACTAACTCTAAATGCAGAAAAGACAAAATACAAAGATAAAGTTTTCGATGCGCAAGCATATATCGAATATCCCCACAGCGTTGCATGCTCATTGTTGCCCAGAACCAGCAGATGACAGGTGTAAGTGTCCCAATATTAAAAAGACTGATAAAATAAAATACCTAGGTATTAATAGATGAAACCCTTTCCTTTAAACCACATATGGAAGCTCTAAATAATAGAATTCGTAAGCTGATATTCGTATTCAAAAAGTTACGATTTATTACAGATCCAAAAATGCTGAGGTAAGTATATTTTGCTCTTTGTCCGTCAATTCTGACTTACTGTATTACCTCATGGGGTGGGGTGAGTAAAGGTCTGTTATTGCCCATTGAAAGAGCTCAAAGAGCTATTCTCAAGGTGGCTACTTGCCGCCCTTTCCTTTTCCCCACTAACCTCCTGTATAAATCTTGTGAAGTACTAACAGTTTGACAGTTATTTATTATGAGCACTGTACTAAAACAACACGCAGCACTTCCATACAGCACTGATTTTACTAAAAAAAGACGGAAAGATATAGTTTGCCCTCAAAAAAGTACAAACATGCTTTCACAGCCAAGTTTTATATGTACCTCGGACCGCTACTCTATAACAGGCTAAATGAAAAAGGAAACATCTACTCCTTAAACCACAGTAACTGCAAGAAAATCTTTAAGGAAGCTCTTCAAACTATGTCCTATGAAGATACAGAGAAGTTATTACTTGTGCTAAAGTAAATATTGTTCATATTCATATGCAGTCATGTTCTGCTTAGCCTTGAATCCTCTAAGCACACTGCTGGAGGATTCAGATCTAGGCTATCGGTTGAGGAGAGGTGGTCAGGTTATATCTCACCTCCTCTACATGGATGACCTAAAACTCTTTGCCCCCAACAATTTGCAACTGATGGAGCTACTGAAAGTAACTGAAACTTTCTTTAGCGCCATCAGGATGGAATTTGGTGTGGACAAATGTGCTGTCATGCATGTAAAGCGAGGTAAGATTGTGGAATCCGTGGGAATCCAACTCTCGGATTCCATAAACCTTAGAACCCTCTCCACATCTGATACCTATAAGTATTTGGGTATGTCGGAAGCGTTGGGCATCAATGTTACTGACATGAAGCAATCGCTGAAGGAGCGCTTCTTTGCCCGCCTGAAGAAAGTATTTAATAGTCTTCTATCAGGCGGGAACAAGGCGGCCTTCAACGGCCCAACCGTCATGCCGGTTTTGATGTACTCTTTCGGCATACTCAAATGGACTCAGACCGAACTCGACGCCCTGGATAGGAGGGTCCGTACGCTGCTGACTGCATATCGAATGCATCACCCATGGTCTTCGGTAATGAGACTGTATATCCCGCGAAAGTGTGGAGGTCGAGGCTTTTTAAACGCTAAGACCCTCCACAATCGCGAGATATGCAGTCTCAGGGAATATTTCCTAGAAGCCGACGTGGGGATGCATCGAGATGTGGTCGTGGTGGACAAGGGCCTCACCCCGCTCTCCTTGGCTACAGAGAACTGGCGCAAACCTGTAGTGCTTGACACTAACGATCGCAGGGAGGTATGGCAAAGTAAGGAGCTTCACGGACGCTTTTTCCGGGCCCTAAATGAACCCGATGTAGACATTTTAGCGTCCGTAGCCTGGCTGCGTTTCGGTGACCTCTTTGGGGAAACCGAAGGTTTTGTCTGTGCAATTATGGACGAAGTTATCATGACGAAGAATTACCGGAGATTTATTGTGAAGGACGGCACGGTTGACGTGTGTCGGGCATGCCATCGTCCGGGAGAATCAATTCGACACATTATCTCCGGGTGTTTTCGTCTAGCTAATGAAGAGTACTTGCATAGACACAACCTTGTAGCCAGGATTATCCATCAGCAACTTGCTCTGAAATACAACCTTGTGGAATCGGAGGTGCCGTACTACAGGTATGTGCCCGACCCAGTTCTCGAGAATGGAAATATCACATTATACTGGGACCGATCCATCATCACTGACAGGACTATTGCTGCCAATAAACCTGATATAGTGGTGGATCGAATAGAGCGGCGCACAATGATTATTGACATAACGGTCCCTCATGACGGGAACCTCGTGAAAGCCGAGAAAGATAAACAAATCAAGTATCTTGACTTGGCTCGCGAGGTTGTCGACATGTGGGATGTGGACTCAGCAATCATTGTGCCGATAGTTGTATCAGCCAATGGCTTAATTGCCAAGAGCCTCGACCAACACCTAAGGAGGCGCTCGTTGGGCAGCTAGATTAAGGGCCTGATTCAGAGAGCGGTACTTCTGGACACGGCTCGCATTGTCAGTAGGTTCCTCTCTCTGGAGCCCTGACCGCCGGTAGCTTGGACTTTGTTCCCGATACCGGTGGGCTACTATTTTTTCTATTTTTAAATGTTTTTATTAATTTGTTTTATATTCTAATATTTAAAAATATAATTTATATGTATTTAAAGTGAAATAAAGGAGAAAATAAAGGAGAAAATAATAATAAAACTTTATTGCTAAAAAGATTACAAAGGTTGGCCCCAAACTAGGCAAGCCTGTATCTTGGGAACCAATATGGAGGGTTTACCATTTATACATTTAATTTAAAAACATGCTCAATATAGGTAACAATTTAAATACTAAGTTTAACAAATAGTAAGGTTAGTTTCAAATTACAAAAAATGTGATGATCAAAATTAAAGAAAACAACAAACTAATCGAGAATAAAAGTAAAATATTAATAATAAAACTAGAAAAAAAAAAACGCTAATATGAGTGTGTGATCATGTGTTGTGAATGTGTGTGGGTGTAAGTGTGTGGTCATGTGATGGGTGAGTTTGAAGGTGTTTAAGCGAGAGTATTTGTGTGTGAGACAGAACGTGCGAGTGGTACGAACATATGTGCGCAAAATTTATTTTACCACTGATAATACCTTTTCTGCTTCGTCATATGACAAGTTTAGTAACCAGGATGTTAGTCTATTTTTTATTTGTTTGCGAGTGCAATTTCTTACATTGCACAGTTTGATTACCGTGTTATAGACGTGAACATGCAGAAAGAGTGGGAGTCTTTGTGCATATGCGGATTTTACTGGGGGAGTTGGAACTCTGAATCTGCGTTTGGCCTGTAGAATACTTAGGTCACTCCTTTTCGAAGTTTGGATGTGGGTCTTTGTTGTTACTTTCAGTATAAACAATTTTCTTACGCTCAGCATGGAAGCTTCTGCGTACAGGGTTTCTGCTCCCTTTTAATACAAAGGATCCATGCTTCATAATATGCTTGAAATGTTGTCTGCTCGACAACGTAAATGACGAAATGTAACCTATTGAATCAATGATGTATAAAACTATAGATACGTTGTCCGCACTCTAAAATGGCAACATGAAATGAAGCCAATTGGCCACATTGCGCTCAGTCACGCACTAACCTGTCGCGCGACACTATCTTTGTTTTTAATTTATATCGTCGCCGTTTTTAAGCGCCGAGATGTTGGTTGATAACGTGTCTATATATAATACGTCATTGTATTGAATTGTCAAAATGAAAGATATTGCCATTGTAAGTGTGTTTCGAAATTACCCTGCGGGACGAGTAGGTCCAGGAAAGTGGATGAAATATTGACGAAACAGTTAATAGGTCTATCAGAAAACATGACAGAAAGGTACAGAACAAGGCTTCCAATCAACATCATGACTAAGTAGACAATTTGCATGAGTGATTAATTGGGAAGTGTAACTTTTCTACATTGCACCAGACTTGTTTTTTAGGGTTCCGTAGTAAACAAGGAACCCTTATAGTTTCACCATGTCCGTCTGTCTGTCTGTCTGTCCGTCCGTCCGTCTGTCCGGCTTAGCTCAGAGACGCTTAGTCATAGAAAGCTGTAATTTGGCATGGGTGTACATATTAATCACGCCAAGAAATTTGTAAAATAAAACCATGAAAAATATTTTTTTTAGCACCCTTGCACGTAAAACGGGGATGATATTTTTTTTCTCGTCTAATACAATGGTGTGGGGTATCGTTGGATAGGCCGTTTAAAAATATTGTGGGTCTGTGAAAGCCATTTTTCAACTCTGAGATCCGTTTGCGTAATATTAAGCTTTAAAGTGCTATTTTTTGTTAGAGTCAAGTGTCCTCCCCTCTGCCAGCTAAATGGTTGGTTTTGGATATGTGAAAAAATTCATTGCAGTAGTAAATAACGAAATTAAAAGTAATACTATCACAGCTAAGTAGGGTTTACAAGTGAACGAGTAATAGTCGACCAACTTAAATTTGCAGTTGAAGAATTAACGTATATCGATGTATGGGAGAGCATGTTTTTCAACTACAATGTTAAGTTTGTTTTTGGGATAAATTCATCGTAACTACGGAACCCTTCATTGTGCGTGGTCCAACACGCACTTGGCCAGTTTTTTTTTGTTTCAATCAATAAATTACCTTCATCTAGTTTATTGTGTTGTATGCTATAGACTATAGAGGCTTGTGGCTAAGTTATAACAGCCACACGGATCGATTGACAAGGTTAAGCTACGCTTGCCGCGGTTGGTCCATGGATGGGTGACCATCTGTACATACCAAGAGCCCTCGGTGCCTCGGAAAGCACGTTAAGCCATTGGTCCCGGCTGTCATTCGTGGATCTTTGATAGTCGTTACGGGTCGTCAGAAGCTCGAAAGTCTGTCAACAAGTCTTACCAAGGGGTATCGTATAACCCAGTTACTGGGTTGTGGAGGTCAGATAGGCAGTTGCTCGCAAGTTGGGAAAAGGCTAGGCAGATGATGCTGCTAAAAAGCCTTGTGAAGAAATTGAAAATCATTGTGGACGTCGTACCTAATCAAGGCTTTATAAAAAAAAATAGTGTTCTTTAGACCACATGACAGAAGTATAACAGAAGTGTATAAACAGCCAGTGTGTGTGTCTACCTGTTGCCGTTATCAATAAAGAGCAAACGAGAAAAAATCACGTTTTTAATTATATCTTAAGGGGTCATTGTACTCATCATTATGAACAACTTTTACTATGAGACCAAAACTGAAATCGCGAAAAAAAACCCAGCTGTTCCCTACATTTATGTTCGAATAATAAATTCGTTAATATGTAGGGACGTTTTAAAAATAACCCTGTATAGGTATACCTCTGCCTAACCCTTCGGGGATTACAGGCTTGATGTTATGTTATGTAAACTTCTAAATTAAATTAACTAAACCAAATTAGTTAATGGAACTATATGTACCTATTAAGGAATCAGCGGCGAGGTGTCAACTTTTGTAGGAGAGAAGCCGAAGCAAAGCCGATTTTAACTTACTTTCTTATCAGTAAAATCAAAATTAATTAATTTACTTAAAAGTACGTCTTTCCTTTACTGAATTTAACACCATCTATCGTCAAGTAGCAGAACCAAAAAGACGCATCACTACACAGACAAAACTTTCTTGGTTGTTATTTCAATTCAAAGCTAATAAAATAGGCGTGTTTGCTGTTTGAATATTATGGTGAATTAAATACCCGTAGTGTAACTATATTTTTTGGCAATAGTGGACACTATTGACTGTGCCATTTTTCAATAGTAGTTTCGGTAGAATTGTTGATGCGAGCTTCCGAAGGGAAGCCGGTAGGAATCGTGATATAAGGTGCTTTCGCCACTGTAAGGAATCAATTAAGCTGAAACAATTTACAAACATGATATTTTACAGGCTCCAAAATCTACAATTTGGTAGGTAATTCCTAAATTCAAATTGAGTCACATTAAAGTAATCTTAATGATTTCACTTCCTTTGTTAATTAAAAGTGGACTAATAATAATATAAATTATTATAGACAGCTTAGGTGCGATAAACATACAGTGAAAATTATGTTGCTCAACTACAAACCGGTGTTTTCCGGTTTTTTACCTAGTATTCCTACGATAGGTAATATAATTATATTAGGTGTGGTTAGATTATTGTAGATATAGTAATAGGTACATAGATTCGCTGGTTATTTTTATCGCTAATAATATTAATCGATTAATTATTCTGTTAGTTTACGATACTTACATGGTCGTAGAGTGTAGAAAGTATTTTGTTTAGTCAGACTGCAGCTCGCAGACATTGTTGTGGAAAACATAGGATGAAATTGCAGAAAAAAAGTGAAACAGCATCATTACACAATACAGATCCTTGCTTTGGTTTCATGTTTATTATTGCAAATTGTATATATACAATAAATGTAACAAAAACCCCGTTGTTCCTTCTACCTACGTTTTAAGAATCGGTATACATACGAAATAAAACAAATAATTTTTAAAAACTGTTCAACAAAAATAATTAAAATAAATATATTAATATTTGTAATGTTTAACGGATTTCTTACCCTTTTAATTCTTTGATTTTGACTTCTCGACTAGCCAATTTTAATTTTTTTAAATTATAATTCAAGCAATGTTGTGCTTGTATGTTAATGTATACGTCCCTAAAAGGAACAACAGGGTTTTTGTTATATACTGTATATTTATAAAGATATAAGTGTATGCTTTATGTATGTATGTATTTATTGTATATGTAAGGGAGAATTGCCCAAGCAAAAAAAATACACGACAAACCTGAGAACGGTAGTGCAATGTGCTGATTTTTAATTTTATATATTTTTTTCTCAACAGCGTAAATACTTCTCTACCTTGACAAAAAAAAATCATTGATTTCTACCCTCCAATATACAAAAAAAAAAATTACAAAGTGATATTTTATCATCACGGTGGCCTGTCTTGAAACCAATTCCGCTCATAAAATACCTTCCCCTGCAAATACATTCGTAATATGGATTTAAATCGATTTTGTTATCATTATATTATAATATATTCGATCAAATAAAACTATTTTTGTTTGTTTATCTTCTCTCTCATGGATTTGACAGGCAGTCAACTTTTGTCTGGAAAAAAGTTATAATTTCAGAGGACAGTAAGTTTTAGTAGAATAGCCATGTCAACAGTGCGTTGTTACGCATCATTCCGTCTGATCAGTCTGGTTCAAGCTCTCGGCGTAAACGCACCGGTCCCAACGACTTGCGGTTTCCCGCCAAAAAATTAAGTTTATCATTTCAGTAATAAGGGGACAAAAATAGTTTCATTTCGGTGGCTGTTATAACTCGTGCTAGATTCGTTTAATTTGTTTCAAAATTGTGTATTAAATTCGCCGTAAGTACTGTTTTGTTTGAGTAGTGTTCATATTTTTTTAATAATTTTATTTCGGAGTTAAATGTAGAACTAACCTCTATTTTATCATCTCAGTGTTATCATTTCAGTGGATTCGTTGGACTGTTATACCAATTACAGTCCACCGGAATGAAATGTATCTCCGAAATAATAAAACCATAAAGTTTTAGAGATCCTTGTTGTCAAATACAAAGTCATAGTTTTGTAATGTACTTTTACCTAGAGTGTAGATTAGATTATTCGGGTGTATTTGTTGTGTAATATTTGTGTTTAAGATATATAATATATTAATAGACATTACATTAATATCATTCTTTGAGGTTATTGTAACAAACTAACAATGCTAACTGTAATATCTGTATATTAATGATGATATTAAAATAATTGTGTACTGTACTGTCTCAGTGTTTATCTAACATTTGTGGAAATCAAACCTAACAAAGTACGGAACCCTGGCTGCCCGGCACGGTTGTTCTTAGCTGTATCATTTCGGTGGATTTATTTCATTCCGGTGCAGTCTATCATTTCGGTGGTAACTTTTATCATTTCGGTAGACACTTTTCATTTCAGTGGACTCTAAAAAATCCATCCTTAAATATTTATGTAAGCTTTGATGAAATTAGATGTCCACTCACGCACAATGTTATAAAATAGGTTAAAGTTTTAATTGTCACTAAAAATATGTAGATAGCGTTGAAATAAAAAAATCCACCGAAATGACACATAAAAATCTCTTGTTGAAATCCACCCGTAAATGGTACACCACTAACTACCTGCAGTATTATCTCTCCTTCTCCCTTTAATCCATCCATAGGTCGTCTGTAAAAGATCACTTTTAGCGATAAGACCGATTGTGTCACTCTATGTAAAATATCAACATTTATATCTGTAACTTTTTAGTGTACATATTAAAGAGTATTCTTATCTATTCTATTCTAAATTGTTTAAAATGTAGAACAAATGATTAAATTCAATATTATTTCATAACACCTAACTCAGTAGATACCTATAAAAAAATACGATACCAACCAGTCGGTCGGTGTGCCGTGTGAGTCTATAAGTACAATTATTCTGTCTGTTTGTGGCGTGTCTAGCCAGACTTACGGGACTAATTTACGGACGATTAACATATAAAAGAATCTAATAATAGACAAGTTTATCGATGTTTGCTAGACTTCCGGTTTGACCTAGACATTATTGTCTGCTTTTTTGGATAGATTAGAAGGTTGGCGCTATGAATAGTTTTGTGGTTACTCTAGCCTATGGCTAAAGGGACGAACTGGCGGTGAAGGTGAGATAACGAATTAAACGAATGTGTCATGAAGTCGCCAACGACTTTAATTTCAGAGCTTTGTTTGAGTGATGAGGGAAACTTTTACTCAGCAGATCGCCAACATGATGGTTTGGCAGCAGACAAGCATATTTAACCAGTTGATTCAGTTCTGGAAAAAAAAAGATATGTACTACGATGAAAATTTGTATCAAAACTATCCTGAAAATGGCAGCGTTACGGCTTTTACACAATGACTCTGCTATTATTCCAACGTATGTTCGCAGCCGATGTATTTTAAGTGTGACTGACATTAATTTCTCGCTTCATGCACACTGCGTTTTAATTATGTATATTACATGTAGATCGTCGGGGTGTGTAGTTGCAGTCAGCGGGGCGAGCACGGCCTACTGTGACATGACTTGAGTCACACATTTTATCACAGTTTGAGCGATAAAACTGTTTTGTCATAAAATGCTAGTACAAATTGACATGACATAATAATTTATCATGTCTTGTCACAACGTCTTGGCACGCCCGTGCTCGGCCCGCAGGTGATTACAAGGTGTCACAGGCCACGTAAACTCGTCGGTGGTCAGCGGAGCGGCAGCGGCGGCGGCTCGGCAGACGGACGGAGGCGGTGCGCGCTGCGGGCACGACGACGCTGACTCACGCGCCCGCTGTCTGTCAGTTGTTTGGCGCTGCCGGCGCGGCGGCGGCGGCTGAGGCGCGAACTAGGCGCGCGCCCTCGCCCCGACCTTGCCTCGACACGGATTTATTGATGCGTCACCACGAGACACGACGCATGCCGCTTGACGCCTCGTTACGTGCCGAGTTACGTGCGAGTTTGCTCAGCCGAACCGATTCAAGTAGCGGTCCAACAATTTGTCTCACAGGATTATACTATTGAAACATTCGTGATTATTTGAATTGCGCTATCTTGTAACAGAAGCCATAATTACGACGTTGACAATGGGCGACGCAATTCGTGAGACAATTTATATAATGACGGAGATTATCTTGTAAAAATTGGTATGACCCCCTTGTGAATCTTTTACGATTATATAGAAATATACAGGTTTCATAAAAAGTTTCGAACATTTATGTAATCCTATCGTACAATAAATAAAATTACGGCATTATTCTCAAGCCATTTTTTTGCATTCGTACGTCTAGCACAGACCAGCACCCTAATTGCGTAACACAGTTTGAATCGGAATCGGAATGATTTTGAAGTATATTGCTAATCAATTGCTTCTTATGGTAGAAAAAATTGTCTACTCAACAACGTAAATAACGCAATGAATGTTGTTGAACTGTCAAATTGAAACCGATTCCTACTGATAGTGTGTTACGTAATTATCCCACAGATACTAGCACTGATACTTTAAACATTCTCTTGCAATTTAACGTAATTTATCGAATCTAAATATGTAGATAACATTATAATTAGACGACTTACGAGTAGTTACGAGTAGGTCGTAGGTTCGAACCCAGACAGGCGCTTTCAATCAACTCAGCCTATCGCAGTCCACTGCTGGACATAGGCCTCTCCCAGGCTGCGCCACAACACCCTGTCCTCGACCTTCCGCATCCAGTCTGTCCCAGCCATCTTCTTAAGATCGTCGGTGCGTCTAGCTGGGGGGCGTCCCACACTACGCTTGCTGATACGCGGTCTCCACTCCAGGACTCGTCTGCTCCATCGGCCACCGGTCCTTCGACAAACATGGCCAGCCCACTGCCACTTCAGTTTGCTTACTTTGCAAGCTATATCGGTAACTCCGGTTCTTTTGCGGACAGGCGCTTTACTTTGTGTAAATTATTTCATCACAATAACTGCTCTCGAAACGGTAAAA
Organism: Tiliacea aurago; assembly: GCA_948098905.1. Taxonomy (NCBI): domain Eukaryota; kingdom Metazoa; phylum Arthropoda; class Insecta; order Lepidoptera; family Noctuidae; genus Tiliacea; species Tiliacea aurago. The sequence goes on from OX402590.1 coordinate 11,529,012, forward strand.
GAAAATATCGTGAAGAAACCGGCATGTCCTAGAACTAAACATTCGAAGACATTTGACACCTATTAACACTCACTGGGCCCGCCTGGTGGATTACGCGGCCCACTCCCTCTCACTGAGAGGATACCCGTGTCCCAGCAGTGGGACCATTATAGGCTAATTATGCATATTTAGATTCGAATAATTACGTTTTGGTAACAAAATATGAAATGGATGAAAAATGTTTGGTAGGTCATCATTAGAAATCGGATATTCGGATGCATATTTACCTAAAGTACGTTTTTTCCCGGCAAAAGGTACAAAGTATGGAAACGGCTTCTTAATAGTAGATTATTAACCAAGGGGATAAAGCAGTGTCTTCTGTCGCGGATGACGATTTAAATCGCGAGCGTAACGAAGTACTCGAGGTTTACTCCCGAGCGTAGCGAGGGTGTTAAAAACTTAAATCACGAGCGAAGCGAGGGATTTAAGACGATTCCTGAGTGTAGCGAGGGATTTAAGTTCACCCAAGACTAAGACAGCTTTATCACCGAGGAAAATACTCTACTTTTCGTACCATTTGCGAAAAAATGAACACAATAATAATATGAGATAAGCATTTAAGAATATTAACTTATTTATAAAAATAAATCAAAATAAACTTAACGTTAATGTATTTGAAGAAAACAAAAACGCGGCAAATTCCTAGACTAATATTTTTTTGTCGGAAAAGCAAAAGCTTCAAGCTCATACGGCCTCGTCGGTTTTCGTAATTTTATTTAATAATCATAACTGCATAATAAATGCGTATTCCTTTTTTAAAAAGATGTATAATGCTTTATAAACAAAGTCAATGGTGTAAACACAGATGTAGTTCAATATAAATTTCGGTAAGTATTCCAAATTTAAATCACATTCTCCCCCTAGAGGATGAATGAAATTCAGTACAATTTTCTTTCCCTGTTTTTAACCGATTAAAAATGACTATTGTTATGTTGTCACTTTTTTGAGCAAGTGGTACGAAAAATATATTTTTATTCCGGGATCGCGAGGTTTCAGTAATAACAGTGTGTAGGTAAACAATTTTGTATTCCTAAGTATAACAAATATTTCTTATCTATTTAGAACTAGGCAATAATTTTGTGGAAAATATAACACTTTTAAAAAACACTATTAATATTTCTTCAAAACCTTTTATACTAAATTGAAATATATTTATTCGGGGATCCACAGTACAAAAGAGTAGTTCCCAAAAATTCGTTAGTCCGGGAAACCGACACTTTTTCCCGTACCGAAGCGCACTCCGTACTAGTCAACTCTCAAACTTTAGGTGAATATGCATCCGAATATCCGATCTCTAGTCATCATCATTTCAGCCGAATGACGTCCACTGCTGGAAATATGCCTCTCCCAAAGGAGGGGTTGCCATAATCGCCACGCTTGGCAGGCGGGTTGGCGATCGCAGTATGATGTTAAAATGCATAGTGAACGCTACTGCCCATTGTCTAGTAAGTCCCTTAGTCGCCTTTTACGACAGCCACGGGAAGAAATAGGGTGATGCTATTCTTTACGTCCGGCACCAAACGGAATAGGTTTGGTAGGTGGACACTCGTATAAATATCTCTAATAGGTATTTTTCCTATCCAATGTAAGGAAAAAGACCTTTTTCCTTACATTGGCGAGGCGAGGAAAAATATTAGCTAAATATTCCTTTGCTAGTGGAATCAACGAAGAGTAGCTATTTTTAGTTTTACCTGCTCTTAAATAATGCCCAACTTACTTTAACACGACCACTTCAATGAAATATACGAAGCTCAGCCAAGTCCAATTCACGCATAATGTAAAAGTTTCAAATGACAAAAATTTCACAACGACTTTAAAAAACAAAGTTGTTTGGGAAAATAGAAGTTGCGGAACATTCGTAACCAGTCTGTAGGCACGTGGCTGACGGGATGATTGCGACACGGCAAGCCCGACGTAACGTCGGAAGCCTGACGTCGCGTCGGCTCAGCGTCAGCCCGACGGCCTGAAGGCTTTCAGGAAGGCCGCTGTGAAGCCCGCTCTACGAAACCCCGAACACGTCGATATTAGCAAATTGTGAGTCCTATTTAAATAACTCGCACGGAAATGAAAGCTGAGTATTTTTAGGGTTCTGTACCCAAAGGGTAAAACCGAACCCTATTACTAAAGCTCCACTGTCCGTCCGTCTGTCTGTCTGTCCGTCTGCCACCAGGATATCTAGACAGACAGTTGTAAATTTTCACAGATGATGTATTTCTAATGCCGCTATAACAACAAATACAAAAAATAAAACAGAATAAAATAAATATTTAAGGGGGCTCCCATAGAACAAACGTGATTTTTTTGCCGTTTTTATTATAGATAATGGTACGGAACCCTACGTGTGCGAGTCCGACTCGCACTTGGCCGGGTTTTTTTTTATTAATCACGGTTCCATACCCATATTTAGGTATCTCAAGTACCTACCAAAAAAGTAAGATAAAACCTGCTATTTTTGAAATGCAATTGACTTTAAAAAAAAACTACATTCAGTCCAAGTTGACATTATTTTATTTATTAACAAGTTATACTAGCACTCTGTGACATCTACCAACCCGCACTGGGCCCGCGTGGTAGATTACAGCCCAGTCCCTCTCGACGAGAGGAGGCCTGTGTCCCAGCAGTGGGAACATTATAGGCTGATTATGCTAGCACTTTACTAAATCCTAGACACGTGTGATTATAGCCAGACGTTACCGAATCTCTGCACCGCGGCACGCCTTCTACTGAACGTATGATATAGTACTACAGTCTATAGACCAGGGGGCCTAAAATGGACGCTTTGGCGGAATCATAATATGATCTGCGTAGGTACAATTCATATCCCGCAATTTATGTTTGACAGTTTTGTATGGAGTTTCCTAAAATGGTCCACAAATTAAGAATTGCTATACTGAAGTCTAATGTCAAATAGCTGCTGTCAAACCGATGAATTGCGGGATGTATGAATTGTACGCAGATCATATTATGATTCTGCCAAAGCGTCCATTTTAGGTCGCGGATTTAATGGCCCATAACCGTATAGTGGCAGCCGGCACTCGGTAGTAGTAGCCCGATGATATAATAGAAGCAATGTTAAGCTTTCTGTTGGAGCGTTGTACGGTGAAAATGGAGAAAATGCATCAGCTTGAATTATTCATAGGTATCTGGGTTAACATTCGATTTGATAAATGCAATTGAGATTCGTCTTCAGTCTTCCGTGGAAACAAAAACAAAGAGGTTGAACTACCTATTTTTTAAGCAGAATTCAAAGGACTAAAAAGTTAGTTAAGAACATTTTTGAAATGTCTTATTTAAAAACAGATAACTGGAAATCTCTGTTTCTATGGAAAATTTAAAATCGGTCTAATTTGGCTGTAACACAAATTTTCGAAAATTTATTTAACTAACTTTTTAGTCCTTTGAATTTTGCTTATGCAAATGAAGTTTCATTAAAATCGGTTCAGTCATTTAGAAAAACGAGGGCTTGAAAGTTTGTATGAAATGCCGTACGTCGTAAACGCTCTTAACCATCAACATTTTAATTTGATTGATAATTTGGTTTATTGTATTTCCTGTGTGGCTCTAGCTAGGCATACACTATACATGTAATATTTACGAATAGCATGGTGGTTGCCGTGGCCCATGGGTCACCCCATAAACTTCTACAAAGATAACTCTGACGGGTCACTATTTTATTGCTTCAATCGCACTAAAATTTTACAGCTTCGGTGCAGGTTGATGCCAATTCAGCTTGTAACCACTTTGAACTTGGCTCCTTTTAGATTCAATTCAATTGAGGCTTATGTACGTTACATTTTGATGTTCAACAATTGTGAGTTACTGAACTAAACTTGTACTACTCGATTATGTTTGTTTAGCACGCAGCGTTTTGTAAACCTAAGGATTTGCTAGTAAGTTTTGTAAGCCATCAAGGTTTAACCTTGTAGGTTTGACCTCATATGAAGTCTAGTACCTACCTACTGTTGTTTATTCTACACTACTTGTGATGCCAGCCTTGATGGTTCCGCTGAAATAACTAACTACATCGTCAGCATCTATAGAAACACTTATATACTTTTTTCAAACATGCTTGGAAATTCGAGCATTATTTTGACAACCTTCTTCGAGATAAATTGAAATTGCTGTACTGGCCAAATACATGCAAGCAGCGGCCACCAAAAGTTGTATGAAAATCCATATCAAATCAAATCAAATCATTTATTCGCATATAATGTAGGTATTGTACAATAAAGTTCTTATAAAAAATATAGTGAGCCGAGTACATTCTGCCTGGGTTTTGGCATGCAAAATTTAACAAATAATGTCAACGTCACTAGGCTTATGAGCAAAATTATCAAATAGTCAATAAATTAATAAATTACTTTAACAAGTCAGTAAAAGTGTATCAAAATAATGTCAATAATATTAAACTGTTGAGATGTCACCCATAGGGTGATTCAAAAAATCATATATCGAATAATAACATTTCCGTATCAAAAAAGCCTTAAGTTTATTTTTAAATTGTTGAAGGGTGTCACTTTTAATGCTGTCCGGTATTTTATTAAATATTATTGGACCCAAAAAATTGAAGCAGAAAACACTTTTTTTAAGTAGTGCTGTTTTATAGCTACCAATCATTAAGAGGTTTTTGTATTGACTTCTCACGGGACCCTTCTTGGTGTCCGAGACCTTAGCAAACAAATTTTGATTTTTTTTTACAAAAATTGCCATCTCCAAAATGGAAAAGTAAGAATTTTCAAAGACTTAAACAGAGATTCACAACTATTTTATATTATTTTATTTTACTTTATTGGGACATAAAACAGTTACACATTACAATATAAGTGTGACAGAATAAATTAAAAACTAGGTAAACGTGTAACCCACACCAATGTCCGCGAAATAATGGTCTAAGCTTAGATAGATACGTGCGTAAATTATACAAAAAAAAAAAAAAACAAACAAGAAGTACTCGTACATATTTTGGAATAATAGGTAAAAGATGGCTATTTTAAAGAATCAATAGCCATCCTTTTGAACTTAAAGTGTGTAAGCGCAAAAATATCCAATTCGATGAAGTGGGTGTTATACGTATCTACAATGCGACGGAGAGGCGCCCGTGCACCAGCGTGAGTTCTGCACCTTGCGGTGTGGAACAGCCGGGGCACACGCGCCTCTCGACGCATCACAGTTCTCTCTAGTCACCAAAGTCATCTCAGTTCAGTTCTCGTTGGTATCTCTAGGTTTAAAACTACACATAGCTCTAACACAGCGTTTTTGGGCTTTAAATACCTTATTTCTTAGACTGCAGTTACCCCAAAAAAATATTCCAAACCTCAAGACCGATGCGGCCAAACCATGGTATGCTACTAAAGCAGTCTCTATGTCAACTTTTTTTGCCAGGTTATAAAGAACATAAGCTGCAGTGCTTAACTTTTTGCACACCTCTTCTGCTTGCGGTTTCCAAGTCAATTGATCGTCTATATGAATTCCTAGAAATTTCGCGACCTTTGTTTGATTGATCACCTGTTCATTGTACTGTGCATTAACGTTCGGTGGAGTTGTACGTTTGGTGAAAATGCATCACATTAGTCTTTGGTAAGTTTATTACCAGGTTGTTTTTATCAAGCCAATCTATAATATTTCTAAGGTTGATATTCTGTTCATAATTATTAATATTTGTACATTTTATCAGTGCTGTGCTGTCATCGGCAAATATAATCATTGGATTTGGTATCTGACGGGGCAGATCATTTTCTCCACGACACAGGGAATCCTAGTGTGGAGGCTAGCGCTGTTTTGAATTTGTACTGCTCTCTTGAACAATAAAGTTTTTTTATATCTATTATCTCCGTATATTGTGTGCGGTTACTGAGGTAGGATTTTAAGAGATTCAGCACGTTTCCCCTTAGACCGTAGCTATTAAGCTTGTTCAATACAATTATGTATCGTGGTTTAGCGGCCAAATAAATAAATAAATTACATATTAAACTGATATATATCGTGTAATTTCAAAATGGAAGTATCTTTTACTCCGAAAAAGCTCCTTTTATTCAAACGAACTGGCTTGCAAATAGAAAGCTGTGTATTGAAAATAAAAACAAAAGTATGAACACGCGCGTGAAAAATTAACGTTGTTCGTCATTGAATCTGGAATTTATAAATAATTTACTTTGTTTAGATTTCCGCGCATTATTTGAGAAAAGCACTATACAAGCCTTGGCCGCAACCAGGCATTGATGGAAGAGCGTATAAGTGCCTCGGCTTCGCCTCGGCCCACATTTTCACGTTCGTCCATGCCCTGTTGCAGGCCGCGGCAGTAATGTACTATAGAAGTTTCGAGAAGCTATATGTTAACGCATCTTTTTATTACACGACTGGCCAAAAAGAAGTGTAATGTGCTTAGGGTTCATGTATGTATGTATCAATATAATTTTCTTAGTGCCACCATCACTTTTACATGCCCCATAACGATATCCCATACATGTATCCCCATGAGTGACATAGGCTATAAATATTTTTGAAAAAAACAATATGGCGGCAGTATGGCTCCATTTTCGAGTGTGAAAAAAAAAACAAATATTACAAAGAAGGTTCTGTTGATAGCAGCTTTCAACTTCCATTCCGGTGCCGCGCCGATGCCGCGATGTTGACAAACTACTCTTATATGTTCAATATATTTGAATGAACGTAAGTTAAAAATAAAGTTTTAAGAATTAAATCATGTAAATTGGACTCACACTTGTCAAACTCGTCTGACCTTTTATTTTTAGGAATTCTAGTTATGTCTCGTCGTTTCGTTTTAGTGGTCGTAAAATGTTTAAATGAGATGGTCAGCGTCGGTTTAGCGCTCGGCGTGCATATTGCGACTGAGTGCACATTGCACGTTGATGTACAAACTTTGAGATTACGAGTGCGACGTCAATGCACGGATTATTTGAGAAGAGTGAATTGATGTACTTAGCGTGGGGTGAGGGGTGCGGTGCGGGGGGGTGCACGCTGCATTCGATGCACCACGGTGTACAATGCACCCGGGCACCCGGGGCGTCGCCCTGCGCCCCCGCTGGCCATTGCCACCGATTTCACCAGCACTTACGAAGTCTTTACATTACGTTATCCGATGAACATGTGAAGAGATATCTGCAAACAACAATCATTTAAATGTCTGCATTGTACACACGGCTACATATTATCAAGCTATAAATTTCCAGTATAAGCTGACCTCTCATTGTACGGAAATCTTTTACAATGCGAGATCAGCGGATAATGGAAATTATATTTATAAAAAAATATTGGATGCAGTTTTTCGACTCTATACAGGGTAAATTAAGGTAGCTAGCGAAGATACCTAAACGTGATAGGTATAGACACCTAAACGTGATATAACAAAGAAAAAATAATTTGATGATTTTGAGAAGAGCTAATTTAATTGACCTTGTTTACGCTTCGCCATTGATGTTTCAAGGCATTATGAGGAATTAACAATTGTAACAATTAACAACAATTGACAACAACAGTACACAACATACAATACAATATAATTGTATAACAATAACAATTAACAATTGTATTGAATACTTATGTCAAATATAAAAACAAATGATAATGACGAATTGACGATGATACCAAGGCAACAATTCCGAAGTTTTTTTTTCAACTTCTTTCTTCACCATTTATTACTAGTTCAGGAGGAGGAGCTCGTGGCTAAGTAATGACGGCCACACGGGTCATATAATCAATCAGGTTAAGCTACGCTTGCCGGGGTTGGTCCATGGATGTGTGACCATCTTTACATACTGAGACTCCTCCATGCCTCGGAAAGCACGTTAAAGCCGTTGGTCCCGGCTGTCATTAGTGGATCTTTGACAGTCGTTTAGGGTTCGTCAGGAGCCCAAAAATCTGACAACCAGTCTTACCAGGGGATATTGTATTACCCAGTTATTGGGTTGCGGAGGTCAAATAGACAGTCGCTCCATGTAAAATACTGGTATTCAGCTGCATCCGGTTACACTGGAAGTCGACCCCAACATAGTTGAAAAAGGCTAACAGGTAAACCGCTGTCACTGTCAGACTGCATACAAAAGAAAGAGAAGCGCGATGATACAACCCTTGTAATTTATTGCAAAATATGAAGCAATTATTTATTTACCTACTCAAAAATGAGTTGAGTAATCTAAAATAAAAAACAACCAAGTTCTGCATACAAATAAGACGTTCTTGTAAATTGAAAATTGAATTTAAAAATAAAAAGTATTTAAATTTAAAATTCAATTCTTCTCTTCTTCTTCCAACCGTACGTTGATATTTAATACAGATATTTTGGATTGAAACTCAAAGTACATAAAGGGTTAGTTTACCGTTAATTTGTATCGAGATTATTTTTCTAAACGTGTTTTGGTAACAACCAAGTTCTGAGAAAAATATTCAAGAACATATATTTTTTCCACTTCCACAATTTTTTTTGTTTAAGACAAGCCGACTTTTATCATTTGCCTCTTGTCAGCGCCTTAAGGCGCAACTAGTCGATACTTTTTCCATACAAATTTCGGGGGGGTTTTACTCCACTGTTACACATTGTACAGCTAAAGTAAAACATCATATCGTTTTGTCTTATTATTAATTTTGTCTGTGCAGAAGCAGAATAGTAAAAAACAAAGGCATTAAAAAGTTATGAGCCAACAAAGATTCGTTTTTCCTGCTAATTTTAACGCAACTTTGGGCGTAAATAAGTAATAAAAGATGTATAAAATCTCAAAATCAAAGCTCGTTCCGACAAAGCTCAATTGTCGAAGATTATAATAAACTTTATTCGTAAGTAATTGATTTATGCAGTAGTTTTTTCATAAAACCCCACCTTCCAAAGGAGTTTTCGTATATTTTTACGCGCGCGGTTTTGTATGAATCGTCGTGCACTGTGTTTGTGTGCGTGCGACTAGACGTTATGCGTGTAGACTAGCTTCTAACTGCTCATCACTGGTGCTATCTCTGTCGGACACGATGCTAGATGAGACAGCGTGCTTTTGGGTCGCGCCCGCCCGTGAGTTCGAGCCCGCGACTAGTTGGCTCTTAAGAGCGGGGCGATGCATGAACTGCCCATACAAACATAATACCAAAATCATTTGAAATTTGAGCATATTTCCACCATATTATACTAATATTCGGATTTAGACAGTATTTATCTAGGTTCCTACATCTTTTTTTTTCGAAAATACTTACCTAGTGTGAAGTTTTAGCGAATTGAATTTCACACATTTTTACAGCGTAAATTACATGTTTTTATGTATTTTTTTCTGTATTATAATCAACAATATTTGAAATATGCTTTATGCAGGAACATAGCATAAATTATCAAGTTACAAATTAGCGAAAAAATATCCGAAAAACTTTAAGTTTTCATTCATAATTTTTGGTATTACGGAACACATCCAAATTTATCATAAATTTTCAATAGCTAGTAGTGCCATCGCGTCAAGCAAATGTCAATGTGTGCGTGTTCGTACTGCGCACGGTAGCTGTGTGTGTCGCTCCGACAGGCACTCACACAAGCGCAACGACTCGGATTGTTTGTTGTCATCATCTATCTACTACGGCTTTCAGTGAAATTCAGTGTTTTATGATTACTTTACGTACAGTAAAGTGCACGTGCGTACGTATTTGTTTGCGAAATTGAAGGTATTGTAATAATTTTCCAACACTATAAATTTACCTATGCTAAGAACTTGGATTTTGATTTGCCTTGTGATTTGGTATCGAACTTAGGTACCTACATTCTTAAGAACTTTGTTTTGTTTACGGACTTGGAATATTATTTACGATCTTGGTTGGGATGTACCTCACAGTAAGTATTACCCAGTGATATATTATTATAAGTTAGGTACCTATCTGCCTTCATAGCTACTAATTGTTTTGATACTTTTAAACTCGGCCCAAGAACATAAAGATATTTTTTTCTTGGGCTGTTTTGTACACACGGCTACACATCAAGCTATACGTTTCCAGTTTACGCTGACTTCTCATTGTAAGGAAATCCTATACAATGCGAGATCAGCTTATACTGGAAATGTATAGCTTGATCTGTAGCCGTGCGTACTAGTAGGTACCTAGTTATATATTGTATAAATTAGGATTTACCTACCTATCTTTAGATAACATTAGACCTAACTAAATTGAAATGTGTTGAGGAGCAGTAAAAAGTCTAAGTTATACACACGGCCGAAACAAGCTGCTAACTGCGGGAAAGACGCCCGACCTTTTCATTTGCTCTTATCTAGTTTGTACCTTACGCAATTGACATAAATTTAATTATGCTTTGACCCAATTTGTAAATAAGTACCAGGGCTTCTAAGTACGTAAGTAGTAAAAACAAGGCTCAACATACTTTGAAGTATTTTCTTCCTGCGTCGAGATAAGGACTACAATCGCGTATGCAAAATAGATACTTCCATACCTACGTAAAAATACTTGCATAGGAAATTGTTCCGTGCGGTCTTACCGATAATGATCATGATCGCATTTGCGAAAAAGTAATGCAACCATTGAAAATATGATTGAATAGTAGGTACTCGGTAGGTAGTTTGTAAACATCGCTGTCGCTCAGTGGAAAGCACAACCGACCGAGAGCGATGTATCATATTTTCTTCTGCTTCGAGAAGGCCACCGCCGTGTCTTCTTTCCTAGAACATTGATCCGTAACGTAATGTAAATAAGGATCAAAATCACGTACCGTCGATGGAGCGAGTAGCCGACTTCATCTAGTTTTTTTTTTATATTATTGACGTGTGAAGTGTTTGTACAAACATACTTACTTACAGAAATAAAACCATTTATCATGTCACTGTTCCGTTTCTTTACTCATATGACCGACCGGGCTTAGGTAATATTATCACAAGGACACTGCTGAGACTTACTGGAATTACTGGTACTGTGATGTTTATTCTGCGCACCCGGTAGGGTGACCATACGACCGGATTTGTCTGGACAAGTGCGGCTTTATGGTTTCGGCCCGGTTTTTGCACAGACTTTTTTTGTGATATTCCGTTATTACACAAAACATTGATATAACTAAAATGAAAAGTTCAAAGTCTTTCTAGTTTATTTAATAATTCTGGGATTTTTATCTGGACTTTGGTGACCCTGGGGAGGAAGCTCCGATAATAACTGGCTAACTTTTTTAAAACGACAGAAGCTATTCAGATATAGGTAGCTTGTGTCGATAAGAACTGGTAAATCGACTTCATTATAAACTGCATAAATATTTACAGTCTTATAAATCAGTGTTTAGTGTGGATCTTTGACACTATGTATTCTGATTACCATAATTGTATTTTTTGTCATTCGTTCAGTCGTTATTATATGGTCATCCTACACGACTATATCACGTTGCGAGTTATAGATGAATAAATCCAAATTCAAATCGTTTATTGCGAACTAAGTGTACAATGTTGGTGTTATGTTATCTATAACTATGATGTTAGAACATAACTAAATAAATATTTATTCAAAATCCTCGTTTTTAGGGTTCCGTACCAAAATGGTAAAAAGGTAGGGTTCCGTACCAAAATGGTAAAAAGGAACCCTTATGGTGAGACTAAGTCTGTCTGTCTGTCTGTCACACCTGGCTATCTCAAGAACTACTAATGCTATCAACTTGAAATTTAGAATAGTTTTAGGTGACGTTAAACGTTAAAAAAATATATGTTTTTTGCAAAAGTGACTGAAAGGGGATCTTAAAAATTTTAATTGGGGCTACTAGGGCATGAAAGAACGCTGTTTGCGCATTCTCAAACATATTTTTTTTTTTTAGGCAGGACAGATTCCGACTTTAGATGAAAAATGTAAAAAAAATACCATAATTATCTCCGAAGTTTGCAGGGATAAAAAACTGAAATTATTCTATATGATAGAAGCTTATGTAAAGATTACAGCAAAAATAAAACGATACCTCTAAATAGCACAGTTTTTCAGAAATCATCAACATCATATATTCGTACGGAACCCTCGGTGCGCTAGTCCGACTCGGTCTTGACCGGTTTTTTTTATTTTTATTATTCTTAGCTCAGGGGGCCTAAAATGGACGCTTTCGCAGAATCATATTATGATCTGCATACAATTCATATCCCGCAATTCATCTGTTTGACAGTTGTGTATGGAGTTTCGTAAAATGGTCCACAAATTAAGAATAATATAGTATAGAATAGAATATAGTGAAGTCTAATGTTAAATAGCAGCTGTCAAACAGATGAATTGCGGGCTGTATGAATTGCACGCATGATTCTGCCAAAGCGTCTATTTTAGGCTCCCAGAACTACGTTATTATCTGTATTTACGGATATCGTTGAATTACAAATTATTGGAATACTTGCCTTTTTAGGGTTCCGTACCCAAAGGGTAAAACGGGAACCCTGTTACTAAGGCTCCGCTGTCCGTCCGTCTGTCTGTCTGTCTGTCCGTCCAGGCTGTCTCATGAATCGTGATAGTTAAGACAGTTGAAATGTTCACAGATGGTGTATTTCTGTTGCCGCTATAATAACAAATACTAGAAAATTGAATAAAATAAATATTTAAGTGGGCTCCCATACAACAAACGTGATTTTTTGCCGTTTTTATAGATAATGGTACGGAACCCTTCGTGCGCGAGTCCGACTCGCACTTGGCTGGTTTTTTTAAATTTGTGACCATCTTATAGGAAATAAATTAAAATAACATAAGCAGGTTTAAAATAAATATCCCAATAATTTGTATTTACGCGACGTGCGTGTGATGTGTGATCCCTTGGACGATATATTATAGGTACCTTACCTTATGTATGAAGTATCTACTAGATTTTCACTACAAGGCCTAGATATCCTAATATGTTGAGATATCGGCATTCTAAAGAAATTTCCAAAAAATGCATTACTAGTCTGTACATTTACTAACGATTCCCCGAAGTAGTCAACAAAAATAAAGCAAATAATGAACATACATATTTACTAATAAGTAAATTTATATGCCTCCGAGTCATTATGAATGAACGATAAGTACCTACAGCTAATAATAGCTATCTATATATCATCATACACACACGCACAAGACTGCACACCGCGTCCGCCGCTCACATACTCAGAGAGTCAAACAGAGATAGCAATATTCCGAACGAATTTTGCGCTCACCGCGACTTGCAGTTGCGGGCGATGGTAGTCGGCCTCTTAATTACCAGCAGGCTTAGCATGGCGTTTTCGATCTCTACTCTACTATAGAATAGACATCGCTTGTCTACACTTCTCGTTATCTCTTCTTCGCGAGCACGAGGACACACCTAGACTCGGGTTTCTTCGTAGACAGTGACTTGTCCATAGCAACGGGGTATTCGCTAGTGGTGTGTATTACTACCCAATTTTACCGTACTTTTGCGTTTCGTTCTCAAACAAATCTATGAAGCAAAGTGTTTTTAACGAATATTTCTTCAATTACAAAACGCAAATGGTCAAGGGGGATGCGCTGAGTATCCCGCGAAATTCAAATTTTCGAACGTTTTTTGAATTCTAAGGATTTTTTGAAGAGAGTTAGTTGTTTTGCCGATTCTAATGATTATAATTCTGTAAAGCAATATTTTTTACGGCCGCGAATCATATTTAAATCAACTTATAACGTGTTACTGACTTGCAAATTGCAAAAAACGTAATAAAATTTGAATTTCACGGGCTACCTTAGCGCATCTCCCTTTTAAAAATATTGTTAAATGGCTGTAGCCAATGACGTATTATAGGTAATACATCATTGGCTGTGGCGCCACTAAGTTTTAAAACTCATTTGTATTGCATACACAGAACACTATATAATATTGGTAATTGCTTCTAATGTACAGGCATTATTTAAATAAAGAGCCATAATTATACTATTTTGATGGCGTCACGCAAGAAGTATCCTTTAAGGGTACTGCAGACTGGCGGGTCGCGCTATCACGTCGCGCCTGTCTGCGGGAGCCCTTGTTTTTACTAGGTACTAACATTGTTATTGTATTGTTGTTTATCGATATTTTATTTATTAGTAGGTAAATGCTCCATTTAAAACTGAGTGTGTAAGATTTAGTAAATGAAAATAATAATCACTACATAGTAAAGGCTTCTACAGACCAGCGCGACTCGCGACACAAAGGCACCGCTCGTCACGCGACGTGCGGGGCCTTTGTATCGCGCCAGTATGTAGAAGCCTTAATGCAACGCGGGCGACGCCGCGGGCGGCAGCTAGTACTTCATAAATAAATAATTTAGTGTTCACTGAGGAGATTTTGGCTCATAGTCAGATGTTTTATATTCCCTGTGAATGTAGGTATCTAATAAATCAAAGTTAAGGGACAACATAGTGTAAAAACTGTAGGATACTTATATATTGTTGTTCTTATTTTATTGTTAATTCCAAAAATCTATTATTTATTTTGGGCGACAGGTCCTAGCCGAGTTCTTCGCATAAACATTGATTGCACTATCTCCTTGCTTATTTTATAATTCTACAGAACTCACTTCCCGTGAGATCAAAGGCTCCCAAACAAGCAAAGCAAGCTCGCTGATAGTATTTCTTTCCCATCTTCGCTGAAGTTTTTCTATAAAAAAACTTAAATAAAAAGCGCAATTTGAACCCAACATGTTAATTTCAGCTTAATACATGATAAAAGTAAAAAAGCACCGCATAAAATTACTCGAATTAACGAAAAAACAACTAACGAATCGTTGTCTAGGTCATTTTATATGTAGACAATTTCGGAAGAAAGGTTTCTATCCCAAGCTGTCAACACCGGAGAAAGATTGTACGCCGTGCTCGACGTTGTAGACAGTTGTCTAGGGTAGAGAAGACAAGTCTCTTCACATTTGGTTTTGTAATCGCCGTGCTACAGACAGTAGAAAACTTTCTGTTGTCTACACTGAAACGTCATTTTTGTCTATTCTTCCGTCGACAAAACGCGTAGAGAGGGTTCTCGTGCCAAGCCTGCTGTTCAGCTTAAAGTTTAAAGACAATTCCGTCAACAGATATTGTTCTGTGCTCTGTTACTGCTAAGTTATATTAAAAGAACCTCATCTACATTTTTAAATCATCCATAATTCTTTTAAAAACCAGACTACGGATTGCAGAAAAGTTAACTAGAATTAAAATATTCTATACCAATGTATCTTACTAGAGAATGGGCAGCAGCGTTCCCTATGCATTTTAACACCATACTGCGATCGCCAACCCGCCTCTGCCAAGCGTTGCGATTATGAACCCCCCCCCCCCCTTTGAGGGACGCCTATGTCCAGCAGTGGATGACTTTCAGCTGAAATGATCATGCTGATGATACCAATGTATCTATTACAAACTAAGAGGAAATCGCTATTCGCTAGATTAAAACTTGCATATCAACATTTTAGCGAACATTAAATGTGTCTCAAATAGGCATCTACTTTCTAAAAGGTACGATTTACAGCACTTATAGTAATAAATCTTAGCTGAAACGATCCCTACTGGAGAACAATTAGCTAAACCAGAAGATAGACTAAATAAAACCAGCTCTCTGGCTGGTACCTGTAACGTTCCCGTCCAGCTGATTTATAGACCACTTCTAAATGGAGCGCCTAATGCTGCACTCCGCCTGTGGAGGCTTTAATTATGGTACTAGAATAATGTATAGAAACTTTAAGTACCTACTTACTTCCTTATTTCATAATTATTAGAAAAAAACCAAATGAATACTTACCTTGTTTTAATAATAGAGAAGCTTATGGCTAAGTAACAGCCGCATGGGTCGATCCATCAGGTTATGCTACGCTTGTCGGGGTTGGCCCGTGGATGGGTGAAGAAAGAAAGAAAGAAAGAAAAATAGTTTATTCTGCACAAACAAAACGCACACGGGTGACCATTTTTAAATACCGAGACTCCTCCGTGTCTCGGAGAGTACGTTAAGCCGTTGGTACCGGCTGTCGTTTGTGGATCTTTGGTAGTCGTTACGGGTCGTCAGAAGCCCGAAAGTTTGACAACCAGTCTAACCAAGGGGTATCGTATGACCCAGTTACTGGGTTCTGGAGATCAGATAGGCAGTCGCTCCATGTAAAATATTGGTATTCAGCTGCATCTGGTTCGACATAGTTGGGAAAAGGCTAGGCAGATTGATTGACCACGTTTTAAAGTTGTCAAAAAATAATAGGCCCGTTTTGACATTTAACTTGAATCGATTTATCGTGAGTATCGAGTACCGAGTCGTATGGTTGCTTCTCTAGTTACGTTGGGATGGTCAATCGCGACGTAACTAGTGAAGTAACCATGCATACGACGATAATCACGATAAATCGATTCAGAACGGGCTTTTTATGTTTTGACAAGTATAATACGTGTATTCCCGTTGTCCCCGTACGCCGTGTCCCCGTTCTACGGGGACAGCGGTACTTCAATTAAATATTTAAAAAATACTTCCCGTTGTCCCCGTGGTTTGGTTTTACATTCAAAAATATGTTTCTGGAACTCGCCGGCCGCTGCCGTGGCACCGTTCGCTGCGCTCGCTCGGCTCGTGCGTTGTGTGGTCACAGTTCTAACCTTTTTTTTTTTTTTTTGTTCACGGGGTGGAAAATCCTCATGGATGTCCTCCGCCCTGGGGCGGGCGGAGGGGTCTGTCAGACTTTTACTGACTAAAAACCACCCCAGTGTTCCCCTCCCACACTTGCACCGGGGATCTTGGGATCTGTTATTCCTTCCGCAATCCGCCTCTGCGGGCCACCTCAAGTCTGGGGGGGGTGAGGTGTCTGAGCCCCCCCCCCGCGACGTCTGCTAGGGACGCGCGTGGAACACTACGCGCCGCCACCTCGGGTCCAATGTGATAGGGGGTGGCGGACGTCCCCAAGTCCGTCGTCCCTGGACCTATTGATGGGGGCTGGAAGAGGGCGTTATCGGCCCTCCGCCGACGCCCGGTGCGCCTGCTGCGGGCCGGGTGAGCGGACGAGATCTCCCGCTCCCTTTCCGCAGCCTTCTTCTGCGACACGACTGTTTCGCAGAAGGACACCACCGCGTCCCAGGACTCCTCACTGCCGGCCATCGACTCGACCACGGCCGGCAGCGATAGGTGACTGCCTGCTCCTGAAATGAGGGCACGGCGTGGCTCCTCCCAAGCGGCACACTCTGCCAGCGTATGCCGCGCCGTGTCCTACCGGCAGTCGACGCAGTGGTGACAGTCACAGTTCTAACCTAACCTAACCTAGCTGTTTTGATTTAAAAAAGGTTTACTTCGTACGATAAGGGGACAACGGGAAATAAATTTAATTATGTCCCGCTGTCCCCGTGACGGGGATATGGCAAACGGGGACAACGCGAATACACTGTATAATAATACCTACATGCATTCGAATAGGACGTCAACAGAATTTTTCGACTTGAAAATGAAACTTCTACGCTCGCGCTTAATAATATTCATTTCTGTATAAGTTAATATGACAAGCTCATTATAATAAGTTTAATTTCATGTCAGTGAATGGTGTGGACAAATTGTGAAACTCGAGGCCAACGGCCCGCGGCCAGAGATTTTTGTGCATATTTGACAAAGCTTACGAAGTTGCAATGCACTTCGTGCTCGAATATTTGCAGTAATAAAAAGGCCCGATTTATTGTGTCCTGCCGTTATGGCTGACATACAAAAATTTTACGGTAAATAAATTACGTGTTTGCCGTCTCACATTTTATACTCAAATTATTACCAAATTAATTAAGCAATCTTACAATATAGGGGACAGTATAATCCGCTTTACTGGCACATATTTTCGTGATATAGAAACAGAGCTTGGAAATAAAGTTTGAATAATTATTTAAATATAAAAAGGCACTGCTAGGGCAATTGCGTAGCTTGTAATAATCATTTCCAGGAATGTTGACAATTGATATAATATTGATTAATTGTTGCAAACAGTTTTCTAATCTATAGCAGTCTTTGAATGAAAGAAAAGTGAATCCATATTTTTAGTAGAATAGCTTTGGTCTGCGGCTTCACTCGAGTGGAGGTTGGATATTATCCCACGGAAACGTACTACCGGGATAAAAAGTATCCTATATTCTAACCCAGGTCATGGTCTACCTATGTGCCAAATCCATCCAAATCCGTTAAGCCGTTTTAGTGTAAATCGTAAAGAACAACAAACTCACTTTCGCATTTATAATATTAGTTAGGATTATTCACTAAGGGGATAAAGCAGTGTCTTAGGTCACGGGCGCTATATTTATTGAATCCCGAGCACAATGAAGGAATATACGGCTTCCAAGCGTAGCGAGGGAGTTAAAACTAGACTCGCCCAAGACGAAGACATCTATCCCCGAGGAGAAAACTACTTTTCACACGAATTTTATAAAATTCGTGTGAAAAGTAGAGTTGGAGCCTCAATATATTGAGGCTCCAAATTCAAATCATATTGTTGACCAGCGAATTATAATGAAATTCAGTACAATATTATGGCACTCTAGGGCTTAGGTAATGACTTACTTTAGGCTAACCTAAAGTTAAAGCCCTGGTGTGTATGACATAATTATAATTTGACATTATCGAGCAGGTGTTGTGAAAATACTATTATTTATTTACAGAATTCTTTGGCATTAAATTTATAGGCATTTACTTGCATCCACAAATTTCACATAACTCATATCATAACAAAAACTTTTCATTTGCTTAATACATTTTTTCTTAAGTATTTCTCATCTTTACTGAAACAACGAAAGCGAAAGTCAGGCGGTACGTAAAGTATTTCCTGTAGGGAAGCAGTGTACTGATTTAAAAGCCGACAAAGATGCTATAACAAATGAGCAATAAGCACATGATGCCGGAAATGTGTTGTCAGAGCGTTAAGATGGAAGTCCTGTTCGGGCAGCGCCGCGTGAAAATCCACGCGTAGCACCGGATGCGCGCTAAAACACCAACCATGTAGTTCCATCGGTAGGTACTCTCTCCACACCTGCATTGCAATTTCCCCCCTTTGTTCTGCTTGTTATTGCATTTTACTCGGTGGTTTGTACAAATATTAGGGCGTTTAAACATAATCAGCCTATAATGTTCACAGGCACACATGCCTCCTCTCGGTGAAAGGGAACGATTACGCGGGCCCAGTGCGGGTTGGTGGATGTCACATGTATTCGATTTTTTGGTTCTAGGACATGCCGGTTTCCTCACGATGTTTTCCTTCACCGTCTTGAGAGCAGCGGTGATGAAATTATTAATATTATATAATTTACACAAAGTACAGCGCCTAGGATCGAATTTACGAGCGAGCCAATTACGAGTTGTAACTCGTAATTCGCGGTTGTTACCACTGGGCCACCACTGCTCTTATTAGGACGTATCAAAGAATAAATAAGCTCATTTTAAAAGAGTTTTTCGTTTATCAGGACAGAGAACAGGAAAAGAGTCCGCCAGAATTCGATAGATTCTTACAGTGATTTATTCAAATGAAAAATCAATTGAGGTATAAGTCAATGGGTTATTGTACATTCGCCACAAAGTAAATTCGTCACATTTTTGTACACTCCATACATTGAAAGTGTATTCGCCACTTGCATTAAAAAATATGTGTAAATTCGTCACAAGTCCTCATTATAGGTAGGTACAAGATTTTTGCATAAAATACTGGTAGCTAGCAAATTATTGGTTTTTAGCGCTCGAAATCAAAGATAGATAATGATTTCTAAAATTATGAAAGTACTGGTTGTACCTACGAAAAATAATGAGAACTAACAGTAACCATACATCTTTCTTTTCTCCTGCACTCCTGCAAATGCTATCACGGTATATTGAAGACGCTTGGTTGCATATCATGGAAGATGCTCCACAGAACGAAGCAGTCTCAAAATTCAACGACTATTTTGTAGCCCAATAGTTAGAAAACACTATTATAGAGTTTATTTGGAATGTACATGGGGCTCGTCGTAGGACAATAAATCTAGCAGAAGCATGGCATAAATATTTGAACAACAAGACGGGTAAAAGAAAACCTAAAATGCTTCAGTTTCTTGATAAGCTTAGAAATGAGGCTGGACATA
The DNA here is from genome assembly GCA_948098905.1 of Tiliacea aurago. Taxonomy (NCBI): domain Eukaryota; kingdom Metazoa; phylum Arthropoda; class Insecta; order Lepidoptera; family Noctuidae; genus Tiliacea; species Tiliacea aurago. The sequence continues at coordinate 11,549,046 of OX402590.1, forward strand.
TAATATTTTTCAAAAATTTCTGTGGATATGAAAAATAAATAAATAATGTTTTTAGTCTACTTAGTGTTTGATTTTTCTGCTGTCTGTGCGAAAATAAACAATTTGACGAGTTTACAATAATCAAAATTAATAAGTGACGAATTTATTTCATGAAAATAGAACTGTGGCAAATTTACACATACTTCTTTCCGTGGCGAACTTACTTTGTGGCGAATGTACAATAACCCAAGTCAATCAATAACTGTCAATGTCTGTCAATAACAAATAAATAGTGACCACATTACCGCATTTGTAGGTATAGTCAGTTCCAAAACTATCTGATGGAAGTGTACCAAAATTGAAAAGTCTAAGTACACATGGCTACACATCAAGCTATACATTTCTGGGCACGCCACAATTGTGGCGATAAGTCCCCTCTTTGAGGAGTGGCTAGAGAGGCGCCACGGCGTCCTCACCTTCCGCCTGACGCAGGTCCTCACCGGACACGGTTGTTTCGGGAAGTACCTGTTCAAGATAAAGCGGGAGGAAACACCCGGGTGTCACCACTGTGTGGATCGCCCGGAGGACACGGTGGAGGTCTGCCCAGCTTGGGTAGAGCACCACCGTGTCCTCACGGAGGCGATCGGCGGCGGCGATCTCTCGCGTCCGGCCCTGGTTCGGGCCATGGTTCGGAGCGAGAGTGCATGGGAGGCAGTCACCTCCTTCTGCGAAGCAGTAATGCTTGCGAAGGAGGAGGCGGAACGCGTGAGGGAGAGGCAAGGTTCACGCCCTCGCCCCCCTAGTCGCCGCAGGAGATGCCCCGGACGTCGGGAGTCGCAAGCCGATTTCCGGCCATCGTAGGCGCGGGCTTGCGGCCGGTGAGCGATGGGTAGCACACCGTCCGATAAGGACCAGGCCCGTACCGACGGCGCGTTGTATTCCACGCGCGCCTCAAAGAGTTGTCAGCAGCAACTGACGGGGTCCGTTAGGGCAAATGCCTGCCAGGGTTGCGAGTTCGTCCGAAAGGGATATCGTGGCCCTAGCACACAGGCAAATGAAGGAATACGGGTGGGTTTTAGTCAATAAAAGTCTGACACGCCCTCCCGCTCTGCCTAGAGCGGGAGAAGTTATTTGATATTTTCCCACCAAAAAAAAAAAAAAAGCTATACATTTCCCGTTTACGCTGATCTCGCACTGTACCGAAATCCTATACAATGCGAGATCAGCTTATACAGGAAAAGTTTTTAACCAGTGCGCAAATTTTTTTTGGTGGTTCAATATCAGTAACAGAACACATTTCCAGTATTTATTCAATACTTTTTTTTTTTTATCCTACTTTAAATCAGCAAAATATGGACACAATCTATTCGTAATAATATCAATGGGCGCGCGCGGCGGTGTTGCACGGCTCCCGGGCGGCAGGGCGCGCCGGGCGCTGTGGCCGACAGTTCGCTCATCGCACGCGCTGTCGTGTGACGTCGCGTCTAATCGATTCCCCGCGCAAGCGCCGCGCCGCACGTGTGCCGTGCTACCGGTCACGATGTCGGACTTCAATAACCGCGAGTTTTACGAGATGGTGCGAGTGTATGTACTGAGTGATGAAAGTTTGCGAGCAGCTCGCAGAATGTATGCGACGGAGAGCATACCTCGAATGCGAGCCCATGGAATCCTTAACCCCGCGGTCCCTAATGAAAGGACCATTTTAGCGGCCACTCAAAGGCTGCTTGATCACGGACAGTTCAGAACCCCGAATCATGCACGAGGGTCTGGCAGACCCCGACTGCCGATCGAAATCGAAGAAGCCATCCTAAGCCCATTAAAGTATGAAGAAAAAATTGGAATTACTCTTCAAATAACTTCAGGTCACGGCCTAAACATAAAAAAGTCTAGTTCGAACCTGATAAAATTAGCGCTCAGTACATTGTAACCCACGTAAATACCTACGCCGGCGAATCGAGCGAGCGCACAGCTGATAGGTAGGTACTTTCGCGCGTTTCGCTTCGCCGCGCGCCGCCGGGTAGCCATACAACCACTTTCAAGGCTTCTACATACCAGCGCGACTTGTCGCGCGACGCGACACGGCACAAAGGCCCCGCGTGTCGCGGGACGAGCGGTGCCTTTGTGTCGCGTCGCGTCGCGCGACAAGTCGCCCCGGTATGTAGAAGCCTTTAAAGTAAACATCTTTCGTTAACGATATTTTTTGTTTTTTGTACTAAGACGTATCAAAATAAAAAATATATGTTTAATAAAACTCGTTTAAGTTTAATTTGTCAAAATTTGCGCAGTGGATAAAAACTTTTCCTGTAAACTTAGCTTGATGTGTAGCCATGTGTACCTACTGATGAATGTGTTACTAATTTTCTTTAGTGAGTGATTGCGTAAGAATTTAACCTGTCCAATGCTTGCTCAAGGTTGCATATCCGTTAGGCTCTAATAATCCTTCCATATCCCAAGGGCACGTCTTCCCTACCATTATCGCGCCCTCCGGTCAATTCTTTGATATACAATGGTCTCTGTAGTCTCATGAAACATGAGGCTTCAGGGGCTAGGGTTAATCTCTGGGTCCATTCGAGCAATCGAGTCTGGTACAACCACGCAAGGGTCGGTGCATTTGATTCATTTATTCAACACGGTTTGTTTACATTTTGATCAGATACTTTTGGAACAGACCGTAAGTAAATATACCTACTGTTTTTGGTACATTGACTTTGCATCGCAACGTCCTTCAAGCATCCTCCATGTTTTCAAGTTCACACCTCAGACCATAACTGCAACACTATACTAATTGTAACATAACACGCATAAGGAATGACAAACATTAATTTAAAAGGTGTACCTACCTATGTCTTGAAATAAAACAAAATAGGTATATTTTTGTACGTCAAAGTCACATTCATGTGTCCGAATGTTGTATCTGATTTACAAAGGACTCCAATATGCCCAGTATTTTGATTAGGTCCTGTAATGTAAATGTCTTTTTGTATTGTTGGTATTTATGGTTTCATCATAATTCTATTCATTAGAATCGTTAAATTTGGCTTGCCAATATAGCAATAGACGCTTTATCATTCACAATTCTGTGTACACATAAAGGCTTCTACATACCGGGGCGACTTGTCGCGCGACGCGACGTGACACAAAGGCACCGCTCGTCCCGCGGCACGCGGGGCCTTTGTGCCGTGTCGCGTCGCGCGACAAGTCGCGCTGGTATGTAGAAGCCTTTAGTCGTATGATATAACAAAAATGACTCACGCAATTCAATATGGAATTATTTAAATGATAAAAATAACGGACGACTTTGTTATGTCCTACATTGAAGCTAAAAACCTAATATCACAATACTCTATTGTCTGCTACGTCGCGTACGTCTGATTGACTTTGCCCATAAAATACGGTTAAAGCTACCGATACCAAAATTCACTAACTTTAATATGTTTATAATGTTTGCTCAATTATGATGACACCGAAAAACTACTTACCACCGTGACTTAATGTATACCAAATGACCAAATGCTATCTAATAAATAATCACCCACACCCCACATACGCACTCTTAGACATACACACACGAAAACCATCACTTACTCACGCTCTCTCTACAAATGTTTACTAACAATACTAACACATCACCAAATCATACTATAATTATTTTTAATTTTTTATTTCTCAATTTTTTTGTATTGAGATACAGACTTAATTCAAAATGGTTAAATCACGCTTTCTTTATTTTATTATTTTTATTTTTCCTATATTTTTTTTAAAATGTTCTAACTGCTAGAGGGTGGAGACATGGTGACCTGAAACACAGGCCCTTAAAGTCTAGCCTAGACACCAGTCTCCCACAGTAAATTTAAACCATTTCATGTAGCTTTAAGTGTTAATAATGTCTGTATGTTTAGTGTGGCGAGAAAAAAAAAAACATATTCATAAACAAATCAAGCAAGTCAAGGTCATGTGTAATTGTTCAGCTTTGACGAAAATGTATCGTAAACGCCGCGCGCATGCGGCGTAGAGACTCCGTAGGGACGGTGTTGTAGCCGCTAATGTGCCGCGTCGTAGGCACCGCATCGTAGGCGCACCGTCGTCGTAGTCACCCAAGCGTGGTGTCGTAGCCGCCTAGGCGCAGCGACGTAGCCGCATAGGCGTGGCGTAGGCGCGGCTTAGACAAGTGTCAAGAAGCCGCGTTGATGCTTCTGCTAATTTTATTGTAATAAATTGAAATGGCTAATAATTGTTTGTTTTCATTAATTTTATTTCAGCCCTAATTGATCCGTTATCAACAAGTAGGTAATGTAAACGTTTCTTCTCTCGATTATGAAATAACTGGTTTCATGATTTGAGATATTTCAACTACTCCTTGTGTACCCTTTAACTACATACTATTAATTAATATAGGTACCTAATCAATACCAATAAAGAAATCATGCGTCCATTTACTGCGAACTGACATCTGAAAATAGGAATAACGTCAGTTAATTAATCGTTTCTGACAGACAGACAGATGTTGTCACATGTGTGGATGTGACATTGTATTGTTTTATCTACCCATGTCTACAGACACATTAATTGAATGGCTCACCTACAGTGAATGGAGCTGCGGGATGGGTCGATAAACATAATTAAAAATTGAATGTCGGCTGCAGTCTGGCTGCAAAAAGTGGTCAATGTTATTGAGTGGCAGCCGTCATGATCACCTGATGACGTCACACCACGAGTACTACGAGTGCCCCCGAGAGGACGACCGCTGTCCTTGCGGTGACACGATCCTCGTACTTTTGATTAGTCCTAACTTGTCTCGAAGCCTGCACTAATGACAGTACCTACTGTGAAAGTCACTTATATTTCAGACTTTAGGTCATACGACGTCTTGTATTTGAAAACTTAATTATCTCGCCAGACCTAATAAAATAATGTATTACTTGCACACAAACCACATCATTTTAAACCATTTTTCTTTAAAAGCATTAGATTAATATAATCATATGAGTACTCTAAGGGCAGTATAGAATAAAGCCGACGACAACCGACTTTTAATGATTTTATACTGAAGATCACGTCTAAACGAGTAGTGTTAATGACTTGAAAAAAAATATGTTAATGTAGAGCATTTTCTCAATAACTCAATATGTGAATACTTTACATTATGTTTAAATTACATAGTGAAAATAATTTCTAAAGTTATGTCTAACGCGGAAAAGATAATTTAATTATTGATATTTTAGTATACGCGTTTTATTAAAATACGTTTTCTTTGTGTATAATAAATTAATAAAGGCTTCTACATACCGGGGCGACTTGTCGCGCGACGCGACGCTACACAAAGGCACCGCTCGTCCCGCGACACGCGGGGCCTTTGTGCCATGTCGCGTCGCGCTGGTATGTAGAAGCCTTAATGCGTTAAATTGGGGACAGCGCTACTTGATGGGCGATTCCTATTACTGGCTGAACGTACGACGCGTTGCGTGAGCTCCGTACAGAACACGCAAGCTAACCACTCAAGGTCACTGGCATATATCTGCGTCTTAAGTCGCAAAGTGATAGACGGCTTCCCGCCGCCGCGCCGGTCGATAGATTTTGTCTGAAGATTTTGTCAAAGTTTGATTTTTCAGCTGAAAATGCCCATTATGATAATTATAGTTTGGTGATTGAACTATGCACATTTAATAAATTTTCACTTATCAGGGATTTGAAATATATTAACTATCTGATAGGTAAGATTTTACCCTAATATGATGCAAATTTGTCTACAAAATGCTTATCGTAATATAAATGAAAAAAAATCCTGGTTTTAAATGATGTAGAATCACCTCACCTGCCTACAGACATTTTATTTATCCAAGCTAATAATTTGGTTCAAATTCATTGTAATTATAATCACCAATTAAAAAAAAATAAAAATAATAATAACAAATAATAATTTGCTGGTTAATCAATAATACCCATCAACGTTCTTTGTTCTGGACGGGCGGGGTAATTACGTAACACACTTATGGTGACAATTGAGGCTCGTGCAGACTGGCGCGATATCACGGGCGCGTCGCGACACTAGTTGGCACCACCATATGTAACTTAAAATTTTAAACGATGCCATAACATTCCAATATAAAAATTGTGGCAAGAGATACATGAAACATATCCTCTGCTTTACCGGTCTCATTGAGATAATTACTGAGTAACACGAGATTTTAATTTCTTATACCTGTAAAACTGTATGGTTGTGCAGAGCGCATGGGGCGCTGTCAAAGTCAAATTATTTATTAAAAACACCTAAATGGCACTTTTGAACGTCGTAATTTACAACAACAAAAAAATTATTCTAGTCGCCGGCGCCGCTTCCAAATGATTGTTTCGTATGGAGAAGAATGGGCAAGAAACTTCACCATTGCGTTGTCAGGAACAGCGGGTTGCAGCGTAGACAACTCACTAATAATAACAATGACTCAAGCACACACATATAGGAGTGAACATCATCATTCATCATCATTTCAGCCGAAAGACGTCCACTGCTGGACATAGGCCTCTCCCAAAAAGGGGGCTTGCCATAATCGCCACGCTTGGCAGGCGGGTAGGCGATCGCAGTATGGGGTTAAAATGCATAGAGAACGCTGCTGCCCATTCTGTAGTAAGTCCCTTAGTCGCCTTTTACGACACCCACGGGAAGAAATGGGATGGTGCTATTCTTTATGTCAGCAGTAAACATGACAGAAATATAATTTTCTCGTTTGTCATTCGTTAGCGTTTTTAGGGCCTCAGTTGTAGGTAACAACTGGAGCCCTACAATATGGCTGTCACGGTACGATTCCTTTAGAAAGTGACTACATCAGATAGTGGGTATATGTTCTATGTTAGAGGGTTTGGTTTCCGCACTTAGTCCTTCATGTGGCCCATTGTGCGTGGGCCGTCAGTTATTTATTCCAACCAGCCCACCTCCCTCCAGAAGCTGATTAGGTCTCCTGGTCTGCATAGAATATCTGTGAAGGATCTGGGTGACCCGAGGGTTTCTGTTCTGATCTGAGTGACGCCTGTGCAGTCAAAGAGCGCATGCGCAACGGTTTCTTCAGCCTCCATGCAAGCCCTGCACAGAGGGCTGTCCGTTATGCCTATTGTGTGGAAGTGCTTGTTTAGTGAGCAGTGTCCCGTGATGGTGCCCGTCACCAGGCGCAGGCCGTTCCTGTCCAGGCGTAGCATACGCCTGGTTAGCCTGCTATCTAAGGATGGCATGGCTTCCCTGGATAGCCTGCAGCCTAGTGTCGAGGTCCACCAGTTTTCCGCTTGTGTGTGGGTGAACTCCTGTAGCCACCTGCGTAGTAGGTATATATTTATATCTGTATTTGTATGGTGTACATAATAAAGAGTATTCTATTCTATTCTATACGTTTATAAGAAGTGACTGTCAAAGACTAGCTATCACACACGGTATACGCTGACAGCTAATCTATACAATTCTCTATCTACGGGTTGCAGACTTGCAGCAGTGAACGGGGGGCGCTTAGGTCGGCGGGTCGTACGGGCGAGGGCGCATAGCTTGCAGCGCCCTCTGTGCCCTTGCGGACGCACGGTGCATGCACCCTGTGTACTGACAGCACAGCGGCTAGCAGAGGGACAACTCCGATTTATAATGGAATTTGATATTTAAATATTCTTGTGGTAATTATTTTGTGTTAATGCTACGGCTTCGGTAGTATTTTCTACACAACAGTTTTGATTGATGCGCTTTTGGCTTTTAGGTCACTTTTTATATATGCTTTTAAAATGTATACTTACTTACTACCTGTTATTCGGTTTAATACATATTTTGCAAAATACGAATGTATTTCCAACGGAGATGAATGCTTGTGAACTTTGTATTTGAGTTCAAGTACAAACAAGTATATTCAGCTTAACTATTCTTGCACTCGATACAGTAAAATTTTTAGGGAGATTCGAAGTTCGAACTCGACGTAATCCACCTGCTGTGAGTCAAATTAACGTTTAGTCACGTTCCACAAGGATTTACTCAATTATGGGTAGTTCAACTCTAATATATGCAACAATAACCTACTTTGATTTCCTTTTGTTTTGCGTTTAAAGGCCATTTACCTTCATTCCGTCACGTTCAAAGATAAGGATGGTTAATGAAGAAATCGAGAGTTGTCCTACTAGTTTTCCTTGTCTGTGGCCATGCATCGGCCCTCAGCCCTCCCCGCCTTCGCCCCCCGCCCCGTCGGCCGGCTCCGGTATACGCTCGCTCGTCGTGATGCTGCATTTTAATAACGTTTTTGACTTACATGTCCAGCCGGGACGGAAAAATCGTTGTTTTTCTTATTTCATGTCATTCTCTTTACATAAAGATGCCCTGATATTATCGGGTACTGCATTTAGCTTTGATGCTGAAGAAAACACAATATTCTAATTTACTATACTCCATTTGAAATAAGAGTAGACACTTGTAGGTGGCATGACCAATGGCAGGTTTAATATACAGTTGATATTGTAACCATGTATTTGCTTTTAATGCTATCCTTATGACTACGAAATAGAAGTCAAAATCGGTTGAATGGACTGTAAAAAAGTTGCTTTAAATTACTAATCTTATTTCAAATGAAGTATAGACCCTTTTTGGAAGTTCAACCTCATATTCAAATCAATAAATCTGCGTAACCTTTTCTCAACTATGTTGGAGTCAGCTTCCAGTCTAACTGGATGCATCTGAATACCAGTATTTTACGTGGAGCCTATCTGACCTCCATCAGTTACCCGGCAACTCGATACACCTTGGTAAGACTGGTTATATCTGGTACTGGTAAATCCGTAATGTATCTAAATACCTAAATACCTTATACATTGTTCGTCGTTTTGCAATAACAGCCTTTGTTTTAATTATTAAAATATACTTGCTTCAAAATCCTATTTACATAATATATGTATAATAATTATGTATGTACTGCAAGCAGTCCGCAGGTGTACTTGAGCAGCAAGCCGCTTGCATTGTGCCCTATTATAAAGGGATATTGCCAGACAGTCTGACAGATATAATTAATGCTGCCAGATGTACCTACATACAGTTAATTTAATACATAAGTCCTAGTCCAAGAAAAAATGACCAGTAGAGGTATTGAGATTCGGTTTCTAGAATAGTCAATCGGATTAAAAATTAAATAAAAAACTGGCACATATTTTTTTAATCAGACATTTGAAGTTGAAACTGAAAAAGCTTGATTTGAGTAAAAGCATTTTCCAATTTTCAAATTTCACCACTGTACCTTTTTACTAAACTTTTCTTTTAAAATTTACTACACAACACACACACTACTCACTACTTTTTTTTTGTGCTTAGAAACACTAGAAACATCATATAAAGTCATTTACTATATTATGAACTTGTAGATAATTGAGCATTAATTAATTATCAATTAAAATCGCGAAATGCAATTTTTTTACCCAACTTTACAAAACTGCGTATTGTCGTAAACTAAATGCCAACTACCTTTTTACTTGAACGCAGGCCTACATTTATTATGATGTTCTATAATAAATATGCGTTCTAAAGGCAATACGTACGGGTCCACTAAATTAATTAAAAGGTTAAGAGATGAAAGAAATAGATGATATTGAATGATATTAAAAAAAAAATAAAAAAAAAAATATAATTAAATATAAATTAAATAGCAAAGGTCAGAAATCACCTTACTCGCCATTTCTGGAGAACGTACGGCTTGCAATAACACGGACTTAAAAGGTCCCCCCCACTTAAGTAAGCACAATCTTCAATTAATTTTTTCATGAAAATGATAATGCTTTAGGTATAAAATTAAATAATATGAGTAACTACATGATATTTCCAAACATTTTGTGGAACAGAAAAACAAAATATAGAAATTTTCTCGGTAAAACAACATCACGAAGTTACCTCAAATTTTCACGTATTTTAGATTTGTACTTAATATGCAAATAACTAATTGGATAAAAATTTGATAACTATTTGTATTAATACTAGGCGAAAAGAAATGAGTGGATTTTTTTTTAATTCCTTGTATTTTTGGTTCTATTACGACTATAAGATTTTAGCATTTTAATGACGAAGTTCTTAGTTAATATCTTATTGCGATTAACTCAGGATCCAAATTCATTTTGCCTACTCATCTGCCCAGCCTTTTCCCAACCATGTTAGGGTTAACACGATACCCCTTGGTAAGACTGGTTGTCAGACTTTCGGGCTTCTGACGACCCGTAACAACTATCAAAGATCTACAAATGACAGCCGGGACCAACGGCTCAACGTGCTTTTCGAAGCATAACGTGTATGGTATGTAAAGATCACCCATCTACGGACCAACCGCGGAAGTGTAGCTTAAACTGATCGATCGACCTATGCGGCTGCTCTTACTTATCCACAAGCCCCTCAGCTCTAGTTTTACGTACAGATTCAGTTAATATTCCTAAGGTCAAAAGGAAGTAATCAAATAAGTTATCCCAGGTTAAGGCGACGACAACCGACTTTTAATGATTTTATACTGAATATCACGTATAAACGAGTAGTGTTAATGATTTAAAAAAAAATATATGTTAATGTAGAGCATTTTCTCAATAACTTAATATGTGAATATTATAGATTATGTATATATTTCATAGTGAAATTAATTTGTAAAGTTATGTCTTACGCGGATAAAAAACTGAGAGCCATTCTCAGTTTTTTATCCGCGTAAGACATAACTTTCAACAGCAAAATCTACCAATCGTATTTTTCTGAAACCTTCACCAATTTAAAGATAATTTAATTATTGATCTTTTAGTATACACGTTTAATTAGAATACCTTTTGTTTTGTGTATAATAAATTAATAATGTGTCAAATTGGGGACATCGCTCTTTGATGGGCGAGTCCTATTACTGGCTGAGCGTACGACGCGTTGCGTGAGCTCAGTACAGAATACGCAAGCTAACCACTCAAGGTCACTGGCATATATCTCCGTCTTAAGTGTACATTGGCGCGTGCGGTCGGGCACACTTCATCGTGTGGCAATCTTAACACGTTCTGAAAATTGATGTCAACGCCTCTTTGAACCCTCGCTTCACAAATTTAATTCAGTATAAGTACCTACAACACTCTTGTATGCGTCCGCGCACAATACCTATTCAGATTTATTGAAGAGCTGAATCGGTAATCGACTATCTGGCCGGTCGGTAACCCTTCATTACCAATGCGCTGCCGAAGACTCGTGTTATGAAATGGACAAAAAAGTCTTTGTTCTCGAACTTGTCTTTATACCTACTCAAACTTTTTTGAATCTTTTGATGTTTTTGAAAATATGTAGCTGGCACTCAATATTTTCTAAAGATATGACAGCAAAATGAAAAAAAATATTTTACATAAACGTTATTCATTGTTTGTAATCACATAGAATTTATAGAAATAACCTGATCAATAAATTGCTTAGCAGACTCCAAATTCTGTATAATTTGTTTGGACTCCTTCGATAAAGCGAATATTTTGTTTAACGACGCTTCTGGGATACGGCTACTCAGTCTGCGCAAAGCTTCCTGTTCCGTTTTAATATCGTTCCCAATTTCATGTTGTATTGGATGTAGTTGCATTACATAGTTGTCAATTACATCAGGATCGTTCAATTTTTCGTCCAGCTCCTCAAACATGCTAGTAAAATTACTTTCGATACTTTCTCTGATTTCGTCTATTCTAGCTTTTATTAATTCGTCTAAATAATTAGTTTCAGCATCTGTTATTCCTGCTACTGGTATAACAAACGAGTCTTTTATGCCGTCTAATTTGTCATCGACATCTGTAATAGCACAAAGATTAAGAAACTAGGTATAGGTTGTTAAGTAAATAATTGAATGTCTTTGAGTATATAATCGGGATTGAGTCCCGATTAGATTGTCAATAGGAGTGACCTATTCATAAGTGGTTTATGTCAAGTGATTTTGTATGAATGTAACAAACCAAAGTCACAAAACAATTTGAAACAATCTAAAATTCAAACTGTTTATGAGACTAATGTATCAATTTCATATCAAAAATATATACATATACATAAATACTATATTTTCAAATCTACTTACTGCGTTTAACCCTTTGGTCCATATTACAGTTCCTGCAATATTGGCGATATTTCTCCAAGTCGCGGTGCAGTCCAATTAGTCTGAAGTCAATTTCAGCACCATTTTCCACTATATTATATATTTCGGAAGAAATGTTGTCGTGTTTGAAATATTTGACGAAATGATGATAATCATCTTGTAGACTTAAAATATCATACATTGTCGGACCAAACTGTTTTTTTGCAGCTTCTTTCAAATTAATTTTGAATTCTGTAATATTTTGTGCGTACATATTATCTCTAATTTCAAGCTGTTGATTTAAACCTTCATCATATTGTACTTGTACCTCCCTTAGCTTGTTATTAATGTTATCATTAAGATCTTTAAGTCTAACGCAATACTTGCCAGCGGATTGCGAAACAATGAAGGGATTGTTATCTACCTTATGTCCAAATCCTGAAAATTTTAAATGATTAATTAAGAATTTGGAAAATGAACAAGACTATATTGCTAGTCGTTTTCTTCTTAAAGATAAAATAATACAATAACTTAACTTACTGTTTTCGATGTCGATTTCTTCACAGTTAATTTTACACATGTTTTTATACTTTTCTAATTGATTTAACATATTAATAGAGCCTGTTACATCGTTAGTGTTATGTTCGAAGATGTAAAATTGTTCTAACCGAGTCCCAGTTTCCTCAACGTCTGGTTCTAGTTTCTGGCGCAAACGAGTCACATCGTGCAATAGGTGTAGCATATGTTCCGGACGGTCATACAAAATTTCCTGGAATTCTTCTAATTCACCCATATAATTTTTAAATATTTCTTCCGCAAGAGGGTAATAACTGTTCAATAAATGTTCCTTAATTTTTAATACACCTGCGTTGTGTTTAATCAAATATTTTATATCGCTATGACTTATCAAGCTGTGTTCTTCTTCAGGACAGATTTTACTCAAAATTTCCTCCGAATTGCCATTAGGATAACTCTCTGTATATTCATCATATTCGGGATCTGAAATAAAACACACATCACAGAGAAACAAAGAATTTGATGTTTATGGAATAAAGTTACTTTAATACAATACCATAATAATCCAATGACTCGTCGCTGTTCATGGTTTCTGAACTGTCAGAATGAACATGTCTGAATGAAGCTAATGTATTTTGCAGAATAAAAAAGACAACAATGTGTTTGAGAGTAAACATGTTTTCGAACACTTGTAACGCTTTGGCCTGAACATTTAAACCCCAATCTTATATACCTATTAGGTCTACGGTACTCATTAAAAAAGAAAGAATTTAAATAAGGCATTCATACCGATAAAAGAATAATTTTACTATTCTTACACCTACCTTATCTACCTGCCTATAGTAATTAAACATAGAGAAACAATGCAGTATATTTCAAAAAAAAACCCGATAGAAAGCGGCCAAGTATGTGTCGGACCACGCAAAATCAACGGTTTCGTAGAACAGTTGAGATTAATTTATCCCAAAAACAAACTTAACATTGCAGTTTATAAACATGTTATATCGATACGTCACGGTCAATTCCCCAACTGAAAATGTAAGTTGATCGACTCATCTTAATCACCATTTCAGCTGAAAGACGTCCACTGCTAGACATAGGCCTACCCCAAAAAGGGGGATTATCCGACACCCACGGGAAGAAATAGGGTAATGCTATTCTTTACGTCCGGCACCACACGAAAACGACTGGTCGACTATTACTCGTTAACTTGTAAAGCCTTAATGAGCTGTGATAGTTTTTCTTTTAACTTCGTTAAAATTGGCACTTTAAAGCTCAATATTACGAGTACGCAAACAAATCTCTGAATCGAAATACAATCTCCACAGACTCGTTTTATTTTAGAACGGCCTTTCCAACAATACCCCACACCATGGGATAGACGAGAAAAATAAATATCATTCCTACTGCTTGCTACCGCAAGGGACTCAAAAAAATATCGTTTTTTTCAAGGTTTTATTCTACCACTTTGTCGGCATGATTAATATGTTGTATATCCATGCCAAATTACAGCTTTCTAGAACTAAGAGTCTCTGAGCTAAGCCGCGGACAGACAGACAGACACGGCGACACTATAAGGGTTCCTTGTTGACTGATGGAACCCTAAAAATAATGTTAATACACGGTAACAAAATTAGATGCAAATTGTAAAAAACACAGAGCATAATGTTTATTTCTAGTATACAAGTGATACCTTGAGTGTATAATTAGTGATACCTTTTATGTAAAAGCAAAGTTAAATCAGTTATGCCTTTGAAAACAATAGTCTAAAGTCATAGCCTGAATGACACTTGATCGCAAATGCATTGCCGCGCGGCGCGGTCACAGCACGTCATTACTGAATAAAGGCTAACGCAGATTGGGGCTGCCCGCGCCGCAACGTAATGCATTGCAAAAATCCTACTTCATCACTTTCGTATATTTTCTATGAACCCAGCACAACAGGCCGCCTGTTTTTTTATATTTTAATGGCCTAGTTGCTGGGACCTTTTAGCCAAGTCTTTATTTAGTTACAAACTTTGTTTATATAATTATGAAATGAATTTTATACAATGCAAGACACCTATATGATATCCCCGCCCGCCCGCTCCCCTTGAGTTTCACCGATAAAGGCCCGTCGACGCACCAGTGCGTCAGTGTCCCCAACCGTCAAGTCCCACCGACGACGGCCCAAACAGCTTAAACAAAGGATGTTTATGCTCTTAGAAATCACTTGAGACTTTCTTTGTTTACATTGGCAGCAGGGGCAATAAATCTGGCGGTCATTAAGATAAGGACAGGTACTTGACTTATGTCACAGGGCTCAGTCACAGGGCTCAATCGGTTCAGTAAATATGTGACACTTTACTGAGACCTCACGCGGACTTCTTGAGAGAACTTGAAGTAATGTTGCACTGTTTTGTTTCATTTGCCTACACTAATGCACGTTCACGAACACTTAATGGTTAATAACCTTTCTTGCCCGTGTTACTACCAATGATACTACCAGTAGTAATACTGTTAATTTGATCTCCTTTCTTACTACTGCAGTAGTAAGTTGTTAGAAGGGTAACTACAATTTGCCCATATTACTACCAATTATTACCAGTAGTAATACTGTTAATTAGATATCCTCTCTAATCAACCAATTAAATGGTTAAAAATCCAATTACATATTAAATTTTAGCAAATAAAGGCGGGTTGGCGATTGCAATGTGGTGTTAAAATGCATAGAGAACGCTACTGCCTATTCTCTAGTAAGTCCCTTAGTCGCCTTTTACGACACCCATGGGAAGAAATAGGATGGTGCTATTCTTTACGGCCGGCACCACACGGAACAGAAAATGTACACCGCACTTTTCTGTATGAAAATGCGTTGCGGTACGGCCCGTTGCGGCTGTAATGTGCGCTCGGCTTAGTACGCCGCTCCGTGTCAGGTGCAACCGACCTCGTATGGTCGCCATGCCGTCTGCTGTCTAGAGGACACGCGGTCATGTCGACCATCAATTCACATTAAACGTCACTGAATTCGACACTGAAAATTACAAGTCAGATAGAACGCCGTCAGTTCAAAAGTTGTTTGCAATCTTGTGTTTTTTTTTATAACGCAGCACAAGAAGATCCCATTTTCCTGTAGTCCTTGAAGGTCGCGTTATCCCACTTCTTAAATAATCCACGGTTTAACGATTGTATAACTTACTGACTGTTTAATAACATCATAATTATTTATTGTATACTGAAATACGTTAATGTTACTGGTATTATCGGATTCAAATCGATATTATCAAAGAATCACTCGACACGCAAATGAAGCAATTGAGATTGAAATATCTCATTGAGTGACTCTGTTTCAATGAACGGCTGAGAACGGCGGGTTGTAGACTAAATAAACACGAAAGCACGTAAATATTTCCTTGTCTGGACTGCGTTAAGAAATCGAGACGCAGACAGAACATGAACAGAACACAACAACAAACACTACATTATAAGTACTACTTACCTAATACAAGTTTTTTGCAGTTTACATTCATTAGCGTAATGTCTAAGTTCTTAATTATTTTTAAATAAAAAGAAGTTAGGCATTGTTTTTTATTAATACTAATTGGATAATTAGGAGCGTGTATTCACTTTCGTCCCAATGCCGTCATCCCACTGGTGGGACGAACGAAAATTTAATAAATAATACTAAATTCCCATTCGCCCCATTGATTGTGTTAGTGGGCTGAACGGGCAATTTAGTAATTTTATTTTTAAGTCCCATTGGTCCTACTAAATAATTTAGGTATGGTTGTTCAGTGGTAAAAAAACACTTATTTATCTTAACTACTAATATTATAAATCCGAAAGTGTGTTTATTTGTTACGCTTTCACGCTAACACGAATGAAATTTGGCACATGGTAAAAGTATTTTATGTCCTAACCCAGGCCATGGACCTAGGGGTAGGACATAGGATACTTTTATCTCGGTAGAACGTTGCATGCATACAAGACGGTATTCTGTTCACGACACGTTGTGCATAATTTCTGAGCAGTAACCTAACAAAAAGGCTTGCATGAATTCCCGATAGTATTTCAATAATTAGTAGATATTATACTACTAATAGGACATGTATAATATTTGGCACACAGATAGTTAATAATAACCTGGATTTAATACATAGGATAAATTTTATCCCAGACGAACGGGAATAAATATAATATTATTTATTAAACTCCCGTTCGTCCCACCAGTAGAATGACGGCAGGCAGTGGGACGAACGGGACTACACGATTAAGAGAATATAAATTCAGATTGTGAGTAGATTTAACATCGATTCATAAATCGAGTCATTTAAATAATCAAATTTTGTTTCCATATCTTTCGGATAAGAGCACGCTTTTAAGGTAGCTGTGCTCGCGTGTGGTTTTTTTTCGGGCGTGGTCAATCGTAGGCGCTGCGCAAACCCTGTGCTTTAGAATCAAACATGTCCAATCGTAATTATCATCATCATTATAGTAATAATTTATGTACCTATACAAAATGTTGTAAAATATTTTAAGTGAGTAACAGTGGAGTTTATTGCCCATTTTTCTCCATACAAAACTACCTTTTGGAAGGAGCAACAATCGATTCTATTTTTTTTTAATTTTGACGTTCATAAGTGCCTTATCTAAGTGCCTATTTGAAATACCTGAATTATTTAACTTTGTAACCATCGTTGTTCAGACCGAATATTAGAATAAAAAATGTAAAAAAATAAAACCCAACAGAAATGTTTGGGTTTATTTTTTACAAAATCATATAACAGACAGTGGTGTTACCTCATCGGGGTGCATTTTGTCGAAAATATAACGTTTGCGCGGCGGCTTCATGACGCTATTATAGTGCTGCTACGCGGAATTTGCGTGGGGTCAACGAGGCTTCTACGCGACTACAACGCCTACGTTGATCACAGACTGTGACGCTGATCATACGCTCAAGGCCAAGACACTCTTAGGTTATGTTTTCATTACAACATTTTTGAATATTTAAGCCCGATGTGATTTCCCATGAGCAAAAATTACGAATTGTCATATAAACTTTCATGCCCCTGTTTAACCCCATTAGGGAATGAAGAATACAATGTATAGAATCAAGTTTTTCTAACTGAACAGACAGCTGTGATGCTGGGGAGTTTGTTGCGCCACTTCTTCCCAGCTAAAGCGGTAGGAAATGGTGAAGGGCGGGCGTTTTTGGGGGACTGTTTTATACAATTTTTACGTTCCAAAAGTGTTGATTCTCAGCCTAGTTTTAAAAATTACCTAAAAAAAATCTTACTTAGTGGTCACTTTCGTTAATATAAGGAGCTCTAGTGCAAAATTTCATGCTTCTAGACTCAGCGGCTTAGGCTGTATGTTAGAATGAAATAATAATTGAACATTTTTATGTAGGCAAGTAGGAAACTGAAATAACAAAACAAAATAAAAACATTCTGCTAGGAAGGAAAGACTGGACTCATAAAATTTTAAGCAGAACGGTCGCAAATTGAACGGTAGGTAGCAGAAGTTTGACACACTGTGAAACGAATCAAAAACCTCGGAAAAAAAAGGTAATAAAACTTCAGTCTACGTATACCCCACAACTGCGTTACGAGATCGTGACACATAGAAAATACCTAAGAGAATATAAAAAGCAGATTCCCTGCTGGCCCGTGTACGGGGTAGCAGCAACGGCATTCTGAACGCAATAGCTGTACGATTTGACGGTCCCTTTCAGAAGCAGTGGGTCATGTCTTGTGTAGGTGTAGCGAGTCATAGCAAATAAAAATGTATTAGGTTAAGGTTTTTATGGGTCTATGCCACCCGAAATAAAGTGTATTATTATTATATGTCCAATTATTTTGCCAATATGAAATCATACAGGCAGAGCAACTTGAGCCTACTTAATTGAAAACGATACAACAACTTAATACATAAAACAATACAACTTTTCAAATCAATACAATGTGACTAGACGTTATTGCGTGTATTTAACACGACTTTCAGCTTCATTTATCGAGTGTCGAGACGAGAAAGGAAGGGGCCGTGAGGGTGGCGAGGGGGTCGCGTTGACGCCGCCTGGGGTCAGACGGCGGCGTTCAAGGTTAAGGCCACCCCCCACTTCCCCTCCAGCCGCACGCACGCCCTAATGATACTTATACACAACCCACTGACGCACCTGCACCCTGCACTCAACCCTCTTCGTGAGCTAAATATAAATTCAAAGCTGTATTTTTGCTATCTCATCGAAATCAATAACTGCATCTTTAGCAAAATCATTTTAATTTTCGGGCATTTGTAAGATGAAGAATAGAATAGAATAGAATACTCTTTATTATGTACACCATAAAAGTTACAGATATAAATGTTTAAATTTTACATAGGGTGACACAATGGGCGGTCTTATCGCTAAAATCGATCTTTTACAGACAACCTTTGGATGGATTAAAGGGAGCAGGAGAGACAATACTGCAGGTAGTCAGTGGTGTACCATTAACATATACAATAAATACATACATACACAAAGCATACACTTATCTAATAAATATATACATTTATACAATAATACACATGAAAAAAGAGTAGGGAACTGTTACTGTGTGATGATTGATGAAGCTACTAACTAAAAACCAAAGTTATGCTATTTGTAGGTAGTTATATTTATTATACTTTGTTTTTGAAGTAAGATATTCTTTACGCACGCTTGACTTGGGGAGTAAGCTGGTGAATGCGTGACGAGAGCGTTATGGAAGGGAGCGAACGGAAGTTGAGGGGGAGATATAAGTTAGTGAAGATAGAATGATTATTTCTGAAAAAAACATTCAGTAGGATTTTTTTGAACTTAGAGAGTTGTAATGCTGATTATAATGATTGTAGGTAATTCTGTAAAGCCATATTTGTTGTGGCCGTGAATCATATTTAGATCAACATACAACCTGTTACCAACCTGCAAATTGCAAAAAAACGTAAGAAAATTTTAATTTCGCTACCTTAGCGCATCCCCTTAATACATATTAGCATTGCAATTGAAAACCTAAAATGTAAAATATAATGTACAATTTTGTATTACTTTATAGGTAAAACGGGACCCTATTACTCAGACTCCGCTGTCCGTCCGTCTGCCACCAGGCTGTATATCATGAACCGTGTTAGTTAAACAGTTGAAATTTTCATAGATGATGTATTTCTGTTGCTGTTGCCAACAAATACTAAAAAACAGAATAAAATAAATATTTAAGAGGGCTCCCATACAACAAACGTGATTTTTTTGCTCGTTTTTAGGGTTTCGTAACCAAAGGGTAAAACGGGAACCCTATTACCGACAGACAGACGGCGGAGCCTTAGTAATAGGGTTCCCGTTTTATCTCTTGGGTACGGAACCCTGAAAACAGAATAAAATAAATATTTAAGGGGGCTCCCATACAACAAACATGATTTATTTTGCACGTTTTTATAAAAACGTGCAAAATAAATCATGTTCATGTCACCCTTCGTGCGCGAGTCCGACTCGCGCTTGGCCGGTTTTTTAATTCAATAAGTGCAGTAACATCGACTGATCGACATATTAACCCTTACATAACTCACGCCTTCTTCTCATGGGGGTAGGCAGAAACTATAGAACGCCACCTGCTTCGCTCCCTATTATAAACCCTATTAACCAGATATTATTCCGCATACTTCATGGGATGAAATATGCATTAAAAATATATATGCTGGTGTAGTTCGTGTCGACACCAGAGAATAAGTCTGTTCATAGTAAAATGGTATCGAAGTAATTATTGAATTGAAATTGCAAACAAACCATGATGATTATGTATTAAAACGTGAAATGCGACGTAGCATGCACAGCGGCGACTTTGGCATGTTATCAATCGTCGATATCGAAACGTTCAGCAATGTCGACTGCAACTGCTCTGCTCTCTCTTACCTGTACGCTCTCCTATTAGCGTGAGAAGGTATCATTATCGATTCCGTTTGAAGATATAGGAAGGTATGACGTACCTACAGAGCGTGCACAACTTTGCTCTGGCAGACCGTCCGACATCGCAGACGAAATGCTATTAAGTGACGTCACAGGCTACCTTGTGTAAGGGGACGCGGCGTAATAGCGTACTGCCGCCCGGTGACGCCGCGCGCCCTCCGTGCGCGGTGCGACCAAGCTCGTTATGTAAGCACGCATTTAATAACACATTCATTTTATCGTTAACGTCTCTATTGTTCCAGCATTCAATTACGTCTACGCTGTTCTCGAATAGTGATAAAAATCTTTACAGTTTTCAAACGATTTTCCACTATTCCGCATCGATAGTTAGAAAGCAATTGAAAATGTAGCAAAGATTATGGTTTGCAGGCATTACTACTTAGTATTTATAAAACAAAGTCGCTTCCTACTGTCTGTCTATGTATGCTTTAAATCTTTTAAATTACGCAACGGATTTTGATGCGGTTTTTAGGGTTCCGAACCAAAATGGTAAAAAGGAACCCTTATGGTGAGACTAAGTCTGTCTGTCTGTCACACCTGGATATCTCGAGAACTACTAATGCTATCAACTTTAAATTTAGAATAGTTTTAGATGACATTTGCCCAATTATTTTGCAAGTAAGAAAGAAATTTAACAAAATATATCTTTTTTGCAAAAGGGACTGAAAGGGTGTCTTAAAAATTTGAAGTGGGGTTACTAAGGCATGTGGGGTATCATATAAAAGAGCGCTGTTTGCACATTTTCAAACATTTTTTTTTCTTTTTGATGAAAAATGTGAAAAAAAATACCGTTCTCCCCCCTTATCTCCGAAGTTTGCAGAGATAAAAAACTGAAATTATTCTCTATAATAGAAGCTTGTGCAAAGATTACAGGAAAAATAAAACGATGTCTCTAAATAGCACAGTTTTTCAGAAATCATCAACATCATATATTCGTACGGAACCCTCGGTGCGCGAGTCCGACTCGCTCTTGCCCGGTTTTTTTTAAATAGGTAGAGTGATTCAAGGGGAAGGTTTATATGTATAATACAAGCATAATATAATAGAGAAACACTGATAATTTTAGAGGTTTCTAATGTGATGTCGTAAATAAACACATTGTTTTGCGCTTACATTGCAAACGCTGGCTGAATACTACAGTATTGTACACCTTAAAAAGGGTCTACAAAAAAGTCCGCGATGGTATATGTACTATTGCGGACACTGGCGCCTAACCACTTTTCGACCTAATTACTAGGAACATAAGGTTGAAAAGTGGTCAGGCGCCAGTGTCCGCGATGGTACCTATATCTCTTACCTTATCTCTCCCACAATAACCATTTATTATCCTTTACTTTTAAGACATTTTGTAGTATATTTAGTATGAGCATTGCACCCGTGCGAAGCCGGGGTGGGTCGCTAGTTGAAATATAATGTGAATGCAACTTTTGTGCATAATTATGTAAGTATGAGAGATAGCTTTATACATGAGACATGGCTAAATAGCTGTCTTTCCGTTTCCAACCCAATTTCTGATATTACGAAACCATATTTGTATGCTTAATAGCGAAGATAATGTAGGTACTCTAATTATATCTATGTACATATAACCTTTCAAAGAGCTAGAGTTTGGTGATAAATATTATGATGAAAAACCGGCCAAGTGCTTGTTGGACCACGCACAATGAAGGATTCTGTAGTTGGGATTAATTTATCCCAAGAACAAACTTAGCATTGTAGTTGAATAACATGTTCTCCCACACATTCCGATTGCAAATGTAAGTTGGTCGACTATTACTCGTTAACTTGTAAAGCCTAGTTAGCTGTGATAGTATTCCTTTTAACTTCATTATATATGCTGCCATGATTTTTTCCACATATCCAATAACAATAGTTTAGCTGGCAGAAGGGTACACTTGATACTAACCAAAAATAGCACTTAATAACTTAATAATATTACACAAACGGGTCCCTGAATGGAAAAACGGTTTCCACAGACACGCAATATTTTAGAAACGGCCTATCCAACGATACCGCACATCCCACATGAGATAGACGAGAAAAAAATATCATCCCCACTTTACGTGCAAGGGAGGCAGGTAACCTACAATTTTTTCCAAGATTTTATTTTACCACTTTGTCGGCTTGATTAATTATGTATACCTACCCAAGCCAAATTACAGCTTTCTAGTACTAATCGTCTCTGAGCTAAGCCGCGGACAGACAGACGGACATGGCGAAACTATAACCGCCTTATTACAATTATTACAAAATAAGATTTATATTTTGACATGGCTTAAACCATGCAGCCTGTTTTTGTAATAAGAACGTAACAGTGATTAAAATACAGTTCTTTACATAAACAAAACTGAAAACTTATTTCGGTAGTTGTCAGTTTTGTGTTTAGGAACTTTACCATAGTCGGAATAAAGTTCGAAGTTCAATAATGGCTCCATATTTTAAACCTGGGTCTGAAGATAAACCTTGTTTTGTAATAAGGGGGATTGTGTTTAGGAACTTTACCATAGTCAGAATAAAGTTCGAAATTCAATAATGCCTCCATGTTTTAAACCTGGATATGAAGATAAACCTTGATTTGTAATAAGGGGGTATGGGTTCCTTGTTGACTAACAGAACCCTAAAAACGGACTCGTTCGAAAGGTCAATATTTAAAATGTTGAAGAGATAATATTGTTGTAATATTTAATTATAAACGTTTCTTGAATCAGGTTTAATTTAAACAGTTGTAGGTCAACAGTAAATAAGAGCTGAAAAATGTTTAATAATATCAGTGACGATCTCTGGACTTAATAAACTCAAGAACGCGCAATCATGGCGGTTTTCGGTAAGGAGGAACTGTTGCATGATTTTAGAGAGTCATGAGTCAGTCGTGAACCGCCGCCGGTCGACGGATATGAGTCCTTCCTGCGCGCTATCGGCCGGCACTTTTGTTAAATTAAAATGGATGAGGTTTAAAGTGGAGCGGTCGTAACTAACGGTTGGCGCGGCGACGTCTGTGCGCGATTGCGACAATCTGCCACGCGGTAGGAAATAGGACGCGCCGCCACCGCGCCGCCGCCGCCGCCCGACCGCCCGGCTACGACGCGTGGGGTCGCGCTCCCTCGACTCGTCAGTCAACCTGACTCCAGATTAATACCTAAGGACTATCTACAGCCAAATCTCTTGTGATTTAGTTTGCCACCATTGCCACCAACACGGGTCTTATGACTAATGACAAACGTTATGACTTACGGAGCCGAAACGTGGACACTCACGTTACGGCTGGTTCATAAATTCAAGGTCGCTTAGCGAACCATGAAAGTCATGAAACGGGCTATGTTCCGCGAACCTTGTGCCGAATCCGGGACGAGGTGATCCGGCAGAGAACCAAAGTTGTCGACATAGCTCACAGAATAAGCAAGCTGAAAGGGCAATGGGCTGGTCATATTAGCCGTAGAACCGATGACCGTTGGGGTAGACGTCTTCTTGAGTGGAGACCGCGAATTGGCAAACGTAAGGTAGGACGCTCTCAGGCAGGTTGAGCTATGATCTTCGCAGGGTGGCTGGTGGGAGCTGGATGAGAGGTGCTGCACTGAAAAAAATGCGAGCTAACTAAGATACATTTTCTCTTAGTTGGCATTAAAATGTTTGGAATCACTATTTATTTATTTACTATAAACAAGATAGCATATTTGTCAGAACAAATTCATTTTATTTATATCGACAATGTGACATGTGCAAAATAATCACCGGTCTTTGTTACATCATACATGCTTTGTTTGATTTTACTTCTTCACTTTTTTAAATCAAATAATAATCTTAGTTGATGGTAACAAGAAACTTGTTAGCATTACATCATTCTTAAACTGCACAACATTTGAGTTAAATTAAATAACTACCCGTAATTAAACTAACTAATTACTTAGTTGACGGAACTATGATAATTTAACAACGTTCTCCTAGCTTCAGAAGTCAATATCTTGTTAGGCTCGTATGGAGTCAAGACAAGATGTTTGTTAAAGCAAACACTCTTTTTTTTTTCAGTGTGAGAATCGAGCTCATCATTGAGCTCGATTCTCACACTGCAATTGTGCAATTGGAGAGGCCTATGTCCAGCAGTGGACTGCTATGGGCTGATGATGATGATGAACACTTGCTCTTGCCGCTTGAAGTCGGTACAACCACACTCAGTGCAAAATCGGTGCAAAATCTTTACTCTAGGTAGGTGCTTGAATTTACTTAATTGCTGAAATGAAAAGGCTTTTACGCAAAAGGTGAATAAGTGCGAATTTCACCAATGAAATTTAACGCGATCAACACATCTAAACCGAGTTCAAGAGCTGTCAGTGTCATATTCCAAATAAAATAATGACACTGACAGCTCTTGAACTCGGTTTAGATGTGCTGATCTCGTTCAGTTTCATTGGTGAAATTCGCCCTAAGGGACTTACTAGAGAATGGGCAGCAGCGTTCTCTATGCATTTTAACACCATATTGAGGCCAACCCGCCCGCCAAGCGTGGCGATTATGGCAAACCCCCCAACCCTCTTTGGTCCCCCACTAAAAAGTGAAAAATAAAAAACTTTTTACAATAAAATAATAACCGACTACCAAAAATAACACTACAAAGTGAAAAATTACTTTAATTTCGGAATTCGGTGTCTTTGGATCTGTATTTGAGTTTTTTACCACCAGCTTCCGAAATTAAAGTTATTTTTCACTTTGTAGTGTTATTTTTGGTAGTCGGTTATTATTTTTTTGTAAAAAGTTTTTTATTTTTCACTTTTTAGTGGGTCAGTTTTGAATTTATCTAAGTTAGAATAGCCTGATGTTAACTGCTTATCACCTTTTACAAAATATTGCTTTTCCCGATGCCGGGATGTTGATTGTTGAGCAGTTCTCCTGGTAAGAACCAGGAGAACTGCCACTCACCATATGCATAGTGACCAGCATAAATTGCTTAATTTCAACCCGTTAAATAGGTACTCATTATTATATTGTTCCGGTGGCCATCTGTGGTCTCCATCATCAGTTCCACTTCACCAAATAGTGCTTTCGGAGAGCAAATGCACGAGCTACTATAAAAAATACCCAAATCGCTATAGGTATGCATATAAAATTTAAGGGTTTCCCTCGATTTCCATGAGATCCCCTCATCAGATTCTGATTTGGTGGCAATGGGACCACCTCGGGAGTATACCCTTTCAAACAAAAAAAGAATTTTCAAAATCAGTTCATAATTGACAGAGTAATCGCGTAACAAACATACAAAAAAAAAATATATATATACAGCCGAATTGAGAACCTCCTCCTTTTTGGAAGTCGGTTAATAAAACATGATTGTCTAATTATCCATTTAAATGGATTACGTTGAATAGAAAACAAGAGAGATTAGATGGAGTAAAGATAGCAGACTGTTTTCCGAAATTTTGTTTGGTTTATGAAAAAACTAGTTTCTGCCCGCGGCTTCGCCCGCGTGGATGTCGGAAATTATTCCACAGGAACGTGCTACCGGGATCAAAAGTATATACCTTAGAGCAGGGATGGGGAAACTACAGGCCGCGAATCAAACAAAAATCAAGTGAAGTTTTCGTATTGTAAGAAATTTCATTCTCATTGACAGTGCGCGGCTCGCATAAAGGCTTCTACATACCAGCGCGACTTGTCGCGCGACGCGACACGGCACAAAGGCCCCGCGTGTCGCGGGACGAGCGGTGCCTTTGTGTTGCGTCGCGTCGCGCGACAAGTCGCCCCGGTATGTAGAAGCCTTAAAACAGTTCCACATGTCACAAAGACCAGCGTTCCTCAACCTTCTACTTTTCAGCTAATTTAAAAGTTTAATTTACTTGCAATTTCTTTAATATTTCAATAGTATTTTTTTAATAAGTATTGCACAATAAATTTGTGTTTCAGAAAATACATAGGTATCAATATTTTTATTTCAGTAAATAATACCTATAGCCAAAACGGCAACAACTTGGCCCGCCATGTATTTCGTTAGTAGATATTGGCACGTGAAGGAAAAAGTTTCCCCATCCCTGCCTTAGAGCATTAAGCCCATGCATGTAATATTTTTATTCTCTAAATCAATAATCCATGGACCGACACGCACTTGGCCGGTTTAAACTATAGGTTTCCTTCTTTTTTTTTAAACCTTGCCCACACTAGGAATTTCTCCTGTATTGTGGGTGCGTTTACAGACATTTAAACTCACATACACAAACAGCCAGACCCGGAACAACTACTTGTAGATCATACAAATATTTGTTCCGTGCGGAAATCGAACCCACGACACGCAGCGCAGCAGTCAATCGCTTAACCACTACGGCAACCGTGGTTCTCATGAGTCACTTGCCTACTACACAATTTTGCATGCACAATTTCTTTCATTTGAAATTCAAATATCTTGAAAACGATAAAAAAAAATACAGAAATTTTACCCCTCTTGTATCACCTCGCACTTAAGCAACATGCCAACATGGATTTTAAGTAAAAAAATAAATATTCTTAAAAAAAAAAATGTCGTAAGGAAGTCTCCACTTTTTATCTTTACATACTTACCCCTCCGTGCCTCGGAAGCCGTTGGTCCCGGCTGTCATTCGGGGATCTTTGAAAGTTGTTACGGGTCGTCGGAAGCCCGAAAGTCTGACAACCAGTCTTACCAAGGGGTATCGTATTACCCAGTAACTGGGTTGTGGAGGTCAAAGTCAAAGTCAAAGTATTTATTCGTGTGCTTTTTGGTGATACAACAGGTCTTACAGTAATTTTATGGAAACTCAAAAAGCTACCCATTAGGCATACACGTTTTAACAATATCAGAAATTAAAATTGATTTACATTGAAATACAAAACAAAAATGTCAAAATTGATTTACATTGAAATGCAAACAAAAGAGAATTGATATATTAAATAAAAATGTCAAAATTGAGATAACATCATATTAGAATACCTACAATTAATTATTATTACAAAAATTAAAATACAATCAGTTAGTCAAGCATAAATATATAATTGTCAGTTTTTACACTTTGTCAAGAAGGAATTCGCCAATGGTATAGTAGCATTTTTCAATTAAAAAATCATTCAGTTTTCGTTTAAATTGTATCAAATTCAAATCTTTGATAGCATTTGGTATTTTATTATATATTTTTGGTGCCATGCAGATAATGCTTTTATGCATAAGGGCCGTCTTTGAGGCTCTTAGACATAGTTCGTGTCGATATTCCGGTCTTGTTGATCTATAACGTTCCTCAGAAGCTTTTTTAAATAATTTACTGTTTTTCTTGACGAACAATGCAGTCTCGTATATATAAAGGCAAGGTAATGTCAATATCCTAAGGGATTTAAAATGAGGTTTACAACTATCTGCTTGTTTTAAATTACACATCGATCTAATGCACCTCTTCTGAGCTTTAAAAACGTTATTTTTCTCACATGAATTTGCCCAAAAAATTACTCCGTATCGTAATGTGGAATCTACATAGCCATAATATGCAGCTATAACAGCTGCCTGACTTACTACTTTCTTAAGCTTGAATAGAGCAAAGGCGAAGCGACTTAATATTTTTATGAGGATTGATGCATGTTCTTTCCAAGTCAGTTTAGAGTCAATAGTCAAACCTAGAAATTTTATATGTTCTACTTCTTCAATTTTGTTATCGTCAATTAATATATTTATGTCAGGAGTAGTTACTCTCTGTCTAAACTGCATAATTTTTGTCTTACTTAAATTTAATTTCAAATTATTATGGTCAAGCCAATTAATTGATTGTTGCAATGAGTCTTTGATGTCACATTCATAGTCACTATTTTTATTTTGTCTAACAATGATCGTACTGTCATCAGCAAAAAGAACCATAGGAAAACTGACATGTTTTGGGAAGTCGTTTATGTAAACCAAAAATAATGGCGGTCCCAACACGCTGCCCTGTGGTACGCCAAAAATGATTTCTCGTTTTTCGGATACATATTTAAATTCCTTTTTTTCTTTTATAGAAATTCGTTTAATTTCCGTACACTGTGTTCTACTGTCCAGGTAAGATTGTATAAGGGAAAGTGCTTTTCCCCTTATTCCATGCGCATTAAGTTTCCGTAGGAGAGTATTATGATCAACTAAATCGAAAGCCTTCGTCATGTCCATAAATATAGCACTAATAGGAATTCTTTTATCGATATCTGTCATTATAATATTAAGGAAATCATAGATAGCCAGATTTATGGATTTATTTTTCCTGAAACCCTTCTGTTCCTTTACTAAGAGATTGTGTTTCGTGAAAAAGGAATCTATACGGTGATAAATAGCTTTCTCGAATATTTTTGATATTACTGGTATCAGAGCAATGGGTCTGTAGTTATTGATATCAGTTTTATCATGTTTCTTAAATAAGGGCTTAATTATTGTTGGCTTGAGTTTATCAGGATATATTCCAGAAGAGATACTAACGTTAATAATGTGGCAAATGGGGCCAGCTATAACATCGGAAACAAATTTTAATACCTTTGTTGAAATATTGTCATATCCTACACTAACTTTGTTTTTTAAATTCTGTATTATTCGATAGACTTCATCAGGTGTAGTTGGGGCTAAAAACATTGATTCGCAACATGAATTTGGAGTCTCATAACTTGCAGATTTTGAGGTATTTGCAAGTAATTCTGCTTGATCCACAAAGTGATCGTTAAATGCGTTCGCTATATCGCAGGGGTTTGTTATTGTAACACCGTTCCTTCGTATTTCCGTTATGTGTTCATGGGGAGGACAGTATTTATTTTCATTTATGATCTTCCATGTATCCTTTGATTTGTTTGTTGATGTCATTATCCTATGATTATTTTTTGCCTTTTGTGTCAGTTTTATTATTTTATTAAGTCTTTGTGAGTAATTTTTAAGTTTAGTTAAGTTATTGCTATTGGGTTTTGCTCTTAGTTGCCAAAGAAGCTGTCTCTTATTTTTGCTACAGCGTTTTAGTCCGGGTGTTAACCAGTTCGGATTCCTTTTTAACTTTATTATTTTGTTAATCAAGGGAAAACACAAGTCGTAAAACAGACGGAATGTTTGAATAAAGCTATCGTACGCTACATTAGGATCATCTGCTTGATAAACTTCACAAAACGATAAAGGGTATAAACATAATCTAAATTTCATTAGGTTATCGTAACTATAATCACGGGCTGTTATATTCCAACTATTTATTGTACAAGTCCTTTTTACGGGAATCTTTAAAATTTGAGCGGTGTGATCTGACATGTTAAGGTCAATTATATCGTGGATACATTTTTGTGAAAAATTGTGCGCAAAATTGTCTATACATGTGTTGCTTTGTAACCTAGTGGGCTGGTCAATTTGCAACTTTAGATTGTAGCTTAATAGATAGTTAGTAAACTCAATGGAAGTTCTATTTTTTTTCAATGTATTAATGTTAAAGTCACCACATATAATAACATTCTTGCGCGCTTTATAACAAATCTTGGGCAAGAGAATATCTAATTTAGAGTAAAAAATTTCAAGATTATTTGATTTAGGTATTCTGTAAATACATACAATGATAATATTGTGCTGTATCAATTCAATTGCGCAGCACTCGAAAGCTCTCTGAATAGAAAGTTTCTTTATATCTTCAAGCTCTCTATACTGATGCTCATTTTTAATTAATATGCACGCTCCCCCTCTTTTTGTGTCTCTAGAGTAACAGGTCAGATAGGCAGTCGCTCCATGTACAATACTGGTATTCAGCCGACCCCAAAATAGTTAGGAAGAGGCAAAGCAGATGATGATGACTTTAATTTTCTACACTAAACCTTTATAGGTATGAGAAACAGGGTGTAAAGTTCACTCATCCACCATAGAAAAGGGAGGATCCTCCGACCAGACGGGTGTTGTGTCTGGTGGGCAATCTGGTGGGACGTTGTATACAACCTGTTTTTTTTATATCCCATAACTCTAGGGTTATATTCTGTAGGTAAAAATAATACTAAAACTCCTAGAATAGGTGGTCCAAAAATGCATCGTTTCGGAGATATCATCAATCATAATTAAATTAGGTCAAAAATTGTCACCAGTATGACGAATCTTTACTTTTGCGAGGTTGCCAAACTTCGCAGTAGTGTAGTAAAATAAATAGTAAAATAAAATATGTAGGTATGTTGGTATCGGGGCTTCCCGGCGGCAGCTAATGAAGGGAAAGCTACCTTGTCGACATTGTCATATTTCACGTAAGGGTGTTTTACATTAATAATCGTGACTTTGCCAAATTATTTTGTATGAAAAATGAAAAAAAAAATAACGAAGAATTGGAACATAACTCATATGCCAGTTGGTTCTTTGATATGGCCTCAATCATACCCTAGAGTTATGGGATATCAAAAAAAACACGTTGTATATACGCTAGTTGCGTGGTAAACTCTGCTTGCGCGATGCAGGATTTTGCGTGACGTCAGTGTGACGCGTAGTTCGCATGTGGCGATGTTGATGCCGCTATAAACCTACTACGTATATTTTTATTTTTTACAATGTTTGTAAATATGTGAGCAACATGTTCTTTGACATAATTAATTTATCTGTCATTGCTTTATTCTTAATTTTATTCTAGGTGCGTCTTTACATATAGTATAATTAATCTACCTATAAAAAATATTGTACAGCATTTTAAAAGAGTAACGGTGGAGTTTCTTGCCCATTCTTCTCCATACGAAACTACCTTTTGGAAGGGGCGACTAGAATCAATTATATTTTTTTGTAAATATTGACGTTCAAAAGTGCCACAGATGTGCTTATATGAAATAAACAATTTGACTTTGACTTTAACTTGGTGAGCCAGCTATTTTATTACCTACCTACATAAAAATACAATTTCTTTTTCTTGCTTTGCGTTAATAGTGCGCTGCAAAAATAACGCAGGCAGAAAAGGTTGAGCTAAAGATCTCTTTCGTTAATCATAGCTCAACCTTTTCTGATAGAGCAATATTAGGCAAAGCCTGCATGGGGTTAAGCCGTGCTGTTGTGTACAGAATTGGTTCGAGTGGAAGGAACCATATATTGAATCCATCAATAGCATTGGCTAATGACTAAAGGTACACATGCTTCTGAAATATTAAAACAGTCGTAAAATATTACATTCCTAATAAAACAAAATGCGGCAATAACAATTTTATGAAAGGAAAACACGTGTAACATAACAATTGATAAGGTAGGTACTACCGGTTGAGCCCGGGTGTCTCTCAAAGAGAGACACCTGTCAAAAGTGTCAAATACCGTCAAGCCCGGGTGACTCTCTTTGAGAGACGGTGACTCACCCTACTAGACGCTCAAAATATAATTGAAATAAAGTTTAGTATTATTTGTGGTGGTTTTAGTCGATTTTCTAATAGACATTCTTGGATTTGGAACGCGCCCGAACGTAAAATATAGCATGACAATATTTTAAAAAAATATTGAATGTCAGTTACGTTTTCTGTGGTTGTGTTTTGATGTGTTGTGTTTTTAGGTTAAAAGTGTAGTTTTAGTGATAAAAACACGGGTAAGTGGATACATTTTCATTTATCTGTTGTTAATACATCATTGTAGATAATAATTACACGAAATTGCATCATAAAATCGAAATTTTTGAACAAAGAAAAGTTTCGACAAAGAACCGTTCTATCGTTGGAATTTGGACTTATTTTGTGTTTTATCGACTGCAAATAATCAATAATAATCATAAATAAGTGCTTGAAACATCGTTTTAGATAATATTTGCACTAAATACTTGTGAAAAGTTTCAAAATATCATATGTCAAAAACTGCATCAAAATTGTTAAACTTTGAGGTTAAATATCATTATTTCTTTCCACAAGAATGACTAAGTGTTAAATTAATATGACAGTATAGTTCCCACTTGTGCATTTATCACTAATATTCAAAAAAAAAAAAGAAAGGAAATTTATTTTTTAATTAATTAATAAATAAATCAATTAACCCCCCCATTTTATTCAAGAAAATCTTTTATTAATTAATTATGGTGGTATATTTTACAAGATATAGGTAGCTATCAGTCAATAAAGGTTTATGTAGTATCTTAGTAACATTTTTGTATAAGAAACTACTCGGTGTTACTCCGATGTGAATTTTCAAAGTTTCAAAGATATCATGAGGCCGGCCTCAAGTGCCATGAACTTTGTGATTTATTATTACAACAATGTTACATAGAACTCTCAAAGAAACGCTGTTGTCAGATTTCTTATCTATTCATAATGTAACTTGCAAAATTTTGTGTAAATTGATACAATAGTTTTATCAGAAATAGCCATAACATAAGACCAAAACAATTACAGCTGTTATCTGTGATTAGGGGTAATTATTAAATACAAATACAGTTCCCACAACCATTTTTTTTATTGTTAATTACAGTGAGTCTATTCAAAAACCCATACAGCTTAAATAAAGGATGTTTATGTTCTCACAAATCACTTAAGATGTTTTTGTTTACATTGGGAACAAAGGGCAATAAATCTGGCGGCCATTTTAAGATAAGGATTGGTCCTTGTGCGTTTTGACGTTTGTTATGACATAGGGTCTGACAGGTTAAATCGGCACGCACCCAGCCAGACATCAGACACTCAAAACATTAAGTAGTAAGTGAGTTCTCAATTACGGCCGTCTGGCACAACAGCCAGATTACCGGGTCAGCTTTTACTGTTGTTTTCGCCAAAAAAGGATTGTAGGACATGGCATGAATGAAATTAGTTATTTCGGGTGACCAATGAAAATCAGCGCTGTGTTGTGGGTCTCCATAGCACAGCATCATGCTGAGTGCAAGCCTTCTTGTCACAGTCATGACGTGCAGCTTCCGACTATTTTTCAAAGTCATAGTCAAAGATTTATTTGCAAACTAAGTGTACATTTAGGTGATATTTTATAATGTAGGTACTTAAAAACTTAGCGGCCTTTTCGAGGCCGCTAAGTTATAGCTAGGATTAATAATTTCAATAATTTATTGTAACTCATTCAAATAATAATACAACAACACTTTTATAATTCAATAATAATATCAATACAGAATTGGTATTTAGTCACAATCAATATCTACCTGTCTCTGAGATTCAATCGTGCCGTACGCTAAAGGCTTCTACATACTGGCGCGAATTGTCGCGCGACGCGACACCGGTAGAACAAAAATTCAAGAAAATTGTTCTACCGGTGTCGCGTCGCGCGACAAGTCGCGCCAGCATGTAGAAGCCTTAAATCATATTATTTCTGTACCCACTCGTTTATTGAATAAATCATTTTTTTCAGAAGTAGCTCTTTAAGCTTTATTTTAAATTTTGGCAGAGGAAGATCTTTAATGTCTGATTGTAACCTATTATAGACTTTTACACACATAGCTGAGCAGTTTTTTTCGAACACCGCAGTCTTTGGTGCACATTCTAGCACTAGTCTCTGACCATGCCTTGATTTACGAGGATGGGTATTATGACGTGTATAAATATCACTAGCCTTCACAAATAGGTTAGAATTTGATTTCACGAACACACAAATTTCAAAAATGTACATACTCGGTAGGGGTATTATTTTGAGTTTATTGAATTGAGGTTTACAAGACTCATAGGCAGGAATGCCAACAATTGCTCTTATGCAACGTTTTTGGGATAGAAACGCCCTCTGGCATTCTGTTGAATTTCCCCACAGTATCAACCCGTAACATAGCACCGAAGCTATAAAACCATGATATGCCAACAATACCGTACGTTGTGTTGTTGTATTTCTTAGTCTATTTAAAACATACATTTGTTTCTTTGTGATCGTGATTATAATACCTATGTACTTAAATCTGTTTTGTAAAATTCCTTTAAGTTTATTACATACTAGCTTTCGCCCGCGGCTTCGCTCGCGTGGATGTCGAAAAAAAAAACAGCTTCTTTATATATTCCCCCAAAACATTATACCATATCTTAGTTGGAACCGACCTAAGCGTGGTAAGCAGATAGGAGTGCAGTTTGATTTACAACTTTACGGAGGATAATAATATAGATAGCATACAAATACCAACTTCGTTTTGTACATACTTGTTCAATATACGTGTCCTCCATTTCATTTGTTTATTTTTTCTACTGTTTTTGTTCTTAAATAAGAAGTGATGTATACCAACTTTTGAGTTATTCAAGGTACGCAGTAAAATTCTCCCAAAAACTTATTTACCCGATTATTTCTTATTTATTATTTTATAAGTTTTAACCAAATTATTTACCGTAAACCAATCTTGGACCTGAAGAATAGAATTATACACGTCGTCAAGGTTTTGTTGCTGTCGGTCTATTTTAAAGATCAATGACGTGTCGTGATTTTGAAGTAATTGGGGTAAATCGTTAATGTAAACTAAAAAGAGGAATGGACCCAATATCGAACCTTGAGGAACGCCCATTACTTTTTCAGAGCCCAAAGAGTTCACGCCGTTCACTTGAACTCTAACCTTTATATCTTTCAGATAGTAAGTAAGTTCTTTAAGAGCTGTATTCCTAATCCCATAGTGTTCTAGTTTCAGCAGAAGTGTCTCATGGTTAACGCAATCGAAAGCCTTAGAGAGGTCACAAAAAATTCCAATGGCATATTGTGCTTTCTCCCAGGCGTTAGAATGGTTTTTTATTAGGGTGACACCGGCGTCAGTGGCCTTTAGTGAAACCGTACTGTTGTTCATGAAAGATGGAATTTTTATTGAAGTGACGTAACATTTGATTGAGCATCAACTTTTCAAACACCTTACTGAGAACTGGCGGAATTGACACGGGCCTATAATATTGTTGGGTTCTTTATTATCTCCGGATTTGAACAAAGGAACTACTTTAGTGTGTTTCATGAGATCCGGAAAAACTCCTTGGTCCACACTGGTGTTAAATATGAAAGCTAAATAGGGCGCAATGGTTTCGATGACAGATCTACAGACGTTTACAGACATGCCCCATAGATCTTCTGTTGATTTAATTTTAAGAGCTTTGAAAGTTTTTATAACAGCCTGGGGGTTTGTATGCTGAAACCTTAACTCCAAGGGGCATACCTTTCGCCCAGGTGTCACCACTGTGTGGATCGCCCGGAGGACACGGTGGAGCATACGGTGGAGGTCTGCCCTGCTTGGGTGGAGCACCGCCGTGTCCTCACGGAGGCGATCGGCGGCGGCGATCTCTCGCGTCCGGCCCTGGTTCGGGCTATGGTTCGGAGCGAGAGTGCATGGGAGGCCGTCACCTCCTTCTGCGAAGCAGTAATGCTTGCGAAGGAGGAGGCGGAACGCGTGAGGGAGAGGCAAGGTTCGCGCCCTCGCGCCCTTAGTCGCCGCAGGAGACGCCCCGGGCGTCGGGAGTCGCAAGCCGATTTCCGGCCACCGTAGGCGCGGGCTTGCGGACGGTGAGCGATGGGTAGTTCACCGTCCGATAAGGACCAGGCCCGGGTGGACGGCGCGTTGTATTCCACGCGCGCCTCAAAGAGTTGTCAGCAGCAACTGACGGGGTCCGTTAGGGCCAATGCCTGCCAGGGTTGCGAGTTTGTCCGAAAGGGATATCGTGGCCCTGGCACACAGGCAAATGAAGGAATACGGGTGGGTTTTAGTCAGTAAAAGTCTGACACGCCATCCCGCTCCGCCCAGAGCGGGAGAAGTTATTTGATAATTTCCCACAAAAAAAAAAAGGGCCATACCTTTACATTCTTTCTAAGTAAGGCAGCAGAAAGCGCGGGTGAGGAACTTAAAGTTTCGGTAGTTTTAAGGGGAATATTAGCAAAAAAAGTTTTCAAATTCCTAAGCTATTTCTACCTCTGAAGTGATGGGCCCATGTGCAGTCTCTAAATTAAATTCAGTATTACGCTGTTTTTTCTTACCTAATTCATTATTTATTATTTGCCAGGTAGTTTTTATTTTATCATCAGCTGATTTTATTTTATTGCTAATATAAAGAGGTTTAGCTATTTTGCACACACTTTTAAAAGTTTTAGAATATTTTGCAACATATTGATGAAAGCTTGTATTATTCATATGTTGCTTTAGGCCATAAAGTTCAAAAAGATTTTCTCTGCTTTTACGAATACCTGGAGTAGCCCAACCACTAAATACGAACTTTGAGTAAATACTTTTAGTCTTCAGTGGTAAAGGGTCATTAAATTGCGTGTTTAATAGTGAAAAGAACTCAGCGTAGAACTCATGGGTCACAAATGTTATTAAATTAACTTAGAATTTATTAGATCAACTAATCAATAAAAATAAATCCATCACCGGATACAGTTGGGCATTTGCAATTTTATGGTATACATAAAATTATAACTGTTAACGAAGGTATAAACTGGAATAAAAAAGGCTTTCAAAATAATTAAGAGTTGTCTTTGAAGACTTTTTTGAAGTATTAAATTATGTTTAATTATGTTTTGAGTTCCATCACCTTATGCACAAAAGACTTGAAAATATCATACTGTTTTTGTTTTAGAAAAAATATTTACGGTTTAAGATTAAGAGATACACTGCTTTAAACACCACATTTTTGACCATTTTTAGAAATCTCCACCTTAAAGAGTAGTTTAAAAAAAAACCGGTCAAGAGCGAGTCGGACGCACTGAGGGTTCCATACGTATATACATGATGTTGATGATTTCTGAAAAACTATGCTATTTAGAGACATCGTTTTATTTTTCCTGTAATCAATGCATAAACTTGTATCACATAGAATAATTTCAGATTTTTATCTATGCAAACTTCGGAGATAAGAGGAGGGGGACGGTATTTTTGTTTTAATTTTTATCAAATGTCTGAGAATGTGCAAATAGTGTCCTTTCATACGATACCCCGCATACCCTAGTAGCCCCACTTCAAATATTTAAGACCCCCTTTCAGTCCCTTTTTCAAAAAAGATGTATTTGTTTTTATTTTATTTTTTGTTTGCAAAATAGTTGGGCAAACATCATCTAAAACTATTCTAAATTTCAAGTTGATAGCATTAGTAGTTCTTGAGATATCCAGGTGTGACAGACAGACAGACAGACAGACTTAGTCTCACCATAAGGGTTTCTTTTTACCATTTTGGTACGGAACCCTAAAAACAAAAAATGTAACACTTTATAATTTACTTAGGTTAGTATTCGTGCCAAGTTTCAGGTTTGATAACTCAAGGAATAAGATTTATACCCCTTTCTCACCCCTTAAAGGTCGAATTTGAGAAAATCCCTTCTTAGCGGATGCTATAGTTTCCAACCATAAGCCGAAATATTAGTGATTTTAACTTAAAAAGAACTTATTTTAACTTAAAAAGAACTTTCATTAAAAATAACATTTTATCCCGTTTTTTACCCCTTAAGGGTTGAAATTCTATGAACACCGTTGCATTAGCTTCCAACCATAAGCCTAGATAATATATTTAGTGATTTTTACTGTGAAAATTAAGGACTTTGATACACAACTTCATCCCCCTTTTTAACCCTTCGGGGGTAGAATTATCAAAAACGCTGACACACGTATAAATTAATTTTTAATCGTCAGCCTATACACCAAATTTGAAGATCGTAACTTCAAAACTGACGGACTTTCATATAAACTTCCATCCCCTATTTCACCCTCTTAGGGGTGGAATTTCGAAAAACCCTTTCTTAGTCTTTACAAAGAACACATTCTCCAAATTTCATGTCTCTAGGACCAGCGGTTTAGGCTGTGCGTTGATATCTCAGTCAGTCAGTCAGTCAGTCAGTCAGTCAGTCAGGACTTTGAATTTTATATATATAGATTATGTTTTCCAACATTGTACTTGCACGTTTTTCTGTGACTAATAAAATTATTTTTCTTTTTCTTTCTTTCTATTTGGATTTGTAGCCAAAACATTGCAAATATCTAGAAGTAATTAGGCAGCTTAATCAGGTACTCAAGATTTCTGCTTAAAATCCACGGTGCACCTTCATTTAATACTGGGGGTCTACTGCAAAGCTATAATCCCAAATATCGGCCGTTAGGCCGTTTCTGGACTTCCGAAGTTTCCTTTTTTGACTTCAAGTCACATTTTTGACTATGACTTATCTCTTTGACTGTCTTTTTTTTTTCTTTCGCCGTAGACAGCCATTGTCAGCCGTAGTCGGGAAACGGCCGAACATTCGACCGATACTCCGGATTTATCTTCGGAGTAGACTGGCCTAAATTATTTTTATTAAACTGATTATTGAAAATTCTGAGTGTAACTTGTAAAATATGGATATCGTCATACTATTATTATACAGAGTCCGCTGTTAATCAAAATAAATCGAACATACGATATCCTAAACGTAAAAGGTAAAACAAAGCAATTCATATGATCAAAAATATTTATATTCAAGCATTTCTATAGTAAAATCATAATCTTCAAGTCTTGAAAATAGGCGTCTAGGTATATAAATTTACATAATGCAATTCGTCTAGACGAGACGAAGTGCGCTCGCCAGGCGCGTGCCGAAAGGAGACCGTCTAGAGGTGAACCGAGTCGTAATGCAAGTGCACTTATTGAGAGAACGCAGCCACGACCTACCCATCTAGGTACCTACGTAGCTCTTTTACAAACGCACCAATATCACACACCATTTATACAATAATGTGCTAGACAGTATACAGTATACAGGTATACGATTTAATTGTACTGTTTACTTTTACGCTATGGTATATTTAGTTTATGTTTCTATTATTCGTCTGTAGTCTCAACTGATATTGTATATCTTGTAATCTTCTAAAAACAGGGTAGTCTCTTTCGGGCAGTTGCCCACCAGGCACAACACCCGTCTGGTCGGAGGATCCTCCCTTTTCTATAGAGGATGAGTGAACTTTACACCCTGTTCCTCATACCTCTAAACCTCTTTTCCTGCCAGGGTTACGAGCCTGTCCGAAATGGATATCGTGGCCCTGGCACACAGGCATCTGAAGAAACACGGTGGGTCTCTGAAAAGTCTGATACGCCCTCCCGCTCCGCCCAGAGCGGGAGAAGTTATTTGATAATTTCCCACCCCAAAAAAAAAAAGGGTAGTCTCTCTCATAGTTAGTTTAGAACGTAAATTCGGTAATCAAATCTTATAATGAATTAGACGAGAATTCCTCAAAAAAATCATGTTTCCATGATTGCTTTCAGGCTCTAGTGATACGGAGAGTTACCTCGTAATCTTCTAAACACAGATAGTCTCTCTCAAAATTAATTAAGAACACCAGATAATCAAATCCTAAAACTAAGGCCCGTATTTATAGAACTTTATTTAGTACTCAAGCATTACTTAAGACTAGATTCAAGCCATTGGATTGGTTGAATTTAGTTTAAGTAATGCTTGAGTACTGAGTAACGTTCTATAAATACGGGCCTAAGTATTGGCCTACGAGAAATAACCTACGAGAATTCCTCAAAAACCAAAATACATTGAAATTGTTTGTCGCGTAATCAACGATTAACGTAGTTGCCGATTAATTAAACTAGGTTTGCACCTACACTTGTTAGTTCCACTTCTAGTGTCAACAAGGCCAAGCTCTCAGATATTATACCGTAGAGTAAAGATAACGTTTTCTTCTCGTGCTCTTTGAACACCAATTCCTGCGACCTCTATAGGAAAATTTCCAAGTACAACATCTCTCTCCCTATTAACTTCCATTCCCTTCTATGCCACTTCTGTCCCAAAATCATACAAAAATTTAACTGGTGCGTAAAATAATATTATATGTATATTTTTGTGTTGTACAGAACCCTATTTTAGATAACTTTGTAAATTAGAATACATGTTTTTACTAACCCCTGTGTCCGTCCTTGCAGTACTAAAAACTCCAACATGTAACTACCTACCACAAAGTACAAAGTTCGACGGTCCGCCACTCTGCGCTGCCGTCTCAACGTGACACTGGCAGAATAGTCTTCTTCTTCTTCTTAAAAAAAAACGTTGCCCCACACTAGGAATTTCACCTGTATTGTGGGTGCGTTTACAAACATAAACTCACATACACAAACAGCCAGACCCGGAACAACTTCTTGTAGGTCATACAAATATTTGTTCCGTGCGGGAATCGAACCCGCGACAGGCAGCGCAGCAGTCAATCGCTTAACCACTGCGCCAACCGTGTCGTCAACCCCGGCTCAATTGCCAAGAACAAGAAAAAAAAAATGTTTTGTTTTGCAGTGTAGGTGAAAACTATATAAAACTCTTCAATGTGCATTATTATCCGACTTTTTAGCACTACCTGTCTACGACAATATCCGTCAATATATTTTCGCTTTAGATTAGATGACGTCAAGTCGGTGGCGATAGCTGTTTGTCTAGTCTAGACAGAGCAGCGGAGTGGAGGACAACAGACGAAGCGTGCCGAGCGTCTGGAGGTGAAGCGAAGGCCTCTCCATTGCCTTTTACGACTAAATGCATTCTGGACCGTCTGGCCGCCTAGATCCTAGACAACTGAGAATTTAACAATGTTATATTTGCCATTCGTACTTATCGACGTTTGTTTTATCTAAGTAGTACGTGAAAATGCACGACTATTATTTCGTCTTCTTTATAAAAAAGTGCGTCAATCTTTGCAGTTATTTACTGTTTCTTAATTTTTTCAGAGGTTTGCAATATTGTTGCTTAAACTATATAAAAAATCATACTTTTTCAGGATATCAAACTTAAAAATTACAGTATTCTGCAAAATATTGTATTTACAAACATTCACAGTAGGTACCACAAATCCGCTCATTAACCAGTAACCACCACCTGGTAACTTAGAAGCGAAGCATCGTTTAAGTTAATCGAAGGCTTA
The DNA here is from genome assembly GCA_948098905.1 of Tiliacea aurago. Classification (NCBI taxonomy): domain Eukaryota; kingdom Metazoa; phylum Arthropoda; class Insecta; order Lepidoptera; family Noctuidae; genus Tiliacea; species Tiliacea aurago. The sequence continues at coordinate 11,590,259 of OX402590.1, forward strand.
AGGGCAATTAGCGAGCACAGTACTCACTCGTGCAACAGACGGACGGTAATATTAATTAGTGGCGTGTACAGAGTACAGAGGGCGCGGGCGGCCAGCGTCTAGACAGCCTACGCCCGCCTCCCACGCCCGACGTGCACCGCGAACGCACCCCTTTGTCACAGACTTCAGTTAGCGTACCTATACTCGAACCTAACTCAAATATTTAGCTTTGTTTAAAGCATGACGATGCATACTTTGCGAAAGATACAAATTGGCTTAAAGTTACGTGTTTTTCTTTGTAGTCCTTATTTAGGTTTTTAAATGACTAATCATGACAATGGCTTGTAATTAATCTGTGAATAGTGTGAAAAATAATTATCGAAAATACGAAACTTAATGTTAAATCCCACTATGTTGTCGGGAGCTAGACACTTGCCAGAACCAGTAGCGTTATTACAGGCGACTGCTTGATGTCTGTTATTTTTAGTGTATTTTACGAGTAGGTACTTACCTTAACGTAATCCTAACTAATCACATCACACTATATATATATATATATTATATATCACACTATAATCATCATCACACTAATCATCATCACACTTCAAAGTGAGTTTGTTTGTTACGCTTTCACGCTAAAACGGCTGAATAGATTTGGATGAAATTTGGCTCATAGAAAGACCATGATTTAGGACCATGGCTTTTATTTAGTATTTGATTTTTTACAGGTTCTACTTTTTATCCCGGTAGTACGTTTCCGTGGGATAATTTCCGAACTCCACGCGGGCGAAGCCGCGGGCAAAAGCTAGTGAAATAATAAAATGACCGTAACTTCCTCCCCCATCTATAACTGTAACTTAATATAAAAGTAATTAACTATACAATGTGTAACTGAATTAATACTTAACACAGCCTATAGCAGTCCACTGCTGGACATAGGCCTCTCCCAGGCTGCGCCACAACACACTGTCCTCCGCCTTCCGCATCCAGTCTGTCCCAGCCACCTTTTTAAGGTCGTCGGTCCATCTAGCTGGGGGGCGTCCCACACTACGCTTGCCGATACGTGGTCTCCACTCCAGGACTCGTTTGCTCCACCGGCCATCGGTCCTTCGACAAACATGGCCAGCCCACTGCCACTTCAGCTTGCTTACTCTGCTATGTCGGTAACTCCAGTTCTCTTCCGGATAACTTAATTTCTTATCCTTCAGAGAAACTCCGAGCATCACTGAATTAATGCACATAATGAAAGTACACACATAAAAAAAAAATATAAGCAACACGCATCATTTATAGAAACTGCATGAACAACAAATTAGCTTAGTATGACAATCTTTGTTCTCGGAAGCATGATTTAAAAAATAGAAACTTTTCGAATGTGTTTTGTTTTCATAAATAAAAGCTAAAAAAATTCGCGATTTCGTGTTTTCGTTGCTTGATAAATTTGGTAATATATTATCTCACTTTTATCATTTTGAGATATACAGTTTTTGAAAAAAAATAGTGGTGAGTCATTTTTTATGTCATGTAGCGACGCCATTTGACTGCTGATGAAATGCAGAGAGCTGTAGGAATGCTACAAGCGGGAAGAAATCAGTCCCAGGTATCTCGGCATTTTGGTGTCAATAGGAGCGTAATTTGTCGTCTTTGGCAGCGTTACGCTAATATCCTGCTGAGCAGCACTCAGGACGTGGAAGGAGTACAACTGCTTGACAGGACCGATACATACAACTGACTGCAAAACGTCAGCTGATGTTAACCGCCCGGGAGATAGGTTTAAAGCTACACGGCCTACGAGCACGTCGCCCAATCAGCTGCCCACCTATACGCCATGGGAAACGTGCCCGTCAAAACGAATGGTGTTGGGAACACTTGAGATGGACCCAGGAGCAATGGGATAAATTTTTATTTTGCGATGAGTCTCGGTTTGGATTTAGGCCTGATACGAGAAGGGTAAGAGTGTATCCTCGTCCCGGAAATGCTGACTGCCTGAGATGCGTCCAGGAAGTGCACCCTTACAGTGACTCCACAGTGAAGGTATGGGCGGGTATTATGAAGAACAGACGAACTGAGCTTATTTCTGTAGATGGCAATACGTACGCTGAAAGTTACGTGGAAGATGTCCTCGGGCCTTATGTTCACCCATTTGCACAAAGTCTTGGCTCAGATTACACCCTGATACATGACAATGCTAGTTTGCACACAGATCGAAGGAACAGAGAGTACTTGGCAATGGAAAACACCCGGGTATTACCGTGGCGTGCACATTCGCCAGACTGCAATCCCATCGAGCACGCATGGGACTTGCTGCAGAGACGTGTTCTAGAGACTGGACGGAGTGTCGATAACACAACAACTGAACGAGAAAAGACTCATTAAAATTCCATTGGGAGCGATTGCCGCAGGATCAGATAAACAATCTTATAAATTCAATGAAAAATCGTTGCCGACAAGTTTTAAACAACAGAGGCGGTCACACTTTGTATTGAATTACTAAAAATAAATAAAAAAGTCGTTATTTAATTTTGTAAAATATGAAAAGTTTAACTTTTATACTACGTATGTTACGGACTACGGTATACATATTGTTAATTAAATGAAAAATTTAATTAAAGATTTTGTTGCTTTAGTCACTATAATGCAACAAAAAATGCTTAGTTATTATTTATAAAAGAAATATATATATATAATTGATACAGTAGTAAAAATCGTTCAAAGTACAAAACCGTACATGTTGCTTAGACTTTTTTGATGTGTGTAGTTTGTTCAGAATCGTTTAGGGTGCGCCTCAAAATTTTCGGCGATTTTCTCGGTGATTTTTGTCAAAAAGAAATACATTCACACAAAAATCGCCCTTATTGAATCGATTTCTGTCATTTGTTGAATAAATTAATTACGTCACACTTCCGCTGTACAGTCAAAACAAAGCAAAATGGATGAAGTAGGTACGAGTACCTAGCTAGATAGGTGCGTAGTTTTGTAATGTAACCACACTTTTCTCCCACAATCATTATAACTAATTTAATTAATATTTATATGAATGTTTTACCTATACATAGTAGTAAAAATTCATTTTATGTAATATTTACAACATAATATTCTAATCTGGGTGTTTGGTAGTGTGCGTGTATTCCGGGACATGTCGTATACGTATAACCTACCCTTAACATCAAAACTAAAAGTTCAGAAATAAGGGTTGTTTGGACTGTAATTTAGAAATATTTGATCCTCAGCTCGCGAAATGCATCATCATGCTACATTCATTTATGATTGAACGCTCTACTTTTCAACGTAGTTTAATCGCCAGACAAGATAACTGTATCATGGTACACCTAGAACATTATAGTAGCTGCATTTAGTAACAAGTGTATTATTCGGAAAATACGTTCGTAATTACAATCTCAACCTTAAGTACTTCAAATGTAGAGACTCAGACTATACAGGGGGCTCCGAACATAAATCCGAAGTATCGCCGAATGTTCGGCCGTTGCTTGACTACGGCTAATTATGGCCGACTATGGCGAAAGAAAAACGACAGTCAAAAACATAAGCCAAAGTCAAAAATGTGACTAAGTCGGATAAGGATTCAAAGTCAAAAAGGGAAACTATGGAAGTTAAAAAACGGCCGAATATTCGGCCAATACTTCGGATTAACGCGTCGAGTAGACGGTCCTGGTTATTTGGTATTTCTCAGATCGAATCGACATGTTTCATTGGGAAAACCGGCCAAGTGCGGGTTCCATTGTTGGGATGAATTTATCCCAAGAATAAACTTAACATTGTAGTTGAAAAACATGTTCTCCCATACATTCCAACTGCAAATGTAAGATTTTACGTACAATAATGAGAGATTTGCCATGTTATTTTAAGACTATAGACTTCTTATAAGTTTTCCTGCAAAAAAAAAACAGAAAATAGTTATAAGTACGTCTAGATTACGTACTTATAACTATTTTCGTTTTTTTTTTTAATTGAACATACATAGTTGTTTTGTAGATACGGGTGGAATGATCAATTTTCGTCAATTTTCTTAAATCTATATATATAAAATTCAAAGTCCTGACTGACTGACTGATATATCAACGCACAGCCTAAACCGCTGGTCCTAGAGACATGAAATTTGGAGGGTGTGTTCTTTGTAAAGAGTAGGTATCCACTAAGAAAGGGTTTTTCGAAATTCTATCCCTAAGAGGCTGAAATAGGGGATGGAAGTTTATATGAAAGTCCGTCAGTTTTGAAGTTAGGATCTTCAAATTTGGTGTGTAGGCTGACGATTAAAAATTAATTTATACGTGTGTCAGCGTTTTTGATAATTTTACCCCCGAAGGGTTAAAAAGGGGGATGAAGTTGTGTATCAAAGTCCTTAATTTTCACAGTAAAAATCACTAAATTTATTATCTAGGCTTATGGTTGGAAGCTAATGCAACGGTATTGATAGAATTTCAACCCTTAAGGGAAAAAAAACGGGATAAAATGTTATTTTTAATGAAAGTTCTTTTTAAGTTAAAATCACTAATATTTCGGCTTATGGTTGGAAACTATAGCATCCGCTAAGAAGGGATTTTTCGAAATTCGACCTTTATAGGGTGAAAAAGGGGGATAAATCTTATTCCTTGTATTATCAAACCTGAAACTTGGCACGAATACTAACCTAAGTAAATTATAAAGTGTGACATTTTTTTTTAACTACCCTCTAAAGGGGGATTTGCGGATGTCAGTTTGTATGGAAGAATTTTAACGCGCGGTCCGATTAACTCGAAACTCAGTATTTATACTGTAAACCAAATATAAAGAATAAAATTGATCAGAGTTTTTAGAAAATTTATCCCTAACGGGGTGAAAAGGGGTAGTCAATTTTACAAGGGAGGATTCTACTGTGTGGCTTGATTAACTCCAAATTATGACGTAGGCATCAGCTAAGAAGGGGTTTTTGGAAATTCGACCTTTAAGGTGGTGAAAAGGGGTGATTTTGTTTGTATGAAAAATCTTATTCCTTGAGTTAATAAACCTGAAACTTGGCACAAATATAACCTAAGTAAATTATAAAGTTTGACATTTTTTTGTTTTTTTTAACTGCCCCCTAAAGGGGGATTGGGGGATATCAAAGTTTGTATGGAAGATTTTTAGCGCACGGTCCGATTAACTTGAAACTCAGTATCTATACTGAAAAGAAAAAAATAAAAAATAAATTGTATCAGGTTTTTTGAAAATCTGCCCCTAATGGGGTGAAAAGGGATAGTCAATTTACAAGGAAGGATTTTACTGCTTGGCTAGATTAACTTGAAAATTAGTATAAACCTATAAGTCCAATAATAGAAACGTCAAAAATGATGTTTCAACAATTTATCTCTTTGAGTGCGTAAAAAGAGGCGATATAGTTTGTATGAACAGAATCTTATTTCTTTTGATATATAAACTTGAAATTTGGCCCGAGTACTTATTTACATAACATCACGCCTGCAATCCCCAAAGGGATAGGTAGAGGTGTACCTTTAGTACACCCATTTTTACCAGTTCTGTTTAAGTCCCATGTAATAGGGGGCGAGCCTATTGCCATCAACCGGGCATAAATCCAGACTCCGGGCTGCTACTGAGAAATTCGTAATGGAAAAACCAATAACACTTTGCCCGACCTGGGAATCAAACCCACCCCTCATGCTCAGCAGTCGTGCTTGTGACCATTAGACTAACGAGGCAGTCGTAACTTGATAGAAATAGAGAATACTATTTAATAATAAAGATCGTAATAATTAATACTACACCATTTAAAGGAGGTGGAGGTGTTGCTGAAATAATTTTTAGGGGAAAGTACGAAATCCAAGCGAACGAAGTCGTGGGCGAAGTCCTGACTGACTGACATCAGAATTTTTTAATTATTATAATAATAATTTTATTTGAGATTATAATAGGTTGGGGAAAAAGTTTCTTCGCATTTTTTAAGAAAATTCAAAACATTTTTTAATATAGTTTATTTACATTTAACTAAAGTATGTAGGTACCATTTTGTTCGATAACTTTTTGCCATCTTGTAGGTAGGGACATGATCCCATTGCTATAGAAATTTTGGGACTTCTGATCAAAATACCGCGACAAGTGGTTTTGGCAGTCCTCTCGTGATGTTAACCTGACACTGCCTAAAGAATTCTGAAGAGACCGAAACAGGTGGAAATCTGAAGGTGCAAGGTCAGGACTATACGGCGGACGCATTAACACCTCCCAGCCAAACTCTCTTATTTTTTGCTGAGTGGCTAAAGATGTGTGAGGTCTAGCGTTATCATGATGAAAAACCACACCCCTTCTGTTGATTAATTCCCGCTTTCTCTCAACTTCTTGCTTTAATCTCATCAGTTGTTCGCAGTAGAGTTCAGAATCGATGGTCCTGCCTGGTAGTAACAGCTCATAATGAATAATGCCCTTCCAAGCCCACCACACACACAGCATCACCCTGTTGCGAGTTTACCCGGGTTTCGCCACAGTCTGTGAAGCCTGACCGGCCTTTGACCACGACCTTTTTCGCACGTTCTTGTCGTACGTAATCCACTTTTCATCACCAGTTATCAGCTTCTTCAAAAATGGTTCGGGTTCATTACGTCGTAATAAAGAATCACAAATGAGTACACGGTTCATTAGGTTTCTTTCAGTGAGCTCGTGAGGTACCCAAATATCGAGCTTTTTTGTATACCCAGTTTTTTTCAAATGTGCTAAAACTGTTTTGTGGTCAATTCCTTGCTCCACTTTTTCAAAAATGGCATCCATTTTATCCGTAATAGGGCGACCAGAGCGACGTGCATCTTTGACATCAAAATTTCCGGATCGAAAACGCTTAAACCAAATTTGTGCTACTCTCACAGACACGTACACTAGGTCCATAAACATCGCAAATTTTGTTGCTTGCGGCTTGCGTTGCATTTTTACTTTTTTTGTAGTAAAATTTTATAGTAAAGTATCGAATTTCTTCATTAGATTCACTTTTCTTGACAGTACGAAAAACAAATGAAAATCACAAATTTTCCTAATTTGAATTTAGAATTATGTTCTTTAAAATTTAAACTTTCAATGATACCAAAACCAGCCAGATAAAAATAGTATAGCCAAAGAGATTTTATTACAAGTTCATACATACTGTAATGCGAAAAGACTTTTTCCCAAACCTAATATTTACATTCCATGCAATGTAGGCGAACTCTAAGATTCGGCTTTGAAAATTGGATCAATATTATCAAGGTGAAAAGGGATTTAGATTGTATGAACAATCATAGCAAGAATACGTTCTTAAATAACAAAGTTTGTCATGACGGTTGCGTTTTTCAAAACTACCCTTCAAAAGGATTTTAGGGAGTGTTACAGTTTGTTTGTAAGAATCTTTACGCGAGGTCCGATTAACTCGAAAAAACTCGAAACTCAATGCTCATACTTTAGACAAAAAAAAAGAAAAAAAAAATGGAGTTTTCGAAAATCGGAAAAAGGGGTAACTAAGTTTTCGGGACAATTTTACTGAGTACCTTGAATAACTCAAAAGTTGGTAAGTATATAAACATTATTATTTAAGAACAAAAACGTAGAAAAAATAAACAATACAAAATTTCTTACAAATAGACTTAGACATGAAATGGAGGACACGTATATTGAACAAGTATGTACAAAACGAAGTTGATATTTATATGCTATCTATATCCCCCGTAAAGTTGTAAATCAAACTGCACTCCTATCTGCTTACCACGCTTACGTTGGTTCCAACTAAGATATGGTATAATGTTTTAGGGGAATGCTGCTGATAGAGAAGCTGTTTTCTTTTCGACACCCACGCGGGCGAAGCCGCGGGCGAAAGCTAGTATATTTATATAATTTGAGACCCTCACAGTAAGCCCTTTCATTTTATATGTTTCACGGTGCCCTAAAAAAAAATCTGTGACCCCATAATCAAATTCATTTATTTAAGTTTTACGTCCGTGTTTGGGTCAAGGAATATGTGTACCAAACAACTTAATCGGTCCGTTAAATTCAGAGCAAATTGGTTGTGACAGATGGACAGACAGACAGACACACGAGTGATCCTATAAGGATTCGGTTTTTTTATTTGGACGTATGGAATCCTAAAAAGAACCAAATTTCCAATTTGCGTACAAAAAACCTTAAAAAACTTTATTTCAATTCTAATTTTTGAACATAATGAAAGAATATGAATCGTGAATGATTGCTACATATTAGTATTCAGAGGTATAGTGAATTGCGTGCAGTTACTATACTGTCTATGTTTATACTAGGCGGCGGCGGCGGCGGCGTAGGCTTGTAGAAAAAATATCGATGTATCGATATATCGATATTTTTCGGCGATATCTACTATTTCGATACATCAATATGGCGATATAAAATATCAAGTATCGACAATGTATCAAATACGATATATTTTCAATAGCAACACCGTTGTCCCCACTGACTAAAACCGCTAAAATTCAGAGACGTAAAAAAGTAAATAAATTTTTATCAATATTATATTTGTTTATGATTTTACATCAGAATAGTACATTTTGATACAAGTGGAGAATGTTTGTTATTGCATTCGAGGCGGAATTAACACCCGAGCCGTAGGCAAGGTTGTTTTTGTTGGAAGCCACTTATACTAGCTTATAATCTGTTCCATATGTTTTAAATTAGACCTATATCTATTAAGAGTGATTGTGTTGTGTCACTGTAAAAATATATTATGTCCTTGCATCCACGTGAAATTGTGTTTCAATCAATTGCCGAGAACTGCAATAAAAAATGGCCACGTATATCAAACGAAGTTTTTCAATACACTTTTGAAGAAATAGAATAAAATAACAAAAAATATTTTTGTCATGAATCAAAAAATCATGCTTTCGCCAGGTTGATGGAGAAGTAAAGGTATAAAGCGGATAAACAGCCTAATATGAAAAATAGAAAATTCAAATATTTTTGAGTTTTGAACACAAATAAATGTTAATTTGTTCATAAACGTTTTTTTTATTGTATTAATCATGGTATTCTATTTAGGTATAAACATTATTTAAATATTTCAAAAATATTAACGCCGTAAAGACGCATCTTTCCGAGATGTAAAAAAACATCACCTCCCAATAGAGAGGACCGTCTCTGGCGCGAGACGGTGTGAATAGAGGCATTGTACCAATTTGGACTAAGTATAGGTATAAGTTATCTGTAGCAATTTTTATTCCCGCACACGTGTTGGAAAATAAAAAATGGCACGCGTGTGAAATACATTGCATTGTGAATCTAATCGTAGTGCGATATGAACCACTTTTCGAGGAAGTGTATTGAAAATTATAATATTCTAGTTTGGAATTTCTATGAATAATAAACAAACATAATACAATTTCATAAAGTATATAAACTTTTTAAGTTTTTATAAAATTTCACCGACATATTGATACTTATATCGATATTTTTTTTTTGTTATATCCAAATCGATATCAATTTTTGTTTTAAATATCGATACGATATATATATCGATACTTTTTGGCACTTCTTGAATCCCTACGGCGGCGTCTAGACGCGGGGGCGTACGAGCGCAAAGGTTAGATAGGTACGGGCCTATCCTCCACGACCCTTCAGTGCTGTTGTATACGGAATTAGGTCACACACACAAACCTAGATTTTACCACAGAAGCAAGCGTAAGAACGAAAAAGCGGTTTTCATAAGACGCTTTCTTAATCTTAAGTCCATTTTCTTCAGGAAAATATGGCGTTTTTATTTTAATCATAACTGAATGTATACATTTATTAAAATGAACGGTATTTATAAACAAAATACCTATGCAGAACGATACTAAAATAACAATAAATCGGGTGGGTGAAGATACTTAAATAGTGTACAAACAGACATCGTCTGACACGTCCGGAGTCTGACCCGACAGCGGCACAGACGGGTGTTTCCGCTTACGATTTTATTGAGTTATAAAATAAAACCTGAATACCTTATAGGTCAGTCCCATTGACTTGCTTTTGATATCAGTGCAATAAAACTGTCATCATTATTATCGTCTAGCTGTTATCAGCCGCCCCATTCGAGCGTATTGAAGGCAATGCCCCGGTAATACCTCTATTTTTGAGGTGAACAATCATGAAAACAAAGATATAAATATATTTATTTATTTAAATCTCCCTTACAACTATCATTACAGGTATACCTTTATCGAATGCGATAGCGCGGTCTTAAAATTAACTTACAATTTAAAACTATGAAAAATAATAACTATTTATATGTAGATAGACATGGCAGTCAAAGCTGTAAACTCGTTGAAAAATATTGCGTCCAACTGTTGGCCGTCAAATGCACGCATACTAGAATAACAGAATGACAGCACCATGACGTGCTGCGAGTATAAGACGTAGCTGTCACGGCATAACAAAGTTCACCTGTTTATTCATTGATCAAAATAATGTATATATAAATAAGCTACTCCGCAGACGTTCACTTCACCACATGCATTGTTACGAGCATAAATTGCTTAGCAACCATATTAAGGGTCTACACAACCTCAGCGCCACCTCACTCTTTATCTCGCTCGCACAAGTAGCTGGCGGTCACGCGAGCAAGCGAGACAGGGTGGCAGGGAGAAGACTCCAAGGCATCGATATTTTAGTTTCTATCTTTTTACGGTGTAAATAATGTTAATTAAAAAAAAATGACATAGGACCTGCTATATAGTTAGTTCAGTTAATATGCAAAGTTTCATTATCATAGTTGAAGTATTTTTTGAATACCAGCGGTGTATTGTTCGGTTTGGAGGTAACTTTGGATTTTTTTTCTATGAAGAAAATTTTATGGAATCCTGTTTTCGTCAAACATAGTACTTACTTAAAATTAATCCTCAATTTTACCATATATTTATTTCAAAATTAATGCTGCAGTATTTTCGACTTAACGGAGGATCATGTTAAGCTATTTGAGGTAGGTAGTATCTTAAAGTAATCGAATCGCAACCCGTGAAATACTTGTTATCGAGTAGTTTCGCCGGCCATCTATGGTCTTCATCATCAGTTTCACTTCACCACATTATGTTTTCCAAGGGCAATGCACGAGTTACCATAAAAAATACCCAAATCGCTATAGGCGTGCCTATAAATTAGAGGATTTTCCTCAATTTCCATGAGATTCCCTCATCAGGTTCTGACTTGGTGAACATACAACAAACATAATGTAGTTTTCCTCTTTTTAACCGAAGTCGGTGGCAAAAAACTAAAATAGATCCAAAGACACCGCTTCCGAAATTAAGGTTATTTTTCACTTTGTAGCGTTCTTTTGTTTGGAAGTCGGTTTTTTTTTTTTGCTTTTTATATTTCCGAATTTCCTTTTATTGCTGTCATACATTTGTATCTGTCTCTGTGTCTCTTTTTGAATTCTTTATTTACTTTAATTTCTTCATTCTTGTACTCTTTACTAAATCAATCCTTGTTCTGTACAGTCTTTTGAACATCATTTCCCTTCGATTCAACCCCGTTGTACTATTGGGTGTAATAACTAAGCTAACTAAGCTTTGGAATGGGCAACTAGCTTCACCTTGATGACTGAAAGACCCCTTGACAATTCAAAAATGCCTGTAATTGGTTTATTTGAAATAAATGCTTGAGTTTGAGTTTGACTGTGTGACCTAGCTCTCGCGTCAAGGATGATATTATGGAAGCACACCTCGTCTTGACAGATTGACCTATTAAATAACTTTAATCACTTATTAAATACAGCCAGTCACTTAGCATGATCTTCCCATATAGATGTGAAGAACTTACATTAAGAGGTCTAAATTACCCCTAATAACCAACAATCCAGAGGTATGCTGTCACATCCAGTATCGTCAGCATGGGCGGCTGTATTTGAACCTGATGCTTGTATTTTTGTTCCATGGTGATTAACTCAAATCATCATCCAAATATAAGAAGAAAAATTTAAGTAGGCGTGAGCAAGAAGAGATGACCATTTTTAAAGTTTTCCTTAAAAACCGGCCAAGTGCATGTCGGACCACGCAAAATGAAGGGTTCCGTGGTTGGGATGAATTTATCCCAAAAACAAACTTAACATTGTAGTTGAAAAACATGCTCTCCCATACATCGATATACGTTACGGTCAATTCTCCAACTGCAAATTTAAGTTGGTCGACTATTACTCGTTAACTTGTGAAGCCTACTTAGCTGTGATAGTTTTCCTTTTAATTTCGTTATATATACTATTGCCATGAATTTTTTCACATATCCAAAACCAACCATTTAGCTGGCAGGGGGGGGGGACACTTGACTCTAACAAAAACTAGCACTTTAAAGCTTAATATTACCCAAACGGATCCCTTAATTGAAAAATGGTTTTCCCAAACCCACAATATTTTTGAACGGCCTATCCAACGATACCCCACACCATGGAATAGACGAGAAAAAAAATATCATCCCCATTTCACGTGTAAGGGAGGTACCCTAAAAAAAAATGTTTTTCATAATTTTATTTTACCATTTTTTTGGCATGATTAATATGTATACCCATGCCAAATTACAGCTTTCTAGGACTAAGCGTCTCTGAGCTAAGCTGGCGACAGACGGACGGAGGGACAGACAGACAGACAGACAGACAGACAGACGGACATGGCGAAACTATAAGGGTTCCTTGTTTACTACGGAACCCTAAAAAGACTAGAAATAAAACGCTTTTACAATCTCAATGAATACATGTCAGATCGTAGAGACGGAAACAGAAATCAATAGTATTGGTGTATAATAATTCATTCATGTTCAAATTTTACTGAATCATCACTGTGAAATTATAATTGCTATGACATTATTAATTACAATTTACAATTATTTATTTATTCATAATCTGACAATCTCTTGAACTGTATAAATTAAGTATAACTATGACATCAATTAATTAATTTGTTATTGCTGTCTTTTTATTTAATTAAAATAATAACATTGTGCAGGATAAAAATAATATTTACACACGATATAAAGTGGTAGAGTGTAAAGGGGCCATTGTAGTGTTCAGATCATACAGCGTAAACCTACATCCTGGCAAATAAATTGATTTGATTTGATTTGATTGGTCCAACTCATCAAGTATATTTAATTAACTTTACCAAAAATTGTTTAATGCGTGGAGATTACTCCAGCTTTCTAATTAAAATAAATCATATTGACAACCTTCTTTTCAAGCGTCATTATCGTAGCGTATTTTCAGTGGGCACCACGTGACATCACAATTATTAAGAACTTTATTTTTTTATTATTATTCATTTATTCATTTTGTGAACTTATGGTAAACAATTATATTATTATAGATGTTTAAAATTAAATTTTACATACTACGTCCCGCCAGGGGGCCTAAAATGGACGCTTTGGCAGAAAAATAATATGATCTGCGTACAATTCATATCCCGCAATTCATCCGTTTGACAGCTGCTATTTGACATTAGACTTCATTAGAACAATTTTGTATGCCTTCAGGGGGAAGGCATACAAAATTGTTTGCGTAATCAAAATGTCATATTTTAACAAAACGAAAATGTAAAATAAAATAAAGTCATAGTACCTATCTGTCACAATTTCATGCCCAACACTAATAGTCAAAATTAATAATAAATGTACAAAAAAAATTAATAAGTAGTATAGTCACAAGTTCGTATAATTACAATAATAACCTACAATAATAAAATTAAATAAAAAATGTCACTAAACAATATCATTATCTTAGGGAAGCAACATTTTAATTATACATTTTTATTATATACTCACATATACATATATATATTCTCTCAAATATAACTCATTTATGTTGTTGCTTGATACAATTTGATCAGGTAATTTATTATACAATTTTGGTGCCATTGCATAAACCTACACTCTTGTATAGAAATTTGGTTTTAGTGCGTAGCGAGTGCAACTTTCTTGAGCGCCGTTGACTTTCGACAGATTTATACAAATACATATTGTTTTTTACAAAGCTATAAAGGCTTCATAGACTAGTGATGGTACAGTCAATATTTTTAAATTTTGGAAATTTGGCGTGCATGAGTCCGTTCGTTTTATTTTACTTAAAGCTCGAATAAATATTTACTGTGCTAATAATACCTCCTCAACCTAGATATGGCAGTATATATATTTTGGGGCAATGCTACTAGCATTGCCCCAAAATATATGGCCATAATGCAAAGTGGAACTTGAATTAAATTTTATTAATTAAATAATTACAGAATTTAGTGAACTATTTAAAGTTAGAATTGTGCGTTATAAACATCTTCATAATCTTTATTGTTTACACAAATTCCAACAATATAATAATATAATTATCGTTTAGACCCTAGCGCCATCTAGTTGATATAGTGGGAAATTTGTACCATGATTATTAATGTTTGCTAAAAGAGGACGCTACAGACAGGTGATCCATATTTTTTTATTGTTACAACCTATATTACAAATTATTATTCAATGCTCCTTTATTTATTCATAAGGTAAAAGACTTACTCCCAAATTCCTCTAAACTGAGATATTCCAGGAACAAATTGGACTGGTTACCTCTATCATAGGGAAAGCAATGAGTGACCCTATGCATAGAAGAACATATGACGAACACAAACTGTTGATTGACTTGGCTGATGGCAGATGCAACAAAAACACCTGCCAATGTTCACTACCACCAAATGAAAACAAGTACAAAACTAATATCGTCTCTAATTGACATGAATTATAATTTACTCTATTTGGTAAACAAACAGATACCTACATTAATAAACTTCAGTTTACAATTTTATAGCTACAAACAATAACAATCCTAACATAATTATTATAAAACAAATTCCCCCGCCGCGTCTGTCTATCTGTCAGAACGCGATGAACTCAAAAACCACGGATTTTCAAACGGTTTTCACTAATGGATGGAGTACTAAAAAAGAAATACAAAGTAACAATATATATAAAACAAAATTGTTCACATATTTGAACCAGAAGTGCTACTACACATTGAAAGAGTTTTTTGAAAAAAGGAAAAATAAATAAATAAAAGGTAATGGTATTCCATTACCTTTTATTTATTTATTTTTCACCATTTTGCTCACCATTGTTTGTATACTACATAATATTTAATGTATTTCAATTGATTCAATTTTAATTCTTATAAATAATAATATATAATTTGAAAGCTACAGTAACAAGAAACTTATTCTATTCTATTGATTTGAAATTGATATTGTAAAATGCCACAAATTAAAATTTATTTTTTGTTTTGTTTTGCAGTGCCCTTACAGGGTGCATGTTTGAAACTTTTATTCTTATTCCAACCTCTGTACAACATGTTTGCAATAAACTGATTTTTTTATTTGTTCATGAGGAAGGTTTAGGTGTAGTTACAATTCATTATGGTTTTGTGTAAATTGGCTGTAATATGACGATTATTGTTGAAGATGTCGGAAAAAATCATGCCCACTGGGAGTTTTACTGGCGTGAGCCGCGTAAACCGTTACATAAAATTAATGTTCTACAGGATTGTACGTCTTAAAAAGTTCAGGCATACTATGAAGATGGCAGAATTTCATTTGAAATCATTTTCATTTTTAACTTTCAATTAAAATTAAAATAATATTCATATACAGTAATTAAGTTATGCTACAAAAGTTAGTGACAGAAAAGAATCGCTGCAAAACCGACTCAACGTAGTCTTGTCTGCCCTTCCCCTAGAGTGTAATTTAAGCCGGCATAGGCACGGAGGGGCCAGGCGGCCGAAGCCGAAGCTGCGGTGGTGAGCGCTAAAACCATCTGCGACGATAAGCTCGCGTGGGACCGCCGGAGCCCCGCAGCGCAGGAGCCGTAACAGAAACCATGCTTGCTGCATGTTGCATGCTCGCTTGCATGCTGCATGCTTGTTGCATGCATGGTGTATGCTTGTTTGCATGCTGCATGCTTGCTGCATGCATGGTGTATGCTTGTTTGTTTGTTGTCAAATTTTCCATATTTATTATACTTTAACTTTGTTTTGCTCAACACAATAAAACGATATGACAATCAATAATAACTACCTCACACTACAGCAAAAGTAACAATGATTTGATTAACGCCTGATCAGAAAGATGTAGCAATTAACATTATCGTCGATTTCTGTGGCGAAAAAAAAAATAGTGTTCAATCAATTTTATTATTATAGTAAGAATTACAAAATTGTTCTTACTATAAATTTTCTGTAATGTGATGATGAGTTTTTCAATTTTATGGGTATGAAATGTATAAAAGATGATTCTCAAGGCTTCTACATATCGGGGAGACTTGTCGCGCGACGCGACGCGACACAAAGGCACCGCACGTCCCGCGACACGCGGGGCCTTTGTGCCGTGTCGCGTCGCGCGACTTGTCGCGCTGGTATGTAGAAGCCTTAACTATAAACTTTCTGAGAAATTTTAAGTAGTTCTGCCTTTTAATGACTGCCGATATGAAATATATAGGTACCAAAAGACGATTCTGACTGTGAACTTTCTGCGATGCACGATGGTTCTACTTTATAATTATAATGGATACTTATAAAATTTATGCCTAAAGATGATTCTGACTTACAAACTTATGAGTTTTGAATGTATGATAAATGAGTGCCTACCAAACGATTTTCTGCGAAATGATGTTTATGCTACTCGTATCAGCTGTTATGCAAAATAATATTATGACAAAAAAAGTTCTACCATAAAGGGTAGACCCTCCCATGCACTCTCGCTCCGAACCAGGGCCAGACGCGAGCGATCGCTGCCGCCGATCGCCTCCGTGAGGACACGGTGGTGCTCCGCCCAAGCCGGGCAGACCTCCACCGCATCCTCCAGGCGTTCTCGCACTCATTTGGGAGTGGAGCGAGGAGGTGAAATGCCCAAACTCCGCTGCCGCGAGAAATCACGGCACAGCGGACAGAGCACCGACGGGATCTCATGGCGACATGGAGAGTGCGATTGTCACAACCCACCGCTGGGCACGCCACAATCGTGGCGACAATTCCCCTCTTGGAGGAGTGGCTAGAGAGGTGCCACGGCGTCCTCACCTTCCGCCTGACGCAGGTCCTCACCGGACATGGTTGTTTCGGGAGGTTTCTGTTCAGGATAAAGTGGGAGGAAACGCCCGGGTGTCACCACTCTGTGGATCGCCCGGAGGACACGGTGGAGCATACGGTGGAGGTCTGCCCGGCTTGGGCGGAGCACCGCCGTGTTCTCACGGAGGCGATGGATGGCGGCGATCTCTCGCGTCCGGCTCTGGTTCAGGCCATGGTTCGGAGTGCGAGTGCATGGGAGGCAGTCACCTCCTTCTGCGAAGCAGTAATTCTTGCGAAGGAGGAGGCAGAACGCGTAAGGGAGAGGCAAGGTTCGCGCCCTCGCGCCTCTAGTCACCGCAGGAGACGCCCCGGGCGTCGGGAGTCGCAAGCTGATTTCCGGCCACCGTAGGCACGGGCCTCAAAGAGTTGTCAGCACTAACTGACGGGGTCAGCTAGGGCCAATGCCTGCCAGGGTTGCGAGTTTGTCCGAAAGGGATATCGTGGCCCTGCCACACAGGCAAATGAAGGAATACGGGTGGGTTTTAGTCAGTAAAAGTCTCTACCACGCCCTCCCGCTCCGCCCAGAGCGGGAAAAGTTATTTGGTAATTCCCAACCTAAAAAAAAAAAATGCTTGGTGTCCACCCAGATAAACCCCTAACAACATCCATTGAAGAGTTGAGGGAGGGTATTTTGGCAGCTCTGCCGAACGCATGAAAACCTCACTTTCAACGCGACTGACAGTGAGTGAAGTACGAGTACGTCGTAGCCTGCGTGCTTGCATGCAACAATAGCAAGCAATTTGAACAGGATTTTTAATTTTTGTTCAGAATTTGTAATAATGTATTAAAGTTTATCAATTTACATTTATTTTTTATTCACTACTCTACACTGTTTACTCCAGCTGAATTTAATTTACAAATCAAAATTTTAACCTACAGCGCGCTTTTGCTGATTTTTGAAAAACTGCTGGGAAAGTTGTACCTTTTTGGAAGGCTTAAGAAACCAGTTAGTAATTTTACTAATTTGTACGCCAAAAGTCATACGTTTTTTTTCCTATAATCTACTTAAATTTTCGGCAAAAATACAATCATTAAAAATTATTGCCACTAAAGACCTTTCTGATGTTAGGTAAGTTTTGGGCAAGCATATTTTTTTTAATGATCACTCAGCTTTTTCAGCTTTCAGAAAAGTATCAATGTTTAGGGTTTAGTAGTTTTATCATAATTCATTATTTTTGGTAACAAGTCGAAAAATTTCAACAAAATCGAAGACCCGTCACAGCTCGGTAACCATCCAGTTTTGACCTATAGTTAAGTGGACTTAATTTGTTGCTCCGTGTGGTGCCGGACGTGAAGAATAGCATCATCCCATTTTTTCCCGTGGGTGTCGTAAAGGCGACTAAGGGACTTAGGGGAAATGCGGATAAGACGGGGACGCTAAGGTAAAGTAGTCTGGTTGTGAAACTCAGTTGCCATGGCGGCCGAAAGCAAAAAAACAGGGTATTTAAAATAATATCAGTATTATTACTTAGCATAATAGCATAATCAGCCTATAATGTTCCCACTGCTGGGACACAGGCCTCCTCTCTTCGAGAGGGACTGGGCTGTAATCTACCACGCGGGCCCAGTGCGGGTTGGTAGATGTCACATGTCTTTGAATTGTTGGTTCTAGGACATGCCGGTTTCCTCACGATGTTTTCCTTCACCATTTTGAGAGCAGTGGTGATGAAATTATTTAAACAAAGTAAAGCGCTTGCCTGGGTTCGAACCCACGACCGTAAGTCGGGGCCGTTACCACTGGGCCACCACTGCTCTTATTACTTAATCAAACATTTATTACTTATTAACGTTTTATTTGGCACAGCTTTGGACTTGGTAACTAATCATACAATAATTAGAAAATTATAATTATCAAAAATGGAAAATACACCATCTTACCCCACATATGAGGTAAGACGGGATACTAAAAAAGGGGCAAGATAGGGACAGAGGGTAAGATGGGGACTAATTTTCTTTATAGAAAATACATATCAAGACATCCTCCATATCTTTGTCGTCGTTTCCAGCACAAGCTGTGTGGGCCCATCGTCTACACCGCTGACACTCTACCCAGTTTTCCGACGATTTTAGATAAGAATTGTTGTCATCATTGCAAGATAAAAAAATTGTATCTTCTTGTGATTCTTTTCTTGTTACCCTCTTGTTTCCTTTGCCTTTACCTTTACCTTTGGCCTTCTTAGTTGTGGTATTATCAACAGCTAGTTTTGCAGGTCTTTTTCTTTCTTCTACTTCTTTTTTATATGGAGTGGAAGTGATGATGGCGGTTTTACCCCTTCGGTATTGTTTTCTTATTTCATTAGACTGAACTGCTGGTATGGCTATGATATCACTAGGAGAGGCATTATTAAAACTAGACGTGATATCACGGCAAACTGCTCGAACAGGAGATCTAATTTGTGCTGCATAATACCATAAACCTGTTGAAAGAGGCAAGATGGGGTAATGCCCCATCATGCCTCGCAAAGTTTGCCCCGTCTTGCCTTCACCTCTATAATTCAGCAAACATATTAGTAAAAAAATACACACCAAACTTCAAGCGTTTCGACTTACGCCACACGATAGTGAATACAATCACGAAGGCGTTACAAAATCTACGGTAATCAGGCACTAATACTTACGGTATAATAACAAGTTATTCAGGACCTAAATCATAAATCGATGAAATCGGTAAACTAGTTTTGACCTGCACTGAATAAACGCACGCGCTGTCACTCGCTGCCGATGTCGGACTAATGCCCGTTTGCGAGTGGCGTCCCGTTGGCCATTACCATGTGTTAATGTGACGTCTAGTTTCGTCTATGTGTGGGGGGGCCCGTGTTACCCCGTGTCCCCGTCTTATCCGTATCTCCCCTACTAGAGAATGGGCAGCAGCGTTCTCTATGCATTTTAATACCATACTGCGATCAGCAACCCGCCTGCCAAGCGTGGCGATTATGGCAACTCCCCCCCCCCTATTTTGGGGGAGGCCTATGCCCAGCAGGGACGTCTTTCGGCTGGAATGATGATGATGATGAACTTGTTGCTAATGACCTCTAGTATAACCCCTTTCGAGGAATAGGTCGAATTTCCCTGTCACCCTGTATGTAGCGTACCGTGTGGGGCAGCTGTGTGTCTACATCAGACCTTCACCTCGCCGACCTCCCTAGCGGCGTCAGCGTAGTCTGCTACGCTGACGGCACGCTGGTCCTGGCGCAGGGGAGGTCGCATGAGGCGGCGTCCGAACTGGCGGCACGTGGGGTTGCGACAATCGTCGATAGGATCCGGCAATTGGGACTCGAGGTGGCCTTGCACAAGTCCGAGGCCATGTGTTTTTGTGGTCCTCGGAACGCGCCACTGTCGGGTTCCCAGATAACGGCGGGAGGAGTTCACATCGGTGTCGAGTCGACGATAAAGTACTTGGGACTCGTCCTCGACAGCCGCTGGAACTTCGTAGAGCACTTCCGACGTTTGGCTCCCAGACTGGAGAGGGCCGGGGCTGCTTTGAAGCGGATTCTGCCCAATTTAGGGGTTCCAAACGCCTCCTGCCGGAGGCTCTACGCGGGTATCGTGCGGTCCATGGCCCTTTACGGGGCACCGGTGTGGGCGCGTTCTCTGAGGCTGCGACCAGCCCAGCGGTTGAACGCGTCCCAAAGGGTCATGGCGATCGCATGCAACACGATGATTTTTTGGGTTCCGTACCCAAAGGGTAAAACGGGAACCCTATTACTAAGGCTCCGCCATCTGTCTGTCTGTCTGTCTGTCCGTCTGTCCGTCTGTCACCAGGCTGTATCTCATGAACCGTGATAGCTAGACAGTTGAAATTTTCACAGATGATGTATTTCTGTTGCCGCTATAACAACACATACTAAAAAATAGAATAAAATAAATATTTAAGGGGCTCCCATACAACAAACGTGATTTTTTGCTCTATATTTATAACGACAACAGGTAGACGCTTGACATATTCACAGAATATGTAGATATACAGGGTGTTTGGTGCATCGTGTGCCAAATTAAAATGGTCGACTGAAGGGGTCATCCGCTAGCCTTTCAGACCCCTTAACACCCCTCATGCTCTGTGGATTTTTTTTTATCGACTTTTTATTGTTTTCCAAAAAAAAGACCCAAATTTTACATTCAAATACAGATTTTAAAAAAAATATAAGGCGTAGACTCTGAATTTTAATTTTATTTCGATGTGTATTGTTTAAGAATACTTTTAAATACAAAATTAGTGATATTAGTCACCTAGTTTTTTTTTTAATTCACTCGCAAAGGTAAAACTTAAATTAAAGCTGTACATGTTACAGCTATTTATAAGGCTACAAAAAAAAACCAAAAGCGATCAGGATCTTCCAACTCCCTCATTAATTCTCCAGTCTATCCTCTTTCTAATGATGTGCCACATGCCATAAAAGTATTTTAACAACTTTGTGAATTCGCTAGAATTGTGAATCAAGTCACATAAAACTACATTCCAAATTCTAATGAAAAAATATTTATTGCGGAACTGTTACTTGAGAAAGAGGTAAAATTTGTTTTCTCACTCTTTCACAGTAAAATCTATCTTCTATCTCTTTCTTGGATACCTTAAATCGGTTTGAACAAATCGCGCCGCCCGACCCGCCATTTTTTTAGTCGAGACATGACTGCCTCTGCTACCTAACGTGTGTGCTAGTTCACCATACTCCGCGATTCTTTTATTACTTTGTTATCGTTAAGTTTTGCTGGTTCTTGTTACATTTGTTTAATTTTTGTTGTTATTGTTAAACTTTGAGTTTTTTGTTATTGCAATGGCGACATTCTCTAACGAAGAATATGCGGACATCATGATGGCTTACGGAGCCGCTAATGGCGTCGCTCGTGCAGCGCAACGACTTTACCAGGAACGCTTTCCTGGTAGACGATTACCTGGCCGCAGAG
This sequence comes from Tiliacea aurago, assembly GCA_948098905.1. Lineage (NCBI taxonomy): Eukaryota > Metazoa > Arthropoda > Insecta > Lepidoptera > Noctuidae > Tiliacea > Tiliacea aurago. Next base: position 11,612,214 of record OX402590.1, read on the forward strand.
TCTTCCAAGACACATACCGACGCATACGCGAGACTGGCAGTGTTACTTTTAATGAACCAAGGGGCCATATTGTGCGACATAATGTTGAAGTAGACGAGAGAATACTGGCACTTTTTGAGGAAGACCCTACAAGAAGCATTAGAAATGTGGCATCACATCTTGATATTTCAATATGGAAAGTGTGGAAAGTACTTCGTCAAAACAAAAAGCATCCATTCCACTACACTCCGGTGCAAGGTACGTAATTTTAAACTAACTTTAAACCCGTGCAAGCTTTGTTTGACCTTGCCTTTGTTTAGCAGGTAATGGGTATGGTATGGCGTCACTTCCAGGTAGTGAATCTATTAGCACGAACAGCGGGTCCTTTCTTGTGCAATTCTTATTGCCCAAGAGAAATTTAAAAGAGTTTTTTGTTTGTTGCAGGTCTTGAGGGTGGCGACTTTGAGAGACGAGTGGCTTTTTGTCGGTTTCTTTTACACACGGATGTGGATGATCCTGATTTTTTAAAAAGAATACTGTGGACGGATGAATCCAAATTTACCAAGGATGGGATCCTCAATTTACACAATTTGCACCACTGGACAACGAAAACGCAAAACCCACGTGTTAAAAGACAGAAATCTTCTCAAAGAAGGTTTAGTGTAAACGTTTGGGCAGGAGTGATTGGGAATCAGGTAATTGGACCGCATTACCTGCCCGATAATCTCAATGGCGAAGACTACCTGGAATTCCTACAAAATGACCTGCCCGAATTAGTGACCGATGTGCCCGTATTTAATGAACGTGGGCCCATTGTATTTCAAAATGACGGCTGTCCCGCGCATTGGCGATTGACTGTGAGGGAATATCTCGACAATGTGTTCCTCAATGCATGGATTGGACGCGATGGCCCTATTCCATGGCCGCCACGTTCCCCAAATCTAACTCCGTTAGACTTTTATGTCTGGGGACGTGCCAAAGAGTTGGTATATGCCACGGAGGTTCCAACTAGGGAGGTATTAGTCCAACGCATAGAAGCGGCATTCAATACTATTAAGGAGGAAATACGACTTCGTACAACAACTGTTGAAATACGAAACAGGTGTCGGGCCTGCATTCGCAACAGAGGCCAACAATTTGAGCAAGATTTGTAACAATGATTAAATAAATGTTAAAAATGCAATTTTGTTTTTTTTATTTCAAGTAAATCCCACGAAAGATACAGATATGAGACACGAATTTACCTAACCATAAGAATGAGATAGCAGATTTATAGGTTTGACAGGTATCATTTAAGAGATTTTTTTTTAAATCATAATTTTGAATATTAGCCTTAGGTGACTCGATTCACAATTCTAGCGAATTCACAAAGTTGTTAAAATACTTTTATGGCATGTGGCACATCATTAGAAAGAGGATAGACTGGAGAATTAATGAGGGAGTTGGAAGACCCCGGTCGCTTTTGATTTTTTTTTTGTAGCCTTATGTAACATGTACAGCTTTAATTTAAGTTTTACCTTTGCGAGTGAATTAAAAAAGAACTAGGTGACGAATATCACTAATTTTGTATTTAAAACTATTCTTAAACAATACACATCGAAATAAAAATAAAATTCAGAGTCTACGCCTTATATTTTTTTTTAAATCTGTATTTGAATGTAAAATTTGGGTCTTTTTTTTGGAAAACAATAAAAAGTCGATAAAAAAAATCCACAGAGCATGAGGGGTGTTAAAGGGTCTAAAAGGCTAGCGGATGACTCCTTCAGTCGACCATTTCAATTTGGCACACGATGCACCAAACACCCTGTATATTGACTTTAAAAATAAATAATTAAATTAAAATAAAACTAATATTTAAGGGGGGCTCCCATACAACAAACGTGTTTTTTTGCCTTTTTTATTGATAATGGTACGGAGCCCATCGTGCGCGAGTCCGACTCGCACTTTTTTTTTTCAGTCGTAATGTGGAAAGTTACACTGTCAACATAATGACCAGAGAACGTCGTGACGACTCTCTATGCTCTAAAATCGACGTAATCCTCAGGGGAGAAACACTTGACCACTTCCTGATTAAAGACGATTTACGAAAACATAACGACGAAGTTTTGGGTGAGCAAAGTCATATAGCATCGAACTATGTAAAAAAACAATAACTCCTAACCTTGAACAATTATGGAATTAATGTTGAACAGTTCTTTTGAGAGGCCGAATTCAATCCCGTCATGTATCTAATCGTATATATTACTCAAAACCAATCTCTTCATTCGATATTTTATTTAAAAGAAAGTCTCAATAGGTTCGTAGGTGTGGGATGTGAAGGTCTTTTCTTTTGGGTGGGAAATTATCAAATAACTTCTCCCGCTCTGGGCTGAGCGGGACCTGTGTCTGTGTCAGACTTTTACTGACTAAAACCCACTCGTGTTCCTTCATTTGCCTGTGTGCCAGGGCCACGATAATACTTGTAAGCTCTAAGCTAGCAATTTTTTTCACAAGTTTAGGATCTTTGTCAGTAGAAGAAGGTACTCATGTTAGGTGAAATATACTTTAGACGTATATAGCAAGTGTCAAATGTATGACCGGGCTTAGAACAGAAAGTGCAAGTATTTGTAGGTAAATTAACGAGAGTATTTTCTGGAATGGAGGAATTTGTCTGTCTTTGGCTTTATTACGACAAATGTCAACCAAGTGACCAACTTTCTTACGTAAGTACGTGTAAGTACAAATAGGAATGTTTCTATTGTCAGAACGCGGCCTTTTGGCTGGAGGTAAATTGTTATTAATAGGTTGGATAGCACATTTAGGGCGAATAGAGGATGCTACAAATCATTTGTGTTCAGGTACTTAAATGGCTCTGGCATTCATACGCTCGATTCTAAGGCGGGCATCACCTACAGACCCTATAACCGTTTCAACCGCATTCTCGTTACTTATTAGCTTATCTTTGGTTACTCTTTTCCATATTAACCAGGCCCTGGAGAGAAACTCGGCCAGGTCTTTCGATGTATCATACACGTGCTCACGGAACATAAGTACATTGCGGGAATACCGATGTTCAGGTTCAAAGGTTATAATGATATTTTGTCGTAATTCTTCCCCAGTACTAGTAGTCACTAGCCAGTCGTCAGCCCACAATCTAGCTCTACCAGTCCATAGGCTGGAGACTTTCATTCTTACATCGTAGTCATTTAAGCTGTAGGTACTTACTGCCATCGTTATGTGATCACACCATTCACGTACGCCTATGTTGCCATCAGGGTCTTATGATGGGAGAAATATATCAGTTATCTTTACTCTTGGTTGTGGCTGGGCAGCAGCAAGTCGCTCATTCATGGAACGCATTATGGTAACCATTTCGGTTACCATAATGCGTTCCATGAATGAGCTGAGTACTCCGCAGGTGGCATTGGTACACCTTCGGCCATGGTCACTGATGTAGGTTTCGCAGTTCCACGTAGTTTGGAAATTTGAATTTTGCGGGCAACCTTAGCGCATCCCCCTTAAAAAGTTACGCTTAAGGGGGATGCGCTAAGGTAGCCCGCGAACATAACGTAAGGTAACGTATAAACAAAACGAATACAGATATTTTGCAAACGCTCAAGTTTATTAATTATAAGCTCATCGGTGGCGTTCGAATAACAGGCATCAGCGTAGTCTATGATGAGCTGTATGAGAGCTTGAGGAAGATTTTGGTATTCAAGGGTAAGAAGCTCTGGAGGCGTGTTAACGAATCGAACGTGTAGTGTACTTTGCGACTAACTTGAGTAACATGGGCAGTCCACAACAGGTATGAGTCTATGGTCACCCCCAGGTTTTTAACCGTATTTGCGTATTCAATCTAAACTCTATATCAGACAGAGTGGAGACAGCGACGCAACATCGAGCCTATTCCGCCCGCAACTTATTCTTACATGTTTGTGTATTTTTTTAAACGTATTAACGTATTTTATTTCTTCTTTCCTCCTTTCTTTCTTTCTTTGACCTTATCTCCGAAACTACTAAGCCTACAATTTTGAAAAAAAAATACAGAAAAAGTTCTTACATATACATAGATAACAGGAAAACCTATAAGAAGTCTATGGTCTTAAAATAACATGGTAAATCTATCAATATTGTGCGTACAAACATACATTTGCAGTTTCAATGAAAATGGTACTTAGCTATTGTTTTGGATGCAATGAGTCTGAGTAATGAATAAATATTATCTATCGCCGTCGGTTTTTAGGGTTCCGTAATAAACAAGGAACCCTTATAGTTTCGCCATGTCCGTCTGTCTGTCTGTCTGTCTGTCCGTCCGTCCGTCTGTCCCCAGCTTAGCTCAGAGATGCTTAGTCCTAGAAAGCTGTAATTTGGCATGGGTATACATATTAATCATGCCAAAAAAATGGTAAAATAAAATTATGAAAAACATTTTTTTTTAGGGTACCTCCCTTACACGTGAAATGGGGATGATATTTTTTTTTCTCGTCTATTTCATAGTGTGGGGTATCGTTGGATAGGCCGTTCAAAAATATTGGGGGTTTGTCAAAACCATTTTTCAATTAAGGGGTCCGTTTGCGTAATATTAAGCTTTAAAGTGCTATTTTTTGTTAGAGTCAAGTGTCCCCCCCCCCCTGCCAGCTAAATGGTTGGTTTTGGATATGTGAAAAAATTCATGGCAATAGTATATATAACTAAATTAAAAGGAAAGCTATCACAGCTAAGTAGGCTTCACAAGTTAACGAGTAATAGTCGACCAATTTAAATTTGCAGTTGGAGAATTGACCGTAACGTATATCGATGTATGGGAGAGCATGTTTTTCAACTACAATGTTAAGTTTGTTTTTGGGATAAATTCATCCCAACTACGGAACCCTTCATTGTGCGTGGTCCGACATGCACTTGGCCGGTTTTTTTTTTTTTAATGGTATAACCGGGTGGTTATGTTATGTTTGTACGCACAATATTGATAGATTTACCATGGTATACTACTATCAGCTGCCGCTGTTGTGGAGTTAATTGTGGCGCCATTAATACCTATTGGTGCACCACGAACTAGCACAGTAAAAACACGGGATACTGATTTTTTTTATAAGTAGTAGTTATACTAAGTTGTCTAACTTGATGTGTAGCCGTGTATACCATAGTAAAATCGTAACCCTCCTTTTTGCTTCGCCGTAGTCGGGTAAAAAAATAATTCACACGAAAGGGCAAAATTAATTGGAAACTTTTTACAGTGTTGGATGAGGTATCAATAAAAGCTAGCATTTGTCAAATAAACGACATAATTTTACGAAAAAAGGTTTATTTTATTTAAATATAGTTGTCTTTGGTTACAACTTTTATACCTATACTTTTTGTACAGAAGACTTAACCTCTGAAACCCCCTAGGGACTTCTTGGCGGGAAAGTGAAGCGTCATGTTCAGCAGTTTGTTTAATTTTCCAAAATTAGTGTTTAGCCGAATATTAATGTGTAATAATGGTGGATTATTAACCATTAAGTGTTTGTGAACGTGCATTAGTGTAGGCAAATGAAACAAAACAGTGCAACTTCGCTTCAAGTTCTCCCAAGAAGTCCGCGTGAGGACTCAGTAAAGTGCCACATCTTTACTGAAACTCAAGGGGAGTGGGCGGGGATATCATCATCATGCATTTATAATTAATTTCATCAATACACAAGAACTAAAACTTGACATTGGCTAAATGCACAAACCGTGCGAAGCCAGAAGGAAAAAAAAAAAAAAAAAAACCCCCTAGAATTTCCTTTTTGACTTTGTGTAATTTGTCGAGAAAGCTTAGTAAAGGTCTGCCTCGATAAGGGTCATCGTCGCGAGTATTACCAAAAGTAGGTGGTGGATATAAAACGTAAACTGGTGCCTGTGGAAAGCCCGAATACGTGGGTAGCTGGTTGCCGTATCCAGGCGGTAAAACGATTTGTTGGTTGCCGTAACCAGGCGGTAGAGCGAATTGTTGATAGTCGTATCCAGGCGGCAGAGCGATTTGTTGGTTGCCGTATCCAGGCGGTAGAGCGAATTGTTGGTTGCCGTATCCAGGCGGCAAAGCGATTTGTTGGTTGCCGTATCCAGGTGGCAGAGCCATTTGCTGGTTGCCGTATCCAGGCGGTAGAGCGATTTGTTGGTTGCCGTATCCATTTGGTTGTGAAGGTAGTGGGTTACCGTATCCGTACGATTCCCCGTTCGGGTAGTCTTGTGCTGCGGTGAATCCACCTCCTTCTCGGGAGGTGCCTATTAAAAAAAACAACTTTAATAATCATAATTATCAAAGGATTATCAAATAGACCCTGTTATCAGGGACCTTTTGAACATATCAAATGGTCCCTGATAAGAGGGTCCAATTTAACTTCAGGGCGATCTGGAATATTATTAATTAAACGGAGTAGTATTTCTTACACACACGTAACATCGCGTTTTTTTTTAATAAAATGTATGTCTATTTTTTTTTTATTGGATTATTTTACCTCATCGTTGGCAAACAGGAATGTCATTTTTTTTTCACGTGCGACTATGATATTGCAAGATAAAATTCTCTCTCGTCAAATTATTAATTTTTAATAAGTTTACGGTACTCTTTACTAAAATGACAAAATGTTAACTATACTAAGTGATTGAAAGTATATTAAGTGCCTCGTTACTGGAAAACTGAGACGGCGTTCATGAACGACATCAGCAGAAAGCTGATAAATACATCAGAAGCAAACTCCTAATCCTGATCCACATTGGATGACTTATATCCGGAAGCCTCCCATAATCTTAATGTGCGAGAGTACCTAGCTTTAACTGATCACCTTGAAAGTGATACTGACAGTGTTTTATACAAGCACTATGGTGGACACTAACACTGCATATTGCTAGGTGTTGCAAACTTGTTAAAGCATTATCTCTCCTGTGTCCTCAGTAACGTTACTTCCACGTTCCTAGCTGGATGAGAAGCTTACAGGGAGGCTCGTGAAGCCCTTACAGATGTTACTGTACTTACTGTACATAGCGAGCTGGTATGCGTTTGTCAACATTACCTCTCCACTTCTCCAGTGACTAGGAGGTGCTCTCAGGAACATTACCTCCACGTTACTAGCTGGGGGTGAAGCTACCAGTGTGTATAGCTAACGCTGGTATGTACTCGTCATAACAGGTAAGTCTCACTTCTATTCGGTCAGGAACCTCGTGATAATTAAACTCTTCTTTAAATTATTTTTTTGCGTTAAACAAATATTACAACTTTTAATTATGTTTTCTATATCATTGCTAATACCGGGCCAAAAAATTATTTCTCTTAACTCGTAATTTGCATTTTTCAATTCCCAATGTCCAAGAATCTTTTTTAACATGTCTTTTCTCATTACTTTAGGTATAATTATTTCATCCGATTTCCAAATTAACCCATTAGCTACAGTTAACTCAAACCTATTGTATACCTGGGGCATCTTTCAAAGAAATAATGACATCAATTACAAGAAATCAATATGATTACCCCTGGAACGTTAGATCTCTCATTGAGGCAACCGTGCGCCACCGAATTCCGGGTCGAAGAAATTGCGCCAATTTTACTGTCTAAACTATTCCTATCCTTTCTTAACTCACACAGGGTGTAGGGAAAAGTTAAGGAAAGGCGTATAACATCACATGTTGAACATCGAACAACAATTCGCTCCAAAATATTTTATTCTATACAGTATACGGAGACGCCTTCATTTGTTTTTACTACCTCGGAGAAATAGTATCAGGGCGGCTTAATTTTGTTATTATGTGTGTCTAATGTGTGAGCTACTTGTGTATTTGGTTCTTCATGAAAAGTGTGAATTCTATATTGATCTATTATCTTGTTAACGTGTTTAATTATTTTCTTACTTCTATTGCCATTGATCAATTGGGTCATTTTAGCTATCTTCGATCGTAAATCATTTAATTTTCGTTCTAGTCGTGTCTCCCAAATAGGTTTATATTCTTTTTTTGCCCTTTGAGTGACTACTCTTGGTTGAAGGGTTATCTTTGCTTTGTTAACTTTAGCCGTGGTCCGTGCCGCACAATATGTAGGACTCTGTATGTAAAGTATAGAAGTAAATTTCTTATTAACGTTTTCAGGTAAAATTATTTTGTTTAGATAGCTAACTATACGGGCAAGTTTTATAGAAGGTTTCTGTTTGGGAAAAAAATTGTATTTGTAGGGCTAGTTTCTTTATAATATTGGAATGCTTGTTGGAACGTCTCATCTATCAGTGAGTCCCTGTCTAGGTTCACTTGTTGGTTAGGTAGAATTTCTACTGCAATGTTAATTTCAGTATGATTTAAAGTAAGTTGAAGATTCTTGTGTGGAGTTCATGTCAATGCGGGCTACAAATTGAATTACAGAATTACTGTTGTGTTTTGGGTTTACTATCGTCGTTTCGTTTGTGAAGTTGCTAAATTTAAGATTATCTAGTCTTAATTCTTCAGATATTTGTAGTTTTATTGAATTTAATCTGTCACTGGTGATGTAATTATTGTTAATAATTGCTCTCCTCTGATCAGCTATTCGTTGTTCTTTTGGATGAGCAAGTGCAGGAACGCTCTTGATAAAATCTTCATACACGCCTCTTCTTTATATACTGTTTTGTTTCTACCTAAATCTGTAACTCGATAATAAGACCACATTATAGCTAAATTTTGTTCACTGGTCCATCTCATTCGAGTTTGTGTTCTATTTTATTTTTTAGTACCTGGTGTTTCTGGGGTTCTAGGTTGCATTTGGGTAGATTATGTAGGTGTTTTTGTTGTACACGGTCGATAGAGTTTTGTGAATGTTGGTTGGAATGATTAAATTGTAGACGATGTAAACTCTTCTTTTACGTCGTTGCGTATCTTCTCTATAGTTTTTTGTGGTAGTAATTTATTATGGCTCTACGTTGGCATCCTATTATATGTCGATTAACCTGCTACCTACCAATTTTAGGTGGAGCGGTTCAATATAGGTTTTTCTGTCTGTATCCACTGCGGTCGTTCAATTGAATATAAGTGCGCAGTATGAACTTATTCATTTCAGGTGTCTATCGTCTGCGCGTACTTGGAGCGCTTGTAGTGGGTGCAAGCTCATAGTCATATTATTATTAATTAAGATCAAAGTTACAATAATTGATACATGTAGGTAAATATGTGACGCGTGTTCGCGCGCTCGTGTCGGTTGTTCAAGTGATGACGTGTATCGTTGGTCGGCAGTCGGCACGGGGCGACCGGTGGCACTGCGTTTGGCTCGCGCCCGCCTGCCTCCCCTGTATGTTGCTCCTCGGGTTCGGTTGGATGTTGGGCCGTAGAGATGCGTAAACATAGCCACCGCCTTGGAAGGACCCGCTTCCAATGAACTGCAAATGTATCACAAAGCAGCCCCAGAACCATCTTCTTCACCGTCGAGAAGTAAAGGACATAATTTTGTGTAAGCCCGTCTGATTACTCCATTCGCCGTTATTATGTCAGCGACTCTGGAAATGCCGTCGTTTCCTGTAAAGGTCTTGGTGACTCTGCCAAGGCGCCATCTTAACGGTGGGGAACTGTTACCCTGTTGGTGGGTGTCTGTTATCTTTTACAAGAACAAGTAAATCAGGTTAGATGTCTTTATCCTTGTTCTTCCATTTGGTTCTCATTTGAAGCTCTGTAATTTATTCTCTCGTCCATTTTGCCTAAAGTCTTGTCTCAATTTTTCTACTCTTGCATAGCGCGAAAGCCGTAGTGTTGGCGTAATGGTGATGTCGTCACAGGCTGCTGTGGTGAGTGGACTATCGATGAGGAAGTGCGCCAGCGTCAGTGGCAGTGCGTCAGTGCGATCGGAGGATAATGGGGATAGCGGACGTGTATTCAGAATAGACTCGATTAATGCTAGTACTGTACTGAACTCTGCGTAGGTTAAATGTGAATTACCGACCACTAGACGGAGATGGTGTTTGCAGGACTTAACCCCTGCTTCCCATAGAGCCCCGAAGTGAGGAGAGTACGGCGGAATGAATGAGAACCTAATATTTTCATTAGCTGTAAAATTTATAATAGAATTAATATTATTTTTACTATTTAACAACGAATTAAATTCCTTTGAAGCTCTGAAAAAGTTTTTCCCGTTATCGGAAAATATCGCCGCAGATTTACCTCGTCTGGATATGAACGTTTTTAGAGCGAGTATGTAGGCTTCGGTACTAAGACTGGTAACTAAATCCAAATGCCTTTGCTTTAGCCTTTGTTGAGAAACATATCAATAAACAGATTGTAACATTTTTATATTCTAGCACCTCTTCCTTTACAATTCACTAAGAACAGTAGCCTCCAGTGGTAATCTACGCCAAAACGGAAATCCTGATTCTAATCTCTCAACTGGTAAGTTGCCCATTTGAGTTTTTATTGTTCTGCCTTTTACCCGAGTACAAACGACACAAGTATGAGTGATTTTCTTAGATAAATTCCTACCACCAATTTGCCCGTAAAGTGGACAAAAGTAGTTGAGGCCCAGAGTGCAATAAACGATGGTGCTCGTATTTAAATAATATTGTGAAGTTATGTTTACCAGACAACACTACCGGGTGTTTTTATCAAATATAAATTCAGGAGAAGTTTTTATCCCACCCCCAACTCGCATAAGTCCATGTTCATCGAAGAATAAATCAAGACCAGTTAAATTAATCGGTCCAATAGATTCGGAGCAAATTGGCTGTGACAGACGGACAGACAGACACACGAGTGATCCTATAGCGATACCGTTTTATTCCTTTTGAGGTCATCATCATCATTTCAGCCAAAAGACGTCCACTGCTGGACATAGGCCTCCCCCAAAAGGAGGGGGGATGCCATAATCACCACGCTTGGCAGACGGGTTGGCGATCGCAGTATGGTGTTAAAGTGCATAGAGAACGCTGCTGCCCATTCTCTAGTAAATCCCTTAGTCGTCGGCCAGTCAAGAAACAAATTCCTATTTTATTACATTACTTATTTTAAAATTAATTAATTTATGTTGCGTTTTTTTGGTGGAACGGAACACAAGCTCAAAACGCTCTTCGAAAATGCCGGAAGTGACAAAAAATACTGTGTGAATAAAAACTACTCTTTGCTGTGCTTGAAATCTCACTAAGGTAAATAATTGAGTGCGATTTCTGCTTGAATTAAGCATAAGTATACAATAATATTATGTATAAGATTTGGGGCTACACAACAGATGTAAACAAAGCAGTTTCGTGGATAATGACGTCACATCATGACCGCGACAGAAACGGACGATTGAACTGTAGTAGAAAATTGTTGAAGTTTCCTAACTTTTTAACCGACTTCCAAAAAGGAGGAGGTTCTCAATTCAACTGTGTTTTTTTTTTTTTTGTATGTTTGTTACGCAATTACTCCGTCAATTATGAACAGATTTTGAAAATTCTTTTTTTGATTGAAAGGGTATACTCCCGAGGTGGTCCCATTGCCACCAAATCAGAATCTGATGAGGGAATCCCATGGAAATCGAGGGAAACCCTCAAATTTTATATGCAAACCTATAGCGATTTGGGTATTTTTTATAGTAACTCGTGCATTTGCTCTCGGAAAGCGCCATTTGGTGAAATGGAACTGATGATGGAAACCACAGATGGCCACCGGAACAATATAATAATGAGTACCTATTTAACGGGTTGCAATTAAGCAATTTATGCTCGTCACTGTGCATATGGTGAGTGGCAGTTTTCCTGGTTCTTCCCAGGAGAACTCCTCAACAATCAACGTTCCAGCATCGGGAAAAGCAATATTTTTTTAAAGGTGATGAGCAGTTAACATTAGGCTATTGTAACTTAGATAAATTCAAAACTGACCCACTAAAAAGTGAAAAATAAAAAGTAGTCGGTTATTATTTTTTTGTAAAAAGTTTTTTTGAGCATCAATCTGTAGTTCAATTTAACTATAGATACTTTTCTTGGGTTTATATTTAATGGCTATTATTGATTTAGATGAAAAAAAAAATTACATGCATATTTCCTATTCGCAACAATTTTTTTTTTCCTAGGTCCGGGCTGATCAAAAACGTAATCTAATTGTTTATTCCAGTGACATTTAATTTAGAATTTGTTTTTTATTTGTATTTTATTGTATACTTAAATGACTTAGCAGAATTCAATTTAATTGCTAAGAATAACTGATGATTGTATTTATTACCTACGGGTATCTCTTATCAATTTTGACTACCTACCTAATAATACTATCTGACTTAAATATGACTGTATCTGTGTTTTTGTGTGTTATTGGACAACATAACGACATAATCTCAACAAGATCTACATTGTATTCAACTGTATCAATCGAAGAGATAGATTAGTTCATCTAATTGGTTTTCACACACACAAATGCACACTTGCTTTCTCAACTCACTTTAGACATTGGCAGAATAGTCGACACCGGCTTTGCTTGCCATACAACAAAAATAGAATAGAATAGACATAATCTAGACATAATAATTTATTTATTTTTTCTGAAATATATTGTATTTTCATCACTTTACCTGTTGCATACAATAAACAAACTGATAACGCATCGACTGAATTATTATTATAATCACTAAACGTGCGGACATATAATACATAAACACAGGCGCCGTACCTACGCGCTTTGCGAGACGTCGCAAAAAATATGGAGTTCAACATGTTCGAAAAAAAATTGCCTATAACATGGCGAGGGACCCTTAAGGCTTCTACATACCGGGGCGACTTGTCGCGCGACGCGACGCGACACAAAGGCACCGCCCCTCCCGCGACAGGCGGGGCCTTTGTGCCGTGTCGCGTCGCGCGACAAGTCGCGCTGGTATGTAGAAGCCTTTATAGTGTGTAAGCAATTCAATGTTTTTAAGAAATTATTCCAATTTACTTTAATGTTTTTTGGAATAGGATCGTCCTATCCAATTTTGCATAACCATAATTTCTGCAAAATACTTAATCTTTGCAATTATAATTGTCGGTGAAAATAGGCCTAGTGGGTCATAAATTTACGAAACTATCGATAAGATAGTTCTTTTCTCTAAAACAAATACTTGAAAGCAATCTTGAAACTGTTAAGTTTGTTTATCTGTAGGTTGTGATAAGTGAGATAGTAAGTGAAAGTGATATTAATTCTTCAGCTCTCACAGTACAACAAATACAGCAGTTCAACTTAGAGTTGAAATTAAGATCATCATCATCATCGCATCAATTAAGGGTGATGCGCTAAGGTAGCCCGCGAAATTCAAATTTTCTTAAGTTTTTTGCAATTTGCAGATCAGTAACAGGTTGTATGTTGATCTAAATATGATTCGCGGCCATAACAACTAAGGCTTTACAGAATTGTTATGGCTGCGAATCATATTTAGATCAACATACGTAAGAAATACTACTCTGTTTAATTAATTATATTTCAGATCGCCGTTCATAAAATTGGAATCAAGACTTCGTTTGATTCCCAATTATAGCAACTGTATTTGAACAGACAATGATTATTATGTTTAAGAATTATTACTCACATGATATTCCCAGAATGGTGACGAGAAAAACGAGGCACGATTTGCTCAAGAGCATGAATGTTCTAGTTTCTGAATTAAAATGTGCTCTGGAGTAGTCCGCGTCTGCTTATATCCCGAGGAGCCAATAACAAGATAACTCTTCCCGAATGGAAGATTCCACTAACCGTGACTACTGATACTTGCAATCTAGGGTCAGGTCATGTATCATCTAACTGACCTTATTTTTGCGGATCTGGGATACAAGTTGCGCGAAAGACAATTCCACGAAAGATACTTTAGCGCGAACCCACTTGCACGAAAAGACATTTTCGCGAGTGAACTTTTGCGAGAAAGGACTTTTGCCCGAAGACACTTGCGCGAAAAGACATTTCCGTGGATGGACTATTGCGCGAAGACTTATGCGCGAATGGACTTTTGCGCGAAAGGCACTTGCGCGAAGGACACTTGCACGAAAGACACTTGCGCGAAAAAGTTGCGGATTTTTTTAAATATATTATGCAGGGTCAAATTAAATCAGCTAACGAAACTCCGCCAACGTGATGGGTATTAGTATCTAAACACGAAAAAATAAAAATGAGATTTGACGATTATTTTTTTTTGGGGTCGACAACCGCTAGTAGTTTTGTTGGTTGGCTAGCTAATTTAATTTGTCCCTGTAGGTATATTTGTTTCTTATTTATGTGCACACAAAAAAATACAAAGAGTTACTTACGAGATATTGTAACATTTGAGTACCTGCTTATTTCTTAAGTTTTTTTTTTCTATTTATTTTATGGATAATATTTTTGTGTTCACCAAAAATCTTAAGGTACATCTATGTATGCATTTCTAAAATATTGATCTTAAACCCGTTTAATTGTTTTACTATAATTAAACTACTCGGCCAACAAAATATGTTACATCAAACAAATTCCAAATTAACACCAAGATATAACACTTTTTTATTGTAGTGCGCTGCAAATATTCTATTGTAACAATAACTATTTTATTCTTCCTCGAAAAATACTGATCGTGCACCAAATATTCCTGAATGTTACACAAAATTTTGGGTTGTTACCGGCCAAACCCGATTTCAGGACAAACTAGTTTAACCTAGGCTAAACTTGTTCTTCCTATACGCGATAGGATTAACTAGTATAGCCTAGGCTAAACTAGTTTGTCCTAAGCCCGATAGGATAAACCAGTTTAGCCTAGGTCGAATCGGTTTATCCTAGTTAGAATTTACATGCTTTAGGATAAAATGGTACGTCCTAATCTGAAATCTGATTGAGCGTGCTGCGGGAGCGGCGTGACAGAAACGAATCGCAGCAAAACCGACTCCACGTAGTCTTGTCTGCCCTACCCCTAGAGTGTTATTTAAATTCGCGTAGGCGCGTAGGGGCGAGGCGGCCCGCGAGCTGAGGAGCAGGTGGTTTCAACGCTAGCCGCCGCGGCTGAGGCTGGCCGGCTGAGCCGGCCAGCAAGCCGAAGCCTCGGTGGTGAGCGTGAAACACATCTGTGACGATAAGCTCGCATGGGACCGCTGGAGCTCTGCAGCACCGGAGCCGTGACAGAAAACATGCCTGCTGCATGCTTGCTTCACGTTTATCATATTAGACTAGACAGGCTAAACTGGTTTATCCTATCGGGCTTAGGACAAACTATTTTAGCCTAGGCTATACTAGTTAATCCTCAGCCCGATAGGAAGAACTAGTTTAGCCTAGGCTAAACTAGTTTGTCCTGAAATCGGGTTTGGCCGGTAACATTGGGCATTAATTGGTGTTTGATTCAAATACATTTTGCAGTGCATTATCTGAAGTAAAACTAAAAAAATAAATGCTTGTTTTTAAAATTAGGTGTATTCTCTCTCTCGTTATGATATATTTTAATTAACATATTTTGGTGCACATTCAGTATATTTGGTGGAACACAGGCAAAATTAGGTAAATGAAATGGGAATAAATTGAAGTACTTTTAAATACCATCCTTATTTTATTATTTTTCTTTTCATCGTCTTTTTATTGTTTTTCAACATGGGTGCATTTTCATCGTTTTCGAGGTCATTGATAACAAAATTAGGGTCAAAATCAAAATTCAAGTAGCACCACCGAAAATTTGTAAATGTTTTGTTATGGGTGTCGTTTACAAGGTTTTCGAGGCCGCTGACAACGATGATGAGGGCAAAATCTAAATTCAAGAAGGCGCCACTGAAAATTCGCAAATTTTTCGTCGTGTTTTGGAATTTATAAATAAAATTTATCTGAAATCCTTACAACAAACCCTTTCATTTGATATGTCACACGACACAGTTTGCAAAACTTTTATTTTTAATTTTCTCATTTGGCCCCCAAAGTGACCATACTCAAAATTAATCTATTGACGTTACACGTCCGTGTTTGAATCACAGAAACTTTCTATTTAATCGGTCCAGTAGATTCGGTTCGGAGCAAATTAGCTGTGACAGACAGATACACGAGTGAGGCATAAGGCAGTGATTCCCAAAGTGGTCCAGATGGACCCCCAGGGTCCATGTGAGACTTGACAGGAGTCTAACTATAACAAAGCAAAAAAAAATTTACCGGTGATTTTTGACAGGCTGTATTGCGCTGAAAAATGGTCTTATTGATTGAGACTTTAAAAAGAGCATCCTAAACCTTTAAGATTGCAGTTGCACGCCTCTTAAGCGAAGCGTTGAGGTTGTGCTCTACTCTCGACATTTCAAAAAAAGCAGTTTTCTCGAAACTGAAATAGATTTTTTTTATTTATATCGCACTTACAGGTTAATATGAGTGTACTAATATCAAGCCAAATAATTTGTCAGACACATAAAATATAATTCAATACCAATTATTTTGTTTAACATAGTAAATAATAACATTAAAAATGATCTTACCTGGACGTCCGTGTGTCTGTGTTTATACAGTATGTAACAAAAACCCTGTTCCTTTTTTATACTTTAACCTACAAGCACAACATTGGTGAAGTTATAATTAAAAAAAAATTAAGAATTGGCTAGTCGAGAAGTCAAAATCAAAGAACTAAAGAGGTAAGAAATCAGTTAAACATTACAAATACGATATTAATGATTAAATATTTATTTTAATTATTTTTGTTGAACAGTTTTTATAAATGATTTGTTTTATTACGTATGTATACCGATTCTTAAAACGTAGGTAGAAGGAACAACAGGGTTTTTGTTACATATTGTAGATTGGTGTATGTGGCAGAGAAATTGGTCGAAAACATTATAGTACCGGATAATTTATTTTTTTATTATCTAAAGTCATACACTACGGACTTTCTCAATTAATATGCAACAGTAGCATACAGTTCAATTCACTGTCGTTTAATTATTATTCATAGAAAACTAATATACGACTGTATTTTTTTGTATATCTATCTATTTATTATAGTATTTTTTTTCCTCACCTTATAATTATGACGCCACTAAACCATAGCAGAGTTATCTGTTTTTTTTTATAATTGTTTTTTGTATTTATTTATTATTATTTATAATTGTTTTTTATTTTATTTCTTGTGATTAATTATTTAGCTTGTGATTAAATAAAAAAAAGGACAAACGTTACTGATTTGTTTCCGGAATTTTGAAAAGAAAAGTGCGAGTGAATCGATGTCAGTGTTTGCCAGTGCCAGAAATAGTAGATTGTTATACAAGGGTCGAAAGGAATCAATTCCCATACGAGGTATTTAGACTATAGTCCGAGTTCCCATACGGCTATAGTCCGAGTAGGAATTTATGACTTTCACCCGTGTTAAACACTGTACTTTTCATTTCGAATATAAGGAAAGTAATTTTTTTTAGTTTTTCTAAAATACTTGATTTGATGTTTGCATTTCATAAAATCATTGTACCTATGTATTTAAATATCTTTCCTTTGAAATTTCAGACAAAAGATTTTCGAATACTGTATTTGTCTCGTTTTTAACCGAATCAGTCAACATTTCCGAATCACTTGAACTAATTTTTATTAATTAATCAAATATTAGTCTATAAAACCGATATTTTGAAATTCGGTGCAGCTTACAGAGTTAGTATCCCGCCAAATTATTAGTCTTTTTTAAATTTTAAACATGAAAGTCACCGCCGCGGGCCGTCCCGCTTAATAGGTATTTTTTTTTTCATTCACAAGACCGCAGCATTCTTTTTTATTTTAATTGTTTTTAGGGTTCCGTACCAAAATGGTAAAAAGGAACCCTTATGGTGAGACTAAGTCTGTCTGTCTGTCTGTCACACCTGGATATATCAAGAACTACTAATGTTATCAACTTGAAATTTAGAATAGTTTTAGATGACGTTTGCCCAACTATTTTGCAAACAAGAAAGAAATTTAAAAAAAAAAAATTATTTGCAAAAGGGACTGAAAGGCTGTCTTAAAAATTTGAAGTGAGGCTACTAGGGCATGTGGAGTATCATATGAAAGAGCGCGGTTTGCACATTTTCAAACCTTTTTTTCTTTTCTTTAGGTAGCATAGATTCCGACTTTTGATAAAAAATATAAAAAAAATACCGTTCACCCCGTTATCTCCGAAGTTTGCATAGATAAAAATCTGAAATTATTGATAGAAGTTTATGTAAAGATTACAGAAAATATAAAACCATGTATCTAAATAGCACAGTTTTTCAGAACTCATCAACATCATATATACGTACGGAACCCTCGGTGCGCGAGTCCGACTCGCTCTTGACCGGTTTTTTATTTTTATTACATATGTATGTAAAAAATTTCGTAGACTACCTAACCAAATATAGTTCTATTTTTTAAATTCATTTCCGCCCTAGAGAGGAAGCAATTACTATGAGTCTTTTCCGCCCAAGGGTGGGGATCAGCGTCTTCCACCCGCTACTCGGATCAAACAAACACTACTTTCCGAGTATGAGAAATGAAAAAGTAAGTACCTTAGCTACCTAGCTAGCTTAGCTTAGCTTAGTTAGCTTTTATTTTATATTGTAATAATATTATATTTGTTATGTTTGCGTGTATTAGGTACGTAATGTAAATTAAATACTGGACAGGGCCATTATTCGATACTTCTATAAAAGTACAGAAAGCCGAGGAAGATTGAACTTTTAGTACATTTTATTATAAAATTATTTATTTACCCGTCTGTGGTGATTCACTAAAGGGGATAGTATATGATTGACCTGCATGTTTGTACATATTTCAGTTTCAGCTAAATAATTAAAAATATTTTCAAAAGTTGTAGGTACGTGTCTTTATGTCAACACTCGTAACGTACATCAATGTAATAAGTAAATCATTATAATCGTGGAGTTTTGATGTCAAATTATTCTTTAAAAGTATTTTCTCTCGAATTTACAGAAATGTATCAAAATATAATTAGTCAAAAAATATTGTATGTAAAATTAATATAGGTTCAGCCGTTTTGAGAAAACGTCTTTATGGGCCTGGCGTTTATTGCTTTTAATAATTAAAATCAGTTTTGCATTTTGGTTTTTTCATTGCAATAATTAATTAATCCTGTTAAAATTGCCATATCCTGTTAAAATCGCCTTATCACACCAATATTATAAAGGCAAAGGTTTGTGAGTGTGTGTGTACTTCTTCACGCTCACACGGCTGGACCAATTTTGATAAATTTTTGTATGCTGTATTTTAGCTGACATCCTGGATTAACATTTAGGCTACTTTTTATCCCGAAATTCCCACGGAATCGAGACTTACGCGGGTGAAACCGCGGGGCGCAGCTAGTGATTACTAAAACAATTTTTTTTTTACTGGTTGGTACTTAACTGACACGAAAAAACACTGAATTAAAAAAAATGTTGACCTTACACTGTTGATTATTTGAAATTTGGTTTTCTTCCATCAAAGGCAGACAAACGATTTATGCAACAAAGTATTGAGCAATGACTCTATGAAACCATTGAAGCTTGAAGATCATAATATAATATATAATAAGGTGTCATTTTATAAAAATAAGCTTTTATTTAAATGCTCTAAAAAGAAGAAAATAAACATTAAATCAAACCCACCAATATATATATTCAATCAATCAACTCAGCCTGCAGCAGTCCACTGCTGGACATAGGCCTCTCTCAGGCTGCGCCACAACACCCTGTCCCCCACGTTCCGCATCCAGTCTGTCCCAGCCACCTTTTTAAGGTCGTCGGTCCATCTAGCTGGGGGGCGTCCCACACTACGCTTGCCGATACGTGGTCTCCACTCCAGGACTCGTCTGCTCCACCGGCCATCGGTCCTTCGACAAACATGGCCAGCCCACTGCCACTTCAGCTTGCTTAGTCTGCAGGCTATGTCGGTAACTCCGGTTCTCCTCTGGATAACTTCATTTCTTATCTTATCCTCCAGAGAAACTCCGAGCATAGCCCGCTCCATAGCACGCTGAGCGACCTTGAATTTGTGGACCAGCCCGACTGTCAGTGTCCACGTCTCGGCACCGTATGTCATAACGGGCAGGACGCACTGGTTGAAGACCTTAGTCTTCAAACACTGCGGGATTGGCGACGAGAAGACTTGACGAAGTTTTCCAAACGCTGCCCAACCCAACCGGATCCTTTTGTCGGCTTCTTTCTCAAATTTGTGCCTACCAAGCTGGAAAACTTGCCCTAGGTAGACGTACTCCTTCACATCTTCGAGAAGCGACCCTTGGATGTGGATTGGATTTGGCAAGACGTGCGAATTGTACATGACTTTCGTCTTGTCCAAATTCATGCCGATGCCAACCCGCCGAGAGGCTCCATTTAGGCAATTGCATTTAGGCATTTGTGCAATACTCGTATATATTACAATACATTACACAATTTCTAAGATATGAAAGCTTGTCGCGAGATTTACTTGTGTTGATGTAGGTATTAACCTATTTTGTAAAATACATACTTTTTTTTCTTAAATTAACATAATGTCATGATCAGCATATTTATTGTATTCTTGTTACCTACACAACGATATCTTAATCCGCAAACCAGCTAACTCCTTATGAGCAAATTCAGGAGACACTTAAAACTTTATAATATTTTGTTTAGACTACTTATGAAAAAATCTAAAATATCGTTGGTGGATAATATCTTAAGGTGTTAAAATGTTAAATAAAAAAAAATCTTTATTAAAACCAAAATCAACATCTTAAATCTTAAAATGTGTTTGACGAAATGTGGAGTTAGCTGGTTTGCGAATTAAGGTATCGACAAGTAAATCTCGCGACAAACTTTTATATCATATAATTTGTGTAATGTAATATATAGATGTGTTTGATTTAATTTAAAGTTTATTTTCTTCTTTTAGATAAAAGCTTGTTTTTAAAAATATTTTTGTACTATCAATTTATTTTTATTTTTAACCATTTTATTTTTCTTATTCTTCTCAGCAAACCCTTTCCTTTGCATATTATGGAGTGCACAAAAAATAACTAGTCCGCCATCTTGGACCGTCAGCCATATTGGTTTCAGAATGATGTCACTTAGCTAACCATGCATTGTTATCGAAACCAAACGTGTACCTATGCAAAATTTTATGTCAATCGGTTGAGGATAATTGCTTTAAAATTCATTTGCAAGATTTGACCCGAACATACATACAAACATTGCAAATTAAATAAAAGCTTGTAAAAACACACACCACCACCACTTAGATGCTTACAGGTGAACTCGAAAAACGTGGGACGCATCTTTCTGCTAAGATATTAAAACCTACGCTTTCATGCTCTGCGCCCCACGTTTTTTCACCTGTAAGCATGTATGTGGTGTGTATAACCTCTTGGGTCATCAACCCGGATGGTTATTTTATTATCCGGATGGTTATTTTATTATTTTTAAGGCGCATAAAAACGTGACTTTTAGTTTATTTTTTTAATCTACATTAAAATATACTCTTCTTTTTCATCTTCTTATGTACGTATCTGTCTGTCTGTTTGTTATTGTCAGATCTAGCAACGAATCTAAGCCCCTCTACAATTCAATTTTTCTTGGAGTTCCCTATTAACCACATATTTTCCAATACGACATCTTTCATAAACAACATTATTTTTAGTACCTGAATATAATTTGTTCAGAATAAGGAACTGAATCGATTTCAATCATTTTTACACCATGTTATATTTTGTCCCAAAATTATTTAAGTGTGATGGAAAATGTTATCACCATTTAATTACTTAAAATACAATCGCCGCCGCCGCGCCGGCTGTCAGTTAGGTACCTACTGCCAAATTATTATCAATGAGCGCAAGACCACCCTGGAGTCGCGGGGGCGCCGTTAGCATGTTTTTGTACGGACAACCCGGCAACATAATAACCTTATAACTTTGTGATTTTTCATGAAATTTCAACTTTGAAATTTTGTACATAGATTATTTACATAAAAATACTAGCTAGACACGTGTTTCGGGTTTCGCATAATATACTAAAACTAATATTGTATAGTTTTATTATTAATAAACCCTGGGTGCAGACCTGGCGGTCATTGTGGACTTTAGAACGAACTATCATAAATAAATGCGTATCTAAAATTTCGTGTTTCCACTGTGTACCGTTGAGGAGTTTCCTCGTCTGGAGCCAATCCTGGGAGCAGCCACCAGATCATGCTGGAGTTTAGAACGGACTATCATAAATAAATGCGTTTATAAAACTTAGTGCTTGCACTGTGTACCGTTGAGGAGTTCCCTCGTGTGGAGCCAATCCTGGGTGCAGCAGCCAACTCATAGTGAACTGTAAAACGAACTATCATAAATAAATGCGTATGTAAAATTTCGTGTCTGCACTGTTGACCATTCAAACTCAAAGCATTTATTTCAAATAAACCAGTTACAGGCACTTTTGAATTGTCAAGGTCAGTCAGAAAAATTAAGCTAGTTGCCCATTACAAAGCGTAGTAGGTACCTATGGAGAAGAATGGACAAGAAACTTCACGGACACTCTTTTAAATTAACTTATGGTTACAAAATATTGGTTACATCATTCATGTTGAAATTATATTTGTAAGAACCAGCTTAATCGGATACCAACAAGTGGCCGAAAAATAGTTTGCAAATTTTGAAGCGGACAACTTACATACGAACATTGCAAGTTACGCTGACAACAGGTAAACCGCTGTCACTGTCAGACTGCATACAAAAGAAAGAGAAGCGCGATGACACAACGCTTGTAATTTATTGCAAATGCAAAATATGAAGCAATTATTTATTTACTCAAAGATGAGTTGAGTTATCGAAAAAAAAAACCGGCCAAGTACGTGTCGGACCACGCTCAATGAAAGGTTCCGTAGTTGGGATGAATTTATCCCAAGATCAAACTTAACATTGTAGTTGAAAAACGAATGATCCCCATACATTCCATCTGCAAATGTAAGTTTGTACGCACAATATTGAGTGATTTACCATGTTATTTTAAGATAACAGACTTCTTATAGGTTTTCCTGTTATCTATAAGTAAAGAACTATTTTCTGTATTTTTATCAAAACTTTAGGCTCAGTAATTTCGGAGATATGGGGGGGAATGGTCATTTTTGATCTATTTTCTTAAATAATTTCAAAAGTGTGTATTTTAAAATTATAAAATATATATATATATAAAATTGTAAAAACAAGCTGTTTCATTTAATATGTCACACGGTACAGTCAACAAAACTTTTTTTTAAATTTTCTAATTTGCCCCACAAAAGTGACCTGCTTAATCAAAATTAATTTATTTACGTAACTCGTCCATATTTGGGTCACAGACGTTCATATGTGTACCAAATTTGAACTTAATCGGTCCAGTAGATTCGGAGCAAATCTGCTGTGACAGACGGACACACGAGTGATCCTATAAGGGTTCCTTTTATTCTTTTGAGGTGCGGAACCCTAACAACCAAGTTCTGCATTCTTGTTATTAATTAAATACCAACCGTACGATGATATAATTTAATACAGATATTTTGGATTGAAACTCAAAATAAATTTTATGGTTAATTTGTATCGAGATTTTTTTTCTAAACGTGTTTTGGGTCACAACCAAGTTCTGCGAAATATGTTCAAGAATAACATATTATTTTTCTTCCGCTACCACAAAGTATATAGATTTGGCAATTTTTTTGTTTAAGACAAGCCTGCTTTTATCATTTGCCTCTTGTAAGTGCTTTAAATACATACATAAACTCACGCCTTCTTTCCATGGGGGTAGGCAGAAACTATAGAACGCTTCTTTCTTTTTGCTTCGCCTACGTTCATACATCTAGTCATACACGCACGCCGGTTGCGAGTACTATGCACCTGACCTTTCTGAAGAACATCACCAATTTGGTCACTATATGTCCTTCTAGGGCGTCCCCTCCCGGCGTTTCCACTCACCTCTGCTTTATAAATACCTTTTGTTAGTCGCCTTTCACTCATCCTCTCTACATGACCAAACCATCTAAGCATACTGTTTTCAATCTTTGTCACTACATCTTCTTTTAAACTGCACCGTTGCCTTATCACCTCATTTTTCAGCCTATCATTCATAGTCACGCCAGACATGCTTCGCAAGGAACGCATTTCCACAGCATTTATTCTACTTTCATGCTTCTTTTGCCACACCCAACATTCACTTCCATACATAAGCGTAGGCACCAGCACACCATTGTGAACAGCCAGTCGATCCATTTTGGGCATCGACTGATTGGTCACAATCGCATGTATAGCACCATTCACTTTATTTCCCACATTTACTCTCCTTTCCACATCTTCATCAATCTTTCCATCTCTTGTAAACTGACTCCCCAAATATATAAACTCACTTACTTGCTCCACACTCTTATCATTTATTTTCACATCACACACCGATACATCCTCATCTCTTTCAAACACCATAACCTTCGTCTTATTCACATTTATATTCATCCCTTTCCTCTTATATGCTTCATCCATCCCGGTCACCATGTCTTGCAACTGTTCTGCAGACGACGCAAGTAGAACTTGATCATCTGCGTATAGAAGGCACTTGACAGGCGCAACTCATTAATTCTCAATCCGCACTCACTCTCTTTTAAATCTATCAGACAACAGACTATCCATGTACAAGTTGAACAGCCATGGTGACGCTACACAACCCTGTCTAACACCCCTTGAGATGCAGAACCAGTCTGTGTATGCCCCATTTAACCTAATACAAGCACTGGAATCCTTGTTTGCACCTTAAATAAAATCTTGTATTATAAATAATTCGCACGGAAGGTAAAAAATCATGGAAAATTTTCACAGTGTGGGATGAGATATCAATAAAAGCTAGCATTTGTCAATTAAAAGACATAATTTTAAAATAAATGTTTATATTCACATATAGATGAGTTTCTTACAATTTTTATACCTATACTTAAGCAACGTGAGTACTGTGTTTACAGAAGACTTAACCTCTTAAACCCTCTAGAAATCCCATTTTCATTTGATGTAGATTGTGAAGGAACTTTAGTAAAGGTCTGCCTCGAAATGGGTCATCGTCGCGAGGATTGCCAGAATTTGGTGGTTGATAGTAAATGTAAACTGGTGTCTGCTGATAGGGAGAATACGGTATTCCATTGGGTAGCTCGTTGCCGTAACCATTTGGTAGTGAAGGTTGTGGGTTACCGTATCCGTACGAATCCACGTTGGCGTATTGTTGGGCTGCGGTGAATCCACCTCCCGAGAAGCCTAAATGAAAAAAAAAACAAACATTTAAAAAATCATAATTATCAATGGATTATGTTCTATTTTACATAACGGCGATTTGAAATATAATTTTCAACACATTAGCTCAAAAAATGCATTTACGAAGCTTGTATAATTTGTTCGAAAGTTAAAAATTACGCAGCATACACCGGAATGTGCGTAAAATAGGTACTTTCACCTAAGTACATGTTTTACCGCATACTTGGTTGTATAGCACCATGCGGTTTTTTTTATAGCTACAGGAAAGTCCTTATCTTTTTGAGAAATTTTGTTTTGCTTTTACAGATTTTGAAACAAAATTACAGTCAGCAGGAAAGTGGGCAAGTGTCACAAAAACTTTGTTTTATGCCGATCGACCCTCTTTCTTATAAGGATCAAAAACCTCTATCGGACTAAAATACTTTTCCCATACATTTCGTAGGAAATGAGACTCGAACTTACATTTTTTACTATCGATAAACTGGCCGATACAATAAAGACTGATCAAAAAACAAATAAAGAACAATAATTTCTACTTTGAGTATTATTTTACCATAAAATTAAAAACTTGAAACTTTACATTTGGACTCACCTAGAAATTTTACTTTTGTTCTCTACTGTTACGAGTTCAAAATGGTAGCCGTTTTGACGTGCCTCATAGGTTTATTCTGTTTACTACAGAGCGGGTACCAGCTGATAATTTGCTAGGATTAATTCCATAGAGAATCGTGATAGGTAAGTAAATCTTTGAGTTCCTGAACACTGTCGTATTTCTTTTTATAAAGTTTAATTTGAAATAGCGCCACATAAAAATAGGAGGTCACGGTATAGGACCATAATTATGTTTGCATCCACTGCCTTACGAACTGCCGGAATTCGATTGATGCGATTTCGAAATTCGAAGTTTATTTATTTTTTGTTTGTTTTTGGCCAGTCTTCATTGTAGCGTTCCATCTATCCATCATAAAAAACTAAGTTAGAGTGTCATTTCTTACGAAATGTATTGAATTGCTTACGAAATGTATTGAAAACATTGAATTGCTTACACACTATAAAGGCTTCTACATACCAGCGCGACGCGACGCGACACAAAGGCACCGCCCCTCCCGCGACAGGCGGGGCCTTTGTGCCGTGTCGCGTCGCGCGACAAGTCGCGCTGGTATGTAGAAGCCTTTATAGTGTGTAAGCAATTCAATGTTTTTAAGAAATTATTCCAATTTACTTTAATGTTTTTTGGAATAGGATCGTCCTATCCAATTTTGCATAACCATAATTTCTGCAAAATACTTAATCTTTGCAATTATAATTGTCGGTGAAAATAGGCCTAGTGGGTCATAAATTTACGAAACTATCGATAAGATAGTTCTTTTCTCTAAAACAAATACTTGAAAGCAATCTTGAAACTGTTAAGTTTGTTTATCTGTATAGGTTGTGATAAGTGAGATAGTAAGTGAAAGTGATATTAATTCTTCAGCTCTCACAGTACAACAAATACAGCAGTTCAACTTAGAGTTGAAATTAAGATCATCATCATCATCGCATCAATTAAGGGTGATGCGCTAAGGTAGCCCGCGAAATTCAAATTTTCTTAAGTTTTTTGCAATTTGCAGATCAGTAACAGGTTGTATGTTGATCTAAATATGATTCGCGGCCATAACAACTAAGGCTTTACAGAATTGTTATGGCTGCGAATCATATTTAGATCAACATACGTAAGAAATACTACTTTGTTTAATTAATTATATTTCAGATCGCCGTTCATAAAATTGGAATCAAGACTTCGTTTGATTCCCAATTATAGCAACTGTATTTGAACAGACAATGATTATTATGTTTAAGAATTATTACTCACATGATATTCCCAGAATGGTGACGAGAAAAACGAGGCACGATTTGCTCAAGAGCATGAATGTTCTAGTTTCTGAATTAAAATGTGCTCTGGAGTAGTCCGCGTCTGCTTATATCCCGAGGAGCCAATAACAAGATAACTCTTCCCGAATGGAAGATTCCACTAACCGTGACTACTGATACTTGCAATCTAGGGTCAGGTCATGTATCATCTAACTGACCTTATTTTTGCGGATCTGGGATACAAGTTGCGCGAAAGACAATTCCACGAAAGATACTTTAGCGCGAACCCACTTGCACGAAAAGACATTTTCGCGAGTGAACTTTTGCGAGAAAGGACTTTTGCCCGAAGACACTTGCGCGAAAAGACATTTCCGTGGATGGACTATTGCGCGAAGACTTATGCGCGAATGGACTTTTGCGCGAAAGGCACTTGCGCGAAGGACACTTGCACGAAAGACACTTGCGCGAAAAAGTTGCGGATTTTTTTAAATATATTATGCAGGGTCAAATTAAATCAGCTAACGAAACTCCGCCAACGTGATGGGTATTAGTATCTAAACACGAAAAAATAAAAATGAGATTTGACGATTATTTTTTTTTGGGGTCGACAACCGCTAGTAGTTTTGTTGGTTGGCTAGCTAATTTAATTTGTCCCTGTAGGTATATTTGTTTCTTATTTATGTGCACACAAAAAAATACAAAGAGTTACTTACGAGATATTGTAACATTTGAGTACCTGCTTATTTCTTAAGTTTTTTTTTTCTATTTATTTTATGGATAATATTTTTGTGTTCACCAAAAATCTTAAGGTACATCTATGTATGCATTTCTAAAATATTGATCTTAAACCCGTTTAATTGTTTTACTATAATTAAACTACTCGGCCAACAAAATATGTTACATCAAACAAATTCCAAATTAACACCAAGATATAACACTTTTTTATTGTAGTGCGCTGCAAATATTCTATTGTAACAATAACTATTTTATTCTTCCTCGAAAAATACTGATCGTGCACCAAATATTCCTGAATGTTACACAAAATTTTGGGTTGTTACCGGCCAAACCCGATTTCAGGACAAACTAGTTTAACCTAGGCTAAACTTGTTCTTCCTATACGCGATAGGATTAACTAGTATAGCCTAGGCTAAACTAGTTTGTCCTAAGCCCGATAGGATAAACCAGTTTAGCCTAGGTCGAATCGGTTTATCCTAGTTAGAATTTACATGCTTTAGGATAAAATGGTACGTCCTAATCTGAAATCTGATTGAGCGTGCTGCGGGAGCGGCGTGACAGAAACGAATCGCAGCAAAACCGACTCCACGTAGTCTTGTCTGCCCTACCCCTAGAGTGTTATTTAAATTCGCGTAGGCGCGTAGGGGCGAGGCGGCCCGCGAGCTGAGGAGCAGGTGGTTTCAACGCTAGCCGCCGCGGCTGAGGCTGGCCGGCTGAGCCGGCCAGCAAGCCGAAGCCTCGGTGGTGAGCGTGAAACACATCTGTGACGATAAGCTCGCATGGGACCGCTGGAGCTCTGCAGCACCGGAGCCGTGACAGAAAACATGCCTGCTGCATGCTTGCTTCACGTTTATCATATTAGACTAGACAGGCTAAACTGGTTTATCCTATCGGGCTTAGGACAAACTATTTTAGCCTAGGCTATACTAGTTAATCCTCAGCCCGATAGGAAGAACTAGTTTAGCCTAGGCTAAACTAGTTTGTCCTGAAATCGGGTTTGGCCGGTAACATTGGGCATTAATTGGTGTTTGATTCAAATACATTTTGCAGTGCATTATCTGAAGTAAAACTAAAAAAATAAATGCTTGTTTTTAAAATTAGGTGTATTCTCTCTCTCGTTATGATATATTTTAATTAACATATTTTGGTGCACATTCAGTATATTTGGTGGAACACAGGCAAAATTAGGTAAATGAAATGGGAATAAATTGAAGTACTTTTAAATACCATCCTTATTTTATTATTTTTCTTTTCATCGTCTTTTTATTGTTTTTCAACATGGGTGCATTTTCATCGTTTTCGAGGTCATTGATAACAAAATTAGGGTCAAAATCAAAATTCAAGTAGCACCACCGAAAATTTGTAAATGTTTTGTTATGGGTGTCGTTTACAAGGTTTTCGAGGCCGCTGACAACGATGATGAGGGCAAAATCTAAATTCAAGAAGGCGCCACTGAAAATTCGCAAATTTTTCGTCGTGTTTTGGAATTTATAAATAAAATTTATCTGAAATCCTTACAACAAACCCTTTCATTTGATATGTCACACGACACAGTTTGCAAAACTTTTATTTTTAATTTTCTCATTTGGCCCCCAAAGTGACCATACTCAAAATTAATCTATTGACGTTACACGTCCGTGTTTGAATCACAGAAACTTTCTATTTAATCGGTCCAGTAGATTCGGTTCGGAGCAAATTAGCTGTGACAGACAGATACACGAGTGAGGCATAAGGCAGTGATTCCCAAAGTGGTCCAGATGGACCCCCAGGGTCCATGTGAGACTTGACAGGAGTCTAACTATAACAAAGCAAAAAAAAATTTACCGGTGATTTTTGACAGGCTGTATTGCGCTGAAAAATGGTCTTATTGATTGAGACTTTAAAAAGAGCATCCTAAACCTTTAAGATTGCAGTTGCACGCCTCTTAAGCGAAGCGTTGAGGTTGTGCTCTACTCTCGACATTTCAAAAAAAGCAGTTTTCTCGAAACTGAAATAGATTTTTTTTATTTATATCGCACTTACAGGTTAATATGAGTGTACTAATATCAAGCCAAATAATTTGTCAGACACATAAAATATAATTCAATACCAATTATTTTGTTTAACATAGTAAATAATAACATTAAAAATGATCTTACCTGGACGTCCGTGTGTCTGTGTTTATACAGTATGTAACAAAAACCCTGTTCCTTTTTTATACTTTAACCTACAAGCACAACATTGGTGAAGTTATAATTAAAAAAAAATTAAGAATTGGCTAGTCGAGAAGTCAAAATCAAAGAACTAAAGAGGTAAGAAATCAGTTAAACATTACAAATACGATATTAATGATTAAATATTTATTTTAATTATTTTTGTTGAACAGTTTTTATAAATGATTTGTTTTATTACGTATGTATACCGATTCTTAAAACGTAGGTAGAAGGAACAACAGGGTTTTTGTTACATATTGTAGATTGGTGTATGTGGCAGAGAAATTGGTCGAAAACATTATAGTACCGGATAATTTATTTTTTTATTATCTAAAGTCATACACTACGGACTTTCTCAATTAATATGCAACAGTAGCATACAGTTCAATTCACTGTCGTTTAATTATTATTCATAGAAAACTAATATACGACTGTATTTTTTTGTATATCTATCTATTTATTATAGTATTTTTTTTCCTCACCTTATAATTATGACGCCACTAAACCATAGCAGAGTTATCTGTTTTTTTTTATAATTGTTTTTTGTATTTATTTATTATTATTTATAATTGTTTTTTATTTTATTTCTTGTGATTAATTATTTAGCTTGTGATTAAATAAAAAAAAGGACAAACGTTACTGATTTGTTTCCGGAATTTTGAAAAGAAAAGTGCGAGTGAATCGATGTCAGTGTTTGCCAGTGCCAGAAATAGTAGATTGTTATACAAGGGTCGAAAGGAATCAATTCCCATACGAGGTATTTAGACTATAGTCCGAGTTCCCATACGGCTATAGTCCGAGTAGGAATTTATGACTTTCACCCGTGTTAAACACTGTACTTTTCATTTCGAATATAAGGAAAGTAATTTTTTTTAGTTTTTCTAAAATACTTGATTTGATGTTTGCATTTCATAAAATCATTGTACCTATGTATTTAAATATCTTTCCTTTGAAATTTCAGACAAAAGATTTTCGAATACTGTATTTGTCTCGTTTTTAACCGAATCAGTCAACATTTCCGAATCACTTGAACTAATTTTTATTAATTAATCAAATATTAGTCTATAAAACCGATATTTTGAAATTCGGTGCAGCTTACAGAGTTAGTATCCCGCCAAATTATTAGTCTTTTTTAAATTTTAAACATGAAAGTCACCGCCGCGGGCCGTCCCGCTTAATAGGTATTTTTTTTTTCATTCACAAGACCGCAGCATTCTTTTTTATTTTAATTGTTTTTAGGGTTCCGTACCAAAATGGTAAAAAGGAACCCTTATGGTGAGACTAAGTCTGTCTGTCTGTCTGTCACACCTGGATATATCAAGAACTACTAATGTTATCAACTTGAAATTTAGAATAGTTTTAGATGACGTTTGCCCAACTATTTTGCAAACAAGAAAGAAATTTAAAAAAAAAAAATTATTTGCAAAAGGGACTGAAAGGCTGTCTTAAAAATTTGAAGTGAGGCTACTAGGGCATGTGGAGTATCATATGAAAGAGCGCGGTTTGCACATTTTCAAACCTTTTTTTCTTTTCTTTAGGTAGCATAGATTCCGACTTTTGATAAAAAATATAAAAAAAATACCGTTCACCCCGTTATCTCCGAAGTTTGCATAGATAAAAATCTGAAATTATTGATAGAAGTTTATGTAAAGATTACAGAAAATATAAAACCATGTATCTAAATAGCACAGTTTTTCAGAACTCATCAACATCATATATACGTACGGAACCCTCGGTGCGCGAGTCCGACTCGCTCTTGACCGGTTTTTTATTTTTATTACATATGTATGTAAAAAATTTCGTAGACTACCTAACCAAATATAGTTCTATTTTTTAAATTCATTTCCGCCCTAGAGAGGAAGCAATTACTATGAGTCTTTTCCGCCCAAGGGTGGGGATCAGCGTCTTCCACCCGCTACTCGGATCAAACAAACACTACTTTCCGAGTATGAGAAATGAAAAAGTAAGTACCTTAGCTACCTAGCTAGCTTAGCTTAGCTTAGTTAGCTTTTATTTTATATTGTAATAATATTATATTTGTTATGTTTGCGTGTATTAGGTACGTAATGTAAATTAAATACTGGACAGGGCCATTATTCGATACTTCTATAAAAGTACAGAAAGCCGAGGAAGATTGAACTTTTAGTACATTTTATTATAAAATTATTTATTTACCCGTCTGTGGTGATTCACTAAAGGGGATAGTATATGATTGACCTGCATGTTTGTACATATTTCAGTTTCAGCTAAATAATTAAAAATATTTTCAAAAGTTGTAGGTACGTGTCTTTATGTCAACACTCGTAACGTACATCAATGTAATAAGTAAATCATTATAATCGTGGAGTTTTGATGTCAAATTATTCTTTAAAAGTATTTTCTCTCGAATTTACAGAAATGTATCAAAATATAATTAGTCAAAAAATATTGTATGTAAAATTAATATAGGTTCAGCCGTTTTGAGAAAACGTCTTTATGGGCCTGGCGTTTATTGCTTTTAATAATTAAAATCAGTTTTGCATTTTGGTTTTTTCATTGCAATAATTAATTAATCCTGTTAAAATTGCCATATCCTGTTAAAATCGCCTTATCACACCAATATTATAAAGGCAAAGGTTTGTGAGTGTGTGTGTACTTCTTCACGCTCACACGGCTGGACCAATTTTGATAAATTTTTGTATGCTGTATTTTAGCTGACATCCTGGATTAACATTTAGGCTACTTTTTATCCCGAAATTCCCACGGAATCGAGACTTACGCGGGTGAAACCGCGGGGCGCAGCTAGTGATTACTAAAACAATTTTTTTTTTACTGGTTGGTACTTAACTGACACGAAAAAACACTGAATTAAAAAAAATGTTGACCTTACACTGTTGATTATTTGAAATTTGGTTTTCTTCCATCAAAGGCAGACAAACGATTTATGCAACAAAGTATTGAGCAATGACTCTATGAAACCATTGAAGCTTGAAGATCATAATATAATATATAATAAGGTGTCATTTTATAAAAATAAGCTTTTATTTAAATGCTCTAAAAAGAAGAAAATAAACATTAAATCAAACCCACCAATATATATATTCAATCAATCAACTCAGCCTGCAGCAGTCCACTGCTGGACATAGGCCTCTCTCAGGCTGCGCCACAACACCCTGTCCCCCACGTTCCGCATCCAGTCTGTCCCAGCCACCTTTTTAAGGTCGTCGGTCCATCTAGCTGGGGGGCGTCCCACACTACGCTTGCCGATACGTGGTCTCCACTCCAGGACTCGTCTGCTCCACCGGCCATCGGTCCTTCGACAAACATGGCCAGCCCACTGCCACTTCAGCTTGCTTAGTCTGCAGGCTATGTCGGTAACTCCGGTTCTCCTCTGGATAACTTCATTTCTTATCTTATCCTCCAGAGAAACTCCGAGCATAGCCCGCTCCATAGCACGCTGAGCGACCTTGAATTTGTGGACCAGCCCGACTGTCAGTGTCCACGTCTCGGCACCGTATGTCATAACGGGCAGGACGCACTGGTTGAAGACCTTAGTCTTCAAACACTGCGGGATTGGCGACGAGAAGACTTGACGAAGTTTTCCAAACGCTGCCCAACCCAACCGGATCCTTTTGTCGGCTTCTTTCTCAAATTTGTGCCTACCAAGCTGGAAAACTTGCCCTAGGTAGACGTACTCCTTCACATCTTCGAGAAGCGACCCTTGGATGTGGATTGGATTTGGCAAGACGTGCGAATTGTACATGACTTTCGTCTTGTCCAAATTCATGCCGATGCCAACCCGCCGAGAGGCTCCATTTAGGCAATTGCATTTAGGCATTTGTGCAATACTCGTATATATTACAATACATTACACAATTTCTAAGATATGAAAGCTTGTCGCGAGATTTACTTGTGTTGATGTAGGTATTAACCTATTTTGTAAAATACATACTTTTTTTTCTTAAATTAACATAATGTCATGATCAGCATATTTATTGTATTCTTGTTACCTACACAACGATATCTTAATCCGCAAACCAGCTAACTCCTTATGAGCAAATTCAGGAGACACTTAAAACTTTATAATATTTTGTTTAGACTACTTATGAAAAAATCTAAAATATCGTTGGTGGATAATATCTTAAGGTGTTAAAATGTTAAATAAAAAAAAATCTTTATTAAAACCAAAATCAACATCTTAAATCTTAAAATGTGTTTGACGAAATGTGGAGTTAGCTGGTTTGCGAATTAAGGTATCGACAAGTAAATCTCGCGACAAACTTTTATATCATATAATTTGTGTAATGTAATATATAGATGTGTTTGATTTAATTTAAAGTTTATTTTCTTCTTTTAGATAAAAGCTTGTTTTTAAAAATATTTTTGTACTATCAATTTATTTTTATTTTTAACCATTTTATTTTTCTTATTCTTCTCAGCAAACCCTTTCCTTTGCATATTATGGAGTGCACAAAAAATAACTAGTCCGCCATCTTGGACCGTCAGCCATATTGGTTTCAGAATGATGTCACTTAGCTAACCATGCATTGTTATCGAAACCAAACGTGTACCTATGCAAAATTTTATGTCAATCGGTTGAGGATAATTGCTTTAAAATTCATTTGCAAGATTTGACCCGAACATACATACAAACATTGCAAATTAAATAAAAGCTTGTAAAAACACACACCACCACCACTTAGATGCTTACAGGTGAACTCGAAAAACGTGGGACGCATCTTTCTGCTAAGATATTAAAACCTACGCTTTCATGCTCTGCGCCCCACGTTTTTTCACCTGTAAGCATGTATGTGGTGTGTATAACCTCTTGGGTCATCAACCCGGATGGTTATTTTATTATCCGGATGGTTATTTTATTATTTTTAAGGCGCATAAAAACGTGACTTTTAGTTTATTTTTTTAATCTACATTAAAATATACTCTTCTTTTTCATCTTCTTATGTACGTATCTGTCTGTCTGTTTGTTATTGTCAGATCTAGCAACGAATCTAAGCCCCTCTACAATTCAATTTTTCTTGGAGTTCCCTATTAACCACATATTTTCCAATACGACATCTTTCATAAACAACATTATTTTTAGTACCTGAATATAATTTGTTCAGAATAAGGAACTGAATCGATTTCAATCATTTTTACACCATGTTATATTTTGTCCCAAAATTATTTAAGTGTGATGGAAAATGTTATCACCATTTAATTACTTAAAATACAATCGCCGCCGCCGCGCCGGCTGTCAGTTAGGTACCTACTGCCAAATTATTATCAATGAGCGCAAGACCACCCTGGAGTCGCGGGGGCGCCGTTAGCATGTTTTTGTACGGACAACCCGGCAACATAATAACCTTATAACTTTGTGATTTTTCATGAAATTTCAACTTTGAAATTTTGTACATAGATTATTTACATAAAAATACTAGCTAGACACGTGTTTCGGGTTTCGCATAATATACTAAAACTAATATTGTATAGTTTTATTATTAATAAACCCTGGGTGCAGACCTGGCGGTCATTGTGGACTTTAGAACGAACTATCATAAATAAATGCGTATCTAAAATTTCGTGTTTCCACTGTGTACCGTTGAGGAGTTTCCTCGTCTGGAGCCAATCCTGGGAGCAGCCACCAGATCATGCTGGAGTTTAGAACGGACTATCATAAATAAATGCGTTTATAAAACTTAGTGCTTGCACTGTGTACCGTTGAGGAGTTCCCTCGTGTGGAGCCAATCCTGGGTGCAGCAGCCAACTCATAGTGAACTGTAAAACGAACTATCATAAATAAATGCGTATGTAAAATTTCGTGTCTGCACTGTTGACCATTCAAACTCAAAGCATTTATTTCAAATAAACCAGTTACAGGCACTTTTGAATTGTCAAGGTCAGTCAGAAAAATTAAGCTAGTTGCCCATTACAAAGCGTAGTAGGTACCTATGGAGAAGAATGGACAAGAAACTTCACGGACACTCTTTTAAATTAACTTATGGTTACAAAATATTGGTTACATCATTCATGTTGAAATTATATTTGTAAGAACCAGCTTAATCGGATACCAACAAGTGGCCGAAAAATAGTTTGCAAATTTTGAAGCGGACAACTTACATACGAACATTGCAAGTTACGCTGACAACAGGTAAACCGCTGTCACTGTCAGACTGCATACAAAAGAAAGAGAAGCGCGATGACACAACGCTTGTAATTTATTGCAAATGCAAAATATGAAGCAATTATTTATTTACTCAAAGATGAGTTGAGTTATCGAAAAAAAAAACCGGCCAAGTACGTGTCGGACCACGCTCAATGAAAGGTTCCGTAGTTGGGATGAATTTATCCCAAGATCAAACTTAACATTGTAGTTGAAAAACGAATGATCCCCATACATTCCATCTGCAAATGTAAGTTTGTACGCACAATATTGAGTGATTTACCATGTTATTTTAAGATAACAGACTTCTTATAGGTTTTCCTGTTATCTATAAGTAAAGAACTATTTTCTGTATTTTTATCAAAACTTTAGGCTCAGTAATTTCGGAGATATGGGGGGGAATGGTCATTTTTGATCTATTTTCTTAAATAATTTCAAAAGTGTGTATTTTAAAATTATAAAATATATATATATATAAAATTGTAAAAACAAGCTGTTTCATTTAATATGTCACACGGTACAGTCAACAAAACTTTTTTTTAAATTTTCTAATTTGCCCCACAAAAGTGACCTGCTTAATCAAAATTAATTTATTTACGTAACTCGTCCATATTTGGGTCACAGACGTTCATATGTGTACCAAATTTGAACTTAATCGGTCCAGTAGATTCGGAGCAAATCTGCTGTGACAGACGGACACACGAGTGATCCTATAAGGGTTCCTTTTATTCTTTTGAGGTGCGGAACCCTAACAACCAAGTTCTGCATTCTTGTTATTAATTAAATACCAACCGTACGATGATATAATTTAATACAGATATTTTGGATTGAAACTCAAAATAAATTTTATGGTTAATTTGTATCGAGATTTTTTTTCTAAACGTGTTTTGGGTCACAACCAAGTTCTGCGAAATATGTTCAAGAATAACATATTATTTTTCTTCCGCTACCACAAAGTATATAGATTTGGCAATTTTTTTGTTTAAGACAAGCCTGCTTTTATCATTTGCCTCTTGTAAGTGCTTTAAATACATACATAAACTCACGCCTTCTTTCCATGGGGGTAGGCAGAAACTATAGAACGCTTCTTTCTTTTTGCTTCGCCTACGTTCATACATCTAGTCATACACGCACGCCGGTTGCGAGTACTATGCACCTGACCTTTCTGAAGAACATCACCAATTTGGTCACTATATGTCCTTCTAGGGCGTCCCCTCCCGGCGTTTCCACTCACCTCTGCTTTATAAATACCTTTTGTTAGTCGCCTTTCACTCATCCTCTCTACATGACCAAACCATCTAAGCATACTGTTTTCAATCTTTGTCACTACATCTTCTTTTAAACTGCACCGTTGCCTTATCACCTCATTTTTCAGCCTATCATTCATAGTCACGCCAGACATGCTTCGCAAGGAACGCATTTCCACAGCATTTATTCTACTTTCATGCTTCTTTTGCCACACCCAACATTCACTTCCATACATAAGCGTAGGCACCAGCACACCATTGTGAACAGCCAGTCGATCCATTTTGGGCATCGACTGATTGGTCACAATCGCATGTATAGCACCATTCACTTTATTTCCCACATTTACTCTCCTTTCCACATCTTCATCAATCTTTCCATCTCTTGTAAACTGACTCCCCAAATATATAAACTCACTTACTTGCTCCACACTCTTATCATTTATTTTCACATCACACACCGATACATCCTCATCTCTTTCAAACACCATAACCTTCGTCTTATTCACATTTATATTCATCCCTTTCCTCTTATATGCTTCATCCATCCCGGTCACCATGTCTTGCAACTGTTCTGCAGACGACGCAAGTAGAACTTGATCATCTGCGTATAGAAGGCACTTGACAGGCGCAACTCATTAATTCTCAATCCGCACTCACTCTCTTTTAAATCTATCAGACAACAGACTATCCATGTACAAGTTGAACAGCCATGGTGACGCTACACAACCCTGTCTAACACCCCTTGAGATGCAGAACCAGTCTGTGTATGCCCCATTTAACCTAATACAAGCACTGGAATCCTTGTTTGCACCTTAAATAAAATCTTGTATTATAAATAATTCGCACGGAAGGTAAAAAATCATGGAAAATTTTCACAGTGTGGGATGAGATATCAATAAAAGCTAGCATTTGTCAATTAAAAGACATAATTTTAAAATAAATGTTTATATTCACATATAGATGAGTTTCTTACAATTTTTATACCTATACTTAAGCAACGTGAGTACTGTGTTTACAGAAGACTTAACCTCTTAAACCCTCTAGAAATCCCATTTTCATTTGATGTAGATTGTGAAGGAACTTTAGTAAAGGTCTGCCTCGAAATGGGTCATCGTCGCGAGGATTGCCAGAATTTGGTGGTTGATAGTAAATGTAAACTGGTGTCTGCTGATAGGGAGAATACGGTATTCCATTGGGTAGCTCGTTGCCGTAACCATTTGGTAGTGAAGGTTGTGGGTTACCGTATCCGTACGAATCCACGTTGGCGTATTGTTGGGCTGCGGTGAATCCACCTCCCGAGAAGCCTAAATGAAAAAAAAAACAAACATTTAAAAAATCATAATTATCAATGGATTATGTTCTATTTTACATAACGGCGATTTGAAATATAATTTTCAACACATTAGCTCAAAAAATGCATTTACGAAGCTTGTATAATTTGTTCGAAAGTTAAAAATTACGCAGCATACACCGGAATGTGCGTAAAATAGGTACTTTCACCTAAGTACATGTTTTACCGCATACTTGGTTGTATAGCACCATGCGGTTTTTTTTATAGCTACAGGAAAGTCCTTATCTTTTTGAGAAATTTTGTTTTGCTTTTACAGATTTTGAAACAAAATTACAGTCAGCAGGAAAGTGGGCAAGTGTCACAAAAACTTTGTTTTATGCCGATCGACCCTCTTTCTTATAAGGATCAAAAACCTCTATCGGACTAAAATACTTTTCCCATACATTTCGTAGGAAATGAGACTCGAACTTACATTTTTTACTATCGATAAACTGGCCGATACAATAAAGACTGATCAAAAAACAAATAAAGAACAATAATTTCTACTTTGAGTATTATTTTACCATAAAATTAAAAACTTGAAACTTTACATTTGGACTCACCTAGAAATTTTACTTTTGTTCTCTACTGTTACGAGTTCAAAATGGTAGCCGTTTTGACGTGCCTCATAGGTTTATTCTGTTTACTACAGAGCGGGTACCAGCTGATAATTTGCTAGGATTAATTCCATAGAGAATCGTGATAGGTAAGTAAATCTTTGAGTTCCTGAACACTGTCGTATTTCTTTTTATAAAGTTTAATTTGAAATAGCGCCACATAAAAATAGGAGGTCACGGTATAGGACCATAATTATGTTTGCATCCACTGCCTTACGAACTGCCGGAATTCGATTGATGCGATTTCGAAATTCGAAGTTTATTTATTTTTTGTTTGTTTTTGGCCAGTCTTCATTGTAGCGTTCCATCTATCCATCATAAAAAACTAAGTTAGAGTGTCATTTCTTACGAAATGTATTGAATTGCTTACGAAATGTATTGAAAACATTGAATTGCTTACACACTATAAAGGCTTCTACATACCAGCGCGACGCGACGCGACACAAAGGCACCGCCCCTCCCGCGACAGGCGGGGCCTTTGTGCCGTGTCGCGTCGCGCGACAAGTCGCGCTGGTATGTAGAAGCCTTTATAGTGTGTAAGCAATTCAATGTTTTTAAGAAATTATTCCAATTTACTTTAATGTTTTTTGGAATAGGATCGTCCTATCCAATTTTGCATAACCATAATTTCTGCAAAATACTTAATCTTTGCAATTATAATTGTCGGTGAAAATAGGCCTAGTGGGTCATAAATTTACGAAACTATCGATAAGATAGTTCTTTTCTCTAAAACAAATACTTGAAAGCAATCTTGAAACTGTTAAGTTTGTTTATCTGTATAGGTTGTGATAAGTGAGATAGTAAGTGAAAGTGATATTAATTCTTCAGCTCTCACAGTACAACAAATACAGCAGTTCAACTTAGAGTTGAAATTAAGATCATCATCATCATCGCATCAATTAAGGGTGATGCGCTAAGGTAGCCCGCGAAATTCAAATTTTCTTAAGTTTTTTGCAATTTGCAGATCAGTAACAGGTTGTATGTTGATCTAAATATGATTCGCGGCCATAACAACTAAGGCTTTACAGAATTGTTATGGCTGCGAATCATATTTAGATCAACATACGTAAGAAATACTACTCTGTTTAATTAATTATATTTCAGATCGCCGTTCATAAAATTGGAATCAAGACTTCGTTTGATTCCCAATTATAGCAACTGTATTTGAACAGACAATGATTATTATGTTTAAGAATTATTACTCACATGATATTCCCAGAATGGTGACGAGAAAAACGAGGCACGATTTGCTCAAGAGCATGAATGTTCTAGTTTCTGAATTAAAATGTGCTCTGGAGTAGTCCGCGTCTGCTTATATCCCGAGGAGCCAATAACAAGATAACTCTTCCCGAATGGAAGATTCCACTAACCGTGACTACTGATACTTGCAATCTAGGGTCAGGTCATGTATCATCTAACTGACCTTATTTTTGCGGATCTGGGATACAAGTTGCGCGAAAGACAATTCCACGAAAGATACTTTAGCGCGAACCCACTTGCACGAAAAGACATTTTCGCGAGTGAACTTTTGCGAGAAAGGACTTTTGCCCGAAGACACTTGCGCGAAAAGACATTTCCGTGGATGGACTATTGCGCGAAGACTTATGCGCGAATGGACTTTTGCGCGAAAGGCACTTGCGCGAAGGACACTTGCACGAAAGACACTTGCGCGAAAAAGTTGCGGATTTTTTTAAATATATTATGCAGGGTCAAATTAAATCAGCTAACGAAACTCCGCCAACGTGATGGGTATTAGTATCTAAACACGAAAAAATAAAAATGAGATTTGACGATTATTTTTTTTTGGGGTCGACAACCGCTAGTAGTTTTGTTGGTTGGCTAGCTAATTTAATTTGTCCCTGTAGGTATATTTGTTTCTTATTTATGTGCACACAAAAAAATACAAAGAGTTACTTACGAGATATTGTAACATTTGAGTACCTGCTTATTTCTTAAGTTTTTTTTTTCTATTTATTTTATGGATAATATTTTTGTGTTCACCAAAAATCTTAAGGTACATCTATGTATGCATTTCTAAAATATTGATCTTAAACCCGTTTAATTGTTTTACTATAATTAAACTACTCGGCCAACAAAATATGTTACATCAAACAAATTCCAAATTAACACCAAGATATAACACTTTTTTATTGTAGTGCGCTGCAAATATTCTATTGTAACAATAACTATTTTATTCTTCCTCGAAAAATACTGATCGTGCACCAAATATTCCTGAATGTTACACAAAATTTTGGGTTGTTACCGGCCAAACCCGATTTCAGGACAAACTAGTTTAACCTAGGCTAAACTTGTTCTTCCTATACGCGATAGGATTAACTAGTATAGCCTAGGCTAAACTAGTTTGTCCTAAGCCCGATAGGATAAACCAGTTTAGCCTAGGTCGAATCGGTTTATCCTAGTTAGAATTTACATGCTTTAGGATAAAATGGTACGTCCTAATCTGAAATCTGATTGAGCGTGCTGCGGGAGCGGCGTGACAGAAACGAATCGCAGCAAAACCGACTCCACGTAGTCTTGTCTGCCCTACCCCTAGAGTGTTATTTAAATTCGCGTAGGCGCGTAGGGGCGAGGCGGCCCGCGAGCTGAGGAGCAGGTGGTTTCAACGCTAGCCGCCGCGGCTGAGGCTGGCCGGCTGAGCCGGCCAGCAAGCCGAAGCCTCGGTGGTGAGCGTGAAACACATCTGTGACGATAAGCTCGCATGGGACCGCTGGAGCTCTGCAGCACCGGAGCCGTGACAGAAAACATGCCTGCTGCATGCTTGCTTCACGTTTATCATATTAGACTAGACAGGCTAAACTGGTTTATCCTATCGGGCTTAGGACAAACTATTTTAGCCTAGGCTATACTAGTTAATCCTCAGCCCGATAGGAAGAACTAGTTTAGCCTAGGCTAAACTAGTTTGTCCTGAAATCGGGTTTGGCCGGTAACATTGGGCATTAATTGGTGTTTGATTCAAATACATTTTGCAGTGCATTATCTGAAGTAAAACTAAAAAAATAAATGCTTGTTTTTAAAATTAGGTGTATTCTCTCTCTCGTTATGATATATTTTAATTAACATATTTTGGTGCACATTCAGTATATTTGGTGGAACACAGGCAAAATTAGGTAAATGAAATGGGAATAAATTGAAG
The DNA here is from genome assembly GCA_948098905.1 of Tiliacea aurago. Lineage (NCBI taxonomy): Eukaryota > Metazoa > Arthropoda > Insecta > Lepidoptera > Noctuidae > Tiliacea > Tiliacea aurago. The sequence goes on from OX402590.1 coordinate 11,654,539, forward strand.
TACTTTTAAATACCATCCTTATTTTATTATTTTTCTTTTCATCGTCTTTTTATTGTTTTTCAACATGGGTGCATTTTCATCGTTTTCGAGGTCATTGATAACAAAATTAGGGTCAAAATCAAAATTCAAGTAGCACCACCGAAAATTTGTAAATGTTTTGTTATGGGTGTCGTTTACAAGGTTTTCGAGGCCGCTGACAACGATGATGAGGGCAAAATCTAAATTCAAGAAGGCGCCACTGAAAATTCGCAAATTTTTCGTCGTGTTTTGGAATTTATAAATAAAATTTATCTGAAATCCTTACAACAAACCCTTTCATTTGATATGTCACACGACACAGTTTGCAAAACTTTTATTTTTAATTTTCTCATTTGGCCCCCAAAGTGACCATACTCAAAATTAATCTATTGACGTTACACGTCCGTGTTTGAATCACAGAAACTTTCTATTTAATCGGTCCAGTAGATTCGGTTCGGAGCAAATTAGCTGTGACAGACAGATACACGAGTGAGGCATAAGGCAGTGATTCCCAAAGTGGTCCAGATGGACCCCCAGGGTCCATGTGAGACTTGACAGGAGTCTAACTATAACAAAGCAAAAAAAAATTTACCGGTGATTTTTGACAGGCTGTATTGCGCTGAAAAATGGTCTTATTGATTGAGACTTTAAAAAGAGCATCCTAAACCTTTAAGATTGCAGTTGCACGCCTCTTAAGCGAAGCGTTGAGGTTGTGCTCTACTCTCGACATTTCAAAAAAAGCAGTTTTCTCGAAACTGAAATAGATTTTTTTTATTTATATCGCACTTACAGGTTAATATGAGTGTACTAATATCAAGCCAAATAATTTGTCAGACACATAAAATATAATTCAATACCAATTATTTTGTTTAACATAGTAAATAATAACATTAAAAATGATCTTACCTGGACGTCCGTGTGTCTGTGTTTATACAGTATGTAACAAAAACCCTGTTCCTTTTTTATACTTTAACCTACAAGCACAACATTGGTGAAGTTATAATTAAAAAAAAATTAAGAATTGGCTAGTCGAGAAGTCAAAATCAAAGAACTAAAGAGGTAAGAAATCAGTTAAACATTACAAATACGATATTAATGATTAAATATTTATTTTAATTATTTTTGTTGAACAGTTTTTATAAATGATTTGTTTTATTACGTATGTATACCGATTCTTAAAACGTAGGTAGAAGGAACAACAGGGTTTTTGTTACATATTGTAGATTGGTGTATGTGGCAGAGAAATTGGTCGAAAACATTATAGTACCGGATAATTTATTTTTTTATTATCTAAAGTCATACACTACGGACTTTCTCAATTAATATGCAACAGTAGCATACAGTTCAATTCACTGTCGTTTAATTATTATTCATAGAAAACTAATATACGACTGTATTTTTTTGTATATCTATCTATTTATTATAGTATTTTTTTTCCTCACCTTATAATTATGACGCCACTAAACCATAGCAGAGTTATCTGTTTTTTTTTATAATTGTTTTTTGTATTTATTTATTATTATTTATAATTGTTTTTTATTTTATTTCTTGTGATTAATTATTTAGCTTGTGATTAAATAAAAAAAAGGACAAACGTTACTGATTTGTTTCCGGAATTTTGAAAAGAAAAGTGCGAGTGAATCGATGTCAGTGTTTGCCAGTGCCAGAAATAGTAGATTGTTATACAAGGGTCGAAAGGAATCAATTCCCATACGAGGTATTTAGACTATAGTCCGAGTTCCCATACGGCTATAGTCCGAGTAGGAATTTATGACTTTCACCCGTGTTAAACACTGTACTTTTCATTTCGAATATAAGGAAAGTAATTTTTTTTAGTTTTTCTAAAATACTTGATTTGATGTTTGCATTTCATAAAATCATTGTACCTATGTATTTAAATATCTTTCCTTTGAAATTTCAGACAAAAGATTTTCGAATACTGTATTTGTCTCGTTTTTAACCGAATCAGTCAACATTTCCGAATCACTTGAACTAATTTTTATTAATTAATCAAATATTAGTCTATAAAACCGATATTTTGAAATTCGGTGCAGCTTACAGAGTTAGTATCCCGCCAAATTATTAGTCTTTTTTAAATTTTAAACATGAAAGTCACCGCCGCGGGCCGTCCCGCTTAATAGGTATTTTTTTTTTCATTCACAAGACCGCAGCATTCTTTTTTATTTTAATTGTTTTTAGGGTTCCGTACCAAAATGGTAAAAAGGAACCCTTATGGTGAGACTAAGTCTGTCTGTCTGTCTGTCACACCTGGATATATCAAGAACTACTAATGTTATCAACTTGAAATTTAGAATAGTTTTAGATGACGTTTGCCCAACTATTTTGCAAACAAGAAAGAAATTTAAAAAAAAAAAATTATTTGCAAAAGGGACTGAAAGGCTGTCTTAAAAATTTGAAGTGAGGCTACTAGGGCATGTGGAGTATCATATGAAAGAGCGCGGTTTGCACATTTTCAAACCTTTTTTTCTTTTCTTTAGGTAGCATAGATTCCGACTTTTGATAAAAAATATAAAAAAAATACCGTTCACCCCGTTATCTCCGAAGTTTGCATAGATAAAAATCTGAAATTATTGATAGAAGTTTATGTAAAGATTACAGAAAATATAAAACCATGTATCTAAATAGCACAGTTTTTCAGAACTCATCAACATCATATATACGTACGGAACCCTCGGTGCGCGAGTCCGACTCGCTCTTGACCGGTTTTTTATTTTTATTACATATGTATGTAAAAAATTTCGTAGACTACCTAACCAAATATAGTTCTATTTTTTAAATTCATTTCCGCCCTAGAGAGGAAGCAATTACTATGAGTCTTTTCCGCCCAAGGGTGGGGATCAGCGTCTTCCACCCGCTACTCGGATCAAACAAACACTACTTTCCGAGTATGAGAAATGAAAAAGTAAGTACCTTAGCTACCTAGCTAGCTTAGCTTAGCTTAGTTAGCTTTTATTTTATATTGTAATAATATTATATTTGTTATGTTTGCGTGTATTAGGTACGTAATGTAAATTAAATACTGGACAGGGCCATTATTCGATACTTCTATAAAAGTACAGAAAGCCGAGGAAGATTGAACTTTTAGTACATTTTATTATAAAATTATTTATTTACCCGTCTGTGGTGATTCACTAAAGGGGATAGTATATGATTGACCTGCATGTTTGTACATATTTCAGTTTCAGCTAAATAATTAAAAATATTTTCAAAAGTTGTAGGTACGTGTCTTTATGTCAACACTCGTAACGTACATCAATGTAATAAGTAAATCATTATAATCGTGGAGTTTTGATGTCAAATTATTCTTTAAAAGTATTTTCTCTCGAATTTACAGAAATGTATCAAAATATAATTAGTCAAAAAATATTGTATGTAAAATTAATATAGGTTCAGCCGTTTTGAGAAAACGTCTTTATGGGCCTGGCGTTTATTGCTTTTAATAATTAAAATCAGTTTTGCATTTTGGTTTTTTCATTGCAATAATTAATTAATCCTGTTAAAATTGCCATATCCTGTTAAAATCGCCTTATCACACCAATATTATAAAGGCAAAGGTTTGTGAGTGTGTGTGTACTTCTTCACGCTCACACGGCTGGACCAATTTTGATAAATTTTTGTATGCTGTATTTTAGCTGACATCCTGGATTAACATTTAGGCTACTTTTTATCCCGAAATTCCCACGGAATCGAGACTTACGCGGGTGAAACCGCGGGGCGCAGCTAGTGATTACTAAAACAATTTTTTTTTTACTGGTTGGTACTTAACTGACACGAAAAAACACTGAATTAAAAAAAATGTTGACCTTACACTGTTGATTATTTGAAATTTGGTTTTCTTCCATCAAAGGCAGACAAACGATTTATGCAACAAAGTATTGAGCAATGACTCTATGAAACCATTGAAGCTTGAAGATCATAATATAATATATAATAAGGTGTCATTTTATAAAAATAAGCTTTTATTTAAATGCTCTAAAAAGAAGAAAATAAACATTAAATCAAACCCACCAATATATATATTCAATCAATCAACTCAGCCTGCAGCAGTCCACTGCTGGACATAGGCCTCTCTCAGGCTGCGCCACAACACCCTGTCCCCCACGTTCCGCATCCAGTCTGTCCCAGCCACCTTTTTAAGGTCGTCGGTCCATCTAGCTGGGGGGCGTCCCACACTACGCTTGCCGATACGTGGTCTCCACTCCAGGACTCGTCTGCTCCACCGGCCATCGGTCCTTCGACAAACATGGCCAGCCCACTGCCACTTCAGCTTGCTTAGTCTGCAGGCTATGTCGGTAACTCCGGTTCTCCTCTGGATAACTTCATTTCTTATCTTATCCTCCAGAGAAACTCCGAGCATAGCCCGCTCCATAGCACGCTGAGCGACCTTGAATTTGTGGACCAGCCCGACTGTCAGTGTCCACGTCTCGGCACCGTATGTCATAACGGGCAGGACGCACTGGTTGAAGACCTTAGTCTTCAAACACTGCGGGATTGGCGACGAGAAGACTTGACGAAGTTTTCCAAACGCTGCCCAACCCAACCGGATCCTTTTGTCGGCTTCTTTCTCAAATTTGTGCCTACCAAGCTGGAAAACTTGCCCTAGGTAGACGTACTCCTTCACATCTTCGAGAAGCGACCCTTGGATGTGGATTGGATTTGGCAAGACGTGCGAATTGTACATGACTTTCGTCTTGTCCAAATTCATGCCGATGCCAACCCGCCGAGAGGCTCCATTTAGGCAATTGCATTTAGGCATTTGTGCAATACTCGTATATATTACAATACATTACACAATTTCTAAGATATGAAAGCTTGTCGCGAGATTTACTTGTGTTGATGTAGGTATTAACCTATTTTGTAAAATACATACTTTTTTTTCTTAAATTAACATAATGTCATGATCAGCATATTTATTGTATTCTTGTTACCTACACAACGATATCTTAATCCGCAAACCAGCTAACTCCTTATGAGCAAATTCAGGAGACACTTAAAACTTTATAATATTTTGTTTAGACTACTTATGAAAAAATCTAAAATATCGTTGGTGGATAATATCTTAAGGTGTTAAAATGTTAAATAAAAAAAAATCTTTATTAAAACCAAAATCAACATCTTAAATCTTAAAATGTGTTTGACGAAATGTGGAGTTAGCTGGTTTGCGAATTAAGGTATCGACAAGTAAATCTCGCGACAAACTTTTATATCATATAATTTGTGTAATGTAATATATAGATGTGTTTGATTTAATTTAAAGTTTATTTTCTTCTTTTAGATAAAAGCTTGTTTTTAAAAATATTTTTGTACTATCAATTTATTTTTATTTTTAACCATTTTATTTTTCTTATTCTTCTCAGCAAACCCTTTCCTTTGCATATTATGGAGTGCACAAAAAATAACTAGTCCGCCATCTTGGACCGTCAGCCATATTGGTTTCAGAATGATGTCACTTAGCTAACCATGCATTGTTATCGAAACCAAACGTGTACCTATGCAAAATTTTATGTCAATCGGTTGAGGATAATTGCTTTAAAATTCATTTGCAAGATTTGACCCGAACATACATACAAACATTGCAAATTAAATAAAAGCTTGTAAAAACACACACCACCACCACTTAGATGCTTACAGGTGAACTCGAAAAACGTGGGACGCATCTTTCTGCTAAGATATTAAAACCTACGCTTTCATGCTCTGCGCCCCACGTTTTTTCACCTGTAAGCATGTATGTGGTGTGTATAACCTCTTGGGTCATCAACCCGGATGGTTATTTTATTATCCGGATGGTTATTTTATTATTTTTAAGGCGCATAAAAACGTGACTTTTAGTTTATTTTTTTAATCTACATTAAAATATACTCTTCTTTTTCATCTTCTTATGTACGTATCTGTCTGTCTGTTTGTTATTGTCAGATCTAGCAACGAATCTAAGCCCCTCTACAATTCAATTTTTCTTGGAGTTCCCTATTAACCACATATTTTCCAATACGACATCTTTCATAAACAACATTATTTTTAGTACCTGAATATAATTTGTTCAGAATAAGGAACTGAATCGATTTCAATCATTTTTACACCATGTTATATTTTGTCCCAAAATTATTTAAGTGTGATGGAAAATGTTATCACCATTTAATTACTTAAAATACAATCGCCGCCGCCGCGCCGGCTGTCAGTTAGGTACCTACTGCCAAATTATTATCAATGAGCGCAAGACCACCCTGGAGTCGCGGGGGCGCCGTTAGCATGTTTTTGTACGGACAACCCGGCAACATAATAACCTTATAACTTTGTGATTTTTCATGAAATTTCAACTTTGAAATTTTGTACATAGATTATTTACATAAAAATACTAGCTAGACACGTGTTTCGGGTTTCGCATAATATACTAAAACTAATATTGTATAGTTTTATTATTAATAAACCCTGGGTGCAGACCTGGCGGTCATTGTGGACTTTAGAACGAACTATCATAAATAAATGCGTATCTAAAATTTCGTGTTTCCACTGTGTACCGTTGAGGAGTTTCCTCGTCTGGAGCCAATCCTGGGAGCAGCCACCAGATCATGCTGGAGTTTAGAACGGACTATCATAAATAAATGCGTTTATAAAACTTAGTGCTTGCACTGTGTACCGTTGAGGAGTTCCCTCGTGTGGAGCCAATCCTGGGTGCAGCAGCCAACTCATAGTGAACTGTAAAACGAACTATCATAAATAAATGCGTATGTAAAATTTCGTGTCTGCACTGTTGACCATTCAAACTCAAAGCATTTATTTCAAATAAACCAGTTACAGGCACTTTTGAATTGTCAAGGTCAGTCAGAAAAATTAAGCTAGTTGCCCATTACAAAGCGTAGTAGGTACCTATGGAGAAGAATGGACAAGAAACTTCACGGACACTCTTTTAAATTAACTTATGGTTACAAAATATTGGTTACATCATTCATGTTGAAATTATATTTGTAAGAACCAGCTTAATCGGATACCAACAAGTGGCCGAAAAATAGTTTGCAAATTTTGAAGCGGACAACTTACATACGAACATTGCAAGTTACGCTGACAACAGGTAAACCGCTGTCACTGTCAGACTGCATACAAAAGAAAGAGAAGCGCGATGACACAACGCTTGTAATTTATTGCAAATGCAAAATATGAAGCAATTATTTATTTACTCAAAGATGAGTTGAGTTATCGAAAAAAAAAACCGGCCAAGTACGTGTCGGACCACGCTCAATGAAAGGTTCCGTAGTTGGGATGAATTTATCCCAAGATCAAACTTAACATTGTAGTTGAAAAACGAATGATCCCCATACATTCCATCTGCAAATGTAAGTTTGTACGCACAATATTGAGTGATTTACCATGTTATTTTAAGATAACAGACTTCTTATAGGTTTTCCTGTTATCTATAAGTAAAGAACTATTTTCTGTATTTTTATCAAAACTTTAGGCTCAGTAATTTCGGAGATATGGGGGGGAATGGTCATTTTTGATCTATTTTCTTAAATAATTTCAAAAGTGTGTATTTTAAAATTATAAAATATATATATATATAAAATTGTAAAAACAAGCTGTTTCATTTAATATGTCACACGGTACAGTCAACAAAACTTTTTTTTAAATTTTCTAATTTGCCCCACAAAAGTGACCTGCTTAATCAAAATTAATTTATTTACGTAACTCGTCCATATTTGGGTCACAGACGTTCATATGTGTACCAAATTTGAACTTAATCGGTCCAGTAGATTCGGAGCAAATCTGCTGTGACAGACGGACACACGAGTGATCCTATAAGGGTTCCTTTTATTCTTTTGAGGTGCGGAACCCTAACAACCAAGTTCTGCATTCTTGTTATTAATTAAATACCAACCGTACGATGATATAATTTAATACAGATATTTTGGATTGAAACTCAAAATAAATTTTATGGTTAATTTGTATCGAGATTTTTTTTCTAAACGTGTTTTGGGTCACAACCAAGTTCTGCGAAATATGTTCAAGAATAACATATTATTTTTCTTCCGCTACCACAAAGTATATAGATTTGGCAATTTTTTTGTTTAAGACAAGCCTGCTTTTATCATTTGCCTCTTGTAAGTGCTTTAAATACATACATAAACTCACGCCTTCTTTCCATGGGGGTAGGCAGAAACTATAGAACGCTTCTTTCTTTTTGCTTCGCCTACGTTCATACATCTAGTCATACACGCACGCCGGTTGCGAGTACTATGCACCTGACCTTTCTGAAGAACATCACCAATTTGGTCACTATATGTCCTTCTAGGGCGTCCCCTCCCGGCGTTTCCACTCACCTCTGCTTTATAAATACCTTTTGTTAGTCGCCTTTCACTCATCCTCTCTACATGACCAAACCATCTAAGCATACTGTTTTCAATCTTTGTCACTACATCTTCTTTTAAACTGCACCGTTGCCTTATCACCTCATTTTTCAGCCTATCATTCATAGTCACGCCAGACATGCTTCGCAAGGAACGCATTTCCACAGCATTTATTCTACTTTCATGCTTCTTTTGCCACACCCAACATTCACTTCCATACATAAGCGTAGGCACCAGCACACCATTGTGAACAGCCAGTCGATCCATTTTGGGCATCGACTGATTGGTCACAATCGCATGTATAGCACCATTCACTTTATTTCCCACATTTACTCTCCTTTCCACATCTTCATCAATCTTTCCATCTCTTGTAAACTGACTCCCCAAATATATAAACTCACTTACTTGCTCCACACTCTTATCATTTATTTTCACATCACACACCGATACATCCTCATCTCTTTCAAACACCATAACCTTCGTCTTATTCACATTTATATTCATCCCTTTCCTCTTATATGCTTCATCCATCCCGGTCACCATGTCTTGCAACTGTTCTGCAGACGACGCAAGTAGAACTTGATCATCTGCGTATAGAAGGCACTTGACAGGCGCAACTCATTAATTCTCAATCCGCACTCACTCTCTTTTAAATCTATCAGACAACAGACTATCCATGTACAAGTTGAACAGCCATGGTGACGCTACACAACCCTGTCTAACACCCCTTGAGATGCAGAACCAGTCTGTGTATGCCCCATTTAACCTAATACAAGCACTGGAATCCTTGTTTGCACCTTAAATAAAATCTTGTATTATAAATAATTCGCACGGAAGGTAAAAAATCATGGAAAATTTTCACAGTGTGGGATGAGATATCAATAAAAGCTAGCATTTGTCAATTAAAAGACATAATTTTAAAATAAATGTTTATATTCACATATAGATGAGTTTCTTACAATTTTTATACCTATACTTAAGCAACGTGAGTACTGTGTTTACAGAAGACTTAACCTCTTAAACCCTCTAGAAATCCCATTTTCATTTGATGTAGATTGTGAAGGAACTTTAGTAAAGGTCTGCCTCGAAATGGGTCATCGTCGCGAGGATTGCCAGAATTTGGTGGTTGATAGTAAATGTAAACTGGTGTCTGCTGATAGGGAGAATACGGTATTCCATTGGGTAGCTCGTTGCCGTAACCATTTGGTAGTGAAGGTTGTGGGTTACCGTATCCGTACGAATCCACGTTGGCGTATTGTTGGGCTGCGGTGAATCCACCTCCCGAGAAGCCTAAATGAAAAAAAAAACAAACATTTAAAAAATCATAATTATCAATGGATTATGTTCTATTTTACATAACGGCGATTTGAAATATAATTTTCAACACATTAGCTCAAAAAATGCATTTACGAAGCTTGTATAATTTGTTCGAAAGTTAAAAATTACGCAGCATACACCGGAATGTGCGTAAAATAGGTACTTTCACCTAAGTACATGTTTTACCGCATACTTGGTTGTATAGCACCATGCGGTTTTTTTTATAGCTACAGGAAAGTCCTTATCTTTTTGAGAAATTTTGTTTTGCTTTTACAGATTTTGAAACAAAATTACAGTCAGCAGGAAAGTGGGCAAGTGTCACAAAAACTTTGTTTTATGCCGATCGACCCTCTTTCTTATAAGGATCAAAAACCTCTATCGGACTAAAATACTTTTCCCATACATTTCGTAGGAAATGAGACTCGAACTTACATTTTTTACTATCGATAAACTGGCCGATACAATAAAGACTGATCAAAAAACAAATAAAGAACAATAATTTCTACTTTGAGTATTATTTTACCATAAAATTAAAAACTTGAAACTTTACATTTGGACTCACCTAGAAATTTTACTTTTGTTCTCTACTGTTACGAGTTCAAAATGGTAGCCGTTTTGACGTGCCTCATAGGTTTATTCTGTTTACTACAGAGCGGGTACCAGCTGATAATTTGCTAGGATTAATTCCATAGAGAATCGTGATAGGTAAGTAAATCTTTGAGTTCCTGAACACTGTCGTATTTCTTTTTATAAAGTTTAATTTGAAATAGCGCCACATAAAAATAGGAGGTCACGGTATAGGACCATAATTATGTTTGCATCCACTGCCTTACGAACTGCCGGAATTCGATTGATGCGATTTCGAAATTCGAAGTTTATTTATTTTTTGTTTGTTTTTGGCCAGTCTTCATTGTAGCGTTCCATCTATCCATCATAAAAAACTAAGTTAGAGTGTCATTTCTTACGAAATGTATGGGAAAAGTTTTTGCGATTTATGACTTTTCTAGTACTCAAACCTCAGTTGGCCAGTAAAAGTTTTTGATCCTTAAAGAAACAGGATCGAATGAAAAATCTGTAAATGTTGATCAAAATTTCTCAAAAAGTTAAGGACAGTCTCTTAAGACCATTTTCCTGTAGATACAACGGTTAGGATAACTGCCCTTACTGCCCCATCTCAAAAATCGACACTGTATATACATAGTTACGCAATAGTGTGTCACGTACATAGGATTTCCATAGCACTAAACACACACACCAAACACACTAATGCATAACAGCGTCCAATTTTACTTCAAGGCGATCTAAAAATATAATTAATTAAACAGAGTCGTATTTCTTAAACACACGTGTAGTGTGTTTACATCGCGTTTTTTAGAAATAAAATATATACTTAAACTTTATTACGACGAATTCCTAGTTGACAAAATTTCATGTGACTGACCATTCTATGTATTTATTAATGTAATACTCTTAGACATTATGTCTGTTAATTTATTGCAATGTATTATATCTTGTATTTTATTTTTTATAGATATTAATTACTTCATAATGTTTAATTTATAATATTGTAATTTAACAATGCATGCCTGATAATAGATTTTTGAGGTACCATAAAATATTTTAAGTCCACTAATCGCATTAATAAAAACTTTGACTTTATTTATTTTTTATTGGATTATTTCACCTTTCTACTTTTTTTAATATTATGGTATTATCATCACTTTACTTTTGCACACAATAAATGAACTGATAACGCATTGAATTAATTATTATGATTATCACTAAACGCACGGAAATAGGTACAGGCGCCGTACGCGATTTGCGAGGCGTCGCTAAAAAAATTAAGTTCAACTTGTATTTATCGTTTATAACGTGTCGAGGAACCCTTAGAGTGTGTAAACAATTCAATGTTTTTTATGAAATTATTACAATTTAATTCAATGTTTTGTGGAATATGATCGTCCTATCCAATTTTGCATAACCATAATTTCTGCAAAATAATCTTTGCAATTATAATTGTCAGTGACAATAGGCCTAGTGGGTCATAAATTTTCGAAACGGTCGATATGATAGTTCTTTTCTCTAAAACAAATACTGAGACTGTTAAGTGTGTTTATCTGTATGTTGTGCTAAGTAAGATAGTAAGTGAAAGTGATATTAATTCTTCACCTCTTACAATTCAACAAATACAGCAGCTCAATTTAGACTTGGCATCAATTCAAGACAAAAACTATGTGGGTTACTTGTTGTTGATTGTGACTCATTGCTGACTAACAATAAGTTATTATTCCTAACTACGCAACGCTAAAATAAAAAAATAAAAGTACTTTCTTAATAAACTAGAATGTTTCTAACCAGATAATTTATTAACTAACTGAATTATTGCAGACAACTCTAAACATCAACTCTGTTTAATTAAATATATTTCAGATCGCTGCGAAGTAAAATTGGAAATCAAACGAGCTTACCTGTTAAGCGAAGTCCTGAATCTAATCTTATGAACGGCGGCGATTGGAAATATAATTACCCACCCACCACTAATAACGGCTAACACGGCTAACAGCCCCTAGTTGCAATAATTTTATTAGTGTACCTAATTCACTTATCCTTTCAGTAAAACCTAGTGAATGGAAGTATACGGAACTACTCTGTACAGAAAACAGAGCTCGTTCTTTATCTTATGAATCTCTAAAATAAGTGTCATTTCTGTGTTGCCAAAAATGAGGTGAAATAATCCAATTTAAATTAATATACTTATATATTTGATTTCTAAAAAACGCAATGTTACACGTGTGTGGAAGAAATATTACTCTGTTTAATTATTTAATAACCAGATCGCCGTTCATAAAATTAGAATCGAGACTTTGCTTAACAGTTAAGTTCGTTTGATTCCCAATTAGGTATAAGCAACTGTATTTGAACAGACAATGATTATGTTTATTCACAATTTCAATTATTACTCACATGAGATTCCCAGAATGGCGACGAGAAAAACGAGGCACGATTTGCTCAAGAACATGATCGCTCTAGTTTCTGAATGAAACTGTGCTCTGGAGTAGTCCGAGTCTGCTTATATTTGGTCAATGTAATCACGTCCAAAAGGTTGCGACCCGAGGAGACAATAACAGGATAAATCTTCCCGAATGGATAATTGCACTATCCGTGACTACTGATACTTGCAATCTAGAGTTAGGTCATGTAAAATGTAACTGACCTCATTGTAAATCAAAAATTATCTGGGCATGCTGTGGCGTTGTGCTTTGGTAGGTAGTAAGCAGAGAAATTAAGGTAGACTAGATTGAAACAAGATCCCACTTAAATACACATTTATTAGTTTAGAACACGAGCACTGAATCTTGTGAAAAACGAAAAGATTTCTGAAAAACTGTACTATTAAGAGACATCGTTTTATTTTCCCTGTAATCTTTACATACACTTCTATCACATAGAATATTTTAGATTTTTATCTATGCAAACTTCGGAGATAAGATGGGGGAACGGTTTTTTTTTTTCATCAAACGTCGGAAACGATGCTGCCTAAAACAAAAATAAAAAATGTTTGGGAATGTGCAAACAGCGTTCTTTCATATGATATCCCACAAGCCCTTGTAGCCCCACTTCAAATTTTTAAGACTCCCTTTCAGTCTCTTTTGCAAAAAAGATATATTTTTTAAATTTCTTTGTTGTTTGCAAAATAGTTAGCAAACGTCATCTAAAACCATTCTCAATTTCAAGTTGATAGCATTAGTAGTTCTTGAGATATCGAGGTGTGACAGACAGACAGACGGACAGACAGACTTAGTCTTACCATAAGGGTTTCTTTTTACCATTTTGGTACGGAACCCTAAAAACGACTGTTATAGAGATGAGCCAAAGTCAAAATGTGACTTTAAGTCGGGTAAGGATTCAATCAAAAAAGGAACATATGGAAGTTATAAAACGGCCGAACATTCGGCCGATACTTCGGATCAACGCTTCGGAGTAGACCCCCAGGGCTTTGTCCGTTAGTGGACACCGTAGGTGGCGCACGCAGTCTCAGGCGCAAGGTAATGGCGCGGGCGGCAATGGACGATAGTGGCCATATGCTCCAGGGCTGCAGATTGGAATCTGGTCCGCAGTAGATCGTAAATCTAAATCTTTTCAGTAAAAGAGGTGAAAGACACAATTATAGGACTAAAAATAGGGACCCACAACCACAATAGTTCAACCAAATTTCAGACTAGTTAAAGTAGACTCGTCAGTAAAAGTCTGACACGCCCTCCCGCTCCGCCCAGAGGGGGAGAAGTTATTTGTTCACTAAAAACAGAAAACTTCGCAAGCTATGTGAAATTGCTACTGAAGACTGCGGATGTCGACCTCCAGGACGAGCTGCTTCTCACACAGACAACTGCAGTACATCGCTTGCTCCCGCGTCAATAGTCTTGACTCTTCATATTTTGGCTGCTGAGACTAGAACTACAAACGTAGTGTACAGGGAAGTTTCATAAAAATATGGCTGTATTTTTAGTACTTATATTTTGTTGTCTTACGACTTCCTCGCGAACGAACTCAAGGGCAGAAGCTAGTATAACAATAAAACTTCATTTGGAACGATTTAGGTATGTGTACATATCGCCGCCACAAGTGAGCCTGCGCGCCCCCGAGCCCCTCCCGCCGGGCCGAGCCTGTTAAGATTATTTCATATTATTATTCGTCACTAATTAATTATTCCAATTTATCATAATCCTTATAATTCCTCTGCGGGAGGCGCCATCTATTAGCTGCTTTGTAAATTAGAAACACATTTTATTGTTTTAAGATTAATTTTTAAATTAATTATGATGTTCTCGTTAAAATTATAGTTAAAATTAAAAGAGAACATTGAATGAATGGTTGAAGACAAATTTAACAATTCCACATTTGTGATAGTAAGTTCTGTATATGATCTCCAATCACCCAATATTGTAGAAATATTACGCCGATTACATTAGAGTGGTCAAAACCTTTATGTTACAATGTAATACGAGAACTAAATCAGTTTCAATAATAATGTAGCAGCTACAAAGTAGCAAGATTATTTTACACACACATTTCTTTAAGAAAACTTTTTGTTTGATTAAAATCCTTGATCTACCGGAATTATTGTGAATTTTAGTGGTAAAAAGTAATGAAGCCGCTAATTAAACTTTCATCTTAAAACGCCTCTGCAATTGTGAATATTAGCATTGTTTAATGCTAAAAGAATTAACTGATAAGCATCTTAGTATTGTTTGTATAAGTTTTATTCAGCTAATTAAGTAATAAGATTTAGAGGGAGAGAATACAACTGGCGGCAGCGTGGGGCAGCAATTGTAATGGCAGTGTGTGTGTTGTAAGGACTGAAATTGTGATCGTCGAACAAGAAACCTTTGTAACGTAATGATTTTGATTTAAAAAGAGTGTCCATGGAGTTTCTTGCCCGTTCTTCTCCATAAGGTCCTACTTCGTCTTGGAATGGGTGACTAGCTTCACTTAATAACTCAAACTGAACGACTCCTTGATAAATGATAATTCAAAAGTGCCTGTAAATGTTCTAATTTAGACAAATGCTTTGAGTTTGATTTAAGTGTTGTGTGATTGAAAACCAACTACCTATCTACCATTCCATCAGTGAACCATTATGTATAGAGATCGGAAATTCGGATGCATATTCACCTAAAGTTTGAGAGTTGACTAGTATGGAGTGCGCTTCGGTACAGGAAAAAGTGTCGGTTTCCAGGACTGACGATTTTTTAAGAACTATTCTTTTGTACTGTGTATCCCCGAATAAATATATTTCATTTAAGAATAAAAGCTTTGAAGAAATAATAATAGTGTTTTTTAAACGTGTTATATTTTCCCCAACATTCTTGCCTAGTTCTAAATAGATAAGAAATATTTGTTTTACTTCGGAATACAAAATTGTATACCTACACACTGTTATTAATGAAACCCCGCGATCCCGGAATAAATATATATTTTAAGAAGCTGTTTCCATACTTTGTATCCTTTGCCGGGAAAAAAAACGTACTTTAGGTAAATATGCATCTGAATATCTGATCTCTAATTATGTACCTATACCGGAGACTGGCCAGAGATGGCACTGGGTTCCTCGTCGTGACATACACTTTACTGGAGAAACGAAGATAGGTACAAAGGATAATAATGTAGCGCAGCTATCGACGCGCATCTCAAATATATTATTATAGGTGTGAGAAATACGAGTAGGTTTTAAAGAAAGTTACATAGCGGTAAAAAAAAACCGGCAAGTGCGTGTCGGACCACGCACAATGAAGGGTTCCGGAGTGGGGATTATTTATCCTACGAACAAACTTAACATTGCAGTTGAAAAAGATGTTCCCTCATACATTCCAACTGCAAATGTTGTTTTTTTTTTTTTTTAGAATGGGTTTGCTCTTGACCTTAGTCTAGGGCAGAGGTGACAGAGACAAAGTCGACGATGGAGTGAGCTTACCCAGAAGATGCCTGTTTACTCTAACTTTAAAGAGATTAGGGTTGTATGCGTTCGGAAACACAGACGCAGGCAGAGAGTTCCACTCTTTTGCTGTGCGCATTATAAAAGTCATTTGGAAACGCTTAGTGCGAATTGGTGGGATAGCAACAAGGAAGGGATGGTGACCTGCAGTGCGTCTGGATGTCCGATAATAGAAGGGGGCCGGTGGAATGTGGTCGTGGAGTTCTTGGACACACTCACCGAAGTACAATCTGTAGAAGACTGACAACCTTGTGGCGATGGGCCAAGCTGTGAAGATTGGCATCACCAGTTTTACGTCGCCGATGAGCCTCTTAGCTCTGCGTTCCACCGAGTCAAGCGCGGCAAGTTGGTATTTTGCTGAGCTATCCCAAAGGTGGCTGGTGTCGTACGCACAATATTGAGAGATTTACATGTAATTATAAGATCATAGACTTCTTATAGGTTTTCCTGTAATCTATAAGTAAAGAACTATTTTCTGTATTTTTTTCAAAATTGTAGGCTCAGTAGTTTCGGAGATAAGAGGGAAGGGAATGGTAAATTTTCATCTATTTTCGTTAATAATTTTAAAAGTATTTATTTTAAAACTTAAACAAAAAATATCTGAAATTCTTACAACAAGCCCTTTCATTTGATGTGTCGCACGGTACTTTTTTTTTAATTTTCTGATTTGCCCCCCAAAAATGACCCCCATATTCAAAATTCATTTATTTACGTTACTCGTCCGTGTTTGGGTTACAAAAGTCTATATGTGTACCAAATTTCAACTTAATCGGTCCAGCAGATTCGGAGCACATCGGCTGTGACAGACGGACAGACAGACAGACACACGAGTGATCCTATGAGGGTTCCGTTTTTTTCTTTTGAGGTACAAAGCCCTAAAAGTAACAAAAATACATGTATAACATTTAAATGTAGCAAATCTCGTCATAATAACAACTTGTAGTGGGCTCAGTAGGATACTTCATCCTTGAGGATTGTGGTTTCCATACGACGGTGACGGTGCCGCCACGTGCCTCACAGCGGCACAGCAACAAAAACCATCGATTTGCAACGACAACAAGTCTACTCGTGTCACCATCTTCATATGATTTCCGGAAATGCTGGCCCTCTAGATCTTCCGACTTGACACCAAGCGTTGAGTTCTTCATAAAGTTTTGTGAAGCCGCCTTTACCGAACTAAAATTAGAAATTATTAATTACCTAAAATTCACAAATTGAGTCGACAAAAAAAAAGAACACATCATCTAAAGCCGTGCTTGTTATCAGACAGACACTATTTACATCAGAATTCATAACCTATACCTACTACTTAAGGCCCAGATATTATATGCCAATGACCTTGAGTGGTTAGATTGCGTGTTCTGTACTGCGCTCACGCAACGCGTCGTACCTACGTCAAACTTCAAGTAAGAGGACTCGCCCATCAAGGAGCGCTGTCCCCAATCAAAAACAATAGGTATTTTAATAAAACGCGTATACTAAAAGATCAATGATTAAATTATCTTTAAATTAAAAACCTTCACCAGGTTTCAGAAAAATACGCTTGGTAGATTTTGCGCCATTCTCAGTTTTTTATCCGCGTTAGACATAACTTTACAAATTAATTTCACTGTGTAATATAAACATATTCTAAAATATTCACATATTAAGTTATTGAGAAAATGCATAGCTAAAAATTAACATATATTTTTTCAAATCATTAACAGTAGACTCATTTAGACGTGATCTTCAGTATAAAATCATTAAAAGTTGGTTATCGTCGCCTTAATAATAAAAAGTATGAAACATCACAAACAGTAGGTACTACGTACTTACTTAAACAAAAATTGTTTACTTATTAATTCGGTTTTCCCCATGAGCAACGGGCTAATCTACGTATCATTTTTATCGTCTTCCAACGGCGACTCAGTCAAAGTAGGATAAGTACACTATCCAATTATTGAACTGTATCAAAATATCATTTAAAAGTCATATAATTAAAATTCTAAAGTTTCGGCAGTAGGCTCCATAGGTATTACACAGTGTAGGTATCATTATTAATAAGCTAGGGACCTGTATGATACGCATGAATCTTTTTGAATTTGTTTGTTGTTTGATTTTTTTTTCCTTTTAGGATGATTTTATCATAAAAACAAACTTAACATTGTAGTTGAAAAACTTGTTTTCCCATATATCGATATACGTCACAGTCAATTCTCCAACTGCAAATATAAGTTTGTAATCGCAAAAATATTTCTTTTATGTGATAAAACTTCAATTTAACAATTTTAGGACTTTTTCCTATACTTGTGCTGTGAGACCTTTGGCAAGAAGCAATGCCAAATTTCATGATTATAGGTCAACGGGAAGTACCTTATTTGCGAGTATCGAAATATGTCGCAATAATGTCGCTTAAATTACCGTATTTTTTTATTGCGTTGACTTAGAAGCTTGATTTTTTTAGAGCCCCAAGGGACCATGGACTTACGTATTACGTACGATATTAATTTCAACTTGATACCTACACGCGTTCCTGAGAAAAAGGGTCTTGACAGACTGACAGACAGACGGACAACGAAGTGATCCTATAAGGGTTCCGTTTTTTCCTCTTGAAGTACAGAACCCTAAAAAGAAGTAAAAAGAGAATAAAATAAAAAAGGTTAAAGAATATTTTATATTTAATAAGATACATCATACAGAATATTGTTTAACCTTTTTTATTTGTTTTTTACAGTTATCGCTTGCTAACAGCTGCCAAAATACTTTTACGATAAATTAGCAATGTGCCGTAGATGTAAGTTCGATGATAGTGCCGCGGTCTCATGTATTATTCGCGGCCTACCCTCTGAATTACAAGCTAGCGCTAAAGCTTTGAAAAGTACAAATCCAGAAGTATTGTCAGTTTTTGGTATCAATGGAAAATTACCAGTCTCATTCATCGCGATTTCGTGAGAATGATCAACGTGGTTTGAGACATTCTTCTAACGCTACCAATACTTCGAAGATGAATGAAAAAAAAACATACCATTGTGCTTCCAGTCCAATTAAATGCTACCGCTGTAATACGGAAGGCCATTTGGTTAGGGATTGCACTAACCCTGACACTCGGTTATGTAAAAACTGTGGGAAAACCGGGCATATTGCAAGATGAAAGAAGAATGTTCATACTGACTCGAATACAATAAAAGAAGTGAAAGTTATACAAAGCTTTAACGATTTATACTTTAAAGATGTAACGGTTAATGGGTTAAAGGCTATTGCATACTTAGACACTGGAGCACAAAGTAATGTCATAAGTTATAGTTTCGCAAAATTATTACAGTGTGTTATCGAACCAAGTGATAAAATTTTAAAACGTTTTACTGGCAGTCCAATACCCGCACTGGGCGAAATAGAAATCAATGTTTCCTTGGACGGTTTATCTGTAAAAACGAGTGCTTTAGTTACTCATGTCGACCTGGGAAAAATCGATATATTGTTAGGGCAGCCTGTCATTAATAGACATGATGTATCCCTTGTAATAAATGGTAATTCTGTGATCCTTTCTCAACATCACAATAATATCCAAGGCATAGTCGTAGAAAATACTGAACAAAGAATAGACCTCGTTTCCAAAAATAATTTGACTATTCTACCTAACGTAGCAGCGATGGTTCCGGTGTTAATTAATGGTGGATCAAAGGGAGTTGTAAATACTAATCCACGTTATTTCAACCTCTCAGATCATGAGTACATTATCCCGGCGTCTGTGGTGGAGGGCTCCGAGGGTTTGCTCAGAATTTACAACCTGGGTTCTAAAGCTGTGGAGTTTGCAGCTGGCCAGGTGGTGGCTAGAGGGCAATGCTGTGCCGAAATATTGCAAGAAGCTGAAGCTGGCTTGGTGAGTCAAATCTTTCTTTGTTGTTGGTCCAAATCTGACGCTGGGCTTCAAAGCCGAAATAATATAGCTGTTGGTGGTTTCGTACCGAATTTTGCTGATGCAGATGTGACGAAATTGGACCAAAAGGATGTACTTTTAGTTGCTGATGGTTTATATGCTGATATGTGTATTGGTGGTGTTAATTTGGCAAACATAAACGTGGGTAATATAAGCGATGGCGATAAGCTACGTTTGTTTACTATTTTGTCTCAATATAGTTCTTGTTTTGCGTCTAAAACGTCAGAATTAGGACTCACAGGCTTAGCTGAGATGGAGATCAAATTAAACTCTGATAAGCCTGTGTATCATCGCCCGTATAGACTTTCATTACCAGAACTTTCAACTGTTCGTGAAAAAGTTAAAGATCTTTTAGAAGCCGGCATTATTAGGGAATCGAATTCAGATTATGCATCACCCGTTGTATTAGAAAAAAAGAAAAATGGAGACGTAAGGCTATGCGTAAATTATCGGGCCTTGAATGCGGTTACTATAAAAGATAGATTTCCTTTGCCTATAATTGATGACGAAATTTCTAAATTAACAGGAAAAAACTTTTTCACTAGCTTAGATTTGTCACAATCTTATCATCAATTACCGGTTTCCGAAAATTCGATTCACAAAACTGCCTTCATTACACCGGACGGGCAATATGAATACGTTCGGGTTCCATTCGGTTTAGCTAATTCACCTGCGGTTTTTCAACGTTTAATGAATAAAATTATTAATAAGGTTAACAAAATGGGTGATGGTGATCATATTCTGGCATTCATAGATGATATTTTGTTACCAAGCAGTGACATTCGGACCTTCCTGGATGTTCCTTGGATGATCTAAATCGCCATTTCTCCACTGTTCCCGTTTTGGATAGACCAACCAAATGTCAAACCCTTGACTACCTAGCTGGTCTGACGCGTCCTAATATTAACCCCTTTGTCTTCACCCCAGTCGACCCGGGAGAGATCAAAAAGATTATCCTTTCTATTAAATCCAAAGCTGTGGGCTGCGATAATATCAGCCGCCATATGATCGTAGCGGTTCTTAATGAACTACTCCCTGCAATCTCCCACATCATTAACTTCTCCCTTTTTACCGGTGTTTTCCCCTCCCTGTGGCGTAAAGCCCTTGTTCGGCCACTGCCAAAGATTCCCAATCCCTCTCTTCCTGGTCACTTTCGCCCAACGGACCGTCCCCTAACGGACTAAGCCCAGGGCAGTACTCTATTTTCAACCAAGGACCAGTTAAAGACTTATAGAACCTATCCCCCAAGATTCTGTGCTCATGCTCTTAACTAATAAATATGTATTTAAGTGGGATCTTGTTTCAATCTAATCTACCTTACTTTCTGCTTACTACCTACTAAAGCACAACGCCACAGCATGCCCAGATAATTTTAGACTTGCAACAGTAAGTTAAGTATCTACATGTTACATGCCCTGAGTCCTGACCTTAGATTGCAAGTATCAGTATTCTCGGCTAGTGCAATCACCCATTCGGGAGGAGTTATCCTGTTATTGTCTCCAAGGGTCGCAACCTTTTGGACATGATTACATTGACCAAATATAAGCAGACTCGGACTACTCCAGAGCACAGTTTCATTCAGAAACTAGAGCGATCATGTTCTTGAGCAAATCGTGCCTCGTTTTTCTCGTCACCATTCTGGGAATCTCATGTGAGTAATAATTCTTAAACATAATCATTGTGTGTTAAAATACAGTTGCTTTACTTAATTAGGCATCAAACGACATAACCTGTTAAGCAAACTCTTGATTCTAATTGTATGAACGGCGTTCTGATATTTAATTAATTAAATAGAGTAATATTTCTTCCACACACGTGTAACTTCGCGTTTGTTTAAATAAAATTCAAAATTATATTTATTTTAAAATTGATTAGTTCACCTCATTGTTGCCAACACAGGAATTTCACTTATTTTAGAGATTCATAGGATGAAGAACAAGCTCTGTTTTCTGTACAGAGTAGTTCCACATACTTACATTCACTAGGTTTTCCTGAAAGGATAAGTGAATAGGTAAACTAATTATTGCAGCTGGGGGCTGTTAGCCGTGTTAGCCGTTATTAGTGGCGGGTAGGTAATTATATTTCCGACCGCCGCGCGCCTTTCATAAGATTAGAATCAAGACTTCGCTTAATTTACGGCGGTCTGAAATATAATTAATTAAACAAAGCAGATGTTTAGAGTTGTCTGCAATAATTCAGTTAGTTAATAAATTATCTGGATACCTATAAACATGCTGGTTTATTAAGTAGGTACTTTTATTTTTCTTCATTAGCGTTGCATAGTTTGGAATAATAAACTATTATTAATCAGAAATGAGGCATAATCAACAACAAGTAACCCACATTGTGTTTGTCTTAATTAATGCCAACTCTAAGTTGAGCTGCTGTATTTGTTGTACTGTGAGAGTTGAAGAATTAATATCACGTTCATTTACTATCTCACTTAACACAACTTACAGATATACAAACTTAACAGTTTCAAGTATTTGTTTTAGAGAAAGTAACTATCTTATCGATCGTTTCGTAAATTTATGACTCCTAGGCCTACGAGTATTGTCACCGACAAATATACTTCAGATCGCCGTTAAGTAAAATAGAACATAATCCATTGATAATTCTGATTTAAAAATGTTTGTTTTTTTTCCAATAGGCTTCTCGGGAGGTGGATTCACCGCAGCCCAACAATACCCCAACGAGGAATCGTACGGATACGGTAACCCACAACCTTCACTACCAAATGGTTACGCTAACCAACCAAGCGGTCTACCGCCTGGATACGGCTATAATCAAATCGCTCCAGGCGACCAGCTACCCAATGGACCACAGTATTGGCCCTATCAACAGACACCAGTGTACATTGTCTATCCACCACCTAATTATGGTAATCCTGGCGACAATGACCCTTATCGAGGCAGACCTGTATTAAAATTTTTAGACAATCTACATCAATTCAAAATGCGTCTTTTGGGGGTTAGAGTTTAAGTCTTCTGTACAACAGTACTCACGTTGTTTAAGTATAGGTATACAAGTTGTAAGCATACTCAACTTTATGTAAATAAAATAAACCTTTTTTCGTAAAATGAGCTTTTATTGATATAGTCATCCCACACTGTGAAAAATGTCCATTAATTTTTACCTTCCGTACGAACCATTTTTATTACAAGCTTTTATTTTTTCGTATGTAAGTTGTTCGCTTCAAAATTTGCAAACTATTTTTCGGGAGTCTGAGATGAACTTATATGGTCATCGTGTCATAAAGTGTGTGTGTGTGTGTGTTATGGTCATAACAATTTAGTAATCTTAAATAAAGTTTTTTTTTTACATGCATCCGCTTTTATTATAATGTATACAAATTCCTAAAGCTAATAAAGTATTTTGGAAAAAGAAAAAGGCTTTTTAAAGAAAAGCTTATAAACTTGGTAGTACATGCCCAAAAAACATACTGATAATGAAATAAAAATTTGCCCACAAAGCTATCGTCCTACGTTGAGTGGCATCGTAGTAATTCGTTCTGACCGGCTTTAAAGAAGAACCGGTAAAATTTAGGTTCCTGTTCCGGTTCGGATTCTAGTAACGGAACCACTAAATACCGGTTCTTAAGGAACCTTTTCAATCCCTGCTTATTTTAATTTAATTTACTTTTTGAATTGTTTTATTTTTTAAATCTTTTTATTACGGACGCTTTTGACGTTTTGCATCGTTCTCACATGTGTAATTTTAACATGAATGATGTAACCAATTTTTGTAACCATATGAAGCGCACAGGGGAAAAACATGCAGTCACATTTTTATGTCTTTTGTACTGGTAATACCATTTTATAGTACAAATGTGGTAGAACGAAACACCAAAACATCCACTGCTGGACGTAAGCCGGGGAGGCTTATGTCCAGCAGTGGATGTTTTGGTGCACCGCCACTTCGACCGGTTCTGTGCTTCCCGCATCCAGCGGATACCTGCGGCCTTCACAAGGTCATCGGTCCACCTTGTAGGAGGCCTTCCAACGCTACGTCTTCCGGTACGCGGTCGCCACTCCAGAACTTTTCGGCCCCATCGGCTATCAGTTCTGCGAGCAATGTGCCCTGCCCACTGCCACTTAAGCATGGCAATTCTTCGGGCTATGTCGGTTACCTTGGTTCGCCTGCGGATCTCTTCATTTCTGATTCGATCACGTAGTGAAACTCCATTGCCCTTTGGGTGACTTTTAGCGTTCTAATAAGGCCCATTGTGAACGACCACGTTTCAGTGCCATAGGTCATCACTGGCAACATGCACTTTCGTCTTGAGACACTGCGGTATGTGGGATGAGAAGATATTGCGTAGCTTCCCGAACGCTGCCCAGCCGAGTCGGATTCGACGATTGACCTCTTTCACTAAGTTGGACGTACGAGGTAAACATACTCTCGTTCACAACTTCGAGTGTAGCGCCTCCGATCTTCATGAGAGTGGGTGTTACATGGGCATTTGACATGACCTTTGTCTTCTCCATGTTCATTTTAAGACCCACTCTTTCAGAAGCTCTACTGAGGTAATTGAGCATTGCACTGAGGTCCTCCATAGTCTCAGCCATGACAACTATATCGTCGGCAAACCAAAGGTGAGTGATGTACTCGCCATTGATGTTGATGCCTAGCCCTTTCCAGTCCAGAACCTTGAAGACATCCTCCGTGCAGCGGTGAACAGTTGCAGAAAACTGAATTTAGAACATCGTGTGTTTGTGAGTTCAAGTTTGTGAATTCAAAACATCATTAAACCTATTTACTTCTCCATCCATGGTGCCGAATTTATCATACAACCTTTTTTAATTTGTTAAAAACTCAGACTCGGAACCTTTCTGGTGTACTTTTTTTTAATTTGCTTTGCGCACGCCATTTTCTTTTCACGTCATATTTTTAAAACCTTAGGTCTAAGCCTTAGGTTAAAAACAAGAAACTTGAAAACAAGTGAAAACCCTAAAATGAGTGGGTCTAGCGACGAGGAAGTTTATTTGACGCCAATAGATTTGACTTAACCTGTTAATAATGCTCAAAGGAGCTTTCTCCCTCAACAATTACGCGAGAAGTATTTGAAACGGTTTTTTTTTTTTTGGGTGGTAAATTATCAAATAACTTCTCCCGCTCTGGGCTGAGCGGGAGAAGTTATTCAGTGTCAGACTTTTACTGACTAAAACCCACCCGTGTTCCTTCCGTTGCCTGTGTGCCGGGGCCACGATATCCCTTTCGGACAAACTCGCAACCCCGGCAGGCATTGGCCCTAACGGACCCCGTCAGTTGGTGCTGACATCTCTTTGAGGCGCGCGTGAAACACAACGCACCGTCGACCCGGGCCTGGTCCTTATCGGACGGCGAGCTACGCATCGCTCACCATCCGCAGGCCCGCGCCTACGGTTGCCGGAAATCAGCTTGTGACTCCCGACGCCCGGGGCGTCTCCTGCGGCGGCTAAGGGCGTGAGGGCGCGAACCCTGCCTCACCCTCACGCGTTCCGCCTCCTCCTTCGCGAGCATTACTGCTTCGCAGAAGGAGGTGACGGCCTCCCATGCACTCTCGCTCCGAACCATGGCCTGAACCAGGGCCGGACGCGAGAGATCGCCGCCGCCGATCGCCTCCGTGAGGACACGGCGGTGCTCCGCCCAAGCCGGGCAGTCCTCCACCGTATGCTCCACCGTGTCCTCCGGGCGATCCACACAGTGGTGACACCCGGGCGTTTCCTCCCGCTTTATCCTGAACAGGAACCTCCCGAAACAACCGTGTCCGGTGAGGACCTGCGTCAGGCGGAAGGTGAGGACGCCGTGGCGCCTCTCTAGCCACTCCTCAAAGAGGGGACTTATCGCCACAATTGTGGCGTGCCCTGCGCTGGGTTGCGACAATCGCACTCTCCATGCCGCCATGAGATCCCGCCGGAGCTCCGTCCGCTGTGCCGCGATTTCTCGCGGCAGCGGAGTTTCACCCCGGCCTTTCGCCTCCTCGCGCCACTCCCAGATGTGCGCGAGGACTTTTGCCTCCAGATCCCACGGCGGCAGTCCGGCAAGGAGGCTCGCCGCCTCACGGGAGACCGTGCGGTAACCCCGTACCAGCCTGATGGCCATGACCCTTTGGGACGCGTTCAACCGCTGGGCTGGTCGCAGCCTCAGAGAACGCGCCCACACCGGTGCCCCGTAAAGGGCCATGGACCGCACGATCCCCGCGTAGAGCCTCCGGCAGGAGGCGTTTGGACCCCCTAGATTGGGCAGAAGCCGCTTCAAAGCAGCCCCGGCCCTCTCCAGTCTGGGAGCCAAACGTCGGAAGTGCTCCACAAAGTTCCACCGGCTGTCGAGGACGAGTCCCAAGTAGTTCATCGTCGACTCGACACCGATGTGAACTCCTCCCGCCGTTATCTGAGAACCCGACAGTGGCGCGTTCCGAGGACCATAAAAACACATGGCCTCGGACTTGTGCAAAGCCACCTCGAGTCCCAATTGCCGGATCCTATCGACGATTGTCGCAACGCCACGTGCCGCCAGTTCGGTCGCCGCCTCATGCGACCTCCCCTGCGCCAGGACCAGCGTGTCGTCAGCGTAGCAGACTACGCTGACGCCGCTAGGGAGGTCAATTCGTAGCAAGAACTACGCGCCCAGGTGCTCGGCGTAGACCCTGGCTGCTCCTTACAGTTGCAGCAGGTTGGAAATATTTTTTTTTAAGTCTAGTAGTAGACATTTTAAGCAATATTTTTATACCTAATTCAATGGGACGAGGAGATTAGAATACTCGTATAAGTAAAAGCTTACAGGTAAAAAAAAATGCAGAAATAAATTCGTAAGTAATGCTGCGGCGTAGCACTCTATTTAAATAAAAATGGTGGATTGAAAATGAAAAATAGTAAATTAAATTAATAATAATAATAATACCATTTATTTCAGGCGACATAGGCCCATAGAAAAATACCTTAACCTAAACATACATACTGTATTGATAATACATACCTGTAAGTTGAAAAACACGCGTCGCGTCTTAGGCTAGCGCTTGATGATGATGGTTGATGACTAATGCATGTGTTTACTTCCGATGTCGAAAAAATAATGTTGCGAAAATAGATTGCAAAACCATTTAAACCGTCTCTGCTGGGACTCAGGCCTCCTCTCGGTAAAAGGGAGTGGGGCTGTAATCCACCACGCGGGCCCGGGTTGGTAGATATCACAATGTCGTCGAATTTTTGGTCCTGGGGGTGGGGGGGGGGGGGGGTTGGGTGTTTTCCTTCACCGTTTTGAGAGCAGTGGTGATGAAATTATTTACACAAAGTAAAGAGCCTGCCTGGGATCCGAACCTACGACCTACAACTCGTAAGTCGGGGCCGTTACCACTGCGCCACCACTGCTCTCTCATTGTCGCGTAATTTAGGCATAATTCGCGTTTTATAAACGTTTATACTTATTTACGTATATACAACGAATCTTAAAAGACTAACTGAAAATGTAAAATGTTAACGTGACTATTATAAAACATCAGGGGTCTACTCCGAACATAAATCCGAAGTATCGGCTGAATGTTCGGCCGTTGCTTGACTACGGCTAACTATGGCCGACTACGGTGAAAGAAAAAACGACAGTCAAAGAGATGAGCCAAAGTCAAAAATGTAACTTTAAGTCGGGTAAGGATTCAAAGTCAAAAAAAGAAACTATGGAAGTTATAAAACGGCCGAATATTCAGCCGATACTTCGGATTAACGCTTCGGAGTAGACCCCCAGTTTGTTAGTTGACTAACGTTTCTAGTAGTACCAAGTAGATAGGACAAATAACAAAATGAACAAAAAATTACAACTTTTAATTTTCCACCAGTTGGATAAATTTTGTTCTGTAGACTTCATTAATACACCTACATTTTTGCCGTGACAGAGGAGCTCGTAATCCGTCAGGTTAAGCTACGCTTTCCGGGGTTGGTCCGTGGATGGATGACTGAGACTCCTTCGTTCCTCGGAAAGCACGTTAAGCCGTTTATCCAGACTGTCATTCGTGGATCTTTTGCAGTCGTTACGGGTCGTCAGAAGCCCGAAAGTCTGACAACCAGTCTTATACCAAGGGGTATCGTAGTACTCAGTTACTGGGTTATGGAGGTCAGATAGGCAGTCGCTCCATGTAAAGTGCTGGTATTCAGCTGCATCCGATAAGACTGGAAGCCGAAAAGGCTGCGCAGATTGATTTGACCTACATTAAGGCTGCGTTTCCACCAGAGATGTGCTGACCGAGGCGAGGTAAATGAAGCGATTCCTTTGGTTCTTTACAAACACATCCCTCGCTACGCACCCTCGCGCATCTCTGGTGGAAACGCACCCTTATGATATTTAACAACATTTAGGCTGCGTTTCCACCAGAGATGTGCGATGGAAATGTGTCGTGCGGGGATGTCTAGCTGTGCTGTGAAAATGTGTGGGGGTTTCCACTAAAGCTGTGCGATGAAAATGTGCCTACGAGGATGTGTAGCGGAGCTGTGAAAATGCGCATTAATGTGTGGTGCGAGGATACCTTCCCAACACACATTCCTCGCAACACATCCCTCGCTTGTTTTGTATGCGCAAAAATCTAGCTCCGCTGAGCCGCTTCCACCAGAGCTGTGCTGACCGAGGCGAGGTAAATGAAGCGATTCTATTGCTTCTTCACAAACACATCCCTCGCTACGCATCCTCGCACATCTCTGGTGGAAACGCAGCCTTATGATATTTAACAACATTAAGACGGAGATATATACCAGTGACCTTGAGTGGTTAGCTTGCGTGTTTTTTACTGAGCTCACGCAAAACGACGAACTTTCAGCCAGTAATAGGACTCGCCCATCAAGGAGGGCTGTCCCCAATTTGACGCATTATTAATTTATTATACAACAAAAGAAAAGGTATTTTAATAAAACGCGTATACTAAAAGATCAGTAATTAAATCATCTTTAAGTTGATGAAGGTTTCAAAAAAATACGCTTGGTAGATTTTGCGCCATTCTCAGTTTTTTATCCGCGTTAGACATAACTTTACAAATTAATTTCACTATGTAATATAAACATAATCTAAAATATTCACATATTAAATTATTAAGAAAATGCTCTAATTTAACATATATTTTTTTTCAAATCATTAACACTACTCGTTTAGACGTGATCTTCAGTACAAAATCATTAAAAGTCGGTTATCGTCGCCTTAATAGGTTTTAGTTAATTTACAAGGGTTGGTAAGTTTTCAGCGAAATTGTGTCCTTTGAATGTAATAAATAGGTAGCATGGTAGGTAGGTAAAGCTCGTACCTAAGTCTTTCTGAATATCTTGTTAAACAGTCAGTCTACATTCCATCGTAATTAAACTGTAAGTAGTGGTATGTGTCCTTCGCTTCATTTCGCAGAGCGACGTCAATTACAAATTCAAAGTTTTGTTAGCGCTGCCGTGTTGTGTTGTGTCAAGCGAGACAGTCGGCGGGACGTCTAGACCAGACCGCCTATAAACTTTCTCAAGCATATATTACTTTTATTTACCTACGGCATTAAGGCACCTGTACCACTACCGGCGATTAACGAGTAGCGAGTAGAGCTAGCAACTAAAAATTGTTGGTCAGCAACAATCAGCGAGTACATGACGGCGACGAGCGATTACTCTGTGGTATCTGCGTGAGTCTCTCAGCAAGTGTACTGCCTGCTAAGCGAGCGTTGCTAAGCGGGTAGATACTCTCTCTCTTTGATAGCTCTTGTTGCTGCGCCAAACGAATACTCGCCTCAGTCACCGATCAACTATTAGCATATGTATTTCTTTTACTGATAGATATGTAATATTATACAATATATACATCTACAATTTTATGTACGTTTCTTGAGCTAGAAAATAGTCGTGATCGCGACGATAGGTCTTAGTGGAGCAACAATGAAAGATGAGTGGACTGTATAACATGTATATAAATATAAAGGGAAATTACACTAAAGGGACATTACAGCCGTGCGTGAAGGCGTGCAACAGCTGAATGTCGTGGCGGGCGCCGGCCCGCGACCCGCGTCCTGCCGTGCGGCCGTCCTACTCACCGCTGCCCCCGCACCCCTCTTTCACTGCCGCCAGCGCGCGGCGATTTTGAGGAAGGCTGGTCTCATCAAGTCGGTAGCTAGTCGCTTCCTCGTCGCGGCGGTGGCGGTGGGACTACTGCCTTACGCGAATGGAAAAGCTGGCTCTATTCTAAAAGGTCAAAAGATGTGACCTGCGGCGCCCTAAACTAACGCTTAGTAACCATATTATTATGCTGGTTCGACTTCAATTTAAACGCCCTTTCCTTTCTACCTTTAATTTAATATAGTTGGTGAGCCGATATAAGTATGTGGGTTCTATTTGCGGTTTGAATATTTACTCGGTAATTGTTTGTTGTATTTGTGTTCTTGCATGTGAATTATGTTCTATCCATTATTTAGGTATGCTTTACGAAGTTACGAGTTTTCACAAATTGCTTGTAATCGCGAAAGCTGACCGGGTGACCTTAGATAGATGTCTCTGACCTTATATATATACCAATTAGCCAACTACCCGTTTTTCCAAAGACAATGGGATAAATCTGACGTGTAAATTAAGTATCTCATCATTATTAGTATGCAGAACATGTATTTTTTACCGACTTCCAAAAAGGAGCAGGTTATATTATGTTCGTTTTAATTTTTTATTATGTTCGTTTTTTAGGGTTCCGTAGTAAACAAGGAACCCTTATAGTTTCGCCATTTCCGTCTGTCTGTCTGTCTGTCTGTCTGTCTGTCAGTCTGTCTGTCCGTCCGTCCGTCTGTCCCCAGCTTAGCTCAGAGACGCTTAGTCCTAGAAAGGTGTAATTTGGCATGGGTATACATATTAATCATGCCAAAAAAATGTTAAAATAAAATACTATACGTGTAATGGAGATGATATTTTTTTTTCTCGTCTATTCCATGGTGTGGGGTATCGTTGGATAGGCCGTTCAAAAATACTGTAGGTTTGGCAAAACCATTTTTGAATTAAGGGATCCGTTTGCGTAATATTAAGCTTTAAAGTGCTATTTTTTGTTAGAGTCAAGTGTCCCCCCCCCCTGCCAGCTAAATGGTTGGTTTTTGATATGTGAAAAAATTCATGGCAATAGTATATATAACGAAATTAAAAGGAAAACTATCACAGCTAAGTAGGCTTTACAAGTTAACGAGTACTAGTCGACCAACTTAAATTTGCAGTTGGAGAATTGACCGTAACGTATATCGATGTATGGGAGAGCATGTTTTTCAACTACAATGTTAAGTTGGTTTTTGGGATAAATTCATCCCAACTACGGAACCCTTCATGGTGCGTGGTCCGACATGCACTTGGCCGGTTTTTTTTTATGTTTGTTCACCGATTGCTTCGTCAATTGTGGACCGATTATGAAAATTCTTCTTTTTTTTTAAAGGGTATGCTTCCGAGGTGGTCCCATTGTCACCGAATCAGAATCTGATAAGTGGACCCCATGGAAATCGAGGGCAATCCTCAAATTTTATAGGCACACCTATATCAATTTCAGTATTTTTTATAGTAACTCATGCATTTGCACTCGGAAAGCACCATTTGGTGAAGTGGAACTGATGATGAAGACCACAGACAGCCACAGGAACTACTCAATAATAAGTATTTCTCTGTTGTGATTCGATTAGACACTAACTAAGCAATTTATGCTCGTCACAATGCATATGGTGAAATCACCATCAGTTCCAGTTCTCCTGGTTCTTACCAGTAAAACTCCTCAGCTATTAACGCCTCTGCATCGGGAAAAGCAATAAGTATTTTGTAAAAGGTGATGAGCAGTTGACATTAGGCTATTGTAACTTGGATAAATTGCAAACTGACCTACTAAAAAGTGAAAAATAAAAAAACTTTTTACAAAAAAAAGACAACAGACTTCCAAAAAAAACACTACAAAGTGAAAAATAACCTTAATTACGGAAATCAGTGGCAAAAAACTAAATTAGATCCTAAGACACCAACTTCCGAAATTAAGGTTATTTTTCACTTTGTAGTGTTTTTTTGGAAGTCGGTTGTCTTATTTTTGTAAAAAGTTTTTTTTTCTCTATATAATAGAAATGAGTAATGACGATATTGAGTGTACGAGTGTACCTACGTGATGCATTAGGCGTCCATATTTTTTAACCTTAATAATAGTTATGGATTCGCAATGTGCTCCTATCACAATTTAGTTCAGTGTGTTTGTGGATTCAAAAGGTCAATGTAACGGTGTGAGAGTGTGCGTATAAGTACTAGAATTATGATAGACTAGAGAGACAGACAAAGGACGACGGAAGGGCAGACAGTTTGCACTGCGAACGACTTACTTTATTCTCAATGTTTTGCTTCAAAAAAATAAACAACGTCTGGGGCACAGCGCATAGCTGTTTACAATTTACTTTTTATGTTTTGTCTGCTCTTCATGTATCGAGGATGGCAGAGATTTTATTAAACGCTATAATATGAAAAATTCTTATTTTTGTAACGCATTTCTAAGGTAGGTACTAATATAAGATGAAATGGCTGGTATACCTTCCAACCTATAGCAGTCAAATCTTACAAAGGTATCCAAATTTCCCCGAACTATCTCCGAACGGAGGAAAATTAATTTTCCCCAAACGTGTAGTTCGATAAAGCAGGATTACGAAAATCCAACCAACTTGACTCCAAATGGACAAGGTAACCTCCGGTCGACATTAAGATAATAGTACATTTTCATACAAGTGGAGAATGTTTGTTATTGCATTCGAGGCGGAATTAACACCCGAGCCGTAGGCGAGGTTGTTTTTGAGCCGAGAACTGCAATAACAAATGTCCACGAAAGATTTCTACCGTCCTAAGCATGGCAAGAAAAGAAATGTTTCTATTCTTCAGTCGACAATAGTCTATAGTGTCGAGCATGACGTCCAATTTTTCTATACTTTTGACACTTTGTGTAGAAACATTTCTTCTCTACATCACATTTGACCTAGACAAGAGTCTATATTGATTTTGAATACTCAATTCAATACTTTCACCGTCCAAATTTCTTCTCACTGAACAATCTGGTCAGTGGGTCGTCTTTGGGGCGGAGTTGTAGGAGTTGGAGTATAATTATGCTTAGGGGCACTATGAGCAGAAAAGAAAAGAAAAAAAAAATTGGGAAAATAGTGGGAAATAAATTGTTGTTCTAGTCGAAAACCATCCATATGATGATGTAAAAAGACCAGTGAAAAATCTTGTATTTTTGCTTTAAATTAATTTTAGTTTTTTTTTTAATTTAAATTCTTATTTTATTTTTTTAACTTAAATTCATGTTGGCATCCTGTTAGCACGGGGGGTGGCACTCAGGGGGGGGGTTAAATTTCTGTTTTTTTTTGTCTAGGACGCACCGTTTTCGAGATATTTGAATTTTGCTGGTTTTTAGTAGAAATCTTTCTTTATTTTGTCATTTTGTCGATTCTTCCGAGGTCGACAAAACCCGTTTCTACGGTGGTCATGCTACGCCTGCAGGGTTGAAGGAGAAGCAAAGGTATAAAGCCGATAAACAGCCTTATATGAAAAATTAAAAAAAAACAAATATTTATGAGTTTAGAACACAAATAAATATTATTTTGTTCTTAAGCTTTTTTTTTTATTGTAATAGTCATGGTAAGTATTCTATTTATAAACATTATTTAAGTACAACACGTACGATCACCGCTTTGCTTTTTCGTGCATCCTTTTGCAACAGGATCCGAAATCATGTCTATTTCCTATTTCCGAGTGAATTTCGTATGAAATGTCAAATTAAATTCATATGATTTGTGTCTGACGCTAAGTTCTTATTCCTTGATTTGAGTGTGTATCTTACAAAAAACCGGACAAGTGCGAGTCTGACTCACGCACCGAGGGTTCCGTAGGTACAAACTCGTATGTAGATAGTTCGTCCATTACGGGAATTGGGTCTCTATTTTATATTTCCTTTTCCCAATTTCTTGTAGTTATTCCAGTACTTTTATCGAACAGACCCCAAATGTCAAATAGCATTAATATCCGTTGATTTGATTCATAATTCAACACAACGAAGAACGGTCAACGGACTTGAACCAACTACCACGGTGGTATAGCTTAGAACAAAAGTAAGGGAATTATAACCAGCCAGTATATGTAGGCTTCTGCTTTTGGAGATACACTACTTAATTCAACAGATTTTTAATTTAGTCGTATAGTAATATCAAAAGTTAAAATGAGTTATTGATAGATGGCGCTGTTCTCAAAATGATAATGGTTTAGTCTAACGTATGTTCCATTTTGCTTAGATTTTATTAAAATAATACAAAAAAAATCTTACAAATAAAAATATTCAAAGAGTTGAGACACCTTTTAAATTAATTGTGTTAATACACAACATTTGTTTAAATGGATAAAATCATCCAATAACGTAACACAATTTTTAGACTGTTAAAGTAGAAAAAAAGGAACGCAACCCGCGTTAATGCTCTTAGCCTATACACAAATTTACTCTGTGGCTCCTAGAGTATATATGTTCTGTGCGTTAATTGTCATATTAGTTCAAAAAATTATTCCGGTGTCCGTTTTTCTCTTTCCGAGTGAATAGATGCGCTTCGATTAATTTGTGGCTTGTATGAACATTGATGATTCTGCTTCTAAACATTGACCTGGAAAAGTATTGGATACTGACGACATCGCTCTATCTGATTGACTCTTGCACGAATATCTGGACTGTTTACTTGTTTGGGAATCGGTTGTGTGCACATGAACGCGAGCAAGTGTTGTGTGCTGAACTGCAAAAGCACTCGTAAGTGTGTACATACACACATAATATACTGTGTTTGTAAAAGTAATAATGGTTCTTTGTAGGTACGACATATTGTAAAAAAAACCGGCCAATTGCATGTCGGACCACGCACAATGAAGGGTTCCGTAGTTGGGATTAATTTATCCCAAAAACAAACTTAACATTGTAGTTGAAAAACATGCTCACCCATACATCGATATACGTTACGGTCAATTCTCCAACTGCAAATTTAAGTTGGTCGACTATTACTCGTTAACTTGTGAACCCTACTTAGCTGTGATAGTTTTCCTTTTAATTTCGTTATATATACTATCGCCATGAATTTTTTCACATATCCAAAACCAACCATTTAGCTGGCAGGGGGGGGGACACTTGACTCTAACAAAAAATAGCACTTTAAAGCTTAATATTACGCAAACGGATCCCTTAATTGAAAAATGGTTTTGACAAACCCTCAATATTTTTGAACGGCCTATCCACCCCCCACTATGAAATATACGAGAAAAAAAATATCATCCCCATTTCACGTGTAAGGGAGGTACCCTAAAGAAAAATGTTTTTCATAATTTTATTTAACCATTTTTTCGGCATGATTAATACCCATGCCAAATTACAGCTTTCTAAGACTAAGCGTCTCTGAGCTAAGCTGGGGACAGACGGACGGACGGACAGACAGACAGACAGACAGACAGACAGACAGACGGACATGGCGAAACTATAAGGGTTCCTTGTTTACTACGGAACCCTAAAAATGATTGAAATAAAGTGACATTGTATTTAATGTTTTATTTTTAGTAACTACCACTACCACTTAAGTAAAAGGAAAGAAAATAGACCAGGGTCTGCAGCAGATTTGAAGCTGGCTATACAAGGGCTTTATGGATAACCTTTATGCATCATTGATTGTTGTTTTTAGACGTGAGGCATAAATATTGGATTAGGTATGTGGATTAGGTATTTTTCGATACGAGTCCGTACCTAATCCAAAGCGTCGAGGATTAGGTATGGCACAAAATATTCGTACACAGTCTACACAGAAAATATTCCGTACCTTAAAATGTGGGGGTTAAGTTTCAAGTTTAATTAGCACTGCCGCCAGCACCATCTATGTAGAATACCACTGGACTAGTTGTGCAGCCGCAGTCATGCGCTAAGGTAGCCCGCGAAATTCAAATTTTCTTACGTTTTTTGCAAGTAAGTAATAGGTTGTATGTTGATCTAAATATGATCCGTGGTTGTATCATATTTAGATTAACCTAGCAACCTGACACAGACCTGCAAAATGCAAAGAACGTAAGAAAATTTGAATTTCGCGGACTATCTTAGCACAAGAAGACTAATTTTGATCACTTTAATAAACGTTAAAAACAAGAGTGAATCACGTTGACTTTAAGTACCGTTGGCCCATAAAAAACGAAATATAATCCATGATATCGTTCCACATTATATTAGAAACGGAACGTCCATACTCCATGCCAAATACTTATTTCTTACCCAATCCACATACGATACATAATATCGGTAACAGGCCAGCGGCTGTATTGAATAAATATTCGGATTAGGTAAATGGATTAGGTATTTTTAAATACTAGTATTAGGTGGATTAGGTATCGTTTTTACCTAATCCGACCCATGTCTAGTTGTTTTTACTTGTTCGTAGAGGGCGCCATGAAATGTTCGAGTGACGTCTCTATCCTCCTATACACAATGTACTCTGTGCCAACTACATTACTACAATAAAATAACCAATAATTGAATCAATTAATTTAACTATCTATGGTACCAACAAACAACGACATTTTTTTGAAACGACCAACCTAACGCGACTTGCAATACCATTGTAGGAATGACGGTCACTATTCAGTGGAAAGTCTTAACACCGCGATTCAGAAAATCGCGTCATTTGCACAACGCCTTCTATCGAGTACACTGGTAAACCTCAAACTCTCGGTTCCAAGCCAAATATTAACAACTTTTGAGCGAGTGGACCGATTATAAAGAAATAAAGACTAAATGTCACTTCAAGATGAGGACTATGACTACAATAATATTTCCAATTCCTTAGATCTCTTGAAAAGAGTCATAAAAAAATAAAAAATGTAAATATTACGTAAGTATGCATGAATGTGAATTTTAAGATTCATATTTTACCCTCTTGATGATTTTAGAAAAAAACGCTGTAACACGTAATTCTTTATTTGTTACTTATAGCATAATTTTTCCCCTCCGGCCGTTTTATATCCCTAAATTATTATGGAGTAAGTGGATTTACATTGTACTACTTACAACATGACTACGTGTTTGAAAAAAATTGGTTTTCTTAAAAATAATAAATAAGTTTAACAGTGTAAGCCGTTAGGCAAAATTGTACAGCTACTTTCACCAAAATAATTACCTACTGAAGTTCATAAACTATGAATGCACCGAACATTACTCTGACGAAAAGTTAAGGAGGATTGAAGGACAAACTTAACTTTATAGTTGAAAAAATGTTCTTCCATACATCGATATCAGACTTTTGCTGACTAAAACCCACCCGTGTTCCTTCCGTTGCCTGTGTGCCAGGGTCACGATATCCGTTTCGTACAAACTCGCAACCCTAGCAGGCATTGGTCCTAACGGAGTCGTCAGTTGGTGCTGGCATCTCTTTGAGGCGCGCGTGGAACACAACGCGCCGTCGACCTGGGCCTGGTCCTTATCGGGCGGCGAGCTACCCATCGCTCACTGTCCGCAAGCCCGCGCCTACGGTGGCCGGAAGTCGGCTTGCGACTCTCGACGCCCGGGGCGTCTCCTACGGCGACTAGGGGCACGAGGGCGCGATCCTTGCCTCTCCCTCACGCGTTCCGCCTCCTCCTTCGCGAGCATTACTGCTTCACAGATGGAGGTGACGGCCTCCCATGCACTCTCGCTCCGAACCATGGCCTGAACCAGGGCCGGACGCGAGAGATCGCTGCCGCCGATGTGTAGATACCCCGGCCAGCTAAATGGTTGCTTTTGCGTATGTGAAAAAATTCACGGCAGTAGTAAATACAGGTTGGATTTTTGAGACGGGGCAGTAAGGGTAGGTACCTTAATAGTTGTGGCTACAGGAAAACGGTCTTAGGAGTCTGTCCTTAACTTTTTCAGACATACTGATAGGCATTAACATTTCGAATGCTAGAACAAGTAGGTACCTAGCTACTAATGGCGGCAACGAAATAACAATGTGTTAATGTAATGAGTTTACTGAGTTTATATGACCATATAACTGGGTTATCCCGGCTCGATATGACCAAAATGTATTGAATTTAAATATCTTTGAATGTGGCCTCACTTACCCGCCACCGACCAGCTCTGCGCCCAGGATGTTGAAGCTGCTCCGATTCGTCCCGGGACGGGCTGATAGTTTTTTACGGGTTTCACAAGGTTTAGGCCGTGCTTATTGGGAAGTTATATGGTTCAGGCACTCAGGTTTTGTTAGTTTTGAGCGCATGCAATGACGGCGTTGCAGTCTCCGCTCGTTCGTTTGTGCGACTGACGTTGGCGCCATCGCCATGTGCGCGGGCGTGGGCGCATCGGGAACTTTTCGACTGGCGCGCGTTTATTGGCGCCGAGATGAGCCGTTGGCAGTTATTGGCGGGATTTATAGTGGAAGCCAAAGCAAAACCCAACATTCCCCCCAACGAAATCCACCAGGATTTCCCGGTTATAAGGTCATTTGACAGGATTGTCAAAGTGTTGAATAACAATATTTAACTAGGTAAGCATTGTTGAAAACATGTGATAGTGTATAATATATACTTGTGTGAGTAGTGGACTGTATAAACTTAATTATCTACGTTAAACTATAGTTTACTTAACTAAATAGTGTACTCATTCAATGTTCCGAATGAGTGCCTAATGAAATACAAATTAATATATTTAAGATTATTCCTGCTCCAAAGGGAGCGGACTAAGCTTGACCACGGGGCGAGTAATGACGTTGTTCTTAGTACGAAGACCGACCACGCGTACGATGCCATCAGGCCCCGGATATAGTTTAATAACTCGACCTAAGGCCCATTGAAGAGGAGGGGCCTCAGAGTTTATGAGTACCAGGTCTCCTTCTTTTAGATTGCGACAACCATCCAACCACTTCTGACGTTGTTGGAGCGTGTGGAGGTAGTCTCTCCGCCAGAGTCGCCAAAATTGCTGCGATATCTGCTGTACGGCTTGCCAACGATTCAACTTCGATAGGGGTGAATTCGTCAAGTCGTACTCGGGAGCTTCTAGAAGTTCTCTACCGATCAGAAAGTGCGCCGGTGTGAGCACGTCGAATTCATTGGGATCTGAAGATAATGCACACAGCGGTCGTGAGTTTAACACTGCTTCGACGCGTGCAAAAAGGGTGGTCAGCTCTTCAAATGTAAGGGCTCTTTCACCGACAGTTCTTTTCAGGTGAGTCTTTGCGGATGTTATTGCTGCCTCGTATATGCCTCCAAAATGGCTGCCTGTGGGTGGATTATGCTTCCACGTCACTTTGCGTGTCGTAAAGTTGCAAGAAATCTCATCAGTATTAGCTTCAAAGAACTGAGACACATCTGCTAACTGTCTACCAGCTGCGACGAAGTTTGTGCCGTTGTCAGATACTACAGCACTACACAATCCACGCCTGGCGGTGAATCGACCGAAGGACGCGAAGAAACATTCTGTGCTCAGAGACGAGAGCGTCTCCAAGTGCACTGCACGAGTT
The DNA here is from genome assembly GCA_948098905.1 of Tiliacea aurago. Taxonomy (NCBI): domain Eukaryota; kingdom Metazoa; phylum Arthropoda; class Insecta; order Lepidoptera; family Noctuidae; genus Tiliacea; species Tiliacea aurago. The sequence goes on from OX402590.1 coordinate 11,694,111, forward strand.
GCGCAACAAACAAATACGCATAGATATGATTTTACGGTACGAGTATTCCTACGAGTTGACTCCTTGGTATAAAAAGGGCCACCAATATCAACACCGACCGTGTGAAAGGTATGTATATCTTGAGTTCTAAATCTGGGCAGTTGGCCCATAATAGGTTGCCAGGACTTAGGCCTGACCTTAAAGCACGCTATACATTTACTAATTCGCGATCTTATTACACTCCTAGCTGATATTATCCAGTATTTTTGACTTAATATACCTTGAAGAGATCGCGGTCCTGAATGTAAGTACAGAATATGGTAATAATCTATAAGACTATACGTAAAATTAGATTTTTTAGGAAGCAGCACTGGATGCTTCTTATCGTACGGTATCCTAGCTTGTGAAAGTCTGCCCCCCACCTGAGGAATTTATTCGCGTCTAAGAAGGGCCTGAGCTTTCGCAAATTCTGATGAGGTTTCAAGCCTTATGACAGCGCTATGATATCCTCAGTAAAGTTATGTTGTTGTACCGATTTTATCAAACTATCGTGTGCCTTGCGCAGATCGACAATCATGAGCCTAGTACGTTTGTCTCTGGGTAGTCGACAGTTACGGATGAACTGGTGGATACGTGCGACCACGTGCCACAGTTTGACGAAACTAGAATAACGCTCGGTGAATTCGTATATTACGTCGGTTGAAGCTTCAGTGGACACCAAGCTCTTGGACTCGATAGAAGGCTTAAGCTCCAGTGGATGGTCGTCCCTGAACTCTTCTATGGAACGAATTGGCCAGTTGTCTTCAGAGAGCCACTGTGGACCATTGAGCCATTCTGGCATTGCGAGAAGGGACGAAGGTAACGCACCACGAGAACACACATCAGCTGGATTACTTACTCCATTCACGTGGAACCAACAGTTACTGGGAACTGTGTCCAGTATCTTGGTCACGCGGGTCGCAACAAATATTTTCAATTTATAGGCAGGAGTGTTCAGCCATGCTAGAACAACTGACGAGTCTGTGAATAACAGAATCTCGTCAACTGTTAGCTTGCGTTCTGTTAAAATGTTTTTGACGTATTTGTCTAATTTAGATAATAAGTGTGCCGCCATCAACTCTAGGCGGGGTATCGATAATGTTTTTAAAGGCGCGACCTTAGATTTAGCTATGAGAAGGCTGACCTTCTGTTCATTTTCTGTGTTTGTGGTATGTAAGTATATTACAGCGGCGTAACCAAGGGTCGACGCATCGCAAAATCCTAGAATCCGACAGAAGGTGTTTTGCCTGACCATGACATGTCTATCATGTTTAAATTCTGAAAGAAGAGGCAGTTCCCGCACGTATGCAAGCCACTCTGCTTCAAGATTCGCAGGCAAACGTTGGTCCCAGTGAAGCTGTAGAGCCCAAAGTTTCTGCATGAAGCACTTGGCATAGAACACACAAGGGGCTACGAATCCTAGTGGGTCGAACAAGCGTCCTATCTGCGATAGAATAGATCGCTTTGTGACTTCTCGATCTAATGGTGCAGTCCGAAACGAGAAACAGTCGGTAGCCGGCTGCCACTGGAGACCAAGTACTTTAAGTGACAGATTCTCCTCATCATCAAATTCGATAGGTGTCTCACGGTGGTCTTCTGGTACGGCTGCTAATATTTGAGGGCAATTACTCGACCATTTTCGAAGTATGAACCCTGCACGTTCTAGTATAGCTCGAAGATCCGTCTGCAGCTGTAGTGTAGCGTCGACGCTAGGCTCTGACCATAACAAATCATCCATGAAGAATGCTGTCTTCAAGACACACGCGGCTGCGGGATACGTGTCCGCTTCAGCGTCTGCTAACGTGTACAACACCTTGATGGCCAGGTACGGACTGCTGGCTACACCGTATGTGACTGTGTTGAGCTCGTAAACCTGCATGGGTTGATCTGCTGAGACTCGCCACAAAATGTGCTGATACGGCCGCTGCTCTTGGTGAATGAGGATCTGTCTATACATTTTACAGATGTCTGCTGATAGACATACTTCGTAAAGTCGGAAATTGATTAAAATGTTATTAATGTCTGCTTGTAGTTTTGGGCCCGCCAATACTACATCGTTAAAAGATTTTTGATTGGTGGTTTTACATGACGCATCAAACACCGTTCTCAATTTTGTTGTGGTGCTGGATGGCTTGTGGATACAAAAATGCGGGATCAAATATTTGGAATCCACGTCTTGTATCTCTCCTAAGCATGTCATGTGCCTTAAAGCCTCGTATTCAGCCATAAACTTGTGATACTCGGACTTGAGCTGAGGTTCTCGATTCAGTCTTGCCTCTAAGTTGACCAGGCGACGCACTGCGTCTTGTCTGGATTCGCCGAGATCATGGTCGGGTCGGAGTGGGTATTTTACCACGAACCTACCCGTCTCATCGCGACGACAATCTTTGGCGAACAGCTCTTCAGCTAAGGCGTCGTCCGGTTTCATAGTTTTTTCTGACGGTATGTTCTCAGTATCCCAGAACGCGTTCATGATCTGATCGAGGTTAGTTGAACTTGTGAGACCACAGAAAGAATTGTCCAAGCTGGCAGTGGTAGCTGACGTCATCGAGTGCCGCGGATTCCGTTGGTCGAGAACGACTTGACCGGTAATTACGTATCCGAAGATGGATTCGATAGCGACAGGCATCCCAGGTTGAGAAGTTAAGATCTTGTCACCGCCGTAAATATATGGGAAAAGATCACTAGCAATCAGCATTTCGACTGGTGCCGGTTTGTTAAAGGCAGGATCTGCTAAGGCAAGATGTTGATATTGATTAAATATCTTGTCTGGCATAGGTACTGTTGGCAAGTTGCCAGCAATATTGGCCACAACAACAGCATCAGTGGTAAGCATTGGAACACTGGTGCCACGTGGCTTTATGGTACAAGTTGTCAAACCGAAATGCTGAACCCTATTTCCACCTAAACCTATAGGTTCGAAATCGCACTTACGACGGGATAGGCCCAATTTCCTAACACAATCCTTAGTAATGTAACTTGACATAGCGCCACTGTCAATCAGAACACGTACGGGGTGATACTGTGACCACGCATCTGCGACGTGTATGACAGCGGTGCCAAGCAACACAGTCTCTTCAGTTGAGCACGTAAGAGCTACCACTTTCTCCTTGGACTTAGTCGAATCTAGGTGGAGCGTGACGTGGTGCCTCTTTTTGCACACCGTACAACAAAATTTGGACGTACAATCCTCCGTGGCGTGATTGTTCCGCAAACAGTTAGCACACAGCTTAAGTTCCACAACTTAAGCGTTGCGTTGTTCAGGTGTGAGCTCGTTGTACTCGGTGCATCTATATATGGAATGATGTGGCTTTTGACAATACAGACACGAGATGGAAGATTTTGACTCACTCTTATCAGTACTGGCCACACCAGACGCTAATGTATGCGCTTGACTACGCGATTTATATGAGTTTGAGGCTTTTGACGCCGCGGGAGGGGGCGACTTAGATGGGTTTTGCTTGCCTGGTGCCAACGGTTTGACGGGCACCGGTTTGCACTCCGACATCTCAAGTACGCGCGCCTGACTCTCAACAAACGTCAATAATTCCGTAACGGTAGGGATATGCCCCGGAGCCACGGTTTGTTCGAACTCACGCCTAGTAATCGCATCCAAATTACGCAACCATACGTAAAATAATATGAAACTGGCCAAATCTGGTATTTTAAGAAGCTCTAGTGCACTAATATTCTCTTGATAGGTATTCATAAATGTATTTAAGTTTGATGCGGACTCGCTCTCAATCGGTTTGAAACCAAACAGCTTATCTAAATAAGCTGTCGCTAGGACGCGTTTATTTTCGTAGCGTTTCTCTAGCGATTTCCATACAATCGCGTAATTATCCGCGCTAACCGGCATCGACTTCACAATTTGCAATGCTGGACCACTAACGCACGACAGCAAATAATAATATTTTTCGATTTTAGTTATACGGGAATTATTATGAATTAGACTTAAAAATGTATCACGAAAAGTGGACCAGTTCTCTATTTTGCCATCGAATTTAAAAAGTTGCAATTCGGGTAACTTAACCCGCCGGAAGTCACCGTCACTATTCTCGTTCGTATTTCGTTCGGTTTTAATCGAAACGTTATTTGACGTGAGTGTATCCGCGACAGTACGAATCATGTAATAAATATCATCGAATGCTTCGATTTCCTTATAAGTTGGCTTAAATTTCGGAACGTATTGTCTATTCAACAAGTTAATTCCCGCGACAGACCTATCGAATTCATCCCGAATCTTAGACAAATCTTGCACTCTAGCGATAAACAACCCTTCGGTGTTTTGGTCTGCTGATACCGTTTTCGACATTTCGAATAAATTCTGCAAGCGAATAAAACACATCTCCTTTGAGGTCAGAAGTGGTTGCATTAGTCTATCGAATTCCGCGTCCTCCATTTTGATTAAGTACTAAAATGTATAACACGTATTAAAAATAACAAACTCACTTGACTAATTGACCCCGTAAATTAAAAACAAACGAAATAACACTAATAATAATATACGTAAATATTACGCATACGTAAATTTACGAATGTTACGACGCGACGTCTACTATACACGCCCGCTACCAATCGCCCGACCGGCCGGTCTACGCGCCAAAAACAATGTTTTTACGAACGCAAATCACAACACTTACGCACTAAAACACTGTCTAACACTGGTAACAACAGATTTGCCTGTAAATACAACAGAAATATGCATAAAAAACAACGATAAATTGAAACTTTTCTAGAACCAAAAGTCAATGACCCTAATACCTACTGCAAAAATTATTTGCAACAAACCACTTTATTTGACTTATTTACGTAATGAATTAGCTTCTATAGTTTACTAATAACATGTAATTAAATAAAGTGATTTATTTGTAAGCGTAGCACACATAGAAATATTACAATTTATGACGAAACATTTCGAATGCTAGAACAAGTAGGTACCTAGCTACTAATGGCGGCAACGAAATAACAATGTGTTAATGTAATGAGTTTACTGAGTTTATATGACCATATAACTGGGTTATCCCGGCTCGATATGACCAAAATGTATTGAATTTAAATATCTTTGAATGTGGCCTCACTTACCCGCCGCCGACCAGCTCTGCGCCCAGGATGTTGAAGCTGTTCCGATTCGTCCCGGGACGGGCTGATAGTTTTTTACGGGTTTCACAAGGTTTAGGCCGTGCTTATTGGGAAGTTATATGGTTCAGGCACTCAGGTTTTGTTAGTTTTGAGCGCATGCAATGACGGCGTTGCAGTCTCCGCTCGTTCGTTTGTGCGACTGACGTTGGCGCCATCGCCATGTGCGCGGGCGTGGGCGCATCGGGAACTTTTCGACTGGCGCGCGTTTATTGGCGCCGAGATGAGCCGTTGGCAGTTATTGGCGGGATTTATAGTGGAAGCCAAAGCAAAACCCAACACTGAGATATTTATAAAAAAATATGATATATATAATATATATTTTTTATTCGCTTATGGTATTGGTTCACACCGGAAAGTAGTGTGGCTTTTTATTGGAGAAGTCAATGTGGATAGACTTGCTGTCATTGAGTTTGATACCCCATGTTGCAACCATTAGACCAACGAGGCAGTTTTTTTATAAAAATGTGGCTGTTATTTGTATATTGTGGTGGCTTAAGACTTCCACGAGAACGAAGTCGCAGGCAGAAGCAAGAAAAAACCCGACACATAACTGAAAGAGAAAAAAAAACCGGTCAAGAGCGAGTCGGACTCGCGCACCGAGGGTTCCGTAAGAATATGTGATGTTGATGATTTCTGAAAAAACTGTGCTATTTAGAGACATTGTTTGATTGTTTCTGTAATCTTTGCATAAGTTTCTATCATATGGAATAATTTCAGATTTTTATCTATGCAAACTTCGGAGATAAGGGGGGGAACGGTATTTTTTTTAACATTTCTCAACAAAAGTCGGAATCTATGCTACCTAAAAAAAAGAAAAAAAATGTTTGAAAATGTGCAAATAGCGTTCTTTCATATGATACCCCACAAGCCCTAGTAGCCCCACTTCTAAATTTTAAGACCCCCTTTCAGTCCCTTTTGTAAAAAATATTTTTTTTTTTTAATTTCTTTCTTGCTTCAAAATAGTTGGGCAAATGTCATCTAAAACTATTCTAAATTTCAAGTTGATAGCATCAGTAGTTCTTGAGATATCCAGGTGTGACAGACAGACAGACAGACAGACTTAGTCTCACCATGAGGGTTCCTTTTTACCATTTTGGTACGGAACCCTAACAAGCATTATAATCTATAGAATTTTGGTACTGCATGCGGGGCAAGCCTGACCTGAAATATGGTGTAATTGTTTTTCTCTTTTCAGGCCTTACCTCTCTTTTCAAGCCTGACCTGAAATATGGTGTACCTAATTGTTTTTCTTTTTTCAGGCCTGACCTCTCTTTTCAAGCCTGACCTGAAATATGGTGTAATTGTTTTTCTCTTTTCAGTTGTGTTTTTGCAGGCTGGTTTTATGTTTTTTTTTTAATAATTTGTACTACTTATTATTTTATAGAGATATTATGTCAAATCGCCCTATTTATTCTTCAGATAAAAGTTATCTGCTGAGTATTGGAAAGTCAACCCTAAGTAGGTAACTTTAAAACCAAGCTGGTTTCTGACATCCAATAGAATATTTCAACAAGCATTGGTGTGGTATTTTCCCTTCCTATTATCGGAAGGCACGAGAACTATTAGATATACCTAGGAACAGGTTGGTAGGTACCTAATAGCAGTTACTAAGCTACTGCCTAACTACCTACCCACAAACGTCAAAACTCTTAAAACAGGTACCTGACTAATGTTTTCGATTGCACGACATCAAAGGATTGAATAAACTGCCTTCACCGTGACTTTTGATTGTTAAATGGTATAAATAATTTATTTTTATTGCTTGATCGATTCCATTCATCACCCGAGCAACATTCTGCATAAGGAACCGAAGGGTCGGAGCTTTAGCTAGTAGTTTCGAGTACTTGCAAGAAAACAGTTTAGTTCTTATAACGTTAGCTACATATTTTAAACTGAAATTAATATAAAATGGAAGCCGCATCAGCACCTGCTCCGGCTAATATTGGTGGTCGCCGGGAGCCTTCTACTGACCCCGTCAAGGCTCAGGGAATATTGTGAGTGTTGCTTTGTTTATGTTAGTAAAATTCAACTTTATAAAAAAAATAAAAACCCCCGACACAACTAAACACCTCTAAAAAGTAAAAAAATATTATGTATTCATAATCAAAATATTTTTGAAACGTCAGAAGCTAGGTGCACGGTTCTAATTGGCCGTTTCCTATGGAGAAGAGCCAGCAAGAAACTCCACGGTTACTCTTTTAAAAATAATTGGCTTTTACAATGTTTTCAAATTGCAGTGTTAATAGGGCCCGTTAAAAGTACGAAATAGAAAATGGTCTACAAATGTAGTCTAAAAACATTTTAAAAAAAATGATATAAAATATTAATAATAATAATTAATTAATTAATAACTTGTAGACGACAACACGGTTGACTAGTAATTAGACAGTTTACGAATACTTAAAAAAAAACATTATTATACGTACAACAATTAAAAAAAAACTATGTAAGTAATGCAAATATTATTAAAATAATAAAAGTTAGAACCTTGTTGAAATTAAAATTGTAGGTTTAAAATGTCAAATAATAAAAAAATATCTCCAGGAAGCATTTAAAAAAAAACATCGTGATTTGGAAGCAGTTAATAGACATTTACATAGTTTTGCCGTTAATGAGGTACCAGGGAAGCCACATGCGCAGAAGTAGTTAGTGCCAAACTTCCTTGTCTTCAACGTAGTCTTTAATCTTCTAATATGCTTATTTGATAAGGATACGTTTGATGTGGGTTTTGAATTTTCCATCGCTAAGGCCCTATACGTTTAATATAAGTTGTAGGTAATAATTTCATCCAAGCGTCGTCGCGGCGGGGGACGGCTAATGAAAATAGAAAGTTAACAGCAGGTATCCTTTCTACAATAGCATACATCCATTATTGGTAGATATAAGCCTCGTCTGTTTGTCGTCCACGACGCTTGATTCAAAATATTACCTACAACTTATATTAAACTTAAAGGGCCAATACTTTTTTTTTTTTTAGTTTAACTTTTATTTCCTTTATTAGACAACCGAAAATGCGGCCGAATTTTTTCGATTGTTGAACTTTGATATTTAATAAAAATGTTTACATTTAGAGTAGCTTGTAGATTATTATGACCCTAACCGCTAAGCTTGTATTAGCGTGTGCTTGTCAAAAGGCATCGTATGAACCCAAACACAAGGTAGATGCCGTACACCGTTGAGGAGATCTTCTGGTGGTTTGGGTATCCTGCCGGATCCTGGAGATGCCTGCGCATCAGGTCAAGGTTATCATACTTTTGTTATATCATTGACAACCTGTCCCATTGATAGGATTTCAAATTTCGAATTGATCAGACCTGTGGGAGTAGTTTAGGATAAATCTCTTCATCAACTAGAAAAGAGGTTATGATCTTCAAACGGCTGAGCAGATTTTCTTGAAACATAGCTAAGAACACTATCGATTAAGACCTTTATTTATTACACAGATAAACCCTGAGAGGTTTTCGTTGTGTGGCTAAAACCAAACTGTAAATAAAATAGGCTAAGGCCCGTATTTGAGAACGTCACTAAACACTCAAGCATTAAAACTAGATTCAAGCCATTTGATTGGTTGAAACTGGTTTAAGTAATGCTTGAGTATTGAGTGACGTTCTGTAATACGGGCCTAAGAGTTTTAGAAATAAATACCTAAGTAAATTTTTTTTTTTTTAAATCGTCGGGGTTAAGAACTTATAACACACCTCTTTTTCGCCTGGTGTCACACAAACACTGCTAGTTACTGTCCTGAATAAAAATAATTCTTATTGTGAAACGCTCTATCAGGGTCGCTCCTCAAATCGTAAAACTTTTCTAGTTGAGAGAAACAATACTAATTGTTTTAGTTTTTGTGGCGCTAAGTTATTAGCATTTTTCCTTTAAATAATGATAAGAGTTGACATCGAATCTGGCAAGCGCTTATGAAATGCCAACTGGTGACCAGTTGATGATGACCATTCTATCACATTCGGATACTTCCTTGCCTGAAAGATAAGCTACTTTTAGCAGTAGATATCACTTGCCACGACAACAAATCCAGGATTTGCTATCCATATGAGCTTTTGATATATCTACTGTAGTTGGTCTAAAACATACCTTCCAAAACCACAAAAGTTTCACAGCCGGTCTAACCGGATACCGGATAAGCGGATATAAAAAGATAGTTTCCAGGCTTACTTACGACAGTCATACTTAAATTCTTCTTTTTTTATGAAACAGTAATAAGTCGAGTCTTTATTCATGATTATTTTACATAAGGTGAATCCGCAGCTGTAGCCCGCGAAATTCAAATTTTCTTACGTTTTTTGCTATTTGCAGGTCAGTGTCAGGTTGTAACTTACCTAATCACAATTCACAATATGATTCGCGACTATAAAAGATATTGTGTATTTAATAATAATCATTTAAATCAGTTACAGCTACAGCTGCGCATTTACCTTAAGAATAATTACTTTTTCGTTTTTGTTTGACAAAAATTATAAAAAAAACACTTTTTCTCCTAGAGGAAGATTAGCTAGGAGATGCTATTTGAGCACCGCTCTGGTACGCTAAAATTACGGACTTTTTGAACAAGAGGAGTGAAAAATTTATTTTCGTACCACTTGCTCAAAAAAGTGACATTCTATGCCAAAAAAGCGAACATAACAATAGTCATTTTTAATCGGTTAAAAACAGGGAAAGAAAATTGTACTGAATTACATTCATCCTCTAGGGGGAGAATGTGATTTAAATTTGGAATACTTACCGAAATTTATATTGAACTACATCTGTGTTTACACCATTGAGTTTGTATATAAAGCAATACACATCTTTTTGAAAAAGGAATACGCATTTATTACGCAGTTATGATTATTAAATAAAATTACGAAAACCGACGAGGCCGTATGAGCTTGATACCTTTGCTTTTCCGACAAAAAAAAAATTAGTCTAGGAATTTGCCGCGTTTTTGTTTTCTTCAAATACATAAACGTTAAGTTTATTTTAATTTATTTTTATAAATAAGTTAATGTTCTAAAATGCTTATCTCATATTATTATTGTGTTAATTTTTTCGCAAATGGTACGAAAAGTAGAGTATTTTCCTCGGTGATAAAGCTGTCTTAGTCTTGGGTGAACTTAAATCCCTCGCTACACTCAGGACTCGTCTTAAATCCCTCGCTTCGCTCGTGATTTAAGTTTTTAACACCCTCGCTACGCTCGGGAGTAAACCTCGAGTCCTTTGTTACGCTCGCGATTTAAATCGTCATCCGCGACAGAAGACACTGCTTTATCCCCTTGGTTAATAATCTACTATTATTATATAACTAGGTACTTGGTAGGTAAGTACCTACCTAGTTACTTAATGAATAAATTTTATTGGACTGGTATTTTTTTTTACATCTACATAGTTACGTCGTCCTTGTTATTTTTAAGGCGATTTGGATGACTATCTTTCTGAAAAGCAAGTTTAAATAGACCGGCTATTTGGTCCTACATTTGGCATGTTTATAAGATGAAGAAATTCTAGGACAGTTAATAGAACTTCTCAATAATGTAGACCGTAATTTATTTACGACAAAAATAACACTTGGCTTAGAAAAATAAGACCAAACAAGTTTTTCTTATTATATAATTTTTCAGAAATTCAGTTATGAAAAAATCTAAAACTGCAGCGAAGCTCTGGCCGCAAAGATGGTATTTTTATAGCAAAATTAGAGAAATACAGGAAGAAGAAGCACAGAAATGTGGTGAGTAGTGAACACGAGCGTTACGTATTCTGCTTAAGGGGCCGGCGTAGCATGCGTAGTTCATACAAACTTAATACCAAAATAATTTGTAAATCAAACATATTCATATGGTAGTGTGTATTTATTTCGATTTGATTACAGAATATCTATGTTCCCAAATATATATTTTGAAAGGAGAATGACCTTAAAGACAATATATGAGGAATTTTAAATTTATATAGAAAACTTATTTTTATCAAACATGCATGGAAATATTGTCATTATTTTCGAAGAAAGAACACGCGAAGTATCGAATTTACGCTCAAAGAAAATCAAATCCATTGCGGGAGCGTTTTTCGAATTTGGAACATTACAACGCTCCAGCAATGTTGTATGAAACGGCGTGCTGGGGTTATTAAATACTCTTTTACTCCGAAACATGGCAACCAAGGAAGTAACTTATCAAAGGTTTTATTTAAATTTCGAACTGGCTTGCAAATAGAAAGCTGTATATTGAAAAAAAAAAAAACAAATGAAGACATTGGCGCATGATAAATTATCGTTGTTCGTCATTGAATCTGGAATTTATAAATAATTTACTTTCCCTGCATTCTTTTGAGAAAAGCACTATACATGCCTCGGCGGAAATGGCAATTTGCCTGTCTCGTAGGTATTAGTGAAGTCCTCGCCTACGGCTCGGCCTTCAAACTCATACTCGACCTGCATTTGCGTATTTCACGGCCTTTGCAATAATATACTATAAGAACTACGCATCCATTGCCGGAGGGCCCTTCCCGGACGCGTCTACCGTCAACGCGAGCATGGTCGAAAAGCTTGTTTCATCCCTCGCAAGTGAGAACGCGACAACAATAGTGTGCTGAAATTTCATAAAACTTGTTCCTGGAAATACGTGTTGTGAAATAAATGTTTGTCATTCAGAATCTCCATTGCACATGTGCAAGGTTTCTATGAATATATTTTCTTTACTTTTACAATTTATGAGTACATTATGAACGGCCAAAGTTCAGGTAAAATTTATTGATTTTTGCAGGTTTATATACTGAATTTGTTTCTCCAAATTTTTATTTTTTGCTTCCTTACTTATAAAGAAACAAAAAATATATCAATAGTGCACAAGATACCTATCAGTTCAATCCAACATTTCAAAGAAAGATATGTTAGGTACAACGCCATAATCACGTACGAGCGTTTGTATGAAAAGTATGATAAAACTAGTAGCGATATCAGTTCACAATACATTTACAAGAATCTGTACACGGTGCGATTAAATTGCCAGTGGCATACCATAAGTTGGAGTAACAATAAAAGTTGCACCCTTTAAACAGTGTAGACCTGTTATCTTGAATGAGCCGCCAAAATCCTACCGCACTAATATCATAAATAACTATTATTGTTTACGAATCAGCGTTTCACATTCTTTTGTTTTCGATACTTACCAAGTTATTTTTTTAAACGTGGCAGGCATGACAGTGGAAGAATACCGTGCAGCCTTGCAATCCCACAGCAGCCAACTTGAGCCCAAGCAGTATCCAGTAGTAGTAGATCCATCTCCATGGCCCTTACCACCCACTTCAGCAGGTAACTTTATAGCTACAGGTAAACCAGAAAAGGTATGCGCTTCGCTAATTTTGTATTCATAGTAATACAAAACGGGCAAGTACTTCCATGGTTGTAACAGCTTTATATCAAAATCATCATCACTCGTTAGTTTTTCCGAAGATAGACGATGATACCCGAAGCACATACTTTTCTTGGGATAACTTTTAGGGTTCCGTATGTCCGAATGAATAAATGGAACCCTTATAGGATCACTCGTGTGTCTGACTGTCCGTCTTTCTTAACTGAAATGTAGTACCTACACATATAAATTTCTATGACACAAACACGCGCGGTTACGTAAATAAATGAATTTTGATTAAGGGGGTCACGGTTGGAAGACGAATAAAAAAATTAAAAGAAACAAGTTTAGCATACTGTACCGCTATGTTTAAAACTATTCATACTTGAGATACATCTTGATTTAAAATGTCACACGGTAGGTACAGCATAGAATTAATAGGCTTAGGGCCGCAGTATGCAAAGTGAAGCCATTCCAAAGCGATCTTTTACAGAAAACATTTGTAATATATTTATATTACAAAGGTTTTCTGTAAAAGATTGCTTTTAGCGATAAGACCGCCCATTGTGTCACCCTATGTAAAATTTCAATATTTATATCTGTAACTTTTATGGTGTTAATAATAAAGAGTATTCTATTATATTCTATTACAATGGTAAAAATCGTTCAAAAGTTCATAACCGTACCTACATGTTGCTTAGACTTTTTTGATGTGTGTAGTTACCACATCAACTCAATCTAAATCCACAAAGTTATCACATGGAGAAATGGTTGGTGTAACAGAGGAAAGTTGAAACAGAGAAGAGAAAATACAAAAACTATACGGTATATCTTTGTTGCATAAAGCAATCGCAAACATCATAAATTAAGAAAGTTAATCAAAACTTTTTAAGTCCTTGGATCGTAACGAGATCAGAAGTCCTTGAGCGTGAGCAAAGGTGACCAAATCGAGCGTATTCGCTACACGCAAAAAGTTAAAATACCACGATATAAAAATGTTAATATCTTAAAAGTCTACAAGATATTTAAAGAGAAAAAAAAGATAACTTTCCAATTGAAAATATTTTTATGAAAGTACAACGGTTTAAAAACGTTTTCCAGCTATGATTGGTCGACGCGCACAGTGCCCTCTGGAACGCTTCGGTCGTCTGGTGAAAACGGACCGAGATTATCCGCTCCGCCCACCATTAAGTCCCGGACAAATTTACGACCCTTACAAGCAGACAGTTGTATTCTTAGGGTGCGTATACACATTCACCAACGTATGTATTTTAACGGCTTTAAAGCTTAGATCTCCTTAGTTATGCGTCCTACCTAGCTAGAGTATTAAGTATATCGCTCTAGCACGTCTTCGGGTTATTTGTTTTTCATAGACCCGTTTTCTAGTCCTAGTTTATATAATGTTGTAAAGTAGAGGCGATACTTAAATTAATTATATTGTAGGGCAATGTAGGGTTTAAAAAGTAGCACCGATAGAAGGTAGTGGTATTCGCCCTGTACCTATAGTATTTTTATTTCACGAAGCGACGCGCGCTTTACTTGTGATAACCAAGTGTGCAAACACGCTGTGAATGTGTGTGTAAGCGCAGGAGCTCTCGGTATCAATGTTAAAAACTATATTTTTAGAGGACCGCACCCTAGATTAGAAAAGATCGTATTTTGCCGAGAATTATTCAAGAAAAAAAAGTAGTATGCATTGAAATTTCAATAAAACTACAATAAATTATTTAAAAACGAAATGTAATTATAAGTTTGAATCAATATTTAACATTTAGGGGGGTAGAACAATTAACATTTGGTATTAAGATAATTTTATAATCAAATTATTGATTATTTTAGAGATTAGATGACAAAAAGGAGTCATTCTATAACTTTTTTTTGGGTTGGTAATTATTAAATAAGTTCTCCCGCTCTGGGCGGAGCAGGAGTGTCAGATTTTTACTTACTAAAACCCACTCGTGTTCAGTCGGTAACGTTCGAGAAAATGGCGAAGTCGGAAGTGTGTGAGTTATGTGCTGACGCTACTCGTCTTCACACACACATTCACAACGTGTTTGTACACTTGGTTACCACAAGTAAAGCGCGCGTCGCTTCGTGAGATAAAAATATTGTAAGAGTTTACTGACCGAGTTTTGTCCCCTACTGTCCTTTCTCATGGAATAGATCATGGGATGATTATCTACTGATGCTTTGTCAGGGAATTTAATTGTAATCCAATTGGTACCCGTGCGTCAAATTGCCGTGGTTTATTTCATACAGTCAAAGAATGGCAGTCTGTTGTGATTTGAACATACGGAGTATTTATGTTAGTAGTGAATTTGCTTAGCAATAAATTTCCCTAACATTACCTACTACTGTAAAATGCAAGGGCTGTCACCGTCGTTAATTTCGGTTAAATAAATCAAGACAGACAACAAACCTAGTTCCAATTTTCGCAATTAAGTTCCTGTGATGTTTGTTCGCCTTTTTCGGCAGGAGCGTAGATGGAGATCCGATATCATACAAGTTACCGCCGTCACGATGTGAGATGACGGATGAGATGTGGGCGCGTCCGCAACAGCTGACTGTGTCGCCCCTTGGATGGGATAACTTGGAGCGAATCATGAACGAGACTGAATAATCATTTTATAACGATATCTTTGGTAAACTTAATCACTAAACTTTTTGAAAATACATCATGTACCTAACATTTTTATGATAAATCTCCACCCCTCCATGCAAACGTCATTCTAATGTCTTTCTCTTAAACTTCTTATGCACTTTTTTACACAATCATTATTGATACACCAAATATTAAAAATATTCTTTATTCTTAGTCCTTTAATGATCCCATTGTGAACTATAAAATAAACTCATCACCTTCTGTTGCTGAGTCTTTGCTTAAGGAAAATGTTAATGTTTGCGAGTCGGAATTTCATTTTGAACCTGAACCATTACCTGTAGAGATATAATCAAAACCTTTCACACTTTAAATGTAAAAAAGACTGCAGATCTGTGGGGTAATTCTGTAGAAGTTGCTAAGTCTATTAAAGACATTGTAGCACCTACTTTAGCTCTTATCTTTAATAATTGTATTGACTGTGGGGAGTTTCCTGACTGTTAAGGGTGTGGATCGTGGTAAAAACAACGCGTTTATAGCAAATGTTTATATTTAAAAATTGTGAGGGTTGGACAATAAAACTTTGAGTTTAGGAAGCGCGCGCTGTTCGTTGCGTCAGAAATGGCACTGCGGCATCGCAAGTAAAAATGGCGGTTCAGGACTCGCTCACCCGCTCTGACCCCGCGCACTCCCTTTTACAAGTTATTAATTTATTAGTATTGTCTAATGCGTCGCTAACACGCCCCACCTCAGTACCCCACCAACTGGTATTCGAGCGACACGCGTGACTGGTCTAGTCAACATTCCTGATTTTGTTTTGATTCGAATCATTCAGACTCGTCTTTTCCAGGGATCACTTCCTGAATTATTCCCTTGGGCCAACAGTTTCGGGGACTGTTAGGGTCCACTATAAGTACGATGTCACCCACTCGTAAATTTCTATGTTCCTCTTGCCATTTTTTGCGGGGTAGCAAGTCTGGCAGTACTTCCTTGACCCATCTGCGCCAGTACATGTCAGCTAATCTTTGTGAAATTCGCCATTGTTTTCGCAGATAAACGTCCGAATCATCAAATTTGCCGATGTGAGGTAAGCCACACGATGATCCCAGCAAGAAATGGTTAGGAGTTAAAGTTTCAGGATCATTTGGGTTCACAGATACGTGAGTTAACGGCCGGCTGTTCACCATATTCTCTACTTCTGTCAACAGAGTATTTAGTGTTTTATCTCTGGGAGCGCGTTCTTTTAAAATAATTTTCAGGCTGGTCTTCACGCTTCTGATGAGCCTTTCCCACGCCCCACCCCAGTGGGGACTCGCGGGCGGTATGAAAGTCCATTTGGTTCCGCGATTTAAGGCCTCATCTTTCAGTACTTCTTCGTCTAGCTCTTTTATAGCTTTTTTCAGCTCCGTAGTCGCTCCTCGTAAATTTGTTCCGTTGTCGGAGTACAAATATTGTGGCCATCCCCGTCTCGCGGCCATCCTTCGTAATGCCATAATAAAGAAGTCGGTTGTAAGGTTAGTGACTACTTCCAGATGGATTGCTCGTACTGTCAAACACGTGAATAAGACGCCGTATCTTTTCTCGCGGCGCCTTCCCACCGTGACTTCCAGGGGACCAAATAAATCCACACCACAGTAAGTGAAAGGCCGTTCATGATGGGCCATTCGAGCACCGGGTAAGTCTCCCATTCTTGGTACTTCTGGTTTGGATTTTCTTATTCTGCAAGTTAAGCATTTAGATGTCACGTGTTTAACGGTAGGTCTAAGTCTGGTGATCCAGTATCTTTGTTTGACTTCATTTACTACTGTTTCTTGATTTCCGTGTGCGTAGTAGTAATGATAATACTTAACGATCAATCTCGCAACGTAACTTCTTCCATCTAATATTACAGGGTTTTTTGTTTCAGGTAGAATGCCAGGAGCAGCACCGATGCGGCCACCAACGTGCATGACTCCGTGTTCGTCCAGGTAAGGAGATAAGGTAAGTATATTACTTGATTTCGGTACACATCTGTGGTTTTTTATTTCAGTTAACTCCTTGCTAAACGATTCAGCTTGTGATTTTTTTAGTAATAATATTTCAGCTTTCTTCATAGTGTCATCGAACTCACAAGTAAGCTTCTTGCATTTATTTATAAACTTGAGCACCAAAGAAGCCGATCGACGTAAGCGAAGCCAGGAACTAAATCGAGTAGCATCAGGTACGGGTAAGTTAATTTCTTGTGCATCTATTCTTATTAAATTAATACACTCCAATAATGTTTCTTTTCTTTCCACAGATATGACATCATGCGGCCATTCGTCTTCTTTACAGCGTAAGAACGTAGGTCCGTACATCCATTCATCTTGCAGGATGGGGCAGATGTAGTTTTCTCTCGTAGCAATATCAGCTACGTTTAATTTTGTAGGCACGTATCGCCATTCATTCATCTGCGTCAACTCGTCAATTTCACCTAAACGGTTTGCTACGTATACTTTATAGTCGCGAGCATCATTTCTTATCCAGTGTAGCACTGTTGTGGAGTCGCTCTCTGTTGTGTGTATGTTCTCTAACAAGTGAGTCTGCTAGTCTAGCCGCTAGGACAGCAGCTTGCAGTTCCAAGCGTGGAATAGTTATTGGTTTGTTTCCTACAACCCGACATTTACTCGCGATGAATGCTACGCGTGTATTATTCTTGTCGTCATTCCATCTCCAGTACGCGACGGCGCAGTATGCTTTGCTAGACGCATCACAAAATACATGCATCTGCAGGTGTCTATAACTATTTTGAGTAACAATCTTTCGGTCATTGATATTACAACAGCTGTGCGTCGTAGCACTCGTAGCCGATGTCGCGTCTGCTACGTTCGTAGCAATTTTCGTAGCATTCGTAGCCGTGGCGCTTGAGGTGGATGGCGGGGGAATTTTATTTTTCTTCTCGCAAACTCCTGTAGCAGCTGGATAGTGCCTTGGTAAGCTAACGTCTTGTAATGATTTCAATAAACAAATCCATTTTGACCATTTCTCGAACACTGTATCGGATATATACTCAACCCAACTGATCTTTAATTTCCAAGTTTCTTGTAATATAATTTTTCCATTTATGGTGTACGGCAAGAATGCCATATACGTCAAAAATGGACATTATCACACGTAACATTTCCCTCTTGGTAGGCTTTTGTGTCCCATTTATAATACTTTCGGGTATCCGCTTGAAAGATACGTCGAATCTCAAAGTATCATCACTTGGATGCCACATCAATCCAAGCGTGCGTTCGCCTTCGTACTGTTGACTTATTTTGAATTTGACGGCTGCTTCGCCTAATAAATCTTTAGGTAGGCTCGCAAGTACTTGTTTACTATTACTCGTCCAATTCCGCATCTCGAACCCACCTTTCTGGTGAATGGACCTGACGTCATGAATCAGTTGTATCGCGGTTTCTTCGTTAGGTAGGCTGTCAATATAATCATCCATATAGTGACTTTTATATATAGCAGAGGCCGCAGCGGGCATTGATGACTCATACTGCTTTGCGTTTTTGTTCTTTACAAATTGGGCTATAAAGGGCGAGCAATTAGCACCAAAAATTAGAGACGTCATAACGTAGGTGTTTATGGGTCCTTCTGGTGCTTCTCTATATAGAAATCGGAAGGCATCCTGGTCTTCTGGTCGAATTTTTACTCTGAGGAACATATCTTTAATATCTCCAGATACTGCTACTCGATTTTCTCTAAATCGCAACATAATACCGAATAACGACATAAGTAGGTCAGGACCTTTTAGTAAGTAATCGTTAAGTGATAACCCATTTGTTTTAGCTGCCGCGTCAAACACTAAACGCAGTTTCTTTTTGTTGGGGTTATCGACCCCAAAGTGAGGTAAGTACCAGGTTCTGGGCGGTGTAACATTTATGTTGTTACATCTTTTTGCGTAGTCGTTTTCAAATAGATGTCGTATGCGTTCTTCGTATCTTTTCGCATATTCTTTGCTTCTTTTTAATTTTAGTTCTACTCCTTTCAGTCTACACAAAGCTGTCGGGTACGAGTCCGACATCACACATTTCTCGTCTCGCCAAGGTAATCCAACATGCCATTGACCATTGATGAGTACAGAAGTTCGTTCCAGACTTTCTACAGCGTGTAAATCTTCCGAGTTCTGTCTTGGCTTGCCAGACACGCCCATAGACTCGATTGAGAACGACCTTCGTACCTCCTCCTGTATCTCTCGCAGTACACATTCTGTTTCCATGACGTCACTAGTAACAAACAACGAGGAGTGACGTATAGAAGAATCAGGTAAGTAAACATTAGGCACCCTTCCATGCAGGCACCAACCCAGGGGAGTCCGGGTGGCACAGGGTTCATCGGGTCTACCCACCCTCATTTCCAAAGGTAAGAGAAGGTGACAATTATCTTGTCCGATTAAGACTTGTGGTTGTAGTTGTGTTTTTCTGCATAAATGATGGCTGACGTCACATAGGTGCGTGTAGTTTTCGGCATTTACTGTAGACAAACTTTGTGGTAGGTTTAATTCTTTAACAATTCGCGCGTCGATTGTAAACATCTTGTTATCGACACCAGACAAAGTCACCTGTGCGCGCTGTGCATTGCACACTAGTTCGGTGTCGTTCCACGCGCCACACACACAAAGACATTCCCGGCGGCCGCGCAGCCCCACGTTCTCCGCCAGCGAAGCGCTAACTAACGACACAGTTGAGCCGTCGTCTAACAGCGCGGTCGTGCTCACACTTCCGTTCGGTCCTTGAATGTTTATAGGTACAATTTTCAACATTACGGAACAGCTGACATTAATATTTGTTATTGTTTCGGATGTAACTTCAGTATCGGGAGGAACTTCGGGCTGTACCGCTGCCGCCGGAACGGATTCACTGTTGTCTTGACGCGGCACATAATGTAATAATCGGTGATGAGATTGTCCACAATTGTTTACGTCACAGCTGGGAGCGGTGCACGTGTCCCTACGATGATGCGCTAGTAAACACTTATAACAAATACCGTTACGCTTTACGTGCAGCCATCTGTCCTTTCGTAGTGATTTTTTAAACTTTTTACACTCAGTTAATTTGTGACTAGCAGTACGACAATAACGACACTTTTCCTCACTTTGTCCATCTTGCACTAGAACAGTTTGTATATTGTTTACTTTACGTTTGAAATTGTCCGTTTTAGGTTGTAATAAAGTAGCACTACAGGTTGATATTTTCACAGCTTCTTCGGTGAGGAAATCTGACAGCATATTCAGTCTAGGTTTTGGTGATTCGGCAGTGATAAACGGGTAACTATAGTCTGTCCACTTCGCGAGCAGGGTAGTAGGTAGCTTGTATAAGATAATGTTAGCTACTTCCATGCCTTGTAGATATTCATGGCGGCCATGGGCTCGTACAGCTGCCACGTAGTTCTTTATTTTGACAGAAAAAGGTACTATTTCCCGATGGTAATCTGTAGACAGGTTGTTCATCTTCTTTATGTCTGACACGATGCGGGAAAGAATGACGTCAATGTTTCCAAATTGCAGTTTCAACGTGGAAATTACGTCTGCAGATGAAGCACCACTGATAAGCAGGCCGGCTACAGCTTCTTGAGCGGCACCGCGAAGACATTTACGTAACCGCCAAAGGTTTTCTTTATCGGTGAAATTACAGATTTCTGTGGATTCCATATAAGCTTGCTCGAAATGGAGCCACTCTTTTGGGTCGCCGCTGAAACTAGGGAGTTCTTTCGGTGTGCTCAGACGACTTATAAGTTTGGTATTTTGCTGGATGGCGGAGGACGTGACGAGTTCTTTGATTGCGCTCGCAAGCTGTTGAACTGCTCCTCCTTCTGTGTCGGCCGGGTTTGTGTGTGACTTGTGTTTGTCACTGTCAAGCTGCTGTAGTTCTTGTTGACTACGCTCCAACCACTTTTCAATATCACCCACGCCGTTATTTTGCTCCGATGTTTCTGATGGTGGACTGTATTCTTCTTCCGAGTTCTGCTAGGTCCGCCGCTAACTTTCTATCGATGAGTTCCATTTCAATACGCGCCTTCGCCTGGGCTGCTTTTAGCTCCAGTCTCTTTTTCTGTGTTTGTATCGATTGTGATGATGACGGTTTCTTGGACTCGACTGACTCACGTGATGTATGTGAAGGCGGATTTTGTCTTCCGGTTCGTTCCGATTTCACTACACTCGCGGCACAAGAACTTTGCACTTTAGGTTCATCATTTTTCTTTTTCACTGGTGTAGGCGGTGGCATTTCTTGTGCTCCGGTTACCAATTGTAGCTTTGCCTCCAACTCCTGCTTTTCTTTGAGTTTGCTAGTGGTACTGCGGGTGTTTACCATCTTTCTTGTCGGCGGTGGAGTATTTAATATTCACGATCTGGCTCGAAGACCACTGTTAAGGGTGTGGATCGTGGTAAAAACAACGCGTTTATAGCAAATGTTTATATTTAAAAATTGTGAGGGTTGGACAATAAAACTTTGAGTTTAGGAAGCGCGCGCTGTTCGTTGCGTCAGAAATGGCACTGCGGCATCGCAAGTAAAAATGGCGGTTCAGGACTCGCTCACCCGCTCTGACCCCGCGCACTCCCTTTTACAAATTATTAATTTATTAGTATTGTCTAATGCGTCGCTAACACTGACCTTATGAAAAATAGTAAAATAATACCGTTGTTTAAATCAGGTAGTAGGTATGTACATCAGACCTCTCAAACTATAGACCTATTTCAGTACTACCTACCTTTATTAAAATTTTTGAGAAATTAATTTTAGACCAATTGCAAAAATTTTCAATAAACATAAATTACTGCATAGCAAACAGTTCGGTTTTACAAGGGGTCGTTCGACTACTAATGCCGGTGTTGAACTGTTAGGACATATTTATAATGCATGGGAAGCATGGGAAGATAAATGCGATGCCTTGGGAATTTTTTGTGATTTGTCCAAGGCATTCGATTGCGTTTTTCATGAAACGTTAATCAGGAAACTCCGCCACTACGGGATCCGGAACACCGCTCTGGATCTTCTTACTTCATACTTGAGTAATAGGATTCAGAGCGTTGACGTCAATGGGAAAAGATCTCCCGGATCTATAGTAATAATGGGAGTCCCACAGGGCTCAATTCTTGGTCCTTTCTTGTTTCTTATTTATATTAATGACTTGCCTTACCTCATAAAGGATAATCATGATATAATGTTGTTGACGACCAGTAACCAACCTCTTTTTATATTTTTATACTCATCTTATGTTTCTTTTTATATTTTTTGCTTTTGTTTTCTTTTCTTGTCATGGTCTAAAAGTTAAAGAATATACATGTAAAAAGTGATTGTGTTTCCTTCTAATAAGTACCAAGCCATCCTCATCTTCATCAAGTGTTGTTTGCAGATGACACTTCACTTTTGTTTAAACTTAAACGTCAGCAGCTGGTTACTTACGATGTAAATAACGCGATCTCAAAAGTAGTTCACTGAGTTAATGTAAATAATTTACTTCTAAATTATAAAAAAAACTAATGTATTAAGTTTACGCTACCTCACGTTAGGAAGGTGAAAACTAATGTGTTAATAAAGGACGAAGAATTGAATCCTGAAGATAGCACAGTATTCTTGGGCTTGACTTTGGATGCTAAGCTTCAGTGGGGCCCACATGTAGATAAACTGTCAAAAAACCTAAGCTCCGCAGCATATGCTGTTAGAAAAATTCGTAATTTAACTGACATAGAGAAGCCCGTTTAGTGTACTTTAGCTATTTTCATAGTGTAATGTCGTACGGTATTCTGTTATGGGGAAATGCAGCCGACATTCAGACTATCTTTGTTTTGCAGAAAAGAGCTGTTCGATCAATTTATAAATTAAGTCCAAGACACTCTCTCAGAGAGAAATTTAAGGAGATTAATGTAATGACTGTGCCTTCTCAGTATATTTTTGAAAATCTATTATATGCCCATAAAAATATAAAATTATTTAAAAAATACAGTGATATCCATAATATAAATACTAGGAACAAACACAAATTTGTTGTACCTACAACAAGGCTCAAGAAAATAGGTGGCTCGTTTCGATGTCAATGTATACGCTTTTATAATAAACTTCCAAGCCACGTTTAAAATCTAAGGATTAATAAATTCAAATCATTCATTAAACGTAAGTTGTGCCAGAAAGCCTTTTATACCGTTAATGATTATATTGAGGACAAAAAGGCTTGGGATTGAGCTGCTCCAATTTTTTACATATTGAGGTGGTTTATTTTTATTTTTTGATGTTTTTTTTGCTAACTTTTATTATTTTATGACATGAATATTACCTAGTAAAGTATTATATTATTTTAATGATGTGAATGTGAAAACTATGTGGGTTATTGCATTTTTTTTTCCTTTTCTTTTATTCTCAGTTAGTGTTAATCATGGTCTGGCAGTTTGGTTTTGGTATTGATCGTCGCATCGTTGAGCTCCTTTAAGTTCTGAGTAGAGCTGCACGATTAAATAAATAAATAAATGATAAATGATTTATTTTCTGTAAGTAGGTTTGTACAAACACTTTTACACGTCAAACAAAATTTACTGACATATGCGTGCACTGACTGGTCAGGTCCACTCAACCTGTGTGGTTCTTTCCTCAAAAGACCATTTCAGACACCAATCTACATGGTCTTCACATGATCTGACCAAGATTATGTCTGGACTATAAAAGAGACTGCGACCTCTGAGTTTGTTTCGGCCTTTCTTCTCAGAGTAGTTAGATAGGAAACGCCGACCTCATCTAGTTTTTAAAATATGATTGACGTGTAAAAGTGTTTGTACAAACCTACTTACAGAAATAAAATCATTTATCATTTAATGTAAAATAATCCGGGCAGGGAACTACATTCGTCACTGTTTTGAATGTAATGAACAATTAATTGGGAATGTTGTGATCTACGACGAATTATCCATTCCCGGATTAATAATAACAGGTTGTAAGCTATCTATGAACGATTTAAAAATAAACACAAACTGAAACTTTATAAATGTCATTTATTTACATCATACGTGTCCATGTCTCTTCGTAGCGGCAATGGGTGGCAACTGTGAGACGATGTTTTCAGGTAGCACTTCTAGCGAGACAGCTTCATCCTTGTCGAGCCAGTGGAAATCAGCCAAGTACTAGAACAATAAAATAACAGTGATTGTATAATTATATAACACTGGCAGGCTACAGAACATGAATCTCATTTACCAGGATTCAGGATTTTAATTGAGACCGTTTTTTTATAATATAAAGATACATCATTATTGTTAGTATATGCGAAATCTGAATATAGTTTGTTCAGAATAAGGAACTGAATCGATTTCAATAATTTTTACACCATGTTATATTTTGTCCCAATAATATTGTAAGTGTGATGGAAAATGTTATCACCATTTAATTACAATACAATCGCCGTACAGTTAGGTACCTACTGCCAAATTATTATCAATGAGCGCAAGACGACCTTGGAGGCGCGGGGGCGCCGTTAGCATGTTTTTGTATGGACAACCCGGTAACATAACAACCTCATAACTTTGTGATTTTTCATGATACAGTTTTAAATTTTGTACATAGATTCTTTACATAAAAATACTAGACCCGTGTTTCGGGTTTCGCATATACTAAAACTAATATTGTATATTTATATATATTTTTTAATGTTTATTTCAGTTACAAAGTCCATAATTACATACCAGGGACCGTGCAACCCCGGTTAAGAGTTAAGCCTTTCGAAGGGGTAACCTATTCAATGGGTTACCTTTATCATGATGTAACCCATTGAAAGGGTTTTATGCTAGGAACCCATTGAAAGGGTTACATGATAACCCATTGAATGGGTTTTATACTTGAAACCCAGTGAAAGGGTTACATGATAACCCATTCAATGGGTTCTATACCTACTTGAAACCCAGTAACATGCAAAAATCATAATATTATGTTATTTCGATATACGCCCAGCACGCGTAGCATGACCAATTCTATATCTACTCTACCCAGGGACCATTTTGGTTACCATTTTAGAAAAACCCTATCGAAAACCCTTTCAATGGGTAACCAAAATGGTCCCTGTTACATACATGATTTGGAGATCACCTTTTAAGCAAGAATTGCTTGTGTTAGGAGACTGCGCTCTTCCACTTGGCATTAACCATAAATCGTAATTGAATGTTAAAATACAAAAGAAAATAAAAATAAGTAAATAGGTTACTTTAAAATTATTGAAAAACAAACTATGAGAACGAGCGTTAACATTGTTACATTATCCATT
Organism: Tiliacea aurago; assembly: GCA_948098905.1. Taxonomy (NCBI): domain Eukaryota; kingdom Metazoa; phylum Arthropoda; class Insecta; order Lepidoptera; family Noctuidae; genus Tiliacea; species Tiliacea aurago. The sequence continues at coordinate 11,719,458 of OX402590.1, forward strand.
CTTGCAGTAGTTTCCGTGTCGTAGATGTTGTAGCCAAAGCGTAGCCATGGTTTTATTTCGGGAAAAGTTTTGCAAATACAACAACCGTCCGTAAATATGGCACATCCAGCTTTATAAAAAATTAGGCAGAGCAGAGAGATTTCTAGGCTCGATGTTTTAAATTGACGCCCGGATACTGTACAGTCACGAGCACTAATATTTATATACTTAGCAACTTTTAAAAGTGATTTCCTCCAACTATTTTGTTGTAATTTTATTTTACTACGAACATAGTATTTCGGAACCCAAACTATTATGAAATAGATCGGTTTTGAATTTTGCTAAGTGTTGACATATTAGTGCTCATGACTGTACATAGGTATTCATTATTTCCGGGCGAACTTCTTGGCGGGAAAGTGAAGCGTCATGTTCAGCAGTTTTGTTTTATTTTCCAAAATTTGTGTTTAGCCGAATATTAATGTGTAATATAATAATAGTGGATTATTAACCATTAAGTGTTTGTGAACGTGCATTAGTGTAGGCAAATGAAACAAAACAGTGCAACATCGCTTCCAGTTCTCTCAAGAAGTCCGCGTGAGGTCTCAGTAAAGTGCCACATCTTTACTGAAACTCATGGGGAGCGGGAGGGATATCATCATCATGCATTGAATATAATTCATTTCATCAATATTTAAACAAGTTTTGTAACTAAATAAAGACTTGGCTAAAAGGTCCCAGCAACCAGGCCATTAAAATAATATTTAAAAAAAATAAAAAACCGGGCATGGAGGCATAGGTACTTAGTTATGGGCTGAATTACACAGTACAGTAAACGACCGATATTTTTTCCTGTCCAAGAATAAACTTAAATATAATAGAATACTCTTCTCTCTCTCTTCTCTCTCTCTTCTCTTATCTCTCTTCTCTTATCTCTCTTCTCTTGTCTTATCTCTCTTCTCTATCTTCTCTTGTCTTAACTATCTTCTCCTCTCTTAACTCTCTTACTCTTCTCTCTCTAGCGTACTATTACAGTCACTAACTTGTTTCATCGACACGATTTACCTATGACAGAAACAATGCAAAGTATGGTAGTATAAACTTTGTTTATTGTATTGTATACTAGCTGCGCCCCGCGGTTCCACCCGCGTAAGTCTTGATCCCGTGGGAATTTTATCAAAATTGGTCCAGCCGTTTGAGCGGGAAGAAGTAACAAACGCACACAAAAACAAACTTTCGCCTTTATAATATTAGTGTGATTGGGCTCCTCTTGATAACTTCACGTCCAAGGCGCATTTTTTACGTACGGGTAGTATCATCTTCCTCGCCTTTTCCCGACTATTTTGGGGTCAGCTTCCAGTCTAGCCGGATGCAGTTGAATACCGGTATTTTACATGGAGCAACTGCCTATCTGAACTCCACAACTCAGTTACTGGGTAACACGATACCCCTTGGTAAGACTGGTTGTCAGACTTTCGGGCTTCTGACGACCCGTAACAACCGTCAAATATCTACAAATGACAGCCGGGACTAATGGCTTAACGTGCTTTCCGAGGCACGGCGGGGTCTTGGTATGTAAAGATGGTCACCCATCCACGGACAAACCGCGGCAAGCGTAGCTTAACCTGCTAAACCGACCCGTGCGGCTGTTATTACTAGAATGAATTATACAACATTATTTAAAGTATATGCGAAACCCGAAACATGTGTCTAGTATTTTTATGTAAAGAATCTATGTATTTCAAAACTGTATCATGAAAAATCACAAAGTTATAAGGTTCTTATTTTACCGGGTTTTCCGTACAAAAACATGCCAACGGGGCCCCCGCGCCTCCAGGGTCGTATTGCACTCATTGATAATAATTTGGCAGTAGGTACCTAACCGTACGACCATTGTATTGTAAGTAATTAAATGGTGATAACATTTTCCATCACACGTAAATATTTTTGGGACAAAAAATAATATGGTGTAAAAATTATTGAAATCGATTCAGTTCCTTATTCTGAACAAACTATATTCAGTACCCTAATTGCGTAACACAGTTTGAATCGGAATCGGAATGATTTTGAAGTATATTGCTAATCCATTGCTTCTTATGGTAGAAAAAAATTTCTGCTCAACAACTTAAATAACGCAATGAATGTTATTGAACTGTCAAATTGAAACCGAATCCTGGAATACTGATTGTGTGTTACGCAATTCGCCCGCAGGTTTCGCATATACTAAAAATAATGTTGTAAATGTTTTTGTACATTTTGACGTTCAGAACTGCCTAGATGCCCATTTGAAATAAATAATTTGACTTCGATTACTTAGCCACAAGTGTGTCCCCCCCCAATCGCTCACAAACTTTGTACGATTGATTTAGATGAATTTTATCTAACGAACATAACCACATAACTAAAACATGAACGAATTCATTAAGACGCTGACAACAAGTAAACCGCTGTCACTGTCAGACTGCATATAAAAGAAAGAGAAGCGCAATGACACAACACTTGTAATTTATTGCAAAATATGAAGCAATTATTTATTTACTCAAAATTGAGTTGAGTAATCGAAAATAAAAAATAAACAAGTTCTGCATATAAATAAGACGTCCTTGTTATTAATTAAATACCAACCGACCGTACGTTGATATTTAATACAGATATTTTGGATTAAAACTCAAAGTAGGGTTAGTTTACCGTTAATTAGTATCGAGATTTTTTTTTAAACTTGTTTTGGTAACGACCAAGTTCTGAGAAATATGTTCAAGAATAACATATATTTTTTCCGCTACCACAAAATATAGATTTGCCTTTTTTTTTTAAGACTAGCCTACTTTTAGCATTTGCCTCTTGTCAGCGCCTTAACCAAAACATTTGGTACCAATAGCGCTTTATTATCAATTTAAGTGCAACGAATGTCGATTAATAATCTGTGGGCATTCCACACACCTATTAGAACAAGAAAAATAATGCTTATTACGAATTGTGCTCACCTTAATGGGTACGATTTTAAGAGCAACGTTCTGATTGGCAGGTTGCGATTTTCTTTTAGCAACTGGTTCTGCTAACTCCTGTAAATAAACAAAATACATTGAAATTAATCTAGAAGCAAACATTACGACTGTAATCCCCGAAGGGTTAGGCAGAGGTGTACCTATAGTACACCCATATTTCGCCATTTATGTTTACGTCCCATGTAATAGGGGGCGAGCATTGCCATCAGCTGGGCACAAATCCAGACTACGGGATACTACTACTTTACTCTTATTCTAGAAAATGGGTAGCATATAAAGAAAAGAAAAATTGTTTATTCTGCACAAACAATGTTTTGCATTCTTGCGAAATCAGACGTTTTTTTTTATACTGAAGCATGAATGTTTGTCTGGCACTTTTATTTCCTCTGAATTGTAGATGTAATTACACTTTACTTACTTTAAGGTCTAGAAAATTACGATCTGTGAGCCTTTCAAATGTTTTATGCCTTGTGGGAATCCAGCGGGGTATAGACGTCACACTTACAATGGCGATTCCTTGCCTTTTATTTTGACAATTCAACATTATTTAGTAACAAAATAACTACTACTATTTATTAGGCTATCTAATAGTTTTATCGACAGTTCGCAATATCGATAGCTGTTATAAACCTTTTTGGCTTGGGCAGTGGACCATGAAGTTCGGATGCAACCAGGGGGTCTACTCCGAAGCGTTAATCCGAACTATCGGCCGAATGTTCGGCCGTTTTATAACTTCCATATTTTCCTTTTTTGACTTTTCTTGCCCGTCACAAAGTCACATAATTGACTTTAGCTTATCTCATTGGCTATCGCTTTTTTTTTCGCCGTATTCAGCCATGGTTGGCCGTAGTCAAGCAACGGCCGAATATTCGGCCGATACTTTAGATTTATGTTCGGAGTAGACCCCCAGGTAGTTGGAAAAGGTTGAAATATTCTCATAATGTTCCCTCATTGGAAAAGGTCTTCTGTCAGAGGACGACTGATCATCGAAACTCCGCAGACGTGATCATCATCATCATCATTGCAGCCGAAAGACGTCCACTGCTGGACATAGGCCTCCCCCAAAGGGGGAGGGGGGGGTTGCCATAATCGCCACACTTGGCAGGCGGCTTAGCGATCGCAGTATGATGTTATAATGCATAGAGAAGCTGCTGCTCATTCTCTAGTAAGTCCTTTTGTCGCCTTTAACGACACCCACGGGTAGAAATAGGGAAGTGCTATTCTTAAAGTCCGGCACGGCACCACACGGTACTGGGTATCGATATCTGAGCATCATAATCAACTTGAAGTTTAAATTGACGTAGAGTGTCAGTTTACTTAATAATTAATTTCCCTGGTTGGATTTCAGCATTTTTATATTTATTTGTAACCAAAATAACCTGTTTAGCAGTTTTCTCCATTATCCAAAGCGAGGTTTCGTCTTGGAACAGCACAGCGTCGCGCGTCGGATGCACGCTGACCGACGACACGGCCGACCGACGCGACAGCCATTCGGGAGGCAGCGCCGAACCCGGCCATTTTGTAAACCGCTTGTCTTTTAGCTCGTATTCTACTATCTAAAAGAAGGATAGGTAGCAATTATTAAAAGATAGAATATTTTTTTCAATAGTTGTGTATTTTACTTTTTACCTTTGACTGCGAGAAAGAGAAAGTAGTATTTTTATCACATTTTATTATATACGTCCCAGAAATCAACGTCAAGCCGGAAACGAGTGATAGGCCAAGTCCTGACCTTTATCAGAAAAATATTTAAAAGTCTTGGTCATGTACTTTTTACATTATAAGTAAAATGTATAATTTGAATAAAAAATGTATCGGAAAAACTGACACCCAGTAATGATCTTACAAGCCCTGTGACTACAAATATTAACTTTTCTTGTTTTTTATTCTTTTGGATTTACAGAAGGGTTATTCATGATTAGATCACAAAAAAAAATTAAAGAAAAGTTAATATTTGTAGTCACAGGACTTGAGAGATCATCACAGATCTTGTGAGTTTTACCGATTAATTGTTTGATGCTTATAATGTAAAAAGTACATGACCAAGATTTTTTTACATATTTTTCTGATAGCTGTCACGACTTGGCCTATCACCCGTTTCCGACTTGACGTGGCAATGGTAAAAACATAATTATGCTATAAAAATGCGGATGGTGTATGTTTGTTTAGTTCTAAAATGCCACTGAGTTTGGATCACTTACCTTCTGATCAACATACGTCACAATGAGGTTTTCTCTTTGACTATCAACAGTGAGTGCCGACGGAACACACTGGTACTTAGGTAAACTGACGTAAAACTCAAACTTCTTGCTGTTCTGTGTCCAAACAGCTAAGGACCCAAGAGTGTCAGCTACCACTAAATATGTCACCCCCTTCAGACTTCTCTTAGAAATGTAGAGGTGTAATATTGATTTTGCTTTCAGATCTGCAATGTAATAATAAATTACTCTAAAGCGGTAAAGGGAAACATCGAGAATTCGTGGGGAAAACGGCGTGTACTAGAACCCAAAACATGTGATGAGTATCAACCAGGGACCATTTTGGTTACCCATTGAAAGGGTTTTAGATAGGGTTTTTCTAAGCGGTTAATGAAAACCCTATACGATATAGGTACCCCTTTTGGACGGCTTAAATTAAATTTTGGTTACCGGTTGAAAGGGTTTTCGATAAAAATCCATACGGTGTGGGTAACCCTTTTATACGGCTTAGTTTAAGCCATTCAAAATTACCCACACCGTATGGGTTTTTGATTAACTGCTTAGAAAAACCCTATGGTGACCCTAGGGTTTTTCTAAAATCGTAACCAAAATGGTCCCTGGGTAGAATAGAGATAGAATTGGTCATGCTACGCGTGCTGGGCGGATATCGAAACAACATATTAATATGATATTTTCATGTCACTGGGTTTCAAGTAGGTATAGAATCCATTGAATGGGTTATCATGTAACCCTTGCACTGGGTTTAAAGTATAAAACCCATTCAATGGGATATCATGTTTATCTTCCAAAATTTTATATTTAATTTTTTTTATTTTTTTATTTGTCATTTTTTGTAAACAATCGCCTCAATATTGTTAAGAATTAAGGGAAAGAGCGAGATCGCCCCAACACAAGTATTATAAATTACTTACTGGGGATGTCTCATTTATAATCTATGTAACTGTTTTGGGACAAATAAACATTTTTCATTTTCATGTGACCCATTCACTGGGTTTCTAGTATAAAACCCATTCAATGGGTTACATCATGATAAAGGTACTCATTGAATGGATTACCCCTTCGAAAGGCTTAACTCTTAACCGGGGTTGTACGGTCCCTGGTATCAACCCGGAATGCACCCGCGTGGTCTGAGTTGTAGTAGTAAGAATGTTAAAGCTAATCAGTTCCAAATAATAATAATAATTTGAAGTAAATAATAATAATTATTTGAAGTAAGTACTTAAATAATAGGTTGGGGAAAAATTTTCTTCGCATTTTGTAAGAAAATTCAAATCATTTTTTAATATAGTTTATTTGCATTTAACTAAAGTATGTAGGTACTATTTTGTTCGATAACTTTTTGCCATCTTGTAGGTAGGGACATGATCCCATTGCTATAGAAATTTTGGGACTTCTGATCAAAATACCGCGACAAGTGGTTTTGGCAGTCTTCTCGTGATGTTAACCTGACACTGCCTAAAGAATTCTGAAGAGACCGAAACAGGTGGAAATCTGAAGGTGCACTATACGGCGGATGCATTAACACCTCCCAGCCAAACTCTCTTAATTTTTGCTGAGTGGCTAAAGATGTGTGAGGTCTAGCGTTATCATGATGAAAAACCACACCCCTCCTGTTGATTAATTCCGGCCGCTTTCTCTCAACGTCTTGCTTTAATCTCATCAGTTGTTCGCAGTAGAGTTCAGAATCGATGGTCCTGCCTGGTGGTAACAGCTCATAATGAATAATGCCCTTCCAAGCCCACCACACACACAGCATCACCCTGTTGCGAATTTACCCGGGTTTCGCCACAGTCTGTGAAGCCTGACCGGCCTTTGACCACGACCTTTTTCGCACGTTCTTGTCGTACGTGATCCACTTTTCATCACCAGTTATCAGCTTCTTCAAAAATGGTTCGGTTTCATTACGTCGTAATAAAGAATCACAAATGAGTACACGGTTCATTAGGTTTCTTTCAGTGAGCTCGTGAGGTACCCAAATATCGAGCTTTTTTGTGTACCCAGTTTTTTTCAAATGTGCCAAAACTGTTTTGTGGTCAATTCCCAGTTCTTCAGCTACGTTGTAACTACTGATATCTTGCTCCACTTTTTCAAAAATGGCATCCATTTTATCCGTAATAGGGCGACCAGAGCGACGTGCATCTTTGACATCAAAATTTCCGGATTGAAAACGCTTAAACCAAATTTGTGCTACTCTCACAGACACTGCACTAGGTCCATAAACATCGGAAATTTTTTCGCGGCTTGCGTTGCATTTTTACCTTTTTTGTAGTAAAATTTTAAAATGTATCGTATTTCTTCATTAGATTCACTCATCTTGACAGTACGAAAAACAAATGAAAATCACACATTTTTCCTAATTTGTATTTGGAATTATGGTCTTTAAAATTTAAACTTTCAATGATACCAAAAGCAGCCAGATACAAATAGTATCATATTATATAATATATTCATAACACATTTTGAGTGACCAAAAGATTTATAACCTACCCTCGAAACATTTAGATAATCGAGGTCTAAACTTTGTAATACCCCCAACTTTATGAAATTTTTCTAAGTGTTTTTTTTAAGTGTTTAGTTTTAATATTCTCATGTAAGTGAATAGTGCAATTCTTATGAGAATAAATGATCTTAAACCAGTATAGCCAAAGAGATTTTATTACAAGTTAATACATACTATAATGCGAAAAGACTTTTTCCACAACCTAATATTTGTTTACATTTAATTATAATTATTTACATAATAATAATTATGTAAATAATTATTATTATTTGAATTAAATAATAATTATTATTTGAAGTAAATAATAATAATTGTTTGAAACATGCTCAGGTGCGAAATAAGGATTATTTCATAGAGGTTCCAGCCGTTAAGACAAGGTCGTAATTATCATAAACAATAGTAAGAAGTGACTTAAAGACCTTTATGCTCAGGTACATCTCAATTACAACACTTTACACTTCTTATTACTCACATTTTTCTAAAGATATAGTTTGTACGGGCGTGGCCCCAGCTTCCGGATCCACTTGTAGCACATGCAGAGTGCCGGCGGTATGTGCCACCATCGTGCAAGAGTCCTCGGTGAAAGACACGCGGTCGCAGCCTTCAGGTAGGCCGTTGATCAGCACTTTAGATAGTGATATATTGGACTGTTCTTCATCCTGCAATTGTATTCGTTATTATAGAGTGATGAATATACAACATGTCCCGGAATTAACGCACAACCTCTTAATGGGTCACTGTACTCATCATTATGAACAACTTTTACTTTCCCGAAAAAAAAATCTACTGTTCCCTACATTTTATGTTCCAATAACTCGTCAAAATGTAAGGAACAGTTGATTTGTTTTCGCGAAGATATAGCAATCAACACCTTTGCTATACCTGTGCTCACGTATTCATTCGGGGTAATAAACTGGACCAAAACTGACCTAAAAAACTTACAACGGAAAATCAACACTACAATGACTAAATTTCGCAAACATCACCCAAGACACACACACACGCAGACATTGCGAATTCATTTAATGACTTTTTTCTTGACATCAATAATAATAATAATATTAATGTACCCCAAAAATCCTCCAATAAACTGACATATAATTCTAATTCTATTTTCTCTCTATAATTTCTTCGAAACGCACATCATTCTAACCTCCAGTCAATATTGTTTCAGGAAAAACAAATCCATAAGGTAATGGCTAACTTGGACAAAGGGCTGCCGGCTGTCGCGCTATACATGGACATGTCGAAGGCTTTCGACCGCGTTGATCACAAAATCCTCTTAAGAAAGATGTATGCATATGGTGTGAGAGGGAATGTGTACCAACTTATAGAATCAGTAAGGAGGTTAAATCCCACTACTAAAACAGAAGAAATATATGCTTCTGAATCTGGAACTGCTAAATTTGGCGTTCCACAAGGAAGTATCGTGGGTCCTTTATTCTTCCTTGTTTATATAAATGACATGCCTTCGGTAACAAATCATGACATTACACTATTTGCTGATGATAGCACTGTTTTATTCGTTAATGATATTACCATTGATCTATTTATCTATAATTATCTATATATTCAAAATATATATTTGGGAACCTAGATATTATGTATTCCAATCGGAATAAAGACACATTACCTTAAGAATATGTTTGATTTACAAATTATTTTGGTATTACGTTTGTATGAACTACGCATCCATCGCCGGCCTCTTAAGAGCGTTTACGACATAAGGCGTTTCATACAAACATTCAAGCCCTTGTTTTTCGAAACGACTGAACCGATTTTAATGAAACTTCATACGCATAAGCAGGATACAAAGGTCTAAAAAGTTAGTTAAGAACATTTTACCGACTGGCCATGCAATACTTACAGCATCCAATTTGAGCATCCTAACATCACTAGCTGTGGAATAAACGACTAGTTCTCCGTTAGGCGACAGTGCACAGCATCGTATTTGCTTCTTCTCTTTAGTTTGAATAGACACTAACTTCACAGGCTTCTCAGTCAGTTTCAAACTTTGTTGCTGTGTGTTTTCTGCCTTAGCTCTGTTGATTATATCAATTGTTGAATCTTGTTCTAACTCATTGTTTTCCGTTTGACTGCTATCTAGTTTAGTATTAAAGTTAGTGACCAACACATTACCGTTGTTGTTGGTTGCGTATGAGCCAAGTTTCCATACTTCTAGATGACTGCTGTACCTGCAAAATGAATGTCAAAGTCAAATTGTTTATTTCAAATACACTAAGGCACTTACACAGTACACAGGCACTAAGGCACCTCTGAACATCAAAATTTACAAAAAAAAATAGAATTTATTCTAGTTGCCCCTTCCAAAAGGTAGATTCGTATAGAGAAGAATGGGCAAGAAACTCCACCGTTACTATTTAAATTTTTTTATAAAAAAAATATAATTTGTGAGAAAATCCTACAAGGTTACAAGAGTCTAATCTTTTACGAAGCAATCAGCTCGAGCCTCGAGCTTCGATTATTTTTATTATGTCTAGATAGAGTGTCGCGGTGCAAAAGAACTAAAACAAATAGGCCAACTTTGGTATGCTGGTATGCGTGACCGTTACGTCTTACACTCGCGCCACGTCATTGAGTTGTCATTATGCTATTCTAGTGTGCGTATAATTTGCAGCTAACATTTGGACGCAAGTTTTTTCGAAGAGTTCACAGCTCTGACAGTCTATCTAGACATATCTGATCTTTTTTCTTCTTTTGTTCTTTTGATCTTTGCAAAACAGTTTTTATAAGAGTTCAATGTTGCTGTTGTAAAAAGCATGCGGGGCAGTCTTTGGGGACTGCCGATAGAAGTGAAAACGGTAGGTATACATATAGCTCATGGAAGGCGTTCGGTGACGATGACGCGAGTTCCATAATTTTTATTCACCCAAAGTGAAAAAAAACTAAAAACCCAAGTGATCAACGCGCCTAAAGTAGTTTTCACTTTCCTTCAAAAAGTCTCATTTATGCGTGGCTCACGCATGAATTAGGCTTTTTAAAGGAAAGATAGAAAAAGTTACCTTAAAAGTAGTAATTTCTTTCGACTGCAAACCGAAGACCTTGGCGCTGGTATCATGGGCGGTAGCCTCATCACCCACTTCGGAGGATAGCTCGAGAACGTGAGGTAGCCATCAACACCAATTGAGATTAACTTCTCACCATGGATTACAAGTCCTCTGAAAATAGATATCAAAATTATAGATTATAATCATAAACTTAATGTACAGTCACAGCCAAAATATGTTCGTCTTACGGGTTTTATCAACTCAGCAATATATCGAGCCTGATATGGAAGAACATCGTAAGCGACATAAAGTAGGATATCAGTTTAAAAAAAAAACAAAAAATACCTCTCCTGTAAATTTTAATTTATACGCTTACGATGTTCTTTCTTTTCAGGATCGATATTATTGCGTCAAAGGTAGCATACACCTTTGACGCAATAATATCGAGCCATTTTGATCTTTGTTATCAAGTAATTAAATTTAGTGTTCTATGCAATGTTTTGTGTCCTGACTAAAAAATTAAAACTGACGAATATATTGAGACTTGAGTGTATTAATTCTTAGGTATCATAGGAACAACGTTACACTAGTTTCATTTTTCTTTTATTTATTTAATTATTTTACAATTTAATGTTATAAAATTACCTTACAACAAATTGGAATTTCAGACCACAACGCATGCCAGACAAAACTGTTTATTCAGTTTAATTTTATGGACAAATTAATCTATGTTTCATATGGAACTAGTCAAATTAAACAAAGAAGAGAGCAGGGTTTAAGAGTAATCCTACCTGACATCATGTTCATGAATATTCCTCTGCACATTCTTCACCCACTGAGCCTCAGTCTGCTTTCCATTGTTCTTGTTTACTTTGATGAAGTTCATGATGACGGGGTCCACTCCACTGCAGAACAGGCTTTTCTCGTCATCTGACACAGCTATTGACAGTATATCCGCTTTGTGAGTGGAGTATGATTCAAGCTGAAATTAAAGTAAAGATAAACTACGATAACATGGCCCGCCCCTCCAAATTACTGTTTCAATGTGTGTAGTCACATCCTTACGAATAAATAATTTAGCTCTCTCTTGCTCTAGTTAAGAGCGTTTACGACTTACGGCGTTTCATACAAACTTTCAAGCCCTTGTTTTTCGAAATGACTGAACCGATTTTAATGAAACTTCATACGCATAAGCAGAATACAAAGGTCTAAAAAGTTAGTTAAGAACATTTTCGAAATGCCTTATTTAATCATAGATAACTTTTTCTCGAGAGCGACACGTCGTAACTTGTTTACGCATTTACTTCAATTATTGCTAGATGTACCCCGCCCGCACATACGCGCTCGTAAAAAAAACGTAACAAATTTCTGCCAGATAAGGCAGAGTTTTTGCACCATAACCTGCCTCTAGTATATTTTAAAATAATATGAGTAGATAGATGAGAAAAGTTTGTTTAATGTGATTATTGTAAAAAAATACCCTTTAATTGTATACTTGATGTTAATGAATGTTTAGTTTGTGAACCAAAAACGTGATTATTTTTCTTGTGCCGTATGTTTGGCATTTGAACCGAATTTCGGCCGAATTCCGAAGTTCGGTTCAAGCTGCCGAAATTCGGTTGAACCGAATGTGAACCGAATTTCGGCCCATCCCTGATAATAACCCATTCAATGAGTTCTATACCTACTTGAAACCCAGTGACATGAAAAAATCATAATATTATGTTCTTTCGAGATCCACCCAGCAAAGCTCAAATGAACTCTATATTACATGCAATAATGATCAATTGATCATAGATCCCTGTTTACAAGCCGCTCAGCTAGTAGCTATAAAAGCGCCGCCGCGGCCGCTTAACGCGTGCTATTCCATTTTGCAACCTATGCCCATCATCGAGAGATCATGTTACATTGCTCCGAGTCGGAATGTTAAGCTGTTATCGTTTTTAAGAGTTAAAGTGTACCCTTTTGAATGGCTTAAATTAAACCGTTCAAAAGGGTTACCCACACCGTATGGGTTTCAATCGAAAACCCTTTCAACGGGTAACCAAAATTTTAATGGCTTAAGTTTTTAGCCGTTCAAAAGGGTTACCCATATCGTATGGGTTTTTGGTTAACTGCATAGAAAAACCCTATCGAAAACCCAATGGATAACCAAAATGGTCCCTGGTTTAGATATCGATACCCATCACGTCTGCGGAGTTTCGCTAGCTAATTTAATTTGACGATGTATACACCGTGGCATTTTAATCGTCTTACAACGTCATTGGATACATGAAGTGGACTGCCCCACTTCATGTATCCAATGACTACCTACTAATCATTCATGAAAATAAAAAAACACAATTACATTATAAAACACAATAACATTTGAATAATTAAAAAATAGTTATGACGTATTTGTAACACCCTGGGGGCCTAAAATGGATGCTTTGCCAGAATCATAATACGAGTATGATCTGCGTACAATTCATACGTCCCACAATTCATCTGTTTGCGTTCCAACAGCGGCGCGGAATAGAGCGCAAGACCCGCACTGCGCTCATACCAGGGTGTTTCAAACTACAACATGCCTCATAATGAATAATCTAAAATAAAAAAATATTTAAATGTAAATAAATATTTTTCTTACTTTCATGAATGATTAGTAGTCATTGGATACGGCTGCCGTTGTAAGAGGACTAAAATGCCATGGAGTATATCCACAATATATGCATTCGCGTGGTAAACTTGCTTGCGCAAGCTGGATTAGTGTGACGTCAGAGCTTTGATGTGTAGTTCGCATGTGGTGTTGTAGAGCCGCAATAGAATAGCTTTTCATTTTGAATTTTTGTGAATGATTTTGCAGTCTTATTTAGTAAATGTGTTACCGGAATGTTAACACACTAATGTAATGGGTAAATAAGATATGCCTCACTGTTCCACCCCTTCCTCCAATCCTCCACTCACGGATACTGGGATAGATTTTAAAATCAGGTATAAAATTATGTGGTAGTGATTATTAGAATATTTACAAATTACACATGAATAGACCTGTTGCATTTTAAATTTTACAAGTTGGAATATTATATTTTTACCTGATCACCAAGAGTACTGTCCCAAAATATAAGTCTGCCCAGACTGTCTCCAGACACAATAGTGTTATCAGAGAGTATTCCCAGACACCACACTATGACCTCTCTGCCTCGTCGACTCACTGACATGCGAGTTATTGCATGTCCCGTCTCCACATTCCACACACGTATGGTGTTTATTGAGCCTAAAACATATAATTTATTATTTGTAGAATAAACATTTATATTCAAGATTTGTTTGATTATTTGGTACTCATTGCCTAATAATTATGCAAGTTGTAGAATGTTTGTGAAAGAAGAAAACAAATAATTTTATTTAACCATACTAAAAAAAATGGATCTGTTAAATCCATACCTGTAACAAGCACATTTCCAGTGTTGCTAAATTTACAACACAATATTCTGCCTTCCTGTTTATCAAATAATTTGTTGTAAATGATCTCATTATTATCTACACTGTACAAGTTCACATATCCTTGCTCAGTGCCCACTGCTACAAGACTGTTATCTGGATTCACGTCTAGGCACCATGCTGCATAGCCTGTTAGCAACACTGTCGTTTTCAGACACATTTTATCTAGATCCCACTCAATTAAGGCGCCACCGAGACCTGTTGACAGCAGCCTATCCTTCACCCAACCAAGTGCTTCCACGGAACCATTCTTTACACCAGGAATGAACTTGACGAGATACGGCGCATAGTTTAAGTCCCATATCTCAATAGAAGCATCTCCTCTGCAATAACAACCAAAATTAATAACACTTAGTTAAAAATAACAACATAAACATTGTATTATTTTGGTCGAAATATTACCTCGCAACGGCGATGTGTTTGCTTGTTTTATTAAATGAAACACAGTTGATCGGTTGCGGTTTCGGATTATAGTAACGAACTCTGTGCACTTTGCTAGCCATTGCAAGAACTATTTTATTCAAAAAGTAATTAGAACTTTAAAATCACATGCAGAACACAACACCTAACCTCCAAACAACATTACACATGACAATGACATTGACATTGACAAGGGGTTAGAGATTGACAATCTGACCAGTCTGACCAATCTCCCAATCTGACCATTATCCTGACCAAAAGATTGTCAGCATGGAATTAATAAGTACTTTAGTGTTGTAGTCACTCAATGCTGTTGTTGGTTATTGGGGTATTAAAACAAACAGAGTCGTCACTCGTCAATAAAGCTTGGCAGGCATCGAACATTTTTACCCTAATGACTGTCAAAGATCTATCATTCATTTGTAGATGTTTGACAGTAGTTAGTGGAGGGGTAGCTAGAAGCCCGAAAGTCTGACTATTAGTCTTACCAGGGGGTATCTTATTACCCAGTAACAGGGTTGGGGTTGTGGAGGTTAAATAGGCAGTCACTCCATGTAAAATACTGATAGTCGGCTGCATCTGGAAGCCGGCCCCACTATGTTTTTCCCAACTATGTTCGTTGGGAAAAAGCTAAACAGATTGTTGCGGTAGTATGATACTATTCTTGTCATTTGGTATTACACAATTTTATGTTTGATTCTATTCGTTTATTAAAGTACGAATATTAAAACTTACCTATAAAAAACATGAAATTATTTTTTTTGTGTGCCACAGCAACATACAACTTACAGTTTATAAATGTGTATAATCTATTCTTACAGTGGCTTTAAATTTGAGTATCCAAGTTAATATTTGTAAAAAAAAAAAGTAAAATCAAGTTTCGAGGATTGCAGTACGAGTACATATTTTCGTCAAATATCGTGATTTAATTATTGAATATTTGCATAATACAGTATCAAAAGATTAATTTTTGTATAATGGGGGACGGTCAAAGTGAAACTAAACCGTTACTAAGGGATGGTAAGTATTTAATTGGTTTTATTGTTTTGACAGCTGATGATTCAACTAATAATTCTTGTGATTTTTGTTGCTAAACAATGGAGTAAGATGATTCGAAGCAGCCGCTACGTTGTTCATCGAAATGCCTGTGTTGTGCAACAGATTTATTAGTTATTACATGATTGGTTACGTATTTCTAACTTGATTACTAACACGCGAATGTAATGTTTTTGTGTGACAGAGGAGGTAAATGTCAGCACAATATCTCCTATCGGACCTGACGAGCTTCCTCCACCGTACCAGCAGGCAGGAATGCCGATGGTGACATGCCGTGTGTGCCAGGCTATGATTGACATCTCAGGGAAGAGAGAACAGCATGTTGTCAAATGTTCAGAATGCAACGAAGCCACGGTAAGTAGTTGAAGCCAAACTTGTTAGTTTTTTACTGATGAAACTCGCAAGTCTACAAAATAAGTTTAGGTCAAATGCCTCACTTATCGTGACTATCTTGTTGATTATATTGTAATTCCTTTCTTTGTTCATCAAAGTTTTGTTATGTTATTAAAAAGGTTTATTCTTGTTATTAATCAGTTCACTGACTCATACATAACCATAACACTGCAGATTATACTTTACTTGGTTTATGGATATAATATTTGATCTGTTTAATTTTTCAGCCTATAAGGAATGCTCCACCTGGCAAGAAATATGTGCGCTGCCCTTGCAACTGCTTGTTAATTTGCAAGTCATCGTCACAGCGTATTGCCTGCCCCCGTGCAGACTGCAAGAGGATCATCAACTTAGCCCCGTCGCCTGTCACACCACCTGTCCCAACCTTGCCTGGCATGTGCAGGGTCATTTGCGCTCACTGTCAGGACACATTTCTGGTATGTACAATCTCCAGCATTGAAATTTGACAAGCTTAGCACAATTATTCAAAGGTGATTTTGCCATGGAGTATTTATTTAAACATTGAAATATTATACAATAGACCATTTCATTTCAATTCATTTATTCGTGAACAATTTACATTGTGTTGAATATAGGTACATGCAATTTACATAAAAATTATATCAACCATGAATTATTAATTAAAATTCCAAGAAATTCAAAATATACCAGAAATTCAAAATATACCAGAAATTCAAATAGACCATGCTAGTTTCGTTGTCTGCACCTCAATATTTAATGTTTTTTTTTTTCCATAGTAGAATTCACAAGGATTTAACTTAGATCCAGATATTCTTGCACATGATTTCAATTAAAAAAAAATTCTTCAGCCTTATTTTTAGTATAAAGATTATGCATATTATTATTATAATAATAAATGGTAACCTCTATCAGACCTCACATAATCCTAGACTGTAGGTATGCATATAGCATTTTTTTTACCATTGTCAGAGAAGGTTAAAAATAACAACAATATTGAATTAGTGTAAGACTAAACTTTCTATGTTAGAAGGTTTAGTTTCCGCACTTAGTTCTTCAAGTGGACCATTGTACGTGGGTCATGGTGGCCGTCGGTGGTTATTCCAACCAGCCCACCTCCCTCCAGAAGCAGTTTATTACTTCTCCTGGTCTGTTTAGAATGTCTGAGAAGGATCTGGGTGCCCCAAGGGCTTCTGTTCTAATCTGGGTGACGCCTGTGTATCAAAGAGCATATGCGTTACGGTGTCCTCTGCCTCCATGCAAGCCCTGCACAGAGGGCTGCCCGTTATGCCTATTGTGTGGAAGTGTTGTTTAGAGAGCAGTGTTTCGTGATGGTCCCAGTCACCAGGCGCAGGCCGGTTCTGTCCAGGCGTAATAAACGCCTGGTTTTGCTTACTATCTAAGGATGGCATAGCCTCCTTGGACTGCCAGAAGCCTACTTTAAATAAATAAATAAGAGTCACTTCGCAGTATTGCATTAACATAATTATTTTTTATGACACCTTTTTACTGCAACAAAAGAAACAACTTCAATGTGCAGAAAATGCAATAAATTATTATTTCTAGCCATAAATATAAACCATTAACAGTGGTTCTACATTGGATCTAATAATTTCTATGCATTTAAAAATTCTATCCAACAAATTATCAGTATGCAAGTTCAGTAGTTTAAAAACATTTGACTAATGACAATGACTAGTCAAGTCACTGTAATAATATTAACCTTATCTGTTTATTGACACAAATGCAAAAATACAACTCTTGTTGTGAATACAATCTTACAGCAAATAGAATCATTTTCTTATCTGTTCTACAGTATTTAACACTTTTATTAGTATTTATTTATAAAAATTCCAAATTGGTTTGCATTAAGCTTTTATTTGTATATTTTAGCAGTTTAGTACAGATTATGTGTAAAACTTGATTGAATTTGTCCTCTGATGTACCTATTCTTACTCCTACTGTTCTGTGGTTTTAATCAAACCAATTTCTTTTCATTACTCATAATCCTAACGAATATTACTTAAGGAGGATGCGCTATGGTAGCCCGCGAAATTCAAATTTTGTTTTCGCGGGCTACCTTAGCGCATCCCCCTTAATCTTTCACGCTAAAACGGCTGAACATTTGGATGAATTTTGGGACATGGGTAGACCATGACCAGATCCATGACCTGGATTATTACATAGGATACTTTTATCCCGACACCGCGGGGCGCAGCTTGTATTAACATAAATAAAATAATCAAGTAAAGAGCCTATTGTAGGTACTTATGTGTGATCTCATTAGCACTGTATTAAGTGCATCAATTAACCAACTTGTTGATAACAACATTCAACCACAAAATGTCCTTAGCATTTCTATGGCATCATTAAATTGGTTTTGAAATATAAAACCGACACCCTTAACTTGTTTACAAAAAGATCCCACCAAAAACATTTCATGTAAAATGTTGCCAAGACGACCACATAAGGTTTGCCCTGTGAAAAAGATATCAGATCTCATGTAGAACCAGGCTTCGCCGTTTCGCTACCGTCGTGGATTTAGTTCCTGAAGTAATAAATAACGAAACAGCCAAGCCATACATTTTTACTGATATGTAGAATTTGTGAAGTTAGGGTCGGTAGAGTTAGGCCGTGTAGATTCAGAAGCTTGGCTCTACATGAGATCTGATATCTTTTTCACAGGGCATACCTTATGTGGTCGTCTTGGCAACATTTTAAATGAAATGTTTTTGGTGGGTTTTCAGTTCTTTTTGTAAGTTGCTAGGCAGTCTTTTTATTGTTTATTTTTTTCTTCTTTTTTTGGGGTGTATTTCTTGCACATCAGCAGTGCCGGTTTTCCATGTCCTAATTCATAAAATTGGTGAAAGTCTCATTCAAACTCCCCTCCTCCCCCCCCATTTTAGGTGATGGGGGGCGAAAGTTATAAGTTTATCTGGGGGCACGGTAGTGTTTTTTGTATATTGAACTTTGTTTACATACCAAATTTCGGCTTTCTAGCACTTCAAGAAGTACCCTAACATTTTGAAGTCTCATCAAAACTTTCCATTTTAAGGGATGGGGGGCGAAAGTTATAAGTTTATGATTTTTTTGTTGGTTGTATACTAAACTTAGATTACATACCAAATTTCAGCTTTCTAGCACTTCAGGAAGTAGCCAAACATTTTGATGATCATCAGTGTGTCAGTGACGAAATCGGTGTATTTTAAATATCAATAAAATCTAAAGTATTAGAGCTATTCAATTGAGACTTTGTATGTTTAATTAGTCTATTATTGACATCATATCCTGAGAATATGAACTATCTGGTACATCGGAAACCAACTCTATGAGGGTTCAAAAAAACGACGAAACACTTCGAGAAAAGGTAGGTAGTGCCCTTGCGCTTCGCTTGGCTCGTCTTGGCGGGGGCACTGCCGTGCCCCCAGATGTGTTCACAGATTTTGTCCTTGCTAATTATAAAACAAAGTCCCCCGCCGCGTCTGTCTTTGTTGTGACTGAAAATATTTGTTTCTGCGGCCCTCCAGCTTTTGTAGTAAATTTAATTAGCCCGCGAAAGTAGGTAAGTACTTATGTAGTTTGGACAGTTCCCGGTCGACCACTTTTCAACCTTATTACTATGGGCATAAGGGCGAAAAGTGGTCGACCGGGAACGTTCGCGGTGCTACATCTTAAAAATGTCAACAAAAAAGGCCGCGATATCATAATGTCTATCTTCTAAGGATGACCCACAGCAACCATTTTTATCTTTCAGAATTTGATAGAAAAAAAACATTGTTATTTCCGAAGCCATTTTGACCGGTATATTTTGAATACTTATCCAATAAAGTATGTTATTTAAATCGGGTATTTAATTTAGATTAAAATATGCCTTGACATCATATAACTTTAATGAATATTTTAAAAGAGATATCACAGATTCAAAATTACGCGTAATAAAATAATTATGGTTGACGGCGGCGCGGGAGTTAATTACCTTTTCCTCTGCTATTACTACGATAGAAAAAAATCTCTTGAACGGATTTGGGTGAAAGGCACACAGATTGTTAAAAACCAGGATTAACACATAGGGTAATTTAATCCAGGTAGTATGTTTCCGTGGGATAATTTCCGACCTGCACGCAGGCTCAGCCGCGGGCAAAAGCTATTTTATGATATAACGAAAGTTTCTTGTCTTATATTGTTGTGAGTATGATAGCGTCATATTTATGTTCCTAGTTTGATAGTGGCAAAACATATTTATCTCCACTAATATGACATACATTTATTTTATTAGATATACATACCTATAGTTCTTTAAGGCCATTGACCCGAGATAAATATTAATTATATAAGTATAAAGGAACAAGTGCGTCGGAGATACTCTTTAATTTTGCTTACTTTATTTTATTTTTTGTTTGCGGCAATAGAAATACTCAATCTATGAACATTTCCACTTTCTACCTATTATGGTTCAAGAGATACAGCCCGCTAACAGACAGACGGACAGCGGAGGTTTATATGAAAATACTAAACGAAGAATATTTCGGGAATTTAACGGGGAATATCTTAAATTTTAAAAATGGCAATGTATTTCATAATTATATTTATCGACGATCGCAAAAAATAACTTTGTAAGTAATTCACAGAATTACAAAGTTTTGTTTTGCGGTCGTCGATAATTGCCCATATTTACTTACCAGATGTATGAACGTATCCTAAGCAAAAGAAGAAATATATGTATGTATTTGTATGTACTTATACAACATCTCCCAGAACGCACAACCTCTTAAGGGGTCATTATAGTCATCATTATGAACAACTTTTACTAGGGGACCAAACCTGAAGTCACGAAATAAAATCAGCTGTTCCCTACATTTATGTTCGAATAACTTGTCAAAATGTAGTTAACAGCTGTTTTTTTTCGCGATTTGTGCACATTGTGCGTGGTCGGACATGCACTTGGCCGGTTTTTTTAAGTCAGGTTGCTCCAAGATGCTATTTTAGAAAATTGAAAATAAATCAATAAATAATAATGTTTAATGAAATTAATATATTTTCATAAAACGTAAAGGCGAAACTGTATACGTGTGTTAAATTAATGTCGCCACTGTAGCGTGTATGTGATTTTTTTTGTTGGTGGTGTTCCAGTATCAGCTGCTGAAGAACGCGCCGGTGCGATGTCCGCACTGCCGGAAGGTGTCGTCGGTGGGCGCGCGCATGGCCCGCGTGCGCGGCGCCATCTTCGCGGTGCTGTCGCTGGTGTTCCTGGCCATCGCACTGGGCGTCACGCTCGGCACGCTCTCGGCCGCTAAGAGCCACGGCGGCGGCGTCTACGTCGCCTACGTCGGCGGATTCTTGCTAGCATTCATCCTCGGCAGTCGAGCTGTCTACTACTTCGCTATGAAAGTAAGCACCATTGAAGGCCCGATGTAAGCCGTCAAGTCACTCGTCTTTGTGATAAAATTTGTATGACTAGAAAATATATTATATAGAAAATTCTCAATTCCATATAGCATTGTTTTAAGAGCTTGGGTTGCCAAGTATATTTAAACCATCTCAATATAGAGCCGAGTTTGTTCTATTTGATGATTAGTTAGCGTTGATATTGCGTTAAATGTACCTAAAATAATAAACTTGGGAAGCACATTATGTTATTAAATCGAATAGTGTAGGTAAGTTATGCCCTATTCTTAAATCAGTGTATGATGCCATTGCAATGAATAGTTTAATCTTTTTGGATACTTATTTGACAAACAGTGTTGTATCTGGGATTTTAATTCATCTCTTGCAATTAATTATGTGTTAAATAGTTTGTTGGTATGTATTTATACTGCAATGGATAAGGCTTATATTCATAAGGAATCTCAAATCCTTATGCATGTGCTATAAAATATATTAATAACAGTTTGTCTCTTACTCATCATCTCTAGCATTGCTCTTCAGTGGCAATAATTAATATAATTCACAATATAAAAAGCTATGAGATTATTATAATTTGTATTTACGTTAAATGTTCAAAATTTAGAAAAGGGTATTATTTATACAGGGTGATATTGTTTTGCCTTCTAGGTTATTTATTTGCAGATTTTTTATAATTGAAGTTGTCATGATAATCAGCTTGCAATTCTGTCTATAAATATGTAACTACCTACTAAATATGTAGGAAATTGTAAATATTTGTGTTTTCTAAAAGCATTATGATATATCAGTATTTATGCAGATTTCATTATATATTGCGATATATCAGAAATGCTGCTGTAGATCATTCTGTCTACAGCGAAGTTGTCACAACAGGTTAAAAGTTATTTTTACTTAAAGCACATACATTACATAAAATCATTTATCAAACAAACTCGTTTAAGATATTTCCATATATTTAAATGAGCCAAGTTTAAATATTGTAAAGACTTCCCAAGGCTACTTGTACCGAATCGTATAAAAAGTATTGTCTTATAAAATAAATGGAAATATATTGTCAACTTTTAGAATTGTAGACTGACTCATTGATATATTTCTAAATGAATTCTAAATAGCTATCAAACATTTGTCGTCACTCATTGATTGTTGGTTTCATCGCGTCATTCCAATATTTATTATATATGTCTAGTAAATCAACGTTGATGTAGATTCGTAACACGCAGGCAACAAGCACATAACGATCATTGAACGAGCTGTGAAGTCGCAAACAACAATATTAAGCTAAGTACTAAACAAATTACTCATTAACAAAAAAATAAGTTAAGTACTACGACTACATAATTAATCCGCAAAAATAATTTGGTGCTGAATTTTATAAAGTTTAGATGAGTGACTGTGAAGATTTGCTACAGCATTCCTCGTGTAAATAGTACAGGGCGTGTGTTCTCTAAATAAAGATTACAAACCTTCTTTGCAGTCGGGTAAAAATACAAAAGATTTTTATATTGTACACAATGATATTATATTAAACAGATAATTATGTTGTGAGCGAGCAATCGTGAAGACTCGAAAACGTCCTAATTGGGACGTATTTGTTAGTCTGTGATGCCAACATTCGGTGATTGGTGGCCAGAATATTGTTTGTTTACATTCACGCGCAATTGACAACACTAGCTGTCTCTTTTTTTCTTGTTGTTTTTATCAAGCCATAATTTTTACTTGTAGTGAAATGTAAAATTAATGAAAAGTTGCCGCTGCTGCGCGGAACACCTTTTTAGGTTGTTTGACATATCTGTTTAATATAATATCATTGATTGTACACGACTACCGCGACTTTACATATTTATTTCGAGACAGTCCTAACTAACTACCATTATAAATGCGAAGGTGAGTTTGTTTGTTTGTTACGCTTTCACGACAGCTAAAACTGCTGAACGGATTTGGATGAAACACATGGGTAGACCTGGAGGACCTCACCCTGGACCGCAGACGAAGTCGCGGGCAACAGCTAGTTGAATAATATAGCCACCATTAATGCAGAATGCATTGTTTTGAAAAATAGTTTCGCGATAAGCAATAAAGTTACCTAAAAATCATAGCAATTTATAATTCAATTTGCGAACTTGGTCACAGATTATCAGATAAATCACTCCATGTACTTACGCGCGCTAACTACCTACCGGCTGCCGGGTCGCTCGTGACCCATGTGTCAGGGGGTTGCCGACAGCCGCGCGGTGTGGTGGCGGCGGCGCGCAGTTTTAAAGCAAAACTCATTTTACGCTTTTAAGGTTAGGTACATTTTCGTTCGCAGCGTCTAGCGTCTCGAAGGAGTAGGCTATTATTATAGCAGTAGGTATTGAAAATGTTGTATGGAGTGATTTGTCTGGTAATCTGTGACTTAGTATTAATTTGTTGTAGATCCTCAGGTACATAGGTATATATGCTTTTAATGCAGTGTTTAAGGAGGTCTGTCTAGCAAATAATGTTTTACTGCATTGAAAATGGCTCGAATTAGTATTAACAAATTCGGGAATAGCCAGATACAAAAAAAGACATTTGGCTAAACCTGTCCATTCGTTTGGTTTATGTGTGCGTAAATCTATTAAATTCGTGGTAATTATTTTCCCTAAATATTTGCATATATTTATCGTATTTAATTTGTGTATATTTATGTAAATATTGAACACAATGAACAGGAAAGTCGGGTTTTCGTTTACAGGCTGTATTTTATGACGTGCACAAGTTAGTAGCTGTACCTATTTTTTAATCTTTTGCATTCTATTCTTTGTTTTGTTAATATTTATTTAAACAATATATTATTATATCGGAAGGTAGTGGGGGCTAGCAGTCAATGTTTGTGTTATTATAATTACATTGTATAGTTTAACTATAATAATCGAACAATATGTGAATTAAGTCTTAGATTATTTGCTTTCAGTAAATAAAAATTAATAGTACCACCATATAATAATACCATGTATAATTGATTATTAATTATTTCATAAAATGTTAGTGCTTTACACATGTATTAGTAGTTATAAGTCAAATAAAATTGTACCAATCGACATCTCATTTGATCTTCCCTTTAATTTTTTACCATCACCACTGTTAAAGGAAACTACAATAGAATAATGTATGTATTTTATTAATAATGATAACAAAATAAATTTAAGGTAGATACATTACCGTAGGTATATTAAAAGTAGGCGTATTTACCAGTATTAATATTGAGAACCAATAAGAATCTAAGAACTTATAAATAAAACCGTGCACTTACGATAAAATTATGACACATTAATATTCTTTCGAAAATGTTGTATTGAAGGAAACGTTTAAATATATCTTCAGTATAAGATGGTTCGGGGACGTTACGTAGGCTTGTACGTACTTTGTACATTATTATAGTAGATGTTTTGTACTATTTATTGCAATACATCTTTAGTACTTATGTACTTTAGAAAATACGAGACATACAATACAAAAAATACAATCATTTTATGACCATTTCAATTTTTTAAATACATTGAAATTTTTCAATGGTTCGTTAAGAATCTCTACACACGACTAGACGAACAGATTAGACAGAAATAGTTAAGTGATAAATATCGGGAACACGTTTCAACTTACTCTAATAATTATTAAAGTATATGTACTTTCTAAGGAAGGAATGTCTTTCGCACAACATACAAAGCTTTAGATTGTTAAATGCATTAAATCTAGTACCATGTACTTAAGAACATGTGAACATACAATCATTTTGTACTAATGTAAAAAGTTTTATTAATGCATAGAAAAACTTGTCCAAGTGGTTTTTTTGACAATAAGCGTTTCGAAATGTTCTTAGTTGACATATACAATAAACACGAGGAGTTACTCGACCGTCGAGAGGCGTGAATGTCCATGCGAGAGTCAAAGACTCGTAGGTAAGAATCGCAAAGCGATTGATTGCAATCATGTGTTTAAATATAAAACGTATTTACTACATGAAAAGGTAGACATTTCATTGTGAGCGCAAAAACAAAATACGTACAACTACTTTGCTTTCGCATCCCGATTCTCACCTCTAAACGGTCAAGAAATTCTAGTGTAAACGCAGCTTCACACTATCCTTGTCTTATACAATTGTATCAGCCTATCCTGGGTCAAAAGAAGTCATCAGGTTTGAGGATTCGGACTCCCGGGTATATTCAAACTGTAAGCCGTGTGAACGTGTTGGTGGTTAATGGGACTTGTTGTAGGAGTCCTTGTGCTGATAGCCAGACACGTAGCCCGAAGTTTCGACGAGGTCCTTCCTGCCCGCGATTCCTTTGCCTTTTCCAGTCTCGTCGAACCGTTGCTTGTGCGAGCCTGTGTACTTGCTGGGGTCCGTCAGACGGTCCACTGCTGCTGCAGCGGCGGGAGATTTGGCCACCTGGAATTGATTAAATGACGATAAGTAAGCTTTTTACCTAGGACACACACGGCCAACGGCGGTCTCCATAAATTCGAAACATCCTGATGCTAGTTATTTCAGCTTCCTGTGATGAGACCAGGGGTCCTAAAACGGACGATTTGGCAGAATCATAATATGATCTGCGTACAATTCATACATCCCGCAGTTCATCTGTTTGACATTAAACTTCAATAAAGCAATTCATAATTTGTGGACCATTTTACGAAACTCCATAAAAAACTATCAAACAGATGAATTGCGCGATAATTGTACGCAGATCATATTATGATACTGCCATATTAGGCCCCCAATGTTCAGCAATGAGGAAATAAAAATTCCACCAGTTCTATGATAGGTACCTACTGCTGGCATAATAAATGACTGGTAGTAAATGGTAGGTAAGTACTTTCGCTATATTCAAGAACGTTAAAATGTATAAAAGACGCCAGATCGTTGTGTGCGTCAGTATGTGTGACGTAGAGGAAAATTATTTATTTTACATAATTTATTCCATAGCAGCGCGTCTGCACCTATGCCTTGACTGACTTTACGTCGTTAAACTCAAGGATTTTTAACGTAATGGAGGAGGGCCAGTGCCGGATTAACCACGTAGCAATTGCTACGGGCCCCGCGTAGGTATCGAACACCGCCCTCCGCCTGAGTGTAATTTTTATTTTTGAGTGAAACTTATAAATATTTGGTGTATTGAATTTACTGGATGTCACAAAATGTGAAACGTATCATCTTTTCGGACTAAGACAATCCATGTCTGACTATCTGTAACCGATTATTTCGTTGGCGAAAAGATAACACAGAATTTCACACGTTATACGTACAAGTTCTACAAAAAGAATGGACTTACACGGTGCAACTAGCGGTTACACTTACCTACTTACAGTCTACAGTGTTTATAAGTATTATAATTTATTATCTAATCTTATACCAAAAAAATATTTTCTGTTACCCATTTTTTTTTACCACTATGCTTATGAACCCATAGCAGATCAAGGGCCCCTCGATAGAATTCGCTAGGGGTTACGAGTTGATACGTGTGGCACTGAGGAGGGCATGCATCAGTTTAAATAAAACTTACGTGTGATGTCAAGCCTGGCTGTCCACAGCTTGTGAGCTTCTTCTTAATTTCTTCCAACTCTACCTTTTTACTTTTAGCAAGTTCTTCTAAGAATTTCTGATAGTCATCGATGCCAAGTTTCAGAGTCTTCAGTTTCTTGAAGTGAATCGCAGTATCTGTAGTTGTGATCTTCTTTCCATCGATCACCTTTGCTTGTTTCATCCATTTGTCACTTTGTGACAGAGTTATTGTTTTGCCATCTGATTTTATGTCTCCGAATTTGGAGAATGTTTTGAACGCGTCCTGGAAAATAAAGAAATAGATAGGTGTGGATAGTTATGTCTATGCATGATTGCGTCCACTACGTAGCTCAGAGAAATTAGTTAATGTTATCGTCGTATAGCTTCGGGTTCCTAAACTGTTGGTATAACTAATACTGTAGGAATCTTATACCTACCTATTCGTAGGACAGCCATGCACTGATAACTAAGGCCCGGCGGCGCCCATTGGCGGCACGGCATGACAGATATTATTAGGAGACGAATAAAAATATAACTTAATAGTATGGAAATAAAGTTGAATTCAATGTTAACATACCGCGGTATTGTGTTTGTACTTACGACCGTTAACAATGAAATTTCAACTTTATTTCCATAACATTAAGTTATATTTTTATTCGTCGCCTAATAATACCTTGCCGTGCCGCCAATGGCCGCTGGGCCTAAAAGAAGGTATAATCGTCTTCACCTAACGAATAGGGAAATTTAACACTCGATAAAAAAACAAAGGTTATGCTATATGAAAAGAAAAACAGCGTCCAGCGATAGGTGTTTCTAATCGCTGCCCTTTTTATTGTTCCCTTATTATTTATCAACTGTCACAGTAGATTTCGAAGAACAGCCTCCACCAAAAAAGCACTATCACATCATCTTGTTCTTACCTACCCACACATACCAAAAGCCAGAACTTAAAAATATAGATACCTAAACTTAATTTGAAATAAGATTAGACATTTAAATAAAACTTTTTTACAGTCCGTTCAACCGATTTTGACTTCTATTACGTTGTTGGCATGACAAATGGCAGCTGTAATAAACAGTTGGGATTGTAACCACGTTTTTGCTTTTAATGCCATCCTTATACCTACGGAATAGAATTCAAAATCGGTTGATCTGACTGTAAAAACGTTTGTTTAAATTTCTAATCTTATTTCAAATGGGGTATAGATAGCCTTCCATACGCCTACCTAGTTAATAGAAATACGTAGGTATATTATGGAACCTGTAAAATGAAAGTACTTTTATATTATAAATCAATTTAAGAACCAGTTTAAGTCATTTCTGATGGAAAAGTGCTAGTAAACACTTGAGTTTCTGTGATGTGTCTACGTAACTAGGGACTGATAAGATTGTTAACCTTTTATTTTTTATTGCCAGGAATTTGTTCTTTTCTTTTCTTGTCATATATAACGGTGTTATTGTACCCAAAATTGACATGATAAAATTACATAATTATCCTTCTTTCCTTGACATTTGTATCGGTGTTAATCACTGACCTCTAATGTACTTATTTAATAGAGGTCAGTGGTGTTAATGTACCTAAATTGAATTTGCAATTTTGAAATCAGTCACTCATTTAAATAACAATTGTTTTTTTTAAGATATGTTGTGTATATAACTAATATACATTTCGATAGAATGTAAAAATTGTTAATGAAATAACATATCTACCTAATAATAATAATTTAAAATCCTAATATGCAGGATTATTGGTAAAACACCAACAACCTCTTCATTGTACTCGTCATTATGAACAACTTTTACTATGGGACCACAGTTGAAATCGCGATTGTTGGTGTTTTACCAATAACCCTGTATAGCAATATTACCTTTAGCGAGATCGCTTCAACTTTAGCCGTTCCGTTGGTTGCGTCCGCGCCGGGAGCGGTCCCGTTCTCTAGCTTGATGTCCTTCACTTCCTGCGTCACCTGCTCCACCGCGGCGGCGGCGTCTGCTTGTGCTCCTTCCGACATCTTGATTTATACTGGAATTTAAAAAAGATAGAAAATGTATTCATTTTACTAGGGATTTTGCGATCGGTAGGTTTTTGGGGAACTGGAGAAGTTTCTCGATGAAATAAAATATAGTTTGCTCGGCGAGGTGGACTTTATACCGAAGGAAAAGTCAGGAACATTTGCAACTAGGTACTTCAATGATAACTGTTAATTGAAAACTGATATACCTACTGCATCATTGCCCTGACTCGTGAACTGAACTAAGAGTTCGTATTGCTGCTCTTCGGGTTTCAACAAATTTAAGTAATTAATTAACGCATAGGATGTTGGTAGTTACACCTACTGCTCATCCTCTTGGTAAATATTTAGGTATTTTAATAATTATAATCCCGTCGACGCTTTTTAGTCGAACCTACGACTTCGTTTAGCAAGATGTCACCACAGCTTAGCTGCAAAGCCTGGCTATGCCAATGTATCGTTAAAACTCTCTTACGCCGTCAGTAGGTAGCAGGTATAACGTGATAGGTTATATGCATTTTATCTCAGGGTAGGGTTGCCAACTTTTTGTACAAGAAATAAAGTAAGTATTATTATGGTCAGAGAAGGAAATTAACAGGATTTCTGAAACAAAAATAAAAAGTAGCTATATTTTTATGTTATTTTTAACCCCCGACGAAAACGAGGGGTGTTATAAGTTTGTAGTATTGTAATAAATTAAGGCTAGCTAAAACACCGCGTCGATGCCCCGTTCATTCACCATATTCTACGCAGTAGACGGACCCAGTGAAAATAATTTATGTAGGTACCTATTCGTATAATTTATTTTTGTAAACAGTAGGTATTTTAGAGAGAAAAACAGTACCTATTATAATTACTGTTTTTTTAACAGTGTGTGGCAACCATATCTACCTAGGTAGATTATGTTTGTCTACGCAACTCCAAATGACCAGAATCCGTAGTTAATACATAAATTATATCCGTAGTTAATATATATATAAATTATATAACGGAAAAAAACATTAATAAAAGTCTTCGAATAATTATGATGGTCAATTATTGACACTATTACATTTGATGACGGACAAGTATGATGTCATACATTAAACATCAAACATACAGTTGTCTGTATCTACCGCAGTCGCCGCATATCGTATTCGTAGGATAACACGATTCGTAGTGGCTCACGTTCGAGTGCTAAAAGCGGCAATTACATCACTGACCTTGCCAACCAAACGATTTGCCGGCAACTTGCTGTAAACATCAGCTGGGATTCCAAACTTGCATAATATGTACCTAGGTATGTAAGTGCTTAAATAAACTAGTTGCCTCCTACGTCTCTTCAGGTTTGTCGGTAACACAAATAAAAGTATTACCTAGCCGTTTTATTCAAATAAGGAAATGACTAAATGCCTGATTTGGCAGTCTGACCTCGGTGGCCCGTCTAATCCTAAAGACAATGTGGATAAAATCACACAAATTCATTAATCACTCCTTGACAAGCTTGTGGGGGCTCAAGAGGAACAATATGCTATTACACCTCCGCTGATTTGTCACCGTGGGTGCTCGTCTATTATATCTAGACTAAATGATCTGACCTACACATGCTGGAGATCAAGGCTGATTATAAAATAGGACTTGATTTGTTCCAGGACTCTTTGAATTACACAAAATTGAAATAGATCTCTGCGATCCAAGAAAATCAATCGTAATGACGTTTCATGAATAGGTTGACCTACTTGCTTTTATAAAAATATATAATTACCGTTTTGGGGTTCGAAGTTTGCATAAACACAAAGGAGCGTCCTTGACTGATATTAGTTGTGACGCCTTTGTTGATTTTATTAAAAGTTAAAAAGTCGCAGTGCGTATTCCAATACCTAGCACAAAGACAAGACGTGTCTATTTGAAGAAATAATAATTTTAATGTTATAGCGATGTGTTGTACAAAGTAGCAAACGAAGCTATTTGAATAACAAAAGTCGTTTTGTCTGTACCCAAGAAATGTACCTAGATACCTACTATTAATTCCATAGCTTACAGAATACGCACATCAGCTTTATATACGGTACCTCCTGTATGTCAGCCGTACATACGAGTACAATGGAGGTCGACGGCTTGGTGGCACCTCTCCGACCTACTTCTTGCTTTAACCCATATTTATACAATTCCGGTCATAGCTCTCTGCATGCGCGCGGTCTGTTTACACACTGAGCTCATAGCTGCACCGCCCTATTCATACACAAAACAGAGACGTGCCTTTTGAAACTGCAACTGCATACACTATTTAGGAAATCCGCCTTATAGGTACTTACCTACCGTAATCAAATGCTGATAAAATTAACAACACATGTAGTGAGTTATCTAATCTTATCAAGGCAAAAAGAAAGGACATCAAAATTATGAGTTATTTGACTTCCACATGTTTTTGAGCATTACCTACATTCAAAAATCTACGTGTTTACAGTACAAAATTATAATAAAATGACGTCACAATAAACGAAACAATATGATTAATCCAGGAAACAGGAACACGACAACTTTGAAAGTAATTAAGTAGTTACGTAAGTATCTGATCTAGCGTATATTATGTTCCCAAAATAGCATGGTGTCCCAGTGACCGAGGCTGACGTCACACCCATCACCATTCGCAATAAATGCCCTCCAGCAATGAGTCATTCTTATAAAAATATATTATACGCCATACGCCCCTATATTAGCTCGCATAATTTAACTTTCCCCTTAGACATCTATGGTTTCTGTGGGCTTCCTTCGCGTGACTTAAACAAATCAGAATACTCGTTGGAAAATTGTGGAAACGGGTTTTAGAAACTTGGCTAGTCACCTTAGACAAACTCTCGGCTCATAAAGGCAACCTAGTAGAACAGCTGTAGGAAATACTACTTCGATATCGTTTTTAAAGCCAACGTCCCTAACATAGATGGTTTGTTCGAAAACGGCACAATAGGAAGGCAGTAACTCATTGCGCTACGTTCACCTTCGGACGTGATTTGTGAAGACTCACACTCACACTTAACACGATGAAGCTATATTTACTTGAGAATGATGTCATGTTTGAGATGACAGACGTCTAGTGGTCATGTCAAGTTGTAAGCAAGCTGCAAACGTCATTGGTAGGTATCTACCTACCTACCTACTTTGGGATTCTGGGGATCTCCTGGGTTGAGTAGGTACTTATAATGTTGACTGCGGGTACTCGTCACCAGGGTCCCTATGGGAATCGTCTCGATATAGGTACTTAGGGCTCCGTTTGCTCCAAACGAGTTCACGGTTTAGAGGCATAAGGAACAGGGTGTAAAGTTCACTCATCCTCTATAGAAAAGGGTGGATCCTCCGACCAGACGGGTGTCGTGTCTGGTGGGCAACTGCCCGACGGCTGATGTCGGGATGTTGTTTATATGCTAGTTGCGCGGTAAACTCTGCTTGCGCGATGCAGGATTTTGCGTGACGTTAGTGTGATGCGTAGTTCGCATCTGGCGATGTTGATGCCGCTACAACGGAATTTGAAAACTGTCACTCGTGACATCGTGACCACACCTAGCTAACGTATATTTGATGCCTTGAGCTTTTAGCCATGAACTTTTTTGTTCTTTATTGTGTGACAGGTTTTAAAACAACGACTGCCTCGTTGGTCTAGTGGTCGCAAGCGCTACTGCTGAGCATGAGGTACCTACTGGGTTCGATTCCCGGGTCGGGCAGTTTTATTGGGATTTTCCATAAAAAATTTCTCAGCAGCAGCCCGGAGTCTAAATTTGTGCCCGGTTGATGACAATAGGCTCGTCCCCTATTACATGGGACTTAAACATAACTGGTGAAATGTGGGTCTCTGCCTAACCCTTCGGGGATTACAGGCGTGATGTTATGTTATGTAGGTTTTAAAACTAAAATATTTACAAAGTTAAAAGGTTCAAGGCTTTCTTTGACTCAATAATTTAGTAGTTATTTCTAGTGAAACGACAAGGCCAGGCATTGCTGCAACACTTTTTAGTGGGTCAGTTTTGAATTTATCTAAGTTACAATAGCCTAATGTTAACTGCTCATCATCTTTTACAAAATATTGCTTTTCCCGATGCTGGGACGTTAATTGTTGAGGAGTTCTCCTGGTAAGAACCAGAAGAACTGCCACTCACCATATGCATAGTGACGAGCATAAATTGCTTAGCAACCACATTGAAGTACCCAATCGAATCGCAACCCGTTAAATAGGTACCTAATCAATATTATATTATTCTGGTGGCCATCTGTGGTCTTCATCATCAGTTCCACTTCACCAAATGGTGCTTTCCGAGAGCAAATGTACGAGTTACTATAAAAAATACCCAAATCGCTATATAGAGATTTGGGTATTTTTTATAGTAAACCTTCAAATTTTATAGGCAAACTTATGTTTGCCTATAATTTTAGGTTTCCTTCGATTTCCATGGGATCCCCTCATCAGATTCGGATTTGGTGGCAATGGGACCACCTCGGGAGTATACCTTTTAGAAAAAAAGACTTTTCAAATTCGGTCCATAATTGACGGAGTAATCGCGTAACAAACAAACTTACAAAAAAAAAAAAAGAACCTCCTCCTTTTTGGAAGTCGGTTAAAAACAGTATAGTATAACAGGGGGGGTTTAGTTTCTGTAATGTTTTGCCTGTTTTCGCTGGCTTTAATTTATTTTTCGAAAACGAAACGTAATAATTATCGTAAATTCTTAGTTTATCTACGAGTACATCACTAGCTACCTCCCCGTTGCTAAGGAAAGAATTTACTATATGTCTTTGTCTTCATAAAAACGCCAGTCTACGAGTCGCCCCGTGCTAGAGCAGAAGAGATGTCGAGTTGGATAGAAAGAACTTTGTCTATTCTTGATAGAATAGAGATAAAATTGGTCATGCTACGCGTGCTGGGCGGTTATCGAAATGACATAATATATTATGATTTTTTCATGTCACTGGGTTACAAGTATTTAGGTAGGTAGAACCCATTGAATGGGATATCATGTAACCCTTTCACTGGGTTTCAAGTATAAAACCCATTCAATGGGTTACATCATGATAAAGGTACCTAACCTCGTATAAACGGCTTACCCCTTCGAAAGGCTTAACGTTCTCTTATATTATAACCGGGGTTGTACGGTCCCTGGGTAAAACACGATGCTATGCTGGAGAAAAGACGATTGAAAGTTACTAAGGCTACAATAAAGCCTTCTAAAACTTGCAAAGAAGGGTTCCATTACGCGTGAGTTGTCGTGCCAGGCGTGACCTTTCTAAATTCCACACGGAGAGTGCGGCAAATCAGATATCGCCCCCCTGTTAATAGCAAGGAAGCCCTGTCTGGCGGTAGCAATACATGCAATACGGAGCAAACCATCCAGCGCACTAATAAAGATTCTAGAAAACATTTTACAAAAAAAAACAACCGACTTCCAAGATAAACACTACAAAGTGAAAAATTATCTCTTGTCTTTGAATTTGGATTTAAGTTTTTTGCCATCGACTTCCGAAATGTACCTAGTTATTTTTACTTCGTAATGATTTTTTGGAAGTCTGTTGGTTTTTTATTTTTCACTTTTTAGTGGGTCAGTTATTATTATTATTTATCTAAGTTACAATAGCCTAATGTCAACTGCTCATTACCTTTTACAAAATATTGTTTTTCCCATTGCAGGGATGTTAATTGTTGAGGAGTTCTCCTGGTAAGAACTATCAGCTCCAGTTTACCATATGCATTGTGACGAGCATAAATTGCTTAGCAAACATAAAGTACCTAATCGAATCGTGACCCGTGAAATACTTATTATTAAGTGGTACCGGTGGCCATGTGTGGTCTTCATCACCAGTTCCACTTCACCAAATGGTGCTTTCCGAGAGAAAATGCACGACTTACTATAAAAAATATCCAAATCGCTAGAGGTGTGCCTATAAAAGTTGACGATTTCCCTCGATTTCCATGGGAGCCCCTGATCAGATATTGACTTGGTAGCAATGGGACCACCTCGAGAGTAAATTTTTCCTCTAATGTAACGTGGATCAATTTTGAAAATTGGTCCACATTCGACGGAGAAATCTGTGACTGATAGTGATAAATTAAGTGATTATACGTTACCTAATTACAAAAAAAAGAAAAAAAAACCATTATATTATAACCTTCTTCTTTTGGAAGTCGGTTAATATAAGGGAAAGGTTAAAGGTTCCCATTTATTTAGAGCTTCACGAAGTGCATTTTTTTTACTTGAGTTGATGAAAACGCACTAGTACACACTAGTTAATGTTGTGTAAACCATGATCGGTCAATATTTTCGATGTTCGGGGAGGGTTAGGTACCTACATTCATAATTTTTCATCGAGCAGTGTTCAATGATAGAAAGCGATAATTTTGTTTTGTTTTTTAACGTTATTATTTATTACTAACGTAGGTACCTATTATATCTAGATAACTATTTTTAGGATGCTCTACTACTAGGTAGGTATACCTTTTTTTTTTTGGGTGGGAAATTATCTTAACCGATTTTTACTGACTAAACCCCACCCGTGTTCCTTCCGTTGCCTGTGTGCCAGGGCCACGATATCCCTTTCGGACAAACTCGCAACCCTGGCAGGAGGTAGGTATTATAGGTATACCTACTACCTCGTATGGTGAGTAAATAATAGATACCTGAAATGTAACATAACAACTAGGCGAATTTGGTGTAACGCGTTAAGGCTCCCGCATACAGGCGCGACGCGACAGGTGGACGCGATTTTGTTAGAACCATTTAAATATATTTTTTATAGAAATTGCTCTACTAGAGTCGCGTAGCGCTTTTCTGCGGGAGCCTTTAAATGTTAAGTTAGTTTTTATGTTGCATTGCATAAATATATTTGGACGGTATGTTCGTTTCTACGTAACTATGTTACTCTTCGTTACGTTTTACATAATTATATATACATATGTGTACCTACCCATCATTGCATATAAAGTAAAAACGAAAACATTTCAATTCAACGTAGTTTAAACAAGTGCAATTAATATGAAATAGATAAGAACTTGCAGTTGAACACATAGTTTCGACAACTTTATAGCGAACCACCTTCACATTTTAACTACAAATGGAGGGAAATCGGGAAAGTGAGGTAGCGTGCGAAAAACTAGACAGAATGTGAACGGCCTTGCAAGTTTCTATATTGGAGCTGATAGCGAAATGTTCTGCATAAACTTTCCCTACTGCTTACAATGCTAAGCATAAAGCAAGTACCTACCTACCTCTAAAATATTTTTCATATTTGACATTATTATACATACAATTTAAATTTCAACAAGGTTCTAACTTTTATTATTTTAATCATATTTTATAAGTATTGTTTTTTTTTTAATGTGAGGACGTTGTAGGCTTAATAGACTGTAGATCTGTAGACCATTTTCTATTTTGTTAAGTAGGTACCTGGTACTTTTGACGGGCCTACGCTGTCCTCTCATACCTATTAACACTGTAATTTGAAAACATTGTAAAAGCCAAGAGTAACCTGAAAGAGAGAAAAAGTTTCTGGCCGGCTCTTCTCCACAGGAAACGACCAGTTGGAACCGTGCACCTAGCTTCTGACGTTTCATAAGTGCCCATGTTGGCATAAGTGAAATAAAAATATTTTTGATTTGATTTGATTTGGAAACCTATAAGGTGGCGTATTTACCATCAATAATATAACTTTTGCAGTTTTAAATCATGATTTAATAAGTATTTAGGTACATAAAACGATGTCCTAAGTATTGTTAACTAGTTAAGTATTTACCTACCAAGGTAGTTGAATGTCTATTAGTCTACGTGTTTATTAACTATCTAGGTATGTTAATTGATATTAAAGTCATTTCACTGTCACTCCACCGCAAATCAGACACAATAGATAGTTAAACGCAATCACCATGACTTCATGGGCCAGGGAAAGAGAACACATACATAGGGTAAGTACCATTTTTTTTTTCATAGTCGTTTATAACACACTTCCATATTTTAGAGAATTATAAATTGAAAGGACCACTGAGGTAAAACAAATGCAATATTTTCCCCAGGTATCTTTTTAACCATTTGACTACACAGGCGACAAATGGAATCAATAGAGAACCACTCATGGCATTACCTACTCATGATCTTGCCAAACAAAGTTAAGACTAGGTAAATAAAATGTAGGTAGAGCTGTAGCTAAGTATAATTTTATATATTTAGTTACCTATGTCCAGCTGATTATACTTGGAAGATAAGACGTAGGTAATTAGTAGTAGGTATGGCTGGGTCTTCAGTCTAGTCTCTCTGTATTTATGTACTTACTTCATTTACATAGGTACTAAGCAAATGTAGTTACTGAATTAATAACTGCACTACTAATTATTAATGAATATTAAAAAAGTAGCCCGAAGTGCGGCTCATTATGCATTTGAAAATTGATTACGACTATAGAAAGGTTTTCTTGTTGAATCTTACATTACAAAGCCAATATCAGGCTGATTTCGACGAATACAATTGTATTCTAGCCATTTGTTACAAAAAAGAAAAAGACATTAAAAATAAAACTTAAGTGGCATCTCCAAAATTTTGAGCAACAACTGCCAGTTCTATTAGAAGAAACTCGACAGCAACAAAAAGTATTATTTTAAACAGGATGCTCTATGGTAACTTTATAAGTATTTAGGTTTTTTTTTAAGTTCGAGGCATTTTCTTTTTAAACTAG
Source organism: Tiliacea aurago (assembly GCA_948098905.1). Classification (NCBI taxonomy): domain Eukaryota; kingdom Metazoa; phylum Arthropoda; class Insecta; order Lepidoptera; family Noctuidae; genus Tiliacea; species Tiliacea aurago. The sequence goes on from OX402590.1 coordinate 11,757,118, forward strand.
CTCGCTCCTTTTTGCAAACAGTCTAGGGTTTGCGTTAATGTTCCCGCAGACTGGCGCGACGCAACTCTAGTAGAACAATTTCTGTGAAAACTCCATGAAAATTGTTCTACCAAAATCGTGTCGAACCGTCGCGTCGCGCCTGTCTGCGGGAGCCTTTATTCTATTCCTCTATTAATGAACACTTACACCTGTAGATGTGCAATAATGTGTTAATTAGGTAATGATTTAAAACCTTAATGTTAAGTAGTTACTGATTTTCGTTGCTGTACTGTGCCTTACCTACAACTACCTAATAATGGCAAAACTTGATAGTAAGTAAGTACCCAAATTATACCTACCTACCTAGTCAAGCAGGCTAGTGCTTTGAGTATTCATACTCAAAGGGCTAGTGAGATTCACTGATCACAAAATGTGAACTGTAGGTACGTACCTATTATTCACTAAGGCATCTAACACAATAGACACTAAAAGCTTCTCACTAGCTATTGTTTCCATAAGCGCGTATGTTCAATTATGGTACCTATGTAGCAATGTAACCATGTAAGTACTACCGTTAGCGCTCTTTGTTTGCTTGGTTACCCTGAAACAAGCTCAAAACGACATTTTTAAAGAAATGTAAATATTATGCAGCTACTTCGTTCGGTAGGTGCATAATTGGCTGCATAGTTTTCAACTTTAAAAATGGTTTGTGTATTCCAAAAACATGATAAATCTTAAAGAGCAGAAAGATGATAGATAATTGTTAGGTTCATTGTGATCAGAGTTTGTCTTTCATTGACGTTTAATTAATTATTTTCCTACATAAATAAGTATATATAAATAGGGTGACTGTTAATTAGTGACCGAAACTTGAACACATGATTATACTAATGATTACAAGCAACTTTTACTATGGGACCAAACTTGAAATCACGAAAAAAAAAATCAGCTGTTCCCAACATTTTGACGAGATAAGTGAACATAAATGTAGGGAACAGCTGATTTCTTTTTCGCGTTTTCAGGTTTGGTCCCATAGTAAAAGTTGCTTGTAATCATGAGCCTTTTTACTTAAACTTATACACTCATGCACACGCCCACCCCCTCTCTCTCCTTCACACACACACACACATACTCATAACTCTGTTGTTTTACCGTGTTTTTTATATTTTAGTTTTTCCGTTAATAAGTCTTAACTATGTTTTAACCGTCTACTGATACTGATTTTAACTACCCTATTATGTTTTATATCATGACACTTGACTGTCAACTATGTAGCGACACTTATCCACGATGTTTTATGAGCAATAATAGAGCCCATGGCTGAACGCTGGCCCTCAAAATACAGGTCCAGACCTAGTTTGGGGGTTAGGATCAGATTCTTGGCAATACATTTGTGTGCTATATTATTTCGACCTACTTGTTTGTAATATGTATTTTAAGTGTCAAATAAATGTTTTTATTTTATTTTATTTATTTACTTAGGTACCTGCTTACGTATCTATTCTATGTGACAATGCCCTAGGTCATTTGTAAGTAGGTACGTCTTACCTATACTGAACAGTTACCTAATATCTGAAGGTGAAAATATCAACATACCTACAGCTGGTAACATACTACTTATCACAAAAATGTTAAGCGTTAGTAGAAGTTTACAGAACCTTCATTAATAAATACCCCCTATAAATCCGTGTTATATATAATAGAAATATTCAAAGTGATTAATAAATTTAACTTAAGTAAGTAATTATGTCTTAGGCAAAAACTATCTTTATGAAGGTACGTATAATTATTTCGTGGAAAATATATGCTCACAAAAAATCTAATAGATACTTGTTATGCGCATTTTCTACAGCAACATCGTATTGGTAGCTAGATGATATCATCTCCTAACATAAACTTCAAACTGGCTTTCAATAACGGCTTGGCCGTGTTGTAAAGTCAGCAATATACCATAAAGGTACCCATAGCAACTATGTAGACCTGAGGCCTGAGCTATTTGCATTTAGAAATCTTTTACTACTTATAAAGTTTTGTACCTAAATAATAATACCTACATAATTACCTACAGGTAAGTTATTATGTGTTGATGTCATCGAAAGTAAGTAGTTAGGTAGGGATTATATTATCTACAATATTTTATCACCGTTATAAATACGTTTACTTATTACTGAAATAGATCGCAAATTAATACAATCAATTTGGCATCCAAAAATTAAATGTAAGTACATATGCAGGTTAATCCAGACTATGGTTAAGACAGATACGATAATGTGGTTAACACGCACATAAACCAATGTTTGTTACGGAACTTCGCAGCATAGGTATTGAGATTATCAAAATGTTTGCGTTGTTTAGTAGCTATTGACGAAGGTTATACCAACTACCGTGACTATTAGTTGTTATCACATAATTGCACGATGAATTTTGAGCACGCCGCCGATACTACTCCAGATAAAGTGTTTATCGTCAGGAAACTTTTCAGCATTTAATCACTCATTTACGGTTATCGCAGCACAATGAAATACATCCAAATATTTATGAATGTGATGTGAAGAGCTGTGGAAATATGTTGAGTTCTGTTTGATGGATATACCTACTTAGCTAACTAAATTTTCGCGATTCTAAAGCTAAAAATAGGGGCCTATGGAGATGATTATGCTAGAACGCTGGAAATAAATAGTAGGTACCTAGATATAAAACAGATATTATTCCGAAACAGTGGATAAATATTGGGGAGCTAGACGCAAAAGGGGATAGATTAACACCCCTCAATATAACCGAAATGTCACCCTAACGCTTTCTTTGTTGTCTTAAAACAATCGGGGCGAAACCGAGATGGACTCTCGTTAACACTGAACCGTGTAAGTACCTAATAACTAGAGCCTGAAATCTATTGGTAAATGGTAGGTAAATATTTGTAATAATATAAAAAAGTTCATAAAAAATATCGTAAAATTAGCAGGGATTCTTTTAGATTTCCACCTTTTCCGAGAGGAAATCTTCCTTAAGGGTGTTCCCTACTCATAAGCGCAACGATTAGGTACCTACTGTTACAATTTTAGAAGCTATTACATCAGTAATAAAAATAAATATAGACTCACATCAATGTTTCAGGATATGAGTGAAATAAATGAGATCACATGAACTAGCGTGTGCGGAGCGAGCGCTATTCGTGGCGCGTATCTATCGCGGCTGCACCGATACTGGCGGCTGGCGCGAAACAGAGGGGACCGAATGTTGACAAGCCGAGATGCGCGGCGAATTGCGATACTGTACTACGCATGCGCTGCAAAACGTACCGTCATAGATATACAGCATACCGTGTCTGCCGTACGGATGCCGTCTCGATGACTTTGGCCCAATATACGCCCCATGAAGCGAATGCACACAATCTTATGTCCCAAATTCATTTGAGGGCTGGCATTTTAGTTTAAGCCATATATCATAAGTACCTACTATTAATAGTTATACACTGTATAGTACCGTAAAACGGGGTGAATAGGGATGCAGGGGTGAATCGGGACGCAACTTTAAAATGGATTTTAACCTTGAAATAATATTGTTTGTTGCCAACAAGGACACTTAATCGTTAATTATAATACAGGTAACACATTGTAGTTCTCTTTGGCAACAAAAGATGTTATTTCAACATTAAAATCCATTTTAAAATTGCGTTCCGATTCACCCCTGCATCCCTATTCACCCCGTTTTACCCGGTAATGAAAGTAAGTAGGTACAGACAGCAACAAAATACGATTAAAATTCCAGTTTTTCAAACCATAAGATTTGTATCAAACTGAAACTGGTTTTATATACAACAGATGTAACGTTCATAGAAACTATTGACTACTAGGACATTCGATGCTGAAAAGCAATGTATCGAACTCAGGTATCGAATCACTAGAGTCAATTACTAAATTGACTCTACCTTGAACTTAGATGTTTTGTCAAAATAAGTGTGAACTTATTTCTAACCTGACTGCAACTTACGTTGCTGGTCGTATACCATAGAGAAAACTGAACACCTACCTTCGCCGCGCGTTGCTCAAGATTTTTTTTTAAATTTCTATGCAATGAGATGTGGATTTGTGGTATATATCACCTGAAAGGTAATTTTGTTAGCTTTCAAATGATATCAAAAACATTAAAAATTTATGAAATTATCTACCTACATTTAGAGAATTATAGCAACAGGTCGAAGTTGTGGACGTCTAAATGAATAGGAAGTAATATGAAAACATACATTTTTTATATAAATTTATGTTATTTACCCCTTAATATTTTGTGTTACCCCCCTGGCCCTAATGACTGCCTGTAAACAATTTTTCGGACCCACCCCCGTATGCCAGTTTCCGCAAAACAGCATTGTGCGAATCGCTCCCCCGGTCTCCTATAGACTCTCTGTCAACGAACACGACTCACCTCCATTGCTCGATATCCCAAACTAAGTGATCGCGAGCAAACTGAAGACTGGCTTGTCGGTGGGCTGGAGACAATTTAGGTCCCGTGGCTGGCCTTTTCCGTGTCAAGTTCGCTTCTTTGAGTCTTCGCCTCACTGTCCACTCGCTGACAGTCCTCCCTCGAACTTCTCTGAGCTGCTGCTGGACGTCCACGCCGGTCAGTTGTCGATTTCGGAGAGAAGAGGTGACAATAAATCGGTCATCTCTCACCGAAGTGCATCACTGTCGTCCAGATCCTGGTTTCCGGACTTAGTTTCCGTCTCCCTGAACCTCTTGTATACCTTCGAGACACAAGACTGGCTCAAATGAAGCTGTCGAACGATAGTACGCTGAGACAATCCTTGCTGGATTAGGATGACGACTTGAGCCGCTTCTATAGGAGTGATTTCCATTTTCTTTTAGTTTCAGTATTCCCAGTGACGTGAAATATTGGACTGATGATCCATTTTCATAAACGCTGCCTTTTTATAGGGTTTCAGGAGTACCAAACAATAATGGTGTTTTGTTTTAAATATTGATGTTTTTAGTTTTACCTTCCATGACATAAGGTGAATAATTGTTGGTTATGATATTTAAAGTGGTTGAAAGCTAATAAAATGCGCCTTTCAAATGATATGCCACAATCCATAGTTCATTGCATAGAAGTTGTAAAAATTTGTTTCGAGCAGCGAACGATGAAGTGATTCCAGTTTATTGCTCGCGAGTGTACGATTTTAAAAGCCGCGTTTCCTGCGCTACGCTGTTGTTTGTTCAGCACACCTTCCGCAGTCCTTACATAACGCCTAGTAGGCTCAATAAAACTTTTATGAACGATGTAAATATTTTATTAAAAGCAACATTGTACATTATATATTCCACAACTGTAATAAAATAGGTAATAATTTATCTGTATACGAATGAACACGTACAGTGATGAGTCAACAAAGCAGTTTTAAACAATATAAAACTTCTTAAGTATAAATAAATTAAGTTTCGTTAAAGTCCGATATGATAAATACTTAATACATATTATTTGAAACCCTTTACATATTATTGTTCTACAGGTAGGCATTGAAAGATCCTTTCATATTCGATTTAATAAGTTCTCACGATCATTTTCTCAAGGATAGGAAAAACATAGGGATAGAAAAATAAATAACATTATTTTGTATATTAATGTCACTGGGACTATGAACGGGGAAACATAATAAAAAGGATGCAATAGCTTTGCCGATGCGTTAAGTAAATAAATTAACACACACTTTGAAATATCTTATAGATAAATTATATAGATACTGTACGCTAATAATAACATTTTCAATAGGTAAATTAATGTTGTTAGTACATTAATCAAGATAAAAATTTAAGATAGGAACAGAAACTTTAATGACTGCCGTAATCTAGAAAAATGGATTAAAAATTACTTGTAATGTGCCTTGCAAGTTGCAGAAGAGTTCCGAGACTGGGCCAGTTTCGCGAACGCCAATTATGGCAAAATTAATGTTACAAATTGTCAAGCGCGCGTAAACTGCTGTAATTGGTTGAATGATTTAACAACAGCCAATAGCAGCAGTTTACGAGCGCTTGACAATTTGTGCTCAGACACTATGTAAAGGAGTATCTATCGGGATATCGTTGGATAGGCCGTTCAAAATTATTGTGGGTCTGTGAAAAAGATTTTTCAATTCCGAGATCCGTATGCGTAATATTAAGCTTTAAAGTTCTATCCCCCCCCCCCTTCCAGCTAAATGGTTGGTATTGAATATGTGAAAAAATTCATGGCAGTAGTATATATAACGAAATTAAAAGGAAAACTATCACAGCTAAGTAGAATTTACAAGTTAACGAGTAATCGTCGACCAACTTAAATTTGAAGTTGAAGAATTGACCGTAACGTATATAGATGTATGGGAGAGCATGTTTTTCAACTACAATGTTAAGTTTGTTTTTGGGATGATTTCATCCTAACTACGGAACCCATCATTGTGCATGGTCCGACACCGGTTTTTTTTACTTTGAATCCTTACCCGACTTAGTCACATTTTTTACTTTGGCTTATCTCCTTGACTATCGTTTTTTTTTCTTTCGCCGTAGTCAGCCATAGTTAGCCAAGCAACGGCCAAACATTCGGCCGATACTTCGGATTTATGTTCGGAGTAGACCCCCAGACACGAGGGGTGTCCGTCTCAAACCAAAAAAGTTACACGTCGAAGTCAAAGAAAAGTAATTGGGGACTCTGGAGGAGTTAGGGCAAGCGCGCACTAGGCGGCCTGGCTGCGGCAGGTAGGCTACGGCAGCTAATCCAACATCACAATTAGACATGGATAGCTGGTGAGCAAGTGATAAAAAAGAGCTAGCTTTCTTCAAATGACATCGCTCTCGCTCACTCACTCGCTCGCTAAATAGCTCACTCAGAATTTGACAATACAGAGCGACCTGAACGCGTTTCCTTCGGCGCGCGTGCGGCGTGACTCAAATGAGCTAATAGTCGGCGTCTGAGTCACTGAGCTATAGAAGAGCTATTGAGCTAGAAGAGTAATATAGCTGTTTAGAGTGAATGAGCTAATCGCTCTTTTTCTTTTCAGTGAGCTATTTCGCCCATGTCTAAAATAATGGCTTATTGGAGCCCGCGCACTGGGCAGCAAGAATTTTCTCAATAAGCTGTCTCTTCTGGCTGATGCTACTTGGCTGCCTAGTGTGCGGGAGCACTTAAGAGAGAAAAACCCAATTAAACGGCAAGACAAAGTATCAGCAGTTGGAACAGCGAACGATCTCCCACTTATGCTACACCGCTCATGTCTCCTTACAATGGCAGACTAGCTCCCTAGCCCGTTCATTGGCTGTGGTCAGACCCCTATTGTTTGGGCGCCGTAATAACGAACCAATTTGCAATTGCAATCGCTTCTGGCGCTACTTTTAGCCGACTGGGTGACGTAAAGGATGGTAATGTGTTTGTTCCTTTGTGGCGCTCTAGATCGAAGAATCGATTTGTCATAATCTTGTGAGTGTCAAGACATGACAGTAATCAAAATTCATTATAGCGACAACCAGACGCCAGCCTTTTGTGAAAAAGATAAAAAATCATCGACGAACTATGTCAAGTGGGGTATCATTGAATAGGTCTTTGAAAATCATCATGGGTTTGTGTAATCATTTTTAAAGACCATTTTGGATATAGATAACGTTAAAGTTGGCTAAACTTTAATAAAGCTGTGATATTTTTTTTATAAAATCGTATAATAGGTCTTATTAACGTGAAAAATAATTATTTAAAAAAGTAAGTGAAAAAAAAATAAAAAAACCCGACTGTGTAAAAAGTGATTTAAAAAAAAGATGGAAACAAGATGACCTATTTCTATATATATACAACCTAATGCAGTCGAAGGCAATAGGTCTGTATTGTTAAATTAAAGAAAATGGCTCCAACTGCATGGGATTGTTGGACCCAATACATAGCGTTTTGAGATAAACTGCAATCTTTCAGGTGTTACGGAATTAAGGTGCATTAAGAACCAAAACGAAAATAATTGGAAAGTTGGAATATTTGGGAGTTGCGAATTATACTATATTAATAGTTTTGTTGTTATGGTCTCTAAATGCTAAGGTGCTGCTAAATTGATGCTACATTCAGCAGTTGGTGGATTTAAGGTGTAGTAGATGATAATATTTTTCTAATAAACTACATACTCTATAGCAAATGAACATAAATAAAGGTAAGTGGGCCCCGTAAATATTGCTCTGCTCATTAAAATTTACCTATAACTATGTAAAAAAATCACAGATTAATAAAACACAGTAAGCGCGCTGGTAACGACATAAGTTAAGCTAGATAATAAAATATAAAACAAATCTCTCGTCAGATTGTGCCGATTAAACATTGTATTTATCTAATACCGGGTACAGATTGGTGAAACGCAACATGAAATATAACACAACAACTAAAGTTGTCAAAAAATAATAGGCCCGTTTTGACATTTAACTTAAATCGATTTATCGTGAGTATCGAGTACCGAGTTACGTAGCGATTGACCATCGCGACGTAACTAGTGAAGTAACCATACGATTCGGTATCACGATAAATCGATTCAAGTTAAATGTCAAAACGGGCCTTTTATTTTCTGACAAGTATAGGCGAATCTGTTTCAACGTGTGTTACATTTCATGTTACGTTTGACCAATCTGTACAGTCCGCGGGGCCTAAGCTGAGCTTTGCATTTGTGTGAGTGCACATAGATAAAGTAAGTGTGATTTCGGCCTAGAGCGCGACGCGTCCTTTGCTTGGTTTCAACCGGTTTATACAATCGGCCTGAGGCGCGGTGCGTCCCTCGCGCGACGCAACTCCACCGCGCACCTTCCACACTTCACTTCTTGTACTGGTAATCACTCACAAATGCAAAGCTCAGCTTAGGCCTCGCAGACTGTACCCTGCATTATGCATTTTCTATTTTAAATAGTATTTTGTAACTTAATAATACATGTGTGTGTGAGTACACTGCTTATGAATAACTACCCTTGCTTTAGAATTGACCTATGCTTTGAACATTCTACTATATAAATATAATTGGCTATGGTTTTGTCTATGTGTTCTACTATAGTATAAGAGAGAGGAGGTCGCCTAGCTTCGGAAGGACGACGTCGGGTAGAGGCGGAGTCTTGTCTGTGCGCAGTTTCTCCAACTCCCTGGTGTTAGTGACGCCTGACATGACTAGCAGCGTCTGGAAGCCGCAGCGGACGCCCAGCTCGATGTCAGTATTACACCTGAAAAAACATAAAAATAACTGGGTTAGTTTATTCAAATGGCTAGGCTAAAACGGTTGGAGCTGACTTGAAACTTGCGCGAAATTCGGGGATTAGTTTAGTTTTTGTTTACACTAAAACCGAAAACGGGTCACTGTACTCATCATTTTGAACAATTTTTTCTATGGGACCAACCTAGAAATCGCGAAGAAAAAATCAGCTGTTCACTACATTTGTGTTCACTGAAATCGACAAAATCTATGGAACAGCTGATTTTTATTTCGCGATTTCAAGGTTGGTCCCATAGAAAAAGTTGTTCAAAATGATGAGTACAATGACCCCTTTTCGGGTTTAGGTTAAACAAAAACGAATGTTGTATTTACAACACTTTAAAGGCAAATACAACTACAAGTCCCGCGATAGCGCAGGCGTTAGCATGACTTCAATTCAGGAGTTTCATTAGCATGAAACTCCGCAGACGTGATGGGTAGCGAAATCTAAACATAATCAAACAAAAAAAAAAAGATGATTTTTTTTTGGGTGTCATCAACCGCTCGTGGTGTTGTTACTTGAAGTATGAGTTGAGAAGATCTGTTTTAAGTTTTGTCTATCGTGTTTAGACCCATCACGTCCGCGAAGTTTCGCTAACTAATTTAAAATTGATTTAGGGTCGGCGCAACATGTTTTCTTTCTTCCATACTTCTCTAACTCTCTACTTCTCTCTCATCTCGGTAGTTACTCCCTTTTTAGCCACATCGTCTTTCACACATCCCATCCATTGTTTCTTTGGTCGTCCCCTACTCTTATAGCCATTTGGATTAAAAGTAATATGCTACAGAAAATAAAACATCATACCTATCTCCAATCATCAATGTCCTTGCAGGATTCAGTCCACAAGATTCAAGATACTTCCTCACATAGCTATGAGGCTTCCCAAGAACCAGAGCTTTTCTCTCTGAACAGGTTTCAACAGCTCTGACTAACGTGCCGGTACCAGGCACTACAATAGACCCAGCTTTAGGAAACCTTTCATCAGTATTTGTTGCTATAAAGAGACATTCTGTAGATGCGAGGTAGGAGGCGGCCTTCATGAATTTTGGGTAACTGACGTGTTCATCAAAGCCCACAACCACGGCTCCAACCTCAGGATCTAATTCTGACGGCTGCATTGATTTGAACTCTGGTTTCACATGGTCTGGCTGCAATACAAAAGATAAATTGAATTAGTTTAAATTTATTTTAAGTTTAATCGCGAATTAAATGAACAATTTTTTTTTAATTAGGTAGTTGAGTGGATAAATTAAGTCCGTCTTTGTGCCACTTCTGTAAATATAAAAAAAAAACTATATACTATATTTCTTGAGGCCTCATTGCACTCTGAGTGATTATGCCAGCCTCATATGGTCCACATATTGTAGCACAATTAATAGCATGCAGCCTACACTGGTAGCCAGTATGCCACCAACTGCATGATACTAGTACCCAATTAAATCTATCTTAATAATAACCTAACATCATGCCTATTCCCTGAAGGGTTAGGCAGCAGAGTTGTACCTTTAGTAAAACCACATTTCGCTAGTTATGTTTATACCCCATGTAACAGGGACTGAGCCCATTGCCATCAACCGGGCACAATTCCAGACTCCAGGCTGCTACTGAGAAATTCCTAATGAAAAATACTAATAATATTGCCCGACCTCCTGCAAACCACTAGACCAGTAGTTGCCAACCAGTGGTCCGCAGAAGCCAAAATATGGTCCGCGAATGATTTTAAATTTAGCGACACAGAGTACTTTTATTCATAGGGAATTTGAGATTTTTCTGGTTGACAAAAAAGTTAATGATTTTAGTAGAACAGTTTAGTTTAGTTTTAGTTCAGTGCATCACTCAGTTGCAGAAACGATCTTTAAATTTTAAAGACTACATTAAACACTAATGTAGCATTAAATCATTGCACAAAACCATTTTTTATTTTATTTTAATGCTCCATTAAATTTAACTAATGAAATGTCAAACCTAATGAAACCGGCCATTTTAAACACTTTTACGTTGCACGTAACTTCATTAGCGCCCATTAGCAGGTGGTGAACTTTAAGTTTGACATTTCAGATTTTTTAATTTTAATGGGCCGAAAAGCATCCATTAAGAGCAACATTAGTGTTTTCTACGGTACTTGAATGCATTTCTGTAATTGAAAGATGTCTTTAACCAGTCTTTCGTCATTATCTGATTCTTATTTAGTAGATTTACCTCGCCGTCGAATCCCAGACCGAGTGAATTCATTTTTAAAACATGATGGAAAAGAGTTTCGTGTAAGGTATAGAATTTCCAAGGAGGCAGTTCTTCAAATTTGTAACCTATTTGATTAAGATTTAGAACCAGTGACGCAAAGAAATAAATCCATTAATGGCCTGACACAGCTTTTAATATGTTTGAGATTTTTCGCCACTGGATCTTTCCAGCAAGTAGGTATTGGGTGATTTAATAAACATAAATAAATCAACAGTTTGTCGGAAACAGGTTGGGTCGGGTTGTTTGTCAGTTTGTTTATACAAAAAGTATCCCGTGAGCTAGCAAAATTAAGCCACCTCTATATTAAAATGCCAGACCGGACGGAACTACGTAGAGTTGCAGAAGGTTTTTATGAAATTGATGGATTTCCACGTGTGGCCGGAGCTCTAGACTGCACACATGTTAAAATTATTAGATTAAGGGGGATGCGCTAAAGTAGCCCGCAAAATTCAAATTTTATTACGTTCTTTGCAATTTGCAGGTCAGTAACACGTATGTTGATCTAATTATGATTCGCGGCCATAACCAATATGGCTTTACAGAATTATAATCATTAGAATATGAATCAGAAGTATAAAAATTGCAAAAAACGTTGGTAAATTTGAATTTCGCGGGCTACCTTAGCGCATCCCCCTTAAACCAGATTATTTAAACTACATTAAACCACAGAGTACACTGAATACACATAAATCAACTACATTTACTTTATTTTATTCTAAAATTGTGGTGTACTTGTACGTACGGATAATAACAGAACGCAAATGTTCACTCTTTTCGTTCAATATGGTAATTTGTTCCTGGCAATATTGTTTAAAGTCTTCTTTAACTAAAGTGGCATTAAAAATGTCTAATGCTATCTAAAATTTGTTTGTGCAACTTCATTAAAGTAATGAATTCATTAGCGATAATGTTGCTTTATGTAATGAAGTGTTAATGGTGAGCTTTCTGCAACTGAGTGTATGTCAGACAGATGTATTAAAACAGTGTACTATGTCAGACGAATTTGGGTTATCTTGTGGATATTTTCACACACTTAAATTTATTGAATATACAACAATTAGAAAACGTCGCAAATATATTCATTTTTGAAGATAAACTTCGCGCTTTTTTGCAAACTTCAGTTGTGGTTACGTAAAATTGAAGAAAATAGTTATTCTGCGTTTGCGACATTAAAAGCACTGGTAGAAGACAAAAAGTATGACGCTAGTAAAGCAAATATACAAGAAAACATCAAGACTCATTTACAAATGTTGATTCATGAATTCAATCGTTACTTCCCAGAATATACCAAAGAAGCTAAAGTTGATCAAAAACTGATTTGTAACCCTTTTAGCACGGACGATGGCGAAGTTACTGAAGGAATCCAGGAAGAACTCATTGAATTCCAAAATTACAGAAACTGCAAGGATGCTTTTGAATCGAATTCACTTGAGTCGTTTTGGTGTAAAAAAGCAATTTCTTATACTAAACTTCGAGAAATCGCCTTGCGCTATTTTATGATTTTCTCAACAACTTATTTATGTGAGCAAGGATTTTCTGCTTTGTTGGTAATTAAAAACAAGAAATCGTTCGAAAGTAAGTGATGATTTGCGTGTAGCTTTGAATAATAATATTAGTCCTAGGATAGCCGAAATCGTGTAGAAGATGCAAGCTCAGAAATCACATAAAAATGCAAAATTACAGAAGTTTATCCTAAAAATATTATTATTTCTTGTTATGTAATTTCCTATTCAGTTGTTAATTAAAGTTTCAGTTTGATTATTACTGTTTATTTTTATTATACCTACATAGTGGTCCCTGCTAACAAGAATAATATAAAAGTGGTCCCTGACCAAGAAAAGGATGGTAACCCCTGCACTAGACCAACAAAGCAGTTCTTCTAATTTATTACACTCACACTCAGTTGCAGAAACGATCTTTAAATTTTAAAGACTACATTAAACACTAATGTAGCATTAAATCATTGCACAAAACCATTTTTTATTTTATTTTAATGCTCCATTAAATTTAACTAATGAAATGTCAAACCTAATGAAACCGGCCATTTTAAACACTTTTACGTTGCACGTAACTTCATTAGCGCCCATTAGCAGGTGGTGAACTTTAAGTTTGACATTTCAGATTTTTTAATTTTAATGGGCCGAAAAGCATCCATTAAAGAGCAACATTAGTGTTTTGTACAGTACTTGAATGCATTTCTGTAATTGAAAGATGTCTTTAACCAGTCTTTCGTCATTATCTGATTCTTATTTAATAGATTTAGGTACCTCGCCGTCGAATCCCAGACCGAGTGAATTTATTTTTAAAACATGATGGAGAAGAGTTTCGTGTAAGGTATAGAATTTCCAAGGAGGCATTTCTTCAAATTTGTAACCTACTTGATTAAGATTTAGAACCAGTGACGCAAAGAAATAAATCCATTAATGACCTTACACAGCTTTTAATATTTTTGAGATTTTTCGCCACTGGATCTTTCCAGAAAGTATTGGGTGATTTAATAAACATAAATAAATCAACAGTTTGTCGGAAACAGGTTGGGTCGGGTTATTTGTCAGTTTGTTTATCCAAAAAGTATCCCGTGAACTAGCAAAATTAAGCCACCTCTATATTAAAATGCCAGACCGGACGGAACTACGTAGAAATTGATGGATATCCACGTGTGGCAGGAGCTCTAGACTGCATACATGTTAAAATTAATATAACATAATAAGGGGGATGCGCTAAGGTAGCCCACGAAATTCAAATCTTATTACCTTTTTTGTAATTTGCAGGTCAGTAACACATTGTATGTTGATCTAATTATGATTCGCGACCATAACCAATATGGCTTTACAGAATTATAATCATTAGAATATGAATCAGAAGTATAAAATTTGCAAAAAACGTTGGTAAATTTGAATTTCGCGGGCTACCTTAGCGTATACACCTTAAACCAGATTATTTAAACTAGACTAAACCACAGAGTACACTGAATACACATAAATCAACTACATTTACTATATTTTATGCTAAAATTGTGGTGTACTTGTACGCACGGATAATATCAGAACGCAAATGTTCACTCTTTTCGTTCAATATGGTAATTTGTTCCTGGCAATATTGTTTAAAGTCTTCTTTAACTAAAGTGACATTAAAAATGTCTAATGCCATCTAAAATTTGTTTGTGCAACTTCATTAAAGTAATGAATTCATTAGCGATAATGCTGCTTTATGTAATGAAGTGTTAATGGTGAGCTTTCTGCAACTGAGTGTCAGTTGCAGAAAGCTCACCATTAATTGGCATGGCATAACCCATGGCATTAGACATTTTTAATGCCACTTTAGTTAAAGAAGACTTTAAACAATATTGCCAGGAACAAATTACCATATTGAACGAAAAGAGTGAACATTTGCGTTCTGTTATTATCCGTACGTACAAGTACACCACAACTTTAGCATAAAATAAAGTAAATGTGGTTGATTTATGTGTATTTAGTGTACTCTGTGGTTTAATCTAGTTTAAATAATCTGGTTTAAGGTGGATGCGCTAAGGTAGCCCGCGAAATTCAAATTTACCAAAGTTTTTTGCAAATTTTATACTTCCGATTCATATTCTAATGATTATAATTCTGTAAAGCCATATTGGTTATGGCCGCGAATCATAATTAGATCAACATACAACGTGTTACTGACCTGCAAATTACAAAAAACGTAATAATATTTGAATTTCGTGGGCTACCTTAGCGCATCCCCCTTATTCTAATAATTTTAACATGTGTGCAGTCTAGAGCTCCTGCCACACGTGGAAATCCATCAATTTCATAAAAAACCTTCTGCAACTCTACGTAGTTCCGTCCGGTCTGGCATTTTAATATAGAGGTGGCTTAATTTTGCTAGTTCACGGGATACTTTTTGTATAAACAAACTGACAAACAACCCGACCCAACCTGTTTCCGACAAACTGTTGATTTATTTATGTTTATTAAATCACCCAATACTTGCTGGAAAGATCCAGTGGCGAAAAATCTCAAACATATTAAAAGCTGTGTCAGGCCATTAATGGATTTATTTCTTTGCGTCACTGGTTCAAAATCTTAATCAAGTAGGTTACAAATTTGAAGAACTGCCTCCTTGGAAATTCTATACCTTACACGAAACTCTTCTCCAGCATGTTTTAAAAATAAATTCACTCGGTCTAGGATTCGACGGCGAGGTAAATCTACTAAATAAGAATCAGATAATGACGAAAGACTGGTTAAAGACATCTTTCAATTACAGAAATGCATTTAAGTACCGTAGAAAACACTAATGTTGCTCTATAATGGATGCTTTTCGGCCCATTAAAATTAAAAAATCTGAAATGTCAAACTTGAAAGTTCACCACCTGCTAATGGCCGGTTTCATTAGGTTTGACATTTCATTAGTTAAATTTAATGGAACATTAAAATAAAATAAAAAATGGTTTCGTGCAATGATTTAATGCTTCATTAGTGTTTAATGTAGTCTTTAAAATTTTATAACTAATAATACAACTTTAAAAAATATTATCCTTAAATTAAAGTTGATCCATTTATAATAAAGAAGTTTACTCACCCCAACACCAATATGTCTAATGCCAACAGCTTTCAATTCTTCTCCAATGCCATTGGATCCCAGTAAATATACCTTCTTGGTAAATCCAATACCTTTCAGGTAATGAGCTACTAAATAAGCAGTTGAGAGGATTTCATCCTGCAATAAAACAATGTATTCAAAACATAGAATATAATATAGGGTGTTTCTTTTTTTTTCATTTATTTAATCAATAAATGAATAAAATAGTTTGTGTAAAAGAGGTCAGCTGTGCTCAGAACATGAAATGATTTCCACTCCTAACAGTTTTTACAATCATGGTACAACCTAAATGTAAATTAAAATCTAAAGAAAATAAAAGTGAATTTTTTTTTAAAGGTGAATTTTTAAAATTGGAATGTCTTAAAGTTGCTAGAAGTTATTCACTTTTATTTTCTTTAAAATTTAATTCTTTCAGGTTTTATCTCTATGAACTGTAGTTTAGAACTTACTGGCTAGAAAAAAAAATTCGGCCTGTACAGCAGAGGTATGATGCTGCACTTCCATATAAGTCTTTTGGTTCACTTTAACATAAAAAAAGGTGGGCCACTATCTACATGATTGTATCTGATTTTATACTTCAGCAATAGTGAAAGAAATAGAGGAAGTGTATTATTTCATTTTTAACTAGCTTTTGACTGTGTCTTCGCCCGCATTGATGTCGGAAAATATCCCATAGGAATATACTACCCGGATTAAAAATACCATATGTGTTAATCCAGGTTATAAACTGTTCTGTGTGCCAAATTAGGTTCTAGAAACTATATTTTTGACATCAGACTCGTTCCCACACATCGCAATTTTTTTTTTCAAAAATAACTAATTTACAGTTCTGATTTATATAAAATTCTGATTCTGATTTGTATTAAATATTTATTATTCTAATGTCTTCAATATAATTTTAAAGCTTATATTTATAACATAAAATAAAATAACTTTAAAACTTTACCTGACTGGCAATAAAGCCTAGTTGTGTAGCTTTGCTTGCAAACTCACTGCGGATTTTAGTAGAATTGTTTGTTACATAAAATATTTTCTTTCCTAACTTTCTGAAATGGTTCATAGCTTCCGCTGCACCGGCGATAGCATTGTTATCGATCCATAGTACACCTAGAACAATCATGATTGATAAGGAGATAAAGAAGTCATTACTACAGACTTACAGTGAACTGCATTATGGGCTGAGTTGATTGGTTTGTCTTAAACATTAATTGCTTTTAAAAAAATTACATGTTTCTTACGAAAATAGTAACTTTTCCTTTCCTGAACATATTATTATGTTTGAGGCAAAACCAAAAGGAAGCTAACACATTGACATATCATTAAAAAACGGTAGCAAATAGATACCTAAGATTTATCTTACCATCACAATCAGTTAAAACTGTATCAAAGGAGTCTAAGAACTCTTGAACTTGATCTTTCGATGCTTCTTGAAGATTGAATACCGCTGACTTAAACATGATGCCCCTTGTACTGAAATCTCTAAATGAATGTGGCACTATAACTTTACCATAAAGTTTAGAACTATGCAAGCTGTTAATTTTAAGGATTTGATTAAGCAATTTATGCATTACCGTTCTCTTAGGTCTGCTGGGTCTGCAGAGGGCTAGGCTAGGTCAATTGTGTCAGCTGTCAGTCAGGTGTCTCACTGTCAGCCCCCCCATTTTCATCATTTGACGTTTGTTTGAATTTGAAGTTTGAAATGGTTGTCACCGAATTCTTTACCCACCCTTGACCTTCACTAGCATTCTCTGTCTGTCTCCCGTCAGGGTCTAAATCTAAGGTCAAAATCTTAGTCTAAATGGTCTAAAGTCTACTGTGGTCTGTCCAATTTTTTATAATTCAAAGAAATTTTGGATAACTCAGTTAGGAGTATATGGTGTTCTGTGGGTCTGTCTCATTCACACCACAGAGCACTATTTATTACTGATTTTCACACGCTACGATACGCAGTCTGAAGTCACCACGGCCGCTCCAGTGACTAGAGTCATTAGTCACTGGAGCGGGCGTGGTGACTTCAAAATGTAAAAAACATGGGAGCCCAATTTGACAGCCGATTTATCACCAGCGATGTCAAAATCTGTGTTTTTATGAGATAAAGGCGATAAATATGACTAGCGAAATAATTGAGCGCACCCCTGGCCCTGATTTCATCTGTGGCATCCTTCAAGTCAACTGTCTGTCAATGCCAGAATTGACAGTTACGAAACCAAACCACCGTTAAAATCAGGTTTTGTTTTGTTTTCATTGCAACAGTATTTGTAAATTAATTATTGTGAAAAGTTGAATTAGCTGCGGACCACACCACGGAAATTGTAGAACAATTGACTTATAAAATCGCCACATCAACCTTGATAGGAAATTAAAAATCTGTTTGGACCTTTGATTATTAGAAATGTCTAGATATTGTCGCGCTGCAAAACAACTAAAACAAACAGGCAAACTTTGATAGGCTGGTGTGCGTGACAGCTACATCTTACACTCGCGCCACGTCATTGTGTTATTATAGTGTTCGTGCATTTTGCGGCCAACAGTTGGACGCAATTTTTTTTTACGTGTACACATCGTCGACTGTATATCTAGACATATTTATATCTTTGGTTTGGACTTTGAACAGCAGGCTTTGGACCTACTAAATATCAAGATGGATATCAAAGAGACTATTATTGAAACTCACCAAGGAGGTATTAAAATAGTTCAATACAATAAGCCGAACAAGAAAAATGCCATAGACAGTGTGATGTACAAGCGAGTGATAAGCATACTGCATGATGCAGCTACTGATGATAATATCTCTGTGATGGTACTCACGGGTACAGGAGATTTTTACAGCAGTGGGAATGATTTCTCTAATTCACCAGACTCTAGTACAGGCAACCACTTGAGTATTCTCAAAGACTACATCAATGCATTTATTATGTTTCCAAAATTACTGATTGCCATTGTTAATGGACCAGCTATTGGCATAGCTGCCACCACTTTAGCACTTTGTGACCTTGTGTTTGCTTCAGAGAATGTAAGTTTAATAAACATTATCCGTCTTATTACAAAACAAGGTTTATATTTTGACATGGCTTAAACCATGAAGCCAGTTTTTCGAATAAGAACGTAAAAGTGATTGAAATACCGTTCTTTATACAAAACTGAAAACTTAATTTGGTACTAAGTTGTCAGTTTTGTGTTAAAAACTTTACCGTAGTCAGAATAAATCTTGTTTTGTAATAAGGCGGTACCTGTCCTAAATAGCAGATACCTATGTACATTTTTTAATCAATTTTTTGTTTCAGTCATACTTCTACACTCCATTTTCAAAGTTGGGTATTGTAGCTGAAGGGTGTTCAACATTTACATTTCCAAGAATCCTTGGAGAAAGAAAGGTAAATAAAACTAGAAGTCATTCAAGTAAAATTAGATCAGATTGTTTTTTTAATGTCTGAGGAATAGGCCCCAGACACCAGGGGCTCAGCCTGTTGTTCCATTCCACTATCTTTAACTTACTTAATAATATTTTGTTTAAAATTTCAGGCCCTTGAAATGTTACTATGTAACTACAGGATGCCTGCAACCGAAGCATTGGAGTATGGGTTTGTGAATTATATTTATAAACCGGAGGAGTTACAAAGTAAGGTTTGGGAAAAAATAGTAGAGGTGTCAAAGCTTCCCAACTACTGTGTGACAGCCACTAAGAAACTCTTGAGGGATGCTGTTAGAGGAGACCTGCTGAAAGCCAATGATAAAGAGATAGATGAGCTCAATACTATTTGGTTGAGAAATGTGAAAAGCAAAATATAAGATTTTTTAATACAAGTTATCATCTTTCTAGCTGTTCCCCAACTGTGTTGGTGTTGGCTACCAGTCTAACTGGGTGCAGCTGAATCAATAATGTAATAAAAAAACCGGCCAAGTGCGAGTCGGACTCGCACACGTAGGTTTCCGTACCATTATCTATAAAAACTGGCCAAGTGCGAGTCGGACTCGCGCACGAAGGGTTCCGTACCATTATCTATAAAAATCGTAAAGAAATCACGTTTATTGTATGGGAGCCCCCTATGTTCTATGTTCTATGTTATAGGGTTTGGTTTCCGCACTTAGTCCTTCATGTGGACCATTGTGCGTGGGCCATGGCGGCCGCCTGTTATTTTTATTCCAACCAGCCCACCTCCCTCCAGAAGCTGATTAGGTCTCCCGGTCTGCATAGAACATCTGTGAAGGATCTGGGTGACCCGAGGGTTTCCGTTCTGATCTGAGTGACGCCTGTGCAGTCAAAGAGCACATGCGCAACGGTTTCTTCAGCCTCCATGCAGGCCCTACACAGAGGGCTGTCCGTTATGCCTATTGTGTGGAAGTGTTTGTTTAATGAGCAGTGTCCCGTGATGGTCCCCGTCACCAGGCGCAGGCCGTTCCTGTCCAGGCGTAGCAAACGCCTGGTTAGCCTGCTATCTAAGGATGGCATGGCTTCCCTGGACTGCCTGCAGCCCGGTGTCGAGGTCCACCAGTTCTCCGCTTGTGTGTGGGTGAACTCCTGTAGCCACCTGCGTAGTTGGTTAAAGGGGATGGGTACGATGGGTTCGGGTCCCCAGACTGACGCGCTGGATGCTCTCCTAGCAAGTTCGTCAGCTGCGTCGTTACCCAGTGATCCGCTGTGTCCTTTTATCCATTGCAGTGTCACTGTGTTACGGTTGCACACCGTCACCCGCTCCAGTGCATTGTGACATTCTAGTGTTAGTCTGGAGGTAATATATTTTTTATCTAGGGATTGCAGAACTGAGACACTGTCAGACAGTATACGTATACGAGTGCCCGTAACTTTCCTGGCTTCTATGGCGTAAACCGTTTGTATAATGCCCACACATTCCGCCTGGAAGACGGTGTTGAACACTCCCAGCGGGCTGGAGCCCCCCTTAAATATTTGTTTTATTTTAATTTAATTATTTATTTTTAAAGTGAATATACAACTAAATATTCTGTGAATATTTCAAGCGTCTACCTGTTGCCATTATCAATATAGAGCAAAACCGAGCAAAAAAATCACGTTTGTTGTATGGGAGACCCCTTAAATATTTATTTCATTCTGTTTTTTAGTATTTGTTGTTATAGCGGCAACAGAATACATCATCTGTGAAAATTTCAACTGTCTAACTATCTCGGTTCATGAGATACAGCCTGGTGACAGACGGACAAACAGACTGACGGCGGAGCCTTAGTAATAGGGCTCCCCGTTTTACCCTTTGGGTACGGAACCCTAAAAACGGCAAAAAAAATCACGTTTGTTGTATGGGAGCCCCTTAAATATTTATTTTATTCTGTTTTTTTTTTTTATTTGTTGATAAAGCGGCGACAGAAATACATCATCTGTGAAAATTTCAACTGTCTAACTATCACGGTTCATGAGATACAGCCTGGTGACAGATGAACGGACAGCGGAGCCTTAGTAATAGGGATCCCGTTTTACCCTTTGGGTAGGTATGGAACCCTAAAAATTATTCGTCTGCTGAGTTTCTCTAGCTAATTAAACTTGACCATGTATAACAAACTATAATCATCATTCATCATCATTCAGGTACTCTTCGGCCAAGAGGGCCATGGTCCGGGGCGGCAGACTAAAGGGCGGCCCAAAGCGCCCCTTGCAGTCTGCCTGATTTTCTTGATTCAAGTACTACTCATCTTCTAACCGCCCTAACTTCTAATCTGTATGGAGAAGCAAAATTTTTTGAGCTTGCATAAGTCCTTTTTACATTCGACTATCTCTTAAGGCGACGATAACCAACTTTTAATGATTTTATACTGAAGATCACGTCTAAACAAGTAGTGTTAATGATTTGAAAAAAATATTTTAGATTATGTTTATATTACATAGTGAAATTAATTAGTAAAGTTATGTCTAACTCGGACAAAAAACTGAGAATGGCGCAAAATCTACCAAGCGTATTTTTCTGAAACTTTCACCAATTTAAAGATAATTTAATGATTGATCTTTTAGTATACGCGTTTTATTAAAATACCTTTTGTTTTGTGTATAATAAATTAATAATGCGTCAAATTGGGGACAGCGTTCATTGATGGGCGAGTCCTATTACTGGCTGAACGTACGACGCATTGCGTGAGCTCAGTACAGAACACGCAAGCTAACCACTCAAGGTCACTGGCATATATCTGCGTCTTAATTATTCTGAAGCTTTTATGCAATGCGAAGTTGATAAAGTAACTTCAATATCACCTGTATGAATGGTAATACGAGGGCGGCACTGAAAATTTCGGGAATCAAGGAAGTGACACAACATTACTATTTAAAAATGTATTTATTGCTTTTCGAAGTATTCTCCGCGAAATTTGACACATTTTTCCATACGATGGAACCAATCATTGAAGCAACCATTCCATTCGGAAGTTGGGGTCTCCAAAATGGTCGTTTAGTAGGCGTCCACAGCTTCTTCAGGTGATGAAAATCTCTGTCCACGCAATTTATTCTTTATTTTAGGGAAAGTATAGAAATCATTAGGGGTTAGGTCGGGGCTGTACGGCGGATGGCCTAATAATTCTATGTTTTCTTGCTCTAAAAACTCTTTTGTTCTGTGCGCGGTGTGAGAACTCGCATTGTCGTGATGGAGGATGATGCGGCGGTTGCAGTTCTCTTTACGGAGTTCAGAAACGACCTGTGGCAAACAAATGCTAGCATACCATTCTGCATTAACCGTTCTTTGTTCCTCAAGAGGAATAGTCGTAACATGGCCGGTTTTGGAGACATACGTGGCCACCATTTTTTTTGCAACACTCCGTGAACGAACAATTTTTGTTGGCTTTAACTCATTTTCGAACATCCAAACTCGTGACTGGTTTTTTGTTTCGGGTTCGTACGCGTAAAGATAAGATAAAAATGTGTTTATTTGCTTAAACATGTGTACACGAGAAAGAAGCAGATAGACCGCGCGGAACAATAAAGTGAGGCCCGTTTGTAGACATGTGTGCGTTACAGCCACGTGACAGCACTATAAGAACAGGTGCCTCTATGTGTGTATACGGTTGCCAGGATAATGAAAAAATTAGCCATAATTTTTCATTACATGAAAAAAATCGTTTTATTTTTCTTAAATCAGTTGTTTTTATTAACAGTATACGTCAAATTACCAATACCCATATACTCGTAAACGATACATTTGCGATATATTTTTATTTTGAGACACCAACGTTTTATTGTTTTTGGTAGCTATACTAATTTATGGTGACGTCATATAACCCATGGTATAGCAAATCGACTGATGTAATAAGTATTATAAAATCCATTAACTAGTTACACTTACGAAGACACATACATACTTATTTATTTATAAACATACCAACCAGAAAAGGCGATAAATAAAACACTATTATCAAAATAAATATTTTTGTAAGTCGATACTCCGACCTGTATCCTATACTTAGGGGTAAATGTTTAAATATAAACTAGCAACACCGAATGATTTTTGTCAAGGTTTTGTGTTTCAAGATGTCACTAACAATAAACACGTAAAATAAATCCAAATAGACAAATAATCAATATTTTACCTATGAAAGATACTCCAACTTATTTCTTTTGTTTTTGGGAACAGTTTTTATAATGTTTAAAAATACAAGACGGCATTATACTGAAATTAATTGTTAGAGCCCGTGACGTACTAACGATGCGACGCTTCGTGCTGTACTGAATCGAGATTATATTCGCTTTTGATTTTGTATTTGCTTTGTTGGCCGGATTCTCGGTGTTCCGCGCGGTCTATCTGCTTCTTTCTATAATCTGAGGTGTACACATACAAGAATAAAAATGCATGTAGGATAACAATAATTATGATAAAGGTTCAGACATGTTTGCCACGTACTATGGCGTGCAAATATTATGATTGGTAATAATTAATTTCAATAGGTACAATAATTTAACGTCAAACAATAATGAATTATTAAAATGTCAAAAACAAAAAAACTAAAAATATATTAATAATAATGCTTAAACAATAATGCATTTAATCTACGACAAAATAAACGATTCTGCCAGAAATTCATTAATAGTATAGTATGCTTTGTTAGTTAGAAATGTCTTAAGCTGTTTTTTCAACTGTGCATCATTAAGCTCCCTCCAACTTTTGGGTAATTTATTATAAATAGTGGGAGCCATGCAGAAAACACTTTTGCGCATAAGTGCAGTCCTACTCCTATGCAGACAGAGCTGACTTTGATCACGCCTGTTTCTGGGAAATTTATTTGCCATTCGCGAAAACAAGTTATTATTATTTCTAACAAACATAACGGTTTCCAGAATATAAAGGGATGCCAATGTCAATATTTTATACCGTATGAAAAAGGGCTTACAACTATCGGTGGATTTCAACTTAAACATGGCTCTGAGGCATCTCTTTTGCGCTTTAAATACTACTTCTTTATTAGTTGAGTTACTCCAAAAGATAACACCGTATCTGAGAACAGATTCCGTTAGCCCGTAATAAGCAGTTAGTATCGCATCTATGTTAACAGTGCGTGACAGTATATACAAGGCGTATGCACTACTGCTTATCCTTTTAGTCAGGGCCTCTATATGCGCCTTCCAATTTAAATTACGATCTATTGTAAGTCCTAGAAACTTAGTTGTATTAACCGTGTCAATTGTAATGTCATTGTATGTTATGTCAAGATTGGAAAGAGTCAATACGCGTTGGCTAAAATGAATAATTACAGTCTTCTTTAAATTATTTTTTAAATTATTATTGTCTAACCATTCTATAGTTTCTTTTAATGTGTTATATAATGTCCTCTTTATAAAAATCTCTTTGATTGCAAGGTATCGTTATTGTGTTGTCATCTGCGAATAGTGTCATCGGATGTTTGATTGCCATTGGAAAGTCATTAATGTAAAGCGTAAAAAGCGGTGGTCCTAGTATACTTCCTTGTGGAACTCCGTAGATAACCTTACGTTCACCCGATCGGAAGATTTCTTCCTTTTTGGTGCTTATATTAATTCTGCTTATTTCCGTTATTTGTTTTCTGTCATATAGGTACGACTTTAAAAGCTCAAGGACGTTTCCTCTTACCCGTAAGCATCAAGCTTTTTTAATAAAATATTATGTTGCACATAATCAAATGCCTGGGTTATGTCACAAAATATCGCACAAACTGCAGTATTTTTATCCATATTTGTCATAACAGTATGCAAAAAGTCATAAATAGCCATGTTAATGGTCTCGTTTTTTCTAAATCCTTTTTGTTCGTTACAAAGAATATTATTCGCTTCTAAATATAAATTGAGTTCTTTATGAATATACTTTTCAATTATTTTTGAGAACAAAGGTAACAATGATATTGGTCTGTAGTATTCCATTAGCTCCCGATCTTGTTTTTTGAACAATGGCTTTATTACCGATTTTTTCAGGGCATCTGGAAAAATACCTTCGCATATACACAAATTTATAATGTAACTTAAAGGGCAACAAATTTCCTCGGCTACTGCTTTAAGTATTTTTGTGCAAATGCCATCGTAACCTACACTGTTTGTGTTTTTAAGGGCTAAACAAATTTTTAATACGTCATTTGGCAAACTTGGAGCCATAAACATAGAATCCTTCCTGTTTATAATATGTTTTGTGACTTTCTCTCCCGAATTAATTATCGGCTGGATTTTATCAATAAAATAATTATTAAATACATTAGAAATACATTTTGGATCCGAGATAAATTCATTGTTATTAATTCTAAGTTTATTAATATTATTCTTTGGCATATTTAATTTTTTTTTTTGGTTTGATTTATAATTTGCCGTGTTGTTTTCGATTTATTTTTTGATGTCTTTATATTATGGTTATTTTGAGCTCGCTGAGTTAAATTAATAATTTTTTTAAATAGACTTGTGTAATTTTTAAACCGCGTTTTGTTCTGATGAGTAGGTTTCATTCGGAACTGCCACAGCAATTGCCGTTTTTTCTCACTGCATTTTTTGATACCACGTGATTAGGGCTTGCAATCCGGATATCCGGATATCCGTATTATCCGGATATCCACCGTTTTTCAAATCCGGATTTTACTTGCATCACCATCCGGATTTTTCGGATGTTACGAATAGTTGTATTTCTCTTTTAAATATTAAATAAAAAGCTATCATCTATAAAGTACATAACTGTTATTACGTTATTTATTATTTTAATATATTACTTCACAAATCACAGTGACAGAGATGTCTCAATGTTATTGTCAACCGGCGGTCCGGCCCTTCGCGCACTCATAAACAAGTTGTATTCTATGTAGAGAGGTGTTGTGTTAAGTTTGTGTAAATAGCCAATGCAGTCAGATTTAACTTTAATTCTTCACTTTCGCTATGGCTGTTGATAGCAATGTACGTACGCGTATTAACTCGTATAGTGTAATCAATGTTGTTTAATTAATAAGTCTAGAATTCTAAAATGAAATAAGTTTTTCGTTTTCAGATTGTTGTGATTAAAAATATTCAAATTGGCTAAAAATGCCATCCAACTAAATTTTTTTAATACAAAAAATGTGCGCAAATGAAAAACTCAGTCTGGCAGCATTTTAAACGCAGTGTTGATGGTGCTCAGGCACTATGCAATATTTGCAAACAAGTTTTGAAAATCGCAGGATCGTCATCAGATTTACATAATCACCTTCGATCAAAACATTCAATTAATGTTAAAAATCAAAGCACTTCAATACCAGAAGGCACATCGATTAGCCAGCCAAGTAGTTCGATTAATATGAAACGCCACGCCACGTCTTATTCTGAAGAAAAAGTGACGCCAAATAAAAAAGCCAAAATAAGTCGATTATTTTAAGTCTGATGAGCATGAGAGTATGGAAGTGATGATTTCCAAATTGGTAGCTCTAGACGGATTTGCATTCAGTGCTTTCTGTACATCTCAGACATTTCGTAAACTTTTTTAAAATTGCCACAATCACCCCACACAATTAAAAAGATTATTTTAAATGATTGTGAAGAATTAAAAACTGAAAAAGAATTAGATCGATTGAAATCGAGAGAATGCATAAATATTGGTATAGTTTATTATTTCTTTATCATTTTGCTTGAGATGCTGATTAAAACGTGTTACAAAAGCTTATTCGTTTTATTATTTTATAAAAACGAAAAATATTTGTATTATCCGCATTATCCGGATATTCCGGATAAAAAATATGAATATCCGTATTATCCGGATAGTAAAAATGAACGGATATTGCAAGCCCTACACGTGATACCCATTTTTGTTTTTTATGGACATTTACCGAAACGATAGTTTCGGGGAAGCATTGTCTGTAAAGCAATAAAAAAATATCTGAAAACGCGTTAAATGCTACGTTTGGGTCATTTGTTTCATATACTTCTGAAAACGTCAGACTCCGCAGATAGGCCTTAAATTTATTAATGTTTTCACTATGATAGTCATGTCTTCTCCTACTCCACCGATTAAAACTACATACTGTGTTAATTGGGCATTTCAGTAACTGAGCTGTGTGATCCGACAACGCTAACTCCAATACTGAAGCACGACCACGACCTGTTTAAGTTATGCGCAAAATTGTCAATGCATGTTTTGCTCTGAAGACGAGTCGGTTGATAAAGCGCCAGTTTCAAGTTAAAGCTTAATAACATATTTTCGAATTCTATTGATTGATTATTTCTTTTAAGTACATCTATATTAAAATCTCCTGCCAACCTGCCTCCTGCGTATATCCAGGATTCGTCACCTGATACAATGTTGTATACAGCATTTGAGGATCCTGCGTGGAATCTTTCGAGAGTTCTGACGCACCAAGTAACGCGAGCCGCTTTTTGCTCTTCACAGAGCGAATGCGGTATCCATCGGGAAAACAACTTTTTTACAAGTAATTGTTCATGCAAGATTATTTGTATTTGACTCATGCCAATGTCTAAAGTTGCCTGAATTTCGCGGTATGTCACATGTCGATCTTCCTCAATCAGCTTACGCACAGCATCAACGTTTTCTTGGGTGGCTGCAGTTTTTGGACGACCTTGACGGGGATCATCACTGAGCTTGACACATCCACGTTGAAATTCAGCAAACCAGCGATAAATTGTGGTTTTGGATGGGGCTTCATCACCAAATGCAGAAATCATCCGGTCAACACACTGTTTTTGTGTTAAACCACTTCGAAAGTCATGATAAATCATCGCTCTTGAATTTTCTCGAGTCAATTCCATTTTCTCAACGACTAAACAAGTTTGACAAAACCTTGTGACAAGACCGAGAATCTTTTTTTGAATAAATAAATGGTATTCGATTTTTAAAACCAAGGAGTTTTTAATAAAAAAGATTTTAATATGACAGGAACAGTGGAAATATTCCATTCCCGATACTTTTAGTGCAGCCCTCGTAACAAAATCGAATCTATTCCAGGTGCTAAAATTTTCGAGTTTACTTCGCTCGTTCTCATATATATTTGTTTTGGTAAACCACACTGGCCCCGGACTCCAATTCTTAAAATACGCCATTGATCATTCTCCTGCCCTTATCCCAATTTATTTCGGGTCGGCGCAATATATATCATCATCAACATTCATCATTTCAGCCGAAAGACGTCCACCGCTGGACATAGGCCTCCCCCAAAGGGGATGTTTGCCATAATCGCCACGCTTGGCAGGCGGGTTGGCGATCGCAGTATGGTGTTAAAATGCATAGAGAACGCTGCTGCCCATTCTCTAGTAATTAGTCCCTTAGTCGCCTTTTACGGCACCACACGGACGGAATATATATCAAACAATAATATTTTACAGAAATATCACAATGATCAATAACACATTGTGTGGAAAAGGGAGAGGGAGGCCCTTGCCCTACAGTGGGACAATACTCGTACAGTATAGTTAGATATTATGATAGATCACAATGATCATTGTGACTAGTACTTATTTATGAATTGTTACTTCAGTTTCAGTTTTATTACTGAGCATTTGACTTTTAATACCTATTTCAATGCATTTAATATTGACTGTATGCAAATAAAATTAACAAGACTAAATAAGAAAAAAAAATATAACAAAGCTGAATAATTTAGCTTGACTAAAATAAAAACTTAACTATTTATGTGATTAAACTCTAGTCTAATAAAGATGTTGCTTTTCACGAAAATGCGTCAATCATTCCAATTTATACCTTACTACGATAACATAAGAGCCCCCTGACGCGCGCTTGGGAACAGTATTTGATTATTAGCACTTTGCGGGACACCAAACGCCCCCAGACGTAATAACAATAAAACTTCTATTGTATCTTGTTCAGTGTCCTTCAACCGATTATTCAAATAATTATACACTGTAGGTATTATTTTTTATATCTACAAATAAGTATTCATAGTCAGAATATTTACATATCTTTAAAAAAGTAATTATTTGAAAAGTCAGAAATCACTCCCAGTGTTATAATCAAGATATTATAGTATATTTTTCATATCTGGGGGCACTACCTACCTACCTTTTCTCGAAGTGTTTCGTCGTTTTTTTGAACCCTCATAGAGTTGGTTTCCGATGTACCAGATAGTTCATATTCTCAGGATATGGTGTCAATAATAGACTAATTAAACATACAAAGTCTCAATTGAATAGCTCTAATACTTTAGATTTTATTGATATCTAATATACACCGATTTCGTCACTGACACACTCACTGATACACTGACACACTGATGATCATCAAAATGTTTGGGTACTTCCTCAAGTGCTAGAAAGCTGAAATTTGGTATGTAATCTAAGTTTAGTATACAACCAAAAAAAAATCATAAACTTATAATTTTCCCCCATCCCCTAAAATGGGGATGGGGGGCGAACCTAGAACCTAGTTACCATGACAACCGATTTCCGCACAACTTTTCAGTCACCGCTGCCATTTTCAGACCTCTTCTTATGTACTAATTTCTTATTCTGTCCATTCGCGTCACACCACACGTCCATATAGCATTCTCATATCAGCTGCATGAAATTGCTTTTCATTCATCCCCTTTCTGATCCATACAAGACAGCATTCAGAGCTAACTATTGTTTTTTAAATCTTCCCCTTAAGTTTAAGAGAAATGCGGGCGTTGCAGAGTGTTTCCGTGAATGCCGCCATTTCATCCAAACCAGTGTTAATTCTGTGCTTAACTGTCTGATCTACTTAGCCATCGCTTTGCATGAGCGAACCGAGATACCGAAAGTCGGAGCAAACTGGGAGAAGCGCGCCATCAAGCACTTTGGTCCCAGAACTGGAGAGACCGCCAAATTCGCAAAACATAGTTACTTAAATTCAGTTTTAGTTCTGCTGATTTTCAAGTCAACAATTTGAAGTCACAAATCTGTTGCCATTTCTCTAATCTACTCTGGATCTCAGGTCAATCTTCACCGACAAGATCAACGTCATCGGCAAACACCATGTACCAGGGTGCCTCTTCCTGTATGTCCGACGTCAGAGCGCCCATAATGAACAGGAAGAGGTAAGGACTTAAAGCCGACCCTTGGTGCAAGCCTACAGCCACACTGTATTCGTCGTTGTTACCAGCAGGGAGCAGCCGACCGGACGAGATAGACTGTACATAGCACGAATTAACTCTAAATACTTCCCGGCCGAACCTTTCTCCTTCAAGACCCATCACAACACATCCCAAGGTACAGTAGTACCCAACTAATATGTCTTACCGATGTACCTGCGCAGAAGATGAATTTGTAAAGCGCGCGAAATGCTATTGACCAATCGGCACGCTCCACAAATACAAATACAAATACAAATACAAATATTTTTATTTGTTGAACATAGGTAGGTTAGGTACAGATGTTGTAATTTTTAAAGAACGCTATGTCTAGCCGTCATTGGCGTACAAATATTATCTTAGTACTAACATGCTGATTATAACAAATTATCAAACGATTATCACACATTATTAAATAATTCAAATTCAAATTATCGATACAATAAAAACATTCCAATATAGTATAATAATAATTCACGCACCGCGCTTCTTTTTCCTGTACTGCTATTGGTCGGCCGCTGCCGCCATGTTAACGCGCGCCGCGTGGCATGTTACTATGTTAGTCAGCCGCCATACTTCTGATCGAGTGCACGCGCAGCAGGCAAAAGTACACGTAGTGGCAACAAAAGTGGTTTCTTTTTTATGATTTAAAATGGAATTTGGAAGAGGCCATCGACGATAGATTGGAAAAAATTGTAATAAACACCAACGAAGATACATCATCCTCATCGGATAGTTCGAGTCGTGATAGTGATGGTAATAGTAGCGACGCTCAGAGTGATATTGGGATAGCAGGACTGCGGCCTTTAGATTAAGTTTTTTTATTGTTTACTAAATAAATACCTATTTGTTTATTAAATAAATCGTACATTTTAAATAACCTGTATTAGTAATTAAATATACAGGGTGTTTGGTGCATCGTGTGCCAAATTGAAATCGTCGACTGAAGGAGTCATCTGCTAGCCTTTTAGACCCTTTAACACCCCTCATGCTCTGTGGATTTTTTTTTATCGACTTTTTATTGTTTTCCAAAAAAAAGACCCAAATTTTACATTCAAATACATATTTAAAAAAAAATATAAGGCGTTGACTCTGAATTTTATTTTTATTTCGATGTGTATTGTTTAAGAATACTTTTAAATACAAAATTAGTGATATTAGTCACCTAGTTCTTTTTTAATTCACTCGCAAAGGTAAAACTTAAATTAAAGCTGTACATGTTACAGCTATTTATAAGGCTACAAAAAAAAATCAAAAGCGACCGGGATCTTCCAACTCCCTCATTAATTCTCCAGTCTATCCTCTTTCTAATGTGTGCCACATGCCATAAAAGTATTTTAACAACTTTGTGAATTCGCTAGAATTGTGAATCGAGTCACCTAAGGCTAATATTCAAAATTATGATTTAAAAAAAAATCTCTTAAATGATACCTGTCAAACCTATAAATCTGCTATCTCATTCTTATGGTTAGGTAAATTCGTGTCTCATATCTGTATCTTTCGTGGGATTTACTTGAAATAAAAAAACAAAATTGCATTTTTAACATTTATTTAATCATTGTTACAAATCTTGCTCAAATTGTTGGCCTCTGTTGCGAATGCAGGCCCGACACCTGTTTCGTATTTCAACAGTTGTTGTACGAAGTCGTATTTCCTCCTTAATAGTATTGAATGCCGCTTCTATGCGTTGGACTAATACCTCCCTAGTTGGAACCTCCGTGGCATATACCAACTCTTTGGCACGTCCCCAGACATAAAAGTCTAACGGAGTTAGATCTGGGGAACGTGGCGGCCATGGAATAGGGCCATCGCGTCCAATCCATGCATTGGGGAACACATTGTGGAGATATTCCCTCACAGTCAATCGCCAATGCGCGGGACAGCCGTCATTTTGAAATACAATGGGCACACGTTCATTAAATACGGGCACATCGGTCACTAATTCGGGCAGGTCATTTTGTAGGAATTCCAGGTAGTCTTCGCCATTGAGATTATCGGGCAGGTAATGCGGTCCAATTACCTGATTCCCAATCACTCCTGCCCAAACGTTTACACTAAACCTTCTTTGAGAAGATTTCTGTCTTTTAACACGTGGGTTTTGCGTTTTCGTTGTCCAGTGGTGCAAATTGTGTAAATTGAGGATCCCATCCTTGGTAAATTTGGATTCATCCGTCCACAGTATTCTTTTAAAAAAATCAGGATCATCCACATCCGTGTGTAAAAGAAACCGACAAAAAGCCACTCGTCTCTCAAAGTCGCCACCCTCAAGACCTGCAACAAACAAAAAACTCTTTTAAATTTCTCTTGGGCAATAAGTAATTGCACAAGAAAGGACCCGCTGTTCGTGCTAATAGATTCACTACCTGGAAGTGACGCCATACCATACCCATTACCTGCTAAACAAAGGCAAGGTCAAACAAAGCTTGCACGGGTTTAAAGTTAGTTTAAAATTACGTACCTTGCACCGGAGTGTAGTGGAATGGATGCTTTTTGTTTTGACGAAGTACTTTCCACACTTTCCATATTGAAATATCAAGATGTGATGCCACATTTCTAATGATTCTTGTAGGGTCTTCCTCAAAAAGTGCCAGTATTCTCTCGTCTACTTCAACATTATGTCGCACAATATGGCCCCTTGGTTCATTAAAAGTAACACTGCCAGTCTCGCGTATGCGTCGGTATGTGTCTTGGAAGACTCTGCGGCCAGGTAATCGTCTACCAGGAAAGCGTTCCTGGTAAAGTCGTTGCGCTGCACGAGCGACGCCATTAGCGGCTCCGTAAGCCGTCATGATGTCCGCATATTCTTCGTTAGAGAATGTCGCCATTGCAATAACAAAAAACTCAAAGTTTAACAATAACAACAAAAATTAAACAAATGTAACAAGAACCAGCAAAACTTAACGATAACAAAGTAATAAAAGAATCGCGGAGTATGGTGAACTAGCACACACGTTAGGTAGCAGAGGCAGTCATGTCTCGACTAAAAAAATGGCGGGTCGGGCGGCGCGATTTGTTCAAACCGATTTAAGGTATGCAAGAAAGAGATAGATGAGAGATTTTACTGTGAAAGAGTGAGAAAACAAATTTTACCTCTTTCTCAAGTAACAGTTCCCCAATAAATATTTTTTCATTAGAATTTGGAATGTAGTTTTATGTGACTTGATTCACAATTCTAGCGAATTCACAAAGTTGTTAAAATACTTTTATGGCATGTGGCACATCATTAGAAAGAGGATAAACTGGAGAATTAATGAGGGAGTTGGAAGATCCCGGTCGCTTTTGGTTTTTTTTTTGTAGCCTTATAAATAGCTGTAACATCTACAGCTTTAATTTAAGTTTTACCTTTGCGAGTGAATTAAAAAAAAAACTAGGTGACTAATATCACTAATTTTGTATTTAAAAGTATTCTTAAACAATACACATCGAAATAAAATTAAAATTCAGAGTCTACGCCTTATATTTTTTTTTAAATCTGTATTTGAATGTAAAATTTGGGTCTTTTTTTTGGAAAACAATAAAAAGTCGATAAACAAAATCCACAGAGCATGAGGGGTGTTAAGGGGTCTGAAAGGCTAGCGGATGACCCCTTCAGTCGACCATTTTAATTTGGCACACGGTGCACCAAACACCCCGTATATTTGATGAAAACTGGTGGCCCGATAAAATTGGCACGAAGTGTATTTGTGCGGAGGGGCGTGACTTGCGAGTGAGACGGAACTAACAGCTGCAGTGTATTATGAACCTTATCGTAGTGACCTAAGGTTGATTGTAAGTTTTAACCATTCTTTCGTTAATCTTCGGAGCCATACTTTCTTTTCTGTGCGAACGAAGATTCACGACGCGCCTTATCAATTGGGTACAACTGTATCATACGTTTTCTCCAGATCAATGAACACCATGTGCAAGTTCTTGTGTACACGTCTGTACTTCTCGCATAATAATAATTGGCGGAATGCAAAAGTGGCGTCCATTCTTCCTCGACCTGGCTTAGACCCAAACTTGTTCGGGGTAATCTCGCTCTCCTCTCACAGGCTTTTATTACTTTCTCCCATACCTTCAAACTATGTGAAACTATTTGAACTTCATCCCTCGATAGTTGTTGCAGTCCTGTACATCACCTTAATTCTTGAAGATGGGCACTAGCTAACTATTGCACCATTCTTGTTACCTTTAAGCAACAGCTTATTGAAGAATAAAGTCTTTTTTTTTTTTTTTAAGTCAGCCACATACATCCATTTTCTTTTTAACACTTCCATATTTCTACTGGTATATCATCTGGGCCTGTCCATTTTTCAAACTTCGAACTGCCTTTCTTTATCTAGTGTATTCTTTATTAGATAATATAATATTTTATATTTAGTTGTATTATACCAATACCAAATAAATTATTTAATAATTATTGTAAGGATCGTAGCAGGTGGCGTTATTTAGTTTCTGCCTAAGCTACGCCCTTGGGAAAAAGGTGTGAGGTTATGTTGTAAGTTTAAAAATAATATGTCTTTTACTTTGCTGATTATAGAGTTGTTACTTATAATTTCAGTTTTGGAGTATGTTCAATATATTGTTTTATACATTTTGTGATTTTATTCCAATCTTTGTGTAGGTAGTTATTTCGTAGCAGTATTCGTTATCCAAAGGTTAAGGTAAGTACCTACACCCGTTCAGTAGTTAGTACCTAACCAGTTCAAATGATTCATAAAGAATGACTCCAATGTGAGACCACAACACAATCGGTAATTAGAATATTGGAATGTGTCAATAAAGCTGAACCAACTAGAAAGTATCTGAAAAACTAAAGGCGTTTGTTGTCTTACAGTATTTAGTACCTAAGTGCACGTTCCCTGTTATCAATTAGCTTATAAATAATTATATAAATGTCTTCGGTAAGTTCGAGTACAGCTTCCTTATCGGAATTCTTTCGTCCGATCAGACCGAAAGGTTTGAGGACAAGGGATCTGAGTAGCACGCGGCTAAATCTATTGAAGAAAGAAATACGTACAGACTTGCACCTGATACCTTTAAGTAAGTACCTAGCTACTCCCAGACAGGATAGTAGCTGAGAAGTCCCATACGTTCATATGTCAAATGCTTCTGGGATCCCATTTAGGTACGTACAGTCCAGGAGTCTCGGAGTTCAATAAATTGTTCCGCTGTAGTAAAAGCGAGCGGGTCACATGCCGAAGTTCAGGAGAGAAGCTACGTCGAAGCCAAGAGATAGCAATAGCTCGAAGAAGCGAGTTCTTAACTACTGCCTAGCTATCACTTCGTAGACAAAATCGCCTAAATTAACGGCGCGGAACCCGTTCTTGAGGCGGTAATAAACCACTGAATATCATATAAGTTTGATTGCGTTTTGTAGATGAATTGTACGAGCAGCTGCAGACAGACCCTGTAAATGGGTTGACGACGGCGAAAGCTCACGACTTGCTAGAATACTATGGTCCAAATAATCTTACACCTGCTACGGAAAATGGATGGCCAATAGTGCTATTCAATTCGCTATGTACAGGTATGTATGCTCCTGCATCCGAAATAAACATGATAATTGAATATTGCATTGCCCGTGCTTTGTTTGTTCAAATATTTAGAACACGCTTCTAATTTGTTAGCAAAACATGTTATGGTCTATTTCCAGCAAAAATATGAGATCAGCTCGCAGATCCGGCTTTACAGTCTACTTATCTACGGTCTAACGCACGTCAGCAATACATATGACTTGAACTACTAATTAGGCGCTATTAATGTCAAATTGTTACCATTGTTATTGTGTTATTTTTTTTTCTTTCTTAACTAGGGTTTTCCATACTAATCTGGTTGGGCGCACTGTTATGTTTGTTGGCGTACGTCATAGAATCGTCAACAAAAGTGTACCCTGCCACTGATAACCTTTATCTCGGCTGCGTGCTGATTGCCGTCGACGTCATATGTGGGCTCTTCAGTTTCTATCACAACTATAAAAGTTCTAAGGTTCGGTATTATCATTCCTTTATTAAACTTACCCTACATATTATATTAATTACATTTTCAAATATTTTTACCAAAAAAAAAAAAAAAAAACCATCCTCTTTCCATACAATGAGACCTCTCATTGTACAGAAATCCTACACAATGCGAGATCAGCTTATACTGGAAATGTATAGCTTCATGTACATACCATTGACATAGGCTACGAATGCTGCGATGGTACCTAGGTATTTATTAGCTACACATTTTACTCAATATTTAGTTAAGATTTATAAAACTAAAGTTTTAATCGTACTTTGTTGCTGACTGTACGGAAAGATCTATAAAAATCTTACGTCTTCCTCAGGTACCTAGTCCTATTTTTAGTCACAGCATAGATTACCTACTTAGTGTATGTGAAATAGGTAGCTACTACCTACTATCAGTTCGAACGTCGGCGTCATCTGTAAGTGGAGAACACCAACGGTTGCCGCCCACGTTACTGTTACGATGCTTGTAACGGACCATAATCACACGGCTCCATTATTCTACGTTCCATTTCAGATAATGAAGATGTTCAATAGTATGATACCGCCTTACGCGAGCTGTATTCGAGACGGAGCGCTAAACTCTGAGACACCAGTATGTGACATCGTCAAGGGTGATATCGTGCACGTTCAGGCAGGAGATATTGTGCCTGCAGACATACGCATTATCGACAGCAAGGGATTCAAAGTAACTACGCATCGTCTTTTTTTTTTTTGGGTGGGAAATTATCAAAATCAAAAATATTTTTATTTCACTTATGCCTACACTTATGAAACTTCAGAAGCTAGGTGCACGGTTCCAATTGGTCGTTTCCTATGGAGAAGAGCCGGCAAGAAACTCCACGGTCACTCTATTAAAAAAATAAAATTGTCTTTTACAATGTTTTCAAATTACAGTGTTAATAGGTATGAGAGGACAGCGTAGGCCCGTCAAAAGTACCAGGTACTTAACAAAATAGAAAATGGTCTACAGATCTACAGTATATTAAGCCTACAACGTCCTCACATTGACAAAAAAAACAAAATAAAATATGATTAAACTAATAAAAGTTAGAACCTTGTTGAAATTTAAATTGTAGGTACTACTACTTGTAGGTATCAAATAACATCTCCCGCTCTGGGCAGAGCAGGAGGGCGTGTCAGACTTTTACTGACTAAAACCCACCCGTGTTCCAGGTCCACGGTATCCCTTTCGGACAAACCAGCAATCTTGGCAGGCCCTAACGGAACCCGCCAAACAACGCATCGTCTAAGCATTATCTCTCTAACAGGCACGTGCTCATTCCGTGCGAGGATGCACGTGTTCTGGTCTAGTTCATAGCATTGTAAAGGTTATTATTCGCAGGTTGATAACTCCTCGTTGACTGGTGAGTCTGTGACAGTAACTCGAAGTAATACTGACGGACATCAGAACATCCATGAATCGGGAAATGTTGCTTTCTTTTCGACCCAGTGTGTGGAAGGCTGGGCGTTGGGTTAGCGAAACTTTTTATATCCTATTTAACATATACAAACTTTTAATGCAGCTTAGAACTACATACTGCGTGATAGTTGTTCATCATCAGAATCAGGAAACTTGCGAATTGATTTATTCTGTCTTTCGGCCTAAGGGGGCTTAGGCACAGGTAGGCGTAATTTACTTGCTAGATGTATGAGAATGAGGGCAGGGTTGGGCAGTTGCCCCAACCTTGGTACGCCTGTGGTTGGTATAAAGCACTTGTGTAGTGTGAAGATGTTACAGGTGTGGTAATATGCTGCGGTAACCTGACTGCACTGGGTCGTGTGGCCGGCTTGGCAGCGAGACTGACCCCGGCCCCCTCCCCACTGACGAGAGAGCTACGTCGCTTCATGCGATACATGTCCATATGGGCACTAGGACTCGGCTTGTTCATAGCTGCGGCCTCCATATCTCTCGGTTATCCTTTTATGCAGACTATCATATTTGTGATCGGAATAGTTGTCGCCAATATACCTGAAGGTAGGTGCCTAATTGCAACGATTATCGTAGCATCTATTAGGAAGAATTGTTCTTTGAGGGTGGTTTTTCTAACTGGGAAGAATCAGGCTCCCTTTCTTGATGTTTTAGGTTTGCAACCAACTGTAACAGCATCCCTTACGATAACTGCTCAGCGCATGGTGAAGAAGAACTGCCTGGTAAAGAACTTAGAGGCCATAGAGGCGTTGGGCGCCTGCTCTATTATTTGCTCCGACAAGACTGGCACACTCACGGAGAATAAAATGATCGTGCAACACATATGGACATGGAACAGAGTCTTCTATGTGCAAGACTCTGATTTAAATAGTAAGATGACATTATTTAAAAAAGTGAAGTTAGGTATAAGTTTTAAGTGAATTTATTTTATCGTATTTTGTCCTGTCTGGTACATACCTAACCTTAATACATACTCGTACCGGCATTAAATGATGCACGTTCATATAGCAGTGTGCACATAATTAGTATCTACTTAACCCGTTAATTAACCCCGTATATTTAGCAGACAAGTAAGCACTCCTATGTCTTAATTAGGCTACTGATAAAGTGTGAATACCTACTCTCTTTGCAGGTGCTGTACAAAACAATCACGGTAAGACAAAGTATACTATTTCATAAAAATAAGGTACCCTTCCACCTACTCTAATACGTAGCAAAGATTAATAATGATTAGGGACTAGGAAGGACTAAAGATAGCTCCTGTATCAGATTGTGTGTAGCTTAATGCTACACCGTCGCGTCGTCGAAGCCTCAATCTCAATGTTCAGACGAAATGGATTCTCTTTTCAGCATACGAATACTTGAAAATATGTGGTGCATTGTGCAGTAACGCAGACGTTAAGATTGGCGGCGGAATTCGCGGGGACGCGTCAGAGGCTGCCATTTTAAACTTCCTATTTAAATACAACGACCCACTCGGCATCAGGAGAAATTTTCCCAAAGTTGCAGAAATACCCTTTAATTCTGTCAATAAGTATCAAGTAAGAGATATCGAACATAAATACCTTTACGTAGGCAATTCTAAAATACAAACGTTTCATCACAGCCTGCTGTAAGCCTACCTGTATGGGAAGTACGAAACATGGCATACCTATTACCGTGATATTCAATGTTTTAATTCCCAATGGTCTATGTAGAATCTACGCAACCGTTCAAGATACAATCCACCTTCATCAAGGACCTTCCTTTCCCCATTTGGAAAACACAGCAAGACTTTGCCCTTCCATAGGAACCCAGAATCTCTTGCGGTTTTCCTTATTATTAGGTAGGTAGGTTGTTCTAATTATATCCGTACGTCGATTGATATAACTGGTGGACGATAATCTAGGTTGTACATAAAAATACTCTTTATTTTGGATGACGCATTTAATTAATTATTTATACAAATATAGGTCAGTGTGCACCTCGATAATTCGTCGGCGCAATTTATAGTGGTGATGAAAGGTGCACCGGAAATTATATTTGCTCACTGTCTCACCGTGGCTACCGACACCAAAGATATAAATTTGACGAACGATATGAAAAAAACTGCTGACACGGTCACTGAAAATTTAGCCAGCACTGGTCAGTATCTACGTCTGAGATTGTACTGTCTGTTGATTTTAGTTTAAATGAATGTGCTACTTAAACTAAGTAACAAATTGATTCCCGCTATGAATCTTTCCTGTCGCTATTAATTTGCAACAGATTCAATTTAGTATGTGTTATGGTTGATCTCACATATTAGTGCGTATTCAATTTCCAGAATCGCTACAAGTAGCTAGGTACCTACCTACTTGGTACCTAACAGCATCCTGGGTAAGGCTGTGTTCAGATAACCCGCGCCAACCACACGCACGCCCCGCACACGCGTTGGGCCCGCCTTGCACCCGCGTTCGCCACGCGTAAAATACGCGCACGCCACGCGCCCGCCTCGCACCTGCTTATACTACTTATTATTTAATCAAAAAACGCCCTTGATGACAGTCAATACGGCACTAACCGAAGCGCGGGCACAAGGCGAGTGCGGAGTGAGCGCGGGGCGGGCGCGGGGCGGGCGCGTGGCGTGTGCGGGTCGACTTCGATAAATGCAATTTGAGATCTATTGATGTGTCTTAGGACCCAAATTATATACAACAAATATGAAAGCGAGCGGGGCGGGCGCGTGTCGTATTAACGCAACCTAATATAGGTAGGTGTTTTCCTCGCCTCCCGCAGAAAGTGGCAGAAAAAGTGGTTCGGTGATTCGCTTTTTGGCATATTCACAGGATAAATACTGAAAGGTAGGAGGTACCCTACAAAAAAATAGATATATTTTAAGATTTAATTTTATCACTTTGTCGGCGTGATTAATATGTATACTTAGTTGTATACCCATGCCAAATTGCAGCTTACTAGTACTTACTAAAAGTATCTGAGCTAAGCAGTGGACAGACAGACAGACAGACGAACATGGCAAAACTATAAGGTTTCCTTGTAGACTACGGAACCCTAAAAAAGTCGCTAGCAGCTGTCATTTTCGCCTAGCATATTAAAAATCAGAGTTTATGTGTAGTTATAGCATGTTAACCAGTTGTCGTAATTCAGGCTGTGGAGCCATAGAGAAGTGTCTATCTATCTATATTTGAGACTTCAGTTTACCCACTGTCTATCAATCAATCAATCATTTATTTGCAACGAATGTAAGTAGATTACATTTAAATACAGGTGGAGTAAATAGGAGTGAGCCATGTACATTCTGCCTGGAAATTGGCACGCAAAAATTATAAAAAATTATAGGTAGAATAAACAAAATTACAAAAGAAAATATCACAGTTAGAATTATTACAAATAACTACTTAGATTAATTTTGATATTGAAAAATGTCAAATTAAAATGTTACTATAGTTTTAAATTAAAAATGAATGTTTATTAGCCATTAGGTCCAGTTCAGGATAATATTCATTATTATACAACATTAGTTTTTGTTTATACTAAACACGAAAAGGGGTCATTGTACTCATCATTTTGAACAATTTTTTCTATGGGACTAACCGTAAAGCGCGAAAAAAAAATCAGCTGTTCCCTACATTTGTGTTCACTTAAATCGACAAAATGTATGGAACATGTGCGGGGACTATATAGTGAACAGTGATTGTGCACAAAACAGTACATAAGTGATTACAAGAAACTTTCAGTGAATAGTTTAAGTAAATAGTACCATATAATATTGTATAGATAGTAGACTTAGTGTTAGGTTTAGGCAGTAGTAAGTGTTCATGTTATTTTTCACGTTCAAGTTTTACGTTATGTTTTTATTGATTTTATAATTTTCTTAGATAGTCCTTGATACATAGATACTAAATATATATAGTTTTACATATGTAAAAGTGGTCAAAGTTAGTGAAAAACGTAAATATTGTCACGCGGCTCTCATTACAGTAAAGTTTCGCTGTACTAAACCA
Organism: Tiliacea aurago; assembly: GCA_948098905.1. Taxonomy (NCBI): domain Eukaryota; kingdom Metazoa; phylum Arthropoda; class Insecta; order Lepidoptera; family Noctuidae; genus Tiliacea; species Tiliacea aurago. Next base: position 11,799,044 of record OX402590.1, read on the forward strand.
AATGTACAAATATTCTGCCTCGCTCTGATTGGCTAATGCTTTTAATGTACCTTTTTGTGATTGGTCGACTAGTTCTGAACCTCGAGCCCAAAATTGTATAAAAATAGGAACATTTTGTCCGTTCGACACCAGTCGGCGGCAAGCTATCTTGAAGAACACTACAAATAAAGAAGAAAGAATCCTCCAGTGGTTCCATTCCCACCAACCCAGCAGCAAATGAGGCTGCACGCCACAGAACAGCTGATTTCATTTCGCGATTTCAAGGTTGATCCCATAGAAAAAAAAAATCTAAACGATGAGTACAATGACCCCTTTTCGGGTTTAGTATAAACAAAAACTAATGTTGTATATTATACTTAAACACATTGGTGATTGTTTATTCATAATTGAGTTTTGTCCATAAAAAAATCATTAATCGAATAATAACATTTTTCTATTAGGAAGGCCATTAATTTATTTTTAAAGTTCTTAATTGTAAGTATCATGTCTAAAAAATAACGTTCGAATAACATTCCACGCTATTTTTAAGGTGAAAGAATTATGGCTTTTGCTGATCTTATCCTGGATTCCAAGCAATACCCAGTACACTTTCCATTCGATACGGATAATATTAATTTTCCCGTGACGAACTTACGTCTGCTTGGAGTAATGGGTATTATGGACCCACCTCGAGAGGAGGTTAGTTACGATTTAAGTAAGTATATCTAGTTGAGCCAGTTTAACCCATTCCTAGTATGCCTACACCCTTATTAATAAATTAGGTAATCAACCTTCAACCTAAGTAATGTACACCCTGGAGTAATGTCACATATCCTAGCTTAGGTACGTAAATTTTTTGTAAGTAGTTTTTGACCTAGGAACTGGTTAAGTAGGTAGGTATTGAAACGTTATTCCCTAGACTAACCTACATTTGCAGATATAGATTAGGTAATGACTGTAACGTCAGACTGGGGCGATATCGAGGACGTGACAGGCAGCGCGACACTTTCCATGAAATTTTCATAGAAATGGTGGTACCTATACTAGTGTTGCGTCGCGCCTGTCTGCGGGACAGCTGTACCGAGCCTTAACCCGACCTGACCAACAGGTATTCCGTAAGCCTTCGACAGGCAAGGATATACAATATTATTTTTAGTATAATTGCGAAACCCGAAACACGTGTCTAGTATTTTTATGTAAAGAATCTATGTTCAAAATTTCAAAACTGTATCATGAAAAATCACAAAGTTATAAGGTTGTTACGTTACGGGGTTGTCCATAAAAAAACATACCTACTATCGGCGCGGGCTACCCCGCGCCTGCAGGTTCGTCTTGCGCTCATTGATAATAATTTGGTAATAGGTACCTAACCGTACGGCGATTGTATCTTAAGTAATTAAATGATGATAACATTTTCCATCACACTTAAATATTTTTGGGACAAAATATAACGTAAAAAATATTGAAATCGATTCAGTTACTTATTCTGAACAAACTATATTCAGGTTTCGCATAGGTACCTATACTAAAAATAATGTTGTATAAGTTGGTACTTATTATGTGGTTTGTCTATATCAGGTACGCACAGCAATAGGGCGTGTGCGCGATGCCGGGGTGCGGGTTATGATGGTCACCGGTGACCACCCCGCGACCGCGCGCGCTGTGGCTGTAAAGGTTGGCATCGCCACCAGCGACAAATGTCACGTTGTCACTGGCAGTGAACTAAGAAGCATGACCCCAGAATTGTTACATTGGACGCTTGATAAACATCACGAAATTGGTAAGTTAAAAATATAATCGGTACCTACATCAATTCATATAAAAAAAAGTCCTAACTCACTCACTGTCTGACTGACTCATCAACGCCCAACCCAAACCCTTGGACCTAGAAAGCTGGGAGGTTCCCTTTGTGATGAGACAACGAAGGTCGGATTTTTCGAAACTCCGGTGGGCGGACGAAGTCACAGAACAAAGTGCTAGTGAAGTACAAAGTGCTAGTGGATACCTAATAATTATCCATAATACGGCTCTTACACACTCACGCAATATCGCGGGCGCGACAGGCACCGACAAATAAATTGTCCTACTAACATCGCGTAGCGCCCGCGATATGGCACCAGTCTTTACGAGCCTTTAGTAAGTACTCATACAAAACATCCTGTAACTTTAAATCATCTGTACTATAAAGTGTTTGCAAGAACTTCTCCGACACAAAAGCTTCAAATCGTCGAGGCTTGTCAGCGCGAAGGCAGCGTGGTGGCCGTGACAGGGGACGGCGTCAACGATGCGCCAGCGCTCAAACGAGCAGATATCGGCATCTCCATGGGTATTACTGGATCTCAGGTAACTTCTAATCAACTGTAAAAGCTAGCACAAATTAAGGCGGGCCGCACTGCATTGCAAAAAACTTCCTTCGTCACTTTCATAAATTTTCTATGAACCATTGCACATACAGCGAGCGAGGCGGACCTCACTGCAGCTGTAAGTAAATATGTTAGGTACTCACGTTATTTACCTGTCTGTATAGGTATCCAAAGAAACAGCAGACATAATTTTGATGGACGATAACTTTGCAACCATCGTGATAGGCATCGAAGAGGGAAGGAGGATCTACGACAACCTGAAAAAATCAGTTTGCTACATACTCATTTCTAATGTACCAGAAGTCGCCCCTGTTTTAATGTTTATCTTGTTTTCAATTCCTTTACCGTTGGGTAAGTGTACCTACAATGCAGAGATGTTATGGATATGATATTTTGGATCTGGGGGCCTAAAATGGACGCTTTGGCAGAATCATAATATGATCTGCGTACAATTCATACATACCGCAATTCATCTGTTTGACAGCTGCTATTTGACATTAGACTTCAATATATCAATTCTTATTTTGTGGACCATTTTACGAAACTCCATGCAAAACTGTCAAACTGATGAATTGCGGGACATGAATTGTACGCAGATCATATTATGATTCTGCCAAAGCGTCCATTTTAGGCCCCCAGGATACGGATATGGATATAGGAATAAAATTATATCGGTTTCGGATACGGTTACGGATATGTAATTATTTCGGATTATCCGTAAGTTTTGGATAGTTTCGGTTACGGATATAAGTTTGAAGTGAAATATAAACACAAATAATATGTTATAATTTGGTTTTATTTATAGGTTTTATGTCGTCTAGGTTATCATTAGGTATTATAATCAGTCATAATTATAGGTACTTAAGTAATTATTTAGAGATGTTATAATAATTACTAAAGTAAACCTCTGTTTCAGTGTTTCTCGAAACATGTCGTTTTATTTAGACTCCGACCATAGACGAAACTATCCGAAACTTGTGAAACGGTTACGGTTATATTTTTATTTCGAATATCCGATATCGATCCGATTCGGTTACGGTAACGGAGCTCCATAACATCCCTGCTACAATGTATGTGTTTGCTATCTATTTTTATGGCTTGCATTGGCGTCATTAAAATAATATTTTGTTGAAGGCGTAATGACTATATTGTGCGTAGACCTGGGCACGGACATGTGGCCGGCTGTGGCGCTGGCATACGAACGTGCCGAATCTGACGTCATGACGCGATCTGTTCGCAACCGTGACCCTCTCGTCTCCGCACGAATGTTAAGATTAGTGTACGGACACTTGGGTCTCATTGAATTCGCTGCTGGTATGTACGCCTACTTCGTTGTCATGGCTGAACATGGCTTCTATCCTGCCGATTTATTTGGTAAGACATAAGAATGATTCAAACAGACCTATTGGAATAAATATACGATAAAATAAACCATATTTGGTGATCCAGGTGTAAGACAAAGATGGGACAACGAAGCAGTGAGCAACTTACCAGATTCCCTCGGTCAGGAGTGGACTTACAAGGAACGTAAAGAGGTAGAGCGTGCTTCTCAAGCGGCGTACTTCGTAGCCGTGGTACTCACTCAAATGATGAATGGCGTCATTTGCAAGACCAGATATAACTCTTTGTTTCATGTCGGTAAGAGTAATGGAACTTCTATAATTAAATGTTGGGCTCCTGCCAATGTTACAGCTCAATAATTCATAGATAAAGCAATCAAAAGGAATATTTGTCGGTGATTTCCAGGAATGAAGAATAAAGTTTTGAATATGGGGCTTGTATTTGAGCTATTACTTTCATGCATTATTTGCTACACACCTGGATTAAATACTTTTTTCCACACTTATCCTCTCCGTCTAAGATGGTAGGTACTGCCAGTTATTTTAATTTATATTTTAAAATTTCGGTTTTGCCTGTATTGTTATTAAAACAGATTTTGCTTACAGGTGGTTCCTGGCTTTACCATTCTGTTGTTTCATGTTTGCGTTTGACGAATTTAGAAAGTACTGTATTAGAAGAAAACTTTTTGGAGGATGGTATAATAGATTAACGTATTATTAATTTATTAATGTTGTTATTTTTATTTAATATTAAACACCCATGTTAAAGTTTCCTGTTCTAATTTAAGGAGCAACAATACGTTGATACCATGAATACGCTGCATCCGTTGATAACTGTTATATTTTTAGTTTATTTATATAGGTAGCTACTATATAATGTATTACAGGCTTACTTTTAACTGGCTCGGTACAGTTTAAAGCGTTATAGAAATTCGAAATAAAACAAAAGCATCCAGAAAAAGGAGTTTACTGGATTTATCACTTTACATTTTGATCACACACATAGTCAGATCTAAATAATACGAATTAAACAGTTAAGTACTTACCTAATTTTTAATGAGCAAACATAATATGACATATCAGGATCAGGTCACATGAACAACATCACAATAGTTTTAAGGTCAGTGCACGACTACGGACCTTGGTTTCAGGAAGTGAGCGGACGCTACCTTATGCTCTTAAATTACATAAAAATAATAAAATTAACAAATTGTTCATCTAACAGTTCGCATGATTCAAAATAATGTATATCTCGTTAAAGCGCGCTTACAAGTATTTGTGCCGCATTTTCACTTCCGGAATAGGAATGTTGTTTTTAATTCCTCTAAAGTGATTGATTGGTCCAGGCAGTTAATAGGAATAAGTAATACCTTTCAATCGCTTTTAGAGATTTTAAAAACTTTGGTTTAGTACAGTCACACAGCAAAGGTAATTATCATCTAAAAACAATATTTTAGATTAAACATTGGTATTATTTTACCGTCGACATGAAATGCGCTTGTAGGCATAGGAATGATTTGACTTTTCTTAAATTATGCAATTACCCATCAGATAAGGCACGAGTAAATAAAACTATTTTAATCCCTTCTTTATAAGTAATGATTCTAAACTAGTAAGCATGTAGTATAATTCATAATCCTATAAATAAAGAGTAGGTAACAATCAACTATTATAACTTCAAAATATTTTGTTCTAAAGCATCGTCATTCTTTTAGTTACTGCTTTGATGGCTTGGCAATAACTTAAGTGTTGGCGATATAATACCTACCACGTAACTATTCACTTCAAACAGTTGTTTGATTGTTTCTTTGACATATCGGTAAGCAGATGAAATATTTACAGGCTCTTCACATGACAAACTGCAAAGTTATGAAACAAACGATCTCGAGCAGAACCTATAAACAGTTTCAACTGTTTCAGTCTGAATTTTTGGCCAAAATGCTGACTTGCTGTTAGTCACTTAATCCCCGCCATTTTCTCCAGCTATCCTTTTGTACTAAAAGCTCTCGGTAATCTACTGTTTGAAGTAGGATAGACACTGCTGACCTACTACCCTAATTTTACGTAAGAATCAATTGACAATTTGCTTTACAAATAGATACTTAGATACAGTTTCGCAAAAGACATTAGTAAAATTCAAAGAGATAAAATCCCATTCTAAAGACGACAAAGCGTATTTTTATTAAAAAACTCTACAGTAGACAAAATGCATGATCAATCAAAAATTAATGCTAAAACTCATTATTAATATCTCATCTGCTGCGTCTTAATTAGAGTAGATAAAAAGTAACTAATCAATAAATATCAATATAATATGAAAATATAACACCTACTTATTTACATTACTATCATAATAACACTTTTAGATAAACGTTTTGCTTCCTATCTTTAATGTCAGGCAAGTTTGATATGACCCATAAGTATCTAAGATATAAACAAGCAATAATATGTTATTAGTCATTGAACTAAATTATATCAAACGATAAGTACATAGTCCACAATCACTCGTACTTACACATGTACACATAATTTGGCTCAATTTTACGTATTTTCTAAAAGTTTTAAGTTTAAAAGTTGTATATTTCAAAATTGTTTACAATAAGCTCCGGTATACCTACTCAGAAATGTTTTAATAATATAAGATTCACGAATCAAAGATCTCTAACATTTACAATAGTCCTTTCAAAAGAGAATTTACTGCCTTTTAAGATTTTTACTACTAATAAGTTTTAGAATAATGCAGGATGGGACCTCCTGTAAATTGCCTTATTGTAGCTAGGTTTTTTAAAAAAAAAACAAAAATCATGTTATGAATAACAAGAATGAATACGAATGTCTGATTTTATTATTTTAAAATCTCGGAATTTTAACTTTTTGATTATAATAATTCTTTGTCTTATTCTGGTTATTACAGATTGTGATTTAGTTTTGTGGCTAACAATCCATATTACTATTTAATTGATCCATTCCATGGTATTACATATAGTCTTTTCTTATTATAATATACCTAGGTACAAAATATACCTTCACCAATTACTTACATTTGAGCGTAGAATTTTGAGCTAACTTGGGAATTACATTGCATTGCTTAGTTAACAACGAAATGTATCTATCAAATCATATTTTTACACCGTCTGCGAATTAAATTGAGCCTATAATTCGGATATTTACTCAATTGCTGTTTACCTATACATATGTACTTACATAGATGAGGTAATTTGTTAGTTGTTGCACATACGCGCGGCGAGGATTGCATTGAGGTTAGGCTGAGTTCGCATGTCAGCTATAGAATGTCTGGCCTTTATGAACGCCTCTTCACGAATAACATCATCTTGAAGAATGCATCCAATTATCTTAGCTACAATTGTCGACGGTGGAACATGAGGATTCCCTGAAATCGTACAAACTGAACTAGTTATCTTCGATCTTAATGTAGTGTAAGGAAACATAAAAACAAATAGGTAGGGTCAAGTGTCCAACAATGAAACATTCGTACACATTAAAACACTGTAATATTTCTAAAATGCGGCGTTGTCAGATCGTGCATTATATCGCGTAAGGACACTCTCGAGAACTCCCCGCCCTACCCCAGTTTGCAGCGGCGCCGCGTGAGAGCAGACGTTTCTGCGGAGCATTTTTTATTTTTTCGACAAAAATGTAAGTATTTTTAGCATTGTTTATAGATTTTTCATTAAATGATGGTTGCAAATTTCATGTTTTTCATGATTACCTAGCATTAAACATATTTCGTAGATTAACGTGAAATAGATCTTAGATTAAAGTGTTACAATTTAGTGGTCTTTTTTTTGAGGTTTTTAAAATAAACCATAGGTGGTCGACAATGAAACAGTTGCACAATGGACACAATGAAACAGTGTTTCATTGTGTCCATATAACTTCATATACTTACTAATATTTTTGTGGCTAGAAATTAATCTTAACATTTGATATTTGTTTTTCTTTTAAGATGGCGCGTACTAAAGCACTTCAAAGAAAAAAGGGAGATCATTCAAAAGAAAATATGCTTCGAGCTATACTTATGTACAGAAAGGGAAAGAGCCTGAGAAAAGCTGCACAAGAGTGCGATGTTCGGTATCCTACGCTGTTTCGCTACCTAAAAAAATACAAGGATATGGATGATGCATCCCTAGCAGCTCAAAGATTGACTCCAAACTATGAAGTTAATCAAACTTTTACAGTCGAACAAGAAACAGCACTTAAAGAATATATTGGAGAATGTGCATTAAAATTTTACGGATTAAGTACCAAAGATGTGCGCCGTATATCTTATCAAATGGCGAAAATTAATCAAATTAAATGTCCCGCTAGTTGGGAAAAAGACCAAATGGCAGGCATTGAATGGCTTCGGTCTTACAAATCAAGGCATCCAGAATTAACACTGAAGAAGCCTGAAGCGTGTAGCATAGCACGTGCTACCGCATTCAATAATGAAACTGTCAGGGCTTTCTTTGATAACCTGAAAAATGTCATGGAGCGTCATCCTTCCTTTGGTAACGGTTGTAGAATCTACAACTTAGACGAAACTGCAACAACAACCGTTCAAAAGCCGCAAAAAGTTATGGCGCCTAAAGGCAAACACAATATTTGTAAGATAACTAGCGGTGACCGGGGTATATTAATAACAACATGTGCAATTGTATGTGCATCAGGACAAGCGGTACCTCCAGCTCTTGTTTTCCCGAGGAAACTTTTTAAAGATTTTATGATGAATGGAGCTCCACCAGGATCTCTTGGACTAGCAGCTCCAACCGGGTGGATGAATGCGGACCTATTTTTAAAAGTTATGGAGCATTTTATTAAACACACGTCTGCGAGCCCAGAAAACCCTGCTCTAATTATAATGGATAACCATGAATCCCACCTCAGTATTAAAGCCTTAGATTTAGCTAAACAAGCTGGAGTAACAGTACTTACACTGCATCCACATACGACTGCAAAGATGCAGCCGCTTGATGTGGGCTTAAATGCCCCCTTTAAAGGCTATTATAATAGAGCCGTAGATTCGTGGCTGATGAGGCATCCTGGTAAGCAAATGACTATTTACAATGTCGCTGAGTGTGTGGGCCAGGCATACGCAAAAGCAATGACGCCAGTTAATATTGCGTCTGCTTTCAAAAAATGCGGAATTTTTCCGTATGACCCAGATGTTTTTACAGAAATCGACTTTATGCCATCTTTGGTGACCGATAGAGAGCAACCGGGGCCATCTCATTCAGCTACTGCTCCTGATGAACTTTACCTTAGTGAGAATCTTGTTATTCCTACTTCAGAGGTAGAACGCGCTGAGAGTCCCTTATCTGATGTGACACTGGCGGTGAGTCCATCAATACTTGAAGCTGACGAATTTCTATTTGAGGAAACTCCCGAACAAGCCACCGAAGTTGCGTGTGGTTTGAAGGATATCGAAATTCCCACGAGGATGTCTAACGAATCAGGTTCTCCATCACTGTTTAGAGAGACAACTCCTCCTGTAGAAGAAATTCGTGCAAGTTCTTCTGGTATTTATACAAATTTCAAATCGCCTATGGAATTTATGGCTCCATTGAAGGCTGGTCCACGGACCGGAAAGCGCAAACCCAGAAAGCTAGGAAAAAGTATGGTGGCGACTGACACACCAGAAAAAAACCGGATAGCTGAAGAACGAAAAAAAACAGAAAAAAGAAAATCAGCGGCAAAGACAACTAAACGGCCAGTTTTGATGGACAAAGGAGGAAAAAAGAACCCCAAAATCGCAAGGATTAAACCAGAAACGAGTAGTGAGGAAGAGGAGGAAGTAGTCTACACGGAAGAAGGTGATTCTGATATGAGCGAATTTAATGAGGAACTAGATGACGATGGGTTACCTTTAATAACAGAAGATTTCAAAAAACTTGCTCGCACACCCCAAGAAGGTGATTACCTGCTTGTTTTACTGGACTCAAAAAAACTGAAGGTCTACTATGTCGCGGAGATAACGGAAGTCATAAATACTAATAAATTCGGAGCTTCGTTCGTGAGACTAAAAGTCAAAGATAATATGAAATTTTACATGCCGTTGGAACCTGACCTTTCAGAAATTCACATGAATGAAATAAAAATGATTCTTCCTCCGCCACAAATAAACGGATCGAAATCCAGAAACTCAACTTATGACTTTCCTGTCCATGTGACACCAAATATGAAGTTGCGTTAATTTTTCAATTTCTTTTGTTAATTTTCGTATTATTTCTCTTGTTATTATTTTTTAATCGTGATTTTAACTGTCGTTTTAAACTGACATTTAGTCATTACAATGTAGCCAATTATTCATAACTTTCTCCTATTACTTGTGATTTTCTTAATTTTAAGACTTGTTAGTCGTTAAGTGATATCTTAATGCAAAGTGATCTCTGTCAATTTTTATAGTAATGTAATGGTTGTGATTTTATACTTCTGAGACTGATTTAAGTGCCTAAAAAGTTGTAAGTCATTATTGCTTAACTAGAATTTAATTAACAAGTGCCATAAATATAACATATTATTTAGTAATTTTGTCGCCTATAGTTTTTTATAAATTGTAAGGCGTGAAGTCTGATTACGGTTAAATTAAGAAAGAAGTAAACCTTTTTTGATTGAAGCATTTTTTGTCATTCACCTACTCCATAAATTACACAAAATATGAGACAGACACTATTCATTATTATGTTTCATTGTTGAATTTGTGGTGTTTCATAGTGTACACCACAGTGGACACAATAAAACATTTCCCATTTCTTAGTTTTTATTTTTTTGTTGATTGATTACACATTAAATTAAAAAAATATAAATGACATCCATTAACCAATAAAATTGCCTGTATACCTGTAAAAAATTAGACATAAATCTGTAAAAACAAAAGGTGTATGAGACTTTGAATTTTTAGTGTTCCATTGATGGACACTTGACCCTACGGTATAGTTATGCGTTTGTAGGTACTTCAGCGTATTAATGTTTATTTAGCACAACGGTAGCTGGTAACATACTCTCAAAGAATTAGGTGGGGTTCCTATTTGGTCCATTACCAGTAGGTACCCACCTAATTCTAGAATACTAATATAAAAATATTTTCCCGCTTATAAACGAGTAAAGACTGAGGTAAGTAAGCACGAGATAAGACACACGCTTTTAAAGTACCACATTCACGGTCATTTGGCATGATCAACTGGCGTGGCGCCCTGCTATATAATGCCTATAATGTTCCCACTGCTGGGACACAGGCCTCCTCTCTTCGAGAGGGACTAGGCTGTAATCTACCACGCGAGCCCAGTGCGGGTTGGTAGATGTCACATGTCTTTGAATTGTTGGTTCGGGGACATGCCGGTTTCCTCACGATGTTTTCCTTCACCGCTAAAAATGATCGTGAGTGTCGAATGACGAAGAAAATTTTCGGCGACCTGCCAGTCCACGGGTCTACCGTAATTCGCGTAATTCCAATTAATACCTAATAACAACGACATAGCAGTCACATTGCCACTTCACTATTTAGAGTGATGCCATACGGAATGAAGCCGTGAGTGCACGTTTTTGATGTACATAAACGGATTGGAGTCACGTCAAAAATGATCATTCCAACTGACCTTGAATTATATTTTAGTAACCAATTCCAATAAAAATAGGGTAGGACGAATTTGGTGATGATGAGGTTTTTTTAAAGTAGCTAACATAAAATAAGAAATACTGTTATTTCTAAATGTTTTTACCACAATCTTAATAAAGCCTAATAAGGTACCCTACCCTATTTTTTACCGTTTTTCGATAGCAAAAGTGAAAGAAATTAAATATTCAAAAAATGTTGCTCATAACTACCCACTAAATCTAATAGGACACAGACATCACAATAATGCTAGGTACTTACTGCACTGCAATCTCAGGAACTTGATATGACCTACGACAACTCGAAGAAACGGGTTTCATAAAGCGGCATACAGGCGTGCAGTGTTCTGTTAGTAATTTTATTAAAATTGTTACTGTTGTTAGTATTAACTCCTTCACCAATACAATAAACCAGGAAAATGAATATTATCAAGGTGAATAATTAAACTAATGATCGGTATTAGGTGAGCTACTTTGGGATACGAATGTCGATTTTTTACTACCAAAGGGTTTCTCAGCAGCTACGTTTTATGACTGGACATTTTATATTATTATTTATTTGAAAAGGGATTCTTATACGCAACAGCCCCGCGCCGGAGGCCGGACTACTTCAAAGTACGTACCAAAAGCTTTTATTCGTTTTCGAAAACTAGACTATTCCGTTCGAACTGGCGTCGCGAGTCAGTTCTTTCGTCATATTAAAATTATAAATCTTGATAATTCATTTTGTAGGTACGTAGGTACCTATTTTACCTGAATATTTCCGACTAGCTTCCGCCAGCGGCTTCCACGCATGATACCTTTATAAATTATAGCCTATGTTACTCAGCGATGAATGCAGCATTCTACTTGTGAAAGGATTTTTAAAATAGTAGTTTTCGAGTTTATCCATTACAAGCAAACATACAAAAAAAAAATCTTTATAACATTAGTTTAGTTATGCGGTAACCCATGAAATTACCTTACTCTAAATAGCTCACATAATTAGAATCACTGTTACTAATATAGTTTTTGTATAAATAAAATATGATATTATTATGAGACACAATGCCCTGTGTTCTAAAGTCAGTAAGGTTAAATAATGTTTATCCCTGTGAATTACTGAAATCTAAAAATAAATTTGTTAAGCTGATTATGAACTATTAAATGTGTTGTTTTTGTTAGTGTGCGTCATTCGATGGAGAATTTTTACTAGCAAAATTTTACGCTTATAATCCGCTTGAACCCGGAATTAGGCTATTAGGACCTTATGGCAGTTTTTAGATGCGCGACACTACGTCACCTCGGTTTTGTATTCAGAATATTTTCATTCATAGTACAAGTATCTAACCTTATAATACAGCCTACATTATGTCTAAGATTTATATTGTATTTTATCAATTTTAATTTTTGAATAAATATTTATTATTATTATTCATGGTAGCAGTACCTAGAGACGTTTGTAATATGTTTACATAAAAAAATATTAGGATGTAAAGTTGCTAAGATTATGTAAGGCAAATTAATTTGATGTGAAATAATGTATAATAACTAAGTCTACTTTATTTTATAGTAAACCTGATTTTTTATTTTTGTTAAAAATTCTCCATGAATAGACTTCAACGCAATGGCATGTTATTACCAACCAATTGACCCATTCGGAATCGTAATAGACACCACTTACCTGTAAGACCTCTGTATCCGAATATACCACAGTCGTGCATACGCATTGAATGCTGCTCATTTTTTATGAAATCTTCCGTGCTTATGCCTTTGAGCTAAAACAATATTAAAATATTAGTAAAAAATAAGCAATAGCAGTTCATAAAAAAATCAGTGCTTATCAGAAGTGGATTCAAAATATTACAATTGAATGAAAATAGATAAAACTAACTTTAGATGGCGCTAAAAATCTGTCGGGTATCCTTTGCAATTTCTGCTGCTTTTCACTTGGGCCAAATCCCAGAGCAAGCAAAACTGACTCAGCATCAACTTTTCGAGCTCCCAACACATTTAAAACTGAGCTGCCACTTGATCCACTGTTATCAGACTGAAAAAGGTTACATCAAATCAATTGTAATACATCAGCTGTTATAAAATGGCATAATCATGAACACTGTGGTTCAGTTATTCTGCTATAATATACAGGTGACAGTTACCTGGAGAGAATGATCTCTAAACAATGGATTTTTGAACTTTGGAGAATATCCCTCTGATTGTATGGAGTGGTCCCGCTGCAGTCTCTTAACATTTGTTTTCTGGGGAGTGCTAGTCAGTAGTGCACTATCAAGTGATTTTCTTTTCCATGCTTCGTTTAAAGGAACTTCTAAGTTTAGGTCATCTTCCACCTTTTTTTTTATGGGTTCTATGACTGTGTTTTCAGTCACTGATTCTTCTGCCTTGCTATCATCAGACTTGGGCTCAGTGATCTTGACCTCTTCAGTGTTTTCAGTCTCGGCTGCTGAGTCAGCTGGCAAGGAATCCAGCCACTGTTGTACCGGACTACTGCGCCGCATGTCGTCAATCACTCCACTTAACCAACCTCTAACTTTCCTTTCTATTATTGTTGACACAGACTCATTAAATGTATCTACAAAAACAATGATTGTATTATAACACCAAAATTAAGTTAAAATCTTTGTATTGGTGGTGTATGCACACTTATTTCAAAAGTAGATAAATGCATCTACAAATAATTGAATTTGTTATTAAAAATAAACTTACTACAGAATTTTAAACACTAAAGAATGTACTACATATATAAACCAGACAGAATTGATACCTTAACAATACCTGTAAATTTTAGTTTCAACAAATATTATAAACGTAATCAGGTTTATAGCAAACAATAAACAGCTAAGCAAAATGAAGTATAATATTTTTTTATTCTTTATCTTATTAAAAATATGTAAGTACAATTAATATATATTTTTAGATTTTCGAAAAACTGCCTATTGTTACAAAGTTTATTGAAATTTATGATAATTTGGACTAACTACCTACCCATAATGACCTAATATACAATACTCAAGTGAAAATGCATTTATTACTTACACACCAAAGTACATAGAAATGGCAAAAAGCAATGATTTGCGTTATTTGCGGATTTAATAAATTTGGAAATGGACATTAGTGTTTGTTTATGATATCTTTAACAAGAAAAACACTACGGTAATGTAGCTGGTGAAACCAACCTTGCTTAGGATCCATCTCCAGTCAAGGTAACGCTGCATGCAATACGAGGAAGTTCATGAATTAACGTGCAAGATGCGTTCGATGGTCACAAATACTCTTTTAATACCTACAATTTTCCAGAAACGAAAATACTACATGAAATATATTCATGACTTACCTTGAATTAGACAAAATGTGTTTTTGAATCCTTCAACTAATTAAGCACTGGTTACATACATTTGATTTCGGACAATAATTTTAGAGAAACCACTTTTCCTGTTAATTTACGTCTGATTTAATCATTTACTCAATTTATTAAAAAAATACGTATTTACATTGCAATCCGCTAACTATCAGCAATGACATACACCTGAATCTGTCTGAATCTGACTTTACTAGTGAGTGACCAGTGTTGCCAACTCAGTTTTTTAAAGAGAGCTAGAGTACCTTCGAAAAAGAGCTAAATTTTTGAAAAAAAAAGAGCTAAAATAAAAGAAAGTTTAAAAATCAACATTTTAATTATTAATATAGAAAAACATAACATGATATTATTTTTTGTTAGATTAATGAGAGTTTTTTTTTATTCGTCGTCAGAACTATCGAAATTGTGGGTTACTAATTGTAATCCACTTGTGCTTGGTCCTGAGTTTTCCACATCATATGTTGCCATGGTACCAATTTTATTTATGACTTCTTTTGGCACTTTATAGTCGTGGCAGCATTTTTTTGTCCGTCGTAATCCAGATCTGACAGTTAAAATCGCATTGGTGGTGTCATTTTTAAGTCCGTTTGACCATGGCAATGAAATCATTGCAAAAGCTGACATTTTGCTTGTTGCACTTTCCTATACTAATTTATTGTAATTCGCACTACAACTATACAAATAATCAACACAGTACTCCACCACGATCGTACACCAATTATCAAAATCAAAGAATGAATTATCGAACGAAACGTAGTAAGTACATAAATGAAACGAACGAAATAAAACTATACGGTAATTCCCCGCCCGTAGTTCAAATCACAGACTAAATATGGCTCGATGTATTATTTTACTCGTTGGTCTGCATGAAATTCGGATACACACCTAACATTTTGAAGAACAGAAGTTTGTTTTTCATGCATTGGAATGGAGCTGAAATTTTAAAATAGAGAGATAAGATAAGAGCTAAAGAGCTAACATCGTTTTTATGGAGCTGATTAATTGAAAATAGAGCTAAATTTAGCTCTAAAAGAGCTAAGTTGGCAACACTGTGAGTGACTGACGTATTCATCAACCACAACCCCAGGGTACGTTCCGAGTTGTGCTGTAATCGATTTGAGCGCAATTACACCCGTTTCGAATTAGAATAGATTAGAATACTCTAATAAGTACACCATAAAAGTTACAGATATAAATCGCACATCGGCAACGAGAGTGTCACAACACATAAAAATACGAAATTGAGATAAGTATGCCATGAGAAAGACAATCACAGACTATCTGCTAAAAAAACGTCATAATATAGTGTCATCCTTCGCCGAGAGATGGCATACCCTTTTTCACTGAGCCACTTTCCTACCTTTTGTAGCGCAAACAGTGTCACATCACCAGGGCTAGTCGACTCTTACTGTCGAATCAGGGACATACCTACGGGGGCCAGATTTATGTTGCCAAAAATATAATAAAGTATTCTTTTATGTTTTTTGGCAACATTCAAATTAAAAAAAAATACTGTCAAAATCTTGAATTTTACAGTGTTGCTATATTTTGTTGTAAAGTTTACCTCAATCATAGTTAAATTTATCATTTATCTCCTTTGGTAAAAAAAGTTATTAACAATAAATAAAAGGACATATTTCACGTAAAATTGTTTATATTGATTACTGTGCCCCTAGCCATCCGTCTCTACAAGTCTATAGTACATAGCTGCGTAAAACACTTAACATAGAAGAAATAATAAACAAGATTTTGAGGAAGGTTAAAACATGACATAGCAACACACAGCATAAAAATGTCTACCTGTCTATCTCGCGCTTGTTGAGTCGTTTTCATTTTTTGTTGAGTTGAGTAATATTTCTGACTTTCTGTTCAGTTTAATTGTGTTTCTGTTTACGATGAAAGAACACAAAAGGAAGTGCTTCATGTGTGGCTGTTCGAGTGAAAATCCAGCTATAACTCTACATCGGTTTCCAAAACCGGGAAGTAAGAACTATCTCCGGTACGTATCTTCTTATATTTGTCAGACTTGTATGTAGTCCTTACACATAATTATTTATCTACTATTTTACACACTATATAATAATGATTTCCTGGTTCGACACTTCCATCTACCTCGTCTCAAAAAATTACGGTCAATGCTGAACGTTGTACAGACGTCCGCCCATAAGACGACCCACCGACCGCTAAACCAACCTAAACCATAATTAAAGAATTGTCTATAAAAACATATTGTTTCTTACAGTTGCGAACTATGGGCGAAATTCTGTTTCCCTCATGGAAAGTGGTCTTCGCCTGATTTCCAAATGAAGATTTATAATGAACATCGAATGCTGTGCAACACACATTTTAAAGAATCTTCTTACGTGGACTTCACTACCAAGAAACTACGTAGGCATGCTGCTCCTGAAGAAAATTTTGTACAGGTTAGAATATTCCAAATACTTCCCAAGTTGTTACGATTTTAACAAATATAACTTATACTCCATAATACTACAGGACGACATTAACAGACTTGTAGAATGGTGCAAAGTAAACAAAATGCTTTTTCCAATATTAGTAAAGAACACTACATGTAGTTCACTCATAATAAAAAAGTGCTTGAGAATAAATACTACATAAAGGGAGTTGAAATAAAGAAACTGCACAAAATTGGCCACCCGCAAATTCAACTCGATCAAGCACTAAAGTTCAATGTGCACATCCTGTATTTTGTCTCAAGACCTTTCAAGGTATTGGGATTTGTTTTGCGAAATAGTAAGGAATTTAAAAGACCTTTTCAACTTTTTTTTTTACTTTAGTTTGTCCAATCCTACAATATAGTTCCATGGTATGGAATCTGCATTATGAGGTTTGCTCGTAGCGATTAGATAGTGTCGAAAAACTATTCCTTTACCGTCTGTGCTACGGAGATCACTTGGCTAAACAACTCACTAGCAACACTGACAGGTCGAAACACATCATGGATACTCTAACCAGTTGTAGGAAGAATCTAGACTGCTTCATCATCATTCTCCTCCCTTATCCCAATTTATTTGTGGTCGGCGAACATGTCCCTTTCTTACATACCTACTTCTCTATTAGTCATCTTCTCGGTAGTCACTCCCTTTCTAGCCTATATGCCTTGTTGTCACAGTCATGACGTGCAGCTTCCGACCATTTGTCTTTTTGTGCTCGTGATTATACGAGTATGTAGATCTGTTTTGTGTAATATTTACCTTCGAGTTTATAAGATATGTTTTCGTATGCACATGTTTCTGTGACAAATAAAATTATTTTTCTTGCTATATCATCTTTCACACAGTCCATCAATCGTATCTTTGATCTTCCCCTACTTTTATAGCCATCGACATCCATACTCATAACTTTCCTCACGACATTTTCCTCATTCCTCCGCATCGCATGCCAATACGTTAAAACCGATTTCACCGCAACCGATTTCTGCACAACTTTTCAGTCATCGGTGCCACTTTCAGACTTCCTCTTATGTACTCATTTCTTATTCTATCCATTGGTGTCGACCACATATCCCTCTTAGCATTCTCATATCGGCTAAATTTTTGTGGCGAAACATTTTGCTCCATACAAGACAGCAGGTCTAAACCATTGTTCTATATATCTTGACCTTAAATTAAAGGGGGATGTGGGAGTCGCAGACTACATCATCATTCACAAAATATTGAGTGGAACAATCAGGTACGGTCAGCATCAAAAGTTGATGACCACATTCAAATTTTCAAAATCACTGTACATTATATATTATTATTTATATTATTGATTTTGAAAATCTAAATGTTCATCAACTTTTGATGTTGACCGTACCATTATGGTTACCCATTGAGAGGGTTTTCGAAAGGGTTTTTCTAAGCGGTTAAACAAAAACCCATACGATATGGGTAACCCTTATGAACGGCTTAAATTAAATTTTGGTAACCCATTGCAAGGGTTTTCTATAAAAACTCATACGGTGTGGGTAACACTTTTGAACGGTTTAATTTAAGCCATTCAAAATTACCCACACCGTATCGGTTTTTGATTAATTGCTTAGAAAAACCCTTTCAATGGAAAGGGTTTTCGATAGGGTTTTTCTAAAATGGTAACCAAAATGGTCCCTGGGTAGAATAGAGATAGAATTGGTCATGCTACGCGTGCTTGGCGGATATCGAAATAACATAAAATTATGATTTTTTCATGTTACTGGGTTTCAACCTATTGAATGGGTTATCGTGTAACCCTTTCACTGGGTTTCAAGTATAAAACCCGTTCAATGGGTTATCATGTAACCCTTTCAATGGGTTTCTAGTATAAAACCCTTTCAATGGGTTACATCATGATAAAGGTAAATGGGTTACCCCTTCAAAAGGCTTAACTCTTAACCGGGATTGTACGGTCCCTGGGAATAATAGATTACAGTGAACTTTTCCGACGCTTAAAACATACAATTTGTTTTACATCCCCGGCTCAAATACTAACCTTGTTCATTACACCGCTCTGCCAAGACTCAGGGCAATATAGCATGTTAGCTAAATCTACGAATTTAGACATCTGCGAATCTCTGTCTATGTATAAGAAATTTTTAATAAATTTAATTTAAGTATCTCTAAATGTTATATTTTCTTCTTTCTTTTTTTTTTGTTCTCTAAAGAATTATTAACTTTTCCAAATTGTAACTATTTATTAATATTTGAACTTTGTTAGCCTAGTTATTAACTTAATTGTGCATACATCTTTTATTGGAGATTCTAAATCAATAAATAAATATTATATTTAATATTTTCAGATAACACAAACTCTTCCACAGCATTCTAATGAACCTGTGGCAGGTCCCTCACATCAATTGCCACTGCCAGATGTCACAAACCAGGCACAATCAACCAGAAAAAGTAATGAAGGAGCCTATGATAAGGTAAATATTTTAATAGGGTTCCATAATCAAAAGGGTGTTAATGGAACTATTACTAAGCCTATTATGCCTGTTCATCTGTAACAAGGCTTTATCTCAGAATCTCAGTAATGGTAAGAGATAGCCCATTTAAATTTATTATTTATTTTTCAGATAAAACAAATTCTTCCACAACATACCAATGAACCTGTGGCAGGTCCCTCACATCAAGGGCCACTGTCAGATGTCACAAACCAGGCTCAATCAACCAGAAAAAGTAATGAAGGAGCTTATCATATGGTAAATATTTTAATAGGGTTCCATACTCGAAAAGGTGTTAATGGAACTATTACTAAGCCTATTACGTCTGTCCACCTGTCAAAAGTCTTTATCTCAGTAATGGTAAGAAATAGCCCGTTGAAAATATAATTTAATTTTCAGATAATACAAACACTCCCACAACATACCATTGAACCTGTGGCAGGTACCTCACATCAATGGCCACTATTAGATGTCACAAACCGAGCAGGCAGAAATATTCCACAGGTATTGTTTTCGTTTTAGAACAGTTATAACTATAGCAGATTTTTTTTTATTTTTTTTTTCATTTATGATGGGTTTGCTCAGTCGACGATGGAGTGAGCTTACCCAGAAGAAGCCTGTTCACTCTCACTTTGTAGAGATTAGGGTTGTATGCGTTCGGAAACACAGATGCAGGCAGAGAGTTCCACTCTTTAAAGACAATTGGAAACGCTTAGTGCGAATTGGTAGAATAGCAACCAGGAAGGGATGGTAACCTGTAGTGCGTCTAGATGTCCAATAATAGATGGGGGCCGGTGGAATGAGGTTGTGGAGGTCTTGGGCACACTCACCGAAGTACAATCTGTAGAAGACCGACAAGCAGGCAATCTTGCGGCGATGGGCCAAGCTGTGAAGCTTGGCATCCAACAGTTTTCCGTCGCCAATGAGCCTCATTAATAATAACAGTGATTTAGATCTAGAATTAGAATCTATGCAAAGGCATTCTTATTTCTTTCTCATCTCGCTACTAAGTAACTGCTAGGAACCGTCTCAGTTAAGTGGTAGGCCTACAAATAGGTGTCTATAATATTATTCTGAAAAATAATAAATCTTTTTCATTCTTTTCAGGTGGTGACAACTCCTTTATATCATCCAAATGAACCTGTGCCAGGTTCATCCCACTCATCACCATTGGCTCTGTTTAAAAAGATTAAAATAGAAAGAGAAATACAATCTGCATCTATACAACACATGATACAGACTAAACCAGGACAAACAAAAACTGAAAAAGAAAAGCGATTGCAAAGTAAATGCAGAAGGCTAATAAAAAATATTTGTTACCTTAGGGAAAGAGTGAAAACCCTAAAAAATCGTGCAGTTTTAAACATTTTAGAAAAGGATGATAGTGTTAATATATTAATTAAAAATAAGATTTCATCCTCATTTGCATTGCTACTTCAGAGCCAAATTAAAAACTTTAAAAGGAAATCAAAAGGCCGGAGATGGACACCTGAAGCTAAGATTACAGCACTGAGATTATTTAAGAGATCACCCACATGCTACCGCTTGCTCAGGAGATTATTTTGCTTACCTGCACCATCTACATTAAAGGCATTGTTAAATAAATTAGATATGGGTGTTGGGATGAACAAACAAGTTTTCAGTGTATTGGGAAACTATATCAAAACACTGAACAGCTCAGATAACCAATTTCTATTAATGTTTGATGAAATGTCAATCAGGAAAAACCTATATTATAATAAAAAGTTGGACATTATTGAAGGTTTTCAAGACCATGGGTCACAGGGACGTACACCTGAAGTAGCTTCTTATGCTTTAGTGTTCATGGTTGCTGGTATACGGAAAAAAGTAAAGCAACCTGTTGCCTACTACTTTTCTGGAGCGTCTGTAACAGCAGATAGGCTCGCTGTACTTTTAAAAGAGGTAATGTAATTATTGTTATTCTCCTTATCTTCATGGGCTTCGCACGCACTACGATTAAATGCGTGTGGTTTTGAATTGCCAAACTGTTATTAATCATTTGTTTTCTATATTTCAGATTTTACAACACTGCTTTGAAGCTGGTCTAAACATATCCGCTTCAGTGTGTGACCAAGATGGGGTCAACAGAAAAGCATTGCGCCTTCTTGGTGCTTCGGTAGAACACCCACACATTGTTATTGATGATAATGAAGTAGTCACGTTGTTCGACACGCCCCACCTGCTTAAGTGCTTTCGGAATTTGTTTTTAAAGTATAACATTCTCACTCAGTTGCAGAAAGCTCACCATTAACACTTCATTACATAAAGCAACATTATCGCTAATGAATTCATTACTTTAATGAAGTTGCACAAACAAATTTTAGATAGCATTAGACATTTTTAATGCCACTTTAGTTAAAGAAGACTTTAAACAATATTGCCAGGAACAAATTACCATATTGAACGAAAAGAGTGAACATTTGCGTTCTGTTATTATCCGTACGTACAAGTACACCACAATTTTAGAATAAAATAAAGTAAATGTAGTTGATTTATGTGTATTCAGTGTACTCTGTGGTTTAATGTAGTTTAAATAATCTGGTTTAAAGGGGGATGCGCTAAGGTAGCCCGCGAAATTCAAATTTACCAACGTTTTTTGCAATTTTTATACTTCTGATTCATATTCTAATGATTATAATTCTGTAAAGCCATATTGGTTATGGCCGCGAATCATAATTAGATCAACATACGTGTTACTGACCTGCAAATTGCAAAAAACGTAATAAAATTTGAATTTTGCGGGCTACTTTAGCGCATCCCCCTTAATCTAATAATTTTAACATGTGTGCAGTCTAGAGCTCCGGCCACACGTGGAAATCCATCAATTTCATAAAAACCTTCTGCAACTCTACGTAGTTCCGTCCGGTCTGGCATTTTAATATAGAGGTGGCTTAATTTTGCTAGCTCACGGGATACTTTTTGTATAAACAAACTGACAAACAACCCGACCCAACCTGTTTCCGACAAACTGTTGATTTATTTATGTTTATTAAATCACCCAATACCTACTTGCTGGAAAGATCCAGTGGCGAAAAATCTCAAACATATTAAAAGCTGTGTCAGGCCATTAATGGATTTATTTCTTTGCGTCACTGGTTCTAAATCTTAATCAAATAGGTTACAAATTTGAAGAACTGCCTCCTTGGAAATTCTATACTTTACACGAAACTCTTTTCCATCATGTTTTAAAAATGAATTCACTCGGTCTGGGATTCGACGGCGAGGTAAATCTACTAAATAAGAATCAGATAATGACGAAAGACTGGTTAAAGACATCTTTCAATTACAGAAATGCATTCAAGTACCGTAGAAAACACTAATGTTGCTCTTAATGGATGCTTTTCGGCCCATTAAAATTAAAAAATCTGAAATGTCAAACTTAAAGTTCACCACCTGCTAATGGGCGCTAATGAAGTTACGTGCAACGTAAAAGTGTTTAAAATGGCCGGTTTCATTAGGTTTGACATTTCATTAGTTAAATTTAATGGAGCATTAAAATAAAATAAAAAATGGTTTTGTGCAATGATTTAATGCTACATTAGTGTTTAATGTAGTCTTTAAAATTTAAAGATCGTTTCTGCAACTGAGTGTCTTACACTCAGTTGCAGAAAGCTCACCATTAACCCTTCATTACATAAAGCAGCATTATCGCTAATGAATTCATTACTTTAATGAAGTTGCACAAACAAATTTTAGATGGCATTAGACATTTTTAATGTCACTTTAGTTAAAGAAGACTTTAAACAATATTGCCAGGAACAAATTACCATATTGAACGAAAAGAGTGAACATTTGCGTTCTGATATTATCCGTACGTACAAGTACACCACAATTTTAGCATAAAATATAGTAAATGTAGTTGATTCAGTGTACTCTGTGGTTTAGTCTAGTTTAAATAATCTGGTTTAAGGTGTATACGCTAAGGTAGCCCGCGAAATTCAAATTTACCAACGTTTTTTGCAAATTTTATACTTCTGATTCATATTCTAATGATTATAATTCTGTAAAGCCATATTGGTTATGGTCGCGAATCATAATTAGATCAACATACAATGTGTTACTGACCTGCAAATTACAAAAAAGGTAATAAGATTTGAATTTCGTGGGCTACCTTAGCGCATCCCCCTTATTATGTTATATTAATTTTAACATGTATGCAGTCTAGAGCTCCTGCCACACGTGGATATCCATCAATTTCTACGTAGTTCCGTCCGGTCTGGCATTTTAATATAGAGGTGGCTTAATTTTGCTAGTTCACGGGATACTTTTTGGATAAACAAACTGACAAATAACCCGACCCAACCTGTTTCCGACAAACTGTTGATTTATTTATGTTTATTAAATCACCCAATACTTTCTGGAAAGATCCAGTGGCGAAAAATCGCAAAAATATTAAAAGCTGTGTAAGGTCATTAATGGATTTATTTCTTTGCGTCACTGGTTCTAAATCTTAATCAAGTAGGTTACAAATTTGAAGAAATGCCTCCTTGGAAATTCTATACCTTACACGAAACTCTTCTCCATCATGTTTTAAAAATAAATTCACTCGGTCTGGGATTCGACGGCGAGGTACCTAAATCTATTAAATAAGAATCAGATAATGACGAAAGACTGGTTAAAGACATCTTTCAATTACAGAAATGCATTCAAGTACTGTACAAAACACTAATGTTGCTCTTTAATGGATGCTTTTCGGCCCATTAAAATTAAAAAATCTGAAATGTCAAACTTAAAGTTCACCACCTGCTAATGGGCGCTAATGAAGTTACGTGCAACGTAAAAGTGTTTAAAATGGCCGGTTTCATTAGGTTTGACATTTCATTAGTTAAATTTAATGGAGCATTAAAATAAAATAAAAAAATGGTTTTGTGCAATGATTTAATGCTACATTAGTGTTTAATGTAGTCTTTAAAATTTAAAGATCGTTTCTGCAACTGAGTGTTAGTCCTACAAATATATCTTCAAATGACAGAAGTGGCACAGGTAATTTAATCTTGACATTTTGGCTCGGTTGGGCCAAAAATACAAAAGTTGACTTATTTAATTTTGAAAATACTACTTCTGTTACCTAGGATGCGCAATTTTCAGCTGGTTTTAGTTATTAATTGGCTTACGTTATTTATTACGCTCCACCATTGGTGACTTTTTATATTCGATTGTATTGTATTGATATAATTTTTGCAGGTGTGGCAAAATGGAGTCACATAGAAAAGTTTTTTGAAGTGGATAATAATAATCCAAATTTCGTCTTTGCACCATCACTGACTAAAGACCACTTGCAACCAAATAACAAACAAAAAATGCGGGTATACCTTGCCGCCCAAGTATTGAGTCACACTGTTGCTGCTGGTTTATACGCAAAAATATCTCAAGGTAATTCATTTGCTTATAAACATTGTATCACTATAATTTGTTCACTTTGGTATTATTTCCTGGTGACCGACAAATCGATATAAAAATAATTATTCGCACATTTCCAGGAGAACTACCTGCTGAGGCTACAGTGACTGCAAATGTTATATGTAACATTGACAAACTTTTTGACTGTGTCAATGCAGACACTCCGGATTTAAAAAGAGGAAAACCATGTGCTACAAACATGAAAAGGAATTCACCTCATTTAGCCCATTTTAAAGAAATGAAAATTTTCTTTAAAAATATACAATTTATGGGATGCAAAAGCACTCCACCGACTCAAGAAGGCTGGATATGGTCTATTAATGGCATAGAGCGGCTGTGGACCACGCTAACAAAGAACCACAATGAAATAAAAAGTTTGGCTACGCGGCGACTTCAACAAGATCCGATTGAAAATTTATTCGGTTGCATCAGAGGCAATTGTGGTTCAAACGTCAACCCTACTGTAGGACAATTTGTTGGTGGGCTAAAAACAGCAATCTTAAGCAATTTGTCTCACATCAGTGTTGGCAATTGTAAACATGACGAAAATAATGCTATAATAAACAATTGTAAGTTATTATTTTCAAATGAACATAATAATTTACAATTGTTAAATACTGAAGTGAAAGAAGTAGAGGACATTGAAGAGGCCGACAGAGGAGCGATTTTGCTGGAGCTGGAGGACGATAGTTTCGAACAAGGAATTGTGGACGCTGCTGAATTACAAGCGTGTGCTTATGTTTGTGGCTTTATTATAAAACACTACAAAAATCAATGTTCCACTTGCAAAGAATTATTTATCGCAAAAGAAAGTGATACCACGCACATCTTTGTAGATTTCAAAGAATACAGTGATATGAAAAAAAGTTTAATGTACGCATCACGCGATTTTATAATATGTGTCGAAAGCTGTGCCCAAAAAGTAAATAATGTTTTAAAAGAAAAACATCATCTATCGCGTATTAAAGCTACCATTAAAATATTACTGGGCGAAATAGACTATAATTTTTTGAATAAATGTGAAAAACACAAACAAGGTTCTATACAATATATAGGAAACAGTGTTTTTCACATTTGTGTCAAACGATATTGCATTTTAAGGAATAGAAAGTTTGCAGAAGAAGCCTCGCACACAGCACTGAAAAAGAAAATTGGCATTTTAAAACATGTTTAAATTTAAATTTTGTCTTCATTTGCAACAATTGCAACTTTAAACATATTTTAAAAAGCCAATTGAAAACAAATATTAATCTGTAAATGAAGTCAAAGCAAAGTCAAATTATTTTACTAGCTGCGCAGCATTTGTATAATGGTGTGTGCTAGCTAACATAAGGCAAATAATTTAATTTAACGTTTTGTGTTGCGTAATGCAAATTATTTTATATTGTATTGTATAGCTTCAAGTTTTTTATGCGAACAGACAGCTGTGCTGCTGGGGAGTTTGTTGCGCCACTTCTTCCCAGCTAAAGCACTAGGAAGTGGTGAAGGGCGGGCGTTTTTGGGGGACTGTCTCATGTAATTTTTGACGTTCGAAAAGTGCTGATTCTCAGCCTAGTTTGAATAAATGACTTTTGATTTTGATTTTGAAATAGCAACCAGTTTGATTTTGTCTAAACTATAGATTGTCTTAGGGAGCTGGACCAGCATGTTTCCAAGCATTCTTATCTTGGAATATAATCCTCTAATTTGTAATAGGTATGTTGTTTACAAAGTGTTCTTTCAATTATGTGTTTTAATTTTTTCTTTAATTTAATTGCTTAAATCACAAGGTATTTTGTTGTAACAATTAACACAGTAGGTACCTACCCCATAAAAGATTTATGTACTTTAGATAACTTGAAAAATGGTTGATCTATTTTATCTTTATTTCTAGTATTAAAATTATGTCTATCACAAAACTTATATTATTAAGATGTAGATTTTTTCTGTCATAATCACAGAGTACTTTATAATATACTGATCATAATATTAATCTTTTTAAATAGTTCCCTAAGAGATTTATGGAGACGTAGATGGTTCTAATAGCTCTCTTTTGGAAAATAAAGATGGATTTAATGTCAGCAGCCCGACCCTATAGTAAAATGCCACACGACATAATGCTGTGGAAGTAGCTAAAATAAACCAAACGCGCGTTTTCTATAACTGTTAGCAGTCTTATCTTTCTAACAGCATAAGCGGCCGAGCTTAGCCGCCCTGCAAGAGATGTTTTATGTGGGCCTCCATTGTAGTTTCTCATCCAGAATGATTCCTAGGAAAACCGTTTGATTATATAATAAATTCCAGTTTTTCTCCGTATCAATGTGATATCACATTCGCTACTTCTAACATTAGGTAATTTAAATCTAATGCATTTGGTTTTTTTTCTTCATTAAGTACCAAATTAATATTTAAATTGTTATTTATAATTATTAACATGAGTATTTGAATAATCCCACTTTGTAATAATTGTTGTTATTTTGATTTCATGATTTTACTTTGCTTTCTAATTTCATTGTAATCATGATTTATACAATTTTGAATTGAATTTGTTTTACCCGGATTTTGTTTTGATTTGTTGATTTTACTTAATTACTTTTAGTCTAACTCCATTGTAATCTTGATTTTAATGTTGTTTCTAATTCTAAATTTAATTTGTTTGAATCCGAATTTTTCTGTACCTAGTTTTGTTTTTGATTTCATAATTTTATTTGCTCTTCTTATTTTACTCTGATGTCACTATTCCTCATAATGTAAACCTCGAGCCGAAATAGAAAAGTTAACTAAGTATATCGATCTCGCTCACGAGGTTTCCAGTATGGGGAGAAATATCGGCACAATAATTATATTGTTGAGTCCTTAGCTCAACAATATAATTATTGTGCCAATAGTCGTGCCCGTATATTAATGGTATGTTCTGTCTAATAGCAATGTGTTTTCTGTATCTACCTCTTATCTTAACTTTACCTATCTAATAATATGTACCACAATATTGTAATGAATAAAATTTATACATACAATCAATACATACTGTTTATTATTTTTTTTATCTCAGCTGGCTTTTGCACCTGCAAGAAAACTGAAAAGTTATCTTGCAGGTGCAATCGCCAGCATTTTATCAAAGCATAACTAATCTAAAAAAAGGAAGATTCGAAATTCCCGCTAAAAATACTTTCAATTATTGACTTGGGTATAACAAGAGATGGCGTGTCTGTTTATGTCCTTTAGTTTTTTGTATTGAGTTGACATTCTTCTCCGCTAGGAGTAATAGTGTTCTGTGCACATCACGGTTGATACAGGACGGACTTGCATCTAGTGTGTGTAGTACTGTCATAACCTGTGTAACGAGTTAACGACCCCATTACGGTAAGTAATTTTCATATATTTGCTTTGATTTCGGCAAAAAGACAGTCACATCATGTGAAATGACACTGTTCTTGCTGTAGCGTTGGTTGATACCGAGTTAATAAATCGGTAGAAATGCTATAACATGTGATATAACTGTACTACTGAATAAGAAAAGTATTTTTTGGGTATTATTTAATATTGTGTCTCTAATTCTGCTTTATAGAGTGTTTATAATTTATCTTAGGACGCTTTCCAACTGCTACAACTATGCTTATTTTTTATTTTATTACGACAAAATTAAGCGGAATTTAAGATGAGCGGAGTTCATGATTGATTTAGTTTTACGCGATGGCGCTCCAAAAGTAGCCGTTGGCTTGGATGAATCTGAAACTTATAAAGAAAATATCAACAATACCAACACAATTTCTGATATTGACGAAAAAAGAGCGAGATAAAGGAAATATCAGTCCAGATAATGACTGCTGGGTGGCTGTTTATGAATTACAAGCTGTCTTGCAGCTACCTCTTGGAAACATCCCAGTATTATATTATAAGTCAAAGTTAAATAATTTTAACCTTTCATGCCCTGTGACATAACAAACGTCAAAAAACCATCGTTCCCGCCTCCTTATCGTAATGGCCGACAGATTTATGACCTCCGCCGCTAATGTAAACAATAAACATTTCAAGTGTTTTTTTAGAGCTTAGGATACTTTGTTAAGCAGATTTGGCTTTGTGAATAGAGTGAGTGTAATTAACAATAAAAAAAATGGTTCTGGGAACAAGTTTTGTATTTTAAAATTACCACTAATTACAGATAACAGCTGTATTGTTCAGGTCCAATGTTATGGCTATTTCTGATAAAACTATTGTATCAATTTACACAAAATTTTGCAAGTTACATTATGAATAGATAAGAAATCTAACAACAGCGTTTCTTTGAGAGTTCTATGTAACATTGTTGTAATAATAAATCACAAAGTTCATGGCACTTGAGGCCGGCCTCATGATATCTTTGAAACTTTGAAAATTCACATCGGAGTAACACCGAGTAGTTTCTTATACAAAAATGTTACTAAAATACTACATAAACCTTTATTGACTGATAGCTCTTGTAAAAATATACCACCATAATTAATTAATAAAAGATTTTCTTGAAGAAAAGGGGGGGGGTTAATTGATTTATTTATTAATTAATTAAAAAATAAATTAACTTTTTTTTTTTTTTTGAATATTTGTGATAAATGCACAAGTGGGAACTATACTGTCATATTAGTTTAACACTTAGTCATTCTTGTGGAAAGAAATAAAGATAATTTAATTTAATTTAACCTCAAAGTTTAACAATTTTGATGCAATTTTTGAAATATGATATTTTGAACTTTTCACAAGTATTTAGTGCAAATATTATCTAAAACGATGTTTCAAGCACTTATTTATGATTATTATTGATTATTTGCAGTCGATAAAACACAAAATAAGTCCAAACTCCGACGATAGAACGGATTTTTGTCGAAACTTTTCTTTGTTCAAAAATTTCGAATTTTATGATGCAATTTCGTGCAATTATTATCTACAATGATGTATTAACAACAGATAAATGAAAATGTATCCACTTACCCATATAAAATACACTTTTAAAAGCACTTTTCACACACTTTATTTTCACAATACAAACACGACCACAGAAAAGTAAACTGACATTCAATACTTTTTTAAAATGTTGTCATACCATATTTTACGTTCGGATACCTTCAGTTTTTGAGAATATCTACCAGACAATCGACTAAAATCGCCACAAACAATACTAAACGTTATTCTTTAGAAAAATTTGAACTTTTAATAGCGTGTACTCGCCGACGCCGCAGGGCGGCGGTGGGGCCTGACGGTATGGGCAACGCCGCCGCCGCAAGGCGGCGGTCGGGCCTGAGCGGTGTATCGTTATATTAATTTTGCCTACGTAAATATTCAAAAATTAAAAGTATTTCTCATAAGTTTCTGATAACTGGACATACTCATAACGAAGGTGATGCAGTCCATTCTACAATTGAAAAACATACAGAGAAAGTTAAAATCTGGGCCTATTTACGTGCCAAGCCAGTACGTTGAAGTGATCAGGTCACCGAAGAAAAAAGGGAGACCGTACAAATTGACTGAAATGAGTTCCAGCGATTTTATGTCGTTATAAAATTTAGCACAGGATATGGGCATCCATACACTATCCTTTAAAGTATTACACATTATTGAAGATAATGAAAGATGCACCTACAGCAGTATTTTATAAAACTTCGATTACAGGCGTGATGTTGTGTTGTGTTCGTTTAATCAATCAATCAGATCTTCACAGCAGAGTTGTCTCGAAAAAAAATTTGGTCGTGATAAATTTGAAACCAGCTTACATAACAAAACCTAAAATAAATCCAAACAAAATAAATGACCTAATAAGTTTGATTTGAAGTAATAATTTACATAATAGTTTTCTAGTGGAGAGATTATCTATTGTCTGAAAATGTGCTTTAATGTTTTTATATGAAAAGTTTAAGTTAAGTTTAGTTTAGTTAATATTAAATATCTTTGTAGTGTTATTATTTAATAAAAGTGTTTCATTTCATGAAATCTTTGATAATTATGTCGAAAACCTGAGACACATTAGAGGAATTTAAAAGTAAAAAATTAATATAAAATGTAAAAAATATTTTTAGATTTTAATTTCCATAAAAATATAATAGAGCATTAAATAGTCTTCTTAAATATATCTTAAGTTCTCCATTAAGCTCACTCAGATTTTTTTAAATAGAATTATAAGTTCTGAACAAAACAAAATCGTGATTTCCCAAAAACTACATTTATTGTGTTGTGACACTCTCGTTGCCGATGTGCGAAATGTTGAAATTTTATATGATGACTCAATGGGTGCTCGTAGCGCTAAAAGCGATTTTTGCGTTTTTTGTGATTAGCGTGAGCGGGGAAACGATGTCGCGTGAATCGTCATAGATGACGTCATGACATGCGCCATCTTGTGATAACGCCGACCATGCCTTATATTATTAACACCGTGAGTGCTGTCAAAAATGACAGTTGTGCTGTTTTGTTTTGAGTCGCATCATAAATAATAGTTGGCGTGGCATTTTCGAAATTGTGCTTCTGGCTACAGTCACCACCTAACAATAGAAAAAGAAGAAATTTGTGTATACAAGAAATACTGTAAAACTGTAATACAACCGTGAGCGCGTTCACAAGCGTTCCGATTTGTTGACAGCTCTTAGCTGTCATAATCGTGATAACTAAATCGGAACGCAATATATTGACGTGTGCGCTGTTGCCTAATTCGGAATGCAGCCCCAGATAGATCATTGGAATCTGACGTTTCAATGAGACTGATGCTTTTGACGGGCGGTACCACATTGGCAAGCAGACTCTTGGGGTTGCCATACACAAAATAGTAAAAATAATGAGCTGAATTATTGAGGTAAATCCGCATCTGTAGCCCGCGAAGTTTAAATTTTCTTATGTTTTATGCAATATGCAGGTTGGTAGGATTCGCGACTTTATCAGATATGTATTTACGGAATTATAATCATAAAAATCATTAATTCTCTTAAGTTCCTCACATTATTCTAATGAAAGACATAGCTCTCAAATGTCACGATTACATGAAATCTTTAAATACTTACTTAAAGCATGAAATAGTAATTCAATAGGGTACCTAATATGAACTAAAGAGTTCTACTAATGAGTTTTATGATTATATTCTATAAATAAATATTGATACGACCGCGAATCATATTTAGATCAGCATACAACCTGATACTGACCGGTTAATTGCAAAAAACTTAGAAAATTTGAATTTCGCGTGCTACCCTGACGTTTTCGCCTTAAGATCATCATGATCCTCCAGCTCTTACCTATTCCAATTGTATTTGATGGCGGCGCATCTTGTCTTCTTCCATACGTCTCAATTAGCCGGGCCGTCTTTGTTAATTTATAATGCCTATTAAATAGTTTCACTGTAAGTAACAACAAAATTCAAGAATATCCATGGCTTGGTTATTGGGTTCAAGATATGATAGTTCGGGCTGTGAATATAGCGTGATATCATTATATATATATTATTATAGCAAATGTAACCGAAAATCTTGTGAATTTCGATAAAGGTGTACTTACCCCCCCCCCCCCCCCCCTTTATCGAAATTCACAAGATTTTCGGTTACATTTGCTATAAATATTTAATGTATGACTATAATTATTTATGTTTGTAGACTAATTACAATCATTTCTATGAATTTGTACGATCCTTAGAATAATAACAAGCAGTACGATCAAAAGTAGTTGTATTGACTTCATGTGATTGTCCGAGACTTTGACAGTTATCGACGACCAATCATAAGTAAGTAAACTGGTGGGGAAAAAAGGATAGCCGGACTGTATTGCTATAACTTAGTAATAAAAGCTGGGGGTCTAAAATGGACGCTTTGGCAGAATCATAATATGATCTGCGTACAATTCATATCCCGCAATTCATCAGTTTGACAGTTGTGTATGGAGTTTCGTAAAATGGTCCACAAATTAAGAATTAGTATAGTGAAGTCTAATGTCAAATAGCAGCTGTCAAACATATGAATTGCACGCATGATTCTGCCAAAGCGTCCATTTTAGGCTCCCTGATCTGCATAATTTATAAAGTGTTTTTATATTAAAAATCCATGCTTCTGAGTGTTGAACCAGTACGGTTCACATCGCAGAAGTGGGATTAGCAAGAAGAATCGGAGATACGCTTAATTATTGGCGTACGTAGAAAACGTACGCCAATTAATACCAAGTAAAGAAAATAGGTTACAAGTTTATTCCTGTAACGTATTTTTTTCGCCTCTCTTGGTAAAGTCTGGTAAGACTACAAAATGAGTCGATAGACTTATTTTAATAATACAGGAACTGAACTGTATTTACCGTAACGGAAACATTCCGGAGGTTTATATGGTTAGTCATGCATGTCAATCTTGCCAGGGTACTCCCTGGAGATGGACATGTATGATGGTATATAATAAAATAAGTGCGGGCCAAAAAAAAAACAAAAGTTTACAAGGGTGATTCTTTCTCTTTTTTTTATATGTTGGGGCTGCGAGAACATGGATGAACGTAGGTCTATTCCTCGAAGATAACGTGATGGACGTAGACGGACCCCTCGCGAGACGCTGACGACGCCGCTAAGATGTCGTGATGCAACTCGAAGCCGCAGCCGGGGCCGAGGGCATACGCGTTCCAAAACCACCTGTCGCGGTCTAGGAGGTCGAAACGAAGACGATCGCGACTGACGATTAGTCGGTCACCTTCCCGGCCACACTATTCAAGAAGGGCAAGTCGTCGTGCTGGGCGCTCCAGGACACGGTCACGCACTCCAGGGCGGCGCGAGACGCGCCACGCGGAATCGAGGCATTCACCGAGGAGCAGAGCTTCTCGCCTTCGTACACCGTTCCGTGAAGAAGCACATTGTGAGAGTTAGTCAAATAATAATCTGTTTATTGAGAACTTTATTAACGCGCTTAAAGGTATAAATAATACAAGCGATCGCGATCGGTTTCCGGTTTTAAATAATGATTTCCTGATTTTGACCCGTTGTGTAAGGAACAAACGGTTGATACGTGGCTTCATAAGGTTGACGAATGTGCACGGATCTATAACTGGAACGATAAACAAATTGTCCATTATTACCGAAATTAACAGGGGGTAGCTAAAACCTGGTATCAGGGTCTAACCTGACTATTACTTTCTTGGCCAGAGTGGAAGTTAAAGGTGAAGGAATCTTTTCCAACTAGGGATAATTATGCAGAAGACGACCCACTGACCCAGATTTACTAACGGAAATGCTTAATAAAAAGGTACGCTATGGGGAGTCATTGGAGATATTTAAATTACTATTTATTCTAAATCTTGCGAAATATCAGGAAAACGCGCAGTTGACTGTGTCATAGCAGGTATAGAAGATCGTGGTGTTAGGTTAGGAGCACAGGGAGCAGAATTTACGGAACCGGAATTGTTACTTAGATTTTTGAAGACAGTAAAAGTAGGTCAAGATAGAACCACAAACGAGCAGCAGAAGGTTAAGGATAGAGATAGGCGATCACAAAATAACACATTTACTGGTAATAAAGTAGGTCACAGTTCCCAGAAGCCAAACGGATCCGGCATGGTCTGCTACAACTGTAAAGAAACCGGTCACCCTTTCTTTCGATGCACAAAACCAAAGATCCAATGCTCTAAATGTAATTTATTAGGACATAATGACACTGAGTGCCCTGGGACAAAGCAAAGTACCAATGATAAACCAAAAGCAGTATTGAAAGTAGAAAACAAAGCCAAGTATAAAATACCTATTAAAATAAATGGGTTGTTTTTAGAATAGCTCGTTGATTTGGGAAGCGAGGGTACTTTGGTCCGTCTCAGTGAAGCTCAGCGTTTAGGACTAGACTGGAAGGTAGGAGAAGCGCCACTATTAAGAGGAATAGATCACGTGCCAATAACCCCCTTGGGAAGGCTAACGTCTCGATCGAAGTGCAGGGTGTAGTAGAAAATTACGTGGAAATGTTGGTAGTAGGTGATTACTTAAATTACCCTGTACTAGGCCACACTTTCACCGAAAGGCCCTCAGTCAAAATAGTAAAGACAGAATCGGATGTCATTTTTCAGCGGGTTAGTGAGGAGTCTGTTTTGATTTGTCCGCTTTTATGCATGGAGGAGACGTGCATAGGACGCGGTGAATTAAAGGCGATCCCAGTTAGCTCGCGTAATTCTTTCTCGGGAAAAAATTACGTGAATGGAACCGTGCGTAATATTGAAGGTCATGAACATTTCTTGTTGCCCGGCGAGTATCAATTAATACAAGGTGCTGGTAGGGTTTTTGTTCAGAATATCTGACAACCATCTGGTTATAGAGAAGGGTAGCCTAAAAGTGCAAAAAATAGTGCACCCATAGATGAATCACCAATTAGCTGCGGAGAAAATTTAACAAAGGGTAAAAAAATCGGCCAAGTGCGAGTCGGACTCGCACACGAAGGGTTCCGTACCATTATCTATAAAAATTGCAAAAAAAAACACGTTTGTTGTATGTGAGCCACCCTTAATATTTGTTTTATTTTAATTTCATTATTTATTTTTAAAGTGAATATATAACTAAATATTCTGTAAATATTTCAAGCGTCTACCTGTTGCCGTTATAAATATATAGCCAAAAACGAGCAAAAAAAATCACTTTTGTTGTATGGGCTCCCCCCCAAAAATGGCAGCCCCCTTAAATATTTATTCTGTTTTTTTAGTATTTGTTGTTATAGCGGCAACAGAAATACATCACCTGTGAAAATTTCAACTGTAACTATCACGGTTTATGAGATACAGCCTGGTGACAGACGGACAGACAGACAGACGGCGGAGCCTTAGTAATAGGGTTCCCGTTTTACCCTTTGGGTACGGAACCCTAAAAAGGGATAAATATAGTTTTTCCAGTGGTTTAAAAGATCTTGGGTTTACAACGGAAACTGAAATGGTGATTCAACTGGATGACCCCGATCCTGTCGTTTACCGCCCATACCATGCTGGATAGAAGACTCGGTTGGCGCAGTGGTTAAGCTATTGACTGCTGCGCTGCGTGTCGCGGGTTCGATTCCCGCACGGAGCAAATATTTGTATGACCTACAAGTAGTTGTTCCGGGTCTGGCTATTTGTGTACGTGAGTTTACATGTTTGTAAACGCATCCACAATACTGAAGAAATTCCTAGTGTCATGTTATCAAGGAAATGTTAGAAAGCGGCATTATATGGGAGTCTAACAGTCCGTACGCGAGCTGGGGTGCGAAGTCAGGTCAGATGATGTTAGACCAGGGTCTATCAAAACAGACGCCATTTGCAAATTTCCTACGCCGACAAATGTTCACAAAGTTAAGAGGTTTGTCGCGGGATTCGCTTTAATAACTCGTCCTCTGACTGGTCTGCTGAAGAAGGACTCTTCTTGGGGTTGGGGTAGTGATGAACTGGAATCGGTTGAGAAATTAAAACAGATTTTAGTACAAAGACCGAACCTGGGACTTCATGATCCTAGGATCCTAGTGCACTAACCCAACTCCACACTGACGCTAGCAAGTACGGGATAGCCGGTATTTTTAATGCAGCAGGACAAGTCTGGGGTGTTCAAACCTATCGTTTATTATAGCAGGACAAGGACAAGAAACGGTATGATAGGTACAGGAAAATGAGAATGCGTTTCAAAGAAGGTTATTTGGTTAGAGTAGTAAGAGCCGAGGCAGGAATAGAGGGACAGTCCAAGCTCGAACCTAAATGTAAAGGCCCTTCCAGAATTAAGGTGCTCCCCAACGATAGGTTCGTGGTCTAGGATACACCTCTCACAAAGAATAGTAAGAAGTACGAGGCTGTGGTACCTATTGATAAAATATTCCCATGGATGTGCTATAACGAACCCGTATCAACCGATTGTGAATCCGAGCGTAATGATTGTGAATCTAAATGTGAAGAATTGTAAATAGATGAAAAAGAATATACAGGTGATGATGTGCAAATTTATTCGCATTAGTGAAGATGAATATTGTACATATATATAAAAATATAAATAATCAGGTAATTAAGGACACTAAATAAAAGTTTTCGCCGTCAATTAAATTGTATATTTCTAAAATGTACACTTAAAAGAAAAAAAATAATATAAGAAATCGATGTCATAGTAAAAAAAAGTAATGCTGATGTGGATTTAAGTTTCGATGATTAATGTCTTGTATCATCTAAATTATTCTATGTACTAATGGCTGAAATATTTGCTGGTCGACGTCATGGACTAGTAAATACCGATTCATTGGTTAGGGTCACGTACTAATGAGTTGGTGAGGGGTATCAGGTAACGGATGCCTCTCATTTTAGCAAATGGTGCATTCAGTATATCTATTGGTCAAGGTCATGGAACAATACATATACTGTCGATATAAGATAATTAAGTTAGCAGTGTCAGGTAACTGACACCCATAAAGGCTGTAAGCATTTTGTTAATCAAAGTCATGGATTTTATTATATTTAGAAGTAAATCTATTGTAGAGTGACTGTTTTTGAGCTTTATACAGAATAACAATGTAATGTATTACTTTACTGACTTATAGTTAATATGTTAACAAAGTACTTTGAGTTAAGGATGTCAGGTACCCAATATCGTCCAAGGTTATGAACATTTCTTTTAAGGGTCATGTAAATCTATTGTAAAGTAATTGAATTTGAGATTTATTTAGATACTAAAAGGTGCTACTATGATGACTTACGAGTATAGTCAAAATGATTAATTAAGGACTAATGAGATAATTTATGTTCAATAAGTTCCATGATGAATGATGAAATATAGAGGATTGTTTTCCTTTTTATTTCTTGTAATAGTCAACGAGGGACTCGTTGGAAGCCGGATGGCCGAGCTGTTATAAATATTTAATGTATGCCTATAATTATATAAGTTTGTTGACTAATGACAATCATTTCTATGAATTTGTACGATCAAAAGTAGTTGTATTGACCGAGATTGTGATTGGCCGAGACTTTGACAGTTATCGACGACCAATCATAAGTAAGTAAACTGGTGGGGAAAAAAGGAGGCATTTCAGTGATATGCCCGGTATATATGACATGACGGTGTTTATGTTACGGCAATTTGATAAGTCCGGGCACTATTAATAATGGCCGGTCTGTATTCATAACGCCCGACTCAATTGGGCAATGTGATTAAAACAGCATGATTAATCACTTTTCCCGGCCATTATGAATAATGCCCACCCTATCTTGGGCAAAGTAATAAAATAGGTGAACTGTAGTGTTTTTGTTTATTATATGAAATTAAACTTACAAAATTTTCATGAAATGTTAACAAAAAATAAACTATTGAACATAGTAGTTCAAAAATAAACAGTTAAAAATGTAATAAACTACTTTTATTTTTATAAAATTATTACTTAAGAACAATAGTTTAAACATTAGTAAACTGAGGAAAATCAACAGAAATTTCTAATAATTAAGGACCGTGCAAGAAAGTTATTAAGTTTAGAATTATTTATTCTTGCAAGATGAGCTTTTGTGACATTTGGAATTGCAAAGAATGTTTAATTTCTTGCATTTATAACGTTTTGAATTGCAGTCACCACTACAGTTACAATGCTGGAAGCCTTGTCAAAATGATGGACAAGGCTCTTCGAGCACATTCTCGAAGAGTAATATCCATTTTTAGAACATCGTCGATCGAAATTTTCTTTACACACAGTAAACTCATTTTTCTTTTTAAGAATTTTCCCTTTCCTTCCAATGCACTAACGTGTTCTCGTTCCGAAGTATTACTGCGAACGTGTTCTCGTTCCGAAGTATTACTGCGAACTAATACGTCGCTGCGTGCGCGCGCGGCCTTCGCATGTTGCAAGGCACGGCCGCGGTTCAATTTATCACATTTCCCGG
This sequence comes from Tiliacea aurago, assembly GCA_948098905.1. Lineage (NCBI taxonomy): Eukaryota > Metazoa > Arthropoda > Insecta > Lepidoptera > Noctuidae > Tiliacea > Tiliacea aurago. The sequence continues at coordinate 11,837,837 of OX402590.1, forward strand.
CTACAAGTAGGGAATTATTCATACTGCCTGGTCCAAGTGAAAAATTCAAGCTATCTCAAACACTGACTAATTATTACATGGACCACGGGCCGTCGGGCATTATTAATAATGGCCTGTCAAAGTGATAAATTAATCACTTTGCCCATCGCTCTTGGGCATTATTAATAATGGCCGGTCCTTATTAATAATGCCCAGTTAATCACATTGCCCGTAACATATATATGATATTCGGGCTTCAACATCAGTGCTAGTCACTAGTATTGCAAAATCAACTGATTTACTGTATTGCTATAACTTAGTAATAAAAGCTGATCTGCATAATTTATAAAGTGTTTTTAATATTAAAAATCCCTGCTTCTGAGTGTTGAACCAGTACGGTTCACACATTCAATCAGACGGACTGTCCATAGTCGGTAGGTACCTATAAATTGCGCCTTGACACAATCCATAGTTCGATTGCGTTCACGACATCTAATATGAGTGTCTTCTAAAAAAATTTACCTACTGTGTGATGAGTGGGATGAGTATGAGCGGAACATTCGATTAAGGTCCTAGCAGCTTATAACCGATAAACGATATTGCAATCGTAAAACCGTTACAAATCCTCTAGCATCAGGTGTCTTGTTCATAATTATCTACCTATTACCTACGCTAGGAGGCAGGTACACTGGTGGTACCTGTCATGCACTGCCACGAACAGTCCTATACGGAATACACGGGCCAAACTATGATTTGAAGGCAGATTTACGTAGAAGAGATAAACCACTGCTTCTTATGCAAACTGCTTATCACCTGCACTTTAAACCGAAACGATTGGTGCATGATTCGTGTTATCATTGGTATGGCAGAAGTGTTGTTTTATTTAAATGGATAAAATAAAATTGCGTCTAATTGGAACTACCCTTTGAGGGAGGCATTCACATCATACAGGGCGTGGGCAGCGAAGGACTTACTATGTGCCATAAATGGAGCACAAATGCGTACTCCGGGTTGTTATTGCTAATAACATAACTACTACGCCCGTATTTCTCGAAGGCTTTGCGGAGAGGTAGGCTAGACATAGACGTAATACTTAGTACATTTCGCTATCTATATCACTATCACTACATAATTATTATAAAACAAAATCTCGCAGCGTCTGTCTGTCTGACGCTAGTAGCACACCTCCGCCACGAAACCATAGCAGCGAAACCGCAGTAGTTCAATTCAACTGCGTGGAATGTTTAATTGTTCCGCTACTCGCATCCGATTCGAGTAGCGGAACATGACGCGAGCCAGTTGAATTGAACTACCTACTGCGGTTTCGCTGTTATGGTTTCGTGGCGGAGGTGTGCTACCAGCATGAACGCGATAAACTCAAAAACTACCGAACGGATTTTCAAACGGTTTTCACCAACAGACTGACATGAGGAAGGTTAAAGTGTATATTTAACTCATTAAATTTTTGGGTAAATTGGCTGAAGTATGACGATGATTGTTGAAGATGTCGGAAAAATCCATGCCGACTGGGAGCTTTACTGGCGTGCGCCGCATAAACGGTAAGAGGTACATACAATTTATGTTCTACAGGATTGTTTATACAGTTCAACAAAAAAGTCCGCGATAGTATATGTATATCTTCTAAGGATTAGCCACAGTAACCATTTTCATGTTTCAGAATTTGATAAAAATTTCATTGATATTTAACACTTTCTGGGACCGACCGCCTCTCGACGTTATCTCGGTATATCGTTACGTGACCGTACGGCTGTACGTCTAAGGGCCTGAGCTCACCACGCTTACTGACCGACTCTTTGACAATTCAAAAGTGCCTGTCATTGGTTTAATTGAAATAAATGCTTTGAGTTTGAGTTTGAGTAGACGTTATGTTAAAATGTATGGGATTTTGAAGTGTCATAGCTATATTTAAATTTGGCAATTTTTTTTTTAATGTTGCCCACATAAGGAATTTCTCCTGTATTGTGGGTGCGTTTACAAACATTTAAACTCACATACACAAACAGCCAGACCCGGAACAACTACTTGTAGGTCATACAAATATTTGTTCCGTGCGGGTATCTAACCCGCGACACGCAGCGCAGCAGTCAATCGCTTAACCACTGCGCCAACCGTGTCGTCACTTGACATCATTCATTTAAATTAATACTTTTAAAAGTTTAATAGATAATAACAAAATAATTATGGTTGATGGTGGCGCGTGGCGCGGTGCTAGTACAGGAGTCAATGACCTTTTCCTCGGTTAGGTATGCGGTCATAGCTTCGCTTCCTTTTAATCCTGGTAGTACAATCCCGTGGGATATTTTCCGACGTGATCCACGCGGGCGAAAGCTAGTATAAAATAAAATAAAGTCCAATGTAACAAGGGCGCCTGTTGCCATCAACCGCGCACTAGTATCCAGGCGTTTCTGAGAAAATTCCGAATGGAAAAGACCAATAACACCTTGCCCAGCCTGGGGATCGAACCCTAGGCTCGGTAGTCGAACTTCTTAAAACTCGACTCAGTCTCTGGGTACCGAGCGACGACGAGTTGTTTTTTTATAGGAACTGTATTTAATTGCATTAGTATTATTAATAAAAATAACGTATGTTATAAATAAAGAATATTTATTTTTCTATAAACACATTATCCTTTTATATCATCAATTGCTGACATCATTATAAATCGCGGATCGCATTGGGCTTTCGTCAACGAAGTCGAGTGCATGGATGGAGAAGAGTTCAGCGGACAAGCCGCGGCCGACGCGCGACGCCGAGACGAAGCACCCAGCGCGCGCGGCTCCTTAGCTAAACAATTTGTGCATCGAGGTTCAGGTAGAGATTACTTTAATCGCTAAATCACATTTGGACACTAATATACATGTATAACTACGTTCAACAAGTGTCAATATTGAGCAGTACGAGGGGGGCCGCGGGAGCGCGCGGCTCGGAGCCTGCGTCACGCCGGCCCGTACACGCAGTCGCCGCGGCGCGCACCCGCCGTCTCCTCGCCCGGCAGCACGGCGGCACGCCGCCACTGATCGCGCACGCGCTCCACGTGCTGCAGCACGCGCACCACGTTCATGCCGGCCAGCTTGCGCACGTCCTCCTCGCTCCAGTCGGGGTCGCGCAGCAGCTCGGCCAGCAGGTGCGGGTAGCGCGACACGTCCTCCAGCCCCTCGGGCGGCGCGTCGATGCCGTCGTAGCCCGCGCCCAACCCCACGTGCTCCACGCCGGCGACCCTCCGCACGTGGTTTATGTGTGCCACCACGTCTTCTAGAGTAGCACGCTCCCCACACGTTACTAGTTTTGCATAGAAATTTATCATGACAACGCCACCGTTCGCAGCAATCATGCGAAGTAAGTCGTCAGGAACATTTCTACTCGAGTTGCATAGGGCTGCAGCTCCTGAGTGCGAAAATACTACAGGCGCCTGTGACATTTCTAAAGCGTCGCGTGCTGTCTCTTCTCCCGCATGCGACAGATCTACAATCATGCCGAGTCGATTCATTTCACGGACGACAGCTCTTCCAAATTCGCTGAGTCCTCCTGCGGTGCCCGCAGCTCGTGCCCATCTTGTATCACACGTATGTGTTACTGTTAGGTATCTAGCACCGAGTTGGTAGAACGCCCGAAGTACTGCAAGCGAATCTCCAAGAGCGTGCCCGCCCTCCACGCCTATAAGGGAAGCGATGCGCCCATCACGATGTGCATCCAGAAGTTCCCCTGCATCGGTCACTAGCGCTAAGTGCGCCGCATTCAATTCTACTATACGCTTGATAACGTCCATCTGTTCGAGAGCTAGCTGAACTGCGTCGCGATCTCTCGCGCCACATGGCACGTACGCTGACCAAAATTGAGCACCGACCTGACCGAGTCTCAAGCGCGGGATATCCGTGTGCGACCAGCGCGACCGCGCCCAAGGTTCAATTCCGTCGAGGCCGGCACTCAAATTGAAGTCACCAATTTTATTATGTAAAAACTTTCGTACGTTCCACGCTAAGTCATTGTGACCATCCACCAGTGGCGAGTCTCGTAGCATGCGACGAATAGTTGTGAGTCGTTGCTCTGGAGTAGCGCGTCCACCGCCGCCGAGCGCGAGGGGCAGCGCCAGCGCGGCGCCGAGCGCGGCCAGCACGACCAGCGCCGCGAGCGCGATGCGCCAGCGCGGCCGGCGAGGGACTGTCTTCTCGTCCGAGCTGCCCGACGCTGACGCCGAGAGCGAGTCAGGCGCCCAGCGCCCGCACCGCTCGGCCACATCCGGCAGCGGGCCCGGAAATGTCATACCCTCTGGCACTGCGGCCTGCAACCAGAAAAACATAATGTTACCAATATTGAAAGGAAAGTTAGAAAAGGGGGTTAATATTTTATGAGCTGTTTGTTTTGTTCGCCCGTGTATAAAACTGCCAAGCTTCCATTATGTTTAGTATTTTTATTTACCGAATCTATTTTGAATTATCTATTAGTCTAGGAACCTACGTTGCAGCGTCGAAACTGCGCCAACATTGGCCATTATATAGGTACCTATGCATGTCATTTAACTTCGACCCACTTTAACTTAATTGTGGGACTCAGTTAGGTACCAATTAGGTAGGCAATCGTATGTTAACTGTATTGTTCTTCATTTTAACACAAATATGTAATGTCTGTTCTAAAAGTACCTATCTGATAAAAGTGCAAACAAAACCTGTTCAGGTTAAATTTAAAAGGTTGCATTCACTAATAAGTAACAAATTCATATATCTATTTGGAAGGTTTCCATTTTATATTAACCACTTTTTCCAATAAATATTATTTGAATTGAATTTGAATAAAATTAAACAAAAGTCATTGAAAAGTTATCGGCGAAAATTGACGTTATAAAATTAACCTCAATTGTTAAATGAAAATTAAAATGACTTTAATAAATCATATTGCACTGAATTTGTAAGTGGCAGCATCCACAGTTAAGTACGTTTTCTGAGCCATTTATTAAATATATTGTTGTATATTCATACTTAGGTACCTACCTACATTACAAAAAGTATGGTTTGTACTCTTTAGTCTGTCCTAGTCAGTCTTAATTTTTTATAAAAAGATGTTCTATTCTAATAAAGAAAATTCAATACTTAAAGTATTGAATTTTCTTTATTAGAATAGAACATCTCCTAAAACATTTTCTTTTAAAAAGATTATTATTTCAACATATTTTCTGATAGGTACTTATGGACGAGAACATACAGACAGAAAGCAACCTAGTATAAGTTCGCTCGTCGGTATTTAGTTGCTTCTGGTAGGTAGGTTCATGCGCTTCTTTGCCAAACTACCTATCCGTGCAGTAGACATTTATATAAACTTTTATTATATTTAAGTTACTCTAACAATAACACGAAATAAGACATAGTATTATCTATTATACAACATACCTACTTCGTTACATTATACAGCCAAAAAACCTAGGCAAATTCAACAAGTAAGTAAATCCAGCATAAGCAAGAAAATACCTTACACAGGTGACTTATTACGACGCCGCCCGTCTGCTTTATCCCACATCATGTTTCCTGATTAAATATAATCTTGCAGACGCGAGGCGGTTAAAGTACAATGGATTTAAATGACTGACACATTTACGTTGCGACGGCACGCGACTTAACTAAGCGTTAACACATACATGCGTATATTCATGAACGCCGTAATTAATTTATAACTAACTGCTGAAAGAGACGTTACTCGAATTTACATAACTGTTTGTTTGTATGATTCGTTTTATCACAATAGTGGCAAATGGACGTACACCGTACGCGATAAACAATAAAAGGAAATCCCACCCGCAATTTTCCCACGAAATTTTCAGCGCGATTTCAAAAGAGAATACGAGTATTGTAAGCGTTCATATCAGTCGATTCAGGCGTGACAATAATTTGCCGCATGTTCAATTATGCAAGGGGCACACACAGTTAGGGGACGAGACTGGGGAAGGGGCGCAGGGTGAGCCTGAATAGCTTCTGACCCATTTACAGAGAGAACTGGCGCGAAGGCCCCCAGTCGCCTGGATTTCAGTCTTAACTGAAAACCTCCTTTCTAATTACGATGCTCATATTTTGCATTCTATCTTTTACTCGTAATTAGGGTTAGATATTGTGTCCTGCCAGTTTACTGAAACGTTTTTTTTTAAGTGGAGGTATTTCTTTATTACTTACAAATTATTTTTATTACACGTCTATTATTGAAATACACTCCAGCCATTGTGATTCAGAGACAGTACTTAAGCCTTCTAGCATACCTAATACTTATTGTAAAACCTGCAAATAAAAGTTTGGTTTTAGCCAAGTCAATAAAGACAATATACAAATAGCACCTGCATACCTGCTGCCCCTAATCCAGAACTCTTACATAGGAATTGAATTGATGGATTGGGTGCAATCCGCATACTAGACTCCTTGTTCTACCAAATTGAATGCGTTCTTACCGTCCCTTTTGCTATACAAACAAGTCGTCCGCCATAGCGATCTATCAACGAGATTCGTGCGTAATATGTGCCAATTTCAGGCATTATTTCCAACATCCACATTACTCTATTGCACTATGCCAAGTGCTGTTGCTACATCAAAGTACATTGCTCTATTTGTATTCAAGATGGGACCAATGTAATCTGTTATCTGTACTATATATAAAAATCTATGTAAATATATTGCATAAGTAAAGATAAAATAATACTTAATTCGTCTAGAATAAATAGTTATTATTGCAGTAAGAGGCATGGTGGGATATAACGACGAAACAGATTTCTAAATCCAATAAATCTGTGTAACTGCCCAAGTGCCATTACCTACTACAATGATTATTTAGCAAATTAACAATTGTCCATAATTATCGGATATTACTCAATGGGCACGGATACTATCAGAGTTCAACATTAATTAGCTTTATTTGTAAACACAAAGTTATGCGAGTCAATTTCAAGTGGAATATTATAGCCGGGGGATCGCAGCATTCCCGACTTTCGTCGAGCCTCAAAGTGAGGCTTAACTTTTAGTTTCACTTTCCCCAAAGGATTAGACATTTAGTTGCAGTTAATGAATACGGGAATACACAAATTGGACTAACTACCCTAATACCTGAGTCAGATGTTCTAATTCCTGGAACTATCTAACTGTCTGTGACTAGCGTTAAATTAAATAATTAGAATTACTTAAACACTGGTTTTCTGAATTAATATTAGATCTTGAGAAAAATACAGAACTCAGACAACAATGAGTAGGTACTAAACGTCGAGATTCAAAGTCATTGACCGGCTTCATGTGAACCGATGTGAGATGAAGGACGAAGGTCATCTAATCAAAGTAGATTAGTGTTCGAAAATCCAAATAAAATCGTCATTACACATTAAAATTACGCCGCATAATTAATGATCATGTAATTTAAATAAGAGAAGAGTAATGTTTACTGGGAAATTGCGAGGAAAGTCGCGAAAACAGTGTTGGCGGGGCGAGACAGGTGCGGGGGCGGAGCTGCATCGATTCGCTGCATGCCAGACAGCGGGATCGCGGGGCCCGGAGCAAGGCCCGGCCGCGGCTACGGCTCACAGGCCACGGCCCACCACAGCGGCGGCTGTGGCCTCCACTGGCCCCCGCAACGACATAATGTTGCGTGAAATTTGCACCCCCATTGTAACCTTACCTACAACTAGCCGTGTCGGTCCGTAACGCCTTTATGGAGCACGGACCTGGATGCTATATGGACCGAGTGTGAATCACACACGTGACGTGGTATGATCCAATACGTTTTATTGTGGATTTTATTGTTCCCTATCTTTCTATTAAAAAATGTTACCTACTAAAATAAAATATAATCTCTACGCCCTGGGGCCTATATATAGGTTGTAGAATGAAGAAAACGACTAATTGGAATCCTGAACCTAATTTCTGACGTTTCATAGGTGCCCATGTTATGAGAAGCATAATATTTTTTATCTACACCCATGCTATAAATCCTCTATAAGAGTATCTGAAACAGTTATAATAGCTTATTGCCAACATTAAACAACCAGTGTCATAGTAACCATAATATCATCCAAACGAGTGTTATAATGTTGTACTAAATTTCATTATGCAACTCCTATTTGATCAAAGTGCAACTCCTTTGCTTTTTCGACTTACTCATCAAACAGCCACATTACGTACGTAATTTACAAAAAAATCTAATTCTATTATTTCATAAGCAACAGTTTGTTTGTGTTAGATACTCAGCAATTCAACTTTCCATGAATTTACATAGAGTTCTTACAACACCCTATGGTTTCAGAACCTTTATAAAGGTCTCTTATCATGGGTGTAGATAATGTCTTGTATGCAACTGTAAATAACTAGGTATTAAAACACTCAATGTGATATTATTAAAACCCACATTCGTGTTTTAATACCCCTTATTATACAACAGTTGCATAATATAACTATTAAACTGAATATTGTATCGTGTCACAATTATTCAATTTCAAAAATGGTGGATTGCCCACGAATATGAATGACACTCAACTGTTTTGCCTGTATGTTCTTTTTCGCGGGGCAAGTGAGGTCGCATCGCAATGGAAGTATTCTAATAAGTTTAAAATTAAAATTACAACCAAGTCAAGGCTTGGCTTGAGGAAAACATTGTATGATGCATTTTCAATTCAATTCAATTTATTTAATTCAGTAACAATTCACATTGCGTTCGAATATAATACAGCATGAAACATAAGTATTAGATGTACAAATATAAAAATAAAAAATAAAAATTTCAAACAAACCAAACATGCAAGTTCTCAATTTAAATGAGAAAATATTATAGAAATTGTAAAATACCATTCCAAAATAAATTATAAAACCATATTATTTTGATCAGTTAAAAGCAAATTAAACAAAACAATAATCAATAAATAAAAGTCATAAAACCATATTATATCAATCAATTAAAAGCAAATTAAACAAAACAATAATCAATAAGTTAAAGACATAAATTATAAAACTTCATTACAAATCATCTAATGAGTAGAGACATTTTTCCAACAGGAATGCCTTGAGTAGTGCCTTGAATGAGCCTTTATACAGTATGCTTTTTAACTCAAGCGGTAATTTGGTAAATATTTTAACTGCCTGACCTGATACTGTGGACTATGTTTAATTATTTCAAAAGCCGAGATGATATTGTTACCAAAGTCTTTTCTACGCGGTTTTTCCCTTACCAGCCTATTCTCGTCTGTTTCATAGTCATATAAATATATTTTTTAAAGTTATATAACAGTACTATTACGTAAAGGCTTGGTACTGTGAGAATAACCAGTTCTTTAAAATATGGTCGACATGTATCACGTTGAGAAATGTGGACAATGGTTCGGATCGCTCTTTTTTGGAGAATGAATGCCCTGTGCCAGTTATACTGGTAGCTGTTTCCCCAAAACTGTATGCTGTATCTCAGTTTGGACCTTGACCGGTATTGTAGTACCTATAACAGTCAGAGATAAGGCAAAGTTCATAATAGACTTGCTGTTTCACGCAGACGAAGCCGCGGTCTGTCGTAACACGATTGAAGTAAAACTGCATTATTGTGGCGAGACTCAGGTATGACAAGCATGCTTGTGTACAAGCATTAATTAAGTTGATGGATTTTGTGATAGTCAAGTAAACACATAGGAAAGGCTTGAAAATTATAATATGTTCTTGTTATTTGGAGAGTAACAAATTGTATTTTTCTACCGAGATTGCCGTATTACAATAGAATAATTTGAACACGTCATCAGTATCATAATTCCCGTGTAAAGTTCCACGGCTAACATCGTTTGCTATTCTCCGAGCGGATGTTTGATTAGTAGTCTTGCTCATATATCAGTATAGATCTACATAGTTACATAGTCAATTTCAATTAAGTCCATTAATTGTTGAATCGTTTCAAACTAAGTGCTTTGTGGCTTCCGTTATACCTACGTATCTATGTAAGCGGATTGATCTTTACTCGGTTTATACTGTATCAAGATATGGATCATATAATGTTAATGGAATAAATTGATAAATTACTGTAAAGTCAACAACTAGACATAAAGGTACTGGTATTTACCTAAGCCTTGGATCCACGGCCTACCGCCGGTCAGTTTAAAGTAGTTGTCATAATCCCGTGGTCCGGTTGATGGGAATAGGCTCGCCCTCTATTATATTACATGGGACATAAACTTAACGGGCGAAATGTGAGTACACTATAGGAACCTACCCCTCTGTCTGCTTCTTCGGGGATTACAGCCGTGATGTTATTCAAGAAGTGCCGAATTAGAAATGCATATTTAATCAAGCACTAAAAAACTTAAAACCTATGCTTACATCAATTATTTAAATTGATAGAAAGAGTTACTGTTGAGTTACGATAATGATTGTTCAAAAAACATTGATACAAACAAATAATTAATAAACTATGCCCCTTAGGCTGTACAACGCACATTAAGTTTTATCACAGTACATTTCGAAAGGATATTTGATTTTCTCAATATCTCGGCGGCGCGTGTATTGTACAAATACACTCAAATGACACCACAATATGGAAAGACGATAGGATGCTGAGGAAGAAACAATCAAGATCGCTTTACCAAATCTACACTGATACAAATCACATTTCCGAAAGAAACGTGGCGGAGTTGGAGCGAGAAGTATCGAGTGTCGAGCGATATCTGCATTACTTAAAAGAGGAATGAACTTCACATTCTACAAGTAGATTTGTTTAATTCCTTTAAAAAAATATACAATAATTTTTTTTTATTTGTTCTCTTCTTTCGTACAATCTGTCTCTGTGTGACAAGTAATTTTATGACGTGTTAGATGACAATCATCTATTTATATAAAACAAAGTTGCTTTTCTTGTGTGTCTGTATGACCGCGTTATTCTACTAAACTGCGCAACGGATTTTGATTCGATTTTCACCACAATTTAGAGACTATGGATTGTATTTATACTATATAAATGTATATTTATGACAATTCAAAAGTGCCTGTAAATGGTTTGATTGAACTAAATGTTTTCCATCTTATTACAAAACAAGGTTTATCTTCAGACCCAGGTTTAAACCATGGAGCCATTATTGAATTTAGAATTTTATTCCGTCTATGGTAAAGTTCCTAAAATAAAACTGACAACTTAGTACCGAAGTAAGTTTTCAGTTTTGTATAAAAAACGATATTTCAATGACAGTTACGTTGTCATAAAGTAGTATACATGTCAAAATATAAATCTTGTTTTGTTTGACGGTTTGAATTTGAGTTTTGAGCTATAAACGATGATTAAAGTTAAAATACGGTTAAACGTCAAAAATGTATGGTTAAACAGTCGCTATTTAATCATTACTTAACTCTAAGCAGCGTTTATAAATTAAGGGCTTTATTCCAACAGGTTTATATGTGTATGATAAAAAAAAACCTTAAAATTAAACTTATCTATGACTGCCTCGTTGGTCTAGTGGTCACAACCGCTACTGCTAAGCATGAGGTCTTGGGTTCGAGTCCCAGGTCGGGTAAAGTATTATTGGGATTTTCCATTAGGAATTTCTCAGTAGCAGCCCGGAGCCTGGATTTGTGCCCGGTTGATGGCAACAGGGTCGTCCCCTGTTACATGGGACTTAAACATAACTGGCGAAACGTGGGTGTACTATAGGTACACCTCTGCCTTACCCTTCGGGGATCACAGGCGTGATATTATTTTATGTTATTAAACTTATACATCAGGTCCCAGAATTAACGCATAACCTTTTAAGGGGTTATTGTACTCATCATTATGAACAACTTTTGTTATGGGACCAAACCGAAAATTGTGAATGCCACAAACGGTCATTCGTTGTGGCATAATCATATTTTAACGGACGACACAATCGACTATTAAATTATTAAAATAGCTCTTGATATTTAATGGTGGTCGGCTCAAACTTCATTGACATCAATATTGTGGTTAACACCAATTTACACTCACATTTAATCAATGACCACCGCAAACACTATTAATAATATTCGGAGTAAGCAATTAAACAATAATATTTGATTTTTCGTAGCACTTTCGTAGACGTCCTACGAAATCGTAGCACTTTCACAGATGGGCTACGCAATTGTAGCACTTTCGTAGACGCACTACGATATCGTAGCACTTTCGTAGACTCACTACGAAATCGTAAGTCTCGTAGATGTACTACAAAATCGTAGCACTGTCGTAGACGCTCTACGTAATCGTAGCACTTTCGTAGACGCCTTACGAAATTGTAGCAGCTCTTTCGTTGAAGTGCTACGATTTCGTAGCTCTAGTCGTGGTTACTAGTCACTTCGATGTAGTGCTACGGTTTGCAAAAAGATGAAAATTAGGAAACTACATGTTTTATTTGAATTATTTTTTTCGTTATACTTTCGTAGACGCGCTACGAAAACGTAGCACGAGGTAAGTTTACTAGTTTACTTTGATTTAGTGCTACGGTTTACAATCGCTTATTTCGATATATTGCTACGTTTTAAAAAAAACGGTGAAATTAGTAAACTACAAGACATAATTATTTTGACTGACATTTTATTTTTCATAGCACTTTCGTAAACGCGCTACGAAATCGTAGCACATGGTATGTAATTAAATTATAAATTTTACTACACGTCGTTATGATTGTGTATAGGAATACCCTTTGGTTGTTTATCTCCCAACCTTACACCGTTTATGGTAGCGGTTTACAAAGATTAACGCACTTCAGCACATCATTGAATGGCTAATCGTAATATGGAGATACGATTCAAATATGCGTTCTCTTAGAAGATAGTCGAGAATGTCTATTTTGGAGACTGTGAGAAGCAGTTGTGTCGATAAATAATCACTTTGACCAATTTCTCTACCGTGAATATAATAGAATGCATCAAAAGACAAAGACACAATTCATTACTAAATAGAGGGTATTTCCACGAAATTTATTTGTATACCGCATAATATTTTCCTGAAAGAAACATATTTCAGAACAAAGTAGCCGCTTATTGTCTAAAGCACATTTTCACCTTCCGTAGACATCTAAAGCGACGTTAAATTTAATACATCCCAAGCGCGTGCTATATGAGTAAATATGGTATAAGTATAACATCACATTCTTGTATAAATATTCGCCGCTGTCGTTATTGTTTTAAGTAAATTCTCTTTTGGATGAGCGAATTTTTCAACTAGGTCATCCCTTAAAATTAGATGGTCCACGCGGACCCTCATGAGCACACCGCTGCTTTAATGTTCACAAAGATAGCTCAGATCGATATCACAATATGGACCGTCTGTTCCGAACAGTGCAAATAGCGAGTTGATAAGGGGAAAGATAAAACTTCTAAGTAAACCACGAGACCACTTTGATGTCGGCTATACATAAACAGTGATGCGTGAACAAGGCGATATTTTCAACGTCAAGTTTCCCCTAATACCTATGTATACTGAAAGGAACTCATAAAAAGGTTCCAGGAAAATATTTGTTAAAAACGGTGAGCGCGGTGCGCCGTTTACCCGCCATGATTAAGGAAGAGATATCTGATGTTTTCCTTCCTTTGGGCTTACCTTTTACTTGTACGGCTACATAAACGTTTCTCTCCACTAACATAATTTATTAGAGATGGGTAGACAAACTAAAGCTGTCTATTTTAACGAAAACTAAGTCTTGGTAATTGCTAACTGCTATATATACTTAGGTATAATTAAGTAAACGTGTAGTGCAGTATGGTTACCGGTAGACGGTCGCTGATTTTTCAGAGAATCGAAGAGTTAATTATTGATAATTATTTTGATAAAGTTTTTTATATTATATAAGTTTGGATACAAAACTATACATTAACCAAGTACCTACGTTAAGTTTCCACAAAACTTTATTTAACATTTATTATAATACTTTATTGACATTAACGTTAATAAAGTTTATTACTGAATCACTGTGATAACTTTATCCCAACACTTGCTATCTGTTTTCTATAAAATTCAACAGTCTAGTACGCGCCGCTACTATTTACAAATGTGTGCGGATATTTCAACAAAAGGTTTGTAAAATTACAGACAGCTCTAAGTAGTTCGATTCATACCATGGAATGATACATTATCGAGCCAAAAACAACATGTTGGTGCCGATTCTGTTGTGCAACATCTTAATTTAGGCTATATATATCCATCTTTTTTTCTCTATGAGACCAAGAAAGGGACTTACATGTATGTATAGTTTACAAATCAGAAGTAATCCAATTTTTTTTTATTTATTCAGTAGGATTAAAATATTATGTACATAAATAACAACTTATATTCGTAACTAATTAATTTATAAAAATAACAAAATTATATACTAACTAAACTAAAACATTAAAATATGGCGTCGAAAAATTCCTCCGCATCGCTGTCGACTGGTAAGAGGAATAATAATAATACCCAAGAGACTGGCGGCATTGCCACGTTGTATGGCAATGCTTAACCTCTAGCCAAGGTAAAAGCCAGCCGTTGGGTCACGGGAAGTGTCAACGAGCCGTTTGGAGATATCTTTGAACAAAACATGAGCACTCGGACCCCACGGCCCGAGGGGTTCAACCCCAAACGGCTTGAAAATATAATTACCGATAAGGTTATTATACTTTCGCCGCTTGAGATTTTCCGCAGACGCAGCAGCAGCGCCAGCACAGCACGTGGAGTCAGGAATTGGCGCAAGAGTATCGACACACGTTGCGTCCCACACTAAAGACCTACCCACCTTCCATGGAAATAAAGACATGCCGTCCGGTCTCTTGCCATCGTCACGTGCCAAGCCATTAGGTTCTAATACAGCTGGAACGCCGACGGTGACAAGAGCCCGTCGGATGATGTCATTAATATTCGCGTGCCGCGCTAAGCGACCTGCACTACGGCTGCATGACAGGCCGTTGTGTCCGAGGCTGTTGACAACTTCGCCACAGTGACAGCGATGAGGAGAACAACAAGGAGCTCCTAGTCGAAGGGAAGAAGTGTCGTCGAACAAAGTACCTATGTTCGACGATGGCAGTGCATGAAACCACAGACCCGACTCGCACAGCCAGCAAGCACGCACGCTCCGCAGTAGTAGCAGACGTGTCAAGTAAATTATTCTGTACTACTCTGCAGAGCTGCTCATCCCACCGTCTCTGGGAAGATGGATTGTTGGGTGGATCTGAATTCGGGCAAGCGAGTCTCCAGGCATCATAGCCTCGGAGAACCACGGCACATCAAAATTAATCAGTGTGGAGGCTGGGATTTTCCTGATTAATTTCTCAGTGCCGTGGACCGAGGATATGAAAGCCGGTAAACTAATACTTGAAATTTTGCGGACGCCGAAGCCTCCCATACGAATGGGAAGAGTAGCTTGTGCCCAAGCTCGATCGTCCATGGCCACATTTAAGATCGACAATATAGTATGCCGCCGGATAATTTGAGCCATTTTGTCTAATAGGTGAGTGTGCTTCCATAAACGGGAAGCGCGAAGGAAATATGTTAACCGAAACAGCAGTAACGGATTAAGGTTATAGCCGAATGCATGTTAATTTAGACACTCTTTCCGAAACGTCACAGAAATTTTGTATTTTTTTTTAGACAATCTTTTATTAGTTGTTAATAAAAAAGAACAAATATGTTGAAAATAATTTTATTCCGATTGGAAATAAGCCGTTTTATTCTTCTTAACCTTTAAACGATAATGAAGCTCTTTCGTCTATGTCAAAATCATCCCTTATCATATTTATATTTTTTCAAATCTTAAAACTATAAAATATAAATCTTTGTGTATTTAATTAACACAGTCTCATGTTTTCAAATAAAAGCGTGTTACATTTTAACAGCAAGAAAGAGAAAGAAGACGGTGTGACATGCTTTTTTCACGCCAATCATAATAAAATTACTTTAAACTTTTTAGGTCTTTTTTATCTATCAACAAATAAAAGATGATAAAAAAAATATATATATATTTATACCTTTTTTACTTTTTAGTATTTATGATGACTAGTTTAGTAATTTCTATCTAATTTACATATATTTTATTAATCAGACTTTATAAAACCCCTTACTTTGTTTTTCTTATTAGATTGCGATCTTCGTTATAAGTTATGGTAAAATAATATTCAAATTAGTTATTACTGGTAAGTTATTTGTAACGTTTCTCATTCGATCCATTTCGTTTAAACTTAAAGCATCAACATTGCAAGGTTTCTTCTAGAGGCACTAAATATCATATTTAATATATATTTATTAAATATATAAATCATATATTATGTAAATACAGGAGATGTACCCACGCTTTTTTACGATAAAATAAATTTCTTTCTAATAACTATTATTATTTCAAACTTATTTAAAATTATTTTCTACTTTTTAGTTTAGTTTGATATTAAAGCGTGTTTCTTAAACTACTATTTATTTTCTACTTCTTAGTTTGGTTTTGTATTAAATCATGTTCTTTTTTGTTTTTTTAACAATTTTTTTTTGTTTTGTTGATTGTACAAAACTCTCCAGTTGATCCTGTCAATAGTCATATGCTTATCTCAAAGTTTAAGGCCCGTATTTATAGAACGTTACTCAGTAATCAAGCATTACTTAAGACTAAATTAAACCAATCCAATGGCTTGAGTCTAGCCTTAAGTAATGCTTGAGTACCGAGTAACGTTCTATAAATACGGGCCTTAGTCAAGTATGGCTTAGTACTTGTACTAATCACTATCGTGTTTCTGAATATAAAAAAATCGATAATCCTGAAGATCCTGGTAAGGATAATGGGACAAACTTATTAATTTATTGTAAATTGTCATTGGTCCTTGATAAGTGCGCAAAATTTTAAATTAATCCGACGTTTGAAGTTGTTGAAAATCGAGTTCAAGAATCCGTTACTAATATACATAGATACAGGTAAAACTAATAAAAGCAAGTTAATTAAAAACACGGCAAATTTCAAGGCATACACTAATTTGACATCTCTAACTTAGATCTTGTGATTCTTATACTTGCCAGTGTCACTAAAAGATGTCGGTAAATTCTCTAATTTTAGTTTAGTTTGTAAACAAGGGAATCGGCGCTGTTATTTAATGTGTATAGACTTGAGTTTACGACTTGAGTAGGTTAGTCTGACACTAGATTGAATCATTAGGATAGTTACAGAAGTATAATCGAGATAAATCTGATTCTAATGTATGTACGATGATGCTTAATAACGATTAATGTCTTCTCACATTATCCTAATGAAAGGCACAGCTTAGCAGAAGACTCTAAGTTAAACATCAGCCGTTTAACCATGTCTCGGGATTCAAGTGTCGTGCTTGGCCACTTGTTCCCAGGTGTGAAGGAGGCTTTACGACACAAGTCTGAGGGAACACGCTCGTTAACTATTAGCCTCCCTATTAGCTAGCATATTAAAGTTGTCAAGACATTGTATTATTCTGTGCATTACTGCACCAAACTGTTATGGGCAATTATGATTTTGTGTCGTAAAGTCAATACTGTTATGATTTTGAATCGTCGGATGATTTTGTGAATATGAGAACGTTGTAGGCTTCATAGACTGTAGATTTGTAGACTATTTTCTATTTTGTTTAGTGCCTGGTACTTGTTAACGGGCCTACACTGTCCTCCGATACCTATTAACACTGTAATTTGGAAATATGAATAGATATTGAAAAGAGTATGCTTAGATGGTTTGGTCATGTGGAGAGGATGAGTGAAAGGCGACTAAGAAAAGGTATTTATAAAGCAGAGGTGAGTGGAAACGCCGGGAGGGGATGCCCTAGAAGGACATATAGTGACCAAATTGGTGATGTTCTTCAGAAAGGTCAGGTTTGTAGTACTCGCAACCGGCATGCGTGTATGACTAGATGTATGAACGTAGGCGAAGCAAAAGGAGTATGTAAGGAGCGTAGCAAGTGGCGTTCTATAGTTTCTGCCTACCCCCATGGGAAGAAGCCGTGAGTTTATGTATGTATGTATGTTGTAAACACCAATTATTTTTAAAAGAGTAACCGTGGAGTTTCTAGGGAATAGACGTAGGAATAGGAGGGTTTGGAGGAAACGACCAATTGGAACCGTGTACCCAGCGTCTGACGTTTCATAAGTGCCCATGTAGGTTTATGTGAAATAAAATATTTTGATTTGATTTGATGGACGAAGATATTATTCATAAAAGAAGAAGCGAAATAACTGCTGAACAAAGATGTGAAGGAAGGAGGATCCGTGGTGAAGTATTATTTGAAAATGGTAAAATGTTTATTTTTATCTTTCATTATTTTGTTGGAATAATGAAAAGTAGTGTATAGTGTTATTAAACAGTTATCTTATTTTCTTTGATTTCTTTTGATCCTTATACACACTTGGTTTTAAAGCCCAGTTAATCTGTCCGCGTTGGAATACTGTATTTCCAAATATTCGTGACCAATTTAATCAGATTTTTCGATACCCGCTCACCGGAAATGAGACCGAGTAACAGATAAAAATAAAGCTGCCAAGTTTAAATGGAAAATACCAAACTGTATCTGTTCGAAGTTTCACGCGGTTATCTTTAATGATTGTTATATACACTACATTAAGTTTGTACAATATAGAAGTAAGTTCTACAGAGCTAGGTAAAGTTCATAACTAAAGTGGTACTTGCTGGTCACAAATATTTACATGATTTTATGTTAGAGGAAGATAAACAAGGAATCGCAACGTACTTGTTTTACAAACTCTGTATTGCGCCCTCAAATCTATTCAATTTTATGCTTATGCTCCGTCTCGCGTGTATTTCGTAGGAATAAAATAGGGGAACTTGGAAAGAATTGTGGCGGTAAATCTTTTTAGTGCAATAAAATTGAATGCCGACTGAATTGAGATGTAAAGTATAGAAGTGTCCTGGTGGGGCGAAACGAATTCACACGTGACAAGTTTATGACTAACCTAATGTGCTGTAGTAAAATGTACAAATCGGCCATTGTTTTTATAATGCTTAGTGCTTAGTGGAGTTTCTTACCCGTTCTTTTCCATAGGAATCTACTATTGGGAATGGGCAACTAGCTTCATATTTGTAACTGACCGACTTCTTGACAATTCAAAAGTGCCCATCAATGGTTTAATTGAAATAAATAGAGTTTGAGCTTTTGCTTATTCAATTTGTTATCTAAGTCTAGTAAGTACTACACAGAGAAGTAGATCGTTACGATTCCTTATTAGTAATTTTCAGTAGCAATACCAAGTCAGCCTTCGCATCTACTGTATGCGTTCTTCTGACGTACCTATTTGATGCGTTAACGCCGCGTCAACGCGATGTTAGTTTCGATAGAATCACGTCTACGTGACGGTAGCGCAGCGTTAACGCGACGTCAGCCTATAACAACAACAACAACGCGCTCTAATAAATAACGTAGGTATACACGGCTACATATCAAGCTATAATTTCCAGTTTATGCTGGTCTCGCATTGTATAGGATTTCCGTACAATGAGAGGTCAGCTTATACTGGGAATGTATAGCTTGATCATGTAGCCGTGTGTACACTACAGATCTTTTCCAAATAAGCGGCGCCATCTTATTAAAAAATCTAAGTAATGACTAGAGAAACTGTCTTTTAAAGTTATACTTTTAACCGAAAGAATAAAAGCCATTTATGTATACGTACATAAATGGCTTTTCTTCCTCAATCCGATTAAACTAACTTGGTTTCATTACATGTTCATTAATAAAAATATTATTTGATAATTAATGAACATAATAAGACCAAGTTAGTTTAATAGGTTTCAGGAAGCGCCGACTGAAAACAACGCATAACCGAACCGAAGACAGATTGCGGTGAAGAATGTTGGCGCTGTCGTCACACGGTACCTCCGACGTTACGCATTGCTGCGACGTGTTTGTGTTACCTTTAAAGATACCTATTTATACTTAGTTATTTGCGGTAGGTATACAGTATTACGTAGATCCTGCCTTATGTCGGAGTATAATTAGATCGGCTATAAATGAACACAGACCTTTCGTGCGTTAGGCGTGAATATCACGTATAATAAAAAATATACACAAATACCTGAACAGTCTTCATGACTAACAGCTTACAGTTTCGTACGTAATGATTGAAAAAATACGATCTAAATGAAGAATCCTGAAATACAGACAGAAAATAATGTGGATGTGGTTTTCCAAACTTCCCTACTTTTACTATATCCATACTATCACACTAATACTATAAAGGCGAAAAGTTTGTGAGTGTGTGTGTGTGCGTGTTTGTTATTTCTTCACGCTCAAACGGCTGGAGCAATTTTCATAATATTTTGCATGGAGGTAGCTGACACCCCGGATTAAAATATAGGCTACTTTTATCTCGATACTCCCACGGGATCGAGACTTACGCGGGTGAAACCACGGGGCGTAGCTAGTGTATTATAAATGAGAAAAGCTCAATTCAATTCTCAATTCTTTATTGCATTCCATATGTATTAATAGACGGTATAAAAAAGTAAAAGATCAATATGGACCCTGTCGGGCACAGAAAAAATTAGGAGAGAGGAAGAGGGCTAGTAACAATAAAATTAAGCTTGTCTGTCTGTGTACCTTTTCCTACCTAAACCACTAAACCGATCGTTATGTCATTGTAGCCTGGAACTTGGAGAAAGACATCGGCTATTTTACATCCTGGCTATTCACAAAAATAAATAAACAAACTCCCTCTACCGTGGCAGCCTACCCTAATGCCGCTAATTTATTTATTCACCACGCGGCTTCCAATTTAGGAATTTAAGCAAATTAGATAAACGCAAGCCTTTTTCCGTAAACCCATTACTTACACGCTGTTTGTTCGTAGCAAGGTGAGTAGGGCTGCGGACAGTAGGTATAAAGTTTAATATAAACGTCAAGTGCACCGCTCGAAGCCCTATTAGAAAGTTATATAATTCTGAGTAAAGATCAAAGTAAGTAAATACATTTTCCTTTGAAGACTCGACCCGCGTATAGCAGCATTAAACCTTTACTTTGTAAGGTCATTTTTTGACTTTTTTTGTATCAAAGTAAATATGTTCACAAACGCAATTTGTATTTGGTCAACCGGTACTCCGACTGCCGGTAAAACCTTAAAATACATATCTACCTTATATAAAATAATCGTTTTTATATAGAAGATAGACGTGGAAGAACCTTTAGATACTAGGTATAAAGTATGTGTATGTATGTACTTTGTACTATGTTATTTTTACCAACAGGAAGTTAAAGATCCGATTAGATTGCGGCTTACTGTACTCCGGAAGAAAACGTCAGCTCCAGGGGAAATTAGGGAACCAACCAATGTGAGTGATGCCTCAGGAAAAGATAATATTTTTGGAGAAAAGAAGCCAATGTTTTGACAATGCTAGCGTTACACTCAAAGTACTAAAGAAAATAGTTGAACTAGACTAGGTATGGTTGGTTTTGTTGATCAAGGTTGGTTACGATGGCTCTTTCGATCGCTAATATTATATTATCTACCAATTTATATACATGTCTAAGAGAAGGCCCTATTTAGCTGTAAAATTTAACGGGCTCACTTAACTAAGTAATATAAACACTGGTAAAAACATTTGTTTAAAACTACAAACAAACAAACAAACATGCACGCACACAGATTATAAGTTTACACTAGTTAGTTTATTTTGTGAGATATTGGAACTAAATAACATGAAACATGGATCGATCGATCCTATTATGTAAACATGAGAATGATTGCAAAATAATGATGCGACTTGAGTGTAGTAAGTAGAGGAAAACAAAAATCAAAGTTGTGTTGAAGTAGAGACATATAGATAAGTATAGTGTTCTCTTATCATTTTGTTTTGGAACTTACTAGTTTAAGTTAGGAGTTTTAACTTAAACTCTTTCTTTAAATTTTTAAATGTCTTGACTAAAGGATATTAATGTTCACAACACATTATCTGAATCTACGAAAAACAATCATTTATGCTTGAAATCTAATTTATAAAAATAAAACGAGATGAATGAGTAAATTATATTATGATAACTTCACTTTAACAAACATCAATGTTACATAAATCACAGGTACAAACCGAGCACTACGTTATGCAGTTGAAATGACATAATACCAGCACTACAAACAAATCAGCGTGAAGACGATCCCTAGCGGACCGCGGCAAGATCATGCGGGAGAGGACCGGAGGATGCAAGCGAGCAGCGCGCGCGGGCGAGCGGCGCGGGTGAACACGTACGTGGGCGTGCGGAGAGGTGAGCGCGCGGCACAGGCAGGCGTGCGCCGCCGGCGCCACCTGGTAGTCCATATAGTTCCCGTAGCCCATGTGGTCGCAGGTGCATGGACAGGTCTCGATGTGCCGTCGCAACTCCAGCTCGATCTCCCACGGCGGCTCCATGAGCGCGTTGAGGCGAGCGGGCGCGCGCCGCGGCGTGCCCGCGCCTCCGCGCGCTGCGAATGCGGCCCCGGGCCGGGCGCGGGCCGCACCTGCGCGACGCCACCTGCCTCCCCGCCCCCCGCCTGGCGCGCTCCACCATACACCGGCGGCTAGCGCGCGGAGGCGCTGGAGACGCAGCCCTCGCAGCGAGCTTGGGGCCCTACACCCGATGAGCGGCGAACCGCGGCTCGCGCGGACTGTCGCGTGTCGGCGCGCATAGCGTGGCGGCCGCCTGCCGGCTGGGGAATGCCGCGCCGAGCTCGGCCGGGCGCGAGGCCCGGGCGGCCCGGCCGCGCCGGCGCCCGGAGCTCCACGTGACAGCCCGCGCGCCACCTCCCACCCCGCGCCTCCCCGGCCCGGCCGAGCGCGGCTCTCACCGCCGGACACGTCTTTCAGATGCACAATCGTCAACCATCAATTAACTCCGTGAAGTTGGTACATTACACGGAAATTGAATAGCAGATTAAAAGGAAAACCGACTCGCAGTCTCGAAAGTCTGAAACCTGATTCACTAAATTAGTGGAATAGTTTTCAGAAGCGTTTGATAACTCAAAACATTGCAATAGGTACCTACTGTTGGAAATAAGAATATCGGTGAATACCGAGCTTTTCGGGAACGCATAGATATTGAAGGTGCTTAGCTGGAAGTATTAGGTACCATTAAGAAAAGTAATGAGCCATGGGCGTACCTAGGTTTTTACCTGAGGGGGAAAGGGAGGGCAAATCTAGAATTCCCTGTATTAACACAACCTCCGTTCTAGTAAAGAGTGGGACCTACTGCTCTTCTTTAAGGGGAGAGAGGACTCAGCACTTGGGTGGAACAGAGCTGTCTGCAATGATGATGAAGCTTTGGAATTCTCAGAGACAGCTTTCACATCGTGACACTTAATTAAACTAGAATTTCAGGAGAGCAAACATTTTATTTTCTGTAATAAGGTGTTCAGAAGCTTACAATGATAAATAAATAACAAATTCTTACTTAGGTTTTCGAGAACTCAAAGCCATTTTTTTTTAATAGGTGATACGGGTTGTGTCCGCAACTCCACGTCAAGTTTTTCTTTAATATAATATGTACTTAATCATAAGTACTTCATAATAATGTATAAGCCAAACCAATTTATTTTATCCATTTGTATACAATGAAGTGTTATCTGCCAGTTTACGTATGAATGCGGTTCTAAAGTTAAATGTAATTCTCGTGTCGCGGTTTAGTTCGCAAGCATTTGACGCACGCAACTTAACGTTCCCACAAATCATGTCACAATTTCATAATGAAATTAATTTTATCGTAGAACGCCTGTTATGAGTGTATGTAACTTATGTGATAACTGGCTGTATAAAAGAGTAATTTTCATCTTAGCAGAATGTTACGTATTTTACCAGATGTATAAAAAGGAGTATGTAAGGATCGTAGCGGGTGGCATACTGTAGTTCCTGCCTCGGAAGAAGGCGTGAGTATAAGTATGTATAAGTGTGTAGTTATTTTATTTTACCTACAACTTTTGTGATTACTGTTAAGTAAATAATTAACATTATAACAACAATTACAATTGCAACATGCAAAACTTCATAAAACTTTTATATTTTTTCTAACCTGGGGGCCTAAAATGGACGCTTTGGCAAAATCATAATATGATCTGCGTACAATTCATACATCCCGCAATTCATGTGTTTGACAGCTGCTAATTGACATTAGACTTCATTAAAGCAATTTCTATTTTGTGGACTATTTTACGAAACTCCATACAAAACTGTCAAACAGATGAATTGCGGGATATGAATTGTACGCATATCATATTATGATTCTGCCAAAGCGTCCATTTTAGGGGCCCAGATAATTCCAACAGCAATATGAACTAACGCGTGCTTCATGACCGGAACTTAGAAGAATGAGTAAGATAGATTGAAATTGTGCATGCTATCAGATAATCCAAGCGTTCACTTGTGTACTTAGCTATTTACAACCAAAACTTAATTACTGGCTAGTTGTCAAACCACACCAAGTGCGAGTGACGAGACCCTATTAGCCTTTATGGTTGTGTTCCAAACATATCGAATAACCATTCGGTTGGGACATAACGGTACAATACTACAACTATTAATAAAGTGTAGGTATGTACCTATTCCAGGAGAACCGTAGGTACTGTCTCGGCTCCAAGCAAGCCAAGTAAGCGCAATGATTTTAAGTCAGCTACTGACTCTATGTTTCTTACCTAATTGTTAATTAAGGCGGTATACAGACTTTATTTTCAACTCACTTGAGATTTTATATGAAAGAAAAGTATTTTTGTCCACTTAATTATGTCAGGCCGTTGATTAAGTACTGATAATCATTTAAATTTTAAAATATTTCATCTATTATTTCAAGAGCCCTGTTGCAGTTAGTAAATTCAATACATTCCGAATCGCAATCTACCTACCGTCGTCTTCTCCGCCGTATTTGTTAATCATTCGTCTCTGCGAACCCCGTTCGAGTGAAGCATCATCTGTACAATTCTTAAGCATCGTAATTTTTAGTAACGGAATTAGGACGCAGGTGGAGACTGGAGCTCAGAGGCTGCATGCGTGCGCAGCGACCGCGGCTCCGGGCGACGCCGCGCGCGGCAGTCGGCATGATTCGCGCGCGGAGCGTGACCGGGCCTTTGCGCCGCGCCCACCCGGCCTCGGGCGCCACCTGGAACGTCCAGGTACCTCCAGCCTCCACCAACTATCCTATCCCGTCGTCTGCTAAAACACCACACCCCGTGCTACAGCTATGTAACCTCAGACCCTCCCGACATCTGGGACAGCTAGGCTCTGAGTCAGTGTACTGTATGATTACAGTACCTCGTGAATATGATCGCTGGAAGCTGGAACTCAACAGTTGGCCGAGGACTTGTTGCACGATGAACTCTGATCTTTGAATAGATTAAAATGATTATCATCTACTTAAATATCGTTTAGAATAAGAATAACATTTTATTTTCGCAGAAAACTTAAAATATAAATAAACATCGATATAATAATTAGTTGACAATGATCCACTACGCTTACCTATATAAATAAACAAATACAACGAATTATGCAAATGAGTTCATAGAGATAAACATTATATAGTCAGTCTGTATATGTTTGGATCATAAAGTTAGTTGATTTGCTCGTTTATGACTATGTCCACTGCTCACAACATTACAATGGCTCCAATCTACATTTGGTTAATATTCTAATATGTATACATATTTATTTTGGTGAATCGTGAGACTACGTCGTCGACGTTGAATATGTGTCGAGTACGTGACAGCCGCGCGTGAAATCCTCTCACATATTGTTTTCAGTTTCAGTACGCCAATAGTTGTACGTAAAGTGAAACCGAAGATATTGTGAATAACTATGTACATATATACAATAAATTAACCCTACTCACAATAAATTAATAAAATAAAAAATGTACTCGAAATGCTACAAAACAAATGCCAATTTTGACTATCAAACAAACCCAAAACCCGTGTGTACTCTCTCATGCCTTTAATAATTTGCATTCACAGTTTTGTAACTGTCTAAGAATCTAGAGGTTAAGAATGAGATGAGATGTTTATGTGCACATTTGTTCGTGTTCAGGTGGTGAAGGGCAAGATGAGTTCCACATGTTTATGGCACGCTTGTCGAGCGCTGTCAGCTGGCTTGTTGCTGATGCTGCTGGGAGCTGCAATGGCTGTAATAGGTAACAACATCTCACATCTCTATAAATAAACTACAGAAAATTAAATGCGGCGCAAAAGTTCGTAAATTAGACGTCACTTCAAACTTATTTATTTGCGTACCGTTGATGTTTTGAGTAAAATGCTCGTAAACAAACAACTGCCGCTGTCGGAGCGAAAAGTTAAGGAATTGATTGAAATCAATAGTTGAACTCCAACTAAACTTATTATGCAAACCATGTCAATAACCAGAAACTTTCTCTGTTCGTGGCTTCGCGTAGAATTTTCTTTGTTTGCATGTAACACTTGCATAATGTGCTTTTATTGAAATAAAAACTGCTAGAACTACAAGTACTTAATTCTAATTATATTGCGGTGTGATATTTACACAAAGCTTACTTTGCTGGAAGGATCATGATTAACATTAAAACCAATTTAAGGGGAAAAAAATAAAAATAAAGCACATAGAGCCTCACGGATAAAGCGAATATCTTCCCCCTTCGCCCTAAATTCTGTTGATTTTTCCATGAAGTAATTGAGGGAAATTTCGATCTTAATCAATTACAGGGCACTTTATTTTCCTCTATCGCTAAAAGTGATGTCATTGAACTCATATCGTAAAGCCACGAATAGATATGCATTGCATTGACTAGCCAGTATTGCTTGCATTTCTGTCAGGACGTAGCCTTTTGGGTCAAAGGCGATTCTTTGTTTTCATAAATATTTATTTTAAAATAGTAATATTAATCTGTAATTTTAATTTTATCATTTCTAACTCAAAATTTGTATTATTGATTACCGTGAATTCTGAAAAGCGAAATTAAATTCAAAATTCAAAATGATTACACTTGCTATACTTTTTGTCTGGACACTTCGTTGCATTTTCTCATAACAGCAAAAACAAAAACTCTGTAACTTCAAACTTTTTATAATATCGTTTAATATCGTTTTACCTATAATAACGTCATGTCATAGTGTTTCATTGTAAAATAAACGACCGACTAATCAACTTTTCCGCTTCTATAACTTCTGCATAAATAGGTCAGTTTCATTCTATTCTCAAATCGGTAAAGTAAAATGAATAGTTCTCGACACAACTCAGTCTATGACGGTAACCAGACCGCAGGGTACAGAGAGGCAAGCTCTTCCGAAGTTATGTCACAGGATTAACTAATCCCATGTTCCTACAAGAGTAATATTAAATAATAAAAACCGGCTAAGATCGAGTCGAACTCGCCCGCCGAAGGTTTAAAAATAGGTAGGAAAAATATTTTGTTGTAAGTAATAAATTTTTTGATACAACTCTAAACGTCTTATTACAAAACAAAATTTATTGACATGGCTTAAACCATGGAGCCAGTTTTTGTAATAAGAACGTAACTGTGATTTAAATATCATTCTTTAAAACTTAATTCGGTACTAAGTTGTCAGTTTTGTATTAGGAGCTTTACTATAGACGGAATAAAGTTCAAAATTCAATAATGGCTCCGTGGTCTAAACCTGGATCTGAAGATAAACCTTGTTTTGTAATAATACGGTAAACGTTCTAAACTATTTGAGGTACTTTCTTTTCTTAGAATGTCAGAAACCACAAGCAACAAAATTCTGTTCCCAAAGCAAATAAAATTATAACGTGTATTCGTTCCAAATTCGATGTTTAAACTTTTTGTCCATTGTCGGTCTTCATTGGCAGTCAGGTCAGTCTAACCATCATAAGAAACTGAATTGTAGTCTCATTTCCTACGAAATGAGACTTTTCCTAGGAAAGGTTTTTTGCTGACTTTTTTAGTACTCAAACCTCAGTTGGTCCAATAAAATTTGTCATCCTTATAAGAAACAGGATCTATTGGTATAAAAAAAGTTTTTCTGAAAATTTCCCATTTTCTTGCAAACTGTATTTTTGTTCAAAATCTATGAATGCGGATGAAAATTTCTCAAAAAGGTAAGGACAGTCTCTTAAGTCCGTTTTCCTGTAGCTACAACAGTTAAGGTACCTACCCTCACTGCCCCGTCTCAAAAATCCACCCGAAATCGCACGATACGATAAGTGGTTCTTTTTTATCATTTTGGTACGGAACTCTAAAAACTATATCTCCTGGAGTATACCACGTCAAGTTTTCAATACGTGCCTTTTTACTGCTCCGGGCGACGTTACCCGTCAGTAACAAAGCGGCAGGGGTTGCAAACATACATGTGTACGGTATAGACGTGATGCAATGTGTATGTTGCTGGTAGGCAGCGCTTCCTGTCGCGTACGTGACGGCTGACGCTTCCGGCTGGAGCCCCGGCCTCTCGCGTTGTCCCTACTCATTGACGGGGCCTCCATACAACCGTCCCGGCTATTGTTGCTGCTGCGATCCATTTTCTGATTGCTGTACGCTTGCAGTCTCTGTAATTCTGATATAGGAATTATTATAATTTAATTGTTTTAGCAAAAGATATATTTATTTTGGGAAAGGTAACTTAATTATAAATAACCATGTCCTCCTTTCAAAACCTCTTTTTTTATCATTTAATCTTTCATACTACTGTAAAAATATACCAGTCTGGTATACCCGATTGATACAAAAATATGCTCTCAATTTTTTTGACAATAACACTAATCATTGAAAGAATGGATATCATAACAAACTTGTAAACGATGGTACACTTTTCCATATTATTAACACGTTGTCGGTAACGCTATAAACGATGTATAAGTACTTAGTCGTATTTATATTATTTTATCAAAATACCGTATTGACCCCCACTCTACTGTAAAGTCTCGTACAGACACGCGCGATATCGCGGGCGCCACAGGCAGCGACAAACAAATTTCACTACTAGTGTCGCGTCGCGCCCGCGATATCGCACTAGACTCTAACCCTCTTATTACAAAACAAGGTTTATCTTCAGACCCAGGTTTAAAACATGGAGCCATTATTGAATTTCGAACTTTATTCCGACTATGGTAAAGTTCCTAAACACAAAACTGACAACTTAGTACCGAACTAAGTTTTCAGTTTTTTATATAGAACAGTATTTCAATCACTGTTACGTTCTTATTACAAAAACTGGCTCCATGGTTTAAACCATGTCAAAATATAAATCTTGTTTTGTAATAAGGCGGTAAGAGCCTTAAGGCAAACACCTCCGTACTGTCTTTCTCCATAGTAAATAATAAGTCGATAATAAAGTTTGCCATCACCTCACTAAGCATAAGGTTCTACTCCGAAGTATCGGCCGAATGTTCGGCCGTTTTATAACTTCCATAGTTTCTGACTTAAAGTCACATTTTTGACTTTGAATTATCTCTTTGACTATCGTAATTTTTTTCTTTCGCCATAGTCATCAGCCATAGTTAGCCGTAGTAAAGCAACGGCCGAACATTCGGCCGATACTTCGGATTTATGTTCGGAGTAGACCCCCTGGGTTCGATTCCCAGGTCGGGTAAAATGTTATTGGGTTTTTCTATTAGGAATTTCTCAGCAACAGCCCGGAGTCTGGATTTGTGCCCGGTTGATGGCAATAGGCTCACACCCTATTACATGGGACTTAAACATAACTGGCGAAACACCACCATAGATAGATAGGACACCATAGGGGTAGATGGATAAGTCACCTCTGCCTAACCCTTTCGGGAAAAGAGACGTGAATATTTGTGATAAAGTTGGTTGTGCACTGTTACAGGCTACTACGCCGACACTCTGTCGGTGGCGCAGGAGGTGCGCGGCAACTCCACCGTGTCCGTGAAGGATGAGGCGCGCGGCTTCCACCTCAACAACCTGTCCTACGCCGGACCAATCGTCATGGGCTTCGGAGGTAACCCAGCCAAACACTTGGAAACATTTCTTGATAACGACACTTCGACCTCAGGCTACACTATCGATTTTAGTCCAGTAAAATAAGTTAGATTATATTAGGTGAGTCTGCGATAGTTAAGATTGGGTGCGAGAAGTTCATTAATTGTTGTTGCACCGAGTGCGAAGTGAGTTATGAGTGCCTTCGCAGGTGCGTAATCTACTTTTCTTTCAACTACCAATCTACCTTAATAAAATATACCTACTCAAAATAAAAACTCAAGTTAATGAAAACAAAATTTTCAATACACTTCCTCGAAAACTGGTTCATACCGCACTATGATTAGGTTCACAATGTAATGTATTTCACACGCGTGCGATTTTTTATTTTCCCACACGTGTGCGGGAATAAAAATTGCCACAGATAACTTATACCTATACTTAGTCCAAATTGGTTCAATCCCTCTATCTATTCACACGGTCTCGCGCCAGGAGACGGTCTCTATTTGGAAGTGATTTTTTTTTTTAATCTCGGCAAAGATGCATATTTACGGTGCGGCGTTAATATTTTTGGAATATTTAAATAATGTTTATAAATAGAATACCATGATTATACAATAAAAAAAACGTTTATGAACAAATTGACATTTATTTGTGTTCTAAACTCAAAAATATTTGAATTTTCTATTTTTCATATTAGGCTGTTTATCTGCTTTATACATTTGCTTTTCCTTCAACCTGGCGAAGCAAAGCGCGGAAAAAAAAGAAAATTAAATCATAGTTTCCTAATAATTCATGACAAAAATATTTATCGTTATTTTATTTCTTCAAAAGTGTATTGAAAAACGTCGTTTGATACACGTGGACATTTGTTATTGCAGTCCTCGGCTCAAAAACAACCTCGCCTACGGCTCGGGTGTTAATTCCACATTCTCCACTTGTATCAATATGTACTATTTTCGTTATTTTATTTTATTTCTTCAAAAGTGTATTGAAAAACGTCGTTTGATACACGTGGACATTTGTTATTGCAATTCCTCGGCTCAAAAACAACCTCGCCTACGGCTCGGGTGTTAATTCCGCCTCGAATGCAATAACAAACATTCTCCACTTGTATCAAAATGTACTATTTTCACCAAGTCGGTTTTATTCAGCCGATTTTTATTTTCAGCCAGTATCGTTTTGATCTAATGCATACATTTTATATTAAACTTAATAGGAGGCATTAAACCTTCTATGTGGTGAATATATATCTAAATAAAAAAGTATTTAAACAGTGCAGAAATATTGTATGAAATCTCATTGATTCACTGAAAAACCGTGTAACAATGAGATTTCATACAACATTTCTGCACTGTTTTGGTTCTAAACAAAAATACGTGCTTTGTGATGGATTTTGTAGTGATTAATGATAACATTACTACGTAGTTGAAAGAAAAATATCTTTTTTTCGCACATGTTGTCGCAATCAACTTTTTACACATTATTTTAATAACGAAATAAAGATTATCCCAGTGAGAATTTCCGTCATTAGATAAAATTAAAGACAAGTAGGGCAAAATTAAAAACCTTACTTCAGTCCTACTTCATGCAATATTAATAATTAGGTCTTAATCGACTACGTAGTCGCTACGGTACACTATTGCTACTTGCTACGGCGTAGCCACTTGCCGCTACAGAGCGAGCGGCGCCTGCTGTTTCACTGACTACGCTCCGCATTAGCTACGGCGTAGTCACTAGCCGCTACAGCAGCGCCTGCTGTTACACTGACTACGCTCCGTATCAGCTACGGCGTAGTCACTAGCCGCTACAGCAGCGCGGCAGCCCCTTCTGTTACACTGACTGTCTCCGTATCAGCTGCGCAGTTTTCGTTGCTACATGTCTACTCCCAAAGACTTTTCTTTGCTTTATAATTATGTTACTTTTGTTAAATACATGCTTTTTTAGGGTTCCGTACCTCAAAATGAAAAAACGGAACCCTTATAGGATCACTCGTGTGTCTGTCTATCTGTCTGTCCCAGTCAATTTGCTCCGAATCAACTAGATCGATTATGTTAAAATTTGGTACACATATGAATTTCTGAGACTCGGAATTCATTTTCAATTCATTTCATTCATTCATTTCATTCAATTCATTCATTTATTTACTCGGAACGTAAATAAATGAATTTCACTTTTGGCGGGCAAATTAGAAAAGTCAAAAAAAAAAGATTTGCAAACTGTACCATGTGACATATCAAATGAAAGAGCTTGTTGTAAGGATTTCAGATATTTTTTTGTATAATTTTAAAATAAATGCTTTTGAAGTTATTTAAGAAAATATATGAAAATTTACCACCTTATCCCCGAAACTACTGAGCCAAAAATTCTGAAAAAATACAGAAAATAGTTCTTTACTTATAGATTACAGGAAAACCTATAAGAAGTCTATGGTGTTAAAATAACATGGTAAATCTCTTGTGTATGAATGTTTGAATGTATGAGGGTACATCTTTTTCAACTCCAATTTTAAGTTTGTTTTTGGTATAAATTCATCGCAACTACGCAGCCCTTCATTGTGCGTGGTCCGATACGCACCTGGCCGATTTTTAAATTATAATAAAATATATAAAAAGCCACTATTATTATTTTGGTTTTATTTGTGTAACATGGAGTACATTTATTTTCTTTTTTTCAATTAAACAAGTTACAGTCGCTCGAGTAAAGTAACTTTTACACTAGCCCACTAACTAAAAGTAAAAAAGTATGAGGTATAATTTGCGTATCTAAAGAGCACGTCACAAAAAAATTTCTAACCCCTCGTTTGCACTCACACACAAGAAGTGATACTTGTTTTCAACAAAACTTGTAAGAGACTTGTCATGATCATAACATGTGACATTGTTTCAATATTTTGGTTAAATTTTGTATGCAACTACTCGTACACTTCACAAATTTAATATACTTTGGTAGGTGTAAATGCTAAACGAAAGCAGTAGACACAACATATAGAATACACGTTTTATACCTTGATGTAAAGTTGGGGTAGGAGCAATATAACCAAGAGCGTCGCCAAGGGGGGGCAGGGGGGGGCAGCCCCCTCCTAGAGATTCTAAAAAAGTTGCCAAATATAAAGCAACCAAAGTCCTAAGTGTTTGACTTGACTTGCTTGATCGATCAATCCCGTACGTCGAAACTCGACTGAGTTCTCAAATTCCATTTTTAATATTCCTTACGCTCAACTACGCTCTGCTCTATGTTATTGTGTTATTTATACAACTTGCCCCCCCTGGGCCATCGACTGGTGACGCCCTTGAATCTACTCAGTTTCAGTTTCACTTTCACGTGAAAAACGGTCACGGAAATTTACCCAGGCCCGACACAAAAGGAACGTATCTGAATTATTTTGTTTCAGTAAATATAACAGAAATAAATTAACACTATTCTGAATATGAGTGGCTAACACCTATGAATTGCCATTTGATTTTGGTTGCGCAAAATATTTTAAAATTATTTTTTTAATGAATATTTATTATATCAATTTGAAATTACGCCAATTTAGATAAAAACACTAAAAATAGACAGCCATCAAGCTTTTAGCTCCATTAGAGCTAAAATATTCCTGGTGGAACACAATATACGGGAGTCTTATTTAGTGCCTTTATTTTAAGTTTTAGTATTATAATCTCCTAATCTTAATTTCACTACCTGCTGCGGCTCAGGTAACCCAGTAACGAATCATGCTATCTCACTCTTTCATTAGAAGCTCGTGCGCAGTCCTTGGATTTCTGTCTCCCACAGACCAAAGTGATAACTGACTGGAGGAAAGTTAGTGAAAGACTGAAATCCACCACATCATCGCCTCACTTGGACTCCATTCCTGACCTCATAGTCTCAGTCGCAGGCACGACGGGCGCGATCAACTAGTTTACAGAACATGTACAATTGTACAATCAGTATTGACGGATTGTTCACGGGAAGTTCCGGTGATGGAAGATCATCGCTGGAAAGTACCGGCCGACGTACGTGAACTGATAACCGAGAAGAACGCGGCCATTCGTGCCTACGACTCCTTTCCCTGCAACGCGAACAAAGCCCACATGCACCATTTACAACCTCATAGGTTAAACGGCGAGATGCCATTAAAAAAACTCTGTGCTCTATCTGTCGCGATCCTGTGCGTTTTTATTTTCGAGATTCAATAGAAAATATTGCTACGATTTTTGGTTTCCTTATTACCGGACATGATTATTTGCTTTGTGAGTGGTTCGGTGATATGGCTGACGATTGTGCTGCGTGTGTCATCGTCGATACAGGAAACTCGAAGAGATTTCAACGGGTGTTTATAATATGGAAATATATAGACATCCGGCGGCAGAAGGCAGAAATAACAATATTTTAATCAGGTGTAGGATAAAAACGTATTACACTTCTATTATGTTTGATGAGAATATAAGTAAATATAAGTAAATATAAGTAAATATAAGTAAATATAAGTAAATGGAATAAAAGCAATACTTAACAGAATATTACTGCACGTGCTACCACGGTAAATGGACGCTGGGAAGTTGCGCACACGTCATTAGTGTTATGTATTACTTGGGCTGGGCTAGACATCAGGATCACTTTGACCATCCCGCACTGGGCATGGATTATGAATAAAACCTTAATTTCCAAATATTGGTTTTATTTTTGTTTCATAAACGGCACTGAAATAGCTTCATAATGATACCCTAATCTGTAATCTGCAATGAATCACCGATTAAGACGATTTTAATGAACCCTAACTCGATTGTTAAACAAGAAGTTTAAAAATTACATAATCCAGCTTCATCACCAGGTCACCTGGATAATTCCATGATTAATGTATCGTGATTGAGTTGCATACAATTACGAACTTTGAAGGTAAATAGGTATAAACAATATTTTTTTGTATATCGCCTGAACAAAAACGTATGGCAATATTTTGGTGTTAGCCATTGATTTCGAATACAAAAAATATATATTTTAGCTATATTTAAAATAACAAACAAACTGAGATATGTCTTTTTCGTGTCGGGTCTGGGTCACAAATGACCGTTCTTCTTTGAATGATGCGAAACCACTAGAAAGTCATTGAGATCTAACTCTTATCTTATTGTAACTTATATAAATAAAAATTAAATGTTTTGGTATTTTTGTATAAATGATTATCATTGCTCTATTCTATTTTATTTTTACATATTATATGGCAAGCAAAGTCGTTGTCGACTATTCTGCCAATGTCTAAAGTGAAGTGAGTTGAAAATAGGTTGAAAAACACCAGCATGGTAAGAAATAAAAAAAAATTGTGTATACTCAAGACCATATTGAAATTTTGACAGGACAACGTCATCAGCTAGTAAAGTAAAAACCTACCTTACCTTACAGAGATAAAAGTTACATTGCAATAACTTACTAATGGTTTTACGTCATTCAAAGATCGTGAATGTCCTAAACGTGTCCTATGTTTATAGGTTTCATTGTGGTGGCAGCGTGCGTGATGACGTTTGAAGCGCGTGACAGCGCTGCGAAGGTGACGCCGGCGCGACCGCAGGTAGGCCAACCAGCCTAGTCCACACCATATCGTCGGTGTAAATCAGATTATTTACAAGTACGTTGTTAACTGAACATTGGGACCCCGGCTCCGATCATCTCCTCTTCCAGGTCATTCACATATAGGTTAAATAATATGGGTGATATTAATCCGAGAAATAATGATAATATATAATTTCTGAGGACATAATCGCTAGACAATGCCACATTTTACTGCGTTAGCTTGGCCCTCATACCAATACCTACTTCATGATGTAAACAATGTCATGTGGTATGTACCGGTTCTGAACATTTTTTTCCATAACGTGTTATAATTTCTTGCATCAAATGCGCGACTTAAATTTAGGAAATATGCGTATCTACCTATACATTTGTTTTTCTGTGTAAATAATATTTAACAGTTTTGTTTAAGGCAAATATAGCAGGGTCAGGTATTCAGTTGCATGCTCAGCACGAAAACCAAATTCAGCGTTATTAAGGTTTAGGCTTAAATACAACGTCCCGACATCAATCGTCGGGCAGTTGCCCATCAGACACAACACCCGTCTGGTCGGAGGATCCTTCCTCCCTTTTCTATGGATGATGTGTGAACTTTCTGTTTCTCATAACCCCTTTTTTTTTCTTTTTTTTTAGGTGGGAAATTATCAAATAACTTCTCCCGCTCTGGGCGGAGCGGGAGGGCGTGTCAGACTTTTACTGACTAAAACCCACCCGTATTCCTTCATTTGCCTGTGTGCCAGGGCCACGATATCCCTTTCGGACAAACTCGCAACCCTGGCAGGCATTGGCCCTAGCGGACCCCGTCAGTTGGTGCTGACAACTCTTTGAGGCGCGCGTGGAATACGACGCGCCGTCGACCCGGGCCTGGTCGTTATCGGATGGTGAGCTACCCATCGCTCACCGTCCGCAGGCCCACGCCTACGGTGGCCGGAAATCGGCTTGCGACTCCCGACGCCCGGGGCGTCTCCTGCGGCGACTAGGGGCGCGAGGGCGCGAACCTTGCCTCTCCCTCACGCGTTCCGCCTCCTCCTTCGCAAGCATTACTGTTTCTCATACCCCTATACTTCTTTTATTCTTAATGTTTGTCTTATAATATGTCGATATATTATTGGTTATTTGTTGTCGCTCGGCAATTCAAGGTCCTTTTCGTGCATAAGAAGCTGTCTGTCTGTCAATGTCGTCTTTATAGGTACGCTTTAGGGCGTCACGATTCCTGTTTGATGCCACGTCTCGGTAGGTAGGCCCGGGTGAGGGTGACGGCTGCAAAGTAAGCATGGTTCCGGCTACGTTTCGTACCACAACAAGTGTTTTCCTCATTTCGGGTGTATTTATAGTGCTAGTAGTTGAAAAACTAAAACGTAGTCCTCAGTCCTAGACCACATCGTTGCCATTGGTTCGCGTCTTGCAGTCCTCGCAGAAAGTACTCGCATTTGTTCTACCTCCATGTCTTGAGAATTCCGAGAGGTATTTGAGAACAATCATTTCATCGATTATTTTGCTTGATATTTTCTTCAAATTATGTACTTTTAATACTTAGTATTTCCGTTTGTAATTACGCCATTGTTTTTAATACGCTAGACACATCTCTAGGTCGATCTAAGTGGTCATGCTTAAATCTTTTGCAACGAAACACGGCAATTTATCCGCGCGCCTCATGCGCCGACGGCGGTTTGCACCGAACTGACTATGTGCTTTACTCTCAAATTGTAATCAGGAATAGTGTACATAAAGAGTATTCAAAACCACCACAGCTCTCAAGATGGTGAAGGAAAACATCCTGAGGAATCCGACGTACCTAGAAACAAAAACATTTGTACAAAAAAAATAACCGACTCCAAAAAAGCACTACAAAGTGAAAAATAACTTTAATTTCGGAAGTCGGTGGCAAAAACTAAAATGCAGATCCAAAGACACCGACTTCCGAAATTAAAGTTATTTTTCACTTTGTAGTGCTTTTTTGGAGTCGGTTATTTTTTTTTACAAAAATATTTTTATTTTTCACTTCTTAGTGGGTCAGTTTTATTTATCTAAGTTACAATAGCCTAAAGTCAACTGCTCATCACCTTTTACAAAATATTGCTTTTCCCGATGCTGGGACGTTAATTGTTGAGGAGTTCTCCTGGTAAGAACCAGGAGAACTGCCACTCACCATCTGCATTGTGACGAGCATAAATTGCTTAGCTATATTAAAGTACCTAATCGAATCGCAACCCGTTAAATACTTATTATTATGTTGTTCCGGTGGCCATCTGTGGTCTCCATCATCAGTTCCACTTCACGAAATGGTGATTTTCGGGAGCAAATGCACTAGTTACTATAAAACATACCCAAATCGCTATAGGTTTGCCTATAAAATTCGAGGGTTACCCTCGATTTCCATGGGATTCCCGCATCAGATTGTGATTTGGTGGCAATGGAACCACCTCGGGAGCATACCCTTTCAAACAAAAAAAATATTTTCAAAATCGGTCCATAATTGACGGAGATATAGGTTAACAAACAAAAAAAAAATAAAAAAACATACAGCCGAACATATAACCTCCTCCTTTTTGGAAGTCGGTTAAAAATTCTAAGACATGTGAAATCTACCAACCCGCACTGGGACGGCGTGGTGGAATATGGCCAACATCTGAAGATTGCTGATTAAGCTGAAAAAACTAAAATAACATAGAAATTATGATCATCATTGTATATGACCTTAATTATTTTTGTCCTAAGTTAATAATAGTGTTTATAAGTAAAGTAAGAGTATCATAACATAATAAATAAACATACCGGGACGCCATCGCCATGGTGGCACAGCCAGGTAGCGTCGTCGCCAGCAAAATGTATGGTTGCCTGCGTAATCCAGCGGACGCCAGGTGAGTCACTCACCATAGAGCTGAATACGTTTAGTTGGCAGCGCGACCTGGAGACGTCGCCATGGCGTCTCAGTGTGTTAGCGTTCTTATATTAAATATTGTTAAGAAATCTGTCGTCCATTTTAATAGCCTTTTTGATACAGGTTTATCCTAGGACAGGCAGGGCAGCAAACTTTGTAATATCTACCTAAGTTATTTCTAAGATTAATTACAATGTAATTTAACAATTTTTTTTTTATTTAGGATGGGTTTGCTCTTGACCTTAGTCTAGGGCAGAGGTGACAGAGACAAAGTTGACGTATATATTAATTATTATCTTTTTTAACCGTATCCGCAGGCGATGCCGCGGCCGCTGCCGAGGCGCGGGCCGGCGGCGTGCGCGCCCGCGCGGCTGGACACGCTCGGCGTGTACCGCCTGCCGCACGTGCTGCCACTGCCGCACACGCTGCCGCTCGCACCGCTGCCGCACAGGCATCATCGACCCAGCCATCATAGGTACGACGCTTACTTAATACTCGTACATTTGAATGATTTATCAACAGCCAATAGTAACAGTTTACGCGCGCTTGACAATTTGTCACATTAACTTTGCGATCATTTTCGTTTGAGAAACTGGCCTTAATACTCATCATACGCATATTTATGTTGGTGCTAAATTAGATGCCAATAGGTCATTCGTTCCCCTTTTCCTAATATTTGGGAATCCGAACAATAAACTTTGTATCGTTTTTCATTATTGGAAAATGTGCTGTTTCAGTAGTATAAATAAATGTAGGAGGTTCGATAACCACAATTGCCATGCTAAAATGCACCAACATCAGCTACCTATAGTTTGCAATATCCAATGCTCACGCCCGGTCGTTTTTTTTTTCAAGTAATAGGGCGTTTTAATAGTACCTACACGCTCAACCAAATGGAACGTGTGCTTACTCTATCCTATCCAAGGTTTAACTTCAATTCAATTTAATAAAAAAGGACAGTGCGTCAACAAAAGATTCGGGCTTTCCTAAACAAAAGATTTATTTTTTAACGCCCATAAACAATGGTAAATTGTAAGCACGCGCCGTTTGTAAGACCAACAATAAGACAGACTGTAGATATCCAGCCCCCCGTAGCTAAGCTATTTGTCGCTTGAACACCTCAGCCACGTTCACAAAAATATTCATGTCATTGCTTACCGTTCGGCGGAGCGAAAACCAACACTCGTGTTAATATAACACAAGTACACACAACATGCTTCACGTTACAAGAATACACGGTTACACCAACACACTTGACGAAAGGCTAGGACGATGATGAGGGCAGTCAGTGTATGTGACACAGAGTTGCTGGAGAGAGAGGGAAGATTCGCGCTCGGTTTGGCTCTGCGCCCGACCTGCATAGCGCGAGCGCCCGCGCCGCCATGCCGGTGAGTGCGCTGCGTCGGCCGCTGCGCCGCTACGCGCTCTCCGTAGACGAGCCCCCGCAGTCAGCCGTTAGGTAATGTTCACATACATCACCGATGCTATTGTTCATAACCTTCATTTATATTATCATTTCCGCTTAGTAATACTTACCCTTTAAAACGTAGCTTGTACTATGTTTTTTCTGTCGTTTACTTTTTTTTTACGTTTAAATTGTTTCATGAAAACGCTTCCTTCTTTTCTTTTATACAACAACGAAGGGACAAGGAACTGCGCGGAAATGCGTCTTTAGTGTGCTTTTGGACGCGTCTTATAATACAAAACGAAGCTACTAGAATACAACGCTAATGACGGCAGCCTCACCCACCATCGCATGGTGCGTTGCAGCGTGAGATCAGTCAAATTGGTACAAAATACAATATTATCTAAATGCACTTCACGCATTGAGAGACCTCGGGATCTTGGGTCTTTTGTCGTGTAAGTATATTTATTCGGACTGGTGGTTGGTCTAGTGGTCCCAAGCACTACTGTTAAGCATAAGGTCCTGGATTCGATTCCCAGGTCGGGCAAAGTGTTATTGGGTTTTTCCAATAGGATTTTTTTCAGCAGCAGCCCGTGGTCTGGATTTGTGCCCGGTTGAAGGCTCGCCTCTATTCTTAAACATAACTGACGAATGTGAGTGTATTATAGGCACACCTCTGCCTAACCCTTTGGAGAATACAGGCGTGATACTATGTTATTTATTCGGTGGTTGACTTGTCAGCGCCAGCGCGGCGGAGTCGGAGTGCGGGTCGCAGTCGTCCCTAGCGCTGGACCTGCACGGCAGCGGCGCATGCGCGGGCATCACGCTGCGTGTGCGCGATAATACGCGCCGCCGCCCGCTCGCCAGGCAGCAGCGCCTCAGAGACGACACTGTGCATCGTTAGTATTTTACTATCTTTATAAAATCAGGGAGCTTCGTTTAAAACAATTGAATTTGTATTGTCGTAATGGTTGATGACATCGGTCCATCGTCGCCTCAAAGGCTAGTCGAAACGACGAGATTGTTTAGTTGAACTAATTCCGTCTTATTACAAAACAAGGTTTATCTTCAGACCCAGATTTAAACCATGGAGCCATTATTGAATTTCGAACTTCATTCCGTCTATGGTAAAGTTCCTAATACAAAACTGACAAAACCGAACGAAATGTTCAGTTTTGAATAAAGAACGGTCTGTGTGGTGCCGGACGTAAAGAATAGCACTCCCCTATTTCCTCCCGTGGGTGTCGTAAAAGGCGATTAAGGGACTTACTAGATAATGGGCAGCAGCGTTCTCTATGCATTTTAACACCATACTGCGATCGCCTACCCGCCTGCCAAGCGTGGCGATTATGGCAAACCCCCCCTTTAGGGGAGGCCTATGTCCAGCAGTGGACGTCTTTCGGCTGAAATAATGATAAAGAACGGAATTTCAATCACAGTTACGTTCTTATCAGAATACCAGCGCTGCGACACTTATTTTTAAGTGTCGCAGCATCATGCTGAGATACCTACGCGTATTTTGGCCTCGTACAGGACCCTGTTTTTATTTGAATTTTTACTTTGTTTTATTTTCAATTTTGTTCTTTATGTTTCTATGAGTGTGTTTTATTTTAATTTGTGATCCGTGCGAGTCCCAATAAATGCTTTTTCTTTCTTTCTTTCTTATTACAAAAACTGGCTTCATGGTTTAACCTTGTCAAAATATAAATCTTGTTTTGTAATAAGACGGATTATGTTTACTGCTGTTGTAGACGCGTAGGAGGCCGTCACAGCCGCGTACAGTGGGGTCAGATGAATCTACCGTTAAGACGCTGACAACAGGTAAACCGCTGTCACTGTCAGACTGCGTGCAAAAGAAAGAGAAGCGCGTTAACCCAACGCTTGTAATTTATTGCAAAATATGAAGCAATTATTTATTTACTCTAAAATGAGTTAAGTAATCGAAAATAAAAAACAACCAAGTTCTGCATACAAATAAGACGTTCTTGTTATTAATTAAATACTAACCGTACGTTGATATTTAATACAGATATTTTGGATTGTGACTCAAAGTAAAGGGTTTGTTTACCGTTAATTTGTATCGATATTTTTTTTCTAAACGTGTTTTGGTCAGAGCCAAGTTCTGAGAAATACCTACTTATGTTCAAGAATAAAATATATTTTTTCCGCTACTACAAACTATATAGATTTTGGCAATTTTCTGTTTAAGAGCGTTTATGACTTACGGCATTTAATAAATACTTTCAAGCCCACGTTTTTCGAAATGACACGCCCGATTTTAATGAAACTTCATACGCATAAGCACGATACAAAGGTCTAAAAAGCTAGTAAAGAACATTTCCAAAAATTGTGTTACAGCCAAATTAGACCGATTTTAAATTTTCCATAAAAAAAAATAAAAAAAGTCAAATTGTTTATTTCAAATAGGCACATAAACGGCACTTTTGAACGTCAATATTTACAAAAAAATAGAATTGATTCTAGTCGCACCTTCCAAAAGGTAGTTTCGTATGGCGAAGAATGGGCAAGAAACTCCACCGGTACTCTTTTAAAATCTTGTACAATATTTTTATAGTTACATTAATTATATGTGAAGACGATGCATAGAAACAGAGATTTCAAGTTATCTGTTTTTAAATAAGACATTTCGAAAATGTTCTTTACTAACTTTTTAGACCTTTGTATCCTGCTTATGTGTATGAAGTTTCATTAAATCGGTTCAGTCATTTCAAAAAACAAGCGCTTGAAAGTTTGTATGAAATGCCGTAAGGTGAAAACGCTCTTAAACAAAAAAAATGCCAAATCTCTATAGTTTGTGGTAATGTTATAACACAAGTAGAACATAAGTAGGTATTTCTCAGAACTTGGCTCTTACCAAAACACGTTTAGAAAAAAAATATCGATACAAATTAACGGTAAACTAACCCTTTACTTTGAGTCACAATCCAAAATATCTGTATTAAATATCAACGTACGGTTAGTATTTAATTAATAACAAGAACGTCTTATTTGTATGCAGAACTTGGTTGTTTTTTATTTTCGATTACATAACTCATTTTAGAGACTCACTTTACGTTGAGTTTCAATCCAAAATATATATCGATAACAATCACATCTCCGGAGTTTCACTAGGTATTTTTAATTTGACCTTGTTTATCTTTTAATGAATCTATCTTTTATTTTTTTCAGCCACTCCAGTAGCAAGTGTAAACAACATAAATAATATAGAAGAGTGCACGTTCAGGTAATTATATATTAACATTGCATTTTTTACGCATCAGCATCTGCCTAGCCTAGAGGAACTTTTACTATGGGACCAAACCTGAAATCGACAAAAAAAAACCTGCTGTTCCATACATTTTGACAAGTTAATCGAACATAAATGTAGGGAACTGCTGATTTTTTTTTTCATAGTAAAAGTTGTTCATAACGATGAGTACAATGACCCCTAAAGAGGTTGTGCGTTAGTTCTGGGACATGTTGTATATAAATACAGTACTTAGGTTTTATGCCCATGTGCAATATAAATATTCCGTATGCCGCTTTTAGCGGTGGATGTGTCCTGAACATAACTCTAGAAACCAACTTTGTACCTAGCATGTCCGACGAATAAATGTCTTTGTCTTTGTACAGTGTAGGTACATGCTTCTCAGTGATTCTGGTACATGGTGTCCAATAAAGAGCATTTAACTTAATTCAATGTATGCTATCATTTTAGAACGGAAGAGGAAGACATAAGTAAAAACCATTTAGAAACGTTGCACTTGTGTGACGAGCAAGAGGAGCGCGCGAGCAGCGCCCCGCCTGTGCCCTCCTCTCCACCCCCCTCACCGCGCCTCGTGGTGACGTCACCCTGCCCAGACCCCGCCACTCCGCCGGAGACCTGCATCACTATCGAAACTTCGCAAGACAACTCAGAAGATCCTCCCCTCACTGACCAATGAGAACTAGCTCAGTCTCGCGCCGACGAGACACTCCAACATGCCATAAGACCAGACAACTCTTGTTGATACAATTTTGTATAAATTATACAATTCTTTCTGTACTTTGAAAGAACAATGTATTGTACAAACAAATGTACATGAATTACGAATCGAGTTTTCGATGTGTCTTCATAAAATTGACGACAGTTTATTATCTATTTTTTAGACCCACTATTGTAAAGTAATATAATTGGTGTACCTATGATAAGAACGTTTATATAAACTAATAAGGCAGAAAGATGAAGGCCTACCAGTTGGCGAACTATATATCTTTCAATCTAAATATTATGGTGCCGTAGCAAAAGAAGGATATAAATGTAGAAGGTTTTAAAATGATGTATAGATGTATTCATTTGTTAGAGTTCTTAAGAGTGTGCGAAACACAAGATGAACGTATAATTCGTTATATTACACCACAACATATTTAAAGACAGATAATTATTAAGGTCTTGAACGATTTTCTCAAACAAAAGCTGCATGCACATTT
The DNA here is from genome assembly GCA_948098905.1 of Tiliacea aurago. Taxonomy (NCBI): domain Eukaryota; kingdom Metazoa; phylum Arthropoda; class Insecta; order Lepidoptera; family Noctuidae; genus Tiliacea; species Tiliacea aurago. The sequence continues at coordinate 11,881,950 of OX402590.1, forward strand.
AAGGCTCGCACAGATTGGTGCGCTATCGCGGGCGCGACGCGACATAGCACAATTTCTTTGTCAGTACCTGTCGCGTCCGCGAAATCGCGTGAGTTTGTAAGAGCCTTAACCGTAGTCAGTAACCATTCGTAGCACCTCGTAGCACCTCGTAGCACCTCGTAGCCCGCGTAGCACCACGTAGCGTCGCGTAGAAATGCGTAGCGTCGTGTTCCCAAATGACTGTCGTAGTTTTTGAATGAGGAACGGTGATATAAATTTGTGATGTTGCTGAGGCTACACGATGTCTCTTCATTGAGAAGCAGATGACCTGTAAAGCTGATAGCAAAGGTATACTAGCTGTGATTGCATCGCAATACAATAAAGCGCGTCATCTGTGCGTAGAAAAGACATCGTGTGTATAGTGCCTAACTTGAAACCATCCGATTCATTAAGTGTGTTAAATACATAGGTGCACATGCCTTATGATCTTGTCTAAATTTTAATCTACATAATATTACAAAATAGATTCACCTGTAAGTTCACTTGTCGTTCTAATAAATAACATAAGATTGTAAAACAATAATCAATTGTATAATAAATCCATTTTAATTTGTCATCCGTTGTTAAATTAAAAGACTGATTAAAGCGAATTTCATAAAAAAGCACATAACTTTACAATAATAACGCCATTATAACGATATACACGACTGTGGTACGTATATTCTCAATACATCGCATGCATAATATTTCACTTATTATAATATTGTAAACATTAAATCATGTGTAACTGGTTAAATAAAAGGTTTGTACATACACAAAAAGTAACTAATATTAGCCAATTCCGTAGTTCTTTTTATTTATGAGTGGTTGATGGTAAAGTTTAAAAAATTAAAAGGATTCCGTTTCTGACAGTTAGCAACGGAACCCTAAAAATACCCTCATAAATGATAAATGTGAACTAGATGAGGTCATTGGGACCTTCATACAGTAAGTATTGTGAAAATTTTCTACCTGCTCTAAAGTGATGCAGCGCAGTGGTAATAGGTTTAAATAATCGAAACTGTGTACAAAAACTGATAAAATATCTGAAGGCCAATTCTCGTACTTAAAAACAAACGTTCAAATTCAAGTTACAATCTCATCTCAACGACAATCAATGACAAAAACTTGTCAAAAATGTAGGGAAATTAGAGGATTTTTTGACAGATTGACACTGCGATTAGAAAGCGAACGTTCATAAATATACGAGAATTGACCCTCTGTTGTTTAACAGATTAAAATAACATCTACGTATGACATAACTGTTATTATGCATAAACTGACAAACTCATAGATACCTACGTGTATCTTTGAGTATTTATACTCACGTGTATTGTACCTACTTTGTACTAAATAGTTTATTTTATAATATAATATAATTCCATACTTAATATAAAGTAGTATAAATGTGAACGTAACTCTGTCGGTCTGTCACCTTTTCACACCACTCTGAACCGATCGTTATGCAATTTGCCAGATAGGTAGCCCGGGACCAGGAGAAGGCCATAGGCTACTTTCATCTTGGACATTTGAATTTAAAAATAATGAAACACAAAATACACGAATTTGCGGTTAACAGCTAGTGTGTACTTTACAATGTGTAAAAAAACCCTGTCCGATCCGAAAGAGGCACATAGATAGGTGAAAATAAATAAAATTACCGAAAATCAAAATAAAACCTAATATTACTGAATATAAAAAAGTTTTCGGTACTTCATTTACATGCACGATTTTAGTACCAAATTTCATTAAAGATTTGCTCGTAAGTCATAACTTGTAGACATCCGCTTTAACAGCCACCCGCGCCATATTGTAAACAAAATTTCCATGAAAAAATACGGGTTGATTTTGTTTTTCTTGTTTTCTGAAAATAACAAGAAAAAGTCTATCTAGTCTAGTCTCTCAAAGCCTTTACGGGTCGGACAGGTTTTTTTTTTATGTTGTATAAGAATACAGCAAAAACATCATACATAAACTTATCGTTTATACCTAAATAGGTACCATTACCACAATGGTATTCTAACGTGTACCTACACACTGTACATCCCTGTGTACCTTCACAGCTAAGACAGATTACACTGCCACCTCAGAGCCCACGCTCGTAACCTATAGTCATCAAAAACGAAACAGAAATAGTCACCGTAGCCGAAATCGGCATGGGATTTATAATATTAAGATCTCTCTCTATTATAAATAACTAGCTGCTGCCCGCGGCTTCACCCGCGTTGCTTTTTATAATCATATAAACCTTCTTTTTGAATCAGTCTATCTATAAAAAAAAACCGCATCAAAATCCGTTGTGTAGTTTTAAAGATCTAAGCATACATAGGGACAGACAGGAAGCGGGAAGCGACTTTGTTCTATACTACGTAGTGATAGTGAAAGCACATTTTTATCATGTTTGATGAAAGATTGCACCCTATACCACAGATAACCAGATAAATCACTCCATACAGAATGTTCAATACCTACGGCTATAATAGCATACACCTTCGGGTCGCTAGACACTGCGAACGAAAATGTACTTATAACCTTACAAGCGTAAAGTGAGTTTTGCTTTGTAGCTGGGCGCCGCCGCGTGGTTATTGTGAATTATATGCGTACTTACGCGCTTCGCGGCTGTCGGCAACCCACTGAGAAATAGGTCGCGTGCGACCCAGCGGCCGGTAGGTAGTTAGCGCGTAAATACATAGAGATTTATCTGGTAATCTGTGCCTATACTTCCTTTCATTGGTACAACTTCTACCTACGTTTAAAACTATCCTTACCCACAGCATATTATAGATAGGTACTTAGTTGGGCACGAATTTCTAATAATCTGTGCGACTCAATTCTTCCCAATACATCTTGAGATACATATTTTAATAAGTTAATTGATTATGTTGCAATATAACATTCGAATAGGTATATACAGAGAAAAATATAGGTAGGATAGAAAGGGATTTGGGTGGGAATGATATCACTCGACTACATTGAATCTTGATTGTTACGTCAAAAGTCTATACCTAAATGATTCATACAGGTATTTTACGTAATCAATGTTTGACGAATACGATTTTCTTTTACAATTATATTAATTGTGAAAAAAGAACATCAAAATGTAATGTGAAGAGGATAATATTATAATAATTATTATAAAAATCTCGCTGAAGGCCTAACCTGAAGTAATACATTTGCTTTTTAATTAAGGTAATGGGAACGTTAGTTAACGAAAAGAGTAGAGTTAGTGTTATTGATATGAGTTATTGTATGTATAAAATGCGGCGTAATTAAAGTAACCAACTCAGGTGCCTGCTTCGTCTAATCCCTGTAGATTGATTGCGCACCTCCACAAGATGATTTGAAAACTACATAAACAAGTCTAGTTATTTGATAATGTATAAATATAAAGAACCATATTTGGATGGAGCCTCATTTAAATTGACACTCTCAGGCATTACGTACAATGGAAAAACTACAGGAAGCAAACAATACCTAGTAACGAAAACTTTGGAGCCGAACTACGGGAAAAAATCCTATTCATATCTACCTGACAATATGTAGGTACCTAATTGTATAGGTAATTACTAAGTATAGAATCACTAGTCTTGTTTAGATAGTTATGATATCATTGGCCCAAAAAATATTTTTATTATATTTTAAGATGTTATCGGCTTATTTTAAATTAAACCAGGTTCAATCGTGCCAAACTGCAGCTTACCTACATACTTCCGGTAAAATCTATATTTTTGTGAAATATTTACTTTAAATATTTATTCACTGTTTTCTCATTCAGAGTTTCTCATTCACGCACATTTTGGATTTTAACACAATTTTTATCATTATTTGAAGAGGATTTGAAAGAAGCATTTTATTTATTGGTTCCGTAGCTAAAAATTAAATCACTCAATTTGATCTCTGTTAATTCAGTAAACGTTTTCTGTAACTCCGAATAATTTTGATCAATATAAGTATAACGTTATTTTTAGTAAGTTTAATAGGAAAGCCAAAAAAAAAAAATAACAAGAAAAAAAACTGGCTTAGTTTTCGTGTCGTCAAAAAACCGAAAAAAACATCATTAAGTATATAGATAATTATATAAAAATATAACGGGGTAATAAACACTGAAATCTATTTTATAAATGATTCAGAGCTTACTCAGACTTTACCCTTAAGCTACGGAGCTCAAAACAGTGTAAATATCTATGTATTATGATTTCAAAGTCAGTTAATATTATCATCACCTTTATGTCAAAGGAACGACGACAGAAAGATTACACATAACGGTACTGAGATTTGGGGCGTGGAGTAGTGAAAATCAACTACTTTGACTATCGCAATACACTTCAAACAAATTTAAAAGCGAGGGAGGAGTTTCAAGCTGGAACCAACTCTTGGGCAAACCTGGTACCTACCTTAAAAGAATGGACGATTCAGTCGTGTTCTAACTGATCCGCAAAAATGTTAATTGTACTTTTATATTACAAAAACTTTAAAAGCGTTTTATACAATCTGTAATCGTATAGAATTCTTGTATATAAATAAATTAGTAATTATTTTATAAAATTAGCAATGTGTACTCAATCCAAATGGTTGTTGTGATGTCTATTAAAATTGTTGATTATTTAAGTATTATATTTTATTAGATCCTGCTATTACCCGATATTCATTTCAGGGATGTTACGAATGTTTGCATTCACTTAGGCGAAAGATTCGCATCAACACTCGTATTCTCAACACTCGCATTCCTGAAAGTCAAAGTCCCGCGGGTAGACATGGGCAAAATAGCTCACTGAAAGTGGAGTTTCTTGCCCATTCTTCTCCATACGAAACTACATTTTGGAAGGGGCGACTAGAATCAATTCTATTTTTTTTTGTAAATATTGACGTTCAAAAGTGCCTTTTATGTGCCTATTTGAAATAAACAATTTGACTTTGACTTTGAAAAGAAAAAGAGCGATAAGCTCTTTCACTCTAAAGAGCTATATCACTCTTCTAGCTCACTAGCTCTTCTATAACTCAGACGCCTACTGTTTGCTCATTTAAACACGCGCGTCGAGGGAAACGGCTCGGCTCACTCAATATTCATTGTCAATTTCCGAAGCGAGCCGGATGAGCCGTTCGGTCAGTGACTTCGGTCAGTCATCGGTGTGAGCTAACTGAGATAGTGAGCTATTTAGTGAGCGGGAGCGACGTCAATCGAAAAGAGCTAGCTCTTTTCTATCACTCGCTCACGACTACTCACGAGCTACCCATGTCTGCCCGCGGGTCTCGCAATAATGGATAATTAATCGTGTCTTATTAGTCGACGATTGATAAGTTAATAACTATCCCATGATTGTATGCTATGTAATAAATAATTTATGCTGGTTAGGGCTCTAAGAGGTCAGATTCCCAAATGACATTTTATTTCAGATGGGGATTATTTATTGTAATTTATAAGGAATGCTATCATGGCACTTATAAATCGCAATTAGAAGTTATACTATAAACAACTAGTTACTTACGTCAGCAGAATGGTTAACGAACCTAACTTAATGGTTTTATTTTTATATTGTGAAGACGCAGTAATTACGGATGATAATGATACAACTAGAAAATTACAACTTACTAAAGTAATAAGGAGCGCTATACCCCATAACAAAACCGTTCCTCACCCATTGACACTAAGCTCAAATGTTTTGAGTTCATTATCTTATCGGCCTCTAGTATTGCACGCGATTTGGCTCAATCCTCAGCCAGTCTCATCCAGCTGCTACCATAACCAGCCATCCGATGTCAACTCGTTACTAGCCGATTCATGTTCTCCATTCAAGAAAACTATCCCGACGGTCATCAGTTGTACGGCTAATAATGGCCGGCCCATTATCACATCGACTTGCTTATTCTGTGGGCTATTCAATGATTCATTAGATCACTTTTAACAAGAACCTCAAAATAACGAAGTACATATTACAACTACACATGGACAACAACTATACATGGATGAAAACCCATGCAAACATAGGCAGATGTTTACTACTTACTAGGTAATTAATGTTAACTAATAGTGTGGGGCTTCCTACATGCCCTATAAATACATAGCATCCGCATTAAAGGAGCTTTAAACACATTACGAACTAAATCAACAGAAATCTCTGCCCGTGTGTGAGCCAAATCTCTACTAATCCTATCAAAAGTGTCACAGCGGATAATCCATTGAATCTAGTTAGGAACGTGTGATATAAAAGCAAAGGGCGAGCTGTAACGAACAGCAGTCAGTCAGTGCAGTGGGCAGTCAGGCACACGACCGAGGACTGCTCACTCCTTCCCAACATTCATTGAACATGTATAATCAAACAGAAAATTCCTACTATGATGCACACTTTGCACCTTTCAAGTAAGTAACATTTTAAGATGTATTTTAATATTTTTTACTCTGAACCATTGTTATTTTTGAACACTCATGATTGTCCAGGTCGGGGGGGCCGAGTGGCGTGGAGATGCTGGGTGAGGGCCTGATAGGGGATGACCTAGCCGCGGTGCCAGAGCACTGGCTGGCGTTCCAGGCGCCTCCAGCCAGTGCGCACACTGCGCTTGCGCTGCTATACATATTCTTTACTGCAGCCGCTTTAGTCGGAAATGGCCTAGTTATTTTCGTATTTTCCACGTTAGTTTCTTCATTTATGTACCAGTGGGGCAAATTCCGTATTTTTATGAGCATTCGCATTATAAACTTAGGCTAAATTTGCCAAAAATAAATGACATTGATTGTCACTGAGATGAGCTTGCGACTAGACGAATAGACTTTCATTTTTGAATTACGGAAATTTACCAGCTGATATAATTTAAAAAAAAAGTCTACACTTTTCTACTAACTACTTATATTCATTTGATTTTCAGAACAAAAAGCTTGAGAACCTCAAGCAACCTTCTAATTCTGCAACTAGCTATTTATGACTTCATAATGATGGCGAAAGCACCAATATTTATATACAATAGTGCAATGCGAGGCTTCGCTAGTGGAACCATTGGTTGTCAACTATTCGCGTTGATGGGCGCGTATAGTGGCATTGGCGCTAGCATGACCAATGCTTGCATCGCCTATGACAGGTAAAATATTTATACTCTAAAAGACTAAGCTCATTTTCTGTAGATTATATAGGTACCTACATAAATGCAAACAGCAATGTTGCGTTTGGTGCCGAACGTAAAGAATAGCACCATCTCATTTCTTCCCGTGGGTGTCGTAAAATGCGACTAAGGGACTTAACTACTACTAGAGAATGGGCAGCAGCGGTTCTATGCATTTTTAAAACCATACTGCGATCGCCAACCCGCTTGCCAAGCGTGGCGATTATGGAAAATCCGGGGGGAGGAATCTTTTTTGGGGGAGGCCTATGTCTAGCAGTGGACGTCTTTCGGCTGAAATGATGATGATGAAATGCAAACATAATAATTTATATTATTTTTCGTACCACTTGCTCAAAAAAGTGACATTCTATGCCACAAAAAGCGAACTTAACAATAGTCATTTTTAATCTGTTAAAAACAGGGAAAGAAAATTATACTGAATTTCATTCATCCTCTAGGGGGAGAATATGATTTAAATTTGGAATACTTACCGAAATTTATATTGAACTACATCTGTGTTTACACCATTGAGTTTGTATATAAAGCATTAAACATCTTTTTGAAAAAGGAATACGCATTGATTATGCAGTTATGATTATTAAATAAAATTACGAAAACCGACGAGGCCGTATGAGCTTGATGCCTTTGCTTTTCCGACAAAAAAATATTAGTCTAGGAATTTGCCGCGTTTTTGTTTTCTTCAAGTACATAAATGTTAAGTTTATTTTAATTTATTTTTATAAATAAGTTAATGTTCTAAAATGCTTTATCTCATATTATAATTGTGTTCATTTTTTCGCAAATGGCACGAAAAGTAGAGTATTTTCCTCGGTGATAAAGCTGTCTTAGTCTTGGGTGAACTTAAATCCCTCGCTACAGAAGACACTGCTTTAGCCCCTTGGTTAATAATCTACTATTATTATTTACGGGGATAAAGTCACGCAGGTAGGTAAGCAATATTTTTTGTCCGAGTTTAAACCTGGTGTCAGATTTAATTTTAATTTAACGCTTCAGGCATTCCACAATCACTCGCCCCTTGGACGGGCGATTATCCCGCGGCAAAGTTCTACTGATGATGGCATTTGTATGGATATACAGTACACCATGGGCTCTACTACCACTCTTCAAAATCTGGGGCAGATACGTTCCTGGTTTGTTCGTCTTATACTCTTATTATTGTCTGGTGTGATAATTCATGAAGTAATAATTCCTGGTGCCTGTTAATATATTGTTTTGTTATTTCAGAGGGTTATTTGACGTCTTGTACGTTCGATTACTTGACCAATACTTTCGACACAAAATTATTTGTCGCGTGCATTTTCACCTGCAGCTACGTCTTCCCCATGTCGATGATCGCATATTTTTACAGTGGAATCGTGAAGCAGGTGTTTGCACATGAAGCTGCTTTAAGGTACTTCTTGAAACTAAACAAAAATACGTGTAACGACGAATATACAACATTATTTTTAGAATATGCGAAACCCGAAACCGGCGTCTAGTATTTTTATGTAAAGAATCTATGTACAAAATTTCAAAACTGTATCATGAAAAATCACAAAATTATAAGGTTGTTATGTTACCGGGTTGTCCGTACAAAAACATGCTAACGGTGCCCCCGCGCCTCCAAAGTCGTCTTGCGCTCATTGATAATAATTTGGCAGTAGGTAACCGTACGGCGATTGCATTGTAAGTAATTAATTAAATGGTGATAACATTTTCCATCACACTTAAATATTTTTGGGACAAAATATAACATGGTGTAAAAATTATTGAAATCGATTCAGTCCCTTATTCTTAAAAATAATGTTGTATAATAAACTGGAAACATGTTTGAATAAAGCGGGTGTGATTTTTAGAGAACAAGCCAAAAAGATGAACGTGGAGTCACTTCGAGCTAACCAGAACGCGAGCGCAGAATCAGCCGAAATCCGAATAGCTAAAGCAGCTCTCACCGTATGCTTCTTGTTTGTAGCGTCATGGACGCCTTACGGTGTCATGGCGCTTATAGGAGCTTTTGGAAACCAACAACTTCTTACGCCCGGGGTAAATATATTAAAATACTGTAACTGCTAGTCTATTTTCAGTCTTTCTAGACTTTTTGACCTGCACTCTTGAATCATGGCGATCAAAGCCTGCGCTCTGCAGAACCAGATACGTACCTATACTTATTAAAAGTCATCATCTTAATTAGCAGAAAATGTAATTCCTGTGTGTGTCAATGTTCCGTTAGGTGCCGGACGTAAAGAATAGCACCATCCCATTTCTTCCCGTGGGTTTCGTAAATGGCGACTAAGGGATTTACTAGAGAATGTGCAGCAGCGTTCTCTATGCATTTTTAAAATCATACTGCGATCGCCAACCCGCCTGCCAAGCGTGGCGATTATGGCAAATCCTTCCCCTTTTTTGGAGGAGGCCTATGTCCAGCAGTGGACGTCTTTCGGCTGAAATGATGATGATTATGTAAGTCCTGTAATTACTTACAATTTTCTTCTTCAAAAAGAAAAATACGTACTTAATTATCCCAAAACTATGCTGAATTCTAGATAGAGTAGCCGGGATTCAATCCTGGAATGAAAGACGCGGACTGTGAATGTCAGAATAGATATGAATTAAAATCTTAACCAACATGAATTGAAACCCCTCCAATGTTATTTTATATCGTGAACTATGGGCCCAAGATGCACTCACCACATCTCACTGTTATTATAAAAAAAAAACGTTTATTGCAGGCTACAATGGCCCATAGACATATACCTTACAAACTAACTTAGACAACATTAGTTTTCGTTTATACTAAACCCGAAAAGGGGTCATTGTACTCATCATTTTGAATTTTTTTTTCTATGGGACAAACCTTGAAATCGCGAAATAAAAATCAGCTGTTCCATACATTTTGTCGATTTAAGTGACTTGTAGGGAACAGCTGATTTTTTTTTTCGCGCTTTCAAGGTTGGTCCCATAGAAAAAAAAATCAAAATGATGAGTACAATGACCCCTTTTCGGGTTTAGTATAAAGAAAAACTAATGTTGTATAAAGTATAAAACAAAAACTCGTGTAAATAAATAGGTAGGTATAGCTTAAAATATGGCCTGCCCACAACTTGTGTTCAGAGCGTCACTCTTTGCTGGGTGCCCAGTTTAAAATCATTTTTATTCACAGGTTACCATGATTCCAGCCGTGGCATGCAAAGCCGTTGCCTGTATAGATCCCTGGGTTTATGCAATCAGTCATCCGAAGTACAGGTACCTACATACTAAAATAGATAGGTATAATATGTACCTAGGTATATAGTTTATCCTAATAAATATAAATAATTATTTAAGTAATAACTATGATGACTTAGAATTGAACTCAAAACTGCGTGAAAATACAAGAAAGGGTAAATCAAAATTTGATAGTCTTGGTACCGACCCACAGTCCTACACACAGGATGGTATTACTTTGCAAAAAGATTGGGTTCGATTCCTGCTCTACTATACTCCATTTGAAATAAGATTAGACATTTAAATAAACTTGTTTACAGTCCGTTCAACCGATTTTGATTTCTATTCTGTAGGCATAAGGATGGCATTAAAAGCAAAAACGTGGCTACAATAACAACTGTTTATTACAGCTGTCATTGGTCATGCCACCAACGCAATAGAAGTCAAAATCGATCTGAACGGACTGTACAAAAGGTTTATTTAAATGTCTAATCTTATTTCAAACGGAGTATAGAAGCTTTTCATAAAATTATATAGCAATGTAAGAATTCTCCAAAATCTTAATTAAATCGAACTTTGTTGGTTTTGAACAATAAATCTGCCCGCCTTTTCCCAACTACGTTAGGGTCGGCTTCCAGTCTTACCGGATGCAGCTGAATACCAGTATTTTAAATGGAGCGACTGCCTATTTGACCTCCACAAGCCGCGGTTACTGATAATACGATATCCTCCTTGGTAAGACTGATTGCCAGACTTTCTGTCTTCTGTCGACCCGTAACGACTGTAAAAGAACCAAGTATGATAGCCGGGACCAACTAACGTGCTTTCCGAGCCACAGATGGGTATGTGAAGATGGTCACCAATCCACGGACCTACCGCGGCAAACGTAGCTTAACCTGATTGATCTACACGTGCGCGCGGCTGTTATTACATAGCCACAAGCTCCATGTCCCACTACCATAACAAAAACTGATCCTATTGAGAGGTGTCACACACACACACACACACGCACACACGCTACTCTTCCACCCTTACAATTAATAATGCCAACATGTTACCTATGTCTCATTCATTACGCATCTTGATATTTTCTTTGATTTTATTTTGGTTTTTTATTCATAATTAATTATTACCTGTCTTGCTGTGCTATGTCACGCTGAACAGTCAATAATTAAATCTGCCTTTTCTATCTACAGGGTCAAATTTAATTAGCTAGCGAAACTCCGTGGACGTGTTGGGTATCGATATCTAAATACGATAAAAGGAAAAAAATAAAGATTTGATGTTTTTTTTTTCTGGTGTCAATGACCACTGGCAGTGAAGTTACTTGAAGTAGTTAAGTTTTTGTTTTATCGTGTTTAGTTATAGATACCCATCACATCTGTGAAGTATACACAGAAAAAAAACTGATTTTGAAACTCATATTTCAAGTAACTATTCGTTGACCCCAAAAAAATACAATGTTTTTTTTTTATTTCTTCGTATTTAGATATCGATACTCAACACGTCTGCGGAGTTTCGCTAGCTAATTTAATTTGACCCTGTATATTGGTCCCCCAAGATACAGGCTGTGCCTAGTTTGGGGCCCACGGCTACTATATGCACTCTTTCAATTAACATTGCTCCTGTTAAATGTTTCCTAACTCGTCTGTGTCAATATTTTTTTTTATGTTACCAATACATAACATGGGCCACTGTGTAAATGCTTATTATTTATTTAAAACCCTATTCACATTTTTACAGACAAGAACTGCAACGTCGCATGCCGTGGTTGCAGATACAGGAGCCGGATGATACCGTGTCCACTGCAACCAGCAACACGGTATCTAACGCTCCAGCTGCAGCACCTGCCTAAGCATTACCATCGTGCCCATCATCCTCATATTTTAATTTAAGCTCAAAATGAGAAACACTTGCTAGGCAAAAGGTACTAGAAAGAAAAGGGACTAATATTTTTGAGGTTATTTATTAACATTTTAATTCTATTGGAAGTCAAGTCAATGCTGTATAAATAGAGATTTCATACTGGCAGAATTTTTACTAGGACACATTTATGGCATGTAGTAAATACACCTCCTCATATGGATTGTAAAATTGCATTTCATATTTGTCGTTGAGCTCGCGCTCGTACCCTATATTTTATTACATAGTAATAAAAAAATCTACTATTTTTTGCCCAGCTGTACCCTATTCTATATAAAACACGGATTCTTCTTCTATACAACGACAACGGCATGTTTATCGGACTGAAATATTATTATTAACTAATTAAGTATTGTTATTACCTTTATGTGTTACTCAATTGTTTACAAGCAATACAGATGATGAAGTCTAAGATACTGTTTATTTTATCCTTAGTAGGTATGCTTGGGATGGATGATGATGTCGTGATGGCCCAGTGTAAGTAAGAAGGGGAATGGGGCTTAATAACGCCAAATAGTAGGCTGGCCAAATGGAGTTTACGTCTAGCTTTCATTTTTAAAATGTTGTGCTCGTTGAAGAAAGGTGTAACATGTCCCCATAAAGGGAACTTTAAAACAGAAGCGTGCACAGGCATTTTGAACTCTTTGGATCATTCTTTCAGTTTTCGACAGTGGTTGTGGGCCATACACTGATACACTTATTCCCTCTTATTACAAAACAAGGTTTATCTTCAGACCCAGGTTTAAAACATAGAGCCATTATTGAATTTCGAACTTTATTCAGACTATGGTAAAGTTCCTAAACACAAAACTGACAACGAACACATTTTTCAGTTTCGTAAAAAGAACGGTATTTCAATCACTGTTACGTTCTTATTACAAAAACTGGCTCCATGGTTTAAGCCATGTCAAATATAAATCTTGTTTTGTAATAAGGGGGTAAGTGTCCGCATAATTTAACTTCGATAATAATAAAAACGTTCGCAATTCGTTGAAATACGTCGGGCGGACGGCTCTACAGTTGTCTCCGGACATCGTTCAGTAGGAAGGGGGTTTTGAAAACTTTTTTTTTACATGTAAATCGCGTTGATCGCGCTAAACTATATCTGTGTTCCGTTTTTTTTTTTTTTTTTTAATGGCATCTCGTAGCAGACCTAGAGAGGCCGTTGCTACTTAACCGGATATTCCTGTGGCTGCCCTAAGGTTTTTAAGCTTAAAGCCTCCAGCCAGGGCGTAAATTATATATTTATTAAAATTAAACGACAGCGCACTAAGGGCACCCCCTGTGGGGTACGGACCTCGGCTTAGGGCGTCGTTGGGGATCACAAAGTAGTTTGGGGACGGGCTGGATCAACATTTAGATCATGATTATTATCAGGGGCTACTATATTTATTGCTACGGCGCTCTCAGCCTCTAACCGGGCGGCTGGCGCATCGACATTCAAGGGACGGGGGGGAGGACTTTTATTATTTACTCGGGAAGTTCGCGTGGTACCTCGGCGGCGAGGACGGAAGGTCGGTTTGTGTATTTTGTGCACTGTACTCGTGGCCCTATTGCTTTCCTGAAGGAGAGTGATGGGGTCATCCGGATCTAAGAGAGTATGCCTCGATCGGCGAGTCTGACTAATGGCAGAAGGCCTATAACTAGCGGCCTGCACAACCAAGGGGTTGCGATGACGTTCCGCGGATTCGAAGAAGCGCTTTGCAATGCGCTTCATAAACTGCTTGATGGTAGGCATCTTAAGATCTACGTGAAGTTGTTCGTTCCGAACGAACCAAGGAGCCTTCGTAATTCTACGGAGAAATCGGTTTTGAAGCGTCTGCATCTTATGGATGTGATATGGCTTTACGTGAGCGAAGACTACGCAGGCGTAAGTCATGATCGGTCGAATGCACGCGGTGTAAATACGCAATTTGCACTTCAGGGACAACTTGCTGCGCGGGTTGAGTACGGAGTGTAGTCTGCCGAGAGCAAAACCGGCGCGCGCGCGCGCCTGTTTTATGTGCTCACCGAACGATATGTGATGGTCTAAGACCACACCGAGATATTTGGCTCGCTTCTCCCAAGGGATAGGCTTGCCGAACATGGTGATCGGTTGGGGGAGGGCGGGTGATCGCCGGGGCCTACAGAATAGGACCCCCTGGCTCTTATCAGGGTTGACTTCGATCCTCCAATTCCTGAACTAGGCCGCGAGTCTGTTGACTTCGGCCTGAAGGTTGCGGGCGATCTTGTCTTGCCTGAGGCCGGTGTAGTAGATGGCCGTGTCATCTGCGAACAGAGCTAACTGCGCCTTTCTTCATTTGGGGATATCACTAGTGAATATAGTGAATATCAGCGGTGCCAGCACAGAGCCCTGAGGGACCCTGCGTGGAGCGGATGGGGGGAGGATAGCGCACCCTCGATGCGATAGCGGAAGGTGCGGTCCGACAAAAAGTCTCGTAAGATGAGCACGAGACGATCGGGCACACCGAGTTTGTAGAGCTTATATAATAAGCCGTTGTGCCAGACTTTGTCGAACGCTTTCGCAATGTCGAAGAACACAGCACCCGTCATGAGCCCGCGCTGGAAGCCAGCGCTTATATGCTCGACGATACGGTGGACCTGTTGTACGCACGAATGTTGGGTTCTGAACCCGAACTGTTCGTTTGGGATGAGGCCCTTCGTCTCGGCATAGTCTCTGAGACGCTTATAAATAAGCCTCTCATAGACTTTGCCGAAGACGTTGAGCAGACTGATGAGTCGGTAACTGGAAGGTTCGGTCTTAGGCTTGCCGGGCTTCGGGATACCGATGACCGTGGCACTTTTCCAAGCTTGAGTAAAAATGTTGTTGCTAAGAGCGCCATTGAAGATGGTGGTCATTAGCATGATCAGGTGAGCGGGGAACAGCTGGAGCACCCTGTTGGTGATTCCGTCTGATCCGGGAGATTTACGGGGTTTCAGACCCTTGATGATGTCGTGCACTTCGTCTGGGGTGACGGGAGCCAGAGGACAATCAGGGTCTTCGACCGGAGGGAGAGACGCCCTACGTTCGACTTCAGCGTCCACCTCAGCGAGGTGAGCTTGGTCTACTGGTTGAGAGCTGGGCGAGCACTGAGTCTCGAGAGTGTCAGCCAGGCATTCAGCCTTGTCGGTGTCGTCGAATGCTATCGTCCTGTCGGGTCGTGTCAGGGGGGGCATAGAAGCTGCTGGCTGGGACCTGAGTTTCCTCTGAAGGTCCCAGAAGGCATGATGAGTTCACGCAGTTCTTTCATGCGCTTCCTTACAGATTTCTGTAATTGGCGCATGAAGACTTTGTTAGCGACACAGGGAAAGACACTGTACGCACGAGTGGCCGCGTTCTTCTCAGTCAGCAGTTCACGCACATCATCCGGCAGCTTCTGGCGATGGGGGTCCATCGTTGGAACCTGCCTCGAGCAATCGCTCAGGACTGATTGTACGTGTTCCGTGAGTGAGTCGATCGCGGCCGTCGTGTCGGCGATCGAGTCGAACTGATCGAGGATCGAATCCAGTATCGGGGATGTGGTGGATTTCAATCGGTCGCTTACTTTCCGCCGGTCCGTGACTACTTTCGTGAGAGGGGGTTGGTCAGGGTCAGGTGTGTTCCGTTTAATAACTAACATAATTTATTTCAATTTGGCTCCAGAATAAGATTCAATGGCACGTTCAGTTTTATCTACGACAACATTGACATTTGAAATGTCACAATAAAATCAGTTATCTAAACTAAAAGTACCGGTATTTTAGCAAACAGTATCTACAAAATAATAAGATACCAAACAAAAGGTATATAATTATACAAGATACGAAATGAATTAAAAAGTTTTATAGTTACAAGATGTAAATATGGATTTTGTATATTATATCTGTATTTCAGATACTTCTATTCTATCTCAGATTCTCTGCTTTTCTATAGGTACACACGGCTACACTTCAAGCTATACATTTCCAGTTTACACTGACTTCTCATTGTAAGGAAATCCTATACAATGCGAGATCAGCATATACTGGAAATGTATAGCTTGATCAGTAGCCGTGCGTACCAAATGAGACGCGATTGCAATGTACAAATTGTAAAGTAACCATAGATTTAGTATCTAGGTAAGTACCTAATTATCTATAAGTGCTTCAGCTCCAGGCTACAGTCGGCATCTGACCAACCAAAGAAGAACTGTACAAATGTGTGTGTGTGGTGTATATATAAAGAAATACAACCGTGAGACCGTGAGCACGTACACGAGCGTTCGTTGAATTGTTGACAGCTGTCAGCTGTCATAATCGTGTTATCTAACTCGGAACGGAAAATAGGATGTGAGCGCTGAGCGATTAAGGTCTAATTCGGAATGCAGCCTATCTTGTAGCTTGTTGTCAGTGTCACTTCATCACTTGTCAGTGGGAAACTGGGAATTCTGGAAAACGGAAAATTATTAATTCATGATCGTGAACTCTTGTGTTAATGAGTGAGATTTGTTTGTTAATTAACAAACTGTTAAAGCAATTAAGATCCAAGAAATCAGAGTTCCCAGCCTAACAAACGCATCTATCTGAGTAATATTTACTCAATTATTATGAAAAACAGTGACTAATAACAAGTGGTAAATCTATCCATTCAGTGTCCGTCATGGATAAACTAACCGTAATATCAGGAACATTATTTATGGCAGCTGATGTTTTCGCCATAGTAAGTCTTGCAATGCCTGACTGGATAATTACTGAAGTTGGAGGTAAGTACCTAATACTGAATACACTTTAAAACATGCGTTTAGGTACATTACGACCTTGGTTGAAACTGTTGTTTGGACTAGACGAAGGGAAAATAACAGGGGCATTAATACGATTTTACGAGTTATAGTTAGATTGAGCTTTTTAGACTTTTAGAGCTTTTTAATGAAGCAAAACTATTTTGTCCTTTATTGTAAACAGCATTTAAATATTACTCTAATTTGAGTGAGTATGGCTGTAATAATGTTGACTTTGTTTTTGAAGGTTAAATAAAATTATTTTAAAGTAAGTTACAGGAAATTTGCCGGTTTTGTCAGTTGTTTGACCACCCCATAAGGAAAGTTCAGTCCGTACAAATAAACTACTTTCCAAAGAAAGAAATAGAGATAAGAATGTTATATTGTAGTCCCAAACTTCCACTGCATTTCATTTTGATAGTGTTACTAATTTTATTGTGGTATTCCAGTATTGTTTTTTTTAAAGTGCTTCCTAGTTTATTGTTTTTTCTTATATTCAGGTGACACAAGGCTTGGTTTGATGTGGTCCTGCATTACACTGTACAACCGACCGCAAGTCTGTTACACCCCTGATCTACAGCCTGAATGGTTACTTGCTTTAATTTGCATATTTATTGGATGCATATGCATAACCACTACTGTGATACTTTTAGCATCCAGCCATTTTGATAGAAATGTGATACCATATGCACGATGGGTTGGATTTGCAGCAAGTATGATAACCAGTTAATGCTTTCTGTATAATCATTGTAATAGTTTTGTAATATACTCATATTTTATTGTTTTTATTTTTCAGTGGTAGTTTTTTGCCTAGCAGCAGTCATATTCCCAATGGGTTTCCATGTGGATGAAATTGGAGGTCAACCATACCAGCTACCAAACAGCCACCAAGTTGGCATATCATACATCTTATTTGTTCTGTCTCTCTGGATTACTGTGATATCGGAATTATTTGCAGGAAAAGTGTGCCTGCCTCATTTTTAGTAGATGTTAATGTTAAGGTATAATGTTTAAACTTCTAAGATAATACATCCCCTATTATGTTTGTTGTGTCAAATAAAATAAAAAATATTTCCTATTTTGGAATTCTGCACTCAATATAATCTTCTTTAGTGTCAACACGGAATGCACCCACAGAAATATTAAAAAATCTATGCAATGCACACTTGCAAGTACAAAGATTTTGGATCGTAGACAAAATTGAAACTAACGCCGCCATATTATTTTTAGGGTTCCGTACCTCAAAAAGAAAAAACGGAACCCATATAGGATCACTTGTGTGTCTGTCTGTCACAGCCGCTTTGCTCCGAATCTACTGGACCAATTAGTTGAAATTTGGTACACATAACTAGGATTTTCTGTGACTTGGGTCACAGAAAATCCTCCATGAATGTGTAAGGTAAATAAATTAATTTCACTTTTGTGGGGGAAAATGAGAAAATTTAAAAAAATGTTTTGCAAATTTTACCATGAACGGTCCACTAGCGCCACTCCTTTAAAAAAAAATATTATATCGTGACTGAGAAGGAATTATGAATAACGGCTAGTAGGTAAGGCCTCGGCAAGTGTTTGTTTTGTTGTTATTGTGTATAATAATAAACAATAACAACAAAATACTTGTTGCTTCGTGTCTCAATATGTATTAGAAAATTCTGGACACACTTACCAAGGGTCCCCCTACTATATTCATAATTCCTTCTCAGTCACAAGATACTATTTTTTTAAAGGAGTGGCACTAGTGGACCTTTGTCTCTTAAGAAATGAAAGGACTTGAATGTTTTATTTTTATTATTTTAAAATGCTAAGTAAGTAATTAGTTTTAAAGTTATAGATGAAAATGGACCCATATCTCCGAAACTAAAAAAAAGGAAAACTTAAAACTATAAAAAATAATACAGAGAATAGTTAGTTAAATACTTATGATTACAGGAAAACCTATGAAGTCTTAAAATAACATGGTAAATAACTCAATATTGTGCGTACAAACTTAAGCCGCGTCTGCTGCGCCATGTTTGCGTGTTTTTAACAGATATAAACATGTTGAACTACACGATTTGGGGGCGTGGCCTAAATCAAAATCATAAACATAGCCTAAACATGTTTGCCGCGATGAACGGTAACATCACCCGCGTTCGCCTGCGGGGGGGGGGGGATTCCGGCGACGCTTCGTAACATTTTTTAAACTTTGTGTAATTTATGACGGAGTGGAATAATGAAAATACTTTGTTTTTTATACAACTTATTTAAGAAAGACCAGTGTTAAGGGATGCTACATCAATAGACTAAAATAGATATAAAAGGCAAGATGCCTTTTTGGAGATAATTATCAAAAACGATTGGAATTACAAAAACCGGCCAACTGCGTATCGAACCACGCACAATGAAGGGTTCCGTAGTTGGGATGAATATATCCCAAAATCAAACTTAACGTTGTAGTTGCAAAACATCTTAGACAACGTGTCGTTTTGCATCCTCGTCAAATTTCAGGAGGCTGTTATGAAAGACATTAATAATCAAATAACTAATACTTGTTTTTTTAGTTATTTTAGTTTGACAGTATTTCAGATTACACCACTTTTAAAGAACCCCACCGCTCCGTTGCGTATGCGGTAGGCAGTTTCACACGCACGACTATGTTGCTCGCTGTGTGCGTTAGCAAAGCTACAACAATCTGTCAAATTTCTTTAATAGATTTTCAACTTTATCTCTACAGGATCAGGTTCAAGGTTGATTGGGAAAATTTGACAGTTTCGGGTAGGTTGACCTGCTGGCGTCTGTACGTCACGGTCGATTCTCCAACTGCAAATGTAAGTTGGTCGACTATTAATCGTTAACTTGTAACGCCTACTTAGCTGTGATAGTTTTCCTTTTAATTTCGTTATAAACTACTGCCGTGATTTTATTTTACCGCTTTGTTGGCGTGATTAATTTGTACACACGGCTACATATCAAGCTATACATTTCCAGTATAAGCTGATCTCGCATTGTATAGGATTTCCGTACAATGAGAGGTGAGCTTATACTGGAAATGTATAGCTTGATATGTAGCCGTGTGTACATACCATGCCGAATTATAGCTTTCTAGTACTACGAGCCTCTGAGCTAAGCTGGAGACAGACAGACGGACATGGCGAAACTATAAGGGTTCCTTGTTGAATACGGAACACTAAAAATGAAAGTATTCATTTTTTTATTTCCTGAATTTGTGTTCAATTTTCAACTCTTGATAAATTTTATATTGAACGAACGTGGTCGCAGGTACGGTAGAACACGGAATCTATAATTTATATTATTTATTTGTAAAACTAAGTTTACTATTGCTAGAACAGCAGACGTCTTCGATCTTCGAAAGAGATTTTTGTACAAAAACATAACTTCAAACAAAAACACTCAAAAGTCGCAGCGGACGGGCTGGACAAAGCTGACATGCATAGAACATGTTCGAAACATGTACGCATACACGCAAATATGGCGCAGCAGACCCGCTTTACAGTTGCAATTATAAAAACGTGAATATCAAACAACATTCAAATATTTTTAGGATTCCATAGACAAACGGCTTAATCCAGAACCTTGTTGCATGGGAACATATTTTTAACTACAATGTTAAGTTTGTTCTTGGGATAAATTTATCTCGACTACGGAACCCTTAATTGTACGTGGTCAGACACCCCACTGTGCCCTGCCCACTGCCACTTAACTCAAACTCAAAGCATTTATTTCAATTAAACCATTTACAGGCACTTTTGATTTGTCAAGAGACTTAAGTTTGGCAATTCTTCGGACTATGTCCGTTACCTTGGTTCACTCCATTGAAACTCCAAGCATAGCCCACTCCATTGCCCTTTGGGTGACTTTTAGCCTTCTAATAAGGCCCATTGTGAGCGACCACGTTTCAGTGCCATAGGTCATCACTGGCAACACGCACTGGTCAAAGACTTTCGCCTTGAGAAACTGCGGTATATGGGACGAGAAGATATTGCGAAGCTTGCTGAACGCTGCCCAGCCGAGTCGGATTCGACGATTGACCTCTTTCTCTACTCAGGTGATCGAGCATAGTACTGAGGTACTCCATAGTCTCAGCCATGACAACTTTATCATCGGCAAACCGAAGGTACTCGCCAATGATGTTGATGCCTAGACCTTTCCAGTCCAGAACCTTGAAGACATCCTCCAGTGCAGCGGTGAACAGTTTTGGAGAGATAATGTCTCCCTGCCTCACACCTCGCTGCAGAAGGATAGGTCTGGTTCTAGAGTCGGACTGACATAATGGCGTTTTCGTACAGATACTTCAGCAACTCGATGTACCGATAGTCGATCTGGCACCGTTGAAGAGACTGCAGTACCTACAGCCATGTCTCGATCGAATCGAAGGCTTTCTCGTAGTCCACAAACGCTAAACAGAGAGGCAGGTTATAATAATATTATACTCTTCGGTCTTCTGTTTGATTGATTCCTTTTTCGGCACATTCCTTTTTGGACATATTCCGTTTTCGGCATATTCTTGTTTCGGCACATTTTAGTAAATAAATTATACTATGAAATACTTGTGACTTTGCTTCCGTAATAAAATAAAATAATATTTATTAGTAAAATATTATATTTTAATCAATAAAAATAAAAGACAAAAATTAAACATTACCTACACTGATTACTTAAAATAATTGGGCAACTAACTAATGATGATAACCAACTAGGTATCTAAATTCATATGCATGGACCCGTCTTTTATAAAAGTTGGCAAAGCCTAATATGCTCTTCAATTGATAAGATCCTCATTACAAAAATTACCTTACTATTTCACTGCCGTCTACCTTGTATTAGGTATCTGTTGTGGGTAAGTATATTACAAAACACACATACATACACACATAAACTCACGCCTTCTTCCCATGGGGGTAGGCAGAAACTATAGATCGCCACTTGCTACGCTCCTTACATACTCCTTTTGCTTCGCCTACGTTCATACATCACAAAAACAAAACAAAATAGCATTGGCATTTTAAAATTTCAGAATAATGATGCTTTGTTGTATATAATGATTTATGCCGAAAACGGAATGTGCCGAAAACGGAATATGTCCTAAAAGGAATGTGCCTTCTGTTTATCCTGCCGCAGCGTATGTATGTGGTATACGGTGCTAAAACCTTTACGGAATCCGGCTTGTTCGGAAGGCTGGAAGTCGTCACCTGCGGGCGAGACAATTTGTGATGACTCTTGAAAACAGTTTGTAGACATGGCTCAGAAGTGAGATCGGTCTATAATTCATATATTGGTAATGTCACCCCTCTTAAAGAAAAGTATCACCACACCTCTGCATTAAAGCGGCAAAGATCGGTTTTCAAAGACTTAGATCCGTCTAATGAGCTGGCGGTATTCCAGTGCCTCTCCTCCACGAGCTGTATAGTAGGATCCGAGAGCTTCTTTTTCCTATTTGTATGACGGGTCTTGAAGATCTTAGACCCGACCGTATGGACGGTTTTCACGAACCCATCTTTACAATCATCCACTGAGCTCCTTAAGCACTTGAAATGATTCTGAAGTTCGAGCTGAAAGCTCTCGGGGTTTTGGACTGGGATCAGGGCTGGGTGGAGCGTAGACTTCATCAGTCGAGATCTTTCCAGCTTGATATTTAAGTTCAATGTGCCTTTTACCATGCGGTGATCACTTCCGGTTTTCACCGCGTTTATCACAGAGACATCATTGAATACTCGCTTTTGCTTCTTCGTCGACATAATTAAGTCAATCTCATTTTTTGTTGCACTATCAGGTCTCTGCCAGGTCCACTTTCTGTGCTCATGTTTCCTGAAGGAAGGCCTCTTTATGATGAACTCCTTGTTTATCTTAAAGAGTCCTTCCTTTTCCATAAAATTGCCCAGTATGTGACTTCGGTGGTATCGACGTCCAACTCAAAATTGCCCCACTCGCAGTTCATCATCGTTTCGTTTGCCCAGTTTTGCGTTGAAGACCCCCATGACAACGATGAAGGAATATCCTTATACGAGGTCTCCACCTCATCATCGGGGTGTGACGAGGTTGGGGCATAAACCTGTACGACCTGCATCGAATATCTTGCGGATATTCTGAGTATAAGGTACGCCACCCTGGTCGGCACTCTCGATCTTTACCACGGTGCTCACAAGGGAATTATGGACATCACCTTGGGAATGCTGGTTGCCCTCCTGGAAATAAAGCAAGTTCCCGGATTTGAGGATTATTTAATCCCCCCCTCTCTTCGGACTTCAGATAACCCTACTATACCCGCCGCCTACATCGTAATGTGCTCAATTCTTCCTCGAGTTCCATGATCTCATCGTCAGGCTGCGTTCAGATGACACGCGCGCGCGCCCCGCTCGCTTTGTTTGCTGTATATAATTTGAGACCTTTTGAGACACATCAATATATCTCAAATTGCATTTATCGAAGTCTACCCGCGCCCGCCTTGTGCCCGCGTTTCGGCTAGTGACTCTGATAAAGGGCGTTTTTTGATTAAATAATAAGTAGTAGGGCACAACGCGAGTGCGGGGCGTGCGCGTGGTCAGCGCGGGTTATGCGCGTGTCGTCTGAACGCAGCCTCAGTCCGAAGTGTACGCGTGGTATATGTTGCCAGGTCCAGTTTTCGGTGATGTTGTAGCCGGATCTCTTCAGAGGGTTCTTAGCACCCCTTACCTCACCGTTGCCTTGCGAGCCGCCGGGTACTAGGGGCCGTTTTTTTTAGTTTGTCATTTGGGAGGGGGGGGGGTTGCCATAATCGCCACGCTTGTCAGGTACAGATTATAGAGATTTTAGATATACAGATGTCAGGTACAGATTTTAGATATACAGATTTTATAACTTGGAACTTATGCAAGTTCCAAGTTATAAAATCTGTATAAGTTTCAAAATCTGTGGGAGAAATTACATGATGGTGTAAATCTGCACTTCCGCAACCACGCGCGTGACTTCGTCGCCCCGCACCCCGCAGCGTATAGCGGACCAGTGTGAATCGCCTTAGTAGTTTTCGAGATACTCGACAATGACGCCGATAGCACACCGCAAAACCCGCTCCCGCTGAAACCCGCTCCCTTCAGCAGTCCGACCACCATGAGCTCCGAAAAAGGGGGCTTGCTACTGCTATTCTAAGTATACAAATAATTAGTACCCTTATGTGATTAATTACTTTTGGGTTAGGGTTCTTTCCAAAACCCAAAACATTGTCTGCTCAGCAACGTATTTTTTTCCATTTTATGTGTTCTGCATTTACCCCGCAGGTTTTGATCACTGCAAACCATAGAAATATAAAAAACAGAAGAAGTGGCAAGGGGTCGTGGCTGTGTCCGCGCGACATGATCGCAACGCTCATGTACCAGGCAAATGGTCGTATCTGCGAACTAGTGCGCTTTCGACCGCGGTCGTGACAACTTAGACGAGAATGCCGTGTTATGTCCGTGACTACCGCAGGACCACAACGCCAATCGCTTCCATATTTGGTAAATAATTAGTGCTCAATTGGTGCTAATTAGTGCTCGAACAACAGAATTGGTGCCTTAGTAGTTTTCGAGATAATCGACTTTAAAGGTGGTCCTGCGGTAGTCACGCTCCCTTCAGCAGGACCACCATGAGCGCAGAAAAAGGGGGCATGCTACAGCTATTCTAAGTATACAAATAATTAGTGCTCTTAAATGTGATTCATTTCGTAACAAAAAAAGAACTGAAACATTTGTATATACCGAGAAATCAACGATGATAACTTTCGCGCGCTCGTTCAGCAGGACCCCGACTTTGAGTGTTGATTCCAAGTTTCAGGAGCTAGTCGCTTTCCTCAAACCTACATAGAAAATTAGTGCTCGGCGAGATAAAATTGATACCCAAAATTCAAAATTACTGCTCCAGTAGTTTACGAGATATACCATACCATTGGTGGGGTGGCGGTAGTCACGGTGTTAAATTTTTATTTGATGATTTCCCTATTAAAACCTCTGTGATTTCTTCCCAAATTTATACAAAAATTAGTGCTCCTAAAGAAGTTATAGTGACCAAAAATTCAGATTCCCAAGTGTTGTATTTTAAGAGAAATTAGCTTTCATTACTTTTCCATACTAAATATCCGCATATAACCCGACTAAATTAAGTTGTCAATGGTATTGAGCTGTTTATGAGATGTACACTCGTGCACATAAATTGATGGATGTCGGAAAAGTAATAACAACAGTTCAATATCTATAATTTGTTTGTTTCAGTCCAGTACTAACCCCACAAGATCTACATTAAGTTCAACAGTTGTATCAAAGATTTTTTTTTTTTTTACTACAACAATGCACACTTGCTTTTCCAATTCACTTTAGACATTGGCAGAATAGCCGACATCGGCTTTGCTTGCCATATTCAAAAATAGAATAGAATATCTATAATTTTTATACAAACTGTGTACTTGGGTACATATTTATAAAAAATAAATAACCTATCGTTACTCATGCATGGCCTTTTTTTTTTGGGTGGGAAATTATCAAATAACTTCTCCCGCTCTGGGTGTCAGACTTTTACTGACTAAAACCCACCCGCAGACATTGGCCCTAACGGACCCCGTCAGTTGCTGCTGACAACTCTTTAAGGCGCGCGTGGAATACAACGCGCCGTCGATCCGGGCCTGGTCCTTATCGGACGGTGAGCTACCCATCGCTCACCGTCCGCAAGCCCGCGCCTACGGTGGCCGAAATCGGCTTGCGACTCCCGACACCCGAGGCGTCTCCTGCGGCGACTAAGGGCGCGAGGGCGCGAACCTTGCCTCTCCCTCACGCGTTCCGCCTCCTCCTTCGCAAGCATTACTGCTTCGCAGGAGGTGACGGCCTCCCATGCACTCTCGCTCCGAACCACATTACCCATGGCCTGAGATACCTTTGTTTATGACATGGGTAGGTAGGTACTCGAATAATTATTTTTCTGTATTGTAAGTACCTACCTTTTGTGTTGTTATATGGATATAAGAGCGATAGGTATTTCTTATTTATTTCTTTCCTACTAATTTAACGTTGCTGCAAGCAGTAGGTACCTAAGTATTAAAAACCTAATTTATTGCATTAATAATATGTTGCCAATAACGTTAGTATAAATGTATTGCATAAGTAATAGTTATGTATTTTTCAGTACCTGAAGTCGATTTTATAAAATTTCCACTGACATATGTATGTCAGTGGAAATTTGTGTATGGACCTTGGGTGTATTTTTAGTTACCAATTCAATACCTACTTTATTATTTATTAAAGCTAGGTTAAGATTTATAAATTAGTAGGTGTATTTTTAACGGAAAATACATTTATAAATCGAATAAGTTTCATTGATTATAGATCACAGTTTGTAAAATCAGTAGAATTTTAAGTAGGTACTAAAAAATCAACAATATAAAATTTGCACTTAAATTTATTAACACAAATCAATCAACTCGATTAGACTATTAAGATAGGCCGACTAGTAGGTAACTAGGTAGAACCATAAACAAAAGTAGAAATATGTTATATATCTAACAAAAAGGTTCGATAGAACAGAATAGAAAAAGCTTGGATATTCATGCATAGTTACAACAATTATGTATAGAATGAAAATTAGTTTTAAGAATAAGAATAACTTTATTTTCGCAAATATGGGTAGATGATACATCAATAGGTGTTAGTACTGTACAAAGATCAGCCATATTTTGCCATTCGGCATGCAAATATTTAGAAAGAAAGAAAAATAATTTTATTTGTCACAGAAACACGTGCATACGAAAACATAAACTCGAGTAAGTAAACATTACACAAAACACATCTACAAAAAACAAACAAACATCATTTCATTTACATCAAATTATTATCTATTGGTAGTAAGTTATTTATTATTAAATTATATACCATTAAATTAATCATTATTAAATTATATACTATTAAATGAATCATTATTAAATTATATACCATTAAATTAATCATTATTAAAACTACTTCAAAATTACAGATTTTTTTAATGCAATAAATTTGGTTTTTAATACCTGCTTGCAGCAACGGTAAATTAGTAGGAAAGAGATAAATAAGAAATACCTATCGCTGTCGCTGACAAAAGGTAGGTATTTACAATACAGAAAAATCATTATTGGAGTACCTACCTACCCACGTCAATAACAAACGTATCACATTACACGTTATTTGTTTTCTTAAATGTACTTACCTTACTCCATTTGATATAAGATTAGAAATTTAAATAAACTTTTTTACAGTCCGTTCAACCAATTTTGACTTCTATTCCGTAGGCATAAGGATGGCATTAAAAGCAAAAACGTGGTTACAATACCAACTGTTTATTACAGCTGCCAGTTGTCATGCCACCAAAGCAATAGAAGTCAACATCGGCTGAACGGACTGTAAAAAATGTTTATTTAAATGTCTAATCTTATTTCAATTTGAGTAAAGGTACACAGTTTGTATAAAAATTATAGATATTGAACTGTTGTTATTACTATTCCGACATCCATCAATTTATGTGCACGAGTGTACATCTCATAAACAGCTCAATACCATTGACAACTTAATTTGGTCGGGTTATATGCGGACATTTAGTATGGAAAAGTAATGAAAGCTAATTTCTCGTAAAATACAACACTTGGGAATCTGAATTTTTGGTTACTATAACTTCTTTAGGAGCACTAATTTTTGTATAAATTTAGGAAGAAATCACAGAGTTTTTAATAGAGAAATCTTCAAATGAAAATTTAACACCGTGACTACCGCCACCCCACCAATGGTATGGTATATCTCGTGAACTACTGGAGCAGTAATTTTGAATTTTGGGTATCAATTTTATCTCGCCGAGCACTAATTTTCTATGTAGGTTTGAGGAAAGCGATTAGCTCCTGAAACTTGGAATCAACACTCAAAGTCGGGGTCCTGCTGAACGAGCGCGCGAAAGTTATCATCCTTGATTTCTCGGTATATACAAATGTTACAGTTCTTTTTTTGTTACGAAATGAATCACATTTAAGAGCACTAATTATTTGTATACTTAGAATAGCTGTAGCATGCCCCCTTTTTCTGCGCTCATGGTGGTCCTGCTGAAGGGAGCGTGACTACCGCAGGACCACCTTCAAAGTCGATTATCTCGAAAACTACTAAGGCACCAATTCTGTTGTTCAAGCACTAATTAGCACCAATTGAGCACTAATTATTTGCCAAATATGGAAGCGATTGGCGTTGGTGGGGCGGCGGTAGTCACGGACATCGTGTTGTTCAATGGTTTCTTGTAATAACCGAAGTCAAACTAAATACTTTAAAAATCATGGAATCACATCATATTTATGTAAAAGTATTTTACTATATTTGTCTCTAAAATCATGAAAAATATCAAATCGTAAAATATTCCTTGCTTGTACTACGTCACTCTTGTTTTCATATAACACAGCGACTGTACTATCTTTGCATGGAATACATTGCTTCATAACCACTACGTAAATATGTCGATAACTGACTCTAACAATGTAAACATCACAAAACGATACTTTGTTTATGCGGATGCATCGCGTAGTACGGGCGCTGTATCTTGCGACGAGTTAGTGATGTCCTTGTGCAGATCCACTTACGTAGGCTATCGACAACAATGTCGCTTGCCTAATGAATATATTGCTATTATAGTTTATTCTTCAATTTGTCACCCGTTGTAACCCGATTGGAAGACCCATGAAGAAATAATGACTTTTACTCATTTTGATTTGCTTAAATTGATTATTATTTTTTATTTACTTAATTATATTTTTTTTAGCTACATTATTGTTTATTTATATTATATTAGTATCTGTATATTATCATTTAATATTTATTGTATTTTTAGGACCCCACAATTTTTTTAAAACAACGATAAATGGAAGGATCGATAACTTTCCAATTTAGTCAATCACTAGCGTATATGTAAAATAAATGGCTTTTGCACAGCACAACGATAGCGGCTGACGTTTTCGTGTAAGTTGTACGGTGCATGGTAAATGCACGCTATGTTTGATGCGATAAGGTTTATAATTGATTGTGTAGTACGTTCTGATTTATTCATTGCGAGCGTGTGCGCGACTTCGTATACAGGGTTACTGGTAATTCGACGTATATACGGCAGGGGCTGATAAGGGGGCCAAAATGCAACAAATTGAACCCCCCATATGTATGGCCGAAATTCAATAGTTTTCGAGATATTAGAATTTTAAGGGTTTTTCGATATTTACCCAAAATTTGACATTTCATTCCAAATTAAAAAAAAACTTCATATTTGAATGGGTACCATTAAAAATGATGTTGTAGCTGGCACTTCAATTAAGCTATGGACATAATTAAAACTACTTTATTTAACAAAATAATGAAAATAATGAGCGATATAAGAATAATATCTTACCAATATTTTCATTTTACGCTTCAAAAATGTTGTCTCGTCACAAAAATTTATATGACATTAATCGTACAAATAACTAAAACAACTTGCTTATCCTGTAAGCTTTCCAGAAAGGTATAAAAGTCAATTTTAAAATACATAATTCGTGGCATGGCATGTGTTTGAACCGGCGCGGGGAGAGAAATTATCTGTTTTTAGTTTATGATCCTCGCTAAAACAACCGATTTTCCTGGCGAAATTCTTCGCGATGGGGCGGGGGAGTACACGGCGTCTGCTGCGCTCGCGTCGCCTTCCTTAGTAAGTTTTGACTCTCAGTCGCGCAAGCACGTGTGTTGTTATCTTGCTACCAATCTCTCATCCCGTTAATTTGTTATCGATCATTATTGTTAATTCTTGTTTCTCTTGTTATTCTTTTTGTTATCATTGTTATTTCGGATAACATGGCTTCGTATTCTAATAACGAATACGCAGACATAATGTTTTGTTATGGTTTTGCCGATGGAAACGCGGCTGCGGCTCGGCGAGAATACCAACGCCGCTTTCCCGATCGTCGACTTCCCCACGTTACTGTTTTCTGGAGCACCTATCGACGATTGTCTGAAACTGGCAGTGTTCAAAGAGCACAATTCAACGCTGGCAGACCTCGACGGTACACGGCTGACGAAGAGGACACCATTCTTCAGTGTTTTATTGATGACCCAAACATCTCAACGAACATTGTTGCAAGACAGCTCGGTATGTCCCAGTGGAAAGTGTGGTCGGTAGTACATCTATCAGGTAGACACCCGTACCATTATTAACCTGTTCAAACATTGCACGAGGGAGATCCTGCCAGGCGACTCGAATTTTCTCGGTTTATGTTAAACGCTGACGCTGACCAGGAACATCGTCATATGAAGGCATTAGTTTATGTGACCCGAATAAATTCAGTCGAAGAACTTCGACAGCGAATAATAAACGCGGCGCAACAGATGAGAACAACGTTCACATCAAGAGTGACGAAAACCGAAGTTAGGAAGAGAATTCGAACCTGCATTCGTAATCGAGGGGCTCATTTTGAACAAGATGTGTAAAATTTGTAATAAAATTTGATGTACATTTTTTTATGCATTTTATTTCATACAAATACAAATGACCCTTTCTCTCCCCGCGCCGATTCAAACACATGCCTTGGCACGAATTATGTATTTTAAAATTGACTTTTATAGCTTTCTGGAAAGCTTACAGAATAAGCAAGTTGTTTTAGTTATTTGTACGATTAATGTCATAGAAATTTTTGTGACGAGACAACATTTTTGAAGCGTAAAATGAAAATATTGGTAAGATATTATTCTTATATCGCTCATTATTTTGTAAATTAAGTAGTTTTAATTATATCCATAGCTTAATTGAAGTGCCAGCTACAACATCATTTTTAATGGTACCCATTCAAATATGTAGTTTTTTTTTTATTTGGAATGAAATGTCAAATTTTGAGTAAATATCGAAAAACCCTTAAAATTCTAATATCTCGAAAACTATTGAATTTCGGCCATACATATGGGGGGTTCAATTTGTTGCATTTTGGCCCCCTTATCAGCCCCTGACGGATATACGTCGAATTACCAGTAACCCTGTAGATTGCTTTTACTGAATTGCATGTGTAGTTGTGGTGAGTAGTAGGGGCAAACTGGAGACACCGGGTTCCAAAAATTTTCAACTACCGGAGCATATCACCTTCTTTCTTATATCTATGCTTCAAACTATTGTCATCTCCGTCTGATGTCATTCATTGTGTTAAGTGAAAATCAAACAAACAGTAATACCAGAATCATTTATTGACTAAGTATTTCTAATTTCTAAAATAGATTATTTCGCGTGCGGGGTGCACGGGTGTTTAACGGTCTCATCGGTTAGCGTACTTTTAAAAACAATTCATAATGATTTCATAATGATTAATGCAGATGAAACTTCAAATACACATAAAATTACAATATTTACAAAAAAAACGTATGAGATAAACGTTAACACTTAGGTCCATTCAGTAGTTACATGTAAAAAATAGTCTTCTGCAAGTCTTTTATCACTTCTCACTAAAAAAATGTTCCGTTTATAAAATCCCACTTTATTTGTCGCATATAAATGATCCATTTATTTCTTGTAGTTCTTCTCCCTGGCAATATCTTCAATGTTCAATCCATTTCTGCTGTACAACTGAATATGCGGCTTTTCAATGAGCCTCCTCATCCTAGCAAAGCGCTTAAAATTAAGATGTTAATTATGTTGAACGATGATAACGACTGGCTGACTGGCACGCAGCAAACAGAATGCAGCTTGTTACATCACCACGCAACAACACGCTAATAAACTAGGACGCATATCGAATACGGAATGTTAAATGCCTGGAAGAGCTGGAAGACTGGCCTTGCAATCTAATGTAGATTGATCGCTGTCAGTATAAGAAAGTGGGTATTGACTTAAGAATTCAATTGCCTTAGAGCTTGAATCGAACGCCAACTCTCGAATGATGAAGTCCACAGGAACACTTTGTCTGTAGCTGCGCATATAAAGTAAAAGTTAATAAAACACGACCAGCAATGCTGGCAAGGCAATAATGGCTTAAAGTAAAACAACATGAAAGCCAAACCTTTAATATGCCTGGTTATACTAGGTGTAAGGGATGGTGTAAAGAAAACATATCAGCATATTAATAACTTAAAACTTTTCAATATTATCCAATCAGAAGATTCGCGAATTAGCTGTAGCGTAATGTTATAAGGCCCTGGTTACACAGTACGAGCTGCTGATTTATCAGTGGCAGTAGCAGCTTCCACACAATAACGGTAGCTAGACAAGCAAGTGCAAATTTCTTTGTGTCCAAATGTCTAAGACCCGTATTTATAGAGCGTTACTCAGTACTCAAGCATTACTTAAGAGTAGATTCAAGCCATTGGATTGGTGGAAACTAGTCTTAAGGACGCTATCACATTTTTCCTCAAATATCAGTGCTTTTCAGGTACCATTTTAATGAATTAGGAGTCACAACAGCAAGGATATCATTGTCTCAAATTAAAGGTAATATATTCATCTCCAAAAAACGCCCATAAAAATTGTATAGCCCCATACAAAATTTTCACACAAATACGTTTCAACAATCACAATAAAACCAACAAATGAAAAAAAATTGGGGTCTGAAAAGGAACCATTAAAGCTAAATCCACTGCATAGTTAAACATACAAATAATAAAAAATTGTTACTTATATAGTCCTCTATACGGCCTACTAA
Source organism: Tiliacea aurago (assembly GCA_948098905.1). Classification (NCBI taxonomy): domain Eukaryota; kingdom Metazoa; phylum Arthropoda; class Insecta; order Lepidoptera; family Noctuidae; genus Tiliacea; species Tiliacea aurago. The sequence continues at coordinate 11,914,563 of OX402590.1, forward strand.
ATATTTTGTATGTAAATAAATAACTTTTTTATTTATAGAATAGAATAGAATAGAATATTTATTTGCCAGAAACATGGTATGTTTACAAAAGGTGTTCATATCATTACATAGTGCTACATGTCTCACCGTTTTAACGGTATGCAAATCAATTTACAATTATTATTACATAAAAATATTCAAGTGCATTAATTATTAGTTAACATTATATTAATATTAATTTTTTTATCATTATTTCAATTATTATATTATATAAATTACACACTTCTATTTTTCCCATGTTGTTAAATAAAACAATAAGCTTGTCATAATATCACTTAATTAACTTAAATAATTACTTATGCCTGTATTTTGATGCCAGATCAAGAGAAAAAAATTTACAGGGACATTTTACAAAAAAGTCGTGAATTGAGTAAAAACATTCCTGCAACAACCACTTTCGTAGTGCCGAACAAAATTTTTGGAAGGGTAGTTGGGTAATTGTATTCGGCAAAGCATTATAAATTAGGGGAGCCATGTAGATACAACTCTTTCGGAAGAGTTGCAATTTAGGAACAGGTATCTCGAAATCTAAATGTGCAGCTTTCCTTTTATTTGTATTATCCCTTCGTTCAAATAATGCAAGATTGGATCTCAGAAACTTAGCAACTTCGAAGATATATATGCAGGGTACAGTCAAAAGGTTATGTGACTTAAATATAGGCCTACACGAATCAGACCATTCCATATTAAAAATTGCGCGGATACACTTTTTTTGAGAAATGAAAATTCGATCAATTTCTGAGGAGTTTCCCCACACAACTATGCCGTAGCGAATTACTGAACAGACATAGGCATGATACACCATTATGGAGGTTTCTCTCGACGTTACATTTTTGACCTTTTTTAGCGAAAATACAAATTGGTTGATTTTCTTGCAGAGAATCTCGATATGATTCTTCCATGTTAAGTGCTCATCAAGTGTTACCCCTAGAAACCTTGTGTTATGTACCTGCTTTACGCTAATATTATTATACGCGATATGAAGATGGACAGTTTTACTTTTCCATGTTTTAAAGTGGAGTACGTTCGTTTTTGCAATATTTAATTTTAGTTTGTTAATATCTAACCATTTTATAATATCATTCAATGTTTTATGATTAAAATAAGAAGCGCTCTCAAATTTCTCCATACATTTTCTACTCGCGGTTCGTCATTCCGCGCTCAGACGCGCTCGTGAAAGCACCGGTGTATCGATATTTCCAAAAAAATATTTACGTACAGAACTGTGTGCTGTATTGTATACTGCGGGTGGACGAAGTTGATACTTTTTCAGACCGAAATAAAAGTATGATTATTGGAATTTGTTTAAAAATAAATACATAGTTGTAATTTTTTTTTTAAATAATGGTTGTAGATTACGGATAAACATTGTGTAAATAATTATATTATCTTTAATCAAATTGAAATGGCGGAAATATTTTTATTTTCGAGATAATCGATACATAGTCAATTTTGGGGTTTTTAGGGGTGGTGATTACGTATGTCATAATTTTTTAAATCCGAGATGGCGGGTGTATTTTTTTTATAAAAATTCGACATTGTTATCAATTGTAGAGGTGTTGAAGGTGGTGTTTACGAATATACCATCCAAATTTTGATTCATGATGGTGGATGTACATTTTGGTGATAAATCGACTTAGTTGTCAATTCATAAATGTCTGTTTGTCTATCTGTCTGTCTGTCTCACCTGGATATCTCAAGAACTACTAATGCTATCAACTTGAAATTTAGAATAGTTTTAGATGACGTTTGCCAACTATTTTGCATACAAGAAATAAATTTAAAAAAATATACCTTTTTTGCAAAAGGGACTGAAAGCGGGTCTTAAAAAATTGAAATGGGGCTACTAGGGCATGTGGGGTATCATATGAAAGAGCGCTGTTTGCACCTTGTCAAAAAAAACTTTAAGCAGCATAGGTTCCGACTTGATACAAAATGTAAAAAAAAAAACGTTTTTATAAAAACAGATTTTTATCTATGCAAACTTCGGAGATAAGGAGGGGTCTTATCTACGAAGTTTGCATAGATAAAAATCTGAAATTATTCCATGTGATAAAAGTTTATGTAAACATTACAGGAAAAATAATACGATGTCTCTAAATAGCACAGTTTTTCAGAAATCATCAACATACGGACACAGATACAGACATCATACGTACGGAACCCTCGGTGCGCGAGTCAGACTCGGTCTTGACCGTTTTTAGGGTTCCGTACCCAAAGGGTAAAACGGGAACGGGGACTTTAATAATAAATAATTAAATTAAAATAAAACAAATATTTAAGGGGGGCTCCCATACAACAAAGGTTTTTTTTTTGCCATTTTTATAGATAATGGTACGGAACCCTTAGGCGCGAGTCCGACTCGCACTTGGGCGGTTTTTTTTTATTTTCAGGAGCAAGAAAGCGCAATATGAGAATATAAGCCAAAAGGCACAAAAATAATCGAGCTTGATTTCCTTTTTGAGCAGCTAATCCTTGTAGGTAGCCACACTTCTCTTTTTGATCGCGGCGTGAAGTATCTCATCATGAATAAAGACGAAAACAAGGGTTAACAAGATGCTTATACAGTGAACATTTAAAGACTGTAGCTTTAACCGTTTGGCTGTAAAACCTGTGTGATAGACGGACACGTGAGTGACAGCAATAGTGCTCCGTTTGGACCCTTTGGGTACTTAACCCTAGAAAGAGCTGGCCTTCATTCTAAATTTGAACTTCTTTGAAACTTGAAATGAAAATATACTTTTTACTACCTACTTTGGTTTTGATTTTTATCAAAAGTACTGAAATCGCGCCCCAGTCTCTGTAAATAAAATATTTACTATTTTCATAACGGAATGATTATTTTTAAATACCACAACGAAAGTCTACGATAAACTCCCAGGCTAGTATTTGATTATGTAATGCTCAAACATTTGCCAGCAAAAATAATATTTACAAGTACCTACGAGTACTTACGTCTTTTCTAACTAATAGTAGCCTGTTGGATAATCGTAGGTGTTCTGTAAATAGGTTGTTAGTTTGGGTTGTTAGTTTATGTAAAATTATGGTATTTAATCCATATGGCCAGCGCTTGAAATTTTTGGGTACCTACCTACGCTACGTAATGGCTGATGAATTTAAAAAATACTAAAAACATAATTATCACGCAGAAAGTACTTAATCACAGTTACTAAAATTCGATTGAAAACTTACAACTAACTTTACTCAATCAATAGTAGTAAAATTTAAAAAAATATACCTTCAAGTACCAAGATTAGTTAAGTTACGTATAAAATCGAGCGGTCAGCGGTTTCAATGTGTGCGTGCGCGTAATGTTGTTGTGTTGCGATTCAGATACCTAAACTAGAGCGAGTTCAAAATGTGATAGCGTCCTTAAGTAATGCTCGAGTACTGAGTAACGCTCTATAAATACGGGGCTAAGTGTCTCGTGCAATAATGTCGCAAAATATACAACAGAGTGCCCGTTTGCACCTCAAATCACCAAATACGTTTATCGTTCATTATGTCGCTTCTTTTTTCAAACGATTGACAGAAACTGAATGTTTTAAGTTCGTTTAGCGTTAAATGCATTTTCAGATAAGTAGTGTAAGTGGGCCTAAGTCTCGTTTCTGAATGTCAGTCTAAGGCCGATATTACAGAAACACACTCAAAACTCAAGCATTACCTAAAACTAGTGTAAAGCCATTTGATTGGTTGAAATTAGTTTTAATTAATGCTCGAGTCATCAGTGAGGTTCTAAAATACAGGTCTCAGTGTACTTCACTTCGAGGTCAAGCATAAAATTTAAAGAAGTGACTTGTTTTGATAATCGCAGTAACCCAGTAACGCCATAATTATGATGATGCAGTCACACGGTGCGAGTAGCAGCACTCTGACTAGGTCAGCTCCCTATGCATAAACTAATCTTTACTCTTGCTTGTTTGCGACTCTCGTTAGTTTTTAACGTTAGGAGTAAAATAGAGGTGATTTAGTTTTAGCACACCGTCCCTTACACCCAGTATAACGCCAATTATTATCTTTAAATTTGAAAACCCTTATTTAATATGGATATGTTTCTAAATTTATGGATTTTAAGTTACTCTTAAAAAAAGTCGGCAGTAAAAAGTAATTTGCCTGTAATATGCCAAATTCAGACAGAGAAAAAAAAATCGTAGTAAAACTAAGAACTCATGGAGCGATATTTACCGGCGGTATAGCGTAAACATCTGTCTAAGCAGAGTTAAATCAGTTTATACGTGATATTTTTTTAAACTGGCAAATATATACTGCGGCGGGCGCTGGTTAATATCGCTTCATAAGTTCTTAGCCATAAAAATATATTTTTTACGTCATATATAAGTAAATGATTATGAATGATGCGCCTTGGTGCCTATGAATCTATGGCTCTCGTATTTTAGGCACGGGTTCTTGTTAAGTGTTATAGAAAAAAAATAACGATCAAAATACTGAAAAATGTTATTAATTACCGCAGATATTTCAAATCAAAGTAGGAACTTTACCAAAACAAACTACCTAAACGCAATTTCAAGCTTTCTGTAAAAGTGAGCTTATAACTTCTTTCGATTTTCGCCCCAAAGACGAGTCACGACCGAGTCGCAGCAAATGTTAAAAGAATATTTCTAGCTGAAAACATGTTGTGATATTTGTGTGACTAGTATTCAGCATTCAAATTAAATTATTATTTCAACAGCAATTAAAGATTTAATTTGGGGAATCCTGAAATACTGGAAGTTAAAATAAAAATCGCACTACCTAACCTAAACCCCCTATCAAAATAATGCTATTGTCATCATAGAAGAATATTATTATCAAGTGTTTCTAACTTCCTTGCTATTTATGCATTACTGTTTTAAGATTCCATTATCAAAATATTGGAACTTTTTTAAATTAGTGCCAGTCATTGAGGAATGGTGATTTTTTAAATGTAAGTTCAATCTACTAGCGAACTGCTTATATAAATCTGTCCCTAATTACTAACTGTAGACTTACAAACCCCTTTCTGTTCCTACAAAACGCGGAGCTAATACGTGAATACGCTTGCTGTTCGCGTTTTTAAGACACGCCGTAAGCCCGTACTTGTAGTAGTGCCGCAATGCCTTGTAACCCTAATACTCAGCACCGGGTCAAAATTTAAATGTAGGATGATAAAAAAATAAAGGACGTACGACTTTATGATGTATCTCAGGTATTGCTTGCGTTCTCGATCAACAAACCAGTCCATGAGATATCCTGCCATCAACGGAGCTGTTTTATATAGCAAGAAAAATCTATGCAGATTTCCTGTAGCCCAAGCACATCTTGTTTGGAGAGCATGTTTGATACACTCATTTTCTCTATCTTCTTTTGAAAGAAACTGAAATATAGTAGTTAAATCTGAAAAAGAAAAACAAGAATATATTGTATACATAATGTACCTTTAAAAATGACAGTATAGCATGTTAAAGAACAATATAATTAATGTCTTTACAAATAAGAACGCCTTCTTTGTCAAGTACCTAATTGAAAATATATAATTACTTATCATAATTATGATTTTATCAACCAACAAAACCTTGTTTTGTACTAAAAAAGCATAGCTGCATAGGAACAATAATCCAAGATTTTGTCTGCAGCACTGTAAAAATAAACACAACATACCTAAGGTATTTTTTGTAAAAATATAATACAATATCCTGTATGCTGTAAATTCCGGAGCATTGGATTTGCTGTCGGGCAATTCACCGTATAGCATTTTAAGTTGTGTCTGGCATTGATTGAACTCTTCATGATCACCTTTCTCTAGAGCAATTCGTGCATGCGTCTCATAAACTTCAACAGTGAAATTGTCCCGTATTCCTTGTACCTGGAGAAAAAAGATTAAGTGTTATAATAACAATCATGTTACTTCAACAATGTTTTATGAACTCCGTTATTTATGTGGGAGTTAAGACTAGATTCGGTATCTAGAATAGTCAATTGATAATAAAGATTTAAATAATATAAAAAAAATTGGCACATTTTATTTGAGAAAAACTATATGAACTTGTAGATAATGGAGCATTAATTAATAACCATTAAAATAGCGAAAAGCTATTTTTATCGCGGAAACTAAATGCCGTATATCTCGGAAACTAAATGCCGAGAACTGCACCCTTTTTTGCTTGGACGCCCAAATATCACGATAAATACAAATGTAATTCTTAATCTATTTACCCTTTACATATAAAACCAATGCAAAACCAAAATGTATGGACCAGTGATGCTTTTGCTTAAGCATCTTGTATTTTGCACTTAACCGATAGTGTTGCTGATAAGAAACTCGACGACTTAAGACGCAGATATGTGCCAGTAACCTTGAGTGGTTAGCTTGCGTGTTCTGTACTGAGCTCACGCAACGCGTCGCACGTTCAGCCAGTAATAGGACTCGCCCAACAAGGAGCGCTGTCCTCAATTTGACGCATTATTAATTTATTATACACAAAATAAAAGGTATTTTAATAAAACGCGTCTACTAAAAGATTAATAATTAAATTATCTTTAAATTGGTGAAGGTTTTGCGCCATTCTCAGTTTTTTATCCGCGTTAGATCATCCGCGTTAGATATAACATAGTGAACATAACTTTACAAATTAATTTCACTATGTAATATAAACATAATCTAAAATATTAGTTATTGAGAAAATGCTCTAATTTACACTTTTTTTTTTCAAATCATTAACACTACCAGCAGGCTTAGCACGAGAACCCTCTCTACGCGTTTTGTCGACGGAAGAATAGACAAAAATAACGTTTCAGTGTAGACAACAGAAAGTTTTCTACTGTCTGTAGCACGGCGATTACAAAATCAAATGTGAAGAGACTTGTCTTCTCTACCCTAGACAACTGTCTACAATGTCGAGCACGACGTACTATCTTTCTCCGATTTTGACAGTTTGGGATAGAAAACGTTCTTCCGAAATAGTCTACATATAGAAGGACCTAGACAAGGATTTGGTAGTTGTTTTTTCGAGTAATTTTAGGCGGTGCTTTGTTGCTTTAACATTGTTGGGTTCAAATCACCGGTATTATTTAAGTTTTTAGAAAAACTTCAGCGAAGATGGGAAGACAGCTTCCTTTGCTTGTTTAGCTTTTGATCTTCCAGACAGTGAGTTTCTGTAGAGTTATAGAATAAGCAAGGAGATAGGGAACTCGGCCATGACCAGTCGCCCAAAACTTCTGTAAACAATAGATTTTTGGTACCTAACAACAATAAAATAAGAAAAACAAAAGATCCTACAATTTTTACACTATGTTGTCCCTTATTAACTTTGATCTACTAAATACATTCACAGGGAATATAAAAATCTGAAAATCTTCTCATTGAACATTTAGCTCACTGACTACATCTCATAGACTCAGTTTTATATGGAGCTTATACTAATAATTACTTACATAAAATATCGATAAACAACAATAAATAACAATGTAAGTACCTAGTTAAAACATAAAGGCTCCCGTAGACAGGCGCAACGCGACGGAGCTACCCGCCAGTCTGCGGTAGCCTTAATGGATACTTACCCACTTTTTGCGTGACGCAATCAAAATAGTATAGTTATGGCACTCTATTCAAATAATGGCTGTAAATTATACGCAATAAACACAAATGAGTTTTAAAACTTGGTAGCTTTAACTTGTATGCCTTAGATCAAAATGTATAATTTTAAATAGACCATTTGCGTTTTGTAATTGAAGAAACATTAATTAAAAACCCTTTGCTTCATATATTTGTTTGAGAACGAAACGCAAAAATACGGTAAAATTGGGTAGTAATAATACACACCACTAGCGAATACCCCGTTGCTATGGACAAGTCACTGTCTACGAAGAAACCCGAGTCTAGGTGTGACCTCGTGCTCGCGAAGAAGAGATTACGAGAAGTGTAGACAAGCGATGTCTATTCTACAGTAGAGTAGAGATCGAAAACGCCATGCTAAGCCTGCAGTTTAGACGTGATCTTCAGTATAAAATCATTCAAAGTCGGTTATCGTCCCCTTTTAACTGATACCAAACCTTTTAAAAACCAGCCAAGAGCGTGGTGGACCACGCACAATGAAGGGTTCCGTAGTTGGGATGAATTTATCCCAAAAACAAACTTAACATTGTGGTTGTAAAACATGTTCTCCTACACAATACATCGATATACGTCATGGTCAATTCTCCAACTGCAAATTTAAGTTGGTCGACTGTTATTCGTTAACATGCATGATATTTTTCAGATATCCAGAAACAACCATTTAGCAGACAGGGAGTGACATTTGACTCTAACAAAAAATTTGCACGACCTATCCAACGATACTATACCACACCATGGGTTAGACGAGAAAAAAATATATCATTCCTACATTACGAGCAAGGGACACCCTAAAAATATTTTTTTTACAAGATTTTATTTTAGCACTTTGTCGGCGTGATTAATATTAACACATATGCCAAATTACAGCTTTCTAGTACTAACAGTCTCTGAGCTAGCCTGGGGACACCAACCCCTGGCTGCTAGCCTGGGGCTGTCTGTACGACGTCTTGTCGACTACGGAACCCTAAAAATCATTCTTCACTTTCACACTCGTCACTCCTCACTTGTCAAATGTAAACTGACTAATCTGTGGAATCTGATGACTCTAATCTGACTAAGCTATGGCACCCCAACCAAATGGGTTAAGTTAGGTAAAAACTGTGGCTCCGCTCACCCAGCCCGCAGCAGGCGCACTGGGCGTTGGCAGAGGCGGGCCGGCACTAGCCGGGGATTGCCGAAGTAATAATAGATCCCAAGATCCCCGGTGCAAGTGTGGGAAGGGAACACTGGGGAGGTTTTTAGTCAATAAAAGTCTGACAGACCCCTCTCGGAGGACATCCATTTTGCACTCCAGGGACAAAAAAGGGTTGAAATGTCAGGGTCGAGTAGTTGGCGTCGAGTCGTCGAAGTCGAGTTATCGGGGCAGAGTTGTGCGGGTTGAATTGTCGCGGGGTCGAATTGGCGTGGGGTTGAATTGTCGCGGGGTCGAGTTGTCATAGAATCGAATCAAATACTGCAAAGAAATATTATGTGTAATGGCAAAGAAAGTGACAGTTTATTCAATTTTAATGTATTTAAATAAAATAATCGAAAATCGTAAAAAAATGCAGTTTCCTTTTTAATTTGACACATTTTATTTGTTCGCAGCATTAGATGATTACCAGCTACACCTTCAATTATACAGTCATTCAACTAAACTGCATGTTGAATGATTTTTCATCAGTAACGGCCGTTATTCGTCTAATAACAACAACAAGGTCTAATAACAAGGGAGGTATGCTCGGACGCTATTGAACTTGGCGCTCGGTTATGATCGTTGCGTAATAGTGATCTATTACTAAAGCCGGGGTCTGCTGCGCCAAAACTTCTCACCGACACTTCTCCGCAAAAACTTCAAAAAGCCAGTTTTTAGTGTAGATGTGTAAAAACAGAAGTATACTAATAATATAAAGAGGTAGTTTGTGAGGTTGTATGGGGAAAATTCTTTCACTAATGGGAAGCTACAGTATTGCCGAGTGTCATTTAAAGCAGTGATCGGAGTAGGTAGATTGAACTGGGGCCATTGATCCGAAACGTATATATTAATATGGACATTCCTCCGGAATTGGTGGATTATTAAAAAAAAAACCGAAACTTATGTAGGAATTGTATTCTGCCAGAGTGGAAAGTCATTTGATGTTTTGCCATCCTCAAAAAAAAAAAGGTAGGAATTGTAATAAAATGAGCAATGGTGGATTATTAAAAAAAAACCGGAACTTATGTAGGAATTGTATTCTTCCAGAGTGGAAGGAGTCATTTGATGAGTTGCCATCCTCAAAAAAAAAAAAGGTAGGAATTGTAATAAAATGAGCAATATTATATTCTTCATATTTTTTTTAACGGCACACAGTCAGTTGACGAAACTGACAGTTGACTTGACGTCATTAAATGCTGTCCATTCGTATCGATAGATGTTATCGATGATGTGATTTAAAAATCTGAAATAGGTTTTTCAGGTTTGCGAACCTCTCGATCGATGTGTCTTGATTAGTGAAACCCCTTTATGAAACACCCAAAAAGTGTTATTTTTGCTCTATCTCGCTTCCTTCACAAGATATAGCGGTTTTTGTGTTTTTTTTGAGGAATCTTGGTACAAATTTTTTATTTTGAAATTGAAACATTGTTTTATCGATAATATTGTTTTATTGATACGACAGGACAGCATGTATAAAAGGAACCCTTATGGTGAAACTAAGTCTGTCTGCCACACCTGGATATCTCAAGAACTACTAATGCTATCAACTTGAAATTTTGAATAATTTTAGATGTCATTTGCCCAACTATTTTGCAAACAAGAAATAAAAAAGAATATAAGTATCTTTTTTGCAAAAGGGACTGAAAGGGGGTTTAAAAAAATTTAAGTGGTGCTCCTAGGGCATGTGGGGTATCATATGAAAGAACGCTGTTTGCACATTCTCAAACATTTTTTTTTTTTAGGCAGCATAGTTTCCGACTTGTGATGAAAAATGTAAAAAAATACCATTAGTGTATATGTGACAAAGATACTCACTGTTAAATCTTGTCTGATTGATTTCAATTGATCACAAGCATATCTGTAATCTTGTTTGTCTATCCATCTCTCTTTGACATTTTTGAGGGAATTTCTCAATACAGGCACAGGCCGGACCTCACATGACTCTGGTGCTTTAGTTAGTCGTAGGAATGACTTTTCAATGTCTGAGCAAGTCCCAACTATGTGCATGTTATTGATTTCATAATCGCCTTCACAATCCTGGATAATGGACCTTCTTGCTGTTGGTTCCTGTTTGTTCTTGATTCCACCCTGCAAAGAGCTTGCTATGGAAGGAACATTAGCTACAATATTACCAAATCTCTCAGCTCGTTTGAGCAGTTTCTCAGCATTACCCTGAAAATCTTCAACAACAAATTGGTCAAATGAAGGTTTCTTTTTGTTTGAATTCTTTTGATATATTTTATCTATTTTCTTTTGGTCTAAAGACAATCTATCTTTAACTTTCTGACGTCCCTTGCCCTTAGTATTTTTTTTTTCTTCAACCTCATCACCAGAAGCAGAAGAAGCACTGAAATTAAAAACAAAAATATTATCAAATGTGATTGAACTTGGCAATCAAAATTGTAAATAATTTCCCCCTTATTACAAAACAAGGTTCTTCTGACCCAGGTTTAAAACATGGAGCCATTATTGAATTTCGAACTTTATTCCGACTATGGTAAAGTTCCTAAACACAAAACGGACAACATCATACCAAACTAAGTTTTCAGTTTTGTTTAAAGAACGGTATTTCAATCACTGTTACGTTCTTATTATAAAAACTGGCTCTATGGTTTAAGCCATGTCAAAATATAAATCTTGTTTTGTAATAAGACGGTTTGAGTCCCAATGGTTATGTACATACAAGTACATAACAGTCAACAACACATCAGTGGTAACAACTTGACATTGACAGAGCCTTTGTCATACCAGTATTGGGTCATATCAGGGGGATTTTTAAAAGGAACTGTATTTGTTTACTGATATGCATTTGACTGCACATGAATTTGAACTTTATGTCATGGTGCTGGTATTTTCTGACTTCCACATGGACTAAGTTGCAGGCAGGAGCTGGTCAGTAATTAAAAAGGCAACATAAAAAGTTGCACAGGACCTGCAATTTGTTAAACACATTACACTCCTTTTTGGGCAGTTGTGTAAAAATAAATAATAATAAAAATCGGGTCAGTGTTGTAGGAGTTGGAGTATATCCTTAGGGGCAATATGGCAAGCAAAGAAAACAAAAAAAATTGGGACTTTCGACTAGTGCAACAATTTCTTTCTAGAAAAGATTTTCATGCCAGCTACCATTTTGGAAATATAGATTGTATTATATAAAATTAAAAAAAAATGTAAGGCCCATATCTTGGAAACGGTGCATCGTAGGGCCATGCGTCTTGGAACCTAAATAGTTTCTATGGTCAAGGTTAACCCGATACTGCAATAAAATTGGTAGAATTACGAAAAAAATAAACCTCACGCCATAGCACCCATAAGGCTAGACTCCAACAAAAAATCAGAATAAATTAGGTAGTGCATCAAGATAAACATACCTCAGCCTTTTTCTAGGAGGGCTCCTAGACCTAGATCTGCTCCTAGAGTTAGGGCGTCTTCTTCGCTGTGGAGAGTTCTTATGGCTGTTAAAGCCTCGAGCACTTAACAGACCCCTATTTTTGGGAAGTTCCACAGCATTTTCTAACTTTTGATACAAACTTAAAGTACCACGAACAGGTTTAACTGCCAAATTATTTCGTTCACTATGAACACTTGGAATTGGTTCCTCATCCCAATTCCTAGTCCATATCTCATCTTTATTGGCAGCAGCTGTTATTCTTCCTTTTAGGCATATATCAATTTGATCACGATCAAAACCAGATTTACATTTTTCATAGCAACGTTTGATATATCTCTCCAAGCTTTCAGGCCAAGAGCCTGTAGACGTTGATTTGAAAAAGTTTGAAGAATTATTATTTTGAATGCTTTCTTCATCGTCTACATTTTCAGTTTTAATCATGTTGAGCTCTTCTGGTTCTGGTGGTTGAGGTATATCTTCTGTTGCCAATGGAGGCGGCAATGGCACATCAAGTGGTGGGGGTGGAGGCTTAGGAATGTCTGGAGGGGGGAGCGGTGGCAGTGGAGGAGGATGGTCTGGTAGAGGAGGTTGAACATCACTTATCCTTTCTGTTCTATCTTCGTTAAATCTGTTGTTATTAGGCTTCTTGCGTTTTTTTTTAGGACCATTATTGTTTGAAAAGAGTGGATTTTCATTAAGAGTTATGGGTGCAGGTTTTCTTATGTTATTGAGATTAAACCTGATAGGAGGTTGGTTAAAAAAGGGGCGATTGGTGTCGAGAGGGGACATTCCAAGCAAAGGTGTGGTTGGCGGCGGCTTCAAGAATTGAGGATGACTAAGATCCAGGTTCTGGTCCTTGCTTTGGTAATATGGATTAGGATTATTAGAAAACCCTCCGTTGTTGTTGGCCATTTGGTTGAAATACTGGTTATAATACGGTGAATACATACCACCGTGATATCCATTGTATTGGTGGTACATATTGTAGAGCCAGGGATTATGATTAGGTGGTAGACCATTTACAGTTTGTATCGGGGGTTCTTTTGAGCTATTGTCAGCCATTATTATTTACAATAGCGTAGATAAATATTCACTATAGTTGATTACGGTAAACGGATAAAATGTTAAAATATTTAACTGGTTGACCTTTGACAAAATGGCGATGGCGACATGTTAGTCATGTTAAATCCGTAACACCTTATCACTTTTTGTAGGAGATTTGTCTGAAATTATGGTATTATCCCGTCAAAATCGCGTATCTTTACTCCAAATTACACTTTCCTCAATACGGATCCAAAGCAAAAAAGCACACCTTATTTCGAGCAGCCACCTCTTGAGTATATATATCACAGAACATATATACCAGGATATATATGTTCTGTCAGTTCTGTGGCAGCCACTAACGAAAAAAGTACTCTAAAATACTCTGTTCCACAGACTAGTCTGTGGCCAGGCCACAGAGCAACATAAATATAAAGTAGTTTATGCTCTAAAGTTGATCTCTGTGCACATCTATACCGTCCGTCACGTTCGTCTACGGTCCGTCAGTCAGGGATGTTTTCTGTGCACACCCTGACCGTGTCTTTCCCGAAAAATCCAAATTTTTGACATATTTTCCATAAAATTGACGATAATTGAGTATGCAAAACAACAACATAATATTTTTTTAATTGTTTGTCTCTCTGTCTGTCTGTTTCTTTCGGCTTATTTCTAAAACGGCTGGACCGATTTTAACGGGACTTTTACTGGCAGATAGCTGATGTTATTTATGGAGTAACTTAGGCTATTATTATTTTAGAAAATTGTGAGCCGTCACGAGACGTCTGGCAGATGTGAAACATCTGAAACAAACAAACACAAACCAAACAAACAAACATCCAAAACAAGGTCAGGGTCGCGTAGCGGGGGGACCGCGTGCGCGGAGTGAGCGGTGAATCGCCACGCGGCTTGCGTCGCCCCGCCAGCAGTCGGTCTTACGTGCCCCTATAGATGTTTCACATCAAAAAGTCACGTGAGTAAAGCCACGGGCAGCAGCTAGTACTAGTAGTTCCGTTTTGCCTGACTCTGACAGATGTCAGTTCATTGCTGTTCTACTGTCAGTTTACTGTCAGTGTCAATTCATTCAATCATGATTGATAGGTCGTCCAATCAGACGTCATTCGTGTGATTTCGTGTTTAAAAAAATGATCATCAGACTAGTAATAGTCGAATTAATGATTAAATACCAGTAAATAAAATAAATTCCAACAAAATCAAGCGATTACTAGTGACTAGCCTTGAGGATCTCATCAAACAAGGATTTTGTTATCTTTTTCATAGCAAGATTATTTTTCAGAAGTAAGAATTTCTGGATTTCAAGCTTCTACTTTTATAAACTAATGTTAATTAATACGTGCTCTTTTTTACAGACATTCTATGATTATCTTGCGTAGTAGATGATGGATTTACTAAAAACACCGTCTGTTCAGTCTTTGTTAGACTCTGATTTGGAATCAGTTGAAAGTCTTCAGTATTTGGATTTGGATATTGAAGAGGTGATACTAAATGTTAACTTATTATACACTATTGTATCTATCATATATTGATCTGCAAAAGGCTACAATATAAATTAAATACATTTGGGATCAAATACATAATTTTAATTTTACCACTTTACAGAGACACAATCATTATAAAATTATCGCCTGTTACGCCCACCTCTCGCGTTCATGACACTCATTAGTATCAGCTGTTTCACAAATATTCAAATGGGTTTTGTACTGTTAATGGACCTAGTAATTGTTAAGTGAAAATCTAAATAAATATGTTGCTGGGTAATACTTATTATCCTGTTACATTATAATATTTCCAAGGTGTAGTGTAAATAATTCTATTGTTCTTTCTTTAAAAAATGTCATGTATTTAAGCAAATCATAGTTATCTATGATTTTTTTTGCTCAAAATAATCAGCTCTTGGCAAAAATCCTAGGACCATATTTTTGTAAACTAACAAAGATTTTCATAATCATTCAAGCCTTTTCCAGGATCATTGCAAAAAACCAGCATATCTTGAGTCTTCATAACCATTATGAGCACTGATTGGCTACATTCGAGCTATGTTCTGGCCAACCAAAATAAGGAAGTTATAAATTGACTCTTAGATTGGCCAATCAGTGTTCAAGTTTCCAATAGTCTTAAACAAACTGGGATTTTTGTAACGATCCTGATAATTTGAGATGGAGACATCACAGATTGAAGTTTATTTGTGCAAAAAGTTGAACAGCTAGTTATTATAACATGATTTATCATATGGAGTGGAATACAGAAAAAGGTCACCACATCAAAGAGTTGTGGGGTGAATTATATTTTGTTTTCTATTAAACCTGGCTTTTTGTAGAAAGTCCTAATTCTCTTTTCCAGAGGTTTGAGAGGAACTTAGTTTGACCCAGTTTAGCCATCCCTGTATAAGTTTAATTTGATTTAGTTTGTTTTAGTTCCACTACCTACAATATTATGGACCAAATATGTCTGAAATAAAAAGATTTTATTTTATTTTATTTTTATTTATAAGTATTTTCTTTATTTTTCTCTCGTCACAAAGGTTCACATAGTTATAAACATAGAGACAATAATTATAATGTTTTGTCACAAATGCATAAAATATGATCCTTAGTGAGGGACTGGCGTCCATACTAGCATACCCTGTGTGACAGATCACCAGGCTTTCACTCGAATTAATTATATTTATTCTAATTGCACAGCTATTTTCAATAATTATTATGTATGTTTAAACCATACAAAACATACTTTTCAGTTAGATGAGATTGAATATGCATTGCCAGCAAGTGAGGCACCAACATTAGCTGAAGTATTATCTACAGAAGAGGAAGATGTTAAAAACAAAGAAACCAAATACATTGAAGACCCTGCTGCTTGCTCTGCATTACAAGTGGAATTTTTACAAGGTGTATCTCAACAGATTTTACAAGCACAAGTACGTATTGTTAAACTGTGGCTGAACTGTATGCCATAAGTACCTAAACTAATAACACTGCTCTGCCACTAATGGCAGATAATAATGTACAGTCAGCAGCAAAACTCGATTAACACTTACATAATTAAAAAAACAAACTTACTTAAATTGACTCAAAATACTTACAGCTTTTTCCAGAATTTCAAGTCATTAATAATAGTGTATTATTTTAATTTATAAACTGTTCTGGTTTTTTTAGATACCTTTTGTCTTCATTAGTTATGAATTATAAAGCTGACGTGTTAATTGAATTTCATTGGTTGGTTACTGTACAAGAACAAAAATTATTTGCCATGGCAGATGTGTACCTGTAAGCTGTAGTATTTTTTTTTATACAGGATGTTAAAGAGACTGCGTGCCATAGCTTAAGGGTAGGTTCAGTATCGATAAAGGAAACCAGGAAAAAAAAAAATGAAAACAATAAAAATATTGCAAGATCAACCTAAGTTAGTACCTACCAACTTAAAATAGCAATCGTTTAGAATTAAATTTATTTTATTTGACGGTCCTAAGCCCGTTAAAGTACGAAGAGACTTATTTTTTTAATGTTTAGTTAAATTTTTTGTTAATATTTTTTGTTTTTTTTATTTTATTTTTATTTTTCCTAGGTTCCTTTATCGATACTGAACCTACCCCTAAGCTATGGCACGCAATTACTTTAACACCCTGTATATGTTATTGTTCAGGTAAGTAATACAGTAAGCAGGTTAACACCAAGTTGAGACGACATAGTAGCTTAAAATATTACCTACTAGCTTCTGCCTGCGACTTCGTCCGCGTGGAAGTGGCAGTAAGACACCACAATATACTAAAATAACAGCTACATTTTTATAAAACTTATTTGTAACCAATAAGTACCACGTTTGTAGTTTTGGTAAAGGCAGACTGACAGACAGACTGGTGACGCGGGAGCAAGTAACGTACAGTTGTCCGTTTGAGAAACAGCTCGTCCTGACGTAGACACCCGCAGCCTTCAGTAGCAATTTCCCATTTTGCTTGCGAAGTTTTCGCGTTTAGTGCATTAATGAACGCCTGAGTTCCTGCATAGAGGTACTTACTACCTAATGGCAAAACACTAATACACTGACTGATGCATTTTTACAGATCATTCCTGACGAACAGTTATCACAAAAATAATGTATCAGTAGATTGTAAACACACGAGATTTCTCATCAACAGTCACCTAACCTAGATATTTGTTTGTATTAAAACCATAGATGACAGAAGAGACCTATACTTGATGTTTTTCTGTGTACGTACTACGAACTGTCACATGTCATAACAGTATAACAAAATGTAGAAACTTAATCAGCCTATAATGTTTCCACTGCTGAGACACAGGCCTCCTCTCGGTAAGGAGGGAGTGGGCTGTAATCCACCACGCGGGCCCAGTGCGGGTTGGTAGATGTCACATGTCGTCGAATGTTTGATTCTAGGACATGCCGGTTTCCTCACGATGTTTTCCTTCACCGTTTTGAGAGCAGTGGTGATGAAATTATTTACACAAAGTAAAGCGCCTGCCTGGGTTCGAACCCACGACCTACAACTCGTGGTCGTGGGTTCGAACCCAGGCAGGCACTTTACTTTGTGTAAATAATATCATCACCACTGCTCTCAAAAAATGTAGAAAGAGAAGCACAAAATATATCATCTGTTGGGGATCGAACTTAGGTTGCAAAGCAGTTGCCAAACCACTAAGCTGTTTGCTTTGTTGAAAGTTGACTAAAATAGCCCATTCTTATATATTTCATGATTGACAGCTTAGCTCCTTAAAGTAAAGATAATCATATAAAAGGAAAAATCTGTAACTATTTGCTATATTCGTTCCTTAATCAGCCCAGTCCAGTGACTTTTTTTTTTCGATCACTGGTTTTCTAATACCTACTCAAACCTCAGTTGGTCCGATAGTTTTTTTGATCCTTATAAGAACCAGATTCGATTGGCATCAAAAAAAGTTTATGAGATTATTTTTTCATTTTCTTGCTTACTACGTTTTTCTTAAATCTGTGAATGCAGATCAAAATAGTTAAAATGTTAAGGTCAGTCTCCTAAAACCGTTTTCTTGTAGCGACAACGGTTAAGGTCCTGCCCTTATTGCGCTTCTCAAAAATCCATCCTGTATATGCCATGATTGACTGCTTAGGTCCATAAAGGTGTAGCGTCATAAGCATAGCGTCATCAAGGTATATAATCATTTAAAAGGTTAAATCTGTAACTATCTGCAATATTCTAACCTTTTGGCTTGTCTTTTTACAATTTGCTGTAAACTATAGAAGAATATGGACAAAGCAATATCGCTCACCCCCCATAAGCATGATAATTTATAGCCTATAGACTGGCCAGACTTACAGGAATATTGATGCAAAATTTGAACCGAATCTATCTGGTAGTATTTGAGTGATTCTGGAACATACATTCAGGCAAACAAGCATATAACTATATTTTTGGCATTAGAATCGTTCCCAGACCTCGTAGCAATTCCTTAAAAAAAAAAACTATGTTCAGTTTTGACTTCGCTACGATTTTATTATAGATAAAGATGGCTAGGTCACAAAGTATTATTTACCAGTGAGCCCCAAACTAGACAGTTAGTCTGTGTCTTAGGGCTCGTACACCGAAACTTTGCCAATTATGTTTTAAAAGTTAACATGATACAAGAAAAAAAATAATGATTCTTGTTGTATTGATAAATATTTTTCTTTGTTTTGTAGGAAAGATCCTCAGCAGGTGCTGCAACGGCGCTGAGTGTTGGAACCGAGACAAAATTAACAGTAGGAACAGCACATGGCCACCTACTGTCATTTCATGAACAAACATTGAGATGGGTCTGTGATTTAAATACTGACCGAGGAGCAGTATCATGTTTGGCATACAATCATGACTGCACACGACTCCTCGCTGGATACGCGAGAGGGCTTATATGTCAGTACGAAAGTGTACGTGGAACTATATTGAGACGCGTTACTCTAGGTGGGGAATTATGGGGCACCTTACGTGTCACGTGGGCTGGCACATCTGGACTCGCCCTCGACACTGGCGGATCTGTTTGGTTGATCAAGTTTTCCCGACCTTTAGGAGTGCGATCTGCACGTTCTTCTTGCCTGTTCTCCGGTGCACGAGGAGAAGTAGTAGCGATGGCGGCTCGGGACGCTCGTATTTTGGCACTAGCGACACTGTCGCGCGTTATTATAGTAGCTGGAGGTCGGGCGGCGGGACTACGCCTCACTGGTCCTCCAGACACTCTCCCTGTCCTAGAATGGAGCGAAACAGACGAGCGAGTGTTAGTATGTGCTCGTTCTAAAACATTGCAGTGGCTGTCACTGACAATCACCGGTTCATCTATATCTCTGAAACCAATCCAGAGGGTCGAATTGGCGACAACTCCCTTATGGCTTGGCTGGCTTGGAGGTAATCTCGCTATTTTCGACTCCGATGAAAATCTAAGATTGTGGGGAGATGACTACGATAAACCCTTAGATCTTTCACATATGGAACCGGTCTACGCCTCTGCCTTTTTCAAGGTATGTAACAAGTTACTGACTAGTCGTAAGGGTACAATTACTCAGTATGCTGATCTAAAAAGTTTTATGCCATTCAAAATTACTTGTTTGCTTTCTTTCTGCAACTTCAGACTAGTTATCATTTAGAATAACGCTGACAAAGCGAAAATGCCTGGTGTATTAAATTATGGCAATCCTATCACAAATGTTTTTTCTTGCTCAATCTGCCTATGGATCGCGTTATAGCAGCGAGGCCTTATTTTGTGCGGTGGCCGAGTTACCAAAATGTCTAAATGTAGTCTATTCAAGACTTGAGTCCGGCATTGTATTGTTTTAGGGGCATTGGACCGATGGACGCGTGTCGCGGGCGATGTGCACGGCCGGCGTGAGTGCTCTAGGAGGCGCGTGCGTCGCGGCCGGCGCGCTGTCGGTACTGGGCCGGCGTGGCATCGTCCGAGTACGACCACGGCACCTACTCGCGAGGGCACAAGCGTTCTTGTCTTCAGGACGGCATTTGAATGCATTACGCTTACTTTGTTCTACCCAGGGAACGGAGGCGAAGTCCTTAGCTTATCAATTTATAGACAACATTTCTGACAGACCACACATCTTGAGTCACAAGCAAGTTGCTGACCAAACTGTCAAGTTGTGTTTACAGTATAATCTAAGGTTAGTTCCATTTCATTATATTGTCAACATTTTGTTATGCCTCGGTCAGTTATTATTCTATGCAATTATATTTTTTTATAAATTACTAGGGAGGAGTTGTGGACTCGCTTGTGGGAACAGTGTTCTGACGAAAAAGCCTTCGTAGAAGCATTAGGCGACGCGGTAGCCCGCGGAGAGCTATCGACGGATGAGTTGTCTCCCTCACCAGACTCCACGCAGGTGATTTATGCATTTGGATCTTCAATTGCGGCTTACGATTGGATACGAAAGTTATAATTCTAATTCACACGTTATATTTCTTCAGGCACTGATTGAGAAACTGGCGGATTTTGAGCCGGCCTTGGTAGAGCGCGTCATAGCGTCGTTGCCGCTAACGTCTATTGATCCTCACCGCGCAAGCGTCTTCACGAGAGAGAAAGGCCTGTGGCAAGCGGTCGGCGCCATCGCCGGAGCACTCGGTAATACTAAGCTACCTACTTGAACACACAATCTTAGATAATTTACATGTATTATCGTTATGGTAGTATTATTATATATGTGTAGCGTTACAATCAGACTATATAATGTTCCCACTGCTGGAACACAGGCCTCATCTCGGTGAGAGGGAGTGGGCCATAGGGGGTTGGTAGATGTCTCATGTCTTCGAATTTTTGGTTCTAGGACGTGCCGGTTTCCTCACGATGTTTTCCTTTACCGTTTTTGAGAGCAGTGGTGATGAAATAATTTACACAAAGTAAAGCGCCTGTCTGTGTTTGAACCTACGACCTACAACTCGTAAGCCGCGGCCATTACCACGATAATTATGTGTAATGAGTAGAGATCGGATATTTGGATGCATATTTACCTAAAGTACGTTTTTTTCCCGGCAAAGGATACAAGGTATGGAAACTGCTTCTTAAAATATATTTTTATTCCGGGATCGCGAGGTTTCAGTAATAACAGTGTGTAGGTAAACAATTTTGTATTCCTAAGTATAAAAAATATTTCTTATCTATTTAGAACTAGCCAATAATTTTGTGGAAAATATAACACTTTTAAAAACACTATTAATATTTCTTCAAAACCTTTTATTCTAAAATGAAATATATTTATTCGGGGATACACAGTACAAAAGTTATAGTTCTTAAAAACTTGTCAGTCCTGGAAACCGACATTTTTTCTCGTACCGAAGCGCACTAGTAGTCAACTCTCAAACTTTAGGTGAATATGCATCCGAATATCCGATCTCTAGTAATGAGTGTAATACATGTAAATTTCCTAAAGTAAGTATGGCCGGAAGTAAGCCGGAAGGTAGGCACTGGAACTCGGTAGTAAAACAATCTATCCTACCCGTGTTTGGTCTTATTGGAATTGTCATGAGATGCATTCTGGCTATAAATGACTTTTTAATTTAACCGACCTCAACAAAGGAGGAGGTTCTCAATATATATATATATCTAGCCGTATATAGGTACCTACATATAAAAGGAAACTGTGACTGATTGGTCTATCAACACAGCTCAAACCACTGAACAGATTGGGCTGAAATTCGGCACGTAGGCATCCGCTAAGAAGGGGTTTTTGGAAATTTGACCTTTAAAGGGGGGAAAACGGAGGGTTTTGTTTGCATGAAAAAGCTTATTCCTAGAGTTGAGTTTCTTATTATTTAAGTAAAATATAAAGTTTGTATTTTTTTGTTATCTAACTTCAATGGATGGGATGTCAAAGCTTGTATAGAAGAATTATAAAGCGTGGTCCGACCAACTCGAAGCTCAGTATTTATACTTAAAACCAAAAATGATGAATAACTTGTATCAGGATTTTTCGAAAATCTACCCATAACGGGGTGAAAAGGGGTAGTCAGTTTTACAACAGAGGATTTTACTACGTGGCTTGATTAACTCGAAAATTGGTATAACCTTTAAGTCAAATAAAGGAAAAGTCGCAAACCACTTTAAAATTTAACCTCTTTGGGCGTGTAAATGGGGGATGGATACAGTTTGTATGAAACAATCTTCTTTCGTTCATCTATTAACTTGAAACTTAGCCTGAATTCTTCATCATCAGTGCCCTAATCCCAATTTATTCGGGGTCGTCGTAACATGTCGAATTACACTATAGATTTAATACATACAAAAGGAAACAGTGACTGACTTACTGACTGATCTATAAACACAAAACTCAAATCATTGAATGGATTGGGCTAAAATTTGGCACACAGATAGTTATTATGACGTAGGTAACCGCTAAAACAGAATTTTGAAAATTGAACCCCTAAAGGGGTGTAACGGGGTTTCACAACTTGTATGGAGAAATCATATGAATTGTATCAATTCGACAATTCGCAGGGTTTCTCGTGTCAACAAATAAATAAAACGTATTTCATGTTTTAGAAAAAAACAGCCTCTTCTGGGGGTGTAAAGAGGTAAATAGTCTACAAATCAATATGGTGTAATTTTCAAGGTTTGTCAGGACGTTGTTCTCGTAAAGGTCAACAATTTTGAAATATTACACTCGAAGAACAAAAACAAACTAATATGTCCTAATTTATTATTATTTTGTATTGGTCTAAATAACAAATCTATCTGTATAAATAAATGGAGAAACTGACCGACTGATTGACTGACGTATCAACGCATAACCCAAACTACTGGGAGCGACGTGAAATTTTGCACTAGGGGTCGTTTTATGTAGGGTAGGTACTTTTAATCCCGGTTCCCGTGAGATTTTTTCTGACATCTACGCGGGTGAAGCCGCAGGCAAAAGCTAGTATTGTATATGTTCAGGCATAACTTATTTGTTTATGAACTGAATTCTTTTATTTGGTAGAGGAAGCTTGCGCGGTCTCATATACATTACAGATTTACAGCTAACTCTTCAATAATACGTATTTAATCCACTCGGTGTATGTTGATGATGTTATAAAACTTCCTGTCACTGTTGTTTTCATAGCAAGTAGTATACGAATTGGTGTGGGGTAGGTACCACTAAAAAGTGAAAAATAAAAAACTTTTTTACAAAAAAAAACAACCGACTTCCAACAAAAACACTAAAAAGTGCAAAATAACTTTAATTTCGGAAGCACATAACATAATCACGCCTTGTTTCCTCGAAGGGTTGGGCAGAGGTGTACCTGTAGTATACCCACATTTAATATTATATTTAATTTAATTTCGGAAGTCGGTGCCATATAAACTAAAATACAAAACCAAAGACAGCTAAAGTTATTTTGCACTTTTTAGTGATTTTGTAAAAAAGTTTTTAAGTTTATACCCACTATCCAACGTCATGAAAAAAAAACATGCGGGATGCGGGGCAGTCTTTGGGGATTGCCGATAAAGATAAAGATAAATATGTGTTTATTTGCTTAAACATGTGTACACATATAAGAATAAAAATGCATGTAGGATAACAATAAATAAGATAATGGTTCAGACATGTTTGCCACGTATTATGGCGTGCAAATATTATGATAACAACGATACGATAGAATTGAAAACAGTATAGGTACTTAAAGGTCATAGAAACCGTTCGGTGACGATGACGCAAGTTCCATGATTTTTGTTCACTCAAAAAGCGCTCAACGTGCCTAAAGAAGTTTTCATTTCAAAAATACTTAAGTTGGCCCATACTGCACCGTCGCGTTTCAGGACCGGCCTATCGCAGGTAAAGCACGGCAAGCGATGTGCGCGCGAAGTTGCCAGGCCGGTGCTCGTAGTCAGCCGGTCGGCGTCCCGCACTCAGAACGAGTACCATACGGTGCACCACCGCGTTTCGATACTGAATGTGATAGTGGATGGAGACATAATTAGCCCAGGTACCTACCTACGCCTGGGCGATTTTTTAATGTGACGATTTTTTTTGTTCACTGTATTTTCAGTTTTTTCGGTGTTGTAATGTAATGATCAGGCATCATTGAGAATCCCAACAGAGTGCATCATAGTGCGTCAAAAAATACACTGTTGTATTTTCAACTTTCGGCGCTAAGCAGTGCGTTGAAAATCCAGTGCGCCATAAAAATATTGCCCGTGGGTACGAGGGGCGTATTCGTTAAATTTCGGTTCCGCCGAAGACAAACGATGAATCCTTTGAACGTTCTTAAACTTTGCGTGTGATTGATAACTTATGTCTCGGCAGGCGGCGGCGGCGGCGCGATGCGCTCGCTGGCGGCGCACGTCCCGGCTCGCTGCGGGCGCGGCGGCGCGTGCTCGTGCGCGGGCGGCGCGCTGGTTCTGGCGGCGGCTGACGCGCTGGCGGGGCGCGGTGCGGCTGGCCGCGCGCTGCCCAAGCACGCGCGCCCCTCCGCTCGACACGACGCACTGCATGCCTTGCTCGCCACTGTAGAGGTAACTATGCTCCTAAGGGCCAGTATCTCGACCGAAAATTATTGCAATAAATATGTGACAAATTGTCAAGGGATAAAAACTATACCATATACCATGTACCAAAAAAAAGTTAGTTTAGACATGGTAAACTAACTTTTTTTTTTGTTCCCGGGCTGGAAAGCCCTCATAGATGTCCTGTCCATAGTCTGTCAGACTCTTACTGGCTAAAAACCACCCCGGTGTTCCCTTCCCACATTTGCACCGGGGATCATGGGATCATGTGCGACTTTCGCGATCCCCGGCTGGTGCCCGCCTTTGCGGGCTCCCTCAAGTTTGCGGGAAGGGTGAGGTGTTTGACCCCCCCCCGCGACGTCTAAAAGGGGCGCGCGTGGAACACTACGCGCCGCCACCTCGGGTCCTGTACGATAGGGGGCGAAGGGCGTTCCCGAGTCCGCCGTCCTTGGACTCATTTAAGAGGGCCGGAAGAGGGCATTGTCTTCCCTCTGCCGACGCCCGGTGCGCCTGCTGCGGGCCGGGTGAGCGGAAGAGATCTCCCAGTCCTTTCAGCCTCCTCCTGCGACACCACAACTGTTTCGCAGAAGGTTACCACCGCGTTCCAAGACTCCTCGCAGCCGATCATCGACTCGACCACGGCCGGCAGCGACAGGTCGCTGCCTACTCCTGGCATGAGAGCACAGCGTGCCTCCTCCCAAGCGGCACACTCTGCCAGCATATGCCGCGCCGTGTCATCCCGGCAGTCAACGCAGTGGTGACACCGGTCGTCCGGCTCCCTGTTTAAGCGTCACAGGTACTTCCCGAAGCAACCATGCCCCGTGAGCACCTGCGTCACCCGATAAGACAGGGAGCCGTGCCTCCACCCGACCCAGATCGCTCTCTGCGGCTTACGCAGGAAAGATGCTACCGGCGGCCAGGTCAGCCACCCATGTCTAACTTTATATTTTTTGTTCCCAGTGTGGAAAATCTTCATGAATGTCTTCCGCCCTGGGGCGGGCGGAGGGGTCTGTCAGACTCTTACTGACTAAAAACACCCCGATGTTCCCTTCCCACACTTTCACACAATGCGAATTCCGCGATCCCCGGCTAGTGCCGGCCCGCCGCAAGTCTGGGGGGGGGGGTGTTTGACCCCTCCCGTGACGTCTGAAACGGACGCGCGTGGAACGGGGGAGGGGGGAGTCCGCTGTCCCTGGACCTAGCCCTGTCTAACCTAACCCAGGGCATGGTCCACCTGTGTGCCAAATTTAATCGAAATGCGTTCAGCCGTTAAAGCGTGAAAAGGTAACAGACATATAGACAAACAAATTTACTTTCGCAATTATAATATTACTAGCTTTTGCCCGCGGCTTCACTCGCGTTTCATCAAATTTCATCCAAATTCGTTCAGCCAGTTCATTTTAGCGTAATTGAGTAACAAACATCCACCGCCTTATTACAAAAAAAGATTTATATTTTGACATGGCTTAAACCATGGAGCCAGTTTTTGTAATAAGAACGTAACAGTGATTGAAATACCGTTCTTTATACAAAACTGAAAACTTTGTTCGGTACTAAGTTGTCAGTTTGTGTTTAGGAACTTTACCATAGACGGAATAAAGTTCGAAATTCAATAATGGCTCCATGTTTTAAACCTGGGTCCGAAGATAAACCTTGTTTTGTAATAAGGGAGTAACACTCAGTTGCAGAAACGATCTTTAAATTTTAAAGACTACATTAAACACTAATGTAGCATTAAATCATTGCACAAAACCATTTTTTATTTTATTTTAATGCTCCATTAAATTTAACTAATGAAGTGTCAAACCTAATGAAACCGGCCATTTTAAACACTTTTACGTTGCACGTAACTTCATTAGCGCCCATTAGCAGGTGGTGAACTTTAAGTTTGACATTTCAGATTTTTTAATTTTAATGGGCCGAAAAGCATCCATTAAGAGCAACATTAGTGTTTTCTACGGTACTTGAATGCATTTCTGTAATTGAAAGATGTCTTTAACCAGTCTTTCGTCATTATCTGATTCTTATTTAGTAGATTTACCTCGCCGTCGAATCCCAGACCGAGTGAATTCATTTTTAAAACATGATGGAAAAGAGTTTCGTGTAAGGTATAGAATTTCCAAGGAGACAGTTCTTCAAATTTGTAACCTAGGTATTTGATTAAGATTTAGAACTAGTGACACAAAGAAATAAATCCATTAATGGCCTGACACAGCTTGAGATTTTTCGCCACTGGATCTTTCCAGCAAGTAGGTATTGGGTGATTTAATAAACATACATAAATCAACAGTTTGTCGGAAACAGGTTAGGTCGGGTTGTTTGTCAGTTTGTTTATACAAAAAGTATCCCGTGAGCTAGGAAAATTAAGCCACCTCTATATTAAAATGCCAGACCGGACGGAACTACGTAGAGTTGCAGAAGGTTTTTATAAAATTGATGGATTTCCACGTGTGGCAGGAGCTCTAGACTGCACACATGTTAAAATTATTAGATTAAGGGGGATGCGCTAAGGTAGCCCGCAAAATTCAAATTTGATTACGTTTTTTGCAATTTGCAGGTCAGTAACACGTATGTTGATCTAATTATGATTTGCGGCCATAACCAATATGGCTTTACAGAATTATAATCATTAAAATATGAATCAGAAGTATAAAATTGCAAAAAACATTGGTAAATTTGAATTTCGCGGGCTACCTTAGCGCATCGAGTACACTGAATACACATAAATCAACTACATTTACTTTATTTTATGCTAAAATTGTGGTGTACTCGTACGTACGGATAATAACAGAACGCAAATGTTCACTCTTTTCGTTCAATATGGTAATTTGTTCCTGGCAATATTGTTTAAAGTCTTCTTTAACTAAAGTGGCATTAAAAATGTCTAATGCTATCTAAAATTTGTTTGTGCAACTTCATTAAAGTAATGAATTCATTAGCGATAATGCTGCTTTATGTAATGAAGTGTTAATGGTGAGCTTTCTGCAACTGAGTGTAAGACTTTTACTTTTGTAATCTTATAGTAGGATAGTAAATATAGATGGATATTATGGATACCTAATTGGCGGAGCTGGTGACTAAGTAATAACAGCCGCACGGGTCGATCCATCAGGTTAAGCTACACTTTTTGGGATTGGTCCATGGATGGGTGTCCATCTTTACATACCGAGACTCCTCCGTGCCTCGAAAAGCACGTTAAGCCGTTGGTCCCGGCTGTCATTCGTGGATCGTTGACAGTCGGTACGGGTCGTCAGAAGCCCGAAAGTCCGACAACCAGTCTTACCAAGGGATATCATATTATCCAGTTACTGGGTTGTGGAGGTCAGATAGGCAGTCGCTCCATGTAAAAGACTGGTATTCAGCTGCATCCGGATAGACTGGAAGCCGACCACAAAATAGTTGGGAAAAGGCAGATTGCAGACTGATTATGGATATAATATCTACTTAATAAAAATCTTAAATTAACTGACAGACAACACGCAGCCAAAATTGCTGGGTCTAACTAGAAGCATGACATTTTGCACATAAGTTCCTTTCCTAACAAATGTGAGCACTAAGGATGTGTTTTTTTTAATTCATCCCCTGAGAGCGTTAAATAGGGGATGAAAATTCGAATAGGCTTAATACTGTAATATCTACTTAATACAAATCTTAAATTAACTGACAGACAACACGCAGCCAAAATTGCTGGGTCTAACTAGAAGCATGACATTTTGCACATGAGTTCCTTTCCTAACAAATGTGAGCACTAAGGATGTGTTTTTTTTAATTCATCCCCTGAGAGCGTTAAATAGGGGATGAAAATTCGAATAGGCTTAATACTGTAATATCTACTTAATACAAATCTTAAATTAACTGACAGACAACACGCAGCCAAAATTGCTGGGTCTAACTAGAAGCATGACATTTTGCACATAAGTTCCTTTCCTAACAAATGTGAGCACTAAGGATGTGTTTTTTTTAATTCATCCCCTGAGAGCGTTAAATAGGGGATGAAAATTCGAATAGGCTTAATACTGTAATATCTACTTAATACAAATCTTAAATTAACTGACAGACAACACGCAGCCAAAATTGCTGGGTCTAACTAGAAGCATGACATTTTGCACATGAGTTCCTTTCCTAACAAATGTGAGCACTAAGGATGTGTTTTTTTTTTCATCCCCTGAGAGCGTAAAATAGGGGATGAAAGTTTGAATAGGCTTAATAGACTGTAATATCTACTTAATAAAAATCATAAATTAACTGACAGATAACACGCAGCCGAAATTGCTGGGTCTAACTAGAAGCATGACATTTTGCACATGAGTTCCTTTCCTAACAAATGTGAGCACTAAAGATGTGTTTTTTTTTTATTCTTCCCCTGACACTCAGTTGCAGAAAGCTCACCATTAACACTTCATTACATAAAGCAGCATTATCGCTAATGAATTCATTACTTTAATGAAGTTGCACAAACAAATGTTTGATAGCATTAGACATTTTTAATGCCACTTTAGTTAAAAAAGACTTTAAATAATATTGCCAGGAACAAATTACCATATTGAACGAAAAGAGTGAACATTTGCGTTCTGTTATTATCCGTACGTACAAGTACACCACAATTTTAGCATAAAATAAAGTAAATTTAGTTGATTTATGTGTATTCAGTGTACTCTGTGGTTTAATCTAGTTTAAATAATCTGGTTTAAGGGGATGCGCTAAGGTAGCCCGCGAAATTCAAATTTACCAACGTTTTTTGCAATTTTTATACTTCTGATTCATATTCTAATGATTATAATTCTATAAAGCCTTAAGGGTTATGGCCGCGAATCATAATTAGATCAACATACAACGTGTTACTGACCTGCAAATTACAAAAATCGTAATAAAATTTGAATTTCGCGGGCTACCTTAGCGCATCCCCCTTATTCTAATAATTTTAACATTTGTGCAGTCTAGAGCTCCTGCCACACGTGAAAATCCATCAATTTCATAAAAACCTTCTGCAACTCTACGTAGTTCTGTCCGGTCTGGCATTTTAATATAGAGGTGGCTTAATTTTGCTAGTTCACGGGATACTTTTTGTATAAACAAACTGACAAACAACCCGACCCAACCTGTTTCCGACAAACTGTTTAAATCACCCAATACTTGCTGGAAAGATCCAGTGGCGAAAAATCTCAAACATATTAAAAGCTGTGTGAGCTGTGTCAGGCCATTAATGGATTTTTTTCTTTGCGTCACTGGTTCTAAATCTTAATCAAGTAGGTTACAAATTTGAAGAACTGCCTCCTTGGAAATTCTATACCTTACAAGAAACTCTTCTCCATCATGTTTTAAAAATAAATTCACTCGGTCTGGGATTCGACGGCGAGGTAAATCTACTAAATAAGAATCAGATAATGACGAAAGACTGGTTAGACATCTTTCAATTACAGAAATGCATTAAAGTACCGTAGAAAACACTAATGTTGCTCTTTAATGGATGCTTTTCGGCCCATTAAAATTAAAAAATCTGAAATGTCAAACTTAAAGTTCACCACCTGCTAATGGGCGCTAATGAAGTTACGTGCAACGTAAAAGTGTTTAAAATGGCCGGTTTCATTAGGTTTGACATTTCATTAGTTAAATTATAATGGAGCATTAAAATAAAATAAAAAATGGTTTTGTGCAATGATTTAATGCTACATTAGTGTTTAATGTAGTCTTTAAAATTTAAAGATCGTTTCTGCAACTGAGTGTGAGAGCGTTAAATACGGGATGAAAGTTTGAATAGGCTTAATAGACTGTAGATTTGTAAACCATTTTCTATTTTGATA
Organism: Tiliacea aurago; assembly: GCA_948098905.1. Taxonomy (NCBI): domain Eukaryota; kingdom Metazoa; phylum Arthropoda; class Insecta; order Lepidoptera; family Noctuidae; genus Tiliacea; species Tiliacea aurago. The sequence goes on from OX402590.1 coordinate 11,945,056, forward strand.
AGTACCTGGTACTTGTTGACGGGCCTACACTGTCCTCCCATACCTATTAACACTGTAACTTGAAAAAATTGTAAAAGCCCATATTTTTAAAAGAGTAATCTTGCCGGCTCTTCTGTATAGGAAACGGCCAATTGGAACCTTGCACCTACCTTCTGACGTTTCTGTGCCCATATAGGTTTCGTGTTAGTTGGTACTGTAATAACTCCTCGATAATATACCGCAGGGTCGTTCAAACAAAACGAATTATTATATGTAGTTTAACATGGGTTCCTGTATTGTAGTCGACGACATTTTACATCTTATAACATGACATCTCTGTCAGCTCTTCTAAGGGCCTGTGCACACCACGTTTTTTAAACGCGCCGCTGACGCGCGTTTGTAGCGATACGGACGCGATACGCACGCGAGTCAGACGCAGCCTGTAGACCTTCTGTAGGATAAAAGCGCGCTGTCGACGCACGTTCCTAAACGCGCGTCAACGGCGCGTTTAATAAACGTGGTGTGGTATGCACAGTGGGTGGAGTGAAAATGTATGGAGACTTATTTTTTTTGTATTTTTGTAATAGCATAGTGGTAAAAAGCTGTGTATGGATGAGTAAATGAAGTATGTTAAATATCATTTATGTATTATAATGGTATGAGGTGCCCCAGCACGAAAGAATTTTGATAAAAAGTATAATTTCGTTCCTTTTTGACAGCCTCATTCAGAAGTATATATATCTGAATAATGTATCGGAATATTATTTTTTATGTTGTTTAAAACCTATATTTTTATGTGATAATATAATTTTTTTTTTATTTTGAAGTTTATGGTGCCTAAAAATAAAAATTAATCAAGAATTTTGCAATAAGAAATGCGATTCATATTATGAAATATTTATGAAAATAATGTTACAAAATAGTCAACTAAGTACGTTTATTATTATAAAAAGGCATCATTTGACGTGATGACAGTCTGGCCCTAACAAAACCTTCACGTTTTTCCTCTTCACATGCACCAGAAGCTTCTGTTACCAGCTTGATGCAACGCTCCACGGCTTGAGTATGACAAGGAAAGAGTGCTATATTTTCTATGGTTCCAAGACAATTTTCTACAATTTATTTTAAGAGTAAACTTTTAGTTAAAGGTGGCTCAGTAACAGTAATCTCAATCTGCCAAGAGTGCCAAGAAATAATATCAAAACTAATAACAACTAATATCAGTATAATGAGGTGCATTGAAATTAAATGATGGAACTTTGAATTTTCGGATTCCTGTGACGTTCTCTGACCTTCCATTCAGAATACGTCGGCATGTCAGTTCCCGTATCACTTTGTTGTCTTTTCTACCATCAAAGTAAAGAGCAGGCATTGGTTGATTGCGGCTCAGGTGTTGTAAAGAAGACTTTTTCTTTGCTCTTTCCCGTTGAACCTCCGAACGATCTATCACACTACTTTGGTCACTTGATGTAATATTGCCAACGTCTTTCAGGACAGCATATTATGCCATAATAGCGGCAGACCTATCAGAAACTCCAATACGATCACAGTCAGGAGCTAAAGATGATAGATTTATGCGCAATTGCGCATCTGTTTAGGAGATGTCTCAACAACATCTTGTGTCGGTTCTTGATTAGGGGAAAGCGCCGTTAAAGGTAAATTGATTATCAAAAAAGCTGCTGCTACTGCTGATAATAATTGTTTCGTCAACTTGAGAACGAGAACAGGAAGGTTTTTCATAATTTTGTAGCTAAACCAAACGAGATGATTCCATTTCTTTTAGTTCTTGTTTTATTCTGTTTTTTTTTTTGTTGTATTTACATCAATGCCTCCGATAATAATTTTTCTTGTAGTTTTCTGATCTATTAAGAAATTAAATTCTTCTTTCTGTATACGACTGCATTTGCAGCTATTGATGAAAGTTGAGTGTGAAGTATGTGAGTTATTGATGCCGAATAATTTTTGGAAATCTTCTTTGAATTTGATAATTTTCTCTTTATAGTATAGACTACCTTGACGTCCTTTAAATGGTTTATTTAACTTTCTATATTTTTCGTGGTAAGCTCTAATAATTTGTAATACACTTTAGAAACTGGCTGTTGGAAGCGAGGATTTATGCCAATATTTCTAAAACACGAGTCGCAATTCTTTCTGAGAAGTTTCCCCAGAGAACGTTTACTTAATGTGACTGAAAAGTTGACTCAATTACTGTGACATTTGACACTTATTAATACTATATTATAGTAATATACTTTATTATATTATATACTATAGTAGGAATTGTTTTTCTTTTGTTTCTGAACACACCCAAGTGGGTGTGTTCAGAAACAAAAGAAAAACAATTCCTACAATTTTTTATAAAGTTTAGCATTAGGTTTTGCACTATCGATCATTGACAAGTTTCGAAATGTTTTGCAAAACTTTATCCTATCGGGGGCACCTTTAAATATAAACCTAGAAAAAAAATATTTTAGCTTTTGCTTACTGTGCCTATCACACAGCTTTTTGCGGGTATGCCATAGTAAAAATAAAAACTCCACTCCACCTCACTCCACCCTAATGCACAGGCCCTTAGCTGACTCTCTATTATTTTTCTTCTATTCTTAATTCGTAATAGCGTTTATTTCATAATCATAATAGGTATGCCATTCTCTTAATGACATCTCTGTCAGCTTTTCTAAGCTGACTCGCCATTATTTTTCTTCTATTCTTAATTCGTAATAGCGTTTATCTCATAATCATACGGCATTATCTTATAATTACTCGAAAAGGTTGCATGACCCGTGCCGGTTAAGAATCTCTACAGTACTTAGATATCTGCTTATAAGTATGTAAAAGTTACTTGTATCATCGTTTTTTGAAAACTAATCTCTTATGGCACCTGAGAAGTTTCTGATGGAAAATCCCATCGGGCACGCGGCTTGTTCTCATAAAATATTTTGATATTTCAGAACGAGAATGGGGGACGGTCTCCTTTAAAAGTGATGGTCGAGCACGACGCGGCCGCGGCCGTGCGGCTACTGGAGCAGAGCACTCGCGACCCTCCCTTCGTGGGCCCCCTGGGCAAACAAAACAGGCTCAGGGTCGCCCGGGCATTGCTCACCTTTTCACGAGAATTGCCAGTAAGTGTTCTTATTCTCATAACGCAGCATTGGTAGAAATGTTCAAGTTACGTACTTATGAGAGCAATTTGAAGTAATTCAAGTGTTTAATACGATATCATGCGCCAATATTGCGTTCTTACGTAAATATTAAAATTTTTGCTAAGTACAAATCCGTCTGATCCAGGGGGTCTACTCAGAAGCGTTAATCCGAAGTATCAGCCGAATGTTCGTCCGTTTTATAACTTCCATAGTTTCCTTTTTTTGACTTTGAATCCCGACCCGACTTAAAGTCACATTTTTGACTTTGGCTTATATCTTTGTCTGTCGTTTTTTCTTTTCTTTCGCCGTATTCAGCCATAGTTAGCCGTAGTCAAGCAACGGCCGAACATTCGGCCGATACTTAAGATTTATGTTCGGAGTAGACCCCCAGGGTTTTAGGGGTCAGATAGGCAGTCGCTCCATTTACCAATACTGGTATCCAGCTGAATCCGGTTATACTGAAAGGCTAGAGAGATGTACAAAAATACAAAAAAAAGGGCAACACATTTATTAGGTACGTAAGTTTTATGCTAACCGTATCCGGTGTCGCTGTCACATACACGTATAGGTTTAACGTAACGTCTTTAAAACCACTATCAAAGGCCACGCGTGTTCGTGAATTGTGAGAACTATATATGCAGGTTTTTTTTTTCATGTTTTCAAATAACAATCTTTTCAGGAAGCCGACGACCGCGTAGAGATTCTGGATTTTTTGACAGGGCAATTGAATACTGGTGCTCTGCCGACCGATCAAGAAGTAATATACAGCCTTCGCGAATTGGCGGCAATCACTAATTGCGAGCGAGCCGATCGTGCTTGGCTCGCGCTTCTTACCAGAGGACGTATGCAATGTGAACTTCTAGAAGAGCAGTACAGCGCAGCCGACCAACGCCCGCGTGTTTTATGGCGCATCGATGCGACGTTAGGTCGACATGAACGCGCGCTTGTAGAGTTTTTCAATATAATGACACCGTCCAATGCCGACATAGACGAGCTCTTTGAGTACCTTCGTCCTCTGGTGGAAGCAAACGACGACGCAAGGAAATTATTCGAATCATACCTTCCGGCGTTCATCAACCTCCGACCGCGGGCGACGGCCTGCCTCGCGGGCGATCACCTCTCCGACGCCGGCGCGACGATCCTGCAGTCGATATCTAACGAGCAGGTCATCGAGTTCGGCCAGAGTCTCCTCGAGGCGGGTCACCTGCGAGGTGACTCAGCCGCCGCGCATTTGCGAAACCTTTGCCGCCACCGTCCCAACGACGTGCAATCCTTTCTGGCCGATAACGTCGGTCTCGTACGCCCGGAAGAGGCGCTAGCTATAGTCCGTGCGGAGGGCCCGCCCGAAGCCGAACCGTCTTGTCTCGAAGCGGTCGGCGACCCGAGCGCCGCCCTCGATGCGATCCTACGACTCGCCGCCGCAAACGAGGATGAGCGACTCTCAGCGTACTGGGTGGCCGCGGGCGGGGCGCTGTGCGCGCGCGCCGCGCCCGGCCTGCCTCCCGCGGCCGCGGCCGAGCTGTGGGCGCGCCTGCTGCGCCTGGCGCGCGCGCCGCCGCCCGCGCTGCTGCTGGAGGCGGCGGCCTACCTGCCGGCGGACGAGGCGCTGCACGGCGCGCCCGTGCGCGCGGCGCGGGCGCTGCTGGCGGCGGCGGCGGCGCGGCGCGCGGCGTGGCAGGGCGCGGCTCGGGCAGCGGCGCGCGAGGCGCACGCGGGGCTGGCGCGCGCGCTGGCGGCGGCGCGGCGCGGGCTGGCTGTGCGCGGGCGCTGCGTGCGCTGCGCGCGGCGCCTGGCGGAGCGCGCGGTGCGCACGGGCCACTGCGGGCGCGCCGCGCACGCGGACTGCGCGGCGGAGGCGTGCTGCGGGCAGTGCGGGCGGCGCGTGAGCGCGGCGGAGGTAACGCTGGCGCCGCGCGTGCCGAGGCGCCGCTCGCCGCCGCCGCACCAGTTTGAGCTATTCCTTGTAGCTCCGCCGAGACCCGATCTCGAGGGTGCGTAGTGGTAGCAACAAAACGTACCTACTATGGGTACGACCAGTGTAGCAATATAAATGGCCAAACTACATTCGCAAGTTGCATCGAGAAGATTTGTATATTATATAATGTATTTATGCAACCAAATAAATGTGTAACGGGCCGGTTACAGCTAGTTATATTCTTAATTTGATCACAATTTAAAGATATTGCAACAGTAGTATGCTCTATGGGAATCTTCGGAAATACGAACGCTTGTAATATAGAGCTAGTAACACGAAGATTACCGAAGCGCATACCTTTTCTGGTTTAACTGCAGTTAACTAACTAAATTAACTAATTTGATTGTTATCTTAGAACATAAATGTAACTATTTATGCAAATAAATTATATACCGAAACATATATACCTAATGAGTTGTTGACTTTAAGTATAATAATATTTTATTTTTTATTTGATTAAAAAAAACTATACTTACCTAAATACGTACAATAAAAGCAAGCCTTACAGCATGACGCTTTCTATTTCTACTGCTACAATGCTCTACTGTCTACATGGAAACGTAATTTTTGTTTGTCTACTCTTCCGTCGACAAAACCCTTCTCTACGGGCTTCGTGCTAAGCCTGCAGTAGTCGCATAATATGATGTGTAACATCTGCAATCTTCGAGTATAAAGTACTTACTAATTCCAATGTGCTATTATAAAGTACTTACTTATTCCATGCTCAAGCTGTCACTTCCTGTTACACACTTCATCCCTTTTTACGAAATCACTCTCATAGAAAGCCAGAGGAGAGATGTTACACATAAAAAAAACGGGTTTTCCGTGTCATATTACTTCATTCACATTGGTACGTAGTATTATATTATCTGTGACATTGGTATAGATCAACTTAAGCGGGATGCGCTAAGGTAGCCCGCGAAATTCTTTTTTTTTTGCAATTTGCAGGTCAGTAAGAGGTTGTATGTTGATCTAAATGATTCGCGGCCATGACAAATATGGCTTTGCAGAATTATAATCGACATAAAATCGCTGAATGTGCCACCACATTCAGCGATTTTATGTAATGCTAATTGTCTGATGGTATGACGTCTTTGCAGTGGCGTAGCTAGCTTGGGTGACACCCGGTGCGCATAATTATTGTGGTGTCACCCAAGAATAAAAACCGGCCAAGTGCGTGTCGAACCACGTACAATGAAGGGTTCCGTAGTTGGGATGAATTTATCCCAACAACAAACCTAACATTGTAGTTGAAAAACATGTGATCTTTTCTTGGCCTTTTTTGCTTTATTTAAATTATTTAGTTTGGATAACTTGGTAAAAATGACTTCCAGCCTAAGTGGTTTATCGTTAAAAAACGTGATAATTTGTGTAATTTTTTTTTACGGTCGGGTGGCACCCGGAACGGGCCGCCCCCGATGCCCCCCTCTAGCTACGCCACTGCATCTTTGATTTGTTTGACTCTGTTCGCTACGAATGGTGTCCAGCAATTGATGTTGCCTTGAATCCAGCTGAGAACTGCAGTGGAATCATTCCAACCAAAAACTCTGATTTTGCGTCCGTTGAGGGCTTGCTGTACTTTTCGCATAAGTGTTGTAAGTAAATGCGCCGCACTCAGCTTTAGACGTGGCAAAGCGAGCTTTTTTTTTTCTCTGGCACAAGTCTTGTTTTTCCGCTGCAAAAACAAGACTTGTGTGAGTGTAATGTTGGTATGGCCCGTGGATGTTTTCGCCGATGCGTTGCGTGCGTGTGTTTCGTAGCTCCTAGTTTTTCTTGAAAGTTTGGTTTGAACGGTAGGTCAACAATGTAACGACCTTTGTCGCGAGTTGTTCTTTTCTTGTGGTGCTACAAACAATCCAGATCCTCTTGTGACATTCCCGAGTTTTCTGCTATTGACCAAAATTATTTAAAATGTTGTTTGTATGTAGGCAATGTTGTTTCTACGTTTCTGCATCAAATCCAGCCCAAACGTGTTTGCTGTTGTGCCTGATGATACCTTCTTATATTACGTTTGAGTACATAATATAACTCTGCCCTAAGTAAAATGTCTACAGGACGACTCTCATGAAAATCTGGATCAGTCAACGTGATATTTTTTTATAAAGGTCAATAATTTTGGTTTTGTGAATGATTTGTTAGGCAAATTGTTGATCAAATTGCGCATAATGAAAACATCGGTGTCAAATGTATAATCACCGTGAATGGCACTGCACGTGATTAGTAAGACACCTTTGCAATTATTTTGATTCGCCCTGACACCGACTAACGGCCGAACCCAATAACTTATTTTCAGTTAAAGACAGATCGCTATTTATGATAGACAGTATAATTATATCTATCCTCGGATGGCGTCTCACAATCATTGATAAAGGCTATCTATCTAACGAAAACAATAAGTAAAGTTTCTCTACTTCGCCCTCCAGTTAGAGATGAAGCGTATATACTAGAACAGATCCAGGGACTAGGTATTTAACGAGACTAGGTCGCACCTATTCCAACTTTTAAAATACTCATCAACCTAGTATCTAGTCTCACTGTGCCTACGCGGCGCACGGCACCCGCGCGGCCCGTTCGAAACGAAGTACCGGCGCGGCGGCGTGGCGAAGCGAGATAGCAAGTCTGCTTTGCCGCTCACTCATAAGCATAGCATAGGCATATGTTACGTATTTGCCTAAATCATTCGTGTGTAGAGTCGTTGGAATTTGAATCATATTTCAATGAACATAAAAGTAACGCGACGCGCACTTGTGTTGTGCAAGAATACACACTATTCCGCAGTCTTACCATCTTTGTCGGACAATACTCGACACTAGTCGGGACTTCAACCCGTTTACAAGGCAGACTTTATAGACTAGGTACTTGTCAATACTCGATACTATTAAGACTTTAGACTAGATCCAATGAAGTCGAGTATCAAGTAAGGACTAGTGCGCATGTGATCTCGGTGCTCGTCGTATTGATACCTACTCGACGTCGCAATCGGATACGCGTATTGGAATATTTTGAAAATGGCTTTCGTAACGAATTTATGTTATGATGTGGTTAAAGAACTTTAGATTTTATTTTTTAAAGATATTACAGGGTTTATTGTTAAAAAAATGGCTCCCAAAGAAAGTAGTGTCGCTTGGTATCATTTTACAGACAAAGGCCAACAAATAGCTGAGTATAGCATTTGTAAAATACAATTACTATGTTTCCATCTTTATGTGCATATTCATGTATCATGTTACACATATTTGAACAAATAAATATATCTTTATCTTTAATTGAGTTTTTAAAAGTTCTGTACCAAACCTTACAAAGCACTTATAACGTAAACATCCATTCGTAAGTTTAAAAAAACTAATTACTCTGCAAAATTAATTGAAATCTTATAAATACGCCAACAATCTACAATGTAGATAAATCATTACGTTGACAGTCCTAAGCCTGTGTAAAGTATGAACCGAAGATATCAATTCATTACTGTGTACGTACTTATCTTAGACATGTATCGGTACGTGAAGACTTTAGACTAAGCTTCGTGGACTAGGTGGACTAGGTGGAACAGGTATTTGGATCGAGTATTTGTACGGAATCGGACTAGGTGCACTTAGTACAAAATTTACCTAGTACGACTCATCTCTACCTCCAGTGCGTTCCATTACAACCAGCATCACTTTAAAAACAACATGTGTAATTAGGGTTATATTAAAACTTCTTTGTTTCTTACTTCTAAATAAGTTACTGGATTAAGATATAATTCTGTAGAGCCATATTTGTTATGGCCGCGAATCAAAATACAACCTGTTACTGACCTGCAAATTGCAAAAAACGTAATAAAATTTGAATTTCGCGGGCTACCTTAGCGCATTAATGTTGTTTTTTTTTTAACTTAAATACATGTTGGAATGGTGCTTGCACGGGAGGTATCATTAAGGGGGGGGGGGTTAAATTTCTGTTATTTTTTGCCTAGGGCGCACCGTTTTCGAGATATTTGAATTTCAATTTTTTTTATTACTTTAAATAAAAAAAACCATCTATGATCATTATTGCAAGTATTAAAGAGTTCATTTTAGCTTGGCTACTTTACGTTAATCCCTGCAATTCGGGGAATAGCCAAATCTGCCATCTGTAGTACTGTCCTGTCAAACAAATTGTTTAATGGGACGCATACTTTGGCATTTTCATACAAATAGATATCTGTTGTAGGCGATACACCCTCCCATCAGTAGATAGCGTGGGCCGGTAAGATTCCATAATGTCTCATAGATTATTGGGACGTTAAAACCATCGATAAATATATTTTTATATCTCCAGTAGGCCGAAACTGGTGATATAAAGGTTTTTGGGTTCGGCCGTAAGACACCTTTGCAACGGCCACGCGGTAACCGTAGTTTTTGTACTGCTTTTCCGTTATCAGGGATGTTTGTGAACCCTGCATAGCTATTCACAATCGTTCGATGCTCTTCTGTGCTAAATCAAGCATCAATCAATGTTATCAAAGGAGTTCTCTAAAGGCTGTTCACAATTCAAAACACGAACATTTTGTCAGTTTAAATCTATTTGATTTAAACTGACAAATTGTTCGTGTTTCTACTACGCCTAACACCATTCTTTCGACAGCTATTTGCTGTCGGAGGCAAATCAGTAATTAAAAAACCGGTCAAGAGCGAGTCGGACTCACGCACGAGGGTTCCGTACGTATATATATGACGTTGATGATTTCTGAAAAACTGCTATTTAGAGACACGGTTTTATTTTTCCTGTAATCTTTACATAAACTTCCAGAACGGTATTGTTTTTTACATTTTTCATCAAAATTTGGATACTATGCTGCCTAAAAAAATTTTAAGACCCCTTTTCAGTCCCTTTTGCAAAAAAGATATATTTTTTAAAATTTCTTTCTTATTTGCAAAATAGTTGGGCAAACGTCATCTAAAACTCTTCTAAATTTCAAATTGATAGCATTAGAAGTTCTTGAGATATCTAGGTGTGACAGACAGACTATCTCACCATAAGGGTTCCTTTTTACCATTTTAGTACGGAACCCTAAAAACGTTCCATTTGCGATACTACAACCTGTCGAATGGTTGTGAATTGCTATGCTGATCAAGGTGCGCTGTAATGCTGTTTTAAGCTGAGTTTCTGATAAATCTTCTTGAGACACGAGATTGTTGCTGCCGCTTGTTGTTTTCTTACTATCAGTGGCAGCTGTCGCGTGTCGCACTGAGTTACTGTTTGATTCCTGTCTACCCCATTTGCCGTAAGCGTCGTGAAGCAGTTTATTATGGTCTGAGTTGGAGACGCGGCATATTTTTCTTAACTCACATTCCTTGCTATTCGTCTGTACCTACAGTTAGACAGTTTTTGCATAAATTGTATTTCGCAACTGCTTTTCGTTTTGCGTCAGGCTGTAATTTGAATACTTATGTTTTGCACGAAAACAACTTGTGCTCTTAATTGCAATGTGGACAGTTTGTTGCACTTTCGTTGTCTTTTGTCAATGAATTTAATTTATACTTACTTATTATTTTTGTTCTGACTGAATGCTATAGGTAGATGAATGAAATTTCTTGTAAGGCTGCGTTCAGACGACCCGCGCCCGCCCCACTCGCTTTGATTGTATATAATTTGAGTCTTATGACACATCAATAGATCTCAAATTGCATATAACGAAGTCGTTGATCACTTAGGAATACCGAGCAATAAATTGAAATGTGACATGAAGATCAGTTTTTAACAGACTTCCAAAAAGGAGGAGGTTATTTTTGTTCGTCTGTATGGTTTTTTTTTTAAATATTTCTCCATCAATTGTGGACCGATTTTGAAAATTATGTTTTTGTTTGAAAGCGTATGCTCTCGAGGTGATAACATTGTCACTAAGTCAGAATCTGATGAGGATCGATGGAAATCCTCAAATTTCAAAGGCACACCTATAGCGATTTGGGTATTTTTTTATAGTAACTTGTGCATTTTCTGTCGACAAGCACCATTTGGTGAAGTGGCACAGTAGTTCCAGTGTGGCCACCGGAACTACTTAACAATAAGTATTTAACGGGTTGCGATTCGATTAGGTACTTTAATATGGTTGCATTTCCGTTTGGTGCCGGACGTAAAGAATATCACCATCCCATTTCTTCTCATGGGTGTCGTAAAAGGCGACTAAGGCCCGGCGCCCATTGGCGGCACGGCATGGCAAGATATTTTTAGGCGACGAATAAAAATATAACTTAATAGTATGGAAATAAAGTTGAAATTTCAATGTTCGGCATACCGCAGTATTGTTTTTGTACTTACGACCGTTAACATTGAAATTTCAACTTTATTTTCATATTGTTAAGTTATATTTTTATTCGTAGACTAAAAATACCTTGCTATGCCGTGCCGCCAATGGGCGACGGGCCTAAGGGACTTACTAGAGAATGCCATACTGCGATCGCCAACCCGCCTGCCAAGCGTGGCGATTATGGCAAATCCCCAAGCATTGTGACGAGCATATTGCTTACAACCACATCATCATTTCATTTCAGCCGAAAGACGTCCATTGCTGGACAAAGGCCTCCCCCAAAGGGGGGTTGTCGCAGTATGGTGTTAAAATGCATAGAGAACGCTGCTGCCCATTCTCTAGTAAAGCCTTTAGTGGCCTTTTACGACATCCACGGGAGGACTTTCTATTTTGTATCACAGGTAATCATCTAAAGAGTTTCTGCCTATAAGAAGGTGGATTTTGTTTATATCCATCTCTATCAGAGAACGAAGAGACAAGTTTTAATGGTTTGTCGTGCAGGAGCAGCGGAGACGAGCGATTGACCAAAGCTGATTGGAGACGTGCGAGCTTCTCCATCATTGTGTTCAGTTCTTCACAGTACACATGTGCAGTAATGATCATCCCGTTTGGTAAGAAGCTGTGATAAATCACACCGGCCCTAGTGAGCGTACTTTCACGAATTTGTATAGCTAGCTAAAAATAATATACAAGGTCTTCAGTAACGATGTTTTGGGACTGCTATGGTGAGTCCCATGGTGGAAGATTGGATAGGGTTTTAGAACACTTCTTAGCCTCGCTCTAATTACCTACTACTCTCTTATCTAAGCAGTGACGTGACAAGACGATGGAGTCAAGCACGTACCTTGCTTGGTACTCAGTGGCGGATTTACATATTTGCCGCTAGTAGGCTACTAAATTAGCTGGCGAAATTTCACAGTTATGATGATGGCTTATCGATATTAAAAACTTAAACTTATGGGTTACCCCTATGACCCTGTATAAAAACCAGGGACCGTACAACCCCGGTTAAAAGTTAAGCCTTTTGAAGGGGTAACCCATTCAATGGGTTACCTTTATCATGATGTAACCCATTGAAAGGGTTACATGATAACCCATTGAATGGGTTTTATACTTGAACCCCAGTGAAAGGGTTACATGATAACCCATTCAATGGGTTCTATACCTACTTGAAAACCCAGTAACATGAAAAAATCATAATATTATGTTATTTCGATATCCGCCCAGCACGCGTAGCATGACCAATTCTATCTCTATTCTACCCAGGGCCCATTTTGGTTACTATTTTAGAAAAACCCTTGCAATCGAAAGGGTTTTCGATAGGGTTTTTCTAAACAGTTAATCAAAAACCCATACGGTGTGGGTAATTTTGAATGGGTTAAATTAAGCCGTTCATAAGGGTTACCTACACCGTATGGGTTATTATCGAAAACCCTTTCAATGGGTTACCAAAATGTTATTTAAGCCGTTCATAAGGGTTACCCATATCGTATGGGTTTTGGTTTAACCGCTTAGTAAAACCCTATCGAAAACCCTTTCAATGGGTAACCAAAATGGTCCCTGATAAAAACCTGTTACAAAAAATACAACCCACTTCCAAAATAACTTTAGTTTCGAAAGTAGCAAGACCAAAGACACCGACTTCCGAAAGTAAAGTTGTTTTGCACTTAGCAACAGCAAAACTTCCTCTTCGAAATCGAGAGACATGTTTCTCCACTAAATAACCAAGAACCCAGGCGGGAAGTCACGTATGTTTGAGAGGCAAACCGCCAGTTGCACGTAAGTCCATTAAATTTAATTCCCCATTAAAAGTAATGCTGTCACTTTCTGATACGTTCCGTTAGATAAAGCAGCACTACTTTTAATGGTGAATTAAATTTAATGGACTTACGTGCAACTGGCGGTAAGTCGCGTCCCGCGCGTTATTCGCCTGTTTCAGCAGTCCCATACCAAAAGTAAGAACATTTTAAGAGCGCCTAATTTGTGTAGTGTATGTTGCTATAAAAGCTTCCAAGTGGACTAATTTAAAATTACATAACTTAAAAGGAAAGGTAAAATTTCAGATGCGAATAACAGCTGATAAATAAAAATACATTATTTTTGCATATTTTTTATTTTTTCATTAATCTACCTTAGTGCCGAAGCCGCCCTCAGGTTCGTTTTAATTAACCAATCAATCAACTTTAATTGACCAACATCTATCTTAGCCATGATGTCATGTCATCACAATTCAAATGTTCTTAAATCTGTCATATTTTTCGCTGACAGTGTTCCAATTTATAATAGTCAAATTGTCGATTGATTATTTTGAAGTGACTCCCCTGAGTACGTTATTTTAGTTAGAACTACTTAGTATACCTAACAGTTAAAAATTAAATGCACACATTAAACCACTTCAAAAAATTTAACATATTATTATAGTGTCAGAACAAAAATGTTGACCATATTATTTCCACAAACTAACAAGAAATTTTAGGTAATATTTGCTACTACAATGATTTTCACATAGTCGAAACAGATAAATTGGCTGTAATGGGGCCCGGTACCCCATAAAAAGATATTTTCTTAATTTTTTTTTGTCTTGAGACCTGGTTCAAATGCAACTATGGATTTAAACCAAAACCATTAACGGCAAAATATTAGAAATATTTCTATGAAAAAAACTATGATAATTTTCGTTTCGCTAATCAAATCCTCACAACTACATAAATAGTACCTACCTACTATACGATTTTTTCTGCCTAATGTAGCTAAAAGTCCAAGCCGGCTAGATCCAGTCCAAACGGTAACAAACACGTATAGATACCGTATTCCCATTCAATTTGATAGAATTATAAACAAACTCGTAAATCATTAATGCTACCGTGGACTGTCAATTGTCGTAGGTACTTACTTACCTATACAAATTAAATCATCCGATTGGATGAATCTTGAAATTTTAAATCACCGTAAATAAATGCACACATCCACATTTGGTATCTAAATTACCCTAGGATAATAAATCCCCTCCGTATCAAAACGACTCAAAAGCAAAAATGGTCCTAATAGCAAAACGACACCTAACAAAAATGTCCATTTATAGCAAATCGACCTACGAGCAGTTTGTCGTAGCAGAACGACGACCTATTTGTAAAGTACAGTAATGCTGAAAAAATCCTATCGGATTTATCGTCATGGGGTAAATATATTTGTAAGGTACCATTGAAATGAAAAATAAAGAAGAATTTAAGCACTGGACAGTTGTGAAAGAATATTTAGCTCTCAATTTTATTGCGTGTCAATAGTTTCTAATGAGCCTCTAAAAACTGTTTGTGATTCTTTAATGATGTAAGCTTTTTTTAATAACACAACATAACATCACGCCTGTAATCTCTGAAGGGTAAGACAGAGGTGTACCTATAGTAGTTTGTTTTAAATTAAACATTATCTACTCAAAGTTCGTCGTAGTATCTAAGCTAGGGCACCCCGACCAAATGGATAGGTAAGGTTAGAACTGTTACACCACGCTCGAGCCGAGATGGTCGCAGTAACTAAGCCAGGGCAACCCGATCAAATAGGTTAAAACTGTGACCAACCGCGACCTACGTCGAAGTTGGTCGCAGTTAATTGACTATTTAGTACTTTAGGACAACAAAATTGAAATTATTTGGTATCTTTGGAGATAGATATTGGAACAATGTGTGGCAGCAACGATTGCTGTAGTCACTTGTCAATAGGTATGTTTTTAGTCTAAACCCTGAGTCTATGACATTGGGGAACAAATCTAACTTAGAGAGATGTATTAATGATTCTAATGATAATATTTCTGTAAATAGATATCTGTTAAAGTCGCGAATCATATTTTGATCAAGATAAGACCTGGCACTGACATGCAAATTGCAAAACACGTAAGAAACTTTTAATTTCGCGGGCTAAATAAAGCTGCGGATTCACTTAAAAAAAATCTCATATTATATGTTTATGTCTCATGTTATTAGTAGACTGTACCGTTTCCGTTCTATTTTTTTAGGACCATTTGCTAATAGGTCATTTTGATTATCGGTCGTTTTACTATTAGGACGTTTTGATACGGAGGGAATCTCTTTTTTCTAAATGAATATTAAATTAATCTTTGGATTTGTTTGTGATTTGAAAAGTGAGGTGACGTTAACTTAGTAATAATCGTCCAAGATTTTTTAACTACATACTTTTTAATAATGATACGTAAATTTTGTTAGGAAATGTGGTGATTAAAAATTAACATAGTGTTGTTTCCCTCTAAGAGATTGTTAAAATAACGGGCTTGTTAACATTTCTTGTCAAATTCTATTGGAATAGACATTAGTTCTAACCAACTGTAATCGGTTTTACCGGCTAAGGGTCATTACGCTACAGATCTATATGCGGGCGTGCGCACTGTTTATTATAATTTCAGTGAGAGCACGACAGTACGAGAAAAAGATACATAATATTAAAAAAAAATCGAAATACGCCAAAATGGCACGCGGGTGGGTGAACTGACCCTAAATCGTAAAGCTGATATTAGACCCTTCACTCGAGTTAATGTTCATTTTTGTTTTATTCCACGTTGACACATTCGTTTAGAATTAATATATTTGTACTTATTTAAAAATTACTATTTTCAAAGCTTCAAGCGATTTTTTTTTATATTTTCTCTAATGACAAAGTCCTAATCCTTAATAAACCGCAAACCTTTATGTTCGAGCATTTAGTTTAATAATAAAGCGAAGTTGTTGATATTTAAAATCCATTTTATAATTTTTTTTCACATAATTAATTAATAACAATATAGTATCCTAACTTTTACATGACGAATGAAAAACATAAATAAACAAAAAGAATCTGATACCAGCTTAACTGTAGCTGCACTTTAGCTCGTAGCGACAGCTCATGACATAGGGCGACAGAGGGTCTTTAATATATTTCCAGTCTAACCGGATGCAGCTTAATACCAGTATTTTACATGGAGCGACTGCCTGTCTGACCTCCACAACCCAGTAACTGGGTAATACGACACCCCATGGTAACACTAGTTGTCAGACTTTCGGGCTTCTGACGACCCGTAACGACTGTCAAAGATCCAAGAATGACAGCCGCGACCAACGTCTTAACGTGCTTTCCTAGGCACGTAGGTATGTAAAAATGGTCACCCATTCACGGACCAACCCTGGCTAGCGTAGCTTTACCTGATGGATCGAACCGTGCGGCTGTTATTACTTAGCCACGAGCTAATATATTTCATTATAGAAAGAATTGCAGTTCACTCACCAGTTGATATAATATTGGGTGCCCAAGAGTATAGCAGCAAAATGTACGTCCACCCTTAACAAACGTCACGTAAGGCCGCAATATTGGTAAGGTGACATTCCATGAAAATATAAGTATGATAGAGCTAAATTCGTAAAAAGTTACCTTGTTCAGCGGTGAAACAGCAGCGATGTTTCTCGTTGCTCCTATTGCGATGCCCGAACAATGAAATAATTATGTACTTTAGGGCTCTTGTCACAACCGGTTTCAACCCGGACCAACGCCAGGCCGGATTGAAACCGGTCCTAGAGAGGAACCCTCATTTTGATTAGGTACTTACGTTATAATCATTGACAAAACCCTCTGCCGTACCTTCCGCCGAAGGGTTGAAGTGTGCCATAGAAATAAACGTTTTACACAATCCGCAATGACTACTCTGTTTTGAATATACCTACATAATTCACTGTAAAGCTCTGGCCAAACTGAAGCGCGGGATTCACTGTGTGGCCTGAGCTTAAAGGTAGACAAATGACTTATATTTTAATCGAGAGCTCTTATCGGATTTACTACAAACGTATTCACTTTTTAAACAAAAAATAAAAAAATAACTGGCAATTTGTTAAAGTATGGACAACACTTTTATACTGAGACCATACCAAAGACCTCGATAAATTCTTGTACATTAAAGGCTAGTGTATACTTTTTACATTATTCAAAACAAAATATATTTATCAATGCCTACATGCAAGTTCAGCCTAAAATACACATGCGATGTATTAGTACAAAATCAAAAATTTCGAGCAGATGCTACTTAGTAACTTATTATTAGCACCTGTACATACGAAATAAGTATAAATATTATACAAACACTGAGACCACGCTGGAAGTGAGCAGTGAAGCAAACTAGCATGCTTCTTATTATAGCATGTGTATTTCAGCCTTATTACTGTAGTATTAAAATAAATAAATGTAGTTTAATTGTAAGTAGAAAATAGTTTGAACCAGTGTGTGTACCTACATAAACTAACATTATTTATTTTTATACCAGGATTGATTCTTTAAAATACCTTAAATATATTAATATGTGTACTTATTGCAAATAAAAAATTATAATTTTGCTTGACTATAATTAATATAAATCGTTATATTGCATACTAACGTGCAGCTAGTTATCAGTTAGGCGGATCACATACTGCAACGCGCCACGGAGCGCGGAGCCGCGTATATTACGACTGCCATAAAAGATCACCCACACTCTCATTGCTCATCAAAAGACGCGTGAATGTGCGGCGGGCGTAAAAACGTGGTCCGCACGAGACGCGTCACAATGTGTGATCCTGCTTACCGATGACGTCTTGTTTCTAGTTTGAATCGTCTAGTGCAGAGGAAGGTCTCTAGAAATGTCAAACACGCGGACTTTTTTAACGCGGACTTTTACAAATTATAGTAAAGATTGTGCCATTCCTATTGGAATGGTGATTTACTATTTGCTGTTGATAGTAGGCTAGTTGACGGAAAAAGAAAGTTTTCTGTAGAATGTAGTGAGCTAAAAAAAAATAGATAATTTTAGACTAATTAATATTTTTGAGAAATAATGGCGTTAAAATGAAAACATTGGTCACGTGATATTGAACGCGAATCAGAGTGCGACACGCCAATATTTGCGACTGTTTCAAATTAAGTAAGTATAAAAATAAAAATGAAATGCTGTTCGTTGGTATGCATCACTTGACACCGGCTGGACCGGTCAGGCAATTTTTTGTTTTAAAATGTTCGTAATAGTCCAAAGTAGCTTTTTATTAAAATAAATTATAGAATAAAAATAAGTTTACCAACGTAGTGCAAGCTGCCAACAAAGGTTATGGTGCCCTTTGCAGCTTAACGTTGTTTCGTGTTTTCTTTCCCTGCCATGAAGCCCAAAAGCAAAGGGTAATTATAATTACAGATATTTCTGTCCGTCGCCGGCAGCTTGAACCGCGCTGCACCCTAATTGCGTAACACGCTTGGAAATAACATTATGACAAATATTGCGACAATATTAATTACATTATTTATGCAATCGTTATTCTTATGCAGAAGCATGCCTTTTAATACTTCATGCGCGTATTTTATAGACTTGAACCTATTATAAATTTTACTAATTCCGGTGCGTTCACACGAGCACGAATATTTTCTGCACTAATACTTTATGCCTCTTGTCATAACGCGTGCATGATCCAAAGGCTGCACGAGCGCGGTCTGCGCGCCCTCAGTATTTACCACAGGCTACGTCACAGTACAATTATGAAATATGTCTGCCTATAAATTCATAAAGACCATAACTAAAAAATGATGTTAAAATTGAGCCTCGTAATCATAATAACTTGAAGCCTAGGACAGTTATTTGTCTACAGATACGAACATGGATTCTAGACCCTCCGCACTGTACACACATACATACATTAATGCTATAACAATGTGAAAAACAATACATTTTTTTTTTATAATTTCTGCTATTTTAATGAAATTTAACACTGCAAAAACCTTACATAAATGATTAATTTGGTACGTAAACATACCATTCCGGAAAATAGTTTCAAACTTCATTATTCAGCATTGTCGTAACGCACTCTGCAAAGAATAAGAAAATAATATTATTTATAAAGTTTTTGAATTCCATTGAATAAACTGATAAAAGTAAGATTGCAATATTGGAAAGAAGAGTGGAAAATATATTATGGCAAGAGGATTTACATTTAAAAAGTAGGTAGCCTAATTCCGCGATTCTCTCGCCCGTGGAGATGGCGCCAAAGAATTGGCTTAGGTACTACCAACTAAATCCGAACTAAACGAAAAATATAGTACCTATGTTTATGCTAGGAGAAAACGGCCAACTCATAGTATATACAAGTAGCAATTTCTGTATGTGGGATCCGTCAAGGTAGCCCACGAAATTCAAAATTTCTTAAGTTTTTTGAAAATTGCAGCATTGTTTTACTTTGTATGTTGATCAAAATTTAAAACGCGGGCTACATTGAAGGAATCACCTTAAGGACGCTATCACATTTTTCCTCAAATATCAGTGCTTTTCAGGTACCATTTTAATGAATTAGGAGTCACAACTGCAAGGATATCATTGTCTCAAATTAAAGGTAATATATTCATCTCCAAAAAACGCCCATAAAAATTGTATAGCCCCATACAAAATTTTCACACAAATACGTTTCAACAATCACAATAAAACCAACAAATAAAAAAAAAATGGGGTCTGAGAAGGAACCAATATAGCTAAATCCACTTCATAGTTAAACATACAAATAATACAAAATTGTTGCTTATATAGTCCTCTATACGGCCTACTAAATATTTTGCAAGTAAATAAATAACTTTTTTATTTATGATTAAAATAAGAAGCGCTCTCAAATTTCTCCATACATTTTCTACTCGCGGTTCGTCATTCCCAGGGGGGGCACACTTAGCACTGTCATCAATTTCCATGGGCGACAGCGACATCTGGAGTTTGGTGGGTTAACAAAACTTGGCAGCCATCTTGTCTTGTTTGTCAAATTGTCAGACAAATGTCATTGTCGCCATTCGGCCATTGTCAGCTCCGGTTTTACCAAGGTTTTACCGGCGTTGATGCGCTTCCCGAGTTAAACTCACTAACTCAGCTATTTCTAATAATTGTTACTTGTTAGTCTTGTTACTGTTATTTGTTTTGTTTTTATTTCATATTATTGTTATCACTTTGTTTTTTGTTGGTCATTTTTGTTGTTTTGTTAATATGAGTGAACTCCGAAGAAGATATTGTATTTTTGGCTGTGATGCTTTAGGTGAGTGTTTATTACCATACCGTACCGTATTTACTAGAAGCAAGAAAACAGTTTTATGTTATTCCATAATTTCATTTTATTTAGTCATACTCTGATATTCATAAATTTCGTTCCATTTTCAGTTGCATACGGTGTACCAAGGGGTACACCGTATGCAACTGAAAATGGAACGAAATTTTTCACCGGTTTCCAAACCCTGAAAACCGACCTGATTTGTTCGCTGCTTGGATAGCGGCTGTTGGCAGCAAGGTTACAGAAAGGGACCGTACGAAGATATACAAGAACAAAAGAATATGTGATCACCATTTTGATCCTACATTCAAGACAACTGGAGGTCATCTTATTTGTTCAGCCATACCATCAGTTAATTTGAATCGTAAGTAGAATTAAATTAGCTCAATATTTGTGAGAAAATAACATTTATAACAATACCAAATTGATTCAGATTATCAATTTTATTGATTTGTTGTACTCGTCAGAGTAACATAAAAGTACTCTGAAAATAAAATTGTGGAATAAACAGGGATTTGGGATCTATTATTTTTGCATTTGAACCAAATCCCTGTAAGACTAGGTGAGCTGCTGCTGTACAAGAGATTTGTCAACTTAACCTGTCAGGTGTCATGGCAAAACTTTGATTGTGTTTTTTTTGTTTAATAATAAAAAAGTTAATCTGAAGGTTATTATAATGAATGTAAGGGATCCCTGTTTTGCTCTATTAATACAGAAACCAATTAAATTATTATTTTATTTACTCAATGGTGGGTTTTCATTGGGATCAAAATAAAGGCACTTTTTGTTCCTTTACTTAAATTCTCTAATAAAAAAGAATTAAAAGACTTATTTCTCAAAGTATCAAAGGTACAAAAAGGCAACATAGATATAGTTTTAATATTTATGTTACTGAATTATAAACAACTATTTTACGTAGTAAAAATGGAACATCTTAGTTACTTCACACAGACTGAAGTTGCATCAAAACACAGAAATATCAGAAAAAAAGTAATTCAACTGATTATAATATTGCAATGTTATGTTACAGGTGTTCAGCAAACAATCAGTACTTTTGTGGAGACAGACCATAGCTACTGTCAACCTAGAAGACAATCTGCTCATGGCGGACCTATGATTGATATCACCAACGTGGCTGGGTCATCGGTTCAAACTAAACACCTACCTGGTCCATCCAGATCTGGACCTTCATCCGCTGTTGGTTCTACAGAATTCTCAGGGCCATCTGGATCTACCTGTTTAATGTCAAGTGAAAAGTGCCATGCTCCCATACCATTGACAAAATTTGATGCAGGTACTTTGTTTTTTTTTTTAATTATTATTATAAATGTGAACTGGTCTGTCTGCTTGTTTGTTATATATTCACATAGCACTACCTAACTGGCTTAATTTATCATTTGCATACATAATTTCTTTTCCAAACGGTGGGATGTTTTAGGCTGTTTATCCATTTAACATGATGTGTGTATTGTTAAGTTTATCCAAACTCAATTAATCTGCCCAGCCTTTTCCGAATTATGTTAGGGTTGACTACCAGTCTAACCATATGCATATATTACATAGAACAACTGCTTATCTGACCTCTGCAATGTTACTGGCTCAACACTATACCCCTTGGGTAAGAGTGGTTGTCAGACTTTTGGGCTTCTGATTATCCATAATAGATGTCAAAAATCTACAAATGATAGCCGAGACAGAAGGCTTAACGTGCTTTCCGAGGCACAGAGGGGTCTCGGTATGAAATGGATGGTCACCCATCTACGGACCGACCACGGCAAGCGTAGCTTAACCTTTGATTGATTGACCTGTGCGGCTGTTTCCTGACCACGAGTCCCTCAAGCTCGAGTTTATCTAAACTTTTGGTAGATAAGGATAGTGCAACACTGACCTTGAAGTTTATTATAAGTCTCACATTTTAAATATGTATAATAATAAATATGGTGGTGGGCAGGCAAGAGCAGCAGTGGGAAACTGCACAAGATAGTGAAGTTTGAAAGGCAAAAGGGGAGGCCTTTGCTCAGCACTGGGACATACCATAGGCTACAAAAAACTAACAACTTTTTATTTCCATCCATTATACATAATTCATAGAATTTAGCAAATCTTTAGTCTCTTATGTAAACAATTTTATCTAATATACCTGAACATCTTAAATATGTATGTTTTAAAATTTTAAATTTAATCTTTCAGGTAAAACTGTCGAGTTTCTGCAGAAAAAGGCTGAAACGCAGTGTGCTAGAAAAGCAAGACAAACGCAAAATGAAGTCAGGAGATTGCGCCAAAAACTTAAAACTTTCAAGTTGCGCATTAAACAAATCCAAAAGAATAGTTCGAACAGAGATTTTGAGAAATTAACTCGTAACATGTCCGAGTCGGCTAAATTGTTTACTCGAATGCAATGCATAGAAGGACGGAAGAAAAAGAAGGGGCATAGATTTACCCAGGAAGAAAAGATTTTATCGCTTTCAATTTTTAAGAAAAGTCCTAAAGCCTACAAGTTAATGTGTAAACATTTTACATTACCATCTAAGAAAGTCCTGAAGTCATTGCTTGCTCAAGTAAAATTGACTCCAGGCATAAATGAAATCGTTTTTAAAGAGAAAGTCCACAGTGTCGAAAATGTTGCAACAAGATCGTCTGTGTACGTTAGTATTTGATGAAATGTCCATATCTCCCCATATCCATTACAATGTATACACAGACGATCTTGTTGGTTTTGAGAACGATGGGAAATGTAAGATGCCAAATTTTGCCAATCATGTTTTGGTGTTCATGGTCAAAGGGGTGAGGAAAAATTACAAACAACCAGTAGCTTACTACTTTACCCAAACATCAAACCTTAAAGAAATGTTAGTAGACGTTATAGCCAACGTACAAGCTACTGGTCTAAAGATAATCGCAACTGTATGCGACCAAAGCTCGGCAAATGTAAGCACTATAAATAGCTTAATCTCCGAAGCCAAAACTGCATATTTCCAAGCAGGAAAAGAATGGCGAAAGGACGTAATACGTGTTAACAAATATGATATAATCCCGCTGTTTGATGTTCCCCACTTATTAAAAGGAATTAGAAATAATTTATTAAATAAAGAAATGCATTATATGCACGAAAATGTATTAAAAATAGTAAAGTGGGAATACCGTCAGCGGGTTTTTGAAGCCGACAGGTCGCATGGAGAGTTGCGTATGCTACCCAATTTGACCAATGAACACATAGATCCTGGCAAAATAAAAAAAATGAGGGTGAAAAATGCGGCTCAAGTATTAAGTTATAGTATGGCAGTTGCTACTGATAATGTAATTGCAAGAGGAGATTGTCTAATCCGTTCCGATCTAATACCGTTTATACTGCTAATAGACAAATTGTTTGACACATTTAACGCGTCATCTTTTACGCCGCCAAATGGAAAAATATACAGAGCTGCTGTAAAGCGAGATTCTCCTCATCATATGTTATGGCAAGATGCGTTGATAATGTTAAAAACTGCCAAATTTATGGTGAAAAAAGGTGATGAGAAAATTGAAAAGTCTGTCCCAACTTTAAATAATTTTATTAGAACAATAGAAGGTTTTAAATCGATTTGGCAATTATTATCAAAAAAATATTCCTTTGACGCGATGCTGACACGCAATTTTAACCAAGACCCACTCGAAAATTTCTTTGGATGTGTTCGAAGTTTGGGTGCGCGAAATGTTACACCCAACTGTGTGGGATTTGAGGGAGCATTTAAAACATTATTATTAAATAATTTCAGCACGAATCATTCAGTAGGCTCCAATTGCGAAGAGGATTCTAATGACTGTCTACAATCTCTCTCCTTTTTCCTTAAAAATAAGGAAAAAGGTAATGCTCCCTTGCAATCCCAAAGTATTGTAATTGATCAGCCCCTAAATGTTATGCTAAATACAAGAAATATTTCTGATTCAGGGGCTGATCAAAGAACTTATGTCTGTGGGTGGGCCTTGACGAAGTGTCTACAAAAAGTCGTCAAAGGTTGTAAAGATTGTAAAAGCAAACTACTGGGCAATTCGAACAATGAAATGTACAAATATATACGTGCCAAAGAATATTGCCAAAATAAGAAATGGCTTTGCTATCCCTCCGACTGCCTAGTAGCTTGTTTTCAAGAAATACAAGAAACAACTGTTGCATTTTTGAATAACGATTGCCACGAAAAGAACATCAAAGAAATAATAAAAAGTTTCATTGAATTATTCACCGATTTTAGTTTTATAGACTGTGAAATACATCATGAAAAAGTAAAACAATGTTTTGTTGACACTTCCATACATATAATTATTTATAGTTGGTGCAGGTCTATAAATAGAATATTAGAAGGAAAAATCACCTACGAAGGTGGAGATGTGACAAAAAACGCAGCTCAGCTGTATTACAACAAATACAAAACGAAAAAATATTAAGTCGTTTGATGTTAATAAAATGACACTAATCTGAACATCTTATGTGTTTTTTTTAATTAGGTGAACCCACCCCCAGCTGACCCTAAACAGACTCGCTCTACAGATTGTCCTAATTTCTCAGTTTCTGGTACTTTTGACTTCGTTCACTATTGAAGACAAAAGTAATTTGTAAATAAGAGAAAAATACTAGGACAACAAGTTGAGTAAGATGTCTGTAAATTGAATAAGAATAATAAATCCTCATTTGTATACACCTACCTATAGGTATACATACTTATTAGTATACATACCTATATGTATATTAGAGCCTTAGTTCACCCACCAAACTCAAGGTGGCACCACTTTCCGTACATGCAAATTTTACCACAGAGTTGTTACTCTTTCCGTATATAGTTACTCTACTCTTTGGTCATTCCGCGCTCAGACGCGCTCGTGAAAGCACTGGTGTAACGATTTTTCGCAAAATAATATTTACGTACAGAAGTGTGTGCTGTATTATTGTATACTGTGGGTGGACGAAGTTGATACTTTTTCGGACCGAAATAAAAGTATGATTATTGGAATTTGTTTTAAAAATAAATACATAGTTGTAATTTTTTTTATAAATAATGGTTGTAGATTACGGATAAACATTGTGTAAATAATTATATTATCTTTAATCAAATTGAAATGGCGGAAATATTTTTTTTCGAGATAATCGATACATAGTCAATTTTGGGGTTTTTAGGGGTGGTGATTACGTATGACATAATTTTTTAAATCCAAGATGGCGGGTGTATTTTTTTTATAAAAATTCGACATTGTTATCAATTGTGGAGGTGTTGAAGGTGCTGTTTACGAATATACCATCCAATTTTTGATTCATGATGGTGGATGTACATTTTGGTGATAAATCGACTTAGTTGTCAATTCATAAATCTGTCTGTCTGTCTATCTGTCTGTCTCACCTGGATACCTCAAGAACTACTAATGCTATCAACTTGAAATTTAGAATAGTTTTAGATGACGTTTGCCCAACTATTTTGCAAACGAAAATCAATTTAAAAAAATATACCTTTTTTGCAAAAGGGACTGAAAGGGGGTCTTAAAAAATTTAAATGGGGCTACTAGGGCATGTGGGGTATCATATTAAAGAGCGCTGTTTGCACCTTCTCAAAAAAAATGTAAGCAGCATAGTTTCCGACTTGATGCAAAATGTAAAAAAAAAAACCGTTTTTATAAAAACAGATTTTTATCTATGCAAACTTCGGAGATAAGGAGGGGCCTTATCTCCGAAGTTTGCATAGATAAAAATCTGAAATTATTCCATGTGATAGAAGTTTATGTAAACATTACAGGAAAAATAATACGATGTCTCTAATTAGCACAGTTTTTCAGAAATCATCAACATCATATACAACCTGTTTTTTTTGATATCCCATAACTCTAGGGTTATATTCTGTAGGTAAAAATAATACTAAAACTCCTAGAATAGGTGGTCCAAAAATGCATCGTTTCGGAGATATCATCAGTCATAATTAAATTAGGTCAAAAATTGTCACCAGTATGACGAATCTTTACTTTTGCGAGGTTGCCAAACTTCGCAGTAGTGTAGTAAAAAATAAATAGTAAAATAAAATATGTAGGTATGTTGGTATCGGGGCTTCCCGGCGGCAGCTAGTGAAGGCAAAGCTACCTTGTCGACGTTGTCATATTTCACGTAAGGGTGTTTTACATTAATAATCGTGACTTTGCCGAATTATTTTGTATGAAAAATGAAAAAAAAAAATAACGAAGGATTGGAACATAACTCATATGCCAGTTGATTCTTTGATATGGCCTCAATCATACCCTAGAGTTATGGGATATAAAAAAAACACGTTGTATACGTACGGAACCCTCGGTGCGCGGTGCGCTCTTGACCGTTTTTAGGGTTCCGTACCCAAAGGGTAAAATGGGAACGGGGACTTTAAAAATAAATAATTAAATTAAAATAAAACAAATATTTAAGGGGGGCTCCCATACAACAAACGTGTTTTTTTGCCATTTTTATAGATAATGGTACGGAACCCTTAGGCGTGAGTCCGACTCGCACTTGGCCGGTTTTATTTTTATTTTCAGGAGCCAGAATGCGCAATAAGAGAATATAAGCCAAAAGGCACAAAAATAATCGAGATTGATTTCCTTTTTGAGCAGCTAATCCTTGTAGGTAGCCACACTTCTCTTTTTGATCGCGGCGTGAAGTATCTCATCATGAATAAAGACGAAAACAAGGGTTAACAAGATGCTTATACAGTGAACATTTAAAGACTGTAGCTTTAACCGTTTGGCTGTAAAACCTGTGTGATAGACGGACACGTGAGTGACAGCAATAGTGCTCCGTTTGGACCCTTCGGGTACTTAACCCTAGAAAGAGCTGGCCTTCATTCTAAATTTGAACTTCTTTGAAACATGAAATGAAAATATACTTTTTACTACCTACTTTGGTTTTAATTTTTATCAAAAGTACTGAAATCGCGCCCCAGTCTCTGTAAATAAAATACTTACTATTTTCATAACGGAATGATTATTTTTAAATACCACAACGAAAGTCTACGATAAACTCCCAGGCTAGTATTTGATTATGTAATGCTCAAACATTTGCCAGCAAAAATAATATTTACAAGTACCTACTTACATCTTTTCTAACTAATAGTAGCCTGTTGGATAATCGTAGGTGTTCCTAGTAATAGGTCGTTAGTTTGGGTTGTTAGTTTATGTAAAAATATGGTATTTAATCCATATGGCCAGCGCTTGAAATTTTTCGGTACCTACCTACGCTACGTAATGGCTGATGAATTTTAAAAATACTAAAAACATAATTATCACGCAGAAAGTACTTAGTCACAGTTACTAAAATTCGATTGCAAACTTACAACTAAGTTTACTCAATCAATACCAGTAAAATTAAAAAAAATATACCTTCAAGTACCAAGATTAGTTAAGTTACGTATAAAATCGAGCGGTCAGCGGTTTCAATGTGTGCGTGCGCGTAATGTTGTTGTGTTGCGATTCAGATACCTAAACTAGAGCGTGTTCAAAATGTGATAGCGTCCTTAATTCAGATATCTTATTCTGCTATATTTCTTGTTGTGCCATGCTATTGGCGATTTGCCCACCTCGAAACACCTGTCCGTAGCCAACGAACAGTAAACCGCGAAGATATTGCCGTATTTGGAGTAATGACGACTTTATTTTTACGGAGCCTGCCAACGTCAAGAGGGGTAGGTACTAGTGCGTTTTCCATCAGAGATCAGAACCACCATGTTCTTGAGAAGGCCGAATCCGTTAAAGCCTAATATATAAAATAACCTTTCCACTTCCCAGAGCATGGACAGCATGGATATCTACCAGGATATCCAAATAATATGTTACGCCAATAATAGAACAAAAGTAATAAACTTGACCTCACCTCTGACGCTGACCACGCCTTTTGCTCAAACGACGTCCAGATGATGGGTCCTGCAATGTGAAGCGATTTGTAGTTTCTGGAGCCACTCTCAAGTTCCGAGAATCTACGGACCGAGCCTTGCTCACCTGTTTATGAAAATTTTTAGTTTTTAGGTAATGTTTTTGTATGGATAATACAACGTGCTGCTACAGTAGCTACATTAATTTAACACACTGGTAGGGCTAGTGACCAGTAACCATAAAAAAAAAATAAGTTAAAATAATTCGTAAATAAAAATAAAAATAAATCAAACTAAATATTAATAAAGTAACCAAATTTGGGACCACTCTGTACGAAAATTTATTCATAGCGCTACTTACTAGCTGGCTTACGTTCGACTCGCGGAGCGGCAACGTGTCTGGTTTCGTATGCTCCAATCAAAGCGATCCGCGGTGCGAGTGCAGCGCGGAGGTGCGGTGTGCACTTATCATAGTCTCATATTAGCTAATATTCACATAGCCACTATCATCATGAATGAATACTTTTATTAAATTGTCTTTATTTCAAACTTGTACCGCCTTATTACAAAACAAGATTTATATTTAACCATGCAGCCAGTTTTTGTAAAAAGAACGTAACAGTGATTGAAATACCGTTCTTTATACAAAACTGAAAACTTAGTTTGGAACTAAGTTGACAGTTTTGTGTTTAGGAACTTTACCATAGTCGGAATAAAGTTCGAAATTCAATAATGGCTCCATGTTTTAAACTTGGGTCTGAAGATAAACCTTGTTTTGTAATAAGGGGGTTTAAGTTTTAGATGAGACCACCGCGTTGGCGGATACAAAGGGCTAATAGGCATTTCATGTTATGATACACATCGTCTTAATAACGCGACATCACGAATTCACGATCACTGGTTTACACAAGCACTAATGACACGAATAAAAAAATAAAAAAATCATTTATTCAAACTAGGCTGAGAATCTGCACTTTTCGAACGTCAAAAATTAGATGAGACAGTCCCCCAAAAACGCCCACCCTTCACCACTTCCTAGTGCTTTAGCTGGGATGAAGAAGTGGCGCAACAAACTCCCCAGCAACACAGCTGTCTGTTCGCATATAAAACTTGAAGCTATACAATACAATATAAAATAATTTGCATTACGCAATACAAAACGTTAAATTAAATGATTTGCCTTATGTTAGCTTGCACACACCATTATACAATATATATATATATATATATAATAATCGTCGAAAACTATACTCAAGCAGAAAT
Organism: Tiliacea aurago; assembly: GCA_948098905.1. Classification (NCBI taxonomy): domain Eukaryota; kingdom Metazoa; phylum Arthropoda; class Insecta; order Lepidoptera; family Noctuidae; genus Tiliacea; species Tiliacea aurago. The sequence goes on from OX402590.1 coordinate 11,974,605, forward strand.
AACGTAAACAAAACGTATCTAAATAAAATCCTCCAGGCATAATGGGCGTGCCCGCTTAAATAAAGCTACAGCTATAACTCGAAGTCACAAATGATAAACTAGCACCATCGAAGTAAAATAAAAACAGTTAATTATTAATAACAATAACAAAAGCAGCACCCGTTCACGAGCATAACGCAAAGATCAGCCATCACACCCCTCGCCATATTTGAGGGAAGGAGGCAACCCGACCCCCGACGCTACCGCTAGCAGTGAGATCTAAGGGAGCATGACGAACTTGCTGCCGGTTGCTCAGGCAAGAATAAAGTGTCGGGCGGGAATGACAGAGCGCTCGCGGTCATTCCTGGGCCCCTCCCTGACGGGGGGGGCGTGTCGGGCCCGCCTGCAAGGCGGGCGGTCGTCAGCGGGGGACTGGATGTTATGGCTCTGCCGGATTCCCAGTCCTCCCCTCCTTGCAGACGAGGTAGGAGCGCCGCTGGGTCGTTTAGTGGGTATACCGGATTTTCCGGGGAGTCCCATACCCCTCCCACCCTCCCATCCCCCGATGGGTGGGTATGCGTAATGCAAGCGACCAACTGTTCTTATCGTTTAAGAAGTCGTTGATAGAATAGTATGCCTTTGAACAAAGATTGGATTTAACTTTAAACGCATTAAAAAGCAAATCTAGCAACGAAGAGGGTAGCTTGTTATAAAAAGTTATACCAAGTCCAACAAATGAGTTATGAACCTTATGAAGCCGGTGAAATGGAGCACGTAATTTGTCCTTATTTCTGGAATTAATATTGTGGAGATCACTGTTTTTAGTGTATAAGTGTATATTTTGCCTAACATACAAGATGTTGGCGAAGATGAATTGTGATGCCACCGTGAGAATACCAATATCTTTAAAAAATCTCTTAGAGAAACTGGCACCCAGCTGGTAAATTGCTCGAACAGCTCGTTTTTGAAGTACAAATATATTTTGAATGTCAGCGGCTTTACCCCACAGCAGAATACAGTAGGACATAACGCTATCAAAATAACTAAAATAGACTAAACGGGCTGTATCAACGTCAGTGTATTGTCTTACTTTCCTGACGGCATATGCGGCCGAACTGAGCCTTCCCGCTAGGCTTGATATATGTGGTCCCCATTAAAGTTTGGCATCTACTGTTATACCCAGAAACACTGCCGAGTCTACAGTTTCAAGCACCTCTTTATCTAAGACGATGTTGGGATTTTGGTCGTAAACCAATCCGTAACCATTGAGAGTGCAATGTTTACGTCGTCAAAATCTTGTCTATTCCTTTCTACTTTAAAAATAAGAGAGGTATCATATGCAAACAGTACAACGTCACAGAAACCCTTTATATAGAATGGTAAGTCATTGATATATACCAAGAATAAGAATGGACCCAGTATTGAGCCTTGAGGTACACCTAACTGAACTGGTAGCTCGGAAGATTTCACACCATCAACATTACCCACACCATCACCATACACATTGGAACCTATTATTTAAATATGAATTTATTACTTTAAGAGCTTCGTTTTGGACGCCGTAATGACGTAGTTAACGCAAAAACGTGTCATGGTGCACGCAATCAAAGGCTTTGGAGAGATCACAGGAAACTCCAATAGCATTTTGCGAGTTCTCTCAAGCGTTAAATATGTGTTTCAGCAGTGCAACACCCGCATCTGTAGTCGAACGACCTTTTGTAAAGCCATATTGTTCATTATGAAGGAGGCTGTTTAAATTAAAATGTCTTAGCAACTGCTTGAGTATTAACTTTTCAAATATTTTGCTAAATGCAGGTAAGATAGAAATAGGCCTAAAATTGCCAACGTCATTTTTATTACCTGATTTAAATAAAGGTATGACTTTACTACTCTTCATGAGGTCAGGAAAAGTTCCCAAATCAACACATTTATTAAAAGTAACAGCTAGATAGGGGGGCTACGATGTCTATTATATTACTTAACAGTTTAATGGAGATACCCCAGTAATCACCAGTGTTTTTAGACTTAGTGTGTTAAAAACATTAACTACATCATGAAGAGTGTTTGAAGCTAAATAAACGACTACATTTAGGTACACTACTATGCAAAAGATTTTCAGCTTTCGACGGGGATGAATTTAAGGAGCGAGTCGTAGTTATAGGTATGTTGGCAAAAAACTCATTGAATGCCTCAGCTACGTCAGCTGCATTATTAACTAATTTGTTTTCGACCATAATCTCAAGTTGTTTTTCTTGTTTAACAGACTTACCAGTTTCATTATTAATAATTTTCCAAGTATTTTTACTTTATTATTAGATTTTTTAATCGTATCGCATAAAAATTTAGATTTAGCAAAAAAACTCATTTTTTTAATAATTTTTGACATACTCTAGAAAAGGAGTATCAAATCTATATTTTTTTAAACCATATAACTCGTATAGTCTCGCTCTATTTTTATAAATACCTGGAGTAGCCCATTGGTTAAAGCCAACGGAGGTACCATTAATGTTAATTGTTTTAGTCTTGAAAGTAGATTGGTACTCTTTTAATATAATAATAGAAGCCTCCTTGTCGCATAAGATGTACCTACTAGGTAGAAATCTAACAAAAACAAATCAAAGCGTCTTTATCGCAGTACTTTAATTAAATACTGTCCTAATTACACAAAATTAAATAAATAAAACAATAGGTAGGCGATTTTTTCGCGGAAACGTTCACCATAACATTACGTTGTCGTAATATTTTGTGCGCACGAGTATGAAGAAGTGTGTCAAGGACACGGGCCCGAGTAGCACTGGAAAGGAGACCTTGAGTTGGAAGCGCGTGGCCGGTAGAGAGGGGACGCCGCGCGCCAGCTGCGCGGCCCGCCCGTTCGCCGCGATAGCGCTCTCTCTTTCCGTATAGTCTACCTACTTTGGTACGTTGTTCGCTTATTTCTTTCATAACATCGCATATGATCCGTGACCCCGGCAAATGACCTCTGCGCTACAGTTCTTTGTACAGGTTGCTCCAAGATGAAATTTTAGAAAATTGTAAATAATTCAATAAATAAAAAAGTTTAACGAAATTAAAATATTTTCATTAAACGTAAAGGCGAAACTGTATAAGTGTGTTACAATTAATGTCGCCACTAAAGCGGCACGTTGTATATTAGATATGGACTTACCTTATCCATAAACTTCTTTATCAACTCGGGGCAATTTAAGTTGTTTTCTGGTTCCCAAGAATCAAATTTACTCGACCATCCTTTCCAATGAATAAAGAACTCCCTCTTTCCATTCTTCTTGTGACGAACCTCTAATATGCGTTCAACCTAAAATAAGGAAAATAATTTTAGGGAATATGCATGTAATTGTTTTTTCACTTAAGACGACGATAACCGACTTTTAATGATTTTATACTGAAGATCACGTCTAAACGAGTAGTGTTAATAATTTGAAAAAAATATATGTTAAATTATAGCATTTTCTCAATATGTGTGTTTCAAAATATGTGAATATTTTAGATTATGTTTATATTACATAGTGAAATTAATTTGTAAAATCATGTCTAACGCGGATAAAAAACTGAAAATGGCGCAAAATCTACCAAGCGTATTTTTCTGCAATCTTCACCAATTTAAAGGTAATTTAATTATTGATCTTTTAGTATACGCGTTTTAGTAAAATACCTTTTGTTTTGTGTATAATAAATTAATAATGCGTCAAATTAGGGACAGCGCTCCTTGATGGGCGAGTCCTATTACTGGCTGAACGTACGAAGCGTTGCGTAAGCTCAGTACAGAACACGCAAGCTAACCACTCAAAATCACTGGCATATATCTGAGCCTTAAGGCAATAGCGCCAGGGTTGCCCGCGAAATTAAAATTTACTTCATTTTTTGAAATTTGCTTTGCAGGTCAGTATTGGAATGTATGTTGATCCAAATAATAGGTTGGGGAAAGTTTCTTCGCATTTTTAGGGTTCCGTACCTCAAGAGGAAAAAACGGAACCCTTATAAGATCACTTCGTTGTCCGTCTGTCAGTCTGTCAAGACCCTTTTTCTCAGGAACGCGTGTAGGTATCAAGTTGAAATTAATATCAAATACGTAAGTCCATGGTCCCTTGGAGCTCTAAAAAATAAAAGCTTCTAAGTCAACGCAATAAAAAAATACAGTGATTTAAGCGCCATTATTGCGACATATTTCGATACTCGCATATAAATCAAAACCTACAGGGTACTTCCCGTTGACGTTGAATCTTGAAATTTGGCAGGAAGCAAGGTCTCACAGCACAAGTATTGGAAAAAGTCCCAAAATTGTAAACTTGTAGTTTTATCACATAAAAAAATTGTTTTTGCGATTACAAACTTATATTTGCAGTTTGAGAATTGACTGTGACGTATATCGATGTATGGGAGAACATATTTTTCAACTACAATGTTAAGTTTGTTTTTTGGATAAATTCATCCTAACTACGGAACCCTTCATTGTGCGTGGTCCGAAACGCACTTGGCTGGTTTTTTTTAAGAAAATTCAAAACATTTTTTAATATAGTTTATTTACATTTAACTAAAGTATGTAGGTACCATTTTGTTCGATAACTTTTTGCCATCTTGTAGGTATGGACATGATCCCATTGCTATAGAAATTTTGGGACTTCTGATCAAAATACCGCGACAAGTGGTTTAGGCAGTCCTCTCGTGATGTTAACCTGACACTGCCTAAAGAATTCTGAAGAGACCGAAACAGGTGGAAATCTGAAGGTGCAAGGTCAGGACTATACGGCGGATGCATTAACACCTCCCAGCCAAACTCTCTTAATTTTTGCTGAGTGGCTAAAGATGTGTCTAGCTGTCTAGCGTTATCATGATGAAAAACCACACCCCTTCTGTTGATTAATTCCGGCCGCTTTCTCTCAACTTCTTGCTTTAATCTCATCAGTTGTTCGCAGTAGAGTTCAGAATCGATGGTCCTGCCTGGTGGTAACAGCTCATAATGAATAATGCCCTTCCAATCCCACCACACACAGCATCACCTTGTTGCGAGTTAACCCGGGTTTCGCCACAGTCTGTGAAGCCTGACCGGCCTTTGACCACGACCTTTTTCGCACTTTCTTGTCGTACGTGATCCACTTTTCATCACCAGTTATCAGCTTCTTCAAAAATGGTTCGGTTTCATTACGTCGTAATAAAGAATCACAAATGAGTACACGGTTCATTAGGTTTCTTTCAGTGAGCTCGTGAGGTACCCAAATATCGAGCTTTTTTGTGTACCCAGTTTTTTTCAAATGTGCCAAAACTGTTTTGTGGTCAATTCCCAGTTCTTCAGCTACGTCGTAACTACTGATATGCCATCTTGCTCCACTTTTTCAAAAATGGCATCCATTTTATCCGTAATTGGGCGACCAGAGCATCTTTGACATCAAAATTTCCGGATTGAAAACGCTTAAACCAAATTTGTGCTACTCTCACAGACACTGCACTAGGTCCAACAACATCGCATTTTTTTTTCGCGGCTTGTGTTGCTTTTTACCTTTTTTGAAGTAAAATTTTAAAATGTATCGAATTTCTTCATTAGATTCACTCATCTTGACAGTACGAAAAACAAATGAAAATCACACATTTTCCTCATTTGAATTTGGAATTATGTTCTTTAAAATTTAAACTTTCAATGATACCAAAACCAGCCAGATACAAAGAGATTTTATTACAAGTACATACATACTATAATGCGAAAAGACTTTTTCCCCAACCTAATATATGATTCGCGACCGTAACAAATATGTATTTACAGAATTATAATCATTAAAATCATCAATACAACTCTTTCGTTCTTTTTTATGACCCGTAAAAGAGTTAGGTGAAGGTGTACCTATAGTACACACAAACTATGAAAAACAAAGTTATTTTTACGGTGTTACCGTAAATATCCCTTATCCCAAAATATATTTTCTTAACTGCTGGCTTGCTTCCGGCAACGATCGTTTTCAATACTAAAATTCGAACTTTGATCTTGGCAACAATCTTTGCCAATATTCAATTTCTGTTAAACGACTTCAAACTGTATTCTATGTAAAGTCCTTCCAAAACGTTTTTAAATCATAGGCTTATAGATTATCTAACATCTTGACGCAAGGTTGCAACATCATAAAACCAATTTTTGTTTACAATGAGAAGTGAAGTTTGAAGTAGCCATTTTGTGATTTTCTGTGCTCATCGGTATTCTGTGCTCCAAGCAAAAATGCCGTATTTATTCTATACCCTAAGTCATCAATTCAGATAATTTTAGTAAACAAAGAAATGTCACTGTCAAAATGACAGGACAGTGCTGCAAAACAATTTATCATATATCAAACTTAACAAAAACACAACAGAAACAAGGAAATATAACAACTAACAACAAAATGAAACACTTAAAACCGAAAACTTATAAAAATTAACACGGTATGATAATTGTTTAATTATTATTTCTAAAATCAGTACATAAAAGCCAATATAGCCTTGTTTTCCGCCATTTTATGTGAATTACCATTAAGACGATATTTTTTTGATCTGTTATCACCTTTGTTTACATAAATTATCTGAATTGATGACTTAGGGTATAATTTATTGGCTTTTACTAAAGTTAATGTATCAAATTAATCTAGAAAACCTGTTCTATGGTATTTCAATATTTTATTCAATAATACTTTAAATTAAATGTGCTAAATCAAAAGAGTCGGACGCGTCTTTGTCGACGTTGTTTGTTTACGTATTTTAAGGTGGTAATTTATCGTAAATACATACAACTGCGGGAAACTATGTGTGAAATAATAAAGTTTAGACATAATTTTAGCCATAAAAGGTAAAATGTCATATCAATATCTTGTGGATGTGCTGGATTACATGAATATTGGCGACAAGTGAGTACGTTGTAACTAAATATTGCTCTGGCAGCAATCGTTTCCAGAAAGCAAAGTAAGTTTCACTGTCAGGGTTGTCACATACATATTAACTTGCGGCTTTTTTACCCGACCACGACAAAGACGGAAGGGGTTATGATTTTACTATCGTTTAATTGTGATGCACAAATAAGTGTTGGTTGGTGACTTGATTTTACATGAATTGTTTTATTTTTGTTTTTAAGAAAATTGCATTGGTTACTGTAAACGACAAGTTAACCTACCCAATATTTTTTTTTTATTTTTTTTTTATCGACAACCTCAAATAACAAACTAACAATTAACAACAAAAAAAAAACCGTTGCGTGCAGGCCAAATTACGTCATCCCCACCGCTGGAGACGACGGCCGGGCGCCAGATGTTTGTAAACAAAGGTTTTTACGACTTACTTTCTTCGAATGATGCTTACAGTGGTATGTTTGTCAGAATGTTAAAATCAAATTTTATTATACCGATAAGTAACAAAAAATTGGTCAGAGGCAACCCTAGCTTCTACAGCCGCCATCTTGCGAACCTTGAGGCTCATTCAAAGTTGTTGCGAATTTTCAGACTGAAAGTCGTCGTAAGTATTAGTTTTTAATTTATTATAATATAAATCTAACAATGTGTAGTAGTTTTTTGCCATAAATTTAAACTATAGAATTAGATCTATTCATCACATGATTTAAACTGGTTAAATGAGAGCCTAGTATCGTCGTGATTTTAGTTTGAAATCACTATCTTTTTCTTTTAATAAAACACTACCTTTGGGTTTTTTGTCAGCTATCTCAGGAGTTTATATAATTATGGAAAACTTTTCACATATTATTAAAGCTAATAAACTGGCCTTTCTCAACGAAGTTCTATTTTTGTTCTAGGTTTTATAGTTTTAGTGTGAATCGGTAATGATTGAATGTTATAATGAGGGTGGCCGCGCCAAGTGTATAGTGTCAAATTTTATGAGCAAAGTTCGACGGTTTTGTTGCAATCGAAAGCAAGCGAAATATTAAATTTCAGTCACTTAGAAACATCAGTCTTTTTAATTAAGGGATCGCAACAATACCACGCATAAGGCAACTAACAGCTTACGCGCTGTTTGCGACAGGGCTTTGAATAACGGTAAAATTTTCATAACGTTACCTTCATTTGACAGAGTTAACGTTAATATTAAAATAACGGTAATGGATTTAACGTTATTTATGCTACATTTTACCGTTAATTTATATAAACGTTACTTGTATTTTAACGTTAATTTTATCGTTACTTGTATTTTAACGTTAATTATCGTTACTTTTTAACGGTTAAGGTGGAAGTAGAGTTGCCCGAGGCGCGCGGTAGGCCGCCCGTTGTTGCGCCGCGCTGATGCCATGCCGATCCAAACTTTATCTGATTCTTACGCGTGAGAAGTGCTGGTAGTATAGTGAGCTGATTTACGGCCGAACCCAATAACTTATTTTCAGTTAAAGACAGATCGCTGTTGATGATAGACAGTATAATTATATCTATCCTCGGATGGCGTCTCACAATCATTGATAAAGGCTATCTATCTAACGTTAACAATAAGTAGGTTTCTCTACTTCACCCTCCCGTGCGTTCCATTACAACCAACATCACTTTAAAAAACATCATGTGTAATTAGGGTTATATTAAAACTTCTTTGTTTCTTACTTCTAAATAAGTTACTGGATTAAGATATAATTCTGTAGAGCCATATTTGTTATGGCCGCAAATCAAAATACAACCTGTTACTGACCTGCAAATTGCAAAAAAATTAATAAAATTTGAATTTCGCGGGCTACTGAACCATGGCCCGAACCAGGGCCGGACACAGCTTTGAGTGGATCTGTCCGGACAGTGCAAGCATGTGTCAGTAATCGTGTAGCTCAACTCAGTACTTACGGAGTCTACAAAGCAAACTATTTTCAAGAGTCATTACGAACCATCATGCGCGCAAGTTGACGACTTCCAGCCTCCCGAACAAGCCGGGTTCCTTAAAGGCTTTAGCACAGTAGACCACATACATACGCTGCGGCAGGTTATACAGTAGACCCGAAGAGTATAACCTGCCTATCAGTTTAGCGTTTGTGGACTACGAGAAAGCCTTCGATTCGATCGAGACATGGGCTGTACTGTACTGCAGTCTCTTCAACGATGCTGGATACATCGAATATCGATACATCGAGGCGCTGAAGTGTCTGAAGTGACCTCGAAACCTACCCTTCTGCAGTGAGGTGCGAGACATGGAGACGTTATCTCTCTGAAACTGTCCACCGCTGCACTGGAGCGTGTCTTCAAGGTTCTAGACTGGAAAGGGCTAGGCATCAACATCAATGGCGATTTGGCCAGTACATCACTCACCTTCGGTTTGCCGACGATATAGTTGTCATGGCTGAGACTATGGAAGACCTCAGTACAAAGCTCGATGACCTCAGTAGAGCTTCCAAAAGAGTGGGTCTTAAACTAGTCATGTATTCAATATTGGTACGTGAAATCAACAACGAGCCAAAATCACTATAAAATGTGAATGTTATCCATTTTTCAATTTTTTTCATTAATAATATTTCAAATCAACAACAATATATCAACATCATCATCATATTTTCAGCCGAAAGACATCCACTGCTGGATATAGGTCTCCCCCAAGCACCACCACTTCGACCGGTTCTGTGTTTCCCGCATCCAGCGGATACCTACGGCCTTCACAAGGTCATCGGACCACCTTGTAGGAGGCCTTTCAAGGCTAAGTCTTCCGGCACGCGGTCGCCACTCCAGAACCTTTCGGCCCCACCGGCCATCTGCTCTGCGAGCAATGTCCCTTGCCACTGCCAATGCCCTGCCCACTGCCACTTAAGTTTGGCAATTCTTCGGGCTATGTTGATTACCTTGGTTTGCCAGCAGATCTCTTCAGTTCTGATTCGATCATGTAGGGAAACTCCAAGCATAGCCCTCTCCATTGCCCTGTGGGTGACTTAGCCTTCTGATAAGACCCATTGTGAGCGACCACGTTTCAGTGCCATAAGTCATCACTGGCAACACGTACTGGTCAAAGACTTTCGTCTTGATACACTGTGGTATGTGGGACGAGAAGATATTGCGTAGCTTCCCGAATGCTACCCAGCCGTGTCGCATTCGACGATTTACCTCTTTCTCGAAGTTGGACCTTCTTATCTGGACAGTTTGTCCTAAGTAAACTCGTCTACAACTTCGAGTGTAGCGTCTCCGATCTTCATGAGAGTGGGTGTTACATCGGCATTTGACATGACCTTTGTCTTATCCATGTTCGTTTTAAGACCCACTCTTTTGGACGCTCTACTGAGGTTATCGAGCATTGGGCTGAGGTCCTCCAAAGTCTCAGCTATGACAACTTTATCGTCGGCAAACCAAATGTGAGTGATGTACTCGTCAAGTCGCCATTGATGTTGATGCCTAGCCCTTTCCAGTCTAGAACCTTGAAGACACCCTCCAGTGTAGCGGTGGACAGTTTCAGAGAGATAACGTCTCCATGCCTCACACCTCGCTGCAGAAGGGTAGGTTTCGAGGTCACTTCAGACACTTCAGCGCCTCGATGTATCGATATTCGATCTAGCATCGTTGAAGAGACTGCAGTACAGCCCATGTGTCGATCGAATTGAAGGCTTTCTCGTAGTCCACAAACGCTAAGCCGAGAGACAGGTTATACTGTTCGGTTTTCTGTATTACCTGCAGTAGCTTATGTATATGGTCTACGGTGCTAGTCTTTACGGATTCCGGCTTGTATCAACATCCATAATTAAAACTATGCTAAATCACGACCATGGACTCAATATTGATTTAAATAACAAAAATCAACTGAGTGACTAATTGTAAGAACAAATCTAAAACATTGTGCTGTCATTTTCATTGCACGATGATAAGCACGATGTTTGGAAAATACATTTAGCGTTAAACGTATTTTTAATTATTCGGTCTGTAAAACAGCAAAACAAAAAAGCGATAAATAAACAAAAACAATCAAAACTAATGTTACATCTTAGGAACTTCAAATTATTATTTTACAAAATAATAAAGAAATAAAATATATAATAATAAAGTCTTTAAACTTCACGCAAACTCCACTAGTTAGTAAATATTCTATGAGATGGTAGTACTACTCCGATCGAGCCGCCCTACAAGCCTACAGTGTAGTTTCGCAGCCAAAAATCAAACATGTTCATTTTATTCGCATAATCTAAAGAACTATTCAAACTTGGAGGCGTCTCGAAAAAAAACAACTCACTATGGCGCGGACGGCGGCACAGCGGCAACAACATATTTAAAGTGATCCAATGCTAAGCGAGCGCACAAATATAAGCCTGCGGAACGGCAACGTAGCTAAATTACCGGTAAAATTAACGTTACTTTAGTATTTTGCGTTAATGTTAATTAACGTTATATTACTGATATTATTATCAAGTAACGTTAATTTTTTTTAACGTTAATGAGGTATCATTTCGAAATTAACGTTACTTATCGGTTATTATTTCGTTATTTGGTAACGTTAACAAGCCCTGGTTTGACAGCATTCAATTGGAGCGCGCCATGGTAGGCCTATTTAAGGCGTAACTCAGAGATCCGACGTAAGACTAAGGTTCAAGACGTAGGACTACGGGTAGCAGCTCTGAAATGGAGGTGGGCACGACACTTGGCTAGACGTGGTGATGTCAGGTAAATCCATAGAGTGGAGCAAAGCCTGCCGACAAACGGTCAAAATATTGTTGTCAGACCGATAGCCAGGTGGGTGAACGACGTACAGAAGACCGCAAGGAAGACCTGGTTGAGACTCGCACAGAGCAGGGTAGCATGGCACACGGAAGGAGGCCTATACTCAGCAGTGGGTGAAACAAGGTTGTCAATGACGATACTATCGCAGTCCATTATTGGACATAGGCCTCTACCAGGCTACGCTACTACACTTTCCTCCGCATTCCGCATCTAGTCTGTCCCAGCCACCAGCATTGTTTTTTTTTTCATGCCACCTCAATGGGGGAGTGCAACCCCTTATTATTTTTTATCGTAATTTCACTACAGCATTGTTTACTTTCTGTCAATTTTTTGTCGATATACTGCTGATAGTCACCAAGTAAAATGGCTCTGTGACATCCAGACGGATAACATGACGAAATTGTAAGGATTCCGTTTTTGCCAATGGCTACAGAACTCTGATAATCACCCTGTACATACAATTCTATTCATTGATAGTTTTCTTACTTCATACTCAGCATTTTCATCAGCATTACTACCATCCCAGTCATGTTTGGCCCTTTTAGCAGGTACTTTGGTTTCTTTTTTTGCTTTCCTTTTATTATTCTTCTTCTCTGGTTTACTTTCTTTGTTTTTAGAATTCTCTTTCTAAAAAAAAAAAAAACAAATGTAGAAATACATTAAACAAGATATCCAAAAGAGGGCATTCTATATTAATCCCTAACATTGGCTAAGTTCATACTAATACTTTACGGATCCTTGGCCTGAAATAAAAAATTTGAATTTGAATTATATTGGTGAAAGACAGTAAGAATAGTACACTCTTACCTCATCATTATACTTGCTAATTAGTTCAGGACATGATAAGGTGTTCTCAGGTTCCCAGGTATCATTATCAGCAGAATAACCCTTCCAACGTATTAAATAATGAAGTTTTCCTTTGATCTTCTTGGAGTCAACCACTTTTTCAACCTAAAATGTTAGTGCTATTTAAAATTGGCTACAAATAAAGTTCACTTATCTAAAATCTAATGCCGGGTACAGATTGGTGCAACGTAACATGAAATGTAACACACATTGAAACCAAATCGCCTAGTTCTTGATTCATTCATGTTACTTTTCACCAGTCTGTACCCAGCATAAGATTAAACCATAGGGATGAAATTGTAACTAAAACAAGCACCTGATTTTTTTCTAACATTTATGATAAGATAAAAAATATCCATCCATCCCACTAATATTATAAATATGAAAGTAACTCTGCCTGTCTTTCTGTAAACTTTTCACCTATCGTTATGAAATTTGACAGATAAAGACATACTGGCTACTTCTCAACACGGATATTTGTATTAAAGTATTAAAAAGTTATGAAGTACAAAATCATACAACAAAGAGGGGGACATTTCGAACAATTGTTAAGATATGTTTGAGTAGGGAGTGATTAGTAAGACATCGTAAATAGATTAATTCAATTATTGTAAATAGTGATGATTTACATTTTTAAAGACGCCAAGATGGATAATTGTAGAAAGTTATTATTGTGCGTGAGGTCCGCTGAGGCCGTCTTCGGACGGCTGAAGCGGTAGGTAAAGGCAGCATGAGCTGACGGTGTAAGTGAGGGTTGATCAGTTCGTTGGGGGTGGGTGGGCCGCCGATCGAGCACCCGATGTCGCACTGTAAGCCAGCCTTGCGCCCCTATATCTCTCTGGTAGTCCTAACGTTCAAGCTTCTTTTTATAGTGAGACGTTCCCAGGTGCGGGGTCTATGGAAGGTGGGAGCCAGAGAGATGAATTTTCTAAACTAAACTAACATGGATAATCAAAGGCCAGTTTAAACAATAATCACCGGAGTGGACGCGAAAGCCAATGAGAGTCCCAAGGGAGGTGCTTGCACTTCTCTCGCCCCTGGTAGCCTTGCAGCTAACGCTGCGGGTACCAGCGCGAGCGTTGATCCGGCTATGGCGAGAACCACAGCTAAGACCAAAACTAAAAAGTTCCTATTTAAACAAAGGACGTCGGCACTGATTGGGACCAGTACCGACCCTTCCCATATTCAGGCGAAGACTACGTCGGCGATTTATACCACTGCCGGTCCGACCCCCTCCACACAGACCCCGAAAAAAAAAAACCCCTGACACCGAAGACCTAATAAGTCTCGACTACGAGTTGGTAGGAAATGATCAACTCAACCCGCAACCGCGTAAACGGTTGGGGGGGCCTTGGCTTCACCGCCCGGGCTGTGAGAAAGAAAATCTCTCTAAAAATTACCCTAACCCTACAGTGGGAGACGTGCCAATAGGATGAATGGCTAGTAGGAAACTAGTCGGACCTGGCAAACGTTGTGTGTAACTGCCTTCTTGAGGGGATGGGCGTCACCCTTCTTGCAACTGTTTATAGCAGCCCATACTCGTGGGAACGTCATGGAAAATTCTCAAAATAACGATTAATAATAATACTACTAATCTACAAAGACAAACTCTGTTTCAGCAAACATTTCATCCTTGCATGTTTGAGAGAACAAGGAGCAACTCATTACCGACATCACCCAAGGAAAACCAAAAGCCTGTTGAAGAACATACAGTACTAAGTGACCCCGAAAACAAAGATACAGAGGAATGGCAAAAAGATAAATGTCCTGCTAGGAGAACCAAACGGAAAGAGACAAGCCCCATACAAAATGAAACAAATAAGAAGGCCAAGAACACCTCGGCATTTCAGATATCCACTCATAACAGCTTCGAAATCCTTAACAATGAACCTACAAAGGAAAATAAAACTGAAGTTAAAGAATACATACCAAAGCCAGAACCCATATTTGTGACAGGTGTCCTCAACATAGCATCCCTAAAGGAAATATTGAATAAACTCGTAGAAACTGATCTGTTCACCATGACTACACTAAGATCTGGACATGTTATCAAAATTATGCCAAAGACATTCAAACATACAAGGTCATCAGAGACAACTTCATTGCAAACAACATCTCACACTACACATATCAGCTAAAAAGTGAGAGAGATAGGGTAGTCTTACATGTGCTCCAAGCATCAGAAGATACCTCAGAAATATCAAAAAATCTGGAAAGCAGTGGACATCAAGTGAGACAAATAGTTAACATACGACACCGAGCTACAAAAGAACTACTGCCTATGTATTATGTTGATCTAGAACCAAAGCAGAATAACAAAGAAATCTTTAACATTAGATATCTGAATCAAATGAAAATCTCCTTTGAAACCCCATATAAAAAGAAGGAAATTCTACAATGTAAAAGATGCCAAAGATTTGGACATTCAAAAAACCAGTGTTACAGACCTTTTCGCTGTGTCAAATGTAGCAATGACCATCGGGCAATTGTTCTTTGGACCACAGCTAAGACAAGATTTTGCAAATGATAAGTTATAATCTGCAAAGCATTGATATTGCACATACAAAATAACTTTAACAGCTGGTTAAGTTAGTTTCGAAGTGGGTGAGGGTCCATGTCCATTGAGTTGGTTTCTTTCTGATTATTGACCTACACAGAAACAGGAACTGACTTTAAATCCAACAATGTAATGAAAAATTGCGTTTTTGACAAAAATAAAAGAGAGAGAGACATCAGCGCCATTTTTCCGGCAATTTGTAGGTCCTAGGATAGTGTCAATTAGTGAGAGTCGCAGTGCAATCGATTTAAAAAATCAGTAATAAGTAGATTTTTTTTTTTAATTAAAAAGCGCCTGTACCAGCACACCACTGACAGATCCTTTGCTAGTTTACGGACATAGTATCGTCTAGTGAGCATAAAATGATAATAAAATATTACTGTTTACAAACATAGATATTACAAACCTCATATTCCTCTTCGGCGACATTTTTCTCAGATTTTCTTTTTTTAGACTTGTTTTTTGCTTTGCCTTTTTTCTGAGATTCTTTGGTAGTGCTTGTCGAAACATCCTCATTTAGTTCGACATTTTCAGTCAATTCTGATTCGGGCTCTTTCTCATCTGGGTCAGCTTGGCGTTCAGCGTCGGCGGCACTGGCATGGTCATCATTATTAACTGACCCATTCGTGGATGATATCACATCATCATCCTCTCTGCGACTCTTAGATATCTTACGCATTATGGCGATATATTTTGTGACAATAATGTACGACAATAATAATGGTAGATAAACGTATGCAATAAAGTGACGCTACAGGAAAGGAGGGAAAATCCGTGGTAGGTACTTACAGGCACGCTTTAGCTTGGCTTGCTAACAAAAACACTATGCCCGGCCCAGAAAATGTTGCAAGTCGAATGAACTATTATTATATTGTCTATGGAAGGGAAAAAGTATGGTCCCTGGTACCAAAAGTATTGATGAAAATGTAAATAAATGGGAAAATGTAACTGTGGATGCCAATTTATAGTGTCACTTACAAATTAAGTGCTTTTATTTGATTATTCAAAACCGAAATTGTAAGTTTCAATCACATTGAGACTTCTTGAGATGAAAATGTTTTTCATTTCTCATGGAAGGCAACTGTCAACTCAATACTGTCAATTAATTGTGCTTTTTTTTTTAAAATGTATGGCATCTCGTAATAGGCCTTGAGAGGCCGTGACTACTTAAGGCGCAACTAGTCGATACTTTTTCCAACAACATTCTGCGCTCGAAGCTCGCTGCGGAAGGACGTGTGTTGCGCTGCTCTCGCTGTGCCCCGCACCGGGAGTGCTCTTTCGTGCCCGGTACGTTACGCTTGCGTAACGCTCTCGTAGTCGCCCCGACTACAACCGATCGTCAATTGATTAGATTGATTAATTTATTAAATAATTTAATCGAAAGACACCAGATCAAAAAAAGTGCCTTTTTCAAGGCAAGCGTTTCTTAACAGTTTGTTCAGAGAGTAGCTTCATTAGGCCCCTTCTGGGCAAAACCACAGTTTCGTGGTCCTCGGTGGAAACCTGACGGTGTTAACGAAACCGAGTGGGGTGTTGAGCCAAACGCACCCGCCGAACCCCTTCAGGGGGAGGCAGTAAATTGGACGGGTCCCAGAGTTAACTGGCTTTGGGGGATCTCCTAGTCGGCTCTGGTGGGTCTTTTCCTTCCACAGCTACTCACCTAGTGTCTCTAGGGTGTGTCTACACCCTTCGCGCTAGACTGGAAAGGGCCCCCTTGCACAATAAGATTGGCAACGGGATCACAAGCTTAGGGCTCACCAATAGGTTACACATCCTCCCTGTCTGCACCCGAAAGGGAGGGAAACACATCCCCGGGCCAATCTACCCGGGGAGCTAGGTATAGGGAACGATAGGTAGAAATTTAGTGGAGACGGCTCCAAAATTCCTCCCTACTAGAAACCCCCCCCTTAAACCGCTATGGAGGACGCCATTATTTTGGCGTTCTTCAGAGAGGTCCTTTTTAAGGACCCAGCTTTTTTGCAACGTTATGGAGTACAGCTCGCTCAACTAAAGAGCCAGCCTTCTGCTGGCATCGATAAGTTCAGCGATGTACTCGCTAATCAGCAGGCGGAAGAGGACTTCCAGAGTCCCTCCCCTAGCCCGATCGTGTCAATGGACACCACCGCACCCGCGGACAATCGCGCGCCTAGTCCGTGCAGTTCAGACTCCGAAGAGTCCAGCTCTTCCTCTTCGTCTTCTTCTTCTCCCTCTGCCAAGCCAGGGGTCCTAACCTCTGGACCTGGCAAGAGGAAGAAGTCGAAGAGTAAGTCGGGCCAGGCGACAAAGATAGTGGCATACGAGCGTCCCTCGACCCCTATCCCTTCTGCCCCCGTGGCATCCACCTCAGTGGCCCCTATCGCGGCCCCCCCTACCGTTACTCCGTCACCGGTCCCGGCGTCTTCCACGCAAGACCAAGACGGTTTCACTCTCGTTTCTGCTTCTAAGAAGGCTTCCCGTCCTCCGCCCATTGTCATCCAGGACAAGGGTAAATGGACGGAAATCTCAAAATGGTGTGTTGATCAGCGGATCAACTTCACCAGCGCGGTCAGTACCCAACCGGGTATAAAAGTCACAGTTCCCACGTCTAACGATTTTGGGGAACTAACCAGGACACTTCGGGTGAGAGGCATCTCATACCACTCATATACCCTCCCCGAAGAGCGTCAGACGCGTGTGGTGATCCGTAGGATCCCCAGTGAGATTGCCACCGCAGACATAAAGTCGGACTTAGAGCGACAGGCTATTCCTGTCCTCGAAGTCTACAGGATGCACCGCTCTAGAGACGGTTCACCATACGACATGGTTCTTGTCGTATGCTCTCAGGTAGAAGGGCATCACCCTATTTTCAAGGTCGCTTCGATCTGTAGCCTTAAAGGCTTTGATATTCAGAAGCCGCACAAGTCCAGCATTATTGGACAGTGCCATCGTTGTCAACTATACGGTCATGCGCAAAAGAACTGCTTCGCGAAACCCAGGTGCGTCAAGTGCCTGGGTGAGCATGGCACTTCTGAATGCTCACGACCGAAAGACCGTGCCCTCTGCACCGAACCTCCCAGTTGCGTTCTTTGCGGCCAACAAGGCCACTCAGCCAACTACCGTGGCTGCCATAAGGCACCTAAATCGTCTTCCTCAAAATTGACCAAGCGTTACGACGCGAGGCAACAGAGAGATAACCAGGGGGGATTCTCCTCCTCTCTGACCCAACCTCCGCAACGACTGAGCCCCCAAAGGTCCAGTCCGTGGAACCATTTTAACCCTCCTCCCCCCCCCCCTCAACCTCAACACATCCCACGGTTGATGGACCCTCGCCTTCGCGCTCATAGTGCTCAGCAGCAACAATCTACGCGTAGGAGCGCGCCTCTCGCGCCCCCAGTGGCCCGCGTGCCAGAGCCTGCTTCCAAAGCCGCTCCCCCTCTCAACACTCGCGCGCCTCCTCAACCCGCGGCCACTCCAGTGGTCGCATCACCTAACACCTTCGATGCGTTTAATGTGATCTCGAGCACATTTAACATCTTTCTTTCGTCTCGCGCCAAGAAAATGGCCAGCGAAACAATTGTAGCCCGAAACTCCTGCGATCTATCGGAGATCCAGAGAATTTATCACGCGTATCCCGAGATCACGCAAGCCCTAGAGTTCATCGCGTATAGGAACCATAATGTATAATACGGCCCCCGCGAGAACTAAACTCAGATTGCCTTGCTCAGAAAGCCGTTGGCATTGAAAAAGCCTAACTTGAGTGAAGTTAGGCTTTTTCAATGCCAACGGCATTAGAGAACGACGCGACGAAATCGCTGTGTTCCTCCGCGACCATCGGTTAGATATTCTCCTAGTACAGGAAACTCTCCTCAAGCCTTGTCATCGAGACCCGTCAATTGCGAACTATCGCGTAGTTCGCAATGACAGGACTCAATGCCACAAGGGCGGCACCCTGATTTACTATAGGACTCCTCTCCATTGCATCCCGCTCGATGCTCCGACAACTCTCTCGTGTCTTGAAGTGTCTGCATGCAAATTAGCAATGTCAGGTCATCAACCGATTACGATAGTTTCGGCTTACATGCCGCCCACCGCGACCACGAGCCGAGACGGTCTTCAACTGCTGTCTCACGATCTTTCGATTCTTTTCGGCCTGAGTGAATCCGTTATCATAGCGGGTGATCTCAACGCCAAACATCCGTCCTGGAATTGTAATACCACTACGTTTCAAGGCCAACATCTGTTTGACCTCACCACCGTTTTAAATTTCGATATCATCGGTCCAATGAATCCTACTCATTACCCCTATAACCCCAATCAATCCCCGGACATATTGGACATAACGCTCCTAAAGAATATCAACCTACGGTTGGATTCGATAGAGCCGATGGACGAACTGACTTCTGACCACCGGCCAGTCGTCTTAAGACTGGCCCCTCGCGACGGACTCCTTGACCCTGACCAACCCCCCCTCACGAAAGTAGTCACGGACTGGCGGAAAGTAAGCGACCGACTGAAATCCACCACATCCCCGATACTGGATTCGATCCGTGATCAGTTTGACTCGATCGCCGACACGACGGCCGCGATCGACTCACTCACGGAACACGTACAATCAGTCCTGAGCGATTGCTCGAAGCAGGTTCCGGCGATGGGGCCCCATCGCCGAAAGCTGCCGGACGATGTGCGTGAACTGCTGACTGAGAAGAACGCGGCCACTCGTGCATACAGTGTCTTTCCCTGTGACGCTAACAAAGTCTTCATGCGCCAATTACAAAGATCTGTAAGGAAGCGTATGAAAGAACTGCGTGAGGCCCACTGGGACAAGATGCTGGGCGAACTAGAGCCCACTCATCTTGCCTTCTGGGACCTTCAGAGGAAACTCAGGTCCCCGACAGTAGCTTCTATGCCCCCTCTGACACGACCCGACAGGACGATAGCATTCGACGACACCGACAAGGCTGAATGCCTGGCTGACACTCTCGAGACTCAGTGCTCGCCCAGCTCTCAACCAGTAGACCAAGCTCACCTCGCTGAGGTGGACGCTGAAGTCGAACGTAGGGCGAATCTCCCTCCGGTCGAAGACCCTGATTGTCCTCTGGCTCCCGTCACTCCAGACGAAGTGCACGACATTATCAAGGGTCTGAAAACCCGTAAATTTCCCGGATCAGACGGAATCACCAACAGGGTGCTCCAGCTGTTCCCCGCTCACCTGATCATGCAAATGACCACCATCTTCAATGGCGCTCTTAGCAACAACATTTTTCCTCAAGCTTGGAAAAGTGCCACGGTCATCGGTATCCCGAAGCCCGGCAAGCCTAAGACCGAACCTTCCAGTTACCGACCCATAAGTCTGCTCAACGTCTTCGGCAAAGTCTATGAGAGGCTTATTTATAAGCGTCTCAGAGACTATGCCGAGACGAAGGGCCTCATCCCAAACGAACAGTTCGGGTTCAGATCCCAACATTCGTGCGTACAACAGGTCCACCGTATCGTCGAGCATATAAGCGCTGGCTTCCAGCGCGGGCTCATGACGGGTGCTGTGTTCTTCGACATTGCGAAAGCGTTTGACAAAGTCTGGCACAACGGCTTATTATATAAGCTCTACAAACTCTGGTGTGCCCGATCGTCTCGTGCTCATCTTACGAGACTTTCTGTCGGACCGCACCTTCCGCTATCGCATCGAGGGTGCGCTATCCTCCCCCCATCCGCTCCGCACAGGCGTCCCTCAGGGCTCTGTGCTGGCACCGCTGATATTCACTATATTCACTAGTGATATCCCCAAATGTAGAAAGGCGCAGATAGCTCTGTTCGCAGACGACACGGCCATCTACTACACCGGCCGCAGGCAAGACATGATCTCACGCAACCTTCAGGCCGAAGTCAACAGACTCGCGGCCTGGTTCAGGAAGTGGAGGATCGAAGTCAACCCCTGGAGGGTCCTATTCTGTAGGCCCCGGCGATCACCCACCCTCCCCCAACCGATCACCATATTCGGCAAGCCTATCCCTTGGGAGAAGCGAGCCAAATATCTCGATGTGGTCTTAGACCATCACATAACGTTCGGTGAGCACATAAAACAGGCGCGCTCACGCGCCTGGTTTGCTCTCGGCAGACTACACTCCGTACTCAACCCGCGCAGCAAGTTGTCCCTTAAGTGCAAATTGCCTATTTACACCGCGTGTATTCGACCGATCATGACTTACGCCTGCGTAGTCTTCGCTCACGTAAAGCCATATCACATCCATAAGATGCATACGCTTCAAAACCGATTTCTCCGTAGAATTACGAAGGCTCCTTGGTTCGTTCGAAACGAACAACTTCACGTAGATCTTAAGATGCCTACCATCAAGCAGTTTATGAAGCGCGTTGCAAAGCGCTTCTTCGAATCCGCGGAACGTCATCGCAACCCCTTGGTTGTGCAGGCCGCTAGTTACAGGCCTTCTGCCATTAGTCAGACTCGCCGACCGAGGCACACTCTCTTAGATCCGGATGACCCCATCACTCTCCTTCAGGAAAGCAATAGGGCCACGAGTACAGTGCACAAAATACACAAACCGACCTTCCGTCCTCGCCGCCGAGGTACCACGCGAACTTCCCGAGTAAATGTTAATAAAAGTCCTCCCCCCCGTCTCATGAATGTCGATGCGCCAGCCGCCCGGTTAGAGGCTGAGAGCGCCGTAGCAATAAATATAATATCCCCCGATAATAATCATGATCAAAATGTTGATCCAGCCCGTCCCCAAATTGTTACTAATTTTGTGATCCCCCAACGACGCCCTAAGCCGAGGTCCGTACCCCACAGGGGGTGCCCTTAATGCGCTGTCGTTTAGTTTTAATAAATAATTTCCGCCCTAGCTGGAGGCTTTAAGATTAAAAACCTTAGGGCAGCCACAGGAATATCCGGTTAAGTAGCAACGACCTCTCTAGGTCTGCTACGAGATACATAAAAAAAAAAAAAAAAAACTTTTTCCATACAAATTTCGGGGGGGTTTTACTCCACTGTTACACATTGTACATCTAAAGTAAAACATGATATCGTTTTGTCTTATTATTAATTTTGTCTGAACAGAAGCAGAATAGTAAAAAACAAAGGCATTAAAAAGTTATGAGCCAACAAAGATTCGTTCTTCCTGCTAATTTTAACGCAACTTTTAGCGTAAATAAGTAATAAAAGAAGTATAAAATCTCAAAAACAAAGCTCGTTCCGACAAAGCTCAATTGTCGAAGATTATAATAAATTTTATTCGTAATTGATTTATGCAGTAGTTTTTTCATAAAACCCCACCTTCCAAAGGAGTTTTCGTATATTTTTACGCGCGCGGTTTAGTATGAATCGTCGTGCACTGTGTTTGTGTGCGTGCTACTAGACGTTATGCGTGTAGACTAGCTTCTAACTGCTCATCACTGGTGCTATCTCTGTCGGACACGATGCTAGGTGAGACAGCGTGCTTTTTGGCCGCGCCCGCCAGTAAGTTCGAGCCCGCGACTAGTTGGCTCTTAAGGCGGGGTTCTTCGAGCGCTGTAGGCATTTAACGCTTACATCAGGCCCCGCAACGAGTAGCGATACGTAAAAAGTTACGATGCGCGGGAGAAACGCGCGCCAAGCGAACCGCTCAGAGTTCACCAACTCGAGTACCTAGGTACTAAGTTGCATGAGTTGCGTCACAGCATAGAGCATTACAGTAGATCAACTTGAATTCTCTTCTTCTAAGTGTGTCAATTGGCAATTATAAATTAAATTTCCTGTTTGGCCCAGAACAGAATTGATTAATAAGTATAAGTTTATTTTGTTTTATTTTCTAGTAAGTATTTTTGGAACGCAGTAAACGGGCAGAAATCGTACACGGTAAAATGCATTGCTACTTTCTCCCTCTCTATAGAAAAAGAATGAAAAACTGTGAATACTTATGGCAAAATGTAAATCCAAGATGGTGGCTGCGAATTTTTTTTAATGTTTGTCTACGGGCTAGTGATCTGCGTAACGCAATAAGGACCATCCCGGACTTCTTGGCGGGAAAGTGAAGTTCAGCAGTCTGTTTAATTTACCAAAATTTGTGTTTAGCCGAATATTAATGTGTAATAATGGTGGATTATTAACCATTAAGTGTTTGTGAACGTGCATTAGTGTTGGCAAATAAAACAAAACAGTGCAACTTCGCTTCAAGTTTTCTCAAGAAGTCCGCGTGAGGTCTCAGTAAAGTGCCACATCTTTACTGAAACTCAAGGGGAGTGGGCGGGGATATCATCATCATGCATTTATAATTAATTTCATCAATACTATACAAGAACTAAAACGTGACATTGGCTAAATGCACAAACCGTGCGAAGCCAGAAGGAAAAAAAAAAAAAAAAAGGACCATCCCGGACTTCTTGGCGGGAAAGTGAAGCGTCATGTTCAGCAGTTTGTTTAATTTTCCAAAATTTGTGTTTAGCCGAATATTAATGTGTAATAATGGTGGATTATTAACCATTAAAAAAAGTATTTTTTTTCTTAAATCTGTTGTTTTTATTAACAGTATACGTCAGATTAACAATACCCATATAAACGATACATTTGCGATATATTTTTATTTTGAGACACTAAGTGTTTGTGAACGTGCATTAGTGTAGGCAAATGAAACAAAACAGTGCAACTTCGCTTCAAGTTCTCTCAAGAAGTCCGCGTGAGAACTCAGTAAAGTGCCACATCTTTACTGAAACTCAAGGGGAGTAGGCGGGGATATCATCATCATGCATTTATAATTTATTTCATCAATATTATACAAGAACTAACTTGACATTGGCTAAATGCACAAACCGTGCGAAGCCAGAAGGAAAAAAAAAAAAAAAAAAGGACCATCCCGTCTAGGCATGAATTTCCGTGTAATACCTTTTGATGCGTTACCCAGATTGTGAGACTTGAGCAGAACTAAATCACCTACACTAATCTTTGGTTCTTTCTGGCGGGAGCCATCAGCTACATTTTTGCGAAAATCCTGATACTTCTCTACACGTTCCCTAAATTCAGAAAGAGATAAAATAAACGACCGCAAGTAGGGTGTGACTTGAGGAACGAAGTTTTCTTTGTCTAGGATACTGCGGAGATCTCGACTAACATCTAACGGGGTTCGCAACTCTCGTGCGAATATTAAATATGCGGAAGTTTTTCCTGTGGTGGAGCATACCGCGCTGTTCATGGCAATGCTAACATTTGCCAAGAGCTTAGGCCAATCGGTGTGGGTTTGTCTGAACTAACATGGACAGCTGTTCCGATTCCGGTCCCGATTCTTCCGCTCCGCTGGATTGGCCTCTGGATGGTATAACGGTATGAGCTCCTGCTTGACGCCCATCCCAGACACGCATTGCGTGCCATTGTCTGAAATGACACGTCGTCGTGGCAATCCATATCGGAGGAAGTAATCCTCCATGAGGGTGCGAGAGCAAGCCTCTGCGGAAGCTTCAACAAGTGAAAAAAGTTTTACCCACCTTATAGCTACATCCTCTATTAAAAATATCCATCGCTCCCCCTGGTCTCCAGGAGGAAGTGGACCAAACAATTTGCATTACAGGAGTTTGTAATAAGCCTGAGGGTTTTTGGTTTGATGGTTTATAACGAAGGCAATCGACGCAGCATTTTTTTAAATAATCTGTTGTATACCTGCGCATGCCTGCAAAATACTCGTAATACCTCTCCCTTAGTCGTTGGAGGGTCCGCTCAACTCCCTGATGGCCAGCAGTGGGTGAATCATGGAGCTCCTTTAGAATCTCTTCCATCATGGAGCTCGGCACCACCAACTGTGCGTCTTCTGCATCAGAATCAGGGTCATACCGATATAGAACACCGTGAGACATTACGTACTGACTCCCAAAGCCAAGGCTGGTTCTTTTTAGTCAGCCGCGTTAGTGGCTCAGCAATAGCGTAGGAGTATTAATGTTCTGTGGTCTGTACCTTTGAGTATATAAACTCGTACCTGTAGACGTGTCATGCTGCTTGGAAAAGTGCCACGGTCATCGGTATCCCGAAGCCCGGCAAGCCTAAGACCGAACCTTCCAGTTACCGACCCATCAATCTGCTCAACGTCTTCGGCAAAGTCTATGAGAGGCTTATTTATAAGCGTCTCAGAGACTATGCCGAGACGAAGGGCCTCATCCCAAACGAACAGTTCGGGTTCAGATCCCAACATTCGTGCGTACAACAGGTCCACCGTATCGTCGAGCATATAAGCGCTGGCTTCCAGCGCGGGCTCATGACGGGTGCTGTGTTCTTCGACATTGCGAAAGCGTTCGACAAAGTCTGGCACAACGGCTTATTATATAAGCTCTACAAACTCGGTGTGCCCGATCGTCTCGTGCTCATCTTACGAGACTTTTTGTCGGACCGCACCTTCCGCTATCGCATCGAGGGTGCGCTATCCTCCCCCCATCCGCTCCGCGCAGGCGTCCCTCAGGGCGCTGTGCTGGCACCGCTGATATTCACTATATTCACTAGTGATATCCCCAAATGTAGAAAGGCGCAGTTAGCTCTGTTCGCAGACGACACGGCCATTTACTACTCCGGCCTCAGGCAAGACAATATCGCCCGCATCCTTCAGGCCGAAGTCAACAGACTCGCGGCCTGGTTCAGGAAGTGGAGGATCGAAGTCAACCATGATAAGAGCCAGGGGGTCCTATTCTGTAGGCCCCGGCGATCACCCGCCCTCCCCCAACCGATCACCATGTTCGGCAAGCCTATCCCTTGGGAGAAGCGAGCCAAATATCTCGGTGTGGTCTTAGACCATCACATGACGTTCGGCGAGCACATAAAACAGGTGCGCTCGCGCGCCAGTTTTGCTCTCGGCCGACTACACTCCGTACTCAACCCGCGCAGCAAGTTGTCCCTTAAGTGCAAATTGCGTATTTACACCGCGTGCATTCGACCGATCATGACTTACGCCTGCGTAGTCTTCGCTCACGCAAAGTCGTATCACATCCATAAGATGCAGACGCTTCAAAACCGATTTCTCCGCAGAATTACGAAGGCTCCTTGGTTCGTTCGGAACGAACAACTTCACGTAGACCTTAAGATGCCTACCATCAAACAGTTTATGAAGCGCCTTGCAAAGCGCTTTTTCGAATCCGCGGAACGTCATCGCAACCCCTTGGTTGAGCAGGCCGCTAGTTACAGGCCTTCTGCCATTAGTCAGACTCGCCGACCGAGGCACACTCTCTTAGATCCGGATGACCCCGTCACTCTCCTTCAGGAAAGCAATAGGGCCACGAGTACAGTGCACAAAATACACAAACCGACCTTCCGTCCTCGCCGCCGAGGTACCACGCGAACTTCCCGAGTAAATGGTAATAAAAGTCCTCCCCCCCGTCCCTTGAATGTCGATGCGCCAGCCGCCCGGTTAGAGGCTGAGAGCGCCGTAGCAATAAATATAATATCCTCTGATAATAATCATGATCAAAATGTTGATCCAGCCCGTCCCCAAATTGTTACTAATTTTGTGATCCCCCAACGACGCCCTGAGCCGAGGTCCGTACCCCACAGGGGGTGCCCTTAGTGCGCTGTCGTTTAGTTTTAATATATATAATTTGCGCCCTGGCTGGAGGCTTTAAGATTAAAAACCTTAGGGCAGCCACAGGAATATCCGGTTAAGTAGCAACGACCTCTCTAGGTCTGCTACGAGATGCCATTCATAAAAAAAAAAAAGAAAAAGTGTCATGCTAGTTTATGATGCGCCTTGCAAAGCGCTTCTTCGAATCCGCAGAACGTCATCGCAACCCCTTGGTTGTGCAGGCCGCTAGTTACAGGCCTTCTGCCATTAGTCAGACTCGCCGACCGAGGCACACTCTCTTAGATCCGGATGACCCCATCACTCTCCTTCAGGAAAGCAATAGGGCCACGAGTACAGTGCACAAAATACACAAACCGACCTTCCGTCCTCGCCGCCGAGGTACCACGCGAACTTCCCGAGTAAATGTTAATAAAAGTCCTCCCCCCCGTCCCTTGAATGTCGATGCGCCAGCCGCCCGGTTAGAGGCTGAGAGCGCCGTAGCAATAAATATAATATCCCCCGATAATAATCATGATCAAAATGTTGATCCAGCCCGTCCCCAAATTGTTACTAATTTTGTGATCCCCCAACGACGCCCTAAGCCGAGGTCCGTACCCCACAGGGGGTGCCCTTAGTGCGCTGTCGTTTAGTTTTAATAAATATATATATTTTAAGCCCTGGCTGGAGGCTGTAAGTTTAAAAACCTTAGGGCAGCCACAGGAATATCCGGTTAAGTAGCAACGACCTCTCTAGGTCTGCTACGAGATGACATACATAAAAAAAAAAAAAAAAGTGTCATGCTAATTTTCGTTATGACTGATTTTTTTTTTCCTTCTGGCTTCGCACGGTTTGTGCATTTAGCCAATGTCACGTTTTAGTTCATAAATAATATTGATGAAATGAATTATAAATGCATGATGATGATATCCCCGCTCACTCCCCTTGAGTTTCAGTAAAGATGTGGCACTTTACTGAGACCTCACGCGGACCTCTTGAGAGAACTTGAAGCGAAGTTGCACTGTTTTGTTTCATTTGCCTACACTAATGCACGTTCACAAACACTTAATGGTTAATAATCCACCATTATTACACATTAATATTCGGCTAAACACAACTTTTGGAAAATTAAACAAACTGCTGAACATGACGCTTCACTTTCCCGCCAAGAACGATTTCGTGTTTTGTCATTGATTGAAAATTTGACATTGGCATCGACATGACAATTCTTTAATGTAATGCAGTAGGTAATGACTTTTACTTCTTCAAGTTCATTCTGTAATAAATTTAATCACAGTATGAAAGCTAAGAAGATTCTAAAAATATATATCCATGGTTGACTAACCTTTGATCAAAAGAAACTTATGTTTGCTGGTGTTACTTGCAGCTTTATTTATGTTTGCTACTGAATTTCGCAAATAAGTGTGCATAGTGCAAATGAAAATCTTCAAATCATGACAAGCCGAGGAAGTTTTCAAAGCGCCCGAATGAACTATAAAGTGCAAAATGAACCACTTGAAAGTAAAGGTACCAAGCCAACCCGGGAAGAATCATCAATACTTGAAGTTTTTGTCTTAATGATCGTGCACATTTGTAAAAAGATATTGTTCTTTGACACCAATTTAAAAATAGCTGTTTATTTAGGAGCTCTCTTTCTACTATCTATTGTTGCAGACGTATTGACATTTCCCAAAACATACTTTTCAAGAAGTGATAACATATTTAATCAATATTTCGTGAAAATAGGATGGTTTTGGACACTGTTCATGACTGTGCCTTATGTTTTATTGACATCCTACACAACATGCTGTGGAAAGAAAAGGACAATAGCAATGGCACATTTATCAAGACTACTTGTCGCCACTGTGTTTTGGTATATGTGGACATCTGTTTTCAACATGATAGAAACTAGTTATGGGCGCTGTAATACTAAAATCTATGATAGCAAAATATCATGCTTAAAGAACGGGCATTTTTGGAATGGGTTTGATATATCTGGCCACTGTTTTATTCTTATTTATTCAAGTTTGGTCATGATAGAAGAAGCAAAAGCAATCAATGGCTGGGAAAGAATAAAAGACTACATACGAGATGAAAAGTATGCTCGCAGTATTGATGACAGATCTGCCAGTGTTAATCCTTTGAAGAATATTACTAACGATGAATTAACTATTCTAAAAATGTCATATGAGAACTTCACACCATATGTAAGAGGATTTTTTATAGCCATTGCTTTGTTGCAGTTGTTATGGGATGTAATGCTTGTATCGACAATATTATACTATCATATCATGGTGGAAAAATTTATCAGTGGTGTTATAGCAATACTGACTTGGTATGTTACATATAGAGTATGGTATACAATACCAAATATTTTACCAAATTTACCAGGAGAAGGTATATTTAGATACAATAATAAGAACAAACCTGTACCTACTACACCAGTGTATCGAAAGAGAAGTTCTACAAATGGCAAACATTTTATGGGGATGCCAATTAACGCCAACCAAGATTCAGAAAACACTAAAGAAGAAGCCAGGTAGTTTAGTAGGATTGTATATTTTGACGTATGGGTATTAGCCTAAGTAGTTTGGGGATAAATCTGTTTGGATTATAAGATTTCGAATCTTTAGTCTACAGTAGGTATGGTTTATGGTTGGTAATTTTTATAAATCTTAATTAAGTAAAAATTAAAATTTTGTATCTAATTTAATGATAGTTAGCAAC
Source organism: Tiliacea aurago (assembly GCA_948098905.1). Taxonomy (NCBI): domain Eukaryota; kingdom Metazoa; phylum Arthropoda; class Insecta; order Lepidoptera; family Noctuidae; genus Tiliacea; species Tiliacea aurago. The sequence goes on from OX402590.1 coordinate 12,003,845, forward strand.
ACATTTTGTCAATTTATATTGTACTGAATTGTTCGTGTGGTTTCATTATAACCTGCTGGACAAATTCGTATGAACTCGCACAAAAAAAAAAACGTATTCGAAAATCTATTTGGTTTTTCAATTCAATTCAATTTTTTGAAGGTTCTGGCTCCATCGATGACGTTCGATGATTTTGCCAATGTCGAGGTATGAGAAAGTAAACTATAAATTGTTATAACTATTGATCAGTGTTTGTAGTATTTGGTTTTTATTATCTCTGGTGTGAAAAATAGACTATTGTCGGGTATAAAGGTGTCTTCGTTTTGGGCAATATAGTCTTGAACTCCTGAGCAAATCGACAATTGCTTTAAGGCTCCTACATACCGGGGCGACTTGTCGTGCGCCGCGACGCGACACAAAGGCACCGCTCTTCCCGCGACACGCGGGGCCTTTGTGCCGCGTCGCGTCGCGCTGGTATGTAGAAGCCTTTAGCCCCTATGAATAATTTACGAATGAGTAACCTGCGCAACCTGTTTAGTATTTAGTTAAAACCTATTTTGCATTTTCTCTGTTTCTGTGTGTGATAAAAATACAGTTAATAAGTTTGTGTTTTATATATTTATATAAGTTTGATATTATTTATTAAAATACAAATTAATGTAGTAAAGGGTATTGTAATTTATTTCATCATTTGGTTTATTTTTTGTGTTAAACAAAAAATAAACCAAATTATTAGGTTTACCTATGTCACCAGTTAGTAAAAAAAAAGAAAAGAAACATTTATGTTGTCAGTTTAATAAATATTTAATATATAACAAAGGTAAATAATACTTGTTTTATTGTAACTACATTATTATCCATGCTTACAGTTAATTGATTACTTATATTTCAAGTACATGGGTTCAGAAGCAGATCATAATATTGCTGGCAAGCGGCAGCCCATCCTGCTGTGCCCGGCGCGGCGCGGGCGGCATCTACATCCGCGTGTAATTTGTTGTCTTCCGTTACAAAACTTGAAGTCGGTTAAAAAGGAGGTTCCCATTACGTAACTGTAATTCACGCAATGGCGCCTTTTTAAATGCAAAACTAGCTTCTGCCCGCAACTGCGAGCAGTTTTGGAGATTATCCCCATAAATACAAATTCACAAATTTGACTACGTTAAAATAGGTATTAAGTATAGATTACAATGAGGTAAGTAAGTCACATTGTAATGATTACTATTAGTCTCAAGTAAAAAAATAAATAAATCGTAAATGTGTTTACGCCAAAATTGTTCGTGTAGCTAAACAGTTAAGCACCGTGTGTCCGTTCGTGTCGGACTTCATACGTCTACAAGTACGTACTACATACTAAGTGGATAGTGTGAGGTCTGACTCCGGACTTAAGCAGAGGATTATGAATAGGATACTTACTAAATACGAACATTAGATTTAGGTTTGCTTTACTAACACTGTATGGATTTCTGTGGTCTGATAATACAGGTTTTAATAATAATAAGCCCCATCCCATCACTCAACCTGTAGGTAGATATAGGTACTTTTGAATTATTATAATTTCAACCGACTTCAACAAGTTTAATTTGACACCACCCACAGATTACGTACCATATTGGTACCAACGACTTCACGAATTCGGGCGTAAAAAACAATTTTGAAAACTTGGGCGCATTCCACTTTCAATTTTGTGGCTAGCAATCGTACAAGAATTAACTAAATATAAACAATGATAGATTACATTTAGAGGATACATTATACATACCTATACATACATTGTGTACACACGGCTACATATACATTTCCAGTTGCTATCGAGCTATACAGTTGCAGCTGATCTCGCATTGTATAGGATTTCCGTACATTGAGAGGTCAGCTTATACTGGAAATGTATAGCATGATATGTAGCTGTGTGTACCTACTAATAAAGAATGAGTTAATGCATCTTCCCCATACTTCTATGATATCAGGTAACTGCTGTTGCTACGGTAGGAATCACGACTGTGGAAGTTTTCCTGTTTATAAGTAGGTACATACAATATGGCCAGGATGCAAATAACATACGTGGTTATTATTAAGACCGATACACAGAACCTGACACTAATTTGGCACATAGAACCACCAAGAAGATCGAAGACGGTCCTCGATTGAAATTAAAAACTTTAAAAAAGTTTCACCTTTTGTGTACGATCTAGGTTAAAAGTCGTAACCCACGCAATGAGTAAAGACAGCCAAAATAAATTGTAAAATATTGATTATTAGGTACAGACGCCAGGTCAAGCTACCCGAAACTGTCAAATTTTCCCAATCAACCTTGAACCTTATGCTTTAACAAAAAAGTTGAAAATCTTTTATAGAAATTTGACAGATTTTAGTAGCGTATTGTGCTGGCTTTTTAAAAAAAAAATTAGGTAAGTTTTGTGCTCTATTGCGCGGATTCAGTTAAAACACGTAGGACATTCTGATAAAAGTAGTGTACATAAAAATAAACAAATCATTGTTTTGATTTCGTACAAACTGTGTAGGTATAGGTAGGTACCTATTAGTTTAGTATATAATTTTTTTAAAGATATATATAATTGTAACAACAACGCCGATAGATACAGCACCGGCAGCACCTAAATATGCTGGTGGTTGTGACATAACAATCATTTTAAGATGGAATGGTAAATTGGGTATAGTTTTTTTGAAGGATTCTCGCTGTTTCACACGATTGTAATAGTTTTCTAATAAAGGACGTTTTCCTGCCTCCCAATATCTACCTTCATATCCAAGTTCCCAAAGACGTTGAAGGAGAATAGCTAGATTAATATCAGCAATACTGAAGTTTTCACAGCACAGCCAGTTACCTAAAAAAAAAAAAATTGGTAAGTAAGTAATAAAAAAATGTATGGGACTATTTTATAGCGCAATATAATAATTGTGAAGAGGTAATCCTTCTGTAAAAAACCGGCCAAGTGCGTGTCGAACCACGCACAATGAAGGGTTCCGTAGTTGGCATAAATTTATCCCAAGAACAAACATTGTACTTAAATGAAAAACATGTTCTCACATACGTTCCAACTGCAAATGTAACTATGTACATACGTAGAATATTGGGGAATTACCATGTTATTTTAGACCATGGACTTTATATAGGTTTTCCTGTAATCTTATAAGTACATACTTACAGAACAATTTTCTGTATTATTTGTTCAAAATTTAAGGCTCAGTAGTTTCGGAGGTATGGGTATAATTTTATTACGGGTGCAGTTTTTTCCTTTGAGGTACCTACGAAAACAAAACCCCTAAAAACCGGCCAAGTGCTTGTCGGACGACGATCAATGAAGGGTTCCGTAGGCATGCGCAGTATTGATTTTATCGACCGCAAAAATAAGTTTGTATTTTTCGAAAGTTATTTTGCCACTTAACCGAAAATCCATATGTCAAAAACGATATTGACTAAAATAGCAAAGTTACTTAGAAACATAATACTTATTTTGAATATATGGGATCTAATGGATGTTCTGGATAGGGTGAGGGTCACTCATAATATTTTTTTCGTAATTTCACTAAAGTTGTACACACGGCTACACATCAAGCTATACATTTCAAATAGACCGCGCGGAACAACAAAGTGAGGCCCGTTTGTCGACATGTGTGCGAAACAGCTACGTGACAGCACTATAAGAACAGGCGCCTCTATGTGTGTGTACGGTTGCCAGGATAATGAAAAAATTACCCATAATATTTCAATACATGAAATAAATAATTTATTGTCTCAGAATAATTGAGAAAAGAGTTATACATAGATTGTTCTCAGGTGGAAGAAAGCAGATAATATAGAAACAAGATTCCTAAAAAACAATGAAGAATGGCTGAAAAAAACTTTTGAAATACCGAGTGCACAAAAGCTTGGGTCGGCCATCGAAATCGTTTACAGAATTTAGCGAACAAGTAAAATGTTTTCAGGTTTGCGAACCTCTCGATCGATGTGTTTCATTAAGTGGAACCCCTTTAGGAAACCGCTAAATAAAACGTGTTATTTTTGCTCTATCTCGCTTGCTTTACGAGATATAGCGGTTTTATATAGTTTTTTGAGGCAAGGTCGGCATTTTAAAGATTGCATGCTATTAATGGATTTAGAATGCATTGTCATCGAGTTGTCAGCTACCCTGAAAGTTTCAACCGGATAGCTAATCGGGAAGTGCTCGATCTGCGAGATTCCACCCGGAATGACAGACAGGCAAACAAGAAAGAGACTGAATAAAAACGTGGTAATATAATCATATTCCTCTTATCGAGCCCTTATATTTACTACATCACATATCAACGCGTTTTATAAGTGGTTTTTTGTTCTAAAATCTGTTGTTTTTATTAAACAGTATACGTCAAATTAACAACACCCATAGTAAACATATCGCAAATGTATTGTGGTAATAAACTATACATTTGCGATATATTTTTATTTTGAGACACCAACATTTTATTGTTTTTGGTAGCTATATTTACTTTATGGTGACGTCATATAAAGGTAACCCATAATATAGCAAATCGATTGATGTAATAGGTAAGTATTATAAAATCCACGAAAACACATGTAACATACTTATTTATTTATAAACATACCAACCAGAAAAGGCCATAAATAAAACACTATTATTGAAATAAATATTTTTGTAAATCGATACTCCTGTATCCTATACTTAGAGGTAAATGTTTCAATATAAACTAGATCTCGCATTGTATAAGATTTCCGTACAATAAGAGGTCAGCGTATACTGGAAATGTATAGATTGATGTGTAGCCGTGTGTACAAATTACCGAGGAATCCGATATCATTACAGTATCTACTGCACCTGATGTCTTGAATGAGCCGCCAAAATCGTGAGTGCTATTTAATGATTTACAATAATTTTATATCATGGAAGACTCGAAGAAATACTCAATCATTCTCTTAAAATGTTTTGATGGCTTATTTTATTACCTATTGTACTATTTTCTCGCAAATGTGTTGAAAAACGTATGACACACGCGCGGAAATTGGTACTTACAAACTCGTGACTATGGTAAGCCCTCGACTTTACATTCGCTCGCCTTACATTCGTCTACTCGTTTGTAAAAACCAACTTACCGCACTAATATCATAAATAACTATTTCCTGTAATAAGTTGTATAAAGTAAGTTTTTACGTACATACAGTAAGTACAATACAAAGTAAACATCCATCGACTACATTTATTTCAGATTTTTCGCTTAGTAAACTTCGGAAATAACTTTTAACCATAGCTTCTATCATACTTAATCGTTTTTTTTTTATTTAACCTAATTAATACTTTAAAATTTCGGCTCCTGTTGCAATGAAACTCACGTTTTTTTTTCCAAATTTTTCGATTGTAATGTAGATGGACAAGCATTATTTATTTACTATTCCGAAGAACAATGGCCACTCTCATAACATGCTTGGAATAGAAAAATCTTAAAAATGCTTATTTAAATACAACCTATTACGATAACCAATATATTTGTAAAAGTATTACGTAATAATTACGCAAAATGTTTTTCGGGATTATGTGGTCTATTTTTAAAGGGAAATATTAAACTGCACGTTAATCAAATTTTTGAACTACAAACGATGAAGACATTTTTTAATTATTGGGCTTCTTTTTAATTTTTGATCTTTTTAAAAACTAGATTTAAAAAAAAGATTAGCTTTTAAACTTGGTCTGCGGAAAATTCCCACTGCGATCCTTTTATTATGCGGTGCCATTTAATCTAATTGATCTTTCTGATTTTCAATTGATATTCTGATAAACTGCGTACGCTCCTATAAATTATATTTACATTTTTATGTCTAATCTGCTTTCTTATATAGATCTGCCAAATGGTCCACGGTTATGAATAATAGTGCAAAATCAACCGAGAGGGCATCTAAGAGCCGCAATGCACCGGCGCGGCGCCCAGAATTTTGTCCACAGCCCCTAAGAAAGGGCAGCCAGACAAGGAGGGCTTCGTGGCAGTGGAGTCGAAGCGAAGGAAGTCCACTTGTCGTAATCGATGTGGTACTGCTCTGGCGGGAACAAATTTGTTGCTGCGTCCTGCAACACGGTCGACGCAGCTGTTCGTATCCCGTCTGCATTACTCCACATGACGGAAGACATCGTGGAATACATCAGAATTAAGACCAAGTGGACCTTGACAGTAGAGAAGTTGGAGTCGCGCCATAACATAAACTTCAAGTCGTTTGTGGTGCGGGTTTCAGTTTTGAATTCAGTTCAGAATTCAGTACCTAGAAACCTTCATGAAAGATTTGGCCGAAAGGTGTGGCATACCGACGTTTTTGTGGAAGGTTACGCGATACCACGCAGCGCAACACGACGCCGACACAGTCACATGTCGTGAACAATAATTTGATGTTATTATTATTATTATAAAATTATGTATGTTTAGGTTAAGGTATTTGTATGGGCCTGCGTCGCCTGAAATAAATGGATTATTATTTATTTTTATGTATATATCTCGAGACCACGGGGTCCCTGGTCCTTTTGAAGGCGTAAGAGGGGCTGGAGCCAACTCGCAGATACTTAGACAATTTTAAATGGAATGAGACACTAACCGACGATTATCCCAGTTCGCACTATGCAAGTGCACCTAAGGACAACCCCCAGTTGGCGTAGGACTATTGCAGGATCGGGGATAGCGGAAGTCGCATTTGATCCCTTGATCCCCGGTGCAATTGTGGGAAAGGAACACCGGGGTGGTTTTTAGTCAGTAAGAGTCTGACAGACCCCTCCGGCCGCCCCAGGGCGGTGGTCCATCAGGTATATCCACCCCGGAAACAAAAAAAATATATATAAAAAGGACTATTGCACGATACGGAAACAAAGATATTGGATTATGGTTTTGGGTGGCTAAAGTGAACTGGTTATCTAGGACTAGAAAGACTATGGCCCCTGCCTTACCAATGTTTTATCTATAATACACAGATAAAATGGCTGGGGTGACTTGCACACTCAATAATGGGCCCCTGAAAACGGGCGCTAGCACAAAGTGTCGTAGCGACAAGGGGGCAACATGTCCTGAGGTGCTTCTGAGGAGTGGAGAGGTATTCCACGGCTATCAGGACCATCGCGGAAGTACGGTCAAGAGCCCTATCAGCATCTTAGTGGAATACTTCCTTCCTCCGAGCACGTTTGCTCTTGCGAATCTCCACTCAAGCCGGCCAATAAAGTCAAGAAAGAGGTGAGAGCTCTGTACCTCGTCATTGTTCACTCCAGCCGGCGAGTAAAGGCAAGCCAGAGGTGAGGAACAAGACTTCTCCCGGGAGATAGGGTCCATGGGGGCGCTAATGCCCAACAACTCGCCACATGCTGCCCTGCGGGTTTCTGTAACTCTCTTAGTCTGGCTCCTTACCCAAGACCTGTTTCGGTAAAGTAAACTCTACCGGTACAGACCTAGAGTTCAGGTGCGCGCAAGCTCCACCACGACGTCAACGTAGAGATACGGCGGTGGGATTATTATTATGTATGGTTTATAAAATTATTTAGTAACTATGTCTTGTTTTAACACCTTTAAAATAAAATCCTAAATGGCAGCTGCAAAAATAAAAAATTAAATCGTCATGGGTGTCGTTTTAACGGTTTTTTGAGGTGCAGAGTGGTCTCGATATGTAATGGATTTTGGCAAGTCTCATGTCAGTAAAAAATCCAATTTTTTCCTAGTTTGAAATGACCATTGTTCTTTCAAATCTATAGCATTAGCAGTTCCTGAAAGAAGCAGCTGTGACAGATGTACGGCAAGACGAGTCACAATATATGGGTTCCTTTTTACCATTTGGTAACTGGACATGCCAGCTGTAGGTACACTTAGAGTTAACTTTGCAATTTACAAATTGTAAAGTATTAGTGTACTCATTGTTGGAGAGCCTAATAAAAATAGATAAATAAATAAAATTATAAACACAAAAATGTCAATAGAAATAATTACAATAGATACAGTTATAAAATTACCTTCAGGTTGCGTTTTCAATTGTTCTTCAACATGAGTCAAAACTTGATCAATAATTTTTAGAACTTTGGAGTACTCTTCTTCATTGGTTATTATTCCATGTTTACGGTCTTGTATCTCAGCTTTGTAAAGTAATATACTTCTAGCTTTAGGGTTATCTTCAGCCAGTTTTCTTAAATTTGAAGAACTACCTAAGTCTCCACCTATAAACAAGGAGCCGGTTATAAGCGATTAAATTGAATAGATAAGTTAAGCATATACTAGTATATCTTTATGATATATAAAAAATAAAGAGAACCTGTTTCCGTTTTTGGATGACACAATAATGATGTCCTTTCAAGAAGAATTCAAAGCAACACCAAGGTTGATGTAAAATTTAATTCAGATCAGTAGCCTTTATTAAAACACAGATTACACACCTACTTACTTTTAAGTATTTCTCGAACCGGCAGAACAAAGGGTAATTTAGGAGTACCACTCAAATGTGGGTGAAAAAATGAACCCACTGTAATCAAGCCAGCTGGTAGTGCTTCTAACATCTCACGGAATCTATTGATATTATCCAGCACTTTACTCTCCGTAGACACATTTATCAATGGTGTTAATTCTAAAAAGCAAAAGAAATCATGAGAATATTATTTCTTTACATTTTTTTTTTTTTTTTACTATTAGGAACAAACCTGGATCTAAATAAAATTCCAAATAATCCAAAATTCTAGTGGAGTCTGGTATCACTTCATTTTTAACTTTTAATACTGGGATTTCACCACGAGGGTTAATATCCAGAAACCATGACGAATACTGCTCGCCTTTTGTTATGTCCACAATTAAAGGCTCAAAATCAATATTCTTTTCGTAAAGAGTCATGAGAACCTGTAAAAGAAATTACATAAAACTTCAACTACAAAAAAAAAAATGCAAAGCCGTCCTCGATTGGAGATACAGACAAATCATATCAATAAAGAGGATATTATAAGCTTGACGCTCTCTCATAACTAATAGAGCCCGTAAAAAAATGTATTAAAAGTAAATTGTAAGTAAAATTTATAGTAATGTAGTAAAAGGCGAGTCGGTAAATCCGCAACATATTTTGTGAAGCTTATTAGACTATTGATAGAATAATGAACTAAAGAAATCGGCAAAAATAATGATTCCAGCCAATGTCTTACCTTTTGTGAGTAAAAGCTGTAATAACTACAGTAGAGGTATACGTTTGATGATTTTTTACCGGCATTTGCATTAGTATTAAATGTTGGTATTGGTAATTTCTCCAAATATTTTTGAACATAATGCATTTTTACAGGTAATGGATGCCAAAAACAACACTAATCTAAACCAGATAAATAATACTACTACATAAAACTACACAATTCTTCAAACTTCTACGCGGTTTTTTCGCCTTCAAGAAATGATACCAACATTACAATATTAAAATCAGCTGACTGACAGCAGCCAGGCAGAAAGTATCCGCCGGAAATTCCGTAAAAAAAGGGACATACCAGACTTCACACATTTTATCATTCACGATGAGAGAGATGCTCTTTTTCGCAATGCAGCAGGTATTAAAATCTAGCACTCTGCTAATCTGCTCTGCTTTGAAACGGGTAGTCAGCACGCCAGCGTGAAAAACTAAATCTAAAACGACTGCAGCCGATCTAGCATTTTGTATATCTCAAAATACCATATCTTCCACTGCAATGAAAAAAAAAGTAATAACAAAATCTTGTGTGATGCTGTGAATGTGTACTGTGCTTACTGTGGTCCAGGGTCCTGTCACTGACCTCCTTATAAGGAGGTCAGTGGGTCCCGTGGTCGACGAGGCCGATGAGGGCACAGAACACTATTACGGAGGATGAGGGTCGATTTTAAATATTTTAATTATTCTGAGGTCGATGGCATGAGCAGATTTGCCCTTGCCAGAAATGCCCGATACTATGTTGCCAGACCTAAGGATTTTTAAGACTCGTCTCCGAATTTTCGGTCTATCCAACCAGATCCAACCTCGCAACAGAGCACCAAAAAACTTACCTGATGATGACTACCTTACACCCAACCGAACCGCACTAAGTAAACGAAAGCATGATTTGATTCCCTGATTTAATCCCAACGCCATCAAGTTGCATCCTCGGTCTGTGATCTTCGGTAATAAATCCGTTTGCAAAAATTTATTAAGAACAGACGAGTCTTTATTGATTTTTCTTTTGCCTTGGACACATTTCTCCTAGATCATTTGGATTTGTTTTTCAGCTCCAAATAGTCAGATTACAGCTTTTAAAATAAGTCTGGGTTTGCGGATTGTTCTAAATCTTCGGACATTAGACATTTACAGCGTCACCTCAGAATACAGAGCGTCACCCAGAAGAACTGATTTTTAATAATCGGATCTGGCAACACTGGTCATGAGTGGGAGTCTCTGGCTGGTGAGTTATCTGTGAATACAACCTATCTACTATCTAGTCTGTGGTGAATACGAGCTTGATTCTTGAACAGTTGAACTTCATGTGAATGAACAATATTTGATTGTTTCGTGATATTTTTATTTTGAATAATGTTAAAAAGTAGAATTATTACCTATTAATGTTCTTTTAGATATAAATACTATGCTTAGAATTAAGTGTTGGCATAGTAACTGATTCTGTTCACCAAAATAAATTCTTGTATCATTACATTGAACTGAAAATGGAGGTCTCCAACAACACCGACGCCGTCAACCTTGGCGTTGGTGAAGTAGAAGCAGAAATTGGCGAGGAATTAAAACAATTAGAGGAAGGAAAAGATTTTGATACACGGAGTGAAGTGACTAGTACATCTTCAAGCGAATCGAGTACGCCAAGTATTAGTTCCGTCAGCACTAAATCCAAAGAGAGACGCGCAAATCGTAAACGAACAAAGTCAGCAAGCCATTCACCTGTACAAAATAAACGACGATGCCTTACAAGCAGCAGCAGCAAAGTAAAGACATACGATTACATGACTAAGTTGAATTATCTGTTCAGGGACACTCGTTTCTTTTTGATAAAATCTAACAATGCAGAAAATATAACATTGTCGAAAGCGAAGGGAGTGTGGTCTACACTGCCACAAAATGAAGCCAATTTAAACCAAGCTTATAGGGAATCCAGAAATGTGCTATTAATATTTTCAGTTAAGGAAAGTGGCAAGTTTGCTGGTTTCGCACGTTTAGGCAGTGAATCACGACGAGATGTGGCCCCTATATCATGGGTGCTACCACCTGGTCTGTCTGCCAAGGTTCTAGATGGTGTCTTCAAAGTGGATTGGATTTGTCGAAAAGAGTTGCCTTTTAGTAGCACCCTTCACTTATATAATCCATGGAATGAAGGAAAACCAGTTAAAATTGGTAGGGATGGGCAAGAAATTGAGCCCAAAGTTGCTGAAGAATTATGTAGGCTCTTTCCAGAAGATGAAGGGATAGAAATGACTCCAATACTTAGAAAATCTAAGGAAGCATCAAAAAAGGGCTACTTGAAAAGTGGTGGCAGTTACAGGACATATCGTGCTCCGTTGTCATCTAGAGGATCAAACTTTAGAAACCGCTTAAACACATCATCTAGGAGTAGGAGAAAGATGTTTATGTCTCCAAGGAATCGTATTTCATCAAGCTCTTATAAGCGCCGCTCTCCATCACCATACATGAGAGAACGCTTACCAATGTGGTTTGGACGGAACCGTGAGGGTTATAACAGTAGTAGCACTGCAGCTGAAGCCTATGTAGCTGAATATATGCGATCAATGCATCATCAGTTGCCACCGTTGCCTTATGTGCCCCCGCCTGGATTTAGTGGTGCACTGTCGACTTATGATGGAATACCCCCACCACCACCACCACCTCCTCCGCGATACTATGACATAGCAGACTATCCTCGTTCAGTGTTGGTTTATGATAAACGGTCTTATGAACGCTCAGTGGATGAGTTTCTGTGGCGTACTACTGATCGCTCTCGTGCTCGTAGTCGTGAACGTGAATCACACAGATCATACCGTGATCGACGATGAAACTGTGTCAACCCCTAATGTATTGATATAATATCTGATAATTAATTGCTAATAAAAAATATGTGTTTGAACTTTGAACTTTATTGATGAGTAAAATAATCTTGAGTGTTGTGGTGAACTATGATAATAATGATCTTGAACGTTACTGGTATAAATTTGGACAGTTTCAATTAATTATAGGTTAATGAAATGGGACTTACGAAACATAGGTACTATCAGTGAAGTTATAGATATTTATTGTAAGAAATCTCTATTTACAGGGTATAAGATGAAAAATAGTGATGAATGTTGTTTTCAAAACTACTATTTTTCTCTTACTTTGATGTAGTGAAAGTGTAACTTTAGCCAAATCATAATAATTATTATTATGTAGTTATCAACTACATGTATTCTTGGGTAATGTTACAGATTAAGAAATTAAGCATTTTAATAATTTTATTATAACTAATTTTGTACAACTTAAAATGGTTGTGTAAATAACTGTGATATATGAAATTTCCACCTATTTTATCTGTTAGATTATACAATAATGCTGTGCCTGCTTTGGCAATTATACATACCAACCAAAGAAATAGATTTCAAATTTGCATTTTAATATATTTAATGGAAGTATTATTCTTATGTTTTGAGTTTGTCCAGCATCATATTTTATTACCAATTTTTTTTATAACAGACCAGTTTGTTTATATATAATTGGCTTATTCTTTGCTATTTTAATCATTATTATTTTAATACTATTCAATTGGAAACTTGATGGTCCCAGTTCTAAGAAAGTTAATAACTACGGTAGTTTAGGTAGGTAGGTAGGTACCGGGTAAAACGGGGTGAATAGAAATGCAGGGGTGAATCGAAACGAAACTTTAAAATGGATTTTAACCTTGAAATAATATAGTTTGTTGCCAACAAGGACTATAATGTGTTACCTGAACTATACTTAACGATTAAGTGTCCTTGTTGGCAACAAACTATATTATTTCAAGGTTAAAATCCATTTTAAAGTTGCGTCTCGATTCACCCCTGCATTTCTATCCACCCCGTTTTACGGTACCTACCTAGCGAAAGGATTTACTAGTCTGTTCCAAAAGTAGATGAAAGTGTAAACAAATCCTGTTTAGGTTAAATCATGCAATCACATACTAAAGGGAATTATTAACACACTCATCTGTCTTTAGAAGGTTTAACTTTATATCTCAACACTATTTACAACAATTATTGTTTGATTATCAGTATGAAATTGAAAATTGTGGTTATAAAACTAACTTCAATTTATTATCAAATGAATTAGAATTTTGGGTTTATGTAATCAAATGAGACTACTACGACTAAGGTCAAAAGCAAACCCATACTAAAAAAAAAAAAAATAATCAAGTCAGTGAACTAAATTTGTATGTGGCACTACAACAAAAGGCATATTTCCATTTTCCAGATCAATTTGTTTACATTTTCATGAGATACTTTCTGAACAGACCATATGGGCCTACTCCGAAGATACATTCGATGTATTGGCCGAATGTTCGGCCGTTTCCTGACTACGGCTGCCTAAGGCGAAAAAAAATGACAGTCAAGTCAAAAACAAAATTGTGACTTGAAATCGGGGGGTCTATTCCGAAGCGATAATCCGAAGTATCGGCCGAATGTTCGGCCGTTTTATAACTTCCAAAGTTTCCTTTTTTGACTTTGAATCCTCACCCCGACTTCAAGTCACATTTTTGACTTTGGCTTATCTCTTTGACTGTCGTTTTTTTTTTCTTTTGCCGTAGTCAGCCTCAGTTAATTTCAGTTTTATCCCAAAAAAATAAAAAACCAATAGGTACATAAATAAAAAATCCCAAAATTAACCAGCTCGCAGTGAGCAAGCGTGTTGATCAATGAGCCGTAGTCAAGAAACGGCCGATATTTCGGATTTATGTTCGCAGTAGACCCCCGGGTAAGGACTCTTAAAGTCAAAAAAATGAGCCGTCACGGGACGTCTGGTAGATGTGAAACATCGAAATGATTTACACACTACTACATATAGACTGTATCTAATAGTGACGACGCGTCGCCACACAGCATGCATCACCCCGCAAACAATCGGTTTTACGTGCGGCTATACAGGGTGGAAGGGACATCGACGCGAATCCGTTTACCATAGATTCAGTAGATCATTCTTGACCCCCAGCGTTAACATTTTTCGTCGGATAATAAAAAGATTTAAGTACTTACTTAATTACAAATTAGGAATTACAGGACAGTCGTGGCGTGCTTTACTACCCCGCCCGGCGTCGGCCAATAACACAAGCGCATGGTCTTTGGGTGGAACGGCCGGGGCTCGGTACCTCCTAATACTAAGACCATGCCACAGATAGGTTGACCATGCGCCCGTGTGCGCCGCACACCCTGCACCATTGATAAAGCCGGCCCTGTGTCTGAGCATGTTCAATTTTTAACACGGTTTTATTACCTTCACTTTTAATTACCAATTTATTAGAATCTTGGTAGTAAATTTTAACCTACTTTTAATATTGTCTTAACGAAATGAAATGTAGGTATTTATTGTAATTCGGATGACAATACTATAATTTGGTACCTTGGAGCTGATCTGATGATGGAGCTAGGAGGTGGGTAGTGAAACTCTTCAGTGGCTACTAGTAAAGCCCTCGTGGTTCGGCTCATATGATCCGTTTTGACAAGTCCAATAGATTAAGCATGGTAACGAGGGTCTAATGATAGACCTAGGAGGTGGATAGTGGAATCCTTCAGTGGCTACTAGTAAACCCCTGAAGTTTGGGGTCATATGATTCGTTTTAATGAAACTTTTTATGTACTATCGGCAAAACTTAAGCATGATCAATCTTAGAAAATATTTCTGCGGCAAGTGTAGCTACAACCAAACCCCTTCCTTTTAGTAGCAGTAGTTTCGGAGATAAGGGGGAATGGTAAATTTCATATATTTTCTTTTAAAATAACTTTAAAACTAATTAATTTAACAATTATAAAAATAAAATATTCGAAACCTTCACAAGCCCTGTCGTTTGATATGTCACACGTTATAAAGTTTATACATTTTTTTTTTTAATTTTTCCCCTAAAAGTGACCCGCGTTACACGTCCGTGTTTGGGTGTAACAAATTTCAATTTAATCGGTCCAGTAGATTCGGAGCAAATTGGCTGTGAGAGACGGACAGAAAGACAGACACACGAGTGATCCTATAAGGTTCCGTTTTTTTCCTTTTGAGGTACGGAACCCTAAAAACAAACAACAAAGATTTGAAATGTCCAATTACTAACTGCAATGGGATTAAAAAACAAACTTTACGTACTACGCATGCACGCTTGATAAATCAATACTGCATTGTTTCGCAGGGTAATTTTGAATTTTATCAAATTAATAATTTTTGTTACTTGATATACCAACATTTTTTAGCTTCGAGTCAGGGACGTGGGGCCTTACTCCCGACACCATCGAGTACTGAATCAATCGAATTCGATTCGAAATAAATGACGATTCATAGGTATATATAGGTACTCTTATGGTACTCTTGAATCCGATACTAGCGCACGATCGTGCGGTGGTTCAAAGCGACACTAATTTCGATCGAAAGATTCGTTAGGATCGAAAAGTTCGTACTCCACTCGCCATCTGACAGTTATGTATCGAGTAGTTGAATCAAAACTAAACGTCAAATTACACGATATCACAGAAGCTACTATACCCAGATCGAGTGAGATTTTTTTGTGTTCTTTACTGCTATATTTCTTCAAATTTCTTTATTATTATGGCTCGCCTTACTTTGTTCTTCAATGTTCTTGGGAAAACATTGTATGGATCTTCGTGCGAGAAGAAAGATGAGTCGATATAATAACCGGGGCTATAGAAATGGGTTCGGAAGAATTCCGAAGAAATTATAGTTTGTCGAAGGAGTTGTTTGATGTGTTCGTAGAAGATTTAACACCATACATGAAGAAATCAACCAGACGAAGTGTCATTTCCATTAAATGCAAGGGAGTTTCCATACATCTATTTTCAAATAAAAAGTCCACACACACATGATGACTTAATTAAACATAACCGGCGAAATTTGGGTGTACTATAGGTATACCTCTGCCTGACCCTTCGGGTGTAGCGGAATCAACATCGCCACATACGAACAACGCGTCACACTGACGTCACGCGAATCCTGCATCGCGCAATCAGAGTTTACCACGCAACTAGCATTTATACAACGTCCCGACATCAACCGTCGGGCAGTTGCCCACCAGACACAACATCCGTCTGGTCGGAGGATCCTCCCTTTTCTATGGTGGATGAGTGAACTTTACACCCTGTTCCTCATACCACCAAACTGGTGACCCCGAGTATGAACGTCAGCGCAGCCTTCGTGCAACTTCTTCAGCGTGACGTCATCATCATCATCACTTCCTCAAGCTTTCGAGCGGCGAGTCACACAGGCAGCCAGCACCCACGGCTTTAACGGGTATCCTGACCACCAGCATGCAGCGGACGCGCATTCCTGGTCATCACCCACAGCCTCATCAGCAACCTTGGCACAGCACACTGCACTTTCGGCCGGTCCACAAGCAGAGAACATGCCTCTCCTGGTCGACGCCAGCAGTCAGCCATATTGCAGATACATTGACTTAATAGAACTGTCTAATATTTTACTTCATCCATATGTCATAGAGCATTATAAAATATTTACTACAAAAAAGTTTTTAGCATACACTTGATGCTAATGCAACCTCTAACACTTTCCCTCATTAATTAAGTGTATAGCATTTTATACCCAGGGCATCTCGAATTGTAACGAGTCTTGGCCTAGGAACTGCCTTTGTCATAATATCTGCCAATTGGGTAGCAGTGCTGGTCTTTTGTACATCCACAAGTCCTTCTTGTACAGTTTCTCTTACGAAGAAATGTCTCACTCGGATGTGCTTGGTTCGCTTATGAAACTCTGGATTGTTTGCAAGACGTATGGCGGCTTCATTGTCTACTTTTAATGTGGGTATTCCATCCATGTTAGTAAGTGAGCTGAATACTCTCTGGAGCCACACAAGTTCACGAGCGCCTTCGCTAGCTGCTACTATTTCAGCTTCGGTAGTAGAAATTGCGACCGAAGATTGTCGTTGGCTTAGCCATGACACTATTCCTCCAGCAAAGAGACATGCAACTCCTGTTGTAGAGCGTCCTGTTTGCTGGTCTCCTCCATGATCCGCATCACTATAACCTTGTATTAGGTTTAAATCATGTTCTGGTTTATAAGTTATACCAAAAGAATAAGTCCCTTTTATGTAGCGCATAATCCGCTTAACACGTAGCCAATCTTCATGTGTCGGGTTTTCCAGATTTCTTGAAACTAATCCAACTGCATACGCTATATCAGGTCGCGTCCCTATCATTAAGTATGCTAAAACACCTACTGCATCTCTGTATGGGAACTTCTTCTCTTCTTTTTGATTGTTAACTTTCCCTGCTTGAGAAGTCGTTTCTATTGGCGTTGAAACTGGATTACATTCTGACATCCTAAAACGTTCCAATATCTTTTTGGCGTACGACTCTTGTTTAATTGTAATGGAGCCATCTTTTGACTGTGCTATCTCAAGTCCAAGGTAATAAGACACTGGCTTGCTTATGATCTTCAGGGTATCCCCTAGTTCTTTAAGGAATTGGTTTGCCAAATCTTCATCTGTACCGGCTACAAGGCCATCGTCTACATACAGACTTATTAAGATTTTCTTGTCACCTATTTTCTTCGTGAATAGACAACAATCAGCTACATTTTGCTGAAAACCTTTCTCTAATAAAGTCTCCTCAAAGCATGAGTTCCAGCATCTAGGTGCCTGCTTGAGTCCGTATAAACTCCTTTTAAGTCGACAAACATTTGAAGTTCCGTCACTGAATCCATCCGGCTGCTGCATGTAAATTTCTTCCTTTAGCTTGCCGTTGAGGAATGCTGTAGAAACGTCAAACTGCGTCAAATATAATTTTTCTTTGGCTGCGACACTTAATAAGGCTCTGATTGTGGCCATCCTAGCAACTGGACTATAAGTCTGTTCATAATCGATTCCTTTCCGTTGCTTGAAACCTTTTACTACTAGCCTTGCCTTATATTTGTCGATACTGCTGTCTGGGTTTCGCTTGATACGAAAGACCCACTTGCAAGGGAGTGCCTTTCTATCTTTAGGTAGCTTACAGAGTGTCCATACATCATTTTGCTTAAGAGAGTTCATTTCACTCGTCATTGCTTTGACCCACTCTGCGCTGTCATCCCTTTCAATAGCTTCTTTATATGTCTCGGGAAAATATTCTGTACCTACGAAACACACGTAGTCTTCGAATTTCTTAGGACGTGAGAGGCAAGTTCGATCGCGTAAGTTGTATCGAGGTCTCGCGTCCAACAACGGTTGTTCGAGTATCTCTAACTCCTCGGCAGCGTCAACGAACTCTTCGTTAGCACTCTCATCCTCTCTCGTTTCGTTGCTATCTCCCAAAACTTCAACATGTACTTGATCATCATTTTCTCCATCTCCCTCTAGAGCATGTTCATGATTAATTTCCTGCTGCTCTATAGCACGTTCAGGCACAGCTTCTTGCATAGACGTTTGGTTATCCCCCTCTGAACTTAAAGTTGTAGGAATTCCTGTACAGATCCGGAACTCGACGTCAGTTTGGAAGGTTATGTCCCTCGACCTTTGCGTTTTGTTTCCGTCCCAAATACGATAACCATCATCGTTTTCATAGCCTATAAGCTTGCCTTTTATTGCCTTTTTGTTGTGCTTCTTCCGTTTTTGTTTTGGAACGTGAGCAAAGCATTCACTTCCGATAACTCTCAAGTGACATATCTTGGGTTTTTTTTTATGCCAGAGCTCGTAAGGTACCTGACCCTCAACTCTCGATGGACCTGTCCTATTAAGTACATACGCGGCAGTGTTGACAAGTTCTGCCCAGAGTACTTGCGGTAGTTCTCCTCTTGCATGCATCATGGATCTCGCAGCTTCAACTAAGGTACGGTTTTCGCGCTCACTACATCCATTCTGCTCTGGAGTATAAGGCATTGTCAGCCTTTGTTGAATGCCATATTTCTGTAAAATATCTCGTACTTCTCTGTTGTCGAACTCACCTCCGTTATCGCTAAGAATTGTCTTGATTTTATATCCAGCAGTTTTAGCTTCTTGCAACATTTGAAGAAGTTTATTCTTAACTTCAAATTTGTTTCTGATGAAGTAGACCATGCGGTAGCCAGAGTAGTCATCCTTAAAGAGTACGTAATATTTGTATTTTGAGATGCTATCTACGAAGGGACCGCAAACATCGGTGTGAATCAGCTCTCCTACAGCTGTTGCTCTTTCCCTTTTTCCGAACGGTTTTCTCTGTGACTTCCCATATATGCAGCCTTCACATTTGATGTTGTCAGGACTCAACTGTACTCCAAGCTCTCTCTTCACGAGGCGGATCACATGTTTCTTATCCTGATGTGCAAATCGCTCATGATATAGCTGTAGCATATTAGAGCCCGTCACAGCGTTGACCTCTATGGCCCATGGTTTAATTAGCATGAGCGTCTTCATGTTCAACCTGTAAAGTCCTCCATATTGGACTCTCTTACCAACAACTCTAGTAGTGCCTCCAATATCTAGCTTGCACTCTCTAGTCGTAGAACTGAAGATGCTGTCCTGCATCCTGTCTTGTGCTGCAAGCGGTGAGAAGAGGTTCTTCGTTAATGATGGTACTAACCACACATCGTTAAGTGTTATACGCTCCCTCTTGCCATTGACATTTGATTCCACTTCAACGGTGCCTTTCCCTATCGCGTGTATGACGCTCCCGTCCGCAGTCGATACAGTATGGTCTGAATCAAATTCGTGAAATTCCTGGAAATACGCCCTCTTCTTACTGCAATGTGAGTTGTGGCTCCATTGTCAACGAAC
Source organism: Tiliacea aurago (assembly GCA_948098905.1). NCBI lineage: Eukaryota > Metazoa > Arthropoda > Insecta > Lepidoptera > Noctuidae > Tiliacea > Tiliacea aurago. The sequence continues at coordinate 12,023,725 of OX402590.1, forward strand.
CTGCTTTCCCTGTCTTGAGTTTGACCAGTAGAACAGGCATTCACAAACAGAGAAATGTGTTGCACTTGCTTTGACGTTGAAGCAGCTGCTGATGTGCCTGGTGTGGGTTTGGGTGGCCTCCCATCCTTTATCCACTTTTTGCACTTCCGAACTTTGTGTTCTTTACCGGAACAGTAGTTACAGATGAGCTCTCTCTCATTGCTTTGCTTGCTCTTGCGTTCTGTGCGTGTTGCCGCTAAGGCCTCTTGCTTTATGTGCTCTTTACTACCGAGCGCTCTTTCATATGCGCACAGGTGACTCGTTAAGTTGTCCACTGTCCGTTCACTTTGGTTCAGTAATAACCAGCTTGATTTGAAAGCAAAATATTTTTCATCTAGCGTATCTAAGATTTTGCAAATGAGAAATAATTCCGGCATTTTGACAGTGGCATCTTTCTTTGTGATTTCTGCATTTAAATTTGTCCAGATGTTTTTCAGTTTCGACATGTGGGAAGATACGTCATCCTCGTTGTGACGTTGAAAACTGAAGAATTCTGCACACAAGTTGTAAGCCCTGTCGTCTGACTGTCCGTCAAATAATCTGTGTAGCTCCTGCCAGACCTCTTTAGACGTTTCAAATCGCATTATTTTTTTAAGTGTATCCTCGGACATATTAGTGGTTAATATGAGCAGAGCGCTACATTCAGTCTTCCTATATTTAGCCATGGCTAAATTATACGTACTGACTTCAGCGTCACCAGCTCCTCGGGCCGGGGTAACGGGCTTTTCAAGGGTTCCTTCGGCTGCTTCCATTGCGCCATCTACACCTCGTAGCATTATTGAAATTTTGTATTTCCATGTAGCCCAATTGTCTTTCCCCTCTAGATTGCCTATTAGCAACTTTGACGAAAAACCTTCCATTTCAATACGAAATAAAATTATTTTCCTGGGCCCATAACCTATTGCAGATACATTGACTTAATAGAACTGTCTAATATTTTACTTCATCCATATGTCATAGAGCATTATAAAATATTTACTACAAAAAAAGTTCTTAGCATACACTTGATGCTAATGCAACCTCTAACAAGCCACAACACAACCCGGCGCTGTACTACATCCGACGCACTGGAGCATAACGCAGCGCCACCCCGACTCACTGGGGAATCACCGCAGACAGTTCCGACTCACCGAGAACTATGCGGCACCCGGTTCCAACACACTGGAACCCCTCTACTGGCACTGGCAAGCATCGCAAGATACACGACTCAGCCCACTATCGACCTCCGGTCTCCGAAGGGGAGTGATGTAGCGGAATCAACATCGCCACATACGAACAACGCATCACACTGACGTCACGCGAATCCTGCATCGCGCAATCCGAGTTTACCACGCAACTAGCATATATACAACGTCCCGACATCAACCGTCGGGCAGTTGCTCACCAGACACGACACCCGTCTGGTCGGAGGATCCTCCCTTTTCTATGGTGGATGAGTGAACTTTACACCCTGTTCACACATAAAGTTGCAATTTGTTCGTAAATAGTCCGTCGCGCTCGGCTGCTTGCAGCGTATTGTGCGATTATGCGATGAAGTGCACGGATTAATAATGAGTCAATGTGTTGGAACACGGAAGTTTGGCATCGTTATTATTTTTTTTTTTTTTAAACAGGTTTTTTGTTCGACTTGTTTCGAAGGATTTATTTACTTAGATATTAACAAGGTCCTTCTCATTTATTTATTAGTGTTTTTTTTGTTTTGTTTTTTTGCAGTTTTCACTATAATCACACTATATTATTTTTTATCTGACACAAATTTATTTTATTTATTTATTTATGTATGCAGTATAAAACTGATTCACATCCGTCACCTCATACTTCAGGTCCAGTTGAAAACCAGCGTCAGGCACTAGTTGTCTGGCATTTATGCTGAACTGGGCCTATTTGGCGCAGCCGTGAGGCACACTTACCCGCTAATTTCTTACATCGCACTTTACACTAATTACTTGTTTTTTTTTTTCATTTTTGTTTTACATGCTGTACTTATGTTGTATTGTGTGCCTTAGTCTGTGCTGAATAAATGTATTTTCTTTCTTTCTTTTCTTTCTTTCTCATACCACCAAACGGGGACTACAGCCGTGATGTTATGTTATCTGTGTGTAAATAAAAAGTAAATTATATATTTGGTATATTTTCACATGTGTGTGAGTAAATATAGCAATGTACCTATTTATTTATGTTTAACCCGTTGGTCCCGGCTGTCATTCGTGGATCTTTGACAGTCGTTACGGGTCGTCAGAAGCCCGAAAGTCTGACAACCAACCTTACCATCGTCTTACCCAGTTACTGGGTTGTGGAGGTCAGATAGGCAGTCAACATAATCAGCCTATAATGTTTTCACTGCTGGGACACAGGCCTCTGTTAGAGGGAGTAGGACGTAATCCACCACGCGGGCCCAGTGCGGGTTGGTAGTTTTGAGATTACGAATTTTTGGTTCTAGGACATGCCACCGGTTTCCTCACTACGTTTTCCTTCACCGTTTTGAGAGCAGTGGTGATGAAATAATTTATACAAACTAAAGCCCCTGTCAGGGTTCGAACCTACGACCTACAACTCGTAATTCGCTGTCGTTACCACTGGGCGACAGTGCTCTCCTAAAGGCAGTCGCTCCATGTAAAATACTGGTATTCAGCTGCATCTGGTTAGACTGGAAGCTGACCCCAACATAGTTGGGACAAGGGCGGGCAGATTGATTGATGTTTTTTCATAAGGTTTTATTTGTTAAGTTTAAATAAATCACTAGGGTATCGTTTTTTACGTGGGAAAGTGATAGAGAAGAAAATAAATTCAATCACATAAAAGTTTCTAACCAAAGACACTTGGCGATGACGTAATCCGCCGGACTCGCATAACGACGCTGATAATACTCGTACCTATGTCGATCTTGGTTTACGATTCGATTTGGTTCGGGAGTAAGGTTTTAAATCGAGTTCAGAATCGAAACCAAATCAAACTCAAATCATTTTCGGGAGTAAGTCTCCAGGGTGGGACAGAGGCCCCACCTTGCCCCACCGTGGGTACGCCCATGGACAGAGCATACCATGTGTCGGACAAGTGGATACAATAGATATGAATTGTTGTTTGACATTTCTTATTTCAAATTATTATATTTTTTAAATAAGTACGCTTCGTAGATTTATTAATCGGGCGATCTAGTTGTGAGCCGTGCTATGCGATTATCGCCTTAGAGGTGAGCATGCGGAAGTTTGGCTGATACATCAAGATAAACAATCTGTCAAATTTCTTTAAAAGATTTTCAACTTTATCGTTAAAGTATAAGGTTCAAGGTTGATTGGGAAAATTTGACAGTTTCGGATAGCTTGACCTGCTGGAGTCTGTACATTTATATAGTTCGCATGACAATACTATAATTTGGTATCTTGGAGCTGATCTGATGATGGAGCCAAGAGCTGGATAGTGGAACTCTTCAGTGGCTCCGAGTTTGGGGTCTTATGATGTTGAAGTTATATTCGTTTTGACGTGACTAATAGGTTGGGCTTGGTAACGAGGCCGAGGGTCAGTATATTTATTGATTGTAGTGCACGTTTGTATGAAGCTTTCTCTCTCGTTTGATTAGGTACCTACCTACTCTAAAGTGCACCTTGTCTTATATGTCACTCAAAACGTTTTGAAAAGCAAGAGTTTTCTTGCAAGTCGAAGATGTTTCTTTTAGGATGGAGTCAAATCTGAATATGGCACCGCAGGCCCGTAGGCTAAAATAAAATGAGTTCCAAAAATACGAAAACAATATTTTTTTGATTTAGGGAAATCTTGCAAGTGAGCAGTACCTAGAGTTTGTCACCATAAAAAATGTGTTGGTTGCCGTCAGCGCTGGTTGCTAAGTTAGTTATTTATACTTAAATAAAAACCGGAAAAATGTGAGTAGAACTCGCACCCGAGCCCGCTTCACGACGCCCGTTTTTTCCATCGGACCACGGACAGTTTCTCATATTTGTATGAGTTGGACATCGGTTCGGCCGGTGCATGTATGTACAGACCAGGGATTGAAAAGGTTACTAAAATACCGATATAATACCGGTTATAGTGGTTCCGTTACTAGAATCCGAACCGGAACAGGAACCTAAATTAGAACCTTTAGGAACCATTATTTTACCGGTTCTTCTTCAAATCGGGTCTGAACGAGTTCATACGATGCCTGTGTTGGCAAATTTTTATTTCATTGTCAGTATGTTTTTTGGGCATGTCCTACCAAGTTCATAAGGTATTTCTCTAACATTTAATGCTGTTCTTTTAAAAGCCTTTTTTCTTTTTGTAAAAGACTTTATTAGCTTTAGAAACTTGTACAAATTATCAAAAAAGTAAAAAAACTTTATTTGTGATTACAAAATAGTTATTTCCTATGTCCTACCTACGGTCCTACCACACGATGGCCATAATGTTACAAATCACTCTTTTTTTATTTTTTTTTATAATGTTTTAATGGCCTGGTTGCTGGGACCTTTTGGCCAAGTCTTTATTTAGTTACAAAACTTGTTATTATTGATGAAATGAATGCATGATGATGATATCCCAGCCCGCTCCCCTTGAATTTCAGTAAAGATGTGGCACTTTACTGAGACCTCACGCGGACTTTTTGACTTAACTGAGAACTTGAAGCGAAGTTGCACTGTTTTGTTTCATTTGCCTACACTAATGCACGTTCACAAACACTTAATGGTTAATAATCCACCATTATTACACATTAATATTCGGATAAACACAAATTTTGGAAAATTAAACAAACACTGAACATGACGCTTTACTTTCCCGCCAAGAAGTCCACAAATCACACTTTAAAAAAAAAACGTAGTGGTACTCCACTAATTTTTTTTTTTAAAAGAGTAATTTTGGGTAACTCCAAAAGAAGGAATTTTTATTTTAAAACGATTTTAGTAACACATTTAACATAATAACAACCTAATAACTGGTATATTGGAACCATTATTTGGAACCGGTACTTTGGAACCAGAACCAAACCGGAACCGTACCGAAAAGAAGAACCTTTATAAGAAATGAAGAACCGGAACCCAAATTCGTACCGGTTTCCAATCCCTGGTACAGACGCCAGCACATCAAGCTATCTGTCTTTCTTTAAAAGATTTTCAAACTTTATCGTTAGGTAAAGCATAATATTCAAGGTAGTCAGGATTGGGAGCGCCTTGAAGGACTTTAAAAAATAAAAATAATTAATTGAGGATTTAACTCTATAATGAGACGTCTTACCTATTGGGAATTTGGGATGTAAATCACGCACTGACTAATGAACTAAACTTAGACTAAACAGTCTTCTTATCAAATATGCAACCTCAGCGGCCACACATCGTGCTAGGCAAAAGTGCTTACACACGCAAAATCTGTAAGGGCTGTGGTTCCATAACTCCTCCCTCACTAAATGCGAAATTATCGGTAAAATTTGGATTCCGATAATTCCGCATACAAGAAAAATCTTTTTACAAAAAAATAATAACCGACTACCAAAAATAACACTATAAAGTGAAAAATAACTTTAATTTCGGAAGATTTTTATTTTTGACTTTTTAGTGGGTCAGTTTTGAATTTATCTAAGTTACAATAGCCTAATGTTAACTGCTCATCACCTTTTACAAAAATTTGCTTTTCCCGACGCTGGGACGTTGATTGTTGAGTTCTCCTGGTAACAACCAGGAGAACTGCCACTCAGCATATGCATAGTGACGAGCATAAATTGCTTAATCGCAACCCGTTAACTAGGTATTCATTATTACATTGTTCCGGTGGCCATCTGTGGTCTCCATCATCAGTTCCACTTGACCAAATGGTGCTTTCGGAGAGCAAATGCACGAGTTACTATAAACAATACCCAAATCGCTATAGGTTTGCATATAAAATTTGTGGGTTTCCCTCGATTTCCATGGGATCCCTTCATCTGATTCTGATTTGGTGCCAATGGGACCACCTCGGGAGTATACCCTTTCAAACATAATAAGAATTTCATAATTGACGGAGTAATCGCGTAACAAACATACAAAAAAAAAAATATAAAAAAGGACATACAGCCGAATTGAGAACCTCCTTTTTTGGAAGTCGGTTAAAAATTTTCTCCAAAGTATAGTACTTTGGAGAAAATTTTTAACCGCTAAGACTATAGCTAAGGTTATAGTACCTATAGCTAAGATTACATAGAGTACCTAATATAGTTGCTAAACTACACTATTTGTTTTCACTGCACTATCACTTTCCACTATTTCAGTTTTTAACCGACTTCACAAAAAGGAGGAGGTTCTCAAGTCGTGTGTATGTTTTTTTTTAATGTTTGTTACCTCAGAACTCCGTCGTTTATGAACCGATTTGGAAAATTATTTTTTTATTTGAAAGGATATACTTCCAGATTGGTTCCATTTTTATCAAAATCCAGTTCTGATGTTGGGATCCATGAGTAATTGAGGGAACTCCTCAAATATTATAGGCATACATATAACGATTTTTATATTTTCATCAACAAGTCAATCATTTGCATTCAGAAAGTATAGTTTGGTGAAGTGGAACTGTTGAAGAAGGCCACAGATGGCCACCGGAACTTCTCAATGATAAGTATTTCACGGGTGGCGATGAGATATCTGGATTAAGATAGTTAAGCGAAGCAAATTTGATCTGATGATCGAAACTGATCTGATGATGAAGCTGGAAGGTAGGCACTGGAACTCGGTAATAAAACAATCTATCCTACCCGTGTTTGGTCTTATTGCAATTGTCATGAGATGCATTCTGGCTATAAATGATTTTTAACCGACTTCAAAAAAGGAGGAGGTTCTCAAAATATATATATCTAGCCGTATAAAGGTACCTACATATAAAAGGAAACCGTGACTGATTGGTTTATCAACAGAGCTCAAACCACTGACAGATTGGGCTGAAATTCGGCACGTAGGCATCCGCTAAGAAGGGGTTTTTGGAAATTTGACCTTTAAAGGGAGGAAAACGGGGGATTTTGTTTGCATGAAAAATCTTATTCCTAGAGTTAATAAACTTGAAACTTGGACGAATACTTACGTAAATAAAATATATAGTTTGTATTTTTTTGTTATCTTAACTTCAATGGATGGGATGTCAAAGCTTGTATAGAAGAATTATAAAGCGTGGTCCGATCAACTCGAAACTCAGTACTTATACTTAAAACCAAAAATGAAGAATAACTTGTATCAGGGTTTTTCTAAAATCTACCTATAACGGGGTGAAAAGGGGTAGTCAGTTTTACAAGAGAGGATTTTACTACGTGGCTTGATTAACTCGAAAATTGGTACAACCTTTAAGTCAAATAATGGAAAAGTCGCAAACCACTTTAAAAATTAACCTCTTTGGGGGTGTAAAGCGGGGATGGATACAGTTTGTATGAAAAATTCTTCTTTCGTTGATCTGTTAACTTGAAACTTAGACTGAATTCTTTATCATCAGTCTCCTGCCCTAATCCCAATTTATTCAGGGTCCTCGTAACATGTTGAATTACACTATAGATTTAATACATACAAAAGGAAACAGTAACTGACTTACTGACTGATCTATCAACACAAAACTCAAATCATTGAATGGATTGGGCTAAAATTTGGCACACAGATAGTTATTATGACGTAGGTAACCGCTGAAAACAGAATTTTGAAAATTCAACTCCTAAAGGGGTGTAACGGGGTTTCACATCTTGTATGGAAAAACATTTGAATTGTATCAATTCGACAATTCGCAGGGTTACTCGTGTCAACAAATAAATAAAACGTGTTTCACGTTTTAAAAAAAAAGTGTAAAGAGGTAAATAGTCTACAAATCAATATGGTGTCATTTTCAAGGTTTGTCAGGACGTTGTTCTCGTAAAGGTCAAGAATTTTGAAATATTACACTCGAAGAACAAAAAAAAAACTAATATGTCCTAATTTATTATTATTTTGTATTGGTCTAAATAACAAATCTATCTGTATAAATAAATGGAGAAACTGACCGACTGATTGACTGACGTATCAACGCACAACCCAAACTACTGGGAGCGACGTGAAATTTTGCACTAGGGGTCCTTTTATGTAGGGTAGGTACTTTTAATCCCGGTTCCCGTGACATTTTTTCTGACATCTACGCGGGTGAAGCCGCAGGCAAAAGCTAGTATTATATATGTTCAGGCATAACTTATTTGTTTATGAACTGATTTTTATAATTCTTTTATTTGGTAGAAGAAGCTTGCGCGGTCTCATATACATTACAGATTTACAGCTAACTCTTCAATAATACGTATTTAATCCACTCGGTGTATGTTGATGATGTTATTAAACTTCCTGTTACTGTTGTTTTAATAGCAAGTAGTATACGAATTGGTATAGTACCACTAAAAAGTAAAAAATAAAAAACTTTTCTACAAATAAAACAACCGACTTCCAACAAAAACACTAAAAAGTGCAAAATAACTTTAATTTCGGAAGCACATAACATAATCACGCCTTGTTTCCTCGAAGGGTTGGGCAGAGGTGTACCTGTAGTTTACCCACATTTAATATTATATTTAATTTAATTTCGGAAGTCGGTGGCCATATAAACGAAAATACAAAACCAAAGACATCGACTTCCGAAAATTAAATATAATATTAAATGTGGGTAAACTACAGGTACACCTCTGCCCAACCCTTCGAGGAAACAAGGCGTGATTATGTTATGTGCTTCCGAAATTAAAGTTATTTTGCACTTTTTAGTGTTTTTGTTGGAAGTCGGTTGTTTTTTTTGTAGAAAAGTTTTTAATGTGTAAGATCGATGTTTTACGTCGTCAAAGTTCAAGTTGTTTACATTCATTTGGGTAGAACCGCGACTGGAGTTACTCTATAGTGTATTTTCCCTGAGTAATGGTGCCTTTTGTTTAATTTAATGTCTTTCAGAAGGCTGCCGTTTCCATCAATTTCCAATAAATATGTGCCCTTGATCAGTTTCCTGATAACATCATTGGCACATGTTTCGGTAAGTATTATTTCATTTTTTGTGTAAATTATCCAGTTAAATACCTAAGTCAATAGGTTGTACTTTTAAACTTTCTTGGTTAACTGCGAGGGGTTTACACAAACATTAAGTAATTGTCCTATAAACGTACTTTCAGGATACAATACAACATCGTTTTCCTTGCACACGAATTGGCTGTCATCTCTTAAGATGGGTTGACTAGCGGTAAGTACCTAGGTACGAGTATGTAGGGCTTTCACCATAAGGTACGGATATTTAGGGATAATGGTGGTCGTTTTGTTTTTATTGAAAACTAGGTTCTGCCCGCGACTTCGTGCGCGTGGAAGTCGTAAGACACCATTACAATATACAACAGCTACATTTTTATAGAAAACTGCCTCGTTGGTCTACTGGTCGCAAGCGCTTCTTTTGGGCATGAGGTCCTGGGTTCGATTTTCGGGTCAGGCAAAGTGTTATTGGGTTTACCATCTGGAATTTCTCAGGTACAGTCCGAAGTCTGAATTTGTGCCCGGTTGTGCCAGGACACAGCGGATCACTAGGTAACGACGCAGCTGACGAACTAGCTAGGACAGCATCCAGCGCGTCAGTCTGTGGACTCGAACCTATCGTACCCATCCGCTTCAACCAACTACGCAGGTGGCTACAAGGAGTTCACCCACACACAAGCGGAGAACTGGTTGACTTCGACACCAGGCTGCAGGCAATCCACGAAAGCTATGCCATCCTTAGATGGCAGGCTAACCAGGCGTTTGCTACGCCTGGACATGAACGACCTGCGCCTGGTAGCGGGGACCATCACGGGACACTGCTCACTAAACATACCATAGGCATAACAGACAGCCCTCTGTGCAGGGCTTGCATGGAGGCTGAAGAAGCCGTTTAGCATGTGCTCTTTGAATGCACAGGCGTCACCCAGATCAGAACAGAAACTCTCGGGTCACCCAGACCCTTCACAGATATCCTAAGCAGAACAGGAGACCTAATCAGCTTCTAGAGGGAGGTGGGCTGGTTGGAATAACCAACCAACGGCCGCCATGGCCCACGCACAATGGTCCACATGAAGAACTAAGTGCGGAAACCCAACCCTCTAACATAGAACATAGATATAACTCGGGTAAAATGTAGAGATGATTGATTGCATGCCAAACAAAACAGACAAATGAAAATTACTTACTATTTACGTAAGCGGTTCAATTCTTCAAGAGAATTTTGATCAACACACCCACATTTCTATGATAAATAAACAAAACATTTTGTTTCGTTTTAAATATGATTGGGCTACGGGTATTTTAAATAACTATTCTATAAAGATAGACAGCACGAGGTCCGACAGAAACAGCCCATTTTTACGCTATCAAAAACTTTTTAAACCAATTTATTATTCCTATTTAAATATATAACTTATATATATTTTTGTAATTTCCTTTTAATTTCCTTTCTTTTGATACCCTACTCGATAAGTTTGGTTAAATTATGTTTATGAATGTATTACTATTTCGCCATTTTGTTTTTTTTTTAAACACCTATCTAAGGACACTTGGGTTTTTCAGACGAATATAACGATACCTTAACTGTCGAAATCCCTTCCTTGGCAGTCGGGTAATAACCCTTCCTTGGCAGTCGGGTAATAACCCTTCCTTGGCAGTCGGGTAAAAAGTAAGTTGGAATCTCATTTCCCACGATATGTATGGGAAAAGATTTTTGCGATTTCTGACTCGTCTAGTAGTCAAGCCTCAGTTGGTCTTATACACCCTTATTACAAAACAAGGTTTATCTTCAGACCCAGGTTTAAAACACGGAGCTATTATTGAATTTCGAACTTTATTCTGACTAAGGTAAAGTTCCTAAACACAAAACTGACAACTTAGTACCGAACTAAGTTTTCAGTTTTGTATAAAGAACGGTATTTCAATCACTGTTACGTTCTTATTACAGAAACTGGCTCCATGGTTTAAGCCATGTCAAAATATAAATCTTGTTTTGTAATAAGGCGGATAGAGTTTTTGATTCTCATATGAAACAGGAACTATTGGCACCAAATTTATTTTTTTATGAAAATTGTCTTTTATGGCTGACTGTACATTTTAATCAAAATCTATGTCTGCAGATGAAATTTTCTCAAAAAATTATAGATAGTCTCCTAAGACCGATATCACGTACCTACAACCCAGATAGCAGATCAGTTTGCTGCAAACAGATTTTTATTTGAATTTAGATTGCCACGTCAAATATGATAAAATAAGTTTATGGCAATATTGCTGCAAGCTTGTTAATTTAAGGATAATAATTAAAGTTTATAGTAAGTTTGTAGCAGTCTTGCATTTTGCGCTATATTTCAAACATGAAAGTATCAAACTTGATACAAGTTGGTACAAACTTGCGTATTCCGATATCGTATCGGCACAGAAAGAGCGGGGTAAGAGATGGGACGGGCGCAAAAAAACATGATTGGTCGCCGCGCGCAGTGTATGAGTGCGGCACGCTATGATTGGCCAATAGGTGTGATGTTATCAATCTCTTTGGTGACGACACCTATTGACAAATCGCTTATCGCGTTCAGCGAGTTGAGACTTGTTTGTTTTGTTTTGACTTGACGAGTTGACGCCATTACGGCTTTCCATTTGTAATAGAATCGTACGATTAGTGTGAGGTCTGTGCCAGCACCCTAGTAGGGTATATATGTTCTGTGACCCCAGTGGATTCAAAGAGTAGTGTACAATTTGTACTATTTTGTACATAACCTAAATAGTGGAATATCTAGGTGATTCTGTTGAGTTGTGCGTGAGGAACGCGCGTACTTTGCATAATGTGCTGAGGAATAACGGTAAGTTTATTTATTTATACTTTTACAGACAGAACAAATGATATCTATGTAGGTACCTACTAGATCCAACCCAATCGACGACGGTCCAAGTGCTCCTGTCCTAAATAGTGCGACGTGTACCTATTGCTAACTTAACAGAAAAAAGATGGCGCTGCGCTGTCATGTAAACATTGAGCTCCGTATATAAATATTCGTAAAAATAGTTAAAGCATTGATTTCTTTAAAACTATGTGTTCGAACTTGAATAAGTAGTGTAAATCATCTGAAATAATCTTATCAACTCGCGAATTTAACCGTGAACAAAGTTATTACCGTGATTTTGAGTGAACAGTTTTATGTGACTAAATACAATTAATTGAGTGAAATTTGTACTGATATCTATGTGAACATACTAGTTTTCATCAAACAATATGTGATTGTGTTAAATTGAACTAAAATACAAGAAAAAATAGCAAAAACGTAAAACCGTTGAGATTTAAATAACCACCACAACTGCAATAATAATATTCTAACAGAATAAGAAAACGAACCTGTATTTCGACACTCTAACACAACTACTACATAGCTGGTTCTGTAATAGCGTGGACTGCGAAAGTCATGTCACACGCCGAATGCAGATTCTTTTTGCGATCTATAAAGATTTGTTCATTGAATTATTACGATTAACTTCTTAAGTAATATAACATTGCGACGACAGCGAACATACTCGGACCCAAATACAAGTAATGTGAGTGAAGTTTCGGCACATACCCTCAACGATGAAAGTATATCCAGTATGCCTGACTTATCAAGCGATGAATCACATAACGAACTGTTACTTAAAATGAAACAACAAATTAGAATCAGAACTCAGTAGTGCCCATCAGGAAATTGAGACTCTTTCGATTGAAAATACAAAACTCAAACGAACGAATATTGAATTACTGGAACAAAATAATTTATACAAAACTGTTACCCATACCCCCGTAAAAAAAATTAAAACAAAAACACCTCTTGGGAGTGAGAAGACAAGAAGAAGTAAACAATTACAAACATTGTGTGAACTACAATCACCACCAACAGTAGGTCAAACGGCAGATCATAGCAACACCCTGATCCAGCCATTATCCAGTACTGAGCCTACGCATCACCAAAAGAAAATAAACGAAACAAGGACTAGAAATAAAATTCACATATTGAGCACTAACTCCAGGAATAAAATATTAACTATCTCTCAAAAAACATTCTCTGAACATTACGATGTCTGCCACTATCTCAAGCCGAACTCTAGCACCGACCTACTAATTAATAATTTGGAAAACAAAATACAAGATTTTACAATTAACGACTTCTGTGTTATTTTAATAGGCGAAGAAGACTTTCAGAATACTCGTGACTACTTTGGCCTTATATTTTACATAAGAGAAGTTGCACAGAAGTTAAGTCACACTAATATAATTATATGTGCACCCACTTTTAAGTATGGGCACCACACCAATATGTTCAACTGGCGAGTAGAGAATTTTAATAATTTGTTATATCTCGACATACTAGAACATGAGCATGCGTACTTCTTAGATTCAAATAGAAATCTTAAGTGGACCTATGAGATGTTTAATATTCATAGTGGCACGGTGAACAAACTCGGCATGGAAACCATTTTCCAAGACATCCAGGACTACATTAATGGAATAATACAGGATGAAACACAAAAATTGGATAGCCTTGCACACACAAATCAGCTGACTGATGAAAACAACTCTGAATCCATGTTTTTTCAAACTAAACACCTGTATGTATTACATCAAAATATAGCTGGATTATTTAACAAAACTGATCTCTTGATGATAAATATGGAAGAACTTGCAGACAGAAGCAAATCAGTTGATCTACTATGTATTACGGAACATTTTATGATGGCAGGATCCGAAACATATCTCCATATAAATAACTATGTTTTAGCTAGTTGTATTAGTCGAAATAATAGCAAAAGAGGCGGAGCGTGTTACATAGTTAAAAAGGAGCATAAATGGAGGGAAATTCCAGATGTTAAGAAACTTACTATAACCAATGTATTTGAATGCTGTGCTATCGAACTTATTGATTACAAAGTCATTATTGTCTGTGTCTACCGAGTACCGAATCCAAACAATGTGGTAACATTTCTTTCAAAACTTGAAAAAGTCCTTCTGCTTATTTCAAAAATTAGTTGTAATAATATTTTAATAGCTGGAGATTTTAATATTGACATTTTAAAAAGTAATAATGTATCCCTAGATTTCGAATGTTTGTTATTAAATTACAACTTAAAGCTTGCTTTAAAACAACCTACTAGACTGATTAGCATGACTTGTTTAGATAACTTTGCCCATGACTTCAAAAAACAGTGTAAGACTGAAGTGTTGGAATTTGGGTTATCAGACCACACGGCCCAATTAATAAAGCTTCCAATAAAAAAGCTTTTCAAATTTAAATACTGGTATAAAACGGAACGAGATTACTCTAAAGAAAACATTGATAAATTCAAAATGTGCCTGAATATTTTTTCTTTCTCAGAAATCTACTCAACTAAGGACGTAGATAATGCTTATAAATATTTCATAGATAATTTTAAATTATTCTACAATCTGTGCTTTCCGCAGAAAAGCTTAAAGATAAAAGTTAACCATAAATCAAAGTGGATATCACGCGGAATTAAAAATTGTTGTAAAAGAAAGAGATTATTGCTCTGGCGACTTAGACAAAAAACAACAAAGACGAATAAACAAAATTATATTAATTATTCCAAATTACTAAAAAAAATTATATCACTAACAAAGCGTGCGCAAAATAACTACAGAATTAAAATGTCAAATAATAAATCAAAGACAACGTGGCAAATGATTAATAAAGTACGACCAAATTTACCAAGAGAACCCATAGAAAACATTAAAATCTAAAATATAAGTATCACAAAGCCTACAGAAATAGCTAGCACATTTAACAATTACTTCGTTGATAAAGTTAAACCAATCTTGGGTGCTGGTAAAAAAGTAACATCTCTAATTAATCATAGACCTAATTCAATGTTTTTAGCTCCAAGCACACCTCTTCATGTATTTAAGATAATAAATGGCCTAAAAAATACAAAAAGTGTCGGATATGACGAAATTTCTACAAAAGTTGTAAAAGAAGTTAATAGTCAGATATGTCATCACTTAAGTCATATTATTAACCTGTCTATAACAAATGGCACATTTCCAAAGGATCTTAAACTAGTAATTGTTAAACCTTTGTTGAAAAAAGATGATAAAGAATTAGTTGAAAATTATCGACCCATTGCTCCCCTTTCTATATTTTCTAAAATCTTTGAAACGTATTACAATATAGAATTAAATAATTACTTAGAAAATAACAATATCTTATGCAGTGAACAAAAAGGCTTTCGAAAACATAAAAATATAAATATGGCTATCTTTGAGTTTAAAAAAAATATAATGTCTGCGGTTGATAAAACTACCCCTGTGTGCTCCATCTTCTGCGATATGACACAAGCCTTCGATTATGTGGATCACAAAATATTGGCTAGTAAATTGGAGGCATACGGTATAAGAGGAAACGTTTTAGAACTATTTAGATCTTACTTAACTGATCGAAAACAAATCACACAAATTACAAAATTTAACATAAAAACAAAAAAAGAAGAACAATACCAATCCAAAGTAAGATATGTTAGATATGGTGTTCCCCAAGGCGGCGTAGTGGCACCTACGCTATTTATTACCTACATCAACGACCTCCCTAATGCAACTGTGCAACCCATGACACTATTTGCAGACGACAGAACAGTAAATATTACATGTAATGATAAAAATCTATTTGAAAATGACATAAATAAAGCACTAACATCTATAATAACATGGCTAATCAATAATAATCTAAAAATAAATATAAATAAAACAAATGTAATAAACTACAGTCAAAGACCTCAAAATTCAATTAAATTTAAATTAATATATGATAATAATATAATAAATCAAGTAGAAACAGCCAAATTCCTCGGTTTACAAATTGACAGTAGAATCAATTGGAAATGTCACACAGAAGACCTTTGTACAAAAATAAGTAGTTTATCTTTTGCGATGTACAAACTGGCGCCAACAGTGAATAGAAACGCATTATTCATGGCGTATTATGGACTTATTGAATCGGTGCTTAGATACGGTCTAATATTTTGGGGTAATTCGACAAACACCGACGTGGTGTTTAAAATGCAAAAGCGTTGTATTCGGGCTATGTTTAAGATCAAAAATACCGACAGCTGTCAACCACTGTTTATAAAATACCATATAAAGTCCATTTCACGAAAGAAGTCCCGCGGAAATAAGTGGAACTAATTATTATTATACGCTAAGTTAGCAACATTCCTAAAATAACCCATGCCTGCAGCGCCACGTCTGCGGGACTTCTTTCGTGAAATGGACTTTACTGACACTTCCGTCACTATACATCTTGGAAATAGCTTTATTTGTTAGAAGCAATCCTCACTGGTTTCCTCTTTTGTCAGACAATGTCACTAGAAATAGACGAACTAAATATAAGAACTTCTTACAGCCTCACTCTGCGAAAACAGCACTCCTTCATAAAAGCGTGTTTTGTATGGCACCATTAATATACAATAAGATACCAGAGGTTATTAAAAATATAAACCAGCCAAACCTATTCAAAAGAGAACTTAAGAAGTTACTTACTGAAAAATGTTACTATTATGTTAAAGATTTTTTAAATTACAGTTTCTAATCTATTTGTGTTATATTTCAATTTTGTTATTACAATTTTTTTTATTTTTTTTCTCTTGCTAAATACTGTTATATTTCAAGTGGCTATAATTAATTTTGTACGCCAATGGTGGCAAAACATGTTTAACTCGAATTTTTCACTTTGACATCCACATTTGCATTTATATGTATATTGTTACACATGTTTACAAATAAATATCTCTTTATCTTTATCTTTAACAGTTATTATCTAATAATTGTATTATTGGCAAGTCTTCTAGTAAAAGATGATGCAAGTTTCGATCATTTGAATGACCAATTATTAAAAATAAGCCAGAATAAACGGGCAATAGTATGTACAGATGCCAGCACATCAAACTACTACAATCAGTCAAATTTCTATGTATAGATTTTCAACTTTAACACTCTTTAGTAAGGTTCAAGGTTGATTGGGAAAAAATTACAGTTTCGGGTAGCTTGACCTGCTGGCCCCTAGCCTAGCTACATAGTACAAATAGACTAATTTACTTATCGTTAGAATGCTAATTAAAAACTTTTTCAGATGTGATTTTTGACTGGTAGAAACGTCCGAAGTCTGACAACTAATATTTTGAGAAGAATATTACTCGATGATGTGGCAGACTTACCTATATTCTTAACTGGAAAACAAGTGAAAAATTCCAGTAAAAACCCGTTTCTATGTACGGAAACATGTAATTTAAGCTTTCGTAAGTAATACTTTTTATTACTTACCATCCATTGACATACCTACCACAATTTTTTCTGTATCCTATGTACATACTAAGTTATTTATTTCAATATTATTTTTTCAGAAATCTGCAGATAAGTCTATGAAGATGTGACTGAAGCCAAGAAATAATCAGTGACTGGCTGAATCAAGCAAAAGTTAGAATATCAAGAAGGTAAGATTTAGATTATCTACATTTGTCATTTTTCAACATTTGCAAATTATTATTAGATTTATATTAGGTAGTGTTTCTTGCAAGATTTGGGTTCACAAAACTACATACCGTAAAACGGGGTGAATCGAAATGCAGGGGTGAATCGAAATGCACCTTATAATGGGTTTTAACATTTAAATAATATATTTTGTTGCCAAAAAGAACTTTGTGTTACCTTTACTGTAATTAACAATTAAGTGCCTTGACAACAAATTATATTATTTCAAAGTTAAAATCCATTTTAAAGTTACGTCTCGATTCACCCCGTTTTACCCGGTATTCACTTAATTTTAAATGTTAAGTAAGTTTATGAGTATAAATTATAACTACAGTAGTCCCGTTTTTGTTTCAGAGCAGAGACAAAATCAATAAAATTGATAATTCCTGTGACGTGTGCGACTAGTGTGTCAACGAATAGTATATTTGGCCAGTTGCGTGGCCGAATAGCCGAATGTTCGGAAAACTGGTGTGCATTATGACAAGAAGCTCTTTTCTTTGAAACCTTGAAGAGAAACGACAATCCATTTGGCTAGTGGGCTACACATAAATCTGAATGTTCCTAATGTTTAGTCAATCTGACTGCGTACTTGTCATCTCTTGCAAGCAGTGTGTATTTGCAGAGGCCTATAGTGAAACAGGAAACGTGTACGATGAAAATCATAACAGAAGTAAATGAGTGGTAGGTTCTGGTGCAGAATGAGAAACACACTTTGAATGATTGATTTTTAATGATAAATAAAAACAAAAAATGTAATATAATTTTAAAGTCTATAATTTCTCTATTTTAGTCTTGTTTTGCAAATAATAAGTAAGTACTTAATGAAAATTTCACCAAGGAAACCGACCGAACGCGCTCAGCACATCTAAACCGCGTTCAGGAGCTGTCAGTGTCAATATTCCACAGAAAAGAATGACATTGTCAGCTCTTAAACGTAGTTTATGTGCTGGTCGCGTTCAGTTTGATCGGTGAAATTCTTCCTCTATTGACTTTGTTAGCGTTTATTTTGTCATGACTAAACTACATACTAAGTTGTTCGTTTTCATTTGATTAGTTGCCTGTTTATGATCTCTTGGAAAAAATATTTAGGCATGCATGTTACTATTACTATTATACATTGATATTTTAGATAGGTAAATAAAACGAAAATGACGCTTTCTCGAACTAACATGTTTATCCTTAATAAAAGTTACATGATTAATGTATAGTGTTTTTTTAATTTTTACCTGTTTTTTTAAGTATCTATTCGGTATTCAGCCGAAGTGATTCATTAATCGGTATTGGGCCGTATATCAAAAATTTATTGAATACGCCGATACCGAATATTATCAAGAGGTCTTCAAGCCTTCAAAGGATGTGCAACAAAGAAAAGCAGGTGTGTCAACATTATATACAAAGTGGCGCGGACCTCATCACATTAAATGATACCACGTAAGTATACCACATGGTATACTTTGACCTTATACAAAATTTGACTGAAATCCATCCACAAAAAAAATTTGCTGTTTGAATAGATTTCATTACAATTTTGTATACAGGAAAAGTTTTTATCCACTGCGCAAATTTTGACAAGTTAAACTTAAACGAGTTTTATTAAACATATATTTTTTATTTTGATACGTCTTAGTACAAAAAACAAAAAATATCGTTAACGAAAGATGTTTACTTTAAAAGTGGTTGTATGGCTACCCGGCGGCGCGCGGCGAAGCGTAACGCGCTAAAGTACCTACCTATCAGCTGTGCGCTCGCTCGATTCGCCGGCGTAGGTATTTACGTGGGTTACAATGTACTGATCGCTAATTTTATCAGGTTCGAACTAGACTTTATTATGTTTAGGCCGTGACCTGTAGTTATTTGAAGAGTAATTCCAATTTTTCCTTCATACCTTAATGGGCTTAGGATGGCTTCTTCGACTTCGATCGCCAGTCGGGGTCTGCCAGACCTTCGTGCATGATTCTGGGTTCTGAACTGTCCGTGATCAAGCAGCCTTTGAGTGGCCGCTAAAATGGTCCTTTCATTAGGGACCGCGGGGTTAAGGATTCCATGGGCTCGCATTCGAGGTATGCTCTCCGTCGCATACATTCTGCGAGCTGCTCGCAAACTTTTATCACTCAGTACATACACTCGCACCATCTCGTAAAACTCGCGGTTACTGAAGTCCGACATCGTGACCGGTACCACGGCACACGTGCGGCGTCGGCGGCGCGGCGCTTGCGCGGGGAATCGATTAGACGCGACGTCACACGACAGCGCGTGCGATGAGCGAACTGTCGGCCACAGCGCAGCGCCCGGCGCGCCCTGCCGCCCGGGAGGGGGTTCACCCCCGTGGAACACCGCCGCTTGCGCCGGCCGCCGCGCGCGCCCATTGATATTATTACGAATAGAGATTGTGTCCATATTTTGCTGATTTAAATTAGGATAAAAAAAAAAAAAAAATATTGAATAAATAATGGAAATGTGTTCTGTTACTGATATTGAACCACCAAAAAAAATTTGCGCACTGGTTAAAAACTTTTCCTGTATGGTCCAAGTATATACCGGTGATATACGTGTATCATTTAATGTGATGAGGTCCGTGCCACTTTGTATAGTTTGCAGAAACAGACATCATGCAAGTTTGTAATGTCAAAGTTGCATATACTTTGTAAAAACAAACATTATGCAAGTTTGAAATGTCAAAGTTGCCTAAACTTTAGAGAAACAAACATTATGCAAGTTTGAAATGTCAAAGTTGCCTAAACTTTACAGAAACAAACGTTATGCAAGTTTGTTGTTTGGGAAACTAGAAAGTTTGATTCAAACTTGCTGCAAGTGTATATACTTGCCATGGCAAACTTGCATCAAACTTTCACCTTTGATACATCAAACTTGTTGCAAGTCAGATGCAAGTTTAAACTGTTATCTGGGAACGGTTAAGATACCTTTACTGCCCCATCACAATAATCCACTCTGTCTATACAAACGTAATACCAAAATCATTTGAAATTTGAGCATATTTCCACCATATTATGCTAATATTCGGATTTAGACAGTATTTATCTAGGTTCCTACATCTTTTTTTTCGAAAATACTTACCTAGTGTAAAGTTTTAGTAAATTGAATTTCACACATTTTTACAGCGTAAATGACATGTTTTCATGTATTATAATCAACAATATTTGCAATATGCTTTATGCAGGAACATAGCTTATATTATCAAGTTACAAATTAGCGCAAAAATATCCGAAAAACATTAAGTTTTCATTCATCATTTTTGGTATTACGGAACACATCCAAATTTATCATAAATTTTCAATAGCTAGTAGTGCCATCGCGTCAAGGAAATGTCAATGTGTGCGTGGTCGTACTGCGCACGGTAGCTGTGTGAATCGCTCTGACAGGTATTCACACAAGCGCAATGACTCGGATTGTTTGTTGTCATCATCTATCTACGTGAAATTCAATGTTTTATGATTACTTTACAGTAAAGTGCACGTGCGTACGTATTTGTTTGCGAAATTGAAGGTATTGTAAAAAATTTCTAACACTATTGACCTATGCTATGAACTTGGATTTTGATTTGCCTTGTGATTTGGTATCGAGCATAGGTACCTACATTCTTACGAACTTTGTTTTGTTTACGGACTTGGAATATTATTTACGACCTTGGTTGGGTTGGGTTGGGATGTATCTCACAGTAAGTATTACCCAGTGATATATTACTATAAGTTAGGTACCTGCCTTCATAGCTACTAATTGTTTTGATACTTTTAAACTCGGCCCAAGAACATAAAGATATTTTTTTCTTGGGCTGTTTTGTACATACTAGTAGGAACCTAGTTATATTTTGTATAAATTAGGATTTACCTACCTATCTTTAGATAACATTAGACCTAACTAAATTTAAATGTGTTGAGGAGCAGTAAAAAGTCTAAGTTATACACACGGCCGAAACAAGCTGCTAACTGCGGGAAAGACGCCCGACCTTTTCTTTTGCTCTTATCTAGTTTGTACCTTACGCAATTGACATAAAGTTCATTATGCTTTGACCCAATTTGTAAATAAGTACCAGGGCTTCTAAGTACGTAAGTAGCAAAAAACAAGGCACAATATACTTTGAAGTATTTTCTTCCTGCGTCGAGATAAGGACTACAATCGCGTATGCAAAATAGATACTTCCATACCTACGTAAAAATACTTGCATAGGAAATTGTTCCGTGCGGTCTTACCGATAATGATCATGATCGCATTTGCGAAAAAGTAATGCAACCATTGAAAATATGATTGAGTAGTAGGTACTCGGTAGGTAGTTTGTAAACATCGCTGTCGCTCAGTGGAAAGCACAACCGACCGAGAGCGATGTATTATATTTTCTTATTGCTTCGAGAAGGCGCGCGTCGTGTCTTCTTTCCTAGAACATTGATCCGTAACGTAATGTAAATAAGGATCAAAATAACGTAGCGTCGACGGAGCGAGTAGCCGACTTCATCTAGTTTTTTTTAATATTATTGATGTGTAAAAGTGTTTGTACAAACCTACTTACTTACAGAAATAAAATCATGTATCATGTCACTGTTCCATTTCTTTACTCATATGACCGACCGGGCTTAGGTAATATTATCACAAGGACACTGCTGAGACTTACTGGAATTACTGGTACTGTGATGTTTATTCTGCGCACTCGGTAGGGTGACCATACGACCGGATTTGTCTGGACAAGTGCGGCTTTATGGTTTCGGCCCGGTTTTTGCACAGATTTTTTTTTGTGATTTTCCGGTATTACACAAAACATTGATATAACTAAAATGAAAAGTTCAAAGTCTTTCTAGTTTATTTAATAATTCTGGGATTTTTATCTGGACTTTGGTGACCCTGGGGAGGAAGCTCCGATAATAACTGGCTAACTTTTTTAAAACGACAGAAGCTATTCAGATATAGGTAGCTTGTATCGACAAGAACTGGTAAATCGACTTCATTATAAACTGCACAAATATTTACAGTCTTATAAATCAGTGTTTAGTGTGGATCTTTGACACTATGTATTCTGACTACCATAATTGTATTTTTTGTCATTCGTTCAGTCGTTATTATATGGTCACCCTACACGACTATATCACGTTGCGAGTTATAGATGAATAAATCCAAATTCAAATCGTTTATTGCGAACTAAGTGTACAATGTTGGTGTTATGTTATCTATAACTATGATGTTAGAACATAACTAAATAAATGTTTATTGAAAATCCTCGTTTTTTATTATTCTTAGCTCAGAACTACGTTAGTATCTGTATGGATATCGTCGATTTATAAATTTTTGGAATAGTTGTCTTTTCAGGGTTCCGTACCCAAAGGATAAAACGGGAAGCCTGTTACTAAGGCTCCGCGGTCCGTCCGTCTGTCTGTCTGTCTGTCTGTCCGTCCAGGCTGTCTCATGGATCGTGATAGTTAGACAGTTGAAATTTTCACAGATGGTGTATTTCTGTTGCCGCTATAACAACAAATACTGAAAAACAGAATAAAATAAGTATTTAAGGGGGCTCCCATACAACAAACCTGCTTTTTTGGCGTTTTTATAGATAATGGTACGGAACCCTTCGTGCGCGAGTCTGACTCGCACTTGGCCGGTTTTTTACTAATACTTTTTATAACACTTTTATTATTTGACTTGAGTTGTATTCATTGTTTAGTAATAACAATATTTGAAATTCAGTAAAAGCAATATAGAAATAAGACGGAAGAAGCCTTAGTTTTTAGGGTTCCGTACCTAAAGGGTAAAACGGGAACCGTATTACTAAGACTCCGCTGTCCGTTCGTCTGTTTGTCTGTCCGTCTGTCACCAGGCTGTATCTCATATACCGTTATTCAGTTGAAATTTTCACAGATGATGTATTTCTGATGCCGCTATAATAACAATAATACAAAAAAAAAATAATAAAAAAAAGTATTTAAGTGGGCTCCCATACAACAAACGTGATTTTTTTGCCGTTTTTATAGATAATGGTACGGAACCCTTCGTGCGCGAGTCCGACTCGCACTTGGCTGGTTTTTTAAATTTGTGACCATCTTATAGGAAATATTGATGGCACGGTTGGGGCAGTTAGTTAAGCGATTGACTGCTGCGCTGCGTGTCGCGGGTTCGATTCCCGCACGGAGCAAATATTTGTATGACCTACAAGTAGTTGTTCCGGGTCTGGCTGTTTGTGTATGTGAGTTTAAATGTTTGTAAACGCACCCACAATACAGGAGAAATTGCTAGTGTGGGGCAAAGTTTAAAAAAAAAAAAAATTGCCGTTTTTATAGATAATGGTACGGAACCCTTCGTGCGCGAGTCCGACTCGCACTTGGCTGTTTTTTTTTTAATTTGTGACCATCTTATAGGAAATAAATTGAAATAACATAAGCAGGTTTAAAATAAATATCCCAATAATTTATATTTACGCGACGTGCGTGTGCGTGATCCCTTGGACGATATAATATAGGTATAGGTACCTTACCTTATGTATGACGTATCTACTAGATTTTCACTACAAGGCCTAGATATCCTAATATGTTGAGATATCGGCATTCTAAAGAAATTTCCAAAAAACGCATTACTAGTCTGTACATTTACTAACGATTCCCCGAAGTAGTCAACAAAAATAAAGCAAATAATGAACATACCTAATTACTAATAAGTAAATATAAATGCCTCCGAGTCTATATGAATGAACGATAAGTACCTACAGCTAATAATAGCTATCTATCCACTCATACACACACGCACAAGACTGCACACCGCGTCCGCCGCTCACATACTCAGAGAGTCAAACAGAGATAGCAATATTTCGAACGAATTTTGCGCTCACCGCGACTTGCAGTTCCAGGCGATGGTAGTCGGCCTCTTAAATCAGTCTTACAAAATTAGCAATCAAGGAACTGATTATGTTTTTCACTCCTATGATGAGGAAAAACTTACTTGAGCACGATGAGCACTAATTTAAAATCCTAGGAATAAATTAAAAAATCTGATTAGTATTTATACTAAAAAAATGAAAAAAATGAAAAAAAACGAAACTACTAAAAAAATCCTAAACCAATTACTTAAATATTTGTTGGACATAATAACATACATAACTTATGGGATCCAGATTCCAGATATTTGCGGTAAAGGTTTTTCAAATTGTCCAGTAAATACCTTTCTAGTAATGCAGTCTTAGCATAAGCATAGCGTAATCAGCCTATAATGTTCCCACTGCTGGGACACAGGCCTCCTCTCTTCGAGAGGGAGTGGGCTGTAATCTACCACGCGGGCCCAGTGCGGGTTGGTAGATGTCACATGTCTTCGAATTTTATGGTTCTAGGACATGCCAGTTTCCTCACGATGTTTTCCTTCACCGTTACGAGAGCAGTGGTGATTAAATAATTTACACAAAGTAAAGCGCCTGCCTGGGTTCGAACCCACGACCTACAACTCGTAAGTCGGGGCCGTTACCACTGGGCCACCACTGCTCTCCTCCAGTCCAGTCCAGTCTTGTTTACCTAGAGTCAAACGCGTATTTTCATCATCCTCGTAGAAGTTTTTTTACTAAATTTCGAATAATTTTAGTCTGAGATGATCAGTAATAAAAATAAGAAGACACGAGCGTGTCTTCTTATTTTGATTACTGATCATCTTACTTAGGACTTATTTTAAGTGTCTGCTCTAGTCTTTGTAATCTCTTTCTGTATACTTATTTTTTTGCTTTTTTGAACATGTCAATATGCGCGGACTTTTTTTTCTGATATTTTTTTAGTTGTGTAAGTATTTACTTCTCGTTTTAATATTATGGAGTTATGGATACATCAGATTTGGGACTACATGGTGCTTTGGTTGAAATAGAAGAATTTATGCTCCTTACACTAGGAGATATAAGTGGAACATGTGATGTGCAGGGAAGTGGACTACTGGTTTGCTGAATTGAAAAAATACTTTGTAGCTCTGTTTGTGTCTCTTCAACGCTGTCACCATGGTTTTCTTGGTAACAATTTTCTTGAACATAGATTTTCCAAAGGGTGTCGTGGAACCTGTTCATTAGCATGTGGAGTAATAGTAATATCTTGTGATTTGGCTTGAGCTGAACATGTTAAAGGGCTTTTAGGTTGCATCAATATTGAACGTGATATATCTGTATCTCCACTATTCTCATTTTCCTGTAGTTTGAGTAATTCCTTTCTTTGTCGTTGTCTTTTATATAAATTTCTAAAATTAATTTTGTTTTTTTTTTGTTTAAGTCAGGGGTAAAAATTTTCCTTCTTCTTTTTTCCGATGATAACGTTCTCGATCTTTCCTACGCAACTCCTCAGCTTTGACATGGTCACTTTTAATTTTATCTCTTCTTTTTTGCTCTGCAATCCTTTTCTTTTTTTACCTTTCTTCTCGGCTATCGTTTTTCTTTTTTGGATTCGTAAAAAAAAAGGTATTTAAAATACTACTAGTTAAGTCAATTTAAACTCTCACATTTGATTATGAAAGCATTAGCAAAATAATGATGGAATGGATGGGATATTTTAAATATAACAGACTGTAATGGATTGGATAATGCTATCTCTGTGTAATCTATATCTAGGTATGTTAAATGAGTTCTGTCAAAGTAATTTCGGCATAACAAATGTTTCTTTTCAAAAACCTTCATTAACATTAATTGATTGGTACAATTTCTGTGGAGTCATGTAATTTCCGTGGACACCCAGATGCCACGGAAACCACAGAAATTGGCCCACAGAAATTTGAAACGTGTCTATTTTTTTTAAATTACAAGAAACTATCAAGGCTATGACTATTGTTTTCTATAATCTTAAATGTGTACCAAAGGCTACTTAGCATGCTTATAAGTGATACCTTTATTTCTTGAAAATATCCTTTTAAAACCTGATCACCGAATTTGCAAAATTTCATTCCGAGTAAACTGAAATCACGTAATTAAATTTTTGGCGGGAAGACGTGGCGATATGGTGCACTACCGTTCTCACTACGCGTAAGCGCACGACCGTCTCTTGCCGGGCAGGGATTTATTGTTCGTTTATACCTGAGGTTTATACTCATTGGTGGAAGCTCTGGGGGGCTAAAATGGACGCTTTGGCAGAATCATAATAAGATCTGCGTACAATTCATACATCCCGCAATTCATCTGTTTGACAGCTGCTATTTGACATTAGACTTCAATAGAGCAATTCATAATTTGTGGACCATTTTACGAAACTCCATAAAAAACTATCAAACATATGAATCGCGGAATATTAATTATTATGATTCTGCCAAAGCGTCCATTTTAGGCCCCCAGGACGGCGAAACAAAATGACCATAGAAATTAGTAATTTCGCTCGGACAAAACTATTGGTGAAATATTATCCTCATTAACTATGAGTCTAAACATTCAAAAATTATTAACTTCTTGTAGGTCAATTAATACTTTACGCAATCAAAATACTTTTTCTTATAAATGTTGGAGATTATCTGCCTGAGAGGTAAATGATGTGTATGAAAGTGATTGTGGACAAAACACAGAAATTGAAAATTCGTCATTTACTGATTTTTTTCTTAAAAAGTAAGTCTTATAAATATAATTTAAGTGGCTTCATATAGATTCCCGTCTCTTTAATTCTGAGAAAAAAAAATCGTTGCAATATCTGTAAAGCAGCACTGCGTTTTCAGCCTAGACGCGTAAATTTTTCGCCTGAGAAATTCACTCACGGTCTCATAGCAATTAT
The DNA here is from genome assembly GCA_948098905.1 of Tiliacea aurago. NCBI lineage: Eukaryota > Metazoa > Arthropoda > Insecta > Lepidoptera > Noctuidae > Tiliacea > Tiliacea aurago. The sequence goes on from OX402590.1 coordinate 12,050,952, forward strand.
TTTTTCTCAAAAATATTCAGTGTACATTTTTGACTTCGCTACAATTTTATTATATTATGTATAGATAACTTGACTCTGTTTTGTAAATTAACATGTCATATCTAAAAGAGCCGGGTAATCTGTAACTCAGGACCCTCCTAGCTTTTTATTACCCATAAAGATTTATGTTTTTATATTTTTATTATTTACATTTATTTATTCATACTGTCTTAATACAGGTTCATGTTTGTTTTGAAGTACCATTAAACCAGAAATGGTTTGTATGGTTATACACGGTTATAGAAAAAAATAAGAAGCCTCTCTCCAAGGGCTTCCCGAAACAATCCCAAATATGTTCAGCGATTATTGGGAAATGCTCACTTGACTCCAGACATTTTTAGGGTTCCGTACTCAACAAAGAACCCTTATAGTTTCGCCATGTTCGCATTACCTGCGCTCTGCCGACGCCCGGTGGGCCTGCTGCGGGCCGGGACAGAACACAAAATCTCCCTCTCCCTTTCCGCAGTCGCTCCCAGAAGGAGATCACCGCGTCCCGCGACGCTGCGCCGCCGGCCCTAGAACGAATCACAGCCGACAATGACAGGTCGCTTTCCACTTCCGAAACGAAGGCATGGTGCGGCTCCTTCCAAGCTGCACACTGCAAGCGTATGCCACGCTGGTTCCTCCCGGCAGTGGACGCAGTGATGACACCGAGCGTCAGGCTCCCTGCCTATGCGACACAGGTAGGTACTTCCCGAAGCAGCCGTGCCCCGAGAGCACATGCGTCGCCCTAAATGACAGGGAGCCGTGCCTTCTCCCGGGCCAGTCGTCGAGCACCGGCCGAACCGTATAAGAGTACCTGGCGCTAAGCTGCGGACAGACAGACTGAAATGGCGAAACTATAACTCTATCTGTTCCTTGTTGACTAAGGAACCCTAAAAAGAAAAAAGAGGTGTGGCAATGACCTTATAGAGGCATGAGGAACAGGGTGTAAAGTTCACTCACTCATCCACCATCAAAAAGGGAGGATCCTCCGACCAGACGGGTGTTGTGTCTGGTGGGCAACTGTCCGACGGTTGATGTCGGGACGTTGTAAATAATTATGCTAGTTGCGCGGTAAACACTGCTTGCGCGATGCAGGATTTTGCGTGACGTCAGTGTGACGTAATTCGCATGTGGCGATGTTGATGCCGCTACAACCTCAAAGTAGTTTTACAAACTTCCACGGACCCTCAGCTTTGCAAAGCAGAGGGTACGATATGATAAGTACTTTTCGGGACATTATTTCGTGAAATTGGTGTTCGAACATGGTAGGTAAGGCGAAAACACAATGTTATCATACTTTCCGAGACGGGCGGTCCGTACCGAAAGGTCCCGGCTGTCGTTCAAATCGTAGATCTTTGACAGACTTTACGCCCTGGCACGATTGGCTGACGATATTTACAGATGCTTCTAAGTTGTCCGATAATGGTAATGTCGGATCAGCTGTGTGGATCCCAAAATACAAAATTATTCTTAATTTTCGTAGTCCTGCTTTTGGCACTATTTACACAGGGGAAGCAATAGCTCTTTTGGAAGCAGTCTCATACATTGAGTCACATGGTCTCAACAAAAGCCTTATTCTCTCGGATTCTCTTAGCTGCCTACAGGATTTAATAAAATCGCCTTTTCGCACTCGTCACAATTTTCCTCTTACCCTAAAGATAAAACATCTCCTGTATCGATGTCACTGCTTAGGCATAGAGATTGCACTGGCTTGGATCCCTAGTCACTCTGGAATTGTTGATAATGAAAATGCGTATTCGATTGCCAACCTGGCAACTCGGAATGGGATTGAATCTCATCCGTCTTGTTATCCCCAAGATTTGCGCTGTCTTGTTAAACCCGAGATGATGAAGAATTGGAATGATCATTGGCAAAAAACTCGATTATTGCAGGGAAGATTTTATGGCTCTATCCAACCATTCATTCCATCTAAATGTTGGTTCAGCAAACTAAAATTTTCTAATAAAACAGCCACCTCTGTCATAATTAGACTTCGACTTGGGTTCGTTTGCACTCCAGTTTTTTTGGCCAAAATACGCGTGAGGGACTCTTCTTTGTGTGAATGCGGTCTGGACGAGGGCACCCTAGAGCACTTTTTTTTTCCTGTCCTCGTTTAACCACTCCTCTTTCCGACATACTCCCTTCTGATATTCCCCGCCCAATTAACATTCCTTTCCTATTATCTTTAGCCCTGCAGTTAAAATCCTTTATAAATTCATGAGCATTAATAAAATCCAGTTATAGTTGATATTTTCTATTTATTTATTATAGACCTACTGAATGTTCTAACATTTATTTTGTGACGTTAAACATGTTCTAACCAAAAATGTTTTGTCCTTTTTTTAGCATGGGGATCCATGGATGTCACCACTACAAACACTGATCAATAGTTATGACAATTTATAGTTTTTATAGTTTACTTTCTCATACCTCGACATTTGCAAAATCATCGAACGTCATCGATGGAGCCAGAACCTTCAAAAAAAATTGAATTGAATTGAATTGACTTTACGCCTCAGAAACCCGAAAGTCTGACAACCAGTCTTACCAAAAGGTATCGTAGCATCGTGTTACCCAATAACTGTATTGTGGAGATCAGATAGGCAGTCGCTCCATGTAAAATACTTATAGATATAAGAAAGTAGAAAATACTGGTACATAGCTGCATCTGGTTAGACTGGAAGCCAACCCCAACATAGTTGGAAAAAAAGCTAGGCTGATCCATACTGCAAGTGTCCGACTTAGCTTGTAAATTATCAGTCAACCAGGCCACTTCGTTCAAATAGGTATTACCTTAGGCTCTGCGGCATAACTACAGGGTTGAGGGTACTTACTGAATTTCTGTGATAGATACAGGGTAAACTTGATTTAGGGTTATAAACTTTAACTTTAACATCGTTTATCTTATCATCATTTCAGCTGAAAGATGTCCACTGCTGGACATAGGCCTCCCAAGGGGGGTTGCCATAATCGCCACACTTGGCGGGCGGGTTGGCGATCGCAGTATGGTGTTAAAATGCATAGAGAACGCTGCATCTATGCATTTTAACACCATACTGCGATCGCCGTGGGTGTCGTAAAAGGCGACTAAGGGGCTTGCCATAATCGCATTTTACGACACCCACGGGAAGAAATAGGAACCTCAACCTAAACTATGATAAATAGGGAAATACGTGGTCAAAGGAGTATGTAAGTATTACATTTTTAGTTACTTAATTGAAAAAGTTCCGTGTTCCTAGTTTAGCCAGAGATCTAACCGATATCTAGTAAAGTTATCCATATAGTTAGGTAATGATGTAGCAAGGATAGTTACACAGGATAGTTATGTAGGTTACGGTCTGCTCTTCTGAAAAAGTCCACCCTAAACTAATTCTCATTTCGAGAAGATTTTTCTTATACCTACTTATAATATCAGAATGAAATGTAACTCAGGCCAATTCGAACGGTTAGTCTAGTACATGTACCAGTCTGTTTATAAAAACAACCGTATGAAATAACAAACAGAAAATAATAAAGGTTGGTGTAATTAGAGATCATGTCAAGTTGTTTATGTGTGCTCTCGACTCTCGGTATCAGGGATCCGTGAATGTTTAGTCCTATTATGTAACAGGACATGGGAGGCTCGTGGATATTGTAAGTAGCTGGCGCAGGCGCGAGTCCGGATAGCGCGCGGGGGTGAGGGCGCGTCAGTCTGCGCTCGGCGTCTGGAGGTGCTTCGCGCTTCGCGCCGCGCCCCAAACAGGAGCGTGGCTCGGGGCGTGGCGCTTACGTAAACACGCGTGGCACACAGCTCGTGTCGCAGGCGGCGCGGTGCCGCGCCACTGTCCGTCCTCGAACGACCCCATGTTGGCCCGCGCCGCCTCCTAAGTTTATGTGGATAGCAGCGCGCAACCTGCCGCGCGGCCGCCGCTGCCACTGTCACCACCGCCGATTAACGCGCTTATAGGTACTTAACAATTTATTACATAAAATATGTTTGTATATTATTTTCGAGATTGGACAAGAATCGAATCTAATTGAATAAATTATCTACTTACTTACCAATTGTGTAGATAACATATGAAATTGTAAAAATAAACAGCCATCTACGAAGACTCGACATACTATGTGGGCTTGAGGCCGCTCCATCTATGTATAATAATAATATTATCTTCTTCAGCTTCTTACTGCTTTATAATTTTGTGTATGTACTACATATTGCACTTCCAATTTAAAATGTGTTTCACGTAAATTAATGACACTACCTAACTACTTATTTATTTAAAAGTTCGTTTTTATTCATTTAGGTACTCGATGCACTCAATGCCTTTTACCAAAATGAGTAGGAACCTGTGGTAACTAATGTAATTATCTATACTTTGGTCAACTCCAGCTACCGTGCGTCTATTTTATACACCTACATAGGGTATGGTAGGTATATGCGTATTTTTTTTAAACATTAGTAGTAAGTGTACGTGAAATAAAAAATAAAAATAACAAATAATAATAATAATAACAAATCTAAAACTATAAAGAAATTACCTAGTGTTTTGGTTGGGTATTTATACTATTTATTTATTTACCTACAGCGACTGTTGTGCATTGTGTACCTAGGTATCTACTTTCTATATTACTAGTAGTAGGAGTAGCAAGACAGGTGGTCCAAGCGCGCATTCTATATTACTATTTCGTTTTTCGGACAAACATGCCACTTTTTTCTCGATTACATATGTACCTTGGATCTGCAAGCCTTCATTGAATTTATAAATTAGGTACTAGCTTCTGCTCGCGACTTTGTTTGCGAAGAAGTCGTCCACAATATAATAAAATAACAGCCACATTTTTATGAAACTTTACGTATGAAATTTATAAGTTTGTAATTTTGGTCTCAGCAACCAAAATATGCAGGACTGGCGACGTGGAAACAAGCGACGCGACGTACAGTCCGTGTGAGAAGCAGCTCGTCCTGAGGACGACACCCGCAGCCTTCAGTAGCAATTTTCCATTGCTTGCAAAGTTTTCAGTTTAGTGAATTAATGAAAGCCTGTGTTCCTGAATACTACCTAATGGAACAATACTTAGTCTTACACTGACTGATTCATTCTTACAGATTATTCCTGACGAACGGCTATCACTAAATTATTATTAGATTGTAAACACACGGGATTTCTGTGTACGTTCTACGAACTATCATATTATATATATTATTATTATTGACCGAGTGAGCGAAAAAAAGCCTAGCTAGGCTAGCTAGCTTAGCTTAAAGTCTGGCAACATTTGCTTTCCTCTGTCAGTTTGTTGGAACTCCTGCAGGCTTAGCATGGCGTTTTCGATCTCTACTCTACTATAGAATAGACATCGCTTGTCTACACTTCTCGTTATCTCTTCTTCGCGAGCACGAGGACACACCTAGACTCGGGTTTCTTCGTAGACAGTGACTTGTCCATAGCAACGGGGTATTCGCTAGTGGTGTGTATTACTACCCAATTTTACCGTACTTTTGCGTTTCGTTCTCAAACAAATCTATGAAGCAAAGTGTTTTTAACGAATATTTCTTCAATTACAAAACGCAAATGGTCAAGGGGGATGCGCTGAGTAGCCCGCGAAATTCAAATTTTCGAAGGTTTTTTGAATTCTAAGGATTTTTTGAAGAGAGTTAGTTGTTTTGCCGATTCTAATGATTATAATTCTGTAAAGCAATATTTTTTACGGCCGCGAATCATATTTAAATCAACTTATAACGTGTTACTGACTTGCAAATTGCAAAAAACGTAATAAAATTTGAATTTCACGGGCTACTTGCATAAAATGTACAGGCATTATTTAAATAAAGAGCCATAATTATACTATTTTGATGGCGTCACGCAAGAAGTATCCTTTAAGGGTACTGCAGACTGGTCGCGCTATCACGTCGCGCCTGTCTGCGGGAGCCCTTGTTTTTACTAGGTACTAACATTGTTATTGTATTGTTGTTTATCGATATTTTATTTATTAGTAGGTAAATGCTCCATTTAAAACTGAGTGTGTAAGATTTAGTAAATGAAAATAATAATCACTACATAGTAAAGGCTTCTACAGACCAGCGCGACTCGCGACGCGACACAAAGGCACCGCTCGTCACGCGACGTGTCGCGCCAGTATGTAGAAGCCTTAATGCAACGCGGGCGGCAGCTAGTACTTCATAAATAAATAATTTAGTGTTCAATGAGGAGATTTTGGCTCATAGTCAGATGTTTTATATTCCCTGTGAATGTAGGTATCTAATAAATCAAAGTTAAGGGACAACATAGTGTAAAAACTGTAGGATACTTATTGTTGTTCTTATTTTATTGTTAATTCCAAAAATCTATTATTTATTTTGGGCGACAGGTCCTAGCCGAGTTCTTCGCATAAACATTGATTGCACTATCTCCTTGCTTATTTTATAATTCTACAGAACTCACTTCCCGTGAGATCAAAGGCTCCCAAACAAGCAAAGCAAGCTCGCTAATAGTATTTCTTTCCCATCTTCGCTGAAGTTTTTCTATAAAAAAACTTAAATAAAAAGCGCAATTTGAACCCAACATGTTAATTTCAGCTTAATACATGATAAAAGTAAAAAAGCACCGCCTATAATTACTCGAATTAACGAAAAAACAACTAACGAATCGTTGTCTAGGTCATTTTATATGTAGACTATTTCGGAAGAAAGGTTTCTATCCCGAGCTGTCAACACCGGAGAAAGATTGTACGCCGTGCTCGACGTTGTAGACAGTTGTCTACGGTAGAGAAGACAAGTCTCTTCACATTTGGTTTTGTAATCGCCGTGCTACAGACAGTAGAAAACTTTCTGTTGTCTACACTGAAACGTCATTTTTGTCTATTCTTCCGTCGACAAAACGCGTAGAGAGGGTTCTCGTGCTAAGCCTGCTGGACGTATTTGACAACCGATCTGGACGAAACTTTGTTTAAAAGGTTTTACGACTTTATAGATTTTTGTTTTGGGATTCAGCTCTGGCGACAGTTTTGGATGACGGTTGTGCAAACAGCCGGCGACTTGGATGGTGTCCGATGTATTTGTCGGGCACAAATAGTCTGCAGAAAAGGCCGTGGAGCTATGGGCAGTCTATATGTCCCCGTAAGGTTTTACAGGCTACCGTGAGCTGATCAAGGCCTCTTCGTACCTCCAACGAGTTAAACCCCAACATCCCCACAAGATAGTTGTTAGGGTACATATTATAGGGAAAGAAATTGTATAGCCTTAGGAATAGGAATCTTAGAAAGGTTTTCTAGACCTTTACAAGCATCAGTGTTTGGGTCGTGGTATAGGGGTGCCAAACACAGGCACTGGACACGAGTTTGCTTCGGACCAGAGGGGTGTACAAGAGCCTAATAACATTTGGTTTTCGGAAGTCACGAGTATTTCGCAAAACAAATCCCGGGCGCCTGAAAGATTCCTTTGCAAGGGTAGAGACGTGATCTCTTAAAGTAAGACAGAGACAGACAGTCGAAAGTCACTCCCAAGTCCTTTATGTTGGTGACACGAGTAATTACTTCACCACCCAAACTATAGCCATAATGGATCGGTCGCACCGTACGTCATGATGTAGCACTTGTTAATATTGAAAAATTGTTTGTTCACACTGCTCCACTCAACGACGGCGTCAATATCTCTTTGTGGAGTTTAAAATCTTCGTCTGTTCTGATCTGTACGACAAGCTTTAGGTCGTCGGAATATAGAATTGGAAAACTTAATATTTGCTATGAAATCATTGATCATAATCAGGAACAGAGGCGGCCCTAACACTGATCCCTGACTCACGCCCGAGCGTGTGTTATAAGGCTTGCACTCGAAGCAGCTATGTCTGACAAGCTGCTTGCGATTCCGCAGGTAGTCGTAAAAGAAGCGGAGAAGAACGGGCGAGAAATCGATGGCCCCCAGCTTTGTCAAAAGCACGTCATTGTCGATTCTGTCGAATGCTTTCCGGAAATCGAAATACAGAGTGTCAATCTGTGTACCGATGTAAAAGCCACTGGAAATGTAGTCTATGTGAATCAGTAGATTTGAATTTACAGAACGACCCGGCCGAAAACCGTGTTGGGCATCAGACAGAGACATATTTACGCGTTTATAAATCAAGGTATGAAGTATATTCTCGAAAAATTTAGCAATGGTTGGCAGGATGGCGATGGGCCTGTGTTCCTCTAATGATGTTTTGTCACTGGGATGGGAGTGACTCACGAAATTTTCCATTGCTCAGGGTATACACTGGACTGGAGGGCTAGGTTAAAGGTGTGCCTATAAAATTGCTATAGGTGTGCCTATAAAATTTGAGGATTTCCCCCGATTTCCATGGGATCCCATCATCAGATTCTGATTTGGTGCACCACCTCGGGAGCATACCCTTTCAAACAAAAAAATAATTTTCTAAATCGGTCCACAATTAACGGAGAAATCGGTGAACATACATAATAAAAAACAAACATACAGCTAAACATAACCTCTTCCTTTTAGGAAGTCGCCTAAAAAGTTGGCAACGTTTTTAATAGGTATCAAATATTTCGCTGTTTTATAAAGACAAAATGAATCAATTTGTAGATAATGAATGAAATATTGCTCTCTAGTGCACTAAAAAAAATATTATGAATTGCAATAATTAATATCGAAACAAGGAATGTTTAGTTTTAGGCTTTTAGGTGTAAAAATCGTAGGTACAGTCAGCCACAAATTATTTTGTTGTTAGCAACCTTAGTTCTACAACCTTGTATCTTCGTGTAAGTACAAAACATATTATTCAATTTAATTTGTTCCAAAACGAAGTAAACATATTGTCCCAAAAACATCTATATATACAGTACCCTATGTCCAAAGCATTGTACACACAGCTACTGGAAATCTATAGCTTGATATGTCACTCTGTCACGGTTTACCAACAGTCGATTGGTCCATGAATCGTTGGTCAACGTTATCTTTAAACCATTAAATTTTTATCCAAACGACTTTTCACCCACGAACGTTTCGCCAACATAACTCAACGTCAGTGAATGCTTAACCAACAGAATGTTTTGACCAATAACTTTCAAAGATATCCATAGGTTAGGTTAGGTTAGAACTGTGACCAACAACGCGCGAGCCGAGCGAGCGTAGCGAGCGGTGCCGCGGCAGCGGCCGGCGAGCGCTACCTCGAAATTGGTCGCGAAACAAAACATTCTGTTGGTTAAGCATTCACTGACGTTGAGTTATGTTGGCGAAACGTTCGTGGGTGAAAAGTCCTTTGGATAAAAAGTTAATGGTTTAAAGATAACGTTGACCAACGATTCATGGACCAATCGACTGTTGGTAAACCGTTACAGTTTCTTGATATGTAGCCGTGTGTACACAGCTTTATTAGTGATAGTTCCAGGATGAAGTAAACAAGACTGACACCGCCTTATTACAAAACAAGATTTATATTTGACATGGCATAAACCATGGAGCCAGTTTTTGTAATAAGAACGTAACAGTGATTGAAATACCGTTCTTTTTACAAAACTGAAAACTTAGTTCGGTACTAAGTTGTCAGTTTTGTGTTTAGGAACTTTACCAGTCAGAATAAAGTTCGAAATTCAATAATGGCTCCATTTTTAAACCTGGGTCTGAAAATAAACCTTGTTTTGTAATAAGGGGGACAATGACTTCGAAGAAAATAATTATATTTTTGTCCTTTTCATTTCATACATGACGTCGCTTACGTGTCATTTGTTTTTATAATTTTTATTTGAAATACAAATACGTAAATCATGAATGTTCATAACAAATACTGCGGTGGTCACTCACCGGGAGCATTCGCGTGTAAATAATGAAGAATCCATCCATGACTTGATTTTGAGCATTACGTTACAAAAACTACACCTGGGGGCCTAAAAGGGACGAATTCATATCCCGCAATTCATCTGTTTGACAGTTGTGTATGGAGTTTCGTAAAATGGTCCACAAATTAAGAATTATTATCGTGAAGTCTAATGTTAAATAGCAGCTGTCAAACAGATCAATTGCGGGCTGTATGAATTGCACGCATGATTCTGCCAAAGCGTCCATTTTAGGCTCCCAGCTCAACGCACTGACTAAGGAGCATTTGCTTTTGTAACTGCACGTACTGTGAGCATGTACGTATAACATCAATTGAAGTGTAATTCTCGGTTTTGCACGCTTACTGCTGCAATGTTACGAATTATAAATACTCGCCTGAACGCATTCACTATGTAATGCTGGTCACGTTTTTTTTTCGCGCCTTCGTATTTTGAGGCACTCCAAACCGCCTAATATTTAAAATATAAAAAATGAATCTACACTACACTCGTTTGTTTGTAAGTTTGTATGTAAAGGGTAATCTCTGGAAGTACCCGTCGGATTTGAAAAATTATATTTGCTTCTCTTGAGGAAGGTTATAGTCTACTTAACATCACGTTAAGACACTTAGGGAACCGAGCAAAAAGAAAGAAGGCAGAAGGAACGGTAAGCGAAAACAAAGTAATAGCGTGGGCTGGCGATGCAATGCGACGCAGTGGGTCGGGGGAACAAGAAATTTCACGCGTACTATCTCGCGGGCAGAAGCTATAGTCACTATCACTACATAGTATAAAATAAAGTCGCTTCCCGCTTCCTGTCTGTCCCTATGTATGCTTAGATCTTTAAAACTACGCAACGGATTTGATTCAAGAGGAAGGATAAAGGAGGTGGAGGTGGATGTTTAGAAAATGCCACGCGGGCAAAGCCGCGCGCTAATGAATAAAGAGCACAAGTCACAGGCAACGGAAGGAACATGGGTGGGTTTTAGTCAGTAAAAGTCTGACACGCCCTCCCGCTCCGCGTAGAGCGGGAGAAGTTATTTGATAATTTCCCACCCAAAAAAAAAAAATTGGGTGCGTTTCTTCATTCTGGAAGTTTGCAATGTCTCAAGTGGCTGTCAAATATTTCGTTGTTTTTATTAATTATATTATTGGCTTATGTGGGCTCATAGTTAATATTGTAACACCGAATTTAGTTTTAAGTGTGACAATAACATTGGGAAAAAGAAAAGCCAATGACCATTTGTGCCTTTTTTTTCGGCGGGCGCTAATGAACATTATTTATTTGGTAGAAAAATATTTGATCTTACGAAACGAAAAAAAAGGTTAAAGAATAGTTAAAAAAAGATAAGATAGCGTAGTCGAGTTGTTTAAACGACAAAAAAAATATGGTAGATTATAACGGATTTGTTGAGTAATAAAACCACCTGAATAGATCATCCAGTGAACAGAAACAATGAGATGTAACGTTATTAGCATCAATAATTGGTTGCCACTCTCTGGCGCTGTTTTTTTGTGATTTTCCCGTCTATCATGGTTTAATTCGGCGCTAAATGGCCAAATTTTTGGCACATCTTCCGAATAGTGGTATACCGACCAGCCCGTATACACTACCGGCATCATCAGGGGCTGATTAGCGCCGTCGAGTGCGAAATACCACGTCGCCCCATGAGGCTGTCAGGGCAGTTTAAACCGACGCTACGACGTGGTGATCATAATCAGACTAGGGGGCTTAAAATGGACGCTTTGGTAGAATCATAATATGATCTGCGTACAATTCATATCCCGCAATTCATCTGTTTGACAGTTGTGTCGTAAAATGTTTCGTAAAATGGTCCACAAATTAAGAATTGCTATAGTGAAGTCTAATGTCAAACAGCAGCTGTCAAACAGATGAATTGCGGGTTATATGAATTGCACGCATGATTCTGCCAAAGCGTCCATTTTAGGCCCCCAGGACTGGAGTACAACCATCATTTGGAATCTTTGTTCCGCTAAGCATTTTTTCTTAAATAAGAACTTGGGTTTTAAATTTTTTTGCCTACTAATTTCATCGTAATTCCGCATAAATAATTTTTTTCTTCTTTGAATGCCTGTTGTGCTAAAAAAAAACTAAACCAATTTTTAATCTTTTTGGATAACTACATGAATAGTGACACAAATCAAAAGGGAGATTGCAATCTAACCAGAGATTTTTCTGTGCACATTTACTCAAAAATTTCCGTTGTAAATTTATAATTTACCATACCTATTTTTAGGGAAAAATCGAAACCGCTATTTTTGTTTTGGCTACATTATGAGTCAAAGACGGGCCCGGGTAGTAAAGATAAAGAGAATAGGGGTATTCTCTATGAGTAATGTGCATCCCTGCTTTAAGCCAATCGACTCGACTACTTTATCTTATATCTTTTTTTTTTTTTTGCTATTCTTGAACATTTTTTTTCGTGTATTTTTAAGATCAAATTAGGTACTTATACCTAATATTCAATTGGTTGTGTTGTGTACTTATAAAAAAAATATTTCAGCATCAAGAGTGGAGATGCAGACGCGCACAGCGCTGATGGCGCTAGCTGCGCTGGGAGCGCTGACGGCGGCGGCAGCGGAGCGGGGCAGTGGCATCAAGGTGGGCGGAGGAGGCGCCGGCGGCGGGGGGGGCGGCCGCGACGCCGGGCGCGGTAGCGGAGTGCGCGTCGGCGGCGACGGGCTGCGGCGCCCACGCACTTCGCCCGCGCCGCCCCCGCCCCGTGCTCCTTCGTCCATCACAGCAGCGCTTGTCGTGCCACATAAAGCCTTTGGCACTCGTGATTACACTAAGGCCGAGAAGGCAGCGCTGTCGAAATTGCCGCGTAAACTAAAACTCTTCTCGCACGTGCGCCTAAATATTACGCTTTCTACGCAAGGATTGACGCCTAGTCCCATGTGTAAGTGATATTATCTTGAAGTACTCTTAAGGCCTAGATAACTTCATATCTTTCTTATAGTCATTACAAACGCTGTCATTTCTAGTTTACTAATTTCTGAACGCTTTCAGCTATCCTGGATTCGCTATGTAAAGAATTTCTAGCAGTCAATGTGTCTGCTATCCTCTATCTTATGAATCATGAACAATATGGGCGCTCTACTGCCTCTGCACAGTATTTTCTACAACTCGCCGGCTATCTTGGCATACCGGTAAAACATTTTATCTATGCATACTTTGTTATAAAATCATGCTTATAAATGATATATTTTATGTATGGGATAAATTCAGAAGAACCGTTGTTTGTAATCTATAGGTTATTGCGTGGAACGCAGACAACAGTGGTCTTGAAAAGCGAGCGTCGCATGCGTCGTTGCGGCTGCAGCTCGCTCCTTCAATAGAACATCAGACGTCGGCCATGCTGTCGATACTAGAACGATATAAGTGGCATCAATTTAGTGTCGTTACTTCCGCGATAGCAGGCCATGACGATTTTATACAGGCTGTGCGTGAAAGAGTTACAGCACTGCAAGTATGTATCCAAAGAAACAAGCTGTTTTATAAATTCATATAAATTTTGTATTAGAAATGAAATTAACAAAAGTTGGTATGAAAGTGATACTCGTGTGGCGAAAAATTACTGATGTTTTCCTTAGTCTCCGCATACTTTTATATTAGTTTCGGCGTCTGTTTCAGTAATGCTAGGCATTTTTTTAAATCCTTTTATATATATATAATATTATAACAAGATTTTATTTATACACAGGATCGATTTAAGTTTACGATACTGAATGCAATCGTGGTGAAGCGGTCTTCGGATCTGAACGAGCTGGTGACGAGCGAGGCGCGCGTCATGTTGCTGTACGCGACGCGTGAGGAGGCCGCCGAGATCTTGTCGGCAGCCGGCGACCTGCATCTCACCAACGAGAACTTCGTATGGATAGTCACACAAAGTGTGCTCGGCTCGATGCAACAACCGAACAAGTTTCCCGTTGGAATGCTCGGTATGAAATAAAACATAATAATATTATATTATATATAAACACCGTTAATCATCATTCAAAATCAAATAACTGCGTTGAGAGGTACCTCATGAATTTGAGTTTTTGACCACTTTTTTAAAAGAAGATGTGTTTCATTTATGAACCCTCAATGTATCCTTATCTGATTACTAAAATAAATTAGAAAAAAATAACGTACCATTAGTTAAAGTAGACCTACTTTGCCCTAAGTTTATAGAAGCAAGCGTGTTATGATGTCGGGTTTTCATAATTTTTATATATGACATATTTGCCTAATATATTATTTTAAACTTCAAACATGTTATTTATTAAATAAATTAATTGGTCTAAAAAACATTCTTCATTGTTTTAGGCGTACATTTTGATACATCAAGTTCATCGTTGATTGCCGAGATAGCCACAGCGGTGAAAGTATTTGCATACGGAGTCGAGTCATATGTGTCGGAACCTGAGAACATAAGGTATCCTCTGGGAACGCGGCTGTCATGCAGCGGCGCAGGGGTGGGCGAGGCGCGCTGGTCCACCGGGGAGCGTTTCTACCGCCACCTTCGCAACGTCAGCGTAGAAGGTGAGGCAGGGCGCCCAAGCATAGAGTTCACGCCGGACGGAGAACTGAAAGCGGCTGAGTTAAAAATAATGAACCTACGACCGGCCCTTGGAGAACAGGTGAAACTTTCAATATTGTAATTTCTACTAGTAAATCATTTTTCTCAGATTCAGATAAAGATAACATTTTATGTCCAAATTCACAGTTGGTATGGGAGGAAATAGGTACCTGGAATTCTTATCCAAGAGAAAGGCTGATTATCAAAGACATAGTTTGGCCGGGCGGCTTGCACACGCCACCTCAAGGCGTGCCTGAGAAGTTCCATATGCGCATCACGTTCCTGGAGGAGCCGCCGTACATCAACCTGGCACCGCCCGACCCCGTGAGCGGGCGCTGCTCGCTCGACCGCGGCGTCATCTGTCGCGTGGCGCCCGAAGTAGAAGTTGCCGGGTGAGTTTACTAGCCACCAACCACTACTGCCTCGAACGTTTTTTATGACTTGACAAACCATCCAGTTTTCTGTTTAATATGTGTGTTTAATATTAATGTACACTTGCACATAATCCTTCCGGAATACATGATCTAAATGATGGTGAAAGCCGCATCACAATGCGTTGCGTAGTTTAGAAGAAAAACACGGTCACACAGACAGACATGAAAAGCGACTTTAATTTAGAATATTTATAAATTTTCGCTAAGTTATAGTTACTAAAATAAACTAAATGGACGATTTAGTTTAACATTTGTAACTTGGTTCTGAAGGTTCATGATGAAACTATTATATAGATCAGGATTAGATAAAGGACGCGATGGCCAAAAAAGGCCACCAACATACAGCTATAATGTATGCATATAAAATACCAGCACATCTAAGCTCTCAACCCCCTGAAAAGCATCTAATGCAGTCGCTGTGCCTAGATGGCATTATCGTCATCATAGTTAGTACCTGCGAACAAGTTTCGGAGTTTTGGGATTTCGTGAACAGATTCTGAAGAAAACGATAGAACTTGCCATTGTAACGCACCTTGGGCAATCAACCCTGCTACTAAACATAACATCACGCATTGTTTCCCTGATGGGCTATTCTCTATAGTACACCTACATTTTGCTAGTTATGTTTAGGTCCCATTTAACAAGGGCCGAGCCTATTGACATCAACTGGAAACAAGTCCAGATTCCAGTGCTGCTGAGAAATTACTGATGAAAAAACCCAAAAACACTTTGCTGTGCTTAGCAGTATAGCGTTTGCAAACGCAAAACCGACGTGTGACGGGGCAGTCAACTACTACTACTAAACTTGCTTGTTTAACAAAAACTCCAAACTGTCACTTGTTGTCTTTTAATATAATTACGTCGTCATCGTCACATTGTCGTAGCACTTGTAGCTGCTCTCTACGTCGTAGCGGCGCGCTCCGTCGTAGCACTCGTAGCTGGTGTCTACGTCGTAGCGGCGCGCTCCGTTGTAGCACTCGTAGCTATTTTCAGTCGTAGCGGCTCGCTTCGCCTCAGCACGTGTATCGTAGCTGCTCTCAATGTCGTAGCTGCTCTCAATGTCGTAGCTGCTCGCTCTGTCGTAGCTCTCGTAGCCGCTCTCTACGTCGTAGCGGCTCACTAAATGGTACAATCGTAGCTGCTCTCTACATGCATCGCGTCGTACCGGTTCGCTTCGTCTTAGCACTCGTATCGTAGCTGCTCTCAATGTCACAGGCACCACAGCGGCTCGGTCCGTCGTACCACTTGTATTGTAGCCTGCTCTCAATCTCGTAATGGCTCGCCCTGTCTTAGCACTCGTAGCTGCTCTCTACGTCGTCGTAGCGGATCTCTCTGTCGTAGCTCTCGTAGCCACTCTCTACGTCGTAGCCGCTCTCTACGTCGTAGCGGTTCACTCCGTCGTAGCACTCGTAGTTGCTCTCTACGTTGTAGCTGCTCACTACGTCGAAGTAATTGTCGATGTTCTGTGCCGTAGAAAAATGCTGCTACCGTCGAAATTATGACGCTACATTCATACTGCAGTGACTCGACATTCCGCTACGCATTCTCGGCAGCATTACTCTTCTTCAGTTTCACGATATTCGCGTCATTTCTCTAACAAAAAAATACATCTTGGCGCTCTGTTAGAGACAGACAGTGACGGCACTACTGGTTTGCGGTCTGCGGCACTGAGTACATTGTATATAGGAGGTTTGCGGTCGACACTCGACCGCAGTGTCAGGCGGCAATATCGCCATCTACGGAAGCGTTTTCATAGAATTACATAGAAACCAGTAGTGTCGCTGCAGTCTGTCTTTGCGTTTGGACGACGTTGCCGCTTGGAGTTGTGGTTGCCTTTGGATAGAAATGTATGTTAAAAGAAAAACGAAAGAAAAATATTGTATGTGGACACGCTCTGGAAATTCCGAAAATAAAAGAGGGGACACTAAAAACTAACAAATTAAAAAAAAATAAAAGAATGATTCTCTCCACGGGCCTCTTCCACTTTCCACCGGCAAGTTTGGTCGGTTGCCTTAATTGTATAACGTACGTGTATTATAATTTAGTTTGGAGGCGGGCGCGGCGCACGGGAACAGCTCGCTGTACCAGTGCTGCAGCGGGTTCTGCATAGACCTGCTGCAGCAGCTGGCAGAGCAGCTCGGCTTCACGTACGAGCTCGTGCGCGTCGAGGACGGCCGCTGGGGCACGCTGCACCACGGCAAGTGGAACGGTCTCATCGCAGATCTTGTCAACAAGAAAACGGACATGGTGAGCACTTGTCATTCATTATCTTCCTCATATATGTAAGACGGAGTTTGTGGGCATAAAATATCTAAACTGTAATATTTTTTTTGTCAAAGACCCTTTTTATATAACTTTTTCAAGTTATTTTTTTATACAGTCAATATCATTAGTTCATTACAGTAACAATAATCCATAACTAGATCATTAATTATAAGCCTCCACCATCTTTAGATTCCCATTACATCGGTGATTCCTTTATTTTAAAAATTCGACCTTAGCCAGTTCTCAAAAACTCACTGTGACATTCATACGATAAAAATAAGATGAAAAGTCTATTGTTACTATAACGGAAAATTGTTTTTATTTATAATTATTTAATTCCAGGTACTGACATCGCTGATTATAAATTCAGACAGAGAGGCTGTAGTGGACTTCAGTGTACCTTTTATGGAAACCGGAGTTGCAATCGTAGTGGCCAAGCGAACAGGCATTATATCTCCAACGGCTTTCTTGGAACCTTTTGATACAGCCTCTTGGATGCTTGTGGGAGCTGTAGCAATCCAAGCGGCTACTTTCTCCATATTCTTCTTCGAGTGGTTGTCTCCCAGTGGATTTGACTGTTCAACTGGCAATAATTCGAAACGGGTGCCACAGAATCGATTTTCTTTATGTCGAACCTATTGGATTGTTTGGGCAGTACTTTTTCAGGTAATTTACTTAATTAATTAATGACCTGACCGCAGAAATACTTAAGGAACCTCGACAACAATACTTTGATGATTCCTAATGGCTTAGTGAACGATATATAGATGGTAGTGCACTCGTGCATACACTAACTTTTTTTGTTTGAACTTGCAGGCATCAGTGCACGTAGACTCACCCCGAGGCTTCACCGCCCGATTTATGACCAATATGTGGGCTATGTTTGCAGTAGTGTTTCTTGCCATCTACACTGCCAACCTAGCTGCCTTCATGATCACGCGCGAAGAGTATCACGAGCTAAGTGGGTTAGACGACCCACGGATAGCGAGGCCTATGACTCAGCGACCGCCGCTGAAGTTTGGAACAGTACCATGGTCCCACACAGATGCGACCCTTGCCAAATACTTTACAGAGCCGCATGCGTACATGGCTCGGTAAGTTTTTACGTTTTCTTTCTACTTTACTATTTTAATTTTGCTTCACCTCCAAAAGTGCCCCTACGCACTGTATCACTATAAGATTACGATTAGAGTTACCTATACACCGGGGCATTTTAATTGTCTTACAACGGCAGCCCACTTCATCTATCCAATGACTACTAATCATTAATAAAAGATTTTTTTTTTAATTAACATTTGAATAATTAAAAATTATATATTATTCATTATGACGCATGATGTAGTTTGAAACAACCTGATAAATGAGCGCGGTGTGAGCCTTGCACTCCATTCCGCGCCGCCCTTGGAACGCAAGGCTCGTAACAGGGTGTTTCAAACTACGTCATGCGTCATAATTAATATTTTTTTATTTAAATAATTCTAATGTTAATAAATATTTTTTTTCTTGTATGAAAGGTTAGTAGTCATTGGATACATGAAATGGGCTGCCGTTGTAAGACGACTAAAACACCATGGTGTATACTTTATTAATATGTCTATCATTTAGAAACTGGATTCAACATTCCGTATAAAATGACCCAATAATGGGGTTAAACACTGAAAGCTCGTCCTAGGTGGCAGCACTGTTGTTAGTCCAGAAACCACCACTGTTGTGTATGTGTTTACTGTTGTGTCGAACACAAATTAAACGAAAAATAGATCAAATGTATGCGACTTGGAGAGTAGCACAACTAAAAAAGGAGCTAAGGAAAAGGGAAACTTCTACCACTAGTAAAAAACAACTTTAGTGAAAAGGTAAATAAATTAAGATCATTTATTTATATTTAACTTTCAAGTTTTTTTGACTGAAGGCTTATGACAGAAAAAAATCTGATCGGAGTTGAAGACCAACTCGTTGATGATCTTCCCAACATTCCTGCACTGGAAAATTTCAGAGATGTTAATTCTAACGCTGATTTAATATGATAACTTAATCACTCATACACCCTTAATATAATGTACTTAAACCACAAGTGCCTGTCATGAAAACAGATATGGTTCTCTGTTTTATGAAAAGAAACATCTTAAATTTACCAACTCCCATAAGTCTTCAGTTTTAAAATAAATAGCACTGGATAGCACGAATTATCGGGTTCCCATTATTTCTTCGGAGAGCTTTCCTCCACACTTTCGTCTTTTTAGAACTTTGGGAAATTGTACAGTCGCTGAGCAACGCGAAATATTAATTAATTAAGCGTAAAATAAATCGCTTGTTTTTACAAAAACTAAAACATAGGGACAGCTAGCTGTCAAATTCTTGGACTAGTGATAGTAGCGACACCTGAAGTGAGCAAATGGCAATTTTTATCCCCATTTTTGGTAAGTGGTGGAATCCTATGAAATATAAACTGCACAAAAAACGAAATGTGTTTAATTCGAAGGTTTATAGTCGTCTTTGAAAATGGCTGTAAATACTTAAACTTATTCAATTGATTTCCCAAACAATTAAATACGATCCATTTGTTGATTATAACTATTTTTTCGACCTCCATTATTAACTATTATTTTCAGATATAATCGCAGTACCGTCAGTGCAGGAGTCACCTGTGTGCTCACAGGTGAACTCGACGCATTCATCTACGACGGCACTGTACTAGACTATTTAGTATCTCAAGTAAGTCAAACTTGTTTCACCAAATTATTAAAAGACCAGACTGCCCAATCGAAGAAAAACAACTGAAATTATTAAGTTAGACTTAAGCTAAGCGCTAATACTTTCCTGTAATATGGAAACAACCAGAACTAATTACGTAACACACTTTCAATCACAATCCGAGGATTTTGAAGGAAATTCAAATCCATTGCTTCATAGGTTTGAAAAATTAGTTTGCTCAACAACGTTATTTTTTACGTAATTTTCGCAATGAACGTGGCTGAACTGTCAAAATTGCGATCGATTGCTATTTTATGTGTGTTACGCAATTACCTACCCCGCAGAATGATTTTATGAAATGGCGAAAAGGTCCATTTTTCTAGAATTTTCTCTAAAATTTTATACTTATTTTCAGGACGAAGACTGCAGGCTTTTAACTGTAGGTGCATGGTACGCAATGTCCGGTTATGGATTAGCGTTTACACGTAATTCTAAATACGTCAGTATGTTTAATAAAAGATTACTCGACTTAAGAGCCAATGGAGACCTAGAGAGATTACGGAGGCAAGTCAATAGTTTTATACATTTTCATGGCGTAACAAGGATGTATTCCAAAAGTATCCGATGTAAATGACAAAATTACCACTTAAAAAATGTATTTAATTTATGCTTGCAGCATACATGTACGTTGTACATTAATTATAGTAAATTGAGTTATAGTGATTTGAATACCTAACCCGGAAATGTAACTTAAAATCACCATAAAGATGTATTTCATTCGAAAATTTGAGGTTAACTTTATTACCAAAATTTTCATTAATTTATTTATCAATTACAATGTAATAATGCTATTCAACAGTAATTGTTGAAAACAGTGGTGAGATATAAAGTTGATATCTTTTAAATACAAATCAATGTGTTACTAATTCCCTTTAGTGAGTGATTGCTTAAGAATTTAACCTGAACAGGGTTTGTTTTCATCAGATACTTTTTGAACAGACTGGGTATATATTTTAAATCTTCTCTAAATAGTGTACAACAAATTCGTTTTTCGTTTCTGACGGTTTGTCCTTTGTCCGTTTGTCTTCTTCACACAATGGATTTTGATGATTATTTAGAAATTTATTACATAAAGTGTATGTTTTTAATACCTTAATAAGTAAGTTAGACTAGATATCTCGATATTTTGACATTTCGCCACATCAGTAGACCACACCCGTGCGAAGCAGGGGTGGGTCATACAGCAAGCTATGTTTTGTGCGTGATGCTCATTGGCGCCAGAAATAGTGAACTACCCGTAAATCCGATGGAAACACTTTCCGTTGTTGTGCTCCTTACGTGTGTTGGATGGCTAAGTTTTCTTTCAAGACTTAATTAGACGTAGTGATTACCATGGAAGGAGCAAGCAAGCACCTCATTTTGCCAGAACTGGAATCTCTAAAACCTCTTAGTTTTTAGGGTTCCGTAGTGAACAAGGAACCCTTATAGTCCGTCTGTCCCCGGCTTAGCTCAGAGACTCTTACTACTAGCTGCTGCAGAAGCTGTAATTTGGCATGGGTATATATACATATTAATCATGCCGCCGACAAAGTGGTAAAATATTATAATCTTGATTTTATTTAGGGTACCTACTCGTATAAGTAATATTTGTAGATGATAATTTTTTTTCTCGTCTTTCCCGTAATGTGGGATATCGTTGGATAGGCTGTTCAAAATATTGAGGTTACGCAAACGGATCTCTGAATCGAAAAGTGGTATTCACAACCACTTTTCGATTCAGAGATCCGTTTGCGTATATATTAAGCTTTAAAGTGCAAATTTTTGTTAAAGTATCCCACCCCCCCTGATAGCTAAATGGTTGTTTTTGGATATGTGAAAAAATTCATGACAGTAGTATATAACGAAATTAAAAGAAAAACTATCACAGCAAAGTAGGCTTTACAAGTTAACGAGTAATAGTCGACCAACTTGTATTTGCAGTTGGAGAATTTTATTGACCGTGACGTATATCGATGTATGGGAGAACATGTTTTTCAACTAAGATGTTAAGTTTGTTTTTTTAGTTTTGTTCTGTTTCTATGAGTGTGTTTTATTTTTATTTGTGATCTGTGCGAGTCCCAATAAATGCTTTTTCTTTCTTTCTTTTTTTCTTTTCATGATAAATACATCCCAACTACGGTATAACCCTTCATTGTGCGTGGTCCGACACTCACATGGCCGGTTTTTAGGGTTCCGAACCAAAATGGTAAAAATTAACCCTTATGGTGAGACTAAGTCTGTCTGTCTGTCTGTCACACCTGGATATCTCAAGAACTACTAATGCTATCAACTTGAAATTTAGAATAGTTTTAGATGACGTTTGCCCAGCTATTTTGCAAGCAAGAAAGGAATTTAAAAAAATATATCTTTTTGCAACAGGGACTGAAAGGGGGTCTTAAAAATTTTAAGTGGGGCTACTAAGGCATGTGGGGTATCATATGAAAGAACGCTGTTTGTACATTCTCAAACATTTTTTTTTATTTTTTTAGGCAGCATAGTTTCCGACTTTTGATGAAAAATGTAAAAAAAATACCGTCCCCCCCCTGATCTCCGAAGTTTGCAGAGATAAAAATCTGAAATTATTCTATGTGATAGAAGCTTATGTAAAGATTACAGGAAAAATAAAACGATGTCTCTAAATAGCACAGTTTTTCAGAAATAGTAAACATCATATATTCGTACGGAACCCTCGGTGCGCGAGTCCGACTCGCTCTTGACCGGTTTTTTTCTTAGGATAATGAATCCACACTAAGGAATCCTTCATTGTGCATGGTCCGACACGCACTTAGTCGGTTGTTAGGGTTCCGTACCAAAATGGTAAAAAGGAACCCTTATGGTGAGACTAAGTCTGTCTGTCTGTCACACCTGGATATCTCAAGAACTACTGATGCTGTCAACTTGAAATTTAGAATAGTTTTAAATGACGTTTGCCCAACTATTTTGCAAACAAGAAAGAAATTAAAAACAATATATCTTTTTTGCAAAAGGGACTGAAAGGGAGTCTTAAAAATTTCAAGTGGGGCTACTAGGGCATGTGGGGTATTATATGAAAGAACGCTATTTGCACATTCTCAGACATTTTTTTCTTTTATTTTTGGCAGTATAGTTTCCGACATTTGACGAAAAATGTAAATAAAAATACCGTTCCCCCTCTTTATCTCCGAAGTTTGCATAGATAAAAATCTGAAATTATTCTATGTGATAGAAGTGTATGTAAAGATTACAGGAAAAATAAAACGATGTCTCTAAATAGCACAGTTTTTCGGAAATCATCAACATCATATATACGTACGGAATCCTCGGTGTGCGAGTCCGACTCGTTCTTGACCGGTTTTTTTTAGTACCTAGTGACTCAAAACCCCCACAAAATTTGCTAACTAAAATCGAATGGGAGTAAATAATAAAATAATACGTGTCATTGGGTCCTTTCCTAGTGAGTCATAAATTTCCCTACACCTATGTAGAAACATGTTTTTCATTACAGATATTGGATGACAGGGACGTGTAAGCCTAATAAGCAAGAACACAAGTCATCCGACCCCCTGGCGTTGGAACAATTTTTGTCAGCATTCCTGTTGCTGATGGCGGGCATCCTGCTAGCGGCACTTCTGTTGCTGCTGGAGCACGTCTACTTCCGATACCTGCGCTCACACCTCGCCGCATCCAGTGCGGGCTCTTGTTGCGCACTGGTGTCTTTATCTATGGGTATAAAAAATATGTTTTGGGGTTTTTTCAATCTAGGTACTTATTTAAACTCTGGCTATATTGTAGCGCGCCAGCGAGCGGGATGCGGAACGTAACTGCGCGCCTGTTTTGTTGTTTAGGGTTTCGTACCAAAATGGTAAAAAGGAACCCTTATGGTGAGACGTCTGTCTGTCTATCTGTCTGTCTGTCTGTCACACCTGGATATCTCAAGAACTACTAATGCTATCAACTTGAAATTTAGAGTAGTTTTAGATGACGTTTGCCCAACGATTTTGCAAACAAGAAAGAAATTAAAAAAATATATCTGTTTTGCAAAAGAGACAGAAAGGGGGTCTTAAAAAATGAAGTGGGGCTACTAAGGCATGTGGGGTATCATATGAAAGAACGCTGTTTCACATTCTCAAATATTTTTGCTTTTTTGGCAGCATAGTTTCCGACTTTTGATGAAAAATGTAAAAAAAATACCGTTCGGGCCCCTTATCTCCGAAGTTTGCATAGATAAAAATCTGAAATTATTCAATGTGATAGAAGTGTATGTAAAGATTACAGGATAAATAAAACGATGTCTCTAAATAGCACAGTTTTTCAGAAATCATCAACATCATATCATCATTTCTGACTCCTAACTCATAGGATCACCTAGTTTAGGAGTCGGGGTTTACCTTATCCGTCTGACCTTTATGTATCCTAGTCTTAAGCAATCTCAAAGGATTTTGTATCAATCATCGATTTTTATTTATTATTTATTTTTTATATACAGGGTGTCCAAGAACCTGGCGTCCAACTGGATTCCCACGATGCCCCAAGTTCTAACAGTACTCAGGAAAATATTTTAAAAAATCCACCCCATGTACTTACAGAATTATACTGATTTCAAAAAAAAAGGGGAAATGAGCACCCTGTGACATACTTTTGAATGCTGTGACTGCTAATGCTGATAATTTCGATATTTCTTGGAGGTTTTGTAATCTAGGGTATTGCTGTGTCTAAATAGAATGTAAAAATAATGTACTTATTGTACCATTTTAAAATAAAATATTATTTTAACTAAAGGTGATATGGAAAACTATTGAATTTCGCAACTTTGACCGACTGTAGTGTAAAAAAAATGTACCAAAATAGTATGGCAAGTGACGTCAAATTTTGACGCGTTTATTCCTCTTTTTAAAAAGGTATAATACTTACACATTAATTTGAAAAAAAAAAATTTTGATAATATTTTTACTCAACAACCCAATTTTTACGAAGTGCCTACCTACTAACGGTAACTGTCGGACCCTTTCTTATCTTAGAAACTGTTATGTTACTACTATTATTTACTTCGGTTCCAAGAGTGAGCAAGAAGGAAATACACACAGGTAGATGGGTTCCCAGTAGAATAAAAGCAAAGAATGTTAGTTTAAAGATATTTTATTACAATAAATGTTCAAAATGTTGACCACCCGCGGCAATACAAGCTCTCACTCTCCTTAAAAAGGACCGCTTTATGTTTCGCGAGTAACTTTTTTGACGTATCACCTGCACTGCTTGTGTTATCTTCTCACGAAGGTCAGCGATGTCATTAATGGGCTTCGCATAAACGAGCTCCTTCATAGTTCCCCAGAAAAAAAAATCCAGCGGATTTAAGTCAGGTGAGCGGGCTGGCCACGGGATTGTTCCTGATCGCCCAATCCACCTGTTCGGGTATTGCTCGTCCAAAAACTCTCTAACGGATACGCGAAAATGTGCTGGACAGCCGTCGTGTTGGAACCACATATCTGGTGGGGTCTCTTCTAGTAAGTTTGGCAAATCATTTTGAAGAAAATTTAAATATGATTCGCCAGTCAAATTCTCGGGCATCTCAAATGGACCAATAATATTCCCACAGAGAATACCGGTCCACATGTTCACTTTGAACCGGTACTGAGATCTATCTTCTCGCATCAAGTGCGGATTTTCCACATGCCACTCGTGCAAGTTGTGTAGGTTCATGTAGCCATCCTTCTTAAATGTTGATTCATCTGACCACAAAATTTTGTCGATAAAGTTTTCGTCTTCTCGATGTTTTTGCAGGATTGTTTCACAAAACGCGACTCGGCTCGGATAGTCTCGAGGTAAAAGACTTTGCACTCGCTGTACGTGGTACGGATGATATTCTTCTTTTTGGAGAATACTGTGTGCTGTGCTCTTCGGTATCCCCGTATCAGCTTCTATTCCTCGCACAGAGATGCTTGGATTTGCCGACACCGCCTCTAAAACTTCATCGCGTATGAAGTCATTTACGGGTCGTCCTTCACCAGCTACTTGATTGGGGAACCGCCCGTCACATAGTGATCTGTGCACATTAATGAAAACTCGATGGTCGGGATATCGCGTAGCCCTCGGATACCTTTCTCTGTAAAGTCTCGCTGCAGCTCGTCCATTACCTCTACATTCTCCATAAATGTAGTGCATATTTGCGTATTCTTGCGGAGTGTAGGTCGCCATGGTAGCACACACAAAACACAAACTGTCCAAACACAGGCAAAGGTCGTCGTAAAGAGTTCGTTTCAAAGTCCAGAGCACAAAGAGTAATCGAGTCCAATAAACAAAGCTTTAAATCGTAGTACGTGATCAATGGTAACAATAAGAGAGAGGTGCGTAGTAACGGCAGGAGGCAGTGACGCGTACTGACCGTACTGTTATCCTAAATAGCACGATCCCAGATAGCGTCACTATCTATCTCACTCGCACCTCTAACCTTTTTCTCCCTCACTCTTACCTGAATAATGGGGTACCATAAAGAAGAACCAGCAAATCGCAAAGATAGTTTCTGTCTTGCTCCCTCCTGTTGTAATAACGAATCACTATGGTGAGATGCATGCACATACCGTCCCTTACGGTCTAACCTGTTTTTTGAGAGGCCTGTTGTTATTTTTATGAGCATACAATAGTAATTCTTTAGAGGTTAGATTCAATTCGTCGTAAATTTTTCTTTCTAAGAATTCTGTAAGACATCGTAAAAATTGGGTTGTTGAGTAAAAATATTATCAAAAATTTTTTTTTTCAAATTAATGTGTAAGTATTATACCTTTTTAAAAAGAGGAATAAACGCGTCAAAATTTGACGTCACTTGCCATACTATTTTGGTACATTTTTTTTACACTACAGTCGGTCAAAGTTGCGAAATTCAATAGTTTTCCATATCACCTTTAGTTAAAATAATATTTTATTTTAAAATGGTACAATAAGTACATTATTTTTACATTCTATTTAGACACAGCAATACCCTAGATTACAAAACCTCCAAGAAATATCGAAATTATCAGCATTAGCAGTCACAGCATTCAAAAGTATGTCACAGGGTGCTCATTTCCCCTTTTTTTTTGAAATCAGTATAATTCTGTAAGTACATGGGGTGGATTTTTTAAAATATTTTTCTGAGTACTGTTAGAACTTGGGGCATCGTGGGAATCCAGTTGGACGCCAGGTTCTTGGACACCCTGTATACGTACGGAACCCTCCGAGTCCGACTTGCTCTTGACCGGTTTTTTTTAATGATGACTCGCGCCAGTTTAAACATCTCCATCCATACAAGAGTTGGCACAATCGGCGCGAGTGAATTCGACGTGCTTCAGTTTGGCTAGAGCTTTTTTAAAATATAATTCTTCTATAAGTAAGTACTGCACGTCAGATGGCATCTCGTCTGTAACTATGCCGACAAGAATCACCAGTCCAGACATTTATAATTAATCATTGAGGCTAACAAGTTGGATGGTGGAGTTTCTTGCCGGCTCTTCCATAGGAAACGATCAATTGGAACCGTGTACCTAGCTTCTGACGTTTTCAAACTCAAACTACAAAGCATTGATTTCAAATAAACCAATTACAGGCACTTTTGAATTGTTAAGGGGTCGGTCAGTCATAAAGATGAAGCTAGTTGTCCATTCCAAAGCTTAGTAGGTACCTATGGAGAAGAGCGGGCAAGAAACTCCACGGACACTCTTTTAAATTAACATATGGTTACAAAATATTGGTTACATCATTCGTGTTGAAATTACCTATACATGTGGGAACGATGCAAAACGTCCAAAGCGTAAAAAAAAACAATTCAACAATTAAATTACTTAAATTAATATAAGCCATGGCCGCTAAGAGAGAGACAGACAGACACACATTACATGTATATATTGATGACCAGTCCCTACTGATGGCGCCCGTTCACGAACATGACGTTTCATAAGTCACATATGTAGTGAAATAAAGTATTTTGATTTTGAAGATTATCCGGCTACTGCCATGATAGTACAATAAACTCAGTTGAACCCTTGCGGAACGAGCAGTTCCGAGAATAATGTGTTATTTCCTCATAAAATAATAGCTGAACAGATTAATAAAAGTTGAATGTTGTTGACAGGTCAATCCCTTACATTCCACGGCGCCGTCGTAGAGGCGGCGGCGCGTGGATTTGGAGAGCGGAGCCATTGCCGCTCCGCAGTTTGTGCTGCACAGGTATGTGTCTACAGTGCGGAAATCTTTTAATTGGAATAGCCCTTACGAGTATAAGACCAAAAAAACATCTTCCTTGTGGTTAGTAGGTACTTACTAAAAGTGGCAGAAGTTCCACGTGATGTGTCGTAAAATTGTGTTTAAAAGTGAGTTTTTAAGTAAGGGTAGTGGTTTGATAATTTATTATGGCCCATGATATCAAACCGCTATCATGTACATTCTAACTACTAATCGTAGTCGAGTACCTTGAATAGGTACATTTGAGAAAAAGTAATTGCTACGAGGTCTGGGAACGGTTGTAATGCCGAAAATAAGTATTTTTTTTTTGTATTTTTGTCTATTTGTCTGAATGCATGTTCAGCATAACGCATACTGGAGAGGAGCCAGTTCCCACTTCGTTGGAAGACGGGGAAACTGGTCCTCATTAAGAAGCCAGGGCGCCCGGCGGACTCTCCGTCCGCTTACCGGCCCATCGTGCTGCTCGACGAGGTGGGCAAGCTCTTTGAAAGAGTAATTGCAGACCGCCTTGTCGGGCGGCTGGTGCGGGTGGGGCCGGATTTGGCGGAGAGCCAGTTTGGTTTCCGCAAGGGGCGCTCTACGGTGGACGCCATCATGCGCGTTCGAGCCCTCACGACGGGGGATGCTATTGCCCGGAGTGGGGTCGTCTTGGCGGTGTCTTGACATCGCCAATGCCTTCAATACCCTACCCTGGAGTTGCATTAGGGAGGCACTCTGGTATCACC
This sequence comes from Tiliacea aurago, assembly GCA_948098905.1. NCBI lineage: Eukaryota > Metazoa > Arthropoda > Insecta > Lepidoptera > Noctuidae > Tiliacea > Tiliacea aurago. The sequence goes on from OX402590.1 coordinate 12,079,692, forward strand.
GGATGCCGACCTACCTCTGTCGAGTGGTCGAGGCCTATTTGACGGACAGGGCCGTCATCTACCCCGGTCACCATGGAGAGTGGAACCGGCGAGAGATGTCGTGCGGTGTCCCACAGGGATTGGTCTTGGGGCCGCATCTGTGGGACATCGGTTACGACTGGGTGCTGCGCGCCGACCTCCCTAGCCACGTCAGCGTAGTCTGCTACGCTGACGACACGCTGGTCCTGCCGCAGGGGGGGGTCGCATCAGGCGGCGGCCGAACTGGCGGCATGTGGGGTTGCGACAATCGTCGATAGGATCCGGCAATTGGGACTCGAGGTGGCTTTGCACAAGTCCGAGGCCATGTGTTTTTATGGCCCTTGGAACGCGCCACTGTCGGGTTCACAGATAACGGCAGGAGGGGTTCACATCGGCGTCGAGTCGACGTTGAAGTACCTAGGACTCGTCCTCGACAACCGGTGGAACTTCGTGGAGCATTTTTGACGTTTGGCTCGCAGACTGGAGCGGGCCGGGGCTGCCTTAAAGCGGCTCCTGCCCAATCTAGGGGGTCCAAACGCCTCCTACCGGAGGCTCTACGCGGGGGTCGTGCGATCCATGGCCCTTTACGGGGCACCGGTGTGGACGCGTTCTATAAGACTGCGACCAGCCCGGCGATTGAACGCGTCCCAAAGGGTCATGGCCATCAGGCTGGTCCGAGGATACCGCACGGTATCCCGTGAGGCGGCGAGCCTCCTTGCCGGACTACCGCCATGGGATCTGGAGGCAAAAGTCCTCGCCCACGTCTTGGAGTGGCGCGAGGAGGTGAAACGCCGGGGTGAAACTCCGCTGCCGCGAGAAATCACGGTACAGCGGACAGAGCTCCGGCGGGATCTCATGGCGGCATGGAGAGTGCGATTGTCGCAACCCAGCGCTGGGCTCGCCACAATTGTGGCGATAAGTCCCCTCTTTGAGGAGTGGCTAGAGAGGTGCCACGGCGTCCTCACCTTCCGCCTGACGCAAGTCCTCACCGGACATGGTTGTTTCGGGAGGTTCTTGTTCAGGATAAAGCGGGAGGAAACGCCCGGGTGTCACCACTGTGTGGATCGCCCGGAGGACACGGTGGAGCATACGGTGGCGGTCTGTCCGGTTTCGGCGGAGCACCGCCGTGTCCTCACGGAGGTGATCGGTGGCGGCGATCTGTCGCGTCCGGCCCTGGTTCAGGCCATGGTTCCGATCGATAGTGCATGGGAGGCCGTCACCTCCTTGTGCGAAGCAGTAATGCTTGTGAAGGAGGAGGCGGAACGCGTGAAGGAGAGGCAAGGTTTGCGCCCTCGCGCCCCTAGTCGCCGCAGGAGACGCCCCGGGCGTCGGGAGTCGCAAGCTGATTTCCGGCCACCGTAGGCGCGGGCTTGCGGATGGTGAGCGATGGGTAGCTCGCCGTCCGATAAGGACCAGGCCCGGGTTGACGGCGCGTTGTGTTCCACGCGCGCCTCAAAGAGATGTCAGCACCAACTGACGGGGTCCGTTAGGACCAATGCCTGCCTGGGTTGCGAGTTTGTCCGAAAGGGATATCGTGGCCCTGGCACACAGGCAAATGAAGGAACACGGGTGGGTTTTAGTCAGTAAAAGTCTGACACGCCCTCCCGCTCCGCGCAGAGCGGCAAAGCTATTTGATAATTTACCACCCAGAAAAAAAAAAAGCATAACGCATATACCACCGAATAGATTTTGATCAAATTTTGGGAAAAATTATAAAGGCGAAAATTTGTGAGTGTGTGTGTGTTTGTTACTTCTTCACGCTCAAACGGCTGGACCAATTTTGATAAAATTTTGTATGGAGGTAGCTGTCACCCTGGATTAACATATAGGCTACTACTAGTTTTTATCCCGATATTACCACGGAATCGAGAATTACGCGGGTAAAACCGCGGGGTGCAGCTAGTTCCTTATAAGTCTGCGGGGTAATTCCGTAACACACATAACATGACAATTGATCACAATGGGATTCATTTTGAACGTTCATCCACGTTCATTGCGTTATTTACGTTGTTGAGCAAACGAATTTTTCAAAGCTATGAAGCAATGGATTAGCAATAACCCTCAAAACTCGAATCGTGCCTCAAAATGTGTTACACAATTAGGGCAGGTCAGTCTATAGGCTACAAATTATTACGCTGTTCGCTATGGAAGATGACCAACATTGCTTTGTGTTCGTATTCTTCTATTATATTTTTACCGTTAGATACCGAAAAACATTAAGTTTGGGCCTCTTTATGTAGGGTTATAATAAAAATAAATATTTATGGTTAGGTGACTGTTAATCGATTATGGAGATAAGACTGTTAAGCACAAAATTAAACAGGATAGATGACAAATTACGGCAGGCCACGGGAACAGTCTGCGACTCCTGCATGGGGAAATTAAACTTAAGGGGAAGATTGATAAAACAATGTCAAAGTCAAATTATTTATTTGTAATAGGCGCTTTTATGGCACTTTTGAACGTCAAAAATTACAAATAAAATAGAATTGATTCTAGTCACCCCTTCCAAAAGGATAGCTTCGTATGGAGAAGAATGGGCAAGAAACTCCACCGTTACTCTTTTAAAATGTTTTACAATATTTTGTCTATGTACATCAATTATATAATTATATGTGAAGACGATGCACCTAGAATAAAATTACTATACCATAATAGGTACAAAAAATTAATAATGAAGCAATGACAGATAAATTAATTATGTGATAGATACATGGTGCTCACATATTTACAAACACTGTAAAAAAAATAAAAAAAATATCAGTGTGTGAGTTTATGGTAATCACAGAATGTAAAATAAATGTCATAAAAGTAATAAATTATACAGTTCAAATAGCAATCAGATTTTGTCTAGACTCTGGATTAGTTAGACCTGCTGCCTTGTATGGATCAGAATGTTGGGCCACAAAAGGGTTGAATAAAAGGCAGCTGAGATGAGAATGCTGAGAGGGATGTGTGGCGAATGCATAGAATAAGAAATGCATACATAAGAGGATATCTCAAAGTGGCTCCGGTAACTGAAAAGTGTTGTGTGGAAATCGGTTGTCATGGTATGGACATGTGATGCGGCGGAATGATGAAAATGTCGTGAGGCAAACATGGCGAAGCAAACATTAAATATTATTATAACTTTCAACAAATTAGCATTTTTGGCTGTACAAGCTTACGAGATTTAAGTAATCCCGTGTGTCTTATTTTTCTTCCTTGTATTGAAAACTGTTTAGCTGCACAAGAAGTCATTTTGATGCGTATTATCACAAAAAAAAACTGTAATTATGGACCTGTTTGATCAACGATATCCCGTGCGTGACTGAGTGCCAACTACGGGCCATCACTTAGTTTGATAGGCCAGGCGCTGTTACTAAGTCCCGTATCTACCGCTTTTAATACATCAATGGACATAGGATACTTTTTATCTCTGTAGTAGGTACGTTACATGCAACTTACAAGGCGACATTCTGCTCACGACACGTGCACCTTAACACACTATTAATTACAATCTGAATGATTTTGAAGTATAATGCTAATCCGATTCATAATTATGTTCGAAAAATTTGTCTGCTCAACAACGTAATTATCGCAAGGAATATTGTAGAACTGTCAAAATGAAACCTAGCTATTGCTACTGATAGTGTGCGCCGCAGGATATCTTAATCCGAACATTCACAGTAACATAAACACATTGACATAGAAACCCATCGACTTGCCATATCTAGAAAATTAGCGTGCATACCTACAAAAATCGCGAAATTAAAATGGCCACCTTTCGTAGGGTTGTAACTGCTAGTGCAAGAGAGAGAGCAAGCAAGCGTTTGACATTGCCGAGTTTTGTACCACAAAACTTGGTAATAAACATAGCGTCCGGTCACGCTTAAATACATGATTTTGAGGTCACACAAAAGTGTTGCCAAATTTAGTCCTTGACAAACATTTAGATGTCTCTCTTTTTTTATTGACTGACCTAGGTGCGGTCGGTTTACTGCTGTTCACAGAGAGAAGTACTATCGACTGCCTTACTAATTAATTTGCCTGATTAGGTGGATCTTGGTAAGGGGACTGTACTCATGGCCACGATCGTTTGCTTAGATATGGCGAGCGCGGCACGAGCGCGACATCGCCGTGGCGCGCGCGCGGCAGCTGGCGGCGGCCCTGGCGTCGCACGGGCTGGCCGCGCCGCCGCGCCGTCTAGCGTCTGCGGGCGCGCTGCTGGCGGGCGGCCAGCACGACGCCACACACGTGCGCACGCTGCACCCGCCCGCCGATCTTCTGCCCGATCTCGATAGGCCGCTCTCTTGCGGCGATTTACGCTCAAGGTAACTATAATAATAATTGGTAGGTACTTAAATAATTTTACTCCAGCCGATCTATTCTGTAAAAATGTGTGTGAAGTATTCTTGAAGTGAGCTGGTAAAATTCAGGTGGAATAATAGCTCACTTCACTTTACAGAATTGACTGGCTGATTTAAATGCAATCCTTTAGGCCCGGCCGCAGTGACTTGCAGCCTTGCATGCACAAACAATTTGAAGTGCAAAAACATAATTATGACGTCCACACCATAGTAAAAAGATTGCACGGTTAAGACGTTAGCTTTTATACAAAGACACTTAAAAGAGTCACGTTGGTCAAGACTTTAGGTACTACCCAGCTAGCAAAATACCGTCTTACAAGTAGGGTAGACCGGAGACAGTTGTAGCATTATTTTTATGGTTAATAACATTAAGCTTCAAATATGCTACATTCTGAGTTTCCTGCTAATATTAAGATTTAAGGCAATAGTATCAATGTTCATTGATACTTAGTTTAAACTCAAACTCAAAGCATTTATTTCAATTAAACCAATTACAGGCACTTTTGAATTGTCAAAGAGTCGGTCAGTTAGTCAGAAAGTTGAAGCTATTTGCCCATTCCAAAACGTAGATCTCTATGGAGAAGAATAGGCAAGAAACTTCAAGGACACTCTTTTGGATCAGGATGTTGAACATACATCATAACAAAATAAACGGCTCCATGGTACTCACATTTACAAAAATTGAAAAACTTTTTACTGGGCTATGACTTAGCATTACCTTTAGATGTATAGAAACAATACAATCCTTTGGTACAAGAGACCCCGACACTGGGGTTAGTTGTACCAGTGATGTGATGAAATTAAACACTGTGGTTGAATTAGAAAAACAGACTTGTTGTAATGGTAATATCCCGGCAGAACAGATTTTAATGTAACTAACAAAACACAGTTTTAAGTTTAATCAACATACAAATAGAAAACCTGAAAAAATATAAAACAAAGCTTTCCTGGTTTTAAACAATAAAAATCTTAATTAAACACTACAAACCATGGTTCTTATGACTTTTGAGCTACATAATTGCAGGCATACTTTTAGTTAATAAGTCAAAAATAGGTAACAAAAACTACAAATCAACATATTGTATGGCAAATTACAGTCAACAGCACATCAGGTTATACCAAACTGTCAAATTTCTCTAATGATTTTAAAGCTGTGTTGATATTATGTAAGTACCTAAGTTAAGTTAAAAATCAAATGAGAAAATTTGATTTTAAAGCTGTGTTGATATTATGTAAGCACCTAAGTTAAGTTAAAAATCAAATGAGAAAATTTGACAGTTTGTGGTAGCTTGATGTGCTGAAAAGAAAAAAGAAAAGAAAGAAAAATTGTTTATTCTGCACAAACAAAACACACTTTACAAAAATAAAATAAAAATTGACAAAATACACACTCTAATGACTCCGCTCTGGCTGCTGTGTGTAGGTACTTGGAACGATTGTCCCAGTGGCCGTGGTACAATTATCCGTGACATATTTTCAATATTTTTAATTACTTAACTTCTTCGTACGCTTGTTCGTACTAAACTATATTTAATAAATTTCGTTTATATAATAATATACACTTATCAACAGAATCTAGGGATACCTTAATCCTAAATTATTTAAGAATTTAGGTATAGTTTAAAATCTTTTTAGTTTCCATAAAAAGTTTATTATAAAGATTTAAACCTCTTTTATTCTATTTTCAAAATTTAAAAATGTATTTAAAAAACAAAATACGGCGGCAAAATAGTTAGTAAGTAATTCGTTGCGTTATGGAAAATTAAAATTGTTTTATTATCTAATATTAATTCATGAAAAGGGATTAGTAGTCTCCTGGACAAGTGAGTGGTTAACCACGGTTTATTTTCGCTGAGACATGGATCACAATTTTTCTACGACATTGCTCCTAATAGCCTCTTTATAGTATCTACCTTAAATCTTTTTGTTTACAATATTTTTATTTTATATCAAGACTCGAAGAAATACTCAATCATTCTCTGAAATTGTTTTGATGGCTTGTTTCATTACCTGTTTTACTGTTTCATCGTAAATGTGTTGAAACACGTTGTATGACACACATGTGGAAATAGGTACTTATTTACAAACTAGTGACTATTTCGTCTACTCATTTGTAAAAATCAACTTACCACACTAGTATCATAAATAACTATTATGGAATAAAACTACAAATTAACGATTGTCGGACATTTTCTTTTACACAAGTAAAGGAAAAAGTCCGAAAATCGTAAATCTGCACTGCCTTGAGATTTTGCTGTGAGACCTTGCTTCATGCTAAATTTCATGATTCTAAGTCAACGGGAAGTACCCTAAAGTTTTGATTTATTTGTGAGTATCAAAACATGTCGCATATATCGCAGTATTTTTTTATTGCGTTGACTTAGAAGCTTGATTTTTTTAGAACTCCCAAGGGACTGTAAACCTTCGATTTTGATATTAATTTCAACTTGATACCTCCACATGTTCCTGAGAAAAGGGGTCTTGACTGACTGACTAACAGACAGACGGACAGACAGACAGGTTTGACAACGAAGTGATCCTATAAGGGTTTATTTTTTTTTCGTTTTGAGGTACGGAACCCTAAAAATGGTAAGACCAAAATAACTTAAAAGAGCCGACATGCCGTTTTAAGTGTGACTCCCCTTGTAGGAGGTATTCCTCTCTGAAATATATAAACTTTATGGCGATTCTTGGGGAAGACCTTCAATCAATCTGCCCAGCCTTTTCCCAATTATGTTGGGGTCGGCTTCCAGTCTAACCGGATGTAGTACCCTGCCTATCTGACCTCCACAACCCAGTAACTAGGTAGTAGGTACGGGTCCGGTAATACGGACCTTGGTAAGACTGGTTGTCAGACTTTCGGGCTTCCGACGACCCGTAACGACTGTCAAAGATCCACGAATGACAGCCGGGACCAACGGCTTAACGTGCTCTCCGAGGCACGGAGGAGTCTCCGTATGTAAAGATGATCACCCATCTACGAACCAACCCCGGCAAGTGTAGCTTAACCTGATGGATCGAACCGTGCGGCTGTTATTACTTAGCCACGAGCTGCTCTTGGGGAAGGCCTTGTAAAGAGTATTCATCACATTCGTAAAGATCCAAGAAGTGTATTGCGTGCGCAGCTGGAACATAATAAGAAAACTTTGAAGTGAAACTATTTGTGTACCATCTTTGAAAGCAAACTCAATATTGGTATCAAAATTTATGCTAGCAAAAATATTTTACTATCATAACGCTGAGCAGCTTGCGTAGTAAATTTTCTTGATATTTTTGAAATGTTAACAATTTTTTCACATACCTTTCCTATGCAGCGTATTAAATTTAAATATTAAATACTACAAATTGTCGCCATATTCTCATATTATTTTACCAATCATGACATAAAGTGCGTGAGATTTGTAGAAAGTATGTATTAGTTACCTAGCGTAGCCGATGCGGAATGTGTTGGTTGTCCCCGTAGCAGCTTCGTAGCGGAAACCGGTATCGTAGCAAGTGCTACGGAGTGCGGCAACGTTGGGTGAAACAGCAATTATGTCAAAACCACCTTTCCCCATGGTGTACGTAGCATGCGCTGGCGGCTTTGCGCGGCGTGATGAGATGAAGTTTCGTCGCGTGAGCAGGACAGCAATGGCGCCGAGTTCTTTTTCTCACGGGGTGCGGGTGACGGCGAGCACAGGTGAACCTCCACAATGCAGGTGTTAAATTACTTGCGTACGTAAACTTGATATTATGTAGGGTACTTTTAAATATGCACAAATATAACTTGTTATTAAAGAAATTGTAATATGGAGTAATTAGAAACACGTGTGTTCTCGGTGCGAGTTTGAATGGAAGGGGTAATATCGTGGGTATCTTTGTAAGTTGAGTTGAGAGAATCAAGATCAACTAAGCTAACATAAACGTAATGTGAAGGTAGAAATTAAAATTATACATCGAAAGTTGTCTACATTCGATGTATAATTCAACTTGTGCTTCCAAAAAGAGCTGAAACGTTGAAGCATATTATTTTTGTTAGGTATGAAGAAAAAATAAAAGCAAAATGGCAATCAGTCCTATCTCTACCCTAGTAGCAATTGATTTTATAGAAGTGTGGACTACGGGTTCATTACGTAGTATTACTTGTGGTGCGCATGCGCATATCAACGTGCTACCTGGATCAGGTGAAGGAAGAAAGCTTTTGGCCTCAGGATATGGTATTCCGACGCTTTTGCGGTCAAGTGCCACCAGAACGCACAAAGACTTAAGTGATACTAACTTAGCATTAACAGTATTTTAGCTACGCTGACGGACAAGGTTGATGGTCCATTTATCAGGCTTTGTGTGTGCACATGTTCATGTAGCCAATTAATGTTTATTTATTGTATTTTTACTAGTCTAGTTTACTAACATAGGCTAAGTTCATAGTAACACTATATGGATTCCTTGGCCTGAAATGTTTTTTTTTTGTATCTCTATGTTAAGCTATTCATCTATGGGTCTTTGTACCCTGAAAATAAATGGTTTATTATTATTACTAACTGTTAGAACATTACTGACATACAACGCGTAAAACAATCTTAAAAAGCAATTACCATATATGTACTTAATTTTTTTACACTAGGTATCCAAAATCAAAGAAAACTGAAAACTTTATATTGAAGTTACAAGAATGGAAACAAAAATGTGTCACAGAATTGTTTGATATTTGTCGCTGCAAATGCATTGATTTAAATATCTGTGGTTGTTCTCGCGGAAAGAGAGTACCTGCACTTGAAAGGGCTTTTCTATATGATCAGAGACATGAGAGAAAACTGGTAATTGGTAGCCTAGATCGCACGGAGACGGAAATACTTGAAAAGTTTGCAAGGAAGCTGAAATCCAATTTAGCAATGACATGGGCAAGAGAACAATATTGAAAAGAAAACTCCTTCGTCTTCTACGCCTTCTGAAAGCGGCTGCACTCTTGAGCTAAAAGGACCTCAGCCCAGTACGTCGAATTTTTTTGATCTCATGCGTCGCTATTAACTCTACCGAATCGGAAAAAACAAGCTATCTCTGCCTACCTTCACCACAAGAAAGACGTCCAATGCTGGACATAGGCCTCCCCCAAGCACCGCCACTTCTACCGTTCTGTGCTTCCCGCATCCAGCGAATACCTGCGGCCTTCAGTGCAGTATTGCAGTACCTACATCAAATAAATTTGAACAAATTGTTAGTGATTGGGTGCGGTGGAATTGCTAAAAACACTGGCTGGAAAAGTGGAGTGATTCGTTTTAAAGAATCGAAATTAGGCAGACCACTGATGAGGTTCGGCGGGTTCGCTGGGAAGGGGCTTCGGCATTTGTTTAATTTTTTTTTTTCATTTTTTTTTATTTTACCCCACACTAGGAATTTCTCCTGTATTGTGGGCGTGTTTACAAACATTTAAACTCACATACACAAACAGCCAGACCCGGAACAACTACTTGTAGGTCATACAATATTTGTTCCGTGCGGAAATCGACACGCAGACGCAGCGCAGCAGTCAATCGCTTAACCACTGCGCCAACCGTGCCGTCCAAAAATTAGGGCATCCAGTGGGCCCCAATTTTATTCCGTTCCAAATTTCCAATAGGAAAAGCGTTAGAAAATCGTACTGTCATTGAAGCATCGATTTCTGTGGCTGGTGAAAAAGCCAGAGATGGCTATTTTCATTCATAAATTAAATCACGCGCAAGTATTTTGAAACGAAAAAGAATTTTAAAGTCAAAATAAAACTGAATAATTTCTCAAGATTGTGCAACTTTTTATCAACTTTTATAACATTATGGCAACTTTGTGCGTGTATTCAAAATAGATTCGATGATTTTTTTTGTCTCCATAGATTGACACTACACCCTTCTACGCGGGCAAAAGCTATCCTTTTTATACATTTTGTACTTTAGCCAAGTGCGTGTCGGACCACGCACAATGATGGGTTTCGTAGTTGGGTTGTTTTTTATAATGAAACAGGAGAATTCAGGCAAACCCTAAATTTATTTTTTATAATATCATCAAACATACATAGGTATCAACCTCATTTTGTTACATGCTTGTAACACTCCCACTTAACAAAATAACTACCTATAACTATAATTATTTTTTATTTTTTTTTAATCTACATTGCACAACTGTGCCACTAGGTGGAACATTCACTAACTCCCAAGCGTTATGGTCTTCAAAGGATTTAAGTTCACTCTGAATGGCTAGTTTCCACTGTTCACTTTCAGGTCCGTTCAACACTTCTTCAAGAGATATATCACTAGCGCTTAGATCACTGCTTACGCACACATTACTGAAGCCGTATCGATGAGGTTGTTTACGAATACGTTTTAAAGGCTGTGCTGAAGAAACTTCAGATCTTGTCGCAGACTTAACTCCTTCCAGACATTCGGTCCCTGTCACCGGCTCAGCCGCTGTCACATCTAAAGAATCCTGAAAGTCCTCTTCCACAGAGCTTGAACTTTCCTCTTCTGTGCTCGGCACCACTCTTCGGTTCTGCTCCTGCTCCAATTTTCTTGTGCTATTCATATCTCCCACTTCTTGGGTAGTTTCTTGTATTTCTAAGAAAACATCACCAGTACCTTCATTTGTATTCTGTGTACTGCCTCTTGCTTCTGCTCAATGGCCCATAACCTATAATGAAACAGCAGAATTCAGGCAAAGACTAAATTTATTTTTTATAATATCATCAAACATACCTAAGTATCAACCTCATTTTGTTACATGCTTGTAACATTTTTTCTTCACCAATGTCAGTTATTTCCAAGTTAAGCTCAGAAAATACTTATGAATGGCAAAAGCCACATTGGTACTTGCCCGCATTTTAACCCACAACCTCCTGCATGAGAGGTGATGCCATATAACCACTGGGCCGGGCCGCTAGCAGTTTAACATTAGTAAAATCATTTCTGAAAACATGAATTGAAAATGGAGTAGGTATACCGGAGAACAGTTGAGAAAGTCATATGGAAACATTTTGAAACATTCAATTAGAAGCTAATTGTTACGCATACATATTCTTCAAATCTATTGGCTTGTAACAGGTGTATCAGATGTGTTTCGGATAATCTTATGCGTGTCATCAGCATAAAGTAAAATATAAGAATTCTTAAAACAGAGTTTCACTGGAGTTTCAATGGAGAGAGTAATAGGAATCCTAAAATTGAACCCTAATTAAGGAACTCCGCACCGTGCTCCATCCAGATATGTAGTGGACTGTCTGTGACTCCTATGACAAAGAGGATGACCCGTGGGCAGTAATTATAGCCGCTGTAACTGTACGCAGCTGATAGTTAGTCGGAAAACCTACTTCGTGAGGCGGCCATCAAATGTAGGGAGTGCTTCCTTAGCCCTGCCTGCACTCACCTTGGTCCAACCATAGTTTGTGATATTGGTCCCTGGTGCGTTTCCTTACCAGATTGCGTAAGTACCCGAAGGGATGTGAGAGTGGCGCGATGGGTTTAGGTCCCACTGTGCCATGCTCGACCCCCTTCTGATAAGTTCTTCGGCTGCATCGTTGCCTAGCGAACCGCTGTCGCCTTTGATCCATTATGATGGTTATGATAATGAGTTTACCCACCTGGTCGAGGCGCTGGTGGCACTCGTATATTAGCCCAGAGACAACTGTGTGACTGTTTAGCGCGAGCAGGACTGCCATCCTGTCTGACAGTGTGCGGCTAAAGAAATACCCATGCATTCGGCCTGGAACACTTTATTGTGGACCCTCAATGGTGTGCCTATGTGTATTTTGAAGACCTCCGAGAAGATTCCAGCATCTGTGCCATTACCTGTTTTGAATCCATCCGTGAAGATGCGCAGCTCTGCGCAACCCTCGCTTCGGCGATCATCCTGAAGTTAGATTCTGTATTTTTTTATCAAAGATGATCCCGAGCCCATAGCAATTACTATAATTACAGTATTAATAACGTCTACTTATGAATTCATGCGATAAGATTAGTTAGACGTAGTGGAACGCTTTCTAAGAAAACCATGCTGTTTGTCACCATATCCGCTTCAGTAAATACTTACTAGCGTTCGTGGATGTTTAGAAACAGACTTACCTATCTTAGAAATTGGGCGATAGTTTAAATATCTTACTTTTTGCACTTCTTGAAAGCTGGATTTACGAACGGCGACTTTACAGACGTCTATATGGTCGTGTCCTAAGTCCTAACTAATGCGATTGTCGCGTTCATTTTTTTCGGTAAGCCCGAACCGAACGCCGAGCCGAACGTCGTGTCGAATTAAGGGGGCGCGTCTTCTGCCTTTAAAATATATTATTTGGGGGTGCCGTCAAATAGTCAGGGCACTTATACTTATACATAATCTTATTTAATGCTTTAAGTCTTACAAAGCCTAGATGACAATTTTGCTAGCTGGATACCTACCTTTCCTTTATTGATGCAATTTTGGAGTGATCACTCCAATTCGACCACTATTCCAAGTTCCAATTGGAGATCACTCCAATTGGAACTTAGAATTGGAATAATAATTAGCTAAACTTTTAGGGGTGTTCCATTTGACTTCAGTAAGTACCTTAGTACACTGATCTGAGGAAAAGTGCACGCGAAACTATATTTAGTCAACAATTTACACTTTAGGTAGGTAGTACATACATTTTCAGAATTGTTCAATCTTTTCAGAGAACGGACGCGAGTAGAAATGGAAACAGTGCTGTGAGGCGTGTATAGCGCCACCCTATTTCAATTCCTGAAGGCTGTTCTTACACCAAGTTATACAAAACGAAATTAGTTATACCTAATGTTAAAATACGGACACATAAAAAAACGTTGTAATTATTAAATAAACTATTACAATTATTAAAACAGAGAGCTGGACGTAGATAGCGAAGCGTTGTTGTGGGACTCGCGCGCGGTGCAGGCTGGGCTCCGGGCGCGCGCCCCCGTGTTGTCTACTACAATAAAATATATTTTTTGGACAATATAATGTGTTTTATTTGTTATCTCATTGTTTGTAGGTAGAGGAAAGAGGAGTTAGTTACAGAGCGGGAGAAGTTATTTGATAATTTCGAGGACTTCAAAATAAGTAACTTCTAAAAAGGCATAAAGGGCAGCATTCATAGCTGATTTTTTTTTTCTTGTCTATAGTTATTAATCTGTTCACGAAATCCCAAAACGTTGACACTTGTTAGTAGGTACTAACAATGATGATGATGATGCCATCTAGCCACAGCGACGGCATTAGATTCTTTTCAGGCGTCACACGCCACAGACGGCACTAATCTCCGATTTTGTTGAAATTTCGCGAGGGGATTGTACCCAAATTGTTCTATTTAGTAGGTACCTCTATTGAAAATAATTGTACCTCTTGGGTTTTGCAAAAAAATGAAAAACAAGAAGGACCGTCTGTGGCGTAGGTATACGCCACGGACGGCCCATTTTCTTCGGTAGAAGTTTGAGATGCACAATATACATCAAATAATTGTACCTAAATAAAAACCTACGAATTCTAAATATTAACACGATAGCGCGCACCAAACGGCCGCAATATTAAATTGAAAATGGTGAAAAATTAACCTAAAAACGCAGCACCCAGAAAAAAGGTCTTTTGGTGTGATTATTTCATCCTAAAGAATTGTACCCATTTCACACCTCACAAAAAAGTAATTATGTTACAGAAACATGCAATACTTTAGGAGAAAACAGCAAATCAAAATCTAACTCACCATCACCAACACAGACCTAGCCATCTTTGTAATACCTAGATGTGACAATCAAATTCGATGTACTGAACTATCTTGTTTGTTGTGGTGGTATTATTTTAAAAGCAATAAGTTTACACAACTGTTAACAGGATTTAAGGGCAAACTGTATTGATTTATTAATAACAAGCAATATATTATTTGGTTAACTAAATTATTTATCACAACAAATTATTTTTTCGTTCCGTCACTTTCCATCTCCATCACTCCTATGGTTAATATAGTTATTCTGGCCCACAGAGAACGGAATTGTTGCGCGCCCGCGCCGGTACGACTGGAGAGGAGACGGCATCGGCAGTTATAATAATATTCTTACCGCGCTGCAACATCAGACCAGCTCCATAGTACCTACCATATAAAGTCAACGCCATGAGACGAGATAAATTTCATACTTTGGGATTTAAAACTTTAACTGAAATTGCGTATGGTTCAGTTTCCATTGCAACTAAAATTATTTTATGACGTTAAGCGATAATTTCTTCATTCATAAATCAACTTAGATATCTTGAGTTTAAAGTTGATAGTTGTATAATTTGCAATTTTATGTATTTATAGCTTCTCATGACGGTTACTTTAGATGTATCTATGTATTACATTGGCACCAAAGATAAATAGATTAGGTGTGCCAGATTTCAGCTCAAATGGATAGCAAGTGCTTGAAAACTGTCTTATAAAATAACAGGAGGGCCGAAGCAAGTAGAAGCTTCTAATAATAATTAAAAAAAAAACCGGCCAAGTACGTGTCGGACCACGCACAATGCAGGGTTCCGTAGTTGGGATGAATTTATCCAAACAAACTTAACGTTGTAGTTGAAAAACATGATCCCCATACATTCCAACTGCAAATGTAAGTTTGTACGCACAATATTGAGTGATTTACCATGTTTTTTTAAGACCACAGACTTCTTATGAGATACGGGCCTTTTGGCCTCGTACAGGACTTTGTTTTTATTTTCTTTTTGTTTACTTTGTTTTATTTTTGGTTTTGTTCTTTTTTTGGTTTCTATGAGTGTGTTTTATTTAATTTGTGATCTGTGCGAGTCCCAATAAATGTTTTTTCTTTATTTCTTTCTTATAGGTTTTTCTGTATTTTTATCATAATTTTAGGCTCAGTAGTTTCGGATATAATGGTCATTTTTCATCTATTTTCTTGAATAATTTCAAAAGTACTATTTTAAAATTATAAAGAAAATATACATAAAATTCTTAAAACAAGCCCTTTCATTTGATATGTCACACGGTACAGTCGGCAAAACTTTTTTTTTCTTTTTCTAATTTGCCCCCCAAAAGTGTCCTCCATATTCAAAATTTATTTATTTACGTAACACGTCCGTGTTTGGGTCACAGAAGTTGATGTGTGTACCCCATTTCAACTTAATCGGTCCAGTAGATTCGGAAAAAATCAGCTGTGACAGACGGACAGACACACGAGTGATCCTATAAGGGTTCCTTTTTTTTTTCGAGGTACGGAACCCTAAAAACTAAGCTAAACTTGCTTGATCGAAGGGAAACTGTATAAAATATTCTTTAGAAGTATTGGTCTTTTTGCACAGCAGAGCTAATTTTATAATTTCTTCCTTTTAAGGCAGTACTGATACAAAAGGCAGTGTGAAACTACACTAAATTGATCTCAAGTGATAATTTTATTTATCTGCTGTCATCACGTAAGTCAAGCGACCCAAAGTAACCAGATTTTGCATTGACTGCTCTTAAAAGTTTTATGGCCGCTACATAGATTGTGGCAATCGCGTGCTATTATACATTTCATAATAAGTATAGCGAAATTCAAATTTATATATATATATATCAATTTGAATTTCGCGGGCTCCCTTAGCGCATCCCTCTGGCGAATCCGCAGCTGTAGCCCGCGAAATTCAAATTTTATTACGTTTTTTGCAATTTGCATGTCTGTGTCAGGTTTTATCTTGTTCAAAATACGATTCGCGACTATAACATATATGTATTTACAGAATTATCATCGTTCAAATCATATACATCTCTCTCAGTTAGATTTGTTCCCCAATGATATGTTTTCATAAAAAGTGATTCAATGGAACAAATCTAACTTAATAACTTAACTTGAATGAAGTCCGACAGGGTTGTGTTTTTACTTTTTTTTTACAGTTTTAATATTGCAACCTGAATTAGGTATTCTCTGGAATAGGTATAATAATTATATTATGGTGATGTTGCTATGGGTTATAACTTAATAAGTTATGTAAGTAATAAGTTAGGTAAGTTTCAGATAGCTTCGAATGCGGCACCTGACTGTTTTCTGGATGGGAACCGGACAATGTCAGATACCATCTGGAAAGAACTTGAACCGGACAGAACCCTGATATGAATCGCGGAAAATGCAGATCATGACCCATATTGGTGCGGAATAGAAACCGGACTGAACCAGATAGTGCCTGATATGGGGTCGGATAAACCATAGCGCTTTGAAATAAATAAGAAGTCTGTAATAGCGTGCGATTGCCACAATCAATGTTGCGGCCTATAACTTGTAAGAGCAGTCAATGCAAAATCTGATTGCTTTGGGTCGCTTAACTCACGTGATAACAGCAGATAAATAAAATTATCACTTGAGATCAATTTAGTGTAGTATCACACTGCCTATCGTATCAGTACTGCCTTGAAAGGAAGAAATTATAAAAGTAGCCGTGCTATGGAAAACGGCCAATACTTCTAAAGAATATTTTATACAGTTTCCCTTCGATCAAGAAAGTTCAGCTTAGTTATTTAAACTATTATTAGAAGCTTCTACTTGCTTCGGCCCTCCTGTTATTTTATAAGAGTTTTCAAGCACTTGCTATCCGTTTGAGCTGAAATCTGGCACACCTAACCTATTTATCTTCGGTGACAATGTAATACATCTATATGGTAGGTACTATGGAGCTCTTTGTATGAAAATGCCAAAAGTAAAGTCCATTTCACGAAAGAAGTCCCGCAGACGTGGCGCTGCAGGCATGGGTTATTTTAGGAATGTTGCTAACTTAGCGTATAATAATAATTAGTTCCACTTATTTCCGCGGGACTTCTTTCGTGAAATGGACTTTTATGCGTCCCAATATACGATTTGTTTGACAGATGGCAGATTTGGCTATTCCCCGAATTGCAGGGATAAACGTAAAGTATCCAAGCTAAAATGAACTCTTTAGAACTTGCAATAATGATCATAGATGTTTTTTTATATTTAAAGTAATAAAAAAAAAATTAAATTCAAATATCTCGAAAACGGTGCGCCCTAGGCAAAAAATAACTGAAATTTAACCCCACCCTGACTGTCTCCCCCGTGCAAGCACCATGCCAACATGAATTTAAGTTTAAAAAAAAGCAACTTAATGCGCTAAGGTAGCCCGCGAAATTCAAATTTTATTAAGTTTTTTGCAATTTGCAGGTCAGTAACAGGTTGTATTTTGATTCGCGGCCATAACAAATATGGCTCTACAGAATTATATCTTAATCCTGTAACTTATTAAGTAAGAAACAAAGAAGTTTTAATATAACCCTAATTACACATGTCATGTTGTAGTGATCTTGGTTGTAATGGAACGCACGGGAGGGTGAAGTAGAGAAACCTACTTATTGTTTTCGTTATAGTATAGATAGACCACTCAGTTGCAGAAACGATCTTTAAATTTTAAAGACTTCATTAAACACTAATGTAGCATTAAATCATTGCACGAAACGATTTTTTATTTTATTTTAATGTTCCATTAAATTTAACTAATGAAATGTCAAACCTAATGAAACCGGCCATTTTAAACACTTTTACGTTGCACGTAACTTCATTAGCGCCCATTAGCAGGTGGTGAACTTTAAGTTTGACATTTCAGATTTTTTAATTTTAATGGGCCGAAAAGCATCCATTAAAGAGCAACATTAGTGTTTTCTACGGTACTTGAATGCATTTCTGTAATTGAAAGATGTCTTTAACCAGTCTTTCGTCATTATCTGATTCATATTTAGTAGATTTACCTCGCCGTCGAATCCCAGACAGAGTGAATTTATTTTTAAAACATGATGGAGAAGAGTTTCGTGTAAGGTATAGAATTTCCAAGGAGGCAGTTCTTCAAATTTGTAACCTACTTGATTATGATTTAGAACCAGTGACGCAAAGAAATAAATCCATTAATGGCCTGACACAACTTTTAAAATGTTTGAGATTTACGCCACTGGATCTTTCCAGCAAGTATTGGGTGATTTAATAAACATAAATAAATCAACAGTTTGTCGGAAACAGGTTGGGTCGGGTTGTTTGTCAGTTTGTTTATACAAAAAGTATCCCGTGAACTAGCAAAATTAAGCCATCTCTAT
Source organism: Tiliacea aurago (assembly GCA_948098905.1). Lineage (NCBI taxonomy): Eukaryota > Metazoa > Arthropoda > Insecta > Lepidoptera > Noctuidae > Tiliacea > Tiliacea aurago. Next base: position 12,098,103 of record OX402590.1, read on the forward strand.
ATTAAAATGCCAGACCGGACGGAACTACGTAGAGTTGCAGAAGGTTTTTATGAAATTGATGGATTTCCACGTGTGGCAGGAGCTCTAGACTGCACACATGTTAAAATTATTAGAATAAGGGGGATGCGCTAAGGTAGCCCACGAAATTTTATTACTTTTTTTTGTAATTTGCAGGTCAGTAACACGTTGTATGTTGATCTAATTATGATTCGCGGCCATATCCAATATGGCTTTACAGAATTATAATCATTAGAATATGAATCAGAAGTATAAAATTTGCAAAACACGTTGGTAAATTTGAATTTCGCGGGCTACCTTAGCGCATCTACCTTAAACCAGATTATTTAAACTAGATTAAACTACAAAGTACACTGAATACACATAAATCAACTACATTTACTTTATTTTATGCTAAAATTGTGGTGTACTTGTACGTACGGATAATAACAGAACGCAAATGTTCACTCTTTTCGTTCAATATGGTAATTTGTTCCTGGCAATATTGTTAAAAGTCTTCTTTAACTAAAGTGGCATTAAAAATGTCTAATGCCATCTAAAATTTGTTTGTGCAACTTCATTAAAGTAATGAATTCATTAGCGATAATGCTGCTTTATGTAATGAAGTGTTAATGGTGAGCTTTCTGCAACTGACACTCAGTTGCAGAAACGATCTTTAAATTTTAAAGACTACATTAAACACTAATGTAGCATTAAATCATTGCACGAAACGATTTTTTATTTTATTTTAATGTTCCATTAAATTTAACTAATGAAATGTCAAACCTAATGAAACCGGCCATTTTAAACACTTTTACGTTGCACGTAACTTCATTAGCGCCCATTAGCAGGTGGTGAACTTTAAGTTTGACATTTCAGATTTTTTAATTTTAATGGGCCGAAAAGCATCCATTAAAGAGCAACATTAGTGTTTTCTACGGTACTTGAATGCATTTCTGTAATTGAAAGATGTCCTTAACGAGTCTTTCGTCATTATCTGATTCATATTTAGTAGATTTACCTCGCCGTCGAATCGCAGACAGAGTGAATTTATTTTTAAAACATGATGGAGAAGAGTTTCGTGTAAGGTATAGAATTTCCAAGGAGGCAGTTCTTCAAATTTGTAACCTACTTGATTATGATTTAGAACCAGTGACGCAAAGAAATAAATCCATTAATGGCCTGACACAGCTTTTAAAATGTTTGAGATTTTTCGCCACTGGATCTTTCCAGCAAGTATTGGGTGATTTAATAAATCGGGTTGTTTGTCAGTTTGTTTATACAAAAAGTATCCCGTGAACTAGCAAAATTAAGCCATCTCTATATTAAAATGCCATACCGGACGGAACTACGTAGAGTTGCAGAAGGTTTTTATGAAATTGATGGATTTTCACGTGTGGCAGGAGCTCTAGACTGCACACATGTTAAAATTATTAGAATAAGGGGGATGCGCTAAGGTAGCCCACGAAATTCTATTACTTTTTTTTGTAATTTGCAGGTCAGTAACACGTTGTATGTTGATCTAATTATGATTCGCGGCCATATCCAATATGGCTTTACAGAATTATAATCATTAGAATATGAATCAGAAGTATAAAATTTGCAAAACACGTTGGTAAATTTGAATTTCGCGGGCTACCTTAGCGCATCTACCTTAAACCAGATTATTTAAACTAGATTAAACCACAAAGTACACTGAATACACATAAATCAACTACATTTACTTTATTTTATGATAAAATTGTGGTGTACTTGTACGTACGGATAATAACAGAACGCAAATGTTCACTCTTTTCGTTCAATATGGTAATTTGTTCCTGGCAATATTGTTAAAAGTCTTCTTTAACTAAAGTGGCATTAAAAATGTCTAATGCCATCTAAAATTTGTTTGTGCAACTTCATTAAAGTAATGAATTCATTAGCGATAATGCTGCTTTATGTAATGAAGTGTTAATGGTGAGCTTTCTGCAACTGAGTGTGAGTGTATTATATCAATGATTGTGAGACGCCATCCGAGCATAGATATGATTATACCGTCTATCATCAATAGCGATCTGTCTTTAACTGAAAATAAGTTATTGGGTTCGGCCGTTAGCGTAACCCCGTTCATCTTGAGTATTTTTCTTATCCTAGGCTAGAGCGTGTGTCCCATGGCCCATCCCAATATCATGAGATCAGGCCTCATTTTCCTTTTTATCCACTGAGACCAATTTTGTGGTGAAACACCACAAAGCTGTGCTCAATATTAGTTCTCAATGGATAAAAAGTGGCAACGAGTTGAGCTTCTTTTAGATCTTCCCCAAAAACGTTTCGCCGTTAGCAAGTTTTGGAAAAGCCTGACCCTATTCATCTACGATGTTTCCTTGGGCTAGCAACATTCACGATGGCCCTAATGTCAATGTCAGTTAATGACAACTGACAATTCCCCAGCCCAGCAGCCGGTAATGTCAAAATTGTCAAATGTACAATGACTGTTCAAAATTGCAGAATTGCTATTATTTTTTAATGTCATCTTGCGCTCGCAAACAGTGCATTTAATGTTATAAATATAACTTAATCATGTCCAAAGATATCACTGTTCTTACGCCAAATGGAAGGAGGCAAAAAATACGCTGTACTCCTGATACTAGCATTTTACAGGTATGAAAAATGCTTAGTACTAAAAATATTTTTCATTGCATCTATAGCCACTTAGATAAATCTAAATGAACATGTTATTTCCATTATAATCAAGACACTTGATGCTTACTATCAGAGTAACTAAAATGATTATAATAAATTATCATAGGCTTTATTGATTGCATCTCCATATTGTAGTAGACATACATTCTATAAGTCCAGCAAAATGGTTGCTGTAAGCTTTACGATCGTTAGGCCCGGTTTCCACCAAAGCGAAGAGCGGAGAGGGGAGGAGATGTTTTGTAAACGACCAATAAGATATCTTTATTTCCCCATCTCCTCTCCGCTTAAAGCTATCTTATTGGTTGTTTACAAAACATCCTCTCCGCTCTTTTCTGCTTTGGGGGAAACCGGGCCTAACGCTACACTGTGGATAGTGTATTTTCTGACTGATTGTTAGCTAGGGTGATAGCAGAAAGCATTTCTAAAACGAATTACAAGTATTTAAAAAAAAAAATTGCTTAAACTCAAAGCATCTATTTGAATGAAACCAATTACAGGGACTTTTCAATTGTCAAGGAGGCAGTCAGTCAGAAATATGAAGCTAGTGTTGCGCATTCCAAAGAGTAATAGGTTCCAATAGAGAAGGATGGGCAAGAAACTCCATGGACAGTCTTTTAAATCAAAATATTGGCTACAAGCTGTACAGGATTCAGTAAGAGTTAGGCAGACATAATACATAATTGTGTGTTTGATTATAGGTTTTGGAAGATGTCTGCCATAAGCAAGGTTTTCAGCCTTCTGATTATGATTTGAAGCATCATAATCATATCTTGGATTTAACAACTACTGTCAGGTTTTCCAATCTTCCCAACAAAGCTATGCTAGAAATGGTAGAAGCTGAAAGGAAAAGGGAAGAATCAAATGTCACCATTGGATTGCAATTGGAAGATGGTAAAGTTGTGATACTTTCAATCCTTCCTTAAGAGCATTTACGACTTACAGCATTTCATACAAACTTTCAAGCTCTTGTTATTCGAAATGACTGAACCGATTTAATAAACTTCATAAGAAGGTATAAGCAGGATACAAAGGTCTAAAAAGTTAGTTAAGAACATTTTCGAAAAATAGTGTTACAGCCAAATTAGACCGATTTTAAATTTTCCATAGAAACAGAGATTTCCAGTTATCTGTTTTTAAATAAGACATTTCGACAATGTTGTTAACTAACTTTTTAGACCTTTGTATCCTGCTTATGCGTATGAAGTTTCATTAAAATCGGTTCAGTCATTTCGAAAAACAAGGGCTTGAAAATTCGTATGAAATGCCGTACATAGTAAACGCTCTTAATTTATTATTACAATACTATATTGAACAAACTTATGTTATTTATTAGAATTGAGTAAAGAAGAAAAAACCACTATATTTGAACTTGACAGTTACTGAACTCAGATTATAGAAAGAAGTTACTGAATATGATTAAAAAGTCCAATGATAGAAAAAAGTCAACTTCTGCCATCTTCTTTTGGCCACTGTTGCTTATACTGTTTGAGAACCGCTGTATGATCATTTGGCATTAGGTTGATCATTGCTTAACAAAAGAACTTAAAACCAAATTGGTAACTTCGTCCTTTTTGAAATTAGTTAAAAATCTAATTTACAAATGAATATAACATCATAATATCACACCTCTATTCCCCAAAGAATAAAGCAAATGAAAAAATACACAGAAACATGAAAATATACTTGATTAAAATTTGAAATTCTTCTATTGCAGGTGAAAGAAGAACAGCTGATTTTGCACCCAACACACCATTATATGACTTAGTAACATCACTGGCCCCAGGAGAATTAAATTCATTGCAGCATCCAACTATTCTGTACATGCGTCAAGAAGTTGTGGGTGAAACTGCACTCCGAGAAAAGACTTTGAGGCAGTTAGGATTAATAAAGGGTAGAGCCATTCTCAGGTTGCTTGATAAACAAGCTGAAGCAAGGTAATCTCATGTAACAATCGAAATGTGATACTCTCCAGCGATGCCGCTTTAATCTATCGCGATCTATTATAGCGAATATAATGCATGTTAAACAATCATAATGTACCATGTACGTAAGACTAAGGGCACGGTTACACGCTCAGTCTGGCGTCATTCTAGTCCATCAGTCTAGTAGAATGATCGGAGAATCACGATCATTCTCCGATCATTCTGACTAGACTGATGGACCAGATTGACACCAGACTGAGCGTGTAACCGTGCTCTTACTTTGAATGTGGCATCGTTGGGGAGCGAACTCACTGGCGGCGGCACCATATCGCACTCTGCAATGTTATAAGTTAACTTTTCCTATTAGGAAAAGTAATGTACGCACGCTGTTTAATGGATACGTGTTGATGAATAACTTTACTAAGTAGTACATTTATTTATTTCTGTTAAAATAATTCATAGTATTAACGTTTTACATGCATATATTATGTTTGTTCAACATACAATATATTCCACTAAAATAGAGGTGGCGTAGTTGGAGTGTCTTGTACTTTATGCTTAGATTTCCCTTCATAAATTAATTTTATTTCTAGACAAGCAAACGTTTCTGCTTTTTATCGCCGACCAGTCATTGATGAAAAAGTTGAAGATGAGAAAAAAGAAATAAAAAAACATCAAACAAAAAATAGCCCTGTTTCGGGACCTTCAAAAATAAATAAGCCAAACCAAGATCAATTTCATAAGCCCGATATTATAAGTAAATTTATGGAAAGTACTGTCCAACAGAATTGTAATACAGAGACTAAAGAAATTGAACATGGTGAAACTTTATCTCAGAAACAAGAAACTATTAAAGAAGAATTGATGGACACTCATGTAGAAAAGAGCAATTTGTCTTTCTCTTTTCAATCAAGAGAATATTTAGAAAGGCGACTAAAGATTGAAGAAGAAGTCACTTTTGTAAGTAAATTTTTATATTATTATCTTCGGCGTGCGTATTTATGACGATGTTTAAACGTCAACGAAGCAAAAGAAGTATGTAAGGAGCGTAGCAGGTGGCGTACTATAGTTTCTGCCCACCCCCATGGGAAGAAGGTGTGAGTTTAAGTATGAATGTGTATCTCAGTCCTAAAATGAGAATGCTTGAAATTGGCCCAGCTTGTCAAATAAAATTTAAATTAAACTGAAATAGAGATAATTAACTTAAAAATACACATAGATACATTTTTTAAACAGTTTAATTTTTTTATTAAGTACAGCAGGGATTATGAAATTTTAATAAATCATTATGAAAAATCATTATTTCGATACGCCATTATACATTCTGCACAAGTAATAGTCTACTTACCGAATCTCGGCCGTCCAATCTCAGCGAAGATTATATCGCGACGAGTTTTCTTAAAATGTAGGAACCCGTTGGTTTTTTTTTTTTTTTTCCGGGCTGGTAATTCCTCATGGATGTCCTCCGCCCTGGGGCGGGCGGAGGGGTCTGTCAGACTCTTACTGTCTAAAAACCACCCCAGTGTTCCCTTCCCACACTTATGAATTTAAAATATGTTTTTTTTAGATTTATTTGATAAGCCAAAAAGTTACACCTGAAGAAGTTTGGCATGTAATCTGGACCACGTCGGTTTCACCAAGTTGTAGCGTTATAATTAGTTCATCTTTTAGTTAAAATTTAGTAGTCTCTTATGCACTTTATGTAGTACTTCTCGTACACTCTATAGATTTTCATATAATATGTTTTGGTTTTTCACTGAGTGCCCTTTTGTTTCATCAAACAATTAAAAACGCTTCTATTGATATAAAATATATTACATAAAAAGTGTTAAAATAAAAATAATTACTATGAATACACACGCACATTGGTCCACATGAAGGACTAAGTGCGGAAACCAAACCCGCTAACATAGAACATGAATACCCTTGTTCTCTAGACTTTGTTGAGTAGTACTAGAGCATAAGAGACACAGGTGCACTCTCTCTTTCCCTCACATAGTGAAATAGTGCTGTGCTAAAAACAAAATCGTTTATATATTTAGGTATGAGTGAACTGACAGATAATTCTACATTTCTACCGTCCCGAATTTTAAATAGTTCGTTTTTAACCGATTTTGACCAATTTAGACGACACGATGATTTAGATAAGTACAGTGGGGCCTAAAATGGACGCTTTGGCAGAATCATAATATGATCTGCGTTCTATTCTTAACCCGCAATTCATCTGTTTGACAGTTTTTTATGGAGTTTCGTAAAATGGTCCACAAATTATGGATTGCTAAAATGAAGTCTAATGTCAAATAGCAGCTGTCAAACAGATGATTTGCGGGATGTTTGAATTGTACGCAGATCATAAACGATTCTAAAAAAATTAAGTTTAGTAAGAAATGCAACTCAAATTTTTTATTCATATACCTGTTGCACTCACTTGACGCACCGGGTACATGCACATGTACATGCACCCAATGCGCCATAATGGTGCAACACGGCTTATCACTGATGACCTCCAAAGCCAAAGCTTCCATTTTAGGCCCCCTGAACTCATAATTAGGTAAAAATTTTACCAACCAACAAGACAGTTACTTTCGCGTTTAAAATATTGGCCGGCTACCGGCTATAAAGTCTTTAACAAACATTATTTGTGTATTAAATAAAAACAATTTATATTTAGTTGGGAGCTCAAAAAGGAATAGCATTTATGCAACCAGATTTAGTAGAAGAGGATATTGACGATCTGCCAGATGACTTTTATGATCTAAGTATAGAAGAAGTTCGAAGATTGTATCATGACTTACAGCAACATCGTATTACCCTCGAAAATACACCACTTCAAACATCAACAAAAGAAAAGGAAGTTAAAGAACAGGTAAAATATCACATTATTTAAGAAATTAGTGAATTTTTTATGCAAATACTGTAACTTTGGGAATAGGCCCCTGAAGACGTAAAGAGAGATGTAAAGAACTCGAGTCTTTGAGTCTTAATTCGATAGACTCGGCTCAATTTTACAAGACCTTGTGTACTAACAAAACTCAGAGCCTTGAGTCGAGCCGATCTGCAGTCCTTTCTCGAAAACTCGAGCGCCAAAATAGAACTCGTATTTCAAAAAGAGCTCGAGTCTTAAAAACAAGCTCACGTCTCAAAAAGAACTCGAGTCTTAAAAAGAGCTCGAGTGTATCGAGTCTTGAGCGCGAACAGGCATGTTGGCTTAAGTGGCTCTATGTAGACTTAAGTGTTCTAGTCTGGGGGTGTTGTTGTAACGAGTCGAGCTGTGCAATTTGTCAGCTGAGCCTAAAATTTAGGACTCAAAAGACTCGAGTTCTTTACATCTCTCTGAAGTTCACAAACAATCAAAACTAATTTCGGAGCAAATTAAAACTGCAGTCCCATCTAAATGGGAAGCGGATTCTATGTTAAGCAATTTAGAATCGTTCCCGTTTCACCAATTTATAATGGTAATGATTAAGATCAAAAGAATACTGCCAGGAAACCTAACTTCTCTTCCTTTTTTTGCAGGCATCTCTACAAAACCTTAATTTATACAAGAATGTGGTGGTTCGTGTGCAATTCCCCGACCATATAATACTTCAAGGAATTTTTACTCCTACGAACACGATCGAAGATGTAACAGATTTTATAAAAGAGCATTTACGGAATCCAAACAAAAAATTCCTTATATGTAAGAAAGTATTCTTTATTGTTAACCTCCCGAATTCTCCAACGCCACTTAACACTCACGCACTTTAACACATTCTTAAGTCCTTCTCTAGGAGAGTGTAACAAGAGACCTAATCGGAGACTTAAATTACCCGTTTTAGAACTCGACCGCAAGAGAATTCCAATTTACGACAACTTTTCTTATTCTTACATTACATCTTTCGCCCGCCTAACTAACCGAAAACAATTAAGTAAATGTTTCATTCATTAGTTCATTACACAACACAAATATGTCTTTACCCAAGCATAATCATCAATACAACTTTCTAAGTTGAAAGTTGTATTGATGATTATGGTTGGGTTTTTTTTTGTGGGAATTTATCAAGTAACTTCTCCCGCTCTGGGCGGAGCGGGAGGGCGTGTCAGACTTTTACTGACAAAAACCCACCCGTGTTCCTTCAGTTGCCTGTGTGTCAGGGCCACGATATCGCTTTCGGACAAACTCGCAACCCTGGCAGAGGCATTGGCCCTACCGGACCCCGTCAGTTCGTGCTGACATCTCTTTGAGGCGCGCGTGGAACACAACGCGCCGTCGACCCTGGCCTGTTCCTTATCGTAGTGGTCCTTGGGTAAAGACATATTTGCTACGGGTGCGTCTAACCCTAGCGCTTTCGCTTTAAATAAACGGACGGCCTGCAGGGCTAACATGAGCATCGCGGCAACTCTCTCTCTGACGTTTTGTCGAGATTTGTCTACAATTCTGAGCTCATCCAAATGTTTAACATGACCGCCAAGCTCGAAATAACTCGAAAAAAGCACTTCACTGCGTTTTCTCGCGACGAAAGATCGATGCAGCTACTCGTATTCGTTAAAAACAATTCATTTTTATCACAGCAATATAGGCGTCAGGTTCCGTTTCATTCATACGATTTTACGTCTACCTCTTTTAATGTATATTGATTATGTGGTTACCCCTCTTGAAAGCGTAGATGCTTTCAAGGTGGTTACCCCTCTTGAAAGCGTAGATGCTTTCAAGGGTAACCACATCGTGACGCTGACTGTACCTATTATAGTTCACCCACATTTCGCCAGTTATGTTAAAGTCCCATGTAGTTAGGGGGCGAGCCTATGGCCATCAACCGGGCACAAATCCATACTTCGGGCTGCTACTGAGAAATTCCTGATGGAAAAACCCAATAACACTTCTTTTTTTATTATTAACGTTGCCCACCTGCCTGCCTGTTGCTTTGCCCGACCTGGGAATCGAACCCAGGACCTCATGGTCAGCAGTAACGCTTACGAGCACTAGCTAAACGAGGCAGTCATTCACTAAAGGGAATTAGTAATACATTCCTCTGTATTTAGAAGGTTGCAACTTTATATCTTAGCACTTATACCAAAAATTGTTTTTTTTTTTAACGTAATAAAAAACGGGTTAATTGTTGTTGGAATAACATTATAATAATGTAATAGGCTTGCCCCCGATTACATGGAACTTTAACATAACTGGCGAAATGTGCGTTACTATACATACACCTCTGCCTAACCCTTGTTACGTCATGTTTTAGTGAGTGATTGCGTAAGAATTTAACATGAAGAGAGTTTTTTTAACACTTCACATCAGATACTTTTGGAAAAATAGCAAATTTTTCCGTCGTGGGACGTTACTCTGTGGCAAGACGTTCGTGCTAATTCGGAAACACGAAGATTACCTTTTCTGGTTCAACTGTATCTGTCTACTTTTCTCGTCCTCAAAAACGAGAACGACTAGATGACAGAAGAATTGAAGACTCTTGTTAAAGTGTCAAAATTCGAGAAAACTACGGTGCAATGTTACGGTTTGTCGAGAAAATATATCACGTTTGACAGATCGAGTGGAGTATTTAGTATGGTAGCGTTGCCGAGAAACGAGAAAAGTGACATTTTCGGTGCGAGAGAGAGTCGCGTGGCTCATGTTTGCCCTAAATTCTGCTGGCTGCAAATTTATAGATAATCATCATACAACATTAATATAAAGATTATTTTTTGCAGTCATCACTCCTCTAAAAGAAACTCTCGAGCCCAAAATGACTTTACTTGATGCAAAATTTGTGCCTTGCGTTCACATGCATTTTAAGTGGACGGAGGAAGACAAGACTAAACAACCGTATCTGAAAGATGAGATATATCAAAAGAAAACGGCTTCAGACGCTGCTAGTATTTTGGCTTCCAAATACAGGTAAGATAAGTGTTATACATTATTATTATCTTCTTATACCCATCACTCTTTCTTTTTTATATTATGTAGATAAGCTTAAAGTTTACTGACATTGCTGTTAGTCTGATCAAGCTACGTTTTCCTAGAAAAGCGGTGCCGACACATAGCGGCCGTAATATTGCGTCAAATGATGTCACTGAAACGTTGTCTATAATAGAAAACGATGCTGCCATTTGCATGACGATCGTATTTACAGCGTTCACCAATTTTTTTAAAATTAATAACGAGGCACGAAAACAATAACGAAATCTTATTAGATTTTGTAGAAGTTTATAGTATAAAATCTATCACTACATGTTATAAAACAAAGTCCCCCCGCCGCGTCTGTCTGTCTGAAAGCGATAATCTCGAAAACTATCGAACGGATTTTCATACAGCTTCACCAATGGACGGAGTGATTCATGAGGAAGGTTTAGGTGTAAGTATAATTCTTTAAGGTTTTGTGCAAAATTGGCAGATATACAACATTAGTTTTTGTTTACCCTAAACCCGAAAAGGGGTTATTGTACTCATCATTTTGGTTTTTTTTCTATGGGACAAACATTGAAATTGCGAAAAAAAAATCAGCTGTTCCATACATATTTGTGTTCACTTAAATCGACAAAATGTATGGAACAGCAGTTTTTTTTCGTGATTTCTAGGATGGTCCCTAAAAAGTTGTTCAAAATGATGAGTACAATGACCCCTTTTCGGTTAGGGTAAACAAAAACTAATGTTGTATAGTCATGTCGGAAAAAATCATGCCGACTGGGACTTTACTGACGGACTGACGGGCTTTGGTTTCTCGCGGCGCACGTCCAATCCCTGTAGTACGTTTCCGTGGGATATTTTCCGACATCAGCGCGGGTAGAGCCGCGGGCAAAAGCTGGTTATACATAATATATAACATTTATAATGTAAATAATTCTTTCTCGTCCATACGGCTGTTTTCTAAATACACCATTAACGCTAAAGCAGCATTTCCTTTTATAGACATGACGGCACTTCTCTTCTAGAAAACCACTAGGGCCCTATAACACGAAACTTTACAAGTGTACAATTCTACAAAATTGTGAAATCCGGTATATTATAATTATGTTAAATTTATGCGATCTCTGTACCTACATCCTAGGGTGCCTAAGTAGGTAGGTACTATATCCACATCTTTACTGCTGCTGTCACTAGAACTAAACATTTGAATGGGTCAAAAATATAAACTAATCAAATAGTCGTACCCTCTGACACACGCTTCGTGACTTCTAGACTTGTAGCTATAATTCTACAAATATCGAGCCTGAAAAGGAAGAACATCGTAAGCGACATAATGTAGGTAAGTATTTCACTTTTTCAATAAATAATTAAATAAAATCAATAAAAAAATCTCTCCTGTAAATTTTAATTTATATCGCTTACGATGTTCTTACTTTTCAGGCTCGATATGTACACTAATCACTACAATTTATTGTAACACAAAGCTTATTCTTACAATGGGGATAAAAACTGCCACTTGCTCACTTCAGATGTCCCTGGTAACCAACGTCTAAGAATTTGACGGCTGCGTAATTAATATGCCCCGTTGCGCATTTGTTGACGGCAAAAATACGGGAAGGCATGTATTTGCCAAAGATGTTAAAAGACAAAAACTGTGGAAGAAAAATCTCTGGAAAAAAAACGGAAACCCGATATTTCGTCGAGACTTTATGCTATCCTTTTTTACCTGCTGTCTTAAGGGGGTCATTCATAAACAGATGATGCTCCCAAGAGAACTATGTCTGTTGTCTTTATCTACAGACACCTGTCATGTGTTAATAAGTAAATTATATTAAAGGTGTGTTTGTTTTGTATTATCCTACTGGATTAGATTAGTGCTAGAATTAACATCTCTGAAGTTTTTCAGTGAGGAAAATCCATCATCTAGTTGGTTTTCCACTCTGATCAGGTTATTTCTGGCGTACGCCACCAGTCTTAAACAAACAAAGAACTTAAAGTCAACAAACACAAAATAACCTATAAATTATAAAATATTCATAATTTAGTGATTTATTTACTAAAGCTGCTTTTTTACCAGTGATAGACGCTTGTCCTTAGCTCGTCTTATAAGTGCTTACACTCCAAGTCGTATGCATATTTATCTAGTTTTCGTTTAATTTGTGATCAACAACGACGGTTTGTAGACGGACAACTGTGCTGCCACCTATGACGAGCTTTCAGTTTTTAACCCCCTTGTCAACTACAAATTTGTAACGTTTTCCCGAAAAAACACATGTCTTAAGTAAATTTTTGTGTTACGCTAAATTGTAGCTACAATTTATATATTTGTAAGGATTTTCCGGTACAGTTGTGTGCCTTCGTTTATCGTGGACATCGTGGTACTTGCTCTTGTACACACCTTCCGGAATCCTTCATCCATGCCTTGTGTAGTTTAAAAGAATTAAGGACACAAACACGAAAAGCGTATTCTGAACTGTTCTGTATAAAACTTTTTTTAGGGTTTGAAATATTTTCCTGTAAAGTTTAGAAAAAAATCTAACACGACCCCAAGTGCAAAGGTGAGCGAAGTTCCCGAAGTTTCTTAGACTGATTAATCAGTTGAAAAAAAAAATCTGCTTTGGATGTCGAAGAAGCCCGGGCTCATTTTTCTGTCTGCAGGGTATAAACTTTTAAAGGGACCTAATACGAAGTGAATAGTAGTAACGGGGTGTCCCGTGTTGACGGAGTCTCACTACGCATTTCTGTCTGCAACGTTAAACAGCTTAGGAGTTTATTTATAAATGTTACTTGACTCATTTATAGTTACCGTGGTTACTATGAGATTAGAACAAAATAATCTAATTAATAATAATAATTTAATCAATTTGTATTGTTTCCTAGGGCACCCTCAAGAAGAAAACTAGAAGATGCCGCTCAGAGTTCGCAGAAACCTACACCTTCTACATCGAAGAGTAGCAGACTGCCAAAATGGTTTCAGAATTGAAACTTAAACATGCGTGTGTTGGTGCGCTGCTCTTGTCGCTCATTCCATACCTACAAAGTAATACCATTCAATCTCAATAATTTGACCAACTCATAAAGCCAGGCTTTATGAGTTGGTCAAATTAAATACACACATGCTTTTAAAAAAGTGCTAGTTTGCTATTAGGTAATATAGACCGGCGTGCGATTAGGAAGCGTGCTTGTTCACAAACCTTTTGTATACACGTGCTAATTGTGTGCTACTAAGTAGCATCTGCTCGAAAGTAGGATCCTTTTGAGTTTTGTGCTACCTACTAAATAGAATGTGTATTCCAGCCTAAGGCCCGGACTCCACCAAAGCGGAGAGGAGAGATGTTCGTAAACGACCAATAAGATATCGTTATTTCGATGCGATGATACGGTAACGTTATCTTATTGGTCGTTTACAAACATCTCTCCTCCGCTTTGGTAGAGGCCGGGCCTATCATTTAGGCCCGGACTCTACCAAAGCGGAGGAGAGTGCATGGTGTATATGAAAATCTTGTGTCGTGTCGATCGCAAGTATCATATTGATGTAGCTATCGTTTATGAGTTTATATTAGGCTTAGGGACTAACTACATTTATTCAGCTCCATTCGCGTTTAAACGATTTTGGTCAAACTTATACAGTTCTGCTTCTATCAGCCGCGTACAGCATCGTAAGATTGTGAAAAGCTGTCATAGCGTTCAGCGCTGTTCCGCTACGTTCGGCGCTGAACGTGGACTGTTCCCGATTCGTCAAAAGTTGCGACTACGTACAGCCCTGAACGCGGCGGAACAGCGCTGAACTCTATCTATAGCTTTCGCATGATAAAAACACATTTGTCCTCATTTTATACTTGTTTGACGCTCTAAGCTGAACGGATGCGTACGTATCTCCATACAAAATCGTTGTTTTCTATGTACAAAAGCCGAACAGAGCTGAATAAGTGTGGTTAGTCCCTTAAAGACCGAAAACGCTCATTGAGCGAAAATAGGCCACATCGCGTTCTGGCCTATTCAATACAGCCACGACACGATGTGATACTTAAAATATCGGCCACGATGCGTTCTGGCAAACACGGAACGACCATAAACTGAAATTCGTTTCGTGGCTTTCTTGATATTCAACCACAACTCGTTCTGGCAATGTTCTGAGTCTTTTTGATGCGATGGCCGCCACTTTGACTTTCTTTGTAACGAGCGTTATTGATCTTTGAACCTAACATATTATTATATAAAGTATTGAATAGTGAATGGTATTGGTGGTCATGTAAATGGTGCGATGAAATACAAGTAGGCACATTACCTACCTTATGGCAAAGGTGAATCTTCTATGTAAACTAGGATAAAAAATATGTTACTAGGCTTACAGCATCATAAGAAAGAAATATAATATCGGTATGGCAACATACTATACCAGTGAACAGTTGTTTATTTTATTTTAATAAGTAGGTCCCTATTTGCTAACTCTGCCTAACCCTACGGGGAAAACAAGCGTGATGATAAGTAATATCTAATTACTAACTATGGATATATTTGCCTTCTTGAAATGTAGTTAGATCAAATACCAATTGCTTGAAATTGTTAACTTATTCGGGCCTGTAGGCACCTAAAGGGTAAACGCCGCCCCCGCAAATTCAACGCGACGTATTTCTTTAAAAGAGCAGATAAACGTTCATTTCAATGCCCTATTGTTTTTGCCGTTTGAACGTGGAATTAAAAAAGAAGAACATTCAGTGAAGTTAATTTCACCCGTGTGAACCGTCGCACTGTCTGATACCTTTACCATTACATTATCACTCAAGGGTGTACGTTTCGATGGCACGACCACGGCGATAAAAAAAAAACTGCTAATATTTTGTAAATATTTGTAAAAAATGTATTCCCAAAACCATAAATTTGTCAAAGTTATGGTTAAAAAGTTATAAGGGTTTGAACGTGGCCACGCAATTGAAAGGCGGAGAACCGCTCGGCGTTTGTTTTTGGCAAGGTTCTTTGTATGATGTTTCAATTTATTACAGTGTACAGCCACTGTTACAAGAATCTTTTGACGCCTGAATGACATTAGCAGGGGCGTTGTTGGTATTGGAAAAAAAACAAGATGGCGGCGCGCGGTATTAGTTCTGATTGTGGCCACCCGCCAAAGAGAGGTCCTTGTCAGGGACCGTACAACCCCGGTTAGGAGTTAAGCCTTTCGAAGGGGTAACCCATTCAATGGGTTACCTTTATCATGATGTAACCCATTGAATGGGTTTTATACTTGAAACTCAGTGAAGGGGTTACATGATAACCCATTCAATGGGTTATATACCTACTTGAAACCCAGTGACATGAAAAAATAATATTATTATGACTGTCATTTCGTTATCCGCACGCGTAGCATGACCAATATTCTATCTCTATTCTACCAAAAACCGACAAAGTTTTTTCTATCAAACTCGATATCTCTTCTGCCCGAGCACGGGGCGACCCGTAGACTCGCTTTTCTATGAAGACAAAGACATAATAAAGACAAGACAACATGAATTTAAGGAAAAACTACTTTTTATTTATTTTTCGCAGATTGTTTTACATCATCTTATGAATGGTTTTCGACTAGAACAACAACTGCTTTCCCACCATTATTCCCATTTTTTTTTTGTCTTCTTTGCTGCTCATAGTGCCCCTAAGCATATACTCCAACTCCTACAATTCCGCCCCTAAGCCGGCCCACTGACCAGAGTGCTCAGTGAGAAGAAGTCTGGACGGCGAAAATATTGAATTGAGTTTTCAAAATCAGTAAAGATTCTTGTCTAGGTCCCATGTGATGTAGATTAAATAACACTTGTCGAGTAGAAATGTTTCTACCCCAAGTGTCAAAAGCAGGGATCATCTTTTTTTTAATTTATTTTTTTTAAGCAGTTAATCAAAAACCCATACTTTGTGGGTAATTTTGAATGGCCTTAATTAAGCCGTTCAAAAGGGCACACCGTATGGGTTTCTATCGAAAACCGTTTTCGACGGGTAACCAAAACTTAATTTAAGCCGTACAAAAGGGTTACACATATAGTATGGGTTTTGGATTAACCGCTTAGAAAAACCCTTTCAATGGGTAACCAAAATGGTCCCTGATCCTTGTACCGTTGTAGATGAAATAATAACACAAATAAAATTCCGTAAACACATTTACTCTTTTGTAGATAAAAAAGAAACAATAAAAATATATTGGCATTTATTCACATACCTAGCGCAGAAAATTAAAATGTAAAAAAGTTATTGTCATGAATTAAACATTAAAAAGTTTTTATTTGAATGTTTGAGTGAAAGTAGGTACCTTCAATAATTGGAAACAAGGACTCTAATGCGCGAATTTATTTTTCTTGGGTTGATTTAGTGTCCCCCTTAACATTATTTTAACTACCTACCTAGGTATATCAAAACGTAACATCTACATGATTAAATGAAATTAATAAATATATGTTGTTAACCTAAAGTCTAATCAAGTCCTTGTTTCCAATTGATTTCCACTTAAAATAATATTTAAAAATAACTTATAGTCACGCACGTAACTTGGCAAGGTTATGGCGTAGTGGGAGTAAGTTTACGGATGTGCATTAGTGCAACGAAAAAATTATCACTTTTATTGCTTGTCAATATGCTATGGTTATTGCCAGAATTTATTTTTAAACGTCTCTGTTTAAAAAAAACTTAAAGAAAGGAGAGAAACATGTAACGATTCTTGCCAATTTACGTGGCGACTATAATAACATAAGCTTTTATGTAAATTAATTTGATTTCAGAATGACTATTCTATACAAAAAGACATACCTAAACTAAGTTTGAAGTTGTAGCCGAACTGAAACTGTTTAGATAAGTGTGTTTAAGTTGATTTTACAAAAACAAATGTTTGTTGTTAGGGAACTAAATCACGAACGTAGTTTCATATTGACACTTCAACCACAGGTTGAAAACCAATGTCACAATAATTCTTAAATGAACAGGTTACGTGTGTTTGCGGCGATTATTTTAGCAACATATACAAAAAAAGCTTGTAAAAAATCAAGCCCGAGCCGAGCCACTACAAAAATATAAATTCTTAATTAATTAATTCTACACTGTGATTTTGAACAGAAAATGCAGCTTAATTTTCAAAATATTACTCATAGTAATACCAGACGCGGGACATGTCTGCGGTATTCGCTCACCAAGCATTCGCATGGATTTACATACTTAATTAACATTGCAAGACTGCGCCAGCTCTTGGTTCTGGGACAAAATGTTTACTTTGTTTTGGTAAAATAAATTATATTTATGCTGTTTTGTAGCTTTGGAACAAAGTTTGTGGACATTAAAATGGTTCCTTGATCGTAATAATATGTAGGTACGTCACTGTGAATGTCTGAAGCGCAGTGTACATCTTGAGATACTCTGGTATTAGTGTATGTTAACATTCGCCAAGCTATATCTGATGAATGACCGTAGTTTATTCTTTTCGTGACGATTTCGGTCATTCACCAGTTATTGTTATCATACACCACGACGCAACGACTTGGTGAATCTTCTATAAGAGCGAAATGATGATTATTTATGAAATAGAAGAAAAAAAATATGCAGAATCAAAAGATACGTGATGTCACAAATTGTTAGATAACAATTATTTGTGACTTATTCCGGCTCTGGCAGTGTATGTTATTTAAACATACCGAGTATACCTACACTCCCGGACTCCCTAAACCGTGCCACTGTCTTTATGCCAAAAATATACTTAAACTATAGGTACCTCAATTTCATACAGATTTATTCATCGGACATACTGATACTGGATATCATTTTGGTGCTTTTGGTATCACCATTGTTCCAAATTTCCGAATTTAAAAATGAGAAGAAAATTGGAATATGGTCGCTCCTAGTTTTTATTGGTAGTCAGATAGGAAATGACGATTCCATCTAATTTCCAATAACCCATTTACAGAATAAACCTTTTCATTTCTACAACAACCTTCGATTATGAACTTCTTCTGCACATAGCATCCTAATAAAAAACTTATGTTATACAATAGAACATACATTTCTCATAACATAGACACAAACGCGCGCATGATCACTCACACCACAACACACATCAGAACACAAGACAACACCAGCCACCACACACATCCTCTTACACATCAGACACGTACATTCCCATCTCACACAATTAAGAGGACCTGCATGCAAACACTACACAAACTTATTTATTTTTTCTTTTTATACTTTTTTCTATCATAAATACTAAAGTAAAGTTTACTATAAAAATTGTTAAAATAATTATGTACTTAAGTACAAAATACTAAAGAAATGTTATAGGCTTATTATATATGTGTAATACTCGAGGGGTTTGGCGCTGATAGCCAAAATACAAGCTCTGCCTAGTTCGGCTACAGATGAGCATACCACCTTTATTGACCCAAATTAGCCTGTTAAGATATTTTGTAATTATGTCTAAGTTTTCTTTAAATAAACATTATCTTATCTTATTAGAGCATCTCTAGTTATGTCGTTATTTGTTTTGCTTTGCATAAAAAGAGTACCTACCTAACGAAATTGTTCTTACCGTATTGTAGCCGTCCCCCGCCGTGACCGCGACGCTTGGATCAAAATATTACCCACAACAATATATTAAACTTAAAGGGCCAATACATCGGTATTATTTGTTTACTTTTTAGAGGTTTTGATGTGAAACATCTGTAGCCGAACGTAAAACAGATTGCTGGCGGGGCGACGCATGCCGCATGGCGACGCGTCGGTAGGTACTATACAATCTTTATATCTTAGAAATCCGCATAGATTAATATTTTAATATAGGTAATATATTTTTTTTTTTTTTTTTATGAATGGCATCTCGTAGCAGACCTAGAGAGGTCGTTGCTACTTAACCGGATATTCCTGTGGCTGCCCTAAGGTTTTTAATCTTAAAGCCTCCAGCCAGGGCGTAAATTATATATATTTATTAAAACTAAACGACAGCGCACTAAGGGCACCCCCTGTGGGGTACGGACCTCGGCTTAGGGCGTCGTTGGGGGATCACAAAATTAGTAACAATTTGGGGACGGGCTGGATCAACATTTTGATCATGATTATTATCAGGGGATATTATATTTATTGCTACGGCGCTCTCAGCCTCTAACCGGGCGGCTGGCGCATCGACATTCAAGGGACGGGGGGGAGGACTTTTATTACCATTTACTCGGGAAGTTCGCGTGGTACCTCGGCGGCGAGGACGGAAGGTCGGTTTGTGTATTTTGTGCACTGTACTCGTGGCCCTATTGCTTTCCTGAAGGAGAGTGACGGGGTCATCCGGATCTAAGAGAGTATGCCTCGGTCGGCGAGTCTGACTAATGGCAGAAGGCCTGTAACTAGCGGCCTGCACAACCAAGGGGTTGCGATGACGTTCCGCGGATTCGAAAAAGCGCTTTGCAAGGCGCTTCATAAACTGCTTGATGGTAGGCATCTTAAGGTCTACGTGAAGTTGTTCGTTCCGAACGAACCAAGGAGCCTTCGTAATTCTACGGAGAAATCGGTTTTGAAGCGTTTGCATCTTATGAATGTGATACGACTTTGCGTGAGCGAAGACTACGCAGGCGTAAGTCATGATCGGTCGAATGCACGCGGTGTAAATACGCAATTTGCACTTAAGGGACAACTTGCTGCGCGGGTTGAGTACGGAGTGTAGTCGGCCGAGAGCAAAACTGGCGCGCGAGCGCACCTGTTTTATGTGCTCGCCGAACGTCATGTGATGGTCTAAGACCACACCGAGATATTTGGCTCGCTTCTCCCAAGGGATAGGCTTGCCGAACATGGTGATCGGTTGGGGGAGGGCGGGTGATCGCCGGGGCCTACAGAATAGGACCCCCTGGCTCTTATCATGGTTGACTTCGATCCTCCACTTCCTGAACCAGGCCGCGAGTCTGTTGACTTCGGCCTGAAGGATGCGGGCGATATTGTCTTGCCTGAGGCCGGAGTAGTAAATGGCCGTGTCGTCTGCGAACAGAGCTAACTGCGCCTTTCTACATTTGGGGATATCACTAGTGAATATAGTGAATATCAGCGGTGCCAGCACAGCGCCCTGAGGGACGCCTGCGCGGAGCGGATGGGGGTAATAGAATATTGCATACCTTATTTTAACTAGTGTAGTAGTGTGTAAATAATTTCGATGTTTCACATCTGTCAGGCGTCCCATGACGGCTCAATTTTTTTTGTTTGTATCGGGGGTTTTTAGAATTTTTAATTTAATTTTTGTTCCCTGTTTTTTAAACTTACTTAGTTAGTATTCCTCAGTCCCTTTCAATATAGTGTAGATTATTCTACTAGTCAAGCCCTTTTATTGGATACCCATATTTAGGGAGTTGTGAAAAAATATGTAAAGTCCATTTCACGAAAGAAGTCCCGCAGACGTGGCGCTGCAGGCATGGGTTATTTTAGGAATGTTGCTAACTTATCGTATAATAATAATTAGTTCCACTTATTTCCGCGGGACTTCTTTCGTGAAATGGACTTTAATCCGTCATTTTGTGGCGGCAGCCATCTTGGACCGATTTCCAACCCTGGACTAATTCACCTTTCAAACAAAAAAAAAACAAAATCGGTTCATGCGTTTGGGAGCTACGATGCCACAGACACACACACACACAGACAGACAGACGACACGTCAAACTTATAACACCCCGTCGTTTTTGCGTCGGGGGTTAAAAAGAGTACCTATCGTAATTGTTTTTTCTTACGTTTTAATTTGACGACACGGTTGGCACAGTGGTTAAGCGATTGACTGCTGCGCTGCGTGTCGCGGGTTCGATTCCCGCACGGAACAAAATATTTTTATGACCTACAAGTAGTTGTTCCGGGTCTGGCTGTTTGTATGTGAGTCAAACGCACCCACAATACCTAGTATGGGGCAACGTTATTCTGACGTTCAAATAATAAATACTGCACCTGAAATAGCTGCGCAAGCTGTGGCACACGTAAGTACACAACTTTATGTACCTAAGTCGTTCTACCGTTTAGAGAATTAACCATCGATATCTGGAGACTGGCGGCTTTGTGCGCCGTCCAGGAGGACCACGAAACCGGGTCACTACAGCATGACAAGATCGGTTTATCTTTACCACCAGCCTGCGTAATCGTCACCTGACTTCGGTACCTACAGGTCCAAGAACAGCTTCGAGACTTTCATGGACTGAATGTTTGCGCTCCAACTGTTAGAAGGAGAAACGAAGAACGTGTCCTGAAACCTCGTAGCCATGCCAATGGTCCCAAACTGACACGTGCTAACAGAATGGCGTTTTTACAATTTGCACGCGAACATTTGCATTGGACTCGAAAGTCAATGGAGCCAGTTTCTTTTTACGGATGAAAGCAAGATTATACTGTATGGCAATGATTTACGTAAAAACGTCTACCGAAGATAGGTAGAACGTTTTCGGAAATGTTGCATTAAAGAGAAGGTGTGAAAAGTTATGGCGGTGGGTCATAAACAGTCTGGGGCGGAATTTCCACCGAAGGCAAAATTGGCCTCGAGGTTGCGAACTTGCGACCACTAAATGTCGACCGATACATTCGTCAACGGCTAAAGGCTTATGTGCTGAGTTTGTGGGCCAGGATTCCATTTTTACGCATGATAATGCTAGGGCGCACACTTCAAGAATTGTTCAAGAATACCTGCATGACGCAGTAATGGAATGGCCAGCAAGAAGCCCTGATATGAATCCAACAAAGAACTTATGGGATGAGCTGAAGAGACGTGTTCGAACTAACCAACCAGCTCCAGAAACTTTGCAGGAGCTGAAAACTGCCATCTTGGAAGCATGGGAGAACATTCCACAGCACGTCATAGTGGCATTAATTAATTCAATTCCGAACAGCATGACGGCCGTCGTAAATTGTCTTGGAGGTAACAGAAGTTCTTTACTAAATAATCCTTTTCTATAAGTAAACCATTGTTTTCTTTAAAAAAAAACTCCACGCTAATACGCTGCCCCTGAGACGCCAAAAGACGACTTATTGCAATTATACTGTCGGGTTCCGTATTTCAAAAGGAAAAACTCTGAACCCGTATAGGATCACTTCGTGGTCAGTCTGTCTGTCTATCTGTCAGTCTGTCAAGACTCTTTTTCTCAGGAACGCGTGGAGGTATATTGCAATTTATATCTAATACGTAGGTCTACGATCCCTTGGAGCTCTTAAAAAAATCAAGCTAAGTCAACGCAATAAAAAATACAGCCATTTATGCGCCATATTTTGACACTCGCAAATAAATCAAAACATATAAGGTACTTCCCGATGACCTAGAATCATTCAATTTGGCAAGAAGCAAGGCCTCACAGCACAAGTAAAAGAAAAAGTCCGAAAATTGTTAATTTGTAGTTTTATCAAATGCCATTACAAACTTACATTTGCAGTTGGAGAATTGACCATGACGTCTATCGATCTATGGGAGAACATGTTTTTCAACTACTATTTTGTTGTTGGAATAAATTCATCTCAACTACAGAACCTTTTATTGGGCGTGGTCCGACACGCACTTAGCCGGTTTATTTTATACTCGTAGTACCTATTCCGATTTGAAATTTGAAACAATGACAAACGGAAATGTTAGTGAGTGGTTTCAAAACCACTTTTTTGTGCTAACATTAAGTATTTAAAAAGATCCTTAGAGAAACCTTTAAACAAAATATGTAGGATGGCTCGATTCAGGTGTCCGGGACGTGTATAATAAAATTGTAGCAAAGTCGAAACTGTACACTAAATATTGTTGAAAAAAGTCATTGCTACGAGGTCTGGGAACGATTATAATGGCTAAACATCACGCAAGTACTACCGGATAGATTCTGTTCAAATGCTGCATAGAAATTCCCTATAAGTCTGGTCAGTGTGTAGGCTATAAATTATCACGCTATTTGCTATGGCGGACGAGCAATATTGCATAATATGTGTATTCTTCTATAGTTTACCGCAAATTGTAAAAAGACGAGTCAAACGGTTAGAATATTGATAATTACGGATTTAACCTTTTAAGTGATTGGAGACATCACACTATACTTTTATAGAGCTAGGCACAATCATAACTTAAATACGAACGGCTATTTTAGTCAAGTAGAACAAAGCAATTAGCCTAGTGGTTCGGCGACTTCTTTGCAAACGTAAGTTTGACTCCCACCAATTGTCACTTTATGTGGTTCTTTTTTTTTATATACTTTATGATAGTTCTTAGAACGTACGAAAAACATCAAGTTTAGGCCTCTTCTGTCATTTATGGTTATAATAAAAATAAATATCTATGGATAAGTGACTGTTAGGGCGTTGACAAGAGGCAAATGATAAAAATCTTTTAAAGGTAGTTTTTTTTTTTTTTTTTCCTTCTGGCTTCGCACGGTTTGTGCATTTAGCCAATGTCAAGTTTTAGTTCTTGTATAATATTGATGAAATGAATTATAAATGCATGATGATGATATCCCCGCCCACTCCCCTTGAGTTTCAGTAAAGATGTGGCACTTTACTGAGACCTCACGCGACTTCTTGAGAGAAAGTTGCAGTTTTGTTTCATTTGCCTACACTAATGCACGTTCACAAACACTTAATGGTTAATAATCCACCATTATTACACATTAATATTCGGCTAAACACAAATTTTGGAAAATTAAACAAACTGCTGAACATGACGCTTCACTTTCCCGCCAAGAAGTCTAAAGGTAGTTTAAGGTAGCGGAAAAAATATATGTTATTCTCGAAAATATTTCTCAGAACTTGGTTGTTGTTTTATTTTCGATTACCCAACTCATCTTTGAGTAAATAGAGAATTACTTCATATTTTGCAATAAATTACAAGCGTTGTGTCATCGCGCTTTCTTTTGTATGCAGTCTGACAGTGACCGCGGTTTAGCTATTGTCAGCGTCTTAATGAGAAATGCTGTGTTCACAATCTACTGATACATTATTTTAGTGGTAGGCGTTCGTCAGGATCAGGAATAATCCGTAAGAATGGATCAGTCAGCGTATTGAGCGTATCACTGTTGTACCATTAGGTAGTATATGCAAGAACGCAGGCGTTCATTAATTCATTATAAACGAAAAACTTCGCGAGCAATGGGAAATTGCTAAGTACTGAAGGCTGCTGGTCTCGCCCTCAGGACGAGCTGCTTCTCACAGTTCAAAAACTGTACGTCGCTTGCTCCCGCGTCTTTGGCTGCTGAGACCAAAACTACAAGGAAGTTTTATAAAAAATGTGGATGTTATTTTAGTAAGTATGTATATTGCGTTGTCTTACGACTTCCACGTATACGAAGTTGCGAGCAGAAGCTACTAATGAATAAAATCATAAATTAATAGAAATTGTTTATGGGAAATATTTTATTGATACTGTAAAGACTCGGGGGTTTATTTATAAACGATGATTAAAGTTAAAGAGACGTTTAAACGTCAAAAATGTATGGTTAAATAGTCGCTAATCATTACTTAACTATATGCAACGTTTATAAATAAAGAGGTAATTGACTTATAATGGTAATCGCCTTTTTAAATAAATGAGCCTTTTTCAAAGTTGGTCGCAGTAACTAAGCTATAGGACACCCCAACCAAATGGGTTAGGACGGGTTAGGATAGAACTGTGAACTAACAATTTCTGACTTACACCATCGTTATTGGTGGTTGTCGATATACACCGGTGCATCTTGACATTCACTAATCTCGGACATTCGCAGTAACATTTACATATTTTTTGGGGCTGACTGCACCTACAATCTACGCAGAAACCTCGATTCTGAGAATCTTTAATAGTGCAGTAACCAAATTATAGCTGTATAAATGAGGGTAATGTTCCTAACTTACATCTCATAGGTTTTATTGTTTCATATGATTCATTGGTGCTACCATAGTCTCGGTGTTCATCGTAATATCTATTTTCAGAGCTATTTTCAGCTTTGGCTAAAAATGATTTTGCATTGTTGTCACAGTTTGGATTTTCAATTTTCTGAAGCATTTCTGCGGCTTGAAAATCTTCTGTTTTCTTATCGCCTTGAGGTATTTTTGATTCATTGTGTTTCTTTCTGAATGAACGTATTTGGGAAATTGTTTTTTTCTTATCCGTAGAAGAGTTAATATGGCGTTGTAAACATTTGCTACCTTTCTCACAATATCCCTTAGCAAAATCTGGACAAATCTTTGTCTTTTCATTCAATTTAACGTGCAAATATGGACACTCTGCATTAGTGCACGTTCCTTGTAAATAGAAATAACAGGTGGGCATTTTCTTTGTCGTTAAGTCATGAGACAGAAGGCAGTCTTTGTTGTGACACAGGCCTTTGATGAATTTTCGACAAATGGAGACGTGTTTTTTGTCATGCAGAAACTCACACCTCCCACGTTCATTTCTTAAACATTTTCCGAATTTACGGAATAAGGGGCAAGGTATATTATTTTTCTTTAAATTTCCTTTTATTTTCTTCACTCTTGATTGATTTGCTTGATTGGATTTATACAATTTTTTATGAGTATCTGTGTATATTTTTGTTTTGATTTTGTCTTGCTTCAAAGAAGATGTATTATTATAATTAATGAGTTTGAATTCATTATTTTTTCTATTGAGCACCAATGAATTCGATACCTTTTCGTTCATTGATGTCTGGAAATTCGTTTCAAAACGTGTCAAATTATTATTTTTAACATTATTTAGATTTATTTTGATGTCTTTCCATGACACAGTTTTATACTTGTTTAATTTAAATGTGCTTTTAGATTTTTCTAGCGCTATTTCATTGACTGGTTTATTAATTACATTTTGCCTAACTAAACAGTAACGAGATTGTGCAACTGGCGCTGGAAGAGGCGTTGCTTCCTTACACACTGATTTATGCTGATCAGTGGTCAATGAGTTATTGACAGGACTTTTTATATCGGGAATACCGTGATTATTGACAGAGGTTGATATGCACTGGTTACCATCACCGCCACTTCTTGATTTTATAAAATTGGGGTTAATGTAAATTTTGTTCTTATTTTGTATATTGCTTGGACCGTTTGATACAATGTGAGAGAATTTTGGATTAACATGCATTGTGGCACAGCTAGGAAAATTATTTATCTGTGGCCTATTGAAATTCGGATTAATATAAACCTTATTGTTACTATTTTCTGGCCAATTGATATTTAGTATAGCTTTTGATTTATTTTGAACAGCCATATCAACTCAATGAGTACTGAAAGTATTTATTACCACTTTTACAATTAATTTTCTGTATTAATACAGTGTTTAAAGATTTTTCTAGCTCCTGAGACAAGAGATCATTTAATGCATCTAAAATACTATTAAGCTCAGATTTCTTGTCTCCATTTACCCACAGGATACTCATATGGAATGAGGGATTCTGAAAAAGAATGAAAATTAAAATTAATTTGCAGAACAGTCTTAAGTGGGCGGATTGACTTTACAACAAATCTTAAAGCACAAAAGCTGAAAACCATGCTAAGATCTTAGTTGGAAAGGTTAAATAATATTCGAATCTTAGAAAGAAATGGGGGTTTAATTTGTGTAGTGTAGCGGCTGGCAAGAACAACATATCGGACGCAGCCGGTATGATTGCGGGTGAAGTTTGTCGGGAGTGCTGAATGAGTACCTACTGCTTGGATAGTTTTCTTTGCTGAACTGTAGCTCTTTCACGTCATTGCGACGCACGCTGCAATCAACCTTCGATCAACTGAGGTCCAAATAGTGACGTACAAAACGATGTTTTAGAAGCCTCTCGCCAAAAGCTTTCCATATTAACCCCACGTACAGTCAGCGTCACGATGTGGTTACCCCCCTTGAAAGCACCTACGCTTTCAAGGGGGTAACCACATCGTGACGCTGACTGTACCTACCCCCATGTACATGTAGTACGTACCTACGTTTAGCGCTTATTATATACAGTGTGTCCGTATAAAATGTGGCGAAAATTAAGAGCGTTTAAGACTTTAATGAAACTTCATACCCATAAGCAGGATACAAAGGTCTACAAAGTTAGTAAAGAACATTTTCGAAAAATATTTTTACAGCCAAATTAGACCGATTTTAAAGTTTCCATAGAAACAGAGATTTCCAGTTATCTGTTTTTAAATAAGACATTTCTAAAATGTTCTAACTAACTTTTTAGACTTTTGTATCCTGCTTATGCGTATGAAGTTTCATTAAAATCGGTTCAGTCATTTCGAAAAACAAGGGCTTGAAAGTTTGTATGAAATGCCGTACGTCGTAAAGGCTCTTAATCTTAAGGATGTGGTACAAACCATCAAACTGAACAACTTCCTCCCGGGGACCAACATCGTAATCGTGAAAAAAAAAATCAGTCGTCCCATACAATGCTGCAATACCTACACGACTAAATGTATGGGACGACAGAATTTTTTTCACGATTGCGATGTTGGTCCCCGGGAGGAAGTTGTTCAGTTTGATGGTCTGTACCACATCCTTAATTTTCGCCACATCATATACGGACACACTGTTTATGCTCAGCAGAAAACTAAGCTCAAAGGGAACTATTTTTTTTCGACAAAATTCGTTCCAAATTTTGAGTCCCCAATAATTATATAAAGGGTATCATCATCATATAGCTATAAGTAATCCATTTATTTCAACATTTATTTCATCTGATTATCTTTGGGAAACCCTGTCCTGATGTTCTCTAAGAGCACCGAGGCACTAACACAACACTGGCATTATAATTTCACAAAATAAACACCACACTCATTAATTACTTGCAAATAGAC
Organism: Tiliacea aurago; assembly: GCA_948098905.1. Taxonomy (NCBI): domain Eukaryota; kingdom Metazoa; phylum Arthropoda; class Insecta; order Lepidoptera; family Noctuidae; genus Tiliacea; species Tiliacea aurago. Next base: position 12,126,321 of record OX402590.1, read on the forward strand.
AGAGTTTGACAAAAAGGATGACCTCAAACTTCACTAGCGCCATCTACTTTGAGCTTTTCAGACTACTTGCCATTACAATTACACCAAGTTAAATAACGTCCGTAAAATGCCGAGCATATTGGTGGGTTTGGCAAGTCGACAGTGCAAGAGATTTGTTTTACTGATTGACTCGCACTTGACTACTATCTTACCTGATGGTACTTAAGCGATGATGTGGTCGAAACTATTGGGAAGTCTTTGCCACATTCCAATTACAATTTTTTTTAATGCGTTTATAAAAAAGCGAACGAATTTTATCGAACAAAGCGTTTTACCCGCAAAGCAAACTCAAAAACCATAAACTACTTTCTTTCAATAAAAAAATAGCCTATCCTGTATGTTATGGTATTACGTTTTTAATAATACGTACGCGGAAAGATTGGAATAATACGGCAATTTTGTTTTCTTTAGTAAAGAAATAGCCGAATTGTCCCAATCATTCGGCTATTTCAGTGTACTAACAAAAGAAGCGTGTCTGATGATAGCAATAGTTTGTATGAATAAAAATCAATTAATTTCAATAAATCACTCATAGGCCTGTCATAAATTTTAATAGGGTACGAAAAAAATATTTCTCGAAATTATGTAACTTGACCGAGAATTACCTACAAAATTTGGTTCCGTATTAAAAAACGGAACGTATTCTTGCGAAATGTACAATGCCGGCACGTAACATGGCAAGGTTTTGGGGAAGTGAGGGTAAGTTCGCGCATAGTACACTTATGCAACAAAAAAATTGTCACTTTTATTGTGTGCCATTATTATAGAATAATGAGTTAATGACAAACAATAAAAATGATGGCCATAGCCATAGGGCCATGGCCATCATTTATTTTAAACATGTCTGTTTAGAAGAAAGTTAAAGAAAGTACAGGAATTCGTGAAGTTTATTATGTGTTATAAATAAAATATATAATAATATATTTTTAGTTATTGTGGCCTTTCAAAAAACAATGTTAACGAGAACTAAAGGTCAACAAGCTCCATTAGTAGCTGCCGCAAAAATACACTCGTAAAATAATTTAAAATAGTAACAATAATTCGTATCAAAAACAACAAAAAATCAACAAAAACAAAGGGTATAATTTTAGTGCACGCAAGTGTAATCGGGAGCGAACGAAACGTGGGTCGAGGTGCGGGAGGCGAGTATCGACTGACGCACCAATCGCGTGCTCGGAACGGTGCTCCCTCATTCCCCGCGTCCCGCGTGACCACCAGAGTCCTAAAAAATTACTTGCCAACTTACGTGCCGGGAACTGTAACTTTTTTTTTGTTTGACATTCATATTTTGCCCAAAAATTAATTGACGTTTAATGATGTCCTTTGTAATCTGGACGTTTTGCTAATTAATCCGGGAATAGAAAATTGCGCAAATTGCAAATACACTTTCTTGTTTTGTACAATATGAAATCCGCAGTAAAAATGCCTTTTACTTAATATGATAGATATGAGATAAATGTTTAAGAAGATATTCAAAAAATAAGTCAAATTTTACGCACCTCATAGAATGTAGGCAACTGGAATTCAGTCAATACATCATCCACTTTTTTGGACACATTTAGTAACTGTTTATGTGTAAATGGATCCACATCAAGAGAAATAAATGTCCTTGAGTGATCTTCGTTACAATATACTTTTATTGCAGCAAACCCAAGGTCAAAACTGAAAGAAAAAATTGCAAGATTATAGTAAATAGATACGCCATGCGACATGCGTTCCTTCGCTTGCGAAGTATGTTTGGTGAAACAATGATTTAAATTTAATGTGATGGGACAATGTTGCGTTTAAAAAGATGTAGTGCCAAAACTTGAACATTTAGTCAACAAAAAGTATACATGTGGAACGGGCGCCATAAAAGGACATAGACCAGGTACACTGTAGTACTTAGTACGAGGGCTGCACTAAAAGTATCGGGAATGGAATATTTCCACTGTTCCTGTCATATTAAAATCTTTTTAATCGAAAACTACTTGGTTTTAAAAATCGAATACCATTTATTTATTTAAAAAAAGATTCTCGGTCTTGTCACAAGGTTTTGTCAAACTTGTTTAGTCGTTGAGAAAATGGAATTGACTCGAGAAAATTCAAGAGCGATGATTTATTTTGACTTTCGAAGTGGTTTAACACAAAAACAGTGTGTTGGCCGGATGATTTCTGCCAAAGTGATGAAGCCCCATCCAAAACCACAATTTATCGCTGGTTTGCTGAATTTCAACGTGGACGTGTCAAGCTCAGTGATGAACTGATGATCCCCGTCCAGGTCGTCCAAAAACTGCAGTCACCCAAGAAAACGTTGATGCTGTGCGTAAGCTGATTGAGGAAGATCGACATGTGACATACCGCGAAATTCAGGCAACTTTAGACATTGGCATGAGTCAAATACAAATAATCTTGCATGAACAATTAGGTGTAAAAAAGTTGTTTTCCCGATGGATACCGCATTCGCTCTGTGAAGAGCAGAAAGCGGCTCGCTTTACTTGGTGCGTCAGAACTCTCGAAAGATTCCACGCAGGATCCTCAAATGCTGTATACAACATTGTATCAGGTGACGAATCCTGGATATACGCGTACGAACCCGAAACAAAAAACCAGTCACGAGTTTGGGTGCTCGAAAATGAGTTAAAGCCAACAAAAATTGTTCGTTCACGGAGTGTTGCAAAAAATATGGTGGCCACGTTTGTCTCCAAAACCGGCCATGTTACGACTATTCCTCTTGAGGGACAAAGAACGGTTAATGCAGAATGGTATGCTAGCATTTGTTTGCCACAGGTCGTTTCTGAACTCCGTAAAGAGAACTGCAACCGCCGCATCATCCTCCATCACGACAATGCGAGTTCTCACACCGCGCACAGAACAAAAGAGTTTTTAGAGCAAGAAAACATAGAATTATTAGACCATCCGCCGTACAGCCCCGACCTAAGCCCTAATGATTTCTATACTTTTCCTAAAATAAAGAATAAATTGCGTGGACAGAGATTTTCATCACCTGAAGAAGCTATGGACGCCTACAAAACGGCCATTTTGGAGACCCCAACTTCCGAATGGAATGGTTGCTTCAATGATTGGTTCCATCGTATGGAAAAATGTGTCAAATTTCGCAGAGAATACTTCGAAAAGCAATAAATACATTTTTAAATAGTAATGTTGTGTCACTTCCTTGATTCCCGAAATTTTCAGTGCCGCCCTCGTAGTGTTGTTCTTAAGAAAGGTAAGGTGCGTAGTACTCGCAACTGGCGTAGGTACATGTATGAACTTGGACTACGCAAAAGGGTAAGTATGTAAGGATCTTAGCAGATAGCGTACTGTAGTTTCTGCCTACACCTTTGGGAAAAAACGTTAGCATTTATTTCAATTAAGGCGACGATAACCGACTTTTAATGATTTTATACTGAAGATCACGTCTAAACGAGTAGTGTTAATGATTTGAAAAAAATATATGTTAAATTAGAGCATTTTCTCAATAACTTAATATGTGAATATTTTAGATTATGTTTATATTACATAGTGAAATTAATTTGTAAAGTTATGTCTAACGCGGATAAAAAACTGAGAATGGCGCAAAATCTACCAAGCGTCTTTTTTCTGAAACCTTCACCAATTTGAAGATAATTCAATCATTGATCTTTTAGTATACGCGCTTTATTAAAATACTTTTTGTGTTCTGTATAATAAATTAATAATACGTCAAATTGGGGCAGCGCTCCTTGATGGGCGAGTCCTATTACTGGCTGAACGTACCACGCGTTGCGTGAGCTCAGTACAGAACACGCAAGCTAACCACTCAAGGTCACTGGCATATATATGAGTCTTAAACTAATTACCTATGAATTGTCAAGGACTCAGTCTGTCAGAAATATGAATCTAATTGCCCATTCCAAAGCGCATTAGGTACCTATGGAGAAGTCTATGGGCATAAAACTCCATCTTTTAAATCAAATTATTCTTACAAAATTCGACTAAATACAATAGGTCCCGGAATTAACGCACACCACCAAACACTCGAATTTTAATATTATTTTATAATCATAATACATAATTATCAACACTGTTTTTTATTATTACTTTTAAAACATTGTTTATTTATTAGAAAGAAGAAACAAAAATAAGATTATTTGTTACAGAAACACGCGCATACAAAAAAAATAATTAACTCGAGTAACCTTAATAGAAAAATAAAACAAAATAGATTTACATAATTATTATCACGAGCACAAATCAATCAATTACTCTGCCCAGCCTTTTCCCAACTATGTTGGGGGCGGCTTCCAGTCTAACCGGATGCAGCTGAATACCAGTATTTTAAATTAAATGAAATCATTTATTCTTTAAATAGTATATCGGAATCAGTTTTACAAGTCATATTTAAAATAAGCTACATGGAGTCGACATTTCCTATTTGACTACCCCTGAGAAAAATGGCGAAACAAACTCAGGGGTCAGTCTCTTTTAAAGTCCAGACATAATCTTGGTCAGATCATGTGAGGACTATGTAGATCCGTGTCTGAAATGGTCTTGTTGAGGAAATACCACACAATTTTGAATTAAAAAAAAATATAAATATTACAGATGCTGAAATTAATAAGTAAATTTGGCTGTAATTTTTATAAATACCATATTTTTTTGCAAGCAATGAGTATATTTTTCTAATAAAATATTTTATTCTGAGACCCATGATTAATAAACCGGCAAACTGCGTGTCGGATTACACACAGTGAAGAGTTTCGTAGTTTGGTTGATCATTTACGCAGGCAAAGCATTGAGTATTTCTAGAAAAATCCATGAAATACAATGATTATTCTGCGGTAGTCATCCATATAGCACAAACTATTAACGTAAATATAAAAGTCGCTTAGAAACATGATCATCTTTATTATGGGATCAAACAATAACCCCACACATCATAGGTACATTGAATTTTATTGACAATAAAGAGTACATGGTGTAACAATGTGAACTTTACGTCTGAAGGTTGTGAATTTCATAGCAAGAAAATATACAACAAGGCATCATACTGTACATACCTTTCAATATTAGTGAGGCATTTGTGAAGTGACGAACTGAATGTTGATATCAAATGATACTTCAATACAAAAGTTTTAGACAAACTGATATGAAAATCATCACACCGATGACATGCTTCAACTTTTGTTTCTACAGCTTCCTCCAATTTATCAATTAAATTGCACACAGCGTCTAATTGATTATCTAAAACATAATTAACAAATACTGAATATCATCAAAATAAACTATTCTCTTCTGATAAAATGTACATTTATTTTAGTAAATGATCCTACTTTTATTCATTAGCAATTATACATTAGTATTATCAAACAAGTAACTCTACTCTTCTCTTTTGATTCATTAAAATATTTAAGGTACATACAATTTACATAAACATAAGTGGCCCAGTTTCCCCTCACGTGAGGAAATGATCGAGACCTGCCACCATGTAGCTGTGGATCATCTATGTGTATGTCAGAGGGCACAACTGGCACTTTGCTCAAATTAGGCGCAGGAAACTTAGGTCTGAAAAGACAAATTCCAGTTTTGTTAGTTATTTCACATAGCTAGTTCAAAGAATATTTAACAGCACACTAAGGAAACTAAGAATGTGAGTAACTAAAACAAGGACCAAGTTTAGTACCTCGTCTTAGAGTTGGTATTAAAATGCTGTCCATTTTAAGAGATTTAGAATTAATATTTTATGAGATTGTATTAGACCTAAATACATGTGTGCACGTACGTAATAAGAATAGTTTCTATTTATTACCTATCAAGTTCATTGTCTTTATTATCTGTTTCACTATCTTCTGAATTAGATCCATATTCATCACATATATAGGATAATGCTGACATTAGGTTTATGTTAACTTATCAACACACTATCAGAGTAGATTGATCAGAGTTTTATATTAAAATTACTATACATACCTCATGAACTAATAGCAAGACAAATGGCAAAACAAAACCTCGGTGCGTAACATCATTGACGTAACATTGATTGAATGACATTGACACCACATTGACACTTATCTTTTCTTTTTTTTTTATAATGTTTTAATGGCCTGGTTGCTGGAACCTTTTGACAAAGTCTTTATTTAGTTACAAAACTTGTTATTATTGATGAAATGAATGCATGATGATGATATCCTCGCCCGCTCCCCTTGAGTTTCAGTAAAGATGTGGCACTTTACTGAGACCTCACGCGGACTTCTTGACTTGAGAGAACTTGAAGCGAAGTTGCACTGTTTTGTTTCATTTGCCTATACTAATGCACGTTCACAAACACTTAATGGTTAATAATCCACCATTATTACACATTAATATTCGGCTAAACACAAATTTTGGAAAATTAAACAAACTGCTGAACATAACGCTTCACTTTCCCGCCAAGAAGTCCGACACTTATCTTTGAGCCTTTGACAGGTTATGAATGCTGCCAGTTAAAATCTATTACACCCTAAACTATCTTTTTTTTGGGAAGGCCGGTCAAAGCTAATGTTACGTGACCATAGCTTGGTACCATGAAACCTTCATGTTTAGCCCCCCGATTTATTCTGATCATTTGTTAGTACTAATAGTTGGTTGGACCACTCAAACAAAAGTCACTTACTTATCACTTTTATCTAGTTTATACTTAGGGTTCTTGGCGGGAAAGTGAAGTGACATGTTTAGCTGTTTTGTTTTATTTTCAAAAAAAATAAATTGTGTTTAGCCGAATATTAATGTGTAATAATGGTGGATTTTTAACCATTAAGTGTTCGTGAACGTGCATTAGTATAAGCAAATGAAACAAAACAGTGCAACATCACTTCAAGTTCCCTCAAGAAGTCCGCGTGAGGTCTCAGTAAAGTGCCACAACTTAACAGAAACCCAAATGGGCGGGGATATCATCATCATGCATTGAATATAATTCATTTCATAATTAGTTAAACAAAGTTTGTAACTAAATAAAGACTTGGCTAAAAGCTCCCAGCAACCAGGCCATTAAAATATTATTAAAAAAAAAACAGTTTACTTGATGTTCTTGGCGGGAAAGTGAAGTGACATGTTTAGCCATTGATGAGGACGATGAGGTGACGCGCTCCTCGACGTAGACCGCATAAATTAGGGGAAAAGGACACAATCAACCTTAGTCACAAATGAACTGGCGTTTGTGTAGTACGTTAGGTAAAATTATATTAATCCTCTAAATAAGCAGCAACAATGCCTTCCTGTGTTAATAAAATGTGCACAAATGGTGCAAAAACCAAAAACAAGTCCCACGGGATTAGTTTTCACTCGTAAGTTCAGCCAAAAATATTAATTTGTTGAAAATTATCTAAGTCGTTCCTAATCGTAAACATTCGGCCAACATTCGGCTGCTAACGCGATTTTGCTTGCACAACAGCGCCGGCTCCTGTTATGGGTACGTAACAGTAACAATTATTGCTATCTCGTTCCCGCTGTAGCCTGCATAATATATCTCTCTATTTCGGTTGTCGTGCACATGCACATGACGCATGACATCGAGAAATGTAGTTGTGTGTGTATACATGTAAGTTGTCTAGTCCATTTAATATTTACGTGATGTTTGTGAGTGGCTTATCTTCCCTTATTTTACATCAATATGTTTAGCAGTTTGTTTTATTTTCTAAAATTTGTGTTTACCTAAATAATAATGTGTAATAATAACCATTACATTTTCGTGAATGTGAATTAGTGTAGGCATATGAAACAAAACAGTGCAACATCGCTTCAAGTTCTCTTTACTGCAAACAGCCTACAGACGTTCATCGTGCTGCGCCACCACCATAACTACGACAACATCACAAGTTTATAGTAGTATATTCCTTGATAAATATCATTTCATACGGTCTGCCTAAACAAGCGGCGCACAGTGGGCTGAAAATCGGCTTTCATAGACATTCGATTTTTTTTTCGAATTGGTCAAATTTTTTGATTGGAATTGTTTAAAACAATCATGACCTTGAGGTATAATTGGTATGACGTCATAGAACATAGTGGAAGATAGACTTTTGATTTTTTTTCAAAATACTTGTATGGGAATTATCATAAAATCTTCAATATCTCAGCTATCGCATATTTGCGCAAAAGAATTCTTTCACACAAAAAATCTCCTATTTTTTTGCCAATTTTTGATATATTTCACTTTTATGGCAGAGGTGCGATGAAAAAGAAAAAAAAGAAAAATAATTTTATTATTTTTATTTCTTCATTTATAACGATTATAAATGAATTTAATTACGCATTAGAATAATATAACAAAGAATATATAGCACAATAGTCTAGGCCATCGTGAGCCGCTTTTTTAGTCATTGATTTTTATACTACCTAGCAGAAAAACAGCATCTTATACGTAAAAAAACAATTCTTAAATTGTAGAGATTTAAGTTCAAACGAGAAACTACAGCATTATATAGTGCAAGGCTGTCACTGTACTTCCCCGAATTCTTCAAAATCATGAAGAAATCTAGGTAAGTAGATAAACTCTCCATTTTTTGCAAGCACAATTTCACTGTTAACACAAGGGGAAATCAATGTGAACTGAATAATTGTTCCCAATACTGCACTTTAAATACCTGTGAGATATCTGTACAGAACTAAATTAACCCTAATGATTATAACCCATTAGGCACAGTGATTCTGTAAGTTCTACCTCTGGAGAACGATTAGTAATCAGCCTAAAAACCCTTCATTGTCATAATAAAACTTAAATTAGGTGATCAGTGATCACCTACCTATTAGTTAATAGGTAGGTACCTATTAGCAATAATTCTCGGTAATTGTTATAGGCTAAAAGGGTCAGGCTTCCGATAAAGTCGAGTATTTGTTGTCAACAATTTAAGAATAGTTTTTTTACGTATAAGATGCTGTTTTTCTGCTAGGTAGTTTAAAAATCAATTATTAAAAAAGCGGCTCACGATGGCCTAGACTATTTTGCTATATATTCTTTGTTATATTATTCTAATGCGTAATACAATTAATTTATAATCGTTATAAATGAAGAAATAAAAATAATAAAATTATTTTTAATTTTTTTCTTTTTCATCGCACCTCTGCCATAAAAGTGAAATATATCAAAAATTAGCAAAAAAATAGGAGATTTTTTGTGTGAAAGAATTCTTTTGCGCAAATATGCGATAGCTGAGATATTGAAGATTTTATGATAATTCCCATACAAGTATTTTGAAAAAAAATCAAAAGTCTATCTTCCACTATGTTCTATGACGTCATACCAATTATACCTCAAGGTCATAATTGTTTTAAACAATTCCAATCAAAAAATTTGACCAATTCGAAAAAAAAATCAAATGTCTATGAAAGCCGATTTTCAGCCCACTGTGCGGCGCGGCGGTGGCGATAGCGGCGGCGGTGGGCGCAGATACTTACGATAATTATGACAAAATCAAACGAATTTCTAATCAAATAAACAGGATAGATTTTTAGTGTAATGATCTGAGTCACCTAAAGGCCCAAAAGTACCTAGACATAAATGCAGCTTATTGCCTACCTATTGTGTATAAAAAATCTCACCTTTCATAGTATGTGAAACGTCAGGCTTCGATCACTGTCATTATCTCCTGAGTATAAGTGTTCTGTGGTCATTATCAAAACCAACTTCGACCGATCATGACTTACGCCTGCGTAGTCTTCGCTCACGCAAAGTCGTATCACATTCATAAGATGCAGACGCTTCAAAACCGATTTCTCCGTAGAATTACGAAGGCTCCTTGGTTCGTTCGGAACGAACAACTTCACGTAGACCTTAAGATGCCTACCATCAAGCAGTTTATGAAGCGCCTTGCAAAGCGCTTTTTCGAATCCGCGGAACGTCATCGCAACCCCTTGGTTGTGCAGGCCGCTAGTTACAGGCCTTCTGCCATTAGTCAGACTCGCCGACCGAGGCATACTCTCTTAGATCCGGATGACCCCGTCACTCTCCTTCAGGAAAGCAATAGGGCCACGAGTACAGTGCACAAAATACACAAACCGACCTTCCGTCCTCGCCGCCGAGGTACCACGCGAACTTCCCGAGTAAATGGTAATAAAAGTCCTCCCCCCCGTCCCTTGAATGTCGATGCGCCAGCCGCCCGGTTAGAGGCTGAGAGCGCCGTAGCAATAAATATAATATCCCCTGATAATAATCATGATCAAAATGTTGATCCAGCCCGTCCCCAAATTGTTACTAATTTTGTGATCCCCCAACGACGCCCTAAGCCGAGCTCCGTACCCCACAGGGGGTGCCCTTAGTGCGCTATCGTTTAGTTTTAATAAATATATATAATTTACGCCCTGGCTGGAGGCTTTAAGATTAAAAACCTTAGGGCAGCCACAGGAATATCCGGTTAAAGTAGCAACGACCTCTCTAGGTCTGCTACGAGATGCCATACATAAAAAAAAAAAAAAAAAACAAAACCAAATTCAGAATATTTTTTTGGTTTCATTTTTGCAACGCGAGAACTCGGAAGCGCGAGAATAAAGTACAGACGCCAGCACATCAACCTACTAAAATCTGTCCAATTTCTTTAATAGATTTTCAACTTTATCCCTACAGTATAAGATTCAAGGTTGATTGAGGAAATTTGACAGTTTCGGGTAGCTTGATCTGCTGGCGTCTGTACCTACTCGTATTAACGCGTGCGAACCAAGCAGCGCGGCGCATGGCATCGGCAACCCACTGTTTGACCAGTCCGGACCGGCCGCCGCACGTACTTGTAGTTTTATCCTAAACTGCGGAGTGAGCCAGGCCTGACCATACCATTTTGGTGGCATGAGGAACAGGGTGTAAAGTTCACTCATCCACCATAGAAAAGGGAGGATCCTCCGACCAGCCGGGTGTCGTGTCTGGTGGGCAACTGCCCGACGGTTGATGTCGGGACGTTGTATATATGCTAGTTGCGTAGTATACTCTGATTGCGCGATGCAGGATTCGCGTTGTTCGTATGTGGCGATGTTGATGCCGCTACACCATTACCATAATAGATGTACTCTGTGGCCCCCATGCCCTCATTCCCTCGGTTAGGAATATGTGTTCTGTGATCATTTCTCAATTCCTTAGATCAGAGAGTACTACCTAATCTGTAGATCCGAGCTTGCTTAGGAGAGTTGCCAGAACGTCCCAAAAAGGACGATTTATGTCCGTTTAGACATCTTTACGTCCCTTCGATGTCCGTTCTATATTCAGTCCCTTTTCCGTCCCTTTTCAAATAGTCAACTACATTAATTTACTTTCTTAATACAAAAAATGCAAATAACAAAACGCATTTTAAAAATAATTAAGATGCGTAAAACTTATAAACGGGGGTTGGGGGCGAGGTTTAAAGTTGTCCCCCACCTTTTCCGCCCGCCGTAGTTGCATAGTTTTTTTTATAATAAATGTCAAAGGTTCAAATTTTTATTGAATGTTTTCTGAGATTTTTATTGTTAAAACAATAAAAAATCTCACTTAATTTACCAACAATACAGGGAATCTTTTTTTTTTTCGTAAACCATTTATTTCTGCATATTTTATAATGTTCCGCCGCCACAAGTAGGTACTCCACTATCGCATCACCAAAATTGTCTTTTTACAAAATCGTGGTTGGTGGCCTACCTACTGATTCATATAAAGGGGGATGCGCTAAGGTAGCCCGCGAAATTCAAATTTTATTACGTTTTTTGCAATTTGAAGGTCAGTAACAGGTTGTATGTTGATCTACATATGATTCGCGGCCATAACAAATATGGCTTTACTGAATTATAATCATTAGAATCAGGATTACAACTCTGTAAGTTCAAAAAATCCTACTGAATGATTTTTTCTGAAATAATCATTCAGTAGGATTTTTCGAAGAGAGTTAGTTGTATTGCCGATTATATTATATTCTGTAAAGCCATATTTCTTATGGCCGCGAATCATATTTAAATCAACATACAACCTGTTACTGACCTGCAAATAGCAAAAAACCAATGATTTCAAAAGGAAGGATACGCCCATCAGAACATTTTACTTACACCTTTTTCATACAAGCAAAGTAGCGCCATCTGTGACAACTCATCTGAACTACGTGAGTGCCGCGTTGCATAGGTCGACGACGTAACCTTGTATGTACGACATGTACGTGCGTACATGTTATTATACATTTTATCGGAAATTTGTTAACCACTGAGGCGTCCATACTTTGACAAAAAACGTAATAAAACAAATAATCTCGATCAGCTTTATTTGAATTTGAAAACAATTTAATTATTATTATTATTAATTTAATAATTAAATAAAACACAAATAAAAAATGACGTCCGTACAAGGTTACTTCGATAACGTCGCGGGCGCTGCCGGCAGCGCGTGACATGGCCGCCATTGTAGATTTCGGTAGTAAAAATTATAACTTACAAATGTGTTTATTGAATAATTTTATTGGAACAAAGGCAATTTAAGGTTACATAACGATGTTATGATATCCCATGTTAGTTTTTAACCTTTGTATGATAATTTTTGCGGCCTTTTACTACGCAACTAGGCATTCTAATGACAGAACTGTACTGATTAACTCCCCCGCGCGTGGGCCGCGTTCTCGTAGAGTATATATGTTCTGTGGCCGCGTTCGACTGAGTCGCATTGGCCCTAAACTGTCATTTTAGGGCCAGCGCGCTGGTGCCGTTTCGTCGCGCGGTTAGCCTGGTCCTTACTATCTATGTCAATGCAAAAAACGTAATAAAATTTTAATTTCGCGGGCTACCCTAGCGCTTCCCCCCAATAGCATTTTGACATGATTTTGCCAGACGCAACTTAAAAACGTCAACATTTTGTGACATTCCGTTCCGTTTCAAGTAATAATAGTTAGTGATTTACCAATATTTTTAGAAAATAATTTTAAATATTTCGTTCGACGTAGCTCCGGCAGCTAAAATTGCTAAAGATAAACCCCCTCAAAAAAAAAAATCTAATCATTTCGACCCCCCACAGTGACAGACAGACTCCTCAAATTCAGGCGACTTGATAAAAGACCCAACCCGATGGATGGTTTGGTGGGTCATGTTTTTGCCTGTATTCATAACATGATAACAACAAAAGTGCCTTGTCTATTAAACCTAATTCACTTCTTCATTCTCTGGTACTCATATAACAGTAGTATGAGAAAAAAGTATACTTATTTCCCATTCAATCGTAACAATTTTTTATCCAGCCGTCCTTTTTGTCCAAAAATCATCCCATTTCAAGTAGTGAATCGTCCGAAAGTCGACGCAGGTACTGGCAACACTGTAGGTAGGAGTGTGGACTTCTTGGCGGGAAAGTGAAGCGTCATGTTCAAGTTTTGTTTTATTTTCCAAAATTTGTGTTTAGCCGAATATTAATGTGTAATAATGGTGGATTATTAACCATTAAGTGTTTGTGAACGTGCATTAGTGCAGGCAAATGAAACAAAACAGTGCAACATTGCTTCAAGTTCTCTCAAGAAGTCCCCGTGAGGTCTCAGTAAAGTACCACATCTTTACTGAAACTCAAGGGGACCGGGCGGGGTAATACATCGTCATGCATTGAACATAATTCATTTCATCATTATACAAATTCTATAACTAAATAAAGACTTGGCTGAAAGGTCCCAGCAACCAGGCCATTAAGATATAATTTAAAAAAAAATAGGTAGGAGTGTAGGTGTTGTGTCAATTCAATTCCTCATTTTATTTACTGTGAATTGTTTACCACAACTTTCTGCGGCGGCTATTAAAACTTGAAATCTTTCGGGATAAAAAAAATACAGGTTACTGATAAAATACTGTTTGAAAATGTCAAGCAAATGTGAAATGCCTCTCGAACCTGCCAATGATGATACCATACAGTGTTTGTTTTTTTCTCCTAAACTTGGTTCGGATATATCATTATGGGAAGACTTGTGTCTGCAGCTTAACGATTCTATAAAGATGATAACTAAAGATTATATTTGGCACCGAGATGAGTTCCAAGTCTTTGCTCCTATTACTATTGATAACATTACAGGTATGTCAGTTACCACATCGAGGTATATTATTATAAACTCACAGTAAGATTCACTAGTCAGATACAAAATTTGCACTATTGATTGATTATTGTGGTTTTGATTGCTAGAAGGGATAAAAATATGTATTCTTGAACTTCCTACAGATTAGATCCTGATCTGCAATAGGACATGGGAATATGGGATATGTTTTATCCCCATAGTACGTTCCTGTGGGATAAATGTTTGAATTGTTGTTACAGACCCTTCAAAATAAATTATTTTTTCAGTTAGTAACTTAACCTCATACGCTTAAATTACCATAATAAAAGTAACCTGTTAGTGTAAAGTATAGTCAGGGCATTAATTGTTGGTTTTAACTTTTTCAGGACTTCCAAATCACCTCTGCAGTACTACTTGTTTTGGTGATAACCTAGAAGATGAATGGTTCATTGTCCATGTTATTTTTGAAATTTCCAAGCTATACAGAGACTTAATCATCCAAATGAAAGACAATGATGGTGATTTTCTTCTGATAGAAGCTGCAAACTTCTTACAATCTTGGGCCAATCCCGAAAACACTCAGAACCGAGTAAGTTATGAAAGAAAATTGTATTTCCTTAGTAATAAGCATGTTGCTTGCTCTCTGAAAATACTTTTTAGAGATCTGCCTAAAAGCCAATGACCAAAATGTATGAGCAGTGGTGGTTTTGTTTTTGCAGCCATTACTGGAACTTTGAAAATTAGGTACATAGGTTTATAACATTACTAACAAAATATTGTATTAGGACCATAAAAATCTGCCCAAACAGAGTTACAAATATCATCTCATGTATGTGTGATTAAAGTGTTTTTGCATTCGCACCAGAGGGGCAATTCCCGTATTTTTAGTTCACACTCTAATCTCAGTCAATCTATCAAAAATACCTCTATTATCCTACATTTTGGATTAGTTTTTACATTGATTGTCGCTGAGATGAGATTGCAACTAGATTTTAAAAGGTTTTTAATTTACAGAAATTGGGCTTTATGGCTAAATCAGAAACGATGGTTAGTGTAGTAAAATATTCAAAGGAAACATAACCATCAATATAAATGTAGAGCACAGAGTGAAGTGGTTGCTTTATTGTGTATCCAAATTTTCAATTAATACTGTATCAATGTCTACGACCTTGTAAACGCTACTATTAAGTTACTTTTGCCTTATCAGTCTTATGTTCAACTAAATAGTGGTCTTTTGAAAAGTCATCACGAGATGTCTCACGAAATCATCACGTGACATGAAAAGTTATCAGAGCTCAAGCAATCCAAAACCATAATGGATAAAAAAAAAATGTTTAGTAGTTCCATTAACCCTAGAATACTAATCATCGTCTATACAGCCGCCTGCAGTCGGTTTTTTGGTTATTTTGAATGTGCGGGACGCATTGGGCTGTAGGTTTGTGTCGACATACACCTAATCCGCAACACAATAGAGTATGATCCCGGGCCCGGCTACTACACCGTTACCGAGACAGGAAATACGGGCTGGTGTCCGCAACTCCACGTCAATGCGCGTATTTTGCGTACGGGTGGGCAAATCGGTTATTCGATCCACCCCAGCTCCTCAAGGAAGGCCAGCATCGCCTTGGTGTTACTGACCATTTCACCATTTCACGTAGGATACCTGGGTTACCGAAGTACTTTGCCCTGTGTGTGGCGACCACCGGGCAGTTTGTTTGTGTTGTTTTTTCCTCCATGTAGGCGCACAGCGGACTGTCGTCTGTGACTACTTTGACAAAGAGGTGTTTATTAAATGACCCGTGGCCAGTTATAGCTGTAACTGCACGCAGCAGTTGCAGCGTGCGCACATAAAAATAACCAAGTATTAACAGAGTTAAGGAAGAACACTAGTAAAAAAATAACGAATTGAAGCATGATGGAATATTATAAAATACTTAGTTTATAATTTTTTTGTTATTTTTATTAAATTTTTATACTATATCACGGATAGAGTTATTGGCATAGATCGTTTTGTAAAGATAACATTTTTACAAAGCAAATAAATGTAATACTAATCGTTTTATAAGTACCTATCTAAAATTTTGTGCAGTGGAAGTAAATTTAGATTTTTTTTTTTTTTTAAATCTGTGCGGTCAAGTGCGCGTCATTTGTTTTTCACTCCCATGGTCCTAAATCTGCGTTCCCTTTCACCCGCTAGGACCATGTCACCAACGAAAAGGTTAGCCTATCGCACAGTTTTGTAAAAATCAGCAAAACTTTTTATAAACAAAGATATGCGGCCCTAAACGAAGAACATAAAACTGAAAATTTCAAAATATTTTTCGTACCAAGATACGGAACCCTCGAAGCGAGAGACCGACTCACTCTTTGTCGGTTTTTAGGGTTCCGTAGTAAACAAGGAACCCTTATAGTTTCGCCATGTCCGTCTGTCTATCTGTCTGTCTGTCCGTCCGTCCGTCTGTCCCCAGCTTAGCTCAGAGACGCTTAGTCCTAGAAAGCTGTAATTTGGCATGGGTGTACATATTAATCACGCCGACAAAGACGTAAAATAAAACCATGAAAATCACTTTTTTTAGGGTACCACCCTTGCATGGCCTCGTTGGATAGGCCGTTTAAAAATATTGTGGGTCTGTGAAAGCCATTTTTCAATCCTGAGATCCGTTTGCGTAATTTTGAGCTTTAAAGTGCTATTTTTTGTTACAATCAAGTGTCCCCCCCCTGCCAGCTAAATGGTTGGTTTTGGATATGTGAAAAAAATCATGGCAGTAGTGTATTTAACGAAATTAAAAGGAAAACTATCACAGCTAAGTAGGGTCTACAAGTTAACGAGTAATAGTGGACCAACTTAAATTTGCAGTTCAAGAATTGACCGTAACGTATATCGATGTATTGGAGAGTATGTTTATCAACTACAATGTTAAGTTTGTTTTTGGGATAAATTCATTCAAACTACGGAACCCTTAATTGTGCGTGTTTTTTTTTAAATCAATTATAGTACCTATGTAAGCCAGCGTGTCTTTAATTTAGTGTTATCTTATGTTTCAGGTCTTCATTTATGATCATCATATACATATAATACCACCAGAAGTGGCTACATTAGATGCCAAGTTGGAGTTACAAAAAGCTTTGAGAATTATTTATGAAACACCACATTTAACACAAACATCGGATGAAATACAACAAACTATCTTAAATCGTATAGGAAACTATCCTGAAAAAATAAACGAGCATATTCATAAAGCTGTAGTGAAGTTGCCTTCCGACCTTGCGGCATTATTTACACTAAAACCTTCTCTTGTTGCACCCATTGTCGATGCATATTGTAACCATGACATTATAGATGCAAAATGTTGTAAGAACATAGATTTCGATGACTGTGTTACAACTGAAATAAAGTTCACGAAATTTTTGTATGCTACATTGATTCATTCTAAACTTATTAATTCTGCTAAACATTATATTGAAAAGGAAAATGATAAGCAAAACGTCCTTGGTTTGAAATTAATGTGTGGGTATCAGATTATTATGAACAAGGTTTCTGAAACTGACTTATATTCATCAAAAGAATATTATCGGTTTCTCAATAGCTTAAAGCAAAATGGATATTTTAAGAATAATATTGAGGGCTCCAAAGAGTACAATTATTTACTAGAAAAAGCACAACAGTATTTTTCTATGGTGGAATGTCCTGTAAGTTCTAATGTATCCCTTAAAATATCAGAACTGTTGGCATCAAACGACTTCGCTAGAGTAAAACATTCACTAATGAACATGACGTCAGTTGAACAACTGGGATATGTAGATGATAATGAAGACTGGTTAAATATACATCCAGAACAGTTAAATGAGTTATTGCAAACACGTTACGGCAAGAAATCTAAACTAAAAAATGATGATATCTTAACATCTCAAAGAATAACAGAGGAACTGTCGTCTTTTCTAAAGCAAACATCAGATTTTGAAGGGATAGAACAGGACCGCAGGGAAATATCCGAACAGGAAAATATTGACTTTGAATCAGATCAGTTTGTTTCATGTATAGAAAAAATGTTAAAAATGTTAAGTACAGGGGCTAAAGAGGACACTGAAAGTGAAGGCAGTGAAGACGACTTTGATAATATGTATTACGAAGATGAAAATGATGATGACGATGATGAATGCGATAGAGAACTTCAAGCAAAATTACAAAATGGCTCAACTACTGATGCTGTCGAAGAAAATAGAACTGTGCTTGAGAACATTATTCAAAGTATGAAAGAAGAAAAAGCATCAACAGGGCCCTCAAGTAACTTAATGCGGTCTCTGGGGGTAAGCAAAACTGAATTATTGGACTCTGATGATGATAATTAGGTCATAAAACATTACCAACCTACACATAATTGGTAGGTTGACATTTTAATAAGTTAAACTGAGCTAAATATGTAAGCGTATAGAAAGCTGTGTAAGTTGTGCGAGAAATTAAACAATTTATTTATGAAAATATTTCCTAGATTCCTTTATTTATAAAAATACCCAGAAATAAATCTTTATACCCCAACACCACCTCATACGAGGCTCAAAGATGAGCATAAGCTCCTCCAGCCGTCACAATGGTTTCTCCAGTTATGTAACTCGCGTCATCTGAAGCTAAAAAAGCGACTGTGCTTGCAATCTCTGCGGGTTTCCCAAATCTTTTCATTGGCACTATAGACAAACTTTTTTCTTGACCTGCTTCAGAACTCGTGATCTAAAATAAAAGACGGAAATTCGTTTTTATGTTTTATCTTCGTGCAGCAGTAGTCACATAAGGCTGCGTCCGGACAAGACGCGCATAACCCACGTTGCCCACGCGCACGCCCCGCACACTCGTTGTGCCCCGCCTTGCACCCGCTTTCACTACGCGCAAAATCCGCGCCCGCCTCGCACCCGCTTATACTACTTATTATATAATCAAAAATCACCCTCGATCACAGTCAATACGGCACTAGCCGAAGCGCGGGCACAAGGCGGGCGCGTGTCGTCTGCACGCAGCCTAAGAATATCAAATAGGTACTTACGGCAGATGCAAACTTCGTAGCAACTATCCCAGGAGCAACACAATTAACTCTGATTTTATCATGGACAACTTCATTTGCAATTGCTTTGGTCAGACCTAAAAGAGTTGTTTTACTGACACTGTAAGGACCTAGCGGCTGAAAGAAAAGTAATGTTTTTATAAAGTTATTTAGTTTTACAAAAGTAATAATTTTATTATAATATAAAATTTATAACAGGCATGGTACCTCCATTGGTTGATACCCTGCGATTGACGAAATAAATACGATATTTCCCCCTCCTCTCTTAACAAGTTCGGGATATGCATCCTTAGCCAATTGCCAGGCGCTTTTTACATTTATTTCGAATATCTTGTCCCATACCGCGTCGTCAGTCTAGAAATGCAATAACACTTTGTTAGCAGCTTATTTCGTGTCTTTTTCAACCGATTTTCAGTTTTGTCTATGGTAGGTAATATATCGTCGTATAAAATATATCGTCACTTACAGGTTCAATTGGTGTATCTGACAAAATCCAACTTTTCAGTAGAAGCATTAGAAAGTTTTTTTGTTCATTATAAATCACACTTAACTTTTATGTATCCATTTTGAAAAATACCTACACTTCGAATTTAAGACTTCTACATACTGGCGCGAATCGCGACGCGACAAAGGCAGGACAAAGGGAGAAGCCTTTAGCAGGTTTTTCAGCTAATCGACAATAATAAAAACAAAGATACAAATTACGAATGCGTTAAAAACTAAGATATTATAATATAACTTAGTTAGTTAGCAGGATAATACTATAAGTATTCGTTTTTAATGCATTCGTAATTTGTACTAATGTCCATACTTTTCGTCTAAATCGGTTTTTATTTCTAAATCGAAAATAAATCTAATACAGTGTCTGTTAATTGAAGTATGAGTTGAGAAAATCTTTTTTTTAAGTAAAACTTCTGTAAGCACGCTTGACTTGGGGAGTAAGCTGGTGAATGCGTGACGAGAGCGTTACGGAATTTGAGAGGGAGATATAAGTTAGTGAAGATAGAAAGAGAGAGTTACGTTTCGTTTATTATTCGTGTTAAGGTATTCATCTATGGGTCTGTGTAACCTGAAAATAAATGGTCTATTATTATTATTATTGTAGGAGCAAGAGAGAGATGCGAGCACACATTTTCTTTCTCTCATAGCCAGTTGCGTTTCGTATATCTAAGACACAGTGCAGGGCTATTGTTGTAAGTATAATTAGTATTACTATTTGTAAGTTTTACTTCAGTCGTGTGGTCTAAAGCACACTCGTTTTTTTGTTGTTGTATTGTCTTTATACAACATTAGTTTTTATACTAAACCCGAAAAGGGGTCATTGTACTCATCATTTTGAACAATTTTTTCTATGGGACCAACCGTGAAACCGCAAAAAAAAAATTGCTGTTTCCTACATTTGTGTTCACTTAAATCGTCGAAATGTATGGAACAGCTGATTTTTATTTCGCGATTTCATGGTAGGTCCCATAGATTTTTTTTTTCAAAATGATGAGTATAATGACCCCATTTCGGGTTTAGTATAAACAAAAACTAATGTTGTATATCAATATTCATCACGTCTGCGGAGTTTCACTAGCTAATTTTAAGCATTTTGTCAGTTACCTACATCAATTGATCCTGCAACTGACGATATTGCAATTTTACTATTACCAAGTTTGTACCTACCTCTAATATTGGCGACACAGCAGGATTAACGGCAGCATTGGAAACAAGTATGTCAAAACCTCCGAATTTGGTTTTCGTCTGAAATATTATATGATTATTTTGTCATTAGAGATTCGTTACTCGTCATAGGACATATAGCCGCTTATGTGGAGTAAATGTCATTAGTTCGACAAACCACTTTGCAATATGTCAGTAGGTCGACAGGTCATTCGTGCGACAAGTCATTGGTTCGACAGGTCGATCACCGAGTCAGAATCTGATGAGGGGATCGTGGAACCATGGAACTTGAGGTAAATCCTCAAATCTTATAGGCACACTTACAGCGATTTGGGTATTTATTTATAGTAACTCATGCATTTGCTCTTGGAAAGCACCATTTGGTGAAGTGGAACTGATGATGAGGACCACAGGTGGCTACCGGAACTACTTAATAATAAGTATTTAACGGGTTGCGATTCGATTAGGTACTTTAATATGGTTGCTAAGCAATTTATGCTTGTCACAATGCAGAGTGAGTGGCAGTTCTCGACTCCTGGATCTTACCAAGAGAACTCTTCAAAAATTAACATCCCTGCATCGGGAAAAGCAATATTTTATAAAAAGGTGATGAGCAGTTGACATTTGGCTATTGTTACTTCGATACATTACAAACTGACCCACTAAAAAGTGAAAAATAAAAAACGTTTTCCAAAAAAAAAAACTGCGAAGTCGGATAAAAAACTAAAATATAGATCCAAAGACACCGACTTCCGAAATTAAAGTTATCTTTCACGTTGAACCTAGTGTTTTTTTAGATGTGGGTTGTTTTTTTATGGAAAAAGTTTTATCAACTTAGGGCCTGTGCACACCACGTTTCTAAAACGCGCGTCAACGGCGCGTTTAAAAAACGTGGTGTGCACAGGCTCTTAGGCGAAAGTGTCAGGGTAGCCCACGAAATTCAAATTTTCTTAAGTTTTTTTGCAATTTGCAGGTCAGTAACAGGTTGTGTATTGATCTAAATATGGGTCGCGGCCGTAACAAATATGGCTTTACAGAACTATAATCATTATAATATAAGTTTACAGAATCCTATGCTATGAAAAGAGTTAGTTGTATTGCTGATTCTAATGATTATAATTCTGTTAAGCCATATTTGTTACGGCCGCAAATCATATTTTAATCAACATACAACCTGACACAGACCTGCAAATTGCAAAAAACTTAAGAAAATTTGAAGTTTGCGGGCTACCTTAGAGCTAACCCGTTAATCGGTCCAGTAGATTCGAAGCAAATAGAAAAATAAAAGATAATTTTTTAAACTCTTAAGTACAAATTTTCTCCTAAATCATCTTTAATCTTAGTAGCAATAGTTACTCCGCAATTTAACAATAAATACAGACAGTGCTGGATTAAGCAGGCGCGGGGCCCGTAGCAAATTCTATCGAGGGGCCCTTGATCTGCTATGGGTTCAGTTTAAAGTGGTTAAAAGGTGTTCACGTTTTTGTGACATCAAATAAATTCAATAAATCACGTTTTAATAAGTTTCACTCAAAAAATTACACTCGGGTGGAGGTGGGTGGGTTTGGATATTATATGGATAATAACTCCAACGCGTGCTAATTATAGCATGACGTGTTAATAAATGAAAAAAAAAGCTAAATCAGGAAATCATATTCTTAAAATTCTTTTTATTAACTCCAATTGTCTTTCGCGGGGCCCGTAGCAATTGCTACTCCTGCTACGTGGTTAATCCGGCACTGAATATAAAAATGTGTTGTTATTACTCTCAGATTGTAGACTTTCTATAATCTGAGTTAAAACATTAACTTATCCTGATGCCACCATAGTACTGTATTTATATAATTAAAAATACTGATAAAAAAACTATTCGAATTGTTCATATGACAAATCAGCATCGGAAGAATTGCACAAAATAAGAAATCAAAACGAAGCTTTATCTCAATAATATTTAGTTAAGCAGTAAGTCATAATTTTCAGGTATGTATGTCAAAATGTTAACGCAATTTAACAATATAGAAATGCTTTGTTATTACTACAGAATGTTAAGTTTCTCTACACATAACTTTAACTTATCCTGATGCCACCATCGTACTGTAAATAGAATTAAAAATACTGATAAAAAATTTAATCCAATCGACTTAATCTGCTATTTTTTTTGTTCAAGTGCTGGATATCCGGGCTGCAGCATCAGACCAAGAATTCCATAATCTTGCATAGTTATATAGCATACATGGTTGTTTCAAATTGTAGGTCACACATATATGTTTGAAAGTAAAGTAAATACCCATTAAGCGTCTAAGATTAGGGATCTTACACGCATAATGGGTATTTACTTTCAAACATATGCGGTAGGGACCGCAGCTAACAAACGAGTGGATGACCTTGAAACGGCTGAATCGATTTTGATAAAACATGTCTAAGAACCACCGTTATAAAACCTGCTTTCAAATAAAAAAAAACTCATCTAAATCGGTTCATCCGTTTAAGAGCTACGGTGCCACAGACAGACATACATAGCGGTCAAACGTATAACACACCCCCCTTTTTGCGGCGGGGGTTAAAAACCAATTTTAAAGTAAACATATTCCGTTAACGATACGACTTCTCAAAATAAAAAATATAAGTACCTACTTAATATGTTTAATATTTGCGCACTGGGTACATTTTTTTTCTAGTACTTTAAAACGCACTACGAGTCACCGCATCGCTGTGCTCACTAGCCCTTATTTCTATCTGGCTGGCATTGAATGGCCTAGACTAGACTGATTCTCAACCATCTCAGGGCGTAGATCCTTTTTTCTGCTAATATTGTTATTTTTTGGGGTTCCGTACTTCAAAAGAAAAAAAATGGAACCATTATAGGATCACTCGTGTGTCTGTCTATATGCCCGTCTGTCACGGTCGATTTGCTCCGAATCTACTGGACGGATTAAGTTGAAATTTGGTACACATATTTATAGACTTCTGTGACCCGAACAAGGACGTGTAACGTAAATAAATGAATTTTGAATATTTACTTTTATTTTTACACTTTTGGGGGGCAAATCAGAAAAATGAAACAAAAAAAAATACAAACTGTACCGTACGACACATCAAAATAATGAAAGGGCTTGTTGTAAGGATTTCAAATATATTTTTTTTATAATTTTAAAATAAATACTTTTAAAATTATTAACGAAAATAGATGAAAATTGACCTTATCTCCAAAACTACTAAGCCTAAAATTTTGAAAAAAATACAGAAAATACTTCTTTACATATAGATTACAGGAAAACCTATACGAAGTCTATGATCTTAAAATAACATAGTAAATCTCTCAATATTTTGCGTATAAACTTACATTTGCAGTTGGAATGTATGAGGGAAAATGTTTTTCAACTGCAATGTTAAGTTTGTTCGTAGGATAATTAATCCCCACTACAGACCCTTTCATTGTGCGTGGTCCGACACGCACTTGGCCGGCTTTTTTTTAACGTTAGTAGTGTTAAATCCCCACGACCTACGCGTCGGCTCGTAGAGTCACTATTATGTATTACCCGTTACTCTTAGGTAGGTCGGTATACTCCAATAAAAGGTATATAAGGTTTAGATGTAGGATTGTAGGTTAACAAATACTTGCAAGATCTATACTTACGACATCAAATAAGTTTTTCCGTTGATCTGCGTTTCCTACGTGGCATACGACGCCCTCAACTGTAATGCCTTCACTACGCAAACTTTTGACTGTTGCTTCCACATTTTTCTCCTTTCTACTGCTTATCACAACAGAAGCGCCTTCACTTCCCAGTCGCTTAGCTATAGCGTAACCAATGCTATAAAAAAGTACTTTATTATTGGATTAATAATAAACTAGCTTCTACCCGCGACTTTATTAGCGTGAAAGAACAATGTTAGATGTCCATAGTAACTTTGGCTCGATATTAATTTATCATGGACAGTGAAAATTCTTACGTTTTTTTGTGTAGTTCAATGTCAAAAGCTTTTCTGTGATTTCCACTTTTACATTGAACTTCTAAAAAAGAAGTTATTCAGACATTTTAAATTGGAGGTTATCTATTTTTACAGAGAGTAAATTAAAAACAAAAAATATACAGTAATTGAATAGTTTTATTCATTTTCACCTTTATCATTCATTATTATCATCATCAATTTCGTTATCAAATTCAATTAACAAATTATCAAGAAATTGTGCAGGGGGCTCAATATTGTTTTGGTGTCGAGCTCAACCTAAATACCACAAAATGGTCATAGTGTGGGAACAGCATCCGACAGTTCATTTACCTACCTTACAATTACAATAATATTGACTAATTGCCTCTCCCATTTAAGCTGTTATCAATTAGAACATACACAAAATATGTTTTACTACTGATATGGCGACTTTGAATTTTTGCTCTTAAAAGCAAAGAGTTTTGAGAGAGAGACAATTGATCTCTTAAATTGTTAATTGATGCCTCCCTGCATACTTCAATCATGTATCGGTCATTAAAGCGGTTATGCTCTCCGTAATATGATCGGGCCTGACGGAGTTGGTAAGTACCACAAGCTATGAAAATCAAATCGTGATACTCAAGCTGAGGAAACTCAGTGACATTGCTGTTATGAACATTTATATTTGAGAACTGTGCTCTTCTTCTATTATAATTATTTTGTATAATAAACTCACTTAATGTATTAGTTTGGAACATTTTCTGTTGTATGATTTCTAATATCTGGGCAGCATCGAACCTGTCTGTGAGGGGTGGTCGAAATCTATTGATTAGGGCAGCAGCTATGGAAAAGTCAATCATTACATGTGGTGAAACTCTATTATTGAACTCATGTCGGAATATTTTAAACCGCTTTTTTTATTTTAACATAAGTTCCGAAGATACACAAACTATACTATACCTCTTTATAATATTAGTAGGTATAGATTATTAATCTAAGTATATAATAAAATGGGATAGACGAGAAAAAAACAATATCATCTCCACTTTACGTGTAAGGCCGGGACTCCACTAAAGCGGAGATGTGTGTAAACGACCAATAAGATACCGATAAGATAATGTTACCGTACCATTATGCATTGCCTATATCTTATTGGTCGTTTACACACATCTCCGCACATCTCCGCTTTGGTGGAGTCCCGGCCTAAGGGAGGACCCCAACGTTTTTTATAGATTTTATTTTTTAAGTCCCAATTTATCGGAGTGATTAATAATTATGTATCTGGTATCATGTCCATGCTAAATTACAGCTTTCTAGTACCTACTAAGAGCCTCTGATCTAAGCCGGGGACAGCCAGAAGGACATTGCGAAACTAAGGGTTCCTTGTTGACTAGGGTACCCTAAAAATTAAATGCTGATCGTTGGCAACGCGGCGTCTTACGTGAGCGATCTAGACGCGAACGCGAAGCGAGAGCGGCGAGTTATCAACAAACAGTCGATACCATTGATGTATTAAATAGGATGATAGCCCATTCTCTAACATCACGTAAATATTAAATGAACACGATGTCGTGCGTCATGTGCTCGACAACCGAAATAGAGAGACATATTACGCGGACTATAGCGGGAACGAGATAGCAATAATTGTCACTGTTACGTACCCATAACAACTCGGAAACAAACTACGATTCGGGTATTCTTCGCAAACCGAAAGTAATGTAGGTCGATTGTGTTCTTTCCCCTAATTTATGCGGTCCACATCGAGTTTTTGTGATTATTCCTTACAATCCAAAATTCCGGGGCTATACCGGGGTTCCGGGATTTGCTGTTTATAATCCCGAAATGCCGGGACTTGAAATAAGGGCTGGGATCGAATTCTCTAGATAGGAAATACTGGCCTCATTTAGTTTTTAATTATTATTGATGTATAAAAGTGTTTGACCTCCTTACAGAAATAAATATCATTACCAGTCACATAAACATACCACACCCTGCAGTGCAGATCGTACAGAATAGATAACACACATAGCAAACCTGCAGATTTACACCGACGGGAATATTGGGTGTATTGAATCACTTATCTAATAATTAAACTATTTGAAAAATAAAAAAGTCACATGTAGATGTTTAGACCACCACGCGCCACGGACTGATAAACTGTGCACTTTTTTAATAAATAAATAATTTATCCAATGATGGTGGGTTGGTTGGATGTATGTGTCTAATAATCATAAAATTTTCGGGATTCGGTCGTGGTCCACCAGCTTAGTTCACCTGGGTGGACCACGGGCACTTTTTCTTGCCGGTGGATCACCTCAGTCCACCTAGGTGGACCACGGGCACTTTTTCTTGCCGGTGGTCCACCTTTATAATAATACTCCCTAGCCCTCCCCTATTCCCCCTAGCCTCGCCCCGCGGTGAAACCGCGGGGCGAGGCTAGGGGGAATAGAGGAGGGGCGGGGGAATATCGGGATAAAAAGTAGCTATGTCTTAATCCAGGGCGTCAGCTACCTCCATACAAAAGTTTATCAAAATTGGTTCAGCCGTTTGAGCGTGAAGAAGTAACAAACACACACACACACTCACAAAATTTAGCCTTTATAATATTATTATATTTTATAGTGTGATTAGTGTGACGTGATTGCAATCTCTTTCCTTTTGAACTTTGTTTAGATATTAATAGAGGATTAATTATCCTCCTTGGCAAGATGACATTACTTTGATTGAGCTGTGACTTTACCATCAATTATTCATTTATGTAATGATAAAACAGAAAACAAAAATGGCACTCCTGCTCATCTTGCCAGGCTTGGCATTGTGCAGAACCCTGCGTGTGAATGTGGCGCTAAAGTGGGAGATCTGAACCACCTTATTTTTTCCTGCCATGCCATAAAATCCTGTTTCTTAAAAGGATAAAACAAAAATACCAATGAAGGTTTGAGTACTAGAAAAGTCAGAAATATAGCAAAACCGTTTTCCCATAATTTCGTAGGAAATGAGACTGCAATTTATTTTTTTAAAGCTTTATTTTGATGGGATAAACTGGTCGGACAGTCTCTTAAGACCGTTTTCCTGTAGCTAGAATGGTGGTACCTATACTTACTGCCATGTGTCAAAAATTCAGCCCGTTTAATAAATAGGCTTTTTTTTTTTTTCATAAAGCCTTGTCAAAATTACATGGGTATGGAACATGACAGTCGCAACAATGATACTTGAATGCGCTTCAAGTTACTCGAAGCGCATTGTGGTAAGATACACTTCCAGTGCCGGATTAACCACGTAGCAAGAGTAGCAAATGCTACGGGCCCGCGTATCGAACACCGCCCACCTCCGCCTGAGCGTATTTTATTTTTGAAAGAGTGAAACTTTTTAAGACATGGTATGTTGAATTTACTTGGTGTCACAAAACGTGAAACGTATCACCTTTTGCCGACTAACGGCCGAACCCAATAACCTATATATCACCAGTTTCGGCCTACTGGAGATATAAAAATATATCTATCGATGGTTTTAACGTCCCAATAATCTATGAGACATTATGGAATCTTACCGGCCCACGCTATCTACTGATGGGAGGGTGTATCGCCTACAACAGATATCTATTTGTATGAAAATGCCAAAGTATGCGTCCCATTATACGATTTGTTTGACAGGACAGTACTACAGATGGCAGATTTGGCTATTCCCCGAATTGCAGGGATAAACGTAAAGTAGCCAAGCTAAAATGAACTCTTTAGTACTTGCAAATCCGCTCGAATGCAGTTGGGAACTACAGTTCCCAAAAAAATAAACCGTAAAGTGCAGTTGGGAACTCTAGTTCCCAAAATAAAACACCGTAAAGTGCATGCTGGGAACTCTGGTTCCCAGACGTAATTTTACGATGTCATTTTTTTTTGGGAACTATAGTTCCCAACAGCACTTTAAGGTGTTTTTTTAATGCCATTTAAGTTAAAAAAAAAACACTACACACACGCGCTAAGGTAGCCCGCGAAATTCAAATTTTATTAAGTTTTTTGCAATTTGCAGGTCAGTAACAGGTTGTATTTTGATTCGCGGCCATAACAAATCTCTACAGAATTATATCTTAACCCAGTAACTTATTTAGAAGTAATAAACAAAGAAGTTTTAATATAACCCTAATTACACATGTTGTTTTTTAAAGTGATGTTGGTTGTAATGTAATGGAACGCACGGGAGGGCGAAGTAGAGAAACCTACTTATTGTTTTAGTTAGATGGATAGTCTTTATCAATGATTGTGAGACGCCATCCGAGGATAGATATAATTATACTGTCTATCATCAATAGCGATCTGTCTTTCACTGAAAATAAGTTATTGGGTTTTGCCGTTAGACAATCCATGTCAGACTATCGGTAACCGATTATTTCGTTGGCGAAAAGAAAACACAGAATTTCACACGGTTTACGCACAAGTTTTACTAAAAGTTTCTCGTATAATTTG
This sequence comes from Tiliacea aurago, assembly GCA_948098905.1. Lineage (NCBI taxonomy): Eukaryota > Metazoa > Arthropoda > Insecta > Lepidoptera > Noctuidae > Tiliacea > Tiliacea aurago. The sequence continues at coordinate 12,155,433 of OX402590.1, forward strand.
AATCGGCTCTACAAAGTCTGACGTGTGCGAGCACACTCGACACTCAGTGTGGATGCGTAGCAGAATTGAAATTCAAAATGTTGAGATTGCCTATTTATTTGTAAGACTAACCGCTAGTTGCACGTAAGTCCATTAAATTTAATTCCCCATTAAAAGTAATGCTGTCACTTTCTGATACGGTCCGTTAGATAGAGACAGCATTACTCCCAGAATTAGAAATGAAGTGCTTACGTGCAACTAGCGGTTACACTTGCAGTCTACATTGTTTTGTATTATAATTTAGTAAGGCATGTATTTAATGCGGCAACTAAGTAAAATGAATATAGGTTTTAAAAAAAAATAGAGTGGGTACCATATATAATGGGTTGGCAGCTAATAAGGAGTATCGTAATAAGTAATAGGTAGCATATTAATATATCAGTAATAAGCTCCGTTTTAATTTAAACTAGCATCAAGTTTTTCTTTTGGGAACAGAATTAATATCTAAGCGGAAACTTAATGGCGAAAATAAAATAGAAAATGGGCATTCATAAATAATATATTATTATTGTATTATTAGGGCAGGTTTAGATTTTCTATATAATCTAGTCGTTTCTGGCACTCGCCGGCCGCTGCCGCGGCACCGCTCGCTTCGCTCGCTCGGCTCGTGCGTAGGAAGTCACAGTTTTAACCTAACCTAACCTAACCATAAAAAAAAAAAAACCTACTCTAACTAGACTGGTAATATATTATCTTTGCCACCCTACTAACATTATTAGTCGCCAAGTCATTATTTATAGCTCCTCGCCTAATATTTTATTTGACTGGTATAGTTTATTTGCTACCTAAACGCAGCTGCTAGTTTTTAGTTTTTATAACACCTTTAATTTTGAACCTTACATAATATAATAGTCGCGAAAATATTTAATCGCTGGCAAGTTATTTTATTTGTTGCAAACATTTTGTCGACTTTTAAGTTATTAGTCACTCGGAAAATAATAAGCTATTTAGTAATCACATACTTACCAAAAAAATATTTTGTTTTACCCAAAAAAAATTACCACTATTCTTTAGAACCCATAGCAGATCAAGGGCCCCTCGATTGAATTTGCTAGGGGCCCCGCGCTTGCTTAGTCTGGCACTGTACACTTTACTGTACACTTTACCAATCTTATTGTTTTTCTATTGCAAGATCACACACACGTCACAATCACATCATGGTTGGGTTACATCCGATTTAACTATTAATGCGAAGCGTAGGTAGTCAAACAAGTAGGCGAAGACTGGCCTTTGACCGCTGGATCAAACTACAAATTCATGTAAGTACTTAAATCCAACTGTTCCTTACGCTGCTTGTAATAAGGTTCAATATAGATTGTGGACTGTATGAGATAATAAAAATAAGTGTCGTCGATTCAATGTTTCAATGCAGACTAAATATTCATGGCTTATGGTATTGTAAATAGTCTTTCTTAATCAATCTCAAAATAATTGAATATACCTACATTTACAACATTAAACTTAACCAAAAAATCCTAAACTACTTATGATGAGAATTAATGACAATTTCACTAAAATCACTTCATGCCTTAATTATATAAAATCATAATTATTTACTGTTCACTGGTAGAAATCATAATTTAGTGATACATCTTTTAGTTACAGGGTCCCCACTTTTGACGTTGTAAACCATTGTAAACCATCTGGTCCAGGATGCTTTGCCATAATGCGACCAAGCAACCACTTTCCTGGTGGCAGATTGTCTTGTTTTATTAAGACAATGTCATTAATTTCAAACTCTTAGCTCTTAGCCTGTGTTTTATCCACTTTGGCCTCTGTTGTAATCTAGAAAGATATTCATTCTGCCATATTTGCCACAGTTCTCTCAACAGCCTCTGTGTCTTCCAGCGAGACAAATGGTTTAAATTAACATCTCGCATGTCGGACGTAGGAACTATAATACTTCTCCTATTAAAAAACCGGCCAAGTGCGTGTCGGACCACGCACAATGAAGGGTTCCGTTGTTGGGATGAATTTATCTCAAAAACAAATTTAACATTGTACTTAGATGAAAAACATGTTCTCACTTTTAACCATATACGCCACGGGCAATTTTCCAACTGGAAATGTAAGTTTGTAATTGCATTTTTTTTTGTGATATGTCTACAAATTGTAGATTACGGACTTTTCCCTTTACTTGTGCTGTGAGACCTTGCTTCTTGCCAAAGTTCATGTTTATAGGTCAACGGGAAGTACCCTATAGGTTTTGATTTGTTTGCTAGTATCAAAACATGTCGCATAGATCGCCATATTTTTTATTGCGTTGACTTGGAAGCTTGATTTTTTTAGAGCTTTATGGGACCATAGACGTACGTATTTGATATTAATTTCAACTTGATACCTCCACGCGTTCCTGAGAAAAAGGGTCTTGACAGACTGACAGGCAGACAGACGGACTACGTAGTGAATTAACGTAATCCTATAAGCCTTATAGGATCACTTCGTTGTCCGTCGGACACGGAACCCTTATAGTATAAGGGTTCCGTTTGTTCCTTTTGAGGTAAGGAACCCTAAAATGACCAGCTGTCAAGGGATTGATAGCGTCAACGTTAATATGATCATCTACAGGACATAGAGGGCGTGAATTTAGGCAGGATTCGATCTCACATAGAAGAGTTGCCATTTCTTCATATGTGAAGTTCTTCGGTCCAGCGCTGGGGCTTTGTCTCGCATATGGTCGCAGCAGTATGCTGATCGGTGGCCGTTTTGCGTGAATGCGGCGCATATTTTCCTAGTGTTCTTTCTTTGCGTCATGTTTACTGCAAATAAATGTATTTTCATGCTTTTTTTTTTCGTTAAGATGCGTTTCATGTGGTACTTTAAAGACTTCACACCTGCTTCCCACAGTCCACCAAAATTCGGGCTGTAAGGCGGGATGAAGTGCCATTGAGTGCCGCCTAGCACGAGAGAATCTGCTACTTGACCCTTGAACTCCAACTTAGCAATTTAGCATTATTCCAATCCTCTACTAGATCCTTGTTAGCTCCGATGACATTTCTACCCTGGTCGCTCCACAAATGATTGCGTCTACCTCTTAGCGACGAAACGTCTGAAGGCTCCAATAAAAGCTTCCGAGGTAAGGTCACCGGCCAACTCGAGGTAAACGGCCTTGGTACTCAAGCATATGAATATAGAAATATATGCCTTCATGGTTCTGCCTCCTCTTCCTTTTGATAATAGAATTGTGTATGGGCCAGCAAAATGTACACCACTGTGCAGGAAAGGGCACAACTTGATGGTGTAACTTTAACACGAGCAAGGTATTTTGAGTTGAGTTTCAAGTCCCATTATTTGAGTTCTGAATGTGGCTGACACTCTGGCGCAAACTAAGCATTTGTGTTTATGCGGTTTCACCGCATTCTTCGCTTTTACGATCCAATATTTCGATCTCAAATAACTGAGCATGTACCTACAATAGTACACCTCCATGGAGTGTTCTTTGATGTGCATCGGCAATTAATTTACTAAGAGCGTTTTACTGTCCAAAATAATAGGATGATATCATTACTAAGGTTGGAGGTCTGCTACCAACTCGTAGTATTTTCTCGTCATCTATGAATGGATTCAACGATTTTAGATGACTTTTCTGTTTCACTTGTTTAGATCTCAAAATTGTTTCTATTTCTTCTATAAAACTTTGATTCTGTGACTTTCTTATACATATCTTCAATGCGTTTTCTAACTCTTCTCTAGTGACATCTTCTAGAATAAATCATCAATTTTCATAATTTTTAAAAATCTTTTTCATTACCTTTACTAATGTTTTCTGTAATTTTTGTACATTACTAGTTCTAAATTTAAAACCGGCCAAGTGCATGTCGGACCACGCACAATGAAGGGTTCCGTGGTTGGGATGAATTTATCCCAAAAACAAACTTAACATTGTAGTTGAAAAACATGCTCTCCCATACATCGATATACGTTACGGTCAATTCTTCAACTGCAAATTTAAGTTGGTCGACTATTACTCGTTAACTTGTGAAGCCTACTTAGCTGTGATAGTTTTCCTTTTAATTTCGTTATATATACTATTGCCATGAATTTTTTCACATATCCAAAACCAACCATTTAGCTGGCTGGGGGGGGGGGGACACTTGACTCTAACAAAAACTAGCACTTTAAAGCACTTTATTACCCAAACGGATCCCTTAATTGAAAAATGGTTTTCCCAAACCCACAATATTTTTGAACGGCCTATCCAACGATACCCCACACCATGGAATAGACGAGAAAAAAAAAATATCATCCCCATTTCACGTGTAAAATAAAATTATATTATAAAAAAATGGTAAAATAAAATTATGAAAAACATTTTTTTTTAGGGTACCTCCCACCCTAAAAAAAAATGTTTTTCATAATTTTATTTTACCATTTTTTTGGCATGATTAATATGTATACCCATGCCAAATTACAGCTTTCTAGGACTAAGCGTCTCTGAGCTAAGCTGGCGACAGACGGACGGACGGACAGACAGACAGACAGACAGACAAACGGACATGGCGAAACTATAAGGGTTCCTTGTTTACTACGGAACCCTAAAAATTCTGTCTTCTACTTCTGGTACTGTATTTAACAAAACTTTTGTTTGTCTTGTCTCTAAATTTGTTTGACTTACGTCTGGCCTTCTAAATTGCACATTTCTTTCCAAGAGAAACCATAATGAATGAGTTCTCTTGCAGTTCTAATATTGTTGTGCGTCGATTTTCCTCAGAGTGAACATGATATGACTGTTGCTTAAGTTTTCTAATAATTCTACGACACGATTCACCACAAAAGCCTTCCATCGATTAGGCTCGCCAACAAGCCAGGACAAAACTATGGATGAATCAGTCCATGCGTAGACTTGTGTGGATGGTATTCTCATAGCCTCAGCAGCGTGATGTATCAACTTTCACAGAAGTAATGATCCCGCATATCTCCAGACGAGGCACAGATATTGTTTTTACTGGGGCCATCTTGGTTTTCGCAGCGACAATGCTCGTTTTGATGGCTCCGTCTGAATCTATAACTCGAGAATATACAACTAATGACATGGCGTGCATGGATGCGTCGCTAAATCCATGAAGTGTAATATTAGGCTTTGCGGTATTATGCCATCGTTTGATCTCGATGCTATTGACATGGTTTAATTTAAATCATTTCGAATATCCAACCAATGCCTTTCTAGGTCATCACCTACATGTTCGTCCCATCCAATGCCTTGTAGGTTTATAGCCACAACCTCTGTACAAATATTTTGGGTTTAATAATACAGGTGCGATCCCGCCGGGGGATCGAACAGTCGTTGTAAATCAGCTAGAACTGTGCTCTTTGTTGTGACCTTTGAAATAGGAGTTAGTTTCAAAGAGTACTGAAATTCATCATCACCTAAATTCCAAGCTATTCCTAAGGCTTTACAGTTCCTTCATTTTGATTTCTAAACTTGCCATACCCGATCTGTCGTTGGTTGTTGTTTTGGTAATCTCAGTAGTCAGTTGTTTGCTTAGGTATTACGTAAGCGAGCCACTCCGTGAAAAATTGTACCGTTACTAAGTGGGACAAAAAAGACAATACAATTAAAAAAAAAAGCTTTCTTTTCGATTCGATGCAGCATTTATCTGAGTTTCAGAAAACTATACTTACTTATATTATTTATCTAAATATAATATAATTCTTGAAGAACGAAGCTCGATATCACAAGTCACTCGAAATATCTTTAAAAACACCAATCTGTCCAAAATTGTCCAAATGCAATGAACGCGTATTTACATTGATCATCCTTATTTACAACATTTTTTTGCACTCAACTCGGCGTAGGAATGCGGTCACATTATCACTTGATATATCCGACTGGTTTGGACCAAAATGTTCATTATACAGCTTTTATTAAGGTTCAATATAGTTTGTAATAAGGTTCAATATAGATTGTGGACTCTATGAGATATAAAAATACGTGTCGTCGATTCAATGTTAATTCAGTCTAAATAGGCATGGGTAGAACACCAACAATGTACCTACGTAAGTTTGTAGTTAACATTATTATTTAAGTATAACGCCTTGTGGACTGATCACTTGAAATCCCAGCACAAGCTATTTAAAGGTCAAAATATAATAACTTACCCTTCTGTCGAGGCTGTAACTATTGCCACTTTTCCTTTAAACCTACCATTATGTGCTTCTCGGGCACTTAAATTATACGGGTTCAGCTTAATCAAATTGCTTGGCTTTGACATGATTTTAATTGTATGAAACATAATAAAGTTTCGAGCAGCCTACGCAGCGCGCAGTAAAGTTCACGGTGCAAAAAATACTGTACTGTACAGAATGTTTTCGAGCGTATAATGACTGATGTAGGTAATCTCGAAATAAACATTTATCTGTAAGCGTTATGTTAAATGGTTTATGATACGTACAAAGTGATGATAAAGCACTGATAAAGTTATCTATTTACAGAATTTCTGCAAACTTGATAACAAAAAAATTTGAAGCCGGTCCCTGCACCCTAATTGCGTAACACAGTTTGAATCGGAATCGGAATGATTTTGAAGTATATTACTAATCCATTGCTTCATATGAAGCAATGGATTAGCAGTCCTCTAATAGTGCAGACAAATTTTTCTAACATATGTTAGAAAAATTTGTCTGCTCAACAGTGTAAATAACGCAATGAATGTTGTTGAACTGTCAAATTGAAACCGATTCCTACTAATAGTGTGTTACGCAATTAGCCCGCAGTGTCCACCACAATAACATAATGCTAGACACACACTACTCACAGACTCACTACACGTGACGGCGATGTGCGTGCGAGTCGAGTTTGTTTCGCCATTTCTTCTCGGGTAGTCAGATAAGAAATTTCGACTCCATCTAGCTTATTTTTTTAATAAGACGTTTAATAAGTGATTCCGATACCCTATTTACAGAATAAACGATTTAATTTTTAATTTCAATTGATTCGAGTAACTCGAATCAAATGGTAATAGAATCAAATCGGGGTTCTTAACAACTCGAATCAACTCGGTCGATCGAACGCAGTCGGCGGACTCAGCGGCGGCGGCGGCTCAGCTTGGCTCGTCTCGCGATCTACTGCTGTAAGCTGCACGTCACGTCCGTCGACTCGGTCGACTCGCATTTGCTGACACTGACCTGCAACTTCCAAAATCGTAAGAATTTTTTAATTTTGCGGGTAACAGCTGCGGATTCAAGGGGGCTTTAGTTTAAGCGTAATGCGTAAAAACTCAATCAAAAGAATGCTTTTGTGGTTTTAAAGCAACAGATTTTTTTTAACTCGAATGACTTCAGCAGTCCTCTAATCAAAAACTGCTGGCCCTGTTGCAGAGGTAGAAGTGACTAGTGACTCCGATGATCCCATTCTTTTGTAAAATAAATAAGTTATTTTTTAATTTATTTCACTTTTCACCACTTCCTAAAATTCCTAGCCTATTTATAGTTTTGCAACTAACTAGCTACGTGTTCCACGCCGCTCGTCTGGCAACCCTGCTACTACTTAGTCTGTGGTTTGACCAGTTTGTATAGTACGTATCAAACTATAGGGCGGCTCTGAAGTGCGCTACTCGTTGCGCAGTACCCCAACCCTCACCCCCGCTGACACATAAATTCGTTACTGCGCACAGACTCGCCTCATGTTTCGAGTCGCCACAAAGTTTGAATCCGGCTGTACTCACTATCAATATTCATTCTGAGACTCATCGGTCTAGGGATGCAAGAAGTGCCAAATAGTATCGATATTTAAAAAAAAAATGATATCGATTTCGATATATCGAAAATAAAATCGATTTCTGTGAAATTTTCTAAAAAGTATATGTACAGACGCCAGCAGGTAAAGCTACCCGAAACTGTCAAATTTTCCCAATCAACCTTGAACGTTAAAATGAAGCGATAAAGTTGAAAATCTATTAAAGAAATTTGACAGATTGTAGTAGCTTGATGTGCTGGCGTCTGTACTTTAAGAAATTGTATTGTTTTTTTTTTTATTCATAGAAATACCAAGCTAGAAACATAATTTCTGGTTGCTATTGGAAATATATCGTATTTGATACATTTTCGATGGTTCCCTATCCATTTGCATAAAATTTTAAGACCTAATATAACTTAGCATAATTTTGTTTGGCATAATTATATTTTCGCATAATATAAATACGCATAACAGCTTACGCATAATTTTTTAAGCATAATTTCTCTAAGCATAACATTCTAAAGCATAAATTTATTAAGCATAAAGTTCTAAAGCATAACTTTTTTAAGCATAATATCCTAAAGCATAAATTTATTTACGCATAATGATATGCAAGCAAGCATACAGCATGCAAGCAAGCATGCAAGCAAGCATGCAGCAAACAAGCAAGCATGCAGCAGGCAGGGTTTCTGTCACGGCTCCGGCGCTGCGGGCCTCCGGCGGCCCCACGCGCCTACGCGATTTTAAATTACACTCTAGGGGTAGGACAAACAAGACTACGTGGAGTCAGTTTTGCAGCAATTCGGTTCTGTCACTAACTTTTGTTGCACAGCATATAAAATTTTTAACCAACAATATTATTTAATTGTTACAGAAACTATAGCAAATTGGTTTGATCAGAATTATGTATGGGGTACTACAAGTTCGCCACCACCATTTCCACCCAAAGTCTGGAGTACGTATCTACTAGAAAAGGAAAATATACCTAGGACACAAAATCATGCACAATAGATTTGCACATTTTGTGGGAAAACACCATCCTGGATTTTATTTTTTGGCAAAAAAGATCGTTCAAGAAATAAAACATCAAACCATTGAATTAGATAAACTCGATGTCGGAACATCGCTTATACCAAAAAAAAAGAAAAAATACACGGACAAAACCAAAAGAATTGAAAAAATTATAAGTAAAAAAGATGAGTATACTTCTAAACAAGCATATTTACAAGCAATTGCTAAAAATATACACCTAAAATAAATATTTATACATAATTAAGGACCACTGTTTCAATCAGTTAACTTCTATCTGAGGAATAACCGCCATATTTATTTCTCATAATAGAAGTTAACTGATTGACATATTTTTTTATACAAAAACTGTCATAACATCTAATATATTCTTCAGGTAAAAGTTATCTCGCGATTGAAAAATCGTTTAAGTTACATAATGTTATGTATAATAAATCATTTGCATGAAAATTGTTTTTGTTATTTATATTAATTGTATGCCTAAATATTATTATGCTAATAGTCATTAGGCCTACTAACGTTATGCTAATAGTCATTAGGCCTACTAACGTTATGCGAATCAAATTTATGCCAAAACAAATTAGTCTTTAAGATGATTATGCCAACATAAAATGTATGTCTAAAAAAATTATGCCGAAGTATTATTATGCCAAAACAAATTGTGCCAAAATCGTTATGCCGAAGTATATTAGGACAAAGAACATTATGCGATAAGAAGGGATCCCATTTTCGATACTTGATATTTTATATCGATGTATCGAAATAATAGATATCGCTGAAAAATATCGATATATCGAACAAAAAATATCAACATATCGATATTTTTTCTACAAGCATAGTATGGTTGACGTAACGACGGTCACTCCACTCATCCCAAAGAGTAGAGTAACGACTCATCCATCCACTGCTCAGTCAATGTCAGGTGTCAGCTGATTCTTTCTATTCTGTCTGTGGGTGTCCGGTGTCAGTGTCAGTACTCATCGGATTTGGCATGTCGTCTGTCACGTTATCACGTACGTACGTGACGTTACGACGACCGACGTCCGACGGGAAGAACAATTTTACAATAATCTTCGGGAAGAAGGGGAAGGCTTTTTTGTTAGAGCTTGGCTAGTACAAGACAGATTCATAACATAAAGAAGAAAATGTAGGCATGTACTTAATATCTATAAATAATAAATGCTATCTAGACTGACTTTTTAGTATTCCTAATAAAATTCATTGATTAAAAATACAAAATGAAACATCGTTGACATGGCGTTTACTTTTAGAAAATATTATTATAAATATACAAAGTGTATAGTGGTATCAGTGTTACTTGCTTTTTTTGTACATATTTTTATCGCAGTTAGTTTATTTCCGTCTATAAATGATAATTTATTGAAAAAGAATGGATATGTGTCCACTGCTCGACAAGTGGTGGATGAAGTTTCGGCCAGGAAGAACAATATTGGTTATAGTGATGATGAAGACTTATCCTCAAATAATAAGAATCACAACAAGCTATTGACATATCTAAGGCTAGAAGAACTGGACTTCAAACCTCCTTGTGAAATAAAGAGTAGAGAAGCTATATCTGCTATTCACCGTGCTAAAACACAAAATTGCAAACAGCAATTAGTCAATAAAACATGCCTTATACAAAGTGGACATTTTTATTCAGAAAAATTACCTAATGGTTGCCTTCGCGGACAGACAACTTATGGGAAATACCTGGGATGCTATGCAGATGAGAAGAAATTGAGATTGCTTACAGGTTTCTATGGCAATTATGCAAACACTAATTCACCAACTGCATGTTTGGATATATGTATACAAGCTGGATTTCTGTATGCTGGAGTTCAATATGCGTAAGTTTATAACCACATAAATACAAATAATGTGCTTATACAAAATCTATGTGCTTATACAAAATCTATTAAACACTTTAACACTTGGATAAACAAGAATTAGTCTAATTACATGGCCATAATTAGACTAATTCTTGTTTATCTAAGTGTTAGTGTTTAGTAAGAAGACTGTTTGATTCACGAGCCACTCACCCTCAAAATTTAATACTAGTAAAAAAAAATATGAGCCACCTTGCACAATGAGGTTTTGGGATATATAAATTATAAAATTTGTTGCACTAGTTTGTTTTAAATTAAATGGACCTTGAGTTTCCTTAATACACAAATGAAAAACATGTAATCAATATTTTTCATGTTATGGGCATTATCAGCTATTAAATGCCGACTACTACTTTAATTAACAAATACATGTATTACTGATATATTTATCAGGTCAGAGTGTTTCTGTGGAGAAAGTCTACCACAGGCTTCAGCTGCTGTTGCTGATCATATTTGTGACATGAAATGCCCTGGAAATACAACTCAACATTGTGGAGGTTACTTTACAATGAATATATATGAAACTGGTTTATCTAGTAAGTTATTTTAATTTAATTCAGTAGTTATAATTTGAAATGTAATCTTAAAACTATTTAACAAATGAGAAACAAAAGTACAAAAAAGATGAAAAATAAGTTATAAGCTTTCTAAAATGATCTGTTAGACGGCAATAACAAGCGGTTATATCACAGCTTCTCAATGTGGTAATAACTTCATTCACACCATTGCTAAGCATTATTCTTTACACCAACCTTATTTCATACATATTTTGACAAGAACAGGAAATACTGGGTATTTCCAAAACTTGTTCTGTTGATTTTTTTTTAACACATATTTAGTATGTTCTTTTTTGCAATAACATTTGTTTGAACATAAAAAAAAAACAATTATTAGGGATGCTGATGAATCATCAGTATCCCTAATAATTGATTTTAAAAATATACTACATTTTCATACAATAAAAAGTATATGAAAATGTAATGTATAAATGTATTCTAGCTTAGTTTTTGTTTAGGTACCCAATCCTCTTTAGGGGTCATTCATTTTACTCATCATCATAAACACTTTTTTACTAAAGTAGCAACCCTGAAATGAAGTCACGAAAAAAAATGGTGTCCCATACATTTGTGTTCACATAACAGGTTGGTCCCATAGTAAATGTAAGGTCCAGTCAGTGGTAGTAGGCACGTCGCACATACAGTATACAGGGTGACAAGGAAATACGACCTACTCCTCGAAAGGGGTGATACTAGAGCTCATTAGCAATAAATTAAATCCAGCTAACTAGGGGTCAAAACTGAATGCAACGATTTTTTTGAAATTTTCTGATTTGTTACCAAAAATAATTAATTATGAAACAACTACTGAACCCTAAACATTTTACTTTTCTGTTCTTTTTGTTTAATTGATACTTTTCTGAAAGCTGAAAAAGGAGTGATCATTAAAAAAAAAAATGCTTGCCCAAAACTTACATAGGTACCTAACATCAGAAATAAAATGTGTTTAGTAGCAATCATTTTTAATGATTGTATTTTTCCCGAAACAGAAGTATGATTGGAAAAAAAATTGTCATGACCAGTCATAACAGTTGGCGTACAAATTAGTAAAATGACTAACTGGTTGCATAAGCTTTCCAAAAAGGTACAAACGTTAATAACTTTCCCAGCGGTTTTTCAAAAATCAGCAATAGCGCGCTGTAGGTGGGTCAGTTTTAATTTTGATTTGTAAATTAAATTCAGGTCGAAAAGTAAACAGTGTAGATTAGTGAATAAAAAATTAATGTAATTTGATATACTTACCTAATTTAATACAAAAAAAAATACAGTAAACAAAAAATATAAATCCTGTTCAAATTGGCTGCCATTGTTGCATAAGCATGCACGCAGCCTACGACGCACTTCTGAACTCACTGTCACTCGCGTTGAAAGTGAGGTTTTTATGTGTTCGTCAGCTGCCAAAATACCCTCCCTCAATTCTTCAATGGTTGTCGCTGGTGTAGGGTATACTAAGTCTTTGCCACACCACACTCCCTTTATTTAATTTTTGGTCTCCTATTGGTAATGGATACCACCTAAGGAAAGCCAATTGAGTAGGTACCTACTCAAAAGTTTTATGGACCTTTGGTTTGCCTTTTTCGGTCTTTTACCACTGAAACTCTCAAATGAAAGTTGTCAAACAAAATGTTTTCCTTTGGGATAAGTTTTTCCTAAACTGCAAATATTTGCTGTACATACATGTGGGTATTTTGGAAAACCCTTGCTAGCGAGAGGTTTCAAAAAATCTTTCTGGACTACTGTAAACGGGACATCCTGTATAATTATATTGTTTTTAAATGTATTGGCAAATGTTAAGTGTTCATATTTTGATTTACAGAATTTAAGCCGAGGGTACCCAAAACAGCGAGCATTAAAAAAGAGCCCATTCAAATTGTGTTCCTATTGACGCTGAATGGGCGTGCATTGAGACAAGTACATCGACTGATTAACGCTTTGTACAGAAGCAATCATTACTTTTATATACATGTTGATAAGGTAAGTCAGGTTTTTAATTCGGCTAAATAGGGAATATGCAAGTATTTCAAAACTTTGTCATTATCCAAATATTATACATTGTAGTGGAATTAAAAACTGATGGGGTTAAAAACTGAAAGCTCGTCATAGGTGGCAGCACTGTTGCTAGTCTAGAAACCGCCTGTATGTGTTTACTGTTATGTTGATCATAAATTAAACGAAAACTAGAAAATAATGTATGCAACTTGAAGTGTAGCACAATTAAAAGACGAACTAAGGAAAAGGGAAGGGTTTACCACTAGTAAAAAATGCAGCTTTAGTGAAAAGGTAAATTAATTATGAACATGATTGGTAATACTAGAGGCTTATGGCAGAAATTACCTGATCAGAGTGGAAGACCAACTTGAGGATTATCTTCTAACATTCCTGTACTGGAAAGCTTCATAGATGTTAATTCTAGCACTGATCTAATATGATGCAATATTAGATGAATCTGAGCAAAGAGGTATATTAATTAATTAAGCGTCAAAGAAGTCGCTTGTTTACAAAAAATGTATAGATATATTCTTGGACTAGTGATAGTATCGACATCCGAAGTGAGGATGTGTCAGTTTTTATCCCCATTTCATATTTATTTTTCATTTTTATGGTTCCGTAGTAAAACCTTTAAAAAACCCAAACCCCCTTATTACAAAACAAGGTTTATCTTCAGACCCAGGTTTAAAACATGGAGCCATTATTGAATTTCGAACTTTATTCCGACTATGGTAAAGATCCTTAACACAAAACTGACAACTTAGTACAGTAACCGGCACGAGTCGTGAGCACAAACTGTCAGCTGCGCGGTAGTTAATTTTTCGGTCTCTTTGGCGAAATGAAGAAGCCAGGGGGCGCCGAGCTGTAGGCGATTGGTTCATCAGTCGATACTCGTCGTTTATTGAACTCTCGCGTGTCATTCGGCTACTGTACACTTTCGTGCTATTTTAGTGACTTACGTTTTCGATTTAAAAAAAGTATAGTTTTGTTATTATTAATATTATTGTCCTTTCAAAATATATATTTGGGACAAAGATATTCTGTAATCCAATCGAAATAAAGACACACTACCTTAAGAATATGTTAGATTTACAAAGTATTTTGGTATTACGTTTGTATGAACTACGCATGCTACGCCGGGCCCTTAAAGTGTTATTTCCTATTGACGAGTACGGTGTAGTTGACCATACTAAGAGCTAGAAAATATTTAAAATTCATAACTTAGTGAGTGGTTAACCTACCAAACCCTGAAAGAGAAAGTTTTTTAATAGCATTACTTTTTTGTTTCAGCGCCAAGATTATTTGCACAGGAAACTATCTGCCTTAGAACAGTTTCCAAATATTAAATTAGCCTCAAGTAGATTTTCTACCATATGGGGTGGTGCATCTTTGCTCAAAATGTTACTGGCAGCTATGAAAGATTTTATGGCGTTGGGATGGAAATGGGATTTTGTTATAAATTTGAGTGAAAGTGATTTCCCCATAAAGTCATTAGAAGAATTAGAAAACTTCTTGTCTGCAAATAAAGGTCTTAACTTTGTGAAATCACATGGACGAGAAGTGCAGAGGTTTATCAAAAAACAGGGCCTTGACAAAACATTTATTGAATGTGATACGCATATGTGGCGAGTTGGTGAAAGGAAGTTACCAAGGGGTATAGTAATAGATGGTGGAAGCGATTGGATTGCGTTGTCGCCAGAATTCGTTTCATATGTAGTTGGGAAACAAGATGAGCTCTTAACTGGATTGGATGTAATATTTCAACATACTCTGTTACCAGCAGAGTCGTTTTTCCATACAGCATTAAGAAATTCTCATTTTTGTGATTCTTATGTCGACAACAATTTGCACGTTACCAACTGGAAAAGAAAATTGGGGTGCAAATGTCAATATAAACATGTGGTTGATTGGTGCGGGTGTTCTCCTAACGATTTCCGAACTGAAGACTGGCCGAGAATTCAAAATACTCAAGACCGCCAATTATTTTTTGCTCGCAAGTTTGAACCTGTAATAAATCAAGAAATAATAAACAGAGTAGAGAAATATATTGGATTTAAGGATCATTATTTGATGCCAAACTTAGAGGCATATTGGCAAAGTATATATAATATAGAAGATTTGACAGCTAGTTCAGATGACTTAATGTTAACTCACGCTGGAAGTATTGCTCGACATAACGCAAGAATCCTGTTAGAAGAAGGTTGTCTAATAGAACCCGATGAAATTATTGAAATTAATTCATACAATCACGCAGATACTTATAAGGGAAATTTAATATTACATAAAGCAATTGTACATGATCACATAGAAATATTAATAGAGACTTGGTATAAACCTAAAAAACACATAGAATTAAATTTCGAAAATCCTTATGTAGATAATATTAAATTGTTTAAAGTAAGTTCTGACTATGATCAGAAAGAAATGACATTTAAAAATTTTGCAAATGTTTTAGGTCCTTTGTCTGAACCTATTTTACTTTATGAATTTTCAACTCAATTAGATACAAATGAAAATTTTACTTTAATTTGGTTAGATCCTACTGGAGCCATTGGTGATGTTAATATTATACATGTAGATGAAAACAATCTTACAAATTTTATAAAACCTAACTTAAAGACACCGCTTTTACCTGGAATTTGGAAAGTAGGCTTATTTGAACAAAATAGAATAATAGTAGCAACTAAGTTTCTTATATCACCGCTAGAATATTTCTCTGGTAAAGACTTGTCACATCAAGAATCTAGTATAATTCATAGTGGATCTCAAAATTCATACAAAATTTTTTCAAATATAAAACCAAAGAACTTTCTTCCTGGTTATGAAGAGAGTATATTGTTACAAAAAATATCTCAGTCAAATATCCAGAGAATAAACCAAGACTTAAAAGAATGGGTAGATGGACTAAGTTTAGAGTTTTATAATGTATTAGGGTCATGTATCATGTTGAATAATGAAATCAAAGATAAATTAATATGTGGACATCATAAATTTGAAAACTGTATTTCAACGCAGTGGAGTTCCTTATCACCGGATCCTAAAGGTACAATAGGAAAACTAAATAAGATAAATGGGCGAATGGAAAGAGTATGACAAATAATGGTTTCGCAGTTTTTTTTTGTTGTTTTTTTTATTGTTAAAGGTAAACTAATATTGCAGGAATCTACCTGCCTAGGGTTGTAATGCACAAAAGGTAATTTTAGTAGGTACCCGTTCATACACGGCAGAAACCTTGCGGTTACCTCTTCACGATTATGAAAATGCACATGTAAATAAGAACCGAGCGGCAACCGGGCGGTTGCGAGTTGACGCCGTGTATAAACGGCTACCTAAGCTGTTTCGCGACCAAAGATGTGCGGGGATGCAGTGTGTGAGACCCACTAATACAATCACTTGTTTTTTGCAATAGGTAATAAATGTTTTTTTAAGATGAACTAAGCAAATAATTATGTATAAGTGATCCCAATCTAAGCAATTAATGATCGTAGTTTACTTCATTATAAGATAAACATTACCCAGACTTAAACCGGACAGCATGGTTGGCGCAGTGGTTAAGCGATTGACAGCTGCGCTGCGTGTCGCGGGTTCAATTCCCGCACGGAACAAATATTTGTATGACCTACAAATAGTTGTTCCGGATCTGGCTGTTTGTGTATGTGAGTTTAAATGTTTGTAAACTAACCCACAAGCCCACAATACAGGAGAAATTCCTAGTGTGGGGCAAAGATAATTAAAAAAAAACCGTATCGTCTATAGTCATTGCATAACTCCCTACCTGCTCCCCTCTGCTGCCGTCATCATCAGCCCGGGCGGTAGGAACTTGCACTTACACTATATCTTGGATTTGGGACCTAGGAGTTGGGAGATTTATGTAATAGGTCAATGACGAATAATAAATCTTTTTTGTTTTAAAGTGAAATACATTATTATTACTATTCTACCTTATAAAACGTGTCCCAGAAATCAACGTCAAGCCGAAAACGGTCAATAGGCCAGTGACAGTTCTTAGAAAAATATAAAAAAAAATCTTAGTCATGTACTTTTCAAATTTTATGGATTCAAAAATAAATCTCAAAAAGTGACACCCTGTGATGATCTTTCAAGTCCTGTGACTACAAATATTAACTTTTCGTCAGTTTTTTTTCTGTGACGTAACCATGAATAACCCTTCTGTAAATGACAGTTAAAAGTTAAAACATATCTACCTCAGTTTTAAATAAAATGTTAGATTTTTGCCCAACATTGAATTCAAAATTATTACATCACCCAACTTTAACCGCGTGTAGTGTAAAAAAAATATACTACACTATTTTGGCAAGTAACTTTAAAAGATGGCGTGTTTAGTCTGGAGTCCAAAATGGTAAGCCACTTACTAATTGCTACTTCTTAATTGAGGAAAACAAAATTATTTGTTAGTTTCAGGTGCGTTTGAAATAAAATTCAGTTGTTGGATTTCTTTAGTTATAATTTTTATTAAATCAGATTTTCCATGTTTATAAATGTTCGAACTGTTCGCCTTCAGTTGCAATGCAAGCTCTACATCTCTTTAAAAATGATCGCGTAATAAGACGGGCGTGTCTTCTCGAGTTGATGGATTCAGCGGCTTCTGCAATTCTTTGGCGCAGCTCGTCTAAATTTTGGATTGGTTTAGAGTACACGATATCCTTTATCGTACACCAGTAAAAGAAATCTAAGGGGTTTAAATCGGGTGAACGGGCAGGCCACGAAATTGTACCACCGCGCCCAATCCACCTATCGGGGTATTCCCGATTGAGAAACTCACGTACTGTTAGAGCATAATGCGCTGGGCAGCCATCGTGTTGGTACCACATCCTGCCGTAAATGTTCAGTGGTACTTCTTCCAACAATTCTGGTAATTGGTTTTGTAGAAAGTCCAAATACCCCTGGGCATTTAAGTTCTCCGGCAGCTCGATTGGACCAATAACTTTACCATTCAAAATTCCCGTCCACATGTTCACTTTAAACTGGTACTGCGATCTGTCGTGATCGTGAAATATTCAAAGAAATTGATATTCTGACTGTAGCCTCTCAATATATACTTGAAAATCTATTATATGTACACAAAAATAAATCAAACTTTAAGAAAATGTCCGATATTCATAGTTTAAATACCAGGAATAAACACAATCTTGCTGTACATCGCACTCGCCTCCACAGAGTAGGCAACTCTTTCATGGGTCAATGTATACGCTTTTACAACCAACTTCCTACTGACATTCGGAACTTACCCATTAAACGATTTAAAATCTGTATTAAAACTAAACTTTGTAAAAAAGGGTACTATAAGATTTCTGATTATTTAGAGGACAAAAAAGCTTGGGATTGAGCTGCTCGCTCTGCTAGCCTTGTGATATAACTTGACATTTTAATTATTATGCATGATTTTATATACATATTGACATTGCAGAATATTGTATACAATTTTACATGAATGTTTACTTTGAAAAGTATTATATTTACTGCTTTAATTTATTGTGAATGTGAGCACTATGTGGGTCATTTTTTTTTTCTTTAAATATTTTCCTTTCTTTTCTCAGTTAAGTTTTAATGATGGTCTGACATTTTGAGCGCTTTATGCGGCCTACCCAAATGTCCTTTTTTTGGTACTGTTCGTCGAGTCGTTGAGCTCCTTAAGTTTTGAGTTGAGCTGCACGATTACTGACAAATGCTTACACTGATTGGTCAGGTCCGCTCAAATTTGCGTGGTTCTTTCCTCAAAATACCATTTCAGACACGGATCTACATGGTCCTCACATGATCTGACCAAGATTATGTCTGGACTTTAAAAGAGACTTTGACCCCTGAGTTTGTTTCGCCATTTCTTCTCAGGGGTAGTCAGATAGGAAATGTCGGCTACATCTAGATTTTTTTTTTTTGTTTATATGACGTGTAAAAGTGATTTTAATATCCTATTTACAGAATAAACGATTTCATTTCATTTCATTTTGTCTTCCCGCATCAAATTTGGATTTTCCACGTGCCATTCGTGCAAATTGTGGAGGTTCATGTAACCGTCCTTTTTAAATGTTGATTCATCTGACCATAGAATTTTTTCAAAGAATCGCGGATCCTCTCGGTGCTTCTGCAACATCGTTTGACAAAATCGCACTCTCTCTGGGTAGTCTCGGGGTAGCAGACTTTGTACTCGTCGTACATGGTATGGGTGAAACCGGTTTTTTTTTTAAATACGCTGTGCAGTACTTTTGGGGACTCCTATGCTCTGTTGAATTCCACGTACTGAGATACTTGGGTCTTCTTCAACTGCTTGCAGGACTTCGGCCTCGTAGGGCAATACGGGTCTACCCTCGCTAACCATTTGACTAGGGAATCGACCCTCTGATAGTGACCGATGCACATTGATAAATACTCGATGATCGGGATAACGCACAGCATTTGGGTATCTCTCACGATACATTCTTGCTGCAGCATTGGCGTTGTATAAGCATTCTCCATAAATGAGATGCATGTTGGCGTATTCCTGTGCGGTGTATCGAGATGGCATGATAACACACTTCACAAAACACGGGATTACGATAACAGTGCAGATAAATCCAAATCACAATGCAAATCAAGTCCAATAAACAAAGCCACAGTTGTAAGTACGAAGTCAATACAAATTATACGGAAAGATGCGTAGTAAACGAAAGAGCGTAACGTACTGCAGTATTGCACAATTTACCCCCTAACGCATCCCTGTTTCGCCAGAGTGGCGTCTCTATCTGTTTCACTCACACAGACGAAATAATGTGTCAATCCGTCTCGCTCTTAGATAAAAGTAGCGTCACTATCTATCTCGCTCACACTCAACAAAGTAGCGTCACCATCTATCTCGCTCGCACTAGTCAAATAACGTCACTCTTTGTCTCAATCGAACTTGTATGAAATCCGACTTCTTTAAAAAAAATGTTTTTCCTCAATTAAGAAGTAGCAATTAGTAAGTGGCATACCATTTTGGAATCCAGACTAAACACGCCATCTTTTAAAGTTACTTGCCAAAATAATGTAGTACATTTTTGTTACACTACACTACAGTTGGGTGATGTAATAATTTTGAATTCAATGTTGGGCAAAAATCTAACATTTTATTTAAAACTGAGGTAGTTATGTTTTAACTTTTAACTGTCATTTACAGAAGGGTTATTCATGGTTACGTCACAGAAAAAAAACTGACGAAAAGTTAATATTTGTAGTCACAGGACTTGAAAGATCATCACAGGGTGTCACTTTTTGAGATTTATTTTTGAATCCATAAAATTTGAAAAGTACATGACTAAGATTTTTTTTTATATTTTTCTAAGAACTGTCACGACTTGGCCTATTGACCGTTTTCGGCTTGACGTTGATTTCTGGGACACGTTGTATAAATATCCATAGAGAATAATGTTAGACTGAGACGACTTTAAGCCGTCGTATCTCTGAAAGTACTAACATTTGACCATAGTTTTATTAGTAACTAATGTTCCGCTTAAAAAGCCCTATCCGTAAATCAAATGTTACTATTGAAGGGTGGGCCCAGACCCCATACATATGTTGTTTCCCCACTGCCCTTTGGGATTGGTTCCCTTTTTGTAAAGTCCCTTTACGTCGAGTCTATTGTTTTCGCAAAATATTGCTATTTTCCGCTTTCTTATACCGTTACGTCGAGTTTGGTTAATAGGTACACTCAGGAGTAGTTAATTGATTAGGTACAAACAAAAACTATTCAGCGTAAGTTATACACTTTCTGAAAATTTCGAGTTCAAAAATGTAAACATACTAAAACATTTTTATTAAATATAATTTTATTGACAAATAAAGTCCGATCATAATAATAACTCCAATTGTGCTGTGTTGGCTTCGGCCCCTCGTAAATCTTCCAAAGGTCCGGGACCCCATGGTCCCGCCCGAGTTATGTAAACACATAAAACCCAAGGCTCTTATTCATAAACGTCTTAAAGACCTATTTTAGTTAAAATGCTGCTAAAGTTCGTTTGTCCTTATCTGTCACTTTGACCTTTGCGTTTGTTAGAAAGTGACAAAACCTATTTTAACTAAAATAGGTTTTAGTTGTTCGATAAGTTTTTATGATTAAGACCGTAAGTATATAAAAGTATATAAAAGTATTATTCTACAAAATAAGTACTATAATTATCTACAATCGCATACGATTGTAGATAATTATAGTAGGTACTTATTTTGTAGAACCTATTTTGTAGACCAAGCTACGAAAGTAGTGCAGAGTGTGCAGACCTATTTAAAGGTCTGCACACTCTAGGTTATGAATTGTGTTATGGTGAATCAGCAGCTGTAGCCGGCGAAATTAAAATTTTCTTACGTTTTTTGCAATTTGCAGTGTCAGGTTGTATCTTGGTCAAAATATGATTCGTGACTATAACAGATATGTATTTACAGAAATATAATCATTAGAGTGATTCATACATCTTCGAATTTCGCGGGCAACAGCTGCGGATTCACCGGAAAATAAGTCCGATGATCCGATCCCATAAAGTATAATGACGTAAAGATACTCGCCTGTGATGTTACTGTTGCAATTTCATAGTATTATGAGTTTCACAATTTTAAGTTAAGTTTGAATGAAGCGCATAAGTATTTTAAAATCAAACCAACCATTCAATCATCCTCAGATTTTTCCGCAATTTTACCCATATTAAAACTGACTGTTTCGTAATTTTTACAATATATTTCCTCTTCTTTTGTACGACTCATGAAAAATTTCAAAACAATAAACTAAGCAATTTGCTAATGAATAAGTTTTGATGTTTTCACCCATTTCTTTTTTATTCAAGACCTGTCGCACGTTTCACATGATATTCGTTTATCACACCTTCCAAACAGAAAAGGTTATTAAACGTATTACCTATTTAAATCTTTGGAACAGCCTTTCTTTTGGTGTCCCCTTTAATTGATAATTTTCACCCGACTGAGAAAAACTCTAGCTTGAATTGTTAAAGGAAGGCTTATTACTTATTAATAATTGCAAGCTATATTTTTGATTATTATTCTCAATTACTTATCTAATCTAATAAAGAGAGAAAAGATTTGATTATTCTTTTTGGATGGATATACTCAAAAATACCTGAAAAAAAGTCAATTAAAAAAATCTAAAAACCCGACTGCGTAAAAAGTGAACTTAAAAAGATGGAAACAAGATTTATATAAATTAATACTATAGACAATCCCATGCAGTCGGAGGCATCTTCGGCGCTGACAAGAGGCAAATGTTTCCAGTATACTATAGTAGTCTTTGGGCAAATGATAAAAGTTGGCTTGAACAAAAAAATTGCCAAATCTATAGGTATAGGTAGTTTGTGGTAGCGGAATAAATATGAGTTATTCTTGAACATATTTCTCAGAACTTGGTTGTAACTAAAACACGTTAGAAATCAATCTCGATACATATCAACGAACGGTTGGTATTTCTAACAAGAACGTCTGATTTTTATGCAGAAGTTGGTTGTTAACAATAATAACAAGAACGTGTAAAGGCGTCTACATACCGGGGCGACTTGTCGCGCGACGCGACGCGACACAAAGGCACCGCTCGTCCCGCGACTCGCGGGGCCTTTGTGCCGTGTCGCGTCGCACTGGTATGTAGAAGCCTTTATTTGTATGCAGAACTTGATTCTTTTTTTTTTATTTTTGATTACTCAACTCATTTTTGGATATATAAATAATTGCTTCATAATTTGCAATAAATTACAAGCGTTGTGTCATCGCGCTTCTCTTTCTTTTTTATGCAGTCTGACAGTGACAGCGGTTTACCTGTTGTCAACTTTTGTCAAAATTTGCGCACTGTCTACGTGTCACCGCATCGCCATAGAGGAAAGTTCTATCTGGCTGGCATTGAATGACCTAGACTAGACTGATTCTCAATCATCGCAGGGCGTAGATTCTTTTTTCTGCTAATATTGTTAGTTTTTTTAGCAGAACTTGGTTGTTTTTTATTTTCGATTACTCAACTCATTTTTGAGTAGATAAATAATTGCTTCATATTTTCCAATAAATTACAAGCGTTGTGTTATCGCATCACCTATTTTATGTAATTTGAAAACATTGTAAAAGCCAATTTTATTTTTTTCTCAAACATGCATGGAAATATTGTCATTATTTTCGAAGAAACAACACGCGAAGTAGGTATCGAATTTAGGAATTTACGGTCAAAGAAAATCAAATCCATTGCATGACCGTTTTTCGAATTTGGAACATTACAACGCTCCAGCCTTAGAATAATAACAAGCATAGAAGGATGATTAACCGCTAAAGGCCGGCCGACTAGCAACTGAACTCAATATATTTGCTTCATTTTGACTTATGGAGCCGCTATGATGCTAGAGAAGGACACGTATACAGAAGACGTTTCGAAATTTCGTAGGGTGTCACACTTTTTATTCTGACTAGTGATGTGACCCACAAAATTTCAACGTCGATAGAATTTACAATGACATTATGTTAGAATTCCAAAAATGATAACCGTCTCAATTTGAGGGTAGGCCTTCCAGTCCAGGCGGCGCTGACGTTTTGCACCTATAGATTCCAGATATCTTCAAGACGGCTACCTACAGCTTCTATGTTCCAGTATTTATGACGGGAAAGAGTTTGGAGAAATGTTGAGTAGGTTTGACATCTGTTCGAGGAGTGCGTTTTGACGTCGTTTTTAAAGGAATATTTTATCTGAATAATACACAAGTCTTCACGAATCTTCAGGAAGCAATTTTCGGGACTCTTCAAAAACACTACAACTATATTGAAGCTTTGAGCTTTGTGCTATTTTACATGCTTGCTTAGTTATGTACAGGCCTACTTTACCTAAACGAGAGCCGCTAATTGCTTCCTGTTTTAAAGTTTTAGTTGATCTATTTTTCATCAAGATTACATCACTTTAACGCTTATAACACATTAACTATAAGAATACCTACATAGGGCATGTTACATAACATTGGATTTCATATCAAATACTCTGTCTCCTGAGGTATCTTTAGCAGCTATTTAAATTTCCACTAAAAGGGTATTTCATAGAAAACAGAAAGAATTAAAACTGTTTAGCTTGTTGATTATCCCAAGAACTACTAAACCGACTTTTAAACTAGTTTCTAATTTTTCAAAGATAAAAAGATGATTGGCAAACCAAAATAATAAGATTAACAATCTAAAAAACACGACATACAAACTCAATTAAATGGGCTTTTTCAAAAGACTAAATACATAATAGTTAGGTCCAGGGCTAGGTCTCGGTCTAGGTTACCTGGACGCACTAAAAACTATAAATTACGGCTATAAAGCCCACTAAATTGAGGTTTGTAACGGTCTTACGATTTTATGTACTAAACACTGTTTCACCACTGTTTTTTGTTTAACTATCACTGTTATCATTCCGAATTTAAGTCAATATCAAAAACACAGTAACACTATTTGGTGACGCATCGTCGCGAACATTAACCATTTCACAGTTTCATTACATACAAATGAATTCAAAGTAAAATGCTTGGACTTTGGAGCATAATATATGACTGTGCTTGTCTTTAGGAAATCTATAAAAGAAAAGTATCGACAACATTATTTACATCACTATGTATGATCATGATAAACTCAAAACATTTTCCAAATATTCGCTAATAACTTCTATTGGAATAGATAATACGTCTGGTTTCCGCTGCAAAGCGATTCAGCAACATTTGTTATGTATTCATCAGCTCACATTCAACACAAAATTGAGCAAAAACTTAGCAACGGAAGATCAAATTTTTTTGTTTATTTTCTTTTCGTGATTAATGGGTCTTGCAGCCCCCAACCACACAAGACATTGCTCCACAGCATCCATGCACTCACTTGCACTCACCATTTGTAGTTACTCAAAGAATTCGTGCAATTTAACAGTAGAAATATTATTAAAACATCGAAAAATTGTAAGAGATTACGACAAACGTATAAACAAAGAATACGCGAACAAGTTAAGTACTTCAATGAACGAACTGTCAGACATTGAAGTAAAGTAATATCAAATTTGGTCGGGTTAAAATATACCATTATAACCAAAAGGCATGTACATCTTGTGACATGCCAAAAAAGTAAAACAAAGAGTAAATCATTTATCTCTTTCCCACATCCGTCTTCGTGCCATAAGATAGAACGGGAACAAAAGTAGTTACAGAGTTGTTTTTATAATCATCCTTCTATGCATTTCCTTGTTCTTAGGCTCCAGCAATGTTGTATGAAACGGTGTGCTGGGGTTATTATTACTCCGAAACATGGCAACCAAGGAAGTAACTTATCAAAGGTTTTATTTAAATTTCGAACTGGCTTGCAAATAGAAACTTGTATATTAAAAAAAAAAACACATTGGCGCGTGAAAAATTATCGTTGTTCGTCATTGAATCTGGAATTTATAAATAATTTACATTCCCTGGATTCTTTTGAGAAAAGCACTGTATATGCCTCAGCGGAAAGTATTAGTGAAGTCCTCGCCTACGGCTCGGCCTTCAAACTGAGGAGGGTGACGGTATAAATGAAACGTCCGTATCACCTTTAACTCTCTATTCAATAAACTTATCGCTAGGTACAGTACAACAAAAGACTACACCGCTTTGTTCGTCCCCGTTATGTTGCCAACTGGTGTTGCCAGTTGTGTCAACTAGTGACGAGTGGATGTGGTATCGAGTAGTAATCGATATCGCCACACCACCCCCCCACGGTGTAAAATAACCTCATATTATAAAACTATAAAAATATAAAAAAAAAAATATTTATAATAATTATAAAAACAATTTACATTAATGAAGAAAATAATGGAAAGAAGGGTGGAAAAAGATACATTAGACGTCGATGGGCGTCTTGAAGCGGACATGGCGACCTGAACGAGATACGTAGCTCTTTTTGGGAACTGGATAGTTGCTGTCAGACTGAGATGTAGGTGATGTCCCTTGAGGAGTTTTGCAAGATGATGGTGATGATTGAGGAGTAGTAGAGCCAGTACCTCCTGAATGTGGTGCCTGTTCAATAAATGCTGGCTTCACACGGTCAAGACTCACTTGCGCGTCCCTGTTAGGCAATGCAATTGTTATTGTTTTATCGGTTCTGGTGATGACTCTGTGAGGGCCAGTGTATGGAGGTCTAAGGGATGTCTTCGCGGAGTCGTCACGTAGGAACACATGGGTGGCGTTGGATAATTCCTTGAAGACGAACGCATGACGCTCTGAGTGACGTGACGCTGGCACTGGTTTTATTTGGGCCATGTGGCTCCGCAATGCCGTTGCAAAATTTTGAATGTCTTGTATGTTGCTCGTTGTCGTAGGAGTTACAAATTCTCCAGGTAGACGAAGAGGTTCACCATAAACTAATTCAGCGCATGATGTTTGTAGGTCTTCCTTTAAAGCAGCCCGCATGCCTAGGAGCACTAAAGGTAGAGCGGTACACCAACTACCACCGTGGCACATAAGAGCAGCCTTTAACTGCCGGTGCAGCCTCTCGACCATGCCATTGGCACATGGGTGATAGCTGGTAGTGCGAGTGCGTTGGATAGATGCAGACTTTAAGAGGGACATGAATAAAGCAGACTCAAATTGCCGACCCTGATCGGTGGTAACTATAAACTGTGGACCCCAAAACGAGCTATCCAGCCTGTCGTGAACGTTTCGGCCACTTCTTCAGCTGTAATGCCGATCATGGGCCACACCTCTGGCCATCTGGTGAATCGGTCAACCGCAGTAAGGCAATATTGGTAACCTTTACTAGAAGGCAAAGGGCCGATTATGTCGATGTGAATGTGACGAAAACGATTTGTTGGGGCTGGAAATTTACCTAGGGGCGTGGATGTGTGTCTGGTCACCTTACTACGCTGACATGGTTCACATTCTCGAGCCCATTTGCGACAATCTTTGTTTATTGAAGGCCAAACAAATCGTTCAGCTACCAAGCGTGCGGAAGCTTGCGCGCCAGGGTGGCTGAGGTTATGAAGTCTATTAAAGTAATGGCGACGGAAAGAAGGCGTAACGTAGGGTCGCGGCTTTCCGGTAGACGTGTCACAAATAAGGGTGAGGTTGGTGCCTGGGATGTCGATTTTCTCCAGTTTGAGGGAAGAGTTGGTCTTGACATTCTGTAGTTCTTCATCTGTAGCCTGCTCCTCTGCCAACGCTGAGTAACTGTCCGCGAGGGAAATAGCTTCTATCCTCGACATAGCGTCAGCGACCACATTGTCTTGTCCCTTGATGTGTACAACGTCAGTTGTGAATTG
This sequence comes from Tiliacea aurago, assembly GCA_948098905.1. Taxonomy (NCBI): domain Eukaryota; kingdom Metazoa; phylum Arthropoda; class Insecta; order Lepidoptera; family Noctuidae; genus Tiliacea; species Tiliacea aurago. The sequence goes on from OX402590.1 coordinate 12,182,859, forward strand.
GGAGATGAAGGAGAGCTGGTTGAGCTGAACTGGAGGAAGTTTCTCGCGGCGTTGAGTAAAAGCGTAGATGAGCGGTTTATGGTCCGTGTATATCGTGACATGTTGAACTTCGAGTATGTGACGAAACTGTTGAACGCTTTCATACACTGCGAGGAGTTCACGATAGTACGCGGGCCATTGTGCTTGTTTCTCTGTCAGCTTTTTGCTGAAGAACGCTAAAGGTTGCCATGTGTCGTTCACCTTCTGTTGTAGGCAAGATCCAACCTGTGATGATGAGGCATCCGTAAAAAGTCCCAAAGTGGCATCACTGACTGGGTGAGCCAAGAGAGTAGAATTTGCCAGACTATCCTTGCACTTTGCAAACGCAAGTTCTAAATCGGGCGTCCATGGTACTGGTTTGGCACCCTTCAGGTTGGAAGAGCTCAGAACATTGATGAGCGGTGCTTGTAGTTCTGCGGCGTTGGGGAGAAATCGGCGGTAAAAATTTACCATGCCAAGAAACCTGCGAAGGCCTTGCACGGATTTCGGCAAGGGAAAACTCTGCAGGGCTTCAATTCTCTCCGCAGGAGGGCGCGTGCCGTCCTTGTTAATTCGGTATCCTAGAAAGGTTACCTCATTAGCTCCGAAAACGCACTTGGATGCGTTTACAATGACACCATAGACGGTCAGCCGTTGGAACAAGGTATGCAGATGTTCCAGGTGTTCCTCTGGTGTGCGTGAGAAGACCAGAACATCATCAACGTAAGTGTAGCAGAAGTCGAGTCCCCTTACGACCTCGTCAATGAAACGCTGAAACGTTTGTCCAGCATTTCGGAGACCGAACGTCATGAAAGGGAACTCGAACAGGCCGAATGGCGTGGTTATTGCGGTCTTGCATATGTCGGCTTCCTGGACTGGCAATTGTTGGTACGCTTTCATGAGATCGATGGTGCTGAATATGGCTGATCCTGCCATATTTTGTGAAAAATCAGCAATGTGTCGAACGGGGTAGCGGTCCGGAACTGTCCTAGCGTTTAGGACACGGTAATCCCCACAGGGACGCCAGTCATCTTCTCCTTTTCGAGCCATGTGTAGCGGTGAAGCCCAGGGGCTGTCGGAAGGTCTGGCAGTTCCACAGGTGACCATCTCTTCAAACTCCTTTTTAGCAGCGAGTAGCTTCTGCGGGGCTAAGCGGCGAGGGCGGCAGGACACAGGTGGGCCATCGGTGGTCACGATGTGATGAACCGTGGTGTGCTTGACGTGTCGAGGGAGTCCAGGAGGACGGGATAAATTTGGAAATTCCAGGAGAAGTTTTCCAAAAATGGAGTCATCGGTCAAGGAAACTGCCTTAACGCTGACCTGACTAGCTTGGACTACTGAAGCAGCAGTGGTCAAGCTTGTGTTACCGTCGATGAGGCGTTTGTGGCGAAGGTCGGGTAGTAAGTTGTAATAACTAAGAAAATCCGAACCTATGATGGGAGTCTCGACGTCAGCTATTGTGAAACTCCATTGGAAATCCCGGCGCAGGCCAAGGTTGAGGTGCATGGTAATGCTGCCATAAGTTTTAATTGAACTGTCGTTTGCTGCAGACAGCTGGTACCCTGTCGATGATGTGGCGCGACCTCTGGCTAACTTTAACGGGTAGCAGCAGAGGTCGCTGCCGGTATCAATGAGAAATCGACGTGAAGAGGCTCTGTCTGTGACAAATAAACGGCGGCACGACATGTCACGGTCAGTCGCCGCGTTTACGGACCGTGGTTCTCGTTTTCCGATTCCTTCCAGCTGCATGGTTTGGTGCACTTGTTAGCCTTCTTTTTATAGATCCTGTGATACCAACACAAGGAAGAGTGGGATGATGAATTTGATCTGGAGCGTGGTCCATTGTTGTTTCGAGCTCTTGGGCGTGGATGCCTGTCAGCACTAAGCGCTTCGACCATCTTGGTCAGTTGTTCCACTCGAAGGGTGAGTTGAGATAATTCTGATGAAGGGCCCCCCACTGCATGCACTGAAACCGGCACTGCCACTTCGACAATCTTGTCGGCTATGTCTGCAGCCTTTTCAAGTGGCAGGTCCTCTTGGGCTGCCAGGATAGCCTGCACATTGTTTGGTTGGCGGCGGATCCAAAGCTGTCGGATGATATCATCACTCTTGAAAACCGAGCCAGCCAGGGCGCGAAGGTGGCGTAAAAACTGGGAGGGTTTCCGGTCTCCTATATCTTCTTCTCCCAGAAGTCTACGGACCTTGTCCTCTCTTGAGGCTGAAAGGCGCTTAATAAGCTCTGTTTTGAGGTAATTGTAACAGTCAGTTTCCGGTGGATTTTCAATAATATCGGCAACTTCCCCAGCAATCCGGGCATCCAGCATGGCCACTATGTGGCTATATTTTGTACGATCAAGTTTGATACCAGCCAATTCAAATTGAGCCTCGGCTTGGCCAAACCATACGGTGGGCTTATCGGCCCAAAACGCTGGTAATTTGGCTGACACTGCCATCGCTCTGTTGGTCTGGTTCACTTGCATTTCTCTTAATTGTTCCTGCAGAGCTTGTATCTGTTCTTCGGTAGCCATGGTCACAAAGAAGAAGAGGAAGAGAAAAAAAAAATGGAAAATTTATGAGATAAGAAGAGTTACAAAACTGCACAATAGTTGTTAGCGCTCTACATACAAGTTAAAATAGTAGAATAATAATTTTAATTTGTTTATACATACAGGATATATTATGTGGTAGCTAGAGAATATTACAGAGAACAATGAGTGCAATGTAACAAAGTAAAATAGCAAGTATGTTAGAACAAAAAACAAAAATAATACAATTTTCAATTTTTGCAGCTCGGCTACGGAGAATGGAACTTAAAATTCTATTTTATTTCTGCATTTAGTAGACAAAGCTCAGTAAGTCTAGTGTGAATTTGAATGTACACCACTTAAACAAGCTAACCTAGGTATTTTTTTTTATTTCCTATTTACAGTACAGGAACTAGGTCACAATTAGGCTAGGTCACCCTAGATTATATAAAGGGTATGCACACAATACAAAAGAAATAATAACATTAAACAACTTAAAAGGTTTGTTCTTATCATAATAGAGTTTGTCATAGCATATCACTGATGAAAAATGTCACAATAAGGTACCTATACTACATAAATGAGTAACATTAGTGTCTCTACCACGGTAATATAATTGAATAGGTACGTTCTCGTCGCACCGAAAGTTAGTTTTCATTCGAATTACGAGCACTTTTGTAATATTGGTATGTATCGCAGAGACCGCAACAGGGGTAGGTAGTAATGAGTTCGCTCACCGGATTGTTGATTTTACCCACTGGTCGATGCTGATATCTGTACGTTGACGGCCGGAACTTGTTGCTATGAGCGGACGCGCCGGTCGTGGCCATGCGCAGAGCGCGGACCGGGCCGACGACGCGGCGATTTTATGACAGGCGTCAAGCATTGGCTTCGCAGTTAGCGACCCGGCAAGCAAAATGTGTCTTGCAAATTGCCTCGGTCGCTTGATTGCTGCAGCAGTCTAGTCGATGGAGAAACACTCGTAGAATTTTCGCTATTAAACATTTTCAGCAAGCCGGGCCTAGAAAAGATGGCGGCGGCGACGCAAACTTTTTTTAACCCGTGTAGGTTTTTTTTTTTTAGCGATATTTATTAGCGCACTGCACTTCACTGTAAGCGTTGTTCTAGTCGCGGGTCACCAATGAGGAGGGTGACGGTATAAATGAAACGTCCGTATCACCTTTAACTCTCTATTCAATAAACTTATCGCTAGGTACAGTACAACAAAAGACTACACCGCTTTGTTCGTCCCCGTTATGTTGCCAACTGGTGTTGCCAGTTGTGTCAACTAGTGACGAGTGGATGTGGTAATCAATATCGCCACAAAACTAATACTCGACCTGCAATTGCCTATTTCACGGCCTTTGCAATAATGTACTTTAAAAGAGTGACCGTGGAGTTTATTGACGGCTCTTCTCCATAGGAAACGACCAATTGGAACCGTGCACCTAGCTACTGACGTTTCATATGTGCCCATGTAGGCTTAAGTGAAATAAAAATATTTTTGATTTGATTTGATTCTCTTTCTTTTTTATGCAATATTTTTTAATTCGATTTTAATGAAACTTCATACGCATAATTATACAGGATACAAAGATTTAAAAAGTTAGTAATGAACATTTTCTAAAAATAGTGTTTCAGCCAAATTAGACCGATTTTAAATTTTCCATAGAAGCAGAGATCTGTTTTAAGACATTTCGAAAAAGTTCTTAACTAACTTTTTAGACATATGAAGTTTCATTAAAATCGGTTCAGTCATTTCGAAAAACAAGGGCTTGAAAGTTTGCATAAAATGCCGTACGTCGTAATCGTAAATGCCGACAACAGGTGGACGGGGCACCGGTGTGGGCGCGTTTTCTGAGGCTGCGACCAGCCCAGCGATTGAACGCGTCCCAAAGGGACATGGCCATCAGGCTGGTACGGGGTTACCGCACGGTCCCCCGCCGGACTACCGCCATGGGATTTGAAGGCAAAAGTCCTCGCGCACGTCTGGGAGTGGCGCGAGGAGGCGAAACGCCGGGGTGAAACTCCGCTGCCGCGAGAAATCACAGCGGACAGAGCTCCGGCGGGATCTTATGGCGGCATGGAGAGTGCGATTGTCGCAACCCAGCGCTGGGCACGCCACAATTGTGGCGATAAGTCCCCTCTTTGAGGAGTGGCTAGAGTGGCGCCACGGCGTCCTCACCTTCCGCCTGACGCAGGTCCTCACCGGACATGGTCGTTTTGGGAGGTTCCCGTTCAGGATAAAGCGGAAGGAAAAGCCCGGGTGTCACCACTGTGTGGATCGCCCGGAGGACACGGTGGAGGTCTGCCCAGCTTGGGCGGAGCACCGCCGTGTCCTCACGGAGGCAATCGGCGGCGGCGATTTCTCGCGACGGCCCTGGTTCAGGCCATGGTTCGGAGCGAGAGTGCATGGGAGGCCGTCACCTCCTTCTGCGAATTAGTAATGCTTGCGAAGGAGGAGGCGGAACGCGTGAGGGAGAGGCAAGGTTCGGTATAACTTTAATTATAATTCTATCTTTTTACGAAGGGATAAACTGCTTTTAAAAATAATTCAGAGTTGTCTTTGAAGATAGTTTTTGATGTATTAAATTATGTTTTGAGTTCTTAATTATAATTATAACTGTTAACTAAGGGATAAACCGCTTTTAAAAATAATTCAGAGTTGTCTTTGAAGATTTTTTTGATGTATTAAATTATGTTTATTTATGTTTTGAGTTCTATCACCCTAACCAAAAAAGACTGGAAAATATCATACTGTTTTTATTTGGAAAAAATATTCACGGTTTTGGAGTTACACTGCTTTCAAAAACCATATTTTTGACCATTTTAGAAATCTCGTGACGGCCCGCGGCGGTGAAGCGGTGTGTTCCAATTTAAAAAGACTATTATAATTTGACGGAATACTAACTCTGGACTGGAAGCTGTACCGAAATTCAAAATCTGGGTTGTAAGTATACTAATATTTGATTAAAAATGAGTTCAAGCGATTCTGAAATGTTGACCACAGATTCAGATAAAGACGAGGCAAATACGGTAATCAAGAAATTTCAAAGGAAAGATATTTTAAATAAATACAAATAAATTATGAAATGGCGAACAAACAAGAAAATAAAATATTTTAGTGTTGGCAACACCGAGTGAAGCTACTTCGAGCAGAAGTTTTGTTTTTTTTGGAAGGAAGTTCCCGCCATTATTCTTTTGTTTTCCCAAGACGCGAAACGCGTTTTATTTGTGATTATTATTATTTTCAAATTAATATAATGTTTATACGAATTTCTAGTACGTGTTTTAAACACCCTCAATATATTCGTTTAGTCAACATCAGAAGTGTGCTATAATTCTCTCGCGCCCCAAAAGTAAAGTAAAAGTAAATAATGGGAAAAATACGGTTAAGTAAGCGTAAACACAGGGCAAAGCACGCTCGTAAATCATCTAGGAGTAGCAGTACGAGTTCTAGCAGTAGCGGCTCAAGAACACCCCCATTGTCACCCCGCAAAAGGATAAAGGTATCTAAGGCAAAAGATACTGGAACTGTGAGTACAATTTTGCATAATATTATACCGGATTTTGACCCCTTGAATGATAATATTACTTCTTGGTTAAACGTGATAGAATCGTATGCATCAACGTTTTCATGGACGGATAGTATGATACGCTATCAAGCACTAAATAAGCTCAAAGGCTCTGCTAAAATCTGGTACGATTCTTTATTGCGTAATGATCACGATGTGGACAACTTGGCTGTGGAAGGATTGGAAGGAAAATCTTTATAATACATTTAGAGTAAAAAGAAATATGTTTGACCTACTTAGGGAAATCGTCGACCGGAAACCTGTTGAAAATCAACCGCTTTATGACTTCTTTTTTGAACAAAAAGCGAAAATTGATAGCCTGTGCTTAAATTTTACCGAAAATGACGTAATCTCGATAATATTAGGGAATATTGGCGATAATAGCATCCGTTGAGGCTAGCAACTTTAAATCATGCGATAGTTTAGCTGGATTTTTGCACAGCCGCGTTTTCAAAGCAAACACCGTTAAACAAACGCTTATCTACAGCAACACTCGAGACAATGTTAAGGTTCCAAGTCAAGTTCAAAGTTATATTTCCCAAACATCAACGGCAACTACTACAACCGGATCAACCGTGAAAACCCCAAGTCAACGTAAACCCGTTCCACTTTATTACAAAACAAGATTTATATTTTGACATGTCATAAACCATGGAGCCAGTTTTTGTAATAAGAACGTAACAGTGATTGAAATACCGTTCTTTATACAAAACTGAAAACTTAGTTCGGTACTAAGTTGTCTGTTTTGTGTTTAGGAACTTTACCATAGTCGGAATAAAGTTCGAAATTCAATAATGGCTCCATGTTTTAAACCTGGGTCTGAAGATAAACCTTGTTTTGGAATAAGGGGGATAGAGTGTTATAATTGCGGCGGAAACCACAAACGATTTCAATGTACGGTAAAATGTGAATTTTGCGGTAAGAAAGGCCATTCTGAAACTTCATGTTTCCACAAAAAGAATTCGAAAAGTGACAAACCTGAACAAACAAATAACCAGGAAACAAAATGTGTACAACTTTCTAATACGAAAGACAAGTTTTGTAAGAAAATAGGCATTAAGGCCTGAAACTGCGTTAAGCGGGCGCCCGCGACGGGCAACCGTCGCGGGAGTACGCGCGTGGACACGCGGGTGTGCTCCGTGGGAACGTCACGGTCCCCGTCGCGGGTACCCGTCGCGGAGACCGGATTATTTTATTTACGCAGTGTCGCTAGTTCAATTTACCTTCAGTCTGTCTGTCTGTCTGTCCGCCTGTCACCAGGATGTGTCTCATGAACCGTGATAGTTAGACAGTTGAAATTTTAACACATGATGTATTTCTGTTGCCGCTGTAGCAACAAATCCTAAATAACAGAATAAAATAAATATTTAAGGGTTTGCTCTACATACTTATAATATTGAAAACGGCAACAGGTAGACGCTTGAAATATTCACATGATATTTAGTTATATAATATTCACTTTAAAAATAAATTAATTAATTAAAATAAAACATATAATTAAGGGGGCTCCCATACAACAAAGGTGATTTTTTTTTGCCATTTTTATAGATAATGGTAACGAACCCTTCGTGCGCGAGTACGACTCGCACTTAGCCGGTTTTCCATATTGAACTCTCAATCTAAGTACATAATCACCTACGATAAACATGTATTCTCAGAATGCCTCTTTTACATGAATCATGTTACCGGTCCGCTGGCGGGCCCGCGCGTGCCCCCGCGACGGGTTCCGTCGCACGGAGGCGGGCCCCGTTGCGTGGGTGCGGGGCGTGCCTCCCCGTGACGCACGCCCACGCGGGACCCCGCGACGGATCACTTTTGTATGAAACCGCGCGGGGGCCCGCTTAACGTAGTTTCAGGCCTAACGGTTTTGTTCATGAAGCATTCATAGACACCGGGAGTAGCTGTTCTATAATGACATCTAATTTGGCAGAAAAATGTAATCTCCAAAGAATTCTGTTGAATACCCCTATAACACTGCAGGGATTTTCTACAGACAATTTAAAAATCGTAACGGAGGTGGTGAAGGTAGCCATACAATTAGATTCTGTGACATATACAATATTGAGATGTACATACTTAATGAACTATCGGGACGTGATGTACTGATGGGACGCAACGTGACAGAACGGTCTGATGTAATGTAGTCGCGAATTGGTGAAACTTTAACGTTTCAAAACGTTAAACATTTTAAAGACTTCTGCAACGTTGTTGGTGAAACATCCTTAGAGTTTGATACAGATTCTCACCGAGATGAGTTGGTTAATCTATTCGGTAAATATCAGCAATGCATAGCTACGAATATAAAACAACTTGGAAAAGTAGAAGGTCATGAAATGGTCATAAATTTAAACGATAAAAAACCTGTGCAATGTAGGCCATACAGGACATCACATTCGGATAGGCAAATGGTCAGAAGCATCGTAAATGAACTCTTAGAGAATGGTATAGTCCGTGAAAGTAAATCTGAGTATGCAAGCCCAGCTCTGCTTGTGAATAAAAAGAACGGTGAGAAACGATTGTGTATTGATTACCGCGCATTGAATAAAGCTACGACAAAAGATAAATATCCGATGCCACGCATCGAAGACTTGATAGATAGACTACAGGGCTGTAAATTTTTCACAAGTTTGGATCTCAAAAGTGGCTACTATCAAATTAAAATGGCAGAGGAGTCTATTCACAAGACAGCGTTTATAACCGAGGACGGCCATTATGAATTTTTGCGACTCCCTTTCGGTCTAGCCAATGCACCATCATGTTTTCAACAAATGATGGACAAAGTCATGGGGAACTTAAGGTTTGGTGAGATTGTTCTGTATTTAGATGACGTGTTGATAATTGGTGAGACGGCTGAAGAAAATCTTCATTTTCTTGAGAAGGTACTTGCAATCTTTAAGGAAAGCGGCCTTACGCTTAACCTAAAGAAGTGCCATTTTTTAAAGTCAGAAATAGAGTTCCTGGGCTATAGAGTAAACTCTGAGGGTTTGAAGTCATGCGAGAGTAAAGTTAGAGCAGTTAAGGATTTTCCTGTCCCAAAAACAATTCATCAGCTCCGGCAGTTTCTAGGCCTCATCAGTTATTTTCGCAAGTTTATCAAAAACTGTGCCATGCTTTCGAGCCCGCTTTCCAAATTACTGAGAAAAGACAGCCCTTGGGTTTGGAATTCCGAACAAGATCGCGCTTTCACGGTATTAAAAGAGACGTTAAGTGCAGATGATATTTTGACATTATTTGACCCTGCCAAGCAAAGCATACTATATACTGACGCAAGCAGAGACGGAATTGCAGGCATTTTGATGCAGGTTACGGATAATGGTGAAAAACCTATTCATTATTATAGCCGTCAAACTACCGAAGGCGAAAAAAAATACCATTCTTTTGAGCTTGAACTGCTAGCTATCGTCCAATCTTTGGAAAAGTTTCGGCGCTATCTGTTAGGGGCTAATTTCCGTATAGTGACAGACTGCAGTGCGGTACGTTATGCTTTAACGAAAAAAGACATCATTCCGCGAATTGCACGGTGGGTGCTTTCTACCCAAGAGTTCTCTTTTGATATCACTCATAGAGAGGGCACTCGTATGCAGCATGTAGATGCTTTAAGTAGGAACCCGTTAAGGTCTGGGGAAAAATCTGAAGCGGGAATTGTCATGTCTATAACGGAAGCGGATTGGTTGCTCTCAGTTCAACTGCAGGATCCTCGGATAGTAGTAACTAGGCAGACTTTAGAGTCGGGAGAAGCAGACAAACATAGGGACGTACTCAACAACTATGAACTTCTTGGCAATAAAGTATATCGACGTACAAAGTCACGGTCGTCGCTGGGTTGTCCCAAAGAAATGTGTATGGCAAATTATCAAATGTAACCATGACGACCTCGGCCATTTCTCGGTCGATAAAACAGTCGAACGTATTTCAGTCGATATTGGTTTTCTCGGATGCGACACATAGTTAAGAAATATATAAAAAACTGTATAAACTGCGTTTATTATAAAAATAAAGGCGGCCCGAACGAAGGTGAGCTTTATCCACTACCAAAATATGCACAACCATTTCACACAATTCATGTGGATCATTTGGGTCCCTTTGTCGAAACACAAAATAATAACAAGTACTTGTTAGTCGCAGTAGATGCATTTACTAAATTTGTATTTATCTCGGCGGTACCTAATACGGATAGTAGTAACGTAATTAGTGAACTTGAAAGTATAGCAAAGATATTCGGCAACCCTCGTAGAATTGTAACGGATGCAGGTTCCGCGTTTACGTCAAAGAGGTTTAAAGAGTTTTGCAACGGTAAAAATATTCGCCTGCATACAGTAGCCACAGGTATGCCGCGCTCAAACGGCCAAGCTGAAAGATTTAATAAAACAATTCAGGGGGCCTACCACCAACGCTTATAGCAGTATTATTATAATCTTACTTTGGCTTTTCGTACCATGACGTCCTTAAAATAAGCTTATTATAATATTGAAACAATGTTATTTTCTTAGCGGTTTTGGTGACGTCACCTCTAAAAGTTCATTCAATTCGTACCACGACGTGAAATTTGACAACTAGCAATATTGTTTTTACGTCAAATTTAGCAATCTTAAAAAAGTTCCTCGGACTCGACGAATGTATTATTGTTTTGCAAATTTATATTGTTTCTAAACATTTTCGTGTTCTATAAAGTAAGTAAAATGTATTTAATTACGTAAACTTACCGAATGAATTGTGTATCTAGAGATTTTAGTACAATGTACGAAATATTAGAGTTTTTGGAAGCTAATAACGCAGAAAACTATTGTTTAATTTAATATTGCGAAAAGTAATAAACTTATGTAAGTACTTAATTTAAATTGACAAAATAAAAAGTTATAAGTAGGTAGTTACTTTAGTCCAGCCTGCTCAATCTTTATGAGCGCCATCATCTTGCGAGTACAAGATTTCCGCAATCTCTTTCCACTTTCTTCGTGAGTACTCTACATATGTTTGAAATTAAAAATTTAACTCTTCGGTTGCAAACACTAATCACTGAGTCTGACCACATCATATTGTTTCGAACTATCTTCGATTCTTCGCCAAAACTTAACACTGCGTAAAAAAACATAAAACATATTCACTGAGTAACCGTGTTTAACCTTATCTTGATTCCATCTCGACTTTGTAGCCAGTTAGACCCTTTGCAAATAAAATAAAATGTGTTCAACCACGTAGAGTGGCACTTGAAAACAAAAATATCGCTACATCGACTGACCTCAAGTTTCAAATTTCGTTCTGATAAGAACACATTTTGTTCCGATTCATATTATGTCACAAATTAGCCGTAGCTTATTTTTAATTTCTTCAATTGTTTTTCTCAGTTTTCAAAACAAAATCTTTTAATATTTGTTTCAATTTCATGGAAATTTGTCATAAAACTTATAATTTAATGCAATTTAATCTTTTTTAAGTAAATAAATAATAATATTTAGCTATAAGACGGACTTCGTTATAGCGATTCGGACCAACACGTATGAAAGAGACAGCGCTATACAATTCATATAGCGTTGTTTCTTTTCTATTATAAACAAACCCTACAAATGGTTCATTCTTTCCCAGCTCTAAGCAGGAATAAAACAATATTGTGCGATGAAGATCATGGTACGAATATGAGTAATGTTATTATAAGCTTGAAACAATACTCTCTTGAAGTAATATTGTTTCGTAAAAGATTGTGGTTAGCCCCCTGGAGGCCATGAAAACTATGGGTGCAGATTTGGATGAAGATTGTTGGGATAACTGTATTACTCCATTACAACAGGCGATTAACAGTACGTATCCCAAAACGACCAAAGCAGTCCCATGTGAGGTCATGTTTGGGTATAATTTTAGTAAACAAAGAATTGTCACTGTCAAAATGACAGGACAGTGCTGCAAAACAATTTATCATAAAAACATTCTATCTTTTAATTACAGTTAATTAACTATTTAGATGAGCTATGCAAACAAAATACCGTAGCCGAACAGTGTTTGTTCTGTGTCGGAGTCGCGGCTTATTATTATTATAATCAGCCCTTTTAAGTCCACTGCCAGGCGTGGCCTACGCCTAGCAGTGGACTTAGGGCTCCCAAAATCGCCGTTTTCATCCTACATGTGGCAAATGTCTTGCCTGGAGAAAAGAAAACGAACGTATTGAAAAGACCCGAGTTTGCAAATTATGTCAAATGAAATTTGAGAATGTTGGGAACTCCTGTAGTGTATCATAATATTTTTTATACCACAAAATTTTCTTTTTTTAATAACTTTGTTTAAAACCGAAAACTTATAAAAATTAACACGGTATGATAATTGTTTAATTATTATTTCTAAAATCAGTACATAAAAGCCAATATAGCCTTGTTTTCCGCCATTTTATGTGAATTACCATTATGACGATATTTTTTTGACCTGTTATCACCTTTGTTTACATAAATTATCTGAATTGATGACTTAGGGTATACGTACCGATAGTGACATCTTCGGGCCTGAGCTTGAGCAAGATGATGAGCATTGTACGGATGTGACGAATTTGCGTAAAAGAGCGGACGAAAATATAAAGAATAGTGCGAAGTCTCAGAAGAAAAGATTCGACCGGTGCCGCACTAAAGCTAAACTTTATCATGAAGGAGACTTAGTCCTTATTAAGATACAAAGTCAAACAAATGACGGACGAAGTAAAAAATTACTGCCTATCTTTAAAGGCCCATTCCAAATAACGAAATGCCTGGATAAAGATAGATATGAAATCAAAGACATGCGGGGCAGTGAAAGAAGTAATAGATCGTTGGGGTGGCCGCTGCTGAGAACATTAAACCTTGGATTAAAATTGATAACTGGTGTGTTGAATGATGCATCATTAGTTGGTGCAAATATAAACAAATAAAAGGAGTGTTGGCAAGGTAAAAAAAAAAAAAAAAAAAAACAGTAGTATATTATAAATAAAAGTGGCTTTGTAAAATTTGCAGTTTCTGCCGAAGTAAGTATAAGTTCAATTGAAACAGGAAAAAAAATAAAAATGTTATAAGTAGTCACTCGCCAGAATCGAGGCGGTGAGCTGACGCAGTTACTGCCTTAGTCTAAAGGAGTGAACTGGACCAGGCACCACCTTGGATTAAGGGAGTGAGCTAAAATGACAGGAGCAAAGAGGTTGTCTAAGCCTAAAGACAACACTGTTTTGTGGTCCAGTACAAATTGAATTTGGAATGGAATAACTTACTGCACAATAATTCACAAAGCCTGCGCCTAAAGAGATTTTGTTTTGAGATCTGAAGGCCAATTCTCGTATTTACAAGTTCAAGTTGCAGTCTCATCTTAACGTCAATCAATGTCAAAAACTTATCAAAAATGTAGGGAAATTATAATATATTTTTTTGACAGATTGACACTGAGATTAGAATGCGAACGTTCTTAAAAATACGGGAATTGCTCTGTTGTAATATGTTATGAGTAGAGGAGCTATGGTAGATTCATGAATGGAATATTTTACCAGTTGCAGAGCAGTGAGAATTCCTAAGGCTAAAGGAACAGAAACGATGTAAACCCTGCAACTGGAGTTATTCTATTAGTATTATGAATCATGATTGGCCGAAGCATTTTTGTTATATATTTAATAACTCACTAACATAAAGTATAATTATGCTTTCAGATGCGTGTTTCTTTAAAGCTAATTATGACTGATGGTGTAAGGCGTGCCTGAGGACATGCACGGCGCAGGAGGGCCGTGTTGGCAACACCGAGTGAAGCTACTTCGAGCAGAGAAGTTTTGTTTTTTTTGGAAGGAAGTTCCCGCCATTATTCTTTTGTTTTCCCAAGACGCGAAACGCGTTTTATTTGTGATTATTATTATTTTCAAATTAATATAGGTATGTTTATACGAATTTCTAGTACGTGTTTTAAACACCCTCCATGTATTCGTTTAGTCAACATTAGAAAAACGGTTTTTTAAGTACTTAGTGTTTACACACTGGTGAATGTCACCAATTCTTTTCGACCCTTGTATAACAATCTACTATTTCACTCCTCTTGCTCAAAAAGTTAATTTTAGCGTACCGGAGCGGGGCTAAAATAGCTTCTTCCTCTAGGGGGAAAAAAGTTTTATTTTTTTTATTTTTGTCTGTTACCAACGAGCCTACAAAAATGAAAAAGTCATTATTCTGAAATTCACCATAATTATGAATAAAATATTTTTTTCGATTTAGATTTGTTAACAAATCTCATGATTTCATGAAAACAAAAAATTGTGAGCCATCACGGGACGCCTGGCAGACAGTCCCCCCAAATCTGGCGGTTTTTCAATAGCTAACTTAGCTAAGCTAAGGGGGGAATATTTTTGGGGGGATAGGTATTTGGAGGGATATGTTTGGGTTTTGGGGAATTGGGGCTTGTATTACCAAAACTATAGTCAGAAAAAAGCTGACAGGAATAAAAAGATGATTCAAATTATAATAACTAAACGCGATCAAACCAATAAGTATGCAGCATGTATCTACATAATGTAAGTATGTAACTATACTCAATCTGCGAAAGCACGATGTAACCGAATGGCTCCGAAATTGTTTCAAGTACGCTCCTCGCCCCGCCTCCTTTGGTCAAACAAACAGAGCTTAGCGTCAATTTAATACGATCGCCATTCATTAGGGTCTTAGCTAAACTAGAACGTGTACTTAATTAATTATAATATTATCTTGGTGTTTGCGCCTTGGTTTTAAATTGGTTTGGTTTGAAATTAATGTTGTTATTACATTCAAGTATAAAATAATACTCAATTAATGTTTTGCTCTTCGTGAGGGGTTCTTTTTTTCTTAAAAACTTAAATTTTGGGGGAATTTAGGGTAAAATATGGGGGAACGCGACACGCTCATCTGGAAACACTGCTGGCAGATGTGGAACATCAAAAAAAGGTTAGGGTCGCGTAGCGGCGGCGCGGGACCGCGCGCGCGGAGAATCGCCACGCGGCATGCATCGCCCCGCCAGCAATCGGTTTTACCTGCGGCTATATCTTTCACATCAAGTCATTCAATGGAACATATCTCACTAATATTTTTTTTTTTTTTTTTTAATAAAACTTTGCTCCACACTAGGAATTTCTCCTGTATTGTGGGTGCGTTTACAAACATTTTGAGTTCTGTAGAATTATAAAATAAGCAAGGAGATAGTGCAATCAATGTTTATGCGAAGAACTCGGCTAGGACCTGTCGCCCAAAATAAATAATAGATTTTTGGAATTAACAATAAAATAAGAACAACAATATAAGTATCCTACAGTTTTTACACTATGTTGTCCCTTAACTTTGATTTATTAGATACCTACATTCAGGAATATAAAACATCTGATTATGAGCCAAAATCTCCTCATTGAACACTAAATTATTTATTTATGAAGTACTAGCTGCTGCCCGCGGCCTCGCCCGCGTTGCATTAAGGCTTCTACATACTGGCGCGACACAAAGGTCCCGCACGTCGCGTGACGAGCGGTGCCTTTGTGTCGCGTCGCGAGTCGCGCTGGTTTGTAGAAGCCTTTACTATGTAGTGATTATTATTTTCATTTACTAAATCTTACACACTCAGTTTTAAATGGAGCATTTACCTACTAATAAATAAAATATCGATAAACAACAATACAATAACAATGTAAGTACCTAGTACAAACAAGGGCTCCCGCAGACAGGCGCGACGAGATAGCGCGACCCGCCAGTCTGCAGTACCCTTAAAGGAGACTTCTTGCGTGACGCCATCAAAATAGTATAATTATGGCTCTTTATTTAAATAATGCCTGTACACATTATATGCAATTACCAATATTATATAGTGACGCCACAAAACTTAATGGCGCCACAGCCAATGATGTATTATTACCTATAACACGCCATTGGCTACAGGCATTTAACAATATTTTTAAAAGGGAGATGCGCTAAGGTAGCCCGTGAAATTCAAATTTTATTACGTTTTTTGCAATTTGCAGGTCAGTAACACGTTATAAGTTGATTTAAATATGATTCGCGGCCGTAAAAAATATTGCTTTACAGAATTATAATCATTAGAATCGGCAAAACAACTAACTCTCTTCAAAAAATCCTTAGAATTCAAAAAACGTTCGAAAATTTGAATTTCGCGGGCTACACAGCGCATCCCCCTTGACCATTTGCGTTTTGTAATTGAAGAAATATTCGTTAAAAACACTTTGCTTCATAGATTTGTTTGAGAACGAAACGCAAAAGTACGGTAAAATTGGGTAGTAATACACACCACTAGCGAATACCCCGTTGCTATGGACAAGTCACTGTCTACGAAGAAACCCGAGTCTAGGTGTGTCCTCGTGCTCGCGAAGAAGAGATTACGAGAAGTGTAGACAAGCGATGTCTATTCTATAGTAGAGTAGAGATCAAAAACGCCATGCTAAGCCTGCAGCAGGCTTAGGCCTAGAGAAGACAAGTCTCTTCACATTTGGTTTTGTAATCGCCGTGCTACAGACAGTAGAAAACTTTCTGTTGTCTACACTGAAACGTCATTTTTGAAGAGACGGTTCTCGTGCTAAGCCTGCTGCAGGCTTAGCACGAGAACCCTCTCTACGCGTTTTGTCGACGGAAGAATAGACAAAAATGACGTTTCAGTGTAGACAACAGAAAGTTTTCTACTGTCTGTAGCACGGCGATTACAAAACCAAATGTGAAGAGACTTGTCTTCTCTACCCTAGACAACTGTCTACAACGTCGAGCACGGCGTACAATCTTTCTCCGGTGTTGACAGCTTGGGATAGAAACCTTTCTTCCGAAATAGTCTACATATAAAATGACCTAGACAACGATTCGTTAGTTGTTTTTTCGTTAATTCGAGTAATTATAGGCGGTGCTTTTTTACTTTTAGCATGTATTAAGCTGAAATTAACATGTTGGGTTCAAATTGCGCTTTTTATTTAAGTTTTTTTATAGAAAAACTTCAGCGAAGATGGGAAAGAAATACTATTAGCGAGCTTGCTTTGCTTGTTTGGGAGCCTTTGATCTCACGGGAAGTGAGTTCTGTAGAATTATAAAATAAGCAAGGAGATAGTGCAATCAATGTTTATGCGAAGAACTCGGCTAGGACCTGTCGCCCAAAATAAATAATAGATTTTTGGAATTAACAATAAAATAAGAACAACAATATAAGTATCCTACAGTTTTTACACTATGTTGTCCCTTAACTTTGATTTATTAGATACCTACATTCACAGGGAATATAAAACATCTGACTATGAGCCAAAATCTCCTCATTGAACACTAAATTATTTATTTATGAAGTACTAGCTGCCGCCCGCGGCCTCGCCCGCGTTGCATTAAGGCTTCTACATACTGGCGCGACACAAAGGCCCCGCACGTCGCGTGACGAGCGGTGCCTTTGTGTCGCGTCGCGAGTCGCGCTGGTCTGTAGAAGCCTTTACTATGTAGTGATTATTATTTTCATTTACTAAATCTTACACACTCAGTTTTAAATGGAGCATTTACCTACTAATAAATAAAATATCGATAAACAACAATACAATAACAATGTTAGTACCTAGTAAAAACAAGGGCTCCCGCAGACAGGCGCGACGTGATAGCGCGACCAGTCTGCAGTACCCTTAAAGGATACTTCTTGCGTGACGCCATCAAAATAGTATAATTATGGCTCTTTATTTAAATAATGCCTGTACATTTTATGCAATTACCAATATTATATAGTGTTCTGTGTATGCAATACAAATGAGTTTTAAAACTTAGTGGCGCCACAGCCAATGATGTATTACCTATAATACGTCATTGGCTACAGCCATTTAACAATATTTTTAAAAGGGAGATGCGCTAAGGTAGCCCGTGAAATTCAAATTTTATTACGTTTTTTGCAATTTGCAAGTCAGTAACACGTTATAAGTTGATTTAAATATGATTCGCGGCCGTAAAAAATATTGCTTTACAGAATTATAATCATTAGAATCGGCAAAACAACTAACTCTCTTCAAAAAATCCTTAGAATTCAAAAAACGTTCGAAAATTTGAATTTCGCGGGCTACACAGCGCATCCCCCTTGACCATTTGCGTTTTGTAATTGAAGAAATATTCGTTAAAAACACTTTGCTTCATAGATTTGTTTGAGAACGAAACGCAAAAGTACGGTAAAATTGGGTAGTAATACACACCACTAGCGAATACCCCGTTGCTATGGACAAGTCACTGTCTACGAAGAAACCCGAGTCTAGGTGTGTCCTCGTGCTCGCGAAGAAGAGATAACGAGAAGTGTAGACAAGCGATGTCTATTTTAAAGTAGAGTAGAGATCGAAAACGCCATGCTAAGCCTGCTGTTATAGTCGCGAATCATATTTTGATCAAGATATAATCTGACAATAACCTGCAAATAAAAAAAAACCGACCAAGTGCGAGTCGGACTCGCGCACGAAGGGTTCCGTACCATTATCTATAAAAATGGCTGTTATGGTGATTTTTTTCCCCCTTAAATAATTGTTTTTTTTAAATTTAATTATTTTTTTTTTAAGTGAATATACAGGGTGTTAAAGTAACTGCGTGCCATAGCTTAGGGGTAGGTCCAGTATCGATAAAGGAACCCAGAAAAAAATAATTAAACAAAAAATAAGTCTCTTCGTACTTTAACGGGCTTATACCGTCAAATAAAATTGCTATTTTGAGTTAGTAGTTTTTTCATCATTTTTTTTCCTGGGTTCCTTTATCGATACTGAACCTACCTTAAGCTATGGCACGCAGTTACTTTAACACCCTGTATATCTAAATATTCTGTGAATATTTCAAGCGTCTACCTGTTGCCGTCCTCAATATAGAGCAAAAAACTGGCCAAGTGCGAGTCGGACTCGCGCACGAAGGGTTCCGTACCATTATCTATAAAAATGGCAAAAAAATCACGTTTTTTGTATGGGAGCCCCCCTTAAATATTTGTTTTATTTTAATTTAATTATTTATTTTAAAGTGAATTTACAACTAAATATTCTGTGAATATTTCAAGCGTCTACCTGTTGCTATTATGAATATAGAGCAAAAAAATCACGTTTGTTGTCATAGCGGCAACAGAAATACATCATCTGTGAAAATTTCAACTGTCTAACTATCTCGGTTCATGAGATACAGCCTGGTGACAGACGGACAGACAGACCGACGGCGGAGCCTTAGTAATAGGGTTCACGTTTTACCCTTTGGGTACGGGACCCTTAAAACGAGCAAACAAATCACGTTTGTTGTATGGAGCCCCCTTAAATATTAATTTTATTCTGTTTTTTAGTATTTGTTGTTATAGCGGCAACAGAAATACATCATCAGTGAAAATTTCAACTGTCTAACTATCACGGTTCATGGAGATACAGCCTGGTGACAGACAGCCAGACAGACGGCGGAGCCTTAGTAATAGGGTTCCCGTTTTACCCTTTGGGTACGGAACCCTAAAAATAAGAAAATTTGAATTTCGCGGGCTACAGCTGCGGACCTCACATTCACCTGTAACTGTTTTTGTATCAGTACCTACAGATTTTAATTTCCCTGCTAGTGAAAAGTAGAGTGTAACACACGGTGCTAAAAATCATTTAAGCCCCTGACAAGAACAACAACACCAACCAACCCTATCAATATACTACCTATTTTATTTATAAATTGATTTTCGAAGGATTTTTATTTTTATTGATTCATTCGTTCATAGCTATAGGCTATCGGAAAAGTCTACGTCGAAAATCCTGAAGAAAAATGACATCTTTTAAGGTAAGCGTCCACAGGCCCGCATCGCACGTATCGGACGCATCGCATCAAACGGATTAATTAGACTGCGTCCACTGTATCGGCAGCAATCGGATTGCCGATGCCACCTTCATTCGGATTTTTGTAGTGATCGTACGTGCGGAAAGTGTTTGTGAGAATGGATAGCGCGCGGGGCGCGTCCACTGATCGGCATTCCGTATGACGTCATCGGTACGCATCGCATGTAGGCATTGCCGATTAGCGGTCCGTACGGTGCGGATCAGTGGACGCTGTTGTATGAGTTTTTATACAAGGCAAACAAAAAACCGTTACGTGCGATGCGTCCGATACGTGCGATGCGGGCCTGTGGACGCTTATCTTTAATTAGATAGAGACCTTCCTGTTTTTTAGGAAGATTATGTCCACGGCGTAAATTACTCCGTGGTTATGTCGTAAATAAATTGTAATCAATCAATTTACGGCAGTATAGATTTAATTAAATAAGTAAAACCATGTTTTTCATAAATTGGCTTTATTTAAATCCTTTGCTTATCAGTTAGGTAAGTACTTACATAAAATTCTGCTTCATTCATTGCCTGTGATGTGATTTAATTTCGATTTAGAAATAAAATCGAAGTAAGACTCGAGAAAAACTATGGACATCTCTAGGAACGTACTTGATTATTATAAGTAAAAAGAGGTGGATAGGTTATACGCCTGTCCTCGAGTGGCACGTTAATATTTAGCTAGTTCGCAGAACCTGAACTCGGCTGTCATGCCGCACAACAATATGATGCTCCTCCTTTTCCTTTCCGATACGGCATGCCGCCCTACTTACACATTGTGCCATTTTTGAAGATCGAATGTATCTATCTCTTTTTACTTATTACAAACTTTTAAAATAAATCCATTGATATCATTCATGTTTGATCAAACGGATGTTATAGCTACTCAGTGCAGGTCATGGTTGGTCTACTCATGTGGCAAATTTCATCCTAAAAGTTTAGCTGTTATGGCGTGATTAACAAACATCCAAATTCACAAATATTTAAACTCATATTATATATAATAATATTTCAGTAGGATACTATTTTAAGCGTTTCATGTAGGTACGGTAAGATAATTATAATTATGCCTTTACATCATATCATTTAAATGAAAACTTTATTTTTTTTAAGATAAGTATCCCGGAACCAAAATTACGCGGAACAAAATAATAATGGTTGACGGTGGAGCGGGAGTCAATCTTTTCCTCTGCTATTACTTACTACGACAGAAAAACGGCTGAACGTATTTGGGTGAAATTTGGCACAGAGATAGTTAGTAATCTGGATTATCACATAGGATAATTTCCGACCTCCATGCGTGCAAAAGCTAGTTGTATTTATTATTGTGTTTAGTTACCTGTATGATTTAAAAACATTGCTGACTGTCATGTCGACCGCACGTCGGTGCTAACACTTTGACCTTCAGCTGGCCTAGCGTAGTAAGGAGGTTCAATAGAATAAGACACCAGCTTATACTGGTTTTGTTGACGTGCGGCTTACTGTACCTTAATTCAGTACCTGCTTACTTACTAGCCTGCCAGTCCACGGATCTTTGAGTCTGTTAGCTGCGGGTGGTTGATTGTGTTAGTTTAATCCATTAATGTATTAAATAGGAAGATAGGGCACTCTCTAACATCACGTAAATATTAAATGGACTAGAAACACCTTAGAAACACTTACATGTGAACACACCCACACAACTACATTTCCCGATGTCGTGAGTCAGACTCGACAACCGAAATAGAGAGACATATTAGGCGGGCTATAGCAGGAACGAGATGAGATAGCAATAATTGTCACTGTTACGTACATACTATTGTGCAAGCGAAATCGCGTTAGCAACCGAATGTTCGACGAATGTAAATATAAATTATAATTTTCAACAAATTAACATTTTTGGTTATACTTACGAGTGAAAACGAATCCCGTGGGACTTGTTTTTGGTTTTTGCACTATATGTGCACATTTTATAAACACAGGAAGGTATTGTTGCTGCTTATTTAGACGATTACTGTAATTAACGTGCCACACAAACGCCAGTTCGATTGTGACGAAGGTCGATTGCGGTCCACGTCGAGGATCGCGTACCATATCTTCCCTTATTTTACATCAATGGTTTAATCGGAATTTATCTGATAAATTAGTGACTTTGGTACATAACTTTGCACACTAATTACGTAACAGACTACCAGTCACAATCTGAATGATTTTGAAGT
The DNA here is from genome assembly GCA_948098905.1 of Tiliacea aurago. Taxonomy (NCBI): domain Eukaryota; kingdom Metazoa; phylum Arthropoda; class Insecta; order Lepidoptera; family Noctuidae; genus Tiliacea; species Tiliacea aurago. The sequence goes on from OX402590.1 coordinate 12,204,946, forward strand.
TAATCCATTGCTTCATAAAACTGTGATATGCAATTACCCCTCTGGTTGAAATTTTGTTTTTGACCTTTAAGGGGGGATTTCGCTTGTGTGCAAAATGTTATTTCTTCAGTTAAGTATTAATAACTTTTAAAACTTGGCACGATTACATTCTTAAATTAATGATACTGTTGTAGTTTGTAATAAATTATTAAAGGGGTGGTGTATAGAGGGGAATGAACGAATTCCGTGCGGAGCAAGTTGCCGGCTATGTGTTAGTCCTCTAATATGCAGCTAACTTCACAAAGACACACAACACAAAGATCCGGGGCGAATACGTACGGTACATAATGTAATAAATAAAAAGAAATTTACATTTTCATTTGAATTATTTGCTGAGTCGCTATTTTGATTAATCCATTGAAGTCTTCTTGCAAATGAGACCTCCAAAATTTACATCTGCCCCACACAATGGCAGGATAATTTGGTGATGAGATTCCTTGAAATATTCTTGCTATACCTCTCCCAGAAAAATTACAATCTTTGTATATACATATGATAGATCGAACATCTGATATGACTCTCTCCACATCCAAGGGTCTTTCTTCTAAAGTCATATCAGCTGGTAAATTATCTCTTTCGAAATAGTTTCTAATAGTACTTTTTAACTCATTGGAAATTTTGAGAAGAGTTTCGTTAGATAACTGTATATTTTCCAACGAATTGTTTCCTTTCTTGTGGAAAGCTATATTACATTCTTCTAACTGGTATAGCCGCGCTTTTTCTTGAGAAACCACAGAATAATGTAAATCATCCAAAATACTGTCAAGTTCTGTTGGATTCAGATCTCCTCGAGCTCTAATTCTAAAACCAAGAGTATTGAACTCTACTTTTAAATGAGATCTTTGCAATGTCCCCGATTCGGTATTCCACTCTAAATTTTTTAATTGATATTTAGTTACACCACTTTCCCACCCAATAGCTGCTGCAATCTCAATGACATTGAATTCTAGGACACTACTAGTCATAATCCCAGGGTCTCTTTTATTCTCCAGTAATAGTGCCATTGCCAGAGGTCGACACGACTTTGCGGCGACATGTATTTTTTTCGGACCTCCATACGAAGAAATTTTACAGTTTATGTAAGCATTATTAAGAAATTTAATGTACTGTTTAGGATGAAGCTCAACGTAACATAACAGTGTAGCAATATTTTCAGAAGGCAAATCTAGTTCTTCTACTGTTGCATCTGTAGGGATTCCTACTTCATGACCCTTACAATAGTTAAGAGATGAAATGTCGTCACGTTTAGCACATTCACAAGGAATAAACAACTTCGAAAGTAATTTTCTTATTGTAGGTCTATCAATAGAGTTTGCATGTATGTGCTTTAAAAGTTCATTTTTGTCACTACTACCATTACTTAAAATTATATGGCAGTAAGCAAGTTGGCCATCCCTGCCGGCTCTTCCAACTTCTTGCACATAAGATTCAAAACTGCTGGGCATGTTATAATGTATAATACATCTAATATCTGATTTGTTTATGCCCATACCAAAAGCAACTGTTGCAACAATTATTCTAAGTGTGCCATCCATGAAATGTTTTTGTATTTTTTTCCTCTGTGCAGCAGACATGCCAGCATGATAAGCTTCTGCAATATAAGACATTCTTTTTCTTTTGTTCTTTTTGCTCTCCATGTTGATTTTACCAGTTTCTTGTAGGCAAGATCTTAGCACAGCTGCAACCCTTTCACACTCATCTCTCCGTATGCAATATACTATTATAGCATTAAAGTGTATAATTTGTTCTGATAACAAATATGACACCAGAGCTTTATCTTTATCTTTTTCAATAGAAACTGATAGACAAAGGTTATCAGGCAGGGCTGGATTCCTAATAACTCCATTAGCCCCATCAGGGATATTGATATGACTGATTATACTCTTTATAGTTGTCTGACTTGCAGTTGCAGTTAATCCCAGAATACAACTTACTTTTAATTTTTCTCTTAGAACCCGGCAAATCATAAGATAACTTGGTCTAAAATTGTGACTCCATTGTGATACACAATGTGCCTCATCTATACATGCAAAAGCTATTGGAGGGAGCGACTTGAACAGACCTGATAATCCATTTGATGAATCACCTGCTATTAAGGCTTCAGGAGATATGAGAAGGATATTTAACAAACCATCCTTCAAACACTGCAAGATTTTACCCCTCTGTGTCTGAGATTGATTAGTATGGTAACAACCTGCCTTTATGAATTCTGGGACATTCAACACTTGATCCTCCATAAGAGAAACTAATGGAGATATTACTAATGTAATACATTTATAATGTTGACCGTAGAGATAAGCAGGAAGTTGATAACAAAGTGATTTTCCACCTCCTGTAGACAAAATGAGTAAAGTCGACTTCCCACACAAAATTCGTTTTATGGCATTTTCTTGTCCAGGGCGAAATGATTGATGGCCGAATTTTTCAAGAGCCTGCTTTAAATCAACTGAAATATTTTCTTCATAATTATTGTACAGAGGTTTGATGCCACTGCCGTCATCATCTGTTGATTCAGCTAACATTTTCATAAAAGAATCCGGAATTTGACTAGGTTCAAACATAGATTCATGCAATTGGTCAGTTATTGATTGAGTACTGCTAGATGGTTCAGATGCATACTTTTGCATATCTTCTAAAGTAGGAATATCATTTTCATTGTAACTATCTAATGGCAATAGTGTTTCCCCTTTATGTGATCTACAGTACCTAGCCATGTGCCCGGTTTCTCCACACTTAAAACATGCAATCTTACCAGACTCAGGAAATTCCATACCACCATGAAGACTCTTCTTAGTTTTCCATAGTTGTTTTTTATACTTGCTGTAGTTGATGTTTTTCTTTCCTCGTACAAACACTTTTTTTTCAATATTAATTTTAACGAAGTTCTCATTTAACGTTCCAGACTTGATTTTATTGTCTAAACTATTGCTTTCTTTTGAGTCCTCAAGCTTGACACACTTATCAACAGGATTAACTTTCTTGAGCTCATTAGAAATTTGCAAGTGACGAGGCTGTATATCTTTTTCTAAACCATAAGGAATATATTCTTGAATATCTAGCGGTTGTTCTACAATGCTGGCATTATTTTTGTGGCTTTTATCTTGATTCTTAGTCCTATCCTTAGTCTCAGTAACTTCCACTTGAATAATATTTGGTTGACTAGGATGGTCTTGCAGAATATCTTTTTTACTTCCAGAGTTATGTTGATGCTTATTGTTTTCTACATAAACTTTTTCTATTTTCCGCTTCTTCAGAGCAGGTTTCAACTTACCACTGACAATATCTTCATCTTCTGACTCACTGTTTTCTACATAATCACAGTGTTTTTCTGTTGTATCCAATACTTTTATGTTTCCTAATCCAAATTTTTCAGGCTCATTTGAATGTTCAGTTTCTTTTGCTACAACTCCAGTCGCTCTATCAAGCCATGCATCATTTAATTGTCTTATCAATGGTCTTACTGTTAAGTCCGATTTTCTGGATACATAACAAGTCATTGCAATATTTGTACTGATATTAGGCCCTTCAGATATTTTATATGAACAATGTAACTCAGGATTCATATTTAATTCAGTAGTATTATTGTCTATAGGTTCTTGGCTGTTGTGTGTTATTAGTTCAGTACTAAAGGATTTGTTTTCACTTGTAGGCTGAGTTCTAGGTAACGTAAGCTTTCTTGGGTTTCTCAAAGAAAATTTTCGATTTTGGAACAGTTTTTTGGATAGATTTTCCATGAATGGAGGAAAAGTTTTACTATTTTGTTGGAGATTTGAATTTAATAATAACTTCTCTAACTCTTGGCCACTTGGTAGTGTAGGAATCTCTGGTTGCGGACTTGCAGTTTCACTGGTGGTGAGTTCCAGCTCATGTGCAGGTTCTGGCGACATGATGGGCTCATCGTCAATATCACAAATCGACAGTGAGTTCTCAAGAGCGTTGCTTTTAAGTTGAAAGTATTTCTTGTAGGCATATTTTATTTTCGCCGGCGCTTCCTTGATGTCGAATTTCGTAGGTGTTCGACGATACTTTAACTTGAAGTCCTTTTCCCAACTTTTTACTATGAGCTTCCATTTCAAATAAGCTTTGTCTTTCTTTATTGTTTCAATAATATCCATAATAAAATCAGTTACTTTCGCTGGTTTCAATAAATCAGTACTAGTTTTTATTTATTTCGTCAGCTCAATCTGATTGAAGTGATTCAACTTACAGACTCAAGTAAGGATTTCAACTTACAGAGCACTATTTATTATGTAATGGTCTCTAATTCTTCATTGTGGTTGTAAGGATTTCCAGGACTAATTTCCTATTCTTAACTTTCTAGTTTCTACTTGCCTGACAGCTATGCACAGCACAGTTCTGCACAGAATACAGATGTCAGATGCTTAATAATGTCATGTCAATGTCATGACAGAATGGAATAATGACACTTGACAGTTGTTGATTTGACTGGCAGTTGGTTCAACAATGTTATGGCTCCATAGTACTTACTAATACCATCCATTCAAACTTCAAACTTTTCAAATGAACGCGCAGCGACTTTAGTTGCCGGCTTAGAGCATTTAACCTATGGAGATAGCATCACGAAGCTGAGCGAACCAATCTGCCAAAGTCGATTGGCCATTTATGACCATGCACGGTATTTATAACTAGTTCATTCACCGACCACCGTCATCCCGGCGAGAGGCTCTTCATGTCCCGCCAGTGCCGGGCGAAGCAGTCGAGGCTCTCCGGAGCCAACTGCATTAGGTCCGTATCAAGAAAAAAAATAAGACCGCCATTGTACGAGTATTGTGTCGCAACTTGTAAGTCTTCCCAAAAAATGGTTACAAAGCAGTGCGGCGGAGCGTATATGGAAACCTTTACTGTATTCAGAACCCCAGTACTTCTGAGCTGCGGAAGGGTTTACTAGCATTAATTCACAGAAAGTTACTGTAGCGGCATCAACAATGCCACATGCGAACTACGCGTCACACTGACGTCACGCAAAATCCTGCATCGCGCAAGCAGAGTTTACCGCGCAACTAGCATATTATATACAACATCCCGACATCAGCAGTCGGGCAGTTGCCCACCAGACAACACCCGTCTGGTCGGAGGATCCTCCCTTTTCTATAGAGTATGAGTGAACTTTAAACCCTGTTCCTCATACCTCTAAAGTTACCATTCCACTATTCATTCAGAGTTGCGAACGATCTGGATTCAGGTATTGTTGTTTCCCAAAAATATGCATTATCTAAAAAACATAGCAAGAAGAAGAATGTGCCTAATGGTTGATTACTTTGTTGTAACTGGAAATTCAGTTATATTGTATGTACATACTACGTAGTTAGTCCATTATACCTCAATGTCTGCCACTTCCAATTTACGAAACCATAGTGTTTCCTATCACATGTAAGTATAAATTATACATCAACATAGTTTTATTTATGGGAGATGTGCTAAAATAGCCCGCGAAATTCAAATTTTATTAGGTTTTTTGCAATTTGCAGGTCAGTAACAAGTTGTATGTTGATCAAAATATGATTCGCGGCCGTAAAAAATATGGCTTTACAGAATTAGAATCGGCAATACAACTAACTCTCTTCGAAAAATGCTAATAAATGATTATTTCTGAAATAATCATTCTGTAGGATTTTTTGAACTTAGAGAATTGTAATGTGTAATGCTGAATAAAGAAAATTCTAATTTTCTTACGTTTTTTGCAATTTGAGGTCTGTCAAGTTGGATGTTGATCAAAGCAAAGAAAACAACAATAAAAAAAACGAGTGTGCTTTTTAGACCACACGATTGAAGTAAAACAGAAATCAACGTTCGCTAGCAAAAGAAGTTTTATTTCAAAAAAGCTGCGGTCTTGTGAGTGTATAAACAGCCACTAGCCAGTGTGAATTTACAACTTCCGTTCGCCTCTTTCCGTAACGCTCTCGTCACGCATTCACCAGCTTACTCCTCAAGTCAAGCGTGCGTAAAGAAGTTTTACTTCAAAAAAAAGTTGGTAAAAATGGTGGGAAAGAAATTGTTGTTCTAGTCGAAAACCATCCAATTATGATGATGTCAAAAACCCGAAAAAAATAATAAAAATAAGTACAAAACATTTTTTCGTATTTATTCCTGTCATATCATGTTGCCATGCTGCTTGCACGGGGCAACACAGGGGGTTAAATTTCTGTAATTTTTTGCCTAGGACGCACAATTTTCGAGATAATTTAATTTCATATTCTTTTTGTTTTAGAAATCCTTCACAATTAATTCAAAAATTTTATACCTTACCATGGAGTTTTCACAATTATTTCCTAAATCCTCTTATAATTTGGTTGGGATTCGAAGAATTTTTCGAAAAGATCTCCCAATCCACACGCACATCGAATTCACTACAACAATCAGGTACATAGAAGGCGAGAAAAACACAGGCGCAGATTTCATATCGCGCATTCAAACAATTGACTGCCCGACTGTACTTAATTTCGCGGAATTAGCACCCATTTTTATACTTACCCCACTCGATAGGCTTCGCCGCTTCGGAGATCTTTTTTTTCGGTAAAAACACAACTTTTGGCACCAAAAATCCGCCATTTTGATTTTGATTTATTTTAATATACCCAGTGACACTCGCGCAATAATGACGATTATAAGGATATATCATTCATCAAAATGGGTTCAGCCGTTTGTTTCGGTTGGCCGTTAGTAGTTACGTGGGAAATAGGGACAGACATACGTATACTTACATACATACATACATACAGGTCAAACACATAACCCTCCTTTTTTGGCTTCGCCGCAGTCGGATAAAAAGTAGATCCGCAGAAATGTACATTTAAAAAATCTGTGATTGTCTCTAGTCATCATTATTTGTGCATCATCCACACTGGCAGCCCAGCGCGGTTCCAACGACGCGACGGGCGCGAAGTATCAAACTTATGAAACGTTTGCGTTCATAGTGTAGTCACTAAGGATAAGGGCGTTTCTTGCACTGTGCAGCGGGGTGTTTAATGGAACTGCCCATGTAACGCCCCGCTGCCGCTGCACGCTGCTAGAAACGCCCTTCCTAATTTGCGGCCGAACCCCCTGGCCACAGTCAAGAGCGGCGCGGATTGCGGCGCGGCGTGAGGCGCGGCAAGAGGTGAGCGGCGAAAACAAAATGTCCGTGACTACCGCCGCCCCACCAACGCCAATCGCTTCCATATTTGGCAAATAATTAGTGCTCAATTGGTGCTAATTAGTGCTCGAACAACAGAATTGGTGCCTTAGTAGTTTTCGAGATAATCGACTTTGAAGGTGGTCCTGCGGTAGTCACGGTCCCTTCAGCAGGACCACCATGAGCGCCGAAAAAGGGGGCATGCTGCAGCTATTCTAAGTATACAAATAATTAGTGCTCTTAAATGTGATTCATTTCGTAACAAAAAAAGAACTGAAACATTTGTATTTACCGAAAAATCAACGATGATAACTTTCGCGCGCTCGTTCAGCAGGACCACGACTTTGAGTGTTGATTCCCAGTTTCAGGAGCTAGTCGCTTTCCTCAAACCTACATAGAAAATTTGTGCTCTGCGAGATAAAATTGATACCCAAAATTCAAAATTACTACTCCAGTAGTTTACGAGATATACCATACCATTGGTGGGGTGGCGGTAGTCACGGTGTTAAATGTTAATTTGAAGATTTCCCTATTAAAAACTCTGTGATTTCTTCCCAAATTTATACAAAAATTAGTGCTCCTAAAGAAGTTATTGTAACCAAAAATTCATACTAAATGTCCGCATTTAACCGACCAAATTAAGTTGTCAATGGTATTGAGCTGTTTATGAGATGTACACTCGTCCACATAAATTGATGGGTGTCGGAATAGTAATAACAACAGTTCAATATCTATAATTTTTATACAAACTGAGTACCTTTGCTCAAATTGAAATAAGATTAGACATTTAAATAAACATTTTTTACAGTCCGTTCAGCCGATTTTGACTTCTATTGCGTTGGTGGCATGACAACTGGCAGCTGTAATAAAACGTTTGGTATTGTAACCACGTTTTTGCTTTTAATGGCATCCTTATGCCTACGGAATATAAGTTAAAATTGGTTGAATGGACTGAAATTATAATTATAAATTTCTAATCTTATAACAAATGGAGTAAAGTACTTATTAAGAAAACAAATAACGTGTAATGTGATACCTTTGTTAATGACGTGGGTAGGTACCTTTTGTCAGCGACAGCGATAGGTGTTTCTTATTAATTTCTTTCCTACTAATTTACCGTTGCTGCAAGCAGTACCTAAGTATTAAAAACCTAACCTATTGCATTAAAAAAATCTGTAATTTTGAAATAGTTTTAATAATTATTAATTTAATGGTATATAATTTAATAATGATTAATTAAATGGTATATAATTTAATAATAAATAACTTACTAAAAATAGATAATAATTTGATGTAAATGAAATGATGATGTTTGTTTGTTTTTTGTAGATGTGTTTTATGTAACGTTTACTTACTCGAGTTTATGTTTTCGTATGCACGTGTTTCTGTGACAAATAAAATTATTTTTCTTTCTTCTTTCTTTCTAAATATTTGCATGCCGAATGGCAAAATATGGCTGATCTTTGTACAATACTAACACCTATTGATGTATCATCTACCCATATTTACGAAAATAAAGTTATTCTTATTCTTAAAACTAATTTTTATTCTATCCTTAATTGTTGTAACTATACAGGAATATCCAAGCTTTTTCTATTCTGTTCTATCGAACACATATTTCTAGTTTTGTTTATGGTTCTACCTAGTTATCTACTAGTCGGCCTATCTTAATAGTCTAATCGAGTTGATTGATTTGTATTAATATATTACTAATAATATTCTACTGATTTTACAAATTTTTATCGAACTGTGATCTATAATTAATGAAACTTATTCGATTTATAAATGTATTTTCCATTAAAAATACACCTAAGAATTCATAAATCTTAACCTAGCTTTAACAAAGTAGGTATTGAATTGGTAACTAAAAATACACCCAAGGTCCATATATATGTCAGTGGAAATTTGATAAAACCGACTTCAGGTACTGAAAAATACATAACTATTACTTATGCAATACTTTATACAACGTTATTAGCAAAATTTTTGTTTTTAATACTTAGGTACTGATTGCAGCAACGTTAAATTAGTAGGAAAGAAATAAATAAGAAGTAACTATCGCTCTTATATTCATATAACAACACAACAGGTAGGTACCTACTTACAATACAGAAACATAATTATTCGAGTACCTACCTACCCATGTAATTAACAAAGGTATCACAGGCCATGGGTAACGATAGGTTATTTTTTTTAATAAATATGTACCCAGGTACACAGTTTGTATAAAAATTATAGATATTGAACTGCTGTTATTACTATTCCGACATCCATCAATTTATGTGCACGAGTGTACATCTCATAAACAGCTCAATACCATTGACAACTTAATTTGGTCGGGTTAAATGCGGACATTTAGTATGGAAAAGTAATGAAAGCTAATTTCTCTTAAAATACAACACTTATTTTCGGTTACTATGACTTCTTTAGGAGCACTAATTTTTGTATAAATTTGGGAAGAAATCACAGAGTTTTTAAATAGGGAAATCTTCAAATGAACATTTAACACCGTGACTACCGCCACCCCACCAATGGTATGGTATATCTCGTAAACTACTGGAGTAGTAATTTTGAATTTTGGGTATCAATTTTATCTCGCAGAGCACTAATTTTCTATGTAGGTTTGAGGAAAGCGACTAGCTCCTGAAACTGGGAATCAACACTCAAAGTCGTGGTCCTGCTGAACGAGCGCGCGAAAGTTATCATCGTTGATTTTTCGGTAAATACAAATGTTTCAGTTCTTTTTTTGTTACGAAATGAATCACATTTAAGAGCACTAATTATTTGTATACTTAGAATAGCTGCAGCATGCCCCCTTTTTCGGCGCTCATGGTGGTCCTGCTGAAGGGACCGTGACTACCGCAGGACCACCTTCAAAGGCGATTATCTCGAAAACTACTAAGGCACCAATTCTGTTGTTCGAGCACTAATTAGCACCAATTGAGCACTAATTATTTGCCAAATATGGAAGCGATTGGCGTTGTGGTCCGGCGGTAGTCACGGACATAAAACAAATGGTAGACAACCTATGAAGTATGCCACAGCTACCGGCGACGCGGACGGCGGCGCGACCTGCGGCGCGGTGAGCGTCGAGCGGCACGCGGCGGCGACGGGCTGCGCGGTGTGCGCGTGAAACAAATGTACTAGCGAGTATTGAGGTTGAGGCGGCCACATGACAGCTCAGAGCGGCAACAAATAATTTTGTTTTCATCGCGCGTTGAGCTTATAAAAATAATGGATACGGATCAATGTATTAGTGAAATACTGAGTAGACCAGCAATATGGATCTCAAAACATCCACATCATAAAATATAGGCACGTTATAAAAAAAATTGTGGGTCGAAATAAAACAACAATTACCTGGTAGTAGTGGTAAGTATTTATTAGTAGAAACGTGTGTGAGAGTAGAAGAGAAAACAAAATCATCAATCAATCATTGTTTGTATCACATCACTAGCACTTTGTGTTTGTTGTCCTATGACAATAAAATTGCCTAAATACGCACAAAGTCAATCTGAGTGTTTTTGAAGTAAAACTTCTTTAGGCACACTCGACTTGGGGAGTCGCACGCGCACGCCTAATGTGGGGGACGCCTTACTCCCCGTAAGGCGTTCCCCACATTAGAAGTGCGCGTTCCTCGGGCATGTGAGCGACTCGAGCGCCACGTGCTCTCTCCATACACGCCGCAGGGCAGCAAAACGCGACGCTCCACGCCCGAGGAACGCGCACGCCTAATGTGGGGTCAGCCTTAGCTGTCTAAGCTGGTGAATGCATGACGAGAGCATTACGGAAGTGACGAGACCGTTACGCAAGTATAATTAGTATTACTATTTGTTAGTTTTACTTCAGTCGTGTGGTCTAAAGCATTCGTTTTTTGTATTTATTGTGTGGTTATTAGATTTTCGTGTGCGTTTATAGTATAGAGCAATAGGAAGCATGTATCTGTGTGTGATTGTCAAATTTTCGTAGTGTGATATACGCGTGTTCCTCGCCTCCCGCAGAAAGTGGCAGCAAAAGTTGTACGGTGAAGGCTCGTACAGACTGGCGCGATAGGCAGCGTGACCCTTGTCGTATACTAACCAAACTCTGCTATATGATGTGATCAGCATAGCTATTCACAACGGTAGTTACGATTCGCTACCGTATCGACAACGGCAGTTGTTCGAACCGATGGACTGGCAAAACGCTATTCACAGACCCGTGTGGAAGGGATTTTTATAAAACGACTAGCTGACCCGTGCCCACTCCGTTGGGCGGTAAACATTTTTATTCTATGACACTCACAAATAACGTGGCTTTCTATGGGTAAAAGAATACCTACCCTTCCTAAAAAAAAAAAACTTCACATAAACCATCTACTAAATAGTCCGAACAAAGCCTAAACCTTTTTTTTAGGGTTCCGTAGTAAACAAGGAACCCTTATAGTTTCGCCATGTCCGTCTGTCTGTCTGTCCGTCCATCCGTCTCTCCCCAGCTTAGCTCAGAGACGTTTAGTCCTAGAAAGCTGTAATTTGGCATGGGTATACATATTAATCGTGCTGAAAAAGTCGTAAATAAAACCATGAAAAACATTTTTTTTTAGGTTACCTCCCTTACACGTGAAATGGGGATGATATTTTTTTTTCTCGTCTATTCCATCGTGTGGGGTATCCTTGGATAGGCCGTTCAAAAATATTGTGGGTTTGTTAAAACCATTTTTCAATTAGGGGATTCGTTTGCGTAATATTAAGCTTTAAAGTGCTATTTTTTGTTAGAGTCAAGTGTCCCCCCCCCCCCCTGCCAGCTAAATGGTTGGTTTTGGATATGTGAAAAACTTCATGGCAATAGTATATATAACGAAATTAAGTTAAGTTCTAACTAAAACGTAGTTGAAAAAATCAAAGTCCGGAACGAATTTAAGTGTTACGTACGAATGTAACCACCAAAAATTTTATAAGTATAATTTCAAATTCAAAATTCTAATATAATTAATAAAAATCAAATTTTATTATGAGTAGAATCATGATTTAAAATAAATCAAGTAAGTAAATAGGAATCAAAATATTTTTATCATTTAAAATCGAATAAAATTACAATGAATAATATCTCATTAAAGTGTTATACGTCTTTACAAATTAAAATTATACTTATCTTGGATGTAGGCAGCGGTCTAAACAATAAGAAAACTATATACAAACCTACATTATGTATACTTATTTCAGTTAATGCGTAAATTCGTTTTTTTTAAACAATATTTATTGTTTCAATATCACTTCCGACAGCAAATACCTGTCGGAAGAATCGTTGTGTTCATACCATACCGTATTTAACTGTCAAAATTGTACGGTTTCGGATTTGTGAATAGTGTGGAGGACTTTGTCGATAACACTGACGTTCGATACGGCACGAAACCGTATCTATCGTACCTTTGTGAATAGCTTACGCGGCAACTTTGTATTGTAATCAGGGACCATTTTGGTTACCCATTGAAAGGGTTTTCTATAGGGTTTTTCTAAGCGGTAAATCAAAAACCCATACTTTACGACTCGCAATCGATACTTTGAGAAAATTATTCACAAAGCCTAAAAATTATACACTCGCATTTAGGAAACAACTGGGTTATGAAAAAATAGACATCTACTTACAAGCATTAAAACAGTTAGCCAAAGACTGCGAATTCAAAACTGTAGATGCTGAAACAAATAAGAACGACAATATACGCGACGCATTTATCTCTGGAATAAAATTTAGTACGATAAGACAAAAGTTACTAGAAAATCTGACGCTAACACTAGAAGAAACGCACAATCAACAAGCACTGTCACTAGAAATTGTGAAAACTTTAACTCTTCAGATGCAAATACTGCTGCTGCCATCGCTACCTCTTCCAAACAAAAGGAATCTGGAAAATCTTTCGTACTTAAACAGTCACAGGACCTAATAGTACAATAGCAGTAACGCCAACTTTTGTGACCAGTACCCCGAGTGTAAGTTTGCAAGTGAGTAAACATAACTAGCGCGTTTGCGTTAAGATTTTTATTCTCACTCTTATACTCTTAGCATTATGATCTATCGGTCAAATTTTAACGTAAATGAAATAGTTAAATTTACTCTTTTGCAAACTTACACTTGGGGTACTGGTCACTATGCTGTTGTATGTCGAAACAAGTCCCATATCAATGCCGCTATTTTCGAAGAAGATGATAGTATTTGTGGTTGTATTGTAGCTGCAACGCCAATTTCCTTGAAGAAAGCTACAGTTCCAGTCTGTTCCAAAAAGGGATAAAAGTTGAAGCCTAAATCCATACTGGTAGCTCTGTAAGTTTCATCAATGAACAATTTTTTCAATTATGCCAATTAAAGAAAAGACTCTGCAAGCAAACTATATCAATGGCTTCAACCAGTCATACGTCACAAGTCGAAGGTCAAACATGTGTGTTAGCTCGTATCGGAGACCATGATAATATATATATACGTGAATTTAGTAATTGTGAAAAATCTCTGTACTGACTTGATAATCAGTCACGACATATTACACGAGCATTCCTTTCTCGAATTTTCATTCGGTGGACCTAAAGAACCACTAAAAGTACGTAGCGTTGCAGAAGCGCCTGTCCCTGCTGTTCCACTTTTTACAAATATCAGTCCAAATTGCAAGCTTATTGCGATTCAATCTCGCCGCCACAGTGAAGACGATAAAAAGTTTATTGAAGGAGAGATCACAAAACTCCTCCGCACGTCCCCCTGGCGAGCTCAAGTATTAATTACAAAGATCGCTAATCACAAGAAGCGGCTTGTCAATTATTATTGTCTTACGAAAAACAGGTATACAGCTTGACGCCCCTTCCTAATATGGAGGACCAAGTTTCCAATATTTCGAAGTATTCTATCTTCAGCGCGAGCAACTTACAGAGTGCTTACCATCGGGTACCGATAATACAAGAAGAAAAACTATACAAGGTGTTACAGGACGATTGACATTCCTATAAACCACGTAAAGAGTATCATGTTTCTTACCCGTATACAAAAAATAAATCAAATCCAATGAGTACTTTAGCCACAGGAAATTATTTTCCATTTTGTTATTTTTCAACATGATGTAGATCTGAGTTCGTTATAACAGGTAAACATTATGCATTAGTGGTGCCTAGTGCCTATGCACCACTAATGCATAATTTGCGTAAGTTCATTGGATTTTATTTATTTTTTGTATACCAGTGGAGACCATGATACTCTTACCGTCTTTACGTGGTTTATAGGATGTCGGTCGTCCTGTAACACCTTGTATAATGCTTTAGAAGCTGCTGGAAATTTGTACCAGTTCCGTCGCATACCATTTGGCGTAACGAACGGAGTTTTTCAAAGAACCATTGACTGGGTTATTCGAAAAGAAAAGTTAGAAGGTACTTTGTGGGGGATCTCAATCTGAACACGACGCAAATTTGCAGAAATTATAGCAACCTCACAAACATATGGTCTTACTCTCAATAAAGAGCAAGTTCTCGCAGAATAGCATTGATATATTAGGCTATACCATCAAAGACCATTTCATAAATGTCATATCACCTGTATGCTTTTTACGCATGCTTTTTAAGACCTTTCTAAGGCTTTTGATATGGTGTACTATGATAAGTTATGGGATAAATTGTGATGCGAGACGAAATTGACACATGATGTAGCTCTTTAGCCCTCGAGTCTAGTTTTTTTATTCAACATCTTCGGCTCTCTGATGTAAACTTGTAACTTTAAGTAATTTCTTAAAAAGCTAGAGTTTGTTAATAAAGGCAGTTTTGGGCATAATTCAATTGTATGCCCAATCAAAGAAAAACCCTAAGTTTTGGAGTCTTAAAAAAGGCTACCTAAGGATTTTTTAGAGATGTCTCCGTGATCAGCAGGTTTAATACCGGAAGCGATCACAGGCTTGTCCGAGGCACTCTAAATATCAATTTTCGAGCCGAGAGAATCCGAATGATGAGGCCTACCCTTCGACCTACGCAGCTCCAAACCGCTCTTGGATCCGAAAAGTTCCAACTGGAACTTCAAAATCGATTCGCCGTACTGGAAACCACAGGCACTGTCGACGAGAAGGCCGACGAGGTGGTCAAAGCACTACGCGACGTGTCCCGCAGACTTTTCCCGTCGCTGCGGAAAAGTAAGGTGTCCAAACTTTCCTCGGAGACTCTCGGCCTTATGAGGGAAAGACGAGAGTTGCCATCTACGCAGCCGTCTTCGTCAGATAAGAGGGCCTTAAACCTACAAATTAGAAAGCTGACGCGACGCGACCTTCGGCGCTCCAATACCCGTGACATTGAGGTCGCGATTGAGCAGAACCGAGGGTCGAAAGTGTTCGCTCAGCAATTAGGGAGGTCCCATTTGACGAAACTGAAAACTGCGGATGGTAGAATCGTGACTTCAAAGCCCGAGATACTCGAGGAAGTGGAGGATTTTTACGGACACTTGTACTCATCGCGGACGGCGAAACCAGCGGGGCATAGCGAAGATGACCATCGAGCCGAACTAACGCGCCACTACACGGAGGACATCCCGGATGTCGACCACTGCGAGATTAGGGCGGCTCTCGAGCAGCTAAAGAACAACAAGGCACCTGGTGATGACGGAATAACGACAGAGCTCCTTAAAGCGGGCGGGGCTCCAGTCCTGAGAGAGCTAGCGAGTCTCTTCAACTCCGTCATCCAAGAGGGTACAACGCCCGATGCGTGAAGCAGAGGTGCGGTGGTTCTGTTCTTCAAAAAAGGCGACAAAACCTTGCTGAAGAACTATAGACCCATCTCACTTCTGAGCCACGTATACAAGCTGTTCTCGAGGGTCGTCACGAACCGTCTTGCCAGGAGACTTGACGAGTTCCAGCCACCAGAACAAGCCGGTTTTCGAAAAGGCTTCAGTACCGTAGACCACATCCATACTGTTCGGCAGATGGTGCAGAAGACCGAAGAGTACAATCAGCCGCTGTGTATGGCATTTGTGGACTACGAGAAACCCTTCGACTCCATCGAAATATGGGCAGTTCTGGCCTCTCTGCAACGATGTCGAATTGACTGGCGCTACATCGAAGTGCTGAGGTGTTTGTATGACGCTGCAACGATGACTGTCCAGATCCAGGATAAGGAAACCAGCCCCATCCAACTACTCAGGGGGGTGAGACAGGGGGATGTGATATCCCCGAAACTGTTCACCAATGCGTTGGAGGACGTCTTTAAGACGCTGGACTGGACTGGACAGGGTATCAACGTAAACGGCGAGTACATCTCACACCTTCGTTTTGCCGATGACATCGTCATAATGGCAGAGACACTGGAACAGGTAGACCAGATGCTGCACAGCCTAAATAGAGCCTCTCGGCGGGTTGGCCTCGGCATGAATTTGGACAAGACGAAAGTCATGTACAATTCGCACGTCTTGCCGAGTCCAATCCACATCGAAGGGTCGCTTCTCGAAGTTGTGAAGGAGTACGTCTACCTAGGGCAAGTTTTCCAGCTTGGTAGTTGCAAGTTGGCACAACTTTGAGAAAGAAGCCGACAGAAGGATCCGGTTGGGTTGGGCAGCGTTTGGAAAACTTCGTCAAGTCTTCTCGTCGCCAATCCCGCAGTGTTTGAAGGTCTTCAACCAGTGCGTCCTGCCCGTTATGACATACGGTGCCGAAACGTGGACACTGACAGTCGGGCTGGTTCACAAATTCAAGGTCACTCAGCGTGCTATGGAGCGGGCTATGCTCGGAGTTTCTCTGAAGGATAAGATCAGAAATGAAGTTATCCGGAAGAGAACCGGAGTTACCGACATAGCCTGCAGAGTAAGCAAGCTGAAGTGGCAGTGGGCTGGCCATGTTTGTCGAAGGACCGATGGCCGGTGGAGCAGACAAGTCCTGGAGTGGAGACCGCGTATCGGCAAGCGTAGTGTGGGACGCCCCCCAGCTAGATGGACCGACGACCTTAAAAAGGTGGCTGGGACAGACTGGATGCGGAAGGCGGAGGACAGAGTGTTGTGGCGCAGCCTGGGAGAGGCCTATGTCCAGCAGTGGACTGCTATAGGCTGAGTTGATTGAAGGATTTTTAAATGACTAACCCTTGGAAGTCATTTACTGACAGCCCAGTTTGAAAAAGGACTCTGCTTTAAATGTAGGATTAAAAGGCTCAAGTCCTTTGGAACACTTAAATCAATCATATTAAGGTCAATTTAAAAAAAAACAAATTTTTAACATTCCCATCGGCAAGTAGGTATATATTATTATAAAATTAATCGAATTTACAAAGATGGTAACCAAGTTTTTGTTCTTGAATATATTAAAAGTACTTAAGTACTGATATAATCACTTCTCGCGTTACTAATATCTATTCTGTTTATTAAATCTAATATCTTCATGACCATGAACAATGTTATACAGACAGCGACACAAAACTGTTGTACTGAGCAATATTTCGTTTCAAGATGTCAGCACATAAGCCTAGCACTCTTTCAAACCTGAAAATTAAACAAACATAATCTGAGTACATAGCTGAATACACAAGCCTTAACTTTAAGGAACGTAAGTAAGGGGTACTGGGCAGTATGGACAAATCCGAATCCATAAGAGATACCGGATTATTACCTTAGAAACCATTAGCTCTGTTTCCATGAATTTTTTTTTTGCATACTAATTTTTTTGCTCAAGTGCGAAAAGCGAGTAAAAAAAAAACACTGCCTATACAATTTTTTTTTATATTCCTCTTTAGATCAAAACCTATTTGGGACATTTCGACTTTATTGTGCAAAAAATAATATTGTTGCATAACTTAGGTAAAGTTTGATAAAGAATATTTTCTGTTTCATATTCACCTGGCACGATCAAGCTTGACACACTTAAGAGACCCATCAGCGCGTACAGTTGCTGCCCGCGGTCTGTCTAGTAACAATGCGATCTCTCCGAAGTAATCCGAAGGCCCCAATCGACCCACTTCTACCGCAGATCCTTCCCCCTGGCCACTTCTTTGTTGAAGCACGACTGCAGTTCCTGCAGGACAATTAATGTTCTTTTGAATAATTATGTTAACAGAAATTCTTTTAAGTAGACTTTTATATTTTTAAACATAAGTGTTTCTTTTATAATTTTCTCAATACGTTGTTTTTTGTTAATCCTAGACAGGGAGGGAGTAGCGAGCATGGGCAAATACTACATTCCTAGTGGTCCAATAAACGAGAAGGTCCATCTTGTACAGAAATATAGCAAACAGACCAAAATTTAATAGTCAAAATGGGGGTACCGCAGGGCTCAATATTGGGTCCGTTAGTCTTTTTAGTATATATAAATGATTTACCTCATTTACTGAAAAACCGACCACAAATGGTGTTATTTGCTGATGATCATCACTGATTTTTAAAGCAAGCAGACGTGCACAGGAGCTTGACGACGTAAATAACGCTATGCTTATGGTCCATAATTGGTTTACTGTAAATAATTTGGTATTAAATGAGAAGAAAACTAAATGCATAAGATTCGCGTTACCTAATGTTAGAAGTAGTGAATGTCACGTTGTATTGAACAAAGAGATACTAGAATTCGTCGACAAAACTGTTTTCCTGGGAATCACGCTTGACTCTAAGCTGCAGTGGAGTCCTCACTTAACATCACTTGCAGGGCAGCTAAGTTCAGCCGCCTACGCTGTTTGGAAAATCCGCCAATTAAAAGACGAGAATACAGCGAGACTGGTCTATTTTAGTTACTTTAATAGCATCATGTCTTACGGTATTTTGATGTGGGGACGGGCTGCAGATATTGTTTCTATCATTGTTCTGCAAAAGAGGGCTATCAGAGCCATCAACAACCTCCGCAGACGCGACTCTCTAAGGGAACTGTTTAAAAAAATTAACATCATGACGGTACCTTGCCAATATATTTATGAAAATATTATGTATGTTAGAAAAAATCTACATCTTTTCAGTAAGATAAGTGACAGGCATAATTTTAATACTAGAAATAGGAACAAATTAGATCAACCACGTTTCAGATTGTCAAAAGTACACACTTCTTTTATGGGGTATTGTGTAAAATGTTATAATAAAATACCACTCGGTATTCTTCAACTAAATGAGAAGAAATTTAAAACATGCATTAAACGCACACTATGTAGACAAGCATATTATAGGTTGGATGATTATATCGTAGATAAAAATGCTTGGCTTAATGCTGGTCCTGCTCCACAACCACTTGGGCGCACTTGTTAAAATTATAATATTTGGAAGAGATGCTTCAGGCCTTTTTTATGTTCTGACATTACAATCATAATTATTACAAAAAATGTACTTAATCAAGTTTTAGGTGCTGAATACTTCAATAGGTAATAATGTTTTTCCTTTTGCTAGTAAAATTTTATTGCAAGCTTTAGTTTTGTATAATTTAAAAGCATTTTTTCAATTTTTGTAAATGTGAGTACCATGGATGTTATGATGTATGTTGACTTAAAAAACCGGCCAAGTACGTGTCGGACCACGCACAATGAAGGGTTCCGTAGTTAGGATGAATTCATCCCAAAAACAAATTAACATTGTAGTTGAAAAACATGCTCTCCCATACATCTATATACGTTACGGTCAATTCTTCAACTGCAAATTTAAGTTGGTCGACGATTACTCGTTAACTTGTAAACCCTACTTAGCTGTGATAGTTTTCCTTTTAATTTCGTTATATATACTACTGCCATGATTTTTTTCACATATCCAAAACCAACCATTTAGCTGGCAAGGGGGGGGACACACTTGACTCTAACAAAAAATAGCACTTTAAAGCTTAATATTACGCAAACGGATCTCAGAATTGAAAAATGTTTTTCACAGACCCACAATATTTTTGAACTGCCTATCCAACGATACCCCACACTATGTATTAGACGAGAAAAAAAAACATCATCCCCGTTTTACGTGAAAAAAATATCATCCCCGTTAACCTCACCCTAAAAAAAAATGTTTTTCATGGTTTTATTTTATTACTTTTTTGGCGTGATTAATATGCCCCATCACAGCTTTCTAGGACTTAGCGTCTCTGAGCTACGCCGGGGACAGACGGACGGACGGACACACAGACAGACAGACAGACGGACATGGCGAAACTATAAGGGTTCCTTGTTTACTACGGAACCCTAAAAAGTTTGGCAGTTAAGAGTATGTCATGCTCACTTAAATGTCTCGCTGTTGGTGGCGCGTGTGTTGGATCATTCGGTTCCCTACAAAATGGTTGAGCTGGATGGTGCTGATCCACGCATCATGCTCGTGAACGGGCGCCGTCAGTTGTGACTGGTCTTCTCCTATCTGCCAGGGCTTATTTGTAATATTTTATATTTTGTATTGTTTTTTAAATAATTTATATTTTGACATTGTTCTCACATATAGCAGGGACAAGAATAATGTACCCAGGATTTTGATTTAAAAGAGTGTCCTTGGAGTTTCTTGCCTATTCTTCTCCATAGAGATCTACGTTTTGGAATGGGCAAATAGCTTCAACTTTCTGACTAACTGACCGACTCTTTGACAATTCAAAAGTGCCTGTAATTGGTTTAATTGAAATAAATGCTTTGAGTTTGAGTTTTGAGTTTGAACAAACTGTTCCTGTACCACGATTCACGAATACGAGGGCTGCACTAAAAGTATCGGGAATGGAATATTTCCACTGTTCCTGTCATATTAAAATCTCCTTGGCATGAAAACTCCTTGAAAACTCCTTGGTTTTAAAAATCGAATACCATTTATTTATTTAAAAAAAGATTCTCGGTCTTGTCACAAGGTTTTGTCAAACTTGTTTAGTCGTTGAGAAAATGGAATTGACTCGAGAAAATTCAAGAGCGATGATTTATTATGACTTTCGAAGTGGTTTAACACAAAAACAGTGTTTTGACCGGATCTGCATTTGGTGATGAAGCCCCATCCAAAACCACAATTTATCGCTGGTTTGCTGAATTTCAACGTGGACGTGTCAAGCTCAGTGATGATCCCCGTCAAGGTCGTCCAAAAACTGCAGTCACCCAAGAAAACGTTGATGCTGTGCATAAGCTGATTGAGGAAGATCGACATGTGACATACCGCGAAATTCAGGCAACTTTAGACATTGGCATGAGTCAAATACAAATAATCTTGCATGAACAATTAGGTGTAAAAAAGTTGTTTTCCCGATGGATACCGCATTCGCTCTGTGAAGAGCAAACTTGTTACTTGGTGCGTCAGAACTCTCGAAAGATTCCACGCAGGATCCTCAAATGCTGTATACAACATTGTATCAGGTGACGAATCCTGGATATACGCGTACGAACCCGAAACAAAAAACCAGTCACGAGTTTGGGTGCTCGAAAATGAGTTAAAGCCAACAAAAATTGTTCGTTCACGGAGTGTTGCAAAAAAAGTGGTGGTCACGTTTGTCTCCAAAACCGGCCATGTTACGACTATTCCTCTTGAGGACAAAGAACGGTTAATGCAGAATGGTATGCTAGCATTTGTTTGCCACAGGTCGTTTCTGAACTCCGTAAAGAGAACTGCAACCGCCGCATCATCCTCCATCACGACAATGCGAGTTCTCACACCGCGCACAGAACAAAAGAGTTTTTAGAGCAAGAAAACAGAATTATTAGACCATCCGCCGTACAGCCCCGACCTAAGCCCTAATGATTTCTATACTTTCCCTAAAATAAAGAATAAATTGCGTGGACAGAGATTTTCATCACCTGAAGAAGCTGTGGACGCCTACAAAACGGCCATTTTGGAGACCCCAACTTCCGAATGGAATGGTTGCTTCAATGATTGGTTCCATCGTATGGAAAAATGAGTCAAATTTCGCGGAGAATACTTCGAAAAGCAATAAATACATTTTTAAATAGTAATGTTGTGTCACTTCCTTGATTCCCGAAATTTTCAGTGCCGCCCTCGTAGGTACTAATCTGGAGAAATAACTTCACTTTTCAATTCTTCATTGTACACGTAGCAGCCTGTGGGTTAAGATAAGATAATAAGATAGCTATCTTAGACAACTACTTTCGCTAATTAAGTAAGTATAAGACAGTCATTGATAAAAAAATATATTTTATTTTTGTAGATAGTAGAGTAGTTACTTCTAGACGAAAAACGTCATCTCTCCAACCTGGGATGGCTGGCTGTCGATGGTCGTAACAACATGACAGACGTCAAACATTTTCAGTTTTTATTTAGCTCCTAAAAAATATTATTTAACTAGGTATTATGAAAAAAAAATCTTTATTGTATACAGGGTTTTGTTTCCCAGGATTTCTAAAGCGTACATGTTATGGCCGGAGTCTTATACAAAAATGAAACGTCTCCTTTGAAGTGTTACGTCAGTTTTATTTGCACCCAGTTAACACCTTATTAGTATAGTTTAAAGAAATGTAGAATTAATAGACGTCGATTTTATCGATATCGATATTTTTGTTGCAAAACTAACTTGTACATCACTATGTTTGGAACATTCGTCCGGACTCCTGACATTGGCCCGCAGTGGTGAGTCGTGTGCTTAGACGAAATCGGTCTATCGGCTCTCAATTGGTTTAATTCTCTTTGCATGGGAAATATGAAAAATAAAAACATCCCGACTTTACGTGTAGTCTAAAAAAAATTTATTTTCAAATGTTATATGTTACCACTTTGTCGGCGTGATTAACATGTATAGGTATACCAAATTACAACTTTCTAGTACAGTCTTTGAGCTAAGCCATGGAAAAACAGACACACAGACGGACGGACATGGCGAAACTATATGGATTCTTGTTGACTTCGAAACCCTAAAAACAGCCTACCAAGGTAGTGTCCTAGCACGTTCCAGGAATAGGTACCTAATGTGCAAGCATTCCAACAATTATGTTATTGTTCCTTTTCTGTACGTGCGTCGCGTCGGCATCGATTGAAACGAAAGACAAACGAAAAATATTTAAGCCTGCAAGGAGAGCAACTTACGTTTTAAATTGTATGGTTCCATACAATCATACACCATACCCTGCAAACCGAACCGTAACACAGCCAAGCTGCAACTGTCTGTAGCTATAATCTTTGTCCCTCAATTATTTGAGGTTAACGGAAGTACAGCCAGAGAAATGAATTGTTAAGCAAATTGTCACCCTACGTCAATTTGCCGTATTAAAGTAATTTCAGACAACTGTCAAAGAATGAAATTTGTATTGGTAGTTTGTGATGGTAGGTAGTAAATTTTCCTAACAATCAATTTCCCTGAGTTTACTTAAGAGATGCACTGTCGTATAACATAAATAAAACACTTTTACTGTAAAGAAGAGCATTACCTTCCACTATTATGTAAAAGTCGTTGCCAGGTTCACCTTGTCTAACAATGATTTCACCGTCAGTGAATGATACAGGTTCTAAGGCGTCTGCAACCGTCAGACGTTCCCATTTCTCTAAACTTTCTGAAAAATACAGAAGAAAAGATTTGAGACCGAGCCTCTATTTTGGTCATGTTCAATTATTTGACATATTTTGCTAAGGCTACGTGGAAGGGTTGTTTAAAGGGGGTCGGGACACGCTGATTGTACAGTTACGAACATAAATATATTACTATGAACAGCTCAAAAATATATCTGATTTCATGATTCATCTTAATATCTGTCGTCAATATGACGGCAAATATATGTGCGGAAATGGAAAGTGCGAATTATTTGCGAAAGGCTTAAAGTGGCAGCACAAATATGTGACATCGAATGAACGCCAAAACTGTCTGACGAGACTAGCGACGCCAAAATATAGGATGCTGCATCGGCATGAAAAAGATGTGATTCCACCGTATAATTGACGAATCTTAAAGTCAGATGTTATTGCCGAGTTGTCCACAGTAATATATTTATGCTCGTGACTGTCGGTCGAATGCCTCAATCCGTGCGTCTGCTAATCAGTGGCGCAGTCTTTGCAGTGATAGGTAGAGAGAAGCAGACGTGGGGTGAAAACTAAGATGGTTGTCTTCTCGATGTCTTGATATTACAGCGGGATCGACCCTCGCACAAAGTCGCTCAGTACCTAAAGAATTTTTTGGACAGAAAGACAGCCATTTCATGCCGACCGTA
This sequence comes from Tiliacea aurago, assembly GCA_948098905.1. Taxonomy (NCBI): domain Eukaryota; kingdom Metazoa; phylum Arthropoda; class Insecta; order Lepidoptera; family Noctuidae; genus Tiliacea; species Tiliacea aurago. The sequence continues at coordinate 12,229,150 of OX402590.1, forward strand.
TCTGCTAGTACGCCGGCAGATAGATTTTAGCCGATTCTTTTTACTAGGAGCCGCCACAATACCACACGGGTTTTTCAGAGCGTGTGCTGTGCGTGTCCCACCCGGGTCCATCCATAAGCGTAACGCAACAATATGTATCCTGTGTGTGCAATTAACTTTAAGTCTCGAAACATGCAAACAAATAGGTATTTTTGGAAAAATTACTTTATCATAAATTATATTTAACTCTGTAAGTAGGTTTGCACAAACAGTTTTACCCGGTAATTATTTTTTTTAAAGTAATTGAGGTAGGTGTTTCATATCTGACAACTCAGAAGTAACTCGAGATAAGTGTGCGCTAAAACTTCAAACTTTTTGATGACTTTTTCAATAGTAATACTAGTCATTCTGAAATCAGCTTAATTTACACTGTCATAAAGTTGATATTTCTTTAACTGGACATAACATCAATTTGGAAACAAGAATTTGAATATGGAATACCTACCAAATCTATCGTTACTCGAATAAGTAATTTTTAGCCATGTGAATTTAACGTACTATCTTGGATCGAAGTGGTTCACTAGCTAGAGTAGCTAGCACTACAACAACCGTCGTCGTTCATAATGCTACAGCATACATTTTATTTAATGGGCTGGTTCTCAATTCTCAACTGGTACCCATTTTCCTTTGACTTTTTAATAGCTTACATTGTGTCCTACTGCTGGGCAAAGGTCTCCCCTTTCTCCTTTCAAACCACTAAAAAGGTCAATTTAAATAAGCTAACGAAGCTCCGCCGAAGATTTGATGATCTCTTTTTTGGGCAAAACGACAGCTGGTATAATAATTATAATGTAGTTAATACTTAAAGTATGAGTTGAAAAAACCTTTTTTTTTTTTGTTTATCAATTGTAGAAAGCGATACCTACCACGTCTGTGAAGTTAGTACAAACAAAAATTATTTTTTAAACAACTACACTACCTACGGTCTTTAACTTTATTTAAGCGGGCACGCCCATTATGCCTGTAGGCTTTTATTTAGATACGTTTTGTTTACGTTATTTCTGCTTGAGTATAGTTTTCAACGATTATTATATACATACATTTTTTTTTTGTATAATGGTGTGTGCTAGCTAACATAAGGCAAATAATTTAATTTAACGTTTTGTGTTGCGTAATGCTAATTATTTTACATTGTATTGTATAGCTTCAAGTTTTATATGCGAACAGACAGCTGTGCTGCTGGGGAGTTTGTTGCGCCACTTATTCTTCCCAGCTAAAGCACTAGGAAGTGGTGAAGGGTGGGCGTTTTTGGGAGACTGTCACATGTAATTTTTGACATTCGAAAAGTGCTGATCCTCAGCCTAGTTTGAATAAATTACTTTTGATTGCGATTTTAACCCCAAAAAAATATATTTAAATATTTTTTTGTTTTGTTTTATCCTGTTTAGTTATCCATCAGTATCACGTCTGCGGAGTTTCGCTGACAAATTTAAGAGGAGGCTCCTTATTGTTATGTTAATTTGCATGAATATTCTGAAACATTTTTCATTTTGCTTGTATGTGTCACATACAAGCAAAATGAAACTTTAGTATATGATTTATTGGATCTTTTTCTTTCCATGTTGAAGACTTTTTCTTTCCATGTTGAAGACAGTTACGTAATTGTAATATTTTCTCTCGATACATTTTTAATTCGAATATCATGTCTTTTTTATTTAAGGATAATTATTATAAAAAACAAACAAGATTGTTTCGCTTTTTTATGTCTAAAATAAATATTCACTGAAAGAAAAACACTTTTTACAAAAAAATAATAACTGACTACCAAACATAACACTACAAAGTGAAAAAAAACATTAATTTCGGAAGTCGGTGTCTTTGGATCTGTATTTGAGTTTTTGGCCACCGACTTCCGAAATTAAAGTTATTTTACACTTTGTAGTGTTATGTTTGGTAGTCGGTTATAATTTTTTTGTAAAAAGTTTTTTATTTTTCACTTTTTAGTGGGTCAGTTTTGAATTTATCTAAGTTACAATAGCCTAATGTTAACTGCTCATCACCTTTTACAAAATATTGCATTTCCCGATGCTGGGACGTTGATTGTTGAGGAGTTCTCCTGGTAAGAACCAGGAGAACTGCCACTCACCATTATGCAGTGACGAGCATAAATTGCTTAACCGCAACACGTTAAATAGGTACTCATTATTATTCCGGTGGCCATCTGTGGTCTCCATCATCAGTTCCACTTCACCAAATGGTGCTTTCGGAGAGCAAATGCACGAGTTACTATAAAAAATACCCAAATCGCTATAGGTTTGCATATAAAATTTGAGGGTTTCCCTCGATTTCCATGGGATCCCCTCATCAGATTCTGATTTGGTGGCAATGGGACCACCTCGGGAGTATACCCATTCAAACAAAAAAAAAAAATTTCAAAATCGGTTCATAATTGACGGAGTAATTGCGTAACAAACAAACAAAAAAAAAATTTTTGGAAGTCTGTTAAAAATATAGTTTATTATCCAGCCACCGGATATTTTTTCTCTAGATCAATTATTACTTTACTTATAAACGAAATAAGAATTGGGACTTACGCTATTTAGTTTCGTACTCGAACACGAAACACGATCAGAGAGCGCACGCGATATTTAACTTTATTACTGATGTGTTAGCGTTTAGCACATAACGGAGTGGCGGGGAGCAAGGGGCGGAGCTTACGTGGTAATTTCGATTTAGACTGCCTGGTCTTAATGAGAGGCAACATATGGAACGATTAAAAAAAATTACTCCTACTTAAATAAAAAATATTTGTTAATATCGCTTACCTAATATTGAGACACGCGACAAGAATTCATCGTACATGCGTCTCTTCCTAATAGTGGAACCCATCAATATACGACGGTAAGAGTCCCGATCCAGGCCCCACAGCTTCAGAGAGGTGCGTGCGCGAACTGTGGCTGCTCTCGGTGTGCCGTATATCAAAGCCAGTTCGCCAAAACTTCCTCCTTCCCCAATAGTTGTAACAGGTTCTCCATTCACTAGGACCTAAAGATCCATAATAATTACCTATTATATTATGTTTACATACGCCCACATTTCGACAGTTAAGTTTAAGTCCCATGTATTATAAGGCGAGCCTATTGCCATCAACCGGGCACAAATCCAGACTCATGGCTGGTACTAAGAAATTTCTGACGAATGCCGCAATAACACGTTGCCCGACCTGGGAATCGAACCCAAGGGTGTACTATAAGTACACCTGTGCCTAACCCTTCGGGGATTCGGGGGTTATGTTACGTAATTTTAAATTATTTCCTTACAAGTATAGGTTTTTAAGAAACTAAAGCTCACTCACTTCGACTTCTCCAGAATCAATTATGTAAAAGTTATCTCCTTCGTCTCCCTGTCTGATGACCGTCTCACCAGGTAGACACTGGTTTGGGAACATAGCGTCAAACATGTCCGCTCGTTCAGATTCATCCAAATGGGTAAAGAGAACATTAGAAGCTATAGCACGTGACAGAGCACCCATTGTCTTGTAATCTTTTGGCACCACCTAAAAAATTTAAACTTTCCTGAATTCTGCAGGCTTCACACATTTTTATTAATGACTAGCCCGCGGCTTCGCCAGTGTGGTGATCAAAAATTATCTCACGGCAACATAGTACCGGGATAAAAAGTATGTCCTAACCCAGGTCATGGTCTAACGATGTGCCAAATTTCATCCATATCCGTTCAGCCGTTTTAGCGTGAATGCACAAACAAACTCACTTGCATTAGGATTTCGTATTTTCGCCTACAACATTACACCAACAGCAGGCTTAGTATGACTCTTTCTATTTCTAATCTACTGTAGAATAGAAATCGCTTGTCTACATTTCTCGGCCGAAAACTGTCAACTGTCTACTCGGAAACGTAATTTTTGTCTACTCTTCCGTCGACAAAACACTTCTCTACGGTTCTCGTGCTAAGCCTACAGGAGTTGATTTAATAAAAACTTTAAACATTTGTTTCGTCATAATTTTTTTAAATTACCGACTTTTGAGTTCATCAAGACACGTAGTAAAGTAATCTCCCAAAAATCTTATTTACCCCTTTTCACCCCGTCAGGGGTCTATTTTTTAAAACTCAAAAAAAATTTGTGAAAAGTACCGAGTTTCGAGTTAATCCCTTAAAATCCCTTTAAGGGGTAGTTTTTGCTTGCGGAGTTTCGGTATAATTTAATTTAATTTGACCTTGTACAGTTTAGGTTAAACTTGCCTTCTTGACGTAGCTGGTAGCATCTTCCTCTGTAACTGGTTCCGCACTAATGCCGCCACGTCTGCGCGGAGGCTGTACCCCCGGCACAGGCAGTGGTGAAAGTTCTCCGTCTGCTTCACCTTCTGATGCAGCTGCTGCAGCTTGCGCAGCCTTAACTTCATCCTTAAAAAAATATGGTATTGAAAGCCACAAAGACTCAGCAATTTTGGCTGCATACCAATTAAGAGATGTGATATAGATATATATTTTTTTATAGAAGGCGATAGGCATCAGCATTCATCATCATCATTTCAGCCGAAAGACGTCCCCGGCTGGACATAGGCCTCCCCCAAAGGGGTTTTTTGCCATAATCGCCACGCTTGGCAGGCGGGTTGGCGATCGCAGTATGGTGTTAAAATGCATAGAGAACGCTGCTGCCCATTCTCTAGTAATTAGTCCCTTAGTCACCTTTTACGACACCCACGCCCACGGGAAGAAATGGGTTAGTGCTATTGGTTACGTCCGGCACCACACGGACGACAATAGGCATACAGACGCACAGAAGGCAATAGGCATACTTATACTAAATCTATTTTTATAACATCATCAAATTCTGAATTGACAGTTTCGGGGAGAAAAGTATCTGGTTACATTTTTTCAAGCTCTAGGGCAGTAATTAACAATCAGTGTTTGACAATGTATATGAAACAGACATCACAGGCATTGTCAAAAATGTCTACGTGCCTTCATACACAGGTTGGATTTTGTCATAACTGGCGTATTATAAGTATTCGATATACAAACTGTGATCCACTGTTATTTAAATTAATTTTATTATTAACAATGATTGCACTTCCAAAAGCCTTGGTAATGGTATATGGCCACTGTTATAATTATATTAGTATGACTGCGTTACACTTTTTCTACAACTTATCATTTAACAAACATATGAGTAATGTGATACTTGAGGAAAATATTAATTTTACTGAAAAAAGTAAATATTGTCCTTAACAGGTATTGTTTTCCTTATTATGTGTTAATTATAAGTTAATTAATTAATAAGTTAAATATAAAAGCCCGAAAGTATGACAAACGAGAGTTTTACCCAGTAACTGGGTTGTGGAGGTCAGATATGCAGTTCCTCCATGTAAAATACTGGTCTGTATATAAACAATATTAGTTTTTGTTTACACTAAACCCGAAAAGGGGTAATTGTACTCATCATTTTGATTTTTTTTTTCTATGGGACCAACCTAGACATCGCGAAAAAAAATCAGCTGTTCCATACATTTGTGTTCACTTAAATCGACAAAATGTATGGGAACAGCTGATTTTTATTTCGCGATTTCAAGGTTGGTCCCATAGAAAAAGTTGTTCAAGTTGTTGTTTTCGGGTTTAGGGAAAACAAAAACTAATGTTGTATATACAATGTGGCCCAGGGATAAGTGACCGCCCGGCGTTTTTTGAATATTTGTAATAAATTCTTTTTAATAAATAATAATTTGATTACAACTTTGTTTTTTTTTTATTACATCTAATAAAAAAAGTATCTAATGGATTTTAAGACTTCTAACAGTGTCAATAGCGGCTTTAGTTAGCTTTGAAGACTTTGCTCTTTTTTACTGAGTATGGGAGTCAAATTTCAACTGACTGTACTTTTGCTTTTGTTTGAAATTAGTAACAAACATTGTTCTGAGCTATAAAACTTCAGCACGTCACGCGTCTTTACAAAAAAAAGAAAAAAAATCATAAAAAAAAAATTAAAGCCTAAGTCACAAATATAAATGTAATTATTAATATTTTTGTACAAATATTCAAAAAACGCCGGGCGGTCACTTATCCCTGGGACACATTGTATACAACTGTATCCGGTAAGACTGGAAGCTAACCCCAACATAGTTGAGAAAAGGCTAGGCGGATGATGAGTATTTGTTTAATATCCCACTAGGTTACAGGACCGTTATACTTATTTCAATTAGCAATTCTACTGACAATCACCTACATGTATAGGGTTACCTTTTCGACTTGGAGGTATTTGTTAAAGATGATACATGCAACCTCTATCAATACTGTGTATGCAAAAGTTCTTTTAACTGCAATGTGCGTCACCATAGAAACGTGCTGTTATATTTAAGTTGTCATGTTGGTCTGATAAAATAAAACTATAATGGGCCCAGATAATATATTCACTTAAATATTTGTTGGAAACTAAGCATGGAGCTAAGTAAAATACAAATATGTAAGCTTGACGGAAATAACTGGATGCAATGGAAATACCGCATGTCTGCTCTGTTACGGGGCATAGACGGACTTTTGGACATTATTCAGGGAAAAACTCAAAAACCGAATAAGCCTGTAGCTGAGGGCGGTGATTCTGATTGTGCTTCCGCAGTGGCTTTGACGGAGTATAACAAAAAGTTATCGGAGTATGTTAGGTTGGAAAGTACTGCGTTACTGCTGGTTACGAACAATATATCAGATTAAATCTTGGACAAGGTGATTCGATTCTCTCATACTAAGGACGAATGGGATGAATTGCATATGACGGTGTCAATGAAGACAGGTTATATGAAATATGTATGGAGTTCTTTAAATTTCAAAAGGATACTGCTGATGACATGGCAACTCATGTATCGAAATTGAAAAATATGTGGCACAAACTGAATCAGGTGTTGGAGAATTAGTCTTTTGGAATTTTATGTGATTTGTAACTGGTTAGAAATAAACTCTATGGTGGAGCTTTATGGTCTGTCATAGCTCGTTTTAAAATATTCAGAATAGAATTGAAGTGTGGAATAAAACAGCTGAGCTGATGGCTTGATCTTTTGATGAAGTCTATAAATACGTGTGTGTTATTTTATATATAAGTTTACTATGTTTTAAAGAAGAATAAAGACAATCCTTTGTAAGTAGCAGACCCTTTTTATTTTCTTTTACATTCAAATTCTATAAGATCAGGAATTATTTAAAGCTGAAGAAAGTAAGCAATTACCAGAAATACTTTTAATCTGTAAGATTTTAGATACACTGCCAGAAAATTATTTTTCATTTAAATCGAGTTGGATGTTGATATCCAAGAAAGACAGAACTGTTGAGAATATTACCAGCCAACTTTGTGCGCATGAGAAAGTGCTGATAGGAAGCAGGGAAGGCACGTCTAGTGCAGCGCTTCTCACGAAAACAAGTAAGAAAACTGTCGAGAAACAGAAGGAACAGATGTCAGGGAATAAAAAAGTTACCAAGTTCAGATGTCACATGTGTAAAGAGGTTGGTCACTTTAGGAAAGATTGTCCAAATAAAACTAGTAAGGAAGATAGAAGGAATAGTAGTGAAAGCACCAATATGATGGTACTACTAAATCTAACTGAATGCATCCGATATCGTGAAGAATGATTTGTTGATAATGGAGCTACACACCATGTTACGATGAGAAGAGATTTATTTGAAAATTTCGAGCACTTCAGTAAACCTCACACAGTTACTACGGCTGATGGAAATCTAATAGAAGCCTTAGGAAAAGGTACAATTAGAATTAAATGTTTCTCCTCTGTGATGTCTGGCTTGTTCCTTGTATTAGCAAGAAACTTTTTTCATTGCTAGCGACACAGGATAAGAATACAAATAGTTTGTTTGAGTCAAGAGTAACTACGTGCTCTATTAAGGTGAATGGAATAGTCGCCGTGACGGGAACCAGAACAAGATATGGTGGACTATATAAGCTGAATTGTAAAGCAATTAAAACAAAGGTAGTCGTCGCATCGATGAATGCAGTAGATGCCTGTCAGCTGTACCATGAACGCATGGGCCACCAAGATAAAAGGCATGTGAAGTCTTATAGAACGAGAATTGAACATAAAGGCAAAGGATAATGGCATATTATGTGAAGGCTGTATTTTCGGGAAAACTCACAGACAAAGGTTTGGTAGTAGAGAAAAAGCTAAAATGCCTGGAGAACGCATACATTCGGATGTTTACAGCCCTTTCCCGTATTCACTCTCGAAGTTCCGGTATTTCGTCCTGTACCGGTTAGGCCCGAACGCCGCCTTGCGGCGGCGGCGTTGCCAGTTCCGTCAAGCCCCACCGCCGCCTTGAGGCGGCGGCGAAATTTTTCTAAAGAATAACGTTTAGTATTGTTTGTGGCGATTTTAGTCGATTGTCTGGTAGATATTCTCAAAAACTGAAGGTATCCGAACGTAAAATATGGTGTGACAACATTTTAAAAAAGTATTGAATGTCAGTTTACTTTTCTGTGGTCGTGTTTGTATTGTGAAAATATAGTGAGTGAAAAGTGCTTTTATAAGTGTATTTTATGTGGGTAAGTGGATACATTTTCATTTATCTGTTGTTAATACATCATTGTAGATAATAATTGCACGAAATTGCATCATAAAATTCGAAATTTTTGAACAAAGAAAAGTTTCGACAAAAATCCGTTCTATCGTCGGAGTTTGGACTTATTTTGTGTTTTATCGACTGCAAATAATCAATAATAATCATAAATAAGTGCTTGAAACATCGTTTTAGATAATATTTGCACTAAATACTTGTGAAAAGTTTCAAAATATCATATTTCAAAAATTGCATCAAAATTGTTAAACTTTGAGGTTAAATTAAATTAAATTATCTTTATTTCTTTCCACAAGAATGACTAAGTGTTAAACTAATATGACAGTATAGTTCCCACTTGTGCATTTATCACTAATATTAAAAAAAAAAAAGGTAATTTATTTTTTAATTAATTAATAAATAAATCAATTAACCCCTCCTTTTTTTCAAGAAAATCTTTTATTAATTAATTATGGTGGTATATTTTTACAAGATATAGGTAGCTATCAGTCAATAAAGGTTTATGTAGTATTTTAGTAACATTTTTGTATAAGAAACTACTCGGTGTTACTCCGATGTGAATTTTCAAAGTTTCAAAGATATCATGAGGCCGGCCTCAAGTGCCATGAACTTTGTGATTTATTATTACAACAATGTTACATAGAACTCTCAAAGAAAAGCTGTTGTTAGATTTCTTATCTATTCATAATGTAATTTGCAAAATTTTGTGTAAATTGATACAATAGTTTTATCAGAAATAGCCATAACATAAGACCAAAACAATTACAGCTGTTATCTGTAATTCTTTTATTATTAGTAATACAATACCCTTCCTATGTCCATTTTGTTATTTGTTTATTATTGTAATTTTAAACACAATGCCAAATCTGCTTAAACAATGGATGCCAAGCTCATACAAATTAGTTAAAACGTTTGTTTGTTTACATTGGCGACGGAAGTCATAAATCTGTCGGCCATTACGATAAGGATCGGTACTTGAGCATTTTGACGTTTGTTATGTCACAGGGTCTGAAAGGTTAAATCTGAATGACGCCCAATCTGGCTTTAGGCCTGGGGGCCTAAAATGGTCGCTTTGGCAGAATCATAATATGATCTGCGTACAATTCATAGCCCGCAATTTATCTGTTTGACAGTTTTGTATGGAGTTTCGTAAAATGGTCCACAAATTATGAATTGGTATGGTGAAGTCTAATGTCAAATAGCAGCTGTCAAACAGATGAATTGCGGGATGTATGATTTGTACGCAATAATTATTATGATTCTGCCAAAGCGTCCATTTTAGGCACCCTGGCCTGTCCATTGAGAGTGCCATCCTCTGTCTTAAGCAAACTGTTCAGTACTACACTGACAGGAATACACCTGTATACGCATGCTTTTTAGACCTGTCAAAGGCTTTTGATATGGTGTGCTATGATAAGTTATGGGATAAATTGCGATGCGAGACGAAATTGTCCCATGATGTTATATCGCTGATTGAATATTGGTACAGTCATCAGCAGAACAGTGTCAGATGGGCAGGGTAGCATTCCGATGTACACAGGTTGGAGTGCGGCGTGAGGCAGGGGGGGGGGCTAACCTCGCCGCGTCTTTTCAACCTGTATATGAACCAGTTGATTGGGGAGCTCAGCAGCACTAAAGTCGGTTGTTCTATTGATGGGGTTTGTGTAAACAACATCCGTTATGCGGATGACATGGTGCTGCTGAGCCCTTCGCTCTCTGCACTACGTAAACTGTTGAGTATTTGTGAAACTTACGCTGGGGCCCATGGGCTCAGATATAATCCAAAGAAGAGTGAATACATGATCTTTAAAGCGGGTGCTAAAAGTTACTCGAGTGTACCTCCTGTCACTCTTTGCGGATCACTTTTGAACAGGGTAAATCAGTTCAAGTATCTGGGGCACTGGGTCACTGAGGATTTGTCTGACAATGCGGATATTGAGAGGGAACGTAGGGCGTTGTCGGTCCGGTGCAACATGTTGGCTCGCAGGTTTGCACGTTATTCTCCGCAGGTGAAGGTAACCCTGTTCAGGGCGTACTGTCAGACCTTCTACACGTGTAGCCTGTGGACCAACTTCACTCAGCAGGCGTACAACGCTCTACGTGTCCAGTACAACAACGCTTTTAGGATTCTATTCGGGCAGCCACGGTTTTGTAGCGCGTCTGCAATGTTCGCTGAGGCAAGAACTGATGATTCCCACGGTATAATTAGAAAAAGGAGTGCGTCACTTCTGCGCCGTGGCCGTGGCAGCTCGAACGAGCTCCTGAGTGTGTTGTCCGAGCGGTGGGACTCGCCTTTTTATCGGAGGTGGCTGCAGCTGCATGCCAGCGCCTGCGTTTATTATTTAATGTAATATGTGTATTAATTTTAAATTTTGATTTTAACTTTTAAGATAATTTTGTTTTATAAATTTTTGTTTTTAGTTTTTATTTCTGATCTTAATTTTGACCTTAATTCTGATTTTATTTTGTATTATGACAGGAACAATTTTACGATGGATATCTGAAATAAATTATTTGATTTGATTTGATATGTAAAGAACTATTTTCTGTATTTTTTTAACTTAACAGAAAATATTTATAATATTTTGCTTCACTACCTATTCCACCTTCAATATTTTGCTGATGTATCAAATGTATCCAACAATTACTTTAATAATTGACGCAAAAATGACAAAACAAACTTCTAAGTCAACGCTATTTATATTAAAATCCCTGTTGCCCTAGAATCATGAAATTTGGCAAGACGCAAGTTCTCACAGCACAAGTAAAGGAAAAATTTCGAAAATCGTCAATTTATTATTTTATCACATAAAAAAAAAAATGCGATTAGAAACTTTCACTTGCAGTTGGAAAGTTTACCGTTGCGTATATCGATATAATCGATGTATGGGAGAACACGATTTTCAACTACAATGTTAAGTTTGTTTTTTGGAATAAAATCATCCCAAATACGGAACCCTTCATTGTGCGTGGTCCGACATGCACTAGGCCGGTTTTTTTCATGAAATGTTAATTTGTTGGTCAAGTTGCGACCAGTCCATAAAAATGGGTAAAAGTCACCAATTTTTTTTTTTTATTCTGGGCGACTGCTGCATTTTAGTATCATTTTATTGTACAGGGGAAAAAATCAGGAAAACATATTTATCAAATTTTTTGAAAACATTTTTTCTTAATTTGTATTGTAGTAACATTGACCTGATGGATTGTAAACTCATCCCCTAAAGGGTTTAAATTGAGGATGAAAGTTTGAATGGAATTCCACATTTTTGGCGAAGACATAACCCAACTGAAACTCAACTCAATATTATAAATGCGAAAGTAACTCCAGTCTGCCTGTAACCCTTTCACGCCTGCCTGAATGTGGACAAAAGGAGATCACTCACCGTCCATACATTTTTGGGCTAAATGTGAAAGTGAAAATGAAACTATTTTCTATATTTTTTTCATCATTTTGGCTGTTGTTTCGGAGATAAGGGATGCAATGGTAAATTTTCATCTATTTACAAGTACATATTTATTTTAAAATTATAAAAAAAAATTGATATCCTTACAATAAGCCCTTTCATTCGATATGTCACATGGTACCGTATATTTATATAAAAGCTTGTTTTAAACAAAACAGAAGTCTGATCTTATAATAACATGGTAAATCTCTCAATATTGTGTGTCACATACAAACTTACATTTGCAGTTGGAATATATGGGGAACATGTTTTTCAAATACAATGTTAAATTTGTTCTTGGGATGAAGTCATCACAACTATGGAACCCTTCTTTGTATGTGGTCCGACATGCACTTGCCCGGTTTTTTACTATGGGAATAAACCTGTAGGGTCATTCTCCGTCAAGTTACAAGAGTTTGGAAAATCACTTTTTCATACAGTTTATGTATTTGATACGGGTTTTAATTTTTATTCAGAAAAGCTATAGATAACATAGCTATTATTCTTTTAACTAAAATATACTGAAGACAGTATTTTAAAAACTCATATTTTAACAGCGCAGGGAATGGCCCTACAGATTTGGTCCCATACTAAAAAGTGGAGAGAATAACATGTTCTAACAGAATTTAACTTTTTTTTTTTGACTTTCACAATTTAGCCCAAAATGAATGTTCCCCTTTGGCAAAATGATAGAACATGACCTGGGTAAGGACATAGGATACTTTTTATCACGATAGTATGGTCCTGTGGAAAATTTTCCAATCTTCATATGAGTTATGACTCTTGGCATTAGCTAGTACATATAATAATTATGTGGTACAAGATGTCAAGATTAACCTTACCTTTCATAGTATAAAATGATGTACTGGTAAGAAATTCTATCATAATTTACATTCATTGTTTTGATGAAATATCCAGGGTGAAAGTTTTCTATGTCCTTCTCCAGGTCCCAGGCTACTTATCTGTCGAATTGCATATCGATCAGTTAAGTCCGCATTTAATTTGGAAATAAGGATAAGTTCCCTTAACAGTACAAGATTTGAACACATTTTCTTCTCATTATTAATCGTTACTCACCCGTTCTAATTTTTGAAAATACTGTCTCAAAAACGCCACAGGATTTTCAGGTTTGTTTACACATAACTGCACTATACAATCTTTTAATATTATCGAAATATTATGACTCTGAATGTAGCTTTCACACTCATGTAAACATTGTTCTTCTTCCATTTTTTATTCCACAATCTAAAATTATGAGTGTACCGTCATAGACACAATATGATTAAAACTTTTGTTGTTATTTACGATCGGAAAACGGCGAATAGCTTCTAATCTACGATGATAGCAATTAAAAATTAAACTACAAACTACAAAAAAATCTTGCGTATCTTTTTTCTTTCAATCTAGTCTGTCACAGACTCACACTCACAGTCAGTCTTTTTTTTTTTTTTTTTTTTTTTTATGAATGGCATCTCGTAGCTGACCTAGAGAGGTCGTTGCTACTTAACCGGATATTCCTGTGGCTGCCCTAAGGTTTTTAATCTTAAAGCCTCCAGCCAGGGCGTAAAGTATATATTTATATTAAAAACTAAACGACAGCGCACTAAGGGCACCCCCTGTGGGGTACGGACCTCGGCTTAGGGCGTCGTTGGGGGATCACAAAATTAGTAACAATTTGGGGACGGGCTGGATCAACATTTTGATCATGATTATTATCGGGGGATATTATATTTATTGCTACGGCGCTCTCAGCCTCTAACCGGGCGGCTGGCGAATCGACATTCAAGGGACGGGGGGGAGGACTTTTATTAACATTTACTCGGGAAGTTCGCGTGGTACCTCGGCGGCGAGGACGGAAGGTCGGTTTGTGTATCACAGACAGTCACAGTCTCCTGAATATATATATGTATTCTGTGGTCACAGAGTATTAATGTTCTGTGGGTCTCAGTCACAGATTAATAATATGTAGCTGCTGTAGTCACTACCATAAGAACATTGACATTTAAACCTATAAGAACAAGGAAATCACCTTAGGAATAATAAGCATAAAAGGATGATTAAAAAAGCAACTGAACTCAATATATTTGCTTCATTTTGACATAAAGAGCCGCTATGATGTTAGAGAAGGACATCTATATAGAAGACGTTTCGAAATTTCGTAGGGTGTCACTCTTTTTATTCTGACTAGTGATGTGACTCACAAAATTTCAACGTCGATAGAATTTACTATGACATTATCTTATAATTCCAAAAATGTTAACCGTCTCAATTTGAGGGTAGGACTTCCAGTCCAGGCGGCGCTGACGTTCTGCATCTATAGATTCCAGATATCTTCAAGACGGCTACCTGCAGCTTCTATGTTCCAGTATTTATGACGGGAAAGAGTTTGGAGAAATGTTGGAGTAGGTTTGACATCTCATCATCGTTTTTAAAGGAATATTTTATCTGAATATTACACAAGTCTTCACGAATCTTTAGCAAGCAATTTTTGGGACTCTTCAGAAACACTTCAACTATATTGAAGCTTTGATTAGTTATGTACAGGCCTACTTTACTTAAACGAGATCCATTAATTGCTTCCTGTTTTAAAGTTTTATTTGATCTATTTTTCATCAAGATTACATCACTTTAATGCTTATAAAACATTAACTATAAGAATACCTACATATGGCATGTTACATAAAATTGGATTTCATATCAAATTCTGTCTCCTGAGGTATCTTTAGCAGTTATTTTTTCCACTGAAAAGGTATTTCAGAGGAAACAGAAAGAATTAAAACTGTTTAATTTGTTGATTTTCCCAAAAACTATTAAACCGATTTTTAAACAAGTTATAGATACTTCAGGCCGGTCTATAGACCTAAATCAATCTAATATTTTAAATATCACAACTATATTTTTCAAAGATAAAAAGATGATTGGCAAAACAAAATACAAAGATTAACAATCTAAAAAACACGACATACAATCTCAATTGGCTTTCTCAAGAGACTAAATACATAAAAGTCAGGTCCAGGGCTAGGTCTCGGTCTGGGTTACCTGGACGCACTAAAAACTATAAATTACGGCTATAAAGCCCACTAAATTGAGGTTTGTAAGGGTCGTACTTACGATTTTATGTACTGTAACGAATCTACTAGCCTATTAAAAATAAAAAGATAAGTAGACAAGTCAATTATATATTTTAGGAGTTAATTTAAAAAAATACAGAAAAATAATTAAAAAAGATAACTAACCTTCCTAGCACTCTCAGAAAGAAAAAGGTGGGAGGTTTTATAAAGAAGAAATGATACGGCGTTCAGGTTCGACACGTCAGGCCTCGTCAGCTCTGAAGCATCTAGATCCGCTTCCCAGTTATTATGATAAGATCACAAGGAGTGTAGAAGACGTCAGGCCTCGTTAGCTCAGAGGCCTGAAGATCCGCTTCCCAGTATCACAGGCAGTACAGTCCAGGGTCACCTAGGTAGTCGATGGTCCTCTTGGCAAGAACGTAGTACCGAGAAGACTGAATATGTTATCAAGGTGAAATGAATATAGACCAATTGCAAGACTTTTTTAGAGGAGGTGTTTCCTTGAGCGCTTCCAGATCAGATCTGCCGGGAATGTGTCAGAAATCCCTTTTATATCCGAGTCTCAGGTGTTTTTATTCACATCATCTGTTTTTCTGTTCTTTACAGAATTTAATTTCAAATTCAGTGTTCGAAATGGCCAGACATATTCGTACCAAAAACCTCTTTGATGAATTCTGAGAGCGTTTCAATTATTATTATAAATGTAAGTTAGGATACAAATATTATACAGTAAACAATTATAATTACCTATAAAATACAATATTTGAGCTAAACATATTGATAAAAATAATTTAAATTATATAAATCAAAAGTAACCTTCATGGACTAAGCCAGTAAGAAAACTATGAGAGAAAATTAGAAGAAAAAAAAATGACAGCTTGACAGCCTGACGTAAGTGTCATAACATTGAAAAATATGAAAATTAAAGAAAACTAATCGTTTTAGAACGATTCGCAAAATAATAATGCAAAACCAATAAAAGAGTATAATACATAATATTAATGAATGCAAAGTGTAAGTATATGATGTAGTGTCTGTAGTATGTAGCTACTATAATACTAAACACTGTTTCAACGCTGTTTTTTGTTTAACTATCACTGTTATCATTCCGAATGTTAATATCAAAAACACTAAAAACACTATTTGGTGATGCATCGTCGCGAACATTAACCATTTCACAGTCATGACATACAAATGAATTCAAAGTAAAATGCTTGGAGCATAATATGTGACTGTGCTTATCTTTAGGAAATCTGTAAAAGAAAAGTATCGACAACATTATTTACAACACTATGTATGATCATGATAACCTCAAAACATTTTCCGAATATTCGTTTATAACTTCTATTGGAATAGATAATACGTCTGGTTTCCGCTGCAAAGCGATTCAGCAACATTTGTTATGTATTTATATTAATTCATCAGCTCACATTCAACACAAAATTGAGCAAAAACTTACCAACGGAAGATCAACATTTTTTGATTTGTGATTTATGGGTCTTGCAGCCCCCAACCACACAAGACATTGCTCCACAGCATCCATGCACTCACTTTCACTCACTATTTATAGTTACTTAAAGAATTCGTGCAATTTTAACAGTAGTAATATTATTAAAACATCGAAAAATTGTAAGAGATTACAACGAACGCGTAAACAAAGAATACGCGACCAAGTTAAGTACTTCAATGAACGAACTGTCAGACATTGAAGTTAAGTAATATCAAATTTGGTCGGGTTGAAATATACCACTATAATCAAATGACATGTACATCTTGGGACATGCCAAAAAAGTAAAACAAAGAGTAAATAATTTATCTCTTTCCCACATCCGTCTTCGTGCCATAAAATAGAACGGGAACAAAGGTAGTTACAGAGTTGTTTTTATAATCATCCTTCTATGCATTTCCTTGTTCTTAGGAAATCACTACCACTAGCACAGAACATAAGTACCCTGACCACTAGTCTGCTTTGCTTTTTTATAACATTTTAATGGCCTGGTTGCTGGGACCTTTTAGCCAAGTCTTTATTTAGTTACAAAACTTGTTATTATTACACATTGTTCGGCTAAACTCAAATTTTGGAAAATTTTACAAACTGCTGAACATGACGCTTCACTTTCCCGTCAAGAAGTCCCTCACTGTCCATCTGTCATTGACCTATCCTACCTCAATGCCGTCTGTCCTTCGTAAGGATGCAAGAAGTGCCAAAAAGTGTCGATATGTATAAAGCTTTGGGTAAAATAAAAACTAAAATGTTTTACAGCTAGGTACAGTTTGTATTAGAAAATTTTATTGTTGTTTTAGTATTTTCCTTTACTTATTATTTATGTTTCTCACCGTTTAAACCTTCTGAACTTCCACAAATATTTCAAGATCTAAATTAACCAAATCGGTCCAGCAATTCTCGAGTTTTTGTGAGACAAACGAACAGCAATTCATTTTTATTTAAAATATGTATATAGATTGACCATGAGATTAACACATTTTCCATACAAGACTTGATATTTTATATCGATATTTCGAAATATTGCCAAAAATATCGATATATCGAACAAAAACTATCGATATATCGAACAAAAAATATCGATTTATCAATACATCGATATTTTTTCTACAAGCCTAGTCTTTCAGAGCTGCAAACTTTTCGAATTTCCAAAAAATAGTTGGTTTAAAAATACCCGGAGGAGTTTTGTTTTATTGGCTTGTTTTTCTACGATACGTACATATAGTATAAGTACGTTCGTTACGTTACGTACGTTTAATATTTGCGTAGCTATTCACAAAGGTACAGACGCCAGCACATCAAACTACTACAATGTGTCAAATTTCTTTAATAGATTTTCAACTTTATCCCTACAGGATAAGGTTCAAGGTTGATTGGGAAAATTTTAGTTTCGGGTAGCTTGACCTGCTGGCGTCTGTACAATACGGTTTCGTGTCGTATCGAACGTCAGTGTTATCGATGAAGTCCTCCAAACGATATTCACAAATCCGAAACCGTACAATCTTGACAGTTATACGTTATGAACACATCGATTCTTCCGACAGGTATTTGCTGTCGGAAGTGATATCGAACAATAAATATCGTGTAAAAAACTAATTTAGGCGCTATCTGAAGTAAGTAAAAAATATTGTTTAAAAAAAAACGAATTTAGGCACTGTTTGCGCCGAACCATTCATTTTGACGAATTAACTAAGTTTGGCCTGCCCAGGGAGATGTACTCATTCCCCGAGCTACTATAAAGACCGGGTCAATGACCGTGTCACGTCATTCTGCGCTCGAAGCTCGCTGCGGAAGGACGTGTGTTGCGCTGCTCTCGCTGTGCCCCGCTCTCCCGCTGCTGCTCTTTCGTGCCCGGTACGTTACGCTTGCGTAACGCTCTCGTAGTCGCCCCGACTACAACCGATCGTCGATTGATTAGATTGATTAATTTATTAATTAATTTAATCGAAAGACACTAGATCAAAAAAAGTGCCTTTTTCAAGGCAAGCGTTTCTTTAACAGTTCAGAGAGTAGCTTCATTAGGCCCCTTCTGGGCAAAACCACAGTTTCGTGGTCCTCGGTGGAAACCTTACGGTGTTAACGAAACCGAGTGGGGTGTTGACCCAAACGCACCCGCCGAACCCCTTCAGGGGGAGGCAGTAAATTGGACGGGTCCCAGAGTTAACCGGCCTTGGGGGATCTCCTTGTCGGCTCTGGTGGCAGTTTTCCTTCCGCAGCTACTCACCTAGTGTCTCTAGGGTGTGTCTACACCCTTCGCGCTAGACTGGAAAGGGCCCCCTTGCACAATAAGATTGGCAACGGGATCACAAGCTTAGGGCTCACCAATAGGCTACACATCCTCCCTGTCTGCACCCGACAGGGAGGGAAACACATCCCCGGGCCAATCCACCCGGGGAGCTAGGTATAGGGAAAGATAGGTAGAAGTTTAGTGAAGACGGCTCCAAAATTCCTCCCTATTAGGAACCACCCTAAAACCGCTATGGAGGACGCCCTTATTGTGGCGTTCTTCAGAAAGGTCCTTTTTAAGGACCCAGCCTTTTTAGAACGTTACGGAGTTCAACTCGCTGAACTAAAGAGCC
The DNA here is from genome assembly GCA_948098905.1 of Tiliacea aurago. Classification (NCBI taxonomy): domain Eukaryota; kingdom Metazoa; phylum Arthropoda; class Insecta; order Lepidoptera; family Noctuidae; genus Tiliacea; species Tiliacea aurago. The sequence continues at coordinate 12,248,312 of OX402590.1, forward strand.
AGCCTTCTGCTGGCATCGATAAGTTCAGCGATGTACTCGCGAACCAGCAGGCGGAAGAGGACTTCCAGAGTCCCTCCCCTAGCCCGATCGTGTCTATGGACACTTCCGCACCTGCGGACAATCGCGCGCCAAGTCCGTGCACGTCAGACTCCGAAGAGTCCAGCTCTTCCTCTTCGTCTTCTTCTCCCTCTGCCAAGCCAGGGGTCCTAACCTCTGGACCTGGCAAGAGGAAGAAGTCGAAGAGTAAGTCGGGCCAGGCGTCAAAGATAGTGGCGTACGAGCCTCCCTCGACCCCTATCCCTTCTGCCCCCGTGGCATCCACCTCAGTGGCCCCTACCGCGGCCCCCCCTACCGTGACTCCGTCACCGGTCCCGGCGTCTTCCACGCAAGACCAAGACGGATTTACTATCGTTTCTGCCTCTAAGAAGGCTTCCCGTCCTCCGCCCATTGTCATCCAGGACAAGGGTAAATGGACGGAAATTTCAAAATGGTGTGTTGATCAGCGGATCAATTTCACCAGCGCGGTCAGTACCCAACCGGGTATAAACGTCACCGTTCCCACGGCTAACGATTTCAGGGAACTAACCAGGACACTTCGGGTGAGAGGCATCTCATACCACTCTTATACCCTCCCCGAAGAGCATCAGACGCGTGTGGTGATCCGTAGGATCCCCAGTGAGATTGCCACCGCAGACATTAAGTCGGACTTAGAACGACAGGCTATTCCTGTCCTCGAAGTCCACAGGATGCACCGCTCTAGAGGCGGTGCACCATACGACATGATTCTTGTCGTATGCTCTCAGGTAGACGGGCATCACCCTATTTTCAAGATCGCTTCGATCTGTAGCCTTAAAGGCTTTGATATTCAGAAACCGCACAAGTCCAGCATTATCGGCCAGTGCCACCGTTGTCAACTTTACGGTCACGCGCAGAAGAACTGCTTCGCGAAACCCAGGTGCGTCAAGTGCCTGGGTGAGCATGGCACTTCGGAATGCTCGCGACCGAAAGACCGTGCCCTCTGCACCGAATCTCCCAGTTGCGTTCTTTGCGGCCAACAAGGCCACCCAGCCAACTACCGTGGCTGCCCCAAGGCACCAAAATCGTCCTCCTCGAAGTTGACCAAGCGTTACGACGCGAGGCAACAGAGAGATAACCAGGGGGGATTCTCCTCCTCTCTGACCCAACCTCCGCAACGACTGAGCCCTCAAAGGTCCAGTCCGTGGAATTATTTCAACCACCAGCAGGCCTTCCCTGCCTTCGGCCAATACATGGCTCTTCCCCCCCCTCAACCTCAACCCATCCCACGGTTGATGGACCCTCGCCTTCGCGCTCATAGCGCTCAGCATCACCAACAATCTACCACCGCCGGTAGAAGCGCGCCTCTCGCGCCCCCAGTGGCCCGCGTGCCAGAGCCTGCTTCCAAAGCCGCTCCCCCTCTCAACCCGCGGCCACTCCAGTGGTCGCATCATCACCTAACACCTTCGATGCGTTTAATGTGATCTCGAGCACATTCAACATCTTTCTTTCGCCCCGCGCCAAGAAAATGGCCAGCGAAATAATCGTAGCCCGTAACTCCTGCGATCTATCGGAGATCCAGCGAATTTATCACGCGTATCCCGAGATCACGCAAGCCCTAGAGTCCATCGCGTATAGGAAACCATAATGTATAATACGGCCCCCGCGAGAACTAAACTCAGATCACTAAAGTTAGGCTTTTTCAATGCCAACGGCATTAGAGAACAACGCGACGAAATCGCTGTGTTCCTCCGCGACCATCGGTTAGATATTCTCCTAGTACAGGAAACTTTCCTCAAGCCTTGTCATCGAGACCCGTCAATTGCGAACTATCGCGTAGTTCGCAATGACAGGACTCGATGCCACAGGGGCGGCACCCTGATTTACTATAGGACTCCTCTCCATTGCATCCCGCTCGATGCTCCGACAACTCTCTCGTGTCTTGAAGTGTCTGCATGCAAATTAGCAATGTCAGGTCATCAACCGATTACGATAGTTTCGGCTTACATGCCGCCCACCGCGACCACGAGCCCAGACGGTCTTCAAATGCTGTCTCGCGATCTTTCGATTCTTTTCGGCCTGAGTGAATCCGTTATCGTAGCGGGTGATCTCAACGCCAAACATCCGTCCTGGAACTGTAATACCACCACGTTTCGAGGCCAACATCTGTTTGACCTCACCGCCGTTTTAAATTTCGATATCATCGGTCCGATGAATCCTACTCATTACCCCCATATCCCCAGTCAATCCCCGGACATATTGGACATAGCGCTCCTAAAGAATATCAACCTACGGTTGGATTCGATAGAGGCGATGGACGAACTGACTTCTGACCACCGGCCGGTCGTCTTAAGACTGGCCCCTCGCGACGGACTCCTTGACCCTGACCAACCCCCCCTCACGAAAGTAGTCACGGACTGGCGGAAAGTAAGCGACCGACTGAAATCCACCACATCCCCGATACTGGATTCTATCCCCGATCAGTTTGACTCGATCGCCGACACGACGGCCGCGATCAACTCAGTCACGGAACACGTACAATCAGTCCTGAGCGATTGCTCGAGACAGGTTCCGGCGATGGACCCCCATCGCCGAAAGCTGCCGGACGATGTGCGTGGATGCTGACTGAGAAGAACGCGGCCACTCGTGCATACAGTGTCTTTCCCTGTGACGCTAACAAAGTCTTCATGCGCCAATTACAGAAATCTGTAAGGAAGCGAATGAAAGAACTGCGTGAGGCTAACTGGGACAAGATGCTGGGCGAACTAGAGCCCACTCATCTTGCCTTCTGGGAACTTCAGAGGAAACTCAGATCCCCGCAAGTAGCTTCTATGCCCCCTCTGACACGACCCGACAGGACGATAGCATTCGACGACACCGACAAGGCTGAATGCCTGGCTGACACTCTCGAGACTCAGTGCTCGCCCAGCTCTCAACCAGTAGACCAAGCTCACCTCGCTGAGGTGGACGCTGAAGTCGAACGTAGGGCGAATCTCCTTCCGGTCGAAGACCCTGATTGTCCTCTGGCTCCCGTCACCCCAGACGAAGTGCACGACATTATCAAGGGTCTGAAAACCCGTAAATCTCCCGGATCAGACGGAATCACCAACAGGGTGCTCCAGCTGTTCCCCGCTCACCTGATCATGCTAATGACCACCATCTTCAATGGCGCTCTTAGCAACAACATTTTTCCTCAAGCTTGGAAAAGTGCCACGGTCATCGGTATCCCGAAGCCCGGCAAACCTAAGACCGAACCTTCCAGTTACCGACCCATCAGTCTGCTCAACGTCTTCGGCAAAGTCTATGAGAGGCTTATTTATAAGCGTCTCAGAGACTATGCCGAGACGAAGGGCCTCATCCCAAACGAACAGTTCGGGTTCAGATCCCAACATTCGTGCGTACAACAGGTCCACCGTATCGTCGAGCATATAAGCGCTGGCTTCCAGCGCGGGCTCATGACGGGTGCTGTGTTCTTCGACATTGCGAAAGCGTTCGACAAAGTCTGGCACAACGGCTTAATATATAAGCTCTACAAACTCGGTGTGCCCGATCGTCTCGTGCTCATCTTACGAGACTTTTTGTCGGACCGCACCTTCCGCTATCGCATCGAGGGTGCGCTATCCTCCCCCCATCCGCTCCGCGCAGGCGTCCCTCAGGGCGCTGTGCTGGCACCGCTGATATTCACTATATTCACTAGTGATATCCCCAAATGTAGAAAGGCGCAGTTAGCTCTGTTCGCAGACGACACGGCCATCTACTACTCCGGCCTCAGGCAAGACAACATCGCCCGCATCCTTCAGGCCGAAGTCAACAGACTCGCGGCCTGGTTCAGGAAGTGGAGGATCGAAGTCAACCCTGATAAGAGCCAGGGGGTCCTATTCTGTAGGCCCCGGCGATCACCCGCCCTGCCCCAACCGATCACCATGTTCGGCAAGCCTATGGGAGAAGCGAGCCAAATATCTCGGTGTGGTCTTAGACCATCACATGACGTTCGGCGAGCACATAAAACAGGTGCGCTCGCGCGCCAGTTTTACTCTCGGCCGACTACACTCCGTACTCAACCCGCGCAGCAAGTTGTCCCTTAAGTGCAAATTGCGTATTTACACCGCGTGCATTCGACCGATCATGACTTACGCCTGCGTAGTCTTCGCTCACGCAAAGTCGTATCACATCCATAAGATGCAGACGCTTCAAAACCGATTTCTCCGCAGAATTACGAAGGCTCCTTGGTTCGTTCGGAATGAACAACTTCACGTAGACCTTAAGATGCCTACCATCAAACAGTTTATGAAGCGCCTTGCAAAGCGCTTCTTCGAATCCGCGGAACGTCATCGCAACCCCTTGGTTGTGCAGGCCGCTAGTTACAGGCCTTCTGCCATTAGTCAGACTCGCCGACCGAGGCACACTCTCTTAGATCCGGATGACCCCGTCACTCTCCTTCAGGAAAGCAATAGGGCCACGAGTACAGTGCACAAAATACACAAACCGACCTTCCGTCCTCGCCGCCGAGGTACCACGCGAACTTCCCGAGTAAATGGTAATAAAAGTCCTCCCCCCCGTCCCTTGAATGTCGATGCGCCAGCCGCCCGGTTAGAGGCTGAGAGCGCCGTAGCAATAAATATAATATCCCCTGATAATAATCATGATCAAAATGTTGATCCAGCCCGTCCCCAAATTGTTACTAATTTTGTGATCCCCCAACGACGCCCTGAGCCGAGGTCCGTACCCCACAGGGGGTGCCCTTAGTGTGCTGTCGTTTAGTTTTTAATATATATAATTTGCGCCCTGGCTGGAGGCTTTATGATTAAAAACCTTAGGGCAGCCACAGGAATATCCGGTTAAGTAGCAACGACCTCTCTAGGTCTGCTACGAGATGCCATTCATAAAAAAAAAAAAAAAACGTGTCACGCCTGTTGCTCTAATTTGTTGCCCGCGTGAAGACCTCTTCAGCGCTGCGGAGATAGAGAGGGAGCGCAGAGCATTGGCAGTCAAGGAGAATATAGTTGCCTTTGAGTAGTACTCAAGAGTAATACTCAAAGACACTTGCACGCAGGTTTGCTCGCTGCTTGAGGGCAGTGAAAATTACTCTTGTGCTAGTCTCTTTGCTGAGTTTTCCCGACTCAACTAAATAATAAACAACAAGTTCACAATTTTTTCTCTATCATTTGGATAAACTTGGAAAACTGTTACTGGATTTAAAATATAATTATGTTTTTTTAAATCTTCATTCTCAAGGCTTCAAATGGACCTGCAAAACTGCGATCTACGTGTTCGCTACATACAAAAATACCAGAAAATAATTGGCGTTTTTATTGATTTTCTGGTGGTTTGAAAAACCACCGCCCGCTAGAAAGAAGTTGGCAACACTATTGACGTTGGTTTGGCTGACGGTCTGACTCCTTCTTACTCACCACCTTAGTATAATAACAGCTTATTATTTTCCGAGTGACTAATAACTTAAAAGTCGACTAAATGTTTGCAACAAATAAAATAACTTGCCAGCGATTAAATATTTTCGCGACTATTATATTAAGTAAGGTTCAAAATTAAAGGTGTTATAAAAACTAAAAACTAGCAGCTGCGTTTAGGTAGCAAATAAACTATACCAGTCAAATAAAATATTAGGCGAGGAGCTATAAATAATGACTTGGCGACTAATAATGTTAGTAGGGTGGCAAAGATAATATATCCAAGTCTAGCTAAAGTAGGTTATTATTTTTTTTTTAATGGTTAGGTTAGGTTAGGTCATTGAGATAGGAAAACTATGGAGATGCCCCATTCTACTATATGAAGAATAGTTATACAAATATCTATCATATCGACACACACATGTCATAAAGCGTTTTGTTTCTTTCTAACTAGTCAAGAACTGCGTAAGAAAAGAGAGACGTATATATGTTTGTCAAGGACATAATTTGGCAACAATTTTTGTGACGTCAAAATCATGTGTATGCGTGACCGGTCGCCATGTTTATTGCCAAGTTTTGTGGTAGATGTGCTGTCAAACGATTGCTTACTCAAAATATTTTTATTATTTTCGAGAGAAATACGTCTATATACTAAGTATTTTGGTGTTCTGAGTTTTGCTGTTAATAGGAAAACCATGCGCTCGCGTTGCATAAAACAGTGTGGTGCGAGAAAAAATAAAAATCAGCCTAATTTGTCTCTGCACAGGTTAGTAACTAGTTTTCACTAATCCAGTCGAATAATGTACAATTTTGTTTATTATACTGTTACAAGATGATGTTTTTGATAATTATTGAAACCTGTGTCATGTATAAATTGCTTAAAAGATAAAACGTTTGTTATTTTCTTTATTTCATTGCATTTTTTTTTTTTTTTTTTATGTATGGCAGCTCGTAGCATACCTAGAGAGGTCGTTGCTACTTTAACCGGATATTCCTGTGGCTGCCCTAAGGTTTTTAATCTTAAAGCCTCCAGCCAGGGCGTAAATTATATATATTTATTAAAACTAAACGACAGCGCACTAAGGGCACCCCCTGTGGGGTACGGAGCTCGGCTTAGGGCGTCGTTGGGGGATCACAAAATTAGTAACAATTTGGGGACGGGCTGGATCAACATTTTGATCATGATTATTATCAGGGGATATTATATTTATTGCTACGGCGCTCTCAGCCTCTAACCGGGCGGCTGGTGCATCGACATTCAAGGGACGGGGGGGAGGACTTTTATTACCATTTATTCGGGAAGTTCGCGTGGTACCTCAGCGGCGAGGACGGAAGGACGGTTTGTGTATTTTGTGCACTGTACTCGTGGCCCTATTGCTTTCCTGAAGGAGAGTGACGGGGTCATCCGGATCTAAGAGAGTATGCCTCGGTCGGCGAGTCTGACTAATGGCAGAAGGCCTGTAACTAGCGGCCTGCACAACCAAGGGGTTGCGATGACGTTCCGCGGTTTCGAAAAAGCGCTTTGCTAGGCGCTTCATAAACTGCTTGATGGTAGGCATCTTAAGGTCTACGTGAAGTTGTTCGTTCCGAACGAACCAAGGAGGCTTCGTAATTCGGAGAAATCGGTTTTGAAGCGTCTGCATCTTATGAATGTGATACGACTTTGCGTGAGTGAAGACTACGCAGGCGTAAGTCATGATCGGTCGAATGCACGCGGTGTAAATACGCAATTTGCACTTAAGGGACAACTTGCTGCGCGGGTTGAGTACGGAGTGTAGTCTGCCGAGAGCAAAACTGGCGCGCGAGCGCACCTGTTTTATGTGCTCGCCGAACGTCATGTGATGGTCTAAGACCACACCGAGATATTTGGCTCGCTTCTCCTAGGAATAGGCTTGGCCAAGGGATAGGCTTGCCGAACATGGTGATCGGTTGGGGGAGGGCGGGTGATCGCCGGGACCTACAGAATAGGACCCCCTGGCTCTTATCAGGGTTGACTTCGATCCTCCACTTCCTGAACCAGGCCGCGAGTCTGTTGACTTCGGCCTGAAGGATGCGGGCGATATTGTCTTGCCTGATGCCGGAGTAGTAGATGGCCGTGTCGTCTGCGAACAGAGCTAACTGCGCCTTTCTACATTTGGGGATATCACTAGTGAATATAGTGAATATAGTGAATATCAGCGGTGCCAGCACAGCGCCCTGAGGGACGCCTGCGCGGAGCGGATGGGGGGAGGATAGCGCACCCTCGATGCGATAGCGGAAGGTGCGGTCCGACAAAAAGTCTCGTAAGATGAGCACGAGACGATCGGGCACACCGAGTTTGTAGAGCTTATATAATAAGCCGTTGTGCCAGACTTTGTCGAACGCTTTCGCAATGTCGAAGAACACAGCACCCGTCATGAGCCCGCGCTGGAAGCCAGCGCTTATATGCTCGACGATACGGTGGACCTGTTGTACGCACGAATGTTGGGATCTGAACCCGAACTGTTCGTTTGGGATGAGGCCCTTCGTCTCGGCATAGTCTCTGAGACGCTTATAAATAAGCCTCTCATAGACTTTGCCGAAGACGTTGAGCAGACTGATGGGTCGGTAACTGGAAGGTTCGGTCTTAGGCTTGCCGGGCTTCGGGATACCGATGACCGTGGCACTTTACCAAGCTTGAGGAAAAATGTTGTTGCTAAGAGCGCCATTGAAGATGGTGGTCATTAGCATGATCAGGTGAGCGGGGAACAGCTGGAGCATCCTGTTGGTGATTCCGTCTGATCCGGGAGATTTACGGTTTTTCAGACCCTTGATAATGTCGTGCACTTCGTCTGGGGTGACGGGAGCCAGAGGACAATCAGGGTCTTCGACCGGAGGGAGATTCGCCCTACGTTCGACTTCAGCGTCCACCTCAGCGAGGTGAGCTTGGTCTACTGGTTGAGAGCTGGGCGAGCACTGAGTCTCGAGAGTGTCAGCCAGGCATTCAGCCTTGTCGGTGTCGTCGAATGCTATCGTCCTGTCGGGTCGTGTCAGAGGGGGCATAGAAGCTACTTGCGGGGATCTGAGTTTCCTCTGAAGCTCCCAGAAGGCAAGATGAGTGGGCTCTAGTTCGCCCAGCATCTTGTCCCAGTGGGCCTCACGCAGTTCTTTCATACGCTTCCTTACAGATCTCTGTAATTGGCGCATGAAGGCTTTGTTAGCGTCACAGGGAAAGACACTGTATGCACGAGTGGCCGCGTTCTTCTCAGTCAGCAGTTCACGCACATCGTCCGGCAGCTTTCGGCGATGGGGGTCCATCGCCGGAACCTGCCTCGAGCAATCGCTCAGGACTGATTGTACGTGTTCCGTGAGTGAGTCGATCGCGGCCGTCGTGTCGGCGATCGAGTCAAACTGATCGGGGATAGAATCCAGTAGCGGGGATGTGGTGGATTTCAGTCGGTCGCTTACTTTCCGCCAGTCCGTGACTACTTTCGTGAGGGGTTGGTCAGGGTCAAGGAGTCCGTCGCGAGGGGCCAGTCTTAAGACGACCGGCCGGTGGTCAGAAGTCAGTTTTTTCTTTGCATTGTTTACATTCTATGTATATTTATATTGGTAGTAAGGTTAGTGATGTGTGTGTGATGCTCGCATGCGATTCGAAGTATCGATAATATTTGTTTAGTGTGTAAACTACATTGCAATGATGTTTTAATCCACAGATTTCCTAAAAACGAAATTTTAAAGAAGAAATGGATAGAAGTTATTGGTTCTGAAAACATAAACCCTAGACATAAAATGTGGCATATCTGCTCCATGCCAGTGAAAAAATATTATATTTGCCGCTGAACATGGAACATAACACCACCCACAGGCTGTTGCTTGTTAAATCTATAATTAAAGCCTATATCGATTTAATTAAGATTCCGTTATCATGCAAGAAAACATTGTGATAAAATTTCATATAGAAACTATTTGAATAAATTAATTTTGTTCAGAAATGAATAAATTACTTTTATACATAAAAAATTGTTATTATGTCATAAAAGTTGTTCGAAAAGTAGGAAGTTAACAAAATATTATTATTTATTTACCACCCCGTTGGTCTAGGTGGTCGCAAGCACGTCTGCTAAGCGTGGGGTCCTGGAAAAAAATCAGTTGTTCCCTACATTTGTGTTCACTTAAATCGACAAAATGTATGGAACAGCTGATTTTTATTTCGTGATTTCAAGGTTGGTCACATATAATTTTTTTTATATGACGTATTTTTTTTTATATGTGAAGACGATGCACCTAGAATAAAATTACTATACCACAATAGGTAATAATTCTAATCTAATCTGTAATATGCTTGTTTACAAATCGTCTTACAATGGCAGCTCACTTCATGAATGATTAGTAGTCATTGGATGTATCCAATGACGACTATCCAAAAAAAAAAAAGTAAAAAAAAAAAAAAAAAATATTTATTAACATTTCAATAATTACAAAAGCCTAACTTTCTTATTTCAGCCGCAAAGCAGCAATGCATCCACTATCGTGTTTCGGTTTAAAGGGAAAGAGAGCCAGTGTAAGAACAGGCTATGATGAAACATAAAACACACACAACTTCTAAAATTCATATCATTTCACCTGCATTACATTTACGAGGCTAATCGAAAAATGTAAACCAATACCTTAAATCAAATTCATGTATGTTTTATAAATGTTGATATCACCTACGCATGTTGCACGCAGTTACAACCCTATTAAAGGCGGCCATCTTAAGCGCCCATATTTTTGTAGGTATGCACGCAAATTTTGTAGGTAGAGTCCATTTCACGAAAGAAGTCCCGTGGAAATAAGTGGAACTAATTATTATTATACGCTAAGTTAGCAACATTCCTAAAATAACCCATGCCTGCAGCGCCACGTCTGCGAGACTTCTTTCGTGAAATGGACTCTAGGGCGAGTCCATAGGTTTATATGTCAATGGGTTAGGTTAAAACTGTGACTTCCTACGCACGAGCCGAGCGAGCGAAGCGAGCGGTGCCGCGGTAGCGGCCGGCGAGTGCCAGAAACGACTAGATTATAAAGAAAATCTAAACCTGCCCTAATAATACAATAATAATATATTATTTATGAATGCCCATTTTCTATTTTATTTTCGCCATTAAGTTTCCGCTTAGATATTAATTCTGTTCCCAAAAGAACATCTTGATGCTAGTTTAAATTAAAACGGAGCTTATTACTGATATATTAATATGCTACCTATTACTTATTACGATACTCCTTATTAGCTGTCAACCCATTATAAAAATATGGTACCCACTCTATTTTTTTTTAAAACCTGTATTCATTTTACTGAGTTGCCGCATTAAATACATGCCTATAATAACTAGCTCACCACCATGAAGGTATAGATAAAAGTGGAGGCAACACTCTTAATAACTTAAGTGAAGACGACTGTGGTCGGACGCTCTCTCTCTGAATAGATACTTAGGATAAAGAAAACACATATCACTGTCTCATTCATTTGAATGTATTCAGGATGAGAGAGTCTGACCATAGTCATCTTCACTTAGGTTGCCTCCACTTTTATAGTGCGTTTCATCTGAGGTTTCATCAAATAGTTCCTATGCCGTAATGTTGGAGTTAAAGTCCATTTCACGAAAGAAGTCCCGCGGAAATAAGTGGAACTAATTATTATTATACGCTAAGTTAGCAACATTCCTAAAATAACCCATGCCTGCAGCGCCACGTCTGCGGGACTTCTTTCGTGAAATGGACTTTACCGACATAACTTGCAGAGTAAGCAAGCTGAAGTGGCAGTGGGCTGGCCATGTTTGTCGAAGGACTGGACAACCGTTGGAGCAGATGAGTCCAGTGGAGACCGCGTATTGGCAAGCGTAGTGCGGAACGCCCCGCAGCTAGATGGACCGACGACCTTAGAAAGGTGGCTAGGACAGACTGGATGCGGAGGGTGGAGGACAGGGTGTTCTGGCGCAGCCTGGGAGGGGCCTATGCTCCCATATTATTAATATAGTCTTTGGGCCTATGTCAAGCAGTGGACTGATAAAGGCTGAATTGATTGATTGAATGTTGGCTATGCTGTTTTAACAATGGACTCAGAATTTAATAACAGTGTAGCCAACATTGAATAAATTATTCTGAGACAACGGACCTACTAAGTAGCGTATTATTCATCAGTATTCATGTTCCTCACTTTGTCCTACAACAGTGGAGCCAACATTACGGCTCTTCTCTCCCAGAACTATTTGATGAAAATGAAACACACTCTATCTCTCTCTGTCTTCTTGCTCACCACCACTCACCACAGTCTGTGCATCAGTGTCAAGTTTCTGTCAAGTCGTGTTCTCAGCCGCCAGAACCAGAAATCGTGTTCTGTGGTTCTCAGTGGTTGTCTAACTACTACTTAATCTGTGGGTTGTCTTTATAAAGTACTCTGTGGTTTTCTTGTCTTTTCAGTCTGTAGTCTGTGGTGTGAATTGTGAATTTGTGGTAGGTATTACTTTGACTGGACTGGACACAATCTGTGGAATCGCAACGCAAATATCGGTCGAAGATGGAGGCCGCTGAATCGGAAGCCGGTGTTACAACTCATTTGAATAATGTTTTATCAGATGAGGAAATCGCTAATTTACCTTCTTTTATTGCGGGGAAGATCAATGCATATATTGATTCAACATTTGAAGAATACCTAACATCCAAAGCGCTACATGAAACTAATAAGTCCCAGATAGGTAAGTAAACCGGTGTTTCGTGACGCTTTCATTCAATGCTTCATTTTCCATACAACGAAATACTTGAAATGATTTCCCCTTTTTTATTTTAATCCATCTGTTTTTATTTGCACAAGTTTTACTTTGTTTTGTATTTCTTACTTAATAATATTGTTCTTAAAATTGATTTTAATTGTTTAAAGTTATCTTGGAAGTAACCCTAATTTTCTACGTTTTAGATTTAAAAAAATTACGAGTACTGAGTTATAAGCAGGTAGTTGTTTAGACTATAACTGTCTGTGACGCTGATGCGCAATAAATGCTTAGGTATTTACTGGTTTTTTAGACATGCGACTCAAACAGAACTTAAAACACTGGGTAACTATTCACACTTGGTGAATAATGGTGAAGCTTAGCTAATACATTTCACTTAAATCATACCTACCCACCTGCTATTGAATACAATAATTATAAGTCCAAGTAGGTATTCAGGGTGGGATTTTGACGTGCAGTTTCCCTTTCGAGACAGTCTGGCTCAGGTACCAAATATATAAAACCCTGAAAAAGATGGATTCTTAAAAACATTAAGCCTACTTACTTTAGTCATCTTTTGGGTCCACAGAGAATCTATTGAGGACTTTAGAGGACTAAAATTGGTAAAAACTGCATTTGACTTAGTCACTACTGTAAAAGTGTCACCCCAAAAGATAGACGCTACAAATCATAATCATTATCTTTATTTTGCCAAAAGAATAACAACCAAACAACAAATTTTACACAAGAACTTATTTTTAAGAATCTAAAAGATTAGATATCCAATTTCCATTCCTCAGTGCACAATAATTGATTCACGGTTGTTACAAAACCGATTAACCCTGACCCCCGTACTAGCTATAAACTGTATTACGGTGGGACAGCTTCCTCATTCTCTGTTTTCAATAATATAATAAGCCGTTTTGAGAGAAAAAAATTGATAATCTCACTTTTCAAATAATACAAAGCAAAACTGAGGGTAAAATGTATCACACTTTCAAATTGTTCTTTAATTGATTTTTACTTTGTTAGTAGTAGCATAAGTTAACAAAGAATATTTAAAAAATGTTGATGTTAAATTTGTTTACAGATATTTGTATTGTTGATAGACGTTACAAATGGAAAAGATTTGCCAAAAAATTTAATAATATAGACCAAACTAAACTACAATAGGTATATTCTAAAAGAGTTTACTTGGGAGAAGTGGAATAAGGGTCAAAATAATTTTGGAGCTACAAACTTTCTGATTTTATACCCCTTGGCACAAACTTGGCATCTGCATGCAAAGTTATTGTTCTTTTGTAGATTGGCAGATAGCTGTAATAGCTAAATTGGTTTACACATTCTTTGGTATGTTCATACTTGAGATCACTATGTGCGCATAGTGATCCCAAGTGACCTGTTAGTTTTGAAAATACTTTGGCTTGTTTTATGGACTGATCATCTGTTACATAAAGATGAGTAAAGATAGTGGCTTGTGTAACCCAATTTACGTAAGATTGGTTGTCAGACCTTTGGGCTTCTCACATGTGGCTGGAAGGGATTTTTCAAATAAATTAAGCATTTATGGAAAATCCCTAATATTCACACACATTTTCCAAAAAAAATGATTTACAAAATTAAAAACATAACTGCCCTGCCAAAAAACGAACTAAAAAGTAAAAAAACCGGCAAGTGCGAGTCGGACTAAGGGTTCCGTACAATTATCTATAAAAACGGCAAAAAAATCACGTTTTTTGTATCGGAGCACCCCCCCCCCCCCACAAATATTTGTTTTATTTTAATTGAATTATTTATTTTTAAAGTGAATATATAATTCAAGATTCTGTGAATATTTCAACTGCTACCTGTTGCTGTTATCAATATCGAGCAAAAAAATCACGCTTGTTGTATGGAAGCACCCTTAAATATTTATTTTATTCTGTTTTTTAGGGTTCCGTACCTCAAAAGGAAAAAAGGAACCCTTATAGGATCACTCGTGTGTCTGTCTGTCTGTCTGTCCGTCCGTCCGTCTGTCACAGCTGATTTGCTCCGAATCTACTGAACCCATTTAGTTGAAATTTGATACACATATTAACTTCTGTGACCCAAACACGGACGTGTTGCGTAAATAAATTAATTTTGAATATGGAGGTCACTTGGGGGAAAATTAGAAAACTAAAAGAAAGTTTGACTGTACCGTGTGACATATCAAATTAAAGGGTTTGTTTTAAGAATTTTAAACATAATTTTTTTTATTATTTTAAAATACATACTTTTGAAATTATTTAAGAAAATAGATGAAAAATTACCATTACCCCATGTCCGAAACTACTGAGCCTAAAATATTGATAAAAATACAGAAAATAGTTCTTTACTCATTGATTACAGGAAAACCTTTAAGAAGTCTGTGGTCTTAAAATAACATGGTAAATCTTTATTATAAATAAATATCTCATATAAAATTCAAAGTCCTGACTGACTCACTAACTGACTGATATATCAACGCACAGCCTAAACCGCTGGTCCTAGAGACATGAAATTTGGAGGGTGTGTTCTTTGTAAAAAGTATGTATCCACTAAGAAAGGGTTTTTCGAAATTCCACCCCTAAGAGGGTGAAATAGGGGATGGAAGTTTATATGAAAGTCTGTCAGTTTTGAAGTTAGGATCTTCAAATTTGGTATAGGCTGATGATTGAAAATTAATTTACAGGTGTTTCAGCGTTTTTGATAATTCTACCCCCGAAGGGTTAAAAAGGGGGATGATGTTGTGTATAAAAAGTCCTTAATTTTCGAAGTAAAATCACTAAATTTATTATCTAGGCTTATGGTTGGAAGCTAACGCAACGGTGTTGTTCGAATTTCAACCCCTAAGGGGTGAAAAGGGGGATTTTTTTTTAATATCAAAGTTTTTATTGAATAATTTTAACGCGCGGTCCGAATAACTTGAAACTCAGTATTATTACTGAAAACAAAAAATAAAGAATAACTTGTATCAGGTTTTTTTGAAAATTGCCCCTAATAATGGGGTGAAAAGGGATAGTCAATATATACGGGAGGATTTTACTGCTTGGCTTGATTAACTTGAAAATTGGTATAAATAACCTATAAATCCAATAATAGAAACGTCAAAAAGATGTTTCAACAATTTACCCTTTTGAGTGCGTAAAAAGGGGCGATATAGTTTTTATGAACAGAATCTTATTACTTTTGGTAAATAAACTTGAAATTTGGCCCGAATTATTATTTACATAACATCACGCCTGCAATCCCCAAAGGGTTGGGTAGAGGTGTACCTTTAGTACACCCACATTTCGCCAGTTTTGTTTAGGTCCCATGTAATAGGGGCGAGTCTATTGCCATCACCCGGGTATAAATCCAGACTTCGGGCTGCTACTGAGAAATTCCTAATGGAAAATCCAATAACACCTTTGCCGACCTGGGAATCAAACCCACCCCATGCTCAGCAGTCGCACTTGTGACCACTAGACTAACGATGCAGTCATTACTTAAATAACAAAGTATGTCATAATTTGTGCGTTTTTCAAAAGTACACCTCAAAAGGATTTTAGGGAGTCAGGGCCTTTTTGGGTTTTTGGGGATTTCAATTTGTATTTAAGAATCTTAACGCGCGGTTCGATTAACTCGAACCTCAGTGCTCATACTTTTGGCAGAAAAAAAAAGAAAATAAATTGAGTTTCCGAGAATCGGAAAAAGGGGTACTTAATTAATTTTTCGGGAGAATTTTACTGCGTACCTTAAATAACTCAATAGTTGGTATACATCAATTATTATTTAAGAACAAAAACGTAGAAGAAATAAACAATACAAAATTTCTTTCAAATAGACTTAGACATGAAATGGAGGACACGTTTGTTGAACAAGTATGTACAAAACGAAGTTGGTATTTATACGCTATCTATATTCTCCGTAAAGTTGTAAATCAAACTGCACTCCTATCTGCTTACCACGCTTACGTTGCAGTTGGTTCCAACTAAGATATGGTATAATGTTTTGGGGGAATGTTGCTGATAGAGAAGCTGTTTTTTCGACATCCACGCGGGCGAAGCCGCGGGCGAAAGCTAGTCACTCAATATTGTGCGTACCAACTTACATTTGCAGTTGGAATGTATGGGGATCATGTTTCTCAACTACAATGTTAAGTTTGTTCTTAGGATAAATTCATTCCATCTACGGAACCCTTCATTGTGCGTGGTCCGACACGCACTTTGCCGGTTTTTTGTATTGGTTGTTGTAGCGGCAACAGAAATACATCATCTGTGAAAATTTAAACTGTCTAACTATCACGGTTCATGAGATACAGCCTGGTGACAGACAGACAGACGGCGGAGCCTTAGTAATAGGGTTCCCGTTTTACCCTTTGGGTACGGAACCCTAAAAACAAGTTGTATTAAAGTCTGGCCACGCTAACTATGCCGAAGTAAAACAAGATGAAAAGAAAACCGGCCAAATGCAAGTCGGACTCGCGCACGAAGGGTTACCCCCTCGTATGCACTGGTTCGCTCGCCTGAGATCAGGATCTTACATAAGCACAGCTCTAACGAATTTTATTTGGCGACCACAAAAAAAAAGTAAATAAACTTAAATATCAAAAAACCCGACTGCTTAAAAAGTGAACTTTCAATTTAAATTGCGGTCTGGGGACAGTTCTGAGGAACACTTTCTAATCTAAGAGGTCCCCGACAGCAATGACATTTTTATTTATTACTTTTTAGTTTGTTTTTTGTCAGGTCATGCGTGTTTTATTTTATTTTGATTTAAAAATGAAAGTTCAATTTTTAAGCCATCGGGTTTTTTAATATTTAAATTTACTTTTTTATTTCACATTTTTTAGTTAGGATTATTAATTAAGTAGGTTATTTTTCTCTCACTGTAGGTAGGTAGTAACGCTTAGGGTAACAGTCGATAAAATTATTTTAGCTTTTTCACAATATAGCGTCTGGTTGTCGCCTTAATGACTTTTGATTACTGTCATAATTATCTTTAATGACACTCACAAGATTAAGACAAATCGATTGACGTAAGTATAATCAAAATCGGCCCACGCGTTTGGTCTCTAGAGTACCACAACGAACGAGTACCACGTAAATAAAAGAGTTTTAAATATGATCTCTTTTGGGGGGATCAATTTGAAAATTAAAAAAACCGACAAGTGCGAGTTGGATTCGCGCACGAAGGGTTCCGTACCATTATTTATAAAAATGGCAAAAATATCACGTTTGTATGGGAGCCCCCCTTAAATAACTGTTTTATTTTAATTTAATTATTTATTTTTAAAGTGAATATATAACTAAATATTCTGTGAATATTTCAAGCGTCTACCTGTTGCCGTTATCAATATAGAGCAAAAACGAGCAAAAAAATCAAGTTTGTTGTATGGGAGCCTTAAATATTTATTTTATTCCGTTTTTTAGTATTTGTTGTTATAGCGGCAACAGAAATACATCAACTGTCTAGCTATCACGGTTCATGAGATACAGCCTGGTGACAGACGGACAGACAGACAGACGGCGAAGCCTTAGTAATAGGATTCAGGTTTTGGGTTTTTTCCCCTTTGGGTACGGAACCCTAAAAACAAAGCTTTTCAAACTGTACCGTGTGATATATCAAATGAAGGGCTTGTTGTGAGAGTCTCAAATATATTTAGATTATTTCTCAAATTTACTTATTTTAATATAAATAGTTTTAAAGCTATCTAAGAAAATAGATGAAATTTGACCATTCCCCCCTTATCTCCGAAACTACTAAGCCTAAAATTTTGAAAAACATACAGAAAATAGTTTTTTACTTATAGATTATAGGAAAACCTATAAGAAGTCTATAGTGTTAAAATAACATGTTAAATCTTTCAATATTGTGCGTACAAACTTACATTTGCAGTTGGAATGTACGGGAGAACATGTTTTTCATTTTCAATTCAATGCAACTATGGGACCCTTAATTAATTGTGCGTGGTGCGACACGCACGTGAACGGTTTTTTTTTTGTAAACGTGTTTTTCATTTTCAAGTTATCTCAACTATGCTGCCGTCATAAGGAAAAAGGGCACAACTAACATATTTTCTGAAATTGAGTTATATACATATCCGGAATCAGAAAAAAAAGGCCCATCTGCCAATATTTTTTGTACAATTTTAGGAACAAGATAAACAAAAATACCGTAAGCCTAAAAGGCACAACTGAGTCACTTTTTAATTTGTTGTACGTAAAAAGAGCACATCTGACTCAAAAAGGTCACATATGCATAGATGTGGCTTTTATTGTATCACGATAAATATAATTTATTTACTTGAAAAGGCATAATTGACCTGCGTTAAATATTAAAGGCATAACTACCACAGATGTGCCCTTTGATTTAAAGTTTACCAACTAGACCTTGACATTTAATTTAAAAGAAAAGGCACAACTAGGAGTTATGCCTTTACTACCAAAAATCTTTGACTAGAGGTGAAGTGAGGTGGTCGAGGTACGAAGCGAATCCCGCCAGTTGTGCCTGACGTGTCTCGATGAGTCCACGGTTGCCTGTGCTGCGCTGGTAAGGTTAAGTTTTTGTTACATTTGCATGCTTTTATTATAATAACACTTCTTTTGTGACACATTAGTATGATGTATTAGTATTTATTGGCGAATTTAATGCGATTTAGTTTAAAAAATATGATGACATTTTTTGTAGGAACTGTATCGTAAATAATTAAAAGAATACTACAAAATAAACTTAATTCTTTTTTCAGCAATATGCAATCACGAAGTGCAAGATTAGTTAGTGCTGCTTTACGCAACGATAATTATTGTGTAGGCAAATGGTCTCCAGCGCCGTCAACAAGTGGCGTTCAACGATCGGTGCAATCATCAAGCTCGGAGCATGTTAGCAATCTGTGTTAGATACAGGGTCCGATTTTGATTCTGATGACTCAGTATTGGATAAAAATTACGAATTACCAAAAGTACGGGAAAAAAGCAGCAATAATAGTGATGGTTCTGACTCAGAAGACTTTATATACCATGTTCGCAGCCAGTTTCAGGAAAAACAATTTTAAAATCACTGGAAGAATCAGATAAAGAAACAAACCATGTTCAAGAAGAAGAAGTTATAAGTGGAAGTTCTAGTTATATGTGCCTTGATGATTGTGATACCTTTATTGTAAGGGTTTTATTTTAACTTTTGAAATAGTTTTTGTTTAGGTATATAATGTTTATGAAAGTGCCCTAATTAACAAACATTAATATAAAACTTCTAGAAGCTGATTAAATATCCTTACTGTGATTTTTATTAAAAAAAAAAACAAATAAGTTCCTTGATGACTGATAATTACAGTTACTTTTTTTTTTTTTTTTTTTTCCTTCTGGCTTCGCACGGTTTGTGCATTTAGCCAATGTCAAGTTAGTTCTTGTATAATATTGATGAAATGAATTATAAATGCATGATGATGGTATCCCCGCCTACTCCCCTTGAGTTTCAGTAAAGATGTGGCACTTTACTGAGTCCTCACGCGGACTTCTTGAGAGAACTTGAAGCGAAGTTGCACTGTTTTGTTTCATTTGCCTACACTAATGCACGTTCACAAACACTTAATGGTTAATAATCCACCGTTATTACACATTAATATTCGGCTAAACACTAATTTTGGAAAATTAAACAAACTGCTGAACATGACGCTTCACTTTCCCGCCAAGAAGTCTACAGTTACTTAATTAATGTTAATTTGTTAAGTTACAGATAATAAATGTAAGTTTTTTAAGTTTTGAGACGTTAATTTTTGTTACCTTTTAAAATAAAAGCTTTATAGATATTCCCTAATTGTTTTTTTTTACCTGTTTCTTTTTTGTATAATTATTCAAAAGAAAAGGCACAATTTAATAAATATGCCTTTTCATTGTATTATTACATATTTTTACACAAAATGTCAGAATGAAAAGTCACAATTGGTTAGTTATGCCCTCTATTCGTAATAATAATAACTTTACTTAATTTTTTATGCTACGTTGAAAGCGAAAATGTTGATTATTTAATAAATGCCAATAAAATAAAAACTTATATTTCAATAATCGTATAGGAATCGTTAAAATGAATTTATTATTATTCATCTATTTTCTAAAAATAATTTATAGTCGATATTTTTCGCCAAAAACCAATAAAAATTTTAAACTCGATTTTCTCCATATTTATAAAATGTTAGATGTGCCTTTTTTCATTATGACGGCAGTATGGGACCCTTAACAGTGCGTGGTGCGACGCGCACTTGAGCGGTTTTTTTTTTGTAATAATTACAAATTTTACTGTTGTAGGGGACAAAGTATCAACTTTAGAAGCTCAAATTCTTGAAGTCACGGCAAAATACGACGATGCAGTAAAGAAGTTGTCATCTTCTGACGAAACCATTACTGAACTGACACATCAAGTTGAATCATTGAATACGGAATTAGAAAAGGCTCAAGATAAAATAACCCGCATGGAAAATGAAATTATTTCTCTCAAAAGTTCAAGAGATGCTGCTGTTGATGAAAGAAATGACTTGACACGAATATTACAAAGGCGAGATACTGAAATTGAAAGATTAACTTCAAGTGAATCTGCTCTATCTCAACAATTCCGTGCAGCAATAGATGCCAAATGTGAAGCCCTGGCATTAAATGATGAAATACAAAGCAAAGAGCTTTCCTTACAGTATCGCGAAAAACGCATTGAGCAAGAAAGAACTTTACTTAATTCACAAATTGCTGGCTTGAGCGAGGAAGTAAATCGGCTAACTTCCGAACTACAAACGGTAAGATTAAACAATACCAGCCGCTCAGTGAACATAGAAACACAGTTAGCTGAAAAAACTGAAGAGTTGAATGCTGCAAATGAAACTATAACTCAGTTAAATGATGTTAAAAAAAGTCTTAATAATAGAGCTGAAAGTCTTTCTCAACGCTTGATGGAACAAAGAGAAATTGAAAATAAAATGACAGAAAATTACAAAAAAGAATTGGAGGCTAAAACTAAACTGGCAGACTTATTCAAAACAATGCATGACGATGCTGAAGCTAAAACCCTAGAGTTGACTGAAGGAATTGCAGAATTACAAAAATTGCTGAATGAAGCAACTGAAAAGTATGGTGAATTAGAGACAAAATATAAACAAGCTGATTTGGACCATGAAGAATTAATGGAAAAGAAAAATGAAATCATAAGTTCTTTAAAGAATGAATTAGAACATGCAAATGACTTATTAAAAGCTGCTAATGCTCAAACTCTTGATATGGCTTTAAGTGATTTAGCTCCTTCGGCAGCAACAGCTAGTAAACTTTTGAAATCAGGTATGTCTCTCACTCAGATATACTCTCAGCTGGTTAAAGTTACTGATGAACTGACTCAAGAGAAGGAAGATAATAGACGACTTAACATCACCATCAACTCGATTGTTCAGGAGTTGGAAGAAAAGGCTCCTCTACTGCAGAAACAAAAACTTGAGTTTGAGGAAACATTAGAAAGCAATACTGCGTTGTCCCAGCAAATAGATTCTCTTGTGATTGAGTGTAATAGACTTCGAGACGATTATAGTGAATCGTCTAAAATTGCTAATCACTATAGTCGTGAAAATACGAAACTTAAAGGTGAATTGGCTGATTTAGGAAGACAAGTATGTTTCTTGTTGAAAGAAATAGAACATAGTCGCGGAGGTTTATTACCAAACGGTGATCACGATTCCTCACAAACTGCTTCTAACACAACTAATTCATCAGAATTAAGCTCATCAAGAATTATTTCTAAAACATTAGTAACATTTAGTGATATTCAAGAACTACAATCAAATAATCAGAAACTTTTGCGAATGATTCGTGAAATGACAGACAAGCAGGAAGAATTTGAACGCCATAAAGAACAATTTGAGAGTGGTGAAATGCAGAATAAAATAGAATCATTGAAAAATAGAGTAGTTGAGTTAACTGAAGCTCAAGATCGTCAAACTAAAATGGTAAATGGCCTTATCAGACAAAGAGACATGTTTAAGAAGCTTTACCATGATCATATGAAGGGTAAACGTCATGAATTGTCGGCATCGGAGATCTCAGAGTTGGAAAAGAGTGGAATATATTCAATGGATACTGCACCTGAAAATATTATAAAGCATCCCATTCCAGAGGTATCTTCATTTGAAATAAAATACAAAGAAACAGAGAAGCAATTAGAAATGTTGAAGGAAGAATATAAAACTTATAAAGAGGAAAAAGTTACAAATGAAAGAATGTTATTTGATCAAATTGATAATATGAGACAGGAGATTGGAAAACTCACGGCTGCAAACAGTAAATGTGCTTCGACTTCAGAGTATAATAATGAGAGACTAAAAATATTGCAAACCAATATTACAACTTATAAGAAACAAATTTCTTCCTTAGAAGAAAAGAATAAAGCATATAATGCAACCATTGCTAAGCATGAAGTTTCTTTGCAACATTTAAGGGACGAAGCTTTAAATGCTCATAGTAAACTTGCTACAGCTGAAATTCAACTTGAAAATTTAAAACTCGAACTTAAATTGCTTAAAGATGCTGAATTACGTATTCAAACTGAAAAAGAAATGCTAAACAGAGAGAGGCAGGGCCAATCTTTACTTCTAAAAAATTTGGAATTAATTAAAGCTAGTTTAGAGCGTGTAGAAGTTGAAAATCGAGCAAAAATCGAAACAAGGTTAGATGAGGCTACAAGAGAATGTTCAGCGTTAAGAAGAAGACTTCAGGAAGAACAAGACCGGTTTAGAGAGTTAGCAGATCATCTGAAACGGCAAAAGGATACTGCAACACAACGAATGCAGGAAGAAAAGGATGCAGCAGATACCTTAAGAAAAGAAATGACAGAAATGAGACAAGATTTATTAGAGAAAAGCAAGGCAAATGAAGAACTTAGTAAGAAGCTCAAAGTGGCCCTTTCTCCTAATACGGATGGCTCATATGATACTGTTAAGAGAATAAAGGATCTAGAAAATAAATTATCAGATAAACATGCAGAACTTCAATCTTTCCAGGAGCAATTAAATGTAGCAAAGGAACATATAAAACAATATTGTGATATATCAGAGAGTGCAGAAAAAGAATTAAAAGCTCTTAACAGTGAATATGAAGCTTATAAAACAGAGACTGAAGCAAAACTGACTGACTATGCCAGTAAACTACAGAATTTAGAAGATAAATGTTCAGAGCTAGAAGCTGAGTTATCACTGCATGCTAATGGAGAGCATTCTACCAGCAACAGTGCATTGAAAAATGAACTCAGTACTCTTAAAGAAGAATTGAACAATGCTTTACTCCAAGCTAATGGTTATCGCACAGAACTTGAATCTGCACGTGCTGAAATAACTAAGTTGTCAGAATCAGTACAGAATGCTGAAGACAAATATACACATGAAATGATTTTACATTCCAGTGATATACAAGTTTTATCTCATGTAAAAGAAGAATTACTAAAAGCCCAAAATCAAATAAATGAATTAACTGCCTTAAAACACCGTGCCATAGAAGATTTGGAAACCGAAAAGATATCTTGGCTAGACAGGCAAAAAATACTAATCAGTGAAAATGCCCAGCTAACTGAGCGCTTGAAAGACTTAAATGATCAAAATGCTCTATTACATGATCAAATACAAGCATTAGGTACACAGCTGTCAGTTACGCATGCGTCTCAATCACGATCAGAGAGCTTTAATGAATCCGGAAATGATTCTAATATAAACATCTCAATAAATGAAGAAGATGGAAAGTCATCAGAACAATTGTTCCAAATAGTCAAGTTTTTAAGGAAAGAAAAAGATATTGCTATGGCCAAATTTGACATACTACAAGCTGAAACTATGAGACTTAAATCGCAGTTAGAAATAGCTGAAAAACAGCTTGATAACACTAAATTGACTTTAGCAGCTGAGAGAGAAAATACAGAAGTGAGCATGATAACTGTAAATAGGCAATCAGATATTTTGAGAAAAGTAGAAACATTAAATGCCTTGACAGACAGTAACAGAATCTTAAGAGAAGAGCGGGACGTATTATTTTCTCGGGCCGAAGAGCTTGCAACAACAGCTAAAGCAACGGAATCCCAGCTGACACCATTGCAGGATAAAATTTCAGATCTGTCATCGAAAAATGAAACTTTACAATCAGAAAATAATGCTTTGAAGGCAGATTGTGCGAGGTGGAGAACCAGAGTGAATGCCTTAGTTGAACGTGCTAACAAAACCAGTCCCGAAGATTGGAAACGACTTCAAAATGAAAGGGAAACCCTAGCAAAAATGTTGACAAATGAAAAAGAAAACGTCAGGAAGCTAATTGAAGAACTCAGTGGTATTAAAGTAGAAAAGACGAAAATAGAGGAACAGTATTCGTTGCTATCAAGACAGCAAAATGTTTTAGCAGAGGAAAACAAGAAACTTAATGAAGAATTGCAGATTCTCAGGGAAGATATGGCTCGTGTTACTGAAGAAGTCACAAAACTTAGAGCTGAACATTCTGTAATCGTCGCCTCAAACTCAAAATTAACAGATGAACTGTCCAATAAAGATGCATCATTATCTGATATCAGGAATAAAGAAAATCAGATAAGAAAAATTGCTAAAAAGTACAAAGCCCAATATGAGGAGTTGGTTAAAATTGTAGAGGAAGAGAAGAAAAAGAATGAGAGTGATGTTGCTGCTGCTGATGCCGCATTAACGGAAACTAATAAGAAATTCGAAGAACATATAGCTGAGCTTCAAGCAAAACTCGAAACTGAAAAGGTGAACACAGACAAATTAAAACAAGAACTAGAAACCCTTAGGACAGCAAATATGGAAAAAGAAGAAAAATCTAAACAAGTTTTGAAGCAAGCTAAAAGTAAAATTGTTCAACTAACTGAACTCAAAAATACGTTGAGCAGAGAGTTAGATGAGTCCCGTAATAAAATAGGCGCGATTGAGCAAAGTACACGCGATGAACAGGATGTGAGATTGGCTCTAATAAAATCTCAATACGAGGGTCGTCTCTCACGATTAGAGAAAGAACGAAGTGAAACACAAGCAGAAAAGGCCAGAGAGGTGGAAGCACTGCATCAAAAAGTAACAATACTTCAGCGGCAACTCGCCAGTCAAGCTTCAGTGTCAAAACAGCAAGCGATCACTGAGAAAACTACTACAGATCCACCTACCGCTAATATAAAACCTATGGCTGGTGAGTAAAATTATTATATTTTTATTAATCTGCTGGGAATTACTAAAACGTATGGAACAGTGTTTCTTGGTGGCCATTAATGGCACATAAATAATTACGTGCAATTTGATGTAACTAACTAAAATAGTTTACTTCGAGAAATCAGGGCTAAATCCGAAACGATGGGTAATAAAGCAGTCAAAGGAACCATGACCTCGATTTTAGTAATGAAGTTATATTTTTAGTTTTCTGCAAAAGCTGCCTGAGCCAGCGATCTAATCCAATCGAACCCAATTTTTATTACAAAAACAGCCCTCTGTATAGCTGATAAAAATCAAATGTGACGAAATATAATTTGTGAAATCAATGGAAATAACGTTTTCTTTTTTAATTTTTTGTGATTATTAAATTACATAACAATTACAGAATCTGGCACTACATTTGATTGCACACATATTCCTTTGCAGTATTTGATCCTTACCAGTAACACTATCGCTCACTATAAAAATACAGGATGCTTTTTTTACTAAAACGGTCGGGTTTAATTCCGCCCAGGCAGAAGCTATTATTTTTTTTTTACTAAAAATACAGTTTTATTTTCCTACAAAACCGAATTCATGGTTCCTTGGACGCTATGCATTTGCTGCATTTAGGTTTGGATCTTTTTCATTAAAATACTACTTGCCATCTCCAAAGACCACTCACCATACAACTTGCCTAGTGTCCTTTTACAAACACATACCCCCTTATTACAAAACAAGGTTTATGTTCAGACCCGGGTTTAAAACATGGAGCTATTATTGAATTTCGAACTTTATTCCGACTATGGTAAAGTTCATATACACAAAACTGACAACTTAGTACCGAACTAAGTTTTCAGTTTTGTAAAAAGAACGGTATTTCAATCACTGTTACGTTCTTATTACAAAAACTGGCTCCATGGTTTAAGCCATGTCAAATATAAATCTTGTTTTGTAATAAGGCGGAAAAAGTATATTGGTCAAAACACGGATCAGGTGTAGCCCAGCAAAGCGTGACTGCGAGTCGGCGCGGGGGCGAGACACCTTTGGCATCAATTCGTCCGATGGCTCAAGTGGGACCGACGGCGCCTCACGATGCTCACACGACAGAGTACATGCCGGCCTCGTCGTCTCGACCGCTCCCTAGAGCAGCCCTGGCAGCATCTACGGCGCCACCAGAGTCAACACAGGTTAGTGCAATATCAAATATTTTTTTGATTATGCTTTCATAACATTTCTCTAGAAACATATAAACCTGATCAAGGGTCTATAATTTTATTAGAACGGAAAGTTATGGGCCCTGGACGAAATATCCATAAAACCGTATCTTAATCAGGGACCATTTTGGTTACCCATTGAAAGGGTTTTCGTTAGGGTTTTTCTAAGCGTTTAAACAAAAACCCACACAATAAGTATAACCCTTATGAACGGCTTAAATTAGATTTTGGTAACCCATTGAATGGTTTTTTGATTAACTGCTTAGAAAAACCCTAACGAAAACCCTTTCCATTGAAAGGGTTTTCGATAGGGTTTTTCTAAAATGGTAACCAAAATGTTTCTAAAATGGTCACCCCAATGGTTGTAGTCCCGAATCATATAGTAGTAATATACAAATAATCAATTTAACCCCTACCTACTTGTTACTTTGGTTTTGGTTCCCTCATGGTTTGCACCTACAAAAAGACCGCTGGTACTAGCAATTATAAAAAATATACAGAGGAGGCAATGGAAGAAGCAATAGTGAAAATCACTAACAACGAATTTCAATTTAAAAGTCCGTTTGGGAATAAATATAAAGGATTGCACGAAAGATCACCTGGTGCCCAACCTGTTTTCATGCATCATGAGGAAATAGCAATCTTATGTGCTGAATGACTGGTTAATGTTGAGCTACTGTTACTTTATTTTCATAAATAAAAAAAATAAAATATTTGGTTTCTCTCGTTTATTAAAATTGTAACACCCACCATCAAATTCGCCCCTTGACTCAAAGTAGCCCGAAAAATATTCAAAACGCAAACTATAGTTTCTAAATATTTTTTCTTTTTGATTTTTGTCGTCTATCGGGGTGTCTTTACGATCGAATAATAAAAGAGTGGACAACCAAAGTAGCCCCATTATCAATAAAACTTTGATAAAAAGGTTTTTTTTATTTCTAAATTTTTTTTTTACAAATTCATAACTTTTTGTGGTATTAATTAATTAACGTAATGAGTCTACACTACAGTTTTTTTTAATCATTTTTATCGTTGAAATTGCAAGCGTGGCATCAATTTGAAGTTTAAAACTAATCAATGTCACCCCGTTTTACGGTACTTAACTTTAAGCAGCGTTATTTATAAAACAAAGGAGGTTAAACTTTATGGAATGCAAATAAATTAAACATTTTATGAGTATGAATCATTTTAATTTAATTTAAAATGTCACAACCGTGAAAACTCGCATTCATTTATTTAACCCATCACATACCAACAAGTAACATGTCAATACCAATACATTAAAAATCGATTACACCTAATGTCCCTGGGTAGAATAGAGGTAGAATTGGTCATGCTACGCGTGCTGGGCGGATGTAGAAATAACATAATATTATGATTTTTCATGTTACTGGGTTTCAAGTAGGTATAGAACCCATTGAAATGGGTTATCATGTAACCCTTTCAATGGGTTTCTAGTTTAAAACCCTTTCAATGGGTTACATCATGATAAAGGTCGGCTTCGAAAGGCTTAACTCTTAACCGGGGTTGTACGGTCCCTGATTTTAATACATCTTTAGACGAAAATAAACTGTGCGAGAGAGAGATATATTACAAATGTGTACAAATTCTACAAAAAAGTAGAAAATGTTTTAGGGATAGTACACGAATATGAAAACTAAACTAAACGCTAAGGTAACCGAAAAAAAAACAGCTGTTCCATAAAAACCCTTTCTATTAAAATATAATTATGTAACAACTATTGTGGTTGTAAAAGAAGAATAAGCTTCATAATAACTGAAATTGATTTAATTTCGTTTACATTTTTGTCTGATTTCAATACATTTCAGGACATGGATACCAGTGAGGCAGGCATGGGCAGTTCTGGTTCTAGTGACAGTACAGCGCAACCTTCAACACATTCTCAAGCACCTCAACAGGTTTGCTCGATCATTCGCTAAACAATATTAGCATGCTTTATTAATGACTAGCTTTTGCCCGCGGCTTCGCCCGCGTGTATGACGGAAAATATCCCACGGGAACGTACTACCGGCATTAAAAGAAATAAATGTTAACTATAAATTAGTACGCTTGACTAATTTGAATATACAACGGTTATTGTCACTCAACTATAATATTTAGACATACCTCGCGGACTTGGGTAATGATGAGTACTATTAAACATGTAGTGCATTATTTTATGTGTCATCAGTAGTTTTCGCAGCGCACGCCAAATAATGACTTTTATATGCAAATTTTTGATACCTTGGGTTACATTATTGTAATTTTCGTAAGAATCCCTAATTTTTCTGAAAATAAGCCATACAGCCCATGTTACTCGCCGATAATGTAGCTTTATGTCTGAGAAACAATTTTTAAAATCAGTTCAGTAATTTTTGAGTTTATCCATTACAAACAAACAAACAAAAAAAAAAAATTGTTTCTTTATAATATTATTATTTAACTGTCTTTGACATAGCTGAAGGCCCTGGGGTCCCGGACCTTTGGAAGGCGAACGAGGGGTAAAAGGGTAAATCCCCGGGTCATGATGCCCTCAGCATCGAGCACCTGAGTTATGTGGGGAAACACTTGCCACGTGTGCTTGCTTTGTTTTTTAACATGTGCGTTAGTCTCAGGTACTTACCGGACGACCTAGTGAATACAATGGTAGTGCCTATTGTGAAAAATAAAACAGGGGATGCCTCTGACATTTCTAATTACAGGCCCATTTCTCTGGCCACAGTCATAGCAAACGTTTTGGACAGTCTGCTTGATAAACAACTGGCTAAACACCTCGAGTTACATGATGTCCAGTTCGGTTTTAAGATTTCTACAGACCGGCGCGACACGTGACGCGACACAAAGGCCCCGCGTGTCGCGCGACGAGCGGTGCCTTTGTGTCGCGTCGCGAGTCACGCTGGTCTGTAGAAGCCTTTAGGTCTGGGCTGTCAACTGAGAATGCAATCTTGTGGCTCAAGCAGACAGCTCAATACTACACAGACAGACTCATATTTTTGTTTTCTGGATCTGTCAAGGGCATTCGATCGCGTATGTTATGATGTTTTGTGGCGTAAACTAGAACGTGAAACTACTGAA
Organism: Tiliacea aurago; assembly: GCA_948098905.1. NCBI lineage: Eukaryota > Metazoa > Arthropoda > Insecta > Lepidoptera > Noctuidae > Tiliacea > Tiliacea aurago. The sequence continues at coordinate 12,277,911 of OX402590.1, forward strand.
CCACTTTAGATATTGTCAATATTTATGGCATTTATGGATTATGGCAAAACGGTTTGCGAGTGAAGTGTGTGAGTGTGAGCTCATCTTGGCTCTTCAACATAAACATGAACCAGCTGGTCCTTGATCTGAGCAGCGCCAATGTCGGATGTCATATTGACGGGGTGTGCATTAATAATATAAATTATGCTGACGACATGGTGTTGCTGAGCCCATCGATCGGAACTCCTGAGGCGGCTGATCGGTATATGCGAATGTTATGCGGGGACTCATGGGCTCAAATATAACGTCACAAAGAGCGAACAATTATGAGACGCAATTATGAGAATAGACATTCTTGTCGAATAGAAGTAATGAAGTCACTCAAGCCGCCATGGCAGAATGCCTGTTTTGCCAATAAAATGTAATTGCTTTAAAGAAAGAAAAAAATAGTTTTGTAATTGTTACTATTTTGCTGATATATTCATATTTTAAGGGAAACAGACCACATGGATCATAATTAATCGGTATCTCAAAAATGTTATTAATGGCCTATTCTCACGTGTTATGATGCCAATCGATGCAGTTTCGTTTAAGAATTAAAATTCTCTTCTGGATCAACAGGAGTGATGAATACTCTACTAAGTATTAGAAAAGCCACAAACTGAAAAAAAAAATCACTTGTAATATCAAAAAGCATTTGTGTTTATTATCTTAAATCTATACAATCAAGTTGCCGGGGCTTCCCAGAAAGTAATCCGAAGATACTTGTGATGTGATAAACCTCGCTCGCATTATATATATATATATATAACGCTTTCTTACAAGTCGAGAGCATTAGAAGTTCCGGAAATAAGCAGATACGGCAGATGGACGGACAGAAAAAGTCGCATCTTAGAGGTTCCTTTTTTACCATTGTGGTATGATATGGAATACTATAGAGCTCGTTTATAATATTACATTTTTATAGGCGGTGGCGATGGTGATGCCGCGTATCGAACAACCCAGCGGGGCTGCGTCCGGCAACGTGACGGGCGTGTCCACGGCGAGTTCGGCAGCGGCATCCAGTGTGTCAACGCCCGCCGCATCAGCACCTCCAATAACAGGTATATATCTAGAATAACATCATAAAATTCCTCTCCTATCCTCCTTCTCTCCTAAGAGTGCGGCAATCACGAGAAAAACGTTATGCAAAAAAAAGCTACTCACTGTTTTGTTTTTTTTTTTTTTCATTTTGTTTGTACAACTTATTTTAAAAGTCGTAGCTGAATGCAGTTTGTAATTTAAATAAAATATTTCGTTTAATAATAAAAAAATCGTTAATTAGCAGCAACAGCGGCACCATCAACTTCTGGCCCGGTATCGCAAGCATCTGCTAGCGTGAGCACGTCTCATGCTCCTCCCGGCGTAAGCACTTCGCAGCCAGTGGCCGGTGTGAGCACGTCGCAAGCTCCGGCTGGTGTGAGCACGTCACACGCGCCACCTGGTGTCAGCACGTCGCACGCTCCGCCCGGAGTCAGCACGTCGCACGCTCCGCCCGACGCGCGCCCTCCCAAGCGTCGCTTGCAACAACGACCGCTCGCTGCTAAGAGAACAAGGGTACAAGTACGTTATTTGTCACTAAATTCTGCCCGCGACATCGTTCGCGTGGAAGTCGTAAGATACACAATATACTAAAATAACAGCCACATTTTTATAAAACTCCCTCGGCCCCCAATCCCCCGCAACGCATCACATCGCCCGCCCGCGCTATTACGTCGGTTTCGCTTAGCGTTCTTTCTGAGGTTTTGCACGCCCCCTGAGGGTCGTAGCGTGATGTTAAATAACCTTCCTCAAGAATTGATCTATAAAATGAAAAAAAAAAAAAACATCAATGCCTTTTTCTAATTCAAATATTTTGCAGCTTGTTCACGCGATATTTTAAGTCCTTTTGGACGCGAGTACAGGACCACTTGCGCTTGCCGCGCCGCGTACGCGACCCTCGCGGGATAAGTGCTTTTTCTGAAAACCAGTACAAACTGCTATCACAATACTAGACAAAGAATCCTTCTCCTTGCTACAATAATATTTTTTTCGATATAATAGTCGAAAGCTAAAACTATGCCGGTCACGCTCTTGTAGATACACCTGCATAGCTATTCACAAACGTCCGATACTCTTCCGTGCCGAATCGAACACCAATCAATGTTATCAAAAGAGTCCTCTAAAGGCTGTTCACAAATCAACTGATCAGCTGATCACAAATAGACTGCCGCCATTCTTGCGACAGCTATATGCTGTCGGGGGCAAGGCAAATTAGTAATTGAAATATGTCATTTTCGATTCTACAACCTGTCGAATGTTTGTAAATAGCTATGCTGCACCTACATCCTAGCCAAGTTATGACTTTAGGACTTAAATTTGTAATAACTTTTGACCGAGAGGATCAATTTTAATTAAATAAAGATTTAATGTTACCCGAAGATACGGACTATGAATATATTTCTAATCTCTTAAAAGGAAGTAAGTACACAATTTTTTTTTAATACATGGGATTTTTAAAATCATCCCCTTTAGGATTGTTTTTGGGACAAAAAGTAGCCTATGTTCTTCTCGAGGATGCCATCCATCTCCTTGCCAAATTTTAACGAAATCCATTTCGTGGTTTCGGCGTGAAAAGGTAGCAGACATACAGTTACTTTCGACTTTATAATATTAGGATAGTTAAGGATAGTATGGATTAAGTTCGATCTGATAGGGACATCCATAAGCACGATGCACGCCTGCTTTTATTATACGACTATTAAATACATATTTAATACTTTAATCATTGAATTCAATCAAAACTATAGATCAATGGCATACATCGTCAGCGCGTGGCATCTTGGTGGCCAGTATATAACGACTTGACGATTCAAGTAGGACCTGATCTTATAGCTTGTCAGTACGTTCTTGATGTGCGCACATTTAAAAGATACGGCCTCTTTTCGTGATTTTTATCGAAAATGTACACTTTTGTAACGAAAATTTATTGGAAAAACCCGTGGTCCAAGAATCTTGAAATTTAGCACAGTGACAGTTGGATTATATGGAGGAACATCCGAAAGTTGCGACAGCGAAAAATCGTAACATCGCCTAGAAGTCTAGATAAGACTGATTATTCGTGAATTTCCAGGAGGTATGGAAAGTAGCAAATTTCATATTTATGGGTAGGGTAAATTTCGCTTGAGATGGTCCCTGTAAACCACGGATGGGTGACCACTGAAAATCAGCGCTGTGCTGTGGGTCCCCCATAGCACTGTATCATGCTGAGTGCAAGCCTTCTTGTCACAGTCATGACGTGCAGCTTCCGACTATTTGTTTGTTTGTTATAGCACTTAGATCTGTTTTGTGTAACCTTCGAGTTTATTACATAATATTATGTTTTCGAACGCACTTTTTTTCTGTGACAAATAAAATTATATTTCTTTCTTTCTAAATATACCCGCGGTGTGTTACTGTTATTTTTTAAAGTGAAATCTTCTTTAGGCGCGTTGAGTGATTTTTGGTATGGGAAAAACTTATGGGTTCGCGTCACCGACATGCCCGCGCTGACATGCTGTAGTAGCAGTCAGTGAAGTTAAATTGACCACGTGAAAATTTTTATTTCTATACTTGTTTAAATTTTGTTTTAGATAATCATTATTTTATTGAAGTGAAAACTTCTTTAGGCGCGTTGAGCGATAAGTTTTCACTTCTGTCGGCAGTCCCCGTGACTGCCTTTGTTTTAATTATTTTGTATTAATTGTCTTTTCTTATCACGTTTGCATATTGAATAAGCTTAAAATATATTTTAATATTTTATATTCTAAAAATAATCATATCATATTTATTCGTAAATTGAAATTTCCCAATCACAATCCCATACCGAATACCTGAATCAAAATAATAATCTTTCAAATAGAAATCTTTTCTGCTAAGTTTTACGAAGAAACGAAAGCTGTGGAGGGGTTTATTTTTTTAAATATTAGAAGAATAAATACATTATTCTTTGTCTATACTGGGCCGAACATTATCCATCTATCTCCTTTCGTTAATAATAACGGTAATTAGCATAAAGATTTTGTGATAAAACTTTAAGTTTTTTTCTCTCGAAAACAGGAACTGCTCATTATTTGAGATGATTTTTGTATGGTTCAGGGATTTGAACGGTCAGTGGAAGTAGAATACCAAGTACCGACTTCGTCACGCTGCGATCAAGACGACGAGGGCGTCATCGTCGTAGACTCTGAAGAGGACGACGAGCGTTGCACTGGCACTATGTACAGGGTATGGTTTTAGCCAAGCTTCGATTAGTTTTATCCGTCACGGGAATAAGAAACTATAGTCCCAATTTTCATTATTCATAGGAGGGAGAGGAAGAAGAAGAAGAGGATGTGGAGGAGGAACAAGAAGTTGAGGCCGGCGAGGAAGAGGAGGAGGTGGAAGGAGACGACGCAGAGAACGCCGCCCGACAGGTAGCTATCAACAGATCAAAAATTATAACAACTAGAAAACGGGTCATATAGAGATCATCAAGGCGAAATATTATCCACATAGACAATACATGTAAGATATGACTGAAGAGCCAACACTCAATAAACAACAAGGAATTCAAAGTTCAGTCAATTCAAAGTCAAGAAACCATCAATAACAAGATGCATTCAAAGAAAATTGTATTACAGAGGATTCAACCAAACATGTCAAATCAAAAGTTGTCCCGAGACTAAAATCGTTAATTTCTCATTAGTTAATGAACTGTGCCTAAACATCCTCCCCTGCCTCTTTGTATTGGCATGAACTATGTGTATGCAAAAGAGAGATTGAGCGTAGCATTTTTAAAACAAGTGCGTGTCGCACCACGCACGATGAAGGGTTCCGTAGTTGGAATGAACTTATCCCAAGAACAACCTTTAATTTGTAGTTGATTAACTGTTCTCCCATTCGTCGATATACGTCACGGTCAATTCTCCAACTGCAAATGTAAGTTTGTAATCCAAAAAAAAACTACAAATTTGCGATTTATGGACTTTTTCCTTTACTTGTAAGACCTTGCTTCTTGCTATAGTGCTCCAAGGGACCGTGGACCTACATATTTGATATTAATTTCAACTTGATACCTCCACGCATTCCTGAGAAAAAGGGTCTTGACAGACATACGAACGACAAAGTGATCCTATAAGGGTTCCGTTCTTTGTCCTTTTGAGGTAAGTACGGAACCCTAATTAAACCGATGGATCGATTTCCCAACACAGTAATGCACTCCAAGACAGGCATCGCCGATGTGCCCCAACATCGGCGATGCCTGCCTGCGAAGCCTCGCAGTCATATCGCCAGATAAGACTGCGAAGGCTGAAATGGGACTGGCCAGGTCATACGTATAGGATGTGTCAGGAAAATCGGGCTAGAGTCGTCACGCAGTGGGCGCCTGAAGATGGGCATCGTCACCGAGGCAGGACTAAAAAATGCTGGTGCGTTGACCTGGACTTGTTCTTGACTGATTGGCCGAAAAGGTGACAAAGAATATTGGTAAAGTATGGGGGAGACCTTTGCCCAGCAGTGCGAGAGTGTAGGTTAAATAAATTTAAAAAAATTAGCGCACTGTTTAATAATTATGCTTTGCCGACTGCCTGAACTGCAAAAACAACTGATAAGACGGAATATGGGGAGCGCGGGCGGGTGTACACGTCGGCCGGCGTGGAAAGTCCGCAGGTTGTTTGATTGGATATGTTCCGAAAAATATGTAAACAAAATATCACTCAATGTGTAAAATATATGGATATCTGAATAACGATATTAGGTACTGCCCTCAATTCCTGTATTGAAAATATCCCAAAATTTCGCCCGGAATTCCGGAGTTAAGATATTCCGATTACGAAATGCTTGCCGTAATTACAACCGCAGAAATAACTATGTTTTTCATAGTTTTCTTGCGTAACACTATGTAATACAAACTTATTTTTACGGTCGATAAAATCAATAATATGCATGCGTAAAAATATTCATTGTGCGTGGACCGACACGCACTTAGCCGGTTTTTCTTTTTATTTATAAACTTCAAACTCGGCCCGAATAATTCATTTTCATCTGTCCAACCATTTTGGGTTTCTCCTGTCTAATCTGAAGCAGCTGAACTGCTGAATGGCAGCACTTTACATGGAGCGACTGCCTATCTAACCTCCGAAACACAGTTACTACTTTAGAGGCATGAGGAACAGGGCGCAAAGTTCACTCAACCTCCATAGAAAAGGGACGGGTGTTGTGTCTGGTGGGCAATTGCCCAACGATTGATGTTGGGATGTTGTATATATGCTAGTTGAGCGGTAAACTCTGCTTGCGCGATGCAGGATTTGCGTGACGTCAGTGTGACGCGTAGTTCGCATGTGGCGATGTTGATGCCGTTGACATCACTCTCCTCCGGAGACCGGAGGTCGATAGTGGGCTGAGTCATGTATCTTGCGATGCTTGACTCAGCCTACTATCGACGTCCTCAGTTGCCCACCAGACACAACACCCGACTGGTCGGAGGATCCTCCCTTTTCTATAGAGGATGAGTGAACTTTACACCCTGTTCCTCATACCTCTAAACTACGACTTTTTTCTTCTTTTCGTAACGACGGTTCTTTAATTTAACTACTTTATATAGTTTGAGCCCAGTAGGTGGCAATACGAAACCCCTTAGTAAAACTGGTTTTCAGGCCAGAATACATATTTTAGACAAATAATGAAGATAGTAAGTTTCTTCATTTACGATTGCAATGGAATTTGAACTTTGTTATGTAGAGTAAGATTTTGAATACAAGTTTAGATGGTCGATTGATTTATCAGTGTGAATAATGATTGTGTGTGGTTCAGGAGTCGCCGGCGCAGTCCCCGGAGGCGGGCGAGGAGGCGGAGGAAGGCGGCGGGGCGGCGGCGGGCGACAGCGAGCCGGCCGCGCCGCACCAGCAGATCGAAGCCATCAGCAGCGGCACTGAACGTTCGTGCTCATTCATTTCACTTAGATTCATACTGTGAGGTTTTCTCGTTAACCCTTAGGCTTCAACACGTTGGTCCAAGTCCTTAGTATGAACGTTGGCTGGTAATTTGTGCTTTGAGCCCACGCGTTGAACATCATGTCAGTTAAATAGGCAGAGCCTGTGAGGATGTCTGGCGTATAAAAATGCTGTAGTTGCTTTCACGGTAAAGAGTGCCTTACATTATTTCTTGTTATTGAATAAGAAGAGGATGAAACGAGGCAGAAGAAAGTGGGATACGAACTTACGGCACATCATAAAATACTTGTTGGGACCGTCACCAGCAAGTATACATGATTTTATTATTATTTCCTTTATTTCACTATATATACATATAAATTATATTTTTAAATATGAGAATATAAAAAAAATATATAAAAACATTTAAAAATATAAAAAATAGTAGCCCAGCGGTATCGGGAACAAGGTCCAAGCTACCGGCGGTCAGGGCTCCAGAGAGAGGAACCTCCTGACAATGCGAGCCGTGTCCAGAAGTACCGCTCTCTGAATCAGGCCCTTAATCCAGCTGCCCAACGAGAGCCTCCTTAGGTGTTGGTCGAGGCTCTTGGCAATTAAACCATTGGCTGATACAACTATCGGCACAATGATTGCAGAGTCCACATCCCACATGTCGACAACCTTGGCTCGCGAGCCAAGTCAAGATACTTGATTTGTTTATCTTTCTCGGCTTTCACGAGGTTCCCGTCATGAGGGACTGTTATGTCAATAATCATTGTGCGCCGCTCTATTCGATCCACCACCACTATATCAGGTTTATTGGCAGCAATAGTCCTGTCAGTGATGATGGATCGGTCCCAGTACAATGTGATATTTCCATTCTCGAGAACTGGGTCGGGCACATACCTGTAGTACGGCACCTCCGAGTCCACAAGGCTGTATTTCAGAGCAAGTTGCTGATGGATAATCCTGGCTACAAGGTTGTGTCTATGCAAGTACTCTTCGTTAGCTAGACGAGAACACCCGGAGATAATGTGTCGGATTGATTCTCACGGACGGTGGCATGCCCGACACACGTCAACCGTGCCGTCCTTCACAATAAATCTCCGGTAATTCTTCGTCATGATAACTTCGTCCATAATTGCACAGACAAAACCTTCGGTTTCCCCAAAGAGGTCACCGAAACGCAGCCAGGCTACGGACACTGAATAGTCTACATCGGGTTCATGTAGGGCCCGGAAAAAGCGTCCGTGAAGCTCCTTACTTTGCCATACCTCCTTGCGATCGTTAGTGTCAAGCACTACAGGTTTGCGCCAGTTCTCTTTAGCCAAGGAGAGCGGGGTGAGGCCCTTGTCCACCACGACCACATCTCGATGCATCCCCACGTCGGCTTCTAGGAAATATTCCGATATTCGAGGTTGTGGAGGGTCTTAGCGTTTAAAAAACCTCGACCTCCACACTTTCGCGGGATATACAGTCTCATTACCGAAGACCGTGGGTGATGCATTCGATATGCAGTCAGCAGCGTACGGATCCTCCTATCCAGGGCGTTGAGTTCGGTCTGAGTCCATTTGAGTATGCCGAAAGAGTACATCAAAACCGGCATGACCCAACCGTTGAAGGCGCGCACCTTGTTTCCGCCTGATAGAAGACTATTAAATAGTTTCTTCAGGCGGCCAAAGAAGCGCTCCTTCAACGATTGCTTCATGTCAGTAACATTGATGCCCAACGCTTCCGACATACCCAAATACTTATAGGTTTCAGATGTGAAGAGGGTTCTAAGGTTTATGGAATCCGAGAGTTGGATTCCCACGGATTCCACAATCTTCCCTCGCTTTACATGCATGACAGCACATTTGTCCACACCAAATTCCATCCTGATGGCGCTACTGAAAGTTTCAGTTACTTTCAGTAGCTCCATCAGTTGCAAATTGTTGGGGGCAAAGAGTTTTAGGTCATCCATGTAGAGGAGGTGAGATATAACCTGACCACCTCTCCTCAACCGATAGCCTAGACCTGAATCCTCCAGCAGTGTGCTTAGAGGATTCAAGGCTAGCAGAACCAAAGCGGACTCAAACTATCGCCCTGAAATATGCCTCGCTCGATCCTTATCGGCTCGCTATTCCTCTGGATATTTTGACATCCTGGATAGCGAGGAACCGTCCTCCATTGCCCCATACACGACGCCAGGAAGATGCGCAGAGTAGCATCTACTTTATACAGCTCCAGCACCCTCATGAGCCATGTATGTGGTACCGAGTCATATGCCTTCTTATAATCTATCCAGCAGGTCGACAGATCCTTTCGGGAACGACGAACCTGTTGGCTAATGGCCATATCAATGAGGAGTAACTCCTTAGTACCGCGGGACCCGTTCCTACATCCATTTTGAGAGGCAGACATGATGGAGTTGGTGTCTATATGTTTGTTGATTTTAGCTCTCAAAATGGATGTAAGAACTCTATAGACCGTCGGTAAACACGTGATCGGCCTATAATTTTTGGGTTCCACGGTGCTACCTGATTTATGGAGCAGGTGGGTTATTCATGTCGTTAGGAACTGGGATAGCGAACCAGACTCCAAAGCAGTCTGGTACTGAGCTGCCAAGCGAGCGTGCGACCCAACAAACCATTTAATCCAGAAGTTGTGCAGCCCGTCCGGTCCTGGAGACTTCCAATTAGGCAACGGACTGACTGCACGAGCTACATCTTGGGGGCAGATGGTAATAGCCCCCATTTCTGGTATTGGATCGCAGGCTCGCTCGACTTCCCGAGCCCAATCACCTTCAGTGTGACTGACAGGCACCGACCAGATACTGCACCAAAAAGAACACACGGCATCATTATCCGGCAGGCGCGTGTCAGCCACATCTTGGTTCGGTCGCTCCCAAGCCCTATAAACCCACCATTCATCGCTCTGGAAGGTGCGAATCTGGGTGTATCGGTCTACCCGCCGCTTATATACGAATACGGTTTGCCCAGGCATACACTTTCTGCTTCAGGAAGTCTATGCGCTCTGTGACACGAGACATATAGTCCTGAGGGCTGGTATCAGTCCCTGAGAACGCTCGTCTCACAAAGCGCATAAAGCGCGTCTCATTCTTGGGCGAGTATTGCCCTCCCTGAAGCAGATTAGTTTAATTATTATTATTATTTATTTATTTTCAGATAACATGGATCCATTTTGTTAGTAACAAATAGTGCTTATATCTATGTTAGTTCACACATTTTAGCTACTGAGCCTATACTACCTCAAATGGCTTAGCATGACCCTCCGTTATGTCAAAAATACTGCAGCATTAATTTTGAAATAAATATATGGTAAAGTTGAGAATTAATATTAAGTACTATGTTTGACGAAAACACGATGGCAAAAAAAAATCTTGATAGAAAAAAATTCCTAAGTTACATCCATACCGAACAATAAACCACTGTTATTCCAAAAATACTTCAAATTAAATAATGAAACTGCTTATTAACTGAAATAACTATAAAGCAGGTCTTTGTTTATTTTCACCGTAACAAGAAATAAACTAATTTATCGGTTCCTTGGAGTCTTCTCCCTGCCACCCTGTCTCGCTTGCTAGCGTGATCGCCAGCAGTAGTGTACGAGCGAGATAAAGAGCGAGGTAGCGCTGAGGTATTATAAACTCCTAATGTCATACCTAGTTTCCAAAAATGCTGAGAATACCTCCAACGGAATGGAATGACGAATAGGGTGTTTTGGTGCAGGTTTCCTTGAATGAAACTGACTCGGGCCGGCCAACAGCCAAAGGTTACGTTGGGACTATGGGACCAATGCTATTTTCTACATTCACACGCGTTAGACATGTGGTGTTGTGGCCTACGTCGAGACTTGGGACCAACATGTGGAGCCGGCCTTATTGATACGCAAATTGGATCAAGTTATGCCAAAAAGAACCAACCGTTACTCCATTTCTGAATTAATTATAATTATTTTGTGGACGCTGATTAATTTCAATTTAATGCTGTGTTTCAGCTTACGATATTTATATTTACTTAACTTTCTTTTTTTTTGTTTTCAGAAAGTGGAGCATTATCTCTTGGTGGTAACAACGGTGACGACGGCGACGACAGTATAGTGCCATCTACACCTACACTTTATGTACCGAGACGCAATGACGGGTAAGGATGAGATAAACTATGAAAAATCAGCTTTGAGCAGTAGGGAACTATGAAAGACCCTTATCTCACTATAATATTATAGAGAGTTATTGGTACGCGTTGTCGATGGCTGCAACCGAGTCAGCGTAATGCAATTTCCTGCCTAAATCTCATACGTTTCGGGTAGAATTTCGGGGCAAGCGCCTAGTAAAAAATACATAAATATGAGTTTCAGCGAATTATTCATCCCTTTTTCTGCCGTAGCCTTGTAGCGCTCCCCGCCACAGATAATGTATAAACAGCGGTTGGGCATGTCTAATATCCATATTATTATTTATAATGATTAATTCATTATTGCACATTTGCACTCGTACAGTCGATGACCTACTTTTCCTAATCCCCTTGAGTAATAGTGAATTTAGACCGTATTGCAATCATGATTAGCACCTTTCTTTTATGTGTGTTCGTCCGGTGCGAAAAGCTAGTTGGCCATGCCTTGAAAAAGCATAGTATTATTATTTATTGGGGGTCCGGCGAATGTACAAGTATTCCTGGGCCCCCGAATCATCCGTGATATAAATTAATTTGAGTAACTATTTTGCGTATTTATTTTTCTAGGGCTTTAAAAAATAGACACGTTTGCAAAAAAAAAACGGGTGGTTTAAATTTTTTCCCTGTGTAAAAATTACAATATGAAAAAGGTTTTATTCATTTGCATATGTTACTCGCATGTTAGTGTAGAATCGTAGAGAATACAAAAGTTCATTCCAAATTCAAATATAAGACTTAGGCAGGCTTTTGGACGGGTGAAAAAAAATTACTATTGAAACTGTGGCGCGAATTGATGGAAGTTCTAAGTAAGTAGTTTGTAAGTCTACTTTTAGATGAATTCGAGTCTTGATACCGATATTAGGCGTTCTTCAAAATGGGTGATAAAACGGTAACTGCCAGCAAAATTACTTGCGATGCTTGAGGAAGGTTGTAGTTAATGTCACGTGTCCTAGAGACTAAATGTGAGTCGTTCGACAGTCCGGAGGACTTGGCAGCGATAACAAGATACAGGTTCCGTCAGTAGAAGGCCTCGTTCTGGATGAAAACCATGCATACAACCACGGATCGACTCGCAACCATTACCGCCACAGATAATGTTGAAACAGTGGTTCGCCGAGTCTGGTTCAACCTATTCATGTGCACTTTCATGCACTACTTTGTCTAAACTCATGCAATTGAATCTAAGCAAAGTAGTGTATGAAACTGCACACAACTATATAGGTATTCAAACACTTGTGTGAGACTATTATAAACCCTCACCACAAAACTACAATTATAATTAAAAAAATGTATAAATCTGATATATTGTAACAGTTTTACTAACAACTATTATTATGATACTAACTATTGAAGGCGCTGACAAGAGGCAAAAGATAAAAGTAGGCTTGTCATAAACAAAAAAGTTGTCAAATCTAAATAGCTTGTGGTGACGGAAAAATATATTGTTACGAGCTTGGGGTTCGTGACAATAAAAACTGCCGGCCTTATATAGGGCCTCGGATAGTTCCCGAAACATCTAGAACATTCGAGTACATACCGGCCCCGACTGACCGGGTGTCGATAGTTCTAGAATCGAACTTTCTGGAAGAATCTTGACTCTACTAGTTCCGCTACCTGATACTAGATGGCGCTAGTAGTAAGCTTTTTAGTTGTGCGCGCAACAATATGTTATTCTTGAACATATTTCTCAGAACTGTGTTGTTAACAAAACACGTTTAGAAAAAAAAATCTTGATACAAATGAACGGTAAACTACCCCTTTACTTTGAGTTTCAATTCAAAATATCTGTATTAAATATCCATGTACGGTTTGTAATTAATTAATAACAAGTACGTCTTGTTTGTATGCAGAACTTGGTTGTTTTTTATTTTCGATTTCTCAACTCATTTTTGAGTCTTTAATTATTATTCATTTATTTGGTTCACCAACTGTTTACACTAACATCTTGATTAAAATAAGGTTTGAAAAACTTTGAACAGTGTAACAATTACTTAAAGGTAAACACCACATGAACTAAAATTATGCTAATTTGTAAGCCTAAGGTACATGTATAGTATACAAGCAAATAAATAATTGCTTCATATTTTGCAATAAATTACAAGCGTTGTGCCATCGTGCTTCTCTTTCTTTTGTATGCAGTCTAACAGTGACAGCGGTTTACCTGTTGTCAGCGCCTTAACTGTACTAGTATATGTAATGGTATTGTGTGTGCAGGTTCGGCGAGGCGGTAGTATCGCCGGTGGGCGGCGGCGCGGGAGGCTCGGGCGGTGCGCGCTTCACGTTCGCGGAGGCGGCGCACCTGGACACGCACGCCGACCTGGCCGCCGCGCTGCCGCCCGCGCCCGCGCCCATCGCCAGCTCCGACTCGCGTCAGTACACATTTCCGAACACATTCTTATACAACATGTTCCGGAATTAACGCACAACCTCTTAAGGGGTCAACAACTTTTACTATGGGAACAAACCTGAAATCGCGAAAAAAAATCAATGGTTCCCTACATTTATGTTCTCATAACTCGTCAAAATGTAAGGAACAGTTGTTTTTTTTTTTCGATTTCAGGTTGTTCTCATAGTAAAAGTTGTTCCTAATGATGAGTACAATGACCCCTTAACAGGCTGTGCGTTAATTCTGGGATATGTTGTATTATCAATCTTTGACGCAAACACCTTTGACTTTACTACACAAAATGAGTCAAAGTCAAATTATTTATTTCAAATAGGCATATAAGAGGCACTTTTTAACGTCAAAATTAACAAAAGAAATAGAATTGATTCTAGTTGCCCCTTCCAAAAGGTAGTTTCGTATGGAGAAGAATGTGCAAGAAACTCCACTGATTGTATCATAATTTCAATTCCTGAGTGCCTATGCACACAATAAGTTCTTGATGTTTACATAATATGGTGTCAGACCGAAATAACATAGGCTTAGATCAATATGAAGAATATTCCTGCTCATAGGATCATCTCTTTACTTTTAAAACGAATGATTATCCAACAGTAAGCGAACAAATGAGAACGTAAAATCATCTGAAGAAATTAACGACTTAAATATCCCTATTCAATTTAGGTGCTGAAGGAGGCGAGACAAGGGACTGGGAGGAGTCACGAGTTGAAGAAGAAGCGACCGCTGTGAGTTCACAGGGCAGTGAACCTTCTTCCCCACATCAAGTATGTACCGATACAAAGCTATTTTTGGGGGTTATTATTTTTATCAGGCTATGTATGTATATTCATCTGTTCTCTCATAACTCCTAAACTCCTCATCGTATTTTGGTAAATGAGGTGTCGTTGAAAGTGTCACGTTGTTCCGCGAATTATAGGCTATGTGACGTCACAAAAATCCAACATGGTGGCTTATATCGGGTGAAAAGAATTACCGAAAAATGTTTATTTATGGATAAGAGGAGTATTACAAAATTGCGCGTAGATGCATGATTTCCTCGTTGAGATTGAATACTATTCTTTAGTTGGTATAAATAACAATTACTTGGTAAAACATAGATCGTTTTCTCTTCTACAATAATGATAAAGCGATTTTTTTGTTATTTATTTATTTAGTAATAATCGTTTTCCTGATGCATGTTTAGGCAAAAACTCATGGAAAGCTGAATATAATCCATCGAAAACAATTTTTCTCATATTACAAATATCCAATACCTCTTAAATAGAACATATTTTTGTTATTTAAGCCTTTTATATAAAGTAAAAACGACTGGATCTAATTAAATTTTCTACTGAAAAGGTTTTGAAACTAATCTGAATATCTCTGAAGTTCAACATCATTTTGACGTAATATTTAGGGATGCCTCGATACGCCTTTTTGCGGATACGATACCGATACTCTTATAAATATATCGGCGATACCGATACCAATACGCTTATTGAATTCTAAAATGAAGGTAAAACAAATAAAACAGATCAGGTTATTTTTTTTTTTAATATTTGGTTTAAAAATACAGACAGGCTGATTAGGTTTTTGTTAAAAAAAAAGTATTCTTAAGTTTTGCAAGAAAAGCAATTTCGCAAATCTGTTTGAATAAGACCTGCGGTGGAGAATAGTCTCTCAGATGCGACAGAACTCATTTGGATACTAAAGTGCTTCTGCGCCATTTTGTTCAAGTTTGGGTATAAGACGTCATAGCGCCAGAAAACGAACGGATTTGCGTCTCTCGATATATTAGGAGACCTTAGGTATCTCTCGACTGGACGAGACAACACGCGCGTTTACATCACATTTTTAAAGCCCGAAATTTTAAAAGTATCGTTAAATCGGCCATAAGAATATCGCCGATGCCGATATATCGGCAAACCCGAAGTATCGGTATCGGATGCATCCCCACTAATATTTATACCAAAATAATCTCCAACCTTTGCAAAATTGGTATTGTTTAAACAATACCAATTTGGTTGTTTTTAGCCGTGTTCCGTACCCCACAGGGAGTGCCCTTAGCGTGTAGTCGCTTAGTTTATAAGTTTATGCTCTGCCTGGAGGTCTTAATTGTATTGAGACACCTCCTGGGTTGACCTGCGAATAAAAAAAGACGTGCGCTCAGTATCGCTAGCCCGATCCCAACCAGCCCCCTTCCGACCCAAGTGATAACCTACTGGAGGAAAGTAAGTCAAAAACTGAAATCCACCGCGTCGCCTCACTTGGACTCCACCCCCGACCACAAGGTGTCAGTGGCAGACTTCTTGGCGGGAAAGTGAAGCGTCATGTTCAGCAGTTTGTTTAATTTTCCAAAGCCTGACCTGGTAGCTGATTTAGTTTATAAGAACTTGTTTATGTACAAAGGGTCAGAGGAAAAAAAGGTTTTTTTATATTTTTTTATTTAATATAGAAATGCGCTGTGGTGCTCTAGCTACACGGCTGCTTTTTTCCGGGATCACCGTGCAACCAATCAGATTAGTAAAAAAAAATCGATCGTTATAAAAACTCGAGCGCGTTAGGTTAACCCTTAGCCACCTGACGTGTTTTTAGGTTGGACTACCACCTGACATCGGTCCTGGAGACCGGTTGCGTATTTTCCATGTTTAATAACCATTGTTTAAAATATTACATTAAATAAAAGTCACATCTGTATTTTCATTATATTTTTATTCATTATAAGTTTTTAAACTATGCAAAAGTATTCATTTACTTATCAAAATTCAACGCTTAACATCTTATACGAGGGCGGCACTGAAAATTTCGGGAATCAAGGAAGTGACACAACATTACTATTTAAAAATGTATTTATTGCTTTTCGAAGTATTCTCCGCGAAATTTGACTCATTTTTCCATACGATGGAACCAATCATTGAAGCAACCATTCCATTCGGAAGTTGGGGTCTCCAAAATGGCCGTTTTGTAGGCGTCCACAGCTTCTTCAGGTGATGAAAATCTCAGTCGACGCAATTTATTCTTTATTTTAGGGAAAGTATAGAAATCATTAGGGCTTAGATCGGGGCTGTACGGCGGATGGTCTAATAATTCTATGTTTTCTTGCTCTAAAAACTCTTTTGTTCTGTGCGCGGTGTGAGAACTCGCATTGTCGTGATGGAGGATGATGCGGCGGTTGCAGTTCTCTTTACGGAGTTCAGAAACGACCTGTGGCAAACAAATGCTAGCATACCATTCTGCATTAACCGTTCTTTGTCCCTCAAGAGGAATAGTCGTAACATGGCCGGTTTTGGTGACAAACGTGGCCACCATTTTTTTTGCAACACTCCGTGAACGAACAATTTTTGTTGGCTTTAACTCATTTTCGAACACCCAAACTCGTGACTGGTTTTTTGTTTCGGGTTAGTACGCGTATATCCAGGATTCGTCACCTGATACAATGTTGTATACAGCATTTGAGGATCCTGCGTGGAATCTTTCGAGAGTTCTGACGCACCAAGTAACGCGAGCCACTTTTTGCTCTTCACAGAGCGAATGCGGTATCCATCGGGAAAACAACTTTTTTACACCTAATTGTTCATGCAAGATTATTTGTATTTGACTCATGCCAATGTCTAAAGTTGCCTGAATTTCGCGGTATGTCACATGTCGATCTTCCTCAATCAGCTTACGCACAGCATCAACGTTTTCTTGGATGACTGCAGTTTTTGGACGACCTTGACGGGGATCATCACTGAGCTTGACACGTCCACGTTGAAATTCAGCAAACCAGCGATAAATTGTGGTTTTGGATGGGGCTTCATCACCAAATGCAGAAATCATCCGGTCAACACACTGTTTTTGTGTTAAACCACTTCGAAAGTCATAATAAATCATCGCTCTTGAATTTTCTCGAGTCAATTCCATTTTCTCAACGACTAAACAAGTTTGACAAAACCTTGTGACAAGACCGAGAATTTTAAATAAATAAATGGTATTCGATTTTTAAAACCAAGTAGTTTTCAATTAAAAAGATTTTAATATGACAGGAACAGTGGAAATATTCCATTCCCGATACTTTTAGTGCAGCCCTCGTATATAAAATTCTCGTGTCACAATGTTAGTTACCATACTCCTCCGAAACGGCTTGACCGATTTTTATTAAATTTTATATGCATATTCAGTAGGTCTGAGAATCGGCTACTATCTATTTTTTATACCCCTAAGTGTTAAAGGTGGCTTTCCCGCGGGATCGAGACTTACGCGGGTAAAACCGCGGGGCGCAGCTAGTAATTATATAAATTTTAGCAAAAAATCTAGGAACTTTGAAAATCTGAGATCTGAGCAGGAAATTTCACTATAACTCAATACTTTTTTAACTAATACGACCAGTTCGATATGTAATCTCTAACTTACAATAATTTTTGGCACGATTAAGGCACAATTATTACAAAATCACACTCCACAAAATTTCACAACTTGCGACGACAATTAAAGCACATTCTTTGGCTGCATTCAATGCAAATCGGATTCTTACATGCAAAACACATGTAAGCTGATTTGCGTTTTTTCTTAGGGTCACAGGTTGAACATGTCTTGCGTTTGTCAAATTTTTCAGAATTTTCAGTTGTTGAAGTGCTTGGTATTTCATCTATTTTAAGATATATATCTATCTATCGTTTTCCGAATCTGAATCAGCTTCCTCTAGCCATCGTAGTAAATTTGATTCAGACATTATTAACATATAAAAACAAAAAATATACAGTATACCAAACTAACGTAACTACCTGACGTCGTTCTCACGGACCGCACGCGAAATATAAATTACCTACAATGTTTAATGCGCGCACATCTGGAGTTGCCGAGCGCACGGAGCGTACTGACGGGGGAGGGAAAAACTACATGGACACACAATGGCGTCGCGAGCATAGTAACGGAATAATTTGAAAAAAAAAAATAGCCAGAGTTTATGAGACCGGCGCGGCGGCGTCAGGTGACTAAGGGTTAAGGTAAATTAGTTACATGCAGAAAAGTGTGCATTTTAATAATCTTACAATTTGAGCGTGACATAAAGGCTTCTACATACCAGCGCAACTCGTCGCGCGACGCGACACGGCACAAAGGCCCCGCGTGTCGCGGGACGAGCGGTGCCTTTGTGTCGCGTCGCGTCGCGCGACAAGTCGCCCCGGTATGTAGAAGCCTTAAGGAAATGAGAGAGGAACAAAATTGCAACAAAAAACGTCACCTGGAAATTCTCGAGCGCGGTAATTTTATTTTTTAATCAGAAGGTTCCGAATTAGTCACGAATCACGGAAACAACATAATCTGCCGATTTGCCCAAGGCGAAGTAGCTAAAATCATTAATAAAGTGTGGTGCATACAGTCATGTATTTCCCACTTCGCGCCACCTACCCTTCTCAGTCTTTCTCTATCTCTCTCTCTCGCACCGTCCCCATAGTATAAACTGATCACAACAACGCGTGCATGTACAACGTTTTCATTATTTATTGGTTTAAAAAACTTTTATTGAATTCAGTGCAGTAAGTTTGGTATACCTATATGTTACAACAATTAGTGACAATAGTTAGAATTCTGTATTTAGTGGTGAAAAAACATTTGAAAAAATAATAAGAGAATTCCACTGACGATGTAAAGTCAACGCCATGAGACGAGATAAATTTCATACTTTGGGATTTAAAACTTTAACTGAAATTGCGTATGGTTCAGTTTCCATTGCAACTAAAATTATTTTATGACGTTTAGCGATAATTTCTTCATTCATAAATCAACTTAGATATCTTGAGTTTAAAGTTGATAGTTGTATAATTTGCAATTTTATGTATTTATAGCTTCTCATGACGGTTACTTTTGATTGAAAATATTCATTAAAAAAAATACTCGTTACTTATACAATTTTTTTTCTAAATACACGATATAATTTTACCTGTAGACATATATGTATTGTATTTAATACATTCAATAATTAAAACTATTTATATAAATTAAAGAAAAAATCTCTATCAGAAAGACGTGGGGCGCATACGCTAATATCTAAACCTAAACCGCCGTATTACAAAACAAGATTTATATTTTGACATGGCTTAAACCATGGAGCCAGTTTTTGTAATAAGAACGTAACAGTGATTGAAATACCGTTCTTTTTACAAAACTGAAAACTTAGTTCGGTACTAATTTGTCAGTTTTGTGTTTAGGAACTTTACCATAGTCGGAATAAAATTCGAAATTCAATAATGTCTCCATGTTTTAAACCTGGGTCTGAAGATAAACCTTGTTTTGGAATAAGGGGGAAAGCGTTCGAGTATTTCTTTGTGACTGTTTTTTTTTTTACATTTTTGAAAACTTGCACGCTCTCCCCACCAGTGAAAGGGTATACATCATACAAACATTTTTCTTTTTATCGTCTAACCTTCACAATCCAATAGGTCTCCACGACGGTCGAGTAAATGCCTATTAGCCTCTTGGGCTATTTTACTTTTATTATTATAAATCACTTTTATTATTACTATTACTATAAATAATCTTGACTGCGTTTTGGTGGCTCTTCGGCGAATCAGATTGCTTTATCAATAAGGGATATGCAAGTAATTCAAAACATTTGTTTTTTTTTTAAATACGTTATATGGGGTCGAGTATTTTTTTAGGTATTAAAAAAAAATACGCATTACTTATTTTACAGTGAAATAATACTTTTTGTAGCGTTTTTTGGTGAAACTCCACGGTTAGTTTAAAAAAAATAATTGGAATTTCATTTTTTTTTTTTTCAATTACCGTGTTAATGTATGGGAGGACGGTGTAGGCCTGTCAACAAGTGCAAACAAAATAGAATATGGTCACCAAATCATCAAAATGAGTGGTTCTGATTTGGTCACAATAGGACCACCTCGAGAGCATACACTTTCAAACAAAAAAAAAGTGGGTGTCGGACCACGCACAATGAATACATCGATATACGCCACGGTCAATTTTGGCATATGGTGCTATAAACTGTAACAGACTACTTCTTTTTTCTTTGTATGAACGCGGGTCGTAGACAAATAACGTATTATTACGTAATTTAAAAAGTGAAAGTCATTTAACCTACTGCCAGAGATAAAACAACATTTTCTGTGCCTGACAAGTTATACTTCAACACATTGATAATAATTAGTGAAATTAAATAACGACCAGCACATGTCATGCAGATAGCCAACCGGTTTTCGTCATTAATATGCAGACATACATGTTTCCATTTTAAATTATAGCAAGTGCTATTTTGTTACTCTATAATTTGTTCGCGATGATAGTACGTATGGAAATCCCGGCAGTCTATTTGTCCTACGAGTGCATTATTGGAAAGATGTCCATAAGTTCTTTCGTTGCGGACAAATTTTCCATCGTCTGCGGAGCGCCTAAGTGTTTCGTGAAACATTTTTGGAATTATTTTAATGTCCTTCTATTTCAATCAATTTTCTCTGAGCTTTTCTGACATATGATTATGAGGTCTATTAGATAAAGCTTGGTGGTCTATTAGGTGAAACAATTTCATAAGAAGTGTCCATGACTTTCAGCTTCCCTCTACGAATTATAATAGGTAATGAAATGTAATGCAAGCTCAACAACGCGCAACGGTCCCACGCAAATGTGGACTTGAAATGCGCAGCGTCCTATCAATATCCACGCGTCTCTTGAGCGTGCCGCCCCATGACTTAAGACGGAGATATATGCCTGTGACCTTGAGTAGTTAGCTTGCGTGTTCTGTACTGAGCTCACGCAACGCGTTGTACGTTCAGCCAGTAATAGGACTCGCTCGCCCATCAAGGAGCGCTATCCCCAATTTGACGCATTATTAATTATGGTATTTTAATGAAACGCGTATACTAAAACATCAATAATTAAATTATCTTCAACCTTTTCTGAAGGTTTCAGAAAAATACGCTTGGTAGATTGTGCGCCATTCTCAGTTTTTTATCCGCGTTAGATATGACTTTACAAATTAATTTCACTATGTAATATACTTCTCCGTTTCGCTACCGTCGTGGAGGTGATGCGAATATTTAGTTTCTGAAGTAAGTAACAAAACAGCCAAGCCATACATTTTTACTGATATGTAGAATTTGTGAAGTTAGGGTCGGTAGAGTTAGGCCGTGTAGATTCAGAAGCTTGGCTCTACATGAGATCTGATATCTTTTTCACATGGCAAACCTTATGTGGTCGTCTTGGCAACATTTCACATGAAATGTTTTTGGTGGGATTTCAGTTCTTTTTATAAGTTGCTAGGCAGTCTTTTTAGTGTTTATTTTTTTCTTCTTTTTTTTGGGTGTATTTCTTGCACATCAGCAGTGCCGGTTTTCATAGCCCATTCTCTGTCTTTGCATTTTTTCTTTGATGGTTTACTGATTACCATAAGCGATAAATCAGGGCGATATTTCGCTCTTAAGCGATTATATTCAACTATAGCTGACTGTTGTGCTTTAATACTAGCAAAGTCTATATATTTCGGCTTTCTAGCACTTCAGGAAGTACCCTAACATTTTGAAGTCTCATACAAACTTCCACCCACCCATTTTAGGGATGTGGGGCGAAAGTTATAAGTTTATGATTTTTTTTTTATGGTTGTATACTAAACTTCGATTACATACCAAATTTCAGCTTTCTAGCACTTCAGGAAGTAGCCAAACATTTTGATGATCATCAGTGTGTCAATGAGTGTGTCAGTGACGAAATCGGTGTATTTTAGATATCAATACAATCTAAAGTATTAAAGCTATTCAATTGAGACTTTGTCCGCCTTATTACAAAACAAGATTTATATTTGACATGGCTTAAACCATGGAGCCAGTTTTTGTAATAAGAACGTAACAGTGATTGAAATACCGTTCTTTTTACAAAACTGAAAACTTAGTTCGGTACTAAGTTGTCAGTTTTGTGTTTAGGAACTTTACCGTAGTCGGAATAAAGTTCGAAATTCAATAATGGCTCCATGTTTTAAACCTGGGTCTGAAGATAAACCTTGTTTTGGAATAAGGGGGTGTATGTTTAATTAGTCTATTATTGACACCATATCCTGAGAATATGAACTATCTGTTACATAGGAAATCAACTCTATGAGTGTTCAAAAAACGACGAAACACTTCACAACTTCAACAAAGAGAACAGGTAGGTAGTGCCCTTGCGCTTCGCTTGGCTCGTCATGGCGGGGGCACTGCCGTGCCCCCAGATAAGCTGATCTCGCATTGTACAGGATTTCCGTACAATGAGAGGTCTCCGTATACTGGAAATGTTTAGCTTGATGTGTAGCCGTGTGTACACTGAAATCTGGTTGGTTTTTTACACCTAGCAAAACAAATAAGAACACAATATAAAATATTCCATATCTTTTACACCGCTGCCGCCGCGCCGCCGTCCTGCTGCTAAAACCAATTATTTTCCGTTTTTCTTAAAATGACTTATTCCATTTTCCAACATTATGACTATATCTTAATAATATAGCTGGTACTGAAGTAGTGGTTTTGAATATTTTCTACTTTACTTGACGACTTTATCATAACGGGTCGTAAGATTCCTGGCCGGCAAAGTCATTTTCTCAAACATGCTTGGAAATTCGATCATTATTTTGACAACGTTCTTCGAGAAAAACGAAGATGCTGTACTGGTCAAATACATGCGAGCTGCGGCCGGCAATGTTAATATGAAAATCCATAACTGTCGTGTTTAGCGGCCGAATTAATTACTATGAAAATCATATCTGTCGTGTAATTTAAAAATGGAACGAACTTGTTACTTCCATAAATAACATATTCATTGTACGGAACGGAACCCTCACCACGCGAGTTCAACTCGCACTTGTGCGGTTTTTAGGGTTCCGTACCAAAATGGTAAAAAGGAACCCTTATGGTGAGACTAGTCTGTCTGCCTGTCTGTCACACCTGGAATATACATGTGCCAACCAAGGAGGTAACTTCTCAAAGGTTTTGTTTAAAGGAGAGGTCAAAAGTGGTATAATAATCCAAAGATTTTTAAACGTTAATGTGATGTACCTTATTAGAAAGCTTATTTATTATGCTACTCGATTATAGTTAAAGTAAACAAGAAACAAATGTACAATTGACGCGTGAAAAATTATCGTTGTTCGTCATTTAATCAGGAATTTATAAATAACTAGCTGCGCCCCGCGGTTTCACCCGCGTAATTCTCGATCCCGTGGGAAAGCCACCCTTAACACTGAGCGGTATAAAAAAAAAAAAAGATAGTAGCCGTTTCTCAGACCTACTGAATATACATATAAAATTTTGTAAAAATCGGTCAAGCCGTTTCGGAGGAGTATGGTAACTAACATTGTGACACGAGAATTTTATTTAAAAGATTTACTTGTTTTGAATTTCCGCGTATTATTTGAGAAAGGCACTATACAAGCCTTGGCCGCAACCAGGAATTGATGGACTTACGTGTTTCACGTTCGTCCATCAATGCCGCAAGCCGCTGCAGTAATGTACTATTCTATGAACATAACGTATATTTGCATGCCGAGAGTTTAAATGAAACATAATTTGTCACTATGTTTTTTTACGTCGTGTAGACTTTGTAAATCTCATTATTTACTTGCAACACTGGTTATCTCGGAAGCGGTTTTCTGCAGATAATTGGTATTACCCGCACAAGCGACAAAGTGAACTTGGGTGTGTTCATTATTGTGGAGTATCTACTACTATTCATATTTTACAAATAAAGACAATGAAAAACCGAGATGTCAAAATGGAGTTAAATAAGTATACAGATATATTTAACTCCATTTTGTCAAAAATGCAACCAATAGGTTTCAGCAGCAAGACGACGATACGGTTAAAAGTATTACACTAAACAAAAATTAAAAGTACACATGTTTCAGATGATCATATTTTATTATTAAACATCTCTGTAATCACTACTCAATTGTGTCACTAGGTCGAGTTCAGCCCTGGCACACAGGCAACAGAAGGAACATGGGTGGGTTTAAGTCAGTAAAAGTCTGACACGCCGCTCAGCCCAGAGCGGGAGAAGTAATTTGATAATGACCCACCCAAAAAAAAAAAAGTCGGGTTCAATTTGGACACGCCACAATTGTGGCGATAAGTCCCGTCTTTGAGGAGTGGCTAGAGAGGTGCCACGGCGTCCACCTTCCGTCTGACGCAGATCCTCACCGGACACGGTTGTTTCGGGAGGTTCCTATTCAGTATAAGGCGGGAGGAAACGCCCGGGTGTGGATCGCCCGGAATACATGGTGGAGCATACGGTGGAGGTCTGTCCGGCTTGGGTGGAGCACCGCCGTCTCCTCGCGGAGGCGATCGGCAGAGGCGATCACTCGCGTCCGGCCCTGCTTCAGGCCATGGTTCGGAGCGAGAGTGCATGGGAGGCCGTCACCTCTTTCTGCGAAGCAGTAATGCTCGCGAAGGAGGAGGCGTAACGCGTGAGGGAGAGGCAAAATTAGCGTCCTCACGCCCCTAGTCATCGCAGGAAACGCCCTGGGCATCGGGAGTCGCAGGCCGATTCCCGGCCACCGTAGGCGCGGGTTTGCGGACGGTGAGTAATGGGTAGCTCGCTGTCCGATAAAGACCAGGCCCGGGTCGACGGCGCGTTATGTTCCACGCGCGCCTCAAAGAGATGTCAGCACGAACTGACGGGATCCGTTAGGGCCTATACCTGCCAGGGTTGCAAGTTTGTCCGAAAGGGATATCATGGCCTTGGCACACAGGCAACTGAAGGAACACGGGTGGGTTTTATTCAGTAAAAGTCTGACACGAAGAGTGGGAGAAGTTATTTGATAATTTCCCACCCAAAAATATTAAAAAAAGGCCGAGTTCAATTGTTGAACTAGACCAAGTGCAGAAAAAACAATGCACTTTATTTATATTTATTTTGGGGAATCGGTTTTGCATTAGTCACCGCGCTCACACACAAGATCAGATAGGTAACAGTTCTCCTTTTTTTGTAATACCTGGAATAATATTGAATGTGAATACAATCGTCAAAAAGCAGGTGGCAGAAGAAGGGCGGGAAGCCGAAGCAAGTGCGCCAACGGGGGTGGCGCGTCGTGCTCACGCGCAGCCACATGCGCACTCTCCTCATTCACCACACTCGCAGAATCAGCGATGGATGCGCGCAGCAGGTACCTCTACTGACTAGTCTTTTGTTTAGACCTAAATAAAACTGTCGGTTTTTGATAGAATACGAACGAATGATCGATAGACAGCGTAGACGTAACAGAGCCTCGTTTTCACCCTTCCTGTAAAAAACCCAAAAAAAAATAAGTGTTTAAGTATTTATAAATAGAAGTCCTTAAGGTTCTTAGCAGACATGCTGCTTTAAGTATCAGCGAGTAGGGGGTTTATTCTCTCTCTGGAAGTTAATTGAAGCTCTAAACGCAACAGCAGATGCATCTTAGTGACTGAGCGTTCGGTCAATAGCAAAATCACACATTTCAGCGAGTACTTTAACGCTGCATCGGGTTTTGGCGACTCGTTCCGTTTAACTACGGTTCAAGAATTGCGTTTTCTGACGATGATGGATTGTTTGGCAAAGAGATTAAAGCATTTACGCTAGATATATCGAGCTTCCGAAAAGCGGTTAAATCGCTGATTGCTAAAGCTAAAATTATGCGGTGTTAAGAGTTGAATCGAGCATCTGAAAAATTACTAAATCGCTAATCGCAAAAGCTAACAGTAGCATATCTGCTAAGGCCCTTATTTATTAACACGAAAATTTGGATAAAAGAAATCTCATAATTTCAAAATCACAATATTTCTAACAAGTTTACAAAAACGACGAAGGTGTGTCATTTAATTAACTTTCTTAACTTCCATTAATCAGGTACAGTACAACCCCGGTTAAGAGTTAAGCCTTTCGAAGGGGTAACCCATTCAATGGGTTACCTTTATCATGATGTAACTCATTGAAAGGGTTACATGATAGCCCATTGAATGGGTTTTATACTTGAAAGCCAGTGAAAGGGTTACATGATAACCCATTCAATGGGTTCTATACCTACTTGAGACCCAGTAACATGAAGCAATCATAATATTATATTATACTAGCTTTCGCCATACCATATCTTAGTTGGAACCAACGTAAGCGTGGTAAGCAGATAGGAGTGCAGTTTGATTTACAACTTTACGGAGGATATGGATAGCATATAAATATCAACTTCGTTTTGTACATACTTGTTCAATATACGTGTCCTCCATTTCATGTCTTAAGTCTATTTGTAAGAAATTTTGTATTGTTAATTTTTTCTACGTTTTTGTTCTTAAAAATAATAATGTTTATATACTTACCAACTTTTGAGTTATTCAAGGTACTCAGTAAAATTGTCCCGAAAACTTAATCACCCCTTTTTCCGATTCTCGACAACTCCATATTTTTTCTTTTTTTTTTGTCTAAAGTATGAGCATTGAGTTTCGAGTTAATCGGACCTCGCGTAAAGATTCTTAAAAACAAACTGTAACACTCCCTAAAATCCTTTTGAAGGGTAGTTTTGAAAAACGCAACCGTCATGACAAACTTTGTTATTTAAGAACGTATTCTTACTATGATTCACGTTTATTAACTCAAAAAATATGATTGTTCATACAATCTAAATCCCTTTTCACCCTGATAATATTGATCCAATTTTCAAAAACCGAATCTTAGAGTTCGCCTACAATGTATGGAATGTAAATATATTATATTCTCAAATAAAATTATTATTATAATAATTAAAAATTTCTGATGTCAGTCAGTCAGGACTTTGCCCACGACTTCGTTCGCTTGGATTTCGTACTTTCCCCTAAAAATTATTTCAGCAACACCTCCACCTCCTTTAAATGGTGTAGTATTAATTATTACGATCTTTATTATTAAATAGTATTCTCTATATCTATCAAGTAACGACTGCCTCGTTAGTCTAATGGTCACAAGCATGACTGCTGAGCATGAGGGGTGGGTTTGATTCCCAGGTCGGGCAAAGTGTTATTGGATTTTCCATTACGAATTTCTCAGTAGCAGCCCGGAGGCTGGATTTATGCCCGGTTGATGGCAATAGGCTCGCCCTCTATTACATGGGACTTAAACAGAACTGGCGAAAGTGGGTGTACTAAAGGTACACCTCTACCTATCCCTTTGGGGATTGCAGGCGTGATTTTATGTAAATAAGTACTCGGGCCAAATTTCAAGTTTATATATCAAAAGCAATAAGATTCTGTTCATACAAACTATATCGCCTCTTTTTACGCACTCAAAGAGGTAAATTGTTGAAACATCGTTTTTGACGTTTCTATTATTGGACTTAGGTTAGGTTATTTTATACCAATTTTCAAGTTAATCTAGCCAAGCAGTAAAATCTTTCCTTGTAAATTGACTATCCCTTTTCACCATGGGGTGAAAAGGGATAGTCAATTTACAAGGAACTGTAATGGTAGGGGCAGATTTTCAAAAAACCTGATACAATTTATTCTTTATTTTTTGTTTTCAGTATAGATACTGAGTTTCAAGTTAATCGGACCATGCTTAAAAAATCTTCCATACAAACTTTGATATCCCCCAATCCCCCTTTAGGGGGCAGTTTAAAAAAACAAAAAAAAATTCAAACTTTATAATTTACTTAGGTTAGTATTTGTGTCAAGTTTCAGGTTTATTAACTCAAGGAATAAGATTTTTCATACAAACAAAATCACCCCTTTTCACCCCCTTAAAGGTCGAATTTCCAAAAAACCCCTTCTTAGCTGATGCCTACGTCATAATTTGGAGTTAATCAAGCCACACAGTAGAATCCTCCCTTGTAGAATTGACTACCCTTTTTCACCCCGTTAGGGATAAATTTTCTAAAAACTCTGATCAGTTTTATTATTTATATTTGGTTTACAGTATAAATACTGAGTTTCGAGTTAATCGGACCGCGCGTTAAAATTCTTCCATACAAACTGACATCCGCAAATCCCCCTTTAGAGGGTAGTTAAAAAAAATGTCACACTTTATAATTTAGTTAGGTTAGTATTCGTGCCAAGTTTCAGGTTTGATAACTCAAGGAATAAGATTTATCCCCCTTTTCACCCCTTAAAGGTCGAATTTCGAAAAATCCCTTCTTAGCGGATGCTATAGTTTCCAACCATAAGCCGAAATATTAGTGATTTTAACTTAAAAAGAACTTTAATTAAAAATAACATTTTATCCCGTTTTCACCCCTTAAGGGTTGAAATTCTATCAACACCGTTGCATTAGCTTCCAACCATAAGCCTAGATAATAAAATTAGTGATTTTTACTGTGAAAATTAAGGACTTTGATACACAACTTCATCCCCCTTTTTAACCCTTCGGGGGTAGAATTATCAAAAACGCTGACACACGTATAAATTAATTTTTAATCGTCAGCCTATACACCAAATTTGAAGATCCTAACTTCAAAACTGACGACTTTCATATAAACTTCCATCCCCTATTTCACCCTCTTAGGGGTGGAATTTCGAAAAACTCTTTCTTAGTGGATACCTACTCTTTACAAAGAATACACCTTCCAAATTTCATGTCTCTAGGACCAGCGGTTTAGGCTGTGCGTTGATATATCAGTCAGTCAGTCAGTCAGGACTTTGAATTTTATATATATAGATTGATATCCGCGCAGCACGCGTAGCATAACCAATTCTAACTCTATTCTACCCAGGGAACATTTTGGTTACCATTTTAGAAAAACCTGCAAATTTAATTTAAGCCGTCCATAAGGGTTACCCATATCGTATGAGTTTTTGTTTAACCGCTTAGAAAAACCCTATCGAAAACCCTTTCAATGGGTAACCAAAATGGTCCCTGCTTATTATAATGCGAAATAAATGTGCTGAGAAATGATGACGCTGAAATATTTTAAATTGTATTAATTAACTTGCAGCTGTTTAAATATAATAATTGTATATTTCACAGACAGCGAGAGTGGACCACGTGGCCGTGGCTTGCGATCCCGTGGACGACCTTCCAGAAGATCCCACAATTATATGAGGTTCTAAGTTTTTAAGTGTAATTGTAACATGAAAAATCCTATTACATCAAAAATATCTTCTAAAACTAGTTAATTAGTAATATTCTTAATAAAAAAAAAAACTTTGACGTTGCTATTTCAACACGATCCACTTCCATATACTTAATTATTAATGTCTAGAAACCATTCAAAACCATCGAGGCATTTCGCCTGTTTGAAAATTAAAACGTCATTGGAATATTAAAAAGTCATAAATTAGTTATTGCAGAACTGTAATTTGGTTTAATTTTATGTATTCTATAACTTTTTTCATTTTTGTATGTATAATAAATAATAATAGTCACCACAGTGTTGATCCCGAAACTAGGTTCCTTAATAATATTTAATACATATTGCTATTTCTAAAAAGAAAATAAAAAGTGCAGGTCTATACAATTTATGAATAAATGTGTAATATCAAATGAAATAAAACACAACATTGAATATAATAATTTAATGCTAAGCAGAAAGTAAAGAAAGTGACCGTGCTGAAATAACTAAATGTTTTCAAAATAAATGAATAAAATACATTTTCATAGTTGACTTTGTTGTACGTCTAGGCTTAGTTATTGAAACCCTTTGTTTGCAATCATTTAAACTATCCAAAAGACAAAATATTCCAACTGTGTTTAAATTGCATAAGACAATTGAATTCTTATATGACTATTAATAGTATTAAATAAATTGAAAATGATATGAATGTTTAACTACCTTACTAACATATTCTAATAGGATAATTTCATAAATTAGACATGATTTTTCAACGCCAAGTGCATGTTTCGAAAATTTAAAATTACAGGAGATATTTGAACAATTGATGCCTTACATAATTTTTAATTTTTTTGAATAAGGTGTATTGAACAAAACATAAATTTTGCTATGTCATTGTTTAATTTTACAATGATATATATTTTAAGTCCCTTTATCTCAATTTAGATAATATTTATCAAAACAAAAAATATAGCAAGATTTAGATGCTATTTCTTGTGCTAGCAATGTTACTTTTACAACCTGATTTAATAATAAGGTCATCATCATCATTTCAGTCGAAACACGTCCACTGCTGGACATAGGCCTCCCCCCAAAAAAGGGGGGGATTTGCCATAATCGCCACGCTTGGCAGGTGGGTTGGCGATCGCAGTATGGTTTTAAAAATGCATAGAGAACGCTGCTGCTCATTCTCTAGTAAGTCCCTTAGTCTCCTTTTACGACACCCATGGGAAGAAATGGGATGGTGCTATTCTTTAAGTCCGGCACCAAACGGAACAATAAGGAATAATAAGGTCGTAAATTGCAAATCGAGATTACGTATATAATAGGTTGGGGAAAAAGTTTCTTCGCATTTTTTAAGAAAATTCAAAACATTTTTTAATATAGTTTATTTACATTTAACTAAAGTATGTAGGTACCATTTTGTTCGATAACTTTTTACCATATTGTAGGTAGGGACATGATCCCTTTGCTATAGAAATTTTGGGACTTCTGATCAAAATACCGCGACAAGTGGGTTTGGCAGTCCTCTCGTGATGTTAACCTGACAGCCTAAAGAATTCTGAAGAGACCGAAACAGGTGGAAATCTGAAGGTGTTGACCACGACCTTTTTCGCACGTTCTTGTCGTACGTGATCCACTTTTCATCAGCAGTTATCAGCTTCTTCAAAAATGGTTCGGTTTCGTTACGTCGTAATAAAGAATCACAAATGAGTACACGGTGCATTAGGTTTCTTTCAGTGAGCTCGTGAGATACTCAAATATCGAGCTTTTTTGTGTACCCAGATTTTTTCAAATGTGGTAAAATTGTTTTGTGGTCAATTCCCAGTTCTTCAGCTACGTCGTAACTACTGATATGCCGATCTTGCTCCACTTTTTCAAAAAAGGCATCCATTTTATCCGTAATAGGGCGACCAGAGCGACGTGCATCTTTGACATCAAAATTTCCGGATTGAAAACGCTTAAACCAAATGTGTGCTACTCTCACAGACACTGCACTAGGTCCATAAACATCGCAAATTTTTTTCGCGGCTTGCGTTGCATTTCTACCTTTTTTGTAGTAAAATTTTAAAATGTATCGAATTTCTTCATTACATTCACTCATCTTGACAGTACGAAAAACAAATGAAAATCACACATTTTTCCTAATTTGAATTTGGAATTATGTTCTTTAAAATTTAAACTTTCAATGATACCAAAACCAGCCATATACAAATAGTATAGCCAAAGAGACTTTATTACAAGTTCATACATACTCTAATGCGAAAAGACTTTTTCCCCTACCTAATACTTTGGGGGAAATATTAGGGATAACCTGAAAACTTTAAAATTAAATGTGACGCCGAATGTGTTTCTACCAGCAAGGCTGTCGCCAGAGCAGTATTCTCCGATGTAATATTGTATCGGTAGGTACGAACCTTTAAACCGATCTTCTCCTTGGCCAGGTGTTGGTATGAAAGGGTAAATAAGCCATCAACTAATTTACAGAGATGAGAGTGGTAAAAGTAATTATTTTCATTTGTCAAATTTATTAAACTATAATTAAATATAAGTTGAAGATTTTATTTTTTGTATTATTTTGAATTGCGATTGACGAAAAGAAGTGTGAGGCCTTTCTATCTTGGAACGTGTCATTCCACAAAGTAAATGTTCTTTTCAGTTGGTACTTACTGGTAATCACTGAGTACTATTTGCGTTTGAGATAAACTTGAAAAATGAGGCTAAAAGTCTCTGCATTATTAAGTAAATTCGCTTCTTTGCAGCGGTATAGCGGCTATTTGGACCCTCAGGAACGGTATGGTATGATGATTTTCGTGAATGGCTACTCGAATACGATAAGTAAAAAAATAAGTAAGTAATTATACAAAAATGTTAAAAAAAGAAAGTGTTACGTGTTCTAATTAGTATGGCGGGCGATAAGCCCCATCAGATAAGTATGGCATTGGGCTAGCGCCGTATTTATATTTTTATCGATATCCGGAAAATACAACAATTTTTAAGTAACATCTTTAGGATGTACGAACGATAAAATGATCATGGGCGTTATCGCAGGACGATTAATCGAACTTTTCGGATAAATTAAGGGATAACCGTCAAGTCCGTTATCCGACCAGTTCGATTAATCGTCCTGCGATAACGCCCATGATCATTTTTATCGCAGGACGATTAATCGAACTTGTCGGATAAATTAAGGGGTTTAAAGTCAAGTCTTTAAGTACTAACCCCCTTATTACAAAACAAAGTTTATCTTCAGACCCAGGTTTAAAACATGGAGCCATTATTGAATTTCGAACTTTATTCCGACTATGGTAAAGTTCCTAAACACAAAACTGACAACCTAGTACTGAACTAAGTTTTCAGTTTTGTATAAAGAACGGTATTTCAATCACTGTTACGTTCTTATTACAAAAACTGGCTCCATGGTTTAAGCCATGTCAAAATATAAATCTTGTTTTGTAATAAGGCGGAAAAGGTTTAATGAACTTTCAAACGAAGTAGACACAAAGAACATGACATATAAAATTTTACAAGGATGGGAAAACAATTATCATTGCGACTGAGAGTCGCGGAGGATCGCCGTTACACGCGTCCGTCTCCGCTCGCGATCGCGGTTCCCTCTTCTCCCGCCCGCGTCGCTCGTGCTGCGGTAGCAGCGAGGTGCGCGCTATATCCTCCCCCTCTAGCCTAAGTAAGTGCCCTCGCGGTTAGGCTAGTCTAAGTACCGACGCGGCCTACCACGTCTACGTTTCTCTCGAATGGGTGGTTCTATCTGACCAGCGAAAGGCGTGAGGTGCGAAACGTGATATTTCCTCCACGTTCCTACCGGTTTGTACGTTCTCCAGACCGTAAGTTGTCGGGCTGATAACCTTCCCGATTTTGTATGGGCCGTCACGACGTGGGATAAACTTCGCGGTCTGTCCGCGGCCAGCGTCGTTAGGTCCCTGCGTTTTCAATAAAACTAGGTCGCCTACCTTGTACCCTGGTGACGGCCTCCTCTTTTGGTCAGCATTTTCCTTCTGGACGGCCTGCGCTTTCTCGTGAGTATCCCTGGCCTCGTCCAGAGTTGCAGCCATCTTCTTCAGATAAGGCGTAATGCTGGGCACGAAGTTGTCGTGTTCTACGATAGCCCTCATGTCTATCGCAGAGTCGGCAGGAGCTCTTAACTCTCTGCCGAAGGTGAGGAACGCCGGCGAATACCCTGTACTGCTGGTAGTTGCAGAGTTCATAGCAAACCTGATTGCTGCAAGATGCACGTCCCAAGTGGTGTGGTCATGGCCTACGAGCATAGCGAGTTGAGGTTTGAGGTCCCGGTTCTTTCTTTCTATGGGATTGGCCTCGGGATGATAAAAGGGCGTGAGCGACTGGGTTATTCCAAGAACGTGGCAGACCTGCTGCATAACCTCGCTCACGAACTGCACGCCGTTGTCACTGATAAGGCGACGTGGCACTCCATACCTGAGGAACACCTCATTCGCGAGAGTCTGAGCACATTCTACGCTGGTGGCATTCTCTAACGGAAACAGTTCCACCCAGCGCGAGCAGACATCTTCAACGATCAGTACCCACCTGTTCTTCCTAGGCGTCTCTACGAGCGGACCAATCAGGTCCACGGAAACTACCTCGAATCGTCGTGACACAGCGGGCGTCTGCAGCAGTCCTGCTGGTTTGCGGTTGGCGGCTTTATACCTCTGGCAAGGCACGCACTCTTTTATATAGTTCGCGATGAACGTGCCGCATACCAGGCCAATAATATCTTGCGCGAACAGGGCTCAACGTGCGCTCTACGCCGAAATGGCCAGCTGTTGGCGCGTCGTGGAAGTCGGCCATGACCTGCCTGCGTTCATGCTCGGGCACGACTAAGCAGCAGTCCTCTCCATCATCCGACTCTAAGCTGTACCTGTATAGAATACCGTCGGAAATGGTGTACCCGCGGTCGGACCACGGTCTCCCCCTAGAGGGTTCGTCGGACTCCATGTCCTCAATAATTTTCCGGACTTCTGGGTCCAATACCTGGTTGCTGCGGATATCGCCGCCGTTCCTCTTAGGCATATCTATGACCGTCATGCATAGGTCACACTCGTTCTGGCCCTCAGAACAAACTGGTCGCGACAGCCTATCTGCAACCACGTTCACGCGACCGGGCGTGTAAACAATGTTAAGGTCGAACTCTTGCAAGGTGAGGGCCCACCTGGCCAGTGCCGCTAGGTGACCTTTGACTCATCAGCCATCGCAAGGGTTGGTGGTCTGTCCTAACCGTGATCTTCGCGGTTTCTACATAACCGCGGAACTTACCGAGTGCCCACA
The DNA here is from genome assembly GCA_948098905.1 of Tiliacea aurago. NCBI lineage: Eukaryota > Metazoa > Arthropoda > Insecta > Lepidoptera > Noctuidae > Tiliacea > Tiliacea aurago. The sequence continues at coordinate 12,312,702 of OX402590.1, forward strand.
CGACGGCAAGGGCCTCTCGCTCGGTCGTGGAGTAGTTCCTCTCGGCGCTAGTGAGGAGTCGACTCGCGTACTCAATTGGCCTCTCGTCGTGTCCCTCCCCCTGCATCAGAACAGCCCCTAGGCAATAAGCGCTGCTGTCAGTGCTAAGGACTAAGGGTTTCGACTCATCCGCCTGACAGAGAATGGGTGCGGACACGAGGAGAGATTTGATGCGTTCAAACGCCTCCTTTTGCTCAGCGTCCCATCGCCAAGCACTCGACTTTTTCAGGAGGTTAGTTAGGGGCCTCGCGATCTCCGCGTAATTGTTAATAAAGCGTCGGTACCAACTCGACGTCTGTAAAAAACACTTTAAGTGCTTTACGTTCTGAGGGGCGGCCATGTTGTCAATGGCTGCTGTCTTGTCTGGATCCACCTGGATCCCGCCTGGCACGATAACGTGGCCTAGGAACTTGACAGATTCCCTCGCAAAGAAACTCTTGTCCCTATTGACTCTTAACTTGAACATGGCCAGTCGTTCGAAGACCGCCTCAAGGTCAGCCAGGTGCTTCCCGAAAGGCCCTGGTGACAGCAAAATCAGATCGTCAAGGTATGCGAGGAGTTCCTTCCTTCAGGTTAGAACGGAACCGGTCCATCATCCTCTGAAAAGTGGCTCCTGAATTGCGTAGTCCCATGGGCATCCGCTTAAATCTAAAGGTACCAAGTGGCGACGTAAACGCAGTTTTATCTTGATCCTCTGGGCAGACGCTCACCTGATAATAGCCTGACCGAAGGTCAAGAGTGGTCATATACTCACTGGACTTGGCCGCGTGCAGTATGTCCTCAATGCGTGGGAGGGGGTACCGGTCTGGCTCGGTCGCCGCGTTAAGCTTCCGATAATCTATACAGAGCCTTAAACTTCCGTCCCTCTTAGCCACAAGCACGACATTGGAGGCCCAAGGTGACTCGCACTCTTCGATGACGTCGTCTCGCAGCAGCTTATCAAGCTCCTTATGCAAGGCCTCTTTCTTATTCTGCGACATCCTGTACGGTGGACAAGCAATTGGTTCTTGGTGTGAACTCACCTTTATGCGATGTGTGGCGAACTCCGTCGCCGGTCCGTCACGTGCGAACTGCGGCGCGCGGTTTTCAATAAAAGCGTTGAGTGTACGCCGTTGCTCGGGGGTCAACTTAGAACCTTCGTCTGAGCGCAACGATAACTCAGTGCATGCGGTGCACAAGAGTTCCGCATCAGTAGGGTCAAGCGTATATGTGTAAACAAAATCATAACAATGTCTCGGACTGTCCGAGAATGACCAATTGCGTCGGGCGGCGTCTATTACCATGCCAGCCCGCGCCAAAAAATCTATACCTAAAAGCGTCCTAATATTATTACCAGGCAGTACTAAGAACTGACTTAGTACCTTACGACCTTGAATAATAATATCTACCTCGGCTGACAACAGGTCTCTCCACTCTTGTGTACCATCAGCCAGGCGTACGAAACGTTTCACTCGACGAAGCGGTATCACTCGTACTACTGTTATTATCGGTACTACTATCATTACGACAACAAAAATCTACATCAACAGTGTTGAAAGGTGTTTTCTCGTCTGGTTTCGACAATGTTTTCACGCAAACATCACATTTCGATCTCACGACGCCCTGTTTACCACAACCATAACAACGTAACTCCTTAGGCGTAGAGTCGTTGTTATTCTTATTATTAGTCGCTTTATCGCGATTACGACACTCATCACTAACATGCCCGAATAATTTGCAATGATTACAACGGGGTCTTTTGTTGTTGCTACGTGGTGCAGACGACTGCGAATTCCTGGAAGTCGAACTCGAATTCGATGTCGATGTTTTGGTTTGCGGGGTCGTATTACTATTACTTATGACAGAATTTGTTACCTTAAGCGCCTTGTATGTATCCTCCGCGATCCTCACCTTATACAACAGATCATCTAAATTACGTACACAATCACGCGACACTCGTTTTATTACGCGTCGGTGCAGTAATCCGTAACAAAAGTCCACCTGCACCACTTCGTCGAGTTCGTACGGTAATTTAATGCTCGCACTTTACACAAAAACACTTCCGCACGTTCTTCCTCTTGTTGTTCCGTAGCGAAAATCTGCCGTAGGATTTGATACGCGGGCTGCGCCACGCCGTAGGTCGCGCGGAGGCGCGCGATCGCTTCCGACCACGTGGTCGCAGACGCTTTGACGCCGCGCCACCATGTTGCCGCTTCACCTTCCAGCAGCATCGGCAATCCTCGGAGGGCATGCTCGTCACTTACGGCAGCGCACTCCTTGTATACTTCGACGGCGTCCAGGAATGCTTCCAGGACCTCAGCGTCCTGGGAGGTCCCGTCGAATCTCGCCGTGCATCGTGTGAAGTTGGCGTCGGCACGCGACGCAGCAACAGCAGCGGCATCTCCGCTGCTCGCATTGGTCGTTGGAGCGACCCCGACTGGGGTAGAGGCCCTGAATTCGCTGTTGGGATTCATCAGCGAGTTAATGAGGCTTCTGTTGGCTTCCACTTGCGCACGCGTGATTGTCTCGATCAGCGTGGATAGAAAGTCTGAAGGGAACTGGGGAGCTGGTTGCTGTATCGACCTTGAGCCGGCGCTCGCGGTTTCATCCGCGCGGCCGCGCTCCACGACGCTCTCCTCCTCTTCAGTGAGCGTAACGTTATCCTCATCTTCTCCTCGTTGTTGACGGAGCGCTTCTCCTCTCCTCGTTGTCGGCATCTTCACGCTTAGTGATGACAACGGTAAGGTCGAACGTCCGTGCTTGTTCCTAACAAGGTGAGTTGTTCCAGGTACCTACACGTTCGGTCACGTAGGCACTGGATCACAGTTCGTAATGTAACGGTTCGAGCCGCTAGTTAGGGCGCCAGTTTAAAGTCAAGTCTTTAAGTACAAAAGGTTTAATGAACTTTCAAACGAAGTAGACACAAAGAACATGACATATAAAATTTTACAAGGATGGGAAAACAATTATCATTGCGACTGAGAGTCGCGGAGGATCGCCGTTACACGCGTCCGTCTCCGCTCGCGATCGGGGTTCCCTCTCTTCTCCCGCCCGCGTCGCTCTTGCTGCGGTAGCAGCGAGGTGCGCGGGCGGCGGAGGAGGGGCGCCCGCGGTATGGCACGGCGTAGCAACAACAAATACGGATCGTACTTACTACCACCGTAGAAAACCCGCGCTATAGGGGTAATTTATCCGACAAGTTCGTTCGATAACGCCCATGATCATTTTTTCGTTCCATTCATCAAATAGTTTGACCACACTAGGCTTGTCATACTGCAACAAATGAATTAGTGCAATATCTCCCTGTCTAATACCTAACGTGGCAATGTCGTCACATCATGGCCGCGACAGTAACGGCCGTTTGAACTGTGGCAGAAAATAATAGTAGATTAGCACGACTGCTAATCTACTATTATTTTCTGCCACAGTTCAATTTCAATAAATTATATATACCTACTCAAAATAAAACTCAAGTTAATGAAAACAAAGTTTTTCCACCAAGTCGGTTTTATTCAGCCGATTTTTATTTTCGTAGTATCTTACTATACTCTACTCGTATAAAGCGCAGGCCACACCGCCAGCTTAGCGGGCGGGCGGGCTAGGCGGGCGAACATCGTTTCACCTCTTTACATACTTCGGTTCACACCGCGAGCTACCGACTAACCATGTAAAGAGGTGAAACGACGTTCGCCCGCCCAGCCCGCCCGCCCGCCAGCTGGCGGTGTGGCCCGCGCTTAATGCCCGGCACTAGTCGTGAGCACAGATTGACAGTGTAGTGGGGGCAAGTACGCGCATGTACACTTTCGGCCAAATTTATTCAGTACCGTTTTTTATTAAAATTATTGTTGATATAAAATTATTGATACCTCAAGTCTGGGGGGGGTGAGGAGTTTGACCCCCCCCTGGACCCATTTATGGGGGCCGGAAGAGGCCCTCTGCCGACGCCCAGTGCGCCTGCTGCGGGCCGGCTGAGCGGACGAGATCTCCCGCTCCCTTTCCGCAGCCTCCTGCGACACGACTGTTTCACAGTGCAGTTGTGCGGAATAAAGTGTTAGCAAGAAAAGAGTGTATACCTTCAAATATCAGGTGCAGGCAGCAGGTGGGTGCAGGGGTGCAGGTTATTATTTGAAGCTATACACTCTTTTCTTGCTAACACTTTATTCCGCACAACTGCACTGTTTCACAACTAAACGAGAACTCCTTTGATGACATTGATTGATGCTCGGTTCAGCATAGAAGTATATCGAACGATTGTGAACAGCTAAATTCCCAACGTTCATTCGCACAATTTATATTTATTTATTTTCCAAGTTTTCCAATGCAATGATAACTCTGTCGAGGAGTTGCCTCGACCAAAGGTAGCAGGTGCGTCGGCCCAATTACTATTAACTATGATTTAAATATAATAACCACCCGGTAAATACATAAAAACAACGAAGTAATGTAAAAAATTAATAAGACTACTTGCGATTTTTGCTGAGACATGGCTCGTGGTTACAACATTTCATACAACATTTCTGCACTGTTTTGGTTCTAAGCAACAAATGCGTGCTTTGTGATCAGTTTTGTAGTGATGAATGATAACATTACTACGTAGTTGAAAGAAAAAATATTTTTGAGCAACAAGCGGTAGTTGATAATAAATTACTGTCTTTAATGATCAGCCACAGCGTCCACAGTAGATAGTGTTGTAAAGACTTAAGTCTTAATTTCGAGAACTAAGTAGATATCCAAGACTTTTTAGTCTCATGAGTTTTTTGAGTCCAATGAGATTTTTGGAGTCCTATTAGGTCTTTGAGTATTTTTATTCCTGATGTCTTTTATTGATGAGTTCTTTGAGTGGAACTGAGTCCGCTTTAAACAATAATGCATTTAATCTATGACTAAATGAAAGATCTGCCAGAAATTCATTAATAGTAGGTATATTATGCTTTGTTAAATTAGAAACCGATTAAAAAATGTCTGCTGTTTTTTCAACTGTTGGTTTAAGCTCCGTCCATCTTTTGGGTAACATATACCTAACAGACAACAGAGATTATTTTTGGTGATTTGTTACAGATTATTAACGTTGTTACTTTTAATCGTTATTTATATTAGCGATATTTGTGAAAGTACGTATGATAAAATAATAAAAATTGTGGGCCGTCACTGTTCGCCTGGCCAGATGTGAAACATCGATACTATTTATCATAGAGCGTGGCGACGCGTCGCCACGCTCTATGATAAATAGTGCAATATTGTAGCAGCTTTGAATATATAGCAGGATCGGATCTGGAGAGCCAATAAGCATAATAGCTAAGGAGATAAGAAACATAATTAAAGGTATGACCAGAGGGAAATTTCCAGGACATGATGGCATAAGCATTGAGCACTTTCAGTATGCTGGTCCGCACCTCCCTAGGGTCTTATCCATGCTGTACAACTTTTGTGTGAGACACTAGAAGCTGATGAGGACGATAGTGGTGCCCATTGCCAAGAACAAGACTGGTGATGCGTCGGATAGAGACAACTATAGGCCTATATATCTTTAAATTGGCCATATCGATTACAATGCGGCGTGAGGCAGCTTGGACTGACCTCACCCTCGTTATTCAACCTTTACATGGACACGCTGATCGTCGCGCTGAGCAGTCAGCATGTCGGCTGTCGTGTAGACGACGTGTGTATTTTAAGGTTCTTGACGGTGTCCTTGAGCGTAGAATGGTTGGACAGCTCAATCCACATGATTCACAGTTTGGTTTTAGAGCTGGGTTGTCCACGGAAACTGCTGTTCTGGCGCTCAAGCATACGGTTAGGTACTATACCGATAGGAATACTCCGGCGTAAGCTACTTTTCTAGACCTCTCCAAGGCGTTTGATCTGGTTAACTACAAGATCCTATGGCCAAAATTTCGGGAGAAAGCCGTAGCTCATGGTGCGACCACCAGTTAAACCAGGTCAGATGGTCGGGTGCATTATCTGGTGAGTATGGACTGGAGTGTGGTGTGAGGCAGGGAGGTTTGATTTCCCCGGCGCTCTTCAGTTTATACATCAATCAGCTAGTTGAGGAGCAGGGTAGCACTGGTGCCGGATGCTCTATTGATGGTAAGACTATCTCTTACCATCAATAGAGCACCTTAGAGCAGCTTATCTCTCTCTTTCTAATTTCAATAATTTATCAATAATATGAAAATATTTTTATTATCTTCCATTGTACATAAACACTTAGGTAAACACTAAACACTATGCAGCGTAACAACTAAAATAAACAGTGTTTTCTATGAACTCTGGCACCCAGAGTAAGATTTAACTTGTGTTTAGGGTGCCAGCGTCCTCGCCTATAATTTGAACTTATAACAGTAGTTGTATGACGAGCACAGTATATTATTATTAAGAAAAACTACTTACTACTAGAAAATGCATGATAAGATGTGTATGTTAAAGTACCTATGTGGGGGAATGTGTTTGTGTATGTATTGAGAGAGAGATAAAATATGGTGAAAACTTGTGTGTTTATAAGTCTGTGTAAATGTAATTATAAATTACATTTACACAAGTTTTCACCATATAAATATGTTATGTAAAGCCGTTTTCTGTGCATGTGGTTTTAACCTGTAATTAATTGTTGCACTTGCAAATGTTACTTTAGTCATTAAATCAGAAATGTATATAGTGTTTTAAACAATTGTTGGTTAACCTAAAAATAAATAAATAAATAGTATAAATAAGATAAGCTGATGACACAGACAGTTACTTGGAGTGTGTGAATAATACACACACGGCTGATGGTCTCCTGTATATAATGCCAGAAAAAGTGCTAGGTTATGGTGTTTCGTATGGGTTCCAGAAAACTGATGTCAGATCCTCCTGTTTACTTGTATGGGGTAGCACTTAAAGAGAGTCATCATCATCACCATCATTTCAGCCGAAAGACGTCCACTGCTGGACATAGGCCTCCCCCAAAGGGGGGGTTTGCCATAATCGCCACGCTTGGCAGGCGGGTTGGCGATCGCAGTATGGTGTTAAAATGCATAGAGAACGCTGCTGCCCATTCTCTAGTAAGTCCCTTAGTCGCCTTTTACGACACCCACGGGAAGAGATAGGGTGGTGCTATTCTTTACGTCCGGCACCACACAGACTTAAAGAGAGTGTCTCGTTTCAAATACCTTGGGCACATTTTGACTGAGAACCTTTTTGATGACGAGGACATTGAGAGAGCGAAGGGCGTTGTCGGTTCGATGTAATATGCTGGCCCGCAAGTTTGCTAGGAACACCAAAGACGTGAAAATTACGCTGTTTAAGGCATAGGTACTGCCAGACGTTTTACACCTGCAGCCTGTGGGTCAGGTATACGCAGAGAGCCTACAACGCCCTCCGCGTTCAGTACAATAAATGCTTTTCGGGTGTTGCTGGGGCTTCCGCGGTTCTGTAGTGCGTCGGGCATGTTTGCCGAAGTAGGCATAGATAGTTTTGAGGCTATCATGCGCAAAAGAACGGCATCCCTAATGCGTAGGATACGTGGAAGCTCCAATAGCACCCTGAAGGTTATTGTGGAGAGGCCAGACTGCCCTTTTCTGATGCACTGGTCCCGTAGAAATAGCTGCGGGCCTGGTGCTGAAGAAAGATATTTGAATTTTATTGATATTGTTATAGAAGTTAATCATGGTCTAAAAAAGTTACATTTAATAATTCTGCTTCCGCTTCGCTTCCGATTTCCGCTCAAGGTTTACATATATACATACAGTATAATAGTTAACCTTTTTAACAATGTCTTTGTTAATAAGAATTTTACTTATTTTGCTTATTTGATCGTTATTTGGAGCCAAGATGGGGCTTTTTTGTGTTTTATTGTAGTGGGTAAGCGGAAATCGTATCCGTTGTGGAATATATTTCCATACAGGACCTAATTATCTTTCCAAGTTTCATTGAATAAATATATTCACATCCCTACAAAATATCGACGTGTGCTACAAAAAATCGCTCGTGGGCGGACACGGGGCCGGCGTAGCATGCGTAGTTCATACGTAATACCAAAACAATTTGTAAATCAAACATATTCTTAAGGTATACTCCATTGGAAATAAGATTAGAAATTGAAACAAATTTTGTTACAGTCCGTTCAACCGATTTTGACTTCAATTCCGTAGGCATAAGGATGGCATTAAAAGCAAAAACGTGATTACAATACCAACTGTTTATTACAGCTGCCATTTGTCATGCCACCAACGCAATAGAAGTCAAAATCGGTTGAACGGACTGTAAAAAACGTTTATTTAAATGTCTAATCTTATTTCAAATGGAGTTATAGTGTGTATTTATTTCGATTGGATTACAGAATACAATGTTCCCAAATATATTATTTTGAAAGGACAATGTTATATTAGGTTGGGGAAAAAGACTTTTCGCATTAAAGTAGGTATGAACTTGTAATAAAATCTCTTTGGCTATACCTACCTGCTATTTGTATCTGGCTGGTTTTGGTATCATTGAAAGTTTAAATTTTAAAGAACTGAACCTTTGACAACCTGAAACAGAAGATTTTCATTAGTTTTTCGTACTGTTGAGTGAATCTAATGAAGAAATTCGATCCATTTTAAAATTTGACTACAAATAAGGTGCAACGCAAGTCGCGAAAAAAATTTGCGATGTATATGGACCTAGTGCAGTGTCTGTGAGAGTAGCACAAATTTGGTTTAAGCGTTTTCAATCCGGAAATTTTGATGTCAAAGATGCACGTCGCTCTGGTCGCCCTATTACGGATAAAATGGATGCCATTTTTGAAAAAGTGGAGCAAGATCGGCATATCAGTAGTTACGACGTAGCTGAAGAACTGGGAATTGACCTCAAAACAGTTTTGACACATTTGAATAATTCTGGGTACACAAAAAAGCTCGATATTTGGGTACCTCACGAACTCACTGAAAGAAACCTAATGAACCGTGTACTCATTTGTGATTCTTTATTACGACGTAATGAAACCGAACCATTTTTGAAGAAGCTGATAACTGGTGATGAAAAGTGGATCACGTACGACAAGAACGTGCGAAAAAGGTCGTGGTCAAAGGCCGGTCAGGCTTCACAGACTGTGGCAAAACCCGGGTTAACTCGCAACAAGGTGATGCTGTGTGTGTGGTGGGATTGGAAGGGCATTATTCATTATGAGCTGTTACCACCAGGCACGACCATCGATTCTGAACTCTACTGCGAACAACTGATGAGATTAAAGCAAGAAGTTGAGAGAAAGCGGCCGGAATTAATCAACAGAAGGGGTGTGGTTTTTCATCATGATAACGCTAGACCTCACATCTTTAGCCACTCAGCAAAAAATTAAGAGAGGTTGACTGGGAGGTGTTAATGCATCCGCCGTATAGTCCTGATCCTGACCTTGCACTTTCAGATTTCCACCTGTTTCGGTCTCTTCAGAATTCTTTAGGCAGTGTCAGGTTAACATCACGAGAGGACTGCCAAATCCACTTGTCGCTGTATTTTGATCAGAAGTCCCAAAATTTCTATAGCAATGGGATCATGTCCCTACCTACAAGATCGCAAAAAGTTATCGAACAAAATGGTACCTACATACTTTAGTTAAATGTAAATAAACTACCTATATTAAAAAATGTTTTGAATTTTCTTAAAAAGTGCGAAGAAACTTTTAACCCAACCTATTAAGATAAAGACGAGTTATGAGGACTTTAAAAGTTCAATAGGAAACCTATTTTTCTCATATCTCTTGTTTTAAATCACAAGTAAATCAAATACGTCTAAGCTTCTAAAGGCTTCTACATACCGGGGCGACTTGTCGCCCGACGCGACACGGCACAAAGGCCCCGCGTGAGTTCATTCAAAATATATATTTGGGAACCTTTGGGAACCTAGATAAAACTTTACCATTGTGTCCTACTTTTTAATCCAGTTTATGTGTATAGGTACATACCTATGGTCACGGTCACCTTACTATAAAAACGGAAGTTGGAAGTCGGGTGTCTTTGGATCTGTAGTTTTGTAACTTTAGTGTTTTGCCACCGACTTCCAAAATTAAAGTTATTTTGAACTTTGTAGTGTTTTTTTGGAAGACGCTTGTTTTTTTTTTTTGTAAAAAGTTTTTATTTCCACTTCTTTATGTCAGTTTTTAGGGTTCCGTATCCAAAAGGTAAAACGGGAACCCTATTACTAAGGCTCCGCCTTCTGTCTGTCTGTCCGTCTATCACCAGGCTGTATCTCATGAACCGTGATAGCTAGACAGTTGAAATTTTCACAGATGATGTATTTCTGTTGCCGCTATAACAACAAATACCTCAGACCAACAAAAAAAGGAAGACAGCGCGCCGCGAACATCAAAAGTGAAGCCACAAAACCATGCTCCTGCAAATAAATACACACGCTCACGCACACACCTACACTAAAACCATGCTCATCGCTCTTAGTACGTCATGAGTCGTCGTCTAGTTAACATTGATAAAAAAATATAAATTATGCCTTGCCTTGCCTTGCTTTATGCTTTTTGCCTTTACGGAACCCTTCGCTCGCGAGTCCGACTCGCACTTGGCCGGTTTTTTTTTTTTACCGTGGGTATGTAGCCTAATGTCAACTGCTCATCCTTTTACAAAATATTGCTTTTCCCGATGCTGGTTAATTGTTGAGGAGTTCTCCTGGTAAGAATCAGGAGGACTGCCACTCACCGTATGCATTGTGAGTGTGACGAGCATAAATTGCTTAACAAACATATTAAAGTTCTAATCGAATCGCAACCCGTTAAATACCTACTTAAGTATTATTATGTTGTTCCGGTGGCTATCTGTGGTCTTCATCATCAGTTCCACTTCACCAAATGGTGCTTTCCGAGAACAAATGCACGAATTACTTATGTACCTACCTACCTACTATAAAAATAGGTACCCAAATTGTTCTAAGTGTGCCTATAAAATTTGAGGGTTTCCCTCGATTTCCATGGGATGCCCTCATCAGATTCTGATTTGGTGGCAATGGAACCACACTATTGAGGGAGAAATCGGTGAACATCATTGATGTAAGAAGAAGAAGAAGTATTAACCTATTTAATACATCAATGGTATACCTACATATAAAAAAACAGCCGAACATAATTACAACACCTCCTCCTTTTTGGAAGTCGGTTAAAAAGGACACACTACAGTTCAGTTTTCTCTTTCAAGACCGACTTTACGGTACCTACCTACTTGTAAGCATTCCGAATTTCCGATCAAAGAGTAGGTAAAGTAATTGTATAGGATTCAGATAGAGGTAGAGGTCCCTACTAGGTAGTCCATAATTTTTCCATGAAGTCTCCAAATGCCTTTTTGCCAAAGTTGCTTGATTGCAGCAAGATTCACTTTGACTTTACTAAGTAAACGCTTCACACGAATATGAACCTTATTTTTATGGAATAATGTACAAATTCGTTTATGCGAATGTGAGCACTTGTTTCATACGAATATGAACCTTCATAATCATAAAGTTACAACACAGAATAAGTATACGTACACGAATACAATCACTTGACTTAGTAAATTGCGGTCTGTGAATCTTGCCCTAAGTTAATTGAGCACTCTACTACCTACGATTCATGTAGGTAAACAGCTTAACTCCCAGGAACTTGGTGATTCATCGTCGACCGCTGCTTCAGAAAAATCAATAGGTACTTAATGATATTGTTTAAACAAGTGACAAACAAAATATTTTTGCTTCAGAAAAATCAATAGGTACTAGTTTAATGATATTGTTTAAACAAGTGACAAACAAACAATTTTTTATAGATACCTCAGTCTTGAGTCTACCACAAAAGTTAGTAAGTAGATAGGGTAGAAATAAGATACACCAACTCAGAACCAACCAACACCGCCTAGAGTCTAGACCAAGTGACAAATCATATCTACATCTATCTACTTAATTATTTTGCCTAGCTAGCTATAAAATGATAACGTCATGTTCATACTTAGTAGGTAGATAATAATTTAAATGACGTAGGAAAAACAAACTTACCTAGTATGTTTTTCAGGATGTAGGTATGTTCCGCTACATATTTCATCATGAAATAGTAATATCTGATACCACCAACCCCAGCGTCTAGTAAGTACCTACCTAATGGCAACATCAAAATGGCCAACAATCTATGATGGCCAAATCATAGGTAGGTAGTATAGTACTCTCTCTAACAAGTACAACCTATTTGAGAATAAAGCCTAATTTACACAGCGCTATTGAATCGCCAGTGGCATGCCATAAAAGTAAACTGTTGCTACAATGCCACAGGCAAGAGAGTTGCTGTGTGTAAATGAGCCCTTTATGACAAGGGAGTTGTTTGTAGGTAATGTTTTACAAAAATACTAATGTGTGAGGATTATTTTTATCATTGGAATGATGCATGTAGTAATGTAGTTCAAAACAATAATTATAGTAAGAAATATTGTGTTGAACTAGGTAATTAAAGCTGATGTTTTAACAGAAATAATTATCTATGTGTGAGATTTGTTCTGGCATTCCCGACTTAAATTTTCAGGTATATTCATAAAACATATATTTATGAGTAAAACACTCAACTTCAATATTTGTTTATAAATTGAGTGGGTATACCAATAGTATTAAAAAGAAAACCTGTCTTCTGTCCTTCTCATACTTCTGACTTTGTTCATTCTTCCTATCATATTCAGTCCATTCTTCTCTGGAATGCGCTTCCTCTTGATATCAGGACGGCCACTAGTCGGTATGCATTTAAGCGGAAATTGCAGAGTTATTTACAAAACAAATAGCGTAGTCATCTCAATTACCTCCTTTCCTTGAATTTGTATGTATTATATTTATATATATAATATAGGGATATGTTATAGTATATATGTACATATGTATATGTATTATATGTTTATAATCTATTTATGTACTTGAGCACCTATTTTATTAATAGTAATATTAATAGGTTAGAATTTAATATTTTTTAATATTATTATTTTCTCTCCATCAGAGCACCCGCCATCTTATCTCTTCACCACCCTTGGTTGACTGGTAGAGAATGCCTAAGGCATTAAGTCCGCCTTTGTACCTTATTGTGTGCGAGAAGTTTAAATAAATAAAACAATTTCTATTTATTTATGTTTATTGTTTTGATACAGGAATAATTACATGCCTAAACCAAACAAGAATTAGAAACATTGCAATATTTTCTCCAAAGTGGTATGTAATATTATCATAACACAAGAATGAAAGTGCCAATAATTATAATAATCGCCATTTCAACATAATACATCATCATTAATTAAGCTAAACCTTAAAATTAAGTTTCACCATATGGTCAGATAAATCAACACAGTACAATTAAAATAATGAAAATATCATGTTGGAAAGTTAATTTCCATAAACATTTTCATCAGAAAATGCTATATAGAGAAAGAAGTCTTCATCATGATGCTCTTGATAGAGAGATCCCATTGTAGCTGATGTCGGAGGAATAACATTGTTGACAAAGAAGAACAACGCATCCTCAGGTCGTAGATGAATACGTTTTCTGATCAGAAAATAGAATTGTCCGACTGTTAGATCGGATGGTACCAAATATTTCTTTTTGTCGAGGTCTCCAAGTCTAGCCTTCGGGGCTTTCTCAACAATTACCGGAACACGATCAGGATACTTCCTGCGAATTTTTTCGCCTTCAGTCTTTCTCTTTTCAAAAGAATGTTCTTCTTTATATTGGAATTTCATGTTGAGATGTTTCGCACTCCACAATTTTCAAAATTATCACCAATATAATCGGATCTGATATCTACTGCGACTTGTTTTTTGTTTTTGCGTTACAAGACTATGAAGCAATGACGCAATCAGCTGATATGACAAGCAATACAAAAAATACAAAGCATTTTTCTCTTTTATATGTTGGCAACCAATATTCCTAAAGCCAAATACAGACACACAACAACATCGACATCGATCTGATTCTGATCGACATCGACAAAATCGGTTTTCTGCCTGGGAAAGGTTACCCGATTACAATCAACTTTCCATAATAAAAACGGTTTTTTTTTTTTTAATGGACCCCATACCCAAGTTTTTGATGTGAAACATATAAAGGCGCACGTAAAACCGATTGCTGGCGGGGCGACGCATGCCACGTGGCGATTCACCGCTCACTCCGCTGACCTTTCTTCGATGTTTGTTTGTTTGATTTCGATGTATCACATCTGCAACGCATCCCGTGACGGCTCACAGTTTTTAAAACCTATCATCGTAACAACAAATTGAAAAACATCAATAATTAAGTTATTTCAAAAAGTTTGGTAACTGACTGGCAGTTACAATTTTAACAATAAATATAAATTTAAAGGAAAAATCACAAAGAGAAGAGAGTAAATTGAATCAGGCGTCCTAGAACTAGGTAACCTGAACAACGAACTTTGGGATGTGTGTGTAATAAGCATAATGTTAAATGTACAGACGCTAGCACATTAAGCTACTACAATCTGTCAAATTTCTTTAAAAGATTTTCTACCTTTATCGTTATAGCATAAGGTTCAAAGTTGATTGGGAAAAAATGACTGTTTCGGGTAGCTTGGCCTGCTGGCGTCTGTACACACTCCGTTTTTGAAATCGACACCGAGTCGCCGCGCGCGCCGGCGACTAAAGCCGCTGCGTGTGTGTACATAGCATTAGTCGCTCAGAGGATTAGTGACAATGCTTGAAAATGAGAAATTCATTCATAACTAGCTGCCCGGCCCAACTTCGTTCACGTGGTGTCCTAACCTACCCTATCCTTAAACCATCGCAGGCGTATGCAGAAAAACTCACGAGAGTTTCATCGAAATCGGTCCAGCCCTTTCGGAGTCCAAAGAGGACAAACAAAAAAATGTCCATGACTACCGCTGGACCACCAACGCCAATCGCTTCCATATTTGGCAAATAATTAGTGCTCAATTGGTGCTAATTAGTGCACATACAACAGAATTAGTGCCTTAGTAGTTTTCGAGATAATCGACTTTGAAGGTAGTCACGCTCCAAAGTCAAAGTCAAAGTCAAATTGTTTATTTCAAATAGGCACATAAAAGGCACTTTTGAACGTCAATATTTACAAAAAAAAAAATAGAATTGATTCTAGTCGCCCCTTCCAAAATGTAGTTTCGTATGGAGAAGAGTGGCCAAGAAACTCCACCGGTACTCTTTTAAAACTCCCTTCAGCAGGACCACCATGAGCGCTGAAAAAGGGGGCATGCTACAGCTATTCTAAGTATACAAATAATTAGTGCCCTTAAATGTGATTCATTTCGTTACAACAAAGGAACTGAAACATTTGTATTTACCGAGAAATCAACGGTGATAACTTTCGCGCGTTCGTTCAGCAGGACCGCGACTTTGAATGTTGATTCCAAGTTTCAGGAGCCATAAAAACCTACATACAAAATTAGTGTTCTGCGAGATAAAATTGATACCCAAAATTCAAAATTACTGTCGCACTGTTGAGAGATTAAAAAATATTCATTTGATAGTCTGTGTCATCTGTCAACTGTCACCTAAACCCACAGAACATTAATACTCACCTCATTCGTTCTTCGTGTGTTGCACTGATAAGCTGTGTATTTCAATAAATCTTTATATTTTCATTGCGAAAAGTAAAGTGAAAATTAGTCATGGGAAACGAAAAAATTAACATGACGAAAAATATTTTAGGCGTTTCTCTTTTTTTTATTATATGTATATGTACTTTCTCGATGAGGTAGTACTGTGTGAGGTAGTTTAAGCTGATCTCGCATTGTGTAGGATTTCCGTAAAATGAGAGTTCAGCGTATTCTGGAAATGTATAGCTTGATGTGTAGCCGTGTGTACGTGAGACTATCCTGAAAGTAACATTCTTTTTGTTTCGGCCTTCAAAAAGCCCATCGTTGCGATCTTTAAGCTCATCGCCATAGGACGCATATCAAAGTTCTGTTGAAAAGAACAGAAATATCGATGAACCACAAGAGGATGATGAAATCCCTGTAGTCAAATCGGTCGTTAATACCGCGTCTCAAGATAATTCACAAATACCGCCCTTGCTACAAGGACAAACTTCGAGTGACCCGAGTGTGGTCAATGAAACTTCTACTGTAGATATTTCCCCAGAAATTCTTGATTTGCTTGCTTAGCTTCGCTAAGAAATTAGATTCCGCACTCGGAGAAAAAATACCCAATGAAGTCTCTGAACGTTGGAAAAAAATACTGCTTGATGGATCAGATAAAGACCACAAGGAATCATTAAAGCAAAAATGCTTGTTCCTGAAAATTTCACATTAGCTCATACAGTCCCCAATCTGTAGACAAACTTGATATTCTGAAAAGAATATCAGAAATCAGTCAATTGCTTCTTGATCTACACCCCGACTTCAATTAATACTACAGGCAACTGGCGAACCGGTTTTCAGGCGGGAAAGTGGCAGATAGTCATAACATAAGACAGCTCAAAAAGTAACATTTTCACGAGGAAAGTAACATTACCATATTTTATTTGAAAACTGGAAAACGACACTAGTACCATAATATGGTACTTTATGGTATTAGTGTATATCTGTGTAGTAGTACACACAAAACTACAATATGTGTATGTGTGTTGTGACAAAGACAAACTGAACTGACACGGACGCCACTCCACTAGGCGCTCGTTCACTCGTTCGCCTGAGTAAGCGGGATGGAAAATTTTGAAATAGGTACACGTGAGTGAGTGAATATGCGATACGACGAAGTGACAGATTTTCTCGCGGTCGTCGGGTCAGGCTATTTGTGTCAGGTCACAAAAATTCACAAAATCAAGTGCGACAAACGAAAACTTTCTTGAATGCGTTCCGTTTCACAAAAAAATTTTGTTTGCTGGAAAATATTTAAATAATTTTAATAAGTCCTAAAAGTAACGTAAAAGTAAGATTCTGGGTCGTATAACATGGAGGTAACTTAGAGGGTCAAAAGTAACGTAAAATGTTACAAAAGTAACATTGGCAACGCTGCCCGTTTCCGTGTTCCACGTCGGGTTGTTCATTGTGACAAGAAACGATTTCAAATTACATTTTACGATATTTATGTAAATTACGGAGAAGAATTAAAATTTTTAATGTGTTTTTTGCAATATAATATGTTATCAACTGGTTAGTCTTAGCCAGAACCAACATAACCTAATTTTGCAATAGCTATTTTCATTGATACTTTAACTTATGCCGAAAACCTTTACGACGATATTTTTACGTAGTATAATATTATCTGTCGTAGGTGGCATCCTGGGGAAAGACATATGTAGGGTACTTTTTGCCTCAATAAAAATCCTAAGGGGTGATTTATGGAATGAAACGCCTTATTATTCTAAGGGATGAAAGGTTGTTTGGGGTTAACATTTCAGAAATTAGGGATAAGAACATTCAAATTAATATATAATTTATTATCTTTTGATATTAAATAAAAAGTATGCGTTTCAGGGTTTTTGTAAAATCCTACCCCAAGGGGGTAAAATAGGGGATAATTCACATTTGTTATTTAATTTTTGTGTACATAACTCTTTTAAAAATATTTAAGGTATTGGAAATATAGTCAGGTTCCGCATCTTGAGGTAATATTTGTTGTAAAAGTTATAGTTAGCTCGTATGTAGGTATTAGTATTACGTACGTGGTCAATGGCGGCGCTTTATTATTTCAAATGCTGACAATAATATAATGAACTATTATTATTTTTAATTGAGACATTTTAGACTTAAAACCTGTTTAAGGTGTGTAATAAGAATAAAAAATG
The DNA here is from genome assembly GCA_948098905.1 of Tiliacea aurago. Taxonomy (NCBI): domain Eukaryota; kingdom Metazoa; phylum Arthropoda; class Insecta; order Lepidoptera; family Noctuidae; genus Tiliacea; species Tiliacea aurago. The sequence continues at coordinate 12,330,442 of OX402590.1, forward strand.
ATTATTTGCATTTAATATCCGTCTGTATGTTACCTTTTCACGCTATAACGGCAGAATGGATTTGGACAATAGGTTTGTCCTTTGTCCTTACAAAATATACTTTTTATCCAGGTAGGCAGGTAGCACGTTCCCGTAGGATAATTTCCGACATCCACGCGGGTGATGCCGCGGCAGAGGCTATTGTAGTGTATTGTCATTTGTTAGCATTTATTTGTTAGAAATAAATGAAATAATCAATCGCGCGATGACAGGTCAGTCTAATGGAAAGAGAATGACCAAATTTTTTATTTTATTTTTATGTATGGCATCTCGTAGTCCAGCGTAGCAGAGAACCAAAGTTGTCGACATAGCCCACAGAATAAGCAAGCTGAAGTGGCAATGGGCCTGCCATATTAGCCGTAGAACCGATGACCGTTGGGCTAGACGTGTTCTTGAGTGGAGACCGCGAATTGGCAAACGTAAGGTAGGACGCCCTCAGGCTAGGTGGAGCGACGATCTTCGCAGGGTGGCTGGTGGCAGCTGGATGAGAGTTGCCGAGAATCGAGCTGAATGGCGTCCAATTGGAGAGGCCTATGTCCAGCAGTGGACTGCTATGGGCTGATGATGATGATGATGATCTTGTAGTCGTAGTAGTGTGAGCTTAAAGCCTCCAGCCAGGGCGTAAAATATATATATTAAAACTAAACGACTGCGCACTAAGGGCACCCCCTGTGGGGTACGGACCTCGGCTTAGGGCGTCGTTGGGACCACAATTTTTTGGGGACGGGCTGGATCAAAGTTTAGATCATGATTATTATCAGGGGTTATTATTAATGCTACGGCGCACTCAGCCTCGGCGCGGGCGGCTGGCGCATCGACGTACAAGGGACGAGGGGGACATTTTAGTCGGGAAGTTCGCGTGGTACCTCGGCGACGAGGACGGAATGACGGTTTGTGTAATTTGTGCACTGTACTCGTGGCCCTACTGCTTTCCTGGAGGAGAGTAATGGGGTCATCTGGATCTGAGAGAGTATGCCTCGGTCGGCGAGTCTGACTAATAGTGGAAGGCCTTTATCTAGCGGCCTGCACAACCAGAGGGTGGCGATGACTATCCGCGGAATCGAAGAAACGCTTCGTAATGCGCTTCATAAACTGCTTGATGGTGGGGGGCATCTTAAGATCTAAGTGAAGTTGTTCGTTCTGAACGAACCAAGGAGCGCCCGTAATTCTACGGAGAAATCGGTTTTGAAGTGTCTGCATCTTATGGATGTGATGTGGCTTAGCGTGTGCGAAAACTACACAGGCGTAAGTCATGATCGGTCTAATGCACGCTGTGTAAATACGCAATTTGGGACAACTTGCTGCGTGGGTGAGTACGGAATGAAGCCTACTGAGAGTGAAAATGGCACGCGAATGCGCCTGCTTTATGTGCTCTGCGAACGATATGTGATGGTCGAGGACCACACCGAGATATTTGGCTCGCTTCTCCCAAGGGATAGGCTTGCCGAACATGGTGATCGGTTGGGGGAGGGCGGGTGATCGCCGGGGCCTAGAGAATAGGACCCCTTGGCTCTTATCAGGGTCGACGTCGATCCTCCACTTCCTGAACCAGGCCGCGAGTCTGTTGACTTCGGTCTGGAGGTTGCGGGAGATCTGATCTTGCCTGCGGCCGGTGTAGAAGATGGCCGTGTCGTCTGCGAACAGAGCTAACTGCGCCTTTCTACATTTGGTGATATCACTAGTGAATATAGTGAATATCAGCGGTGCCAGCACAAACCCCTGAGGGACGCCTGCGTGGATCGGATGGGGAGAGGATAGCGCACCCTCGATGCGATAGCGGAAGGTGCGGTCCGACAAAAAGTCTCATAAGATGAGCACGAGACGATCCGGCACACCGAGTTTGTAGAGCTTATATAATAAGCCGTTGTGCCAGACTTTGTCGATCGCTTTCGCAATATCGAAGAACACAGCACCCGTCATGAGCCCACGTTGGAAGCCAACGCTTGTATGCTCGACGATACGGTGGACCTGTTGTACGCACGAATGTTGGGTTCTAAAACCGAACTGTTTGTTTGGGATGAGGCCCTTCGTCTTTCGAGACTATGCCGTCTCTGAGACGCTTATAAATAACCATCTTATAGACTTTGCCGAAGACGTTGAGCAAACTGATGGGCCGGTAACTGGAAGGCTCGATCTTAGGCTTGCTGGGCTTCGGGATACCGATGACCGTGGCACTTTTCCAAGCTTGAGGAAAAATGTTGTTACTAAGAGAACCATTGAAGATGGTGGTCATTAGCATGATCTCCGTCTGAACTGGTAGATTTACGGGGTTTAAGACCCTTGATGATATCGTGCACTTCGTCTGGGGTGACCGGAGGCATAGGACAATCAGGGTCTTCCACCGGAGGGAGAGAGGCTCTACGTTCGACTTTGGCGTTGACCTCAGCGAGGTGAGCTTGGTCTACTGGTTGAGAGCTGGGCGAGCACTGAGTCTCGAGACTGTCAGCCAGGCATTCAGCCTTGTCGGTGTCGTCGAATGCTATCGTCCTGTCAGGTCGTGTCAGGGGGGGCATAGAAACTACTTGCTGGGACTTGAGTTTCCTCTGAAGTTCCCAGAACGCCAGATGAGTGGTAGAGCCCACTCATTTGGCCTTTTCACCTAGCATCTTGTCCCAGTTGGCGTCACGCAGTTCTGCCACGCGTTTCTTTACAGATCTCTGTAATTGGCGCATGAAGACTATGGTAGCGTCACCAAAAATTATTTAGACACTACTATTACAGGACTGTATAGTGGCAAGGCCATAGATTATACACTTGGCGAGGCGTCGCAGTGCCACGCCTCGCGGAATGCGTCGCGTCGCCCCGCCAGTAATCGGTTTTACGTGCGGCTATAGATGGTTGACACCAAAAAAAAAAAATTAACAGGTTTTTTCAATGTCCGATTGTCCATACGATAATTTTGTCGTAGAAACATTTCATTGTTTAGTCAATGCGTAGAAACGATAATTTATTTCGAATATTTATTTATTTCGGAGGAAATTCGATAATTTAAACGGTTTTAAGTTGGCAATACTGATACTAGCGCCATCAATCAGCGCATTTCGTTTTCGTTTTCCTTTGCTTGTTGCTTGCCTTTGAGGCCTTGGCGTGGGTTGTGAATTTCTGTTTGTGATATTTCCAACAGTATGCGTAAACGAAAATCAGTAAAGAAGAATGATGGTGATTCTGATGGTTCTGAACCGGCAGCGGAACCCGAAGAATTTCAAGACTCTGGTGAAGATTGGACGCCGGATGCCGATTCTGTAAGTGCACTTAGAGTCCTCGCTTAGAAATTGTTTTTAGTTTTTACTCAAAACTATACCTGAAAATATCATCCCAAAGGTTTTCGGCTTATGTTAAGTCTCAATGAAAATAGCTATTGCAAAATTAGGTTATGTTGGTTTTGCTAAGTAACCAGTTGATAAAATTTGATTCTTCTCCGTAATTTACATAAATATCGCAAAACGTAATTTTAATCGTTTCTTGTCAGAATGAACAACCTGGACGTGGAACACGAAAACGGACATCTAAGGTGTCTTTGAATAACACCAAAAAGAAACGCAAAAACTCATCGTCTGAGGAAAGTGAAGGTGAAGGTGAAGGAGAGGAAGACGAAGAAGCTGAAGATGAGGAGGGGGAACTAGACGAGGAGGAAGGCTCTGATGATGAGAAAAATGGGTCTGATGGAAACAAGTCTGATTCAAGTCAGTCAAAAGATGTACCAAAGCACTTCCACGTAAGTGTTATTTTGAATAAATCCTACATTTATGTACTAAGCTCTGGTAACTTCTTCAATTTTCATTTAATATATTTACAGTCTGGAAACTTTGTATTGTTAAAATCTGATGTCAAATGGGATGGAGACACTGTCACCTCTAAGTTGGATGAACTTAATTTGTGGAAAATAGACGGAAAAGCTCTGCTGCAAAAATTTATTCCAATGGAATCAAATGGTAAAATATTGCACAAATGCACATGTGTGGTGAGTATCAAGAAATGTTTACTTAAGTTACTTTGAGCATGCACCCTGCTGATTTTGATCAATTTTACTATTTGACACAGAAATTTAAGTTTATGGTTAGCAGTGTGCTATTAGCTTAAATAAACTGGCCAAATGTCTCACACAGTGTAAGGTTCCATAGTCCGGATGAATATTTACACATGAACATGAGATTTTCCAACCAAAATAAGGTCATAGTATTTATCGAAATAACTATGATAAATAAAGTTATTTCTGCAGTTGTAACAGAAAATATCCTATATCACATCTCTCAAAAACTATTACTTAATTATAGTAGGGGAGCCCTACTGGGGATTTTGGGATTTACTTGAGCACGGCAGAATAACATAAGGGGGGCAACCTTGCACCTTGTGAAGTACTCCCACCATACCTGAGCCCTTTATATAGGGTCAAACGTCTAGGGCAACCAATCAGATTAGTAAAAAAAATGTTAAAAGATTGTTATAAATGCTCGAGCACGTCAGATTAAGGTAAGGTAAGTTAGTTACATGCAGAAATGTGTGCATTTTAATAATCTGACAGTTTGAGCGTGACATAAGGAAATGGGAGAGTAACAAAATTGCAAAAAAAAGTCGCCTGGAAATTCTCGAGCGCGGTTATTTTTTCTTTTTTTATGGTTTCGAATTAGTCACGAATCACGGAAACAACATAATCTGCCGATTTGCGCAAGCCGAAGTAGCTAACATCATTAATAAAGTGTGGTGCACACAGTCATGTATTTCCCACTTCGTGCCACTCTACCCTTCTCAATCTTTCTCGTATCTCTCACTCTCTCGCATCTTCCCCATACTATAAACTGATCACAACAATGCGTGCAAGTACAATGTTTTCATTTTTTATTGTGTTTTAAAAAACTTGTATTGAATTCAGTGCAGTAAGTTTGATATACCTAAGTCACAAAAATGAGTGACAATAGTTCGAATTCTGTATTTAGTGGTGAAAAAACATTTAAAAAAATAATAAGAGAATTCCACTGATGACGAAAATTGTAAATATAAATTTAAAAAAAAAATACTTGTTACGTATACTATTATTTTCTAAATACAGGATATAATTTTACCTGTAGACATATAAGTATTGTATTTAATACATTCAATAATTAAAAATATATATATAAATTAAAGAAAAAATATTTTTCAAACCTCCAGATTAAGGAAATTCCTCAACATAATTGTCAGATTATGGGTCAGTACGAGAAGGACATCAAGATGAAGCGTCTGTATAATAATCTGACGCGCTCGAGTATTTCAAGGTCACGATTTTTTTTTGCCCTTTAAAAGTTGGCTATGACTTTTGGTCGCGTCCAAATCGTCAGTCTTTTGAGTAGGAGCTACTGGAGGGTTCTCTTAACATCCCTTGTCAATGTCTGACAAGGGATGTTAAGAGCTAGAGCTAAGAGATTTGAACGCTGGAATAACTTTTTTTTTTTCTATTTTCTACCCCTTCGTTAGGCCACCCCCACTGTGCAATCCGGCAGATTAATATTTTTCCTCTATCAGAAAGACGTGGGGCGCATACGATATTAATATCTAATATATTTATTTATATCATTTATCTAATTATACATGTATAATTAGATAAATCATATAAACTTTTTTTCTTTTTAGCGTCTAACCTTCACAATCCAAATAGGTCTTCACGACGCTCCCCTACTATTAGCAAAGTGAGAAAAATCGTAATCTTTAGTTTAAAATGGGATCCAACAATACCCCATATTTATGTTGTACATTGTTTTGTTTTTACACTCAACATGTATAGGAGTGCTACCCCATTGTGAAATGGGGTGGCACTACACCAGGGGTGGCGAACCAATGGTATGTGACAAAATATTTTGGGCAAGCAACCGATCGAAACAGTAGGTCAAAGCAACAAAGTTCACTATGAAGTATTACGAACGAACGCGATTGAGCCTATGGTACAGAGTGAGTGAGCTGGCTCATGCTATTTTAACCATATTTTTATTTATCTACACCTGAGAGTAATTATTTTCAGAGATGAATGACATTAAAGCCTCGCTTACAAATACTTTGGCAGATGGCTCCAATTCAGCATATATTCCGCTAAAACTAACATTTTACAACCCCTAATAGAAGTTATTTGTCATCAGCTGATCTGCAACAACTGAAGTCACACTAATGTTACTTTAAATTGAATTACACGTTGCTGGTAGTAAATTAAGAGTTTTGAGTTAATATAATTTAGTTTTATTATTTTCCCAATAATCACTAAGTCAAAGTTATTTGAGGGCACGACGTCTGTGGCCTCATTAAACATTTCTTTAGAAAAAATACCATGTTCATCCATAAAGGTTCGCCACCCCTGCACTACCATAAATATGATGGATTACATAATAGTCTTATTAGATAATACACTATTAATTCATTTATGTTGCGTTTTTCGGTGGAACGGATCGCAAACACAAAAAACGCGTCCGCCGTGACGAAAAAAAATCAGCTGTTCCCTACATTTATGTTCGCATAACTCGTCAAGTCATCTATGATGGAATTTGAAGATGAAGTAGACGAGATGCTCCTGAGTGATCAGCAACTATCGCTACCCTTGACACTCGTAACTCCCAGGGAACTTAGAAGAACGATCTCCAAGTTAGAAAACAAAAAAGCACCTGGCTTTGATCTGATAACGGGAGAAGTTCTTAAGCAACTGCCCGAGAAAGCGATAGTATTTTTAACAATGTTATTCAACGCGATCCTCAGAGTGCACCACTATCCAAACTTATGGAAGATTTCAACAATATGTATGATGGCCAAACCGGGAAAACCACCAACAGAACCCAGCTCATACAGACCTATAAGCCTACTCCCAGTTCTATCAAAGCTATTTGAAAAAATATTGCTGTTCAGACTAAAACCATTTTTGGACGAGAACAAGATAATCCCCGATCACCAATTTGGATTCCGGGAGAAACATGCTACGGTCGAGCAAGTGCACAGAGTAGTTCACAAAATCAGACAATCGCTAGAGAAAACAGAGTACTGCGCTGCTGTATTCATAGACATCCAGCAAGCATTCGACAAAGTCTGGCATAAGGGACTTCTATACAAGCTTAAAACTCTGCTCCCAAACTCATTTTACATGATTCTAAAATCCTACCTGGAACAAAGATGGTTTCAAGTGAAATATGAAGAAGAATTTTCAAAACTTTATCAAATTAAAGCCTCAGTACCACAAGGATCAGTGCTGGGCCCTGTTCTTTACTCCATATATACGGCAGACCTGCCTGAGACTGCTGACGTAGTTTCAGCGACGTATGCAGATGACACTGCGTGTCTCGCAAGCGATACCGACCCCGTAAAAGCATCCACAAAACTGCAGGCACAATTGGATAAGATCGACGTGTGGCTTCAAAAATGGAGAATCAAGCCTAGCGTAACGAAGTCCACGCATGTCACATTCTCACTCAGAAAGGGAGATTGCGTACCTGTTTGCATGGAACGAGGAACCCTGCCAACCAGCACCACGGTGAAATTCCTAGGCTTGCACCTAGATAGACGATTGACATGGGCAAACCACATTAAAGCCAAGAGAACAGAAGCAAACTTGCAATTTAGGAACTTTTCATGGCTATTAGGCCGAAAATCACAACTCTCGCTCAGAAATAAATTGCTAGTCTACAAGGCCATCATAAAACCAATTTGGACCTATGGAGTTGAACTTTGGGGATCTGCTAGCAATTCTAACCTAGAGATACTTCAGCGATTCCAAAATGTTGCACTAAGAGCGGTCTCCAGCGCACACTGGTTTGTAAGAAACTCCGAGATACAAGAACACCTAGAAATGCCGACCATAAGAGAGGAAGTAAACAACTACAGCAAAAAGTACAAAGAAAGACTAAACAACCACAGCAACACATTAGCTAAAGATCTACTTCAAGACAAAGACCACATAAAACGCCTTAAAAGATGGCACATACTGGACCTCGACCAAAGGAACTGAAGTGTTCCGACATATTGTAATTGATGCTATTCATTGGAATTGCAATAAAAAAAAAAAAAACAACCCAGACCACATCTAATTATGGCTAAGCAGCCGATTGTAGATAACAAGGGAAAAGAAAAAAATAACTCGTCAAAATGTAGGGAACAGCTGATTTTTTTTTTCGCGATTTCAAGTTTGATCCCATTTTGAAAGTTGTTCATAATGATGAGTACAATGACCCCTTAAGACATTTCGTGTATGAATAGATACACCTCATACAGGGTGCTCGGTAATTAGAACTATTCCTTGAAAGGGGTTATACTAGAGGTAATTTCCAACAAATTAAGCCCGCCAACTAGGGGTCGAAAATTTATGGTTTCCGAGTAACGGAGGTTTTTAGATTATTGTTCAAATTTTCAGAATGGTCACCAAAAACAAATAATTTAAAAATAACTGAAAAGTAGTGCTCATTTATAAAAAAAAACATGCCCTGAATTCCCATAATTTCAGAAATAAATGGTCTTGAGTGCAAAGGAAACCTTCTTTATTTTGTAATTTTTGAAAATTAGACGTTTTACTTGAAAAAAATGTGTATGATACTTGGTATACAAATCTCGGAAATAAATTCCCAAATGTTATCAACACATGTATAAGAATAAAAACAAATTGCAGACTAAATTGAACATCAATTTCGTTTATTTACTTATCATTGTCATCAAAAATAGAGTAAAATTATTACAGATCTTGTTCAAATTGCCTGCCTCGATTTCTTATGCAAGCACGCAGCCTCTGGCGTACTTTCGTCACTGTCACACACGTCGAAATTGTGTTTTTGATGTGTTGGGCGGCTGTTAAAATTCATTCTCTCAGCTCTTCACGGGATGCCACTGGAGTGGAGTAAAACAAGTCTTTCATGTGACCCTAAATGTAGAAACCGCAAGGCGTTAAATCAGGACTCCTCGCCGGCCAGGGAGTTGGCACACCGTGACCGATCCATCGCCGATTTTTCACGAAAATTCACGTCCATCCACTCGTACAGCTCAGAAGAAGTGCGCTGGGCAGCCATCATGCTAATAAATCATTCTTCTTCGTGTAGCCAGTGGTACATCCTCCATCAGAGGCAAGAATATAAAATAAAGGTTTCCTTTGCATGAGTGCAACTGTTTTTGGGATAAATTCATCATTCATCCCAACTACGGAACCCTTCATTGTGCGTGGTCCGACACCCACTCCGCCCGTTCTTTTTTTTTAATTTTTCATAGGATACCATTTCGTTATTCCATTACGGCTTCGGCCATTTTTCTCTGTTCCGATCTCATAATGTGCCCATCTCATAATGTGCCCAGTCCAGTTCCATTTAAGTTTTTTTATGTTTAGTAAAACATCGCTTAGTTTTGTCCTTTTCCTTATTTTTAAGGTCGTCCACTTGTCACGTAGCCTTATGTTTAGCATGCTTCACTACTTATTGCGTTGGAAACCTATAAGTTTTTGTTTGTTTTTAGCAAACAAAAAACAAACAAAAAGTAAGCAGGCTGTCGCTCAAATAATTTGTCAAATTTTACGTGTTTGGCAAATTATGTGACAGTCTGCGGTCATGTTTGACGTGTTTGTCAAGTAAACTACGTGTTTGGCTGTATGTTTGAAAGATTTGATTGACTGCGTGCTTGCCATATATACGTATATGTTTGAAGGTGTACAGTCATGTTTGTCAAACAAACTCGCAATTTTCGCGCGACCGCTGAGACACGTTGTTACTGAATACAAAAAAATGGCTGACTTGAGTGATATGGAGACTGACAACAATACACAACAAATACACACACCACCACGTTGCTTGACTGCAATTTATATCTTTCAATAAATATTTCAATCAATAAATTTTCATGAGTAAATCTATCTCTTAGTTTTAACCATTCTCGTGTCCAACGTCTTCTTTCTTCTTTTTTATACACATTGCCAAAGTCTATGCAAGAAATCCTTTGTTCAATCCAACGTTACCCATCTGAGCGTTGGAGCGTCACTTCACGGCGAAAACTGCTTTAAAAGTGAAGTCTTGTTTGATGAAAACGTACAAACAAAACGTAAAGTTTGACAAATAATGTTTGAACGTTTAAAACCGTCTTAACAGACCAAGTTTGACACCCATAAGTGAGAAATGGGAGAATGCACGTGTTTTACAGTTTGCTTTTACCGACATTGGTATTGTTTCGTTTTTAACTACATATTTATTTTAGCGACCATTAAGTTTCCAAGCATTGCTTATTCTTCTATCAATTTATTTTGTTTATTTGTCTTTTAAATATATACGTAAATTCACCAACATTTTCGATAACATACTGTCCTATTTTTATATCTATGTTTTCCTATATTGCAATCGTCATTACTTTAGTATTTGCTGGATTTATTTGATAAACCTGCTTTCCTGCTGTAATTGCTGTAACATACATTTGTAGTATGTTTGGTCTCTCTGCGCATATCGTCAGCAAATCTTAGGTGATTTAAGGTTTCCATTTACATTTATTCCAAAATCTTCCCAGTCTATACTTCTGAATATATTTTCTAACACTGCCGTGAAAAGTTTTGGGGCAAGTGGGTCGCCTTGCCTGACGCCCCTTTGGATACTAAATTCTTCTCCTTGAAGTTCAAGTTGGGCCTTTGCTGTGGAGTTTTTGTATATTTCTTTTACGATTTTAATGTACTTGCTTTCTACGCTCTGGTTTTCTATCGTCTTCCAGATATTAGTAGTACTGACCATATTCATTAACTTTTTGATGATCTGTTTCACCACGTGAATATGCTTTGTATAGATTGGACATTAGACATCTATATGTATAATGTCAGACCTATGTCTGTAGTTACTTATTTCATTTTAGTCTCCCTTTTTATGTACCAGGACAATAGTCGACTTCGTCCCTAAAAGTATAATCATTTAAAAGGTTAAATCTGTAACTTTTAGCTCGTCTTTTTACAATTTTCGGTAAACTATAGCAGAACATAATCCAATATTGCCAATCCCCCAGAGCAAATAGCGTGATAATTTATAGCCTACAGACTGACCAGACTGAATAACAAATATCTAAGTAAAATTTTAAACAGAATCTATCGAGTAGTAAATATTTGCGTGATGCTGGAACATACAATCAGACAACGAGATTCTTTGTGGCGATTCCATTATTTGACATAAAAGTTATTTATTACAATTTTCGAGTTAATCAAGCCACGCAGTAAAATCCTCCCATGGAAAATTGACAAAAAAAAGAAATTTCCAGTTATCTGTTTTTAAATAAGACATTTCGAAAATGTTCATAAAAGATATTGAAAAATAAATCATAATCATAATCACCCTCTGACGTCAATAGGTAGTTTTTTTTTTTAAATTATATATTTTATCAATATTGCTACTCTAATAATTAGAGTGGCAATATTGATCATTATATTTCATCGCTCCTAAAATTCAAATCGTATTTACTCAAAAGTAACAAAATGTTCGTTGGATCTTGTCTGCTTATCACGGTCAATTAAACGTGAGTTTATGTATGTGGGTATGTAATTTAATTATGACTAAGTATAAACCCAAATGTTCGCATGTCACATTGTCATGACTAAGTGTAATGTATCTGTATAATTATTTATGTTAATGCAAATATGTGCAAATAAATTGATTTGATTTGCATATATTTGCAAAAAATATAAAATCGTCTCCTCAAGCCCTTTATTTTGATATAGTCCTGTATTATGTCTTAATTATATTATTATCTTATTTCCAGTACTCTGGGTGGAATGTTGACAACAGAGATAATTATTACCCTATCACTGAAATACTGGACCGGAATCCACGCACCGATTCCAAGGAAATATGTGTAGCATTAGATCTAAATGATCTTATCAAAGTAAGGGACAAGTAAATCCATGGTATTTTTTACTTAATTCAATTAGATAAGTGAAAGTAAATTAATTAATAATTCTTTAATACCAGGTTACTTGCGTAATTCAATTTCATTCCAGATTACTTTGTGTAATATTTTATAAGCTGGGGATTAAACGTTCAATTCTACAATAGTTTTATTGTTGGTTTTATTTTCATGAAAACACCAGTTTCTAAAAACATGCTCCTACACCCTGTGTGGTGCGCCGACTTAAGATACACAATATCTCCAAGATACATTTCAGTTAAGGCCCACCAGGTGGCATGGTATGGAATAGGATGTTCGTAATCAGAAATGGTTATGAATCTTATTTTCATACCCTTAGCACTCGCATTTCGTTGATATCTGCTGCGGTACGCCGCTTTCTTTTTTTTTTGGGTGGTAAATTATCAGAGCGGGAGAAGTTATTTGATTATTTCCCACCTAAAAAAAGTGTCAAGACTTTTACTGACTAAAACCCACCCGTGTTTCTTCCGTTGCCACTTCCGCCAGGGCCACGATATCCCTTTCGGACAAATTCGCAACCCTGGCAGGCATTGGCCCAAACGGACCCCGTCAGTTGCTGCTGACATCTCTTTGAGGCACGCGTGGAACACAACGCGCCGTCGACCTGGGTCTGTTCCATATCGGATGGTGAGCTACCGTCCGCCAGCCCGCGCCTACGGTGGCCGGCAATCAGCCTGTGACTCCCGCCGCCCGGGGCGTCTCCTGCGGCGACTAGGGGCGTGAGGGCACGAACCTTGCCTCTCCCTCACGCGTTCCGCCTCCTCCTTCACGAGCATTACTGCTTCGCAGATAGATGCTTCGTAGATACCTCTAGTTATCTAGAAAATTATCTAGACACAAGAAATGGTATCATCATCGATAATCAGCAAACAAGGATGAGTTAATTTACCACATAATGATTTTTTGAATTTGCCGCGTTTTCTCAGGTCACGCTTTCGTTGGCCAGAATCTACATAAAACATTGGAGAAGCCTTACGAACACTGCCCCTTCTGTAAAAGTACAAGAACAAATTTGTTCTTGTACTTAAGAACATTTCATGTTCCTGCACGTTCATAAAAAGTTAAAACTACTTTCAAATCGATTCTAACGCACATCGTTAATAGTTTTTGAGACGATCGTGCTCCGTAAAAATGCCTGGCAGCACAGTTAAAAAACTTGTTAAAATACGTCAAATTGAAATAGAAATTCCTAACCTCTTAATACATTTCGATTTTTCATTCGATTCAATCACGATTCAACATAAAACAAGTATCTATATTTAGTAGTAGCTATATTTACTTTATGGTGACGTCATATAATTAGTAACCCATGATATAGCAAATCGACTGATGTAATAAATATTATAAAATCCATTAACTAGTTACACTTACGAAGACACAAACATACTTATTTATTGATAAACATACCAACCAGAAAAGGCGATAAATAAAACACTAATAGCCAAATAAATATTTATGTAAATCGATACTCCTGTATCCTATACTTATTTCCTAACTTAGGGGTAAATGTTTCAGTATAAACTAGCAACACCGAATGAATTTTGTAAGGTTTTGTGTTTCAAGATGTCACTAACAATAAACACGTAAAATAAATCCAAATAGACAAATAATCAATATTTTACCTATGAAAGATACTCCATCATATTTATTTTGTTTTTGGGGACAGTTTTTACAATGTCTAAAAATACAAGACGGCATTATTCTGAAATTATCTGTTAGAGCCCGTGACGTACTAACGATGCGACGCTTCGTGCTGTACTGAATCGAGATTGTATTCGCTTTTGAATTTGTATTTGCTTTGTTGGCCGCACTCTCGGTGTTCCGCGCGGTCTATCTGCTTCTTTCTATAATCTGAGCTTACAACTATCATTACAGGTGTACTTATACCTAATGCGATAGCGCGGTCTTATAATTAACTTCCAATCTAAATCTAAGAAAAACGTAAAAACATTTTTTGCGAATTGCAAAAAAGGTAATACAATTTGAATTTCGCGGGCTACCTTAGCGCATCCCCCTTAAGCTGTTATTTGACTCTTTCTAAGACACTCCCAACTGTCAAGCGGTCGCTCACTGACCTCTAATAAACAACTTTTATATTAGAGGTCAGTGAGGTCGCTACCTATACAGAGACAATATTCTCTGTCTACGGGTCGCTAACTCTCAAGGTATTACCTGTCAAGCGACCTTATTCACAGAGTACATTTGACCTTATTCAGGTCGCTCTTTCCGCACGTCTACGTAGACGAAGACGCAGACGTAATAACATGGCGACTACTATTTATAAATAAATAATATAATAAAAATTAATTTATTTCGGGTAACTGGGCCCCGGCCCACTAATAATATAATAATACAAGGGAATAAAATAATAGTAATAAAATTCATAATAATTTCAAAAATTCAAAATAAAATAAGAAAATATTATACAATTAAAATAATACATACAAAGACACACATAAGAATTGATAATGCCTGACAAACGGCCTAACCGGAACATGTCTGCTGCAGCAATGCAGCATGTAGGGGCAGTCCAGCCTGTCAGCAATCATCGCCAGGACTGAGTTGGAGCTGGCCCGTACTCTGCGCACCAGAGAGATGCTCCGCCTGCGCATAGTCGCATAAAAACAGGCGGTACGCTCCTCCGCGAACATACCCGAGGCGCTGCAGAACCGAGGCAGCCCCATCACAATCCTAAACGCATTATTGTAGAGAACGCGTAGGTCGCTATAGCACTTCTTTGTGTAACGAGCCCACAGGCTGCAGGTGTACAGGGATGTACAATAAGCTCTAAATAGTGTCACCTTCACCCTCCCTGAACACCTAGCAAACCTGCGGGCTATCATGTTGGCTCGTATTGAGAGCGACCTCCGCTCTCCCTCTATATCCTCATTATCATTTAGGTCAGGCGTAAGAATATGTCCCAAATATTTAAATTTATTCACCCTCTCCAGAGGTGTCCCGTTCAGTTTAACTGACGGAACATTCTGGGGACTCACTGCACCGACTTCAAAAACCATGAACTGGCTTTTTGCCACATTATATCCCAAACCATGATCACGAGCATAGTCTTCACATACCTTTAACAACCTCCTCAGACCAGATAACGACGCACTCAGCAACACCATGTCGTCCGCATAACTGAGATTATTCACAGACACTCCATCAATATGGCAGCCGACATGGCAGTTGCTGAGCGCGACGATCAGGTCATTCATGTACACGTTGAAAAGTGTAGGAGATGTCAACCCGCCCTGCCTGACACCACATTCAAGTTCATATTGCTATGTCCGTGACTACCGCCGCCCCACCAACGCCAATCGCTTCCATATTTGGCAAATAACTAGTGCTCAATTGGTGCTAATTAGTGCTCAAACAGAATTGGTGCCTTAGTAGTTTTCGAGATAATCGACTTTGAAGGTGGTCCTGCGGTAGTCACGCTCCCTTCAGCAGGACCACCATGAGCGCCGAAAAACGGGGCATGCTACAGCTATTCTAAGTATACAAATAATTAGTGCTCTTAAATGTGATTTATTTCGTAACAAAAAAAGAACTGAAGCATTTGTATATACCGAGAAATCAACGATGATAACTTTCGCGCGCTCGTTCAGCAGGACCACGACTTTGAGTGTTGATTCCAAGTTTCAGAAGCTAGTCGCTTTCCTCAAACCTACATAGAAAATTAGTGCTCTGCGAGATCAAATTGATACCCAAAATTCAAAATTACTACTCCAGTAGTTTACGAGATATACCATACCATTGGTGGGGTGGCGGTAGACACGGTGTTTAATTTTTATTTGAAGATTTCCCTATTACAAAACCCAAATTTATACAAAAATTTGTGCTCCTAAAGAAGTTATAGTGACCAAAAATTCAGATTCCCAAGTGTTGTATTTTCAGAGAAATTAGCTTTCATTACTTTTCCATACTAAATGTCCGACCAAATTAAGTTGTCAATACACTCGTGCACATAAATTGATGGATGTCGGAATAGTAATAACAACAGTTCAATATCTATAATTTTTATACAAACTGTGTACCTGGGTACATATTTATAAAAACATAACTTATCGTTACCCATGGCCTGTGATAACCTTTGTTAATGACATGGGTAGGTAGGTACTCGAATAATTATTTTTCTGTATTGTAAGTACCTACCTGTTGTGTTGATAGATGAATATAAGAGCGATAGTTATTTCAAATTTTTTTCCCGCCATAGAATTTACTCTGCAAACACTGTTTAGATTTTACTGTGCTATCCCGTGACGCTTTTGAGGGTGACGACAGCGGTTTTGGCGACAATAGATCCAACCTCGATCTCAGCTTGCGTCCAAAAACTAATTATTGAGCTAGAGAGAACCCTGTCACTGAATGTACCGAATTCCGGTAATCAAAAAGATATTTTAACAGTTTGACCCTAGTGTCTTGTTGGCTGTTACTCGATAAAATCCTGGATTATACCCTTTTTCGCGATCCTTACGTAACTTTCGGCCTGGCCATTGGTCGCAGGATTATAAGGCGGTGACGTCACGTGCTCAATCCCGTTAATTGTACAAAACCGTTTAAAATCTTGTGACGTGAAAGCCGTGCCGTTATCGCTTACAATTGTATTTGGTAACCCGAACCTTGAAACAAACTCGTATAGTTTGTCTACTACCGCTGATGAAGTCGTTGAACCACACATATCGTAAACTTCCACCCATTTCGTGTATGCATCTACTACAATTAAATAATGTTTATTATCTAACGGACCCAAGAAATCTATGTGCAACCGGTAGTATGGTTGGGGTGGGTATTGCCAGGGGGCAAGCGGGGCGCGCGGAGGGGTAGGTCGTAAATGTATGCAAACACTACAAGAGTTGATCATAGTTTCTATTTCTTTATCAATACCCAGAAACGGGAACGAGCTTCGGCCTTTGTTTTTACAATTCCCAGGTGGGAAGTATGAAGTTCATTTTTAAACGTTCCGGTAAAATCAATTTATGACCTCATTCTCGCTTGTGCTGCGTTTCGATGTGGACGCGTTTGCTTTATTTCGATTAGCGCGGCGCAAGCTGTCGCTCGTATTTTACCCGCCATGAGTAACGAACTAGTGGCGAATGAGCTGCTGGCGTTCCTGCAGCAGAAGCTGGATGTGATGGATGAGGTGTCTGCTGTCCAGATCTGCGCAACGACCTTCAGCGAGGATGACATAGCTGCTGCCAAGCTGTTGTTGTTTAGTGTGCTGAACAAGCGCGATCAGATGGTGTCCCGCCGGCGTGACGGGACTAAGAGGAGCCTGCAGGACATAAACACGCTGTTCAAGGAGACCGACCCTGACGACGTGCCAACGTTTGTGGCGAAGGAGCTACACAAGCTTCCTCCCGTCACCTTCGACCACGTCGATGTAACGAGCCTTCTGAAGGACATTGTCTTTTTGAAGGCCCGCCTCACGGATGTGCTAACGAAATTGGATGCATCCCAAAACACCGTCGCTGATTTGCGCAAAGAAGTTAGCGAGTGGCGCAACAGTGTGGCGGTAATTAGGTCACCTGTCGATGCGTCTAACGTAAACACGTGTCGCGGAGCCGGCCTCGATATATCGTTGTCGAATTCCGCGTCAGCAGTTTCGTCGCCAGGGCATCCGTCGATTGATGAGCTTGCAGAGAGCCCCGCCGCTGCCAGCCCGCCCCGCAGCCCCGTCCTCGTCACGGTGGCTACTTCACGCGGCGCCGCCCGCGCCCCTCGCCCCATCCCGCTGCCAGTGTCTGCAGCCCAGGCGAAACCCCTACAAAAGGATTTCGCTAGCGTCGCCGCGAGTGCCCCTGGCGCTCCTAGTATCAAGCCCATGTCAGAAAAGGCGCCGAATAGGGCTGATAATGATGACGGTTTCGTGACGGTGCGAAGAAGGAAGCGCCGATACTTATCGCGCGAACTAACAAGAACCGCTGCGGCAAAGCTCCTGCGAAGCCCGAAGTGAGCCTGCGTGCCGCAAAGCCGAACACACCGGTGTACATCTCCCGCCTGCACTACACCACTAAGGCGGAGGACATCGTGGAGTACGTGCGCCAAAAGACGAGGTACACGCCGAGGGTGCAGTTACTGGAGTCGCGCCGGAACGTCAACTTCAAAGCGTTCGTCGTGCGTGTTCCGAACTGTTATCTGCCCCTCGTCATGGAAGAAGACTTTTGGCCGCAGGACGTGGTGTTCCGTCCCTTCCACGGACAAGTTCCACAGGACAGCACAATCTAGTGCAAAGTGAAGTGCTACTAACATAGTCTAAGCCGTTTTATTAACACAAGTTTTTGTTTATATACAGTATGTATGTTTAGGTTAAGGTATTTTTCTATGGGCCTATGTCGCCTGATATAAATGGTATTATTATAACACAGCCGTCTTCATAAGATAATTGGTTTTAAATTCACATCAGACACGCTTCTAGGCCAATCCTTAAAAATAAAATCAATCACCTTCCCTCTCAGACCCTGGCCTGTTAAACCGGATATAGTAAATTGTTTATTCATCATCAAAAAAAAAAAATACATACAGATAGTTACAGAAACAATCAGTGGGTAGGAAGTTATACATATAATTATGTTTGTTGTAAAATCTGTTCAAATATTTTTAACACCCTGCCTCTCAAACTAGGTTATAACCTGTATTTTGAGAAACAGTGTACGGCCACTAAATTCTTATACACTATAACTGTTACAACATTTATTAACGAACGGTGTCGTTCTACCGCTGCAGTAATTTATGTGATTGTATGTATATGTGTGTGAGGGTGTATGTGCATGTAGTGAAAGGTAAGTATTGTGTGGGAGTGTGTGTATGTGTGATAAGGTGGGGTGGGAGGAGGGTGCGTGCGCTTATATTGTGTGTATGTTAAAGAAATCAGGGTGCGTGAAAGATTAGGTGATGTATGTAAGTAGAGACTCCGTATAGGCATAATCCCTCTCTAGTAGCCACTCTGTTACTTTAGTTTTTACCTCGTGCGTTTTGAGATTTAGGATTTTTAAATTTTTATTAATTTTATTGTAAATGTTACTACTAAGTATATAAAATTGATGCGTTGCGAAAGTGGTTTTATGTTGAGATCCAGTGATGAGTTGTAATCGCTTATTTAGATTTGGCGGCGGCAGCTTAGCATGAGTTCTTAAAGTCGATCGAAGCACAAAAAGCTGACGTACCGTAAGGACTTTGCAGTTAGAGTATAGTTCAGTTGTTGGAAATCTGTAGGGTTTTCTAGTCATGACTTTAAGTATTGCTCTTTGTGATCTTTCTACTCTTAACATTTTAGTTTTCGTTGCTCCACCCCATGCAGTAATACAATACCCAATAACAGATTGGCAAAGAGCAGAATACACCATCTTCAGAGTGTCCAGATTGGCCGACTCTCTCAGTGACTTAAAGACGTGTATAAGGCGCATTGTTCTTGTGGTAAGGGCGTCAATCTGTTTGTCCCATCTTAGTCCATCGTCAATCTGAACTCCGAGATATTTTATATTGTCAGATCTAGTAAGAGTTGGACAGTCACAAGATGGTACTAGATTTGAGCATGAGTGAGCTGTAATAATAAAGGTATGTGACGGCCTCGTGTTACGTCGGATTGCGAATGGAATGTAAGTGGTTTTGGTTAAGTTGAGTGTCAGAAGGTTAGAGTTCAGCCATTTCATTATCTTGGACAGGGCTTCTTCTGCAGTAGTCTTCACCATGTCCCAAGAAGGTCCGTAAACGAGGATCGCAGTGTCATCTGCGTACGCGTAGATGTCACAATTAGGCAGGTTCATCTTGCAAAGGTCGTTTACGTAGATTTGAAAGAGTATAGGGCCGAGTATACTACCTTGGGGGATGCCATATGTTATTAGCTCCTCTTCACTATAATATGCATCCACCTTGACAATCTGTGTTCGATTATTGAGATAACTTTTAAAAATTTCAAGTTGTATTCCACGCACTCCAATACTTTCCAGCTTGTCAATAAGTTTGGGAACAGAAACTGTGTCAAAGGCTTTAGAGAGGTCCAGACAGATCCCCAGACACTTTGTTTTACTGTCGAGCTTCCCGGCAACCTGTTGCGTAAAATCTAAGACTGCATCTTCCGTCGACACTCCTGTACGAAAGCCGTATTGGTTTTCGGCAATGATGTGGTGTTTGTCCAGGAAGTTCCTTAGAGAATTTGCCAGGATTCTCTCCAGTATTTTGGAAAGGGCAGTCAAAACAGAAATTGGCCTATAGTTACTAACACAGCTTCTGTCCCCTCCCTTGTAAATTGGGTGTATTATTGCCTTTTTCAGGACATCTGGAAATATACCCGTTTGGAGGCTGCGATTACAGAGATAGGTGGAACCAATACATGTCGGCATGTTTTTAACAACATGGACGATATTCCATCCCAACCAACGGCGCAGTCATGACGTAATTGCAAAATGAGAGATTCCACTTCTGTTTCATCCACTTCCAACATGACAAGAGAACTGATAATTGGGTTATGAGGACTGTTTTTAACTTGATTAGAAGGACATTGATCACTTGGTGCTGTTGTCTGTCCAGGTGCCTGTGACACAATTTGTGCAGCCAAACTTTTGCCTACATTACTAAGGAAGCGATTTACTTAGGATCTTCTCTTAATTTGAGCAGCTCTAAAGGGCTGGTATGGGTCTTTTGTGTGTTTGTTATTTGTTTAATTGTATTCCATAAGATTTTAGGATTATTTCTTGCTTTTTCTAATTCTGTCGTTTCGTAAGCTATTTTTAATTTTCGAAGTAAGTTATTACAGAAATTCCTGTAACGTTATACACGTTGTTTTCAGGATTAGGTTATCAGGAGCTTTTTTTGTTTTGATGTGCATTTTGTCTCTATTTTTTTATACATTTTAATAGACCAGGAGTCATCCATGGCTTAATTGTTCTTTTTTGCCTGGGAATTTTAACCTGTTTCGAATGTTTTGTAATTACTGATCTAACAATATTCATAAATTTATTCGTGCAAACGTTTACGTCATCAATTTGGTATAGTATCGTAAAGTCCGTGTTTTCTAGCTCAACAATAATGGCTTCGTAATCTAGGCGGGTGATAACATTATTAGTTTTCCTTGTTGGGCTAACGTGAGCTATGGATAAAAGAACAGGCTTGTGATCTGTAACGTGAGATTCCAATACAAGTGTGGTAGATCGATAGGTAGATTTGAGGAGAAGGTGATCAATGCAGTGCTCCAGTCGAGTAGGGAATAAGTGGGTCGGCATCAGCCCATAGGAGGCGTTAATTGTAAGGTATTCGAAGCTTTGGTCGTTCCTATTACTTTAACATATATCTATGTTTAGATCTCCTACAAGGACGATACTAGTGCAGGAGGATATTTCTATACACATTACATAGGCTTGTCGTGAAATTGTTGAATTTCTCTCTGGAATTAAAAGAAGGGGACCGATAAACGGCGACAACAGATAACTTTTTGTCTATTTGACATACCAGACAATTACCCCCTTCAAAAGAGGGCTCCCACACGGTGCTTTGTAAACCTAATTTTGTGTATATTATTACTCCATCGTTTTGATTAGCGTTGATCGCTGACGAGTGGGACTGAAATCCATCTAGGACAGGTAGTGTATTGACTTTGCTCAGCCAGCATTCCGTCAAAACAATGATGTCAAGGTTTATTTTATAATTTCCAGCAAAACATGAAGTTGGTTAAAGTTTTTGTTTACGCTACGTATGTTTAAATGTAGTATATTTATATTACTTCCGGTTGAGCTGATATATTTGGGACAGTCTTCAGGGTTACAGTTAAATGAGTTTCCAAAATTTATATCGTCAAGTTCATTATTAATTTGTAGTAATGAACTTGACGATATTGTAGTTATAGTCTGATAGAGTGCTCCTCCTTAGCGTCAGCCCCGTTGACAGGTGACAGTTGACAGTTGCTTTGACATTTATACATGCTGTCCTGTCGTATCAATAAAACAATGTTATCGATAAAACGATGTTTCAATTTCAACATAAAAAATTTGTACCAAGATTCCTCAAAAAAAACACAAAAACCGCTATATCTTGTGAAGGAAGCGAGATAGAGCAAAAGTAACACTTTTTGGGGGTTCCATAAAGGGGTTTCACTAATCATGACGCATCGATCGAGAGGTTCGCAAACCTGAAAAACCTATTTCATATTTTTAAATCACATCATCGATATCATCTATCGATACGAGTGGACAGCATTTAATTACGTCAAGTCAACTGCCAACTGCCAGTTTCGTCAACTGACAGCTGTCAACGGCACTTTCCGTTAAGGGTGAGCGTTTTTTCGGGAAACTACTTCCGGCACCTTTTAGGTGCCAGTAGGGTCTGACCGGTTAAATTAACATCTCGGGTAGTTTCCTTGCGTAATTCGTCCCGCGTAACTGGCATGTGTCCGTCTATTACGAAGTGAATATTATATACGACGCGCGGTCAATCGGGGCAGCCGCTGCGGCAGCGTGCTGAGCGTTGTCCCCGCATTCGCTGTCCGCGGCGGTCATTGACCGCGACCGCTTATCGTTGTCGGGAAGACTTGCGCGGGACAAATAATCCGCGCTGTTATTCTCGCTACGAACGTATTCGATTTTATAATTATATGCACTGAGGAACAACGCGTATCTCTGCAATCGGTTTGCCGAAACCTCCGGTATACCTTTGTGCGGTCCAAAAATTTAAACTAAAGGCTTGTGATCGGTGCGAAGGATGAAAGGGTCTGACTTACCGTACAAGTACTGATGGAATCTTCGAACTCCAAAAGTAATAGCCGTTGCCTCTTTCTGAATCTGAGAATAACGTTTTTCAGCTGTGTTTAGAGTGCGGGACGCGAACGAAATAGGACGCTCGCATCCATCCTTATCACTTTGCGATAATATCGCACCTAACCCATTAGGTGAAGCGTCCACCGTGAGTATTAACTTTGCCTTTGGGTCGAAATGCGTTAACACCCGATCCGACGTTAAATGTTTTTTTATTTCGACGAACGCTCTTTGATGTGCGTCAGCCCAGTGAAGGGACTTAAAATTTTGGACGCCTTAGGTACGAAATTACGGTAATAATTTATTTACTAATCCTAAAAATGATTGAAGTTTGCCTATATCTGTGGGCACTGGGGAATTCTCAATTGCTATTACTTTATCTGATGATTTTTTTAATCCGTCTTTGTTAATTACATACCCTAAATAATTGATTTAATTCTTAAAAAATTCGCACTTTTCTTTTTGCAAGGTTAGTCCCGCCTCTTGCAGCCTCTGTAACACTGCCGTTAACCGTTGTAAATGTAAACCCGGTCCATCGGCTGTGATAAGGACATCGTCTAAAAGACATAACATTCCGTCCATACCCGACAATACGTTTTCCATTGCGCGCTGAAAAATAGACGGTGCGCTGGTTAATCCCAAAACCATACGTGTATACTGAAACAATCCGCGGTGAGTATTTATGCATGTAATCTTTTGTGAGTCTTCGTCTAAAACAAATTGATTATAGGCCATGGACAAGTCTAACTTTGAGAACTGTTGACCTCCGTGCAATTTTGAAAACAGCTCGTGGACTGTAGGCAACGAGTATTGGTCTACAACTAATTGTTTATTTATGGTTACAGAATAGTCTGCACACAGCCTAACACTTCCATTGCGTTTTAATACTGGCACTACGGGTGATGCATACTCCGAGTGATCAACCTTTCTAAGTATCCCTAAGTTTACAAGGCGAACTATCTCTTTATCTACCTTGTCTCGCAATGCAAAAGCGATGGGACGCGCTTTGAAAAATATTGGCACTGCATCATCTTTTAAACGTAATTTGACCTCGAATTTGTTGAATTTACCTAACTTATCTGAAAATACGTCTCTGAATCTATTGTGCAAGTCATCGATTGTTTTTACTTCATTTTTTATGAAATTACAAGGTGCTAATTTTAACTATAAGGATAAAAAATTTCTTCCGAGCAATGGCGGGCCTTCGCTGCGTACCACGTAAGCATCTAGTGTGTGTGTGCTCAGCCTATAAGTGACCGGTAGCCGAATTATACCGAGACACACAATACTGCTACCCGTGTAGGTAAAAGGCCTTTTTTTAGGTGGTAACAAGGGCAAACTGCTAAAACATTTGTTGTATAAACTCGGAAATCACCGTTACCGTTGATAGTGGATCTGCAGATCCACTATCAATCTCAAATTTGATTTGTGAGCCGTATATGGACACGATTTCTGTCATGGGTTCTCCCAGCTCTGAGGTGATGTTACAACATAAAAACTCACCATCGTCGTCCGTCTCACTCACGTCACCGGTCACAACACACTACTTTGCACATTCTACGTAAGTGACCCTTTGTATTACACTTCCTACAAGAATAGTTTGCAAATCGGCACTGAGATGATGCATGGTTCTTTCGACCGCACACAGAACACTTCTCCATTACAGGTTCCTTATCAGAACTAGCACTCTTGCTCTGCACCTTGAACACTGAATGTTCTTGCTGTGTGATCGGCGTGGAAGCGCCGGTGGCGGCGCCTGCCCGCGCGCACCGGACGCTCTGCGCCAACTCCACTGCCTTTGCCAGGGTCAAGGTATCTGTGTCCTTGGTGAACAGTTTGTCCCTCTCGGGACCCGCCAACATGCCCATCACAAACCGGTCTCGCAATGCTTCCTCTACATTTGCGAACTTACAATGTTTCGTGAGGCCACGCAGTCTTGCCGCCCACTGCGCATGCGTCTCATCCGTTTGCTGCGTTGCCGCGTAAAATGCATAGCGCTCCCCGAATCCACACTTTGTCGGAGAAAAGTGAGTGTCCAGAAGCTTATAGATGTCTTCTACTGGCACCTCCTCCAGCTGTTTTGGCAAAGCCAAGTCGGCTGCGAGCTGGTAGGTGCCGTCCGCGAAAGCGCTCAGTAGGATTGCTCGCCGTCTTGAACCCGTTGCGTCGTTTTGTTCTGTAATATCGTTTGCCACGAACCATTGCCGCAGGCGACTTTTGTACGCCTGCCACTCGTGCATTGTGTGGTCGAAATTACTTATTATTCCAAAACTAAACTGAGCCATCGTGATATTATAGCGTGGGCCGCTCTCGTCGCCACTGTTGGATATGGGACATAAAGACACAAGTAAAACTACAGCGAGCTGTGAACGCACCAACGCTTTATTTCCAACACGCGTGCGCGAGACCGCGGCGGGGGGCGCGGGGTGCCGGCGGCGGTGGGGCGCATGCGCGGCGTCGTTTGCGCAGGCAGCCTGCATGGCCGCGCATCGCTACACACATACATCTATGCTTGTACACAACACCTACTTTGTTAAAGCTAGGTAAAGATTTATGAATTCGTGAATTGAATTGTTTATATACTTAGAATAGCTGTAGCATGCCCCGTTTTTCGGCGCTCATGGTGGTCCTGCTGAAGGGAGCGTGACTACCGCAGGACCACCTTCAAAGTCGATTATCTCGAAAACTACTAAGGCACCAATTCTGTTGTTCGAGCACTAATTAGCACCAATTGAGCACTAACTATTTCCCAAATATGGTAGCGATTGGCGTTGTGGTCCGGCGGTAGTCACGGACATCATATTCCTCTGACATCGCCCCCTCCCACCTCACACAATTCTTTTGATGCCCATACCAGAACCGAAATAAGCCGGTAACTTCATTCGGTAAGTTAATCTGGTCTAACTTATTCCACAGGACATCTTAATGGACTAAATCAAAAGCCTTGGAGAGGTCCAGGAAGCATGCGTACACCGGCGTGTTCCTCTTCGTATAATAGTTGACGGTGTGCTTAAGGCACAGTATCGCGCTCTCCGTTGATAGCTGCGGACGAAACCCAAACTGGTTGTCGTGGAGAGTTACGTTATTGTTCAGGGGGCCTAAAATGGACGCTTTGGCAGAATCATATTATGATCTGCGTACAATTCATACATCCCGCAATTCATCGGTTTGACAGCTGCTATTTGACATTATACTTCAGTTTATCAATTCGTAATTTGTGGACCATTTTACGAAATTCCATACAAAACTGTCAAACAGATGAATTGCGGGTTATGAATTGTACGCAGATCTTATTATGATTCGGCCAAAGCGTCCATTTTAGGCCCCCTGCTGTAGATTAAGCAGACCATCAAAGACTTTAGCCGTTGTGGTAGCGAGAAAGATAGGCCTGTAGTTATTGGTATCAGCTAAGTTTCCGTCTTATTTTTAACTACCGGCACTACCACGGTTTTCATAAAATCATCCGGCAAGTAGCAGTGGCTCATACACAGGGAGTAAACCATTGCTAATACTCGCGAGATGTGAGGTCCAGCATGCAGGAAGTGCTCAATACTGAGTCCATCATGACCCGGAGATTTTCCTAGAGTCATGTGCCTTATGACACTAGCTACCTCTTTCGCACTAAATCTTCTTCCGACAGCATGGCCACTCCTGCCAGTATTGAGCACCTCACTGTCTGGACCACGCGGCGAATTAACAGCAAAATGCTCTTTAAAAAGATTGGCAATGCCCTTAGGATCACTCACCCCGTCGACGCTCGCTGGAACTCCAGGTCGTACGTTGATTTTGGCAGTGCTCTGCCAGAAGCCACGGAAGTCACCTTCACGGTGTTTATCGGCGAGGGCATCCATTCTAATCTGATCTTGGTGATCTGGACACCACTTCAATCTTGATTTGAATACCCGTCTGCTATCACACATATCATTATAGACAGAACCAGACCTGGGCCTACCGCACAAGTCCCAAAATCAAAAGTCATTTATTCAAACTAGGCTGAGGATCAGCACTTTTCGAACGTCAAAGTCGTCGAACGTCCCATTCCATAAACCTAGACCTGGCGTCCCTATGAGCACCGGCGACATGTCTGTTCCACCCAATTACGCGTGAGCCCATCGTACGCCGCCTGGCCCCCCCTCGGCCCTCCTCCGTTGATACCTTTGCCGCAGTGCGGAGAGCTATTTGGTGAAAACATTTAAAAATAAACTTAATAAAAAAAATGAAACCATTGAATTTAATTTTAAAATTTAGTTTGCTATTTTATGAACTAAAACAACCTTTTTCGACTGCTTTTTGTCTAAGCTATCTCAATATTATGTTTTTCGTTTTTTTCTCCTGATGAGTAAAATACCCTATTTCTTTAGAAAATAGGGTAAGTACTTAAATAAAATTAATTTTTCGTGTTTTTATAATTTGAAATTATTATTTTTTTGTCTCAAAGCTAACAGGAAAATATTATTGTTGTTTTATTGGTATCAATCAAATCTAATCTAGGCAAACTCTTTAGATTTCTGAAATACCTATAGTAAAACCAGGGCTAAGTGGATAAAAAAAGCTTGTAAGAGACAAAATAATTGGGAAAAATTCCGAATGAATATTGATAAAAAAAAATCGATGGTACGGACTTCTCTTTCCGAGCGAGACGTTTATGTTTTTTTTGCAGCAGGCTTAGCATGGCGTTTTCGATCTCTACTCTACTATAGAATAGACATCGCTTGTCTACACTTCTCGTTATCTCTTCTTCGCGAGCACGAGGACACACCTAGACTCGGGTTTCTTCGTAGACAGTGACTTGTCCATAGCAACGGGGTATTCGCTAGTGGTGTGTATTACTACCCAATTTTACCGTACTTTTGCGTTTCGTTCTCAAACAAATCTATGAAGCAAAGTGTTTTTAACGAATATTTCTTCAATTACAAAACGCAAATGGTCAAGGGGGATGCGCTGAGTAGCCCGCGAAATTCAAATTTTCGAACGTTTTTTGAATTCTAAGGATTTTTTGAAGAGAGTTAGTTGTTTTGCCGATTCTAATGATTATAATTCTGTAAAGCAATATTTTTTACGGCCGCGAATCATATTTAAATCAATTTATAACGTGTTACTGACTTGCAAATTGCAAAAAACGTAATAAAATTTGAATTTCACGGGCTACCTTAGCGCCTCCCTCTCTCTCTTTTCTCCCGCTCTCCCTTTTAAAAATATTGTTAAATGGCTGTAGCCAATGACGTATTATAGGTAATACATCATTGGCTGTGGCGCCACTAAATTTTAAAACTCATTTGTATTGCATACACAGAACACTATATAATATTGGTAATTGCATAAAATGTACAGGCATTATTTAAATAAAGAGCCATAATTATACTATTTTGATGGCGTCACGCAAGAAGTATCCTTTAAGGGTACTGCAGACTGGTCGCGCTATCACGTCGCGCCTGTCTGCAGGAGCCCTTGTTTTTACTAGGTACTAACATTGTTATTGTATTGTTGTTTATCGATATTTTATTTATTAGTAGGTAAATGCTCCATTTAAAACTGAGTGTGTAAGATTTAGTAAATGAAAATAATAATCACTACATAGTAAAGGCTTCTACAGACCAGCGCGACTCGCGACGCGACACAAAGGCACCGCTCGTCACGCGACGTGCGGGGCCTTTGTGTCGCGCCAGTATGTAGAAGCCTTAATGCAACGCGGGCGAGGCCGCAGGCGGCAGCTAGTACTTCATAAATAAATAATTTAGTGTTCAATGAGGAGATTTTGGCTCATAGTCAGATGTTTTATATTCCCTGTGAATGTAGGTATCTAATAAATCAAAGTTAAGGGACAACATAGTGTAAAAACTATAGGATACTTATATTGTTGTTCTTATTTTATTGTTCATTCCAAAAATCTATTATTTATTTTGGGCGACAGGTCCTAGCCGAGTTCTTCGCATAAACATTGATTGCACTATCTCCTTGCTTATTTTATAATTCTACAGAACTCACTTCCCGTGAGATCAAAGGCTCCCAAACAAGCAAAGCAAGCTCGCTAATAGTATTTCTTTCCCATCTTCGCTGAAGTTTTTCTATAAAAAAACTTAAATAAAAAGCGCAATTTGAACCCAACATGTTAATTTCAGCTTAATACATGATAAAAGTAAAAAAGCACCGCCTATACTCGAATTAACGAAAAAACAACTAACGAATCGTTGTCTAGGTCATTTTATATGTAGACTATTTCGGAAGAAAGGTTTCTATCCCAAGCTGTCAACACCGGAGAAAGATTGTACGCCGTGCTCGACGTTGTAGACAGTTGTCTAGGGTAGAGAAGACAAGTCTCTTCACATTTGGTTTTGTAATCGCCGTGCTACAGACAGTAGAAAACTTTCTGTTGTCTACACTGAAACGTCATTTTTGTCTATTCTTCCGTCGACAAAACGCGTAGAGAGGGTTCTCGTGCTAAGCCTGCTGTACAGTAGCTGCGTCCCCCGCTAAAAGTGAAAGACTTGTCATTATTGTGCCTAAGCCTTCTCCAGAGAAAAAATGAGCCGTCACGGGACGACTGGTAGATGTGAAACATCGCACTACACACTCAAACTCAAAGCATTTAATAACCAAATATAGGCAGTTTTGAATTATCAAAGAGTCGGTCAGTTAGTCAGAAAGTTGAAGCTATTTGCCCATTCCAAAACGTAGATCTCTATGGAGAAAAACAGGCAAGAAATTCCCAAGGACACTCATAAATCAAGATATTACTAAATCCTGGGTACATTATTCTTGTCGCTTCTATATGTGAGAACAATGTAAAAATATAAATTATTTAAAAACAATACAAAATATAAGATAAAAGATTACAACTACGCCCTGGCAGTTAAGAGGTGACCAGTCTCTGGTCTCTACTGACAGCGCCCGTTGACTAACATGATTACTATTATCTATAGACTGTATAGTAGCGAGGCCGTTGATAGCCACGCGGCATGCGTCGCCCCGCCAGCAATCGGTTTTACGTGCGCATATAGATGTTTCACATCAAAATAATACTCTGCCAACGATGTAACACCCAACCAGCAATGGGAACTTACTGAGAGTAGGGCATAGATTAATGAGTAGGGTACTGACAGCGGTTGTTTTATAATTTGTGGTTGACAGCGGTTTTGTATTTGTGGTTGTTGTGCTTGAGTACTAATTCTTAGGGTATATTATGTGTTCTGTGACTACTTCTGAGTTCTTGGCGGGAAAGTGAAGCGTCATGTTCAGCAGTTTGTTTAATTTTCCAAAATTTGTGTTTAGCCGAATATTAATGAATAATAATGGTAGATTATTAACCATTAAGTGTTTGTGAACGTGCATTATTGTAGGCAAATGAAACAAAACAGTGCAACTTGGCAAGTTTTCTCAACAAGAAGTCCGCGTGAGGTCTAAGTAAAGTGCCACATCTTTACTGAAACTCAAGGGGAGCGGGCGGGGATATCATCATCATGCATTGAAAATTCATTTCAACAAGTTTTGTAACTAAATAAAGACTTGGCTAAAAGGTCCCACCAGCCAGGCCATTAAAATATTATTTAAAAAAACTTTTTACAAAAAAACAACCGACTTCCAAAAAAAACACTACAAAGTGAAAAATAACCTTAATTTCGGAAGTCGCTGTCTTTGGATCTATTTTAGTTTTTTGCCACCGAAAAAGTTTTTTATTTTTCACTTTTTAGTGGGTCAGTTTGCAATTTATATAAGTTACTTACAATAGCATAATGTCAACTGCTCATCACCTTTAACAAAATATTGTTATTCCCGATGCAAGGGCGTTAATAGTTGAGGAACTGATGGTGACTTCACCATATGCATTGTGGCGAGCATAAAAGTGTCTAATCGAATCACAACAGTGAAATACTTACTATTAAGTAGTTCCGGTGGCCATCTGTGGTCTTCATCATCAGTTCCACTTCACCAAATGGTGCGTTCCGAGTGCAAAAGCATAAGTTAATATAAAAAATATTGAAATAGATATAGGCGTGCCTATAAAATTTGAGGATTGCCCTCGATTTCCATGGGATCCCCTCATCAGATTCTGACTTGGCGACAATAGGAACACCTCGAGAGTATACCCTTTAAAAAAAAAAAGATTTTCAAAATCGGTCCACATTTTGACAAAGCAATCGGTGAACAAACAAAAAAAAAAAAACAGCCGGACATATATAACCTCCTCCTTTTTGGAAGTCGGTAAAAAAAAGTACTACTTCTGTGCACCGTATCACAGATAACTATAAACTAAGAGACCGTATTAAGGCTTCTACATACCAGCGCGACTTGTCGCGCGACGCGAAACGGCACAAAGGCCCCGCGTGTCGCGGGACGGGCGGTGCCTTTGTGTCGCGTCGCGTCGCGCGACAAGTCGCCCCGGTATGTAGAAGCCTTTACAGAACGTCACTCAATACTCAAGACTTATATAAAACTAGTTTCAACCAATGAAAAAAGTTTATTATTGATTCATAAACAAGTGTTACAATTTGGGTATGACACTGGATCCCGCACTAGGATACCCTGTGTCGCAGGATCCAGTCTCTTTCGACAGATTAAATGAAATACAAAAGATAGGTTAGCAAATGTAACCGGTTTCAGTATAATTAATGAAACTTAGGACTTAAAAAAGGTGACCAAATTTATGTGTGTATGTGATGAGTGTAAGTATGTAAGTGATGAGTGTGAATGTGATGAGTGTATGTATGCATGTGATGAGTGTTAGTGTGATGAATACTTTAACAATTGAAAGATAAAAGATTTTCCGTTTCAGCATAATTAAGCCCAAGAAGCCAGTCCCGAACCTGATTTCTGCACCCAAACCTTGTAAAGGGGAAGATTTTAAGCTTATTGTTAACTTTTTCATACAGGTATGGTCCAATACGAGAGAAAGCCTTATTGCCAAATAGGAACCCAGCATGAGCCCACATTACCTGTTCACAGCATTCCACCATCAGTTATAGGTTGTGCACCAGCTGTGGCGCAGCAAAGTTGTCACACTTCCGTCGCGGCTCGTGTTCGAAGCGCGGCGCTGCGGCTCGCAGTGCGTGGTAGCCGCTCAGTACTCGCTTCTGTTTGCAGCACACTTTTTTTTTTTTTTTTTTGGTGGGAAATTATCAAATAACTTCTCCCGCTCTGGGCGGAGCGGGAGGGCGTGTCAGACTTTAATGACTAAAACCCACCCGTATTCCTTCATTTGCCTGTGTGCCAGGGCCACGATATCCCTTTCGGACAAACTCGCAACCCTGGCAGGCATTGGCCCTAGCGGAGCCCGTCAGTTGGTGCTGACAACTCTTTGAGGCGCGCGTGGAATACGACGCGCCGTCGACCCGGGCCTGGTCGTTATCGGATGGTGAGCTACCCATCGCTCACCGTCCGCAGGCCCACGCCTACGGTGGCCGGAAATCGGCTTGCGACTCCCGACGCCCGGGGCGTCTCCTGCGGCGACTAGGGGCGCGAGGGCGCGAACCTTGCCTCTCCCTCACGCGTTCCGCCTCCTCCTTCGCAAGCATTACTAATTGGCAGAAGGAGGTGACGGCCTCCCACGCACTCTCGCTCCGAACCATGGCCTGAACCAGGGCCGGACGCGAGAGATCGCCGCCGCCGATCGCCTCCGTGAGGACACGGCGGTGCTCCGCCCAAGCTGGGCAGACCTCCACCGTATGCTCCAGCGTGTCCTCCGGGCGATCCACACAGTGGTGACACCCGGGCGTTTCCTCCCGCTTTATCCTGAACAGGAACCTCCCAAAACAACCATGTCCGGTGAGGACCTGTGTCAGGCGGAAGGTGAGGACGCCGTGGCGCCTCTCTAGCCACTCCTCAAAGAGGAGACTTATCGCCACAATTGTGGCGTGCCCAGCGCTGGGTTGCGACAATCGCACTCTCCATGCCGCCATAAAAGTTTGCAGCACACTGTGTTCCACTTAGGATTTCTACGTGTGCGCTGATCCGCTACCACTGTGGCAACTGCTGTTTTATGAAATATATGTAGCACTGATAAAATGTAAAGTTGGCGCACCGTAAGCACTCTCGTCTCTTGGTATAACATATTAGTGGGGTATCGGATTCCTAATCCATGGGATAGCTCTTTGTGCACGTTCCGCAGTAATAAGATAACTTTTCCCAGCGAAACCCCAAGATATTATGCAGTAACCAAGCAAAGACTGACATAAAGCCAGGTAGGTCATCCTGAGTGTATCTTTGTCAGCTATAGATCGAAGTATCTTAAATATGTACAAAAGCTTCCTTACGCGCGAAGTAACCGATTGGATTTTCTTTCCCCATGTTAGGTGCTGGTCTATGCAAATACCAAGATACTTGCTGCTATTAACATGTTCAAAAACGGGGCAACTGCAGCAGCCCCCTATACTGTAACTGCACTGGTGGGATTTGAGTGAAAGATGTTTAGGAGCAGCTGTTTTTATGCTTACAGAAAAATTAACTACCTTGGTTTTTTGAACATTAAGGGTGAGCAGATTGTGTTGAAGCCAACCGGTTACCTTCTGCATTCCAGCCTCTGCGGCACTATAGGTTTCCCTCCAAGAGTCTCCATGGAAAATAATAGCTGTGTCGTCAGCGTACGCAGATATTTGCTCGTTATCCAAATTGAGTGAGCATAGACCATCAACGTACAGAAGAAACAAGGTGGGCCAAGTACACTACCTTGAGGCACTCCATATTCCACTTTCGCAAATGTACTCTGGAAGTTACTCAGGCAAACCCTCTGTTTACGTTCGGAAAGATAGGAGGTAAACCATTCCAATGCAATGCCCCTGATACCTAAGCGTTCCATTTTCTTTATTAGTATGGGCCTTGACACGGTATCAAAGGCCTTGGCAAGATCAAGGAAGACACCAGCACACTTTTTGCCTTTGTCAAGGTCATCAATGACATGATCCACCAACTTAGAGACTGCATCCTCCGTTGATCTGCCATTCCGAAAGCCATAGTGGTTGGCCGATAGCAGTTGCTTCCTTTCTAAGTACGCCAATAGTCTTATGTTCACCAGCTTCTCCAGAATTTTGAACAAAGACGTAAGAAGAGATATAGGCCTGTAATTGGATGGGACTGATGCGTGTCCAGCTTTGTAGATCGGACAGATATTAGCTGTTTTCAACTGGACTGGAACCACTCCCGACGACATACTGAGATTGCATATGTGTGAGATGGTGCCGGCTAGACAATGCTGAGCTAGCTTAAAAACGCGATTCGGAATACCATCCCAGCCAGGAGCGGAATCATTTTTAAGGTTGCCTATAAGTATACAAATAACTTCTGATTCGTCGGTTGGAGTCATGAAGAAGGAGTGTGACAGAGAAGGGTCAGTATTATCCAGCGCGAGTGCTAAATTTGCTAGTTCTATCTCCGTTGTTTTGAGTTGAATCAAGGACTGCTCGGCAAGTTGTATCCCCACATCAGCAAAAAAAGTATTGGCCATATTCAGCGAGACTACCGGATCAGGATTTGCATTGAGTAAAGTTAAACTGTTTGATTTTTTTGTCGTAAAGTTACATATTGTTTTAATTGCTGCCCAGGTTCTTTTGGTATCTGCTTTAGAACTGTCCAGGAGGCTTTTATCATAGGCATTTCTTAGATTTTTTATAATATTATTACAGTGGTTTAGATAAGTTTTATATTTTTGTTGCAGAGCGTAATTGTCTCTATTTTCGTCTTTTTTTTTTCCGTATACATTTCAGCAGATTTTCTTCTAATCGTTTTAGAATTGCGAATAATTACTTTTTTGGTGTGTCGATTTATGATGCATCGTAGATTATCAGTAAAAATATTCACTACTGCATTCATGTCATCGGACTTTAAAACAGGATTCCAATCTGTATGTTCGATCTCGTTAATAATGTTAGGGTAGTCCAACTTAATCTTAGTTTGCTCAGAGATAGATATTCGACTGGATGGCTCTCTACTAATTCACATCAGCACTGTATCATGATCTGTGAGAAATGATTGACATACGATATTTTTTGTGGATTTTCTTGTCTTTATCAATGCATGGTCAAGGCAAGAAGTTTCGCGTGTTTGATATTGGTGCCCGGGATAGAAACCGTAGTATCCGGTAGTGTCAAGATATTGACTGGCTCGTTTGTCTTCTGTACCAATTTTAATATCGATATTTATGTCCCCTATAATTGCCATCGATGATGTATTGTTGGAGCTGAGGAGAGTTTCTAAAGATTCGCAAAAATTAGTAATGTTGTAGACTGAGGGCGATCTGTAGATAGCAAAAATGGTAAACTCCGTACCAACACTAATAACTAAGCAGTTTGCATCCTTAAAAGGTGGCTCGAGTATGGTGACATTAAGTTCCGATTTATAAAAAATTGCCAAACCGTCGTTTTGATTTAAATAATAATGAGAATAATGGCATTCGTAGCCATTCAATTGAACTTTTGGGGTATGTTCATGCAATCTACATTCAGTCAGTATGATATTATCAGGTAAGAAATTTAGCCGAGACAGAAAAACCGTGAAATTATCAAAGTTTTTCATTATACTCCGTATATTTTGGCTAAATAAGGTTAACTGGTTTTTAACGTCACAAAAATCATTCGCACATTGTTCTTATTATGTTTAGTACTAATAAATATTTCGGTACTGTCGATGTCATCAATTATGTTAATTTGATTAGCCATTTTCAAAATAAGGTAATTTTATTGTTATGTTGTAAGTTCTTGATTTATGTGGGTAGACGTTTTTAATTGCGAAATGAATTAGGTGTGAATTACATTTACATTTCAAACATGTTTGTGTGTTGGAATAGTTAGTTGGTTTTGTGGAGTTTTGTGATTTTGTGTAGTTTTGTTATTTTGTGTAGTTTTGTGGTTTTGCGCGATTTGGGGTGCTAAATAAAAATAATATTATTAGTGAATAGTGGCGCTTAAGAATCATGTGTGTAAATGTTATTTTAGTCACCTTCAAGTAAAATTTAAGACAGAAAAAAATATTTACATAACAAAAGTTAGGGTTTGTTACATTAAAAAAGTAAAAACAAAGATTAAGCAAACTAGACAAATGCGATAACAAAAGACTACAACTAGGTACCACGCAACTGCACGAGAGTATTCTCATTTTTGACCAGTACATACTTAGCACCCTCCTCTTTACGTAGAAATATTCTGCCGTTCGCAATCCAGCAAAAGCGATATTTTTCAGCAGCAGCGAGGTCTCGAGCAAGAAAATGCAACTGCCTTGCTTTATTCGTGAGATGTTCAGAAAAATAGAGGGGTGATATTGTGCCAGCGAGCCCCAAGTGAGAGGTATTAAGCCGACATGTACATGTTCAGAATTGTACAGTTTCGTACTCCTAAGGAATTTTTCCTTCTCGAAAATGTTAGAAAACTCCACCACGAGTGTCGATGTAGTGGCACTCGCTTTGTAAGGGATACGATATACATTCTTTATTTCATTGACAGATTCCATGCTAATTGACTTCATGAGGCTGATAGCTTGTTTTAGTAGGACTGCCTTATTTTCCTTTTTAACAATCGGAATGCCTCTAATCTCAACGGAGGTTTTCTTAATGAAACGCTCTAGGTTTTCCGACCTTTCCTCAATATCGGTGATGCAGATCCGTGTAGTGACAATCTCTTTCTCAAGTTCGCAAATTTTAGCTTCAGAATCAACAATTTGATTTTTCAAAAAACCGAGTGTCTTTTCTATCTCAACGTTAGACGAAATAATGTATTTTGCTGTGTGATGTTAATTAAACTCTTTTCTACACTATCCAGCCGTGTTATCAGTGGAGTTATCATTACTGTAAGCATTTCCGTGATATCCAACTTGAATTGTTCAAATTTGTCAGTTACCACGCCATCTTCCAAGCACGCCCTTCTGATTTTAGGCCTTACGGTGACGTTCAGGCTAGGGGTGGAAGGTGCATGCCCTGCTTCATTTAATCGAGAGCCCGAGGCAGTAAGACCTTTTTTAGGTGTGCGCTCCATTGTCCTTAGTTAGTAATGTGGGTATATACTAATAAAAACTCACAGTTGCGGCGCAAAGCGATAGTTAAGCGCAGATAACTTGAACTTTGTACTCCAGCCAACGCGGTGACGTAGCAGCAGAATACAACAAGGAAACCCAGCTGAGCGTGTGTGCGTTCAGTGCGTGTGGCAATTATGGGCTCTTTCTTGCGGCTCGAGGTTCGGGGGGCTTCTGACGCAGTGGCAGGAGCTACGCGGCGCAATGTTTCTACAATTGTCTCACTTATCTAACTGTAATTAGGAACTACTTTCGCAGTTAGAGTATCATTTAGTTAACTTAGAAATTGGTCAACACGTCTGCACTGGACAACGGTTCGGACGAAAAAGGAAAAATGAAATTACTTGAATCTAGTTTGTAATGCTTGAGTGTTGAACTGTTGAGTGAGGTTCTGTAATACGGGCTTTTGTGATTTATGTAGTACTTGTGCTTCAATCTTCAATCTGAGGCTGCATTCTGACCATAATCGCTGTAATCGATTTTAGCGCGTTCCCTATTACCGTTTAGCGCGCTAAAATCGATTACAGCGAATATGGTCATAATTCGGAATGCAGCCACTGTGTGCTTTGCTTGTGACAATGACTGTCAGTGAACTGTCAGTTGCTGTAAGTGTGTGGGTGGTCATAGTTTTTCGAATTACAAACAATTTTCCTGAATTGAAAATCTTGAAATTGTATGACTTCCTTCAAGTAGCACGAAGTGATGGTTAAGGTAGAAGAGACGAGTATTTAGTGTTTACTAAAAGTAATATGGGTAATCAGTAAATGGAATTGGGGGAACACGAACACAAAAAAACCTCGGTATTGTGTTGTTTTTATTTTTAATCCCAGTTCTTTCTATTGAGTAGAGAATATCAATATGAATGAAAGCGACGATAATAACTGTCGTAAAATTGGTAAGTATTTTCAGATAACTGTTGTAACAAAAAAAAATCTAAGTAAATAATTTCTGTAACTTGAGTCAGCAAAACCGATTGACACACATTTACTAGTTTCTAATCTGTGAAAACATATTCGCAAAAAAAAATGTGGTCCAGCTTTAAAATCACTTAATCCTGAACAAACCTTTACTAGTATTAAGATGGCCCTCTGACCCACTGACCTAGCATTGTGTGGTTTTAGTTAATGAGAGTCAAGCAGACCCCTCGTCTATAAGAATTTCCTCGTCTATAAGAATTGACACAAAAGTGATCATTCCTCTGTCCATCTAGTAAGATTAAAGGTAGTTACAGTTCTTATTTTCTGAGGAAAAGCTACTGGTGTGTGAGAAGGGAAGTTGTGTTGTGATTTCTATGAGTATGTCTCACTATTTTATAGAATGAACCCAGGCGAGAGGGGTTTTCCAATTTTATCTTTAGGTGAGAGGTTAAGTTTATTTTTATTTTACAGAATTGGATTGTGCTGTGTGTTTACAAAAATGTAACCATCCAACACAGTTACCATGTGGACATGTCTTTTGTTTCCTCTGTGTGAAGGTAAATATTGAAACTATTTATTAGAGTTATTGCTGATTCGTCACTGTTCCAATTTGTCATTAAAAAAAAACTTTATTTTATTTCACATAAACCTACATGGGCACATGAAACGTTAGAAGCTAGGTGCATGGTTCCAATTGGTTGTTTCCTATGGAGAAGAGCCGGCGAGAAACTCAAAGGTTACTCTTTTAGAAAAAAATGTCACAGACATTGGACAATGTTTTCAAATTGCCAAAAAATCAAAACATCTATGGGGCTACAAGGCCTATATAGATATTTTTTAATGTGAATTTTGTTAGTTTTGTTTGTACTATATAAAATATTTTTCTTTTTTTCATTCAAAATAGAAGAGAATCTTATGTAAGTATAAAATAAATAAAATAATAAAAATAACTATTTAAAACAAAACAAATGACATGGTTGTCATTACAACTTTAACAAATCAGTGGATAACAAGTCGACAAAACCAGTAATGAAGATTTGTAGTTAGAATAGTTGTATTATGTCAAGATTTTATCCTAGAAGCTATGTAAAGAAAAAAAAAACAATTTGGGAGCAGATAGTGGACATTTACCTAATTATGCCGTTAATGGGGTACCAGGGAAGCCACATGTGTTGAGGGTATTATTGCCAAACATCTTTGTCTTCCACATAGTCTTTAATTTTGTAATATGCTTTTTTGTTAGGGACTTCTTTGATGTGAGTTTTGAACTTTCCATCGCTAAGTTCAGTAACCGACTCACAGTGTCGTAAGATCACGGTTTTTGTGTCATTGTGTTTTTATTGAATTAATCAATAGAGTCTACAATTCTGAGGATTAGAGTAAAACTCCGGGTTCGCTCAGACTTTTACTTTTTTTTTTTTAATGCAAAGTTTCGGAATATCCGACAATTGATAAACGAAAAAAAAATCATTATTATTTAACAGAAGTAATTATTCCAGAATTTATTTATTCTATCGAAAAAAGGTATAATAGCCGACCCTTCCACCAATTCCTGTAGCTTTAATATGAATGGGTCGAGAGATATGATTTTTTTCTCATTTATCGTTTTCATTTTTTTTTTCATCTAAACCGCCGTAGTAGGTGGTCATTCCTCCATCAAAAAATTGCTGATACTTTCTATTATGTGTTTAAGTGTGTTTCTGTTATGTGAGTATTAATTCCAAAACCAAACTCATTGGTTTCCAGGAGTTATTGGAAATTCAAAATTTTCCTTAGGGTTGTCACTTTCAAGTATCCGAAAAAAAAACAACAAGAATATAATATTTTATTTGAAAAAAAAGGTGTTTCTAATGGAGTTGGCTATTTGAAAGGAAAATGTAATGAATTTGTAAAATATTATATGAGCTAACCGAACTAAAATTCATCTTCATTGTTAGTTACAATTAATTCAACATGCAATCAATAAAATTGATTACCGGTCAGGCCCTACTGGCACCTAAAAGATGCCGGAAGTAGTTTCCCGTATTAATGCTCACCCTAAGGGTCTCCGCACACGAGCGTTAATCGCTGAGCGATTTTTTTGTCGCCGATAATGGATCGTATGGAGTTCAATGCAGTAACGATCCAGCGATTTTATTCATGAGCGACTTTTAGTAGCACGAAGGGTGCTACTAAAAGTCGCTCATGAATAAAATCGCTGGATTCCGGGCGTAGCGATTGTCGCTGCAGAATGGAACGTATGGAAATGTACTAGCTAACGCACAGGGTCATCGACAATCGCCCGCGTACTCTTTGCTAAGAAATGATGTTGCGTCATTGCTTACCGATGGATATCGATATCGGAGTTTTTATCGAAGAAGTCGAAAAGCGGCCAGGTATACAACATTAGTTTTTGTTTATACTAAACCTCTTAAGGGGTCATTGTACTCATCATTATGAACAACTTTTACTATGGGACCACCCTTGAAATCGCGAAAAAAAAATCAGCTGTTGCCTACATTTAAGTTCGCTGAACTCGTCAAAATGTAGGGAACAGCTGATATTTTTTTCGCGATTTCAACTTTGGTCCCATAGTAAAAGTTGTTCATAATGATGAATACAATGACCCCTTAAGGGGTTTAGTATAACAAAAACTAATGTTGTATACGACACACGGACACAGGATCACCAGAGTATCATAATTAGCAATATAAAGAGAATGGCATGGGAAGAAATATGCTTAACATTAAATAGTAGATGGGAACTACTTATTGATTTCGGTTGAACATGACCTATTCTACAAAGAAGGAAATTGACTTTTGGGTAAAACATCGTCGTAAAAAAGTACGTAGATATCCCTACCTACTTACTTAATTACATTTTTTTCCATTAGGTAGGTACATCGTAAAGCAAAAACATTTCTACAGTACTTCGTAAAAATGTTGCAGAGGTGTGGTCGATTTTGTGCGGATTTCTGTCTTTCTGGGTAGAACCTTGCAACTCAAATTTCGAGCACTTCCCGATTAGTTATCCGGCTGAAACTTTCAGGGTATCTCCCAACTCGATGGCAATGCATTCTAAATCCATATATTAGCATGCAATGCGGACCTAACCTCAAAAAAAACATAAAAACCGTTATATCTTGTAAAGGAGGCGAGATAGAGCAATAATAACACTTTTTTGCGGCTTCTTAAAGGGGTTCACTTAATCATGACACACCGATTGAGAGGTACGCAAACCTGAAAACATAACCTAAATTTTTAATTTTTTGCCTTTAATCGACCTTCGCCGCTTTAATGCAGACCGCAATAAGGACGCGATAGAGCGAAATAAGGGCTCCAAGGTCTTTTCAAGAGATCTGTCTATTGGGCAGAGCCAGCTTGCAAAACTGAAGACCGATGACGGCAGGATCGTATCCGCCAAACCTGAGCTGTTGGGAGAGATCGAGAGATTCTATGGGCAGTTATACACATCAACATATAACCCCGGTACGAATCTGGCAAATGACCCAAGAGCTAGATTGACCCGACATTACCAAAAAACCAACGCCAATACAAAAAGCGGATATCTCCTTTCCAATAACTCCTGGAAACCAATGAGTTAGGTTTTGGAAATAATACTACACATAATAGAAAGTATCAGCATTTTTTTAAATGTAGGAATGACCACCTACTACGGCGGTTTAGATGAATAAAAAAATGAAAACGAAAAATTCGAAAAAAAATCATATCTCTCGACCCATTTATACTAAAGCTACAGGAATTGGTGGAAGGGTCGGCTATTATACCTTTTTTCGATAGAATAAATAAATTCTGGAATAATTACTTCCGTTAAATTTTACATTTTTTTTTTTAAAGTACAAGTCTGAGCGAACCCGAAGTTTTACTCTAATCCTCAGAATTGTAGACTCTATCGACTAATTCAATAAAAACACGATGACACAAAAACCGGGATCTTACCACACTGTGCGACTTTGGCAAATGTTATAAAAGCGAATACTGTTTATTAGAAATGACTTACTTACTTGTTTCAGTCAATCTAAATTTAGGTAACATAATTTCATGTTTCTTTGTTCTATGTTAGAGGGTTTGGTTTCCGCACTTAGTCCTTCTGTTGGACCATTGTGCATGCGAAGTGTTTGTTTAGCGAGCAGAGTCCCGTAATGGTCCCCGTCACCAAGCACAGGTTATTCTTGTCCAGGCGTAATAAACGCCTGATAACCTGGCTTTCCTGGACTACCTGCAGCCTGGTTTCGAGGGCCACCAGTTCTCCGCGTTATGTGAGGGTGAACTTCTGTCACCTGCGTAGCTGGTTGACCGTGCGTGGGCCATGGCGGTCATCAGTGGTTTATTCCAACCAGCCCACCTCCCTCCAGAAGCTGATTAGGTCTTCTGGTCTGCATAGGATATCTG
This sequence comes from Tiliacea aurago, assembly GCA_948098905.1. Taxonomy (NCBI): domain Eukaryota; kingdom Metazoa; phylum Arthropoda; class Insecta; order Lepidoptera; family Noctuidae; genus Tiliacea; species Tiliacea aurago. The sequence goes on from OX402590.1 coordinate 12,372,391, forward strand.
TGAAGGACCTGGGTGACCCGAGGGTTTTTGTTCTGATCTGGGTGACGCCTGTGCAGTCAAAGAGCACATGCACAACGGTTTCTTCAGCCTCCATGCAAGCCCTGCACAGAGGGCTGTCCGTTATGCATATTGTGTGGAAGTGTTTGTTTAGTGAGCAGTGTCCCGTGATGGTCCCCGTCACCAGGCGCAGGCCGTTCCTGTCCAGGCGTAGTAAACGCCTGGTTAGCCTGCCATCTAAGAATGGCATGGCCTCCCTGGATTGCCTGCATCCCGGTGTCGACGTCCACCAGTTCTCCGCTTGTGTGCGGGTAAACTCCTGTAGCCACCTGCGTAGCTGGTTAAAGGGGATGGGTACGATAGGTTCAGGTCCACAGACTGACGCGCTGGATGCTCTCCTAGCTAGTTCGTGAGCTGCGTTACTTAGTGATCCGCTGCGTCCTTTTATCCATTGTAGTGTCACTGTGTTACGGTTGCACACCGTCACCCGCTCCAGTGCATTGTGACATTCTAGTGTTAGTCTGGAGGTAGTCTAATTTTTCTCTAGGGATTGCAGAACTGAGGCACTGTATACGTATACGGGTGTCCGTAACTTTCCTGGCTTCTATGGCGTAAGCCGCTTGTGTAATGCCCACACATCACACATTCCGCCTGGTAGACGGTGTTGAACATTCCCAGCGGGCTGGATATATTTATGTTAAAATCGTGTGAGAAGACTCCGACTCCGGTTCCGGAGTTCGTCTTTGATCCGTCGGTGTATACTCTCATCTCTTTAGGGCTTGAGTAGTCACACCGTTCTTCTGTGAGTATAACGTTGTAGTGCTTCTGAAAGAAGTGTAATTTCGGGGCTTTGTCGCAGGATAATGCCATCATCGGTTGTTGTTTGATTGCATCTTCCTTTATGCGTGTGTGCTTGACCCTAGAGTCTTTGCTCAGGGTTCCCGATATGTAGAGCCTGAAGGCGGCCAGGGCTGCCTCCTCTCGTACGATGAGGTGTAGAGGGGGTAGTCCTAGCATTACTTGTAGTGCGGCAGTGGGTGCAGTCCTCATACTGCCAGTTATTGCTACACAAGCAAACCGCTGCAGTTTTTCGAGGTCTTTTTGGGCTGTGCTCAGGTCTGTCCTGGGCCACCAGACCAGTGAGCCATATGTGATAATTGGTCGGATGACTGTGATGTGTAGCGAGCGGGTGACTTTGGGGCTGATGCCCCATTTTCTTCCAAGCAGTCGTTTACACTGCAATAGGGACATGCTGGCTTTTGTGGTGATGTAGTTAGTGCGTTTTGCCCAGTTCAGCTGTTTGTCCAAATAGACGGGCAGGTATTTGGTTTCAGTTGAAAGGCTTAGGGTAGTTCCAAAGAGTCGTGGCAGTTGTAGTGTCGCCAAATTCCTCTTTTTTGTGAAGAGAATCAGTTCAGTTTTTGTTGGATTCATCGACAGTTGGTGTCTGTTGCACCAGTCTTCTACTATTTTCAACTTATGCATAAAAGCTTCAAAACTATTTTATTAAGAGACTAGGATTCAAGAGTAGAGTAGCGAGCTCAAAAATGTTAGCAGGGTCGCCTCAGATAGGTTAGGTTTTCTTTTGACAATTCCTACAGATCGTAGAAGTTACATCGTAAATTTATTGATAAATGTTTCAAAATTGAGAGAATGCAAGAGCGAGCTCGAGGCCGCCTCGGAGGTTATTTTTTTACTATTCATACAGATGATATTGAAGTTACTTTTTCTACTTACGCAATGAATAAAAGCTTCAGAATTAAGAGATTGTAAGTAGGATGCAAAAAGAAAACGAAGCGAGCTCAAAAATTTTAGCACCCCGCCTCAGGTAGGTTTTTTTTTTACTATTCATGCCTATTAGAAGTTAGAGCGGCTAGAAGACAAGTAGTGACTTGAATCAAGAAAAGCTTGATTGGCTAACTACACAAGGAGCGCCTTGCGCCGCCCTTCGCAGTCTGGGCCATGGCCCAGGGCGGCATACTGCTCTCTTGGCCTAAGGGTAAATACGCCACTGCTACCACACAAACACCAATACAATTACTGGTTTTATATTTCAGGGTATTGCATTCCAAAGTAAAAAGTGTGCAATGTGCCGCGCAGATATACCGCCTACTTACCTGGATAATCCAATATTACTGGGGTCATTGTCTGTTGAACAAGTAAACATTAATCCCACCCAAGAACTATACCAGTGGTTCTATGAGGGTAGGAATGGTATGTATAACAGTGATTTATTACTTTCAATGTCAAGTTACTGGTGCTACAAAATTAACATCATTGGCAGCTTAAAAAACGCACAAATGTGGTAACAGTTTAACTTAAGAAGAAAGCGCTAATGCATATTAAGGTTACGCTAGTCAGTCCTTCTTTCATACTTTTTTTTTTTTTAAACAATGTTAATCCATATATATGTATAATAGGTTGGGGAAAAAGTTTCTTCGCACTTTAAAAAAAAATTCCAAACTATTTTTAATATAGTTTATTTACATTTAACTAAAGTATGTAGGTACCATTTTGTTCGATAACTTTTTGCCATCTTATATACGGACATGATCCCATTGCTATAGAAATTTTGGGACTTCTGATCAAAATACCGCGACAAGTGGTTTTGGCAGTCCTCTCGTGATGTTAACCTGACACTGCCTAAAGAATTCTGAAGAGACCGAAACAGGTGAAAATCTGAAGGTGCAAGGTCAGCATTATACGGCGGATGCATTAACACCTCCCAGCCAAACTATCTTAATTTTTTGAGTGGCTAAAGATGTGTGATGTCTAGCGTTATCATGATGAAAAACCACACCCCTTCTGTTGATTAATTCCGGCCGCTTTCTCTCAACTTCTTGCTTTAATCTCATCAGTTGTTCTCAGTAGAGTTCAGAATCGATGGTCCTGCCTGGTGGTAACAGCTCATAATTAATAATGCCCTTCCAATCCCACCACACACACAGCATCACCTTGTTGCGAGTTAACCCGGGTTTCGCCACAGTCTGTGAAGCCTGACCGGCCTTTGACCACGACCTTTTACGCACGTTCTTGTCGTACGTGATCCACTTTTCATCACCAGTTATCAGCTTCTTGAAAAATGGTTCGGTTTCATTACGTAGTAATAAAGAATCACAAATGAGTACACGGTTCATTAGGTTTCTTTCAGTGAGCTCGTGAGGTACCCAAATATCGAGCTTTTTTGTATGACCAGTTTTTTTCAAATGTGCCAAAACTGTTTTGTGGTCAATTCCCAGTTCTTCAGCTACGTCGTAACTACTGATATCTTGCTCCATTTTTTCAAAAATGGCATCCATTTTATCCGTAATAGGGCGACCAGAGCGACGTGCATCTTTGACATCAAAATTTCCGGATTGAAAACGCTTAAACCAAATTTGTGCTACTCTCACAGACACTGCACTAGGTCCATAAACATCGCAAATGATTTTCGCGGCTTGCGTTGCATTTTTACCTTTTTTGTAGTAAAATTCTAAAATGTATCGAATTTCTTCATTAGATTCACTCATCTTGACAGTACGAAAAACAAATGAAAATCACACATTTTCCTAATTTGAATTTGGAATTATGTTCTTTAAAATTTAAACTTTCAATGATACCAAAACCAGCCAGATACAAATAGTATAGCCAAAGAGATTTTATTACAAGTTCATACATACTATAATGCGAAAAGACCTTTTCTCCAACCTAATATTATGTTGGTTTGAGCGTCGAAAGTTCCATATTTCAAAACTAATTATATCGCGTTTTTGGGCGTAATTAAATAACACCCGGATTATGAAAATATCATAACTGTTACCGTACCGGGATAGATAATTTATTCAAGAATTCAAATAACTTTATTTTGAATAAATACATCCAGTAGTAGTTTTTTTAATAATATGGATGCAAGATCTGGGGGACTTTAATGGGAACATTGGCACATTTTTATTGTTTTTTAAAACGTTGCCCCACACTAGGAATTTCTCCTGTATTGTGGGTGCGTTTACAAACATTTAAACTCACATACACAAACAGCCAGACCCGGAACAACTACTTGTAGGTCATACAAATATTTGTTCCGTGCGGAACCCGCGACATGCAGCGCAGCAGTCAATTGCTCAAATAATCATAATATGATCTGCGTACAATTCATACATCCCGCAATTCAGGTTTTTAGCATATATAAACGAATTACCAGAATCAACAGATCAGTACATTGTATTATTGGCAGATGATACCACTGTTTTAACTAAAGAATCTACTATTAATCAGGTAATAAACGTCACCAATGAAGCTCTAAAGGGAAATAAATACCGATAAAACTAAATTCATGAGATACCTGACTTATAATAACAAACGAAATAAAAAAGACACAATAGACTTGGCAATAAAATATAATAATAACATCATTGAAGAAGTAAATGAAATAAAATTTCTAGGAATAAATATTGATAATTATTGTAACTGGAAATCTCATGTAGATCTTGTTTGTAAAAAAATTCACAAATACGTTTACGCACTTCGCAAGATAAAAAAAATTACTAATCAAGATACAGCATTAATGGTTTACCACAGTCATGTATGTTCGGTATTGAGGTATGGGATAATCATGTGGGGAAACTCCACAGACGCCCAGAGAGCTTTTATAGCCCAGAAAAATGTATAAGGTCATTTTATAATCTCAAGTGGACTGATTCGTGCCGACCAATATTCACTGACAAACATTTACTTACACTTTGATCCCTTTACGTTTTTGAAATGTGTAAATTCGTTAGAAACCACTTATCACTTTTTGAGCAGGATGATAAGGCCCAATTTAAAAGGAAAATAGTACAAAAACCTCTGGTAGTACCTCGAAGCAGATTAAAGTTATGTAACAGAAACTGCTACATAATGGCGGTGAAAATTTATAATAAACTACCGGAAAAAATAAGAAAAATGAATAACTTAGAATTTAATAGAACTTTAAACAATTGGCTTTGTGACAGATGTTTTTATTCAATAGATGATTATTTAAAAATGTTAAACAGACATGATTTAAAATTATATAAATTTACAAACTCATATTTAAATTATGTTAAATTGACATTATTTATAAATCAAATCAATAAATTCATGAATTGTCTAAACTGTGAGATATAAATTAAACTAACTTAATTAATATATTTTATAATGTAATGTTCCTAATTAATATTAACGATGCAAGATGTATATTTTATTATGATAAATGATGTGTATGACTAATGTAATGACTGATATTATTATGCATGTACTACAAATATTTGCACGGCTGATAAGTCGAATATAGTGAGACTAAAATTATTTTACCACGTTATTATGTAAGGACCTTTAATCTCGCAAATAAATAAATTAATTTCATTTCATTTCATCTGTTTGACAGCTGCTATTTGACATTAGACTTCAATTAGCTATTCATAATTTGTGGACCATTTTACGAAACTCCATACAAAACTGTCAGACGGATTGCGGGATATGAATTGTATGCAGATCATAAGATTCTGCCAAAGCGTCCATTTTCGTTATAAATCAGACTATTTCACTAAATAAACAAAATCCTAAATAAATAAAATTAAATAAACTAAATAGCCTGCATGTTAGCCACAAGTTCGAGCCGTTGACTAGCGCAATCATAAGGGTGAGTTGCTTTAAAAGTCACTGCATTATCGAAATTTGGACACCTAACCATGGATTTAATATTCTTCTAAAGATCAGGATTTTAACATGTCAATCCTTTGATTTTGACTGCTATGGACTAGTCCGTACATCCATAGCTACTTTACGGGCTTACAAATTGGAGATTTATTTATGAAACTTTAACTACACCATAGCAAATCATACCTACCTACTGTAACCGATCGTTTGATTATCAACGCCAGTACTTGTTTGGATAATAATATTCAACTTCGATTTTTTTTTAGGATGGTGGAAGTATGATGAACGTAGTAACTTTGAATTGGAAAGTGCTTTCAATACTGGAGATCCAGATTGTACACTGCTGCTTGCTGGAACTTTATACAACATAGATTTTCAAAGCATGACACAGGTCAGACGAAGCGACCAAACTCGGCGTCGTCGAGTGCGACGAGATACGCCAATGTTCCCGTCCAAAGGTACTTATACTACATTTCGACAGTTTGTTTACGTCCCATGTTACATAACATCACGCCTGTATTCCCCGAAGGGAGAGGCAGACGCGTTACAGTACACCGATATTTCGTCAATTGTGTTTAAATCCTATCTTTTACGAGCCTACTGCCATCTACTGGGCATAACTCCAGCTTTCAAGTTGCTACTGCAACATTGCTAATGCAAAAACCCAATACTTAACACATAACCCGACCTAGGAATCCAACCCAGGAAAAAACGAAACTGCATCGAATGGCATCATAAAAATAAAGGGTCTATCCTTTATAGCAGAACTTTTTATGTCCTAATATTATTTTGCATAACAGCGGATAGCATGTACTTACTTCATTCGCAGAAAGTCTTTTGGCAAACACTCATTTATCATACATTCAAAACTCATAATTTTGTAAGTCAGAATCATCTTTAGGCATAAATTTCATATCCATAATAATTAAAAAGTAGAACGATCCTATCTCAGAAAGTTTACAGTTAGAATCATCTTTTGGCATAAATTTCATATCCATAAAAGACTCATCTATAACATTACAGAATTTTCAATTTGTATAGGAATTCTCTTTTTATATAACGTTCAGACACGACAGGACACGACCTAATTTTCATATTTTCAAATTTTCAGCCGAAATTCTGTAATGAATAAGTAAATATGAGGAAACATCATACTGTTATAACCTGATCTAACCCAAATGATTCACCAACAATAGAGGGGATCTGGCACTCGGCTGTCGCTACGTTAATGGTCACTGTTTGAACTTTTTTTTTTGTTCACGGGGTGGAAAAGTGTCCTCCGCCCTGGGATGGGTGCAGGGGTCTGTCAGACTCTTACTGACTAAAAACCACCCCAGTGCTCCCTTCTCACACTTGCACCTACTTCTGCAATCCCCGGCTACTGCCGGCCCGCCTCTGCTGGCTACCTCAAGGGGGAGGGGGTGTCTGACCCCCGCGACGTCTGAAAGTGGCGCGCGTGGAACACTACGCGCCGCCACCTCGGGTCCAGTGTGATAGAGGGCGGCGGACGTCCCCAAGTCCGCCGTCCCTGGACCCATTTTCACTGTTCTAACCTAACCCAAATGATTCAATAACAGTAGATGGTATCTGAGTTATCTGAATAACGAAAAATAATAAATACCGATATGTGAGACATTCGATACTCTGTACTTCGATATTTAGGTGTTTCGATGTCACTTTTGTAGATAATTAGATTTTAGATATGAATCATGACTCACTCAATCAACAGACTCCTATGAGTTTTCCTGTAGCTACAACGGTTAAGGTACCCGCCGTTACTGCCCTGTCTCAAAACTCCACCTGTATAGAGTAATTTTATATACCTACCTACATTTAACTTTTGATCTTTTATTTCCTAGGAATAGCTGGAATAAAGACTGACGATACTACTGGAGGACAAGTTAAAAGCGATGATGAGGAATCTCCTGATGTTGTACATGTACCAACTGAAGATGAAATCATAGAAATTAGTGATGATGAAACGAATGTTCACATTGAGCCGATACTTACTCATCAAGAAGATGTCAATCAAGTAATTGATAGAATTAGGTAAGTAAATAGATGGTACAAATACCAGCCCTTTTGTCCCACTGCAGGGCAAAGGCCTCTTCTCATACATAGAAGGCATGAGTATTATATGAATGAACACGCTGCTCATGACGGTTTCGCGATTTCAGACTCATATTTACTTTCAAGTCCAGCACCCTAATTGCGTAACTCAAACTCAAAGCATTTATTTCAATTAAACCATTGACAGGCACTTTTGAATTGTCAAGAAATCGGTCAGTTACAAATATGAAGCTAGTTGCCCATTCCAAATAGTAGGTTCCTATGGAGAAGAACGGGCAAGAAACTCCACGGACACTTTTTAAGAGGCCGACTACCATCGCCCGCAACTGCAAGTCGCGGTGAGCGCAAAATTTGTTCGGAATATTGCTATCTGTGTATGTTTGACTCTGAGTATGTGAGCGGCGGACGCGGTGTGCAGTCTTGTGCGTGTGTGTATGAGTGGATAGATAGCTATTATTAGCTGTAGGTACTTATCGTTCATTCATAACGACTCGGGACTTCGGGAGGCATTTATATTTACTTATTAGTAATTAGGTATGTTCATTATTTGCTTTATTTTTGTTGACTACTTCGGGGAATCGTTAGTAAATGTACAGACTAGTAATGCGTTTTTTGGAAATGTCTTTAGAATGCCGATATCTCAAAATATTAGGATATCTAGGCCTTGTAGTGAAAATCTAGTAGATACGTCATACATAAGGTAAGGTACCTATACCTATATTATATCGTCAAAGGGATCACACATCACACGCACGTCGCGTAAATATAAATTATTGGGATATTTATTTTAAACCTACATAAGTTATTTCAATTTATTTCCTTTATGATGGTCACAAATTTAAAAAACCAGCCAAGTGCGAGTCGGACTCGCGCACGAAGGGTTCCGTACCATTATCTATAAAAACGGCAAAAAATCACGTTTGTTGTATGGGAGCCCACTTAAATATTTATTTTATTAATTTTTTTAGTATTATTGTTATTATAGCGGCAACAGAAATACATCATCTGTGAAAATTTCAACTGTATAACTATTACGGTTTATGAAATACAGCCTGGTGACAGACGGACAGACAAACAGACGAACGGACAGTGAAGTCTTAGTAATACGGTTCCCGTTTTACCCTTTGGGTACGGAACCCTAAAAACTAAGGCTTCTTCAGTCTTATTTCTATATTCCTTTTACTGAACTTCAAATATTGTTATTACTAAACAATGAATACAACTCAAGTCAAATAATAAAAGTGTTATACAAAGTATTAGTAAAAAACCGGCCAAGTGCGAGACAGACTCGCGCACAAAGGGTTCCGTACCATTATCTATAAAAACGCCAAAAAAACAGGTTTGTTGTATGGGAGCCCCCTTAAATATTTATTTTATTCTGTTTTTCAGTATTTGTTGGTATAGCGGCAACAGAAACACACCATCTGTGAAAATTTCAACTGTCTAACTATCACGATCCATGAGACAGCCTGGACGGACAGACAGACAGACAGACGGACGGACAGCGGAGCCTTAGTAACAAGCTTCCCGTTTTACCCTTTGGGTACGGAACCCTGAAAAGACAACTATTCTAATATACTAGACGATATCCGTAAATACAGATACTAACGTAGTTCTGAGCTAAGAATAATAAAAAACGAGGATTTTGAATAAACATTTATTTAGTTATGTTCTAACATCATAGTTATAGATAACATAACACCAACATTGTACACTTAGTTCGCAATAAACGTATAATAACGACTGAACGAATGATAAAAAATACAATTATGGTAATCAGAATACATAGTGTCAAAGATCCACACTAAACACTGATTTATAAGACTGTAGATATTTATGCAGTTTATAATGAAGTCGATTTCCTAGTTCTTGTCGACACAAGCTACCTATATCTGAATAACTTCTTTCGTTTTAAAAAAGTTAGCCAGTTATTATCGGAGCTTCCTCCCCAGGGTCACCAAAGTCCAGATAAAAATCCCAGTATTATTAAATAAACTAGAAAGACTTTGAACTTTTCATTTTAGTTATATCAATGTTTTGTGTAATAACGGAATATCACAAAAAAATCTGTGCAAAAACCGGGCCGAAACCATAAAGCCGCACTTGTCCAGACAAATCCGGTCGTATGGTCACCCTACCGGGTGCGCAGAATAAACATCACAGTACCAGTAGTCCAATAAGTCTCAGCAGTGTCCTTGTGATAATATTACCTAAGCCCGGTCGGTCATATGAGTAAAGAAACGGAACAGTGACATGATAAATGATTTTATTTCTGTAAGTAAGTAGGATTGTACAAACACTTTTTACACGTCAATAATATTAAAAAAAAACTAGATGAGGTCGGCTACTCGCTCCGTCGACGCTACGTGATTTTGATGCTTATTTACATTACGTTACGGATCAATGTTCTAGGAAAGAAGACACGGCGCGCGCCTTCTCGAAGCAATAAGAAAATATGATACATCGCTCTCGGTCGGTTGTGTTTTCCACTGAGCGACAGCGATGTTTACAAACTACCTACTGAGTACCTACTACTCAATCATATTTTCAATGGTTGCATTACTTTTTCGCAAATGCGATCATGATCATTATCGGTAAGACCGCACGGAACAATTTCCTATGCAAGTATTTTTACGTAGGTATGGAAGTATCTATTTTGCATACGCGATTGTAGCCCTTATTCCGACGCAGGAAGAAAATACTTCAAAGTATGTTGAGCCTTGGTTTTTGGCGCTAGCTAAAGGTGGACGTACTTAGAAGCCCTGGTATTTATTTACAAATTGGGTCAAAGCATAATGAACTTTATGTCAATTGCGTAAGGTACAAACTAGATAAGAGCAAAAGAAAAGGTCGGGCGTCTTTCCCGCAGTTAGCAGCTTGTTTCGGTCGTGTGTATAACTTAGACTTTTTACTGCTCCTCAACACATTTAAATTTAGTTAGGTCTAATGTTATCTAAAGATAGGTAGGTAAATCCTAATTTATACAAAATATAACTAGGTACCTACTAGTACGCACGGCTACAGATCAAGCTATACATTTCCAGTACAAGCTGATCTCGCATTGTATAAGATTTCCTTACAATGAGAAGTCAGCGTAAACTGGAAACGTATAGCTTGATGTGTAGCCGTGTGTACAAAACAGCCCAAGAAAAAAATATCTTTATGTTCTTGGGACGAGTTTAAAAGTATCAAAACAATTAGTAGCTATGAAGGCAGATAGGTAACTTATAATGTCCGTGACTACCGCCGCCCCACCAACGCCAATCGCTTCCATATTTGGCAAATAATTAGTGCTCAATTGGTGCTAATTAGTACTCGAACAACAGAATTGGTGCCTTAGTAGTTTTCGAGATAATCGACTTTGAATGTGGTCCTGCTGTAGTCACGCTCTCTTCAGCAGGACCACCATGAGTGCCGAAAAAGGGGGCATGCTACAGCTATTCTAAGTATACAAATAATTAGTGCTCTTAAATGTGATTCATTTCGTAACAAAAAAAGAACTGAAACATTTGTATTTACCGAGAAATCAACGATGATAACTTTCGCGCGCTCGTTCAGCAGGACCACGACTTTGAGTGTTGATTCCAAGTTTCAGGAGCTAGTAGCTTTCCTCAAACCTACATAGAAAATGAGTGCTCTGCGAGATAAAATTGATACCCAAAATTCAAAATTACTACTCCAGTAGTTTACGAGATATAACATACCATTGGTGGGGTGGCGGTAGTCACGGTGTTAAATTTTCATTTGAAGATTTCCCTATTAAAAACTCTGTGATTTCTTCCCAAATTTATACAAAAACTAGTGCTCCTAAAGAAGTTATAGTGACCAAAAATTCAGATTCCCAAGTGTTGTATTTTGAGAGAAATTAGTTTTCATTACTTTTCCATACTAAATGTCCGCATATAACCCGACTAATTAAGTTGTCAATGGTATTGAGCTGTCTATGAGATATACACTCGTGCACATAAATTGATGGATGTCGGAATAGTAATAACAACAGTTGAATATCTATAATTTTTATACAAACTGTGTACCTGGGTACATATTTATAAAAAAAATAACCTATCGTTACCCATGGCCTGTGATACCTTTGTTAATGACATGGGTAGGTAGGTACTCGAATAATTATTTTTCTGTATTGTAAGTACCTACCTGTTGTATTGTTATATGAATATAAGAGCGATAGTTATTTCTTATTTATTTCTTTTCTACTAATTTAACGTTGCTGCATCAGTACATTAGTATTAAAAACCTAATTTATTGCATTAAAAAAATCTTAATAATGTTTTAATAATGATTAATTTAATAGTATATAATTTAATAGAATATAATTTAATAATGATTAATTTAATGGTATATAATTTAATAATAAATAACTTACTAACAATAGATAATAATTTGATGTAAATGAAATGATGATGTTTGTTTGTTTTTTGTAGATGTGTTTTGTGTAATGTTTACTTACTCGAGTTTATGTTTTCGTATGCACGTGTTTCTGTGACAAATAAAATTATTTTTCTTTCTTCTTTCTTCCTAAATATTTGCATGCCGAATGGCAACATAATTATGCTGATCTTTGTACAGTACTAACACCTATTGATGTATCATATACCCATATTTGCAAAAATAAGGTTATTCTTATTCTTCTTATTCTTAAAACTAATTTTCATTCTATCCTTATTTGTTGTAACTATGCATGAATATCCAAGCTTTTTCTATTCTGTTCTATCGAACCCATATTTATAATTTTGTTTATGGTTCTACCTAGTTACCTACTAGTCGGCCTATCTTAATAGTCTAATCGAGTTGAATGATTTGTGTTAATATATTACTAATAATATTCTACTGATTTTACAAATTGTTATCGAACTGTGATCTATAATTAATGAAACTTATTCGATTTATTAATGTATTTTCCATTAAAAATACACCTACGACTTCATAAATCTTAACCTAGCTTTAACAAAGTAGGTATTGCATCGGGTTTTTAAATTAGGTTTTAAATACTAATGTACTGATTGTATCAACGTTAAATTAGTAGGAAAGAAATAAATAAGAAATAACTGTCGCTCTTATATTCATATAACAACACAACAGGTAGGTACTTACAATACAGAAAAATAATTATTCGAATACCTACCTACCCATGTAATTAAAAGGTATCACAGGTCATGTGTAACGATAGGTTTTTTTTTTTTATAAATATGTACCCAGGTACACAGTTTGTATAATAATTATAGATATTGAACTGTTGTTATTACTATTCCGACATCCATCAAATTATGTGCAGGAGTGTACATCTCATAAACAGCTCAATACCATTGACAACTTAATTTGGTCGGGTTATATGCGGACATTTAGTATGGAAAAGTAATGAAAGCTAATTTCTCTTAAAATACAACACTTGGGAATCTGAATTTTTGGTCACTATAACTTCTTTAAGAGCACTAGTTTTTGTATAAATTTGGGAAGAAATCACAGTTTTTAATAGGGAAATCTTCAAATGAAAATTTTACACCGTGACTACCGCCACCCCACCAATGGTATGGTATATCTCGTAAACTACTGGAGTAGTAATTTTGAATTTTGGGTATCAATTTTATCTCGTAGAGCACTAATTTTCTATGTAGGTTTGAGGAAAGCGACTAGCTTCTGAAACTTGGAATCAACACTCTAAGTCGAGGTCCTGCTGAACGAGCGCGCGAAAGTTATCATCGTTGATTTCTCGGTAAGTACAAATGTTTCAGTTCTTTTTTTGTTACGAAATGAATCACATTTAAGAGCACTAATTATTTGTATACTTAGAATAGCTGTAGCATGCCCCCTTTTTCGGCGCTCATGGTGGTCCTGCTGAAGGGAGCGTGACTACCGCAGGACCACATTCAAAGTCGATTATCTCGAAAACTACTAAGGCACCAATTCTGTTGTTCGAGCACTAATTAGCACCAATTGAGCACTAATTATTTGCCAAATATGGAAGTGATTGGCGTTGTGGTCCGGCGGTAGTCACGGACATTAACTTATAATAATATATCACTGGGTAATACTTACTGTGAGGTACATCCCAACCAAGATCGTAAATAATATTCCAAGTCCGTAAACAAAACAAAGTTCGTAAGAATGTAGGTACTTATGCTCGATACCAAATCACAAGGCAAATCAAAATCCAAGTTCATAGCATAGGTCAATAGTGTTAGAAAATTATTACAATACCTACAATTTCGCAAACAAATACGTACGCACGTGCACTTTACTGTACGTAAAGTAATCATAAAACACAGAATTTCACTGAAAGCCGTAGTAGATAGATGATGACAACAAACAATCCGAGTCGTTGCGCTTGTGTGAGTGCCTGTCGGAGCGATTCACACAGCTGCCGTGCGCAGTACGACCACGCACACATTGACATTTGCTTGACGCGATGGCACTACTAGCTATTGAAAATTTATGATAAATTTGGATGTGTTCCGTAATACCAAAAATGATGAATGAAAACTTAATGTTTTTCGGATATTTTTTCACTAATTTGTAACTTGATAATATAAGCTATGTTCCTGCATAAAGCATATTTCAAATATTGTTGATTATAATGCAGAAAAAAATACATGAAAACATGTCATTTGTACGCTGTAAAAATGTGTGAAATTCAATTCGCTAAAACTTCACACTAGGTAAGTATTTTCGAAAAAAAAAATTAGGAACCTAGATAAATACTGTCTAAATCCGAATATTAGCATAATATGGTGAAAATATGCTCAAATTTCAAATGATTTTGGTATTACGTTTGTATGGGCAGTTCATGCATCGCCCCGCTCTTAAAATTAAAATATTGATACAAAATATTAGTTACATCATTCATATTGAAGTTAAACATGTGTGAACGATGCAATACGTCAGAAGCGTCCTTGATAAAAAGATAAAAAACACACTTTCAATTACAATCCGAGGCTTTTGACGGAAATTTCCATGGCTTCATAGGTTTGAAAAAATCGTCTGCACAACAACATAAATAACGTGGTTGAACGGTCACAATGTTTTAATGGCAATCGGTTGGTTGGTTGACCTGCGGGGCAGGATTCCTCACGGCGTTTTCATTCCACGATGTCAGTTATGTCCAAGGTAAAATAAGAAAGTACATCAATCCATCTGCCTAGCCTTTTCCAAATATGTATAGGTTGGGGTCGGCTTCCAGTCTAACCGGAAGCAGCTGAATACCATTATTTTACATGGAGCGACTGTCTATCTGACCTCCGCAACCCAGTAACTGGGGAATAATGTTTTATTTTCTAACCTACTTGTAATACCTCATTTCTTCGACAAACGCTCCATACAAACATAATATTTAAATAACATATTTTCTTTTATTAAAACGTACACGCGGGGTGAACTTTTTGCGGTACTTATATAATTTTAACATACTCCACTAAAAAACTTAAAAAATTGAACAAGACAATTTTGGTTACAATATTGTAACCAAAATTTTCCTGTTAACTATTTTGCCTAAATTTTGATTCACAAACTGTATGCTTTTTGTTTTTAGGGTTCCGTACCAAAATGGTAAAAAGGAACCCTTATGGTGAGACTAAGTATGTCTGTCTGTCTGTCTGTCACACCTGGATATTTCAAGAACTACTAATGCTATCAACTTGAAATTTAGAATAGTTTTAGATGACGTTTGCCCAACTATTTTGCAAAGAAGAAAGAAATTTAAAAAAAATCTCTCGTCTTAATTTTTTTTTAAGTGAAGCTACTAGGGCGTGTGGGGTATCATATGAAAGAACGCTGTTTGCACATTCTCAAACATATTTTAATTTTTTTTTAGGTAGCATACGTTCCGACTTTTGATTAAAAATGCAAAAAAAAATACCGTTCGCCCCCCTCTTATCTCCGAAGTTTGCAGAGATAAAAATCTGAAATTATTCTATGTGATAGAAGTGTATGTAAAGATTACAGGAAAAATAAAACGATGTCTCTAAATAGCACAGTTTTTCAGAAATCATCAACATCATATATACGTACGGAACCCTCGGTGCGCGAGTCCGACTCGCTCTTGACCGGTTTTTTTTTACCTTGATGCGGTCCAGAAAAATATTAAATTTTTCGTTTTTAAAAAATTGGTAAAACATAGGTCATATATTTTTTCAAAATTTCGCTGTTAAGATTTAGTGCAGGGTTCAAACCTATTTTCCCCGGCCTATAATATCTTCTAGCCTGTAACTTCTAATCTGCATGAATGGTAGAAAAAAACCTACCGGAGACGGGATGCTAAAATGTTTGAGCTCGCTTCGCTTTTTTTGCACTTACAATCTCTTAATTTTGAAGCTTTTAAGCATACATGCGTAAGTAAGCAAAAGTAACTTCAATATCATCTGTATGAATAGTAAAAAATTAACCTCAGAGGCGGGGTACTAAAATTTTCGAGCTCGCTTTGCTCGCTCTTGTATCCTCTCAATTTTGAAACTTTTTAACCGACTTCCAAAAAGGAGGAGGTTATATGTTCGGCTGTATGTTTGTTTTTTTTTATCAATAAGTTTACGATGTAACTTCTACTGGTATATCTGTAGGAATGGTCAAAAGAAAACCTAACCTATCCGAGGGGTGTTAACATTTACGCTCGCTCTTGAATCCTAGTCTCTTAATTAAACACACGAACAGTGGGGAATAAATTAAAGGCTGAACTGCTGAATGAAATGGTCGCAACATGTGGCAGTAATTAATCGATCACTGAACCAGTTAAAAACTACCTGTATCTACCTTCTTAGATGAAGAAGTATACTATTTTATTGTTTAAACCAAATATTTTAAGACGAGCGCTAATCCTGCTGACAAACTGTCACGCAGTTTGGCAGGTTTATAAAATGTGTACAAGTGTTTGGTCCAAAATAAATGATTTATTATTTATTTATTTTTTAATTGTTTTGAAGCTTTTATGCACAAGTCGAAAAAGAAGCCACATCACCTATATATGAATTGTAAAAACCAAATCTAATTTATCCGAAGGGTTCCGTAGTCAACAAGGAACCCTTATGGTTTCGCCATGTCCGTCTGTTAGTCTGTCTGTTCGTCCGTCCGTCCATCCGTCTGTCCCCGGCTTAGCTCAAAGACGCTTAGTACTAGAAAGCAGTAATTAGGCATGGGTATACATATTAATCACGCCGAGAAAGTCGTAAAATAAAACCATGATAATCAATTTTTTTTAGGGTACCTCCCTTGTATGTAAAGTGGGGATGATATTTTTTTTCTCAACTATTCCATGGTGTGGGGTATCGTTGGATAGGCCGTTTAAAAATACTGTGGGTCTGTGAAAATCATTTTTAAATTCAGGGATCCGTTTGCGTAATATTAAGCTTTAAAGTGCTATTTTGTGTTAGAGTCAAGTGTGTGCCCCCCCCCCCCCCCCTCCCTGCCAGCTAAATGGTTGCGTGTTTAATGGGGGTTAAGTCTGGCGATTGAGCAGACCATGGTGAGACGTTGATGTTAGCTTCGGCAAGTGTGTTTGCAACGACTCTGGCGGTGTGTGTGTAGGTGCATTGTCATGCATAAGCTGAAATAAAGCACCAGATATTGTTTCTGATTATACTCGTTGTTTATTGTTCCGCCACTATAGGCATGGACGTCCTGGCATAACCTTAATCTTTTTTGGCATTCATAGTGTTCGGCACCATATTTGCTAGAGAACAGCTCAGCTTTTTTGCCTGTGTACATTTCCATAAATGCATGTATCGCAACTATTACCAGTTGGTACGTAAGTGTTCGACTATCAATCGCGTAACTCAAACCAAATCAAACTAGTTTCAACCAATCAAATGGCTTGAGCAGAGCAGATCAGAGCAGTGGTGGCCCAGTGGTAACGGCCCCGACTTACGAGTCGGGTCGTGGGTTCGAACCCAGGCAGGCGCTTTACTTTGTGTAAATAATTTCATCACCACTGCTCTCAAAACGGTGAAGGAAAACATCGTGAGGAAACCGGCATGTCCTAGAACCAACAATTCAAAGACATGTGACATCTACCAACCCGCACTGGGCCCGCGTGGTAGATTACAGCCCACTCCCTCTCGAAGAGAGGAGGCCTGTGTCCCAGCAGTGCGAACATTATAGGCTGATTATGCTAAATGGGTTGAATCTAGTTTTACGAGTAAGTAATGCTTGAGTATTGAGTAACTTATGGGCCTTAGTGCTAATTTAGCTAAGATTTAGCATTTCATAATTATTATTATAATAAATTGTAGTGTTCAATGTAGCTTTCAAACCATATTATATCGTATAATTAAATCAGGGATTGTAAACCATCAACCAACCACAATCAATCTAATAAAATACCAAATCAACCAGATTGACCAAATATCAACCAACCCAGAAGTTAGTGCTGAACCACGCATAAGCGCTAACATCTACACACATAAGTCTGCCAATACCGTAAACGCGTCGTATGGTCTCACGTCAAAGCGAGATTCATCGGAAAAGCACACATAGGGCGACTCTTTTTCTGCCAAATGTTTGTGTTTACAAGTCCTTTGTCATACGATTGCGAGTCTCAAAAGGTGGTACTCGTAGCGGATTTCGAGAACGGAGATTGACTTCGTACAGACGATGTTTAATGAAAACAACCCTGAAGAGCGATGAATCTTCGTAACGATTTTTTCTGCATGAGGAGATGCAAGTTCGTCCTACGCATGGCGCTCAACCACCCTGCCACTGATACAGAGGCGTGTCCAGACTGAGGCGACTTATTAGACTCTGCATAGTGCCCAGAGGTGCCTGATGGCCACACCGTGTTGCCGCGAGCCAGCTTCTAGCATTCTTACTCTGATCGTATCTCATCGGCTCAAGTGACGTCTTCTCATCAGTAAAGTATTCAATTCAATTAATTCGACTCAGAGTGCGGCAGACTCGTTGCAGAATTAGGTAAACATTACTCGTTCCAAAGGATCAACTCCGAAGCGATTATCCGAAGTATCGGATGAATCTTCGGCCGTTTCTTGACTTCTAAAGTTTCCTTTTTTGACATTGGCATCTCTTTGACTGTAGTTTTTTTTTTCATTCGCCGTAGTCAGGAAACGGCGGAACATTGTAGTACAACAGAGTAGACCCCCAGTACCTAAAGGAAATACCATTTGACAGAAGATTTCCAACTTAAAACTTTCCTTAGAACATAGGTAGGTACTTTTGATGTGTGTAGTTTATCTAATGACTGTAATAAGAAATGGGAGTTATTAGTAAGTAAAAATGTAATAGGTACCTTAATAGTTAATTTTGTGATTTCAGATCTGTAAATCTTCAAGAGCCAAACGTTTCCCGAGATCTCAATCAAGAAGAGACCTGATAAGACGTAGATTTAAAAATATATTGTGTTATTTTTACATTGTCTAATGGTTTTGTATTGTATGTTAATACCTAAAATTATATTTATTGTTATTGAAAATTTTTTTTTTTAAACAAACACAGTCATCTGTTGCATGTTAGGAACCCACGAGCTGGCGATGCTAGCCTTTATGCGATCCAGTCCGATTGGTTTTGCCTAAAATTTGTCAATAAATCACGACAAATCTGTTGCTACAGCTCAAACTCAACTCAAACTCAAAGCATTTATTTCAATTAAACCATTGACAGGCACTTTTGAATTGTCAAGAAGTCGGTCAGTTACAAATATGAAGCTAGTTGCCCATTCCAAATAGTAGGTTCCTATGGAGAAGAACGGGCAAGAAACTCCACGGACACTCTTTTAAATTAAAATATTGGTACAAAATATTGGTTACATCATTCATATTGAAGTTAAACATGTGAGAACGATGCAATACGTCAAAAGCGTCCGTGATAAAAAGATAACAATTCAAAACTAAAATAATTAAAAATAAGCCGTGGCAGCTAAGAGATGACCAGTCCCAACTGACAGCGCCCGTTCACGAACATGACGCATGGATCAGCACCATTCAGCTCAACCATTTTGAAGGGAGCTAAATGATCCAACACACACGCCACCATCAGCGAGACATCTGAGTGAGCATGACATACTCTCAGCCGCCAGGGCACATTTAAGTCAATGAAAGACATAAGCTGACAGAGAGCATCCAATACTTTTGGACGATTAGCACGAATTTACTCGCCCGAAACTAGAAAAAATATGTTTTCTGTAGGCGATATAGATTTTAAGCGACATATTTCTCGAATTGTCGATTCGCCCACTAATAAATTAACTTCGTGCAAATCACCTACTTACAGAAAAACACATATTATTTAAAACGATATATTTGGGCGAGTAAATTCGTGCGTATCAACCAATAAGCCAAATCGACGTATTGCAAGATAAGTCGCACCTAGATGCATAGATATATCGCAGCCATCTGGTTAAATTAGTCAGCTAATTGAACGCCTAGGCTGTTCATCCAATTGGACGCCTAGGCCGATAGTTAATTGAACTAGAATTATTCAACGTTTAACAACTTGGCGTATTGAAAGTCCCTTTGAAGATGACTGACCAAGACAGCCAGATTCTAAATTAGTTCAAATTGTTTGTGGTTGGTATGATACCATCTACTGTTATTGAATCATTTGGGTTAGGTTAAGTTAGAACAGTGTGGGTCCAGGGACGGCGGACTTGGGGACGTCCGCCGCCCCCATCATACAGGACCCGAGGTGACGGCGCGTAGTGTTCCACGCGCGCTTTATGATTGATGATATCTCCGAAACGATGCATTTTTGGACCACCTATTCTAGGAGTTTTAGTATTATTTTTACCTACAGAATATAACCCTAGAGTTATGGGATATCAAAAAAAACACGTTGTATAATATAGCAATTAATTTGATTGAGCGTGCTGCGGGAGCGGCGTGACAGAAACGAATCGCAGCAAAACCAACTCCACGTAAGTAGTCTTGTCTGCCCTACCCCTAGTGTTATTTAAAATCGCGTAGACGCGTAGGGGCGAGGCGGCCCGCGAGCTGAGGAGCAGGTGGTTTCAAGCCGAAGCCTCGGTGGTGAGCGTGAAACACATCTGTGACGATAAGCTCGCATAGGACCGCTGGAGCCCTGCAGCGCCGGAGCCGTGACAGAAAAAATGCCTGCTGCATGTTTGCTTGCTTGCATGCTGCATGCTTGCTTGCACGTTTTATCATATCCGCCGGAGCCCTGCAGCGCCGGAGCCGTGACAGAAACCATGCCTGCTGCATGCATGGTGTATGCTTGTTTGCATGCCTGCTGCATACATGGTCTATACTTATTTGCATTTTTTTTAAACCACATAATTATATTCACAATCAACTGTTAAATATCAGAAGGCCAATTCTCGTAATTTAAAACGTTCAAAATCTAGTCGCAATCTCACTTGGCGACAAACAAACGTCAAAAAATTGTCAAAATGTAGGGAAATAAGAGGTATTTTTGACAGATTGAGACTGAGATTAGACTGTGAACGTTCTTAAAATTAGTAGAATTGCCCCTCTGAAATTTTGCTTTGTGTTTATTACTAGGCGTTTTATCTTATTAGACTAAATAGGTTTTATGTCTTTTGAGTTGCAAACGATTTTATATTCAATGTATGTTAAGCTTATAAAAATTAGTTGCTTTAAAATTATATCAATCATTTATTATATTAACAGAACTGATCATTATATCAAATAAAATTATAGATTCAGTTGTTATATCTTGTAAATATTAGAGATTTTGTAATTTTATCATATATTAGATACTTACCCCCAAATTTCGGCTTTCTAGCACTTCAGGAAGTACCCTAACATTTTGAAGTCTCATACAAACTTCCACCCCCCCATTTTAGGGGATGGGAGGCGAAAGTTATAAGTTTATGATTTTTTTTGTTGGTTATATACTAAACTTAGATTACATACCAAATTTCAGCTTTCTAGCACTTCAGGAAATAGCCAAACATTTTGATGATCATCAGTGTGTCAGTGACAAAATCGGTGAATTTTAGATATCAATAAAATCTAAAGTATTAGAGCTATTCAATTGAGACTTTGTATGTTTAATTAGTCTATTATTGACATCATATCCTGAGAATATGAACTATCTGGTACATCGGAAACCAACTCTATGAGGGTTCAAAAAAACGACGAAACACTTCGAGAAAAGGTAGGTAGTGCCCTTGCGCTTCGCTTGGCTCGTCTTGGCGGGGGCACTACCGTGCCCCCAGATTCAATCAAGATTCGAAAGACACTTGGCGCCATCTATTATCATAAGAATGTTATTTTTGTTTTCCTCGGGAACAGTACTTTTTTCGGGATGAAAGGTAGGGTTATGTCCGTTCCTGTACACCTGACAACGTAGGTTTAAGCAAAATTTCAGGATGATCGGTTTCAGTGGTTTAGGCGTGAAAAGGTAACAAACAAACAAACTTACTTCGCATTTATAATGGATAGGATTACTGTTTATTTACCCCTTTCTATTTTTATTACTTTTCTTCAATGCACAGACAACAAACTCTACTTTTTTTATTAAGGATTACCAAGAAAACAGATGCTTACCTAAAAATGTATTGTACTACAGAAACACAAGCGCAAAATAATACCTGGGGGCCTAAAATGGACGCTTTGGCAAAATTATAATATGATCTGCGTACAACAATTCATACATCCCGCAATTCACCTGTTTGACAGCTGCTATTTGACATTAGACTTCAATAAAGCAATTCCTAAGTTGTTGTTGTGGACCATTTTACGAAACTACATAAAAACTGTCAAACAGATGAATTGTGGGATATGAATTGTACTCAAATCATATTATGATTCTGCCAAAGCGTCCATTTTAGGCCCCCTGCTGCTTGTTGCTAATGTTAGAACTGTGCCAACAAAATTAGAGGCTAATAAATATTGAGGCCTAATGCTGGCACGGCTAACTCATGGGTTAGTATTTAAATTCTTCATCAGGTTTACAAAGAAAACATGTTTGTAGGACCTAACAATTTTTTTTATTAATATTAACAGCTATACCTATATTACACTCAAAACAATTTAATCATGAAAATCACCATGGTCGTACAGGGCTCTGACTAGCATGTGTTAAAATCCATGTATTTAATGGTTTAGGTTTCATTGCCATCTGTTTATGACGGGGTGATTTAGGGCAAATGACATACAATCTTTCATCTCTAATAACAAAATAGCATGATTTACATCGCCGTCGCACGCGACCCTTTACTTTAAAACCACAAATAGAATTAATCATAGGAAGCGAAGGCTGTAACAATCGTTCTCTTGCAAATTGTTGGAACGTACTCAGCATCGACAACTGTACAACGCTGGCTGTGAAACTTCTAACAGATGATATTGTTTTCACGACGGACATTATTCTTTGCATTTTCCTGTAAAAAACAATAACAACATTTTTGGAATCGTAAAAACACTATAATTCAAAAATAAATTTACCTTCTATCTAGAATGTACGGAATTAAAAATACCTAGTTGAGGTTGAATCTTAGAGTATTTAACTCACGTGTATTGTAAGGGTTGAATATAAACAGTATTTTGTAGCCCTCTACAATTTTTTTTAGGTTAAAATATTACTCCGACAAACCAAACTTATCTTGACATCAAAGAGTAGAGTAACTATAAGCAGTGTTGCCAGATGTGGTGTGGCTGGGCTGGGCGCACTCGGCGCTTCACAAGTCGCCAAAGCCCAAGTCCGTAGGAATTTGTGTTTTACATTTTTAGGGGCTTTTATAATTCACACCTCGATTGTCAGACATGGGGCCAGAAAAAAAAAACCTCTTCTTTTTTGTATCAATGGCGTAGCTTTTTTCCGAGATCTTGCTGTTGGATTGATTTTGTCAACGAAGTAATTGTATAGAAGTTCCTAGCTCTTGATTCATTATCTGCAATATTTTTGCTTTATATTATTATTATCTGTGGAAAGTAGGTAGTTATTTTATGACTTTTGACCGAGTTCTTATTGACTTTTACAATTCATAGCGTACTTAAATCGGTGTTACGGGAGAACATGTTTTTCAACCTACAATGTTAAGTGTGTTCGGAGCGGGAGCGCTTCATTGTGCATGGTCCGACACGCACTTGGCCGGTTTATGTTTTTAATCCGATTTTATCGCGGATTCGCGGCATATTTTTGTCAGATGCTGTCTTTATGGTACTTACTATTTCCATGGGTAGTGATCCAATCCTCGTTGGGCGGTTGGGCCCACGCCCACCTGACGACAGGCTTGTCAGTGTTTGGAGCCACTTGGAGGTCTATAAACAAATGTACTCTGTGGTTGGAGGAGTGAGGGAGGAGTAATAGAATCCAGAGGGCCACAATACATACAATGTTTAGCATGATTGTGTAATTTTATGTATCAACTAATTACCTGTAGCCTTGGATTTCGCGTGTCAACTTGAACCTTCCGTTCGTTTGATCAGCGCAGGAGCGCAGGCGAGAAAGTATCTATCAGAAAACCTTTCTTTGTGCACCTCTACGCACCTACTATATCTCGAATTCTCGACATCTGTTAACTATAACACTATAACATAGCCAGATATTTTCGGTATACATCGGTTTTACCAAGACAAGCTCAAGCAGTTCTAAACTTCTGAGACTGGCTGAAGATAGATATATCTATCTATCTATCTTCAACGGTATGTTCTATGCAGTTGGTCAGTCAGGAAAAACCGTCAAGCAAAAGATTAAGGGTATTTCGTGCGATTCCGCCATGCCCCGTCTTCTATTCTTACATACATTATCAGAAAACATACCCTATATCAACCTATGAATAGATACCTAGGTGTACCTATAGGGTGGAACAAATAGGTACCTACCTACGACATCCAGTGATCCAGGCCCGTAATTTTTTTTTTTTTTTTTTATGAATGGCATCTCGTAGCAGACCTAGAGAGGTCGTTGCTACTTAACCGGATATTCCTGTGGCTGCCCTAAGGTTTTTAATCTTAAAGCCTCCAGCCAGGGCGCAAATTATATATATTAAAACTAAACGACAGCGCACTAAGGGCACCCCCTGTGGGGTACGGACCTCGGCTTAGGGCGTCGTTGGGGGATCACAAAATTAGTAACAATTTGGGGACGGGCTGGATCAACATTTTGATCATGATTATTATCAGGGGATATTATATTTATTGCTACGGCGCTCTCAGCCTCTAACCGGGCGGCTGGCGTATCGACATTCAAGGGACGGGGGGGAGGACTTTTATTACCATTTACTCGGGAAGTTCGCGTGGTACCTCGGCGGCGAGGACGGAAGGTCGGTTTGTGTATTTTGTGCACTGTACTCGTGGCCCTATTGCTTTCCTGAAGGAGAGTGACGGGGTCATCCGGATCTAAGAGAGTATGCCTCGGTCGGCGAGTCTGACTAATGGCAGAAGGCCTGTAACTAGCGGCCTGCACAACCAAGGGGTTGCGATGACGTTCCGCGGATTCGAAAAAGCGCTTTGCAAGGCGCTTCATAAACTGTTTGATGGTAGGCATCTTAAGGTCTACGTGAAGTTGTTCGTTCCGAACGAACCAAGGAGCCTTCGTAATTCTACGGAGAAATCGGTTTTGAAGCGTCTGCATCTTATGGATGTGATACGACTTTGCGTGAGCGAAGACTACGCAGGCGTAAGTCATGATCGGTCGAATGCACGCGGTGTAAATACGCAATTTGCACTTAAGGGACAACTTGCTGCGCGGGTTGAGTACGGAGTGTAGTCGGCCGAGAGCAAAAATGGCGCGCGAGCGCACCTGTTTTATGTGCTCGCCGAACGTCATGTGATGGTCTAAGACCACACCGAGATATTTGGCTCGCTTCTTCCAAGGGATAGGCTTGCCGAACATGGTGATCGGTTGGGATCCAGGCCCGTAAAACTACCTAAGTACTTAAATAGTGAAGATGGCTGCAATTGGACTCGACTTGCCTGTTATAAATCGTACCGTGAGCCGCCACCATCGTGAGGAGAAATTAGCTTTTAAAATTGAAAGTCGAGGCCACCTGATTTTAATCATGGTGTCCGTAAGTTGTAAGTAGGTAAATGTCCTGTGTCTTGTATGGAGCCATTTAGTTAGGTATATCCACATTTATGTCAAACCTAGATAGTACTTATACATTTATTTAAGTTTAGTGAATCAGCCGATTTTCTCCAAAACTTAGATATACCTACACTATACACTGAAAGATAATCTATATCCTTCCGTTCATCTCGAGGCGCCCGCTGAACTCGACGCGCTGCCGTCTCGGGTATGTGTCTGTTCGGGGCAGTTCGGGCGATTGACTTCTCAAGCCCGCCGCTCGTAGACCACGTTTATGGCGGCTGGAGATCTTTTCTGGCGCGTTCCGCTCCGGTGCGTGATGTGTCTGCTGCGAATCAGGCAGGAGAGAGCAGTGAAGTATTTTAAGAGTTAGCACCCTGGGCCAATAAGGTTTGCCGCTCTGTTTAACAAAAAGAAAAGAAAAATGGCAGTTGTAACAGTGATTTTACAATAACATGCGAGAACGAACGAAGCGAGATAGATTCGATTTTCTCTTGACGATTCATACTTCTACTCCTATTCTATGCGGCACAGGTGATTCCAGAAATGCTCGTATGTATTTATCCGAAAACAACCTATGTCAACGATTAACCAGAAGACAAGAGAGCCGTGCCGTGACTGCCCGTGACGTCAAGATTAAATGAAATTGGTTTCTGGGCGTAGTATGTTGGGCACTGTCGTTTTCTAGGTAGGTATTTCCTTGAGTTCTTTACATGGATGGAGCTCATTTTTTGATGCTCATAATGTATGGGGGTTAAATAAGTCCCTGCTTTTTTAGTCCTGCTGCTGTTTTCACTAACACTACGCGTCACCTGAATGCGCTCTGTTGGATTTTCAACTCTCGACGATCGTTGAAAATGAAATAGTGCGCAATACATTCAAGTATCGCGTAGTATTAGTGAAAATGGGCATTATTCTCACTGAGTGCAGAGTTAGAACATATTTGCCTAGGCATAGGCTTGGCGTTTTTCGAAAATGAATACGTTGAAGCCAGGTGATGCCGCCAAAATGAATGTTCACAAAGTTACCAAGACAATCGTCACATCGCCAGATATCTATAAACCTGTTGGACCTTACAGGTTTGTAATTTTTTATGTGAGATTATTGTACCTACCTATTTAAATAAACAGTACAGTAGGTAGGCATGACATTTAAGTAGAGTCAAAAACCTAATTACTTTGAACTGCTAGATACAATTCGATAAAAAATACTGTCGATCTGTATTTTTTATCGATCGTAGACCAGAATCACACACACACAGCACGGATAGCACGGTTGGCGCAGTGGTTAAGCAATTGACTGCTGCGCTGCGTGTCGCGGGTTCGATTTTGGCACGTAACGAATATTTGTATGACCTAAGTAGTTGTTCCGGGTCTGGCTGTTTGTGTAAGTGAGTTTATGTTTGTAAACGCACGTCATCATGGTCATTTACGCGACTAACATTATATTCCCCCACTCCCATGAAGCTGAACATTTTTTTGGGTTGATGATCAAAATCTAAAAATTACTTTTTTATAAGTTTTTTTACTACTTCGACATGCTTCGGATTGCCTCTTGGGTACGGCGACTGACTCTCACTTTGATGATTATTGTATAATAAACAGCTAGGTACCTACTACATATCGCAAAAATCGAGCAGTAGGTACCAAATACCTCCTGTACTAAATGGATCCCGCATTAAAACGATTATGTTTTTAAGTGATGTGACTGCTATTTAAGCCAGTAGTTTTTGAGATATGGGTTATTTTCGGCTAAAACCGCTGAAGTAACTTGATTTTCACAACTTGTGTTTTACTGTGTTCAGTTTCTTGAAGTTTAGGTTTTCGCTAAAATCTACAATACAACCTTGTAAGTTTTAAATTGAGCATTTTACGACGAACAGAGCAATTTTTTGAATACTTACTTAATAATAATTATAAGTTTATTAGTACATAAAAACCCTAAAATCAACAACACAATACATAGCCTATATAGGTATACTTATTTACAAATATCCTGTCAGTTTCAGCCAAGCGATATTAGCGGCTTTAAAACACGGCATTAAAACACTTTATGTGTCTGGGGTACTAGGTATGGATCCTCAGGCACAGTTGGTGTGTGGCGGTGCGGAAGCACAAGCACGACAGGCTCTCGACAACCTGAGGCACGTGCTGGAAGCCGGCGGCGCTTCTCTCCAGTCCGCCGTGAAGACTACCATCCTGCTAGCTCGAATGGACGACTTCCAGGCTGTAAACCAGGTTTATGCAGAGTGTAAGTTCCTACCTACTTACATAGAATCGTTTTTGAGTGTTTTTTTTGCAACTTTATATTATTCGACAACATACAATAGTGGAGGGACCCGAATATCGGACGGTTGCCTAATTTCGGATGTATACGTCAATATCTAAAGTAACGTTACGTCTAGTTTAAGTCAAATTAGATATCAGACAATATAATTTGCACATTTCCACAATTTCATGATTATCAAAACATTATTTACATTTTTAACTACCTACTTATATCTTTAGTTTTATAGGTTCGGCAAATGCTTAATTTTAGAATTTTATTATCCCTTTAGTATCTTAACTATAACTGTTTTGTAAATTAACATGTCCTATCTAAGAGAGCCGGGTGATCTGTAAGTGTAACTCAAGACCCTAGCTTACCTAAAGAAGTTTAACTAAAAAAAAAAACGAGTGTGCTTTAGACCACACGACTGAAGTAAAACTTACAAATATTAATACTAATTATACTTCCGTAACGGTCTCGTCACTTCCGTAACGCTCTCGTCAGGCATTTACCAGCTTATTATACTCCCCAAGTCAAGCGTGCGTTTTACTTAAAAAAAATGTTTCATTTCTCTACTGTAAGGCAACTAAGTACGTTTCTATACTTATTATAACGCATACTTGACCTACCTACCACCATATTAGAGCAAAAATAAACAACTTTAGGGTGCCCGCCCACGAGCGATTTTTTGTAGCACACGTCGATATTTTGACGCTGGCTATCGAGGGATGTGCACGTCATGAATTTACAGGGATCGATGTTTAACCAAAAAATGTATTTCAAATTGTCTGTCATCAATCTATATATGTATATAAAATTCAAAGTCCTGACTGACTGACTGACTGACTGATATATCAACGCACAGCCTAAACCGCTGGTCCTAGAGACATGAAATTTGGAAGGTGTGTTCTTTGTAAAGAGTGGGTATCCACTAAGAAAGGGTTTTTCGAAATTCCACCCCTAAAAGGTAATGGAAATAGGGGATGGAAGTTTATATGAAAGTCCGTCAGTTTTGAAGTTAGGATCTTCAAATTTGGTGTATAGGCTGACGATTAAAAATTAATTTACACGTGTTTCAGCGTTTTTTATAATTCTACCCCCGAAGGGTTAAAAAGGGGGATGAAGTTGTGTATCATAGTTCTTAATTTTCACAGTAAAAATCACTAAATTTATTATCTAGGCTTATGGTTGGAAGCTATTAAATTTCAACCCCTAAGGAGTAAAAAACGGGATGAAATTTTCTTTTTAAATTACAATCACTAATATTTCGGCTTATGGTTGGAAACTATAGCATCCGCTAACAAGGGATTTTTCGAACACATTTTTGACATTTTTGTTTTTTATTAAACTACTCCATAATGGGGGATTTGCGGATGACAAAGTTTGTATGAAAGACTTTTAACGCGCGGTCCGATTAACTCGAAACTCAGTATTTATACTGCAAACCAAAATAAATAAAAGAATTAATCAGTTTTTCGAAAATTGACCCCCTTTTTTTGCGTGGGAAATTATTAAATAACTTCTCTCGCTCTGGGCGGAGCGGGAGGGCGTGTCAGACTTTTACTGACTAAAACCCACCCGTGTTCCAGGTGTTTCTTCCGTTGCCTGTGTGCCAGGGCCATGATATCCCTTTCGGACAAACATCACAACCCTGGCAGGCCCTAACGGACTCCGTCAGTTGGTGCTGACATCTCTTTGAGGCGCGCGTGGAACACAACGCGCAGTCGAACCGGGCCTGGTCCTTATCGGATGGCGAGCTACCCATCGCTCACCATCCGCAAGCCCGCGCCTACGGTGGCCGGAACCCGGCTTGCTACTCCCGACGCCCGGGGCGTCTCCTGCGGCGACTAGGGGCGTGAGGGCGCAAACCTTGCCTCTACCTCACGCGTTCTGCCTCCTCCTTCGCGAGCATTACTGTTTCACAGAAGGAGGTAACGGCCTCCCATGCACTCTCGCTCCGAACCATAGCCTGAACCAGGGCCGGATGCGAGAGATCGCCGCCGCTGATAGCCTCCGTGAGGACACAGCGGTGCTCCGCCCAAGCCGGGCAGACCTCCACCGTATGCTCCACCGTGTCCTCCGGGCGATCCACACAGTGGTGACACCCGGGCGTTTCCTCCCGCTTTATCCTGAACAGGAACCTCCCGAAATAACCGTGTCCGGTGAGGACGCCATGGCGCCTCTCTAGCCACTCCTCAAAGAGGGGACTTATCGCCCCAATTGTGGCGTGCTCAGCGCTGGATTGCGACAATCGCACTCCATGCCACCATGAGATCCCGCTGGAGCTCCGTCCGCTGTGCCGTGATTTCTCGCGGCAGCGGAGTTTCGACCCAGCGTTTCGGCTCCTCGCGCCACTCGATGTGCGCGAGGACTTTTGCCTCCAGATCCCACGGCGGCAGTCTGGCAAGGAGACTCACCGCCTCACGGGAGACCGTGCGGTAATGACCCTTAACAGGGTGAAAAGGGGTAGTCAATTTTACAAGAGAGGATTCTACTGTGTGGCTTGATTAACCCCAAATATGACGTGGGCATCAGCTAAGAAGGGGTTTTTGGAAATTCAACCTTTAAGGGGGTGAAAAGGGGGATTTTGTTTGTATAAAAAAATCTTATTCCTTGAGTTAATAAACCTGAAACTTGGCACGAATACTAACCTAGGTAAAATATAAAGTTTGTAATTTTTTGTTTTTTTAAACTACCCCCTAAACGGGGTTTGGGGGATATCAAAATCAACCGGGCATAAATCCAGACTTCGGGCTGCTACTAAGAAATTCCTAATGGAAAATCCAATAACACTTTGCCCGACCTGGGAATCAAACCCACCCATCATGCTTAGCAGTCGCGCCAGTGATCACTAGAATAACGAGGCTGTCATTACTTAAATAACAAAGTTTGTCATAACTTTTGCGTTTTTCAAAACTACCCCTCAAAAGGATTTTAGGGAGTGTTATTTATGGTTTGTATTTAAAGAATCTTAACGCGCGGTCCGATTAACTCAAAACCTCATATTGAGTTTTCGAGAATCGGAAAAAGGGGTACATAGTTTTCGGGAGAATTTTACTGCGTACCTTGAATACCTCAAAAGTTGGTACATCAATTATTATTGAACAAAGACGTAGAAAAAATAAACAATACAAAATTTCTTACAAATAGACTTAGACATGAAATGGAGGAGGACACGTAGGTATATTGAACAACGAAGTTTGTATTTATATGCTATATATATCCTCCGTAAAGTTGTAAATCAAACTGCACTCCTATCTGCTTACCACGCTTACGTTGGTTCCAACTAAGATATGGTATAATGTTTTGGGGGAATGCTGCTGATAGAGAAGCTGCTTTTTTTTCGACATCCACGCGGGCGAAGCCGCGGGCGAAAGTTAGTAGTTCAAATAGCGCTTGGATTATTATATCAATTAGAATTACCGTTTTAGTAGGTACCTAATATAATACTAAACTATTTTATAAACTCATCTTATTACTTAGGTACCTCTTATCACTTTCACACCTAAACCGCATAGGTACTTATTCCTAGTTAGTTCCTAGTCCTACACCAACCGCGGGTTGTCCTTGGGTGCACTATCATAGTGCGAACAGGGATGATCATCGTTTAGTGCCTCATTTAAGTAATTAAAAACGTCTCGGGCCTCTGCGAGTTGGCTTTGGCTCCTCACGCCTTCCAAAGATCCGGGACCCAAGGGTCCTGAGATATCATCATCATTTCAGCCGAAAAGACGTCCACTGCTGGACATAGGCCTTCCCTAAAGGGGGGTTTGCCATAATCGCTACGCTTGGCAGGCGGGTTGGCAATCGCAGTATGGTGTTAAAATGCATAGAGAACGCTGCTGCCCACTCTCTTGCTCCCTTAGTCGCCTTTTACGACAACCACGGGAAGAAATGGGATGGTGCTATTCTTTACGTCCGGCACCAAACGGACAATATCCTGAGATATGTCAAAGATAAAAAAAAAATAATAAGTAGTACTTACATGTATATAAAAAATAGGGAAAAGAATTATAGGGCATCAAAAAATTCGTCCGCGTCGCTGTCAACAGGAAAAGTGCCTCAAAGGCTGGCAGCATTGCCATGTAGTATGGCGATGCTGATCCTTTGGTAAAAAAATAGGCCAACCCTCGTCATGTGAAGAGTCGAGCAACCTCTTGGCGATATCTTGTAATACCAAGTGGGCACTCGGATCCCATGGCCCTAGTGTTTCAACCCCAAACGGCTTGAACTTATATAACTCCCAATAAGATTGGAATATTTTCGCCGTCCGCACGTAAGGCCTGCCTAACTTCCAAGGCATTATGGTCCTTCCGTCTGGTCTCTTCCTATAGTCGCGTGCCAAGCCGTTGGGTTCTAAGACAGCTGGCACCCCGACGGTGACACGGCGGCTGATGTCATTCATGATAGCCTGCCGCGCTATCCGGCCTGCACTCTTATTGCAAGATAGGCCTCGGTGTTCTAGGCAGTCGCGCAGCTTCACCGCACTTGCAGCAAAGCGAAACCCCCAAAAGTAGCGCCCAGACGCAGACAAGTAGCGAGCCGGAAGGTGGTGTCACCCAGCATAGTGCCTATATATGTTGGGTGATGGTAGTGCTTGAAGCCGACTCCCACTCACCCACAGCCAGCAGGCGGGTTCGCTCAGCAGTATTGGTGGACGTATTGATAAGATTATTCCGCTCATCCCACTGTCTCAGAGACAGTCGGATGACGCCGCTGACGGGCAAGCCGCTACTCAGGCGTTAACCGCATCAGTCAAGCACGGCACTTCACTTTATAGTATTTTAAGTTACATAAATCTTGTTTCCATCTTTTTTAAAGTTCATTTTTACGCAGTAGTATTGAGTTCTTCAAAAACCTATGGTCTATTCCAAAAGTATCTGTTGTAAATGTAAACGTACAAATAGGTCAGAAAATGTACACACGGTGCTGACCTCTGGCTGGTCTCTGTACGGAAATCCTATACAATGAGAGATCACAGCTCATACTGGAAATGTATAGCTTGATGTGTTGCCGTGTGTACCTGTAGATGCCAATTTGTAGTGCACGTACAAATTGAGTGCTTTGATTTGATTATTTGAAAACTTAAACCAATTTTCCAATTATCATCGACGATTTTTCAATTTCAATTTAATAATGTTATATTCAAAAAATAATTATTTGAAAAAGTGGTGGTATCAATCTGCATAGCTTTTTCCTTGTCCCAACTATGTGAAGGTTGACTTCCAGTGTAACCGAATGCAGCGGAATACCAGTATTTTACATGGAGCGACTGCCTATCTGACCTCCACAACCCAATAACTCGGTAATACGATACGCCTTGGTAAGACTGGTTATCCGACTTCGAAATCACCGAAAAAATCACTCTTGGGCGAGCACCCTAAAGGGCACTTTCATCAGATAGATAGGTACTTGGAACCTAAAGGTACGCGGCCTTTTTTGAGTTAGAACTTATGTAGTTTGACATTGACATCCAGTTATTTGACATAACTCGGAAATATTGGTGTCCTCAAAATTATTATTTGTGTAATTTTATCTTTCAACTTATCAGCAATTTTACCTACCTACTCGTTTATCTTTTGTTGAATATTAATGTGGAATGAACTGTTGACCCCTTTAGCGTAGGTACTTAGTAAATTTATTCACGATGAGTTCAGAGCCAGAAAGTATTGAGTCTACGCGCAAGACAGACGTTTTACCCAAGATGAGTACGCAAAAGCCAGACGATCCAACCAAAACGAACGTTCACAAAGTTACCAAGACGATCGTTACATCTCCAAACATCTACAAGCCCGTTGGACCTTACAGGTTTGTTATTTCTTAAGTACTATTTTACGTAAATAGGTGCACACAGGCAGACATCTTGTTATTCTATTTAATCGACTTCCTAAAAAGAGGTGGTTATATTATTATTTTTTTTGTTTATCGCTTTCTCCGTCAATTGTAGACCGATTTCGACCAATAGCGGTTTGGGTATTATTATAGAAATTCGCGCATTTGCTCTGTATTACACGGTTTGCGATTCGATTTAAGTACTTATAAATGATTGCTAAGCAATTTAAGCTCGTCACAAAGCATAGTGAAGCTGACAGTGACCTCACTAGCGAATCAGCTCCAGTTCACCTGGTTCCTACCAGGAGAACTCCTCAATAATTTATTAGCGTCCCTGCATAGGGAAAACCAATATTTTGTAAAAGGTGATGAGCAGTTCACATAAGGGTATTTTAACTTTATTTATATTAGAAACTGACCCCCTAAAAATTGAAATAATAAAACTTTTTATAAAAAAAACAACTGACTTCCAAAATTAAAATAGTTTTCAACTTTGTAGTGTTTTTTTGGTAGTCAGTTGTTTCTTTTTTACTTTCCGAATGCGCGATACAAAGGCATAGGCTAGGCGCTCATGCCTAACGATAAAAAAAACAATAATATAACTACCTACTTAATATTTTCCATAAAAAGTCAAGCATTTTGTACTTGGTTAACAAAATCTTACCAACTACTAGATCACACGAACCATAAAGAACTCTAGTGTATGAAAGTAGGTAAAGATGGAATGTTTTTGGCACACAGTGCTTTGGTTGTAAGTATAGATAACTAAACGCAGTGGCGGCGTAGCATGGATCAGCACCCAGGGCGGTTTTCTATTGAGTATCTCCAAAATAAAACAACAAATAGGTACGTGCTTACGTGACTTTATTTTGCTAAAATATTCGATCACATTACCAAAATTTACTTCAAGATGCTTAAAGGCTTCTACAGACCGGCGCGACACGCGACGCAACACAATGGCCCCGCGTGTCGCGCGACGAGCGGTGCCTTTGTGTCGCGTCGCGAGTCGCGCCAGTATGTAGAAGCCTTAAGTCACGCTTGGCTCAATGTGGGTGTTACCTACCGTGTTATCTAAAATTTAATGAACTATAATCTTGCGAAACTTCTTTCGCAAGAAGCTACCAAAGCACAAGTTTAAAAAATATCTTAGACACCGCGCTAAACTCTGAACATACTCTGAATAGTCCCATTTTACAATGAATTTTAGAAGCTCCAAGGTAGTCCATTGGACCACTTCTTGGAAAGAAATGCTGGCAACTTTCAACTACTTTCAAGTGGCGCTTGAGTCGTAAATTCTCCAAAATAATGCATGTACATACATTGTAAATACATGACAGTGTCGACCATAGCTTTGTATCGTAGTTTTGAAATCAATGTACGCGTGTGAGTTGTCACACTTGTCACCACGTTGTCACCGTTTGATGCTTGGTATCCAGGCCGGACTGACCCCGTTTTACGCCGCCACTGACTAGACTAAACGGACTATGTTAGGAACTCAGTTAGGAATTAGGATAGGGTTTCGTGGCCTGTGCTAAGTTGTAAGGCGCAGGGTCGCTTAGGATTTTTTGGAGACGACTCCTACTTTGTATAATTAGGTAGATCACTCTCCTCAGCCCTTCAGTGCTGTGGCGTACTGTCAGTGGCGGATTTACAGCAGGCTCCTAAACTCCTAAGGCGGGCACATTTTAGGGGCGGCAATGGAGCGGTTTTTTTTGCGACGGAATTCTGAGGGCTTGTAGAAATAAGTACATCTTTCCTATGACTTTTCCCTCTTCGTTTTCATGTACATTCAACGGTTATTAGCTCACCTCAAAAATATTCCTAAAATCTATTTCTTGTGCATTTAAAACAAAATTGTTGGATTATAAAAATAATCTAGGAACTGATATTTGTAGAGGTAAGGGCGGCAAAAAATGTACAGCCTTTATAATGTATAAGTGTCAATCCGCCACTGCGTACAGTACTCTATATAGATCTATAGGTAGGTCCGTACTTAAATCACATAATGAACTAGGTAAGTAGGTACCTATGTCATGCATTTGGATTTTTACAATAAAGGCTTCTACATACTGGCGCGACACAAAGGCCCCGCGTCTCGCGCGACGAGCGGTACCTTTGTGTCGCGTCGCGAGTCGCGCTGGTCTGTAGAAGCCTTAACGTTAGGCGACGTAGGTTCGCGAAGAAAGGAATGAAGGAGAGTCGGTATTATTCGTTGATATAATTTTAATGTTACAACTTACAACTAAGTAAGTACTTTAAGTTACTTGGTGGAGTCATGGGCTACGAGTTAAATTGATTTATCTAACACAGTAGGTACCTAATAAATAATGCGGTTTCAGCCAGGCTATATTAGCGGATAAAACTCTTTACGTGTCGGGAGTATTGGGGATGGACCCTCAGGCACAGTTAGTAGATGGAGGTGCCGAACAACAGGCTCGACAAGCTCTCGACAACCTGAGGCACGTGCTGGAGGCCGGCGGCGCTTCTCTCGAGTCCGTCGTGAAGACTACCATCCTGCTAGCTCGAATGGAAGACTTCCAGGCTGTAAACAAGATTTATGCAGAATGTAAGTACCTAGATATTCCTACTTACTTTTATCAGCAACCAACGAATAACAATGTTGTCGAATAATATCAAGTTGCTTATCACTCAAACCGAAATATTCCGCGTCCATTACCGATCTCAAACAAAGTGCGTACTAAGTCATCTGACTTAAGGCTCGTACAGACTGGCGTGATATCGCGAGCGTGACAGCCAGCACGACCCTTGTCGCGCCTCTCTCACCTCTCTGTGCGAGCCTAGCTGCGGGGCGAGCACGGCCTACTGTGACATGACTTGAGTCATACATTTTATCACAGTGTGAGCGATAAAACTGTTTTGTCATAAAATGCTAGTACAAATTGTTATGCCATAATTGATCATGTCTTGTCACAAACTTCTTGACACGCCCGTGCTCGGCCCGCTGCTAAAAGTGTATACGAATTTAGAAAACATTTTAAGTAACAAGGAAGTACGCTCCGCCGGACCGCCGCATTATTTTCTGCGGGTGTGTGTGTCGCTACTTAGTTCTGGG
The DNA here is from genome assembly GCA_948098905.1 of Tiliacea aurago. NCBI lineage: Eukaryota > Metazoa > Arthropoda > Insecta > Lepidoptera > Noctuidae > Tiliacea > Tiliacea aurago. The sequence goes on from OX402590.1 coordinate 12,409,247, forward strand.
GCGTTTGTCGTCACCAAGACAAAGTTTCGTATGTTTTGCTCGCTACAAAGTTATCGTGCTAATGCGGTGGTCACATTAATTACAATCCCGGCACGTAACTTGGCATGGTTTTGGGGTAGTGGGGGTAAGTTCGCGCATAGTACACGTATGCAACTCAGATTATAGAAAGAAGCAGATAGACCGCGCGGAACAATAAAGTGAGGCCCGTTTGTAGACATGTGTGCGTTACAGCCACGTGACAGCACTATAAGAACAGGTGCCTCTATGTGTGTGTCCGGTTGCCAGAAGAATGAAAAAATTAGCCATAATATTTCATTAGGTACATGAAAAAAAAAAGTTTTTTTTCTTAAATCAGTTGTTTTTATTAAAAGTATATGTCAAATTAACAATACCCATATATACGATACATTTGCGATATATTTTTATTTTGAGATACCAACATTTTATTGTTTTTGGTAGCTATATTTACTTTATGGTGACGTCATATAACCCAAGATATAGCAAATCGACTGATGTAATAAGTATTATAAAATCCAATAACTAGTTACACTTACGAAGACACATACATACTTATTTATTTATAAACATACTAACCAGAAAAGGCGATAAATAAAACACTATAATCGACATAAATATTTTTGTAAATCGATACTCCTTTATCCTATACTTATTTCCTAACTTAGGGGTAAATGTTTCAATATAAACTAGCAACACCGAATGATTTTTGTTAAGGTTTTGTGTTTCAAGATGTCACTAACAATAAACACGTAAAATAAATCCAAATAGACAAATAATCAATATTTTACGTATGAAAGATACTCCATCTTATTTCTTTTGTTTTTGGGAACAGTTTTTACAATGTTTAAAAATACAAGACGGCATTATTCTGACATTATCCTCTAGAGCCCGTGACGTACTAACGATGCGACGCTTCGTGCTGTACTGAATCGAGAGTGTATTCGCTTTTGCATTTGTATTTGCTTTGTTGGCCGCACTCTCGGTGTTCTACGCGGTCTATCTGCTTCTTTTCTATAATCTGAGGTATGCAACAAAAAAAATGTCACTTTTATTATTTGTCATTATTCGATGGTTATTTTATTGCCATCATTTGTTTTAAACATGTCTGTTTAGAAGAAAGTTAAAGAAAACAGAAGAATTCGTGAAGTTTATTATTTATAGTTTATATTTTATGTGATATAAATAAAATATATAATAAAATATTTTTAGTTATTGTGGCCTTTCAAAAACAATATTAACGAGGACTAAAGGTCAACAAGCTTCATTAGTAGATGCCGCAAAAAAACACACACAATTTATAAACTTAATTTAAAGTAGTACCTAACAAAAATTCGTAACAAAAACAAAGGGTATAATTTTAGTGCATGCAAGTGTAATCGGGAACGAATGGAACGCGGGTCGAGGTGCGGGAGGGGAGTGTTGACTAACGCTCTAATCGCGAGCTCGGAACTGTGCTCACTCATTTCCCGCGTCCCGCTTGACCCCCAAAGGCACCTAAAAAATGAATTCTGCGCATGTGACTACTCTTACCAACTTACGTGCCGGCCGGGGACTGTAACGGCTTCGATTTTTTTTATTGGAAATAGACACAGACCTACCGACAACCGTGCGATGAGACAGTCATTTCGTCTGATCTTTCGCTACGATAGCCAATAGTGGTGGTTACATCTGCGTGTATGATGGCAAGGGCGAAGCTTCGTGACGATAGACAGTTAGTGTAAAGTTTGAGCAAACAACATGGTGCACAGTGCGGCGGCCGCGGCGGCTAACATGACACAGGCACAATTTTATTTCACGGCGATCTGAAATATAATTAACTAGCTGACCCGTGCCCACTTCGTTGGGCGGTAAACATTTTACCGTCTTTTCATTTTTCGGATTACATTATGGCCTTATGTTATGACACTCACAAAATAATAACGTGGCTTTCAATGGGTAAAAGATTTTTCAAAATCGGTTCAGTAGATCCAGAGATTACCCCTACAACCTCACAAACTATAAAATATTAATATAAGTAGATATAAGTAGATGAAGCAACGGTTTAGCAATATCCTTAAAAAAAATGACTCTCATTCCGTTTGCTCACTATAGGCAAGCGACTTCTCGACAAAATCAATAGCAGTGAATTGGGACTGGGATTGTGAATTCAAGTGCACATTTACCGCTGAGACGATGACGGTCGGTGATTCTTCAATTTTGCCGGCGTGAGGGGTCAAAATATATTTTTAAAGTCCCGTACCCAAAGGGTAAAACGGGAACCCTATTACTAAGGCTCCGCCGTTTGTCCGTCTGTCACCAGGCTGTATCTCATGAACCGTGAAGTTAGACAGTTGAAATTTTCACAGATGATGTATTTCTGTTGCCGGTATAACAACTAATACTAAAAAACAAAATAAAAAAAATATTTAATGGGGCTCCCATACAACAAACGTGATTTTTTTGCTCGTTTTTGCTAGATATTGATAACGGCAACAGGTAGACGCTTGAAATATTCACAGAATATTAAGTTATATAATCACTTTAAAAATAAATAATTAAATTAAAATAAACCAAATATTTAAGGGGGGCACCCATACAACATACGTGATTTTTTTGCCATTTAATTATAGATAATGGTACGGAACCTTCGTGGGCGAGTCCGACTCGCACTTGGCCGGTTTTTTTATTATTTAAATTAGCCAACGGAATTAAAACATCAAAATGACCTTCAATAAAGATTTTTTTTAATTTCCTGAGAATCGGATTATTTTGACTCCCTGCCGTGCTTCCCCAAAACCAGCAATAAAAATACCATCCTGAAACACCTGGAACTCAAATGAGAATAGTTCTGCCGCTGCCATTTTTTTTTTTGGTGGTTAATTATCAAATAACTTCTCCCGCTCTGGCCGGAGCGGGGAGGGCGTGTCAGACTGTTACTGACTAAACCCACCCGTGTTCCTTCAAATGCCTATGTGCCAGGGCCACGATATCCCTTTCGGACAGGCTCGTAACCCTGGCAGGCATTAGCCCTTTCGGACCCCGTCAATTGGTGCTGACATCTCTTTGAGGCGCGCGTGGAACACAACGCGCCGTCGACCCGGGCTTGGTCCTTATCGGACGGCGAGCTACCCATCGCTCACCGTCCGCAAGCCCGCGCCCACGGTGGCCGGGAATCGGCCTGCGATTCCCGACGCCCGGGGCGTCTCCTGCGGTGACTAAGGGCGTGAGGGCGCGAACCCTGCCTCACCCTCACGCGTTCCGCCTCCTCCTTCGCATGCATTACTGCTTTGCAGAAGGAGGTGACGGCCTCCCGTGCACTCTCGCTCCGAACCATGGCCTGAACCAGGGCCAGATGCGAGAGATCGCCGCCGCCGATCGCCTCCGTGAGGACATGGCGGTGCTCCGCCCAAGCAGGGCAGACCTCAACCGTATGCTCCACCGTGTCCTCCGGGCGATCCACACAGTGGTGACACCCGGGCGTTTCCTCCCGCTTTATTCTGAATGGGAACCTCCCGAAACAACCGTGTCTGGTGAGGACGTGCGTCAGGCGGAAGGTGAGGAAGCCGTGGTGCCTCTCTAGCCACTCCTCATAGAGGGGACTTATCGCCACAATTGTGACATGCAAATTCTTTGCCAAATAGTAAATATCCCTGGCGATGGCGCATGCTTATTTTCATCTCTTTCCTATTTGGTGAACAGTAACGTGGCCATGTCATTGTCTTCTCAAATTCGAGACAGCATTGTGCGCCACGTTTCTAAAAACTGGGAAATATTCCAACCTTTCACCCAGGATCGGTCAGGAGGAGCTGTTTATGGTTCAAAGCGTGAATTCGTCATCGTTCAGGTCTTGTAATGGCACCTACGGAACCACCTGTGAACTCATGGCAGCGGGAGAACTATTCCCATTTGAATTCCAGGTGTTTCAAGATGGTATTTTTATTGCTGGTTTTGGGGACGCACAACAGGGAGTAAAAATAATCTGATTCTCAGGAAATTTCAATGAAGGTCATTTTGATGCGTGTCAGACTTTTACTGACTAAAACCCACCCGTGTTGCTTCAAATGCCTGTGTGTGCCAGGGCCACGATATCCCTTTCGGACAGGCTCGTAACCCTGGCAGGCATTGGCCCTTTCAGACCCCGTCAGTTGGTGCTGACATCCATTTAAAAAGGGAATAGTTCTCCCGCCTTTTTCCAACCCTTACAACACCAGCCTAAACCATAGATACTAAGCAATAAAATTAAAATACGAACGTAGGTATTCAAGGACACTTTTTCTAGTAAGAACGACTAATACTAAAAACTTTTATAGTAATACCACAGTGTGAAATACCTACACAATAAGTAATTCGCAAAGAAATAGAAATAACAAAATTCCAACCCGGCAATAGGTAAAAACACATTTGTTATCCTCCAATTTAAAATTAGGAAGCGAAACAAACCAAAACGAAAACCAAACAACGACGATGAAAAATATTTCAAAGCAAATTAGTAGTAAGTAATAACAAAATATCGCAGAACAGAAATTTCGGTAACTATAGCTTGAACGTGTATCGCTTAGGTTTGTATTCTGTGATTGATACATGACTTCGTTTTTTGATACGACTTTAATGCTATAAATGCAACGTTCAAATTACCTGAATACCAATTAGAACCTCATTTTATTATCTTTTAGCAGATGCCTGCTTGCATACTGAAAAATACTGGCCACCTAGAACTGGCACAAAAACTTTAGAACGTTATCACGCCTGCACTGAAACATACTGGCCACCTAGAAAAAAAAACTAAATATAAACCTCAAGAAACTTCCAAAAATTCTTATTTCAATGTAAAATATGCATTAACGCGTTGTCGTAAAATTCAATTTTGATCTTTATCGGCCTCCGAATTCTAATTTCAATGTAAAGTATGCAATAACTCGTTGCCGTAAGATTCAATTTGGATCTTAACTGCATTTGGTAAATTTTTCATACAAACATTAAAAACCCTTATTTTCACCCTTACGCGCCAATTTTCGTAAAATCCTTTCTTAGTGAGCACCTAGAAGTCGAAAGGAACAATCAGGCCAACATTCATGTCTCTAACTTTAAAAACATAGGAGTTTCATACAAACTTTGACACCCCTTTTCAACCGCTTAAGGCGAATTTATAAAAATCCTTTCTTAGTGCGCGCCTGCGCCCCATAGAGAGTGCTTGTGCCAAATTTTAGACCTCACGGCCCAGTAGTTTCAGAGATTTCGTGATGAGTGGTCAGTTAGTGGACTTCTCTTTTATATATATAGATTAAACAGAGTAGTGTTCCTTACACACACGTATTAACATCGCATTTTTAGAGATAAAATATATATATATTTTTTTTAAGTTGGATTATTATCTCAGCGTTGGCAAGTGTGGGCACGCCACAATTGTGGCGATAAGTCCCCTCTTTGAGGAGTGGCTAGAGAGGCGCCACGGCGTCCTCACCTTCCGCCTGACGCAGGTCCTCACCGGACATGGTTGTTTCGGGAGGTTCCTGTTCAGGATAAAGCGGGAGGAAACGCCCGGGTGTCACCACTGTGTGGATCGCCCGGAGGACACGGTGGAGCATACGGTGGAGGTCTGCCCGGCTTGGGTGGAGCACCGCCGTGTCCTTACGGAGGCGATCGGCGACGGCGATCTCTCGCGTCCGGTCCTGGTTCGGGCCATGGTTCGGAGCGAGAGTGCATGGGAGGCCGTCACCTCCTTCTGCGAAGCAGTAATGCTTGCGAAGGAGGACGCGGAACGCGTGAGGGAGAGGCAAGGTTCGCGCCCTCGCGCCCCTAGTCGCCGCAGGAGACGCCCCGGGCGTCGGGAGTCGCAAGCCGATTTCCGGCCACCGTAGGCGCGGGCTTGCGGACGGTGAGCGATGAGTAGTTCACCGTCCGATAAGGACCAGGCCCGGGTCGACGGCGCGTTGTATTCCACGCGCGCCTCAAAGAGTTGTCAGCAGCAACTGACGGGGTCCGTTAGGGCCAATGCCTGCCAGGGTTGCGAGTTTGTCCGAAAGGGATATCGTGGCCCTGGCACACAGGCAAATGAAGGAATACGGGTGGTTTTTAGTCAGTAAAAGTCTGACACGCCCTCCCGCTCCGCCCAGAGCGGGAGAAGTTATTTGATAATTTCCCGCCCAAAAAAAAAAAAAAGCGTTGGCAAGTGGCAACACAGATACGTCACTTTTTCTTTCGCGCGCTTACATGACATCGCAAGAAAAAATTCGCTCTCATCAAATCGTTAATTTCTATTATGTTTACAGTGTTCTTTACTGAAATGATGATCTTTGACAAAGTGTCAATTATGCCAAGTGATAGAAAGTGTAATGAGTGTGACGGGTCGGAGGTTCGGTAATAATGTAACACTGACTCGTTCTTCTTATAGTTTATTGCGTTGCTTTGATTACACATGAACTAGGTACTCACAACACGGGCGAAATATCAATCCCGGAAAATTAAGGTTTTTCCAATTCAAATGACACAATTAAAGGTGGGAAAAAGTTCTGTCTCTGGTTACATGTATTTGACAAGCTTGAATCCTAGAACCTTCTGTTGGTGTTGCCAACAGAAACCAAATGTGGTGCGTTACATTCGCCACACCACCCCCCTACGGAGAGAAAAGGTTCATCCCAAAAATAAATTTATATATTTATATAATATTGCAAAAACGATAATATAATTATTCAATAATAGATGAAACTTAAATATTGTTTATAGATCCAGAACTTCTCTGAATTTGACTCTGCGTCCAGTCCTAGTCGTAATTATAGGAGCAGGTGGTGCTATTGTTGTAGAGGGTATAGATACTTTAGTTGGGGCAGTGGGAGATGGAGCTGAAACATGTGGCGAAGAGTCAGGAGGGACTGCGTCTGTTGTGGTTCTTGAAACTGGTTCAAAATAGGCAGGCTTGACACGGTCAATGCTCACGGTGAGTTGTTTAACACGCACCTCCAACGTTAGGGTTTTGTCTTGCCTCCGTATGATTTTATACGGGCCCGTGTACGGTTGTTGTAGTGGACGTCTCACCGTGTCATCTCGTATGAAGACATGACTGGTGGACGCCAGGTCCTTAAAAACGAATGCGGTCGGCTTGCTGTGAATTGCTGCCGGTGTGGGTCGAATGGACTCCATTTTGCTTCGCAGCTGAGTCACAAAGTCCAACATGTCGCTGGTGCTTCTTGTTTCCTCTGGCGGCACGATGAGCTCTCCTGGGAGGCGCAGGGGTTCACCATAAACTAATTCGGCGGCCGAACTCTGGAGGTCCTCCTTGAGCGCTGTTCTCATACCCAGCAATACAAGGGGAATTGCCTTTGACCATGTGCTTTCGTGGCACATTAACGCGGCTTTTAATTGGCGGTGCATGCGCTCCACCATACCGTTGGCGCAGGGATGGTAACTTGTTGTTCGAATCCGCTTGATTGCGCAAACGTTCATGAGACGCTGAAACAAACCGGATTCGAATTGCCGGCCCTGGTCGCTAGTCAAAATATTAGGCACACCGAACCTAGATATCCATCCTGCCACCAACGTATCTGCCACTTCTTCTGCTGTTATAGACCTCATTGTCCAAGCTTCTGGCCACCGTGTGTACCTGTCCACCGCAGTAAGGCAGTACGAAAATCCGTGTGAGTGCGGAAGCGGACCAATGATGTCTATGTGTATGTGCCGGAAACGTGCTGATGGGATGGGGAAGTTGGCCAGAGGCGAGGAGACGTGGCGTGAAACTTTACTGCGTTGGCAGTTGACGCAAGAGCGCGCCCACGCACCACATTCCTTGCGAATCAGGGGCCAAACATAACGATCAGCCACCAGGTGGGCGCTTGCACGCGCACTGGGGTGGCTGAGGTTGTGTAGTCTTTGGAACGCAGGTCGGCGAAAGGCTTCCGGAAGGTAGGGTCTTGGCTTACCCGTGGAAATGTCGCAGTAAATAGACACATTAGTTCCAGGTATGGCGACTTTTTCTAGCTTTAGAGACGAGTTAACTTGCATGCGACGGAGTTCTTCGTCTGTGGCCTGTGCATCCGCAAGCGCAGCGTAGTCCTCTTCAAGGGAGAGAGACTCAACGCGAGACATTGCGTCAGCCACGATGTTGTCCTTTCCTTTAATGTGCACAATATCAGTGGTAAATTGCGAGATGAACGAAAGCTGGTTCAGTTGTACCGGCGGTAGCTTCTCGCGGCGCGCGGCGCTGGACAAATGCGTAAATTAAAGGTTTATGATCCGTATAAATAGTCACGTGGTGGACCTCCAGTACATGCCGAAAATGTTGCACCGCTTCATATACTGCGAGTAACTCGCGGTAATATGCTGGCCAGGTGGTCTGGCGTGCAGTCAATTTCTTACTAAAGAAAGCGAGAGGCTGCCACTGCTCATTGACTAACTGCTGTAAACAAGCGCCAGCGTGACTTGACGAGGCGTCTGTGAAAAGTCCTAAAGGAATGTTGGAGACTGGGTGGGCTAGGACAGTGGCAGTTACAAGGTGGTATTTACACTTCTCAAAAGCGCACTCGAGGGCTGATGTCCACGGCACAGGTTTGGCACCCTTCAGCTGTGTAGAAGCCAAGACATCGATCAGTGGAGCTTGAAGTTCAGCGGCTTTAGGGAGAAAACGGCGATAGAAATTAATCATCCCTAAGAACCGCCGAAGGCCTTCCACTGTTTTGGGGAGGGGAAAATTGCGCAAAGCGTCTATCCTTTCTGGTGGTGGGCGGGTACCATCCTTAGAAATACAGTAACCAAGGAACTTAACCTCTGCAGCGGCCAGCACACACTTAGAAGGGTTAACAACGACGCCATAGTCGGATAGACGCTGGAAAAGGACGCGCAGGTGTTGGGCGTGCTCAGCAGCGTTTTTGGAGAATACCAGAATGTCATCGACGTAGGGATAGCAAAAATCGAGTCCTCTCACGACCTCGTCCATAAAGCGCTGAAAAGTTTGCCCAGCGTTACGGAGACCGAAGGTCATGAACGGAAACTCGAATAACCCGAAGGGTGTAGTAATGGCCGTCTTGCAGATATCCGCCTCAGAAACTGGTATATGTTGGTATGCTTTGACCAAGTCTATGGTGCTGAAGAGCGTGGCACCAGCAAGGTTGTGGGAAAAATCAGCTATGTGTCGGACAGGGTAACGGTCTGGGACCGTCCGAGCGTTCAGGGCTCGGTAGTCCCCACAGGGGCGCCAGTCGTCTTCACCTTTGCGGGCCATATGCAGCGGTGAAGCCCAAGGACTGTCTGAAGGTCGTGCGGTTCCACATCGCACCATTTCCTCAAATTCCTTCTTCGCAGCCAAAAGTTTCTGAGGCGCGAGTCTACGGGGACGACAAGAAACAGGTGTTCCGTCGGTAGTCACGATGTGATGAACCGTCGCATGCTTCATAGTCCTTGGGAGGCCAGGTGGTCGAGTAATATCCGGGAATTCCAATAGGATTCTGATGAATGGTGAACCCTCAGCGGCAACAGTCTTCACGCTTGGTTGGTTCACTTGAGCGATAGTAGCAGCGGAAATTTTAGTGCTGCCATCTATAAGACGCTGGCCGCAACAGTCGGGCAGCAGGTGATAGTATGATAAAAAGTCGGCACCAATGATTGGTGTGCTTACATCTGCTATCATGAAGTTCCACCTAAACTCTCGGCGGAGACCTAAATTTAAACGAAGAGCTGTGGTGCCGTAAGTTTTTATTGAGCTACCGTTGGCTGCACGCACGTCGAAATCAGTAGAGTTGTAATGTCCCTTGAAAAACTGACGTGGGAAACAACAGAGATCGGAGCCAGTGTCAATTAAAAAACGACGTTTTGATTCCGAGTCCAGGACAAATAAACGGCGGCCAATTAGGGAGCAATCAGTTTCCGCCACTATTGATTGCTCGTGGCGTTTCCCCTTTGATTAGAATCCCAGGTGCAAGGGTTTACACATTTACTTGCTTTTTCCGGGAATCTTTTGTGGTACCAGCATAATTGGTCCCCAGTTTGAGATGATGACCGGGATTGCGACTGAGTGCGCGCTATAGATCTTGAGCGACGAGACTGTCCTGCTGCTTTGTCTCGAGTAAGAGTATCAACTTTCCTTGTCAACTCCTCAATGCTACGCATAATGTTTCCAATATCAAATGCGTCAGCGGAGTGAACTGATGCTGAAGGGGCAGGCGAGGTCTCAACTATACTGTCAGCTATTTCCGCAACCTTGTTAAGTGGGAGTTCCACTTGAGCCATAAGAATTCTCTGTACCTCGGGTGGGAGGCGGCGCATCCATAATTCCCGGAGGATGCCTTCATCTCCAACCGAAGTACCAGCCAAGGAGCGTAGGTGGCGGAGAAACGCGCTAGGCTTCCGGTCCCCAAGTTGTTCTTCACTTAAAAGCTGACGTGTGCGTTGGACCTTAGAATCCGATAAGCGTCTGATAAGTTCCTTTTTTAGGTACTCATATCTGCCTTCTGTAGGTGGGTTTGCTATTATGTCTTCTACTTCTTCAGCTACACGAGCATCCAAAATAGACAATATGTGCCCATATTTAGTGGCGTCCTGCGTTATGCCAGCAATTTGAAATTGTGCCTCCGCTTGTGCAAACCATATAACAGGCTTTTCAACAAAAAAATTTTGCAGTTTGACAGAAATACCTGCAACACTTGTAGCAGATTGAAGGTTGTGATTGAAAACCAGCAAGCTTGTGCTCCAGCTCTATGACCTTCTGTTTGAGGGAATTCTCTGCGATGGACATGGTTATAAAAAAAAATATATATATAAATAAATAATTTATATATATATAAATAAAGGAACCAAGAAAACCAAATTAAATTAATAAGGAACCCTATTGAAATTTTGAAACCCTATGTTAATTTCCACAATCCACATTTGACTTCTGCGGCCATATACAAATATATCTCCCATGCAACTATTAGAAATATTGTGACAACCAATATTAAAACAAGAACACAATAACCAAGCAAGTTATGATAAATGAACTTATAAGTAAAATCAAAATGTTAATTTAGTATTGTTTATCTTTAACAATGCAATCTTGTTTTTATAATAACATATAACACAAATAGGACAAAGATTTTTAGTAATTACTGGTATTGTAAGAAGTAATTAAATTTACCTTACACATTTATATGCAGGAGTCTCTTACATATGGAATGTTTTAATATTACTTAAATAACTACCTTGACACTATAATTTTGACTGTACAGTACACTACTTTAGTTGTATTATTTGTGAACTGACACCAAATTTAATATAGTAACATAAATGGCAGTAAGTATTGTTAGAATATGCAAGTACCTAGGTACCCTTAGGTTATTGTAAACAATTTTAATCTCCGAGCACAATTAACAATTAAACTTAACTCAAAATATACATGAAAAGTTGGACGGACACACTCCAAAAACTTGTTATTAGCAACATAAGTATGGATGTTGCTTTGTCTATGAAGGAAGTATAACACTCATGCACTTTTGTATCTTGATCACTGCAATAGTTAGTTTATGTATGGGTAACGTTACCAGGAATCCCCTTGAAGAAAGTTGTGGTTGTTGTCACGCAAAACTTGTGGGAAGATTAAGATGAATGTTGGCTCACCAGATCCGTGGGCTATGTTACCCTTGAATTATTTCCATGGGCAGTTTCTTTTTTTCTTTTTATTTTTGCTGGAGCTTAGGCTGGGCCACAGAGCACTATATAATATTGGACTGGGCACTTGTAGCATAGGAGTACCAGTTCGTAGGCGAGTCGATCTTGCAATAACTTTCACGTTCCCGATAAAAGTCCAAAGGGCTGAACCGTATGCTCAAGGATGAGGGTTGCGGGCAACTTGTAAGTAAGTACCACACTCGACTCGGTACAATTTTTGTGTGTAGTCGGGGTCACCATTGACGGGTCGGAGGTTCGGTAATAATGTAACACTGACTCGTTCTTCTTATAGTTTATTGCGTTGCTTTGATTACACATGAACTAGGTACTCACAACACGGGCGAAATATCAATCCCGGAAAATTATGGTTTTTCCAATTCAAATGACACAATTAAAGGTGGGAAAAAGTTCTGTCTCTGGTTACATGTATTTTTTTTTTTTTTTTCTTTTCCTTCTGGCTTCGCACGGTTTGTGCATTTAGCCAATGTCAAGTTTTAGTTCTTGTATAATATTGATGAAATGAATTATAAATGCATGATGATGATATCCCCGCCCACTCCCCTTGAGTTTCAGTAAAGATGTGGCACTTTACTGAGTCCTCACGCGGACTTCTTGAGAGAACTTGAAGCGAAGTTGCACTGTTTTGTTTCATTTTCCTACACTAATGCACGTTCACAAACACTTAATGGTTAATAATCCACCATTATTACACATTAATATTCGGCTAAACACAAATTTTGGAAAATTAAACAAACTGCTGAACATGACGCTTCACTTTCCCGCCAAGAAGTCTACATGTATTTGACAAGCTTGAATCCTAGAACCTTCTGTTGGTGTTGCCAACAGAAACCAAATGTGGTGCGTTACATTCGCCACAAGTGCATTGTTAGTGGAGACCTGAGACGGCCACGAGTTTACGACGTTCATGAACGACATCAACAGAAAGCAGATAAATACATCAGAAGCAGACTCCTAAACCTGACTCAAGATCCGGAGGCCTCCCACAACCCTAATGTGCGAGAGTGCCTGGCTTTAACTGACCACCTTGTACGTGATACTGACAGCGCTTTATATAAGCACTATGGTGGACAATAGCACTGCCTATTGCCAGTTGCTGCAATTTTTCTAAAGCATTATCTCTCCAGAGACACGAGATGTCACCAGTATTCGTTATCTCAACGATACTAGCTGGATGAGGAGCTGCCAGAGAGGCTCGTGAAGCCCTTAGCGATGTTACTGTGCATAGCTAACTGGTATGCGTTTATCAAGGTACGTGAAAAAACATTCAAAGCGTGCGAGACACGTAACGTGACCTTCCCGTTACTAGCTGGATGAAAAGCTAACAGTGCGTATAGCTAACTCAGGTAACTTGTAATAACAGGTAAGTAAGTCTCATTTCTATGATCAAGGTTAAGAAAATTTAAAAAGGTGGTTTGATATGCTTGTAACGAGACAGCCTCACTCAACCCTGCACACTGTCTGTGTGTTGTACACATGCAAAAGCATTATACGCCCTTGTGAGTGCTGGACCCTACCTCCGTACCTGGATTGTTATCATTGAGTATAAAATACTCTTAACAACACTGACTCTTGTCATAAAGGGGGGTTGATATGCTTCTAACTTACGAGTATGAAGGTTGCGAGACAACCTTACTCAACCCTGCACACTGTCTGTGTGTTATAAAGTTGCAAAAGTATTATACGCCCTTGTGAGTGCTGGACCGTTCCTCCGTACCTGGATTGTTATCATTGGGTATAAAATACTCTTAACGACACTGACTCTTTTCATAAAGGGGGTTTGATATGCTTTTAACTTACAGTATGAAAGCTGCGAGACAGCTTAGTCAACCCTACACACTGACTGTGCGTTTATACACTCGCAAAGCATTTGTTATTATTGAATATAAAATACTCTTAATATGCTCATAGCATGTTATCCCACCACTATGTGACCTAGCTCTCGCATCAAGGACAATACTATGGAAGCACACCTCGCCTCAACAGGTTACTTTTTATCAGCCACCTAGGTGGCTTAATTATCCTGACCTACAAATGATACCTATTTTGTAAAGTATATAAAGCAAAATTGTGTAACTTTTACACTCATACATTCAAATACTATAAGTACAGGATATGTTAAAATGATTCTGTGATGCAATGGCTGACGGTACAAGATACTTTGCAAAAATGATTATGTGATACAACGGCAGACAACAAATGCTTCAGATATCTATGGAAATTTCCTTAAATGTAACTGAAATGAACCAAAACCATACAAAGTATTATTCAATGCTCCCTTAATTATCTATAAGGTAAAAGCTGTACTTTCAGATTCCTCTAAACTGAGGGAACAAGGGATTGACATAAACAGGGGGACTGGTTACCTCTATCATAAGGACAGCAATGACTGACCTTATGCTCATGAAGAACATAATACAAACACAAACTGCGGACTGACTCGGCTGATGCAACAAAAACACCTGCCAACATAAAAAATAATTAAAATATAAATAAATAATAATATAATACTACTATGGGCGCTAAGCTACGGGGTTGTGGCTCCAATATGAACGCAGTAGCTTCACCCAATTTATTTATTGCGATATAAGCGCGAATGCAAGCTCGAAATGATGATCGATAATATGAGTATATAATGCAATAATTTAGATAAGTTAGAAAGCCGAGAAGTAAGAATTTAAACACTTGAAAAACGAAAAATGCGAGGGCGTGAGCAGAGCGTAAAGCGACGCGGGTGTGCCTTGGGAAGGTTGGCTGCGCACGGGCGCGGGCGCTCGTCGACTGGGAGCAGGTCCTTCGCCTCTGTCTCCGCGCGCCGCGGCCCACCCGCTGACGCCTGGACCGGTTCATCGTAAGGATGTCTGTTGCTTGCGCTAGTGTTGTGCTGGCGACGGGAGTCCGCCACATCACCCCCTTTGGAGACTTAATGTCCTGCGGAATAGAAATCAGGAAACCTGACAATGCGTCCTGAACGAGTGGTTTTTGGGAAAGGATTAGTATGGGAAGGAGGAACGGGGTTGTCGGGAATGACAACATTGTTATTGGCTTGGAAGTAAGCCGGTTTGCATCTATCAATTGAGACGGTCACTGGTCCTCTATTTAATTCTACAGTGATGGTCTTGTCTGTTCTTGAATTAACTTTGTGTGGTCCCGTATATGGTGCTTGTAGTGCACCACGCAAGGCATCTTTTCGAAGAAAAATGTGGGTACATTTTTGTAGGTCTTCATGAACGAAAACAGATTTATTTGAATGTCTAGAAGCAGGTTGAGGTCTGAGCTCAGACATGTGGGCTCTTAGTTGAGAAACGAAATCTGATTGTGAAACTGCCTGAGATTTAGTTAAGTGAATGAACTCACCAGGGATCCTCAATGGCTCACCATATACCATCTCGGCTGCTGAGCATTTGAGATCTTCTTTCCACGCTGTTCTGATGCCGAGAAGTTCCACGGGGAGAATGTCTGTCCATCTCTTCTCGCCATGCGCCATGATCGCTGCCTTCAGAGTGCGATGTAACCTTTCAACCATGCCATTCGCAGCTGGATGATAGGCAGTTGTGTGGCGTTGCTGGATTCCGCAAAGATCTGTTAAAGCCTTGTAAAGGTGGGAGGTAACTGGCGGCCTCGGTCTGATGTCAAAATCTGTGGACAACCAAAACGTGAGATCCAGGTGTCACAAAAACCTTTTGCTACAGTTTCTGCTGTTATGTCCTTGAGAGGGAGAACTTCTGGCCAGCGGGTATATCGATCTATAGCTGTGAGACAGTATTTGTAGTCGTCTGACGAAGGGAGTGGGCCAATTAAATCTATATGGACGTGGCTAAATCGTTCTCCTGGAAGTTGGAAGTTGCTCATAGGGGCAGAAGTGTGACGTTGTACCTTACTTCTTTGGCATGCTTCGCAGGCTCTGACCCAGGTACGACAATCCTTGCGCACGGAGGGCCAGACGAACCTTTCTGTGATGAGTTTGATGCTGGATTTGGTTCCTGGGTGGCTCATGGAGTGAAGAGAGTTGAAGACCTGTCGACGCAACTCCTTAGGAACATAAGGACGAGGCCTCGACAGAGAGACATCACAATACAGAGTGTAACTGGTACCTGGCACAGGGACTTTCTCTATTTTCAGGGAAGAAGCACTCGAGGAAATGAGTTCCTGCAATTCTGCGTCATCCTGCTGTTTGTGTGCCAGTGTAGCGGTGTCGGGAGGAGTTGAAATGGCTTCAATCCTCGAGAGAGTGTCGGCTGGAACGTTGTCTTTACCAGGTATGTGTCTGATGTCCGTTGTGAACTGCGAGATGTAATCCAAGTAGTTGAACTGTCTCGGCGAACAGTGACAATCCTTCTGATCAAAAGCAAATGTGATAGGTTTATGGTCAGTATAAATCACAAAATGCCTACCTTCGACCATGTGACGGAAGTGTTTCACGCTTTCATAAATTGCTAATAGCTCCCTGTCATAAGCACTGTACTTTTGTTGGGCCTTATTCATCTTCTTGGAATAGAAAGCAAGTGGCTGCCATTCCTCATCTACCAGCTGTTGGAGAACTGATGCTACCGTAGTTGATGAGGCGTCAGTGACGAGAGCAAGTGGTGCGTTATGAACTGGATGAGATAGAAGTGTACATTTGACTATACTAGCCTTACAGGTGACAAAAGCTTGAAGAGTCTCTGTTGTCCAGGTGAGTGGTTGTGAGCCTTTCACTTTTGGTCCAGCGAGCATGTCGTGAAGAGAAGCTTGATCTTCAGCAGCGTGAGGGATGAAACGTCTGTAAAAATTCAACATTCCTAGAAATCTGCGTAAGCCATTGACGGTTTTTGGTGGTGGGTAGTCCTTTATGACCTGCACCTTGTCATCCATGGGACGCGTGCCATCTTCAGTAATGGTGTAACCAAGAAATGTTACCTCTTTTTGGCCAAAACTGCACTTGCCTTCGTTGATCAGTAAACCATGGTTGTGTAGTCGCTCAAAAACCTGCTGGAGATGGTCCAGGTGCTCTCCCTCGCTTCTCGCTAATCCAGGCCCCGAAGCACTTCGTCAAGGAATCTCTGGAAAGTCTGTGCTGCATTCCGTAACCCGAATGACATTGATGGAAATTCGAACATTCCGAACGGTGTCGTAATCGCGGTTTTTGGAATGTCCTCTGGGAAAACTGGTATTTGGTTATATGCCTTCACCAGGTCAATTTTGGAGTACAATTTGCATCCTGCTAGCCTGTGGGAGTAGTCCTCAATATGCCTGACGGGATACCTATCTGGAATTGTGCGTGCATTGAGGGCACGGTAGTCTCCGCATAGTCCCCAACCATCCTTTTGGGTGCCAGGTGCAGTGCAGACGCCCAAGGTGAATCTGAAGGACGAGCTGTGCCATCGCGAACCATGTCGTCAAACTGTTCCTTGGCTACCTTCAATCGATCCGGTGCAAGTCGTCGCGGTCTGCTGAAAACTGGTTGGCCTGGCGTGGTTCGGATGTAGTGTACAGTTGAGTGTTTAATCTCTCGATGAACACCGGATGGCTTTGTTAAAGCTGGATATTGAGCCAATAGCTTATGGTACTCACTGTTACCGGAAATCACCTTGATGCTTGACACGTGGCATTTCCGGAGCGATCCTGCTGATGACAGGATAGACATTTACATAGTTTTGCCGTTAATGAGGTACCAGGGAAGCCACATGTACAGAAGGAATGTGGATAGTAGTATTAGTGGTAGAACGCTAGATGGCGCTGCATCTAGTCTAACGTGAGAAAAAACGGTCCGTGTAAAATATTTGTTTAAAAATACAATTTGTCTGCAGAAGTAAATAAATATAAGTCAAACGATAAAACAGTGACTAATGATTCAGTGACAGTGTTATCTACGAGTTTCATACACAAAATGTCCAAAATACAGAAAACAATAACAACATGAAAATACAAACATAAAGCAATAAATATTAAAACGAAATCAACAGTGTCCAATACACAAACAAAAAAAGTGCATAAATAGTGTAAAAACCTATAACTTAAAAAACAAAAACAAAGTGATCTAAATGTTTGACAGTGAAAAAATTCTAATCACATGAGTCATTCCAACCGCTTTTGTTTCGTTCAAATATTGGAACTTAACTATGTGATGCATAATTTCAACTTCTAAACCTAAGTTCATTTGGTTCGGAGGCATAGAAGACGACACTCGCCTCTAATCGGTTGATCGCCGGTTCAAATCTTGGCAGTATGGTCACGCCTCTTTTTGTCAATTCTAAAATTCCATATTAACTCACAGAATAACGGAAAGACCACATTTCACAGTACCGATCAATTTGAAGAATTATTCCTTCGATAATATCACACTAGAGGGCGCTACGATAGCTTGGAGTAAAGATGGACTCCAGCAGTAACAATATTACCTACCTTAAACCTTGTAGATCAAGTTCGCTAACTGACCTAACTAAAAATACGACTAACAACAAAAGCGAGAAAACGATACTTGATACAACAATGATGAGCATTCCTGATAGTTTCCATGACACAATCGACGACGTTCGTGAGTTAACTGAAGAAAACAAAATACTTAAGAACCAATTATTAAGCGCACATAATATAATATAATAATAACGTTTATTGTGTCCAAAAAATTATACATGAACAATTTTGGGTTTGGAGTCTTCATTTAAGCAATGCCTGTATTAGAGGACTCCGCTCCTTCACAACAGTAAGTACTTACTTAAAACACAATAAAAAACAGTATAAAACAACAAAAAATACAGTAAAAAGACAAATTATAATTATGTGAACTTGTGTGAGCGTGTGCATGAGTGTGTATGTGCTGTTGAGTGTGCATGAGTGTTTTGGATATGTGATTGTATGAGTATGTATGTGTGAATGTATGTGTAGGATGAGCGGGTCGTATACTTGTTAAGATACGTTTTGTAGGAGAGCTTCCGTATTATCATATGTCAGTGGTTTTATCCAGTCAATCAACATTTCTTTACTTAAATGATAAGATTTTTCATATATGAAAATTTCTTTATTTATTTTGTTATATAATTGAGCTGATCGTTTACTAAATTGCGTAGATCCGAATTTGGTCTTGGTTAAAGGTATTTGAACTATATTGTGTTTTCTTCTCCTAGAGAGTATATCCGGATTGTAAGGTAAAGTTTTGTGCATTTTTAAAATAATTTGTGTAATGTATAGTTTCCTAACTGACAGTACATCACTAAGTTTGTAGAGGTTCTCTGTAGAATATCTCTTTTTTTTAAAATACATAATTTTGAGCAGGGCTCGTTGTGCTCGCTCCAATTGGATGAAATTAGATTTTACAGATGAAATTAGACATAAAGAAATAGAAGATCTAAATACGGAGAACTTTCGTCTCAAATCGGATTTACAAAATATGATTAAGACCGCTAACACATTTAAGAAAATATGCTCGACTCCAGAGAAAAAAAGTGTGACTCCGACATGCAAACACAAATCTTTGCATGGAATTAGCTCACCAAAGTACATAATCAAGGAACATGAACAACAAACACTTCGTAGTGAGCGTGCGGCTAACAAACAAAATAAAGAGACACAAACTATGAGTACATATACACCAAATAAAGTGAAAGATATTATGCCTACGCCTATAGCACCATCAAGTGTAATATCGAAGCCTACGACAGAGAATAAACAACCTTTTAAGAAGATTACTAGAGAGGGTACCAAAAATAGAAAACTCTGCGTACTCAGTAACAACACACAACACGGCATGCTACAAGCTATTGAAGAAAATTTTGCAAGGGCCTTTAATTATTGTAGTTACACTTCACCAAATTCAAACATTAAAATATTATTAGCGGGTATAAAATCAAAGTTAGAACATTTTACAATGAATGATTACTGTATAATTATATTAGGGGCGGCTGACATTACAGTCAATGATAACCTTATTGACCTAGTAAAAATAATAAAAGAATACTTAATGAATGTAACACACACTAACATAATAATATGCGCTCCCACATATATCTGTGGGGCACTAATTTATAATCATAAGGTTGAAATGTTTAATAACCTACTCTGTATGGACATCCAATATAATAAGTATGCATATTTTTTTGACTCCAACTATGGATTAACATTTGACATGTTTTCAAATTTAACAAATTTGACATTATGAACAGAATTAAAATTGACATGGAATTATTTCCAGATGACTTGACCAGTGACGTGAATATACAAAACTCACAGTTTTTTCTTTTATAATAATATACGTATTCTCCACCAAAACATAGCAGGTCTCATTAACAAATCTGATATCCTGACGGTACATTTATAGGAATTAGCATAAAATAATAAACCTATAGACGTTATCTGTATAACCGAACATTTTATGACGACCGACCAGGAAAACACACTTGACATACCCAACTTCCGCCTAGCATCAAGTTATTCTAGAGACGTAAAGAGGGGAGGGGCATGTATACTAACTAGGATTGGACATGAATATACAACACTTAAAACTAACTGCTCTATTAAAGGTATTATTGAATGTAGCGCCATAGAACTAAAAGAACATGGGCTCATAATAGTTTGTATATACAGAATGCCAAATTCATGTATAAATCTATTTTACGATAATTTAGAGAAATTATTACGCCAGATATGTGACAATACTAACAAGAAAATTGTTCTATGCGGAGATTTTAACATAAACATACTCAAACGAAACCGCCATGCTCTAGACTTTGAATATCTTTTGGAAAGCCACAATTTAAAATTAGAAATTAGACATCCTACCAGGCTTAGCAGTAAGTCTTGTATTGACAACTTTGCACACAATCTTCCTAGGTGCAAAAGTGAAATAATTGAATTTGGTTTATCCGACCACACAGCTCAACTGTTACAATGCCCTGTAAAAAAAACCTGTGTGATAAAATCTTGGCGTATTAAAAGACGGGATTATAGTACTGAAAATCTGAATAAATTTAAAAAATGCATAAAAAGCTTGTCGTTTACCGACATTTACAACACAAATGACCCTGACGAAGCTTATAATTATTTTCTAGACCTATTCTTATGTTTTTACAATTTATGTTTCCCTATCAAAATTATAACAAAATCTCTAAACAAAAAATCAAAATGGATATCTAAAAGTCTTAGAAACTGTAGTAAAACTAAAAGAAAAATGTTATGGCAGTATAGGATACATCCAACAAAAAGAAATAAAAACATATTTAAGCAATACGCAGCTAGATTTAAAAAAGTAATATCACTAACTCAGAAGTCACAAAACAATTATTACATAAATACATCACAAAACAAATCAAAAGCGACATGGTCAATTATAAACAAGTCTAAATATAACTTTCCCAAAGAGCCTATCACAGAAATACTTAAAGATGACATCAAGATAACAGATCCTAATTCTATAGCGAATAACTTTAACGACTTCTACATTGACCAAGCTTCAGAACAAGACCAAACAAATAATTTAAGGAATGACAGTCAAAACAAAACCCGACCATCAAATCATAAAATCAACACTAAAATTAATTCAATGTTTCTTACTCCCACAACACCTACAGAGGTAGACAGAGAAATAAAGCAGCTGAAAAATACCCATAGCGTGGGCAACGATGGTGTCTGCACCAGAGTCATAAAATATGTATCCCCGGATATTTCAGCTCATCTATGCTACATAATTAACTTATGCATTTCTAACGGAATATACCCAGAAAAACTTAAAACGTCTATAGTCATTCCACTACACAAAAAAGAAGACAAACGGAAAATGGGAAACTATAGACCCATAGCGTTGATCCCCATTTTTTCAAAATTATACTATACAGTTTTTTAGAAAAATATAATATTTTGGTAGATGAACAAAAAGGCTTTCGCAAAGGGAAATCAATCAATATTGCCATTTATGACCTACTGAAAACTGTTCTGGTTGCCTTGGACAAAAAAATACCAACATGTGCTATCTTTATGGATATGAGTAAAGCCTTTGACCGAGTTGACCATACGATACTAATGCAAAAATTAAGCATGTATGGCATAAGAGGTAAAGCGCTAGATCTCATCTTTTCATACCTGCATAATAGAAAACAAATAGTTGAAATAACACAAATATGTCAGAAAACACGAAATGAGATTAAACATAAGTCAAACTCGAAAACTATAAAATTCGGAGTTCCACAAGGTAGTGTTTTAGGGCCTTTACTGTTCTTGATATATATCAACGATCTTCCTAAACATATAAACCACCAAATGGTACTATTTGCAGATGATAGCACAGTTATAATAAAAAACGACAAAGAAAATGATTATGAGCAGGTAGTCAATCAAACATTAAGATAATACAATGGTTAACCGAAAATAATCTTAAAATAAATATGGCTAAAACGAAGATTATACACTTTCACCAGAGAACACCACTGACAAATATAAACGTCAGTTACCAAGGCGAATTAGTACATCTTGTGACAGATACAAAGTTTTTAGGAATTAATATTGACAATAAACTGTCATGGAAAACACATTTAGAATATGTCTGCAAAAGAATTAATAAATCCTCATTTGCTCTCTACAAACTCTCAAAAACTGTTAATAAAGAAGCTGCTTATCACGGTCTTGTTGCACCTGTCCTAAGATATGGTATTCTATCTTGGGGCAACGCAGTTGATAAGGAATCTGTATTTAAAGCTCAAAAGAAATGCATTAGAGCAATGTGTAATGTAGACACCACTACCAGCTGTCAACCCTACTTTAAAAGCTTGAAAATTCTGACTCTGCCTTCATTATACATATATGAAATAAATGTTTTTGTTAAATTGAATCCTAATTATCATAAGACTGCTTTTAAAAGCTACTATAGACAACTACGTGACAAAAAAAGATTAGAAATTGATATACCATACGGGAAAACAGCACTTATCAATAAAAGTATTCTTTGTATGGCATCATTGATTTACAACAAGTTGCCTGATGATGTCAAAAATTTACCTGTTCATCAATTCAAGTCTAAGCTGCACAAATTCCTGGTGACTAAATGTTATTATAGTGTCAAGGAGTACTTACTTACTTTTTGAGTATAATAATTTTGTGATGTTATTTTAATAATTATTTAATGATACGAAATATTTGCACACCTTGTTAGGTAATGATACAGTGTACTTTATATTTATTTGTAACATCTGTTTATGCATGCACCTGGATTAAGCAAATAAATGATTTGATTTGATTTGACAATGTGGTCAGGCTGTCTAGTAATCGACTGTTTCTGCAATCAACAAGTAGGCCATAATGTGAGATAAAGTCAGCCAGCCCCAAGGATAGGCTTGTCCACGTTTGCTACCACAAAATTCCAAGTAAAATCTCGCCGCAGCCCCAGATCTAGGTGTAAATTCAAAGTGCCGTATGTATGGATAATGGTGCCGTTTGCTGCTGTGAGACTGTAGTCGGTTGGATTTCTAGCTTGACGTAGAAACCGACGTGGCAGTACACAAAGGTCGGAACCGGTATCAATTAAGTATTGCACCTTGGTTTTCCTGTCTGTGACGAATAGGCGGCTGGTAGCCCGACAGTCTTCGGCCGCTTCTACTGACTGCCGTGGGAGTTTCCCGACTTGAAGTTGCACGGAGCTGTACATTTACGTGCCTTGTCACCAAAAATATTATGGTACCAGCACATACCTGGTGTCCGGTTTTGGCTCTGACTTCTGCTCCTCGATCGTCCTGAAGAACGGCTGGGCGAGTGTCCACGGTTACGGCCACGATTCATGGAAAGCTGTGAAATCTGTCGTGACAGCTCTGACTGGATGCGTGACGTAATTAACTGGTCCATGCGCTGCAATAAACTGTCAACATTAAATGAGGTGCTGGCTACCTGGTTTGACGATGGGGATACCTCGCAAATCTTGTCCGCGAGCTCTGCCACGTCACCAAGGCTAGCAGAAGCCTGAGACATAATGATGGCTTGCACGTGCTGCGGGAGTCGGCTCGACCACATGTTGCGCAAAAATTCATCTGAAATCCCGCCGTCGGCTAGGGTTTTGAGGTGACGTAAAAATTGTGAAGGCTTACGGTCACCTAATTCCTCGTGGGATAGAAGCTGGCTTATTTGGTACTCTCTAGAAATTGAGAGGCGTTTCGTTAGCTCTTGCTTTAATTTCACGTACTTCTCAGTGCGCGGCGGATTTTTAATGAGGTCTTTCACCTCCTTTACATACCTTTGATCAAGTTGGGCAACAACGTGGTTGAATTTTGTTGCATCATCCTTAATGCCAGAAACAGTAAATTGTGCCTCCACCTGGGCAAACCATACGTCGGGATCTTCTGCCCAAAACGGCGGCAACCGTACGGCCACGCGGTCGACATAACCGGAAATGGAGGCGTCGCGAGTGTTGTCGTCCCCCGGCCGTGCTCCGGTCCCCGGCAACGTATTTCCGTCCGTCGGCATCTTGCTATCGGCGCTCGAGATCGTGTCCTTATAACACACAGGCGGGTCACCAATATGGGCGCTAAGCTACGGGGTTGTGGCTCCAATATGAACGCAGTAGCTTCAACCAATTTATTTATTGCGATGTAAGCGCGATTGCAAGCTCGAAATGATGATCGATAATATGAGTATATAATGCAATAATTTAGATAAGTTAGAAAGCCGAGAAGTAAGAATTTAAACACTTGTAAAACGAAAAATGCGAGGGCGTGAGCAGAGCGTAAAGCGACGCGGGTGTGCCTTGGGAAGGTTGGCTGCGCACTGGCGCGGGCGCTCGTCGACTGGGAGCAGGTCCTTCGCCTCTGTCTCCGCGCGCCGCGGATCTACCCGCTGACGCCTGGACCGGTTCATCGTAAGGATGTCTGTTGCTTGCGCTAGTGTTGTGCTGGCGACGGGAGTCCGCCACACTACCAAATTAAAACCAGAATAAAACTAATATTGCTTCAAAAATTGACATGATTGCTAACTTACCCTATTTGAAAAACAAACAGATACAATAACAAACTTGGGTATATAATTTTATAGCCACAAACAATAATAATTAATTAATACATATTAAACCCACAAGACATTCACTCTTGCTATCTAACGCTATCAATCTGGTTTTCTTTATATTACCGAGATGAATTAAAAATGCATTAAGTACAGATTTACAATGAATTTGTACATTTTAGACCCAAACAAAATAGAAAATTCAGTTTCATTCTGAACCTAAAACTGGTAATTAACCCCCCTCCTAGGGCAGTGAGAATTCCATTATAGGTACTTAATTGACAGAAAATTACAAAGCTCCCAAATATAACCCTATTACTTTATACTGCTATCCTGTACACTATTCAATTATTTTTCAACCTATCAAAATAGATAGGTAGGTATCTACTTATATGATTTTATTCTATAGGTACCCGCAGGATTCTTCCTATGACCAGATAGGTTAAAAAATAAGGGTTCATTATAAATACATTGTCTAATAACTTCTTTAATAGAATTCTCATACTTCAACTGTATCTTATAGCTCTGCTGTATTGACCTATACCCTAAGTCATCAATTCAGATAATTTATGTAAACAAAGGTGATAACAGATCAAAAAATTATCGTCATAATGCTAATTCACATAAAATGGCGGAAAACAAGGCTATATTGGCTTTTATGTACTGATTTTAGAAATAATAATTAAACAATTATCATACCGTGTTAATTTTTATAAGTTTTCGGTTTTAAACAAAGTTATTAAAAAAATAAAATTTTGTGGTATAAAAAATATTATGATACTGGTAACACTACAGGAGTTCCCAACATTCTCAAATTTCATTTGACATAATTTGCAAACTCGCGTCTTCTCAATACGTTCGTTTTCTTTTCTCCGATCATATTATTCGCTGCGTGTTTGTTAATTGTGCTTTGTTATCATCGTGTTAAGTGTTTCATTTTGTTGTTAGTTGTTATATTTCCTTGTTTCTGTTGTGTTTTTGTTAAGTTTGATATATGATAAATTGTTTTGCAGCACTGTCCTGTCATTTTGACAGTGACATTTCTTTGTTTACTAAAATTATCTGAATTGATGACTTAGGGTATATAATAAATGTAATCAGTGGTCTTGACTAAATTACCAGTAGTGAGTGACTCTTAGGTACCGAAACAAGATTTCCTACCAACCCACCCTGATTATTTATTCGTCAAAATATCAAGACCGACATAATAAGCACCCTTAGACAGACACCAATTTACGTCTACAAATCGAAAATCGCCCGAAAATTAACCATGGAGATCTAACACCTTCAAACAAGTGCCTTGAAATAACTATATTAAAACAAAAGTAAGAGTTTATTTACATAACATTACGCCCGCATTCCCAGAAGGGCCGGACAGAGATGGGTGATCTTATTCAAAGGCTATAAAACCAAAATGTCTAATTAAACATTTAATCATTCCAACCAAGTACTAGACTACACATTTAGCAGTACCTAGATAACAATGATAATCACAACACTAAAGTAAAATTGTCAAGGAAACAAAGGGGGGGGGCGGCGCATTGTGAGGATAAAGTATTGATGGATTGTGATTAGAACATGAACAAGGCCAGGCATACCATACAATCAATGCAGGCACCATGAACAGAAGTACAGGACCTAAAAATTTCTTCGTTCTTAAGCACATTGTACAGTGAACATAACTAATTATACAACTTCCTCACCTAAGGCATATATATAACTCAATTTAATGCCCCATAGATGAAACTAATCTTTTCGATTAGTTCTCAACTGGTCAAGTATTTGTCATATATTATTAATTATTTTGACTATTTGCTAGCAGAACGTATGAAAATCATGTGGAAGTTAGGATCCCTTTGATCATAAGTACTTCAAGTAAACGGTTTCACTATAAATTAAGAAATATATTTTCTTTTTTTTCTTTAAATTCTATTAAGTAAATGGTGCTTACAAAACTTAAAACTGATCAAGTCAAAAGCTTCATCTATTCAGCCGAAAAACATCCACTGTTGGACATAGGCCTCCCCCAAAGGGGGTTTCCCATAATTGCCACGCTTGGCAGGTGGGTTGGCGAAAGTGTCAAAAGCTTATCCAGCGCCAATACAACGCAAATAAAAAAAAAAAAACAGAAAAAAAAAAAAAAAAAAAAAAACGCAGAGTTTTTACAACGATCTGGGCAACAAAATCTGCCACCTCAGTGACTAAAACACATATTAGGTATAATACGCAATTAAACGTAATAATAGAGTTCATGAGCTTAGTGCAATCTCACGCAGTAAGTTCCACACTGAATCCCAAATAAGTGAACGTTAAAGCTTATGGAGACATATAAGGCTGCTATTCCCAGTCACGAAAATATTCAAAAGTATTTAATCTCACATACAGAACAAACTTTACTAAACAAGTTGGCTGCC
This sequence comes from Tiliacea aurago, assembly GCA_948098905.1. NCBI lineage: Eukaryota > Metazoa > Arthropoda > Insecta > Lepidoptera > Noctuidae > Tiliacea > Tiliacea aurago. The sequence goes on from OX402590.1 coordinate 12,436,258, forward strand.
GTTTTGGCTCTAATGTTGACTCTGTGGACTAATAAAACAAATACTTCATTATAACCGTAAGTTACGATAAGCGAAATAGTAAGTTAAAGTAATATTAATCCTTACCTCTCACAGTACAACAAATACAACAGCTCAACTTAAAGTTGACATCAATTGAGACAAACACAATGTGGGTTTTCTCGATGTTGATTATGCCTCATTGCTGACTAACAATAGCCAGGAATAGGAATAATAATTATATATAATAGGAATTCTAATTCCTAACAAAGTAACGGTAATGAACAAAAATAAAAAGTACCTACTTAACAAACCAGAATATTTATAACCAGATATTGCAGACAACTCTAAACATCTACTCTGTTTAATTAATTATATTTCAGATCGCCGTGAAATAAAATTGGGAATCAAACGAGCTTACCTCTTAAGCGAAGTCTTGATTCTAATTTTATGAACGGCGATCTGAAATATAATCACCCACCCGCCACTAGCTAACAACCCCAACGCTGCAATAATCAGTCTACCTAATTCACTTATCCTTTCAGGAAACCCTAGTGAATGTAAGTATGCGGAACTACTCTGTACAGAAAACAGAGCTTGTTCCTTACTTAAGGATCTCTAAAATAAGTGACGTATCTGTGTTGCCACTTGCCAACGCTGAGATAATAATCCAACTTAAAAAAAAAATATATATATTTTATCTCTAAAAATGCGATGTTAATACGTGTGTGTAAGGAACACTACTCTGTTTAATTAATTATATTTCAGATCGCCGTTCATAAAATTAGAATCAATACTTCGCTTAAGAGGTAAGCTCGTTTGATTCCCAATTAAACTATTAACTTATTTAACTCACACTCGCTTCTGAAGAGAAGTGTCTATTTCTGTTACTGTCTCGTTTTCTGACAGCACCGCCATACAAAATACTCGACTCATTCTGTGAAACTTTAAGGTTTTTTCCACAAACCCTAAAGCTGGGTACTGACCGACGTTACGAGGTGTAATGTAACATGTTACACGGCGAGCATTCATGAAGTCAGTACGTAGTGTTACCAGCGAGCAACGAGCCGCTCGATGCTCGCTTTGAGTGGTCCACCCGGCTGTCGGTTTTTTGGCGAATCCTTTGAGTGTTACGCGGTTCAGAGTACTTCAGTCAGTACGCTGGGCTGCAAAAAATCGTCCCGAGCGCTGGCACAAACGTCGTTTCTTTTATTCCGTATATACAGGGTTACTTCAAAAAAAAATCAGCAGTTCCCTACATTTTAACGAATTATTCGAACATAAATTTAGGGAAGAGGTGGTTTTTTTTTCGCGATTTCAATTTTGGTCCCATAGTAAAAGTTGTTCATAATGATGAGTACACACGGCTACACATCAAGCTATACGTTTCCAGTTTACGCTGAGTTCTCATTGTAAGGAAATCCTATACAATGCGAGATCAGCTTATACTGGAAATGTATAGCTTGGTCTGTAGCCGTGCGTACAATGAAATTTTAAGAGGTTATTGACGTTTTAAAAATAACCCTGTATATCCGTCATTTATTTCTTGAAGCATGGAATGGGATAAAGAAAAAACTGTATTTTATTGAAAAATATAGAGAAGAACCATTTTTATGGAACCCGGTTCATCCAGAACATTGAGTATAACAAATTGAAGAAAGAAGACGCTTGGGTTAGATTGGCGATTGTAAAGATCTCAACACAACCTCGTCGTCGTACATCTTGACTGAGACTAGCAGGCGAATATGGAGCACAGAGTTCAATCGAGCATGTTACACCGATTTTAGAACACGACGTAACAAGAGTTTAAAGTGTTGAAACGGAAAAAGTAAGAGAAAACCGGCCAAGTGCGAGTCGGACTCGCGCATGAAGGGTTCCGTACCATTACCTATAAAAACGGCAAAAAAAATCACGTTTGTTGTATGGGGCCCCCCTTAAATATTTGTTTTATTTAAACTTAATTATTTATTTTTAAAGTGAATTTATAACTAAATATTTTGTGAATATTTCAAGCGTCCACTTGTTGCCGTTATCAATATAGAGCAAAAACGAGCATAATAATCACGTTTGTAGTATGGGAGCCCCTTAAATGTTTATTTTATTCTGTTTTTTTAGTATTTGTTGTTATAGCGGCAACAGAAATACATCATTTGTGAAAATTTCAACTGTCTAACTATCACGGTTCATGAGATACAGCCTGGTGACAGACGGACGGACAGACAGACAGACAGACGGCGGGGCGGAGCCTTAGTAATAGGGTTCCTGTTTTACCCTTTGGGTACGGAACCCTAAAAAACGAAAGGACAGGACAAAATAAAAACATTTAAATCAAATCAAATAAAACTTACTAAATTAATCAGAATTAAACAATTTTATTTAGTATAATGTTACTGGTAATTAAGCATATTCCACCAGCAACATTATTTTTCAATTAAAACATTTTGTAGGTACTTAATTAATCCTATACAATATACAGGTTGACCGTTTTAATGCGGGGCATCCGAAACACCGCATGTATGTCCCGCGATTATTAGTAGTATCGGGCCTGGCTCACTCCGCAGTTTAGGTATAAAACTACAAGTACGTACGGCGGCCGTTCCGGACCGGTCAATCAGTGGGTTGCCGCGCTGCTAATATAGTTCGCACGCGTTAATACGAGTAGGTTCTTTATTCTCGCGCTTCCGAGTTCACGCGTTACAAAAATGAAACCAAAAAAATATTCTATATGTTTAAATAATGACAGTGATCGAAGCCTGACGTATCACATACTACCGAAGGTTATTGAAAGGTGATATGATTATACACAATAGGTAGGCAATAAGCTTATTGCATATATATGGGTACTTTAGGGCCTTTAGGTGACTCAGATCATTATACTAAAAATGTATCCTTTTTATTTGATTAGAAGTTCGTTTAATTTTGTCATAATTATCGTAAGTATCTGCGTCCACCGCCGCCGTCGCCGCCGCCCGCGCCGCTTGTTTAGGCAGGTATGAAATGATATTTATCAACTTGTGATGTTGTCGTCGATAAGGTGGTGGCGCAGCACGACGAACGTCTGTAGGTATAGTGTGACCATTAGTGCTGTGCACTCCCGTGTGGCCATTAGTGCTGTGCACTCCCGTGTGGCCATTAGTGCTGTGCACTCCCTGAGGTATGCGCGCGGCGAGACTGGGGGGAAAATCGGCTACTGCGCTCTGAAAGTGCACAGCACTAATGGCCACACGGGAGTGCACAGCACTAATGGTCACACTATAGTCAGGCTCAGGCGTCAGTCACACGATATGACGAAATGATAAAAATTCCTAGTCGATTACCCAATAATAACATTTATATATTTATAATAATTTCTATATCGTAATTTGAGTTCATTTTAGGAATACTTAACTAAATTTTATTTCCTTTAATTGCGAAAATAATAATCAATATTTGTAATGTTTGTAAGAATAATTTAATAAATATAATACAAAGTCTCTATTCATATATAAATGTGTTATTATTTCATTCAACACACCTATTATTCATTTACCTATTTCAATCATACTTATCGTCTTTCACTCGCTCCATACCACTAGAGCGGCTGTTTTGTGGTCGGCTTGTCATTGATTCGCTTCACTCCGTTCGTTGTAGCCGCTACAGTACAAAAAATATAATTCGTAAGTCGCAACCCTAATAAGTACGCGGTGACGTCGAGAACGGCCATGATTGAAACGGTTAAACTAAAAGAAGCGCTCTCGCGCACTAACACGGTTTATTTTTGCATGAATGCTTTGCGCGAAATGGGCTGTAGGCTATTATCGCTGTAGGTAAATATAACAGAAGCGAGTTAGACTGTGCTTTGTGTACGCGGCTAGAGTTTTTATCTATTTAATCGACTCCAGAGAGTGAACCTTCTGTACGTAGTACTATTACTTACTCTGTGGTAGTATAAGAATGATTGTTTTCATAATTTTCACCTGACATCAGGTTTTCATTTTTTTCTCTCTTTCTATTGGACGTTTGTGGAAGTTTTTTTTTACAATCATTAGCTTATTGTACATTTTGACCAAAAGTACGACTCATGATAAAAAATATAAATTGATGGCAATGGTATCTAAAGTGTTTCTAAAAACTGCTATGGACCTTCAGTAACAAAAATCATTTAAAAAACCAGATACCTATTTATCGGGATTTATTTTCTGTAACTTGTTATTTTGTGTGCCTTCAAAGTAAAAACGTATAACTTTTTTTAAGGAAAATAGAAAAAATAATGTTAATTTATCTTTAAATTATGATTTATTGGCTATAAATAATGGGCTTAAGGCAATTCAATTAGAAATATTCTAATCGCGAAGTATCTTTTCCCGAAAATACCGGGAAATCCCGGAAATTTGCGTCGTTTTCTTAACCGGGATTTTCAAAACCATGAAAATCCCGGTTAAGAAAACGACGCAAATTTCCGGGATTTCCCGGTCCTTTTCGTTCCGGGATTCCCCGGAACTATTCACTAGAATAGACGTATTAATAGCGTTTGCGTTTTTTATGTTTCAGTTTTCCCAAAGGATTTCCCGGCGCGCGCTACCTATCAGGTGGGTAAGCTGCCTCTGGACGCGGCAGTAGAAATAGAAGCCATTGCCCTCAGTGGAGATCTAGTCATCGCCGAGGCGGGACCCTGCCCCTGTGCAAAGATTTAGTATAACAGAAGTTCATTTGACAAGGCGCCGTGTACCTAACTCTGTTTGTTTTCATTTAGGCCAGAAAATAAACATAGGTATGTTTGTGAATTATTTTACTCAATATTTATGTATTATTTTATATTACTTACCTACCGCTGTTGTTGTAAATTGTTTTTTGTGTTAACCTAACATGATTAAAAAACGATTTTTTGTTAATAGTTTTTTTCTCTGTAATACCTACCTTTGTACCTATAATAGTAAGGCAGGCACCTAGGTATATTTTATTTATTTTATCATCTAGACTAGAAAAACCTTTATACCGTCCGTCATACCGGCCGAAAATAACCTAAGCGACGGAATTTCTGCATGCTTTAATTTTCTATGAGAAAATGTTAGGAGGTAATTTCGGCACCAAACTATCCGTTGCGTAATTTCAGCAGGGGACCTAAAATGGACCCTTTGGCAGAATCATAATATGATCTGCGTACAATTCATATCCCGCAATTCATCTGTTTGACAGTTTTGGATGGAGTTTCGTAAAATGGTCCACAAATTATGAATTGCTTTATTGAAGTCTAATGTCAAATAGCAGCTGTCAAACAGATGAATTGCGAGTTGTATGAATTGTATGATTCTGCCAAAGCGTCCATTTTAGGCCCCAGATGTATTGTTGCTACAGTTAGGTCGCGTTCACACCAAAAGTATAGTTGGCCCGGCCCGGGCCGCCCCGACTGTGAGCGTCCTTATTAGTTCTAAATGTATGAGAAAGCTAAGTATTTCAGCCGTTGACAAATACGTCTGGTGTGAACGCTGCCTTATGTCTATACATGAAGCATTACTACGTCGCATCGGTATCGCACAAATCGGCGACGGCATCCGAACACGTCACGATCACGTCACACATGGTCAAGAGCGGATTCAGGGGGCACAGGAGCACGTGCCCCTGCCAAACGCTTGTATAATAAAATCGAATCGTCTGAAGAAGTGCCTACTACCTACAAATTTCTTTTGCCACAGTAGCGTAACTGCAAAGGTTCAAAGTGTTGCAGTCAGTTCGTACTCGGGCCCAGAGGGCCAACAATGCATCGGCCTAGAGCCTTAGTCGGCGAGACGATTTCAGGATAATTTAACATATGATGCAGATATATGCCAGTGACCTTGAGTGGTTAGCTTGCATGTTCTGTACTGAGCTCACGCAACGCGTCGTACGTTCAGCCAGTAATAGGACTCGTCCATCAAGGAGCGCTGTCCCCAATTTGACGTATTATTAATTTATTTCTTGTAAGACGATCGAACTGGAGTAGTCGGATCAATGAATGTCAATGAGTCGGATTAAAAAATGACAGCTTGCGTCAACCAGACTGATTCAGTCTGATGGTGACATACGTCACGTCATGACTGACTCTCATTGAGAGACGTCTGGGATTTTGTGATTTTAAGCATGAAATTGGTAGAATATTAGACAACGATGTTATAGAACCACTAACCACGAAACTGGAGCGCAAAAAAAAATATTAGGAAATTAGGAACTCTTTGACGTCAGTTTGGCAGTTTTTAGCAGTTCGGTTTGGCAAGAGTTGGTTATCGTTGTGTAGTGCTTTGTTTTTGGTGGATTGTGTGCAAATTGGATTTATATAATAATATGGGTAAGTAATGAACAGATTTTAAGGCCAAAAATAAGTAGTTACGAAGGAGTTTGCACAGAAATAGGTTCTGAACTAGCAAAATCGGAATTTGCCGTGATGACTAATAACTATTTTATTGCTAACAAACTGTCGTTGCTATAAAGATAAGTTTGTTTATTACTATTGTTAGCATGTATTTAAACATATACCGTAATTAATAAACGTAACATTGGACAGTTACATCGAATACAAACTTAAGGTTTGCGGGTAATTTTTTTAAAACACAGCGGCGTTATAATAATGTTCTGGCAGCTGTGTTTTTTTTACTGATATGTGTAAGGAAGGCTATTGGCATGTTAAATAACTCAAAACATAATGAAATAATGGTTATTTATTATTTTAGAACGACCTTAAAAAAAAGCTTAGGCTGACTTTTGCCGATTTATTGCTTTTTTTTACAAGGCACGACAGGACTAATCTATAAATAATATGTTAGCCTATTTCATAAAGATTCTAACAACACATCATTTAGCCAGATCCCATAAAGCGCAGGCCACACCGCCAGCTAGCGGGCGGGCGGGCGAAGCGAACTAACATCGTTTCACCTCTTTACATACTTCGGTTCACACCGCGAGCTACCGATATTTCGCGTAGTTTGTGTCATTGGTTCTGTATTTTCGTTTTTTGTCACCGACTTCCGAAATTAAATTAAATATAATATTAAATGTGGGTGTACTACAGGTACACCTCTGCCCAACCCTTCGGGGAAACAAGGCGTGATGATATGTTATGTGCTTTCGAAAATTAAAGTTATTTTTCACTTTTTAGTGTTATTTTTTGGAAGTCGGTTGTTTTTTTTTTGTAAAAAGTTTTTATTTTTCACTTTTTAGTAGTGGTACCTACCCCACACAAATTGTAATCATAATTTTTTTTAAATGACAATTCCAATAAGACCAAAACACGGGTAGGATACTTTATTTTATAACGGAGTTCCAGTGCCTACCTTCCGGCTTCATCATCAGATCAGTTGAGAACCTCCTCCTTTTTTGAAGTTGGCTAAAAATCATTTATAGCCAGAGTGCATCTCATAACAATTCCAATAAGACCAAACACGCGTAGGATACATTGTTTTATAACGGAGTTCCAGTGCCTACCTTCCGGCTTCATCATCAGATCAGTTTGATGGTACCATTTTGACCAGAACTATTTATTTAAATTTGCTTCGCTTAACTATCTTAATCCAGATATCTCATCGCCGCCCGTGAAATACGTATCATTGAGAAGTTCCGGTGGCCATCTGTGGCCTTCTTCAGCAGTTCCTCTTCAACAAATTATACTTTCTGAATGCAAATGATTGAATTGTTGATGAAAATATAAAAATCGCTATATGTATGCCTATAATATTTGAGGAGTGCCCTCAATTACTCAAGAATCCCAACATCAGAACTAGATTTTGAAAAAAATGGGACCAATCTGGAAGTATATGCTTTCAATTAAAAAAATAATTTTCCAAATCGGTTCATAAACGACGGAGTTCTGAGGTAACAAACATAAAAAAAAAAAAAAAAAAATACAGCCGAGTTGAGAACCTCCTCCTTTTTGTGAAGTCGGTTAAAAACAAAAGGTATTTTAATAAAACGCGTATACCGAAAGATCAATAATTAAATTATCTTTAAATTGGTGAAGATTTCAGAAAAATACGCTTGGTTGATTTTGCGCCATTTTCAGTTTTTTATCCGCGTAAAGGCTTCTACATACCGGGGCGACTTGTCGCGCCGGTATGTAGAAGCCTTTAGCCATAACTTTACAAAAATAATTTCATGATGTAATATAAACATAATCTAAAATATTCGTATATTAAATTATTGAGAAAATGCTCTAATTTTATACTTTTTTTTTTCAAATCATTAACACTACGGTACTTGTTTAGAGTCTTTAGAGACGTGATCTTCAGTTATCGTCGCCGTATACTTATACCTATAATAGGTTGGGGAAAAAGTTTCTTCGCATTTTTTATGAAAATTCAAAACATGTTTTAATATAGTTTATTTACATTTTAAAGTATGTAGGTACCATTTTAACCGACTTCCAAAAAGAAGGAGGTTATAATTATGTTCGGCTGTTTGTTTTTTTTTTTTTTCTATGTTTGTTCACCTATATCTCCGTCAATGATGGACCAAACTTGAAAATATTTTTTTTATTTGTAAGGATATGCTCCCGAGGTGGTCCCATTGCCACCAAATCAGGATCTGATGAAGGGATCCCATGGAAATCGAGGGAAACCCTCAAATTTTATAGGCAAACCTATAGAGATTTGTATATTTTTTAAAGGAACTCGTGCATTTGCTCTCGGAAAGCACCATTTGGTGAAGTGGAACTGATGATGGAGACCACAGGTGGCCACCGGAACAATATAATAATAAGTATTTAACGGGTTGCGATTAGATTAGGTACTTTAATGTGGTTGCTAAGCAATTTATGCTCGTTACTATGCATATGATATGGTGAGTGGCAGTCCTCCTGGCTGGATCTTACCAGGAGAACTCCTCAACAATCAACTTCCCAGCATTGGGAAAAGCAATATTTTGTAAAAGGTGATGACCAGTTAACATTAGGCTATTCTAACTTATATAAATTCAAAACTGACCCACTAAAAAGTGAAAAATAAAAATCTTTTTACAAAAAAAAATAACCGACTCCCAAAAATAACACTAACAAAGTGAAAAATAACTTACTAATTTCGGAAGTCGGTGGCAATGGCAATAAACTAAAATACAGACCCAAAGACACCGACTTCTGAAATTAAAGTTATTTTTCACTTTGTAGTGTTATTTTTGGGAGTCGGTTATTTTTTTTTGTAAAAGGATTTTTTGTTCGATAACTTTTTGCCATCTTTTAGGTAGGGACATGATCCCATTGCTATAGAAATTTTGGGACTTCTGATCAAAATACCGCGACAAGTGGTTTTGGCAGTCCACTCGTGATGTTAACCTGACACTGCCTAAAGAATTCTGAAGAGACCGAAACAGGTGGAAATCTGAAGGTGCAAGGTCAGTACCTCCCAGCCAAACTTTCTTAATTTTTGCTGAGTGGCTAAAGATGTGTGAGGTCTAGCGTTATCATGATGAAAAACCACACCCCTTCTGTTGATTATTTCCGGCCGCTTTGTCTCAACTTCTTGCTTTAATCTCATCAGTTGTTCGCAGTAGAGTTCAGAATCGATGGTCCTGCCTGGTGGTAACAGCTCATAATGAATAATGCCCTTCCAATCCCACCACACACACAGCATCACCTTGTTGCGAGTTAACCCGGGTTTCGCCACAGTCTGTGAAGCCTGACCGGCCTTTGACCACGACCTTTTTCGCACGTTCTTGTCGTACGTGATCCACTTTTCATCACCAGTTATCAGCTTCTTCAAAAATGGTTCGGTTTCATTACGTCGTAATAAAGAATTACAAATGAGTACACGATTCATTAGGTTTCTTTCAGTGAGTTCGTGAGGTACCCAAATATCGAGCTTTTTTGTGTACCTACCCAGTTTTTTTCAAATGTGCCAAAACTGTTTTGTGGTCAATTCCCAGTTCTTCAGCTACGTCGTAACTACTGATATGCCGATCCTGCTTCACTTTTTCAAAAATGGCATCCATTTTATCCGTAATAGGGCGACCAGAGCGACGCGACGTGCATCTTGTCATCAAAATTTCCGGATTGAAAAACGCTTAAACCAAATTGTGTGCTACTCTCACAGACACTGCACTAGGTCCATAAACATCGCAAATTTTTTTCGCGGCTTGCGTTGCATTTTTACCTTTTTTGTAGTAAAATTTTAAAATGTATCGAATTTCTTCATTAGATTCACTCATCTTGACAGTACGAAAAACAAATGAAAATCACACATTTTCCTAATTTGAATTTGGAATTATGTTCTTTATAATTTAAACTTTCTATGATACCAAAACCAGCCAGATACAAATAGTATAGCCAAAGAGATTTTATTACAAGTTCATACATACTGATACTATAATGCGAAAAGACTTTTTCCCCAACCTATTATACTAATAAAAACATACTAGTGCATTCGACCTTTCCTCAACTCATACAAAAATTTAGTATTTAGTTAATAAGTACTATGAATGGTCAAAAGAAGTGGAACTGATGATGAAGACCATAGGTATGGCCACAAATATGTTACGGGTTGCGATTCGATTAGGTACTTATGGTTGCTGCTAAATGCTAAGCTCGTCACAAGTTGTGACGAGCTTAGCATTTAGCAAAGCATCTGCGTTGAGACTCGCAACGCAGATGGTGAAGTGGAGCTGATGGTGACTGCACCATCAGCTCGGTTCTCAAGCAATATTTTGTAAAAGGTGATGGGCAGTTGACATTAGGCTATTGTAAGTTGTAACTTAGATAAATTACCATGTTTTTTATCCCAAGATATTATTTATCCCACAACAAACTTACCATTTTAGTTGAAAAACATTCCTCATATACAACATTATTTTTAGTATATGCGAAACCCGAAAGTATTTTTATGTAAAAATCTATGTACAGACGGCAGCACATCAACGTAAACCCTATACATATCTATAACTACGACGCGCCATCGAGTGTTAGAAAGAAAGTATCTTTGGCATGATTGGTGGAGTTTGCTAAGTTTCTAAAATTGCCCAATGATTGCACATACTAATAATTGGGAGCCAATTATCATGTCTCACTAGGAATAAGCCACGCCCACGTGCCCCTGCGCGGCCGCCGCCGCACCCGAGTTTTCCCGAACCTTCACGAAATTCACTCGTCATTCATCACATCGTTCGTTTGACGTTTATCCATTTACCATTTAATTTTTACGTCAGTCGGTCAGTCAGTTGAACTCAGTTGGAATTTGGATTGGAGTCGTAACATCTCATAGAGATCGGTAACAATAGAAAAAGTAATTGTGTCTCATTATTAGTGACAGTTGACTTGTAATAAAATAAATAAGTGCGGTTAAATATTAAGGCACCTCAATTGACGCAAATTGAAAGGGAGCTCATCATAGCCCTGCGATGGAGTGTATGCCAAGTAATAGATATTTTTCGGCTTAACGGTGAGTAATATTTTTTTGTAATGATAATTATTAATTAAAATAAACAAAGACTGTTTAAAAAATGTTTCAATGGTGTTTATCTATAGAACTATCGAATTAAGTTAACAGAAAGGATAGTTAAGTAGGTATCTTCTTTGTTTTTTCTTGGTGAGTTCCCGTCCCGATATTGTTAGTTTTTTAAGGCTTCTACAGACCGGTGCGACTCGCGACTCAACACAAAAGCACCGCTCCTCGCGCGACACGCGGGGCCTTTGTGTCGCGCCGGTCTGTAGAAGCCTTTCAATGTAGATTAACCGTGCAAGCTTAAATTCAGAGTTAACATAAACTCCATTTGAAATAAGATAAGACGTTTAAATAAACCTTTTTTACAGTCCGTTCAACCGATTTTGATTTCTATTGCGTTGGTGGCATGACAAATGGCACCTGTAATAAACAGTTGATATTGTAACCACGTTTATGCTTTTAATGCCACCCTTATGCGTATGGCATAGAAGTCAGAATCGGATGTGAATGTGTAGCTTGTAATCACACTTAACGCTCGTACAGACTCACGCGATATCGCGGGCGCGACAGCCACCGACAAAGAAATTGTCTTTGTCGGTGCCTGTCGCGACCGCGATATTGCGCGAGTCGGTACGAGGACGAGCCTTTATCACCTTAACTTATTCATCACTTACATTAAACATGAAAACCATGTTTAATGTAAGTGATGAATAAGTGAGTGAGAGAGAGTGAGATAAAAAGTGTAAAAAAAATACCTACTACACAAAACAAACTACTACCTACTAGACAAATGTAGTTGGAAGGGCCGCGCGGCGCTCACTCAAACCGGTTTTACGCGCGCCGCGTGGCCAGACTCTGTGAATGTTATTACTATTTGACGACACGGTTGGCGTTGGCGCAGTGGTTAAGCGATTGACTGCTGCGCTGCGTGTCGCGGGTTCGATTCCCGCACTGAACAAATATTTGTATGATCTACAAGTAGTTGTTCCGGGTCTGGCTGTTTGTTTATGTGAGTTTAAATGTTTGTAAACGCACCCACAGTACAGAAGAAATCTTAGTATGGGGCAACGTTTTTAAAAAAAAAAAGAAAAAAAAACTATTTGATAAATCTTCCTTCAATTCTTTACAAACCACCTCAACAAAGGTTCTCAATTCGACAGTTTGTTTATTTGTAACCATTACTATAAGTTGGCCCGTACAATTTGTTGTAATAAAGAATCAGTAAGCATTGACAGATAGTAAGGACCAGGCTAACCGCGCGACGAAATGGCACCAGCGCGCTGGCCCTAAAATGACAGTTTAGGGCTAATGCGACTCAGTCGAACGCGGTCCACGCGCGGAGGAGTTAATCAGTACAGTTCTGTCATTAAAATGCCTAGTTGCGTAGTGAAAGGCCGCAAAAATTATCATACAAAGGTTAAAAAGGAACATGGGATATCATAACATCGATAAGTAACCTTAAATTGCCTTTGTTTCAATAAAATTATTCAATAAACACACATTTGAATCCACATTCGAAATCCACAATGGCGGCTATGTCACGCGCTGCCGGCAGCGCCCGCGACGGTAACGAAGTAACCTTGTACGGACGTCATTTTTTATTTAATAATTATTAAATTAATAATAATAATTATTAAATTGTTTTCAATTTCAAATAAAGCTGATCGAGATTAATTTGTTTTATTACGTTTTCTGTCAAAGTATGGTGGCCTCAGTGGTTGACTTATTTCCGATAAAATGTGATTAAAATAACATATGTCGTACATACAAGGTTACGTCGTCGACCTATGCAACGTGACACTCACGTAGTTCATATGAGTTGTCACAGATGGCGCTACTTTTTGCTTGTATGAAAAAGGTGTAAGTAAAATGTTCTGATGGGCGTATCCTTCCTTTTGAAATCATTGTCAGTAAGTATTGAAATTGACAAAATTTCTTTTTGTTTTAGATTTCTATGGTCAGGAGGCGCCTGAAGGACGCCGGAGAGACCGCCCTGCCAAGAAACCTTCCTCCATGTCCTTCCCCAGGATTCAAACTATCTCCATATTTTTCATCACAATTGCCCAGCGGTTAGGCCGCGAAGGCGTAAGAGACAGTCAAAGTTACTTTCGCATTTATAATATTAATATGGATAATTCTTCTAATAACGTGACAAAGATAATTTAATAGTTAATACCGTAAATTTAAATTTTAAACTTCTTTTCGCACCATTGTTATATTCTTGAGAATTTTTCCTTTAACCTTTCTCGTTTCTCGTTTTTTCTCGTTTTTTTTTTTTTCTTCCTTCTCTTGTATACTTAGTTTAGTTTTGTGGAGTTTCTTGCCGGCTCTTCTCCATAGGAAACCACCAATTGGAACCATGCACCTAGCTTCTGACGTTTTATAAGTGCCCATGTAGGCATAAGTGAAATAAAATATTTTGATCGTTGATTTTGTTTTTTATATTTGGTTGTAATTATATTTTAAAATTGAGAGTAGGTAGGTTTTTAAGTTTTTAATTATAATAATGTTTAAAAATAAAAAGATTGATATTCCGCATTTTATTTTGATATTTTTCCCGCGGTTTCACACGCGTTCCCGTAGGAACCTATCCTATGTCCTTTTCTGATAGGTAGGTATACAAAATTCCATAATGATCGGTTGTGTAGTTAAGGCACCAAGAGCCCTACTTGCCTGCTTTTGGCTCCTTAACTACTTACATAACCGATCATAATGGAATTTTTCAAACCAACTCACTTTCGCATTATAGGCGGCTTCACCCGAGTTCTCATATTAATAGGTTCATAAGGGAACCCATGTCCTTTTCTCTACCCCTGACAACGTGTTACGTGCAACAATTCATTATGATGCGTAACAAACAAACTCATATTCTCGTATATAGTTTTTAAAGGGAAGCAATTCCGTCATACATGATTTTTGCGTAGCTTTAACCGTTTACACAGCGTACGCAACGGGGCCGGGCCGCAGCATGCGTAGTTCATACAAACGTAATACCAAAATAATTTAAATCAAACAGTGTCTTTATTACGATTGGAATAAAGAATATCTATGTTCCCAAATATATTTTGAATGGACACTGATTTAAACAAGAGTTATGAGAAAAATAAGTTTTCTATAGAAATATTAAATTTCTCATATCTTGTATCATAACCTCTTATAACATATATATATAATATAGATAGAAATAAATACACACTAGCTTCAGAATATGTTTGATTTACTAAATATTTTGGTATTACGTTTGTATGAACTACGCATGCTACGCCGCCGGCCCCTTAAGGTAGTGTGTATTTATTTCGATTGGATTACAGAATATCTATTTTCCCAAATACATATTTTGAAAGGACAATGATATAAAGATGAGATATGAGGAATTTAAACTTATTTTCCTCATAACTTGTTTAATCAGTGTCCATTCAAAATATATATTTAGGAACCTAGATATTCTGTATTCCAATCGGAATAAAGACACACTACCGTAAGAATATGTTTGATTTACAAATTATTTTGGTATTACGTTTGTATGAACTACGAGTACGCATCCATCCGGCCTCTTAAAAGGAATAGTTTTATCCGATTCTGCAACATTTTTCATTGATGCTCCGCTCCTATTGGTTTTGGTTGTAGCGTGATGTTATATGGCCTTCCTAAATAAATGCACTATCCAACACAAAAAGATTTTTTCAATTCGAACCAGTACTTCCTGAGATTACCGCGTTTAACCAAACAAACAAACTCTTCAGCTTTAGTCTAAGTAACATATTTAGGAAGTAACGATAATAATAGATTAGAATTTAATTTGAAAATTCTTAACCTTTGAAATCGTATCTTATTACTAGCGCAATAAGGTTGAACTCGCATGTATAAGCAAACTCCGGTAGGTATAGATAATTCCGTTCCTAAGTTCAACTTTTTTTTTTTGACAGTGTCGCGGAACGGCGGATTAAAAAAGGCTTTTTGTAGGTATAAGTAATTAATTAACTTAACTTCACACACGTTCGTCATGGGGTAGGTATCCATATTTTTTCAAAATTTCAAGCACATTGTGTATTGGGTTTTCGACATAAAATTGCGTAAAAATACTTAGAATAGAAGAGCAAGGAACGCACGAAAACACTAGGTGACCGCCAACCCGCCAATAAGTAGGTAACAAAACTCCGAAAAGGTAATTAGAACCTGTTTGAAATAAATAAAATAAAAAATGTTTTTCTCACATCAGATTATACCTGTCTACTTAAGAATATTCATCGAGATCTGTTTAAATGTAATAAGAGTAAATAATACCAACTTAATACTTTTATGTAACTTTCCAACAAATATTTAAGAATGAACGATTAAGTAAAAGATAATTTAAATAAAAAATATTGATTAAAGTATAAGCTTTCATAGATATTTTAGGCATTGCGCGGGCCGCCTGTTTTTATTACCATGCCATTATTTCTATTCGATTCAAGGATTCAATACCTATTCAACCACGGTGTTTCTTATCGCACATTATCTTATTCTACGCCACGACGCGCATACGCACACACCCTCACGTACGCACTGCACGAAACATAACAGACAAAAAGCTATGTATCTCTTTCGTACGATTCTCGCTGTTGTTGCTCATAACGCGTTCAAGGTCAAAGTGGGGTAACTTGATGTGCTGGCGACTGTACAAACTTTCAAAACTGTATCATGAAAAATTAAAAAGTTATTGGTTGTTATGTTACCGGGTTATCCGTACAAAAACATGCTAACGGCGGTGGCGCGGCGCCCCCGCGCCTCCAGGGTCGTCTTGCGCTCATTGATAATAATTTGGCAGTAGGTACCTAACCGTACGACGATTGTATTGTAAGCAAATTGTAAGTAATTAAATGGTGATAAGTTGATAACATTTTCCATCACACTTAAATATTTTTGGGACAAAATACCTATATCATGGTGTAAAAGTTACTGAAATCGATTCAGTTCCTTATTCTGAACAACCATTATTCAGGTTTCGCATACTAAAAATAATGTTGTATATTCCAACTGCAAATGTAAGTTTGTATGCACAATATTGAGAGATTAACCATGTTATTATAAGTCCATCCGTCAGTGTCGTCCATCAGTGTTTTCCTGTAATCTATAAGTAAAGAACTATTTTCTGTAATTTTATTTAAAAATTTTAGGCAACTAATAATAGTTAATGTTCATAAAGGTATTTTCATAAATAACTTAAAACTATTTATTTTAATATTATAAAAAAAAATATCTATTTGAAACCCTCGAGCAATAGGTAAGGGAGGGGTGATATACTTGTATACCTACTTAGAGATAAAAAAAAACCGGTCAAGAGCGAGTCGGGCTCGTACACCGAGGTTCCGTACGTATATTTATGATGTTGATGATTTCCGAAAAACTGTGCTATTTAGAGACATCGTTTTATTTTTCTGTAATCTTTACACACTTCTATCACATAGAATAATTTCAGTTTTTTATCTATGCAAACTTCGGAGATAAGGTGGGGGGGACGGTATTTTTTTTTAGATTTTTGTCAAAAGTCGGAAACTATGCCACCAAAAAAAAAATAAAAAAATGTTTGAGAATGTGCAAACAGCGTATTCTTTCATATGATACACCACATGGCCTAGTTTCAAATTTTTAAGACCCCCTTTCAGTCCCTTTTGCAAAAAAGTTTATTTTTCTTGCATGCAAAATAGTTGGGCAAACGTCGTCTAAAACTATTCTAAATTTCAAGTTGATAGCATTAGTAGTTCTTGAGATATCCAGGTGTGATAGACAGACAGACAGACAGACTTAGTCTCACCATAAGGGTTCCTTTTTACCATTTTGGTACGGAACCCTAGAAACCATCATAAACCACATTAATTCTAGTTAAAGGGTTCCGTAGTTGGGATGAATATTTACGCATTAACAGTATTGTTTTAATCAACCGCAAAAATTATAATGAATGAAATTAAATATTTCGAGAAAAATAAAATATGAAAAACAAAGTTACTTCTGCGGTTTTAACCAAAAATATCCCATAATCTCAAAAACTATTGACTTATTAGCAAAGTCACTTAGATAGAAACATCATAATCTTTTTAATTATGGGATCCAGCAATACCTCACCCGCATACGTGCATTTAATTTTTTTTTCATTCCTCACGGGAGTATCACCCCTACCCTAATAGGTATTATGTTTACTTGTTAGTTGCACTAGTAGTTTGCACTTGTTTTCAGGACCAAGTGGATGAGGGATGTAATATCCATGTTAAATATCGCACCCTTAATAAAGTAAAGGCATATTTCAAAAATATCAACTTTTGAGAAAACGTGTTTAAAGATTAAGGGAACCCGATGTTTTTGCTTATTACATTATTACTATTCATAATATCATAATTTAAAGTGCTATAGCTCTGTTTTTTTTGTACGTAATCTACGTTAAATGTACTATGGTATTAATACCTGAAACATTTTTTTTTTTTTTATTTAAGTAGTAATATTATTATTTTTTTTAACTCTTCCGAGTTAGGCCTCTTTTTCACTATTTTTATTTTTGTTTTTGAAGGCAATATTTGTAATGTGCCTTTATAACACAAAAAATATTCAACATAATAAGGACTATTACAAAATAATGCTTTATCACACAATTTAACCCATCATAAATATATAAAAGTGCCCTAATGAAAAATACGATTAAAATGAAATAAAACAAATTTTATCAAAAATTAAGCTTTAATCTAAAATTAAAACTTACGAAATGGCACTCAATAAATCAGTAGGAACTTTTCATAAATGTTTTACTTAATATTACAAACATAAAAATAAATCCTTTATTATTAATTTGACAACAAAACTTTTCATTACAAACTTCTTAGAACAAAACCTTTCATATTAATTTAACAACAAAACTTATAACTTATGTTATGAGTATCAGTACCTACCTTTGGTAAAATTAACGGCTTTTCAGTCTTTTCTTCATTTCAGTTATAAATATCCTTTATTATATTAATCAACCTTTGGATATAAGATAAATGGTAATTTGATGCTATTTGTTATTTAAATAGCCTACCATTTAAATAAAAAATAGCTTTAAATTACCTTCGATGTACTCTAGTAGACGTATTTCAAATTAAAACAAAATAAAAATTATAACTACTCTAAAGACTTACAATAACATAGGTACTATTAAAATAGGTCGCGTAGTAAGGATCAATTAATTTCTTCGAAACTAATTCCTTGAGATCCTTCTTTTTGTTTGAACTTAATTCAATTGGCGCACGATAGGCTCTCTGCATTGATATTTCTGATAATTTTAACATCTTCCTCTTATTTCGGACGTTGATTTCTTTGAAATCTCAATCCTTATACGACGCTTTAAAATAAAAAGCAAAAGGCTTTTCTTTGGTAAATTTCATCACTTTGCTGAAATGCTTGATGAAATAAACATGCGCTGAAGTTGCAAATTTCCTAACGCCCAGAAAGAATTGAAACAAAAGGATGGAACATCCTTTTGTCGTGTTCAATTTTTTCACAGCAATTAAGCCTACATTTTTGAAAGCATGGTGGTTTATTTCTCGGGCAGGAACCGGCACCCTAATTGCGTAACACAGTTTGAATCGGAATCGGAATGATTTTGAAGTATATTGCTAATCCATTGCTTCTTATGGTAGAAAAAAATGTCTGCTCAATAACGTAAATAACGCAATGAATGTTGTTGAACTGTCAAATTGAAACCGATTCCTACTGATAGTGTGTTACGCAATTAGCCCTCAGTTTCTTGGTAGAAGCAGAAATGTATTTTTCGCCTTAATTCCGCTTAGTTTTTGGTTATTTTGCTTCCACTGAGACGGGTCAGCTTTTCTTTTTCTCGTTAGTAGTAGTAGTAGTAGGTAGATAGTTCTGGTTGATGTAACATCAGCATCAGTTGTTTCAGCGGTATTAATAGATGACGTATTCGATAATGTGCTCGAAAAACGCTGTCGAGCTACTGGCTCTCCGTTATAGGTTGGATCATAATCACTAAGCTCAGCATCACTTTCTGCAGAATTAATCGGTGAAATGCGATAATCCACGGTAAAAACTCGCTGTGTTATTATTGGTTCAACATTTTGAATAGTCAGAAACGAGGGCGACGTAGATTGTGGCCGAGACGTTAGTGGATGCTCATCAGAGTGTATAAGATCGTCTTGAGAAATCGGAAGTTGAAGATGAGCTGGAACTACTTGACGACGATCTCGATGAACGTTTTGATGGTGTTGCGATAAAACCATTGGTTTCAGTCGAGGACCCGTGCGTAGCGACTGATGGTTGAATATTTTTAGCAATTTCTGGGTATGAAATCATAATATCAGACATAATTTCGTTACCTGTGTAATGTTCACTTATCTTGGGAGTATTATTCTCTTTTTCCGAAATGCCTCTAGTAATATTCTGAAATAAAAATTAAATGATTAGATGCTATATTATGTAAGTACCTAGTAAGGTTTAACCAAGAAAGACAAGTAGCTAAACAAACTTACTTTTTGCTCCTTAGGCAATTCACTTTGCTGTTTATCTGCAGGTGATTCTGAGCGATTGGGTAGGTTCAACATTTTTGCGACCGCGACGTCATGCTTCTGTAAACAAGAGTAATAATAGTACCTATTTTGTTTAATTATGTATTTAAACATACTTAATACCTACTTATCCTATCAATAGAGCACTTACTTATTGTTTGTATTAACTGACCATACTTGAAACTATTGACGCAAGACGCAACTCATAATTTGATTAAATATTTTGCATCATGTAAAGAACTAACCTTAAATGAAAACACAGTTCGTGCATACAGTTTAGTGGTACATGGAATTATTTCGAGATAAACATCGAAAACACATAAATATTTTTGTAAAATAAGGAACTAATTTGATTTAAGATGACATATTTCAGCATATATTTGTGATAAAAGGGCCTAACTCTAAGTCGTCTTTTTTAATACTAAAAAATATTGCAATACTCACCCGATAATTTGTAATAAAAAGGCACAATTCCAATTTGGACAGCGTTGCAGCAGTCCGGCTTCGACAAGTATTGGCACTTTAGTAGTTGGGCCCCTCTAGCGGGAAGACGCGGGCACGGGGGAGGGTGGTGTAAAAGAGACACAATTACAGTATTCGCTCTAATATTGTCTTTTTTCTCTTTCTGTGAAAGCCAAGTGGTAAGCCAGTTGATATTGAGCCCATCTAACACAAAAACTCAATATTTCGAGTTGTGCCCTTACATTACTAAGGGTGCGATATGGTCGCATTGAGCTTGTCTTGGAGATAATTATGATGATGAGGCTGTAGTTACCTACCTATTTCTCTGTAAATAAATTTTCTGACAGTTTTATATGAGAGTCCACTTTGCCTTCTTTGGGGATCCGTTGTAACTCGCTATGAATGTAAAACGGAAATAAAATACTTTTCTAAAATTATCTAATAAGTATCCAATTAATCTGTGAATATATCTTAATATGTTACGTAGAGCGAATATTGTTGATAAGTTTTACTCTTGAAAATAATAAATAAAACAAATAGATTTTTCTTCTACATTCGTTCATGTTTATGAATTCCGTTCTGCCTTCCCTTCCCTACAGTGAGTAGGCAAGGGGAGGCAAAAGGGACCACCGGACAGTATCTTTTTCGACAGCTCTTTCTTTGTAATGATTATTTCAACACATTTGCTCAATAAATGCATTTACGAAGCCTGTATACATTGTTCGAAAGTTAAAAATTACGTACAATACAACGGAATGTGCGGTAAAATAGGTTCTCTCACCTTAGTAGGTAGGTACATGTAATACCGCATACTCCGTTTTATAGCGCCTTGCGTATCCTTTACGGTTTTTTCGTTATTTCAATAAAAAAATATATAAGAATTCCACCAAGGAGTTTCACATTACGAGATTAAATAAGCTGAATGATCGAACCTCCTTGGAAGCGTTTTTGCTCAATACGTTTATCGCACTATAATATTAAAGAGAAAATGAGATGAAAGATGTACTTGGTACTAATTTTCACCACGCGCACGTGGCGCCATTTGCAAATTCGTGCCATTAGCATATTAGAAACGTCAAAGATTGTTGCGACTTTCTGACTGATAAACAAAATAATATTATGTGTTCCAGCGAGGAATCCGATATTAATATGGAATCTACTAATAACTAGAATGATGCGCACAAACACGTGACTAACATTCGTCTACTCGTTTGTAAAAACCAACTTACCGCACTAGTAGGTATCATAAATAACAATTTTTCGAGGCTATTTCTGATGTATTTTTTTAATACCTCATAATGAGTTAAACAACATGCAAGCCTATTTATTCAAATTAAATAAGACACTATTTTTAAATCTGTGACCTAGAGTGGGTGGTCATGAAAACTGTAGTACAGCACGGCGTTCGTCGGGCTACTTACATAAAGCTTGCCATGCACGAAACGATTAGTCTGGTAGATAGCAAGTCCTTTTGATGTGAAGGTCGAAAAATTATAACTTAGAACCGATTATCATAGATGTAAGATTGCACTTTCATATTAGATCCCATAAATAATAATGTTATCTGGACTTCTCTGATAAATATCCTAAGTGCCTGGGAACCTATACCTCATGAAAAATAAATAGCCTAGTGGGGTTTAGGGTTCCGTAGTCAACGAGGAACCCTTATAGTTTCGCCATTTCCGTCAGTCTGTCTGTCCCCGGCTTAGCCAGAGACTCTTAGTAGGTACTTATTAAAAAGCTGTAATTTAGCATGGGTATTATTCACGCCGA
The DNA here is from genome assembly GCA_948098905.1 of Tiliacea aurago. Classification (NCBI taxonomy): domain Eukaryota; kingdom Metazoa; phylum Arthropoda; class Insecta; order Lepidoptera; family Noctuidae; genus Tiliacea; species Tiliacea aurago. The sequence continues at coordinate 12,458,393 of OX402590.1, forward strand.
CAAAGTCGTAAAATAAAATCTAGAAAATAAAAAAAAATTGGGTACCTCTTGTACAAGTAAAGTTTGTGCGATGTTTTTTCTCTCGTCTATCCTAAGGTATTTTTTAATAGGCCGTTCAAAAATATTGAGGGTCTGTCATGATCATTTTTCGATTCAGGGATCCGTTTACGTAGGTATTATTAAGCTTTAAAGTGCAAATTTTTGTTAGAGTCAAGTGTGCCCTGCCAGCTAAATGGTTGTTTTTGGATATGTGGAAAAATACATGGCAGTAGTATAATAACGAAATTAAAAGAAAAAATATCACAGCTATATAGGCTTTACAAGTTAACGAGTAAGTAATAGTCGACCAACTTACATTTGCAGTTGGTGAATTGCCCGTGACGTATAACGATATAGGGGAGAAGAACATGTTTTTCACAGACCTATCCTAACGGCATGCGACCCGATGGTTATTAGGTTATTATGGTGGATGCATATTATGAACCTTCTTGTATGATATTGGCGTATGACGTAGATTAGTGTAATTTTAAGTAATTTCATGTCGGACGACTCGGACGCTAACACATTTATTTTATTGGACGTATCTGCCGGCCAAGCGGGCGTGCCAAGACGTTTGTGACAACAAGACATGATAAATGATGTCATGTCAATTTGTACTAGCATTTTATGACAAAACAGTTTTATCGCTCAAACTGTGATAAAATGTGTGACTCAAGTCATATCACAGTAGGCCGTGCTCGCCCCGCTGTTAGCAGAAATGTGATACAAGTATTTGAAATACAGATACAAGATACAAAATACGTATTTTTGGGTCGATCGATCAGGTAAAGCACATACACTTTCCGCGGTTGGTCCGTGGATGGGTGACCATCTTTACATATTTACACATTACATAAAAGTATCTTGCATCTTGTATTCAGCTGATACTTTTTTTGACGTACCTATCTTGTACATACGGCTACACATCAAGCTATACATTTCCATTTCCAGTATCAGCTGACCTCTCATTGTACGGAAATCATTTAAAATGTAAGATCAGCTTATACCTACTGTAAATCTATAGCTTGATGGTGTAGCCATGTGTACATCTCTGTCTGTTAGGTAGGATTGTCTATGTCTTTAAACTGTGGTTATAGATCAGAAGACGTGTAGCCGACTAGCCGTAAGCACCGGCGTTCAGGCTCAGAATGTCCCTTTCCCAAAATGTCCCTCAGTTTCAAATAGTCCCTTTCCCTAAATGTCCCCTCCCCATAATGTCCATTTCCCAGAAGGTCCCTTTCCCGAAACGGCTATTTCCCAAAATGCCCCCTTCCCCAAATGTCCCTTTCTCAAAATGTCCCTTTCCCGAAATTACCCTTTCTCAAAATGTCCCTTTCTTACGACAGCTACGCGTTTAAACTAGGAATATTTTAATAACATAACCCAAGTACTCAATCAAATTTTAATCACATAAATATAAAACCAAAACAAAAACAAACAGTCAAAAGCCTTTTAATTACATACTTATAAATCAAAACGTCTAAAGCCAATAATTATCCACGTGATGACATATATGTAATTATAAGGCTTTTGTTTTTGTTTTATATTATATGTGATTGTGTATTCCCAGTTTATATAATTATGTTAACAGTTAGAAATCGCGACACGGTTGGCGCAGTGGTTAATCGATTGACTGCTGCGCTTGCGTGTCGCGTGTTCGATTCCCGCACGGAACAAATATTTGTATGACCTACAAGTAGTTGTTCCTGGTCTGGCTGTTTGTGTATGCGAGTTTAAATGTTTGTAAACGCACCCACAATACAGGAGAAATTCCTAGTGGGGCTGGGGCAACGTTTAAAAAAGAAATTAAAAGGCTTTTGACTGTTCGTTTTTGTTTTGGTTTTATATTATACTAGCTTTTGCCCGCGGCTTCGCCCGCGTAGGTAACGGAAAATATCCCACGGGAACATACTACCGGGATTAAAAGTATCCTATGTATATAATCCAGCCGTATCCAGGTTATAGATTTCGTTCACATTTTCACTCTTTTATAAATGATTCGCACGCCACCTTTTGTAAAATCCGGTAACTGAGGGTAAAATTACTACTTACATTGTTATTCACAGGGGGTTAATACTATTTACTTTTTGAGCTAATACTTAAAGTACCTCTTTATATACTACAATAAAGGTTCTGCCTCAGGTCCTTTTTTTTGTTCCCGGGGTGAGAAATCCTCATGGATGTCCTTGGCGTTGGGGCGGGCGGAAGGGTCTGTCAGACACTTACTGACTAAAAACTGCCCCGGTGTTCCCTTCCCACACCAGCACCAGGGATCAAGAGCGATTTCCACGATCCCCGGCTGATGCCCGCCCGCCTTTGCGGGCCACCTCATGTATAGAGGGGTGAGGTGTTTAACTGATAATTGTTATGATTATTTTATTATTTATTTTACTGCCCATGCGTGAATTAAAAAAAAAATAGTTAATAAAACAAATTAATAGATACGAAAATAAGGAAAATTTAAATATTATTTATTACTCATTTGATCCCTTAGTTAGTAAACTTATTGTTCTTTGAATTACTAAAAGTTTCTTTGGCGATGGTGAAAGTCGGCTTGAGTGATTACGGGTTTTCCATACAAACTTTAATCCCGTATTTTACCCCCAAAAGGGATGATTTTTCAAAAACGCTGATACTATTAATAATTTATTAATTACCACCCAAAAGGCTAAATACAAATTTTTACGGTTTGAACTACAAAACTAACGGGTTTCCCATTATACTTTCATCAGTTTCATCTCCTATTTTACGCGTTTCACACGTTTTTGCATTTAAGATACTTTTTATTTATAATTTTTTAATATAGTTAATACACAGATATTGGGTATTTATTTTAGTTTTACATTAAAAACAACACACACACACATGTATGTCATAACATTTTACTTTATTTTGTTCGAGCTTTTAAATATTATCAATGACTATTATATTATAATTTACTCTCTTAATTAATTAACGGACACACACTTCCCTATGTGTTTATTATTCTAGCGTATGGCACTCGTGGGTTGCAGCTGAAAATCAGCGTCAGGTGGTACACCTTGTGTTGTCATCTGACATTATGCTGAGCTGAGGCCCTTTTGGCATTATAATTAATTGTTTTCCGTTATTTATAGTTTTAAGGTGTATTTTTTGCTGTAATGCCAATAAACGCATTTTTCTTTCTTTCTTTCTTAACGCCCTCAGCGGTTGATTTCCGAAAAACACTGAAGCTCGTGGTTTTTAATTTTTTACCAGAATGATAAATAAACATTAATTTTCATGCTATAAACTACAAAAATGACTATTTTCCATACAGACTTTAACTCTCCTTAGGGGTTTTGAAGAATTCTTTCTTATTCCTTGTCTACATGATAAAGTGAACATCTGTGCAAAATTTCAGCTTTCTAGGTCCAAGGGTTTGGGCTGGGCGTTGATGAGTCAGTCAGGACTTTTCTTTTTATTTATATTGTATAAGATAGATTTTTGGTTTTCAGTATAAATACTGAGTTTTAAGTTAATCGGACCGCGCGTTAAAACTTTTCCATACAAACTTTGACGCCCCCAATCCCCCTTTAGGGGGTAGTTTAAAACAACAAAAAAAATCATCCTTTTCCATCCGGCTTTATGGATGAACAAAGCATACATCAACTTTGTACTACGTCTTTTACGGCTGACGACATCGTGAAAGCCTAATCTTTGCTATTCGAATCGCTTCCAAATGCGAAAAAGATGCCACTCAGAAGAAAAGACGGGAAAAAGAAGATGTCACGAGATCTTGATGACATCATCAGACTTATGACTACCGCGGAGGAAGAGTTGATTCCAATATTCGTGGCAAAGGAACTGCACAAACTTCCCCCAGTAACCTTTGATCACGTAGATGTGACGAGGCTCCTGAAAGATATATTGAGACTACAAAATCAACTCAGTGCGCTGGAGGAGAAATTTGTGACTACAGAAAGGTTTGACGTGCTTAACCAAGAAATTGAGAACATGAAGCACGCATCTATGCGAGATAATTGGTCATCCAGCAATTACGTGAATAAAAGACGAGGAGCTTGTTTACAAATTAGCCCCCCTGATAGTGGACCCTTGGGTCTTAATTATGTGCCTGTATGTATGACACAAACAGCTGATGAGGTGAACGATCTCACAAAACCGGCAAGTCATTCCCCGATAACAAGAACTGGCGAGGAACGTCCTATCTCTTTCTCGCAGAAACTAAAAGCGACAGGTACACGCAGACACGTGGAGGCGCAGGCGGCGATAAGGGTTTCGAACATTGTGAGCGAGAACGGTGTTGCGCCGGCTCAAGGACAACGCGGATGTATTGTAATGAGCGAGAGGCAACATGACAGGTGCGTAGAGGACGAAGCGACCACCGCTGCTACGAGCCGGCGAGGCGACGTACGAGCGGCGTTAGAAGAATCCCCACCAAACGTCAACAGTTTGCCAGTAACCACAGCAGCGAAACATCGTGCTACGTTTAATTCGAACGTGCCCACATGTCCGCATTTGATTGCGAAGGGTATGACTACGCTGGAGTCCGAGTTAAGTAGTGAGCAAGCGGGAAGGGAGAAAAATACAGAGTGGACGTTAGTGCAACGAAAAGCGTCAAAACAATATAAATTGGTTGGGCAAAGAGGTCGCGCAGTTACGTCCCCAGATGGCAAGTTTAAGGCGGCGGATGTAAAAATACCTCTGTTTATATCAAATGTTAGTGTTGAAACTAGTGAGCACGATATTATAAGTTATATTAAGGAAAAAACTAATGAAGATGTGTCGTTAAAAATGATAAATATGAAAACGTCTAGAAAATACAATGCCTATAAGATATTTGTTTCTAAGAATAAATTAGAATTGTTTTTAGATGACGGGTTGTGGCCAGACGGCATAACATTTAGGCGTTTTGTGCGGTTTATGTACCGAAACAGAAACCAGTTATAGCTTGATAAAACCTTTCTCTATGAACCATAATAATAACAAACATTGTAAAATCATTACTTTTAACTGTAAGTCTGTTAAACGATCGATGGAAAGTGTCAGAAGGTTATGTAATATGTGCGATATCGTATGCCTCCAAGAAACATGGCTTCTACCCTATGATATTCCCATTTTAAGTACCATATCAGATGAATTTGAATATACGGGTAAGTCAGCCGTTGACACAACTGCCGGATTACTGACTGGAAGGCCGTATGGGGGAGTAGCCATTCTTTGGAGGAAAGGTGTTTTTGATACAGTCACTGTGTTAAAGTGTGCCATCAAAGCTAGCATTGATGGGCGCTCGATTATTGTAGCTAGTGTGTATATGCCGACTAATTCGCCCGATAACTTGCCTATGTTTACGGAAGTGTTAGGTGAGATCAGTGCAGTGGTTGCGAGCGGTGGGGTCGAGAGTTTGTTTATACTGGGAGATTTTAATGCACATCCAAGCGAATTATTCTTTAGGGAACTTACTAGTTTCTGCGCAGATCAATCGTTTATTTGTGTTGATATTGATAAACTGGGAATAAATTCTAGTAGCTATACTTTTATTAGTGAGGCACATGGATGTAGGAGGTGGCTTGATCACTGTTTAGTCTCTCTGTCAGCCTTGGTTGCAGTGAACAAGGTTACTATAAAAGAGGACGTATATACGTCTGATCATCTACCACTTTGCATTGAGTGCGACTTGAATATAGTAAGACCTAAGCGGGTAACAATTCCTACTCCTTGCAATAAAGTTATTTGGGGAGAACGAAATGACTCGCAAATTGACAGATACCGTGAGCTATGTAGCAGTAAGCTGCGGGAAATTGATTTCCCTCCAGAGTTTCAAGATTGTAGCCATAGTTTTTGTAGTCTAAGCGAACACAAAGCTATTTTAGATGAATTTTATAGTCACATATCATATGCAATATGTGATGCCGCCGAGCAAACGTATGAAAAAGTAGGAACTGTAATTGGAAGTAGGAACCACAAGACATTGTGCGGGTGGAATTACCATGTAAGGGATGCACACCGGGAGGCCAAGCTTAAATTCGAAATGTGGGTTTTACACAATCGGCCAACCGCTGGAGCTATTTTTGAACAAATGCGAGTGGCCCGTAACATCTTCAAGGCTCGGCTGAAATGGTGCCAAAAAAACCAGGAGCAAATAAAGATGGATAGGATAGCAAAAGCAAGAGCAACAAATAATTTCGCTAAGTTTTGGAAGTCCACGAGTAAGCTTGATATTAAGCCGGACCTCCCTGTGAATGTCGGCGGGAGAAGTGACCCGGGGGAGATTGCAAACATGTTCAAGGAACATTTTACAGTTCAATCTCCTCTGGGTCCCTCAGTTGATATGATCAATGCTGGGCCTGAAATGCTGGGATTGAAGTCATTAATGTTCTTTTCGGCCAGACAAGTTGCATCTGTAATAAAAAATATGAGCAGAGGCAAATCTCCCGGACATGACGGGCTCAGTATTGAGCATTTCAAATTTGCTGGGGTTCATCTGCCAAGGGTTTTGTCGGTGTTTTATACCATGTGCTTAAGTCACTCTTACTTGCCGGCAGAACTAATGAAAACACTGGTGGTTCCCATAGTTAAGAATAGGACGGGTGACACATCAGATAGGTCTAACTATCGACCTATATCTCTCGCAACTACAATGGCAAAAGTACTGGACGGTATGATTGATTCTAGCTTGAAGGAATGTCTATCCGTGCATGACTCACAGACCTCACAGTTCGGTTTTCAACCTGGACTGTCAACGGGAAGAGCCATAGTAAGTCTCAAACATACGGTCCAGTATTACACTGATCGTAGGACGCCGGTATACGCCTGTTTTCTGGATCTCTCCAGAGCCTTCGATCTGGTAAATTATGATGTACTCTGGAGGGAGCTTGAGGATAGGGGTGTACCGACAGGAGTCCTCAGGATACTACAGTATTGGTATGGGAACCAAGAAAATGTTGTGAGGTGGTCCAATGCACTCTCTGAGACATACAGGTTAGAATGCGGTGTGAGACAGGGTGGTCTGACATCTCCTAGGCTATTCAGCACATATATAGATGGCCTAATCGTGGACCTTGCCAATATGCGGGTCGGATGTAGCGTCCATGGTGTAAAAATAAATAGTATTAGCTACGCTGATGACATGGCGTTGCTGGCGCCGACGGCAGGTGCCGTCAATGAAATGCTGAGGGTCTGTCAGGCGTATGCTGCCTCACACGGACTGGTTTACAATGTTAAAAAGTGCGAATACATTGTCTTTAAGGCCGGCGGTGAATGCCCAGATACTATACCTATTACCCTAAACGGCTTGAACGTCAAAAGAGTGACTAAATTCAAATATCTAGGGCATTTTCTCGCTGACGACCTTAAGGACAATGTTGATATGGAAAGGGATCGTAGGGCATTGGCGGTTCGAGGTAACATGTTGGCCCGAAGATTCGCTCGGTGTAGCAATCTGGTAAAAATAACACTATTTAAGGCGTATTGCCAGTGCTTTTACACGGGGAATCTTTGGGTCAACTATACCAAAAGAACGCTGGATGACCTACGCATTCAGTATAATAATATTTTTAGGATGCTGTTGGGACTGCCACGATGGTGCAGCGCTTCTACCATGTTTGCGCAAAACCGAACTGACGGCTTCCACGCCGTCATTCGCAAGAAAACCGCGTCGCTGTTGTCCAGGTTGCGGGCAAGTGGCAACAGCATTCTAAAAACTTTGGCGGAGAGTATCGACTCTCCGATTATTAAAGGTTTTGTGAGAAGGACAATCACTACAAATTAATTTGGGGATGTCCTTTTCACAATACTTTAAAAACTGTCTTCTCTATTGTATTTTTTGTAACTACTAACACTAGTAATAAGTTATATTATTGTTTACTAACACGTTGGATCATTGTTGTCCGAAAAATAAAGAATATAATAATATAATAATAATAATAAATTAATTTTTAATCGTAAGCTTAAACACAAAAGGAGAATGCCGTTGGGCAGTACCAACTTGCGGGGGAGCGTGTTACAACCAAATTTAGTTCATAAAATTACTAGTATTTTTAAAATCAGATTTACGTTTTTGTTATGAAAAAGCATCCCGGATTTCGGAGATCAAAAATAAAAGTATTATTTTTACTTTGTACTTATTTTTCACTGCCGTTGCACTTCATTTCCGAATGTTGCTACTACCACAGAATACTACAGAATAAGTAATAGTACTACGTAGGTACTACTACGTAAAAAAAAAACAATATCTATGTACCTGCCGGCAAACATTTAAATGAAGAAGATAATTATGTATCGTACCGATTTGCTTTTTAGAATACGTGATATTAGGTATTGTATGATATGTGTGATAAAAATAAAATCTTTATTTAGGTCACGCGTTGCGTCATAATAATTTAAATTATTATTTTGGAATACATGTATTTAATGAAAAGAGGGCCGATTCAAAAAAGGAAATGTGTTTATTGTGTGTGACGTATTGCATTTGTTTTTTTGGCTTATTTAAATTATTATCTGTAGTTTTTTGGCGCCGTCACGAATGACGTTACTTTCAATCTTTCAATGTTGGTTTCATATAATATATTGATCGAAGGTTTCTTATGAACTATTCGATTATAATTAAAATAACGAGAACGGGCGTTCAAGTGCTTTTTCTTAACGTAGTGTTTGTGTGATAATCCTTAGCGATTTCCCCATCTAGGGTAAGACATCGGCCAGCAAGTCGTCGTCGCCGATGTGTAAACTGTTCACTGGTATTGTAAGAACAATTTAGAGTACATGACACAGAAAATATATCCGTGGCTATGATTCGTGTTTTAAGATTATGGATTGCTCCGACGCCTGTTAGTATTACCGCTTTAACTAACTAACGCATTAACTCCACCATTTCGAATCAGTAATTTTTACGAAACTAACCTCAAAATATTAAGTAGATAAATGGCAAATAAATACAAATTGCGGAAACCCATGTAAAAAACAGTTAACAATATAGGCAGAACATTGAATTCTCCTCCAAATACACTGGGTTTGGTTGTGACAGCGGACTTTTCGTTTGGTACAGGGCGCCCTATATTTGCCGGCATTCTCCTTTGAAGATCCTAACTTCAAAACTGACGGACTTTCATACAAACTTCCAAGCCCCGTTTCACCCCTTTAGAGGGTGAATTTAAAAAAAATCCTTTCTTAGTGCACCAATAGACCTCATAAGGAACATACGTGCCAAGTTTGGAATCTCTAGACCCAGCGGTTTGGGCTGTGCGTTGATATGTCAGTCAGTCAGTTTCTTCTTTTATATACAGTATGTAACAAAAACCCTGTTGTTCCTTTTAGGGACGTATACATTCCTGCCGGAGGCTCTACGCGGGGATCGTGCGGTCCATGGCCCTTTACGGGGCACCGGTGTGGGCGCTTTCTCTGAGGCTGCGACCAGCCCAGCGGTTGAACGCGTCCCAAAGGGTCATGGCCATCCGGCTGGTACGGGGTTACCGCACGGTCTCCCGTGAGGCGGCGAGCCTCCTTGCCGGACTGCCGCCGTGGGATCTGGAGGCAAAAGTCCTCGCGCACATCTGGGAGTGGCGCGAGGAGGCGAAAGGCCGGGGTGAAACTCCGCTGCCGCGAGTAATCGCGGCACAGCGGATGGAGCTCCGGCGGGATCTCATGGAGAGTGCGATTGTCGCAACCCAGCGCAGGGCACGCCACAATTGTGGCGATAAGTCCCCTCTTTGAGGAGTGGCTAGAGAGGCGCCACGGCGTCCTCACCTTCCGCCTGACGCAGGTCCTCACCGGACACGGTTGTTTCGGGAGGTTCCTGTTCAGGATAAAGCGTGAGGAAACGCCCGGGTGTCACCACTGTGTGGATCGCCCGGAGGACACGGTGGAGCATACGGTGGAGGTCTGCCCGGCTTGGGCGGAGCACCGCCGTGTCCTCACGGAGGCGATCGGCGGCAGCGATCTCTCGCGTCCGGCCCTGGTTCAGGCCATGGTTCGGAGCGAGAGTGCATGGGAGGCCGTCACCTCCTTCTGCGAAGCAGTAATGCTCGCGAAGGAGGAGGCGGAACGCGTGAGGGTAAGGCAGGGTTCGCGCCCTCACGCCCTTAGCCGCCGCAGGAGACGCCCCGGGCGTCGGGAGTCACAAGCCGATTTCCGACCACCGTAGGCGCGGGCCTGCGGACGGTGAGCGATGGGTAGCTCGCCGTCCGATAAGGACCAGGCCCGGGTCGACGGCGCGATGTGTTTCACGCGCGCCTCAAAGAGATGTCAGCACCAACTGACGGGGTCTGTTAGGGCCAATGCCTGCCGGGGTTGCGAGTTTGTCCGAAAGGGATATCGTGGCCCCGGCACACAGGCAACGGAAGGAACACGGGTGGGTTTTAGTCAGTAAAAGTCTGACACGCCCTCCCGCTCAGCCCAGAGCGGGAGAAGTTATTTGATAATTTCCCACCCAAAAAAAAAAAGGGACGTATACATTAACCGACAAGCACAACATTGGTGGAATGATTATTTAAAAAAAAATAGTATTAGCTAGTCAAGAGGTCAAAATAAAAGAATGAAAGAAGTTAGAAATCAGTTAAACATTACAAATATTAATAATTAAATATTTATTTTAATTATTTTTGTTGAACAGTTTTTATAAATGACTTGCTCTATTACGTATGTATACCGATTCTTAAAACGTAGGTAGAAGGAACAACAGGGTTTTTGTTACATATTGTATATAGATAGATGTGATTAAAAGTTGATTGACTACTTGGAATATGTTATTTAAATATTCCTAGTTTAAACGCGTAGCTGTCGTAGGAAAGGGACATTTTGAGAAAGGGTAATTTCGGGAAAGGGTCATTTTGGGAAATGGACGATTCGGCAAAGGGACCTTCTGGGAAATGGACATTATGGGGAGGGGACATTTCGGGAAAGGGACTATTTGAAACCGAGGGACATTTTGGGAAAGAGACCTTCTGAGCCTGAACGGGCACCGGTAGTATGGTACATGGTACCGCTATACTTTTGTACCGCCCGCCCGTCATGTTTCTGCGATAACAGCGCGAACGGTCGGGGTGGGCGACGATTTCATAAATATCTGGCAATTTTTTTTTTGGCTCGATGAATGGGATAATTATTATGAGGTGTGAATAAGGCGGAGACGGCATAATTTATACTTGTATGTTGGGTACGGGGTAGCGGCCGTAAGCCAAGTATTGCGTGTGTTTAAGAACAAAGAGCTTTTGCCATTAACTCGCCACTAAGCTTTATTTGTTAACCCCACTTACATATTTATAGCAGGCCAATTATAATTCAAACAAAAGAATTGTGCGCAAATGTAGAGCTCTTTTTATTTTATTATTCCCCTTCTTCGCCACGGGTGCGATGATGACCTTGGACCTACTGATGTGACATGTCAGATCATCTAACATTCTGGGCTATAGGTAATCTAGGGTAGATACCGTAATCCCAATTCGGTGGTTCCTATTTTTAGTCTGACAATAATTGAACGCGAAGATCTGGAGATATGGAAATCCAGTCTGTTTCTGTACTTATTTTTGATGTAAGCGTAAGCTAAGAAAACCAGTCGGTAAGTCGTTTTCAAACATACCTAATTATGAACAATGGTCTAGCAATATTCTTCAAAATCGATATTCAGATTGTGATTGATAGTACGCAATTAGGGTGCGTGTCGGTATATCTACACCCTACACCGGTACGACGCGGCGACGGCACAGCGGCCGGCGGCGGGCGCAGTTATAACTCTTTTCTACGAACATTTTTTTTTACTCTCGGACTGAACTCAGAACCTCTGTGACCCTTCCACGGAACCTCTGTGACCCTTCCACGGAACCCCAGTGTTCCGTGGACCACCTTTTGGGAATCGCTGCTCTAAGGGCCTGTACACTCGTACCACAACCACATCGCAGCGACAAAATGTGGGCAAGTAACTTACGACTGAAGACTCCCGCAGACAGGTGCAGCGCGACACTTTCCATGAAGTTTTCATAGAAATTGTGCACAATTTTTATGATAACTTCATGGAAATTGTCGCGCTGCGCCTTGCGCTGCCTGTCGCACCCACGATATGCCAGTCTAATCTGCACGAGCCTTGAGTGGTATCGCTGTTACTTCTGGCAGTTGCGTTGTGGTTGCGTTGTTGCTAGTAGTTGCGATGTGGTTACGTTGTGGCTGGTGTTTGCAGACAGAGAGATCATTGTGTTTGCGATGTGGCCGGCCGCTAGTGCGCGTTGTCCCTGGTGGTTGCGTTGTGGTTGCGACGTGGCCTTGACGATCAAAGGTGGTCCGTGTGAATAAACCATTCATTTTTATACAAATTAGCGTCCGACCACGTGTTGTCGTTTTAGTGTGAATCGAGCCTTAAATAATCGTGAAAACTAAAAGTGGGTTGTTTAAAAACTGTTTGCAAAAGCTTTGGTTTTGTTTGTTTTTTATTGTTGTGTCACCGACTTCTGAAACTAAAGTTATTTTTCATTTGTAGTTTTTGAAGACGGTTGTATTTTGTAAAAAAAAAAATCTTAGTGCATTCGGTTTTAGTAAATAAAACAAAATCGTTTAGTGTTATATTTTTAATGTCTATCTTTTTATTATGAGACCCCACATGATCATGGCACTCAAGATTCAATAGTGACAGAGACGACGAATAAGGTGAAATAGCGTTAACCGACTTCACCATTTTACTAAGCCAGCCATACTAAAAGTGTGCTCCGTCGAGCCCTAGGGCTCTGCAAAGCCTCTGTGGGGGCTCCGCGGAAATACTGGTCATAAAAATAGAAATACTAAAGGGGTACTAAGGTTATCTGTAAAAGATCGCTTTTAGCGATAAGACCGACCATTGTGTCACCATATGTAAAATGTCTACATTTATATCTGTAATTTTTATGGTGTACACAAAGAGTATTCTATTCTATAATATATTTTACTCTGCAACCTGCAAGTGACATAAAATCTACCTACTTAAATAAAAAAAATACCTAATCTAAGTAGGTAAAAAAATATGGAAATGTTAATGTCAAGTAGTATGATTATTAATTATAGAATACACATAAAAGCATTTATGATTATTTTAGGGCTCCGTCAAATACTTCGTTTTCCAAAAAGATTCCGTCGGAAAAAAAGTTTGAGAACTACGCGTCGTACGTTCAGCCAGTAATAGGAGTCGCCCATGAAGGAGCGCTGTCCTCAATTTGACGCATTACTAAGGGATAGACTGGATGGACAATGCGTTGGGGTTTTAGTCAAAATACAAGTAAGAATATAAAAATACAGTATACCGCAAGCAATACCTAACTGGATTGATAGTTTCTAGCTCCGTGATGGTTGAGTCCTCGGCGGGAGTTGTGCGTGACGTCACTGCAATGAGTTCAATCACCTTAACAAGTTAAACTGTTCGTAGGCTATTAATAGACAAACCTAGCCTATTTTGTACAATACCTACCTACCTAGGTACCTACTCATATTTTTTTAAACTACGTCATTGATATGAAAATAAGTTAATCAGTTTACCTACTTTGGTAGGTAAGTATATTAAGACACAGATATATGCCAGTGACCTTGAGTGGTTAGCTTGCGTGTTCTGTACTGAGCTCACACAACGCGTCGTACGTTCAGCCAGTAATAGGACTCGCCCATGAAGGAGCGCTGTCCTCAATTTGACGCATTATTAATTTATTATACACAAAACAAAAGATATTTTAATAAAACGCGTAAGTATACTAAAATATCAATAATTCAATTATCTTTAAATTGTTGAAGGTTTCAGAAAAATAGGCTTGGTAGATTTTGCGCCATTCTCAGTATTTTATCCGCGTTAGACATAACTTTACAAATTAATTTCTATTATGTAATATAAACATAATCTAAAATATTCACATATTAAATTATTGAGAAAATGCTCTAATTTAACCTTTTTTTTTCAAATCATTAACACTAGGTACTCGTTTAGACGTGATCTTCAGTATAAAATCATGAAAAGTCGGTTATCGTCGCCTTAAATGGAATCAAATAGGTACACATAAGTATGTACAGACGCCAGCAGGTCAAGCTACCCGAAACTGTCAAATTTTCCCAATTAACCTTGAACCTTATGCTTTAACGATAAAGTTGAAAATCTTTTAAAGAAATTTGACAGATTGTAGTAGCTTGATGTGCTGGCGTCTGTACATGGAAAGATGGCGATAAAATCACGACTAGTGGATAATGGGTACCTACTTACATAAATAATCTGTGTTGGTAGGATTTGCAATTTAACCAAAAGTTGTGAGGACGCCAACGTCGTCTCCTGTAAGGAGGCACTAGAGTAAGCCGACGACGGAATGTAAGGGAGAGGACGTAACCTCCGGCGTTAAAAATACGTCGGCCGTGGGGATACATACAGTTGGGTCTGAGTGTCTGGCAGGCTACCTCTTCCCTTCAGTTAATATAAAAGAAATTTACATAATACGTAATATAAATCTGATAGACAACGCATAATCCTAAACAGCTTGCACATGAGTTCCATAAATTAACATATACTAAGGAAGGATTCTTGAAAATTCGTCCTCGATCATAACATACATAATCAGCCTATAATGTTCCCACTGCTGGGACTCAGGCCTCCTCTCGGTGAGAGGGAGTGGGCTGTAATCCACCACGCAGGCCCAGTGCGGGTTGGTGGATGACACATGCCATCGAATTTTTGGTTCTAGGACATGCCGGTTCCCTCACGATGTTTTCCTTCACCGTTTTGAGAGCAGTGGTGATGAAATTATTTACACAAAGTAAAACGCCTGCCTGGGTTCCGCCACCCACGACCTACAACCTACAACTCGTAAGCTATTTTCATCATTTTCGAAATTAGAAACGTGGAAGTTGGGTTTACCTTAGAATTGTGTTTTTAATATTTATAAAAAAAAAATATACGCCCCGCGGTTTCACCCACATAAATCTCAATCCCGTGGGAATATCGGAATAAAAAGTATTCTATGTCCTCATCCAGATCTTGGTCTACCCATGTGTCAAGTTTTATCTGATCAAATCTATTCGGGTCCGCGCCCACTCGACCCGCTTAGACTCAACCCGAAGAATAATACCAGATGTTTTACTACTAATTCAGTGCCATTTGTACAGTCAGGCAAAGTGATATTAACTTATTATACATAGAATATTTAATACTTTATTATGACTCATTTATTATCCTGGTAGTCAGTGATTTCGTTACAAAAAAGTAGGTTTATAAAGATAGGCTCTACCTCTAGCTATAAGATTGTAATGATACCTAATTAACAATAATCTGTGATTTTTACAAAGTACAAAGCGTACGAGTATACTATATTAAAAAAACCGGCCAAGTGCATGTCGGACCACGCACAATGAAGGGTTCCATAGTTGGGATGAATTTATCCCAAAAAGAAACTTAACATTGTAGTTGAAAAACATGCTCTCCCATACATCGATATACGTTACGTTCAATTCTCCAACTTCAAATTTAAGTTGGTCGACTATTACTCCTTAACTTGTGAAGCCTACTTAGCTGTGATAGTTTTCCTTTTAATTTCGTTATATATACTATTGCCATGAATTTTTTCACATATCCAAAACCAACCATTTAGCTGGCAGGGGGGGGAGGACACTTGACTCTAACAAAAAATAGCACTTTAAAGCTTAATATTACGCAAACGGATCCCTTAATTGAAAAATGGTTCAGACAAACCAACAATATTTTTGAACGGCCTATCCAATAATACCCCACACCATGGAATAGACGAGAAAGAAATTTATCATCGCCATTTCACGTGTAAGGGAGGTCCCTAAAAAAAAATGTTGTTCATGGTTTTATTTTACGACTTTTTTGGCATGATTAATATGTATACCCATGCCAAATTACAGCTTTCTAGGACTAAGCGTCTCTGAGCTAAGCTGGGGACAGACGGTCGGACGGACAGACAGACAGATAGATAGACAGACAGACGAACATGGCGAAACTATAAGGGTTCCTTGTTTACTACGGAACCCTAAAAAGGATAAGCACTTACTTGTTTAATTTATCTAACCAAACATTATTTAAATTTTACACTCTCGAGGTGCAAGCGTTAAATCGACACTTTTCTGTCTGACAACGTTTTTACGCCTTTTATTCTTCGGGTCGACTCTAAGCGGGTCGAGTGGGCGCGGACCCATCTGTTCAGCCGTTTTAGCGTGAAAGTGTAACAAACAAACTCACTTTCGCATTTATAATAGTTAGGATAGGATTTATACATACTTATATGATTAGTTAGGATTAAAAATTACTTATGTTGTATCATCGTTTTTTGGAAGTTCTAGGGGGGGTGTAATTGAATAAAGGCTTCTACATACTGGTGCGACACAAAGGCCCCGCGTGTCTCACGGCGAGCGGTGCTTTTGTGTCGCGTCGCGAGTCGCACTGGTCTGTAGAAGCCTTAACTTGAGAGTTTGAGAACCTTGCTATAGGTAAACTAAGTTTAGGCAAAATTGATGACTGCATGTTAGTTAGTTTTAATAAAAGGTAGGTATCTGAACATACCTAAATAACCTCCGTAGGATTATGATTGGAAAATTAATACTTCATAAATTAATTAAACGGAAAGAAAGGTCTTTCACTACCTAAACCATTTGCGAGTCAAAGAATGTACTATGTTCGTTAATAGGAAAAACGCGATGGGGGTGCGAGGTCAGTTTAGGCGGGTTGCCTCCTTCCATAATAGGTAGGTAGCTACGATACGATCTCGGGGAGTCGTGGAGCGGCCAGTCGAGCCGAGTTGCTGCGGACGGCTGGTCAAGCGTCCGCCGGGGTAGCACACAACATCGCGCCCAATAACCGCTCATATACATCTTCGACCAATTCGTCTTTGTACTAATGGCCGCTGAATAACTCTGCAGTCTCTCGATCATGGGTTGTACCAGCAGTGCTCCAAACATGATCAAATCAAGTACGGCAGGTAGGTATGGTAATGTGACATTTGGGAAACCCTTTTCATAGTTACAAAGTAGAGTAGGTTGTACTAACTTACCTACTTATTTTCGTCTTTTCTAACAAACTTACTTATTGTGTAGTAGGCATTCTAATGAAGGATTTTGTGTGGCAAAACAAATACCTTTTGAAAAAATAATTAATAGCCATATTTTTGCCTACTACTTACCTAATTGTTTACCTACTCAAAAATAATTCAAACAATAAAGTGAATTTCCTATTAAAAAAAATTGTTAAGTAGCTATTTAGGTAATAGGTAACTTAGGTCTTTTGCACGATTCATCAGTACTTGATTACTAAGAGTCGGACGTCGGTACATACTCATACCTAGTGGAAGTGAAAAGTTACTTAAGACGCAGATATATGCCAGTGACCTTGAGTGGTTAGCTTGCGTGTTCTGTACTGAGCTCACGCAACGCGTCGTACGTTCAGCCAGTAAGTAATAGGACTCGCCCATCAAGGAACGCTGTCCCCAATTTGACGCATTATTAATTTATTCTACACAAAACAAAATGTATTTTAATAAAACGCGTATACTAAACGATCAATAATTAAATTATCTTTAAACTGGTGAAGGTTTGAGAAAAATACGCTTGGTAGATTTTGCGCCATTCTCAGTTTTTTATCCGCGTTAGACATAACTTTACAAATTAATTTCACTATGTATAATATAAACATAATCTAAAATATTCATATTAAGTTATTAAGAAAATGCTCTAATGTAAAATATATTTTTTCAAATCATTAACACTACTCGTTTAGACGTGATCTTCAGTATAAAATCATTAAAAGTCGGTTATCGTCCCCTTAACAGAAAGAGCAAAGCGCCAGGATAAAGGCTTGTCCAGACTGGTGCGATATCGCGGGCACGACGCGACTCTAGTAGCACAATTTCTTTGTCGGTGCCTGTCGCGCCCGCGATATCGCACCAGTCTGTAAGAGCCTTAACTAATCATCGCGAAAATGTTTAAACCTACTGTGACTGACTTTACCTACACTGTAACAGTTTTCTTCGTCACTGCCGGCGAATGTGATTTCTTGCTTATCGAAACCTTTTGGTAGGTATTTTACGAGTCGAGCATAGCGGGAGTAGAGCTTATGGGGACTAACCGATTTATTTTGAGGTGATGCCACATTGTTTATCATTGTACTTAACTTTTATGTTTCAGAGAAAAGCATCCAATCTGAAGAGGAAACAAGTGACGATCAGTCGAAAGATACAGAAGAAATAATTTATAGAGCGGGAAATGATACAAACGATATAACCGTGCTTCCACCGTGTGATACTTTAGCAGAACATAATATAGTTGTAGTTAGAAATAGATCTACTCCTAGTTTAAAAACAGAAAAAGGTATTGTGGCCCTTTATGGCTTTGACTTGGCATCATGTGTTGGTTAGGCCTCGATAATCACTATAAAATCAATTCTTCGACGTTTTCGAAAATTATCTTAATAAGGTAAATTATTTTTTATTAGGACAAGGTACTGTTTTTATTAGAAAAAAAAACCTTCCAAGTGCGAGTCGGACTCGCGCACGAAGGGTTCCGTACCATTATCTATAAATATGACAAACAAATTATGTTTGTTGTATGGGAGCCCCCCTTAAATATTTGTTTTATTTTAATTTAATTATTTAGTTTTAAAGAGAATATATAACTAAATATTCTGTGAATATTTCAAGCGTCTACCTGTTACCGTTATCAATATAGAGCAAAATTGAGCAAAAAAAAAAACACGTTTATTGTATGGGAGCCCCCTTAAATATTTATTTTATTCTGCTTTTTAGTATTTGTTATTATATCGGCAACAGAAATACATCATCTGTGAAAATTTCAACCGTCTAACTATCACGGTTCATGAGATACAGTCTGGTGACAGACGGATAGACAGACGGCGGAGCCTTAGTAATAGGGTTCCCGTTTTACCCTTTGGGTACGGAAACCTAATAAACCTCTTCCGAGTACATTAGAACGCCAATTTACTAAAAACAAACAAGTAGGAGCTGTATTTAAAGTATAGTGATCCAATTATTGTACCAGTGGCAGTGGTACGCCCGTACAGGTAGGTAAGATCGATGTGGGAAAAGGGAAAATCCGCCTGCGGCGTAATACCGTACCCTATGCATTTGTATTCATTCCAGAATAGTTACGCTGATCCCGACTCGGTCGATGAAACAGAATAATTTTATAGTTTCAATTAAAATAGGTACTTACATAGATGGTGCTGCGTACTCTACAATAGTCAAAAAATGTGTTTGAAGTTTAGTTCTGTTCCGAACTCGACACTCAAGAGTCGAGTGCTGCCATTTGGTATGCAACTATGCATTTATCATGAAGTTGCAATTGCTTTTTACACGACTGCCTTAAAAGGAGTATACCTAGTGTGTGCAGGATTCATGTATGTATGTATCCGTTTATGTGAGTTTCTTTGTGCCACCTTAGCTTTTAAATACCTGGACAGATAGATGTATGGGGTATCGTTAGAATCCTTGCATCAGCACATGCCAAAACTGTAAAATTTATTGGATTACATTTTACATAGGTAGGTTGGGGTGTACATGCAAAACAAACAATTTATCCCAACGCCATCCACGCCTCATCTCGCCGCGCGCCGTGAGTGTATAAAACCACCTTTAGTGCTTAAAATAAAAATACCACCACTTAGAATTACTTACATGTTTTATAAGATAAAACTTGTCACTTTATATTTACATAAACTTCTATCACATAGAATAATTTCAGATTTTTAGATATGTATTCAAACTTCGGAGATAAGGGGGAACGGTATTTTTTTATATTTTTCATCAAAAGTCGGAAACTAAGCTACCTAAAAAAAAATGTTTGAGAATGTGCAAACAGCGCTCTTTCTTATGATACCCCACATGCCCTAGTAGCCCCACTTCAAAATTTGAAGACCCCCTTTCAGCCCCTTTTGCAAAAAAGATTTTTTTTTTTTAATTTCGTTCTTGTTTGCGAAATAGTTGGGCAAACGTCATCTAAAACTAATCTAAATTTCAAGTTGACAGCATTAGTAGTTCTTGAGATATCTATGTGTGACAGACAGACAGACAGCCTTAGTCACACCATAAGGGTTCCTTTTTACCTTTTTGGTACGGAACCCTAACAAGTTGTAATAGTTAATCTGTTTATACAAAGCGAAAGGTCAGTCGTTGGCAGGGCAGCCGTGTTTTTATTTTTTTAAATTATTTTTATACCTATGTTTTAAATATAAACCGGCCAAGTGTGTGTCGGACCGCGCACAGTGAAGTTTCATCTGTTGGACCGTAGTAGTTTGAATAGGATCGGGACCTGAAAGGTACCTGTGTGGCTTTCCTCTGGTTCCAGCAGAAAATTACTAAGTAAACTGTTTCTGCTAGTGACCGTCAGAGAGCTTAGTGCGTAGCCCAGGAGACAGATATCGAGGCCTGGCCTCCATGCAGCGGAGTAATTGCGTACCTAACACACATAAAAAGCCAATTGGTAGCAATGGGTTTAATTTTGACAATTCACCTACGTTCATTACGTTATTTACGTTGTTGAGCAGAAATATTTTTCCAACATATTTAAAGCAATGGATTAGGAATACGAGTATCCTTCAAAATCATTCAGATTGGGATTGATAGTGTGTTACGTAATTATCGAGAGTAGATTAATTTCGTAAAAAAAAATAGTTCGATATCTTCAACTTGGACCCCATGCAAGTTATCGGCGTCAAACATGTTGCAAATTAGATCTAGTATCACTTATTTTAAATGCACCTAACCACTCTGATTACTAGGTACTTACTTTCTAATTCCATGCTTTTCACTCCCTGGGTAATTTTGCTCAAGAAACACCTTGTCTTTCAGAAAATCAAGATGATGAACATAAGGTCAATAAAACAGATTCAAGCAACACACGAAACGAAGTGGAAAATCCACCGAAATTAGAACAAGTAGTTGACAAAGCCGTGGAGTTGCATTCTTCAGAAAATATAAACGAAATGCTACCCGATTCAAACAAACCTGATAAAACAGCAGAACAATCGCAGAGAAGTCATGAAAACAAAGATAACAGTAACTTAAGAGAAAGTAATGTTTTAGAAGACAACGAAGAGCATTCTGACGTAGAACAGGATAAGCAAAAGTTAGTAAAGTTATTTCCAATGATTGTTACTAAGTACCTACCTACATGACCATATACCTACCTACCTCAGATTATAGAAAGAAGCAGATAGACCGCGCGGAACAATAAAGTGAGGCCCGTTTGTAGACATGTGTTCGTTACAGCCACGTGACAGCACTATAAGAACAGCAGTGCTATTCCGTAACCATCTCACCGTGAAAATTTAAGTGAAGTGAGCGTGGAGTGAACTGTCAGTGTCATCCCACCTGATGCTAGGGATGGACCAAGGATTACATTTACGATCATAATCGAGATTTTAATAGTATTTTTTGTGCTAATTCTGATGATCATTTTATATTATTTCAAAGCTGGTATTTAAGTGTCTAAACATAGTAATGTTTACGGCCTAGTCTAGGAAAAAAAATGGAACAAAAACAAAATTGAGTTTCAGACTGAATTTCTGTTTTGCTATTTTATTTAAAAAAACTCCTAATTAGTAATGTTTAGACACTTTAATACTAGCTTTGGAATAATAAATATACCTAATGAACAACAGGATTAGCATAAAAAAATATTATTAAAATCTCGATTATGATTGTAAATATAATGCTTGGTCAATCCCTACCATCAGTGAGATGACACTGACAGCTCACTCCACGCAAGATTTCACGGTGAGATTTTTACAGAATCGACATGCTGGTGCCTCTATGTTTGTGTACGGTTGCCAGGAGAATGAAAAAATTTGCCATAATATTTCAGTACATGAAAAAAAAGAAGTATTTTTTTTCTTAAATCTGTTGTTTTTATTAACAGTATACGTCAGATTAACAATACCCATATAAACGATACATTTGCGATATATTTTTATTTTGAGACACCAACATTTTATTGTTTTTGGTAGCTATATTTACTTTATGGTGACGTCATATAACCCATGATATAGCAAATCGACTGATGTAATAAGTATTATAAAATCCATTAACTAGTTACACTTACGAAGACACATACATACTTATTTATTTATCAACGTAATAACCATAAAAGGCGATAAATAAAACACTATTATCGACATAAATATTTTTGTAAATCGATACTCCTGTATCCTATACTTATTTCCTAACCTAGGGGTAAATCTTTCAATATAAACTAGCAACACCGAATGATTTTTGTTAAGGTTTTGTGTTTCAAGATGTCACTAACAATAAACATGTAAAATAAATCCAAATAGACAAATAACCAATATTTTACTTATGAAAGATACTCCAACTTATTTCTTTTGTTTTTGGGAACAGTTTTTACAATGTTTAAAAATACAAGACTGAAATTATCTGTTAGAGCCCGTGACGTACTAACGATGCGACGCTTCGTGCTGTACTGAATCGAGAGTGTATTCGCTTTTGAATTTGTATTTGCTTTGTTGGCCGCACTCTCGGTGTTCCGCGCGGTCTATCTGCTTCTTTTTTATAATCTGAGCTACCTACCTATCTCTCTCATCATCATCTGACTTTAAATTCCCAATAATCTCGGGGTTGCGTTCCAGCGGGTATTAGTTATGATTGCCTATTTAGACAAAATGTAGGGAACAACAGATTTTTTCGCGATTTCAGGATCGGTCTCAGAATAAAAGTTGTTTATAATGATGATTACATTGACCCCTTGTCAAGTTTTCAGTTATTACAATTACACCTTGAAGGTATACCAGTTCGCGCGCTGCAACTTCGCATCCGAGCGGGAGGGCGTGTCAGACTTTTACTGACTAAAACCCACCGTGTTCCTTCAAATGCCTGTGTGCCAGGGCCACGATATCCCTTTCGGACAGACTCGTAACCCTGGCAGGCATTGGCCCTTTCGGACCCCGTCAATTGGTGCTGACATCTCTTTGAGGCGCGCGTGGAACACAACGCGCCGTCGACCCGGGCGTCCTTATCGGACGGCGAGCTACCCATCGCTCATCGTCCGCAAGCCCGCGCCTACGGTGGCCGGGAATCGGCCTTCTATTCCCGACGCCCGGGGGTCGAAATGACCCCTGGGGTGACTAATGTGACTATGCCAGCTTCCACAGAAAAATGTTCGAACCCCTTTGAATGGCTTGCTTTGGTTCTTCTAACACACTTTTGGTCAAATTTCTAAACGGTGTGAGTGCGATGTAAGTATGGAATTATGTGAACGTGCGTTAGGAAGCAACGAGACCACGGTCCATCGACGTTGACCGTCGACTCAAAATATATCACCTCACGAATATTTCCGATCAGTAACACCTTGTCGTCCACACTGTTGACGATCGGGAAAAAAAAGACCCGTTCGTTTCGTTCACAGTGTTAACGAGTGGAACTTCTTTTTCCCGATCGTACATAACAAGCTTAGTTCAAGAGTCAAGGTGTAAAAAAGTGGAGTTCAATTATTAAAGATGACACGGATTTTTAAATGCTTTAGTTGCGACTTCCAAAGCAAAAAAATAACATAATAAAAAAAAAACCTCTTTTTTACTTTACAATCAATTTATGTTTTACAGTAAGTACTTAATTACACTTTTAATATTTTTATAGTTACAATTAATTAAGAAAACGCCAAATATGGACTTAATATTTTGGTCACAGTCACAGGTAATCATCTAATCTGTTTTTAGAGAAATGAATCCTTGGCGACTTGAGAACGACTTTACCGATTTCATTCATCTTTTTTTTTAAGTTTTCTAATACTTTGTGGAAGGTTCTTACGGGAAGAAAATTGCGCATAAAATTGGAAAATTTCAGAAATAAAAAATAATAATTGCTCTAAGCAGTAACTTAACATAAATTACTAGGCTTGCATGAAGTCAAAATAGTATTTCAATCATTAGTATTATCCCACTAATTAGGATTTGGATGAAATAGTTTATCCGGATACTTTTTATCCCGGTAGTACGTTGCATGCATACAAGACGGTATTCTGTGTTCACGACAAGACACGTTGTGCACAATTTCTGAGCAGTAAACCTAACCAAAAGTACTAGGTTTGCATACATTCACGATAGTATTTCAATCATTAGTATTATGCTTCTTTTGGCACACATCGTTCATAGCATTTTTTTCTTTTTGTTTTGGGTGGGAAATTATCAAATAACTTCTCCTGCTCTGGGCGGAGCGGGAGGGCGGGCGTGTCAGACTTTTACTGACTAAAACCCACCCGTGTTCCTTCATTTGACTGTGTGCCAGGGCCACGATATCCCTTTCGGCTAAACTCGCAACCCTGGCAGGCATTGGTCCTGACGGACCCCGTCAGTGACATCGTGACATCTCTTTGAGGCGCACGTGGAACACAACGCGCCGTCAACCCGGGCCTGGTCCTTATCGGACGGCGAGCTACCCATCGCTCTCCGTCCGCCTACGGTGCCTACGGTGGCCGGAAATCGGCTTGCAACTCCCGACGCCCGGGGCGTCTCCTGCGGCGACTAGAGGCGTGAGGGCGAGAACCTTGCCTCTCCCTCACGCGTTCCGCCTCCTCCTTCGCGAGCATTACTGCTTCGCAGAAGGAGGTGTAGGCCTCCCATACACTCTCGCTCCGAACCATGGCCTGAACCAGTGCCGGACGCGAGAGATCGCCGCCGCCGATCGCCTCCGTGAGGACACGGCGGTGCTCCGCCCAAGCCGGGCAGATCTCCATCGTATGCTCCACCGTGTCCTCCGGGTGATCCACACAGTGATGATACCCGGGCGTTTCCTCCCGCTTTATCCTGAACAGGAACTTCCCGAACCAACCGTGCCCGGTGAGGACCTGCGTCAGGCGGAAGGTGAGGACGCCGTGGCGTCTCTCTAGCCACTTCTCAAAGAGGGGACTTATCGCCACAATTGTAGCGTGCCCAGCGCTGGGTTGCGACAATCGCACTCTCCATGCCGCCATGAGATCCCGCCGGAGTTCCGTCCGCTGTGCCGTGATTTCTCGCGGCAGCGGAGTTTCACCCCGGCATTTCGCCTCCTCGCGCCACTCCCAGATGTGCGCGAGGACTTTTGCGTCCAGATCCCACGGCGGCAGTCCGGCAAGGAGGCTCGCCGCCTCACGGGAGACCGTGCGGTAACCCCGTACCAGCCTGATGGCCATGTCCCTTTGGGGCGCGTTCAATCGCTGGGCTGGTCGC
Source organism: Tiliacea aurago (assembly GCA_948098905.1). NCBI lineage: Eukaryota > Metazoa > Arthropoda > Insecta > Lepidoptera > Noctuidae > Tiliacea > Tiliacea aurago. Next base: position 12,483,582 of record OX402590.1, read on the forward strand.
AGCCTCAGAGAACGCGCCCACACCGGTGCCCCGTAAATGGCCATGGACCGTACGATCCCCGCGTAGAGCCTCCGGAAGGAGGCGTTTGGACCCCCTAGATTGGGCAGAAGCCGCTTCAAAGCTGCCCCAGCCCTCTCCAGTCTGGGAGCCAAACGTCGGAAGTGCTCCACGAAGTTCCACCGGCTATCGAGGACGAGTCCCAAGTACTTACTTCATCATCGACACGACACCGATGTCAACTCCTCCCGCCGTTATCTGAGAACTCGACAGTGGCGCATTCCGAGGACCATAAAAACACATGGCCTCGGACTTGTGCAAAGCCACCTCGAGTCCCAATTGCCGGATCCTATCGACGATTGTCGCAACCCCACGTGCCGCCAGTTCGGCCGCCGCCTCATGCGACCCTCCTTGCGCCAGGACCAGCGTGTCGTCAGCGTAGCAGACTACGCTGACGCCGCTAGGGAGGTCGGCGCGCAGCACCCAGTCGTAGCCGATGTCCCACAGATGCGGCCCCAGGACCGATCCCTGTGGGACACCGCACGACATCTCTCGCCGTTTCCACTCTCCTTGGTGACCAGGGTAGATGACGGCCCTGTCCGTCAGGTAGGCTTCGACCACGCGACAGAGGTAGGTCGGCATCCGGTGATACCGAAATGCCTCCCTAATGCAACTCCAGGGCAGGGTATTGAAGGCATTGGCGATGTCAAGACACCGCCTAGACGACCCCACCCTGGGATCGTTTATAGCCTGGATCAACTAATTTAAAAAGTGTGGATATAATAGTACATTTTGATACAAGTGGAAAATGTTTGTTATTGCATTCGAGGCGGAATTAACACACGAGCCGTAGGCGAGGTTGTTTTTGAGCCTGGAATTGCGATAACAAATGTCCACGTCATGGTCCACGTGTATCAAACGACGTTTTTCCACGTTTTTCAATACACTTTTGAAGAAATTAATAAAAATAACGAAAAATATTTTTGTCATTAATTATTAGGAAACTATGATTTAATTTTCTTTTTTTTCCGCGCTTTGCTTTCGCCAGGTTGAAGGAGAAGCAAAGGTATAAAGCCGATAAACAGCCTATAATGAAAAATAGAAAATTCAAATATTTTTGAGTTTAGAACAAATAAATGTTAATTTGTTCATAAACGTTTTTTTTATTGTAATAATCATGGTATTCTATTTATAAACATTATTTAATATTATAAAAATATTAACGCCGTAAAGACGCATCTTATCCGAGATTAAAAAAATCACCTCCGAATAGAGAGGACCGTCTCTGGCGCGAGCATGTGAATTCGCATCAGTCGCATTGAACCAATTTGGACTAAATATAGGTATAGGTAAGTTATCTGTGGCAATTTTTATTCCCGCACACGTGTTGGAAAATAAAAAATCGCGCGCGTGTTAAATACATTGCATTGTGAACCTAATCGTAGTGCGATATGAACCAGTTTTCGAGGAAGTGTAATGAAAAGTATTTAGTATCAGAGGTAAGTAATCATATAAATCATATTGCTGATTTTAATAATAATAATTCTGTAAAACCATATTTTTTTTGGGCGCGAATTATATCTAGATCAACATACAACCTGTTACCGACGTACAAATTGCAAAAAACGTAAGAAAATTTGAATTTCACGGGGTACCCTGACGCTTTCGCCATTATACAAATCCGCGTCATCTCTAATTTTTCTACACCTTAAATCTTGAACTAAGCATATACGATCGGGAAAGAAAAGTTCCGTTCGTCAACACTGTGAACGAACGGATATTTTTCCCCTGATTGTCAACAATATCAAAAAGGTGTTACTGATCGGGAACCAATCGGGAACAGTCGAAAAATAGCCCCGTTCGTCAACACTGTGAACGAATGAGACTTTTTATTTCCGAGGTGTAACTGATCGGGAATATTTGTCACCTCACATCATAGCATCATAGGTAGCCTGGTGTCTAAAAGTGGAACTACAGTCCTTTCACAGTTATTTTACCTATGGCAGCAACAAAACAACCCAACAGCAACTTTATTGACATACAGCTACATGTAGCTTGACTCACGACTTCTTGGCGGGCAAGTGAAGCGTTATGTTTAGCAGTTTTGTTTTATTTTCTATTTGTGCCGAAGCGATAAAAAAAAAAAAAAAAATTACTTGGCGCACAGTCTTAGTGAGAAAGATCATTGTTAATTTGACAGACTTCAGACTTGTCAGTGGCAGCAACGAGCAGCAGGCTTAGCACGAGAACCCTCTCTACGCGTTTTGTCGACGGAAGAATAGACAAAAGTGACGTTTCAGTGTAGACAACAGAAAGTTTTCTACTGTCTGTAGCACGGCGATTACAAAACCAAATGTGAAGAGACTTGTCTTCTCTACCCTAGACAACTGTCTACAACGTCGAGCACGGCGTACAATCTTTCTCCGGTGTTGACAGCTAGGGATAGAAACCTTTCTTCCGAAATAGTCTACATATAAAATGACCTAGACAACGATTCGTTAGTTGTTTTTTTCGTTAATTCGAGTAATTATACGCGGTGCTTTTTTACTTTTATCATGTATTAAGCTGAAATTAACATGTTGGGTTCAAATTGCGCTTTTTATTTAAGTTTTTTTATAGAAAAACTTCAGCGAAGATGGGAAAGAAATACTATTAGCGAGCTTGCTTTGCTTGTTTGGGAGCCTTTGATCTCACGGGAAGTGAGTTCTGTAGAATTATAAAATAAGCAAGGAGATAGTGCAATCAATGTTTATGCGAAGAACTCGGCTAGGACCTGTCGCCCAAAATAAATAATAGATTTTTGGAATTAACAATAAAATAAGAACAACAATATAAGTATCCTACAGTTTTTACACTATGTTGTCCCTTAACTTTGATTTATTAGATACCTACATTCACAGGGAATATAAAACATCTGATTATGAGCCAAAATCTCCTCATTGAACACTAAATTATTTATTTATGAAGTACTAGCTGCCGCACGCGGCCTCGCCCGCGTTGCATTAAGGCTTCTACATACTGGCGCGACACAAAGGCCCTGCACGTCACGTGACAAGCGATGTCTTTGTGTCGCGTCGCGAGTCGCGCTGGTTTGTAGAAGCTTTTACTATGTGGTGATTATTATTTTCATTTACTAAATCTTACACACTCAGTTTTAAATGGAGTATTTACCTACTAATAAATAAAATATCGATAAACAACAATACAATAACAATGTTAGTACCTAGTAAAAACAAGGGCTCCCGCAGACAGGCGCGACGTGATAGCGCGACCCGCCAGTCTGCAGTACCTTTAAAGGATACTTCTTGCGTGACGCCATCAAAATAGTATAATTATGGCTCTTTATTTAAATAATGCCTGTACATTATATGCAATTACCAATATTATAAAGTGCTCTGTGTATGCAATACAAATGAGTTTTAAAACTTAGTGGCGCCACAGCCTATGATGTATTACCTATAATACGTCATTGGCTACAGCCATTTAACAATATTTTTAAAAGGGAGATGCGCTAAGGTAGCCCGTGAAATTCAAATTTTATTAGGTTTTTTGCAATTTGCAATTCAGTAACACGTTATAAGTTGATTTAAATATGATTCGCGGCCGTAAAAAATATTGCTTTACAGAATTATAATCATTAGAATCGGCAAAACAACTAACTCTCTTCAAAAAATCCTTAGAATTCAAAAAACGTTCGAAAATTTGAATTTCGCGGGCTACTCAGCGCATCCCCCTTGACCATTTGCGTTTTGTAATTGAAGAAATATTCGTTAAAAACACTTTTGCTTCATAGATTTGTTTGAGAACGAAACGCAAAAGTACGGTAAAATTGGGTAGTAATACACACCACTAGCGAATACCCCGTTGCTATGGACAAGTCACTGTCTACGAAGAAACCCGAGTCTAGGTGTGTCCTCGTGCTCGCGAAGAAGAGATAACGAGAAGTGTAGACAAGCTATGTCTATTCTATAGTAGAGTAGAGATCGAAAACGCCATGCTAAGCCTGCTGGACACGTACATCACGTCATTTGACAGTGATGCAAAATCAGAGATAAACATTTATCTGAAAGCACTACAAGCACTACTATAATATCTGCTACTACAAAAAAATAAAACTATTAAATATCGACAGCACTATTCAAAGTGACAAGATCCGTCATTTTTTGTTCTCCGACAGGGGTGACAGGACAGCGCCGCCGTCACCGGGCTGCAGGTCTGTTTCAAAATATGTCAACTCCTCGATCGACTGTGGTTTGCTTGCACCCATACGCGATGGAAGATCAGCGTCAGCGACATACATTCCATTCACACCTAGCTTGCAGCATTAGTGCCCACATTTTTCGCTACGACGTGGTGTGACTCTGGTATGTGTGATCGGGCATTTAGGATAACAATCTATGTTGACAGAGCAATTGTCTTTGCCCAAAATTGCTACTAACTAGTAACTATGTACCTACTTGCATTATTAGGGACGACCATCCCGAGGAATCCATTAGTCCGAGTCAATCAGAGAGCAGTCGAGCGACTCGGTGGGAGGCTCTAGCGGACATAGCTGCAGAACTACCCCCGTCTCTTACAGTCGATCCATTAACAGGGCAAATTTATGCGCTTTCCAAATAAATTATTTATTTTTATTCGTTTTTCATTTACCGTGTTGGTAACATTATGGACAGTCAGGGAAACTAATTGTTATGCAAATTGACACCTTACGTCAATTTGCCGTGTTTGAGCCATTTCATAAAACTGTCAAAGAATGACAGTAATTATGATTTGATGGACATTCAATTTGGTTAACAATTATTTTCCCTTTAAAAACCTTTTGTCAGCAAGTTGGCTTTTTTTTTAATTGTCGGATTATGAGCAACAAAACAATTGTCACCTTATTAATTTTCGGTCATTAGGTACCTACACAAATTAAAGATAGGTAAGTACTTACATTAATCAGTAGGTAATCGATTGTAACTTCGTACGTAAGTTGCTTAAAGTCATTGGTTAAGGTGAATCCGCAGCTGTAGCCCACGAAATTTTTAACCGACTTCCAAAAAGGAGGAGGTTCTCAATTCGCCGGTGTTTTTTTTTTTGTATGTTTGTTACGCGATTACTCCGTCAATTATGGACCGATTATAAAAATAACAATTTTCATGCACTATGACATTGGGGAACAAATCTAACTTTTATAGGTGTATTAATGATTCTAATTTTATTCTTTATAAACATATCCGTTCTAAATAGTCGCGAATCATATTTCGATCAAGATACAATAGAACCTGACACTGAGCTGCAAATTGCATAAAACGTAAACAAATTTGAATTTCGCGGTCTACAACTGCGGATTTACCTTACTATTATAGAGAAATCTAGTTATAGTAATGCCTTAAATGTTCAATGCGGCCTCCCATCTTGCCAGAACATATCTAGTGCCTCTTTACTAGTGGCATAATAAGAGACCAATGTTTTTTCACGTACCTCGTATCGTAGTAGAAAGCAATAGTCTCTCGAATACGCGATCGTCGCGTTTATGTCCACAAAATTATACTCAGAGTTCATTTCACTTTTTGTTCGGAAAACCGGAAGGAGCCCTCTGTCGGCACGACCACGCGTTCACGTTCACCGAACAAAAACTGACCTATGAACGCGAAGATTGATTTATAATTAGGACGCGGCCTTAAGCATTTTCACCTTCCACCAATAACGTCTTTTCACAGTAAGTACTACTTGTACTTAGTCTATGGTTTTCACCTATGTTATAGTTGTCAAAAAATAAAAGGCCCGTTTTGACATTTTACTTGAATCGATTTATCGTGAGTATCTACTAGATACCGAGTCGTATGGTTACTTCACTAGTTACGTCGCGATGGCCAATGGCGACGTAACTACTGAAGACTCGGTACTCGATACTCACGATAAATCGATTTAAGTTAAATGTCAAAACGGGCCTTTTATTTTTTGATAACTTTTTTTTTTGGGAACATGTCCGTCGTCGTCGTGGGAATATATAGCACTATAATAGAGGGTCGAGGGGACGTCCACAGCCTCAGAACAATGCAGAGATGGACTTCAGGGTTGGTTAGTCTCAAAATACAGTTTCTACCCAAATAAATTGTAGGTACCTACACAAAGTAAAGGCTTCTCTACCTATTGGCGCGGTGCGACACCGGTAGAAAATTTTCCTTGAATTTTTCATAGAAATTCTTCTACCGGTGTCGCGTCGCGCGACCAGTCGCGCCAGTTTATAGAAGCCTTGACACTCATAGGTAGTAACTTGACTATGTTTAGTGCGAATTTCACCAATCAAACTGAACGCGATCAGCACCTAAAAACAGAGTTCAAGAGCTGTCAGTGCCAATCTAACAAAGAAAATAATGACACTGACAGCTCTTCTTATTACAAAACAAGGTTTATCTTCAGACCTGGGTTTAAAACATGGAGCCATTATTGAATTCTGACTTTATTCCGACCACGGTAAAGTTCCTAAACACAAAACTGACAACTTAGTACCGAACTAAGTTTTCAGTTTTGTATAAAGAACGGTATTTCAATCACTGTTACGTTCTTATTACAAAAACTAGCTCCATGGTTTAAGCCATGTCAAAATATAAATCTTGTTTTGTAATAAGGCGGAATAAGTGCTGGGAGCCTAAAATCATTGACATATAAACCTATGGACTTGCCATACCTACAAAATTAGCGTGACTACCTACAAAAATCGAGCACTTAAAATGGCCGCCTATAGTAGGGTTGTTACTGTGAGTGAGAGAGAAAGCAAGCAACCTTTTGACAGCACGTAGCAGATTTTTGTACCACAAAACTTGGCACTAAACATGGCGACCGGTCACGCATAGACAGATTTTGACGTCACACAGAAGTGTTGCCAAATTTAGTCCTTGACAAACATTAGATATCTCTTTTTTCATATGTAGCTCTTGATGAGTTAGAAAGAAACAAAACGCTTTTTGACATGACTGTGTCGATATGATAGATATTTGTATAACTATTCTTCATATAGTAGAATTAGCCCTCTCCATAGGATTCCTACCTCAATGCCTAAAATGGACGCTTTGGCAGAATCATGCGTGCAATTCATACAGCCCGCAATTCATCTGTTTGACAGCTGCTATTTAACATTAGACTTCACTATAGTAATTCTTAATTTGTGGACCATTTTACGAAACTCCATACACAACTGTCAAACAGATGAATTGCGGGATATGAATTGTACGCAGATCATAATATGATTCTGCGAAAGCGTCCATTTTAGGCCCCCTGATCGCGTTCAGTTTTCATTGGTGAAATCTCAGATTATAGAAAAGAACTTCTTTCTATAATCTGAGGGTGAAATTAGCCCTTAGTTGTTTAGTGTGAACGATAGTTTGACGCGTGTCAAGAGATCAAGACACAGCATTAGGTAATCCTAGTTAATCATACCCGAAGTCTCGAAAACGGCTTACAACAAGGCAACGAATTTATACCAAAAACAAAACCCGGCCAAGTGGCTTTCGGACCACTCAGTGACGATACCGTACAGATTCTGTACAGCAAAAATAAGTTTGTATTTTTCGAAAAAACGATGAAAACCAACGTTATCGTTATTTTTGCCGCCGTAACCGAAAATTTAGAGATCCCTACGAAAATTAAGTGCACTAATGTATTAAGTATTGTAATTTTCGTAGGGATCTCTAATTTTTTTGAAAATTAAATACAGCCTTTGTTACTCGCTGATAAAGTAGCTTTCTATATGTGAAATAAATGTTAAATCATTTAGGTCGTTTTTGAGTTTATCCATTACAAACAAACAAAAAATTAAATCTTTTCTCTATAGAATATTAGTGTATACAGATGGAGAGTATGAGTAGCACCACATGTGAGAAATTGTTCTTCCTTTCTGAACACATATATTTTGCTGGAATTAACATGAAATATAGCCTATACCTTTACACGGCGGTCAAGATGACATTTAGGTACAGGATCTAAAATGTAACAAGGCTCTTTTGGCTTATAAATAAAGCACTAGTTTTCTCATATTTTATTTTTTATTTATTAAACTTTTTAGCAATTACTTAACTAAAATTAATTACTGTTCTTTACTTTCATCAATGCCAATCCATTGTCTTTTGTGGTCCCTCCAAACACAATAACAAACAAAGAAGATGGCTCAAGACTGTCCCATATTGATTGTATCCACACATTAATTTTATTAGTTAGTTTTAGTTCTTGATCATTGCCAATGTCAAGTTTCAAATGGGCCATAGTCAAGTTATAACCAGTGACAGAGTCTGTGAATGATGTGATTACTTCTTCTACACTGTCAACAGTTACTAACTTTATCTTCTTAGGATTTCCCTTTTTTAACTGTGCAGACATACTCTCCTTTGCTTGGGTTAAATATGTGTGATAGTCACCAGTAATATCATCACAGCCTATAATAACAGACGATTTCTTCTGTTCCAGCATGTGATTGAATATTGATAAGGCATACTGTGGTGTTTTTACCATTTTTATAATATTTTCTTTAAACTTTTCTCTATTTGTGTGTACAGCATCTCCAAATACTATGCTTTTGCTTAGCTTCAACTGTACTAGCTTTAGTGCTGCTAAGGAATCTTCAGTGGAGCAGTGACCTTCCTTACCCGTTTGAATATTTTCATTCAAAAATTCTCTAGCTAATGTTTTGAGTTTTGGTTTGCGAGTTCGTTCACCAGTAAAATTATACAATAGACTGGTATCTATCATGTAAGGATGCATCATTTTCAAAGCATGCATATCTGTGTTCAATGACTGGCCTACTAAGATAGCATCAGGAGGTAGTATTGCTCTTAAATCATTCTGGACATCCTGAAGTCGTTTACTTACACTGTTTAATAATGATTTAGTAATACCTGAAAACCTGGTTAAATAATCTGTTATATCATTATAAGGCTTCACTAACGACTCGTATATAACCTCATGCTTTTCATTAACCACAGAAATTCTAGTTAATTCTGAACCTGCATTAGTTAAGCACATTTCACAGTCTATACCATACATCGGTGATGTAGCAGTAACAGGTGCATATTCATCTTTTGTGAGTACATAATCAGCATAAGCAGCACTTAATTTTCCCTTCAAAGGTACTGGATAGTTTTCTTCAATCAATTGCCAGGCCGACAACACCAGTTGAGTTCTAGGAAATTTATCATTAGGAGAAAGACTGACCTCGTTTGTGATTCCATCTCCAATAGGAAACACAGCCCTCATCATTATCATCAAATCTTTCCTTGCTTCAAGTGCTAAGTTCATACTTCCAAATTTTTGAATAATGGTATCTTTTTCAGCCTCTGATAATGGCACTAAGGCAAGTTCTTCAACAAGTGAACCCCCATAAACTGAAGGGGTCAAAATTTCTACATAATCAGTGAATATTTTTTTAGTGTTATTAAATTCCTCAGTATACTGTTCCCAGTGCTTAATGGATATACCTTCTAATATCAAACAAGCAGTTTTTTTTATGCCTCCACAATTATCTAACACATACCAACGTGGAGATTGAGTAAGGTTCAGGTTTCCTAGTAGTGAGTGTAGTAATAAATATTGTATATCTGTGAGTGTTAACGGAACCCTTTCATTAGTGGGAGTGGACAAAGAAGCACTTTCTCCATTTGTTTTTAAACGAAATTTTGGTGATGGTTTCTTTCGCTTTTTCATTACTTTAGCTGATAATATGATGTTTTGTGTATTATCTGTTGATGATTCAGCATCTGTAAATAAAAAAAAAAATTACAGGAACCTTGTATTGTATTAAGTATACGTTTTTTAGATACAGAGACTGCCTTGTTGGTCTAGTGGTTACAAACGCTGCTGCTGAGCATGAGGTCCAATTTCCAGATCGGGCAGTGTTATTGGGTTTTTCCATCAGGAATTTTTCAGTAGTGTCCCGGAGTCTGGATTTTTGACCTGTGGATGGTAATAGGCCCGTCCCCAATTACATGGGACTTAAACATGACTGGGGAAATGTAATAATCACCAATTAGTTTCAATGAGAGTCCGTTTTGAAAATTATATGACTGTCGCAGTCTACTTGGTAGGCGATTACTACAACAAGATTAAAAATATCAACTAAGAAATAAAACCAAAAGAAACCTGAGTAAAAAAGTAAAAAAATAATATTAAGGCACTGACAAGAGGCAAATGATAAAAGTAGACTTGTCTTAAACAAAAAATTGCCAAACCTATACTGCCTTATTACAAAACAAGGTCTATATTTTGACATGGCTTAAACCATGGAACCAGTTTTTGTAATAAGAACGTAACAGTGATTGAAATACCGTTCTTTATACAAAACTGAAAACCTAGTTCGGTACTAAGTTGACAGTTTTGTGTTTAGGAACTTTACCATAGTCGGAATAAAGTTCGAAATTCAATAATGGCTCCATGTTTTAAACCTGGGTCTGAAGATAAACCTTGTTTTGTAATAAGGGGGATACAGTTTGTGGTAGGGGAAAAAATATATGTTATTCTTGAACATATTTCACAGAACAAAAGACGTTTAGATAAAAATATCTCGATACAAATTAACGGTAAACTAACCCTTTACTTTGAGATTCAATCCAAAATATCTGTATTAAATATCAACGTACGGTTGGTACTTAATTAATAACAAGAACGTCTTATTTGTCTGCAGAATTTTTGAGTAAGTAAATTATTGCTTCAAATTTTGCAATAAATTACAAGTGTTGTGTCATCGCACTTCTCTTTCTTTTGTATGCAGTATGACGGTGACAGCGGTTTACCTGTTGTCAGCATCTTAATGTGAATAATTTCAGTTTACTTTGAACTATCTGTCTGAATGCTGAAGTGAAGTTGGTGCCATTAGATTTTGGAGATGTTCATTGGTAAGTCGAGATCGAAATTAACTTAAGGGCCGCCCGCACGAAATACGTCGGAGGTCCGTATACGAAAAGCGGTTCGCCATTTGGTTACTCCAGCAAGCTTAGAACGAGAACCAGAGGGAAGCGTTTTGTCGAGTAAGGAATAGACAAAAAATAACGTTTCCGCTACACGGATCTACCGAAAATGTTCTATTGTCTACAACAATAGAACATTTTCGGTAGACAAGCGATTTCTATTCTACAGTAGAGTAGAAATAGCGTCATGCTAAGCCTGCTGTGTACACTGTACAATGGGTACTCCTCTACCTAAACCCTACGGGCATTACAGGCGAGATGTTATGTTATCTTATTTAGACACAATACATTGTACATTTAACATTAAGTAATGAGAATGTTGAAAACAGTTTTTAAACCTGGAATACATTCTGTGTGATCAAAATGTAACTTGTTGGGCAATGGCAAAAAATTATCTGGGTCAAAATATAGGTCCCCTGTTAACCGATCTGTTATTACTATTTACTAGTTTTAAATATAAAATATGTTCCTCGAAACTAGTTTTAGGTTACAAATACAAAGGCATTATTATGAACTTACACTTTTTATGTAATTGCAAATAACATTTTTGGTTTGATTTTTTCATCTTTATTATATTTGAATTTAACCCTCATCACTTTTAAGTTTCTAAAAAAATTATCTATACGCGGAATAAAGTTCACACCAAAAGCAACAATAATAAATGACCTTACTTTTTTCCAATTCACTATGTGCCCGTCGCTTTCTAGAAGCAGTAGTAGTACTCATTTTACTATAAAAATTAACCAAGCATACTTGAACTTTGGCTTTCTCTCTATCCACCACTCGTAAATAAAGACTACTGCTACGAGTAAAGCACAGGAGTAAAGACAAATAGCTATATTATGCAAGTAAGCACAGCCACAGACAGAACAGAAGAATACTATCAATTATGACAAGAGCCGTCAAGAGGTGAAGAGTTTGACACCATAGACAGTCAGAGAGTTTTTTTTAAATAATATTTTAATGGCCTGGTTGTTGGGACCTTTTAGCCAAGTCTTTATTTAGTTACAAACTTTATTAGCTACAATGATGAAATGTAATAGCAATGCATGATAGATGATATCCCCGCCCGCCCACTCCCCTTGAGTTTCAGTAAAGATGTGGCACTTTACTGAGACCTCACGCGGACTTCTTGAGAGAACTTGAAGTGATGTTGCAATGTTTTGTTTCATTTGCCTACACTAATGCACGTTCACGAACACTTAATGGTTAATAATCCACTATTATTACCCATAAATACTCGGCTTTACACAAATTTTAGAAAATAAAAGAAAACTGCTGAACAGACTAAGGCCCGTATTACAGAACGTCACTCAATACTCAAGCATTACTTATAACTAGATTCAAGACATTTGATTGGTTGAAACTAGTCATATGGAATGCTTGAGTACTGAATAACACTATCAATACGGGCTAAGTAGTATGCACAGACTACTTACCACACAACACTATAATATTATTATTCCTAGTATTTCCTAGTTGCAGAATACTGAAAGCATAGAATTAGTAGGTACCATACAGTAACGTACTAAGCGCCATTGCCGGTGCAGGTGTATCATACACTTTATCCGCCATATTACAAAACAAGATTTATATTTTGACATGGCTTTAAACCATGCAGCCAGTTTTTGTAATAAGAACGTAACAGCGATTGAAATACCGTTCTTTTTACAAAACTGAAAACTTAGTTCGGTACTAAGTTGTCAGTTTTGTGTTTAGGAACTTTACCGTAGTCGGAATAAAGTTCGAAATTCAATAATGGCTCCATTTGTTAAATCTGGGTCTGAAGATAAACCTTGTTTTGTAATAAGGGGGCAAGAGTTTTATGTTACCTAGTTTATATGTATGTTTTATTATTTTTGAAGTAAAACTTCTTGCGCGTTGAGCACTTTTTGGGTGAACAAAAATCATGGAAATCGTCACCGAATGCTTTTCATGAGCAGCTATTACATACCTACTGTTTTCACTTCTATCGGCAGTCCCCAAATTTATTAAGGTCAGTTGGGGACAGAGAGACTATGGGGCAAGAGAAACTGTAGTTTGTAAATAAAAAACTATAGGTCCTAGCTCCATGGTTACTCGGTCGATGAAACAGTATTGTCAAATGAATACCAAAGAAAAGACAAAGATGGCGCTATTATTCATCAACCGAGTAAGGTAAGTAAATCCATCAGTTTGACACAAACAAAAATTCAGTTGACTGCTAAAAAGTTTAGCTGGAACGCTGTCAATGTGTGTAAGTATTGTATAAAGTTCAATTTTGATAATGTTGCATGATTGTATAATCTATGCTTTGAATATCTATTTTTGATGTGATTCGACACGTAACCTACAAATTGTAAAGTGGGGTAAGAGAAACTGTCATGGCCGGGGTAAGAGGAACACATGTTTCTCTTTCCCGGTGTCAGAAGTCACAAACATTTAACTTTCGTTGTTATATTATGAATTGGTTATTAAAGTACCTACCTAAAGCTATGACTGAATTAATACAAATACCATATTTGTTACAGAAAAATGCGAAACCTTACAAGAAAAACTGATAGAGCATCGTACCCGCCAGAAAAACTACAAGAAGCAGTAAGAGCTGTTCAAAGTGGGGAATAATAAATCGCGTATGTACCATCGCCAACACATCAGGTTATACCAAATTGTCAAATTTCTCCAAGTTATTTTATTCCTTAAAATGTTGAAGGTTAAGTTCAAATCGAATGAGAAAATTTGACAGCTTTTGGTAACCTGATTGATGTGTATACGCCTTGTATAACAATCTTGTCGAAATAAAATACTTGGATAGCAAAATAAGTTTTAATACTTTAACAGTGAAGCGGAGCAGACCGGAGAAAAATTGGAGTGTGTGGGTTGCTAGCCCTACATTTCTTAATTCCACTTATATTCAAAATGGTGTTGCCAGTAAAAATTTTTGAATGTACTGTTATAAGTTTTTGCATCCTGGTAAGTATTTGAATTATGTGGGCTAACTTCAGAGACTTTATTAAATCTTTCAGGTATAATATTAACATTATCATTTACTTCTTGCAATACCTCTGAAATTGGCTCATCTACAATAACATTAGATTCATCATTTGCTTATCATAATTATTATCTCTTAAATCCTTAGAATTTTCCAATAAACAATCATCTACTACAATACTGGTTTCATTTAAATCTTCCTTCTGGTCTTGAGGCCAAGAACTTATAATCTGGTCTAAATGACGTTTCCAAATTAAGTTCTCTTCTAAAACTCTACATAAATAAGTTCTTTGTCCCAATACCTCATCAATTACACATTTAACAAATTTTTTTTTTTAGGATTCCTATAGTCCCTACAGTAAGCATACTCTCCCTCTTTAAATTCTTCTTCTCTTTTTCCTACATTACACTGTTTTTTATCTTTTTTAGTAGATAATAAATCTAATCTGGATCTAAGTTTTCTATTAAACATAGCTTCCGATGGTGAGATATTTGTAATGCAATGAATTGAATTTCTGTAATGAAATAAATATCTTTTCATTAAAGTTACAAATGACACATTTCTATTTCTAACATCATTTAAAGACTTGTACATAGCATTTTTAAAACTTTTTACAGCATTCTCTGCAAACCCATTTGTTGCAGGATGGAACGGTGGAGAAGTTTCATGTTGAATACCATTTTTAGATAGAAATTCAGAAAATTCCTTAGAACAAAATGTAGCAGCATTATCTGTAACAACTACTTTTGGCAAAGCAAATCTACTAAAACATTCTCTGAACTTTTCTACAGTTGTATTAGATTCTAAATTCTTTACTATAAATGCTTCTGGCCACTTAGTGTAACAATCTATTATTATTAATATCATTTTACCACTTATAGGTCCTAAAAAATCAGCATGTACTCTTTCATATGGAAAATTAGCTTCTGGCTATGTTATAACTTTAGATTTCTGTGGTTCTGGTCTAGCAGACATACAGACTTGACAGGATTTAACAAAATTTTCAATAGTACTGTCTAAATTAGGAAACCAAAAATAAGATCTAGCATTATTTTTTATTTTAACAATGCCTTCATGTGAGACATGAAGTTCCTGTAACATACTTTTTTGTAATTTATTAGGTATACTCTATAACCCCACATGATAACCCCGTTTTCAATATAAAGTTCACTTTTTCTGTTTATGTACGGTTTCAAGACTTCACTATTCACATGTTTTGGAAATCCATACCTGACCATGTTATAAACACTACTCAAAACTGGATCCTACCTAGTTTCTGAACGTACTAAATTTAAATCTATAACATTCTGATCTTCAATAAAATTAATGTAATCACATTCCTTCCTGTTATTATCTGGAATAACTGATGGTAATGGCAATCTTGACATACAATCTGCTTTAACATTTTCTATGCCTTTTACATGTTAAATGTATAATCAAAACTTGACAAATATAATGACCATCTTTGTAGACGACCTGCTGCCATTTGTGGTAAACTCTTGTGCTCACCAAATAATGCTAATAACGGTTTGTGATCAGATAATAACTCAAACTTTCTACCAATTTAATATTGATAGAGTTTGTGCACTGCCCAATAAATTGCAAGCGCTTCTTTATGAATCATAGAATAATTATATTCAGCCTTTGAGAAAACTCTAGAAATGAAACTAATTGGTCTGTCAGAACCATCTGGCAAAATGTGGCTTAAAACTGCCCCTATTCCATTTTGTGAAGCATCACAAGCTAATCGTAAAGGCATATCTCTACTGTAATGAATTAAAACATTATCAGAAATAATATCCTTCTTAATTGTATTGAAACTCTTTTGACATTCTCTATTCCAATAAAATTTGCAATTTTTCTGTAATAAATCATACAAAGGCTTTAGTTTTATAGACAAATTGTGAATGAATTTACCATAATAATTTACCATTCCTAGCCATGAACGAACTTCTGAAATATTCTTAGGCGCAGGTGCATTAACAACAGAGTCAACCTTTGACATATCTTTGGATAATCCACTCTTTGAAATAAAATGTCCTAAATATTTTATTTTAGGTTGCATAAATTCACATTTACTTTTATTTAAACGAATACCTGCCTCTTTGAATCTTCTTAAAACTTCCTTTAAATTTTCTATATGTTCAACATCATTAGCACCTGTGACTAAGACGTCATCAATGAAATTTACAACACCCCGAGCCCCTAACAATACTTTCTCAAGTTTGTTTTGAAAAATTGCACTAGCGGGCTTTGTACCATACGGCAATCTATTTACTCGGTATATCCCTTTTGGTGTTGACCAAGCTAAGAGTTCACTACTCTCCTTACTTAAACACAAATGATTAAAAGCATTTCTTAAATCTAATTTTGAAAATGATGTACCACCTTGTAGTGCAGTAAAAATGTCCTCAATTCTAGGTAAAGGATGGTTAACATCTTTAATATGTTTATTCACAGTAATTTTGTAATTTGCACATAACCTTATTTTATTATTTTCCTTCAAAACTGGAACTAAAGGTGTCCCCCATTGGGATGTTTCTGTTTTTGTAATAACACCTTCTTTGTCTAATCTAGTTAATTCAGATTCAACCTGATCTTTAAAAGCATGAGGCACTTGCCTCGGTTTGTGAAAAATAGGCTTTACATCTTTATCAATTAACTCCAATGTAATTTCCTCGCCTTTAATAATACCTAACTCACTTTTAAATAATATTTCAAATTCCTGTAACAATAATTGCAATTTCTCTTCTGTACTTTGCACATAGTTAATTTGCATAAGTTTTGAAATATCTAAATTAAATTTCTGAATTAAATCTCTACCAAATAAAATTTTACAACCATTTTTAACAATAACCATACTACAATTCACCTCTTTATCTTTTACCTTAATTCTACAGTTTATTTCTCCAACTGGTTTCAAAATATGACCATTATAAGTTTTTAATTCAATATCGGAATTTTCTAACTGAATGTGAGAAAATTT
This sequence comes from Tiliacea aurago, assembly GCA_948098905.1. Lineage (NCBI taxonomy): Eukaryota > Metazoa > Arthropoda > Insecta > Lepidoptera > Noctuidae > Tiliacea > Tiliacea aurago. The sequence continues at coordinate 12,500,476 of OX402590.1, forward strand.
AGATAAATAAATGTTTTCAGGTAAACATGAAATTGCAGCACCGGTGTCCAGTTCCATTTGGACCGGTTTGTTATCAATATAACATTTAATTGATATTGGTAAAACATAGTTAACATCTTTCTCTATTGCAAAGATATCAATAGAATTATTGAAAGTTTCTTCATTTACCTCTACATTATGAGTTTGACCCTTACTCTTACATACAATAGCTAGGTGTCCAATTTTGCTACATATTTTACATTGAAACAACTTAAATTTACATTTTGAAAAATTATGGTTTGGTTTACCGCAATGAATGCATTTTAATAACGATGACTCACCATCCTGTTTCTTCACAGTCTTTTTAAATGTGTTGTGGGAACTTTTATTCGTCTTGGCATGTCCGTACTGAGCTACTTGATGTACTCCCTGCATCTCCTTCAAAGCCATTTCTTTATTCAGTGCTGTATCTAGTAAAAATGACACCGACTTGGAAACATCTTGTTCGCATAATTTTTCCTGGATTGGTCCTGGACGCAGACTCGTAACGAATTTATCCTTAACACGTTCTTCTAATGTATTTGGAAAATTGCATCCCGCAGCAAATTCTCTAACACGAGCATACCATTTGGCTATACTCTCCCCTTCCAATTGTTGTAATTTTTCGAATTGAATCCTTTTTCTAAAATGCGAAATTCTTTTCTCGAACCTTAGTTTTAATAAATTCTGCAGCTCCTCATATGACAACTCCTTGGGCATCTTCGGATGACACATATTCTTTAGAATTTTATATACATCCTCGTGAAGACTTATTAATAATATTGAGCATCTTTTTTCAGTTTTAGTCTCATTTGCTTCAAAATATTGCTCTATCCTTTCCAAAAAACATAAGATATCGCCATCTTGTTTGAAAGCGTCTATACGAAAATCGTTGGCCATGTTTCAGCCGTAAAAATGTACCTTTTAAGCTTCGAAATTCTTGTTTATCATCGTCGCCATTTGATGTGTATACGCCATGTATAACAATCTTGTCGAAATAAAATACTTAGATAGCAAAATAAGTTTTAATACTTTAACAGTGAAGCGGAGCAGACCGGAGAAAAATTGGAGTGTGTGGGTTGCTAGCCCTACATTTCTTAATTCCACTTATATTCAAAATGGTGTTGCCAGTAACTTAATATTTCTTACATTACAATATACTGCACCGATGTGCTGGCCCTGCAGTCTCAACATAGATAGCGATCGCTTTACGACTGAATTCGTTTGGAAAGCGATCGCTATCTATGTCGAGACTGCAGGGCCTGGCGACTGTCCATCATATTCATCATTCTATAACAGCTCTAGTACGTATAATGTGTCATGAAATGAAACGTGTACATAATGTACCCAGATGTTATGTGTCACATTAGGTACATGCATTTGTACTTATTTTCACCAGGTTTATCTTATTATGCAAATGCAATGCATTATTTCAGTAAACTTTTATTTATATTCCTTTTTTCTTGTTTTAGGTATTTATGAGTGTAAAGTTTTAAAATCAAATTCTTTGGGATGATCCGCCGTCTTGTCACGCGATTTAGAAGAAGATTTTGTATATAATATTTTGGATGAATGGACGGACGAGCAATGAAGGCTATCCCGGAACAGCATACGCTGCTACAACGAATGGTTGGAGATATAAACATAACCATTTCATTCTTTTAATATTTAGTAGGATTGCCTGAAAAGGCACCGATGTTTTAATTTTTAATTAAGAAGGTCTGAACGGTTAATGGGCGGACTGTTCGGGTGCAGTTACAGTCTAACAAATAATTCATTACGAACTTCTTTTTGAAATAAAGGCTACTTTATCGTGATTTTTGCCATTTAACTGTCAAGAACCTGTCAAGTTACTGCATCGAATTATTTCTTGAACTGTACGCTCATTACCTTCGTTCAGCTCACTGAACATTTAACACTGGTTTGAGACTTTATGAATAAGTAAACTATAAGAAAAAAAAATAAGAATATAGCACTGTGATTTTAGTTTAGTACCCCTGACTCGAAATCATATGTTCCTCTTACCCCAAATTTATATCTTTGTTCAATATTTTTTATTGTAGACGTTATTTGAATGGCATTGAGTTCACACTTGACTAACAAAGTTTTATAAAATGAGATGGTCCCAAATTGAACCACACAGGTTAGGTATTTACAGAGTTATATCGACTGTTCCTCTTACCCCAAAAACCGGGGAAAGAGGAACAATAGCACTAACCTAACGATTTGCCATTTTTTGGCTATTAGCATTGCAATTAGCTTAATATGTCGTTCCATTATGGAAAACTGACATACGTAGGTATAAGTTGTGTTTATCAAAGTCACAATAGGACATTACACTTAGTAGCAAGAAATTAACATAGAATTTGAAAAATAAACTATGTTCCACTTACCCCACCTGACCTTACCTAGTTTGTTTTATTTTCTTTCTTATGAGTTGGTAAAGAATCAAGAAAAAAGATGAATTAATAATGGCATTCTGTACTGTATACACCTGGAAAAACCTTAGGAAAAAACAGAGTCGAACACCGACAGAAACGAACGCATTTCCTAAAATCATCCTCCGTGACTTTTGTGTATTTATGAGTAAAGACGCCAGCCCATCAAGCTACTAAAATCTGTCAAATTTATTTAATATTTTTCAACTTTAGCCCTACAGCATAAGGTTCAAGGTTTATTGAGAAAATTTCAGTTTCGGGTAGCTTGACCAGCTGGCGTCTGTACTATGTACCTACGTATTTTTTATACGGCAGATTGTTCAATCATAAATTATCATATATGGGCGTAAATGCGGTAATTTGGCAGCTTTTGTAGAGAAGTAACACTACCGGAATCCTAAATCGAGCCACCGTGCATTTGATATTTTTGCAGGTCTGTCAGTTTATGTTGATCTAAATATGATTCGCGGCCGTAATAAATATGTGAAACCAGAACGGATTGGGACAAGAAAACCAGCAGCGTAACTTTATAGCTCTTTATTTAGAATAGAATAGAATACTCTTTATTATGTACACCATAAAAGTCACAGATATTACTCTGGGTCTCTGGGTCTGGTCTGAGTCTTTATTTTATACTGAACTAACTTTAAAATGCATGACATGAGACATTGAGACCCGAATGTCGTGCCTTTGCACAAGTCCGAGGCCATGTGTTTTTATGGTCCTTGGAACGCGCAGTCAACGATGAAGTACCTGGGACTCGTCCTCGACAGCCGGTGGAACTTCGTGGAGCACTTCCGACGTTTGGCTCCCAGACTGGAGCGGGCCGGGGCTGCCTTGAAACGGTTTTTACCCAATCTAGGGGGTCCAAACGCCTCCTGCCGGACGCTCTACGTGGGGGTCGTGCGGTCCATGCCCCTTTACGGGGCACAGGTGTGGGCGCGTTCCTTAGGTCTGCGACCAGCCCGCCGATTAAACGTGTCCCAAATGGTCATGGCCATCAGTCTGGCCCGAGGATACAGCACGGTCTCCCGTGAGGCGGAGGGCCTCCTTGCCAGACTACTGCCATGGGATCTGGAGGCAAAAGTCCTCGCGCAGATATGGGAGTGGCGCGAGGAGGCGAAACGCCGGGGCGTAACTACGCTGCTGCGAGAAATCACGGCACAGCGGACGGAGCTCCTGCGGAATCTCATAGCGACATGCGAGGGTGCGATTGTCACAACCCAGCGCTGGGCACGCCACAATTGTGGCGATAAGTCCCCTCTTTGAGGAGTGGCTAGAGAGGCGCCACGGCGTCCTCACCTTCCACCTGACGCAGGTCCTCACCAGACACGGTTGTATCGGGAGGTTCCTGTTCAGGATAAAGCGAGAGGAAACGCCCGGGTGTCACCACTGTGTGGATCGCCCGGAGGACACGGTGGAGCATACGGTGGAGGTCTGCCTGGCTTGGGCAGACCACCGCCGTGTCCTCACGGAGGCGATTAGCAGCGGCGATCTCTCGCGTCCGGCTCTGGTTCAGGCCATGGTTCGGAGCGAGAGTGCATGGGAGGCCCTCACCTCCTTCTGCGAAGCAGTAATGCCGCGAAGGAGGAGGCACAACGCGTGAGGGAGAGGCAAAGTTCGCGCCATCACGCCCCTAGTCGCCGCGGGAGACGCCCCGAACGTCGGGAGTCGCAGGCCGATTCCCGGCCACCTTAGGCGCGGGCTTGCGGACGGTGAGCGATGGGCAGCTCACCGTCCGATAAGGACCGGCCCGGGTCGACGGCGCGTAGTGTTCCACGCGTGCCTCAAAGGAGTCAGCACGAAATGACGGGATCCGATATGGCCAATGCCTGCCACGGTTGCGAGTTTGTCCGAAAAGAAAATCATGGTCCTGGCACACAGGCATCTGAAGGAACACGGGTGGGTTTTAGTCAGTAAAAGTCTGACACGCCCAGAGCGGGAGAAGTTATTTGGTAATATCCTATCCAAAAAATAAAAATGGTGGTTCGACTCAGGGTGTCCGGGAGTGTATGTCAAACCACCCTAATAATCAGATAATAGTCGGGGTTTCAGTCAGTGTAGTAGTCAGGGTTTTTCTGATATATTTGTTCAAGTAGGTATGTACCATCGCGGACACTGGCGCCTAACCACTTTTCAACCTTATGCTCCTAGTAATAAGGTCTAAAAGTGGTTAGGCGCCAGTGTCCGCGATAGTACCTAGGTACTTAGAACAAACAGCAGACACGCAGCAACTTTGGTCACTGGCTCATAATCATAAGTCAAAATCCCACGAAAATCCCATCCAATCCCATGTCAACATGATGACATGACATCGCTAGCGAGCGACAAATCGGCTGTCAAAATCTGTGTGAAAACGTGAGATTTGAAATCATCAGCGAGTCGCCGGCGACTAAAGTCGCTACGTTAGTACTTAAGTTAAGGAGGATTCTCAGTGGTAGCCCGCGAAGTTAGATTTGTTTTATAAGAACTATTCTTTAAGAGACTTGTTCTAAAACCGGGTCCGCAGCGCCATGTTTTCATGTTATAAAACACCTAACATTGTTACCTAACCGATTTGGCGAATTGGCACCTCCAAATCGGTTAGGTAACGATGTTATTTTTGTGTGTGTAGGTACTTATTTTTGTTAAGGTCTCGAATCATATTTTGATCAAGATACATCCTGACGCTGACCTGCAAATTGCAAATTACGCGAAAAGTTTGAATTTCGCGGGCTACCACTGCGGTACCATGCGAAATAAAACCACAAGTATTTTTTTATATGTATTTTTATACCTGGGAGTTAATTGTAAAACTATTATTTGTGAAAAAAATATATACAAGAAATTACTTTAGATACAATATTGTACATGAAGTTCACAGAGGTAAATAAATAGGTATCTGCAAAATTACAACCAGGGCCAGATGGAGGGTGAGTAATAATCATTGGTTAGTCACCTAGTTCGTAACAACTTTCAAGAAATAGGCAGGCACTAAAATGTACTATTCCCATCGAGGTTGCTTAGAGTAACTTGTATAAACTGCAGGAAAAATAGAACAAAACATATTTTTATTCGCCAAACAAGGTTTCACTTTTTTTGAAATGATGGTGAATACCGCATCAAAATCCATTGTTTAGGTAAGTAGGTAGTTTAGAAGAACTAAACGACGGTCATGCAGACAGCGACACGAAAAGCGATTTTTCAACACACTTGCCTACGGTTCACAATGCAGTGTTTTGAACACGCGTGCTTTTACTTTGCATTCCCGTAATACTGCGGGAAAGTACGCCACAGACAAGCCACAGAAGTCAGAAATGTGCGGTTTTATTTTATCTGAGCAAAGAACCTTCATCACTTTTTATGCCTGTCAATTTTGTGAACAGCCGCATGTGAATAGTAGTTATATTCTGCGTAAATAAATAAAATATGATAAATAAACACTACAGGTAAGTACCCTAATTTCATCAAATTATTTATTTTTGTCAACAAATTAACGATGGTCTATTTCTGTTTTTTTTTCTTTCTCCTGTTTGGCGGCTTCGAATCAGGCATACACAAAATAAATCTACGAGCCAATCTGTTTTATGTTAAGTACTTACAAATATTTGTTACAAAATAATAAGTTTATGAAATTGTATTTATTTATATAACAGTTTATGTACACACATACAAACAGACAAGAAGAAACGAACAGAAAAATACGTACAAAGATGATGCTTATTTCTAAAGAAAATTTTCAGCATATCTGCGATAGGAAAGTAGACAAGAGATGTAAAAACTTTATATAAATATATATACCTATTGATTTTTTCTTTGCAAGTGTGTTGAATTTGTCGTTTGATAAGTGTGAGCATTCGCCATTGCGCACTTACTGCGAAATGTACTATTGTTTTATACTATCTACTAGCACGGTTTTTATTAATTCCGTTTAGTGAGTGATTGCGTAAGAATTAAAACTGGGTTTGTTTACACTTTCATCAGATACTTTTGAAACAGACAGCACACGCGCAGCGACCTTGATCGTCGGCGACGTCAGAATCTCACGTCCACTAGACCACTACACGTCCGCTTAGAATCTGACATCGCTAGAGACAAATTGGCTGACTGCAAAATGTACCTACTATCGTTTTATGCTATCTACTAGAATGGTTTTTAACTACTTGAAGAAACATAGATATTTCTTTATCAAATGTAAGTTTAATCTTAACGGATTATAAGCAGAAACCCTTCAGAATAAATTCTATAGGTAATGGTGAAAACGGCATCAAAATCCGTTGCTTATTTTATAAGAATAAAGCAGCCATACAGAGACGCAAAAAGCGATTTTAATTATTTAATAGATAACACAAGATCAGATTAAATTAGATAGCGAACATTCTCCGTTTTTCTGTTTTATCATATTTAGATGTCGATACCCTTCAGGGGGCCTAAAACGGAAGCTTTAGCAGAATCATATTAAGATCTGCGTACAATTCATACATCCCGCAATTCATCTGTTTGACAGCTGCTATTTGACATTAGACTTCAATAGAGCAATTCATAATTTGTGGACCATTTTACGAAAAGATAAACAAAACTGTCAAACAGATGAATTGCGGGTTAAGAATTGTACGCAGATCTTATTATGATTCTGCCAAAGCGTCCATTTTAGGCGCCACATCTTTAGTTTCGTTAGTTTAATTAACTTGACCCTGTTTATAGGTCCTCTCATGTCTTATAATGTTAACAATTAATATTAGGCCCGAAACTAGATTGTCAAAGAATTAGCATCAAAATCTTCTATTAGGTACCGAAAGGCTACAATAACTCAACCGGATTCCCTACTGGACAAAGAACATTTAAAATATTTTAATGGTAATGGACACTTTCGGATACGCATAAATTATTTACTAAGTATAATTAATAATAACCCATGAATGCTTATGGAAAAAACTTTATTTGGGGATTCTCCTATATCCTTACAAGAATATTGTACCTACCTATTATTTTTAATATCTTATACTAAGGTATGCTTAGTAGCAAATTTAAATTGGAACAGGTAGCATGACGATAGCCGGAATATTAATTTACTAACAATAGTGTAACTATATCAACAAGAAAAATAATTTCTGTACTTTTACAAGGGTTTTGTCTGCTTCTTTCAAGCAGCCAATGTTTTTTCTATAAATGCTTTCATGTCTTTTAGTTCCGCCTCTGAAGAACTATGTGTTAATCCTTGGTATGTTGTAAACTCAACATTTTTCATGAATGTTTTGAGAAATGAGGCTGTCATTTGTCCCCATTTGAATGGAACTACTGGATCACAGTCACCATGGGCTTGAAATATCTGAAACAAACACACCTTTTATAAGTAAAAGTTCATTAAATTTTATGGGTTAACCGAAAGAAAATTAGATACCCGTTTTCGCTAACATCGAGCAAAGCAAATGTATTATGTATAGATGAATAAAATCTTTATGTTTATGTAATAGGTAGGTCAAAAAGACAGCAAATTTGAAACGTGTGAACACATAGCGATTATTAGTGCGTATTTCTTTGATGAAACCGACACGTGTCGACCACCTCCAAACGTAATAACGTAGTACTTTGTTGGTCCGTACGTTGAACGAATAGCGTTGTAAAATAGTACATTTTGATACAAGTGGAGAATGTTTGTTATTGCATTCGAGGCGGAATTAACACCCAAGCCGTAGGCGAAGTTGTTTTTGAGCCGAGAACTGCAATGTCCAAGTGTATCAAGCGACGTTTTTCAATACACTTTTGAAGAAATAAAATAAAATAACGAAAAATACTTTTGTCTTTTTTTTCCGTGATTTGCTTTCGCCAGGTTAAAGGAGAAGCAAAGGTAAAGTAAAGCCGATAAACAGCGTAATATGAAAAATAGAAAACACAAATATTTTTGAGTTTAGAACACCAATAAATGTTAATTTGTTCATAAACGTTTTTTTTTATTGTAATAATCATGTATTCTATTTATAAATATTATTTAAATATTCCAAAAATATTAACGCCGTAAAGACGCATCTTTGCCGAGATAAAAAAAAATTACCTCCGAATAGAGGACCGTCTCTGGCCCGAGACGGTGTGAATAGAGGCATTGGACCAATTTGGACTAAGTATAGACGTATAAGTTATCTGTGGCAATTTTTATTCCCGCACACGTTCTGGAAAATCACACGCGTGTGAAATAAATTGCATTGTGAACCTAATCGTAGTGCGATATGAACCAGTTTTCGAGGAAGTGTATTGAAAAATAAGTTTATTTTTTATTTTGTTGATAATTTTTTGCTTTTAAAGTCGTAATTAAAGCATTTTAAAAATCCGCGTTATCTTTAATTGAACTCCACTTTTCTACACCTACACCTTGACTCTGAAGCTCAACACACACAGGCAGCAGGTGCGGGCGGAGTACGGCGGGCTGTATTCTCTGTATTTATATGAATGACACGGGACACCACACTAAACGCGTGCGCGGCTCCCGACCCACTCCGCGCCCGACCCGCTCCGCGCCCAACCATATTGACTACCAAGACCTGTGGGTCCAAAATTTTTTTTTTTTTTTACCCCTATGGGTGGTTCCGAGGTACCCCTAAAAATGTTTATTCAAGATTTTATTTTACCACATTGCCGGCGTGATTAAGATGTATTTCCATGTCAAATTACAGCTTTCTACAGACAGACAGACACGGACATGGCGAACTATAAGTATTCCATCAATGCCGTAACTAGTAGAAATCAAATTCATACATCCATGTTGTGTTTGGTTAACTTACGATCGAGTTTATGTTATCTGTTTACCCACGTCTGTGCGCTCTAATTATTAATCTTAGTTTTAGACATTGTTTCTCAGTAAGTGAATTACTTATGTACTAAGCAATTCATATGAGAAATAAAATTGTTCTTAAACCTATTCCTTATTGACTACGGAACCCTAACTAGGAAGTCAGTCTAAAATGAGAGCATTTAGGTATGACTGTCAATTAATAAGAAGGAAATCTTTTTGTGGTGAACTTTCTAACTTTAGAATCGATTATTTTTTGAGAGTTGTTGAATAAGTATTCATATTGTTTAATTAATCATCCCTTCTAATGATTTTACATTACCTACATAATTACTGCTCACTTTATTAGAGTATACCTAATTATATGAAGGAAATATTTTTGTTGTGAACTAACTAACTTTAGAATCGATTATTTTTGTTTTTTGAGATTTCTTGATTGAGTATTCATATTGTTTAATTACTCATGATCTCATCTCTTCTAATAATATTACATTACATAATTACTGCTCACTTTATTACTGTATTAGTCAACCTACCCCAGCGGGGCAATTGTGTAACAAACATAAAATGACAATTGATTGCAATGGGTTTCATTTTGACAGTTTACCCATGTCCATTGCATTATTTACGTTGTTGAGCAGACGAATTTTTCAAATCTATGAAAATTATCGGATTGTGATTCAAACTGTGTTACGCAAAGAGGGTGCAGATTGAAGATTTCTTGTTCTGCAAAAACCAGTACATAATAACAACTATGATGGTCATTCTCCTGCCCTTATCCCAATTTATATGGGGTCGCGCAACATGTCCCTTTTTTCCATATGTTCACAAAATCAAAAGTCATTTATTCAAACTAGGCTGAGAATCAGCACTTTTCGAACGACAAAATTACATAAGACAGACCCCCAAAAACGCCCGCCCTTCACAACTTCCTACTGCTTTAGCTGGGAAGAAGTGACGCAACAAACTCCCCAGCAGCACAGCTGTCTGTTCAGTTAGAAAAACTTGTTTCTATACACTTGTATATTAGTCGTCATCTCGGTAGTTACCCATTTTCTAGCCATATCATCTTTTACACAGTCCATGCATCGTTTCTTTGGTCTTCCCCTACTCTTAGGTATAGCCATCGACATTCATGCATTACAACTTTCCAGTCAACGGTGCCACTTTCATTTCATAATCTATCCGTTCGTATCACACCACAAATGCCTCTTAGCATTCTCATCTCAGCTGCTTTCAATTGCCTTTCATTCATCAATAACAACTATGATGTTTAGTGTTAATTATTTTACCAGGCTAATAGTGTCAGTATCAAATTAAAGTCACTTTTATACAAGAATCAATCTGCCTAGCCTTTCCCCAACTAAGTTAAGGTCGGTCTCCAGTCTAACCGGATGCAGCAGTATTTTATATAGAGCGACTGCCTATCTGACTTCACACACAACCCAGTAAATAACTGGGTAATACGATACGCCTTGGTAAGACTGGGTCATTGTATACGAATAAGATCATAATAATAACAACATATATTTTGTGAATCATCAAGAAACACGTATAATAATTTGGTGCTTTGCAAAGAAGTGCATGGAGTACGATGGGACACAACGACCAATGAGAGGGCTATTATACAAAATCGACTAGTAGTGCCACTTTTCCCTTCAGTAGTAATTATAGGGTCTATTCATTTCCGCCAACTTATTAACCGACTTCCAAAAAAGAGGTAATAATAAATGTTCGTGTTTTTTTTTCACCTTCATGTGTGGACCGATTATGAAAATTCTTTTTTTGTTTGAAAGGGTATGCTTCTGAGGTGGTCCCATTGTCACCAAGTCAGAATCTGATGAGGGGGTTCCATGGAAATCGAGGGAAATTCTCAAATTTTATAGGCACACCTATAGCGATTTGGATATTTTTTATAGTAACTCATGCATTTGCTCTCGGGAAGCACCATTCGGTGAAATGGAACTGATGATGAAGACCACAGATGGCCACCGGAACTACTTCATAATAAGTATTTAACGGGTTGCGATTCGATTAGGTACTTAATATGGTTGCTAAGCAATTTATGCTCGTCACAATGCATATGGTGAGTGGTAGTTCTCCTGGATCCTACCAGGAGAACTCCTCAACAATTAACGTCCCAGCATCGGGAAAAGCAATATTTTGTAAAAAGGTGATGAGCAGTTGCCATTATAAGCTATCTAGCTATCTTTTGAGAGTATTTGTACAAATGTACGCTATGCTAAGTCTAGTTGCGACCCCAGATTACACGGAGTCTTGCCATTCTTCTTTTGGTCAGTTGGGTCGTCATAGGGTTTAAACGACTTTTAAATTGTCATACGGTTAGTAAAATTACATTAGAAATACAGTATTCATTGCACATGCGTTTATAGTCCAGGTGATTAACCTGGTCTTCCTGTAAGTATTAATAAACAACAATAAATATTGATAACGTTGTAGTCGAATATCAAAAGAGCCACGATACAACTTCGACAACCTCTTTGCTGTCGTTCTGTATTTGTCAGAAGGCGTTGTGGCCGTTTTTTGAAGAGCCACAAAGCGACTTTCGCGTGGTGGCTGTTTTGAAACTGCCAGTACTCCTTGTTTTTTCGCTCAATGAGCGTCTTCGGTCTTTGAGCCTAACATAAACACAAACAAGTGGGTACTTGTTTGTTTTGTTGTTTATGGTGGGTACCAGTCAGCATTCAATGTGGCCAAGTTCGAAAGCTGCTGAAAATACTGAGGTGATAAATTAGGTACCTACCTAAAGTAAAAACCGGCCAACTGCGTGTCGGACCACGCACAATGAAGGGTTCCGTAGTTGGGATGAATTTATCCCAAAAACAAACTTAACATTATAGTCGAAAAACATGTTCTCCCATATATCGATATATGTCACGGTCAATTCTCCAACTGCAAAAGTAATTTGGTCGACTATTACTCGTTAACTTGAGCCTACTTAGCTGTGATAGTTTTCCTTTTAATTTCTTTATATAAGTACTACTGACATGATTTTTTTCACATATCCAAAAACAACCATTAAGCTGGCAGAAAAATGTGCACATTTTTCCTAGAGTCAAGTGTGCTCCCCTTAGTCGTGCCCCGCCGCGACAGCGACGACGCTTAGATCAAAATATTACCTAGGTACAACTTATATTAAACTTAACGAACAACCACTTTAACATATAACTTTTTACTTTTTAGAGGTTTTTGGTTGTGTCAGGGTTTTTAATTTAATTAAAAGAGTAACCGTGGAGTTTTTTGCCGGCTCTTCTCCTTATGAAACGACCAATTATAACCGTGCATAGGTGCACGGTTCTAATTGGTCTTTGGCTTCTGACGTTACATAAGTGCCCATGTAGCTTTATGCGAAATAAAATATTTTAGTCTTGATTTTGGACATGGCGAAACTATAAGGGTTAATTGTTGACTATGGAACCCTAAAAAATGGTCCGACGAAGTCTAATTATAAACATTGTACTGTGCTTATACTTAATATTCAAATTGGGGTTTGTGAGGTCATGCTTATGTTGTCACACGTTGATGGCAAACGCAATCTGATTCCATTATTTAAAATTATGAAGGTCCTACGCTGGTGCAATCAAATTTTTATTTTTTAGATCTGATATTATTAATACGCAATACATTTAAGAATGACAGACAGGGAACAGGGGAACAGTGACAGAAAAACAAGTTTGTTTTTGATTAATGTGACGCAATGTAATTAATGTGAAGAGACTCCTATAACATTAGCCTACTACAGTGCACAGGTACACTGCTGGCCAATCGCACGCTAATTAACTTGATGCTCGGCTAGTCTAATCCAGCTGCTAATAGCCAGCCTGCCATGAGCGTCACTCCACCTAGCCATAGTTATTACTAAAGATTCATAAGGAGATTAATCTTAGGTAATATCCTCATCATAAAGGCTCGTACAGACCGGCCCGACGCGGGTAGAACAATTTCCATGAACGTTTCATAGAAATTGTTCTATCAGTGTCGCGTCGCACGACAAATCGCGCCGGTCTGTACGAGCCTTAGCACTACTCTCAATATTTCTTCTCTACTCATTCGAAAGATAACTCAAAAAAAAAATCAATACCTACTAATATTAAAACCAGCCAAGTGCGTGTCGGTCCGCAGTTGGGATGAATTTATCCCAAGAACAAACTTAACATTGTAGTTGAAAAACATGTTCTCCCAAACATTGTCATGACAGCCTACCATGCATATGTGGTATCCACACTGAGATATGGTGTAATTTTCTGGGAGAACTCGACGGAATGAGAGTCTGTTTTTAAATCCCAAAAAAAAGTGAATACGGGCAATGTGTAAACTTAAGACCACTGATATCTGTGAAACATATTTCAAACAACTTGAGAGTCTTACCTTACCTAGCCTATACAGCGTGTTACGGAAAAGGTATAGCCATACAAACGGGGTGAAGAGTGCATCTGGTTCAGAAGCTCTGTACAAAATTTCAGCTCAAAAGTAATAACTTTGAAAATGCTTAATATTTTGTTTTTTCCATAGATATTTTAAATTTAAATCATAACAAACGTGTCACCGCACTACGAGGGTCAATAGTACACACGCACACACACATGCGCACAGCTCTGCAACACACACAGCTCTGCACCGCACGCCACGCAGGGCGGGCGGCGGGATCAAACGAACTCAGTACCTATTATCTCTTCCGAAAGTCTGTGCGCCTGGTCCACGCATGCCGCAGTTCTGTAGGCTTACTCTCGACACTCGATCCCAATCGGAATTGGAAATTGGGATCGAGATCTTGTCATTTTGCACTCTTGAACGCTACACTAGCTCACGATTGGAATCGTATGAGGTGGATTTTTTGACTAACTAAATGAAATCGACTTTACTCGAACGATGCATTTTTTGGTACTCTTGACGAGATTTTGACGTTGCCTTATCGAGTTTGAATTCGTGTTTATGATCAAAGTTGAACGATTACAAAAAGTATGCTTTTTCGGGATCGAGTTTGTTATTGTGACTGATTTGTGAAGTTTTTATTGTGAATAATGGCGCATTTAGAACTTATTTGTGATATTTTGGACGATACTCATAAGTTAGATAAGAGACAAAGGCGGTTTTTGAGACGTAAGGCGCGTTATGCAGACAACGCGTTTGCCATGACTGACGATGAATTGACGAAAAATTACCGAGTAAATAAGATTATTTTGTTATGTAAGAACAATTTTTTTACTGTAATTAAAAACCTAATTCAATTATACTAATTTTTTATTATTCATATAGATAGGTAAATTCTATAAGCAAATAAAATTAGTATGGGCTAGAAAGTTTAAACAATAATAAAAACTAGTACCTACTTAAAACGCTAAAGTAACAATAGCTTAAATTAATATAACATTATTTACTGCCTATTTTGTCTTAGGGCATCAGCAATATTATTGAGGGCTTTTGCCACAGTTCATACTTAAAGTACAACTAACTTGAACTTGTGCGTAACGTAGGTACCTACACGTACTTTATTACATTCCCAACTAAACACTTGAAAACTTTTAGATAACATCGCTTTGAAACTTTTGTTTATCATAACTCTAATAATTCAGTTTTTATTCAAGGAACCTACTCGTATCCTATGATTTTTAGGTGGATGCCAAATGCGCGGGAAGTTTTTTTTATTGTAACCCAGGCGATGACAAACACAATGAGCCATTGCGACCTAAGTATTTAATGTTAAAATACATATAAATGCAAGCAAATAACACTTTAATGAGTATTTATGTTAATTTAAATAAATATCAGAACAAATTTATTTATAGATTTAACGAGTTATTCAATATTTTAAATTTGGTAATTTTCGTTTTGATTAGTATGGCCACACCAAGTCAATCAGTGTAGACGAACATGCAGTCGATTCCAATTTCAATCTCGATTTCGTTCAAGAGTGCCAATTTTCTGAAGATTGGAATTGAAACTGAATCGGATTGGAATACGATCGAGATTGGGATTGATTTCAAGAGTAAGCCTACTGACCGCTTTTTGTGTAGGTATGAAACATAAATGAAACTTTGTCGTGCTATGTACAGCAACGTAGACGATTTTCTTAAATTATATTACACTTAAATTATATTACACCTAAATCACCATCATACAATCACTGAAGAAAATAATACGTTTTTCGTAAAAACGGCGGCTTTTCCTTGATCTGCGAATCGTAAGAAAGTGACGCGCCGCCGGCGCCGGGGCCTTTACCTACGATTTTTTAAGGAAAACGTAATAATTAGGTACGTAAAAATTAAGAAGAATAAGTTTGATAACCAAGGTTCACAGCGCCGAGCACTAACCTAGCTCGCCTTGTGCGAGTGCGTGGAGTACGTTCAAAATATTCTAGCACAGCGTTTTCAAATCCCTCCTGCTTGGCCGACCTTTCGATGCAGGCTCATGGAATGAACTCCAGGATGGAGTACAGACGTTGTACCATCCGGTTGAAACGTGCCCGCCAGCAACTGGTGTTCCGTCGATGAATCGCTGACGATACAGCTCTGGGGCAGCTCGCAGATTATTACCATCCGATCCTCCAACACACATGACACAACATCATCTCATAGTATTCGCTATTACGGCGCGTGACGACATTTTCACGACAATTCCACAACGATCACTGAATTCACTGATCTGATACACAACTTCGCACCGATACGGACAGAGAGCGACTAAAAACACACGCAAAAAGTCGGTTATCCTAGCCTACTGTCCTAGTACTAGGGTAACTGTCCTAATTATTGCTTTCGTAATTTTTTTCTTTAAAATTAAGTAAAACCGACTTTACGATGCCAAACACGTCATACGAAGCATCTTTCATGCGTTACACGAAATTGATAAATCCATTTGAAAATCAAGTATTTTATTTTGAAAGTCAAAGTCAAATTGTTTATTATTTCAAATAGGCAATAAATGCACTTTTGAACGTCAATATTTACAAAAAAATAGAATTGATTCTAGTCGCCCCTTCCAAAAGGTAGTTTCGTATGGAGAAAAATGGGCAAGAAACTCCACCGGTACTCTTTTAAAATCTTGTACAATATTTTTATAGGTACATTAATTATACAGGTTGTTTGGTGCATCGTGTGCCAAATTAAAATGGTCGACTGAAGGGGTCGTCCGCTAGCCTTTCAGACCCCTTAACACCCCTCATGCTCTGTGGATTTTTTTTATCGACTTTTTATTGTTTTCCAAAAAAAAAGACCCAAATTTTACATTCAAATACAGATTTTTAAAAAAATATAAGGCGTAGACTCTGAATTTTAATTTTATTTCGATGTGTATTGTTTAAGAATACTTTTAAATACAAAATTAGTGATATTAGTCACCTAGTTTTTTTTTTAATTCACTCGCAAAGGTAAAACTTAAATTAAAGCTGTACATGTTACAGCTATTTATAAGGCTACAAAAAAAAAAACCAAAAGCGACCGGGATCTTCCAACTCCCTCATTAATTCTCCAGTCTATCCTCTTTCTAATGATGTGCCACATGCCATAAAAGTATTTTAACAACTTTGTGAATTCGCTAGAATTGTGAATCAAGTCACATAAAACTACATTCCAAATTCTAATGAAAAAATATTTATTGCGGAACTGTTACTTGAGAAAGAGGTAAAATTTGTTTTCTCACTCTTTCACAGTAAAATCTATCTTCTATCTCTTTCTTGCATACCTTAAATCGGTTTGAACAAATCGCGCCGCCCGACCCGCCATTTTTTTAGTCGAGACATGACTGCCTCTGCTACCTAACGTGTGTGCTAGTTCACCATACTCCGCGATTCTTTTATTACTTTGTTATCGTTAAGTTTTGCTGGTTCTTGTTACATTTGTTTAATTTTTGTTGTTATTGTTAAACTTCGAGTTTTTTGTTATTGCAATGGCGACATTCTCTAACGAAGAATATGCGGACATCATGATGGCTTACGGGGCCGCTAATGGCGTCGCTCGTGCAGCGCAACGACTTTACCAGGAACGCTTTCCTGGTAGACGATTACCTGGCCGCAGAGTCTTCCAAGACACATACCGACGCATACGCGAGACTGGCAGTGTTACTTTTAATGAACCAAGGGGCCATATTGTGCGACATAATGTTGAAGTAGACGAGAGAATACTGGCACTTTTTGAGGAAGACCCTACAAGAAGCATTAGAAATGTGGCATCACATCTTGATATTTCAATATGGAAAGTGTGGAAAGTACTTCGTCAAAACAAAAAGCATCCATTCCACTACACTCCGGTGCAAGGTACGTAATTTTAAACTAACTTTAAACCCGTGCAAGCTTTGTTTGACCTTGCCTTTGTTTAGCAGGTAATGGGTATGGTATGGCGTCACTTCCAGGTAGTGAATCTATTAGCACGAACAGCGGGTCCTTTCTTGTGCAATTACTTATTGCCCAAGAGAAATTTAAAAGAGTTTTTTGTTTGTTGCAGGTCTTGAGGGTGGCGACTTTGAGAGACGACTGGCTTTTTGTCGGTTTCTTTTACACACGGATGTGGATGATCCTGATTTTTTAAAAAGAATACTGTGGACGGATGAATCCAAATTTACCAAGGATGGGATCCTCAATTTACACAATTTGCACCACTGGACAACGAAAACGCAAAACCCACGTGTTAAAAGACAGAAATCTTCTCAAAGAAGGTTTAGTGTAAACGTTTGGGCAGGAGTGATTGGGGATCAGGTAATTGGACCGCATTACCTGCCCGATAATCTCAATGGCGAAGACTACCTGGAATTCCTACAAAATGACCTGCCCGAATTAGTGACCGATGTGCCCGTATTTAATGAACGTGTGCCCATTGTATTTCAAAATGACGGCTGTCCCGCGCATTGGCGATTGACTGTGAGGGAATATCTCGACAATGTGTTCCCCAATGCATGGATTGGACGCGATGGCCCTATTCCATGGCCGCCACGTTCCCCAGATCTAACTCCGTTAGACTTTTATGTCTGGGGACGTGCCAAAGAGTTGGTATATGCCACGGAGGTTCCAACTAGGGAGGTATTAGTCCAACGCATAGAAGCGGCATTCAATACTATTAAGGAGGAAATACGACTTCGTACAACAACTGTTGAAATACGAAACAGGTGTCGGGCCTGCATTCGCAACAGAGGCCAACAATTTGAGCAAGATTTGTAACAATGATTAAATAAATGTTAAAAATGCAATTTTAGAGTGTTTTTTTGAATGAGATAGCAGATTTATAGGTTTGACAGGTATCATTTAAGAGATTTTTTTTAAATCATAATTTTGAATATTAGCCTTAGGTGACTCGATTCAAAATTCTAGCGAATTCACAAAGTTGTTAAAATACTTTTATGGCATGTGGCACATCATTAGAAAGAGGATAGACTGGAGAATTAATGAGGGAGTTGGAAGATCCCGGTCGCTTTTGATTTTTTTTTTTGTAGCCTTATAAACAGCTGTAACATGTACAGCTTTAATTTAAGTTTTACCTTTGCGAGTGAATTAAAAAAGAACTAGGTGACTAATATCACTAATTTTGTATTTAAAAGTATTCTTAAACAATACACATCGAAATAAAAATAAAATTCAGAGTCTACGCCTTATATTTTTATTTAAATCTGTATTTGAATGTAAAATTTGGGTCTTTTTTTTGGAAAACAATAAAAAGTCGATAAAAAAAATCCACAGAGCATGAGGGGTGTTAAAGGGTCTAAAAGGCTAGCGGATGACTCCTTCAGTCGACCATTTCAATTTGGCACACGATGCACCAAACACCCTGTATAATTATACGTATATGTGAAGACGATGCACCTAGAATAAAATTACTATACCACAATAGGTAATAAAAAGAGTTAAGAATGAAGCAATGACAGATAAATTAATTATGTGATAGATACATGGTGCTCACGTATTTACAAAAATTGTAAAAAATATATACGATTTCCTAAAAAATAACAATATCAGTGTGAGTTAAGGTAATCACAGAATTTAAAATAAATGTAATAAAAATAATAAATTATACAATTAAAATAGCAACCTGTTTGATTTTGTCTAGACTCTAGATTGTCCTATGGAGCAGGACCAGCATGAACTTGAGATGAACAAGTTAAGTCTTAGTTGCTAAACTTTGCTTAGGTACTTGGATATTGGGGATAATCAGGAAATAAACAAAAATTTTGAGCATAAAACATAAGCACTTTGTTTAGGCCGGATATCAAAACGAAAAAACTATTTAATAAAAATCAGAAAAATAAGCGAAGTGCAGAAAATTTCCTCATTGACCCTAAACATCAATGTGTGGGTAACCTTTGTTAAGGCTTCTACATACCGGCGCGACTTGTCGCGCGACGCGACACGGCACAAAGGCCCCGCGTGTCGCAGGACGAGCGGTGCCTTTGTGTCGTGTCGCGTCGCGCGACTAGTCGCGCCGGTATGTAGAAGCCTTTATTCTACATGATTGTAAAAGTACAGAAATTAGGGTTGCGTATTATTAATGTGCAATAATTTCCGTTACTCATGAAGTCCTAGTACTTTAAATAACTTCTCTTGCATATTTGAGACATTCGCTGATTACGGAAAATTTAATCATCGACGACCGGACCACGGGACAACTGTTTAAACAAACTAAACAAAGTGACGTGTTCTGATACATTTCTTTTTTATGTTATTTTATTTACACCGCTAGTAAATTTTCATTAAATAAGTAGTTAATCAATGAACATTACTAAAACAAAATCAAGTACTGAACCCTCTGGCATTATTTGTACCAGGACAAACATAAGTTACGTAAGAAAGTTTACTAGGGTTCATTTTCAAATAAATGAAACCTTTTTATTTGTATTGAGTACTTTTGTAGTTTCCTATTATTGCAATTCACAGTTTTGTCAGCCATTTAGTTACAGTGTCAAAAACACAAAAAAACGATGATTATGTTTTATGAGATTTACAGGAAAATTGTTATTATTGCTGAGATAGAAAATTTATTGAACTTGGATAACTGTTGAGTGTAGTCATTTTATTCATAGAAAATTTGGGCTATAGCGTTTAGTAGTGCCTATTATCTGATATTTAAAGTATGATTTAATGATACTCCTACTGTACTATTAGTTACATACTCGGCGGTAGGTTTTTATTACTAAAAAACAAAAACAATTTCCCAAGTTACAATAAGGTTTTTGTAGTACTTAAGTCATTTGTGTTCAAGTGTTTGATATTTTGTGCAATAAAATAAAACTAACATGCGAAACCCATTTTGCAAATAGTACCAGGAGACAAAAATCTTTTACAGACTTGTTTCGTTGTGTGTAGTTTATTGACACCGATCAGCTGTCTTGGTCTAGTGATGTGTAGAATTCAATTGGAAACATTTGATTTAAATTAGTTAAATGTTTCTAACTTTATAATTATGTAGTTATGGGTATACAAAAAATGTTGCCATGTAGTTTGTTATCACCAAAAGAATCCGTGCCTTTGATATGTATATGTCGCAGGTTTTTCATTCATAAACCTAGGTTTTTGATGAAAAACCGGAAGATGACACATTTTAAACTCGATTTCATCATAAACCTGTAACAATCCAGACTAGTTCAGACTTTTGATCAAAAACCTGAACTAGTTTGGGTTTATGATAAAGTTCTTGTCATAATCTTGGCTTTGCTTTGTTTTATGACAAATAAATCAATTTAAATGAAATAAATAAAACAATCCATCATCATTTGCAACTTAGTAGAAAGAAAACAATTATTTATTTATCAAAATTTTACATCCATGATCCAATCAATATTCTGCTCCTTCAATCCAATTATGAAATGAAATGTTTAAATTTCACGTACCTATATTATTCTGATTATGATAAGCGTCGAAAATAAAATTTCGTAACTATTACTACCTACTAACTAGAAACAGCTGCAGAAGTTCTTATAGATCCTCCAGCAGCTATACAAGAAAATATATTAACATTAGAAACTGTTGCTACTTGTGCTACTGTTAGTAGAGTAGAGGGCCACTGGATGAGAGTAACATTATAGGAAAGGTAATTGATAAGAAGAACGATTTATTCAAAATTGGTACTTCAGCTGGGGATCAAAAACGTATTTTTATGAAAAACCTGCGACATATATACCCGTTCCGTAACACGCTGTATATTATATTTATGAAATGTCAAAAATAAAATGCATATGTATGAAAAATTTCAAAGCGCTAGATATAGAAATAAAGTTCAGACTGTAGGTACCCTGCAGAACATATTTAATGGATTCCAGTGTATATTGCATGACATCTAAGATTTATAATAAATTGCCATGTCATTTTACAGACATTGACAACTTGCACATATTTAAGCGGAAGCTAAAGGAATTTCTAACTGATAAAGTGTATTACAGTGTGAAGGAGTATCTAAAAGGGAATCCTTATGGCCAATAATATTAATCAGTTATTCAATAATAGAAATGATATGTGTAACTCACAATTATTATTAATCTAGGACTTTCATTTATTTCTCAATTTAATATGTTGTTTATTTAATTATTGACTACTAGATAGGTACTTCTTGACCTTGAAAGATAAAATGATTTTCCAATTCAATCATTTTGCATTTTGATAGTAGATTCTAATTTATGTGTTTTTGCATGCCCAAGTGACGGCAGAGCAAGGAGAACACTATCAAAACTTGTACCATATTACCATACCATACCACTGTATTACATCTGTACCCCTACCCATGTCGGAAAAATATAAATGATTTGATTTGATTTGACATTCTAACTGCAAATATAAGTTCGTCGACTGTTACTCTTTAAATTGTAAGGCCTACTTAGCTGTGATAGCTTTCCTTTTAACTTTGTTATATTATATAATATATACTACTGCCATGTTTTTTTTCACATTTATCTGAAAACAACCATTTAGCTGGCAGGGGGACACGCAAGGCTCGGAAACCGGTTAATTTTCTATGTAACCTTAACCGTTACTAATAAGGTTTTCGAACATAATTATTTCATTAATTATTTAATATTTTGTTACAAAATCAATGCTGAGCTCAATGTGATGAAGAAATCTTTGATGAAGAAATCTTTGAAGCTAATATCAATTTTATCAAACTAATTTGTATCTTCGAAATAAAAGTTAACCGGTTTCAAGCCCTGGGGGCACGTGACTTAACAAAAATTTGTACTTTAAACCTTAATATTACGCAAACGGATCCGTGAATCGAAAAATGGTTTTCACAGACCCATCATATTTTTCAACGGCCTGTCTACAACATGGGATCGACGAGAAAAAAAAACCGGTCAAGAGCGAGTCGGACTCGCACACCGAGGGTTCCGCACGTATATATGATGTTGATGATTTCCGAAAAACTGTGCTATTTAGAGACATAGTTTTATTTTTCTTGTAATCTTTACATACACTTCTATCACATAGAATACTTTCAGATTTTCATCTTTGCAAACTTCGGAGATAAAGGGGGACGGTATTTTTTTTTTTTTTTTTGTCAAATGTCGGAAACTATGATGCCAAAAAAAAATTAAAAATGTTTGAGAACGAATTTTCTTTCTTGTATGCAAAATAGTTGGGGAAACGTCATCTAAAACTATTCTAAATTTCAAGTTGATAGCATTAGTAGTTCTTGAGATATCCAGGTGTGACATACAGACAGACAGACAGACTTAAGTCTCACCATAAGGGTTCCTTTTTACCATTTTGTTACGGAACCCTAAAACCCATCATAAACCA
Organism: Tiliacea aurago; assembly: GCA_948098905.1. Classification (NCBI taxonomy): domain Eukaryota; kingdom Metazoa; phylum Arthropoda; class Insecta; order Lepidoptera; family Noctuidae; genus Tiliacea; species Tiliacea aurago. The sequence goes on from OX402590.1 coordinate 12,523,424, forward strand.
CATTAACTCTAGTTAAAGCATCGCTATCGTCCACATAGTTTGATATTAGTTAACTCGTAAGTCACTTTGCATACAGACGGCCAAAACACAAACTTTAAGTTTTTTTTAAATTTTACATGCAAAATAAACAAACTTTCCTTGCTAAAACAGTGCCAACGTGGACTGCGGCGTTGAGTACGCTGACCAAGAGAAGAATAAAAAGCTTCCTCATGACACCACTCATTCAGCGATGGCGTTATCCCTTTCAAAATTATTAAGGTGGACCTTCGTACCTCCAGAGTCCGTCTTACCTTCCTTTCCCCTACAGCTGATATTCGAAAGCATAAGTTTAAATATGTTTTTTTTTATCATTATTAGATATCGTTGCCCCTCGCGTCTGTGAAGTTTTGCCAAATAATTTAATTCAACCATCCTAAATAGTAAATAGATTCACGTTATTGAACTTACCAGCATATCTTTAGGAGCCTTTACTGCATCCGGAAAGTGAGCATGTCTAGGCAACCAACATGACAGTGACATGACGCCGGCTACTGGTTCTGGATACGTCAAACCTGCATGAAGTGCTAATGCCCCGCCTTGAGAAAACCCACCCAGCAATATCCTATTGGGGAGTATGCCAGCCTGCAATATAAAACGGGAAATAATTAGAAGGACTTTTAGAAAAACAGAAATGTCTTTTATTCATTAAGAGACCAAAGTAACAGCTCAGCTTCAAAAAAGGAGAAGGTTATTAAGTTAACATGTTTGGCTGTTTTTTTTTTAAGTATTAAAAGTCGATTCCTCTGCCATTGTGGACCGGTTGTGAAACTTCTTTTATTTTGTTTGAAAGTGTATGCTCTCGAGGTAGTTCCATTGTCACCAAGTCATAATCTGATGATCCGGGGATCCCATGGAAATCGAGGGAAATCCTCAAATTTTATAGGCACACCTATAGCGATTTAGGTATTTTTTATAGTAACTCGTGCATTTGCTCTCGGAAAGCACCATTTGGTGAAGTGGAACTGATGATGAAGACCACAGATGGCCACTGGAACGACTTAATAAGAAGTATTTCATGGGTAGCAATTCGATTAGGTACATTAATATGTTTGCTAAGCAATTTATGCTATTCACAATGCATATGGTGAAGTGGAGCTGATGGTTCTTACCAGGAGAACCTGCAATCGCCCAAAGATATCTGCATATCTTTGGGTGATTCGCTGCAGCGCGGCAGTCGGCGCATTCTATCTCTTTGAGTTTAAGCGATTGAGTCTGGAACTCTGGACGCCCAAACTGCAGATCGAGGTCCCTCATGAATACTCATGATGTCATCTGGTCTAGCATGTGCGATGAGTTCTGAGCTCACTGTTTCCAGTGTTCTTACAAAACAGGCTTCTTCTTAGTCTTGCTGCATCCAGCATCCTCAATTTCGTTATCTTCAAGTTGTTTCGTAGATGGCGCGAACTGAAAGCCATTCTGTATGTGCCCCGCTGAAGCTCGGTAGCGTCATGATGACCTACGACGACAAGACGACAACTGAACCGTGTACATAGACAATGTACATGGTTCAGTTCTCTTGTCGGCAAGCGACCCTATAGCGGACGTGAACTTCGTTATGAAAGAACGGAGTGAGTCTTCCCCCTCGGCAGCGTTGTCCTCTCTCAATGGCTCAGGTTCAGGTGCAAGTCAGGAACGCATGTACTCATCGTTTAAGTTTCTATCATTTATGTATATATTCGCCGTCGGAATCTACGTCCTCACTGAGCAAGCTCCAACTTAATCTTCAATAAGTCTTTGCATGCTCTTGAAATCTTGAGTAACCACATCATTCTATCTGTAGTCAACGGCGGCTTGCTATGTTCAGTGCGGGCGTCACCCCTGCGCCCCATTCCCTAGTGAGCAGTTCTTAGAAGTGTGATTTGTGTACGTACACAAAATTTACTTCCGGGATGGAATTACCGGGAATGGATTACATGAATATTTGTGTGTGTTATTATTGTTATCCCTTCGCCCACCGAAAGTGATATCTTTTTTGATTAAATATCTTAATACGTTTCGGGAGTACCCTGGGCCCCATTCCCTAGTGAGCAGTTCTTAGAAGTGTGATTTGTGTACGTATACAAAATTTACTTCCGGGATGGAATTACCCGGAATGGATTACATGAATATTTCTGTGTGTTATTATTGTTATCCGTTTGCCCACCGAAAGTGACATCTTTTTTGATTAAAGAATATTACGCTAAGCCTTCTCCAGTATTATATATATAGGGTTACCACCTTTTGCTGGCCTAAATCCGGGAGAGAAAAAAAAAAGCTATATTTTTTTAGTTTTGTTTTATTTCAGACTGTAAAGATCTGGTCTTGAATCTTGAAGTAACTTAAAAAAACTCTTCAGTTCATTTTTAAATTGAAAAACGTTTTTATTTCTACCGTAACATGTTCTTCATTTCGTTTGTCCTTAAAAGTATTGAATACCTACTATACTATAAACATGCTCACAGGAGCCTTTGATACAGGTATGGACAAAACATATGAAACTGTTTTCTTCAATGTGTCCCCAACTCCATTTACAACTGTTGAGGACTACCTGGCACTTCTGAATTTAAATTCCAGGAGAATTTTGTTTATTTGATATTCCTTCCGGGAGCCGGGAGATTTAGTTTATCATCGCTGAATTCCAGGAAACTCCCGGGATTCCGGGAGAGGTGGGAATTCTAGCTTATATACTCTAAACATAATATACATTGGTGATAAGCCAAATAGGTGTCAAGCACACAGACTATTATGTGTTTCAATTAAAAGTGTTATAACCCTACTAAATCAAATAAGCTAACTGTGGCTGATGGATTCCTACAATTTAATCTTCCTTCATGATAACTTTGGTTATGGCTGCTTATAGACACCTTTTTATTTAAAATTTCACTCTGAACTGTATTAGCAAGATGGCTTCAATCTAGTAATATTTGACTGACTGTCAATGTGTTACATATTAAGCATGTAGGTAAATCTTTCACAAACAAGAGACAGTCAAAGAAATAAGTATTACCATTTAGGATTGCAATTTAAAACTTACTCAATTGTTATATATTTAGACTCATCTGAATAAAATTGAAACACTTGATGAGAAGAATACATACCTACAGTATAAATGTAATATTTAATAATGTAATATTTTCTACTTACTTTTATCTCATTAGCAATGAGACGGTGAACATGCTCAGTTGCTCTTAATATTCCCTCTTCGTCTTCAGGAGCCGTGGCGTCTAGTGTCCTTAAATCAAACCACGACGGCATACGAAAGCCTGCATTTAATGTGACTGGCATCGTCGCGGCAGTCGGACATATTACCTTCACGTGAGGACCACGAATAGCGGCGATGGTATTCGCCCAACCATGGCTGAAATTAAAGTCATTATTTGAATGCATGCATACAATTTAAATATTATAAGGAAAATGCAGTAGTTTAATGTATACTAACCCAGTGTCACCGAGACCATGCAGAAATATAAGCTGAAATAAACACCGATAACGATTTAGACAACAATATTCAAATCTATAAAATATTGAAAGAATGAAAATAACTTAATAGCTTACCGAAGCCGTTTGTTTGGCTGTGGCAGCAATAATTACAGGATTCGGTTCCATTATCTAAACAATATGTGAAAATCAATACTTTTATCCTGCAATAGCAGAAGAACGTGAGCAGAACAAAACTTTCCCAATCTGACTGATTGTCATTGATTTTTGACAAGACTGACATTGAATTTTCATACTCCGTCCATGGAATACATAAGTACTTCAGAGTCACCAATATTAAGCTAGGACACACGCAGTGACATTAGTCGCCGGCGACTAGCTGGCGATGGAATATAATTTATTTGCTTTTACAATACGATACACTATGATGTTACATGTTTCGCCATAGGTGTCTCGTACTCTATGTATGTACCTACACCCTCTCTGAGTATTTAGTGTTCTGTGCCTACACCTATGCGTAAAATTTCAATTACCGCCCTGTAACACTTATCTAAAATCTTTGAGAAAGTTATGCATCGTAGACTCACAAATTAATTTAAAAAAATGTCTAAGAAGAACAAAACGGCTTCCAAAGAGGATAATCGACTACTTTAGCAGCATTTATAATACAGAGCATGTACTATTAAGGTTGCCTACCTTTTTCTGGTGCCTTAACGGGCTGCCAGTATAAACCACAGAGTGAGCTTGCTTTCAATGAAAATAGTTGTCATTGTAATACAGTAGCTAATTTACATATTATTTTAATAAAAATTATCTTCATCGGATACCACAGGCACAGGATGACAGTGTTCTGTCATCCTGTGTTATCAGATGAAGTTAGTTTTTCAGATGAAGAAAAGTTAATTCAGAACAGTTTATGCAACTCTCGTTAGAGAGTAGTATATTCCTTGCTAGGCAACAACTAAAGAAGACTCTACTCCTAGAACATATTTTAGTGCATATAACCTTCAAGGTACGCACGGCTACAGATCAAGCTATACATTCCAGTATAAGCTGATCTCGCATTGTATAGGATTTCCTTACAATGAGAAGTCAGCGTAAATTGGAAATGTATAGCTTGATGTGTAGCCGTGTGTACATGCAACACCCCCACTTATTCTACTATGCTGTGTGCAGAATCCTATTTTTGCTTACCAACAATACCAACTCCCTTTATCATCATAACAGCAGGCATATGGGCACGGGCAGTCTCACAATATACAACACAATTATCTTTTTCTCTGATAACTCAATAACATGGATGCAGGTTATCAGACTGACGCTGATAAAGGCTTTTGTTAGAGTGGACTATTTAATTATAACTATTTAATTATATTTAGGTATGAAATAGCCTTTATATCGTTTCAAATCGAATGGGGTTAAAAACTGAGAGTTCGTCATAGGTAGCACTTCGCAGCAGTGCTACAAACTGCCATTGTTTTGTTTATGTTTACTTTTTGTCGATCATACAATTTAATAAACGAAAATTCGTTATATATATATCTATCACGATTAAAAGACGAGCTAAAGAAAAGAGAAGCATCTACAACTGGTAAAAAAGCAGGTGTAGTGGAAAACTAAATAAAATATTAACATTTTACATTTAGGTTATTTTGTGTTGACCAATGATATTATATTAAACAGATATGTTGTGAGCGCGCAATCGTGAAGACTCGAAAACGTCCTAATTGGGACGTATTTTACTTGTAGTGAAATGTAAAATGAATGAAAAGTGGGGGTGTGCTGCCGCTGCTGCGAGGCACACTTTTTTCGGTTGTTTTGTGGGTGTATAACATACCTGTTTAATAATATAATATTATCATTGGTGTTGACATAAGTTCTTATTTCGTTGAAAACTGGAGCCGTACGAGAGGAGTTTTGTTGAAAACTGGAGGATGATATTCGTGACTGAAAACTTCAGAGATGTTAATTCTAGCACTGATCAAATTTAATATTTTAAACACACGCACGCATTTAATTTATGAAATGAAATGAAATCGTTTATTCTGTAAATACAGATTATCGGAATCACTTTTACACGTCCTATAAAATAAAAATAAAAAATAAGCTAGACTGGTGGAAAGGTATTAGAAAATTCTAGACACACTTACCGATGGTCCCTACTAGCCGTTATTCATAATTCCTTCTCAGTCACGAGATAATATTTTTTTAAAGGAGTGGCGCTAGTTGACCGTTGTACGCCCCCTTAAGCCGTTTAAAAGGGTTACCCATATCGTATGGGTTTTTGATTAACCACTTAGATAAACCCTATCGAAAACCCTTTCAACGGGTAACCAAAATGGTCGGGATGGTTCTAATCGGCAATCGAGTCTGTGTAAAGCTTAGTTTACACATGTAGCTAACAATATAGGGGTCAGTCAGGCCGTTACCCCCCATGGCTGCGACGCCACAGTCTCGGTGTGAATATACCAGTCCATGCCACAGAACACTATTACTCCTAGGTCCATGCGGTGGCGATGGCGTAGCGTTTGCCCGCCACCACCACAAATATTTTTTTCAAGCTTTGTTTGGGAATGGAATAAAATATTGGTAACACGTGAATAAATAAAATTGTAAAGAAAAATAGTGTTTGTGGCCTGAATATTCCTATCGGTGATTGTTACATAAACTTATCGGATCTCTCTTTTGCACTCGTCATTTAACCCAGGCCCACTAGCGCTCCATTGATTGATTAGATACGCATTCTTGACTTTTATTTTCATTGCTTGTTATTTCTTGGGTATTCGGTGGACTTCTTTTTATATTTTGTTGAATTTTGTTACAATGGATTCAACTTTACGTGAACAAGTCATGATAAATCAATTTGTGCTAGTAGCAGGATGTGCTCAAGAACAAGCAAAACAGTTATTGCAAGCTGCACACTGGCAATTCGAGGTAAATTTATATTTTAGGTAAACAAACAGTATGTAATCATGAAATGGCTGCTACATATTTTGTTTTACTACATTAGCCTTTTACTGATGTCACACATCGCTATCAAATAATAAGAAATTCAGTGATAAATTACAATAAATATAATGTTGTCGCTAATGGATAGCATAATTTTAAAGTCAATCCAATACTTGAGAGTCCAAGTAACTTAGTAGGCATTTGTTTCGAGATAAATGATAGGTACTCTATAATCTGTAAACATCATATTATTGATATTGATGAAATAACACGCAATAGGCAAACGGAGCTAGTACCTACCTAGTATAACCTTCATGTCATTGTAACAAACGTATTTGTACGATGTACATGTTCATTTAAGTACCTACTCAGTCTCCCTTCTCGGATGCTGTAAGTACAAACAATGTAAATAACGATTACCAAATCTCAAATCCAAATCCTGTTGTTATCTTGTAGTGGTTGTTAGCATGGATATATTATTATTATAATATTGTTAGTTATTGAAAACATTTTTTTTTTGTTTTGATTTGTATCTTGGTGAGGTGTTTGTTTTCTATTCTTGTTATTTGGTAACATACATTTTTGGTTAGTTTCTGAACAACAGACTGCCAGGCAGTAGTAATTTATTTAATTAGATAGTTTTATCAATGTCAGTTTATTTTAATTAGTAGGTACCTACCTATTACATTTGAACAAGCTATTTGGTGTACAGGCAGCTAACTTGCAACCACTTTTAAACAATGTTGTGAGTGTGCTAAGTAGTCCATTCTAATACATGACTCGCTTAAGTATGCCTTAAGCTGAATTAGCTGTTACGTCATCATCATCTACCCAGCCTTGTAGAAAACTATGATGGGGCTAACCTAACCGTATGCAGCTGAATACCTATATTTTACATGGAGTGTCTGCCTATCTGACCTCCACAACCGAGTAACTGGGTACCCAGTAACACCTTTGGTATGACTGGAAGTTATTATCGGGCTCCTGGCTACACATAACAACTGTCAAAGATCTACTACAATCTGCCTAGGCCGTACCCAACTATGTTGTGGTCGGCTTCCAGTCTAACCGGATGCAGTGAATACCAGTATTTTACATGGAGTGACTGCGTATATGACCTCCACAACCCAGTAACTGGGTAATGCAATATACTTTGGTAAGACTGTAAAATATCGACAACATAACACTATAATTATTTCACAATTTATTTATGATAATTAAAATTATAGTATCCTCATCCTAGTTCTCTGAACTGACATTTAAATATTCTTATTGTATGCCACTAAGGCCAAATATGGCTGATCAAAGAAAGAAAGAGTATTCTATTCTATTCTAATGATGTACTTGAACAACCTGCATACTCTGTATATCTCTATACACTCATGTTTCTACAAATAAAGAATATTGTACAAATGACAGCCAGGACCAATGGCTTAATATGCTTTATGAGTCATGGAGGGGTTGTGGTGTGTAGTGTATGGTCACACATCTAGGGACTGACCTTGGCAAGAGTGCCTTAACCTTCAATCAACCCGAGAGGCTGTTATTACTCCGTGTATTCCCGTTCGTCCCCCCGACTTCGTCCACCTAGGGGGGCAAACAGGAATTCGTAATTTTTTTCTCGGTCGTTCCCCTCATTTTGTTGGTGGGGACGAACGGGAATGATATATTAATTTTTATTTGAGTCCCATTGGTCCCCCTAAATAATTTTAGTCTTTATGACAACGCGACTATGACCGTCCAAACTCAAGATCGGCGAACAGAGCATATCCCCTGCGTCGAGGCGTGAGACAAGGGGACGTAATTTCCCCGAAATTGTTCTCTCAACGCACTAATTAGCACCAATTGAGCATTAATTATTTGCCAAATATGGAAGCGATTGGCGTTGTGGTCCGGTGGTAGTCACGGACATATTAATATTTCATGCACAATATTATTTAGGGGGACGAATGGCACTAATCTAAGAAAATATTCCTATTCGTCCCCCTAAAATCCAGAGGGGGACGATCGGGAACAAATTTAATATAATTTTTGTAAATTCCCGTTCGTCCCCCTAGGTGGACGAAGTCAGGGAGACGAACGGGAATACACGCTCGAGCTCAGCCACTAGCCCCCTAATAAGTTATTATTTTCAGTAAATTTTCATCGGTATATCAAATAGCTTGTTCACTTTTACCTAATATACTGGATGACTTTTTTTACCATTTTGAAAAAGATAGGGTAAAGTAGGTGAACAAAGTAGAAGCCTACGGCATAGTCCTTGTTTTTTTTTCTTTCTATTACGTAGTACGAAATTGATCTATCAATAAATACTACACATTTGAAGTAAACTTTGCATACTCGAACGAAAAAAAAAAATTAAAAAAAAAAGAAAAACGAAAAAAAAAAAACTTAACAAAATAAAATAACCGACTCCCAAAAAGAACACTACAAAGTGAAAAATTACTTTAATTTCGGAAGTCGGTGTATTTGGATCTGTATTTTACTTTGTTGCCACCGACTTCCGAAATTAAAGTTATTTTTCGCTTTGTAGTGTTATTTTTGGGAGTCGGTTATTTTTTTTTGTAAAAAGTTTTTTTTTCTCAGTTCTCCTGGTAAACACCAGGAGAACTGCCACTCACCATATGCATAGTGATATAAATTGCTTAGCAACCATTAACGTACCTAATCGAATCGCAACCCGTTAAATACTTATTATTATATTGTTCCGGTGGCCATCTGTGGTCTCCATCATCAATTCCACTTCACCAAATGGTGCTTTCCGAGAGCAAATGCACGAGTTCCTATAAAAAATATCCAAATCGCTATAGGTTTGCCATTAAAATTTGAGGGCTCCCCTCGATTTCCATGGGATCCCCTCATCAGATTCTGATTTGGTGGCAATGGGACCACATCGGGAGTATATATATATACCCTTTCCAACAAAAAAAGAATCATCAAAATCGGTTCATAAACGACGAAGTTAGGCGCGAACAAACATAAAAAAAGCATAATTATATACGGTTAATTGAGTAACCTCCTTTTTTAGAAGTCGGTTAAATAAAAAAATATCGAAATTCAAATCATACGCACCCTACTAATGCGCGGCGAGTAACTATCGGCCAGCTTCAAAGGATAGGATCGCGCTACGAGTTCATTGATACATTATTCCGCGCATTTAGTAGGTTGAAATTACATGAATTAACATAAATAAACAATTATTACGTTGACAATATTTATGTTGTATACAATTGAATTTAAAACTAACATGGAACAGTGGACTCCCTTGGATACTTTCTCTCACAGAACACCAGACATTAATAATTTTACTCCATTCATCAGTCAGAAGCAGTGGCGTGCCTCTAGGTAACCAAACTGAATAAACTAGGTAGATTTGAATTTACGGAGCGACCCGGCCGAAAACCGTGTTGGGCATCAGTTATCAGGACATATTTACGCGTTTGTAAATGAAAGCGTGGAGAATATGCTCGAAAACATTGGCAATGGTTAGCAGGATAGCGATGGGTCTGTGTTCCTCTAGGTACTGATGTTTTGTCACTGGTTTTAGGGATGGGAGTAGCCAAGATATTATGACATCCCAGACAGGGTAAAGGTTGGAATGTTATCAAGGCCAACCGAGCTACATGGTTTGAGTTTAGCAATCGCCGTAACTACATCCGGTGGGGTTAAAAAAGGGAAGAGGAATGTTATCGGCGCGCTACTCACATTTAGTTTTCTAGGGTCCAATGCAGGTGTATCGGACAGAAACACGCTAGCAAAATACTGAGCAAATGCCTCGGCCGCTTTGGCACTCGAACAAGTCTCACCATTGTACACCACGTTTGACTCAAAGCCGCCCTTTGATCACAGGCTAGAAACATGCTTCCAGAACTGTCACGGTTTATTGCCTGTTATTTTCTAAAATATTACAATTAGCCGTCGTGGGTTCTTACTTTAAGATCCGATCGCAAAGCACTTAAACTCCGCATATCACAGCGTGAACACGGAACCCTTCATTGTGCGTGGTCCGACACGCACATGGCTGTTTGTTTAAGAGGAAAAAACGGAACCCTTATAGGATCACTTCGTTGTCCGTCTGTCTGTCTGCCTGTTGGATGTATGTGTGTGAATAGTCTGTCTGTCTGTCCGTCCGTCTGTCACCAGGCTGTATCTCATGAACCGTGCTAGTTAGACAGTTAAAATTTTCACAGATGATGTATTTCTGTTGCCGCTATAACAAAAAGTCCTAAAAAATAGAATACAATAAATATTTAAGGGGGCTTCCATATAACAAACTTGATTTTTTTGCTAGTTTTTGCTCTATATTGATAACTTGAAATATTCACAGAATATTTAGTTATTGACTTTAAACATAAATAATTAAATTAAAATAAAATTAATATTTAAGGGGGGCTCCCATACAACAAACGTGATTTTTTTGCCATTTTTATAATGGTACGGAACCCTTCGTGCGCAAGTCCGACTCGCACTTGGCTGGGTTTTTTTTTTTTTTTTTCATATTATAATCTACTTAATTTCAGACAGCGTTATCAATATTTTTTCAAGAAGTGGCCATTCCTGCTGGCGCTAATGGAATTGCTGCACCGCACTACCGCCAGGTACCGTATCAGCTATTGCGAGCATATTTTTTTAAGAATCATCTTTATTCTAACTCTTTAATTTTATTTTAAATAATAAATAAATTCATCAATACCATCCAAACTTATAAATGCTTATGCTTAATGCGTAACTATCTCTTAAAAGTTGCACGTAAGTCCATTAAATTTAATTCCCGATTAAAAGTTATGCCGTCTCTATCTAACGGAACGTATCAGAAAGTGAAAGCATTACTTTTAATGAGGAAATAAATTTAATGGACTTACATGCAACTAGCGGTGTATCTGTTACCTTTTCACACCTAAAGGGTATGCGCGAAATTCTGATTTTCACGTTTTTTGCAATTTGCAGGTCAGTGTCGGGTTGTCTATTGATCTAAATATGATTCGCGACCGAAACAAATAAGTGTAGTTTAGTGTATATTATCATTAGAATCATCTATACAACTATCTTCGATCATTATTATTACCCTATGTCTATACTTCTATACTTAATATTATAAAGAGGTAAAGTTTGTGAGTTTGTAGGGGGTAATCTTCGGAACTACTGAACCGATTTTGAAAATTCCTTCAGTAATGGGAAGCTACAGTATTGCTGAGTGTTTTAGGATATATTATAATTATGTTAAAACAAGAAATTTTACGCGGACGAAGTTGCGGGTAAATTTATTGAAGACTAGCTAGTATTCAATAAATTTGCATACGAGAAGGGCATGCATATCTGTCGTCGCCACTTTCACCCAGCCGTAAGCTGGTGGATGGTCGCGGCGGCTCGCCATATGCAGAGCGACGCCTCGCAAGCTGCTGAATTGATCCGCACCCCAATTTCATAACACACTATCCATCACAATCCGAGGGAACTTGATCGATTGAACGAAAATCCAAATACATCCAATCCTTAAAAGGTTTGAAAATTCGTGAGCTTGCAACGAACGTGGGTAAACTGGCAAAATGAAAAGCATTGCCATCGATTGCCATTGTATGTGTGGTACGCAATTACCCCGCCGGTTATGTGCTTAAGTTGGGTGATGCCTGGATGACTAGCCGATGTATTGATGCCGATCCCGTGCGTGCAGTGCTTATACGTATTCTTTCACCTTCATTAAAACGAAAAAAAATATTTTAGTCTCAGCCATTTTTGGGCCATTGTTCTCTAAATAACAAATGGATAAGTTAATTTTATTATTTCAGCAACTGATGACACCATGTAATACTCCAGCTACTCCTCCTAATTTCCCTGATGCGCTTGCGGCGTTCTCGCGGCTGTCGACGACAGGCAGCCCAAACAACGCGGGCGGCGGGGGATGTACAGGCGCGGCTGCGCCGCCTGTGTCCCCGCTCGCCACGCATCCACCGCCGCCACCACCACCACACGTGCAAATGAACATGTTTCCTGGCAATCCAAATCCTCAGGCAAATTATTCGTCAATTTCCTGCTCAACTACCGTAAGTTCTTATTATTGACTTCGAGTTACAAAAACATTCATTCCTAAGTTTTTGTTTGTTCATTTCGTTTTTCACCATCATTTAGAGAATTCATTCCGGAAGGTATGACTAATACTTTATTATTCCTAACTCTTAACCGGGGTTGTACGGTCCATGCCTGTACTCGTATCTACCTATGGGCTGATATTTCTCTTGTACAAGAATTATATTTTGCTCAGTCATTCTTTTATTTAAAGTTTTTCAATTCGATATCGAAAAGATTTGTAAGCGATATCGCCATACCGCATTAGAAAACAATTGTCCATACATTTCCATGTCCTTGCCTTCCCTGTCCATTGTCCTTACGCCTTATGTTTATGCGATGAATCGACAGTCGATGAAATTCGGATTGCGTCGCGCTATCAGTAAACACCCTTGGGACTGCCTAGGCACAGTTCAACTTTAATAAATGATGCATAATTAGGCAGAAATCTATATAGGGTGGTTGCGCCGGTTGGCGACCACTTAGTTGGGTTGCTGACTTTAGACGAGTCAAAAAATACGCCTTAAACACGCAAAATAGTTGGCGACCATATAAATTGGACCTAAATATAGTCTACTTAGTTGTGAAACAAAATATAAAATTTCACACTTCCATTCTTCCATAAATAATTAAAAATTACGGGAAATGTGCAAACATAGCCGAAATGCTAGATAAAATAAAAAAAAATAAAGTTAGTAATAAATCAACTTTTATTGATATAAAATATGTTTTATTTTTCATTTTAAATTAAACTTATTTAAATATCAAATAATCATCAACACAAATAGTATTTAATCATCTAATTTAACGTTCTTTTTATGCATAAATGAATAGAAAAGAAAAAAAAATAGGTTCCTACTAAATAAGTAGGAATCTAATTTATTTTTTCTTATAATTTAATTAAATGATAATCTGTAAAACATACAACGAATCATTTATTCCGTATTTAGAAGGAAACATGTTATTTATTTTTTAGTTTAGTTTGCGGTAATCGTTCTTTTCGTACAAAATCTTGGTCGCAAACTACCATCGTAATTTTCGAACTATAGCAGTTAGCGATCAATATTTGTGACTGAATTAAACAAGTTTTATCAAGAAAACAAGTGGTCGTTTTTTTAATTATTGCATCTTTAGGCTTTTACAACACCAAACCTAAATTGTGTAAGCATTAATAAAAAATTGAGAACATAATAAGCAAAACAAAATAAAACTGTGTGAGTCAGAATACGACCACTGGGTTTTAGTTTAATAAAAAAGGTAAATAATTTGTTAAATGCAATTAAACAATTGAAATCACTTCATGATTGAAGTACCCACGCTTCTAATTTGAGTAAACAACTTATAGTAAGTAGCAAAACGTACCTTCGAACGCCGCCGCCTTGCTAATAGCTATTGCGCAGCACAGATCCACACACCACCGACGGCCGAACCCAATAACCTATCTATCACCAGTTTTGGCATACTGGAGATAGAAAAATCTATCTATCGATGGTTTTAACGTCCTAATAATCTATGAGACATTATGGAATCTTACCGGCCCACGCTATCTACTGATGGGAGGGTGTATCGCCTATAACGGATAGCTATTTGTATGAAAATACCAAAGTATACGTCCCAATATACGATTTGTTTGACAGGACAGTACTAAATATGACAGATTGGTCTATTCCCCGCATTGCAGGGATAAACGTAAAGTAGCCAAGCTAAAATGAACTCTTTAGTACATGCAATAATGATCATAGATGTTTTTTTATTTAAAGTAATAAAAAAAATCAAATATCTCGAAAACGGTGCGCCCTAGCTAAACCCCCCCCCCCTCCTTTTTTGCCATCCCCCGTGCAAGCACCATGCCAACATGAATTTAAGTTAAAAAAAAACCAACATTGAGAGGGATGCGCTAAGGTAGTCCGCGAAATTCAAATTTTATTACGTTTTTTTTTTCAATTTGCAGGTCAGTAACAGATTGTATTTTGATTCGCGGCCATAACAAATCTCTAAAGAATTATAATATCTTAATCCAGTAACTTATTTAGAAGTAAGAAACAAAGAAGTTTTATAATAAGACTAATTACACGTCATGTGATTTTTTAAAGTGATGTTGGTTGTAACGGAACCCACGGGAGGACGAAGTAGAGAAACCTACTTATTGTTTTCGTTAGATAGATAGCCTTTATCAATGATTGTGAGACGCCATCCAAGGTTAGATAGAATTATACTCTCTATCATCAATAGCGATCTGTCTTTCACTGAAAATAGGTTATTGGGTTTGGCCGTGAGTCAAGACGTGAGCTTCACGTCCTTTTTCTTTGCTTTGGGTCAAGCGGTTGGTATAAAATTTTGTAAATTCTTATTACGTAACTATTCAAATAATATTTAAAGCATCCTCTTTAAAATTTCCTAAAGGTTATTATCAATAATTAAAGAAACCTAGTCAGACAAGTTGTCGCTTACCCGAAGGTGGTCGCGAAACCGGGGCAATTATCCTATATAAAAGGAGAAACTGACTGATCAGCGCACAGCTGAAACTACTGAGACTAGAAACGTGAAATTTTGCACAATGGTTTTATATGGTAAGCGAGCGCTGCAAAAAGATTATTAGAAAATCAACCTATAAGGGGATGAGATTTCGTGTATATGAACAATCTTATAGCTAGTTGCTTTCTAATGGTAAAAGGATATAATTATAATAGAGGGATGTATTTAACGCGGTGACAAATTCATCTGAATTTGGTATTACAAAATAATTAAAAGCCGGTAGCAAAAATAGTAGGTTGGCAGCTACCGCGTAGGATAATTTAAGTAGAAAGTAGCAGCTTAAGACGCTGACAACAGGTAAACCTGTCACTGTCAGTCTGCATAGAAAAGAAAGAGAAGCGCGATGACACAACGCTTGTAATTAATTGCAAAATATGAAGCAATTATTTATTTACTCAAAAATTAGTTGAGTAATCGAAAATAAAAATCAACCAAGTTCTGCATACAAATAAGACGTTCTTGTTATTAATAAAATACCAACCGTACATTGATATTTAATACAGATATTTTGGATTGAAACTCGAAAGTAAAGGGTTAGTTTACCATTCATTTGTATGGATTTTTTTTCTAAACGTGTTTTGGTTACAACTAAGTTCTGAGAAATATGTTCAAGACAACATATATTTTTTCTGCTACCACAAACTATATACAATTGGCAATTTTTTGTTTTTAAGACAAGCCTTCTTTTATCATTATTTTGCTTCTTGTCAGCGTCTTAATAATCAGTTGTTAGCTTTGTTTTAATATAAACTGCCATCGAGTCCCCACCACGTCTGCAGAGTTTCCCTAGCTAATTTAATCCTGTATATACAAAAGTCTAAAAAGTTAGTAAAGAACATTTTCGAAATGTCTTAAAAACAGATAAGTAACTGAAAATCTCTGTTCCTATGGAAAATTTAAAATCGGTCTAATTTGGCTGTAACACTATTTTTCGAAAATGTTTTTTCCTACCTTTTTGGCCTTTTGTATCCCGCTTATGCGTATGAAGTTTCATTAAAATCGGTTCAGTCATTTCGAAAAACAAGGGCTTGAAAGTTTGTATGAAATACTGTAAGGTGTAAACGCTCTTAAGACAAACTACTATTCAAATGTTTCTAGTTTATAAAAAAGAAAATGGGTAGGTAACGATAACGAATAGATGGCGTGGTGTGAGCGAATAGCCAGCCCTACGCTTAAAGTAGGGCTGGCTATTCGCTCACACCGCGCCATTTTTCTTACTTTTAGCATTTTTATACCCGTTGCGTCGTAACATCTAAAGCTAAACGAAAGGTCCGATTCTAATAATTTAAAGAGGAATTTACTTGCACATAATCAACCTTGAATAAGAAACTATTTATTTAATATTTAAAAAGATCAATAAATCATGATACGAATGTCATTCATCTGATCTTTCGATTCTACCCGTGTTTTGATCAGGGACCGTACAACCCCGGTTAAGAGTTAAGCCTTTCGAAGGGGTAACCCATTCAATGGGTGACCTTTATCATGATGTAACCCATTAAAAGGGTTTTATACTAGAAACCCATTGAAAGGGTTACTTGAAACCCAGTAACATGAAAAAATCATAATATTATGTTATTTCGATATCCACCCAGCACGCGTAGCATGATCAATTCTATCTCTATTCTACCCAGGGACCATTTTGGTTACCATTTTAGAAAAACCCTATCGAAAAGGGTTTTCGATAGGGTTTTTCTAAGCAGTTAATCAAAAACCCATACGGTGTGGGTAATTTTGAATGGCTTAAATTAAGCCCTTCAAAAGGGTTACCCACACCATATGGGTTTTTATCGAAAACCCTTTCAATGGGTTACCAAAATTTAATTTAAGCCGTTTAATTTAAGCGTTATGGATGACCCATATCGCATGGGTTTTTGTTTAACCGCTTAGAAAACCCCAATCGAAAACGCTTTCAATGGGTAACCAAAATGGTCCCTGGTTTTGATCGACTAATTTGAACAAAAAATGGGTATTGTGACTTAACTATATTTGGATTATTCGTGCATTAGGAATAAAATGGTTCCATCTAACAATTTGAGCATAATTTATAACATGTAAATAAATTCTATTTGCTCCAAATTGTATTTATTTCAAACACCCAGTGCCATCTGTTGCATAATTTTTAAACTGGCGGCCTACAGTAAAGGTTCTAAGTGAAACCCAAATAAAAGTTTTTTTGCGGTTTTCTC
Organism: Tiliacea aurago; assembly: GCA_948098905.1. NCBI lineage: Eukaryota > Metazoa > Arthropoda > Insecta > Lepidoptera > Noctuidae > Tiliacea > Tiliacea aurago. The sequence goes on from OX402590.1 coordinate 12,540,616, forward strand.
GAAATGTATGTTGGAGTGATGCAATCATTTTATTCCAAAACCACGTATTGTAGTCTCGCGGACTTTTTTGTGGGATGAGTACTATAAACATGTAGGACGGACATTATTTTACGTATCATCAATACTTTTCGCAGCGCACGCCAAATAATGACTTCTAAAGGAACATTTTTGATACCTTTGATTAAATACATTATTAATTTCCGTAGGGATCCGCTGATAATGTAGCTTTCTATAATATATGTGAAAGAATTTTGAAAATCAATTACTTAAGTAGTCTTTGAGTTTATCCATTACAAACAAAAAATCAAATCTTTTCTCTATAAATTATTAGTATTAGTATAGACAATGGTACGACTCTGCCCCCCTTATTACAAAACAAGGTTTATCTTCAGACCCAGGTTTAAAACATGCAGCCATTATTGAATTTCGAACTTTATTCTGGCTATGGTAAAGTTCCTAAACATAAAACTGACAACTTAGTACCGAACTAAGTTTCAGTTTTGTATAAAGAACGGTATTTCAATCACAGTAACGTTCTTATTACAAAAACTGGCTCCATGGTTTAAGCCATGTCAAAATATAGACCTTGTTTTGTAATAAGGCGGTGCCAGTCTAGTAAAGTGGACCCAATTAATGACAATCATTCAACTTTTGAATATTTAATATGTATCATATAAATTAAGTAACACTGCTTTGTAACATAATAAAACAAATTAGTAATACAATACTCGTTTCTGTTTTCAGATGTGCAGCGAAAACATGCCAAGATAAATTTAGAAGGTATTAGTTTAGGAGCATCTATAATTTATTTTTCTAATGGTGCGCAATGTGAGCTGTGGAATTGTGTATGAAATGTATATTACTTTAGTAAACACCCTATAGCAGCGTTGGTTTGCTGGACAATATTTAGGGTGCTGTACTGTAGTCAATCATGTTAAATTTATTACAAAATATCGTATCTACATTATAATTATGTATACAGTGGTTTCAAAATGTGCACAATAAATCCTATGAATTGTGTTAGTTTTTGGTAATTGAAATTTATATTGTAATTGTAAAAAAATATTGTAACTGAAATGTAATGTAATCGTAAATAATCATGACTTTAATAACATACAGAGTGAGAATTTTGCTTTAGCTTCTAAAGTTATCGTCGTACTTCGATACTTATTTTATAGTCGTAATGTGTAATAAAATAATAATGACACCCGCCATAACAAGAGGATATACCTAGTTATTATTATAATAAGTGTTGAAAAATACCCTTTACCTTTACTCCAAAAGCTACACCTTTGCGGTACTATCCACACATAACAGAGAAAAAAGGGTTGCATTAAATGCTTGTCAATAGTCATACTTTACATTGTGTTTAGGTACTATTTTACACTTGAGAGCTTGCATCGAATTCGAAATACTGGGAGCCGCCTAAACGCGTGATCGTAAATACGCAACTTGTTAAGACCGTTTACACCTTAATAGCATTTCAAAATGTTCTTTACCAACTTTTTAGACCTTTGTATTCTACTTCTGCGTATGAAGTTTCATTAAAATCGGCTCAGACCAGACATTTCGAAAATCATTAAGGGCTTGAAAGTTTGTTTGAAATGCTGTAAGGTGTAAACGCTCTTAAGCGTTCGGGATATTTTAGTGGCATGTTGCATCGCATGTTTCTCGTCCCTGAGGTGACATTTAGACCCCGGATCTGGAAGGATCTCGGCCTGATATTTGTGGATAAATCCTCTATACCTAATAATAATAAAATATTGTCATTCAGAGGTCCTAACTAACGGTTTTTACTTACCTACTAGAAATAATCTTAATTTAAGAGTTTTCTTTTTTAATAAATCGTGTTGTTTGGTCCAAAATAAATTATAATATCATCTACATCACGCCCTTATTCTGCGAAATGGCGGGGCAGAAGTTTGAAAAACACCCACATTTCGCCGGTTATGTTCCAACTACATTATAAGTAATTAACAATCGTGAATGTCTTTTAAATAGAACTTTTAAAAATTACTTTCCGAGATGAAGATAATTTTAAGGATCACGAAACAGCGATACAACTTCCAGTTTTGTTAGTCAACAGAGCAATGCATGTCGTCCGCAACAGTCACTGTCAAATCGTATTCCATGGAAATTATCTAGGTAACTAAGGGTGCGTTTGCACTGAAGCGGAGTCGAGCGGAGTGAAACGGAGATGTCCATGAACATGAACTGACCAATAACAAACTAGACAAGAGACGTGATGTGGATTTGAACCATTAGGTATGACTGGTCGATTCCTACACGTTTCCTCTCCGCTCCTCTCTGCCCGTGCAAACACCCCCGAATACAGAGTTCTATGTTATTGATTTGTCAGAAAATAGGGTGTTTGGCGAGACTTATTTATTTACTATGGCTAAATGAAAAATTATGTTTAATTTTAAAGATGGATAAAGAAGACTATACATAATAAGTACCTATTTACAATTAAGTGATGATCACAAAATAAAAAAGCCATACGCCATACGGTTTATGTACGTATTTCAAGCAAGATTTATTTGTCGTTAACGCCTGGAGACACACTGAAGGGTGTGGAGTTGCTATGACCACAAAGTATCTAGATACCCAAACCTAGCTTCATAAAATCTCGCTAGGTAAACTAAAACAGTGCTGTGTAGTTACATTGAACAAAAATATACCCAGTCTGAAGCTTTCCTGTAGTAATGGCAATTAATGCGATTTCGAATAAATTTAATTAGCATGTGAATTCTTGTGTATTACATGCTAAATGCTAATATTACGATAATTGATGATAATGAAGTATGTGAATTTTGTTAATATGCGAATTAAAGAGCGCGAATACGTAAACTAAACTAACACTATCACTTGCCAAACCGTACTGAACTTTGACTCAAAACGACGCGCGCCACACAAATTATTATTAAACAATCACAAGCATTCATTCAATATAAAACCCTAAGTACGCGCAAATCAAAGATAATAAGATAACAATTGCTTAACCCATCCTTCGCAAGTCGCAGCACCTGCTAATAAATTTCACTCGCGAACTCACGGTCACGTGAAACTGATAGTTTTAGTATTCCCAACTTTCCGTGGGTACGGAGAGCGCACGCTACCGCTGCGTGCGTCGACGCTCTGACGCTTCGCACTTCACAGAATTTCGCAACTACTTTTCATTTGCTAAATGCTTGCGATTGCTAGCAATAAATGCGAATGCTAATTAATCCATCACTATTTCCTAGCAGGGCGCGCCGGGGCCCGGGCGTACTTCTTGACAAAAACAGGTCAATATTCGACACAAGTGAAGTGTCGAGCGATTTCGAGGGATGTACGATGCGTCTATTAGGGCAAGATTTACATACCAGACAGACCGCCATCGCCAGGTCATATTCGTATGAAACGCTAGCTCACATTCACTTAGACGAATATGAACATTATGCGCAATTTAATATTTGTATGGATCACTTACTTTTCTTTGTACAAAAAAGATGTATACACGGACTTAGGATCTTTGTTCCATAATTAAAATACAATTAAAGATTTAAATATTTGGCTATAATTAAGTTTCCAATGTGTAACATGTCATGTAAGTATGTAACAAATAAATTATTTTTTGTCCGTGTATACATCTTTTTGGGGCTGACTGTACCTACCTAGATGTGATGAGTTGCACCTGACCCCGTTTGATATTGTTTCGGGATTCGCCAAGAAAGGTATGGTCGATACTTACCTATTGTCAAACACCCTATTGAATACATTTAGAAATATTGCCATAATAATAAGCCTTAGATATGTAGGTATTGAGTACCTACACTACCTACCTATAGCAAGATGACCAGGATGTTCTATTTCTAAGTGATACCGGTCGATAGTGAATACATACGGGCGATTACTTGTTATTTTTGATGTAGAAATAACATTGTTCTAACATAACGTAGGTATTATAATAGTGAAAATGTAGGTACTAACTACGTCTTGGTAAATGAAAGGGATGTCTTTAGTAGCCATAGCATTTTTGCACCTGTATGTTTTCTCAATGTTGATATTACATATTTTTATTTTATTTTATAGTGTTATTTCTTATTGTCTTACTTTTATAAGACACTAATTTGCTTTTTCGGCTGTCACGAATAAAAATGATTGTATTATGAATGTGTTTTATATGGCAATATCTCTCGCATAAGTTCATCTTAGCTAGAACAATTTTACTTTCGTGCAGGCCACGGCCTGGATATTTCCTTTGATTAATACAATGTGGAGACGAAAATAAATGAAAACACTGACAATACTAAACTAATGCATAATACTTAAAAATCCTAACATCGAAATTGAAAAGGTGAAAGAAAAACGAAATAGTAGTGATGGGATTTGCTAATCTTTGACTACCTAAACCTATGCCGCCTTACCTATTACAAAACAAGTTTTATATTTTGACATGGCTTAAACCATGGAGCCAGTTTTTGTAATAAGAACGTAACAGTGATTCAAATACCGTTCTTTATACAAAACTGAAAACTTAGTTCGGTAGTAAGTAGTCAGTTTTGTGTTTAGGAACTTTACAATAGTCGGAATAAAGTTTGAAATTCAATAATGGCTCCATGTTTTAAACCTGGGTCTGAAGATAAACCTTGTTTTGTAGTATGGGGGATGGTGACTAAACGATTGGAAATGTTTGGTTGAAATGTTGTATGCAGACTATGCAATAGATATGCGAAGTTTAATTTATTGTCGTCACCATGTATCATAATATTAATAAATCTTCTACTTATAAAAAATAAAAACCGGCGAAGTGCGTGTCAGATTACGCACAATTAAGGGTGCCGTAGTTGGGATGAATCAGTCCCAAAAACAAACTTAACATTTGAAAAACATGTTCTCCCATACATCGATATACGCCACGGTCCATTTTCCAACTGCAAATTTAAGTTTATAATCGCATTTGTTTTTCATGTGATAAAACTACAAATTAACGATTTTCGGACTTTTTCTTTTACTTGTGCTGTGAGACCTTGCTTCTTGCCAAATTTTATGATTTTAGGACAACGGGAAGTATCCTTAAAGGTTTTGATTTATTTGCAAGTAAGTATCAAAATATGTCGCATTTAGGGTTGCGTATTATTAATGTGCAAGAATTTCCGTTACTCATGAAGTCCTAGTACTTTAAATAACTTGTCTTGCATATTTGAGACATTCGCTGATTACGGAAAAATCGTCGTACCTATTTTTTTACTGCGCTGACCTAGAAGCTTGATTCTTTAATAGAGCTCCAAGGGACCGTAGACCTACGTAATTGATATTAATATCAACTTGATACCTTCACGCGTTCCTGAGAAAAAGGGTCTGGACAGACTGACAGACAGACGGACAACGAACCTATACCTATGGGTTCCGTTATTTCCTTTTGATGTACGGAACCCTACAAATGAAATTAAATTCGTTGGTAAGCGCATCACTTGAGAACCGCTGCACCGATTTGGGTATATTTTGTTTTAAAATGTTCGTAACAGTCTGAAATTCTGAATAAGATGTTTAGGTGAAAATAAATTGGAAAAGTTGACTGGAAATTCGGGAAAACCAGAAAAAGCTTTTTTATATGGGTCCGGACCCGTGCTTCACCTATAGGGGACCTTTATGGTCCCGTGCTCCAACTGATGACGTTATTGTACAGTGATGCAGTAAATTGTTTTCCCTGTATTGGGTCCGGATTTATGGGACTTATGAATTTTACAGAAACTCTGTCGGGTAGTACTTACTCGTATTATTACCATTCCTTTGAGGGGTGTCACTGTCATCCTTTTTAGCAACACATTGTCTAGCCCCATAGCTGTTTGGAATACAACTCCGCGTCTAATTAAAATTGCGTGGCGGCTGTGTTCTTCCTTATTTTACGAGTGTACGAGCAGATTGTCGACGAAACAGAATACGTTGTCGTCTAGTCCTCGTAGAACCTCGTGCATGAAACGTTGAAATGTTTGGTCGGAGTTTCTTAGACCGAACGTCATGCAGGGTGAATTCGAATAGTCCGAAAGGTGTTATTATCGCTGTTTTTTGAGCATCTTGTTGTGTGATAGGTTCCTATTGTGTAAACAGTAACTAATAAAACACTAAAGAATGCTTTATGCGTCCTGACTTAATAAAAGAAACTGACGAAGGTGTAAAAGACTGACTGTAGGTAGATACCTATGCGGGTCCATTATAGAGTGGTCAACAAAAACTCTAGTGTCAGTGAAGGGAAGGGGGACATGGGAGCCGAAAAATTGGTTGATAGGTGTTATACAACCCGATCACACAGGCCGAACATCCGCTGCGGCCGCCGAGTTTACGCGGCGGATTATCTTCGATGTTTTCCTAGCGTCTTGACACCGTGAAGTCAAACCTCGCTGCCCACAAAGATTTTAATCGCTAATGCTACGGCTACATTGCCGTGACAACGCGAACTACACTTCGCGCGACCTCTCCTCTCGCACACCGCTCGACGTCTCGCTCACTGTACAACAGAGACCGCGCGAACGTGCGAAAGTAAAAAAAATGTTAACACAGGAAGATGCCGTTAAAGACTGAAATTTTGAATGTGATGTGTAATGAACTGATAACTTTCGTGTACTGAATAATGACATCTCATCACTTTTCCAACAAATTATTGTTTGATACTTAATCATTATTAAAATAAAATTGTAATTGAAAAATCGTCAATGAAACCAGAGTTGTCAAATAAAAAAATTCATATAACGTGATTTAAAAAAATATATAATTTCGGATTTAAGTATTCAAAGAATCATAACAAAGCATTCAATTTGTAAGTTGCACTCCAAAGCCATTTCACAGTTGCACTAAAAAATGGCACCCACAACACAAGGTACCTACGTTTTCTCATCTGACCCCTTAGTTTATATTTTCATCAAATAGGTACTTTTGGAACAGCATAATATACTAAAATAATGACCTTATAGCGTTTGTAACTTTATAGGTACTTACCTAAAAAAACAAAAATATAGTACCTACACTAACGTACCTCAAAGTCACATTTAGGTACGTTTTGTAATATATTTAAAAACGTATTATGTGAATTACGTTTTTAAACCCATTATACATTACTAAAATTACGTTTCAGAAACCATCAATAAAACAGTTATGAACATGTTCAGAGTTGATTGATTACAGATATTTTCTAATAAACCATTATAAATTCTTGATAGTGCGGACAAATTATTATATTGTGACTCAACGCCACCAGCGGGGGTCATCCATGAATAAAATAGTGAATTTCAACCAAGAATAACAACGATTTAAAGATAGATGAAAAATCTAAAAAAAATATATGTAAGAGTTTGATATAAATGTTCTTCATTTTCATCAACCAGAATTTAAAAAAAATGCGTAGTTAACGAGAATATTAAAACTTTGTAAAGGTCTATTCTTGAAATGAATCTCGTTATAAATAAGTGAATACTATATCTGGCTAAACAATTTTTTATTGTATAGCAGATAATCATATATTCTTTATTTTCATCTAGTCGTTTTTTATTTTATTGTATATTACGTGAAAAAGTTAAAACAATGTATATTTGTACGCGAACGCAAGCGGCAGGTCCGTGCGCGGGCGACGGGCGGCAGTCGGCTCACAGCCTTCACACGGGGAACTTTAGTATTAGCAAGGACCGGTAGATGGCAAATTTAACGTAAATACAGAGAAGGACCGGAAAGGTCGGTGGGGTAAGAAACTGTTCGATGCTCGAGCTCACTGAGACTATGGACGCTGTCCGCTCAATAAATCATTTTTTTTTAGCAGGGACATAAAATGTTGCCGGCCGACTCCTCAGGCTTTGGCTCATTTACAGGGATTGGCTTTACGCTTCCGGGTCCGTCTAGCGAAGGGGAGGGTTATTCCGTTTATTCACCCTAAAACAGCAGGTGGATACTCAGAAATGCGTGTTCATCTATCCACCTCGGACGTGGTGAATAAATGGAATTCATATATTATTTTTCTTCCGATTTTCTCCCACGGCTGTGTACAGTCATTAGAGAACAACATGATAGAAACTGGCCCTAGACACTTCGTAGACATTAGCATAGGTACCTATAAAAATACATAAATACCTACGTCCAAATTTACTCAAAGGAAACATTGTTTGCCTCACCCGGATATCGAACCAACACAAATGCAAAAAAATAAAACTTTTATTTTAAATTCCAAAAAAAAAATACTTTAATTCAGACCTTGATCCTTATAATGTTAGTAATACACAAAACTTATGCTATGTTAGTAACAAATGCAACTCAAATGTTTAATTCAAATACTTGTTGCACTCACTTGACGCACCGGGTACATGCACCCAATGCGCCATAATGGTGCAACACGGCTTATCACTGATGACCTTCAGAATGTCGTTGACGCGCATCATGGACGCAATCCTTTTTCGCAGGATGGTACTGAAACCATCAGTATGTGCTTCTGCAAACATCCCTGATGCACTGCAGTAACGTGGAAGCCCCAACAACATTCTGAAGGCATTATTATATTGAACTCTGAGGGCGTTATATGCCCTTTGCGTATAACGAACCCACAGAGTGCACGTGTACAAGGATTGGCAAAACGCATTAAAAAGAGTTATTTTTGCTGTACAACGTGTACAACGAACCAACGCGGGCCAACATATTGCATCGGACAGCCAACGCCCTCCGTTCTCTTTCCATGTCAGCGTCATCTTTCAAGTCCTCAGTAACTATGTGCCCTAAGTACTTAAAATCTGACACCCTTTCAAGAGCCACACCTTTTAACATAACCGGTGGTATAAGTGCTGTTTTTTTACGTTTTACCCTAAACAGAAGTAGTTTGCTTTTCTGCACGCTAATGACACGATCAACCATAAATCAAATCATAATCTTCCTTCAATTTAAGAGAGATTATTTTTATCCCTACGTAACTACGTATGATTGACCCAATGTATAAAAATACAGGTGTTATTTTTTGCCATCCGGACCACGATGTTGAATTTGCAAAATGTTGAATCCTAAATGTTGAATTTGCAAAATGTTGAATACCAAAATGTTGACCATATGGGATAGGTTAGGTTAGAACTGTGACAAAACGCGCGTGAGCCGAGCGAGCGCAGCGAGCGGTTACGCGGCAGCGGCCGGCGAGCGCTACATCCAAGTTGGTCGCAGTTACTTGGCTATTGAGTGAGAATTATATTTTTGTACTTTCCAAATTCAACATTTTGGTATTCAACATTTTCAAATTCAACATTGTAGTCCAGAAGGATTTTTTGCATATGTGTCATTTAAATTGCTGGTTCAGGCAAGCGATTTTTCAAAAATGCTGGAATTCGGTTTTACTTACTTTTGAAAAAATCGGATGTTTCTTTTGAGTTAAAATTGGTAGCATCAATATTAAGGGCATTTCTCCGCCGGGCCCACTTCAACTTTCCACCCAGTTTACACAAAATTGAAGATTAAAACCAGGGACCATTTTGGTTACCCATTGAAAGGTTTTTTCTAAGCTTTTTAAAAAAACCCATACGATATGGGTAACCCTTTTGAACGGCTTAAATAAAATTTTGGTTACCCGTTGAAAGGGTTTTCGATAAAAACCCATACGGTGTGGGTAACCCTTTTGAACGGCTTAGTTTAAGCCATTCAAAATTACCCACACCGTATGGGTTTTTGATTAACTGCTTAGAAAAACCCTATCGTAAACCCTTTCCATTGAAAGGATTTGCGATAGGGTTTTTCTAAAATGGTCCCTGGGTAGAATAGAGATAGAATTGGTCATGTCACTGGGTTTCAAGTAGGTATAGAACCCATTGAATGGGTTATCATGTAACCCTTTCACTGGGTTTTAGGTATATAACCCATTCAATGGGTTATATACTTAACCCTTTCATTGGGTTTCTAGTATAAAACCCATTCAATGGGTTACCTTTATCATGATGTAACATCATGATAAAGGTAACCCATAGAATAGGTTACCCCTTCGAAATGCTTAACTCTTAACCGGGGTTGTACGGTCCCTGATTAAAACACATCTATTATGAAGATTCGGATTCTGGGTCAACAACTGCTGGCATAACTTCTTGGATCTTTTTGGCCTCTTGGTTAGTTGATATTTCATCCAACAATGTTGTATTATAATTTGTTTCAAGTTCCTCATTACTTTCTATTGGGCTTATAATATTTGAATGCTTGCTCCTTTTAAATATAAGCTAGAAAAAAATATAAATCAGTATAAGTATTTATCATATCAGTTTATACCTGTATGCAGGGTCAAATTAAATTAGGGAAATTCAACAGACGTGATGGGTTTCGATAACTTCTTCTACATAATATATATATAAAAAAACATGTTCGTAAGACTCTCGTACAGACGTGTACGAGAGTCTTACGAACATGTTCTATGTTGATGTTCGGGGTTTCTATCTTGGGCTGTCCCAAGATATAAACCCCGCTATGCGCTAAATATAGAAACTTGAATTTTGGACACATTCTAACGAAGGAAGGATTTTGCAAAAAATCAATCCAAAAGGGGGGAATTCGTCTTGAAAAATCTTAAATATTGGCTTTATAAACTTGAAACATGGCATTAATTAAAAAAGTTAGGCATCATTCGTTTTACAAAAAACAACCAATAGGGGTTGAGGAGGTGTTAAAGTTCGTATGGGAAAATCCACAGAACATAAAAACAGAAAATTTCAAAGGTCCCGTGCACGAAATCGACTCATTTTGATCAATTTTGTTCATTGTTTGTGAGAAAAAGAATTTACAGAATTATTTGTGATTTGTGAAGTCGAATTCTTTGTTTTGCATGTGGCGGATAGGAGTTTTTTCAAATAAATTAAGAATTCCAAATTACAAAATGCGCAAGAGGTTTTCCAAAAAATGACGCGAGGCGTTTAATATTTTTTTACAATAAACTAATTTCGAGTTTGAACATAAAAAAATGTTGAAAAAAACCCAAGTATATTTTTTTTAAACCCAGCCAAAGCAATTTAAAAATCACACACTGGGCTTCAGCTATCCTTGAGATATAATCAAAATTTTATTTTATGAATTTGCAATATCTTCAATAAATGTAAATCAAAGGCGGAATAAACTATATTTTCGAGAGCGCAAAAGTGATAAAACTATACAAGGGGTATACTCCGAAGATAAATCTGAAGTATCGGCCGAATGTTCGGCCGTTGCTTGACTACAGCTAACTATGGCTGACAACGGCGAAAGAAAAAAAAAATAACGACAGTCAAAGAGATAAGCCAAAGTCAAAAATGTGACTTAAGTCGGGTAAGGATTCAAAGTCAAAAAAGGAAACTATGGAAGTTATAAAATGGCCGAACTTTCGGCCGATACTTCGTACTAACGCTTCGGAGTAGACCCCCTGATTACAGCTGACTACGGCGAAAGAAAAAAATAACCACGGCCAGAGAGATAAGTCAAAGTAAAAAACGAGACTTGGGACGTCAAGAAACCGCCGAACATCGGCCGATACTTCGGATTGTCGCTTCGGAGTAGGCCCCCTGGTGCTATGACTGACACGAATGGTTAAGCACCACGAAAACTGTACCTACTTTTATAGTTACACAGACGATGTAATTGACGAAAAAGGTTTTTTTTCGTGCACGGCCGCAGCCTTAACGAGCGGTCCGATAAATTTGAAACAGCATTACATAATCTTTATAATAAATAATAATTACGTGATTCTGGATTGTTAAAAAATAAACCCCTGAGTGAAAAGGGGTACCTAATCAAGTTTTTAGGAGATGATTTTACTGCTTGCTTCGATTAACTCGAAAGTCTGCCTAAATAATTATACAGTCAAACATATTAGACGATTTTTGAAAAATCATTCCTGTCTGGGTGAAAAGCGTACGAAAAATTACATTCCTTTGATTTAGAAACTTGGTATAAGTACATAAATACTTATCTATTATTAAAGACCGTAATGACTAATTTTCCGAAACTTAAAAGTTCGTAGGGGAAAGTATAAAATCCGCGTGCTTATGAAAGTATATACGGTACTTACAACAAAAATAACTATTTTATAAATCCTTGTCTTTTTTTGTTATAAATTTTTTGATAAAATAGGATCAAAGGTTGGTGTTGGTAAAACTGTAACATGCCAAACTTGGTTTTTAATATAGCGGATACAAAACCAATGCATAAACCTATGATAGGAAAAACTGATTTACTGATATATCAGCGTACAGCTGAAACTAGTGACTAGGAACATGAAATTTTGCATAAGGCTTCCTTCTGCAATGTAAGCAAGCACTAAGAAGGGGTTTTTGGAAATTCAATCTTTATGGGGGTGAAAAGGGGGATACAAACATTTCTATAATCTATAAACTTGAAACTTGTCCCAAATACTTATCTCAAGTAAAATATAAAAATCATGAATTTTCTGAATTGTAAAAAACATTGAAAATCTTAGGAAAGTTCCCAGTTTTTTTAATGAGATTCTTCTGATAGCCTCTCTGTAGTACTTATCATAACATTTGATTTCGGTTAGAGGGTCATCTTAGAGTCTAATGCCCGTTTTCACCGACATCCCCTAAGTTTAAGAGATCCCCTAAGAAGGGTTAGGGGGCTGTTAGAAGGTCGTTTCCGTTTCACCAACAGTAAGGGGTCAGTTAAATGTTAAAAGGTGCCCTAAATTTAGGTGGTCGAAATGTGGGCTCATAAACCGGCACATACGTAAGTGATCTTTTAAGACATGAAGATAGATAGAGATTTATTTGAATTTCTTGAAGATTTAGAAACTGTTTCTACTATATTCGACGTAACTATCAGCCGTAGACCAAAAATATATCGGAAACGACCAAACTACTTACTTCGAAAGTTTTGATGACACTGACTTTTTTCGGAGATGTAGATTAGGCAAATCTTCAGTGAGTATTTAACATATTAAAGTTTTTCTATCGTTCCCACGTTCATGGGCTTAATTTTTTTTAGTTTTTTTTTTATGGGATACTCATAAAAAAAAAACAAAAAAAAATTAAGCCCATGAGTGGTATTTTTTCTTAGTCGACGATACCTACTTACGTCGATACCTAACTAACAATGTAAACCTTAAGTACCTACACTTGTGAACCTCTGTTCTTAATGAATTCGCATAATTAAAATTCCATATAAATAACATTTTTTATTTTATTTCAGAAATAATTCTATATCTCCGATAAATCAGTTAAAATATCACAAAAAGTTGGTAAAATAACACACAACCCACAAGTTACAACAAACAATGAAACAAACAATCAAATATCACGTCAGTAATTCACAAAGTAAAGAACAGTCAAATACAAATAAGACCACAGATACCACTGGACGTTTCGTAATATAATTAAGCAAGAAAATATGAAATTAGTTAAAAATATGAATGAAATCATATTTATTATTGCTATCAAAACATAATTCATTAATAGCTGAATCCATATGTAATATACTTTAGAGAATTTCACAAAAAACTATCTTGTTTCAAAGTATTGATAAGTTCAAAGACGAATCAGTCACTATTATCGAAAACAAAACGTCACTTAACTATTTGTCCCATAGTTATGTGATAAAATTGATGGTGAAACGAAATTTAATTTAGGGGCTAGTTTGGGGGAGCTTTTAAGCTAAAGGTCCCATACGTAGGTGGTAGTATAGGGGATGTCGGTGAAAACGGGCATGAGAGTCCATCCATCCATTTCTTGTGATGGATGTTACCATTTAAGTACCACGTTAAATCATCTCTGGATGTTCACATATAATGTGAAATGATCTTTCAAGGAAGAATGGCAGTTCTGCCAATACAGTCTATGAAAAAAAAAGGAATAGACTGCTAGGAGACCTTTGCCAAGCAGTGTCAAGTCAAGACTCAAGATCAAGACACAGGCTGACAGTATCATTAAGTAACTAGTAACTGCTATGAATGACCTTTTGGTCAGTGGTTCGTCTTGGTTTTTCGTCTCAGTGAAAATGCAAAGTACCAACTGATAGAAAATGTAAAAAATATTTCTGAACTGCTAATAATTAAAAAATCTAAAGAAAAATACCTTATAAAACTGAGGTTTTTCATAAATCCATAATAGTACTATAGAAGTAATGATTACCGTTATGGTAAAAATTAAATAATTAGTGGAATAAGTATAGGCATCCAAGAATATACTGTACCAACAACCGGCGCTAAGATACACCATAGTTTTGTCATTAATGTTTAAATTACTTATTTACTACAAATATTAGGTTAGAAAGATAAGTGAAAATGTTATTGGATGAACGGGATAAACCGAATTCAATTCAACAGAATTACAGAAACCTTGACAGTTGGTTGACACCCTGACACTTGACAGTCATGAGTTAATTTTTTTTAATAATACTTTAATGGCCTGGTTGCTGGGACCTTTTAGCCAAGTCTGTATTTAGTTACAAAACTTGTTTAATATTGATGAAATGAATTATATGCAATGCATGATGATGATATCCCCGCCCACTCCCCTTGAGTTTCAGTAAAGATGTGGCACTTTACTGAGACCTTACGCGGACTTCTTGAGAGAACTTGAAGCGAAGTTGCCGTTTTGTTTCATTTGCCTACACTAATGCACGTTCACAAACACTTAATGGTTAATAATCCACCATTATTACGCATTAATATTCGGCTAAACACAAATTTTGGTTAATTAAACAAACTGCTGAACATGACGCTTCAATTTCCCGCCAAGAAGTCCTCATGAGTTCATGACTCATATCTCAGACCACAGAGTACGTATACTCAGAGAGTAGCAAACAGTCATAGACTGGCTAGGCTTGTAGAAAAAATATCGATGTATCAATATATTGATATTTTTCGGAGTTATATTATATTATTTCGATTTATGGTTATAAAATATCAAGTATCGAATCATACGTATCAAATACGATATAATTCCAATAGCAACACTGTTGTCCCCACTTAACTTACTACAACCGCTAGAATTCAGAACCGTAAAAAATTCATTAAACTTATTTTTATCAATGTTTTAGATTTTACATCAGAAATGATGTTTCTAGTGTGGAATTTCTGTGAATAAAACACAATACAATTTCGTAAGTTCATACACTTTTTAGAAAATTTCACCGCTATATCGTTTTTTTCCGATATAAGTATCGAAATCGATATCAATTTTTTTTTTTAATATCGATTACTTTTCTGCTGTTTTGCGGGCACATCGATCTTCTATCCAGATGTTATTGCCTGCAAAATTACAGCAAATCTTTTAAATCGGTCTTCATCCAAACCGGTTATAGCTGCAGTTTTATTGGGAGACTCAAAAAACTTTCTTGCGGTATTCCCGTCATCGGTGATTCCCCAGCTATACTATATCAATCAACAGACTGAGCTCATCTTTGGATTTACTTTGAATGCATTTTTTCTTGTCACATTTCTTTGTGCTCATCACTCCTCGCTGCCCACCATTTGAAGTAAGTTTGAAGTCGAGCCTGTACGCAATGTGTAACAGACATTCCATGCAATTTAAACGGGGATGACAAGCCAAATTCGTACATGTCGTCTTTGATGTTACAGCATCTAAGTGGTTCATTTCTAGAGGTTTTGCTAAGCACAGGTAGCACGATGCATTTGATCTGGCTTCAGAAAGGTACCTATGTGCAGACTTTTTTCGTCAAGTCAACGACAACTGCTTCGCTCTACAATACAATATACAACATTAGTTTTTGTTTATACTAAACCCGAAAAGGGGTCATTGTACTCATCATTTTGAACATTTTTTCTATAGGACCAACCTTGAAATCGCGAAAAAAAAAACCAGCTGTTCCCTACATTTGTGTTCACTTACATCGACAAAATGTATGGAACAGCTGATTTTTATTTCGCGATTACAAGGTTGGCTTTGAGCCTTCTAATAAGGCCCATTGTGAGCTGACGCTCACAACGCCACACGGTGGGCTGAAAATCGGCTTTCATAGACTTAGGGATTTCAATTTGCAAGTGCCGGATTTTTTGCCGGATATCGCCATAAAAATTTGTATGAAGCTAGTATGAAAATGTAAATTATCTCGTAAACAGCAAGGAAAACCGTAATATCCTTACAGGTGGTTAAAGTCCTAATTATTTATGATTTTTTGACATATTATGTCTTAAAACGGTTATAGCTGCTATTTTTTTTTTAAATCGTCAAAATATATTTATTTATTTTTACATAGCAAACGGTTCCTTTTTACCTGACTTCCAAAAAGGAGGAGGTTATATGTTCGGCTGTTTTTTTTTTATGTTTGTTCACCGATTTCTCCGTCAAATATGGACCGATTTAAAAAAATATTTTTTTGTTTGAAAGGGTATGCTTCTGAGGTGGTTTTATTGCCACAAAATCAGAATCTGATGAGCGGATCTCATGGAAATCGAAGGAAACCCTCGAATTTTATAGGCAAACCTATAGCGATTTGGGTATTTTTTATAGTAACTAGTGCATTTGCTCCCGAAAATCACCATTTGGTGAAGTGGAACTGATGATGGAGACCACAGATGGCCACCGGAAGAACATATTAATAAGTATTTAACGGGTTGTGATTCGATTAGGTACTTTAATATGGTTGCTAAGCAATTTATGCTCGTCACAATGCATAAATGGTGAGTGGCAGTTCTCCTGGTTCTTACCAGGAGAACTCTTCAACAATTAACGTCCCAGCATCGGGAAAAGCAATATTTTGTAAAAGGTGATGAGCAGTTGAGTTTAAACAGACCCACTAAAAAGAGAAAACTAAAAAAGTTTTTGTAAAAAAAAAAGACCGACTTCCAAAAAAACACTACATAGTGAAAAATAAATTTAATTTCGAAAGTCTGTGGCAAAAAAAAATACAGATCCAAAGACACCGACTTCGAGAATTAACTCGGGTGTCATTTTTGAATATAGTAAGTAATAACTAATAGACGCGTTATCCGGCAAATGCAAATTGAAATTCTTAAGTCTATGAAAGCCGATTTTCAGCCCACCGTGCGCCATTACAGAATAATTATATAATTACAGAATTAATTCATGTATCTAGCGCTAA
Organism: Tiliacea aurago; assembly: GCA_948098905.1. NCBI lineage: Eukaryota > Metazoa > Arthropoda > Insecta > Lepidoptera > Noctuidae > Tiliacea > Tiliacea aurago. Next base: position 12,557,641 of record OX402590.1, read on the forward strand.
GTGCTTTATAATGAAAAAATAAATAAATAGGAACAGAACGCATTCTCTTCTTCGCCTCAACACAGCTCGTTATGGGTTAAAGAAGCCCAATAGGTAACTCGTATTAAAAATATGTCTGCCCGAAAGCTTCTCTATCACAACCAGGGACCGTACAACCCCGCTTTCGAATAACCCAACCCATTCAATGGGTTACCTTTATCATGATGTAACCCATTGAAAGGGTTTTATACTAGAAACCCATTGAAAGGGTTACATGATAACCCATTGAATGGGTTTTATACTTGAAACCCAGTGAAAGGGTTACATGATAACCCAGTGAAAGGGTTACATGATAACCCATTTCAATGGGTTCTATACCTACTTGAAACCCAGTAGCATGAAAAAAACATAATATTATGTTACCTATTTCGATATCCGCCCAGCATGCGTAGCAGGACCAATTCTATCTCTATTCTACCCACGGCCCATTTTAGAAAAACCCTATCAATGGAAAGGGTTTTCGATAGGGTTTTTCTAAGCAGTTAATCAAAAACCCATATGGTGTGGGTAATTTTGAATGGCTTAAATTAAGCCGTTCAAAAGGGTTACCCACACCGTATGGGTTTTTATCGAAAACCCTTTCAATGGGTTACCAAAATTTAATTTAAGCCGTTCTTATGGGTTACCCTTATAGTATGGGTTTTTGTTTAACCGCTTAGAAAAACCCTTTCAATGGGTAACCCAAATGGTCCCCCTGATCACAGCCCCGTAAAAATGTTGTCACGAAAAATTTGTAAACATGCGACTGGGTTCTTACAGTAAGGAATCTATTGGCATGCAGCTTGTCCGTATCTATACTACCTACCTATTACCTACTGCGTTTTTTATTCAGAAATATTATCTGGCTTGGTATAGCACCGTCTAATCTTCATAAGTTACAACTTCCCGCACAAACAATTAAATAAGGAGTTAGAGAGCAGTATCGTCCGTGGAAGCGAGTGGTCTCAGGCCGACCCATGTCGCAGTCGCGCCGCACCTCAGCTTGCCGATGACGCGTGGATTACGCCGCCTTCGCATGCAGACCGCGCGTTTGATCCCCATTATTGGACGGTTTGTTATAAAAGCAAACTGACTTTCTGCATCAAGAGTCAAGACCAAACCATTGATGGACCAAACTTAAATAAGGGTATTTCTAAATAACAAAATTAGATTAATTTTTATCATCATTTACTATATTTTTTACATTATTATTATTTAAATCTTAAATTATTTGTTCTTTTTATTACATATGTTTGTAATAAGAATAAAATGACACCAAATGAAATACCTAACTAAAATCAAAAGATATGCTTACATTTTAATAAAAAAAGAGTAAATAACCAATGTTTGAACATTGCAAGATGAGAATGTAATTAAATGTCTGTATTGGAGTTATTGCCAAATGTAATTGGAGCAACAGGATTAGGTGAGGTTTCAATACTGTTACAAGACCAAAAGTCGGTAAAAATTGTCCAAACAATAACATAATTATTGGTAAATAGTTTTCAGTAATTATCTTTGTGCTCCTAGTAACTGGGTGAATCTCAACATCATTTAGTTTTGCTCTCAGCATGAAGTTCTTATATTTGGTAGGCAGTTAATGTATTCATATTTCAGTTATATTATATGTACATCATTTCAGCCATAGATGACATTTTTTTTGGTATGTGTACCAAAGTTTCAAAATAGCTTGCTAATTCGTCAATGGTGACATCACAGGGTGGATTGAGAGCTTGTTGAGAACAGCTGCCAGATCTACTACTCTGTTGTTTTGGTTCTCTATGCTCCTGTGAGCTTGATACATCATGCTTCCACCATCTACTTACACTGTTTTCATCGGTTACTACATTTTGTACATTAGCACTAGACGATATGGTTAGCTGGTTACAGTTATCAACAAGTGTGCATAAACTTAATGGGTCACATCTCTCAATATCTGTCATATTTTTACTTGTTGATTCTTGGCAGTTCTCCGTATCCAATTTAATAACAGTACCACCTTTTTTTAATATATTCAATACTGGTTCTTTGAGTATCTTACTATGTTTCTTTTTGTAGATTCCAGGTTTTTGTTTTTTTTGAGAGGCACAAGAGCATCTTGACTCTTTAGGAAGGACAGTAATCTTGGAAAAATTCCTTTTCTGCAGTGGGTTTATGAATGGATTTTCATTACTTATATTCTTACTTATTTTTAGTGGTTCTATTTCTAGTCGTCCCATTTCCAATCCTAATAATATGTCTTCTTTATTCATGATTCCAAGTACTGCAACAAAAAATAAGACTAATTGTTTATCCGCTCCAGTTCACTGGGTTATAATAATTATTAGCAACGCTTCTGAACTCCTGATGTTATTTTTCCCTATGTGCAACAGTGCCATTTTACAGATCACTTCTAAATGTTTTCACTTATCAAGCAGAAAAGCAGCAAGCATTAGGCAATAGTAGTAATTTACTGTATTTTTTTAAGTGTTTGCTTAGCTATATAGTATGTATGTAAACAATCTCTAAGGAGAATGGTGTGTTTGATCGTTTGTTTTGAACTACAAGAACGTTTTCTCATTGTTTTGGAATGCCACAACACTATAACCTGCAGAAGATTTATTTAAATATTAAATGAACACTTATAATATTTGTTTTATATCTTTTTCTTCGTACAGCACAAATTATTAGCATTCAATTGAGCATTGGCGTTCTTTGAGAAATGCCTTGTTTATGGAAAACATACCAGTTTCAGTTTCACGACGCTGTTTGATAACACAAGAACAATAATCACTTTCATAACACTATTAGCTAAGTAGGATTTATCAACAGAATGAAATCGTATGTTTTCTTGTTAATAATAAATTGGAAATTTTATTTTGTTTACGTCATGGTCGTCATGTTCTTGTTCATGACCACAGATAGATAATAACACAGATAATATCTACTAGTCACAGATCACAGTCAGATTCATGACATTTGACCAAAGCATTTGACAATTTGCACAGACAGCACCATTGAAGTAGGAATACTATGGAGAGGGCTTATTCTACTACAGGAAGAATAGATAAACAAATATCTATCATAATGACACAGTCAAGTCAAAAAGCGTTTTGTTTCTTTCTAACTCATCAAGAGCCACATATGAAAAAAGAGATATCTAAATGTTTGTCAAAGACTAAATATGGCAAGACTTTTGTGTGACGTCAAAATCTGTTTATGCGTGACCGGTCGCCATTAATGCCAAGTTTTGTGGTAAAAAACTCGGCATGTGCTGTCAAACGGTTGCTTGCTTTCTCTCTTGCACTCGCAGTAACAACCCTATACAAGGCAGCCATTTTAAGTACTCGATTTTTGTAGGTATGGCAAGCCCATAGGTTTATAGGTCAATGGACAGCACAGACTAATGCTAGTACACACGCAGTGGCTTTAGTCACCAGCGACTCGCTAGCGATTTCAAAATATTAGATAGATTTTCCGGAAAAACCCCTCCAATCTTTGTCGCACGCTAAATTGTTACTTACTAGTTGTTAATAATTATTGTGCTAACAATAGTGCTACAAGGATCTAAGACCCTCGGATGACGTTGCCAGGGGCCCCGCTGTTGGTAAACATTTTGTAATTGTTTTGTAAAAAATGCAATTTGACTTGAAATGTATTCAAAAAACAAGATGACGGCGTTGCTTCCTCATAACCAATAGTGAAAACGATTCTTCTTGGCCTTTAGTTGGATATAATTCGTAGATAGGCTTCGTAATCTTTGTTTATTTATATAGTAATAATATAAAAGCAAATCATCGTTTCCTTTTTGCCCCAAAAGTAACTTGATAACTTGGCTTTCCATTACAATGTGGATTTAAAACTTACAAAAATACAGCTGACTCCAACGACTGAATCGTCAAGACTGTCTGGTTGTATAATGGTCTCGGTCTCGGCCCACTGTACACCAGCGGAGACCGAGACATGGGTCTCGGTCTCCTGTCTCTGTCTTGCGTCTCGGTCTCCGGTCTCTGTCGCCGCTGTGCGAACGGCGCGAACCGCCACGTGCCACTTATACACTCACAAAACCAAAAAGTGTTCAGCGCAGCAGCGGTAGCATACATACCCACTTTTCCTTCATTTTTATTTCACTACAAGTAAAAACTATGGCTTGATAAAAAAAAACAAGAAAAAAAGAGACGGCTAGTGTTGTCAATTGCGCGTGAATGTAAGCAAACATTATTCTGGCCACCAATCACCGAATGTTGGCATCACAGACTAACAAATACGTCCCAATTAGGACGTTTTCGAGTCTTCACGATTGCGCGCTCAGTAGCTCACAACATATCTGTTAACATACTTAAATATCATGCTATCCTGCAATAGTCCTACACCAACCGGGGGTTGTCTTGGATGCACTTGCACAGTGCATACAGGGATATTCGTAGATTGGTACTTCATTTCCTTTACATAGACCCCATGGTCTCAAGATATGCGATAAGCTAAAATTAATAATACCAGCCTATTACTCGATTTATTTTTCGCTTGTCAGTTTCCTTTTCAACTATGAAGTTCCCTCGATAGCCTTCCGTGTCCATCATTTCATCAGACACTTGATGATAGTCATTCCCTAACTAGGTCTAAAGTTCTTATCATCAAGATGAATGAAATAAGCAACACAATATAACTGCTGTGAACTGTTGACGAGTTCTATCGATTGTCTTCCATCTCCAAAATCAGATCAACTCCATTGTAATCAGAACTGCCAGTTTCAACAGAATCGGTTCACAAGTTAGTGAAATAATAATCAACCCCTATTTTTTACCCAAGGCGTATTTTATTTTTTAATAAGACGAACGACCAATTTCGTGGTGTGTATACATTAAAAAAAATACGCTTCTACGTGACTACCTCCTTCTTTTTTCGTCTGTAAAAAAATGTTCGACTGTTTTGGTGTGAAACATCTATAGGCGCACGTAAAACCGATTGCTGGCGGGGCCACGCATGCCGTGTGGCGATCGGCCACTATACAGTCTATACGTAGTAGTGTGTAAATGTGTGTGTAGTGCGATGTTTCACATCTGCCAGTCGTCCCATAATCGCTCAATTTTTTTTTTGTAATACTTTATTTTGTATGAGACCCAGCGATGTATCTTTGTCATATTACAGGTCATTGTCTACCCATTTGCCAAATTTCATCCAAATCCGTTCAGCCGTTTTAGCGTAGTAAACAAACCCACTTTCGCATTTATTTAAGCTACTGGAAACAAGCTGGCAACCCTAGATCTCAATCGTGTCAGCTGCTGTCAGCTATGTGTCAGCAGCTGTTCTTCCAGTTCTGTCACTGTCAGTGGTTCTTGTACCTGAGGGTTTAAAAATTACTAAAATATCTTTTTAGAACTCATAATCATGAAAAGAAACATAAACAGGAACTGAGAGAGAGGCAGAGAGACGAGGAGATTAGATACAGTTCGAAATCAATACTTATCGTGAAGAGTCCTAAGAAGTTTTGTTGCGTTTAAATTAATTAAAATGCCTTGTACTCGAAAATACGTATTTTGGATCGGCTTAATATGTTTGATTAGTTTCTGCTACGGCGAACACCTGAAGTCATCATCTTCATCGAGTGAACAGAGAAATCCTAAGTCGATATTTACTGGACCACATACTACATTGCAAGGAAAAGTATACACTAATTACAACAGTGATCACGAAATTGGTTTGTCAAGGTCAAAGCGAGCCAGTTTACCCAATCAGAGTGATTCTAGTTCTAGTGAATCGCCTGTGAATAGTCAATCGGTGAATTCAACACCTAGCTCCTCAATTGAAAGTTTAAATAATGCTACAGAAAAGAATGATAAGGAATCTTCCATACTATCAGTAATGCTCGTAAATATATCGTCATCAGCGATTCCAAATGCCTCAGTTGTAAGTCCCTCTGATGCAGCACCATTGCCCGAAAAGAGCTCGGCGGAAGATGAACACAACAGTTCCATGGCCATATTTTTTGTGCTATGTGTGCTGGCACTAGGCATTTTACTCATTCATCTCATGCTTCAAACTGGATTCTCCTATCTTCCTGAGAGTGTGGTAATAGTGTTTCTTGGTGCTTTAATTGGTATGATTATCAACTTGATGTCCATTAAAAACATTGCAAACTGGAGAAAGGAAGAGGCATTTTCACCAACTGCTTTTTTCCTAGTTCTGTTACCTCCCATTATTTTTGAATCAGGTTATAATCTTCACAAAGGTAATTTTTTCCAAAACATTGGATCAATCTTATTGTTTGCTATAGTTGGAACTGCAATATCAGCATTTGTCATTGGTGCTGGAATATATTTACTAGGGCTAGCCCAAGTAGTGTATAAACTGAGTTTTGTTGAATCATTTGCCTTCGGCTCCCTGATATCAGCAGTAGACCCCGTTGCCACAGTGGCAATCTTCCATGCTCTTGATGTAGACCCAGTACTCAACATGTTGGTTTTTGGAGAGAGTATACTAAATGATGCTATTGCTATTGTTCTGACAACTGCTGTTTTGGACTCAAATGATCCTCTCATGTCCACTGGGGAAGCAATTCTTTCAGCAATCAATAGGTTTTGGTTAATGTTTTTTGCATCAGCAGGCATAGGAGTCTTGTTTGCACTTGTTAGTGCACTTCTATTGAAACATGTAGATCTTCGAAAAAACCCATCTCTTGAATTTGGTATGATGTTAGTGTTCACTTACGCTCCGTATGTACTGGCTGAAGGTATTCATTTGTCAGGTGATTATTTTATTTATTCATTGTAATATTATTATTACACACTTGCATGCACACTCTTTGATTTGAAACCAGATAATTCAAAAATGTTTATTAACTCTATAACCTAATATTGTGATTTTTTTGCATGCAATTTAGTTGTGATTAATTAGTTTTGTTGTTTGAACTTAATTAGTTGTAGGTAATGTATTTTTGATTAAGCATATTTTGTTTCAGGAATAATGGCAATATTATTTTGTGGAGTAGTAATGTCTCATTACACACATTTCAACTTATCAACGGTGACACAGGTCACCATGCAACAGACTATGAGAACACTGGCATTCATCGCAGAGACCTGCGTGTTTGCTTACTTAGGATTAGCTATATTCAGGTATTTTATTTAATATCATTATTACTCAACACTGAATAGCAATCGAAATAAGTTGGAAATATAATTCTTACAAATATTTGTTATGTTTACAGCTTTAGACATCGTGTGGAACCAGCTCTGGTAGTTTGGAGTATAGTCATGTGTTTAGTTGGTAGAGCTGCTAATATCTTCCCACTTGCTTTACTCTGCAATAAATTCCGTGAGCATAAGATAACTAAGAAGATGATGTTTATTATGTGGTTTAGTGGTAAGTACTTCATGTCTTCACCTCTGCATGCTGAGTTTAGTTTATAAAAGTATGGAAGAAAAATATGTAGGGTACCCAGTGCGCCAACCACAAAATCAAACTCAAAGCATTTAGTTGCTTTGAATTTGACCACAAATATAGGAGGATGATGGTAACTCATTACCTACAGTCATGGTTACTTTGTAATTCTTTTATCAACCTAAGGTGAACTCTACTTTACCTCAGATTATAGAAAGAAGCAGATAGACCGCGCGGAACACCGAGAGTGCGGCCAACAAAGCAAATACAAATTCAAAAGCGAATACAATTTGATTCAGTACAGCACGAAGCGTCGCATCGTTAGTACGTCACGGGCTCTAACAGATAATTTCAGAATAATGCCGTCTTGTATTTTTAAACATTGTAAAAACTGTTCCCAAAAACAAAGGAAATAAGATGGAATATTTTTCACAGGTAAAATATTGATTATTTGTCTATTTGGATTTATTTTACGTGTTTATTGTTAGTGACATCTTGAAACACAAAACCTTAACAAAAATCATTCGGTGTTGCTAGTTTATATTGAAACATTTACCCCTAAGTTAGGAAATAAGTATAGGATACAGGAGTATCGATTTACAAAAAGATTTATTTTGATAATAGTGTTTTATGTATCGCCTTTTCTGGTTGGTATGTTTATAAATAAATAAGTATGTATGTGTCTTCGTAAGTGTAACTAGTTAATGGATTTTATAATACTTATTACATCAGTCGATTTGCTAAATCATGGGTTATATGACGTCACCATAAAGCTACCAAAAACAATAAAATGTTAGTGTCTCAAAATAAAAATATATCGCAAATGTATCGTTTATATGGGTATTGTTAATTTGACGTATACTGTTAATAAAAACAACTGATTTAAGAAAAAACAATTTTTGTTTGTTTCATGTAATGAAATATTATGGCAAATTTTTACATTATCCTGGCAACCGTACACACGCATAGAGGCACCTGTGCTTATAGTGCTGTCACGTGGCTGTAACGCACACATGTTTATAAACGGGCCTCACTTTATTGTTCCGCGCGGTCTATCTGCTTCTTTCTATAATCTGAGTACATTACCATTACCTACTTAAAGTTTCTGAAGAATTCAGAATTTCTTAAGTAATGTTGGTGTTTTTGTTCCATGCAAAAGTAAACAAATTAATATTTCACATAAAATGCGCCAAAACCATTGATGTATTAAATAAGAAGATAGGCCACTCTCTAACATCACGTAAATATTAAATGGACCCGATGCCGTGCGTCATGTGCTCGACAACCGAAATAGAGAGACAGATTAGGTACGCGTGCTATAGCGGGAACGAGATAGCAATAATTGTCACTGTTACGTACCCATAACACCTCGGAAACAGACTACGGTTCGGGTATTCCCCGCAAAACGAGAGTAGGTAATGTAGGTCGATTGTGTCCTTTCCCCTACTTTATGCGGTCCACGTCGAGGAGCGCGTACCATATCTTCCTTTATAATACATCAATGGCCAAAACACAATTTTTGCGCTTGATTTAAACTTAACTACCATATAATGAAATGAAGAAACTTTCATATGGCAGAGGTTCTAATGTTCTATCACTGTCGACGGTTGGTGCGTGGTCTATGTATGGCCTCGCGCTTGTGCTATACCTACATACAACACACATACATAGCCAGCCGAATTTTGTTAGTTCTCACGTTCTTATCAAATAAAGCCGTTTTTAGATAAAATTGGTCACTGACCTAAAGCGGCCATTTCTGTTCAACCATACGGAGCAATTAAACAAATAAATATGTACCTAACTGTTACATTTTACAGGACTAAGAGGAGCAATATCCTATGCTTTATCACTTCATTTGGGTTTCTCCGACGAAACTCGACATGTGATTATAACTACAACGCTTATAATCGTCTTATTCACGACTTTATTCCTCGGTGGATCTACAATGCCTTTATTAAAGTTTTTACGAGTAAGTGATAATAATATTTGATGAGTAGAACCATTGATGTATTAAATAGGAAGATACGCCACTCTCTAACATCACGTAAATATTAAATGGACCCGATGTCGTGCGTCATGTGCTCGACAACCGAAATAGATAGAGATATTACGCGGGCTATAGCGGGAACGAGATCGCAATAATTGTCTGTTACGTACCCATAACAACTCGCAAACAAACTATGATTCGGGTATTCCCCGCAAACCGGGAGTAATGTAGGTCGATTGTGTCCTTTCCCCTAATTTATGCGGTCCACATCGAGAAGCGAGTACCATATCTTCCTATTTAATACATCAATGAGTAGAACGAATAATTTCTGAACCAATATGTATGCATGTGGTGTTTACCTATATGTAACTGATGCACTGTTATTTTAATTTTTTAAATGTATTATGTGATTGTATCAGTGTAATCAATTGTTGGTGAACCTAATAAAATAAATAAATAAATATAAGGCTGGTGCAGTGCAGACTCGCGTGATATCGCGGGCGCGACTGGCATTGCGACCCTTGTCGCGCCCGTGTTATCGCGCGAGTCTTTATTGATGATTAGGAGCTTTCTCGACTACTTACCTAATATCAATACTCTTGTTACTTACCTATTAAAATGTTCTATTAACTATCGCTTTGCTCGCGAACGTGTGGATAATTGCTCATTAGGGTTCCGAAGCCAAATGGCAGAAACGGAACCCTTATAATTTCATCATGTCCGTCTGTCCGAATGTTAGGTAAGTACTCGGAAAGTATTGCTACCTAACGTACTCATCGATGAAATTTTGAAGGAAGGTGTTTTCTATAAACCGTTAAACGTAGAATATGTACTGCCTAGGTACCTACTGAAATGTCAAAAAAAGTAATTATGGGTGGTAGGTACTCCCTATACCTACTTAAAAATAGGTAACCGAGAGATGAAAAAATAAATCTGCGCACTTAAGAGTGTGGGGTATCGTTGAACCCTATAATTAAAAAGATTATGATGTTTCTAATTAACTTTTTTATTAAAGTCAATAGTTTTTGAGATATGGAATATTTCAGGTTACAACTGCAAAAATAACGTTTTTCAGTTTCTTTAGAGAAATACTATGAAATACAAACGTATGTTTGCAGTCGATTTATTAGCAATATGGTACATCTTGTTCTTTTTTTTTTCTTTTAAACAACATTGCCCCCACACTCCTTTTTCCTGTATATGTATGTATGTATACAAACAGCCAGACGCGGAACAACTACTTGTAGGTTATCATAATACATATATTTGATCCGTGCGGGAATCGAACCCGCGACACGCAGCGCAGTCAATTGCTTAACCACTGCGCCAACCGTGCTGTCAAATACATACATGTATATTAATATTTATTCTGACTACGGAACCCTTCACTGTCCGTGGTCGAAACACGCACTTGGCCAGTTGTTTTTTCTGTAAATTCAATTATGCCTCACGATGCGAATCTTCATCTCTAAAGACTGGCGTTCTATATCGTGAATAGACAGCCAGTAATAAAATCCAAACAGAATTAAAAATAAGTACCTACTTTTTAACAGGCAAACAAAAAAACGAAGCGTTCGAGATCATTACGTAAGCAGAAGGAAGTAAGCTTATCTAAAACAAGGGAGTGGGGCCAAGCTATAGACTCAGAACATTTGTCTGAGATTACAGAAGAGGAATTAGAGGTAAGAGAAAATAATAAATATAGTCGACCTCGTTTATTATTACGTCCTTGTATGTTGATAACTTCGTATAAAACGCGTGTCTTTACACTCTCGAAGTCTCGGCTATGTCACTTTTGATGACATAGACTGGGAGGTCAATAGTAAAACTTAAATAAGGTTGAAAATATTTATTTGTCGCAAACTGGTAAAATGTGTAAAAATATTTAGTTTTAATCGAAACTAAATATTTTTACATGACATTTGACGTTCATGGATTTTCGCAAAGAAATGCCTCATTCAATCTTGTCACATTGTCGTTAAAGAAAAAATAGACCTTAACGTTTTATGACGTGCAAGAGCGTGTAAGTGACACTCAACCTTAGGGTGGTAAAGCACTCCGCTGCCGCGAGAAATCACGGTACAGCGGACGGAACTCCGGCGAGATCTCATGGCGGCATGGAGAGTGCGATTGTCGCAACCTAGCGCTGGGCACGCTACAATTGTGGCGATAAGTCCCCTCTTTGAGGAGTGGCTGGAGAGGCGCCACGGCGTCCTCACCTTCCGCCTGACGCAGGTCCTCACCGGACACGGTTGTTTCGGAAGGTTCCTGTTCAGGATAAAGCGGGAGGAAACGCCCGGGTGTCACCACTGTGTGGATCGCCCGGAGGACACGGTGGAGCATACGGTGGAGATCTGCCCGGCTTGGGCGGAGCACCGCCGTGTCCTCACGGAGGCGATCGGCGGCGACGATCTCTCGCGTCCAGCACTGGTTCAGGCCATGGTTCGGAGCGAGAGTGCATGGGAGGCCGTCACCTCCTTCTGCGAAGCAGTAATGCTCGCGAAGGAGGAGGCGGAACGCGTGAGGGAGAGGCAAGGTTCGCGCCCTCGCGCCTCTAGTCGCCGCAGGAGACGCCCCGGGCGTCGGGAGTTGCAAGCCGATTTCCGGCCACCGTAGGCGCGGGCTTGCGGACGGCGAGCGATGGGTAGCTCGCCGTCCGATAAGGACCAGGCCCGGGTCGACGGCGCGTTGTGTTCCACGCGCGCCTCAAAGAGATGTCAGCACCAACTGACGGGGTCCGTCAGGACCAATGCCTGCCAGGGTTGCGAGTTTGTCCGAAAGGGATATCGTGGCCCTGGCACACAGGCAAATGAAGGAACACGGGTGGGTTTTAGTCAGTAAGAGTCTGACACGCCCTCCCGCTCTGCCCAGAGCGGGAGAAGTTATTTGATAATTTCCCACCCAAAAAAAAAAAAAAAAAAAAAAGGGTGGTAAAGCAATTACGAGATCGACTATACACGCACAAGTGAATCAAACTTTTTTTTACGTATTTTTGTTCATAAGAAGGTTTCACTAGGATGCAATGTAATTAGAGCGACGAAATTTACCTTGGCCTAGATTTATTTAGACCTAGATAGATAATGACTCCAAGAAAGCGAAGTTGCACAGTCAGCGTTTACGCTTTTTTTGGAGTCGATTTTGACCTACATAACTATGCACTTATACAAAAAAAAAAAAAAAAATACCAGAGACCAGAGAAGACTTATGAAATTGGTGGTGTAACCCTTTGCTCAAATGGGCCCTTTTTAGTGAAATATTGATTCGAAGAAATACAATTATGTTTAATTCCCCCTATTTACATTTACATTTTTAAATATAAAAAAAACATATTAAAATATAAAAATAGTTGCCCACTGGTATCGGGGACATGGTCCAAGTTATCGGTCGTCAGGGCTGTTGAGATAGGAACCTTCTAACGATACCCGCCGTGTCCAGAAGAACAGCATTCCAGCTGCCTAATGAGAGCCTCCTCAGTTGTAGGTCAAGGCTTTTGGCTATTATGCCATTGGCCGTCACAACTATGTCACAATGACTGCTGTATCCACATCCCACATGTCGACAACCGCGCGAGCCAGGTCAAGATTCTTAATCTGCTTATCTTTTTCAGCTTTCACGAGGTTCTCGTCATGCGGGACCACTATATCAATAATCATTGTGCGACGCTCTAATCGATCTATAACGACTATGTCTGACTTATAGACAACAATAGTCCTGTCCGTGATGAATTGATGATAGATCGATCCCAATTCAACGTGATATTGCCATACGTACGGAACTTTCGGTGCCACAAGACTATTTCAGAGCAAGTTGCTGGTGGATAATCCTGGCTACAAGTTTTAGAATGATTAGACGTATTGATTTCCCCGGACATCTGTCGGGCATACCACCATGCCCGACAGATGTCAACCGTGGCGGCCTTCACAATAAATATATTTCCGGTAGTTGTTCGTCATCATAACTGCGTCCATAATCGCAAAGACAAAACCTTCGGTTTCCCCAAAGAGATCACTGAATCGCAACCAGGATACGGATGCTAAAAGGTCTACATCGGGCCCGGTAAGAGCGCCCGTGAAGCCCTTTGCTCTGCGATAACTCCCTGCGGTCATTAGTATCAAAATTATCTAATATACGTATTATAGGTTTGCGCCAGTTCTCGTTAGCCAACGAGAGCGGGGTGAGGCCCTTGACCACTGAGACCAAATCTCGGTGCATCCCAGTATCCCCACGTCGGCTTCTAGGAACTATTCCCTGAGACTGCATACCTCACAGTTGTTCAGAGTCTTTGCATTTATAAAGCCTCGACCTCCGCAATTCCGCGGGATATACAGTCTCATCACCGACGACCATGGGTAATGTGCGATCTGCAGTGTGCGGACCTTCCTATCTTGGGCGTGCACATTGTTTCCGCCTGATAAAAGACCATTTAATACTTTATTCAGGCGGCCAAAGAAGCGCTTCCTCAGCGATTGTTTCATGTCAGCAGCGTTGATGCCTAACGATTCTGACATACCCAAATAGTTGTAAGTTTCGATTGAGGAGAGGGATCTTAGGTATATGGAATCCTAGAGTTGGGTTCCCTTGGATTCCACAATCCCCCCGCTTTACATGCATGACTGCACATTTGTCCACACCAAATTCCATCGTGATGGCGCTACTGGTGTTTCGGTTTCCTTCAGAAGTTCCATCATCCATTTTTTTTCCCCTTTTAGTTTCAAGTCATCCATGTAAAGGAGGTGAGACATAACCTGAAAATCTCTCCTCAACGATAGCCTGGACCTGAATCCTCCAGCACTGTGATTAGAGAATTCAAGGCTTAACAGAACCAAAGTGGAATCAAACTATTTCCCTAAAATATATCTCGCTCGATCCTTATTCGGCTCGCTATTCCTCTGGATGTGTCGCCATCCTGGGCAGCGAAGGACCGTACTCTTCTGCCCCATACACGACATCAGGAAGGTGCGCAGACTTGCATCTACTTTATACAACTCCAGCACACTCATGAGCCATGTTTGTGGCACCGAGTCATAGGCCTTCTTAAAAACTATCCAACAAGTACAGATCCTTTCGGGAACGACGAACCTGTTGGCTACCTTTGTTGGTTTGGTTTATTGGATCATAATTCTTATTCGGAGATTCATATGCAGGTATAGATAATATTAGTCTATTACTGCCTCGCTGAAGGGCAAAGACCTCTTCTTTTACAGAGAAGGCATGAGCATTGATCACCACGCTTGCTCAAGGCGGATTGGCGATTTCAGACGACTTTTCCCTTCACGGATGTCAGTGATGTCCATGTCCAAGATAGACTTGGAAAGTACTTACATATGGATTGAAAAAGTCACGTTGCTTGGTACTTGATTCAAATCCAAGGCCAATGACCAACTTCATGACTAACTTTTTTCTTTTTTTTCCTGGGTGGAAAATCCTTTTGGACGTCCTCTGAGGACATCCATGAGGGTCTGTCAGACTCTTACTGATTAAAAACCAACCCAGTGTTCCCTTCCCCCACTTGCACCGGGGATCATGGGATCAAGTGCGACTTCCGCGATCCCCGGCTAGTGCCGCCTCTGTGGGCCACCTCAAGTCTGGGGGGGGGTCTCTCCGCGACGACTGAAAGGTGCGCGCGTGGAACTTTACGCGCCGCCACTTCGGGTCCTGTATGATAGGGGGTGGCGGACGTCCCCAAGTCCGCCGTCCCTGGACCCAATAACTAACCTAGGCTAGCTTAACTTAAATTTTTATTAAGTTTATTTTTTTAGGTCCCTGAACGTGAACCTAATTACGTTAATTTAATGTTTTAGGTAAATTATTCACATGCAGCGCGACTGAGAGGTTTCGTTAGGTTAGACATGAAGTATCTGACTCCATTCTTCACCAGGAGATTCACTCACCAGGTAAGAATTGTCTTACTAAACTAAGTTTTTGGTTTTTTGTTTGATTCGCATGTTCTGATGCTGCTTTTTCTACGTTAAACAGATAGATCAAAAGCTGAGGTTTTGAAACATTAAAGTGATATAGTGCCCAAGTCGTGTATGAGTTTCGTTATTTCGAAAGTCTGAATACCGTTTTTTTACTTTAAAATCAACGACGTGGTAACAAAGCATACTTTACCTCTAATAGTTTCAGATTTGTAGTGTCTTTTACCACACAATCCTTACATTTGAAAATAAATTTTGAGAAGGCCAAAAAATAGTAAAATAAGTCACCTAGATCAAAAAATAGGCTCATTATGATTCCGAAGTTATAGCTAAAGTTGACGAAGATTGTGGAGTGTACGTCTCACCTCTCATCATTTCAGCCGAAAGACGTCCACTGCTGGACATAGGCCTCCCCCAAAGCGGGAGTTTGCCATAATCGCCACGCTTGGCAGGCGGGTTGGCGATCGCAGTATGGTCATCTGCCCAATCAATAATCCTCACCTCTAGTGCAAGCAAACTGTTGGGAGTATCGACTTGGTTTCTATTCCAAAAAAATGTCAAGAAATAATCGTAACAACATGTCAAATCTGGGGATTCCAGAAATATAAAGGTGACTTGGTGATTGAGAGATGAGATTACGTGGTGCGCCTTTCTCGCCACAATCCTCACCTATTATTGCGGAACACTTACGTTTTATTAATACGTTTTAAAAAATATAGTTATATATATAATATCATACGACATGTTCAAAATGGTTTTGGTGTCATTGTGTGGTGAGGGACACAATTGTACACCCTCTTCATCTTGTGTATTAAATTAAAATTCTGTCTGTGCTAATAAAAAATCAAGGAATTGTTAGCCTCTACTATAAAGGTAATATTTAGGCATCTAATAATAGTATAAATACTGGTATTCAGCTGCATCCGGTTAGACTGGAAGCCGACCCCAACATAGTTGGGAAAAGCTAGGCAGATGATGATGATAGCCTCTCTCGAGGAGTTAGGGTGGAATGAGTGATTCTACTTCCTACCCATGCGTAAAATACGAATTACCAATATCAAAAGTCAACCCGGACAGGGATAAAATATATAGGTACTAAAAATCACTGCCCGTGGGTGTTGTAAAAAGCGTCTAAGGGACTTAGAGAATGGGCAGCAGCGTTCTCTATGCATTTTACACCATACTGCGATCTCCATCCCGCCTGCCAAGAGTGCCAAGCGTGGCGATTACGGCAACCCCCCCCCCCCTCATTTTGGGGACGGCCTATCTTCAGCAGTGGAAGTCTTTCGGCCGAAATGATGATGAAAAATCAGGAAACAAATCAATTATAAAATGTCTTTCTGTCTGATTGCTCCTCATCACGTGCGATTAGCTGCGTGGATTGAAAATGTACTGTTTTATAGCTGAATTAGGTACATTAGTCTCGATTAGTCGAATAGATCCCGAGATACAGCATTATGTGCAAACAATTATGGCTTGATTGTCAAAAATGTGGTTTTCCGAATTGTGCTATTCAAAATAGTGCTCTGGTCTGGTCAAACTGAGGAGAAACTCGTGCGGGACGCGGGACGAAATTTGGAGGTGTTCAAACTGGCGCAAATAGTCGCTTGATGACATCCAAATCAATGACGTGCGCAGTCGCATCTCGCGTCCCGAGCGGCATTTGCATCTCAGCTTCGTTTGGTCAGTCAGAGCTTATTTACAGGATGTCTTTTTTACCGTCTTGAAAAAAATAGTCCTAGTCCTTTTTATTTTTTTTTAAATAATCGTGCGCGGAATAATTTAGCAATGAACTCGTAGCTCGATTTAGTAGAGTGTGTATGATATGAATTTCGATATTTTTTTTATCGTTTTTCTTTTAATTTTTATCGCTCTAGTATGAAAAGTGTACTTCAAATGTGTAGTATTTCTTGTTAGATCAATTTATTACAACGTTATAAAAAAAAAGAAAAAAAAAGGACTATGCCATAGGCTACTCCGTTCACCTAATATACGTATACTTACCCTATTTTTTTCAAGGCGGTAAAAAAAGTCATCTGATATAATTTAAAGTAAACTTGTTTATATAATTACCTATTTTATTTTTATGTTCTAATTTCAGGAGTTAAAAGATTGTAAAAGCCAAATGACGGATCTTACCAACCAGTGGTATCAGGCTATAAAAATATCGAATGATCGAGAAACTGATGAAGAGGAGAGTCTGCAACAAACCTCCCATTCTAATTCTCAAACCAGTCTTCAGCGAGGCGTATAAATGAACACAATATTGTATTTAGGGGGAATTTCACCAATGAGATTGAACGCGATCAGCACATCTAAACCGCGTTCATGAGCTGTCATCATTGTGGAATACTGAACATTAATCGTTGAGAGATGGGCTTTACGGCTTAGAAAAACACTTCATAACTACACTGAAATAGTATAATTGTTATGTTATAGGTATTCAATTTGGGACTTGCCCCCAATTACGTAACACACTTACATTCACGATTCGAAGTATTTTGCAATAAATTCCTAATCCATCCATATCTACTATCACTAATATACTTATTATAAAACAAAGTCCCCCCGCCGCGTCTGTCTGTCTGAACGCGATAAACTCAAAAACTACCGAACTGATTTTCATACGGTTTTAACCAATGGACGGAGCGATTCATGAGGAAGGTAGTGTATAATTCATTAAGGAAAAAATCATGCCGACAGGGAGCTTTACTGGCGTAGCCGCGTAAACCAATAGAGGTTCTTTACTTTGTCAAATATTTGCAAGATTGGAAATAAGTAGGATGAACATTAGTTACATTTTAATCTAACCCTGAAAGCATGTGCTCGACGCAACAAGCTGATACGATACCACGACAGAACAAAAAAAACGAGTGTGCTTTAGACCACACGAGTGAAGTAAAACTACAAATAGTAATACTAATTATACTTACAACTTCGTGTCTTAGATATACGAAGCGCAACTGGCTATGAGAGAAAGAAAATGTGTGCTCGCACCTCTCTCTCTGCTCCTACAGTAATATACGAAACGTAACTCTCTATCTTTCTATCTTCACTACCTTATAATATCTCCCTATCAACTTCCCTTGGCTCGCTTCCGTAAAGCTCTCGTCACGCATTCACCAGCTTATTCCCCAAGTCAAGCGTGCGTAATGAATTTACTTCAAAAATGTAGGCTTATATGCTCTGCTACCCGTGCGAAGCCGGGGCAGGCTGCTAGTAATATTATAAATACGAAAATAACCTTTTAACGCTCAACGGATTTCGGTGAAATTAATGAATGCACACACATGATGACCATGACGTAGGGATACTTTTTGTCCTGGTAGTACGTTTCCGTGGGATAATGTTGATTTTGACCTCCACGCCGGCGAAACTACTGGCAACGATGCAATGAATATTGTTGAATTGTCAAACTAAAAGGCATTGCCATTGTTAGTGTGTTACGCAATAAGGCTGCAGGTTCCTTTTCACTTGCCCACATGTTTATTAGCAATACATATTTTCGGTAACTTCTGCAAATTTATGGTGCTTTTTTGTCTCAAATTGCTAGCAGTGTTGAACACTATTTTACACTGTATAATAATTTATTAGTTTGGCTTACGAGGTTCGAATTAATACAGTGGTACAATTTTATTAGGTACACACAGCTACACATCAAAGTATAATTTCCAGTATACGCTGGCCTCTCATTGTACGGAAATCCTATACAATGCGAGATCAGCTTATACTGGAAACGTATAGCTTGATGTGTAGCCGTGTGTACAGTCCAACCGAATTTCTGGACCTGCGGGGTAATTGCGTAACACACTATCAGAAGCCATGGGTTTCATTTTGACAATTCAACAGCATGCATTGCGTTATTTACTTGTTGAATAAACAAGTTTTTCGAACATTATGAAGCAATGGATTAGCAGCAATATACTTCAAAATCATTCATATTGTGATTGATAATGTGTTACTTAATTAGGGTGCAGCGGGCCGAGCACGGGCGCCCAAGACGTTTGTGACAAGACATAATAAATTATGTCATGTCAATTTGTACTAGCATTTTATGACAAAACAGTTTTATCGCTCAAACTATGATAAAATGTGTGACTCAAGTCATGTCACAGTAGGCCGTGCTCGCCCCGCAGATAGGGTCGGGAAAAGTGTTTTTGGGCTTTTACATCTGGAATAATTATCCCTTATTACACGGGACTTTAAAATAACTGAAAAATGTGGGTGTACTTTAATGGTAATGTGTGTATGTACCTCTGCTTAACCCATCAGGGAATACAGGCGTTATGTTATGTATTATAATCACATTCTGTAGTAAATGTTAGTTAATATTTTAATTTCTGATTCCTATTGAGTATTACATTTATATTATAAGTATTGAGAAAGGACTAGAGTATTATTAATTATGAAATGGTGGGCACCAAAGATTCAAGTGTTTTTTTTTAAAGTATTACTGCAGAAAAATCCTAGTTCTATGCTCATCTAACCAGCACTTGACACCGAGCCTATTATGAGATATGAAAAAGGCGTCGCAGACATTCTGAGCATCAATGGTTATTTAGAATTGTTTTTTGTAACTAAGGTTACATTACATTTTGCCAGCGGGCCGAGCACGGGCGCGCCAAGACGTTTGTGACAAGACATGATACATTATGTCATGTCAATTTGTACTAGCATTTTATGACAAAAGCGTTTTATCGCCCAAACTGTGATAAAATGTGTGACTCAAGTCATGTCACAGTAGGCTGTGCTCACCCTGCAGGCTATTGTAGTATTTGGTTGTGTAATGTAAACATACACATTAAATGTGATTTAGTAATTAAAGGTATTTGAAATAATATGTACTTAAGTGTTGTTAATAAGCTTTAATTCTTAATCAGTTTTCTCAATGTAAAGCATAGTATTTCTTTATTAAGCATTTGTTGTTTCAAATTCTGAAATTATCTTTGATTTTTTTGTGTAAAAAAAATGTGAACGATATACCTAGTTGATACATGGTGTCATATTAATTTATTGTGAAATATATTTTTTAAGGAAATCTTTAAAGTATCCTATTAAATTAAATGGCTAATTTAAAGAATTAGCTGTAATATATCTGCATATTTTAGTTTTAAATGTATTGTTTTTACATTATTATTGTAAAATTTTGCCAAGCAAGCTGAACCCAGTTTAGATGGGCCACTTTTATTATAAATAATGATTTAAACATAAAACGCCAAGTTAAAAAGCTGTAGTGTTTATATTATGGTAGGTAATACAAATGTGAAAAGGAATTTTTGTTTATTTAAACCCATTAGGATTTATTGCAAAAAAATAAAGTATAATAGCTGAGAGAGTTATAAATTTGATGTTAATACAATTCAATCTTCTTCATTTTCCAAATTGATGTGACTACCAAATTTTCCATACAAGTGTGCCTTTAATTCACCCATTTGACCTTTGAGCTCCTCACATTTGCCTTCAAGTTCACTTATTTCATTTATCTTTTTTGATTTGGCGTCATCTAATGATTTCTGGAAATAAAGTTGCTTGGTTAAAATCAGCCAACTCAAAATTAAACAATTGCTGAATGCTGATTCAATTAACCAGATAACAAGGTGGAGAGATGGGCAGAATGTTTGAGAAATAGATAAATTAAATTTTAGAAGTCACAAGTAAAATTCTAGAGAAAAATAAGTTCACTTTTTAATATCCATACAAGTACCTAGTTGGGAGTAAGAAATGCAGCATGTACCATGGATTTTTGAGTCTGAGAAGTTAGCTGTAGATGTTATTTTCTTTGAGTATTTTATGCTTGACGTCATTTTCGTTAACATTTTAGGGATTTCTCTACTTTCCAAACGCAAAGATCCATGTACCTACATTGTAATGTAATTTGCCAAATAAATATCAGATCAAATTATTGCAGCATAAAAGATACCAATTGCCCTGCTTTTCTAACTTAAGAGATTAAGGCTACTGAGCAACTGAATTAACATGTAGTTACATCTAAATATTAAATAAAGAGCTAAATGTGTGTCTAACGTAACCTCTGAAAGTAATGATCTAAATAAAAACATACTTTCACTGATAAAAAGCTACACTATTGCCTAGTTGTGTTAGGCTAACTTAGGATCAAGTAAGTAACGGGATTATGACCCAAGAAATATTCAGAGTTACACCATTGAAAATCCGAAAACAGCACAGAATGACATAACTACTAACCAAAGT
Organism: Tiliacea aurago; assembly: GCA_948098905.1. NCBI lineage: Eukaryota > Metazoa > Arthropoda > Insecta > Lepidoptera > Noctuidae > Tiliacea > Tiliacea aurago. The sequence continues at coordinate 12,579,133 of OX402590.1, forward strand.
GTCTTCAAGCCCTTGACAAATGAAAATTTCACCAATGAGGTATGGGATTTTTTCACCATCTTCAGCGAGACTGAGTTCTTCTACAGCTTCTTCTAAATTCTTCATATCATTTTGTTTAAGTTTCAGTTCTTCTTTGAAGTCGTCTACTTTGGCATTTAGACGAGCAAATTTGTTTATTTTCTGCTGATCTTCAAACGAAATGTGAACATCTGAGTCCTAGAAACATAATAACAAGTGACCATAACTTAACATAACCTCACTTCCTTTGCTCACATCATTGAAAACGTTAACGTACTGGTTGAAAAGTGCCTTTTCCTGAATTCGCCATAGTATTTGCGTACCTAATGCAATGAATAAATCAAGAATAATTAGCTACTTTTTAGAAGTTTTCTATGACCAGTTGATCAACCACAATGACAGGTGGGTGTCTGTGGCCTGTGGGTGACAGCAGACAGACTAGGGCTGCATTCCGAATTAGGCCACTAATCCTCACACAGCGCTCATGTCAATAATTTGCGTTCCGATTTAGATAGCACGAAAATGCCACGCTTTTATTATGATGCGACTCAAAACAAGAAGATAGCAAACACATCATTTTAGTTTGATTCGTAATATTTACAAAGACATAATTATACCATTTATAGGTTAAGTGTCTGTGGATTAAATGGTCTTTAGGAAATGCGAAGGGTGCTTCAAGGATCTTTTGGCGCTTGAACGACATTGACAAGGGTTGTTGTTGGTAAACATTGTGAAATAGTAGGTATTGAAAAACCAAGATGGTGGTGTTAGTTCCGATTTTGGCCACGCACCAAAAGAAGCTTGTAGTGCTATAATAATATTTTACGGGAACCTTGTGAAAGCCTTGTAATCTTGACTTGGCTCGCGAGGTTGTCGTCATGTGGGATGTGGACTTGGTGATCATTGTGCCGATAGTTTCTATCAGCCAATGGTTTAATTGCCAAGGGCCTCGACCAACACCTAAGGGGGCTTTCGTTGGGCAGCTGGATTCAGCAGAAAGCGGTACTTCTGGACATGGCTCGCATTGTTAGGAGGTTCCTCTCTCTGGAGCCCTGACCACCGGTAGCTTGGACCCTGTTCCAGATACAGGTGGGCTAGGTACTATTTTTTATATTTTTAAATGTTTTTTTATATGCTAATATTTAAAAATAAATTTATATCTGCTTAATGAAATAAAAAAAAAAAATAATATTATGAGCGACGAGTTTGTCTCCCCACCGTCATCACCAACACCACCACGACGACGGCGAGGAAGAGGACGGCCACCAGCGGGCCTGAGACCTAGAGGCCCACAGCCTCCGAATAGGGACCCCGCTGCCGGTGGAAATGTGTCGCGCATCCGATGAACCCAGGTTATAAATTGAAGTGTGATGCGCGCATATTATGGGGGCTACAGAGGGAAGAATTAACCGTCCTTACAGCGTACTGAAGTCGGATGCTCTCTTTGTTTCAGGTGGTTGAGGTTGCCGTCAACGTTTCGGCCCAACGATTGTCGGATCGGTGCGCGTCATCCAACACAATCATCTATTGGATAACGCTACACTTGATCGACTGTGCGTGCAAATGCAGAGTAGCTCTGCTAGCAACTTTAGACCACAGCTACCACGTTTGCTCATGAATAACAAAAAAAAAAACAGAGCACTGGTTACCAAATGTTATTGAAAGCAGCGCAGACCATTGCGATACACAGTCTGAACTCAATCTTGTATTGTATGGCTGTTGCGGCATGTCATATAGCTCGAGTGTCAAACTACTTAACTCTGATCGAGCTATATGGCTGAAACTTAACGCATCAACCTGGCAGTGCAGGACTGAGCGTCGTATTAATGAGGCCAGGGTACTCATCGGGAAGCTCATCTGCTTCAGGGAGGGCAATATACGCCCGAGGGTGATGCGCTTTGAGAGACGGGCGTTCTTGGGAACTAGTATTAGTCCTCGAGAATATGTTTCCTGAAGCAGAAAGTTTATGCATGGGCTAACCGTATCTGTCGGTTTATGCGATGAGTGTATCGGTACACTCAGAACCACATGTTCCACAGGGATGAAAGGTGGGAATACAGAGCATGGGAGTGGCCCATTCCCACTCAAGTTCTGACTGACGCGCGTCTACCGGATAAAGAGGCCATGAGTACTTTTTGGCGAAGCATTGGTCGGTCCCCATTAGTCCCACTGAAGGTGATTGGGTGCGTGTTGTTGTATAATCGTATGATTCAATACCAGACATGGAGGCTATAACAATTAGTCCTCTGGATGTGACCCGTGCAGTCCGTCCGTTGCCTAACTGGAAATCTCCAGGACTGGACGGACTGCACAATTTCTTGATTATAGGCTACAATGGTCACACGCCTGCTTAGCCTCGTAATTCCAGTCATCTTTAGAAATTGGATCGCTACCACTGTTCTTTACTTCAGGCTGCTCCCTAAATCGGGTAGTATTGGGGAATCTAAAAACCATAGACCAATTATGTTTACCGTCAGTCTATAAAGTTCTTACATCCATCCTAATGCCCGGAATACACGAGGCTAGTTTTTTAAAGCTAAGATAGCAAGCTAGTACTTCTGTATACTATCCTGGCTTGCTGTCGTGGCTTGGCACAAGCTAGTGCTAATAAATTTTAAGCCTATACTCCTATAGCATTGCGGTGACTTAGTCCGTAGAGTAAAATGATCAGACTATCTTCGCCGGCCAAAGGAGGCTAGTATACAAGCCAGAAGTAAAATCGGTGGTGAAATAGAACCCCATCCTATTAAACTATCCTAGCTTGAGACGCTAGCTTACTAGCTTTCCTTTCTCACTAGCTTAAAAAACTAGCCTCGTGAATTTCCGAGCATTAGATCAAAAATTTCACATCATATTCATTGTTTTGTAACTCAATTATGTCTGTGTCTCAGAATGGATGTAAGACTGTGTCCCGCGGTACTAAGGAGCTGCTCCTTATAGACATGGCCATAAGCCAACAGGTTCGTAGATCCCGGATGGATTTGTTGACATGTTGGAAAGATTGAAGGCCTATGACTCGGTGTCACATAACTGGCTCATTAGGGTGATGGAGTAGTACAAAAAAGACGCAACTCTACGCACCTTCTTGATGTCGTGTATGGGGCAGTGAAGGACGGTTCTTCTCTATCCAGGATGTCGACAGATCCGGGGGATCGATGAATCGAACAGGATCAGGATTAATATTTCAGGGCAATAGTTTCAGTCTATAACCTCTGCAGAGAATCACTAAGGGAACTGTTTAAAAAAAATTACAAGTACCTTGCCAATATATAATATATGGAAATATTATGTATGTTATAAAAAACCTAGATATTTTCAGTAAAATAAGTGACAGGCATAATTTACACTAGAAATAGGAACAAATTAGATCAACCACGTTTCTGATTGTCAAAAGTACACACTTCTTTTATGGGGTAGGTACTGTGTCAAATGTTATAATAAAATACCAATATATTCTTCAACTAAAAGAGAAGAATTATAGAACATGCATTAAACGCACACTAAGTAGACAAGCATATTATAAGTTGGATAATTATAACCTAGATAAAAATGCTTGGCCAATGCTGGTCCTGCTCCACAATCACTTAGGCTCATTTGTTAAAATTTTAATATTTGGAAGAGATGCTTCCCCCTCTTTTACCCCTTTTTTTGTTGTTGTGACATTACAATCTTATCGATTATTTTTATGTAAGTAATAAAGTTTTAGTTGTTGAATAGGTACTTCAATAGGTAATAATGATTTTCCTTTTGCTAGTAACATTTTATTAATCTTTGAAATACATTGCAAGCTATAGTTTTGTATAATTTAGAAGCATTTTTTCAGTTATGTAAATGTGAGTAGGTACCATAGTGCCGTTTATTATGATAAGATATATGTTGACTTAAAAAAACGTGGCAGTTGAGAGTATAATAAGTCACTGCTCACTTAAATGTCTCGCTGATGGTGGCGTGTGAGTTGGATCATTCGATTCCCTACAAAATGGTTGAGCTGGATGGTGCTGTTCCACGCGTCATGTTCGTGAACGGTTGCCTTCAGTTGATACTGGTCTCTTAACTGCCAGCGCTTATTTGTGCTTAACCTTTTATTCTTATATTTTGAATTGTTTTTTTTTTTACATTGTTCTCACTTAAAGAAGCTACATGAATAGTGTACCCAGGATTATGTAATAGGTATCTTGATTTAAAAGAGTGTCCTTGGAGTGTTCTTCTCAATAGAGATCTACGTTTTTGAATGGGCAAATAGCTTCAACTTTCTGACTAACTGACCGACTCTTTGACAATGCAAAAGTGTAATTGGTTTAATTGAATTATTTTTTTTGAGTTTGAGTCCGCTTTGGTTTTGTTTAGCTTTGGATCCTCTAAGCACATTGCTGGAGTATTCAGGTCTAGGCTATCGTTTGAGAAGAGGTGGTCATGTGATATCTCACCTCCTTTACATGGATGACTAAAAACTCTTTGCCCCCAACAATTTGCGACTGATGGAGCTCTACTTAAGGTAAAAGAGACATTCAATAGCGCCATCAGGATAGTAAGTAATTGGTGTGAACAAATGTGCAGTAATTCATGTAATGCGCGGGGGGATAACGGAATCAGTGGGAACCCAACTCTCGGATTCCATATATACCTTAGATCCCTCTCCTCAACCGAAACCTACAAGTATTTGGGCATGACGGAAGCATTCGGACAGTAAGTTATCAACATGAAAAAATCGTTGAGGGAGCGCTTCTTTGGCCGCCTGAATAATAAGGCGAATAAATAAGGCTGATAAATAAGGAGGAAACAAGGTGCATATGCCTTCAACGATTGGGTTATGCCGGTTTTGATGTATTCTTACGGCATACCCAAATGGACTCAGACGGAACTTGAAATGATAAACCTCCACAACCGCGAGATTCGTAGGTAGTTTCAGGGAATATTTCTTTCAAACTGACGTGAGGATACCCCGAGATGTGGTTGCAGTGGATAAGGGCCTCACTCCGCTCTCCTTGGTGAAAGAGAACTGGCGCAAACCTGCACTACTTGATACTAACGATCGTAAGGAAGTATGGCAAGGCTCATAATCTATCGGTATTATTTCCGTTAGATTATAAACTGTCGAAAAATTACGGCCGCCCATTGTTTATTTTGTAGTGTTTCATTTATTTTTTGTCATATATTTTTGTACCTACTTTCGTGCCATACTTTATTGTTCAAATAAAAAAAAACTGGGCTTAAGTTAGAACTGTGACAAACCGCGCGCGAACCAAGCGAGCGCTTTTTCCAAGTTTGTCGCAGTTACTTGGCTATTTAGTATTAGCGCAAGGTGCATTCGTCACAATCAAGTTTGATACCAGTTTACAATTTGTCGGTTTGCCATGGATAGATTATAGACTATCGAAAAATAATACGTTAAATTGTAAATGGTTTGTTGCAGTGTATAATTTTTCGATAATTTATAATCTTGCTAGATTGATGGATAGATAGATTGTCGAGTCCGCTGTTTTACATAACAGCTGATCGACGTTGAGCGATTTTCCATAATTGCTGAACTTAAAAACGATAATTGCAATATTTATGAATGCAGCGGGTCAACGATTAGAGGTTATGTAAAACAGCGTGAAATGAAACGTCAGATTGTAGAGTGTACAACAACAACAACCACAATAATTATGGAGTCCGAAGCAAAAAAAAAAACGAGTAATATGTTATCAGAGTTTTATGAAAGTCAGTCCTAAAAATACTTAATAGTCAAGTAACTGGGACCAACTTGGAAGTAGCGCTCACCGGCCGATGCCACGGCACCGCTCGCTTTGCTCGCTCAGCTCGCGCGCGGTTGGTCACAGTTCTAACCTAACCTAAACCAATTGGTCAGGGTGTCCTAGCTCAATTGCTGCAACCGTTTCGACATTAAAAGCCACACCAAACGCATATTATGACTGCAGAAAGCCATTCTGCATTACGTCTAAACGTGGGTAGCAGTTTTGTTAAACGTAACGCAATGCCTTTTACATAACGGAGCTGTTTTAGCTGTTTTGTAAAACAGCTGGTGGTTATGTAAAACAGCGGATTCGACAATCAATCTGCGACATAATATATATATCCAGGTCATATATGTCCAGGGGGCCTAAAATGGACGCTTTGGCAGAATCATAATAAAACTTAGCTTATTTTTAAACAAAAGCAATGGGCTTTTTCTATTCTTATGTACTGATATATACCTACTTTCTGAGTTTATCTTGGAAATTACTGTTATCGGTGAAGGAAAACATCGTGAAGAAACCATGGGGCCTAAAATGGACGCCTTGGCAGAATCATAATATGATCTGCGTACAATTCATACATCCCGCAATTCATCTGTTTGACAGTTTTGTATGGAGTTACGTAAAATGATCCACAAAATAAGAATTGATTTATTGAAGTCTAATGTCAAATAGCAGCTGTCAAACATATGAATTGCGGGATGTATGAATTGTACGCAGATCATATTATGATTCTGCCAAAGCGTCCATTTTAGAGTAAAGTTGTTTCGATATCTTGGCCATTTCCAATTTTGTTAAGTACCTGGTTAATTTACTTGTTGACTGGCCTACACTGTCCTCCCATGCCCATTAACACTGTAATTGGAAACATTGTAAAAGCCAATTATTTTTATAAGAGTAGGTAACCGTGGAATTTATTTCGGCTCTTCTCCATAGGAAAGGATCAATTGGAACCGTGCACCTAGCTTCTGATGTTTCATTAAGAGCCTAATTGCCCATGTAGACCGTAGAAATAAAATCTATTTATGTATACATTTTTGTTTTGTGGAATTTATGAAATTTAGCTTTTCCCGCTCTGGCTGGTGGAGCGGGCGTGTAAGACTTTTACTGACTTAAAACCCACCCGTGTTCCTTCAGTTGCCTGTGTGTCAGGGCCATCACGGTATCCCTTTCGGACATAACCCGTTATGCAGTAGCGAAAGGATACCATCGGCTCACCAACGCGCTCCTGTAGATATGTGCTTACTAAGTACTTACGGTACTATACTGTAAGTACTTAGTAGGAGCAGTAGTATAATACATAGGGATAAATGTCTTAATTCGTCTTCTCTTAACTTACCTTAGTTGGTTAATTTCACAACTTATATCTCGCACCATGTTTATGAGAGGAAAACTCAAAAAACTGCCTCCTTGGTCTAGTGGTCGCAAGCGCTACTGCTGAGCATGAGGTTCTGGGTTCGATTCCCAGGTCGGACAAGGTTATTGGGTTTTGCTTCGGGTATTTCTCATTACCAGCTCGGAGTCTCTATTTGTGCTCGGTTGATGGTAATAAGCTCGTCCCCTCTTACATGGGACTTAAAAAACATATTACTTTACGAAATTTGGGTGTACTATAGGTACCGACACCTCTGCCTAACTCTTCGGGGAATACAGGCGTGATGGTATGTGTGTAACGGGAAACTGTGTTGGTCGCCCTGAGTCCAGATGGAGCCACTCTGTGTAGACAGAGTTGTTAGCACCTGGAAGTTGTAGATGAGACTGGCCGATGAGAGAGTTAAATGGCTTACAGCGTCTGTACCTAACCTACCTATGTTCAACAAATAAAAATATTTGTATTTGTATTTGCGATTGGAGAAGCCCAGCCTATTTCCAGCAGTGGACTGTAATTATGTTAAGCAGGGTTTTTCCTTCTAGTTACTGGAGGTACCTTAAGTAAGCATAAAGGTGCCGTATGTAAGCCTACCTCTAAATATAATATGTAAGCATACTTCTATTACTTCAGTAGAAGTAATAGAAGTATGCTCTTTTTAAGTAAGTCAAAATTTTACTTAAAAAGAGTGTACCCTGGTGATTGTAAACCACCCACCAATGTGTGTTCATTATAATCTGTCCGTAAAGCTGAGCTGAGTGCTCGTTGCTTCTGGAATACAATTATTTTAGGTCTTAGAAAGAGTTATACCTATTGTTACGAACGAAATAAAATGGAAGCTTGGTTGAATTAATTTCGTTTGGTTTGATTTTATTTTACACTGCAGTAAAGTTGGGGAGAAGTCTCTTCCCAGTGACTGTTATCTTAGCAATTACCTCTATAGGTCTATTCAAAGAGCATATAGGTATATTCTTTGGGTCTATTGTCATAATAAGTGAATGCGTTATGGCAGTGTCGCGCGGCCCCACCACCGAACGACGACGACGGCGCCTACGCCGTGCAGCGCCATTCACTCGAGCACACTTCTACATCGAACGTCCAACATTACGCGCGCGACAATACCTGGGCTCTACTTTTTTTTTTGTGAAGAATAAATCGCGTGATGGAGAAGGAGCATCAACCAGATTCGATGGCAACCATCACAATGAAACCGGAATATCCACCGTCTGAAGCGTACAGCACGTCGGAACCCCCACCGGTATGATAATTTCCGTTATTCTCTTTGAATAAATGTTAAACAAGTAACGTATAGGTCTGCTGGCGGCCCGTCACCATCGTGATCGTGACTGGAAGTCAAAGCTTTGATATTTTACATATTAGCTCTAGTAGATAGGTTGCTTGGTTGGTACTTGGAAAGCTGTTGTTTAAACATGACTTTATTTAGTTAAGTGTCGATAAAATCGTAGGTATACCTCAAGGAGGCATCTAATCGCGATAGCTTGGCTATAGCTGTTTGTTTTAGTATCTTTAGTGTAACTCTTGTGTTTGTAGATAATGATTTAAATTACCTATGTTTCTCTAGTAGACTAGTGATAAAATATAATAATGAGTGGTCTACTAACTGCGGGAAAGCGCCTTTCTCTCGGAGTTACCTGTTAGCAGTGACTCAGTGTCAGCAAGGCCGCTGGCGCGTAGCGGCTTCTTACTTGTTTGTAAATATGCTTTTGTTAGCATTTGAAAGCGTTAGGGTTAAGGCTCGTACAGACTGGTGCGATATCGCGGGTGCGACGCGATACTAGTAGCATAATTTCTATGTCGCTGCCTGTCACGCCCGCGATATCGCGTGAGTCTGTAAGAGCCTTAACACGTGAAATTCAAATCTACCTTTTTGCAATTTGCAACTCAGTATCAGGTTGTATGGTAATAAAATTTTAATGCGCCCGTAACCGGTAAGTAGGTATGTATTTACCGAAGTATACTTAATCATTAAATTCATCAACACCTTGTTCAAGTTGCTCGATTTAATGGGTATTTCATGAAAGTTATATCATAAGTCATTTATTCATGAACAATACATTTCTGTAATTAATGGTATAAAAAATTAAAAATAAATTACATACGGAAAAACACGTTAAATATCACAACAATGCATAACAACATGTATAGGAATATCGTTATAGATCTTCAACAGCATAAAGACACTTATTCAACAGGAAATGTTTAAGTTGATTTTTAAAAGAGCTAGAGTAGATAGCGCTTTTTAAATCTAGAGGTAACTTATTAAATAATAATATTAGCGATTGATATCTGGGACTGTGCTTCACAATATTTAAATTAGGCTGTACCTTGTAACATTTAATGTCTTGTCTACGTGTGCCTTCTCTAATCTGTCGTTCGTCTGTTGTCTCATATTCATGCATATATTTGGCCATGTTACTTAGAAGCACAAATACATAAATGCTTGGCACTGCAAGTATACCTACACAAACCAAAAACAAACGAATCTTGACATTTGAGACCCAATTTTATCGTAGATAGTTATTTTCCGCTTTATTATAAAACAAGATTTATATTTTGACATGGCTTAAACCATGGAGCCAGTTTTTGTAATAAGAACGTAACAGTGATTGAAATACCGTTCTTTATACAAAACTGAAAACTTAGTTCGGTACTAAGTTGTCAGTTTTGTGTTTAGGAACTTTACCATAGTCGGAATAAGGTTCGAAATTCAATAATGGCAACATGTTTTAAACCTGGGTCTGAAAATAAACCTTGTTTTATAATAAGGGGGATTGAGTTTAGAGCACAAAAGTGGCGATCTGTCCTATACAAACAATAAGATTTAGTCTAACCTATTTAACTTCATATAAAATTATAATTATAATTTGTAAAGCCTGAAAACGAAGACATTAATATTACTGAATAATTGTTAGGTACTACATTTCGGAGTAGTGAAATAACCATACGACTCGGTACTCGATACTCACGATAAATCGATTCAAGTTAAATGTCAAAACGGGCCTATTATTTTTTGACAAGTATAGTTCACAACAAACGTTTTGAATTTGAATTTGATGATTGTAATTCTGTATTCTGTCATTATTGCCATACAAGCTGATACTGACTTGCAATTTGCAAAAAAACGTAAGGGAATTTGAATTTCGCGGGCTACCCTAGCGCATAGGTGAGCTAGTTCATCTATATTTTATCATTATTAATTTACTTGTTTTTTGGACTGCGTCGTTGGGCTAGTGGTCGCAAGCGCTACCTCCGAGCGTGAGGTCCTGGGTTCGATGCCCGGGTCGGACAAAGTGATATTGGGGTTTTCTATCTGGAATTTTTCAGTAGCAGCCCAGAGTCTGGATTTGTGACCGGTTGATGGCAATAGGCTCGCCCCCTATTGCATGCGACTTAAACATAACTGGCGAAATGTTTGTGTACACGTACACCTTTGCTTAACCCTTCGGGGAAACAAGGCGTCATGTTATGTACTTGTTTTCATTTATTTACTAATAATAATGTAACTGTTAAGTTGTCAGTTAAAGTATCGTCAACAGTGTTAGGACCTACCTACTTGATTGGTGCTTTAGAAGTCACTAGTTTTTAGGTACACACACGGCTCCAGGCCGCTTGCGCTCATTGATAATGATTTGGCAGTAGGTAGAGTACCTACTGCCAAATTATTATCAATGAGCGCAAGACGTACGGCAATTGTATTGTACGTAATTAAATGGTGATAACATTTTCCATCACACTTAAATATTTTTGGGACTAAATATAACATGATGTAAAAATTATTGAAATCAATTCAGTTCCTTATTCTGAACGAACTATATTCAGGTTTCGTTTATACTAAAAATAATGTTGTATTCGTTTATAAGATATCAGAAAGTAATAGTGTAGTATATAGTGATGTTATGTGGAGATATCCTTTATTTTGAACAGCTTATATGGATAAAATACATAACATCTCGTGATCACGCGTGTTAATCCGAAGGGGTAGGCAGAGGATCTGTGCGTTCACCATCATTCAGATTGATATAAATTCTTTTATCTATTAGGACATAAATTAGTGCCACTTTATCTATTAAAGCGTAAATGTGTTGTATTCCTAATGTTGTGGGTAACCCTCATTAATGCCTGATCAATTCGTGTTTGGCAGGTTACTTGTTTACCTAATTAAGTAAGTAGGTACATACCAAAGTGTTGTAAAATGAATTGAGTCATAAAATGAGAGTTGTTGTAGTTTTACGTCCTTTTCAGTAAAATCAATTAAGCTGTGGATATCAGGATAATTATGTGTATATACGAACCTATTTAAATAAATATCCCTTTCCGAGAATTGTGATATGTCTAAGATTATGTGGGAAAAAAACATTGTTCTATTGTCTCTGGCCAACTATTAACATAGCCTTCGCCACTTATCATAGTTATCACGCAACTTCATCATAGTCTAGTAAATAGGTACATTATATATATTTACATGCCGAACTAGGTAAGTAAGTTGTGACGTCAGAAATTGCACCATACATAGTAGGTACCACGGTAAGCACTGAGATGGAAAAACATTTTCTTCATAATAATACAACAAATTATGTTTAGTATATGCGAAACCTGAATATAGTTTGTTCAGAACTTCAGAATAATGAACTGAATCGATTTCAATAATTTTTACACCATGTTTTTTTTTCTCAAAAATATTTAAGTGTGATGGAAAATGTTATCACCATTTAATTACTTACAATACAATCTCCGTACGATTAGGTACCTACTGCCAAATTATTATCAATCAGCGCAAGACGACCCTGGAGGCGCGGGGGCGCCGTCACCATGTTTTTGTACGGACAACATAACGACCATATATATAACTTTGTGATTTTTCATGATACAGTTTTGAAATTTTGTACATAGATTCTTTACATAAAAATACTAGACACGTGTTTCGGGTTTCGCCTATACTAAAAACAATGTTGTATATAAGCACCTAGCAACGGTCGCAAGTAAGCGCAGCCTTACTTCATTAAGATTCCGTACCAAAATGGTAAAAAAGGAAACGTTATGGTACGACTTCGTATGTCTGTCACAGCTGCTTATTTCAGGAACTACTAATGCTATTGACTTGTTTTGGTCCAAAAACCCAAACATGTTACCCAGAGATATGACCGATGGTAATTGTTGATTAGAATTAAGCGATTTTTGTCTTTAAGATTTAAGCGGTCATCGTAGATAATATTAGTTTATTTGTTCTTTATGAACCGTGATTTAAATGAGTTGGGCCTCGTTAGAGACGTCAGGTGTATATACATATAGCCTTGAATTGTAGCACCTGCTATTGAAGGTAACCATATATATTCCCATATGTATTTCCCTTGATTCTGGGTTACAGATGCAACCAATCTTTGTTTAAAAAATCATGACTTAATAATAATTATTTTATTTTAATTCACCAAAAATAATACAACCGATTACACAAACTTAAAGGCTAGTAATAGGGAGTATATAACATGGGAATATCTGTAGCCGAACTAGGACGAGTTCTGTATCTCGACTACATACAGCGCTAGACCTCTCAAAACAGACAATAATACATATTAGCCCAAAAGACATGCAAAAAGATGCACAATTGAATGATCTTAATCAAGAAAAACTGAAACAATACAAAAATGAGTGTGTGCGTAAGCGCGTGTGATTTTGTGTAAGTGTAGAGTAGTGAAAGGTGTTGGGGTGTTGGGTAGTGTAAATAAGTCTTACCGAAAAAATAAAATATAATTGTTTATTTGACAAAAGCATTAACTATCTCTAATTAATGAACATGTTCTCTGTTTCCTCTTAGGAAAGGTCAATTAGGTAGTTATGTACCTTCTTCTTACATAAGGATTTGTTGAGCGGATATTGTATGTGAGTTCTTTATTTATTTTATTGTAAAGACAAGGAGCTTGAACTTGGATATTAGAGAGCCTATGTGAAGCACAAAGAAGTGTAACTCACAAAAGGCGAAGGACTTAGGTGTATTGATTGAATATGTTTTAGGAACAGATACAGTGAGGTTTCGTAGCCGCCAGTTTCAGACAAGATAATAATTGCGGTTGAGTAGAGTAAGCATACGAATTGTCTTTAGATGGTTTGTTTAGTGTTGGCTCGTCACAAAATAATATTATAGATGTTAGTACCTAATCAAAAACTTTTTACAAAAAAAATAATAACCGACTACCAAAAATAACACTACAAATTGGTGCTTTCCGAGAGCAAATGCACGAGTTACTATAAAAAATACCCAAATCGCTATAGGTTTGCATATAAAATTTGAGGGTTTCCCTCGATTTCCATGGGATCCCCTCATCAGATTCTGATTTGGTGGCAATGGGACCACCTCGGGAGTATACCCTTTCAAACAAAAAAAGATTTTTTTAAATCGGTTCATAATTGACGGAGTAATTCGCGTAACAAGCAAACAAAAAAAAAAAAAAACATACAGCCGAATTGAGAACCTCCTCCTTTATGGAAGTCGGTTAAAAACAACTTTAATGTTAAAAACATCAAATGGAAGGAACCCCTTGTTTCATAAATAACAATCACTGAAATTAAAGGACAAAGATTTCAGGGAAAAAACAAGCGCTTGTACTGAATAATGAAATTAAGTTTTAAGCAAGGCAATCGAGTACAAACTCTGGTTAGTAAAAAATATAAACAGCTACAATCTAAGTGAAATCGTTATTGGTCAGTCGAGCAAGTGGACACAATGTCGCTTGCGTCACATCCGTGGCGACGGCAGTTCGCAAACTAGATATTTGCACGAAATATACCTACATACATAATATATTCAACAGGCTTATAAAAACATAATTGTTTACACGGAACTCGTGGCTAAGAATGACTGCATGCAACGTCAACGTTTTAAAGTGGAGATTCACGTATTTATTGCGCAGGATACGTTCTCGATTATGAGGACTGAGATGAGAGTAGGTACATGGTGATAAGGCGCGCTATTAAGACGCAGGTGATATACCAGTGACCTTGAGTGGTTAGCTTGCGTGTTCTGTACTGAGCTCACGCAACGCGTCGTACGCTCAGCCAGTAATAGGACTCGCCCATCAAGGAGCGCTGTCCCCAATTTGACGCATTATTAATTTATTATACACAAAATAAAAGGTATTTTAATAAAACGCGTGTACTAAAAGACAATAATTAAATTATCTTTAAATTGGTGAAGGTTTCAGAAAAATACGCTTGGTAGATTTTGCGCCATTCTCAGTTTTTTATCCGCGTTAGACATAACTTTACAAATTAATTTCACTATGTAATATAAATATAATCTAAAATATTCGCACATTAAGTTATTGAGAAAATGCTTTAATTTAACATATTTTTTTTAAATCGTTAACACTACTCGTTTAGACGTGATCTTCAGTATAAAATCATTAACAGTCGGTTATCGTCGCCTTAAGCAAATTATTACACAAATTCATGATTGACATGTAACTAGAAGGTCGCCCAGCGCGCTATGGAGCGGGCTATGCTATGCGGCTAACTATGTTTGACTACGGCAAAAGAAAAAAAAACGGTCATGAGCGAGTCGGACTCGCGCACCGAGGGTTCCGTACGAATATATGATGTTGATGATTTCTGAAAAACTGTGCTATTTAGAGACATCGTTTTATTTTTCCTGTAATCTTTACTTAGGCTTCTATCATATAGAATAATTTCAGATTTATATCTTTGCAAACTTCGGAGATAAGGGGGGGGAATGGTATTTCTTTTTACATTTTTCATCACAAGTCTGAGATTATGCTTCCTAAAAAAACAAAAAATATGTTAGAGAATGAGCAAACAACGTTCTTTCATATGATATCCCACATGCCCTAGTAGCCCCACTTCAAATTTTTAAGACCCCCTTGCAGTCCCTTTTGCAAAAAAGAGATATTTTTTTAAATTTCTTTCTTGCTTGCAAAATAGTTGGGCAAACGTCATCTAAAACTATTCTAAATTTCAAGTTGATAGCATTAGTAGTTCTTGAGATATCCAGCTGTGACAGACAGACAGACAGACTTAGTCTCACCATAAGGGTTCCTTTTTACCATTTTGGTACGGAACCCTAAAAACAACAGTCAAAGAGATAAGCCAAAGTCAAAAATGTGGCTTTAGTCGGGTAAAGATTCAAAGTCAAAAAAGGAAACTATGGAAGTTATAAAACGGACGAACATTCGACCGATACTTCGGATTAACGGTTCGGAGTAGACCCCCTTTTTTTTTTTATTTTTTTGGGTGGGAAATTTTCAAATAACTCCTCCCGCTCTGGGCAGAGCGGGAGGGCGTGTCAGACTCTTACTGACTAAAACCCACCCATGTTCCTTCATTTGCCTGTGTGCCAGGGCCACGATATCCCTTTCGGACAAACTCGCAACCCTGGCAGGCATTGGTCCTGGCGGACCCCGTCAGTTGGTGCTGACATCTCTTTGAGGCGCGCGTGGAACACAACGCGCCGTCGACCCGGGCCTGGTCCTTATCGGACGGCGAGCTACCCATCGCTCGCCGTCCGCAAGCCCGCGCCTACGGTGGCCGGAAATCGGCTTACCAACTCCCGACGCCCGGGGCGTCTCCTGCGGCGACTAGAGGCGCGAGGGCGCGAACCTTGCCTCTCCCTCACGCGTTCCGCCTCCTCCTTCGCGAGCATTACTGTTTCGCAGAAGGAGGTGACGGCCTCCCATGCACTCTCGCTCCGAACCATGGCCTGAACCAGTGCTGGACGCGAGAGATCATCGCCGCCGATCGCCTCCGTGAGGACACGGCGGTGCTCCGCCCAAGCCGGGCAGATCTCCACCGTATGCTCCACCGTGTCCTCCGGGCGATCCACACAGTGGTGACACCCGGGCGTTTCCTCCCGCTTTATCCTGAACAGGAACCTCCCGAAACAACCGTGTCCGGTGAGGACCTGCGTCAGGCGGAAGGTGAGGACGCCGTGGCGGCTCTCCAGCCACTCCTCAAAGAGGGGACTTATCGCCACAATTGTAGCGTGCCCAGCGCTAGGTTGCGACAATCGCACTCTCCATGCCGCCATGAGATCTCGCCGGAGTTCCGTCCGCTGTACCGTGATTTCTCGCGGCAGCGGAGTTTCACCCCGGCGTTTCGCCTCCTCGCGCCACTCCCAGATGTGCGCGAGGACTTTTGCCTCCAGATCCCACGGCGGCAGTCCGGCTAGGAGGCTCGCCGCCTCACGGGAGACCGTGCGGTAACCCCGTACCAGCCTGATGGCCATGACCCTTTGGGACGCGTTCAACCGCTGGGCTGGTCGCAGCCTCAGAGAACGCGCCCACACCGGTGCCCCGTAAAGGGCCATGGACCGCACGATCCCCGCGTAGAGCCTCCGGCAGGAGGCGTTTGGGCCCCCTGGAGTAGACCCCCTGGAGTGGAGACCGCGTATCGGCAAGCGTAGTGCGGGACGCCCTCCAGCTAGATGGACCGACTATCTTAAGAAGGTGGCTGGGTCAGACTGTATGCAGAAGGCGGAGGACAGGGTGTTGTGGCGCAGCCTGGGAGAGGCCTATGTCCAAAAGTGTACTGCGATAGGCTGAGTTGATTGATTGACGTAACTATAGAACCGAGCGCAATCCTTTACATGCATGATTAATAGATTATAATGATGCATTAGAAGTTTAGAGCTTTGGAATTTTTTTTGAGCTTTAGGGCTAACTATCGCTGACTACGGCGAAAAAGAAAAATAAGACTGTCGAAGAGATAAGCCAAAGTCAAAACTGTGACTTGAAGTCGGGTAAGGATTCAAAGTCTAAAAGGAAACTTTGGAAGTTATAAACCGGCCGAACATTCGGCCGATACTTCGGTTTAGCGCTTCCGAGTAGACCCCTTGAACTTATGATGTTTTTTACATAGTTACGTTCGATTGTAATGTGCTGTTTGCTATAAACAACTACCTATTTATAATAAGTTGAATAAGGTGTATTGTAGAAAGTGCGTAAAATTTGCACTAAAGTCCGAATAAGTACGATAGTCTGGAAAGTCATTGACAGGCAGCTGTAGCAAACAATGCACTTCGACACGGTTTAATGAAGATGTGCTAAACAAATCGTAAGATTGAAATCGACATCATTTTGTAGCTCGCTAAAGATGATGGATTTCTCAAATGCAACAGTAGAAGCACTTTCACCGGAGCTCCCCCCTCTTCGTCCCCCTGTGACCCGCGAGCGCCGGCGCCGGTGACCGCCCCTACCCGTCTACAGTTACGTAATTTTTGTGTTTAGGTACCTACTTGAGTTTGTTAGTAAATCACAACTTCATTAAGTACACCTCACTAAGGACAAAGCACTCTCAGGCTATTGCAGTTGCGCTTTGCTGTAATGAATTCTCATGTGCATGTAGGTATTGTGTGGAAGATATCTATTTAAGTACTAGGCATTGTATTTATTATAACACAAAAATGTTCTTTGTTCAAACTTAAGAAAGTACTAAAAGTCCCACTCTTGAGTACTTTCTTATAAAATATTTGATAAATTGTCTCTTTGTGGTAAGTTATATAATTATGTAGTTTTTTGAGAACTATCTAGCTCTTGTTTTTTAAGGAAAAAGATTAAAAATATAAAAATCGCATTTACCTAATTTCACTTTCAGTAGTATTTTTTCTAGATAATTTCTGAATCACCACTGGGTTTCCCCATTGCTTGTATGTTAAATACATACAAGAAGTGGGGAAACCCAGTGGTGGTTCTACGTCTCTAAGATAGGTTTGTTCCATTGAATGCCTTTTTCATAAAATATGACATTGGGGAACAAATCTTAGAGAGATATATTAATTAATGATTCTTATGATTATAATTCTGTAAATACATATCTTGTCTGTGTGATGCCGGACGTTAATAATAATATAGCAATTCCCTATTTCTACCCATGGGTGTCGGAAAAGGCGACTAAGGGACTTACTAGAAAATGAGCAGCAGCGTTCTCTATGCATTTTAACACCATACTGCGATCGCCAGCCTGCCAAGCGTGGCGATTATGGCAAACCCCCTCTTTGGGGGAGGCCTATGTCCAGCAGTGGACGTCTTTCGGCTGCAATGATGATGATGAAATACATATCTGGTAAAGTCGCGAATCATATTTTGAACAAGATACAACCTGACCTCTAAATTGCAAAAAACGTAAGAAAATTTGAATTTCGCGGGGTACATCTGCGGATTTTCCTACACTTTCGGCGCTAAGTACATAGAATGCATACTAATTAGCATGTCATTTAATCTGATATGTAAATCTACAACAACAAGTCAGTACAGTACAACACTGAAGTCATCTATAGCTTTGTATAGCGATGACTCGTGGCACGGGTTGTGGGCGCACGAACGAATTATCTTTCGACCTATATGCTGGGTGCTTGGCATTAAAAGTGTGTAGATTTCATGTTTTGTTACTGTGGACAATAAAAGTAGCATATCTAACTTGGTGATATTCTTCAGAAAGGTCAGGTGCGTAGTACTCGCAACCGGCGTGCGTGTATGACTAGATGTATGAACGTAGCCGAAGTGAAAGGAGTATGTAAGGAGCGTAGCAGGTGGCGTTCTATAGTTTCTGCCTACCCCCATGTGAAGAAGGCGTGAGTGTATGTATGTATGTATATCTAAACTAACACATGAGGGACTCTACACGTCATTTAGCTCGTAGATTTGTAAGAATACGATTATATCGAATATAATCGATAGTATTTGTGGCAGAGATCGATAATATAATATATAAAACTAACTTAGTGGAAAATAAACAATAATGATTGATATGACATTTATTTTCATAAAGTATTATAGCTCAGGAGTTGTTATATTAACCTGATTCTCAGCAAAGATAAACAAATCAAATGATTTATAATAAAAATTATGTTTGTTTGTCTGCTGCACTAATTTTAATTGACTTCTGCTGTAAGTAAATGCCTGTTCGGGGAAATTTGTCCGTCGAAGTTGTTAACGAATGCAAGTAGAAATTAAATCCTTTCTGATTAGGTAATACTCTGATAATAATTGAAATATATTTTATTTGGGACACGCACAAGAAATACAAAGATAGCATTTAAAACTAAAAACATACAAAAAAAATAAAATTATCAAGACTTGTGCGATGCCAAAAAGGCTCGTATCTCTATTATTAAAAAATAAATACCGTAGCGCTGGTATTCTGATGGGGCCCGCTGTGATGTCATGGACTCACCTACGGACACCTATTATAAAGGCTTCTACATACCGGCGCGACTTGTCGCGCGACGCGACGCGGCACAAAGGCCCCGCGTGTCGCGGGCCGAGCGGTGCCTTTGTGTCGCGTCGCGTCGCGCGACAAGTTGCCCCGGTATGTAGAAGCCTTAAATCCCACTACGATAATAAAAATAAACGGCTTGTTAATCTTTCTTTTTATTGTTTTTATAGGAATCAAGCTTAGTTAATTACTATATTTCAGTCAGTCCTGCACCCTAATTGCGTAATACAGTTCGAATCACAATCCGAGAGTTTTGAAGGATACTGCTAATCCATTGCTTTATAGGTTCGAAAAATTCAACTGCTCAACAACGTAAATAACGCAATGAATGTTGTTGAGCTGTCAAAATGAAACCCATTGCGATCTATTGTCATTTTATGTGTGTTACGCAATTACTCTGCTGGTTAGAAACTTATCTATAAGCTTCATTTTCCGGGTAGGCGACATAATCATGTGTACACACAGCTACACATCAAGCTATACATTTCCAGTATAAGCTGACCCCTCATAGCAAGGAAATCCTATACAAAGCGAGATCAGCCTAAACTGGATATGTATTATAGCTTGATATGTAGCCGTGTGTACATAATCGACCTACATCATGTTTATTGCCAACATGTCGTCAACCGGGAAAATTATGATACAGGTAACTACATTATGTTTAGAAACTTGTTTATTCTTTACTAGCTGTTGATCACGACTTTGTCTGTGATCCAGGATGAAAAGTAGCCAATGTCATGATTCAGGTCATGGTCTACCCATGTGCCAAATTTCATCCAAATCCGTTGAGCCGTTTTAGCGTGAATGCGTAACAAACAAACAAAACTCACTTTAGCATTTATAATACGAATTATCCAATTTTATAAACTAATAGTCTTAAAATAATAGATAATAATATACAACATGTGTACGGAGGTGGGGGGAAGGATCAAAGGGCATCAAAAAATTTGGTCCGCATCGATGTCAATAGAAAAAGTGAACATAAAGTGCTGGCAGCTACATTATGTTAGTTTCGTAGGTACCACCTCGAACGTTCCCGGTCGACCACTTTTCGCCCTTATGCCCATAGTAATAAGGTTGAAAAGTGGTCGACCGGGAACTTTCGTGGTGGTACATAACCAGCAATGGACCTTATTTTGTGATTTGGTATGAGGTACCTATACTCCATTTGAAATAAAATTATAAATTTAAATAAACTTATTTACAGTCCGTTCATCCGGTTTTGACTTCTTTAATTCCGTAGGCATAAGGATGGCATTAAAAGCAATAACGTGGTTACAATACCAACTGTTTAATACAGCTGCCATTTATCATGCCACCAACGCAATAGTAGTCAAAATCAGTTGAATGGACTGTAAAAATAGTTTATTAAATGTGTAATCTTATTTCAAATGGAGTATAGGTAATTCTAAATATTATGGGTTTCCAGGTTCCGTGAAAGGTCTATCAACTAAGTAGATATTAGAACTAGAAATTAAAACAACAATGCAACAGAAATGGAATGAAATCATTTGCATGAAGTTAACCGGAACTAATCCGAAGTTAAAACTAAAACAGGCAAAATTTTCAGGCAGAAATTCTGTTGTGTTATATTTAAAGTCAACGCCATGAGACGAGATAAATTTCATACTTTGGGATTTAAAACTTTAACTGAAATTGCGTATGGTTCAGTTTCCATTGCAACTAAAATTATTTTATGACGTTTAGCGATAATTTCTTCATTCATAAATCAACTTAGATATCTTGAGTTTAAAGTTGATAGTTGTATAATTTGCAATTTTATGTATTTATAGCTTCTCATGACGGTTACTTTATGTGCCTACAGTCCTAGACGCGTTGAACTCTTTACCTATAGCAAGATGACATAATTACATAAATCTTTTGACACACTCTTGGGCGCAATTTCCGCGGAGAGTTTTTCAATGCTTTTAAACTAGTTTTTTTTTAAAATAAATCACATAATTTACAGTTCTTGTAAACGATGGATTAAATTATTGTTGTCTCGAAATCTATTTAAATAGGTACCCACCTATGAAATAGCAACAAAGTCAAAAAGGTACATTGTTTTTTTTAATAATTGCTAAGAGGTGTGGGAACGAGTCTGATGCCAAATTTTTTTTTTTTTAAATTTTGGTCCGTTGTCTGTATGTCTGGATGTATAAGAAAGAAAGAAAAAGAAAGAAAATAATTATGTTTATTTGCGGTAAACATGACGCAAAAAAATGGTCACCGCTCAGCATAATGCTGCGACCCTATGCGAGACAGAGCCCCAGAACGGATTTGGAGGAAATGTGGCACACAGATAGTTAATAGCCTGCGGGGTAATTGCGTTACACACTATCAGTAGCAATGGGATCATTTTGACAGCTCAACAACATTCATTGCGTTATTTACGTTGTAGAGCAGACAAAATTTTTGAACATATGAAGCGATGTATTAGCTATATACTTACTTCAAAATCATTCAGATCGTGATGATAGTGTGTTACGGACTTAGGGTGCTTAGAATTAACACATAGGGTATCATAACAAAATATTAATTATTCTATGTATAATAAGCCTGACTACAAATGACACTGAATTGGTAGTAAAACATCTGGTATTATTCTTCGGGTCGAGTCTAAGGGTTGAATGGGCGCGGATCCCTTAGTAACTTCCCGTGGGATATTTTCCGACATCCACGCGGGCGAAGCCGCGGGCAAATACTATAATTAAAGACGATTATTATTTTAATCGACGGACGACTTGAGAACACGCCGTATAAATTAAGGAATCCAGTTTTATCTTTGCTAAAATTAAAACAAATTTTCGACTGATATTTATTTATGGAAAAATCCCTAATAATGTAGTATAGTATCGTCAACATCCATATTACTACTTATTAATACTAGTATTATTATTGTGCCGTGTGTGTGGTGCCGGGCGTAACGAATAGCACCATCCTATTTCTTCCCGTGGGTGTCGTAAAAGGCGAATAAGGGACTTACTAGAGAATGGGCAGTAGCGTTCTCTATGCATTTTAACACCAAACTGCGATCGCCAACACGCCTACTAAGCATGGCGATCATGGCAAAAACCGGGAAAGGTTTGCCATGACCGCCACGCTGTGAAAATGGAACGATCTTTTACTCCGAAACCAGCAACCAGGGATACGATGATAACTTATCAAAGGTTTTATTTAAATTTCGAAATGGCTTGCAATTATAGTAAGCTGTTTATTGAAAAAAAAAACAAATAAACACATTGGCGCGTGAAAAAATATCGTTGTTCGTCATTGACTCTGGAATTTATAAATAATTTACTGAGTTTGAATTTCCGCGCATTATTTGAGAAAAGCACGAGAGAAAGAGACCAGGCACTGATGGACCCACGTATTTATGTGTGCCTCAGCCCACATTTTCACGTTCGTCCATCAATGCCCCTTTTGCAGGCCGCTGCAGTAATGTACTAATTAGCTAATAGGCTAGATTGTAGTGAATAAAGTATCCCAATTAATTGTGATACTTCTAAAAGGAAAAAAAAAAAGAAAAGATGTTTCTTTCCTTCAAGTACATAATATGGCAGCTGTAGAACATCTACCATGCAGGGGTAATCACGGTCGGTATTAGATTTGTAGAACGTTGATTATTCCGCGTTGCGGCTTGATTGAACGTTTTCTTTGTATATGCACTGCAGCTACAACACAGATGAATATCCAATAGGATTTGTAAATTTGCATATTTAGTTACGTGCTCTTTATGATTTAATGCAAGTAAATGTAAATTATTGTTAATTTGTTATCACCTCTCGAGCAATGTAGTCGATTAAATTACTTATGTCACGATTTCCATCATAATAGATATTAATAAGTATGGGATTTGCATCAAATGAGTTTTGTATCAGGGTAGTCATGAAGTCTAAAAGTATCTCATTTGACAGTTACGGTAAAAGTACTGGTTTATTAACAGAATAGAATGAAAAAACATATTTGGGGCGTCACGTAGTTGACGTAGACTGACGTAGTTGTTAGGTAATTCTCTTCGAGCCTCGGAACGTAAAGGTAGTCTTCAAGAAGTCTAAAGTTTATACTGATATTTTATTAAGTAACTGATTAAATATATCGTTAAATATTGCTATATAAAAAATAAAAAAAAATAGAAAAGAAAAGAATAGAAGAAAGAAAGAAAAAAATAGAAAAAAAGAAGAGAAAGAAATATAATAGATTGAATAAAGAGTATTCTATTCTACCATGTTCGTATGTGTGCAAGAATATAAATACAGAAATATTCGTATTGAAAAGGTGTGTCATTAGTCAAAATCAAAATTCATTTATTCAAACTAGGCTGAGAATCAGCACTTTTCGAACGTCAAAAATTACATGAGACAGTCCCCAAAAACGCCCACCCTTCACCACTTCCTAGTGCTTTCGCTGTCAGTCATTCATTGTAGTCATTCATTACACACCTTTAAATAAATATATACAGGGTAAAATTAAATTAGTTAGCGAAACTCTGCAGACGTGATGAGTATCGAAATATAAAGATGATAAGACATAAAAGAAATTGATTTGATGATTTTTTGTGGGGTCATCAACCGAGTTTAGTGTAGTTACTTGAAATATTAGCTTAAAAAAACTGTTTTTTTTTGTGTGAACTTCATAGACGTTATGTATGGGTATCAATATCTAAACTAAACACGATAAAACAAAATAAAACAGATTTTCTCAACTCATACTTCAAGAAACAAAAATACCAGAAGTCGTTGACCCCAAAAAAAAACATCACATCTTATTTATATTATTTTTGATAGCTAATTTAAGTTGACCCTGCAGATAAAAATAAAAATGTGTAGTTATTTTTGTAAAGATTTTATTAATCTGCTTTGATATAATTTTATTATGTCATCATTCCAAGAATATAACTATAGAATAAGTAGGTAGGTAGGTACTTAGTTACATAGGTAGGTATAATATAAATATAGTTCGCAGATTTTAGTCACAGTTTAAATTTTTGTTATTGTATGTAACAAACGCTTTGATGGCGTGAACAAAATGGTATGAGTAGGTACTTACTTTATAAAGTGGTTTAAAACATTAAAACAACAGCTTTCAAGGTTTTTTGTTTAAAAAAAAAACGAGCGACTCTGACAGTAGTCGCTTATGATGTGTAAGTGAGTGTAACAAGTAATATCTGACATCTCAACTAGGTATTATGCAACTGAGTTGCGACAGAAATTACCCCCTCTACTTACATATAAGTATACTAATTTAATGCTATTAAAAAGTACTTACTTATTCCATGCTCAAGCTGTCACTTCCTGTTACACATTTCCCACAGAACGCGAATGGATTTTTTGTACCAAAAATATTAATAAACGAATGTTTTTTTTTTTCTCAGGCGTACCGGCAGAGGGTGTCATCATCAGTACAAATAGCGAGGATCGCGGCGCTGACAGTGGTGGCGGCCTCGTTCATCCTGGGTGCATTTATCCTGGCCTCCAGCTGGGTGGCGGCGCGCGCCTCCTGCCACCAGCTCGAACAGCTCGACGCCATGCTCGACAAGGAGCTGGCGCTCGAAGGACGAGCATACGGAAACGACGCCTTGCTAGCGGTAAGTACATATAAACATAACGTCACGCATTTTTTCTACGGAGAACCGAGCTCGCTGAATTGGTGAACATCCACAATTTCCATTCAGTATTTTAGTGTGTCATACCTTAGGGACTTGGTCTCGCTTTTCGGCCTATCGCTGTTTAATCAACTCCAACAAAAGTTCAGACCAGAGACAAAAATCTCACGGTGATAACTTAGATGAAGAGCACAAAGTGAACTGTCATTGCACCCGATGCTAGCGAGTGCTAGCGATTGAAATTATTGACAGTTCAGTCACTTCACCTAAGTTTTCACAGAATACATAAACTGATAAACATACATAGATAAAATAACACCCGATTCTGGAATCGAACCGATTACTTATTTATTTATTTAACAGTTTATGTACACACATAAACAGACAACAATAAAGGAACAGAAAAACACGTACAATCGTGATGCTTATTTCTAAAGAAATTTCTGCCAGCATACCTTTTTAAATAGTTTTCACAAATAAAACTAAAAACGAAATGTTAGTAAATTTAATATTCTAAGCTGTATGTTAAAGTGTGTTTATATTATTTAATTTCTAAGTATACCTACTATGTTATACATATAGTTTGTTCTGTAAGACGTGTAAGAACAGAACCCCTCGACAGGTGAAGGCCTCCTCCAAAGTAGCCAGTCTTCATTAGACTGGGCTGTTTCAATCCAGTTTATCTTTGCTATCTTTTTAATATCGCCTTTCCATCTAGCCTAGGGTCTCGCCTTCTTGCGTGTTCCTTGGGGGCCCAGCCATGCCGTTATCTTTTTCGTCCTCCTCTGTCTCGTAGACGCACTACTTGCTCGGATTATTTTAATTTTTAGTGTTAAGGCTTGTATTAGCCCATACCTGGATTTGATTGACATCTTTTGAATATTTTCTTTACATTTAGCATGCTGCGCTCAATTCCTCGTTGGAATGTCATATAGTACAGGTTCACGTAAATCGTATGTTGGATTTCATACATTTATATGTTTTGTAATGAAACACCTTTTCAGTACGAATATTTCTGTATTATCTTCTTGCATACATACAAACTTGGTATATAGTAATATTTAACGAACTATTTAATTAGGTACTCAATATAAAATTAGACTTGCGAGGCTCGAAGAGAATTGACTTATCAACTCTGTGACGCCCCAAATATCATGTTTTTCATTCCATTCTGTTAAAAAAACAGTACTTTTACCGTAACTGTCAAATGAGATACCTACATAATTTAAAAATTCATGACTAACTTGATACAAAAATCACATACTTTCAATTTTATATTTAGCATTTAAAATTTTACAAATATTTGGAAATCATGACAGTTTAGTGTTAAACTCTGTTTGTACTCAGAAAAATTTAACAAAGTGAATAGTTACGTTAGTTATACGTTTAAGTTAGAAAAGAACATAAAAAAAAACTGAGGAATGTTATTTTATCGACAGAATCACTTTTCAGAAAAAGTAGTATTTAACTTTAATTTTGTTAGACCTTATTGTATTTACATAGGTCAGGTACAGATACAGAGTGCAACGAGCAGACACGTAGATTCATATATTTTTGTATTAACAAAGAAATATAGTTTAATTAGGAATGTAGGTATACTTACAATGTAGAGAACTTGAGACGTAGATGGAAAACTAAACATTTACAATGTAGGCAATCAGGCAAAGCTTATCGATACGCAAGTTATATACGTTAATAACAATTAGGTCTTCTGAAAAAATTGTTCTACCTTATGTTCTACAGAATCTTCTAACGTTTAAATAGTTTTAAATAATAAAATATGTTTCCTAAATTATCAGTAAATGTTGATTTATTTTTCTGTAACTGTACTTGTCGGTACGTTCATTTAGGTTCGCTTTCGTTTAGCGCTAAACATTTAAAACATCATTCTGTCTCTGATATCTTCAAACGGTTGACAGAAACAGAGCGATGTTTTAAACACGTTTAGCGGATTTAGCGATTTATGATGCAAGCGGTGTCTATAACAATATTATTTAATAGATATAGCTCCCGCCAGCGGCTTCGCCCGCGTGATATCTTTATAAATTATAGCCTATGTTACTCAGTGATAATATATAAGTCTATTGGTGAAATAATTTTTAAAATCGGTTTAGTAGTTTTTGAGTTTATTCAGTACAAAGAAAAATACAAACATACAAATCTTTTCTCTTTATAATAATTAGTGTAGATGTAGATAAAATCAATTCCAACTAATTTAAACAAATAACCAGAAGTGCAACTTATTTTATTATCATTAGCATTGAAATGGCAGGCAACGAAGATATCGATTGAGTCTGCAGTTCACATAATCAAGAGAAGTCACGTTTCTCGGGACGAGTAATGCCTACTTGCATGACTTTCTTGTACAATACATGGGGATCGCCTTTTTACAAGTGATTTGTTATGATCTAATCTCGGACTAACTTATTATCAGGTAAAAGAGTTAATTTTGTTTATTCGACTACTGATGATCTTATTTATTTTATTTAACAGTTTATGTACACACATAAACAGACAAGAAGGAACAGAAAAATACGTACCTACAAAAATGATCCTTATTTCTAAACATCGCGGGCGCAACCCGGCAACAGAGCGACGCGTGTCGTGCCGGCAATATCGTGCCAGTCTGCACGAGCCTTAAAGAAATCTGTTCCAGCATACCTGCGATAAGAAAGTAGATAAAGAGATGTAGACAACGTGCGTAAGAGTTGAAGAGAAAACAAAATACATAAAATCAAAAATGTATTCACTAATTTAAATATAAACATACAATAGGAGAATATCATACTTCTGACAGAAATATCAATAAAAAATATAGTATAAAATAATAAATACATAAATCGCAACTATGACGAAGTGGACACATAGTGTCCTTTCACTCTTCTTTTAAAAACTGCGACGAGATCTTCAAGTAAAAGTATGTTTTGTTGTTCAAATTCAAGCTCAAACCATTTATTTTAATTAAACAATTTACAGGCAATTTGAATTGGAATGAAATTGTCAAGTTCATTCCAAAGCATCCTACTACGAAGAACGGGCAAGAAACTCCATCGACTTCTTACATTCTCAAGTTTTGAAAATAATAAGAATTCATTGAATGTAAATGATTACTGAAAGCAAGAAATTTGTCCATTACGTTATGTCTGGTAGTTAGTACGATATTAGTAGTTCTTTACACTCTGAGGTAACATAAATAACATTACGCCTATAATTCTCCGAAGGGTTATGCAGAGGTGTAGGTACACCATGTACACCCACATTTCGCCAGTCATGTTTAAGTCCCATGTAATAGGGGTCACCCCCTATTGGCCTATTGCCATCAGCCGGGCACAAATCCAGACTCCGGGCTGCTACTGAGAAATACCAGATAAAAAAAACCCAATAACACTTTGCCCAACCTAGGAATCGAACCCACGATCTCATGGTCAACAGTAGCGCTTGCGACCACTAAACCAAGGAGGCAGTCATTCATGAATATTGAATATTAGTCGCCACAACGCAATTCCACACACAATTACAATTTATTTCAACATTTTACTGTTGGTAGGTTGGTAGGTCGGGCAGGTATTTAACAGTAATTACACTTCTTGTCATGCTGTATTAATGACACCTTGTGTTATTATGTAGGTACCTAGTTACTTTTAAGAAACCTTGGATTCAACATCATTAAGTTTAACTGAGTTTGCTAGTTTCCATACTTGAATTTTTTTATCATTTTGATGATAATAAAACACTATAAAAAAAACCGGCCAAATGCATGTCGGACCACGCACAATAAAGGGTTCCGTAGTTGGGATGAATTTATCCCAAGAACAAACTTAACATTGTAGTTGAAATAGGTAAATATTCTCCCATACATTCCAACTGCAAATGTAAAGCTTAATATTACGCAAACGGATCCCTGAATCGAATATTTTTAACCCTGTGGGGTATCGTTGGATATGCCGGTCAAAAATATTACCACTTTTACCATTAGCCACTAAAAAGTGTCGTCTATCCAATGGTGTGACATTGGATAGACGACACTTTTAGTGGCTCAGTTTGTAATTTATCTAAGTTACAATAGCCTACTGTCAACTGCTCATCACCTTTTACAAAATATGGCTTTTCCCGATGCAGGGGCGTTAATAGTTGAGGAGTTCTCGTGGTAAGAACCAGGAGAACTGATGGTGACTTCACTATATGCATTGTGATGAGCATAAATTGCTTAGCAACCCATATTAAAGTGTCTAATCGAATCGCAACAGTGAAATATTATTAAATAGTTCCAGCGGCCATCGGTGGTCCTAACCATCAGTTCCAATAAAAAAATACTGAAATCGTTATAGGTGTGCCTATACAATTTGAGGATTGCCCTCGATTTCCATGGGATCCCCTCATCAGATTCTGACTTGGTGTCAATGGGACCACCTCGGGAGCATACCTTTTCAAACAAAAAAAGAATTTAAAAATCGGTCTACAATTGACGGAGCAATCGGTGAACAAACATAAAAAAAAAAACATACAGCCGAACATATAACCTCCTCCTTATTGGAAGTCGGTTCAAAAATATCATCCCCACTATACGTGCAAGGAAACAAAATGATTTTTAAGGTTTTATTTTACAACTTTGTCGGCGTGATTAATATGTATACCCATACCAAATTACAGCTTTGTCTCTGATCTAAGCCGTGGACCGACAGACGGACATGGCGAAACTATAATGGTCTACGGAACCCTAAAAACAGGTGAAGGGTAAAATAACGTGAATACAAGATATATAGATAACAATGTGAATACATCATCCGTGACTTGTACTTAATATTAATGTTTCCCCGAGTTATGTAATGTTTGTAGAGATGCGTTGGTTCCGTGTACAGACCGGTAGGTGCTTAGGTGTTGTAATTGCTGTGCGTGGCAACATAATGTATAATATAACAATGTAAAATGACGATAAAATACTATGGTTCTATAACGAGTATTCAGACTTATTATTATCACATAATGATGATGAAAAATCTATATTTTTTTCTCGAAAGTTTTAACTTCCTTCTTTTAAAAAACAAGAAAAGATTTCCAAGATTATCTATGCATATGCATGTAGATAAATGTTGTTGGTGTTTGTAGAGACAGGCAGCTGTGCTAACATAAATAATAGTAGATATACTTTTATGAAGTGTACGTATGTATGCGTATGAAACAACTGTTTTCAACATACTTGTAAAGAAAAATATTTTTTTTTTTCAAATCGGTACAGCTGGTCTGAAGTGACGCAGTTACCTACGAATAGCATTTCATTTTTATTAATAGATTAATGAATGTTCATTTGCTAACAAAAAATAATAATTTGATGAAATGTAATTTTTATTTATCATATTTTATTTATTTACTTAAAGGTACAAATAATTACTAATCACAAAAAAAAATTGGCGTAAAAAAGTACGAAGGTTCTTCGCTGACAATTAACAAACATGACATATCTCTGACTAGTCCTACCTATATGTTGGTATCTGTGGCATACTTTGCCGCGCTAGTGCATGAATGCAAAGTAAAAAGCACGCATGTTCAATACACTGACTGCATTGTAAAGCTACAAGCGGTGCAATAATAGGTAGCCACTTTTCGAGCAAGTGAGTTGAAAACCTAAATAATTTGCGTATCCGTAGGTAGTCCGTATATAAATACAACCTAAAAAAGCTTCAGGCTTCGAAGGCCAATAGCGTGTTAGTATTACAAATTACGAAATTACTTAAAAACTATGTTAGTAGAACATGTTAAACCTGTCTTTTGTTGGTATTGTAACTTAAGGGCCCTTTTAGCCACTTAGCAAATACCTTCAGAATGCTGTTGCTGCTTTCTCTCACTCTGCGTATTATCGAAATAATCATCGGTATGTGCAACAGCGGACATACCTGACGAAGTAAAGTGAGGTGGAAGCATCAACAACACCCTGAAGACATTATTGTATGGCACGCGCTGAGTGCAGTCTGTTTTTTTGGGTATGATTACCTCTCAGGCTGCTGGTGTTGTTGTTGCTGGTGCTGTGTTTGGCAGAAAACCTTAAGGGTCAGATAATCACCGTTGACCTTGGCCATACAAATGCGCATCGCGCTTACGCCGCGGCCGCGCCTCAATTAACTTTCATAGCGAATATTTATTTTTAGTAACGAAAATATGATTATTTGAAAATAAACACAGATAAAATTATATATAACTAGCTGCGCCCCGCGGTTTCACCCGCGTAAGTCTCGATCCCGTGGGAATATAGGGATAAAAAGTAGCCTATATGTTAATTCAGGTTGTCAGCTACCTCGATACAAAATTTTATCAAAATTGGTCTAGTCGTTTTTACGTGACAGAGTAACAAACATCCATCCATCCATCCATCCCTCCATCCATCTATACTTACAAACTTTCGCGTTTATAATATTAGTAGGATAGGATAAAACAGTCTATTCATACAAAAAAAAGCATGGAAATATCTTAAGTAGTTTGAAAGTAATATCGTTTTTTATGCTTTGGGTAGACATTACTTCCTGAATTTATTTCATAAAGTATTTTACTACAATACTTAAATATTCACATATAGAATTGATGGGTATGCGTTCTAGTTTAACATACATTTTTTGCATAACTTACTTGCATTATATGAAGGCGTAATGACAGATTTAAAAGTCACTAAAATCAATCATATAAAGAATTATTTTTGCCGGTACTGAACAACTAGCTAACCTGCGAGCTAGCATGTTGCCCCTCACAGCCATCGCACTGGCTCCGTTTTCATTTATCTTACAAAATTTATAAAAAAATATCGCCTTGGATCGTGATGCGTGGCAAATTGACTAGGTATAGCAAGCGTTTTATGGACTCCACAACCAACCTCTGTGTGACCTTCATTAAATCAAAATCTACGAGTAAAGATTCAAAGAAAGGGTTCATTCATGATTTATTTAAGATGAAGATTCATGTTATATTCGCTTATCCATGAAGATCCTTTTATAACATTCACTATTTATATTGAACATGTAGGTACTTGCATGCTCTATTATATGTCTGAGCCGGGCTTAGCAGCCTTGAGCCTATCTATCATGGTAGTGTTGGCTAGGCACTAGCCTAGGATAATTAATTGTACTGGTCTACAGGAAAGGGAAGGGATCTCCCTCAAGTTTAATGGTGGACAACGAAGTGACACCTAGGCTATGATGTAAAATGTAACTGGCCGAAGCTTCGCGCGAGTTAACAGCCCACAAGTTGTTATAGGTCCACACGCCGACACGCGATGAGGAAATATTGTAACGCAACATTTACTTAAATGTATGAATACTTGTATGTAACGTAAATATACGTAAGTATGTTTGTAAGTTTCCTTTGAGCTCGTGGAGCACTGAAGAGGTACCGACTTGCGTTGGGACCGGATCACCTTGAATTTCCACACAGAACATGGAGTTGACTTGTGGCTATAATCTAACGATTTCTGTAACGTACGATTGCGAAACTTGATGTATCTCTAGTACCTATCTGCCATATTTATACAAAGTCCGTCGCAACTGGTAACTTTAAACATTTTGTTGTTCAGCCCGAGGTTAGGTCTCTTAGTTTCTCATGCCTTTCCGAGAACTTTGTTTGGTAAACAAAGTATAAATTACAAAGAGTATTTTCTCAGTTTCTAATTGTTTATACTCTCAATGCGAGAATTTTGGCAACACGAAGAGTTACAATCAATTTTAATGATCAACGAGAACACGACAAAACAGACAGCCTTGAATTTACGTATCATTTACGTATTTATATGTATATAATTATATATATACCTTTGAGATAGTCATAACAGTCTGGTACAAAGTAATGTAGCCTATACCTGCAGGGCAGAACTCTAACGATCAAAGGATTGCAGTGGGGTTTAGTCAAAGGTCAGCGACGCTTCATCTAGAGAGAATTTATGTGTAATGAACAAATACCTGTGGGCTAATTGCGTAACACACTATCAGTAGGAATCGGTTTAAATTTGACAGTTCAACAACATTCATTGCGTTATTTACGTTGTTGAGCAGACAAATTTTTCTAACTTATGAAGCAATGAATTAGCAATATACTTCAAAATCATTCCGATTCCGATCCAAACTGTGTTGCGCAATTAGGGTGCTGGCCGGAGTTGATGATTATGGATTTGTAGCGAAAGCGGCTGGCGACGGGGTCGATGAACCCGTGGCGCGCATCACTTCGTGATCGTGACACATGGTAA
Source organism: Tiliacea aurago (assembly GCA_948098905.1). Classification (NCBI taxonomy): domain Eukaryota; kingdom Metazoa; phylum Arthropoda; class Insecta; order Lepidoptera; family Noctuidae; genus Tiliacea; species Tiliacea aurago. Next base: position 12,612,324 of record OX402590.1, read on the forward strand.
TGTCATGTGAACTGATGTGCATTTCGAGTATGGCACGCACAGACGCACTCGCCCACTCCGTACCTGACGATCAGACGATGTAATGCGTTATAGTTTCATATTGCGTTCATATATCATAAATAGATTAATGCAATATGAAACTTTAAAGCGATAACTGTCTCAATTTCATCGAGAGAACCGTACAGGAACCTATAGTCATTCCGAAATAAATATTGGTTTCGAAATTTCTACATAACTATTTCTACATACTATACATAAAATACGTATGTGAGTAAAGTGAATGTCGCTATATATGGCATACAAACAGGCATTCAAAAATGAAATGAGCAGGATTTCACGTTCTGCTTTGTTCATACGAGCATGACGTGTTGCCAATATTGGTAATGTCTATGAATGAGACAAAGACGGGCCATTTGCTTTAGCTTAGCCATTAGACTGTTTGTGCGTTTTGGATAACTAATACCTTTTTATAACTTTTATTTCCGCTAGTTCAATCAATCAATATTAACATATTTATTTAATTTATTTATATAATAAATACTTTATTGTGCATCATATAATTAATACATTAGAAAAAGAAAAAAAAATATACTCTACAATACATACAATGGGCGGCCTTATCGCTTACAGCGATCTCTTCCAGGCCACCTTGAAGCATAGGTCAAGGTTTACAAAATAATGCTAACTGCACGTAAAATATGTATTAGATTATATTTCTATACTTTCATTGTTGTGAAAGTATCTCAGGTCATAAAAATATTTTTATGATTTCTGTTAGCATGTTTAATTTTTATTTAATTACAGTTGCCTAATAGCTTGCTAAGGTAACATTAGCCGCTCAAATATTTTCTACCGTAACAAAGAAGGTACCTAACTGTTGTCTGTCAATTAGGCACAGATCAATTGTTGCTTGTTTCAAAGAGTTTTCAATACTTTCAATGGCAGGACTTTCTTTTTTGTTTGTTTTCGTTCTGACCTGTCACACTTCATAATGTTGTTCACCACTCTACGACATAGGTAAAGTCCATTTCACGAAAGAAGTCCCGCGGAAATAAGTGGAACTAATTATTATTATATGCTAAGTTAGCAACATTCCTAAAATAACCCATGCCTGCAGCGCCACGTCTGCGGGACTTCTTTCGTGAAATAGACTTTATGTATCACGGTTTCACGGTCACAATTCACTTAACCTATTTGTTGCTCATTTTTGTATTGAATCTCATTGTTATGCGGGAAGTGTTACCTACATACGATAGAGTCCGACCGAATTTCGTTTACGGTTTTCGACAATTTTCGGCTGAAATATCCTTTTTCAGCAATTTTCGTTTTTGTGGCCGAAAAAGTTAAGGGCTGGCAAATCAATACTTTCATTCAATTGATTTATTGATTCATGCTTTTTACTTCGCATTAATTCCTAATTTGCGCTGACCATTAGAGGTACATTTTCGTGCAACTTTTAAGTTTTTCTAAACGGTTAAATTAAATGATTAAAAGATTACCACTACTTTTCTGTTACTATTACCAAAGAAAAAGCTATTGAAAAAACAATAATTTTTTTTTCGTAATCCTCCGAATAAAAAAACCATTTTCGCTCGCACTCTACTTACTTACATGTTAGGTACTGACCCTGTAAGTTAAAGGCTTCTACATACCAGCGCGACTTGTCGCGCGACGCGACACGGCACAATGGCCCCGCGTGTCGCGGGACGAGCGGTGCCTTTGTGTCGCGTCGCGTCGCGCGACAAGTCGCCCCGGTATGTAGAAGCCTTGAAGCTCCGACATATTTAAATTATGTTTATGTGCACAGTATTTTAAATTGTTGTTAAATGACATCAGAGGCAGAGTGAAGACGACACTCGGACAATAGCTTCTTCCGTCGTGAATCTCAAATTAGAATATACTTAGTTACTTGAGCTACTTGAGTTACTGATATTCATATTGATTGATAAAGCTTGATAACTTCGTCCCGTCCACGTCATGTGGGATCTACAAAAATAGATGAACTTTGAATCGAAAACAAACTCACTAATAATATGTGAACTTGACTGGTTCTTCGCCGCTAGAAAGAGTTTCAACATTTTATTTATCGACTCAGGTCGTTGATCCTATTATATAAAATCCTCCAATTGGTTACGTTGATTCAACTTTGAAAGTAGTTTTTCGTGTACGTAATGCAAAATTGTATGCGATTTTGACTGTGTTCAATCGATAAAGATTATCCAAAATAAAAGATTTACTTCAAGAGCACTTACATTTAAATCGTTTAACATAATACTGTACGGCTAGACTTTTCTATAAACCAACCTTCACATCACTTAAATTCACTTTTTTTATTTTCACCTTTACCAGGGATTACCAAAAAGTAAAAAAAAACACACAACTACAGCTGAACTAGTATTCACAGGGTTTTCTTTCACACACAGCCATATTCGATGGCTTTAAGAACCACAAAAGATTTCGTTTGTCATAATGTCAGCCATCAAAACCATGATAACGGTCAGTGCCAAACGCAGGCCTTACCCATAGTACAAACGTAGTGGTCGTGTTCAGGGTGTAAATGGATAATCCGGGTGTGCTATTGTAGCCATGGCCGTTGTTGTGGAGCCTTAGAATGATCCTTTAGTCCAGTCAGTTCTCCCACACCAGGTATTACATAACTATACGTGGGGGGGGACTTGTACCTAATTGGAATGCCTGTATGTATTGTGTGCCTCCCTTATATAAGCTGTTGTTCTTCTTACACATAGTTTGTCTATTTAATTGGCTTCCTATGAGTAAATGAAAAAACAAAAAAAACCAGCCAAGTGCGTGTCGGACCAAGCACAATGAAGGATTCCGTAGTTGGGATGAATTTATAATTTATCCCAAGAACAAACTTGACATTGTTGTTGAAAAACATGATCCCCATACATTACAACTGCAAATGTAAGTTTTTACGCAAAATATTGAGTGATTTACCATGTTATTTTAAGATCTCAGACTTCTTATAGGTTTTCCTGTAATGAATAAGTAAAGAAATATTTTCTGTATTTTTTCATCAATTTTCTTAAATAATTTAAATAGTGTTTATTTTAAAATGATAAAAAATATAACTACGAAATCCGTACAGTAAGCCCTTCCATTTAATAAGTCACACGGTAAAGTCTGCAAAACATTTTTTATAAATTTTCTAATTTGCTCCCCAAAGTGACCCCTAAAATTTAATAATAATATTCAAAATTTATTCATTGACGTAACACGTCCGTGTTTGGGTCACAGAAGTTCATATGTGTACTTTTCAACTTAATCGGTCCAGTAGATTCGGAGCAAATCGGCTGTGAGTATGTGACAGACGGACAGACAGACAGATACGCGAGTGATCCTATATTATTATGGGTTCCGTTTTTTCCTATTGAGGTAATGCACCCTAAAATTACTATGTTTAAAGACATCATAGGTGAGTAGGTTTTCAGAAGATTATCAGTGGTTGTCATTACTACTATTTATTTGGGTCCTAAATTAAATTCTTATTCCGAATTCTTCAAAGTTCTTCGCGTTTGTCCGAAAGGGGTATCGTGGCCCTGGCACACAGGCAAATGAAGGAACACCGGTGGGTTTTAGTCAGTAAAACTCTGACACGCCCTCCCGCTCCACCCAGAGCGCGAGCGGGAAAAGTTGTTTGATAATAATTTCAAACCCCTTAAAAAAAGGAAGGATTATTTCATAGGTATTTTATGTCATAAATAAAACGTAATTTTGAAATGTGTGGTTTTCGTAACTTGGAAGCCTGAAAAATATGTTTATTTTTGTCTATTTAAATAAAGCATATTATATTAATTATCACTGATTGGTTAGCGTTGTGTCGAGCTGTCATATTTACGTTGTCAATATAATTTCACGTTTAATAAACTTTGACTTACCGTGTTTTTGGAAATACCGGTGAGTAGGAATGTAAACATTCAAAAGGCGTGAAGTCCTTGAGTCAGTCGCCGTGACCGATTGTATTGAAAATTAACACGTACTTGGCTTGCTTATTACAATGAGAACTTTACAACGAACACCATTGCGCACTGGTAGGACAAAGTCTTGATTGTTCAGTTTCTGGGTTTGTTTTTAATTGTTTCAGCATAAAGTTCTGTTAATTTCCATAATAATTAGTTGGCTAACCGCTACGCAACCATAATTTCGTAAAGTCTGTCTCTGTGCACTCGTCAGACCAAATGCTTAGTGCCTCCGGAGAAGAGAATCCTCTTTAAACTTGAAGGTTCCGCTTTGATACACGTTTCAGGACGCACAGTGAGAAGGGGGCTGAGCGACTTATGTCTAAAATGATCGTATGATACAATATTGACACAAAGTGTAAAGTTCGACGGATCACCTTGCTGAGTTGCCGTCACCACATGACGCTGGCAAAATAGGTGACATCGGCTCAGTTGCCAAAGATAAAAAAAAGACTTGATTTATATTTATAAAGGTAGTAGGTACTTACTCTTGATTATTTACTTAGAGAATTTATTTCGAGACCAAAAATTAGGAGTAAAATGTTATGGTCATACACAAATATACGCGTCGACTTGAGAATCTCCTCCTTTTTTTGTCGGTTAAAAAGGGAGTAAATTGTAGTGCGGTTTGGCCTAATCATTCACGATAGAACATTACATAGTGGGTGCATCTAGACTTTGTCCGTGTATTAGCTTATCTGTAAAAATGATCAAACCAGTAAAAATAGCCGTACTTATGTCTAATTCATGTGTGTTTGTGTGTGTGTGTGTGCGTTGAGCGGAAGCCGTCGATTTTCCGCGCACGCGCATCACAATGATCTTCCTCGCATCCGTCCACACGCGCGTCCCGCCCACTGCGCTGTCATCGTCTAATTATTGACTCGCCATCGTACTTTAATTAACATTCTTTCTGCTCGGCTGATTCCAACCAATTCAAGTGATCTTGAGACTCGATCATATGTTATTATATTATGTAATTGAAGTAATGCTAGCTTCGCTCTGAGGTGAATCCTAGAATGAACATATTAATAATAATTTAAGTTTGACATTATATTGTATGTATTAAATATTAATAGACGCCCTTGATGGAACCATTATCGAAGCCAGTGGAAGAAACGGAACAATTCATCTTAGGTCATAGACAAGAAATTACTACCGTATTGTTCTATCGGAAGATTCGATGCTATTGATTTCGCCATTCGAGACTACTCTGAGAACATTTAATCGCCCTGGAGTACCTACCCAGCTAGGTCTCAAGTTACATTATTGCAACCCTGGGAACACGGACGCCTCGTTGAATTGTTTTTTCTTACAAAATAATAAAAATGGTCTGTTCCCAAAGAAAAGCTTCGGCTAATTTGTGTGGTTTATTCTTCCAATAAATAATAATAATAATAATTTATTATCCTACTTAATATGATATTGTACAAAGATTTCTAATTGTTCTTACTAGCTAATTAAACCTGCACGACAATTCTCATGTAGGTAAGCACTTAATCAAAAACTTATCTTTTCAAAGCAAATATACTCGTTTCACATCAAGGTATTTGTTCAACCAGAAGCCTGTGTTACTGTATACAATATTATTTTTAGTATATGCGAAACATGAATATAGTTTGTTCAAAATAAGGAACTAAATCAATTTCAATAATTTTTACACCATGTTTTTTTTTCCCAAAAATATTTAAGTGTGATGGAATTTTTTATCACCATTTAATTACTTACAATACAATCGCCGTACGGTTAGGTACCTACTGCCAAGTTATTATTAATGAGCGCAAGACGACCCTGGAGGCGCGGGGACGCCGCGCGCCGCCGCCGCGCCGCCGCGCCGCGCCGCGCCGCGCGCCGTTAGCATGTTTTTGTACGGCCAACCCGGTAACATAACGACCTTATAACTTTGTGATTTTTCATGATACGCTTTTGAAATTTTGTTCATAGATTGTTTACATAAAAATACTAGATACGTGTTTCGGGTTTCGCATATACTAAAAATAATGTTGTATACTGTTTCATTACAACACTGTAAGGATAATACCAACATTGTTTTCCCAGATTGTTTCCAACTATATAAAACAACTAAGTTAACAGTTCTGAATACCCGAAATACAGCTACATAAACAAAAACACACAACTCAGCCGGAAAACTTTCTTAAGAAATTAACTGGTAATCCGAAGTCTACTTACGGCATAAGTTTACCTACCTACATTTATAATCGAGCTGCTTCTTTATTGGGTAACTAGTCTACCGAAGTAATAGTAGATCGTATTTTTGACATGACAAATAATTAAGGGCTATACAAAATGTCCCAGAATTAACGCACAACCTGTTAAAGGGTCATTGTACTCATCATTATAAACAACTTTTACTATGGAACAAAAATTGGTATCGCGAAAAAAAAAATCTGCTGTCGCCTAGTTTTTGACGAGTAGAACATAAATGTAGGGAACAGCTGATTTTGTTGTATAGTTTCACTGTTAAGAAAAACTAAAATAATATTCTCAATCATCGCTGATTGTAAAGCATGGTAAAGTAACTGACTTAATCAGGTAGACTGCGTCTTGGTGAGTTCAGATGATCTGTAAAGTCGAGGTTTCCTGTCGATATCAAAGTCAAAATCAAATTATTTATTTCAGATTGCCGCCGTCAATATCTAGGGGATGGTCATCTCTTAGCTGCCATACTTATTAAAATTTTTGAATTGTTTTTTTTTTCATCTTTTTATTACGGACGCTTTTGACGTTTTGCATCGTACTCAAATGTATAATTTCGACATGAATGATGTAGGTAACCAATATTTTGTAACCATAATGTTAATTTAAAAGTGTGTCCGTGGAGTTTCTTGCCCGTTCTTCTCCATAGGTACCTACTACAGATTGAAATGGGCAACTAGCTTTATCTTTCTGACTGACAGACCCATAAATATAAGAACGACGTTTTTTATGTTTCTATGGACCGGCCCCTTGACAATTCAAAGTGCCTGTAATTGGTTTGTTTGAAATAAATGCTTTGAGTTTGAGTTTGCACATATAAGGCACTTTTGAACGTCAAAATGTACAAAATAAACCTAGAATAAAATTACTATAGAGATCATCCAGTTTAAAACTGCTTGTTGCATACACATTTTAAATATTTGTATATAAACTTTAGTGCAGTTTTAAACTGGACGGTGTCTACCACAATAGGTAAAAAGAATTAAAAATGATGCAATGGCATGGATAAAGATGCTCCTTATTTACAAACATTTTAAAAGTATACGTTTTCCTGACTTGGTTTACCCCGTTACCAACTTGGTTTGTTTTCATCCTCCACTATAGTAGGTAGGTACATTTTCACCCTAGCTAATACGCTGGAATTTTATTTGACGATCATTATAATGATGGACATTGATTGGCGATTATGTATGATTATGTATACCTGCAACTGACCTTTGTGGACATTCCATTCAAATTATATCTCTATCGCGATGTTGGCATCGATAAACATCACCGCGTCAGAATTTTTTTTTTACCAATTAATTATTTTACAAATATTGTGGGCAGGTTTACCATTGTGTCCGTCTACTGCATTACAAATCACGAAATAAGAAATCAAAATATAAATGTGTTAATTAGGCAGTATTTTACACTAAAGGTACTACCAAAACTTCAACAGGGATTTAAAAAAAAATGTTTTGCTTTATATTAGTCATTTTATTGTTGTGTCATTCACATAAATACGAGCACATTATTTATATTCACAGTGCAAGCGTTGCTAGCTGCTACTTATGTATTTATAAATAAAATTGCGTTCAGAATTCCAATAGGTCTAGGCGGTTTATACCATTTGCGCACACACAACTTATTACAATAATCAATATTAATAACTGAGTTGTGACCTAAGCTAAGCGTTTAGGATTCTTTGTTCATAGACGATTGCTTACTTTCTGTGTTCGCGAGACGCGCAATTTCCTCGTTATCACGCAACGTTTGGTGCGGCAAGCAACAATAACTACTAAATGTTTAAAACGTTTCGTAAATCCAGTAAAAGTGTTGTGGGCGTAGTGCACAATGCGACAATAGTTGTCGACGTAATCGTCGTTTTCTATCAGTTGCGGTCGCAAACACTTCGCGCTCCGCTGCGCCTGATACTTGACAGCGCACAGAACATCATTTGCACACCAAGATACGAACATATCTCCGTGAAATCTGACAATTTTTCCACGACATGTTTAGAATTCATCACTTGTCTTAAGCAAAGTGCGACGCACGTATCTTCGAAGATGACTAAACTCAACGAACCACCTGCGTGCAATTGACTGTTAATCGTCGCATTTTCCATGGATTTCAAAAAGTTTGCGTAGGAGTAGCTCTCGTGGCATGTATAATTTTCGAATTAAATAGTTCTCTCAACTAAGAGTCTAAGACACGACACAATCCATCTAGATTTGCGTACAATAAAACTCTTAGGGAGTATTCATCTTTCAAGTTCCACATCGATCGGTCGAGATTTAATAAGCGAATGTCTGGGCTGAGATCGAGAAAGACTACATTTTCACTTTGTCAGTTTCACTTAAATCGAGGTTGGATGAGTCAGATGAAGAAACTACATACCTAGGTGCACACCACATTTTACTTTAAACCTAGTCGGACTTTGGCAATAGGCCAACAATACTTACTCTTAGTTGTTGACGATGGCCTGTATTATTTTATGAAGCCACAGTACAGTAACTTGTTCGGTAAGCATAAGTGACCTTCGTAAGTCACAGTCTGTGGCCATTCAATAATGTAATCAATTCGTGATTGTTTTGAAAAGCGTATCGAAACTTTTAAAGGGTCCTTCAATTCATTCGTTTTGTTTGACAATCGTCGGCCTGTCCGCTAGGGCTGCAGCCTTGTACTTTGTTATATGAACGTTTTTTTAAGCACATTGCATGACCGGCCAACTGTAGTAATTATCCAATGAGAATACAGCAATTGACATGAACAATGATGAGACGCGATACCGTGTGGGTAAATACATAGGTACGTGAATATAGCCTACGTACTCAGGTTACGTAAGAGGTTGGCTGCATGCTAAAGGCATCCGCCATTTTGCGATGAGCACTTTGATGGTTTTTGCGCGAAAAGTGAGCGGCGAGGTTGGCAATGCTTCAACTTTAATTTGTTGTAGAAATTACGATTTTGCAAAGATTTCCTAAATAACTTTAAACGACTTGTACAACAAGTGGTTACGTGGAAAATAAAATTGACACAGTCGTAAACGATTCAGAACTCGTAGCGTATTCGTAAGTGCCACTGCCAGTTACCACAATAGGAGTTAAGCGTGACCTTCTTATTTGATTCGATTAACTGATTCAGACCTTTAGCTTGGGTAACATTATGTGCACTACGAACTACTTACTTCTATGAGATTTTAAGACAAATTCTATCCAATCTGTTAAAGGCTAATTAAAAATGTAGGTACCTACTACTTATTCAAACTCTATGTAGACCCAGAAAAGTACTAGTAAAGCGTGTGTAAGATTTAGATGCTACCGAACGTATCTCGCAATCCGTCTGGAAGTGGCTGAGGATTACCCAAGGTTTTAGATTCGGTCACATAAGAACAAAGTGTCATTAAGTTTTTTGTTGAAAACCTGCAGAATCAGCAAACCACCCCAACATAGTTGGGAAAAAGCTAGGCAGATGATGAGACTCATTGAGAAAAGGTTGGATTGTTCACTTCTGCATAGCTATTCGAGAACTTCAGACATTGTAGTCGTATTATTATTATTATAAAGCTGTCATCAGTTTGCCAGAGTGTTTTATAATTAAGTATTTGAGCAAGATATTTTGCTATTACCTTAGTTACTTATTAATAATGTGAACATTTGTCTGTTTTAGGACGAACCTCTCCCCATAAACAATGCGCACGCGTTGCACGGCGTGCCGCCGCCGTCTGTGGCGCCGGAGCCGGCGGAGCCCAGCGCGCGCGCGCCCGTCCCCGCCAACCAACTCAAAGACGACGCACTCAACCATGCCGAGTCCAAGATCGACGAAGACAAATTACAGGTGAATATGTTTTCCCACACTGGTGCTGCTTGAATACTAAGGAGTTGATGTGTCTATATTGTTGTTTGCAAGATGCCTACGTTTTATAAGGATAAACTGGGCTAGAAAGAGTTCGACGCTGGGTGAAACCCAGCTTCGAATATTGTATTCAAAATTAGTTTTCTACCTAGTAGGTACATCTTCCGCGACAAGGAGGTTTTTATTTGTGTTATTAGTGCTTTCGTGAATTAAATTAATGTAGAATTGGCAGAGGCCAAAAAGGTGCTGAAATCACTTTGGTTTGAAATAAGTACATACAAGGTTGAAAGCATAGTTCAAATAAGAATGATGTTACAAAACGACGCAACGTTGAATCAGCACGTCTCATCAATGCTTTTAACTTTGTCTGAGTGTCGTTTGCCTCTCTATTCCAATAAACTGTGGATAATGCTCTTTATCAACAATTACCTCTTTTGTTCTAAGATTTCTAGAACAAACGACACTCAGTTTCATAATTATTACCTTTCCTGTAATAGTAAAAGTGCAGTCGACAAAATAACCGATTGGTTAAGGTCAGCGAGTGGTTTCTCTCGGTAGTTTCACGCGTGAAAGGCCTAAGAAAATCATAATCGTGTTAGACGCAGGTCATCTACCTGCTGAATGAAGTAAAAGAAACTTGCAATTTGTGAATATAATTGCATTATTTACATAAGTAATTGATGCGATTAGAGCTTTGTAATGGTAGGTTTAAGAAGTGATGTAAAAGTGACGAGAACGTTACCTACTGTTCTGAGTGAAGAGGTCTTGTAGAAATGTGCATTTGTCAGTGGGTGCAATTGGTGACGTCAGTCAGCTTTCACTTGCGGGTGAATGGTGGCGCGGGGCGCGGGGGGGTGGGGGGGGGGTTGACTGCTGCACCACGACCACGTGAAAGCGACCACTTTGTATTATTTGTATTGCCCAGATATTGTTGAGGAACGCAAAATGACATGCAGATTGCAGATATTATACGAAGGATTCTTATGCTTGCTATGACTTGCTCGATGTTTATTTATTTCAGTAACAGCTTTCTAATGTCTTAATTTACTTTACGGCGATCTTCTACCTATCTGTACTAGGTAGTATTAATCTCCATAGGTATATCTATACATATACTCTGATTTTTAATTTGCTACATTAAATTTACATTTGATGTCAACATAAACATAGCCTAGTAAATAATTTAGTTACCGTGTGACTCTCACGAAGGACCACTGAATCATTCTCTGCAGGAGGACATTCACTGTTGTCGTGGTGTCTCTCCAATATTAAGGCGCTGACAAGAGGCAAATGATAAAAGTAGGCTTGGCTTAAACAAAAAAATTGCTAAATCTATATAGTTTGTGGTAGCGGATTTTTTTTTTATTCTTGAACATATTTATCAGAACATCGGTGTTACCAAAACATGTTTAGAAAAAAAATCTCGATACAAATTAACAGTAAACTAACCCTGTACTTTGAGTTTCAATCCAAAATATCAATATTAATTAATATCAACGTACGGTTAGTATTTAATTAATAACAAGAACGTCTTATTTGTATGTAGAACTTGGTTGTTTTTTATTTTCGATTACTCAACTCATTTTTGAGTAAATAAATAATTGCTTCATATTTTGCCATAAATTACAAGCGTTGTGTCATTGCGCTTCTCTTTCTTATATATGCAGTCTGACAGTGACAGCGGTTTACCTGTTGACAGCGTCTTAATTATTAATCGTATTATTAAAAAAAAAGTCGACCGCAGCTTTCATTTTGGTCTAGCAAATTAAAAATCAGAGTTTAGCTATGTTATCCATATAAATCTGGCGCGTTTTGCAATTTGCTCCCCACAGTCATTGTGTTGTATTTCCAAATATTATCGTTCAGCTGACTCTAAATATTGACTCCCTAACACCATCTTATGTCTAGACATATGCGTTCATCGTTTCACTCTTAAACAAGAAGTTCATGAAACTGGTTAGCCAAACAGCACATGCGGATAGAGTCAGCATTCGCATGATTACAGGTTAAGGAGCGGAAAACAATACGCTGGGCTTGATATTCTTTTGATACAATAATAAGATTTGCATAGACATAGGCTGATTCAACGATGAGCTATCTATCTGAATGTTAGTAATATTTACAAACGGAGGGCGGTGGAACAATGGTGCACGGGCGCATTGTCTCGCGCAGGATGTCCGAACCATTGTACCGGGTAAACAGCACAGAACGAGATGTATAATGTTCTTGTTTCACACATTGCTTTTCCATTAAGTGTTAAATGCAATTTATCGCAGCATTTTATGACATTATAAAAATTACGTTCACTCTTTATCTGCACTGCAGGAATTATCTTCAAACAAATTAATAAATGTCACTGCTTTCGCTTCCCTTCCAGTTCAAGCGTTACGAAAGCGAAAGCTACCTTTCTAGGACTGGTCAGGTCAAATGTGTGAGAGGTCAAGTTAGCTCCTGAGCTTCTCAAGTATAGCTGATAATAAATTATCAGCTATGTGCTATGTATCTACATACATGCATTTCCTAGATGTTTAGGAATTTAATGTCTGCACATACATAGGTATGTCTGTGCAGACATTAATTTCCTAAATTTCTAAGTCTATGGTCTTATAACATCATGGTTAATCTCTCAATATTGTGCGTACAAACTTACATTTGCAGTTGGACTGTATGAGGGAACATGTTTTTCAACTACAATGTTAAGTTTGTTCTCGGTATAAATTCATCCAAACTACGGAACCCTTCATTATGCGTGGTCCGACACGCACTTGGCCGGTTTTTTTCAAGATGATATTCACGTTTCCAGAAAATCGACGATGAAAGAAATGACTCTCCGAACTCAGCGAGCGACGACAGCTCGGAGTCTGACAGTTCGGCCGAGGAGGAAGACGAGCTCGACGCTGTGCGGCCAATGCTCAAGCTTCCCATACAGTTCGACCTGGACGACCTAGCCGGCGCCTTCCTGGCTAACAATCAGAAGTGAGTTGACAAAACATCTCATTTTTCTACCTTTCGAACTAGATTCCTGAAAACCAATGTTGGAATCGGATAGATAAAAAATATTGTACGTTTCGTTCAAAAAATTTAAGTATTTAAAAACTTATCATTAAATTAATTTATAAAAAAAATATCGTGCATCTTGGAAAAACAGAGTCAAACACGTTAATCTCTCCGAATGTATGAAGAATAAATAAAGGAACCAAGAAAATTAAGACACAATTTAGTCATCAAATAAAATTTAAATTTTCACATAAGTTATGTAAAGGCAACATTTATTTCGATTTCTGCAATCTGTTCAATGCAGTACATTGAACAGATTTCAGAAATAAAAATTCCGTCATTATCATAACAACATAGAAATTATCGTATTTTTTACGATCATTGATTAAGGATAGTATACAACATTATTTTAGTATATGCGAAACCCGAAACATGTGTCTAGTATTTTTATGTAAAGAATCTATGTACAAAATTTCAAAACTGTATCATGAAAAATCACAAAGTTATAAGGATGTTATGTTACCGGGTTGCCCGTACAAAAACATGCTAACGGCGCGCGGCGCCCCCTCGCCTCAAGGGTCGTCTTGCGCTCATTGATAATAATTTGGCAGTAGGTACCTAACCGTACGGCGATTGTATTGTAAGTAATTAAATGGTGATAGCATTTTTTATCACACTTCAATATTTTTGGGACAAAATATAACATGGTGTAAAAATAATTGAAATCGATTCAGTTCCTTGTTCTGAACAAACTTTATTCAGGTTTCGCATATATTAAAAATAATGTTGTATAATCGTACTTTATGACAAATAATCGTAATTATTTTACAAAATCCAACACGGTGAGAACCTTTTCAAAGACTGGTAAACCTACATAAACTAAATGTGCATTAGAAAGCACACGACTGGGTTACCCATCATGTGCTAATGATTCGTTGAGTTTCTAGTGTTACCTAGAGCGCCTGCCTTGTTAGAACTGCAATAGTATAATCAATAACTGTTGCTGGCTGTTTGTGTATGTGAGTTTAAATGTTTGTGAACGCAGCCACAATAAAGGAGAAATTCCTAGTGTGGGGCAACGTTTAAAAAAAAAAAAAAAAAGGAAACGTTGGTACATGGCCTTAAACATCCAAGTTATCTTTATCAACACACTATGTAAGGTGGGTTTACATATTCTACCCCATGGAGTAGGTACACAACTAAAACGGGCACTTACATAGATAATCTGGGGACTACACGTACACGTTGAAGCGAGGATTAAACAAGACGTTGTTTGATGCGTTGTTGTTTCTTCCAAATTATGTTCTGCTCTGACGACCAATTATGTAAATAGGAACAAGGTCAAGTTACTCTTCAGAGATAAGTATCAAAAGTTTGTCAGTTTGTTTATTGTACAGTTGTACAGCCTTGTACACACATACATACATAAAATCACGCCTTCTTCCCATGGGGGTAGGCAGAAAACTATAGAACGCCACCTGCTACGCTCCTTACATACTCCTTTTGCTTCGCCTACGTTCATACATCTGGTCATACGCGCACGCCCGCCGGTTGCGAGTACTACGCACCTGACCTGTCTGAAGAGCATCACCAATTTGGTGTCCAAATAAATAAATAAATATGAAATTGTTGCAATAGCCTGTTAAAGAATAATCAATTTATCACGGGTCAGTAAGTCAGTTGTGTGGTTGTAATTTAATTCCGAGCACCACTATCGTTTTTAAATATTTGTTTTTACTATGCGTAGGATAACATTGAAAATGTTTCAAAGGCGCGTTAAATAGTTTTTCCAGAACAAAACTAGAGTTTTCTAGGGTTCTATAGTCAACAAGGAACCCTTATAGTTTTGCCATGTCCGTCTGTCTGTCTCTCCCCAGCGTAGCTCAGAGACGCGTAAAAAGGATTCAGTCGGACAAAATCTCCTTCATCTACAAAGCCTTTGTGAGAAAGAAATGGTAGCAAACAACAGTTGGTTACCTAATTAACAAAATATAAATGCAAATGAGATACCTACCTAGAGCTAGAACTTATTTCAATGAGAAATCTATCGAAACCAAAGCACCGTAATACCTAACGGACACACCCCAAATGTTAACAGCGTATGGAGAGTGTCGTTAAAAACGGTATAATGAACAAAAAGAGGACATAGTGATGCTTCTATTAACTCATATTTTGTGTGAGCAACTATTGTTGTATAAATAGACGGAGTTTTCCCCAGAGCGAGTGCCTCAGTTCTTCCTGTGTTCTCATAATATAACAATTTGAGTAGTTGTGTAACACCGATGCCGGCGCTGGGCGGAAGGAGCCGGAGAAACTTTTGTAATCACATTAATACAAGCTCATTGGTAATCTGTAGTAATATATTGTGTGATGTGACCTAACGTGGCGCAGATCGACGATGCACTTCGATGAATATTGCAACGACCTAAGCGTTTCACTTAAAGAGATAGGAAATTATACTTACTGATGTTACATGAGTCGTAATAGGTACGTTCACATATCGCTTTTTTTTGTTATTTTATCTCGCTTAAGCTGACTACGGAGCTATTAGTCAGTATTAGTAAGAGATGATGTAATAGAGAAATCGGTTAATTAGGTCATGTTTTAAAAAGTTACAGAATGATTTGTTAAGAAATAAACTGCGGCTAGTCACACACTATCAAAGCTTGAAGTGAAGGTAATTGCAGATTTTCAACACATTTCATCGCAATATGAACATTCAGTAACTTTTAATTCTTTCAGTCGGCACATAAATTCAATAATTGCTGCAATAATCGGTCGCAGTAAAAATTCGCAATGAAATGAGAAAAGGTTTTTACTGTCAGAACCTACATAAAAAGTAGCAGCCAATCAGATGTTTTGATTATTGTTGTTGTTTGTTCTAGAATTGCGGGTTGAAGGTTATATAAAAAAACCGGCCAAGTGCGTTTCGGACCACGCACAATGAAGGGTTCCGTAGTTGGGATGAATTTATCCTCCCATACTCGATATAGGCCACAATCAATTCACCAACTACAAATTTAAATTGGTCGACTATACCTATACTCTTAACTTGTAAAGCCTATTTAGCTGTGATAGTTTTCCTTTTAACTTCGTTATAATTATATACTACTGCCATTAATTTTTTCACATATCAAAAAAACAACCAATTAGCTGGCAGGGGGGACACTTGATTCTAACAAAAAATTGCACTTTAAAGCTTAATATTACGCAAACGGATCCCTGAATCGAAAAATAGTTTTCACAGACCTGCAATATTTTTGACCGGCCTATCAAACGATACCCCACAACATGGAATAGACGAGAAAAAAAATCATCCCCTCTTTACGTGCAAGGGAACCTAAAAAAACCCAATAAGTACCACTTTGTCGGCGTGATTGATACGTTGTCCATGTTAAGTTACAGCTTTCTAGTACTAAGAGCCTCTGAGCTAAGCCGGGGACAGACAGACAGCCAGACTGACGAATATGGCGAAACTATAAAGGTTCTTTTTTGACTACGGAACCCTAAAAAAGAAACTCGTTTTAGGTTCAATTTTTTTGATGAATATCCTTGTTTTTGTCACAATTGAAGCTTAAACTAGTAACTACTTAGTTATAATAAAATAAATGTGTTTGTTTCCAGGGGTCGCATGAACTGTATGGTGGAGAGGCGCCGCGACGATCCGATGGAGAGACGATTCCCTTTCAACATCCTCGGAGCGTTCGCGCCGCGCAGCGCACAAGCAGAGCGCATCGCCATCATCTGCCACGGAGGCGACGAGCCTAGGTAAACTAACTGATTATAGCATGTCTTATCGGGAAACGCTCCCTGCTGAACATTGGGTATGCCTATGGATTATCAATGACGATGTTGCTATAGTCGGTCATGTAGACAGATTCGTGTTCTGTGTATGTTGTTAAAAAAGGAAAACGCTGCGCATATTTTCAAACATCAGTGACCTTTTTAACTCCCACGAGAAGAGAGAGTGTAGCCTTTTTTAGCCGAAAATACTCAGCACTGAAATTAATCAGCAATCTCAACATAAATAGACAGTAGAACTATCTCTACAAAGGTTATGTCCAGTCTTCGCACGCATAGTGAGGTAACCGTTGGCCTTGCGTTAACTTTGCTTTGTTTTTGTTTTCGATTACCTACGCTAAAACAGGTTTGTCACTTGTAGGTGACCTTTATAAGGGTAGATCAAAGATATTGTTAGGTATGTAATGGCACGTCGTCAAATGTGTGTACCTAAATAAAAAGCTGTTGCCGACGGCGACCTACGGCTTATTTCATACATTGAATATTGAAGATTTGTAGTAGGTATATAACGGCGCAGGATAGCCTTTACTAGAAGTGATCATCATATTAGTGGTTCAGCAGCTTCAATATCAATAGGATTGTGCCGGTATTCCGGCATGGAACTGCTATATTTAGCAGGTTTTGTACTACAGCCGCTCCCCTATCTTCTTCTGTTAGAAGACAGCCGCCACGCGATGTAACGCTCTGCTAGAGTGACTGTCACCAGCCAGTGTCACTCTTATCCGACCTTTTCAGTGATTCCAGTAACTTCATAACAAAAATAGACGGCGCCACTTGCTGCCCCGTCATATATTTTAGTTTAAATTTATACATAAGTATATAAAATTAACATCATCGCTTGAGGTTTAACGTATCTCCGCCGTATATACAGGGTGTTACAGTAACTGCGTGCCATAGCTTAAGGGTAGGTTCAGTATCGATAAAGGAACACAGAAAAAAAAAACACAAAAAATAAATTATTGCATGATCAACCTAATTTAGTACCTACTAACTTAAAATAGCTATCGTTTAGAATTAAAATTATTTTATTTGACGTTGCTAAGCCCGTTAAAGTACGAAGAGACTTGTTTTTATTTATTTTTAGGAAACTATTTTTTTTTTTTTCCTGGGTGCCTTTATCGATACTGAACCTACCCCTACGCTATGGCACGCAGTTATTTTAACACCCTGTATAGGTATATATATTCCGTACGTAAGAATAAAACATAAATAACTAACAATACGGATTAATTCTTTTGTTGAGTGTTTTCTGTGGTTCTCATTGAAATGCGGCGGAGTGGACCGATTATTCCTGTTTCTTAGAACGTCCGAAGGTTTGCGTTCCATTCTTCGTACTTTATTGTGCGTACCATGTTTATATTTTTTGTATGGCCTTCTTTAAGTTTTAGATTTATACGACAAAGACTTACCTGTATGGGAGGCGAAGGTCAGGCGTAGGTTTAAGTTGGGCGCTGTATTCATTGTGCATAATAAAACGTTCTGCATAATAATTGAATCACAAAAACTATTTACATAACGGTTTGTTGTTTGATGGTATAAATACTTACACGTTTATAATTAAGTAATTTTGTGCCACTAATTATCATTCAAACGCAATGTTTAGAGACTTAACTTACCTCACATACGTATGTCTTCAATACTGATGACAAAGTGAAAGGCTGGTTGGTAGTTGGCAACAGAATGAGTCCCTAAAAGCGTGCTTGTAAAACTTTATCAGGCGGTAATACACTTGGGAGTTAACGACTTACGCAAGTACTTACTTTAATTATATTATCGTCTATCGATGGGATACCATATGATTATTAATACTATGGTACATTTGTAGACGATTTTCTATTTTATTAAATACCTGGTACTTGTTGACGGGCCTACACTGTACCCATACCTATTAACACTGTAATTTGAAAACATTGTAAAAGCCAATTATTTTTAAAAGAGTAACCTTGAGTGGAGTTTCATGCTAGCTTTTCTCATAGGAAACGACCAATTAGAACCGTGCACCTAACTTCTGACGTATCATAATATAATATAGGTATATTGCCCATGTAGGTTTATCGGTATTCACCTACAACCGGGTAGACTGGAAGCCGACCCCAACGTAGTTGGGAAAAGAATAGGCAGATTGATTAATGTAGGTTTATGGAAATGATGTTATATTAAACATATATGTTATTATACACTCACAAAACAACCGAAAAAAGTGTTCCGCGCAGCAGCGGCAGCACACATACCCACATTTCATTCATTTTACATTTCACTACAAGTAAAAATGATAGAAAAGAGATGGCGTGATAAAAACAACAAGAAAAAAAGAGACAGCTAGTGTTGTCAATTGCGCGTGAATGTAAACAAACATTACTCTGGCCACCAATCACAGAATGTTGGCATCACAGACTAACAAATACGTCCCAATTAGGACGTTTTCGAGTCTTCACGATTGCGCGCTCACAACGTATCTGTTTAAATAATATCATTGGTTTATGGGAAATAAAATAATTTGATTTAATTGATACCAAATTCGTTAACTGAAACAGAATGCGAGTAACTACTTACCTCATAGAATAGAATAGAATACTCTGTATTATGTACACCATAAAAGATTCAGAATAAATGTAGTAGGGTGACACTATGGGCGGTTTTATCGCTAAAAGTGATCTTTTAAAGACAACCTTTGGATGGATAATAAATTTATCTGTAATTTATTTTAGTTATAGTTAATTTAATCAATAGTCCCAAAAATAAGCAGTTTTCTATATCTTCGTTAAAGGAATAACTGTATTTTGCTTTAGTGATGGAAGCAATTAGTTCTGCTCCAACCTTGAAAACACCTCTATGTTACTATCGACAAGGTGACAGTGCTGTAAAATAGTAAATTAAGATACATTCTATAAGAGAAAAGAAAACGTAATTCAATATCTGAGTGAGTACCTACCATGCAGGGTGTAACGTATACATTGCATCATCTGCATCAGTCTGCAGCCGTCCACTGCTGAACATTGGCCTCTCCAATCACATTTTTGCATACATAATCGAAATAGCATATTGCAAATATGCAGGTAGGAATGCTAAAAAAATGCCTTTAATAATTTAAAGTAAGTGTTTGTTTTTGTTGGTTTGACAAACAATACAATTAAATGCCGTTTGTATTTGTCCATGGGCATTTTATAGCATGTAACAGTTTTGCGGTACCATTCCTGACATAATCTGAAACTTTATCAAGCTTTAATACACCCACAAAGACTTACATAACTTAATATTATATCAATATACCTATATTATATATTATGTCTAACGATTCCTGTTTGAAAGTGATTATAATTTGAGCTGAAGACATGTTTGGAATTATTATTTTAGGGAAGTTCAAAGTAGGATCGGATATCTTATAACTTGAAGACAAAAGGAGTAATTAGTAAACTTAAGTGATATCACTGATATCTTAATTCTTGGCTACGCCTACGGCAACCAATTAGCTAAGTGAAGGTAAGTATCTAAACAGGACGTTGGAGGTAGGAATCGGTCGAATGTGATTTTTAGATAATTGCATTTAAGGTAATTTGTTGGCCTTTACTTATAACGAATAGATTTTTGAAGTAAAACTTCTTTACGCATGCATGACTTGGGGAGTAAACTGGTGAATGCGTGACGAGAGCCTTACGGAAAGAGGCGAACGGAAATTGTTTAAATTTTAAACAGGGAACACACCACGTCACCACCGCGGGCCGTCCCGCTTAATAGGTATTTTTTTAAATTCACACTGGCTGTTTATACTCTCAAAATACCACAGCTTTTTTGATTTGAAGTAAAACTTTCTTTGCTAGCGAACGGTGATTTCTGTTTTACTTCAGTCGTGTGGTCTAAAGGCTTCTACATACCAGCGCGACTTGTCGCGTGACGCGACACGGCACAAAGGCCCCGCGAGTTGCGGGAATAGCGGTGTCTTTGTGTCGCGTCGCGTCGCGCGACAAGTCGCCCCGGTATGTAGAAGCCTTTAAGCACACTCATTTTTTTTTGTTCTCAACTGTACCTACTGTGTAGGTAATTAAATAAATAGGAAAAGATGTTGGTGGAATTCAACTTTATTTTACAGTAGTAGCAGTTGCCCGCGTTCTCTCTATATTTTACGGATATAAAAAAAATATTTATGTATGTTTCAAAGATATCGTGGCTTTACGAGTGGTCCCGGCACTGTAAGCGGTACTGGTGGGCAATATGGTCCAGGCTCTGGTGATACAGGCGGACAATATGGCCCTGGTACTAGAGGGGACACCGGTGGTAAATATGGGCCTGGTGGTATTTGCACAGACCATGGTACCGGTGGGCAATATGGTCCTGGAACAGGGAGTGGCACCTGTGGACAGTATGCTCGAAGTTGTCATCTTACAAAGACGACAACTTCGAGCTTAGTCTTCGGGCCTCTCCTGTTGCGTCACATGCTCCTACCCCATCGTGTCGTTCGTCGGATTTTATTTGTGCATAACATTTTTAAAGCTTTCACTTAAATGGAGTATAAAAGAACGAGCTTTGGGTTTACTATGCACTTTTACAGCCAGGCCATTTAAGTCCTGGTAAATTAATTTCCTGCCACCTAATTCAAACAATACCGTTATTTAAGAGGTCACACAGAACCCAGTTTGAAAAATTAGTATCTCAGCTTTTGAGCCTTGTTCAAAAATATTGATGGAAGATTTTTGTTCCAGACCGATGAACTTCCCGGAGCCCCAGTCGCAGGTGTTCGCGTTCCCGCTGACAGGCCCCGTGCGCCTGCCGCTACGCCCCCAGCCCGACCGTGCGCCGGCGTCGCCCATGGCTGGACCCGGGCCCCAAGGACCCCGCACGCCCCCTGGTTTCGCGCCCCTTGCTCACCGTCAGGCACCTTTCCCCCTACCCGTAAGTACCTTTCTAAGTTCAAAATGAGCATGTGAGATGCCTGGGAGCCTAAAATGGACGCTTTGGCAGAATCATACGTGCAATTCATACAGCCCGCAATTCATCTGTTTGACAGCTGCTATTTAACATTAGACTTCACTTTATTAATTCTTAATTTGTGGACCATTTTACGAAACTCCATACACAACTGTCAAACAGATGAATTGCGGGATATGAATTGTACGCAGATCATATTATGATTCTGCGAAAGCGTCCATTTTAGGCCCCCTGTTCTTTTCAGTATTTTCTTTGTCTGACTAACGATATTAATATTCACCGTGGAAATGTACCGGTTCATACCTACTGATTAATATCGCAGAGAAAATCTTGTAACAGACTTAATATAGCCCCGGAAGCTGCGGTCACCTTGTGACGAACGAGTGAGGCATCTTAATGTGAACATCACAAAGTTTGTAATTGACCATAATAGCTTGCCTCGTCTTCCGGAGTCATAAAGAATAAATCATTATATAACTAATTAAATAATGGACGAGGAACAAGTCTGCACGTAATAAATGTAATGGCGACATGAAACGATTATACTTACAAGGAGCTTAGGAGGTACCTAATTATTATCGTAAGTCGCAGGGTTTTTCTCAAAGGGAGAAAGGGATGACTTGTGACCCTTGCATGTAATCGTACGTTTGATGTGGTAGAGAGGCCCGTAATATGAATTGGTATTTGGGTCAAGAGAGACCGTGATTGCTGGGGATTATCCTACGATCGTGTCGTTTATCGACCAAGAGCTCTAACAGTTTCAGCTGGCGCAACGGTCATGAACACTTTTTCCGTTTCAAAAATCTTTCCACAAAGGTGGTTTAGAAAATAACGAACGTAGGAACAGGCTTTGAACTCGAATTTGTGACACCAAAGATTAAAGTTGAAATTAGGTAGATATACTTGAAAATTTTCTCTTTTAAAATACCAAAACGGTAGGTTAGGAGATTTTACAAAACGTTACAAAAGATTTTCGAAACGAAAAAAACATTTTTCATTATTAAAAACCAATAGGAATTGGTCCGACTACGAATCACGAAATGGACTCTGTGAATATTAGAAAAGGATGTATTCATTTATCACACAGGTGACACAAATCATATCCTTTCATATCAGCCTTAAGCCGAAAGTTTTTCAGTACATAGGAGAGTATTCATCTAATTAATGGTTCGCTTCAAACGGCGCGCGGCTTGTAATGTCGACCGCTGTAATACACCGGCGAAATTAAGCCTATTGTGTTCCTTAAGAGTCTGTACTTACGTGATCTTCTTTGGAGACGTCCGACAAATGATTTCTATTGTTGATTCGTGTACTCGTGTGTATTTCAGCGGTTCAGTTGCTACCCAACACATTCTTAGGTTTTTGCTATAATTACCTCGTGCCTGTGGTTGAATGTATGTTATATTTGCTATTAGTATTTACCTATATTATTTTTGTACAATGTTTAAAGTCAAAGTCAAATTATTTATTTCAAATAGGCAATAGGCACATAGGAGGCACTTTTCAACGTCAAAATGTACAAAAAAATAGAATTGATTCTAGTTGCCCCTTCCAAAAGATAGTTTCGTATGGAGAAGAATGGGCAAGAAACTCCGTTAATCTTTTAAAAATGTTTTACAATATTTTGTTTAAGTACACTAATTTTAAGTGAAGACGATGCACCTTGAATACAATTACTATACCACAGTAGGTAAAAAGAATTTAAAATTAAGCATAGAAAAATAACTTAATTATGAGATAGATAGATACATGTTGTTCACATATTTACAAAAATCGTAAAAGTATATGTTTTCTTACAAAAAATTAAAATAATAAGTCAGTGTGTGAGTTTAGGTAATCACAGAATGTAAGTAAAATCAATGTCATTTAAATAACAAATTAAATTATACAATTAATAATAACCAGCTAGATTTTGTCTAGACTCTAGATTGTCCTATGGAGCTGGACCAGCATGTTTCCAAGCATGTTTTTAATTTATATATATTGGCTCTAATTTTTGGTCTTTAGATAAATAAATGTTTGAAATCGGTCAAACGCTTGCGAGGAAAATAACTTTACAATGTGGGCAATTCGTGTATATGAAGATGTTCGGTAGCACTATTAAAGTAATGTATTCGGGTCACAAAGCACTTGAAGTGCTAAACAATAAAAGTGATGTGTTTCCGCACAATAAGTGCTGCCACGGCGAGGGAGCATTTATTACGTCTGTCATGTGTTATGGCCTGCTATAATAATTTCATTACGTCAAGACATCACATGATTGACGCATCTGAGTATAATAACTTTAATTGGTGCCAAATATGACTGAATAACACTAATTAAGTTTGATTTACGTAGGTACATTATTAAATATATCAGTCGGTGTTTAGGACTCTAATTTTCAAACGATCTGAATTTTTCGCTTATGACAATAGCTAAATCCAGGTTCAAGCTAAAATATAAAACGAAGCTCAATCAAACATTTTGTAGAAGTTGGGTATTTAGGCATTCCGAAGTTCTTTACATCTCTACTATTTGAGGCAAATAAATGCAGAAGAACAACTCTATTAGCTCCATAGTATGCTGAGGAGTACAGTTGCGTTGGAGAGACATAGCTACTCTCTATATTATATACCAAATATTTGCATGGCCTATCACTATAGATACCTACAGATGATTGGACGTGATTAGTTGTGTATATGCAGTGATGTAACGCGCGATCTGTGTCTTAGCTACTATTAATACTGAACTTGTATGTATTGATACAAAAGTGAGTTATGTACAGCACGCACATCTTGTCTACAGAGCTAAAGTTCGCAACAGCGCATAACTTCAAGTGATTAGTCGCGAGAAGCACTAACGGCAGTCGTATCTCTCCACTGACTGTTATAACTTGCGAGCGAGATAAGTACTCCATGTTTCTCTTTAATTACTAGATCGGCATGGGAATACATTGATTAAAATTGCTCGTTTGTTTCATATAAATTGTTAAATCTTGACTGATTTTAGCAGTTTGCACTAGGAGATTGTAAGATTGTATGTAATTTTTTAAAGAAAGCGTGTGTCATAAATTTCTTGAAGACTTTTCTCTAGAAGATCTAATTGATATTTAAAAATAAGTATTATAAGGAATATGGTAAGCATAAAATATACATATTTCACAGATTTATTTCAGTAAATAGTTAGTTAACAGGAAATAAAAACAATAAACAGTGTAAATTACGACGTGTTTCAATTTAAAATGTACGGTCAGGCGTTCATGTCGCTTAGAGAGATAGAATCGACTTAGCGATAAAGTTCATAATGACATGATGAGGCTGGCGACTCGTCGCGGCGAGCCGGTGCAGCGGTAATGTAAATGTAATCTAATGAAGTCGCGCAATTTTACAATCTGGAGAACTGCCTACGTCGGATGCAGGTAAACCCTTACCAAGTTAAATTATGTTTGAATATATATGACCCCGTAATGTTAGTAGCGATATACGTACCTTCAAAAAAACTTCTATCACCTCTTTGATTTTCTCAGTTTCATAATCCTTAAAAAAAAATTGTGCACCTCATATTGTCGAGATTTAGAGTTTTATATTCAGTGGTTTAAGCTGTGATTAGGTTGTCCATCAGAGAAGGAACTATTTTTACATGAAAAGGTATTAGCATCATCTATATGACCAGCGACCATTGCAAAGGACTACGAGTACAGATAGAGAACGTTGTCAGTACCATGCACGCACCTTATTTATTCTAAAGTTTGACTAAAATACGTAGCTAAAATGCCAAGCTTGAATGCAAATGATATCATAGTAAAAAATGTCTTAAAATCTCACGTGTCTCAAAACACGATAAGAGTAGTTATGAAATTCTTAGACGGCGAGAGACGAGTAGGAATGCATAATAGTAGATTGTGTCATGAGGGACCAAAATAATGAACTGAGGGCGGGAGCGATTGTTTGAATCCAGAGCGAAGCGATGGATTCCAGAGTAGAATCCTAAGCGTAGCGCAGGATTCAAAGTACGTCGCTCGAGGTTAAATAATTTTGGTACTGTGTGGCACACTCTGCATTTCATCCCCCTCTATGAGAAAAATAAGTATGAGATGCTTTTAATAGTGACGAATATTTATATTTACATAACCAAATTACAAATTTATTTTAATATTAGATACGTTTTCGCAATTTTGGAAGTTTATTGTTACTGTTTGTTGGGAACCGAATTTTTTTTTGACTTATTTATCACTTGGGTATTCGTAATAACTTGAGAGTCTATAAGAAGTTCCCGCGTATTTGGTTAACCAGTGCCTCGTCGGCAGGTGCGCTTTTTTATTAGGCCAGGACTTTATCGAAGCTAATTGCGTTCAAACTTTTTAATTAAATAGTGTTCGAAATTCAAGTCATTTCATCACTGTTATTAAGTGCGCCGGAATGACCCATTTTGCTCGGACTTATCAAGGAACCCTTCGGCTCTTTTGCAAAATAGATGGGATGAAAATATTTTTAGCTCAAATCAAGTCAAATTAAATTAGCTAGCGAACCCCATCAGACGATATCGATGATAAAACAAAAATATTAATTATAATGATTCGTTTTTTTTTGGGTCATCAACCGCCAGTACAGCACTTGAAATATCAGTTTAAAAAATCCGTTTTCTCTCTCTTTTTCTCTATCTTCATAGACGTGATATCGGTAGCTAAACACGATAAAATTAAAATAAACAGATTTTCTCAACTCATGATTCCAATAACAACAATACCAAAGGCCGAAAACAAAAAAAAACATAAAATCTTTTTAATTTTTTTCGTGTTTAGATATCCCCATCACATCTGCGGAGTTTCGCTAGCTAATTTAATTTCACCCTGATACATATACCCTGATACATACCTACGATACGAACGTTACGATACGAACATTGTCGAACGATACGAACCTTTGTATGTAACAGGCTGTACGATAAAGTAAACTGCGCGCAAAGCAAATTAAAGAAAAAAGTATATGAAAAAATAAAAAAAACGCGCGAAAGCATTCCGCTTTCGTTCGTAAGTAATTGTTATTCAAATTTTTATTTTATTCGATTTTATTTCGTTTTATGTTCAAATATAAAAATTTCTAATTGTATGTATATCTATTCTTATTCAGAAGTTGCAATTACTTATTTTCTCATAGAGGGTGATAAAAAGTAGTGTCCACCTCAGGAGCAACACTATTTTAAGCTCGAGTTACGCACTTTGAAACCCTCGCTGCGCTCAGGATTCTACTTTGATGTATATGATTCTAATGATTATAATATTGTAAATACACATCTGCTATAGTCGCGAATCCTAGTTAGAAAGATACAAACTGACACTGACCTGCAAATTGCAAAATACGTAAAAAAAAATTAAGAAAATTTCGTGGGCTACAGCTGCGGATTCAACTTAAGTATTATTGTTGTTGTTATTTTCGACGTAAGGAATAGCACCATCCTATTTCTTCCCATTGGGTGTCGTAAAAGGCGACTAAGGGACTTACTAGAGAATGTGCAGTAGCGTTCCCTATGCATTTTAACACCATACTGCGATTGCCAACCCGCCTGCCAAGCGTGGCTATTATGACAAACCCCCTTTGGGGGAGGCCTATGTCCAGCAGTGAACGTCTTTCTTTATAAAGGTACATAACCGAATGGACGGACTAGGACCGACCGAGAAGGTCGACTATTTTCTTTGCGAATTCTAATTTTGTTCCATAGTAAAAGTTGTTCATATTGATGGGTAGAACGCTGCCACAAATTTTGTCGCATGTTTTCAAACTGAGCCTGTATGTGCTAGTATTGCCAGTATTTTTGTATATTTACGTATTCTTGTCTGCACATTGTCTTTCTGTGCTAATTATATTTGAAACAAATCCCATGCTTTGTGATCAATGTGCTTAGAAAACTGATCGGCGCTCATAGTATTAGAATAAGACATTTTAGGATACCGACTGCTGCTTATCAATTTTAGGGTTCCGTACCAAAATGGTACCCTTATGGTGAGACAAATTTTTTGTGAGATTATTTTATATGACTACATAAACTGGTATGTGAACAGACTTTTCGCAAGAATACATAGTAGTCATATAGCCTGTACTCACAACGTTAGATTAGCATCAAAGTTTAGTACATGGTAGGTACTTATGAATTCTGTAGTACTTATGTACACAGTTTTCCGTCTGTTTGGTAGTTAATCAGGTGCGTGAGCGCGTCTCAACTCAGCTTGGATTTACCCGCTGAGATCAATTTTAAATCAGCTTTATTCGTTGCCAATTATGTCAGCGGATTTGAGCGGTGTTTTTGATGAAATTGGAAGAAATTTAGACCGTTTTATTATTATTAGAAGATTTTTGTATACCGTTTTGTTTTAATTTACCATTATCGCGGGATAATCTTCAGATAGATTTTGCAAAGGAAATTTTTCTTTTACTTTTATGATTTGACAGCTTTGAGTAAAAAAAAAAAACAAAACCTATAAAAGGTAAGAAAGGTAAGGTAATAAATAAATTATTAATTTTGTAGACTAATGTGTGCTTAAAATATCCAGACTAAAATAACGATGAGGAAATTGACTTCGTACGTCAAAGGTTTATTTCTAGACTTTATTTACCCCACTGGTTTTCCCGATCGGAGGCGGCAACTATTATCACTGTTGGTACTAAGGCTCCCCGCAGACAGGCGCGACGGGACGGTGCGATGCGATTCTGGTAGAACAATTTCCATGAACTTTTCATAGAAATTGTTCTACTAGAGTCGCATCGCGCCTGTTTGCGGGACTCTTAAAACGTATTAAATTCTAACAATAGTAGAGTGATCCAGGAGAGTATTCATAGATCACACATTGCATTGGGCTCCTTTATGATGTGACGTCATAATGTTTATAAAAGACTATTACTTATCTGATAAAGTAATAACTAAAGAGTATTCTTGTAACGGGCTCGCGTCTCTACGAAATTAAATGATAAAAATAGTCGTTAAAAATAGTAATTGCTATGTGGCCAAAACAGACAGACACATGTTAGAGAGGTTTCTATTAAGTACGTGAGCCTCTAGGAACAGTTGGGTTATGCCCTGAAAATTAGTATTTAAAAGTGGCAGAACTTGTGGCAATGTTCGAACTACTTTCTAAATTATTAATTCTAGTAATATATATATATATATACCTATATATATACAGGGTCAAATTAAATTAACTAGCGAAACTCCACAGAAGTGATTGGTGTCGATATCTGAACATGATAAAACAAAAAGGAAATTAATTTGATGATGTTATTAGTTTTGGGTTATCAACTGCTAGTAGTGTAGTCATTTAAAATATCAGGTTAAAACTCAGTTTTTGTTGTGTAAACTTCACAGACCAGGGTATCGATATCTCAACACGATAAACCCGATTTTATCAACTCACACTTCAAGTAACAACACTAGCAGCGGTCATTGAACCCAAAAAAAGATTTAATATTTTTGTTTTTATTTTGTCGTGTTTAGATAGATATCGATTCCCGTCACGTCTGCGGAGTTTCGCTAGCTAATTTAATTTGACCCTATATATATATTATATAGTAATAAGGCTAGTATTTAATGTATAAATAGGCGTGTGCACTGAATAGTAATCGTAAATCTGTGAATTGTGGTCGAGGACATATGAATTACGATCACTTATTAAATACTTGCCAGTTACTGTACCCAATTCTAACATCGCCTACATGTGCTATAGGTAGCAACCAATGTTTACAGCAACGGTAATATACCCGCTCAAACTTGATTACTTAATCAAGATTTCTTACTCAATATTTTCCTACGTTATTTTGTCGGTAGAGTAGGCACACTTGACTTCCTTTGCTTTTAAAAATACCTACATTTTCCCTGAAACTCCGTCCCGGTTTCTCAAACGTATATAAAAGCTATGCACAGACAAAGTTTCCATAAGATCCGTCCACGCGTGTTCTTCCCCCGCAAAGTGAAAGAGAAACACTTTTTGTAATAGTACCCAAAACGGGTACGTTTCTATGACTACATTTCGCTAAAGAACCGGACACATTTTTCCTTTAAAACCTTTAGAAGGTCGTCTATTTTTATCCGAATTCAGTGAAGATAAATTAAATCTACAAATTAACTTGTAAATTTCAAACGTATGTTATATTTATGTGAGCCATACTCTAAGTATGGCTCACATAAATATAACATAATTTAACGGCCGAACCCAATACCTTATTTTCAGTTAAAGACAGATCGCTATTGATGATAGACAGTATAATTATATCTATGCTCGGATGGCGTCTCACAATCATTGATAAAGGCTATCTATCTAACGAAAACAATAAGTAGGTTTCTCTACTTCGCCCTCCCATTACAACCTATACTCTAAGTATGGCTCACATAAATATAACATAATTTAACGGCCGAACCCAATAACTTATTTTCAGTTAAAGACAGATCGCTATTGATGATAGACAGTATAATTATATCTATGCTCGGATGGCGTCCCACAATCATTGATAAAGGCTATCTATCTAACGAAAACAATAAGTAGGTTTCTCTACTTCGCCTTCCCATTACGAGTACAACCAAAAACAACATGTGTAATTAGGGTTATATTAAAGCTTCTTTGTTTCTTACTTCTAAATAAGTTACTGGATTAAGATATAATTCTGTAGAGCCATATTTTGTTATGGCCGCGAATCAAAATACAACCTGTTACTGACCTGCAAATTGCAAAAAACGTAATAAAATTTGAATTTCGCGGGCTACCTTAGCACATTAATGTAATTTTTTTTTTTAACTTAAATTCATGTTGGAATGGTGCTTACACGGGGGGTGTTAGTAAGGGGGGGGGGGGGTTAGTACGAGGGGTTAAATTTCTGTTATTTTTTGCCTAGGGCGCACCGTTTTCGAGATATTTGAATTTAAATTTTTTTTAAACTTTATATAAAAAAAAACATCTATGATCATTATTGCAAGTACTAAAGAGTTAATTTTAGTTTGGCTACTTTACGTTTACCCCTGCAATTCGGGGAATAGCCAAATCTGCCATCTGTAGTACTGTCCTGTCAAACAAATCGTATAATGGGACGCATACTTTGGCATTTTCATACAAAGAGATATCTGTTGTAGGCGATACACCATCCCATCAGTAAATAGCGTGGGCCGGTATGATTCCTAGATTATTGGGACGTTAAAACCATCGATAGATATATTTTTATATCTACAGTAGGCCGAAACTGGTGATATATAGGTTATAGGGTTCGGCCGTAAAACGATCTCGAAATGATCCTGGGGGTCTACTCCTATAAATCCGAAGTATCGGCTGAATGTTCGGCCGTTGCTTGATGACGGCTAATTATGGCTGATTACGGTGAAAAAAAAAACGACAGTCAAAGAGATAAACTAAAGTCAAAAATGTGACTTTAAGTCGGGTAAAGATACAAAGTTAAAAAAGGAAACTATGGAAGTTATAAAACGGCCGAACATTCGGCCGATACTTCAGATTAACGCTTCGGAGTAGAACCCCTGTTTTCCACAGGCATATCGTGGTACTTTCCTTTAAGAGATTTCGCATTTATGAAAGAAAAATGTAATGTAACAAAGTGTAAAACCATGTAGTATAAAGCGGACTATTTCAGTAAAAAGGGTATTCTCGCGAGCGTCCTCCGCGCCTGACTCGCGACGTTTCCGCAGCCCACAGTAGCAGATAGTAGCAACAAAGTACAATGTAGCATCAACAATATCAGCTTATCTGATAACGTTCCACACAAACGTACAGGACTTTATGGCTTCGACAATGTCGTCTATGTAATTACCAGTAGTTATATACATAATTCGTCACTGGAAAGGTGAAAAATGCTAAAGCGCCATTTGGGCCAAAATTACTTGTATATCGTTGGATTTGATTTTTTTTCTGCGTCGATCTGTTTAGGTTTTAAGACAATCTGAGCCAATTTTTGGCGCTTTAGCATTTGTAAAAATGTAGGGATGTCCCGGATTCCAAGATCGAAAGCGATGGTTTTCCGATGCTTTTTGAACAAACGTCGCTTTAGCAACATATTTTTAGGACAGAGGCCCTTTAGAACGTTTTTAATTTCAACATTCTTCTCATTATGTAATATAATATAGTATTAGATAATTAGAAAAGGAAGGCATTTTTCTTAAGGTATTTAAAGCGTTTTAGAGATATGCTATTTTCCAAATGATGACCACTGTAGTACTTTACTACTAATATTCTATTCGGGGACTGCAGTGTGACAGTGTGAGTATCGGTTCATCATCATCATTTCAGCAGAAAGACGTCCACTGCTGGAAATAGGCCTCCCCAAGCACCACCACGTGGACGGTTCTGTGCTTCCTGCATCTAGCGGATACCTGCGGCCTTCACAAGGTCATCGGCCTTCGAACACTACTTCATCTGGTACGCGGTCGCCACTCCAAAACTTAACTCTTCGGCCCCATCAGCCATCTGTGCTGCGAGCAATGCCCACTGCAATCCACTGCTGATCTGTGCTGCAATTCTTCGGGCTATGTCGGTTACCTTGGTTCGCCTACGGATCTCTTCATTTCTTATTCGATCTCCAAGCATAGCCCTCTCCATTGCCCTTTGGGTGACTTTTAGCGTTCTGATAAGGCCAATTGTGAACGACCACGTTTCAATGCCATAGGTCAACACTGACAACACGCACTCGACAAAGACTTTCGTCTTAAGACACTGCGGTATGTGGGACGAGAAGATATTGCGTAGCTTCCCGAACGCTGCCCAGCCGAGTCGGATACGACGATTAAACTTTTTCTCGAAGTTGAACCTACCTAACTGGACAGTTTGTCCTAGGTAAAAATACTCGTCCACAACTACGACTGTAGGGTCTCTGATCTTCATTAGAGTGGGTGTTACATGGGCTCCACTGAGGTCGTCGAGCATTGTACTAAGGTCCTACATAGTCTCAGCCATGACAACTATATCGTCGGCAAACCGAAGGTGCGTGACGTAGGTACTCGCTATTGATATTGATGCCTAGCCCTTTCCAGTCCAGAACCTTGAAGAAATCCTCCAGTGCAGCGGTGAACAGTTTCGGATAGATATAACGTCTTCCTGCCTCAAACCTCGCTGCAGAAGGATAGGTTTCGAGGTCCTGCCTTTGGACTGACATAATGGCGTTTTTGTACAGACGCTTCGGTACCACGATGTACCGATAGTAGATCTGGCACCGTCGAAGAGACTGCAGTACAGCCCATGTCTCGATCGAATCGAAGGCTTTCTCGTAGTCCACAAATGCTAAGCAGAGAGGCAGGGTATACTCTTCGGTCTTATGTATAACCTGCCGTAGCGTACGTATGTGGTCTACGGTGCTAAAGCCTTTACGGAATCCGGCTTGTTCGGGAGGCTGGAAGTTGTCAAACCTTCGCGAGAAATGGTTCGTAATGACTCTTGAAAACAGCTTGTAGACATGGCTTAGAAGTGAGATGGGCCAATAATTCTTAAGGAGGATATTGTCACCCTTCGTAAAGAAAAGGATCACCACACCTCTGTTCCATGCCTTTAGCGTTTTGCCTTCGAGTATGACGGAATCAAACAGCTTCTGCAGCTGAGCTGCTTCAGAGCCATCCAAATCTCGTACATTCTGACGTTCGGGATGTATTCAGTGTAGTGTTGGATCAATCTAGATCTTAGGTCGTTTGCTGGATTCGTGAGTATCGGTTAGCGCACATTTAGTAAGCGTGTGTGAGTGTAAGCACACTTCGACGCACTCGGTTTTCAGTTTGGTTCTATTCAAGACATATTATTGACCATCTTTGTATGGAATATGTGGGGGCAAAGCCGGGGCGGGCCGCTATGGCCCGCTCCAGCTTTGCCTGGGTATAACAATACATAATAATAGCCTATGTCCATCTAGAACAATTTACCTTTCAAATGGTAAATATTTTTTCTAATAGTTGCAGTACTTCCAGAGAAAACCCTCACGTATACACAAACTCACAAAATTCGCAATCTCCCTTTGTATATTAGTATAGATGACACATATAATAAGGTCAAGCAATTTTTTCGAAACAATACTTAAAACCCA
This sequence comes from Tiliacea aurago, assembly GCA_948098905.1. Lineage (NCBI taxonomy): Eukaryota > Metazoa > Arthropoda > Insecta > Lepidoptera > Noctuidae > Tiliacea > Tiliacea aurago. The sequence continues at coordinate 12,646,105 of OX402590.1, forward strand.
TCTAGTAACTTTTGGTTGCATTTATTCAGTAATGCCCTTGCACTTTAGCATTTTTTTTGCTTAGCCTGTGTAGTGTATCGCTTCTTTAGTACTTCTTCTTCACGGCATGAAACCATCATGAGCAATCGTTAGTCTTTTTTCTTTACAAGATTTACACGGTCTGAGTTACTTAAGCATTTTATTTCTTTCTAAGAGTAGGGGTTTTTACCATTTATAAGCATTTTATTTGTTTCTAAGAGTAGTGGTTTTTACCATTTATAAGCATTTTTCGAAGAATTCTATTCAATACATTTGAGGTAGATTAGCAATTTTATCCTCACTAACATTTTCCTGTTATTCAAAATACTTTTGCTAAAGCTAATATACGAAATAGAGATAAATATTATAAATACTTTTTACATCTAGGTACAACAGATTTTTTAATAATGTTATATTTTTAGATTAATAAAATCAGAATAAAAAAAAGAAAGAAAATCTTTAAACCTCATTTCCCAAAAGTACCATTTTGGCGCTTTAGCATTTTCTCCTTTCCACTGACGGTTACATATTTTCATGTCAATGTTATCATTCTCTTCATATGCTTCTGGTTCCTTAAATTTTTCCACAATTATTATGATGAGATTTCAAACGAGAAATATGCTTTTAGTGTACCCAAAGGAGCAAATGAGGCGAAAGTGAAAAAAGTATACAAAGCAATTTTTTCGGAAGTCTCCATAAATGGAATGTTTGCGGCTTTTTCTCGGTTTATCTCACATTAACCTGCATCTTCAACCACAATTCGAGGGTTTTGAAGGATATTCCGAATCCATTGCTTCATAGGTTCGGAAAAAAAACAAAATAACATTGTACACACGGCTACATATCAAGCTATACATTTCCAGTATAAGCTAACCTCTCAAAGTACGGAATTTCTTATACAATGCGAGATCAGCTTATAGTGGAAATGTATAGCTTGATATGTAGCCGAGTATAAATAACCTTCTACAATATTGGTAATGGTAACTAATTAAGTAGATATTGTGTGTGTGCGTTATGAAGGTAAGAAGTACTTTCACGATTTTTCTTTGCCTTGTATTGCAACTATCCAAAGAGAACTTTAGCCCTAAGCAAAGAACTAAGTTTAATCTAATTATGTATTCGCAAAGTTACTACAGCATATCATTACTTATGGTGTGATAAAGTAAAACAACAGAGCAGAAGCACGCCAACTTAGTTCCGACTCTTACAAGTGAATTTTAACGTGGTAACATTGTAGGTACTGTCCGGAGGTGTGACAAAAGCAAAGGAACAAGTATTTTGAAAAAGGTTGCTGCTTGTCGCTGCAGTGAACAAAAACTAGCTTAACCGGTGTCGTCTTAAGATAAAAGTGTACCCAGTAGGTAAACCTATATATTGTACAGTCGCTAGCACAAAAAAATACCACAAACTGTAACATTTTCTCATTCGATTTTGAACTTAACCATCAACATTTTAAAGGTATAACATCATTTAGAGTTTGACAGTTTGGTATAAACTGATGTGCTGGTGACTGTACCTTCACCTTTATAAAGACTCCATTTAATTCAAAGCCCTATCTCGACCTATACCTACCCCCCGTACCCATACGAATCATGATTATAACATGTTCGTCGAATAACTTAGATGAGTACGGAACATTTGCTAGCACTTTGTTCGTAGAAAGTTGTGTATATTTAAATATAAATACAACTTTCTACGAGCAAAGTTGCAAAAAAGAAACTTAACTTAAGTGAAACTTAAGTTAGTTTAGTTTCTTTTTTTACTACATGTAAATTGCTCAATTATTTCGTTAATATAAAAGCGTACACATAGTCTAACAGCCAGTTTTATAAAAACCTAAATAATAAAATAGGTTCCTACCTATACTACCTTTGCTGTTGCCATATCGGTTCTTGTCTATAATACTTAGATAGATACGTTAGTAAGTTGCAGTGCTATCCAGCTTATGTGAAAAAGTGGCTATTTCTTGTACACACGGCTACACATCAAGCTATACATTTACAGTATAAGCTGGCCTCTTATTTGTAAGAAAATCTTAAGCAATGCGAGATCAGCCTAAACTGGATTTGTATAGCTTGATGTGTAGCCGTGTGTACCCTTGGCGATGGCTTTGTGACACTCCTCGTGGGCGATACGATCATGCGACTAAACTTTCCTTCATTGTATTCTTTAAACCTAACATGCTATTTTGGCACGTGGTTACAGGCAATTTCAATCTCCGCGAATTCTACAGAAAGCAAGAACAGAAAATAATGTTCCAAGTAACAATCAATCCTTTTCACACCATTTTAAGCTGATGTATAAACTTTGCATGTAAATATAAATGCGACGATGTAGGTATGAGTATTTTGAAAGCTCCCGAACTGCGTTTCTTGAACCGAAATTTTTGCAAAAATCAGGGTCGATCGGTCATCGGCCCGAGTCCCCGACACTGGTTGCAGCGTGCACATGTGCTTATGCAATCGCCTACGTTCCGGTTTTCGGGCTCACTTTACTTGTTTTACCCTTTCATTTGTCATTATCGAGCACAGCAGTTAAAAAACAAGCTACTGCTGCTAAACCATAAAACACGGCCAAATTGCCTCATGTTGCGTGTGACCATTTACGAAACTGCGGAAATTGACTTATTATCTAGGGAACATTAGTTACATTAAAGTGATACCAGTGAGAGCGCGGGTAACAACCGGTACTTTGTCAGTGAATTAGAGTATTCGCGAGAGTTATTTTTAATATGAAACATAATGTAAGGAATTCAAGAAACATTTATTACAACAAAGATAACCCCGGAATGAAATTCCACCTCTGGGTATGGTCGTAGAAAAATGGGCACGTTGGCACTCAGACGATTTTCTTTATTCCCATTGCTGTTTTCCTGTAGGTAATTGTTTTTCCTGTTTACTCTCCAGCGATGTTTTCTTAGAATAAAACTGAAAAAGAAAAGAAATGAATCGGAGACACGTATTGTTGTTCTAAGCTTTAAATGTAAAATGTTTAGCTTGTTATAACAAATGCTCTACAAATCAAGATATTTTAACGGAAAGTAGGTAGTAACATATTATTCTCCTTGGCAACTTTCAGATCGACTATAATTTGAATTGATAACTAGTTTTATTATCAAAAGACAACAATTCATAATTCGTAGTTTAAAGAAAAATTGTTTTATTTTCTCCATTTTGTGCGCTGTGTTGTAAAATGTAAAATACTTAATAGCCTTGAAGCAAAGATCCCACCTAAAACAAAATCGGGAGCTAGTCGGATTACTTAGTACTTATAGTAATGGATGTTTTCAGAAAGCTGTATAAGTTTAAGTAGGTAAATAATTACAAAATGACAAACTTAATTTCATGTTTAACTCTTTGCATATGACTAACATAAAGTGAGCGAACTAAAGCTGCTAACAATTACGACTGAAACTTTTCCCTAATGAGGTAATACAATACATGCAGAGCTGTAGAATTAAACTTGATATAATGTTTGAGTGATGTGACACTTTATCTTACTTTGCAAGGGACAAGGGTGAAGATATGAATGGAATGATTCAAGTCACGCGAGTTCAAATGTGTTGTGCGGGTTGTGTGTGCCCCATCCCGGGCGGACACCTCGCAGTGACAGGCGTTTCAACGCCTCGCGTGGGGGAGTGAGGTGGCACCCAGGTGTGAGAGGAGACCGACGCATTTGGAGTTTGGCCACGGAGGGACGGCGGGCGTACGTAAACAAATGTAAACCGTTCCCGATCACAACAAACAAACGGGTTGCGGACACGCTCACCTCGCCTCGCATTCGCTCTATTAAGCGCAGGCCACACCGCCAGCTAGCGGGCGGGCGGGCTAAACTAACTAACATCGTTTCACCTCTTTACATACTTCGGTTCACACCGCGAGCTAACGACTAACCATGTAAAGAGGTGAAACGATGTTAGTTAGTTTAGCCCGCCCGCCCGCTAGCAGGCGGTGTGGCCTGCGCTTTACACGGGCGCGGGACAGATGCTAGAATTAAGTTATGATCAGTGATTGAAGACCTCGTTATAATCAGCCGAGATAATGCTTAAACCTCTGTTAGTTTTTGCTTGGATATTAATTAATCAACTCGTCTGTAGTAAATGTGTTCCGTCGGCAGGTATATTAATTAAATAGAGAAAAATGAATCACTACTACTATAAATACACTTAGAGTTGTGTGATAAACAACATAAACCTGCTTACCCGATGTTGTGTTATTATGCTAACGACGGGTGTTACATAAAACGTTGGATGCTAAGCCATTGATTAGTTACAGGTAATAGAGCGTTCAGTAATAATTGAGAAAAATAATGTCCTTTCATGTTTAAGCCTTGAGGAGTTTGTAACAGAATCTGTTAGTACGACTTCTATGTACAGGTTAATAAAGTTTTGTATCACAAAGGTCTACAAATAACAGCCAGGGCTTAAGGTGCTTTCCGAGGCACGGAGGGGTCTTGGTGTGTAAAGATGGTCACCTATCCACGGACCAACCGCGGCAAGCGTATATTAACCAGGGACCGTACAACCCCGGTTAAGACTTAAGCCTTTTGAAGGGGTAACCCATTAATTTTGACCCTTTACCCAAAATTAATGGGTTACCTTTATCATGATGTAACCCATTGAAAGGGTTTTATACTAGAAACACATTGAAAGGGTTACATGATAACCCATTGAATGGGTTTTATACTTGAAACCCAGTGAAAGGGTTACATGATAACCCATTCAATGGGTTCTATACCTACTTGAAACCCAGTAACATGAAACAATCATAATATTATGTTATTTCGATATCCGCCCAGCACGCGTAGCATGACCAATTCTATCTCTGTTCTACCCAGGGACCATTTTGGTTACCATTTTAGAAAAACCCTATCGAAAACCCTTTCAATGGAAAGGGTTTTTGATAGGGTTTTTCAAGCAGTTAATCAAAAACCCATAAGGTGTGGGTAATTTTGAATGGCTTAAAATAAGCCGTTCGAAAGGGTTACTTACCCACACCGTATGGGTTTTTATCGAAAACCCTTTCAATGGGTTACCAAAATTTAATTTAAGCCGTTCATAAGGGTTACCCATATCGTATGGGTTTTTGTTTAACCGCTTAGAAATACCCTATCGAAAACCCTTTCAATGGGTAACCAAAATGGTCCCTGAATTCTGAACCTGATTGATCAACCCGTGCGGCTGTTGTTATTTAGCCACATTCCCTTCTAGCCCCTCTCTCTCTCATCGTTTTAGACATGTCCTGTAAAAGAAAGAAAGAAAAAGCATTTATTGGGACTCGCACAGATTACAAATCACAACAATAACAAACAATAACAACAATAAAACAAACAACAACAACAACAAACACAACAACAACAACAACACACATCATAACAATTTTGTTAACCTTTTTGACATGGTTGACAAGATTTCTATAAGTTTCGAATACAGCTTGTATTAGGTGTACTTACTTAAAAGCTTTACGAGAACAATATACTTATTGATATCGATCTAGAGTCATAAAAGTAGGAAACCAGCTCCCTAATTGCGTAATACAGTTTAAATCACAATCTGAATGATTTTGAAGAATATTGCAAATCCATTGCTTCATATTCAAGATTGATGTATTTACATGCCATTTGAGTGAATTCGCAAAAATACTGTTGTTTATTATATGTTATAGTGTGGATTAAAGTAGGCTTTATTATGTTGTTTAGAAAAAAAAATTGTGTTGTTGTACAGTAGTTATTATTTTATGTTATATATTTTTTGATGTTATTTTAAGTATAAAAAAGTTTTTTTTTTTATTTTTTTACGTTTTTCATATTTTAGATTGTAAATTAATTATAAGACCGCGCTATCGCATTACGTATTACACCTGTAATGATAGTCGTAAGGGAGATGCTAATAAATAAATAAATATGTTCGAAAAATGTGTCTGCTCAAAACGCAATTAGCCCAATGAATGTTGTTGAACTGTCAAAATGAAACGCATTGCTACTGATAGTTACGCAAATGACCCCGCAGATATTTTTCCCTTTACATAATTGCTCATGATGTGTATTTTTTGTAGCTTCAACATGGCGTACCTACAGCCTACGGGGCTAAAAGGTTCCACATAAAGATATATTTTATACTTTACACTTTACTCTTCATACATTTACATTTTATTCTTCATATATATTATCTATGAAGAGTAAAGTTCATAGTCACGTTGTCTCACGGCGCGGCGACACATTTACTGACATGACATTTATAATAATACACCGAAGGGGCTGTCAGGAACTGACGCCCGGACAAGACAGCTAATGAAATAAAAGAAAAATAAATTCTCCGCGATGTTGAAATGTATGACGTGTAGTTCGGACAGTTTGTCACGCTATCAAACAATTGAGTTTCACGTTCACCTAGTGGCCGGGGCTTATTGCTCAGTAATAGACGTAATACTTTGCCCACATGTCAGGTCAAGTTCTTTGACTAGTTAAGTACATATTTCACACTTCCTGCTCAAAGTAATTTCTGTGGCAATTACTATAATAATAATATCAACATCATCCCATGTTGGTGTCATTCATAGATGATTACGACCAGTTTGATTTATGCGGTGTATAATATTATTATTTTATATACATTGAGTATTTCAAATTAATAGGTTAGACCTTGGATAGGTCAGCTCAGTATACATTAAAATGCAATATATTTCTATGTTAATTATGTATTCATTTATTCTTATATTGTAGTTTTTTGTTTGTGGCGTTCGATTTCACAATTCGTAAACACGTTTGTTCGTATTCTTTTGAGTTTTGAATGATCAATTAATGTTGTGTTGTTGTTTCCTGAGGATGTCAAAGATATAACATAAATAACAGATTGGCGTTCTGAAGCCAGCACTATAACAAGATCACGTAGGGCGCAGGCGCTCGCCACTGCAATATTTCTACCAGATATGAATCATTTTATTGCTTTATGAGACGCTCCAGTACAACGAACAATAAAGTTAACAACAAAATATATTAACTGTGTTGGAACTGAACCTTTGAAGTGTGTTCAAAGTAGAATAGAATAGTCTTTATTATGTACACCATCAAAGTTACAGATATAAATGTTGAAAGTAATTCTTTTTATTCGCATGCTAGCAAGCTCTAAGCGCCTGCCCTTCAAGGCTCGTACAGACTGGTGCGATATCGCGGGCGCGACAAGACACTAGTAGCACAATTACTCGCGCCCGCGATATCGCGTGAGTCTGTAAGAGCCTAAAGGGGTTGTTAAAGCTATCTGTGAGATAGATTAATATGCTTGATATTTCATATTAAAATTTATTAGATTTTAAAAGTTTATAAAGTAGAAGTAGGTAGGTAGTTTAAATAGAAAAGAAGTAGAAAATGAAAAAAAAAACTATACCTACAGTTATTATTTTAGAAAGGTAACACTTTGATCTCTAGCGTATAGGTACGTAAGTTTCTAAAGTTTTGTGGAATGGAAACTGAACAATCACCACTGAAGCTTTTCCATATCCTCAAAAAATACAAAACAGTTTCAATCCATACTTTTACCAAGACGCCTTGTATTTTTATCTCTCGAGAAAACAAATTCGTTTTGAGATAGCGCAGGGGAGCTGTTGGCTACTCTCAGTCTAAATGAGCTGAGATGGATGATAGCTGATCACAAATGAGGTCAACTCGCAATGAAAATAATGAGCTATTTACTCACCAATTTCGCTTGGCAGACGGGGAAGTATAATTATAATTAATACTTTTATTAAACAGATGGTTGTGTAGGCACAGCGGCTCGGTTTTGTCCTGAATAATCGTTGTGCAAATAATACGTGTATGTCAAAGGAGTGCAAGTACCGCTTAGTTGCTTGTACAGCTGGTGAATAGCGGTACTAGATCGTGAGAGTACCTACCTACTAAGACAATAATTAGGTGTCAGTCGGCCAAATCGTTCATCTCACACAGAAAGTTAACTGTACAAGACGTTTTTACACGTCTGACAGCTCAACTATTGTCGAACAGACATTAGCGTTCACCTTTGTATCTTTAAAAGGCATGGCCGTTGAGAGAAACCTTTCTAAAGAAAGGTAAAAGATGAACATAGTACTGTTTGTATAGAAGTATTCTAAGAATGGTTTAAAAGAATACTTTCGAGAATCTACATACAAATATTTCTTCTGCGTGGAAATTATTATTTATTTATTATAAATAACACCTTATAACTATCATTACAGGTTGCCCTAATACGATAGTTAAGTCAACATATAAATCTCCATACTTTCTACTTATTAAATATACTGGGTAGGCACCTATATAATTTATAAACTAAATTCACTAATTCAACACCTAAATTTAACTTAGTTATAACATAACACCCTAGAGGTCGCCAGAGTAGTCGTTCAGTGAACAAGAAAATAAGTAAATTTTAGTAAGTCAGCTACCCTGTTGAGCGTGCACAGTTATACAGGGTCAAATTAAATTAGCTAGCGAAACTCTGTAGACGTGATGGGTATATATATCTAAATACAAAATAAAAAAAAAAAAAATTAAATGATTTTTTTTGGGGTCAACGGATCTCTGTTAGTGTTGTTACTTGAAGTATTAGTTGGCAAAATCTGTTTTCTTTTGTTTTATACAAGGTCAAATTAAATTAGCTAGAGAAACTCCACAGACTTGATGGGTATCGATATCTAAACATGATATAAACAAAAAATATTTGATGAGTTTTTTTTGACTACAGTAGTCTGTAGTCACTTTAAATATTAGTTAAAAAAACAGTTTTTTTTTGTGAATACTTCACAAAAGTGTTGGGTATCGATAACTAAACACGATAAAATAAAAATAAACAGATTTTCTCAACTCATAGTTCCAGTAACAACACGTTGACCCCAAAAAAATCATTAAACCTTTTATAATATATTTTTTTCTTAGATATTGACATCTACCAATCACGCCTGCGGAGTTTCGCTAGCTAACTTAATTTGACCCTGTATATCCGTACCCACCAAGTCTGTTAAGTATACACAAAAAAATACCGTAGTTTTCAAATGACTACACTAACTGCGGTTGAAGATCCCAAAAAAAAACCACATTCATTGTTTTTTAAGTATTTATTTGATCATGTTTAGATATCGATACTCATCAGGTCTGTGGAGTTTCGCTAGCTAATTTAATTTGACCCAGTATATGTGTTTTTCACACGTATTTAGGTCTAAATTATTACACTAACTCTAATTTACATGTCCAAAAAGCTTTTTAATTCTATTTTAGAAATATTAAGGTAAATAATAATAATTAGTGTAAAATAACTTCTCCTTGGCGACTGAACTTTGACATTTATGGCTCGATTTTCATGCAGACTCACCAAAACTTATTTGAATATTCTGCTTTCTATAAATCTGTTCGGTCTGCTTTAGTAGGTCTTACTTCGTCTGAGGCTTGGACTTGTAATAATAATAAATTATCTATCTACTAGATGAAATGCGACCGCAGTCCGCAACGATCCTTGAGTCAAAAGGTATATCTCTACTCTACCTCCATTTAGCCAATAAATGATCAAAGGGAGTTAAAATCTGTTTGCTAGATACGTTTTAGATGTTTACAGCAGAAATCTGATATATTGAATGGTAAACATTAATTTACTTCATAAATCAACTTTAGATCAACGTACGATTTCTGTAACACATTTTTATGTTCACCAGCTAACACTAGCATACGCGCGTATACGCTATTATATGTGCGTACATACGCTTTCTTATGAGATCGCATAATGCTTGCATGAAGTTTATCCAATGTATCAAAAGCTTCCAGTTGGTACCTAACACTTTAAGGTATGTAAAACAAGCAGTACTGAATATGTAGGTGTACGAGCGACTTGGGATAACACGACTGGTACTTGATCTGTTACTTGATATTAATTATTGGTAGAACATAAATCCAAAAGATAATATTATATTTGTTATATCAGGTCATTCTCCATAACAATTTAATAAAAATAAATAAAGCATAACATAAGGTAAATCTGATTCTTTTTTTTTAAGTGAAAACTTCTTTAGGCGCGTTGAGCACTTTTTGGGTGAACAATAATCATGGAAATCGCGTCATCATCGTCACTGAACGCTTTCCATGAGCTATAAATGTATACTGTTTTAACTTCTATCGGCGGTATCTTTGGAGTCCCCGACTAGACTGCCCCGTTTTAACTTCTATCGGCGGTATCTTTGGAGTCCCCGACTAGACTGCCCCGTTTTAACTTCTATCGGCGGTATCTTTGGAGTCCCCGACTAGACTGCCCCGTTTTTTTCTTTCATTTACTTACGTTGAAATCTGTCATCGTAAAATATTAAAATGTTTTTATTTTTGGAGCGTTTGAGTGAAAACATCTGACAGTAATTGTGTAGGAGTTGGGGCGGAGGTAGCTGCCCCGGTTGTGGGCCGTGGGGGCTCGCTGTGGGAGTACAGCGTGTGCCGCAGTCGCAGACTGCACGTCGGCAGTTCGGCACAGCCCAAGACACCTCGACAACTTAGTTGCCAGTTGCCACAACATCCAATAACGACATTCATTGTTGCTTCCTAATCTCTTTGTTTCGGTACGTTCTACTGATTCGACTCGTTGAATTCTTTGAATACCATACGTAAAGTTTTCATGAATACTGCGTATATTCTGAGCCCGGTTACGTATGAGGTTATCGTCAAGGTTTCCTGCACTTCTATTCGGAAGTACCCAGCCAGCTTTGATTTGAATTTTACTTTAAAAAGATAAACATTACCTTGAAATTCTCAGTTATTTAATGAGGAACTTTATGTAAGACCGTATATTTTTATTAACAACCCAACATTAAGTTTAGACGTGTATTCAATGTTAATAGACTGTATTAAAATTGATGCCTCCAAATTATTCCAGCTGGCTACACCGCATCAGTTCCATTGAAATATAAGTGATGAGGCAAGTTTAGACGAGCTACTGTAGATTATTATTAATAGGTTTTTATTTTGATGACTGTTTCATGTTTCAATATTGATATTAGAACATTAAAGATTGCGTAATTTTTGGCTACTGCTTTGGTTTTCCGCGTTTTTGTAATGCTGTTAGCATGTTCTTACTAGCGAGCACCATCTGCTCAAGTAGTTTTATAGGTTTTAATTACCTATTTGTATTATTTGAAGTGGGTGACGTTTTAAAGCTCGTACAGATTGGTGTGATATGGCACGACAAGGGTCTGCCTGTTGCACCCGCGACATCACACCAGTCTGTACGAGCCTTTATTGTACGGACTTGACTTAAATCTTCGCGACAGCAATCGTCTTCAAAACATGTTCCTAAATCATCCAAAAGCTTAATACTTCTCCTACCAAATTAGTATAATGTTTAACTTAACTGCAATGTATTACTAAAATGTTATCAAAGAAGAAAACCTTTTTAGGGTTCCGTAGTCAATGAGGAACCCTTATAGTTTCTAATCGATTATAATGAACGATTTCTAATATTTTTTTCCTTAGTACTAGAAAGCTGTAATTTGGCGAGTGTATAATTATATCCGACAGAGGTAAAAAACCCTAAAAAAAATAAGGGTCCGATGCACGTAAAGTGGGGATGATATTTTTTTTCTCGTCTATCCCATGGGGTATCGTTGGATAGACCGTTTTTGTGGTTCTGTAAAAAACATTTTTCGATTCAGGGATCCGTTTGCGTAATATTAAGCTTTAAAGTTCTATTTTTTGTTAGTAAAGTGGTAAAACAAAATATTGAAAAAAAAAATTATATGGTACCTCCTTTGTTCGTAAAGTGGGGATGATATTTATTTTTACTCGTCTATACCATAGTGTGGGGTTTGACCGTAACGTATGTCGATATAAGGGAGAACATGTTTTTCAACTACAATGTTAAGTTTGTTTTTGGGATAAATTCATAGCAACTACGGAACCATTCATTGTGAGTGGTCCGACACGCACTGGGCAGGATTTTTTAAATTTGACTGCTGAACAAAGAGTCGTCAGAGATTCACTGAAACTACCCCTAACAGACGCGTAACTTCATCGTCACTCGAAAACGATAAACTTTAAGCCGTTAGGCATTAAGAATGTTACCATTATTTGAAATCGGAGTCTATTAACTTACAGACAGCTTTCTATAATAGAGACAAATGGACTATTCTCTGTAAGTAAGCTACTTTCATTAATTCGCTTTTCAACAAAGTTACAAGTTTCGATTAGAAAGTATGTCGATTAGGATTTTCGCCGCTGTGATGATATGAGTAGTTAACAGCATAAAGCTAATTATTTCCAATCGGCTCGGCTTGAGCAACAATTGTTTGTAGGTATATGTAATTACTGTAACAATTCAAGCATGGCTTCAGAAACTAGTCAGTGTTCAACTTTAATGTCTAAAGAACAAGCCTGGCTGACACCGATTGTAGCAACTGCATTTTAACCTCGCATACATTATATTTCATTGTTCCCATTACTAAATGATAGGGTCTAATTACTGTAATACAGAGGTACCTGCTCTGTGTGTGAGACTAGTCGTGTTTACACGTGATGTAGGTACTTCGGCACCTACCTATTATATTATATTATATCGCAGATGTCTGCATAGCACGTTTCAAGTATATAAAATTTCGCATGGGTACAAAAAGTTCTGCAAATACGTAACCTTCCAAAATTAATTCACTGACGTGAATCTATGATCACTATTAAGAATTCTATCTAGCAAATGTTTGTCAATTGTAATTTGATATTGACGATTTCCAAATACTTACTTTAAATGAACATAACATAACATCACGCCTGCAATCCGCAAAGGGTTAGGCAGAGGTGTCCCTATAGTACACCCCTACATTTCGCCAGTTTTGTTTAAGTCTCATGTAATAGGGGGCGAGCCTTTTGCCATCAACCGGGCACAAATGAAAACCATATTTATTAAAAAGTATGATTTCATTATTCAGGGATTGTGCAAAAGTTATCATAACTAATTCGGAGTGAGATTTAAAACCGAATTGAACTAAACGGTTTCACGTGTGTCAACATCAGCTGTAAATATTCTATTTCAGCACAGTTAAAAACAAAAATTTATTTTTAATTATTATCGTGTATTATCTAATAGTATCTATTACATAACTTTTAATTACACTATCGTTGTGCAATTAATATTAAATCTATTTTCTGTCAATCGTTGCCACTAAACCGTTCAGGTAACGGCATAACTTGAGCGTTCGATCACAGCCACTTCATATAAATAATATTAAACACTTAAGTACAGTCTGAGCTTGGTCCGCGCACGTCCGGGGGATGCGCGCGCGGCTCGTCCTAGTCACAATGAGCTATCAGCGCAGCCTTGACATTTGGTGGAGGCGTGCACCGGCGGCGAGCGGCCACTAGCCCCAGCGCCGGAAGCGGTTATAGTTCGGCACTGGGAGGTACGGGTACCGCGCCGGAACCCTCACGTTCTCCAGGTTGTATCCCCGCCGCTGTCGAACCAGCGCATCACTCACTTGGCTTTCCACGTTTCTTTTCGCCGGTCTCACTATACTTAACACATTCGATTCTAATAACACATTATCATCGGCTATGCTATCGAGGGGACTCGGCCTGGTGATAAGTTTCACTCTGTGCTTCTGCGAGGCGACGTCTTCTCCATCGAGGACGTAGGGTTCCAGGCGCTTGTGCAGCAGGTTCATTCTGGAGGAGTCTATCTCTCTCTCGTAACCGAGGCGGGCGGGCGCAGCGAGCGCAGGCGCCGCCAGCGCGATCACTAGCGCGAGGTACGCGTGCATGATGCGGTGCGTGTCGAGTGTATGAGCCGCGCTCGAACAACACATTTTTATATATACCACCGATCGATACCATTCGTGCCCAATTTGTGTAGATTCTTATTTATTTTTTTGTGATCGTTATGCTCGAGACGCTCTTGAACTTGGTAGTGTGTCGCGGCGACGCAGGCGGCTGAGGGTCGCGGTGGGCCCCGCGCGCCGGCTCCGGCCCGCGTTGTCCGCCGCGGCCGCGGTGCTATTATTCGTATAATTTGATGCACCGGTGACTACGAACGCTCATGAACCTTGTTCCACTTACATTAACCAACATTAAGTGATGTGTTCTCACCGGCACAAGGCGACCGTTACATAGTTAAGATGGACCTATGAAGATTGTTATCATTCAATACGATATCAGTCGTGATTATATTTTTTATTCGTTTGGTATTGGTTCTTGATTATTCTCTATACCTACGTACCGAATATATTAAAATAGGACTAGATATCTTTGTTTGTACATAATTTGAAGTGTGTTTATTCTTGGATTGAGATAATTATTACTTATGCAGTGTTTACATATTTAAAAGTTTAATTTGTGTTTAGAGCATTAACCACCTCAAATTGCACATTTACAGACATAGAGCACGATTTGTTCAAGGATAATGGACCTACCAGTTACTGCGGGTAAACATTTAACGCAACTTTGTCTTACGCGTATTATCTTACTTTAGTCGTACCTACTTATTACTGAGTTATTTTTATATTTTCTGTATCTTCTCTATGGTGTCGGTTTCGGCTACGTAGAGATAGTTTACTTTTTTGTAATATGGCCGATACTTGTTGTAAAATTTTCGTTTTCAGTAAGTTGTTGATCTGTCACACAGTTATTGCGAGCAGCACCTCAAATAACTTGAAAGTGTAGGTAGTTTTGCAAATGCATGTTATGCTCTTTTAACAAGTCCTTTGCAGTTTTCAAAGAGCAGTGGTGGCCCAGTGGTATCAGCCCCAACTTACGAGTTGGAGGTGGGTTCAAACCCAGGCAGGCGCTTTATTTTGTGTAAATCATTTAATCACCACTGCTCTCAAAACGGTGAAGGAAAACATCGTGAGGAAACCGGCATGTCCTAGAACCAAAAATTCGAAGACATGTGACATCTACCAACCCGCACTGGGCCCGCGTGGTGGATTACGGCCCACTCCCTCTCGGCCTGTGTCCCAGCAGTGGGAACATTATAGGCTGATTATGATGATTATGATTGCAGTTTTTCATATTTCCCAGTAGGTACAGCGTGTAGACAATAATAGACAACCTTTGTTAGTTGCCAATATATTGTGATAAAGAAGCAGTTTAATAAAGATTGAAGACCCTTTGGTAGCATACAGACTGCGTAGTAAAAATAAAATGCATATTAAAAATTTGTCGCACGCAAGTGACGCACATTGGAGCAAACTGGTTAGCTGATAGTTGCTCTAATCTAGAATTCTTTACTCTACTGAGTCTACTGCAATAAGCATTGATCGTAATGTTGTTGAATACTGCAGAAAAAAACTTTTACAAAAAAAGCAACCGATTTCCAACAAAATCATTAAAAAGTGAAAAATAATTTAAATTTCGGAAGCACATAACATAACATCACGGCTTGTTTCCTCGAAGGGTTGGGCAGAGGTGTACCTGTAGTACACCCACGTTTAATATTATATTTAATTTAATTTCGGAAGTCGGTGTCTTAGGTATTGTATTTTCGTTTATGGCCACCGACTTCCCGGGTGTACTACAGGTACACCTCTGCCCAACCCTTCGAGGAAACAAGGCGTGGTGTTATGTTATGTCCTCCTTTTTGTGAAGTCGGTTAAAAAGGTATACGCAAGGCAATACCTTCTATATATAATAGAACAGACACTGCTATTGCTTGTAATAAAGCGCAACACTATCATTAATAGGTATACGCCAAGTCGTCAATACAAAACAATATGAAGCAGTTTTAAAGTCACAGGTTTAAAAATACTTATATCGCTCTTCAATACGCATGTTATCGATTTTGACATTTTACACGAATGTCCTTCCTATCAACGAATATTTATGAACTTCTGGTTTCTTCATTCTTATTTGGTAGTAGAAACTAATAAACGAATAATTCAAAATAGAAAGCATCCGGAACCAAACACTCGAGGTCGTCTCCAAAACATATCTCGAGAAGCCTAGTAGTACATTATATGTGCGTATGTATACAGGAAATACAGGGCAAGCTGTCGACCTTCCAAGATCTGTCTTGGTCCGGTGATTACATAACACTCATATAAGTAAATTAATAAAGATAAAATAGACGTTATTACACATATTTACGGTAAACGGAATACATTTTCCACGGTTTGTGGGAAAACTTAAATATTTACACATTATAGCAACTGACCACTTTCGTCCAAACAAGTAATGTTTTGACGAAAGTGGTCAGTTTCCTTCGCGTCTCTATCACTGCTTTATTCAAATGTTTGTCTAAATGATTATGCTAATAGAATGACAAATCACTGACATTTTAATATACTTTCGATATTCATCGATTTTCGCTTTTTATTTTCTTGTAAACAGGTGTTTAGACTGTCGACTTCGTGTCTTGAATAAAAGATAGCCTTAAAATCATAATAAAAAAAAATAAGTCGGGTTATTGATTTTTTTAATTAATTTTTTTATTTTATACTTTTTAGTTAAGATTATAAGACGGTAAATTAGGTTATATACTCACTTATAATCGGGTGATAACGACCTCTTACTCACTCACTCCAAAAGTTCGGGATATTTTTTTTATCATTTCTCTTTAAACTACTTTTAAACTTATAATAAGTATATATTTTTGTAATCACCTTTTAAAACCCTTGATTTTGATACCCCACTCGATAGGCTTGGGAGATATTTTTTTTTCGAATACTCACCTTTTGGCGCCAAAAATCCGCCATTTTGATTTTCAATCATTTTAATATTACACTCCTATTACACTTGCGCAAAAAAGACGAATCGAACGGCATATAATTCATCAATATCGGTTCAGCCGTTTAGTAGTTACGAGGGAACATAAGGACAGACATACATACAGGTCAAACACATAACCCTCCTTTTTGGGCTTCGCCGTTGTCGGGTAAATATAATCAATCTGCCTAGCCTTTTCCCAACTATGTTGGTGTTGGTGTTGGTGTCTAACCGGATGCAGTTGAATACCAGTATTTTACATGGAGCGACTGCCAAACTGACCTCCACAACCCAGTAAAGTACTAGGTAACACGATAGACTAGTTAAGATTGGTTTTCAGACTTTTGGGCTTCTGACTACTCGTAATGACTGTCAAAGATCTACGAATGACAGCCGGGACCAACGGTTTCACGTGCTTTCCGAGGCACGGAGGGGTCTGGATGTGTAATGAATGGTCACCCATCCACGAACTGACCGCGACAACCGTAGCCTAACCAACCCGTGGTTCGATCAACCCGTGCGGCTGTTATTATTTAACCACGAGCCCCTCACATATTAAATGCATTATGCTGAGCGGTGGCCGTTTTGCGTGGATGTGACGCATATTTTCTCCGTACTTGTTCTTTTTGTATTGTATTTATGTTCTTTCTTTGCGTAATGTTTACCGCAAATAAACGTACTTTCCTTTTTTTTTTTCTTAAATAATAATGCGGAAGATCGTCTTTTTTTTAACCGACTTCCAAAAAGGAGGAGGTTCTCAATTCGGCGGTATGTTTTTTTTTAATGTTTGTTACGCGATTACTCCGTCAATAATAACCCGATTTTGAAAATTCTTTTTTTGTTTGAAAGGGTATACTTCCGAGGTGGTCCCATTGCCACTGAATCAGAATCTGATGAGGGGATCCCATGGAAATCGAGGGAAACCCTCAAATTTTATAGGCAAACCTATAGCGATTTGGGTATTTTTTATAGTAACTCGTGCATTTGCTCTTGGGAAGCACCATTTGGTGAAGTGAAACCGATGATGGAGACCACAGATGGCCACCGGAACAATATAATAATGAGTACTTATTTAACAGGTTGCGATTAAGCAATTTATGCTCGTCACTATGCATATGGTGAGTGGTTGTTCTCCTGGTTCTTACCAGGAAATCTCCTCAACAATCAACGTCCCAGCATCGGGAAAAGCAATATTTTGTAAAAGGTGATGAGCAGTTAACATTAGGCTATTGCAACTTAGATACATTCAAGACTGATCCACTAAAAAGAGAAAAATAAAAAAAAAATAAAAAAAATAATAATAACCGACTACCAAAAATAACACAACAAAGTGAAAAATAACTTTAATTTCGAAAGTCGCGGGCAAAAAACTCAAATACAGATCCAAAGACACCGACTTTAAAGTTATTTTTCACTTTGTAGTGTTATTTTTGGTAGACGGTTATTATTTTTTTGTAAAAAGTTTATTATTTTAATACACATCCGATTAGTGTTGAAAGTGTTGAAACTAAACAAATCGTAACCCGAGTAAATAATAAGAAATTAATAATCATTTCAGCAGAAAGGCGTCCACTACTGGACATAGGTCTCCCACAACGGAGGGGGGGGGGGAGTTGCCATAATCGCCACGCTTGGCAAGCGGGTTTGCGATCGCAGTATGGTGTTAAAATGCATAGAGAACGCTGCTGCCCATTCTCTAGTAAGTTCCTTAGTTGCCTTTTACGACACCCACGGGAAGAAATAGGATGGTGCTATTCTTTACGTCCGGCACCACACGGAGCTCAGAAAGAATAAATAAACCATTTACCGCGTAGTGTAGCAGCAAACCTAATTAGCATAAGTAACGAGTTAAAATATTATGTTCTATTTATATTAAATGGTAATGAGTAAACAAATTTCGGTAAGTTAGGACGGAAATCGTTTTATTATAAACGGAAGTACAGTTAGCATGCGGATAGTGGATGTTAATGTGACTCGAAAGGAGTGGAAGCAACCAAGGCGAGGAGCTCCGGACGAAGCCACCTCGAATCGTTATCAACCGATTGCGATATCAATTGGGTACAAAAATGTTTATTCAAAAACTCGGCAGTTGCCTAATTCGTGCATTTTATTAGATGACATTTACACTGTTTTATGATAATTTAATCTTTGTGTTTAGATTCATGATCTTTCTTAACAATCGTATCTTTTATTACCTACCTATTATCTTTTTCTCATATTACTACCGATTCATGAGTGCTTTAATTCGTTAATTCACTTGTTTACCAATATTTTTGACCTTTTTCGGCTACAATTCCGGTTCTAAGAACTTTTCATCATCAATCAGTTTCTTTCCTTAAGTACTTATGCCATTTTTTTTTTGTTTTTACAACTCTATTAGCAGTTATCTCAGGAGTAGCCCCCTTTCTAGCCATATTATCTTTTACGCCATCAATTCATCGTTTTTAAGAACCTTTATTCCTTTAAAATATTTATATTGGATCGATGTGTAGCTTTTTTTTTTTTTTTTTTGGTGGGAAATCATCAAATAACTTCTCCCGCTCTGGGCGGAGCGAGAGGGAGTGTCAGACTTTTACTGACTAAAACCCACCGTGTTCCTTCAGATGCCTGTGTGCCAGAGCCACGATATCCCTTTCGGATAGGCTCGTAACCCTGGCAGGCATTGGCCCTTTCGGACCCCGTCAATTGGTGCTGACGTCTCTTTGAGGCGCGCGTGGAACACAACGCGCCGTCGACCCGGGCCTGGTCCTTATCGGACGTCGAGCTACCCATCGCTCACCGTCCGCAAGCCCGCGCCTACGGTGGCCGGGAATCCGCCTGCGATTCCCGACGCCCAGGGCGTCTCCTGCGGCGACTTAGGGCGGAAGGGCGGGCACCCTGCCTCACCCTCATGCGCTCCGCCTCCTCCTTCGCGAGCATTACTGTTTCGCAGAAGGAGGTGACGGCCTCCCATGCACTCTCGCTCCGAACCATGGCCTGAACCAGGGCCGGACGCGAGAGATCGTCGCAGCCGATCGCCTCCGTGAGGACACGGCGGTGCTCCGCCCAAGCAGGGCAGACCTCCACCGTATGCTCCACCGTGTCCTCCGGGCGATCCACACAGTGGTGACACCCGGGCGTTTCCTCCCGCTTTATCCTGAACAGGAACCTCCCGAAACAACCGTGTCCGGTGAGGACCTGCGTCAGGCGGAAGGTGAGGACGCCGTGGCGCCTCTCTAGCCACTCCTCAAAGAGGGGACTTACCGCCGCAATTGTGGCGTGCCCAGCACTGGGTTGCGACAATCGCACTTTCCATGTCGCCATGAGATCCTGCCGGAGCTCCGTCCGCTGTGCCGCGATTTGTTGCGGCAGCGGAGTTTCACCCCGGCGTTTCGCCTCTTCGCGCCACGCCCACATGTGCGCGAGGAGATCGATGTGTAGCTGAGCTTGGTCTCATAAGAAGCCGATGTAGTATGCGTAGTTCATACAAACGTAATACCAAAATAATTTGTGAATTAAACATATTCTTAAGGTAGTGTGTATTTATTTCGATTGAATTACAGAATATCTATGTTCCCAAATATATATTTCGAAAAGACAGTGATATAAAGACGATATATGAGGAATTTAAAATATCTATAGAAAACTTATTTTTCTCATAACTCTTTTTAAATCCGTGTCCATTAAAAATATATATTTGGGAACCTAGATATTCTGTATTCCAATCGGAATAAAGACACACTACCTTAAGAATATGTTTGATTTACAAATTATATTGGTATTACATTTTTTTTTTTGGTGGTACAAAAAACGAAGTGTATCATATGTAAGAAACTGGTAACAAGTGTAGATTGTCGACGATAGCAGCCTGTTTAAAATAAATCCGTCAGCGAGACTAATGACGCTAATTAATTCAATCATGTTTCTCTGCGTGTTAACGAAGTGGTTGGTGCCGGTTTTCTGTGATAAATTTGTATGTTTGACAATTAGCTCACATCGCACAGCTTGAGTCCACACTCTGCACTGAGACTGAGGAGCCAACGCACAAGGATGAATGGACAATACTGTGCTCGTCGCTGCTTCCGTGTTTTTGTCTCGTTCCGCATCAAGCGGCATCATCATTAGAATATTAATATTCGTTATCCTAATTCAATGTTCGTCGAGCTTCTTTGTCCACAGAACGGCTAGGTTTTTGCTGCGAGATCTTTTGTTGCTCTAACATTTAGCTTGTAACATCTAAGTTTGGATAGATCGGTACCGGATCAGAGTTCATGTTTTATTTTTGCATATTTAATATCAGATGCCTTTGTTGAACCTACATAGGCCAAGGTCTATTATATTTTATCTTGACAATGTCTTGAGTAGTGATTTATGCTCGGTGGGTGTTTATTAGTTTTGACACATCGGTGCCTGTGTGGCGTGACGCAAAGAGTTCGTCGGCTTTGTTTTGCGTGGCTCTGACCAGGCCGCGGGCAGGCGCAGGCGCGTCCTCGAGTGTCAGCGGTCATTGCTTCCTGATCGCCAGTGTTTATCTCTCTGAGATGTGACGCTCCCGCTGCGTTTGCGCAACGTACGGCATACATTATTCATAACCGACATGTTCGTGCCTCCATGATCCTTTGTTCCCCAGTAATTTCATATTACAATGCTAATGCACTTATCACAGATAACTTGGTGTAGTTTTATTAGGTGACTCTATTATTGTGGAAAGATATTTGTCGAGGTTATATTTAGAGGTCTCATAAAATATGCAGTGATCATCACTGTGATAGAGCTTAGTGGGTTAATGAGTTTCAAATAAGGATAAATATTTATAAGAACAGCATTTTACAATATTGTTTTTTCTTTTTGTTTAGATGCCATGGGACTCTTCGGAGGAGCAGATGGGTGGACCCCGTGAGATGCGCATCCACGTCCAGCGCGTGATCGCCATCCCCGCGCCGCACAACATGCCCCCCCCGCCGGAGACCATGGGACCCTTCGCGCCCCCCCCACCTCCACCACCACAAGGCCATGACCAGAACGAAGTAAGTGTATCACATGAGAGAGGGATACTTATGAGCGGATTCCTTCTATCTGTCGTCGACATAGCCTCCTCTTCGACAGATAGCACTGCGCATCGCATGCTGATCAGTAGGCTAGTTGCGTAACACATTATCAGTAGGAATCGGTTTCAATTTGACAGTTCAACAACATTCACTGCGTTAGTTACGTTGTTGAGCAGACAAAGTTTTCTTACATATGAAGCAATGGATTAGCAATATACTTCAAAATCATTCCGATTCCGATTCAAACTGTGTTACGCAATTAGGGTGCAGGTTTTTATAAAATACGATCTATGAGGAATGTGGCCGCTTTTCTTTAGATCGTAATTTGTTGCTTCGTGTCTCAATATGAAACTTTATAAAAGGTATTAGAAAATTCTAGACACACTTACCGAGGGGCCCTACAAGCCGTTATTCATAATTCCTTCTCAGTCACGAGATAATACTTTTTTAAAGGAGTGGCTCTAGTGTACCATTGTACGCCCCCTTAAACATAAAATATTATGGAACAACTCCACAATTTATACTCGCAAATGATCACAGACCTCATTTGAATAGCCGCAAGTTAGCGCACTTTAGTCTGTAATCTATCTCAGTACCTACATCTTACATCTTTAAAGAAAAGTTTAATGTTACAAAAGTTACATGGCTTTAATCACTTTTTAATGATTAAATTAAATACACGATTGTGTCATCGGGCAAATAAAAATAAATATACGGCGAAGTACACACGGCTACACATCAAGCTATACATTTCCAGTTTACGCTGACTTCTCATTGTAAGGAAATCCTATACAATGCAATGTTGTAGTTATAGTAGGTACAGTCGCCAGCACATCAAATTACCGCAAACTGTCAAATTTACTCATTCGATTTTGAACTTAACCATCAACATTTTAAGGTCAATCATTTGGAGAAATTTGACAGTTTGGTATAACCTGATGTGTTGGCGACTGTACCAATATGTTTTGTAACAGTTTTTTTCAATTTAATTGAATTAAGCTCTTTGGAATATATTAAGGAATTCGCTACACTAATTTGAAATCTCGAACAAGAAGTCCGGTGTCGAAATACTTTTAAGAAATTGATGCAAAAAATACTCCGTTAGCAAGCAATGTACAAGTTCTGTATCGGGTATTGAGCCGATGTTACACGGAAGCTTAAGTATATCATTATGTATGTATGGACGTGCTTCGATAATAGCTCTTGCCAACAGTGTTGAATTATTTAATTAAACATATATGTTATATATTGTTATGTATCACGTTAAGAATCGTAATTATGTAATAATATATATGTCAGGAATGTCAGAACAGACTCGTAACACCGTAATATTGTAACAATATTAGAAAACTATTAAAATAGACTTGATTAACAGGGTATTTATCATATATATGTTTACTTTAAATTCACGTAGATCTCATCACATCAAAAGGAATATTTATTTAAATAGATAGCTGCTGTTGATTTTATTTCTTTGAAATTCAATTTGCATAGCCTAATCTAGATTGAAAATGCACGGTTAAGATATAAGTACTACGAGTATATAAGCTCTAAGTAAAATGAAGATTCCCTTGTACTTAAATATCAACAACAAAGGATTTACATATAAATAAACGAACGAATAAAGAATAAGTGAATATACAAAAACCTTACATTGAGACCAGTGAAGCGTTTTCTCAGAGGTTAAAGAACTCAGCTTGTTAGCATCGAGGCGCGGTCCATGCGTGCCTTACGATTGTTATACAAGGGTACCTGCATCGCTGTCAAGAATTGCGTACACAATTTACAAGATTATGATTTAAAAAAAAAATATTCCAGCAACCCACCGTGCTGCACCAATTCGTTCCTCAGTCTGCCCCTACACAAGAACTCGACCAGCCTGAGGTAGGTTCTTAATATTCTTCTTGAATACAACTTCATTTTTAGGGTTCCGTAGTAAACAAGGAACCCTTATAGTTTCGCCATGTCCGTCTGTCTGTCTGTCTGTCCGCCCGTCCGTCTGTCCCCGGCTTAGCTCGGAGACGCTTAGTCCTAGAAAGCTGTAATTTGGCATGGGTGCACATATTAATCACGCCGATAAAGTCGTAAAATAAAACCATGAAAAACATTTTTTTTTAGGGTACCTCCCTTGTACATAAAACAAGGATGATATATTTTTTTCTCATCTAATACATGGTGTGGGGTATCGTTGGATAGGCCGTTTAAAAATATTGTAGTTTTGTGAAAGACATTTTTCAATTCTGAGATCCGTTTGCGTAATATTAAGCTTTAAAGTGCTATTTTTTGTTAGAGTCAAGTGTCCCCCTGCCAGCTAAAAGGTTGGTTTTGGATATGTGAACAAAATCATGGCTGTAGTATATATAACGAAATTAGAAGATAAACTATCACAGCTAAGCAGGGTTTATAAGTTAACGAGTAATAGTCGACTTAAATTTGCAGTTGAAGAATTGACCGTAACGTATATCGATGTATGGGAGAGCATGTTTTTCAACTACAATGTTAAGTTTGTTTTTGGGATAAATTCATCCTAACTGCGGAACCCTTTATTGTGCGTGGTCCGACACGCACCTGGCCGGTTTTTATTTCTATCAATGTTAAACATTTCTTGATAGATTCATTCATTATCTCAAACGTGGGTAATGATGACATTGCTACTTGTCAATTAACTCATTACATCATACGCCGCTAGTATAGAGTCGTGATTAACGATGCTATTGCTCCAGCGGTTAATTGATCATCACTACAATAGACATGACTACAATTATTATGTGATTTACGAATGTTTAATTTCGACCCGTTTACGTATCAATACCTACCATAAAAACAAAATTAAGATTTCCGTTAGCAGATCGTATTTCTCATGTACATACAAAATTCGCACCAACATGATCTCCTAAATGTACATAACGCATGAGGTTAACGGTTTCCGACGTAAGACCCACAGCGAGGACATTGACAGTATTAAGAGAAACCTTTTGAAATCTATTCTTAAAAAGAGTTTTGTATTTATATTCTGCCATAAACGCATACAATTAAAACCCTTGGCAGGTATGTCGGTGTATCACCTTATTTAGTTGATCAAGATTTTTTTATCCGTATAGAATAGAATAGAATACTCTTGAAACTCCGTATGTAGAAAGTTTACGCAACATTATTTAACGATTATAATAATTATCCCTTTTCAGTAGGTATGCAATAGAATACCGTGCTCTTAAGGTGGAATTTCATTTGAATGTTGGAGCTTTACGAATCCTTTGTTGTGTGCAGGTACAGAAGATGCCCCTCGACGGTGGTGTGCAGATGAACCTGCCGTGGAACCTGAGCCCCGAGGAGTTGCACATGATCCACCGCACGGCGGAGGACGCCGCCGCCAACCAGCGCCGCGAGCAACAGATCGACAATGACATGCAGGAGGTAAACTCAAGCTAAAAACATTTAATTCACTTAAACCATATACAGGAAAATTTTAATTGACAAGGGTTCGGTCAGTCAGAAACGTAAAGCTATTTGCCTATTTCAAAGCGTAGTAGGTTCCTATGGAGAAGAACGAGCAAGAAACTCCATGGACACTCTTTTAAATCAAAATATTGGTTGCATCATCCATGTTGAAATTATATGTACATGTGGTAAGGACTGTTAATGTTCATAGAGAGGACGAACTCAGCCACTAGGTAGAAATACTTGCTTAGTGTTCATAGCTGTTGCTATAAAGCCGCGCTACATTAGGTACTGTAGAATTGTGTTGCAGCGAAATAGCCAAAAATATGCATAGATCTTCGTTCATCTAATAAACAACATTATTTTTAGTATATGCGAAACTTGAATATAGTTTGTTCAGAATAAGGAACTGAATCGATTTCAATATATTTTACACCATGTTATATTTTGTCCCAAAAATATTTAAGTGTGATGGAAAATGTTATCACCATTTAATTACTTACAATATACAATCGCCGTACGGTTAGGTACTCGACTGAATGGAACATCGAACATCAGCTGAAGAATTCTCTCCCTATTTTCGGAAAACACAAAGTATGTGGAAGAGTTGCTATTGAAAACTTTCGGCTTAAACCTTTGATCGTGTTTAATAATTTCAGCTGAAAGACGTTCACTGCTGGACATAGACCACCGTACTGATATAGAACCCGAAACATGTGTCTAGTAGATAAAAAAAAACTAAAACTAATATTGTATACTTATATTCAACAGATCCCATCTATTATATAGATTCAACTGAACCCATCTATATATTATATAGATTCAACAGAAAGTTGTATTGTGTTCTTCGTTCGATTGTGACCATTCACAAACAAAAGATACATTTTTGACAACTGCTCATAACAACCTTTATTTCTCAAAAAACCGTTGGTATAAGATATGATATCGTAGGTAGCAGGCAGTGATATTACCTATAAGTAAAAAGACGTAGATGTCCCGCTATTAGATGACACGTGGAAGTAGGACGGCATGTCGTAATTATCGAGAGCGAAAAAGGGACAAGACGAAGAAAATGTGGCTAGTTAGCCAAGTTTTGTGTATAACCTAGCTACCTCTTTTAGGGTTCCGTAGTCAACATGGAACCCTTATAGTTTCGCCATGTCCGTCTGTCTGTCTGTCCGTCCGTCCGTCTGTCCCCAGCTTAGCTCAGAGACTCTTAGTACTAGGAAGCTGTAATTTAGTATAGATATACAATTACATATTAATCACGCCGAAAAAGTCGCAAAACAAAATCATAAAAGAAATTTTTTTTGGTATACCTCCCTTACATGTAAAGTGGGGATGATTTTTTTTTTCGTCTATCCCATAGTGTGGGGTATCGTTGGATAGGCCGTTTAAAAATATTGAGGGTCTTGAATGATCATTTTTTGATTTTGGGATCCGTTCGCGTAATATTAAGCTTTAAAGTGCTAATTTTTGTTAGAGTCAAGTGTCCCCCCCTGCCAACCAAATGGTTGTTTCTGGATATGTGAAAAAAATCATGGCAGTAGTATATATAACGAAATTAACAGGAAAACTATCACAGCTAAGTACGCTTTACAAGTTAACGAGTAATAGTCGACCAACTTACATTTGCGGTTAGAGAATTGACCGTGATGTCTAACGATGTATGGGAGAACATGTTTTTCAACTACAATGTTAAGTTTGTTTTTAGGATAAATTCAGCCCAACTACGAAACCCTTCATTGTGCGTGGTCCGACACGCACTTGGTCGGTTTTTTACTTATAATATCATTGGTAGCAGGTATTTGTTTGGTAGCACACGGCAATACCCGCAAATATGAAATAATTAATATTTAACTTAATGAATGTGCGCAGTTTGATAGAGTTTAATTAAGAGGAAAATGATAAGTGGTAGGCAAGTCTGGTTATTAATTAATTATCCTTGAATTAAATATATTGAATGACAACGTATTGTGTACTGTAGATACAAGTGCCTGACAGAAGGTAACGCAGATGCCTATCGTTAATTTAAATATTAAAACTGTAAACGTTAAAATCAACAGGAAAATTTAAATTTTCGTCAAGGTTTAATAAGTACAACACTTTTAGTCATTACGGGTCGTATTGTTGATGTCACCAAGGTGAAAATATTGGTAAATCATCGACCTTTGCCTAATAACTCTTCGTAGGAATCCGAACGACAAATTATGTAGGTATCATTTTTCATTCGTGAAAAATATTGATTCAGGATATTTACGGACTTTATATCTGTTTTAATTAAATTAATATTTATATTATTATATAATAATGTTAGAATCTGTAAATATGTGTAGGTGGGTCAATGACACTATTGTTATCTTATTTTTAACCGACTTCTAAAAAGGTGGAGGTTATATGTTCAGCTGCCGATTTCTCCGTCAATTATGGACCGATTTTGAAAATTATTTTTTGTTTGAAAGGGTATACTCCCGAGGTGGTCTCATTGCCACCAACTCAGAATCTGATGAGGCGATCCCATGAAAATCGAAGGAAACCCTCAAATTTTATAGGCAAACCTCTTCAATGTTCACGAATTACTTGAAGATTAATTTGTCTCATACACACACAATGCAGTGTTGACGCCATGAACTAGATACCTGGATATTATTGAGGTATGTGTATTTCAGTAGTAGTGGCGGCATTGTGTGCGAATTGCCGACCAGCGAGGTGTCCCTATCCTTTGTTTAAATGACAATTAGACGGTTCAACAGATCGATAACATACCTACTGAGTTCCACCTCGCTATACTGACCACCATTGTGTTTGTGGTTTATACAGACTTCAAACAAAAATTACCGTTTTGCACATCTATTCGCTGTTCTATTTATTTTGAAGCTGTGTTGCCACGCTTTAGATTCTACCCTCTCTTTTTCTATCCTTTTCTGTGATGTGCAAACATGTGTGATAATTTGGGTCATACGCCATGTTGATTCAATCAATCAGTATTTACTTAAATATGAGAGTTCTAAATAAATTTTAGAACTTTCCATTTTAAGTAAATATAGTACGTCAACATGAGTTTCTCAGGACAGGACTCATGGGTTATTTAGTAGAACTTCTTGTAGGCTATCGATATAGTTCAATTGTGCGCTCCAGGTTGACATGGTATCTCCAGGGATCTTGAAATTCGAAGTTTTGCTGGTAGGTAACATTTCAACGAAAACGACGCAAATCGACGAAATGTAATCATAATAAGTGTCGTTTTAAGATTCGTGCAGACAGGCGCGATGCGACACTGGTGCAGGAACAATTTCTATGAAAACTTCACGGAAATTGTTCCACCGATATCGTGTCGCGCCGACGCGTTGCACTTGTTTGCACGAGCCTTTATTTGACCAACATAAAGCTAAAACCAATAGTCAATTGTTTTGGTACAGTAAAAAATATATTAGCTGTCACCTACACGGTTTTTTTGTGACACTTGAACAGGTAGGTATGTTAGGTATTGCGAATTTGTTTGACAATATTCTGTATGTGTGTATGCACGAAAAATAGACTAGGCAAGATCGTAATACTGTTACAAATTGCAAACAATAGCCACAAAGACCGAGAATTGCAGGAATTGAACAGTATTGACCGGTGTTGTAGTACGAGAATAAGAATATTCAATGCACTTTGTAGCATAGGTAGGCACCTATAGACCGAGGCTTAGCTTTCAGGGTTCTGCCATTCTAAAGTAAAAATCTTCATTTGTTGATATTTTTCGGTTTAAAATGTGAATTGTGAATTTATATTTATATATAAACGCGTAGATACTAATAACGTTAGTAAAGAGAACAAGTTGGCGGCTTATTAAATCTGAGGTTCACTTACTTAAATATTCCCCGGTTTTACATTAAGATCCTTCCCATATACTCTCCAGGGATGAACACCTGTATGTACCTATATCTATATCCTAATATACTTGGTCATTTAATATTTTATACGAAACACTATCGCCATATTTTGTTTTGTCTTTCAGCTGTTCATCACCTACGTACATAAGTGCCTTTGTGACTAGAAATGGAGACATATTTTCCTTGACATGTTCACTTTAGTACACTTTAAGTTGTAACTTGTACCTACATTGTTATATGCGCAGAATATGTATTTAAAACAGTAGTTTGATATTATAGTAAAAACTTTTTACAAAAAAAAACCGACATTTTTGTAAAAAGTTTTTTTTTCGACGTTTTAGTGGGTCAGTTTTTAATTTATCTAAGTTGCAATAGCCTAATGTCAACTGCTCATCACCTTTTACAAAATATTGCTATCACCGATGCAACGTTAATTGTTGAGGAGTTCACCTGGTAAGAACCCGGAGAACTGGAGCTGATGGTGACTGCACCATAAGCATTGTGACGAGCATAAGTTGCTTAGCAACCATATTAAAGTGCCTAATCGAATCGCAACCCATGAAGTAGTTCCGGTGGCTGCGGTCTTCATCATCAGTTCCACTCATCCAAATGGTGCTTTCCAAGAGAAAATGCACCATCTACTATCAAAAATACCCAAATCGCTATAGGTGTGCCTATAAAATTTTAGAACTTCCCTCGATTTCCAAGGGATTTCCTCATCAGATTCTGACTTGGTAACTATGAGACCACCTCGAGAGCAAAAAATAATCTTCAAAATAGGTCCACAATTTTAACGGCGAAATAAAACAAATATCATATAACCTCCTCCTTTTTGGAAGTGGGTTAAAACTGTTCTTTACCCGAGTGAGTGTATACATATTTAGAAACAAAATTTTCAATACAGAAGTATTTTAGTTAATAAAACTTGGGACGTTTGGGAGGTCGCGCCGGCAAGGTTAAGCGAAAGTAAAAAAATTGTGCCATCTGGGACTCGCTAGGCTTAAATGTTGCCTACTTTCTAACTATATTTGGTAGATTTTAGCAAAAAAATGTAAAGGAAATATCTGTTAATATTTTGGAATACTTAGTGATTAAACTAAAGAAATACCACTGTTCTTAATTAAATGTGTCTAATCAGCCCAACATAATGAAGACAACGAAACGGAAGTTAAGTAAAATGAAGACAAAGGATAGTTAAGATGTCTGGTAATGGAGTTTTAAGGAATAAGACACACTGCGTGCGCAATAAGTTTGGATACTGATATAAATCAGTGTCCGGTAGATATTTACTCATTTTCATAACGCTTTCATCCTCCTGCTCGTATCCAAACTTATTGCGCACGCAGTGTGTCTTATTCCTTAAAACTCCATTACCAGACATCTTAACTATCCTTTGTCTTCATTTTACTTAACTTCCGTTTCGCTGTCTTCATTATGTTGGGCTGATTAGACACATTTAATTAAGAACAGTGGTGCTTCTTTAGTTTAATCACTAAGTATTCCAAAATATTAACAGTTATTTCCTTTACATTTTTTTCACGACTAGGAGTTAGTTTGTACGAAATGCCGTACGTCGTAAACGCTCTTAATTCAAACCTAATATTTTGCCTGCCCTAAGGTAAAATGTATCGGGACACTTAATAAATATTCCAACTTTTATGTATACCTACATTATCAGCAAATAAATGATTTCTTTCTTTCCTTAAAACATTTCACGGTGGTGGCTACAAGAAATTAGGTGTAACTCGGATACCATCACAACGTCCGTGCTTTCTCGTATGTTCATAGAAACTCACACCATACTCAATGCCTCAAATTATTCCCTTAATGAACGTATTTACTCTTGCAGGTGAAGACCATCGTGAAGACGCTGGCGGCGGCTGCGGAGGCTGAGGCCGAGGCGGAGGCGCGCGCGCAGGCCGAGGAGCAACAGGGCGAGGTGCGACCCGATCTTGGGCATGCACCGCGCGCACCTCGCACGCTGCTGCTGCCTCAGGACATGCCCATGCCCTCGGACGAGAGGCCGCACTGTAAGTACCAGCTTATGATCATTCATACCGAGAGTGCTACAAGGAGGTTTTGGCGCACGATTAATACGGTAACCATTTGTGAAAATTTCACAGATAATGTATTGACAAATCAAAATGGCAGCGTTAGTTCCGATAATGACCGGTCGGCTTCCAGTCTAACCAAATGCAGCTGAATACCGGTATTTTAAATGGAGCGACTGCCTATCTGACCTCCACAACCCAGTTACTTGGTAATACGATATCTCTTGGTAAGACTGGTTGTCAGACTTTCGGGCTCTGACGACTCGTAACAACTGTCAAAGATCCACGAATGACAGCCGGGATCAACGGCTTAACATGCTTTCCGAGGCACGGAGGGGTGTTGGTATCTAAAGATGGTCACCCATCCACGGAATAACCGCGGCAAGCGTAGCTTAACCTGATCGATCGACCTGTGCGGCTATTATTACTTTGCCACAAGCATTTAAATTTGTTTGCAATAACTGTAAACATAAGTAGGTATAGGTAGTAGTTTAGATATGAAACACCGACCTAACCTAGTGTTTAAAATATGATTGACGTGTAAAAGTGTTTGTACACACGGCTACATATCAAGTTATACATTTCCAGTATACGCTGACCTCTCTTTGTACGGAAATCCTATAAAAAGCGAGATCAGCTTATACTGGAAATGTATAGCTTGATGTATAGCCGAGTGTACAAACCTACTTACAGAAATAAAATCATTTCATTTAAAACCATTTCATTTCATTATCCACAGTAGATTTACTGTTTCAAAGGTTATTGATTAGTCGACCAGCAGCCAGGGAACCTAAATATCATTATGTACTAAACTTGCGGTCGAATACTAGGTAATATTAGGTATCGTTTCACTGAAGCTTTTCCTGGAACTGTTAACCAACTTTATAGATATCATTATATAAAAATAATGGTGTTTGCGGAACTGCCCAAATTACTTCGGACAGATACTTGGAATTGTGTTTTTCACTACAGCGATCTGGTTACCTGGATATACTGGCTATGGTGAAAACCATTGCTTTATTATTACGAGGAAAACATCCTTTCATGACTTCATGTTATTGAAGCGAAATTCTATTCAATCTGTATTCCAGCGGATGGTGATGCCAGCGGATTAATTTTTATGTTATTTGTTATTTAATCATATTTATTCTTATATTTGTTTTATAGGCATTATATTCTAAGTACTGTTTATTTTATTTTGTTACCTATTATGTTCAACTCATTAAACCTGACTTGGGTTCCGTACGTATTTTTCGGGTGACCACTGAAAATCAGCGCTGTGTTGTGGGTCCCCCATAGCACAGCATCATGCTGAGTGCAAGCCTTTTTGTCACAGTCATGACGTGCGGTTGCCGACTTTTTGTTTTTTTTTGTGCTCGTGATTATATTGTAGATGTGTTTAATGTGTTTTGTGTAATGTTTACCTATCCGAGTTTATGTTTTCATATGCACGTGTTTCTGTGACAAATAAAATTATTTTTCTTTCTTTCTTTCTATTCAGAGAATTCTGCATGATCGTAGAAATTTCCAGATAAATACACATTGAATTTACAATATTATGATACGAGCACACAAGCAGAGTTGAATATAAATTATTGAAGCAGTTTTGAAATAAAAACCACCAGTGACTGAAAAGTTGTGTGGAAATCGGTTGTCTTGGTATGTGATGTGGAGGAATGTGGAATATGTCGTGAGGAAAGTGATAGCTATAAGAGTAGGGGAAGACCAAAGAAACGATGGATGGACTGTATGAAACAGCAGTTAGAAAGGACTACCGAGATGACGACTAATAGAGAAGTATGGAAGATAAAGACATTTGCGCCGACCACAGATAAATTGGGATAAGGGCAAAATAATGATGATATTAAAAACCTTGCTTAAATTAATTATTTTTCTACGTTAAGTTGTTTGTAGTTGTAGTTGAAATGTTAAGTTTATGGAATACTATATAGCTTCTGCCCGCGACTTCATTCGCCTGAAATTTCTTAACATAATATCCTATCTCACCAAAAACATTTCATGTAAAATGTTGCCAAGACGACCACATAAGGTTTGCCCTGTGAAAAAGATATATCAGATCTCATGTAGAGCCAAGCTTCTGAATCTACACGGCCTAACTCTACCGACACTAACTTCACAAATCCTACATATCAGTAAAAATGTATGGCTTTGCCGTTTCGCTACCGTCGTGGAGTTGATGCGAATACTTAGTTTCTGATGTAAGTAACGAAACAGCCATGCCATACATTTTTACTGATATGTAGAATTTGTGAAGTTAGTTAGGGTCGGTAGAGTTAGGCCGTGTAGGAGCTTGGCTCTACATGAGATTTGATATATCTTTTTCACAGGAAAAACCTTATGTGGTCGTCTTGGCAACATTTTACATGAAATGTTTTTGGTGGGATTTCAGTTCTTTTTGTAAGTTGCTAGGCAGTCTTTTTAGTGTTTATTTTTTTCTTCTTTTTTTGGGGTGTATTTCTTGCACATCAGCAGTGCCGGTTTTCATAGCCCATTCTCTGTCTTTGCCTTTTTTCTTTGATGGTTTACTGAATACCATAAGCGATAAATCAGGGCGATATTTCGCTCTTAAGCGATTATATTCAACTATAGCTGACTGTTGTGCTTTAATACTAGCTAAGTCTATATATATATATTTCGGCTTTCTAGCACTTCAGGAAGTACCCTAACATTTTGAAGTCTCATACAAACTCCCCCCCCCCATTTTAAGGGATGGGGGCGAAAGTTATAAGTTTATGAATTTTTTTGTTGGTTGTATACTAAACTTAGATTACATACCAAATTTCAGCTTTCTAGCACTTCAGGAAGTAGCGAAACATTTCATCAGTGTGTCAGTGACGAAATCGGTCTATTTTAGATATCAATAAAATCTAAAGTATTAGAGCTATTCAATTGAGGCTTTGTATGTTTAATTAGTCTATTATTGACATCATATCCTGAGAATATGAACTATCTGGTACATCGGAAACTAACTCTATGAGGGTTCAAAAAAACGACGAAACACTTCGAGAAAAGGTAGGTAGTGCCCTTGCGTTTCGCTTGGCTCGTCTTGGCGGGGGTACTACCGTGCCCCCAGATGACACTCAGCAATGCTGTAGCCATTAGTGAAAGAGTTTTCAAAATCGGATCAGTAGTTTCGAAGATTACCCCTACAACCTCACAAACTTTACCTTTTCATAATATTAGTATCTAGATATCAGACTTTAGAGACTAGACTTTATCAGAATTAAAATTTCAATACTACTCAGTATTTATTTATTTATTTGTGCACAATTTATTACCTAAGTATAGGCTGTTGACATTACAATAAACCGCCAGTAAAATTCACAATACCCCCGTACTAGTCGATACTGTATTACTGACATTTTAACTTAACACTGATTAATAATATAAACAAGAACCTCAAGCAGAAGGTGCACACTTGCAACAGTCTTCTTCAGTAAAACTTCTAGCTTAGTGTCAGTTGGGTGTTTCGCCTGACGTTATGTGGACTACTGGGCTGGCACTATCTTTTGCCGCAGGTGAATTCTCGTGCCCCGTGTGGAGTCGTTCTGCCCATGCAAAGTTAGTGGATACAGCTTTAAATGAAATCATCACTGGTTGTCTAAAACCGACTCCGGTAGAAATACTTTATCCACTAGCAGGAATAGCGCCACCAGTAGTTCGCAGACCGGTGGCAAGCTCCAGCAAAAGAGCCAAAATGGTCTAAGATACACGACACCATTTGCACGACAACATCTTTGTGCCACAAAGGCTGAAAAACCGAAACTGTTTTTCAAAGTGTGTCCCACTCGCTGGCGATCGATCAAAAGAAAGACTAAAGCTGTGGCGAGACAATGCTTCCTTACCCAAACCATTCGTCCCACCTGCTGAAGATCTCCCAATATGAGTTGCCTTGGCTAACCTGGAAGTCTTGAAATAGATTCCGGACCCAGGTTGACCAAGTAAGAAAGGCTTGTTCAGGTGGAGATTCATAGACGATTCCGTGTTGGAGTGTAAATGTGGTGCTGTTCCACAAACGATAGGACACTTATTATCATGTCTTGCGTGGCCAGTCATCTGCACATTATAGGAACTGATAGACGCTAGTGATGGCGCCGAAAACGTAGCCGAATTTTGGGCCGAGTCCATTTAGATTGCCATCGACACACTAAGAAAAAAGATATATAAACTTTTTGCCAAAGAAAAATACCTTGAGCAAAGGAGAGCTTTTTAAACTGTCATTAATTAACCACGTCTCAGCTCATGTCTGCTCTTGTAAACATGTCTTCTATATGTATGTCTGAGTGTTTGCTAAGTTGTAACTCAACTTTCAAAGCTTGTTAAAAATTTGACAACTTACTTCATTATTGATAGAACTCCTAACAACAAGAGTATTAACGTCAAAACGCAAGCAACGTGCATATTCATTAAATATACACGTTGTTTTGCTTCGGCGCTGTGTGTTTTTTATCACTGATAAAATTTGAGATAATATTAACAACATAAAGCTAAAACATACCAATACATCAGATAACATATTTATCTATCTATTTTCATTACCAATACTATCACTTATTCAGCTAGCAGAATCTTACTGCTCATTCATGCAATGTTTCCTTATACAAAATGAATGAATAGACACGAAGTCTACCACAAAAACACATGAGTCACATCAGTTCCCAATAAATCAGTGTCGCGTGTCTTACGTAACAAGTAACGGACGGTAGTCAGTCGCTTTGTACCTTTACCAACGTGTATAAAGTTCAGTACGTCTACCATGAGTTATTATCGAAAAATTACTCGCTAGCGTTAAACTCGCTAGCGTATTAACGTGGATGAAATAGATTTCTATAACGCCTGCACCATGAGTTTTACGGAGTCTAACGCAGGCGATAAGGTAAGCTCGATAGATCGTGTCGTATAGCTAACTTCACTCCTTATGTTTTGTTTCTTTCTTTCTCACTAATATGAAGAGAGAACGGCTCATAAGCTCATATTACAGTAAACATTGTTATAAGTAAGTTGTCGGTTCATGGACTAGGTACCTATGCCATTTAGTAGTTGTTGAATTTTTAATCCTTATAATATTTCACGTCATCATTTAAATTTGGAATTTTGTTGACGTTGTGTGCGCCGCAGCGTTTTTGACTTAAATTAAAATAAGTTTTCAAAAATAGAATAATGTAATACAATGAGGACCAGTGGGTCACAATTTAGTATAAGTAGTGTATAGAGAAATGAAAATTATTATTATAGTTCTATGGCCTCTTTGTGTTGACTTCAAATCCGTAACATTATTCAATAATAAGCACAAATCTTCAAATGCTTCTCTAGAGAGCCTATAAAGTTGGCCACTAACATATTTCATGCTAAATAAGCTCTTCCCGACATTATTTTGACTTTAATAGACTCAAAACGTGTATAATTTGAATGTAAACAAATGTTTCACACCTCAAAATGCTAGTGAGCTACGTAACTACTATCGCAAGCGTATTTTTCGATAGCGTCTGTCGAATTAGTGACTCATGGTGCCGTTTTGTATGGTGACAGCTGAAAAACGTTAGTGACTATCGAATAGATTACGTTAGGTTTCTTACCTATCGAAATCTATAGTGCTCATGGTACGTATTTTAATTCTTGCTGTGACCGCAAGGGGCGCTGTACAATATTTCATACATATGATTTACGGAGACGCTAGCGAGTTTTGGCTGTGTTAACTCATGGTAGAGGTACAGGTGAGGTACAGTCATCACATTAAGTTACCACAAACTGTAAAATTTTATCATTCGATT
This sequence comes from Tiliacea aurago, assembly GCA_948098905.1. NCBI lineage: Eukaryota > Metazoa > Arthropoda > Insecta > Lepidoptera > Noctuidae > Tiliacea > Tiliacea aurago. Next base: position 12,682,992 of record OX402590.1, read on the forward strand.
GTGAACTAAACCATCAACAGTTTAAGGTTTATAATCATTTCGAGAAATTTGACTGTTTGGATGTGCAGGGTGGCCACTGTACCTACTTGTACATGCTGAACAATGAACAACATCCATTCGTGCATAATTAAAATAATGCTAGTGCCAAAGGACGCTCCGAGATTTCAAGATCGTTACACGAGGTTGCAAAAAGTAAATGATGTACCTACCTACTAAAAATAACGTAGTTTTTGTTCAATAATTTCATTAGAATGTTGATTTATTCATATAATTATATTATTAGCCTAAAAATAAAGGAGCGCATCAAAACAGTATTTTCGGATAATAGATCCGAACGGCACGTGTAAAGGGATTTTATTTAGGTAGGTACCTATGTACAGTCGCCAGCACATCAAGTTACCACAAACTGTCAAATTTTCTCATCCGATTTTGGACTTAACCATTAACATGTTTAAATTTAAAATGCTGGCGACTGTACATTGTTAATTTAAATCATGAATTGTTGTTAGATTTATTATTTAGAACAGTATATTGTAACTTAACTGTTCGTGTAATACCTACCTATTTAAAGTAGGTATATCTCTTAATCCACTTGTCGAGAGATTGCGGTCGTGAACTTCGTTAACAAGCTTTGTTTCAGTAATTATGAACAATTATTTGAGATCAAAAGAATTTCAGTACGTAACTATACTGTTGTTTGAACATTTTGTAATTAATTAATGACACATTCATACAGGATCCAACTAAATCAAAATAATGTTTATTGTGTTTTCCATTATGAGTTAGTCAACAGAATCATAGCTAAGTGACGACACAGGCATTGTAGGAAATGCGTAGTGTACTGGAACCCAGTTTAATTGACGTCGATGGACGTAATTTCAAATAATTGGGTCGTTCTGGTACTCACTGATTCCTTATAATTGGTAATTAATGCAGGTCAATAGTGTTTATTGACCTGAATTAGTCTCAACGTGTCTTGCTCTTGATCTTGTCCTAATTTGTTTACAAGAGCATTAAGAGAATGGGTTGTTGGGTTCGGGACCGTTAACTGTTTATTACTCACGGTCCCTGTCTAAATATATTGTACAAGATGACTATCGTAATACGCCGAGCTTCTGAAATTATGTTCTGAATGTTCCGTGTTGTGCCGGACGTAAAGAATAGCACCATCCCATTTCTGTGGGTGTCGTAAAAGGCGACGAAGGGACTTACTAGAGAATGGGCAGCAGCGTTCTCTATGCTTTTAACACCATACTGCGATCGCTAACCTGCCTGCCAAGCGTGGCGATTATGGCAAACCCCCCCTTGGGGGAGGACCATGTCCATCAGTGGACGTCTTTTGGCTGAAATGATGAATGACGATGATGACTGAAATGATACCATGTTTTATGTTGTTTCAGATCTCCAGCCGCGTTCAGTCCGTAGCGTAGACGCTTTGGTGCACAGCGAAAAGCGCGTGAAGCGCTGCGCTTGCAGCTGCGCGTAGAGGCATATCCTGCGCCCGCGCACCGCGCTGTTGTAGCGCACACGCGCTTCTCTCCGTCCATTTTTCAATCTCCAATACCTATTCTGTACCAGATAATGAAACCTGTTAGTTAACATAATAACGGCTTATCTCTAACATTTCTGTAAATAAAGTTGTTAATCCATGACCTTCCGATGATGGTTTTTAATTACCTATCGCTGCATAGAGGTTGTATTTATGGGAAATTTTAATGTTTGTTAAATAATTATAAATTTTATAGTTCGTTTGTTTCCTGTTTCGATATACCTATGATTTTTTTTTTACCGAATGTTTACTTGAGAATGCAATATGTAAGGTATAATAATAGTTTTAACATTAGGTACGTATGTATAGATGCATACGTACATGTTGTAATTGTGGGGGTAGTAGGAGGAGGTCGGCTATGCAATATCCATCTGCAGATTAATTCACAACCTCGAACACACTCTGTTCTGTTTGTTGTAAATTGGTTTTCGAGAAAGTAGCTCTGATTTGTTAAGATAAGAATATTTGCATTTGTTTGGGGTAAAAATAGAAATGCATTTACTTCTGAAGAGACTCTTAAACCTTGTTTGCATACCTTGCTCCTTAATTGACTTGTGAGGTGATATTGTAAAATTTAAATCAAACTTGTACTTCTATTATTGTGATCCTAAATTAAATTTGTACTAGTTTTATTTGGCTAAAAGTTTTATTTTACCGCTTGTCGCGATAGACCCAATTGTGTTCACAGTTGTTAAAATAATGGACACACATCCTAGTATACAATTAACTGAATGTACATTTAGTACCTACTGAAAGATATAGTAAATGAAGACACGTTCAGTGCCGAGAGGCAGAGAGCCCTCGTGAAGGGCCTCTTTTTAAATGTAGGTTCTGCTAAGAACCTACATTTAAAAAGAGGCCATACACCGTTATAAAATGAGAAAAAAAACAATTTATATACGCATTGTTTTTAAAATTAATGTATTTCTTTTTTTATTTGTAGGCCGTTATTTCACGGGTGGAAAACCATTTTCACGGTTACAAATATTCACAAAAATAAATTTATTTTGAGAATATAAAACACGTGGACGGGTCTAAAAACAATCTAGGCTTTCAGGGTTCCGTATCAAAATCGTAAAAAAATAACACTTATGGCGCCATTTCGTCTGTCATTTTATTTATTTATTTATAAAATCTTACCTACACTATCATTACAGATCTTTGATCCAATGCGACAGAGTGGCCTTACTAACTAAATCCTAATTCTACACCTTATACCTAGTTAAAAAATATCTTAATCTAAATAACTTATTAGATATAGTGCAACTTTTGTGAATTCACTCAAGTTGCACCACAATAAATCAACCCTCCCGTGAACCTCATTCACCACGCGTATGGCTCTAGTGAGAGGAGTTCTCGCCTGTAGGTTGGTCCTGGCTGCAGGTACAGCGAGCAGGGGCGGGCGTTGCCGTCTCCACACGTACCACGTACGTCATAGTTACTAATGAGTTGGAATAAATTAATGCTTTGACTTGCAATTTCGAATAAATATAAATTAATATTGAGTGTCCATCTGATAACAAGTGAATGGATTTAAAAATAAAATGGTTATTTCATTGCACATTTTAAAGTGGGGTAACTAGGTCAAATGGGGTATCACATGAAAAGGTTTTATAAATCTTATTACTTATCAATAAAACTTTAAAAACAGTAGATAGCTCACCAATGTTACGCAACTTAAATAACACTTTTCAATTTATTAGTACGTATCAATTGTTGTCGTTTATGTTTGGCAGAATCATCTCCCGATCACTTGATCACTGCACGGGCGCGTTAAGTTGCATAAATTACGTTAATAGAAAGATTATCTTTCTATTGTGAATGCTGTGATTTTGTGAAGTGTTATTCTAAAACCATAGAGTTCGTAAAGGTCTCTCACAGTAGGTAAGCCCTTTCATTTAATGTGTCACACGGTACAGTTAGTAAAACTTTTTTTTTTCATTTTCTAACTTCAAAATTAATTTATTTACGTTACACTTCCGTGTTTGGGTCACAGAAATCCATATGTGTACCAACAAATTTCAACTTAATTGGTCCAGTAGTTTCGGAGCAAATCGGCTGTGGCAGACAGAGATGTTTAGTTTAGGAGCTAGCGCAGGATTATTAATTTCACAAAATACAGTAATTACGGCTGGCGAGCGACCGTTTCAAACACTGCTAAGTAATTACAGTTTGGTTCTGACTCTGACTGACTCTTTGCCGGTAAAAAAAGAATATCGTGTTCCGCACCTTTTTTTTTTGTTTTTTCTCTTTATTTATTATTAGGGACTTTTATACAATTGTATATGCCAGTCCCATCGGAAGTTATAATGTAAAACGTAACAACCCAAACTTAATTAGACTATATGCAGCTTCGGAGTTAGGTGACGACAAAATATGATGGAACATGCAAACATCGTACATATTTATCTCAAACTCTCTAAGTAGATCTTCTCTTGCAGACTGAAATCTGACATCAATTTTTTTCATTAAAAATCCAAAATTATTGAGCGGCATGTGTCCAGATCTCAGTCTGTGAGCAGTGTGTTCCGCACCTGTTTTTGCTCCCAACACCAATGCAATGTTAACATCAATGTTTTATAAATAAAAACTTTGACTTTTTACTATAACTGCCTAAAGGCTTCTACATACCAGCGCGACACGGCACAAAGGCCCCGCGTGTCGCGGGACGAGCGGTGCCTTTGTGTCGTATCGCGTCGCGCGACAAGGCGCTCCGGTATGTAGAAGCCTTAATGCCTACCTAATCCGAAAAGCATTCACACGCACATTGTAATCACGTGGGTGAAAGGGCACGGTGGTGTTCCACGCAACGAAGCAGCGGATGCTGCCGCGGAAACGGCCACTCCACTTTATAAAGCGACTACAGCCCATACCCGATGTCATATGTCAAACAAGAACTAAGACAAACCAACTTGGCTAAGTGGAAGCCAGTTACGTATCAAGTGAGCAGGGACTGTTCACACCAAAACCACATTTCCAACACTAATACAAATACACAAATTTCAGAAAAAAAAAATAACAAAACTTTTACATTACCCAAATTTTGACATGTCCATTGTTTCAAAATAACTGCCGATGACAATTGTTCCTGCCCCGACAGCTCCGTACAAAGCCTCGATCACCTCCTCAGGGATTGCCCCAGATTCGCCATGGATCGCATGCAATATGAGGCAATCTCTGAGAGATTTGGTATCACATAATTATGGCATCGGGATGCTAACGCGAAAAGAGGAAGTCTTGACGCCTATATCCAAGTAACAAATTCTGAGCAAACTCAAGAGCTTCAACGGTACATAAAACACCACCGTTTAAATTACATTTATTATTTAAAGTTGTCAATCAAATCGATCATAGTTACTTCACTATAGTTACGACGCGATGGTCAATCGCGACCTCAGCGACGTAACTAGTGAAGTAACCATACGACTCGGTACTCGATACTCACGATAAATCGATTCAAGTTAAATGTCAAAACGGGCCTATTATTTTTTGGCAACTATAATTCAATACCATTGCGAATAACAAATGCAACAGACAATATCCGTATCAAATCGAAGATACTGTCGATAATGAGAACAATTAATTCTAAAAATATAAGCATAAACTAAACGAACCAACAAAGTAAGGGCATCGAACAAATAGTAAAAAAAAAACATGCGGGGCAGTTTTTGGGTACTGCCGATAGAAGTGAAAACAGTTAACATATAGCTCATGGAAAGCGTTCGGTGACGATGACGCGAGTTCCATGATTTTTGTTCACGTAGAAAGTGCTCAACGCGCCTAAAGAAGTTTTCACTTAAAAAATAAAAAAAAACGAAAACCAATACACGGTACTGGTGGACTCGAATGTGTTAACTCTTATCTCCTTCTCAAGGGTGTCGATCGACTTCCAATCGTTGGCTTCCAATGAAATTAAATGTGACTGAATTTCAGTATTGTATGCGGATCTTTAGTCGTATCGGCTTCGGAATGCTTGTAACCTGTACCCTAAGTGTAAGTTTGCAAGTGAGTAAACGTAACTATTTCGTTTGCGTTAAAATTTGACCGATAGCTCATAATGCTAAGAGTATAAGAGTGAGAATAAAAATCTTAACGCAAACGCGCTAGTTACGTTTACTCACTTGCAAACTTACACTCGGAGTACCGACGACAAGTAGTTTGTGCGCACTGCGCGGAGAAGTCTCGATGTACTATCGAGTACACTGCCGCCTGACCACTTTTCAACCTTATGCTCCTAGTAATAAGGGCGAAAAGTGGTCAGGCGGCAGTGTCCTCGATAGTACAGAGGTACCAAAATCGATCGTAGGTTTATTACCTTGGTACTCAGCTTGCAAATCAGTCGATTGATGGTAGCCTTACACCATGATGTCACGATTTTTATCCAAACACTCGATGGGACTTAATGCATGATGCAGTAAGTGCCGTAAATTACGTGATGTAAACTGGGATTTACATAAATAATTCATTCACGATAATCGAATCCACGCCACAGGAGATTCACTTTTAATCATAATGCTCAGAACTTAAAAGTTGCGGGCTATCAAATGTGCTTCACAGTTTCGGTGTATTTTTTTATAGAAGCACCTGCATGCACCCTATAAGTACTTACAGACACTCACTAACGCCATGCTACACATCTACAACCACACAGGGATAACATAGAGCTGTCTTCAGTCACCCATCATAACCACTCTGGGAAGACAAGGAGTTCAAAGTGCGACGCACTTAACGCGCTACTTGAAGAGAGCGATAAGTTCTAAAATCAAGTTGAGGCTGTTATCTTTCTTTCTGTTTTAAATTTTTCATTAATGTTGGATAGGTATTGTAGTGATTTCATAGCCTTGTATTATTGCATTTAAAATCAAATACGTATCGTGTAAATATCTCAATAGGAAGAACAAATAAATCACTTTGCCAGATTGTGGATTTCAATAACAAAATGTTAAATATCACTACCTAATAGGTACACAAAAACTGGCAATTTGATTTTAATTGAATCGTCGTGTGGCCAGTAACCACTAATGATCAAGCGGTCTAGGACAGTTGTCGGGTTCAAAGAGATCTCGAAATAATGACAAAATTTCGGGAAAAAGGGTACAGCCCGCAATAATTGCAAGCTAGGATTCAATTACCTAAATGAGCTTGTGTAATCGATAATTGGTTTACATTTGACATGAAAGTACTAAACGTTGGGTAACATAACATAACATCACGCATGTAATCCCCGAAGGGTTAGGCAGAGGTGAACCTATTATATTGTACCTACACCCACGTTTCGCCAGAGGTAGATAATATCATATCGAAAATGACAAATAAAGCTATTACCATTAGGTTATAAGTTTACTTGATGCACAGATAAAAGTATGTAGATATTGTGATTTGATGCATCGCGGATTTCATTAACTTTATAATATGGGCATTGCTGCGATGTTATTGTCAACATAAAAATATTTTAGTACTCCAGTAAACAGAGAGGGGTAGTATCGCACAGTTCTCTACAGACTTGTTTCCTATTTCCTTACAAAGACGATTGCCCTCTGTTCAAGGAAAGCTGTTACAAGAGCCGTTTGTTAAAGTGTAAGTACCTCGCTCAATATCGTTATGTAAGAGAATTACGAGAAGGAAGGTGCTCGGTCCTGTTTCCATTTCCTACTGCCAACATTATCCTGCACAATGTAACAATACAAGCATTGTATAGGATTTAAAATAGAGAGTTTTACATAAAATAAAACTTTCCTATTATTTTTTCATCAATATCCGGAATCCATCTTGAGTCAAGCACCTGTCTTTCAGCCTGTTGTCAGCATTATCTTTGCCTCTCCGCTGGTGGCGCCCTCTATACTTACCGTTGGTACTAAGTGTTTTAAGCGCGCATCGGGTGATGGCCCGATTTACCGTCATTATGGAACTCATGATGCACCAGGTAGACCTTACCTGGATTCCGGATATTGATGAAAAAATAATAGGTAAGTTTTATTTTATGTAAAACTCTCTATTATTTGTTTTGTATCAATATCCGGAATCCATCTTGAGTGATGTGTTTGTTATCACCTGGTGCGCTAAACCCAAAGACGCTATAATGTGTATTAAGATGTAAAAATATTGGGTTAATAAAGAAATTATAATGTCTAGCTACAATAATTAATCAAGTATGACATACTGCTTGCAGCATTAAATAACAAATTGAATAACTCACGAAAAAATATTGTAATACTCGATGAACGGGATCAAAATAATGAGATAAAGATACAGGAATATTGGGAATATTCGCATCATTTTGATTTATCAATTCTCTCTGATAATAATTTTTGGAAAGTATGAATCCTTTTCCGCAATTACTGGGTGCAAGGATTTGATTAGTCGGAAAATTTTCTACTGCATTGAGAGAAGCTACTGCAGATCTTACGGTTCCTGGAGTGGCGTCAATACCACTAGCTTTCAACAGAGAGACCTCACCCATCCGCCAATAACAACTGTTCTACACGCAAGTTTTATAGCCCCTCTAGTTGTAATAAACAAAATAATGATTTATATTTTCTCGACGGTTTAGAGTTAATCCTAATCATAACTATTATAAATGCCAAAGCGAGTTTGTTTGTTACGATTTCACGCTAAAACGGACGAACGGATTTTGATGAAATTGGCACATGGGTAGACCATGACCTGGATCAGGACATAGGACACCCTTTACTCAGACATTCTCACGGGATCGAGTGCTATGCGGGTGTAACCGCGTGGTGCAGCTAGTACAATTCAACCAAAAAATCTGATTTAAATTTTTATCAGGGTGTTTCCTAAACCTCCATTCAGACTGCCTTTGGTTATGGTTGTCCGTTTTAGAACCAAATGCTGGCCACAAAACAACAGAGGTATCTTCATTGATCAACTAGTGCTATCAATTCGAAACAATGTAAGATCGTGAACACTGCGGCCTGATGCTAACAGTAAAAGAGTAGCCACATGTCTCGATACATGAAATATATTATTTTGGTCATTGTAAGTATTCGTGTAATGTCCAAACACAAGCATTCGTTTTGCTTAAAATGACATTCCTAAAAGTAAAAATGTAACTAGTTGTAAGTTATTGAAATAATCATTTTGTTTTATTTATCTATTGCAATAAAACTTTAGGATTCTAAATAGGTGGCTTAGAATATTTCTCTCGTGCCACAGAAATAGCTTTTAATATAATTTATTGTTTTATAAAGAAATTTGACGACAAAGCAATATTTGTCGAAATAACAGATTTATGTAAACGAAAATAGTCCTAATGTAATGTAAGACCTACTAAATCACAGTGTAAACGTGCTAAATATCGAGCAGCTTGATTGTAATTAATTAAATGCACCATCACTTCCATCTGTGCCACGTTGGTATGTAGATATTGATTGTGGAGCTTTTAAAGCTTGACATAATAATATGGAGTTTATGTTCTTGATCTGTCCAGTCCGTCAAAATATCTGGCCACCCGAAATCAGCCATGCCTCCAAGTAAGTAGGTGTTGCACCTGCGCCGGATGCGTTTCTGTTCTGGTGTCCATTGCGAGTGCGGGCTAGATCTGGAATCAGAAAAGGGAGCTGTCGCGCTCGCCGCTCAACATTTGCCTGACAAAATACCTTTTTCCACTTCGGGGCAATCAATATATGTAGTCACCGCTGGCTTGGTTCTGTTGTCTGAGAACCCTGGGAATCAGATTTGGTGGCGGAAACAACCAAGATAAGTCGTAGTGCCACTGGTAACAAAATGCGTTGTGGTGTTGTGCTTCCTGAGCATCCATATGCAATGATGCGTACCTAGGTACTATGTGAGCTGTTCTCGATTCGAACAGGTTTATCTGCGGCGTAACCCACATTCGAAATATTTGTATCGTCACTGTCCTCTTGAGATGCCACTCTGAGCCAGCCTTCTGCCGAGAAAGAGCATCCACCTGCGCATTGAATCTGCCCGGAAAATAATGTGCTTTCAGATGAATGTTCTGCTTGTCTAGAACAGCAAGAACTTGTCGGGTTTGTTGGAGAAGTTTTGTGGATTTTGTGCCACCCTCCTTGTGGATATACGAGACTACTGTCCGATTTTAGAGTTGCTGTTGGTAGACGTATAGCTGCGCAATCAGCAAACCAGGTCCTTTGTGAATTCGTCCATCTTCCCACGATATTCGTATCTCCGAGTTGTGCCCCCCATTCGATGTCTGATGCGTCTGTAGTCAATAGGTATGTGACCGAGCTCAAGTGGATCAGCATCGACTTTCCTAAAGCTTGACACCACCATCCCATCTCTGACCGAGTTGGTTGAGGGATAGGTATCAGCCGGTACGGGTGTTTCACCGACAGCTGTCGACTGTAGTATTGCAGAGTGCGACAGTGCAGGTGACCTCTCAGAGTCACGAACGTTGCAAAGTTGAGTCTCCTCATTAGAGTTTTGTACTGTTTGAGGGACCACTTGCTTCTCTGGAGCTCTTCTTGCTTGCAATGTTTGTATTTTGTTGTGAAGCGTGCGAGCCATGTTTTGTCTTTTGTTGAAGTTATTCCAACGAAAAAATCTATCATCAGCTTGCTTACTAGTCGCCAGTTTTGATTTAGACAAAAATTATCTTTAGAATAAGTTTGAGGTACTGATTCTGTTGATACAGTTAATTTATCCCAACCCCCCCCAATTGTTTGAAGGTAGGGGTATTTTATTTAATAGATCGAAAAGTTAACCTTCGGAAATCTGGCGCAGCATATTCGTTACGTATATTAATTAAATTGGCTCTTCGACCGCACACTATTTGTAAATTGCCAATTCGTAACCTTACTATATGCGGATTCTTTCGAAAAGTCTACTTACAAATATACTCCAAAATAACGAGTTGTGTGCATCGTTAATCCAGCAAAAGATCGATCCATAAATATGAGCTAAATCCTTTTTTAGCATATCCGATTCGAAACGCTTTAAGTCGTCGTTAACATTACAAAACCGGAGGTAACTAAATATTTCTTTTGGGCATCCGAAAACCGAACGGCATACCAATCATCACACTTAAAACGCTGTAGTTCCGTTAATATTTTAAGAAATGTTTCTTTCCCGAGGCGAAGTTTAAAGAACGCTAACAACTGAACGGCGCGAAAAACGACGCTATAATGACGGTAAATCGGGCCATCACCCGATGCGCGCTTAAAACACTTAGTACCAACGGTAAGTATAGAGGGCGCCACCAGCGGAGAGGCAAAGATAATGCTGACAACAGGCTGAAAGACAGGTGCTTGACTCAAGATGGATTCCGGATATTGATACAAAACAAATAATACTATGTTGTTGCACTGCAGAATTTATCGAAATAAAAGAGCTCTGACGTAGGTATAGTTATACATATTCATTTAATAGAATTTTGTTTAGTTTTTGTTATTTAGAAATAAGTAAGTTAGACAATACATATATCGATAATCATAATGTCGTGCAATTAGATCTAGACTGTAGTTCGTTTTTAATCCCAGATATTAATTTTACATTTCAAATTATTGTTGTTAATTTTTTCAATTTGGAGATTGACATTTGCACCTGTCAAATTAATATATTCTGGGATTAAAAAACGGACTTTAGAAGTGCCTACCCTATGTGTAGATGCCTTTATCTTATAAAGAAATCTGTAGTCTGGGGAAAATAAAGTAGTTAGTTCAAACGACATATGGTGTTAAATAAATTACATTTAATATAGGTACGAGTATTATTCGCGAGCCACCAAAGCAGTTACACAGTAACATTAGTTATTAATTAAAACCACTCACACACAATCCAATCACAAAACTGGGAAGGGGAATGTTTTAACATTTCATATTAACGTCAGCTAAACTATAGTCAGGTAATGTTTTCGAAGACTGTGTCTTATTGTTGTAACTTAACATCAGTAGAACGATGTACAAAACAAGAATAAAAAAATTCATGAGAAAACCAGATATGTAACTTATGAGAAATGTCATTAAGGATTTCAAACACCACAAGTGTATAACGTCCTTGGAAAACAAATAAACATTTATGGTCAAGCAAAGTAAAAAAGTAACGACTGCCAGACTCCTGGCAAACTGTCTTTTTTTATCTGATAACACTCTGTACACTATAGCGATGTAGAGCCCCGTACCGATGAATATTAGCGGCCACCTGAATATACCGCAGATCAACAAGTTGACGTACCACTTGCTCATCAAGTCGGTGATGATGACAGCCGTGCACGCCACGCTGATAGGGACAGGTATCAACCATGAACAAGACAGTACTCTATAAAAACTCATATGGCTTATTTTAACTAACACTATTATTAAACTATTATACATGTGTTTTATAAAAAAGAATACTAGTATAACTATAACAAAGTCCATATATATCTGAAAGCAATTTATTAAATGAGTGACTATCTCGGTAAGTGTTATAATACCCTTACATTCAAAAAACTTAAATGTAAATATAATCCTTTTAATAAATCTGGCAAAAGTTAATTGCATTAACATTTGATTTCTATAATTTCTTCTCCATCGTGGCATCTTGATAGCTGCGAAAATCGATATTATTAACTCTAAAGTCGTCATAACTAGTTCGATCACAACAAAAGTCTCAAATATAGAGTATTCACTGTACAGCGCACTTTCAACTTCAAAACTGTTGAGGGCACTCCCATTGGTGGCAAACTGATCTCCTGCAGCACTTGGTAGTAACAATTCACTTTCATTGTCCGCGGCCGTCGGGGCTACCGTTGTCAACAAATCCGGAACATTGTTGATATCAGTCGATGGCACAATTTCCGTCGACATTTTGACCACATGGGCGTATTTCACAATATTATAAGCACATCAAATTTAATGTGTTGTTCCTGAAGGCAGTAGACAGGCTGGTGGTTAAAATGATACTGTAATGTGAAACGGGAAACAACAACTTACATAGGTATAATATTATTCATAGGTAAATGATACAACAAATTATTGGAATTTGCGGTTAGCAGACGTCATAGCGGTGGGCGCGAAATACCCGTGTACGCTGTTGCTTCCACTCGTTATTGAATAGACTTAATTTCAGAAGATTTATATTCTATGAAGTATTTAAGTGTAACAGTATTTATGATATTTATTTGGAAGCAAGCAGTGGAATGAGTTATTTTCTTGTGTTCGGAATTTAATTGCGAGTAACGTTTGATATCAGGATATTAAATGCTATTTCATATTCATCTCAACCACGTTGCTGACCGCAATGGTGATGTTAGAGTTCCATACCTGAAACCGAAAAACGGAACACTTATAGGATCACTTCGTTGTCAGTCTGTCCGTCTGTCTTTCTGTCAAGACCATTTTTTTCAGGAACGCGTGGTGGTATTAAGTTGAAATTAATATAAAATACGTAGGTTTACGGTCCCTTGGAAATCTAAAAAATCGAGCTTTTAAATCAACGCAATCAGAATACGGCCATTTATGATACTCGCAAATAACTAAATACTTACCGTGTTGACCTAGAATCTTGAAATGACATCGGCGTACATCGCCCTAGGACCAACAGACATCTGACGTACATAATAATTATAAATATTATTTATATTATATTATAATTGCAAATATCTGCATGAAACGGACATTCTGTTCCATAATGAACAATTAAAAGAGCTGTAACGAGTAACGACATCACATCAAAAGTGCCGCCATCTTTGACAATTAGATTTCACATGACAATTAGTGATGCCTAATGTTTCATTTCTCACACATGGAGAGCGACATTACTTGCGTTGGCCACTGGCCGATCTATTCTCTTAAAATCTCACCGTGAAAATTAAGGTGAAGTGAGCTGTCTATAGTGTCCATCTCTAGCATTGAGGTAGGAATACTATGGAGATGGCATATTCTACTATGTAAAGAATAGTTATACAAATATCTATCTTATCGACACAGACATGTCATAAAGAGTTTTGTTTATTTCTAACTAATCAAGAGCTGCGTATGAAAAGAGAGACATCTAAATGTTTGTCAAGGACTGTTTGGAATGTCTTTTGTGTGACGTCAAAATCATGTCTATGAATGATCGGATGCCATGTTTATTACCAAGTTTTGTGGTACGAAACTCGGCAATGTGCTGTCAAACGCTTGCTTGCTCTCTCTCTTGCATTTGCAGTTACAACCCTACAAAAGGCGGTCATTTTAATTTCCCGATTTTTGTAGTATGCAGGCGTATGCAGCTAATTTTGTAGGTATGGCAAGTCGATAGGTTTATATGTCAATGATCCCTAGTATTGTGTAGAATGACAGCTCACTTCACCTAAGTTTTCACGGTGAAATTTTTACGGAACAGACCGACTGCTCACGGATGTCATACGCATCCGTAATTACTTTCCTTTTAAACCTTTTTCGCTCTAGGGTATGACGCTTCTGTAGTGCCTTGTGCGACGTTTTTATTAGTAAATACCATACACCTTAGGTGCGAAAAGAACTCAACAACAAAACTAAAATATTTATATCCTAATCCTAAATAATTAATAAAAAAATTCTATGCAATTACTACTAAGTGAGATGCATTGTAATATTTCAAATAGAATACACGCGCTGGGTACAGAACGGTATCGATTTTGTTTAAAATATATCGATAGGTACGGATCTAATGTATGGGCTTCCCTAATCCTTGTCATGTCAAGTCAATCAACTCAACTGTCGAGAAGATTTTAATTTAACACCAAACAGGCATCTATTAGTTGTATTTCTATGTATTGAAAGCATTGTTTCTTACTAAATATAACCTCATAAATCTTTGTTTTCTTTTTATATAAATGCATTCTGCAAGTTGTCCGTCATTAAACTTTATCTTCATATACGTTTAATTAAGAACACGCACGCAAAGTAATTTTCCTTCGCTGTTGGTTTTGGGGCGAAAGGCGTATGGATGCAAAATCTCCTTTGGCAAGAAGCAAGGTCTCACAGCACAAGTACAAAGTACGAAAATCGTTAATTTGTAGTTTTAAAATATATTTTTTTTTGCGATTACAAACTTTCATTTGTAGTCAGTGAATTGACCGTAAGGCGTGACGTATATCGATGTATGGGATAACATTTTTTTCAACTACAAAGATAATTATGTTTGTTTTTGGGATAAATTCAACCCTATGGAAGAACCCTTCATTGTGGGTGTAATGATAAGCTTTTTTTACTAGGTAAACAGGGACATAAGTCTTTTTAAATAATGCAGATATGTAAAAATCATGAAGTTACCTATAATTCCGTTGGTTTAAGTAGATAAAGAAAGGTAAACAAAAAAAAAAACGTGACACGACAGCTGTGAAGTAACCGACTAAACGTAATACCTGTCACTTCAGTGGTCATGCTATTTCACTGTTATGCTCTTCAATTTAGCAACGTTATAATTCATTGACGTTTTGGGAACCTGTATTTTTGGGCTCTTTACAATTTAAAATTACAATCTAATTAAAAAAATGTGTTTAATCAGTTACATCAACGAAGAGTAGTTTATGAATAAAAGAAAAACTTAATAAAAGTGGAAACTATCGTAAAAATCAAAAATTCCATTTAATTAGGTTATAAGTAGGGCTTTCAGTCTCGATGCATCACTGAGTCCCGAAAAAAAAAACGAGACTCGATGTGGTCTCGAAATTCCCGAGGAAAACGAGACTTTCGAGACTATTTCAAAACTAGGTTTCTTACTTATAGGATATGCAATTAGGCAATCAAAACAAGATATTTCAATCAAGTAGTTTATTAAACAAACGCTAATTAAATTAAAAAAATATATATTGAATGAAGTTTTTTAATTTTTGTAGTGGGCACGTAAAAAACAAAGGGCGTTTAATGTGGTTTCAGACAGAGGACCTAATTTTAATACAAAAGTAACCCGCGTTAGAAAAAAAACAGCGCGAAAAAAAAAAGCTCTCTGCTTCTATACTAGTGGGGGGAATAGATATTAAATAATTGTAGCAATCATTTAGGTATTTCCCTCTGTCGCCCTCATTTTCAAAGAGAGCTTTTCCTACGTGCAAGGATGTTTGGTATGTCATGGATAGACATGGAAGTTATTATGTCCTTTGTCTTGGAGGTTTTACCTGTTCTTCTGTAGTTAAACTTGTGAGCTCCGCAATCGTCGCATCATTTGAATAACTGGTATTTGTGGTATACCTAATTGTCAGTTGTGGATTTATTTAACCTTTCGTTCATACAATTCTTTTAGAGACACTGTAATTTTGTCGTTGCTTAATATTTAAAAGGCGGTTGTATCAAGCTACTTTTCAAAAAACTAAGAAGGCATATGCAAGTGGGCGGGCATGTGCAAGTATTGTAAGATACTTGCCTCAATCAGTCTATTTTCCTTAATACGGTCATTCAATCTCCACAGATAATACTAAGCTTTACTCCCATAACAAAAAATACTATTGGTTTAGTAGATTATTTAATACTATTAAGTATGTGACTCAAGTCTCAAAAGTCTCGTTATTCCCGAGACCGAAAATGTCAGTCTCGAGTCTCGAAAATACCAAAAAATCGTCGAGACTCTCGAAATTTTCGAGACCGAGATTCCCGGGATGAAAGCCTTAGTTATAAGTTACAACGTGTTTTTAAGAACAAGAAAGTGTTATCTATAAAAACCCTTTTTACGATTTGTTTACCTTTATTTAACTACCTAAACCAATGGGGTATGTTTTGTTTCATATTTTTATCTTCTGCAGTAGGAAGTTCCTTTGAATGATTAAGGATATCATATCGCGATAGCACTGTTGACGTGTGTGACCAAAACTTACTACTTTTTCTTCATGAGACTTTTGCGACAATGTATTTCCAGAATGCTGCCACATTGCTCACAAGGTTGCGTTGAAATTAAACAGGAAATTGGGAAAAAAGTATTACATTTTACCTGAAAGCAGTCACCTACTTTCTTCAAAGCCACAAGTAAAAGTGGGTGTTTTGCGAACGAAATAATTTCAAGTAAAACTTGGCACTTTTCCTTAAGAAGACATTAAACTGCGCCAGATAAACATGGTTGGCAATTGCTTGGCGTGGAGGGTCCTTGCGAAAGCGGTGCGATCAATAGGTTTAAAATATGGGTCAAGCTCAGTGCGAGTCCTACGCTTCAGAGCACAGAGCACAGTGCTCACCTGTGCCGCGGCTTTCAGTGCACACCCTGTGACCAATATTTTCTGCACTCTCGATACATTATTTACTTCTTGTAATACAATACTAACGACTGCCAAACTATTACAGTTTTTAAAAGAAGAGTGAAAGAACACTATCTTTCCACTTTGTCATAGTTGCGTTTATGTATATTATTAAATAAATATCACTAAAATATATATAAGTATAAACTTATACAATAGTTTTAGTATATGCGAAACCCGAAACACGTGTCCAGTATTTTTATGTAAAGAATCTATGTGCAGACGCCAGCAGGTCAAGCTACCCGAAACTGTAAAATTTTCCCAATCAACCTTGAACCTTATGCTTTAAGGATAAAGTTGAAAAAAAAAGAAAGAAATTTGACAGATTGGAGTAGCTTGATGTGTTGGCGTCTGTTCAAAATTTCAAAACTGTATCATGAAAAATCACAAAGTTATACGGTTGTTATGTTACCGGGTTCCTGCCAGGGTTACGAGCCTATCCGAAAGGGATATCGTGGCTCTGGCACACAGGCATCTGAAGGAACACGGTGGGTTTTAGTCAGTAAAAGTCTGACACTCCCTCTCGCTCCGCCCAGAGCGGGAGAAGTTATTTGATGATTTCCCACCAAAAAAAAAAAAAAAAAACCGGGTTGTCCGTACAAAAACATGCTAAAGGCGCCCTCGCGCCTCCAGGGTCGTCTTGCGCTCATTGATAATAATTTGGCAGTAGGTACCTAACCGTATGGCGATTGTATTGTAAGTAATTTAATGGTGATAATATTTTACATCACACTTAAATATTTTCGGGACAAAATATAACATGGTGTAAAAATTATTGAAATCGATTCAGTTCCTTATTCTGAACAAACTATAATCAGGTTTCGCCTAGTACAAAAAATAATGTATTTTATTGATATTTATTTTAGAAGTATGTATGTAAGTATATTCTCTAATTGTATGTTTATATTTAAATTATAGTAATAATATAAGTATTTTTTTTGCCGATTTTATGTAATTTGTTTTCTCTTCTTCTCTTACACACGTTGTCTACATCTCTTTGTCTTCTTTCCTATCGCAGGTATGCTGGAAGAGATTTCTTTAGAAATAAGCATTACCTTTGTACTTACGTATTTTTCTGTTCCATTCTTCTTGTCGGTTTATATGTGTGTACATAAACTGTTAAATAAATAAATAATTACTTTTTTTTTTTTTTTGGGTGGAAATTATCTAATAACTTCTCCCGCTCTGGGCGGAGCGGGAGGGCGTGTCAGACTTTTACTGACTCAAACCCACCCGTATTCCTTCATTTGCTTGTGTGCCAGGGCCACGATATCCCTTTCGGACAAACTAGCAACCCTGGCAGGCATTGGCCCTAAGGGACCCCGTCAGTTGCTGACAACTCTTTGAGGCGCGCGTGGAATACAACGTGCCGTCGACCCGGGCCTGGTCCTTATGGGACGGTGCGCTACCCATCGCTCACCGTCCGCAAGCCCGCGCCTACGGTGGCCGGAAATCGGCTTGCGACTCCCGACGCCCAGGGCGTCTCCTGCGACGACTAGGGGCGCGAGGGCGCGAACCTTGCCTCCTCCTTCGCAAGCATTACTGCTTCGCAGAAGGAGGTGACGGCCTCCCATGCACTCTCGCTCCGAACCATGGACCGAACCATGGCCGGACGCGAGAGATTGCCGCCGCCGATCGCCTCCGTGAGGACACGGTGGTGCTCCACCCAAGCCGGGCAGACCTCCACCGTATGCTCCACCGTGTCCTCCGGGCGATCCACACAGTGGTGACACCCGGGCGTTTCCTCCCGCTTTATCCTGAACAGGAACCTCCCGAAACAACCGTGTCCGGTGAGGACCTGCGTCAGGCGAAAGGTGAGGACGCCGTGGCGCCTCTCTAACCACTCCTCAAAGAGGGGACTTATTGTTACAATTGGGGCGTGCCCAGTGCTGGGTTGCGACAATCGCACTCTCCATGCCACCCTGAGATTCCGCCGGAGCTCTGTCCGCTGTGCCGTGATTTCTCGCGGCAGCGGAGTTTCACCCCGGCGTTTCGCCTCCTCGCGCCACTCCCAGATGTGCGCAAGGACTTTTGCCTCCAGATCCCATGGCGGTAGTCCGGCAAGGAGGCCCGCCGCCTCACGGGAGACCGTGCGGTAACCCCGTATCAGCCTGATGGCCATGACCCTTTGGGACGCGTTCAATTGGCGGGCTGGTTCCAGCCTTAAGGAACGCGCCCACACCGGTGCCCCGTAAGATAAGATAAGATAAGATAAGATAATATTTATTTTGTAAAACATGAGTACAGTATGAAGGTCTTATAATTATATGAGGTAGCTACATGTTTTGCCATTTATGGCGTACAAAATTAGATACAATAGACAAACAATAGAACCCAAAATAAAAAATAAATAAATACAATGTCAAAATTTAAATCAAATTGAAATTAAAATGTCTAAATTTAGATTTTATTCAAAATTACAATGTCAAAATTTTAATTAAATTAATAATAACAGTCAACATTTAAATTCAGTTTAAGTAAGACTTATAGAAAAAAAAATAACATATTGACACGCACAAACAGAATTCTACACAAGCAAAATATAATTTAACAATACGCTGTAATAGCACTTCTCATCAAACTCTTTTTCATTAGGGCAGTTTTACACTTTTTTTGACATAATAAATTCTCATATTGGGCACGAATTGGGTTTTTCTTAATTGCTGAAAATTTTTGAAATGATTGTTGATTCGCTTTAACAAATAATGCAGTTTCTAGAACGTATATAGATGGAAAAGTTATTATTTTTAATTTTTTAAAGTATGGAACACAACTATCCGTTGTTCCCAGACCGCACATTGATCGTATACATCTTTTTTGCATCCTGAATATAAGTTCTCTATTAGTTGACTGTCCCCAAAAAAGGGCAAAGGGCCATGGACCGCACGATCCCCGCGTAGAGCCTCCGGTAGGAGGGGTTTGGACCCCCTAGATTGGGCAGGAGCCGCTTTAAGGCAGGGGCCTGCTCCAGTCTGGGAGCCAAACGTCGAAAATGCTCCACGAAGTTCCACCGGCTGTCGAGGACGAGTCCCAGGTATTTCATCGTCGACTCGACGCTGATTTGAACTCCTCCTGCCGTTATCTGGGAACCCGACAACGGCGCATTCCGAGGACCATAAAAACACATGGCCTCGGACTTGTGCAAAGCCACCTCGAGTCCCAATTGCCGGATCCTATTGACGATTGTCGCAACCCCACGTGCCGCCAGTTCGGCCGCCGCCTGATGCGACCTCCCCTGCGCCAGGACCAGCGTGTCGTCAGCGTAGCAGACTACGCTGACGCCGCTAGGGAGGTCAGCACGCAGCACCCAGTCGTAGCCGATGTCCCACAGATGCGGCCCCAGGACCGATCCCTGTGGGACACCGCATGACATCTCTCGCCGGTTCCACTCTCCATAGTGACTGGGGTAGATGACGGCCCTGTCCGTTAAATAGGCCTCGACCACTCGACAGAGATAGGTCGGCATCCGGTGATAACGGAGTGCGTTCCTAATGCAACTCCAGGGCAGGGTATTGAAAGCATTGGTGATGTCAAGAGACACCGCTAAGACGACCTCACCCCGGGCAACAGCATCCCCCGTCATGAGGGCTCGAACGCGCATGATGGCATCCACCGTAGAGCGCCCCTTGCGGAAACTAAACTGGCTGTCCGGCAAATCCGGTCCCACCTGCACCAACGCCCGACAAGGCGGTCTGCAATAACTCTTTCACAGAGCTTGCCCACCTCGTCGAGCAGCACGATGGGCCGGTAAGCGGACGGATAGTCCGTCGGGCGCCCTGGCTTCTTAATGAGGACCAGTTTCCCCGTCTTCCAACGAAGTGGGAACTGGCCCCTCTCCAAGCATGCGCTTAGGAGCCCCCTTAGTCGAGGCCCGAGATCCTCCAAGGCCAGAACCCAGGCTTTTCCAGGTAAGCCGTCGGGTCCTGGGGCGGTATTCTTGGCATTCAGCCTACGTACCGCCACCTCCGGAGTATCGTCGTCGTCGTCATTGGTGTGGTCCGCATCGGGCACCGCAAGAGGCGGAGCCATGGGCGGGGGAGTAAGTTCCCCTCGCGAAGGGAACAGAGCGCTCACCACGTCCTCCACGAGCTGGGGCCGGAGACTCTGCGTCAGCGGGGGGGCCCATGGGCGGAGTTTATCTCTCACCCCTTTGTAGGGGCGTCCCCACGGGTCTCTGTTCAGACTCTTCAGCGACTCCTCGCGGGACAGTCCTCTGGCCCGCTAGATCTCCGCTCGGAGAGCGGTCTTCGCCGCTCTGTAGTGTACTAATGTAGCGTTCAATAACAAATGGCGACAAACGGAAAACAATAGAGATTGATAGTCCGTTAAGGCTCTTACAGACTCACGCACCAGTCTGTACGAGCCTTTATTATTTGAAGATTGGGTGGCGACTTATATTTTAACTTCGCAGTTCAACAGTTTATACTATCTATAGGTACGTTTACCGTATAGCTATTTAGTTGATTGTTATTCCAATTAGAGCTTCGATGCCGATATTGTAGTCCGGATCATCCCGGCTAATCTGTTAGGGATCAAAGCCTGATTTTATATTACTACAAATTGATATAACATTGTTATTATTCCAGAAACGAGAAATATTCGCAGAAATTATTTTTATTTTTATCTTTGTTACCTACAATTTACAGATAATATTCTATCGATTGAAAGTTCGGTTTCACATACTACGCAATTGTAACTATTTCCCATTTTTTTCTGCATATTATTTGGATTACAGATAAGTAGTTTTGGTGAAAGTGTTAAACCCAATTTTCGAAACTAATTCGGTCAGTACCTACCTATTAATTATTTCAGTTCAAAAGGAATTATCCCGCATGTTATCATCATTCATAATTCCAGCCGAAAGACGTCCACTGGTGGACATAGGCCTCCCCCTTGTCTATTAACTGCTCCCATGTTGCGATATTTATGTTATTAAATTTTTTTACATACTTCCTTGACATAATCGATGTTTTTTTATTTTAAAATTTATCTTTCTTTTTTTTTTTACAAACTTCACTGACTTCATGTTTTTCTTATTTGACATTTTAATTTTAATTTCAACAAGGTTCTAACTTTTATTATCTTAATCATATTTTATATTGTTTTTTTTGTTAATGAGAGGGCGTTGTAGGCTTAATAGACTGTAGACCATTTCCTATTTTGATAAGTACCTTGTACTTTTGACGGGCCTACGCTGTCCTCTCATACTTTTTAACACTGTAATTTGAAAACATTGTAAAAGTCTTTTTTTTTTTTTAAAGAGTAACCGTGGAGTTTCTTGCCAGCTCTTCTCCATAGGAAACGACCAATTGGAACCGTGCACCTAGCTTCTGACGTTTCATAAGTCCCCATGTAGGCTTATGTGAAATATTTTTTTTTTTTATTTGATTTGATTCCCAGACCGGGGGGTGGGGTTGCCATAATCGCCATTCTTGGAAGGTGGGTTGGCGATCGTTGTTTTTACGACACCCACGGGAAGTAAAGGGATGGTGCTATTCACGTCCGGCACCACATGGTTCTGTAGCATCTCGCATGTAGGCAAAGATTATTTTGTATTTATATATAATAAACTACCAGGTTTTGGCCGCGGCTTTGCCCGCATGAAGGTCGGAAATTATCCCACGGAAACTATATATCCTATGTGTTATCCAGGTTATAAACTATATGTGTGCAAATTTCAATCCTATTAGTAGCATAATATTAATGATTCAAATACTATCGAGAATTCATGCAAGCCTATACTCCGTTGGTTTAGGACTTTAGGTAGTTAAATAAAGGTAAACAAAAAAAACAGGTCGCAAGAGAGCTGTCAATTAACCGACTAAACGTAGTACCTGTCACTTCAGTTGTCATGCTAAGTTATAGTTGTACTCTTCAATTTAGCAACGTTTTATTTCGTTGACGTTTAGAGATCCTGTCTTTTTGGGCTCTTTACAATAGACATATTACAAAATAATAAAGTATTATTATAAATGTAACTAAAAACCTGTGCTCAAGCAATTACATCTACGAAGAGTAGTTTAAAGTAAGATAAGTAAGTAAGTTTGACGGCACGGTTGGCGCAGTTAGTTAAGCGATTGACTGCTGCACTGCGTGTCGCGGGTTCGATTCCAGCACGGAACAAATATTTGTATGACCTATTAGTTGAGTAGTTGTTCCGGGTCTGGCTGTTTGTGTATGTGAATTTAAATGTTTGTAAACGCACCCACAATACAGGAGAAATTCCTAGTGTGGGGCAAAGTTAAAAAAAAAAAGAATATACAGAAATAAAAGAGGAAACTATCGTAAAAATCAAAAATAATTTGGATAAAAGATACGACGTATTTTTAAAAAAGAAAGTGTAATTTATAAAAACCCCGTTTTAAGGCTCGTACAGACTCCCGCGACAGGAACCGACAAAGAAATTGTGCTACTAGTGTCGCGTCGCGCCCGCGATATCGTAATTATCTGTACACGCCTTTATGGTTTGTTTAACTTGATTTAACTACTTTCTGCTAGGTTCCTGCTCAGAAATTGGGCAAAACGTGTCGTGAACAGAATATCGTCTTGTATGCATGCCGTACTACTGAGATAAAAAGTATCCTATGCCTTAATCCAGGTCATGGTTTACCCATGTGCCAAATTTCATCCAAATCCGTTCAGCCGTTTTAGCGTAAAAGCGTTACAAACACACAAACTCACATTCGCATTTATAATATTAGTTAGGATTAATTTTAAAGACGTGAACCGTTCGCAATTAATGAAAAAAAATAGCTGAAACAACATATAAATTAGTAGTGCCTAGTTATAGGGTAAACATTTTAAGTTGGCAGGAAGTGGGTTCTCGGCACTAAGTCTAACGATTCCACAAAAGTAGTAACTACAGAAGGTCCACCACAAAGAGAGCAGTAAAAAGTTTTAAAGTTTTAGTTAAATTATTTGAGAAGAGAGTGTAAAATTACGATGAGGAAACTTGCTGATATACATTCATCGAATGACACATGACACGCACGCAAAATTCTGTCTACGTGTAAATAGTTCATCGGGAAAGTAAAATGGGAGTCATTCGATTGTGACAAACTTCACGAATTAACTCGAAGGAGATTGAAAACAAGCGTGACGCATGTTTGTGTGACGGATGACAAACGTAGAAAGTCAAGGATTAGGAATCATGTGACTCAAAAACTGAACTCCGACACACTGCTATCAGACATAATACCTAAACAATGTAGATACTGTAACAACTACGCGATAACTAATCACATCCGAATAATTCAGACCAGGAAAATAACTACTAATATTATAAATGTGAAAGTTTTTACTACTCAATCAAGCAAAAAACTGCTGAACAGATAAATAAATTATTAGGTAACTATATGTGTTCTGGGATTGCGGATTTAGGTACGGACCTAGGTAGGTACTATTGCAGTCCTCTGTTCAAAGGCAAAAATGTATGGGCAAAAAACCCAGAGTCGATAAAAAAAACTTATGTGGTGTAAAAGGGCATTAATTGTAGATGAGGCACACAGATAGTTACAAGAACTAACAAAAAGTACAGGCTTGCATGAATTCACATTTCACTACACACATTATGTGTTATAGCCCTATATTTATTTTAAATACTACTAGCTATGTGTATTTAAAATATGTATACTAAATCTATGGCTACAGAAATGATTAATATAATATCATTGGGTTATAGCCATTTCAATGTCAAATATTGACAGTTTTAAGTTTTTATACTACGAGCAGCTTCTCACATGGACAACCGTACACCGCTTGCTTCCGCGTCACCAGTCCTGACTCTCTTTATGTTTGGGCTGCTGAGACCAAAACTACAAATGTAGTAAACAGGGAAGTTTTATAAAAATGTGGCTGTTTTTTTAGTATATTGTGGTGTCTTGCAGTGGCGAAAGCACCATATAACACGATTCCTACCGGCTTCCCTTCGGAAGTTCGCATCAACAATTCTACCGCTATTCAAAAATGGTACAGTCAATAGTGTCTACTATTACCAAAAAATATAGTTACACTACGGGTATTTAATTCACCATAACATTCAAACATCAAAAACGCCTATTTTATTAGCTTTGAATTGAAATAACAAACAAGTAAGTTTTGTTTGTGTAGTAATGCGCATTTTTGGTTCTGCTACTTGACGATAGATGGTGTTAAATTCTTTTTACTTTAGATACTGATAAGAAAGTAAGTTAAAATCGGCTTCGCTTCGGCTTCTCTAATACAAAAATTGACACTTCGCCGCTGGTGTCTTGCGACTTCCACGTGAAGGGAGTCGCGGGCAGAAGCTAGTGCTACAATATTATTTCACTATACTTAATTCCAGGACTATAACAACTGGTTTTCATGGCATAATGCATGGCAAGGTATGGCATAGTTCCTCAGAACCAATGAGCACGTCCGAATGTCTGTTCACACTTTCTTCAGATCAGGTTTTCTGCGCTTTCTTATGCAACGGAGTAGTGGAGTGGCCGTCACTCGCCAGCGCCACGCTCATTTCCGGTCGCCAATCGATAATCAGATCCATTGATGTGCACTCCGCTTAGATTGGATTTGCGACCTGTGAATATACATCTTGCTTCGACACGCACGTCTACTTCTTAGATGCGTTAGCCGCGCTCAATAATTGCAAAGTAAAAGCAAGGCAATTGCCTTACTTGGAATTAATCACGCGCCATCCAGTGACGCGGCTACACGTCACTATCACTGGCAATTCTCAGCAACAATTTGTAAACAAAATGCCTTCCCGTGTCTATACACGATATACAAATTACATTAATACTGTGAGTGTAAAGAAAAACGTCTCATTTAATGCGTAACTACTGTATTTTTAGGGTTCCGTACCAAAATGGTAAAAAGGAACCCTTATGGTGAGACTAAGTCTGTCTGTCTGTCTGTCACACCTGAATATCTCAAGAACTACTAATGCTATCAACTTGAAATTCAGAATAGTTTTAGATGACGTTTGCCCAACTATTTTGCATACAAGAAAGAAATTAAGAACAAAAGGGCAAAAAAATTTAAGTAGGGCTACTAGGGCATGTGGGGTATCATATGAAAGAACGCTGTTTGCATATTCTCAAACATTTTCTTAATTTTATTTTGGCAGCATAGTTTCCGACTTTTGACGAAAAATGTAAAAAAAAAAATACCGTTCCCCCCCCCCCCTTATCTCCGAAGTTTGCATAGATAAAAATCTGAAATTATTCTATGTGATAGAAGTGTATGTAAAGATTACAGGAAAAATAAAACGATGTCCCTAAATAGCACAATTTTTCGGAAATCATCAACATCATATATACGTACGGAACCCTCGGTTTGCGAGTCCGACTCGCTCTTGACCGGTTTTTTTATTTAAACATATTAAAATGTTTTTTGTTTTGAAATTCCTCTGACTGCTGCGACCCACGCGTACGTGCCAATGAACATGCAGCAGCTAGTGACGTAACTAAATATGTATGTTCATCTCTTTGTAACAACAGATATCGGTATAGGTCTTTCCTTTTCTTCACGCACTGTATGATTGTATGCAAGTATGTAGCTACTTTCATGGCATACGCTGTATTTGAGTGCACTAATGTTCGTGTATGAAGCGTCTATTTATAATACGTCATTGGTTTCAACCATATGATTATCCTACTTACCCTTATAATCTTCATGTCGATGTTATGGAAGAGTCGGTACCGTTTAGTTAAGTATGTTCTGATCTGTACGTGAAGTTATGGACGAAATATGTTTTTGACTGACGAGCTTCTGAACGCTGGGTTATTAATACTCATATTCATTTGTCTAATACTTATAATTATGTACCATAATAATGGTTTATAAAGATAATAAGCAGCGCGCTCTCATTCCAGAAGTCGTACAAACTTACAAATGTTTGTAATTAAGTAATCAAGCCTAAACTCTCAATAATTAAATAAAATAAGCCTGGATAATAAAAAAACAACAAGACGGTATTCTGTTCACGACACGATACGTTGTGCATAATTTCTGAGCAGTTAACCTAACAAAAAATACCTACAAGCTTGCATGGATTCACGTAGTATTTCAATCATTAGTATTACCTATGCTTCTAATAGGATTTGGATGAAATTTGCCACACAGATAGTTTATAACCTGGATTAACACATAGATTACACTTTTGTTCCCGGTAGTACGTTTCCGTGGGTTAATTTCCGACCTTCACGCGGGAAAAGCCGCTGGCGAAAACTAGTAAATAATAAATCTATGTCGATATACAATACTAATGTCAATAGACGCCGCGCCTAAACTTCCGTGCCAGTGAGCGCACGATGTTGGCAGGCGCCAGAGACACCTGCTGCCACACAGCGCGAGCGTTTAGCAAGTAGCTCACATCCATTATGTCAATATGCAATACGAATGTCGATATAAAACATTTATGTCAAGGACATAAATATTATTAAAATACATGTATTTTATTACATTTCAACATTCTGTCATTAGATTTTTGTTCACTAATAAGGATTTTAGCCGTTTCTTAAATAAGCTCACGTTCAATTCTGTGATTGACCCGATTGATTGGTATAAGGTTAAATATGACTGGCGCCATGCCAGCTATTGTTATCCCATCGACTTCAGTTTTTTAATGTCTGACATTTTTTTAAACCACTTTGGGTTGATCAGATCAGACTTGGATTCGTCGACATTTCGTTTTAAAAATCTATTTCAGATACTTCAACGTACTGTTTCCTGTTCTTTAAATAAGATTCTATTAAATTCAAGACATTAGTGTTTTTGACGTGTAAAAGTGTTTGTACAAACCTACTTACAGAAAATAAATCATTTATCATTTCTTCTAATGCCATAGACATCCAGTTTACTTAGCAAAATATTATGGTCTACATAGTCAAAGGCTTGAGTCAGGTTACAATATATTGAGCACACAGGTATTCTTTTATCAAAATTCGTATAAACATTATTTAAAATGTCGGAGATGGCCATATTGATAGTTTTAGTTTTCCGAAAGCGTTTTTGTTTCTCTGTCAAAATGATTGTGTGCATAAAATGTGTTTTTCAAATACCTTGATAGTATTGGAACAAGCGTCATGGACCTGTATGACACAACTATACAATCGTCTTCTTCAATGTCCCACTCACCTCACTGACTTCATTCACTCTTCCTTCTTCGTTAAATCTATCTCGCTGTGGTATGCGCTCCCCGAGGAAATAAGGATGACAACCAACCGATTATCATTTAAAGTTAAAGTTCGCGAGCATATTCGTAAGAAGCTGGTACTATCAGCACAACGGTAATGTTTTCCCATTGTTTGTTTGGTTTGCTTTAGTATATACATGTATTTATTTTTATATTTATGTATTATTATATTTTAAGTTGTAAGGATATACATACGTGTTAACATATTAAAGTATATGTATGTATATCTTATATTTAAATAAATATTTATTCCACAATTTTCGTTATTGCACCTACCACAGCTTGTCTCTGCATCACTCAAAGGTTGACTGGTAGAAAATGTCTATGGCATTAAGTCCGCCTCTATACATTTGGGTATTAAGTAATTAAATAAGACTCCACGGAATATTTGGCAAAAAAAAATGGTTTAACACAGTTGTTTTTAGATTAGTTGGATATGTACCGTGTGTTATGCACAGATTAAGAATATAGCTCAAATGTCCACTAATGTAGTCTGAGATCTACTCGTTGTATGTATTCATACATAATATATAAAAGCAAGTATTGATTCATCCATTCAAAAGGTTTTCAAATTCCCAATTACTTTTGGGAGTCAGCGTAGCGTCATGTATTGGGCATAGTTCCAATCTAGGCTATAACTATTTTTTCAGAAAAATTGTTCGCCAGATCAAAGAGACCATTCGTTTCACTATTTCTTTGTTTTTCCTTTTTGATTGACATTTACAATTTTGATTCTCCTGCGAATAAGTCCAAACCGATTTCAAACCACTCTCGTGGGACAAAGGTTGCAGTCCTGTAGAGTTCATCGTGTTTTCCTTTTATTACGTTTCATATCTAGAGTACAATGTTCCGAACTTGTTCGTACTATCTACTCATTTTATCACATGTCATGTTTGATGAGTGATAACATTCATTATGTATTTTATCGCCGAATTGTAATAAAGCTCAATGATGAAGGTTGTTCTGTTTATATTTTTTCAATGAACGTTTATCGCGGGTATTAATCTTCTCTGTTGTTGCTTCTGACGTACAGTATTTTACGCGAATACTCAGAATTCGTATAACTTACTGCGAATTTTATGGCGTGTGTTAATTTACTCGCTCGTAACAGCTAGATCAGTTGGTGTGTAATGACTGGGGAAGACAATCAGAAAGCTATCTAATAGATTGTTTACTTAAATGTTTACCGACATTCGACACAGACCCTTGTTGACATGGAATTAGAAACTTTGTGTTAATAAGACGGGTTAGCTAAAAGCTTTTACGAAAATGATACCAAATGCTCTGTATCTGTAATTAAATACAGGTA
This sequence comes from Tiliacea aurago, assembly GCA_948098905.1. NCBI lineage: Eukaryota > Metazoa > Arthropoda > Insecta > Lepidoptera > Noctuidae > Tiliacea > Tiliacea aurago. Next base: position 12,712,189 of record OX402590.1, read on the forward strand.
TCTCATTATTTACGTAAACAAACTGAATTTTGCAAAAGTGTAATTTTAGTGTTTTGACATAAATTGCCTTCGATAATTGATAGAATTAAACCATATTCAGCTGTTAACGATAATAACTGTAGGTAATCGCGAGCGTTCGAAACGGATGAAGCAACGTTCAAATTAGTTGATTAATTGGATCTTAGACTTATTCGCTGCTGGAGCTCGATAAGGCGCAGCCAGACTGGGCAGGCAGGCAAACAAAAGACGGCGGACACTGCGCGGTATAATCACAATAGGTTCATACCTACCTACATATAATAATATTTCCTATACTAAAAAGATCCTTACCAGGAAAACGATTCATTGTTACGCAAATATTCAAAGGACATCAATTTTACATGAATTTGTAATATTGACGTCGCCATACCTTCTTTTGCAGGGTACGGTTTCATCTATGTTGTTGACTACAATATTGACACGGACCCTCGTGCCGCAGCCATCAACTTGACAAATTGCTGGCACCAGACACTTGTCACGTGCCACGTTTATATAAACTTGAGGAAAAGTATTACAATATTATTATAGTATCGCTATACAAATGTACTATTTTGTAAAGGAAGTACGTACTAGTCTGGTTACAAAGTATGTGCACTGATTGACATCAAACGGTTTATTTCCCTCTATATATATTTTTAAATAATTCCCTTAAGAAGATTTAGGTAAACGCCTACATTAGTATTTCTTGGACCAGAGCTTACTTGGAATTGGCAGTGTAACGTATAGAATAGAATAGAATATAGGTATCTACATCAAAGGCAGGTTGGGTATCAAATAATATGTGCAAGGTCTTAAAATCAGGGACCATTTTGGTTACCCATTAAAAGGGTTTTCGATAGGGTTTTTCTAAGCGGTTAAAAAAAACCCATACGATATGGGTAACCCTTATGAACAGCTTAAATTCAATTTTGGTAACCCATTGAAAGGGTTTTCAATAAAAACCCATACGGTGTGGGTAACCCTTTTGAACGGCTTAATTTAAGCTATTCAAAATTACCCACACCTTATGGGTTTTTGATTAACTGCTTGAAAAACCCTATCGAAAACTCCTTCCATTGAAAGGGTTTTCGATAAGGTTTTTCTAAAATGGTAACCAAAATGGTCCCTGGGTAGAACAGAGATAGAATTGGTCATGCTACGCGTGCTGGGCGGATATCGAAATAACATAATATTATGATTTTTTAATGTTACTGGGCTTCAAGTAGGTATAGAACCCATTGAATGGGTTATCATGTAACCCTTTCACTGGGTTTCAAGTATAAAACCCATTCAATGAGTTATCATGTAACCCTTTCAATGGGTTTCTAGTATAAAATCCTTTCAATGGGTTACATCATGATAAAGGTAACCCATTGAATGGGTTACCCCTTCCTTAAGGCTTCACTCTTAACCGGGGTTGTACGGTCCCTGCTTAAAATAACAGGTAGATCTGCATGTTTTGCCATTTCTGGCGTACAAAATAAAATATTTTTGGTTTAGAATAAACCATAAAAGATTTGAGTCTACACAAAAAAAATAACTATGAAATTAATAACTTAAGTGAAAAAGTATTTGTTTTACAAATTTGAAGGTCAAATTGTGAAAATTGTGAAAATGTCGTAATTATAGGAATCTATTTAAATTAATTGCGGTCATTTAAAAATTCTGATAAGGTATTTGGCTATGAGATATTTTTTTTTGTTTCCGTACTTTTTAACTTACCTATCTTACACTTAAAATGTAATATAAAGTTTATGTCCCGCTCGTACTTAGCACCTTATTAGACATCGCCCCCTGAAGGTAAATTATAATAGTTTTATTGAACAAAGAAAATAAATGAGATTTTTTGCAAAACCAGTTTTCTAGAGGAGTAACACACGTAACTAAGAGAGAGCAGTGCAATCATATTGGCGTAGGTGGTGGTGTATCGCCCACGCTATCAAAAAATTCTAGTTCGGATCTATTAATAATATCAGTCTAGGTTTTACTTGCGACTTTACGAGAATATCAATTAGGTTACCATTTGCTTGAATTCAAATTCTGTGATTTTCACCTACAAACTATCACACGCCACTGAAACCCTTCTTAAGGGTTATTTCACCACTTCTAATAACGTGTTCCAGAGCATTGCAACTTGTGATGTATACTATCTTTTCCTATAATACCTTTCTAACTTGAGACGATTTTATATTTGTAAAAGATTTAAAAAAAAATTGATGACACGGTTGGCGCAGTGGTTTAGCGATAGACTGCTGCGCTGCATGTCACTGGTTCGATTCCCACACGGAACAAAAATTTGTATGACCTACAAGTAGTTGTTCCGGGTCTGGCTGTTTGTGTTTTATACGTTTGTAAACGCACACACAATACAGGAGAAATTCTTAGTAAAGGGCAACGATTTTTTTAAGAAAAGAAATAATTTCATTTAATAATATCTTCGACCTAATTCTAATAAAGCGTAAGTCAAAATTTGGCCTACCAACGGCTTAGTCCGATTTTGATCAATCTAAAGTGTTTTAAGTAATAAAACCTTAAAAATAAAAAACAGATTTGATTAGTCATATTTTCGGTAGAACATTAATTGTATGTTTCCTGAGAACTTCATAGAAACAAAACGTTTTTTGCCTCGCGTCCTGGGTTCCTAAAATGGACGCTTTGGCAGAATCATAATATGATCTGCGTACAATTCATACATCCCGCATTTCATCTGTTTGGCTGCTATTTTACATTAGACTTCAATATAGCAATTCATGATTTGTAGACCATTTTACGAAACTCTATACAAAACTGTCAAACAGATGACAGGTATTGAATTGCGGGCTACGAATTGTACCCAGATCATTATGATTCTGCCAAAGCGTCCATTTTAGGCCCCCAGAGAATAGGTGCCAATTTTGACTTACTTACGCCCTATTAGAATTAGGTCGAAGATATCTCAAACAAAAACACACAAATGTTAAAAATATACGAACATTTTCATATATTAAGCAAAATATGAAAGTAATATTCCTTATTTTATCGGGGCAGGACGTGGCAGTCAAAACTTTGCTAATCACCGTTCGAACGACCACTCGCTTAAGAATAAATTACCACAAGAAAGTTTTACGCAAAGTAATTAAGTTACCACAGTCGAGTTGGCACTTGCTAAATATATTCGTGCTGAAATCGGGCTAACGCTATAAGCTAACAACTAAAGGAGTGGTTCAAGTGCTGGGCGAAGTTACACGGAATGCATGCGGGACTAGCAGCTGTACGGTAAGTTAATCAACTATGTACACACATGACAGCAATTAACTCGTAGAAAGGAAGCAAAATATAAAACAAATTTTTAATTTTCTATTTACAGCAATGACAAGGAGGAGGAATATTTAAATAGTGATTAGAGTTGCTTCGAGAAATGGGTGTAACATATGTCCAAACTGTACCTCATCGTTTTCCGAAGATTTACTCAATAATCAAATTTTAAAAGCAAGCATAGTTATACTAAACAAGGATAATTACCCGTTTGGTGTCGGACGTTAAGAATACAACCACCCCATTTCATCCCGTGGGTGTCGTAAAAGGCGACTAAGGGACTTTCTAGAGAATGGGCAGCAGCGTTCTCTATGCATTTTAACACCATACTGAGATTGCCAACCCACCTGCCAACCATGGCGATTATGGCAACCCCCCTTTTGGGGGAGGCCTATATCCAGCAGTGGACGTCTTTCAGCTAAAATGATGATGATGATGATGTTAGTTATACAAAAATACTGCCTGCCGTTCATCATTAGGGTACCGTTTAACTATCAAATCTCAACGGAAACGATCTTGGTTGGAGCATCAGGTCATATAGACCACATACCCCTTTTTTTTTTTTTTTTTTTTGGTGGGAAATCATCAAATAACTTCTCCCGCTCTGGGCGGAGCGAGAGGGAGTGTCAGACTTTTACTGACTAAAACCCACCGTGTTCCTTCAAATGCCTGTGTGCCAGAGCCACGATATCCCTTTCGGACAGGCTCGTAACCCTGGCAGGCATTGGCCCTTTCGGACCCCGTCAATTGGTGCTGACGTCTCTTTGAGGCGCGCGTGGAACACAACGCGCCGTCGACCCGGGCCTGGTCCTTATCGGACGGCGAGCTACCCATCGCTCACCGTCCGCAAGCCCGCGCCTACGGTGTGTGAATCCCGACGCCCGGGGCGTCTCCTGCGGCGACTAAGGAGGAAGGGCGGGAACACTGCCTCACCCTCACGCGTTCCGCCTCCTTCTTCGCGAGCATTACTGTTTCGCAGAAGGAGGTGACGGCCTCCCATGCACTCTCGCTCCGAACCATGGCCTGAACCAGGGCCGGACGCGAGAGATCGTCGCCGCCGATCGCCTCCGTGAGGACACGGCGGTGCTCCGCCCAAGTAGGGCAGACCTCCACCGTATGCTCCACCGTGTCCTCCGGGCGATCCACACAGTGGTGACACCCGGGCGTTTCCTCCCGCTTTATCCTAAACAGGAACCTCCCGAAACAACCGTGTCCGGTGAGGACCTGCGTCAGGCGGAAGGTGAGGACGCCGTGGCGCCTCTCTAGCCACTCCTCAAAGAGGGGACTTACCGCCGCAATTGTGGCGTGCCCAGCACTGGGTTGCGACAATCGCACTTTCCATGTCGCCATGAGATCCTGCCGGAGCTCCGTCCGCTGTGCCGCGATTTCTTGCGGCAGCGGAGTTTCACCCCGGCGTTTCGCCTCTTCTCGCCACACCCACATGTGCGCGAGGACTTTCGCCTCCAGATCTCATGGCGGCAGTCCGGCAAGGAGGCTCGCCGCCTCACGGGAGACCGTGCGGTAACCCCGTACCAGCCTGATGGCCATGACCCTTTGGGACGCGTTCAACCGCTGGGCTGGTCGCAGCCTCAGTGAACGCGCCCACACCGGTGCCCCGTAAAGGGTCATGGACCGCACGATCCCCGCGTAGAGCCTCCGGCAGGAGGCGTTTGGACCCCCCAGATTGGGCAGGAGCCGCTTCAAGGCAGCCCCGGCCCGCTCCAGTCTGGGAGCCAAACGTCGGAAGTGCTCGACGAAGTTCCACCGGCTGTCGAGGATGAGTCCCAGGTACTTCATCGTCACCTCGACGCCGATGTGAACCCCTCCCGCCGTTATCTGGGAACCCGACAGTGGCGCGTTCCGAGGACCATAAAAACACATGGCCTCGGACTTGTGCAATGCCACTTCGAGTCCCAATTGCCGGATCCTATCGACGATTGTCGCAACCCCACGTTCCGCCAGTTCGGCCGCCGCCTGATGTGAACTCCCCTGTGCCAGGACCAGCGTGTCGTCAGCGTAGCAGACTACGCTGACGCCACTGGGGAGGTCAGCGCGCAGCACCCAGTCGTACCCGATGTCCCACAGATGCGGCCCCAGAACCGATCCCTGTGGGACACCGCACGACATCTCTCGCCGGTTCCACTCTCCTTGGTGACCGGGGTAGATGACGGCCCTGTCCGTCAAATAGGCCTCGACCACGCGACAGAGGTAGGTCGGCATCCGGTGATACCGAAGTGCCTCCCTGATTCAGCTCCAGGGCAGGGTGTTAAACGCATTGGCGATGTCAAGAGACACCGCCAAGACGACCCCACCCCGGGCCACAGCATCCCCCGTCGTGAGGGCTCGAACGCGCATCATGGCATCCACCGTAGAGCGCCCCTTGCGGAAACCAAACTGGCTCTCCGCCAAATCCGGCCCCACCCGTACCAGCCGCCCGACAAGGCGGTTTGCAATGACTCTTTCAAAGAGCTTGCCCACCTCGTCGAGCAGCACGATGGGCCGGTAAGCGGACGGAGAGTCCGCTGGGCGCCCCGGCTTCTTAATGAGGACCAGTTTCCCCGTCTTCCAACGAAGTGGGAACTGGCCCCTCTCCATGCATGCGCTTAGGAGCCCCCTTAGTCGAGGCCCGAGAGCCTCTGAGGCCAGAACCCAGGCTTTTCCAGGCAAGCCGTCGGGTCCTGGGGCGGTATTCTTGGCATTCAGCCTACGTACCGCCACTCTCAGATCTACCTCGGTCACCTCCGAAGCATCGTCGTCGTCGTCAGCGGTGTGGTCCGCATCGGGCACCGCAGGAGGCGGAGCCATGGGTGGGGGAGTATGTTCCCCTCGCGAAGGGAACAGAGCACTTACCACGTCCTCCACGAGCTGGGGCTGGAGACTCTGCGTCAGCGGGGGAGCCCATGGGCGGAGTTTATCCCGCACCATATTATAGGGGCGTCCCCACGGGTCTCCGTCGATGATCTCCAGCGACTGCTCGCGGGAGAGTCCTCTGGCCCGCTGGATCTCCTCTTGGAGGGCGTTTTTCGCCACTCTGTAACCCTCGTACAGCTCCGCCTGAATGGCTACCGTATCCGGAGGGCGGATACGGAGCCTGCGGTGCCTGGCATACCGGCGTCGCGCAGCAACGCACGCCTCGCGTAAAGCGGTCAGCTCGCGCGACCACCAGCACACCTGGCGCCGGGCACGTCCGGGCTGGACCCGGGGCATTGCCACGTCACAAATGTTGGACATGGCCTCCCGGAACCACTCCGCCTCGTCGTTGATGTCGGCAGGCCTGTCCGATGATGACACCCAGGCCTGCACGATCGAGGCTTTCAGGAGGAGCTCCCCTTCAGCGCCCACCGCGGACCACTCGGGGCCTGTCGGACTGGCGCGCTCGAGGTCGGGGCGGAGACGTCAAACCGGATGTACCGGTGATCGGAGTATGTCTCCACCCTCTCCATGACGCGCCAGTCGATGACACGCGGCGACAGAGCGGGGCTGGCAAACGAGATGTCCACCACTGATTCACCCCGCATCCGCACACACGTGGGGACAGAACCCCGGTTTAGGACGACCAGGCCTGTCTCCAGAGCCCAGTCCTCCACCATCCTGCCCCGTGTGTCCGTATACCGGGAACCCCAAGCCACGTTTTTGTTTGGCATTGAAGTCCCCGAGGACGAACACGGGGAGGGGATGGTACCCGACGACGACGACTCTCAGCTCCCGAAGGGAGTTGTGGAACTCGGCGAGAGTTCGGTTCGGGGAGAAGTATACTCCTACCACGACAATCTCCCCGAACCGTGCTGCTACGCAACCCTGTCCCCTCTTGACGGCCTCGAGGGACAGGGTACCGGCGGCGGCCGACGAAATTAGGGTCACTGAGCCGCTCAGGTCCTCCACCCAGTCATCCCTGGGCGGAACATAGTACGGCTCAGCGACCACGGCGATGTTAATCGACCACTGCGCCATGCTCTGGAGCAACAGATCCTGAGCGGCGGCGCAGTGGTTGATGTTCGCCTGGAGGAGGCGTAATGGGGCCATTTATTGGCAATCCATTTGAGTTTCCTCCCGGGCCCCCTGAGATAGCCCTGCCGCGGTGTTAGCGGCGATGACGACGGTAGAGGCAGCAACGGCGGCTGCAATGGTGGTGGCTGCGGCGGTGACGACGGTTGTTGAGGGCTTGCCCCTTCCCTTGGGTTTGGGGGGAGGAGCGCAGGCCTTACCTCCAGCCCGGTGATCGGCCGGCTTGCCAGCCGCCACACATGCAAAACAGTGCGGCGTGGCATCACAAGAGGCGGCCTTGTGACCGGGCTGACCACAGCGGAAGCAGTGGTCGCTGCGGTCCACCTCCGAGGTGCAGCATGCTCCCACGTGGTGACCCACCCGGCAGCGGAAGCACCTCAGAAGTCTGGGTTCCAGCAGTTTCACCTGCGCGGATACCCAGCCCACCCAGACCACATACCCCTACAAGTAGTTTTATAGAAATAGAAATAATGTACCAAGTAGAGGAAGTGGTCCAATATTAACTTGCACAAAACTATCTTTACACACAACCACTAACAACTATTATTAGGGTTCCGTACGTCCGATTAAGAAAACGGAATCCATATAGGATCACTTGTAGTCGGTCTGTCTGTCCGAATTTTCTCCGAATCTAATGGACTGATTAAGTTGAAATTTGGTATACCTATCAATTTCTGTGACCCAAACACGGACGTGTAACGTTAATAAATGAATTTTGAATATGGGGTTACTTTTGGAGGGCAAATTAGAAAATTAAACATAAAAGTTTTACTAACTTTACCGTGTGACACATTAAATGAAAGGGCGTACTGTTTTTTTTAAATTTTATAATAAACAGTTTTAAAGTGATTTAAGAAAATAGATGAACATTTACCATTCCGTAGCTAATGGGCCTAAAATAAAAAAAATACAGAAACTAGTTTTAGACTTATAGATTACAGGAAAATCAAATAAAATAGTAAATCTCTCAATATTGTGCGTACAAACTTACATTTGAAGTTGGTGTGTACGGAAAACCATATATATTTTTTCAAATACAATGTTAAGTTTGTTCTTGGGATAAATTCATCCTAACTACGGAACCCTTCATTGTGCGTGGTCTGACACGCACTTGGCCGGTTTTTCTTATCGTTTTATCTAAAAAGAAAGGAATGAAAAGCAAATGCATTATTGACATTCAGAGAAATTTGAGATTTTTTTTTGCTTGGGGTAGCATCCCACTCCTATGATGCTTCGAATATTGCAGACGATCATAGGCGACGGTTACCATGCAAGGGCCGCATATAAGTTTGTCACAAAAAAAAAACTACATGGATGACGGACATTACATAACTATATTGGTTCTTTCTTCCACCATAATCATGTTTACCGGCAAGTCTGAAATTAAAAAAAAATAAAACACATTTTCTGAAATCTAAAGGTTCTATTACTTTTTATATTAAAATGTTCAAACTGTAAGTGTCGTAACAAATACATAAATCTTGTATATTTTTATTTTTCCTGGGAAATACTTCGTCATGACCAGCAGTGCACCCTGAACGTGATCTGTATTGTGAATTTTCTTCAGAATGTGCTGAAATTCCGTTCCATTTGTACATTTTCTATAAAAGAAAGTAATGATGCTACGACTGCTACCATTGCTACGACCGCTACGGTTGCTACGCCAGTTACGACTGCTACGCCAACGTTTAATAGCACGATTTTAAGTTTTTTTTTTTCTCTTTATTTATTAGGGACTTGGAACCTATAACAAGTCATTTCAGCCCCATCATTTCCTTAACAAATTACTTACAAAATTTTCTTAAGACTATTAAATATAAACTTATAAATAAGCTTAGCTTTATTGCTTGCAGGGTAAGCCAGAATACATTGAAATTTACTTAAATGTAATGCATACAATTTTATTTTTTTACATAAATGTTGTCTTTTAAAATCATTGCGAATACCAGTAGTAAGGAGGTGTTGGACATCTTCTGGTGTATCACAAGCAGTACAGTTAGGTGAAAGGGATTTCTTCATTAAAAAGGTAATTTTTTTAAGTCGTACATGTCCAGATCGTATTCTAAAAGCTATTTTAAGTAATCGCCTACCCAGTTTAACATCGGTAAACCACGGTATCCGAGGAGGCTAACATTGCGTAGTTTTGTACCATATTCCTTTTTCTCGAGATCTGATGTCGATTTTAAGTTTAGGTAAACCTGTGCTAACCCTTCGGAGAATGCTTGTATTCTCCGAAGGGTTAGGCACAGTTGTACCTAAACTTATGAGGTTATGTTATATTATGATTTTAAGTTTAATTATTGAATTTGTATAAAACAATTTATTGCGCGTACTGACTAACATAAAAATAACATCAGCCAACTGTGGTCCGATAGTTTGGTCCGTAGACTGCCGGCATTCTTATTGCGACTTGATATTTTGCATCTATCGATAAAGATTCTGTTAGTCACTACTAAAGTTTACATGTTTACCCAATGATATTATATTAAACAGATTTGTTACACACTCACAAAATAACCGAAAAAAGTGTGTCGCGCAGCAGTGGCAGCACACTCCCACTTTTCATTCATTTTACATTTCACTACAAGTAAAATACGACGGATAATATAGGACGTTTTCGAGTCTTTACAATTGCGTGCTCACAACCAAACAAATCTGTTTAATATAATGTCATTGTGTTTGCCCCATTAGTTTGACTAAAAAGCATTTAATACACATTGATAGCAATATTATCCAACTAAAATTAAGTAAGCACTTTTCATTATCCTTATAAGTTACAATATACTTAATCATGAAAGTATTAATTTATCGTACATTTTTCTCTTTTTTTCCCTATTTTTTGTTTCGTTGGAAGTCGCAAATGGAAAGCTTTGCATCTGGTAATGTGCATAAATATGTTTTTCCTTACAACTGTATAATGCTGTTTGATTTTACATGTATCGACATACATAAATAGGTTATTAACCATACTTTCTATCAAAGCTTAAAATAAGGACTGATACGTACTAAAAGACTTGTAGTAAAGCAAATCTATTAATATTTTCTGCGCTTTGCATTTTTAGTTCCAAGTAGGTAAGTACTGATAAAGAAAACAGTAGTAGCGATATCCTACAACAATGAAGCATTAAAGTCAATATCCATAAATCAATAATGTGATAGAATTGTAAACAGAAGTTAGTGATTAAAGAGGTTTGAGATCACCTGTCGCGTACACGATCAACAGGAAGCCACCCGGGCGAGGCTCGCAGGAGCGGAGAGGACGCCAGTCGCCGCCCAGCCGCCCTTCGCGACGCACGTCACCCCGCGAGGCAGCCGCCCTGCACCACCGACCGTGTACTCGACTCACTTACGCCTCATCACGTATCCAAATACAGTTATTCCATTTTTAAACATCACAAAACAACAAACATTTCTCCCGAAATAGAGCCTTTTGAACGTTCGTCGCAAATTAAGTTCGAATATCGGAAAAAGAACTGAGATCGTTCGAAGTTTACAGAGTGCCAACGGATAGCGAAGGATTCTCCGCGCCCTCATCATGTATTTCGCTTGAGGCCAGGTAAGTTTAAGTAACATTAAGTGCCAACTTATATTTTCACAAGTAGTTTTGTTCAGTAAACAATATTGTTAACTTTGCTTTATACGTATGAACTAGTTAAAATATTTGTTTACATAATGTCTTATTTACTAGATATAACAGATGTATATATGTGTTTATCCGGTAAATTACGTTTTGTTCAAACATATCATGCATAATATTGCATTAATTATGCATTTTAAAATCATTTAATAATTTTTCTTTTTAAAGATAATAATAATATGATTATAAATAATATAAATTATTTGCCAACCAGCGTATTACATACAAATGAATGAAATTGAAAGCGCATACTACGTAACAACACACTTTATAAACATCATTCGTATAAAAATAAACAAGACTTACATTCTGTTCATTTACAAATAAAACATTCTCTTGGTGAAGACATTTTCTTGTTTGTACTTCACAAGTTTTCCGATGAAATTGTATAAAATACTTGTTTATATTGTATTACTTTCATGACAAACAGTGGGAAGCTGGACGTGCTCTGTATCTCTGATTTTCTCGGTTCGGATGCCAAAATGTGAAGGCCGCGGCCCCTTAATTGCAGCTTTGCATTCGTTCCGCTCAGGGATGTGATTGGACATTTTAATTTGTAGTTATCAGTCACCGCAAATTAACACCATAGGCCAACACTATGTAGTCAAGCATATTATAAGTTTGGATGAATATATCGTAGATAAAAATGCTTGGCTTAATGCTGGTCCTGCTCCACAACCACTTGGGCTCACTTGTTAAAATTTTTATATTTGGAAGAGATGCTTCCCTTTTTTTTGTCCTGACATTACAATCTTATCGTTTATTTTTATAGTACCTAATCAAGTTTTAATTGTTGAATAATAAGGTAATAATAATTTTCCTTTTGCTAGTAAAATTGTATAAATCTTTGAAATGCATTTATTATAGCTATAGTTTTGTATAGTTAAAGAATTTTTTCAATTTTGTAAATGTGAGTACCATGGAGCCGTTTATTATGTTATGATGTATGTTGACTTAAAAAAGTTTGGCAGTTAAGAGTATGTCATGCTCACTTAAATGTCTGGCTGATGGTGGCGCGTGTGTTGGATCAATCGGTTCCCTTCAAAATGGTTGAGCTGGATGATGCTGATCCACGCGTCATGTTCGTGAACGGGCGCCGTCAGTTGAGACTGGTCATCTCCTATCTGCCAGGGCTTATTTGTAATTTTTAAATCTTATATTTTGAGTTTCTTGCCTGTTCTTCTCCATAGAGATCTACGTTTTGGAATGGGCAAATAGCTTCAACTTTCTGACTAACTGACCGACTCTTTGAAAATTCAAAAGTGCCTGTAATTGGTTTAATTGAAATAAATGCTTTGAGTTTGAGTCACGCCATATAGGTAACTCTTCATTTATACAAATATGAATGGTAAAGTAGTTTACAATGTAAATTACATGCGAGAGAGAACGTTTGTTTCAATTATCCTTTCTGAATGTGAAGGTTTGCTGCGTCGCTACAAACACACCGAACAATTAAGGTTTCTGTGAACCTCATTTTAAAGTTGTTGCAAAAAATCGTCGATGAAATGAACGTAGAGATCATCTAATTAAAACGGCACGACACTCCACTGCTTGTTGCTTACACATTTCAAATGTTTGTATAGAAATTTTAGTGGAGGGGCGTGCTGTTTTAAATTCCACGATCTCTACATAGCAACGCTCTTTTTTAATTATTCGTCCGCCGTTTCCATCGTTGACTATTCCCATTTATGAAACACGTCGGATCGGCGGGATGACTGTCGGAAAATTCGTAATTTCAGTGCCGGACTCTCAAACTGTATACGCGCAAAAAATTGCAATTTGAGACTATTCAAATTACAATGGACGGGAAAGCTTTGATTCAGAATATAATTTACATATTTCTTCGACCTAATTAGCTGTAATAATTTTGGTGAAATCTCTCTAATCTTTTGATCTGGAAATTAATAAAAAATAATAAAATTATGTTTATTTATCTCCACAAATTACATCTTATACTAGTTATACATATAGTTGACAGGTATTTTGAAAATATTTTGTGATTTGTGGGAGATCTGGAGTCTAAACTAAGCGTAGGCCTGTATTTTAGAACTCCAGGACCGCCATTTTATCACATAGTAAAAAAGGTTGTCAACGTGCTACAATTGCGAGTGACTGATGGTGTGTGTGTGTGTGTGACAGTTTGTGGGGGTGTGTGTGAGTGTGTGTGTGGGGGTGTGTGTGAGTGTGTGTGTGTGTGGAGGTGTGTGTAATTAGTTTATACCCCGCGGATGTTCTCGTCGTATGGCTGAGTTTAGTATATACTCGATACTTCACTAACATACATGTTGAGGTTTAACCGAATAACTATACCTTGAGGCTAGAAGTATATTCACCACAGATGTTTGGGATGGCTTAGCAAAATACCAACTTGCCGCGCTTGACTCGGTGGAACGCAGAGCTAAGAGGCTCATTGGCGACGTAAAACTGGTGGATGCCAATCTTCACAGCTTGGCCCATCGCCACAAGGTTGCCTGCTTGTCGGTCTTCTACAGATTGTACTTCGGTGAGTGTGCCCAAGAACTCCACGACCTCATTCCACCGGCCCCCTTCTATTATCGGACATCTAGACACACTGCAGGTTACCATCCCTTCCTTGTTGCTATTCCACCAATTCGCACTAAGCGTTTCCAAATGACTTTTATAATGCGCACAGCAAAAGAGTGGAACTGTCTACCTGCGTCTGTATTTCCGAACGCACACAACCCTAATCTCTTCAAAGTTAGAGTAAACAGGCATCTTCTGGGTAAGCTCACTCCATCGTCGACTTTGTCTCTGTCACCTCTGCCCTAGATAAAGGGCAAGAGCAAACCCATCCTAAAAAAAAAAAAAAGATTTTACAGAAATAGTTGGAATCGTTTTTACAGATATTTCTTGACGAGGACATTGTAAAAAAAAAACACTAGTACAAAAATATTGCCAATAGCTGTATCTCAACAACTAGCGCTTTAAGAGAAAAATTTGCAACAGCAACAAAAAAACAACAGCCATAAAATTTCATGCCACAAAAAAAAAAGTCTAATTTTATTGCCTTGTGAATAATACCAGCTCATATCAATTCCAGTGCAGGGCAAAGGCCTCTTCTCCTATGGAGAAGGCATGAGCATGTATAACCATGCTTGCTAAGGTCGGATTGGTGATTTCAAACTTATCCATACTTATCTATATCTCTTATCTTATCTATACATATAATAAAACCGTAGCGAAGTCAAATTGTACATTGAATATTTTTGAAAAAAAGTAATTGCAACGAGGTCTGGGATCGATTCCAATGCCAAAAATATATTATTTAGAATTTTTGTCTGTTTGTCAGAATGTATGTTACAGCATCACGCAAATTCTACTGAACAGATTCTGTTAAAATTTTGCAGAGATATTCCCTATATGCCTGGTCAATTGATAACTATATATTATCATGCTATTTGCTATGAGGAATGAGCAGTATTGAATTATGTTTGTGTTCCTCTATGAATGCATGTTCCAGCATCACGCAAATTCTACCAAATAGATTCTATTTAAATAAGTCTGGTCAGTCGGTTCCATAAGTCTGGTCAGTCGGTGGACTATATATTATCAGCTATTTGCTATGGGGGATGAGCAATATTGCATTATGTTTGTATTCCTCTATAGTTTACAGTAAATTTTAACAAGACGAGCCAAACGGTTAGAACATTGCAGATACAGTTACAGATTTAATCATCACGCTATATCTTTATGGGCTAAGCTTTTAATCATCATGACATACACAAGGTGAAGTTTTGAGATGGGGCAGTTAGGGTACCTTAACCGTTGTAGCTACATGAAATCGGTCTTAGAAGACTATCCTTAACTTTTTGATCTGCAGACAGAGATTTTGAAAAAATATACAGTCAGCCAAAAAAAGATAAATTATTAATAAAAAAAGATTGGTGCCAATAGATCCTGTTTTATATGAGGATCAAAAAACTCTATTGATCAACTAGGTTTGAATACTAGATGAGTCAGAAATCGCAAAATCCTTTTCCCATACATATCGTGGGATATGACTCCAACTTACTTTTTAGGGTTCCGTACCTCAAAAGGAAAAAAAACAGAACTCTTAATTACCTCACTTCGTTGTCCGCCCGTCCCTCCGACTGTCTGTCTGTCAGTCAAGACCCATTTTCTCAGGAACGCGTGGAGGTATCAAGTTTAAATTAATTTCAAATACGGTAGGTCTACGGTTTACCGAGCTTAAAAAAACCAAACTTCTAAGTAAACGCATTAATAAATACTGCCATTTATGCGACATATTTTGATACTCGCAAATTAATTGGAACTGGTACTTCCCGTTGACCTAGAATCATAAAGTTCGGCAAAAAGCAAAGTCTCACAGCGCAAGTAAAGGAAAAAGTCTGAAAATCGTTAATTGGTAGTTTTATCACATCATCATCATTTCAGCCGAAAGACATCCACTGTTGGACATAGGCCTCCCCCAAGCATCGCCATTTCGAGTGTTTCTGTGCTTCCCGAATCCAGCGGATTCCTGCGGCCTTCCAGCAATACGTCTTCCGGGTTCGCGGTCGCCACTCCGGAAACTTTCGGCCCTATCGGTCTTATGTTCTGCATAATCTACTGCTATCCTATTTTAGCTATAGTCGTTCGTCAGGAATAATCTGTAAGAATGCATCAGTCAGTGTATCAGTTTTGTGACATTAGATAGTATATACAGGAACGCAGGCGTTCATTAATTCACTGAAAGTAAAAAACTTCGCAAGCAATGGGAAATTGCTACTGAAAACTGCGGAATCGACCTCGGGACTAACTGCTTCTCACACGGGCAACTGTACGTCGCTTGGTCACGCGTCACCAGTCCTGAGACTCAGTATATTTTGGCTGCTGAGACCATAATTACAACCGTAATATACATGGAAGTTTTATTATAAAGAGTTAATGCGGGAAATAAAGTGAATTGTGCTATAGGTACTGCGATTGTGACCCACCAGTCGATGCCCAAAAAGGCAAGGCTGGCTTTTCACAATGGTGTGCTGGTACCCACGCTTATGTTTATAGAAGTGTATGTTGGGTGTGGCAAAAGAAGTATGAAAGTAGAATCAATGTTGTGCAAATGTGTTCCTTGCGAAGCATGTGTGGCGTGACTATGAATGATAGGCTGAAAAATTATGTTATAAGGCAACGGTGCAGTTTAAAAGAAGATGTAGTGACAACATTTTAAAAGATTATGCTTAGATGGTTTGGTCATGTTGAAAGGATTAATGAAAGGCGACTAACAAAAGGTATTTACAAGGCAGATGGAAACGCTGTGGGACGCCCTAGAATGACATAATATAGTGATTGAACTTAATTGGTGATGTTCTTCAAAAAGGACAGGTGCGCAGTACTCGGAACAGGCGTGCGTATATGACCAGGATGTATTATATGAACGTAAACGAAGCAAAAGGAGTATGTAAGTAGCGTAGCAGGTGGCGTTCAGTAGTTACCGCCTACCCTCATGGGAAGTAAACGTGAGTTTACGTATGTATTTATATTTTATAAAAATAACATAGCATTACGTCTGTATTACCCAAAGGGTTAGGCAGAGGTGTACCTACCTATGGTACACCCACATTTAAAGTTAGTTATGTTTAGTTCCCATGGAATACGGGGCGAGCCTATTGCCACTAACCGGGCACAAATTCAGACTTCGGACTTTAAATGAGAAATTCCAGACGGAAAACCCAATATCACTTTGCCTGACCCGGGAATTGAAACCAGGACCTCATTCCCAACAGTAGCGCTTGCGACCAATAGACCAACGAGGCAGTTTTGTACCTATAAAAATGTGTTATTTTTGTATATTGTGGTGTCTTACGCCTTCCACGCTAACGAAGTTGCGGGCAGAAGCTAGTTTTTAATAATATAATATTATAAATGGCTACTAATTTTACCTTAAATTTGTTTGTAAGTTTGTATGTAGGGGGTAATATCGGAAAAATATTATTTTGGATGGCACAATTCACGAGGGCAAAAAAATATGTTAGAATGCTAGCCAAAAACGAAGTAAACGCAGGCGGGCGATGCAACGCGACGCAGTGGGTCGGGGGAGCAAGAAATTTCACGCGGACGAAGTCGCGGGCAGAACCTAGTATCAAATATAAGTCCAGGTTTCCTCACAATGTTTTCCTTCACCGATGTACGTAATGTCTAAAATAAACTTATATTTACTCTGCTTTAGAATTTGCTCTGATGAAAACTACCCGGTACCTACTACCTACACACATCAATCAGCATGCCGTGACACGCGTGACACGGGTTTAACAGATTTTGGAAACTTGGACACAGAATTGGTCTGATTGAAATTTCCTGGAACTGAGATTACATAGGTAGCTGCTGGAGCTGGTGTCGGTATAACTGAATTGATTGGAAGGACAGTTCTAAGTATCGATAGTTACCCGGTTCACGGTATGCTTGATGTACAAAGAGATTTCTGAATTCTGAGTTTTTTATGAATCAGATGACTGTGGCGCTGGTCTGGTCTCTGTGCTATTTCCTCTGCAGGCTACAAAATTCATTTGTATTTTGTTCTGTTAAGGCTTTCTTTTTGTGTTTGGGTGGGAAATTATCAAATAACTTTTACCGCTCTTGGCAGAGCGGGAGGGCGTGTCAGCCTTTTGCTGACTAAAACCCACCCGTGTTCCTGCAGCTGCCTGTGTGCCAGGGCCACGGTATCCCTTTCTGATAAACCCGCAACCCTGGCAGGCATCGGCTCTAATGGACCGCATCAGTTTGTGCTGACATCTCTTTGAGGCGCACGTGGAACACAACGCGCCGTTCTGTTCATGCTACGGTGTAAAGTTCAGTTCCAAGAAATTTGGTTTTCGTTTCAAACACAGGTTTCAAGTCTGAATATTTTTATTTGTTTTGTATTATACTCACACATGGCATATAAGATAGAACAGAACCTAATATGACATTCCAGACATTCGTGGCGTGGTTACAACAATTTATTGAGGCATCTTCAAAAGGGGTTACAACATACCACAGACTTTTAATGTACTTCGGCTGAAGTTTTCAGTTCTTTTTAGAGATAATGAAGTCTTGTAACTCCATTATTGTCTCCGAGCTAAACTATAAGAAATGTGCGAGACTTTGTTGACAAGAATTACTCGATATTTTCATAGGACGTCGACAATCTTTATGTCATGGCCGAAGAATTATTATATCGGACTTGATTTTTTTGTCAGATAAGTAGAGATGTGTCGCCGCGGATTTGCAAGTTCTTCTTTTAAGGTCGATGGTACTTTTTAAATTAGTTAGACCCAGTAGGCGGCCACGTTAATAGCAGCTTCAATGGCATTCATTAGATCTTCAAAAGAACAGGTGTATGGACCCGGTTTTTTTCAAGTTGAGTTTACAGCAGCCTACCTGGGTAGGCAACCGATTGAGTGTTTTCGATCTAAGTAATATCGATGGCAGCAAAGTAGAAGAAGACATCTACAAAATCGTAATTTCGCAGGAGAGCACATTCAATATTTTTATAGTGGCCATTTTAAGAGTTATGGATCGATTTACATTAAACTTTCTATGATGCATTAAAAGAACCTTCTTTATTCAAAATCAAAATATTTTATTTCACATAAACCTACATGGGCACTTATGAAACGTCAGAAGCTAGGTGCACGGTTCCTATTGGTCGTTTCCTATGCAGAAGAGCTGGCAAGAAAATCCACGGTTACTCTTTTAAAAATAATGGCTTTTACAATGTTTTCAAGTTACAGTGTTAAAAGTTCATTAAGCCTACAACATTCGACTCACATTAACAAAACATTACAAAAAAACGATATAAAATATTATTAAAATGATAAAGTTTAGAACCTTGTTTAAATTAAAATTTGAGGTATGTGTAGGTAAAGTCAAAGAAAAAAAAAAAGATTTTGTCAAGGAACTATCAAAAAAAAAACTTGGGAGCAGTTAATAGACATTTACATATTTTTGCCGTTAATGAGGTACCAGGGAAGCCACATGTGCAGAAGGAATTAATGCCAAACTTCCTTGTCTTCAACGTAGTCGTTAATCTTATAATAGGCTTTGTTGATAAGGACACGTTTGATGTGGGTTTTGAATTTTCCATTGCTGTGTTCTGTAACAGACTTTGGCAACTTGTTATTAAAGCGTTATAACAAGTTGTTAGAAGAAATGACTTGCTTGTTTTAGTTAATCTAAATTTGGTTATCACAATTTCATGTAATTTACTACGTGTATTTTTATTGAATGCGTAATATGTTTTATTGCTATAACGTTGTTTTACTGAAATAATGTATTTATAGACTCTGAAAAAACTTCGACGTAGAAGATCCGTTTATACGTTGTGATAAAAACGCGCCCATTCCATCTAAAATATCTAATAAACTAAAATAATAATCTCCAGTAATACTTTAAAGGATATTTAAAAAAATCTAAGCAACATTCAAACAGTATTTCCTTTTTTTTTATCAAATTTTGTAGATGTCTTTATTTACTTTGCATTTAACATTGTACACATATCATTAAATGATCCATGTATCAAAACTTCATCTATGTCTTTCAGTTAAGGTTTTTGCCAAAAACGTAAGAAAATTTGAATTTCGTGAATTTCCCCCTTAAACTCATTTATTTAGTTCCCAAACTACCCTAAAGATCTATTTTTAAATAAAAATGCATTGTATTACTATGTTTTATTTTTTATTTATTCACAATGTCTTTCTTAAAGAAAATAACTATAAAATTATATATAAAACTAGCTGACCCGTGCCCACTTCGTTGGGCGGTAAACATTTTACCGTCTTTAAATTTTTTTATGGCCTTATGTTATGAAACTCACAAAATAATAACGTGGCTTTCAATGGGTAAAAGATTTTTCAAAATCGGTTCAGTAGATCCAGAGATTACCCCTACAACCTCACAAACTATAAAATATTTAATATAAGTAGATGAAGCAACGGTTTAGTAATATCCTTAAAAAAAATTACTCGCATTCCGTTTGCTCACTATAGGCAAGCGACTTGCGACACTGCACATTTACCGCTGAGTCGGTGACGGTCGGTGATTCTTCAATTTTGCCAGCGTGAGGGGTCAAAAGATATTTTTAGGGTTCCGTACCCAAAGGGTAAAACGGGAACCCTATTACTAAGGCTCCGCCGTTTGTCCGTCTGTCACCAGGCTGTATCTCATGAACCGTGATAGTTAGACAGTTGAAATTTTCACAGATGATGTATTTCTGTTGCCGGTATAACAACTAATACTAAAAAACAGAATAAAAAAATATTTAAAAAAATCACGTTTGTTGTATGAGAATACAACAAACGTGATTTTTTTGCTCGCTTTTGCTAGATATTGATAACGGCAACAGGTAGACGCTTGAAATATTCACAGAATATAAAGTTATATATTCACTTTAAAAATAAATAATTAAATTAAAATAAACCAAATATTTAAGGGGGGCTCCCATACAACATACGTGATTTTTTTGCCATTTTTATAGATAATAATAATCCATTTATTTCAGGCTACGCAGGCCCATAGATAAATACCTTAACCTAAACATACATATTTTTAACCAAATTAAACTATAACTAAACACACGTTGTCGGCGTCGTGTATCGCTGCGTGGTGTCGCGTAACCGTCCTCGGAAACGTCAATATACGACACCTTTCGGCCAAAAGTCCTCCTTCAAGCAGGTCTGTAGATGGTTGGTTTTGGATTCGTACCACAAATGACTTGACTTGAGTTATGGTACGGAACCCTTCGTGGGCGAGTCCAACTCGCACTTGGCCGGTTTTTTATTATTTAAATTAGCCAACGGAATTAAAACATCAAAATTACCTTCAATAAAGTTTCCTGAGAATCGGATTATTTTGACTCCCTGCCGTGCTTCCCCAAAACCAGCAATAAAAATACCATCCTGAAACACCTGGAACTCAAATGAGAATAGTTCTGCCGCTGCCATGAGTTCACAGGTGGTTCCGTAGGTGCCATTACAAGACATTTCAGCAACGTATTTACGCTTTGAACCATAATCAGCTCCTGACCGCTCCTGGGTGAAAGGTTGAAACCTTTTTGGGTGGTAAATTATCTAATAACTTCTCCCGCTCTGGCCAGAGCGGGGAGGCCGTGTCAGACTGTTACTGACTAAAACCCACCCGTGTTCCTTCAAATGCCTGTGTGCCAGGGCCACGATATCCCTTTCGGACAGGCTCGTAACCATGGCAGGCATTAGCCCTTTCGGACCCCGTAAATTGGTGCTGACATCTCTTTGAGGCGCGCGTGGAACACAACGCGCCGTCGACCCGGGCCTGGTCCTTATCGGACGGCGAGCTACCCATCGCTCACCGTCCGCAAGCCCGCGCCCACGGTGGCCGGGAATCGGCCTGCGATTCCCGACGCCCGGGGCGTCTCCTGCGGTGACTAAGGGCGTGAGGGGGTGAACCCTGCCTCACCCTCACGCGTTCCGCCTTCTCCTTCGCATGCATTACTGCTTTGCAGAAGGAGGTGACGGCCTCCCGTGCACTCTCGCTCCGAACCATGGCCTGAACCAGGGTCAGATGCGAGAGATCGCCGCCGCCGATCGCCTCCGTGTGGACATGGCGGTGCTCCGCCCAAGCAGGGCAGACCTCAACCGTATGCTCCACCGTGTCCTCCGGGCGATCCACACAGTGGTGACACCCGGGCGTTTCCTCCCGCTTTATTCTGAATAGGAACCTCCCGAAACAACCGTGTCCGGTGAGGACGTGCGTCAGGCGGAAGGTGAGGAAGCCGTGGCGCCTCTCTAGCCACTCCTCATAGAGGGGACTTATCGCCACAATTGTGGCATGCAAATTCTTTGCCAAATAGTAAATATCCCTGGCGATGGCGCATGCTTATTTTCATCTCTCACCTATTTGGTGAACAGTAACGTGGCCATGTCATTGTCTTCTCAAATTCGAGACAGCATTGTGCGCCACGTGTCTAAAAACTGGGAAATATTCCAACCTTTCAACCAGGATCGGTCAGGAGGAGCTGTTTATGGTTCAAAGCGTGAATACGTCGCTGAAATGTCTTGTAATGGCACCTACGGAGCCACCTGTGAACTCATGGCAGCGGGAGAACTGTTCCTATTTGAGTTCCAGGTGTTTCAAGATGGTATTTTTATTGCTGGTTTTGGGGACGCACAACAGGGAGTAAAAATAATCTGATTCTCAGAAAATTTCAATGAAGGTCATTTTGATGCGTGTCAGACTTTTACTGACTAAAACCCACCCGTGTTCCTTCAAATGCCTGTGTGCCAGGGCCACGATATCCCTTTCGGACAGGCTCATAATCCTGGCAGGCATTGGCCCTTTCGGACCCCGTCAGTTGGTGCTGACATCCATTTAAAATGGGAATAGTTCTCCCGCCTTTTTCCAACCCTTACAACACCAGCCTAAACCAAAGATACTAAGCAATAAAATTAAAATACGAACGTAGGTATTCAAGGACACTTTTTCTAGTAAGAACGACTAATTCCAAAAACTATTATACTCGTAGTAATACCATAGTGTGAAATACCTACACAATAAGTAATTCGCAAAGAAATAGAAATAACAAAATTCCAACCCCGTAATAGGTAAAAACACATTTATTATCCTCCAATTTAAAATTAGGAAGCGAAACAAACCAAAACGAAAACCAAACAACGACGATGAAAAATATTTCAAAGCAAATTAGTAGTAAGTAATAACGAAATATCGCAGAACAGAAATTTCGGTAACTATAGCTTGAACGTGTATCGCTTAGGTTTGTATTCTGTGATTGATACATGACTTCGTTTTTTGATACGATCGGCTTGCAAGCCGCGATTAAGGTTAAACATTGTGAAGTTTTCCCCTTGGCATTCTCGACTTTAATGCTATAATTGCAACGTTCAAATTACCTGAATACCAATTATAACCTCATTTCATTATATTTTAGCAGACGCCTGCATACTGAAAAATACTGGCCACCTAGAACTGGCATAAAAACTTTAGAACGTTATCACGCCTGCACTGAAACATACTGGCCACCTAGAAAAAAAACTAAATATAAACCTCAAGAAACTTCCAAAAATTCTTATTTCAATGTAAAATATGCATTAACGCGTTGTCGTAAAATTCAATTTAGATCTTTATCGGCCTCTGAATTCTAATTTAAATGTAAAGTATGCAATAACTCGTTGCCGTAAGATTCAATTTGGATCTTAACTGCATTTGGTACATTTTTCATACAAACATTAAAAACCCTTATTTTCACCCTTAAGCACCGAATTTCGTAAAATCCTTTTTTAGTGAGCACCTAGAAGTCGAAAGGAACAATCAGGCCAACATTCATGTCTCTAACTTTAAAAACATAGGAGTTTCATACAAACTTTGACACCCCTTTTCAACCGCTTAAGGTGCGAATTTATAAAATCCTTTCTTAGTGCGCGCCTGCACCCCATAGAGAGTGCTTGTGCCAAATTTTAGACCTCACGGCCCAGTAGTTTCCGAGATTTCGTGATGAGTGGTCAGTGAGTGGACTTCTCTTTTATATATATAGATAACTATAAAACTTTATTAGGTACACTAGATGCTTACTATCAAAATAGACTCTCCTACATGTCAAATTCGCAATTTCATTTATTTCCTTTTGTACGCCTTTTTCGGCCATATTTAAAAGTAACTTATTCCTTGAGGCACTCATTTTTAAAAATAACTGATGGCCATAATATTTTAAGGATTAATAATGCGTTATTTCATGTCAATTCCACTTTTAAGCACGAAAACCCGGTACACACTAGAATGTGACAAGTGACTGATTGATGTCTTTGTTGACGTTTCAATCATCTGTCAATGCTCCGTAATAAAGGCGGGCATAAAGGCGGGCTAATTCAAATGTCCGTTATTACTGCGATGTTTTTTAAATCGATTGTACATGTCTTCATTTACGTGCCAGATTTTCTTCATTATTTTGAAATTTGACATTATTTTAATGCAGACTGTAGATAGGGTTGATAAAAGCAAATTTTTGTAAATAAAGAATTTTCGCAAAAATGTAGATGTATCTACTGCTGCCATCGATATTAGTTTCTACAATTCAACTAATAATCTATCGAAATGTGCTGTATTTTACGTTGCTATCCGGTAAGCGTGAACAGTTATTTGATAACCTTTGGTACGGAGTCCTACCTAGCGTTGCCGGAGGGAAATATTGCAAAGTATTCCCATCGTATCATTCGCGGAAATATACGGAAGTATTGAGTAATATTCGGAATTATTCGCCGAGAAGAATAATTAAGGCTAGTGCAGACTGGCACGATATCGCGGGTGCGATGTGACACTAGTAGCACAATTTCTATGTCACTGCCTGTCGCGCCCGCGATATCGCGCGAGTCTGTACGAGCTTTTACAAGGAAAATATCTAGCTAAGTACATGTTCGGTCACGCATAGAGTAGTCTCGGGGCGGTGTGCCACTGCCAGTTATTCCATTCATAAAACTGAGTACCCTAAGTACCTATATCTAATACCTACGATTTGAAAACTTCCGAATATTTCTTTCATCTACTTAGATAAGTACTCAAGTAATAAGTTTTTGTATGCAGTTTAGGTGTGAAAGAGTTATTTTGCGAGAATACCTACTCTGTACAGACGCCAAGCACATCAAGCTACTACAATCTGTCAGATTTATTTAATAGATTTTCAACTTTATCTCTACAGTATAAGGTTCAAGGTTGATTGCGAAAAATTTACAGTTTCGGGTAGCTTGACTTGCTGGCGTCTCGTTTGTACCTACATTTGTTTCCTGTAGGTACTTATGTGTAAGCTTATTGTAACTTTATGGTAAAACATCGTCGTAATAATGTACATAGCTACTACTACTTACTTACCTACCTAATTACGAGTACGTGTATTTTCCCGTTGTAAACCAAAAACATTTTTACGTAATAAACTAAGCTTGTATCTCTTTAAAACATCCGCACAAAATCGGCGCTTTTTATAGTCAACTCAACCATATAAAAATAAAATAATAAGTACCTATCTAGTCACAAGTAGATAACTAGGTACTTAAGCGGAAATATTCCCGTCCGCATAGTACCTACTAGGCATCGAATAATACTTTTTAGGGTTCCGTAGCCAATTGGCAAAAAACGGAACCCTTATGGATTCGTCATGTCTGTCTGTCTGTCCGTTCGTATGTCACAGCCACTGTTTTCCGAAACTATAAGAACTATATTGTTGAAACTTGGTAAATAGATGTATTCTGTGAACCGCATTAAGATTTTCAAACAAAAATAGAAAAAATACAATACATTATGGGGGTTCCCCATACTTAGAACTGAAACTCAATTTTTTTTTTCATCAAACTCATTCGTGTGGTGTATCTGTGGATAGGTCTTCAAAAATGATATTGAGGTTACTAATTTATTTTTCTTCTAAACTGAACAGTTTGCGCGAGAGACACTTCCAAAGTGGTTAAATGTGTGCCCCCCCCCTTGTAACTTCTAAAATAATAGAATGATAAAACTAAAAAAAATATATGATGTACATTACCATGTAAACTTCCACCGAAAATTGGTTTGAACGAGATCTAGTAAGAAATTTCTTTTAATACGTCATAAATCGTAAACCGCAATTTACCTTTCATTCAATCAATTCAAATATAAAAAACCATGTCTCTAAATAGCACAGTTTTTTCAGAAATCATCAACATCATTATGTACGGAACGCTCGGTGCGTCCGACTCGCTCTTGACCGTTTTTTTTGTTGATTTTATGAATGAAGGGCAGCGGGCCGATACGTGCAAGCGAGCAGTAGCGACAACTACAGCTTTTACCCGCTAGAGGGCCTAATGCCAGTGACATATTACTTCTACTACACGTTCATTCATAAAACTGAGTATAATACGATTTGAAAACTTCCGAATATTTCTTTTCATCTACTTAGATATGTACCTACTTAAGTAATAAGTTTTTGTATGCAGTTTAGGTGTGAACGGGATAGAGAGGTAAAACATATGTAGTTATTAAGATGAGTTTATAAAATAGTTTAAGTACTTATATTATATTAGGTATCTACCTACCTACTAAAAAGTAGATAATTCTAATCGTTATAATATTATTTAAAGTGCTTCTATATTATGTACCTACATAATTGAACTATTAATTTCGGTTAAACACTATTCTACAAACAAAGTTTTTTTTTGTAATACGTCCTCGTAAAAAAGTACCCTATCTACTTAGGTAAGTACGTACTTACCTAATTATTTAATTACATTTAGAAGTAAACTAAACTTGTACTTAACATCCGCACAAAATCGACACATTCTTTATACTCAACCAAACAAAAATAAAATAATAAGTAGTCACAAGTAGATAACTACTTACGCGCAAATATTCCCGCATAGTAGGTATAGGTACGTAGGCATCGAATAATACTTCGTTGATTTCATAAATGAACGGCTGCGGGCCGATACGTTTAGGCGAGCAGTAGCGTCGCCGAGCGTACAGCTATTCGTCGCTAGATGGCGTTAATGCCAATGACTTCATATTACTACGCCTTGTTCATAAAACCGAGTATAATACGATTTGAAAACTTCCGAATATTACTTTTCATCTACTTAGATATGTACTTACGTAATAAGTTTTTGTATGCGATTTAGGTGCGAAAACGTTAT
Organism: Tiliacea aurago; assembly: GCA_948098905.1. Classification (NCBI taxonomy): domain Eukaryota; kingdom Metazoa; phylum Arthropoda; class Insecta; order Lepidoptera; family Noctuidae; genus Tiliacea; species Tiliacea aurago. Next base: position 12,738,781 of record OX402590.1, read on the forward strand.
TTTGCGAGAATACTATGTACCTACATAGAGAGGTAAATACATAGGAAGGTAAAGGTACTAAGATGAGTTATATTAGTTATATTTTATTATTACCAAGGTACTACTGAGGTACCTAATAAAACGGTAACTATTATGTTAAGTATTTCAATTATTTCTGTAGGGATTTATTAGAACATTTAGAATGATTGATTTCGATTGAACACTACATTCTACAAACTTTTTGGTAAAACATCGTCCGTAATATTTCCATTTTTTTGTCCATTTGGTAGGTACACACGGCTACACATCAAGCTATATATTTCCAGTATAAGCTGATGTCGCATTGTATAGGATTTTCGTACAGTGCGAGATCAGCGTAAACTGGAAATGTATAGCTTCATGTGTAGCCGTGTGTACATCGTAAAGCTAAAACATTTTTACAAAGTAAACTAAGCCAACAACCGCACAAAATCGACACATTCTATAATCAAGGTCCATACAAAAATAAAATAATAAGTACCTAGTCACAAGTAGATAACTACTTATGCGCAAATATTCCCGCGTAGTAGGTACATAGGCATCGAATAATACTTTGTTGATTTATTGAATGAACGTCAGCGGGGATCACGTGCCATTGCCACGTGCAGGCGAGCGCTGGCGTCACCGAGCGACTAACGAGGGAAGTTCTTCATTTACAGTTCTATACCTTCCCGCCAGATGGTGTTGATTCAAAGCACGGCGTAATATCTGATATTCGGAGAGTCTGGTCAACGTCCCTACGCATACATTCGTAACTGATTTAATAGTGATAAATTATAATAATACGATTTAATACATTCAGTTTGATAATTCATTCAGAGAGAAAATCGCTCGTGGGCAGGCACCATTACTCTGCATTCTTGCTGGGGTAGCATTCCTTCCAATCGTAGTATTCTTTTTGAATATTTCCGAATTATTGCGTATAATTCCGAAGTTTTGCAACGCTAGTCCTACCGGATATTTTCATCTCTCGTAATCAAATTGTCTGCTTCCTTATGAGATTTTGACGAATTCAAGCTTCGTCGGTTTCTGTTTTGTGTTCTTGGCGCGTAGGCGAACTTTCTGCGAGTGAGTTAGAATTCGAACACATATTACTACGTCAAGAAAAATACCTAATTTAAATACATTTTGGACTCGCGTAGATAAAACGAGCTTGTGTTATGTTTTCTTCGCATATTTAATGTGGATTTTATCCGCGGTTCGCTCGCGTGGTTTTGTTTTCTTGCAAAACGTACCCAAGGCACTCTAAATACATGCATGAGATCTACGTTACAAATAATATAATGAAAATGAACTCCAAAACATTGTAGAGACAACAAAGTTGTCGTAAACCTTGATTACCGCACGTATTCTATATCATAGCTATCAAAATGTACTCACTTTTATGAGTAAACATAGTAAGTAAATTATGCGAAAAACATAAAATATTCTCTCTTACGAAGAAGTCCGTATATTGAGGCCATACAGCTTGATGGCGCGCTTCTCCCGGTCTGCCCCGACTTTCGGTATCTCGGTGCACTCGTACAAAGCGATGGCGAAGTAGATCGGACGGTTAAGCACAGAATTAACACTGGAAGGATGAAATGGCGGCAGGTCACGGGAACGATCTGCGACTTCCACATTCCCCTTAAACTTAAGGGGGAGATATATAAAACAATGGTTAGACATGCTGTCTTGTATGAGAATGTTGGGCCATAAAAGGGATGAATGAAAGGCAATTGCATGTAGCTGAGATGAGAATGCTAAGAGAAACACATTCACACCGAATGACAATGCCGATAAATTGGGATAAGGGCAGGAGAATGATGATGATGACGAAGAAGTCCGGATCTTTACATATTATAAAACAAAGTCCCCCGCTGCGTCTGCGTCTGTCTATCTGTCTGAACGCGATAAGCTCAAAAACTACTGAACGCATTTTCAAACGGTTTTCACCAAATGGACGTGATTCATGAGGAAGGTTTAGGTGTATAATTCATTAGGTTTTGTGTAAATTGGCTGAAATATGACGATTATTGTTACATCATATCATTTAAATGAATACTTTAAAATAGTATATCACAAATTAAAAATTACTCATAACAAAATAATGATGACAGATAAACGGTTTAGGTGTATAATTCATTAAAGTTTTGTGTAAATTGGCTGAAATATGACGATTATTGTTACATCACATCATTTAAATGAATACTTAAAAGATATCACAAATTAAAAATTACTCGTAACAAAATAATTATGACAGAAAAATGGCTGAACAGATTTCGGCGAAATTTAGCACACAGATAGTCAATAACCTTTTTTTTTTTTGGGTGGGAAATTATCAAATAACTTCGTGCGGCGTCGGGCGTGTCAGACTTTTACTGACTAAAACCCACCCGTGTTCCTTCATTTGCCTGTGTGCCAGGGCCACGATATCCCTTTCGGACAAACTCGCAACCCTGGCAGGCATTGGTCCTGACGGACCCCGTCAGTTGGTGCTGACATCTCTTTGAGGCGCGCGTGGAACACAACGCGCCGTCGACCCGGGCCTGGTCCTTATCGGACGACGACCTACCCATCGCTCTCCGTCCGCAAGCCCGCGCCTAAGATAGTTAACCGAACACATATGATAAATGTATCCTAGTAGTACATTTTTGTTGGATAATTAATGACCTTCTCGCGGGCGAAGCCGCGGGCTAAAGCTAGTGAAGTATAAATGAAGAAAGCTTTTCTAGGCGAGCGTTCCTGAGCGTCGACCGATCGTCACTTAGGGTAAAATTAAATATGAAGTTAGAGCCTAAAAATAAAAGCGCTTAAATATTCAACAAAATACAGGTTTTAAAAGAAATCCAGTTTAGATGACATTTAAAGTATGGAAACCGATTAAAAAAGAGGCAGAGGAGATGGACGTCGCAATTTACATGAAAGTTTATTTGCCAAGTCTGCGTCGGACGCGGAGTAGAGGCTTTAATTAAACGAGCCGCAGGAAGACCAGCTGACTCAAGCGATTATTTTGTAATTTATTTTATTAATATATTTGTATTCAGTTGTGCCGAAACTGTCTCCGCAATTTCGTGGAGTCTGTTTTTGGTTTTTGTTGTGAAACCGGAGGTGGTGTGGCGTCAGCGTCAGCATTCTAATCCCAATTCATCAATCTTCTGCTTATAATGGATTGTTATATGAGTACTGAGATCTAGTTGATGATGACGGAAGACCAGGCGGTATGGTCGAAAGACTATAGCCTGCCCTTTGGACAAAAAAAAAAAAAATAGTTGATGATGATAGCCATTCACACAACACCAAAAATCAAAATATTTTATTTCACATCACTACATGGGCACAAAAAGTAGAAGAAGACATCTACAAAATCGCAATTTCGCTGGAGAGCACATTCAATATTTTTATAGTGGTCATTTTAAGAGTTATGGATCGATTTCATTAAACTTTCTATGATGCATTAAAATAACCTTCTTTATTCAAAATCAAAATATTTTATTTCACATAAACCTACATGGGCACTTATGAAACGTCCGAAGCTAGGTGCACGGTTCCAATCGGTCGTTTCCTATGGAGAAGAGCCGGCAAGAAACTCCACGGTTACTCTTTTAAAAATAATGGGCTTTTACAATGTTTTCAAGTTACAGTGTTAATAGGTATGGGAGGACAGTGTAGGCCCGTCAACAAGTACCTAGTACTTAACGAAATAGAAAATGGTTTACAAAGCTATAGCCTATTAAGCCTACAACGTTCTCACATTCACAAATTAAAAAAGAATCTGTAAAAAACTATAAAAATAAAGACTTATTTAACCCAAAAACTTCGTTTGAGGTTAGTTAAAACCATATTGTGGCAGCTTATCGACTATCTGTAGTGTCATAAAAGTATATACTCTTTTTTTTTTTTTGGGGTGGGAAATCATCAAATAACTTCTCCCGCTCTGGGCGGAGCGGGAGGGAGTGTCAGACTTTTACTGACTCAAACCCACCGTGTTCCTTCAAATGCCTGTGTGCCAGGGCCACGATATCCCTTTCGGACAGACTCGTAACCCTGGCAGGCATTGGGCCTTTCGGACCCCATCAATTGGTGCTGACGTCTCTTATCGGACGGCGAGCTACCCATCGCTCACCGTCCGCAAGCCCGCGCCTACGGTGGCCGGGAATCGGCCTGTGAATCCCGACGCCCAGGGCTTCTCCTGCGGCGACTAAGAGCGGAAGGGCGGGAACACTGCCTCACCCTCACGCGTTCCGCCTCCTCCTTCGCGTGCATTACTGTTTCGCAGAAGGAGGTGACGGCCTCGCATGCACTCTCGCTCCGAACCATGGCCTGAACAGGGCCGGACGCGAGAGATCGCCGCCACCGATCACCTCCGTGAGGACACGGCGGTGCTCCGCCCAAGCAGGGCAGATTTCCACCTTGTCCTCCGGGCGATCCACACAGTGGTGACACCCCGGCGTTTCCTCCCGCTTAATCCTGAATGGGAACCTCCCAAAACAACCGTGTCCGGTGAGGACCTGCGTCAGGCGGAAGGTGATGACGCCGTGGCGCCTCTCTAGCCACTCGTTGATTTCCCAGATTAGCATTGAAATTGTGTTTGATACTATAACGTCGCACCACCCTTGCTTTTCGTTCGGTATGTTGAGGCTTTTGATACTGTAGTGGCATCAACATCGCCAAATGTGAACTACGCGTCACACTGACGTCACGCAAAATCCTGCATCGCGCAAGCAGAGTTTACCGCCGCAACTACCATATATACAACATCCCGACATCAACCGTCGGGCAGTTGCCCACCAGACAACACCCGTCTGGTCGGAGGATACTCCCTTTTCTATAGAGGATGAGTGAACATTACATCCAACACAAAAACGGTTTTCATATTACCAACTATATCGATCATTTGTTGATGGAGTGTGTTAAGAACAAGAATGAAAGGGAATCAATGATCAGAGAATTTAACATTTTGGACGTTGGGCTAATTAATAATATTTTAGCAAACCCTAGATTTGTTGTGAGGCCTGGTGAAGATGATGCCTAGTCAGTGATTCAATGATAGTATATATCATTATAGTAGTAGTTACATTCATTAAAGTTAAATAGGTGATAAGGTACGATGGGGTTGGCATATCCGTATGGATAAAACCCCCTTTATAAAGAAAAAAAAAACTATATCCATGAAAGTTGGACAAGTATAGATTTGGCTCCTTCATCAGGAGCTAGATCTGTATCTACTTGTCCGTTCTCGATACATGAAACGATTTCGAAGTTTTCATATGTCTTTCCGATTGCCACTCGTCGAGAGTCTCTATACAAAGGTTGTACGAGGTATTGATTAAACGGCCTTTGTTTCCGGGACCTTAATTTTCTGACTGTTGTGTCCCAATTTTTCGGAATAAGAGTATTGTTTTTCGTTGTGCAAATAATGTAGGCATTCCGCGTACTCGTTAATTCATTTATGTTGTTAACACACCGTATTGTTTTTGTTTTTGGTCAGTAGGTTCTTAAGGAACACAGGGTGAATTTTTGAGATGAGACTTATTACTTATACAGCATGTATGTATACGCTGTGGCGAAAATTAAGGGTGTGGTATCGATAGACCATTAAATTGAAAAACTTTCTTCCGGGGACCAACATCGTAATCATGAAAAAAATATCAGTCGTCCCATACATTTGGTCGAGGAGGTATTGAAGTTTTGAATGGAACGACAGATTCCTCGATTGGCCTCGCCGTATCGTCGTCAATTTCCGTTAATTAAGTTTCGTCGCCAGTGCAGCCATCGTTTGCTGAGCCCGCGTAACCCTCAGCCCGTCCCCGCAGCTCTCCCATGCAGCGCCGCGCGAGTCCCTCGGCCTGTCCCGCTGCCAGTGTCCACAGCCCTGGCGAAACCCTAACAAAAGGATTTCGCTGGCGTCACTGCGAGTGTCCCAGGCGCTCAAAGTACGAAGCCTATGCCAAAAAAGGCACCGAATAGGGCTCATGATGAGTGTTTCGTGACAGTGCAAAAGAGGGAGTGCCGATCGCGAACAAACAAGAACTGCTGCGGAAAAGCTCCTAAGGACCCTGAAATGAGCTTGCGTGCCGCTAAACCGAACACATCGGTGTACATCTCCCGCCTACACTACACAAATAAGGCGGAGGATATCGTGGAGTACGTGCGCCAGAAGACGAGGTACACGCCGAGGGTGCAGTTACTGGAGTCGCACCGCAACGTCAACTTCAAGGCGTTCGTGTTGCGAGTACCGAATTGTTTTCTGTCCGTCGTCATGGAAGAAGACTTTTGGCGGGAGGGTGTGGTGTTCCGTCGCTTCCGCTGACAAGTACCACAGGACAGCACAAGGACAAGCTAGTGAAGTGAAGAGCAACTAATATAGTTCTATATTTAACTAGCTTTCGCCCGCAGCTTCGCCCGCGTGGATGTCGAAAAAAAAACAGCTTCTCTATCTGCAGTATTCCCCCAAAACATTATACCATATCTTAGTTGGAACCAACGTAAGCGTGGTAAGCAGATAGGAGTGCAGTTTGATTTACAACTTTACGGAGGATATAGATAGCGTATAAATACCAACTTCGTTTTGTACATACTTGTTCAATATACGTGTCCTCCGTTTCATTTGTTTATTTTTTCTACTGTTATTGTTCTTAAATAATAATTGATGTATACCAACTTTTGAGTTATTCAAGGTACGCAGTAAAATTCGCGCGTAACATTAGGTAATTTAAATCTAATGCATTTGGTTTTTTTTTTTATTTAGAACCAAATTATTTACCGTAAACCAATCTTGGACCTGAAGAATAGAATTTTTCACGTCGTCAAGGTTTAGTGACCGTCGGTCTATTTTAAAGATCAATGACGTGTCAGCTGCAAATAACACCATCTCCGGTTGATTTTGAAGCAATTGGGGTAAATCGTTAATGTAAACTAAAAAGAGGAATGGACCCAATATCGAACCTTGAGGAACGCCCAATCCATTCTAACCTTTCTATCTTTCAGGTGTGATCTAAGTAAATCAAGAGCTGTATTCCTAATCACATAGTGTTTTAGTTTCAGCAGAAGTGTCTCATGGTTAACGCAATCGAAAGCCTTAGAGAGGTCACAAAAAATCCAATGGCATCTTGTGCTTCCTCCCAGGCGTTAGAAATGTTCTTTATTAGGGTGACACCGGCGTCAGTGGTAGAACGACCTTTAGTGAAACCGTACTGTTGTTCATGAAAGATGGAATTTTTATTGAAGTGACGTAACATTTGATTGAGCACAACATTTCAAACACCTTACTGAGAACTGGCAGAATTGACACAGGCCTATAATATTTTTGGGTTCTTTACTATCTCCGGATTTGAACAAAGGAACTACTTTACTGTGTTTCATGAGATCCGGAATGACTCCTTGGTCCACACTGGTGTTAAATATGAAAGCTAAATAGGGCGCAATGGTTTCGATGACAGATCTACAGACTTTTACAGACATTTCCCATAGATCTTCTGTTGATTTAATTTTAAGATCTTTGAAAGTTTTTATAACAGCCTGGGGGTTTGTATGCTGAAACCTGAATTCCAAGGGGCATACCTTTACATTCTTTCTAAGTAAGGCAGCAGAAAGCGCGGTAGAGGAACTTAAAGTTTCAGTAGTTTTCAGAGGAATAAGTTTTCAAATTCGTAAGCTATTTGTACCTCTGAAGTGTTGGGCCCATGTGCAGTCTCTAAATTAAATTCAGTATTACGCTGTTTTTTCCTACCTAATTCATTATTTATTATTTGCCAGGTAGTTTTTATTTTATCATCAGCTGATTTTATTTTATTGCTAATATAAAGAGCTTTAGCTATATTGCACACACTTTTAAAAGTTTTAGAATATTTTGCAACATATTGATGAAAGCTTGTATTATTCATATTTATGTTGCTATAGGCCATAAAGTTCAAAAAGATTTTCCCTGCTTTAACGAATACCTGGAGTCGCCAAATCACTTAATACGAACTTTGAGTAAATACTTTTAGTCTTCAGTGGTAAAGTGTCATTAAATTGCGTGTTTAATAGTGAAAAGAACTCTGCGTAGAACTCATGGGTCACAAATGTTATTAAATTAACTTAGAATTTATTAGATTAACTAATTAATAAAAATAAATCCATCACCGGATGCAGTTGAGCATTTGCAATTTAATGGTGTACTTATAATTATAACTGTTAACGAAAGTATAAACTGGAATAAAAAAGGCTTTCAAAATAATTAAGAGTTGTCTTGGAAGATTTTTTTGAAGTATTAAATTATGTTTTGAGTTCCATCACCTTATGCAAAAAAGACTTGAAAATTTCATACTGTTTTTGTTTTGGAAAAAATATTTACGGTTTAAGAGATACACTGCTTTAAAAACCACATTTTTGACCATTTATAGAAATCTCCACCTTAAAAAGTAGTTTAAAAAAAAAAAACCGGTCAAGCACCGAGGGTTCCGTACGTATATATATGATATTGATGATTTCTGAAAAACTGTGCAATAAAAAAAACAAAACTGAAAAATAAAACGATGTCTCTAAATATAGAGACATCGTTTTATTTTTCCCTTAATCAATACATAAACTTCTATCACATAGAATAATTTCAGATTTTTATCTATGCAAACTTCGGAGATAAGGGGGGGGACGGTATTCTTTTTACATTTTACTATGCTGCCAAAAAAAGAAAAAAATGTTTGAGAATGTGCAAATAGTGTCCTTTCATACGATACCCCGCATGCACTTCAAATATTTAAGACCCCCTTTCAGTCCCTTTTGCAAAAAAGGGTCATTTTCGTCGAAACGTCATCTAAAACTATTCTAAAATATCCAGGTGTGACAGACTGACAGACAGACAGACACACTTAGTCTCACCATAAGGTTTTTTTTTTTTTTTTTTTTTTAAACCAAAAATTTCACACTTTATAATTTACTTAGGTTAGTATTTGTGCCAAGTTTCAGGTTTATTAACTCAAGGAATAACATTTATTCCCCTTTTTCACCCCATAAAGGTCGAATTTCGAAAAATCCTTTCTTAGCGGATGCCTGCCTATAGTTTCCAACCATAAGCCAAAATATTTTTTAACCCTTCGGAGGTGGAATTATCAAAAACGCTGAGACACGTATAAATTAATTTTCAATCGTCAGCCTATACATTAAATTTGAAGATCCTAACTTCAAAACTGACGGACTTTCATATAAACTTCCATCCCTTATTTCACCCTCTTAAGGGTGGAATTTCGAAAAACCCTTTCTTAGTGGATACCTACTCTTTACAAAGAACACACCCTCCAAATTTCATGTCTCTAGGACCAGCGGTTTAGGCTGTGCGTTGATATATCAGTCAGTCAGTCAGTCAGGACTTTGAATTTTATATTATTTAATAATACGAGTTTTTGTTGTAAACTTTATATTACCTACGTTAGTTTGTAAGGATATGTCTATGGGCCATTGTAGCCTGAAATAAATGTTTTATGTTTTTATTATTATTATAACGACACTTTAAAATAAAAAACTATTTTTTTTTTTTATCTGTCGGTTTTTCCGACTTATCTCCGAAACGGCTGTACCGATGGTTTTGACGGGACTTTCACTAGCTGGCTGACTTTCAGATAGCTGATGTTTTATGGAGTTACTTAGGCTACTTTTATTTTAGCGAAGCCGCGTGCAGGAGCTATTTTCTAAATATACCTAACACTGAATTAATGCCTAATGAAGTCAAGTGAAATCAGAATCAAGCAATTCAGAGCTTGTAAGAGGTTTCATTGTTAACAATGTTCTCGGCGAGCCCTTTGCCAGTCGCTATCACCAAGGCGCTCAGATCCGCTCAGTGTTATGTTTTCAAAGTACACCTCCGTTTTGTTCCACGAAATAATTAATTCTATTGTTCGAACCATGTTTCTGAGAATGACACAATTTTGTTACCTGTACGGAATGAAGTCCTCTCACATGAAATTATATATAACAAATGGGGAATAATAGGATGATGATACTTTAGGATGTGCCGTACGACAGGAAAACAGCCCGAGGGATTTGAATAACAGGGATTCGTTGTATAATAAATATTCGTTTTATAGATAATTTGTGAGCTATTCTCAAAAACTGCCGAAGATGTATGCGTTTTAAAGTCTACGAGTATTGTAGACAAAGACAGCACTGCTGAGATCTGCTGCAGGCTTAGCACGAGGACCGTAGAGAAGCGTTTTGTCGACGGAAGAATAGACAAAAATGACGTTTCTGTGTAGACAACAGAAAGTTTTCTACTGACCTTAGCACGGCGATTACAAAAACAAATGTGAAGAGACTTGTCTTCTCTACCCTAGACGACTGTCTACAACGTCGAGCACGACGTACAATTTTTCTCCGATTTTGACAGTTTGGCATACAAAACTTTCTTCGGAAATAGTCTACATAAAAAATTACCTAGACAAAGATTTGTTAGTTGTTTTTTTTATGGCGAGTAATTTTCGGTGGTGATTTTTTACTTTTATCATGTTGGGTTCAAATCGCGCTTTTTACTTAAGTTTTTATATAGAAAAACTTCAGCGAAAATGGGAAAGAAATTCTATTAAAGAGCTTGCTTTGCTTGTTTGGGAGCCTTTGATCTCCCGGGAAGTGAGTTCCTGTAGAATTTTAAAATAAGCAAGGAGATGGTGCAATGTTTATGCGAGGAACTCGGCCAGGACCTGTCGCCCAAAACTTCTAAATAATATATTATTGGTTCTTAGTAACAATAAAATAAGAACAACAAAAGTTCCTAAAATTTTCACTATGTTGTCCCTTAACTTTGATTTATTAAATACATTCATAGGGAATATAAAACATCTGAATAAGAGCCAAAATCATCTCTTTGAACACTGACTACATCTCACACACTCAGTTTTAGATGGAGCATAGCTATACTAATAAAAACAATAAATAACAATGTAAGTACCTAGTAAAAACATAAAGGCTCCCGTAGATAGGCGCGAAGCGGCGGCGATACTAACTTCTTGCGTGACGCCATTCAAAATTGTATAATTGTGGCACTCTATTTAATAATGGCTGTAAATTATACGCAATACACACAAATGAGTTTTAAAACTTATTTCGTGGCTTTAATTTGTATGCGCCACAGCCATAAATCAATATGTATAGGTACCATCAAATAGACCATTTTCGTTTTGTTATTGAAGAAAGCTTCGTTAAAAACACTTTGCTTCATATATTTGTTTGAGAACGAAACGCAAAAATACGGTAAAATTGGGTAGTCATTACACACCACTAGCGAATACGTCGTTGCTATGGACAAGTCACTGTCTACGAAGAAATGCGAGTCTACGGGTCGCGCCGTGCTCGGAAAGAAGAGATTTCGAGAAGTGTAGACAAACGATTTCTATTCTACAGTAGAGTAGAGATAGAAAACGCCATGCTAAGCCTGCTGAAATTACAACACAGGAACGCCATAGTAACTTTGCGTCGTTTAATAAACTCTTAATATATTTGTTTAAAATAATTACGTGCTTCTTTAAGTACCTACTTCGTTTCATGATAGTGTAAAAGAGTCTGTATCGATAACTTATTAAATCTCAAATTGAAATGTTTTGCTGAAGTTTTGAGTCGTGGGTTATAACCATGTAAAACCGGAATAGATACCTACTTCAATAATAAAAATACATTTGGGCACAGGGCAGGTCTACTGTCATTCCTTGAATACAATTCATAGGAATAATACTGTGGATTATTATTGACTATTCAGTAAAATGGAACCCACTATAATTACTTGACACTCATCTGCCACTATAAAACGTGCGCGATCATAACGGACTTATAGCATTAATTAAAATCACGCATAGATAATACTGCTTCAGAACTTGATTCCAGTCTTTGTATTACGCGTTTAGTTATGAATTAAAATGTTTTAATGCGTTATTTAAATTCATTACTGAAAACCGCGGTACCGCTTTTGACATGCGCAAATTATTTCAGTCATACTATCAAATCATCAATGCCTATAGTTGTTCACTGTTGGACAGATCTCACCAAACTGGACTGCAATATTGGAGTTACGTCCTTCCAATCATAGTCAGAACCTGATTTCAACAGACCATCGATTGTAATTGATTTGTGGTGGTTGGTTGGTAGCGTTACAGTTACCTCAACGGCACCATTCAAACTCAAAATCAAAGATATTTATTTCAACTAAACCATTTACAGGCACTTTTGAATTGTCAAGAAGTAGGTCAGTTACAAAATTATATGAAGCTAGTTGCCCATTCCAAATAGTAGGTTCCTATGGAGAAGAACGGGCAAGAAACTCCACGGACACTCTTTTAAATTAAAAGATTGAAATAATAAACAAGAAAAAAAAAAGTATACAATAAATAAATAATATTTAATAAGTTTATTTATTTTCCCTCACAATGGTTTTGTAGCACTTAACAGTTTTGAAATATAAAAATGTATATTGTGAGAGCTAGTGCCTGTACCTAGGTTTTAGAAAAAACCTGTATTACAGGTCACCAGCTAGAAAGTTAAGAAAGACGAAGAAATATCACTCAAGAAGTGAATATCGATAAGAATCACAATCACGAGTTTTATTTTCGAAAATAATATACTGCAGTATAATAATAAAAATCACAATTTAATTAAAATACTTTTGACGGACCGTCGCATTATAAAATGTGAGGTGTACATTTTTTATTAAAAAAAACTCATTTTAACGAAATTAAAGCGACCGAGCTGAGAGTGGCCCTGGGGAGACAACGCAGCCATCTGGGGACTCCGCCTTAATTTGTTCATTAACCCTTAAACAGGAGGCGACCCGTTTGCAAAATTCAAACTTTTAGCTATAGTTAGTACGACTTTCTCAGCTTACGGAATGAGTTTTGATGTCAAAGCCTTTCTGTGATGTTTAGTATTTTGCCTTAACTAGCCGAGTAGACTTAAATGACACGTCAATAATATTTTAAAAACTAGATAAAGTCGGCGTCTATCTGACTACTCTGAGAAGAAAGATCGAAACAAACTCAAAGGTCACAGTCTCTTTTAGAGTCCAGACATAATCTTGATCAGATCATGTGAAGGCCATGTAGATTGGTGTCTGTGTGGTTCTTTCCTCAAAATACCATTACGGTATTTTGAGGAAAGAACCAGACAGATTGGACCTGACGAGTCAGGGCACGCATTTGTCAGTAATCGTGCAGCTCTACTCAAAAGATATGGACCTCAACGATGCAACGACAATACAAAGAAAGGACATTTGGGTAGGCCGCATTAGTGACTCAAACTGCCAGACCATGATTAAAACTAACTGAGAATAAAATAAAATTGAAACAATGATCCTCATAGTCTTCACATTCTCAACAATTAAAATATTATAATACTTTACAAGTAAATATTGATGTCATTGTAATATTAAAATTAAATAAAATTTTCACATTAAATATTCTAATACATAGTTATGTTAGTAAAGGCTCGTACAGATTCGCGCGAAAGCTAGTTTCAAATAAACCTATTACAGGCACTTTTGAATTGTCAAGGGGTCGGTCAGTCAGAGAGATGAAGCTAGTGTTGTGTGTTATGGATAGATCATAAACTTAGTCTACTTGATCTAGTCAAGTAGACTAAGTCAATCAATGCCAATGTCAGTAGGCAATCAATGCCTATTTTAAGAATGAAAGCTTAAAATTCATGCTCAGTACTTACCTTTATACATTTTCTTCGGTTCACTAGTTCTAATTGCAAATTGCAATATGACACTGGATACCAAAAGAGTTTGAATTTGAATAACCAAGTAGGTATAGTAGGTACATCTAGATTGATACCCTTCGATTTTTTGCCAAAAATACTTGAGAATTTCTTTCAAACTTATCTATCTTGAGCAGTAATGGGTTTGCTGTTAGAGAAGCAATAAATTTTTGCTTAAGTTGATTCATTTATAATTCAAATACTTGAGTCTAACTTTTTAATGAAAGTATCCGAGTAGCAAACGATGAGAATGACATATTAAATTACAAGATTATTGATTTTATTTAACTCGTCGATCCTTCTTGCAAGTTTTTTAAAATAAATACTACTCAGTGGAAGATATACGACATGTATGTTATAAACATTGAATATTTGTACTGCGGATGGTTTTGCGACTATGTTAATAACAAAATTATGAGATAAAGTGGTAGGTATATAATAGAGTTACAATCCAATTCAGTGCAGGACGGAAGCCTCACCGTTCGTCGTAATAGCTTGGTACGTTTAAACAAAGCCCTGCCTAATCAAACCCCAGTAGGCTATATTGTAGCGCGCGCTGGCCGGGCTGCCGGACCGTCGGGCTGCCCGGGTCACCTCCTAATATTGTAGGTAGGTACTGAGCAGACGGGATTATGGCGGAGCATCAGATTCCCAGCTTAATGGATTTGCTGCTAGTTGCGCCCCGCAAATAAACCCCGGACCTCCTTGTTTACTGACACAAGTGCCAGCGTTTATAATTGTTTACACAACGTTTTTCAGTTCTCTAATTACATTTTAAATTTTTGAGTTATTGCGTGGAAGGATCTCTAACCCGGGTGTGTTAAGGCTTCTAAATACTGGTGCGATTTGTAGCGCGACGCGACACCGGTAGAACAATTTCTATGAATAATTCAAGGAAATTGTTCTACCGGTGTCGCGCCAGTATGTAGTAGCCTTTAAGGATGTGTGTTTGAACGTGCCGGATAATTACGTGTCGCGGTGACGGAGACCGCGGTTACTGGCGGTGCCTCGCTGCCGGGACCAAACTGCTGGGTAAAGGCTTCTACAGACCGGCGTGATACGCGACGCGACACTAAGACCCCGCGTGTCGCGCGACGAGCGGTGCCTTTGTGTCACGTCGCGAGCCGCGCCGGTATGTAGAAGCCTTAAAGCACCTTTGACGCGCGCCTTGCATACACTTAACGAAATCGCGGTAAGGGTGGATTTATTTACCTGTTCTCTGAATGAGTTCACAAAAGTTACTTTACGTGTGATAAGCTGTAATGGAAATTGTCAGTCGAAGCTAGGACTGCACGTCAGAAGTGAAAACTAAGTAACTTGTGAATTGTATCGAAGCTGTCGGTGACGATGACGCGAGTTCCATGATTTTTTTATCACCCAAAAAGTACTTAACGCGCCTAAAGAAGTTTTCACTTCAAAATATTGTTTAAAACGATGTTACCGATTTGGGGTAATGTATGCTAGTTGTGTTGAGTTAAGTTAAAATTAAATAAATAAAATTAATTTGGCAAAAGATTTAGCAACGGAATGTATGAACGTGGGTAGGTATTTGAATAATAATAATATAGGAGAAAATTCCTAAGCAAGCTTGATATGAAGGAAAAATCTCGTTTTTTAGAAGAATTTGTTCTTTGCTTGCAAAAATAAGATGATTGGTACATTTTGATACAAGTGGAGAATGTTTGTTGCAATCGAGACGGAATTAACACCCGAGCCGGTAGGCGAGGTGGTTTTTGAGCCGAGAACTGCAATAATATTGTCCACGTGTATCAAACGACGTTTTTCAATACACTTTTGAAGAAATAAAATAAAATAACGAAAAATATATTTGTCATGAATTATTAGGAAACTATGATTTAATTTTCTTTTTGTTTCCGTGCTTTGCTTTCGCCAGGTTGAAGGAGAAGCAAAGGTATAAAGCCGATAAACAGCCTAATATGAAAAATAGAAAATTCCAATATTTATGAGTTTAGAACACAAGTAAATGTTAATTTGTTCATAAACGTTTTATTTTTATTGTAATAATCATGGTATTCTATTTATAAACATTATTTCAATATTCCACAAATATTAACGTCATTAAGACGCATCTTTGGCGAGATTAAAAAAAGAATCACCTCTGAATAGAGAGGACCGTCTCTGACGCGAGACGGTGTGAATAGAAGCATTGAACCAATTTGGACTAAGTATAGGTATAAGTTATCTGTGGCAATTTTTACTCCCGCACACGTGTTAGAAAATAAAAAATGTGTGAAATACATTGCATTCTGAACCTAATCGTAGTGCGATATGAACCAGTTTTCGAGGAAGTGTATTGAAAAAATATTTTCACAAGATAAAAAGTTATTCTTGTGTATAGATTTTCTATAGTATTTACTGGGAATTGCATTTCTTATAGAGCTCGCATCGATACCCTGAGATATTCTCATCCTCAGTAATCTGTAGCAGTGTATGCTGAATATACCTACATGGCGTCTCCGAAAGCACGTCATTAAATTTCCTCCTCGGCAACTCTCATCGTACTACTTGGACTAAAAGAAAGAAAGAATAAAGTTTACGTAAGTTGACTATGCTTTCATCTAACTGCCACCGGCCACCATGCCAATATCCTCGCTCCACCTACCCTACGGGTGACTTACCTTACGTTTGCCGATTCGACTCCACTCAAGAACACGTCTAACTACCCCAACGGTCATCGGTCGGGTCCGAAAAATATTAAATAAATAATACTCGAGAATGACGGGGTAAAAATAATTCTCAATAAAAAATCTTATAGCGTCTATAAAATGTAACAAAGGACATCCTTTTGAGAAAAATCTCTGCGAGCATAAAATGTTTATGGCTTGAATTTATTACATGAAAATATTGCAGCCTTTATAAACCTGTCTTTAATTTTTAATAGCTATCAGATTCGTGTAATTTTATAAATCCTTATAGGTAGATACTAAGGCTAACCTAACCTACTATTTCAGTGTGAAATATATATAAAATTGATCTGTGTGGTGCCGGACGTAAAGAATGGCACCATTAAATTTCTTCCCGTGGGTGTCGTAAAAGGCGACTAAGGGACTTACTAGAGAATGGGCAGCAGCGGTCTCTATGCATTTTAACACCATACTGTGATCGCCAACCCGCCTGCCAAGCGTGGCGATTATGGCAAACTCCTCCCACCACCCCCCCCCCCCATCTAGGCAGGCCTATGACCAGCAGTGGACGTCTTTCGGCTGAACTGAAAATTTATTTTGAATAGGTATTCTCATAGTTAATTTTTGACCACTGCTTTCATATATCTACCATAATATTAAACCATTATGTTGCTACCTTGTTAAAGTTCATGCAAACGTTAAAGCTGTCAATTTTGTGAACATTGTTAGTGTTTACTTAATATTAATAAAAAGGAAGCGATGGACGTTTGAGTTTGACATCATGAAGGTTACATAGCAAAGGAAGACCAACCCGCACTGGACCTGCGCGGTAGATTACAGCCCACTCCCTATCGAAGAGAGCCTGAGTCCCAGCAGTGGGAACATTTTAGGCTGATTATGCTAAAGGACGACGTGACTCACGTACCATTCTTTAACAGTTATTTTAATAGCCACTCAATAACAACCTTATTGTAAGGAGAATAAAGATCACCCTAATTTTGACAGTGATGCAATATGTAATGACTGGAACGGACGGCTACACAAGGTTTCAACAATCGCTAAAAATCATAATGTAGGTACAATCGACTACAACGAGATGAATACATATTTTAAAAGTTACAAAAATATATATCCTTTTTTGATATTGCCATTGTTTGTAAAAATACTTGTAGACATGATATATGACAGGTTTATGTTTCAATTAAATATGCCAAATTTGGCACGTTGAGTGAAAACATAATAATCTTTAATACCATGTGTATAATTATTTGTAACGAAGTAAGTATGTACACTTCTTGTAATGGATACATGTATTTGTAACTTTAGGGGGTATACATAATATCTTTGTAGTCCACTGAACAAATTAATTTTAAACTGGCTTTCAGGTCACACTGAAAGCATTAAATAATTAATCATTCCAGTAAAACCTAGGCTGACATTAAAGCTTGGGGAACGGACACGTTTTAGTACTAAAACAATTTTGCTTTTAACAACCAATGACCGGTATTGTTGTTACGAGCCTCAGTTACGTGATTGTTTTCCGTGCGTTGTGTGTTTTCCAATACTTAAAATAATGCTTTTATTTGCAGAATCTCGACGTCTGATTTCTTTTGTTTACTTTAATTCTACTCTAAACTTAAATAACTATTTGTCTTTATCTTTTCTCTGATTTATTTAGTTCCTAATAATAAGAAGAACAGTATCAATTCTTCAAAAAATGTCATTACATACATCACAAACAAACATACCATCGCCTGTGTGAAACTATGTCTGACACCGTCTGACCTCAAACAATTGTTGTTCACACAAGGCCTCTACTGTCCAGAGGGAAACGCGCAGAAATCATAATGATAAACAGCAATATCCTTTCATTTCATGTCCATATTCTGATACTAGTTTCAATATTACTGATCACTGTTAGACGAAGGGTTGGCAGCCTGTCACTGCTCCCTATTAACAGGTTGCAATGTTTCCTTGTTTTCACCACAACACGAAGGTCATTTATTTAAACACCGCATTTGTGTCAAACGTGGGTTCAAGAAGTGTTTCGTCTTAATTGAAACTCAGTTTCAGCCGCCACGGATAATAAGCCTGATTCTATGTGTGTAATGTGCCGACGACGCGGTGAAAGGAATTACTGTCAGTTATTTCGACGTAGGTTTCTATTTGAATTGTTTTGATTTACGTTTATATTGTTTTGTTTCAGGTAAACTGGAAATCATCTACACTAGTGTCAACGCCGCGACGATGTGTGAACTGTGAACGTTTAGAACGGAACAGTGAATTGATTGAAATGATTGTTACTAATTGACTGGACAGTGTACCGATTCAGATGAGTGTTTTATAAAACTGAGTGGTGTTCTGTAGCCATGAGTTTCTTGACATCGTTGGGTCAGTACGTGGCGGGCGTGGCAGACAGCGTGGCCGGGCTGGCGCTGTCACCGCGCCGCGTGCCCCCTTCCCGCCACCGCTCCGCCGAGGAGTCGCAGGCGCACCCGCCGCCACCATCCACTGCGACCATGAGAGGTAAGAAAACACATTTTTAACTGACGAAAAAAAGAGGAGGGTATGACCACACATATTTTTTTTCCAGAGTAGTCCGATTTTGACAATTATTTTATTTGAAATATCTCGAAGTTGGTTTCCCATTTAAAATTGAAATACAAAATCCACACCTTTTTTTTTTGGGTGGTAAGTTATCAAATAACTTCTCCCGGTCTGGGCGGAGCGGGAGGGCGTGTCAGACTTTTACTGACTAAAACCCACCCGTGATCCTTCAGATGCCTGTTTGCCATGATATCCACCAAAATATCCACCGGGTTGTTGATTTTTCACCTACTGAATTTTCATTTGTGAACCGATTTTGTTAAAACTTGAGCACACAAGAACTATAAATGTGTATATTATACACATTTATAGTTCTTATGACACTTCAATAAAATAGAGATCTGGAGTTGATTTGATGAAGGAGACGGAAGACAGTCGAAAGAGCTTCTCAATTGTTTACAGCAGTTTCGTGTTTGGGGTTATTTCATTTCTTTTTTATGAGAACTTTAGACCGAGCTGAGGTATGACTGTCATCGAGGGCCTGATGTTGGAAACGGAAGGCAGTCGAGGGAAGTTCCAACTATTAGCTGTGAGATAATACTATATCATACAAATTAACATAGTTATATAGGCATTGGACACACTAAGTGTATCCAATTAAGCACATATCCAGCTAATCCTTAACCTCTGGCATATTCCCTTTAAAATACATAGCTCAGATAACAATGACAACGTAAAACAATATAGGCCCATCTCAACCACGTGCATTTCAACGTTTGCCAAAGATTTTGAGTCACATCTCTGCCCACATTTCTAAAACCATCTAAAACTATTTAATAGGAACCATTCCTTCCTCGTGGCCAAACTTAATGGTCAAACTGATTTGACCACGAGGAATTCTGTTCCGGATAGTCAAACTTAGTTTAACGAAAAATATACAGCCTTTATAGTTCGTAAATATGCACTGATTTGTTGGATCACTCTCAACCAATACTAATCTGGTTCCATCTGCAAAACTTTTAATTAGAGCTGTAGAGATACTGGTCATCAGTCTGACGTCATTTATACTGACTATAGGATGGCCTTTGATAAAGGTTTCCCACAAAATCCTTTATAATAAGTTACGTGCTATGGTATCACTGGCAGCTTACTTTAACGAGTGATTTCATATTTAGCAGATAGACATTTCTTTGTCATAGTAAACGGTTATCAATCTAAAGTCCATTTCACGAAAGAAGTCCCGCGGAAATAAGTGGAACTAATTATTATTATACGCTAAGTTAGCAACATTCCTAAAATAACCCATGCCTGCAGCGCCACGTCTGCGGGACTTCTTTCGTGAAATGGACTTTAACGAATATCCTTTGGAGTCCCACAAGGCTCACATCAGGGGCCATTATTTTATTTAACTATTTGATTCGGCACTCCGATATTTTTATGTATACCTTAAAGTTTCACAGAATAATTAAGTCTGTCAGAGACTCCTCACTCTTACAGAGATGGATCTTAATTGTCTCATTCAATGGTGCAAAACTAATGAAATGCATTTGAACTCAAAGAAATGTTACCATTGTATGGTTCCGTGACCTTACACCTTGAGTTGATGCTGATTGATACACTGATTACTGTTCGATATATATTTATTGATAAAAGTATGATTGCATGATAAATGAGTGCACGCGGTATGATTGCTATTCGTGTACTAAATTGGCCGGCCTGGCGCAGGTAAAATGCTGACATGTTGATAGGAAAACTGTGCTGTGCTTGCACTGTACATGCTCCAGGCCCGGAGAAGATAAGGGTGCACGGGTGATATGAATGTGATGAGTTACAAAATGATAAAACACAATTTCCTATAAAATAACTTAAATAGTACTACATTGATCTGTATTGACTTCCAAAAGTGGTGACGACGCCCTGTCAACTGTGCGTCTGCAGCTATGGCTGTTGTCAACCGTAGCGATGGTCTGTGATGGTCTTCTTGTAGCTGCCGCGTAGTGCACGTTTAGTTCCTGCAGAGCCTGTTGAACCGAGTTCCTGTGCTCTCGCAGCCGTCGCCACCCGTAGACGAGAGCGCAGATGATGATCACTGCAATCACCGTGTATATGGCGATGTAGTGGTGGATGTCGTGGGGTGATACTTGATCTGTCAAGGCCTCAACCTCCTTCGCTCTGGCATTCTTGATGGCAAGACTGATGTCATCCAAGTCTTTTTGCCGTTTGATGATCTCTTCGTTGTCGTTCTGAGTGGCAGTGGATGGTATTGTCAGATTAATGACGTAATTTATTGGTGGGATCTCAATATCCATGACGTCTGGTTTTGTGTGGATTGAGTTAGATAAGCTTTGGTGCGAATAAATCGTAAATGTTTGACCTTTGATTACGCAACCTTCACCGAGTGTCAATATCCCGGCCTTGCTGAGTCGTTCAGCAGTAATATGATCCTCACATATGACTCGCACGGTGCATTGTCCGCAACAATAATACAAATATGTGTTGACCGTGATTAGTTCCGTCCATTGATCTGTGCATTCTTTAGTTTTTGTTTGACATTGATTCGCAACTTGATCCTTAACACACAGATTGTTGTCTGAGGTCATTTGAAAAATAGGTTTTTTTAGAGAACAAATGTAGTCGTCATGGTCGTAAGGCGTACATCTTCCCCAATCATCTTCCGATATCGGTATGTACGAGTCTTTGTGAATGTTTATCGCTATGTGATGCGCGATAGGTGTGATGGTGACCATACTATCAGCTACTTGCAGCGGGATTGGTATGAGGTTGTAAAGCTCATAGTCTTCTCTAGTCACAAGAGGAATCTTGACTTCAAAAATCATGTACTGTTTGGTTGTTCTTGCTTTTACTTTCAGTAAATGATATATCTTTGCCAGATCCGTTTGAATATTATTTATTGGTATGGTCAGCTCCTTTGATAGTTGTCCTGTTATAGTATTAAGTTCATTTCTCAGCTGTGTTGGTGTTAAGAGGTGAAAGTTGAATTTTTCATAGAAAATATTTGCCATTGTATCTACCAGCGTTTCCTGGATATTTTTCAGGTTTGTCAGCATATTGGTTGCCACAAAGGCTGATAAAGTAAAGTCACTTCTGCTGTCTGTCTTTTGAATCTGCTCTTTTAGTTTGTTTAATCCCTGATTGCAATTAATGAGTTTATGTTGTTTTTCCAAGGCAGTTTCTACTCGTTTTATGACATTCAATTCTGCTTCAACGATTGATGTCTGGTTTTTCCACAATAAGGCTAGATGTTTTTGATTATTCTTGAGATGGTCGATATCTTTTTGATATTTTTCGGCAAAGTCTTCGTCCAATATTCCGAATAAGCTTCGTGCAACGTACCCTACACCGTTGATAAGGCCTCTACGTTGGCGCAATCGGTGCATTTGCTGACCAAGTAAAATGCTGTTATAGTGCTCGAGTTCGTCGTACTCATGACGTAACTGTAATCGGACTACGTCACATTGTGGTATTTGGTCTGTTGAGCATATGTTTTTCAGGTGATTCATATATTTTTGTTGAGTGCATCTATTCCTCGCCAGTATGGAGCCATATCGCAGTAAACTATTAGCTTCCATTCTTCACGTTGTAGCCGCGTGTTGGCTACCTTGTCAAAATATATGCTTTGATTATTGCTTAGGCTTGAGAACTTGTATTCGCTTCTTGCTGTAGGCACCATTATCATAAGAGTCATGAGTATGGTATAAATTAAGTTGCATAATTTTGATGACGATTGTTGTCTTCGTTGACTTACGTTATTGATTGTTGCGGATTTTTGTTGTTCATGCTCATTTCATAAGACTGATGATATCTTCTCTGAATTCCAACTGTTGGATTTGTTTGATGATGATATTTCTTGATTTCTTCATTTCGCCGATTGTTAAATATTTCGGTTTGTGTTGATTACGAGTTATTGCGCGCAAAGTCCAACCTAGAACTCGGGTCGCTCTGTTAAAATTGCTACTTTTATGTAATATGTTTTGAGCAATGTCATCATTTTGTTGAATCACGTTAGTTTGTTTTATTTTTTTCATTTCATCTTGTGTAACATAAGTTTGTTGTTTATGTTTTTTTCATTAATTATCTCTCATAAATTTTCATTATATGATGATAGCCCCGTTGGTCCATGCCACCATAGTGAATGTTCTTTGAGCTGTTCTGCTGAACATCCTCGGCTTGCACAATCTGCTGGATTTTCAGCTGACTGCACATAGTGCCAGTTCTTGATTGGGATTACTTCAGTGATTTGTTTCACTCTATTTGCCACAAATGGCTTCCAGCGATTCGGGTCTCCCTGGAGCCAGCCCAGAACTGCTGTTGAATCTGACCATCCGTATATCTTTATATTGTAGTCCTGTAAAGTGTTCTGAACTACTTTCATCAGAAGTGATAATAAATGCGCTGCGCTAAGCTCCAATCTTGGTAATGACACCGTTTTATTGACAGGAACTAGTTTTGATTTTCCTGCTAATATGGTCACAGGAGTTGGATTATTCTGATTGATGATCCTGCAATAAATTACGCAAGCATACGCTTTTGTGGATGCGTCACAGAAACCATGAAGTTCAATTTCTGCGTTTTGCTGTATTTGTAGCCATCGCGGTACATTGATATGCTCTATTTTTGGTAGATCTTTTTTGATCTTCTGCCATTGCTCATTGATATGTGCTGGTACTTTGTCGTCCCATTGTAGGGTTAGTGACCAGACATTTTGGAATAAAAGTTTTAGCTTTGTCGAGACCGGAGCCAGCCACCCTAGTGGGTCAAATATTTTTGATATATCTGACAATAGTGACCTCTTAGTAGCTGGGGTCGTTGATTTTGTGTCAATCTTCATTTCGAACTTGAATTGATCGTCCAGCGGGTGCCAACGCAGCCCCAATGTTTTAGTTGACTCTTGATGTCTGAATTCAAATGATTGCGCTGTGTTTGAGGTTACGTCATCTAATATCTCTTGTTTATTAGACGCCCACTTTCGCAAATTGAATCCGCCTGATCTGAGTAACTCGGTTACATCTGATTTTAGTTGCTTAGCTTCTTCGATGCTATGATGTCCAGCCAACAAGTCATCCATGTAAAAACATGTTTCAACAACTGCGGACGCAGCAGGATACCTCGAGCGTTCATCTTCTTATATTTGCTTTAGAGTCATCATGGCGAGAAATGGCGCAGATTTGGTGCCATGTGTGACTGCTCATATTCACGTAATTTCTCTTGAGGGGAGTCGCGCCAAATGATTTTTTGATATTGCAGATCATCGTCATGGCAGTAGATTTGTCTGAACATTTTCTCGATGTCTGCTGTAATTGCATATCTATGTTGTCTCCATTTCAGAATCAACGTGAATAGATCTTGTTGGAGATTTTGGGCCACTGTACATGAAATCATTTAAACTGTAGCCAGTCGATGTTTTTGCTGACGCATTAAACACCACTCGTAGTGCTGTTGTTGTTGATTCGGGCCTCAATACACAGAGGTGAGGTAAAATGCAATCTGGCTGTTTTTTATGTTAGCACTCGCGCATGTGACCTAGTTTGATGTATTCATCGATGAATGCTTTGTAATCTTGCGCAACTTTTGGGTTTTTTTCAAACTTCTTTTCCAATTGATAAAATTGTGCGACCGCCTTCGGTTTTGATTCTCCTAATTTTTCCTTGATTTCTTGCTTTAATGGTAGTCTTACAACATATCTGCCATCCTCTCGTCGCGAAGTTTCAGTCTGATACTGCTGAATGCACTAATGATCTTCCGTCGATATGTTGATATTGCTATCTGCTATGTCTTCGATGGCCCAAAACCTTTGTATGTCTTCAATATTGTTCATCACGACGTTGCAGTGATATGATTTGACGTTTCCGCTTAATATCCACTCAAGTTGTGTTTGTTGTGCTACGGGGACGGACTCATTTTCTTTGATAATGTCTCACATTATAATCTGAGAATATACGTCGGCGCCGAGTAGCAAATCTACGGGTCAGCTCGTATAGAATTCTGGATCTGCTAGCTGTATGTTTTTTAGGTATGCCCATGATGGCTTTGAGAAAGTCTTGTTGGGCAGGTTGTGTAACAGTGTGTTCATTATCAACACATCTGCTTGAAATGTAAATTCAGTATGCAATGATGATGCAGTAATACTGATCTCTCCCTTACAATTGGCTTGACTAGTGCCGATGCCAAATATGACGCCCTTGAATGCTTGCCTTGCAAGTTCTAGTTTTTGAGCTGCATGTTCTGTTATTAGAGAGACTTGGGAGCCTTGGTCAATAAGAGCTCGCAATGTGTGATATGTCCCGTTGCGCGCTTTAACACGAACGAGGGCTGTTGCTAGCAGAATCTCTACGATACTTTCATTTGAGACATGGTTGACAGTGTCACGTGTACTGTTTTCTAGTGATACGGACTGTTGTT
Organism: Tiliacea aurago; assembly: GCA_948098905.1. NCBI lineage: Eukaryota > Metazoa > Arthropoda > Insecta > Lepidoptera > Noctuidae > Tiliacea > Tiliacea aurago. Next base: position 12,764,106 of record OX402590.1, read on the forward strand.
CTGCAGACGAGTTCGTGCTACTTGTTACGGCGTTGCTGTGAAATGTGTCGTGTAGCAAGGTGTTATGCTTTTCTTGACATACTCTACATTTTGTTTCCGAGTAGCATGGCTTGTCTTTGTGATCAATTTTTGCACAGGTTCAATTTTTTCACAATATCTCTTTTGGCCTCTGGCCTAGATTCTAGAAATGTTTTGCAACGGAAAAGTCCGTGGTTGTCATTGCAGAGTGGACAGTTTGGTTTATTCATTGCAAAACTTTTAAATGTTGAATTGCGGAAAAATTGTCTGCCTGCATCGTTCTTATTATTTTGCTGATTAGGTTTGCTTTGTTTGTTTGGCTCAAACTCAAACTCAAACTCAAGCATTTATTTCAATTAAACCATTGACAGGCACTTTTGAATTGTCAAGAAGTCGGTCAGTTACAAATATGAAGCTAGTTGCCCATTCCAAATAGTAGGTTCCTATGGAGAAGAACGGGCAAGAAACTCCACGGACACTCTTTTAAATTAAAATATTGGTACAAAATATTGGTTACATCATTCATATTGAAGTTAAAGATGTGAGAACGATGCAATACGTCAAAAGCGTCCGTGATAAAAAGATAACAATTCAAAACTAAAATAATTAAAAATAAGCCGTTGATGCCGGCTGATGTTCCGATTCCTTTTTGTTGAATGTTTCTTGCTTTGATTTTGGAGTATACTGCTTGCGCCGAGATGATTCCAGAGCGGTGTATTTGTTCTCCAGGAATGATAAGAAAGCATCGAGTGTCGGGAGTGCTCTGAAATTGGTTAACGATTGAATGTATTCCCCATGCGTCTCGCTGTCCATTTTCAGCGCCAGCAGGTGCACAAAAAGTGGGTCCCAGCTTGATGTGTTCACGCCGAGATTCTTTATGGCGTTAAGACATTCGTTGGTAGTATCGAACATCTTCTTGATTTGATAATCTGTTTGATTTTGCATGGTGGGTATTGCCAGAAGTGCGTTGATATGCGAGCTGAAGATGAGCTTTTCGTTGTTGTATCGATGATTCATGATGTCCCAGCATAGTTGATAATTTTCAGAACTGATGTTTAAGTGCTGGACTAGCTTTTCGGCTTCACCCTTTAGCTTGCTTTTTAAAAACTGCATCTTCTGCGCACTCGACATTAACTTACTATTGTGGATCGTTTCTATAAATAGATCTTTGAATGATGTCCACTTGAGGTAGTTGCCGCTGAATATAGGAATGTCGATTTTGGGGGTGCAATTCTCTCGATGTGATACTGAGCCCATCTTTATATTGATTGACTTTTTCATGTCGTTGTATTGGCGCTCGTATCTGCTGTATGTTTGCTCATAATCTTCATCTTCCTCGTACAACTCACTGTCAATTTCCCAGTGCAGCGAGTCTATGGTTGACCACCTTTTGTGTACATTACGCAGTAGATCTTCGAGTTCCCATTTTTCAGAAATGTTCTCTAAGTCCACGCTCTTGATTGTACGCGACAACGCCTTGAAGTTGCTTTTTTGCTTTCGCAGCATTTCTTCTAGTTTGCTCGCATTTCCTTGAGAATCAGTTTTCCAGAGTGACGTAGACTTACTGTTGCAAGGATTGCTGTTTGCTTGATCGGGGTTTACTGATGGGATATTCGAAGTTTCTTGACCGTGTTTGCTAGATGCTTGCATTGAAGGATCGCCCGGAGATTGATCCCTCTTGCTTTCACTAGGAGCTTTCGATTCGTATCGCTCGATAGTTTCCCGTGCTTCAGTGTAGAAGAGTTTTGTCTTTTGATAGCAATTGTCGGTGAAATATCTGGCGCTGCGAGTATCGAATTCACATAATCTCAAATGATTAGACTGAAATTCAGCCCAATAATTATCTAGAGTTTGCAGTCGTTTCTTGATATTGAATAGAGTCTTACGTTCTGCCGAATCTTTCTTGAAGTTCCTTAATAGCTGCTCCATTGCTTGCATGATTTGATCTTGATTTGCTGAGAGTGTCTTCCATTGTGGAGCTTTTGAATGTCCGGTTTCTTGATTGATATTCTCGACCGCTAGTCAACAGGAAGTGCTGTTGCAAACTCTCCGCGATATTAGCGCCTTCTCAATCCAACCGGTTAGACCCGCTTGTGGGAAGCCGGCTGAACCGATTCGCAACCGCGGAAAGAAGAGCAAAGCACCTTCTGTGATGATGACAGAAGTCGATGGCTCGATGATGTTGGTAGACCGTTGACTGTCGTCCACAGGTCGTGTTAACAGGAACAACCACAACCACTATTATGTTCGCGAAGTGATTAGATCCCGCACCCGGCTCGAAGGACCATTAAGATGTATGGTTCCGTGACCTTACACCTTGAGTTGATGCTGATTGATACACTGATTACTGTTCGATATATATTTATTGATAAAAGTATGATTGCATGATAAATGAGTGCACGCGGTATGATTGCTATTCGTGTACTAAATTGGCCGGCCTGGCGCAGGTAAAATGCTGACATATTGATAGGAAAACTGTGCTGTGCTTGCACTGTACAACCATGTTAAGTTTAAAAGAACAAATAATCTTAAACATCATCATCATCTTATCGTCTTACCTTTCTTCTTCTTTCTTCTTATCTTCTTTTGTCTTGATTGTTTTATTTTGTAAATTGTTAGTTTTAAATGCGATTTTTGTATTTCTTGTGCGTGTCCCAAATAAAATATTTATATTTCTTTCTTTCTTATATAGGCAGTGTACTACGTTAATGAGGACAAAGTTAATTAAATAGACACTATACGTTACGAAGCCGATAAGATGCTTCTATAAACAGAACAGATAAAACTTTTATTCATATTTAGCATATTTTTTGCATAAGCATAAGCAGTTTGCTTGTAAACTTGACATGATTGTACCCAAGCTGACAATTAACATATACTAATTTTGGTAATGTGGTTTTGTGGTTTACTTTTATGTAAGTAATTGTTCAAAGTCAAAGTCAAATTATTTATTTCAAATAGGTAAGAAAAGGCACTTTTGACGATTTACAAAAAAAAAATCTTGATTCTAGTTGCACCTTCCCAAAGGTTATAGTTTCGTATGGAGAAGGATAGGCAAGAAACTCCACCGTTACTCTTTTAAAATGTTTTCATTATTTTGCATAGGTACATTAATTATATAATTATACAATTAAAATAGCAACCAGTTTGAAGTTGTCTAGACTAGCAAGACTGCTAGATTGTCCTATGGAGCTGGACCAGCATTTTTCAAAGTATTCTTGTCTTGGATATAATCCTCTAATTTGTAATAAGCTTGTTTATATAGTGTACTTTTAACCACTGTATTTAGTTTTAATTTCTTGATTATTTAAAGATGTTAGTATTACCACCAACAACTGCTCACACTCTTACACTAGTATACACTAGTGTAAGAGTGTGAGCAGTTGTTGGTAGACCTAAATAAATAAGTTCTTATTTGAAAAAGAAACTGAAAAGCGAAAAATAAACCTTGCAGTCTTACTAAGCTCCCTTAATGTAAATTACAAATTTTGAGTCGGCGCGGCGCCAAACAAACAATCAACGCTGATCAATTAACGAAGACCAATCAAGCTGCATTATTTTACTTGGTGCCTTTATGTTTGTTTGGCGCCGACTCAACATTTGTAATTTACATTAATTTAGGAGCATATAGTAAGACTAAAGTTTAATTTTTCCCTTTTCAGTTTCTTTTTTCGTCGGTTTAATTTTTTCAAAGGCCTTTTCAAACCCTGCTTTGACTTTGTAAAAGATTCTGAAGTTTTAAGACGAATTTTACGTTGGATACCACTTGACATTCCGAGAATTGTTAGCAAAGTCAAAGGGTACCTAATTTTAAATCTAATATATCTAAGGGCAAGTGAAAGCCACAAGGCTAGTTAAATATAAAATGGCCGAAAAGGAGATACCTACACGGATACAAGAAATGTCCATTGCTTATTACTAGTTGTCGCCCACTGGTTGAAATTCAACCCCTTCTACTTACAATCTATATAGTAGGTACATACTAATTCCATGAGTACACTAATTCCATTCCGCTATTATAAAATACTTACGAATTCCATACTATTAACAAGTACTTGACACATCTGTCACCTATCTATCTTCAAATCATGAGGCCCTGGTGTACGGTTCACGTACAATGTATTAAACTGCATACGCAGCAACCTACTTACTTTATTCACTTATATTAGCGTTAAACATATTATTAGGTTAGTTGACAAATTACTACTAGCGCGAGCGCTGCGGATTAGCATCCAAATCTTTACTTGTAAATCGGGCTACTTAATAAACTTTCAAGTGTTACTAAATCCGTGGTTTCCGTCAACTCACCTAAACTAACTTTAACTACTTCAAGTGAGCGAGCTATAACTTATTGTACAAGTGTAAGGTGCCTACTACTTCTGGACCTTACATTTAATGGTCCTTCGAGCCTTCGTGTATCTTAGTGTGTTTGTTTCTCTTGTTACGGTAGCGAATCGGTTCAGCTGGTCTCCCGGAAGAGGGTCGCCCCAGTTGGATTGAGAAGGCGCACATACCTAGCTCGAGTACAGGCACACTGAGTACCGGAACCAACTTCAACTGCTGGACGAGCCTTCGACAACTAGAGGAGCCGTCAACTAGCAGAACTAACTACAAATATACTTACTACTACTGCTACTACTACTACTACTGCTACTACTACTGCTACTACTGCTACTATTACTACCAACTACTACTACTACTACCGCTGCTGAGGCTACAATATATACAACTACTAAACTTATTTCGATTAACTAATCGAGAAACTCAAGATGAGCGAAATTACTCTTCAAAATGAAGTTTTCGAGTCCATCAAGCGTCTTTGTTCAAACTACCAAAAGGACAGTGCTACTCGGAAAGGAAAGGAATACTTAACTCAAAGGTTAGTGTCATTGGAAAATCTCTGGCAAGATTTCACAAGTAGGCACAATCTACTTCTGGGACGGGAGGATAGAGGTATTAAATATTTTACTGAGAACATTCACGAAAAAACAAAGCATCTTTACGAAACTACTAGGCTGGACACACTGCAGCGGCTACTGGGTGTTGATGGGAAACAAGGAGAAGTTGTCATCCCGCATCCTCAGGGAATAGATACCAAGACCAAAGAACTGCTAGATCGCCAAGAGTGCCACATAAAGGCACTGGAGCGAGCAATGTCAAAGGTTGATGTAGACTGTGTAATAGAAAAATGGGAGTTAGAAGATCAACTAAATGAACTGAAAAGCAAGTGGCAAACCGTAGAAAAATGTCACTGGGAACTAGAAGCTGTTCTGAAAGGTTCAAACGAAGTATACAACGAACTATTCGTCAGCAAAGAACGACGATATGACGTACTGAAAAGGTCCCTAAACTCAAAAATATGGACTGGTACGCATTACCAAAACTCTGCGCCAAGAATTCAATTACCAGAATTCACTGGAAACTACAGCCAGTGGATTACGTTCAAGGATATGTTTCTGGAGACTATCCACAACAATGTGAACTTCTCAAGGTCGCAGAAAATGCAGCATTTAAAATCCAAACTGAAAGGAGAGCCTGAACGACTGGTTCAACATCTAATTGGCGGAGAAAACTATGAGACTTGTTGGGAAATACTCACTCAACGATATGACAACAAAAGACTTCAATTTGTGAACTTAATGAATACTTTGATGCATTTACCGACAATTCACCAGGCCAACGGCGCTGTCTTGAAGAAAATGCATGACATAATCAACGAGTGTATGAATGGTCTGCAAACCATCTGTCTGAACAGCTGGGATCCGATTATCGTGTACTTGATGGGGCAGAAATTGGACTCAGCATCTTATACTGAATACACAAGAGAGCTAGAACACCCAAAGGAGGTCCCGGAGTTGGGTGAATTTTTGGCCTTTCTGGAGTCAAAATTCATGGCGCTGGAATCAGCTAGAGGCTACCAGAAAGAAACTACAAGTCAACAGAGACCGGCTTACAACAACAAATTGAGATACAATTCGCAAAAATCATCTGAATTCAATAGAAAAGAATTCTCTAAAATATATCATACCTCATTCGGTACATGCCCTCTATGCAGCGAATTTCATGTCCTAATGCAATGTCCAAAGTTTGTCAATATGGACACACGGAAAAGAAATGACACAGTAAGGAAATTGCAGTTTTGCAAAAATTGTCTGTATAAGCATAGCGACACCTAATGCGCGTCAAACAAAACTTGCAAAGAGTGTAACAAACCTCATCATACATTATTACATTACACAGCGCTAAAACTGACACCGAGGTATAACATGAACCACAATAATATGGATCAGCATTCCCAACAACGGGAGCATCGACCTTCAACAGCTGATCAGCATAGTTCGAACCATGTATCAGAGAAGAACATTACGGAAATTTTACTTACCACAGTCGAAATTCAAGTAAAGAGATCAACGGGAGACTTTATAACACTGCGAGCTTTACTTGACCAAGGGTCACAAGTTAACCTCATCACAGAGAATGCGGCGTAAAGACTGAAACTTCCTAGAAAAAGGTTGAATGCCACGATCTCCGGCGTGGGAACTATATCGGGAGATTGTAAAGCACGATTAGATCTGGAATGTAAATCACACTGCACTGACTTCGCATTCCCCGCTAGCGTTCTCATAATGCAAACAATTACGAACAACTTGCCAAACAAAACTTTCGAAAAAAGCGACTGGTCTCACTTACGAGGCTTACCACTAGCGGATCCTGATTATAACTTATCAACGAACGTAGACTTACTGCTGGGAGCGGATATTTACTCTGAAGTAATACTAGAAGGGGTCCTAAAAGGAGATACTCAAGCGCCGACGGCCCAGCAGACCCGTTTAGGCTGGATACTATGCGGGAAACTAGAAACTCTCAACTGTCATGTAGCACTAATCGATCTTAGTGACTTAAAGACATTCTGGGAAACTGAAGACATCCTCCAAAAAGATGAAGATACACCAAGAGATGACTGGTGTGAATCTTACTACAAAACTACCACTGAACGAGATTCCAGCGGAAAATATATTGTGAAAATGCCAATGATCTCTGGCCACGAAAAAAAACTAGGACGATCAAAATCGATAGCAATCTCGCAATTCTTACAACTAGAAAAGAAATTCGAGAGAAATGCCAAACTCGCTTCAATGTATAAAGACTTTGTTCGCGAATATATCGATTTGGGTCACATGACGCTTTCAAACCCGACACTCGTCGAAAATCAAGTTTTCCTGCCGCATCACGGGGTACTAAGAGAACACTCCAGTACAACAAAACTGAGAGCAGTTTTTAATGCTTCACAGAAGACCACGGGTGGTTGTAGCCTTAACGATGTCATGGAAAAGGGCCCTAACCTGCAAAAAGACATCCAGGCATTAGTACTACAATGGCGGTGCTACAAATACGTCTACACAGCGGACATAGAAATAATGTACCGTTCCATATGGTGTCATCCTGAACATCAGCACCTACAACAAATTATTTGGAGAAACCAACCAACAGACATTTTAAAAGAATATCAACTTCAAACATTGACATACGGAACAAAGAGTGCTCCATGGCTGGCGATGCGAACACTTAAACAACTAGCTTCTGATGATGGTCACAAATACCCCAAGGCCGCTGAAATACTGCAGAATCATTTCTACGTCGACGACCTCATTAGTGGTCACAACTCGATCGAGCAAGCAAGGGAAATCCAAACGACTATAATCGAACTACTAAAAGGAGGAGGAATGAATTTGCGCAAGTGGTCAAGCAACGATCCTGAGCTTTTACGTCACTTAAATGAAGATCAAATATCAAAGAATATTTTCGACTTCAAAAGCTCTGAAACAATGAAAACTTTGGGGCTGAGTTGGAATCCAAAGGAAGACATTTTCTTATTCAACTGGAACTTAGATGACTGCAACAAAAGATCACTTACTAAAAGAAAACTACTGTCACTAATATCACGACTTTATGATCCCTTGGGTTGGCTAGCACCTATAACTGTGCTAGCTAAACTACTATTCCAAAGGGTGTGGATGACTAAGACAAGCTGGGATACCGACCTGCCTGAACAGTTGCAAAACGAATGGTGGCAACTAAACAATGACCTACATTCAATCAAAAACATTAAAATAAACAGATGGATAGGTAGTACGCAGAAAACTATAGAACTACATGGATTTTGCGACGCAAGCGAGAAAGCATACGCTTGCGTCATATACAGCCGAACAATAGACGAAAAGGGCAATCCCAGGACCACCTTGCTAGTGTCAAAGACCAGGGTGGTTCCGATTACACAAAAAACTTCGTTACCTCGACTTGAACTATGCGGGGCACTACTTCTAGCTCAACTCATGGATAAGGTGAAGAAATCACTCACGGAACACAACGTATCAGCCTACGGCTGGTGTGACTCTAAGGTTGTCCTAGCTTGGATTCAAGGAGACCTCTCAAGATGGGAAAGATACGTAGCCAATAGAGTGGGAAAAATAAAAGCCGTAATTCTACCTCAACAATGGTGTTACGTACGATCGGAACTTAATCCTGCTGACTGTGCTTCAAGAGGTTTGTTACCGAACAAACTAGTGGGATTCAAATTATGGTGGGACGGACCCACATTTATACGAGACTTCGCAGAGTCAGAAACTCCTCACAACGTGAACTACTATTTTACTACAAATGTTGCGCGCAGAATCGAACCTGAAACCATCAAAGCGCAAACCTACAACATTGAAAACTTTGTTTATAAGCTATTAAATAGACACAGTTCGTTGACACGATTAACAAGAATTGCTGCACGTATATTGCGATATTTTGCATCACTAAAGCAAAAATGCCGACCAAGCACTACACACTTAACAACAAACGACTTAAAATACTCAGCAGAATACATATTGAAATATGTCCAACAAAGCGAGTTTGCGCAAGAATACAAACAATTACTACAAAACCAAACTATTTCACCTAAAAGCAATATTTACAAATTAAAACCTTTGCTGGATAAACAGGGAATTATTCGGGTGGGCGGAAGACTTCAACATTCTGATCTACCTGCTAATATGAAAAATCCAGCAATTATACCCAACTCCAGTCGCTACACCGAACTACTTATCGAACAAGCACACCTGAAGACACTTCATGGCGGAGCGCGACTCACTCTCACCTACCTACGGGAGGAGAAAGAATCTCCTGAATTCTTCGACGAGATCGGGAAACTCGAAATTCAGTGGCACTTTAACGCCCCTGCCTGGCCTAGTGCGGGCGGAATATTCGAGGCAGCCGTTAAATCACTAAAGCATCACTTGCGGCGAGTTTTAGGCGAACAAAAACTTACTTGGGAAGAATTCACCACTTTACTAGCAAAAATCGAAGCTTGCATGAACTCAAGGCCCCTGTGCCCACTAACAGAAGATCCAGAAGAATTTTACAACACTCTTACTCCTGGCCACTTTCTAACTAGCAGTGCTACGTTGTCATTACCTCAACCGGAGCCTGACGACAGAAAGATGGATTTGAGAAAACGATGGCAACTAACGGAACACATGCTAGATCAGTTCTGGAAAGCGTGGTCCAATGATTACTTAAGCACTCTACAAACTCGATGCAAGTGGAACAAAGAAGTACAAAATCTCAAAACTAACGATGTAATACTAATCAAGGAGACAAACTTACCACCTGGAAAATGGGCTATGGGACGAGTAATGGAAACTCACCCTGGCAAAGACGGTTTAGTTCGGGTGGCAACTATCAAAACAAAGACAGGAATGATAAAACGACCTGCTGTCAAACTTTCACCATTACCAATACAAGAAAAACAACCAGTCATGGAAGAATCCGCGAAATTGCCTAACAAAGATGCGAGAGAAACGCAGACAAGTCAGAGAAGAAAGGGCACAAGAACCGACAAGAAAAGTCTATTGTCTCTTGTTCTTATGACTATGATAGGAATGATGGGCATTGTACAATCCGCACCTATCTCAAGCAACTATCAATTGACATCCATAATGAACAACCAACCGATCTACTTTGATGAAGCAGGGAAATTACAACTCATACACGATGAATGGACGCTACTGATCTATTACAATCTAACGTCGTACTGGCAAGCTACAAAGAACATCAACATCTACATTAACCAAATTGATAGACTCTGCCAAAGAATAGTGCACGAGTATACGCCGTGTGAATCCGTCGTTAGCCACCTACGTCATGAACTGCATCACCTGGAAAACTACAACTCCATTCTGCTTACTCAGCATTCAAGACAAAAACGAGGCTACTTTGACGGAGTTGGAAAACTAGCTAGAACACTATTCGGCGTCCTGGATGTAGACTTCGCACAAAAGTATGAGAAAGACATTGAAAACCTACAAAATAACGACAACTACTTACTACAATTGATGAAAAATCAAACATGAATAATAGAAGCTGAAAACAACGTAATAAAAAGCAACACGGAATTTATGCACAAACAATTTAATATAATACAAAAATACATGAACCAGACTTGCAGCGTAATCACAAAAATTGAGAACAGAGCGCAAATATTATACTCTATAAACGATGTGAATTCCGCCGCTGTATCAGCAACTTTAATTTTGAACGATCTACATAGAATTCAAGAAATGCTAATGAATGCAATAACCAACATTTACAGAGGCCATTTGGATATCCACTTGTTCCCGGCATCTCAAGTTACAGAGCAATTAAACATAATTTCGGGAAAACTACCTTAGGGACTAGCTCTACCCATAAAAGACATAGAAAATGATTTCCGCGACATATATGAACTAATCCATGTCAAAGCTCGGATTACCAACAACTACTTGCTATTTGAGCTACATGTTCCTCTATCGAGTGATGAGGACTACAGAATATATCGGGTGATACCCATACCTTTCCTGAGACAAGGCAAATTAAAAATGGTGAAACCCTACTCCAACTTCATCGCCATAAACTTCGTCAAAAACTCGTACATCACTATGGAAGAGCAGGACATGCACCAATGTACGTCACATGGAGAAGACGAATACACTTGCATTTCACGTCAGCCAGTATTCAACTTACATGACAAAAGCGCACCCTGCGAAGCCAAAGTATTCAGTCAACAAACGTCATTATCATGTGTAATAAATGACGTCACATGCAAACAAACTTGGTTCAAATTACATAAACCTAACCTATGGCTGTTTACGTTGTGCGACAGACAGCTGATACGAGTCATATGCACCGATCAAGTTACGCCGGCGGTCATTAACGGTACCGGGGTGATAGCCTTGAAACCAAAGTGCTTACTTCAAAAGAAAGACGCGACTATATTCACATACAACCATTTAGGAAGCAACTTCTACATGAAAGCGGATATTGAAGTACCCATTATTAACTCAACCATCAACAATTTATTCGACATAAGCTGGCAAAACGCGCAATTGAATATGACAGAATTGGAAACATCCGCAACGGATATTAAAAATATAGAAAACCAACTGAGTCGCCAGAAAGAGAATGAAAACCTACCGCAGAAGTCGGAGATTTCAAGTCACGACGTTTACCTCTACTCTGTGACTTCTTTGCTGTTGGGAGGATCTGCTTCGTTTGTTCTCTACATCTTTATAAAAAACGGTGGTTTATGAAGACTACGAAGCAAAAGCAACCTAAAGAAGGTATAGACAATCACGTGGATATCGAAATGCACGAAATACGTCATTCGACAACCTCGGCTAACTCGACACCAGCGGAGCCACTATACAGCGACGTGAGGCCGAAAAAACTATTTCACTTCGAGGAAGTGTCAAATTAATGCTGATATTTTGATACAGACTTGAATACTTAATTGATGTTTACTTCCTTATTTGTACTTAATGTTCTTTTATTTCTTTTATAATTATGCCTTTTGTATTTTTCTTTTACATATTTCCACTTTATGTACTGGATGCTCATCTCGCTTCTGCCCTCGGGAGCATGTACGGTTCACGTACCATGTATTAAACTGCATATGCAGCAACCTACTTACTTTATTCACTTATATTAGCGTTAAACATATTATTAAGTTAGTTGACAAATTACTACTAGCGCGAGCGCTGCGGATTAGCATCCAAATCTTTACTTGTAAATCGGGCTACTTAATAAACTTTCAAGTGTTACTAAATCCGTGGTTTCCGTCAACTCACCTAAACTAACTTTAACTACTTCAAGTGAGCGAGCTATAACTTATTGTACAAGTGTAAGGTGCCTACTACTTCTGGACCTTACACCTGGTACTATGTGTGTCAAACGTATGGTAGTGTGTGTAATGTTTTTTTTATTAATTTAGTTTATTTCTAATTCATATTATATAAAAATATTAGCTTTTTGCACACCTCCTCTATAAAAACTTTAACTGTGCCAAATTTCATACTCCTCCGTCCGCTTATTTTTTGTAAAAAGGGGTCCAAAGTTTTCGCTTCACGTAATGATTCCTAACAGACAGCAAAAAGTCGACTGGCAAGTCGATATTTCCTAAACTAGATCGATTTTCTTAGTTTGGAAGCGCCTCCAATTGGAGCCGAACACAAGAACCTCTGCCAGCTCAGTAGTGGATCTCATTGGACCCCAGAATGACCACATTCGACACCCAAAATGGATTATGTAAATATTGATTATGCTACCTATCAAATTTTATGAGCGAGAGTTAAATAAAAGAGTTGGATAAAATTCGCAAGTTTATTAAGTAATTTATCTTTATAAAATCCAATTGTGATGGCAGTGCTGGTCGAGGCTAAAAAACATAAAAAAATAAGATTTTGGACATCCAAACTCCATCGAACAAGGGCAGTGACTAACACATCATTTAATTAATTCAGACATTGTTCAAGTTAAATTAGTAGTGGTATCTAATGAAGTTTTTTGATTTTCAAATTCGAAGTTTCGCGCCAATCATGAGTGTTTACATTTTTACTGCTTACAATTACAACATTCACGCAAATATTTTACAGATTATATACAACAATATTTTTTAGGTTCAGTAAAAAATAAAAAAGGTCCAGTAACAGTAGACGAAAATTGACCATTCCCCCCTTATTTCCGAAACTACTAATAGAATAAAAAAAAAATACAGAACATAGTTCTTTACTTATACAGGACAACCTAGAAGAAGACAATGGTCTTAAAATAACATAGTAAATCTCTCATTATTGTGAGTACAAATTTACATTTGCAGTTGGAATGTATGAGGGAACGTGTTTTTCAACTACAATGTTAAGTTTGTTCTTGGGATAAATTCATCCCAACTACGGAACCCTTCATTGTACGTCCGACACGCACTTGGCCGATTTTTAAACTTTATAATATTACTAGTAGACAACCGAAAATGCAGCCGAATTGTATCGATTGCTGAACTTCGATACTTAATAAAAATGTTTACATTTAGTGTAACCTGTACATTATTATGACCCTAACCACTTAGGTTGTATTAGTATGTGCTCGTCAAAACGCATCGTATGAGCCCAAACATAAGGTAGATGTAGTTTTTTTTTTTTTAGTTCTTCTGGCAGGTTGGGCATCCTGCAGGATCCTGGTGATGCTTGAGCATCAGGTCAAGGTTATCATACTGTTGTAATGTTATTGACAACCTGACCCATTGACAGGATTTCAAATTTCGAATCGAAAATTCGAGAGTTGTGGAACTTGTTTTTATTTCTTCATCAACTAGAAAAGAGGTTATGATCTTCAAACGGCTGAGCAGATTTTCTTGAAACGTAGCTAAGAATATTATCGACACCTTAAAAAAAAAAAACAACAAAAAAATGAGTGTTTGTTCTTAGGCTTTAGACCACACGACAGAAGTAAAACAGAAATCACCGTTCGATAACAAAAGAAGTTTTACTTCAAAAATCGGTACATCCGTTCAGGAGCTATGATGCCACAGACAGACACAGATATACAGCAGCCCCCCTCTTTTTCGTCGGGATAAAAAAGAAAAACTATCACAGCCAAGTAGGATTTCCAAGTTAACGAGTAATAGTCGACCAACTTACATTTGCAGTTGGAATGTATGAGAGTTCGTTTTTTATCTACAATGTTAATTTTGTTTTTGGGATAAATTTCCCAACTACTGAACCCTTCATTGAGCGTGATCCGAAACGCATTTGGCCGGCTTTTTTAATGTACTTTCGACTTTATAGTCTACGACAAAAGCTTAGACATAAAACTTAGACTATAATTTATATAAAGTCTAAGCTTTATGTCTGAATAATCGTAAAAGTAAGAGTGCAGATAGAATGATAATTTATATAAGGTAACATAGATAGGTGGATTATTGGATAGGTGTAGTAATACCTATTTTACACAACTGAAAATATAGTAGGTATATTCATATAAAACTATACAATTTCTGGTAATTATAATGGATATGAATTTCAACGAATGAAAACCGATCCTTTTGGTTGAATTTAATTTAATAATTTACCACTTATGTACCATTGCTGCCATTTTCATTGATCGGTTGTTGGATGCTTCTTAATATTATCATTCTGTTGTTTATAAATCATATTCTATAATGTACTGGATAATGCATCAAGCCGCACGTTGGTTTACTGCAAACTTTCAAAATAGCAGCCATTTTAGAAGCTAACGAATTCTTAAAGACTTCAAAGTTATTATGTGCCAGATTGGAAGTGTGTCGTCACACAAACCCGCGGCAGGCCTGTAACTTTGTAAAGTTATTTGATAATTTCCCACCCAAACAAAAAAAAAAAAAAGGCCTGTAACTTTGAAAGAAAATGTTAAAACTTAGTCAAATTAACATAGACTTATTCATTAAAAAACTTAATCTATAATTGAGCTTTAGATAAATCGTATCGTTCGATCAGACGTAGGCAATTTTGTATAAGAACTCATATTTTTCACAATTTAATTCCATTTGTGCAAGACACTGAATTCTTGAAATTACACAAATTATAACATCACGCCTTGTTTCCCCGAAGGGTAAGGCAGAGGTGTACCTATAGTACCTACACCCACATTCCGCCAGTTATGTTTAAGACCTATGTAATAAGGGCCGAGCTTATTGCCATCAAACACGCACGGGCTACTTTTTACCCGACTGCGGCAGAACCAGTCACATTCGTAACATCACGGGTTACGAAGATGACTGGTTAGATTAGAGGTCTCTATGAGGGTTTTATGCTGTTTTCATGTCAGTTGAAATTGTTCACTTGAAACTAATCTTTTGTTCATTTGTAGGATTCCCTCGAGTTGTGCCAACGGAGGGAGCATCAGCGCTGAACGCGCGGCGCCGCACCCTGGACTGCCTGGCGCCGGCGCCACCACCGCGCCGCGGGGGCTCACTGCGCGTAGCTCGCAACCAGCAGCCCCCGGAGAAACCCACCATGGCCTTCTGCAAAAGGCGACTCTCTTGGCCTGAAGTTGATAACTCCGTCAATTCTGGGTAATTAACTGTAACTTTTGTATTTTTAAATTTTCCTGAAGAATTTCAAAATAGATCTGAAATTGCCTTTAGTTCGCCAAATCTACGGGTTCTATTTGGTGCTTCTAAAGCCGCCGCTCAACAAAGGCTATCAAGACAAATAATGATATCGGGGAAATCACAGGCTCTCGAAGGATATTAACGTGTTTCTACGGAAAGGGGAATTGCAAATTAGCGGTAACTCCTTACGGCCCTGAGACGAAACATGTCAGGAATAGAGATTAGTTGTCCTCTAAAGGGTGAACAGTTGTCGACCAAATTTTTCTTACGTTTGTCGCACGTCAACCAATTCTGGGTAAAGATACAAATTATTTTACAAAATAAATTTATATGATGTGCAACGAACCCCTCAGCTATGATTTTTTTAGTAAGTAATTCAAGGGCTTACAGCATATACCTATTCAAGGCAATACCCTTAAATATGCTATAAACCCTTAAATTACTTACACTTGCAATAAGTATTAATCTAAAGAAATCGATTCTGTTAAATAAGACATGAAAGATGTGAGAGATGTGATGTCGTTAAATGAATCGATTTACCAGCAGGAGCTCCATTTGGGAGAATAGAAAACTTGATTAAACCAGCGGGTGGCTTATTTATGTTGCCACTTGAAATGAAAATGTAACAATTTTTTACCTTTACTCGTATTAAAAGAGTTCACGAGATCATATGCACATTACGTATCTGTATAAAATGAATATCTGAATACTAAAATGTAACCGCGTGACTAAAGCGTTTATTTTTGTACTTTATCGAAACTTTCAATAAATTATCTCGTATCTCTCATGAAATCCATTAAGCAAAGCACTTCGACGAGTCCATATGCTACACAACGGAAACTTAATTCATTACGCCCTTGATAAGGTTTATCAGTGCAGAGCGGCAAGTACAAAACCCTCTGGAGACCGCTTTTATGCGATCGGTAATAAAGTCAGCATTAGTTTCTGTTTCAAAGTTTTGCAGCCGTGGCGGGCTCGCTCCCTCCCATTAGCGCGGTATCTCGACATAAGTTGACACGAGAGCTTTTCAATTAGATAAAAGCTGGCAACAGTGGCTCGATGATTGCAAAGTAAAAGGCGCGGGATGAGGGGAAGTGCGTACTTGCGTAGGGGACGTAGGGGGATGGAGGGGGGCGGTCGGGACGGGCGTGCCCGCACGACGCACTCGCCGCGGGGACACGTGCAAGGACGTGCAACAGGTCGCCAGCTGACCTACTTATAATAATATTATTAATCACTGGATATGTTTATTGATTTGCGGCGTGATATATGTCCAGATCGAACTTCGCATGCGAAACTGATATAAACAGAATCATTATAATTTTTCGTGACTTAAGTGTGAGTTAGGCAAAGCGCAAATGTAGAAAATGTGTTCCTAATAAACCACCTTGACGCAAACCAAAACTTAGAAGGTCACAATAGGAACAGAATGTCTGGGTCAGGATGACTGGACCAAGAGAGATTTTTGAAGTTTGAGCAATACCAAGTTTTAGTACCTATTTGGTACTATTTGGTACCAGACATCAAATAATTGGTACCTCTCTACAGAGGGAAAATTATTACGAGGAAAGTTGCCAGCCATTCTGACTTCAGAATGGCTGGACCAAGTCGGCTGCACCTAGTTGTAGGTGTTATAACTAGTTCATCTTTTCATTAAAATTTAGTACCTCATTGGTACCTCAACATATGTTTTTCTTAATTTTTTTCGATAAGCCAAAAAAAAGTTACACCTAGAAAAAAAATTACGTGTAATCTGGAGCACGTTGATTTCACCTAGTTGTAGGCGTTATAATTAGTTCATCTTTTCATTAAAATTTAGTACCCCATTGGAACCTCCACATATGTTTTTCTTAGATTTTTTCGATAAGCCAAAAATAAGTTACACCTACAAGAAGTTTTGCATATATAATAATGTTTATTTTTGTACTAAGAAAATTACCGAAAATAAATTAAATTAAAAGAATTAAATTAATAACACATAAATATTACGTATATTTTATTCATTGATTGACACATTAATATTTTTTTGCATATAAATAACAGTGTGCATACATTTTGTTTTTACTAATTGTGATTCTACTTGACATGTCGTCGTAACATTGCCATTTGGTCCCTCTGCGGCAATGTGATTTATAATGTCCCACGCCTTTCGGAGTCGGAGGTGGTACAAATTCTATAACAGACAAAAGGTGGTACTCTATTCCTTTTAATGTTATATTTTTAGGTAAATCATTAATGCAAATTTCGACGTCAGAATTGGGCTCAAAAGCAGCAATATCTTTCAAATTATAATCTAAGCACCTTATGCCTTGACAACCAGAAAGTCTACAACTCGACATATTTCTGTCACTGTTTAGCATTGAATTTGCAGACTCACTTAAGGTGTTTTTGTTAAAATCAAGTGGCAAAAAGGCACATTTCCTACTAACTTGGTTTAAAGGACAGTCCACATTTGTACAGGATTCTTTTATCTCTGCGCTGTATATTTTTTCTAACAATATTTTTTCAAATATATATGCAACATTGCATTCACAGTTCACGTAAACTTTATCACTATCATATACTATTTCAAAATATTTTTTTAATATATCTGAACGAAGTTTGTAAACGTTTTCCGTATCATTGTCTATAATCATCTTTATAAATTTATAATATTCATCATCATTGCTTCTTATGATCCTATTTAACGTGTATTCATCAACAACTCCAATTGCAATCGCTTGTGCAACTGAATCAAAAGCGCAGGTATTTGAGATGATAGTATTTTTATCTGCAAACGGTGTAATCGAACCATTTCTCAACAAAGTTACCTTAATCATTTGTTTTCCTATCTTTGTTTTTTGCTGTTTTTTCTTTGTAGCTAAACCTCTCCAGTTTTCTACCAATGAAGGCGTATCAGAAAAAACAGATTCATTAGTTATTCCTTTTGCAGCATTATTAGCATTCGTTCTTTTTTTCTTGCTGATGATATTATTTTTCTTTTCAGTTGGCTTTCTCCTTTTAACACCTTGTTTTAATGTACTGTTAGCTGTTTTTAATTGTCCCGAAATAGATTCTGAATGTGTTGCAATAAATTCATCTACACGATATCTGTCTGTTTTCGTGCTTATCTGACATAAGTATCTTTTCATAATTTTAAAATAACTTTCGACATTTGACGAAGTAGGGACTGATATTTCCGAATCAAAAGTTCTTTTCATTATATTTGACCATAGAGGGAGCTGTCCCATTAGCCGCGTTAGCGTTGTTAGAAATTCTGGAAAGTAAAATAAGTTATCGTGTGTTTTACAATCACCATCGGTAAGAGTAAGTAATAACTTTTCGCGTTCTATAGCATCCTGAAACCATTTAGGAACTTTACTTGTAACAAGATGTCGGTTATTATCATCACTGAGTTTTAATTCGGTCTCAGCAAATAAAGATTTGTAGTCATCTGACACTTGCGACAATTTAGTAGTATCCTCTATTTCGATTTCAGATTCGGAGGTGTCTTGAAAAGAGGTCAATCTTTTTAATCGAATCTTAGCTTCTTCACATCTTGTTAACAATGCTTGTTCATCTTGTCCATCATATTTGTTAAGACAAACTGTTATCATATCAATTACAATTCTTTTCACTACATCGTAATCTTCGCAGCGTTTGACTTCTTGTAAACATTTAATATAAAAGAATTTTACCCTCTGGTCTATGTGTTTGAAGCAAGAAAGGTTAAAAAGAATTTTAATAAAGTGGCTAGTGTCGATACGAATGAAGCACTCGCCAGGTATTTGCTGTTTCGTTTCTAATTTGTTGTAACAGTAATTAACGTACTCTGCCGTAGATTTAAATTTTGTAAATGATTTTACTACGGCCCCAATTAATGCCGAGGCATCATCAACGATGACTTCATTCGGAGTAGCATTATTTTGACTGTTACACCAAGTGTCAAGCCATTTATATATCGCGTCCAAAGTATGACTATCTGATATCATGTGTGTTATCGGCACGCTACTTTCATTGTAAATAGACATCATCACGCATGAATATAAAAACATCTGTTTAGTCAATATGAGATCTTTGTTTGCTCCAAATGGTTTGAAGATACTTCCTGTGGCGTCGATACTTAACACAGTTCTTTCACTTTTTCTATAATCCCTATAGTATTGTTCTTGAGCAAGTGACCAATAGTAAATACAAAAAGGAAATACTGATATGAATCTAATAACTGTATCGTAGGGAGGTAATCGTGTCATAATCCATAAAGCAATTATCGGATTAGAATCGTAATATGAACTTTTTCGATGTTCATATTTAATTTGTTTTAAGCAACCTATTGTAGGTAAGTGACTCGGTTCTGGATCATTAACGTCCATTATAAGATCACTCAATCTATTTCGAACCGTTACAGCATATTCCGACTTTAATTGTTCACTAAGCTCACAGCGTTTTATGGGTGAAAGCTTAATTTTTTTTGCAAAATTGTGTTTGAATTCTTCATCAATGTCGCGTATGGTACAAATGCAATGAGCGATTTTATCAGTTGGCCAATTAATTATAACTTCTATCTTTGATTTGCACTGCTTACAGGAACCAAAACACTTCACATTCACTCCATTTTTAATTGAGTAGTTTTGAAATGTCCAACTGCACGGGGAACGTATTTTTTTCCAAATTTCCTCTCTTAGAAGGTCAGCCCACTGGTGCTTTGGCAGCAATGTTTTACAGCGAAAATCAGATAAGCGTTTTGTGCGCTTCACGCAACGATCAATGGGCTTAATTTTGTTCCATTGATAAACGTCAAGAAAAAAATCGAATGTTTTGCAGCCAGATGGTTTTGTTATAATTTCTTCTGCAGATTCAGATCCAGTATCTTCTTTAGATTCAGATCCAGTATCTTCTTTGTGGTCATAAAAGTATTCATAATTTCTTATAAGTGATAAGTATAGTGATTTTTCCGACATTTTGTATGACAGTTCTTGGCTAATATCTTTAAACACCGGGTCACATGGCGAAGGAATATCATCTTTACGACGGAAAAACTTCTCGAACTTTACAAAAATTTCCTTTTGTTTGTGTAACGGAACTGCACATTTTCGACCTCTTCTTTTCATCTTGTAAATATAGAAAATAAACACTAATCACATAATCACTTCCGAACAACGATGTAATAACGATGACAAAGTACGAACTAAAGTTATTGTCATAATTATGAAAACGGGTACAAATATTTTACGTATACCCACATCATTTTTAGAAATAATGTCTGACTGTGTTTTACTATCTACATCAAATTTAACTTACTAAAAACTTGAATGACAAATGCAATAATGAATGCTCGTATTGAGTAGTTTAATAATAAATCAATATGTTGAGTATTACTACATAAACAGTTAGATAACAGAAGTTTTGCGGAAGTAAGGATAAACTAATGAACAGTAAATACAGGACTATTTTGAAATCATTAACTAAATCACAAGCTGTTCTCTTCACATCACAATTAGTAAAAACAAAATGTATGCACACTGTTATTTATATTTAAAAAAATATTAATGTGTCAATCAATGAATAATATTTATGTGTTATGATTTATTTTCGGTAATTTTCTTAGTACAAAAATAAACATTATTATATATGCAAAACTTCTTGTAGGTGTAACTTATTTTTGGCTTATCGAAAAAATCTAAGAAAAACATATGTGGAGGTTCCAATGGGGTACTAAATTTTAATGAAAAGATGAACTAATTATAACGCCTACAACTAGGTGAAATCAACGTGCTCCAGATTACACGTAATTTTTTTTCTAGGTGTAACTTTTTTTTGGCTTATCGAAAAAAATTAAGAAAAACATATGTTGAGGTACCAATGAGGTACTAAATTTTAATGAAAAGATGAACTAGTTATAACACCTACAACTAGGTGCAGCCGACTTGGTCCAGCCATTCTGAAGTCAGAATGGCTGGCAACTTTCCTCGTAATAATTTTCCCTCTGTAGAGAGGTACCAATTATTTGATGTCTGGTACCAAATAGTACCAAATAGGTACTAAAACTTGGTATTGCTCAAACTTCAAAAATCTCTCTTGGTCCAGTCATCCTGACCCAGACGAACAGAATTACCTTTCTTATCATCGATGGTAGAAGTATAACCTATCAGCGTCGGGTGGTACACCTTGTGTTGTCATCTTTCATTTAACTTCATTTATTCAGTAATACAGTTACATTTTTATACATATAAAGTTGGCGCAAACATAAACTCATTAGAGTTTTACCGTGCATCAAAATCATCGACCACAAAATTTAGAGGATAAACCAAATTAAAGATCTTAATTAAAATTAAATAACAACAAAAATAACAGCGAGGGTATTTAGCGAAATATTTATCTAATATTAAACAAACGAGCGAACATCGGTGACCGATTTGACCGTCCTTCAAACAAAAGTGGTAGAGGAATGTGACTTGATTGATACAGGTTGTTTCTAAAAGTATAAATTTAATTATTAATAATCTGACATTATGCTGAGCTGAGGCCCTTAAAAACATTATAATAATTGTTTTCTATTTCTAAAGTTATAAGGTGTATTTTTTGCTGTAATGCCAATAAACGCATGTTTCTTTCTTTCTTTCTTCCTTTCTATATTGCCCTTAAAAACAACGAAGCGAGCGCCATAAATAGCTCGAATAAAATGAACAACATGGACGAAACAACAATGCAGTGCACGCTGCACGTTAGGCACTGCTTACTTCATGGCCGTTGCGCGATGCATTACAATAATATCTATTTATTAACAAACTTTTTTTTTTACTAAGTTAGTTTTCATCATTGTCTGGCAGTTTGAGTCATTTATGCGGCCTACCCAAATGTCCTTTCTATGCTATTGTTCGTTGAATCGTTGAGCTCCTCAGGTTCTGAGTTGAGCTGCACGACTACTGACAAATGCGTGCACTGACTGGACAGGTCCCTTCTGTGTGATTCTTTCATCAAAAGATCATCTCAGGCACCAATCTACATGGTCTTCACATGATCTGACCAAGATTATGTCTGGACTTTAAAAGAGACTGTGACCTCTGAGTTTTTTTCGGCCTTTCTTCTCAGAGTAGTCAGATACGAAACGCCGACCTCATCTAGTTTTTTTTTAAAATATGATTGACGTGTAAAAGTGTTTGTACAAACCTACTTACAGAAAATAAATCATTTTTATCATTTAGAAGTCAGAAGCCCGAAAGTACGACAGTTAGACTGGCAGCTGACCTCAACGTAGTTGAGAAAAAGGCTAGGCAGATGATGATGAACAAACAAGATACTTGCAATGCACCTGCCATGTTATCTTCCGGTTAGACTGGAAGCTGACCTCAACGTAGGTAAGAAAAAGGCTAGGCAGATGATGATGAACAAACAAGATACTTGCAATGCACCTGCCATGTTATCTTCCGGTTAGACTGGAAGCTGACCTCAACGTAGTTGAGAAAAAGGCTGGGCAGATGACGACGAACAAACAAGATACTTGCAATGCACCTGCTATGTTATCTCTTCGCCGCTCTTGGTTAGAGAATGCCTAAGGCATTAAGACGCTGACAACAGGTATAAACCACTGTCACTGTCAGACTGCATACAAAAGAAAGAGAAGCGCGATGACACAACGCTTGTAACTTATTGCAAAATATGAAGCAATATTTTTTTTTACTCAAAAATGAGTTGAGTGATTGAAAATAAAAAACAACCAAGTTCTGCATTACAAATAAGACGTTCTTGTTATTAATTAAATACCAACCGTACGTTGATATTTAATACATATATTTTGGATTGAAACTCAATGTAAAGGGTTAGTTTACCGTTAATTTGTATCGAGATTTTTTTTCTAAACGTGTTTTGGTAACTACCAAGTTCTGAGAAATATTTTCAAGAATAACATTTTTTTTTTCCGCTACCACAAACTATGTAATATAGATTTGGCAATTTTTTTGTTTAAGACAAACCTACTTTTATCATTTGCCTCTTGTCAGCGCCTTAAGTTTGCCTTCGAATCTTTATTGTGCACAAAGTTTATTAGATAAATAAATACTTCCTTTAGGTTCACGGTAGGTGGCTTGTGTACTGGCCGGATCCCCGCCATGGGACCTCGAGGCGAAAGTACTCGCGTCACTGTATCGGTGGCGCGAGGAAGCGAGGGCGCGGGGCGAGTCGCTGATGCAGCGACATGTGGAGTTGCGTTGGTCACAGCTTCGCGCAGCCCTGGTGGCGGAATGGCGGGACAGGCTTTCACGCCCTACCGCTGGCCTCGCCACCATCGAGGCGGTCCGGCCAGTACTCGAACCCTGGCTCGGGAGGAGGCACGGCTCTCTGTCGTTTCGCGTGACGCAGGTGCTCTCGGGGCATGGTTGCTTCGGGAAGTACCTGTGTCGCATAAACAGGGAGCCGGACGCCCGGTGTCACCACTGCGTCGACTGCCGGGAGGACACGGCGCGGCATACGCTGGCAGAGTGTGCCGCTTGGGAGGAGCCACGCCGTGCCCTCATCTCAGGAGTAGGCAGTGACCTATCGCTGCCGGCCGTGGTCGAGTCGATGGCCGGCAGCGAGGAGTCCTGGGACGCGGTGGTGTCCTTCTGCGAAACAGTCGTGTCGCAGAAGGAGGCTGCGGAAAGGGAGCGGGAGATCTCGTCCGCTCACCCGGCCCGCAGCAGGCGCACCGGGCGTCGGCGGAGGGCCGATAACGCCCTCTTCCAGCCCCCATAAATGGGTCCAGGGACGGCGGACTTGGGGACGTCCGCCGCCCCCAATCACATTGGACCCGAGGTGGCGGCGCGTAGTGTGCCACGCGCGCCCCTATCAGACGTCGCGGGGGGGGTCAGACAACTCGCACCCCCCCCCAGACTTGAGGTGGCCTGCAGAGGCGGGCCGGCACTAGCCGGGGATTGCGGAAGGAATAACAGATCCCAAGATCCCCGGTGCAAGTGTGGGAGGGGAACACTGGGGTGGTTTTTAGTCAGTAAGAGTCTGACAGACCCCTCCGCCCGCCCCAGAGCGGAGGACATCCATGAGGATTTTCCACCCCGTGAACAAAAAAAAAAAAAGGTTCACGGTAGGTAGGTTGGCTGCCATGTAAGGTACATTACTCGTAGGTACATACTATTAATTTTAATTAAAGGGCTTTCGAAATCCAATTATTCATATAAAATACGAAACAAGCAACCTTTCTAAAATGGGATTCTAAATTCAGTTCCAGTCTGATTCTATTTTAATCTGTACAAAATACAATTTTGCTTTACTCAGTGTATGAATATTTACTCGAGTGGCTACAATTATTTTATCGTGTTCGCAAACGGAAACATGAAATATAACCTTTTAATAGACATCGGAAAATATTAACGATGTAATGCGAATAACAACAGTCCGTGATAACAACACACCGTTTTTCTCGATAAACAGACGTAAATGAGAACAGAGGAAAATTCCACGGATGGTTTACACTTTATTTGTGTGTGAATGGAGCTGACAGTAATAAAAAGGTAGAAAAAGGAAAGAGGGATGAGTGAATCAATACAAATATTTATAAATAACAACATAACTTTGTGTAGGATGTAACAAGATAATGTGGAAGTATCCAATGTTTGTGCGACAGACGGTAACGAAGGTCTCACGGATGACCGGAACTCGCCAGGATAGTTGGTTGTAGCCATAGAGGTTGAGCCCCACATGTTCAAAGATAACGTCATGTCAAATGAAACGCAAATGAAATAGGTGCTCATTTAAATGTATTCACAATGGAACTGTTGACAGGTCAATGGCCACCAAACCTTTGCCAAAGTCATAAAGTTCACTTACAGTTTGCAGTTGCTAAACATTATGCTTGTTCTAATGACCTTTCTGCTGAAGGTTGATTCGGCTAGACGGTATTGCGTTACATACCTATTATGGTTACTATGGGTTGTGGGCCCGCGTCTTACGAGGGTTAACCGAAAGATTAGCCCAAACTTGAATGTAAACTAACCGTATATATACTATATAACTGATACTAAAATAACTCATAACATTTGACCCCTCGTAATTAAAATTTTCAGCGCATGCAAATTGTAGGTATTTTCATAACATGCATGTAAGTACCTACATTTATATGTATAAACTATAGAAGCTGTTAGACATTTACATTTACTAGGAATACCTAGCGACAGGACTGAGTTCTTTCTTTGTAAATTTCCCGAGAGAGCTTAGGTCATGAATCACAGTCACAGTGAAGGTTTCGAGAATCGTTTCATTTTAAAATATTTGCATGTTTAGTTGTAATTCGAATTATTGGGATGTTTTAACATGGTTGATATCCTTTATTACTGTGAAGTTCTTGTAAAAGCTCGACCGGCCTTCTCGTGTAGAAAGATGAATGAATACGAAAGTAAAACGTATAATTCCGGTTCCGTGTATGAATACGTTTTGTTATTTGCGGGACTGAAATTCGGGACCCGTACTAACTTTGCCGTCGAAAAAGGTATACTAAGTCTGTAGATTGTAAGTTTCCTGTCCATCAATTTCATTATCAGCCCGTTAACGTCTAGGGTGAGCACGGGCCTCCCTTGCCACAACAATGAATGGAGGACCATTTATTTTAAACGTGGTCAACTGGTCACGCGACCTCTTCAAAGCCTTTAAAACCTCCGTAGTTTTCCAAAGTATTTAGTAATGTTGTCATATTATCGTTCCTCATAATTAATGTCAGTACCTAAACATTTTCGCTATGAATAGATTTAAATTAAGTATATTTTCTTGAGTCACAAAATGAGAATTCTTAAGCTGGACGAGAAACACCGCAAGTGCATTGAATGAAGACTTTAATATCAAATTGATTATACATTCTGCCTTGTCTAGTCGGTACGTACATATTTCCACGGGTTTTATTCAATGGTAGATACAATTATAATAATAGTTTATTTATATACAGATACTTTAACGACGACGATTTTTTTACGATAGTTTTTATTTTTATTTAGTTACTTATAGTTTTAATTTGGGATTTTACTTGTATTTTTTTTTTTGTTGTTTAAATTCTATTTTCATAATGTACACCACTTTTACCAATTCATTATTTTGTTATTGGAGAGCGGGATCTCCTAACACTCCAATCTCCTAATCTTTTACTTAAAAGGAGGTCGCTATGTAAGATTTACTGTAAAATTTGTACAAGTTTCTGCAATAAACCTTTTAATTTTTATTTATTTTATTTTATTTAAACTCCATCGCTAAAAGAACCAGTTTTCCGAAGCGTGCGTTAATAGTACATTGTGATACAAGGGTGGAAAGTAAGTTATTCGTAGTCGGCTCGGGCTTGTTAATGACAGCTCGTTTGCAATAACCTACACACCCGTGTATCACACGACGTTTTTCAATACACTTGTGGGAAATAGTAAAAAACAAATCAAAGAATTACATTTTGATTACATTACAATTACATATGACGTAAACAGCCTATACAGCCTATTCGATTTTGGACAAATTTTTTAGGTAAAAATAATTAAATTAAAACTATTTTCGTAATTAAATATAATAAAGAACCATTTAAAAGATTTTTGAGAATTCAATGCTAAGACGTACGAAGTCATTCATTTTTCCTCGTATAAAATCTATCCCATTTTATTCTATGTAAGAAAACTCCCTGCTACTAAACTTTTTAAATTGACTTATAAATTTAAAACTCAACTGCAAAACTAATGATAGAGCTCGTAAACAAAAGTCACAACCGCGTAGCAGAAAAATGTAAAAGATTTAATTTTCGAATCATAATTATAGCCTTTGAAAGTACGTCATGTTTAACAACTGTATTGAAAACTTACTTTACTAACGCAGCAAAAAGTTCTGACTGTATCAAAATAAAAACTTCAGGCTGACAAGTTTAGAAAAAAACGCCCTAATCTTACAAAAAAAGGAAATAAAAACCTTTAATGTTATTTTACAAATATTTTTTCAATACTTGAAAAAATATTGGTTAAAACTTAAAACTGGTTCATATCGCAATACGATTAGGTTCACAATGCAATGTATTTCACACGCGTGCGATTTTCTATTTTCCAACACGTGTGCGGGAATAAAAATTGCCACAGATAACTTATACCTATACTTAGTCCATTGGTTCAATGCTTCTATTCACACCGTCTCGCGCCAGAGAAGGTCCTCTCCATTAGGAAGTGATTTTTTTTTAAATCTCGGCAAAGATGCGTCTTTACGGCGTTAATATTTTTGGAATATTTAAATAATGTTTATAAATGATCATTACAATAAAAAAACGTTTATGAACCAATTAACATTTATTTGTGTTCTAAACTCAAAAATATTTGAATTTTCTATTTTTCATATTAGGCTGTTTATCGGCTTTATACCTTTGCTTCTCCTTCAACCTGGCGAAAGCAAAGCGCGGACAAAAAAGAAAAATCATAGTTTCCTAATAATTTATGACAAAAATATTTTTCGTTATTTTATTTTATTTCTTCAAAAGTGTATTGAAAAACGTCGTTTGATACACGTGGATATTTGTAATTGCAGTCCTCGGCTCAAAAACAACCTCGCCTACGGCTCGGGTGTTAATTCCGCCTTGAGTGCAATAACAAACATTCTCCACTTGTATGAAAATGTACTATTATCACAAAATGCAAATTACTTTATGTTTTCCCTAAAGAGTTTTCCGACCATACCGCTAAAAAGGTTATATTAGATACCTAAGAACGTATGTTCAATACTTGGATGCAATATTTACACTAAGAGGGCGTGTTCGATTTAGCAATAGACAAAATAATAACCAAAAAACGCGGATTAATTATATTTTTTGAATAGTTATACAAAATACTTGTACCTACATAAAACGGGCCTAAAAATATACAATAATTTTATATGTACCTAAACACTAAAACATACAGCCCGAAGCTACACTTCTTTCAGAAGCACTACAACATAATACTCATAGAAGAACGGTGTGACTACTCAGGCCTGAAGGAGATGAGCAGAGTTTACACCGATGGATCAACTCCGACTCCGGATTCGGAGTCGGAGTTTTCTCACACAATTTCAACATAAATATACATTTCCAGCCCGCTGGGAGTGTTCAACATCGTCTACCAGGCGGAATGCATGAGCATTATAATAATATTATACAAGCGCCTTACGCCATAGAAGCCTAGAGAGTTACGGATACCCGTATACGTATACTCTCCGGTAGCGCCTCTGTTCTACAATCCTTAGGGAAAAATATATTACCTCGAGACTAACACTAGAATGTCACAATGCACTGGAACGGGTAACGATGTGTAACCGTAACACAGTGACACTGCAATTTATAAAAGGACAGAGCGGATCACTAGGTAACGACGCATCTGCCGAACTAGCTAGGAGAGCATCCAACGCGTCAGTCTCTGGACCTGAAACATCATACCCATCCCTTTCAACCAACTACGCAGGTGGCTACAGGAGTTCACCCACACACAAGGGGAGTACTGGTGGATCTCGACACCGGGCTGCGGGCAGTCCAGGGAAGCTATACCATCTTTAGATGGTAGGCTAACCAGGCGTCTACTACGCCTGGACAAGAACGGCCTGCGCCTAGTGACGGGGACGATCACGGGACAGTGCTCACTAAACAAGCACTTCCACACAATAGGCATAACGGACAGCCCTCTAAGCAGGGCTTGCATGGAGGCTGAAGAAACCGTGGCGCATGTGCTCTTTAAATGCACAGGCGTCACCCAGCAGATCAAAACAGAAACCCTCGAGTCACCTTGATCCTTCACAGATATCTTAAGCAGACCTGCATAGCTTATCACAACCACATGACAGGTTGTCCAATCGAACATTTTCAATCACTAACCTGCTTTGCCCCCGACAGAAAATAGCTCTCGGAAGCATGGCGGTCGTTTATTTGATTCAAACTGACAATATTTTCGGGTTTTGGATTTGTGAACAGCCTTTAAAGGACTCTTTTGATAACATTGATTGATGTTTGATTCGGCACGGATGCGTATCGTACGTTTGTGAATAGATATGCAGGAGACAGCAGAGTCATATCACAGGTCAGGTCGGGTCAGAGGTCGGGGTGGGATCAGCTTCTGGAGGGAGGTGGGCTGGTTGGAATAACCAACGACGGTAGCCATGGCCCTGCACAATGGTCCACATGAAGGACTAAGTGCGGAAACCAAACCCACTAACATAGAACACTAAAACAGTAGACTACTTAAGTCTATTGTTTAGTGTTTAATGCAAAAAGCGTGAGGTTTATATTTTATGGTGAGTCTTTATTTGTACAAAATATAAAATCAAACACTTCGGTGTCGGACTAATAATAATTATGATGAAATGAAAACTAAACATAAAAAGAAAAGCAACAGTTTTGTCCAGACTGCTCCATATAGTAGAAACACGTTCGACCAGCATGTTGTATCGTGTGTAAAGTTTAAGAGTCCCAGCAAACTGACCGTCACGCACATGTCGCGCGTTTCCGATACGCGTGGGTCTGGCTTTATGTTACCTTTATGTACATTGTACCCTCCCCCGAACCCCGGCAAGCCTCTAACTATTAAATAAAAACCTCTGTGTTATACAAGTTAGGAAAGGGTCCCGAAACAATTCTGATTTAATAGTATTGACTGTGCCCTTTAGATTCTGTGTTTTTGCTTTTTATTTAACGTTATCTCACATTGGGTTTGTTTGGATTAGAAAAATATGATTTATAGGCTTCTTTATTTACATTAAGCTCACTTTAAGCGAATACAAAATCCTAACTAGTATTATAATGCGAAAGTAAGTTTGTTTGTTACCTTTTCACGCCTAAATCACTGAGCCGATCATCCTGAAATTTTACATATACGTTGTCAGGTGTACAGAAACGGACTTATGGTACCATCCATCCCGACAAAAAGTACTGTTCCCGAGGAAAACAACAATAACGTTCTTATGATAATAGATGGCCCCACGTGTCTTTCGAATCATGATTGAATTATATTATTATAGAAGCTTCATGTTAATAAAAGTCTTTTTACTTCTTTTATATTTATTGAGCACAACCATGGATGGTGGAATCGCAGACCCATGCTCGGCTTCCACACGCTCAAGAGGACTTTCCTGCACCACAGATTGTACAGGTCACAGATTAAACAGATAATTACAACACAGAACATCCTCTCTGTTTTATCGAAATACAATCATGTATACATTATTTATTTATTTCCAAGTCTTGTAAATCACTAGTCTTAATTAACATCAAAAATAATATATTTTTTTAAACTTATACTTAACTAATGTAACCTTAACTATGTTAACATGTACAATGGATAGTTAGGTGTTAAGAAAGTTTGGACAAGGCAATACAGTATTAATTTAATAAACAACAAACATTCATTACAGTGAGTAGTCCTTGAACCTTACTGGTAAGCATCTTGATCGAATAGGTCTAGTGTTATGACTTTGAGTTGGAACCGTCTCAGCTGTATCCTGGTTAACATCTGAATTTGTATTTTTATCAAGAATTAGTTCACAGCCATAATCAGTATTATCATCATACATAACCATTTTATTTATGTTTACATCAAAGCTATTTTAAAAATTATCTAACACAACAGTTTTCTTCTTTTCTTTATCTTTTTTTGTAATATCCGCATTTTCGTTTAGTACCCCGTTATATGGTTTTATATGTGTTAAGTCTCGCCTATATATTACCCCATCAACATTCACTTTATAAGACCTTTCATTAACTTTTTCTACGACAAATCCTAATTTCCATGTGTTGGTGTTTTCAGGACTTATTTGCACTGCTACATTTTGATCAATATTTAATGAGAAGGGTTTTTTACATTTTTTATCATAGTAGTGTTTACTTTTGTCTCTTTTAGCTTTGATTATTTTTGGAATGTCAGTCCTCAACACAGGAATGAGTTGCTCAGATACACTTGGCATTAGATTCCAATTTTTTCTAGATAGAAACTTTTGTGCAGGACTACAATCATCTCCGCCACTTGGTACATTTCTCTGGTGTAACAGCGATATCCAAAAATCTTCACCAGCTTCATATGACTTAAGAATAAGTTTCTTTGCAGATTTTACTGTAGCTTCCGCAACTCCATTGGACTGAGGGTAATGTGGCGAGGAAGTTACATGGATAAAATCCCATTCTTCAGCAAACATAGCAAATTCTCTGTTAACAAAATTTGTAGCACCATCAGAACATACTCTTTGTGGTATACCATAACTAGCAAAATTCTTTTTAGATATATTAATAACTTCACTAGAAGATAAATTTTTTAGTTTATCTATTTCATAAAAGTTTGAGTAGTGGTCAGCAGTTATAAGAAAATTATGAGACTGTGCATTTAGTTTTACATTGAACACATCCATAGAGATATACTGAAAGGGATAGATTGGTATGTCATGAGATAACATTGGGAATCTAGTTTGAGATGGAGAATATTTTATGCAAATCCTACATTTTTCTACAAAGTTTTTTATATCTTCAGACATGCCTGGCCAAAAAATATTTTGCTTAGCTAGTTTAATTGAACTAGCAACGCCATTGTGACTTATATGAATTTTTGACAACATATAATTTCTCATGCACCTGGGAATTAAAATCTGATCATTTCTAAATATGATGTCTTCCTGAATAGACAGATCAGAGGCAAATTTATAAAACCATCTGAGATTTTCAGGCATATCTGAAATATAATCCCATTTATAATGTACTTTTTGAGCTCTTGACAGTCAGGATCATTCTCCATGTCTTTCTTTATGATTTCTATTATTGTGCGGGACTATATAGTGAACAGTGATAGTGCATAAAACAGTACATAAGTGATTACAAGAAACTTTCAGTGAGTAGTTTTAAGTAAATAGTGCCATATAATATTGTATAGATAGTAGACTTAGTGTTAGGTTTAGGCAGTAGTAAGTGTTCATGTTATTTTTCACGTTCAAGTTTTACGTTATGTTTTTATTGATTTCATAATTTTCTTAGATAGTCCTTGTTACATAGATACTAAATATATATAGTTTTACATATGTAAAAGTGGTCAAAGTTAGTGAAAAACGTAAATATTGTCACGCGGCTCTCATTACAGTAAAGTTTCGCTGTACTAAACCAAATGTACAAATATTCTGCCTCGCTCTGATTGGCTAATGCTTTTAATGTACCTTTTTGTGATTGGTCGACTAGTTCTGAACCTCGAGCCCAAAATTGTATAAAAATAGGAACATTTTGTCCGTTCGACACCAGTCGGCGGCAAGCTATCTTGAAGAACATTACGAATAAAGAAGAAAGAATCCTCCAGTGGTTTTTATTCCCACCAACCCAGCAGCAAATGAGGCTGTAAGCCACAATTATTTTGTTTGACACCTTGAGATATTTTGCTGAAGAATGTTTACTAACAATCTCAAAAATTTGTTTAGTATTATTACAAGAGTGGGAGTCATCCTGTATTGGAGTAGGGGCTCTTGAAAGTGCATCTGCTACAAAGTTATTTTTTCCACATAAAACTCTATTTTAAATCATATCTTTGAAGGATCATTAACATAAGTTGCAATCTTTTTGGAGCTTCTACTAGTGGTTTCTTAAAAATATTTATCAAAGGTTTATGATCCGTTTTTATAATAGTATTAGTATTTGCAGTTATGTACTGACTGAATCTTGAACAAGCGAAAACCACAGCTAACATTTCTTTTTCGATTTGGGCGTATCTTTTTTCTGTACTGGTTAACGTTCTAGAAGCAAAAGCTACAACCTCATTATTTTGATAAAGAGCTGCTCCAAGTCCCATGCTGCTGGCATCGCATTCTATTGTTAAGGGTTTATTCATAACATAATACTTAAGGGTTGGTAGACTAGTTAAAGATGAAATAACCTGATCAAATTCTAACTGTTCCTTTTCTGTCCATTGCCATATAGCATTGTTCTTAGTTAATGCTCGTAAAGAAGTGACTTTTAAACTTAAGTTTTTAATGAATTTACTCAGGTATGTTACCATTCCTAGCAGTCTTAATACTTCCTTGGAGTTTTCCAGGTATTGTTATATTCTTGATAGCTGTGATTTTCTCTTCATCAACCTTTAATCCGGCATCAGTCAATACATGGCCATAAAACTTCACTGATTTCTGTAATAAATTTAATTTATCTTTATTAAGCTTGCAATTATTTTCTCTCAGTCTCATTAAAAGGTTTTCTAAGTTACTATTATGGTTTTTTATTGCCTCCTCGGTCGTATCACCTACCCCATATATTAAAATATCATCAGCCATTATATAGCTTTTGTTGGAAGATTTCTGGCGCAGAAAAAATACCAAAGGGGAGCCTTAACCACCTATATCTACCAAATGGCGTCCAAAAGGTAGTGAGCTTACTACTCCTTTCATTGAGCCTAACATGCCAAAATCCTTTCAATGCATTCACTGTGCTAAAAACTTTAGCTTTTCCGAGTTCTGGTAAAACTTCTTCCAGAGTTGTAAATTGAAAATGTGGTCTTTTAAGAGCCTTATTCAATGGGATAGGGTCTAAACAGATACGGAACTTTTTGCTTTTACGAATGATTAATATATTGTTAACCCAATCAGTATGAGACTCCTCTTTAACAATGATATTGTTTTTTACTAACCTGTCTAGTTCCTCCTTAAGAGGTGCTCGGAGTGCCATGGGCACACGACGTGCTGGCTGAATGCGGGGTGGAATATTTTCATCAATTTCCAAGTCATCAATTCCTGGTAACTCGCCATAACCTTCAAACACATCAGAGTATTTGTTTATAATATTTTTTGCTTCCTTAGTACTTTCACTGCCCACTGATACCGTATTACAGTATTTTATTAACCCTAAGGCAACACAAGCAGACTCTGATAATAGAGGTTGATGACTGACATTCACAATATGAAAATTAATAACAAACTTTCTGTTTTTATAAATACATTCAACATCAGTCACACCTAATGTCTCTATGTCTGTATCATTAAAACATTTCAATTTTAGTTCAGTAGGACGCAAATGCTTCAGGCAGTCGCTTTCACAAAATTTCTTGTATTGTTCAGCACCTATTACGCAAACGTGAGCTCCAGTATCCAACGTACAGAAAACATTCAACCAGACGTTATTGAACTTCAAACAGAGTTCTACTTCCTTGTGTCCAGATCGTTGATTAGTCCTGATTTTAGATATGTATATACTGTTATCACTGGTTTCTTCCTCAGTCTTCTCTAAGTAATTCTTTCACTGTTTTGGTTTTCTTACATACTTTTTTGGAATGATTCCTACCTTGGCAATTTTCACATCGTTTTCCCCAAGCAGGGCAAATTTTTTTTTTGAATACATGCTTCTCACCACAAAATTTACACAGTAATGGTCTGCTGTCCGTTTTGGTATGTTTTTGTTCAATTTTCTGAATCTTTTGCAATACTTGTTCGGAACACAAATTCTGAAGTTGTTCAGTTGTGGCTTCGGCCGACTTGCAAATATTTAGTTTGGGTGAGATCCAGTTGATCTATCCGTAATAATTCTTTTATAATATCTGGATTTCTAATACCCACCACAATTCTTATTATATTATATCAGCTAGATTGTTCCGTGTGGTGCCGGACGTAAAGAATAGCACAATCCCATTATTCCCGTGGATGAAAGGCGACTAAGGAACTTACTAGAGAATGGGCAGCAGCGTTCTCTACGCATTTTAACACCATACTGCGATCGCGAACCCGCCTGCCAAGCGTGGCTATCATGGCAAGCCCCCCCTACTTTTGGGGGAGGCCTATGTCCAGCGGTGGACGTCTTTCGGCTGAAATGTTGAATGATGATGATATCAGCTAGTAGGGAATAACAAAATCATCATTACTTTGACAGACTCCATCTCATCATATTTGTTGGATATAATATTTTTTTAACCCCTTTCACGTTTACATTATTCATATTATATATGATATACAGGCCCATAAGTATCGGATTTTCAATGTAACTGTGGCACCCTAATAGGGTTCAGTGAGGGTGTCAGCAAAGTTCCGTGCCTCGTATTGATTGGCGACATCAATCAGTAGGAACTTGTTGTTTTCCACTGCGGCCGTACATCAGAACACCTTTGCCACAGAAGGTCAATATTAGCTCATACTTTATATTGTATAAGTTATGAGAATAGAGTATTTAATTAACAAAATAAATGTTAAAAAAAGATAAATTGCCACTGCTGCTCGTGAGCGCCAACGGCGGATCTATTTTCGAGGATCAGGAGGCACAGATTGTTCGCTGTGCCTTGGAGTCAAACCGTCGCTCTAGCCCAATCTCCTGTTCCTCGCACACTCTCTGCGCTCCACGCTCTCTTGGACGCTAAGCCTCACTGTGATGTGTTCGCGGATGAAGGGAAGAAGATCTTGTCAACATGTCTGGAGTATTGTGAGATGAGCGTATGACTGTCGAGTAGCTTATTGTTTTTGTACTTTTATAATGTGTTGTGGCTTTAACTAATGTAATTGGCCTTTGGCCATTTTATGTTAAAGTAAAATAAATAAATAAATCTTATTACGGAGATTTAGTTCTACTTGCGATGGGATAGGGACTTTTTAAACCACCAGTTTTCAATGAACATAGCTGCTATGAGATGAACATTCTAACAGAGATTGGTTATAATAAATAGGAGAATACTTTATGGAGACTCTAGAATATAAAAGTGCTAGTTCATCATCATCTGCCCAGCGTTTTCGGCTTCCAGTCCAACCGGAAGCAGCTGAATATCAGTATTTTACATGGAGCAACTGCCTATCTGACTTCCACAACCAAGTACACTGAAAAAAATGCGAGCTAACTAAGATCCATTTTCTCTTAGTTGGCATTAAAATGTTTGGAATCACTATTTATTTATTTACTATAAACAAGATAGCATATTTGCCAGAACCAATGAATTTTATTTATATCGACAATGTGACATGTACAGAATAATCACCGGTCTTTGTTACATCATACATGCTTTGTTTGATTTTACTTCTTCACTTTTTTAAATCAAATAATAATTTTAGTTAATGGTAACAAGCAACTTGTTAGCATTACATCATTCTTAAACTGACCAACATTTGAGTTAAATTAAATAACTACCCGTAATTAAACTAACTAATTACTTAGTTGACGGAACTATGATAATTTAACAAAGTTCTCCTAGCTTCAGAAGTCAAGATCTTGTTAGGCTCGTATGGAGTCAAGATGCGTGATCGCATTAAACAAGATGTTTGTTAAAGCAAACATTCTTTTTTTTCAGTGTAGCTGGATAATACGATACCCCTTGGTAAGACTGATTGTCAGACTTTCGGGGTTCTGACGACCCATAACGACTGCCGAAGATCCACGAATGACAGCCGGGACCAACGGCTTAACGTGCTGTCCGAGGCACGGAGGGGTCTCGGTATGTAAAGGTGATCACCCATCCACGGACCAATCTTGGCAATTGTAGCTTAACCTGATAGATCGACCCGCGTGGCTGTTATAATTATAACTTAGCCACAAGTGCTACTTGTCGTACAAAATTCTTTCGAGTTAAATCAAGCTGATTATTTCACCAGCGCGTCTTAGTTTTCTAGAGGCGGATAAATAATTAGCACGTATTCTTCGTTTATTACCCGTACCTACATTGATTTATTGGTAAAAGTTATTTTTTCTCTTGCTTAAATATATTGACGAGTACTCAGTCGTGTACCATCAATATTACTCCCGCCTAATATTACGTTTTATCCATACCACCACACACTCGTATATAAGAAAGTAAATAAATAATACGAAATGGTATACGTGATAAATGCTCCACTGGGCCGATTTAGGGATTATGGACGAATCACGAAATATAGATATTTAGATATAAGTACCAGTAAATACAGGGTAAGCAGTGATCATAAGTAGATACTTATTATGATAACTGCTCTAAAGCAGAACTAGATATCACGAAAAAACATTACATTTCGCCGTTAGAAAATTATGACACGGTCGCTTACTTCAAAGTGATCCGAAGTTTCTTTTAATAGTTATTTTAAAGCTAATTATTGTTTTAAATCAGTTCCAAGTTCTTAACGATTTAAATTCGTAATAATTAGACTTGTGAAACAGTCGTCCAAAACAAATAAAGACTTCGAAGTTCGATAAAAGGTTTAAGAATATTAATTTAATTAAATTTTCCATTAATGCATAATGCATAAGTAACTTGTTTAAATGTAGATCTTCATTTAATTGAAATTTTCCATTCATGCTTATGTAACTTGTTTAAATGTAGATCATTTGATTACAGAGCTATTTATACAGAATGATGTGTATACTTTATTGTACAACAGATTATGTTACAAAAAGAAAATAAAATACAATACAAAATACCTATACAATGAGGCGGTTTTATCGCTTACGAGATTTTCTGGACATAAAATGGGGTAATCTTTGGTACAAATAAAAAGCATATAAGTACCTACAATATTCTATAATATATACACAGATAAATGCTTTATAATAGATATATACATACTAACTATATAAACAACGAAAATAAATGAAGACTATAGATTATTACAGCTAACAACAAGAACAAAATCACAACGACAAGTGATGTCTCTTCACGAGTTTTTTAAACACAGGCAACGATTGCGCGGGTTTTATTGGAACTGGTAATGCATTCCACAAACGAGCGGCCTGGACAGTAAAGGATTTGTCAAGGAATGTTGTGGAATGTATGGGTATTTTAAGCTTCATGTTATCTGATGACCTTAAAAGTTTCGAGTCGTAAAGAAACTGAAACGTGTCTTCTTGAGAAAGAGAGGAGTGGCAGGGGAAAGAGCACATTATGCAAAAGGGAAAGAATATGAGCATTCCGGCGAAGGCGAATTGGTAACCACTTGAGGTTCACACGAAATTCGGAAAATGTTCATATTTGCGTCAACCGTATACAATTTTGAAGTCGCTCAAGATTATCGAGTTGGTCTTGAGTAAAGGCAAAGTATTTACTTCAAATAGGCACATAAAGGGCATTTTAAAGTAAGTAAGGTCAAGATAGCTGGCATCAGCATAATCAAGGATGGACAGGAAAAATGAATTTTCGAAAAGCCTCGTATGAAAATAGATGATAATGGGTAGAAGAAGTGATTGTGAAATGTGAATGAAAATTACGCAGTCTTCTCAAAAAAGCAAACAGCTTGCGGCTAACATCCTGTACGTAGCTGGGTAGTCCAAGAGAAGTTCTTGTCAATAAAAATCCTCAAGTTTTTAACTTTCTCACTGAAGGGAATAACTGAGTTGTCAAAAGAAACTTGGGGAGGAGTCATTCAGGCAATCCTTAAGACCGTCCTTGAGACCATCCTAGAACTGCCCACCACAACAACCTGCGACTTTATGGGGTTGAACATAAGTCCATTGCAAGGTATATATGGGCCAGATCACGATTAATCGTTGAGATATCCTCTGAAAGATTTCCAAGAGGAAATCTATCTCATGAGTAGATTTGTAGGTAAATCATCTGGATCAAATTAGTATGTCGGAGATTGAGTTAGTAAAATTGCGAAAAGTAAAGGGGATAGCACGCCACCCTGTGGTAGCAGGCAGTAGTATTACTTCAGGAAAACAACGTTTCTCCAATGCAAGTATGTTGCCGGCGACCGAACAGTTAACTTCGAAACCAGTCAATTAACGATGGAGATAATATATAAAGAGAGCATAAAAATGCCAAGCAAAACATCGAAATCAACCTTATTAAAAGCATTACTGAAATCTGGCAAAGTTATGACCGTTAGATTAACGTTTTCCATGGCTGATCTTATATCGTCCGTAATATTCAGAAGTGCTGTCTGTGGTGGTGCTATGACCAGAACGGAAGCCAGACTGGAAGTTGAGTAGATTATTTTTGGGGAGGAAAGTGCTTATTTGATTGTGGATTATGGCTGATACAGTCACTTCCTACTTCGTTGGAAGTAATCTGACAGTCAGTAGTTCTCAGCAATGTTTAATAATCACACTGAATGTATTTAATAAATACCACCACCACCACCACAAAATCAAACAACACCATAAAATTAAAGTATAACAAAACCCCAACCTACATAAAAAAATTGTCTTTATATTCCAACGAAAACAAAACATTTAAAGTGCGCGCGAGTCTCCCGCGCCATCGCGCGCAAACATTTGGCTCCAGTATAACTCGTTGTAAGTCCGGCTTATGACACACATCAATTTCTATACAAAATAATCTCGTCATGACGTCACTTCAGGTCACGTGACACGCCGTTTTTTGAGGCAGTAGGAAGCCGAAAAAAGTCGAGTTTCGTACGATACAGTTGTAGGAATATCGGTCCATTCGCTGAATTTCGTAAGCGCTCGGGTCGCCTCGGCTCTCGCGCGTCGGGGGGAGGGCCGAAGCTCGGTCGGAGAATAATATTGTAATTTTAAATGTTTGTTGATCATTGACGTAAATAGAATTATAACCTTTTATGTTGTTGATACTTATAGTTAATTAGTATTTTTTTCGTTGTATTCATTTAAGTTATTAGTGTAGTATTAGTGTAATAATTAGAACTTGATAATTGTGAGTTTGTTGTGTAATTGTGCGTTTGCTGTCGTTGTAATTAGGAATTTGTGGTAAGTCGATAGATTAGCAAGTTGAAATTACTTTTATAGAGAAGATTTGAAAAGTTATTAAATTAGTAGGATGGCGGCATTAATAGTTTTAGATTGTTGCGTGACAGATTATTTGCTTCGTGAGGAAACATGCTTTTCAAGGTTAAGTTTTGAAAATAAGAAACACATAATTAGGCTAGGTCGTGCTCGACCAGATAATACTAAAAACTACAAACGACGCGATGGGGTTTTCAAACATTTTAATGTTTCCCTTTACGATAAATAAATATCAATGGCTGAAGGCTTCTACATACCGGGACGACTTGTCGCGCGACGCGACGCGACACAAAGGCACCGCTCGTCCCACGACACGCGGGGCCTTTGTGCCGTGTCGCGTCGCGTGACAAGTCGCGCCGGTATGTAGAAGCCTTGACTGGTAGTTGTAAATTGAATAAAATGTTTTGTTCTCTATGTTTACTTTTCTCACATTCTAGTAGTTTATGGAATAAAGGGGGTTTTACAGATATTAATAATCTGACGAATTCATCGAAAAAACATGTGCAGACTGAAAAGCATATTCGTAGCTGCTTAGATTTACATGACTTCGGGAATAGTAGGATAGAACCATTTTTCACTAATTCGCATGAAGCTCATAATAGGAAAGTAGATCGAAATAGGAATTTAATGAAACGGTTTATTGACACCGTTATTTTGTTAGGTAAACAAGAAGTAGGTTTTCGCGGCCGATGAACGTTCGAATTCCGATAACCGCGGTAACTATATTGAATTGAAATCTTGTTATATCTGAGCAAGTATATCACTGTAATGGACTCTCATTTGGAACTAAATTCTTCAGTTTAGAACTTCGCGTTTTCCGGTCTCTCTAGTGATATTCAAAATGATTTAATACATAGTATTGCATCCGTTTTACGAGACCACAATAGAATCGAGATAGGTAAAGCTCAATTTCTGTCTGTAATGATTGACGAAACTCCAGATGTCAGTCATAGGAGCAATTGACTGTAATTTTTCGATATTTATCTGAAACTAGAATCGAAGACCGATTCCTAGGTTTTTACGATGTTAGCGGAAGTCGAACTGCTGAAGTTTTATCCAAACAGTTTTAAAAAATACTTGACCAGCATCGTTGTAGGAATAAGTTAGGACTACGTGCGCCACGTCCGGCCTAGGTAAGCATTTTTTTGCTCCGGCTTACCTCTCATGAAATCACCCTTCGCCACTGGTATGAACATTCTTAACATGAATGCGGACAATTGACCAAAAACAAATGGAGAATAACTGGGAGTCGGGAGAGAAGGAAGATAATTCAATGCATTAAATTTAATAAATTGTCCTATCAAATTGGACGAAGCAGTAAAATGATTATTATCAATTGCATCGATGTCTACAGCGTGCCCTTTTAATGGCGACATTAATTTAATACAAAAGCCGGTTTCACGTTTTATTTTTATGAAGATATTTTAATTTCATTAAACATTATTATTTATTGATTTATTAACAATTTTCTAAAATAGCATTTTGGAGCAACCTGTACTTAAAGAACTGTAGCGCATAGGTCATTTTCCGGAGTCACGGATCTTAACATCGCATCAATGAAATAAAAACGAATAACGGACAAGGAGTAGGTGAATTGAAGGAACGAGAGCGCATTGTTATTAACTTTGTTTAAAAAATTAAATTTTTCAATGTACGTATTATTTTATCTTATTATATTTTTTACGATTACTGCAGGCCACCGTGTATTGAATTAATGTCGCCATTGTAGCGGCACGTTGTATATCTTTTAGGAGCTACTAATTTATAATTTTTTCAATACACTTCTTCGAAAACTGGTTCATATCGCACTACGATTAGGTTCCCAATGCAATGTATTTCACACGCGTACGATTTTTTATTTTCCAACACGTGTGCGGGAATAAAAATGGCCACAGATAACTTATACCTAAACTTAGTCCAAATTGGTTCAATGCCTCTATTCACACCGTCTCGCACCAGAGACGGTCCTCTCAATTCAGAGGTGTTTTTTTTTTAAATCTCGGCAAAGGTGCGTCTTTACGGCACGTGGCGTTAATATTTTTGGAAATTTAAATAATGTTTGTTTAAAGAATACCATGATTATTACAATAAAAGTATTAACAATTATTATTAATATACATGTTTCTTAAAATAAAATAAAAAAAAACGTTTATGAACAAATTAACATTTATTTGTGTTCTAAATATTTGAATTTTCTATTTTTCATATTAGGCTGTTTATCGGTTTTATACCTTTGCTTCTCCTTTAACCTGGTGAAAGCAAAGCGCGAAAAACAAAAGAAAATTAAATCATAGTTTCCTAATAATTCATGACAAAAATATTTTTCGTTATTTTATTTTATTTCTTCAAAAGTGTATTGAAAAACGTCGTTTGATACACGTGGACATTTGTTATTGCAATTCTCGGCTCAAAAACAACCTTGCCTACGGCTCGGGTGTTAATTCCGCCTCGAATGCAATAACAAACATTCTCCACTTGTATCAAAATGTACTATTTCAATACACTTCCTCGAAAACTGGTTCATAACGCACTACGATTAGGTTCACAATGCAATGTATTTCACACGCGTGCGATTTTTTATTTTCCAACACGTGTGCGGGATAAAAATTGCCACAGATAACTTATGCCTATACTTAGTCCAAATTGGTTCAATGCCTCTATTCACACCGTCTCGCGCCAGAGACGGTCTGAATAGATATTCGGAGATGATTTTTTTTTTATCTCGGCATGATGCGTGATTACGGTATTAATATTTTTGGAGTATTTATATAATGTTTATAAATAGAATACCATGATTATTACAATAAAAAAAAAACGTTTAAGAACAAATTAACATTTATTTGTGTTCTAAACTCAATAATATTTCAATTTTATATTTTTCATATAAAAGCTGTTTATCGGCTTTATACCTTTGCTTCTCCTTCAACCTGGCGAAAGCGAAAGCAAAGCG
Organism: Tiliacea aurago; assembly: GCA_948098905.1. Classification (NCBI taxonomy): domain Eukaryota; kingdom Metazoa; phylum Arthropoda; class Insecta; order Lepidoptera; family Noctuidae; genus Tiliacea; species Tiliacea aurago. The sequence continues at coordinate 12,807,111 of OX402590.1, forward strand.
CGAAAAAAAAAGAAAATTAAATCATAGTTTTTTTTTTTTTTTTTTCCTTCTGGCTTCGCACGGTTTGTGCATTTAGCCAATGTCAAATTTGAGTTCTTGTGTGTGTTCTTGTGTATTGATGAAATTAATTATAAATGCATGATGATGATATCCCCGCCCACTCCCCTTGAGTTTCAGTAAAGATTACTGAGTCCTCACGCGGACTTCTTGAGAGAACTTGAAGCGAAGTTGCACTGTTTTGTTTCATTTGCCTACACTAATGCACGTTCACAAACACTTAATGGTTAATAATCCACCATTATTACACATTAATATTCGGCTAAACACTAATTTTGGAAAATTAAACAAACTACTGAACATGACGCTTCACTTTCCCGCCAAGAAGTCTAAATCATAGTTTCCTAATAATTCATGACAATAATATTTTTCGTTTTGACTTCTTGGCGGGAAAGTGAAACGTCATGTTCAGCAGTTTGTTTAATTTTCCAAAATTTGTGTTTAGCCGAATATTAATGTGTAATAATGGTGGATTATTAACCATTAAGTGTTTGTGAACGTGCATTAGTGTAGGCAAATGAAACAAAACAGTGCAACTTCGCTTCAAGTTCTCTCAAGAAGTCCGCGTGAGGTCTCAGTAAAGTGCCACATCTTTACTGAAACTCAAGGGGAGTGGGCGGGGATATCATCATCATGCATTTATAATTCATTTCATCAATATTATACAAGAACTAAAACGTGACATTGGCTAAATGCACAAACCGTGAGAAGCCAGAAGGAAAAAAAATATATTTTTCGTTATTTTATTTTATTTCTTCAAAAGTGTATTGAAAAACGTCGTTTGATACACGTGGACAGTTATTGAAGTTCTCGGCTCAGAAACAACCTCGCCTACGGCTCGAGTGTTAATTCCGCCTCGAATGCAATAACAAACATTCCCCACTTGTATCAAAATGTACTATTCCGTCTTTGTAAAACTGGCAGGTGTGTAAGAAATCGAATATACCACATTTGCGCAAACATAAAGCAAGCTGCATCTCATCTCAAAAATAACCACAATTTCACAGGAGTGAATTCTATTACCGAGCGTTAGGTTGGCCATGTTACACCTGAACAAGGATAATTATTGCGTTCGGCTGGAGTGAAGTTAGCTCATCATCCTGTTGTAAGTAAAGGTCTAACTACCCGCTGCGTCTTTAGAAAGTGACGAAGAGCCCTTTTCGTAACACAGGCTAGACCACACTATTTTAACATAGCAACCTAAGCATGCACATAATTTGATGTAGGTACTCCTCATTTGAATTTACTTCATATTGTCATTTGTCGGGTAAGCTTTGATTTGTATATAAGGAGCTTATGTCAAATGAGAAGGAGTGCCCCTAGCAGAACAAAAAGCATAGTCCATTTGAGAGAATAAATTAAGAGCACATTACGTATATTTTACTCATTTGAGTACGATACACCACCTGTAGGATTTCCCATTGGCAAAAATGACGAACTTCCATACAAACTTCCATTCCCTACAAACCGTTTTTTTTTTGCACGGGAAATTATCAAATAAGTTCTCCCGCTCTGGGCAGAGGGGGCGTGTCAGACTTTTACTGACTAAAACCCACCCGTGTTCCTTCCGTTGCCTGTGTGCCAGTGCCACGATATCCCTTTCGGACAAACTCGCAACCCTGAAAAATCCTACCTTAGAGACTTTCGATATAATGTATACGTAACTCTTGTGCAAAATGCACAAGCTAAACCGCTGATTCTAAACTCAGCGGTTTAGGCTGTGCGTTTTCTGTCAATGAATACATTTAAGATTGTTTTGATATGTTTTGTTCAGAGTTCAAGACACAGACGGCTCGTACTTCGAGAACTTCACGGCGTTGTCATGGCGGCACGAGAACAGGCGCCTGGCCGCGCTGAGGTTGGTGGAAGCCAGATCGGAGAGGGCGCCACCAGCGCCGCATGACCTCGGTCTGCCCAGCGTGTCGGCACAGCTATCTCACAAGGAACACGAACATCTTTATACAGAGGTACCTATGTTCTTATTTGGTACTTGCTTTTCTTACAGAGATGAGCGTGAAAACACCCATTTATTTTTTAAATTATCTACATTCATATCGTTAGATCTAATTAAGGAATCAAAAATAGTAGCCTAATGACAGACTTTCATGATTTCATCCGAAAGACGTCCACTGCTGGACATAGGCCTCCTCCAAGCATATCCGGTTCGACCGGTTCTGTGCTTCTCGCATCCAGTAGATTCCTGCGGTCTTCATAATGTTATCGGTCCACCTTGTGGAAGGTCTTCTCTTCAAACGCTGCATCTTCTGGTACGCGGTCGCGACTCCAGAGGACTGCAATGTGCCCTGCTTACTGCCACTGATGTTTGCCAATTCTTCAGGCCCTTTCTTTGGTTGACTTTCAGCCTTCTAAAGAAATCCATTGTGAGCGACCACGTTTCAGTGCCAAAAGTCATGACTGGCAACACGCAGTGGTCTGTCGTCTTGCGAAACTGCAATATGTGAGGCGAGAAGATGTGGCGTAAATCCGGAACGCTGCCCAGCCGAATCGACGATGGCAGACTTTATCCAAGTGCAACTGTAATAAAATTAAAAGTTATTTTATAACACACTTCCCCGCCAAAATAATTCTTTAAAATAACGTTATTTCTGCTAAAGTACCGTTCGACCAATGAGTTGTGAATTCATAGGTTTTAGTTGCCGTCGACGAATAAAATAATGAAATTACGGCACTTAATACTGATATTACAGTTGAATAATGGGTAGTAAAAATATTAATTAAATAGATAAAACAGAAATGATTACATCAATGTAAACATTTTATTCTTAGGTAAATTTCAATATTTGTGTATTATTATTTACTAGCTTTTGCCCGCGCCTTCGCTCGCATTAATTTGGAATTAGACAATCAATTCGGGTTGTACTCTGCTTGTTGTTTGGCGTTTGGCGGCAAAAACTCTTAACACACTACTAAAGTTTTTATAATAATATAATTCAATCATGATTCGAAAGACACGTGGCTCCATTTATTATCATAAGAACGTTATTGTTGTTTTCCTCGGGAACAGTACTTTTTTTCGGGATGAAAGGTACCCTATGTCCGTTTGTGTACACCTGACAACATTTATGCAAAATTTCAGGATGATCGGTTCAGTGGTTCAGGCGTGAAAAGGTAACAAACAAACAAACTTACTTTCGCATGTATAATATTAGTTAGGATTATAACGCTTATTCAGAGTGGCCCGTGAAATGACATCCATATAAACAATTTAGAAGCGGCTTCATTAGATGCCAGGAAGAGCATAAAATATGGATTACTCTAAGCGGAAACACGTACAATATTTTAGTACTACCAAGTTGAAAAAAATGTGTTTTTCGCCCTACCCTACTATGTTCGAACTCCAATTTCACTAAAATAATAATGCCCAATAAGTACGTATTTTTTGTACAGGTTTGGAAAACTGAGGGTCCGCGGAAGTTATTAAAACTTCTTTGGGGTAATTGCGACAATTTTTTTTTCTTAAAAAAAAACGTTAAATCAAAAACGAATTGTATTTTTTTTCCTATGACCTAAGTTTTACTCGTTTCATCACCTGAAACGAGTAAAACTTAGGTCAATTAGATCGTTCCAACCGTGGTTCCGATAGATAGTATTTCTTATCGATCGTAGACCATAATTTAAGAATTTATAATAAAAAAGAATATTTTCAAAAAATGCGAATCTTTAAGAGAAACTTAAAAAGAACCGGCCAAGTGCATGTCGGACCCCGACAATGAAGGGTTCTGTAGTTAGAATGAATTTATCCCAAAACCAAACTTAACATTGTAGTTGAACAACATGCTCTCCCATACATCGATATACGTTACGGTCAATTCTTCAACTGCAAATTTAAGTTGGTCGACTATTACTCGGTAGCTTGTAAACCCTACTTAGTTGTGATAGTTTTCCTTTTAATTTCGTTATATATGTTACCGGCCAAACCCGATTTCAGGACAAACTAGTTTAGCCTAGGCTAAACTAGTTCTTCCTATACGCGATAGGATTAACTAGTATAGCCTAGGCTAAACTAGTTTGTCCTAAGCCCGATAGGATAAACCAGTTTAGCCTAGGTCGAATCGGTTTATCCTAGTTAGAATTTACATGCTTTAGGATAAACTGGTACGTTCTAATCTGAAATCTGATTGAGCGTGCTGCGGGAGCGGCGTGACCGAAACGAATCGCAGCAAAACCGACTCCACGTAGTCTTGTCTGCCCTACCCCTAGAGTGTTATTTAAAATCGCGTAGGAGCGTAGGGGCGAGGCGGCCCGCGAGCTGAGGAGCAGGTGGTTTCAACGCTTCCAACCGCGGCTGAGGCTGGCCGGCAGAGCCGGCCAGCAAGCCGAAGCCTCGCTGGTGAGCGTGAAACACATCTGTGACGATAAGCTCGCATGGGAGCGCTGGAGCCCTGCAGCGCCGGAGCCGTGACAGAAAACATGCCTGCTGCATGCTTGCTTGCACGTTTATCATATTAGACTAAATAGGTTTTATGTCCGATTCGACCTAGGCTAAACTGGTTTATCCTATCGGGCTTAGGACAAACTAGTTTAGCCTAGGCTATACTAGTTAATCCTATCGCGTATAGGAAGAACTAGTTTAGCCTAGGCTAAACTAGTTTGTCCTGAAATCGGGTTTGGCCGGTAACATATATACTACTGCTATTATTTTTTTCACATATCCAAAACCAATCATTTAGCTGGCAGGGGGGGGGGGTCACAGACCCACAATATTTTTTAACGGCCTATGCAACGATACCCCACACCATGTATTAGACGAGAAAAAAAATATCATCCCCGTTTTACGTGCAAGGGAGGTACCCTAAAAAAAATGTTTTTCAAGGTTTTATTTTACGACTTTCTCGGCGTGATTAATATGTACACCCATGCCAAATTACAGCTTTCTAGGACTAAGCGTTTCTGAGCTAAGCCGGGGACAGACAGACAGACAGACAGACAGACGGACATGGCGAAACTATAAGGGTTTCTTGTTTACTACGGAACCCTAAAAAGCCTGAAGTGAGAATTTCTCAAAAATATTAAAAACCGTCTAGCTTTTAAACTATATATGATCGCTGAACATACATGCCGAGTTTCGGAAAGCCTTTCGAGAGAGTATTCTAATGTTTCTTTGGACTTCGTTTCACCGACCACTCTGTATAGTATGCACTAATTCCATGCTTACTCGTATTATATAGCATAATCGACCCGCCCGCGCCCGTGGAATTAGTATTATCCAATGCGAAAGTGAGTTTATTTGTTTGTTACTCCATCACGCAAAAACGGCTTAACGGATTTGGATTAAATTTGGCACACAGATATAGTTTATAACCAGGATTAACAGATAGGATAGTTTTTATCCCGATATTCCCATGGGATCGAAATTTATGCGCGTGAAACCGTGGGGCGCTGCTAGTACACTATAATGTCAGGTTTAAGGGGTGGGTTTAAGGTTAGTAATTTCCTGCCTTTCTTGTTTCTCACCAAAGAACTTTGAGCGGACGGGAGTGTTAACTGTACGTCAACTTTTCATTTTAAATACGATCCTGCGCAAACACTCTCTTCTTGCCTATAATCCTACTTTATTTGAAGGCAAACGACGTAAACACGCAGTTTGTCCCACCACTCGGTTCCATACTGCTTTCTCCCGTCGACATTTTGGTTTTCTTGGGAACTACTTGTATAATAAAATTAACGGGATTTTGTCAATTTATGCCCTACCCAAACAGCGTTGCAAAAAGGCAATCTCAACCTGGTTACAAAATTTGGGCTATGATGACACGGAGCAGCTACTCATTGTTCCCTCGTAGTAATTATGTAATTTCAGGTTCATGACTGTAACAAACACCCACTCACTCACACCATCATTCTACCTCTCTATTCTTTTTAGTTTGGTTAATTATTTTAAACATTTCTGTTTGTTCTCTTCATCAATAAATAATTTGTCTAGCGTTTAAAATTGACCATTGTAATGCTAATTAGATTTAGTTCGGGGTGAGAGCCTGGTGATCCGTCACACAGGGTATCATTTATTTTATGCATTTTTGTCAAAACGTTATAATTCTTGTCGTCTATAATTACATGAACCTTTGTGAAGAGAGAAATAAAAATTATACTTATATACGAAATGTATACCTCGAAATGTAATATTATTCATTCGTAACTCTGTCTGTCTGTCTGTATGTTACCTTTTAAAGCCTAAACAATGTCCTTTAAATTGTACGTCATACGACGAGGCGAGCACGGCCTACTGTGAAATGACTTCAGCCACACATTTTATTACAGTTTGAGCGATAAAACTGATTTGTCATAAAATGCTAGTACAAATTGACATGACATAATTTATCATGTCTTGTCACAAACGTCTTGGCACGCCTGTGCTCGGCCCGCAGCACAGTGATAAACTCTTCAATATATTCATCAAAGTCGTTCATTCTAATAGTACCCAAGTTTTTTAATAAAGTTTAGTTGAAAGTAAAGGTGACCCTAGAAAGTGCGAGAACCCAGGGGTCGTTAAATCGGTTGTATATGTACCTACATTCTACGAAGATTTACAAAGCTTTTGTAGGTAGCTATTGGTGAAATTAAGAGCTTAGCTTTGTCTCAGATATTAGACGCTGCTTTATCTTTCATATCTTAATTGTGTGTTTTTATACGTAGTTAGTCACATAATTATTCATTTGTCAAAGTTTCTATGTGATATTTATGGAAATCTTTAGGATTAAGATAGATATGAACAAATAAATTAATCTTTATCTTTAGCTACAAGTAGTTTCACTGCGAGGGTTCATCATCATCATCATTACAGCCGAAAGACGTCTACTGCTAGACATAGGCCTCCCCCAAAGAGGGGGTTTGCCATAATCGCGACGCTTGGCAAGCGGGCTGGCGATCGCAGTATAGTGTTTAAATGCATAGAGAACGCTGCTGGCATTCTCTAGTAAGTCCCTTAGTTGCCTTTTACGACACCTACAGGAAGAAATGGGGCGGTGCTCTTCTTTACGACCGACACCACGCAGACAAGGGTTACCTACCCCAAATTCCAGCTTTTATTTGACGTTCAAAAGTGCCTTTTATGTGTCTATTTGAAATAAATAATTTTGCTTTGACTTTGAGCTATATTAATATTCAGCGTGCCGCTTTAGTGGCGACATTAATTTAATACACCTTTCGCGCGTTTTCTACACGCGTTTTGTTTTTATGAAGATATTTTAATTTTATTAAATGTTATTATTTATCGATTTATTAACAATTTTCTAAAGTATCATTCCTGTACTTAAAGAACTGTACTGCCCAGAAGTCATAACATCGCATCAATGAAATTAAAACGAATATCGTGCAAAGAGTAGACGAATTGAAGGAAAGAGAGTTATTATTTACTTAGTTTGTTTTTTTTTTATGTACGAATTATTTTATCTATCTATCGTTTGTTTCGCTACAACTCGAGAACGGCTGGACCGATTTGGCTAATTTTGGTTTTGAAATATTTGTGGAAGTTCAGGGAAGGTTTAAAAAGTGAGAAAAAAAAAGGTAGGTAGGGTAGGTTGTAGGTAGGGTAGGTGGTAGGTAGGGTAGGTGGTAGGCAGGGTTTTTTTGTGTTGTTGTTTGATACGCTTAATAAGTATTTAAATTTTGGATTTAAATTGTGAAAATCAGAAATGTTTTAGTTTTTTTCGACAGTATCTGCGATTTGATACGGAAACTGTCTTATTGCTGTTTTTTGTTTCTCATGATGGTAAGTGGTAGGTAGGGTAGGGTGTGGGTAGGGTAGGTTGTAGGTAGGGTAGGTTTTAGGTAGGCAGGGTAGGTAGGTAGGTAGTGTAGGCAGATAGGGTAGGTAAGTAATAGGCAGGTAGGGTAGGTAGATAGGGTAGGGTTGATACTTAGCGCTACCCGTGTGACATATGAATGTCGCCATTGTAGCGCCACGTTGTATACCACTTTAAATCAAAAGCGTTCACCAATATTTCTATAACTACAAAAAGAAAGAGAATACATAGGAAGAGAACACCGAATTTTGTACGATATATTATTGTTAAAATATACGTGCAATGAACATTTACCTACCATCTTTGCATCCATCTTAAAAATGAGGTAGATTTGTGTTTAAAATATCATCTACTATTATTAGCAAATATTCTTAGTAGCTAATGATATAAATAATTGAATAAAAACCTAATGAAGCGTAATTAATAACGTGGAACGTCTGTAATGGGGCGATGTAAAGGGGCTTCATGGTTAATATGCGTGAATGGGATAATTGGCGCATTAGTCGACTAATTTGCATCATGTTTCGCTATTTGAAACGTTTAGTTTGTCGGGAATGGTAATTGTAGTTCAGTATTCAAAACATCAGCACCTACAAATAAAGGCTTTATAGACAGGCGCAACACGCGACACGACACTAAGGCCCCGCGTGTCGAGCGACGAGTGGTGCCTTTGTGTCGAGCGACGAGTGGTGCCTTTGTGTCGCGTCGCGTGTCGCGCCGGTCTGTAGAAGCCTTAAGACAAATAAGATTCGTTTTGCTAAATTAGAACTGTAGTATTTGGCCTTTAGAAATAACGTAACTAAAAAGAAAAAAGAAACCCGGCCAATTCATGTCGAACCACGCATAATGAAGGGTTCCGTAGTTGGGATGTATTTATCCCAATACCAAATTCAAAACCTAGTCTATTCCAAATTCTAGCCTAAGACACCTTGTGTTGTCATCTGACATTATGCTGAGCTGAGGCCCTTTGGGCATTATAATAATTGTTTTCTGTTTTTGTAGTTATAAGGTGTATATTTTGCTGTAATGCCAATAAACGCATTTTTCTTTCTTTGTTTTCTTTCAAATTCAAAATTGTAGTTGAAAACATGTTCTCTCATACATTCCAACTGCAACTGTAAGTTGGTCGACTATTACTCGTTAACTTGTAAAGCCTGTGATAATTTTCCTTTTAACTTCGTTATCTATCTTCGTTGCTATTGCTGTGATTTTTTTCACATATACATCCAAAAACAACCATTTAGCTGGCAGGGACACTTGACTCTATCAAAAATTAGCACTTTAAACCTTAATATTTCGCAAACAGATCCCTGAATTGAAAAATGGTTTTGACACACTTGGAATATTTTTGAACAAACTTTCCGACACAGAGGGATAGACGAGAAAAAAATGTGACCCCAAATTTACGAATAGGAGCAAAAAAATGACATATTTTAAGATTTTATTTTACCACTTTGTCGGCGTAATTAATATGTATCCCACGGTAAATTACAGAGCTTTCTAGTACTAAGTGTCTCTGGGCTAAGCTAAGCCGCGGATAGACAGAGACGGACATGGCGAAACTATATAAACAACATTATTTTTAGTATATGCGAAACCTGAATATAGTTTGTTCAGAATAAGGAACTGAATCGATGTCAATTTTTTTTACACCATGTTATAATTGGTCCCAAAAATATTTAAGTGTGATGGAAAATGTTATCACCATTTAATTACTTACAATACAAACACCATACGGTTAGATACCTACTGCCAAATTATTATCAATTAACGCAAGACGACCCTGGAGGCGCGGGGGCGCCGTTAGCATGTTTTTGTACAGATAACCCGGTAACATAACAACCTTATAACTTTGTGATTTTACATGATACAGTTTTGAAATTTTGTACATAGATTCTTAACATAAAAATACTAAAGACGTATTTCGGGTTTCGCTTATACTAAAACTAATATTGTATATAAAGATCCCTTCCTTGTTGACTACGGAACCCTAAAAATCAAATAAAGGCAGTCTCCTGCTGATTATGAGAAATCGTACGATGCTGGTTTTATTCCAGCTTTTCCAAATGATTAACTATGACAAGGCCACTGAAATTGTTCCACGAATAGGGTGAAACGGTCCGACCCTTTCTCTCCAGAGTCTTAATTTAGGGAGGAAAGGGCCTCAAAAATGCGATTAATTACCTACTTCACTTGCAACATGTAGGTACCGAGTGGAAGAGAAGATTCACTCTAAATTTGTAATATTATATGTAGTGGTATGCACACCTAAATATCACACTAAAATTATAAAGGCGAAAGTTTGTGAGTGTGTTGTTACTTCTTCACGCTCAAACGGCTGGACCAATTTTGATAAAATTTGGTATGGAGGTAGCTGACAACCTTTTCTTTTTTTTTTTTTGTTCACGTGGTGGAAAATCCTCATGGATGTCCTCCGCTCTGGGGCGGGCGGAGGGGTCTGTCACTCTTACTGACTAAAAACCACCCCAGTGTTCCCCTCCCACACTTGCACTTCACACATCTGGATCTGTTATTACTTCCGCAATCCCCGGCTAGTGCCGGCCCGCCTCTGCGGGCCACCTCAAGTCTGGGGGGGGGGTGAGGTGTCAGACCCCCCCGCGACGTCTGATAGGGGCGCACGTGGAATGCGATTTCAATAATTTTTACACCATGTTATAATAAATTGGTCCCAAAGTATTTAGTGTGATGGAAGAAAATGTTAGCACCATTTAAGTGCTTACAATACAATCGCCGTACGGTTAGGTACCTACTGCCAAATTATTATCAATGAGCGCAAGATGACCCTGGAGGCGCGGGGGCGCCGTTAGCATGTTTTTGTACGAACAACCCGGTAACATAACAACCTTATAACTTTGTGATTTTTCATGATACAGTTTTGAAATTTTGTACATAGATTCTTTACATAAAAATACTACACATGTGTTTCGGGTTTCGCATATATACTAAAAATAATGTTGTACATAACATACTTTTTAACTCGATATTCCCACGGGATCGAGTCTTACGCGGGTGAAACCGCGGGGCGCAGCTAGTCTAATATAAAATGTACGCGGAGTTTTTTTTCACTTACCTAGGAATAAAATAGTAATGCAAGAACAAAATAAGGCAGAATATCTACCCTAATTGAATACTGTCTGTGGCGAACTATGCTGGGGCATGCAAAGTCGTCTTCCTGTGGAGCACACATTCCGTCACGTCAGCTCTATCGTTACGGAGTCAGTTCAAAAGGTGATACTTAATATGGTGTAGGTAGCACGTGCGCACGTTTTACCCGAATATCCCCTTTAGCTCGGATATTTTTTTACCTAACATGATACAATATAGAATCAATTTGCCAGCCGATACGGATATAATCTGATACCTACATTTTGTAGTTAAGTATTTATTAACTAAAGACGGCCGATATACAGACCATCTATGATTTCGAGGATAAGCGTGGGCGTCGTACTGTGATTAGTTTTGTATCCACTTAATAATAATTAAGTTTTCATAATATATTTAATTCATCGTTCCGTGTGGTGCCGGACGTAAAAAATAGCACCATCCTATTTCTTCCCGTGGGTGTCGTAAAAGGCGACTAAGGGACTTACTAGAGGATGGGCAGCAGTGTTCTCTATGCATTTTATCACCATACTGCGATCGCCAACCCGCCTGACAAGCGTGGCGATTATGGCAACCCCCTCTATTGGGGGTGGCCTATGTCCAGCAGTGGACGTCTTTCGGCTGAAATGATGATAATGATCATACTTAGTTCGTCATACTTTTTTTGTACTATACTTAAGAACCATTGAGAAATCTATTTGTCCGATACCTTGTCTTGAAAACATTTCTCATGCTAGGTGCTGTACTGCATCGAGAATGCAGTGGGAGCACCGGCCCCAGACGGACAGTTCGCCGCTTACAAGGAGGAGGTGGTGGAACACGCGCGCCGTGCCTTTCGGGTGTCTTCGGAGGTACATGCTCGTGCGCTTCGCTCCGCCGGCAGCGAGCGACCGCCCACCGTCGTGCTCGGCTGCTCCGTCATCGAGGCTGATGGACTGGAAGCCAAAGACGCTAATGGTAAGCTTATGAGGCGTCAATCAAAATCAAAACTCATTTCTTCAAATTAGGCTGAGCATCAGCATTTTTGATCGTCAAAATTAGACACTCCCAAAATTCGTACCCTTCATCGCTTCTTAGTGCCTTAGTTGGGAAGAAGGCGTCACAAACTACCCAGCAGCACATCTGTCTGTCTGCGAAGATCGTCGCTCCAGCTGGTCTTAAAATTTGAATTTACTCTTTCTTCAGTCCAAAAAATATGTTGGTAAGAATGTAGAACTAAAACAAAATAACTTCTGATTATTACTTGGTGAATGGACTTATTCTGAAAAGTTTTCCGTCGTTTAATAACTCGTAAGGTGTGGAAAGTAAACCTACGTTTAATAGAAGCTTCGCTTGTTGCTCACCCGTCGACCTTTTATGTGTCCATAAATCATATTCATAAATAATGAGTGTCGCCTTGAATACATTTCATGACATTCCCTCGGTTGACTTAGCGGCGGCGACATTTGGAACATTTATACTAATAAAACATCTCTAATGTTTTATGGTTTTGTTTCTTTTCACTCGACAAACATGAACTTTAAAGACTAAACCATGTAATATCGAGAGTTGAGACTTCTTCATCGTGCCGCTACAGTGGCGACATTAATTTGACACACTACTACACTGCAAACTGGTAGGGCTAGTGGCCATTAATCATATTTTTTTTTAATAATTATTTTATGTAAAAAAAAAAAAAATATTGACTTAAATAAAAATTAATAAAAAAAAAGAGCTCTCTCTTTCCTTCAATTCACCTACTCCTTGCATGTTATTTGTTTTAAGTTCATTGATTCGGTCGGATCGGGATTTCGGCTAATTACCTCTAAGCCTACCTACTATTACCTTTAAGTACAGGTTGCCCTTTTTTTTTTTTTTTTGAGTGGGAAATTATCAAATAACTTCTCTCGCTCTGGGCGGAGCGGGAGGGCGTGTCAGACTTTTACTGACTAAAACCCACCCGTATTCCTTCATTTGCCTGTGTGCCAGGGCCACGATATCCCTTTCGGACAAACTCGCAACCCTGGCAGGCATTGGCCCTAGCGGACCCCGTCAGTTGGTGCTGACAACTCTTTGCTGAATATGACGCGCCGTCGACCCGGGCCTGGTCGTTATAGGATGGTGAGCTACCCATCGCTCACCGTCCGCAGGCCAGCGCCTACGGTGGCCGGAAATCGGCTTGCGACTCCCGACGCCCGGGGCGTCTCCTGCGGCGACTAGGGGCGCGAGGGCGCGAACCTTGCCTCTCCCTCACGCGTTCCGCCTCCTCCTTTGCAAGCATTACTAATTCGCAAAAGGAGGTGACGGCCTCCCATGCACTCTCGCTCCGAACCATGGCCTGAACCAGGGCCGGACGCGAGAGATCGCCGCCGCCGATCGCCTCCGTGAGAACACGGCGGTGCTCCGCCCAAGCTGGGCAGACCTCCACCGTATGCTCCACCGTGTCCTCCGGGTGATCCACACAGTGGTGACACCCGGGCGTTTCCTCCCGCTTTATCCGGAAAAGGAACCTCCCAAAGCAACCATGTCCGGTGAGGACCTGTGTCAGGCGGAAGGTGAGAACGCCGTGGCGCCTCTCTAGCCACTCCTCAAAGAGGGGAATTTTGGCGTGCCCAGCACTGGGTTGCGACAATCGCACTCTCCATGCCGCCATAAGATCCCGCCGGAGCTCTGTCCGCTGTGCCGTGATTTCTCGCGGCAGCGGAGTTTCACCCCGGCGTTTCGCCTCCTCGCGCCACTCCCAGACGTGCGCGAGGACTTTTGCCTCCAGATCCTATGGCGGTAGTCCGGCAAGGAGGCTCGCCGCCTCACAGGAGACCGTGCGGTATCCTCGGACCAGCCTGATGGCCATGACTCTTTGGGACGCGTTCAACCACCGGGCTGGTCGCAGCCTTATAGAACGCGCCCACACCGGTGCCCCGTAAAGGGCCATGGACCGCACGACCCTCGCGTAGAGCCTCCGGCAGGAGGCGTTTGGACCCCCCAGATTGGGCAGGAGCCGTTTTAAGGCAGCCCCGGCCCGCTCCAGTCTGGGAGCCAAACGTCGAAAATGCTCCACGAAGTTCCACCGGCTGTCGAGGACGAGTCCCAGGTACTTCACCATCGACTCGACGCCGATGTGAACCCCTCCTGCCATTACCTGGGAACCCGACAGTGGCGTGTTCCGAGGACCATAAAAACACATGGCCTCGGACTTGTGCAAGGCCACCTCGAGTCCCAATTGCCGGATCCTATCGACGATTGTCGCAACCCCACGTGCCGCCAGTTCGGCCGCCGCCTGATGCGACCTCCCTTGTGCCAGGCGTGCGTGTGTTAAATTAATGTCGCCACTGTAGCGGCACGCTGTATGTATTTAGAAGAAGTCTCAACTCTCGATATTACGAAATAATGTGGCGACTAAATGCGAAAATAACTTAAAATGTCTTCGTCAACATCAAAGTAGGGAAAATAAAAATTAAATTGTGTAACAAATAATGTCTGCGGCGTATAGTGGGCTGGCGTGCTGACAGCTACGCTTGTTATATTGAATTACGCGAAAATGATGGGCGCGCGCCGAGATACCGCGTGATCGCCGACGAGGCGCGCGAATACCACTCACAATCACGACAAATGACATCACATTATGCATAAAACGCTGCAAACAACTTCCATTTTAATGTTAAAATAATGTTTCGAAAAACAACCACGTTTTCTGTAAAATAAATGCTGCTACCACTGAAAGTTAAAATCAAATTTCTATTCAGGCAAAACTTTGTTTCGACAGGTTTACAAACAGCTAGTAAAGTTGAAAGGTATTCAATTATGCTTCTCTGAGTTTCGCAAACCATATACCTACCTACATGCCAAATGTTGTGGTGAAAACGAAGCGAAAAGGGGCTATTTTAATTAGTTTTGTCCAAGAATTTTTCGCTTTGAGACGCTGTTATTTTTATTTAGATTAATATTTGTTAAGGGTCGCTTGAAAATAGGGCATTCCATCTTTTTATTTGGCGTTGACTAAATATCTATACGGTTACCTACTTGATGGACGGGTATCATCCAGCTAGACACTGATTACATAATAGAAAAATCTGTATTATAATAGGTAAAGAAGGCAACTAGGCTATATGGTTCACGATAAACACAATTTAAAAAAATCAATAAGTTCTTTAAAAGCACTCGGCGCGTAATTTACAAAATGTCGAAACCCCGCGCCTTCCATTTGCGCACTACGACTACCCTTGCTACGCTACGCAGCGAGCTACGGCGTAGCATACACTGCTACAATTGCTACGATAGAGTGTACTAAAGTTCACTCTATCGTAGCAATTGTAGCAGTATTGCGCGCTTTTAAAACGGTTTAGTAACTTATTGTGACACATTCCAACCATAAATTTTATTCATGTTTTTTTGCTATGTTGATTATGTATGTATTAATGTATGTATACAATAATACATCCCAATGGCTCTAAATATGGCCTAAAAGTTTTATAATATAATAATAAATCTTTATAGCGAATATTAAGAAGATGAGATTCATAGTATTAGAAGTCTAAGTATTACCATTCCTTAATCTACCTATGTTAAAACATTTCCAATTTCAAAACGATTTCCTTTTGATTGAACTGGTATGAAATCCCTTAAAAGGCGCCACCTTATACCACCTAGGGTTCAGTGACCCGTACTGCATGCTGGGAATCCAGCCAGCATCCCTGCCGGCCTCTCCACGCGCATCTGAGGACGAGGGGCGTAAACATGGCTTCAGGCTGAGCTTCAAGCGACGCGACGGTCGTCAGCAACGCGACAGCCTCGGCAGGCTGCCGGCTCGGTACATACGAGCCACCAGTGTCCGACAACACACGCTGTCGCCCAAGTGGAATGAAACATTCAAATTGTAAGTGTTTCATGCCCTTTATGATCAGAGTGTCTAACTTTCAATTCGTCTACGAAGCAAAATGCCTAAAATGAATGTCTACACAGCAAATTGCCTAAGCTTTAAATCGCCTAGAGATCAAAATGTTTAACAAGCAAAATGCCTAAAATGCAATAATTTCTAATGGTGATCTAAATCATAAATGTCGCTCAATGTGGGTTAGTCATGCAAATTACTATCACTATGTTTTGTAGCGGAAGTTTCTTGACATTGCTACGATATATTATTATGTAGATAATTATTATTAAAAGTACTTACTCGTATAATCTGTATTTTATTATTTTTCCTTCTTTTTTTTCTATATAATCTAGTCGTTTCTGGCACTAGCCGGCCGCTGCCACGGCACCGCTCGTTTCGCTCGCTCGGCTCGTGCGTAGGTGATCACAGTTTTAACCTAACCTAATCTAAGCATTTTTTTTATAATAATTAACCTTCATAGTCAGAATAAGGTTTAGTTCAAATACTGTATAGACATATTGCAAGGTAGGCATTTTGGTTCATAGTCAGAATAAGGTTTAGTTCAAATACTGTAACAATTAGACATATTGCAAGGTGCCTCATTGTGCTTCCTTGTCAATACAAGGTTTAGGCAACACTTCCCATAGGCGTTTTGATTTCTAGTCAGCATGATCATAAAGTTTTCATGCGTTATAAAATAGAATCAAAATACATTCACATGAAATCGTTTGAGTCCAACTTTTGCAAAGTATGGAGGTACGTAAATAATTACAGGTACATCTCATACCCATTATGAAGTAGCACATTCACGATCAAAAAGTTTGATTGAACTCCCGCCATTCATTATAATTTATACCTTATTACAATGAGATAAGAGTTACATTGTTGGTTTTCAAATTTGATCGTGAATGTGGTACTTTACACAGACCCAGTCTCTCGATATTGATTGATGGTATTGTTTGCAGCGATATTGATGACATATCATCGGATGTGCTGCACCTGGACATCTGGGACCACGACGACGAGAGCTCAGTGCTGGACGCCGTGTCACGGCTCAACGAGGTGCGCGGAGTGCGCGGCCTCGGGCGGTTCTTCAAACAAGTCTGCCAGAGCGCACGTCAGGGCAGCCAGGATGACTTTCTGGGTAAGTTTCACATTTCTAATCAAAGTTTTGAAATGTTCTTTCTTTTTTACATCTACCGGACCCTAGGAGATAGACAGTCATTGTTTTAAGACAGTTTTCAAGTTTCAAACCTACCGTTATTAAAACTTAAAGTTGTAAGTATCTTTCTAGGACTAAAGTTATTAATTATAAACTTTTTAGTCGGATAGTCGGTCACTTTGCGTAATCATTTTGAACGTTATACACAGGGCTTTAAAATCTTTAGCGTAATTTAATGGTGAAAACCGAAGCTCCGTAATGCTGCTTTTATCAATATTTTATTAATATAATATAATTTATTCAAATCAAATACAATGTTAACATTAAAATATAGTATCTGTAGGTACACTTGACTTATGCTAGTTAATAAAACAGATAGGTGTTGCAACCAGCACCCTTACTAAGTTATGTTGATTAATATCATTCATCATGACGGATTTTTGGAAAATCCTTAAATTTTTTATCTGATTATAATACGTGTATTCCGAGATGTTGTGATGGATGACTGTGGTGGTTTACCTATTTATTACATAATCAGCCTATAATGCTCCCACTGCTGGGTCTCAGGCCTCCTCTCGGTGAGAGGGAGTGAGCCGTAATCGGTGGATTACGCAGAGTGACGCGGGCCCAGTGCGGGTTGGTACCTATTTATTACGTAAATTGAAAGTAGAACTTGGCCTAACGTTGACCTAACCTTTGGATGGTCTAGTATTAAAGTATTTTGTATCATTTACCTATAGTTTCGAATACTTATCTACCAAAAACTGTAGGCAATAATTTTCAACTAACAATTTTCACTTCCTTTCAGCGTTGTTGACAGTATAGTCCACCAAACAAAACATCACAAATTATGAGAATATAATGGCGTTCCTCGATATCGAACCAAATGTCAACATGTTTATGTACGTTTGATTGATTTCATTCCTTAAAATACATGGAAAAGTTTTAGTGAGTTATTTCGTCAGTAATATCTCATTTAGGTACCTTTGAAATAGTCTATAGATCCACCCAGCGATTGACGACTTGTTTGAAAGTGTACCTATAACAAATACAAGTCACGTCTCGAATACGTAAGCTAAGCAATGTTTTTAAGAAGCTACGAATGTCTGTTGATCATGATACGCTCAAATTAGTATATTTTGCCCTTTGCCGGTCTGTCTGTACTGCTTGTGGTGCCACCCGAAATGTCTTTAACCGCCTTGAGACATTCCAGAGAGTTGTCGGGAAGTGAATGCTCTTTAGTCCACTGTGTACCTCTATGCTGATTGCAGGGTACTCACAGTTAGCCAACTTTATGTGCTCCCGTCGACGCAACGCAAACAATCTGTGCGTTCCCCTAAGGATCTAACTGGTAGACTTAAGCATAATGAATTTTCTCTGGAATGCCATAGAACTCCCTTTGCCAAACGCCAATTCAATGTTTCTAGCATAAAAATATATAACTGCCTGAAGACTTAAATTGTATTCTTAATCAAAATTTCATTGTAAAAACTTACTTAAAGATTTTCTGCAAACATTAACGTATTGAGGATCTTCTGCTGCTGCCCGCGGCTTCGCCCGCGTGGATTTTACAAAAAATCTAAGTATACATAGGGACAGGCAGGCAGCGGGAAGCGACTTTGTTTTATACTATGTAGTGATACATACATACACACACACACCCTACACTTACACACTACACACACGCTTCATCATACGCTTATTGCAGACCACATGATACACAAAAAACCACAAAAACTAATTTAAAAAAAAATTAGTTACATAATACAAAAAAAAACAATACATTTACGCTGCTATTAAGGCTTTTATAAGCCATAAGCCATAAGGATATTGTTAATTGTTAAGGCCTTTTGGTGAAAAAAAGAAAGATTATACAGTTTACTATTCAATTTTGGCTAGATAAGCAGGTATTATCAAATTAGGTCATATATTCAAATACCTATGTGTAACCTTACCTAACGTTCGCCAATATTAGTTTGCCTAAACCCAGGTAGACTAACTTAGTAACTAAAATTTAATTCTAAATCGACTTGCGGTCAATCTGTCCCGGGTCGCCAGATCATCGCCCTATACCACAAAAATTTATAAGTCCACAATTCTATAATCAAGTTGCTAAATTATAGAAAAAAATGCGTAACTCAGGAATTGCAAATATGTATGAGATTATACATAATGAACTTACAATCTACATCGCAAAGATGAGGGCTGTGTCACGACGCCCTACATAATTGTACGATTTGTAGAAATGAAAGTCTACAATTCGTACAACGTACAACTTACAAACTTGTGTTATATTCAGAGCGTGATTTCTTCTTGTAGTATGTTTGAGATGTTCACCAATACTCTGAATGAAATATTATTTTACTGGAGATTTACTCACTTTAAACCTTTCAATAAAAGTGAAATCCGGTATGATATAATTATTTTATCTTAAATTTATGCGTTCTGGGTACGTTATAGTTTGCCTAAGTACTATTATATATCGCTGCTACTGTTACTAGAACTGTACATTTTAATGGTTCCGAAATATAAACAAATAAAATTGTAGTACCCTCTGACACACGCTTCTTGACTTGTAGACTTGTAGCTACAATTCTACAAATATGTAGACTAATTACTACGTTTATCTGTCAAGACCCTTTACCTCAGAAACTTGCTGTAACACAAACCTTATTCTAACAATTGTCAGCTACAAAGTAGGGCTTTCCAGAAAAACACATGGCACCTCCGCGCAAATAGTTTCATAAGGTAAAAAAAACAAAATATCGAGAAAAAGGTTAAAAGGCCTTTAAAATGTATTCAAAATATTTTTTTCAACCTTCGGCTTTTAATTGTAAAACTTTTTTTGACACGACACTATTTGAGCGGAGGGGCGACATGTTGTATGTAATTTTTTGTGTTAAGCTAAATTGTAGATTTGTCACTACAATTTACATATTTGTAAGATTTTTCCGTTACAATTATGTGGCTTAGAGTTTTATGGTACAGAAACATGTAAGATTTATAAATGTGTAAATGTAACTTTTAAAATGTAAAGTTTTGTTGTATTAGGGCCCAGACTAGTTTCGCCTTTAGCTGATTTTTTTTTGGTATTTCAGGTTTGGTCCCATAATTAAAGTTGTTCATAATGATGAGTACAATGACCCCTTAAGAAGTTGTGCATTAATTCTGGGGCATGTTTTATATTAACCTTGTCGCATGCTAATCAAATTATTATAAAACTGCGCATCATCATCATCATCATTTCAGCCAAAAGACGTCCACTGCTGGACATAGGCCTCCCCCAAAAAGGGGGGGGGGATTCGCCATAATCGCCACGTTTGGCAGGCGGGTTGGCGATCACAGTATGGTTTTAAAAATGCATAGAGAACGCTGCTGCCCATTCTCTAGTAAGTCCCTTAGTCGCCTTTTACGACACCCACGGGAAGAAATGGAGTACTTAGTGCTATTCTTTACGTCCGGCAAAAAACGGTACAAATAAAAAAGAAAAATGGCATAGAAAAATGAGAATAAATAAAAGGCTTATTTATTTATCGGCGAAGCAAACTAAAAGTGTTAAAACTAATCTACATGCAGTTCGTATTTCAGTTTCAAAGAACAAACTATCCAAGTCACTAATCAGTTCGTGTGTGTTACTATTTTAATGAGTTTACGAAGGATAATAATAATAATTATGTTGTACCTATGCATGTATTTTAATTTCACTTAACTTTTAATAATCATCATGAATATAGGTAGGTACTTGTAGGTATTATTTTACAAAAAAGTGTGTGTCTCTAGAATTATAACATTGAGGGGTTTGTTTATAAACGTTGCATAAAGTTAAGAATAGAATAGAATAATAGTCTTTATTATATACACCATAAAAATTACAGATACAAACGTAGACATTTTACATAGGGTGACACAATGGACGGTATAATCGCTTAAAGAAAAGCGATCTTATAAAGACAAGCTTTGGATGGATGAAGGGGGAAGGAGCGACAAAACTGCATATAGTCTGTGGGCAGCGTCGCCAGATTTTTTTCGGGTAAACCGGGATTTTAATGCTTTTTGATGAAAAAAAAGCGGGATTTTGTCGTCAAAAGTGGGACATAATAAGAAAACGTAAATAATCAGTTGTTTTTTACTACAATTACTAGAAACTACTAGGCATTACAGCAAAAAAATACACCTTAAAAACTATAAATAAAACAGAAAACAATTAATTATAATGCCAAAAGGGCCTCAGCTCAGCATAATGTCAGATGACAACACAAGGTGTACCACCTGACGCTGAGTTTCAGCTGCAACCCACGAGTGCCATCCGTATGAATAATAAACATATAGGGAAGTGTGTGTCCGTTAATTAATTGAGAGTAAATTAAAGGAAATTAGGCAATAATATAATTAGTAATTAGACAATTAAGGCATAATATAAAAAAAGCTCGAACAAAATAAAATAAAATGTTGTGACATACATGTCTGTGAGTGTTGTGTTTAATGTAAAACTAAAATAAATACCCACTAACTGTGTATTAACTATATTAAAAAAATATAAATAGAAAGTACCTATCTTAAATGCAAATACGTGTGATTGCGTTGTTCTTCTAAACTATGGAACGGATTTTGATGAAGTTTTCATTACCGATTAAGACAATAATAATTGACTAATAAAAATTAAAAAATCATAAAATTGGTAAAATTGATAAAATTGGTAAAATTTATAAAATTGGTAAAATTGAATAAAAAATATTGTTTTTATATGGCAGATATGTCGGCGCGAACATTTTCAAAATCGCTTTGTTGCTTTAATAAAAATACTTTTAATTTCAATTTGAAAGTCGAGCAACTTCTACTATATTTTATGGGAGGAGGGATATTGTTCCAGCATTTAGTAGCTGCGTAGCGAAAACTGCCTCTAAAAGCCGCCGACTTATGCTGTGGGATGGAAAGCTGTTTAGAACATTTTCTTCCTTCACCGATTCTGTGTCTTCTTGTCCACGATAGTCTGTCATATAAGTAAGAAGGGGAGTGGGACTTAATAACGCCAAATAGTAGGCTGGCCAAGTGGAGTTTACGTCTAGCTTTCATTTTTAAAATGTTGTGTTCATTGAAGAAAGGTGAAACATGTCCCCTAAAGGGAACTTTAAAACAGAAGCGTGCACAGGCATTTTGAAGTCTTTGGATCATTCTTTCAGTTTTCGACAGTAGTCGTGGGCCATATACTGTGTCCGCATAATTTAACTTAGATAGATACTACTTATCCTTTTATTTGAGTTTCAAATAAAATTTACAATGATGATATACAATAGAAAATGTATTGTAATGAAAATACGTTACTTTACTAAAAACTGTCTGGGTTTGCCCTATACCTAAGGCAACTAAGTCTTCGGAGGAATATAAATAAGTAATACATTTTACATAAGAATTACTTATTTATTTTTCTATCCCTGAAAAGCGGCCTGTCCCGCTCGGGACATTTAATTTTGGGCTAAAAATCGGTACGTCCCGCCAAAATCGGAACGTCTGGCAACGCTGTCTGTGGGGTACTATTTACACCACAACGAAGTTAAAGTAATGATTAACGACTGTTTAACCATACATTTTTAACATTTAAACGTCTCTTAACTTAAGGGTCAGATAATCGCCGTTGACCTTGGCAATACAAATACGCGTTGCGCTCGCGCCGCGCCTCCTTTAACTTTATACGGAATATTTATTTTTAGTAACAAAAATATGAATATTTGAAAAAAATCACAGATAGAATTATACTTAATAAAACAGTATATTCATACAAAAAAAGCATGAAAATATCTGGAGTAGTTTGAAAGTAATATCGTTTTTTATGCTTTGGGTAGTACATTACTTCCTGAATTTATTTCATAAAGTATTTACTACAATACTTAAAATATTCAGTTCGAGAATTGGTGTATAAGAGTTCTAGTTTAACATACATTTTTTGCATAACTTATTTGCACTAAATGAAGGCGTAAAAACAGATTTAAAAGTCACTAAAATCATATATCTGCGCCTTAAAGCAACGTTTATAAATAATTCATAAATAAAGGGGTTAATGCAATTTCTGTAATTTTGAGTTTAATTACCAATACTATATTAAAATAGACCACTTCGTCAAATTAGCTTTCTAACAGGTGCACCATATCGCGGATTTATACTTCGCGAGTATATAAGATATTATTAGGCACTATCTACAATATTATAATTTGTTTAACCGCGGATCCAACATAGCTAAAGAGCTTTGGTTTTGCAATCCACTAGACGCTACAATATAATACATACCTACCTATCTACCAACTATCTCGAAATATTTCAAACCAATATCTACCGAAAAGAAGCCTATAAAAACAAGAGCTAAGCAAATAAGGTCTTATTTTTTTATTGTGTACAAAGAGCGACGTATAAAGTGTTCCCTGGGGCTCCGAAGAGGCTGACATGCGATCTGAACTCATCACACCTGGGTTTACTTACTTTACCTACTTAGTACCGGGTACCTTATGCTTTGAACGTGTTTATTTTTAAGATTAATCCGTGAGATGGAGGTACATGTAACATGTACACACGGTAAAGGTAAGTAGGTAGTAAAGACAGGAAGATTTAATGTGGTAGGCTCTTGTGCGTGTAGGAATTGTAATCTAAGAATTGACATGGATAGTTGGGTACCTCCTTTTACCCGACTGTGGCAAAGACAAAAAAGGAAGGTTATGTGTTTGACCTATAATATGTATGTATGTCCGTCCCTATGTTCCCTCGTAACTACAAACGGCTGAACCGATTTTGATGAACGATATGTCGTTAGGTTTTTCTTTATTGTGCGAGTGTCACAGGGTATATATATATATATATATAATATTTTTAAAATCTATATGACGGATTTATGAAATAAATAAAGAATGAAAGAAAAAGCATTTATTTTTTAAAACACCTAAGACGCCAAAAAAAAAAGCATAGCAGCGCGCGCGTGCGTTGTATAGTTTAATTTGTGATCTCCTGTGTGTCCCAATAAATATTATTTCTTTTTTTTTCTTTCTTTCTTTCAATCATTAAATCCGTAAAGGCGTAATAATAATAATAAATAATAATTAATAATAATATATAATAGTTTAATCCATAAATACCTAACGTGAGACAGAAACACGAAAAAAAAGAAAATCTACATAAATCTAATGGATGTAACGGAGATTGATGAACGACGCCGAGAGATTAAGTGTAATTGATAGGAACCTAATGAACATGTGTCATGAGGCAGCTAGACGAACATATTAGCTTTGCTTGAGACTGAATTATTTCATTATCAGTCAATCACTCTAGCTAGATAGACAGTTACATGGTTTCACAAAACTAATTGAAGAATATTAAGGAGTAGCTATTAGTTTCTTACAGCGATATTTACTCAGGTACCACCCACATTAACTTTGATGGTTTCTTTCAATTTACTAGGTAAAAGGAATGATTAGAGTGTTTAGTTTATTAATGTGCGCTTTTATTATAATTTCTAACATGACGATCGTATCGTGGACGTTCATATCTACGACATGATATCATTATAACACAAGGAAGTAAAATGTATGGAAAAATAAACAGATGCTTTTAAACCCTCCACGATAACGTTATAACGTACACGTATTTCCATACATTTTATGGACGAAGACGTGGACGAACACGATAATATCGTCACAATAGATTAATATTTAACGTGACGATATCATCGTCTTGAACGAATTGGCTTAACTCGAAACGCAGGGTCAGATAATGGCCGCGTTGACCTTGGTCATACAAATGCGCGTCGCGCTCACGCTGCGAAACCATTAACTTTCATAGAGAAAATATTTATTTTTAGTAACAAAAATATGTATATTTGAAAAAAATCACAAATTGAATTATGTATAATAAAACAGTCAGTGGAAATACAAAAAACAAGTTTAAAAATATCTTAATTAATTTGAAAGTAATATCGATTTTTATGCTTTGGGTAGACATTATTTCCTGAATTTATTTCGTAAAGTATTTTACTACAATACTTAAATATTCACTTAAAGAATTGATGTTAATATACGTGTTTTGCATAACTTACTTGCATTATATGAAGACATAACAGATTTAAAGGTCACTAAAATCATATATCTGTGCCTTAATAAAGCTGTACCAAAATGATAAATTAGTATAAGTATAAGTAAGTAGTATAATAAGTAGATTTGAATAATGATTGTTTCATTTTAATGTTAACCCTCAAATTTGCGATGCCTGGAAAAGGCTCTAAATTGGAAAATGTACCCTTAGTTTTGCAAATAAATCTTTGACTTTGACTTTAAGAAGTATTGTTGTTTACTTATAGGTTATGAGAAAGAAGATTGTAGTAGGTATTAAATGAGCAAGTGCGTTTAACATAAAGCTTTTTGAGGGGACGAGCCATTAATCATACAAAGTACAGTATTTATTTAATCCCCATAATGCCTCACATAGACAGCGAAGCAGTTAGTTGACAAATTATTATTTTTTATGGACAGGGAGCACGCAAAATACTCTATAGAACGAATAAAGCTTTGTTTATGTAAAACAAATGAAAGTATATGATGTGTACCTACTATAGTACAATGTATGAACTCAAATGAGAGATGCAAAGCGCTTGCTTGCATAAAGGGCGGCGCGGTGGAGGCCAAATAGAACAGCGCGGCGGTGGCGTGGGCGTCGGATGGAACCTGTCTCACGTCCATCGCTATACGTCAATGTTTGAACTGCGTAATTCCCACTCACGCACTCATTCCACATAAATCTGTTTATGGTACTGTGAGGGTAATCTGATAACGTTGCATTGCTCTTGTGGCACCACCCCTTTGACGTCAAGTGTCTGACTAACTTGTGTTGATGGGAATCGATAAACAGCGACCCAATAGCAAGCCGATATACTCTGTAGGTCATGTTACTCGTATAGTTATTTCAAATAAGATAACAAACTTTGCTACATAGAATGCATTGAGATTTATAAGGATAATTTTAAAATATCACGCGATAACATCTTGTTTAAAGACCTAATTAAATTTAACCACATTCAAGCCAAATCTCCGAATATGTATGTGGATTATTATTATTCATTTAGACACAATGTGTAGACCACGTAGCTATGACAATCAATATGGCAGCAGTCCCGAGCTACAAAATCCCGCTTTTCAATGTTGACATTTTCAAATCTCTTTTTTAGGCTTATAGATGAAATGTGATGTCATTGGAAAAATGAATGATGAATTGATTGATCAAACCTGTCCAATCTGTCCATTCAATATTTTCCATTAATTCTCCAACGAATATCAGTTGTTTCGGCTTATTTTATTTGAACTGAATTTAATTTTCATTGTTCTAGAATTGAATAAGTGCAACATAAACAGTTGTTTTCTGTTTTGAGCGAACATCGGCCTATCAGCAAATATTTTCTCGAAGCAAAACTTCGATCGGTAGGGTAGTGAAAACGTATTGTGGGGATCGCCAGAAACATTTTCCATGAAGCTTTAACCTATCACGAACGTTTATGTAATAGCATTCAAATAATTGAACAATATATTGATTTTAATTAATTAATATGTCTTTTCGATATAAAGCATGACAGGTAAAATAATTGTATCAGGCAGCGCAACAAAGCTTCATAATATTAATGCATCAATTTAATTTCCATTTATTTTGTGAGGAATCGGCTTATGGAGGCTTCGTTGCAGAAATCTGTTGATTTTCACAACAAATAACATAACCGATCCGTACCGCCACTGTAGAAACAGGTAAAACCAAATATTTTTGTAGGTACTAGAAAATATTTCAAATTCCCAACTTTGAAATGGAAACATAACTTCGTTAACTTCGTAAATAAAACAAGCAAGATTTAAAAACATGGGTTGTTTTGATATCTACTGCTTCATATTTGATATTTTCTGTAACATAATTTTACTTTTTGATTACATAAATAAAGTTTTCAGGAAAACATTTGCTGTATCCTATTAACGTTTTTACGTTAGGTTTACCTTTTTAGGGTTCCGTACCTCAAAGGAAAATACGGAACCCTTATAGGACCACTCGTGTATCTGTCTGTCTGTCTATCTGTCTGTCACAGCTGATTTGCTCCGAATCTACTGGACTGATAAAGTTGGGTACACACTGTGATCCAAACACGAACGTGTAAACGTAAATATATGAATTTTCAATAAGGGGTTCACTTTTGCGGGAAAATTAAGAAAATTAAAAAAAAAAAGTTTTACAAACTGTACCGTGTGACATATCAAATGAAAGGACTTGTTATGAGGATTTTTTTTTTGTATTTCTAATATAAATGGTTTTAAAGTAATAAAAGAAAATTAAAGAAAATTTACCATTTTGAAAAAAATAACCGAGAGTAGTTCTATACTTATAGATTACAGGAAAGAAGTCTATGGTCTTAAAAGAACATGGTGAATCACTCAATAATAATGTGCATACAAACTTACATTTGCAGTTGGAATATATGGGGGAACATGTTTTTAAGCACAATGTTATGTTTGTTCTTGGGATAAATTCATTCCAACTACGGAACCCTTAATTGCGCGTGGTTCGACAAGCATTTGGCCGGTTTTCTAAATAAGGAACCTTTGACGTGTTTTTTTAAATTAGGAACCCTTGACGTGTTTTTTTTTAAATAAGGAACCTTTGACGTGTTTTTTTTTAAATAATTAACCTTTGACGTGTTTTTTTTCTTGAGCAGGTTGCGTGAACATCCCGCTCCGTGAGATCCCGTCGACGGGCAAGGAGGCGTGGTACAAGCTGGAGGCTCGCTCCCAGCGCTCGTCTGTGCAGGGCCGCATTCGCCTGCGCCTGTGGCTATCAGCCCGCGAGGCTGGTCGCCACGACGACGACAACTGGCAACAGGTATAACAACGTCATCCAACGTCACGTCTGTTAGCTCGGCAATTTGCCAATGTAGCGATGGCATTTTGTGTCCATTTATGTTTTTGTCTCCATTTGTGTGCTCTGTTCTCCCAGTTAAAACTCACAAAAAGCAACACTTCTTTTTCTTTTTCTCAGATATATGTTTGTCTGGAACGAATTATATCATACTAGCTGGTGCCCGCGGCTTAGCCCGCGTGGCTTTTCTAAACATAAGTAAACCTTCCTCGTGAATCACTCTATCTATTAAAAAAACCGCATCAAAATCCGTTGCGTAGTTTTAAAGAACTAAGCATACATAGGGACAGACAGGAAGCGGGAAGCGACTTTGTTTTATACTATGTAGTGATGAAACGTGTGGTTCAATTTAAAATGAAGTTCTAAAGTTATATTATTATTTTAACCGTCTTATTACAAAACAAGATTTATATTTTGACATGGCTTAAACCATGGAGCCAGTTTTTGGAATAAAAACGTAACTGTGATTGAAATACCGTTCTTTAAACAAAACTGAAAACTTAGTTCGGTACTAATTTGTCAGATTTGTATTAGGAACTTTTCCGTAGACGGAATATAGTTGGAAAATCAATAATGGCTCCATGGTTTAAACCTGGGTCTAAAGATAAACCTTGTTTTGTAATAAGGCCGTTTGTGTTTAATGTGTTTGGGGTTAATTAATAAATTAAAACAAAATTCATTCACTTGGATTTCGAATAAAAGGTAATACCGTCCATGATCCTTCCAGCCTACCTAATTAGTTGTTGACAAAGTCAGAGATAGCCGATAAACACAGAATACATTTAAATTAAAGTAATAGCATTTTCCTTGAATCTGTCCGTTCCATGACAACAACATGTAGGTACGTCGCATCTGCACTACAATCGAAACTGCTGTGCTCCTCATTTGCACATTGATTTATTCACAGAGTTGTCCTATGGCGCTGAAACAAATAAATATCTACTAACACAAAAGTTAGCTAATAACTGAGGTAGAGTATCACTCATTTGTATTAATCGTTAGTTTATCCACTGCATAATAAAAGTATAATTTTCAATAATGAAGACTATCATAATTCAACAAGAAGTTTGATTAAGTACACGAAAAAACAAACCGTACCTATTCATCATCATCATTCATCATTTCAGCCGAAAGACGTCCACTGCTGGACATAGGCCTCCCCCAAGGGGGCTTTTGCCATAATCGCCACGCTTGGCAGGCGGGTTGGAGATCGCAGTATGGTGTTAAAATGAATAGAGAACGCTGCTGCCCATTCTCTAGTACGTCCCTTAATCGCCATTTACGACACCCACGGGAAGAAATAGGGGAGTACCTACTATTCTTTACGTCCAGCACCACACGGTACACCGTACCTATTAATTGGACTATAATACTCCATGCGTAGAGCCAAACAGACGTGAAATCGAAAACCAAAGCACTTATCCGTCCGAGTAGAATTATATAGTAGTACAATTCAACGACGTGATTTTCTTCTTGCTTCGTTTAGCCTAATTTTATACTTCAGTAACTCGATGTTAATAACGGTGCCTTCTTAATATCGCAGAAAGATCTTGGCTTACCAAGCTTTGATAAATGAACAATAAAGATAATCGCTCCGCCGCGGATTATAGGCTTACATATTATCAATATTGCTGATCCACAGAGCCACTGCACCGTACATAAAACATTTTATTGGCTTTTGCACCGAACCATTAGTTGATGTATGATATATACGTGTAGGTATGGGCCGGCATTGTGTAGCAGCAAATGTAGCGCTATCGTCAGGGCCGAGCCGCGTGTCGACCACGCTCCATCGCCCATGTTGTTATTTTGGATCATACTGCCTCTTTTATTTGCTTAACAACCCATATAGATTTATCAGCTACAATGTCAAATTATTATTAGCGTCCAATTTCGCATCACTCTTATCTTTAATAGAAATGATACCTTTTTCTGGAACACTTAGCAATTATTTATAGTCTGCATTATGATTACAACATGAGCGTTTATGATGTACGGCATTTCATACAAACTGTCAAACCCCTGTTTTTCGAAATCGCTGAACCGATTTTAATGAAACTTCATAATTTAAATTCGGTCTAATTTGGCTGTAACACTATTTTTCGTAAATTTTCTTACCTTCCTTTGTATCCGAAGTTTCATTAAAATCGGTTGTCATTTCGAAAAACAAGGGCTTGAAAGTTTGTATGAAATGCATTAAGTCGTAAACGCTCTTAAAAGCGGAAATTCCAGAGTTATTTTCATAACAAATAGCGTGCAGTCATCTCAAGGACCTCTTTTCTTTGAATTTGTATTTATATAAAATGTAGGTATATATTATTAGTAAATATGTATGTATGTGTATTATAAGTGTCTAATTTATTTATGTAATTGTGTACCTATTTTATTTATAATCTAATATGTCATATTTTAATATTTTTTATTATTATTACTTCCTCTCAATCAGAGCACCTGCCATCTTATCTATTCACCACCCTTGGTTAACTGGTAGTGAATGCCTAAGGCATTAATTCCGCCATTGTACCTTATTGTGTGCGAAAAATTTAAATAAATAACCTGCTAAAGTGGCAAATAATTCTACGTGATCTTATTTAAACGTTGAACTGGTTCCTTTAATAAACCCATAGAAGAATGCCACAATAAATGGAATCAATGGAACAACCAACTGCGTTTAACCTCACATTATTACATATATGTACTAGTATTTCAACTACACGGCTGCCCCATTTCCGTATTATTTTGGTTTGGTTTCGATTTACATTCGTTTTTTTTTTTGGTGAATCAAGTACTTGTTCTGTTATTTTTTTGTGATTTTGTGTTTCATTGTACATTTGGTGAGTTGCGAATCTGGTGAGTTGCTAATCTGGTTAGTTGAGAATCTAGTGACTTGCTCTTAAGCCTTCAAAACCTGGTAAGGGACACTTTTCGTTGCCTATCGTTTAATTATCATTATTATTATTTACTCCTCAAAGATTTTTGTAAAGTACCTCGTATTTACAATAACTTAGATAAGAATAAATTTCCGTTTAAGAATCTCTTAACATCTAGATAAAGATTCTCCAGTATCTCGATAACGTATTCAAAGTATTCAGTGACTGGATCTCTCTTTTAGCCCCACGTAATCAACTGAGCGAGCGACTGAAGCGAAATTGCGATTACACGATAAATCCAATTTATTCCTCATAGGTGCTTTTTTCAGTGTGATTCAGTCAGTGGGACTGGCTTTTGTACGCTTCAAAAGTTTTCACATATTCATATGATCATTTAGGTTGTGAGTTTTATTTATTGCTGAGAAATCTCTTGTAAATGAAAAAGGTCGTTAAAGCCGGTCGCTTAAGAAGCAAAGTAAAGTCAATCGACCTCGGCTTTCCGTATTTTACTCTTAAAACTCTTTACTTTGTACCTAATGTTCATTCGAAGGAGCTGACTAAAAGAGTAAATTAATATTTTATTGATTAAAAAAAATCTGTTGCGGTTTTTTCAGCCTCTTGTAAATGTAACTTTGTCGATACGTTAGCACAAAATGCAATCATTAGGAGATTATCGTTATACTCTACATTAAAGCTATATACCCTATCAAATAAATTGGCTAGCTTTACATACGCCTTAAGAGAACTAAAAAAAGCAACCGACCTCAAAACAGCTCTTTCAGCCTACTACGCATACGCATATTCGTGGCTAAACTATGGAATTATATTGTGGGGAAATAGTGTAGATATAAAGAGACTATTTATTTTACAAAAAAAATGCGTTCGAATCCTAGTAAATATAGAACGTACGGAAAGTTGCAAACAATACTTTATAGAACATAAAATTCTTACGCTAACAGGTATTTATATTCTAGAAGCTAGTAAATTTGTGAGAAAATACCCATCGCTTTTTCCGCTAGCAAAACAGCAACGCCCACAGCAACGCAGTCTTAGAAACCGATATCTAAACGAATTAGCGGTACCAACTTCAAGACTAGCTATGTTTCGTTCTGGGCCTCTGGCCATGTGCGTTAAAATCTATAATAAACTCCCGAATTCAGTTAAGGATACAGAGTACGACAACAAATTCAAAACTGACCTACAAAACTACTTAAACTTAAAATCGTATTATAGCCTAAAAGAATTTTTAACTGAGAAATAAATAAATTACTATCGACTCGAACACATTATTCATACATAACTAGGTACTCTACAAGACATCAGTCAGAAAATGATAATTTATTTATTTAGTTTGTAAGAATGACATAATGTATAATAATAATTAATAATTTTTAAATTAATCTATATCAACAAATTGTATTAATAATGAATAATGATAGCATGTTAAATTAATTAAAACCTGTCGCCTATACATTGCTGTGCCCTAGCAGGGTTCATTGTTTGGAACTATCATAATGTAACAACCTGTAAACAACATGAAATGCAATAAATGAATATGAATATGAATATATACATCATTGGTAAGGTGCGTCAACACGAGCGCCTGTTCGGCGTGCTCCTGGCGCATGAGGTGGAGCTGCAACGCGCTGCAGCTGCAGCCGCTGCAGCGGCAGCCGCAGTCGCCGCGGCTGCCGGGCAGCCCGAGCCCAGCGCTGCCACACCCACGCCACCCTGGGACGGGGATCTCTGCGGAGCTGCACAGACCCTGCTCCACCAGCATGCCATACAAGGCGATCTTAGTGCGCTTCAGGCATCTATTGCACGTTTCGCTGCGGCTTGCAGACTCAACGCTGATGCTCCTCTTGATCCTAAGTAAGTAATACTGCTGCTACCCTGCTTATCACTCGCACCCATAGAATAGAATAGAATAGAAACTCTTTATTATATACACCATAAAAGTTACAGATATAAATGTAGCAACAATGCAAACAATGTAACACAGGTCTTTCTGAAAGGAGGTCATGCCTATATCAATCAATTTCCTTTGGTCAAGGTACATGCACAAGTTGCTGATAGAGCTAGAACGCGCTTGGTGCGCCTGTGAAGCGATATCTGGAGGTGGCAGCGGGGACTCAGGGTCGGGAGCTTCGCGTGACGAGGAGCGCTGGCTGGCTGACTGCTTCGGCGAGTATGTGGACCGAGCGCTGCATCAGCTGCGACTGCACCGGGACCTCTACCCAGTGCTGCACCAGTACAGCATCAACAAGTTAGTTAATAATTGTGTTACTCATTTTGTAAAAAAGAATGGCAATTATGGTATCGCTTAACTTCAAAAGCGTTCATTTATGAAAAGTATGTATGTAATATTAAGCAATTAAAGGGCTTTATTTGGTATGTACCTAATAGCTTGTTTTTTACGAAACTGCACAAAGAAAAAAAGAACAAACAAATATTATATTATATACTTACTAGCTTTTGCCCGCGGCTTCGCCCACGTGGAGGTCGGAAATTATCCCACGGGAACTATCGGTATAAAAATAATATTCAATCATGATTCGAAAGACACGTGGCGCCATGTATTATCATAAGAACGTTATTGTTGTTTCCCTCGGGAACAGTATGTTTTTTCGAGATGAAAGGTACCCTATGTCCGTGTCTGTACACCTGACAACGTATATGCAAAATTTTAGGATGTTCGGTTCAGTGGTTTAGGCGTGAAAAGGTAACAAACAAACAAAAAAACTTACTTTCGCATTTATAATATTAGTGGATTGGCTATATTTTACATTCACATAACTTTTATACGTTTTCCATTACAATAAACCTTTAATTTAAATCTAGATACGTTTAGGAGATGCAACTGTTAAGGGTATCGTAAGTATATCGATTAATCTAAAACGAGATTGTATAAAAAATAAATGTATTTTTGTAAAAGAACGTAAAATGTATTACACAGGATTTGGTTTCCAAGCGACTGTGAGAGATTAATTTATTACATACCGTGCAAATGGTAAGCGACAGCGTTTTTGTAAACTGGGCCGTAGTTTACAAAAATGCTGACGCTTACCATTTTTCTTCCTTTTTTATACCATTCTTCGTTCAATAATGAGAAAAGATCACTCAGGCAATAATTTGTTTGATGAGCATAACTATTTCCATAAATTTAGTTGTTGGTTTTTTGTTTTTGTATTATTTATTAATTAAGGAACAAAACAAAATGTAAACAATTCATCATCACAAAAACCTCAATAGGTTTGTCCGGATATTGAACACTTAAGCAATATTAATACTAACGAAATAATAAATCTAAGGTTAAAACATAGTTTATAAAACATTGTGAGGTAGTTCGTAAATAATAACTAAAACGTACAAAAACAACGACGGTGCGGGTCAAACAGTCCATCGATGATATTACTAATTGAATGAAATTTAAACAGGATGATGCATTTTCAAAGAGATTCAAAGAAATGTTTGTATTTGGTTTAATTCCCTAATAGGTAGTTATGACGAGCAAGACGCTCCGTGGCACTATTGACCTTCATGCTGTGCTGGCTCGTTTCTTTGTCCCAGACAATTACTGCCGCGGCAGAAACCACAGGCTGTTCGCTGTGCCTCCATGTCGCACCGTTTCACGTGCTGAGTCCCCAGTACCTCGCACTCTGGTCGCACTTAATGATCTCTTGGATTCTAACCCAACAAACGATCTGTTTGCGGATGAATGGACGAAGATTTTATTGGCATGCCTGAAATACTGTGAGAGGGATTCATGAAAGTATTGTTTTTTTTTTTATTGTTTTTATGTTATTACTAGAATTTTAATTTTTTTTTTTCTTTTCTATATGTTTGTCTCTGCCTTTAATTAATGTAATTGGTTTAACCGTGTTATTTAAAGTTAAAAATAAATAAATAAATGACGATCCTGTACCTAACAATAATTAGGATCTGAAAAAACACTGGTGCATTGTGTTGTTAACAGGTAGATTTATGTTCAGAACATCGCTGTGGGGCTAAGCTTTATCAGGCTATATTGGAATTTAATGGTTCTTTCCATTCCTGTCTATTCGCTCAAAGCGAGCTCTTACACGCACGAGATTCAATTTACTTGTGCTCGTGGCATCTGTCTAGATAAAACCTTTTATTCCGACCGTAGGTACTTTGATATTCAACACTACGAACAAATTAAGATCACGTATATTCCATGGTAATTTGAGTTATAGAATTATATTTACAGTTTTACAGTATTCTTCTCGTGCATTTATTTGTTATAAGATCAGCATTTCATCTTTATTAGTCAAACATGATTAAAATATCAAACTGTGTATTTGGAATACAAATAATATAATATTATGTATTTGAGATAACAAACTATTTAAAATAAATTTAAAAAACTAAAAATCCAACTGCGTAAAAAGTGAACTTAAAAAAAGATGGAAACATGATTTATCTAAATTAATACTATAAATCTCATGCAGTCGGAGGCAGTAGGTCGTTATTGTTAAGAAGATGCCTCCGACTGCATGAGATTGTTTATTGTATTAATTTATATCAGGGACCGTACAACCCCGGTTAAGAGTTAAGCCTTTCGAAGCCCACCCAATGGGTTATCTTTATCACGATGTAACTCATTGAAAGGGTTTTATACTAGAAACCCATTGAAAGGGTTACATGATAACCCATTCAATGGGTTCTATACCTACTTGAAACCCAGTAACATGAAAAAATCATAATATTATGTTATTTCGATATCCGCCCAGCACGCGTAGCATGACCAATTCTATATCTATTCGACCCAGGGACCATTTTGGTTACCATTTTAGAAAAACCCCATCGAAAACATTTTCAATGGAAAGGGTTTTCGATAAGGTTTTTCTAAGCAGGTAATCAAAAACCCATACGGTGTGGGTGATTTTGAATGGCTTAAATTAAGCCGTTCAAAATGGTTACCCACACCGTATGGGTTTTTATCGAAAACCCTTTCAATGGGTTACCAAAACTGAATTAAAACCGTTCATAAGGGTTACCCATATCGTATGGGTTTTTGTTTAACCGCTTAGAAAAACCCTATCGAAAACCCCTTCATTGGGTAACCAAAATGGTCCCTGATTTATATAAATCTTATTTCCATATTTTTTTAAGTTCACTTTTTACGCAGTCGGGTTTTTAGTTTTTTACACTTTTTAGTTAGGATAATATGACAGTAAATTAGGTTATTTATTAACTTATAATCGGGTTATAACGGCCTCTTACTCACTCACTCCAAAAGTTCGGAATAGTTTTTTTTTTAATTCTCATTTAAATTAGATTTAAACATAAAAGCATGTATTTTTGTAATCTCGTTTTAAAACCCTTCATTTTATACCATCCCTTTCGGCGCCAAAAATCCGCCATTTTGATTTTTTAATGATAATATTCCCAGTGACAGTCGCGTAATAAAGATAAATCTAACGACATATCATTCATCAAAATCGGTTCAGCCGTTTAGTAGTTACGAGGGAACATAGGGACGGACATATATACGTATAGGTACATACATACCTACAAGTCAAAAACATAACCCTCCTTTTTTGGCTTCGCCGCAGTCGGGTAATAAGCTTCCAAGAGAGTTAAACTTCATGAAATGTTTCTTTGGTTTTAAATTGCCTTCATTGTCCTCTGATCTTATTTTTTTTCCCAGTTTTAACATTTAAAACTAACCATCCAATATTAACTGTATTGTACCTAAATAATTTGGGATCACAATTGTGAACATTGTTCTACGTATGATAGCTATCTTTGTGGGCTCGAACACATTTTCCTCAACTGCCTGAGAGTTGATTCCCCTATTGGGGCATTAGTTCTTGCATATTATGTGAGCGCTTGAAATGTTCGATTACTAAACTGCCTGCAAAGCACCGGAAGGCAAGTTTTCCTTTCTACAATTCTCACTAAATCAATAATGCCCACTAAAGTTCATACTTGATGGACTGTTAAGTTGCGTGCAACATTAATAGCGTTTACACCTTACAATATTTCATACAAACTTTCAAGCCCTTGTTTTTCGAAATGACCGAATCGATTTTAATGAAACTTCATACGCATACGCAAGATACAAAGGTCTAAAATTTTTGTAAAGAACATTTTCGAAAAATAGTGTTCCAGCCAAATTAGGCCGATTTTAAATTTTCCATAGAAACAGAGATTTCCAGTTATCTGTTTTTAAATAAGACATTTCGAAAATGTTCTTTACTAACTTTTTAGACCTTTGAATCCTGATTATTATGCTTATGAAGTTTCATTAAAATAGGTTCAGTCATTTCGAAAAACAAGGGCTAGAAAGTTTGTATGAAATGCCGTAAGGTGTAAACGCCCTTATAACCTCAGAAATAAACAAAATAAATACCATGCTCCTTGGCAAGTTTTATAATAAAATCTACCCTTGTAATCTTTAGGGTGTTGGAATAATTGATAGAAGCAGGTAAACACAATGAATACGAGTTGGGTCGGGCTCTGTTGGCATTAATTTAGCATAACTACGATAAAATGTCGCTTATGATTTATTTGGATTATTAATTACACGACAGTGGTACCTGTGTTTCCACTAAACATATTCAAAGCATAAATTACTAGAATATTTTGGGTACTAAACAGTTTACCTCATAATTATACGGCACGGAATGAAATAATTAAACATGAATTAATTCATTGGCACGGGTATCTATGTAATGCAGTAATGTAATTAATACAGGGTGTGGCATAAATAATGGATAACCCTGAAACTGTCGATCGGCCAGATCATTATCTAACTTTTAACGAACTTATATCGCCATATGCCCATGGATGACCAAATTATTGATATTTTTGATATTTTAAATAAAAATTGTACTTACTCTTACAAAGTCAGTTGCCATTTCTGCAATGGGTGACTTGTTCTCGTTTTGTTTTTTTTATGTCACACCTGAATATTTGTATTATCAGACCAGTATCAATATTTTTTATTACAATATAAGATAACATTGCAAAAATACTTATTCTTAAATTATTACTTTTTTTCTACGGAATTATGCACCTTTGGGCTCTATATCGAAAAAAATATGTATGGGTATATGGCGATATAAGTGGAGTAAATGATAGATGATAATCTGGCCAATCGACAGTTTCAGGGTTATCTATTATTTACGACAACCTGTATATAACTGAAAGATAATAATAATAAACCATTTATTTTCAGGTTTCAAAGACCCATAGATGAATACCTTAACCTAAGTAAAATA
The DNA here is from genome assembly GCA_948098905.1 of Tiliacea aurago. Classification (NCBI taxonomy): domain Eukaryota; kingdom Metazoa; phylum Arthropoda; class Insecta; order Lepidoptera; family Noctuidae; genus Tiliacea; species Tiliacea aurago. Next base: position 12,845,102 of record OX402590.1, read on the forward strand.
ATAAGGCAATCGTATGTGGATCATTACAGGTAGTACGCGTGTAAAATGGGCACTAATAAATATAGTTGTTCACTACTGATGATTATAATTGTATAACAAAACTTAAGGATCCAAGTTCGTCTAGACTTCGACGTTTATCTCCAGTATGCTGTCAACTACTAACCATGAAACTTAGGAATATAATTGACTTTATAGAAATCAATAAAATTTCCAGTGGTTATCTGCAGTCAAAGCCCCTTACCCGCTCGTGGGTGTCAAAGGCGTCAACGTGCACGGCATTGTTCTCCTCTCAGCTAGTGGTAACAAACAGCAATTACCATCTCTCTGTAAAGCGCGCTGATTGTACACATTTCTCCTTTGACAGTTCATTTGTAGCGGTTATTCTCTCAGCGTGTTTAACAGTGGACGTACCTAAACGTATATAAACGCCCATGTAAAATTCAGAAAGCACTGCAGTCGATAGGTTGTCGATTGAAAATGGTAACCACTGAACAATTTATTCACTTTACTACACTTCTGTTTTTCACTCAGCATTCCCTAGTCTATGGCTGAGGAGAGGATAAGCTTTCCAAAGTGAAAAAATTATCCAATTAGGTTGAGTGAGCACTTTCACGATTACCTACTTCAAGAACAAACAATATTTCTTTTCTTTATTATATTCGTTCAGACGCGATGAAGTATTAGAAATGACGAATAGCCATTTAAAAGCTTTTTATTGATAGTAAACGGAGGGTTCGTTTTTAAGTTTTTTAACTTTATACATATTGATCTACACTTACCATTCGCAGGTAGGTGTTTGAACTCATAAAGATCTAAGCGAAAAGAAAGAATTTTAATATTAAATATGCAGGTTTACTCGTTTAAAAATACATTACCTGTTGGCTTGTTCCACTTTGATGTCTTTATTAAGTGCCTACTATTATCGTGTACTATGCATTGAGCTGTACTCGGGCACGTCCTAGCCTAGCTCATAAATGTTTAATCGTCAATCGATCGATATTGCGAACTCTAAAATGACACTGAGTTGACACTACTACTTTAGTTCAGTTCAGTACAGGACCAAATTTTTGACGTAATTGCATAACTGAAATCACTACGGAATGTATCAAACTGGAACATAAATGTAGCACAATTTAATTATTAGGGTGTGTGTAAATAGTCGGAATATTTTAGGCAAGTGTAATCCTAATCACACATGCCTTAAATATTTAACACTTGCCAGCCTGATGTAAATAGTACATTACTGCAGCAGCCTGCAACAGGGGCATTGATGGACGAACGTGAAAATGTGAGCCGAGGCGAAGCCGAGGCACTCATACGTGAGTCCACCAATGCCTGGTTGCGGCCAAGGCTTGTATAGTGCTTTTCTCAATTATTGCGCGGAAATTCAAACAAACTAAAATATTTATAAATTCCAGATTCAAAGACGAACAACGATATTTTTTCACGCGCCAATGTGTTCATTTGTTTTGTTTTTCAATAAACAGCTTTCTATTTGCAAGCCAATTTGAAATTTAAATAAAACCTTTGATAAGTTACCTCCTTGGTGGCCATGTTTCGGAGTAAAAGATCGTTCTATTTTTAAATTACACGATAGATCTTATTATTATGAGTTTACTATGTAATTTATTTTGCCGCTAAATCAAGACACATACGGATTTTCATACAACTTTTGGTGGCCGCTGCTCGCATGTATTTGGCCAGTACAGCAATTTCGATTTATCTCGGAGAAGGTTGTCAAAATTATGCTCGAATTTCCAAGCATATGTTTGAGAAAATATAAGTATTCTAAAAACTGCTACAGAATTGTAATCTTATTATTATTTAAATAGATCTGGTAACTTTAAATTGAGTTATTGTCTTTAGGTTGGAGTATCTGCTGCGATGCTTGAGCCAGCTCTCACAAATGAAGGCTTTCTGGCGGTGCTGCCCCTTTAATAAGGAAATCAGGCAAGTGGGACCATCTTATTCCCCGTTTCAGTTGTATAATTACTCTGTTCGGATGTTATTTCAGCATAATGCATAACAAATTCTGTGAATAGTACAAAAGTTCATGGATTTCACAATGTCATGGGAACCTAACCTACCTTCCTATATATTTTCTACCATAAAGCTTTGTTATTATTGTTAATGTATTCAGATTTGGACAAAAATAACTTTATTGATAAAACACCACTTTAACCAAATATTTGACGAATATTTTAAGTTGCTTGTAACCTAACTGTATGCCACGACAAATCTTTAGACAGGAGCATTAGACAAGCTTAAATTATTCGGAACAGACAGCTCCGCTTCATAGTTCTCAGAGTATTTTTCGCGAGATTAAAGTCAGCTTTTTACCCTCGCCAAATGAGTTGGGGGAAAGGATCTAGCACAGCATTTTCTAAATAATTGCCTTTGCAAATGGGGACGTTAAATAGCTGTGAAAATGAAACAGTGTGGTGAAGCCAGATTAGACTTTTAAGACTGTTTTATTTTAACTTTCATGATTGTGATTACAAAGAAACCAGTGCAGATGTATTCTGAAAATAGTTACCATTTTATTTTTCTAGCTATTGTTAAACTAAAACGTTATTTAACAAACGTGAGATTGTAAGTAATTGTTATCCAGATGCCGCCGAGTGAAATTTTAAATCACCAGAAGGCTCCTTCTAAATTGACAATTACTTGTATCCAGTAGGCACAAGTGCCACTAATATTGAATCCAGAACACAAAGGCTGTACTTAGCACCAATAACCGCGGTAATAACTGTTGACAATAGGAGCGAGATCGTGAGCGCGCTCCGCAAAGGCACCTCCGAGTGGTACGAGGCCCTGTGCGGACAGGACACGCACTCTGAACGCGGGGAAGATCTCGTCAACCTCATCACGCTCATACAGATCGACTTACAGCAGGGACTCACCTACTACAATCCATTGTTTGAGACGTGAGTTTAGAAATAAGCACAATATTATCAGTCATCTTAAAAAAAGCTTTGTTGCTCTACTCGTATTACTCAGCATTAAATAATACAAAAATAAAAACATTCACAGAAATTGTGTTCTAACAACGATATGCATCGTAGATCGTTCAAAATAATCTATCTATGAAACGTTCTATTTCATCCTTGATTCATGATTTAGCCTTTTAATCTTCTGGCTCGTACACTCCTAACTTCGAGTCTAATTGCGGCTCAAAGCTAACAGCCGGAACCAAAGCCCTTTGCCTAAGTTCCAAATAAGCGGTCTCGGAGGAGGACTCTTGAGATGAATTCGTCAAAATTTTCCTCCTCCAATTCATGTTGGAATACAGGAAAGGCTAACTTTTGGTATTTGTTAATATTTATTTATCGATGTTCAAACCCGGTTGTCTATTGTTGTCGGAGCCCCCATTTTTCACCATCATCAAACTAAATTAACTGTGGGCGGGAAGTGTTCGGGTCGCCAGCAATAAATATTGATCATAATTTCCGTTATCCGAAATATCACATGCCTTTCTGTTGCAGGACCAATAACGTGCCGTACTTCAGCATAGTTTTCAACCAGATAGATAAAATGGTAAGTGGACAATTTGGTTACGTCTCGTTGGCTGTGACGGCCTGGCGCACTCGTATTCAATTATTGTCTAGAGCTGGATTCACTGGTACTAAAATTGACAAAATCTGTTACGGATCAGACTTTCCGGTACGTTCAATACTATTTTCGATATGTATGTAGATACGTATACTCAGCTTTTTTAGAAATTGGGTGCCATAGCTTAGGGGTAGGTTCAGTATCGATAAAGGAACCCAGGAAAAATAAAAAAAATAAATAAAAAAACATAAACAAAAAATTTAATAAAACAAACAAAAATAAAAATAAGTCTTTTTGTACTTTAACGGGCTTAGGAACGTCAAATAAAATAATTTTAATTCTAAACGATTGCTATTTTAAGTTAGTAGGTACTAAATTAGGTTGATCCTGCAATATTTTTATTGTGTTCTCATTTTTGTTTATTTTTTTTATTTTTCTTTGGTTCCTTTATCGATACTGAACCTACCCCTAAGCTATGGCACGCAGTTTCTTTAACACCCTGTATAATAATGATTTAATAGCAAACGAAGGAGTGCACGTCCTTCGTACTACTACGAGTATGTAAAAGACGGAAATTATGTGCGATTAGTCTAGCTATTAACTACCTCCAGTCCAGTCCAAGGATACACAACTGGTGTTTCTCATGATGCATAAATAACAAGACGGGTGCATTTCGCGCCTCTTTCCCACCAACCATATGTTTACCTTCATTAAATGTTGCATATTTCAATAACTGTGATGGGAATCGGGTGAAGTCTATTTTACGTAATTATTATTTATTAAATCGAAAGAAAAAGGGCAAAGTTTAACCGTCTAACTTTTGCTAATAACCGACTTGTTACGTCTAACTTTTGTCCCAATGCTCCTTAAATGTTATCGGCTATCATCAATTAAAGGACTTTTCCCCTGAAAGTTAACCCATGCGTAAGTGTAGGGTTATAACTCTCTCGTTCTTGATAAAGCGACTCATTATTATACACACAGCTGTTAGGGTGAGGTATATGGAGTGAAGATTTACACTCTTGTCATCAGCTCATGTTTTTAGCAATTCGCAATACCGCTATTAAGCGTACCTAGTAGGAATATTAAGCACAATTATGTGTTTAAAAGAAAAAAAAAACAGAACCCTTAAAGGATCACTTCGTTGTCCGTCCGTCCGCGTGTCTGTCTGTCTGTCTGTCAGTCTGTCAAGACCCTTTTTCTCAAGAACGCGTGGAGGTATCAAGTTGAAATTAATATCAAATACGTTGTAAGTCTACGGTCCCTTGGAGCTCTAAAAAAATTAAGCTGCAAAATCAACGCACAAAAAAAAACGCCGATTGATGCGACATATTTTGATGCTCGCAAATAAATCAAAACCTACTTCCCGTTGACCTAGAATCATGAAATTTAGCTAGAAGCAAATATCTCACAGCACAAGTAAAGAAAAAAGTGTGAAAATTGTTAATTTGTATCACATTAAAAAAAAATGCTATTACAAACTTACATTTGCATTTGGAAAAGTGACCGTGGCGTATATCGATGTATGGGAGAACATGTTTTTCAACTACAATGTTAAGTTTGTTTTTGGGATAAATTCATCCCAACTACGGAACCCTTCATTGTGCGTGATCCGACACGCACTTGAGCGGTTTTTTTCGTCATTTTAAATTAACATGAAAACGGTGTTTACGTATCTACTACACACGATACATAGGTAACAACGAAGATTAATATCGGCAACCCTGTTGGTTAAAGAGATTACTTTCAAAATCCCTCTTGTGTATTAGGATCCTTTTCCAAAATACCTCTTGGTAAACGGGATTAGATTACGAGTAAAACATAATGTAAAGATACATATAGGTAGGTAGCTAAAAATAAAGGTTTAAATTATTTTATAGCTATCAGAGGACGTAAGACAGTGCGTGGAGCACTGGGTGATTGAGGGCTGGTGCGGCGTCGTCGAAGAACCAATGTACGATGAACACGGGAATGGCAGTAAGTTACAACATCAACTCATACAACAACAACAACACAACAACAACAACAACACATCAATACAACAACAAAAAACAACATAAACACAACAACACACATCACAAAAACAAGAACACAACTCAACAGCACATTAAATCACATCTCATTTGCTCATTAAATTACACATATTACCACAAATTCTGAACAAAATAATATTATAATATAAGTCAGGATCTAACAATTTTGCCCAACTCTCGTATATCCCTCTCTCGAGAGTTTTCTATTTCTTACATGAGTGGTCCCAGACTATATCCAAGTTATGACATGGCGGTACTATCGATAAAATGTCTGACGAAAATATACATAGTAGATATCATCTATCTCGGTAACCTTTCGTTAACATATCCGAGAAAGATATTGTAGGTACACTTTTGCTCAGCATTTTTGCACGTAGTGCATTCAGTATTTTTATCAATTGAATTTGCTTACTAAAAACTTTTTACAAAAGTCCCGAACCGGTCGACTGCCGGCGCTCGCCAAGTCATTGCAAAAACAGATTTTTTTGAGTCTTTGGTTGAATTGAATTGAAAATAAAACTTTACTAACCTATTCAAATAGTAACAAAGATATAACCTTATACACTTGAGTTCCGTATTCTATGCCGAAAAGGCCGAAATACTTATTTATTTTTCATGTTAAACGTTAAGGAGCTCGTGGCTCGTAAGTAATAACAGGCGCACGGGTCAATCCATCAGTTCACGCTACGCTTCCCAGGGTTGGTCCGTGGAAGGGTGACCATCTTTACTACCGAGACTCCTCCGTGCCTCGGAAAGTACGTTAAAGGCTTCTACCTACATACTGGCGCGACTAGTCACGCGACGCGACACCGTGCACCGGTAGAACAATTTACTTGAATTTGTCATAGAAATTGTTCAACCGATGTCGCGTCGTGCGACAAGTCGCGCGCGCCGGTACGTTGGTCCCGGCTGCCATTCGTGGATCTTTGACAGTCGTTAGGGGTCGTCAGAATCTGACAACCTGTCTTACCAAGGGGATCGTAATACCCATACAGTGTACTAGGTTTTGGAGGTCAGATAGGCAGTTGCTCCATGTAAAATACTGGTATTCAGCTGCATCTGGTTAGACTGGAAGCCGCACTCAACGAAGTTGGGAAAAGGCTAGATTGTTTTTTTTTTCATGTTGAACGTATTGAAATAAAACTGACTGCCATAAATACTTAAGACGCTGACAAGAGACAAAAATGATAAAAGTATACTTATCTTCTAACAAAAAATTGCCAAATCTTTATAGTTAAAAAAGTTTAAAGTTAAAAAAAATATATGTTATTCTTGAACATATTTATCAGAACTTGGTTGTTACCTACCAAAACACGTTTAGAAAAAAAAAACTCGATACAAATTAACGGTAAACTAACCCTTTACTTTGAGTTTCAATGCAAAATAACTATATTAAATGTCAACGTACGGTTGGTATTTAATTAATTACAAGAACATCTTATTTGTATGCGGAACTTGGTTGTTTATTATTTTCGATTACTCAACTCATTTTTGAGTAAATAAACTTTTGTTTCAAATTTTGAAATTAATTACAAGCATTGTGTCATGGCGCTTCTCTTTCTTTTGTATGCAGTCTGACAGTGACAGTGGTTTACCTGTTGTCAGCGTCTTAAGGCCAAAGGTGCAGGCTTTGAAAGGCCAACGAAGCCGGAATATTAATTTACCTTATCTATATTAAGGTTGTAATGTAATAAACTAGAGTCAAGCAAGGTATTACGGAAACATCTGGCGCAAGCTTTGAAACATGTTTTATTAAATATTTTGCGAAACCTGGGAAATGATTAGCTTTTATGTAAAGATAAAAATCTATGTTCCATTAAAGACATCGCTCCTGTTTTACTGCTGTGCTAATAAACCTAGTGATTTGGGACACACTTCATTACTATCAATAATAACCTTAATTTACCGACTTTATGAAATGCAAAATATACTAACATATTCGCCGAATCTAATGAAATCGATTGCTTGGTTGGATGATCTTTAAGGCTCCCGCAGACAGGCGTGACGTGACAGCGCGACGCGACACCAGTATTACAATTTCTATGATAACTTCAAAAGTGTCGCGTCCGCGATATCGCGCCAGTCTGCACGAGTCTTTACGTGTCTCCTCTCAGTCCTGGTTTACCAAAATATGACAGAGCTCTATAAAACAAACAAACTTTTTAACTGTAATTAGGTGATGTAAGAATGGTAGGTTAACATTTTTGGATCATCGAGCTGGCAACTTGGATCGTCATCTACCAGCCACCAGAACATCTTAGATTGACAGCATTCTAGGTTTATCCGTCTTTGTAATTGTTGCCTTGTCCGTCAGTATGCCTGGTGACATTAGCGAAGACGCTGCCGTTTGAAGTGCTATCAGCGGTCCGCGAGCTTTGCGCGGCGGCATCCCTCGCGCCACAACCACAGACGCACCCCCATGCACCGCACGACCCGCCACCGCAGTTGCTAGATGCATACCTGTAAGTGCCTCAAAGTATCTGTGCCTTGATTATGATCAATTTTCCTACTATATATATATATAATATTATAAACGCGAAAGTTTGTAAGTATGGATGGATGGATGTTTGTAACTCTTTCACGTCAAAACGGCTGCACCAATTTTGATAAAATTTTGTATCGAGGTAGCTGACACCCTGGATTAACATATAGGCTAGAACATACTTTTTATCCCTATATTCCCACGGAATCGAGACTTACGCTAGTGAAACCGCGGGGCGCAGCTAGTATATAATATTTATTAGGTACTTATTAAAGTTTTATTAAGATCCCAATTCCACCACACTTTATGTCCAGGCAAATCACACCCCATTCCAAGGTTGCCTGGAAGAGATCGCAGAAAGCGATAAGGCCGCCCATTGTGTATTTTGTAGTATTTGATTTATTTTTTGGTATGTATTTTTGTGATGTACAATAAAGTACCTATATGTAAATAAATAAAGCGCTGAACGAGAAGAAATTATTAATGAAACAAACGCGGGTCTATTTTCGCTGTATTACTTAACCAAATTTCCTGGGCTAAATTACATTCCTATGTGCAATTCTAATCGTCCTGTAATCCATTCAAATCTGTCCAGTCGACATGGCATAATTGAGTTAAGAACTTTCCCATTTATGATATTAGTGGGGTCACAAATCTGTTCGGAGATTATATTACGGTGAATCGATTAGGTGTTTCAGGAAGTTGTTCGAGACTCGAGTTTACAGTTAATCAAAGTGTCAGTAATCGACTGATTTCGGAAATAGGTACCTACCGTGTATTTCGTAACTAGACAGCGAGTCAAGCGCCTCGTCACGCACCTCAAACGCGCATGCACGTCCTATCGTGTAATACTATAATTATACAAAATTAGTTTTTGTTTACCCTAAACCCGAAAAGGGGTCATTGTACTCATCATTTTGAACAACTTTTTCTATTGAACCAACCTAGAAATCGCGAAAAAAAATCAGCTGTTCCATACATTTTGTCGATTTAAGTGAACACAAATGTATGGACCAGCTGATTTTTTTTCGCGATTTCAAGGTTGGTCTCATAGAAAAAAAAATTCAAAATGATGAGTACAATGACCCCTTTTCGGATTTAGCTAGTTTAGCTGTTTAGGGTAAACAAAAACGAATGTTGTATATGCACAACCTAGGGTGTATACTGTATAAGCACGTCCTATCGAGTTTACTGTATATGCACGTCGTATCGTGTATACTGTTTATACCTATGTTAGAAGAATGCAGCGCAATTTTCCAGATAAGGGCACGAATTTCCTGGACAGCTATCCGTTATACTGTCAAACTCTGTTAAATTCCCGAATATCCTGCAACATCTAATAGATTCACGGTAACACGATCTCCTGATCTGTCACGCTGTATGAATGGACCGTTAACGTTAATACCGTTTCCGGCTAGTTTACCGGCACACAGACTGCTAGTGACAAATGATTGATTAAAATCCGAACAAAATGATGAAGGCGCCCCCCATTTCCAAACGAAATTGGATTTGATAAACAGATTTTGATGTTTATAGCTCTTTTCTGATGTTTTCTTTTTTCTCTCATATGTATATCATATAATATATCATCTGTTTGTAATACGGGAATAATTGTATAATAATACAATTATTCCCGTATTACAAACAGATGATGTCTAGTCTAGCGTTGTAAAAGGATTGGCCTATTTGGCCTGTCAGTAAAAATGGTCGCCGTGTGGACTGTTTATGGTGCGCCGGACGATCTTTATAACCGTCTCTAGTGGAAGCTGTATACCTACCTACTGATGAGTTATAAACGTTTATCATTTATAACTTGATTTGATAAATGATTTATTTTCTGTAAGTAGGTTTGTACAAACACTTTTACAAGTCAATCATATTAAAAAAAAGATGATGTCGGCGTTTCGCGTCTGACTACTCGGAAAAGAAAGGCCGAAACAAACTCAGAGGTCACAGTCTCTTTTAAAGTCCAGACATAATCTTGGTCAGATCAAGTGAAGATCATGTAGATTGTTGCCTGAAATTATCTTTTGATGAAAGAATCATACAGATCGAGGGGACCTGTCCAGTCAGTGCACGCATTTGTCAGTAGTCGTGCAGCTCAACTCAGAACTTAAGGAACTCAACGAATAAAAACCAAACTAAGTCTATAGACTGCCTACTAGTGCGTACCGAGCATTGAGCATAAAACTACAATAATAACTTCACGTTCCCCAAATTTTGCCTACTTAAAAAAAATAAAAGAAAGAACGAAGAAAGAAAACGTCACTTTATTATATTATTTCACCAAAACATGATAACGTACGGTACGAACCGCAAAAACTACATAAAATATTCATTGCAACGAAAGACAGCGAGCTTTATTTATTTCGATCCTCACGAGAATGGAGAGCACAGAATGAGAGAACCAAAAGCTTCGTCAATATTCTTTTCAATGTTAAGTAAGAGTGTTTACGACTTACGGCATTTCATACAAACTTTCAAGCCCTTGTTTTTCGAAATGACTAAACCGATTTTAATGACACTTCATACGCATAAGCAAGATACACTATTTATTTATGCAACTGTTGTATAATAAGGGGTTTAACCCACATTCGTGTTTTTTAACACGAATGTGGGTTTATCACCTAATAGTTTTAATACCTAATTATGTACAGTTACATACAAGACTTTATCTGCACCCATGTTATGAATCCTCTATAAAACGTTCTGAAACCATAGGGTGTTGTACAGTGTTGTAAGAACTCTATATAAATTCATGGAAAGTATAATTGCTGATTATCTAATACCTACAAACAAACTATGTATAGGTAATAATAGAATTATTTATTGTAATAATTATTTACATTTTGGATCGTACAATTATTGAAATGCACTTGAATAATTGCACCTTGTTGAATGTTGGCAGATCCTGATGTACTCGGAATATTTATATTCACCACTTCATTATTTTTATTTTCTATCGAATTTGAAATTTGATTCGACACGTGATTTTGTTGGCTATATCAAATCAAATCAAAAATATTTTTAATTCACATAAGCCTACATGGGCACTTATGAAACGTCAGAAGCTAGGTGCACGGTTCCAATTGGTTGTTTCCTATGGAGAAGAGCCGGCAAGAAACTTCAAGGTCAAGCGTATAATTCTTGACGGCGGCATGCGCCCATGGTTCCGAATATTAGCGCAGTCTGTAACAATAACAAGAACAATTTATGATATTGTAATTTATTCATCGTATTACAAAGAAAATAAGATTATAACATAATAAATGAAGTAAAGAACTATCATACCTTTACTAATAGATATAGTTGATCAGGCGCTTCGCTTAAAAACCTATTTATTTCATTAACTAAAAGCGTTTTCGATTTCTTCTCTGTGTAGCCTTCTGCTTTACGTTTTAACATGGCAATTAATTTTGAATATTTTGAGATATCCAAGTTGTGATTAATACTCAGCGTACTTTTGAGCATTGAATAGAAAGTCCATAAATGATAAATGATTTATTTTCTGTAAGTAGGTTTGTACAAACACTTTTACACGTCAAACATATTTAAAAAAACGAAAAAAAACTAGATGAGGTCGGCGTTTCGTAACTGACTACTCTGAGAAGAAAGGCCGAAACAAACTCAGAGGTCACAGTCTCTTTTAAAGTCCAGACATAATCTTGGTCAAATCATGTGAAGACCATGTAAGACCATGTAGATTGGTGCCTGAAATGATCTTTTGATGAAAGAATCACATAGATTGAGGGGACCTGTCCAGTCAGTGCACGCATTTGTCAGTAGTCGTGCAGCTCAACTCAGAACTTGAGGAGCTCAACGATTCAACGAACAATACCAAAGAAAGGACATTCGGGTAGGCCGCATAAATTACTCAAACTGCCAGACAATGATGAAAACTAACTGAGTAAAAACAAAAATAAACAATAACCCACATAGTCTTCACATTTACAATACTTAATTAAAACAATATAATACTTAACAAAGTAAATATTCATGTCATAGTATATATAAAATTCATCTATGTCAATGTGTATATAAAATACGGATATAATCTTGGTTAGATCATTTCAGGACCATGTAGATTGGTGTCTGAAATGGTCTTTTGAGGAAAGAACCACACAGATTTGAGTGGATCTGTCCAGTCAGTGCACGCATTTGTCAGTTATCGTGCAGCTCAACTCAAAACTTAAGGAGCTCAACGATTCGACGAACAATACCAAAGAAAGGACATTTGGGTAGGCCGCATAAAGTACTCAAACTACCAGACCATCATTAAAACTAAGAGAAGAATAAAACAAAAACAATGACCCACATAGTCCTCACATTCATAATATTGAAAATAATATAATACTTTACGAAGAACAACGTACATAGGGATGAAGATTTGAATTTTTCTGATGATTCTTGAAAATACACTAATAGCACATCTTCAGAAAATGATGTACACACGGTTACAGATCAAGCTATACATTTCCAGTATAAGCTGATCTCGCATTGTATAGGATTTCCTTACAATGAGAAGTCAGTGTAAACTGGAAATGTATAGCTTGATGTGTAGCCGTGTGTACTACTCTTTGATATTTTCCAATTCATGAAATCGTCATGAAAAAAAGTGATTTCCTCGACTTTTTTGCTAATAATTGGTCAGAAATGTCCTTTGCTGCATTAGAAATATCTGGTGGTGTGTTGTCAAAGCTTGTATCACTCATTTTTGTAAATAACAAAGTACTTAAAAAAAAATTGTAATATTAATATTGAACACAAATGGCGGGATACGAATTCGAATAACCAATAAGTTTTTTTTTTAATTATGGCGCTATGGTAGTGAAACGCTTTTTTTATTTTTTTTTTTGCGTGGGAAATTATCAAATAACTTCTCGCGCTCTGGGCGGAGCGGGAGGGCGTGTCAGACTTTTACTGACTAAAACCCACCCGTATTCCTTCATTTGCCTGTGTGCCAGGGCCACGATATCCCTTTCGGACAAACTCGCAACCCTAGCAGGCATTGGCCCTAGCGGACCCCGTCAGTTGGTGCTGACAACTCTTTGAGGCGCGCGTGGAATACGACGCGCCGTCGACCCGGGCCTGGTCGTTATCGGATGGTGAGCTACCCATCGCTCACCGTCCGCAGGTCCGCGCCTACGGTGGCCGGAAATCGGCTTGCGACTCCCGACGCCCGGGGCGTCTCCTGCGGCGACTAGGGGCGCGAGGGCGCGAACCTTGCCTCTCCCTCACGCGTTCCGCCTCCTCCTTCGCAAGCATTACTAATTCGCAGAAGGAGGTGACGGCCTCCCATGCACTCTCGCTCCGAACCATGGCCTGAACCAGGGCCGGACGCGAGAGATCGCCGCCGCCGATCGCCTCCGTGAGGACACGGCGGTGCTCCGCCCAAGCTGGGGAGACCTTCCACCGTATGCTCCACCGTGTCCTCCGGGAAACGTGCGGGCATGACGATGTTCTTTTTTTGAAAAGGAGATGCATAATGAAATTCAGTACAACATTATAACTCCCGTTTGGATGCTATTATGGTTACTATGACACTGGGTGTTTTAATGTTGGCAATAAGCTAACTGTTTCAGAAACTTTTATAGAGGATTTATAGCATGGGCGTAGATAAAGGTCTAAAAAGTTAGTTCAGAACATTTTCGAAAAATAGTGTTACAGCGAAATTAAACCGATTTTAAATGTTCCATAGAATCAGAGATTTCCAGTTATCTGTTTTTAAATAAGACATTTCGAAAATGTTCTTAACTAACTTTTTAGATCTTTGTATCCTGCTTATGCGAATGAAGTTTCATTAAAATTGGTTCAGTCATTTCTAAAATCAAGGGCTTGAAAGTTTGTATGAAAATGCTCAACCAGGTTTCAGACTGGCAAAAGTAGACTCATCTTTCATGGGGTACTGTTTAAAATGTTATAATAAAATCCCTCCCGTCATACTTCAACTGAATGAGACGAAATTCAAATCTTGTATAAAACGCACACTATGCAAGCAGGCATATTATAGGTTGGGGGATTACATCGCTGATAGAAATGCTTGGCTCAATGCTGGTCCAGCTCCACAACCACAACTAATTTATTAACATTTGAAAATACTGTTGGAGCTGATGAAGATTGGAAGACTATCTTTTCATTGTATAAACTCGAATCTCCTTTGTATTATATAATTGCATATCACAGGTGTGAGTACTATGTACAATAGAACTACCATTTACCGGGTAATTATGTCTTTCATTGACTTAAATGTGCCCTGGCGGCTGAGAGTATGTCATGCTCACTCAGATGTCTCGCTGATGGTGGCGTGTGTGTTGGATCATTTAGCTCCCTTCAAAATGGTTGAGCTGAATGGTGCTGATCCATGCGTCATGTTCGTGAACGGGCGCTGTCAGTTGGGACTGGTCATCTCTTAGTTGCCACGGCTTATTTTTAATTATTTTAGTTTTGAATTGTTATCTTTTTATCACGGACGCTTTTGACGTATTGCATCGTTCTCACATGTTTAACTTCAATATGAATGATGTAACCAATATTTTGTACCAATATTTTAATTTAAAAGAGTGTCCGTGGAGTTTCTTGCCCGTTCTTCTCCATAGGAACCTACTATTTGGAATGGGCAACTAGCTTCATATTTGTAACTGACCGACTTCTTGACAATTCAAAAGTGCCTGTCAATGGTTTAATTGAAATAAATGCTTTGAGTTTTGAGTTTTTTTTTTTTTGAAATTCCGTACGTCGTAAACGCTCTTAAGTTATTTTTAACTTTTGTATCTTCCATAAAACTCAAAAACTTGTGGTTAAGTAATAACAGCCGCACACGGGTCACTCGATCAGGTTAAGCTACGCTTGCCACGGTTTGTCCGTGGATGGGTGACCATCTCTACATAACAAGACCCCTCCGTGCCTCGGAAAGCACGTTAAGCTGCTGGTCCCGGCTGTCATTTGTAGATCTTTGACAGTTGTTACGGGCCCGAAAATCTGACAACCCGTCTTACCAAGGGGTATCGTGTTACCCAGTAACTGGGTTGTGGAGGTCAGATGGGCAGTCGCTCCATGTAAAATACTGGTACTCATCCGGTTAGACTGGAAGCCGACCCCAAAATAGTAGGTAGATGAAAAAATTGTGGTAAACAAAAAGATTTATTCCGTCCTAATACCAATAACTAATACCACTGGTATTTGTTTCACCGATTGAGCCCTGTGACTGAGCCCTGTGACATAAGTCAATTACCTGTCCTTATCTTATTGGCCGCCAGATTTATTGCCCCTGCTGCCAATGTAAACAAAGAAAGTCTCAAGTGATTTCTAAGAGCATAAACATCCTTTGTTTGAGCTGTTTAGGCCGTCGGTGGGACTTGACGGTTGGGGACAACTGACGCACTGGTGCGTCGGCGGGCCTTTAACGGTTCAACTCAAAAAACTATTTTCTATTCCGAACGGATACCATTGTTTAAACTAATACCGAAACAGGTTAAGGTGTATGGTACAGTCAATAAAAATGCTTTGTATGCAATTATAAGACCTTTCATTGAAAAATAAATAAGTTAAATCATCAAAATACATAAACATATCAAAAACAAATGTAATTTGTCTAGTTTTGACTGAGCTGACTGTACCAAATTCAAGTTGTTAGTATTCGTTCGCACATTACATTTAATTATTTAAAGAATGGTATCCGTTCTGAATAGAAAATAAATATAAGTTGAAACAAATACCAGTGGTATTAGCTGTTGGCATTAGAACGGAATAAATCAACAAATTATAAAATAAAATAAACAAAAATAAATAAAACAGTCACTACACTGTGCTACCTAGTCCTTTAGTTTTCTTCTGAAAACCCGTACCTATAGATTTTCGTCTTTAAAGTCTTTGTAATAATACTACCTAACACTTTAAAACCCAACTCAAACTATACTATAATATAGTTTTTGTTCAAGCACAGAGTTTTATAAGTCTTGTTAATTAACAAGTCTTATCAAAAGCTGAACGGATTAAAGGAGTACCTACTCGCAGTGTTCATGTTGCGCAACTTGATAATTAGTGGTAATTAGTAGCAAAGCGTTAACGTGGGTGATGATAGTGGAACGCGACAGACTTCGTTTCGATATGATAATGTTATTGTGGTCGCAGGTGGTTCGAGCCGCTGATCGATCGGTGGCTCGCAGTCACCAAAACTATGGCGCTGCAAAGAGTTCGGGCAGCCGTCGAACTTGGTAAGCTCGCACGTCATTTCTTATTTGTTACTTGTAGCATTACTTGTGTCCAATTCTTTTTCAGATATGTCTAAGTGTATAAGGGTTAATCCCGAGAGACGGGTGGAGGAGAAAGTCCAAAATGATAATAAAAACCGTTCCTTATAAAGAGCCATGTTCATAATTTATTGTGTCATGTCATGTCAGCAGCATCCTAATGCAAGCAAATTATTTGCTTAAAAGGATTCTCCCCGTTGTAAATATAATAAGTTGTTTAAGTTGATACAATAAACATATATTTTTTTTTATAAATACAAAAAAAAAAATATGTGTCATAGAAAAACGTGCTAACAAAAACATATGTAATAAGCTCGAAGGTAAACATTATACAAAACCGATCTACGATCTATGTCCGAATAATTTTAATGGTTTCCTTTCTATTCTGGTAAATTAAAAATAACAACTTTAGCACTTGGCGACAGGTGTTTCTTTATGAAAATATTGACCCATCTGTTACCTTAAGAACCCCTATTAATAACCAGAGGGCTAATTGCGTAACACACTATTAGGAGGAATCGGTTTCAATTTGACAGTTCAACAACATTCATTGCGTTATTTACGTTGTTGAACAAGCATTTTTTTTTTCAACCATATGAAGCAATGGATTAGCAATATACTTCAAAATCATTCCGACTCCGATTCAAACTGTGTTACGCAATTAGGGTGCAGTACTTACCAAGTATTAAATAAAAGACAGTCATTAATTTTCCTCATTCAAGTAGAAAGTTGTAGTGTTATCAATGTGCGACAAAATAGTGCTAAATTCATAACCAAGTATAATTATCTATATTACATGAAATCCCACAAGTGAGCAATAAATCTAACACATAATACATTAGAAATAACACTTTTATGTAAAAGAGTATAAACCTACATTAATTACGACAATCAAGTTACCTATTTGGTCGTAAACACCTAGGGTACATTTTATGTGTTTACGTTACGTACGTGTCGTAGTTAAAATAATACAATTAACCATTGTATTTATAAGGAACTAGCTGACCCGTGCCCACTCCGTTGGGCGGTAAACATTTTTACTCTATGACACTCACAAATAACGTGGCTTTCTATGGGTAAAAGAATACCTACCCTACCTGCCTACCCTACCTACCCTACCTACCTACCCTACCTACCTACCCTACCTACCTACCTACCCTACCTACCTACGCTACCTACCTACACTACTTACCAAAAAAAAGGTTTGGGATTTGTTCGGACTATTTAGATAGTCCGAACAAATCCCGACCCTTTTTTTTTTGATAGGTGAGCCCGTTCTTGTGTTATAAAATTACAACGAAAAGTGGCATTGATTTCTATAGATATACTCGTAGATAGATTAGGTAGGTACACGTATGTCATCATTCCAGCCGAAAGACCTCCACTGCTGGAGATTGATGGACTGATTGCCATAATCGCCACGCTTTCCAGGCGGGTCGGCGATCGCAGTATGGTGTTAAAATGCATAGAGAACGCTGCTGCCCATTCTCTAGTACTTAAGTCCCTTAGTCGCCTTTAAGACACCCACGGGAAGAAATGGGATGATGCTATTCTTTACGTCCGGCACCACACGGAGTCACACTACACCTATGTAAAGGCTTCTACAGACCGGCGCGACTCACGACGCGACACAAAGGCACCGCTCGTCGCGCGACACGCGGGGCCGTAAATCTGAGAAACTTAAACCGGTGTTCAGTCGATAACTGTAAGAAAACCTCTAAGTTGCTACCTGTCTGTGTTTATCAAAAGAAACTAAAACCTAGCGGGGTATAAAAAGAAGTGATTTTCGAAAGAGGCAGTATAATTGTTATGAAGGCAAAAGGCGAAGGTTCACACCCGCACTAGGGCGGCCGCCATTTAGATAACCATCGAGCTCTAACTGTTCCGTAACACGAAACGTTTTATTGAACCGAGACAAATAAAGGACTGCTTGTAAATTGTTATTATACGTATAGATTACATATTTAAACCTTGCCCTGTCTTCAAAAATTAACGCCAAGATTCTTATTACTAGGTCCTCCTTCCTCCTTTTATTTTCCTACCTTTATCTAAATTGTAAAAACGAACTCTTGCTTGTTCAGTAAATAGCTATAAACAGTGCTCTACTATTTATTATACATAAACGCACATCAAACGTGCCCTTATCAAAAAGCATATTATAAAATTAAGGACTACGTTGAAGACAAGGAAGTTTGGCATTAATTCCTTCTGTACATGTGGCTTTCCTGGTACCTCATTAACGGCAAAACTATGTAAATGTCTATTAACTGCTCCCAAATTACGATGTTATTTTTAAATTTAATTTTATCTTTTTTTACAAACTGACATAATGTTTTTCTTATTTGACATTATTATACCTACAATTTTAATTTCAACAAGGTTCTAACTTTTATTATTTTAATCATATTTTATATTGTTTTTTGTCAATGTGAGGACGTTGTAGGCTTAATAGACTGTAGATATGTAGACCACTTTCTATTTTGTTACGTACCTGGTACTTTTGACGGGCCTATGCTGTCCTCTCATACCTATTTAACACTGTAATTTGAAAACTTTGTAAAAGCCAATTTTTTTTTTAAAGAATAACCGTGGAGTTTCTTGCCGGCTTGTCCATAGGAAACGACCAATTGGAACCGTGCACCTAGCTTCTGCCGTTTCATAAGTGCCCATGTAGGCTTATGTGAAATAAAACTATTTATGATTTTGATATTATAACTAAGTATACGTTTAACATCTACGAGGCAAAATAAATTGGTTCAATAAGAAATCCGATATCAAAGTAAAAGACCAATTATAAGGACCTATCAAATTACAATTGTTAAAGGCCCAACCAATCTCTAATTGATCCTTGACTGACGGTCATATTATTATCGAGTTCGTAGGATTTCCTTATTACCTTATTATTTATTTGTGCTGTTCAGATTAATAATCTTGTTTTTTTTTTTTTTAGTATGTACATTTACTCACGTATTTTTCATTATCTTGGAAGATAACATCGCGATCGCATACAATTTTATTGTATCACACCAAAACATAAAGGGAAAGATATTTTGATACTTATGGATTGTACTTAGATGAATGTATGTATGTATCATTCATTATACATTATGTAAATCTTATACAACTATTTATAATAATAACTAAATATATTATATACACTCCCGGACTCTAGAATTGAGCCACCCTGCATATTTTTGTTAAAAGGTCTCTCTCTCTGCATATCTTTTTAAATAATGGTAGTACAAAGAAAAACATGTGGTTTTGCCAGCCAGTCACCCAGTATCATTTCCGTTTGTCTTGTTCCAAATTTTAAATCGGAATAATAAATAAACAGTTTAATTGCAATAAGTCGTCTTTTTTCGTTAGTCAGGGGCAATATTAGCTTGGAATTTTTGAAGACAACAATGGTTTACATAGAGAAAACGTGTATGATTTAGTAACTTGTACTTGTATTTTTGTAACCTCCAAGAGCATTTTCGACGGCCGTCATGAGGTTCGGCATGGAATTAATTATTACCACTATGACGTGCTGTGGAATGTTCTCCCATGCTTCTAAGATGGCAGTTTTCAGTTCCTGCTGGTTGCTGCGGTGATGTCAGCTGGATTTGTTAGTTTGAACACGCCTCTTCAGCTCATCCCATAACTGCTCTATTTGATTCATGTCAGGGCTTCTTGCTGGCAATACTAACGTCATGCAGGTATTCTTGAACAATTCATGCAGTGAGCGCCGTTTCCTCCGTAAAAAGAACCTGACTCCATTGAAGTTGAATCCAATGCAAATGTTCGCTTGCAAACTGTAGGCGCATCATTCTGTGAGCGCGTGTCAGTCTGGGCCTATTAGCTGGCTTATAAGGTCAGGTTACGTTCTTCCGAGTCTCATTCTAACAGTTCGAGCGCAAACAGTCAGTCCATGAAAGTCTCGAAGCTGTTCTTGGACTTGTATTGAGGTCAGGTGACGATTACGTAGGCTGGTGGTAAAGATAAACCAATCTTGTCGTGCTGTATTGACCCGGTTTCTTGGTCCTCCTGGACGGCGCACGAATGCGCCAGTCTCCAGGTTTCGATAGAAAATTCTTTGAACAGTAGAACGAGTTACATGAAGTTGTGCACTTACCTTTCGCTGGCTAAGAAGTGCCACAGCTTACGCAGCTACTTCAGGTACCAGTGTCCATAATTTGAAAGTCAGAGTGGATAAAGAAATAAGGAAAAACTTTGTATGCAAAAGAAATACCAAAATAACTATTGACTGCTGATGCTCTAATCAAAACTTCTTGCTTCTTTAAGAGCGACCAAACCCCGATTTTCTTCTCTTTTTCAAATTCGTGAATTCAAATTTGGAACAATGCTGATACCAAAGTGATGGCCAGTATGTCAAATTTAAAACTGCTTATATACTTTTTTCTGACTTATCATTATTGTGACGTTTTAGGCATATAAACAAAGCAAAAAATGCAAAATGGCTCGATTAAGGTGTCCGGGAGTGTATTTTTGATGTTACCAAGTTGGTTTAGAGTACCTAGAATATTGTATTTGCTTATTAAATTGCGTTGTTTGTCTTAAAATTGCCTACTTTGTAACGGAGTTATTGTTTCCAGACCGACCTGTGGAGGGCGAGCACCTCGTGAAACACAGCACCTCGTCAGTAGACACAGCAGCTTGGTGAGTCAATCAATCAATCTGCCCAACCTTTTCCCAACTATGTTGGGGTCAACTTCCAGTCTAACCGGATGCAGCTGAATACCAGTATTTTACATGGAGCGACTGCCTATCTGACCACTACCCAGAAACTGGGTAATACGATACCTCTGGTAAGACTGGTGGTCAGACTTTTGGGCTTCTGGCGAACCCTAACGTCTGTCAATGATCCTCGAATGACAGCTGGAACCAACGGCTTAACGTGCTTTCCGAGGCAAAGAGAAAAAAAACAAAGGAAATACCAACGTTCAATGAATACGAGTAAACCTTAAATCCTTATAAATGTCACCGCATGTATATCATTTCTATACGAATATCTTGTGAGCAAATCCCGCCTACTATAATTTTCAAGACACGCACATTTTTAAGGGTTAGTATTCAATACGTTTTACCTGCCTTATTGGCTTTTAACACAAACATTTTTATCAATAACCAGCCCGCCCGTGTCGTTCTGTAAAGACAAGACAAGAAAACGGTAGAACTAAAATCACTTCTAGACCAAAATTGATTACTTGATAGATGTTCTGCATAATTAACAACAAGTTAGAATTAAGAAGGGATGCTCTCGCCATTTATATTTTTAAATTACTCAATGGTAAAACCAAAAATCAGGGGGTATTAAAGGAAGTTAATCTGAGCGTGCCTGACAACTACGTGCTGAGTAGCTGCTAGCGGTGCCGCGCGGCAGGACTAATTTGCATCTAAAAGCGCCAGTTACTCGCGCCTTATGGACACTTAATGAAGTCACTGAAAGGATTGACATTTTTTCATGTTTATTGAATCAATTTGCAAGAATAACTGCATACCCTTTATGTTATAATTTATAAATGAAGTATAATAAAGTACCACCCTATCGCTTTGGGATGTCCTGTGACGTGTTGTGAAATAAATAACCTTCAGTTCAACTTAGGAAGCTTTCTTCCTGAGTAATTGCCTTATAACATAAAATACAGGGAAATATTCAGACAAACAATAAAGAGCATATAATGTACAGTGTACGTGGTAATGTTTAAAAGCCCTGCTCGCTAAGAGCGCTACGAAGCTTATTGCTTTACACTTTAGTGCTCTCAACGAGTATTTCTAGAAAAATGTACCGTAAAAGATGAATAGCAAGCAAACACATTAACCCGCGTAAAGTAGAGGGCAGTAGGCATACATACTAAGTCCAGTTTTAGCGGCACATATTTAACTTTGACACTGTTTTCGGGCTAAAAATGAACAGGGCGGCCCGTGCCCTTGTTTAGATAAGCTTTTTGTGCATGAGGTGAACCGTGTGTCGGACTTTCGTAACTTTTTGCGTTCAATTTATGTTTTTGTTATTAAGAGGCTGACAACAGCTAAACCGCGACCAATGTCAGACTGCATACAAAAGAAAGAGAAGCGCGATGACACAACGTTTGTAATGTATTACAAAATATGAAGCAAATATCTATTTACTCAAAAATTAGTTGAGTAATCGAACATAAAAAACAACCAAGTTCTGCATACAAATAAGACGTTCTTGTTATTAATTTAATACCAACCGTACGTTGACATTTAATACAGATATTTTGGATTGAAACTCAAAGTAAAGGGCTATTTTACCGTTATTTTGTATCGTGATTTTTTTATCTAAACGTGTTTTGGTAACAACTAAGTTCTGAGCAATATGTTCAAGAATAACATATATTTTTTCCGCTACCACAAACTATATAGATTTGGCAATTTTTTTGGGTTCCGTACCTAAAGGGTAAAACGGGAAACCCTATTACTAAGGCTCCGCCGTCTCTCTGTCTGTTTCTCCGTCTGTCTGTCTCTCTGTCTGTCCGTCTGTCACCAGGCTGTATCTCATGAACCGTGATAGTTAGACAGTTGAAATTTTCACAGATGATGTATTTCTGTTGCCGCTATAACAAATAATACTAAAAATCAGAATAAAATAAATATTTAAGGGGGCTTCCATACAACAAACGTGATTTTTTTGCTCGTTTTTGCTCGATATTGATAAAGGCTACAGGTAGACGGTTGAAATATTCACAGAATCTTTAGTTATATATTCACTTTAAAAATAAATAATTAAATTTAAATAAAACAAATATATAAGGGGGCTCACATACAACAAACGCGATTTTTTTGCCGTTTTTATAGATAATGGTACGGAACCCTTCGTGGGCGTGTCCGCCTCGCACTTGGCCGGTTTTTTGCTTAAGTCGATAAATAGGACCATTACATCATTCAAGCGAAATATGATTTGTATGAATAATGTGGTGAGCAACTCTAACAGGAAAACTGGAAAATGCAGCAGGTAATATGAAGTCGTAATAGTTTTGATAAAGCTCTAGGAAAACAATAGCCTCAACTACTTGAGACGACCCCATAACCAAACCAAACTACTAGACTAACAAAAAATATGTATTATTATAAATAAATATGTATTAATATAAATAAATATGTATTAATATATATTCACTTATTCACATATACAATATATATTCATAATATATGTTTTAATATGTATACACTAAATAATTATGTTAGTCGACTTTCTCCATCACTAGATTAAAGTTTTTACTGTTGTGGGTATTTATTCATTTATTTATTAAAACTTTATGCACAAGTAAAAAAAATACCGTACAAAAGGCATAATGCCTGAGGCATTTTCTACCAGTCAACCTTAGGGTGATGCAGAGAGAAAACATGGCAGGTGCAACTTATGGGATAGATAACACGAAAATAACTACAAGAATAAATACATTGAAACATGAGGCTCCAGGGGCTAGTGTGAATCTTTGGCTTCATTCAAGTAATCGAGTCTGGTTTAACACACTGGGGTCGGTGAATTTTATTAATTTATTCATTCAGATACATACATACCGTACAGTTATTAGAGCTCAGCTATTATGAAGATATGGAACCCTGCAATCAGTGCTTTTGAGACGTCAGTATATCGTGTTCGTGGGTACCAATATGACTTTTTCAATTCATATCTAAGTATTACTTTCTGAGTTTATTTTAGGCATTACTGACACCGGTGAAAGACAAACATCGTGA
The DNA here is from genome assembly GCA_948098905.1 of Tiliacea aurago. NCBI lineage: Eukaryota > Metazoa > Arthropoda > Insecta > Lepidoptera > Noctuidae > Tiliacea > Tiliacea aurago. Next base: position 12,869,143 of record OX402590.1, read on the forward strand.
AGAAATCTTGGCATTTTAATCGTCTTACAACGGCAGCACACTTCATGTATCCAATAACTACTAATCATTCATGACAGAAAAAGAAATATTTATTAAAATTTGAATAATTAAAAAAATATATATTATTCATTATGGCGCATGATGTAGTTTGAAACACACTGTTATGACAGCCAAGGGCGGCGCGGAATGGAACGCAAGGCTCGCACCGCGCTCTTATCAGGGTGTTTCAAACTACATCATGCGTCATAATAAATAATATTTTTTAATTATTCAAATGTTAATAAACATTTTTTTTTACTTTCATGTATGATTAGTAGTCATTGGATACATGAAGTGGGCTGCCGTTGTAAGACGATTAAAATGCCACGGTGTATAGTTAATATAAGTTTTAAATCGCCAACCCGTTTTCAGCAAGCGTAGTGATTAATGCTCGTGCTGGTATGCGAAGAGGCTTTTGCCCTGTAAAGTGCAATAAATGGCTGGTATTGTAATCGTGGAGTTACTTACCTATATCTCAGTTTACCAGTTTAACATTTGTTCCTTTACCTTGTCTAGCCTATACCACATGCGCCTGGTATGGCGTTCTGTGGGTGGTGCCGAGGAGTGCACAGCAGGCGGCAGCGTGCGACTGCTGGAGGCCGCGTGCGCCACCGCTCTGCACTACGCAGACCTTGTGCACGGAGCACTTGCAGACCAAGGGTACTACGAGAACTACGGTATGTACCAGGAACGTAAAACATTTAAGTGTGCTTAGGACCCTAACAGACAAGCTACTTTTAGTATCAGCGATATATATGCGCGTTTTAGCGACTATCTGCGTTCGGTAGCGATAACAAAATCGCTCGTCAGCCATTCCCCATTCCCAGCTATATAGATGATACGTTGCGTTTTGGCGACTCGCTGCGTTTGCTATCAAAATTGCGCGTTGCGTATGTTCTGCAGATACTGAAGAAAAACTTAGTAAATTCCTGCGACTTGCATCCGAATGTGTGCAAATTGTAGCGTTTAGACGCTGAATCGAGCTTCCAGAAAACGACCAAATCGATCTTTTATTTCTGTTCTTTCGAACAGAGGTTCAAAAGAATGCTATATTTGAAACACGAGCTCCTAACAATACCTAAGCTTTATTCGTTCTAACAAGTGTCCTATTTGTTTCCAACCATTCTTAGGAAAAATGAGCCTGGACAAACATGTCACTTACAAAATGGAGTGTTTGTGAATACCAACGGTGAACACTCAATAAAGTAGTTACAATATCTGTGTTATTGTGTACCGACGTAATACCATTTCACGATATATTATTCTGCTCTATTAATCGCCCGTAACCTGCGGCGGCTACATTTTTTCTTCTGTATAACGTCCTCCTTTTTGTCGAATAAAACATAGTCTTACATAAATTCTTATCACAGGACAAAACAAAACGACGGAAGAAATATGCACGATCGTGAACAACTTGGAATATGTGCGCCGCTCTCTAGCAGAGTACGACGACGAACACATGTAAGTGTGAGCTAATCTCTGGACCGTGAATATTGCGCGTTCTACTCTCACGACACGACACGCTGTGGAGCATAAACTTTATAAATTCCACACAAACAAATATAAGTCTTAAGAATACCATTCTAAAGCTTACATCAGCATAAATTTCACTTTACTAGTCTAACTTACAGAAATTGTCATGCAGCGATTGATAGAACATAAAACGCTCAGCTGCACAGCGTCTTCATCCAAGCTGAAAATAATAACAACGTTGATATTTCTCGTATCAGAGATTTTATTTATTTAATGGCTCTTAACGTATGTACTGAAACGTTAAACGTGTTTTGTGACGGAAGATCAAACAAGCATCTTAACAGTGAAGGAAAACCTTTTGCCAGGGGATGTACCCCTAAACTACAAATTGTTTAATAATGTTGTTATTGTAACTGAATAGCTTTGAATAAGCTCCTGAACATTTGTTTGTATACAAAACATTCGGTTTCACGCGCCACACAGCCATTCCGAAGTTTTAGTGGTCCTTAAGAACAAATCGCCCTGGGATATAGCCATCTCGTGTTAATGGCCGAACTTGTACCGAATAAACTGCTGTAGAAAATCTTTTCACATTTTACGACGTAGTACATCAGCAAGTACTTACAACTTGTAACGCAAATAATTACCACGCAGTTAGCTATAAATCTTAATTAAAACTAAAACAACTTGAGAACTATCTCAGTTTGAGTTGAAACTCAATCAAAAGTTGGTACATTACGAATTTACGATCTTTATAAATCAATTGATAGCAATGATAGCTGACAATTTATAACGTGAAATGAAGACTGTTTTGCGTTAAAACGCATGTTTATGCCTCACTCGACGTTTGCATTCCACTTTGTGACATACATACCCAAAAATTACGATTTTCATATTTTATGCATGTCATAACTTCTGTTATTGCTAATGAACATTTCACTTCACGAATTAAATGGACAGTGAAATTGGATAGATATTGTACTGTTCTCAAAAAATATTTAGTGATTGTTTCGGAACCTTACTCGTATAGCTAAAGCTCGTTATTACTACCACAGGCACGTGTAACGTGCAAAATACACGTTAATTAACGAAAGTCCTTAGACGCCACGAAATATTGTAAGTAACATGATCACAAAAGGATAATATTGTAGCTTGAACGACGAGAACTCGCGTCAGCTAGTACGCGGCGCGCTAGGCACGCTAGACGCGCGGGCTGCACGCGCGGCCGCGCCGCTTGCCGCGCGAGCACGGCCACCGCTCAGGAAAGCCGTTTTCCATCTGGCATGGTCACCAGACACGCTGCCCACAACACAAGTAAGTTATTTTTAAGGTTACTATTAGATTTTGTTCCGCGTAAATGCATGTTTATAACAAAAAGCTTACTTAAATACGTAGAAAGGACTAAGAAATACTTCTGATTCTAATTCTGCATTAGGCAATAACTCCTTTGCTGGAGTTTTTGGACCAGCACCTGTCGTCGCTGAACACCTGGCTGCTTCCGCGGGCATTCATCCGCGCGCTAGCGGGCTGCTGGAGCGGCGTGCTCAAAGAGGTATCGTCGCAAGCAGACGCGGGTGGTGCCGAGCGCCCGCGCGTCTACCATCATAGACTCAGGGAGGCACTCGACCTGTTAGCCGAATTTTTTCACGCAGAAGGAAAAGGTTAGGAATACAATTGTTTTTATGTTTATTTGTAATCATTTCATAATCGGAATTAGTTATTATAATAAATAACACTTTACAATATCCATTAATATAAATAAGCAAGGAAATTATACACCCAATCAAAGAGTTAAAAATTACATAATGAAGTTACTTAGCAGCCATCCGTTCAAAAATAATCTCTTTAAAAAGATATAACCCACCAAGTAACTTTTAAAAATGAAATTTTTCGTATATTACTTGTTAAAAGTTAGACAGAGAAGTTAGGAACTCTCCGGCAGAGGTCGTAAGAGGCTTAGTTGGTAAACAATGGTTAATCGATATCTATTTAGGTCTCCCGATGTCGGAGGTGCACAATACGGAGTGGTTCCGTGTGGAACAAAGGATGGAGTATCACCAGGCGCCCACCGAGAAACTACTGGAGCTGTGGCTCGCTGATAGGCTGGCTGAGCAGGCTCGCACACCGCTGCCCTCGCGTTATGGCTCTATACTTGTTCGGTCAGTAGGATTTTGTTAAAATATTATTTTAGTAGAGTTCTAGATTATTCCAACAGCAACCTAATTGCGTAACACAGTTTAAATCGGAATCGGAATGATTTGAAGTATATTGCTAATCCATTGCTTCATATGTTAGAAAACTTTGTCTGCTCAACAACGTAAATACCGCAATGAATGTTCTTCAACTGTCAATTTGAAACCGATTCCTACTGATAGTGTGTTACGCAATTAGCCTACTGGTTTCACAACCATAGTTTATATCTGATAAACAAAAAAGACGAGAGCTTCCAAATGTTTTTTTAACAGTTTTGTTCGTCTAATTTGTATCCTTTATATTTCTGTCAGTATATTTTTCTTACTTAGTTTACTTCTATTTACTCCTATTTCTAAAACTTGGTCTCTTTTTTATGTCTAAAAGGTTACGCTCCATCGCTCTTTGTCATGTTAGTAATTTGGATCGAGTACATTTCGCCGAATACACAAGTTTGACGAGCCATGGAGCCATAGCAGCCCTCAGTTTTTCAAGCTTTTCTTTATTACTTTTGGGTTTGTTTCATAACAAGATTTTTTCTACTGTCTGTATAAAGGCTTTCTGTCTGAGTATGTTCGGTAAGATAAACATTGTTCAAATGTTTTACAGGTAATGTGTTATGTTTTCAGATAATGTTATCACTACATTTTAATGTTTAATTTTTCGTTTCTACCTATATTTTACGTTTGGGATTCTGCGAGCCAAATAAGAAAGTGCCGTTTAAAATATCATTAATTTGTCCGACAGGCTCATTTCTCTCAGTTCCCAGTCAAGATTGTTTTAATCTAAAACGGCAAAAGCATTGAGTGGAAGCCTTCCCAGTTTTGTGTTTAAAGAACAAAGAATAAATTCATAGAACAAATAAAAAGAAGCCATAGGTCCACGTGTTGTTGTTGGAAAAATATTGTTTGTTTGAGGTAGATTTCCGTTCCATAATTCTATTTTAGAAGGCTATGCAATACCGGTATCACTACTAAGAACACGATCCTACAGCTTCTTCGCTATTTAAAGTTATATTTGTAGAACTTGTGTTGGTTCTGCTGAACTGCAGGGGGTCTACTCTGAAGCGTCAATCCGAACTATCAGCCGAATGTTCGGCCGTTTTATAACTTCCATAGTTTCCTTTTTTTACTTTGAATCCTTACCCGACTTAGTCACATTTTTGACTTTGGGCTTATCTCTTTAACTGTCGTTTTTTTTTTGCCGTACCTAGCCATATTTAGCTGTAGTCAAGCAAATTGATGATAGACATAGATATGAAGATACTTCAGATTTATGTTCGGAGTAGATCCCCCCCTGGTTTCATAATTACCTAAGTTACTTGAAACTGCATATTTATGAGCATTATATTCGATTCAATATAAATCCAACATACATCGCAATAGCGTATCTATCATGTGGCTGTTCTCACCTACCTCTATGTAAAACTATATCTGAAGATTTATAAGAACTTCTAGACTTGAACCATTTCGCACTTTACCGGCTTTTTATTCGTAATTAGTTTTAACTTTCTTATCGTGTTCGAGCTACTGGAAGTATTAAACATAATTGTCGGAAAAAAGGAAGGATAAGTCGTTTTTATCATTTTGGCGATCTTTTCTTCCACGAAACGAGTAAGAATTTAATTGAAAGATGAGCTTATTTTCAACCCGTTTAAATCCTGGTTACTGTACCAATCTACCGCTTACCAGGTTCATATATCTATATTCTCTCAGTATAGAAGCGGCAACGTGATTATCTCAATAATACCCTATTAGCTTTTAGTTTACAAACGTTTGACGATTTTGTAGTTGTTTCAGATCTATTTCAGTATATACATTTTATACCATTGTAATATAGTGTATATCGTTATTTAGTGTGTACTTCAATCACGACTCGCTGTGCGTGGAAGTGTTGTCTGCGCGCGACGTGATTCCGCTGGACCCGAACGGCTTAAGCGATCCCTTCGTAGTGCTCGAGCTAGTGCCTAAACGACTGTTCCCGAAGGCTCACGAACAAACCACCAATGTGCAGAAGGTAAGACCTGGACAGTAGGTAGTGAGAGAAATATTTTTTTTTCTATTTAAAATTGAAATTTTGAAAGAAAAAAGCTTAGGTTATAGGAATGGCATCAAAGTTTGATTGCTTTGATAGAGATGAACTAGAAGGACAGCAAGATTTTTTTTTAAATATTCTTAAGTTCACGTCAAACTCAAAACTCAAACTCAAACCGCCTTATTACAAAACAAGATTTATATTTTGACATGGCTTAAACCATGCAGCCAGTTTTGGTATAAGAACGTAACGGTGATTGAAATACTGTTCTTTATACAAAACTGAAAACTTAGTTCGGTACTAAGTTGTCAGTTTTGTGTTTAGGAACTTTACCATAGTCGGAATAAAGTTCGAAATTCACTAATGGCTCCATGTTTTAAACCTGGGTCTGAAGATAAACCTTGTTTTGTAATAAGAGGGAAAGCATTTATTTCAATTAAACCATTGACAGGCACTTTTGAATTGTCAAGAAATCGGTCAGTTACAAATATGAAGCTAGTTGCCCATTCCAAATAGTAGGTTCCTATGGAGAAGAACGGGCAAGAAACTCCACACTCTTTTAAATTAAAATATTGATACAAAATATTGGTTACATTATTCATATTGAAGTTAAACATGTCAAACAGGCAGTTCAGCTCTAAAGTAAATAGCAAAGTAAAGAAGCACTCTCTTGGAACAACATATTCGTCTGTTTCATTTATCAACCAGCATCCGCCCAGTTTAGTTGTGGGTCATTCATGGTCTTAATTATCTCCGAAGAGAATGTTTCTCAGAACTTACAGCAAAGAATAGGTACCTACCTAGTCAGGACGTTCCTGAAAACTTCTCATCACTAGACGGAACTGGAAAGACTTCATATGCCTAGGAGTGGCTACCCGCTACAAATACAAAACATATAAAGCGGACTATAACACATTTTCTAATTATGGGTGTGCACGGCTTTACTTAATTTTAGGATACAATTTATACTCACTGCGGGTCGATCGATGACACATTGACACCGTGACATATTTTGATGCGATCAATCGACTGCAAACATCCTAGTTGCAAGTTTACCAAAATCATCGGTTGGTCGTGTCTGAGGTCAAGATGCCTTGAGAGCACCTGCCGTACTCACAAGAACATCCTAGGTGCTGACACAACTAATATGCGCTTTTATAATTCTGTAAATCACGTTATCGTGGACGTACGGCGATGTCTACGATTTTATCGTTGATGTTAAAACATCGGTGCATGTTGTTTATAACGTTATCGTGGACGGAAATTTTAAACCGTCTTCATATATTTCCATACATTTTACTTTCTTGAGCTATCGTGATGCCGTGGACGTCCACGACAATATCGCCACACAAGAAATTATTAAAGTGTACATTGTGTTTAGAAAACGCTGAACCCGATTTGGGACGAGTGCTTCGAGTTCGGTGTGTCGCTGGAGGCGTGCCGCTGCCCGGGCGCGGCACTGGCGCTGTCGGTGTGGGACCGCGACGTGCTGACCGCTGACGATTTCGCGGGCGAGGCCTTCGTGTCGCTGGCGCGCATACCCGGTGTCAACTGCCACGCCGCGCCCGACCCGCTGCGCCCCATGGAACTACCGCTCATGCAGCTACACGATCGCAGTCAGTACCTGATATTTTATACATCAGAACCCCGACCAAGTAGCGGAACAATCTCACTCATCAGACCATTCCTATCTGGGAATGATATTAAGAAATCACTACACTATTACTGCTTGGGATCACACATATAATCGCTTATGCTATTCATTGTGTTCATTCTGTTTCTCACTATACCTACATTTTTACGGCTACTCTCCAGCACCCATTCAAATTGACACTTCGAGCACTGCTCGAGATAGGACGACTCAAAGAACTTCCTATGAACAGCCCGAGCATTATTAATTTCTTAAAGGATTCCCTATTAACATTTAATTAATCAGTTATTAACAAAACTTTTCACAAGAATGCCAATGTATGGATGACCCTGAATAAATTCCTTGTTACTTATCATCCTAATTAATAACTCCAATAAAGATTTTCCAACTATTTTCATGGTGCTTTATGTATCCTGTCCTTTGATATTTTGTATATAATTAAACGTGACCGTTTTCTCATCATATTCAGTTTAATAACTTTAACTTACGCTAAATCAAAATGCTTCATTTTCACTGAACATACAATAATTTGGATTCTGGAGATGATCGTGTTGAAATTTCCAAGTACTTTATGTTAACTTTGTTTGCAGATCATCCCATCATACAAATCCTGGAGTCACGCACCACAGATAAACTGGCCGTTGACTTCGTCAAGAAACAAAAGTTAAGATTCGCCGAGCAGTAAGTTGTCTGACAAGTTTCAAGTATCTGTTTCTTACTCTACTTATTTCGTTATTTCTATTTACACACAACGTCCATTAAAATGTTGACAATATATACAAAAATTTACAAAAGTAATTCGATATTTTTTAAATAACATTTAATTTATTGAGTACCTACATACCTATTTATTATGATTAAGATGTATAAAAGTCATCAGTATTAACATATGAAAAAAAAATGAAACATACAAAGACTGTGTAATTCTTCTACTCATGAGAGAATATGTATGTATAAAGTATTGTGTATGTGTAATTTCAATGCATTTTATATGTGTATAGAATTAGTACGCACCCTCGGAGCTTATGTCCCTAGTCGTTAGTCTCTATTAGAAGTTCCCGACCAAGTACTTTAAGGCCCGTTGTTAACAATGTCATGCGTGCTACTGTGCTCTACCCGCCTTCTTCGTTTACATGGACTTTACTGTTGCGCACTTTTTAAACCAAAACTCATTATTATGGTGTTAGTTGTTAAAATACAGTAGCTTTGTCAACAGTATATTATTATATATCAATATACAGGGTGTTAAAGAAATTGCGTGCCATAGCTTAGGGGTACGTTCAGTATCGATAAATGAACTCAGGAAAAAAAAAAAAAAACTTAACCAAAAAATTTCAATAAACATTAAAAAAAAATAAGTCTCGTACTTTAATGGGTTTAGGACCGTCAAATAAACAAATTTTAATTCTAAACGATTGCTATTTTAAGTTAGCAGGTACTAAATTAGGTTGATTTTGCAATATTTTTTTTTCTGGGTTCCTTTATTGATACTGAACCTACCCCTAAGCTATGGCACGCAGTTTCTTTAACATCCTGTATAGTTGTAATTTAATTTACATGACATTAATGACATGTCACTCGAATAGTATTTGAAATATATAAAAATATATAAATGTTTAGTATGTAATTAACAATATCAAATCCGTGTTTGCTGAATATTTCCAATGAGTACCGATTTATTATATTTATCCCTAGATGTTGATGTTTCAATGTTTTGCTGCCTTATCTCTGCTGATTGTGAACTTACTCTAATCCATAGATATACATATTTTAGAATGCAAGAAAAAATATGCTTTTAACATTCAATTCGTATATTTAAGTAGTTACGTTTAATGGTATAATTATCACTATTGAGTGACATACATCCCATAAGATTTCAAAGGTTTTTGCAAATTGTTATATAAACCGCAATGGTGCATATTTCACAGCTCGAGGATTGGTAAAACATATTTAAAAAATATATTGTGTACAAAAATTTTATAAAACTTTATGCATTTAAAACGAGCTTTTTATTAACAACCGTCGCATCTATTACTTAATGAATATATAATTTTAAATATATTATTATATAGTGTGGAATGCATTGTCTTCGACGACTGATTTTTTCATCGTTAGATTTAATTGTACGAGGTATATTTTATAACTGTACGTGACGTATGTACACTGTGTATACAAGTATATTATTGTAATAGATGATGTATTGATGTTTTAAATTAGCAAATGAATATAATATATACATACTTTATACATGTAACAATTAGTATAAAGGAATGTTAAAGTTGTATAAGAAGGATTTGTATTTAAAAGAAGAGAATAATCGTGTTTAGGTTTATGTAAAGAAGGGACGTGGCAGATTCATTATATTTTGTGAGAAGGGATCCAAATTGTAAAGTAGTAGGCAGCCTCTCATCGACGCGGCACACAAACTAACTTACCTACTAGAATGAAGAAACCGACACGGAATACTAACCAACATCAAGGGTCCGGTTAGCCACAGTAGATATAATTCAAAATCTTAATTTTAAATTAATGTGTGACCGTAAAATTATTCAATAAGATATAAGAAAACCATACGTATAAAATGATGATATTGTAAACTTTCTGTGCTCCTGTGTACTTACCACCACACTGTAGTTGAAATTGTGATTGATGGATACCTACTCCACACCTAATAGAAACCTCGAACCATCATATCCAGTGCTACCCTAACCATATCACTGAGCTTTTAACGTTTACCTAATATATGTATCTATTTTAAACTTTATACCTGCGCAGTTCGGGCTCCGCGGCTCCGCTCGAGATGCCAATCTTAGTAATCGATGCAGTACCGCTCTACCATGCTGTTTTTGATACGTTGGTAAAACCTACTTATATATACAATTAATAGGCATTATGAAAACCACATTTATGATCCTTTGGCTAAACAAGACCATTCCAAAAGTCAATTATTTAAAATAGGCTATTCAAAAACAACATAGGTACTTTACATTCAAAATCTATATATATTTTATAAAATGTTAAAAAACTAATAAAGTCATGTGCCAGCGACGATCGACTTTTTTATATAAAATCAATATATACAAAAACTTTTATAAACATTCTACTTTTTGAAGCAGAAAGTGGACGACACATATTTTGCGATTCTACTACGATGTAAAATGCATATCACACCGTCATGTTACATTTCTAGCTACGAAACTATTGTCAGCTTGTCTTATTTATCATCTATCTGTATCATTTAATGTGTGTTATTGACGTTACGCGAATCTTGTATAGAAATATAAGAAAACATTAGTGTTTATATTGATGTACCCATTCCGCATATCTAATTGTGTAATTTATAGTAAACCCGCTGCATTCTGGAACTGATTCATTCAAAAACATAAATAATTAAAGTTGTACGTACTATTGACACTTGTGTTCCTGGCTTTAATAAACTCTAAAACTAAATTGATATTTCCGTTTTATTTAAACAATTCAATACACTGTCTTATAACATCTACAATTTTATTGTGGTGTTTAAAAATGATCTTTATTAAAATTTTGTTTGTAAGTATACCTATTTTAGTTTTTAGAATGCATAATAATAAACTCATCCAGGAATCATTTTATGATTTTGTGAGATGGTGACTTCAAAATTAATTAATTAAAAAAACCTATCCAGCCGATTTCATGTCTCAAACGTTCACTTCTACAAAGGTTATCAGTAGATACCTCATGTTGAACTGAGAAAGGTTATAAACGTGCTTTGAAGGTCTAACACATATTTAATGAACACAATGTGTTGTGATAATTGACTACTGACGTAACTCTGACTTGCTAATGGGATTAGAGTTCGGTTAGATAGTTACGAGGTTTTAATGGTTATATGAGACTTCAATCAATAACCCCACTTTATAAAGCGGTTGAGACTACTTTTCTCGTTAACAAACTTTATGAAACCTATCATGAAATGGCACGTCTGCCAACCAATCTATCTACTTTCACAGACTCGCGATAAATTTAAGAATCCCTTTCAAGTCGCCTGAAATGACTAGTTCAAATGAGAAAAATATTGCAGCGAGACGTGAAAGTTTTCGCCATTGTTTGTTTTTAATGGTTCAAGTATTTTCTTTTGAATTGCATTTGGTTTGTTACCTGCTATGATTATTATATCCTACCAATATTGCGATACCTGAAGAACACAGCTGCCTTCTAGATCTTTTCAATGAATCATGCTACAATACAGTAGCAAATGGACAAGTCTATTTAAATAATTTTTGTAGTTAATCTTAATAATGTACGCGTGAGTTTATCCTCGTCGTAAAAGCCGACTAAGGGACTTACTAGAGAATGGGCAGCAGCGTTCTCTATGCATTTTTAAAACCATACTGCGATCGCCAACCCGCCTGAAAAGCGTGGCTATTATGGCAAATCCCCCCCCCCCTTTTTGGGGGTGGCCTATGTCCAGCAGTGGACGTCTTTCGGCTGAAATTATGAGTTTATCCTCCGTCAATAATTATACTTATTCATTCTCAAAATGAAGATTTAGCCACAAGTTCTCCCAATCCTGTCGAGTCTCTCAACAAGTGCAATTCCTACTTCACATCTGTACGCAAAAACCTGGCTGGTTCTATATCGACTAGACTATCAGAAACTCGGCTGAGTTTCTGATTTTCCTCTAGATTCCACTCTAGCTAGTACTCACCACCAAAACTTCACCCTTCTCCTTCTTTCTACAACCCACTGATGAAATAAAAATCTCAAACTTCATCAATCAATTAAAAAATGACAGCACCTCAGGTCCTGACAAAATCAGTATATGACTCATAAACAACACAAAACTTGATTAACCTCAGCCTGGAAACAGGTGTATTTCCCGATTAGTGGAAGGTTGCAGCAGTAAGCCCGATACATAAAATTGGTCCCAAAGATAAACCTGAAATTCTCCCTCTCTGCATCTAAAAAAGTGGTCAAAAATAGCTCTTAAGTCTTTTCTTTCATATGACGAATACGAAAGCTTTCTCTTAAAATAACTCACACTCGGAATCTCACTAACACGACAGACACACCCACATACATACACACTACTCTCCACACGCACATACACCTACACCTTATTTTGATTGTTTATTACTCTTTAGTTGTAAGCCTTGACCAACAGAACTGAAGTTTTATGCTGTCAGTATCTTTTAACCCATTTTTTATTTTTTATTTTTACCTATTCATGGGAATAGGTAAGCAATGGATCAACACCAGTAACAAACAGAATTATGTATCACCGCCTAGTATGGGGACCACCGTCTATAACAAAATGAATGTCACCAACAATTAAAGACAGAATTATTATGTTAAACAAAAGACAATGACCAAAATATAATATATAGAGCAATGGTGCATTGTTTTTTCTTGGCGGCCATCAATTAAACTTTATGGTACATTATTTCATTACTAACAAAATAATGTGTCACGGTAAATCACAAAAGTCAGTCGGAACTGAGTTAATTTAGTTTATTCAGAGTGATTTTTGTGATGGCAAATCAGGGCTAAATCTGAAACTATGGCTGCAAAGTAAACTCTACCGGCACAGACCTAGAGTTCGAAACGCGCAAGCACCACGACGTCAATGTAGAGATACGGTGGTGGGGTTATTATTATTGTCGTTTATATAGTTTCTTTCCACTCTTGATTTTTATTAGAGACGTGGCTCCTATAGGTAGTGGTTGGACGTGCATCAACATACTATTGATGGAGTTGACGGAATCAACTGAACTATGAGCTCTCTTTTATAAGTTAAGCCTGAGCGATGACGCTGCAGAGAGAATATCGAGAGTCACCACACTGTGACTTGTAACCTTCAAGACTATAGAACGATAGCCAACAGCCGTGCAATATTCCCTTCTTCCTACGTTGACGAGCGTGTCCTGTCGTTTGTCTTGTTAAATATGGGATTAAAAATAGATTTAAACAATCTACATACATAATGATGATCCGAACTGTAATCTACCTAAAGAAGTAAATAGTGTTAAATCTCAAGTAACTCGGAGAATTCCATGAAAAAAGGATAAGGTCTTAGGGATATTCCCCTAAGACCTTATCCTTTTTTCATGGAATTCTCCGTATGCTTTATTTTAGACATGCGATCACTTAGATGACTTGAGTAATCTAAAACTTCCTGTAGTTTTCACTTAAGAGGGAGATGGATGCGTAGTTCATACAAACGTAATACCAAAATAATTTGTAAATCAAACATATTCTTAAGGTAAGTGTGTATTTATTCCGATTGGAATACAGAATACCTAGTGACCCAGTTCCTAAATATATATTTTGAATGGACACTGATTAAATAACTAAACTGAATAAAGACACACTACCTTAAGAATATATTTGATTTACAAATTATTTTGGTATTACGTTTGTATGAACTACGCATGCTAATGTATTATTATATGGGAAATTAACATGCCCAGTAAGTTCATTGTAAATAGATTTCCACTATACAGAGAATGCTGTCTTCCAGCAGAGCAAAGGTGAGGAGGTAACAAGATAATAAATTCGATTATTAGTTAGGTCGTGGTTCCGTGATCGTTATAAAGTGGGCTTGTTTGCGGTCATGGGCGAACTGCAGTGGTTTATTGTGTTAACTCGTGTCTCCAACTAACTAAATAATTAGATCTTGACAGGATATGCCGCATACTACACTACATTATGCATTCCAAATGTAATTAGAGTTCATGTTCGAGGTTTATGATTTAGTTATACGAGTAAGTGCGGAGTTGTTAGGGACTCGGAAATAATTAGGATAGGAAATGTTGCAAGAATGGAAAATTGTGCTGTATTTTATAAAGGCATGGATTTAATACGGCAACTAAGTAAAATGAATATAGGTTTTAAAAAAAAATAGATTGGGTACCATATATAATGGGTTGGCAGCTAATAAGGAGTATCGTAATAAGTAATAGGTAGCATATTAATATATCAGTAATAAGCTCCGTTTTAATTTAAACTAGCATCAAGTTTTTCTTTTGGGAACAGAATTAATATCTAAGCGGAAACTTAATGGCGAAAATAAAATAGAAAATGGGCATTCATAAATAATATATTATTATTGTATTATTAGGGCAGATATTCTATATAATCTAGTCGTTTCTGGCACTCGCCGGCCGCTGTCGCGGCACCGCTCGCTTCGCTCGCTCGGCTCGTGCGTAGGAAGTCACAGTTTTAACCTAACCTAACCTAACCATTAAAAAAATAATAATAACCTACTCTAACTAGACTGGTAATATATTATCTTTGCCACCCTACTAACATTATTAGTCGCCAAGTCATTATTTATAGCTCCTCGCCTAATATTTTATTTGACTGGTATAGTTTATTTGCTACCTAAACGCAGCTGCTAGTTTTTAGTTTTTATAACACCTTTAATTTTGAACCTTACATAATATTTACCTTACATAAGTCGCGAAAATATTTAATCGCCGGCAAGTTATTTTATTTGTTGCAAACATTTAGTCGACTTTTAAGTTATTAGTCACTCGGAAAATAATAAGCTTTTTATAAAACACTGAAAAATCATTCGTGCTTTAGACCCTCGGTTAACTTCGGTGCTACACCAGGGGCGAGCACGGCCTACTGTGACATGACTTCAGTCACACATTTTATCACAGTTTGAGCGATAAAACTGTTTTGTAATAAAATGCTAGTACAAATTGACATGACATACCTAATTTATCATGTCTTATCACAAACGTCTTGGCACGCCCGTGCTCGGCCCGCTGTAGGTAACACCTTGGACCTTGACAATTTTATTAGAAGCAACCAAATTGTTACGCGTAGGTAGTTTTGAAAGGTGACTTTTATAGAGATGTTTCTTTGATAAACACTCAATTAATAGATTGTTTATTCAATTAACCGCCTACTATCCAGTAGATACCTATGATATTCATCTTTATTCCTTGATAAGATAATGTTTCGATCACAACACCTAAAGAAAGACTATAGGTACGTACCCAGAAAGTATGGAGGAGGTATTTAAACATTTTAAAAATGTTGTTTTTAGCAATAATTAATACAACAGACAAATGAACGGCTCAACACAATATGTCATCTGATTAAATTAACCAAAAGGGATTTAAATTAGAAACACAGCCAAAGTAAATGTTGGGCGATCAGTCCCTTTCAGGAGTGGCTAGAGAGGCGTCACGGTGTCCTCACCTTCCACCTGACGCAGGTCCTCACCGGACACAGATGTTTAGGGAGGTTCCTGTTCAGGATAAAGCGGGAGGAAACGCCCGGGTGTCACCACTGTGTGGATCGCCCGGAGGACACTCATGGAGGCGATCGGCGGCGGCGATCTCTCACGTCCGGCCCTGGTTCGGAGCGAGAGTGCATGGGAGGCCGTCACCTCCTTCTGCGCAGCAGTAATGCTCGCGAAGGAGGAGGCGTAACGCGTGAGGGAGAGGCAAGGTTCGCGCCCTCGCGCCCCTAGTCACCGCAGGAGACGCCCGGGGCGTCAGGAGTCGCAAGCCGATTTCCGGCCACCATAGGCGCAGGCCTACGGACGGTGAGCGATGGGTAGCTCGATAAATACCAGGCCCGGATCAACGGCGCGTTGTGTTCCACGCGTGCCTCAAAGATATGTCAGCACCAACTGACGGGGTCCGTCAGGACCAATGCCTACCAGGGTTGCGAGTTTATCCGAAAGGGATATCGCAGCCCTGGCACACAGGCAACGGAAGGAACATGGGTGGGTTTTAGTCAGTAAAAGTCTGACACGCCCTCCCGCTCCGCACAGAGCGGGAGAAGTTATTTGATAATTTCCCACCCAGAAAACTGAAAACCACTAAAAAAATTAATAAAAAGAAGCCAAGGTAAATGTTTACTTGAGTTTAAATATCTTTGCTAAATGTTTAAACGTTGAAGCTAACAGGGAGTGAAGGTTTGTGTAAAATCTTATGAAAACACTCCATCAAAGTAAAGTCACAGCCTCACAGGTATTGTCGATGTAGCCACATCTATAGCAGGTGTGGGTAGAGGGAGTAATGGGTTTCGATCAATTAATAAACTCAGCTGTCGGTGGAAATGAAAAACCTGCCAGTTGCATGTTCCTCTACGTAGAATAAGATTCTGTAGTCAACAAACATGTTAGGGAGTCGAATAAATTGTAGAACCCACTAATAGTAAATAGGTATACATAGATGATAGAATACTCTTTAGTACCTTTTTTTTTTTTTTGGGTGGGAAATTATCAAATAACTGTCAGACTTTTACTGACTAAAACCCACCCGTATTCCTTCATTTGCCTGTGTGCCAGGGCCACGAACTCTTTAGTACCGACGCGTTACATAAATGAAGATAAAATTCAAACATTATATAATTAGGTGATACAATGGGCGGGCTAATCGCAATCAGTGATTACATAGACATTTCCTTATTATATGTAAGTTTAATAGTAATACATATAAAACCTTCTGGAATTAATTCCCTAAATGAGAACTGCATCCAAATCCGTTGCTTAGTTTAGAGGAACAACGCGGTCACACAACCCGGTCATGCTTTAATTGTATTTCTTGTGCGTGTCCTAAATAAAATATTTTTCTTTTTTTTCTTATACACAGACAACGACGAAATTCGAATTTATTATTTAATATCTATAGGAATATGGTTAGATCTCATAAATACCTATACAAGAGGTGGTGCATAGGAACCACAAGTAATAAGTAGATAATAACATTGAACTTGCCTAGGTATGGAACGCGATATCTGCGCGTCGCTGATTTATATTAATGATACACTCGCCATAGTTTTATCACAATCACTTTTTCATCCTATAGATCACGAGAAAACTATTAAATAACTATTCATCAGGTCGGTTTTGTTTTTCATTATTCTGGCGAAATGTGAGTGTACTTATTACTTACACCTCTTTTATTTATTTTTTTAAAACGTTGCCCCACACTAGGAATTGCTCCCGTATTGTGGGTGCGTTTACAAACATTTAAACTCACATACACAAACAGCCTGACCCGGAACAACTACCTGTAGGTCATACAAATATTTGTTTCGTGCGGGAATCGAACCCGCGACACGCAGCGCAGCAGTCAATCGCTTAACCACTGCGCCAACCGTGCCGTCGTGCCTCTGCTTAAAGCGCAGGCCACACCGCCAGCTAACGGGCGGTGTGGCCTGCGCTTAACGTTCGGGGATTACAGGCGTGATGTTATGTATTCATCATGAGGCGGGCGAACATCGTTTCACCTCTTTACATACTTCGGTTCACACCGAAACGAAACGATGTGCGACCGCCTAGCCCGCCCGCCCGCTAGCTGGCGGTGTGGCCCGCGCTTAACCCTTCGGGGATTACAGGCGTGATGTTATGTTATGTTATGTATTCATCAATATTAGGTAGCGAAAAACTGGGATAATTTTTAAATTCATACTTAACGTCAAACGACTGACATCCTTTTTATCTTAGTTTCTTAACATAACATATAAATGATGTATCATAATAATTATTGACATTATGTACAAAAAGTATATATTACACATTATTTTATTGAAAAAATAATAATGTGACGGAATATACAGGGTGTTTGGTGCATCGTGTGCCAAATTGAAATGGTCGACTGAAGGAGTCATCCGCTAGCCTTTTAGACCCTTTAACACCCCTCATGCTCTGTGGATTTTTTTTTATCGACTTTTTATTGTTTTCCAATAAAAAGACCCAAATTTTACATTCAAATACAGATTTTAAAAAAAATATAAGGCGTAGACTCTGAATTTTATTTTTATTTCGATGTGTATTGTTTAAGAATACTTTTAAATACAAAATTAGTGATATTAGTCACCTAGTTCTTTTTTAATTCACTCGCAAAGGTAAAACTTAAATTAAAGCTGTACATGTTACAGCTGTTTATAAGGCTACAAAAAAAAAATCAAAAGCGACCGGGATCTTCCAACGCCTTCATTAATTCTCCAGTTTATCCTCTTTCTAATGATGTGCCACATGCCATAAAAGTATTTTAACAACTTTGTGAATTCGCTAGAATTGTGAATCGAGTCACCTAAGGCTAATATTCAAAATTATGATTTAAAAAAAATCTCTTAAATGATACCTGTCAAACCTATAAGTCTGCTATCTCATTCTTATGGTTAGGTAAATTCGTGTCTCATATCTGTATCTTTCGTGGGATTTACTTGAAATAAAAAAACAAAATTCCATTTTTAACATTTATTTAATCATTGTTACAAATCTAGCTCAAATTGTTGGCCTCTGTTGCGAATGCAGGCCCGACACCTGTTTCGTATTTCAACAGTTGTTGTACGAAGTCGTATTTCCTCCTTAATAGTATTGAATGCCGCTTCTATGCGTTGGACTAATACCTCCCTAGTTGGAACCTCCGTGGCATATACCAACTCTTTGGCACGTCCCCAGACATAAAAGTCTAACGGAGTTAGATCTGGGGAACGTGGCGGCCATGGAATAGGGCCATCGCGTCCAATCCATGCATTGGGGAACACATTGTCGAGATATTCCCTCACAGTCAATCGCCAATGCGCGGGACAGCCGTCATTTTAAAATACAATGGGCACTGGTCACTAATTCGGGCAGGTCATTTTGTAGGAATTCCAGGTAGTCTTCGCCATTGAGATTATCGGGCAGGTAATGCGGTCCAATTACCTGATTCCCAATCACTCCTGCCCAAACGTTTACACTAAACCTTCTTTGAGAAGATTTCTGTCTTTTAACACGTGGGTTTTGCGTTTTCGTTGTCCAGTGGTGCAAATTGTGTAAATTGAGGATCCCATCCTTGGTAAATTTGGATTCATCCGTCCACAGTATTCTTTTTAAAAAATCAGGATCATCCACATCCGTGTGTAAAAGAAACCGACAAAAAGCCACTCGTCTCTCAAAGTCGCCACCCTCAAAACCTGCAACAAACAAAAAACTCTTTTAAATTTCTCTTGGGTAATAAGTAATTGCACAAGAAAGGACCCGCTGTTCGTGCTAATAGATTACCACACTACCTGGAAGTGACGCCATACCATACCCATTACCTGCTAAACAAAGGCAAGGTCAAACAAAGCTTGCACGGGTTTAAAGTTAGTTTAAAATTACGTACCTTGCACCGGAGTGTAGTGGAATGGATGCTTTTTGTTTTGACGAAGTACTTTCCACACTTTCCATATTGAAATATCAAGATGTGATGCCACATTTCTAATGCTTCTTGTAGGGTCTTCCTCAAAAAGTGCCAGTATTCTCTCGTCTACTTCAACATTATGTCGCACAATATGGCCCCTTGGTTCATTAAAAGTAACACTGCCAGTCTCGCGTATGCGTCGGTATGTGTCTTGGAAGACCCTGCGGCCAGGTAATCGTCTACCAGGAAAACGTTCCTGGTAAAGTCGTTGCGCTGCACGAGCGACGCCATTAGCGGCTCCGTAAGCCATCATGATGTCCGCATATTCTTCGTTAGAGAATGTCGCCATTGCAATAACAAAAAACTCAAAGTTTAACAATAACAACAAAAATTAAACAAATGTAACAAGAACCAGCAAAACTTAACGATAACAAAGTAATAAAAGAATCGCGGAGTATGGTGAACTAGCACACACGTTAGGTAGCAGAGGCAGTCATGTCTCGACTAAAAAAATTGCGGGTCGGGCGGCGCGATTTGTTCAAACCGATTTAAGATTTGCAAGAAAGAGATAGAAGATAGATTTTACTGTGAAAGAGTGAGAAAACAAATTTTACCTCTTTCTCAAGTAACAGTTCCGCAATAAATATTTTTTCATTAGAATTTGGAATGTAGTTTTATGTGACTTGATTCACAATTCTAGCGAATTCACAAAGTTGTTAAAATACTTTTATGGCATGTGGCACATCATTAGAAAGAGGATAGACTGGAAAATTAATGAGGGAGTTGGAAGAACCCGGTCGCTTTTGGTTTTTTTTTTGTATCCTTATAAATAGCTGTAACATGTACAGCTTTAATTTAAGTTTTACCTTTGCGAGTGAATTAAAAAAAATACTAGGTGACTAATATCACTAATTTTGTATTTAAAAGTATTCTTAAACAATACACATCGAAATAAAATTAAAATTCAGGGTCTACGCCTTATATTTTTTTTTTAATCTGTATTTGAATGTAAAATTTGGGTCTTTTTTTTGGAAAACAATAAAAGTCGATAAAAAAAAATCCACAGAGCATGAGGGGTGTTAAGGGGTCTGAAAGGCTAGCGGATGACCCCTTCAGTCGACCATTTTAATTTGGCACACGATGCACCAAACACCCTGTATAATAAATGGTGTTTAACGGATGATTCTATTAGTCTGGAAAAAAACTCGTAGTAGATTGTTATACAAGGGTCGAAAGGAATCAATTCAAGATTCAAAAAAAGACTTTCACCCGTGGTAAACACTTTACTTTTCATCTATATATATAAAAGAGAAGTCCACTCACTGACCACTCATCACGAAATCTCGGAAACTACTGGGCCGTGAGGTTTAAAATTTGACACAAGCACTCTCTATGGGGTGCAGGCGCGCACTAAGAAAGGATTTTTATAAATTCGCACCTTAAGCGGTTGAAAAGGGGTGTCAAAGTTTATATGAAACTCATATGTTTTTAAAGTTAGAGACATGAATGTTGGCCTGATTGTTCCTTTCGACTTCTAGGTGCTCACTAAGAAAGGATTTTACGAAATTCGGCGCTTAAGGGTGAAAATAAGGGTTTTTAATGTTTGTATGAAAAATGTACCAAATGCAGTTAAATCCAAATTGAATCTTACGGCAACGAGTTATTGCATACTTTACATTGAAATTAGAATTCGGAGGCCGATAAAGATCTAAATTGAATTTTACGACAACGCGTTAATGAATATTTTACATTGAAATGAGAATTTTTTTAATTTTCTTGAGGTTTATATTTAGTTTTTTTTCTAGGTGGCCAGATGTTTCAGTGCAGGCGTGATAACGTTCTAAAGTTTTTATGCCAGTTCTAGGTGGCCAGTATTTTTCAGTTTGCAGGCATCTGCTAAAAGCTAATGAAATGAGGTTCTAATTGGTATTCAGGTAATTTGAACGTTGCATTTATAGCATTAAAGTCGGGAATGCCAAGGGGAAAACTTCACAATGTTTAACCTTAATCGCGGCTTGCAAGCCAATCGTATCAAAAAACGAAGTCATGTATCAATCACAGAATACAAACCTAAGCGATACACGTTCAAGCTATACGAGAGTTACCGAAATTTCTGTTCTGCGATATTTTGTTATTACTTACTACTAATTTGCTTTGAAATATTTTTCATCGTCGTTGTTTGGTTTTCGTTTTGGTTTGTTTCGCTTCCTAATTTTAATTTGGAAGATAATAAATGTGTTTTTACCTATTACCGGGTTGGAATTTTGTTATTTATATTTCTTTGCGAATTACTTATTATGTAGGTATTTTACACTGTGGTATTACTATAATAGTTTTTAGTATTAGTCGTTCTTACTAGAAAAAGTGTCCTTGAATACCTTTTTTTTTTTTTTTTTGGGTGGGAAATTATCAAATAACTTCTCCCGCTCGCGAGGACTTTTGCCTCCAGATCCCATGGCGGTAGTCCGGCAAGGAGGCTCGCCGCCTCACGGGAGACCGTGCGGTATCCTCGGACCAGACTGATGGCCATGACCCTTTGGGACGCGTTCAACCGCCGGGGTCCTTGAATACCTACGTTCGTATTTTAATTATATTGCTGAGTATCTTTGGTTTAGGCTGGTGTTGTAAGGGTTGGAAAAAGGCGGGAGAACTATTCCCATTTTAAATGGATGTCAGCACCAACTGACGGGGTCCTGGCCAATGCCTGCCAGGGTTATGACCCTGTCCGAAAGGGATATCGTGGCCCTGGCACACACAGGCATTTGAAGGAACACGGGTGGGTTTTAGTCAGTAAAAGTCTGACACGCATCAAAATGACCTTCATTGAAATTTCCTGAGAATCAGATTATTTTTACTCCCTGTTGTGCGTCCCCAAAACCAGCAATAAAAATACTATCTTGAAACACCTGGAACTCAAATGGGAATAGTTCTCCCGCTGCCATGATTTCACAGGTGGTTCCGTAGGTGCCATTACAAGACATTTCAGCGACGTATTCACGCTTTGAACCATAAACAGCTCCTCCTGACCGATCCTGGGTGAAAGGTTGGAATATTTCCCAGTTTTTAGACACGTGGCGCACAATGCTGTCTCGAATTTGAGAAGACAATGACATGGCCACGTTACTGTTCACCAAATAGGAGAGGGATGAAAATAAGCATGCGCCATCGCCAGGGATATTTACTATTTGGCAAAGTATTTGCATGATGCCACAATTGTGGCGATAAGTCCCCTCTATGAGGAGTGGCTAGAGAGGCGCCACGGCTTCCTCACCTTCCGCCTGACGCACGTCCTCACCGGACACGGTTGTTTCAGGAGGTTCCTATTCAGAATAAAGCGGGAGGAAACGCCCGGGTGACACCCGTTACGGTTGAGGTCTGCCCTGCTTGGGCGGAGCACCGCCATGTCCTCACGGAGGCGATCGGCGGCGGCGATCTCTCGCATCTGGCCCTGGTTCAGGCCATGGTTCGGAGCGAGAGTGCACGGGAGGCCGTCACCTCCTTCTGCAAAGCAGTAATGCATGCGAAGGAGAAGGCGGAACGCGTGAGGGTGAGGCAGGGTTCGCGCCCTCACGCCCTTAGTCACCGCAGGAGACGCCCCGGGCGTCGGGAATCGCAGGCCGATTCCCGGCCACCGTGGGCGCGGACTTCTGGACGGTGAGCGAGGGGTAGCTCGCCGTCCGATAAGGACAAGGCCCGGGTCGACGGCGCGTTGTGTTCCACGCGCGCTTCAAAGAGATATCAGCACCAATTGACGGGGTCCGAAAGGGCTAATGCCTGCCAGGGTTACGAGCCTGTCCGAAAGGGATATCGTGGCCCTGGCACAAAGGCATTTGAAGGAACACGGGTGGGTTTTAGTCAGTATTAGTCTGACACGCCCTCCCCGCTCCGGCCAGAGCGGGAGAAGTTATTTGATAATTTACCACACAAAAAAAAAATGGCAGCGGCAGAACTATTCTCATTTGAGTTCCAGGTGTTTCAGGATGGTATTTTTATTGCTGGTTTTGGGGAAGCACGGCAGGGAGTCAAAATAATCCGATTCTCAGGAAACTTTAATGAAGGTCATTTTGATGTTTTAATTCCGTTGGCTAATTTAAATAATAAAAAAACCGGCCAAGTGCGAGTCGGACTCGCCCACGAAGGGTTCCGTACCATTATCTATAATTAAATGGCAAAAAAATCACGTATGTTGTATGGGTGCCCCCCTTAAATATTTGGTTTATTTTAATTTAATTATTTATTTTTAAAGTGATTATATAACTTAATATTCTGTGAATATTTCAAGCGTCTACCTGTTGCCGTTATCAATATCTAGCAAAAACGAGCAAAAAAATCACGTTTGTTGTATGGGAGCCCCCTTAAATATTTACTGTATTCTGTTTTTTAGTATTAGTTGTTATACCGGCAACAGAAATACATCATCTGTGAAAATGTCAACTGTCTATCACGGTTCATGAGATACAGCCTGGTGACAGACAGACAAACGGCGGAGCCTTAGTAATAGGGTTCCCGTTCCTGTCCCCTTTGGGTACGGAACTCCAAAAATATCTTTTGACCCCTCACGCCGGCAAAATTGAAGAATCACCGACCGTCACCGACTCAGCGGTAAATGTGCAGTTGAATTCACAATCCCAGTCCCAATTCACTGCTATTGATTTTGTCGAGAAGTCGCTTGCCTATAGTGAGCAAACGGAATGCGAGTAATTTTTTTTAAGGATATTGGTAAACCGTTGCTTCATCTACTTATATTAATATTTTATAGTTTGTGAGGTTGTAGGGGTAATCTCTGGATCTACTGACCCGATTTTGAAAAATCTTTTACCCATTGAAAGCCACGTTATTATTTTGTGAGTGTCATAACATAAGGTCATAATTTAATCCGAAAAATGAAAAGACGGTAAAATGTTTACCACCCAACGAAGTGGGCACGGGTCAGCTAGTTTGGAATATAAGGAAAGTAAAAAAAAAATGTTTTTCTAAAATATTTTATTTTCTTGTTTGTGCGTTCTTGTCACTTCATAAAATCATTGTACGAGTATGCATATAAATAACTTTCCTTTGAAATTTCTGGCAAAAAATTCGATCACTGTATTTGCCTCGTCTTTAACCGAATCCAAAATTTCATAATCGCTTGAACTCATTTTTATTAACTAATCAAATATAAGTATAAAAAACCGAGATTTTGAATTTCGGTGCAGCTTACAGAGTTAATATTCCGCCAAATTATACTCGTGTAGTATTTTTTTTAATTTTAAACCGTGTGTTCCATACACACCGCGTCACCGCCGCGGGCCATCCCGCTTAAAAGGTATTATTTTTTTAATTCACATTGGCTGTTTTTACACTCACAAGACCGCAGCATTTTTTTTTTTAATCGATTATTTTTAGTTTTGTAATTTTTTTCGTAGCCGACTACCTAACCAAATTAAGTTCTATTTTCAACATTCTTTCCCGCCCTAGAGAGGGAAGCAATTCCTATGAATCTTTCCCGCGTTTTCACGGGTGGAGAGCAGCGTCTTCCACCCGCTCCTCGGATCTAACAAACACTACTTTCCGAGTATAAGAAATGAAAAATATTTATTTGGGTACACATTTGAATATCGAAGATTAATATACCTACTATTAAAATATCGATGTTCAAAACATCGAAAATGGAAATATCGAACGACCATAAAACCGAAAATTAAAATAACGAAAGTTAATAGTATCGAATGGTTAAATATCCTACGTCAAATATATCTAAAATCTAAATATGTACAAAAGTTACATCGAAAGATCCAAATATCGAAATACAGATTATCGAATGTCCTAAATATCGAAGTACAAACTATCAAACGTCGTAAATATCGATGGGTACAACATATATTATTTGAACATCGAAAATTGATATACCTACGTGTAAAAATGGGTAGTTTTCAACATTTAATACATTCATTAATTCACCCTAAAAATACGTACAAGTTAAAATATCGAACAAATTTTGATATTAGTAGTATGAGTGAAAAAAGGTTGCTTCTGCAACGTCTCCGGCGCTACGGGAAGTGCAACCCGTTCGCCTTTGCGTAACAAAGGATAGACACCCATGTTCACCTCCACAGCTTCGGTTCGGTTACAGCGCGGAGGGGGGGGGGGGTTTCCCTCCCTTCGCGCCTCCGGATTTTTATATACGCTCTAGGGGTAACAGCCAAAAGACTACGTAAATTCAGGGTGCCCCAATTCGGTTTTGGAACAATTTCGACCTATTTTATCCATGAAAATCAGTGTCTAGTGTACAAGCATAGGTCAATCGTGAAGGTATTATTTAGGTCTTTAAATTAAAATATTTTCTTGAAAGTTAATATGTTGTGCTACTAAAGTTAGTGACAGAAACGTATCGCTGCAAAACCGACTCCACGTAGTCTTGTCTGCCCTACCCCTAGAGTGTAATTTAGAATCGTGTGGGACTGCCGGAGCCCTGCAGCGCCGGAGCCATGACAGAAACCATGCTTGCTTGCATGTTGCATGATTGCTGCATGCTTGTTTGCTAGATGGTAATCAGTTACTAGGTGGGTTACAAAAAACCTACATTTATGAATACGAGTACACTCATACTGCCTATGTATTTTTTTTTCGGTATTTCAACTAGTAGGTATTTTTAACGTAGATATTATGAACTTAGATGTATTAAATGTTGATATTTTGAACTTAGGCATAATGTCATTCGATATTTTGAATCATTCGAAATTTTAATCACTCGGCATTTCAATCTTCGACGTTTTAAGAGTAGGTATAACAGTTTTCGACATTTTGATATAATCGATATTTAAATTTTCGATGTTTTGAACATTGGTATTTTAAGCGTAGGTATTTTAATCTTCGATATTCAATACGTACCCATTTATTTACATATGGATAAGGTTTCTCAATAAAACTACTAATTTGGAGTCAATTTTTAATAATAAAACAAACGATAATAAAAAAAAACAAACGGAAATTAAGTAACAAAATTCAAATCATTTAATCTTCTCTGCGCGAATAATACTTATAATTTATCCTAATTGTAACATCGATTACCCCTGAACTTTAAATTCACACAACCACATCACTAAACCAAATAAAACAAGCGGCCATTGCTGTTTACATCTTTGGACACCAGGGTTTAATTGGTTTTTGCCTACTTGGTAGATTAATGTATAATGTAAGAAGCCCTCCTAGACCTGAGTTTGTTCTAGTTTTTCTTAATAAACTTTCTAAGTCCATCTCGCCAACACGTCGTTCGCGGCGTTTGTCGTACGCGCTGGTAAGACAGGGTATTTATATGCAGATCACTTTATTATGCTAATGTCGGTACCAACCTGCTCTCTATGTATGCTCCATAGAAAGCCTTGTAATTTTTTATAAAGTTTCTTAAGAAGAGGTGAATGGACACTGATTTAAACAAGAGTTATGAGAAAAATAAATTTTCTATAGAAATTTTAAATTCCTCATATGTCGTCTCGTGTCGTCGTATTGTCTCGTCTCGTCGTCATCTATCATTGTCCTTTCAAAATATATATTTGGGAACATAGATATTTTGTAGTCCAATCGAAATAAATTACCACCACACTACCTTAAGAATATGTTTGATTTACAAATTATTTTGGTATTACGTTTGTATGAACTACGCATGCTACCGGCCCCTTAAGATTGCGCGTCAACCCAGAATTCAACAAGCGTAAGTTTTTTACTTTTAGTTTAATGATCAGCAATATTATATTTCAGAGCAGAATCGGAATTGTATATCTCTAGATTGTACAGCTATGAGTTCCTGTACTGGAGGAGGAGGAAATACTAATTCAACTTTTACATGTTCAGGAAATTGAAAATACTTTAGGTAGGTTTATTATTAAGTACGTTAAAATATGCATGGAAACAACATGTCAAGCGTAAGGCAGTAAAGCAATAAAGCGTGGTCAATGATGAAAAGAGACCTAAAGGCTTAGCACGAGGAATGCAATAAGTAAACATAACAAATCAGGTCATGAAAACGGAATATTTCACAGTATGCACATGATCACGTCATCCGGCACGTGCCGGCTATTTTGTTCGAAGCACGCGGTGGTTGCGGGCTCGCCTCGCCACTGACCGCGCCGCCCGCTGAATTATAATAAGCTCCGTACCGACTTATTTTTCAGAGAATCTCTCGCGACTAACAGATTGCTACATACAAAATAAATTTGCAATCAAGCTTACGGTTTTAAGGTTTCATAAAACAAGAGTCGTAATGAAAGACGGAAAATTGATTTCTGTTTAAGATGCCGCCACCCCAAATCAATTTTCCGTGGGAGTGAAATGAAATGAAATTGTTTATTCTGTAAATAGGATGTCGGAATCACTTTTAGACGTCATATTAAAAAAACCGGCCAAGTGCGTGTCAGACTACGCACAATTAAGGGTTCCGTAGTTGGGATGAATGAATCCCAAAAACAAACTTAACATTATAGTTGAAAAACATGTTCTCCCAATATACGCCACAGTCCAACTGCAAATGTAAGTTTGTAATCGCATATTTTTTTGTGATAAAACCACAAATTAACGATTTTCGGCCTTTTCTCTTTACTTGTGCTGTGAGACCTTGCTTCTTGCCAAATTTCATGATTTTAGGTCAACGGGAAGAATAAAAAAAAAAAAAATAACAATACTTTATTTGCAAAATAATAATAATAATATTTTGTAGAATCACTTTTAAACGTCATATAAAAATTTAAAAAAATAATCTAGATGTAGCCGACATTTCCTATCTGACTACCCTTGAGGAGAAATGGCGAAACAAACTCAGGGGTCAAAGTCTCTTTTAAAGTCCAGACATAATCTTGGTCAGATCATGTGAGGACCATGTAGATCCGTGTCTGAAATATTATTTTGAGGACAGCACCTGTCCAATCAGTCCAAGTCAGTAATCGTGCAGCTCAACACATTGCACCTTGAAGTAAAAAACATGATTTACAAATGAAATAGGCCTTAAGGTTATTACAGTAGTTACAGCCAATACCTAAGCTAAGATAACTTATTATCTTGTATTTATAGGTATCAGCGCCCCACCCTCGTCATCATTATAGCCGTTGTAACAGGAAGTATGGTAAGGTAAGGTTTTGATTTATGTGCGAGATACTCGCAATTTTTTTTTCATGTGATAAAACTACAAATTTAGGCCTTTTTCCTATACTTGTTCTATGAGACCTTGCTTTTTGCCAAAATTCATGGTTCTAGATCAACGGGAAATACCCTATAGGTTTTGATTTGTTTGCGAGTATCGAAATATGTCGCAAAAATGTCGCATAAATCGCCATATGTTTTATTGCGTTGACTTAGAAGCTTGATTTTTTAGAGCTCTAAGGGACTGTAGAAGTGTAGACATGTATATGTATTTGGTATTAGTTTCAACTTGATACCTACACGCGTTCCTGAGACGGGTCTTGACAGACTGACAGACAGACAGACGGACAACGAAGTGATCCTTTAAGGGTTGGGTTTTTTTCTTTGAGGTACGGAACCCTAAAAATGAAAAATAAACTAGATGTAGTCGACATTTGCTATCTGGCTACCCGTGAGAAGAAATGGCGAAACAAGCTCAGGGGTCAAAGTCTCTTTTTAAAGTCCAGACATAGGTAATCTTGGTCAGATCATGTGAGGATCATGTAGATCCGTGTCTGAAATGGCCTTTTGA
This sequence comes from Tiliacea aurago, assembly GCA_948098905.1. Classification (NCBI taxonomy): domain Eukaryota; kingdom Metazoa; phylum Arthropoda; class Insecta; order Lepidoptera; family Noctuidae; genus Tiliacea; species Tiliacea aurago. Next base: position 12,898,331 of record OX402590.1, read on the forward strand.
GGCAAGAACCACATTAATTGAGTAGACCTGCTGCACGACTACTGACAAATGTAAATTGAGAAAAAAATATTATTTTAGGAGCAGCTCAATCCAAGTCTTTTTGTCCTCACTATAGTCTTTAACCGTATAAAAGGCTTTCTGGCACAGTTTCCGGATTATAAAACATTTGAATTTATTATTGATTAATTCTTGAATGTGGCTAGGAAGTTTATTATAAAAACGTATCTATCATTGGCATCTAAATGAGCCACCAATCTTTTTGAGCCTGGTTGTAGGAACTCAAATTAAAACCCCCTTATTACAAAACAAGGTTTATCTTCAGACCCGGGTTTAAAACATGGAGCTATTATTGAATTTCGAACTTTATTCCGACTGTGGTAAAGTTCATATACACAAAACTGAAAACTTAGTACCGAACTAAGTTTTCAATTTTGTAAAAAGAACGGTATTTCAATCACCGTTACGTTCTTATTACAAAAACTGGCTCCATGGTTTAAGCCATGTCAAATATAAATCTTGTTTTGTAATAAGGCGGAAAGTATTTAATTCTGGGCCTTTTTGGCGCAGCCGTGAGGCACACTTACCCGCAAATTTCTTACATCGCACTTTACACTATTTACTTGTTTTTTATTTTTTATTTTTACATGCTGTACTTATGTTATATTGTGTGCCTTAGGCTGTGCTGAATAAATGTATTTTCTTTCTTTCTTTCTTTCTCTTTCTTTATTTAGTTCAAATAAACCAATTACAGACACTTTTGAATTGTCAAGGGGTTCCGGTTGGTCAGTCAGAAAGATGGAGCTAGTTAGGTACCCATTCCAAAGCGTAGTAGGTTCCTATGGAGAAGGACGGGCAAGAAACTCCACGGACACTCTTTTAAATTAAAATATTCTTACAAAATATTAGTTAAGTACATCATTCATGTTGAAATTATACATGAGAGAACAATGTAGAAAGATGTGCACGTTAAAAGCGTCCGTAATAAAAAAAAAAAAACAATAATAAAATTATATAAGTTAAAATAAGCCGTGGCAGCTAAGAAATTACCAGTCACTACTGACGGCGGCTTTTCACGAACATGACGCATGGATCAGCACCCTTTAGCTTAACCATTTTGAAGGGAACTTAATGATCCAACACAAACGCCACCATCAGCGAGATATTTCAGTGAGCATGACCACAGAACATATAATTACTCTGCAGCATGACACACTCTCAGCCGCCAGGGCACATTCAAGTCATTGAGAGACGTGCCTACTCAGTAAATGGTAGGTACGTAGTGCTCACACATGTGCTATGCAATTATACAAGAGATTAAATTGATACAATATAAAGTTAGTATTTACAATCTTCAGCAGCTCCAACAATTTTTCTGAATTCTAATCAATTAGTTTATGCGCCCTTGTGGAGCAAGACCAGCGTTAAGTCAAGCATTTCTGTCAGCGATGTAATCTCCCAACTTATAATATGCTTGGCTGCATAGTGTGCGTTTTATACAAGATTTAAATTTCGTGTCATTCAGTTGGAGTATGTGGGGAAGCATTTTATTGTAACATTTTAAACAGTACCCCATGAAGGATGAGTCTACTTTAGCCAGTCTGAAACCTGGTTGAACTAATTGGTCCCTATTTCTAGTCCTGTATTTGTGACTTTCACCTCTTTTACTGAAAAGATTTAGATTTTTCCATGATGTTTCAAAGATATATGGATAAGGTATAGTCATGATGTTTAATAACATATTTGTGTTTGTTTCTAGTAGGTATATAATGGATATCACTGTATTTTTTAAAAAGATTTAATATTTTTATGTGCATACAAAAGATTTTCATAAATATACTGACAAGCTACAGTCATTTTATTAATTGAATCTCTTTTTTGTCTCTGTGGGAGTGTCTAAGAATTTATTTAAAAAAATTACGAATTGCCCTTTTTTGTATGAAACAAAAAAACTGAATATCGGCGGAATTTCCCCACAACAGAATATCGTACGATATTACACTATGAAAATAAGTAAAGTAAATCACGAATGTTTCTAACGGCGCACAGCGCTGCAGAGCTAAGCTTTTGTGACAATGTGTTAAAATAACATGGCAAATCTCTCAATGCTGTGCGTACAATATATTATATTTGCAGTAGAATATATGGGAGAAAATGTTTTTCAACTACAATGTGAATTTAGTGGTAGGTATTGTAGTATCTGTATTATACCAGTATTGTCCCACCGTGTGGTGCCGGACGTAAAGAATAGCACCATCCCATTTCTTCCCGTGAGTGTCGTAAAAGGCGACTAAGGGACTTACTAGAGAATGGGCAGCAGCGTTCTCTATGCATTTTAACATCATACTGTGATTGCCAACCCGCCTGCTAAGCGTGGCGATTATGGCAACCCTCCTATTGGGGGAGGCCTATTATTATTATTTATTTATTTTCAGACAACATGATCCATTTTGTTAGTAAAAATTGTGCTTATAACTATGTTAAATCTCACATAAACGCATAGATTGTTTGAAGAACGGACAGTCATAACTATCCGCTATCACACTCAGGATACTGTTGCTACTCACACGCACTCTGTGCAACAGTGACGCCGCCTTCTTGCGTAGAATTGCCGCGAAACCATCTGTGCGTGCCTCCATGAACATGGCGGAGGCGCTGCAAAACGGAGGGGGCCTCAGCAGTATCCTGAATGCGTTATTGTATTAGCCAGCAGCTATGTCCAGCAGTGGACGTCTTTCGGCTGAAATGATGATGATGATTGTGGTACCTTTTTTTTTTGTGGTTGGGAAATTATCAAATAACTTCTCCCGCTCTGGGCGGAGCGGTAGGGCGTGTCAGACTTTTACTGACTAAAACCCACCCGTGTTCCTTCACTTGCCTGTGTGCCAGGAGTGGTCCTGGCACACAGGCAAGTCCCTATATCCCCCTATAGTCCCTATAGGATATCCCTTTCGGACAAACTTGCAACCCTGGCAGGCATTGGCCCTAATGGACCCCGTCAATTCGTGTGCTGACATCTCTTTAAGGCGCGCGTGGAACACAACGCGCCGTCGACCCGGGCCTGGGGGCCTATTACGAACTTAAAAAAAACCAGGCAAGTTCCAGGCAATTCATTTCACTGGCTGGTTAGATTTCGTATTATGACATTCCTAATTCTAACCGACTTCACGCTGGGTAGTTTGTCTGTGGCTGGCTTGAAATTCTCTGACGTAACGTTCAGAAACACAATTAAATATTTATCGGTAAGTTACGGTTTTATTTAAATCACGTATTTAATGATAAAAATAATAAATATATAATTATCTAGTATAAAAGTAGGTAACAATATGAAAGCAATGTATATTGTGCTTTAAAATTAATTAATTATATTATTTTCTGTGTTTGTAAATTGTAACGCGTGATAAAGTTTCCGAACTTGATGGTCAGCGCCGGGTAATTCGACCACTTCATTGTTTTTGTTTCACAAACTAATAGGAACAATATCGTATTGTTTGTTTAATATTTCCATTCGCAAGATTGTTCAGTGGGTCGTCTTAGGTTATAGGTTTGGGTATAAATAAATATTTGGCGTACCTAACTGTTATTGAGTGTTTTTAATTAAAAAGTATTCAGTTTTTAACATGTTATAGGTAATAAAGTAAAGTTCATAATTATGATATGTATTGTGTAGGCCTTAGTCTCAAATCTCAAATCCGTGGATTTTGTAGGCCCCTACATGTGAGGTGTCAGCTCCTCACAAAGATTCAGTACCTAGTCTTTGTTAAGTCGATATTGTTGAATAAATTGCACATCGTATACGTCGAACGCATTATATTGATCACGAAGTCGTCTTCTTTTGTTCACTGTTTTGATGAGAAAAGTCACTTTCCAGGAACTCAAACAGTACCTACATATTCGTCAGTCATATTTTCTATTTTTATTTACCTATATATACTCGAATATTTTCGCCAATACCCAAAACAATTCAATAAAAGCTCATCTGAAGCAGCGTAAATTGAATGGATTGTGAGGTTACTTTTTGACAGTTCTACGAGTAATACGACAAGAAATGTCAAACGAACGTTCGTAAAACGGTTTTGCCTGGCAATTGTCGGGCAGAAGTCGGCCAGGGTGTCATGTGACCGCTGACTGGCTTGTTTGACGAGACCTTGATACGCAAAATGGTTTCTATTTTTAACCGACTTCCAAAAAGGTTAGATGTTCGTCTGTATACATTGTTTTTTTTTATAACATAACATCACGCCTGTAATCCCCGAAGAGTTAGGCAGAAGTGCACCTATAGTACACCTACATTTCGCCAGTTTTCGTTAGTTTTTAGGGTTCCGTACCTCAAAAGGAAAAACGGAACCTTTATAGAATCACTCGTCTGTCTGTCGGTCTGTCAGTCCGTCTGTCACAGCTGATTTGCACCAAATCTACTGGACCGATTAAGTTGAAATTTGGTACACATATGAACTTCTGTGACCCAAACACGGACGTGTTACGTAAAAAAATTAATTTTGAATATGGAGGTCACTTTTGGGGGGCAAATTAGAAAATTAAAAAAAAAAGATTTGGTGACTGTACCGTCTGACTTATCAAATGAAAGGAATTGTTTTTTTTTATGTTCACCGTTATCTCCGCCAATAGTTTACCGATTTTGTCAATTTCTTTTTTTGTTTTAAAGCGTATATTCTTGGGGTGGTACTATTCCGAGTCAGAATCTGATGAGAGGATCCCATGGAAATCCTGAATTTTTTTAGGCACACCTATAGCGTTTTGGGATATTATGGCGTATCGAATGATTATGGCGTGTAAGTGTAACTGTAAAAACAAACAAACTCTCAACTACGGATGGCTATATATGAACCAGTGCTTCACCCGGATGTCTACTATTAAGCTAATACCTACCTACTTAGTTTTATGTGGGACAAACCCATGACCATATTAAAATTATGTACGTACGTACCATCATATCTAAGATCACCTAACAGAAAAGTAATAAATAATAGGCACATGGGTAGGTAATAATCTAATCTAAATAATTAGGTAGGAACAAAAGTATTCGATTCACTAAGCTAAGGGGCAACGCAAATAGAAGACGGCGAGACGAAGGTACGGTACAGACACGGCGCAGATACGGTGCAGGCGCGATATCTGCGCAAACAGACGCGGGGACGGTACGGCACAGAGTATTATTATACAAGGTGCTATTTAGTGGAAATAACATTTAATACACCTCCTTTCGGTTTTTTTTCGAATACTAATTCCCTCCTTTTGTATCATTATAATTCCTATGTACAGTCGAGAGCACATCAAGTGTAACATTGCGCTACGAAAGCCGCCACTATTACAAGTGCAATAAAGGCGTGCTCAAGGTCAAACTGTATAGCTTGATGTGCTGTCGACTGTACTTATGTTTGCAATATGTAACCGCTATGTTTGCTATTTAACTACTTTAAAATACGAATAACATCGAAATACATAAATCAAATCATAATAAGTTAAATTACATCGGATTTTCATTAAAATCATGGATTAAGGCTGATTTACATTGATACAGTAGCTGGCGCCAGCTACTGTATCAATGTAAATCAGCCTTTAAATATCCATATGGACGAAAATTTGAACAGTTTAAAATATATCGCTACGTATCTTTGTTCATACTGTATATAATGCGAGACGCCGCTTGCGCCTACATCTGCTGGCGACGTGGCGGGGGGCGAGGAGCGGCGTGCCTGCGCCGTCCGCTTGCCGCCTTCAGTCACGAACAAAAGATAACGCAAGACGCACGTCGCTTCGTATACAGGATGCCTGACGATATTGAGTTTAATATTGAGTTTTGCGAGTTAATTGAGCAATACCCGAATATCTATGACTACACTAAGACAGGGTACAGTAACAGAAATGTGCAAGACAAAATATGGCAAGAAATAGCAATAAAAGTCGGTGCAACAGGTATGTATTTTATTTAAATTTTAAACATTATGTCTAGTCTGAAACGGAATCGGAGATCGTTGTGTTAGATATGTTGTAAGATATTCCCTGATATGGTAGGGATTTTCTCCCATTAATCGCATGTTAATGTTTGCTCCTATCAAATTATTTCTAAACCGTGGATTTGATTTTTTACCATCACATGTGCGAATTACGTTATGCAACACACACATTGCTTTTATAATATTATCAACATATTCTGGTTTGCAGCAAATAGGCGTGTAAAGTCCACCAAACTTTGACGCTAACATACCATAGGCACATTCTACTGACTTACGTGCCCTTGACAACCTGTTATTATAAGCTCTTCTCTCATTAGTCAATTGATTTCGACCATATGGTCTCATAATATTTCTTTTTAGTGGAAAAGCTTCATCTGCCACAAAATAAAAGGGCACATTCTGTGTTTCTCCAGGCAAAGGTGTAGGGTTCGGTAAATCGAGATCGCCTAGATCCATAGCTTGTCCAAAAGAGCTAACTTGTAATACTCGCCCATCACTATTTCGGCCGTATTCACCAACATCTATAGTTAAAAAGAAACCATCTGCATCTACAACTGCTAACAATACAATAGAGAAATATCCCTTATAATTTATGAAAGTCGAACCCGAGTTGATGGGCGCTGTAATTCTAATATGCTTTCCATCTAAACTCCCAACACAATTCGGTAAATTCCAGAGAGTGTAAAACCGTTCAGCAACTTCTACCCATTTTTGTAGTGTAGGTACAGGCATATATTCCGGCTGTAGGCATTCCCACAAAACGCTAGAGGTTTCATGCACAATTTGCCGGACGGTACTGCCTCCTCTCAATACATATCCAGAAAGTGATGTAAACGAACAGCCATCTGAGTAGTATCTGTAACAAAAATAAAATAGCAATAAGTATGTAACATTTGTGTGTTTAGATTGAGGTGCCACTTTTCGCATCGTAAAGTGGCTAATGGAGTTATTTAGTAGTAGTTTAGAAAATTTTGTAGAACGGATATTGGATTTTGTATTAGAATATTTCAAAAGTTAAATGAATATAAAGGTGGCACCTCAATCTAACTGTTTGCATTGAGGTCAGAACTGGGAAAATTATGGATGAAATTTTATCAAAATTTTGTATTATTTTGTAGTACTCCAGAATTCTGGAGTACTACGAAATTTTGATGAAAACTCATCCATAATATTCCCAGTTCTGAGTGGTACCTCAATCCAAACAGATTGAGGTGCCACCTTTATATTCATTTAACTTTTGAAGTATTCTAATACAAAATCCAATATCCGTTCTACAAAATTTTCTAAACTACTACTAAATAACTCCATTAGCCACTTTACGATGCGAAAAGTGGCACCTCAATCTAAACACACATTGTAACTAATCTCCTTAAATATTTTTCAGCCCAAGAATGTAAAGAACGGTGGAAGAATATTCGATGTAGTTACAGCAAAAACAAGAAAAGGCTAGATTTGCCATCTGGATCAGGTGCAAAGACGATTAAAGAGTACTACCTTTCACCACATCTACATTTTTTAGACAATTACTTGAAGTCCCGACCAACCAAAAGCAATCTAAGCAAATATGATTGCACAGACGGTAATGATAGTGAAGAAGTCGATGAGACACTGTTTACTGGTCAACTAGCTTCTGAAAACACAAATTCGGATTCCATCTCCAATCAATCCACGCCAACACCGCCACTGCTACCACTATTAAATAAATCTAGGGCAATCTCTTTAAAAGATGTTAATAAATCAGCACATGAATATTTCAGTCAAAGAGCATTACAAATGAAGACCATACATAGAGCTGAGCCTGAAACAGACAGCGATCTAGCTTTTTTTCAAAGCATGGTTCCAGATATGAAATCAATGACACCAGCCCAAAAACGAAGATTTAAAATGGGCGTTCTCAATTTATCAGAGCAAATTTTAAATGACCCAGTACCTAGTTATCCTAGGACACAGCCGTATTATCCACGAACACCTTCTCGAGAGACAGATTATGATCCTAATGAAGGTGCAACCCAGCAGACTCTTACATCCAGAGCTAATACAAGTCCAGCACCTTCGTTTACCTCGACTCAGCAGACAGCTAAACATACTGCAGCAGCTAACAAAAATCCGGAAACTCAGCTGACTTTGATATCCGGAGAGTATATAAATCCAGCACCACCGGCGGCAGTGGCTGTAATTGAACAAATAGCTGGGCCTTCAAGACACCGAACTTATGATGAGAAAGCTTATTATCAACTCAGCATTTCAGAATATCAGCAAACGCGGACACCGGGAGCTTATGAAAGAGCACAATCCTTAGCACCTCCGGCAACTCCAACTACATTATGTTTGCCAATATTTTCACCAATAACTCCAGCTACACCTCACCCGAATCCAGAGACATCTATCCAATCTCATGAAGACGAAATAAGTGATTTTAATGAGAACTATCCAATGCCTTGAACTTTATTTATAAATGGCTCTTAGTGCGACAGCTAGCTTGAGTAGTCATGTGCTGTCCCTGTCCGCATGCGCTGATTCTGTATTGTGAGATAAGGACAGCACATGATGACAGCTTGACAGATACTCAAATTAGCTGTAACACTGAGAGCAATTTATAAATACTAATTGTAGCAAAGATGCTAAACCAAAAACATTTTCAATGAATATTATCTTTTGATTTGTCAATAAAAGTTTGATCTGTAAAAAATAGTTTCACTTACCTTAAAGTTATCAGTAGTCTTTCTTCAGGGCTGATTGGTTTTCTCCAATTTGTAACTTGCTTCCGAAGTCCTTCTCTTACTTTTGACAATACGATATGGTAACATTCCAGTGACATTTTATAAACTGTGCGAAAACGATCAGGATATTCATATAATGTTTCCATTATTTTATAGTACCTGTGCTCTTCTGCATTTCTCCACACTGGATGTATCCAATACCTTCTTGGTCTTTGCTGTAAATTAATAATCTGTAGCAAAGCCAGTGCATCTTCATCTTCGTCTGAAGAGGAATACATGTCTTATCCCGTCAATATCACGCTCTATAATGACTTAACTTGCCGTATCGTCCCCGCGTCTGTTTGCGCAGATATCGCGCCTGCACCGTATCTGCGCCGTGTCTGTACCGTACCTTCGTCTCGCCGTCTTCTATTTGCGTTGCCCCTAACAGAACAGTAAGTTGTAGTGTTTGGTACACTAACCAATAGCGTTCAATAGTCTGACACATGAGATACAGGACACGTCCTAGTTTGGGTGACAGGAATTTCACAAAATCAAGCATCTAAGTTACTTAAGTAATTTATTGTTAAACCTTTTTCTCTCCCTATGTATTATGCTTCTGAAAAAAAATTATCATAAATTTATTCAAAAAAATATATTACATTGAAAAATATAAAAAGTAGTAGCCCACCTGTATCGGGAACAGGGTCCAACCAGCGCGCGGTGGTCAGGGCTCCAGAGAGAGGAACCTCCTAACAATGCGAGCCGTGTCCAGAAGTACCGCTCTCTGAATCAGGCCCTTAATCCAGCTGTCCAACGAGAGCCTCCGTAGGTGTTGGTCGAAGCTCTTGACAATTAAACCATTGGCTGATACAACTATCGGCATAATGATTACTGAGTCCACATCCCACATGTCGACAACCTCGCGAGCCAAGACAAGATATACTTGATTTGTGTATCTTTCTCGGCTTTCACCAGGTTCCCGACCGTTATGTCCATAATCATTGCGCGCCGCTCTATTCGATCCACCACCAGGCTTATTGGCAAAATAGTCCTGTCAGTGATGATGGATCGGTCCCAGTACAATGTGATATTTTCATTCTAAAGAAGGGTCGGGCACATACCTGTAGTACGGCACTTCCGATTCCACAAGGCTGTATTTCAGAGCAAGTTGCAGTTAATGTATCGGATTGATTCTCCCGAACGGTGGCATGCCCGGCACACGTCAACCGAGCCGTCCTTCACAATAAATCTCCAGTAATTGTTTGTCATGATTTATAATTATTATATTAAGTAATTACTTAGTGATTTAAATAGTGTTAGTTGACTTCCGTTGCCGACTGTACCTAATTTTGTACCTATAGGTTTAGGTACGTACACGTTATTATAATGGTGTTTACCAGATTTTTTGGATTGTCGGTATCGTTATCGAAGCTTAAAGAACCCTTTATCTTAATTCTACAGAAGTTATAAAAGGCAGAACTTAATATTATTAACGTTGAGTAGTTACCATGAGCTGCATGAGAACAATGTTGCTTGGAGGGTTGTTAGTGCTCATAGCCACATGTCTGGTGGCGGCCAAGAGTACTCCCTACGTTGACAACATACAGGAATTATTGATAAATATTGACTCACGATATTCAGACAACGTTCTTGAAGATGCGAACATAGATGTGGTAAGAGCTGCTGTGTTCAAAGTTGAAGTGTTGGTACAATACGTGCTACTAAAGATGAGACTTGACACACCACGTGGTTTGACTTGCACAATAATATTATATATAAAAATAATAATTTATATATAAAAAAATAAATATTTTTATAAAAATATAAATATTTTTATTTAAAATACTTTATATAAATTTATATTTATATTTTTACACGACTATACCTGCGCAGGCTTGAGGCTCCCCACTACTGATGCTCGTCAAGTCTCATCTTTCATGGCGCGTACTATACTACTCTTGGGTGTCCTTTGGGTATTCATGCATATAATACTTGAGTGCTGGTAGTAGCAGTTTCCATTATATTCTTTTTTTTTATAGATAATGGTACGGAACCCTTCGTGCGCGAGTCCGACTCGCACTTGGCATCTCAAAATTCATTCCTTTTGCAGCTTCTTTCACATAATCCATCCAACTTTCCGGTGGGCTGCCTCTTTTCTTAGAGCCAGCAACATTAATTTCCATTACGTTCATTTTCTATTTTACCTTCTTAGCATTATGTAAATAATGCTGGAAATAAATTATGTTTTAATTATTTCAGCCTGATCTGATCAGAAAATATCGTTATCCTGTTGAAGTTCACAACGTGACGACTGAGGATGGCTACATATTGCAAATGCACCGTATCCCTTACGGACGTGACGCCATCAATGTACCAAATCAAAGAAAACCTGTCGTCTTCGTGATGCATGGTCTACTTTGCTCTTCTGCTGATTTTGTTTTAATGGGCCCTGGCTCAGGTTTAGGTAAAAGAATAATTTTCGATAATTTTGCATGATAAAAAAAATGCTTATTTGTACATCATATCTACAGGGACAAATTAAATTAGCTAGTGAAACTCCCCAGACGTGTTAGGGGTGGTTTTTGTTTTGGGGCCAACGAACGCAAGTATTAAAATTACTTGAAGTATGAGTTTAGGAATTCAGTATTTTTTGGTCTAAACTAACACTAACACTTACGTGATGGGTTATCTAGCCACGATAAAAAAAATATTCTGAACTCATACTTAAAGTAACCATACTAATATACAGGGTGGAAGGGACATCGACGCGAATCCTGTTACCATGGATTCAGTACATCATTCTTGACCCCCTTGCGTTAAAATATATCATCGGTAGTTTAAAAAAAACAGCTGTTTCCTACAGAAGTGCAGTACCTACTCGGTCAAAATGTATGGAACAGCTAATTTTTTACCTACGCCTACCAAAAAAAGAAACAATTTTTTTTTATCATGTTTAGATATCGGTAGCCATTACGTCTGCGGAGTTTTGCTATCTAATTTTATTTCATCCTGTATATTTTGATCTCTAAACGCATTTCCGTTTTATAGGTAGGTACCAGAGTAAGTACATAGATTATCTAAGTTTAATTTTTAATTGTTCTCATAGCATACATCCTAGCCAAGCCATTCTTCGGCGAGGATGTACGGCTATGAAAATAATGATTTATTGTGCCGATTTAGTCATTATGAGCCCATGTTCCGGTTTAGGTAAGTACCGCCTCCGATCAACTGTGGTCCTACCGAATTCATGAAGTTATCTATTGGGTTTGTTATTGCCTACGACATATCGGGTAGTAAATTATAATTATCGGTAGACAATACAACTAATATAATTTTTTCAGCGTACATCCTCGCCGAGGAAGGATTCGACGTCTGGATGGGTAATGCTCGCGGTAACTACTACTCTCGAAAGCATGTTACTTTGAATCCTGATGCTTTACTGGATACGGCATTCTGGCAGTTCTCTTGGGATGAAATAGGAAATATAGACTTGCCCACCATGATCGATTATGTATTGGAGATAACTGGAGAAGAGAGGCTGCACTATGTGGGTCACTCGCAGGGCACTACGTCTTTCTTCGTGTTGGGGTCGATGCGACCGGATTATAATGACAAGATTATTTCAATGCACGCACTGGCTCCAGTAGCTTATATGGCACACAACGAAAATCTTCTTTTGAATATGTTATCATCTTATTCTAATAATCTTGAAGTAAGTTAACTATACCATGCGTACATTCCCGGTACCGAATCTAATTTGGATTTGATTTGTTTAACTTTACTTTTTAGGACATTGCTTCCTTGATCGGAGTCGGTGAGTTTACGCCTAACTCTATTGTGTCCACTTGGGCAGGCGAGGCGTTATGCCGTGATGAAGTAGTATTCCAACCAATATGCAGTAACATTTTGTTTTTGATCGGTGGATGGAGCGAAGCCCAACTTAACACGGCAAGTATTGAATGATTCAAGCTTGTTTAATAGAAACCTACTAAATTGACATCATGTAGATATTTAAAATTGATTTGTTCGTGTTCGCAGACCATGATGCCTGTGATCTTTGGTCACACACCAGCTGGTTCATCAGTAAGACAGCTCGTACACTACGGCCAAGGAATCTCCGAAAAAGGCTTCCGTCGCTACGACCAGGGGTCTCTACTAGCTAATTATATTACGTATGCATCCTTCACTCCTCCATCATATGATTTATCTAAGGTTACCGCTCCAGTGTTTCTCCATTATTCGGAGGGCGACCCATTGGCGGAAGTCGAAGATGTTGATAGACTGTTCGAAGAACTCGGTAGCACGACGATAAGCAGGTTCCTGATTCCTTTGAGCAGCTTTAGTCATATCGATTACATGTATGGTATCGATGCTAAGGAGTTAGTTTACGATAGAGTTATTGACCTTATTAAAGCTATGGACGCCGATGCATTTGATGATGATCATGTTTAATTATGTTGGAATCTCATCGAATTACAAACTCGACCGAGCACGACTAATACAACTATCTCTTATTATTTTACTGTGTTTTCTGATATGAATAAAGTGAATTTTATAAGGTGAAGGATTTTTCTGTTATCATCATTATACTTTTATCACCAATGGGATTTAATGAATAGTTTGACAATGGCATAGTGGCACTCGGGCCTCGAACTGAGCGTCCTATAACAACCTAGTTTGTTGCTAGCCTAGAGTGTAAAGTTGATGGTTGACAGCGACCTTTGGCGGATTTTTGAGTTGCTTACCTAGCGACTAGGCTGGTGGTGATGCCTGACAAAGCGGCTACTATCACGCCATGCACCCGCCGATCTAGACAGCTGACTATTCAATAGAGGTTACCTTTTCAAATTTCAATAGGTAAGTACTGCCAAATTATCTTCAGCTGTTATACTGATTAACTAGTTACAAAACAATTACAAAAATATCACAACTTGAGTAGGTACTTTTCATAATTTTGATTACATACAATAATAACACAAAAGAGGCCGATCCACTGGGAAATAGAAGATAAGATAAGGATTATAATAACATGTTTATGGTCGTGTTTAATACGCATGGTAGTGCCGGAGATTTGTGATTATAAATAATCACTGTGGATAATAGGTAGTACCTAATTTACCATTGTTTGTTACAATTTCCAATTTTCCGTGGTGTGGTGAGTGGTCAGGATCCTCCCTGTCCAGTTGTCCATATTTCTGATGTAAATAATATCACTGCTCTTCTGCTCGACTCCAAATTGTAGGTAATATGGAGCAGCGCTGACGACTGACACATCTCACTACCAGCACCAAAATGTCTGCGAAAAAAACTCAATTGTGTCGGGAGTGTAAGAACCGTTTTCATGGAAGCTGCATTAAGCTATGTTTAATTAGACTTACAGTAACGCAGGACTGAATGAGTGAACAACGTCCGTCTACTAAGATATGTCACCCATCCACGGACCAACCCTTGAAAGCGTAGCTGACCAGCCGCACGGATCGATCCATCAGGGTTAGCTAGGCTTTCAAGAACTGGTCCGTGGATGGGTGACCATCTATACATACCGAAACTCCTCCGTGCCTCGGAAAGCACGTTATGCTGTTGGTCCCGGCTGTCATTCGTGGATCTTTGGCAGTCGTTACGGGTCGTCAGAAGCCCCAAAGTCTGACCACTCTTACCAAGGGGTATCGTATTACCCAGTAACTGGGTTGTGGAAGTCAGATAGGCAGTCGCTCCATGTAAAATACTGGTATTCCGCTGCATCCAGTTAGACTGGAAGCCGACCCCAACATGGTTTGGAAAAGGCTGGACAGATGATGACATTGTGAAAACAATTAAGAAAATCTGCTTCAAAGTATGCAAAAAATAAACCCGACGTTAATAAATCAGCTGTAAAAATATATGCGGATGCTCACATCGAAGCTCACCGTGAGGCTGTAAGTAAGTACTCACAAAGTTATCCTGAAGTAAACCGTGAAGCTGTGAGGCATTATGCATCTAATAATCCTCAGATTAACCAGACTGCAGCAGCAAAATATTACGCAAATAAATTATTTCCTTGGACAAATAAGCATTTATCAGGTTTTAAATATGAGCCTGACATTGATTATTCCAAGGATAAGGTGGTTGAACTTGGATCTTATCATTTTTGCTTATTTTAAAAATTTCCTCATTTTACTATTACAACAAACTCAATTTTGCGTATGGATTAACTAAGCAATATAACTTCTACATTTGGTACGGAACCCTAAATGCGCAAGTTCTGAAGTGCACTATTGGTATGTTCGCTTGGAACATTATAAATCTCATAAACACCAGCGTATGAAACACGTGAGTGAAACCGCGCGGGTACAGCTAGTACTAACATAAATTTAGTTTAAAAAAATATTTTATGTAAGCAGACATGTTCAACTCAAAAAAGTTACGAAAAAGAACTATCAAAATGTTACAAATAGTCTCAGAAAATAATGTTGAAAAAACTTCTTTTTTTTTTAAAACACTTGGTAATGTTTTTTTCCTACTATTTAACAAAAATTTAAAAATCACACACTAGGCTTCAGCTAACCGTGTGATAAAATCAAAATTTTATTTTTTGATTATACGATATCCTCATTAAGTAAATCAACGGTGAAGTAAGCTATATTTTCGAGAGCGTAAAATGATGAGACTATTAACAGGTGCTGAGACTGACACGAATGGTTTATCACCACGAAAACTGTACTTTTATAGTTACACAGACTTAATGTTTCAATTATTTTAAGCTTTCTCACAATTAGATAAGAAATTGACGGAAAACTTTGTTTTGTGATCTGATAGCACCCTGAATGTGATGTAAAAAAAAAGTACGTATTTGCGGTAAACATGACGCAAAGAAAGAGCACAAATACAACAAAGAACAAGTTGGGAGAAAATATGCGTCACATCCACCCCGCCGTAAGTCCGCCTCTGTACATTTGTGTGCTTAAAGTATTAAATAAATAAATAAATAATCCACGCAAAACGGCCACCGCTCAGCATAATACTGCGACCCTATGCGAGACAGAGCCTCAGCGCTGGTCTTCAACGCACTGCCCACTATATAGATAAATAACAACTAAGGTAGTTACTGAAACAATTTGAATCTTATTCAGCCAGCAAAATAACCACGGAAAAAATGTTAGAAAAGAAAACCTTTCTTTAATTATCGTGGGCTTAAGTATACGTTGTGAAAATTGTTGGGTATTAGGAGGCTATAGAGTGGTATTAATGTAATACGCACTTGTTCCCTAAGCTCGGTGGCCCAGTCCCGCGGTGCAGAGCCGGCGCGGGATTCTCTCACCAAACGCCCATTGAATAAAAGCTTTATGAAATTCTGTGGCTTTTGTCGTGCTACTTTTCTAATGCGACATACCTACATACATAAAAAGCGGCTTCCTTGCTACAGCGCTTGCGTAACACTCGGAACGGCATCCTGAAAATGATTGTTAACAGGCCAGACTGTCCTACACAACGGCACTGGGTGGAAGTAGCTATAGGAACACATAGATAGTTATTTCATCACATAACGTCCCCTGTGATTCCCGCAGTACCTATGGTGCTACCACACTGAGCTTCAAGGGCGGGCTTAGGCAGACTAACAATATTAATATAGACTTTTATGGACACTTTTAGAACCTTTATGGACTGTTAAGTGTTCATGTCTGAAATAAAGATTATTTTTTATTTTTTTTATAAACTCACGCCTTCTTCCCATGGGGATCGGCAAAAACTATAGAAAACCACCTACTACGCTGCTTACATACTCCCTTTTCTTCGCCTACGTTAATAATTTCTGGTCATAACGCACGCCGGTTGCGAGTACTACGCACCTGACCTAGGGGATTTATGTTTCTAGTAGGCATCCTAATTAACAACGAATGCTATATACCTACGTAGGTAGCTCTGACATATTATTGCATTGTGTAGTTACTGAAGAAAATCTAACAGAATAGAATACTCTTTATTATGTACACCATAAAAATTTCAGATATAACAGGAGATTAATAAAAGACTAGAATTGTCTGCAGCTTTACTTTCTTGTACCATGTAAGTATTCACTTACTGCGCTGTTAAACACTTCTATTAACATACCTATTGTATCTACCTATCTTTTTATTCAGTCGATATGGACATCTAGTAGTTGACGCAAATTTATTCTAAACTCAAACTTAAAGCATTTATTTCAATTATTAAACCATTTACGGGCACTTTTGAATTGTCTAGAAGTCGGTCAGTTAGAAATATGAAGCTAGTTGCCCATTACAAAGAGAAGTAGGCTCCTATGGAGAAGGACGGACAAGAAACTCCACGGACACTCTTTTAAATTAAAATATTGACACAAAGTATTGGTTACATCATTCATTTTGAAATTATACATGTGAGAACGATGCAAAACGTTAGAAGCGTCCGTAATAAATATATTAAAAAAAAAACAATTAAAATAAGCCGTGGCAGCTAAGAGATGACCCGTCCCAACTGACAGCGCCCGTTCACGAGCATGACGCATGGATCAGCACCATCCAGCTCAACCATTTTGAAGGGAGCTAAATGATCCAACACACGCGCCACCATCTGCGAGACATCTGAGTGAGCAATGAGCATGATATACTCTCAGCCGCCAGGGCACATTCAAGTCAATGAAAGATATATTACCCGGTAAATGGTAGCTGTATTGTACATAGTACTCACACCTGTGCTATGCAATTATATAATACAAAGGAGATTGAGTTTATACAATGAAAAGATAGTCATACAATCTTCAGCAGCTCCAACAGTATTTTCAAATGTTAATCAATTAGTTGTGGTTGTGGAGCAGGACCAGCATTGAGCCAAGCATTTTTATCAGCGATGTAATCCCCCAAATTATAATATTATGCCTATTATTATTATTATAGTGTGCGTTTTATACAAGATTTGAATTTCGCCTCATTCAATTGAAGTATGTGGGGAGGAATTTTATTATAACATTTTAAACAGTACCCTATGAAAGATGAATCTACTTTAGCCAGTCTGAAACCTGGTTGAGCTAATAGGAATATAATTTCTAGTACTTTATTAATGTATTTCGCCTCTTTTATTAACTAAAAAAAAGTATTTTTTTTGTTACGTACTGATGTTTTCATTGATATATTGACAAGGCACCGTCATGATGTTAATATCCTTAATCAAGTTCCCTTAGAGAATCGCACCTACGGAGATTATATATGGCTCTGGTAGCTCTTTTCTGCAGAATAAAAATGAACTCGATGTCTGCAGCTCGTCCCCAAAGTAAAATACCGTAAGACATGATACTATCTATACTATGCTATGATATACTTTTTAAATGATATGAGTTTGTCCAGATTATGATTATTATAATTAATAGAAAATTTGACCATGACATAAGTACCTGACTATATTATTATTAATTGACTTCATTTTAATTTCTGTTTTGTTTTGTTGACATTATTTTGGTTTTTAAAGACTTTTTAAATGTTTAGAGTTTGTCCAGATTGTGATTATTATAATTCATTACAAATTTGACCATGACATTATGTACCTGGCTATATTATTAATTGACTTCATTTTAATTTCTGTTTTGTTTTGTTGACATTATTTTGTTCGTATTAATATTTTAATTTATGTAATAATTTGCACGCCGTAAGGTAGACTGTAGCCGATCTCATTAATTTATGTACAACATCATATACCTGTACCTACATTCATAGCAAATAAAGTACTGACTGACTGACTGACTGATATGAAAGTAACTAAAATCGCGGTATCTACATTAGTAAGTTGACAGATTTTTCTGACAGCTTAAGATGCTTGCTGAACTTAGCCGTCCTGCAAGAGATGTTAAATGAGGACCCCACTATAGCCTAGAGTCAAGCGTGATCACCAGAAAAACAGTTTTTTATTTTATACACTAAAAAGTGGAAAGGACCTAATATCGAGCCTTGTGGAACACTTATTTTTACTTTTAAACCGAGTGAATTGATACCAAATGGTTCAATTCATTTGAACTTACTGTAGTCTATCGTTTAAATAAGATTTTACTAAACTAAGCGCAAGTTTTTCAAGTCCGTAATGCTCAAGTTTTAAGAGTAAGGTTTCGTGATCGACGCAATCAAATGCCTTGGAAAGGTCACAAAACATTCCTATGACGTCTTGAGCTTCCCATGCGTTAAAAATACGTCTTAATAAGGTTACAGTTACACCAGCGTCGGTCGTACAACGTAATTTGGTGAAACCATACTGTTGATCGTGAAGGATTTTATTCGTGTTAAAATGATTGAACATTTGATTAAGCATTACCTTTTCAAACAATTTGCTGAAAACCGGCAACACGGATACGGGTCTATAATGATTTGTGTCTTTACTGTCCCCGGATTTGAAAAGTGGTATAAGCTAACTGTATTTCATTAAATCCGGAAAGACTCCTTGATCCACACACAAAATAATAAATTAAGGCTAAGAAAGGCGCTATAGTCTCAATTATGGAGGTACAGACTTTAATGGGCATTCCCCAAAGATCTTCGGACCATTTGATCTTAATTTGCTTCAAAGCTTTTAATACTATTATGGGGTTAATATGGTTAAAGTTAAATTCAATCGGGCAGGCTGAAACGTCCACCCTTACAGAGTCAAAAGCGAGCGAGGGCGATGATTTTAAGGTTTCAGTAGTTTTAAGTGGGATATTTGGTAAAGAAATATACAAATTCTTGAGCAACTTCTTTGCTATCGCAAATGAGACCACATGACGTCTCCGGTGTGTAATAAGAATCATGCTTTTTGTTCCTATTTGTTTCATTATTGATAATTTTGCAAATCGTCTTTATTTTATTGTCTGCTGATTTAATGTTGTTGCTAATGTATAAGGCTTTAGCTGCCTTGCAAGTGTTCTTAAAAGTTCTGGAGTAAGTAGCAACATACTTATTAAAAGATTCCGTGTTTATATAAGGTTTAAGGCCATACAGCTCGAAAAGTCTTTCCCTACTTGTCCTGAATCCTTTAGTTGCCCAGTCACTAAATAAAAACCTAGGGCTGATAGTTTTAGTGTTATTTTTAAAATAATTATTGAACTCGGTTTGGACTAGCGAAAAGAATTCATTATACAAAAAGTCAACATTGTTCATTGTAAGGTCCTTATCACTTATCTTACAAATTAAAGTGCTATTAAATTTATTTTAATTAACAGATGTAAGTAATTGGTTTGAATTGTATCTGCACTTTTTGTATTGGTATATTGGACTCAAAAGTTACGGTTTGACCGCTGTGATCAGAAGGGAGATAATTAATGATAGCTTTATCTAACCAGTCGCAGCAACAAAAAACATTGTCAATATATGTAGCAGTAGTCGTAGTTATTCCGGTTGAATTCATTTGACAAATTAAATGAATTAAACTAGTTTAACAATCTACTGGTATTTTAATTATTTTCTAAAATATTAATGATAAAGTCACCACAAATTACTGATTTATTTCCATATCACCATTCCATAGCAGACTCAAATATAGAGTAGTTTTGATAGTTTGGTGGTCTGTAAACGCACACTATAACATAACATGCTTATTTAGCTCAACACAAGACAGTTCAATGCTATGTTCAACCAACAGTTCAAGTTTACGAGTTTTTGATTTAATACAACTTCTAATTAAGATTAGTGAACCACTACGTACTAGATACAAAAATATGATGGATGCCTTATCTTAATCTCATCAGAATTCCAAATAAACACCTGTTTGGCAATTTGTTGCTACGTCTTATATCGTCTATCAATAATAGTGTAAAATATTTATCATATCTATATTTCAGATTTCGTCCGATTGCCAAAGTAGTTCATACTAGTTACGACGTTATACTACTACGATGTAAAGCATTTGTCGCAACCAAGTGCCAACAACTCCGGTACCTAATCCTATCTAGAGTTCTAGACACATAACTATTTTCAGCTCAAAATGGTATCTCTCTCGCCTTAGTGATATCCAGCTTCAAAGAAACAAAAAATAACTTACATTTATGTACAATTGTTCATACATCAGTCAACCTCGACCCAGAACGAGCAAGCTCTCGTAGTATACGTATGTATGCGGATAGTAACGCTGGAACCCACATGTATTTTTAAAGTATTATTATGTTTATCTTTCGCAAAGGAAACTAACCATTCCCTGCCATTGTCATCGGCGCGGAACAAGTCAACGACAACAAACTCCCCGATCGCAGGCCCGAAACCTATTGCCTTTGCCTCGGGCTACCGACCCTTACCTAACCCGTCTTGGGACACATATGGCACTCCAAAATACTTACATTATATTGGGATTACACATAACTTACCTTTACCTTCATTTTGAGTAGTCTTTGAGGACCCTTTTTTACGAAACGACCTTAATAAACTACTTAACATTACCTAGTAGCGTTAAATATGGGTGTAGTTGTAGCCTAAAAAATGTTGCTGAAGATGATGTAACTCATGTTACCTGCTAAGCAATTATTATAATTCTTATCACGCACTGAATCACGATGATCCCCTTTTCCTATTAAACTTTCCCCCTTATTCCAAAACAAGGTTTATCTTCAGACCCAGGTTTAAAACATGAAGCCATTATTGAATTTCGAACTTTATTCCGACTATGGTAAAGTTCCTAAACACAAAATTGACAACTTAGTACCGAACCAAGTTTTCAGTTTTGTATTGTATTGGTATTTCAATCAGTGTTACGTTCTTATTACAAAAACTGGCTCCATGGTTTAAGCCATGTCAAAATATAAATCTTGTTTTGTAATAAGGCGGTAAAAGTCTTAAATGTAATTGGTTCATAATCCTCCAATAATTCCATTTCATTTCGTTCTCCGTACCTGCTCGAATTTGATTAGAATGGGTAGCGAAAGCAAAAATTGTTGTTTTTAGAAGGCATTTTAATTTAAATAAAGTGAGTTCTATCCATCAATCACGGAGTCGGATCAATATATCAAGCGGGGGGGCCTTAACGAGTGACTCGCGTGATGAGTCGAGCTACCTGCAAGATCACAACATACGCATTCAATATTGTTTTGAACAGTTATCTGCCGCAAATTAATTACTTATCAACTTTAGCATGGAGATAATATCTAAATCGTTTTGATTAATTAATTACTTACTTAAAATGTCAATGAAGGATTAATAAAGTTTTTAGGGTTTCGTAAAGAAAAAGATAAATGTATTTGTTCAAACTTGTGTAACATGATACACAATGATATGAATCATGATAGGAATCCTTATAGTTTAGCCATGTCCGTATATCTGTCCGCGGCTTAGCTCAGAGACTCAAAGCTGTAATTTGGCAAGGGTATACATATTAATCACGCCAAAAACGTGGTAAAATCTAAGGGTAAAATATATACAATATGTAACAAAAACCCTGTTGTTCCTTCTACCTACGTTTTAAGAATCGGTATATATATATATTTAATTATTAATATTTGTAATGTTTAACTGATTTCCTACCTCTACTCGTATAATTCTTTGATTTTGACTTCTCGACTAGCCAGTGATTAATTTATTTTTAATTATAATTCCACCAATGTTGTGCTTGTAGGTTAATGTATACGTCCCTAAAAGGAACAACAGGGTTTTTCTTACATACTGAATATATTTTTTCTCGTCTATCCCATTGTGTGAGATATCGTTGGAAAGGCCGTTTAAAAATATTGCGAGTATGTGAAATAAATTTTTCAGTTGACTTCGAGTCAAGTGCGAGCCCCCCCCCCCCCTCCTCCCGGCCAGCTAAATAGTTGTTTAAAACTATCACAACTACAAGACAAGTCAAGCAAGCAGCAAACTTTACAAGTTAACGAGTAATAGTCGACCAACTTACATTTGCAGTTAGAATGTATGGAAGAACATGACGTTTTAATTTTGTTCTTGCGATAAATTCATCCTAACCACGGACTCCTCCTCTTGGGCGGTTTTTGTTATTATTTGACCCTCCTGAATGAACATGATTGACATCATAATTCTATGCTCTTATATACAACATGTCCCGGAATTAACGCACAACCTCTTAAGGGGTACTTCAGTACTCATCATTATGAACAACTTTTACTATTGAACCAAACCCATATTCGGGAAAAATCAGCTGCTCCCTACAATTTGAAGAGTTATTCGAACATAAATGTAGGGAACAGTTGATTACTTTTTCCCTTTTTTCTTTTCCTTTTTTTTTTTTGCGTATTCGGCGCGGTGCGTGGGCTCGTGAAACAATGATAAGCGGTGGTTGCTGTTCACATTAAATATCACATTACTTATGTTATAAAATAATTTAATTATGCATTCATAAAATTCCATAATGCACAAATTAATTTAATTTAAAAGCTCTAGTCATTAAGCCCGTTTACCTAAGTAGGGTAGAAAGGACTGTTAATATCGAAATTACCGAAACCAAGATTCATTTATTTCCATTTGTGTCATTCCACATTTTCCGCCGGGAGCGTGCGCCATCCCCCGGGCTCCTGGGCTCCGGGCTCGCAGCTGGACTCTCCAAGAATATAAATTACATTTCATTTTACCACTAACAGTATGCGCGTAAGCCCTTTGAAATCATTTATACCTTCAGAATATATATTCAATTATTCTATACAATTCTTAGAGAACGTTTTAATAATAAAAATTACATCACAACTTAATTCATACATTTTGATACAAGTTGTTGCGTTGATAAAGGTACCGACTATAAGTCTATTTGCAATTCTAAACGCAAGCCCCCAATACGCCCAATATTCCGCTCTACTGACTCAAAAATCAAAATGTTCACAATCACTTCTTTATCAAGTTGCCACTTCGTGCCAGTGCGCAGTGGTTGGGCTTTTAAGTTACGGTTTAGTTAAGATCCGGTTTTCAGTAGGTACAGTCGAGTTCTTTAATATATGAGCATGTTCATTAATCAAAAATATATAAGCAATGGTAAGCTTCATAAAACACTAAACAGCTTTGCCTTACAATAAATTGTAAACAATCCGTGACATCATAAATATGTGACTACATTAAATCAATAATATTGCTACAGACAAAGACTAAAAATTGTGCGCAATCCCTTGTTCATATTATTTAGCGCAAAATTAGGATCACAAATATCTATGCAATTTTTTGATGAAAAATATCTTGACAATTTGACATGACTCGAATTGCTGTCTTAAATTCTTTGAACAATCTCTTTACAGAAGTATATCCTATTGTAATCTTGTATCCTATTGTAATTGGCCAGATTTACTCGCCGCTAGCGGGGGGCGCAGGACAATACCAATCCAATAATACAGGACAATAGCAGTCAGCTCCTGCCGCACCAGGGTCAAAACCCGGTCCTCCGCCGGCAAGGACAGGCCCTGCCCATGCTGCGCTCCCCCCTGGGGCCAGCTCCTCGAAACCGGGCCAGGTCCACCCGGAATTCCTCATTCTCCTTTCGGAAAAGCTCCATGGCGGCAGTCAAGCGACCGTCCTCCGCCCGGATCTCGGATATTGCGTCCGATGGAGGCCCGACCTGAAGGGCCCTCGCTGCCGCCATAATGGAGGCCGTGGCAGCGGGCATGACTTTGTCTTTAGAGGACTGAATTCTCTTCAAGGCCACACCCCTGATTGCGGCTACCACGACCTCCTCGAAGCTGCTGGCCACTCCTTTCGCCTTGGACCCACCCACACCCGATGACTCAGAGGGAGCCGCCCTGCGGCTAGTCTCTCCGAGATGGAGCCCCTCCGTGACAAGCCTCTCGGCTCGCTAGGCCGGTTCGGCTGGGCTCGCTGGCCTCCTGAGTGGTGCCCTCTACCCACACCCCGTCCTTGAACCCCCCCACAATTTTTCTCCGGGCCGAGCTCAAACCGGCCATCAGAGGACGACCCCTGGCCGTCCCCTGGCGTGGGGCGCTTCTTCAACTTTTTGAAGTTCTTCCCAGCCCCCACTTCTACGGACTCCGGGCTCTTAAATAAGACCTTCGCACCAGATTTGGCGTCGGACTCCGACCCCGCATCAGTCCCCTCCTCTTCGCTTTGTTGTTTGTTATTAGGTTTTTCCATATTTAATCCCAAAAGTGTGGGGGATATAAAAAGTAGGTAATCAATTATTACAGTTAAGTACTACGCAACGTTGTCAGATTGATACAGTCCTATTACGAACGGCAACATTGCATTATTACTCGTACTTCTGCTCTGGCAAGCAAAAATAAATTTAATAGTAAAGGGCATTTAGTTGAATATTCAAAGCTGTATGGATATTTACGAATCCTAGGTTGCACCAAATATATTGAAATCTCTAAGTATTTAAATATTTATGTTCCGAAGCGTAGTCAGATATTTTTGAATGCACTAACGTAACATACTTAAGAACAGTTTACATGATAACATTTTATTGATGTCTAAGTTTGTATAGAACTATAAGATCATTTTACCGCTTACAATATTTTGAAACATTGTCACTGCCAATATATTAGTGAACTCGACTGTACCTACTTAGAACAATCGCTAATTTATTCTAGAATAATATAATTGCAAGTTCTTAGTATGTTTATATTATACAATTGTACTATTCATTTAATAGGGAACCAACATGATCACCGTACGTTCGTCACTATAAACCATGTTATTATTTTTGTCGAAGGCTAACCCGTAGCCGTTATTCACTGATAGTACCATCACAAACTCTTTGCTCCCTTTGTCAAAGGAAAAGATTCCATTGTCCGCCACAAAAAATGGGGTCCCAAACGCATCCGTAGTAGCTCCACGAAAGCTTATGTCATTACCGTAAACTAACACCGGTGATTTACAGCCGTCCTTCAATACAAAAAGTCCAGTTGGATTAACGAAATATAAATCACTGTTAGTGTCGATTACAAAGTGCTGAATAAGATTATCCTTCGCCTCTGGCACCAAACACTTGGTGTTGTTTTTGTATACGTACAGATTCTGCTTGGCTGTGTCTACGAAGTACAATTTGTCGCTGAAATACATATCGAAGATATCTGTTTTACGGACAAGGGCCGGCTTCTCAGTGTCGTTGGTACAGTAATTGTATTTGTATATTCCGTCGCTCCCTCCGAGGTATACGTCACCGGTCGCCTGATCCACCGCACTCGCGAACCCATTACGAATTCCAGGTATAACAGAGGCCAACCCAGTGTCGAGGTTCAACACCACCGACTGAAAGCTTTGATCCGAAAATTCATCGGCGTTTATACAGAAAAACAATGTATTCTGATTTCTATCTATTGAAAATTTATAAGGTATATTCACGTCAGCTAGTATCAGATTCTTTTTGTGTGGTACACCACATACTAAGACACTTAAATCTTCGGTATTTTTAATCATTATTGTAAAATCAATGTGAAACAAACATACAAGCAGGCAGCAGGTAGCAGGTATGCTGGAAGAGATTTCTTTATAAATAAGCATCACCTTTGTACGGATTTTTCTGTTCCTTTCTTGTTGTTTGTTTATATATATATGTGTGTACATAAATGGTTAAATAAATAAATACAAATAATTTAACAATTACCATCAAACATTTACAATTTTAACTATGATTTTTCAAATGACATGATCTATTATCCGTAATAAACAATGTACCACAGAGTACTTTCGCTTTTGTGTATGACATTGATGTGAGTCGGTTTGTCAGCGGTAGGTAAGCTATTCTATAACTACGGCTCTCAGTCAAGGATCTACAGTCAGTGGATTCATATAGTACATACTAATTCCATGGCGGATCCCTACGGCTGATTCGGTAAAGCCTTGGTAAAGCGAAGAGTTTGAACGTAAGGTACCAAGCCCTGGCTTGGTTCCTACAAACTCCGTGCTACAAGCAAGCCGATCACTGACCATCATTCAAATAATACCAGGAAATACCCCTAAGTAACCCTAACTCTGTAGTATATCTTTTATAAATAAACGATTATTTTTTTGTCCCGGACCTTTGGAAGGCGTTCGAGGGGCCGAAGCCAACTTGCAAAAGGCACCTACCATAATTTGAAATGGAAGAAGGCACGAGCCGACGATCATCCCTATTTGCACTATGCAAGTGCACCTAAGGCCAACCCCCGGTTGGTGCAGGACTATGGAAACAAAACATATTGGGCTATGGGTTTGGGTGGCTATAGTGGCTAGGTAGCCTAAAACTATGGAAGCACTATGTCCCCTGCCTGATCAATGTATGTAATACACGGATAAAAGGGAAGGGGGTGACTGCAAACTAAATAATGGGCCCCCGAAAACGGTCGCTAGCACATAGTGACGTAGCGACAAGGGGGCAACACTTCCTGAGGTGCTTGAGGAGTGGAGAGGTGTTCCACGGCTATCAGAACAATCCCAGATCCCAGAAGATGGTCGAGATCCCTACCGGTACTTACTAGAATACTTCCTTCCTCCAAGCACGTTTGCTCTTGCAAATCTCCACTCAAGCCGGCCAATAAAGGCAAGCCAGAGGTGAGGAAAAAGACTTCTCCCGGGAGATAGGGTCCGTGGGGTCGCTACTGCCCAACAGCTCGCCACATGCTGCCCTGCGGGTTTCTGTATCTCCCTTGGTCTGGAGCCTTACCCTAGATCTGTTCTTGCAAAGTAAACTCTACCGGCACAGACCCAGAGTTCGGAGCGCGCAAGCCCCACCACGTCGTCAACTTGGAGATACGGCGATGGGGTTATTATTATTATTATCGTGGATACATAGAAGCAATATGTAAGTGGTACCCAGATGATTTTTAAAGACGACGGCTTAACAAAGCGACTTTATGTGCTAGTAGGTACTTTACATAAGTACCTACTAGCACATCAAGTCGCTTTGCTGCGGGTACCTCCACATGACGCCCGCTGCGGTAATTAGATAGGATCTTAATCACGTCCGTGCACAACAATAGCTATTATGTACAGTCGAGTTCATTAATATGTTAGCCCTTTCAGGCTTCAAAAATATATGACCGTCAAAAAAAATCATAATATTGTGACAACTATAAGCATCATTAAATTGTGGTCAAGATTTCGATTCATTAATATGTGACTGGTTTTTCTCAGTAACATGTATACAGCCAAAAGCACATTATTATATGAACAACATTAAGATCATATTATCTGAACATTGTAGGATTCACAATTATGTATGATGCACACATGAATACAATAATATCTAAACACAAGTAAATGTAATTCAAATTCAACCTTATTACTTACGTCATAAAGATAATTTTAATAGCAATCTTAAAATTGCATGGTCAAGGAGTTTGCAACATTATTTATCACTGGCTAGATTAACTTCAAATGACGTTATGTTTTTCTAATTACTGGAAGATAGTACTGGAAGCTAGTACTGGAAGATAGCACTGGAAGATAGCACTGGAAGATAGTACTGGAAGATAGCACTGGAAGTTAGTACTGGAAGTTAGTACTGGAAGATAGTACTGGAAGATAGTATTGGGAGCTAGTACTGGAAGGTAGCACTGGAAGGTAGCACTGGAAGATAGAACTGGAAGATAGTGCTGGAAGATAGAACTGGAAGATAGTTCTGGACGATAGTGCTGGAAGATAGCACTGGAATATAGTACTGGAAGTTAGAACTGGAAGATAGTGCTGGAATATAGTACTGGAAGTTAGTACTGGAAGATAGTACTGGAAGATAGTATTGGGAGCTAGTACTGGAAGGTAGCACTGGAAGGTAGCACTGGAAGATAGAACTGGAAGATAGTGCTGGAAGATAGAACTGGAAGATAGTGCTGGAAGATAGTATTGGGAGCTAGTACTGGAAGATAGTACTGGAAGATAGCACTGGAAGATAGCACTGGAAGATAGTAATGGAAGATAGCACTGGAATATAGTACTGGAAGTTAGTACTGGAAGATAGTACTGGAAGATAGTATTGGGAGCTAGTACTGGAAGGTAGCCCTGGAAGATAGAACTGGAAGATAGTGCTGGAAGTACTGTACTAATACAGTAAGTGTATTGTTCTATCTTCCAGTGCTACCTTCCAGTGCTACCTTCCAGTACTACCTCCCAATATTATCTTCCAGTACTAGCTTCCAGTACTTGCTCCCAGTACTAGCTTCCAGTACTATCTTCCAGTACTATCTTCCAGTACTAACTTCCAGCACTATCTTCCAGTTATAACTTCCAGTACTATATTCCAGTGCTATCTTCCAGTACTATCTTCCAGTACTATCTTCCAGTGCTATCTTCCAGTACTAGCTCCCAGTACTAGCTCCCAGTACTTGCTCCCAGTACTAGCTTCCAGTACTAACTTCCAGTACTATATTCCAGCACTATCTTCCAGTTATAACTTCCAGTACTATATTCCAGTGCTATCTTCCAGTACTATCTTCCAGTACTAGCTCCCAGTACTAGCTTCCAGTACTTGCTCCCAGTACTAGCTTCCAGTACTAACTTCCAGTACTATATTCCAGCACTATCGTCCAGCACTATCTTCCAGTTCTATCTTCCAGCACTATCTTCCAGTTCTATCTTCCAGTGCTACCTTCCAGTGCTACCTTCCAGTACTAGCTCCCAATACTATCTTCCAGTACTATCTTCCAGTACTAACTTCCAGTACTATATTCCAGCACTATCTTCCAGTTCTAACTTCTAGTACTATATTCCAGTGCTATCTTCCAGTACTATCTTCCAGTGCTATCTTCCAGTACTAGCTCCCAGTACTAGCTTCCAGTACTATCTTCCAGTAATTAGAAAAACATAACGTCATTTGAAGTTAATCTAGCCAGTGATAAATAATGTTGCAAACTCCTTGACCATGCAATTTTAAGATTGCTATTAAAATTATCTTTATGACGTAAGTAATAAGGTTGAATTTTAATTACATTTCCTTGTGTTTAGATATTATTGTATTCATGTGTGCATACATAATTGTGAATCCTACAATGTTCAGATAATATGATCTTAATGTTGTTCATATAATAATGTGCTTTTGGCTGTATACATGTTACTGAGAAAAACCAGTCACATATTAATGAATCGAAATCTTGACCACAATTTAATGATGCTTATAGTTGTCACAATATTATGATTTTTTTTGACGGTCATATATTTTTGAAGCCTGAAAGGGCTAATATATTAATGAACTCGACTGTACATCGTAAATAACAGTTATGTAAGCTTGTGAGTTATCAATTTATGTGATAATATACACATTATTGTAGCGATAACCAGATTTTAGCATTGATTGTTATCGTTATCAAAGCTTAACCTTTATCTCAAATATACAGAAGTTATTAAATACTGATTTCAGTATTGTTTTTTTTAAATAGTTTCCAGCTACATGTGAACAATGTTACGTGAAGGGTTGCTAGTGGTCTTAGCCACATGTGTCGCTCTTGCGGCGGCCAGGAGGTCTCCTCAAGCTGACAGCACGGAGAAATGGTTGAACAGCATTGACACGCGCTATTCCGATAATGTATTTGAAGATGGGCTGTTGGATGTGGTGAGTTGTAAAATTATTTTACCATACTGTAAGCAAAGTAAAATCGACTCCTAATTACATTTAGTGTATTAATTATTTCAGCCGGATCTGATCAGAAAATATCGTTATCCAGTTGAAGTCCACTCTGTAACGACCGAGGATGGGTACATTTTGGAATTGCACCGAATTCCTCATGGACGAGACGCTAACAATGTTCCAAATCAGAAGAAACCTGTCGTGTTCATAATGCATGGGATGCTCACTTCATCTGCCGATTTCGTCCTTATGGGTCCAGGCTCCGGGTTAGGTAAGAACTTAGAACCTTCCAAAATTATTATGGGTCTCGTAGTTGAGATTTATGAGACTCAGTCAATCTTCGTCAGCTCAAGCACTGTGGGTAATTATAGGCAAAATACTGAAAAGTAAGGTACTTATTGATTTTCCATTTCTAATAGGAAGCCGTACCACACCCATGTGCCCTTGACCTCACATGTACAAACATAATGAAATAAAGAAAGAAAAATAATTTTGTTTGTCACAGAAACACGTGTATACGAAAATATAATTATCTCGATTAGGTAAACAAAACAATTTAACAAATAAATCTACATTTATAGTCACGAGCATAAAAAAACAATAGTCGGCAGCTGCACGTCGCGTCATGACTGTGACAGAAAGGCTTGCACTCAGCATGATGCTGTGCTATGGGGAACCCACAGCACAGCGCTGATTTTCACTTTTCAGTGGTCACAGGTGGACACCTAATATTCCTAAAGCATATACCTACGGAACAGTTAACACTTATCACAATAATTTTTCCAGCATACCTCCTCGCTGAGGAAGGATTCGACGTCTGGATGGGTAACGCGCGCGGTAACTACTACTCTCGCAAGCACGTGACATTGAACCCTGATGCTTTAACGAGCACGGCATTTTGGAGGTTCTCTTGGGATCAAATAGGAAACCTTGACTTACCCGCTGTCATCGATTATGTGTTGGAAGTGTCTGGAGAAGAGCGGCTGCACTATGTGGGTCACTCGCAGGGCACTACGTCTTTCTTCGTGTTGGGGTCGATGCGACCAGATTATAATGACAAGATTATCTCGATGCACGCACTGGCTCCAGTAGCTTATATGGCACACAACCAAAGCCCGCTTCTGAGATTTGTGTCACCTCACTCAAATAGGATTGAAGTAAGTCGATCATCATCATAATCTTCCTGCCCTGGCCCCGAGTTACCTTGGCTCAGCGCAACACGATTTCTTCATCAATTCTCCCCTGTCAGCCGTCACGCTATCATTCACTCTTTCATAATCATTCCTTACACGATCCATCCATCTTTTCTTTGGCCTTCCTCTCCATCTCCACCCATCAAAGCTTGTATCACTCATTTTTGTAAATAACAAAGTACCTACTTAAAAAAAAATAGCAATATTAATATTGAACACAAATGGCGGGATACGACGTTAATTCCAATAACCAATAAGTTTATTTTTTAATTATGGCGCTATGGTAGTGAAACGCCATGACAATGTTCTTTTTTTGAAAAGGAGATGCATAATGAAATTCAGTACAACATTATAACTACCATTTGGATGCTATTTTATGGTTACGTTTTAATGTTGGCAATAAGCTAACTGTTTCAGAAACTTTTATAGAGGATTTATAGCATGGGCGTAGATAAAATATTTTTTAAGTTATAGTATACATATAGTAGGTACGGTTAAGAAATAAAAGTGTGGATTTTTTGTGTATATTTGTTTAGTATATTTATCACAAACCACATAAAATGGTACACTTTGGTGTTAAATGTATCTAAGTACATTTTAAACTTTCAATAACAATGACGTAAGCATTTTACATAAAAACGAGTAGTATGCTTATTTAGGTAATTAAATGTTAACCTTCACCGATGTCAATGATGGCTAAGCTAAACTTAGAAAGTACAAACAAACTAGTATAACGAATATGGGGTCAAAATTAAAATTCACGATGGCAAAAAAAAAAAAAAACTAAGTCATTCAGTCAATAATTCAAGTAAGTCGATCATAGTGCTATAAATAGTGTAGAATTGTTTGTTTTTTTTATCATCATTATCATTTCAGCCGAAAGAAGTCCACTGCTGGACATAGGCCTCGCCCAAAAAAGGGTGAGGGGGGTTCCATAATCACCATGCTTGGCAGGCGGGTTGTGGATCGCAGTATGGTGTTAAAACGCATAGAGAACGCTCCTGCACATTCTCTAGTAAGTCCCATAGTCGCCATTTACGACACTCACGGGAAGTAATGGGATGGTGCTATTCTTTACGTCCACCACACCACACGGAACTCCAGCTATTGTATGTTTTTTTCTATACTTGTTTTATTAATTTTTCAGAGCATTGCTTCTTTAATCGGCATCGGCGAGTTTTTGCCTAGCAATGAGTTCACCGCATCGCTTGGGCAGCAGTACTGCCGCGATGGAGCAGCATTACAACCTATTTGCAGTACATTTATGTTTTTAATGGGTGGATGGAACGAACAACAACATAACGCGGTATGTTTTGATTGATTAGAGGAACTAATTAAAGTTGAATTGGTATGATTGATATTATTCGTAAAGTATATTATCAATACGTGAGTGAGTAATAATGAGTGGAAATGCTGGGAGGGAATGCCCTAGAAGGACATATAGTGACCTAATTAGTGATGATCTTCAGAAAGGTCGGTTGCGTAGTACTCGCAACCGGACCAAGTAAAGCAAAAGGAGTATGTAAGGGGCCGGGGGTAACCCCCATGGGATGAAGGCGTGAGTTTATGTATGTACGTATTAATAATACATTGTGTTTTCAGACCATGTTGCCAGTTATTATGGGACATGCACCGGCCGGTATAGCAGTAAGGCAACTCGCACACTATGGTCAAGGAATAGACGCCGGACACTTCCGTCGCTACGACCAGGGCTCTCGACTAGCTAACTATAGAGAATATGGATCCTTCACTCCTCCGCATTATGACTTATCTAAAATTACTGCTCCCGTATTTCTTCATTACTCAGACAGCGACCCATTGGCACATGTAAACGATGTTGATAGACTGCACAGAGAACTTGCTAGGTCTATAAAGTACAAGGTTCCGATGAGCACCTTCAGCCACATTGATTTCATATATGGCATCAACGCGAAACAGTTAGTCTATGACTCAGTGATCAATATAATTAAAGATTTAGACGACACCGTATTCGATAACAACGTAACGTTGATTGATTAATAAACAAATTGTACTCAAATGTGTTTTTATTGAATGACCAAATACAAAATCGAGCAAACAAAAATGTATTGACATTATTTTTCATTCATCTTTAGGATATCACTTATCGTCGATTGTAGTGACCTGTATCATCTCCACTGTCTCCACATAACTTTGTGTTTGGTAGGTTTTTTTTTGTGTTACTGTTTGATTCGCTTATTATGGTGTTACGAGTAGGTACTTTCGGCTTACGATTGTGTTTTTACAAATTTTCTCATTTTCGACAGTATCTGCGATTTGATTACGGATACTGTCTTATGTGTTTGGTAAGTTGAAAGGCACATGAATGGAGGTGGATCACTGTCTCTGTCGTGAAGCACTTTTAGAGAGAGGGGGGGGGGCAACCGTGGTGGCCGATCCTGGAAGGCACCGAGGCATACAGGGCGCTGCGCGCGCCATCTGAACTTAAGGGTCAGATAATCGCCGTTGACCTTGGCCATACAAATGCACGTCGCCAACCATTAACTTTTATAGGGAATATTTCTTTTTAGTAACGAAAATGTAAATATTTGAAAAAAAAAACAGATAGAATTATAGAAAATGAAACAGTCTATTCATACAAAAAAAAAGCATGAAAATATCTTAAGTAGTTTGAAAGTAATATCGTTTTTTATGCTTTGGGTAGACATTACTTCCTGAATTTATTTCATAAAGTATTTTACTACAATACTTAAATATTCACATATGTATAGAATTGATGTACATGCGTTCTAGTTTAACATATATTTTATGCTTAACTTACTTGCATTATATGAAGGCGAAATAACAGATTTAAAAGTCACTAAAATCATATATAGATCTGCGCCATAACCACTTCATTTGAATACCTATCTCTATCGATCTAAAGAAAAACTAAATTCAGCGTATTAACTTTTATGAACTTATCTCGTAGGAGTGAGTATGAGTATTCAGCATTTATCTACCACGACCTGACATTTTGAAACAAAAAATAATAATATTGAAATCGGTCAAGCCGTTTCGGAGTTTTAGCGAGACTAACGAACAGCAATTCATTTTTATATATTGTATAGATAATGAATACCTACATGTTTGTAGTTCTATTGAACTACCCTGCACCCTGCCTAACATGTAGTATAAATATGGTACAAAATTGAAAATAATAAAATGTATGGGCGCCAAATGCATGACTCGCCCGGGCGCCTAGATGGTTAAGGCCGGCCCATTTTTTTTTTTTTTTGGGTGGGAAATCATCAAATAACTTCTCCCGCTCTGGGCGGAGCGAGAGGAAGTGTCAGACTTTTACTGACTAAAACCCACCGTGTTCCTTCAAATGCCTGTGTGCCAGGGCCACGATATCCCTTTCGGACAGACTCGTAACCCTGGCAGGCCCTTTCGGACCCCGTCAATTGGTGCTGACGTCTCTTTGAGGCGCGCGTGGAACACAACGCGCCGTCGACCCGGGCCTGGTCCTTATCGGACGGCGAGCTACCCATCGCTCACCGTCCGCAAGCCCGCGCCTACGGTGGCCGGGAATCGGCCTGCGATTGCCGATGCCCAGGGCGTCTCCTGCGGCGACTAGGCCCTGAGTTCCGCTTATTTGCAGTGTAGCCACGCTACGGAAAGTTTGTTTACCTAACCCCTACTATGGTGCATGGAGCGCTACGCAACGCTACGCCGTAACTTTATGTGAACTTGAGTATGCAAAGTTCCACATTTTTATTAGGGATGTGAGAATAAGCGATTATTGAAAAAAACGATTATTTCTTCTATAAAAATCGATTTTTCCTATTGATTTTAATATTACAAAAATATCGATTAATTAAAAATCGTTTCTTTTGTTCACTGTCGATTTATTTTTTGACTACAATCGGCAAATACTGATTAATTTCTTACTTTTTCGACGACTTTTGGTAATTATCAATAATGATAGATTCATAATTTTCATGACACTTACCGTACCATAACATGCAGAATAAAGAAAAGCAGGCAGGTCTTGCAAATAAAAGAAAAACAAAAACAGTTTTTCTATAAAAAATCTATTGAGATTTTTCCCAAATCATGAAAAGAGAAAAATCTACTTTTTATCATCGATTTTTTCCCCTAAATGTCATATCCGTAATTTATCATTTTAATCAACTCAGCCTATAGCAGTCCACTGCTGGACATAGGCCTCTCCCAGGCTGCGCCACAACACCCTGTCCTCCGCCTTCCGCATCCAGTCTGTCCCAGCCACTTTTTTAAGGTAGTCAGTCCATCTAGCTGCATGGGGGGCGTCCCACACTACGCTTGCCGATACGCGATAATTTATAATTTACGTCAACTTATACACGAGATCTTAAGATGGTTATAATTATTTCACAAACATAATAGATAAAGTTAAGTGTCGATTAGCTACGAGATAACCCGACAAGTTTGAATTGTTGTACAAATAGATATTATGTACAGAGGGAAATTAATTGTTCATAAAATTGACACACTTCGTAAATTTGTTACGTTATAGCCATTTCGTACAACTGAGAATGACATTTGTGATTTAAATATACAGACAATTTTAGATTTGAGAGAAAATTAATTTCACTCCTCCTTATTACAAAACAACATTTATATTTTCATATGGCTTAAACCATGGAGCCAGTTTTTGTAATAAGAACGTAACAGTGATTGACATACCGTTCTTTATACAAAACTGAAAACTTAGTGCGATACTAAGTTGTCAGTTTTGTGTTTAGGAACCGACACTCAGCTGAATGCCACGCGTGCCAGACGACTGTACAGTAGAGCGGTTGGTATCGCAGTACGGTATTTCGGCGTCCCTGATGCGGCGAGTGCGCGATAGTCCCAACAGTCTTTTGGCTACTGTGGCCAGCAGGATGGACAGCCCCATAATGTGGCATTGGATGACGACTCACAGAGCGTCATTCCAGTGCCATAAATAATTTTATTTATATTTGTGTTTATTTTATTTAACGTGCATGTTATTTTATTTGATGTGTTTTGTGTTTTTATATTGTAATGTTTTGTAATTTATGGACTATGTGTCTGAAAATAAAGTTTCTATTCTATTCTATTCTATTATTCATTTGTCGATGACGTACGCGACCGACCGTACGCGATGGACATCAGCGTAGGAGGAATTCAGGCCTAAGGTAGGATACTTATCGGAGTTCATACAAATACTGGTCGCAACCTCGCTAATGCTCCGATCCTAGACGTGGTACAGGAAGTGGTTCAGCTAAATAGAGCGAAGACTTTTAGAAGACAGCTAGGTAGGAGGACAGAGAAAGCGGACGACCAAGAAAGAGTTCGTGTGACTTTCCGTGACCAAATTTCGATTGAGACTATATTGATTTCGTCTTCAATCGACAGCACCTTTTATAGGCACAATATTGAACACGAATTCCATAAAGGCAACGAAATAAAAATAAAAAAACATAATTTGTTTGCTGGAAAGTGTATTTATTAAACATACCTTACGTATTTGGATAAATATTCGATGATTAAGCGTTATCTGCGAATCCTTCTATTCCTGCGAATGCATTAGCATCCATAGCCTTAATGAGATTGATAACTCGGTCGTAGATTAATTGCTTTGCATTAATACCATAAATGAAATCAAGATGAGAAAAGCTGCTCATAGGTACTCGGAATTTACCCATCGGCCTACCTAGTTCGCTGAACAATCTATCAACATCGTTGACATGTGCCAATGGATCGTTATCTGAGTAATGAAGGAACACTGGAGTGGTAACTTTAGACAAATCGTAACGCGGAGGACTGAAGGATCCATATGTTCTATAATTGGATAGTCGAGAGCCCTGGTCGTAGCGACGGAATCCTCTGTCATTGATTCCTTGACCGTAGTGTACAAACTGCCTTACTGAAGCACCAGCCGGAGTGTGACCGAAGATAGCGGTCATCATCGTCTGCAAATAAAAAATATATTTGATACCTCTTACAAAGTATTACGTCGTTCAATAGGTCAATCTGCCTAGATTTTTCCCAACTCTGTTCGGGTTGGCTTCCAGTCTAACCAGATGCAGTTGAATACCAGTATTTTATACGTATTATACGTCTTTCAATTGTGCCGTGGGGTGCCGGACGTAAAGAATAGCATCATCCTATTTCTTCTCGTAGGTGTCGTAAGAGGCGACTAAGGGACTTACTAGATGGGCAGTAGCGTTCTCTATGCATTTTAACACCAAAATGCGATCGCCAACCCGCCTGCCACGCGTGGGGATTATGGCAACCGCTTGGGTGAGGCCTATGTCTAGCAGTGGATGTCATATGGCTGCAATGATGATGATGATGATGACGTCGTTCAATAAATCCTGATAAAACAAACTTAAAACAAAGTTTTTTTTATAAATAAAATTATTTTGTATTCATCAACGTAGTCTCCTCTACTGAGATACAGTCCCTCAAACCTATATTATCTGTGCTCAAACGCTGCTTTTCTAACTTTGCTATTCCATGTGTGTATAACGATTTATTTTTGGCTTCAAAATAAGCCTCCGTTGCTGCGATTACTTCACCATTCGAGTGAAATTTCTTGCCCTGGAGCATTTTTTTTAGGTATCCAAACAGCCAGTAATCACTAGGGGCAGTCCTGGAGAATAAGGTGGATGCAGAAGTAATTGGAAGCCCAATTCCTTTAGTTTGGCCATCGTTATCATGGACTTGTAACCCGGCGGATTTTACTGGTGAATGATCCCTTTTTTTACTTCATTTGAGGGAGTTTTCCGCGATTTCGTACTTTAATCGCTCCGAAAGTCCCATGTAATATTCGCTATTTATATTTTTCCCCTTATCAAGGTAGTCAATGACGAGTATTCCATGCGCATCCCAAAATATAGAGCCATAACCTTGCCGGCAGATTGTTGTCTTAGGCCGCTTCAGGCGGCTTTCACCAGCCGCTCTCCACTCTGCTGACTGCCGATTGGATTCCGGAGTGAAATGGTGAATCCATGTTTCATCTATTTTCACCTACCCGTAAGACGACCCACTGACCAAAAATCCTTTTTATTTCTATTAAATAGTGCCAAACACGATCTGAATCCAATGATTTAGAGCGCTGCGCTGTGTCAATGATACGTTGTTGCTTGTGAGCAATTGTTAACAAACGCGGCACCCATTTGGAAAAGCTTTTTCATGGTAAAATTTTGATGTTAAATAGTGAAAACACTACCAGTTAAAATCTTCACTATCTCAGCTATATATCTCGCCCACTTCCACACCATCAAGTTCCGATCTTCCTTCACGATTTTCAGGACTGGTTGATGTTTTGTTGAGTCAGTGCTTTATTTGGGCATTTGTGTTCATACGACCGCGTTTGAAATCGGCATACCACCATTGAGTTATAAATGAACTGCGCACCATACCACCGACAAATGGTCGGTTTAGACGGAACAGATTCCGGATAACATTTATAAGCCACTGCTGTGCTTGATTGAACGGTGTTTTTCCAAATAAAAAACAATGTTTTATCAAAACACGAAACTCGCTTTTTCCATTGCTTTCGGAATTACAAAACTAGCATCAATGTCTGTAACTCAATATTTTATTGTTCGATTTTCAAAAAAGGTTGACACATATCATTTGACGGCTACTACTTTCCAACAATAAAAAGTGTTTTTAATATATGCGCCATTTCTAAGTTAGTCTCAGGACTTACTGAACGTATTAGATTAGCTTTACATTATACATGTGCTTGTTGTTATTATAAACTTACCGTGTTATGTTGGTCTTCGTTCCATCCACCAACCAAAAACAAAATATTACTGCATATTGGTTGGAATACCACTTCATCACGGCACAAAGCCTGGCCAGCCCATGTGTACACCAAACTGTTAGGCATGAACTCACCGATCCCGATCAAAGAAGCAATACTCTAGAATTAGAAAAAAAAAACAAAATAAAAGCAGACCGTTAGTAAAGTAAGTAGTAGTTTTATAACAATGTTTAGGTATGCGTGTGGTCTACTTACTTCAATGTTATTAGCATAAGACGCCAAAACCCTCAAAAGAAGATTTCTGTTGTTGGCCATATAAGCGACTGGTGCCATTGCGTGCATTGAAATAATCTTTGCGTTATACTCTGGTCGCATCGATCCCAACACGAAGAAAGACGTAGTGCCCTGCGAGTGACCCACATAGTGCAGCCTCTCTTCTCCAGACACCTCCAACGCATAATCGATCATGGTGGGCAAGTCTATGTTTCCTATTTCATCCCAAGAGAACCTCCAGTACGCCGTGCTCAGTAAAGCGTCAGGGTTCAAACTGATATGCCTTCGAGAGTAGTAGTTTCCGCGCGCGTTACCCATCCAGACGTCGAATCCTTCCTCAGCGAGGATGTACGCTGAAAAAATTATATTAAGTAGTTGTATTCTATACCGATAAATGATTTACTAACTGATATGTCGTAGGTAGTAAAATACTCAATAGCCATTAGACAACTTCATGAATTCGGTAGGACTACGGTAAGGGTCCCTACTTACCTAAACCAGATCCTGGCCCCATAATGACTAAATCGGCAGATGAAGAAAGTAGACCATGCATCAAGAACACCACGGGTTTCCTCTGATTTGGTACATTGTTGGTATCTCGTCCATGAGGGATACGGTGCATTTGCAATATGTAGCCATCCTCAGTCGTCATATTGTGAACTTCAACTGGATAACGATATTTTCTAATCAGATCAGGCTGAAATAATAAGCGGGAACTTAAATTGATTATTGTCTAGCTATTAGTATTCATATAAGCTATCAGCGTTACTTAAAACGACAAAGATAATATATTAATTGTAGGTATGTAATTGTTTTAAGTAAGCGTCCTTTAGTACGATAAGATGCATGATTGTTATTGAAACATGTTATGGTCTACACTGCGACTGTGGTAGAAAAGACTTTATACTGTAGACTCTAGAATATACAGTCTTTTCTACCACAGTCGCATAGACTGGAATATCTCCATCCGTATCGTGCCTGTGGCCCTGTAGTTTAAGTACAGGACAGATCAAGTTGCCTTGTGTAAAATATAATATTAAGTGCATAGTCATCCCCCACAGATCATAGATTTTTCTGATCTTTGGTCACCCTCATCACTGCCTTGGGTTTTATGGTTGGACACCTGTTTCAAAAGTTACTTTAGCCTTTTTGGTCTAACTTCGGACGTCGAACTCTAGCGAGTTCGGACAGACGTAGAATTTGTGATTTTGTGGTTGTGGCAGATGGCGGAATTTAAGTCAAAATGGCTTATCAAAATGATTAGTCGGATTTTATCTGCGTAGAATAAACTGGTTTTTTTAGGAAAACGTATACTTTTCCGATGTTTGTGAATATGTGAGCACCATGTACCACCGCGAACGTTCCCGGTCGACCACTTTTCGCCCTTAAGCCCATAGTAATAAGGTTGAAAAGTGGTCGACCGGGAACTTTTGCGATGGTACCCATTGCGTAATTAAATAATGTGTCATTGCTTCATTTTTAATTCTTTTTACCTATTGTGGTGTAGTAATTTCATTCTAGGTCTTCACTTATAATTATATAATTACTATACCTATACAAAATA
Source organism: Tiliacea aurago (assembly GCA_948098905.1). Classification (NCBI taxonomy): domain Eukaryota; kingdom Metazoa; phylum Arthropoda; class Insecta; order Lepidoptera; family Noctuidae; genus Tiliacea; species Tiliacea aurago. Next base: position 12,939,214 of record OX402590.1, read on the forward strand.
TTGAAAAATATTTTAAAAGAGTACCGGTGGAGTTTCTTGCCCATTCTCCTCCATACGAAACTACCTTTTGAAAGGGGGCAACAAGAATAAAAATATTTTTTTTGTGAATTTTGACGTTCAAAAAAGCCTTTTATGTGACTATTTAAAAAAATATATTTTACTTTCACTTTGACTTTGTATAGGATCCCAAGTAAGATCGACCTTCACCCATCTGTTTACCGGATGAAAATATATTTTTATCGAATACAATATGTTTACAAATATACTGCAAATATGTTGCCTAATTAAATATTTTCATGGATAAAATTAATTCAAAATACTGTACTTAAGTCTTTTTTTATACTCTTTCCACCACACTCTATATATTTCGTTGACTTATTTACCAAATGAATTAGATTCAACTGAAAGTAGCATACAGAACATGTACCTAACAGTTAGATTGCCCACCTTTTCCAAGTCCTTTTTTTTTTGTTCCCTGATGGGTGAAGGTCGATCTCACTTCGGATCTTAGACTCATAATGTTAAACTATAACTCACCACATCTAATCTCGCATCTTCGAATACGTCATCTGAATGGCGTGCGTCAACGTTCTTCAGCAATTCCTGAATGTCGTCGGCTAGAGGAGAGCTTCTGGCTGCTGCCAGAGTAACACATGTGGCTATGACCACTAACAACCCTCCGCGTAACATTGTTAATGTGGAGCTGATGACTTCTCATTGTGAATAATATTAGGTTCCGTGTTTTATAACTTTTGAAGAAATAAGATAAAGAATTAAGCTTTGATAAAATTAGCAATCAAAGCTGAAATCTGGCAAGTAGTTATAATAATAAACCAATTATCACGTTGATAAACACTTATGTACCTACGAAACCTCTATTAAGTAAATAATATATATTGTGCTGTTCTTGCGTCAATTACTATCTTATCGGAGATTCACAACAGTGGAGCCCGTGCTTCCGTACCCGCAGTCTGCAGATTTACACATTCATTTGTTCTTCTTCAGTCGTATCGGTACAAAGTATTGTATTTATAAATGCTATTCCCGTTGTCAAATTATAAGCTCATTGACATAAAAGTAGAAGGACGGACTGCCCCATTCATGCAGTCACTCAGCCGAACGCAGGCATGTAGGTTACCGGAGTGTTTCAGCACCTCCATGGTTACGGCGTGGATACGGCAGGAGGAGGCGCGGTGACGTTAAGTGTCAGCTCGTTGATGGCTAGCGAAATGCAAACACGGGGTCAACAGGTGTTCTGCACATCGTTCCCTGATACCTTGACGACCACCCTACGAAAGCGAGGTGGATGCGAGTTGATCACGAACTGCACGCGATTCACTAGCTTGTCCCGAGGCGGGATGATGGCGTTACAATGCTGAGTGTGCGTATGGAATTTCACAGAAAGAATGATGGGTCCAGTTGAGGCGATGCCGATCCAGTGACGAGCTGATAATATATTATAGTGCACAATTGTTTGCGCACACAGGTGCGACGAAACAGTAATCCGAAATCTGACAATAGAACCGAGGACCCCAAGCTCAGCACTCGCGATTGCGATCACGAGACCTACGGAGCAGAGCTGACATAGAGAAACCTGAATTTAGTTTGTTCAGAATAAAGAACTGAATCGATTTCAATAATTTTTACATCATGTCATATTTTGTCCCAAAAATATTTAAGTGTGATGGAAAATGTTATCACCATTTAATTACTTACTATACAATCGCCGTACGGTTAGGTATCTACTGCCAAAATATTATCAATGAGCACAAGACGTCATGGAGGCGCGAGCGCTGTTAGCATGTTTTTGTACGGACAACCTGGGGCCCAAGTCTGCTATTTTTATCAATTCAGTCATTCCAACACGATCCCATTGTCATGCCATGTCATTTTGCTAAAAGTTCGTAATCTGCTAAATTCATAACGGTCGATCATTCGTCGGTCAATGTTCTCGTAATAGAATTGTGTTATTGTATTGGCATTGTCGTATTGCCATTATTATAAAACCCATTAGTAGAAATGTCATTAATTTGTCATTATGTACGAGATTACCAATAAATGCAATTTCTTTCAATGTAGTGTCAGTGGCCGACCATTGGAAAGTCATAATGACAAACATGTCAAAATCAACAATTATGAAATCAATGATCGACCATTCTGACACTATTGTAATAGCAGACTTGAGGCCCTGGTAACATAACAACCTTATGACTTTGTGATATTTCATGATGTAGTTTTGAAATTTTGCACTTAAGTAGATTCTTTTCATAACAATACTAGATATGTGTTTCGGGTTTCGCATATACTAAAACTAATATTGTATATAGTCCTCCTTATCGATTTCGATAACGGCGACCCTTCAAATCAATTCCTTGCGTGTGTCCCTATATGACTCGCTGGACCGAATTTAGTTTGGAACACCCGGTCGCAACTAGACTAATAAAGCTGGCCTGCAGTGTTGTATATATACTTCGTATAATGTATGCGACGACGCATACATACCTACTTATCACTTAAGGCTTCTACAAACCGGCGCGACTCGCGACGCGACACAAAGGCACCGCACGTCGCGTCATCGCATACATTATACGAAGTATATATAGGTACAACACTGCAGGCCAGCTTTATTAGTCTAGTTGCGACCGAAATTGCATTTATTGGTAATCTCGTACATAATGACAAATGAATGACATTTTGTCTGTAGAAGCCTTTATTGTCAGAACGTAAGAAAAACCTATTTGTCACTAACTACTCGCCTATAATGCCTTCTAAATATGAAGATAGGCCTTGTAGAGGGGCATTCGTTATAATAATATTAAACCATTTATTTCAGGCGACATAGGCCCACAGACCTTATCCTAAACATACATATATTTGAATATTATATTAACAAAATACATATTTTAAAATAAAAACTGTATTAAATAAATAAGACTTTGTTAGTAGCACTTCACTTTGCACCAGCTTGACTTTGTGCTGTCCTGTGGTCCTTATCCGCGGAAGCGATGGAACACCACGTTCTGCGGCCAATAGTCATCTTCCATGATGAGGCAGAGATAACAATTAGGTACAGGCACCACGAACGCCTTGAAGTTGACGTTGCGACGCGACTCCAGTAATTACACCCGCGGCGTGTAGAACGTCTACCACGGCGTGTACCACGCAATTGCTTTTACATATTATGTACAAAGGCGTCGGAACGCAGTGCAAGGGAGACTGCGTATTATAGTATGCCGTATCATGAAGGCGTAGCCTCATCCCAACTTGACGCGTACTACGCTACGCTGGGCTACGGCCGCTGCGGACTACGGCGCGGCGTAGGCATTCGGGCAATTATTTTCTCAAATTAAGTTACCAGTTAACTTAATTTAAACATTCATGTGCTCTTCTAAGAAAATGCAATATTATTTTTATCATTTTGATATCGCATAACCTTCCACGAAAATGTCGCAATCGAGAACCGTCCCGGAATTTGTTTTATGAGAGCTGCGGGCCGAGCACGGGCTGCCCAAGACGTTTGTAACAAGACATGATAAATTATGTCATGTCAATTTGTACTAGCATTTTATGACAAAACAGTTTTATCGCTCAATCTGTGATAAAATGTGTGACTCAAGTCATGTCTCAGTAGGCCGTGTTCGCCCCGCTGCATGATGTTGAGTCAATACCATATGTAGATAAAAACTTTTAGACCTACAAGCATATAGCTTTCTAGTACTAAGGAGTCTCTGAGCTAAGCCGGGGACAGACAAACAGACGGACATGGCGAAACTATAAGGGTTACTTGTCTCCTACGGAACCTTAGTAAAAACAAGAGCTGTGATGCAGCAACAAGAAAAAATATTGTGAATTTTCATTTCAAACGAAAATGGGCTCACAGAAAAATCTTTTTACAAAAAAATTATAACCGACTACCAAAAATAACACTATAAAGTGAAAAATAACTTTAATTTCGGAAGTCGGTGTCTTTGGATCTGTATTTGAGTTTTTTGCCACCGACTTCCGAAATTAAAGTTATTTTTCACTTTATAGTGTTATTTTTGGTAGTCGGTTATATTTTTTTTGTAAAAAGATTTTTATTTTTGACTTTTTAGTGGGTCAGTTTTGAATTTATATAAGTTACAATAGCCTAATGTTAACTGCTCATCACCTTTTACAAAAAATTGCTTTTCCCGACGCTGGGACGTTGATTGTTGAGGAGTTCTCCTGGTAAGAACCAGGAGAACAGCCACTCACCATATGCATAGTAACGAGCATAAATTGCTTAATCGCAACCCGTTAACTAGGTATTAATTATTATATTGTTCCGGTGGCTATCTGTGGTCTCCATCATCAGTTCCACTTTACCAAATGGTGCTTTCGGAGAGCAAATGCACGAGTTACTATCCCTCGATTTCCGTGGGATCCCCTCATCAGATTCTGATTTGGTGGCAATGGGACCACCTCGGGAGTATACCCTTATAATATATAAACAAAAATAGAATTTTCAAAATCGGTTCTTAATTGACGGAGTAATCGCGTAACAAACATACAAAAAAAAAAAAATAAAAAAAAAAACATACAGCCGAATTAAGAACCTCCTTTTTGGAAGTCGGTTAAAAAATAGCCGCTCACTTAGAGTGTTCACGCGCTCACGTAAAGATGGTATTTACATATAAAGCTGGACTTAAATGGATCTGAACTATAAATCATCATTATGACCGCGTGCTGGATAGGTTGACAATTTTAGCAATATTAAGAAAGCGAGATATTAGCATCCTTAGTATCTGCTTATTAAAGATACTAACCCAAAAGGTTTACTCAACAATCTATGCACTTCTTTTAAACTATCTCTAGAAATACAACAACATCGCTATGAAGAAGTTGGTCCTACCGCAGCCACTGGCAGTAAAACACTTTTCAACCTTATTACTAAGAGCATAAGGGTGAAAAGTGGTCGACACCCAATGTTCGCGGTTGTACATACAAGTTCAGTTACGCACATAAACAAGCGCAAAGTTGGATTGAATTGGCTGTAATAAAAAGTTTGTGATGTCATACAACTTGCCCCCGTTTGTTATAACTTCCGCTTCGGACGAGTACACAATCATCTTGAATGCGGTATGGAGTAGAGCGAAGTATGTATTATCACATCAATGTTGTGCTTCTCTTCTTATATGGCAATTACTAGCGTGTACTTATGGATTTTATATTTTTACACATTTTTGAAAAAAAATCCTCTTTTAGGTGTAGGTACCCGGCGCTGTATACAGTCCGATTAAACTTTATGGCGGTTCGGAATATGAGGCGAGTGGCTGCGCAGTAACAAATTCACGTGTCAGCGGGGGTGAGGGGTGCGGTACTGCGCAGCCAGTAGCGCACTTCAGAGCCGCCATCAAGTTTGAATCGAGCTGTGCCTGATACGTGTTAATAATAACTGTAACCCTTTAGTATAATGGTTTATTGGCACTGGCAATGTGTTTAATACAATCGTACAAATTATTTGAATAAATATTTGGTAAGAACCCAGTTTTGATTTGAGTTTGTGTTGTTATGTTTATAACACTAACTATATAATTTATTAAAATAAATCAAATACTAGATCATATCATCATTTATGTGGGCGTCCAAGCAAAAAGGGCAGTTCTCAGCATTTGGTTTCGAGTTTCCGTTTACAGTTTTTTCACGAGTTTAATTGATTAATTATTAATTAATGCACAAGTTCATATAGTAAATGATTTTATATGATGTTTCTAAGTAGGTACCATAAATTTTAAGAGAAAGTTTAGTAAAAAGGTACCGAAAATGCTTTTTCTCATACCAAGCTTTTTCAGTTTCAATTTCAAATGTCTGATAAAAAAAAACTGTGCCAGTTTTTGAATATTTTTTAAACCTTATTATCAATTGACTATTTCTAGATACCCAAACCCCACTACTGGACCCTTTTTGCTTCGACGCCCACACATAAGTACTTATACTTATATCCTTTCACTGTTCTCGTATCATTCTTGCCGTAAAAGTTTTTTAGGGCTAGGGCTGGCATCATTCTTTTCAATAACGCACAAGGCGCCGCCGCCGCCCGGTCCTACGCAAACTAGTTAGTAGTCGATTAGCGTTTGTTGTGTTTGACGAATTCGATCGCGTCTAAGGCATATGTTCCACCGCCGCCCGCGCCCACGAGGAAACGACTAACTATCAACGGTTTCCTTGCTCAAGTTTCGTACAAAAGATTGTACATCCTATGTAAGTTCAAGGTTCAAGAGATACATCTATATATATAAAAGAGAAGTCCACTCACTGACCACTCATCACGAAATCTCGGAAACTACTGGGCCGTGAGGTCTAAAATTTGGCACAAGCACTCTCTATGGGGTGCAGACGCGCACTAAGAAAGGATTTTTATAAATTCGCACCTTAAGCGGTTGAAAAGGGGTGTCAGAGTTTGTATGAAACTCCTATGTTTTTAAAGTTAGAGACATGAATGTTGGCCTGATTGTTCCTTTCGACTTCTAGATGCTCACTAAGAAAGGATTTTACCAAATTCGGCGCTTAAGGGTGAAAATAAGGGTTTTTAATGTTTGTATGAAAAATGTACCAAATGCAGATCCAAATTGAATCTTACGGCAACGAGTTATTGCATACTTTACATTGAAATTAGAATTCGGAGGCCGATAAAGATCTAAATTGAATTTTACGACAACGCGTTAATGCATATTTTACATTGAAATAAGAATTTTTGGAAGTTTCTTGAGGTTTATATTTAGTTTTTTTTTCTAGGTGGCCAGTATGTTTCAGTGAAGGCAGCTGCCCAGAGTCTGTTCCACCTATTAGACTGAACGGTGTCAAGTTAAAAAGAGTTCAACAGTTTAAATACCTCGGGCATATCGTGACCTCTGACCTGAGAGACGATGCGGACATCGATAGGGAGCGGAGGGCGTTGTCTGTGAGGGCCAATATGATCGCCCGCAGGTTTGTTCGTTGCTCGGGGGCCGTCAAAATAACTCTTTTTAGAGCGTTTTGTACGTCCCTGTACACAGCAAGCCTGTGGGGGTCATATACCCAGAAGCAGTACAACGCCCTCCGTGTTCAGTATAACAATGCGTTCAGGGTGTTGTTGGGGCTGCCCCGGCACTGCAGCGCGTCGGGGATGTTCGCCGACGCCCGTGTCGACTGTTTCTACACGACGCACACTGGTCCCAAATGATAAAAAAGGGGACATTAAGAAATTTTTGACAAAAGGTCAACCGATTCAGCTTATTTTTTTTTTGTAGACAGCTGATGCAATTACAAATCACTTTTGTACATTGAGTTTTTGCCAAAAAAGCCGTATTTTCAGAGAAAAAAAATATTCAAATATTTTTTGTATGAAAGAAATCCTAATTTTGTCTTTATCTTCCAAGATTCAAACGTATTCAAAATAAAACTTAAAGCAGCTTGTAGAAATGCTAATTGCTCACTACTTTTTCATAGACACTCTTCTGCGATTTTGTGCTCCTTTTGAGTTACAGGCACTTTAAATATTTTTTGTATGAAAAAATCCTAATTTTCTCTTTATCTTCCAAGATTCAAACGTATTCAAAATAAAACTTAGCGCAGCTTGTAGAAGGGCTAATTGCTCACCACTTTGTCATAGACACTCTTCTGCGATTTTGTGCTCCTTTTGAGTTACATGCACTTTGAATATTTTATGTATGAAAAAATCCTAATTTTGTCTTTATCTTCCAAGATTCAAACGTATTCAAAATAAAACTTAAAGCAGCTTGTAGAGATGCTAATTGCTCACTACTTTGTCATAGACACTCTTTTGCGATTTTGTGCTCCTTTTGAGTTACATGCACTTTAAATATTTTTTGTATGAAAAAATCCTAATTTTGTCTTTATCTTCCAAGATTCAAACGTATTCAAAATAAAACTTAGCGCAGCTTGTAGAGGGGTTAATTGTTCATCACTTTGCCATAGACACTCAATTGCGATTTTGTGCTCCTTTTCAGTTACAGGCACTTTAAATTTTTCGTTGTCGGATGAGCTTTACTAGTTTTTTGTAGACAGCTGATACAATTACAAGTAACTTTTAAAGATGTATTTTTTGTTAAATAAGCCGTATTTTCAGAGTTAAAAAATTAATTCAGGCGGATTAGAAATAATCTTGTTAAAGATAGACTAAGATGTAATAACATTTTCTTCATTAATAAGTAACTCTTATAAATGTCTTTCTATTAAAAAAAGTCTTATTTTAAATATATCAAATAAACAACTTGGATATCTCAAAACGTGTACAGACATGTTCAGGTACAGGTAATTTATTGTGTGACTCATATTCAGATTATAAGCATTTTTTGGTAATGAGTCATTGCTTAATTAGCCGATTACTTACAATTTGGGCTATATTTGGTCATCTAACGCTAGTGAATGCGTCGGAAACGCTGAATGATAAAAAGGTATAAATTGCAATTAAAACTTTTCCTTCGTACTTTAACGGGCTTAGGACCGTCAAAATACAAACCTATATAATAATATAGGTATTGTATTAAGGCGTACTTAAAAAATTTGAACTACCTGTAACCCTAACGCTTAATTTATCTTTACATGCATGTTTTGTTTATTTATTTATTTTATACTTTATCACTTAATATGTATTTGATTTAGGGCAGGGATCTTGGCGTGCTTATCTGTTTTGGTCACTTTCTTCAATAATAAACGGCACTTGCACTATTAACAGTCTTTTAATTATAGTTCCACAACAAAACACACGCTTTTACAATTATTTTCACAGGTTAATTCACAGAGCAATGTTCGTGCGATCAAGATTCAATGTCAAGTCATTGTCACAATAAAATATCAGGGTATAATAAAAATAAACAATATTGTTCTACCCTACTTTGTCCTAATAAGTCATATGAAATGTAAAATACAACTTTTTATTTGACTACCCCAACAGTGGGTAGTCTTTGTTTACAAATGTAATACTTTGCTAGGGCTTGTTACGCAACGGTGTAACATAAGGATCGCTGATATTACGATTCGGTATAAAACACGGACTGTGGACATCGTGACACCAATATTGCGCATCGCAACGATTTACACGTGCTGCCTACGCAGCATTTCGTAACCGTGGGACCGGACATCGACAACGCCTTCCACGATTCCACGTTTTTCACGCATTCTTGGTACATACATCGACCAATTGTCACCTGCATAATTTTAAAGTTATAAATTGTAATTTCTTGATTTTAATAAATTAGTCTAAAGTAAATTGGTTTTTTTTGCATCCTCCGGCTCCAGCAAACATAATTGGCGCAGTCGGTAGGATACTCGCGGGCCGGTTCGCGAGAGTAAATTCATAGGATCGACCTTAGGATCGCGACTCGCGAGTCACCCGGGTGGCTATCAAGCACCGTACGAGTATCCGGATCTTCAGAAGCTGTCGTCGGGAGGAGTATCCAGACATCGATACCGCAGAGGTACCAACCATGCTCATGTGAGTACTTTAGAATAGTTCTTGAGTTGCTCATCCTTATCCTTAAGTGTTAATCATAAAATTGAAAGATAAATACCCAAGATTTTCCATCCCAGGCAATCGAGGACCCTTAGGCTAGACAGATCGTCCAGATCGTTATTGTTAGATTCATTTAGGCACTTAGAAGATAGAGAAATAACCGTAGAAATGTCGGCTATAGACGAAATTTACAAGGCCTTACGCATAGTTCCCGAATTTGACGGAAACCCTAATGTCCTCACTAGATTCATTCAACTGTGTGACCAGTTAGTGCAAGCCTACGTATCAGCTGAACCAGGGCGCGAATTAATAAATTTGACTCTTTTGAACGGGATTCTTAACAAGGTCACTGGACCCGCAGCCCGGTTAATTAACACCAACGGCGTACCAGAAACTTGGAGTGGCATACGTAGTTCTTTAGTCAACAATTTCTCTGACCAACGCGATGAGACCTCGCTTTACAACGACATGGCTCTATTAACTCAAGGCTCTTCCACACCACAGGATTTCTACGAAAAGTGCCAAACTCTATTTGCCACTATAATGACCTACGTGTCACTACATGAAACCGTTCAGAGTACAATCGATTCGAAACGTTCCCTTTATAAAAAGTTAACTTTGCAATCTTACTTACGGGGCCTTCGTGACCCCTTAGGTTCACGCATTAGGTGCATGCGACCGGACACGATAGAAAAAGCGCTTGAGTTTGTTCATGAAGAAATGAACACTCTCTACTTACAACAGCGAAACGAGCACACACCGGCTAGGAAGCCACAGCCGCAGGCACCGACTGATCAGACCAAATCATTCAATCCTGTTATGCCGCATATTCCCATGCCTATGCATAGGCCATTTAATTTTAATATGCCCGGTCCTTCTCGACCAAATATAGCTATACCACATCCGCTGCAACGTCCGCCGCAAATGTGGAGACAAGGCTTTAACCAACCACAGCAATTCCAACAGCAAGGTCCATCGCGTACGCAACAGATATTCGGGGCACGTCCTTCTAACTATAATCCACATAATAATTCATCCGGTAATAATCAATTTAAAGGGCCGAACACAAATGATACGCCAAAACCAATGAGCGGTGTATCTCATTTCGTACCGAGACCAATGCCATTCCGGAGTAACGATTGGTTTAGGCAAGGGAACCCACCACCTTCTAATTATTTTAGGACAAGAGAAACGAATTTCAACGAATGCTTTGAATATCCATATATGTTTGAACCTTATTGTGATAATGACTTCAACGGATATCTGTACAACTCCTACGAACAGCCCGACTATTCTTATTATGACGGTTTGAGTGCATATATTAACCAGCAATTAGGTACGTCCCCTGAGGTAAGTCAGGCGACATGTGAAGGGCAATCCACCGAGGAGTCAGCGTCTTCTAACCAGGAAAATTTTCGGGGGAGTCGGACTACAAACGAATCAAAATAGAGGTCAATCTACAAACTCAACGTTACCTACCATATATAGTAATTTCGGACCCACCGTTAAAATTATTAATCGACACAGGAGCAAACCAATCATTTATTAGCCCTGAAGCTGTTCAGAGGTTTTACCCACATTTACAATGGAACTATGTCCCCTTTGAGGTAACAAATGTGCATGCAACTAGCCGTAACGATTACTCCATTAACTTACCCTGTTTTCAGGAGATAAACGACAATAATCATTTAACATTCTACATTTACAGGTTTCACGATTATTTTGACGGCCTTATCGGTTTAGATTTGTTAAATAAATGGGAGTCAAATATTGATCTTAAAAATAATAAGCTAATTACAAAAACTGCAGTTAACCCAATAGTTATGTACAATTCGCGCAATAGCAATTTATATGAAGATATTATCCCAGCGAATTCCTCAAAGTTAGTCAGAGTCCCAGTTAATATACAAGAGGGTGATGCTTTAATTCCTGATCAGATAATTTCAAATTGCTGCATAAACGAGTGTATTACGAGCGTTAGAAATAATCGCGGTTATTTAGAAATTTTCAACCCAACCAGCAATGACTTAATTTTTTCCATGGACCAACCTATTAAAGCGGAAACATATAACTTAGAATGTACTCACCAATCAAATCAATCCCGAGTAGACGAGGTATTATCTCGGTTACGCACTGACCATCTAAATGAAGAAGAGCGCGCTAATCTGAAGTCCTTGGTTTCGCAATATGCCGATATATTTTATGTAGAGGGAGAACCGCTTACCTTTACCAATAAAATAAAACACAGCATACGTACTTCAGATGAAGTACCGGTCTATACTAAAACTTATAGATACCCATTCGTACACCGCGAAGAAGTTCGCAATCAAATTTCAAAAATGTTAGAACAGAGAATCATCCAACCTTCAGAATCGGCTTGGAGCTCCCCCATTTGGGTAGTCCCAAAAAAAGCTGATGCATCCGGTAAAGTCAAATGGCGAATTGTAGTGGATTTCAGGAAACTGAACGAAAAAACCATCGATGATAAGTACCCTATTCCTAATATAACTGATGTGTTAGATAAACTAGGCAATTGCCAATATTTCACAACCCTCGACCTCGCTAGTGGCTTTTACCAAGTCGAAATGAACCCAAATGACATCCCAAAAACTGCATTCAATGTAGAACATGGCCATTTTGAGTTCCTACGCATGCCAATGGGACTTAAAAATTCACCATCAACTTTCCAAAGGACCATGGATAATGTGCTTAGGGACCTTCAGAACTCTATTTGCCTAGTATATTTAGATGACATCATCGTATTTAGCACTAGTTTACAGGAGCATATAATAAATTTGGAAAAGGTCTTTAAAAGACTCAGAGACTCTAATTTTAAAATACAAATGGATAAGTCAGAATTCTTAAAATTGGAAACAGCATATCTCGGACATATAATCAGTAAAGATGGCATTAAACCGAACCCTGATAAAATTTCAGCTATCCGAAAATTCCCACTTCCTAAAACAGCCACGGAAATTAAAAGATTTCTAGGGCTACTAGGGTACTACAGGAAGTTCATTCCCGATTTCGCCAAAATCACGAAACCAATGACCCAATGTTTGAAGAAGGGCTCAAAAATAAACTGTAATGATACCAACTATGTAAACTGCTTCGAAAAATGTAAAACATTACTTACAAACGACCCGATCTTACAATATCCCGATTTTAATAAAGATTTTCTACTCACGACAGACGCATCAAACCTAGCCATAGGGGCCATACTCTCACAGGGACCCGTAGGTTCAGACAAACCAATAGCCTATGCTTCGCGCACACTAAACACAAGCGAGATCAATTATAGCACAATAGAAAAAGAACTTTTAGCCATAGTTTGGGCAACTAAGTATTTTCGGCCATATCTATTCGGACGTAAATTCAAAATTATAACAGATCATAAACCGTTGCAATGGATTATGAACTTAAAAGAACCTAGCTCGAGACTAACTCGCTGGAGACTCAAGCTCAGTGAATATAACTATTCAGTAGTTTATAAACAGGGCAAAAGCAACACAAATGCCGATGCTTTGTCGCGAATCGAGATTAATAACGAAGAAACGAGCTCCATCGTAGTTAACGTATCCGAAAAGTCACCTTCCGTAGTGGGCTCATCCACTCTCACAGCTCACACTAGCGCCGAAAATCCAATATTAGAAATACCAATTTCAGATGACCCCTTAAATAGATTTAACAGACAAATATGCTTTACAGTAGTAGGTGATATAAAGAAACGCCCAGCAGTTTCTAAGCCTTTTGAAACTCATACCCGTACCTCCATCCAACTCTCCGAATCGAATTTAGAGGAGGATGTAATAAATGCAATTAAAGAATTCGCAAACCCGAAAGTTAAGACCGGCATTATAATACACCCCCCACTAGCCATGTATAGAATAGTTCCAATAATTCAAGAAAAATTCAAGAGCTCCGCTATGAATCTTGTTTTAACTAAAACCGAAGTCGAAAATGTAAAAGAATATCTCAGACAGCAAGAGATCATTCAGAAATACCACGAAGGTAAAACTAATCATCGCGGTATAAGTGAATGCTACCTAGCCTTATCCCATAAATACTATTGGCCAAAAATGAAAGACGAAATTTCGAGGTATATAAATGAATGCAACGTATGCGGGCAAGCCAAATATGATCGAAATCCTATAAAACAAAGATTCTGTATAGTACCGCCACCAGCAAAACCGTTTGGTGTAGTTCACCTAGATTTGTTTACGGCCCAAAACGAGAAATACCTGACCATCATTGATGCTTTCTCTAAATACGCTCAGGCATACCATCTTAGAGACGGCACAGCAGTAAGTGTAGTCCAAGCCTTTTTAAAGTTTTGCTCCCATCATGGCGTTCCGGTATCAATAGTCACGGACCAGGGACCCGAATTTACCAATCAACTATTTACCGAATTTACGCGTGTCCATAAAATTCAACATCATAAAACCTTGGCCCATACGCCCAACGATAATGGAATGATAGAGCGCTTACACTCCACCTTACTAGAACATTTGAGAATTCTAAAACTTCAACACCGCAGTGAAGCGATCGTTAACCTTATGACATATGCCTTATTAGCATACAACAGCAGCATACACAGTTTCACAAAATGTAGACCACTGGAAGTAGTTACCGGTCATACGGATCCTCGCGATCCCTTAGATATAGATTTATCTGTGCACTTGCTACAACAATACGTGCAAGAACACCGAAATAGGATGTCTAAAGTATACGAGGCTATTAATGAAACGTCCCTGCATAAACGCACAGAACTAATCGAAAATAGGAACAAAGATAGGGAGCCTGAAAAGGAATACGAGCCAGACCAACAGGTATTTGTTAAGAATCCAATAGCTAACAGACAGAAACTAGCACCTCGTTATACAGACGACACAGTATTAGCTGACCTGCCCATTCATATTTACACAAGGAAAAAACGCGGTCCCGTTGCCAAATCACGTCTTAAACGAACACCTAACACGAAACAATTGTTGCAGAATACCGCTGACGATATTGCTACACCTGGTCCAAGCGGAGGACATATTACTTGAGCCCCTAGAAGACGGACCCGGATTACTCCCTTTCAAACTAGGACCTACAAAAATCGTGTCCCATTATCATTCCTTCCTCTTATACATTGACCTAGAAGATATTCAGTCGAAGGTTAATTTAGTTAAGTCACAATTAAGTGAATTTAGGCCACTAATTAACAATAAAACACTTTCACTGTTTGAACCCCATATGAGCTACCTTGGAGACAAACTTGAAAAGATATCCACACAATTAGAAAGTTTTGAACCTAGTCGCGTTAAACGAGGACTCATTGACGGATTAGGATCAGTCATAAAAAGTATCTCAGGAAACTTAGACAACACAGATGCAATCAAATATAATAACGCCATCCAAGTTTTAGAAGGTAATGACAATAAACTGGAAACGGAATTTAACCATCACATAAGCTTGACTAAAGAATGGATGTTAAAACATTCTAATGTACTAAAAAATATAGTAGACAACCAGAATATTATTGCTAATAAACTTAACCAAATCATAAAACAAGACGCATCTAAACAGGCAGATCTAGTAATGTATGCCCATCTGGCACAGCACCTACTTATATTAAACGATAATATAGAGACATTATCGGACGAGTTAAATAAAATAGAACTTATGGTAGCTTTTACGCGTGCTTCCAGCACTACCCATTCTATGATTAGCTTAGTTAACCTTAGAAATATAATAAGAAAATTAGGATTATTATACTCAAAAGACGAAATCATTGATATCGATCTGCGAGAGTACTATGATATTCTAAAGATAGGATCGTACTATATTCATAAGAAATTAGTTATAGTTATAAAGGTGCCGATTGCCTTACCAAGAATCTATAACCTATACAAGTTATCCATAATTCCTAACAGAAATAATATGGCCCTTATCCCTACCTCACCTTTTGTAGCAATTCATGGCTTATATTCTATGTACATAGAGACAGAATGTCCGAAGCTTAACTCATGGTACCTCTGCGAAGAGAAAGTTGGTTTCAAGATTATAGACAAGCCGGACTGCGTGCAGCAGCTCATCACCCAACAGCATCTCAACTCCTGTACATTAACGCCAGTCACTCTACACAAGCAAGCTCTGGAACAACTTGACGAAAAACACTACACATTAAGCTTCCCGATACCTGCAAAAGTACAGATGTTATGTGGACAGGAACAATTCAGAACACTTCAAGGAAGTTACTTAGCTACAATACCCCAAGGTTGCCTGATAAGAGCCACCGAATTCACTATCGCCAACATTGATAACCGAATTAAGGGACATGTACTCAGAATACGAACACTATTGGACCAGAACACTACATCAAGAACCGAAGAATCATTGGTACAACTTAATTCAATCAACCTCGAGAATCTCCACGAAAGTTACAAGAAAGTTTCAGTACAGCCTCCAGTAAGACTTAACAAGATATCAGACGGGAGCCTCTACCATACTACCATACCTGTATACCTATTACTATTCAGTGCAGGTGTACTTGCCATTGCTCTTACATACCGGCATTGGATGGGAAATAAAGACAAGAAGATCGACACTACATCTGTAGAAATAAACGCAGATCAAGACATTTATGCTGAAGTGGAACCAAGAAGGAATATTCATCCAGCTGGAATCAAGATGGACCCTAGTCATCTTACAGCAACATTTTTAACAACAGTTAACAAATAGTTGCTGTTCAACGGGGGGAGATGTTACGCAACGGTGTAACATAAGGATCGCTGATATTACGATTCGGTATAAAACACGGACTGTGGACATCGTGACACCAATATTGCGCATCGCAACGATTTACACGTGCTGCCTACGCAGCATTTCGTAACCGTGGGACCGGACATCGACAACGCCTTCCACGATTCCACGTTTTTCACGCATTCTTGGTACATACATCGACCAATTGTCACCTGCATAATTTTAAAGTTATAAATTGTAATTTCTTGATTTTAATAAATTAGTCTAAAGTAAATTGGTTTTTTTTGCATCCTCCGGCTCCAGCAAACATAATTGGCTGTCGTCAACATAATATGAATAAATAAATAAATAAAACAAACACAAAAAATAAAACAAAGCGCATTTTTTTTCAGTACCTGTAAACTTAATAACTAAAGTAAACTATTATTTTACAAATTTAAATAAACTAGAACATAAATTAATTTTAAGCGCATTTTTTCTCAGTACCTATAAACTTAATAACTTAAATAAACTAGATTACAAACTTACAAACTTAAATAAACTAACATGAACGTGCGTATGTTACAATGTGAATTATGCTAGCGGATCTTGTGGGGGATTATTCTCAATGTCGACGTATACTTCTTCCTCATCAGCAACTTCTAAATCGAGTTCATTGGGTGAAACGTCATCCTTTAGAAGATTTTCGGCTTCTTCAAACCTCTGCTGCTTTTGAATTTTGGTGAACTTCGGTCTTATGTTCGTAATGTACGGATCGGAGCTGATAAGTAACTGGTGTAAAATATCTTCATTTGTTTGCATTCTGCCTATCTTTCTAGTATGCTTTTCTCTGATTGAACGAAAATCTTTGTTTCTTGCTTCTGAGGCTTCTTCGGACATCATACCAATTGGAATAAAAGAAAAACGCTGGCAAATATCTGCACCATGCACTAAAAGTTTATGTATACTCGAAGGCATGTAATACCACGAGTACTCGCTGACATAAAGTTCTGCTGTTTCTCTGCAATAAATTCTAAATTTTTCAATATCTACATTTCTCCCAGAAGATATTGCCTGCAAAATTACAGCAAATCTCTTAATCAAATTAGCATTAACTCCTGTTATCTCAGCTGACCTTTCGTAATCATTGAAAAACCGTCGAGCTGTATTGCCATCGTTTGTTGTCCCAAAGCCTTGTTTGACGATATCAATCATTAAGCCAGTTACAACAAAAAACTCATGCTGCGTTAACTCTTTTCTTGATTTTCGGAGCAGTTTGTCCTCACCCCGAGCCGCCCATTTTTTGAAATCTAAGTTGTAAGATATGTGCAAAATACATTCCATGCATCGCAACCACATGTGAAGTGAAGATAAACCATATTTGTACATATCATGGTTTTCTGGTTTGTTAAAAACGAGGTTCAAGTTGTTCATATCTTTCGGATTTGTTAAGCAAATGTTGCAATTGGCTGCAGACTGTGTCTGTGAAAGTGCCGTGCATACTTTGCCGTCGATCATCGTCATATGCAATTCATGAAATACTTCAAATTTCTTTTCTTTCTTGTTTGAATTCGAACATAATTGGTCTGCAATAGTTTGTTGAAGAAGGGCGCGGATTTTCCCATACTATCACATCGTTGTCACTCATAAGGCGAAGTGGCACAAAACTAACCATAAATACAGAAGATTCTGAAAATATGTCACCAGTTGGTTTTTGTTTGTAACAACTTTGTGAAGAAGCTCCGTCACAGCCCCATTTACTAACTAGCTTCAAAACACCACCATTAATATTTGAACCAGTCACTTTCAAAATCTTCTCGGCAGTTAAATCTAGAACTGCCTGTAACTTAATTTTAGCTCCTGACTCCGATATCACAATATCTTCTTTTGCTGGATAGCATTCTTTCTTCTTCAACAGTAACTTCTGGTAAGATGGAAAAGCCGCTGTGCCATTTGTACTTAAAATGGACCTCAAAGTTAGATATTGCCATTTTGATAAACTCAATGCTGTGGCAAGAGCTAAGGTGTCTTCCTCGGAAATCGATTTATCAGAAGCTTTATATAAAAAGTCACTTACTTCTTGCACCTTTTCTGGCATATTTGAGAGGCACTTAATAACTTTAGAACAAACAGTGCGCCCGTTTTCATTAAGTTTAGCAATAAGAGCATAGAACAGCTCTTCTTCGGAATGCTCCAAAAGAGACAAAGAACGTCTTTTCTTCTGCTTATTTGTTAAATCTTCAAATGGTCGTTTATTTCTAGTTCTGGGAGTATTTGTGGTAGCTTCTGATGTAGATGCACCCGCTTCCTCTTCGTACGATAAATTATGCTCTTCTACGTCTACTGAAATGTCCTCTATGGTATATTCTGGATCAAACAACATAGGAAAATTCACAGAAGTTAAAGTTGGCCACAAAATTTTAGACTCCAACCACTCCTTGTTTTTAACACCAAATCTTTCGTTTCTACCTGAATTGTCCCATCTTCTAGCTAGGTTTGACGTATAATTTTGGCAAAACTTTTTGATAATACTGAGCTCTTCGTTTGGAATTTCACTTGAAATACGATTTATAATGGTTTGACACAGTAAATCACTATTTTTAAGGCACCCACTATTACTCAAAAAAGAAAAAATGTCTAAATTAGTCACAAATGTAGTCATTTTGATACAAAAATGTTACAGGCAAATAAATAAAAGTTACAATGTGGTGATAGTTGATAAAAAATTGTGTTGTTTTTACGAGCACAAGACGCGTAATGAACAAAAACGGGTTCCGCTTGCCCTTATACTATTGATATATGACTCATTACCCAACTATCCCGTTACTTAATGGGGTAGTTAGATAATGGCTCATTACCTAACTACCTCATTACTTAATGGGGTAGTTAGATAATGAGCCAAATATTCTTGCAATTTGGATGAGTCACGAGAAAATAAAACATACTAAGATGTGCTCCTACATAAATACCGCAAAACTACAAAGGGAATTTTTAATTGCAATTTATATACCTATTCATCATTCAGCGTTTTCGACGCGTTCGACTAGATGACCAAATAGAGCCGAAATCGTCACTTATAGGGTAATTAAGCAATGACTCTATACAAAAAAAATTTTACATACGAGTCACACAATAACTTACGTGTACATAAACATGTCTGAACACGTTTTGAGATTTCCTTGTTTGTTTATTTGATACTGATAATTTCATATATTTGTAAGAGTTACTCTACAAGCTGCGCTAAGTTTTATTTTGAATACGTTTGAATCTTGGAAGATAAAGACAAAATTAATTTTTTTTTATACAAAAAATATTTAAAGTGCCTGTAACTCAAAAGGAGCACAAAATCGCAGAAGAGTGTCTATGACAAAGTGGTGAGCAATTAGCACCTCTACAAGCTGCGCTAAGTTTTATTTTGAATACGTTTGAATCTTGGAAGATAAAGACAAAATTAGGATTTCTTTCATACAAAAAATATTTCAATATTTTT
The DNA here is from genome assembly GCA_948098905.1 of Tiliacea aurago. Taxonomy (NCBI): domain Eukaryota; kingdom Metazoa; phylum Arthropoda; class Insecta; order Lepidoptera; family Noctuidae; genus Tiliacea; species Tiliacea aurago. The sequence goes on from OX402590.1 coordinate 12,958,905, forward strand.
TTTCTCTGAAAATACGGCTTATTTGGCAAAAACTCAATCTATAAAAGTGATTTGTAATTGCATCAGCTGTCTACAAAAAAAAAATCAGCCGAATCCGTTGACCTTCTGTCAAAAATTTCTTAATGTCTACTTTTTTATCATTCGGGACCAGTGTGCGACGATGCGGAAGCGGTGCACATCCCTAGGGCGCAGGCTACGGACCACAACCAACACCATCCTGAGCGTATTTGCGAACAGGTTTTATTGTCAGTACATTAACCATTGCTATATGATTAATGTAATGACAAACAAACAAATGACTCAGAGGCAGGCGTAGTTATTATTAATAGTTTTATTCTTTTATTTTATGATTTTAATATAGTTATATAATTGTAATTTTGATTTTATTAATTAATATTGTTTAGTTAATTATATGTGATAGAATATGAATTTTGTACGATGAAATTTTAATGATCCTATATGGATTGAAATAAATGATTTTGAATTGAATTTTTTGAATTGATATCGTTCTAAAGTTTTTATGCCAGTTCTAGGTGGCCAGTATTTTTCAGTATGCAGGCATCGGCTAAAAGATAATGAAATGAGGTTCTAATTGGTATTCAGGTAATTTGAACGTTGCAGTTATAGCATTAAAGTCGAGAATGCCAAGGGGAAAACTTCACAATGTTTAACCTTAATCGCGGCTTGCAAGCCGATCGTATCAAAAAACGATGTCATGTATCAATCACAGAATACAAACCTAAACGATACACGTTCAAGCTATAGTTACCGAAATTTCTGTTCTGCGATATTTTATCTGAGGATAATAAATGTGTTTTTACCTATTGCCGGGTTGGAATTTTGTTATTTCTATTTCTTTGCGAATTACTTATTGTGTAGGTATTTCACACTATGGTATTACTATAATAGTTTTTAGTATTAGTCGTTCTTACTAGAAAAAGTGTCGTTGAATACCTACGTTCGTATTTTAATTTTATTGCTTAGTATCTTTGGTTTAGGCTGGTGTTGTAAGGGTTGGAAAAAGGCGGGAGAACTATTCCCATTTTAAATGGATGTCAGCACCAACTGACGGGGTCCGAAAGGGCCAATGCCTGCCAGGGTTATGAGCCTGTTCGAAAGGGATATCGTGGCCCTGGCACACACAGGCATTTGAAGGAAAACGGGTGGGTTTTAGTCAGTAAAAGTCTGACACGCATCAAAATAACCTTCATTGAAATTTCCTGAGAATCAGATTATTTTTACTCCCTGTTGTGCGTCCCCAAAACCAGCAATAAAAATACCATCTTGAAACACCTGGAACTCAAATGGGAATAGTTCTCCCGCTGCCATGAGTTCACAGGTGGTTCCGTAGGTGCCATTACAAGACATTTCAGCGACGTATTCACGCTTTGAACCATAAACAGCTCCTTCTGACCGATCCTGGGTGAAAGGTTGGAATATTTCCCAGTTTATAGACACGTGGCGCACAATGCTGTCTCGGATTTGAGAAGACAATGACATGGCCTCGTTACTGTTCACCAAATAGGTGAGAGATGAAAATAAGCATGCGCCATCGCCAGGGATATTTACTATTTGCCAAAGAATTTGCATGCCACAATTGTGGCGATAAGTCCCCTCTATGAGGAGTGGCTAGAGAGGCGCCACGGCTTCCTCACCTTCCGCCTGACGCACTTCCTCACCGGACACGGTTGTTTCGGTAGGTTCCTATTCAGAATAAAGCGGGAGGAAACGCCCGGGTTTCACCACTGTGTGGATCGCCCGGAGGACACGGTGGAGCATACGGTTGAGGTCTGCCCTGCTTGGGCGGCGCACCGCCATGTCCTCACGGAGGCGATCGGCGGCGGCGATCTCTCGCATCGGGCCCTGGCTCAGGCCATGGTTCGAAGCGAGAGTGCACGGGAGGCTGTCAACTCCTTCTGCAAAGCAGTAATGCATGCGAAGGAGGAGGCGGAACGCGTGAGGGTGAGGCAGGGTTCGCGCCCTCACGCCCTTAGTCACCGCAGGAGACGCCCCGGGCGTCGGGAATCGCATTCCGATTCCCGGCCACCGTGGGCGCGGGCTTGCGGACGGTGAGCGATGGGTAGCTCGCCGTCCGATAAGGCCCAGGCCCGGGTCGACGGCGCGTTGTGTTCCACGCGCGCCTCAAAGAGATGTCAGCACCAATTGACGGGGTCCGAAAGGGTTAATGCCTGCCAGGGTTACGAGCCTGTCCGAAAGGGATATCGTGGCCCTGGCACACAGGCATTTGAAGGAACACGGGTGGGTTTTAGTCAGTAACAGTCTGACACGCCCTCCCCGCTCCGGCCAGAGCGGGAGAAGTTATTAGATAATTTACCACCCAAAGAAAAAAATGGCAGCGGCAGAACTATTCTCATTTGAGTTCCAGGTGTTTCAGGATTGTATTTTTATTGCTGGTTTTGGGGAAGCACGGCAGGGAGTCAAAATAATCCGATTCTCAGGAAACTTTATTGAAGGTCAGTTTGATGTTTTAATTCCGTTGGCTAATTTAAATAATAAAAAAACCGGCCAAGTGCGAGTCGGACTCGCCCTCGAAGGTTTCCGTACCATCTATATATATAATATTCAAAGTCCTGACTGACTGACTGACTGACTGACTGACTGATATATCAACGCACAGCCTAAACCGCTGGTCCTAGAGACATGAAATTGGGAGGGTGTGTTCTTTGTAAAGAGTAGATATCCACTAAGAAAGGGTTTTTCGAAACTCCACCCATAAAAGGGTGAAATAGGGGATGGAAGTTTATATGAAAGTCCGTCAGTTTTGAAGTTAGGATCTTCAAATTTAATGTATAGGCTGACGATTCAAAATTAATTTATACGTGTCTCAGCGTTTTTGATAATTCCACCCCCGAAGGGTTAAAAAGGAGGATTAAGTTGTGTATCAAAGTCCTTAATTTTCGAAGTAAAAAACACTAAATATATTATCAAGGGTTATGGTTGGAAGCTAATGCAGCGGTGTTGTTAGAATTGCAACCCTTAAGGGGTGAAAAAAGGGATAACATTTTATTTTTAATGAAAGTTCTTTTTAAGTTAATATCACTAATATTCCGGCTTACGGTTGGAAACTATAGGCAGGCATCGGCTAAGAAAGGATTTTTCGAAATTCGACCTTTAAGGGGTGAAAAAGGGGAATAAATCTTATTCCTTGAGTTAATAAACCTGAAACTTGGCACAAATACTAACCTAAGTAAATTGTAAAGTGTGATATTTTTTGTTTTTAGGGTTCCGTACCAAAATGCTGCTAACTTTAAAACTGACGGACTTTCATATAAACTTCCATCCCCTATTTCACCCTTTTATGGGTGGAGTTTCGAAAAACCCTTTCTTAGTGGATACCTACTCTTTACAAAGAACACACCCTCCAAATTTCATGTCTCTAGGACCAGCGGTTTAGGCTGTGCGTTGATATATCACGGCTGCCCAAATTCAAAACCTAGTAACAGGTGATTTGAAAAAAAAACGGTTAATGGCATCTTTCGACTTACTAGACAGTATTACCTTAAAACACTCAGTTTCATTCGTAATTTTAAAAATATAATTTAGCAAGTCTAAGCAATTTGACATGATTACGAAAATTCCCTTGAAGTACAAATTTTAAACTTAGTATGTCAAAATACAAATTTAAAACCCTAGCAGCTCAAGCGACTTACTATGTTATGAATTTGAAATACCAACTTGCTATGTTTTGAATTTGGCGCCGATTGTAAAATAGATGAAATTTCGTTTAGTAAGTCCAGTGTCACCGGCGCACGAGTGTTTCGCTCGGTGTTAAAAAATAATAAAATGAGCTACAAGCGATTTTATCGGTCCAGGTTCAAATGTTCCATTGAAACCTACAGAAATACTAAGAAATCAATGAAAGTTTCCTTAAAATATCCCAAAGGAGACCAATGTGTTGATTGCGGAGTATTCGTGAAAAGATTAAAAATGGAAGTGAGGCACTTTTTGATGGCAGCTGAAGCTGTGGAAAGTTTACAGAATGATTTCGCTCAACACAAGGTTATAGCTGAAAAAGCTATAAAAAATTACAAAGAAAATGCGAAGAAAGGCAACGATACTATGGAACACTATTATTCTATGGATCTTCAGAAAGTGACATTATTGCCAGATATGCCAAAAATTAATATTCATTTATTTGAGCCGTCTAGTGGCTTTCAATTTAACATTTGCACCACTATGTAAAGATGCAAAGATAAACAGCAAGTGTGTTGTGTGGCATGAAGCAATGATGGGTCGAGATGCTAACAATATAATAGATGCATTGATGGCTTTTCTTATTTCGGAAAGAGATGTAAAAAAATAAACACTGTGGTGTGACAATTGCACTGGACAAAATAAAAATTGGTATTTATTTACAGCGCTGGTAATGCTTGTTAATTCTGAGTGCATTAATATTGATACGAGTACTATCACTCTGAGATTTCTCACTAAAGGCCATACCCATATGTATGCTGACGGCGTACACGGAAATATAGAAAAAGAGATGAGGCGTCGAGATGGAGTTTATGATTACGAGGACTACAAATCTATTATAGCGAACTGTAGAAAGAACATTGACGTTATCGAAGTGCAAAAATCATACCAATGGTTGAATAAGAAACGAGTTCCACGGCGTAACACAAATGACGATTCAGCTCTCAGCACATTTTTGCTAAACCCAGTGGTTGAAGCTAAGTTCCTCAAAGGATCACGAAATCTGTTCTATAAAACAGATTTTGATGAGTCTTACCAAGAACTGAACTTCTTGATGCAGAAATTTAATGTCAACACTATTTCCCCACTTTCAAATACTACGAGTATCCCCCGAGGGGTGAAAACAGGATTTGTATTCAAAATCTGCATTCATAGGCACTTTGGGATATTTTTTTTAATCTTATAAACACTAAAATGTCTAATGAATTTGTTTAGTCTTCACGTTTACCATAGAAAATCAAATTGATAACCTAGTAAGCAGACTTACTAAGTTTTGATATTGTTTTTACATTCATATTTGGGAAAATTGACAAATAAAAATAAAGCATGAGCGATTCAAGTGTAACTATACTCTAAAAATGATTACGAGTATAACAAACTAAAATGCCAACAATATAGCACAACTTTTCGCCAAACATCCAAATCACTATCTCTTCTGGTTTCTTCGGGCGAACGAATCAAAGTAGCCGACCAGTTTTTTGGCTCTCCTGAACATTTTTGTTGGAACGAGTTACTATGTTTTGATTTTAAGCAGCCGAATTCAGTCAGTCAGTCAGGACTTTGAATTTTATATATATAGAAGATTATATAGTTACTTTTGTACTAAATACTAAATATACAGATATAAATGTTGAAATTAAGGGGTAGATCTGCTTAATTTCAATAAAAAGGAACCCTTAGACTAAGTCTGTCTGTCTGTCACACCTGGATATCTCAAGAACTACTAATGCTATCTACTTGAAATTTAGAATAGTTTTAGATGACGTTTTGCCAACTATTTTGCAAACAAAGAAATTAAAAAAAATATATCTTTTTTGCAAAAGGGACTGAAAGTGGGTCTTAAAATTTTGAAGTGGGGCTACTAGGGCATGCGTCCAATCGTATGAAAGGACACTATTTGCACATTCTCAAACTTTATTTTATTTTTTAGGCAGCAGTTTCCGACTTTTGATGAAAAATGTAAAAAAAAATACCGTCCCCCCCCCCTTATCTCCGAAGTTTGCATAGATAAAAATCTGAAATTATTCTATGTGATAGAAGTTTATGTATTGATTACAGGAAAAATAAAACGATTTCTCTAAATAGCACAGTTTTTCAGAAATCATCAACATCATATATATACGTACGGAACCCTCGGTGCGCGAGTCCGATTCGCTCATGACTGGTTTTTTTTTAAACTACTCTTTAAGATGGAGATTTCTAAAAATGGTCAAAAATGTGGTTTTTAAAGCAGTGTATCTCTTAAACCGTAAATATTTTTTCCAAAACAAAAACAGTATGATATTTTCAAGTTTTTTGTGCATAAGTTGATGGAACTCAAAACATAATTAAATATAATTTAATACTTCAAAAAAATCTTCAAAGACAACTCTTCATTATTTTGAAAGCCTTTTTTATTCCAGTTTATACCTTCGTTAACAATTATAATTATAAGTATACCATAAAATTTCAAATGCCCAACTGCATCCGGTGATGGATTTATTTTTATTAATTAGTTAATCTTATAAATTCTAAGTTAATTTAATAATATTTGTGACCCATGAGAGAGAAAAATAAAAAATTTAAATTTAATTTAATTTTTTAAATTTACTCTACGCAGAGTTCTTTTCACTGTTAAACACGCAATTTAATGACACTTTACCACTGAAGACTAAATGTATTTACTCAAAGTTCGTATTTAGTGATTGGGCGACTCCAGGTATTCGTAAAAGCAGGAAACATCTTTTTGAAATTTAAAGCCTAAAGCAACATATGAATAATACAAGCTCTCATCAATATGTTGCAAAATATTCTAAAACTTTTAAAAGTGTGTGCAAAATAGCTAAACCTCTTTATATTAGCAATAAAATAAAATCAGCTGATGATAAAATAAAAACTACCTGGCAAATAATACATAATGAATTAGGTAGGAAAAAACAGCGTAATACTGAATTTAATTTAGAGACTGCACATGGGCCCATCACTTCAGAGGTAGAAATAGCTCAGGAATTTGAAAACTTTTTTGCTAATGTTCCCCTTAAAACTACCGAAACTTTAAGTTCCTCACCCGCGCTTTCTGCTGCCTTACTTAGAAAGAATGTAAAGGTATGCCCCTTGGAGTTAAGGTTTCAGCATACAAACCCCCAGGCTGTTATAAAACTTTCAAAGATCTTAAAATTAAATCAACAGAAGATCTATGGGGCATGTCTGTAAAAGTCTGTAGATCTGTCATCGATACCATTGCGCCCTATTTAGCTTTCATATTTAACACCAGTGTGGACCAAGGAGTCTTTCCGGATCTCATGAAACACACTAAAGTAGTTCCTTTGTTCAAATCCGGAGATAGTAAAAAACCCAACAATATTATAGGCCCGTGTCAATTCTGCCAATTCTCAGTAAGGTGTTTGAAAAGTTGATGCTCAATCAAATGTTACGTCACTTCAATAAAAATTCCATCTTTCATGAACAACAGTACGGTTTCACTAAAGGTCGTTGTACCACTGACGCCAGTGTCATCTAATAAAGAACAATTCTAACGCCTGGGAGAAAGCACAAGATGCCATTGGAATTTTTTGTGACCTCTCTAAGGCTTTGGATTGCGTTAACCATGAGACACTTCTGCTGAAACTAGAACACTATGGGATTAGGGAAAACAGCTCTTGATTTACTTAGATCATACCTGAAAGATAGAAAGGTTAGAGTTCAAGTAAACGGCGTGACATCTTTGGGGTCTGAAAAAGCAATGGGCGTTCCTCAAGGTTTGATATTGGGTCCATTCCTCTTTTTAGTTTACATTAGTGATTTACCCCAATTACTTCAAAATCACCGGAGATGTTTGCAGATGACACGTCATTGATATTTAAAATAGACCGACGGTAACAAAACCTTGACGACGTGAATAATTCTATTCTTCAGGTCCAAGATTGGTTTACGGTAAATAATTTGGTTATAACTTATAAAATAAGAAATAATCGGGTAAATAAGTTTTCGGGAGAATTTTACTGCGTACCTTGAATAACTCAAAAGTTGGTATACATCAATTTATTATTTAAGAACAAAAACAGTAGAAAAAATAAACAAATGAAATGGAGGACACGTATATTGAACAAGTATCTACAAAACGAAGTGGGTATTTGTATGCTATCTATATTATTATCCTCCGTAAAGTTGTAAATCAAACTGCACTCCCTATCTGCTTACCACGCTTACGTTGGTTCCAACTAAGATATGGTATAATGTTTTGGGGGAATACTGCTGATAGAGAAGCGGTTTTTTTTTGACATCCACGCGGGCGAAGCCGCGGGCGAAAGCTAGTTATCTATAAAAATGGCAAAAAAATCACGTATGTTGTATGGGAGCCCCCCTTAAATATTTGGTTTATTTTAATTTAAATATTTATTTTTAAAGTGAATATATAACTTAATATTCTGTGAATATTTCAAGCGTCTACCTGTTGCCGTTATCAATATCTAGCAAAAACGAGCAAAAAAATCACGTTTGTTGTATGGGAGCCCCCTTAAATATTTTTTTTTATTCTGTTTTTTAGTATTAGTTGTTATACCGGCAACAGCAATACATCATCTGTGAAAATTTCAACTGTCTAACTATCACGGTTCATGAGATACAGCCTGGTGACAGACGGACAAACGGCGGAGCCTTAGTAATAGGGTTCCTGTTTTACCCTATGGGTACGGAACTCTAAACATATCTTTTGACCCCTCACGCCGGCAAAATTGAAGAATCACCGACCGTCACCGACTCAGCGGTAAATGTGCAGTTGAATTCACAATCCCAGTCCCAATTCACTGCTATTGATTTTGTGTAGAAGTCGCTTGCCTTTAATGAGCAAACGGAATGCGAGTAATTTTTTTTTAAGGATATTGCTAAACCGTTGCTTCATCTAATTATATTAATATTTTATAGTTTGTGAGGTTGTAGGGGTAATCTCTGGATCTACTGAACCGATTTTGAAAAATCTTTTACCCATTGAAAGCCACGTTATTATTTTGTGAGTGTCATAACATAAGGCCATAATTTAATCCGAAAAATGAAAAGACGGTAAAATGCTTACCGCCAAACGAAGTGGGCACGGGTCAGCTAGTATATTAATATTTGATCGCTGTGATAAGAGAGCTATCAAAGGGACTACTCGCTCAGCGAGGTTCGCTTGGCGGGCAGAACAGTCGCTGAGAGATTCACACTAGGAACATACGCATACCAGCGGGTAATCGCTCGTCGCAGTCACGCACTCGCTGCTCGTTGCTCGTCATGGAGCACAACAACTAGTGGTTGATTGGTTGTGGTGCTCCATGTTGCTCGTCAACTCCATTTTAGTTGCTAGCTCTACTCATAATCAGCCTATAATGTTCCCACTGCTGGGCCACAGGCCTAATCTCTTCGAGAGGGACTGGGCTGTAACCCACCACGCGGGCCCAGTGCGGGTTGGTAGATGTCACATGTCTTCGAATTGTTTGTTCCGGTTTCCTCACGATGTTTTCCTTCACCGTTTTGAGAGCAGTGGTGATAAAATTATTTACACAAAGTAAAGCGCCTGCCTGGGTTCGAACCCACGACTCGAGCTCTACTCGCTTGTCTTTAATCACCGGCAGTGGGACAAGTGCCTTAGTAGATTTTGATACATTAGGCATTACCTAATTATCAACCTTCCACATGTAGTTTTTTTAACGAAGTATTAAAACTGTATTAACGAGGAACAGTCACACACGAGTTATAACAAAAAAATACAATAATGACTTGTCTTTTGATTGAGATTGTTATTCTGTGTAGGTAGTAGGTAGGTACCTACTAATAGAATTAGTCGATTAAACATGATCGTCTAATCATTAGACGATCATGTTTATCAATGCATTAGACTCTAATGCATTGATATCGAGCGAGGGAGTGATCTAACTTTTTCGCATGTTACTTTATTTCTGCATTCTTGTTCCGCCAATTAAATTTCAATTTGCTCTATGTTTCTTTTACACGACCTTTTTTTTTTTTGGGTGGGAAATCATCAAATAACTTCTCCCGCTCTGGGCTGAGCAGGAGGGGAGTGTCAGACTTTTACTGACTAAAACCCACCGTGTTCCTTCAAATGCCTGTGTGCCAGGGCCACGATATCCCTTAAGGACAGACTCGTAACCCTGGCAGGTTATACACGACCCTGGATGTTTAGTTTGCCGCACTATTTTATTATCCTAAAGAAAACAAATAAACATCTTGTAACAATGCAGCTTAATAAACTTTGACTAATAATTAAGAAGTAAATAAAAATAGGTTCTGTACCTTAACTTTTTACATAGCAAAGGGTTTCACATCCACGGACCAACCGCAGCAAGCGCAGCTTAACCTGTACCCCAAGTGTACGTTTGCAAGTGAGTAACTAGCGCGTTTGAGTTAAGATTTTTATTCTCACTCTTATACTCTTAGTATTATGGTCTATCGGTTAAATTTTAACGCAAACGAAATAGTTACGTTTACTCTCTTGCAAACTTACACTTGGGGTACTGATCGATCGACCCGTGCGGCTGTTTTTACTTAGCCACAATTTATAACTGTACAATGTACAGACGCCAGCAACTGCTACTACAATCGGTCAAATTTATTTAATAGATTTTCAACTTTATCGGTACAAATTAAGGTTCAAGGTTGATTGTGAAAATTTGACAGTTTCGGGTAGCTTGACCTGCTGGCGTCTGTACATTATAAATTAAAGTCGCTTTCGTGTCATCTGTGTGATCGCGTTGTTCTTCTAAACTCCGCAACGAATTTTGATGCGGTTTTCACCATTAATTAGAGAATTGTACTAGGTAGGTATAGGACGCCCAGTCGAGACCCGAGTCCCACTGAGCCACTGCCAGTATCAGATCAAATTACGCATTTAATCCGTTTGGTGATAAAAGTAACAATTATGATGATAACAGAAAAAATCCTTCACATTCGGTCTTTGGCATTTCGATATGCTGAAGCTAGCCAGATATTTACGGAGACGATCTGATTAAAATTTCTTCAAAATAACAGCGCTACTTTAAATTAACGATGTCTGCTCTACCCATGGAAGGCTCTATCTACTTATCACTCCTCTAAATGCTGGATGTCAAAATGTGATTGAATTAATTAAGTTTACTTTATTCGTCTGCTATCAGAAAACACATTAGGTCACGTAAAATAATAAAAGATAGTTGTATTACTCGTACTCGTGCTCGGTCGAGTTTGTAATTCGATGTGATTCCTACATAATTAAACATGATTATCAAATGCATCGGCGTCCATGGCTTTAATAAGGTCAATAACATTATCGTAAACTAATTCCTTAGCATCGATACCATACATGTAATCGGTATGACTAAAGCTGCTCAAAGGAACCAGGAACTTGCTTAGCGTCTTGCTACCGAGTTCTTCGAACAGTCTATCAACATCATCTACTTCCGCCAATGGGTCACCCTCCGAATAATGAAGAAACACTGGAGCGGTAACCTTAGATAAATCATAAGATGGAGGAGCGGCGGACCCATACGTAATATTATTAGCTAGTAGAGACCCCTGGTCGTAGCGACGAAAGCCTTTTCCGGAGATTCCTTGGCCGTAGTGTGCGAGCTGTCTTACTGATGAACCAGCTGGTGTGTGACCAAAGATCACAGGCATCATGGTCTGCGAACACGAACAACTCAATCATAAATATCTACATGATGTCAATTTAGTAGGTTTCTATTATACAAACTTGAATCATTCAATACTTGCCGTGTTAAGTTGGGCTTCGTCCCATCCACCAATCAAAAACAAAATGTTACTGCATATTGGTTGGAATACTACTTCATCACGGCATAACGCCTCGCCTGCCCATGTGAACAGAATAGAGTGAGGCAAAAGCTCACCGACTCCGACCAAGGAAGCAATGCTCTAAAAAATTAAGTTAAACAAATCAAATACAAATTAGCTTCGGTACCGGAAATGTACGCAAGCTATAGTTAACTTACTTCAATATCATCAGAATAAGGTGCTAACATATTCAAAAGAAGATTTTGGTTGTGTGCCATATAAGCTACTGGAGCTAGTGCGTTCATTGAAATAATCTTGTCATTATAATCCGGTCGCATCGATCCTAACACGAAGAAAGTCGTAGTGCCCTGCGAGTGACCCACATAGTGCAGCCTCTCTTCTCCAGATACCTCCAATACATAATCGATCATGGTGGGCAAGTCTATGTTTCCTATTTCATCCCAAGAGAACTTCCAGAATGACGTGTCCAGTATAGCATCAGGGTTCAAAGTAACGTGCTTTCGAGAGTAGAAGTTACCGCGAGCGTTACCCATCCAGACGTCGAATCCTTCCTCGGCGAGGAGATACGCTGAAAAAATTATATTAGTTGTTAGTATTGTCTACCGATAATTATCTAAGCGCTATGTCGTAGGTACTAACACACCCAGTAGACAACTACATGAATTCGGTAGGACCACAGTTGATCGGAGGCGGTACTTACCTAAACCGGAATCTGGGCCCATAATTACCTACTAAATCGGCAGAATCAATTATTTTCATAGCGTACATTCTCGTCGCATTCTCGGCGAGGATATACGCTATGAAAATAATTGAAAATTAAACCTTATCATCTATGTACTTACTTTGGTACACACGGCTACACATCAAGCTTTACATTTCCAGTATACGCTGACCTCTCATTGTACGGAAATCCTATACAATGCGAGATCAGCTTATACTGGAAATGTATAGCTTGATGTGTAGCCGTGTGTACCTACATATAAAACGGAAATGCGTTTAGTTCAAAATATGCAAGGTGAAATTAAATTAGAGGGTCACTGGATTAAATAATGAATAAAAATAATAATGTAATTGTAGGCAAAAAAAAAAAATCATAAACATCATAATCATAAACATTATAAACACAAAAAAAAATCTAAAATTATTAATTTTTTGGGTGCCTCGTAGACCACACTACGAGGCACTCAAAAAATAAATAATTTTAGATTTTTTTAAGTATTAGATATACAATATGTAACAAAAACCCTGTTTTTCCTTCTACCTACGTTTTAAAAATCGGTATACATACGTAATAATAATAAAGCAAGTCATTTATAAAAACTGTTCAACAAAAATAATTAAAATAAACATTTAATTATTAATATTTGTAATGTTTAACTGATTTCTAACCTCTTTCATTCTTTGATTTTGACTTCTCGACTAGCCAATACTTATTTTTTTTTAATTATAATTCCACCAATGTTGTGCTTGTAGGTAAATGTATACGTCCCTAAAAGGAACAACAGGGTTTTTGTTACATACTGTATATAAGATTACTTTAAGTATGAGTTCAGAACATCTTATTTTTTTATTTTATCGTGTTTAGATTAACCCATCACGTATAAGAAGTTTACACAAAAAAAAACTAATTTTCTAAACTCATAACTCGTCTGTGTGGTGCCGGACGAAAACAATAGCACTCCCCTATTTTATCCCGTGGGTGTCGTAAAAGGCGACTAAGGGACTTATTAGAGAATGGGAAGCAGCGTTCTCTATGCATTTTAACACCATACTGCGATCGCCAACCCGCCTGCCAATCGTGGCGATTATGTCCTATGTCCAGCAGTGGACGTCTTTCGGCTGAAATGATGATGATGAAACTCATACATCAAGTAACTACAATACTTGCGGTCGTTGGCCCCAAAACAAAAACCACCCCATCACGTCTGCGGAGTTTCGCTAGCTAATTTAATTTGACCCTGTAGATATTATGTACAAATAAACTTTTTTATTTTTTATCATACCAAAATTATCGAGAATTACTCTTTTACCTAAACCTGAGCCAGGGCCCATTAAAACAAAGTCAGCAGAAGAGCAAAGTAGACCATGCATCACGAAGACGACAGGTTTTCTTTGATTTGGTACATTGATGGCGTCACGTCCGTAAGGGATACGGTGCATTTGCAATATGTAGCCATCCTCAGTCGTCACGTTGTGAACTTCAACAGGATAACGATATTTTCTGATCAGATCAGGCTGAAATAATTAAAACATAATTTATTTCCAGCATTATTTACATATTATACTAAGAAGGTAAAATAGAAAATGAACGGAATGGAAATTAATGTTGCTGGCTCTAAGAAAAGAGGCATCCCACCGGAAAGTTGGATGAATTATGTGAAAGAAGCTGTAAAAGGAAGTGAATTTTGAGATGACAGCAGATACCAAGAGATGTAGGTATTAAAGAAAAAAACGGGCTTTGCTGACCCCAAAATAATAATTATGGTAAAAATAAAAAAAGTCCGAAAAAAAATATAGACATATACAACATGTCCAGGAATTAACGCACAACCTCTTAAGGGGTCATCGTGTTCATCATTATGAACAACTTTAACTATGGGCCCGAACCTGAAATCGAGAAAAAAAATCAGCTGTTCCATTCGCGATTTCAGGTTTGGTCCCATTGTAAAAGTTGTTCATAATGTTGAGTACAATGACCCATTAAGAGGTTGTGCGTTAATTCCGGGACATGTTGTATAAGTAGATATATAAAAAAAAGATAAGAAACGATGAAGTATACCAACGCAAAGAAAGAAAATTGAGGAGATGGACCAACAGAAAGGGGCTATTGTGGCCAAGTTATTACTTAGCCACAATAGCTAATAAATAATATCTTTACATACCAAGATCCCTCCGTGCCTCGGAAAGCACGGTAGGCCATTGGTCCCGGCTGTCATTTGTAGATCTTTGACAGTTGTTACGGATCTTCAGAACCTCGAAAGTCTGACAACCAGTCAAAAGGCTAGACAGATGATGAGGGATCTATTGACAAATATGTTAAAATTCCTAAACAAATAAAACTGTTAACATTAAGATAGAATAGAATGGAAACTACTACTCTGACCAGTACACACAGCTACACATCAAGCTATAAATTTCCAGTATAAGCTGACTTCTCATTGTACGGAAATCATACACAATGCGAGATCAGCTTATACTGGAAAAGTATAAGTTGATGTGTAGCCGAGTGTACCAGCACTTTTTTGTATGCATGGATAGATGGACACCCAGGACATCCAGGAGTAGTATAGTACGCGCCACGAGAGATGAGACTCACTCACCACATCTATGTTCGCATCTTCAAGGACGTCGTCTGAATATCGTGAGTCAATATTAAACAATAATTCATGTATGCTGTCAGCGTGGATAGATCTCTTGGCCGCTATCACAGCGACACATGTGACTATGAACACTAACAATCCTCCACGTAACATTGTTCACATGCAGCTGGTACCTACTCAACGTAAACAATATTAGGTTCCGCCTTTTATAACGTCTGTAGAATTTTATTTTATTAAGATAAAGAATTATTTAAGCTTCGATAACGATACCGGCCAATCCTAAAATCTGGTAAATGCCATTATAATACCGTGCATAGGCAGGTATACCTGATACCTAAAGGTACAGTCAGCAACGAAAGTCAATTAAATCATTAGGTAATTACAATCAAATGGACCATTGTTGTCTGAGTAAATAAATACATTTATTTTGTCTTTGATATTTCCAGGACCCTGGGGTCCCGGACCTTTGGAACAGAGGGATCAAAGCCAACTCGCAGAGGACCATTAGACGTTTTGAATTAACCCTGGGTCACTAACCATTCGTAAAAATGACGACGCTTACCTTCCACCTCTGCCACCCCACCTGTTTCTAATACCTTCCTGATTCCCCTCATTAGTGACCCGCAATCAATCATTACGGATGCAAGCATCGGGATTTATCGTATGATCGTCGTAAAATTTCAGACGAAGTTTGTATCGAAATTTGGAGCAAATCTTCGCGGAGATCTTGAAAACTATAATCTAGTTCAAGAAAGGTTCTAGCCGAGACGTTCCCAGAACTCGCATTTGCAGCTACCTATAAAAAATCTTCGTATGACTGCGAACTTCTACAAGGGCTGAAAAAATGCGATTTGCAGGGAGCTTCTATGTGCAATCAGTGTTCAATGTAGGTTATTTCTAAAACAGATAATATTTTATTGAAGAAAAAACTAAGACTGCTAATTTTATTCAGGTATGTTTGTATCATAAATGAAGTTGATTTAATAAACATTGATGTTTTAATCGGTCGTAAAATTTACGAATTGTTAGTTTATGTATTTACGTTACTTGAAATTAAGGTTAGTGAGCAAGGGTTAAATGAGGCACCAACCGATGATTATCCCTGTATGCAGTATGCAAGTGCATCCAAGGACATCCCCTGGTTGGTGCTGGACTATTGCAGTTCATGTAAACAAAACATATAATTGGGCTATGGGTTTGGGTAGCTATAGTGGATTGGTGAGCTTTAAGCCCTGGTTCAGGCCATGGTTCGGAGCGTGAGTGCATGGGAGGCCATCACCTCCTTCTGCGAAGCAATAATGCTCGCGAAGGAGGAGGCGGAACGCGTGAGGGAGAGGCAAAATTCACGCCCTCGCGCCCCTAGTCGCCGCGGAAGACGTCCCGGGCGTCGGGAGTCGCAGGCTGATTCCCGG
The DNA here is from genome assembly GCA_948098905.1 of Tiliacea aurago. Classification (NCBI taxonomy): domain Eukaryota; kingdom Metazoa; phylum Arthropoda; class Insecta; order Lepidoptera; family Noctuidae; genus Tiliacea; species Tiliacea aurago. The sequence goes on from OX402590.1 coordinate 12,975,112, forward strand.
CCACCATAGGCGCGGGCTTGCTGACGGTGAGCAATGGGATGCTCGCCGTCCGATAAGGACCACGCCCGGGTCTACGGCGCGTTGTGTTCCACGCGCGCCTCAAAGAGATGTCAGCACCAACTGACGGGGTTCGATAGGGCCAATACCTGCCAGGGTTGCGAGTTTGTCCGAAAGGGATATCATAGCCCTGGCACACAGGCATCTGAAGGAACACGGGTGGGTTTTAGTCAGTAAAAGTCTGACACGCCCTCCCGCTCCGCCCAGAGCGAGTTATTTGATAACACCCCACCCCAAAAAAATAAATAAAGGGGGTGACTTGCACTCTCAATAATGGGCACCCGGAAACTGTCGCTAGCACATAGCAACGTGTGACAAGGGGGCAACATGGCCTGTGGTGCTTGAGTAGAGAGGTATTCGACGGAGAACAATCCCAAAGCCCGGAAATTGGTCAAGATCCCTAACAGCACTTACTAGAATACTTCCTTTCTCCGAGCACGTTTGTTTGCGAATCTCCACTCAAGCCGGCCAATAAAGGCAAACCAAAGGTGAAGAACAAGACTTTTCCCGGGAGATAGGGTCTGTGGAGTCTCTACTACCCAACAGCTCGCCACATGGTGCCCTGCAGGTTTCTGTATCTCTCTTGGTCTGGCTCCTTAAAAAGGCAAAGTAAACTACCGGTATAGACCAAGAGTTCAGGAGCCCGCAAACCCCACCACGACGTTAACATACAGATACGGCGGTGGGGAAATTATTATTATTAGTTATTATCGAACGCTAAAACGCAGATGTAGTGATAGTTTGTACACTAACCAAGCATAAGTGTATCGAATAATTTTGTGTCCACCTACCTACCTATTTGATTACCTATTATGTTATTAATGTGTTGCCTAGTACCTTTCTGTTAGATAGGATGGTACTTTTATTTTTTTTGGTTGGGACATTATCAAATAACTTCTCCCGCTTGGGTGGAGCGGGAGGGCGTGTCAGACTTTTACTGATTAAATCCCACCCGTGTTCCTCCGTTGTCTTTGTGCCAGGGCCACAATATCCCTTTCGGACAAACTTGCAACCCTGGCGCATTGGCCCTGTCGGACCCCGTCAGTTTTTGGTATCATCTCCATGAGGCGCGCGTGGAACACAATGCGCCGTCGACCTGAGCCTGGTCCATTAGCCTGCGCCTACGGTGGCCGGGAATCAGCCTGCGATTCCCGATGCCCAGGGTGTCTGTTGCGGCGACCAAGGGCGTCAGGGCGCGAAATTGGCCTTACCCTAGGCGTTCCGCCTCCTTCTTCGCGAGCATGAAGGCTGCTTCGCAGAAGGAAGTGACCGCCTCCCATGCACCTCACTCCGTACCATGGCTTGGACCAGGGCCGGACGCGAGAGATCGCCGCCGCCGATCGCCTCCACGAGGACACGTCGGTGCTCCCCCCAAGCCCGGCAAACCCCCACCGTATGCTCCACCGTGTCCTCCAGGCGATCCACACAGTGGTAACACCCGGGCGTTTCCTCCCGCCTTATCCGGAATGGGAACCTCCCGAAACAACCGTGTCCGGTGAGGACCTGCGTCAGGTGGAAGGTGAGGACGCCGTGGCGACACTCTAGCCACTCCTCAAAGGCGACTTTTTGCCGCAAATTGTGGCGTGCCCAATGGTACGTACCTACCTACATAATTCTAACATGGTCATGCGTTTGTCCCACATAAAACTAAGTAGGTATATCTAGCTACTTACCTAATATTTTACACCCAGGTGAGGCACCGGTTCATAGCCATCCGTATTTGAGTTTGTTTGTTTTTACACTTCAACGCCATACCCGTTCGACCATGGAGATAAGCTACAATATTTTATTAGAGAGTCCTTTCCAGCATCCATGTTCTACTCGACCTACATACTTCTTCGCTCTTAGTGCTATCTCTTCTTTCTTCTGTTAATGTTCTTTAATTTCTTAGCGTCAAATATTATCCAAATAAGCAATTTGCTAGGTAGGCGACCATTTTGGGACTTCATGAACCTAACCACTACGTTCGTCTATTCTATCAACTGAAAAACTTTTCACAAAAAAAAACACAACTGAAAAATAACTTTAATTTCGAAAATCGGTGGCAAAAAGTCAAGGCAAAGTCGAGGCAAAAAAAAAAGTTGCCTGCGTGGTGCCGGACGTAAAGAATAGCACCGCTATTTCTTCTTGTGGGTGTCGTAAAAGGCGACTAAGGGACTTACTAGAGAATTTAAGAGGCAGCAGCGTTCTCTCGTAAATAGCTTTTCGTTTTCTATTTAGGGGACATAATCGTAGGTAGGTAGGTAGGTACTCAGTTTGTGATTTTGAGCAAAGTATGAAAAGCTTTAATGAACCAGTAGGAACAAATCGAATACCTGTGATTTTAAAAGTTTAGTGTAGTTACATAATAAGTATTTAATTTGTAACAAATCATGTAGATTATTAATCTGTTATTTACAACCCGTCTCCTTCCAGAAACAACGAAGAAATAACAATTTGTACTTTTATTCTAAGGTGCCAACCCTAGTGGGGCAGAATCCAACAAGATTTTAGAGTAGTGGAATCTGTCTGTCCCACCAAATCTAATCTACTAACAAAAATATGGATCACTTTGTGTCTGACTTAAATAAATAAATTAAATTAAATTAGGTAAATCAAAGAAGTGAACGACGAGTGAAGATTCCACTGAAAAATTTTAGGCATTCCACTTTGCCCGGGCAGCTCGGTGGGGCAAAGTGGAATGATTCCATAAAACCTTTTTGGAAGTCGGTTAAAAATAGACACCATTTGCCTATCACCTAAATGAGTACGTATTTACCTACCTAAATCCTGTTTGGTAACCTACCTGGTCTTTCTTTTCACCTTGATAGGTACCAAAATACCTAACCTAAAAATATGTTGGCACCTAATCACATCATTTACCTACATTAATTAACTCGTTAGGTAGGTACATAACTATGTACTTATCGAGTGTACCTACGAATGATTTTAACTTTTTTAAATCGTAGCAATACAAAACGACTTAATTAAAAAAAAACCGATACTTACTTTAATGAATTGAATAGTATGATTACTTGCATTAGGTAAATAAAGAATTATTTAAATGACTTTTCATCATACTATGTATGTTGGCTCTAGCATATCTAGGGAAATTGCCCGTAAAAGTACCTACATGCTTAGAGTAAGCCTATTACTTCTATGCCTACATGTAATTATATGCCCTACTACAATGTAGTATGGCATATAATTACATGTAGGCATAGAAGTAAATCCAGCCCTAGACTTGGAAAATGAGGAGCTAGTTGATAGCGTCCTACAACAAGATTTCCAAATGTCGCCACCCCCGCGGCCCATTACAGTACGCGAAGTCAGGCGGACTATCACAAAGCTTCAAGATAAGAAAGCCCCCGGGTACGATCTTCTCACTCCACCACTATACCAACGAGGCAAAATACATGACATGTATTTTGCCTCGTTGGTCTAGTGGTGGTCGCAAGCGCTACTGCTGAGCATGAGATCCTGGGTTCAATTCCCAGTTCGGGCAAGTGTTATTGGATTTTCCATCTGGAATTTCTCTGTAGCAGCCTGGAGTCTGGGTTTGTGCCCGGCTAGGCTCTATCTATGCCCTAAGTTAGAGGGTTTGGTTTCCGCACTTAGTCCTTCATTTGGACCATTGTGCGTGGGCCATGGGGGCCGTCAGTTAGTTATTCCAACCATCCCACCTCCCTCCAGACGCTAATTAGGTCTCCTGGTCTGCTTAGGATATCTGTGAAGGATCTGTGTGACCCGAGGGTTTCTGTTCTGATCTGGGTGACGCCTGTGCATTCAAAGAGCACATGCGCAACATTTTCTTCAGCCTCCATGCCAGCCCTGCACAGAGGGCTGTCCGTTATGCCTATTGTGTGGAAGTGTTTGTTTAGTAAACAGTGTCCCGTGATGGCCCCCTCACCAGGCGCAGGCCGGTCCTGTCCAGTGGTTAGCCTGCCATATAAGAAAGGCATAGCTTCCTTGGATTGCCTGCAGCCCAGTATCGAGGTCTACCAGTTCTCCGCTTGTGTGTGTGGCGATTATTTTTTATTCTTCCTCCCATTATTATGTGATTTCGTGGATACGATGATTGTGGTGAGCAAGTCCAGCCATAGTCAGCTAAAAGTTAGTCAATAGACGGCGTTGGTAGAATTTCAGCAAGTCTTTTCACAAATTTTTGGAATTTAATTACTAACAGAGGTGGGCTGTGATAAAATATATTTGTCTGTAAAATGGTTAAAAAAATACATAAATTACCCTTTGGGTACGGAACCCTAAAAACATCAAAAATAAAATGTATTTCAAAATATGGGTAGAGATCTTGCTTTATTATACAGACATAGTTTTATCTGATTGATTTTGTGTCAAAAAATGGGGAATACTCGCTCTGCTATATCCATAGTGAATACCTTACTACGTTTAAATAAATCACCTTTTTTATTGAAATGTCAGAAATATATTTTTATGTGTATTATACACAACCTTAAACAATTAATTACAATTTAATAAAATCCCTATCTTATCTCTTAATTCCCAGTGGATTGGCCTGCTTAGTGACAAAATCATAATCAATTTGGATTAGGTTGGGATCATTTTAGTAAGTCATTATTGTTTGTTGTACTAAATTGAACAAAATTGAATCTTCAAATATGTATTATTATCGGTGATAAAATTACAAAAAATGTGTTCCTCTTTTCATATATAAAATACATTTCAGTTATGTTAGACAAAAATAACATGATAGTAAAGATAAATAAGCATTTAATATTTTGTTAAGGCATTCCAGTAACAACATTATTCCATGAGTTAACTTAATTAAGCAGTGCTAGAAATCATCATCATCATCTGAGTCAAGAGCGGCCCTCCTTCTGTCAAACTTCACAGTGCTGGTGGATTTGGGCATCTGTTGATTTAGAGACTCAAGGAGTTGAATCAGTTCTGGTTCTGTTATTTTATTACGAACTTGGCCCATCTGAGCCATTCTACAGATCATATTTTCAACCATGGCACCTTTTTCTGGTCTACTGAGTTTAATAGTGTTCACTGCAAAGAAAAGCATAAGATTATGTTGATGACCTGTCATGATAATATTCTGAGTAGGTGTATATGTGACGTTAGGATCATATGACTAAATTAATCAATAATAAGTTATTACGTCTGGCTCTAGCGTCTTGGCTGAGTGCTTGTGCAAGAATTGTGTGTTTAGCTTCCTCCATTTGCTGCATTCTTTCTTCCTGCTGTTTAGCATGATTGGGGTCACCGGTTCCCTGAAATACATGATTCGAGTTTGAAATATCATATGGTTGCCTTTTAGTTGTGGAAATACGAAAGTTATGAACAATTTTATTCCAAAAATCGAAGAAGGTAGGGAGGTATCGAACCAAACATAACCTCCATCTATGATTCACACTCACCCCATGTTGAGCCTGTAGCTGAGCAAGCCGCTGTTGTCTAATCTTGTCTAATTCTGGGTCAGCCATTTTAAATTTTAATGTTTGCTCACAAAATTAAAAAGTTTTTTCAATTCGATATTTTTTTTTATTGCTTTCGTCTTTTGACATAAAAGGCGTTATTGCGTTTGCGTTCCGTTTCTTGTATCCACAGACTAAGTAGTACTCTTGTAGCACACAAAGAGCACACTAGTTCGTTGTTGTTAATAGTTGTGTTATATTTTCGATGATTTCAATCAAGAATTTGACGTTGATTGTGTCAATATTTAAAAACAAATCTTCAAAATGTTTCCGATATATCTTCGATCTCTGTATAAAAAAAGAAAAGAGAGTGCTTTAGGTAGACCACACGACTTGAAGTAAAACTTACAAATAGTACCTAATACTAATTATACTTAGTTACAACAATAGGCCTGCAGTAGAGCTGTGTGTCTTAGATAAACGAAACGCAACTGGCTATGAGAGAAAGAAAATGTGGTGTGCTCGCACCTCTCTCTCTTGCCCCTACAGTAATATACGAAACGTAACTCTCTTTCTATCTTCACTAACTTATATCTCCCTCTCTACTGACGTTCGCTCGCTTTCGTAACGCTCTCGTCACGCATTCACCAGCTTACTCCCCAAGTCAACCGTGCGTAAAGAAGTTTTACTTCAACAATCGACGCGTCATTTTCTTAAAAAAATAAATAGAACTACCTCACGCCTTGTAATAATAACTTGTTTTGGGAACTAGCTACGCCAGCGCCACTTTGACAGTTGCCTTCCCCATTATTTATGGCCGGCCGGGGCATAGCGCCTACCGCTTTTGCAACCATAGCACTAGTATTCTAATATAATTATTGCTCTGTGATAAATAGTGCTCTGTGGCCTTAACTATCAATGATACGGAGCCCTTCCCTTCCGACGTGTATCCAAAAATTCTTAAAATAAACTTTTTACTCTAGATTATCCTATAGGATCATTGAGGTATTATGTACTAATTATACTTCGATGATTAGATGGTTCAGAATCGTAAAGTACTAAATCCATGGTAACAGATTTCCTTGCCACCCTGTATTTCACGTAGTCCTCCAGTATGAACTGTTGGGAAAGCACAAAACATAACTCTGTAGGTATTCACCGACGAGGTATGCAGAGTTGTAGAAAACTAGTAAACTATGGGTGTAGTTCACCCATATTTTGAGAGTTTTGTGTCTCATCTAAAAGGGAGCGATCAGCCACTGACCTCTAATTGTATGTGTATTAGAGGTCAGTGGAGCGAGCTTATTTCCAGTAACTTTGCACAAAACCAGCCAGGACATAAAGGCAAACCCCAAAAAGAAACCACTATTCGCAATACACAATATCCCAAGATCAGCAGCCACGCTTAGAACCATCAGATTAGTAATAGAACATCGACTTTATTCATTTTTTATCAATCACAGTTAGCTTGGAGTTAGTAGGTAGCTTCTTTTCTATAATCTGAGGTAGTACAACATACCAAAATTATTGGACCATAATAATTCATATTTTTAGGGTGCCGTACCAAAATGGTAAAAAGGAACAATTATGGTGACTAATAAGTCTGTCTGTCTGTCACACCTGGATATCTCGAGAACTACTAATGCTACCAACTTGAAATTTAGAATAGTTTTAAATGACGTGACGTTTGCCCAACTATTTTGCAAACAAGAAAGAAATTAGGACTTCTTGGCGGGAAAGTGAAGCGTCATATTCGGCAGTTTGTTTAATTTTTAAAATTTGTGTTTAATTAACCGAATATTAATGTGTAATAATGGTGGATTATCAACCATTAAGTGTTTGTGAACGTGCATTAGTGTAGGCATATAAAACAAAACAGTGCAACTTCGCTTCAAGTTCTCTCAAGAAGTCCGCGTGAGGTCTAAGTAAGGTGCCACATCTTTACTGAAACTCAAGGGGAGCGGGCGGGGATATCATCATCATGCATTGATTATAATTCATTTCATCAATAAAACCAGTTTTGTAACTAAATAAAGACTTGGCTAAAAGGTCCCAGAAACCAGGCCATAAAAATATTATAAATAAAAAAAAAAAAAAAAAAAACAATATCTTTTTTGCAAAAGGGACTGAAAAATCTGAGGTGGCTACTAGGACATGTGGGGTATCATATGAAAGAGCGCTGATTGCACATTCTTAAACATTTTTTTTTTTTAGGTAGCATAGTTTCCGACTTTTGATGAAAAATGTAAAAAAAACTGGCCAAGTGCGTGTCGGACCACGCACAATAAAGGGTTCCGTAGTTCGGGTGAATTTATCCTAAAAACAAACTTAACATTGTAGTTGAAAAACATGTTCTCCCATACATCGATATACGTCTAAGTCAATTCTCCAACTGCAAATATAAGTTTGTAATCACAAAAAACTATTTTTTGTATGTGATAAAACTACAAATTTACAATTTTAGGACTTTTCCTATACTTCCTTCCTTCTAGGTCAACGGGAAGTACCCTGTAGGTTTGGATTTATTTGCGAGTATCGAAATATGTCGCAATAATGTCGCTTAAATCGCCGTATTTTTTTATTGCGTTGACATAAAAGCTTGATTTTTTTAGAGCTCCAAGGGCCCATGGACTTACCTATTTGATATTAATTTCAACTTGATACCTACACGCGTTCCTGAGAAAAAGGGTCTTGACAGACTGACAGAAAGACAGACAGACGGACAACGAAGTGATCCTATAAGGGTTCCGTTTTTTTCTCTTGAGGTACGGAACCCTAAAAATACCGTTCGCCCCTCTTATCTCCGAAGTTTGCAAAGATAAAAATCTGAAATTATTCTATGTGATAGAAGGTTATGTAAAGATTACAGTAAAAATAAAACGATGTCTCTAAATAGCACAGTTTTTCAGAAATCATCAACATAAATATACGTACGGAACCCTTGGTGCGCGAGTCCGACTCGTTTTTAAATTGCACATCTTACGTACGTCTATGTCTCAGAATGGATGTAAGAAACTAGAATACGTAGATAGAGAATGTTCATTCTCTATCTACGTAAGAATAAAAATGGGTTTCGCGGTACCACAGAACAACTAATAGTACTGCGGTATTAGAAGTTGCTCCATATTAGAGGTGTGGGCCGATTTAATTTTCATCGGCGGCGGCGTGAGTCCTACATTTTGACGGCGGTGTAACCGGCGTGAAATTGGCGTCAGGACTTTTGATTCAGACTTGGATAACATAACTTTAGATAGGAGAAAAGCAATTCGACAGACCATAGAAAATTCGGCTGCATTTGACGATATAGTCGACTAGTGACTGCTCCTGGAAGCCTAAAATGGACGCTTTGGCAGAATCATATTATGATCTGCGTACCTACAATTCATACATCCCGCAATTCATCTGTTTGACAGCTGCTATTTGACATTAGACTTCACTATAGCAATTTATAGTTTGTGGACCATTTTACGAAACTCCATACAAAACTGTCAAACAGATGAATTGCGAGATATGAATTGTACGTATGATTCTGCCAAAGCGTCCATTTTAGGCCCCCTGTTCATCGGTAAAGATTTTAACTACGCAGTTGGGTGTTAATCGCTGTTCGGCACCGCTTCTAATCACCTTCTTGTAATATCTGTGCAAAGTTGTAATTGGAATATTTTTTGTGCAAAACTTCCTAATTTGTTTGATTTCCTTCTAAAATGAGATCGATCACATCCTTCTTCTGTCAAGTTTTTCTTGTGCGGTTCCGGTCTTCCGGACCATGTTGTTAGTCTGGAACAGTTGCCAAGTGAAGTTAGGTAGGTACGTAATAATCAGTACTTATACACTTATACAGTGGACTGTTTTCACCCTCAGATTATAGAAAAGAAGCAGAGAGACCGCGCGGAACACCGAGAGTGCGGCCAAAAAAGCAAATACAAATTCAAAAGCGAATACACTCTCGATTCAGTACAGCACGAAGCGTCGCATCGTTAGTACGTCACGGGCTCTAACAGATAATTTCAGAATGATGCCGCCTTGTATTTTTAAACATTGTAAAAACTGTTCCCAAAAACAAAAGAAATAAGATGGAGTATCTTTCATAAGTAAAATATTGATTATTTGTCTATTTGGATTTATTTTACGTGTTTATTGTTAGTTAAATCTTGAAACACAAAACCTTAACAAAAATCATTCGGTGTTGCTAGTTTATATTGAAACATTTACCCCTAAGTTAGGAAATAAGTATAGGATACAGGAGTATCGATTTACAAAAATATTTATGTCGATAATAGTGTTTTATTTATCGCCTTTTCTGGTTAGTATGTTTATAAACAAATAAGTATGTATGTGTCTTCGTAAGTGTAACTAGTTAATGGATTTTATAATACTTATTACATCAGTCGATTTGCTATATCATGGGTTTTTTCATTTCATTAAATAGCTACCAAAAACAATAAAATGTTGGTGTCTCAAAATAAAAATATATCGCAAATGTATCGTTTATATGGGTATTGTTAATTTGACGTATACTGTTAATAAAAACAACTGATTTAAGAAAAAAAAAAACTTTTTTTTTTCATGTAATGAAATATTATGGCTAATTTTTTTATTCTCCTGGCAACCGTACACACACATAGAGGCACCTGTTCTTATAGTGCTGTCACGTGGCTGTAACGCACACACGTCTACAAACGGGACTCACTTTATTGTTCCGCGCTGTCTATCTGCTTCTTTTCTATAATCTGAGTTTTCACCATATTTGAAAATAAAACACATTTTTACGATTAACTTTACCTAAACGACAAGCGCATCAGTTTATTTTGAGAGCTTTTTTAGGGAAATCACCATTATTAGGGAAATCACCATTTTGAGAGCTTTTTTAGCACCATTATTAGGGAAATCTATCATAATAACACAACATCAAATAGTTTTTAGAGTAGATCATTCGATTTATTGTATACCGGTAAAAAATAGATTTAGTACTTACGGGCGGCGAAATGGCGGCTACACGTGCTTCCACAGCGAAAGCGTCAAGGGCACTGGCGGTAGGGACGGGGAACTATCCCACGGGGTCTCTGATAGTTCCCCCCTTAGTTCATGGGTTTGCAGTGTGTGTGTAACGATAGGTACACAAGGAGTTATAAACGTGGATTCACTGTGCCCCATGGTCTACTGTACCCCCCTCTTCCCTAGAGTACTCTTTAACGAGAGGCAATGACGCGTCACAGCTAAACTGGCGGTAAAGTATACTAATGGCGGCGCCTTCAGGTGCCAGAATTAAGAAGTTAAGCTCGGTATTCCTACCGATTTAGGGTAGGGGGATATTCTCGTATTTTCATAGAATCATACGGATCGCTTCTTCACCACATTGCTGTGTTTTCGAAGGCATATAATACGCACCTTCTTGATCTTGTTGTCGTTTATGGGGCTGTGGAGGACGGTCCTTCTCTATCCAGGATGTCGACAAATTCAGAGGATCGATGAAATGATCAGGATTGAGCGAGGCAATAGTTTGAGTTCGCTTTGGCTTTGCTCAGCCTTGAATCCTCTAAGCATACTGCTGGAGGATACAAGGCCTAGGCCGAACTAGAAGAACATCGGGTTGAGAAGAGGTGGTCTAATATAGTGGGATAATTCACCTCCATTGCATGGATGACTTGAAAATCTTTGCCCCCAAAAATTTGTGACAGAAGTTAACAGAAATTTTCAGTAGCGCCATCAGGATGGACTAATGTGCAGTTATGCATGTATAGCGAGGAGGGGTTATGAAATCCGTGGGAACCCAACTCTTGGATTCCATACACCCATACACTAGATCCTCCACCGACACCTACAAAGTATTTGGCTATTTCGGAAGCATTAGGCATCATTGCTGCCTCCTCGTTGGTCTAGTGGTCGCAAGCACTACTGCTGAGCATGAGGTCCTGGGTTCGATTCCCATTTTTCAGGTGAGGCAGTGTTATTGGGATTGGATTAATAGTAGTTATAAAGTAAGTCAAAATAAAATTAAGAACTATGCAAAACTAAATAAAATTATAAATAAATGCAATAAGTTTAGGAAACAACAAAAACACAGTTCCAATAATATTAAACTAAGGAAAGAACGTGGTTTTCTTGTAAATAAATTACATAACTATCAAATTAAATTAGAAGACAGTAAGAACATTTATGAGATTGATACTAAACGCTTACAGACTGATATTCAGGCACTGAGGCATCATTACAGTCACTCTATACTAAGTATGTGTGATCTGAAAAACTAATTCAGGAGCACATCCTCGCTGCAAATGAGTTAGTGGCCATGTGCAACTGTAGTGCAGACCAAGTGGACCAGCTGACTCTTAGAAGCCCTCAATTTTCATTGCAAAGGAAATCCAGTCTTGGCACTCTCCAACCTCAGGCAACGGAGGACCCGTACCAGTCAGGAAGTGGTCAGGTCTCTATTCCCAATCATGATACACCAGCTATTGAGCAAGTTCCATTGCAAGTAATTCAGACGGAAGCTAGTTCTCTCCCTTGTAGTAGTAAAGTTTGTTACTACTCCATTATGTTTTCTGATAGTTTTGGAAAAGGGTTAGGTAAATTACTTAGCAAGAACCTGAGTCATTCTTCTCTAAACTATTGCATGCCTCAGACTTCCTACAAAAAAATTATGTATTCATTATCTAGGAATAAATATGATCCTAACGCCATTATTACTGTACTAATAGGTAATAGTTTTAATGTTAAAAAAAACCGGCCAAGTACGTGTCGGACCACGCACAATGAAGGGTTCCGTAGTTAGGATGAATTCATCCCAAAAACAAACTTAACATTGTAGTTGAAAAACATGCTCTCCCATACATCTATATACGTTACGGTCAATTCTTCAACTGCAAATTTAAGTTGGTCGACGATTACTCGTTAACTTGTAAACCGTAGGTACTTAGCTGAGATAGTTTTCCTTTTAATATCATTATATATACTACTGCTATGAATTTTTTCACATATCCAAAACCAACCATTTAGCTGGCAGGGGGGGGGGGACACTTGACTCTAACAAAAAATAGCACTTTAAAGCTTAATATTATGGAAACGGATCTCAGAATTGAAAAATGGCTTTCACAGACCCACAATATTTTTGAACGGCCTATCCAACGATACCCCACACCATGTATTAGATGAGAAAAAAAAATATCATCCCCGTTTTACGTGCAAGGGAGGTACCCTAAAAAAAAATGTTTTTCATGGTTTTATTTAACGACTTTTTCGACGTCATTAATATGTACACCCATGCCAAATTACAGCTTTCTAGGACTTAGCGTCTCTGAGCTAAGCCGGGGGGGCAGACGGACGGACGGACGGGCAGACAGACAGACAGGGTTCCTTGTTTACACGGACCCTAAAAAGATGATATCACTGATAGTGTGACCAAACTTTTACAATTTATGTAAGAAAATAATTTTGTGTGCTTTTCCGTACTTTGAGCACTTGTCAAACAGGCAAAACAACTACATTCACATGTTAAATAATTACATGCATTTCTTAGTTAGTCACCCTAAGTGACAAGTTTATATTTTTTGACACCAACATTTTTGTTCATAAGCTAAGGTCGACTAGGGATACTGTGTATCTGCCCATTAGTTTTAGACGTCAAATAGCTTGGCTATTAGCTTTTAATATTAACCCAGACATAACTAGTAAGTCGAAGTCTATAATTAGCACCACATTTAGTAATAGTACCTACTAATGTTAAGGTGGTTAGTTCTAATAATTTAAACTAGTTTGTAAGACAACAGAAGGTACCACTAACAGTATAGTTACACTTAATAACAAAAAGGTATTTTCTAGCACTAACATAGTTAACAGTAGAAAAGGAGCTAAGGAGAAATCCTTGAAGTTAATTTATCAAAATATTTAAGGTTTTTCTTCCAAACAATTGGAAATCGAATTGTTTTTAGAAAAAACAATGTTTGACATTATTTGTTTAACTGAGCATTGGCTAAAATATTATGAAATGTTAATTAATTATGAGAATTATAGTGTGGCCAGTTGTTTTAACCGGAAATCAATGCTGCGTGGTGGTTCACTAATCTTAATTAGAAGTGGTATTAAATCAAAAACTCGTAAAGACATCGTTGAACTGTCTGTTGAACATAGCATTGAACTGTCTTGTGTTGAGCTAGTTATGCATGATAAAGTGTGCGTTTACAGACCCCCAAACAATCAAAACTACTCTCTATTTGAGTCTGATACGGAAGATGTTTTGGCAAAACTTGTAACTAGGAATAAATCGGTAATTATCTGTGGTGACTTTAACATTAATATTTTAGAAAATAATTCAAATACCTACCAGTAGATTGTTAAATCTGTTTAAATCATTTAATTTGTCAAATGTGTTTGTAGAACCAACTCGAATAACTACGACTACTGCTACATGTATTGATAATATTTTTTGTTGCTGCGACTATTCAGTTAAAGCTATTATTAATTATCTCCCTTCTGATTCTATTCCACAGTGGTCAAACTGTAACTTTTGAGTCCAACACACCAATACAAACAGTGCTTACACAATTATTTTAGTTTTGAATTGTTATCTTTTTATCACGGACGCTTCTGACGTATTGCTTCGTTCTCACGTTTAACTTCAATATGAATGATGTAACCAATATTTTGTATCAATATTTTAATTTAAGAGTTTCCGTGGAGTTTCTTGCCCGTTCTTGTCCGTATGAACCTACTATTTGGAATGGGCAACTAGCTTCATATTTGTAACTGACAGACTTCTTGACAATTCAAAAGTGCCAGTCAATGGTTTAATTTAAATAAATGCTTTCCCCCTTATTACAAAACAAGGTTTATCTTCAGACCCAGGTTTAAAACAGGGGGCCATTATTGAATTTAGAACTTTATTCCGACTAAGGTAAAGTTCCTAAACACAAAACTGACAACTTAATACCGAACTAAGTTTTCAGTTTTGTATAAAGAACGGTAATTCAATCACTGTTACGTTCTTATTACAAAAACTGGCTCCATGGTTTAGGCCATGTCAAAATATAAATCTTGTTTTGTAGTAAGGCGGTTTGAACTTGAGTTTGGTTTCCATTAGGAATTTCTCAGTAGCAGCCCGGAGTCTGGATTTGATGACAATAGGCTCGCCATTCAAGGATTACAGGCGTGAATTTATGTATAAAATAAAATAAAAAAGACAGGACTAACTAAAATATTTTTGTTTATTTACGTAACATTATCATGCCACTGGAGTGTTTGGTATTCCATTTTCCCATGAGTATTGCAACAAGCTAAAACAGCTAGTTTATTTACTGCTACTGATAATCTTCCAAATGCTACAAACTCGGCAGGGCTGATGGTGTCAGTTTGGTCATAAATACATCGCACCATGTATGTTGCATGAAATCTCACTGGGTCTCCTGAAATTTTAATAAAATCTATCTACATACAACTGTAAGAATATAAGTTAAAATCAAGATGCTAGAATGTTCATTCACATTACTAGTAATTTAATAAAAAGTGAATTAGGTCAAAATAAGGCTTAGCTGAGGCAGCCGATGAGAAATAAAACATTTTGTCATTTTGTATCTTATATTACCAGGGTATAAAAGAAAGTCACAGCCAAACTTTGATCCATTTGTTATATGATGTCTTCTTTCCCATAAATTCTTAAAAATCCTGAATTTGATAGCACCTTTTCCTTCTACAACACTGGGTTTCAAAACATCAATGTTAACATTTTTCTTTTCTGAAACAAACAAGTATATTAAATCATTCTGAAGTACATGGTATTCTAACTAATATTATAAAGCGATCATCCTGAAATCTTGCATATACGTTGGCAGGTACGAGGGCGGCACTGAAAATTTCGGGAATCAAGGAAGTGACACAACATTACTATTTAAAAATGTATTTATTGCTTTTCGAAGTATTCTCCGCGAAATTTGACACATTTTTCCATACGATGGAACCAATCATTGAAGCAACCATTCCATTCGGAAGTTGGGGTCTCCAAAATGGCCGTTTTGTAGGCGTGCACAGCTTCTTCAGGTGATGAAAATCTGTCCACGCAATTTATTCTTTATTTTAGGGAAAGTATAGAAATCATTAGGGCTTAGGTCGGGGCTGTACGGCGGATGGTCTAATAATTCTATGTTTTCTTGCTCTAAAAACTCTTTTGTTCTGTGCGCGGTGTGAGAACTCGCATTGTCGTGATGGAGGATGATGCGGCGGTTGCAGTTCTCTTTACGGAGTTCAGAAACGACCTGTGGCAAACAAATGCTAGCATACCATTCTGCATTAACCGTTCTTTGTCCCTCAAGAGGAATAGTCGTAACATGGCCGGTTTTGGAGACAAACGCCTATTTTTTTTGCAACACTCCGTGAACGAACAATTTTTGTTGGCTTTAACTCATTTTCGAACACCCAAACTCGTAACTGGTTTTTTGTTTCGGGTTCGTACGCGTATATCCAGTATTCGTCACCTGATACAATGTTGTATACAGCATTTGAGGATTCTGCGTGGAATCTTTCGAGAGTTCTGACGCACCAAGTAACGCGAGCCGCTTTTTGCTCTTCACAGAGCGAATGCGGTATCCATCGGAAAAACAACTTTTTGTACACCTAATTGTTAATGCAAGATTATTTGTATTTGACTCATGCCAATGTCTAAAGTTGCCTGAATTTCGCGGTATGTCACATGTCGATCTTCCTCAATCAGCTTACGCACAGCATCAACGTTTTCTTGGGTGACTGCAGTTTTTGGACGACCTTGACGGGGATCATCACTGAGCTTGACACGTCCACGTTGAAATTCAGCAAACCAGCGATAAATTGTGGTTTTGGATGGGCCTTCATCACCAAATGCAGAAATCATCCGGTCAACACACTGTTTTTGTGTTATATAAATAAATGGTATTCGATTTTTAAAACCAAGGAGTTTTCAATTAAAAAGATTTTAATATGACAGGAACAGTGGAAATATTCCATTCCTGATACTTTTAGTGCAGCCCTCGTTTATAGAAACGGACATAGGACATATTAAATCCCGAAAAAAGGTACTGTCCCCGAGGAAAACAACAATAACGTTCTTATGAGAATAGATGGCGCCACGTGTCTTTCGAATCATGATTGAATTATATTATGGGGCAAGCAGAGTACAACCCGAAAAGATTGTCAAATTCTGAATTAACGCGAGCGAAGCCGCGGGCAAAAGCTAGTATTAAATAAATTAATGAAACAATAGTTACCTGTAGCTATGTAATGCCCTGTTGGTAAGTGTGTAAGAACATGTGCAGGAGCTAGCTTTGGCAATTTATTTATTTCTTCTTGTAATAATGTTTGTTTGTCTAACTGAATGTCTGTAAAATAAAAAAAATCAGAGATGAGTATTTAATTTACAAAACTTAGTTTTCCAATAAATGTTTGTATAACTGAATGTCTGTAAAATAAAAAGAATCAGAGATCATTATTTAATTTACAAAACTTAGTTTTCCAATAAATGTTTTCATTAGAAACCTGCGTAAATACCAGTTATTCCTTTAGACAGTAGCTTTTGTCTTTTCCCAGCAATAATAATGTCAATCTTCTGTGACAACTGTTCTATTTTTCGCTTCTTCAAAGCCTCAGTTTGTTCTGATAAAACACTACAATAGTAAAATATCATATTACAATGAGGCAACCAATAGTCAAATACTTTTTAACCGACTTCCAAAAAGGAGGAGGTTATATGTTCGGCTGTATGTTTGTTCACCGATTGCTCCGTCGATTATAGATCGATTTTGAAAATTCTTTTTTGTTTCAATGGGTATGCTCCTGAGGTGGTCCCATTGCCACCAAATCAGAATCTGATGAAGGGATCCCATGGAAATCGAGGGAAACCCTCAAATTTTATAGGCAAACCTATAGCAATTTAAGTATTTTTTTATAGTAACTTGTGCATTTGCTCCTGGAAATCACCATTTGTTGAAGTGTAACTGATGATAGAGACCACAGATGGCCACCGGAACAACATATTAATAATAAGTATTTAACGGGTTGCAATTCAATTAGGTACTTTAATATGGCTAAGTAATTTATGCTCGTCACAATGCAATTATGGTGATTGGCAGTTCTCCTGCCAGGAGCACTGCTCAACGATTAACGTCCCAGCATCGGGAAAAGCAATCTTTTGTAAAAGGTGATGAGCAGTTAACAAAAACAGTTTTTTTTTTTATAAAACTAAATAACCGACTTCCAAAAAAACACTACATAGTGAAAAATAACTTTAATTTCGGAAATCGGTGGCAAAAAAACTAAAATACAGATCACACTGACTTCCGAAATTTAAGTTATTTTTCACTTTGTAGTGTTTTTTTGGAAGTCGATATTTTTTTTTTATAAAAAGTTTTTTAATCTCATGTTATCCTAAAATTGTTATTATAACTTAAATAAAAAAGTTTACAGCAACTTGTCACCAAACTGTACATAATTTACTTTTGTTCCAGGTCTTTTATTAACCGCTTTTCTTCATCCGTAGGTTTTCTTGTAAAATTTGGTAATTCAAACAACTCGCAAACACCTTTTTCAACTAACAATGCAGCTTCTTCAGATGTCAAAGCCATTGGTAATCCTAAAAACATAAAACGTAATGATTATAGACCAGTCTACTAAAACGATTTTTTTACAATTTAAGTAATTTTATTAAAGGCACATACCTAAAAAATCATTTTGTCTTGGAAACGATGGTATGGAACCAATTAGTGAACCGCTTATACGATGGCTAGCTCGTAGAACGTACCAATCTAGATTTAAAACAAACTTATATGAAAAAAAACATTGTATTAGAATATTTTAAACATTTTCCCCCTTATTCCAAAACAAGGTTTATTTTCAGACCCAGGTTTAAAACATGGAGCCATTATTGAATTTCGAACTTTATTCCGACTATGGTAAAATTCCTAAACACAAAACTAACATCTTAGTACCGAACTATGTTTTTAGTTTTGTATAAAGAACGGTATTTCAATCACTGTTACGTTCTTATTACAAAAACTTTAAGCCATGTCAAAATATAAATCTTGTTTTGTAATAAGGCGGTTTAAGTTATAAATTACCTTCAGAATTCCATACATAAGCAATGCCATTTTCAACGCAAAGTGATATCATCGTTCGATTTTAATATTTCCGAATTTTACTTAACCACACACAATAATCATACCACCACAAATGTTTTTAAAAATAAATAAAATAGCACCTTGCACCTTCAACAAATCATCAACAAATTATACAAATGTACTCTGTGAACAAATTAATGAATGATTATTTTTGACAATTTGTTTGACATTGTTTTGCTTGACACTGACGCATGACACATCAGTCTTGGGCTGCATTCTGAATTAGACCTTTTAATCGCTCACAGCGCTCTCGTCATTAATTTGCGTTCCGATTTAGATTATGCTGAGGCCTGTCAACAATTCGGAACGCTCCAGGAACGCACGGTTCGCGAACTCACGGTTGGATTACAGTGGCTGCATTCATGTGTGCAGTGCTGCGCCATTATTTGCGTGTTTCAAAAAGTTAAAAACATGTTTCAAACACGATATGTATGATTTTGATTTAGGCCACGCCCCCAAATCATGTTTGAATCATGTTTTTAACTGTTTGAAACACACAAATATGGCGCAGCAGTCCCGACTTAAGAACTAGTTACTCTACTCTTTGCTTAAGAATTAGGCCATAATCGCTCACAGCACTCACATCAATAATTTGCGTTCCGATTTAGTTATCACGATTATGAGAGCTGAGAGCTGTCGACAATTCGGAATGCTCGTGGACGTGCTCACGGTTGGATTACAGTATTTCTTTGTGTATACACTACAAATTTCTCCTCCTTTTTTGGTTAGGTGGTGACTGTAGCCAGAAGCACATTTTTGAAAATGACACGTTAACGTTGGCAAAAAATAATAGGCCCGTTTCGACATATACGCGTTTTATTTAAAATACCTTTTGTTTTGTGTATAATAAATTAATAATGTGTCAAATTGGGGACCGCGCTCCTTGATGGGCGAGTCCTATTACTGGCTGAACGTACGACGCGTTGCGTGAGCTCAGTACAGAACACGCAAGCTAACTACTCAAGGTCACTGGCATCGATTTAACGTGAGTATCGAGACCGAGCCGTATGGTTAATTCACTAGTTACGTTGCGATGGTCAATTGCGATTTATCGTGAGTATCGAGTACCGAGTCGTATGGTACTTCACTAGTTACTATACAGCGTGTTACGGAAAGGGTATATACATATCAAAGGCACGGATTCTTTTGGTGATAACAAACTATATGGCAACGTTTTTTGTATACCATTACCTACATAATTATACAGTTAGAAACATTTAACTAATTTAAATCAAATGATTCCAATTGAATTCTACACATCACAATACCAAGACAGCTGATCGGTGTCAATAAACTACACACAAAGAAACAAGTCTGTAAAAGATTTGTGTCTCCTGGTACTATTTGCAAAATGGGTTCCGCATGTTAGTTTTATTCCACAAAATATCAAACATTTTAACTTAGGGAATTGTTTTTGTTTTTTAGTAAAAAAAAGGACCGCCGGGCGCCGAGTATGTAACTAATAGTACAGTAGGAGTATCATTAAATCATACTTTAAATATCAGATAATAGGCACTACTAAACGCTATAGCCCAAATTTTCTATGAATGAAATGACTACACTCAACAGTTATCCAAGTTCAATAAATTTTCTAACTCAGCAATAATAAAAATTTGCCTGTAAATCTCCTTCATCATAATCATCGTTTTTTGTGTTTTTGACACTGTAACTAAATGGCTGACAAAACCGTGAATTGCAATAATAAGAAAACTACAAAAGTACTCAATACAAATAAAAAGGTTTCATTTATTTGAAAATGAACCCTAGAAAACTTTCTTACGTAACTTATGTTTGTCCTGGTACAAATAATGCCAGAGGGTTCAGTACTTAATTTTGTTTTAGTAATGTTCATTGATTAACTACTTATTCAATATAAATTACTAGCGGTGTAAATAAAATAACATAAAAAAGAAATTTATCCAAACACGTCACTTTGTTTACAGTTGTCCCGTTGTCCGTTCGTCGATGATTACATTTTCCGTAATCAGCGAATGTCTCAAATATGCAAGAGAAGTTATTTAAAGTACTAGGAATTCATGAGTAACGGAAATTATTGCACATTAATAATACGCAACCCTAATTTCTGTACTTTTACAATCATGTAGGATAACAAAGGTTACCCACACATTGATGTTTAGGGTCAATGAGGCAATTTTCGGCACTTCGCTTATTTTACTGATTTTTATTAAATTATTTTTTCGTTTTGATATCCGGCCTAAACAAAGTGCTTATGTTTTATGCTCAAAATGTTTGTTTATTTTCTGATTATTCGAAATATTATCCAAGTACCTGAGCAAAGTTTAGCAACTAAGACTTAACTTGTTCA
Source organism: Tiliacea aurago (assembly GCA_948098905.1). NCBI lineage: Eukaryota > Metazoa > Arthropoda > Insecta > Lepidoptera > Noctuidae > Tiliacea > Tiliacea aurago. Next base: position 12,996,006 of record OX402590.1, read on the forward strand.
TCTCAAAATAAACTACTTAATTTTCAAATGGATTTATCAATTTCGTTTAACGCATGAAATATGCCTCTTCTGACGTGCTTGGCGTCGTAAAGTCGGTAAATTTACTTAATTTTAAAGAAAAAAATTACGAAAGCAATAATTAGGACAGCTACCCTAGTACTAGGACAGTAGGCTAGGATAACCGATTTTTTGCGTGTGTTTTTAGTCGCTCTCTGTCCGTGTCGGTGTGAAGTTGTGTATCAGATCAGTGAATTCAGTGATCGGTGTAGAATTGTCGTGAAAATGTGGTCACGCGCCGTAATAGTGAATACTATGAGATGATGTTGTGTCATGTGTGTTGGAGTATCGTCAGCGATTCATCGACGGAAGACCAGTTGCTGGCGGTATTGTTTCAACCGGATGGTACAACGTTTGTACTCTATCCTGGGGTTCATTTCATGAGCCTGCATCGAAAGGTCGGCCAAGCAGGAGGGATTTGAAAACGCTGTGCTAGAATATTTTAAACGTACTCCACGCACTAGCACAAGGCGAGCTAGATTAGTGCTCGGCGCTGTGAACCTTGTTTATCAAACTTATTCTTCTTAATTTTTACGTAATTATTACGTTTTCCTTAAAATCGTAGGTAAAGGAGCCGCGCCGCATGCGACGCGGCGCGGCGACGGCGCGTCACTTTCTTACGATTCGCAGATCAAGGGAAAGCTGCCGTTTTTACGAAAAACGTATTATTTTCTTCACTGATTGTATGATGGTGATTTAGGTGTAATTTCATTTAAGAAAATCGTCTACGTTGCTGTACCTACCACGACAAAGTTTAATTTATGTTTCATACCTACACAAAAGGCGGTCAGAACTGCGGAATGCGTGTACCAGGCCCACAGACTTTCGGAAGAGATAGGTAGGTACTGAGTTCGTTTGATCCAGTCGCCCGCGCCGCGTGGCGTGCAGCGCAGAGCTGTGCGCATGTGTGTGTGCGTGTGTACTATTGACCCTCGTAGTGCGGTGACACGATTGTTATGATTTAAATTTATAATATCTATGAAAAAAACAAAATATTAAGCATTTTCAAAGTTATTACTTTTGAGCTGAAATTTTGTACAGAGCTTCTGAACCAGATGCACTATTCACCCCGTTTGTATGGCTATACCCTTTCCGTATCACGCTGTATATCGATTCAAGTTAAATGTCAAAATGGGCCTATTATTTTTTGACAACTATAGTCTAAGTTTATGATGCGATTTCCTCACGGAGGCGATCGGCGGCGGCGATCTCTCGCATCCGGCCCTGGTTCAGGCCATGGTTCGGAGCGAGAGTGCATGGGAGGCCGTCACCTCCTTCTGCGAATTAGTAATGCTTGCGAAGGAGGAGGCGGAACGCGTGAGGGAGAGGCAAGGTTCACGCCCTCGCGCCCCTAGTCGCCGCAGGAGACTCACCGGGCGTCGGGAGTCGCAAGCCGATTTCCGGCCACCGTAGGCGCGGGCCTGCGGACGGTGAGCGATGGGTAGCTCACCATCCGATAAGGACCAGGCCTGGGTCGACGGCGCGTCGTATTCCACGCGCGCCTCAAAGAGTTGTCAGCACTAACTGACGGGGTCCGCTAGGACCAATGCCTGCCAGGGTTGCGAGTTTGTCCGAAGGGGATGTCGTAGCCCTGGCACACAGGCAAATGAAGGAATACGGGTGGGTTTTAGTCAGTAAAAGTCTGACACGCCCTCCCGCTCCGCCCAGAGCGGGAGAAGTTATTTGATAATTTCCCACCCGAAAAAAAAAAAAAAATGATGCGAAGCAAAACAAAACAGCACAACGGTCATTTTTGAAAGCGCTCACGGTGATTTAATTTACGGCATGGTCGGCGTTATGGCGCATGTCATGACGTCATCTATGAAGATTCATGCGACATCGTTCTCACGCTCACGTTAATTCCGTATAGGTGGTAGCGCGCTCAAATCGATTACTTTTTACGGTTTTTTTTTCAGAAATAATTCAGTAGGATTTTGAACTTAGAAAGTTCTAATGCTGAATCTGCATTTTTCACAAAAATATCTACGGTTCTCGAACATCGAACATCTGTTAATATACAACTCTATCGTGTCGTCTCTCAGTCCTGCTATCAGGACTATGACAGCTGAGAGCTGTCAACAATTCAGAACGCTCGTGAACGCGCTGACGGTTGGACTACAGTATTTCTTTGTGTAAACACCACACACACACACATTTGTACACTTCTTCTTCTTTGGTACGATAGCGACTGTACCCAGAAGCACAATTTCGAAAATGCCACGCTAATTAGTTAGGATGCGACATTTAACAAAACAGCACAACTGTAATTTTTGACAGCGTTCACGGTGATAATACTATACAGCGTGTTACGGAAAGGGCATAGCCATACAAACGGGGTGAATAGTGCATCTGGTTCAGAAGCTCTGTACAAAATTTCAGCTCAAAAGTAATAACTTTGAAAATGCTTAATATTTTGTTTTTTTCATAGATATTATAAATTTAAATCATAACAATCGTGTCACCGCACTACGAGGGTCAATAGTACATACGCACACAAACATGCGCACAGCTCTGCGCCGGACGCCACGCGGCGCGGGCGGTGGGATTAAACGAACTCAGTACCTACCTATCTCTTCCGAAAGTCTGTGGGCCTGGTACACGCATGCCACAGTTCTGATCGCTTTTTGTGTAGGTATGAAAAATAATTAAACTTTGTCGTGATAGGTACAGCAACGTAGACGATTTTCTTAAATGAAATTACACTTATATCACCATCATACAATCACTGAAGAAAATAATACGTTTTTCGAAAAAACGGCGGCTTTCCCTTGATCTGCGAATCGTAAGAAAGTGACGCGCCGCCGCCGCGCCGCGCCGCTTGCGGCGCGGCCCCTTTACCTACGATTTTAAGGAAAACAAGGTTCACAGCGCCGATCACTAATCTAGCTCGCCTTGTGCTAGTGCGTGGAGTACGTTCAAAATATTCTAGCACAGCGTTTTCAAATCCCTCCTGCTTGGCCGACATTTCGATGCAGGCTCATAGAATGAACCCCAGGATAGACAGACGTTGTACCACCCGGTTGAAACATGCCCGCCAGCAACTGGTCTTCCGTCGATGAATCGCTGACGATACTCCAACACACATGACACAACATCATATCATAGTATTCGCTATTACGGCGCGTGACAACATTTTCACGACAATTCCACACCGATCACTGAATTCACTGATCTGATACACAACTTCACACCGACACGGACAGAGAGCGACTAAAAACACACACAAAAAATCGGTTATCCTAGCCTACTTTCCTAGTAATAGGGTAGCTGTCCTAATTATTGCTTTCGTAATTTTTTTCTTTAAAATTAAGTAAATTTACCGACTTTACGACGCCAAACACGTCAGAAGAGGCATCTTTCATGCGTTACACGAAATTGATAAATCCATTTGAAAATTAGGTAGTTTATTTTGAGATGAACAAGTTAAGTCTTAGTTGCTAAACTTTGCTCAGGTACTTGGATAATATTTCGAATAATCAGAAAATAAACAAACATTTTGAGCATAAAACATAAGCACTTTGTTTAGGCCGGATATCAAAACGAAAAAATAATTTAATAACGATCAGAAAAATAAGCGAAGTGCCGAAAATTGCCTCATTGACCCTAAACATCAATGTGTGGGTAACCTTTGTTAAGGCTTCTACATACCAGCGCGACTTGTCGCGCGACGCGGCACGGCACAAAGGCCCCGAGTGACGCGGGACGAGCGGTGCCTTTGTGTCGCGTCGCGTCGCGCGACTAGTCGCCCCGGTATGTAGAAGCCTTTATCCTACATGATTGTAAAAGTACAGAAATTAGGGTTGCGTATTATTAATGTGTAATAATTTCCGTTACTCATGAAGTCCTAGTACTTTAGGTAACTTCTCTTGCATATTTGAGACATTCGCTGATTACGGAAAATGTAATCATCGACGAACGGACAACGGGACAACTGTAAACAAAGTGACGTATTTGGATACATTTCTTTTTTATGTTATTTTATTTACACTGCTAGTAAATTTTTATTGAATAAGTAGTTAATCAATGAACATTACTAAAACAAAATTAAGTACTGAACCCTCTGGCATTATTTGTACCAGGACAAACATAAGTTACGTAAGAAAGTTTTCTAGGGTTCATTTTCAAATAAATGAAACCTTTTTATTTGTATTGAGTACTTTTGTAGTTTTCTTATTATTGCAATTCACGGTTTTGTCAGCCATTTAGTTACAGTGTCAAAAACACAAAAAACGATGATTATGATGAAGGAGATTTACAGGCAAATTTTTATTATTGCTGAGTTAGAAAATTTATTGAACTTGGATAACTGTTGAGTGTAGTCATTTCATTCATAGAAAATTTGGGCTATAGCGTTTAGTAGTGCCTATTATCTGATATTTAAAGTATGATTTAATGATACTCCTACTGTACTATTAGTTACATACTCGGCGCGCGGCGGTCCTTTTTTTTACTAAAAAACAAAAACAATCCCCAAGTTAAAATAGGGTTTTTGTAGTACTTAACTCATTTGTGTTCAAGTGTTTGATATTTCGTGCAATAAAACTAACATGCGGAACCCATTTTGCAAATAGTACCAGGAGACACAATCTTTTACAGACTTGTTTCTTTGTGTGTAGTTTATTGACACCGATCAGCTGTCTTGGTCTAGTGATGTGTAGAATTCAATTGGAATAATTTGATTTAAATTAGTTAAATGTTTCTAACTTTATAATTATGTAGGTATACAAAAAACGTTTCTATATAGTTTGTTATCACCAAAAGAATCCGTGCCTTTGATATGTATATACCCTTTCCGTAACACGCTGTAGATACAATTTTTTTTTTTTTTTGGGTGGGAAGTAATCGAATAACTTCTCTCGCTCTGGGCGGAGCGGGAGGGCGTGTCCGACTTTTACTGACTAAAACCCACCCGTGTTCCTTCTTTTGCCTGTGTGCCAGGGCCACGATATACCTTTCGGACAAACTCGCAACCCTGGCAGGATACTTAGATACTATACGGCATGGTCGGCGTTATCACAAGATGGCGCATGTCATGACGTCATCTATGTCGATTCGCGCGACATCGTTTTCGCGCTCACGCTATTACAGTACGGATTTTAGCGCGCTCAAATCGATTACAGTCTAACTCGGAACGCACCGCACATTTCATGTCATGATGTCATTGTCATTTCATAATTTGTCACTTTGTCATTATCAGCTGTGATGTTGAAAATAAAATTTGATACAATTGAATTTTTATTTGTACGAAAATTTTGAGAAAATAACAAATCCCTATTAACTTCTTTTATGACATTATAGGAAAATTAAAGCTATTGGAATTATCCAAGTGTATATTTTAATTATAATAGCTTGATATCAATGGCTATCACAGTTGAAAGAATAATTTCGGCGGTGGTTATATAATAATTTAAATAATGGCAAGCAGAAAAGTCATTGTTGGTATGTAAGGTTTTCAGCATTTTGTCATATATTTGAGACCTTTATAAATCCACATTGTCTGTCAAGTCCTAAAATCTGGAAGTTTAAGACGACCGAATCATTTGCCTTGTGTTTAAACAAAGTATTTTTAAATTGAAGAAAAATTATCTTTTGGAGAAAAACTTTCTCACAACAGGTAATACAAGCATCTAAAAAAATACTGAGGTACCATTTAATTGGATATAGGGTTAATATAATTATAGCAGCAAGTGTACCTGCTGGGAGTACCTATTGTCTCATTTAACTGACAGGCAAAAAACTGCACTTTAAATACATTTTTGACTGCATATTAATAAACTATCAATAGTACTCATTGCATATTAATAGACTACACATCAGGCTATACATTTCCAGTATCAGCTGACCTCTCATTGTACGGAAAACATATACAATGCGCAAATGCTTATACTGGAAATGTATAGCTTGATGTGTGGGCATGTGTACCTTCTTGTTGTTTTTATAAAGGGAACTCACTGCTGACAGTATTAGTATAACATAATATTCTGAACATTACACCTATCTAAAGTAGGTACACAGTAGAGTATGACTGTATGTGTATTATAACATTTCAGGGGGTGGCACTGGGTTCATTGGAAGTCATCTAGGGGAACTTCTTGCTCTAAAAGGCTACAATGTTGTCAATGTAGCCCGCATGCCAGCAACCAACAACATTTCATGGTCAGTGCTAGAAAACTCAGGCTTGCCCAAAAGGTCGTTAGCTGTTGTCAACTGTGCAGGCCAACAATTCATGGACTTTACAAAGTCCTGGACACCTGGGTAAATTATCTCAACATACCTATTCTATTTTTTCACTGAACATCTATAAAAGACCCTGCAAAAGATCAATTACAGGCCAGTATAGCGGGGCGAGCAAGGCCTACTGTGACATGACTTGAGTCTCACATTTTATCACAGTTTGAGCGATAAAACTGTTTTGTCATAAAATGCTAGTACAAATTGACATGACATAATTTATCATGTCTTGTCACAAACATCTGGACACGCCCGTGCTCGGCCCGCTGATGCATAGTATCTCGAGAGAGTGGTGGCCTAGTGGTAACGGCCGCGACTTACGAGTTGTAGGTCGTAGGTTCGAACCCAGACACGCGTCAGACATGTGACATCTACCAATCCGCACTGGGCCCGAGTGGTGGATTACGGCCCACTCCCTCTCACTGAGATGAGGCTTGTGTCCCAGCAGTGGGAACATTATAGGCTGATTATAGATGCAAAGATAACTAGAAAGAAAATCCTTTTTCATTATTATTCAAACCTTGGACATCCTAATAGAACTTTTGTTCCTGCCTCTAACAATATAAGGGAGTGGAAAAAATATTGACCCCAGCAGAGTGACTATCTAGTAATCACCTCCAGATTTTAAGAAGCCTGCATTCAGTATGTCTGCAACAAGCTGCAGTAATAGACATTTCATATTTCGATAATCTCTCTTTTCAGATTTAAACAAAATGTCCAGAACTCAAGAGTATACACAACCAAAGCCCTTGCTAAAGCGATTAACCAAAGCAATGACAAGCCAAAAGTTTATGTTGTCCTTACTGGCGTGGGTGCTTATGAACCTTCAGAGTGTAACAAGTATGATGAAAGCAGTCCCACCACAGGCCTTGACTTTTTCTCCAGACTCACCGTTGAGTGGGAAAAAGCTGCTTATGTAGACCCTCCTGTAAGGCTTGTAAGTATTTATACACATAATAAATGAGTTATAAAAAAATAGTATATAAATAAAACCAATGGAAAATAACATAACTTGCAAGTTCTTCTTTTAGTATAATTTAAAGAGTACTGTATACATATTGAACATAATAATTATAATCAATTCAAACCATAGTTGTGAAAAGACTGCAGTGTACAAAATACAATGCAGTTATTTTATTAGCTAATAATATGTATAATTATGTAAGTGTATACTTTATTGTACACTAGAAAATATTATATAAAAAATAAATATTAACACTACAAACTTACAACCCGAAATGTTTATCGCTTTTTATGATCTCTTCCAGGCAACCTTGGACTGAACAGTGAAAAAATGTCTAATGTTTCTCCACAGGTAGTAATTCGTTCCGGCGCTGTGCTGGGCCGCTGGGGAGGCATGATCAAGAATATGTTCCTCCCGTTCTACCTCGGGCTCGGCGGCCGCATCGGCAGCGGCAAGCAGTACTTGCCGTGGATCCACATAGACGACCTCACGCGACTCATCCTCTTTGCTATAGAAAATGAAAACGTTCGTGGTGTGCTGAACGGCGTGGCGCCGCAAGTCATCACCAACGATGACTTTACTAAAGTAAGTAGGGGGCATTTATTTATAAAAAAGGAGTCTTTAACTCATGACTGAACACAGTGGACATAAGAATCACTCAGATACTAATTAACTTTAAAAACTAAATAGAATTAACTGCTGTATTCAATTAGCTGTTGAGCAAAAGTGATCCAAATAGCAACCAATAACGAGACCTATGATGACTTTACTTTGTGCCATATGATTCTAGGTCAACGGAAAGTACCCTATAGCTTTTGATTGATTTGCGAGTATCAAAATATGTCGCGTAGATGGCCGTATTTTTTTAATGCGTTTACTTAGAAGTTTGTTTTTTGAGGTCCAGGAAACCGTACAACAGGTATTTGAAATGAATTTCAAATTTATACCTCCATGCGTTCCTGAGAAAAAGGGTCTTCACTGACAGACAGACAGACAGACGGGCGGACAACGAAGTCATCCTATAAGGGTTCCGTTTTTTCCTTTTGATGTAGGTACGGAACCCAAAAAAGTAAGTTGGAATCTCATGTCCCACGATATGTATGGGAAAAGATTTTTGCAATTTCTGACTTTTCTAGTACTCAAGCCTCAGTTGGTCTAATAGAGTTTTTGATCCTCATATGAAACAGGATCTATTGGCACCAAATTTATTTTTTTAATGAAAATTGTGTTTTATGACTGACTGTATGTACATTTAAAAAAAATCTGTCTGCAGATGAAAATGACTCAAAAAGTTATAGATAGTCTCCTAAGACCGATTTTACGTAGCTAAAACGGTTAAGATACCTTTACTGCCCCATCACATTAATCCACTCTGTATATGTCATTATGCTTAGCCCCATAAATATATAGCGTCATGATAAAATTTAAAAATGTTCGAACCATTTGGCTCGACTTTTTACAATTTACTGTAAACTATATATAGGTATAGAAACATAATGCAATATTGCTCATCCCGTATAGCAAATAGCGCGATAATAATGTAGCCTACCGACTGACCAGACTTATACGGAATATCTATGCAAAATTTTAACAGAATTTATTCGCATTTGCGTGAATTTGCGTGATGCTGGAACGTGCATTCATAAAGGAATACAAACATAATGCAATATTGCTGATCACCCATGGCAAATAGCGTGATAATATATAGCCTATCAATTGACCAGCCTTCTATGGAATATGTATGCAAAATTTGAACAGAATCTATCCAGCAGAATTTGCGTGATACTCTAACATACATACAGAAAAACAAACAAAAATTCAAAAAATTATATTTTCGGCATTGGAATCGAAACCAGACCTCGTAGCAATTATTTTATCTCAAAAATATTCATGTACATTTTTGATTTCGCTACGATTTTATTATATGTATAGATACACTTAAACTTAATTATCTGCAATATTAGTTTTAGTGCGAAACCCGAAACACGTGTTTAGTATTTTTAACCGGCTGTATGTTTTTTTTTTATATGTTTGTTCACCGATTTCTCCGTTAATTATTTTACTCCCGAGGTGGTCCCATTGCCACCAAATCAGAATCTGATGAGGGGATCCCGTGGAAATCGAGGGGAACCCTCAAATTTTATAGGCAAACCTATAGCGATTTGGATATTTTTTATAGGAACTCCTGCATTTGCTCTCGGAAAGCACCATTTGGTGAAGTGGAACTGATGATGGAGACCACAGATGGCCACCGGAACAATATAGTAATAAGTATTTAATGGGTTGCGATTCGATTAGGTACTTTAATGTGGTTGCTAAGCAATTTATGCCTATCACTATGCATGGTGAGTGGCAGTTCTCCTGGTTCTTACCAGGAGAACTCCTCAACAATCAACGTCCCAGCATCGGGACAAGCAATATTTTGTAAAAGGTGATGAGTAGTTAACATTAGGCTATTGTAACTGTAAATTACATAACAAAATTACCGACTCCCAAAAATAGCACTACAAAGTGAAAAATAACTTTAATTTCGGAAGTCGGTGGCAATAAACTAAAATACAGATCCAAAGACACCGACTTCCGAAATTAAAGTTATTTTTCACTTTGTAGTGTTATTTTTGGGAGTCGGTTATTTTTTTATGTAAAGAATCTATAAAAGAAAAGGAAAAGGTTGTCTGTAAAAGATCGCTTTTAGCGATAAGACCGCCCATTGTGTCACCCTATGTAAAATTTAAACATTTATATCTGTAACTTTTATGGTGTACATAATAAAGAGTATTCTATTCTATTCTATTCTATTCTATGTACAAAATTTCAAAACTGTATCATGAAAAATTACAAAGTTATAAGGTCTTATGTTACCGGGTTGTCCGTACAAAAACATGCTAACGGCGCGGCGCCCCGCGCCTCCAGGGTCGTCTTGCGCTCATTGATAATAATTTGGCAGTAGGTACCTAACCGTACGGCGATCGTATAGTAAGTAATTAAATGGTGATAACATTTTCCGTCACACATAAATATTTTTGGGACAAAATATAACATGGTTTAAAAATTATTGAAATCGATTCAGTACCTTATTCTGAACAAACTATATTCAGGTTTCGTATATACTAAAAATAATGTTGTATAAATCTAGGCACAAATAAATATACATAAATATATTAAAACAAAATAAGACAAACAATAGAAAAACATTACAGTTGTGATGATACTGCCAGCTTCTTGTGAATGTGCTCGTGAACTTGCTTCTGCTTGCTTGCTTGCTTTGTTGCTTTGTTGTTCTTAAGCTGCTTGAGAGCCGCCCTAATCTCGCACTGGTCGACATCCGGGATATCCTCCGTGTAGTGGCGCGTTAATTTAGGTCGATGGTCATCTGCACTATGCCCCCCTGTTTTTGTCGTCAGCGTTGAGTATAGGTGTCCGCAGAAATTCTCGACTTCCTCGTGTATCTCGGGCTTCGAAGTCACGATTCTGCCACCCGTAGTTCTTAATATCATCAAATGGGACCTCCCTAAATGCTGAACGAACACTTTCCACGCGAAAACACGACCCTCGGTTCTGTCCGGCCTCGCGGGTGTTGAAACACCTAAGGTCAGTTTCATGTTATGATTATGATGGAAGGTTTTGGTACCAATTTGGACATTTTCATGTTTGTGGCAAACAACAGTTGTTTTTCACAGCCTAGTGTATTATTTGAAGTTTTTGAGAATACTGTTGATTTGTCAGAAAATAAAAAGGAATTGAAACAATTCTGTCAGATTTATGTGTGTTCATTGAGGAACAAATGAATCTCGTGTAATCGCACGAGACGTACGTTTAATTACACATTTAATTATTGTCATCATAAAAATCATTGGCAGGCTATAAACTTACTATAGTATAAGTAAATCGATAATAACGGATAACGGTTTTTTTCTAAAATGAATGCATGTAATTGTAAGGTAACTCTAAACATGACTTTCACATAACTTTTATAACAGTAGGGGAATTTAAGCATACAAAATCCAGGGGGCAGGAGAGGGCAGCTGCCTCCCCTGAATTTTTTATGCTTAAGTACCTACTGTACGCCTATGGCAATGGGTCTCGTTAGTGGTGGACATTTGGACCAAGCCCCCCATACATTTTTGCCCAATGTCTTTGATGCTTAGGAGTCGATGGGTTGGGCGAGGGAGCGCCGTTTTTATTTAATTTCAGTTCTGACGTAGCAGACGTTATTAAGACATGGGCATTTAAAATAACAATATTTATTATTTTTCAGTCCTTCGCCAAGGCGTTGCAGAGACCTGCTTTTCTGCCAGTTCCTGAAATGATCTTGAATATGGTGCTCCACAATGAGAGAGCGATGATAATGACTAAAGGGCAGTACGTCGTACCAAGAAGAGTTCTAGAATATGGTTTCAAATATAGATACTCAGATATTGACAATGCTTGTCAAGAATTCGCACACCTATTTCCAAAGAAACATCCTCTTAAATAGAAGATTGTTGAAGTACCTAGGTGAGGAGTTGATGGTTAAAATACTTATATGAGGAAAAATATATTGTGTTTTAATCAGCTAACAGATTTGTATTGCTCTGCATTTTTTTGTAATATCTTCACTAATTTGTTTCTATTTAAATTTTCGTAATTTTTGTGCATACATAATTAAATTATTGTTAACAAATAGATTGTGTATATTTAAATTATTGTTAACGAATAGATAAATGTATTTTAGTCTTTTTCCCTACATTTGCAACTTTAATTCGCAGCGAGTGTCGACTACACACGGTTCTAGCCAACTAGGTAATTGCGTATTTTATAGCTACTCTGGTAAGTAGTTCTGTTCGGCTACAGTTAGTTCTTTTTATCAAAATGTAGTCCTAATCAGCAACTGCTAAGTACCTATATCTGTGACTATTTAAGTCTAGGTATACTTATAGCCAACTAGAACTCGATGTAGGTATATATAGTAGGTATATTTAGAATACACTTGTTCTGTACATTCTGACTTTCTGGGTTCCTAACTAAATAATAAGACATGCAACAGCATTCTTAAATAATTAAATTATAAAAATAGCTTTTTCTTGTTCTTATCTTTAATTTTCATTGAACACAACATCGAACAGATTTGAGCTTGTTCAAGATCTTTATTATTACCTTAATCACTAATTACTTAATATTAGTTACTTATACCATAGGTGCACACGGCTACACATCAAACTATACATTTCCATTTTACGCTGATCTCGCATTGTACGGAAATCATATACAATGCGAGATCAGCTTATACTGGAAATGTATAGCTTGATGTGTAGCCGTCTGTACACAACATTCGTATAAAACTTACAAACAATTGTAACAGCTTAAATATAAAATAAACATTTATAAATTGATCTATCTTAACGTACATTAACGTCTACTTAAAAATATACTTCATAGTATAACTAATAAAAAACTCATCTGGACGACACTCGGAAATTGGGAATAGAAATCTCTCTAAAAACAAAATGGCCGCCAATAACGGCAATACGTTTGAATTTACTCTACAAATTAGTAATCATAATGTGAAAAAAGTGGCAACCCTTGAGGTTTATCAACGTAGACCTGAGTTTCTATGAGTGTAGAGTATGTTTGAAGTTCAGTTCGTACAATGTGAGTGTTCAGGGGTTGTTTGCCTCGATCTGTGCGAACCTCTCGACCAGCTTGTTGACGAAATTTCGCAGAATATCTTGGCGCATGCGCCCTACGTCGAGAACCTCTTCGTGGTTGGCCTCGTCGTTGTTCTCGTAGCTCGTCACACATTCGTTGGTGATGAGGGACAGCGCGAACACGTTTAAGTCGCAATGTCTTGCGGTTATAACCTAGAATTAAAAAAATCCGTTATATTAGTCCGCTATCAGATGTTTGTATACTGGAGGCGGCATTGTCTTTGCCAACGAGGCAGTATATTACTAAAGTTGTCAAAAAATAATAGGCCCGTTTTGACATTTAACTTGAATCGATTTGTCGTGAGTATCGAGTTCCGAGTCTTATGGTTACTTTACTAGTTACATCGCGATTGACCATCGCGATGTAACTCGATTATTATAAATCGATTCAAGTTAAATGTCAACACGGGCCTATTATTTTTTGACAACTATAGTAATATACTGCCTCGTTGGCAAAGACAATGCCGCCTCCAGTATACAATTATATCAATGCCCATCAAAATCAACTAATGCTTATCTCCATACCTCGTGAACGGTGGACATGCCGACAGCGTCGACTCCGACCATCTTCAACATGTTCAGTTCTGCGACGGTCTCGAAGTTAGGTCCACCGAGGCACGTGTACACGCCCTCTCGCACTATGTTGTCGATGTTTAACTCTTTCGCTATCTGTAAATAGATACATTTCACAATTTATTCACACGTTCGCTTTTACCCGCGGCTTTGCTCTCGTGGTCCCACCGTACATAATTTTTTTCAAGATAAAAAGTTGCCATGTCACTCACAGGCCCATAGACTATGCAAAATCAAGTCGATATGTTACTCCGTTGTTTCGAGAAAGAAGAACGAACCAAGAAACACACTTTCGCATTGATATAAAACTAGCCGTTGCCCGCGACTTCGTCTGCGTGTATTTCTTTAAACAAATATCTAGGATACAACTCTCCAACCTGTGAGACATGTGGTAAGGTAGAAGACGTTGTACATTTGTTGAGGGAATGTGCCCCGCTTTCAAGCTGAGAGAGAAAAAATAATAATAGATCTAGGTAGGCACAAAATATAAATAAAAATAACTTAAGATTGTTTCACGACATTTTGTCTATGCCACTGTCTGATGCTGCCAAAAGCCTTTTTGGTTACCATTTTAGAAAAACCCTATCGAAAACCCTTTCAATGGAAAGGGTATCCGATAGGGTTTTTCTAAGCAGTTAATCAAAAACCCATACGGTGTGGGTAATGTTGAATGGCTTAAATTAAGCCGTTCAAAAGGGTTACCCACACCGTATGGGTTTTTATCGAAAACCCATTCAACGGGTTACTAAAATTTAATTTAAGCCGATCAACCCCCTTATCGTATGGGTTTTTGTTTAACCGCTTAGAAAAACCCTATCGAAAACCCTTTCAATGGGTAACCAAAATGGTCCCTGGCCAAAAGTCTGTTTAGATTTGTAAGTCTTCGTTTTAAGTCCACCTAATGAGTTGACCTTTGTTCTAAGAGGTTTAATTAGGAATTCCTGTATTATAGCTGTAATAAGTAGTTTATGGCTGTAATAAGGTGCGATGGGACTGCCATGTATTTTATATAAAAGTCCCCAAATTAAAAAAGAGAAAAAAAATCTAGGATGAAAAGTAGCTTAAGTCGTTATCTAGGTCCCAGGCTACCTTTCTGTCAATTTTTCATAACGAGGTACAGTGGTTTAGGCGTGAAAAGTAACAGATACGCAGTCATTTTCGCCTTTATACGTAATATACTTAAGGTATGAATTAGGTAAGCAGGGTTTGTGACATCTAGAAGAAATAGGTAGGACCTACCTATCTATTGGATTTTAGTGTAACCGTCTTATCAAGTTTTGCCTACTCAGTAAGCTAGTTTTATAATCTATTTGCACGTTTTTAGTTTCGTGACTTTTAGGGAAACCTGCACTTGTGTCGGCACCTCATGGAGTTTTATTTACTGCCGATAATCAGCTTCGTGATAGATAAATCAATACGGACGCACAAACGGATATAAAATAATCAATAAACCCTATGTTTAGATTATGAACCATGCCTGCTATCTTTACTTAGTCAAGACATTTTGTCGCTATCGTCAACACGACTTATTTTTTTTTAAAGTTAAAGCGTCTTTAGCCGCGTTGAGCGGTTTTTGGTTGGGGAAAAACTTATGGTTCCCCGTCACCGACATGCTAATGTGAAGTGTTGGATGTTGCAGCAGTATTGTCTCACCTTCTCCCTTTAATCCATCCAAAGGTTGTCTGTAAAAGATCGCTTTTACCGATAAGACCGCCCATTGTATCACCCTATGTAAAATTTCAACATTTATATCTGTAATTTGTATGATGAAGAGTATTCTATTCAATACTAGATATTCTATTCTATTCTATTCCATTCCAAAGTCCCCATGACTGCATATTTTTACATTAATTAAGTAATCTCCAGGCATTTAATCCTACACGATAAATAGGAATATAATGTAAAAGGTCTTATTTTTATAAACGTGTTGTTCAATTAAACCTCGCATGCAAAACTATTCGTTGGAATAAAAATGTAAGTATCTTAAATGTCAATGGTCTTCTCGATTAATAATTACCAAACCAGTATTCTGCTTTTAGGCACTAAAGTATCAGAACGCCCTAACAAGGCAAACAGGAAAGTGCCGCATACAACATTACGCAGTTCATTATGTTGTGCGTCAGTGCGTCAAGTTTTAAATCGTACTCGCGCGCGACCCCTGATAACCTTGGCTCTAGTTATGTTAATGAAACCGGAGCTTCACAAAACATTTTTAAAGGATGATAAAGGAACTGATTGCGAGTTATCTCAACTCTTTAGCTGCATCTGCCTTTAGACAATTTAGAAAGACGTAGGTACATTACAGGTCATAAAGCCAAAGATTAAAACTCACGTGCGAGAAAATGTGATACGATGTTACGTAACTATTCCTATTCTATATCTGACATAACCCCCCGCGACAAATGTCATTACCGGTAGATAACACTCTCTGATAACATGATATAAGGCATTTTATGACTCCGAATGGTACTTACCTCTCGGGCAACTTTTCTATATTCGTAGTTGTAAGCTTTGCTCATGGGAGGGAACCGAGGTCCGAACCTCTCGTCGTTGGGTCCGTGCAGGGGGTTGTTGCCCGCGAATCCCATCATATTGATGTGATCCCTCACGATCATGATGTCGCCGATCTTGTACGAAGGGTTCAGACCTCCTGCCGCGTTGGTAGCGATCAAGGCTTTGATACCAATGAGCTTCATCACACGTACTGGTAGGCAACACTGGAATGTTGGAAAATTCTCTTTAGTAAAATGACATAATATATGGGATGTCAACTAGCGAAATGTGAGTATAGGTACACCTCTGCCTAACCCTTCGGGGCTTGCAGGCTATATTATGTTAGCCATCCGTGCCAAAGAAATAGACATACATACATACACTCGAAAAACATAACCCTCCATCTGGGGCAGTCGGGTAATTAGCCGTTAACTGTTAAACGAATTGTGCTCGTTTTAAATCCTAACCCCCTTATTCCAAAACAAGGTTTATCTTCAGACCCAGGTTTAAAACATGGAGCCATTATTGAATTTCGAACTTTATTCCGACTATATTATGTTGCTAAACACAAAACTGACAACTTAGTAGCGAACTAAGTCTTCAGTTTTGTATAAAGAACGGTATTTCAATCACTGTCACGTTCTTATTACAAAAAATGGTTTAAGCCATGTCAAAACATAAATCTTGTTTTGTAATATGGCGGTTTGGGTTTCTGAGTAATCTAACAATGTAGTTGGTTTAATTATATTATTACTATTCAATTACCTATTCATATTTTGTAGTAGAATAATGTTACGACAAAACATGTTGATAACGCGTGAACAGCTGCTCTGTTAAACAATGTAACTGATTAGTTGATACCCCACGTTTGTAGAAATCCATTAATAAATTCGCACGAAACGCAGTTGACTGTTGATGACCAATGTTCAATCAGCGTGTAGGTATCACACGTGAGTTGACGTGAACATAATATTGAGTAGGTACCTAAGTAATTTATTTGTCGGTAACAGTTTTAAGGGGTATGAACCTACCTACTATGTAGGTACGTACGTACCTAACCGCATGACAATATACCTGGTGCCAAACGGGACTATCCCTATAGGTACCTACCTATTACTTTAGCTAAAGGGAAATAAATTGGTTAGGTTAACAAGCTAGACTTTTGGACGGATAACCCGACCTTATTCACCTAGGTGATATCATCCGGGGTGAATAAGGAGAAATTATGCTTTTGTACATATTTGTTGAGTTTCCTTTTAGGTCAAAAGTTCTCAAATGGTTAACTAACCATTTAGGTACAAGACGCTTAAAATTGTGTAGATGCCTGTCCTTTTTCTATTCTGATTTTTTTATTTTTTATTTATCAGGTTCTGCGTTTTATATTCATGATGACATAAAAAAACAAGAGCTTCGGTCGCTGGTAGTATTTTATCTTAACGTGTCCGTTACTCTCCATTGTAATGCTCATAACAAGAGATAACCCCACTGCTGGGGGTCGAGAACGCTTTGCATCAGCCACATCCAGATACGGGTAAGTCGACGACGAGAATTTTCCGTAGATTACAAGAATGTTTATTTATTGACGCGTAGTTTAGTAGATACGCAAAGATCGTAAGACTTTAGGAAGTATTACATCATTGTTATCTGCTATTTACACTGTGATCTCTGACGTTCACTAATATTATTTGCTACCTTTGAGCCAAAACTCTAGCTCCCCAGACCCATAATACGAATTGAGGACGAAATACTGGAGTATCATAATCGTCGATCCTTGATGCTTGGAGCAAGTCTCCGAAATCCTCCGGAATATTTCACATTAAAAATCATCTAAAACTGCGTCCATGAAAATGTAATTTACCTTCCACAATGGGTATCCCTCATAGTAGTGGAAGCGTCCTTGCATGGCTACCACCGGGATCCCACTGATCTTGCCGAACACCAGCTGTCCATGGTGCCCTTCGACTGTGCTCAACGGGAAGTTGGGAATGTCTTCATATAATATAGATTGAGAATCTGTGATGGTCTCAGCCAGAGATCCTGTGGAAGATACCAACATTTATTGTAATTGTATTTACCACATTTTATTGAATTGCTCTATGGAGTAAAGAATCAATCTGCACTCTCACTATGAGAATTCCCAATACTTTTAAATGCTAAAGGTTGGCATAGACCGTACAGCCGACGACCCATCGATGGAAAGTGATTTACCGCCCCTTCTGGACACCTGCAACACTGCATTGCCAGAGAAAAGTTGAAATGTCTCAAGTGGCTTTTTTTTTTTGGGTGGTAATTTATGAAATAACTTCTCCCGCTCTGTGCGGAGCGAGAGGGCGTGTCAGACTTTTACTGACTAAAACCCACCCGTATTCCTTCATTTGCTTGTGTGCCAGGGCCACGATATCTCTTTCGGACAAACTCGCAACCCTGGCAGGCATTGGCCCTAACGGACTCCGTCAGTTGGTGCTAACAACTCTTTGAGGCTCGCGTGGAATACAACGCGCCGTCGAGACGGTGAGCTACCCATCGCTCACCGTCCGCAAGCCCGCGCCTACGGTGGCCGGAAATCAGCTTGCGACTCCCGACACCCGGGCCGTCTCCTGCGGCGTGTCTCAAGTGCCTGATTAGATTTACAATTAATCAAACATGTAGATAAAAGTGGCAGTTTGACTCATTACTGTTGCAGGACGTAGCTATGCAAAGTGATGATTTCAATTTCAACTAATGTGTCCATAATATTGAAATAAACAAATTCCCACCACCAAGATAAATGGACAAAATCATTTCAACTGTGTTGGTACTTTCTCAATATTTCATTGGAAAGAAATAGTGTCCGGGTAGGCCGCGAAATTCAAATTTTCTTACGTTTTTTGTCATTTTCGCGTCAGTAACAGGTTGTATGTTGATCTAAATATGATTCGCGGCCGTAACAGTGTTAAGGCTTCGTGTCAAGCATGTCTCTATCGCCATAAAATGTGTTCCCTTTGCACAACTTCGCACGTTAATAATAGCGTGAATTAATATATACCCTCTTTCCAATACGAACCCATCCCAGATCCGCAAATAATGCCGATGTGTGGTTTCACCGATATGCGAGACAATAAGAAGTTTGCTATCTCCAGCAGTGTTTCATAAGAGTATCTGAAACAACATGAAAATTTACGTCATTATTATCATACTTTGGAGAAACACTAGGAGGTAAGCATGACTTTATACTGATTACCATTATTTTGTAAATCTCTAAATCAAAAAGAAGTGAGAGTGGTAGGCGGCCTGGGGCTGTGGCACTTTCAATAAGGGGAAGTACCTACTCAATCGATAACTAACCATGGACATATATAGCATACCTATTCATATATCAGAATCCTACATGGTCAGATCCATATAAAAATCAATGACTGTTTGCTGAGCTGTTGCATTGTGGCTCGGCATAATTTAGGTACCTATATGAAATCGACGCGACAGCAATCGTGTGCTACTGATACGCCTGTAAATTGATGCACTTGGCATACATGTAAAACGTGAGATTCGTTTACAGTTGGATTTAGTGAGTCATACAACTTGGGAATACAATATTCCCTGCTTAATGTTTTGAATTTTTTGGGGACCCCAACATACATATCAAAGCTTTTGATATGTATGTTGGGGTCCCCAAAAAATATATTCAAACCAACTACCTAACCAACTGAAAATTGAACGGTGCATGTATACTGATTAGTGATGCCTGGAGCGCAAGCTTTTAAATTCCTGAACGCGTCTATCATCAGATTATATTATCTTGCTGCGCCCTTACAGGGCCATGTACTCACTAGTTTAAGCCTAGCGTGTAACTGCTCTAAGGTGTTGTGTACATTGTGCATTAAATAAATATATCGTTGACTCTTGAATTTTTATTCCTATCATTGCAATCGCTTTCAGTACCTAACTACCTATTAGCTTATTCTGTTACCGATGTAATGTTCAATAAGCGGTTTACTTGGAAATTATTTTCCTTTGATAATCTACTTTACTAAGGTAAGTTGATATAAAGTTTGTCGTGTCAGTACACGACACACACAATGATTTACTCAACCAGTCAACCTCTTCGTCTCATTAAAAAAATCTAATTTACACCTAGTTTATTTTAGTCTTTTAATTTTTTATCAGAACTAAAGACACCGTTTACACGTAACGTAGTTTTATCTGGATCTTTATCAGTCAAGATAATTTCGAGACAACTTAACACGCCCCCACAATAAAAATACTTTTGTTATCTGTATTTAAATCACATAACATCACGCCTGTAATCCCCGAAGGGTTAGGCAGAGGTGAGGTGTGGTGAGGTGGGGTTTTTAAATCACATTTATGTAAAAAGTTGTTACGCCTAAATAGGTAATGATAACATCAGCAGGTAGCATGTAATCTATGGATTATTCCAAGAAAAACTCTGTCCTATCTCAAGAAGTCGGATCTCTTCATGTGACATGTCATAACTTAATAGCAATTATTATAACCTGTGAAGGGCGGGGTATCCTAACACAAGCAAACTACTTGCTTAAAAGGATTCTCCCCATTGTAAATATAGAATAAGTTATTTAAGTTGATGCAATAAACATTTTTTTTTTATGTCGTCACCGGGCGCCGCCGGTTAGCTCTCCGCTTGTGAATTGCATGTAATTTGCAATCTGCATCTCTCCCGGCGCCGCGGCATTCGTGTTGGCCGCGCCGAGATGATTGTAGTCATTACAGTGCTATTCCGTTGTGGAAAAAACTCGTTAATTTGAATCTAATTTCTTACTAGTTTTACTAGATACATTTTTAATGAAATTGGTTTTGAATTTTGTTGGTTTGTAAATACTTGACTAAAGTACCTAGCTATGAGTAACTTCCTATCCTACAGCTGTTGTGAATAGTAAATATACCTACTGTTTTCACAATAATTACAATTAATCACTCGATATGTTGGTTTCCCTCTTTCGGTAAATAAAGAGTGGTATAAAGTAAATGGAATCAGGAGAGCTAAGTAGCAGTCAAATAATAATTCGATTTCACTCAAAAGTAGTCAATAGTGCAACTTTTTTCGAACTAGTTGGCTACGCCAAGAACATGCTAAGAACACGATCGTATTCAAATGGTCCGTCTGTTGACGTAAGTAGGTAATTGATAGTACGAATAATTTTCAAGGATGGAGAAGTTTCTGAACACTGCAAATGATTGTTATTATTGTTTCATTTATCGTTTAACCCTTGTTAAAGTCTATTAGTCTTTGGATCGTTAGCGTATCAATAGATCTCTCTTATCGATAAGTTCCAATGAATGGAGGACGGTTACAAGTTTTATTTTATTTTATTAATTTTAAGAAATTTTACAACTAATACATTTGAGTAGTCAGAAGTAATATCTAGAAAAAAGCCAATTACAAGTTTCCACTTATTTATGTACTTGTTTTCTTTGTTTTGCGGGAAGACGTAGTGAAAGGCACGACATAATTGATCAAAATTGATTGGTACTACCTGACTGTTTGATAAATTGTTTGACAACTACAAGTTAAATATTACTTAGAGAAATATAGGTAAAGCTAACATACGCAGGCACAATACGATACATACGATAGTATGTAACTTAGTTACTACTGGTATAAGTTTTTTACTAAGTAGATAAGAAATTTAGGACATGACGATGTAATTAGAAAAGTTTAAAATTAAATAACAATTAAGTACTTAATTACTCATAGAAAGAGAAAGAAAGAAAAATATATTATTTGGGACACGCACAGGAAATACAATAATAAAATAAGAACATGAAAACTAACAAAATCATAAAAACAATAAAAAAGAACATTAAAAGTACTTAATAAAATGCCAAGAAGGCACCTATTTCAGCAGGATGCTGCGATATTTGAAAAAAATATGTACAAAATTTCAAAACTGTATCGTGTAAAATCACAAAGTTATAAGGTTATGTTACCGGGTTGTCCGTACAAAAACATGCTAACGGCGCACTATGGAAAATGGTAGAACAAGCGCATATCAAAAATGCTTTTTACGAATATCATAATTTGGCTAATATGGCTATTCTTTTAGGTTTTCTAATAGTCAAATTATAATATTCATTACGATTTTTTTTCTTAATACGCGAAATTATTTTTTTTTTCTTAGATAGAAATACATAGAAGACAGAAGTGCCAAACTCAAGTCTTTGCGTATACATGTTTCAATACCATATTGTGAAAAAAATACTTGGTACAGATATGCAGTATTATACATTTTTAGAAAGGTTATTTTATGCTTTTTGCGATACAGCTTAATGATTTTAAAAGTAAAGAAAAATATTTCAGTAATTACTTAAAAAGTGACATACCTTTTTTTTCACTTGTATGTTTTTTCGTCGAAGGTTTTCAGTATTACCCACGTTTGCCCAAGCGCTACTTTTTGTGTCGACTAGTAGTCTAACTATTCATAAATAGAATGCAAAAAAAATCAGCTGCGGATATTTGCGGTTTTAGAAGATATGAGAAAAAAACTGATAAAAGTCAGAACCCGAAAATTAGTATCTTTTGCGGTTTACCACTGACACCATTCACATGAACAATATAGAACTTTTTGGATATTTTCTTCATTATTTCGTGATAACAAAGGGACCTTATCAAATTTGCACTCGGTTTGCGTGGGAAATTACAAGATAATAATGATGTAGGTACCAATTCGATATTGTAAAATGAGTATTTAAAGGGAAGCAAAAACGATTCGAACCATCTACATCAGTGTAACTTCAAGTGAAGCAAATCTCATCTACGCCTATTATTTCTGCAGATTGTGAAGTGTTAAAATGTCTTCCTTCAGCTGTACCAAACGAGACTTCATAATCCCCTATATAGAGGGCGGCAAGACCATGGAATCATTATCCAAAGTTTTAGTGGAAAAGCTGAATGTTTCTGAAAACAACTTGTGTTTTATAATTAGTGACATACAAAGGCACATTCTTCCTATTTTCAACAAACGCTGGGCCCTGGCATCTCGGAAAAAAGAAACATTTTTACAGAAGTATTGTACTTGGTTGGACTCAAGGTATTCGTTAAATTTACCGGATTCTGAACAATATTCTACGCCATCAACATCTGGCCAACGAGGACGAGCATGCGTGGCTTATGGAGACTCCTCAGAATCTACCAAGAAGAGGAAAAACACTCTTCTACTCCAAGACTATGGCTTCGAGCATATAAAAAACGCCTATCTGCAGGGACTACGGGCTTTACGTGAGTACACAGAAGCTCATATTGTCGAAGAATTAAGAACCGCTGACACTCAAAAGAAATTAGATATCTCAAGTAAGTGGAACGACTCAGACCAGATGAAGATTCTTTCCGATACGGAAGCATTGAGTGCTTTTATAGATTTAGATCTAACAAAAGCACAATATATGTACCTGAAAAACTTTTTTGCAGACCCATTTCTATTGAGTTTTGTAAGGAAACTCCAGAAAAAACCAAGGCAGTTGTTGATGATATTAAAAAACAAATTAGGGCTGCACAAGCATCACTTATAAACAAAGATGGTGTTGTAGTAAATGTGAAGCATGAACTATTTCTAACGATGATCGATGGAAAGGTGACTCAGGTCCTTACAGATACTCCATCTGGTTCCACATGCACGATATGTGGGGCTACTCCACGGCTAATGAATGACCTATCGAAAGTAACTGCCAGACCCGAAAACGAAAACGCCTACCAATACGGATTGTCCACCTTACACGCCTGGATTCGCTGCATGGAAATGATATTGCATATTTCCTATAATCTTTCGTTTAAGACTTGGTCTGCTTCAACTGAGGAAAATAAGAGATTAAAAAAAGAAAAGAAAGAAGTTGTTCAAAAACGTTTCAGGGAGGAGTTGGGATTAATCGTCGACAAACCTCGGCAAGTTAGCGGGAATACGAACGATGGCAATACCGCACGAAGATTCTTCTATAATAGCACTTGCTCATCGGAAATAACAGGTGTAGATGAGGCATTGATTAAACGCCTATACATTATCTTGCAAGTTCTTTCTTCTGGAATGATGATCGACCCTGAAAAATTAGGGAATATGCAATAGAAACTGCAAGAATCTATGTAAGTAATTACGATTGGTATTATATGCCATCCTCCGTTCATAAAATACTCATACACGGGCAAAACGTTATCAAACATTTTGCGGTGCTTCCTATTGGACAGCTATCGGAAGACGCACAAGAGTCTCGCAACAAAGACTACAGAAACATACGACTTCATCATGCCAGAAAATGTTCCCGATCTGCTACAAATGAAGATGTCTTTAAAACGCTTTTATACACGTCAGATCCATATATAACAAGTTTGAGAAAACCGTACGTAAGAAATGTGAAAGAACTTGAAGAAGAGGCACTAAGTCTTTTAAACGTGGCACCTGAAAGTGAACCCAGATTTACTGACCCTGATCCTGAAGTGGTATAAGTTAAAAATAATATTTATATTTAGTTATTACTTATATTTGTACCTAGCTACATCATTTCCTGAAGCCAGAGTATAGGATGTACCTATTAGTAATATGATTTTAATTTAGTATTTTTTTTTCATATATATATTTTGTTTACTTTGCTTGTTGTAATTAACCATGGTTTAATCTTTTTAGTCATTATAAACTTGTATTCCACTTGAAATAAATTTTTAACTATTTTTTTCGTGATTTTTTCCCATTTCTTTCATTCTATGCAAAAAAACATACATAGATATACAAGAAAACCCTATAAACTACACATCGTTCAAATCTCCGAACCTTGCTGCATATTTGTGCCAAATTTCATCACGATACAACAAAAATTCATGAAGTTACAGATTTTTGATCCGATACCGACCTATATTTTCCATAGTGCGGCGCCCCCGCGCCTCCAGGGTCGTCTTGCGCTCATTGATAATAATTTGGCAACAGGTACCTAACCGTACAGCGATTGTATTGTAAGTAATTAGATGGTGATAACATTTTCCATCACACTTAAATATTTTTGGACAAAACATAACATGGTGTAAATATTATTGAAATCGATTCATTTTCTTATTCTGACCAAACTATAATCAGGTTTCGCATAATTATACTAAAAATAATGTTGTATATTAACAAAATAAGACACTAGAAGTACTTAAAATATATTCTTTGAAATAGAAGGGCCTTTAACTTGAACTGCAACAACACTGGAACTGAGTATTTGTAAACACGATAAAATAACTTTAATACATACCCTTTAGCAGAATTCCCATTTCCGTTTCCATTAGCACCGTCCGTTTCGACTTCAGGCAAAACTTTCTTCGCCGGCACAAAAGCCTTGGCGTCATTTATGTCATTCGCGTTAATAGGAGCCATCACTGCACTTAGTTAATAAATTAAAAAATGTAAGCGTAGATGTTTATTGGTTGATGTCCGAGCATGTAATGCGGTGGACGATTGCCTTCGTCAGTTTTATACATTCGAGTTAGTGGACGCTTTGATACAGTTATCGTTGTACAAGTTCATTGGGTGTGTTAACTTCAGCCAGTGATCAGAGGAAGGGTACGTCCTCGCTTATCGATACAAAATAAGCGTTTAATCTATGTTTTAATATTTTAAATTAATATTTTATTTTCGCGACTATACGGTGCATGGTTGCACTGGGTTACATCATTTTGATACGGTTTTTACCCTTTGGAAATGTACCTAACCGATGATTGATTATATATTCTTTTTATAATTTTATTTATTTTTCGGCGGGCAGTGATTAATGAGAATGTCTGCGTCACTGGGAGTGCGGGTTCGATTTTAGTGAAAAAATATTTATTGTCTACAGATAATATTTATTATTGCGAGTTACCTTATAGTTTGTGAAGACAATTTTGTGCACTGTGAAAAATTCAATCAATCTGCCTGCCTTTTTCCAACTATGTTGCGGTCAGCTTCCAGTCTAACCGGATGCAGCTGAACACTTGTTTTTTTTTTAACTTTGCCCCACACTAGGAATTTCTCCTGTATTGTGGGTGCGTTTACAAACATTTAATAAACTCACATACACGAACAGCTAGACCCGGAATAACTACTTGTAGGTCATACAAATATTTGTTCCGTGCGGTAATCGAACCCGCGACACGCAGCGCAGCAGTCAATCGCTTAACCACTGCGCCAACCGTGCCGTCGTATTTCACATGGAGCGACTGCAAAAACAACCAAACAAGCAAGCAAGCTGCTGAATAAGTGAACAAATATGTATTATAATATCTCGTAGAACTTGTTTATTAGTTTGATCAAAAAATACAGTACTTAATTAACAAACAGTACAGTACTTAAGAAATTGTCACGAAATTGACACAGACCTTACGGTTACGTTACGTTTTTTAGGGTTCCCTAGTCAAAAAGGAACCCTTATAGTTTCGCCATGTCCGTCTGTCTGTCCGCGGCTTAGCTCACAGATTCTTAGTAGGTACTACAAAGCTGAAATTTGGTAGGGGTATACATATTAATCACGCTGACTTTTGTAGGGTACCTTCCTTGCACGTAAAGGCTTCTACACACCGGTGCGATTCGTGACGCGACACAAAGGCACCGCTCGTCGCGCGACACGCGGGGCCTTTGTGTCGCGTCGCGTGTCGCGCTGGTCTGTAGAAGCCCTAAAGCGCAGATGATTTTTTTTCTCGTCTATCCCATGGTGTGCGATATCGTTGGATAGGCCGTTTAAAAATATTGCAGGGTTGTGAAAATCATTTTTCGTTTCAGGGATCCGTTTGCGTAATATTAAGTATTAAAGTGGTATTTTTGTTAGTCAAGTCCTGCCAGCTGAATGGTTGTTTTTTATTAAGTGAAAAAATTCATGGCAGTAGTATACAACATTATTTTTAGTATAATATGCGAAACCTGAATATAGTTTGTTCAGAATAAGGAACTGAATCGATTTCAATAATTCTTACACCATATTATATTTTGTCCCAAAAATATTTAAGTGTGATGGAAAATGTTATCACCATTTAATTACTTACAATACAATCGCCGTACGGTTAGGTACAGACGGCTACACATCAAGCTATACCTTCCAGTTTAAGCTGGTCTCGCATTGTATATGATTTCCGTACAGTGCGAGATCAGCATAAACTGGAAATGTATAACTTGATGATAACTATCACAGCTAAGTAGGCTTTACAAATAGGTAATGGTCGACCAACTTACAGTTACAGTTGGAGAATTGTCCGTGACGTATATCAATATACGGGAGAACATGTTTTTCAACTAAGTACAACGTTAAGTTTGTTTTTGGGATAAATTCAACCCAACTACGGAACCCTTCATTGTGTGTGGTCCGACACGCTTTTGGCCGGTTTTTGTAATTAATTGCCCACATCTGCAGTATCTAGGCAGTGCAAATACTTTTTAGATATTCTTAGGTCACGGATACCAACTTATTAATCCTGGCCTTATGTGTTTGATACCTATGTATTGGGACACGCAAAATATCCTGTTTCCGTCACAAATTCTAGTCACTTAGATATAATTACACACTTAGTTTCGGTTACCCAATAAATTAATTGAATATGCAGAGATACAAATATCTATACAACATACTTACATATTTAAGTGCCATAAAGTAAAGTAGCCTTAAATAACTTCAACTTTCAATTATACTCCATTTGAAATAAGATTAGACATTTAAATAAACCTTTTTTACAGTCCGTTCAACCGATTTGAACTTCTATTGCGTTGACGGTATGACAAATGGCAACTGTAATAAACAGTTGGTATTGTAACCACGTTTTTGCTTTTAATGCCATCCTTATGCCTACGGAATAGAAGTCAAAATCGGTTGAACGGACTGTAAACAAGTTTATTTAAATGTCTAATCTTATTTCAAATGGAGTATAATTGTAAGTTGAAGTTATATAAGGCAACCTTATTTCAAATGGAGTATAGATTGATAAAAGGATCAAGAAAATGATTTGAGAAGGAAACCGTACCTATTACTACCTACATATTAATTAATGCCGTTAAGGCGCAGCTATATGGTTTTAGTGACTTTTAAATCTGTTATTACGCCTTCATATCATGCAAGTTCCGTTTGGTGACGGACGTAAAGAATAGCACCATCCCATTTATTCCCATGGGTGTCTTAAAAGGCGACTAAGGGACTTACTAGAGAATGGGCAGCAGCGTTCTCTATGCATTTTTAAAACTATACTGCGATCACTAACCCGCCTGCCAAGCGTGGCGATTATGGCAAATCCCCCCCCTTTTTGGAGGAGGCCTATGTCCAGCAGTGGACGTCTTTCGGCTGAAATGATGATGATGATGATGATCATGCCAGGTCCAGTTGAAAAATGCCAGGGCACTAGTTGTCTGGCATTTTTTGCTGAACTGGGTTTTTTTAGCGCAGCCGTGAGGCACACTTTACTGCTAATTTCTTACATCGCATTTTACACTTTTTACTTGTTTGTTTGTTTTTTATCTGCTGTATATTAAATTGTGTGCCTTTTAGTCTGTTCTAAATGAATGTATTTTCTTTCTTTCTCTCTTTCATGCAAGTAAGATATGCAAAAAATGTATGATAAACTAGAATGCCATACACATTAATTCAATCTGTGATTATTTAAGTATTGTAAGAAAATACTTTATGAAATAAATTCAGGAAGTAATGTCTACCCAAAGCATAAAAAACGATATTACTTTCAAACTACTTAAGATATTTTCATGTTTTTTTTTCTTATGAATAGACTTTTTAATTATCTATAATTCTATTTGTGATTTTTTTCAAATATTCATATTTTCGTTACTAAAAATAAATTTTCCGTATGAAACCGAACGGCGACGTGGTGTGAGTGCCACGAGCATTTTATGGCCAAGGTCAACGGCGATTACCCGACCCTTACGATGAATCTTAATCGATGATGATGAAATCTTTTTTCTGGCAGGTACCTATTTACGAACTTCACGTCACGTCGCTCATTTCTCTGATTAATTGTCGAAATTGTGAGAGAAATTGAACAAAGTGTCTATTTCTATTGGGCAAGAAAATGTACAAATATCCAGCTAGATAGACTCAGAAGCGGACAAAAGAAGACTAGATACGGAAGGCGGAAAACTTTGTGTTGTCGTACCAATAAAAAGAGACCACAAGAATTGAGATAAGCTGAGTACAAGACGATCTATGATGATGATCGTCTTTATATCCGGGGTGAGATAGGTCCTGAGAGATACGATCGAAAGCTAAACAACAAAAATATTTTTTAAATAGATACATAGGAGGGGGAGGGAGGGGTAAATAGCTCCGCCATTGAATATAACATAATTTATAAAAAAACGTTTATTTCCGAATTGTGTCTTTGGATCTGTATTTTAGATTTTTCCACTGACTTACGAAATTAAAGTTATTTTTCACTTTGTAGTGTTTTTTTGGAAGTGGGTTGTTTTTTTTTTCACTTTATAGTCCGTCTGTTTGTAATCTATCTAATTTATAATAGCCTTATGTCAACTGCTCATCATATTTTACAAAATAATGCTTTTCCCTAGATAGGGGCGTTCGTTGTTGAGTAGTTCGCCAGGAACGAACCAGAAGAACTGGAGCTGATAGTGAAGCTACCATCAGCTCCACTTCACCATTTGCACTGTAACGACAATAAATTGCTTAAAACCATTTTCAAGTAATAGAATCGCAACCCGTGAAATGCTTATTATTGAGTAGTTCCGGTGGCCACCTGTGTTCTGTATCATCAGTTCCACTTCACCAAATGATGCTTTTCGAGAGCAAATGCACGAGTTACTATAAAAATGTTCAAATCGCTATAGGTGTGCCTATAAAATTTGAGGATTGCCCTCGATTTCCTTGGGATCCATCAGATTCTGACGTGACAATGGGACCACCTCGAGAGCATACCTTTTCAAACAAACAAATTTTTTTTTAAATCGGTACAGTTGAATATATAACCTCAGCGTTTGTTGAAGTCGGTTAAAAAGTAGAGCTTCGCTACTTCTGTGTCTTTCACATCCAAATCATGGAATAATCTAAGAATGATTATTTGTATATTTATAAATACATACTTAGTTACGAGTACCAGGGAATTTGACCTTTTCAAATGTCGTGTCATTTGAGAGATGGCTAGAAATATTATAATTAAACTTATCAATGCAAATTGGCTCTTTAATTCGCAGATATTCAGATATTATACGAAGATTCGCTTATACATATATGTTTTAATAATAAAAAGATTTATAATAATACTGGCCTAAAGTATTAAGTCCGCCTCTGTACATTTCTGTGCTTAAAGTATTAAATAAATAAATAAATATTTTTGAAAAAAGTAATTGCTACTGCCTGCATTCTAATGCCGAAAATATAGTTTTTTGAATTTTTGTCCGTTTGTTTGAATGTATGTTCCAGCATCATGCAAATACCTACTATCATAGATTGTGTTCAAATTTTGTATAGATATTCTCTATAAGTTTGGCGAGTCTGTAGGGCATAAATTATAACGCTATTTGGGATAAGCAATTATAAAAAGACGAGCAAAAAGGTAAGAAAATTGCAAATAGTTACAGATTTACCCTTTTAAATAACTATCATCGCGCTATACCTAAGCTGTCATTAAATTATGACAAATACATTATAAAGGATGTATTTTCGAGATGGGGCGATAGTGCAGGTACATAACCGTTGTCGCTACGAGAAAACGGTCTTAATTTTGATCTATGTCCACAGATTTGGGAAAAAAATACAGTCAGTAAGAAAATGGGCAATATTCACAAAATATTTTTTTTTTGTCAATCAGTCCTGTTTCTTATAACAAACTTCATCGAACTAACTGAGGTAAGTACTAGGAAAAATCAGAAATCGCAAAAAAACTTCCCATACATTTCGTAGGAAATTAGACTGAGATGAGAAAGAACACAATATGCCAGTGTATGTCAACAGTTGAATTATTATATTACTTCACTGGGCTGAATAGGGAACAAATATAGCAGATAGTTACAAATTTAATTCTTTTTAACCGACTTCAAAAAGGAGGAGGTTATCATTTTTTATCGATTCGGACGTTTAATTTTTTTTTATGTATGTTCGGAAATAACTCCAAAATAGGGTTTATTTATATGGCCTTGTATGGGTACCTACAATAATGTGCTTTGGGAAAGAGACATGCAAATAAGAGGACACGGGGACACACCGACGTTGTCGACGTTATCATGAGTGGGTGGGACTGACACACTGACAACAGAGAAGTGAATCATCAAACTTGCATAATATGGACAAGCAAATATATACAACATGTCCCAGAATTAACACACAACCTCTTAAGGGGTCATTGTACACTTTTTTTTTGCGATTTTTGGTTTGGCCCCCATAGTAAAAGTTGTTGATGAGTACAATGACCCACGCTGACGCCCAGTACGCCTTCTGCGGGACGGGAGAGTGATTGTGCTTTCTCTTTCCCTTTCTGCAGCTTCCTTCTGCGAGATTTTATTTGCTGAAGGATACCACCGCGTCGACAGGTAGTTTCCCACTTCTGAAACGAGGCTACGGCGTGGCTCCTCCCATGTGACACAATTAAGTGCTTGCCAAAGCAACCTTGCCCCGAGAGCACTTGCATCGCCCGAAACGTCAGGGAGCCATGCTTCCTCTCAAGCCAGTCGTCCAGCACTCGCTGGATCGCCTCGATTAAATCCAGGTAGGTAGGGTGCAAGATCTTCTGCCACCATGACATGACCGAGCTCCGACCGGCGCAGCATTGCTACAGTCTCTCGCCCCATGTCTTAGCCTCCTCGCGCCCCAATATATTTAATTGAGATTACAAACTTACATTTGCAGTTGTCGCCTTTTATGAAGCATGATGAGCTTTTGTGTGGCATTAATTCTACCTCTGTACATTTGTGTGCTTAAAGTATTCAATAAATAAACAGGTGGCTGAAGGTGGCTGGGACAGACTGGATGCAGAAGGTGGAGGACAGGGTGGTGTGGCGCAGCCTGGGAGAGGCCTATGTCCATAGGCTGAGTTGATTGATTTGCAGTTGGAGAATTGACCGTGACGTACCTACCTACTACATATCGATGTATGGGAGAACATTTTTTCAACTACAAAGATAAGTTTGTTCTCGGGATAAATTCATCCCAACTGTACGTTCTATATGTTCTTAGTTCTTAGCGACCTATCGCTCACCGTCAGCAAGCCCGCGACTCTCGATGCGGACGCCCGGGGCGTCTCCTGCGGCAACTATGGGCGCGAGGGCGCAAACCTTGCCTCTCCCTCACTTTTCCGCCTCCTCCTTCGCGAGCATTACTGCTTCGCAGAAGGAGATGATGGCCTCCCATGCACTCTCGCTCCGAACCATACTATGACCTGAACCAGGGCCAGACGCGAGAGATTGCTGCCGCCGATCGCCTCCGTGTGGACACGGCGGTGCTCCGCCCAAGCCGGGCAGACCTCCACCGTATGCTCCACCGTGTCCTCCGGGCGATCCACACAGTGGTGACACCCGGACGTTTCCTCCCGCTTTATCCTGAACAGGATCCTCCTGAAACAACCGTGTCCGGTGAGGACCTGCGTCAGGCGGAGTTGAGGACGCCGTAGCTCCTCTCTAGCCAGTCCTCAAAAAGGGGACATATCGCTACAATTGTGGTGTGCCCAGCGCATAATTGTGGGTTGCGACAATCGCACTCTTCTTGTCGCCATGAGTGGTGGGTTGACAACTAAAACAAACAAGATTTTAAACAACAGCGGCACTTGACAAACAACGCAAGAAAAATATATTTTCAGGATTTGATTTTACCACTTTGTCGTCGTGATTAATATATATACCCATACCAAATTTCAGCTTTCTAGTACTAAGAGTCTCACAGCTAAGCCACGAACAGACAGACGGACATGGCAAAACTATAAGGGTTTCCTGTTGGCTAAGCTACGGTACCCTTAAAATTAAATAAGTAGATACATACAGTCGCGAGAAACAATTTTAATCTTCAATACCATATTCTGTACTGTAAACATATTCTTATACTTACCATTTAAATAAAAATGTTTATTCACCTCATTATTGATAATTTCGTCTAAAAATTACGTTAATATTTCTTTAGACTTTTCCTCATTTACAAAGACAGGGTGATTACAAAGACAGGGTAGGCTTAGACACGAACTACCTACACCTACCTGAATAAATAATATTATGCGGAAATTCGAATCTCGTTTATCTTATTCAAACATAGAGATTTGATCTTTTGTACGGCCCATTGTGCATACAATAAGTAGGGACGTATTCAGGACATGACTTCAGTTAGTCCCCTGTAGGCAGACACGATGTGGGCCCTCATTGCGTTCTCAGTATTATTAATTTGCTATTTGTTAAAACACAGATTCAGAAGACCACACCTCTATCCTCCAGGTTGTGTTTTTGAGTTGTCTTCGATATTAATAATATTCTGTTTATTAAATAAACTTGTAATTTTTTAGGACCAACACCATTGCCGTTTTTGGGGAACTTGTTATCCATTGCTTTTAGTTTGAGGTCTCGGATCCCCCACCACACGTTATGGCGGTCATGGGCTCGCGTGTATGGGAACGTGCTTGGCTTGAGACTAGGACAAATAAACGTTGTGATCGTCTCCGGAAAGGACTTAATAAAGGAAGTGTCAGCACGCGAAGTTTTCGACGGTAGACCTGATGGATTTTTCTTTATGATGAGATCGTTTGGTAAAAAGCTTGGTAAGCATATTAATTATTTCCTATTCTTAACATTGTTCCAACATATTTCACAACGTTATAGAATAACGAATGACGCACAACTACTCGAAATTAATCACTTTAAGAAATTATAAAAACTTTATCTAAGTGTTAGAAACTAGAACCCAACACGACCCTATTGATTACTATACAAAAGTATATTAAAAGGTAGTAAAGGTAATCTGGGGACACGGTAATACACCCCCGCCAAGACGAGCCATAAAAAAAAACCAGGGAGCACTACCTACCTTTTTTCAAACCCTTTCAAACCCCATAAAGCTTCAGCCTGGATAATGCTAGAGAGCTCAAATTATGTAGTTAGCAGACTTATTTATTTATTAGGAACAATTTAGGTATAACTTAAGAAAAGACACGAAGATAGCTGCAAAAGTAAAATACTGTGGCGCAGCTATTAACGCCCCACACAAGACATTTTTGTTCCAGACTTTCACATCTTTAAGGAAGTCTTTTATTAAATTAAAAATTACAAAATAAAAATTCACTAAAAAGTTTGTATGTAATGATGTAGAGTGGAAGTGAGTGTTTGTGAGTGTGTGTGAGTGTCAGTGTGAGTGTGAGTAAGATGTGCATTTAGTATAATTATTATGAGAGGATGCTAGCATGAGAGTTTATTTATGATACTAAAAGTTGCTCAGTTGCATCATAGGACATAGATTTAAGCCAGTCTGTAATTTATTTTTCTCATTAAATTCCTTGTTAAAGGGTAGATTTTGACTCTCCTGTTTATATTATTAAAAAGCTTAGAGCTAATGTGGTTGAAGTGGCTACCTACCAACGCAATATAAAACACACTCCTCCCTATTCCCAAACAAGGTTTATCTTCAGACCCGGGTTTAAAACATGGAGCCATTATTGAATTTCGAACTTTATTCCGACTATGGTAAAGTTCCTAAACACAAAACTGTCAACTTAGTACCGAACTAAGTTTTCAGTTTTGTATAAAGAACGGTATTTCAATCACAGTTACGTTCTTATTACAAAAACTGGCTCCATGGCTTAAGCCATGTCAAAATATAAATCTTGTTTTGTAATAAGGCGGACTAAGTTTCATTTGTCTAGCTTTTATACTTTTGATTTCATTAATACCTAATAAAATACGTCAATTTCGTCACTGACTGACTGACTCACTCACTCACTAACTCATCAAAACCTTACCTACCTACTAACCTAGGACACTTCCCGACGTCCTAGAAAGCTAAAATGTATGCAGGCTAGGATTTGCATACAAACAACAAAAAAATTACCCTCCCACCCCGATAATGGGGAAGAAGTCTGTATCCTAACTATGTATCCATCCTATATACTACGTATATAACGTATATATCATCACACTAATACTATAAAGGTGAAAGTTTGTGAGTGTGTGTATGTTTGTTACTTCTTCACGCTCAAACGGCTGGACCAATTTTGATAAAATTTTGTATGGAGGTAGCTAACGCCCTGCATTAAGACATAGGCTACTTTTTATCCCGATATTCCTACAGGATCGAGACATATGCGGATGAAACCGCGGGGCGTAGCTAGTAAAGTTATAAATTCGAAAGTAACTCTGTCTGTCTGTCTGTCTGTATGTTACCTTTTCACACCTAAACCACTGGACGGATTTCGATAAAATTTGGCAAGGAGATATATGGCATCCTCGGGAAGGACATATGCTACTTTTTGTCTCAAAAGTAGGCCCAAAGGGGATAGGAGATGAAAGTTTGTATGGGAAACTAAGCATTTCATAAGTTAGGGATATGAAAATTCAAATGTATGCAAGAAATAAAAAACTTCGTGTTTCAGCGTTTTTGTAAAATCATCCCACAACGGAGTATACAAGGGGAACATTTTAAAAATTGTATGGGATGATTTTACAAAAACGCTGAAACACGAAGTTTTTTAAATTTATTTGTAGTTTGAGGTAATATTTATTTCAATAAAATCGGTCCACCAGCTTAAAAGTTATTACTACTTATTACGATATAGAGATATAGCAAATATTATGTAGATATTACGTGGTCAATGGCGGCGCTAGAGTATTTTAAATAAATGGTGATAATATTAAAATGAACTATTTTTATTTTTAAGTTAGACATTTAGAAGCTTATAAACCTGTATAATTAAAAAAAAATATGTTTTATTTGCATTTATTATCTGTCACGCTTTAACGGCTGAATAAATGATAGGTATACGGTTACGGATAGGTCATGTCCTTGGTTAGGACTTAGGATACTTTTTATCCCGATATTCTGCACATTGTGCGGGTGAAACCGCGGGGCGCAGCTAGTATAAAATAAATCCTCTAGGGTACTTCCCGGAGTCCTAGAAAGCTGAAATTTGGTAGGATAAATTTCGTATTTTTTTGTTGTTGTTTGTGTGCAAATTCTAGCCTAACACAAATAACAACAAATAATAAGAAATCTGTAACTTTCACCCTCCAACTCCCAAGGGAGGCAAGCACAATAAATATATTTACAATGGTGCAAGTCTGAAGTCTGAATATAAAATAAAACCTCTAGGATACTTCTCGAGGTCCTAGAAAGCAAAAAATTTGATATGCACATACAGTTTGCACAAAAACAACAAAAAAAAAATTGAAATTTGTAACTTCCACCCTCCAACGGGAGGTGCAACTCTGTATTTCTTACGGATAATAAGTATACCTACTTCTATTTGTTATGAAAGCTAGATTAGTATGTACATAAACAACTAAGAAACTCTTTTTCGTTGGCTATGAAGAAAGTAACTGGAACGGGGCGAGCACGGCCTGTGACATGACTCGAGTCACACATTTTATCACAGTTTGAGCGATAAAACCGTTTTTTCTTAAAATGCTAGTACAAATTGACAAGACATAATTTATCATGTCTTGTCACAAACGTCTTTGGCACGCCCGTGCTCGGCCCGCTGGCGTGCTAGAAATATTTTTTTTACTTGACTATGCTAGAAGTAAGGTTTATGATTTTAACATGTATGTGTAATATCAGTACAATATCATCGCTAAAATAAAAATAAATAGAGCACCCAATAAAATATTTCATGTAAAGTTGGTTGCCAAGACTTACATAACGCTTTCAGTGCTAAAAAATTATCTATCTAATGTAGAGCCAAGCCCCTAACTCTACAAGGCCTAACTCTACATACCTTACATCTTGGTTTTCACTTGGACATATTATTGTGATCCTCGTTTCATTTACTTTTTTTTCTGTTTGACATTATAGTCTTATTTTATTTTTTTTATTGCTTGTTTTTTTTTTAATTGTAATTTTGATGTTTTTATAAGGAATTGTAAACATTTGCATGCCCATCTGACGGTAAAAAATGGAGAACTGTTTTATAAAAAAACACATATACTATACTCTTGTTTGCAAAGAAATGAATGATTTGATTTGGTAAAAATGTACCGAGTATGAGTATTGATTGAGTTTGGAACGCCATTTCAACGTGCATGACACAACATTAAAGACCAGTGACTTCATTTCTTACCACAAGCCCTAGGAGTGTCTGTGCGACGGCCGCGAAACGGTCAAGCCGTACATTTTGACCAAGATGTAAGGATTGTAGAGTAACATGTTTCATTAAATGTTTTTGGTGGGATTATAATTACATGAACTCGTTGTGAAACTATAGCGGTGATTCCTTATTCAAAAGGACTACGAGTATACCCCATTTTTAATTCATTTTTTAGGAATAGTCTTCAATGACGGAGCCTCTTGGAGCAAGACAAGGCGCATCGTGCTGAAATATCTGAAGAGCTTTGGGTACAACTCTCGGTTCATGGAGAACTACATTAGCGAGGAGTGTAGAGCCCTCGTCAAACTGAGGATGGGCGACGCCGGGCAGCCGATACTAGTCAATAGCATGTTTAATATTACGATCGTCAATATTCTCTGGAGGCTCGTTGCTGGGAAAAGGTCACAACTTTTATTAGCTTTATTTTTACGAAACGAGTATTTATTATTTAATTTTGCACAAATGCTTCGGAAATCAGTGGAGCAATCACCATGTCTAAATTAGCTATGTATAGCTCGTAACCAATTCCAAGCATCCAAGTAGCATATTACCTCCGCGATTTTTTTTCGCGAGTTATTTTCAAAACAAACAGCGTAGAGTCATCTAAATTACCTCTTTTCCTTGAATTTGTATGTATACTAGCTGACCCGTGCCCACTTCGTTGGGCGGTAAATATTTTACCGTCTTTTCATTTTTCGGATAAAATTATGGCCTTATGATAAGACACTCACAAAATAATAACGTGGCTTTCAATGGGTAAAAGATTTTTCAAAATCGGTTCAGTATATCCAGAGATTACCCCTACAACCTCACAAACTATAAAATACTAATATAAGTAGATGAAGCAACGGTTTAGCAATATCCTTAAAAAAAAATGACTCGCATTCCGTTTGCTCACTATAGGCAAGCGACTTCTCGACAAAATCAATAGCAGTGAATTGTGACTGGGATTGTGAATTCAACTGCACATTTACCGCTGAGTCGGTGACGGTCGGTGATTCTTCAATTTTGCCGGCGTGAAGGGTCAAAAGATATTTTTTGGGTTCCGTACCCAAAGGGTAAAACGGGAACCCTATTACTAAGGCTCCGCCGTTTGTCCGTCTGTCACCAGGCTGTATCTCATGAACCGTGATAGTTAGACAGTTGAAATTTTCACAGATGATGTATTTCTGTTGCCGGTATAACAACTAATACTAAAAAACAGAATTAAAAAAATATTTAAGGGGGCTCGCATACAACAAACGTGATTTTTTTGCTCGTTTTTGCTAGATATTGATAACGGCAACAGGTAGACGCTTGAAATATTCACAGAATATTAAGTTACACTCGTATATTCACTTTAAAAATATATAATTAAATTAAAATAAACCAAATATTTAAGGGGGGCTCCCATACAACATACGTGATTTTTTTGCCATTTTTATAGATAATGGTACGGAACCCTTCGTGGGTGAGTCCGACTCGCACTTGGCCGGTTTTTTTATTATTTAAATTAGCCAACGGAATTAAAACATCAAAATAACCTTCAATAAAGTTTCCTGAGAATCGGATTATTTTGACTCCCCAAAACCAGCAATAAAAATACCATCCTGAAATACCTGGAACTCAAATGCGAATAGTTCTGCCGCTGCCATTTTTTTTTTGGGTGGTAAATTATCAAATAACTTCTCCCGCTCTGGCCGGAGCGGGGAGGGCGTGTCAGATTGTTACTGACTAAAACCCACCCGTGTTCCTGCAAATGCCTGTGTGCCAGGGCACACAGGCATTTGAAGCGATATCCCTTTCGGACAGGCTCGTAACCCTGGCAGGCATTAGCCCTTTCGGACCCCGTCAGTTGGTTTTCTCGCCTTTTTCCAACCCTTACAACACCAGCCTAAACCAAAGATACTAAGCAATAAAATTAAAATACGAACGTAGGTATTCAAGGACACTTTTTCTAGTAAGAACGACTAATACTAAAAACAATTATAGTAATACCACAGTGTGAAATACCTACACAATAAGTAATTTGCAAACAAATAGAAATAACAAAATTCCAACCCGGCAATAGGTAAAAACACAATTATTATCCTCCAATTTAAAATTAGGAAGCGAAACAAACCAAAACGAAAACCAAACAACGACGATGAAAAATATTTCAAAGCAAATCAGTAGTAAGTAATAACAAAATATCGCAGAACAGAAATTTCGGTAACTATAGCTTGAACGTGTATTGCTTAGGTTTGTATTCTGTGATTGAT
The DNA here is from genome assembly GCA_948098905.1 of Tiliacea aurago. Taxonomy (NCBI): domain Eukaryota; kingdom Metazoa; phylum Arthropoda; class Insecta; order Lepidoptera; family Noctuidae; genus Tiliacea; species Tiliacea aurago. The sequence continues at coordinate 13,035,471 of OX402590.1, forward strand.
ACATGACTTCGTTTTTTGATACGATCGGCTTGCAAGCCGCGATTAAGGTTAAACATTGTGAAGTTTTCCCCTTGGCATTCTCGACTTTAATGCTATAACTGCAACGTTCAAATTACCTGAATACCAATTAGAACCTCATTTCATTATCTTTTAGCAGATGCCTGCATACTGAAAAATAGTGGCCACCTAGAACTGGCATAAAAACTTTAGAACGTTATCACGCCTGCACTGAAACATACTGGCCACCTAGAAAAAAAACTAAATATAAACCTCAAGAAACTTCCAAAAATTCTTATTTCAATGTAAAATATGCATTAACGCGTTGTCGTAAAATTCAATTTAGATCTTTATCGGCCTCCGAATTCTAATTTCAATGTAAAGTATGCAATAACTCGTTGCCGTAAGATTCAATTTGGATTTTAACTGCATTTGGTACATTTTTCATACAAACATTAAAAACCCTTATTTTCACCCTTAAGCGCCGAATTTCGTAAAATCCTTTCTTAGTGAGCACCTAGAAGTCGAAAGGAACAATCAGGCCAACATTCATGTCTCTAACTTTAAAAACATAGGAGTTTCATACAAACTTTGACACCCCTTTTCAACCGCTTAAGGTGCGAATTTATAAAAATCCTTTCTAGTGCGCGCCTGCACCCCATAGAGAGTGCTTGTGCCAAATTTTAGACCTCACGGCCCAGTAGTTTCCGAGATTTCGTGATGAGTGGTCAGTGAGTGGACTTCTCTTTTATATATATAGATACAGGTTGTCCCAGAAGTCGACGTCAAGCCGGAATCGGGTGATAGGCCGTCATAATAGTTATATAAAAAAAATCTTTGCTATTTATTTTAAAAATTAAGGGCATTTATAAAAAATATCGAGAAAATCTAAACCCTGTGACGGTTTTTTAACTCCTGTTACTACAAATTTTAGCTTTTTTTAAATTTTCTTTTTATTATGTAATCCTGAATAATCCTTCTGTAAACGGTTGCTTAAAATTTACAGCCAACTGCTCCAGTCCAGAAGGAAATGTAATTTTTTTCCCTACCAAGTATTCAAAATTAATACTTCGCCCAGTTTTAAATGACTAAACTGAAAAAAAAATGTACTATACGAGTTTGGCAAGTAACTTTTAAAGTTGGCTCGTTTAATAAAGATTCCAAAATGGTATACTTAACACTTGCAAGATTATTTGTTAAATTATGTAAATATAAATGTGTATTATAATTTTATAACCTATTTATGTACTTGTGCACCTATTTTATTTATAACTAACTAGCTTCTACCCGCGACTTCGTCCGCGTAAAATTTCTTGTTTTAACCTTAAATATTCTATAACACTCAGCAATACTGTAGCCTTCCCATTACTGAAAGAATTTTCATAATCGGTGCAGCTGTTCCGAAGATTACCCCCTACAACCTAATAAACTCACAAACTTTACCTCTTTAGTAAAGTTATATTTTAATAATTTTTAATATTATTATTTTCTCTCAATCAGAACACCCGCCATCTTATCGCTTCACCACCCTTGGTTAACTGCTAGAGAATGTTTAAGGCATTAAAGTCCGCCTTTGTACCTTATTGTAAGAGAAGTTTAAAATTTTAAATAAATAAAAAATAAAATCTAACAGATGATGATCAACAATGCCAAGGACACATTTCACTACTTCGTAGAGCCAACAGAAAATATTCGTGACAGAAATACCTTTTAAATACATTATTAATGTGCACACGGCTACACATTAAGCTATAATTATCCAGTTTAGGCTGATCTCGCATTGTATAGGATTTTTGTACAATGAGAGGCCAGCTTATACTGGAAATGTATAGCTTGATGTATAGCCGTGTGTACCTATTGCAAATATAAAAACTTTATTGTAGATAATCAGTTGCTAAATTATTAATTTATAAATTCCAGATACGATTTAGAAGACAGAAAACTCAAATTATTATGTGATTTGATAATGAGGTTGTTTCGAGCCGTAGACATGAGTGGAGGGATCCTCAACTTTATGCCATTCATGAGGCATGTGCTGCCTGGTTTGTCTGGGTATACCGAACTAAGTTCCATCCATAAGGCACTCCACGACTTTCTGAGGGTGAGTTGATAAAAAATATGTATAAATTACAATAAGGCGAGGTCAAGTTCACAACAACAACGTATCTCAGCAAATAAGATAAGCTGTTATTTAGTTCAGGGGCGTGTGTAACTCTGGATAGTGTTGTCAGGTTTTTGAAGTGAAATCTTCTTTAGGCGCGATGAGAACTTTTATGTCCGTGACTACCGCAGGACCACAACGCCAATCGCTTCCATATTTGGCAAACAATTAGTGCTCAATTGGTGCTAATTAGTGCTCGAACAACAGAATTGGTGCCTTAGTAGTTTTCGAGATAATCGACTTTGAAGGTGGTCCTGCGGTAGTCACGCTCCCTTCAGCAGGACCACCAAGAGCGCCTAAAAATGGGGCATGCTACAGCTATTCTAAGTATACAAATAATTAGTGCTCCTAAATGTGATTCATTTCGTAACAAAAAAAGAACTAAAACATTTGTATTTACCGAGAAATCAACGATGATAACTTTCGCGCGATCGTTCAGCAGGACCACGACTTTGAATGTTGATTCCAAGTTTCAGGATCTAGTCGCTTTCTTCAAACCTACATAGAAAATTAGTGCTCTGCGAGATAAAATTGATACCCAAAATTCAAAATTACTACTCCAGTAGTTCACGAGATATACCATACCATTGGTGGGGTGGCGGTAGTCACGGTGTTAAAATTTAATTTGAAGATTTCCCTATCAAAAACTCTGTGATTTCTTCCCAAATTTATACAAAAATTAGTGCTCCTAAAGAAGTTATAGTGACCAAAAATTCAGATTCCCAAGTGTTGTATTTTAAGAGAAATTAGCTTTCATTACTTTTCCATACTAAATATCCGCGTATAACCCGACCAAATTAAGTTGTCAATGGTATTGAGTTGTATAAGAGATGTACACTCGTGCACAAAAATGTATAGATGTCGGAATAGTAATAACAACAGTTCAATATCTATAATTTATAAACAAACTGTGTACCTTTACTCAATTTTAAATAAGATTAGACATTTAAATAAACTTGTTTTACAGTCCGTTCAGCCGATTTTGACTTCTATTGCGTTGGTGGCATGACAAATGGCAGCAGTAATATACAGTTGGTATTGTAACCACGTTTTTGCTTTTAATGCCTACGGAATAGAAGTCAAAATCGGTTGAACTGACTGTAAAAAAGTTTATTTAAATTTCTAATCTTATTTCAAATGGAGTAAGGTACATATTAACACACAACAACATCGAAACAACACACAACACAACGCGTACAATAACGCGTTCAGGATGTTGTTGGGTCTGGCCGTGGCGGTGCAGCGCGTCTGGGATGTTCGCTGAATTGCGCACTCATGGTTTCCAGGCCATCATGCGCAAAAAAGGAGCTTCCCTAAGGTTTATATGGGTCTATGCCACCCGAAATAAAGTGTTTTATTATTATTTATTAAGAAAACAAATAACGTGTAATGTGATACCTCTGTTAATGACGTGGGTAGGTAGGTACTCCAATAATTATTTTTCTGTATTGTAAGTACCTTTTGTGTTATTATATGAATATCATTAAACAGCGATAGGTATTTCTTATTTATTTCTTTCCTACTAATTTACCGTTGCTGCAAGCAGTATCTAAGTATTAAAAACCTAATTTATTGCATTCAAATCATCTGTAATTTTGAAATAGTTTTAATAATGATTAATTAAATAGTATATCATTTAATAATGATTAATTCAATATTATATATTTTAATAATGATTAATTTAATGGTATATAATTTAATAATAAATAACTTACTAACAATAGATAATAATTTGATGTAAATATTTGCATGCCGAATGGCAAAATATGGCTGATCTTTGTACTGTACCTAATGATGTATCATCTACCCATATTTGCGAAAATAAAGTTATTCTTATTCTTCTTATTCTTAAAACTAATTTTCATTATATCCTTTATTTGTTGTAACTATGCATGAATATCCAAGCTTTTTCTATTCTGTTCTATCGAACCTATTTTTTAGATATACAGGGTTATTTTTAAAACGTCAATAACCACTTAAGGATGACCCCTTAAGTGGTTATTGACGTTTTAAAAATAAAAATCAGCTGTTCCCTACATTTATGTTCGAATAATTCATGAAAATGTAGGGAACAGCTGATTTTTTTTTCGCGATTTCAGGTTTGGTCCCATAGTAAAAGTTGTTCATAATGATGAGTACAATGACCCCTTAAGAGGTTATTGACGTTTTAAAAATAACCCTGTATAACATATTTCTAGTTTTGTTTATGGTTCTACCTAGTTACCTACTAGTTGGCCTATCTTAATAGTCTAATCGAGTTGATTGATTTGTGATATTTTAATTGCACATTTTATACAGGATGTTAAAGTAACTGCGTGCCATAGCTTTAGGGTAGGTTCAGTATCGAAAAACAAACCTAGGAAAAATAAAAATAAAACAAAAAAATAAAATAAAAAATGAAAACACAAAAAAAAATATTGCAAGATTAACCTAATTTAGTACCTACTAACTTAAAATAGCAATCGTTTAGAATTAAAATGATTTTATTTGACTGTCCTAAGCCCGTTAAAGTACGAAGAGACTTTTTTTTTAATGTTTCATAAAATTTTATGTTTAAGTATGTTTTTTTTTTCCTGGGTTCCTTTATCGATACTGAACCTACCCCTAAGCTATGGCACGCAGTTACTTTAAAACCCTGTTTTGTTGATTTTTAAGTACCCACTTAAAATTCTACTGATTTTACAAATTGTTATTGAACTGTGATCGGTGTGAATTAATAAAACTTATTCGATTTATAAATGTGCTTTCCATTAAATACACCTACTAATTCATAACCTAGCTATACCAAACTAAGGTTTTGAATTGGTTAGCAAAAATAAATCCAAGGTCCATATATATTTATGTCAGTGGAAATTTGATGAAATTGACTTCAGGTACTGAAAAAATACATAACTATTACATATGCAATACTTTTATACTTACGTTATTAGCAACATATTATTAATGCAATAAATTAGGTTTTTAATATGTAGGTACTGCTTGCAGCAACGTTAAATTAGTAGGTAAGAAATACCTATTTTTTTTTTAACGTTGTCCCACACTAGGAATTTCTCCTGTATCGTGGGTGCGTTTACAAACATTTAAACTCACATACACAAACAGCCAGACCCGCAACAACCCTATCGCCTAGGTACTTACAATACAGAAAAATAATTATTCGAGTACCTACCTACCCACGTCATTAACAAAGGTATCACAGGCCTTTTTTTATAAATATGTACCCAGGTGCACTATTTGTATAAAAATTATAGATATTGAACTGTTTTTGTTACTATTCCGACATCCATCAATTTATGTGCACGAGTGTACATCTCATAAACAACTCAATACCATTGACAACTTAATTTGGTCGGGTTATACGCGGATATTTAGTATGGAAAAGTAATGAAAGCTAATTTCTCTAAAATACAACACTTGGGAATCTGAATTTTTGGTCACTATAACTTCTTTAGGAGCACTAATTTTTATATAAATTTGGGAAGAAATCACAGAGGTTTTAATAGGGAAATCATCAAATGAAAATTTAACACCGTGACTACCGCCACCCCACCAATGGTATGGTATATCTCGTAAACTACTGGAGTAGTAATTTTGAATTTTGGGTATCAATTTTATCTCGCCGAGCACTAATTTTCTATGTAGGTTTGAGGAAAGCGACTAGCTCCTGAAACTTGGAATCAACACTCAAAGTCGTGGTCCTGCTGAACGAGCGCGCGAAAGTTATCATCGTTGATTTCTCGGTAAATACAAATATTTCAGTTATTTTTATGTAACGAAATGAATCAAATTTAAGAGCACTAATTATTTGTATACTTAGAATTGCTGTAGCATGCCCCCTTTGTCAGCGCTCATGGTGGTCCTGCTGAAGGGAGCGTGACTACCGCAGGACCACCTTCAAAGTAGATTATCTCGAAAACTACTAAGGCACCAATTCTGTTGTTCGAGCACTAATTAGCACCAATTGAGCACTAATTATTTGCCAAATATGGAAGCGATTGGCGTTGGTGGGGCGGCGGTAGTCACGGACATGAACTTTTTGAGTGAACAAAAATCATGGAACTCGCGTCATCGTCACCGAACGCTTTCCATGAGCTATATGTATACTGTTTTCACTTCTATCAGCAATCCCCAAAGACTGCCCCCCGCATGTTTTTTTATATGTTTTCTTTTATTGTGTTCGAATAATGTCATCGGAGATTGGATATTTTAATGAATAGTTTAGCCTTTAATTATATTCGCTGCTAATTGGTAGGATATAGGTATGCTCTTTGAGTAGGTATCGGGAGGAACTTAGTAGGTACTATCTCTCCCTGCATTCGATAATAAATGGCTTTGAAATGGTCTTGCTGACCCTTCGTATGTAAAGAGTCGGTATAATTGTAATATCAGAATGGCAGTTCAACTTAATCATCGGTATACATACATAAACTTACGCCTTCATCCCATGGGAGTAGGCAGAAACTATAGAACGCCACCTGCATAGCTATTCACAACGGTACGATTCGCTACCGTATCGACAACGGCACCTTGTTCGATAACCTGATTTCTGAACCGAAGGACTGGCAAAACGCTATTCACAAATCCGTGTGGAAAGGATTTTTTTAAAACCGATTGTTGGTCTGTTTAAGGGGAACGTTAAAAAATGGTAGTAAATAGAAAATTGTGGTAGAAAATTTAAAGTTGTACATAAATGATTTTTATTGGGTATTTCATTAAATGCAACTATTGAATATGCATCGAGTAACTAATAACCAAAAAAAGAAACAGTAAACAATGATTTTAACTTAAATAAAATTTACCTGAATTCTATTAAACTTGCTTTGTAAACTTCAACTTTGAGTTAATTTTGGTATTTGAATAACTTTGAAAAAAAAAAACTCTGCAGTATGTAACAACTACTATTTCTTGTTAATTGCTCATTTTCATGTTCTAAAACGTAGTTAAAAATAAATGCATATTTGCAGACAAGATTGTCAGGGGAGCAGCGGCAGGTGCTCATTGCATTCATGCAAGGGCGGGCATTTTAAGGGTGATGCGCTAAGGTAGCCCGCGTGATTTTCATTACACCTCTCTAAGTTAAAAAATCCTACAGAATGATAATTTCTGAAATAATCATTCAGTAGGATTTTTTGAACTTAGAGAGTTGTAATGCGGATTTTAATGATTATAATTCTGTAAATCCATATTTTTTATGGCCGCGAATCATATTTAGATCTACATACAACCTGTTACTGACCTGCAAAAAAAAAAAACTTGAATTTCGCGGGCCTCCTTAGCGCATCCCCCTTAAGTGTTACGTACGAATGTAACCACCTAAAATTGTAATATTGAAATATAATTATTATAAATCAAATATGAGTAGAAGCATGATTTAAAATAAATCAAATAAGTAAATATGAATCAAAATATTTTTATCATTAAAAATCTAAAGTGTTATACATCTTTACAAATTATACATAGCTTAGGATCTATTCAGCGGTCAAAACAATAAGAAAACTTTATGAACCTACATTATGTAGAGGTACTTACTTCAGATAGAGCGTTTTTTTTTTTATAATATTTATTGCTCGATATCACTTCCGACAGCAAATACCTGTCGGAAGAATCGTTGCGTTCATAACTTCATACCGTATTTGAACTATCAAAATTGTACGGTTTCGGATTTGTGAATTTCATAGCGTTTGGAGGACTTCGTCGATAACACTGACGTTCGATACAGCACGAAACCGTATCGTACCTTTGTGAATAGTTTTTTTTTTTTTATGTATAGCATCTCGTAGGTGGCCTTGAGAGGCCGTGACTACTTAACCGGATTTGCCTGTCTGCCTTAAGGTGTGAGCTTAAAGCCTCCAGCCAGGGCGTAAAATATATATTAAAACTAAACGACTGCGCACTAAGGGCACCCCCTGTGGGATACGGACCTCGGCTTAGGGCGTCGTTGGGGCATCACAAATTTTTGGGGACGGGCTGGATCAAAGTTTAGATCATGATTATTATCAGGTTTGTGAATAGCTATGCTGCTACGCTTAAATACTTCTTCTGCTACGTTTACATTCATACATAGTCATACACGCAGGTTGGTTGTGAGTACTACGCAACTGACCTTTCTGAAGAACATCACCGATCAGGGGGGGTTAGGTAGCTTATCATTGGTATAGCCCGAAAATATTAAGTTAAAGTGCCAACCGTAAAAAAAATCAGAACCACTTTAACTAACTTATCTTCTAACATAACTTACTTATAGCAAAACTATAAAAATAACTGAAAGAATTCGTTGTCCTTTTTAATAATATAAAATACTTTATCCGAGGTCGTGCACACTTCCTATAGTTAGAGCGACATATAAAAGTTAATGCAATTTGCAATGCAATTTATCAACAGGAAACCATAGAGCAACATCAACAAAGCATCGACGTCACCAACCCGAGGGACGTCATCGACGCCTTTCTCATTGAACAAATGGAATGCAAAGATCAATTCTGTACGTAGAGAACATCTATACTAATTTCATCTATATTAATTATCTATACATATTTTAAATTCAAGTCGCTTTTCGTGTCTGGCGGCGAGTTATAAATAAAAGGCAATTATCTTCCAATAAATAATCATTTTATTCTGCGTTGACGCAGAAAACTTGTAGAATAACAAACAACATGACTGATAACTCCGTCTTGGGCTACTCAAATGTCAAATTGACATCAATTACTTGAAATGAACACCCTAATTTGTTTAGTTGTTTTTTAAAGATTTTATCAGCTCATCGATAATTAAATACATAATGAAATCATCATTCACCATCATTTCAGCTGAGACGTCCACTGCTGGACATAGGCCTCCTCCAAAGGGGGGGGGGGGGGGAGGGGGGTTGGGTTGCCAAAATTGGTGGCGATTTAAATGGCGATCGCAGTATGGTGTTAAAATGCATAGAGAACGCTGCTGCCCATTCACTAGTAAGTCCCTTAGTCGCCTTTTACAACACACACGGGAAGAAATAGGGTATGTAGTGCTATTCTTTACGTATGGCATGCACACAGCATAATTAAATACAACATTAATTATTGTGGTTCTGTCGGAACCTGCGGGGTAGGTAATTGCGTAACACATAAAATGATAATTGATCGCAATGGACTTCATTTTGACGGTTCAACCATGTTCATTGCGTTATTTACGTTGATGAGCAGACGAATTTTTCAAACCTATGAAGCAATGGATTAGCAATATCCTTCAAAACTCTCCGATTATGATTGGAAGCGTGTCACGCAATTAGGGTGCTGCACTCTATAACTCTAATATTACATACAACCTAGCGATATATCTCATCTGGCGTGCTACGATTGAAGAGCCTGTTCAGTTGACGCGTTTTACACGCGAGCTTGCTCGCGCGTAATTTCTTGCGCGTTCCCGAGATGTGCATTCGTTGTTTAGATTTTAGGGTTCCGTACCAAAATGGTAAAAAGGAACCCTTATGGTGAGACTAAGTCTGTCTGTCTGTCTTGTCTGTCTGTCTGTCTGTCACACCTGGATATCTCAAGAACTACTTATGCTATCAACTTGAAATTAAGAATAGTTTTAGATGACGTTTGCCCAACTATTTTGCAAGCAAAAGGAAAATTAAAAAAAATACATCTTTTTTGCAAAAGGGACTGAAAGGGAGTCTTAAAAATTTAATGTGGGGCTACTAGGGCATGTGGGGTATCATATGAAAGAACGCTGTTTGCACATTCTCAAACGATATTTTTTTTTAGGTAGCATAGTTTCCGACTTTTGATGAAAATTAAAAAAAAAAAATACCGTCCCCCCCCCTTATCTCCGAAGTTTGCAGAGATAAAAATCTGAAATTATTCTACATGATAGAAGCTGATGTAAAGATTACAGGAAAAATAAAACGATGTCTCTAAATAGCACAGTTTTTCAGAAATCATCAACATCACATATTCGTACGGAACCCACGGTGCGCGAGTCCGACTCGCTCTTGACCGGTTTTTTTATTTTTGTATGGTTGGTGTTTCTATAAGTGAAAGCTGGTAATGCTAATTCGTTATATTCTATTTACTAAACATTACCTTGTTAGTAAACCAATAAAATAAAACAGTACCTCTTTAGTTACAGACGAGGAACTGCAAGTGGTGTGCCTAGATCTGCTGGAGGCTGGCATGGAGACGGTGTCCAACACGGCCGTGTTCATGCTCCTGCACATCGTATGCAACACTGACGTGCAGCGGCGGCTGCACGACGAGATAGATGACGTCATCGGTCCTCTGAGGCCTCCTACACTTAGCGATAGAGCCAGGTTTATTATTTAAATTGTTTCGGACGGTCTCAACACAGTTTAGTTATGCTGTTCCACAGGGTGCGCCAAAGTTCACCTAAATTTTCAACTCCGATAATTGGAAAACCGAAAATATTCTTCCTAACATTTTTTATCCTAACAATCACAATTCCTAACTACTCTGTCTCTAATGTTCATAATTCCGAAGCATTCAACTTCATAATGTCAGTAGCAATAAACATCTATTATACTTTTATTTGTTTTCCTATATTTTCTCAACATAACCATCTTTTACACTAATAGTCAAATTCATATCTTTTTTGTTTAGATTTAGGTTCTGTAATATTTCTTTTTGGTTTCTTTGACGATATATTACTTTTCTCAAGTTCAAGTTTGTTGGCATATTAACACGTATACTTGAGGAAGTGCTTGCTTAGCACTCACTAATTATATGAATTGGTTTTTTGTTTTGATTAATTAAAGCATCTTTTTTAATTTTATTTATAGCGGTGTGTACCTGCAAAGATATCCATAGGTTAGGTTAGAACTGTGACCACCTACGCGCGAGCCGAGCGAGCGAAGCGAGCGGTGCCGCGGCAGCGGCCGGCAAGCGCTACCTCGAAATTGGTCGCGAAATCTTTCTAAGTATTTTTTTCATAGTGCCCCCAGTAATTATGTTTAGGGATAAAAGCGTTATGATAAAACACAGTAGGAGTTTAAATATATTTACATTAATGATATTATTAATTAAAATTTTCGGAAACATGAGTGTTATGAACATCGCCGGTAGCACTACAAATAGTATGAATGAAAACTTTAGGATGAAAAATTTTAGGAAGAGTGATCATTCGGATTACAAATCATTAGGAAGAACAATTTCGGGTAAAGAACTTTAGGTGAGCCAATATGGACCCGTTCCACATAGTATGCAAGATTTCGTTAGGTAGAACGTCAAAATAAACGGCTACGGCTCAACACACACAGAACGCGGGCGCGGTTCAGGACGGCAGTACGGTGGTTGAATTCTCTGTATTTATATGAACGACACTTCTGTGTGGTGTCGATCATATAAATACAGAGAATTCAACCGCCGCCGTACTGCCGTGCCGTCCTGAACTGCGCCCGTCCCGCGCCCGTCCCGCGCCCGACCCGCACCCGCGTTCTGTGTGTGTTGAGCTTTAAACAACCGTGTCGTGTGGTTTTGTGGGATTCCGTGTATTTGGTAAAGGTATTTAGTATAACTCGCTTTATCTGTAAAGGATGGTGTACACCGAGGCGGTGTTACTGGAGTCATTGCGCATTTCAACTGTGGCGGCTATGGGCATCCCGCACATGGCGGTCGACGATGCACGCCTCGGCAACTATGTAATACCTAAGGTAATGAACTTTATGGACATATATACATCTATATTAAGTAATGCCTGATTCTATTACGTAAAAAAAACATAATTTTCTGGATAATTTTGAGGCTTAATGAGGTCAGAAAACAGCAATAGCTCTGAATGCTGTTCATTATCTTGGTTTCACGCCTAAACTTCTCAACCGATCATCATACAATTTTGCATACATATTGTCAGGGGTACAGAAAAGGACACAGGGTATCTATACTCCATTTGAAATAAGATTAGACATTTAAATAAACCTTTTTTACAGTCCGTCCAACTGATTTTGACTTCTAATGCGTTGGTGGCATGACAAATGGCAACTGTAATAAACAGTTGGTATTGTAACCACGTTTTTGCTTTTAATGCCATCCATTATTTCTACGGAATAGAAGTCAAAATCGGTTGAACGGACTTTAAACAAGTTTATTTAAATGTCTAATCTTATTTCAAATGGAGTATAGGTAAGAAGTAAGAATGGAATAGGATAGAATACTTACTATTTATTATGTTCACCATAAAAATTACAGATATAAATGTTGAAATTTCACACAGGGTGACACGATGTGCGGTCTTATCGCTAAAAGCGATCTTTAAGTACTTAAGTACTGTTCCCAAGGATAGGAAAATTATTGACAAAATCGCTAGTGAAGCCGCGGGAAAAAGCTAGTAATCCTAACTTAACATTATAAATGCGAAAGTGAGTTTGTTTGTCTATTTGTTTGTTTGAGGATGAAATTAAGCACATGGTAGACCAACAAAAAGAGGGGGTCAATCACCTCGAAGGAAGCCAGTATTCGTCAAGCTGGTCTAAATTGACGATCATTCAGATGTACCTAACCCGTAAGGGCGGTAAACACGGATCAAGTAATATAGAGACCAACAAAAAGATGACCAGGGTAGAGATAGATAAATAATACCTAGATTTATATAGATTGCCATACGATATTTTTTCCTGATATTCCCACGGGACTGAGATGTATGCGGGTGAAACCGCAGGGCGCAGCTAGTAATATTATAAATGCGAAAGTGAGTTTGTTTGTTTGTTACGCTTTCACGCTAAAACGGCTGAACGAATGTGAATGAAATTTGGCACATGGGTAAACCATGACCTCAGTTAGGACATTTGAAACTTTTTATGGAGAGCAGTGGGGCCCAGTGGTAACGGCCTCGACTTAAGGCTTCTACAGACTGGCGAGATACGCGACGCGACGCAAAGGCCCCCCGTGTCGCGCGACGAGCGGTGCCTTTGTGTCGCGCCGGTCTGTAGAAGCCTTTACGAGTTGTAGGTCGTGGGTTCAAACCCAGGCAGACGCTTTTCTTTGTGTAAATAATTTCATCACCACTGCTCTCAAAATGGTGAAGGAAAACATCGTGAGGAAACCGGCGTGTCTTAGAACCAAAAATTCGAAGGCATGTGACATCTACCAACCCGTGCTGGGTCCGCGTGGTGGATTACCAGCCCACTCCCTCTCACAGAAAGAGGGGGCCTGTGTCCCAGCAGTGGGAACATTATAGGGTGATTAAGCTATGCTTTTTAGCTCGATATTCCCACGGGATTGAGTCTTATGCGGGTGAAACCGCGGGGCGCAGCTAGTCATTTATAAGCATTTCTATTCTATGAATAAAGAAAATAATGCTGATATAAATGATACTAAGGCCCGGCGCCCATTGGCAGCACGGCATGGCAAGGTATTTTTCAACTTTTTTTTATACATTTCAAGTTTATTTCCATACTATTAAGTTATATTTTTATTCGTCGCCTAAAAATACCTTGCCATGCCGTGCCGCCAATTGGCACTCTGCTTTAATGGAACAACTTAATAGTCGATAAACACGAAGGTTTATCGACTATTAAAAGAGCACTATTTAATTGAATCTGACGTTAATTACTCAAGGTTTTATACTTATTTCCCAGGGCACGTTCATTCTATTGTCTATGTTCGATCTACACAACGATGGCCACTGGAAGGATCCCGACACTTTCCGACCAGAGAGATTCATCACCAAAGAAGGAAATCTGATTCAAGACGAGTGCCTCATACCGTTTGGAACAGGTTAGCTCTTTATAAAAGCAAGAGTTTATGAACCCTTTTGAATGGTCTATTTTTAGTTTGACACTCGAAGGTACAGACGCCAGCAGGTCAACCTACCCGAAACTGTCAAACTTTCCCAATCAACCGTGAACCTTATACTGTAGGGATAAAGTTGAAAATCTATTAAAGAAATTTGACAGATTGTAGTAGCTTGATGTGCTGGCGTCTGTACTTATGATTAAAGAAAACTAGTTTTCAGTTACTTTATTTGTTATTTATACAGTTATTTTATCTAAACGTTCTAAATTAAATGAGGTCATTTTTGCCACAGAATTTCAGAAATTACAAGCAACAAAGCATCTTGATTCAGTTTTCAAAGCGTATTCCATCGGAATTTGAAGTTTATTTTTGTTATGAATTTTCGGCCAGTCTTTATTGTAGCGGTCCATCATAAAAAACTAACTTGGAGTCTCATTTCCTACGAAATGTATGGGAAAAGTTTTTTGCGATTTCTGACTTTTCTAGTACTCAAACCTCAGTTGGTCCAATAGAGATTTTTGATCCTTATAAGAAACAGGATCGATTGGCATTAAAAAAGTTTTTGTGAAAACTGCCCATTTTGCTGCTGACTGTAATTTTTTTTCAAAATCTGTGAATGCAGATTAAAATTTCTCAAAAAGTTAAAGACAGTCTCCTAAGACCGTTTTCCTGTAGCTACAACGGTTAAGGTAGCTGCCCTTACTGTCCCATCTCAAAAATCCACCCTGTATATGCATGAAAGTTTCAGAATAATTAAGAGATTCAAAAAGAGAGCCAAGCGAGTTCAAACATTTTAGATAGGTTTTTTTTTACCATTCATATAGATTAGAAGTTAGGGCGGCTAGAAGATATGTAGTGCTTGAATCAAGAAAACCAGGCAGACTGCAAGGGGCGCCTTGCGCCGCCATTCGCATTCTGCCGCCCTGGGCCTCTTTCCTGCCTGGGGTCCTAAGGGTAAATACGCCACTGATTTTAGGGTTCCGGCCCCAAAGGGTGCCAACGGGACTCTAGTACGAAGGCTCCGCTGTCTGTCCGTCTGTCACAGGACAGTATTTTTTTAACTGTAGTAGGTACAGATAGGAGGAGAAGCTCATGGCTAAGTAATAGCAGTCGCACGGGTCAATCCATCAGGTTAAGCTACGCTTGCCGCGGTTGGTCTGTGGATGGGTGACCGTCTTTACATACCGAGACTCATCCGTGCCTTGGGAAGCACGTTAATACGTTGGTCCCGTCTGTCACTCATGGATCTTTGATAGTCGATATGGGTCGACAGAAGCCCGAAAGTCCGACAACCAGTCTTACCAAGGGGTCTCGTATTACCAAGTTACTGGGTTGTGGAGGTCAGATAGGCAGTCGCTCCATGTAAACTTGACTGGAAGCCGACCCCAACATAGTTTGGAAAAGGCTGGGCAGATTGATTGAGGTACAGATGCTTGAAATTTACACATGCAGAGTGTGTAATTGGCGACTATAACAACAAACAATAAAAATAAAATAAAGTTAAAAATTTAAGATCGCCGTACAATAAACGGGTTGTTTGCTAAAGTATTTAAAATGTAAGAATATATTACGGTGGTACGAAACCCTTAGTGTAGAAGTCCGACTCGCATTTGGCCGCTTTTTTAACTCTTCATTTGTTTTCTAGGAAGAAGACGTTGTATAGGCGAAGGGTTGGCCCGCTCAGAACTGTTCATGTTCCTCACTCATATTCTGCAAAAGTTCCTATTGAAGATACCAGATGGCGACACTGTTCCCTCTGTTGAACCAAATGACGGTCTCTCGCTTTCTGCTAAACCTTTCCGTGTCGTTTTTGAAACCAGAATGTAAAGCTGATAGTTTTGACGTCATTATAGTCTAAACTCGCGATGATAAATAATTATGAACAATGAACGATAAAAAAACAATTTAGTCTGAATGTACCTACAGACGGCTTCATTAATAAAGGTCGTTACAACCGCACAACTAGTTTTTATTGATGACACCTAAGTAGTTATTGTGAAACTTCATTTATGGCAAAACGAATGGTTTAAAATAATTATTACCTAAATTAAAACGCCAGATCACACATCAGGGGGCCTAAAATGGACGCTTTGGCAGAATCATAATATGATCTGCGTACAATCCATAACCCGCAATTCATCTGTTTGACAGTTTTGTATGGAGTTTCGTAAAATGGTCCACAAATTATGAATTGCTTTATTGAAGTCTAATGTCAAATAGCTGGGAGCCTAAAATGGACGCTTTGGCAGAATCATGAGTGCAATTCATACAGCCCGCAATTCATCTGTTTGACAGCTGCTATTTAACATTAGACTTCATTATATTAATTCTTAATTTGTACACACACAACACACAGTACACAACTGTCAACCAGATGAATTGCGGGATATGAATTGTACGCAGATCATAATATGATTCTGCGAAAGCGTCCATTTTAGGCCCCCAGCTGTCAAACAGATGAATTGCGGGAATTGAATTGTACGCTTAACATATTATGATTCTGCCAAAGCGTCCATTTTAGGCCCCGAGATTTTAACTAGAACAGTTTTGATAAATTTTAAACTACTAACACTACGTATATAAATCAAAGATAGCTAAGCTTCTTTAGGCTAAACGCACCATCAAGGGGTTGGAAATTCGAAAAAGGTGTAGGCAGAGTTACTGTTAATTTCTGTAAAGAAATACGATTTCTAATAGAAAAAACAAAAATCTGTGTCAAAAACGTATTTTGAAGTTTAAGAATATCGCTCCTGCAACAGATAAAACAAAGATATCGAGTTCTCGCTCTACGAGGGCGAGGGTCGCGACGTCTCTTCACTGAAAATCAATGTGTATCGCGCATGCGTTACAGATTTTCTTCCGCCGCTGTCAAGAGCGCCGGCGAAGGATATTGTTTATAACACAGTGAATACCTATTAAATATCTTGAAAACAAATCCATTCAAAACAAACGAATAACTTTAACGAAACCAAATACAACACAAGTAAATAGTCAGTGTATCTAACGTTAGGTAACATTATGGCACTAACTTCTTAATTCCAAAGATGTGTGTAGGTGTGATTAATTGATTCTTGTATATTATAAAAAAAAAGTTGATAACGTTAAAATAAACGAACATGATAATCCTTTCTTTCGAACACAATACTTACTGATCGTGATTATCAGAACATCAGTCTGTTGTAAACAATAAAATTGGTATTGATAAGTAAATAAACGATGTAGATGTCAGAGGTGTCGTAAGTTTCGCAAAATGAACGAGACCCTAGGTCGCGGGTACGCCCGCATCGAAGCGATCCGAGCTGCGAGGGGCGAGCCGCTGTCGACCATGGCGGACCCAGGCGCGCCGCCGCCAGATCGGTACAACTCTGTCTACCTGACGCTGTTTGTCGCGGGCGCCGCCTTCTTACTGCCGTTTAACAGGTAATTATCATTCACTATCTGCTCACTGCAGCCTCTCCTAATCCTTAACTATCATTAATTCCAGGCGAAAGACGTCCACTGCTGGACATAGAGGGCTCCCCCAAAATTTGAGAGGAGTTTGCCATAATCGCCACGCTTGGCAGGCGGGTTGGCGATCGCAGTATGGTGTTAAATGCATAGAGAACGCTGCTGCCCATTCTCCAGTAAGTCCCTTAGTCGCCTTTTACGACACCCACGGGAATAAATGGATGGTTCTATTCTTTACGTCCGGCACCACACGGAACCTCCTAATCCTTAACTATACTAAGTCCAATAACAATAACTCCACTAATTTTAGTCGCTAGGCCAAACAGCTTCTCTTTTCGGCCCAGTGAGTGCCCAGTAACGTTCGTCCTATCAGGTCGCACCGAGGAACCCCAGCTAAGTTGGAAAAGTAGGTTGGAAAATTCATTAACACAGCAAATTCCCTGCAAATATTTTTTAAATTCCGAGCCATTGTAGAAAAAAGAAGCTTGTTGGCTTGTGTGGCGCAGTCAGCTTAAGCAAGAAGGTTGTTGGGCGCCATCAAGCTGAGACAGGGGTTGTTGCCTTGTAGGGCGTCATTAACGTATTGATGGCGCCCAACCACCCTCTTTTTCACTTATACGGCGTCCTTTATATTATAACGTAACTCTCGTTCTAACATTCCAGTTTCATCATGGCGGTGGACTACTTCCAGATGCACTACCCCAACACCACGATAATGTTCGACATGTCCACTGTCTACATAGCCTCTGCGTGTGTCGCCGTCTGCCTGAACAACCTCCTGCTCGATGTCTTTACTTATAACACTAGGATCACCTTCGGTAAGTTTGATGGCAAGATGCCAATAAGAACAAGAGATGTTGAGCACTCCACACACACACACTTCTATCCTAATAGGTATAGACCAGGATTGTTGCTGATGCATATTTTTTTCACATCAGTGGATGCTGATGCTGATTTTAATTATTTTCTTAAAAAAGCAGGGAAAAAGTAGTGACCATTATGAATTTATACCTAAAAGTTGCACAGTTTTTCTTGGTAGGTATAGAAATAAAATATTGTTTCAATAATTTTGTGACTTTTAATAAAAAATTGAATCAAACTAAGTACCTAGTTTACTAATCAAGGCTTCTTGGTGCGATATCACGGGCATGACAAGGGTCGCGCTGCCTGTCGCGCCTGCGATATCGCACCAGTTTGAAGGAGCCTTAATTAGTACTAGAGTACCTAGAGTCCTAGACTAATAGATAGCAGGTTATGTGCATAACTCGCAAACGAAAACAACACGTGCTATAAGCGTCGCCCCCTTTGCGGTCATGTCACGATTCGAACTTCAGCATTAATAATCAGCATCGATCAATGCTGATGCTGATGTTCGCAACAACCCTGGTACAGACTATTTAAAACAGCCTTCTTTATAATACTAAAATACTATCCCACAAGTTGATGTTTCCTTTCTTTTTTACGTGATTTCCGCTCTCCTAATACAAATTGTATCTTTGTAGTGCACTGTAGTCATAGTTATGCTAATAGAGGATTACATAACTACCTAAATAAGAAAAAGAAATACACTTAAAGAGGGAAGGCCGTGAAACATAGATTTTGCAGGGCAGTCATGATAGACATGACATGATGATGATATTTCATGATATGATTATGTTGATGTATTCGCACGAACAAAATATTATTATGTTTTCTTTAAGCAAAGTTTTCAATAACAAAGCTGACTGAAGAACCTCTCTGCAATCCATGTATGTAAACTTCCAGGTATCCTAGTATCCTTAGCGACGATGTTGTTCGTGGCTGTGTGCAACATCGGCTGGGACGGGTTCTCGACAGGCGTGTCATACACTATCAACCTGGTCGCCATCGGAGTGGTCGCGTTCGGCTGTACTGTGCAGCAAGCTTCTTACTACGGCTTCACGGGCTGCCTTCCACCGAGATATACACAGGCGGTGATGGCTGGCGAAAGTAAGTTCTGTTATTAAAGACCGAGGAAAATGTAATTCTTGAGAATTTCACTGAAGAAAGCCTTCATAAATTACCCCCGTCCAAATAATAAGAATGTGCAAACTGAAAAAAAAACGATTTCTCTTCGCGCTTCTGTCAGCAATGAATTTTAACTAACGTTAATTTAATGGTATTTAAGTGTTCAAATCAATTCTGTAGGTGCCGCCGGCTTCTGGGTGTCGCTAGACCGCATCGTCACCAAGTACGGTTTCCGTCAGCCGCAACGAAGTACCTTTATGTTCTTCGTGTTCTCCATACTGATCTTGCTGGGGCACTCGATGCTTCATCATGTTATGATGCGCCATCCTCTCGTGCAGCATTATCTGCGCCTGACTAACGAGTCCCGACACAGGAGGCGCATTCAGCTGCACTTAAACCCTAACGAAGATGCTACTTTGGTAAGATTTTAGTAAATTAAAACAATAGTAAATTTAAATCAAGAAGAGAAGGGCTGCCGCCGCTTATACAAACGAAACGAAAATATCAATTCATTTGCCTCGTATCATAATAATGAGTATTGGAATTGGACATTCATGGAGTCTAAATTAAACATGTTGTCGTGGTTACTCAGCCTAATAAAAGCTCTGATGTTAACTTGGTCATTAACGATATGACATAATCATACCTAGAGTAAAGCCACCGAGAACCTAGGTTAGGAAAACGTAGTGCTGGAATACTAGTTGGTACCTTCTATAGTGCCACCGATGGTAGATGACAAAAACTTGAGATACTCCAAAAGACACTTAACAAAATGATGATTGGTGATACATTAGGGTGTCCTAGTGTACTGTCTTAAAACTGTATTTCAGTACTTAGTATAATTTTAGATGGAGAGCGAGGCCGGCGAAGCCAGCTACGGCGTTTTAAAACTGCAGAGTCCAGTACTCTCGACTACCGGGCAAGGTAATACATATTTTTTAAAGCATACCATAACACAATATCACGACTATTTTCCCTGAGAGGTTAGTCACAGGTGTACCTATAGTACACCTACAATTCACCAGACATGTTTAAGTCCCATGTAATAGGAGGCGAGCATACCAGTTCAGTGCACTGACAATAAAATTTTGCCTCATAAATTGCCACAATAATGCGATGGGGACAATACATATCCCATGGAGAGTAAAAATAACAGCAGGTTTGCACGCTGGCTGGCTTCCAGGTCGGTCAAGCAAACACTTTTTAGTGCTTATTGTACCTTAACGTGCAGCCTGTGGGAGAATCACACCCAAAAAGTATACGAAGCCCTCCGTGTCCAATATAACAACGCCTACAGAGGGCTGATGGGGCTGCCGCGACACTGAGACACTGTAGTGCCTCGGGCATGTTTGCCGAAGCTAGCGTCGACTGCTTCTATACAATGATGCGTAAACGGAGCGCGTCTCTGGTACGCAGGGTGTGCGGCAGCCCCAACACTGATGATGATAGCGGACAGGCTCAACTGTCCATACATTAGACGCTGTAGTGACTTTCACGTCACCAACAGTCGTCGGTCATTAATGTAAGTGTTGTAGTGTGATGGTTTTGTATTGTATTGTGTATAATGTATTAAATATTGTATAAATTAATAATAATAATAACGATGTTACTAATCATGTATTTCAGGAGAAATCCAGACAAACGCCTTCAGTTTCGCCAACCCCGTGTACTCGCCAACAGCCGTCGTGTCTGCTCCGGCAGAGGGCGCTGTGGAGCCGTTCCCAGACAGTGTGACGTCAGAGCCCTCGTCGGCTCTGCGCACCCCTCGACCTTCCTACAAAGTAGAAGACGTCGTCTTTGAATCGCCCGAAAGACCGACCTCCTGGAGAGCGTTCAAACGTAACATCTTATTACTAGTTAGAAGTTTAGAGATCTGGTTTACTACCAGACAGAGAGACAGTGTTGCAGACCCTACCTATTAAAACGTACTTTACTCAAGTACATAGCAGCAGTAAATACAGGGATATTTGGACCCCACTTCAGCGCTAATCTACCGACTAACTTTCGGTCACATGCGAGAGTTTTATTTTCGACTTGAATTAACTACAGTACAAACAAAGGCTGGATGCACTCAGCACTGTCACTGCATTCAGTTTTACTTAGCAAAAGCTGGAAATTTACTTCATACTTGCCCGTTTTCTTCACCCATATTACATATCACACATCTCGCCTGTCTTTGCAGGAGGAGTGCTGGCGCGCTGGGCGGTGGCTCGTGCGATCTACCCGTACATGGTGTCGATCGGTCTAGTGTACTTCACGACGCTCAGCCTGTACCCCGGCATCGCTTCCGAGGTGCCCTCTTGCCGCCTTGGAACCTGGATGCCCATCATACTTATGTCCGCCTTCAACCTTTTTGACTTCATTGGAAAAGTAAGTGCCTTGCTAATTTGTTAGCTATGTACAGGCGTTTGTGATGCCTAGCCATTGTCACAATTTTTTCCAAGATTAATAATATATCTTTAAGAATGTTCGATAAAATATTCAACTGTAACCTTCTTCGTTTCCAACAGAAACTTATTGGCTATTTGCTAGAAAAAAAATGGGATGCCATTAAAACTTTTTTTTTCTGACAAGTGGCTGTTTAAATGTTGTTTTTGCCTCAAACCAGCCAATGCTTAAGGAAAATGTATTACCGACCTTACCTTTTTATCACTTATTAAAAAACGAAGTCACTCCGCCGTGTCTGTTTGTCTGAATGTGATAAACTCAAAAACTACCGAACGGATTTTCATAAGGTTTTCAACAATGGACGGAGTGATTCATGAGGAACGTTTGGTGTATAATTCATTAAAGGTTTTGTCTACGATGTTTTATCAAGCGCTAAAATCATACGATCTAGGAGCGGGTCGCGAGTTAACAGTAAAGTGACATGACATTTATTTTTCGTTATTAGATCGCGGCTTGTTGGCCGTATGAGTGGAGTCGTAGTCAGCTCCTGATGGCTAGCGGTCTTCGGTTACTTCTTGTACCTCTAATGCTACTGTGCGCCGCTCCCAGACATTCACCACACATCGTTGGGGACGTACGTACCAGCTACTCTCTAAGTCCGTCAACGAAGATACGGGCTTACCCAAAAGTAGTTAGATACTTCGGAGTGAACCCTACTCTCGATTAGTTAACTTTTTAGACGGGAAAAATTAAACGGGGAGCGAGGGGACAACTGTCAAATCATGATGTTACTCATTCTTAGTTTGGGCACCGAACTAATTTTGTGTCCGTAGGAAATACGGAAAATGGAAGGCCCGTAATTTCGGCTGAAAGCACGGATTTTGTGCTTAGTGAGTTGACCTCCAGCTTTGAATAGATACCGATTTTAAATATATATTTTTTTGTAATAACTTTTCTTACTCCCTTTTAATGCTTTTTCAGGTCTATCCAATATTATTCTCCGTGGTGTTAGGTTTCACAAATGGCCTGTTTGGCTCCGTACCAATGATACTAGCGCCATCTCGTGTCGGCCGCGAACATCGAGAAATTGCCGGTAAGAATAATTTTGATTTGTATCTTATATTTTATCTCGTTAGACAAGTACTTGTTATTTAAGTAGATAGGTAATTATTATTAGCCTGTGTTGCCATATTGCAAGGCACAAGTCTCTCTTTTCTTTTTACACTTACCTTGAACCTAAGGCGTCATGCTCATCATGCAATCTTAGTCTGAATCTGCTGCGATGCCATTGTCGTTTTCTGGGATCCACTTTGTGGCAGCTTTAGCCTACATTTCATCTAACAGCAGTCGTTTCCTGCCCAGTTCTGCTGTGGACATTTGATTTACTTCCAAAATTAATATTTCTCATCGCATTGCCGGTCAGGTAACATGATGACGTTGTCGTACAACGGCGGTCTGCTGTCGGGCTCGCTAGTGTCGTACCTGCTGCTGGGCATGCTGGGCCCCCCGGCGTTCGCACCGTGTCGCGTGTATCCCACGCCGCCGCTGCCCACGCTGCCGCCCGCCACTCCACCTAACATCACCTACGCCGTCACCGTGTCGCACTAACTGCTTAAGTAAAACCCGCTGCAAAATAGAGATGGCAGCACCTATGTATACGTTGCTTTGGAGTAATTACGAAGATAGGGGTTTTCTGAATATTACGAACTACTACTAAGCTAGGCAATATTGTTTGCTTTGGCAACATTTAATTCGTAATTTTCGGAATGATCATTTTTTTTTATTTACTTCAAAACATATTATCGTAATGAAACTGGAATCAGTTTAAACGGAATTTAGTTTATTTAGCTACAGATTAAACACTAGACTAAACATTTTGGATATCGCGCAGCGCGCTACCTACTTGACTATGACTTATTGCCACTATAGGCAGGCCAACTTTACAGTTATAATACACTCTTAACTCGAGCCACCATGCTTAATTACATGTAAGTAGTTAAAAAGGTTTAAAACATCAAAATAATTATGAGTCAAGAAAAATGTTAATGCAGTTTTTGATACCAACATACTGGCCATCATTTTGGTGTCATCATTGTTCCAAGTTTGAACTCGCAAACATCTAAAACGTACAGACCTTAAAAAAATGCAGAATGGCTCGATTCAGGTGTCCGGAAGAGAAGTTGTGACCGATATTTAGATATCCAAAATACAAACAGAAAATAATCATTTCTGCGAGTTGTTGACAATGTGGTCACGAAATGTTCGACAAGGCGCGCCTGCAACCATATATAACAGTCTAGCTAGACTACTATCATATATGGTTGCAGGCTTGCAAGCCGTCCTGCGACATACGTATCTACCCTTATATCTATGGTATCTAGCCAGCCGAACGACCATGCAGGACTGCACAGCAGCAGGATAGTGGTCTGGCCCTTTGACCAAATGTAGAACTAGCTTGATTTTGTTCCAAATTATTTGAAATTTTTATTTAGCAAAAAGCAATAGCCATTTCAGTTTTAGCTACAAAAAATCCTACACACATAAAAATCAATGTATATTTTTTCTGTATAAGTATCTAATATAAATTATTTACAAAATAAGTCCTTACTCTAAGTATACGGTCTATCCCTTGGACATCTACTAATTAAATGACAAATAAATTTGTATGATAAGTAAACATTTTTAATATTGTTCCCTTTGGCCCTACAAGTTACCTAGATACAGATAAGTTAGATTTCCCTACCGACAGCATTTGTATAATTTTCAATTGTGAGTTTTCGAGGGTGTTACCGCGGCTATTGTTTTACTCAACAAAACTGTTTACTTATTCTTTTTTTTTTACAAAAGTACTGAAACACTTTTTGCAGCGCATACTAAATATGCATTAGTACGTATACTTGTGAACCTGTAAATTATTTAATGCAACCATTATCCGCCGTAATAATTGAGTTTGTTAAACATTTCGTGTCAGCGAACCTTTGCTAGTAAATTTAAATAGGCACTTGGCATTGTTACATAGAGTAGGCAATCTATAATAAATAAAATATGGTTACAATTTTTAAATTACAGACTTTTTAGGGATCTGCAGTCAACACGGAACTCTTATAGTTTCGCCATGTCCGTCTGTCTATCTGTCTTTCCCCGATTTAGCTCACAGACTCTTAGTACTAGAAAGCTGTAATTTGACATGGGTATACATATTAATCACACCGGCAAAGTGGTAAAATAAAATCTTGATTTATAGAAATATAACGAATTATTTAACGAAATTAAAAGGAAAACCATCACAGCTAAGTAGGCTTTGCAAGTTAACGAGTAATAGTCGACCAAATTACATTAAATTTGAAATTGGAGAATTGACCGTGACTTATATCGATTTATGGGAGCACATGTTTTTCAACTACAATGTTAAATTTCTTTTTGGGATTAATTCATCCCAACTACCGAACCATTAATTGTGCGTGGTCCTGGTCTGACACGCACTTGGCCGGTTTTTAAAGTAAACTTGAACAAGCAAAGTGATGACGCTGTTACTAATTTAAATATATTTTGCTTGACATGGAATGGTAAATGGTTGTAATTTAAAATGATAAATACTTAGTGAGACTGAAAAAAAAATGTTAAGTGAGTGCAGTGACTTATGACTGTTTTATTGTATTAATGTAAAATATTAACCTATGATATGGCTACCTCTTGCTTTTCTACGAAACAATTTTGTTCTACAGTGTAGATATTTGAATGTACATAACACCAGTGTAAATATAATTATCAATTAAATAGATACATATCTGTAAATTTGTTTGTTTTTTTTTTCCCAATTCCATGACCCAGAACGTATAGACTCCAGGCCTGCACAAAATCGCATGGCTTTGTGGTTCACGGCACCAACACCACTCCGCTAACAGTGCGACCAACGGCTTAAGGGCTATTCTGTTTCGATTTCGTAGGTACAAACCGTAACTGAATAACTTTCCCTTTTTTAGGGTTCCATACCTCAAAAGGAAAAAAAACGGAACCCTTATAGGACCACTCGTGTGTCTGTCGGTCCGTCTGTCACAGCTGATTTGCTGCGAATCTACTTAACCGATTAAGTTGAAATTTGGTACACATGTGAATTTCTGTGACCCAAACACGAACGAGTAACGTAAATAATAAGTAAGTAGGTATATGAATTTTGAATATGGGGTTCACTTTGGGGGAAACATTCAAAAAAATGTTTTACGAACCGTGTGACATATCAAAATAATGAAAAGACTTTATGAGGATTTCAAATAGACATGCTCAAAACAGCGCGTTTTAAAGTGATTTAATATGACAATACATTTCGTAGTAGGTACCGAGGAATGTTGCGTTACACCATAACTCCAAACATGACGCGGAATGACGCACGACACGATGGATGTTGTAATGAAAGGCTCGCGTTGTACACACGGCGACACATCAAGCTATACATTTCCAGTATACGCTGACCTCTCACTGTACGGAAATCGTGTACAAAGCGAGATCAGCTTATACTGGAAATGTAAAGCTTGATGTGTAACCGTCTGTACATACAAGATAAATATCATTACTAAACTGCGGGCAGAGCACGGGCGTGTCAAGACGTTTGTGACAAGACATGATAAATTATGTCATGTCAATTTGTACTAGCCTTTTATGACAAAACAGTTTTATCGCTCAAACTGTGATAAAATGTGTGACTAGTCATGTGACAGTAGGCCCCGCTCGTCCCGCTGTGTCTTTTTTTTTTTTTCTTCTGGCTTCGCACGGTTTGTGCATTTAGCCAATGTCACGTTTTAGTTCTTGTATAGTATTGATGAAATGAATTATAAATGCATGATGATGATGATATCCCCGCCCACTCCCCTTGAGTTTCAATAAAGATGTGGCACTTTACTGAGACCTCACGCGGACTTCTTGAGAGAACTTGAAGCGAAGTTGCACTGTTTTGTTTCATTTGCCTACACTAATGCACGTTCACAATCACTTAATGGTTAATAATCCACCATTATTACACATTAATATTCGGCTAAACACAAATTTTGGAAAATTAAGCAAACTGCTGAACATGACGCTTCACTTTTTCGCCAAGAAGTTCGCTAAGTGTCCTAGTAGGAAACTATGATTTAATTTTCTTTTTTTTCCGCGTTTTGCTTTCGCCAGGTTGAAGGAGAAGCAAAGGTAGACAGCCGATAAACAGCCTAATATAAAACATAGAAAACTCAAATATTTTTGAGTTTAGATTAGAACACAAATAAATGTTAATTTGTTCATAAACGTTTTTTATTGTAATAATCATGGTATTCTATTTATTAACAATATTTAAATATTATAAAAAAATAAACGCCGTAAAGACGCATCTTTATACGACGGTCCTCTCCGTATAGAGAGGACCGTCTCTGGCGCGAAACGGGTGTGAATAGAGGCATTGAACCAATTTGGACTAAATATAAGCTAATCTGTGGCAATTTTTATTCCCGCACACGTGTTGGAAAATAAAAAATCGCACGCGTGTGGAATGCATTGCATTGTGAATCTAAACGTAGTGCGATATGAACCAGTTTTCGAAGAAGTGTATTGAAAAATGATTTTAAATTCGAAAGTCGCTGGCAAAAACTAAAATACAAATCCAATGACTTCCGAAATTAAAGTTATTTTGCCTTTGAAGTGTTTTTATTATTTTCATGTTGCAGTTGAGGCAGATTCCATTTTCGTTACGAAAAAACTTTTCTTTTCACTTAATTTTATCTTTCTCTGTTTATTCGAACACGCATCACACATAGATCACGCACGCCGCGCATTCATCTCCTTATCCTTTCATTAAAAATTAAACGAGGGCACATTTCCATCGTTGCTGTAGAAACTATTACTAAGTAAATCAGTAACATAACGTTACGTAGGTCTAGGTAACTACCTACTAGAGATACTTACATAACTTAAATTCAATAAAGTATCATGACAGTAAACTTCCAATTCCGCCCTTATCGAAATATGTTCAAACTCAAACTTAAAGCATTGACTTCAAATAAACCAATTACAGGCTCTTTTGAATTGTCAGGGGTCGCCGGTCAATAATTTTCCACCCACAAAAAAGAGGGTCGCCGGTCGATCAGTCAGAGCAGAAGCTGTTGCCCATTCCAAAGCGAAGCGAAGCGAATTCCTATGGAGAAGAACGGGCAAGAAACATCACGATACTCTTATATATTAAAATATTGTTACAAAGGTTTGGTTACATCATTCATGTTGAAATTATACATGTGAGAAAAAAATATATATAAGAAGTTAAAATAAGCCGTGGCAGCTAAGAAATTACCGGTCCCTACTGACGGCACCCGTTCACGAACATGACGCATGGATCAGCACTATTCAGCTCAACCATTTTGAATTTTGTCTCGCTGATGGTGGCGTTTGAATGAGCATGACACACTTTCAGCCAACAGGGCACATTCAAGTCAGTGTTCGAAGTTTACTAATGACTATACCTATTAAAATAAGTTATTTTAAATATAAATCGATATTTACCTACATAAATACCTACTACAAATATTTACTAGACGTCAACACACACAAGTTCGTTAGACTTAACTAAGTTCGAAAATACACATTTCTTTTTAACTACTTAGATAAACAAAAGTTGATGTGACATTAATTGATAAAGTCAACATTTCAATTAACACTAAGTAAATTGATAAATTCATGGCAAAGGTCGTCCTATTTTTAAAGAGGTCTGTTAAACAAAAGATCTTGTTACTGGCGGTTTCTCGTAGGTACTTATTATCTGAAATAATCCGATAATTTAATGAACACACAAAAAGGCTTGAGAAAAGTAATAATTTCTGTATGACATTACATTACTGACTTATTTCAAAACATTTATCAGTAGCGTTCGTCTGATCCGAGGGCAATGTCCCTACCTACCTACGTATGATACACGCCATTTTAATATAATCTCCTTTGTCATTCATTCATGTAAGTGCCTATTAGCACTACTTACATGTATGAAAACATTATTTTATTCAATGTTACACCAATAAATCGGTTAACCCTGTAGACCGGTGCTATTATGCTTTAATCAGTGCCTGCCTATACCTAGATGTACCTAAGTACAATCAATTAAGTCGTGTCTATCGTAGACTCGAGTTATTATAATAATTTATGAAGCACTTACATAATAATTATAAATAACAGAGCAGGCAATGTTATTTTTTTGTATAAAAAATAAAAGTTGAGAACAACAGTTTGCTTGCTAAAGTTATCAAAAAATAATAGGAACTAGTGAAGTATACCATACGACTCGGTACTCGATACTCACGATAAATCGATTCAAGTTAAATGTCAAAACGGGCCTATTATTTTTGACAAGTTATACCTTCCTACAACAATAACAGGATAATGCAAGTACTGCCTACGTCACCTACGTACCTACGTCCTGTCCAACGCAGGATGTTGAGTACTACAATGACTGTTGGCGTCTCAATGACATTGACAGGGGGGCGTTGTTGGTAAACATAATTATGTGCAATAGACAATATGCACGTAATTCAACACGGTCCAGTAGATTCGGAGAAAATTGGTTGTGACAGACGAACACACGAGTGATCCTATAAATGGTTGCGTTTTATCCTTTAGAAGTACGGAACCCTAAAAAATAAGACTACCCTAATAAAGTAGCGTTAGTTCCCATTTAGGCCACGCGCCACCGCCGGAAGTGTGAGAACAGCGCTTTCTAGGCACATTTTAAACTAATTATTATTGATCCGGCCCCAAGAGTCCATTCCTTGCACGTACCAATTAATTGTTTTAGAGCTAGTAGGGCGAAAACGGACATAGTAGGTAACTAGGTGGTCTACCATAGGTACGCTTAAAAGCCCATTTAGCACGTCGTCACCGTCAGTGCGGGCAAGAAACCTCTGGTGTATGTAAAAAAAAACCGGCCAAGTGCGAGTCGGATTCGCGCACGAGGGTTCCGTACCATTATCTATAAAAATGGCAAAAAAAATAATTGTTTTATTTTAATTTAATTATTTATTTTTAAAGTGAATATATAACTAAATATTCTGTGAATATTTCAAGCGTCTACCTGTTGCCTTTATCAATATAGAGCAAAAACGAGCAAACAAATCACGTTTGTTGTATGGGAGCCCCCTTAAATATTTATTTTATTCTGTTTTTTAGTATTTGTTGTTATAGCGGCAACCGAAATACGTCATCTGTGAACATTTCAACTGTCTAACTATCACGGTTCATGAGACACAGCCTGGTGACAGACGGACAGACAGACAGACGGCGGAGCCTTAGTAATAGGGTTCCCGTTTGACCCTTTGGGTACGGAACCCTAAAAAAGCAGCGGCACAGCGTAGCAGCAGTGTTAGTCCCTCGTAGCAGCAGCGTAGGCCTCGTCGTAGACGCAGCTTAGGCTCGGCGTAGCAGCAGCGTAGGCTCAACGTAGCAGCAGCGTAGGCTCCGCGTCGTAGACCCAGCGTAGCAGCAGTGTAGGCTCCGTCGTAGCAGCAGCGTAGGCCCCGTCGTAGACGCAGCTTAGGCTCAGTGTAGCTCTGCAACGGTAGGCTTCCCGCCGCGCGTCGTAGAGACGCAGCGTAGCAGAAGTGTAGGCTCCCCGGCCTGCGTCCACACACAGCGTAGGCTCAACCCAGAAGCAGTATAGGCTATTATTATATATATAATATATATTTATTTTAATAAATCAGCGTTTACAACTCTTACAACTTATGGTTGAATGTGTTAATTAATTTTAGTTTTGTTGAGAGATTTCAGTTCGTGGTTTAAATATACTTCCGCCATGCGATGTCAGGAGGCACCGCAATGTACTCGTATGTGCCTACCAACTATAAGTATAATACAACTCTGCGGACTCTGCCTAACCATTCAGGGCCATACAGCAGGCGTTACCTATGTTAGGTATAGCTAATTCATAATTGCGAACAATTCATGACGTAGATCTAGGTACAAAGCATAACATGGGATTAAATTGTAAGTATAACCAGACCTGTGACCTCTCTATATCAGACACGTTTTGAGAACTCTTTCGGTGCTTCATTACTAGTTAATATCAACATATAGCAACGAGCTTCTTGTAAAAACTAGTTATAATGTTAAAAACGTTTTTACTTAAAGTAAAGTTGTAGTACTGATTTCCTTCTGTGGGTTTTGTGACAATACGCACATTAGTAATTACCCGAGGCGGGGTTGATTAACTGAATTGTATTCAGCACGTTTCTGAAATCGCGAACCTAATAAATTGCTTGGATGGTAGATATTATGTAGATATTAAGTGAGCATAAATTAGCACACATTTAGACAGTGGCAGGGCAGTGCGCGTATTTTATTTATAAATACACTTATTTATTTTTAAATAACTCGCAGGTTCATTGTGAGCATGTGTATGACACATGGTATGTGACATCAATCCTCTATTTATTATATATTATACTCATTGCATCAATCACGAAAATAACTTCAAAAGGTTTGCAATATCCAATTATTATATGATTTTAGTGGTAGGTATTTAGTTAAATTACTTTTCCTGTCATCAGGATTTAACACTAAAGTGAATAAAGGTACTTACCTATCGGGGTGTGACTATTGTATTGCACCTACTTAAACCTGAACCTTTTGACGTATCTCGTCTCACACTATCATTCTGACCTTGATTCCTACTACTGCTACGACATGATAGGCCAAACAACCATATTGACCTTTGTACCTGAACTTCAACGTTTAGTATCCGTTCTGGATGTTTGTGATTTACGGCCATCAGCAGTCCTATCAGTTATATATATTATAATTTATGAATCACAGCTTCCTGTGAGCCTGTGACAATACATTGATACCGAATTACTATAGTTATGTATCTATTATGTAGGTAACTATTTGATCGACGTAGAAAATAGATTGAATATTCACTCATTTTCACTTCAACACAGTCTTCATAGAGACCTGCCCTGCAACAAGCCGCCTAGAGGCGTTTAAGCTTTACCATAAAAACTGAATTTTTCAACAACCTCTTTATGGTATGAGTATTATAATTAAAACACAGATTTGACTGTAAACAATAATTTAATAAACAGAAGATACATTATAATATCACAATTAGAGTGGCTGGCTAGGAGAGCCTGCGGGAGGTCGGT
This sequence comes from Tiliacea aurago, assembly GCA_948098905.1. Taxonomy (NCBI): domain Eukaryota; kingdom Metazoa; phylum Arthropoda; class Insecta; order Lepidoptera; family Noctuidae; genus Tiliacea; species Tiliacea aurago. Next base: position 13,067,324 of record OX402590.1, read on the forward strand.
CGTCAGGCGCTGGTGTGGTCTACCGACGCTGTTGAGGGTTAGTATCCCTAGATGAAAACTCGAGTGGTGTGTTCAACACTTTTACACTATCCTATCTCTTGCGGCGGCGCGTGCGGGACTGCTGCGACGAGCGCGAGCTCCACTCCAGGCTTAGATCACTCGAGGATGGCGGCGTCTCCGGGAACTGCGCGTGCGACGTCCACCGACACGAGTCACACGCTGATTTTGGCGTCTCTGGTACTTTTCCCGGCTTTCCATTTGGACTGTATGATTCCAAAATATGCTTGTAGGCGCACTCTGAAGGCTCAGGGCACCTACCCCGAGCAGCACTCAAACGGGCACGAACGCAGGCGGTGCAATAACCACAACTATCTTCGCTAAGAGCACTGCGAACCATTTTGAATAATGTGTGAATATGGTGACGCACTTTGAGGACTGAAGCCGGTTGTCACTGAGCGATGATATTTATGCGCACGCCGGGCGTCGCGCACGCGCCTCGCCGATAACCCCGGCTCCGGCGCCAGCGCTGGTGACCGCACTGACTACTACTTGACTGCGGCACTGCCAGAAAAATATCCCTCTAATAATTAAAGTAGGTATTATAATCCACGTAATCAACAACTGTAACGATTGGTCAGTGGGTACGTATCTCTGCTATTGTTAGGTAGTAAAGAATGTTGGAACATAAAATATTGAATAACCTAAGTAATAATTGTATTCAAGTATATTCCAATAATTGTAGGTACCGACTTCAAATTCAAAGCACACATTTTTTATATTAAATTACCCAGATTATGATTCAACAAAGTCTTACCCAAATGTAAATGGAACTAGGCCAATCGAGGCAAGTGATTATCATAAAGTTGGTGTTCAGAATGTGGTGGTGGTGTGGTGTGTGTGTGCATTGTGTTTTCTGGGGTCTAGACTAGAAACCAAAAAAGATCATCCGTTCCTTTTACAACCAGAATCAGTGGTCATATTTCTTTCCTCAACACATCAAGTGAAGAATTATATCTACTTACTAAAGTAAAATACATAAGAAAGTGAAGATGGTATAGGTACCTATATCCACATAATAAATATGCATGAAGTGTAGGTATCCCAAGTATTTCAAGCTACCACGAATATAAGTAGGTAGGTAAGTAGCTGCTCTGACGAATGTAGCGTGTGCGTGTCACACTAGTAGTAAATTATCATGTACCTAATAAGTGCCTAGTAGGTACCTATAATCAGGAGATGTAATATTTTACGAGTTATTGCTGCACATGGTTACAAATGGGTAGATAACCAAATACCTAGTAAGTATAACAAGCTGATGTAGAAAAAAAAATTGTTTATTTCTCACCATTAAAAGATACAATTAGGTATATAAATAAGTATTTTTTTTTGTTTATTACTGTTGCAACTTGTAATGATCACCAGATCATTACAAGTTGCAACAGTATTAATTGATTCAGTATTGAGTATTGTTGGTATTGTGTTTTGAAGACATCTACACCTTCGTACACATTATGTTATAAGAGAAAATTATCTAAGGATAGAGTCAGACCATGTTGTGAACATGTAGCGGCATCAACATCGCCACATGCGAACTACGCGTCACACTGACGTCACGCAAAATCCTGCATCGCGCAAGCAGAGTTTACCGCGTGACTAGCATATATAATATAACGTCCCGACATCAACCGTCGGGCAGTTGCCCACCAGACACACCCGTCTGGTCGGAGGATCCTCCCTTTTCTATGGAGGATGAGTGAGCTTTACACACTGTCCCTCATACTTCTAAAAACACATTTTCCTTGAGTTATTTGTTGCTTAGAGAAAAATATTTTAATTATATGAAGATATACCTACCCAAACAACATTTATTGCACAGCTGTTAGTAGATATTCATATTTCGAAACTAAACCAATATTACCTACATCATTTACACCATTTGTATTAGGTAGGTAGATACAGACGCCAGCACATAAAGCTACTACAATCTGTCAAATTTCTTTAATAGATTTTCAACTTTATCCCTACAGTATATGGTTCAAGGTTGATTGGGAAAATTTGACATTTTCGGGTAGCTTGACCTGCTGGCGTCTGTACAAATTAAAATTAACATTAACATATCAATAGACGTAGGTAGGTGGAAAATTAGGTACAATTGTTAAAGCATATTCTAGATAAAGGCAGCTGCTCCACATCTCTACCGGTTATTACCAGTCTGTCATACTCGTTAGTAATCGTGTTGCATTGATGCGATACGTAAATAGTTTATCTCTAATAACAAATAAATTGGGCGACGTATGATCTATGAATTGTAATTCAAGCATACGGAGGACATAATTAACTAACTGCACTACCTACTGTATTCATAGAAGGTAGGTAGGTACACACAAACCAGTCTAGTTTAAAAAGCGAATGACTTGCAAAAAACTTAAACAAAATATGGAAACTAATATAAGTTAATTTGTCTCGTCTACAAACAAATCAAGAAGTGCATTCTGGAATCATCTGGACGAAGCTCTGTCTCTTATCTATCGGGCAACATGGTGTAAACAACTCGACTATTTATAAAGTCCTACAAATAACTTGACCAGTTTGTGACCCATCGGGCCTATCGGGACTTTTCAAAGCCCTACTCTAGGTCGGTGATGCCACCCACAATGGCCCTCCATCAGCATTTATTTATAAAACACCTAAATATCTACATAATTATCCTTCATATGTACCTACTTACATATCTAAGTATCAATACCAAACTAGACGAGATTAAAGTTATATTTAGATTGCTAGACATTAATAATTGGGTTTTTTAGTATATCAGTTGCTAAACAAATGTTACGCGCCTCGTCTAAACAAATGGCACAACGCACAACAGTTATAGTTCGATTAGTAATTGAGTCATTCATTGATTGAACTCCCTTCGAGATTCGAGATGATGAAACTGTAGTATCATGTTGCGAGCGGATATAACCACGGATATTTATTAGAGCATTAGTAAAACAACAATGTTCTTGCATAGTCTCTAAAATCCTAATCCTAATTAAAATTAAAAAAAAACCGGTAAAGAGCGAGTCGGACTCGCGCACCGAGGGTTCCGGTACGTATTTATGATGTTGATGATTTCTGAAAAACTGTGCTATTTAGAGACATCGTTTTATTTTTCCTGTAATCTTTACATAAACTTCTATCATATAGAATAATTTCAGATTTTCATCTATGCAAACTTCGGAGATAAGGGGGGGAACGGTATTTTTTTGACATGTTTCTCCAAAATTCGGAAACTATGCTGCATAAAATAAAAATAAAAACTGTTTGGGAATGTGCAAACAGCGTTATTTCATATGATACCCCACATGCCCCCTTTCAGTTCCTTTTGCAAAAAAGATATATATTTTTTCATTTCTTTCTTGTTTGCAGTATAGTTGGGCAAACGTCATCTAAAACCATTCTAAATTTCGAGTTGATAATTAATTAATTCGCATTAGTAGTTCTTGATATATCGAGGTGTGACAGACAGACAGACAGACTTAGTCTCACCATAAGGGTTCCTTTTTACCATTTTGGTATGGAACCCTAACTAGTGATTTAAAAAAAAAACATCAGTAGTTCCATCATGGAACTGTTAATGGCTGTTAATGGATTCTGCCAAAGCGTCTATTTTAGGCCCCCAGGATACTTTTTATCCCGATCAGTGACGTAGCTAGCATGGGTGACACCCGGTGCCCGTAATTGTGTCACCCAAGAATAAAAACCGGCCAAGTGCGTGTCGAACCACGCGCAATGAAGGGTTCCGTAGTTGGGATGAATTTATCTCAAGAACAAGCTTTAACATTGTAGTTGAAAATCATGTTCTTCTATTCGACTATTACTCGTTTTCCTTTTAACTTCGTTATACAGGGTCAAATTAAATTATCTAGCGAAACTCCGCAGACGTGTTAGGTATCGATATCTAAATACGATAAAAAACATTGTATTTTTTTGGGGTAAACAACGGGTGAAATATGGGTTTCAAAATCAGTTTTTTTTTCTGTGTAAACTTCACAGATGTGATGGGTATCGATAACTAAACACTATAAAACAAAAACTTAACTACTTCAAGTAACTTCACTGCCAGCGGTCATTGACACCGGAAAAAAAAACATCAAATCTTTATTTTTTTTCGTTTTATCGTATTTAGATATCGATACCCAAAACGTCCACGGAGTTTCGCTAGCTAATTAAATTTGACCCTGTATAAACCTCTGCCGTGATTTTTTCCATCCCTTTTTTGCTTTAGGTATTAAAATGATTTAGTTTGGTTATCATTGTAACAAAGTTATCCAAACGAAATCATTTAAATAATAAAAGATAAACCACTTAGGTGGTTTGTGTGGCTTAAGTGGTTTATCGTTGAAAAACGTGATAGTACCTGTTTATTTTTTTTTACACGGCCGGATGCCCCCGTCATGCGTCTCCCCAACGACTTATGCGGGTAAAAGCGTGGGGCGCAGCTATAGTGATGTAATAAGTCTATAATATTCTCAGTGATCTACAATATTAATTGAAAAGCACAAATATTTTCGTCACGCATATTTTTATTTTTGTTTTAAACCAGATCAAGATCTGACGGTGTTTATAATTAAAAATTAACATTTACAAAATGATTAAACATAATTAAATTTACGAGTCGATTGAATGAAATTTACGAGATTTAAGAGTCATAAAGTACGTAATGAATTACCCACATTAGCATGATTTGAGATGAGCGTGCCCACGTACCCAATTACTTCTTATGATTCTTTAAGGCTATTCCAGTCATTGGATTTTTTCTCTTACAAAACTTCGCCCCAAATAGGTACGTATAAAAATCATTCTTTCAGAATAAGATTAATCGAACTCTAGAAACGGGGAAATCTTGGCACGTCTGAGCCCTCATTATAATTTAGAAAAAGTAAATAACATGATAAGGGGTCATTTACTTTACGAAGTTTGTTCAGAGTGTAATGTACATTTATGTTTTAAGGTCACTTTAGTGTGAAAAGAACATGTTTAAGGCGTGACAAGTGAAATAAAATAGGCGCCTACAGCCTATGAAGGAAATAGAAGTAAAATTAACTTTGTATTGCAGACCAGTACACTGGCCTACATTTACTTCTATCAAAAGGTAAATTGCTTATTTTTCAAGCGGTAACAAGTAAAAACTACCTAAGTAAATACTCTTATGAAGCCATTTACCTGTAAATGGACGAATTAGGTAACTACATTATTTTAGGGCAACTTCAAATGGGTAGATAGGTATCTTATTCCTTTTATCTGCCTGTTAGGAGATCAATCAATTTAAAGAAATGAGAAAATTGTTGGATACCTAGGGCCTGGACAGAAAGCGGTAGGTAACATTCTAAATTAGTATCCGCTTTCTGTCCAATCCTGAAATCTTACATTATTATGGGTAGCTATGGTAGGTAGGTACTTACTACACACGTGTTAATTTAATAAATAATAACCCTTCGGTACTGCGAACCAACATAAACCACTACATAACATGACGGCACAGAAATACCAGAAAGTAAGGATATAAAGTGTAAAGATAGTGGCAATAAGTACCAAAGGCACACACTCCCAGCCTTAGGTTCCGAATAGAAAGTTGAACGCAGTTTTTTCGTGACATTGAATAATAAACTTTATTTTTAGAGCTATATAGTGCAAACGAGGCTAGCACGAGACCGTTTTTGACGAGCCGTTTGATCTACATCGATGTGCGTACAAGTTTGCACTTTATAACATTGTGTTAAAGTGTATTATTTAATTTAGTCAGAAAAAGGCTCCACACAGGTCTAAAGAAGAGCGCAGTGGGCTCTTTAGACGTGTGTGGAGCCTTGGGGCAAAATTCACAGACAGTTTTGATTTTAGTAAGTAAGCGTCGCATACTAGAGGCACGATGCGATTATGTAGAACAAAGGAATATGGAACTTATTTTGCAACTTGTAAGATGCATACCGAATTCTATAAAAGTTTTCAGGTGATTTAGTTAAGTGTTTAGAAAATCACCTAAATACTAAGCACTCACAATAAATGTGAAATTCCAACTGCATTGAATTCATATAAACACGATTGAATCACCTTGCCTTGTCATAGCGTCACATCGCGCTTAGTGGGCGCCAAGGCTTAATCCACAAAATTAAGAACTGAAATGGGTCTATTATGTTTATACAAATTGCCTGTTACCAAGTAATTAATTACATATTAAAAAAAAATGAAATTTAAGACAAATTTGTTATTTCACAGATATTGTTATCTACATAAGTGCTAAAGCAATAACTTTGTTGTCAGACAGACAAAACAGGAATAGGTACCGCTTGCCAACAGATAATTTGGTTTAAGTTCTTCGAAAAACAATTTTAATTTTAGCAACGAGCAAAAATAACATAATTATCAAATGTTGCGTAATTATGTATACTGTTCAGTGCTAATGAGCCATAGTCGGAGTTCATGCACTTTGTGCGGCTCAATGATTATAGCAAAAAATTTCAATTTATAATAAAACTGTGATTAAGACATTTTGATTTTATTTTACAACTATCAAGCGTGACGTCAGACAATTCACTATGATATACAACTACAACTATACAAATCAACATTTTACCTGATGGCATATTTCTCCATTAACAATAACCATACACCTAATTATAAAACTAAAATTCAAATAATGGAATAACTACCATTTAATATACTCATGAATTAACTAACATTATTATTAAATATTTTACAAGTACAGGAAACATAGTAGAGACAATAATATTATCTATAATTCATTACAATTATTAACGTTTAATTCAGTTCCTCTATTAGAACACAAACTGTGACAGAGGTTATCGAAAGTATCACTTTTACAAAGAACACTCTGGGATTTGAGATAGTGGCAGAACCGATTGTTCCTCTTCAGGTTGCTGCTATCCTTGGACTTCTCAAACCTGCAGATAGTGCGACATGAGGGCCAGTAGTCCAGTGCGAGAGCTCTCCTGTCCAAGACTGCGGACGTATTCAAATTGCTAGTCAAACTGTTGTGTCTCGATATCACTCTATCTCTTTGTCTAAAACAAAACATAGTACATGAAAAGCCATTAGAAAATAACCTTACATTTTACAAGATAAACATAGTTTTAAAGCGTAAAATCCTGAGATGACATTGACGAAATCTTGACTCTTGGATAACATAGGCACAATTTTGGCACCTAGTTAAGTTACTAAATCTCGTATTAAGTTCCTCACTCAACAATAACTTTGATAATTCTTCTCGGAAGTAGATACTGAATTACTGAACGTTGGCGCGAGGGTCTGTCCGCGCACAGGGTTCGAGCTGCGCGCACGCCGACCTCTCCCACACTACACGCGCCGGCAGCGGTGGAGTTTCAGTACATAGTACAGACATATCCCCAGTGTAAGTGAGTAAACGTAACTAGCGCGTTTGCGTCAAGATTTTTATTCTCACTCTTATACTCTTAGCATTATGATCTATCAGTCAAACTTTAACGCACACGAAATAGTTAGGTTTACTCTCTTGCAAACTTACACTTGGGGTACTGATAACATTTCGTCCAATAAGTTAAAGCAAATTTCAAATTAATGTTTGAAATGGTACTCAAGGTGATTTTTAACCGACTTCTAAAAAGGAGGAGGTTCTCAATTCTTCAGAATCTTTTTTAAGGTTCCGTAGTCAACGAGGAACCCTTATAGTTTCGCCATGTCAGTCTATCTGTCGATCTGTCCGTCTGTCTGTCTATCCGTCTGTCTGTCTGTCCGTCTATCTGTCTGTCCGCGGCTTACCTCAGTGACTCTTAGTACTAGAAAGCTGAAATTTGGCATGGGTAAACATATTATCCACGCCGACAGTAGTAAAAAAATGTAGGGTGCCTCCCTCGCACGTAAAGTGGGGATGATATTTTTTTTCTCGTCTATCCCATGGTGTGGGGTATCGTTGGAAAGGCCGTTCAAAAATATTGCGGATAAACCATTTTTCGACTCAGGGATCCGTTTGCGTAATATTAAGATTTAAGTGCTAATTTGCGATGATCAGGGTTACAGAGGTTAGGAACTTGGGAGTTAGTCTTAACGCAGGGCTGGCGTTTCGTGATCATTTAGTCAAGTGCTGTAAGAAGGCCTACAGAAATTTGGGGTTTATGCTGCGTAGGTCTGTTCGTGGTTTCGCAAATATTACGGCATTATCGCTTTATACAACACTTTGGTGAGAAGCCAATTAGAATGCAACGCAGTCATCTGGACCACACATGAGACTAAATGAGCATTTCTCAAAATTTTTGACCATAATTTTAAAAATCGTCTTAAAAAATAATATGTATATTTAGGACATATTATGTTAAATACAGCTAGCTAAATCTAGACAGATTCTGAATTTCTAATTGTTTTTTTGTTTTATTAGAGTTTTTATACAAAAAACCTATAAAATATAAGTTAAGGACGAAATAAAAATTCTTATTTTGTTACTTGGAAAGGAGTGAAAACCATAAAAAAACATGCAGACTGTATTATAAATTTATGTTTTTCTATGTAGATCATAAATTAAACAACATCTTAAAAAAGTAAAAATTGCGAAAAATATAATAAATTAAATTGTTTTTAGCAATACTGAGTATTTTTTGTTACCATTTGAATACTTTCCAAGAAAAAGTTTAGTTTTCCTTTATGATAGGAAAGGAAGGATGCTATATTTTCTATTTATTATAATAATATTTATCATAAAATTGTTTTAAATGATTGATTATTGCGTTTCATTTGAAAGAAAAAGAAATATCTATCTTATTTATCAGCATAATTTTGGGACAGTATCAAAACAAGAAGCTTGGGTAACAAAATTGGAAATGTAAGGCTTAGCATACACACTTGACACTTTATCATAAAATGAAAACAAAATAAGTTAAAATCAAAACAAAAATTAAAAATTTATTGCAAAGCTTTCAGTAAGGAAACAAATAAAAACTAATCAGTTGAGTCTTCATACAGTCTTAATTCTCTTTGGTTAAAATCAACATTTTTAATAATACCTATAAACAAAACAACATATTTTTTTAATGTCACGAAAACTAATAATTATTCGAATACATAAAATAAGTACGTAAAAAACAACGCCCTTGCAGAGCTAAATACTTATAAATATTTAAAATAAAGTTAAAAATTAGACATTACAAAATACACACTCATCCTCAGGGTAGTGGTCGTAGACACTGAAACTTTTGCATGCCTTACACCAGAATAAATTACTGTCTAGTAACAGTCTGATCTGTTCAGTATTCATTGCTACTACAAAATGTGGAAAAACACTATGCAATATATTATTAGTTGCACTTCCACATCCAAAACATTTTTCTGATAGTACGAAATGTGTGACTGACCAGGGCCATACAATATTATCTTCGAAAAAAGCAAGAAAGTCTGTCTTCTTCAGAAACTTATCAATATCAAGGTAAATCACCATTTTTGAGACACACCTTGAGGTGATTTTCCTGAAAAATTAAAAAAAATAATCAGAAATCAGGATAAAAACCGCTGCTTAGCCGTTAATCCTGTGATAAAATTTTCAAAAGCAATATAAACATAACAAAATATAACATTATGAAAATTGAGGTTAAACGAATATAGTCAATACTATAGTCTATACTTAGCTTTAAAAACTCCTTTTTTGTTACCCTTCGTTCTGGTTATACGTTACCACGCGAAAGTAACAAAATCAGAAGTAACGAAAGGATGGTTATAGATTTTCAAAAAAATACATATTCTTTAAAACTCAATAGTTAAAACAGTATTTTACATCAAATTGTAGTCCATAAAACTAACTATTTATCCATTTTAATAAGAATATTCAGTATAGTTGAACTTACCTTCACACAGTATAACAAAATCCGGAACGAATTCGTCGCAGTGCAGGGCACAACGTTAAGTCGCGGCTGTTGTCGACACCGAAATGACATCACAATCAAAATGGCGATGTGAAATGTCGTCAATAGTATTGCCAAAAGAAAAAACACTACCTAAATTAGTAGTTTAAAAAATCTTTCGACACAAAAATCGGTAACAAAAACTGAATTTCCGTTTTGGAATTTTTTATGGGACAATATTATTTTCCGAAAACTGATTAACTAACGACGTATTTCACTATATACTAAATAAAACATGTATTCAAATACTCTAAGTAGTGTTTTAAGACTATAACATATATTCAGTTTCTTAGAATGTAATGAAATAAATGAGTTCAAAATCACTCCGGTCACAATGGGACAACTTATTTTCCATACTACGAAAATTTTGGTATTTTAGATTATTAATTATTTATTGTAGTTAGTGTGGTTTATTTATAGTTTTGATATTTTTTCTGATAATTTAGTAATATCAATGAAGTTACGACAGTCATGTATATTATTTATGTTATCGTAGTAAAAAAATAATCAAAGACCAAAACATGGGACATCCACATTGCGGCTACGGTCAAAAAATTTGAGAAATGCTCAAATATATTCTCATGTTGGAGCGAATACAAAATAAATTTGTAAGATTTTTATATTTGAGGCTCTATAGAGTATATTCTTTTTACCCGCGTATGTATCCAACCTTGTTTATATTAGGCATGGTTGGATACAATGAGCTGAGAGTTAGGCGTGAGTTCGCACTTGCCAGCCCCGTCCCCCTGCCAGCTAAATGGTTGTTTTGGACATGTGAAAATATTCATTGCAGTAGTATAAATAACGGAATTAAAAGGAAAACTATCACAGCTAAGTAAGCTTTACAAGTTAACGAGTAATAGTCGCCCAACTTACATTTTGCTGTTGGAGAATTGACCGTGACGTTTATCGATCGATGTATGGGAGAACACGTTTTTCAACTACAATGTTACGTTTGTTTTTGGGATAAATTCATCGGAACTACGGAATTCTTTACTATGCGTGGTCCGACATGCACTTGGCCGGTTTTTTAATGTATGTTCAGCCATCATTGTTTACCACGTCAACTGATTTCGATAAATGTAATACTACCGAATCTGTACAACTATTTGCGTTAGCAGTTGTTTACTGAATAATCTAGGTACCCAGGATTTTGTAATATTGATTTAAAAGAGTGTCCTTGGAGTTTCTTGCCTGTTCTTCTCCATAGAGATCTAGGGATCTGGGATAAATTGCTTCAACTCTCTGACTAACTGACCGACTCTTTGACAATTCAAAAGTGCCTGTAACTGGTTTAATTAACAAAAATGCTTTATTGTGAGTTTAAATTTGAGTTTTACCAGAAAAGGGATGGTAAAGGTGCCAGATAGAATTGTTAGGTAGCAAAAATAAAGATGAACTTATTATCTCTCCTGTTCTTTCCACATTCCTCCAACATTTGCTGGTGGAATGTGAAAAGAACAGGAGAGAGAGAAAGAAAGATAGTGATGCGGGAGTTAAAAGTTAATATGTTTGATGTTGGGGCTTTCATTAGAATATTATCTACACCTAATTCGGGAGAAGCGAAACTGATTTATGAAATTTGCTGCATCACTATCTCCCACACTTACGCAATAATATATTTGTACATAATATTATAATTTAGATGAAATCATAATTAGATTAGGGTATGATGAGACTGATGTACCTTTGTAAGGTAAAAGCCTCTAAATAAATAAATATTTAAAAAAATAACAAAAAAACTACCATACAAAAAAATACACATTTCAGTGAGAGCGCTAAAACGGTCCGTATTACAGAATGTTCCTCAAGTCCAGTTTGATCATCAATCAGTTGATCACTGTCTATGACAGAATCAGTACTTGAGCATCGGTCTTATTCCAGAACGGTAATCAGTCTATACTCAGCTGAATCGAGACTCGAATCGAGCCTCAAGTAGTGATGTGTATATCAATCTAGTTTCGTTTTAGATTTATTTAATTTACCAAATTTATTCTGATCTTCACAGGATTCTGGATCTACACAGGAAGCGACGTCGCGTAAAGGGACCTGTTATGCTGTGGCCGTTCACGCGACGTTGCGTGATGGTGCCTTACAATTATGTATGAGCCATAAAATAGCAGAATAAAGAAGCAGCAAAATGCAGATAAACATGAAATTAACAAAAGTTTACATGACAATCTTTGCTCAAGCACGGTCTCAACCACACTTGGGTTTGGGTTCGCTTTACGAACTGAGTAAAGATCTAATATCTAAAATAAAACCAAACTCAGCTGAACTATGATGAAAAGATGAATCTATGCTTGAGGAACATTCTCAAATGACCTGACATACTCTATACTCTGAAACTTGACTTAAAACTAGTTTTAAACAGAGGTTTATGCTAGAGTTTCTTTTTGTAATACAGACCTAAACGTCTGACCCTAAGCCACGAAAATGAATATAATAATAATTACCTGTGTAAAGTCATTCCTGGAAAACTTATATCCGCTTTTCTACCACACCTCAAAACATCTTGTGCTGTCTCAATAGAACTAGTCACCATTGTTTGACAAATCTCACTAGTGACTTCAAATTCTTTATGATAATAGTCAGAGTTTTCTTTTTCTGATACACTGTGTCCTTCAGGATAACACCATGGTTGTGATGTAATGTAGGTGTTTGAATCTGGGTTGATATGACTAAAATAATCTGACAGTGAAAAAGCATCTGCTGCATTGGCCATTGCTTCCAGTTCAAAGCTAACATTATGCTTTTTCTGACGATTATTGTTAATTTTTTCTAAAGGTTCATCAATATTATTTACTGCAGTCAAAAGACCTGGCATACTCCACCAAATGTTAAATAACTGTAAAGGATATGTAAAGTTGAATAAATTCGAATGTTTATAAGCAAAATCAGTCCAAATAGTATTTGTTTCCAAATCAACATTATTATTAACTGATGCAATTGTTTTTCCTCCTGAATCTTCATTTTCTGCCCAAGATGGGCATGAACTTTCTTCATCAATGTTGCTCTTATAAAAATCAATATTTTGTGAAGCTGTTTCATCCTCTGAGGTAACACCATGTACATAACTAGGTATACAGAACTGTAAGTAATTAATGGTTTTTCTAATATCTCCTTTAAAATAATTCAAGAATTTGGCTCCAACACCTGGCCAGCATATTCCACTGTCTGCTAGGCACATTACATCTAGCCATGTCCCAATCACCCTTGGTAGAAGAGGCCACATCTTCAATAGTTTTCCATTTTGCAGGAATCTTTGCAAATGAGGACACACTAGAGATGATGTTATCAGTATAACAGGTCGTTTAGAACACTGTACCAGCTGCACAATAGCTGACGAAAACCCATCATCCTGATCAAAAACAATATCAGCATCATCAATAAGGATAAGAGATGAATCTGTTCTTGTACTTTCTTGACTAAGTGATGCACCACTTAAAACTTCAGTTTTACCTGATAGCTTTTTAGTTTTTTCATCATCAATTGACTTTTTTGGTCTTCCTCTCTTTTTATTCTTTTTTGTCAAAACAGGTTGAAGGTTTTCTTGTGATTTCTGACTATTGTCTGGATTTCCTGTACCTCTATTAACCTTATGGGATTGGGTGGCTTCTTGCAAGTCCTGCAACATTATTTTCCCGGTCCTTCTACTGCTAGCATTAACTTCAATTACCTTCATGGCTAAATCTGAAGCAACAGCATAAACACTTGCTGTTTTGCCACATCCAGTTGGGCCAGTCAATATTAGAAGATTATGCATGGTCTTCATACTCTCTCGACTATCTGATTCAGACTGATAGTAGTCTGATGAATCTGACCCAGGTTTACATTTTGTTTTTGATTTCAATTCATTCTCAGTCCATGATACCAACCATTTCCTTAATTCTTTTATAGTTTCAAAATTACCAATAATTTGATTGGTTGAAGTAGCTTTGTATTTGTCAGTCCAATTTAATCTATCAGGGCTATCATTGATAACATCCACCATATCACTCATAATTTCAATACTGTTATCTACATCTACATAATTACAGTCTTTAACTTCTCCCTTTCCTTTACCCTTTAAATGTCGATATGTCCTATAGACTGGAAACTTTGGATGTATTTGTTTCATGTTCTGTAACATTGTCTGTGTGCTTTTCTTGTGTTTTGTATCTATGTTACAAGCACTCTTTTCTTGATTAAGATATAACAATTTTGTAAATGCATTCTTTTCATAAGCCAATGGACAGGTTTCTTCAGACATATTCATTATAGGTATATTGACAACAAGTTTATTTTCTTCAGAATTTAGTTCTATATTACTTTGTTGCACATGCACAACAACAGGAAAGCTATTATCTGGAGTGAAGGAGTTCTTTTGCTGTTGAATAATTTTCTTCAGTTTCTCTGGGACTCCGCTTTGGAGAAATTTCTGTTTAGCTTCTAAAGCAGCTAGATCGGATTGTTTAGGTGCAAATATAGGAGCCAGTTTGGCAGTTTTCGCAGAAGTTACTGTGTCCCTGAGAACCTTCTCTTCTTTCTTTTCAGATTTAGGTTTTACAGGTTCATCAAGAGAATGATTTGATTTAAAAAGAATAGGCTTTTTATCATTAACTGCCACATCAATGTGCTTTTTCTTTTTTGGTGTAAAGATATGTAAGTCTTCATCAGAGCTGGACATGCATGCATCATCAACATATTTAACAGGTCTTTTCACTGACCTCTTTGGTCTGTTTTCATTATTGACTATTGCATTTGTATTCTCAGAATCAGTTACTTTCGCATCAACTTTAGATTTTCGTTTCCGCTTCTGTCTCTCACTATTGACTTCTGAATTTTCAACCTTAACATTATCATTCAAGGGGACACTGTTCATCAATGCTGGTTCCGGTTCAGGTATATGCTTAACATTGCCCTCTTCTTCCTTAGTTTTGATATTTCCCTTTGTAATAACTTTGTTATTTTCTTCAATAGTATTGCTAGCTACTCCATTGGTATCATCTTCATTAATTTCTTTCAAATCACAGGAATCTAAATTGGCCTTTTTTAAACTTAACTTTTTCTTCTTGCCCCTTTTTTTGTTTCTAGGTTTTAGCTTTACCTTTATGAGATTATCATTTTCAGAATTAGTAGGAGAACATTCAGTGTCTTTATCAATTTTTTTAAAATAACAAAGCATGCTTTCTTTTTTCTTCAAAGATGGCGATAACTTGTTAAGAAATTCTTGGTCTTCTTTAGGTATAAATCTTTTCACTGGACTAATACTGCTAGTAATATTGACAGGATCTTCAATGGTGTTAAATATATCTACTATTGTCAATGTTTGTGTTTGTTTCTTTGTTTTGTTATTATTAACAACTTCTGTCTTGTCCTTAGGTGATGATTTTGGATTATAATCTTTTTTTGAAACAGTTTTGCTTGTGCTTTCATTTTCTTTTACTGATATAGCATCTTTTAAAATCATACTTTTAAATTTTTCTGCTCGTTTTTCCAATTGCTTTTTAATTATATTATCCTGGTATTCTTCTTTTTCTTTGTTCCATAGAGAACCTTTTGCTTCTGCCATTTTTTGTAGCAGTAAGTGCCTTTTAGCCTTATTATTTTTCCTTTCAACTACCTCTTCATTATCCGAGGTATCAGTGCTTTTATCTTTACCTGGGGAGTTGCTTCCAAGACTCTTATTTCTTGAGTCCATTAACAGTTTAAAAGCATTTGTTTGTTTCTTTTCTTGACTATTGGTAACTAAAGGAATGGCAATAGTTACATTGTGGATCTTGACATCTGCTTTGGAATTCTTTAAGCTTTCGCTTATTTTAACAGATTCCTTTCTTCTTACCATTTTGAAAAGGTAGTTTCGAGGTCTCAAGTCTTCAAACTCACATAAGTCACCTTCACATAAAATGGGTTGGTTACGATTGTTTGGAGATTTTATAATTAGTGAAGAAACGAGAATTTTCGATACATCTAAAATATCTTGATCCTCCTGGCCATCTTGTCTAAGTTTGTACTTCTTTAGTTTTCTTCTAAGCACTTGGTTACATCTGTGTTTGTAAGTATTTTCTTTGGACCCAAGGATGTGTCTACGTTGACGACTCCTACAGCAATTTATTTCAGATTCAATTACTGAAAAATCGTCCACCACTGTGACTGACTCAGTTGCTACCAAACTTGTCATTCCTTCCCTGGAAATTCCACAAAATCGCTTTAACATTTACAGTTATCGTGTGATGATCAGAAGATGTGTACACCATAAACCATAAATAAAGATGTGCTGTAAGGTTAGATTTACTAGTTTATTTTGATTGGTATGCACTATATTATCATAAAGTTTATAAGATAGGTATTTAATCAAGTAGATGAATATATTTTGTTATGTTAATATTAAAAAATGCTAAGAATACATACCGAAAAATCAATTTGGCGGCATTGCACTTTGCTATTAACTGTTGACAGAAGTTTGACTTGACACCAGTGTTGCCAGTACCTGCGGTCGACTTTCGGACGATTCACTACTTGAAATGGGACGATTTTTGGACTAAAAGGACGGCTGGATAAAAAATTGTTACGATTGAATGGGAAATAAGTATACTTTTTTCTCATACTACTGTTATATGAGTACCAGAGAATGAAGAAGTGAATTAGGTTTATGACTAGACAAGGCACTTTTGTTGTTATCATGTTATGAATACAGGCAAAAACTTGACCCACCAACCCATCCATCGGGTTGGGTCTTTTATCAAGTCGCCTGAATTTGAGTAGTCTGTCTGTCACTGTGGGGGGTCGAAATGATTAGATTTTTTTTTTTGAGGGGGTTTATCTCAAGCAATTTTAGCTGCCGGAGCTGCGTCGAACGAAATATTTAAAATTATTTTCTAAAAATATTGGTAAATCACTAACTATTATTCCTTGAAACGGAACTTAAATGTCACAAAATGTTGACGTTTTTAAGTTGCGTCTGGCAAAATCATGTCAAAATGCTTAAGGAGGATGCGCTAGGGCAGCCCGCGAAATTCAAATTTTATCACGTTTTTTGCTATTTGCAGGTCAGTAACAGGTTGTATGTTGATCTAAATATGTTTCGCGGCCATAACAAATATGGCTTTACAGAATATAATATAATCGGCGATACAACTAACTCTCTTCGAAAAATCCTACTGAATGATTATTTCAGAAAAAATCATTCAGTAGGATTTTTTGAACTTACAGAGTTGTAATCCTGATTCTAATGATTATAATTCAGTAAAGCCATATTTTTTATGGCCGCGAATCATATTTATAACAACATACAACCTGTTACTGACCTGCAAATTGCAAAAAACGTAATAAATTTTGAATTTCGCGGGCTACCATAGCGCATCCCCTTTAAATGAATCAGTAGGTAGGCCACCAACCACGATTTTGTAAAAAGACAATTTTGGTGATGCGATAGTGGAGTACTTGTGGCGGCGGAACATTATAAAATATGCAGAAATAAATAGTTTACGAAAAAAAAAAAGATTCCCTGTATTGTTGGTAAATTAATGAGATTTTTTATTGTTTTAACAATAAAAAATCTCAGAAAACATTCGATAAAAATTTGAACCTTTGATATTTATTATAAAAAAAACTATGCAACTACGGCGGGCGGAAAAGGTGGGGGACAATGTAACCTTCGCCCCCAACCCCCGTTTATAAGTTTTACGCATCTTAGTTATTTTTATAACTGCGTTTTGCTATTTGCATTTTTTGTATTAAGAAAGTAAATTATTGTAGTTGACTATTTGAAAAGGGACGGAAAAGGGACTGAATATAGAACGGACATCGAAGGGACGTAAAGATGTCTAAACGGACAAAAATCGTCCTTTTTGGGACGTTCTGGCAACTCTGCTTGACACTTTGACATTTAGGAACGTTTTATTTTTCCAAAATTATAGATATGAGACACTGCATTTTAGCCCCCTAAAGACCCAAGTACCTGTAAGCGGCGTTCAGGGGCTTACTATGAGCTTACAAAAACATACAATTTCCAATCAGTTCAAAAGCAAGCCTGCTTTTGAATCGTTGTTTTGAATAGTTATTAGAGTAATAGAACAGTATTCTATGTGAACGACTATTGAAACCTTTGAGCGCAGGCCACACCGCCAGTTCTTCGGCAGGAAAGCGGGCGAACATCGTTTCACCTCTTTACATGGTTAGTCGGTAGTTCGCGGTGTGAACCGAAGTATGTAAAGAGGTGAAACGATGTTCGCCCGCCTAGCCCGCCCGCCCGCTAGCTGGCGGTGTGGCCTGCGCTTAAAGCTAGCTACACCCTTAGAGCTATACCATCCTAATTAAGATCCTAATAACCGATTCTGGATAATCGACTAAAATACTTGTCAATCTCGCCGTCATTTGTCTGTCACATTAATTTTGAAGTTTTCGCTGCCTCCTCGTAATCCGACGTGCTACTGATTGCAGCGCAGTCTAAAATTGGAAAATTCCTTGAAATGGCATCGAAATCGAAAACTTTCGTAACTCCCCTTATTCGTCATGTTACGGTAAATATTTAGCAATTTACTTATACCAGCCAGCAAATAATAAACGATTTTATTAAAATAATGTGAACTGTCAAACCCCTGTTATGTAAAACTTTTTGACATTTTCCGTGATATTTAACGGATTAAATAATTCTCAAACATGTCTTACACGGCTTACAGACCAGGGGCTATGCCCAGGCTGCGCCTGCTCATAGCAGTGAACCCAGGATCTCAAAGACGATCCTGCCCAACAAAACGTTTGTTGCTGCCTTTGACAATGGGTCCCCGGTCACTCGAGTGACCGTAGCCTTCAAGTAAGTACCCTTATTTAATTTGAGACTACCTTAGCAACGAAGCGTGGTCTTCAACCAATCATGTTAATCGTAGCCGGGGATAATGTTTAACATTGGTTGCCCTTAAAGACAGCTATTACAATATTTTCATTGTAAAGGAACAGCTATTATCACAATTCTTGGCAGACTATTCATAATAATGACCCTTTCTGCAGAAATGTTGTTGAGATACATGGATCTGTATGACTATAATCAATAATATTAATTACTTTCCATTTACCTAAGAGATAAGAGCAGTCTATTTTATATTTAATTTAGACTTAGATCAGTCATGAATATGTTCAACAGTTTACAACAAAAATTTTTTTTTCAGGGCTGGTTCACGTTATGAACCTCAAAATGAATTGGGTATTGCCCATGCTCTCCGATCTGCAGCCGGGCTCAGTACCAAACATTCTAACGGTTTCTTAATGGCACGTAAATTGGCACAGATTGGTGCATCTGTTACTGCGTCTGGTGATCGCGAGTTTGTCTACTACACCCTTGAGGTATCCTTGTTTTTGTTTTTAAGTATTTGATAAATAGGTGAGAAGCAGCTGACTGCATTGTGCCGCCTTAAAGTACCTGGTACCATAAGCCTGATGCACCAAACCACTAATAGCTGTATTGTTCTAATGAGATTAATTAATAAGCATTGTAATAGACCAAGTAAGTACTATTTTCATTAATAATAAGCATTGCTAAATATAAAATTGTAAGTAAGAAACTGAACTGCTCCTAATTTACAAGTCTTTAAAAACATGTTTGATCTCTTTCAGACTACCCAAGACAATGTGGATGAAGCCGTGGCTGTACTGAACAGCATGCTCAGTAGCCAGGAGTTCAGACCTTGGGAACTGACAGACAATGTGCCTCGCCTCCAGTTCGACATTGCTGCACTTCCCCCTCAGGTAATTTTATAATCCCTTTTCGCTCTGATATAATTTACAAATCATGATTTTAGCCTATTACAGTTGCTGTTAAGCAGTCTGATGGCGATATTTTGTTTCACTAACATGCATCTGTATGTTCCTATTTTCACAGTTTAGAATAGTTTTGTTGGAATCACCGGCTTCATAGTAGCCAGAGTGTTCAGGCAGTATCTTGCAGTATAAATATTAAGACCTTTAATTAAAAATACAATATGATACAATCTATATATATAAAAGAGAAGTCCACTCACTGACCACTCATCACGAAATCTCGGAAACTACTGGGCCGTGAGTTCTAAAATTTGGCACAAGCACTCTCTATGGGGTGCAGGATTTTTATAAATTCGCACCTTAAGCGGTTGAAAAGGGGTGTCAAAGTTTGTATGAAAGTCCTATGTTTTTAAAGTTAGAGACATGAATGTTGGCCTGATTGTTCCTTTCGACTTCTAGGTGCTCACTAAGAAAGGATTTTACGAAATTCGGCGCTTAATAAGGGTTTTTAATGTTTGTATGAAAAATGTACCAAATCCAGCTAAGATCCAAATTGAATCTTACGGCGACGAGTTATTGCATACTTTACATTGAAATTAGAATTCGGAGGCCGATAAAGATCTAAATTGAATTTTACGACAACGCATTAATGCCTATTTTACATTGAAATAAGAGTTTTTGGAAGTTTCTTGAGGTTTATATTTAGTTTTTTTTCTAGGTGGCCAGTGTGTTTCAGTGCAGGCGTGATAACGTTCTAAAGTTTTTATGCCAGTTCTAGGTGGCCAGTATTTTTCAGTATGAAGGCATCTGCTAAAAGATAATGAAATGAGGTTCTAATTGGTATTCAGGTAATTTGAACGTTGCAGTTATAGCATTAAAGTCGAGAATGCCAAGGGGAAAACTTCACAATGACCTTAATCGCGGCTTGCAAGCCGATCGTATCAAAAAAACGAAGTCATGTATCAATCACAGAATACAAACCTAAGCGATACACGTTCAAGCTATAGTTACCGAAATTTCTGTTCTGCGATATTTTGTTATTACTTACTACTAATTTGCTTTGAAATAATTTTTCATCGTCGTTGTTTGGTTTTCGTTTTGGTTTGTTTCGCTTCCTAATTTTAAATTGGAGGATAATAATTGTGTTTTTACCTATTTTTACCTAGGTTGGAATTTTGTTATTTCTATTTCTTTGCGAATTACTTATTGTGTAGGTATTTCACACTGTGGTATTACTATAATAGTTTTTAATATTAGTCGTTCTTACTAGAAAAAGTGTCCTTGAATACCTACGTGCGTATTTTAATTTATTGCTTAGTATCTTTGGTTTAGGTTGGTGTTGTAAGGGTTGGAAAAAGGCGGGAGAACTATTCCCATTTTAAATGGATGTCAGCACCAACTGACGGGGTCCGAAAGGGCCAATGCCTGCCAGGGTTATGAGCCTGTCCGAAAGGGATATCGTGGCCCTGGCACACACAGGCATTTGAAGGAACACGGGTGGGTTTTAGTCAGTAAAAGTCTGACACGCATCAAAATGACCTTCATTGAAATTTCCTGAGTATCAGATTATTTTTACTCCCTGTTGTGCGTCCCCAAAACCAACAATAAAAATACCATCTTGAAACACCTGGAACTCAAATGGGAATAGTTCTCCCGCTGCCATGAGTTCACAGGTGGTTCCGTAGGTGCCATTACAAGACATTTCAGCGACGTATTCACGCTTTGAACCATAAACAGCTCCTCCTGACCGATCCTGGGTGAAAGGTTGGAATATTTCCCAGTTTTTAGACACGTGGCGCACAATGCTGTCTCGAATTTGAGAAGACAATGACATGGCCACGTTACTGTTCACCAAATAGGAGAGAGATGAAAATAAGCATGCGCCATCGCCAGGGATATTTACTATTTGGCAAAGAATTTGCATGCCACAATTGTGGCGATAAGTCCCCTCTATGAGGAGTGGCTAGAGAGGCACCACGGCTTCCTCACCTTCCGCATGACGCATGTCCTCACCAGACACGGTTGTTTCGGGAGGTTCCTATTCAGAATAAAGCGGGAGGAAACGCCCGGGTGTCCCCACTGTGTGGATCGCCCGGAGGACACGGTGGAGCATACGAGGTCTGCCCTGCTACCACCATGTCCTAACGGAGGCGATCGGCGCGCGGCGGCGGCAATCTCTCGCATCTGGCCCTGGTTCAGGCCATGGTTCGGAGCGAGAGTGCACGGGAGGCCGTCACCTCCTTCTGCAAAGCAGTAATGCATGGAGGAGGCGGAATGCGTGAGGGTGAGGCAGGGTTCGCGCCCTCACGCCCTTAGTCACCGCAGGAGACGCCCCGGGCGTCGGGAATCGCAGGCCGATTCCCGGCCACCGTGGGCGCGGGCTTGCGGACGGTGAGCGATGGGTAGCTCGCCGTCCGATAAGGACCAGGCCCGGGTCGACGGCGCGTTGTGTTCCACACGCGCCTCAAAGCGATGTCAGCACCAATTGACGGGGTCCGAAAGGGCTAATGCCTGCCAGGGTTACGAGCCTGTACGAAAGGGATATCGTGGCCCTGGCACACAGGCATTTGAAGGAACACGGGTGGGTTTTAGTCAGTAACAGTCTGACACGCCCTACCCGCTCCGGCCAGACAGGAGAAGTTATTTGATAATTTACCACCCAAAAAAAAAAAATGGCAGCGGCAGAACTATTCTCATTTGAGTTCCAGGTGTTTCAGGATGGTATTTTTATTGCTGGTTTTGGGGAAGCACGGCAGGGAGTCGAAATAATCCGATTATCAGGAAACTTTAATGAAGGGGTTCCGTACCATTATCTATAAAAATGGCAAAAAAAACATGTATGTTGTATGGGAGCCCCCTTAAATATTTACTTTATTCTGTTTTTTAGTATTAGTTGTTATACCGGCAACAGAAATACATCATCTGTGAAAATTTCAACTGTCTAACTATCACGGTTCATGAGATACAGCGTGGTGACAGACGGACAAACGGCGGAGCCTTAGTAATAGGGTTCCCGTTTTACCCTTTGGGTACGGAACTCTAAAAATATCTTTTGACCCCTCACGCCGGCAAAATTGAAGAATCACCGACCGTCACCGACTCAGCGGTAAATGTGCAGTTGAATTCACAATCCCAGTCCCAATTCACTACTATTGATTTTGCCGAGAGGTCGCTTGCCTATAATAGTGAGCAAACGGAATGCGAGTATTTTTTTTTAATGATATTGCTAAACCGTTGCTTCATCTACTTATAATAATATTTTATAGTTTGTGAGGTTGTAGGGGTAATCTCTGGATCTATTGAACCGATTTTGAAAAATCTTTTACCCATTGAAAGCCACGTTATTATTTTGTGAGTGTCATAACATAAGGCCATAATTTAATCCGAAAAATGAAAAGACGGTAAAATGTTTACCGCCCAACGAAGTGGGCACGGGTCAGCTAGTATATTAATATAATTAAGGTTGTCTGTAAAAGATCGCTTTTAGCGATAAGACCGCCCGTTGTGTCACCCTATGTAAAATTTAAACATTTTTATTTGTAACTTTTATGGTGTACATAATAAAGAGTATTCTATTCTATTCTATTCTACTTACATGATAATTTACTGTGATTTATGTTTTTTATTATTATTTTAATTTTTTTAGTTTTTGACAATGTTTGGAATAAGTTTCGTCCAAAATCTAGTCACAGTCTGTTTAAATTGAGGAAAATTATATTTTTGACTAAAAATACAGGAATTGTCCATCTGTTCATTTCCTTATGTTATCTCCTGTCTATTTTTGTACCACACCCATAATACGTAAAAATAAAACAATGTTATTATTCTTCATAGATCCGTGCGGTCGATCTGCTCCACAAGGCCGCTTACCGCCGCGGCTTGGGAAATTCACTCTTCATCTCACCTAAGAGGATTGGTGCGATTTCATCTGAGTCTCTGCAGCACTATGCCTGCAACTTGTTGTCTGCGGCTAACTGCGCTGTTGCCGTCGTTGGAGATTCTCAGGTAAATTAAATGATTCCCCTTTTTGGAATTGGGTGTGCAAGATAAATCAGCTATTAAGTCATTTTGACATCATACTATGTTTTTGTAGCAACAAGAATAATGTACCCAGGATTTTGTAATATCTTGCTTTAAAAGAGTGTCCGAGAGAATACGCAAGAAACTCCAAGTTTCTTGCCTATTCTTCTCCATAGAGATCTACGTTTTTTAATGGGCAAATAGCTTCAACTTTCTGACTAACTGACCGACTCTTTGACAATTCAAAAGTGCCTGTAATAGGTTTAATTGAAATAAATGTTTTGAGTTTGAGTAGGCAGTAAAAAAAAGGCACAAAGTACACACAGCTTCATCAACTAGGTACCCCAGCAAATTACACACAACTTAAAATCCGATAAAGCTGCCTTTTTGTATTACAAAAACATTTTATGATAATTATATCAACAAGCAACAATCCACAAGAACATTTCAGTGATGTTAGTATCAGTCTAATTAGATCGGAAATTTTAAGTTCGCTTGCAGCAGATATCGAGAGAGGTTCAATTTCCAAAAACGTAGTATTCTTTACGACCTTACAAACTTTGTTTTTAAATGTATGTCTTCTTTTCTACTTTATTTTGTAATATTTATTACAAAAAAAATCACTAAAATCAACTAGCCAAGTAAAAAAAACCGTTTTAATACTATTTTCAATTTATTGCTACATAATATCACAAACATTAACATTTTGTTTATAAAGAACAACTACAAAAATATAATAACTATAACAAAATAATAAATCCGGTAATAAAATTAATGCATACCCTCAACTTATAACAACCATCACTTAGACAGAACGGACAATAGTATATTATGGGTCCCCGAATTTTATCGATCGCAATTTTATTGATATTTCTATTGTAGTTATATTGTCAATCACTTCAATATTGCACTTGGTAGACGAACATTTTGCGCATCAATGTGTATCAATCGCGTAAAAATTGACAATTGCAATTGATCGTTTTGGGGAACCCTTTTACAAATTCATCGCAATCGCAACAACCTCGTTGGCTAGTTATTCAAAAATGCCGCCAAATCTAGGGAACTACCAGTCGGATTTGAAAAAATATTTTTGCATTTGACCCAATTCTTGACGAAGGCTATAAGGCTACTTAACATCACGTTAGAGCCCTTAGGAGCCAAGCAAAAAGAAACAAAGTCAGAAAGGACGCTAAATGAAAACGAAGTAATAATGCGGGCGGGCGATGCGATGCGACGAGTTGGGTCGGGGGACATGAAATTTCACGCGGGCGAGATCGCGGGCAGAAGCTTGTTAATAATATAATGATGAAAATAATTGCTCAACTCCTTCTGCGGCAGGTAAACAAAGTCCGCAAACCTAAAGTATCGTACACTACCACACGTCATGTCTTATAGGCCTTCCTCCCACGAGGCTATTAACAAGCTACTCGCGTTTTATACGCATATCCTACTAGTTTCTTGGAAGTAGCCGCCATGCAATTTCGTAGGTTGCGCACACGACGCGACGCGTCGTCAATACGTTTGACGTACGTTAGTCGCACGCTACTGGTTGTGTAGGTCGTACGCTACTTGATTCGACTACGCGTCGCATAAAAATGGCGGCCGAACAAGAAGTAAGAAGTAATTTAACACTCAGCTTGTTAAATGGCTCGTGAGAGAAAGACGGTAATGTATGCCTATTTATTTATAAAAAGTGGTGGTACTATTCTGTGGTCTGCATAATTTCTTTTGTGTTTAGCTTTCCTAATTAGTTTTAAGATAAAATTCCCTTTTGATGCCAAGAACCCACCCAGCATATGGGTCGACCCACACGCTGGGTTCTTGGCATCGAAAGCGTTTGTCTTATAAGCTTGGCATTCATAGAAAAGAACGATGAATTTTCCTCTCATCGATTAATCTGGCGATTAACACATAATTGTATTGATATTACAGGAGAGAGCCAACATGATTGCTCAGAATCTTAAGCTGTCCAATAGCGAAGACAAATCTGGAGTCGTCACCAAGTATTATAGCGGAGAGTTAAGGTAAAATCAACATTATCATGTTATAATATTCTCTTAGTAAACAGTAGAAACTTCAGGATATTAATAGGGGAAATCCCACGCAAGGATGGGTAACAACTAGTTTATTTAATTTTAAAACTTCTTACAAATTGGTTTCAATGTCTTTACATACGCGGTGTGTATGTTGCTAACCGCCGTCATTCTACTTTCATCTTTCTCTCACACCCTCGCTTTCGGTCACACAGTACTATGATCCCCACAATAATCAATCAATCAATCTGCCAGCCTTTTCCTAACTATATTGGGGTCGGCTTCCAGTCCAACCAGATGCAGCTTCCAGTATTTTACATGGAGCGACTGCCTATCTGACCTCCACAACCAAGCAACCGGGTAATACGAAACCCCTGGTAAGAGTGGTGGCCGGATTTCGGGTTTCTGACGACCCGTAACGACTGTCAAAGATCCACGAATGACAGCTGGGATCTACGACTTAATTGTAGGTTGTATATGACTTAAATATGCCCAAAAAAATAATTTAAAAAATATGTAATAATTAGTTTTTGAGAAAACATATGATAAGTATACTCAACATTACGATACACTCAGGAATCTATATATAGAAATAATCGTTGAGTATTTTCAACAACGTCCCTAAACTAAGAATGTACTTTTCTAAAAAAACCAAACAAAAAAAAACAAATACCTTTAATTAGCAACATGAAAATTATAAAAACAATTCCTCTTACTTACTAGACACCGCCTCATTAAGCATTTGGTACAATTAACATTTGTGTATCCATTTTTACAATATTTGCACCTACCGTAAGGAACAAAAACAGTGTGTTGACCGGATGATTTCTGCATTTGGTGATGAAGCCCCATCCAAAACCACAATTTATCGCTGGTTTGCTGAATTTCAACGTGGACGTGTCAAGCTCAGTGATGATCCCCGTCAAGGTCGTCCAAATACTGCAGTCACCCAAGAAAACGTCGATGCTGTGCGTAAGCTGATTGAGGAAGATCGACATGTGACATACCGCGAAATTCAGGCAACTTTAGACATTGGCATGAGTCAAATACAAATAATCTTGCATGAACAATTAGGTGTAAAAAAGTTGTTTTCCCGATGGATACCACCGCATTCGCTCTGTGAAGAGCAAAAAGCGGCTCGCGTTACTTGGTGCGTCAGAACTCTCGAAAGATTCCACGCAGGATCCTCAAATGCTGTATACAACATTGTATCAGGTGACGAATCCTGGATATACGCGTACGAACCCGAAACAAAAAACCAGTCACGAGTTTGGGTGTTCGAATATGAGTTAAAGCCAACAAAAATTGTTCGTTCACGGAGTGTTGCAAAAAAAATGGTGGCCACGTTTGTCTCCAAAACCGGCCATGTTACGACTATTCCTCTTGAGGGACAAAGAACGGTTAATGCAGAATGGTATGCTAGCATTTGTTTGCCACAGGTCGTTTCTGAACTCCGTAAAGAGAACTGCAACCGCCACATCATCCTCCATCACGACAATGCGAGTTCTCACACCGCGCACAGAACAAAAGAGTTTTTAGAGCAAGAAAACATAGAATTATTAGACCATCCGCCGTACAGCCCCGACCTAAGCCCTAATGATTTTTATACTTTCCCTAAAATAAAGAATAAATTGCGTGGACAGAGATTTTCATCACCTGAAGAAGCTGTAGACGCCAACAAAACGGCCATTTTGGAGACCCCAACTTCCGAATGGAATGGTTGCTTCAATGATTGGTTCCATCGTATGGAAAAATGTGTCAAATTTCGCGGAGAATACTTCGAAAAGCAATAAATACATTTTTAAATAGTAATGTTGTGTCACTTCCTTGATTCCCGAAATTTTCAGTGCCGCCCTCGTACATATGTTCTGAGGCCCAGGAATCAGATCTTCATCTTCCGAAGTTCCACTACTGTCTGAAGGAGCACGCGCTGGTGGCACTAGCGCCATGATGCGTCTGGTCCGCTCCCATCGTGGCTTAATCTAAGAAACGCAAATAACAAAAGCTTGCAAAACGCATTCCAACACCAAAAGCAAAAAAATAACATACATTCACAAAAAAAATGCAAAAAAAAAAAATCTGATATGCAATTTATAGTTAATCAATATTGAGAATAAAAAAATAAGTAATTTGACAATTAAATAAAGAAATAACTTTACTTTCATAAAAAAAAACAGTATTGTAAAAACACAACTATAGTATTCTAAATGTAGTGCAGTGTTGAATATACTTAACATAGATCAATTCATCTACTTTGTTCATATTTGGTCTATGTTGAGAATACTCAACGTTAACAAAATAGTGGTTATAATTTGTTAGTCAAAGCAGTTCCATGTCCAGTAAATAGCATAACACAAAGAGTGGATATGTAGGAACACAACAACTACCAATTATTAGTGCATATCTATTGCAAAATATTTTAAATTATTTTTTCTTACCGCACGTCCGCGAGTCGCTCCTTTACCCGGCGCCATTTTGCAGATAAATGTCAAACTCAATTCATATACTGTCACTTATTAGTTTTTGACAGATGCGTTTAATTTTTGCCACGTTTAGTGTCGAAAAAATACATGTAAACGAAGTAGTAACGCGAAAAAAAATTTTTTTTTTGAATGTTTAGTATAATCATCGTTGCGAATTAAAGGGTTAATAAGTAGATAATGAATCTATTGGTGTATCGACGCAGTTTATGTTAGCATAAGTTTTGGAATCACTACTCCCAAGTCACAGGCAATAAACCTAGTTTGGGAGCTAGGAGATTAATTAGTCTCACATCTCTGTACCAAATTATTGTACAATTGTTTTTGTCACCAAGTTATAGATAATAAAAAAAATAAAAATAAGTAAACTTAAATTTCAACACCTAAAAGTGCGATTCTTTATGTGTGTTGTACTCTAACATACACTTTAAGGCCCGGTTTCCACCAAAGCGGAGAGAAAGAAAGAAAGACGATATGTCGTTTACAAAAACGACCAATAAGATACCGATAAGATACTGTTACCGTACCATCGCATCGAAATAACGATATCTTACCGGTCGTTTACAAACATCTCCTCTCCTCTCCGCTTTGGTGGAAACCGGGCCTTAGTATATGAATTCATGCAAGTGA
This sequence comes from Tiliacea aurago, assembly GCA_948098905.1. Lineage (NCBI taxonomy): Eukaryota > Metazoa > Arthropoda > Insecta > Lepidoptera > Noctuidae > Tiliacea > Tiliacea aurago. The sequence goes on from OX402590.1 coordinate 13,096,148, forward strand.
ATGCGAACAGTTACAAATTATACACTAAAACTTGTAACGATACATTGAAAACTAATAAGTACTTACTTTTTTTTACTTATACATATTCATCATGTACCGTGTGGTAACGGACGTAAAGAATAGCACCACCCTATTTCTTCCCGTGGGTGTCGCAAAAGGCGAATAAGTGCGAATTTCACCAATGAAACTGAACGCGATCAGCACATCTAAACCGAGTTCAAGAGCTGTCAGTGTCATATTCCAAAGAAAATAATGACACTGACAGCTCTTGAACTCGGTAAGTAAGTCCCTTAGGGCGAATTTCACCAATGAAACTGAACGAGATCAGCACATCTAAACCGAGTTCAAGAGCTGTCAGTGTCATATTCCAAAGAAAATAATGACACTGACAGCTCTTGAACTCGGTTTAGATGTGCTGATCTCGTTCAGTTTCATTGGTGAAATTCGCCCTAAGGGACTTACTAGAGAATGGGCAGCAGTGTTCTCTATGCATTTTAACACCATATTGAGGCCAACCCGCCCGCCAAGCGTGGCGATTATGGCAAACCCCCCCACCCTCTTTGAAAGAAAGAAAGAAAGAAAAATGCGTTTATTGGCATTACAGCAAAAAAATATACCTTAAAAACTATAAATAACACAGAAAACAATTAATTATAATGCCAAAAGGGCCTCAGCTCAGCATAATGTCAGATGACAACACCTGACGCTGATTTTCAGCTGCAACCCACGAGTGCCATACGCTAGAATAATAAACACATAGGTAAGTGTGTGTCCGTTAATTAATTGAGAGTAAATTAAAGGTGATAATATTATAAAAAAGCTCAAACAAAATAAAATAAAATGTTGTGGCGGCCTATGTCCAGCAGTGGACGTCTTTCGGCTATAATGATGATGATGATTCATCATCATTCTCGTGCCCTTATGCCAATTTATTTGTGGTCGGCGCAACATGTCCCTTTCTTCCATACTTCTCTATCAGTCGTCATCTCGGTAATTCACTCCCATTCTAGCCATATCATCTTTCAAACAGTCCATCCATCGTTTCTTTGGTCTTCCCCTACTTTTGTAGCCATTGACATTCATAATCAAAACTTTCCTCATTCCTCCGCATCACATGCCCATACCATGACCACCGATTTTCGCAATTCCCATTTTATTTATACATATTACAATAATTAATATCGATTTTTGTGTTAGTCTGTGTGACCGCGTTGTTCTTTTTAAGAGTCTATAATACCTCAGCGCTTCCTCACTTTTATCTCGCTCGCACACTACTGCTGGCGGTCACGCGAGACAGGGTCGGCAGGGAGAAGACTCGACCGATGGTTTAGTTTATTTCTTTTTACGGTGAAAATAATGGTAATTTGAAAAATATAAATAACATAACACCTGCTATAAAGGAGATAATAATGAAACGTTGCTTATTAACTGAACTAACTATAAAGTTAGTTCTGTTAGTAAGCAAAGTTTAATTATCTAATTTGAAGTATTTTTTGAATACCAGCGGTTTATTGTTCGGTTTGGAGGAACTTTGGTTTTTTTTTTATCAAGAAAATTTTATGGAATCTTGTTGTCGTCAAACATAGTACTTAACATTAATCCTCAACTTTACCATATATTTATTTCAAAAATAATGCTGTAGTATTTTCGACATAACCGAGGATCATGCAAAAAAATTAAAGGTTAAGAGATTTTATTCCAGAAGATTTACCGATGTGTTTAAACATTAATATTTAACTTTAATATAATATAGAAATGTCGTTGTTTTGTCATGGCTTAAATACCGTTCGCGGTGCGGAGCAGGAACGGGTCGCAGTTTCCTATACTTAGAATATTTTTCATGTTTTGTAACCAGGAAAGAAATGGGTGGTGATTTGGCGCACGTTGCGGTTGCTGTTGAGGGCGCTAAGGCCGGCACTCCACAGTCACTTGCCTTAGCTGTTGCTGCCAGAGGTGATTATAAAATTTGATAATATTACAAGTCAACGTTTAGTCACGGAGAAAACTGACTTGAATGTGCCCTGGCGGCTGAGAGTGTCTGTGTCAGGCTCACTCAAATGTCTAGCTGATGGTGGCGCGTGTGTTGGATCATTAAGATCCCTTCAAAATGGTTAAGCTAAATGGTGCTGATCCATGCGTCATGTTCGTGAACGGGTGCCGTCAGTAGGGATTTCTTAGCTGCCATGACTTATTTTAATTGCTTTTTATATTTTTATTACGGACGCTTTTAACGTGTACGTTTTTCTACATTGTTCTCACATGTATAATTTCAACATAAATGATGTAACCAATACTATGTAACAATATTTTGATTTAAAAGAGTGTCCGTGGAGTTTCTTGCCCATTCTTCTCCATAGGAACCTACTACGCTTTGGAGTGGGCAACTAGCTTCATCTCTCTGACTGACCGACCCCTTGACAATTCAAAAGTGCCTGTAATAGGTTTATTTTAAATAAATGCTTTGAGTTTGAGTCAATATTTATTTATTGCGACAGTGCCTGTCATTTTACAAATCCATATGTACTAACTTATTTGAATATAATGGACAACTTACAAAAAATAATAGAAACTTTAACACTACCTTATCAACATAATAACAAACTACCTACACTGATCTATATTATAACATAAAATAAATAATACTATCCTTGCGAATTCACTACACAAATAAAAACTATCGACAAAATACCCAGTGTTTATATTTTTGAAGTGAAAACTTCGTTAGGCGCGTTGAGCACTTTTTGGGCGAACAAAAATCATGGAACTCGCGTCATCCTCACCGAACGCTTTCCATGAGCTATAATTATTTAGACTGTTTTCACTTCTATCGGCAGTCCCCAAAGACTGCCCCGCATGTTTTTTTTTTCTGGTAACACCGTATGTTACAATTATGGCGTACAATAAAGCATATTGTATCCATCTATTTCAGCTCTCGGCAGCGGCCCGGTCACCAAGTGGGGCGCAGTGAACTCGCCCCTAGCTAAGGCGATCGGCAACATCGGTCCGTTCGCGGCCGCTGGGTTCAACGTGTCATACTCAGACAGCGGCCTGTTCGGTGTCGTACTCTCTGTACCTAAGGATGAAGCCAACAACGTTAGTACTTGCAACATTCATTCACTTCTGGAATAATTAAAATAAAAATGGTATTCAAAATCTACGATGGATTCAATTTCTTCGGTTATCTTTGACACTTTCAACCTTTCTGATCACTTTGACCATTCTGATTATCAGTAACATGAAATTTTAAAAACATGATTAGTCTTTCAAAAACCAAGTGTCAACCAAGTACAGTCGCCAGCACATCAACTTACCACGAACTGTCAAATTTTCTCATTCGATTTTGAACTTAACAACAAAATGTAACATGGTGTAAAAATTATTGAAATCGATTCAGTTCCTTATTCTGAACAAACTTATATTCAGGTTTCGCTTATTTATACTAAAAATAATGTTGTATATACATATATATTTGTATTTTGAAATCACTTTTCTAGGCGGTGAAGGCGTGCGCCGGTTTCCTGAAGAATGCATCATTGAGCGAGGATGCCATCAAGGCTGGCAAGAACCAATTGAAGCTTCAGATTCTAAGTGAAGCTGACGAGGGTACATCTCTTGCTGAGTCGCTTGCTGCCCAAGGTTTCTACACGGGCAGTGTCAAGACACCCGCTGACATCGCAAAGGATATTGATGCCCTCTCCTCCAATGATATCCAACAGGTAAGCTTATCAAAGCAGAGATAGTCAATTTTCTTATATGAGTATTCTATTTCTTGCATGTAATTTTATAATTATATGCAACATTATTATCTCGATCAGATACAGGGTTTGCTTTAAAAAGCTCCTTTTAACTAAAGTAAAATTATAGTTTCAACTTTCCATAAGAGCCTTTACACCTTACGCCATTTCATACAAACTTTCAAGCCTTTGTTTTTCGAAATGACTGAACCGATTTTAATGAAACTTCATACGCATAAGCAGGATACAAAGGTCTAAAAAGTTAGCAAAGAACATTTTCGAAATGTCTTATTTAAAAACCGATAACTGGAAATCTCTGTTTCTATGGAAAATTTAAAATTGGTCTAATTTGGCTGTAACACTATTTTCAGAAAATGTTCATAACTAACTTTTTAGACCTTTGTATCCTGCTTATGCGTGTGAAGTTTCATTAAAATCGGTTCAGTCATTTCGAAAAACAAGGGCCTGAAAGTTTTTATGAAATGCTGTAAGGTGTAAACGCTCTTAAACTCGAGTTCAAAAGGAAAGCAGTCAAAAGAGTCACTGTTTTTACTTATTTCCTCTCCATCTCAAAAACCCCATGGATACAACATTAATATCAATAGTCCCATTAGTATACCTGTAAACAGATAATGCAACAAGCTTACGTATGCGCCTCACACTTACTTATTATTAGTACAATAATATTTGTAATGCTACCATGATATTCAGCAGTATTACAATTTACAATATAATGGTAATTCTAAAGCACAGAAGATTGCCCTCCTCCATATCCATCCAAAAATAATAAGTACTTAGTAAAAAAAAAACAAAATTATTTGTATATTAATGCATGTTTACATCTTTGTTCACAGGTTCTTTCTGCTGCTGCCGGACAAAAAGTTTCCATGGGTGCCGCTGGAAATCTCGCATTTGTTCCATACGTAGATGAATTATAAATTCACACCTTTCATAGTTGTTAATCATTTTATTTAATAGTTCGGACCGTGATGTGAGAAACTACCAATATAGTATAATGTGACCATTATTGATTATAATTTATTGTTTTACCGAAATAAATAAAACATTACATAACTAAATTATTTAATTTAACACTTTTGAGTCTGCTTGAGTTGCGTACCGTGTGGAAGCACAGAATAAGTAGTACTTATGGAAGCAAGAGACATATCTTTGAGAGATATGAAAGGAGTACAATATCTGATGTCCCACACGTTGCTGTAGAGGAGGCTAGGGTGGGGATAACAGCAAGATAAATCATGTCAAAGTTGGCACAGTTTATGCCTGACTGATAGGCTTACGGCCTTACGGCTTGGATACACCAAATCCGTCGTCGGCTGAACTCCGCCGATCGAACCAAACATAATCATGTAAAATAAAATTATTTGTTACCTACTTCAACCGACTTCCTAGATGGTTGGTTCTATCGGTCGACGACGTACGAGCACAATTCGGCTGATGACGGATTTGGTGTAGATATACAAACCGTTGTGCGTTACGGAACCTGCACCCTAATTGCGTAACACAGTTTGAATTTGAATGATTTTGAAGTATATTGCTAATCCATTGCTCTTATGGTAGAAAAAATTGTTTGCCCAACAACGTAAATAACGCAATTAATCTTGTTGAACTGTGAAATTGAAACCGATTCCTACTGATAGTGTGTTACGGAATTAGCTCTCTGGGTTTGATTACTTCACAGCATGATATCGAATATTTATCATAGATTCATTAGAATAGCCTTTAATGATTTTCTTGACTATTGTACCTTTAGTAAATTTTAATTACTTATTTTAAAATCAAAGTTGGCTACTAAACAGATTCCAGACATAAAGGCTCGTACAGACTGGTGCGGTATCGCGGGCGCGACGCGACACTAGTAGCATAATTTCTTTGTCGGTGCCTGTCGCGCCGGCGCGCGGCGATATCACACCAGTCTGTCAGTAGACACACTCACTTTTTGAAGAGTACAACATGCTTTTTCACAAAAAAAAAACGTCTTTATTCTTTCTACGATAGCACTATACCCTAAGTCATCAATTCAGATAATTTATGTAAACAAAGGTGATAACAGATCAAAAAAATATCGTCATAATGGTAATTCACATAAAATGGCGGAAAACAATGCTATATTGGCTTTTATGTACTGATTTTAGAAATAATAATTAAACAATTATCATACCGTGTTAATTTTTATAAGTTTTCGGTTTTAAACAAAGTTATTAAAAAAAGAAAATTTTGTGGTATAAAAAATATTATGATACTGGTAACACTACAGGAGTTCCCAACATTCTCAAATTTCATTTGACATAATTTGCAAACTCGCGTCTTTTCAATACGTTCGTTTTCTTTTCTCCGATCATATTATTCGCTGCGTGTTTGTTAATTGTGCTTTGTTATCATCGTGTTAAGTGTTTCATTTTGTTGTTACTTGTTATATTTCCTTGTTTCTGTTGTGTTTTTGTTAAGTTTGATATATGATAAATTGTTTTGCAGCACTGTCCTGTCATTTTGACAGTGACATTTCTTTGTTTACTAAAATTATCTGAATTGATGACTTAGGGTATAGCACAATACAATCACTGGTTACAATGCTTGGAACGGACTATTTCTAACTGCGCGCACCTGCTCCTCTACTGTCAAAGCAATCTGTTTTTGGCAAATATCCGGGGTTAAATCGAACTTAATAAGTACTACATATTCAATGATAAAAATGATTTGAACAAGTTTCCTTCAAATTGTTTGTGATGAATTCTGATGAATTGGGGATCGTGTGAGGGGTCCAGTGTTTGTGATCGCTCGTGTGAACTTAGCTTCACACCTTAGTGCGCGCAGAAATCAATACCCGCCTTTTTGATGTGAAACATCTTGATGCGCACGTAAAACCGATTGCTCGCGGGGCGACGCATGCCACGTGGCGACGCCTCGACACTATACAGTCTATAATAGTAGTGTGTAAATAATTTCGATGTTTCACATCTGCCAGGCATCCCGTGACGGCTCCATTTTTGATGTGAAACATCTATAGCCGCACGTAAAACCGCTTGCTGGCGGGGCGACGCATGCTGGGTGGCGACGCCTCGCAATTTTTTTTTAATAAGAGGTGGATTTATCAACCTTTTATTTCTAGATACTATCTAAAATAAAGTATCTATCTACTATAGTAAAGATACTTTATTTTTTGTAAGATGAAACTTGCTATGTTACACGTGAAGTTTCATTTTACAAAAATAAACAATATGTAACATAATAGATCGTGTGCCCCCTACGCAGGTACATACATAATTGAGAATGCCCTCAGCGAAACCATTTCGTCGTATTTGTTTTTCTATAACACTTTCAAATTTATTTAACAGAAACTTAACATCGGTACGCATTTGTTTCAGTTTTCCTGCTATATTTGCTGGATCATTATCAACTGCCTAGCCTTTTCCCAACTACGTTGGGGTCGCCCCGTCCAGTCTGGCGATGACAGATGCAACCGAATACCTATTTTACATGTATGGAGTTTTTATAACTTTACTGGCTGTTCATTAAAAAAACCGAGTGTGCTATAATAGACCACACGACTGAACTAAAACTTACAAATAGTAATACTCAACCATGGTATAATAATAAGCATATTATTATACCATGGTAATACTAATTATACTTACTTACGAGTACAACAATAGGCCTGCACTGTGTCTTAAGCCAGTACCCTAATTGCGTAACACAGTTTGAATCGGAATCGGAATGATTTTGAAGTATATTGCTAATCCATTGCTCCTTAAGTTAGAAAATTCTGTCTGCTCAACAACTTAAATAAATGAATTTTGTTGTACTGTCAAATTGAAACCGATTCCTACTGATAGTGTGTTACGCAATTAGCCTGCTGGTCTGCTGCGCCCATAGTTGAGAGTTACAAACACGATTTGGGGGCGTGGCCTAAATCAAAATCATACAAATCGTGTTTGAAACATGTTTATAACTGTTTGAAACACGTAACTATGGGCGCAGCAGACCCGGCTTTAGATTTCCTAAGTAGGTTTACGAAACGCAACTGGCTATGAGAGAAAGAAAATGTGTGCTCGCACCTCTCTTGCCCCTACAGTAGGTAATATACGCAACGTAACCCTCTATTTCTATCTTCACTAACTTATATCTCCCTCTCAACTTCCGTAACGCTCTCGTTACGCATTCACCAGCTTACTCCCCAAGTCAAGCGTGCGTAGTTTTACTTCAAAAATACTTTCGTTATACCTACCAAATTACGTAGGTATCCAATGTATCCATCCATCCATAAACTGTAGATGCAGTCAGGTAGGTATACATACACCATTTCTAGGAATAAGGATACAATACCGGGGATACACAAGGTTATAGGTTTAACGTTTTGTATCCTATATTTTGTAGTTGTACAATCTGGGGGTCCTGCAAGTTTCCCCGGCTGGACGCCCCAAAGACTTCGAGGTTAAGTCCGAAGGTCCGAAGTCTTTGCATGGCGCCGCCCACTATTTGTAACCTTAGAAGCTCACTGCAAGAAGACTGTTCACTACGACCTATGATGCGTTGATTTCGCCAAATTGGGGCTACACGGCGTGATTGCGGTGACTGGTGCGGCGGAGCAACTTTTCTACGTCGCTACCAAGCTGTCACTATGTCTAGAAACTGTTACTGACAATATGACAAAGACTACTTTATTATACAATATGAGGTGCAGCTCCAGCGTCGCTGCGATATTACCGTGCGATGTTGCAATTCACGGGGTTGCATGCATAGACTAATATAAATAATAAGATGCATGACACAGGATTTTTTTTATAGGACATAGGACGCTATTGCACTTCTCAGGTGTTGCACTGCTGCAACAACTTAATATAATTATATTGTGTGGCCCTAAGAAAGACAGGTTGTTGTCTGCAAAAGTGCTACTTGTTACATTCGTGTATTCCCGTTCGTCCCCCTGACTTCGTCCACCTAGGGAGACGAACGGGAATTTAAAAAAATAATATTAAATTTGTTCCTGATCGTCCCCCTCGGGATTTTAGGGGGACGAATGGGAATACTTTCTTAGATTAGTGCCATTCATCCCCCAAATAATATTGTGCATGAAATATTAATATGTCCGTGACTACCGGCCGGACCACAACCCCAATCGCTTCCATATTCGGCAAATAATTAGTGCTCAATTGGTGCTAATTAGTGCTCGAACAACAGAATTGGCGCCGTAGTAGTTTTCGAGATAATCGACTTTGAAGGTGGTCCCGGCGGTAGTCACGCTTCCTGCAGCAGGACCACCATGAGCGCCGAAAAAGGGGGGCATGCTACTCTAAGTATACAAATAATTAGTGCCCTTAAATGTGATTCATTGTAACAAAAACAGAACTGAAACATTTGTATTTACCGAAAAATCAACGATGATAACTTTCGCGCGCTCGTTCAGCAGGACCAAGACTTTGAATGTTGATTCCAAGTTTCAGGAGCTATTCGCTTTCCTCAAACTTACATAGAAAATTAGTGCTCTGCGAGATAAAATTGATACCCAAAATTCAAAATGACTACTCCAATAGTTTACTAGATATACCATACCATTGGTGGGGTGGCGGTAGTCACGGTGTTAAATCATTTGAAGATTTCCCTATTAAAAAGTCTATGGTTTCTTCCCAAATTTATACACAAATTAGTGCTCCTAAAGTTATAGTGACCAAAAATTTAGATTCCCAAGTGTTGTATTTTAAGAGAAATTAGCTTTCATTACTTTTCCATACTAAATCGCCGCGTATCATCATCATCATCAGCCCATAGCAGTTCACTGCTGGACATAGGCCTCTCCAATTGCACGGCATTCAGCTCGATTCTCATCTAGCTGCCACCAGCCACCCTGCGAAGATCGTCGCTCCACCTAGCCTGAGGGCGTCCTACCTTACGTTTGCCGATTGGCGGTCTCCACTCAAGAACACGTCTACCCCAACGGTCATCGGTTCTATGGCTAATATGGCCGGCCCATTGCCACTGCAGCTTGCTTATTCTGTGGGCTATGTCGAAAACTTTGGTTCTCTGCCGGATCACCTCATTCCGGATTCGATCCCTCAAAGAGACTCCAAGCATAGCCCGTTCCATAGCTCGCTGAGCTACCTTGAATTTATGTACCAGCCATGAGCCATACCGTGAATGTCCACGTTTCGGCTCCGTAATTCATAACAGGTAGGACGCACTGATTGAAGACCTTCGTTTTTAGGATCTGTGGAATACGCGACGAGAAGACTCGACGAAGCTTCCCAAATGCCCAGCCCAGCTGAATTCTTCTGTTAACCTTCCTCTCAAAGTTGTTTTTACCGAATTGCAAAGTTTGCCCGAGGTAAACGTATTCTCGAACAACCTCGAGAGCACCTCCATTATCAGCAATCGGTCCCGGAGTGACGTGTTCGTTGAACATAACCTTGGTTTTGTCCTAGTTCATCCGGAGACCAATGCGTGCAGAAAAATCAACTAGGCCGTCCAGCATCTGCTGCAAGTCATGCAGCGATTCAGCCATTATGACGATGTCATCTGCAAATCGCAAGTGTGAGATGTACTCGCCGTTGCTGTTGATGCCCTGTCCTTCCCAGTTTAATGTCTTAAACACAACCTCCAATGCGAACAATTTCGGGGAAATTACGTCCCCTTGTCTCCCCCTCGCCGCAGGGGGATATGCTCAGTTCGCCGATCCTGAGTTTGGACGGTCATAGTCGCGTTGTTATAAAGATTAAAATTATTTAGGGGACCAATGGGACTCAAAAAAAAAAAATATATCATTCCCGTTCGTCCCCACCAACAAAATGAAGGGGCCGATCGGGAAAAAAAATTACGAATTCCCGTTTGTCGTCCTAGGTGGACGAAGTCGGGGGGACGAAAGGGAATACACGGTTACATTCAGTTTTGATCAGCTAAAAACGGCTTTATGTCTGATGAGTATCAAAGAAAACACAGAATATCTTATTTCCTAAGAATGTAGTGATAGAGACCGTGTATTCCCGTTGTCCCCGTACGCCGTGTCCCCGTCCTACGGGGACAGCGGTACTTAAATTAAATATACTAATAATATAATTAATATAAAAATACTTCCCTTTGACCCCGTGGTTTGGTTTTACATTCAAAAACATGTTTCTGGCGTTGTGTGGTCACAGTTCTAACCTAACCGTTTCGGTTTAAAAAAGGTTTACTTCGTACGTTATGGGGACAACGGGAAATAAATTTAATCACGTCCCCTCAGATTATAGAAAGAAGCAGATAGACCGCGCGGAACAACGAGAGTGCGGTCAACAAAGCAAATACAAATTCAAAAGCGAATACAATCTCGATTCAGTACAGCAGGGGGGGCACACTTAGCACTGTCATCAATTTCCATGGGCGACAGCGACATCTGGAGTTTGGTGGGTTAACAAAACATGGCAGCCATCTTGTCTTGTTTGTCAAATTGTCAGACAAATGTCATTGTCGCCATTCGGCCATTGTCACAATAGTTACTCTACTCTTTGCATTGTCAGCTCCGGTTTTACCAAGGTTTTACCGGCGTTGATGCGCTTCCCGAGTTAAACTCACTAACTCAGCTATTTCTAATAATTGTTACTTGTTAGTCTTGTTAGTGTTATTTGTTTTGTTTTTATTTCATATTATTGTTATCACTTTGTTTTTTGTTGTTTTGTTAATATGAGTGAACTCCGAAGAAGATATTGTATTTTTGGCTGTGATGCTTTAGGTGAGTGTTTATTACCATACCGTACCGTATTTACTAGAAGCAAGAAAACAGTTTTATGTTATTCCATAATTTCATTTTATTTAGTCATACTCTGATATTCATAAATTTCGTTCCATTTTCAGTTGCATACGGTGTACCCCTTCACCGGTTTCCAAACCCTGAAAACCGACCTGATTTGTTCGCTGCTTGGATAGCGGCTGTTGGCAGCAAGGTTACAGAAAGGGACCGTACGAAGATATACAAGAACAAAAGAATATGTGATCACCATTTTGATCCTACATTCAAGACAACTGGAGGTCATCTTATTTGTTCAGCCATACCATCAGTTAATTTGAATCGTAAGTAGAATTAAATTAGCTCAATATTTGTGAGAAAATAACATTTATAACAATACCAAATTGATTCAGATTATCAATTTTATTGATTTGTTGTACTCGTCAGAGTAACATAAAAGTACTCTGAAAATAAAATTGTGGAATAAACAGGGATTTGGGATCTATTATTTTTGCATTTGAACCAAATCCCTGTAAGACTAGTGAGCTGCTGCTGTACAAGAGATTTGTCAACTTAACCTGTCAGGTGTCATGGCAAAACTTTGATTGCGTTTTTTTTGTTTAATAATAAAAAAGTTAATCTGAAGGTTATTATAATGAATGTAAGGGATCCCTGTTTTGCTCTATTAATACAGAAACCAATTAAATTATTATTTTATTTACTCAATGGTGGGTTTTCATTGGGATCAAAATAAAGGCACTTTTTGTTCCTTTACTTAAATTCTCTAATAAAAAAGAATTAAACTTATTTCTCAAAGTATCAAAGGTACAAAAAGGCAACATAGATATAGTTTTAATATTTATGTTACTGAATTATAAACAACTATTTTACGTAGTAAAAATGGAACATCTTAGTTACTTCACACAGACTGAAGTTGCATCAAAACACAGAAATATCAGAAAAAAAGTAATTCAACTGATTATAATATTGCAATGTTATGTTACAGGTGTTCAGCAAACAATCAGTACTTTTGTGGAGACAGACCATAGCTACTGTCAACCTAGAAGACAATCTGGTCATGGCGGACCTATGATTGATATCACCAACGTGGCTGGGTCATCGGTTCAAACTAAACACCTACCTGGTCCATCCAGATCTGGACCTTCATCCGCTGTTGGTTCTACAGAATTCTCAGGGCCATCTGGATCTACCTGTTTAATGTCAAGTGAAAAGTGCCATGCTCCCATACCATTGACAAAATTTGATGCAGGTACTTTGTTTTTTTTATAATTATTATTATAAATGTGAACTGGTCTGTCTGCTTGTTTGTTATATATTCACATAGCACTACCTAACTGGTTTAATTTATCATTTGCATACATAATTTCTTTTCCAAATGGTGGGATGTTTTAGGCTGTTTATCCATTTAACATGATGTGTGTATTGTTAAGTTTATCCAAACTCAATTAATCTGCCCAGCCTTTTCTGAATTATGTTAGGGTTGACTACCAGTCTAACTATATGCATATATTACATAGAACAACTGCCTATCTGACCTCTGCAATGTTACTGGCTCAACACTATACCCCTTGGGTAAGAGTGGTTGTCAGACTTTTGGGCTTCTGATTATCCATAATAGATGTCAAAAATCTACAAATGATAGCCGAGACAGAAGGCTTAACGTGCTTTCCGAGGCACATAGGGGTCTCGGTATGAAATGGATGGTCACCCATCTACGGACCGACCACGGCAAGCGTAGCTTAACCTTTGATTGATTGACCTGTGCGGCTGTTTCCTAACCACGAGTCCCTCGAGCTCGAGTTTATCTAAACTTTTGGTAGATAAGGATAGTGCAACACTGACCTTGAGGTTTATTATAAGTCTCACATTTTAAATATGTATAATAATAAATATGGTGGTGGGCAGGCAAGAGCAGCAGTGGGAAACTGCACAAGATAGTGAAGTTTGAAAGGCAAAAAGGGAGGCCTTTGCTCAGCACTGGGACATACCATAGGCTACAAAAAACGAACAACTTTTTATTTCCATCCATTATACATAATTCATAGAATTTAGCAAATCTTTAGTCTCTTACGTAAACAATTTTATCTAATATACCTGAACATCCTAAATATGTATGTTTTAAAATTTTAAATTTAATATTTCAGGTAAAACTGTCGAGTTTCTGCAGAAAAAGGCTGAAACGCAGTGTGCTAGAAAAGCAAGACAAACGCAAAATGAAGTCAGGAGATTGCGCCAAAAACTTAAAACTTTCAAGTTGCGCATTAAACAAATCCAAAAGAATAGTGCGAACAGAGATTTTGAGAAATTAACTCGTAACATGTCCGAGTCGGCTAAATTGTTTACTCGAATGCAATGCATAGAAGGACGGAAGAAAAAGAAGGGGCATAGATTTACCCAGGAAGAAAAGATTTTATCGCTTTCAATTTTTAAGAAAAGTCCTAAAGCCTACAAGTTAATGTGTAAACATTTTACATTACCATCTAAGAAAGTCCTGAAGTCATTGCTTGCTCAAGTAAAATTGACTCCAGGCATAAATTAAATCGTTTTTAAAGAGTTAAAGTCCACAGTGTCGAAAATGTTGCAACAAGATCGTCTGTGTACGTTAGTATTTGATGAAATGTCCATATCTCTCCATATCCATTACAATGTATACACAGACGATCTTGTTGGTTTTGAGAACGATGGGAATGTTCTATGTTAGAAGGTTTGGTTTCCGCACTTAGTCCTTCATGTGGACCATTGTGCGTGGGCCATGGCGGCCGTCAGTGGTTTATTCCAACCAGCCCACCTCCCTCCAGAAGCTGATTAGGTCTCCTGGTCTGCATAGGACGTCTGTGAAAGATCTGGGTGACCCAAGGGTTTCTGTTCTGATCTGGGTGACGCCTGTGCAGTCAAAGAGCACATGCGCAACGGTTTCTTCAGCCTCCATGCAAGCCCTGCACAGAGGGCTGTCCGTTATACCTATTGTGTGGAAATGTTTGTTCAGTGAGCAGTGTCCCGTTATAGTCCCCGTCACCAGGCGCAGGCCGTTCCTGTCCAGGCGTAGCAAACGTCTGGTTAGCCTGCCATCTAAGGATGGCATGGCTTCCCTGGATTGCCTGCAGCCCGGTGCCGAGGTCCACCAGTTCTCCGCTAGTGTATGGGTGAACTCCTGTAGCCACCTACGTAGTTGGTTAAAGGGGATGGGTACAATAGGTTCGGGTCCACAGGCTGGCGCGCTGGATCCTCTCCTAGCCAGTTCGTCAGCTGCGTCGTTACCCAGCGATCCGCTGTGTCCTTTTATCCATTGCAGTGTCACTTTGTTACGGTTGCACACCGTCACCCGCTCCAGTGCATTGTGACATTCTAGTGTTAGTCTGGAGGTTATATATTTTTTCTCTAGGGATTGCAGCACTGAGGCACTGTCGGACAGTATACGTATACGGGTGTCCGTAACTTTCCTGGCTTCGATGGCGTAAGCCGCTTGTATAATGCCCACACATTCCGCCTGGTAGACGGTGTTGAACATTCCAAGCGGGCTGGATATATTTATGTTAAAATCGTGTGAGAAGACTCCGACTCCGGTTCCGGAGTTGGTCTTTGATCCGTCGGTGTATACTCTCATCTCTTTCGGGCCTGAGTGATCACACCGTTCCTCTGTAAGTATAACGTTGTAGTGCTTCTGAAAGAAGTGTAGTTTCGGGGCTTTGTCGCAGGGTGATGCCATCATCGGTTGTCTTTTGATTGCCTCCTCCTTTATGCGTGTGTGTTTGACCCTAGAGTCTTTGCTCAGGGTTCCCGATATGTGGAGCCTGAAGGCGGCCAGGGCTGCCTCCTCTCGCACGATGAGGTGTAGGGGTGGCAGTCCTAGCATTACTTGTAGTGCGGCAGTGGGTGCAGTCCTCATACTGCCAGTTATTGCTACACAAGCAAATCGCTGCAGTTTGTCGAGGTCTTTTTGGGCTGTACTCAGGTCCATCCTGGGCCACCAGACCAGTGAGCCATATGTGATAATTGGTCGGATGACTGTGGTGTATAGCCAGTGGGTGACCTTGGGAGAGATGCCCCAATTCCTTCCAAGCAGTCTTTTGCACTGCCATAGGGATATGCTGGCTTTTGTGGTGATGTAGTTGGTGTGTTTTGCCCAGTTCAGCTGTTTGTCCAAATAGATGCCCAGGTATTTGGTCTCAGTTGAAAGGCTTAGGGTAGTTCCAAAGAGTCGTGGCAATTGTAGTGTCGCCAACTTCCTCTTTTTTGTGAAGAGAATCAATTCGGTTTTTGTCGGATTCACCGACAGTTGGTGTTTGTTGCACCAGTCCTCTACTATTTTCAAAGCTTGGCGCATTAGGTTACATAAGGTGTTCTCGTGGGTGCCATTTATTATTATGGTTATGTCGTCGGCGTAGCCTACGGTAAAATAACCTTTGTCATTGAGTGCTTTGATGAGGCTGTCTACAACCAGGTTCCACAGAAGCGGCGAGAGGACGCCCCCTTGTGGGCAACCCTTCGCCACAACGGCCCTTGTAGTGTCATTTACCGTGACTTGTACAGCTCTCATTTTGAGCATATTGGTGATCCAGCCGCTCAGGGTCGAGTCAATGTTATGTCTGTTTAGAGCCATGTTGATGCTGTTGAACATGGTTTTGTCAAAGGCGCCCTCGATGTCAATGAAGGCGGCCAGTGATGAGCATTTGTGGTCCACTGCGCATTCAATCTTAGAAACCACGCTGTGTAGCGCAGATTCTGTTGATTTGCCCGTGGAGTACGCATGCTGTTGTTTATGGAGTGGTTTTACCCGAAGAGGTCCGTCTCTGATATGTCTGTCA
Source organism: Tiliacea aurago (assembly GCA_948098905.1). Taxonomy (NCBI): domain Eukaryota; kingdom Metazoa; phylum Arthropoda; class Insecta; order Lepidoptera; family Noctuidae; genus Tiliacea; species Tiliacea aurago. Next base: position 13,112,419 of record OX402590.1, read on the forward strand.
CAGAGTCTCTCCAGGGTTTTTAGTAGGAAGGATGTAAGGCTGATAGGCCTAAAGGCCTTGGGTTGTGTGTAGTCGGTTTTGCCCGGTTTGGGTATGAAGATGACTTTCACTTCACGCCATGCTAGTGGTATGTGTCTGAGGGCTATGCACGCTCGATAGATCTCGACCAGCCACGGTGTCAGATAATCTATTCCCCACTGTAGCAGGGCTGGGAAGATGCCATCCAGCCCTGCGGACTTAAATGGCTTAAACGTGTTGATAGCCCACTTTATACGGTCTTCTGTTGCTATATTATGGGCTCTTGACCAGTCTTGATCCGTAGGGGTCCATTCTGGCACAACCTCCCATGTCCTGTCCTCTAAGAGTTTGCAGTCCGGGAAGTGAGTCTCAAGAAGGACCTTGCTGGTTTCATGGTCAGTTATTGTATAAGAGTTGTCGGGTTTTTTCAGCGCGCCAAGAGTTCGGTCCTGGTCAGTTGACAGGATCTTCCTTACCCTTGCGGCTTCATTATTTGTCTCAATGGATTCACAGAATTTCCGCCAAGCTGTCCTCCTGGCAGTCCTGATCTGTTTCCTGTACAGATATTGGGTTTCTTTGTATAGCTCCCAGTCCTCCGGGAGTCTGGTGTTCTTGGCTCTGTTGAATTGCTTACGAAGTGCATCTCTGAGTTTACTGAGTTCGGCGGTCCACCAGGGGTTTCTCTCAGTCTTGGTTTGTGGTGCCCTTAGTATGCAGCATGTATGGTAGGCTTCGGTTATGTATTCTGATAGCTTTGTGACAGTGTATTCTAGTTGTACAGGATCTGTTAAGCTTGTTAGTGTTAGGTGCCTAGCTAGCAGTGAGGCTAGGAGCCGCTTATATCCCGGCACATTAGTGCGCCGAGGATTTCGTCTCGGTATGGGTTTTTTAACGTTGGTTGTTAGTGTGAAGCGGATTCTTCTATGGTCTGAGCAAGAAGGCTCGTCCGACACGTGCCAGTTTGTGATAAAGTTTGTCGCGTTTTCTGTAGAGAGCGTTAGATCTATGATCGTTTGTCCTCGGGCTGTGACCCAAGTGGGTTCCGAGCCGCGGTTTACGATGTTAAGATTAGTTGAAAATAAATAGGTGGATAGTACCTCTCCTCTGGAGTTCGGTGCGTCGCTGCCCCAGAGCGGGTGGTGGGCGTTCGAGTCAGTGCAGATGATCAGGTGCAAGTTGGCGCGCTCGCAGTGCTGTACCAAGTCGACCATCTCTTTCGGCGGACAGTCGGCTTCCTCGCCTGGCATGTATACCGAGGCCAGTACAACATCTGGAGCGTCGCCTTCTGTTTGGAGCCTGATAGCTGTCAGATCTCTGGAACAGAATTGAGTAAGTGGGGCGATAGGGATTTCTTTGGGTATGTAAGCGCAGGTTCTTGGTTTGTCTGGGCTGTGTGTGTTTAGGATTAGCTTACCTCCGATGTTACCGAGGCCGCATATTCTGTTGTTCCTGATCCACGGCTCTTGGATCAGTGCGATGGTTCGGGGCTTCACCTCCAGTGCCCTGCGTAGACTAGCCGTTGCAGCCTGGCTATGTTGGAGGTTGGTCTGGATGATGTTGAGGGACGGTGACGGTGGTGGAGTGGAGTTAGTCTGTGATGGATCCATCGGACAGTCTCTCCACCACCTCTTCTCTGTATTGGCCTTCGTGCTGTTCGCCCGGCGACGAAGCGAGCAGTTGCTCGTGCCAGCCAGGGGATGAGGGCGGTATGGTGTCACAGTCATCAGCCATTGCTGCTCTGGCCATGACCTCCTCAAGTTGGGCAATGTCCGTGTCCTTTGTCTGTGTCGGTTGTGTCGTTGTCGTGTCCGTGCTGTCAGTCTGAGTGTCAGGTGGTTTGGTCGTGGGGCTGAAGCGGACGTATATCGAACCAAGCAGGTAGGATATACGTCGCTCCCGAGCTAGGACCTTTGCGGCTTCCTCCGGCGGTACACCCAGGGTCAAAAATGTCCCAAAGTTGTCGCCGCCGACGGCCGTCGCCCTGTACAAAGACCACTTGGCGATGTCGTACCAAGTATTCTGACGGATCAGAATACTCTGGAGCCGGGCCACGTCACCGTCGTAACGAGGGACGAAAAGCGAGGCTCGGACTCGTGTGGGCACGTCAGATTGTCTCAGTACTGTGAGGGTGAGGTCAGTGTCTGGGAGTCTGATTCTGGGCACGTTCTGGGTCAGCCATGTCAGGGAGTTATCGTCCTCACACCACATCTGCACGGTCCCTTCCGCTACCCGAGGGTATCCACGGAAGGCCGGGAGTGGTGTTGACGAGTCCGTGTCTAGTAGAAGATTTTCTAGGGCAGTCTTGGTGTGCTCGGCCTCCTCTCTCGTCAGGTCCCTAGAGGGGGGGGGGAAGCAGATTGCTACGGCCAGCCGCGCAGGGATGTCCTTCGTGGCTCGCGCGTAGGTCCTCTGCTCCCCCGGAATAGACTGGATCCTGGAGCGTTTGGCGTCCCCCTGAAGCATGCTTGGGGAAGCTGTATCGTCAGGGCGCTCCCTCTTCGCCGGCCCTGTACCGCTCGGTCCAGGCTGCGGCTTGGAGGTGCCTGGCTGGGTGTTTTTTGCCGGCGACGCCTTGTACAAGGCTCCGGATCTCTTACCCCTGTTGCGTCTGGGTTGAGGTCGGTCGTGAGTGCTGTCGGTGTTTTGGGGTCGGCTGTCGGCCCCGGCAGACTCCGACGCTTGCGGAGGCTTTTCGCGCTGAGTTTCCCCTTCGCGTACTTGCCCCTGCCCGCGTGATTCCACATCCTGCCGTTTTTCGCGCTGGGTTTCCCCTTCGCGTACTCGCGGCTGGTCGCGTGGTTCCGCGTCCGGCCACTTTTCGCGCTGGGTTTCCCCTTCGCGTACTCGTGGCTGGTCGCGTACTTCCCTTTCGGCGTCCGATCGCGCACCACGCTGGCTAGTGCCTTGGCGGGTTTCGGGCTTTCGGTCGCCTACTTTCTTCTCCCGGGCCCAGATTTTTCCGCGCTTTTTCAGCAGGCGTACTCCATCAACATCAACCGGGAGAGTTTTGGAGCTGCCAGGCCCGTCATCGTTCCCCATCCCTCTCTGTCCGTGTCGGTCTTGGTCTCTATCAGGGTAGGCAAAGCTTTTCCGCACGATGCTCTGCTGCCAGATGCTCGCGGGAAGCGTGCCTTTTGTGCTGTGTGTTGGCGCGTAAGTCGCAGCCGGATTTGGGTGTGTTGGCGCGTTGGTCGCAGCCGAAATCGGGTTAGTGGGCGCGTGAGTCGCAGCCTGGGTAATGGGCGCTAAATCAGCAGCCGGCCGCGCTAAAGAGCGCGGCACCAAAGAACAGATGGGTGCCCCCCCCAGATTACGTTGGGGGCTGACCGCCGAGGCGGTGTGGGATTCCCCGGCTTGGCCGGGACCCACCTGGGTAGTATTTTGCTCATTCTGTTTCATCATTTGGCATTTTGGGGGTGGGCTTTTTTGGAATCGAGGTTACCCTTCCTCTAGGACCGACGGGATGTAGGGATGGGAGGGAAGGTATTCGTGGGTAAAGGGTGCGGGTACTTGTGGGGCCACCCTAGGTTTGGAATTTGGCCTAGGGATTTGGGGATCGACAGGATGTATGGATAAGGAAGGACGGATAGTTAGGTGGTAGGTACATAGGAAGAGGTAGAAAGGTTAACCTAAGCCTGGGGTTTGGCCTTCGGAAACTTCTCTTGTCCGGGATCTTCAACGAGATGCTCCGGGTGCGGGACCTTTAATAGTCGGTCCCGCAGCCGGAGTTGGGCTATCCGCAACCTGCCCACCCGCTCGGTTGCAAGAGAAGAAGTGCCTGGCAGCCTGGGTCGCCCCACCACGAATGTACGCATACAACCGCGTTGGGTCGACCCAGGCTCCCCGAGTAACGAACGATGGGAAATGTAAGATGCCAAATTTTGCCAATCATGTTTTGGTGTTCATGGTCAAAGGGGTGAGGAAAAATTACAAACAACCAGTAGCTTACTACTTTACCCAAACATTAAAGACATCAAAACTTAAAGAAATGTTAGTAGACGTTATAGCCAACGTACAAGCTACTGGTCTAAAGATAATCGCAACTGTATGCGACCAAAGCTCGGCAAATGTAAGCACTATAAATAGCTTAATCTCCGAAGCCAAAACTGCATATTTCCAAGCAGGAAAAGAATGGCGAAAGGACGTAATACGTGTTAACAAATATGATATAATCCCGCTGTTTGATGTTCCCCACTTATTAAAAGGAATTAGAAATAATTTATTAAATAAAGAAATGCATTATATGCACGAAAATGTATTAAAAATAGTAAAGTGGGAATACTTTCAGCGGGTTTTTGAAGCCGACAGGTCGCATGGAGAGTTGCGTATGCTACCCAATTTGACCAATGAACACATAGATCCTGGCAAAATAAAAAAAATGAGGGTGAAAAATGCGGCTCAAGTATTAAGTTATAGTATGGCAGTTGCTACTGATAATGTAATTGCATGAGGAGATTGTCCCTCAGAATGTCGGGATCTAATACCGTTTATACTGCTAATAGACAAATTGTTTGACACATTTAACGCGTCATCTTTTACGCCGCCAAATGGAAAAATATACAGAGCTGCTGTAAAGCGAGATTCTCTTCATCATATGTTATGGCAAGATGCGTTGATAATGTTAAAAACTGCCAAATTTATGGTGAAAAAAGGTGATGAGAAAATTGAAAAGTCTGTCCCAACTTTAAATAATTTTATTAGAACAATAGAAGGTTTTAAATCGATTTGGCAATTATTATCAAAAAAATATTCCTTTGACGCGATGCTGACACGCAATTTTAACCAAGACCCACTCGAAAATTTCTTTGGATGTGTTCGAAGTTTGGGTGCGCGAAATGTTACACCCAACTGTGTGGGATTTGAGGGAGCATTTAAAACATTATTATTAAATAATTTCAGCACGAATCATTCAGTAGGCTCCAATTGCGAAGAGGATTCTAATGACTGTCTACAATCTCTCTCCTTTTTCCTTAAAAATAAGGAAAAAGGTAATGCTCCCTTGCAATCCCAAAGTATTGTAATTGATCAGCCCCTAAATGTTATGCAAAATACAAGAAATATTTCTGATTCAGGGGCTGATCAAAGAACTTATGTCTGTGGGTGGGCCTTGACGAAGTGTACAAAAAGTCGTCAAAGGTTGTAAATATTGTAAAAGCAAACTACTGGGCAATTCGAACAATGAAATATATACGTGCCAAAGAACATTGCCAAAATAAGAAATGGCTTTGCTATCCCTCCGACTGCCTAGTAGCTTGTTTTCAAGAAATACAAGAAACAACTGTTGCATTTTTGAATAACGATTGCCACGAAAAGAACATCAAAGAAAGAATAAAAAGTTTCATTGAATTATTCACCGATTTTAGTTTTATAGACTGTGAAATACATCATGAAAAAGTAAAACAATGTTTTGTTGACACTTCCATACATATAATTATTTATAGTTGGTGCAGGTCTATAAATAGAATATTAGAAGGAAAAATCACCTACGAAGGTGGAGATGTGACAAAAAACGCAGCTCAGCTGTATTACAACAAATACAAAACGAAAAAATATTAAGTCGTTTGATGTTAATAAAATGACACTAATCTGAACATCTTATGTGTTTTTTTTAATCAGGTGAACCCACCCCCAGCTGACCCTAAACAGACTCGCTCTACAGATTGTCCTAATTTCTCAGTTTCTGGTACTTTTGACTTCGTTCACTATTGAAGACAAAAGTAATTTGTAAATAAGAGAAAAATACTAGGACAACAAGTTGAGTAAGATGTCTGTAAATTGAATAAGAATAATAAATCCTCATTTGTATACACCTACCTATAGGTATACATACTTATTAGTATACATACCTATATGTATATTAGAGCCTTAGTTCACCCACCAAACTCAAGGTGGCACCACTTTCCGTACATGCAAATTTTACCACAGAGTTGTTACTCTTTCCGTATATAGTTACTCTACTCTTTGCAGTACAGCACGAAGCGTCGCATCGTTAGTACGTCACGGGCTCTAACAGATAATTTCATAATAATGCCGTCTTGTATTTTTAAACATTGTAAAAACTGTTCCCAAAAACAAAAGAAATAAGATGGAGTATCTTTTATAGGTAAAATATTGATTATTTGTCTATTTGGATTTATTTTACGTGTTTATTGTTAGTGACATCTTGAAACACAAAACCTTAACAAAAATCATTCGGTGTTGCAAGTTTATATTGAAACATTTACCCCTAAGTTAGGAAATAAGTATAGGATACAGGAGTATCGATATACAAAAATATTTATTTTGATAATAGTGTTTTATTTATTGCCTTTTCTGGTTGGTATGTTTATAAATAAATAGGTATGGTTGTGTCTTCGTAAGTGTAACTAGTTAATGGATTTTATAATACTTATTACATCAGTCAATTTGCCATATCATGGGTTATAATGACGTCACCATAAAGTAAATATAGCTACCAAAAACAATAAAATGTTGGTGTCTCAAAATAAAAATATATCGCAAAGGTATCGTTTGTATGGGTATTGTTAATTTGACGTATTACTGTTAATAAAAACAACTGATTTCAGAACAAAAAAAAATTTTTTTTTCTTGTAATGAAATATTATGGCTAATTTTTTCATTATCCTGGCAACCGTACACACACATAGAGGCACTTGTTCTTATAGTGCTGTCACGTGGCTGTAACGCACACATGTCTACAAACGGGCCTCACTTTATTGTTCCGCGCGGTCTATCTGCTTCTTTCTATAATCTGAGCACGTCCCGCTGTCCCCGAGACAGGGATATGGCATACGGGGACAACGGGAATACACTATAGAGACACCAGTAGTTAGTCTAGATGCATTAGAGTAAACAAAATGATTACAAAATGTATTAAAACAAAAATATTTTTATTTTTGTTACAATTTGATGAAACAGTTATGTATCACACCCAATCAATAAACTATTTACACATATAGATAAATAAAAAAAAAATATGCTTAGTAATAAATTTAACACTTATCAAACGAAGAAAGTTAAATTAGTTCACTGTACTTCTGCTTCCGTTAATAGCATATTTGGAATTCCTTTTGAAATAGGGAACTGTCTTCCGGATTCTGGGCATGTTAGATTTCCTTCTTCAACCTCCACTTCTAATAAGACTTTGTGAACTTTCTTGAGCAAGTCTTCATTTTCTTCAAATTTGAGTTCTAAAGTTTTTGGTAGTCCCTCACCATGACCAATGCTATTTGCAGCAGCCCAGAGAACTTCCCAGTCTAGTTTTGGAATTACACGGGTAATAAATTCTGGATTGAAATCTACTTCTGTTACTTTTATATCTGTAGCATTAATAGCAAGCGGATATCCAGTCATTACACCTTTTAAACACTTTGATGTTAACATATTATGTGTTATGAGTTTCATTTTAGGGCGTGAACGTGGATGTGGAACTTCTTTGAAGTAGCTAGTATTTCGTCAGCAGGAAGCAGTAATAACCGAACAAAATATCTGTATTTCCCAAGATTCAGCAATTTTAGTAAACATCCAAATACATTTAGCTAAGTTTGTAGGTTAGGCTATAATCCTCCCGTCATTTCGTATGTCAAGCGTCACCTGGCCACAGAACCACAGAACACATATACTCCTAACGGAGCACAGAACACTATTACTCCTAGCGGAGCACCTGGCTGTCAAAGTCAATGCAGTTAAATGAGAGGACAGCTTCGTTTTCAGTGGATTCGCGCGAGCCCGCGAGTAAAGGTCATTGGGCAACTTAGTATGGAACCTATACCCACGGCCTACAGAAAACAAAATGGGTAGGATGTTTAGTTAAACGTTCCTAGTTTACGAATATATATGTCGCATTAATGCAGATAATGGGAAAAACCAAAAAACAACCAAAAACTAAAAAAATAAAATGTTAAGCTTAATTATAACAAGGCTTAGCACATGTGTATTGGTTACTTGATAATATACATGTTTAAAAAAATAAAATAGGTAAAAATAAAACAAGTTTTTAAGTTTTATTCGACATGATCAATGTCTACAGGAATAATTGTATCATCTAAAAACCCCGCAGGCGCATCTATTTACTCTTGATGTCGGGCCCAAGACAAAAAATATACTACGCTAGCTATATGCGCGCAGCATCCAATGGTACGGCGGCCGTAGATACAAGAGCAGTAGTAATCTTTGATACTATCTCTACCCTGTCTTGTTGGGTTCACCAATATGTAAGTATAGTATTTTTTGCTCCTGATATGTCGCGACTGCATTCTTCCTCGTATTAATATTTTGTTGTTAACCATTTCACGGTGCCGGTATAGTTCAACAATGTACAGACCATTTGGTCGCAAGTGTTCGTGAACGTATGATTTAGCGATCCTTAAATGATAGGTGCCCAACGTAAATAGTATCAAATCTTCGAAAGTTAGTTGTGGAAAGTTATCCAAAGCTGCATTACTTGCGTCAATTGAAATAAAGGCTACTCTTTGCCTATTAAGATTGTGCTCGCTCACATAATCTGCCAACTCATTTCTTCTATTTACATTTTCATTAATAATATGTATGAATTGCTCGGCGTATATGGTGTTCTCGTATGGACGCCGAGTAGCGTTGATGAGCGCTGCGGTAATTTTGAAATCTGCCATCATGTTTGGTAAGGAAATATTGAAATAGGTGTGCCGAAATATTTTAAAATCTTTTTTAAAACGACCATTCATAGTTTCGACCACCCACCGGGTCATTGTGATAAGTCTCGACTTATTTGCATCGTCTGTTGTTAGTTGTTCCCTTCTGAATCTGGATGGTGGCATATGGGGATTATAGCCATATTCTTGTATAGAGCGGATTGAGTCTCGGAAGCCACGGTCTAGTATAAAGACATCGTTAGACCGTAGAAACCAATGCCAAGTAGAGTTTTCTTCTTCCATTAGGCTACGCATAATTGTCGCATCCGATGTTGTTGCTGCATATGGCCCTAAAACATCTAAAATGTAGCCATCTGAGCAAACTATCAAAAAAGGTTTTACTAAGTTCCTGAATTTATGAAGGCTATATTGCTAATACTACTTGTTACTAATGTTAGTCTTTGGAATAAAAAATTGGAACTCTTTTGCACATATAGATATGTGCCATCGAACACCAAAATGGCTGATTCGTGGTCGCTCTCGAAAATATGAGCCGGGATGGAAAGATTTCGAGCAACCACCTCTTCTCTGGTCATATGATCTAAGCCCAGAAAATGCGGAACGAAATCATCAGTTAAACATTCTCTTGCTAATCTTATCTTTCTCTCCAACGTTCTTCTGGACATTTGGAATTTCGTAGCCAACCGTTCATCTGGTTCACCAGTCCTTATTTTTGACAGATAAATACCTAAAGTCGTGGCAGGACGATCAGTTCTGTTATGAAGAGACGGTGTTAGTTGTAGGACAGTGTTAAATTGCTGTTTAGTTACTCCTGCCCAAAAATGCAGTTCATTATCGTCAACCGAATTAAAATCCAATTGGTTCCTTCGTTCCCAGCCCCATTTGTACAAATCGATAATATCGAGTACATGAGTACTATTGAAATCATGCATAATCCTCTGAGTATTCAGTTCTTCCCAATCATTTCTTTGTAAATGTGAATGACAAACACGGGCAAGTGGAGGTATATAAAAATTATTTGTATGCAATAAATGGAACTTAACATACAATGGCACTACGTGCGTTGCCATATTCCTGCAGTTTTGGAACATGCATCGTCTAGCTGTATTTGGAGCACGAGAATATCCTTGTAGGGAAATAAAACCAGGATTCACTTGTTGACTCACATCTTGTTCTTCCTCACCAGTATCTTCTACTCGTTGGGGGAGTTGATCTTGTACTTGTTGAGGTGGATCGACTTGAACTAGTTGAGGTGGCTGATTTTCCCTAGGCTGATTTCTCAGAGTTGTATCCAATCTCACCCAACAAGCATGGCATATAGATCGTGAACCATCAAAAGGAATCTGAAGAAAAAAGGAATAATATTAACTCACAATACTTTATCAATCCCATTGGGTCGTTTTATAAAGACTTACACCCGTATTCACAAACATTACTATGAGGTCTCACAAACGTCTCAGTGTCTACACTGGGTCTAAAAACGTATAATTACACAATACTTGAGTGGCAAACTGCACTATGAGACCCTTAAAATGAATGCATAGGTGAGATAGCCAGCTACCTACATTAAGTAACACATAGTTCCCAGCTTATTGTTTGAGAATACGGCAGTAAATCTTTTATACACTTGCTGTATAAGTCTATAGATGATAATTCGATAAATGATGCTTGAGAGTAAATGATTTATTATCAAAGCCAACAGCATTATTGTACAAATAGAACAATAATAAAACAAATCTGGTAAGGCACTTACCTCACGTGGTGTTATTTCCTGTAATAATAACTCGGCGTGATTTCGGAACCTTTCAAGAAAAAGTTCTGTGAGGCTGTGTTTTCTGCGCCGCAGCACAGATCGGCTACATGAAACACAACTATTTTGTCTTTCCATATTATCAACTAAATCCAATCCAAATGCAAACTATAATCCAATAAACACGCCAAAGTAATCGATAAAAACAATAGAAGCTCAAGAAACACACAGATCGCAACGACAAATGACGAAAGACTGCGTGCGTCGATGTTAGGTTGCGCGCGACGCGAGCGCAACGACGAAACCGGTTTCTACTTGTCTGAAGTGCGAGTGAGACGGCATATGCATGCCACTGACTGCACACTTTTAGCGCGCAACCGTTTCTTTTGTTTATTTAACAGAATGCTTCACTGAAATTTTTTTATGTACACATTTATAGTTCACTGAACACCTATTTTTTATTCATATTTTACATTTAATTCCCATGGTTTAAAAAAGAAATAACTACATAAAATTAAGTATAGGTTAATACTTAACAATTTAAAACTAATTTGGTTTGTGTAGGAAAACTTTCGTTAACTGGGTCAGATTTTGCCCAATGACCTTTATATTGTGTTAGTGATGTACCCATTTTTTCAGTATCCGTGTTGTGTCGCTTTCTATGTTTCGTACGGATTTTGGGCTAACTCCACTCTTCTCTATGATAACAAGATTTGATTGAAGTCTTTTTTGAAGATTCAATTTTAGGCTGGTAACTTTGGCCTAGTTCAGTGTATTATCTATGGCCTAGTTTGTCAACCTAACATTTTGGTAAAGAGTTTTCAAAAAGACCATAAAATTTTAATTGTTACATTTCTTGTTTTTTTATGGAAATTTCTTGTATCATCGTATCAAGTTCACGAGTTCGTTTTCCGATACTTATATAGCAATGTCTCACTTGTGTGATTGTATAGTTGAAAGAAATTTTGACGTAAATAGGCCATCAGGTGCACAACTTTCCACGTCGCAACCTTTTCGTTCTAAAAGTTCTCTCAATAATAGGATTCAAGAACATCAAAATCACTGCCCAGTAAAAAAGACCCAAAAGCATTCTTCGTTCTCACAAGGTGAGGCCGGTGTTCCTTCCCAAACATTTACTAATTCGTCAATTAGTGATTTATCTACGCAGTGCCAAAACATAAATTTAAACAGTGAGAATGATGAAGTAGACCAAGGAGACACACCTGTATTTCCGAAAAGAAAACATGCAAAGAAAAAAGAAAGAATAAAAAATTTGAATATTCCATCAAGAGAAGCCATGAACAACACACCACAACCATCCGTGGCTCATGTGGGGCGAACAGCTCAAAATGATGTCGCTTATTTGCAAGACTTTTTTTCTCAGCAAATAAGTCCTTTGTATGCAAGTACAAATTCGAGGTACCTTGAAAACCTTCGTCATCATCCACAATTTCAGCTATCCCAAAATATTCAGGGAGGAAGAGAATTTATAATGAACACTCAACATGCTACAAGTTTGCCAAATACTCCTATTTTTCAAGTAACACAAAGACCATCTGTGAGTATACCTAATTCACCAGTTGTTCAAGCTGATTCTATGACTCCCAAATGTATACAAAACTTTTTACAACATCCATTACTCAGCAAGTCCTTTAATGTAAGGAGTGTGGAACCTTTTAAGTTCTTGCATATGCAAGGAGAAGATAATAGTAATCTAAATGCAACTCCTAAACACAAGAAGAAGAACAAGAAAAAAACAAAAGAAAGCGATATGAAATTCGATACCTATATATCAGCAGAGAAGATGGAAGCTGGTCTAAAAGATAATGTATTCATTGAAGGTGTATTGAGGATAAACCCAAAACAATTCCAACATGCTTATGTTTCTAGTAGCAACAAAAGTGAACAAGATATTCTCATTGATGGATTAAAAAATCGAAATCGTGCTTTAGAAGGTGATATTGTAGTTGTACAATTTATAGACAGTGATAATGAAGACAGTGGTGAGGAAACTAAACAAAAAAAGGGAAAAGTGGTGTATATCAAAGAAATTGTTCACAATAGAACTTGCATTGGCTCTTTGAAGTTAATGGCAGATAAAAATAGGCAGAAAGCTTTGTTTATTCCTCGTGATCTCAGAATGCCTAGGCTCAATGTACCATTCACAAGCTGGCCTGATAACTTTTATCTTGATGCTAAGAATTATGAAAGTACATTATTTTTAGCTAAAATATCAGATTGGACAGATACTAGATTTGCTATTGGGAAAATAATTTCTAACATAGGACAGTCTGGAGATATGGTAACAGAAACTAAAGCAATATTGGCCCAAACAGATTTAGATGTTACACCATTTGGTCCTGAAGTAAGACATTTATATCCACGTTTAGATTACAAAATACCCGATGAGGATATTGCAATCAGAGAGGACTGCCGCAAATTGTGTGTGTTTAGCATTGATCCATTCAATTGCCGTGATATTGATGATGCTATGTCTTGCAGAGAACTGGAGAATGGAAATTATGAAATTGGAGTTCATATAGCTGATGTAGCCCACTTCTTGACAGAAGATACTTCACTAGATGAAAAAGTGGCAGAAAAGGCTACAACAATCTATTTGGTTGAAAGAGCTTATCACATGTTACCTGATGATCTCTGCATGCTTTGTTCTCTATTTCCGGGTGTTGACAAATTAGCATTTTCAGTATTCTGGGAAATAACTAAAGATGCAAAAGTTCTTAATCATCGATTTTCAAAAACAGTAATTAACTCTTGTGCCCAACTAGCATATGAACATGCTCAATCAGTACTTGAAGATAAAGAAGATGCCAAGGCAAGCTTTCCTGAAACATACAATGGCTTTGAGTTTACAGATATATCGAAAGCAATCAAAATTATTGGAGGCATTGCTGCTAAATTTCGAAGTAATAGATTTGATAGTGGAGCTTTAAGGATTGACCAAGCTAAAGTGGCTTTTCATTTGAATGTTGCTAATGGTTTACCTGATTCATTTTGGATATATGAAAGTAAAGAAAGCCACCAACTTATTGAAGAGTTTATGTTACTTGCAAATATGACAGTTGCTGAGCGGATTCGAGAGGATCATCCATCATTAGCATTTTTGAGATGTCATCCAAAACCCAGCGAATACATGTTGAAACAACTTGCTAAGTCTTTGAAGCCCATGGGTATTGACTTAGATATTGACTCTGCTGGAGATTTGCATCGCTCCCTGCTACAACATGTTGGCCCCGAGTGCACAGACCAAGGCAAAGTGATGGTTTTAAACATGTTGTGTGCTAAGCCAATGACTAGGGCTAAGTATTTCTGTGCTGACGGATGCCATGATGACGACTTCCATCATTATGCTTTAAATGTTCCACTGTATACACATTTTACTAGCCCTATAAGAAGATATGCAGATATTATGGTTCACAGGTAAAATCTTACAATATTAATAATAATTTATTCATTTTCACTTTAAGATAATATTTTTCCGTTATTTTTGCTTTGTTTAAATGAACCACTACAAGTGAATACATATCTATTACATATTTTCAGATTGTTGGCTGCAAGTTTAAAATATCGAGAGAACCCTAACTGGGATGTCGACAGAGTCCGTATGATTGCAGCCCAATGCAATAAACAAAAATACAATGCTAAAAAAGCAAGTGAATTGTCTACAGAAATGTACACACTCAAGTACATTGAAATTAAGTCTCCAGTAGTGACTGATGCAGCTATCGTAGAAGTGAGAGAAAAATACATTGATGTCATAATAATAGCCATGGGACTGAATAGACGAATCTATTTCAACAATGTAAGTTTTTCATTTTTATTAAGGTTCTGTACCTCAAAACTTACTCTTACTTACTTACTGACTCACTCATGCTTCTGTCTCTCCGTCTGTCACAGCCAATTTGCTCCAAATCTACTGGACCAATTAAGTTGGTACACATACGAATTTCTGAAACCCAAACGAATGTGTAATGTAAATAAATGAATTTTGAATATGGGGTTCACTTTTGGGGGAAGTTTAAAAAAAAGAGTTTGGCATTCTGTACCATTTGACATAACAAATGAACGGACTTGTTGATAGGATTACAAAAATATTTTTTAAATAAATAGTTTTAAAGTTTTAACGAAAATAGATGAAAATAGACCATTCCCACCCCCTTCATGAGCCTAAAATGTTGGATAAAATACAGAGAATAGTTCTATACTTATAGATTACCTACAGGAAAACCTATGAGAAGTCTATGGTCTTAAAATAACACAGTAAATCACTCAATATTGTGCATACAAACTTACATTTGCAGTTGGAATGTATGGGGAATATGTAAAATATTTTTTAAATAAATAGTTTTAAAGTTTTAACGAAAATAGATGAAAATAGACCATTCCCACCCCCTTCATGAGCCTAAAATGTTGGATAAAATACAGAGAATAGTTCTATACTTATAGATTACCTACAGGAAAACCTATGAGAAGTCTATGGTCTTAAAATAACACAGTAAATCACTCAATATTGTGCATACAAACTTACATTTGCAGTTGGAATGTATGGGGAATATGTTTTTCAACTACAATGTTAAGTTTGTTCTTGGAATAAATTCATCACAACTACGGAAGCCATCATTGTGCGTGGTCCGATACGCACTTGGCCGGTTTTTAGGTGTACATAATCACTACATCAAATCATTTATTCATCAAAAGTAGCTGTTATAGTATTTCATATTCCAAATGGTATATTAACACCATCATAAATATCATGGAATCTCATCTCTGTGGCAGCTATGCCAACTGTTGCAGATGGGGAAATTAATGTTATAAATCATCTAAGTATGGGTTGATATTTTATTTATTTTATTAAGTAAAATATTTGAGGAATTATTAAAACTAAATATTGACACTTGATTTGCAGGATTTTCCAGGAAAATTCCAATGTATTAAAAATGAAGAATGTTCTCGACTCTCGAAAATGGAATTGACATGGACTGCTGCAAATGGTTTGCCAGAAGTCAAGCAGGTTATTCAAGTATTTTCCATTTTGCAAGTTGAACTCTATAGAGGAGATGACATGGTAAAAGTCGAAACTAAACTTGTCAGACCGCAGCAGGCAACATCTTCTTAATATTATTGTAAGCATACATTAGTGCGCAAAAAAGGCGCTTGGACGTGAGTTGCGGATACCAACTCCTTAAACAAAACAAATGTAAACATTAGCCAAAATGTATAAAGTTTTTTGAATGTGATAGTGGTGATAGTATGTAATTTGATAAAATAATATATTTTTAGCTAAACAAAAAGAAGTACCTACTCTTTTCAATTGTGTTACTTCCATAGAAGCAGACTTTCTTGTAGCATCAATTTTTTTATTAAAAATAAGATTTGTTGTGTATTTTACCCTATTTTTTTGTATAATTTTATGTGTGGTTCTATTTACCTTTTACTATAGGTATTTTATAAGTGTGTGATAACTTCAATGTTTACATTAGACCATTTGCTTAGTTCAAGTACTTAAATAAAAAAATATTTCTTAGTTTTAGGGCAAAACGCTCAATCAACATTTGAACACCGCCAACCGCGGTATTAATGAAATTGTACATAATGTATTGTTTGTTTTTATTTTGCCTAATTAAATAATCTATACTTAGTAGGAATTGTCATTTTTTCTATTATTTAAAAGCTAAGTATTTTTGCTACCCAACTCAATAGTTTCCAAAGAAAATAATACATTTTTAAATGTAGGTACTTACACGCATTCGTATACAGACTGGGCTGCTACCGAGAAATTCCTGATAGAAAACCCAAATAACACTGCCCTATGTCCGTGACTACCGCCGCCCCACCAACGCCAATCGCTTCCATATTTGGCAAATAATTAGTGCTCAATTGGTGCTAATTAGTGCTCGAACAACAGAATTGGTGCCTTAGTAGTTTTCGAGATAATCGACTTTGAATGTGGTCCTGCGGTAGTCACGCTCCCTTCAGCAGGACCACCATGAGCGCCGAAAAAGGGGGCATGCTACAGATATTCGAAGTATACAAATAATTAGTGCTCTTAAATGTGATTCATTTCGTAACAAAAAAAGAACTGAAACATTTGTATTTACCGAGAAATCAACGATGATAACTTTCGCGCGCTCGTTCAGCAGGACCACGACTTTGAGTGTTGATTCCAAGTTTCATGAGCTAGTCGCTTTCCTCAAACCTACATAGAAAATTAGTGCTCTGCGAGATAAAATTGATACCCAAAATTCAAAATTACTACTCCAGTAGTTTACGAGATATACCATACCATTGGTGGGGTGGCGGTAGTCACGGTGTTAAATTTTCATTTGAAGATTTCCCTATTAAAAACTCTGTGATTTCTTCCCAAATTTATACAAAAATTAGTGCTCCTAAAGAAGTTATAGTGACCAAAAATTCAGATTCCCAAGTGTTGTATTTTAAGAGAAATTAGCTTTCATTACATTTCCATACTAAATGTCCGCATATAACCCGACCAAATTAAGTTGTCAATGGTATTGAGCTGTTTATGAGATGTACACTCGTGCACATAAATTGATGGATGTCGGAATAGTAATAACAACAGTTCAATATCTATAATTTTTATACAAACTGTGTACCTGGGTACATATTTATAAAAAAAAATAACCTATAGTTACCCATGGCCTGTGATACCTTTGTTAATGACATTGGTAGGTAGGTACTCGAATAATTATTTTTCTGTATTGTAAGTACCTACCTGTTGTATTGTTATATGAATATAAGAGCGATACTTATTTCTTTCCTACTAATTTAACGTTGCTGCATCAGTACCTAAGTATTAAAAACCTAATTTATTGCATTAAAAAAAATCTGTAATTTTGAAATAGTTTTAATAATGATTAATTTAATAGTATATAATTGAATTGAATATAATTTAATAATGATTAATTTAATGGTATATAATTTAATAATAAATAACTCACTAACAATAGATAATAATTTGATGTAAATGAAATGATGATGTTTGTTTGTTTTTTGTAGATGTGTTTTGTGTAATGTTTACTTAATCGAGTTAATGTTTTCGTATGCACGTGTTTCTGTGACAAATAAAATTATTTTTCTTTCTTTTTTTCTTTCTAAATATTTGCATGCCGAATGGCAACATAAGCTGATCTTTGTACAGTACTAACACCTATTGATGTATCATCTACCCATATTTGCGAAAATAAAGTTATTCTTATTCTTCTTATTCTTAAAACTAATTTTCATTCTATCCTTATTTGTTGTAACTATGCATGAATATCCAAGCTTTTTCTATTATGTTCTATCGAACCCATATTTCTAATTTTGTTTATGGTTCTACCTAGTTACCTACTAGTCGGCCTATCTTAATAGTCTAATCGAGTTGAATGATTTGTGTTATTATATTACTAATAATATTCTACTGATTTTACAAATTGTTATCGAACTGTGATCTATAATTAATGAAACTTATGCAATTTATAAATGTATTTTCCATTAAAAATACACCTACGAATTCATAAATCTTAACCTAGCTTTAACAAAGTAGGTATTGAATTGGTAACTAAAAATACACCCAAGGTCCATAGATATGTCAGTGGAAATTTGATAAACTCGACTTCAAGTACTGAAAAATACATAACTATTACTTATGCAATACTTTTATACTAACGTTATTAGCAAAATTTTAGTTTTTAATACTTAGGTACTGATTGCAGCAACGTTAAATTAGTAGGAAAGAAATAAATAAGAAATAACTATCGCTCTTATATTCATATAACAACACAACAGGTAGGTACTTACAATACAGAAAAATAATTATTCGAGTACCTACCTACCCATGTCATTAACAAAGGTATAACAGGCCATGGGTAACGATAGGTTATTTTTTTTTATAAATATGTACCCAGGTACACAGTTTGTATAAAAATTATAGATATTGAACTGTTGTTATTACTATTCCGACATCCATCAATTTATGTGCACGAGTGTACATCTCATAAACAGCTCAATACCATTGACAACTTAATTTGGTCGGGTTATATGCGGACATTTAGTATGGAAAAGTAATGAAAGCTAATTTCTCTTAAAATACAACACTTGGGAATCTGAATTTTTGGTCACTATAACTTCTTTAGGAGCACTAATTTTTGTATAAATTTGGGAAGAAATCACAGAGTTTTTAATAGGGAAATCTTCAAATGAAAATTTAACACCGTGACTACCGCCACCCCACCAATGGTATGGTATATCTCGTAAACTACTGGAGTAGTAATTTTGAATTTTGGGTATCAATTTTATCTCGCAGAGCACTAATTTTCTATGTAGGTTTGAGGAAAGCGACTAGCTCCTGAAACTTGGAATCAACACTCAAAGTCGTGGTCCTGCTGAACGAGCGCGCGAAAGTTATCATCGTTGATTTCTCGGTAAATACAAATGTTTCAGTTCTTTTTTTGTTACGAAATGAATCACATTTAAGAGCACTAATTATTTGTATACTTAGAATATCTGTAGCATGCCCCCTTTTTCGGCGCTCATGGTGGTCCTGCTGAAAGGAGCGTGACTACCGCAGGACCACATGCAAAGTCGATTATCTCGAAAACTACTAAGGCACCAATTCTGTTGTTCGAGCACTAATTAGCACCAATTGAGCACTAAGTATTTGCCAAATATGGAAGCGATTGACGTTGGTGGGGCGGCGGTAGTCACGGACATCACTGCCCTCTATTACATAATCGCAACTCTCCCGTGATTCGAACACAGAACCCCCCCGTTTTCAACAGTCGCGTCTAGACCAATACATACTTACACCATTCTGTATTTATTTGTAACTAGCTGACCCATCACGTTGTCCTGTCCAAATTTCAATAATTCATACAAATGTACCAATAGGAAATGCAGTTTCAGTTTTTCCGAATTTTCTAAGCAACATTTCAAATTTTTCTTTTTCGTACATTTATAAACCACAAAAAATTGCCAAATCGGGCCAGCTGTTCCGCCGTTCTGTGATGATGTCACAGAGTACATTGTATAGGGATGGTGTGTCTGAGTGATGCGCTTCAACGAAGCATTTCATTTTTAGGCTCAGCGCAGACAGAGAGGAATAATCCCCGCGCGGTCTCAGGCATTTTCTTTACGGATCGCGTATGATTCCCGCGTATCTTCAAGGACGCGCGAGCATTTTTTGTCAGGTTCAAGCTTAAATTATGCACTTTATTATAATAATTTTAAAGTTTATTTTCAAGTGCTTTAATAAAATCCTCTCCGCTGCGCTCCGTTCTGTCTGCGCTGAGCCTTAGGGTTTCGTACCTCAAAGGAAAAACGGAAACCTTAAAGGATCACTCGTATGTCTGTCCGTCTGTCACAGCCGATTTGTTTCGAATCTAATGGAAGATTAATTTTAAATTTCGTACACATGAATTTCTGTGACCCTGAGAATGAATAAATGGATTTTGAATATGGGATCACCTTTGGGGGGTAAATTAGAAAAAAAAATGAGCCGTCACGGGACGACTGGCAGATGGAAACATCGCACTATACACATTTACACACTACTACATATATTATACTTTGTTTTTGATCTACATATTATGACCTTTGCAATCTAAAGCTAGAGCATGGCACTATCATAGCTTAAGCTGATGACACTGCTTTACTTTTTTCGGCTGACTCAGAAAACGAAGTCTACAATCTTGCGCAACACGGATTTTATTGTAAATAAATGGCTTAAACAGAAAAGGCAAAATACATTAAGTTTTCGATGCGCAAGCATAGGTAAATCGAATATCCGCACAGCGTTGCATGCTCATTGTTGCCCAGAACCAGCAGATGACAGGTGTAAGTTAAAAGACTGATAAAATAAAATACCTAGGTATTATAATAGATGAAACCCTTTCCTTTAAACCACATATGGAAGCTCTAAATAATAGAATTCGTAAGCTGATATTCGTATTCAAAAAGTTACGATTTATTACAGATACAAAAATGCTGAGGCAAGTATATTTTGCTCTTTGTCAGTCAATTCTGACTTACTGTATTACCTCATGGGGTGGGGTGAGTAAAGGTCTGTTATTGCCCATTGAAAGAGCTCAAAGAGCTATTCTCAAGGTGGCTACTTGCCGCCCTTTCCTTTTCCCCACTAACCTCCTGTATAAATCTTGTGAAGTACTAACAGTTCGACAGTTAATTAATAAGAGCACTGTACTAAAACAACACGCAGCACTTCCATACAGCACTGATTTTACAAATAAAGACGGAAAGATATAGTTTGCCCTCAAAAAAGTACAAACATGCTTTCACAGCCAAGTTTTATATGTACCTCGGACCGCTACTCTATAACAGGATAAATGAAAAAGGAAACATCTACTCCATATACCACAGTAACTGCAAGAAAATCCTTAAGGAAGCTCTTCAAACTATGTCCTATGAAGATACAGAGAATTTATTACTTGTGCTAAAGTAAATATTGTTCATATTGTTATTTTTATTTTATTTTAGTTAGCTAGGTTAAGATACTATAATTTTTTTTTTATATACCTTGTTACCAAATATATTATTATAAGCTATGTGATTATTATGTCAACTAAAGTTACCTCCAATCGCCTGAAACACAGGACTTCCTAGTTCAGGCACAAATCATCGTGAACTTGACGTAGATCTAAGGAAAACTGTAAACGTTGTATCTTATATTTTTGAATAAATTTTATTATTATTATTTTATTATTATATACTGTTTAGGTGTATAGTGGCCGATCGCCACGCGGCATGCGTCGCCCCGCCAGTAATCGGTTTTACGTGCGCATAAAGATGTTTCATATCAATAATAAATAAAAGTTTTGCTGTACCGTGCAACATATCTAATGAAAGGGCTTGATGTGACGATCTCAAATATATATTTTTTATAATGTTAAAATAAATAGTTTTAATGTTATTTCAACTCGAACAGTTTTTACTATATAAAGGCTTGGGCAGACTGGCGCGATATCACGGGTGCGACACGCGTCGCGCTGCCTATCGCTCCCGCGATATTGCGCCAGACTGTACGAGCCTTAAGTAGATCAATATCATCAATAATCTACGCCCTATGGCACGGTTTCTTAACGGTATGGAGCGGTTAGATTGCTTTAAACCAGGGACCGTACAACCCCGGTTAAGGGTTAAGCCTTTCGATGGGGTAACTCATTCAATGGGTTACCTTTATCATGGTGTAACCCATTGAAAGGATTTTATACTAGAAACCCATTGAAAGGGTTACATGATAACCCATTCAATGGGTTATCATGTAACCCTTTCAATGGGTACATATACTTGAAACCAATAACTTACCTGCAAATTGCAAAATCGTAAGAAAATTTGATTTTCGCGGGCTACCTTAGCGCATTCCCATTTTCGCTGGTATCGTCTAGCTAGGGTTTTACAGTTGTTACCACGGAAATACTATCTGTATTGGTTTGAAGTTTCTGCTAAGTTGTCATCAGTCATTATCAAAATTAAAATGTCAAAGTCAAAGCAGATTAGCAGAGCAGACTGATGAAGAAGTGAAGAAGTGTTTCTTTGCTGAGATGGTGTTTATTTGTTAATACATACAACACAATGAAAACTGGAGAGCCCAAGGATTTATTTTTACTTTCAGAAAGCTTAAAAGAGATGCTGCAATCTAATACAGAACTTATACAGCCAGTAAAATCGGATCTTATCGATGTTGAAATTTTAGATGAAATCAAAGATATTGTTTTAGATGGGAATGCAGGTGTATATTTTGGCAAAACTTTGCGACACATAAAAATTGTGATAGAAGATGATGAACCGAGGAAACATGAAATATATTTACAGTATAAAGCTCCCAAAAAGTTACTAATTTCTACTGTGAAATTGCCTCGCTCTTCAATGCACAATCAGGAATACGGATGTATCAAAGATATTATAGAAACATTTAGACAAAATGTGAATGAGTTAGCTAGGTACTTTTACGAATTAGAAAATATGGATCAGTCCTGTACAATCATGGAGCCAGTTAATGGATCATTCAAGGATGAATATAGAAGAATATTTCTCGGTGAGTTCAGTGTAACTAATTATTATACGTACAATCCTCTTTTAAATTCGCTGAAACCTGTGGTAGTAAGGGGTCGGGTTGGTCCTCAATCTTTCAGAATTACTGAAGATCTTACAAATTTAAAAGTAAATAAGTATAATAATTTTTTGTTTTTTCCAGATGATAGGACTTGGTTGCATGTAGAGGTGACTTGAAGATCTTACAAATTTAAAAGTAAATAAGTATAATAATTTTTTGTTTTTTCCAGATGATAGGACTTGGTTGCATGTAGAGGTGACTCCTGAAGGCTTAGCCACAAATATCCACCTCGTTGGACAGTCAGAGCAATGGCACAACAAGCTACAAGCAGGACTTCTGAATTGGGATCATGATAAAAATATTGTTGATAATATTATGGCTATATTTGGTAATTTTAATCTACATTATAATTACTTCACTGTACTATTATGATTAAAAAAATTCAATTCACTAGTACATGGATAAAAATTGCTTTCAGATTTAAGTCAATTCCCACAACCTACTGCTAAACAATTGGAGCTACATAAAATGGACACTGACGATAACAGCACAGAATTGAACTCTGTTGAATGTGGAATATGTTTATGTGCTGACTTGCCTGATACAACTGGTCTACCGCTACCTCTTTGTCAAAATATGTCCTGTGGGGTCTATTACCATAGGTCTTGTCTGTATCAGGTACTTGTACAAATAGAGCAATTTTTTTATTTTAATAACTTATTTTTTCCAAATATGACTCCCACTTTATTATTATTATTACTTATTCAAGATTTCCTATAAAAAAATGTACAATCTATGGGACAACTCTCAAACCAGTGTATTAACTAGTATTTAGCCTGCAATATGGTACATAATATATCTTTATGCAATAAATAATATTATGAATTCGATTTGGATCTTCTACTCTAATTTTATAGAGAAGCTAGGCTCATACATAATGATATCAGCTTAGTTTCATAGCACAAACAACATAACAAGGCCCAAAACCAGCAATAAAAACAACTGCTGCTTGCTCGTAGTCCTTGTAAATATTGTAACACTATAATTATGTTAAATTAACTGATCATGTTCGAAACACAATGCTGCACTCCAAAACAAAGAAAGCTGACGTGGCTCAAAAGGCTGCCCAACTTAAATGGGACTGGGCAGGACATGACGGCCCACAGTTAGTCTGGCGACCAACTGTGGGCCCAAATGGCACAGAATTGGTGCCCTGACAGTGCGACGGGATCGCGGCAGGCCGCGTAGGAGATGGCGGGACTAACTGAGTAGCTTCCGTCGAAACAAGAAGGAGCGCGCGGGCTCGCGAAAGATGGAAGGAGTGGAGGGAGGCCTTTGCCCAGCAGTGGGAAGGCGTAGACTAGAAAATAAAATATGTACCTACCTACAATATTAGTTACTTAAAACATTGTTATTTTTACAGTGGCTAGTGGCATGTGCTGGTAACCGGCCTCCTGCATTTGGCGTTGCGAATGGCGGGTGTCCCACGTGTCTCCAGCCTATTACATGTAATGAAAAGGATAGCTAAAACTGTAATAATAATGTAGGTACCTAGCTACGTCATTAGCTATGTCGGATCTGTGATATAGGATTTAAATAAATTGTGTGGATTAAATTTAGTTGTGTAATCCTACCAATTTTATCCTTTGTTATCGTTAGAATTCAAATACATTTATTGGTGTGATTTTTGGTACATTTTACATGAATAATTATTTCCTCAAAAATCTACCATAGAGGTGTACACTCTTTCACACAATTAGTTATTATTATAAAAACGAAGAATCAACATATTAAAATAAAATAATTACAACGAAACACAACATATCTTAAGACAGAATAAATAAGCAAAACATAAACAATTGGAACAATGAAGGAAAATGATGATAATTAATACCTACATTGTTAAAAATTAAATAAATATCAATGTCAAATAACTTACAATTTATTTATCATTATTAAGGAATTCGTCAATAGTAGGTATAATAACATTTTTCCATTAATAGATGTCTTAATTTGTTTTTAAGTTGAATATATATTTTAAATATAGTAGCATGACAATGATATAAAGACAAGCTAAGAGGAATTTAAAATTTCTATAGAACTTATTTTTCTCATAACTTGTTTAAATCAGGGTCCATTCAAAATATATATTTGGGAACCTACATATTCTGTATTCCAATCGGAATAAAGACACACAACCATATGATTCAAAATTTTTGTATTTTTATAAAAACTCGGAACATACAAAAAGATTATTACATCTTAAAAAACATCCCCCTGCTCCAATTCATTGTCCACTTGCACAAAGACGTGGTACGGAGTCGAAACCTATACTAAAAGACTCTAGTACTCAAACAAATGATGTGATCTCCGTCGAGGAGGTCGTACCTGGTACCTCTAACGGCAACCACTTAAGCATGTCCCAAAGAGATGACCATGACCTCTGCGTTGCAGGTACAAGGACGTTTTTTCGAGACTAATTTTTTAAGAGTAATTCACCAAAACATTGCCGGCTTACTAAGCAAAATTCGTTTGATAGAAATACATTTATCAGAGCTTTCGGATCTTAAAATAAGCCCGGATATTATTTGTTTGTCAGAAACGTTCATAGAACGAGGTAATGAAAGTCTCATAAAGATATCTGGTTATAGTTTGGCAAGCTGTTACTGCAGGACAAAGAAACAAAAGCGTGGTGGAGTCTCCATCCTCGTAAAAAGAGGTACTATATTTAAAGAGATATCATTCTTAAATCAGCATTGTATTGACCAATGAGTGTTGTGGCATTGAGATCATGAACCAAAATCTATTCATCTTGTGCATATATAGAACTCCAATTTCTAATATTACCAAGTTTTTCGAAATACTTGAAACAGTCCTTCAATTCATAATACGTAAATTTAAGAAAAAAATTGTTATAGCAGGTGACTTGAATATCAATACGCTACAATTAAATAATAAATCTAAGGCGTTAATCGAAATTGTTCAAAATTATAATCTAGTGCTCCATATTCGGGAACCAACACGACAAAATTCATGTATAGATCACCTAATCAGCAACATCAATGTCGCTAAAGGTGAACTCTTACACCTGGGTCTTTCTGATCATAATACTGCACAGTTGTTAAGTATACCTACCCGTGAGAAACAAAGAAACAGCTTTGACAGCGTATTCATCGTTTAAGAGAGACTATAATAAGCATCACATTAATAAATTTAAAGAATGTATGTCCGAACTATCGTTTTCAGAAGTATTTAATGAATCCAATATTAACGTAGCTTACGAAAAGTTTTTCGAGCTAATATATCTATTTTATAAATTATGTTTCCCGATCAGAAGAATAAAGATATCAACCAGAGATCGACCACTAAAATGGATATCTAAAGGTATTAGAGCAAGCTGTAAAACCAAAAGATCATTACGAAATAAATACTACGCTAACAAAACTGTGGAAAATAAAACAAAGTTTAAAAACTACTCTAAACTCCTACGCCGTTGTATACATGGATCTATTAAAAGAATTAATCATCAATTTATCAGAAATTCGAAAAATAAATGCAAAGCAGCATGGCAACTGATAAAAAAGAGTCCATCGGTACTAAAAGCAAACAAATTATAAAAACCGTAAGGAACAAAGGTACTGTGGTTAATAGCCCCAACAAAATTGCTGAAACATTCAACGACTATTGGATTAATCTAACAAACGATACCCATAAAAGTACTCGTGTTAGCTTTGGACAATCTGTTAGTGATAGTATTTTCCTAAAAACATATGGACATGAAGAGATACACAGATTTATATTATCTTTGAACAACACAAACTCAGTAGGTTATGAAGAGTTGGCAACGAAAATTCTAAAAAGTTGTTCAGTCGAATTAACACCAGTCATAACATTTCTGATAAATCTATCATTTGAATCTGGATGTTTTCCTAGCCTACATAAACAATCGGTTATAAAACCGCTTCACAAAAAAGGTAACAAGGAAGATCTAGATAACTACAGACCAATTACTCTCATACCCATAATATCAAAAATCTTTGAAACTGCGATGCATAAACGACTTACTCAATTCATCGATAAGCACACAATCCTAAGGGAAGAGCAATACGGTTTTCAAAAGCGAAAGTCCACAACTTTAGCCTGCTTTAACCTAGTGCACACAATTATAACTAATTTAGATAAGCGAACTCAAACAACGGGCATATTTTTTGACATGTCGAAGGCTTTCGACTTTGTATCACACAAATTACTAGTAGACAAACTAGAAAAGTATGGGATACGGGGCCTAGCACTTCAATGGATAGAAAGTTATTTAAATAACAGAATGCAGTGTGTAGAAATATAAAAAATTGATAATAAACTAGAACTAAAATCATACAGATCAAATTATAAACATAACAGGTCTGGTGTGCCCCAAGGGGGTGTGCTTAGTTCCCTACTGTTTTTACTCTATGTTAATGACCTTCCTGAAGTTACTAATCACCCCTGTTTTCTGTTTGCTGATGACATATCGTTAATAATGACATCAAATAATACTGACATTAATAATTATACAACTGACATTAATAATACAATTGAATCAATAATAACATGGCTTGACGAAAATAATCTGCGTGTAAACTTAACAAAAACTAATTTTATCCAATTCAGTACATATGGACGAGAAAATAAGACATTAGACATCAATTATAGAGGACTTAAATTAAAAGAAGTAAACGAAACGACATTTCTCGGTATCACGATTGATAAACACTGCAACTGGAAGGCCCACGTCAATAAAGTATGCAATAAAATAAATAAGTTCGTGTACGTTCTATACGAACTCGCAAAAACATCAGCATTAAAAACCGTATTATCTGCATACTATGGGTACGTTGATTCTGTGTTGAGGTATGGTCTTATTACCTGAGGTTACTCAACAGAAAGTCAGAGAGTGTTCATCGCACAGAAAAAATGCATCCGCGCCATAGCGGGAATACGACCATGGGAATCTTGCAAACCATTTTTCAAAAAGTTCAAGTTATTAACCTTTCCAAGTCTGTATATCTTGGAATGCGCTAAATTTGTTAAGATGCACCCGGAGTTATTTAAAAAAGCTCAAGATATGTATCCAAAAAGTAATAGACTCTGACATTAAAAGTATTTAAGTTTTGTTTTTTTTTTTACCTAATAATGTAAAAATATTTCTACTTAATTGATATTGATTATATATGCCGTTCTGGTTTCTGAGAGTTGGATGCTTCTTCTACTTCGTCAGGATGCGTCAGACCTCAATTGGGAACACCTGGCAGCGGCGACAGCTGTAGACGATAAGCTGCGTATTTTCAATCGGACGGTCCTTGCTCTCTACGACAAACACGCTCCTGTTAAGAAGGTTAAACTCCGGCGTCCTCCTGCTCCTTGGATGACAACAGGGGTTCGGATGGCGATGAGGCGCAGGGATCGAGCCTTTCGTAAATTTAAAAAGGATCGCAGTGAAGAAAATCGCAACTTTTTCAAAGCTGCTAGAAATCGGTGTAATCAGATGATACGCAACGCTAAACGCCGCCATATTCTAGAGAACATATCTTCTTCTTCACCTGCTGATATCTGGAAGTTCCTTGGTACTCTTGGTATCGGTAGACCACGTCATGTGGATTTTCCTAATACGATTGGCCTTGATGATATCAACCGTCACTTCCCAACCACTTGTCATTTGGATTCCCAAATGTTGTCCCAGACGGTCGATTTCATTACTGGCCTAGCTAGTCCCATCATAGAACCATTTCACTTCTCTCTAGTCACCTTGGACGAAATTAAAAAGATTATCCTCTCCATAAAATCCAAGGCTGTGGGCTATGACGGCATCAGTCGTAGTATGGTCATTTGGGTGCTTGATATCCTTCTCCCTCCGATTACCCACATCATCAACTTTTCTCTTGATTCTGGACTTTTCCCATCTCTGTGGCGTATGGCTTTTGTCCGCCCACTTCCTAAGATTTCAAATCCCTCTCTACCCAGCCACTTTCGACCTATTTCCATTCTCCCATTCCTGTCCAAAGTGCTTGAGGCCTGCGTACACAAGCAGTTTACAGGGTTTGTCCACGAGAACAACCTTGTTAGCTCTTTCCAGTCTGGATTCAGGCCTGGGCATAGTACAGCCTCCGCTCTCCTTAAAGTGACTGCCGACATTAGAGAAGCAATGGAGGATACCAAGGTTACCGTTTTGGTATTAATTGATTTCTCCAATGCCTTTAATGCCGTCAGTCATGATATTCTCCTTTCTATCCTCTCTCATCTTATAGTTTCGCCCGAGGCCCTGGAATGGTTCTCTTCTTATCTTCGGGGACGTCGGCAATCGGTTCGCGTTGATGAGAGCTCATCGAGTTGGCGCGACCTGGATGCTGGCGTTCCACAAGGCGGTATTCTTTCTCCATTGTTATTCTCCATCTTCATTAATTTTATAACTCTCTGTCTTCGATGTTCGTATCATCTTTATGCTGATGATCTTCAGTTGTATGCGGCTGAGCGGGTGGAGAGTTTATCGGACGCTATAGCAGATGTAAACCGAGACTTAGACTCTATCAAAAAGTGGTCTGATAGTTTTGGGGTGTCAGTAAACCCCTCAAAGTGTCAGGCCATTGTAATTGGAAGCTCGCGCATGATGGGTAGGGTGGCACTTAGCTCTCTTCCTCCTCTTATTTTTAATGGTACCGTCACACCCATTACTCCTACAGTGAAAGATCTCGGTTTGCATCTTGACACAACGCTGGGCTGGCAACGCCAGGTTTCTAGTGTTAGTCAAAGGGTCAATGGTACTCTGCGATCCCTGTATCGTCTGAGAAGGTTTTTCCCCGCTAAGACGAAGACTATGCTTGTGCAGACTTTGATTTTCCCTATCATCGACTATGGTGACGTGTGCTACTTTGACTTGAATGCGGTTTTGCTGGATAAGCTCGACAGACTACTCAACAATGGTATCCGGTTCATATTTAATCTAAGAAAATATGACCATGTGTCGAGTTACAGGACTGAGCTCAAATGGATGTCCATTCCCCAGAGAAGAAGTTTGCGCGCTTTGACCTCACTTTTCTCCCTTCTCAACTCTCCCAGCCCTCCTTCTTATCTTATGTCTCACTTCCAGTATCTATGTTCTTCACACGCTAAGAACCTGCGTTCTTCCAACAATCTTCTTCTACTCTGTCCTTCTCATACTTCTGACTTTGTTCATTCTTCCTATCATATTCAGTCCATTCTTCTCTGGAATGCGCTTCCTCTTGATATCAGGACGGCCACCAGTCGGTATGCATTTAAGCGGAAATTGCAGAGTTATTTACAAAACAAATAGCGTAGAGTCATCTCAATTACCTCCTTTCCTTGAATTTGTATGTATTATATTTATATATATATATATATAATATAGGGATATGTTATAGTAAATATGTACGTATGTATATGTATTATAAGTTTATAATCTATTTATGTACTTGACTTATTAATAGTAATATAAATAGGTTAGAATTTAATATTTTTTAATATTATTATTTTCTCTCCATCAGAGCACCCGCCATCTTATCTCTTCACCACCCTTGGTTGACTGGTAGAGAATGCCTAAGGCATTAAGTCCGCCTTTGTACCTTATTGTGTGCGAGAAGTTTAAATAAATAAATTATAACTATAAAAAAATGATTATGCGTGAGTTTAAGTTTGTGTGTAGGTGACAATAATTATGACTACTTATTTATAAACCCAAATGTTTGCATGTCACATTGTTATGACTAAGTGTTATGGATCTGTATAAATTTATATTAAGACCGAAATTGTACCAACATTTATGGCAAATAAATAGATTTGATTTGATTTGATTTGATTATGAATATGTTTGAATTACAAAAAAAAAAAATGGAACTTATTTTGTTTGTATGAACTGCGCATCCATCCTCGTATGTAAGTATCTACCTATTAAATATTTTTGGAGCTGTGCAAAGTAGGCTTTTGTAACATCAAGGCGGTATTTGATGGTCGAACGCATCATTCATGTCTTTATAAGTACTTAGGTACTTGTCTAATCTTAAAACGATGTTCAGATGCTTTTCTGAATAGATGCATGTTCTTTTTAACAAATAAAGCAGTCTCAAATAGGTACAAGCAAGTCATTATTTTTAACAATACAAAATAGGGTTTGCAGCTATCAGTTATTTTTATACCGGTAAGTAATATTATTTTGCGATTTGAACACCATGTCCCTATTGCTAGAGTTACCCCAAAACATGACTCCGTAGCGTAGTAGGTACCTATAGAATTGACATATCCTTAATATGCAGTGACTACCGCTGCTTGATTGACTACTTTCTTTAGTTTATACAAAGCAAAAGCAAACTTACTATTTTTTTTAAATTAATATATATAGATTGAGTCGCGATAGCACTATATATACCTACTATAGCACTGGCGCGATGCGCTCGAGCCGTTTTTCACGTATTTATTTAGGTAATATTAAAAAAAAAGTGCCATATTATAAATCTAACCAATAATATCCCTGTCAAACCCGATTAGTAAATGAAATGTAAAATTTTCATAAAAATTTCATTCCCCAAGTCTCATACAACCTAAAATACTTTCAAAATCGACTTTACTTCTGTTTTTTTTTTCAAGCAAAATGTTAAATAACGTGTTTTTAACCAAAAAAGTCACTAGATCAAACATGTATCTGTAGGTACTATATATTTTTTTACGAGTTTAAATATGGTGATTTCTCTGAATACAACTCGATCTAGAAACGTAAATTTCGGAAAAGGGGCCCATTGTCGATTGTTAAGCCTAAAAATTTTGTATTTGCAACTTCTTAAATTTTTTCATTATATTTACACTTTTTTACATTATAACTTACATTTAAAAATATTATTAAATTGTTATGTTCTAGCCAGTTATCGGCTTGTTGTAATGCATTGATTATGTCAGCGTCAGTCTATTATTTTTGTCAAGTTTAACAATGATAGTACCTACTGTCGTCGGCAAACAAAGTCATGGGATAGGGTATATTCCATGACTTTGTTTGCCGACGTCAGTACCTACTATCATTTACCTACCCACGTTACCCACACCCACTCTTGAATACCTACCTATTGAAA
Source organism: Tiliacea aurago (assembly GCA_948098905.1). Classification (NCBI taxonomy): domain Eukaryota; kingdom Metazoa; phylum Arthropoda; class Insecta; order Lepidoptera; family Noctuidae; genus Tiliacea; species Tiliacea aurago. Next base: position 13,144,015 of record OX402590.1, read on the forward strand.
GGATACCCTACCTACTCACGCCCGCCGGAACCAGGCGTGCAATGCGTGCGGCGCACGCGGGCTCCTCAAGACCTCAATAAAGGCGGCGCCAAAGACTACTATAGTATACTGGCGGCGCAAAAGTTAGCCATTTGCCATGGTGCACTTTTTTGTTATCGACTTTATAAATATATTAGGTATGAATCATATTCCCATCAAAATGCAATTTTTAGGGTTCCGTAGTGAAATGGGAGAAACTGAACCCTTGTAATTTCGTCATGTCCAGACGGACATGACGAAATTACAAGGGTTCACTTAATAAGTTACACAGCCATTTTACTCGGAAACTATTTGCACTACTTAAATCGATGAAAATTGGATTAATAGTGCAGTTGAATTACGAAAAAGCAATTAGGGGTGGCTCTCCCCATACTATCGAATGCAATCTCGAGATCTTGCCTGCTAAGTAAGTATGACGTCGAGATTGGTCCTTGGAGATCTCCCCCGGAAATCAGAAAATTCAGAAGAGATCTAGATTTCGAGATCGAATTTTCGCCTACTTTTTAAATCGCAATTAACTACCTACTTAAACTCAATTTAAATGAAAACTGCGCCGAATTAGGGTAGGTAATCGTGTTGTAAATTTGCAAATAAAAAAAACGTAAAGGTGAATCTCGAAACAAAAATCAACGTGATAGGGGCGTGAACGTGGATGCGCTAAGGTAGCCCGCGAAATTAAAATTTTCTTATTTTTTCGTAATTTGCAGGGCAGTAACAGGTTGTATGTTGATCTACTTAAATATGATTCGCGGCCCTATCAAATATGGCTTTACAGAATTATAATTATTAGAATCAGCATTCAAACTTTCATAAAATCCTACTGAAGGATTATTTCTGAAATTTGAATTTCGCGGGTTCTCTTCGCTAAGGTGCCCGTGAAATTCAAATGTTCTTACGTTATTTTTGCAATATGCAGGTCAGTGACAGGTTGTATGTTGATCTAAATATGATTCGCGGACGTAACAAATAGGGGTTTACAGAATTATTCTCATTAGAGCAATACCTACAACTCGCTAAGTTCGTAGAATCCTATTGAATGACTATTTGAATCAGTCATTCAATAGGATTCTACAAAGAGAGTTAGTAATAAGTGAGTGAGTTAATAAAGTGCTTCCAGAGCACTATAATATAATACTGATTACTGATGGTGTGGTAAATCCGTAAATCGTCTCCGTCAGGATGATGTCCGTGACTACCGCCGGACCCCCAACGCCAATGGGTTCCATATTTGGCAAATAATTAGTGCTCAATTGGTGCTCGAACTCGAACAACAAAATTGGTACCTTAGTAGTCGAGATAATCGACTTTGAAGGTGGTCCGGCGGTAGTCACGCTCCCTTCAGCAGGACCACCATGAGCGCCAAAAAACGGGCATGCTACAGCTATTCTAAGTATGCATATAAATAAAACATTTGTATATACCGAGAAATCAACGATGATAACTTTCGCGCTCGTTCAGCAGGACCACGACTTTGAAGGTTGATTCCTAGTTTCAGGAGCTAGTCGCTTTCCTCAAACCTACATAGAAAATTAGTGCTCTGCGAGATAAAACTGATACCCAAAATTCAAAATGACTACTCCAGTAGTTTACGAGATATACCATACCATTGGTGGGGTGGCGGTAGTCACGGTGTTAAATTTTCATTTGAAGATTTCCCTATTAAAAACTCTGTGATTTCTTCCCAAATTTATACAAAAATTAGTGCTCCTAAAGAAGTTATAGTGACCAAAAATTCAGATTCCCAAGTGTTGTATTTTAAGAGAAATTAGCTTTCATTACATTTCCATACTAAATGTCCGCATATAACCCGACCAAATTAAGTTGTCAATGGTATTGAGCTGTTTATGAGATGTACACTCGTGCACATAAATTGATGGATGTCGGAATAGTAATAACAACAGTTCAATATCTATAATTTTTATACAAACTGTGTACCTGGGTACATATTTATAAAAAAAAATAACCTATAGTTACCCATGGCGGTACTCACGGTCATAAATTTTCATTTGAAGATTTCCCTATTAAAAACTGATTTCTTCCCAAATTTATACAAAAAATAGTGCTCCTAAAGAAGATATTCCGCCTTATTACAAAACAAGATTTATATTTGACATGGCTTAAACCATGGAGCCAGTTTTTGTAATAAGAACGTAACAGTGATTGAAATACCGTTCTTTTTACAAAACTGAAAACTTAGTTCGGTACTAAGTTGTCAGTTTTGTGATTAGGAACTTTACCATAGTCAGAATAAAGTTCGAAATTCAATAATGGCTCCATGTTTTAAACCTGGGTCTGAAGATAAACCTTGTTTTGTAATAAGGGGGAAAGTGACCAAAAATTCAGATTCTTAAATGTTGTATTTTAAGAGAAATTAGCTTTTTACCAAATTGCAAAGTTTGCCCGAGATAAACGTATTCTCGAACAACCTCGAGAGCACCTCCATTAACAGCAATTGGTCCCGGGGTGACGTGTTCGTTGAACATAACCTTGGTTTTGTCCAAGTTCATCCGGAGACCAATGCGTACAGAAGAATCAACTAGGCCGTCCAGCATCTGCTGCAAGTCATGCAGCCATTATGACGATGTCACCTGCAAATCCGTTGATGTTGATGCCCCGTCCTTCCCAGTTTATCGTCTTAAACACATCCTCCAATGCGTTCGAGAACAATTTCGGGGAAATTATGTCCCCTTATCTCACCCCTCGACGCAGGAAGATATGTTCAGTTCGCCGATCCTGAGTTTGGACGGTCATAGTCGCGTTGTCATAAAGACTAAAATTATTTAGAAGTAGACCAATAGTACTAAAAAAAAAAATTGTAGTCCCCAGGTCCCCACCAACAAAATGAGGGGGACGATCGGGAAAACAATTACGAATTCCCGTTCGTCCCCTTAGGTGGACGAAGTCGGGGGGACGAACGGGAATACACGCCTCGGACGGGCTGGATAATCAGAATTCATTCCTAAATTATTTTGAAAAGCTTGAGTAGGCGCAAGCAAGGCAGGTCCTCAATTACAGAGCTGCACAACTAATATGAGCGAAATTCAAAATATTGTAAAATGGCCTTGAATTTTTTTACGGTCCTTGTAGAACGGGTGTCAAGTTTTTCTCCCTGTCTGCCGTGGGCGTTGCCAAGGTTTCCCCATAGTTCCAACCCGGGACACCCTCCATCTGAATAAAAGGTTCATAACATAGAACCCTTTATGATCAGAGTGTCTAATTTCCAATTCGTCTACGAAGCAAAATGTTTAAAATTAATATCTACACAGCAAATTGCCTCAGCCGTAAATCGCCTAGATATCAAAATGTTTAACAATCAAAATGCCTAAAATGCAATATTTTCTAAGTAGTAAATCGCATGGAGATCACAATGCCTACCAAGCAATACAGACTCTCGGCTGCAATACAAACTGACTACCTACGCACGACGTAGGTAGTCAGTTTTCACCTATCCTAACCATTTTTTTTTAAATAATAAACCTGTGTATTCAGAATAAGGTTTAGTTCAAATACTTTATAGACATATTGAAAGGTAGGCATTTTGGTTCATAGTCAGAATAAGGTTTAGTTCAAAATACTGTACAGACATATTGCAAGGTAGGCATTGTGCTTCCTATTAAATTTAAGGTTTAGGCAATACTTGACATAGACGTTTTGATTTCTAGTCAGCATGATCCAATAGTTTTGTTTCTGCCATGGACACAGTGGATAAAATTAGTAAAACAATTTATGCCTTTACTTTTTAATTAAAAATTACGTAGACATAATATTTTGTGGTTACATAGAATAATTCAGTATAAACAATGTTGAGAAATAATGCTTGCACCAGCTGTTCAAGTTTCTGTGATTGCTGATAAAACATTTTCCTTAAAACAATAATTATCAGTAGTTTGCAATGGCAAAACTGTTAAACTTTGCGGGCCTACTCCTGCAGTCTTATTAAACAAAAAACAAAAGCAGATACTCAGTACACAAAAAGAGTTCTTTTTTAAAATAAGATCTGATTTCACGTGACAATGTAAATAGAGTCCACTTAGATCCATAACAAAATAATTCATGACAATTGTTCATCTTTCATTACAATGCTTGTTTTAAATTGGTTGATTATGGTACTTAAATTGTCACGACAAAACATTTAGTAGACTATTTAATGAGTAAATTCATCACAACGGCACAGTGTCAAAAGTACGAGGAGTGAGGCTGGTGCTAGATCCAGGTGCTTCACCACTTTGAGGGCCAGTGTCTCGGCCAACATTCTGAAAACAAACATATATTTTAGAATACACCATGGTTAATTATTGTGACCATAGCTTGCTTATGGTTTCTCACCTTGACATGAATTTGATTTTTGAGCATTGCAGCACGTAGAATAAGCATAGAAGTTCTTCGCTGGTATTCCTTTCCCATGGCCAGACTCCGTTCAAAAGTAGTACTCCTCTGATCCACATCTTTAGCATACAGTATTTTGTTGTGAGAATCAATACGAGCCTGGATTTGGCCATCTAGTATTAACAGCATCAATTCATCTTCCAGAGCATTTACAGTACGATTAAATGCAGCAGCCATCAGACGCATGTCAGCTGACAGATAAGGACTGAAGTACTGGATCAATGCTCTGTTCCTTATTTGCATGTAAAGTGAGTTTAGATGTGGAGCTAAATACATGTCTAACAGTAGATTATCTCTTATTTCATCCAATAGCCTTAAGCAGGAAGCATACTTAGATTCATAGAATTTAAAAATTATGTCACGTAACTGCGGTTCTAATTCTAAAAATAATTTAAAAGAACTGCTAACTATGACTTGCTTTTGTAATTCAGAACGATCAAATGTTGCAAGTGCACACAATCCACCATATATGGCAACATTATTGCTGCTAAGAAGCTCTGGGTAGTCACAGTGATCAATGCTGGCTGCTAGGAAGTGTTTTGCAGCAGACTTGTACTTCTTTGTGGCTAACTCAGCTAGACCAGCGGCACATTTTAATCGTGTCAATATCGACTGGTTGGAGTCTTTGCCAGGGACTTCATTGAAATCTGGGGTGCCCTCTGCTTTAGACACATAGTTAAGAACATGAGCCCAGTTTTGCAAATACACTGACACTTTCACAACATTCAGGCACATCATTATAATGTGTTTGCCACTTGTACAGTAATCTCTGGCTCTTGAATAACACTTCAATGCACTTGTTAGGTCACCACAATCAAGATAATGATCGCCGAGGTCATCATGACCTCTTCGAATACTCTCCTTTATTGAATTTGTTTTGTAATTTTTAAGATCTGTATCTAACTTCTCCAACTTTATAGCAGCCTTCTTGGTTTTTGATTCAATCCATATAGTGTCCAGGACTGGGATATCTTGTGAACCCATTTGCACTGCAACATCTGGCAAGCCTGCCGAAGCCACTGCTTCAGCAAGCTTTTTGTGAAGTGTCTGATAAAGACTTACATTATATGTTGTCATGACGTAAGATATAGCCATTTTAAGAGCTTCCAATCGAAGGGAAGGGCAATGGTCGGCTACAAACATCAGTCTGTACAGTTTTGCAAAACCAGTATAAGAAGCGGAGTAAGTTTCCAGATCTAAAGTAGGATTTTCTACCACATAACATTCTGTTTCATTGTTTTCATTATCTTCAGGTGGAACGTCCACCTGCATAGGTTCAGCTGTGTTCTGAAAATAAAGACAATGTCGTAATATTTGTTAGCCATTTATGTCGAGCGATAACAACACAGAATCTGTTTTCGGTTTGTAAAGGTCCATAATTGAGAGAATACTTACCATTTCGAACATTTTCTATTGTGTACTTGACTTGTAAAAGAAAATACGCGAATTCCACTGTCAACGCAGAAAACCAACCTAAAACAAATTGTTTCTTTACCTATTTGATGTTTGAAATCATTTGGATACGTTATAGGATGATATCCGAATTGAACACTCACTCAGTTTATGTACACAAGGTGATGATTGTAACAGTAATAATTATTATCAAAATACCTTTATCATTACGTTTCTTCTTGGCAGCGGCATTTTTCTTTTGACGAGGTATATTTTAGTATTGCCATTATTTACTTCCATAAATATAAATAAATGTAGCTTACCTTGAATCCAAGTCTATATTGTTTATGTTTTCAATTAACGACTAAAATCGACTAAAGTTACAAAGTAAAATTAAATAGTCTAAGGTAAAAAAAAAACTTTGAGGTAAAAAAGGATGTTAGAAACGGTGCGAACCGAAGCTCTGCACTCTGTATCCAAAAACATAGCTAGCACATAATCATAATCAGCCTGTTCCCACTTCTGGGCCACAGGCGTCCTCTCAGTGGACTGTAATGTTTACCACGCGGGCCGAGTGCGGGTTCGTGGAGTCACATGTCAACGATGTTTTGGTCTTGGGCAGTGGTCCTAGCCTTAGAGCATTTACTTTTACAATACCTACTCTGTCGGTTCAGAAACAAATGGATGGACACAGAGGTGAGTTACGAATAAGTTTAATTCCTTACTTATCCTTCATAGGCTTTTACATAAGTTTGTCTGTCCATGGTTCCGTTACTGTCGGTGTCGCATGTCACAGATTTTATTTATATTGTTTTTGTAGGCCTCTCCCGCAACGTTAGCAGCGTCCGCATAACTTGTGTGTGCATCCATTTAGGTACTAAGTACTACTAATGCTACGGCTACATTGTCGCGATAACCCTTCACACGCTCTCTCTTGCACACCGCTCGACGCCGACGTCTCGCTGTACAATAGAGAGCGCACGAAGTGTAGTTCGCGTTATCGCAACAATGTAGCCGTATAATTACAGCAAGTAACCAACCTACTTACCTACCCTTTGTTGTATGTGTTTCTATTGTTAGTAGATAAAAATATTTGGCTCCCGGCTCCAAGGGCAGGTAACAAGCTTTGGTTTTAATTCGCCAGTTGATTCAGTTCCAGAGACTTAGATTTAGGGCTTCTTTTGGTAGTGAAAAATTGTTTGGTAGGTTTTAGAATATTTTTGCTTCCCCGGTAGATTTAGTAGGTTTTGGATCAATTATATCATATATGGCAACCTATTTGGTAGGATTTTCGGGGTTTTCCCGTCCATAGCTAGTCTTGTTTTGTTTATCTTGTTTGCCCGTTTGCCTAAGTGGCTATTTATAAACAGATTATATTTGGGAGGAAATTAGTAAATTTTCAAAGTACAAAAATATATCTAAATGTGCCAAAGACATACTCATTCTTCCAGTTTCTAACGTTAAGTGCGAGAGAATATTTTCAGAAATGAATAGGATAGACCGACATAGGTTCATAAATAAAAATGCTGTGATTCTGCATGCCAGACAAGGCGACACACCATGCACAGATTTTGTACCTACGATCCCCAAATGTTAAAATGCATGACAGATATAAATTGTAAGTACAAAGATTTTAAGATTACATAAGTAATTAGAAAGGTAAGGAAAATAATGAAATATAGTTTTATTTCATCTCTATTTTATCATGATATAAGGTAGGTTTGTGGTAGTTTTTTACCAAGGCTCTGGTAGATTTTGGTAGTTTTTTAAAACTGGAGAAGTAGATTGATCAATTTAAATGTGGTCATGCTGTTCAGTTCTGCCGCTCACTAAGAATAGAATACGAGTCTGGCCACTAGCGGTCGCCTCAAAAAGCAGTTGGAAGTTTTTTATATTGTATTTTGTGGGAATTCTAGTCGTTGTGATTAAGTAGGGAAGTAGCCGAGTAGTAGCTGTATGTAGTCCCCAACCGTATTAGGCCCTAGCCACTGTATTCTGACGGGAGTTGAAATATGTCCTAAACACAAATTGTATGGTTTGTTATGCATGATGTTTTGGAAATGTTGGTCACTCACACCCATGGTCAGTGGTCTCCCACACGGTCACCCATCATTTGGCAGCATGGTATTGAAGTATTCCTGTACCTAAATTATGGCGTTTACATCTAGTACCATCATCATCTGCCTAGTTTTTTCCCAACTATGTTGGGGTCGGCTACCAGTCTAATCGTTCACCTCCAGTAGGTACAGTCGCCAGCACATCAAGCTACGTACTACAATCTGTCAAATTTCTATCCCTATAGCCTATTTTCATTTTTATCCCTACAACATATGGTTCAAGGTTGATTGGGGAAATTTGACAGTTTCGGGTAGCTTGACCTGCTGAGTGCTGGCGTCTGTACCTATGATTTCTGTAAAAACTGTAGTTACAGAAAAACTGTGTGAAAACTCTCTATCTCTGCTACCTCAAAGTAAGATTGTTAGGTAGATAGGTAAATAAGTATTACCTACCCACGCTTAGCCACACTAGCTTAACGAGTCGGTCTTTTAGACAGCCTATTATCCGCTCGAGCGGTTACATAGTTGTGAAGGATTACGAGCTGATGAGCTGAAGTAGGTGTCGTCATCATATCAGTATAATAAGATAATGATTGATAATATTCATTTATCATGTTTAACAGTCTCTTCGGAAGATAGTAAGAATTGAGATCTTGGAATAGTTCAGTAACTTATAAACTGTGTACTTACCTTGTAGGTAAGGTGCCTATTAATATTTTGGAGAAACAAACTTGAAGTTATTATCAGAGGATCAAAGATCAGAGGTTATTTTTTTTTATTATCGTTATGTTATCTAACCTTCTTTAGTTTAGCAGGCTGGCAGGATGCAACTGCGCATGCGTTATCTGTAAAAGGTCGATTTTATTTTGACTTGAAGAACAGTCAACATCACAGCCTCTTTGGTTCTAAAATAAACAAATTATGTACGAGTTATTTAATGGTATATTTTCAAAAATTACAAACATGTTCACTAAAATGTTCTTTAAATTCATGTCTCGTTATTTATACATAAAAAGTACACTACGTAAATTGATAAAAGGTGAGTGCTTCGAGTTGTCAGAAGGTATACCTAGCTACTGTAAAGGGATCTTCTACAAATAAGTAAATGAATATTTATCATTCAGCAACACTACGGTGTGAATTTACTTGTTGCTTCTGCATTGGTGCATATTTATAATTTACCGTTTGTGCTTGATAGATAATTTGTGTTGCATTATAATGGGCCCTAATATCTAGATAACTGTTAAAACAATGCAGTCTGGGAAATGCATACCTACGTCACAAGAATAATTACAATAGCAATTAGACTTTGTTACGTCCCACGAGAAATTAAGTAGAGCTCGGGGGTCTCTGTGTACGAAGCCCTAAAAACGCTAGCTATGCTAGCTGTAGGTATTTCTTTTCCCGAAAGCGAAGCTAGACAACACCTAGTCTTTGTCTAATACCATTTTGTTTTATTATTGATTAGCAACTAGCAACACTGTCAGTGTGGAACAGTAAATAACCATCTTTCCTTATTGAAATAAAAGTAAAATTGATGATATTGATGTATTAAATAGTAGGTATCTAAAGATATTGCTGTTGGTAAAGCAGCTCTACCGACAGCTGTATCTTTAGGTAACTTCAGCTCTACGAGAGCTGAAGTTTCAACTTGAAAGTTAAAGCGCTAATCATATTGGCAATGCAGAATAGAATAGAATAGAAAAGAATACTTTCCGATCGAGAACATTGGGTAAGTTCGACAAAAAATGATAGCGTAAAGTTTACTTATCATACTTATATTACTTACTTACTTACGTAACAATTTTACTTATGTAATGCTTGTATGTAATTGCATAATATTTTTTTTTTATTTGATTTTTTTTTTAATGGATAAATCTAGGTAGGTCGATAAGTAATGTTTTCGTGTGGTTAGATAAGGGCCGGGTTTACATCTAGGTAGGTAGGCACTTAGGATAAGAAGCACAAAACTGCCGATTTGCTAAATATCTGATTGTGATAATCGGTTTCTATCAGTACCTATATTTAATTAATTATTAACTTAATCTGTTATCCAGGACTCGTTTAAATTAATATACTTAATTTAAAATGATCCGAATGTGTTATTGTTGTGTGTGGGACGAATGTCACCCTTTCTGTTATCTTTGTCTTTCATTCAATTATGTGGGAATTGAAAACAACAAAGTTTGACACACTGTAGGTGCAACTTATTTTTAGACCGCTTTGTAAAACCGATGCGCGCGCGCCGTGTGGTACAACACGTCATAGTTTGCTTAGTTAACGATGGTGTTAATATTATTTTGTTGAGGTTAGTGGTTTTTTACACACAGAACAATAATTTTTTATGTACTTATATATTAATGAAAAACCAAAGCTGTTTTTAAAGTAAGTCGTTAGAGCGGCAAAATCAAAGTAGATTTATTAGATTAAGTAATCCTAATCTGATTGTTAGGCAGTGACTCAACAATCACGGTGATTATTAGTTGATAAGAGATACGATTAAATTCGCATACATTTTAGGTGGATGAGTACAGTAGACAGTTGGTGCGTGATGCTGATCATGAAGGGAGCTCTGCTGTTGACGGTCGTGTATTTGTTGCACTGCGAAGGTGCGGTGGTCGTGCGGTCGGACGAGCGGGCAGTCGTCAACGACCGCCCGATCATCGGCGTGCTGTCGCAGGAACAGTCCTTGTACCTTCACACCAAGTACCCGGCGGAGAACTACACCAGCTACATCGCAGCGTCCTACGTCAAAGATGTGGAGGCGTCCGGAGCTCGGGTTGTGCCCATTCTGTAAGTCATTTAGTAAGCATATATTACATACTTAAATTCCAATAACACGGTTTACATTTCAATTCTGTCGTTTACGTAAATATCAAAATAATGTTACAGGATCGGAAAAGACCGCAGCTACTATGAGGAACTTCTGGGAAAATTGAATGGGTATGTACATTTTAATTTTACTTCGTCATTTTGCCGAGCCGGAAAATGCAAATAAGAAAAATACTAAAAAGTTCGAACATTCTGTAACTGCCGCAAATTCAAGATGGTCGCGAGTAGTTGCGCGACTCACTAGCGCTTAATTGGGTTTGATTCCCGGGTCAGGCAATGTTTTGGTTTTGCCATCAGGAATTTCTCAGTAGCAGTCCATGGTACTGCCTACCCCTTCGGGGACTTAAAAGCGTGATGTTAATTACAACAGCATTTTTAATTAACTAGCGAACATCACAGGGATGCTGATGGGTATAGATATTATAATAATAAAATTCGCAGCATTATATGACTTTTAAAAAGACCGGCCAAGTGCGTGTCGGATCACGCACAATGACGGGTTCCATAGTTGGCATGAATTCATCTCAAGAACAAACTTAACATTGTAGTTGCAAAACATGTTCTCCCATACATTCTAACTACAAATGTAAGTTGTAAAGTTATAAAGCCTACTTAGTTGGTGGATGGTTTTCCTTTTAACTTCGCTTATACAACATTATTTTTAGTATATGCGAAACCCGAAACACGTGTCTAGTATTTTTATGTAAAGAATCTACGTACTAAATTTCAAAACTGTATCATGAAAAATCACAAAGTTACGTTACCGGGTTGTCCGTACAAAAACATGCCTCTAGCCAGGGTCGTTTGTGCTCATTGATAATAATTTAGCAGTAGGTACCTAATCGTACGGCGATTGTATTGTAAGTAATTAAATGGTGATAACATTTTCCATCACACTTAAATATTTTTGGGAAAAAAACAACATGGTGTAAAAAATTCTTGAAATCGATTCTGTTCCTTATGCTGAACAAACTATAATCAGGTTTCACATACACTAAAAATAATGTTGTATACCTGCTACATACTGCCGTGAATTTTTTCACATATCCAAAAACAATTATTTAGCTGACAAGGGGGGGGGACACACTAACAATTTGCTGCTCTTATTTAAAGCTTAGTATTACGCAAACGGACCCATGACTCGAAAAATAGTTTTCCAACGATTCCCCTCACCATGGGACAGACGAGAAAAAAAAATATCATCCCTACTTTACGTGCGAGGTAACCTCCAATTTTTTTTTCAAGTTTTTATTTGACCACTTTGTCTGCGTGATTAATATGTATAACTATACCAAATAACAGCTTTATATTACTAAGAGTATCTGAGCTAAGCCGCGGACAGACAGATAGAGAGACAGACAGGCAGACGGACATAGCGAAACTATAAGGGTTCCTTGTTGGCTACGGAACCCTAAAAATGCTGACCCGGAAGGCCCTGCCCAGGAACTGTGCGCTTGCATGCCTGCCTAGCCTTTTCCCAGCTATAATAAATTATGGTGTTTTTATAGAGGTTATATCAATTACTCTCAGAGTTTCAGTAGGTACCTATTCTAAATAAATTTTCTTGTGGGCCATTCCAGAGTGTTGATCCCCGGTGGAGCTACCTACTTCAACCAGTCCAACGGTTATGCCGACGCCGGTCAGCATATATACGAGGTAGCCCAAAAATTTAACGACGCTGGCGACTACTTCCCTGTATTCGGCACCTGCCTTGGCTTCGAGCTGCTCATCATCTTGGCTTCAGGCCGAGGGTACCCAGAAAACAGGATCCGTTGCTATTCGTACTCTAATATTCCTCTTGATTTTACTGAAGGTGAGTTAAAGAGTTATATTTATATTTTTTCTGGTAGTGTCGCGTGACAAATCGTTGAGCTCCATAAAATAGGGTTGAGCTACACGATTTATAAATAAATATAATAAAATAATTTATAATAAATGGTTAGATAGACTAGTGTGTGTGTGTTGTATTTAATGTAAAACTAAAATAAATACCCACTAACTGTGTATTAACTATATTAAAAAAAATATAAATAGAAAGTACCTATCTTAAATGCAAATACGTGTGATTGCGTTGTTCTTCTAAACTATGGAACGGATTTTGATGCAGTTTTCATTACCGATTAAGACAATAATAATTGACTAATAAAAATTAAAAAATCATAAAATTGGTAAAATTGATAAAATTGGTAAAATTTATAAAATTGGTAAAATTGTATAAAAAATATTGTTTTTATATGGCAGATATGTCGGCGCGAACATTTTCAAAATCGCTTTGTTGCTTTAATAAAAATACTTTTAATTTCAATTTGAAAGTTGAGCAACTTTTACTATATTTTATGGGAGGAGGGATATTGTTCCAGCATTTAGTAGCTGCGTAGCGAAAACTGCCTCTAAAAGCCGCCGACTTATGCTGTGGGATGGAAAGCTGTTGAGAACATTTTCTTCCTTCACCGATTCTGTGTCTTCTTGTCCACCATAGTCTGTCATATAAGTAAGAAGGGGAGTGGGACTTAATAACGCCAAATAGTAGGCTGGCCAAGTGGAGTTTACGTCTAGCTTTCATTTTTAAAATGTTGTGTTCATTGAAGAAAGGTGAAACATGTCCCCTAAAGGGAACTTTAAAACAGAAGCGTGCACAGGCATTTTGAAGTCTTTGGATCATTCTTTCAGTTTTCGACAGTAGTCGTGGGCCATATACTGTGTCCGCATAATTTAACTTAGATAAAACCAAAGACTCCACAAGTAAGACTCGCAATTCTTCACTAAGATAGGGACGGGCTTTGTATAAAATCTTAAGTCTATAATAGCAGTTACGGATAGACTCAGATACGTGTTTGTGAAAACGAAGTTCCGTGTCCATGATAAGACCTAGATTACGCGCTTCGTAGACCCGTTCGATAGGCTCTCCCATCACAGTCACACAGCCGGGACAGGGTTTAATTTTACCTAGCTGATTTTCGGTTCCAAAAAGCATATACTTCGTCTTTGTAGGGTTCAAGGCAAGCGTGTTGGCCTTGGACCATTGCACTATGTTTTCAAGATCTGTATTAAGATCTTTTAATGCTAGTTCATAGTCTTCCGGCTTAAATGATATATATGCTTGTGTATCATCGGCATAAATATGGTATTTACATTTATTTAAATCTTTAATCATATCGGCACAATACAATATAAACAATACTGGCCCAAGAATCGAGCCCTGCGGAACCTCCCTTCCTACTGAGCGATGTCCAGAGATAACTGTTGAGCCGTTCGCCCGACGTATTTCAACAAATTGCGTACGATCGCCAAGATAGCTATCAAACCAATTAATAGTGTCCTCGTCAAATCCATAAAAAGCCATCTTTGACAATAATAGAGGAACGTTAATACAGTCAAAGGCGCGTGAAAAATCAAGCAACACCAACAGAGTGCACATCCCATTATCCTGAGCTGACAAGATATTGTCTGTCACATCCAACAAAGCCGTCTATTAATTTTTATTATTTTTATTTACCACCTGTAAGTGTACATTATGGATTGCAATAAACGATTTGAGATGACTATGCATGCATGCCGTATATTGGTGCTGGAACAGGTCAACTCAAAGCTGCAAAGACTCTTCCAGACATGGCCCTTCTTAAGCTCACATACAATCTTAATAATTTTTGGACTTTAAAAAGATACATGTGAGGTTCTATCGGAATTTTTTCCTCAGCGACCAGTCAGCTAGGAAATGCCGGTGCCATCTAGTTTTAAAATATATTATGTACCAAAAAATTGTTGTGTAAAAGTATCTTAAAATATCTACTTACACAAATAAACATCATTTCATCAAACAACATGTCATTACATATAAGTATTTGTATTTTTATTCCCTCGAATTAGTGTTAAGGTGCCGGCGTACTTTGCCTAGTTCATACAAACGTAATCCCAAAATAATTTGTAAATCAAACATATTCTTAAGGTAGTGTGTATTTATTTCGATTGAATTACTGAATATCTATGTTCCCAAATATACATTTTGAAAGGACAATGATTTAAAGACGAGATATGAGGAATTTAAAATTTCTATAGAAAACTTATATTTCTCATAACTCTTGTATAAATCAGTGTCTATTAAAAAAATATATTTGGGAACCTAGATATTCTGTATTCCAATCGAAAAAAAGACACACTACCTTAATAATATGTTTGATTTACAAATTATTTTGGTACCTATTACGTTTGTATGAACTACGCATCCATCGCCGGCCTCTTAAGTGTTAACCTTACAATGAAATAAGATAAAACTATATAGGCAGCATAACTGGATGTTTAAAAGACTTTTATATTACTTCCAGATGTCCATTCCAGCAAGATGTTCAAAGAGGCACCGGAAGACGTTTTAGGCCTGTTGGAAAAAGAAGATGTCACAGTGAATGCTCATCAGTTCTGTATTGTAGACGAGGTAAAGTCACTTCGTAGCTCCATTTCTCTCGTCTGTCTCCCAATTCTTTGAGCCAACTCTTTATTTTAGTTTATCTGGCCAATTAGTAACTCAGTACTAATTATAGTTAACTCTACCTCGTTAACACTAATTGGGTAACGTTCCTTTGATAGTAATTGTAACTAGAAACTTGGAAAGTTACCTACATACGGTCGTAGGTGGTAATTACGGCACCAAGAGACATAGGAAAAAAAAAGGTTTTTGGAGTGTCGAAGATGTTTGGTTTTGTACAAAGAGAGTCACACGCACGCATCACACAATATGGGAGCTGACAACCTTCACAATAATTGTGTTTATCTTGCTGTTTTTGTGTCATACTTACGCCCGGGTACTGTACGATATATTCAAACACAGACAAAGCAGCGCCCCGCGGTTTCACCCGCATAAGTTTTGATCCCGTGAGAATATCGGGATAAAAACTATCCTATCTGTTAATCCTGGTTATAAACGATATCTGTGTGCCAAATTTCATCTTAATATCCGTACAGTAGTTTTCGCGTGAAAGCGTAACAAACATCCATCCATCCTCACAATCTTTCAAGGGCAATTTTGTTAAGTATTTTTGCGTAACTTTAATCGTTTAAAGCGCAACGGAAGCTCTCAAAATGATTTTTTTCCCGTTATTGCAAAAAATTTCATTGGTGCTCCGCTCCTCTTGGTCGTAGCGTGATGTTATATAGCCTTCCTCGATAAATGGACTATCCAACACAAAATATTTTTTCAGTTCGAACCAGTAGTTCCTGAGATAAGCGCGTTCAACCAAACAAACTCTTCAGCTTTATAATATTAGTATATACAGCGTGTTACGGAAAGGCTATATGTATAAATATCAGAGGCTCGGATTCTTTTGGTGATAACAAGCTACTTGGCAACTTTTTTTTTAATGATACCTACATTATTATAAAGTTAAGAAACATGTAACTAATAAAAATCAAATGTTTCCAATTGAATTTTACACATCACTAGACCAAGTCAGCTGATCGGTACACGTTTTAATCCATTCGTTTGAACAGTGCCGCCCGCGCTGCCGCGTTTCGTTGCGGCGCCGTATCGCAGAGCTGTGGCAGGTGTGTGTACTAGGCGCACACACAGATAATGGGTAGTGCGGTGACACGTTTGTTATGATTTAAATTTAATAAACTATAGAAATAAAAAAAAAAAAAAAAAAAATTCATAGTTATTCTTTTTGAGCTGAAATTTTGTACAGAACTTCTGAACCAGATGCACTCTTCACCCTGTTTGTCTGGATATACCCTTTCCGTAACACGTTGTATAATATTAACACCGTTTTACTCGTTTTCTAGAACCTGATATCTTACAATTTAACGCAAGACTGGCGAGTGACATCTTATTCTAATGACGACAACGGAGTCAAGTTCATAGCGTCTGTCGAACATACCAGGTATTACCAATCTAATGACTTTTAGCCCCTTTATTTATAAACATTGGTTCAAACTAAAGTCAACGCCATGAGACGAGATAAATTTCATACTTTGGGATTTAAACTTTAACTGAAATTGCGTATGGTTCAGTTTCCATTGCAACTAAAATTATTTTATGACGTTTAGCGATAATTTCTTCATTCATAAATCAACTTAGATATCTTGAGTTTAAAGTTGATAGTTGTATAATTTGCAATTTTATGTATTTATAGCTTCTCATGACGGTTACTTTAGATTGGTTACAGTAAACAGTTGCAACTTTTATAAATAAACCCTAATCCCCTTATTACAAAACAAGGTTTATCTTCAGACCCAGGTTTAAAACATGGAGCCATTATTGAATTTCGAACTTTATTCCGACTAT
The DNA here is from genome assembly GCA_948098905.1 of Tiliacea aurago. NCBI lineage: Eukaryota > Metazoa > Arthropoda > Insecta > Lepidoptera > Noctuidae > Tiliacea > Tiliacea aurago. The sequence continues at coordinate 13,160,995 of OX402590.1, forward strand.
GGTACAGTTCCTAAACACAAAAGTGACAACTTAGTACCGAACTAAGTTTTCAGTTTTGTATAAAGAACGGTATTTCAATTGTTGTTACGTTCTTATTACAAAAGCTGGCTCCATGGTTTAAGCCCTGTCAAAATAAAATTCTTTTTTTGTAATAATAGGCGGCAAAAGACTCTAAGATAGGTCTTAGAGACTCGCAGACTCCCAAAATAGCCACGAAGAAGATCAAAACAAGCGTTAACATTCCATATTTATCCGCTGGGTGCTCGATGCGGGCAACATAAGACATGTCATTCTGGCGATTCTTTGAGAAGGCCCATGTCCAGGAGTGGACGTCTTTTGGTTGATACGATGATCTGCTGATACTTTATAAACTAAACAACATTCATATACTCGCAGGTATCCATTCTACGGCGTCCAGTTCCACCCAGAGAAGATCTCCTTCGAATGGAAGAAGTCTAAGAATTACACGCATACACTAAACGCGGTCAAGTCAAACCGTTACTTCATGGATTTCTTCGTGAAGGAGTGCAGGAAAAATCTCCATACTTTCATAAGTGAGGCGGAAGAAAATCAGTACGTGATATACAACTACGAACCTCACTTTACAGGCGTGTTGGGAAGCGCGTACCATCAATGTTACTTATTCGAACCCAGAGGCACCGTGTAATGTACTTAAATGAATTTCGATCAATAATACGACAACGGCGATTCAATATTTACCTGACCACGTATTCAAATAGCATAATTTTGTAAATGTAAGCAATTAAATGATTTTAGTTTTCTGATTTTGGTTTTTTTAACAGATTTTTTAATTAGGTTTTTATTTAACTATTTTCAACGACTACCTACTCGTTTGTTGGTGCTTAATAAGTCCAATCCTTTATTACAGCATTTTATGAGTAGAATAGCAATACCAGAAAACTGAGAGATCACAACTACACGATCTTGCGAATCTTGCGATGAAGGAAACCAGTGGGTCTACTCCGAACATAAATCCGATGTATCGGCCGAATGTTCAGTCAAAGAGATAAGCCAAAGTCAAAACTGTGATTAAGTGGGGAAAGGATTCAAAATCAAAAAAGGAAACTATGGAAGTTATAAAACGGCCGAACATTCGGCTGAAACTTCGGATTAACGCTGCGGAGTAGAACCTCTTTTTTTTTCTTTTTTTTTTTTTGGGTGGGACATTATCAAATAACTTCTCCCGCTCTGGGCGGAGCGGGAGGGCGTGTCAGACTTTTACTGACTAAAACCCACCCGTATTCCTTCATTTGCCTGGTGCCAGGGCCACGATATCCCTTTCGGACAAACTCGCAACCCTGGCAGGCATTGGCCCTAACGGACCCCGTCAGTTGCTGCTGACAACTCTTTGAGGCGCGCGTGGAATACAACGCGCCGTCGACCCGGGCCTGGTCCTTATCGGACGGTGAGCTACCCATCGCTCACCATCCGCAAGCCCGCGCCTACGGTGGCCGGAAATCGGCTTGCGACTCCTGACGCCCGGGGCGTCTCCTGCGGTGACTAGGGGCGCGAGGGCGCGAACCTTGCCTCTCCCTCACGCGTTCCGCCTCCTCCTTCGCAAGCATTACTGCTTCGCAGAAAGAGGTGACGGCCTCCCATGCACTCTCGCTCCGAACCATAGCCCGAACCAGGGCCGGACGCGAGAGATCGCCGCCGCCGATCGCTTCCGTGAGGACACGGCGGTGGAGTAGACCCTCTGGGCTTGTAATTGTCTGAAATCGACACGCAATGAAGGAGTGTGGTGATCACAGCTCGTCCCGTGTCTCCACGAGAAGAGGCCTCTGCAGGGTCTGTCACTACAGGTCATAAGGTACCTAAATAATAGGCTACGCATACGGCTGGCATTAGGCTTAGGTTTTTGATACCCACTTTATGTAAAGTGATAACCGTATGTATACTAAGATGTATACATTTTGCCTGTGGTTTCATCGGCCCCTATTCTACCACGTGAGTCATCTTAGCAAAATGTAGTCGCTTATCGATATTTCGAATTGGAACTAGGCCGGGGAATTTAAATACGGCGATTTATGCGACGTATTTTGATATTCGCAAATAAATCAAAACCTACATTAAAAATTGGGTTAAAACCTACATTGAAATTTCGGTATTAATATATTTAATTTACGTAATTAATTTAATATTAAATGAAAAAAAAAAAAACAGCTATTTTGTGCTCGAAGTCAAGTTCAAAAATTTCGTAGTTTTATTTTTATCCTACACGATAAATTATAAAAATCGTTGTTTTAAATTAGAAAGAAAGCCTAAAATTCGGCGTAAATTCCCCGGGTTACTCTGTAATGCTACCATGTGGCAGAAATTCGTATGGCGACGCCTTTACGTAAATTATACCATCACTTTAAGTTTTCATTATGCCCTTTCATCATTCTAGAAGCGGCAGTGCTGTCTGGGAACTTGTCACATCGCACAACGGCAGCAACATTTTGACGTTGGCTTACAATAAGCTATTTTTATAAGCATTTTTTTAACTTGCAATGTTGCCCGCTCAGATTATATTTCTATAATCTGAGGTTGCCCGCTTCAAAATTTGCAAAATATTTTTCGGCCACTTGTAATCTCATGGTATTGGACACGTCTAATATTATTTTGTTCCAGAAATACTTCGAGACCGTCTTTCATTACAGCCAATGTTGTATCGGACGTCCTATCGATTTGTAGAGTTGCTCTAAACTTATTTAGGTACTTTTATGTACCTGATTATACCCATATAATACTTAATGGTATACATTCTCAGAATACATAATATATGCATTATAGCAACCTTTCACAAAAAAGTTAAACGAGCATATACCTACCCACGCGTAGGTACCTACTAAGTGACTGTCGTTAAGGCTTCTACAAACCGACGCGACTCGCGACGCGACACCAAGCACCGCTCGTCGCGCGACACGCGGGGCCTTTAAAATATAACCGACAGTAAAATCACATTTCGAAAGGATTTCTCCTATGTTTTAAGTTTCTGCATGGGTAGTGATTTATTAGAAATAAACTCCAGTACTTCCAAATCAGACTCTGATGAGCTGGTCGTATTCATTATGCTCATACTCATTGTTTTCTCCTTTGAATAATTTTAATACCTATTTAACTTTCACTGGCAATTGAATTCAAATACCTAATACACGTTATAATTATGTATAATCTAAAAGTTGATGTAGTTTGCTATGAAATGAAACGTCAGTTATAGTTATAGAACCGATAAACGTCACACATTGGTCAGTTAAGTTAACTTAAGTTTAAACGGAGTTTATCTTACATTGCGGTGTTCGGAAACGCACATTCACAAGTTATCGAACCGATAGCGCTAATGAATAGATAAAACTACCGATAAAAGGACCTCAGAAACCGGGCATAAGAGATTCGCGGCGACTTAGATTATAAATTGCTCTGACAGCTCTCTTTTGCAAAATAAAGATGGACTCAATGTCAGCAGCCCGACCCCACAGTAAAATGCCGTACGACATAATGCTGTGGAAGTAGCTAAAATAGACCTTATAAGTAAACACTACAAATAACATCCTATAAATGTCTTGTAAAGAAAAGTATTATTTACAACATGTCCCAGAATTAACTCACAACCTCTTAAGGGGTCATTGTACTCATCATTATGAACAACTTTTACTATGGGACCAAACCTAAAAATCGCGAAAAGAAATCAGCTGTTCCCTACATTTATGTTCTCATAATTCGTCAAAATGCAGGGAACAGCAGATTTTTTCTTCGTGATTTTTAGGTTTGGGCCCATAGTAAAAGTTGTTCATAAATAATGAAACGAATAAAAAAATAAATTGAAATGTAAACGAGTTAATGTATATACTATATGTTACCGGCCAAACCCAATTTTCGGATGAACTAGTTTCGCCTAGGCCAAACCAGTTCTCCCTACACGCGATAGGACAAACCAGTATAGCCTAGGCCAAACTCGTTCATCCTGTTACCGATAGGATAAACCAGTTTAGCCTAGGTCGAATCGGTTTATCCTAGTTAGAATTTACATGCTTTAGGATAAACTGGTACGTCCTAGTCTGAACTAATTTCACTTTGTTTGTATCTTCTATAAACTTATTTTCAAAGTAAACTGAATAAAGGAATACAATATAAATAAACGATAAATATAATAAACGATTGATATAATTTTAAAGCAACTAATTTTTATAAGCATATCATACATTGAATATAAAATCGTTTGATATACCACTCAAAAGACATAAAACCTATTTAGTCTAATATGAAAAACGTGCAAGCAAGCATGCAGCAGGCATGTTTTCTGTCACGGCTCCGGCGCTGCAGGGCTCCAGCGGTCCCATGCGAGCTTATCGTCACAGATGTGTTTCACGCTCACCACCGAGGCGCGGGCCGCCTCGCCCCTACGCGCCTACGCGAATTTAAATAACACTCTAGGGGTAGGGCAGACAAGACTACGTGGAGTCGGTTTTGCTGCGATTCGTTTCGGTCACGCCGCTCCCGCAGCACGCTCAATCAGATTTCATATTAGAACGTACCAGTTTATCCTAAAGCATGTAAATTCTAACTAGGATAAACCGATTCGACCTAGGCTAAACTGGTTTATCCTATCGGGCTTAGGACAAACTAGTTTAGCCTAGGCTATACGCTTGGTATATGCTTGGTAGCATAATTGTTACTAGTTAATCCTATCGCGTATAGGAAGAACTAGTTTAGCCTAGGCTAAACTAGTTTGTCCTGAAATCGAGTTTGGCCGGTAACATATATAAGCAACAATAAAAAAACAACTTTAATACATTTTAAGTAATATGAAAAATCTACAAAAAATCACATTATTTGGAATCACAATTCGGTACGAAATTGAGGCAATTTGTGTATTTCCTTCGAAGAGAGGACTATCTGTCTTCCAAACATGTATTAGACATTCTGAAACAATAAAACAATAACCCATGCAAAAACGCACCACAACGCATTTAGAAACCTTACAAAATAGGAGAGTTGTTACAGCTTGTCACAAGTGTGTGTCAAGTGTTCCTGGGCGCGTTCATGCTTGGTTCAGGATAATGTCACATAACCTGGAGATGTGCAGTGATGCTAAGAAGTTCATATCACGAATTGAAACTTAGATATTCAATTCAATGCATATATTGGTTACCTTCTAAAATATTACCAGCAACATGACACGTGTAGTCACCGGCACGTAACTTGGCAAGAATCGTTAGACGTTTAACATTTCAATATTTAAAGTTTAAAGTCTCCTTTCTTTAACTTTCTTCTAAACAGACACGTTTAAAAATAAATTCTGGCAATTACCATGACAAGCAATGGAAGTGATACTTTTTCGTTGCACTAATTGTAAATGCATAAACTTACTCACACTACGCCAAAACCTTGCCAAGTTACATGCCGGCGACTATTCCGCAGTTAGGCCAGTCTTATACGTTAATAAATAATACGAAATGAGGTACGACACGCAAAATATTTGAGGAAACGGTCGTTGGTAATAAATCAGGGCCGTTAATATATAAAATAATATGAAAGAAGGCAATATATCAGGGCAGTGTCCACAGCCCCCGGTCAATGGCACGCAAATTCAGTTTCCGACATCCTCTTTGGACGAAGGTTCAATTTGTTCATACGTGACGGTGCACGTTGGGCTGAAAATCGCCTCTCATAGACTTCATAGACTATTCACTTTTTAATAAATTTTATTGTAACAAAAAAAACAACTGAACTGAACATTTTAGTATAATACTGTATTGTATCTGTGTTACTAGCTAGTTTTTAAATACTTTCCATTGTAAGTAATCTGTGGAGAACGTAGTGGGTAGCATAATTGTTTAAAATGTAATATTTAAGATAGATATAATGACTGTATCGTATTGTGCTACTGTTTTCGTTATATAGCCGTCTGTAAGGATATTACGGTTTTCCTTTCAGTTTCAGAGATAATCGGATTTTTCGTATTAGTTTCATTACAAATTTTTCGTAAAAAAAATATAATTAATTCGTTTTTGTGCAGAGTTAACTCGGATGATATTTTTGTGTATAGTAATAGCTAATAGAAGCATTTTCCGGCAAGAAACGACACTTATAAATGTAATACCCTAACGGCCGAACCCAATAACCTATATATCACCAGTTTCGGCCTACTGGAGATATAAAAATATATCTATCGATGGTTTTAACGTCCCAATAATTTCTTAATCTACCGGCCCACGCTATCTACTGATGGGAGGGTGTATCGCCTACAACAGATATCTATTTGTATGAAAATGCCAAAGTATGCGTCCCAATATACGATTTGTTTGACAGGACAGTACTACAGATGGCAGATTTGGCTATTCCCCGAATTGCAGGGATAAACGTAAAGTAGCCAAGCTAAAATTAACTCTTTAGTACTTGCAATAATGATCATAGATGTTTTTTTTAATTAAAGTAATAAAAAAAAAAAAATGAAATTCAAATATCTCGAAAACGGTACGCCCTAGGCTAAAAATAACAGAAATTTAACCCCCCCTTACTAGCACCCCCCGTGCAAGCACCATTCCAACATGAATTTAAGTTAAAAAAAAAACCAACATTAATGCGCTAAGGTTGCCCGCGAAATTCAAATTTTATTACGTTTATTGCAATTTGCAGGTCAGTAACAGGTTGTATTTTGATTCGCTGCCATAACAAATATGGCTCTACAGAATTATATCTTAATCTAGTAACTTATTTAGAAGTAAGAAACAAAGAAGTTTTAATATAACCCTCATTACACATGTTGTTTTTTAAAGTGATGTTAGTTGTAATGAACCGCACGGGAGGGCGAAGTAGAGAAACCTACTTATTGTTTTCGTTAGATAGATAGCATTTATCAATGATTGTGAGACGCCATCCGAGGATAGATATAATTATACTGTCTATCATCAATAGCGATCTGTCTTTAACTGAAAATAAGTTATTGGGTTCGGCCGTAAGTCTATGAAAGTCGATTTTGAGTCCACCGTGCGGCGTGTGATTTCATTCTAGCGACACAGTCATTGAACTCTAGATTTTGTACGCACTTATCACTGCTAATGCGGCTTTTCCAAAGGGCAGTAACAGCCTAATTGAAAAGATCATCTGTATATAAGTCTCCATTAGTCTGAATTATTGTGTAGATACCCACCTAGTACCTATTCATCATTATAATTTCAACCGAAAGACGTCCACTGCTGGACATACGCCTCCCCAAAAAGAGGGGGGGGTTGCCATAATCACCACGCTTGGCAGGCGGGTTGGCGATCGCAATATTGTGTTAAAATGCATAGAGAACGCTACTACCCATTTTCTAGTAAATCCCTTAGTCGCCTTTTACGACACCCACAGGAAGAAATAGGCTATTCTTTACGTCCGGCACCACACGGAATTACGTCTGGCACCACACGGAATAGTACCTATTATTGTTTACAAATTCTACCATAATTTTGTGTTGCCGAGTGATTGAGTGCACTGCACCTGTGTTGAGTCATTTTGTTCGTCTGGTGATCTTTTAGGGATTTATCTCCCGATGGGGTTATCTTGACGGTGCGGGGTGTCTCAGCACAGGGCATTTGTGAATAGAATTATATGAATATGATGAGTGTTGTCCTTTGTAATTGTATTTGAGTACCTACTAAGAATAGTTTCTAAGTTTTTGTATAAGTTGTCCCAAAATAAATAATTTTGTTTTTGAATTTGAAATTGAAAATACTATATACTACTCGTATAGTTGTCAAAAAATAATAGGCCCGTTTTGATCGATTTATCGTGAGTATAGAGTACCGAGTCTAAGGTTACTTCACTAGTTACATCGCCATTGACCATCGCGACGTAACTAGTAAAGTAACCATACGACTCGGTACCTACTCGATACTCACGATAAATCGATTCAAGTTAAATGTCAAAAAGGACCTATTATTTTTTGACAACTTTTGGCTGCTGCTCGCGACTTCGTCCGAGGTAAATTTTTGTTTTAACACAAAATATATCCTATGCCACTCGGCAATACTGTAGTTTCCCATTAGTGAAAAAACCTCCTACACACGAACTCACAAATGTTATCTCTTTCTAATCTTTAACCATTATCTAATTATAATTCTTCTATATGTGTGTATGTCACCTCCAAAACTGCTGGACCGATTTTGAAGAATTTTGGTGTGTTTGAGTACTTCCTGGATGGTTTAGAGACACAATTGGACCCGGTATGTGGCGCTGCGATCAAGTTCTAGGAAACAGGACAACTTCCATCCGATCGGTATTAGTATAGATTTAGAAATAACTAAAGTAAGTAAGTCAACTCCTGAATGGGATACTTTCGGTTAGGCGTATATTACCTACCTTAAGCAAATGTTTCCTTCTCATGATCCACAAAGGGGTGAGGCGACAAGTCATCGGCCGATTGGCCTTGACTTTCACGGACATTTTATTAACGGTTACTAGCTTACACGGTACACCTACCCCTATTGAACTGAATCCAGTGAGAATAAATAAACGTGAAACTCGTGTTCCACATGTTGATTTTATCTCACAGCTAAAAAAAGATTCCGTCTGCCTGATGTTTACTGCTTACAAGTCTCCAACTTTCAAATTGTAGTGTACGTGTAAATTTGACTGCCTCGTTGGTCTAGTGCTCGCAAGCGCGACAGCTGAGCATGAGGTCCTGGGTTTGATTTCCAGGTCGGGCAGTGTTATTGGGATTTTTCATTAGGAATTTCTCAGTAGCAGCCCGGAGTCTGGATTTGTGCCCGGTTGATGGCAATGGGCTCGTCCCCTATTACGTAGGACTTCAAACTTGCGAAATGTGGGTGTACTATACACCTCTGCGTGATGTTATAATAAAATATAGTCATAAAACATTTATAAGGTTGTCTGTAAAAGATCGCTTTTAGCGATAAGACCGCCCATTGTGTCACCCTATGTAAAATTTTAAACATTTATATCTGTAACTTTTATGGTGTACATAATAAAGAGTATTCTATTCTATTTATTTCAGGCTACAATGGCCCATAGACATTTAACTTACAAACTAACTTAAATAAACACATCATACAAAATCTTACCTAATGATAATATGAAATAGTGTGAGTTCTTTATTAAAATTTATTTCAACCGTTTAATTTTTTTTGAATTAATGTACTGTCAATTCCTTTCTATAGAATCTTTCTGATAACAAGAAACAATCCCAAATTTTTAATTTTATCCAAAAATTAATAGATATTTATATATTTTTTATTTTTTAAATAGGTACCTAATTAATTAATTGTATTGTATTTTTATAATCAATTTTTTTACATTTTCTTTTACATAATTTATTTAAGTAATGCTACTCTAGTGGCACTTTTTGCCTAATCTTAATTTTGTTAACATGTGGATAATGAAGTGGGCTGCAAGCTGCAATATTGTTAATACTACATACGACCCTATATTATTGTTATTTGTAAACATTTTATATTGTAGCTGTTTATTGTTCCATAATAAATAAAACAATAAGGAAGTATATCCTTTCAAATAAAAAAAGAATATTCCAAATCGGTTCATAAACGACGGAGTTTTCTGAGTTAACAAACATTAAAAAAAAAAAAAAAAAACATACACACGACTTGAGAACCTCGGTTAATAAAATAATGTATACCTATATCAAAAACTCGTGCAAAATATAGCTTAAAACTATGTTAGTTGCACTTCACTTCACTAGCTTGTCCTTGTGCTGTCCTGTGGTACTTGTCCGCGGAAGCGACGGAACACCACACCCTGCGGCCATAAGTCTTCCTCCATGACGACGGACAGAAAACAATTCGGTACTCGCACCACGAACGCCTTGAAGTTGATGTTGCAGTGCGACTCCAGTAACTGCACCCTCAGCTGCGGTTATGTGTAAAATTATTTTTGATCTCACTAAAGAATATTTTATTATGAGTTAATGGAAACCGTAATCGTAGCTGTTCTAAGTAGCCGATAAGGCTAGGAAGGGCGTCATGAGCCATAGCCAAATATGGAAGCGTCACTGACCGTAAATTTAATGTTTGTAAACAGACTGAAAAACCATTAACTTACTTCATTTCCAAGTACTAATTTACAACGTGTCATTGGCGACAAGCCGCAAGTAATTTCCAAACGATTACGGTTAACATCGAATTGCGTATGCGTTAGTTTATCTGTACACAGGGGTTTATTTGTGAAATAATGATTAAATAAAAAATAAAATCTTTATTTCAGAATGAACAGTCCATAGGCTGTTTAGTGATAGGTTAGTAACAGAAAGTACATAATAATATAGTCTATACGATTAATAATATAGTCTCGTATTAGTATTGTTAGTAAGGACACAAACGCAGCTAAATTGCCTAAGCCCGCCCTCGAGGCTCAGTGTGGTAGCACCTTAGGTACATCTATGCCTCTGCCCAACTCTTCGAGAATCACAGGCATCACGTTATGTGATGAAATAACTTATCTACGTGTACCTATAGCTATTTCCACCCAGTGCCGTTGTAAAGAATAGTCTCATTTTCAGGATGCCGTTTCGAGTGTTACGCAAGCGCCGCTGTAGCAAGGATGCCGCTTTTTTAGGCATGACGATGCACGATGATGCGTGTAGGCCTTCCACGGCTTCGTGATAAACAAATAGATGCATACACAACAATATCTAAGTTATCAGGCAGAATCTAAATCCAGAGTCACAGAAAAATTACGTCGTATAGGCATTAATCAGAATCCTTAGGCAAGCACAGGCAGGTAAATCTCAGCGCCCATCAACAGAAGCAGTCGCTAAAGTAGAAAATCACGGAAAATCGATGGAAAACACAAAATAACGAATTATCAGTACTTTTCACATGGTCAGTTGGCCGGTTGACAGATGAAATGTCATGATTTTTTTGTTGGCGACGTTGTCATACTCGAATTGTACTGCGATTTCATTAATCTCTTAAAAATTATGACCAAGTTATTCTTAGCAGAAACAATTATTTTTCTTTTCGCATTTATATTTTGATGCAGAAATCTATTTCCTAAGTATATTGATGCAATACGTAAAGCAAAGCATTTTATATAACTTGACGAAGATATTTATTACATGGCAACAACAAGTCATGAAGTCAAGCCAGAAAAGCAAACTACGCCATGATTATTTTTTATCATCATTAAACTAGTCAATTAAGTTTTTTTTTATGACGACTTTTTTCCCAGACTTGGATAGGCCATAAGGCTGATTTGATATTATTTCGTCGGTATCTATCACGGTGACATAAGTAGCAATTTCCTCGCCATTGTTCTTTAGCAGTCTTCATTTATTTTATGTTTTTTTTGTAAGGATAACAAACAGTAGTAAAGTCCATTTCACGAAAGAAGTCCCGCAGACGTGGCGCTGCAGGCATGGGTTATTTTAGGAATGTTGTTAACTTAGCGTATAATAATAATTAGTTCCACTTATTTCCGCGGGACTTCTTTCGTGAAATGGACTTTATATTAAGAACTAGCTGACCTGACAAACGTTGTCCTGTCTACTTTTGCAATTTTTGTTTCCATTTTAAGTCTCCTATATACTGGTGCTGTGGTGCGACATGTCGCGCGTATCGATTCTGCGATATACTCGTACATATATATCCGTAGAACAATTTCTATGATAACCACTGCCCATGTAGGTTTATGTGAAATAAAAATTATTTTTGCATTTGATAGCTCAACTGTTGATGAGAGTTACAGGCTATTTATCATCACGCTTATGACCCCGAGGAGCCCAGCATAATGAAAAAAGGCAGAAAGAAAGCTAAGCAAAAACGAAGTAACGGGGGAGGGTACAGCTATAGGATATTTTATGATAAAACAAGAAATTTTACGCGAACGAAGTCGCGGGTAGAAGCTAGTTACATACAGTGTTATAAAGTCAATGACACGGTGTGCCTATAATATTGTATGATATGTTACTCTAGCGAAGTGAAGGCGGTTTTGTAAGCAACTGTCACTCCGATAAAGATGTTCAAAAGAATGATTGATGCGCTCTTGTGAACAAACTTCGCGATGTGAACGTGACAGTAATATACTCTTTACACCCTTTTATGTTCTGACGATATGTACCTACCTTAAGGCGCTGACAAGAGGCAAATGATCTAAGTAGGCTTGTCTTAAACAACAAAAATGCCATATCTATATAGTTTGTGATAGCGGAAAATATATATGTTATTCTTACACATATTTCTCAGAACTTGGGTGTTACCAAAACACGTTTAGAAAAAAAAGATCTCGATACAAATTAACGGTAAACTAACCTTTTAGTTTGAACTCCAATCCAAAATATCTGTATTAAATATCAACGTACGGTTGGTATTTAATTAATAACAAGAATGTCTTATTTGAATGCAGAACTTGGTTGTTTTTTATTTTAGATTACTCAACTAATTTTTGAGTAAATAGATATTTGCTTCATATTTTTATAAGCGTTGTGTCATCGCGCTTCTCTTTCTTTTGTATGCAGTCTGACAGTGGCCACGGTTTAGCTGTTGTCTTATTTATTCTAGCTTTCTATCATTTGCTAGCGGTGTTTTGTCAAATAAAACAATTTTCCTGAACATTTATTTAGGCCTTCCAGTGACCACCACTTACGATATGACAGTCAACGGTCAAAGAGATAGTTTTGTAATTATTGGTACATACCGTTTTGAGAAAATATGGGGGTTGAGGACCTCGTGGCTAAGTACAGCCGCACTGGTCGATCCATCCGGTTAAGCTACGCTTGCCGGGGTTGGTCCGTGGATATGCCCTGGCGGCTGAGAGTGTGTCATGCTCACTCAAATGTTACGCTGATGGTGGCGTGTGTGTTGGATAATTAAGTTCCCTTCAAAATGGTTGAGCTAAATGGTGCTGATCTGCGTCATGTTCGTGAACGGGCGCCGTCAGTAGGGACTGGTAATTTCTTAGCTGCCACGGCTTATTTTTACTTTTTTTTTATTTTATCTTTTTATTACGGACGCTTTTAACGTGCACGTCTTTTTACATTGTTCTCACATGTATAATTTTAATATGAATGATGTAACCAATACTTTGTAACAATATTTTGATTTAAAAGAGTGTCCGTGGAGTTTCTTGCCCGGTTTTCTCCATAGGAATCTACTACGCTTTGGAATGGGCAACTAGCTTCATATATACAGTATGTAACAAAAACCCTGTTGTTCCTTTTAGGGACGTATACATTTACCTACAAGCACAGCTTTGGTGGAATTATAATTAAAAAAAAATAAGTATTGGCTAGTCGAGAAGTCAAAATCAAAGAATGAAAGAGTTTAGAAATCAGTTAAACATTACAAATATTAATAATGAAATATTTATTTTAATTATTTTTGTTGAACAGTTTTTATAAATGACTTGCTTTATTACCTATGTATACCGACCCCTCGCGTGCTTATGATGCACACGTGTGCATCATGTTATTTCAATGCCCCCAACTGTTTATGATACACCATGTGCATCATGTAAAATACATTTGAATTCACGCTGTTTTTTGATTGGAGCGTTTGGTTTTCTAATAGAAACGCAATACCAACCTCATGCCAATAATACTGGCTTCATTATTGGATATTTAGAAGCTGTTTGCGAACGGAACGAAAACTTAAAAAATAGACAGTTGCAATGACTCGCTCGTGACTAATGGCGGATTCGCGAATTCCATGATAGCGTAATTATTTTATAGTAAAGTAAATATTGTGTTTACAAGTGAAAAATGTATGTGAATGTATGTGGAAATAAATATGTTATAGTGGGAAAAAATGGTGTAAGTGTATGTGCGCAGATTTCGAAAACACTTTGAAAGAAAGTTGGTAAGTTGCATGCATATTGCATAACCTAAAATTTTCTTCTTACACAATATTTTTAAAGAAAAATACAAATAGAAACTACAAAATATACACGTAATATGATAGTATATTTAATAACAAAGCTAACTATGTACACCGGTTTGCATAATTAGTTGTTATAGACCGACAATAACGGTTTCCGTAAAACAATAAATTTCATTGTTTATTTATCTAAAATTAACGACAGACAGGGACGTCCGATTATAGCGGGGGGCCTGAACATGCGAAAGGAACGTAGGTAGAAGGAACAACAGGGTTTTTGTTACATATTGTATATAAATGCTTTGAGTTTGAGTTTGATGGGTGACCATCTTTACATACCGAGATTCTTCCGTGCTTCGGAAAGCATGTTAAGCCGTTGGTCCTGGCTGTCATTCGTGGATCTTTGACAGTCGTTACGGGTCGACAGAAGCGCAAAAGTCTGAAAACCAGTCTTACCAAGGCGGGAATCGTATTGCCCAGTTACTGGGTTGTGGAGGTCAGATAGGCAGTCGCTCCATGTAAAATACTGGTATTCTGCTGCATCCGGTTAGGCTAGAAGCTGACCCCAACATAGTTGGGAAAAGGCGGATAGATTGATTGACAGTTTTGTGAAAATATTGGTATTCATATTACGGTAACAAATATTTCGCTGGTTTCCCCGAAGGGTTAGGCAAAGGTGAATAGTTATAGCTGTAGCTTTATTTAAGCGGGCACGCCCATTATGCCTGGAGGCTTTTATTTAGATACGTTTTGTTTACGTTATTTCTGCTTGAGTATAGTTTTCGACGATTATTATATATATATTTGTATAATGGTGTGTGCTAGCTAACATAAGGCAAATAATTTAATTTAACGTTTTGTGTTGCGTAATGCAATTTGCATTACGCAACACAAAACGTTAAATTAATTTTATATTGTATTGTATAACTTCAAGTTTTTTATGCGAACAGACAGCTATGCTGCTGGGGAGTCTCGTTAAAAGTTATAGACTTGTATATAGTTTTAAAACTTTTAAAAGTTATAGACTTGTATATAGTTTTAAAACTTTTAAAAGTTATAGACTTGTATATAGTTTTAAAACTTTTAAAAGTTATAGACTTGTATATAGTTTTAGAACTTTTAAAAGTTATAGACTTGTATATAGTTTTAAAACTTTTAAAAGTTATAGACTTGTATATAGTTTTAGAACTTTTAAAAGTTATAGACTTGTATATTGTTTCAGAACTTTTAAAAGTTATAGACTTGTACATAGTTTTAGAACTTTTAAAAGTTATAGACTTGTATATAGTTTTAAAACTTTTAAAAGTTATAGACTTGTATATAGTTTTAGAACTTTTAAAAGTTATAGACTTGTATATTGTTTCAGAACTTTTAAAAGTTATAGACTTGTACATAGTTTTAGAACTTTTAGAAGTTATAGACTTGTATATAGTTTTTTCCCATTTCTTCCTGTGGGTGTCGTAAAAGGCGACTAAGGGACTTACTAGAGAGTGGGCAGCAGCATTCTCTATGCATTTTAACACCATACTGCGATCGCCAACCAGCCTGCCAAGCGTGGCGTTTATGGCAAAACCCCATTAGGGGAGGCCTATGTCTAGCAGTGGACGTCTTTTCGGCTGAAATGATGAATGATGATATAGTTTTAGAACTTTTAAAAGTTATAGACTTGTATATAGTTTTTAGGGTTCCGTAGTCAACAAGGAAGCCTTATAGTTTCGGCATATCCAACTGGCAGTCTGTTCGCGGCTTAGCTCAGAGACTCTAAGTAATAGAAAGCTATAATTTGGCATGGGTATACATATTAATCACGCCAACAAAGTGGTATAAATAAAAATAAAAATATATATAAAAATAAATAAATAAAATCTTGAAAAAATATTGTTTATAAGGTACCTCCCATGTAAAGTGGGGATGATATTTTTTTTCTCGTCTATCCCATTATGTGGGGTGTCGTTAAATGGGTCGTTCAAAAATGTTGAAAATCTGTAAAGACCATTATTCGATTCAGAAGTCCGTTTGCGTAAGCTTTGAGGCACTAATTTAAGTTCGATTCAAGTGTCCCTCTCCTGCCAGCTAAATGATTGTTTTTGGATATGTGAAAAAATTCATGGCAGTAGTACATATAGCTAAATTAAAAGGAAAACTATCACAGCTTAGTAGGCTTTACAAGTTAACGAGTAATAGTCGACCAACTTACATTTTCGGTTGGAGAATTGACCGTGATGTATATATATCGATGTATGAGAGAAGAGTTTTTCAACTACAATGTTAAGTTTGTTTTTGGGATAAATTCATCCCAACTACAGAATCCTTCATTGTGCGTGGGCCGACACCCACTTGGCCGGCTTTTACTTTTTAGTTCGTTTTCTGGCAGGGCAGTCGTGTTTTTAATTTTTTTAATTATTAATTTTTTACTAAAGTTACTGCTTTCAGCTTAAAAGCTTCAATTCAAAGTCTGAACTGAATTTCAGGAAGCTGTTTAAAAGAATTTTACCTGGGTTCCGGCAATACATGGAGAGTTAAGTATTATCGTTCAATGAACTGTAAAAAATCTATTATTATGTAATAATAAAATAATATTATCATCATGCCTGTATTCCCAGAAGGGCTTAGCAGAAGTGGTTCAGACAGAGATCACGAGCGCAGCCACCTTAGGTATGCTCTTTTCAGAGTATCTTTTGAACTAGTAAATTGTTCCCTAAAATATTATATTGTGTATGTGCCCACAAATAGAAGTATTTGTTTTCTAATAAGTAGCAAGTGTAGTATCTACTTTAGGTAGTAAGCAAAATGACTACCTACCTACAGATCACCAGGGAATTCAATCTCACCTACATAGAGTTTGTACCCGAGTGAACTTTGCAATAAAAATAAATCACCCTTGCAAAAAATATATCAAGAAAATTGCGATACTTGATCCGCCGATTGTTCTTCAGGCAGATTTATTTAAAAAGGAATAGATAATTATATGAAATCATATCGGTTGCCCAGGCTTGCCTATATTTTTCCTAGGAATAGGCATCTGATGTTACCTAATGATGGCTTACCATTCGGAACTCGGGCCTTTGCCCGTGGGTCTATATCAAAACTTCATTGGCCTATTTATCGTAAGATCGGAGGCATAGGTAATTGGCTTTTACCGGTCAATGACATTGCGAAACTGAAAAAAAATAATATTAGAAAAGGTGACCTGGTATTTATTATTCTGTGACTGTTCTTTGTGCTTTGAATTGGAACTTCAAAGTTGGCTTTTAAGTTTTTGAGGCCACCAAAATTTCCGCATTGACATATTTTGGTTACCTAATTCAATATGTTTGTTGTATTGTGTAGGTATTGTCCTATTTAATATTATTTACAAGATCATAATATTCTGTTTCATAATTATCAATATAATTTTACAGTTTGCGTGCAATTAGGAACTTTTTGCTGTCACATGCTTAAATGCCACTCGAACTGGCCAGTCAACGTTTTATAGTGTGGGAAAGCCATTAGTCTTTTTTTTTCTTAACTCCCAAATGGCTTCGCTTTTAAAATTTTCATCATATTCGGCCGGTAATTAATTAAAAACCTTTATATTATCAAACCTTTTCGATGCTTGCTTGCTCATTGCATGCTGCATGCTTGCTGCATGCATGGTGTATGCTTGTTTGCATGCTTACAGGGAAATAAAAACCCCATGTTCAAAAATATTATTAGAATAAATAAAGATTAAATAATTTGAATTTAGAACTTATAACTTTTATTAAAAACGGTTTTATGTCTTTTGTGTATTATTGATTGTAATATTTATGACAAACAAGTTTAGGGCATATTGTATTTAGGGATTTCAATTTTATGGCATGTGATATTATGTGACATTAAGTTCGGGCGAGCTGTCATTCGGACAAATGATGATTAGGAGAATAAAATTATGGCACTTTCGATTATGGAAAAAAAGTTAGGGAACACAATAGAGAACCATATTCTCTTATTGTATGTTTATATTTAAATTAGTGATTAGTATAGTAATAATATTAGTTAGCTTTTATTTTGATTTTATGTATATTGTTTTTTCTTCTACTCTTACACACGTTGTCTACATCTCTTTGTAAACTTTCCTGTCGCAGGTATGCTGGAAGAGATTTCTTTAGAAATATGCATCACCTTTGATATTTTTCTATTCCTTTCTTCTTGTCTGTCTAAATGTGTGTACATAAACTGTTAAATAAATAAATCAAATTATTGTAAATCATTAAATAGCACTCTCGCGATTTTCATAAATTCACAATTATTTTATATCATGGAAGACGACCAAGAAATACTCAATAATTCTTTGAAAATGTTTTGATGGCTTGTTTCACTGCTTATTGTACTGTTTTCTCGCAAAAGTGTTTTTATGTTGAATCATGAAAATCATCATCATCAAAATGTCGGTATAAAGAGGATTTAAAACCTAAGATTTTGAATTTCAATAAAAACATGACTAAATATTATAAAAAATATATTTTCTTAGTGAAAGTTTGACGTATTTTTCGTTTTTTACAGGCACAGCCGCCATTTTATGAAATGCGTTACAATCGAATTGACAGTAGTTTTTATGAACGTACTAGAACATCAATGTACTTTTACAGAGTACGTGTACTGTGAGGCTTCTCCAGTGTTATATTCTCTAACCCTACGGCTACACTGTCGCGATAACGCGAACAAAATTTCGCGCGCTCTCTGTTCTACAGCGAGACGTCGGCCATTATGCGAGAGAGAGCGAAGTGGTGTGTTTCAGTGTTATGGTCTAAGTGCTTGCCTGTCTTCGCCTGTCTTCCTGTCTGCCTATCACAACCTCGTACAATCTAGATTTTAACCAATTTGCGCAGTCCAGACTTCCTTACAGAGGGTTAACTAACAAAACATATTGAAATGTTTATAGAATACCGAAAATATTGAATAAATTAATTTCTCATTCCCAAAAAAAAATTTGCTATGCCTAAAAATGGATACTGGGCATTCTGTGCAGCAAAAATCAAACTCACAATAAATGAAATTAATTTATAGAGCACAATCCGAATTCAAGTTTTGAATGCAGAAACAATTCGGCGCGAAATTCAATAAATTAGATCTATGACCATAGACTCGGTTTTAGATTTTAATTAAATTTGAAAAGCATAAATAATTATAATAAATAATGCTTAGTGTATAGCATGCTTAAAATTATTTTATTTAAATTTTAAGGAAAGGATTGCTAATATTATTTTACTCGAGTCATTCGAAAATAATAAAAGAAAACGTTTGGCAAATGCACAAATTATGTAACAATAAAAAAAAAATGGTGAACACAAATTGAGTAGTCGTCAGTCGTATTTTAAATATTTATTTATCTATGAAATGACGCGTTTAGCATAAACGCAACAAGCAAGTTACATTTTTGTAATAATTACGCGTACAGCAGTTACTTTGTTGTTGTGTTTACGTGATAATGTGATAATAGACCTGCGGGGTAATTGAGTAACACACTTCGACTTTCCATACCTACAAAATTTGCGTGACTACCTTCAAAAATCGAGCACCTAAAATGGCCACCTTTCGAGTGCGAGAGAGAAAGGAAGCAACCGTTTTACAGCACATGCATTGCCGAGTTTTGTACCACAAAACTTGGCACTAAACATGGCGACCGGTCACGCATAGATGATTTTGTCGTCACACAAATGTGTTGCCAAATTTAGTCCTTGACAAACATTTAGATGTCTCTCTTTATTTATTGCAGCTCTTGATAGTTAAAAAGAAACAAAAAAAAAGCAAATAAAAAAAATGTAAAAACCCGACCATGCGTAAAAAGTGATCTTAAAAAAGATGGAAACAAGATTTATGCAAATTAATACTTGTTTATAGTATTAATTTATATAAATCTTGTTTCCATCTTTTTCAAGTTAATTTTTTACGCAGTTGGATTTTTTGATTTTTGTTAAATTTACTGTTTTTATTTTATACTTTTTAGTTAGGATTATAAGACGGTAAATTAGGTTATTTACTCAATTATAATCAGGTGATACGGCCTATTACTCACTTACTCCAAAAGTTCGGGATAGATTTTTTATAATTTCTCATTTAAATTACATTTAAACATATAATATGTATACATTTTTGTATTCACCTTTTAAACCCCTTTATTTTAATACCCCACTTGATAAGCTTGGGGAAAGTGAGTTTTTGCAAAAACACACTTTTTGGCGCCAAAAATTCGCCTTTTAATAATTTTAATATACTCATCAGTGACACTCGCGCAATAAAGTCGAATGTAACGAACGACATATCATTCATCAAAATCGGTTCAGGCGTTTAGTAGTTACGAGGGAACATAGGGAAGGACATACATACATACATATATATAGGTCAAACACATATCCCTTCTACTTAGGGTTCCGTACCTCAAAAGGAAAAAAGGAACCCTTATAGGATCACTCGTGTGTCTGTCTGTCTGTCCGTCTGACACAGCTGATTTGCTCCGAATCTATTAGACCGATTAAGTTTTTGGTACACATATGAACTCCTGTGACCCAAACACGGACGTGTTTCGTAAATAAATTAATTTTGAATATGGAGGTCACTTTTGGGGGGCAAAATAGAAAATTAAAAAAAAAAGTTTTACTGACTGTACCGTGTGACATATCAAATGAAAGGACTTGTTTTAAGGATTTCATATATATATTTTTTATAATTTTAAAATACATACTATTGAAATTATTTATGGAAATAGATGAAAAATTATCTCCGTGAGCATAAAATTTTGTAAAAAATACAGAAAATAGTTCTTATAGATTACAGGAAAACCTATAAAAAGTCTGTTATCTTCTAATAACATGTAAATCACTCAGTATTGTGCGTACAAATTTACATTTGCAGTTGGAATGTATGGGGAATCATGTTTTTCAACTACAATCTGTAGTTTGTTCTTGGGATAAATTCATCCCAACTACGGAACCCTTCATTGTGCGTGGTCCGACACGCACTTGGTCGGTTTTTGGCTTCGCCACAGTCGGGTAAAAAGCTTTATGAGATGTCTGTGTCATATGATAGATATTTGTATAACTATTCTTCATACAGTAGAATATGCCATCTCCATATTATTCCTACCTCAATGGGGTATACTTTAAGGGTGTCATTTTGACAGTTCAATAACATTCATTGCGTTATTTCCGTTGCTGAGCAGACAATTTTTCGAACCTATGAAGCAATGCATTACCAATAATATATACTTACTTCAAAATCATTTAGTTTATGATTGATAGTGTGTGTGTTATCCATGTGATGTCGAACGTAAAGAATAGCACCACCCCATTTCTTCCCGTGGGTGTCGTAAAAGGCGACTAAGGGACTTACTAGAGAATGGGCAGCAGCGTTCTCTATGCATTTTAACACCATACTGCGATCGCCAACCCGTCTGCCAAGCGTGGCGATTATGTCAAACCCCCCCCCCCCCCCCTTTTGGGGAAGGCCTATGTCCAGCAATGGACGTCTTTCGGCTGAAATGATGATAGTGTGTTACGCAATTAGGGTGCTGTCTTTGTAAATTACGATCAGGGGCATGTTCATGGCGTTTATAATATTTTGAATAATATTTGTCAAACCGTATCTAGGTAGGTACGTGTGTGATATTTGTGAAAAATAAAAATGTAAATACCCACGATTGGCGCGAATGTACCTACAACTTTGGATATTAAAAAACTTAATCTGTACCACTGCCCACTGATTTAACTGGAACAATTAATTAATTCGTCAAATAATTAAAACATGTGATATTTGTGAAAAATCAAAATGTAAATACGCATGATTGGCGCGAATGTGTAACTTTAGATATCCAAAAACTTAATTTCTACCACTACCCACTGATTTAACTGGAACAATGAATGAATTCGTCAAATAATTAAATAATGAGCTAATCACTGCCCTTGTAGTGGAGTTTTGATGTCTGAAATACAAAAAAAAAATATGATTTTTAACCTCGGCCACCACTAAGCTGTCATCAAAATTGCGATTATCGCACACACTTGGATTTTATAAAGGTTAATTAATAAACTTGCGCGCTATTATGAAAGATTTAATGGCGTTGACATATGAACTGTTTTAATTACCGCAAACTTATAAGATTTGATGGGTAGCATAATAAATATTTACATACTTAATCGATTTATGATGTATGTCGTTATCCGAAATATACGGTTAAAAACTTTGTCTAGTGGCTGTTGCTATAACACGGAAAAATTATTACGCAAGTAGGTAGCTGTACGACTTGCACAAGTGTGTTTTTTTAATGTATGTAACGTCGATTTTGTTTGTAAATGGCTTCTTGTAACGTGAACGTGTTACCAGGTAATATCGCAAACCCTTAAAAAAATTCAAAACTAAACAAAAAAAAAAGTCCCATTATGGGGATTGTCGACAGTTAGTGAACATTTAAAATTTAGGAATAACATAAATATATACAAGATATAACATAAATAACGCACAACCTCTTAAGGGGCCATTGTAATCATCATTATGAACAACTTTTACAATGAGACCAAACCTGAAATCGCGTAAAATAAATCTGCTGCCCCATACACTTATGTTCTCTTAACTCGTCAAAATGTAGGGAACAGCCATTGATGTAAAGCCTCCTTTTAATAAATCAATGGGAACAGCTGATTTTTTTTGTAATTTCAGGTTTGGTCCCATGGTAAAAGCGGTTCATAATAATGAGTACAATGACCCACTTAACAGGTTGTGCGTTATTTATGTTACACTTTGTACATGCGTATAATACTCAGGCCGCTGCGCGTCGCCAGTCTGGCACAACACGTCACATTAGCATGTCGGTGACGCCAACCCATAAGTTTATTCCCCTCCTAAAAATCGCTCAACGCGCCTAAAGTTTTCACTTGAAAATTAAAAACTTTGGTCCATTTCCTGTACGGAAATAATCTGCGTATAAGAACACCATTGACGCGTGCCGACCTAAACTAAACTTAAAGTGGTTGCTTTTAAGTTCTGTCGGCATCAACCTTGATAATATTATCTGCTAATGAACGTGAAAAATACACGTGTTCACGCATGCAACCTTGTGCGTCACAGTGCCTGACAATTATGTCAGGCACTGTGACGCACAAGGTTGCATTCTTTGCACGTTCCTTGTCATCGAGTTCTCCAGACGTTGACGGCCTAATGGAGAGGGTTATAAACAGATTAAATATAATCAGCTATGCTTTGTTGGACATGTCTACCTACAAAACAAAAATAGAGGATGGTTTATCCAAATTAAATTTATTTTTTCTTCGTATCGTTTTAGGAGCGTGGAAAAAAGTGGTCATGTCTCATGTTAGCAGTCAGTTTGCGAAGCTGGATCACAATCACATTATGATCTACACGTGTAGCCAGTAGCTCACTGTCTCCCTTTTCTTGACGTTGTCTGCTCTTTTAACAAAGTATCTTCTTCTTCCTGTCTCCCTGATGGTCGTGCCTCTAATTACTGGAGGTTGGTCGTCAACTCCATAAATTTCTCCTTATAATTTCTCCATGTAAGGAAATATTCAATAAGCCCCCGCTAAATCACGAACAATCCTACATAGTTATTTCGTACCCGACGTTTGACGTTTGCTAAACTTAAACTTCTAAAGATAGAAAATCTGGGGTGGTCTTCACAAAAGCTTTTATTATATCATGGAACTATCCTTAGAATCAGTCTCACTAATATGTGTAGCAAAGATATAAATATGATGTGTAGCTTGATAGTTTCCCATACGTCACGCAGTAGGCGGATCATAAAGTCAATGTATCTATTATGGACTTTAGAATAGAACTGGTGACGCATGATGGTTTATTTACATTGGAATATATCGAAATATTGCTATATTTACCCCAGAATGCATGAGTATAAAATAGCTCAACTTGAGCCAGCGATTTTAACACTTTCAACTCCACCCACTTTTCATAGAGCTCGTTTGAGCTCTACGTCTCGTACGCTCTCGTTTGGGCGGCATGGCGTTTGCCATGCCGCCTTAAATATTGGAAGTGGACCCTCCGGGAGGGTCACCGGCATTACTTTTGAATATACAACATTATTTTTAGTATATGCGAAACCTGAATATAGTTGGTTCAGAATAAGGAACTGAATCGATTTCAATATTTTTTACACCATGTTATAACCCAAAAATATTTAAGTGTGATGGAAAAAGTTATCACCATTTAATTAATTAGAATACAATCGCCGTACGGTTAGGTACCTACTGCCAAATTATTATCAATGAGCGTAAGGCGACCCTGGAGGCGCGGGGGCGCCGTTAGCCTGTTTTGTACGCACAACCCGGTAACATAACAACCTTATAACTTTGTGATTTTTCATGATACAGTCTTGAAATTTTGTATATAGATTCTTTGCATAAAAATACTAGACACGTGTTTCGGGTTTCGCATATACTAAAACCAATATTGTATAGGTACCTCGAACTCCTACAAGTGATTCGAATTTTGTCGCAGTACGAAGAAGTCTAGCTTAATTCTGCATACATTATTATAAATAGTCACATAATATGTAAGTAGTCGGGCGAATGATCGTCGAGAAAAAATAAATATAATTTGGTAATTTACACTTAAACTTGGGATCTATCCAGAGAATGTGAACAGTGAAAGTGACGGATGAGGACTGTCATTTAAATTCGTTATTAGGTAAAGTCCGGCAATTAATTGATTAGCAAATCGACAACACAACTTTGATATTGGCAGAATAGTCGACATAGGCTTTGCTTGCCATAGTAAAAAATAGAATAGAATAGCCAACACAACTGTCAATCTTTGACATGTGCATGATAGGTATATTTTCTTTTTCGTGTAGAGTGACCACAGAGTACATTATATATACCTAGTGACTAACCTGGTGTCAGAGTTTTTATACCACCCATGGGCTTTACACTTGGACACTTCGAAAAGTCAGAGGTGCATGTCTTGGGTTCGAACTTGAGACCTATGACTTGGCAGTCCGACGGTTAACCCGCTAGGCTATCGATGCTAAAACACGGAAACTTGACATAGTGTGTCAATTTGCTGTACAGAACTTCAATCAACTCAGCCTATAGCAGTGCACTGCTGGACATAGGCCTCTTCCAGGCACCACAACACCCTGTCCTCCGCCTTCCGCATCCAGTCTGTCCAAGCCACCTTTTTAAGGTAGTCGGTTCATCGAGCTACTCAGAACTTATACCTACAACTTGTATTCTTTTCCAGCCTGTAACCTCTCACCGTTGGGCAAAGGATCCCATCTCTAATGAGATCGCACCTTGCATGATGCATAAACACTTCCTAAACGTAAGTATAATCAATGTCCTAAACTAATAAAAATACGATATATTTAGTGTG
This sequence comes from Tiliacea aurago, assembly GCA_948098905.1. NCBI lineage: Eukaryota > Metazoa > Arthropoda > Insecta > Lepidoptera > Noctuidae > Tiliacea > Tiliacea aurago. Next base: position 13,186,185 of record OX402590.1, read on the forward strand.
AGAGACAGAGAGAGTTATATTTTTCTTCTCTCTCATATAATGAAATAAAATTAAAATTATAAATTGTTTATTAGTCTTCTTAGGCTAGATTGCAATTAACTAGTAAGAACTTGGTTCTTACTAATAAGGAAAAAAAAAAAAAAAAAAATATAATGAAATGTGGCTAAACGTGACGCGTTGCAATTTCACTCTCAATTCTCGTCCTAGAAATATCACTTAAAAAAAAAGAACTCCCCACAAAACCCCCTTATCAACAAACTACAGTCTATCATAATCACAATACAGCATTGTATGGAGAGTTTATTAACCTCGATACGTTGACGCATCTTGGACGCGTGTGACGCAAGCCCGCTGAATACGGCACGGGTGCATTCACTGTAAACAGGGTGGAACATTGCTGCTTGGGATATGAGAACAAGGGTGTTTGAAAATATAATATTTATTTTCCCAACTAACTTCCATTCCCTTCTATCCCACTTGTCTCCCAAAATCATACAAATTTTAGCCACATTTCTAAACGAAACCAATTTAAAATTTTAACTGGTGCGTAAAATAACTATATATATTTTTCTATAGGTATATTTTTGTGTTGTATAGAACCCTATTTTAGATAACTTTGTAAATTAGAATACAGGTTTTACTAACCCCTGTGTCCGTCCTTGCAGTACTAACATGTAACTACCACAGAGTACAAATTTCGACGGCCCGCCACTCTGCGCTACCGTCTCAACGTGAAGCTGGCAGAATAGTCGACACCGGCTCAATCCATCACCAAGAAAAAAAAATAGGTGTATGAGCTGTAATGTCAACCATGAAAGCGAACGACAGCCACGTGTGATATTGAAAGGTGGAGAGGCGCTTTTACACGATACGTGACTTGAGTATGTAAAAGTACGGGTATCAGTTTAAACAGGAGGTTCGTAATGTAAGGAACACTATCAAAAAAACTTTTTCATAAAAAAAACAACCGACTTCCAAAAAAGAAAACACTAAAAAGTGGAAAAATAACTTTAATTTCGTATGATGAACATAACATAACATAACATAACATCACGCGTTGTATCCCCGAAGGGTTGGGCGGAGGTGTACCTGTAGTACACTCACATTTAATATTACATTTCATTTAATTTGGGAAGTCGGTGTCTTTGGTTCTGTATTTTCGTTTTTTGCCGCCGACTTCCGAAATTAGAATCATTGGAATGAAATGAAATGATTTCATTTCTGTAAGTAGGTTTGTTTATACAAACACTTTTACACGTCAATCATACTTTTTACGAATTTGAATTTCATTGCAATTTTCAGGTCTGTGTCAGGTTTCATGTTGATCTAAATATCATTCGCAGGCGTAACAAAAATGACTTTACAGAATTATAATCATTAGATTCAGCAATACAACTAACTCTTTTTGTAGATTTCATGAAATAGTCATTCAATAGGATTCTAAGAACTTAGAGAGTTGTATTGCTGATTCTAATGAGAATAATTCTGTAAAGCCATATTTGTTACGTCCCCGAATCATATTGATCTAAATATGATTCGCGGACGTAACACACAACCTGTTACTGACCTGCAAATTGCAAAAAACGTATGAAAATTTGAATTGTTCGGGCTACCTTAGCGCATCCCCCTTAACATAACATAAAGTAACAGTATTAAACTATGATTTTATGACGGCTTTGATTGAATTGCACCAGTTGACAAAACAATGAAATATTTTAGGAACGTGGTTATGAGAATATGATGCGATTCAATAGCCCCTTTATTTATAAACGCTGCTTAAAGTTAAGTAATGATTAGCGACTGTGGAACCATACATTTTTGACGTTTAATTGTCTCTTAACTTCACGCACGGTTGGCGCAGTGGTTAAGCGATTGACTGCTGCGCTACGTGTCGCGGGTTCGATTCCCACACGGAATAAATATTTGTATGACCTACAAGTAGTTGTTCCGGGTCTGGCTATTTGTGTATGTGAGATTAAATGTTTGTGAACGCAGCCACAATACAGGAGAAATTCCTAGTGTAGGGCAACGTTAAAAAAAAAAAAGAACTTTAATCATCGTTTATAAATAAACCCCTGAATGTCTATTATCAAATGAATATATTATACTTTAACAGATATGTTATCTCTGGTAGAAGCTTTTAAAGTGCACTAATTGTATTACACTCTTTGTGAGTAGACCACATTACCTTAGAATATGTTATTCAAAAATCTATTGAAATAGTTAATCATATTATTATATTCGAAACAAAATCAACTTGAAATTTTACTATACTCGGAATTTTAATTCGATTCCAGATTTGACAATTTCAGTGTTGCAACGTTATGACAAGTACTAAATAGTGACGTTGCGAAATTATTCGATATGGAAATGGAATATTTCCAGATCGATTCTTCTCGTTTATAATTTTACGCTCGTAAACTAAGTATATCAGGAAATTAAATATTTCTGAACCAATAATTTAGTTTTGACGATTAATTAACGATTTGAGACTTTTCTTTTATAATTGTGTGTGAAATAAATAAAAAAATGTGATCATGAAGGAACATGACAAATAAAACAGATAGATAGATGTATTATGGTAATAAATGATTTTATAAATTGTCGCCGTCATCGCTATCGCTATCGCTGTCACTTTCTGTAACATTTATTATAAATGTGTCTGTGATATTGTCAATTAACATATCTAGCCTACTCATTTTTTGCTCTTCTTTGACAACATGGGATACGCATTTAGACCATTCGGTAGCCGTAATTTTTTTAATGCCTTCCTGAAATAAATTTCTCACGTCTGTCAATTTGAAGGTTTTATTATTTTAGCTACATGCCCCTTTACCTGCGCCCATATCAATTCGATAGGGTTTAGCTCGGCTGTTTATCGATTTTTGTGTTCATCACTACACTATTATATGTGGTATCATTATTTCACAAAATGACAGTAGCTAATGTCAAATCTGGAATCGAATTAAAATTCCGAGCTTAGTTTGCACGTTTTATAGACAATTTGATTATATCCATGTGTGCATGAACACTTTCTTAATTAATTTTGTTATGTAGTTCAGTGGTTCATTAAGTTATGTTAGCTGCAAAAACATATTAGAATTTCAGCCGAAAGACGTCCATTGCTGGACATAGGCTATAATCGCCACGGGGGGGTTGCTGTAATCGCCACACTTGGCAGGCGGGTTGGCGATCACAATATTCTGTTAAAATGCATAGAGAACACGGCTGCCCATTCTCTAGTAAATCCCTTAGTCGCCTTTTACGACACCCACGGTAAGAAATGGGATGGTGCTATTCTTTACGTCCGGCACCAAACGGAACATAAGTATTAAAAAAATGAATTTATTGGACGCAATGGCCCAATAACTGAGCGATTGAGTTCTGCGTTAGAAATTGTTTGGTACCAAAAGCAGCGAGTAAGTATACAATTTATTTGGCCTTTCTATTAATCAGGTATCTCTTCTACACTATATTACAAAAAGTTCGTCCAAATTATTATGACAATATATTCCTTTAGACGCCTAGGCATTGAGAACTATCTAATGGGGTTCTGTCCTCGAGTGCTTGGCACGCTATGATAACCTTTGTAATGATGTCACACAGGCCTCGTACATTGAAGCGAAGGCTCCGAAACAAAGTAGGCCAACGATTCTATAAATAGTAGCAGGCATTCTGAAATATGAAACATGGCGCAGTACCTTGGGGTCTATTTATAGGCGGTTGGTGCTGGCTATAGTGAGCGGTGCTCGGGTTCCGGGGCTGGTGCTCATTGACGCCGTGGCATCGATCGGAGGCGGGGCCCGGGCCTGCAGCATCAAGCTCTGACCTAGTTTGCAGCCTCAATGAAACAGGAGGATGAGGGACCTTAAAGCCAAACAGAGTAAGTCTACAAAAATAACATTTTGGAATACAGGTACATTTCCAACTTCAATCATGTTTTGTGGCGGTAGCTAAAAACAATTTAGGTTGCAGCTAGTTTTCATGAGAAATAACTAGTCACCATACCAATTTGAGTTCTAACCAGTTCCCACCAATCGCAGTCCAATCGAATTTGTTAACTACTTCAGAGTGTACAGGCACAAATTATAAAAAAAAAACCATCTAAAAAAAACACTACAAAGTGAAAAATAACTTTAATTTCGGAAGTCGGTGTCTTTGGATCTGTATTTTAGTTTTTTGCCATCAAGTTCCGAAAATTAAAGTTATTTTTCACTTTGTAGTGTTTTTTGGAAATTGAATATTATTTTTTGTAAAAAGTTATTTATTTTTCAATTTTTAGTGGATCAGCTTGTAAGTAGTTAAAATTACAATAGCCTAATGTCAACTGCTCATCACCTTTTACAAAATATTGCTTTTCCCGATGCAGGGCGATTGTTGAGGAGTTCTCCTGGTAATAACCAGGAGAACTGCTACTCATCATATGCATTGTGAGTACCATAAATTGCTTAGCAGCACTATTAAAGTACCTACTCGAATCGCAAACTGTTAAATACTTAGATATTATTAAGTAGTTCCGGTGGTCATCTCTGGTCTTCATTACTTCACCTAATGGTACTTTCCGAGAGCAAATGCACGAGTTACTATAAAAAATACCCAAATCACTATAGGCGTGCCTATAAATTTGAGGATTTCCTCATCAGATTCTGATTTGGTGGCAATGCATGGGACCACCTCGGAAGCATACCCTTTCAAACAAAAAAAGGATTTTTTAATCGGTCCACGATTGACAGAGAAATCAGTGAAAATACATTTAAAAGAAAACATACCCGCCGAACATTATGACCCCTCCTTTTTGGAAGTCTGTTAAATATTCATAATTTCTGTGCGTTCACAATAACTTTTGTTTATAATGTACTATCATACTTGATTGGTAGCACTGAATTTTGCTGTAATCTGTTCTATCAGTCGCCATTTTGAACTCTATTAGTATTGAAACAGACTAGAGTTGTAACGGAGGTCTTCTTAGCGGAAGCAGAGGCGGATGTGGAGGTGAAGAGGTTGGCCTCCGCAGATGCGGAGGTTAACGGAGGCGGTAGCGGAGGTGGGGAAAAAGATCAATAATCATTTATTACCCGGGTAATGTTTTTAATAAAATAAAATCTACCGAATCATATTCAAAAAGTCTTTAATTCAAATAGGTACATCATAGTACATTACCAGTTAAGTTCCTAGTCCACTTCTCTCCTATTCTACCCGCTTTCTCGCTGCACAATCACAAACACAATTCTGACCATTTCGTGTGCAAGCTTCAACAGCCGCGGCGCGGCGCCGGCAACGCGTTGCCTTGCCCCGCGTCGTTCCTCGCGCGTTGACGTAACGTAAAAAAACCTCTGATATAACTCCGCAAAAAACTTACGGAGGCGGAAGCGGAGGTACGATTTTTTGCGGAAGTTCCGTACTTGCCGAGGCGGAGGCGAGGTTCCGCTACCTATCGCGTCACGCGTCGAGTTATAATGAACGCACTATATTTTGTAATTGTTTGTTCCAGGCAGTAGTTTTTCGCTCACGTGTCTTTCAGACAATGGCAGGATGAACTTTAGGAGCATTATCTAAGTAATTGATCATTAAACTACAGTATGTTCAGACGTTACTCAGTTATGTAAGCTAAGCTTTACGCATTGTTTCGAAACTGTTGCTGTTGTCGTAAAGGTCTGTTTCCGTAATTTTCCTAGTTCCTCCTGAAACTAATATGAAAACTGATCAATTTAATCCAAATTACAAAGAAAAACATTATTGATTTGGAAAATATTATAATTATTATTGTTTGGAATTAAGTTTAATGAAAACATTCATGAAAAATTGTTCAATGAAATAGAAATATGTGACCAACGAAATATGACTGTTTTCAGACTTGGCACGTTTGGTCGAGCCTCCAAGGACAGTGGTGTTGGTTGTGCAGCGGAGGCCTCGGTCGTTGATCGCGCGACCTAGTTTCACGTTGACGTCACTGCTACGCCTCCTGACGTCACGCGTGAGCCTCCGCGAGCCCATTCAAAACTAGATCACAAGCTCGGGGTGCACTCCACCTCACCTTCCCTCCTCAGATATACAATTATCATCGAGGCCGCAGGAAGTAATGCTGGAGGTCATTTCACCCTGGTTTCTATTTATACGCTAAGGTCACTGCAGGTATATAATGATGGCAAGATTTCAAATTTGGAATTTTCCTTCGACAAAGCTTTTTATGATAAAAAAGATGATTGAGATGTTGACGTTTTCTTTGGTGTTTTTTTGGGATCAGCAAAACTTTAATTCTGTCTAGTGTTTTTTTGTTATTTTCTGGAAGTCATGAAACTTGAAAAATGCACACTAATAAAAATTCCACCAGTACCAATAATTAATTAATTACCAGTAATCTTTCAGTACATTTTATATTATATCTAAAGATGAGTTATTATTTCTTCGTGGGTTCTGTTTTAACTGGGAACTGTATCAACATACGGTTCCTATCAGTGCTTAATCCATTCAGTGTGGTTGGCACAAAAAAGTAAACCATCCTCTGACGAGCTTTAGCTTTACCAATGATTTGTGCAATATTGTAACTTATGAATAAATTACAATCGACGGCGAACAAACTGTGTGTTTTGTTCCAACTCAAACTTAAAGCATTTATTTCAATTAAACCATTTACAGGCACTTTTAAATTGTCAAAGGAGTCGGTTAGTTAGAAATATTGAGCTAGTTGCCCAATGCAAACCGTTGTAGGTACATATGGAGAAGAACGGGAAAGAAACTCCATCGAGACTCTTCTAAATTATAATGTTACAGAAATATTGTTACATTGTGTTGAATTTATAACTAACTATAAAAGTGTTGATTAGGTGGTTCGGTTTTGAAAGATTACACCCCACTGCTCATCGAGATCAACACTCAGCTATCTTCATGTTAGGAGATCAAACATCATAACATAAAATTAACTGAAAGCAATTTTCTTGCAACTGTGAATTTCTGCATAATAATTTACAAAGTCAGTGGTGGCCTAGTGGCAACGGACGAAGGAAAAAATTCAATTGTTTGTATGTTTAGAAATTAGAATGCAAGATGTGAAAAAGTGTCATTATTAAAACCAAATTATATACTTTACAATAAAAAAATAAAAAAAAGGAGGAGCTACGTCTGCCAACAAACTGTTTTGCAGTTTGGCAGAAGTAAATATGATGTCTTTAAATTAATAATCTGAATAAACACTTGGTTCTGTATCATCTTACCTCATCATCATCATTTCAGACGAAAGACGTCCACTGCTGGACATAGGCCTCCCCTAAGTTTGCCATAATCGCCACGCTTGGCAGGCGGGTTGGCGATCGCAGTATGGTGTTAAAATGAATAGAGAACGCTGCTGCCCATTCACTAGTAAGTCATCATCTTACCTATGGTAAGTATAATTTGATGTCCATTCAAAGGATGCGTATGCGTGATCCCGAATATGCAAGACTTGACGACGGGTTTTTAGATCGACGTGTGTTGACAAAAGTCTAAACATTTATAGGGAAGAAGATTTGTAGAACACGATGATGTGCTTAAGGTCTAAGCCAATTAAAATCAATAAAGACTAGAAGCAAATTCAAAAGGTCTATTTAAAGAACAATCCTTGACACGAATAGCTTGGGTCGTGCCCTTTTCAGAGCGCAGCCGGAACTTCCAAGGTTCATTCTATGAAAATATTCACTGAACGGACTGAACAATTCGTTGCAAATGAATTAAATTTCAGGAACAAACTGTTAACTGATTTTGTCTGTTTTCTCCTTGGTTTTGGCAGTTTTAAGTCTTTTAAATGCAGTCATTTTGGGTATTTTATTTGGTTTATTTGTGTGTTTCTTATTTCTTTATTTGCAGTCAAAAAAGGAGTTTACAAATAGTCCCAAGCTAATTCAAGCCACCAGTACTAACCCTGTGAGAGAGTACAACAAGATCCCATGTCAACCGTGTAACGGATGAAGTTCCTGTTGCTTTGTTGATTTGATAGCAGACTGCTTTTGGTTTTCCTTACACAAAAATCTAATAATTCTTATCTGTTAAATTGGGTACGTCATGATTGGGAAACGCGTTTGTATAAAAACACAATATCACGCCGGTCATCCTCAAAGGGTTCTCTAGAGGTGTAGCTATAGTGCTAAAACGTGTGTAAACGCGGTTCTCAGAACAATGCGGTATTCTACTAACGTTTTGTTAAAAATAAGTTGACGAAACAACGGAATCTTGTTTCTAGTTCTGCGTAGGAGCTCAGCGATTGGCTACTGGTATTGGGTGTCCACCTGTAGCTTGCACTTAACTCATTACAAAAATAAGTTGACGAAACAACGGAATCTTGTTTCTAGGTCTGCGTAGGAGCTCAGTGATTGGCGACTGGTATTGGGTGTCCACCAGTAAATTGCACATACGTCATTACAAAAATACACACCTGCGTAATTGGTGTAACTTGAATAGCGAACTAAGAATAACACGTCGTTGAGTGGGAAGTACCGAAGACTCTGATCTGCAGTTAGTCAGGTGGTAATTCTATTATAATAGGGAGGGTACCTATACGTTTGTTATCCTATTATTGGTACCAAAGCGGGTAGAGGCCAGTGGTTCATATATTCTAAGTTCCCTGAAATATTTTGGGGGAATATAATTGGAATTTGGAAGACAGTGCACGTAACAAAAGGGAAACCACGGTACGACCGTAGGGATTATTTAAAGTGAATGACTTCTAACATAATGCTTAGTCTACAGCCTTAGACAAAGATATGCTTTAAGATTTGTCACACATTCAGTTACGTAAGTAGGTAATTACTTAGGTATATACGTTGTTTAAAGTAAAGAGACGTTTATACGTCAAAGAATATGTGGTTAAACAGACGTTAATCATTACTTAGCAACGTTTATAAATTAACGGTTAAAGTTACATAATAGCTTCAAGCAGTGGCGGATTTAGACTCAGCGCAAACGGGCCACCGACCACAGCCACTGGTGGCCAGCGACATTGACTTAACACACTTTTTTCTTTTCATTGACTTGACACATGCACACGTGTAGCCGGTGGCGGCCACACGCTACAACAGTGTCGCCGACTCACCACTTGTGGTCGCTACAGGCCACACAAGACGCCGACACCCGCCACTGTCACACTGCTCCCCCCCCCCCACGCAGTTAAAATTCGATGTCCCCAATATAGGCGGCAACGGCGTTGTCTACGTCGCTCGTCTGCGTATTAACAATAGCGCGAGCAAACTTTCCGTGTCAGAGTCCATCGTAAGACTGCGCAGCAGAGAGTTGGTTATAAAATGTGGCGGCTTCTGAACACCGGTGACTGTCGCTCGCTTCTGCCACTGTTACAAATGTGGCGGTAGCGCGCGATAGCCACCGGTGGCTGTGGTCGGTGGCCTGTTTGCGCCGAGCCTAACACATTTGCCGCCAGTAGACTATTTAAATTTCGTCGCCCCTACCGACCTCTATAATAGGGTATTACGCCCATTTTTGAAAAGTGTATCAATTAGATTCTATAGTGCTAATAAACTACTAAAAAAATCACCATTTTTTTATTCAATCGTTAAGTGCTATAAAAATGAATTTAAAAATGCAAAATTTGAGAATGCAATATTTGAATGAAAATCTAAATATCTAAATCTACTCAAATTTGACGAAAACGCTGGACGCAGCGGACGCCATATTGCTCTGTGGTCATGACGTCAGTTGGCTGTGTAAACAAATGCAGTGATATTTTGGTACGCCATGAAGTAAGTTAGAAGTGTCAACTGTCAACTATCAGTATAGTTGACAGTTGACACTTCTAAGTTTACATTAAGGTTTGCATAGCCGACGACGTAATAACATGGCGACTACTATTTGATGTAAGATTTGGTGTTAAGATTATGAAACAGATTAAAAAAGCTGAAACCTTTGAATTGAATTTATAAATTTAGTTTGCTATTTTATGAACTAAAACTAACGTTTTCCGACTGCTTTTTGCCTAAGCTATCTCAATAATATATTTTTAGATATTTTCTCATATAGAGTAAAATACCCTATTTGATACCCTACCCAATTGACAATACTATTATTAATTTAAAAGTCGTCGCTTTGCTTCGCGTTACAGGCTTTTCGGTACAATCATCCTGATTGATTCAAAAATTTTAAGGACTTCGTGCCAAGAATCTCTCAAATTTCTACAGGCATCCTCTCTACCTGACCAACGTGTCAGATTTACTCTCTTTAGCGTTTTCCGATTTATTCATTTTTGCCAGAGTTGTGTCTTGAAGCAACATGAAGAAGCAACAAGCTTCTGTGCAAGATTCAGCAGCCGCAGTTGCCACTAAATTTAAAGAGTGGGCAGTGTAGCAGACACACTTAGCGAACGGTCTGTCACTCGTTCCCGCGCCGCAAGCAACCAAACGCGACTACGCAAATGGTATATAAAGAAACTTATCTAAGTGGTGAGTTAAAAATATGTTAATTAAACATATGTATTAATTATTACATGTTGAATTGGTGGACATAATAACATTTAGGTACCTATACAACATGTCCCGGAATTTCGTGAAAAAAAAATCTGCTGTTCCCTATATTATGTTAGAATAACTAGTCAAAATGTAGGGAACAACTGATTTTTTTCGTGAGATCAGGTTTGGTCCCATAGTAAAAGTTGTTCATAATGATGAGTACAATGACCCTTTAAATGGCTGTGCGTTAATTCCGGGACATGTTGTATATGAAGACATTAAAAAAATAAATTGGCCCAAAATTTGCCGCCCTAGGCTCCAGCCTATTCAGCCTGCTGGTAAATCCGCCACTGGCTTCAAAGCAGTTAAAAAAATAAAATCAGAACTTGTTTTTAACTCAAGTTATTTTCAGAATATTATGTCATGATAAAATCATAAGAAGATTTTAGGCAAGAATTTCTTAAAATATAGGTAGGATTAATTTATTTCTGGTCATGTGTAGGAGTGGCTCAATACTTAGTTCATTGATGATATACTTAGATCAAAAAACAACATTTCCAGAATAATAATTTAGGCAGTATTAAAGTTGAATTTTCCTTTCACCCAAATAGACAAAGTGTCTAAGTTCAGTAATCAACAACTGTAGGCATCAAATTTTTCCCATCTAAGGTTACGACGTGACCTAGCTCCAGTTACTGGGCCACGTCGTATGTATTGCTCATTTCATATCATTCTATTAATGTTTATGGGCTGTGTTGATGCGACTTTCATAACAGTAGAAGATTATGGAGCTCGCTGCGTTACCTTCGCGCTAGAGGACATGACGGAGGTCATCGCCAATGTTTACTAGTCTGTTTATGTTTTGACACTGATATACAATATGTAACAAAAACCCTGTTGTTCCTTCTACCTACGTTTTAAGAATCGGTATACATACGTGATAAATCAAGTAATTTATAAAAACTGTTCAACAAAAATAATTAAAATAAATATGTAAGTAGTAATATTTGTAATGTTTAACTGATTTCTTACCTCTTTAATTCTTTGATTTTTAGCTCTCGACTAGCCAATGCTTATTTTTTTTTTAATTATAATTCCTCCAATGTTGTGCTTGTAGGTAAATGTATACGTCCCTAAAAGGAACAACAGGGTTTTTGTTACATACTGTATGTACATACGGCTATACATCAAGCTATACAAATCCAGTTTACGCTGATCTCGCACTGTACGGAAATCATATACAATGCGAGACCAGCTTATACTGGAATTGTATAGCTTGATGTGTAGCCGTCTGTACCTATGTGTTAGTACGATTTCTTCAAAACAATAGCACACATTTTCTGAGGCATCGTATCACTAAGATATTTCAGGATTAAAGAAACTTGATAATATCTATTGAGGAATACGTAATAAGATTTTAAAGATAATCTCTTCAGGAACTGCTGACAGTTAAGAAAAGTACACATCAACTATTCTAAAATTGCTTAATGAAAAGAATTTACTGTCGGAAAAAGATGCTCTAAAAAAAAAAAAAGAACCTACCTAGAATGTTTTAAGGTTCAGTTTCCAAGTCCTGTTAGCTCTAAGCGAATTCTTTGCCTTAGCTTGTATGTGTGTGTTTGTAAATTGGGACAAGAAGACTTAATACCGACATATTACAAAAGATATAATAGCAGTAATATGTGAGTGGCTTTTAAACTTAAATTTACATAATATATGTAAAAGCGTAACAATTAATATGTTATAATAGTGGAGTTCATTGATATTACACTAGTGCTAATAAAGTTATTTTGTTATCGCTTTAAACTTTTAAAGCACTGGGGTGTATGAACAGTATGAACATTTGGAATGAATGTCATTCACGTCCAATCGTTTCTATACCTCTGATTATTAATACAGTAGTTTTCAATTAGTTGGTCAATGGAATAAGAATTGAATGCAAGAATAGAGGTTTTATAACGAAATGTAATATGTATAATAACATATTGTATTTCGTTTTAACCGGTTCATTATAATATGTAGTTTGCACGGCAAGTGGCGCCGTCTATTTTTGTTATGAAGTTCCTGGAATCACCAAAAAGGTCACATAAAAGTGACACTGGCTGGTGACAGTCACTCTAGCAGAGCGTTGCATCGATGGTTACGTGGCGGCTGTCTTCTGATGACAGAAGAAGATGTGAAGAGGATAATCTTTAGATAAGTGTATAATCTATGAGGATAATTATGAAGTGGTACCGCTGTCGTACCACGTCCAGGACGAACTGCTATATTCCGGCACAATCCTAATGATATTGAAACTGCTGAACCACTAATACGATGATCACTCGCCGTTATAAACAATATGTTTAATATTATGTTAGTTCAATACTAAGTTCAAAGGTATTAAGTTTGTTAAAGTTAAATGTTTTTGTGTTTACTTAAATTTAATAAGTTTGATATTATTTTATTTCATTTTCTTAGAATTTTACTAGGATTACGAGGACAGACTTATAATATGAGGGATCCACGTTCTTGTAAAATAGAGACTATGACTTCACAGCTGGGGTGTACAAGCCCTAACCTCAAACGGGGGAAGAAGGGATTGTAGGGAATCACGGGACACCGATTTCTAGGTGTCCACACAGGCTCCTGCGCAACGTACCAAGAGTGGATTACGTGCTCTATTTGTGAATGTATATTTTCTGTCTTGTGGTGGGTGTTGTTAAGTGTTATAAGTTGTCTCGTTGGTCTAGTAGTCGCAAGCGCTACTGCTGAGCATCAGGTCCTGGGTTCGATTCCCAGGTCGGGCAAAGTGTTGTTGGGATTTCCCATTAGGAATTTCTCAGTACTAGCCCGGACTCTGGATTTGTGCCCGGTTGATGGCAATAGGCTCGCCTCCTATTAAATGGGACTTAAACAAAACTGGCGAAATGTGGGTGTACTATAGGTACACCTCTGCCTAACCCTTCGGGGATTACACGCGTGATGTTATGTAATGTAATAAAATAAAATAAAATTTATGAATTAAATTAATTACAATCGGGGAAAAATTTAATTCTAACTGTAATGTAGACCTGCCTGAACTAGGGAAAACCCTGTGTTTCAGGCCATAGATTTACATCAAGCATTTAAAAAGAAGACAACAATAGGTTTATGACGCTAAATTAAAAAGAAGACATAATATTTTCAATGACTCAAGGCTTCTACATACCAGCGCGACTTGTCGCGCGACGCGACACGGCACAAAGGCCCCGCGTGTCGCGGGACGAGCGGTGCCTTTGTGTCGTGTCGCGTCGCGCGACCAGTCGCCCCGGTATGCAGAAGCCTTTAAAGAGTAACCCTTTTTTGGGTATTATTTTTAAAACTAGATTAATAATATTATGATATAATATTATGTTTAAATAAATTAACAAATAATATTAAAGTAGATAAAGTGGACACTATTATTAATTAGGTAAAGGAATAGACTTATATTAGAGTAGGTCGATAGAGCTATTATTTTAACATTTCTAGTAGTTTTTCCGTGTCTTGCGTATGTAAAAGAAGTTAAGAACGTCACGGGCATTCGTTGGAGCTGCCGGTATAAGTATAGACCACGAATTAAATACTTGGTGGGGTAGACCCTGTAGGTACGAGTAGTGGCACAGTGTCACTCTATCTTTATCGACACTTAATTGAATCTGTACCCCGAGTGTAAGTTTGCATGTGAGTAAACGTAACTAGCGCGTTTGCGTTAAGATTGTTATTCTCACTCTTATACTCTTATTAAGCATAATGATCTATCGGTCAAATTTTAACGCAAACGAAATAGTTACGTCTCTTGCAAACTTACACTTGGGGTACTGACCGACCATTCAACATTATCATCCGTTCCATGTAGTGCCGGACGTAAAGAATAGCACCATCCTATTTCTTTCCACGGGTGTCGTAAAATGCGACTAAGGAACTTACTAGAGAATGGACAGCAGCTTTCTCTATGCATTTTTACATCATACTGCGATCGCCAACTCGTCTGCCAAGCGTGGCGATTATGGCTACCCGCCCCCCTTTCTTTTGGAAGAGGCCCATGTCCACCAGTGGATGTCTTTCGGCTGAAATGCTGAATTCATCAATTAATTAGGCTTCGCACGCTATGCAACTATACAGGGTCAAAATAAATTCACTAGCGAGACTTCGTTGACGTGATGGGTCATCACATAGGCCTCCGCCATAGGTTTTCCATAATCGCCACGCTTGGCAGGCGGGTTGCCGATCGCAGTATGGTGTTAAAATGCGTAGAGAACGCTGCTGCCCATTCTCTAGTAAGTCCCTTAGTTGCCTTTTACGACACCCATTGAAAGAAATAGGATGGTGCTATTCTTTACGTCCGGCAGCACACAGACACGATGGGTATCGCTGTCTAAACACGACAAAATCATCATCATCATCATCATTCTCCTGCCCTTATCACAATTCATTTGTGGTCGGCGCAACATGTCCCTTTCTTCCTTCTTCCATACTTCTCTAATAGTCGTCATCTCGGTAGTCACTCCCTTTACCAAAATGTCCTTTCTTTGGTATTGTTCGTCGAGTCGTTGAGCTCCTTAAGTTTGAGTTGAGCTGCACGATTACTGACAAATGCTTACACTGATTGGACAGATCCGCTCCAATTTGTGTGGTGCTTTCCTCAAAAGACCATTTCAGACACGGATCTACATGGTCCTCACATGATCTGACCAAGATTATGTCTGGACTTTAAAAGAGACTTTGACCCCTGAGTTTGTTTCGCCATTTCTTCTCAGGGGTAGTCAGATAGGAAATGTCGGCTACATCTAGATTATTTTTTTATATGACGTGTAAAAGTGATTTTAATATCCTATTTACAGAATAAACGATTTCATTTCATTTCTTTTCATTTATTTCTAGCCATATCATTCTTCACACAGTCCATCAATCGTTTCTTTGGTTGTCCCCTACTTTTATAGCCATCGACATCCATACTCATAACTTTCCTCACGACATTTTCCTCATTCCTCCGCATTACATGCCCATCCCATGACAACCGATTTCCGCACAACTTTTCAGTCACCGGTGCCACTTTCAGACTTCAGAATAAATAAAATAAAAAAATAAATGATGTTTTTTTTTTGGGTCGACGACCGCTTTTAGTGTTTTTACTTGGAATATGAGTCGAGACAATCTGTTTTCTTTTGTATTATCAATATTATCATGTTTAGATATCGATACCCATCACGTTGCGAAGAATACACAAAAAAAAACAGATTTTTTGAACTGTTATTTCAAGTGATTAACTGCGGTTATGATGACCCCAAAATAAAAACTTATTCAATTAAGTTCTTTTTTGTTTGATCATGTTTAGATATCGATATCGTGTATACAACAAAAAAATTGCTGTTCCCTACCTTTATATTCTCATAACTCGTCAAAATGTAGGGAACAGCTGACCCTGTATGTACAACAAAAAATCTGCTGTTCCCTACATTTATGTTCTCATAACTCGTCAAAATGTAGGGAACAGCTGATTATTTTTTCGCGATTTCAGGTTTGGTTCCATAGTAAAAGTTGTTCATAATGATGAGTACAATGATCCCTTAAGAGGTTGTGCGTTAATTCCGGGACATGTTGTATACGAAATCCGTTAAACGATCTATTTGTATCTTGTTCCAGGAATTCGCGATTATGAATTAATTTTCAACTGATGTTCCTGATAATATACGCTATTATGTAATTCTCATATTCACTACGTTTCGATGATCATGAATTTGTTTTGTTAGTGGCTTTACCGGCTACGCGTCGCGCGTCGCGTCGGTGAGAACAAATTCCGTACAACTTTAAAACTCTTAAGGACGCATTCGCAAATGTGGCAAAACATTGTTTTTCGGTACATTTTGCGGAAAAATGTAACTAAACCAAATGTAACTAATAATTGCCACAGATAGATTAATCCTTCATTTCCTAATAGTAGCATTTTTTTATTCGAAAATAATGGTTTATAATATTACAAAAATCATTTCCGTTGCCTCTACACACAAAATTGACGATATCGAGTTGAAAACTCAACACGATATCGTCAATTTTGTGTGAAGAGGAACCTTTATCTTCATAAGAAAAATTTTAACATTAGTTATTAAAAATATTTTATGTATGCAGACTTGTTTAACTCAAAAAGGTAGCAAAACATACTATCAAAATGTTACAAATAGTCTCAGAATATAATGTTGAAAAAACCTATATTTTTTTAAAAAACCCAGTCGATAATGTTTTTTTCCTATTATTTAACAAACCATATCAACACATTTCAAAATCACGCACTGGGCTTTAACTATCCTTCTGATAAAATCAAAATTTTATTTTATGATTATACATATCATTAAGTAAATCAACGGCGAAATAAGCTATATTTTCGAGAGCGCAAAAGTGATGAAACTATTAACAGGTGCTGAGACTGACACGAATGGTTTATTACCACGAAAAATGTATTTTTATAGTTACACGTCCTCTACGCATTTTAACACCATACTGCGATCGCCAACCCGCCTGCCAAGCGTGGCGATTATAGCAACAACCCCCGCTTTGGGGAGGTCTTTTGGCTGAAATGATGATAGTTACACAGACTTAATGTTTCAATTATTTCAAGCTTTCTCACAATTTTTTTTATTTTTATAAAATCGTTGCCCCACACTAGGAATTTCCCCTGTATTGTGGGCGCGTTTACAAACATTTAAACTCACATACACAAACAGCCAGACCCGGAAAAACTACTTGTAGGTCATACAAATATTTGTTCCGTGCGGGAATCGAACTCGCGACACGCAGCGCAGCAGTCAATCGCTTAACCGCTGCGCCAACCGTGCCGTCAATTAGATAAGAAAAACGTTTTTTGTGCACGGACCCTTAAGATTCAGGGCTAAAGAGTTTGAATAAAGTTTGTGAAGACCTAGACGCCTCCTTGGTTAAGTCCTTACAACTCCGCTTTGGATTGCAAACAGTTTTGAGGTCAGATTCAAGGCCGAGTAAAAGTGTTGTGATATGATTTGTTTATTATTATAACCCGATGCATTAAAGAAAGGAATCTAAAATGGCGGTGCTCATCATGTTTTCTCGCTTGCACGCTAGTGTAAGTGATAGTGTGCAAGCGAGAAAACATGATAAGCACCGCCATTTTAGATTCCTTTCTTTAATGAATCGGCTTATAGTACTACCTACGTCTTTTAGCACTCTCTACTAATTGGAGGTCGTGGCTAAGTAATAACAGCTGCACTGGTCGATCCATCACGTTAAGCTACGTTTGCCGGGGTTGGTCCGTGGAGGGGTGACCATCTTTGCAAAACCGAGATTCTTCCGTGCCAAAACACGTTATGACGTTGGTCCTGGCTGCCTTTCGTGGATCTTTGACAATCGTCACGGGTCGTCACAAGTCTGAAAGTTTGACAACCAGTCTTACTTGGGGTATCGTATTACCCATTTACTGGGTTGTGGAGGTCAGATAGGCAGTCGCTCCATGTAAAATACTGGTATTTAGCTGCATCCGGTTAGACTGGAAGCCGACCCTAACATAGTTGGGAAAAGGGTAGGCAGCTCTCTACTACTTAGGTACCTACTATAATTTTTTGTTGATTAAAGTCCCTTCCTTCTTTCCATTTTTCCTGTCCTAATGTATACAGGGTGTAAGGGACAGCCCTCCGCAGACTGATGTGGTGAAATCAGTATATCGTACTAAGATGACCGGTACATGAAATTATTTCAGGAACGTTATGGGAATCCAATGAACCTGATTTGTCGCGGCGGGGTGGACGACCGCGCTCGTTGATTTCAGGCGTCGTTCGTTAGCGAATTTCAACATCCATTGCTGTTTTTTTTATTTTAGCTGTGTTATTTACATTAATGGAGTACTGCGTACAGAGAATGTGATTTTACATTGATGTAAAGGAATAGTAACTGAAAATACGATAAAAAAAAATACAATTTTCCTGAGAAAATTTTCAGTGGAATATGATTCAAAATAAGGAGCTGAATGCACCCTGTTAATTTGCGGAGGGCTGTCGCTTACACCCTGTATTAAAGTTACAAGTCTTTTATAAATAAACTAGCTTCTGCCCGCGAGTTCGTTCGCGTAGAAGTGGTAAGACCAATACACCGAGACCGTACAATATACTAAAATAACAGCCACATTTTTGTAAAACGTTCTTGTATACTACGTTTGTAGTTTTAGTCTCAGCAGCCAAAATATAAAGAGAGTCAGTACCCCGAGTGTAAGTTTGCAAGTGAGTAAACGTAACTAGCGCGTTTGCGTTAAGTTAAGTAATTTTTATTCTCACTCCTAGCATTATGATCCATCGGTCAAATTTTAAAGCAAACGAAATAGTTACGTTTACTCTCTTGCAAACTTACACTTGGGGTACTGATGTTAGATAGATCATCTTATAGTTATGAGCCAACGTGTGACGTGTCTTAGGTGTTCGTTACACGAACGCGCTATCGTCGCTCGCGTTGTTTTGGTTCACTCATATTATCACTTACTTAGTAGACGCGGGAGCAAGCGACGTCCTACAGTTGTCCGTGTGAGTATTAGCGTAGTGAGCGTGTGAGTAGCAGTCTGTAGGCTATAAAATTATCACGCTATTGTAGCAAATATCCTGATAATTTATAGCCTACACAGACTGACCAGGGAATATCTATACAAAATTTTAACAAAATCTATCCGGTAGTATTTGCGTAATGCTCGAACATTCATTCAGAAAAACAAACAAACAGATAAACAGACAAAAATTAAAAAAATATATATCTTTTCGGCATTAGAATCATTCCCAGACTTCGTAGCACTTTTGACTTCACTATGATTTTATTGTATGTATTATAGTTAGAGATATTAAATTTGGCTTGTTAGTTTTAGTAACAACTTTTGACGATATTTTTTTAAGTTCCACCAAAATGATCACTTTTTGTCCAGTAGCTCACGGAATTTAGACGTAACAAAACTCATCGCCCCGAGCCGGTCTACCACTTTCGCACATAAAGCCAAGTTTTATTACTTTATTGTATTGTAAGGTTTGAGGAGGAGCATGGTGTAACACCAATGAAGTGGTCACGTTCCCAGCCACGCCGCGCGCCGCCCGCCGCCGCCGCCCGGACCCTTCGCCAACAAATAAAAATAACCCCGCCATTCTGTCCCGCTAGTTGTGGCTGGCAGATTGTGAAATACTGTCATTCACATTAAAAATGTTTTGTGGAGACAAGGTGACTTGCTCATAAGCCATTTTAGTTTTATATGCTTTTATTTTCATTGTGTTTTTTCTGACTTTCAAAAGGAGGAGGCTATTGTATTCGATGCGTAGTTTTGTTTCGGCTTGTAAGGGAGTTCCTTTGAATATGTCATCCAATCCCCCATGTGAATGTGTCATGTGTGTTTTCATAAGTTGCGTAAGATGACGAAAATCGTCATGCTTGCCCGTGACCCGTAGGCGGCTAGTAGTATTGGCTTCGGTTACAAACTTCTTTCTTATAAATTATCTATGGTTACAAAGCTTGCCCACATTGACATTCGGAGAATTCTGATATACGGGATGCGGCTACAAGTAAATAAAACTTTCTACAATGTCTTTTTTCAGCACTTTTATAATAAAAGAATTCGTGGCTGTGTACTGGAATAATTTGTGCAAGTATAGGTATAATGATAATGAATTTCTTTCCTTTTGCTAGTCAAATTTTATTAATCTTTCAAATACATTGCAAACTATAGTGTTGTTTAATATAAAAGCACTTTTTCAATTTTGTAAATGAGAGTACCATGGACCCGTTTATTATATAATATGTCGGATCGTCAGGATTTTACTCTGTTAGATTCGGTCATCATGTGGGCAGGAGTTGGGTTTCGTGCAATGAAAACACACTGGGTGCGATACACAGCGTTTATTGCAATCACAAATTGACACAATCACTACAAATGATAATCACTTTACGCTTTAATAACTTTAGGTACTTATTACAATCAACTAGGTATTATGGCCTTTGCCCTGCATTGAGACAATAACAGATTGGTATGATGATGCAAAAAAACGTAGAACAGTTCCGAAGCGTCTTCACAGCTCGATCACCAGGATAAGAATGCCCGACTTGGCGCGTTCTACTGTAAACGCCCCAACTCTGTCATAGCGCGCCAATTTTAGTCTTTATAGTTGCCGCTAGGTGGCGCGCCTCGTCTTGTTGTAAACATTTTGCCGGATGCGACATATATGTGATGTACATTGACGATCTGTGGATGGGTGACCATCTTTACAAACCGAGACTCCTCCGTGCCTCGGGAAGTACGTTAAGCCGTTGGTCCCGGCTGTCATTCGTGGATATTTGACAGTCGTTACGGGTCGTCAGAAGCCCGAAAGTCTGACAACCAGTCTTACCAAGGGGTATCGTATTACTCAGTTACTGGGTTGTGGAGGTCTGGTTAGACTGGAAGCCGACCCCAACATAGTTGGGAAAAGGTACATTGACTTGAAAAAGCTTGACAGTTGAGAGTATGTCATGCTCAACAATCAGGCAACAGTCAGGGCTTTAGCGGTATGTCTCGGTGCTGATAGCGCGTATGTTGGATCATTCGGTTCCCTACAAAATGGTTGAGCTGGATGGTGCTGATCCACGCGTCATTGAGTTTATCTTTTAAAAAACACTTTTGCGTATCATCGTTTTCGCAGATTTCTTTGAACTATAGATGGCGGCGAAGTTTTGCAGATATTTTTTTAATGCAGTTGCTGAATTTACCGGTTCTTAAAAGTATTCCTGTATACAATATACACTTCGATGGTTGTTGATGAAAGATTTAAGGCTCGTGCAGACTCGCGCGATATCGCGGGCGCAACAAGGGTCGCGCTGCCTGTCACGCCCGCGATATCGCGCGAGTCTCCACGAGCCTTTATTAAATTGGATAAGTTCGTGGAAGCTTAACTTTGAAGCGGTGATCGTTAGATATAACTCTATTTGTGAGTATACACCTACATAATTATTATGTTACTGTGATAATAGTACATTATTGCAAAGGCCGTGAAATAGGCAATTGCAGGTCGAGTATGAGTTTGAAAGCCGAGCCGTAGGCGAGGACTTCACTAATACGAGACAGGCAATTGCCATTTCCACCGAGGCATATATAGTGCTTTTCTCAACAGAATGCAGGGAAAGTAAATCTATACATATAATAAAATCGTAGCGAAGTCAAAAATGTACATTGAATATTTTTGAGAAAAAATAATTGCTACGAGGTCTGGGATCGATTCCAATGTCAAAAATATAATTTTTATAATTTTTGTCTGTATGGATGTTAGAGCATCACGCAAATTCTGCTAGATATATTCTGTTCAAATTTTGCATACATATTCCATAGGAGCCTGGTCAATTGATAGGCTATATATTATCACGCTATTGGCCATGGGGGATCAGCAATATTGCATTATGAATGCACGTTCCAGCATTACGCAAATTCTACCTGATAGATTCTGTTCAAATTTTGCATAGATATTCCCAAACCCCCTTATTACAAAACAAGGTTTATCTTCAGACCCAGGTTTAAAACATGGAGCTATTATTGGATTTCGAACTTTATTCCGGCTATGGTAAAGTTCCTAAACACAAAACTGACAACTTAGTACCGAACTAAGTTTTCAGTTTTGTATAAAGAACGGTATTTCAATCACAGTTACGTTCTTATTACAAAAACTGGCTCCATGGTTTAAGCCATGTCAAAATATAGATCTTGTTTTGTAATAAGGCGGTATAAGTCTGGTTAGTCGGTAGGCTACATTATTATCGCGCTATTTGCTATGGGGGATGAGCAATATTGTATTATGTTTGCATACCTCTATAGTTTACAGTAAATTTTAAAAAAACGAGCCAAACGGTTAGAACATTTATAAATTTTATCATCACGCTATATATTTATGGGGCTAAGCGGTCAATTATCATGACATATACAGACTGGATTATTGTGATGTGGCAGTAAAGGTATCTTAACCGTTGTAGCTACGTGAAATCGGTCTTAGAAGACTATCTATATATTTTTGAGACGTTTTCATCTGCAGACATAGATTTTGATTAAATTGTACAGTCAACCATAAAAGACAATTTTCATTAAAAAATAAATTTGGTGCCAATAGATCCTGTTTTATATGAGGATCAAAAACTCTATAAGACCAACTGAGGCTTGAGTACTCGTCGAGTCAGAAATCGCAAAAATCTTTTCCCATGCATATCGTGGGAAATGAGATCCCAACTTACTTTTTTTTGGTTCCGTACCTACGTCAAAAGGAAAAAACGGAACCCTTATAGGATGACTTCGTTGTCCGCCCGTCCGTCCGTCTGTCTGTCTGTCTGTCAGTGAATACCCTTTTGTCTCAGGAACGCATGGAGGTATAAAGTTGAAATTCATTTCAAATACCTGTTGTACGGTTTCCTGGAGCTCAAAAAACAAACTTCTAAGTAAACGGATTAAAAAATACGGCCATCTACACGACATATTAAAATACTCGCAAATTAATCTGAGAGTGTCTGTGAGCGGCCTTCCGGGTACGCTCTTCCGGGTCGCCACTTCAGAAACTTTCGGCCCTATCGGCCATGTTTTCTGCATAATCTATTGTTATATTATTTTAGTGATAGTCGTTCGTCAGGAATAATCTGTAAGAATGCATCAGTCAGTGTATCAGTTTTGTGACATTAGGTAGTAAGCCGGAACGCAGGCGTTCATTAATTCACTAAAAACGAAGAACTTCGAAAGCAATGGGAAATTACTACTGACGACTGCGGAGTCGATATCAGGAGTAAATGCTTCTCACACGGACTATACGTCGCTTGCTCACGCGTCACCAGTCCTGAGTCTCTGTATATTTTGGCTGTTGAGACCATAATTACAAACGTAGTATACAGGGAAGTTTTATAAGGAGTAAATGCGGGAAATAAAGTGAATTATGTTCTACATGCGATTGTGATGAACCAGTTGATGCCCAAAAAGGCTAGACTTGCTTTTCACAATGGTGTGCTGGTACCCACGCTTATGCATGGAAGCGAATGTTGGGTGTGGTAAAAGAAGCATAAAAGTAGAATCAAAGCTGTGGAAATGTGTTCATTGCAAAGCATGTGTGGCGTGACTATGAATGATAGGCTGAAAAATTATGTGATAAGGCAACGGTGTGGTTTAAAAGAAGATGTAGTGGGATTTTTTTTAAAGCATATGCATGGATGGTTTAGTCATGTTGAAAAGATTAATGAAAGGCGACTAACAAAAGGAATTTACAAGGCAGTTGTTAGTGGAAACGCCCTAGAAGGACATATAGTGACCTAATTGGTGATGTTCTTCAGAAAGGTCAAGTGCGTAGTACTCTGAACAGGCGTGCGTATATGACCAGATGTATGAACGGAAACGAAGCAAAAAGAGTATGTAAGTAGCGTAGCGGGTGGCGTTCTATAGTTTCTGCCTACCATCATGGGAAGAAAGCGTGAGTTTTTGTATGTATTTATTTTTTATAAAAATAACATAGCATCACGTCTAAATTCCCCGAAGAGTTAGGCAGAGGTGTACCTACCTACCTATAGTAAACCCACATTAAATTCCGCCAGTTATGTTTAGGTTCCATGTAATAGGGGGCGAGCCAATTGCCACTAATCGGGCACACCTGAGAAATTCCAGATGGTAAACCCAATAACACTTTGCCTGACTCGAAAAGCGAACCCAGGACCTCATGCCCAAAAGAAGCGTTTGCGACCAGTAGACCAACGAGGCAGTTTTCTATAAAAATGTAGCTGTTATTAGTATATTGTAGTGGTGTCTTACGGCTTCCAAGCGCGGGCAGAAGCTAGTTATTTATAAATTCCAGATTCAATGACGAACAACGATAATTTTTCACGCGCCAATTTGTTCATGTATTTTTTCCAATATACAGCTTTCTATTTGCAAGCCAGTTCGAAATTTAAATAAAACCTTTGATAAGTTACTTCCTTGGTTGGCATGTTTCGGAGTAGAAGAGTATTTAATAACCCCAGCACGCCGTTTCATCTTTGAGTATTTATACTCACTCAAAGCGTTTCATACAACATTGCTGGAGCGTTGTAATGTTCCAAATTCGAAAAATGCTCCTGCAATGGATTTGATTTTCTTTGACCGTAAATTCGATACTTCGCGTGTTCTTTCTTCGAAAATAATTACAATATTTTCATGCATGTTTGGGAAAAGGATGTTTATAGAAAATATAATCTTTCTTATTCCAGTTTCCACTTCGATGGAAAACCAGTTATTTGCGAAATATTTCAGATGTGATACTGGTTCAAAAACGTTGTGCAGCAAATGGAAATTTCCTTAAAATTATAATTTTATTACTTTTCAAAGTAATCAACCTCACCTCAATGCAGTAGTCATAAAAAGGTTTGTGTTTTCCATCTAGTCAGGGATTGCTCAGCACTGCACCCGCACTGGGCCTGCGTGGTGGGTGCGGGTTGGTAGATGTCACTTGACTTAAAATGTTTGGTTCTAGGACATGCCGGTTTCCTCACGATGTTTTCCTTCACCGTTTTGATATCAGTGGTGATGAAATAATTTACACAAAGTAAAGCGCTGGTCTGGGTTCAAGCCTACGACATACAACTCGTAAGTCGCGGCCGTTACCACTCAACTGTTAAATAATAACTTAAACCTAATTAGCACTAAGTCCAGCCAATAACTGGGTATTAATGTGAATAAGTTTTTGAGTAATTAAATAGATAAAAATAAAGTAGTTAGTGCCTAGTACTACACCTCAACACGCCACGTCCTCTGAGGTCCCATCCTACGGACCGTTTGTTGGAACAGAGTACAGAAATGTGATACTACACGTGAGCGCCATAGACTAGCTACTCCTTCCCACAAAACGTGGAGAGACATACAGTGGCGCTCAAACTTTTTTACCATACCTTTTTGTCGAATACAGTTCATAGAACATTAATGCGGCGACATTAATCTTACACACGTATACGGTTTCGAGTTTTAGTTGCATGAAGATTTTAATCAAATTTTAATTTTATTATACGTTATTATTTATTGATGTATATATTATACAATTTTCTAAAAAAGCATCTTGGAGCAACCATTACTTAAAGAACTGTAGTGCAGAAGTCATTTGCCGGGGTCACGGATCATAACATCGCATCAATGAAATTAAAACGAATAACGTGCAAAGAGTAGGTGATTGATTTGAATTGAAGCAAAAAGAGCCCTATGTCAGTGAGCGTCTGAAAATTAAAAAAATCAATTTGCGAACTATTTAATTTTTTATGATTATTGGCCACTATCCCTACCCGTTTGTTAAATTAATGTAGCCATTGTAGCGGCACGTTGTATATCATATTACAAGAGACTACACATTCTATAAATTAAACAAATGAGTGCAATGTTTAAAAAAAGTAACGTTTGAATTTTTTCTTAATTATAGTTTGGCCAGGATTTTTTTAACCAACGTACTCGCGATATATTTTTTAAAATACTAATTACTTTTCATCCATTAAACAGAGGGTGAACGTTGTTTCTAGGTCGGATCCTCTAAGGCCCGTATTACAGAACGTCAATCAACACTCAAGCATTACTTAAAACTAGTTTCAACCAATCAAATGGCTTGAATCTAGTTTTAAGTAATGCTTGAGTATTGAGTGAAGTTCTGTAATACGGGCCTAAGTGTCTATGTTTTCGGCAAGAAGGATGGAGATGAGATAACCGTTTGGTCAGCATTTACTGGTTCAATACAGATTCTTTTGCTTTATACAGCATGCCGCTTTAGTGGCGACATTAATTAAACACACGTACTCGTATACAGATTCGCCTTTACGTTTTATGTAAATATTTTAATTTAATTAAACATTATTATTTATTGATTTATTTATAATTTTTAAAAATAGCAATTTGGAGCAACCTGTACTTAAAGAACTGTAGCGCAGAAGTAATTAGCCGGGGTCATGGAACTCATGGATCATAACATCGAATCAATGAATCAGATCAAATCATTTATGAAATTAAAACAAATAACCATGCAAGGAGTAGGCGAATTGAAGGAATGAGAGAGCTTTATTATTTAGTTTTATTTTTCAAGTTATTATTATTTATCTTAATATATTATACATAAAAAAGAAAATAAATATTATTAAATTAAATATTTAAAAAAAAAATATTACTGGCCCTACTAGTGTGTTAAATTAATGTCGCCTCTGTAGAGGCACGCTGTTTGTACTTACTTAATTCGCAATGTAGAAAACATGACAAAAAATAGTAAATTATCTTATACCTATTTATTGTTACGTTAAGGTGAATTCGCAGCTGTAGCCCGTGAAAAAATCAAATTTGCTTACGTTTTTTGCTATTTGCAGGTCAGTGTCAGGTTGTAACTTGTTAAAAATATGTTTCGCGACTATAACAGATATGACATGTATTCACAGAATTAAATCATCGCGAGCTACAGGTGCGGATTCACCTTGACGAAGACCAGTTAGGTTATCGAAAATTCAAACTGATTATTAAATAATTCATATTATGTATTTTGCTAGTAACAAAAACAATAACAAAGGCCGTGGATTACTTATAAAAAAAAAACTAGAATAGTTTGAGTACCGCCGTCTGTCACGGGCGGAATCCTTTTGCCAATGGCAACGGGGCGGGCCGCGTGCTTGAAAACGAGGAACTATAAGAATTTCTGCTCGGACTTGGAAGAAACCGCAAGACAGGAAGTTTTATGTAATTCTTAGCTTAGAATAAAAGTGGCGTGGGTTGTTCCGGGTTAATGGGCATCCGGCAAGGGTAATGAACAAGATAAATACATTAATACGAATCAGACTAATGGAATCAGTAAATAATAGATTTATTGAAAAAAACCGTGGGTTTATTTATTTATTATGGCACTCCAACGACTAGTTTACAAAAGCACTTACAGAGAACTTAATCTTATTTTAAAATTACTACAGTGAACTTATCACTCAAAACCCGGCGAGCATGAGCCAGGGTATTTCACACCCTGGTAAAATTTAAAAGTAGTGTATATTTTAAACTCCTCGTCCGGCGGCACTAGCTCGCTCAGTAGCTGGAGGCAAGGGCCCGGTAGTGGCGTGATCGCAGCGTGGCGCGAGGCACCGACCGGGATTATTACGTGCACAAACTTGTCTCGGATATGCTATACCCTGCCTCACGACGTATTTTTTTGGCTCGATCTCAGAATACCAGATTCTCATAATACCTGATTCTCAAAACACCAGATTCTCAATATAACAGATTTCGAACAGTCGAAATCAAAATATTTACTTATTATATTAATTTGAAAAAATCAAAAAACTTTTTCAGCTAATAGTTTGCATATTGCACATTGTGCAATAAAATACCTACTGGCTGCTTTTCCTTTATTACCTACTAGCTGACCCGTACCCACTTCGTTGGGCGGTAAACATTTTACCGTCTTTTCATTTTTCGGATTAAATTAACAATAACGTGGCTTTCAATGGGTAAAAGATTTATCAAAATCGGTTCAGTAGATCCAGAGATTACCCCTACAACATCAAAAACTATAAAATATTAACATATGTAGATGAAGCAACGGTTTAGCAATATCCTTAAAAAAAAATGACTCGCATTCCGTTTGCTCACTATAGGCAAGCGACTTCTCGACAAAATCAATAGCAGTAAATTGGGACTGGGATTGTGAATTCAACTGCACATTTACCGCTGAGTCGGTGACGGTCGGTGATTCTTCAATTTTGCCGGCGTGAGGGGTCAGAAGATATTTTTAGAATTCCGTACCCAAAGGGTAAAACGGGAACCCTATTACTAAGGCTCCGCCGTTTGTCCGTCTGTCACCAGGCTGAATCTCATGAACCGTGATAGTTAGACAGTTGAAATTTTCACAGATGATGTATTTCTGTTGCCGGTATAACAACTAATACTAAAAAACAGAATAAAGTAAATATTTAAGGGGGCTCCCATACAACAAACGTGATTTTTTTTGCTCGTTTTTGCTAGATATTGATAACGGCAACAGCGGCTTGAAATATTCACAGAATATTAAGTTATATTCACTTTAAAAATAAATAATTAAATTAAAATAAACCAAATGTTTAAGGGGGGGGCTCCCATACAACATACGTGATTTTTTTGCCATTTTTATAGATAATGGTACGGAACCCTCGTGGGCGAGTCCGACTCGCACTTGGCCGGTTTTTTTATTATTTAAATTAGCCAACGGAATTAAAACATCAAAATGACCTTCAATAAAGTTTCCTGAGAATCGGATTATTTTGACTCCCTGCCGTGCTTCCCCAAAACCAGCAATAAAAATACCATCCTGAAACACCTGGAACTCAAATGAGAATAGTTCTGCCACTGCCATTTTTTTTTTGGGTGGTAAATTTTCAAATAACTTCTCCCGCTCTGGCCGGAGCGGGGAGGGCGTGTCGGACTGTTTCTGACTAAAACCCACCCGTGTTCCTTCAAATGCCTGTGTGCCAGGGCCACGATATCCCTTTCGTACAGGCTCGTAACCCTGGCAGGCATTAGCCCTTTCGGACCCCGTCAATTGGTGCTGACATCTCTTTGAGGCGCGCGTGGAACACAACGCGCCGTCGACCTGGGCCTGGTCCTTATCGGACGGCGAGCTACCCATCGCTCACCGTCCGCAAGCCCGCGCCCACGGTGGCCGGGAATCGGCCTGCGATTCCCGATGCCCAGGGCGTCTCCTGCGGTGACTAAGGGCGTGAGGGCGCGAACCCTGCCTCACCCTCACGCGTTCCGCCTCCTCCTTCGCATGCATTACTGCTTTGCAAAAGGAGGTGACGGCCTCCCGTGCACTCTCGCTCCGAATCATGGCCTGAACCAGGGCCAGATGCGAGAGATCGCCGCCGCCGATCGCCTCCGTGAGGACATGGCGGTGCTCCGCCCAAGCAGGGCAGACCTCAACTGTATGCTCCACCCTGTCCTCCGGGCGATCCACACAGTGGTGACACCCGGGCGTTTCCTCCCGCTTTATTCTGAATAGGAACCTCCCGAAACAACCGTGTCCGGTGAGGACGTGCGTCAGGCGGAAGGTGAGGAAGCCGTGGCGCCTCTCTAGCCACTCCTCATAGAGGGGACTTATCGCCACAATTGTGGCATGCAAATTCTTTGCCAAATAGTAAATATCCCTGGCGATGGCGCATGCTTATTTTCATCTCTCTCCAATTTGGTGAACAGTAACGTGGCCATGTCATTGTCTTATCAAATTCGAGACAGCATTGTGCGCCACGTGTCTAAAAACTGGGAAATATTCCAACCTTTCACCCAGGATCGGTCAGGAGGAGCTGTTTATGGTTCAAAGCGTGAATACGTCGCTGAAATGTCTTGTAATGGCACCTACGGAACCACCTGTGAACTCATGGCAGCGGGAGAACTATTCCCATTTGAGTTCCAGGTGTTTCAAGATGGTATTTTTATTGCTGGTTTTGGGGACGCACAACAGGGAGTAAAAATAATCTGATTCTCAGGAAATTTCAATGAAGGTCATTTTGATGCGTGTCAGAGTTTTACTGACTAAAACCCACCCGTGTTCCTTCAAATGCCTGTGTGCTAGGGCCACGATATCCCTTTCGGACAGGCTCATAACCCTGGCAGGCATTGGCCCTTTCGGACCCCGTCAGTTGGTGCTGACATCCATTTAAAATGGGAATAGTTCTCCCGCCTTTTTCCAACCCTTACAACACCAGCATAAACCAAAGGTACTAAGCAATAAAATTAATATACGCACGTAGGTATTCAAGGACACTTTTTCTAGTAAGAACGACTAATACTAAAAACTATTATAGTAATACCACAGTGTGAAATACCTACACAATAACTAATTCGCAAAGTACCACTGCGCTTATCACTGCTTACCATGGAATTGTCGATTCAATATTAAGGTTCGGCGTTATATTTTGGGGAAATTCCACTAATAAAGAAATAATTTTTAGGTCACAAAAAAGGTGCATTAGGGTTATGTTCGGTTTAAAAAAAACGGATAGTTGCAGACCGTATTTTATTAAATATAATATTTTAAATTTGCCTTCCTTGTTTATTTTTGAAGTGGCTAATTTTGTACAAACCAATCCCAAACTATTTAGAAAACTTTCAGATGTTTCAATCCGCAATAGACGGGATAACAATAAATTATGTGAAATAAGATCAACCACGGCACTGATGCGTAAAAGTATTTTCTCATTAGCACCAGTTATTTACAATAAAATCCCTAAGCCCATTAGACAAATGCCCACAACGCTATTTAAACCACATCTAAAAAAATACCTTATATCCAAATGTTATTATAGCCTAACAGAATTTTTGAATGATCGTACTTAATTCCTACCATTATGACATTTCTTCGATCACAAAACACTTTTTAGTTTTATTTTTTTTTTATAGATTATGTTTTTAACCGTACTGCGTAACAGTAGGTTAAATTATGTTTCAGTAGGTTAATTATGTATACATTCAACAAAAATAAAAAATTTGTACGCCATAAATGGCAAAACATGTAGATCCTGTTCCCAAATATTATGTTAACACCATGCAATTCGATTGTATATGTACTCATGTTTTTACAAAAAATAAATATCTTATCTTATCTTATCTAATAGAAATAACAAAATTCCAACCCGGCAATAGGTAAAAACACAATTATTATCCTCCAATTTAAAATTAGGAAGCGAAACAAACCAAAACGAAAACCAAACAACGATGATGAAAAATATTTCAAAGCAAATTAGTGGTAAGTAATAAAAAAATATCGCAGAACAGAAATTTCGGTAACTATAGCTTGAACCGATACACGGTTAGGTTTGTATTCTGTGATTAATACATGACTTCGTTTTTTGATACGATCGGCTTGCAAGCCGCGATTAAGGTTAGACATTGTGAAGTTTTCCCCTTGGCATTCTCGACTTTAATGCTATAAATGCAACGTTCAAATTACCTGAATACCAATTAGAACCTCATTTCATTATCTTTTAGCAGATGCCTGCATAGTGAAAAATACTGGCCACCTAGAACTGGCATAAAAACTTTAGAACGTTATCACGCCTGCACTGAAACACACTGGCCACCTAGAAAAAAAAACTAAATATAAACCTCAAGAAACTTCCAAAAATTCTTATTTCAATGTAAAATATGCATTAACGCGTTGTCGTAAAATTCAATTTAGATCTTTATCGGCCTCCGAATTCTAATTTCAATGTAAAGTATGCAATAACTCGTTGCCGTAAGATTCATTTTGGATCTTAGCTGGATTTGGTACATTTTTCATACAAACATTAAAAACCCTTATTTTCACCCTTAAGCGCCGAATTTCGTAAAATCCTTTCTTAGTGAGCACCTAGAAGTCGATAGGAACAATCAGGCCAACATTCATGTCTCTAACTTTAAAAACATAGGACTTTCATACAAACTTTGACACCCCTTTTCAACCGCTTAAGGTGCGAATTTGTAAAAATCGTTTCTTAGTGCGCGCCTGCACCCCATAGAGAGTGCTTGCGCCAAATTTTAGACCTCACGGCCCAGTAGTTTCCGAGATTTCGTGATGAGTGGTCAGTTAGTGGACTTCTCTTTTATATATATAGATTTATCATTTCTGGAAAGGTGTCGAAAGGATGAGGTTCGCATCGAAGAATTAACGCCATCATTGCTCCCAAGCCTTACCTCTTACAGTTATTAAAGAAAATGAAATGTGAAACATATAAAAAAAGAATCACATTGAGAAGAAACGCCCTCCACTCTCAAGATAAAAAAAGAAACGCAAAGACATGGCAAAAGAAAAAAAAATTATAACATTAATAATGATTGCATGAACAACAAAATCACAGTTACCGAGTGTATAAATCATTTAGCTATTTTTCTAAATGATTTATACACTTTTAGTTTATTTTACTTTATTATTTCTGTTTTGCACGATTTATTGTAATTTTTTTGTGCATAATATGTACCTACCTGTAATTAGATTTTAATTTTTATATATTATACATAGATACCTAAAACAATTTCTGGTATATTGCGAATCTGGTATTTTGATAATCTGTTATATTGAGAATCTGGTATTTTGAGAATCTGGTATTCTGAGATTGAGCCATTTTTTTAACGTAATGATTTAATCATGATTTTTAACTGTTTTATTAGTTTTATTCTGTTATTTTTAGTTCTTTGTTAGTTGTTTTTAGCATTTTGTTCTTTCTTTTTTTTATTATATTATATAGATTTGTTATTAGTTAATTTATTAAACATTTTTATTATTATTTTTAGTTTTTGACCAAAATGGATATTGAAAGTCAAAAGAACAACTCAACATTCCTGCAATGCTTGTGCCAAGCCCATATGTTTGGAGCATGAAAATTTTATTTGTGAAAATCTCAACAGTACCTACTGCTTAATCCTATTTTCAATAAAAAAATAAAATATAAGTTGAATTACGAGGAGGATCACATTATCTTTTAGTTTTAAGTTGAATTACATTCCAAAGCTTAATATTTTTGGTTTAAATTTTTAATGTTTGTAAACCCCTAAATTTTGTTCCTATAATTATTATAGTTTATGAAAAACGTGGATGAATAAATAATTATTTGTTTATAGACAACTTCTCTCATTTAATTCCATTAAATAATTCGTTATTTTACAAAATAAAATCAAAAAAATTGAAAAAATATTAATAAGAACTACATTATGATAGGGGTATGTCCCACCACCCTGCCACATTCTTGAAGTAACTTTTTTCACCCTCGCCGGGTTAAAAGTGTGCGCAGCACTTACATAGTTTGCCTATCAGACATAAAGATAATTTATAAAATCAAATAAGTTAATAATAATATTAAAATGAAATAAATTTATAATAACATTAAATCAAATTAATCAATAATATTACAGTGAAAAAAAAAATTGTTTTTTTTCAATAATAATTGCATTCATTAAAAAGTTTATGTTCTAGCAAAGAATAATGAATGCTGGAATTCAAAATATAAGTTGCAAATGATGATTGCGAAATTGAGCTAGGGTGTTGGAGAAGATGTCAATGCTATTGGTGCGAGAGTGGCTTTCATTATAAGTTCTCATCAAACGGTTCAATGGCGCTGATCGCCCGAGGTTGGTTCGAGCTGTAATTGGTGCAAACACATCCAATTTGCGGTCGGGCCTGGGTTGACTACAACGGGGAACAGATATATTTGTGTCTTCCAGAAGCTTTGGAACATGGATCAGTCCAATGACAATCTTGAAGAGCATAATTTGATCCATAATTTTTTTGCGGTTTTCGAGGGATGTAAGGTTGAAGTGACTCAATCTTTCAGGGTAATTAGTTGTGTTGGGGTAGCTGTTCGATTTATATCGCAGGTACCTAGCGAAGCCTTTTTGGACGCGTTCGACTCGATCGATATGGACCTGATACGGATTCCACACCTGCGATGTATAATCCAGTACACTTCTGACGAGGGTGAAGTAGAGAAGTGTAAGGGTACGAATAGACTTAAAGTCGTGACAGATACGCTTCAAAAATCCTAACATTTTATTTGCCTTTTTGACAATATTGTCTATGTGGGGAATAAAAGTGAGCTGACTGTCGAGGCGGACTCCCAGGTCACGAATTGTGTTAACGTTCTGCAGCGTTCGACCATTCAGCGAATACGAAATGGAAGGGTACTTTTTTTTAGTGAAGGTCATATGTTGACACTTTTCAGCGTTAAGAGTCATTCTGTTCTTTATACACCAGTGGTGCACTGAGTTTAGGTCCTCTTGTCGGTGACAAACATTAGGAACAATATTAGACCCATATGGGAGCCTTGTGGAGAGTCTGGAAGAGGAATAGTAAAATGTTGATGGCCCTTTACTACGAATTTTTGTTTTCTGTCAGTCAGATAAGATTCGAACCATTGGAGAAGCTAGCCGAGGTTTGAAAGCTTCTGCAGTAGAATCTCATGGTCGACCTTGTCGAAGGCAATGCTAAAGTCCGTATAAATGGAGTCAACTTGCGTGCGAGAGTCGATAAGTCTGCTGAGGTCATTGACATAAAGACTCAGGTTCGTCGTGGTGGATCTTTGTGTGCAGAATCCATGCTGTTGGGATGCTAGCTCTATTTTGAAATGAGAAGTTATAATAGGTTTTAATAGGGCATATGAGGGACTCAAAGACTTTCCAAAACACAGATAAAATAGATATTGGCCGATAATTTTCTATGTCGTTTGCATCACCTTTTTTTAAAAATGGGCACTTCATTGGCATTTTTCCATTCAGAAGGGAATTGTGCCGTTTCGATTGAGTGGTTAAAATTACTTTTAGTGGCAGGGCCAAGCTACTCGCACAGTTTTTAACAAATAATGGTGGAAAACCATCTGGTCCCGGACCCTTGCATACATTTAGTTTTTTAAGGACTTTAACTACATCTCTTTCGGAAAATGTGACCCGACACCCGACTCAAGCTATTTTGGGGATACTTCGGTTGTTAATTTAGTCCATTTTTATCTATCTGTTAAAGTTTAATATGAGCTCGTCTCTAGGAGGACAAAAACCCAAGTTCGTTTGCATGTCACAATCTCATCCGATTTATCACAGGCTGTAATGGATAATGGACAATACGGGCATGTCAAGACATATTACCAAGACAAACTAATAAGTTAATTAACGAACAATCTTACTCTTTGTTTATATTAAGTAAGGATAAAATATTACATTATTATTTTCATTTATTACTTAAACATACATATTGATTATATTTTTAAATATTTTTTATAAAAAACATTAAAAAAGAAAAACATTTAAAAATACAAAAAAAAGTAGTCCATCGGCATCAGGAACAAGGTCCAAGCTGCCGGTGGTTAGGGCTCTAGAGAGAGGAACCTCCTCACTATGCGTGCCGTGTCGAGGAGTACTGCTTTCTGAATCAAGCCCTTGACCCAGCCGCGTAATGAGAGCCTCCTGAGGTGTTGGTCGAGGTTCTTCGCTATTAGGCCATTGACCGTAATGATTATCGGTACAATGATTGCAGAGTCCACATCCCACATGTCGACAACCTCGTGTGCTAAGTCAAGATACTTTATCTTTTTATCATTCTCAGCTTTCACGAGATTCTCGTCATGAGGGACAGCGATATCAACAATCATTGCACGGCGCTCTCGTCGATCTATCACCACAATATCAGGTTTATTGGCTACAATAGTCCTGTCAGTGATGATAGATCGATCCCAGTACAATGTGGCATGCCCATTCTCGAGAACTGGGTCGGGCACATACCTGTAGTATGGTACTTCGATTTCCACAAGGTTGTACTGCAAGGCAAGTTGCTGGTGGATAATCCTAGCCACTAGATTGTGTCTGTGCAAGTACTCGCCGTTAGCAAGACGAGAACAACCGGAAACAATATGTCGGATTGATTCACCGGGACGGTGGCATGCCCGACAGATGTCAACCGTACCGTCCTTAACAATGTATTTCCGATAATTATTCGTCATAATAACTTCATCCATAATTGCACAGACAAAACCTTCGGTTTCCCCGAAGAGATCGCCGAAACGTAGCCAGGATACAGACGCCAAAAAGTCTACATCAGGCCCATGGAGGGCCCGGAAAAAGCGTCCGTGAAGCTCTTTGCCTTGCCATACTTCCTGACGATCGTTGGTATCAAGTACTGCAGGTTTGCGCCAGTTCTCTTTCGCTAAGGAGAGTGGGGTAAGGCCCTTGTCCACTGCGACCACATCTCGATGCATCTCCACGTCAGTTTGAAGAAAATATTCTCTGAGACTGCAAATCTCGCGGTTGTGGAGGGTTTTAGCATTTAAGAAGCCGCGACCCCCACACTTCCGCGAGAGGTACAGTCTCATTACTGATGACCGTGGGTGATGCATCCGATATGCCGTCAGCAATGTACGGACCTTCCTATCCAGAGCGTCAAGTTCCGTCTAAGTCCATTTGAGTATGCCGAAAGAATACATTAAAACCGGCATGACCCAACCGTTGAAGGCACGCACCCTGTTTCCGCCTGATAAAAGACTATTTAACACTTTATTCAGGCGGCCAAAGAAGCGCTCCCTCAACGATTGCTTCATATCGGCAGTATTGATGCCTAATGCTTCCGACATACCCAAATACTTGTAGGTTTCGGTTGAAGAGAGGGATCTAAGGTGTATGGAATCCGAGAGTTGGATTCCCACGGATTCCGTAATCCCCCCTCTCTTTACATGCATGACCGCACATTTGTCCACACCAAATTCCATCCTGATGGCGCTACTGAACGTTTCTGTTACTCTCAGTAGCTCCATCAGTCGCAAATTGTTGGGGGCAAAGAGTTTCAAGTCATCCATGTAAAGGAGGTGAGATATCACCTGACCACCTCTTTTCAACCGATAGCCTAGACCTGAATCCTCCAGCAATGTGCTAAGAGGATTCAAGGCTAAGCAAAACCAAAGTGGACTCAAACTATCGCCCTGAAATATTCCCCGCTCAATCCTGATCGGTTCATCGGTCCCCTGGATCCGTCGACATCCTGGATAGAGAAGGACCGTCCTCCATTGCCCCATACACGACATCAAGAAGGTGCGTAGAGTTGCGTCTATCTTGTACAACTCCAGCACCCTAATGAGCCATGTATGTGGCACCGAGTCATAGGCCTTCTTATAATCTATCCAACATGTCGACAAATCCTTACGGGATCTACGAACCTGTTGGCTTATGGCCATGTCTATAAGGAGTAGCTCCTTAGTACCACGGGACCTATTCTTACATCCGTTCTGAGACACAGACATAATTGAGTTACAATCAATGTGATGTGCAATTTTAGCTCTAAGAATGGATGTAAGGACTTTATAGACCGTTGGCAAACATGTGATTGGTCTGTAGTTTTTTGGTTCCGCAGTACTACCTGATTTATGGAGCAGGTGGGTAACTCCTGTCGTAAAGAACAGTGGAAGCGACCCAGTCTCTAAAGATGATTGGAATTGCGAGGCTAAACAGGCGTGTGACATTTGTAGCCATTTAATCCAAAAATTGTGCAGTCCGTCCGGTCCTGGAGATTTCCAGTTAGGCAACGGACGGACTGCACGGGCCACATCCAGAGGACTAATTGTAATAGCCTCCATGTCTGGTATTGAATCACACGTCTGTTCAACAACTCGCATCCAATCACCTTCAGTGTGACTAACGGGCACCGACCAAATGCTTCGCCAAAAAGCACTCATGGCTTCTTTATCCGGCAGACGTACGTCAGTCACACCTTGAGTGGGAATGGGCCGCTCCCATGCTCTGTATACCCACCTTTCATCGCTCTGGAACATGCGGTTCTGAGTGTACCGATCCACTCTTCGCTTATACCGACGGATACGGTTTGCCCATGCATAAGCTTTCTGCTTCAGGAAGTCGATGCGCTCTGTGACACGGGATACATATTCTAGAGGACTAATACTAGTTCCCGAGAACGCCCGCCTCACAAAGCGCATCACCCTTGGGCGTGTATTGCCCTCCCTGAAGCAGATAAGCTTCCCGATGAGTACCCTGGCCTCATTAATACGACGCTCAATCCTGCACTGCCAGGCTGGTGCGGCGGGTTTCGGTTGTACAGCTTGGTCAGTATTTGGAAATTTGACACGAGCTATACGACATGCCGCAACAGCCGTACAATACAAGATTGAGTGTGTATCGCAAAGGTCTGCGCTACTTTCAATGAAATTTGGTAACAGCGCATCCAGGGCACACACCAGTGCTCTGTTTTTTTTATTCATGGGCAAACGTGGTAGCCGTGGTCTAAGGTCAGGTAATGTGAACCGGTACTCACGGATTGCATCCTCCAGTACGCTCCTTAATTCCACATTGCATAGGTTATCTGCAGATATAGCCCTGGTGTCCTCCTCCACAGCATGCTGATTTTCCCGCAGTGGAACTTCAGCAGGCGCATGCACGACATTCTGGGATGGGGGAGGGTTACTAGCAGAGCTACTCTGCATTTCCGAGCGTAGCCGATCAAGTGTAGCGTCATCCAATCTATGATTGTGTTGAATGACGCGCACTTGATCCGACAATCGTTGGGCCGTGACGTTGATGGCTGGTTCAAGTACCTGAAACAGAGAGAGCATCCGACCCCGGTACGCTGTAAGATTAATTCCTCCCTCTGTAGCCCCATAATATGCGCGCATCACATTTTCATTCATGGACTGGGTCCATCGTATGCGCGACACATTTCCACCGGCAGCGGGGACCCTGTTCGGGGCCTGATTGCCTCGAGGTCCCAAGCTCGCTGGTGGCCGGCCTCTCCCCTGCCGACATACAGGTGTTGGCGACGTCGGCGGGGAAAAATACTCATCGCTCGAGCTCGACGCAACTACCACGGCCGGTGTCGTCACAGCGCTCACGGTGGGGCTGGGTACCGGCGGCGGCGAGGCGGAGCTGAGCGAAGAGTCCGGAGGTGGTGGGCGTGCTCGTCGTTTAGCTGCTCTCGTCAACATTTTTCCGTTTTCTTAAAAAAAAAAAAATTAAAATATTACATTATTATTATCCCGTTTACACAATCTGCTTACAATGAGATGTCAGACAATGACGTTTTGTCTCAGATTAATGTTAATGACGATGAACTGAATAGTGTTATGTATCTGACAGTCATTTGTTTTGAAAGGAGTATCTCACCCAGGATTGTGTCGTTGACAGGGTATTAAATAATGTAATGGCTACATTTATATTTGAGTATACATAATTTTTTTTTTTAAATAGTTTCCACACTATACCTACGTATAGTGTGGTAACTATTTAAAGAAAAATGTATGGCAACACACTTCTCTCGTGTTAACCTGGTTAAGGCAAAATCTGCATCTATTATACGGAAAATAAAACAAGCAATAATTGTATTCCAACCTTTTATTTCGCTCGAATCCACTGCTCAAAATAACCATAAAAAGGATAGAAAAAGCATTTATTGGGACTCGCACAGATCACAAATTAAAAAAAACACACTCATAGAAACATAAAGAACAAAACTAAAATTAAAACAAAGTAAAAATTAAAATTAAAACAGAAAGTCCTGTACGAGGCCAAAAGGCCCGTATATCAGCATGATGCTGCGGCACTTAAAAATAAGTGTCGCAGCGCTGGTATTCTGATAGGGCCCGCAGTGATATCACGGAAAAATCATCCGGATAGGGAGAAAGGATAAGGGTTCAGGCGTCCGGAGCAAAATAACGAGGAATCATTGTGGTTGTCGCTGTGGTAAAACAGTTGTAATGCGTCAAGCAGGCGTCAAAGATGGAGGGCGAAGTCGACAAGTTCGGGGCTTCAAGCAATCGCATGTTGCTGGAGAGTGCCAATAATAGGCACACCTGGAAATTTCAAGTAAAGATGTTATATTGAAGGCGGTAAATATTTTTAGCGTTGTGGATGGGACGTCCAGGTGAGCGGAAAGTGATGAATCAAAAATCACCACGTGGAAGAGGTTGGACGCGAAAGCCCAAGGAGTAATTGTTGCGAGACTGGGCAATACAGCAATGCTTCACGTCAAAAATAGCGTGTTCGCAAAATAAATTTGGGACAAACTAAATACGATTTACGAACATAAATCTGACGTGTCACTGTGCCTACATTTTACAACCACTTTTCTTCGAAGAAAAATATTGGAGTTCTGAATCCTTAGCAACATTTATTGCTAAAATAGAAGCAATCAAAAGACTTCAAGCGAAAGGTGAGATAGCTGAAGATATAATTATTTAACAAAATAATTTCGCTAGGAGAAACAATCGTTATTTTTTTTGTGCCTGTTGAAAAACAAACACTATCTGAGCTGATAGCCAGGCTAATAATAGAAGTGCAGATAAATAAAAAGTACGAAGCAGGCGAGCAAACTAATTCTACGGTGTTCAAAGCTAACACAAGAAAATACTAGAGAAAGTGTTTTAACTGCGGTAAAGTAGGACATTATAAACGGGACTGCAAAATTAAAAAGGACGAAAGTAAAAAGGGTGATAAAACTGAAAATATTATATTTTGTGAACAGTGTAAAAAACCGGCCAAGTGCGTGTAGGACCACGCACAATGAAGGGTTCCATAGTGGCGATTAATTAATCCTAAGAACAAACTTAACATTGTAGTTGCTAAACATGTTCCCTCATACATTACAACTGCAAATGTAAGTTTGTACTCATCATGTCCAGTAGTGGACGTCTTTCGGCTGAAATTATGACTCGCAATATTGAGAGATTTACAATGTTATATTAAGATCACGACGACACGATTGGCGCAGTGGTTAAGCGATTGACTGCTGCGCTGCGTGTCAGGGGTTCGATTCCCGCACGGAACAAATATTTGTATGACCTACAAGTAGTTGTTGGGTCTGTCTGATCTATTTTTAACCGACTTCACAAAAAGGAGGAGGTTCTCAAGTCGTGTGTGTTTTTTTTTTTTTTTTTAATGTTTGTTACCTCAGAACTCCGTCGTTTATGAACCGATTTGGAAAATAATTTTTTTATTTGAAAGGATATACTTCCAGATTGGTCCCATTTTTATCAAAATCCAGTTCTGATGTTGGGATCCATGAGTAATTGAGGGAACTCTTGAAATATTATAGGCATACATATAACGATTTTTATATTTTCATCAACAAGTCAATCATTTGCATTCAGAAAGTATAATTTGGTGAAGTGGAACTGATGAAGAAGGCCACAGATGGCCACCGGAACTTCTCAATGATAATTATTTCACGGGTGGCGATGAGATATCTGGATTAAGATAGTTAAGCGAAGCAAATTTGATCTGATGATCGAAACTGATTGATGATGAAGCCGGAAGGTAGGCACTGGAACTCGGTAATAAAACAATCTATTCTACCCGTGTTTGGTCTTATTGGAATTGTCATGAGATGCATTCTGGCTATAAATGATTTTTAATCGACTTCAAAAAAGGAGGAGGTTCTCAATATATATATCTAGCCGTATATAGGTACCTACATATAAAAGGAAACCGTGACTGATTGGTCTATCAACACAGCTCAAACCACTGAACAGATTGGGCTGAAATTCGGCACGTAGGCTGCTAAGGCGATTTTGGAAATTTGACCTTTAAAGGGGGGAAAACGGGGGGTTTTGTTGCATGAAAAATCTTATTCCTAGAGTTAATAAACTTGAAACTTGGACAAATACTTACGTAAGTAAAATATTAAGTTTGTATTTTTTTGTTATCTTAACTTCAATGGATGGGATGTCAAAGCTTGTATAGAAGAATTATAAAGCGTGGTCCGATCAACTCGAAACTCAGTATTTATACTTAAAACCAAAAATGAAGAATAACTTGTATCAGGGTTTTTCGAAAATCTACCCATAACGGGGTGAAAAGGGGTAGTCAGTTTTACAAGAGAGGATTTTACTACGTGGCTTGGTTGACTCGAAAATTGGTATAACCTTTAACAAATAATGGAAAATTCGCAAAGCACTTTAAAAATTAACCTCTTTGGTGGTGTAAAGTGGGGATGGATACAGTCTGTATGAAAAAATCTTTTTTCGTTGATCGTTCTTAACTTGAAACTTAGCCTGAATTCTTCATCATCTGTCTCCTGCCCTAATCCCAATTTATTCGGGGTCGTCGTAACATGTCGAATTACACTATAGATTTAATACATACAAAAGGAAACAGTGACTGACTTACTGACTGATCTATCAACACAAAACTCAAATCATTGAATGGATTGGGCTAAAATTTAGCACACAGATAGTTATTATGACGTAGGTAGCCGCTAAAACCGAATTTTGAAAATTCATCCCCTAAAGGGGTGTAACGGGGTTTCACAACTTGTATGGAGAAATCATATGAATTGTATCAATTCGACAATTCGCAGGGTTACTCGTGTCAATAAATGAATAAAACGTGTTTCATGTTTTTAAAAAAACAGCCTCTTCTGGGGGTGTAAAGAGGTAAATAGTCTACAAATCAATATGGTGCCATTTTCAAGGTTTGCCAGGACGTTGTTCTCGTAAAGGTCAACAATTTTGAAATATTACACTAGAAGAACAAAAAAAAAACTAATATGTCCTAATTTATTATTATTTTGTATTGGTCTGAATAACAAATCTAACTGTATAAATAACCCAAACCCAAACTACTGGGAGCGACGTGAAATTTTGCACTAGGGGTCCTTTTATGTAGGGTAGGTACTTTTAATCCCGGTTCCCGTGAGATTTTTTCTGACATCTACGCGGGTGAAGCCGCAGGCAAAAGCTAGACAGGCAGGCATAACTTATTTGTTTATGAACTGATTTTTAAAATTCTTTTATTTGGCAAAGGAAGCTTGCGTGGTCTCATATACATTACAGATTTACAGCTAACTCTTCAATAATACGTATTTAATCCACTCAGTGTATGTTGATGATGTTATAAAACTTCCTGTCACTGTTGTTTTCATAGCAAGTAGTATACGAATTGGTGTGGGGTAGGTACCACTACAAACTGAAAAATAAAAAACTTCTTTACAAAAAAAACAACCGACTTCCAACAAAAACATTAAAAAGTGCAAAATAACTTTAATTTCGGAAGCACATAACATAATCACGCCTTGTTTCCTCGAAGGGTTGGGCAGAGGTGTACCTGTAGTATACCCACATTTATAGTGTTTTTGTTGGAAGTCGGTTGTTTATTTGTGAAAAAGTTTTTTCTTAAATAATTTTAAAAGTATTTATTTTAAAATTATAAAAAAATATATCTGAAATGCTTACAACAAGGTCACATAAGTCCTTATGTGTGCCAAATTTCAACTCAATCGGTCTAGTAGATTCGGAGCAAATCGGCTGTGACAGACGGACAGACAGACACTAGTGATCCTATAGGGCAGGTATGGGCAACCTTTGACATGTTGAGGGCCAAACTTTAGCGTGCAAATACGTTCGCGGGCCGCGTTTAAAAGTACTTAGTGCATTTTTAAGTAGTGATAATATTTTTTGCGATAGATATTAGACATGTAATAATACGACAATGTTGTTATAGTACAATTTATTAAAATAACAAAATGAAATTAAAAAAAATTGTACATTACAATTAAATCGTTAAATTTGCAATTGTTACAAACTACGAAAGTTAAATACACCGAAATCAATGAGACACTTGAGCTTAAATTTGGGAAACTAATCCATCGATAGCTAGCAAGATTTTGGGAAATTAATTCTACTGATACAAAGACGTAAAGAATTTTCCAAATTATCGTCAGTCAGTCTTGTACGATGTGTTGATTTACTAACTTTCATCAATGAAAAGAACTGTTCGCATTTATAAGTACTGCCAAACGCACAAATCAATCTTCTTGCGAATTTTCTAAGCTGCGGAAAATTGTCTTCTTCTAGGTATTTTTTTGTAGAAATCGCACAACTCTACGTCTTCAAATTTGGATTTTAGGAGTGAGTTTTCTTGAATCTCGATCAACTCCATTTGTAAGTGTATTGGAGCATTTTGTACATTACATTTTGTAGGAGTAGCAAATAAACTAAAACAGTCTTCCATGTTTTTGAAGTCGCTAAATCTGTTCGAAAATTGTTCCGACAGTAACTTGAGTTCTTCAGCATATTGAGCATAAGCAATATTTTCATACGCAGATAGCGTATTGAAATGGTAACTATTACCAGACAGCATCTGTGACTCCAACAAGCGTAGTTTGATCTAAAATGCTTTTAAATGGCTGTACAAATCATTTACTAACTGTCCTTGTTTTTGATGTTTCAAATTTAAATCATTCAAATAGCCTGCTCTCAAAACGGTGAAGGAAAACATCGTGAGGAAACCGGCATGTCCTAGAACCAACAATTCAAAGACATGTGACATCTACCAACCCGCACTGGGCCCGCGTGGTAGATTACAGCCCAGTCCCTCTCGAAGAGAGGAGGCCTGTGTCCCTGCAGTGGGAACATTATAGGCTGATTATGCTAAATAGCCTGTAAGACCGACCAGAA
This sequence comes from Tiliacea aurago, assembly GCA_948098905.1. Taxonomy (NCBI): domain Eukaryota; kingdom Metazoa; phylum Arthropoda; class Insecta; order Lepidoptera; family Noctuidae; genus Tiliacea; species Tiliacea aurago. The sequence continues at coordinate 13,230,506 of OX402590.1, forward strand.
ATGCATTACACAGTAATGCAGACACATATCCATTTTCGGTCACTTAATTCAGATAGTGGTTTATTTTTTATTTTCATAAAGTCTGCTATCTCATTTCTAAGCTCGTAAAACCGTTTCAACATTTTTCCTTTGCTCAGCCATCTGACTTCACAATAATATGTAACGTCTTTATATTCAGTTGATATTTCATCCAAAAACGCCTTGAACTGACGATGGTTAAGCCCTCGGGATCGAATAAAGTTGATGGTTTTTGCTACCACATTCTAGAGTCGAATGGACTTAGAACACAAGTTCTGTTGGTGGATAATGAAATGAAGGACTATCAAATCATCTTTTTGCACATTTAATTCTGTTGCTTTTTCATTCAAAATTCCGATGAAACCTTTACGTAAGCCGACCATAGTCAATCAAGTCAAAATCAAGTCAAGTCAATTAATTTTGACCATGGCAAGCCAAAACTTGTGAATACCTTTTGAACTTCAATAAAAATATCCTCTCCTGTAGTGGTTCCTATAAGCGGATGTAAAGCAATTCCTCAGTAACAGTGAACTCCTTATCAACACCTCGAATAAATATAGCCAGTTGAGCTGTGTCAGACAAATCGGTGCTCTCGTCTAATGTTATGGAAAATGATTCAAAACCAGCCATACGGTCAGTCAATCTTGACAAAAAATTTTTCAAATTCATTTTTCTTTTCGGGACACAAAATACTGCAAACTTCTAACATACACTCCAAGATAAATTCTCCTTCGGAAAATGATTTTAATGCCTTTGCCAATTTTGAGCTAACTATAAAACTAGCTTTCACAACATTATCAAGTTGTGTTCTTTGTTTATGAAACATTTGTTGCTGTTTTTCCAAATTTGCGGTAAGCTTCTGGATTTTGTCTGTTCTTAATTGTCCTGTCAGTGAGTGCAGCGTAGCATGCTTAGTTGAATAATGCCGCTTTATATTGAATTCATTACTGAAATGGATTCATTAAACAGCAAATAGGCTTACCATTGTGCAAGATAAAAAAGAATTATTCAGTCCATTTTTCTTGAAACTGGCGACCCTCTGTATCTACTTTTCGTTTCTTTCCACCAGACATCATTTTTGTTTACTTTCCGTTCAATAAACTTAATAACAAACTATAGTTAGTAACCACTCAAGATGCACACAAAGTCACAAAGCATGTTGACGGCTCGAGCAGTTCGCTAGGATATCGCTTGTCCAAATTATCACCTCGGTAGCTCAAATAGAACTGAACTAACGTTCGGGCCATCCACCCACTTATATAGGCAAAATGAAGGAATAATCTGGAATAAACTAGTTTAGAATAATTGAGAAGCAATAAATGTTTTGATGTGTCGCCCGTGAGGCGGCAAACCTCAAAGAATTTGAACGAGCAAGCCGAGTGGCGGCGATTATCAAAGAGTGAGGCGGCAAACATCAAAGGATTTGATTTTTGCCGCCTCACTGTCACTCCCGTGAGTTTAAGTACCTAATGTAATATTTTTTAAATTTGGTTTTTTCAAAATGTCTCGCGGGCCGGATAATATCTTACAGCGCGCCGGATCCAGCCCGCGGGCCGGTTGTTGCCCATATATGCTATAGGGGTTTCGTTTTTCTTTTTGAGGTACCTACGGAACCCTACAAATAGTGTTGGTTCAATAAAGACGGTAAAAATCAGCCAGAGAAAGAAGATTTACCTAAACAAAACGCGTTTATAAGTCAGTGTATGGAATAACCTCATAAAGTGTAAACAAAGCAGTCATCATTGGTTTTTAGAATCTAGATAGTGGTACTTCTGAGCATAATTATGTGCTTCATAATGGACAGTTTTAAAAACTCTATAAAGTTGTTCGTACCGAAAGATGTGGTTAATGGAGATGAGACAACAATAAAAGCACATCAAAGGATTTGATTTTTGCCGCCTCACTGTCACTCCCGTGAGTTTAAGTACCTAATGTAATATTTTTTAAATTTGGTTTTTTCAAAATGTCTCGCGGGCCGGATAATATCTTACAGCGCGCCGGATCCAGCCCGCGGGCCGGTTGTTGCCCATATATGCTATAGGGGTTTCGTTTTTCTTTTTGAGGTACCTACGGAACCCTACAAATAGTGTTGGTTCAATAAAGACGGTAAAAATCAGCCAGAGAAAGAAGATTTACCTAAACAAAACGCGTTTATAAGTCAGTGTATGGAATAACCTCATAAAGTGTAAACAAAGCAGTCATCATTGGTTTTTAGAATCTAGATAGTGGTACTTCTGAACATAATTATGTGCTTCATAATGGACAGTTTTAAAAACTCTATAAAGTTGTTCGTACCGAAAGATGTGGTTAATGGAGATGAGACAACAATAAAAGCATTAAAGGTATGGTGAAATTGGTTACGTTACAATTGTGGCGATAAGTCCCCTCTTTGAGGAGTGGCTAGAGAGGCGCCACGACGTCATCACCTTCCACCTGACGCAGGTCCTCACCGGACACGGTTGTTTCGGGAGGTTCCTGTTCAGGATAAGGCGGGAGGAAACGCCCGGATGTTGCCATTGCTTGTGTGGATTGCCCGGAGTAAACGGCGGAGTATAGGGTGGAGGTTTGCCCGGCTTGGGTGGAGCACGACGCTACTAACCTTTGACGAATTCCTTCTTGACAAAATCTAATAAAATAAATTATAATTATGCTTGAAAATTCAAAAACTAGACTTATTAATTGTGTTCTTAATATTTATTGTAATAACTAATTGTATTCTAACCCCCTTATTACAAAACAAGGTTTATCTTCAGACCCAGGTTTAAAACATGGAGCCATTATTGAATTTTGAACTTTATTCCGACTATGGTAAAGATCCTAAACACAAAACTGACAACTTAGTACCGAACTAAGTTTTCAGTTTTGTATAAAGAACGGTATTTCAATCACTGTTACGTTCTTATTACAAAAACTGGCATCATGGTTTAAGCCATGTCAAAATATAAATCTTGTTTTGTAATAAGGCGGTATATGTTTATTATAAAAATGTATTCTATTCTAAATATTGAAATGTTTGTTATTTTGTATGTAATAGCGATTATAAATCCTTTTATTGTTAAATAGTGTCTAATGGGTAGTTATTTTAAGTTACCATAACCTAACTAAAAAACCTACTGTATCACCAAAAATCACACTAATCACGGGCGACTGAAACATTATTTTGTTTTTTGAACGGTGACATTTAAAATTTAGAAAACAAGTTTTTGGTAACCCCAGAAAGATTTATTTTTTACCAGCGGGGTAGTAGACACACTATCAGTAGCAATGGGTCTGGCTGTCATTTTGGCAGTTCAACAACATTTATTGCGTTATTTACGTCTGCCGTCTGCCTATTTTTTTTGGACAGCAGAAATGGGCATCTATAAAACTGTGACTTTTCTGACCGGTACGTACTGCCCACCGAGTCGGGTTGAGAATAGTCTTTAAACTAACGATTTTATACGGTTGTGCCCGTAAAACGATGCGACATGGTTTTGGTCGTGGGCTCTCGTAAGTATTAGAAGTAGTCGACATAGCTCCGAAAATACGCAAACCGAATTGGTAATAGACCGTTATCTATAACATAGCACAGCACAGAGACATGTTGAGAAATTACTTAAATCATCGAATTAGTCACAAAGTCTTTTAAAAAATATGTCTCACTGGATAAGATATTTTCACCATCTGACTCTGCCTTTCTAAAGTATTAGCCGCAGAACCGATGCCGATTGGGAAATCGGCAAACGTAGTTGTTAAGTTGCCGTCGCATTTTGGAATAAACTTTTTTAACGCGTCTTGCGCGGTAGGAGTAAACTGGCAGAAATCGTTACGCGAAAAAGCGTTCATACTTGCCACTTTCTTCTTCTAATTCACACTTTCTCTCTCTCTATTGAGTGATTTGAAAGTGTAAATTTAGACAAAATGTAAATCCAAGATGGCGGCTGCGAAAATTTGAATTTTTTTGTCGCCATGGCTGGCGTTTTCATAGTTTTCGAGGGTGTTAAATTCAAGAGGGCGGCTGCGAAAATTTTGTTTTTGGTTTAAATCATACGTACCTACGTGAGAAGGAACTTCGTTCCTGACGGGGGTCCTCCAACCAACCAGGTTTTTTTTTAAAATCTAGTTTTGCATTTTTTTTTTATTTTTTTATTATCTAGTTTTGTTACTAAGTGATGCTCGTATTTTAATTCCAACATAACTTGTGTATGAGCTACTACTGGTACCTACCAACTGATTTGAGTCTTGGTTACGAACACAGCGGGGGGTCTAATCATCTACTCGTTACCATACAAAAGAAAATTATGTTCTTATCATGTTCATAGGCATCGTTTCATTAAAAATGTTCAAAGAAAAATAATCGTTCTAAAAGTAAGGTAAAGAAAAACCCTTCTCAAAGTAAAGAATATTTATGGAAACATCAAGGAAGCAAATGAAACATGATCATCGTCAAGGTGTTTGTTTTAGGGTTCCTTACCCGGAAGGTAAAACGGGAACCCTATTACTAAGGCTCCGCCGTCTGTCTGTCTGTCTGTCCGTCTGTCACCAGGCTGTATCTCATGTGCCGCGATAGTTAGACAGTTGAAATTTTCACAGATGATGTGTTTCTGTTGCCGCTATAACAACAAATACTAAAAAACAGATTAAAAAATATTTTAGGGGGCTTCCATACAACAAACGTGATTTTTTTGCTCGTTTTTGCTCGATATTGATAACGGCAACAGGTAGACGCTTGAAATATTCACAGAATCTTTAGTTATATATTCACTTTAAAAATAAATAACTAAATTAAAATAAAACAAATATTTAAGGGGGCTTCCCTAAAATATTTGTTTTTTTTATTTTAATTTACCCATACAACAAACGTGATTCTTTTGTCGTTTTTATAGATAATGGTACGGAACCCTTCGTGCGCGAGTCCGACTCGCACTTGGCTGGTTTTATTTAAAATCACGCGTGTAATAAGCACGCTGCTAAAACATGACTACGTTCTGCAAACTGAAGCAATATATTCTCTTACAAAGAATGACGCAGTTTCTATAGAATCACGACCGACGCTGTTCTTTTAAGTATTCGAACACACCTCCAACGTGACATTTAAAAATTTTCACAAGGGTTTTGTGCGTAGTATTTCTTTAGAAGTAAACAAAGAACTCGGTAGCTTTTCTTTTTCAAAGCTTTCAACGTTTAAATTGTATTGGTAAGGATTCAAACTGCGACGGAAACACCTCTTAATTACGCAACGCTTAGACTAATACATTAAATGTATGAGTACCAAGATGTAAACAAGTGTCTATTAACTCTTCAGCTAAGCATCAAAGCTTTGTTGACAAATAAGTCACAAAATACAAATAGCTACAGCATTACTCAATAAAAGGAGCAACACTATTGTGGAGACAGGATTCTAAAAATTTACCGTTATTCAACAAGGGACTGAAAGCGACACAAAAAAACCCATTGTTTTTCGTAAGAACTTTCGAAATATTTACACAACGAATCTAGCCAGTTTAAGCAGCTATTTTTGTAATTTTGTTACTTCCCTAACATCCAAAAAGAGGTTTTCTCTAACTTTTAAATGCCACCTCAAAAATAAAGTGGTTACGTCGGGTGTGTACGTCACAGTGAAGCCCGCTCCTTCCAACTTCACCTTTTCGGCAACTTCGTCGCTGCGTGACCGACGACCACGAGCCGGGGGTCACGTGTTCCATCACATTGCATAATCAGCCTACAATGTTCCCACTGCTGGGACACAAGCCTCCTCTTTCCGTGAGAGGTAGTGGGCCATAATCCACCACGCAGGCCCAGTTCGGGTTGGTGGAAGCCGCATGTCTTCGATTTTTTGGTTCTAGGACATGCCGGTTTCCTCACGATTTTTTTCTTCACCGTTTTGAGAGCAGTGGTGATGAAATAATGTGTTCGAATCGATGAAATAAAGTGCCGGCTTGGGTCGAACGCACGACCTACAACTCGTAAGTCGCAGTCGTTACCACTGGGCCACAACTGCTCTCCGTCACATTGGCTGGGTTTTAATTACTGTTGGAACATTACTTGTTTTTTATTTTTATCTGCTATATACAGGATCAAATTAAATTAGCTAGCGAAACTCCACAGTCCTAATGGGTATCGATATCAAAACACGACAAAATAAAAAAATATGATTTCTTGGGGTCAACGACCTCTGGTGGTGTAGTTACCTATTTGAGGTATTAGTATAGTGTATTACGATACCCATCACGTCTGTGAAGTTTACACAAAGAAAACTGTTTTTTTTTAACTAATTTTCCAGTGATTTCACTACTTGTGGTTGAAGACCCCAAAAAAACTCATTTTTTTTTTTTAATTTGATCTGTTTTGGATACGTCTGCGGAATTTCGCTAGCTAATTTAATTTGACCCTGTATCATATTCTGTGCCTGTCTGGATAGAGTCTGTGATAAATAAATGTATTTTCTTTCTTTTTTCTTTACACGCTGTTTCTTCATCTCAGAAGGGCCCGCAGCTTAATGTCACGCCCATGGATAGGGTCGGGTATACTTGGTATACGATGTTATGCAATTTTGTAGCAGTTATGATTGTGTTGTTTGGATTAAATACCAAACAATGATAATTGATCACCTGCACACCGGACTTTGGTGTTCCGGTTTTTCCTATAGCAGTGAATGTTGCCCAAGATGTGTTTCAAAAGTTACTTTTTATCTTGTCATGTTTTGTATTCGCCACCCGACCCGATGACGAATGTTTAAAGATACCCGTCGTTCATATCATAATGTTTAATAGGGATCAAAAACATAATTATGTTTAAATATTCATTGTCAGATTAGACATACCTAAATCCCAATGATCTTACAAAATGACGTAGTACGATATTCAATGCGTAATTCTCGTTATATGAGCACTAAAATGACACTAAACGGTAATTCCTGTAAGCTCTTCTATTTCAGAGATAGCTAATTCTGTTTAACGTTGTTTATAAATGTCTCCTTCACTGACATTTACACGTTCACATGACTGGACCACTTAATACCGGAATAATTAGTTTCATTACCCGTTTATTTTCGAACTGAAAGGAAGTTACCATAGCAATATCAGTTGAACGGAGGCGGTCGATAGCGAAAATGTCAAAGGGAACAGCGTATATTTTTTATCAATAAATTTTCTCATAAAATCACCAGTGTATTCATAATATTTTTGTGTTCTCAAAAGTAAGCATGGCGTATCTTGATTTTTACTTACAGGAAAACAAACTTTTTACATTGTGGACCTATCGAGCACAGCTAGAGAGGGCTTTAATTTGTCAAGTTATTATAGTATAAATTATCTTAGTGAGTATTTTTAATAACATTGTAATTTATCATTTAGCTATTAAACAAAAGAATTGCTAAATTGTAGATTTCGTGGTCTAACACAGGATAGTCACCTATGTCTTTCACTGGAGATCTTGGATATAGCTTTTACAGACCGGCGCGACACGCGACGCGACACAAAGGCCCCGTGTCGCGCGACGAGCGGTACCATTGTGTCGCGTCGCGAGTCCCGCCGGTCTGTAGAAGCCTTTAGTCTTTACTTAGGTATTCATAAGGATAACTACAAAAAAAGGTAAATGGAATAAAGGCTTCTACATACTGGCGTGACTTGTCACGCGACGCGACACCGGTAGAACAATTTCCTTGAATTTTTCATAGAAATTGTTCTACCGGTGTCGCGTTTTGAGACAAATCGCGCCAGTATGTAGAAGCCATAAAACGAGGACACGCTCAAAAATCCCCTGAACTTTGAATTGTCTAATTAAAAAAAAAACCACGTCACATCAGTATACAAATATAGAAAAAGAACAGGAATTAACAAAAAAATAAATAAACAAACCATCGTCCCACACCGGAACACAATGTTTATTTTTCCATCTTGGTACGGCTTTAAATACGCGTGCAGGAACAGGAGAAAGAGTTTCCGACCAAATATGAACCTTCGTCAGGTCAGCCTTTGACTGTTCCTGGGCCTTCATACTTAACCTTCCGGGTGTATTTGAACACTCGACTGGCGAAGTGTTGATTAATTTGCTACTTTACAATACTGGGGGTCTACTCCGAACATAAATCCAGTATCGGCCGTTTCTTGACTACGGCTAACTATAACTGGCTACTGGACTCAAAGTAAAAAAAGGAAACTTTTGAAGTTATAAAAACATTCGGCCGATACATCGGATTATCGCTTCGGAGTAGACCCCCTGATCGTGACTTCTTTTGCTACAAATTGTGTGGGCCTTTTTTTTTTTTTTTTTGGTTGGGAAATTATTAAATAACTTCTCCCGCTCTGGGCTGAGCGGGAGGGCGTGTCAGACTTTTACTGACTAAAACCCACCCGTGTTCCTTCCGTTGCCTGTGTGCCAGGGCCACGATATCCCTTTCGGACAAACTTGCAACCCTGGCAGGCATTGGCCCTAACGGACCCCGTCAGTTGGTGCTGACATCTCTTTGAGGCGCGCGTGAAACACAACGCGCCGTCGACCCGGGCCAGGGCTGGTCCTTATCGGACGGCGAGCTACCCATCGTTCACCGTCCGCAGGCCCGCGCCTACGGTGGCCGGAAATCAGCTTGCGACTCCCGACGCCCGGGGCAAATATTGTGGGCCTGCAGATTAGTCTCAGATCGTGAGATTTGTGTCTGTAAACGCACAATGAAACTTAAACCACAAACTTAAGAATTCTAATTACTTACTAGGCTAGAGCTTCATAAAAAATTGCCCTTTCAAAAAAGGTTACGTCGAATCTGTTTGTTATACTCGTATATCGGACCCAGCCTTGCCGTAGGTCGTGCAACCTACACCCTTATTTCGGTCATTACACCCAGTAATCCGTATATAAATAGCCAAAGAGTCGGCCATATTATATCAGTATGTAGTTATTGCACTGAAGCCTTAATGCCACGGGCTGGATGAGAAGGTCATTAATGGCCAAGCCTTGAATAACGTGAGAGAAACCAGGTCATGGCAGGCGCTGAGATTTGCGCATTTTACTGACGCAATCCACGATTCAATAGCCAATAGTTACTGAAAAAAAAAAAAAAACACTATAAATCTATGAAATAATGTAGGTACGAGTATTACAATGTATGATGCTTAAACTAGGATAAACCTGTATCACTTCTTACAATTAATATAGCCGGAGCCGGAGCTGTATTAATATGTGTATGCTTACGTTAATCTCTACTGTTAATATGAAGTAAGTACAATGTATTTTTTAAGTCTTAGCCATTTTCTCACTTACTTTATAATATTTTTGGCGCCTGCGCAGACCTAAATCTAGGTAAATGCTGCCACCGCTTTGACATAGAGGGTTCCCAGGTCCAGTGAATTAATTGATAGGATAAAAATAAGATTGTGTGGAGTATGTAGTGTTGCATCTGTAGCCTTTGATCAAAATGTGGTGTGACCTAGTTAGCGTTACTTAGCACCAATCGACCTATTCATTCATCATTCACGCGGGGCGGCACGGGAGGGGTCCAAGGCTCGCACGATGACGTCACAATGTTGAGTTTAAAAATTATACCCCCCCTCCGGTTCACACAGCTGCAGTCCTTTCACGTGACCTACTGACCCAAAATCCAGGGATCCAAGTGACGTAGGCAGTACAACCCTGGCAACATGTTCCGCGCCTGAAACCCAAGAGTTGTATCGACACGATGGCAAAACTTTTTGGAAGGAGTAGGAACTGCGTTTTCAATGGAAGTTTCTACGTTAACTGTATATACTAGAGCTGCAGTGCATGTGTGTGCGTGAGGGTAGGCTTGATGTGTGAGTGTATGCCCGTGGGCAAAACGGCCTCCGTTTGTGGTAGCCTCGGCAAGCTTCACATACAGATGTAGCGCGGTTGTACCTATTGGAAGGCCGCTGTTACAGCTAAAATTAGACGTGTCAGAATCAGAACGTCGAGCAACGGTGTGCTCCATGCTTGTTTGTTATTCACGATTTGGGGCAAATATAAAATAAGTAATGTGATTCAAATGAGTACTATACTAACACATTTTCATTAAAGAACTATTATTTTCACAGTAGTTATTACTTTTAATATAATTTTGTGTAAGCTTTAACTTTGTTATAAGTACCTAACTAGAGAGTTAATTTCCCATAAAGGCTAAAAGATAATGTAAACTTACGTTATTTAAGTTTTATTATTGTGTTCTCTATTTAACTCAGTTTTCAAGACAAGCAAGGCTCTGATATGTAAAATCTAGACTAGTTTTTAGATTACTGTAAAGATATAGTTCAATGTTACAGTGATTAAGCTTTTAATAATGATTTATGTTGAATTTATTTCTTCTACATGTCAAGGTTTATTTGAGACTTCCTTGAACACTATTTCTTTATACCTTTGCTTAGAGGCGAAAATGAAGACTAATAGGTTTTAATCAAGGTTAGACTTGGAATTCGCAGAGATTCGAGAAGCCCTCTTCCAAATGTACCCAAATAATTATTTTATTTGAGTAAAAAATGGAACACACTATGCAACACCAAAAAATTCACCGATATCCCGAGTGGTGATTCGCATTAGTTATACTTAGTAAACCGGAGTAACCGGAGTTACCGACATAGCCTGCAGTAAGCAAGCTGAAGTGGAAGTGGGCTCCCATGTTTGTCGAAGGACCGATGGCCGGTGGAGCAGACGAGTCCTGGAGTGGAGACCGCGTATTGGCAAGCGTAGTGTGGGACGCCCCCCAGCTAGATGGACCGACGACCTTAAAAAAGTGGCTGGGACAGACTGGATGCGGAAGGCGGAGGACAGGATGTTGTGGCGCAGCCTGGGAGAGGCCTATGTCCAGTAGTGGACTGCCCGGTTTGACCAGCAGTGGCTGAGTTGATTGATTGATACTTAGTAAACAACAGAAAACATAATTCATATTTAGATATCACGTCCCAAAACATAAATAACTGAAATCTTACTGTGTTTACTATCAACACTTGTTCGAAGGTAGTTATAAAATTATATCATATAATAATAAATCTACAAAATGCCGTGTGTTTGTGTTAATTCTTCTAACTTATTTTATTATGGAAAGTTTTCACTTTTAGGAGTGAACTCACTCACTCCTAAAAGTGAAAAATTTCCATGAAAAAAATAAACTTATGCTGGATGCTTATCACAAACTAGGATGAATTACGTCATTAAAACACCATTCCATGTACTCTCATTTAAATTTATTTTTGTATAACATGGGTTTAGTAAGTGATGAACACGGTAAAAGATTTCATCAAGAAATTGCAGAGTATGAGAAGCGTTATCATGGGAGACAGCCATGCTTGCAGACTATTGTTAGTAGTGAGTTAGACTAGTCTAAGAACTTGATGTCATGTAACAATTGTATTTATATATTTCAAATAGTTAGAAAAAAAAAATATGATGATGATTTTTTATTTTTTATAGAGTTACCGTTTGTGGTATACACGTGCTTTTATGGTTTTATTTTATTAGGATAGCAGCTTTTGGATGAAGGCCAAGGAAAGGCATGAATAAATATGGTTGTGTTTTCACTAGGTAATGTGTTTAAAGACATGCTGCCAGCTGCCAATGAAAGCTTGATTAACTGTGGTATTATATCATTTAATATATTGTGATGCGAATTAACAGATTCTGATCGTCAAGCTGTTGCTACTTTTTGCCAAAACAGTTTTTCTTCTTTTTTTGTTTTTTTGATAAAATAAGACTCACCTCAAGTGAAATTTATTTTTCTAACGACTTAAAAGTGTAGACGCAGGATGGTTTATGTGCTTTTCGACAAATAATAAACACAAGTCAAGTAATTATTTTCACGTTTGTGATGTAGTACTTATAACATCTTTTCTCTCGCTTTCTGTGGGGGTGATTTCGTGAAAAAGGACGGAAGTGTGACAGGTTTTTTTTAATTTTTTTTCTATTTTTCCTGGGTTCCTGTATCGATACTGAACCTACCCTTAAGCTATGGCACGCAGTTACTTTAACATCCTGTATAGATCGTAAGTAGAGGGGGTCATTTCTGTCGCTGTTCAGTTGCTTATTACCAAGGTAGGATGTCAGATGTTACAAATCATATGCCACTACTGTAAGGTCACGCGTTTTTTATTATTATTTGTATTTACTGTTTCAGGAAATAAAATGAAAAATAACCAACAAATAATAATAAATAAATAAAACAATAATGAATCATTTAAAAAATAAAGGGTTTTTAAAATGTTAATAAATAAATAAATGTATAACGTTCATTGTTAGGAGGAGGAGGAGAAGAAAACACGTTGCACCTTTATCACATGTATTATATAAAGTCACAATAATATACGTACGGGATCTGGAGCCCTACCGACACTGAGTACTTATACATAAGTAACCTAAACCCTACCGACAAACGTCTGGCGACTCACTGGCGCGAACGCGCCGCGGTCAGCGGTCGGTGGCGTTCCCGCCCCTCGCCCACACACCCACCCTCTCGGGCCCTACGCTACGTTATGCTAGGGATGAGCGCGTTATACACTCCCCCTTTTGATCAGGTGAGGGTCTCCCACCTGGTCAAACACCACGAATAACGAGGTCTAAAACTTAGTCAATAGCTTTGCGCGGACGACCTCTGCCACGCTTCGGAACGACCGGCTCCGGACATTCACCCTCTCTAGCATGGTAGCGCCTTAAGTCCGAGACGTGGTACTTACCAAAAACTTCACCAGATTTGTGGGCTAATAAGTAAGTAGTGGGACTCACCTTTTTAAAGATGACGTACGGTCCATCTCGTTTCGGGTTGAACTTGGAAGTGACACCCTTTGCGGCGTTACTGAGCACATGCGTCTTCATTAACACCAAGTCACCTGCGATATATTCCTCAGGAGTCGAGCGACCCTGATCAGCATAAACCTTGCGCGCATCCTGATGACGCTCAATGTTCTCCTTGGCTGTCGAGACGGTATCTGCGAGCTTGAGCAAGTACGGTGTAATTTGGGGTACAAAATTTTCGGACTCTACGACGGCTCTTAGATCCGCCTGAACGGTCAAAGGGGACCGCAGTTCACGCCCAAAAGTAAGGTAAGCAGGCGTATGCTCTGTAGACCTAGTGAAAGAACTATTAAAAGCAAACCGTACAAACAGCAATACCTCTGGCCAGTTCTGGTGACGACCTTCAACCAAGATGGCGAGCTGAGCCTTCAGGTCCCGATTCTTTCGCTCAACCGGATTTGCCTCCGGATGATAAAGAGGCACCAGACTTTGTTTTACACCTAAAACGAACATGGCTTTCTGCATGACATCTGCTATAAACTGCACTCCGTTATCAGAGATCAAGCGCCGAGGAAGACCAAATCTCATCAATACCTCGTTGACCAGCGTCTTAGCACATATCTCTGCTGTAGCTTCCGTGAGCGCGAAGACTTCCACCCACTTACTGGCAGTGTCCTCCACAATGAGGATCCATCTCTCCCCTTGCGGTCCTCTGGGTAACGGGCCAAAGAGGTCAATTGCGATGGTTTCAAACCTCTGAGCTGGTACTGGAGTCTGTAGTAGTCCAGCTGGCTTAGTGTTTGAAGGTTTGTACCGCTGACATTCGACACAGGTTTTAAGATATTGAGTTACAAACCGTCTCATACCAGGGAAGTAGAACCTTTGCAAGATACGATGCATTGTTCTGTCGATACCACCATGAGCGGCAGTGGGCGAGTCATGGCACTCGAACATGACTTTGCTTCGCAGGGTTTCTGGTATGACGAGTTGGGGCTCCTCAGAATCAGTATCAGGTACATACCTATACAAAACTGCTTGGTTTAAGAGATAGCCTCTCTCAGTCCAGCGGGTAACAGCAAGTTCATCTTTCCCTTCCAAGTCCTGGATAATCTTGAGAACTTCCGGATCAGCCAACTGAGCCTCTCGGGTTGAAGTTGCATCCCAGTGTGGTACGTCCACGACAACCGGGCAGATGTCACATCCCGGTGACAGCCCATCCTCTGTCACGGGTCGACTAAGAGTATCGGCTAGTACATTTGCCTTACCTGGGGTATATTCGATACGTAGGTCAAAAGCTTGCAGCTTCATGGCCCAGCGAACCAATCTGCCACTTGGTGACTTGAGGGAAAATAGCCACTTCAGGGGTTGGTGGTCAGTCATCACCCGGACTTCATGGCCATCGATATAGCCGCGGAACCGCTCGACAGCCCAGACTACCGCGAGAGCCTCTCTTTCAGTAGTCGAGTAGTTTTGCTCGGCTGGTGTGAGCAGACGGCTAGCGTACTCTATCGGATGTTCATCATGGGGTGACTCCCCCTGGAGTAAAGCTGCACCCAAGGCATAATTACTCGAGTCAGTCCTCAGTAGAAATGGTTTCGTGTAATCCGCTTGGACCAGAATAGGAGACGTGGTCAGCAGCTTCTTAAGAGCTTCAAAAGCCTTACCTTGTTCCAGGCTCCATTCCCACACCTGCGATTTCTTGGTCAAGCGCGTGAGTGGTTCAGCTACTTTCGCAAAGTCTGGTATAAATTTGCGGAACCAAGAGCATGTTTGAAGGAAAGTGCGCATTTGTTGAAGACACGTAGGCTCCTTCATATTCAGAACAGCACGTACCTTGTTTCCATCCAGTGATATACCCTCCTGAGAGATCACGTGACCCAAGTACTTAACCTTTTCCCTGGCGAAGACACACTTGTCTCGATTCGCACGGAGCTTAAACAAGCGGAGACGGTCGAATACCGCACGGAGATCGGAAAGGTGACGGGTGTACGACTCTGATATCACCAGTATATCATCTAAGTATGTTAGTACGGTAACATCCTTAAGAGAGGAACCCGAACGAAACCTGTCTATAAGCCTCTGGAATGTAGCCGGCGCATTCTTAAGTCCAAACGGCATACGCTTGAAGCGATACGTACCGAACGGTGTGACAAATGCTGTTTTGTCCTGATCCCTGATACTACACTGCCAGTAACCACTTCGAAGGTCACAGGAGCTCATCACGCAACCCTTCTTAGTTGACTGCAGCAACTCGTCAATGCGTGGCATAGGATACGCATCACTTTTTGTCACTGCATTGAGCCTCCTGTAGTCTACACAAAACCTATACCCACCGTTAGCCTTTGGTACCAAAACAGTTGGTGCAGACCAGGCAGACTCGCATTCCTCAACGATTCCCTCTTTTAACATCTGATCGAGTTCCGCGCGAATCATTTCCTTCTTCGCCGGCGTGACTCGATATGGTGGAACCGCAATAGGGGGGTGATCACCCGTATCTATGTGATGCTCGGCGAATGGCGTCGGATCCCCGACTAGGTCAAAAATATCAGAATACTCACTGAGTAGATCTTCTAAGCTGGAACGCTCCTCCGGAGTCAACAAAGTGCCCTCATCTTCCCTCAATAGGTTGACAGAGGCACACTGCACCACATCGCGTGAACTCTCTGTTAGCAGAGGGTGAATGACCTGAGGCCGATCAGCTGTGAACCATGTCATAGCCGAAAAATTCAAAACTTCGTAATGAAATCTATCCCTAAAAGAGTCTCGTTATTTGAGGCGTCCGGGAATATAACAAATTCTACAGGTATACACATAGACATACAATTGACATTTATACACGCTAACAAAACATTATTACTACGTACGCTACCATCGGCAAGCTTAACCGACATAATTTGCGAATTAAATTGAATACCTAAACGTAACAAAAGTGAGTACAACGTTGAACCTGCGATACTGCGCCGGGCGGCGGTATCTATAAGCGCTGTACCACTGTACCCACAAATCTCAATATTTAAAATAGGTCGGCCTTGAGTTAAAATGTTGGTATCGTTACACTTCACATTACATAACGTATTAAGTGAGTAAAATACATTATTTTGCGATTGTGGCGTATTTAAATTTACAACATCGCAAGTCGAAATATTATTTTTACATGTAGGACAATTAGCTCGAATATAACCCTTTTCGCCACAACCATAGCAATACAAGTTAGACTTATTACTATTAACAGAGTCCTTAGTCTTTTTTCGGGCACGAATCGCGAGTATGACCACGGGACTTACAATAAACACAAAATAGCTTTTTATCAGTCGTATCACTTTTCACTTTACTCGCGCAATGACTTTTATCGGCACTTGGAATCGAAGGCGACGACGAACGATGCGGGGACTGGACCTGCGACCGCTGAGCGACCGCGGTACTCCGCGGCAGAGGCGCGGGTGTTGACCCGGCGTTTCCCGCCGAATTCGCGCTCTCCGATGCGACGCGTAACGTTCGCGAACCGGGCGGTGGCGCCGGCGGCATGGCGCGCGCCGATCGCGCATGCGCCGTCTGCGTCGAAGTCATGCTCGTACTAGAATTTTCCATGAGCGATTCTTCTATTGCTCGCGACTTATCAATCAGGGATTCGATACTGACTACGGCATCCCGTGCTAAACGTTTGCGAATACGTTTATCTAATAAGCCGTATATCATGTTCAACTTCGCTTCTTCGGGTAACACGTATGGTAATTTAGAGATCATACCACGTATTTTAACAATAAATGTATCCGCGAGCTCTCCGTTCTGCTCGTCAGCGAATATGTTACGGAAGATCTTGTAGCCAGGACGTGGAACACCATACATACATCGTAGTCTTTTGACGGCTTCTGGCCACAAGGACACCTCGGTCCGGACCCCTCTCCACCATACTGCAGCCTCGCCGTGGAGCAGCATGGGTAGACCACGTAGTGCAAGGTCATCGCTGACCGACGAACATTCTTTAAATATCTCCACTGAGTCGATGAACGCTTCTACGACTTCGGGATCTCGGGTCTGACCATCGAAGCGTGACGTACACTTAGACATATTGCCAGACTTACTTGTTAACAACGACGGTGTCGGTGATGTGATCGCAGCGCTGGAGCCTGCGAGGGGTCCTCTTGCATACGATGCCATGAGGGATTCGACCAGATGCCGATTCGCTTCCGCCTGAGTCTTCGCGAAGGCGGTAAGGAATGAAGTCAACTGGTCCCCAGACATGAGTACAGGCGAAGGTCCCGCGGCTTCATCTTCCGAGTTGGATTGCGCGTCACTCGCGTTAGCGTCCGTAGCTGTACGTACTTTGGGTGGCAACCGCGGCATCTTCTATAATTATTCACCGTATTCTTCTGTACGTAAGAAACAAGATCACAAACACACGGATTCAACGGACAGTCGGGCACAAACCGGTTTAAACTGGATTCAGGCCACTAGTTGGAAGCGCCACTTATAACGTTCATTGTTAGGAGGAGGAGGAGAAGAAAACACGTTGCACCTTTATCACATGTATTATATAAAGTCACAATAATATACATACGGGATCTGGAGCCCTACCGACACTGAGTACTTATACATAAGTAACCTAAACCCTACCGACAAACGTCTGGCGACTCACTGGCGCGAACGCGCCGCGGTCAGCGGTCGGTGGCGTTCCCGCCCCTCGCCCACACACCCACCCTCTCGGGCCCTACGCTACGTTATGCTAGGGATGAGCGCGTTATAAATGTATATAATTTATAAAACAATAATTATAATTCTTAAATACAATTCAGTATTAATAAAACAGTTTATCTACATAACTAATAATCAAATTTATCACATTAAACACCCAAGGTTCTTCCTCGTCTCTCCTACTTGATCTATGCTGCACCCGACAGGGTCCATAATTGTGTCTAATATAATTATTTCCCTACCAACTATATACATTATGGTACGCAATAACGAATTGAGAAAATTTTCCCAAATAATTGTAATTATTTCTTTTCTTTAAGTTAAAGTCATAAACCTTAGTATTTTTCAACTTCATGCGATCACAAATTTAATGGCCAAACATGGTGACATTGTGGGATAGGCCAACCTGACTGCTAATGCGGCACTCAAGCTTTCTAAATTGGTAGTTTTTCCTGCACCATTGGAGCTTTATACATTAGTTTTTGTTCTTAATATAGGTTTTCACTGCCATGAACTAAACGCGTGTGACTATAATTATGTGTCAGTATAGTGTCTGTTTATCCCAGCGACGTGGCAGCCTGACACGCATACATTATGATAATTTATCACTTCAGCGTCAGCGCCGAGTTCCGCGTGCTACGATCAGAGTAGGCGACGAGGGTGCTGCTCCAATGTGCGTTTCCACTGTAAAGTACAGCGAGTTTTAGGGCAAATTCCACAAATGAAACTGAACATGGTCAGCACGATCATATAAACGCGGTCAATAGCTGTCAGTGTCAATGTTTCACGACAGTGATGACAATGAAACTGACAACTCTTGAACACGTGTTTGATGTTGATAGTGTTGATCGCGTTCAGTTTCATTGGTGAAATTCACCCTTAAGGCTCGTGCAGACGTGCAGGCGCGACAGGAAGCAGGACCCTTGTCGCGCCCGCGATATTGCACCAGTCTGGACAAGCCTTTAGTGACTGTGACGTAGAGATGAGCGATGGAAAAGTCTACAAAGCCGAGCTTTTGCAAAATCTCTATGTGCCATTTTAACGACATCGACAGAGCAAAATGTTTTGTTGTTGGGATATAAAGACAAAAAATGGAATGTAGGCGTTTTGTAATGTTTTAATTGTATGGTGTATTAAAAACCTACAATGTGGTTATTATATTATTTGGCATTATTAAACACTACTGACTGTGTGCCATTTTTAAATAACGATAGAGTGGTTGCGTTCCGAATTTCCGAAGGGAAGCCGGTAGGAATCGTGTTATACGGTGCTTTCGCCACTGCTGTGCTTACTAAGCCTTACAGAATGTTTATCTTATTATGTACTAGCTTTTGCCCGCGGCTTCGTTCGCGTTAATTTAGAATTTGACAATCAATTCGAGTTGTACTCTGCTGCTAATTCAATCATTATTCGAAAGACACGTGGCGCCACCTATAATCATAAGAACGTTATTGTTATTTCCCTCGGGAACAGTACTGTAAGGGCACGCTATTTGCATACGATGCATGTTGCATTCGTAGCTGGGCCAGTAGGCTCTGTGCCGCGGTTCTGAACAGTACTGTATCCATTATGTTGTGACAGTGTTATAATATACAATATTACAGTGAGCCTTCGTTTCATTTATCTCACACAGCAGAGCCTACTCCACAGTACTTTTTTTCGGGATGAAAGGTACCCTATGTCCGTTTTTGTACACCTGACAACGTATATGCAACGTATATAATTTCAGGATAATCGGTTCAGTAGTTTAGGCGTGAAAAGGTAACAAACAAACAAACTTACATTCGCATTTATAATATTAGTTAGGATGTATAGAGCAGTGGTTGCTCCGTGGTAACGGCCGTGGTAACGGCCGCGTCTTACGAGTTGTAGGTCGTAGGTTTGAATCTTGAGAGGCGCTTTACTTTGTGTAAATTATTTCATCACCATCGCTCTCAAAATGGTGAAGGAAACATCGTGAGGAAACCGGTCCTAGAACCAACAATTAAATACAAATACAAAAATTATTTATGGACATATAAAACAAGTTTTACAATTGTAGAATTCTCTGACTCGTGCGCTAGTTATAGTATTGCAGGTGCCATGTGTCCTCCCGTAATAAAAGACACAAATTTTGTTGTTTTATGACAAGAGAAAAAAATAAATAAAAAACGAGATAGTAAAAAAAGGAATTCGCAGATATGTGTCATCAACCAACCCCGCACTGGGCCCGCGAGGTGGAATACGGCCCTCTCCTTCTCCCAGAGAGGGAGCCTGTGTCCCAGCAGTGGGAACATTATAGGCTGATGGTATGTATAAGTTCACGCGTTTTTGAAAATGATCAAGAACCAAATGTTGCAGAATATTGTTTTAGGTACCTACCTAATGTTTTTTATTTTAACTCATTCATTGAACTAAATAATTAGCACAAGACAATTGTTTTAGTTTGTAAAAGTTTAAGTTAACTGATTATTATAATAAACAAAAAACAACACAAAACATAACAATACCTACACACTATCTTTAAGCCCGCAGGCATTGCAATGAAAGGGGTCTTTACCGTAAGACAATGGAACCAGTCAGCTCGAGCCTTGATCGGCCGATGAACTTATCCAATAATCTCCTTACTTTCACATAAAGTAATTTACAGCGATGTGGATGTTAAGGAGCTGGCGTAGCATGCGTACTTCATACAAACGTAATACCAAAATAATTTGTAAATCAAACATATTCTTAAGGTAGTGTGTATTTAGTTTTACTAAACTAAAAACTAAATACACACTACCTTAACATAGATATTCTGTAAAGAATATCTATGTTTCCAAATATATATTTTGAAAGGACAATGATATAAAGACGAGATATGAGGAATTTAAAATTTCTATAGAAAACTTATTTTTCTCATAACTCTTGTTTAAACCAGTGTCCATTCAAAATATAAGTATATTTGGGAACCTATATAATCTGTATTCCAATCGGAATAAAGACACATTACCTTCCACAATACCTTAATAATTTATGTTTGATTTACAAATTATTTTGGTATTACGTTTGTATGAACTACGCATCCATCGCCTCTTAAGTACTTACGATATGATAACCCGTATGTAAAACAAATCGTGCGCCAATATTGTTGTCATGTGTGCTTATATACATATTTTGGGAGCAATCCCCTTTTAATCTTGTAGTGCGCGTTACTTTAGCCCTTATAATGGTTATGTTTGATAACTTTCATCAGTTGTGTAAAGGCTTCTACATACCAGCGCGACTTGTCGCGCGACGCGACACGGCACAAATCCCCCGCGTGTCGCGGGACGAGCGGTGCCTTTGTGTCGCGTCGCGTCGCGTGACAAGTCGCCCCGGTATGTAGAAGCCTTTATCAGAAGTGTCATTGACCTGTCCGTTTGGAATTTTGAGACGTGTTTTGTTTGACAGGAAAACGAAGTCGAAACTGAGTTCTTAGTATCCGTTTAGAGATTTTTATTCTCACTCTTATATTCTTAGCATTATGATCTATCGGTCAAATTTTAACGCAAACGAAATAGTTACGTTTACTCTCTTGCAAACTTAACTATTTCGTTAAAATTTGACCGATAAGTAGATCATAATGCTAAGAATATAAGGATGAGAATACAAATCTTAACGCAAACGCGCTAGTTACGTATACTCACTTGCAAACTTACACTCGGGGTACTGTATGACTTTTCTCAGTGGTTTCTACTTTACAGTGTTGAGTTTGCGTTCGATTACTATTAAACATAGAACGGTTTCTGAGTCCCGCTTACAATCCTGTTAACAATGACCTGCTGAACTGTAATATAATCGCCTATATACCCACTTTAAAGTCCATAACTCTATTCATACAAAAGGTTTACTCAAAGTACTTAATAATCCATCAGTCAAACGCTGTCAGTGTGTTTAAACGAGGCATTGTTTATATTAATCCTTAAAGTAGTGGACCAAAGTACTTACTTTTTTTATGAAAATTCACTGAAGCTAGAATATTCAGTAGATAATAATTTGGAGTTCTATGTCACTGAATAACAAATATAATAAATCACGTTGTATTGCAGTTTATGAGAATAATGAATGTTAGATAACGTGCAGAGAAAGCGGAGGCTGCGCGATCGATAGGTGCATCAGGTCGTTGACCCCGTGTCCAACTTCAGCTAATATAGACCTGTGTCGACTACCAGCCCACTGGCTGGCCTATAAATATGAAATGCCACTTTTGACTGCAATGCGGTTACTTACTTACACCGGTGGCCGCTATTTTAAGATTTTCTAAAGTCATGACTTTGTATGGGTAGGTTCTTAAAGCAAATTTTAATCTATATATGTTAAAAGTTACTCAACTTTATTTTTTGTTTAAGTAATATAAAACCTATTTCGAAAAGATTATGAAGTAATCTTAGGTCCCCACTTATTTGTTCTTGGTGTTAGAATTCAGTTAAAATGAGATATGCCATTGATTTTTGAAGTGTAATCTTTTAGTTTATACATGTTGTGTGGATAAGATGACAGTAATTTTTACGTTGGATATGACTGTCATCGTATACCACTAGATGGCGTTACTTTTGGTATGGTTAGGATCTATTTATTTTGTTAAACATTGATTTTACATTTAAAGTTATGCATTCGTTGATTCTTGTATTTTATAACGTTAAAACTAATATTTAGAATTGTTTTGGTTTGTATTCAAGATGTAAATTATTGATACTGTTTTACCAAACAAGGTGGCGCGCTACATCCGGTCCGCACTCTTGTTGGTGGCCG
Organism: Tiliacea aurago; assembly: GCA_948098905.1. Lineage (NCBI taxonomy): Eukaryota > Metazoa > Arthropoda > Insecta > Lepidoptera > Noctuidae > Tiliacea > Tiliacea aurago. Next base: position 13,252,676 of record OX402590.1, read on the forward strand.
GCGTAGCGCGTTGGCTCTTGGGTCAGTCTGTTACTAACTGTGGTGCAAGTAAGTGATGTAATAAAAGTATTAAATGTAGCCGTAGCATAAAAGTGAGTTTTATTGGAACCGATCCAACATTGGTATCTACTTATCAAGGGTTTAGCTGCTTGGGAGAAGTGTAATTATTTTTATTATGGCCGCTTTTAACTTTCTGAATTGTTTTCAAATGTATAATTTCAACATGAATGATGAACCAATGTTTTGTAATCATATTTTGACTTACTTGATTTCATTGCGGATAAAGACGAGCGCAAGCAAATCGGTCCACGTCACATTAACGCTGCGAAAAGGTGACTGTCCGCCTGTACACCTCGAGAATGTCACACTATCCCACCACGACATGGAAGAAACACCTTAAGACCAAGCGAGACCAACTTAATATCCGTTACAAGAATTTACACTGGATCATGGGACGAAACAGTAAACTGAGTACCGACAACAAACTTTTAATATATAAGGCGATCTTGAAGCCAGTGTGGCTTTGTGGTATTCAACTCTGGGGCAGCGCCTGTAACTCAAGTATTAGCATCATACAGACAATGCAAAATCCTATTTTGAGGTCAATTAGTGGCGTTCCTTGGCTTGTCACGAACGCTGAAATACACAAGGAGTTATCAATGAATACCGTCATGGACGAGATCAAAAACATTACAACAAAATACCAGGAAAGACTGGAAAGGCACCCCAACGATTTAGCTGCCGCACTGAAAACAAGAAGTTATACGAAAAGACTTAAAAGGAAAGACATCGTGTAATCCACCCACACCTGTGTGGACCTAAGCACGAATACGGAGTAGATGGCTTGCTGGAGTCACACTCTTCCCGCCAATGTTTACACCCCACTCATCCGCTAAAAGTAAAGACTGATCGCGGATTGACACAGAAAAAAAAAAAAAAATATTTTGATTTATAAGTGTCCGTGGAGTTTCTTGCCCGTTCTTCTCCCATATGTACTTACCTACTACGCTTTGGAATGGGCAAGTAGCTTCATCTTTCTGACTGACCGACCCCATGACAATTCAAAAGTGCCTGTAATTTCTATAATTGAAATAAATGCTTTGAGATTGAGTAAAATTTTATGTTTTAAAACGGAAAATATTTATAAATACTTAAGGCATTGACAAGAGGCAAATGATCTAAGTAGAATTGCCATAGACAAAAAAATTGCCAGATCTTTAAAGTTTGTGGTAGGGGAAAACTATATGTTATTCTTGAACATATTTCTCAGAACTTGGTTGTTACTAAAACAAGTTTAGAAAAAAAAATCTCCATACAAATTAACGGTAAACTAACCTTTCACTTTGAGTTCCAATGCAAAATATCTGTATGAAATATTAACGACCCGGTATTTAATTAATAAAAAAACGGTCAAGAGCGAGTCGGACTCGCGCACCGAGGGTTCCGTACGTATATATGATGTTGATGATTTCTGCGAACTGTGCTATTTAGAGACATCGTTTTATTTTTCCTGTAATCTTTATATAAACTTCTATCACATAGAATAATTTCAGATTTTTATCTATGCAAATTCGGAGATAAGGGTGGGGTGGGGGGGGGCGGTATTTTTTTTACATTTTTCATCAAAAGTCGGAAACTATGTTGCCTAAAAAAATAAAAATAAATGTTTGAGAATGTGCAAACAGCGCTATTATGATACCCCACATGCCCTAGTAGCCCCAAATCTCAAATTTTCTCAAATTTTTAACACCCCCTTTCAGTCCCTTTTGCAAAAAACATATACATTTTTTTATTTCTTTCTTGTTTGCAAAATAGTTAGGCAAACGTCATCTAAAACTATTCTAAATTTCAAGTTGATAGCATTAGTAGTTCTTGAGATATTCAGGTGTGACAGACAGACAGACTTATTCTCACCATAAGGGTTCCTTTTTACCATTTTGGTACGGAACCCTAAAAAGAACTTCTTATTTGAATGCAGAATTTGGTTGTTGTTTATTTTCGATTAATCAACTCATTTCTGAGTAAATAGATAATTCCTTCATATTTTGCAATAAATTAAAAGCGTTGTGTCATCGCGTTTCTCTTTCTTTTGTATGCAGTTTGACAGTGACCGCGCTTTAGCTGTTGTCAGAAAAAAATCTGCTGTTCCATAAATTTATGTTCTCTTATCTCGTCAAAATGTATGGAATAGCAGTGTTTTTTTCATAATGATGAGGACCATGACCCCTTAAGAGGCTGTGCGTTATTTATGTTACACCTTGTAAATGAAGAAATTCATAGCGAGAACAATAAACCGGTAATTATTAATTAAGCGTATATAATCCAATCATAATAAACTAAAAATTTTTTTGGTTGCAGTTTTATGGTCGCTCACGTGTCGAATGGTGCGTAGGCGTCGTCGGTCACGTGCGGGCGCTGCAAGAGACCGGCACGACTATCTGCTGACAAACCAAATGCTTTCATACGTGTAGGCGAAAAGCATGGAGTATCAGCTAGTTAGTAAACGTGATTGTGTATTGTAACGGTTTATTAGTTACACGTTTTGTAGGAAACGTTCTGCACTGATTAATAAAAGTAGTAAAAGTACGGCCGTGGCACATGGGATTGAAGAAAATGTTTGGCTTTGAAGAGTGACCTTACTGTCTCTCACAGGCCATTAATATACCCATACGGTATCCAGTTACTCATTCTAATCCATACACTATTGTAAACCAACGCAAGCTATACCAGTCCGTTTCCCTGATATCTCAAATAAGTAAAAAAACATAGTGGGCAAATGCGCCACTTCATCCTATTTACTTGCATAAATAAAAAAATAATGTAGTCGCATACGATGTGTACCTACCTAACATCTGACATCTCACCAGTCTGAGCAGCAACAGAGATGACCCCCTCTAGGTACTTACAATCTCAATTCCATGAGTACACTAAGTCCATGATACACTTATATAAACTCACGCCTTATTCCCATGGGGGTAGGCATAAACTATAGAACGCCTTTTGCTTCGCCTACGTTCATACATCTGGTCATACAAGCATGCCGGTTGCGAGTACTTACTAATTCCATGTTATTAAAATGTACTTACTTATTCCATGCTCAAGCTGTCACTTCCCTCTCTTTTCAGGTACCACTCCCACAGTTAGCGAGGAAAGATGTTACTCATCAAAAACGTCCTTCAGACCGAATTTCGGCCATGACGACCAATCTCAGCGGAGACTTGCCTTCGACGCGGGAGTTATTATAGTGAAAGAAAATAAAGAAAGTAAATACGTTTATTATAGTGAAAGAAAATAAAGAAAGAAAATACGTTTATTATAGTGAAAGAAAAGAAAGAAAGAAAATACGTTTATTAACGGTAAACATAACGCAAAAAAATAAAAAACACAAACACGAAAGAACAAGTTGAGGGAAAATATGCGTCACATTCACGCAAATCGGCCATCGCTCAGCATAATGCTGCGACCCTATGCGAGATAGAGCCCTAGCGCTGGGGTAGTGCACTAGTGTCAGTGTGTGTGTGCAAATAATAGGCAGTAACAACGACCTCACTTGTTAATTACTTGCCTGCTCTAGTCGCACAGTAGTACCCAATTGATATGGCTTACCGATGTACCTGCGCAGAAGGTGAATTTTAAAAGTGCGGGAAATGCTATTGACCAATCGGCACGCTCCACGGACCGCGGTTCTTTTTCCTGTACCGCTATTGGTCGGCAGCTGCCACCATGTTAGCGCGCGCCGCGTGGCATGTTTGTCAGCCGCCATACTTCTGATCGAGTGCACGCTAGCAGCTACAGTGTATTATGAACCTTATAATAGTGACCTAAGGTTGATTGTAAGTTTTAAGCATTCTTTCGTTAATCTTCGGGGCCATACTTTCTTTTCTGTGCGAACGAAGATTCACGACGCGCCTTATCAATTGGGTACCACTGTACGTGTCTTTACAAGGTAGACTGATTATTGTTCTACTATTTTAGAACCGATAACAGCCAATCTCGGAAAACTAAGAAAAGTGACTGTCGCTGGACCACGCACAGAGAAGGGTTCCGTAGTCGGGATGAATATATATGCATGCACCATACTGATTTGACTGACTTTGTATTTCATAGTAGTTCTCAAAGAATCTCTGCAAAACAAAGTTCGGTTGTAACGAAAAACATTCCATATCACACAAACTATTGATTTAAATAAAAAAGTCACTTAGAAACATCATCATAGTTTTTAATTCTGGGATCCAACAATATACCAACTTATTGTGGCTTTAACCATAAATAAGGTTAGAAATAAATAAACCTTTTTAACGGTTCGTTTAACCAATTTTGACTTCTATTCTATAGGCAGAAGGATGGCATTAAAAACGTGGTTACAATACTAACTACACGTACGACGTGGTTACAGCTGCCATTTGTCATGCCACCAACGCAATAGATATCAAAATCGGTTGAACGGACTATAAAATGGTTTATTTAAATTTCTAATCTTATTTAGAATGGAGAATAGGTGCATTCCATAAAATGTCTTCATCCTTCGGTTACATGAATGGGAAGTGCCAACCCTTAATTAGATTTTTCATGGTTTTATATGTGTCCGTATGGATTGAAGAGCCATGTCTCATATTTAAACGAGGGTACTACCAATATTTAGTAGTAAATTAGCTGATTCTGTAGGCCCGAACCTGGAATTTGTAGTAAAACCGTTAAAAAGTTATAGGACGTTTAAGGTGGCTCCTCAATCCAGACATCTGGATTGAGGAGCCACCTTAGAACTCGAAAACTAGCCAACAGATGTTTTTGAAAATTTGGTAGGATTTAGTAGTGTTTATGCATAATCTGTACAAAAAAAAAATGGTTTTGTAAAGCTGAATTTGAGGTGGCTACAATGCTTTGATTTTTCTTAAAAATCCATAATTTTCACCACGCTGTTTCTCGGAAACTTATCAACCGATTAAAACGTGTTTTTGGTATAATTTAGTAGTAAATGAGTTCTAATTTGTAGTATAAAAATAAAATGGAAAGAGTATAGCAATTTCGGTGATACAGCACATTTTATGTGGCTCCTCAATCCTGACGGTCTAGAAAAATTTATGTTCGTAGCTACTAAAGCAGTTGATCAAATTGGATAAAAATAGCACCAATATTTAGTAGAAATTTCTACTAAATATTGGCATCATCAAACATCCTACACACTCAGTATTTCAAAAGATATTAATAATTTAAACATTCCTTAACAATTTTGTGTATAGAGTGACCATAAATAATTCAAACTATGAATACATCATTTTATTTGCTTATGACATTCTACGAGTACGAGTACCTACATGTAACCTAATTGTTGTTTTAGATTAAATGACGGGAACGTACTACCGGGAATAAAAGTACCTTGTGTGTTAGTCAGGACTTTTCTTTTAATTTATATAGAATAGATAATATATAAGATATATATTATTACGTACAACAAAAATTAATTTAACTAATGAAATTAAATTCAGAATTATTTTATGATTCTAAATTTATTATTGTTTCGCTGTTATTTTTCACAACATTATTGCTATGGTAATGTAAAGAATGTAATAGACAAACATTAGATGAGGAAAGTGAGAGCAGTGGTGGCCCAGTGGTAACGGCTCTCTCAGTTAAGTTTTAATGATGGTCTGACATTTTGAGCGCTTTATGCGGCCTACCCAAATGTCCTTTCTTTGGTATTGTTCGTCGAGTCGTTGAGCTCCTTAAGTTTTGAGTTGAGCTGCACGATTACTGACAAATGCTTACACTGATTGGACAGGTCCGCTCAAATATGCGTGGTTCTTTCCTCAAAAGACCATTTCAGACACGGATCTACATGGTCCTCACATAATCTGACCAAGATTATGTCTGGACTTTAAAAGAGACTTTGACCCCTGAGTTTATTTCGCCATTTCTTCTCAGGGGTAGTCAGATAGGAAATGTCGGCTACATCTAGATTATTTTTTTATATGACGTGTAAAAGTGATTTTAATATCCTATTTACAGAATAAACGATTTCATTTCATTTCATTTCATTTCATTTGGCCCCAACTTACGAGTTGTAGGTCGTGGGTTCGAACTCAAACAGGCGCTTTACTTTATGTAAATAATTTCATCACCACTGCTCTCAAAACGGTGAAGGAAAACATCGTGAGGAAACCATGTCCTAGAACCAAAAATTCGAAGACATGTTACGTCCACCAACGAGCACTGGACCCGCGTGGTGGATTACGGCCCACTCCCGCTCGAAGAGAGGAGGCCTGTGTCCCAGCAGTGGGAACATTATAGGCTGATTATGATTATGAGATGAGGAAAAAAATCGGTTAGACATAAATGATAAAAACTCCATTATGGAATGTCACTTCCATATGGATAGTCAGTTTTTTTGCTAAGACGATTATGAAACCAAAATTCGCAATAGTACCAAACAACCAAAATATTTTCATATATTTACTTATGGTTCAAAGTTGTAAGGGAGAACATATTTTTCAACTACAATGTTTAGTTTTTTCTTGGGATAAATTCATCCCAACTACGGAACTCTTCATTGTGCACTTAGCTGGTATTTTGTGTCTCATTATATGCTGCGCCAGTTTATGTTGTATGTTCTTTCATTGCGTCAAGTTTACTGGGCATTCTGTATCACATCTCTCTCGTTTCTTGCACGTACCAGTGACAAGAACCATCTATACAAAACTCGTACAGATTAGGCGAGCCGTGTACACAATTAGACTTGCCAGGAAGGAAGTTGAAATCGATAGATATAAGACAATTTAGGACAATCCACTTTTAGTTTATTTTTCTTGGTTTGTTTGTTTTTTCTTGTTTCATATTTTTCTTTGTTTATTTATTATTGTGTTCATTATTGTACTGATTGGTTTAGAATCATTCACGTGTAAATAAAACTCTGTTAATGATCATAGTTTGAATTATTTATGGTCACCCAATTCAGAAATTGTAAAGGAATGTTTAAATTATTAATATCTTTTGAAATACTGAGTGTGTAGGATGTTTGATGATGCCAATATTTAGTAGAAATTTCTACTAAATATTGGTGCTATTTTTATCCAATTTGATCAACTGCTTTAGTAGCTACGAACATATTGTTTTTCTAGACCGTCAGGATTGAGGAGCCACATAAAATGTGTTGTATCACCGAAATTGTATACTCTTTCCATTTTATTTTTACACTATAAATTAGAACTCATTTACTACTAAATTATACTAAAAATACGTTTAATCGGTTGATAAGTTTCCGAGAAACAGCGTGGTGAAAATTATGGATTTTTAAGAAAAATCAAAGCAGTGTAGCCACCTCAAATTCAGCTGTACAAAACCATTTTTTTTTGTACAGATTACGCATAAACACTACTAAATCCTACCAAATTATCAAAAACATCTGTTGGCTAGTTTTCGAGTTCTAAGGTGGCTCCTCAATCCAGATGTCTGGATTGAGGAGCCACCTTAAACGTCCTATAACTTTTTAACGGTTTTACTACAAATTCCAGGATCGGGCCTACAAAATCAGCTAATTTACTACTAAATATTGGTAGTACCCTCGTGTAAATATGAGACATGGCTCCTCAATCCATACGGACACTTTTATATGAGTTCCGTTTTTGCCAATTCGCTAATGAATTCTAACAATTTGAAAAAAATTGCAACATCAATTCACGCATGAATTCCGATAACATAGACTGACTTTCAGTAGTCATTTGATTTAGAGACACGTTTGACATAAGTCAATAAAGTTATAATAGGATTGCTATAAATATTTGAATAACAATGGCTTCTGAAGTCCTTCCCCATGTTGAAAAATTATAATTTCTCCTTTCCTTATCAAATACATTCAAGTATTGGCGGGTATTATCGATTTATCCGTTATTATAAATAGTATAAAACTAATCGATTTTCGTGTCTGTCTGTTTATCAGCTTAGTTCTTCAAAACTACATGACAATGGATTTTAATGCGGTTTTCATGGTCATTTAGACTGTTTTTATTCTGGAAGGATTAATATGTGTATAATATATTAATATTTAACTCAGATATAGAACATAAATCTTGATTTATGACATGTCGCGCCATCGGTAGATTACACCCGTGTGAAGAGGTGTGAAGGCACGTGCGGCGCGGCGGGTCACAAGTTAAGTTAAATTATCAAGTTAAGTTAAAGTCACATCTGAAACGGGGCCTATTGTACAATTGTCATTTTGCTGTGGTTCTTGGAGAATACCTTGTTAGTAAAACGACGTAAGGTGCCGTACCAAAATGGTAAAAAGGAACCCTTATGGTAAGACTAAGTCTGTCTGTCTGTCTTTCTGTCACACCTGGATATCTCAAGAACTACTAAGCTATCAACTTGAAAGGAGAATGCCGTTGTGCAGTACCAACTTGCGGGGGAGCGTGTCACAACCAAATTTATTTCATAAAATTACTACTATTTTTAACCGACTTCCAAAAAGGAGGAGGTTCTCAATTCGGCTGTATGTTTTTTTTTTTTTTTTGTATGTTTGTTATGCGATTACTCTGTCAATTATGAACTGATTTTGAAAATTCTTTTTTTGTTTATGTTTAAGGGTATACTCCCGAGGTGGTCCCATTGCCACCAAATCAGAATCTGATGAAGGGATCTCATGGAAATCGAGGGAAACCCTTAAATTTTATATGCATACCTATAGCGATTTGGGTATTTTTTATAGTAACTCGTGCATTTGCTCTCCGAAAGCACCATTTGGTGAAGTGGAACTGATGATGGAGACCACAGATGGCCACCGGAACAATATAATAATGAGTACCTATTTAACGGGTTGCGATTAAGCAATTTATGCTGGTCACTATGCATATGGTGAGTGGCAGTTCTCCTGGTTCTTACCAGGAGAACTCCTCAACAATCAACGTCAATCGGCAGTTAACATTAGGCTATTCTAACTTAAATAAATTCAAAACTGACCCACTAAAAAGTGAAAAATAAAAAACTTTTTACAAAAAAATAATAACCGACTACCAAGAATAACACTACAAAGTGAAAAATAACTTTAATTTCGGAATTCGGTGTCTTTGGATCTTTGGTTATAATTTTTTTTTTAAGTTTTTTTAAATCAGATTTATGTTTTTGTTATGAAAAAGATTCCCGGTTTTCGGAGACCAAAAATAAAAGTATTTTTTTTACTTTGTAGGTAAGTACGTTATTTCCACGTTTAAGTCCTTCGATCAACAATACCAACTAGATATCGGGTCGGCGCAAAAAATATGTCTCGGTAAATAACAGCGCACTTGAGACGTGAACTCTTATTTTGTTTAGTTCGCTTGAAACACAGCCAATGTAAACACGTTTCACAATGCCACAATGTGTAAGCGAAAGTAGAAAAAAAAAATGCCCGAAAAAGCAATTTCACGGCCGGAGTGTCATTCGGTAAATACATGTAGAATAAGTTATATTTTAAGCTTTAAAATACCAAATAATATCATTTTTTTTAACAAAATTACCGATTTTAAACCACCGCTACAAATGTTTGGCCAAGGTTGGGCAATACACGCGCAAACTTTTGTGTAACAGAACAGTAGATTCATAGAGTAGATTATTTTAGACTTTATTACTAGGTGCCATGGTTGTAATTAGATTAAAATTAAAACTTTTGTCTCAGTTCGTTAGGAATCAAATGTAGCTGTTTAAGTATAATATTCACGCGGACAGAATTTAGCTTTGATTTTGTACGTAACCCGTTATCTAGTTGGTATTGTTGATCGAAGTTTAAGTCACTGCCATTGCACTTCATTTCCGAATGTTGCTACTACCACAGAATAAAGTAATAGTACTACGTACTACTACGTACAAAAAAAAACAATAATTATATTTATACCTGCCAGCAAATATTTAAATGAAGAGGATAATTATGTAAGTATCGTACCGATTTGCTTTTTAGAATACGTGATACTAAGTATTGTATGCTATGTGTGATAAAAACAAAATGTGTATCTGTCGTGTGTGTCACGCGTTGCGTCATAATAATTTAAATTATTATTTTGGATACATTTTAAGCGGGTCCATATTGACTCAACTAAAGTTCTTTACCCGAAATTGTTCTTCCTAACGATTTGTAATCCAAATGATCACTCTTCCTAAAATTTTTCATCCTAATGTTTTCATTCATACTATTTGTAGTGCTACCGGCGATGTTCATAACACTCATGTTTCCGAAAATTGTAATTAATAATATCATTAATGTAAATATATTTAAACTCCTACTGTTTTTTATCATAACGCTTTTATCCCTAAAACTATAACTATACATGAGATAATTATGTCTAAAAAACCAACTGTTTAGAATGATTTAAGGTCGTTTCACAGATTTTTGTCTTAAATGAATGAAATTCAGGTCAGAATGTCGTCTTGGGGGCACTATAAAAAAATACTTATAAAAATTTCGCGACCAATTTCGAGGTAGCGCTCGCCGGCCGCTGCCGCGGCACCGCTCGCTACGCTCGCTCGGCTCGCGCGTAGTTGGTCACAGTTCTAACCTAACCTAACCTATGGATATCTTTGCAGGTACACACCGCTATAAATAAAATTAAAATATGACTTTGAATAATATTGTAAAAGATGGTTATGTTGAGAAAATATAGGAAAACAAATAAAAGTCTATTAGATGTTTATTGCTACTGACATTATGAAGTTAAATGCTTCGGAATTATGAACATTAGAGACAGAGTAGTTAGGAATTGTGATTGTTAGGATAAAAATGTTAGGAAGAACATTTTCGGATTTCCAATTATCGGAGTTGAAAATTTAGGTGAACTTTGGCGCACCCATTTTAAGCATTTAATGAAAAGAGGACCGATTCAAAAATTAAAATGTCATGTTTATTGTGACGTATTGCATTTGTTTTTTTGGCTTATTTAAATTATTATCTGTAGTTTTTTGGCGCCGTCACGAATGACGTTACTTTCAATCTTTCAATGTTGGTTTCATAATGAACTATTTGATTATAATTAAAATAACGAAAACGGGCGTTCAAGTGCTTTTTCTTAACGTAGTGTTTGTGTGATAATCCGTAGCGATGCCCCCATCTAGAGTAAGATATCGGCCAGCAAGTCGTCGTCGCCGATGTATAAACTGTTCACTGGTATTTTTAGAAAAATGTAGAGTACATGACACAGAAAATATATCCGTGGCTATGATTCGTGTTTTAAGATCATGGATTGCTCCGACGCCTGTTAGTATTACCACATTATCTAACTAACGCACTAACACCTCCATTTCGAATCAGTCATTTTTCGAACCTAACCTCTAAATATTAAGTAGGTAAATGGCAAATAAATACAAATTGCGGAAATCCATGTAAAAATCAGTTAACAATATAGGTAGAACATTGAATTCTTCTCCAAATACACTGGGTTTGGTTGTGACAGCGAACTGTTTGTTTGGTACAGGGCGCCCTATATTTGTCGGCATTCTCCTTTAGAATAGTTTAAGATGACGTTCGCCCAACTATTTTGCAAACAAGATAGAAATTAAAAAAGATATACCTGTTTTGCAAAAGGGACTGAATGGAGGTCTTAAAAATTTGAAGTGGGGCTACTAGGGCATGTGGAATATCATATGAAAGAGCGCTGTTTACACATACTCAAAAAAATTTTTTTTACATGACAAATGTAAAAAAAATACCGTTCCTCCCCCCTTATCTCCGAAGTTTGCATAGATAAAAATCTGAAATTATTCTATGTGATAGAAGTTTATGTAAAGATTACAGGAAAAATAAAACTATGTCTCTAAATAGCTCAGTTTTTCAGAAATCATCAACATCATAATTATATACGTACGGAACCCTCGGTGTGCAAGTCCGACTAGCTCTTGTTTATTTTTAGTTTGTATCACGAATGGCGACTATGGCTATTGTCCATTAGATACGGATTAGTGAAGCGAACTGAAATTTTTGGTTTTTAGAGTTCGTTAGCGATGGCTTTTCGTGTCTCGATTTCGATTTCCACACTGAACAAAATATATTTTCATTACCTCTATATATTATATATTTGTTTAAGGAGGAGTAGCATGCGTAGTTCATACAAAAGTAATACCAAAATAATTTGTAAATAGATTACAGAATATCTATGTTCCCAAATATATATTATGAAAGGACATTGATATAAAGCCGAGACATGAGGAATTTAAAATTTCTATAGAAAACTTATTTTTTTCATAACTCTTTCTTGCCTCTGAAGTCATGTTTGTAAAAGCACCCAGAACACAAGAGAATTCCTCGTGTTGATCAACATAAAGTTCTTTGGCAGAAAGAAAACCCTGTTCTTTGCAAGTCCTGGCAAGCACAGTCAATTTGGTGATAATGATAATTACGGACATTCTCACAACAGCTATGAGCACACTACTATAAAAATGCCTCTTTTATGGCCTATCTTATTCGCTACTTGTTGATATGTTTTATGAATTGTTTGTAAAGTTCGACAGCGGAGCTTGTAATGTTTATTTAACAGACAAAATGAATTGTAGACCAATTTTATTTGAAAAATCTTTCATTATCCTTTCTTTAAGTTTACGTGTCTTTAAAAAAGTCAGTATTCAGAAATTACTTTAAATGTTTATGTTACACATTTAAAGTCATTTCTGAATACTGACTTGTTTAAAGCCTGATAGTCGTTGTGTAATGTAGATGGATTATGTTTTTGACTTCGTTTCCCTGATCAGACTGTTGATCGACAGAAGTGCTTGCTAAATCATAAGATAAATCACGCATATTTTCATTACGATATGCGTTGTTGCTATGTAAAGACAGACCTATGATGTTTGTCATAAAATTGACATGTGATATTGTGCACCTGGAAGTTTGGAAAGTTATATGGGTATTTGCTAAGAGTATTAAAAATCAGGCATAATTTTCATAGTTTTTATTTCAAATACGAAAACTCATGTTAATCGACAAATAAAAATTACTTACATCTAATTGATTTAATATTTAAACTAGCTACTTAGTATACGGCATTATCAACTAAGTAATTTACTGATCAAATAGTAGACAAATAGTATATCTATAATGTATAGGTACAAATTCGAAACATTTTCAATAGTGATGATTAAGTAAATTTACATTTACGCTATGAGATGTGGTGTGTTATGCTGTAACGAAGTACTTAAATGGCACACGGCACACCGAAAATTGATAGTATTAAGGTACACAGTTCTTAGTAGTAATAGTATACCGCATAATATCTAGACCTATATATTTTCCAAATGTGGAAAGGCACTATGCTTGATTAAACAAAATCAAAAGTTTTATACATTACAACTCTCATTAGAACACTGCATTTCAAACATTAATTACTTCAGACTACATTATTATTTAAACGATGTCAAAACACATGCAGTTATGTGGCGATTCAAACAAGTACAGAATAAATTGTGATTCGATCGAACTTTATTCTAACGTAATTTATATTGGTGTTCTAGAGTGCAGTACAGTATGCAAATAATGATAATATCCAGTGAGTAGATATTATTAGAAAAAGTGTTAACTAGTAATGTTTCACAGACCAACAACTAGTTGCAATTCAGTACACAGTCTTATGTATTGTCCCTTAATTAGAACTAAACGAGTCTCAGCTCAACTTGCAGCGAGCGCTGCGGAGGTGAGCGCAGGAGCAAGGCAACTCTCCCGGGCCACCTCGCTTGGTCCTCTATGAAGACATCGTTACATCGGCTACTCGCTCAGGCTTCAGCATTTATCTACTGATATGGTGAGAACTTGCCTCTCTAGCACTTTTATTCTACTCATAAATCTTAACCAGTCTTAATCTCCGCCCGTGTCCGGCCCAAATGTTAGCTTCCTTTATCGGTTGAGGCCCATGGATTCGCAGCACACTGTGTGTCGTGGTACTCTCTGAGTCGGCAGACCGGAGAGACCACGTACGTAGGTGTATGTTACAGGGGGCCGAAGAATCCGCTTCGGTTGTGTTTGCTTCTTAGGCGGGCGCGTACGTTGCGTTGGTGTGCAGGACTGAGAGCGGGATGAGAGGGTTAAACTTTGGAACACTCGCCGAAGAGATACGGTAGAGCGGTGCCGGCGCTGGCGGTCGGAGCCGTCGCTTCCGGATTCACTGACGGAGCACGAAGACCGGTCATCAGCACGTCCATTTTCTCCTGATACACTTTCGTTGCTACTCGAGCTGCCCATAGATTCCGAATCGGTAGCTCTTCGAGATAGGCGACTGCTGAGAGCTTTCAGCAGTCTTCCGCCGCGGGGAGCTGAGGTAGTTTCTGACTTCTCTTCGATTGGTGGGCACACCACAATCTTCGGAGTGACAGACTCGCGGCGTGGGTTGTTTTTAGGCGTCCGCTGTTGTCCAGCCAGGTTCACCGGCAGGTCGCCGACGAACTTCTCACTCGTCAAAAAGTTGATTCCCATCTTACTTTTCATAAGGTCAACTTTATCACTTCCTTTATAGATGGAAACACAGTAGTATTATTTTGATTTTGGTGTTACAACGAATTGTAACAGTTGTTGTGATTGCAAACTTTTCCGTTTTTCGAGTCGGTTGTAGAGTTAGGCGCGTAAGGTCGCTTCGTGAGGGTTAGTAGCGAACTGTTGGCGGGTGGGAGGCTGGCAAGGTTTATATGGAATTTCCCGCGCATGCGTAGCGTTAGGCTCCATTTGTTCATGCACCGCGGTACACGTAGATGCATCTACCAACCGTTGGCATCATTGGGATGTCGCTATGGATACCAAATGGGATTGAATTGTGCAACATTTTCACCTTTTACCTACTGATGAATTTGAGCCTTGATGTGAAAACAGAGAAGAAAACTTTTATATTACACTAGTGACCTGCCCCGGCTTCGCACGGGTGCAATGCTGATGTCCAGTGTTTCTCTACTATATTACGCATGTATTATACAAATAAACCTTCCTCTTGAATCACTCCATCTATTAAAAAAAACCGCATCAAAATCCGTTGCGCAGTTTTAAAGATCTAAGCATACATAGGGACAGACAGGGAGCGGGAAGCGACTTTGTTTTATACTATGTAGTGTTTACGTGCGACCAAGTTCTTGTTCATAGCTTTAGGAACACAAACAGAAGAGATAAAATCTGAGAGAGGTCAAACTGCTTTACGGAAAGGAGTTTTTATGATTTAGGTAAAGAATTGAAAAATAACATTATTATTCAAATATATTTTGTCTACTACCTACACATAACTTATTACAAACAATAGTCTTTGATACTCAAAAACATAACGCCTTTTGATTTCATTGCCGCAACAGAAAGCTTTATTCTAATCATTAAAATCAGTGTATAGTAGGAGTTTCTTAAAAACCGGCCAAGAGCGAGTCGGACATTCCCTTTTCCTCGCACACGAAGGGTGCCGTACCATTCTATCTATAAAAACGGCAAAACAAATCACGTTTGTTGTATGGAGCACCCTTAAATATTTATTTTATTCTGTTTTTTAGTATTTTTTGTTGTAGCGGCAACAGAAATACATCATCTGTGAAAATTTCAACTGTCTAACTATCACGGTTCATGAGATATAGCCTGGTGACAGACAAACAGACAGACATACAGACGGACAGGGGAGCCTTAGTAATAGGGGTTCCTGTTTTCCCCTTTGGATACGGAACCCTAAAAATGGGCAAATAATGTGAATTGCGTGTAACAAGTGTAATGACTTATCTCACGAGTCACAATAATGCTAATGAACTTGACCATTCATGAATCGTGTCTTAATTTTCATTTATTTATTTGTCACACATGTATTTATTTTGTCAACATATAAAACACACTGGTCAAACAATGTAAATTGAATGCTCTAGCATTTAATTGTATGTAATTTAAAATAGTGATTGAAATTCGATTTATGTGCAATATAATTATAGGATAGGTCAATTTCGAAAGCAATTTTAATACAGCCTACAGGCTGTCTCAGATATCTACCTGTTTCAAGAGGATCTGAAACTAAATGCTTAACTACAATATTTTTTGTTATTATCAAGTTAAAGACAAGATACCTATTTTATGCAATAGTTTTCAAAGGATTATTAAGGCTTCTGCATACCAGCGCGACTTGTCGCGCGACGCGACACGGCGCAAAGGCCCCGCGTGTCGCGGGACGAGCGGTACCTTTGTGTCGCGTCGCGTCGCGCGACAAGTCGCCTTGGTATGTAGAAGCCTTTAGAGCGTTTATGTGTTATCTGAACCCTGAAAACACTTTCTCTATTAATGTTAAATAATGACTTTCCTTAATCCGTAATAAGTACTATATCTCATTTTGCTGTAATGTTGTTGGGAGGGTAAACGACTCGGTTTTCGAGAACAATTAAGCCTCTACCGAAAATATTAAGTAACGCATTCACTTAATAAAGACACGCGCCGTGGTAATTAAACGTTGGCTTACAATAGAGTTAGTGGATAATTTTAAGGCTATTTATCATAGATTATATTTCTATGGTATTTATAGTCGTGTTTACGCAGGCAAGATTAGGCTCTTGCATTCATTGTTAAGGCATTGATCTTGTATGAAAAGCTGCCCGATCGTGTGATACTCCCTGGCCGCGCCACAGTGGAAAATTAAAAAAACATGTTTCTCGATAAATTGTACCGTTTATGTAATATACGGTACGTGTAATGAAAAAAATTGTACCTCAACGAATAATGAAATATAATTAAGTTATAAAATCAAGAAAATTAACTTGCTGATCTTTGTACTTAATAGATGTGGCCTTCAAATTAGAAGTACTGGAATGATATCCGTAAGATGGTTGCACAGAAGTTCTAGAAATAAGCAACACAATACGAATCTATAAGCATAACAAGAATAATTGACCATCAAGAAGAAGATAAAATTTTTGGTAGGCGTTTTTATTAGGTACGGTCAGCAACGAAAGTCGTTATATATAATAACAGATTATATACCTACATACATTGTTAAAATAGTATTAAATTTGAGTTCTAACGTTAAGATTTCTATGAACGAAAGGAATAAATTATTCAAGTCAATACAAGTCATAATAACACATACAAGTAGTAAACTGTTCAAAATTATTTGAGGTCCTAGTTTTTTTCTCGGAATGTCAGAAATCCACAAAGGATTTATTGGATGTTTTAATATTCATATTTTTAAACCGCCTTTGTGGAAGAGAAATAAAATATTTGTTTTTTTATCTAAATTCTATTCTCAAAGCAAATAAAATTATAATGTAAAATAAAATTTTTGAATATTTTTGCCAGTCTATATAAATATTAGGTGACTGTTACTGAGAAATCCCGTGTGCTTACAAATATACTGTTACATTATTTTAGTGTTAGCCGTGAGTCAGGAATAATAATTTATAAGAATGCATCAGTCAGTGTATTAGTGTTGTGACATTAGGTAGTAAATGCAGGAACCCAGGCGTTCATTAATTCACTAAAAACGAAAAACTTCTCAAGCAATGTGGAATTGCTACTGAAAACTGCGTCGACTCCGCAGTCTTCAGCAGCAATTTCCCATTGCTTCCCTCCAGTTTTATAAAAATAAACTAAGATCACGCGTGTATTCCCTGAATGGTTAGGCAGAGGTGTACCTATAGTGTACCCACATTTCGCCAGTTATGTTAAGGTCCCATGTAATAGAAGCTGAGCCTATTGCCATTAACCGGGCACAAATCCAGACTTTGGACTGTTACTGAAAAATTCCAGATGGAAAATCCAATAACACTTTGCCTGATCCAGGAATCGAACCCAGGAGCTCAAGCTCAACAGTAGCACGTGCGACCATTAGACTAGCGAGGCAGTTTTTCATAAAAATATGGTTGTTATTTTAGCATATTGTGATGTGGTTTCTTGAGACTTCCACGCGAACGAAGTCGCGTGCAGCAACTAGTAATATACAACATTATTTTTAGTATATGCGAAACCTGAATATAGTTTGTTCAGAATAAGGCACTGAATCGATTTCAATAATTTTTACACCATGTTATATTTTGTCCCAAAAATATTTAAGTGTGATGGAAAATGTTATCACCATTTAATTACTTACAATATGTACGTACGGTTAGGTACCTACTGCCAAATTATTATCAATGACCGCAAGACGACTCTAGAGGCGCGGGGGCACCGTTAGCATGTTTTTGTACGAACAACACGGTAACATAACAACCTTATAACTTTGTGATTTTTCATGATACAGTTTTGAAGTTTTGTACATAGAATCTTTACATAAAAATACTAGACACGTGTTTCGGGTTTCGCTTAAACTAAAAATAATGTTGTACATAACAGACCTATAGTAAGCACAACAAAAATCGAATCATTGTTCGTTAATGTATGTACTACAATTTTTTTAATTAAATAAAAATATAGGTAGGTATCGTCAACGACGAAAGTATGTAGATCAACATTTCAGTTTTTGAATAATAAGATTTTTTATTGTATTATTGAGGGCACTATTAAAAGAAAACCGGAATAAATGTAATAATATATTAATAAGAAAGGCTAAAAAGCAGTGTATTTAATAATTTGGTGTCAATTTAGATGACATGTAAAAGTATTTTAGAGGTATTAGGAACAGGGTGTAAAGTTCACTCATCCTCTATAGAAAAGTGCGCCAGATGTAGTACAGCCGGGTTGTGGCTGACTGCTTGCGTCGACCAGGAGAGGTATCATGTTCTCTGCTTGTGGACCGGCCGAAAGTGCAGTGTGCTGTGCCAAGGTTGCTGATGAGGCTGTGGGTGATGACCAGGAATGCGCGTCCGCTGCATGCTGGTGACTAGCCGCTCAAAAGCTTGAAGAAGTGATGATGATGATGACGTCACGATGAAGTAGTTGCACGAAGGCTGCGCTGACGTTCATACTCGGGGTCACCAGTTTAGCCAGTTTTTACTAATAATAACAGCTCTGTGGGTATTGTTTACATAACATTTAGATAAACTCTAGCTAGCAAGTCGCATTAGCAAGGGTCCGTTTATAAGTACCCGCTATGTGGCTAAGTGCTAACTAAGCAAAACGGTCACTTGAGATTAAAAACATCGAAGCCAGTTTCTGATGAATTATTATTTATTTTTTGTTGGTGACGATAGCCAGTGCAAGATACTTATTAGATTTGATTAAAAATCATTTAGCCTTAAAATATTTCATGACACTTGTTTAGTTTTTATTGGTTAAAACTGGTATTAACGATAAAATATTATCGTTGGTAGGTACATTTGTTATTTGATCGAAAATATCTTTCGATTGGTACATAAATTATTTGCAAACGGTTTTGGTCAACAATATCTACTTATTTGATGAGTTTAGAGTATTTTATAAACATAATTGTTGGCAACACTACGACCGGTAGCAGCTAGGCGCCCCCTACCGGACGGCAGTGACAGCCTACTGAAATCGCCGTCGACACGATATTATAACGGGGCAAACCCAAGTTGCGCGGGCATTACTATTTTAGAATTAGTCTGATAACCATCAACCTGTGAATAAGTGTTAGAATTTAAATTAAAGTATTGTTCGGCAGGCCTAGTTTACTTTTATATCGACCTGGTTCCTCAAAACCTGCCTTTAGTTTAATTAGTTAAAATCAGAAGAGCAATAAACATCCACGTCCTAAAAAAAAAAAAAAAGGGTAAGATACGCGCACCTTCTTCACGCTCCAGCTGCGGCAGCAGCAGTAGCGTGTAAGAGACGAAGAAAGGGACGAAAGGTATTTCGCAAAAATGATCAACTGACTGTGAGTACAAGCACCATTACTCTTCATAATAATTATGATTCCTCATTTGACCCGTTTAAAGATAATATTACTGCATGGCTCAAAATAATAGAATCCTACACAAAGACATTCTCTTGGGCCGATAGTATGATCCGTTATCTGGATCTCAACTGTATTCAGGTCGCGACCATATCACTAGAACAAAATTATCCACACAAAATCATGATTTGAACTCACATACACTCAACACTTCAAACACTTCAATCAGTCAAACGTCCGTGGCTACTGCATAAACAACAAACTGAGTGTACAAATCGTAAACTTCTCGAATGTTTTAATTGTGGCGGAAATCACAAACGAATACATTGCAATGTCAAGTGTGAGTTTTGTGGGAAACGGGGACATTCCGAAGCTACTTGTTTTCACAAAAAGAGTACTTCTATTTCCATAACCGAGAAAACAGATAAGAAACAAAATGTGTCTCTGTGCCCGATTATAGAGATACATTTTGCAAAAAAATCCACATTAATGGGTTCATACATACCGCATTTATTGATACGGGTAGTAGCTGAGTTTTTGGTAATAATAGAAACTCGTAACAACCCCAGTGACCTTACAAGGATTTTCTAACGACAGCATAAAAACTGTTATTGCTAAATGAATGTGAATAATAGTAGATTCGGTTAGTCTAGAGAATATCAAGTTCTATGTTTTGACCGAGTTGTCCAGTTGTGACATATATTATATAGGCAGAAATATAACGGAACGAAACGAATTAGTGTATTCACGAGTGGGTTACCAAATGAAGTTTCATTATGCTGTGGACTTTGAAGATTTTTGTAAGATGGATGTAACGGGGCTCTGAATTCGATTCAGATTCCATTTACGGTGAGTTAATGACTATGTTCAGAAAATATCATGGTAGTTTTGCATCTCCCTGTGCAGGATTAGGAAAAGTAACTGTCACGAAATAGAAATCTCACTTAGCGATTTCAAACCGGTCTACCGATTTCGTACATATAGAGCATCACCGACTGATAGGAAAATTATACGGGACATAGTAGATGAGCGAAAAAGGTTTAAGTATGGGGAGAAATCACAATCAAGCCTTTCACATATTGAAGGATGCCTTAACAGCGGGCATTATTTTGACCATTTTTGGACCCGAATAAGGAATGTATTTTATATACAGATGCTAGTAGAGACGGAATCGCGGGAACTCTCATGCAAATTACTATAGAAGGGGAAAAGTCAATAGATTATTATAGTCGTCAAACAACCGAAGACGAAAAGACTTAAATATCATTCGTTTGAACTTGAGCTTTTAGCCATAGTTTCATCATTACAAAAGTTTAGGCTGTATCTTTTAGGTTCCACTTTTCGAATAGTTACTGAATGCAATGTGAAGTACGTGTTAACAACAAAAAAATTACTAATCCCATGAATTGCTCGTTGGGTTCTTTCCACCGAAGAGTTTTCTTTCGAAATAATACACAGAGAGGGCACGCGTATGCAGCATGTACATGTGTTAAGCCGCAATCCTGTAAACCTCCACCAGCCTGCGATTAGAGTTAGACATAGTTATGTCCATAACGGAGTCTGATTGGTTACTAACACATTAGAAAGGACAGGACATCAGTATTAATTCCCTAAGAAGCGACACCCACTTTACAAAGTTTGTTTTTGTTTGTGCAGTGAGAAATACGGATAGTGATTAGCATTATTCGGGAACTGAATAATATTTGCAAATTTTTTGGTAATCCGCGTCTAATTATAGCGGACACCGGATCCGCCTTTACATCGCAGTTTCAAAGAATATTGTAAGGATAAAAACATTCGTTCACAAATAGTTGCTACAGGAATGCTTAGATCTAACAGTCAGGTTGTACGATTTAAACGAACAATCTTGGATGCGATGAAGACCATGGGCATAGATGATGATAAATCGGATCAATGTGTTTGCAACCGGCTCTAAATAGTTTATTTAGTGCATAGAACAATCAAGGCTGTACCTAATGAGGCATTGTTAGGGTATAAGCTGCGTACTGACAGCAACAAGTTAGCGCACCCGAGACAGAAACGGGGTGTAAGTACTTACTACAGACGTTACGGAATTGCGTAAGAGTTTTGACAAAATATAAAAGGCAATGCGGAAATATAAAATAAAAGGTTCGATAGCAGTCGTACAAAAGCGAAACAGTACCATGAGGGAGGTCTAGTTCTGGTTAAAATCTCTAGCCCAACTTATAATGGGTAGGTAAGTTTTAAGGGACCCTTCCAAGTCCAGAGGTGCTAGGCAATGATAGATACCAAGTATGCGACTTAGAGGTAGTGAAAGAAGTACCAAGTTGTACCTCGGCAAAACCGCAGCTGAAAACATGAACACCATGGATAAATATGAACGATTTAGACCCCGGGTCCACGGTTGTTGACCCTCAATAGTGTGTAAGCGACCCATTCCAGAGTTGAAAAAAAAAAAGCGAGACCTATAAAATAACACAGTCAAAACATCTGAAGTACGCCTCTTGAGACTTGAGGAAGTCATAAATTAAGTATTTGTTGTGTTGCGACGCGGAGGGTCGTTCGCCTGGTATGCAGCTGGGCAGAGTTGGCAAGGCACTTCATGTTGGCAAGGGCACTTCATTAGTCATCATAAAGGTGGGAAAAATTTGGTTCACTTAAGTAATGACTAATTTAGTACCTAATTGTGTATGGTATAATAATACGTCTGTCCCAATGTTTTTGTGACCACTTATCAAGTTTGTTTCTGAATCTTTAGGTATACTTTCCCTTTATCACTTGATTTCTCGGGTCAGTTAAATCTATCGGTGTATCCTAAGTCTAAAGGAGCATCTGATAAAGATAGATGGACGTATCCTAAGCCTAAAGGAGCGCCATGACACCGAGGATCAAAGAGATGTGTCTGAATCTTTAGGTACTTACCTTTTATCACTTGATTTCTCGGATCAGTTGAAATCTATCGGTGTATCCTAAGCCTAAAGGAGCATCTAAATAGATGGGCGTATCCTAAGCCTAAAGGAGCGCCAGGATACCGAGGATCAAGGAGATGATTGTGTGAGTCTGCTAGTCCTTAATGAGTCAATCGACCTAAGACTAAAGAATGTTTTTCACATTAAGGATATAGGCTGAATGACTGAATAAGTGTCCGGTATTGTTTGGCATCATGATGACCGATGCAGTTTGTAGAGGAAACAAAATTATAATGTGTGATTTGTTTATGTTTGCAGTACATTATCATACGTGTCTGTGTACTGTGGCTGGCTTCCCAGGCGTGAGCGCAGCGCGCGGCATGGCGTGACCGTACGTGCCTGGGGCAGGTACGATGCAGCATGGCCGTGTTGGCAACACTACGACCGGTAGCAGCTAGGCGCCCCCTACCGGACGGCAGTGACAGCTTACTGAAATCGCCGTCGACACGACATTATAAAGGGGCAAACCCAAGTTGCGCGGGCATTACTATTTTAGAATTAGTCTGATAACCATCAACCTGTGAATAAGTGTTAGAATTTAAAATTTGACGCAGGAAAACTTTCCCATATGAAGTCCAGCAAAACTTGTCGGTGGCAAATTTGCGAGCCAGGTAAAATAAACGCTGTGATTTCAGAGTCAGGCACTCAGATAGATATATTGGTTTTGTCTCACCTTTTAGTTTGATATGAGTGGTGTTCAGCTTGTGTTGGTTATTGTTGCGATTGTACTGGCGAACTTTATCCAGCATATTTTGTTTTGTAGTGACTGAGACAAAATCGACGATAATAGATGGAGTTCCATCCTTTTTATATACGCGAAAAAATATCTTTAATATCCTGGCGCTCGAGTGACACTTGAAGAACACTTGCTGTGTCCGCAATAATCTGACGAAGATCTTCTTTATTTTCTCCTTCTTTCTTTGGTATGTTCCTCACTTCCATTTTTGTGAGACAAAGCATTCGCTCTAGGTTTTCTACTTTGTCTTCAAGCTGGTTTACATAACTTCTTTCGGCTTTACGTTCTATTTCAAAGTCATCCATTTTAACCGTCTATTGCCCGTATAACTCGTCGTATTGCTGAGAGACGAAGTTTAAAGAATTTTTTATTTCGGCGTTCTGTGCTATTATTTCTTTCATTGAGTTTTGTAGTGCCAGATACTTCGTTTCAGATTGAGCAGTAGATGACTGTAATAAATCTTTTATCTCTTGCATAAAAGAGGACAAGTCGTCCTCACGTTTACGTTTACGCGTATTGACGTTTTCAGTCTCTATACGGCTTAGGTTAGGCGCAGAAACAGATAGCGATATAGCTGAGACGACCACACTGGGTGTGTCAGGATCATTAGGTTCGCTGGCAACAGGCGAAGCCGGCATCTGCAGCTGCGGCGGCGTTCGTTTGAGAGGCATGCTATTTACTTTAGTTAAAATTTAGTAGATTGGAGAATACCTTGCGTATCACCTCGGCATGTGCTGAGCTCCAAATACTAGGCGTGCAGGCAGCGAGTGGAGTAGTAGCGACGGTCGTCGTCACTGGCAGCAGTGCGTAGTGACGCAGACGTGGGCGGGGCGTGGCGTGACTGAGATAGCACGACAGCTTGATGTTGCGGGTACCAGGAGCGCAGCAGTCAGCGACGCCGCGTGGTGTGTGAGTGAGTAGGTGGAGCACTACGTACTCGGAGCTGCTCTCCCGCAGGCTCTTGAACCGTCTTTGTTTGGCGTCGGTACGCGTCCTACTTTGCGTTATGCACTCCTATTTTTTAGATCGATTTAATTTAGGTAAATCACTTCAAATTATATATTTAAAATAAAACTGTGTAAATTCCATGGCACGTCTACTCGTGTTCGAGGTCCGGAGGGAACCAAAATTGGAAGACTTATGTTACTGTATGCAGCAACGAGTCTTTTATTAATGTACATTACTCTACAATAAACTTTTACTTTCTTCCCCCCGTTTCTTATCCCCACAATTAATTGTATTAGGCTAGTTTAAATTATTTTTTTTCATTTTTTTTCTTCAAAAGTAACTTATTGATCCATATTGGACGGATAGATGACCCCTGTAACACAGGTTTTTCCTAGCATGGCGGTCATTGATCATTTATTTTGTACCACGCTATATATACAACACTGACTCTTGAGCAAATCTGAATGGTTTTAAAAAAAAAAAACTTGGTAATTAAATAATTTTTTTATTTTTTTTTTATTTGACATAAAAGTACATTTATACAGGTGACACTTAATTTAAGCATGGAAATAGCGTGGTACAAAATAAATGATCAATGACCGCCATGCTAGGAAAAACCTGTGTTACAGGGGTCATCCATCCGTCCAATATGGATCAATAAGTTACTTTTGAAGAAAAAAAATGAAAAAAATTAATTTAAACTAGCCTAATACAATTAATTGTGGGGATAAGAAACGGGGGGAAGAAAGTAAAAGTTCATTGTAGAGTAATGTACTTAAATAAAGGCTTCTACATACCGGGGCGACTTGTCGCGCGACGCGACACGACACAAAGGTACCGCTCGTCCCGCGACACGCGGGGCCTTTGTGCCGTGTCGCGTCGCGCGACAAGTCGCGCTGGTATGTAGACGCCTTTACGGTTATGCCGTCGTGCAAAGGTGGTATTTTTACAAACTTTGGGACAAACGGGTTTGGGTCTTCTTCTGAACGTAGGGTTTTTGCATTTATTGAGGGGGGTCATTTTATGTGTAGTACGTGTGATAGCGCAAAGCATATACATTTGGCGGACTGTCGGTACTTTAAAGTCTGAATAAACTTGCTGAGTGGGATACCTAAATGGTTTGCTTAATAGGACTTTAATTACTGCACGTTGGGCTCTTTCAGCTGGTATGAGGATTGTTTTGGCTGCACCACCCCACGCAACGATACAGGAACTTAGTATTGATTCACATAGAGCGGTGTATACCATTTTTAGGATATCTTTGTGTGCAGAAGTTATCAACTTTTTGAACAGGTAAATGAGTAGAAGTTATCAACTTTTTGAACAGGTAAATGAGTTTTCTTGTGCGCGCAGACGGAGTTTCAATGTGGGTCTTCCAGCTGAGACTGGAATCAAGGTAAAGGCCGAGATACTTGACGGAGGAGACTCTCGTCACAGTCTGGCATGAACAGAGATTTATTCTGTCACGCTCGTCACAAACATGGGCTTTGATTTGTAGTGAGAGGTCAGATGGAAGGAGAGAGGGTCTGGAACCAAAGGTTATAAAGTTCGTTTTGCTGACATTCAAGGTTAAGCTATTACTGCCCAACCAAATCATAACTTGGGTCAAGGAACTTTCAGCTGCCTCCCTGGCTGTTTCCCAGTCGAGACCGTTGGACAGTAGAACAGTATCATCGGCGTACGTTATAAAGTGAGTAGAAGGGAGAGTAAGTAGACAGAGTTCGTTAACATAGATTTGGTTACATAAGTTTATTTATTAAACTTTATGCAATTAAAGAAGTACATAATATGTACGTTGTACATAAAAGTAGTAATTGAATAAATTGTTAAATGTATTTACCTACAATATTGACGTATCTACCTAGTTAGGTTACTCACTTGAAATGATGCTGTAGTATAAAACCTTAAAGTTAATAGGACGGCTATTTCTGGAGAAATTGGAAGACTTATGCAGGCTTATGTGGCTTATGTTGTTACTGTATGCAGCAACGAGTCTTTTATTAATGTTACTATATACAACACTGACTCTTGAGTAAATCTGAATGGTTTAAAAAAAAAAGGTAATTCTAAAGGATTCGAGGCATCCCTTATATAGATTTTTGGTAGGTAAACGATATCGCAAAGGCCATAAAATATAGTGAGTACTCTATTTCATCATAATAATTAATTTCACCCAAAATATTTTCAAACTCCATATTTCGCGCTACTACGAGTTATCACGACTTCAAGTCACGGACTGCCTACACTCAGATTTAAGCATCTCGAGTACACACACCTATTGTATACTTAAGTGTCGATTTTCGTTTATAAATCAGTTCATCACTCGGCTGATAACGTAAACCCAAGCCGTAACTTGAGTACTTCAATTATTATGTTTATTAATACGATCATGACCTCAAAACTGTTATGAAGTGCGAGCTCTTGGGCTGAGTAACGTTTATTAATACGGGTCTCAGGGTCTGATAAAAACACTTTGTTGATGTGTTACATGTAGTGTACAGCCAGTATTGTTACTATTATTCATTCACTATTTATGCACTACACTAACCAAATGGTTTAGTGCTCTTTAGCCTACGCACTGTATCCGTGTCGTCTAGCAGCTGAATTGCCTCGTCATTCACATGACGAGGCCAGGCCAGGACCAAGGAGTCTTTCCGGATCTCATGAAACACAGTAAGGTAGTTCCTTTGTTCAAGTCCGGAGATAGTAAAGAACCCAACAATTATAGGCCTGTGTCAGTTCTGCCAGTTCTCAGTAAGGTGTTTGAAAAGTTGATTCTCAATCAAATGTTACGTCACTTTAATAAAAATTCCATCTTTCATGAACAACAGTACGGTTTCACCAAGGGGCGTTGTACCACTGACGCCGGTGTCTCCCTAATAAAGAACATTTTTAACGCCTGGGAGGAAGCACAAGATGCCATTGGAATCTTTTGCGACCTCTCTAAGGCGTTCGATTGCGTAAACCATGAGACACTTTTGCTGAAACTAGAGCACTATGGGATTAGGTAGCTCTTGATTTACTAAGATCATACCTGAAAGATAGAAAGGTTAAAGTTCAAGTGAACGGCGTAAACTCATTGGGGTCTGAAATGGCAATGGGCGTTCCTCAAGGTTCAATATTGGGTCCATTCCTCTTTTTAGTTTATATTAACGATTTACCCCAATTATTTCAAAAACAACCGAAGATGGTGTTATTTGCAGATGACACATCATTGATATTTAAAATAGACCAACGGTCACAAAATCTTGACGACGTGAATAACTCTATTCTTCAGGTCCAAGATTGGTTTACGGTAAATAATTTGGTACTAAATAAAGCAAAAACCAAATGCATTCGATTTAAATTACCTAATGTTAGAAGTAGTGAATGTAATATCATATTGGATGGAGCAAAACTGGAATTTATTAATCAAACGGTTTTCCTAGGAATCACTCTAGACGAGAAATTACAATGGGGACCACATATAACATCTTTTGCGGGGCGGCTAAGCTCGGCGGCTTATGCTGTTAGAAAGATAAGACAGTTAACAGATGTAGAAACCGCGCGTTTGGTCTATTTTAGCTACTTCCACAGCATTATGTCGTACGGCATTTTACTGTGGGGTCGGGCTGCTGACATTGAGTCAATCTTTATTTTGCAAAAGAGAGCTGTCAGAGCAATTTATAATCTAAGTCGCCGCGAATCTCTTAGAGAACTATTTAAAAATATTAATATTATGACGGTACCTTGCCAATTCATTTATGAAAATATTATGTATGTAAGGAAAAATCTACATCTTTTTAATAAAATAAGTGATAGACATAATTTTAATACTAGAAATAAAGACAAAATAGATCAACCATTTTTCAGGTTATCTAAAGTACATACATCTTTTATGGGGTACTGTGTTAAATGTTACAACAAAATACCTTGTGATATATTGCAACTAAATGAAAGAAAATTTAAAACTCATATTAAAAGAACACTTTGTAAACAAGCATATTACAAATTAGAGGATTATATACAAGATAAGAATGCTTGGAAACATGCTGGTCCTGCTCCATAGGACAATCTAGAGTCTAGACAAAATCAAACAGGTTGCTATTTTAATTGTATAATTTATTATTTTTATGACATTTATTTTAAATTCTGTGATTACCTTAACTCACACTGATATTATTGTTATTTTTTAGGAAATCGTATATATTTTTTACAATTTTTGTAAATATGTGAGCACCATGTTCTATCACCTAATTAATATATCTGTCATTGCTTCATTCTTAACTCTTTTTATTACCTATTGTGGTATAGTAATTTTATTCTAGGTGCATCGTCTTCACATATAATTATATAATTAATGTACCTATAAAAATATTGTACAAGATTTTAAAAGAGTACCGGTGGAGTTTCTTGCCCATTCTTCTCCATACGAAACTACATTTTGGAAGGGGCGACTAGAATCAATTCTATTTTTTTTTGTTAATATTGACGTTCAAAAGTGCCTTTTATGTGCCTATTTGAAATAAACAATTTGACTTTGACTTTGACTTTGACATGTCAGTGAAGTCTGTGTTCGCGGGCTTTAGCAAATTTTTGGGAGATGGTGGTGACGAGTTCCATTTGAAGGTCTCGGTGGCGGTCGTCATTTCTAATGTATGGTACATTAGAAATGACGACCTCCACCGAGACCTTGTGCATTTACAGAATCCCTGAGTACTTTATTTTGGAATTAGTATCATCATTAGTATCATATCTTTGGAATTAGTATGCCATCAGCAAACGCCCTGTCTTTTACAGATTCAATAACAGGTTGGTTGTAAAATTTTGCTAAACATAATATTGTGTTACTAGTCCAGCCAGCGGTCTTTTTAATTATTTCCATTGAGACGCCGGATCTGAAAGCCACTGACGTGAATGCATGCCTAATACTTTAGGCAGTGAACATATTTACATCCACGCCACTAACACTAACCGTTTCTTTGATTCAGCATCTGATGGACTGGGAGGTACAATTATTGTGTATTGGTTTTTTACCCGACTGCGTGACGCAAAGGAGGGTAATGTGTCTATTATAAGTTTGGATTAAATTATCGCAATTATAAGAAAGAAAAGAAAGAAAGAAAAATAATTTTATTCGTCACAGAAACACGTGCTTCGGAAAACATAAACTGGAGCAAGTAAACATTAAAAAAAACCTATCTACATTATAATCACGAGCACAAAAATAACAAATAGTCGGCAACTGCACGTCATGATAGGAAGTTAGGGTTTTTGCTGGACATACTCGTAAGATTGCTTGTTAGTATAGAAAGGTAGTATCAAGCCGGGATTTTTTTCTGGTTGGTGTTGAAGTTTTAAATTATTAATCATTTTGTTAATGGTGATTATTATTCCTGTTTCAGTTACATGGATACCATTAACTTCGATCAAACATAAGGTCTGTGGACAATGCAAGCAAAGTTACAAGTTAAAAATAAGAAATGTCTTTAAGGAATAGACATTCATTAGGATATAACTTAGAAAGGTGATCTAAGACCAAATTAGGATTCCAAGTAATACAATATTTAAGAAAGGTAGGCTTGATTATTAAAAACACCTTTAAAAATCTATGAACATATTATTTTCTGTTAGACTTTTTGGTAAAATTAATTTCAATGCAGAGCGAAAAGGATTTAACGTCTCATAACTTTTACATTTGTTAAATTCCTCAGTTAAGAATTTTAAGGTAAGTATAGGAATATTATTGAGCTATCAAAATGGTCAATATTATTACTTATACAAAAGGAATACCAGCGTTTAAGAGCAAAATTATACTGGCTCATGGTATTATTAGCTAAAGATTTAACCATAATTTATATTTCTTTAATTGGAATCTTTCGCCTTATGTACGATTTCTTGACAATATTGCGCACGACAGGGTAAGCTCTTTCCACATGGGATGGGATGGGGTTTCCTGGGAGGGGGTAATAAATTATTCTCATTAAGTTTGAAAAACATTATTTCAGAATCAATTAGGTTACTGAACAAGGGGAACAATGGTTGGCTAGCTGGCCAATACGGGACGATAACTATGTCAGTTGTTTTGTTGTTCAGAATTTACTTTAAGCATTTTATTACAGGAGCTAATTGTGGGAAGACATAGTCGAAGTAATTGTTCCAAGGCATTGTAAATGCGTCTATATCATAGGCGTCTGGTTCACGTTTCCAGGACAAATATTGTGTGAATTGTTTGTTAAGGCACGATGCAAACAAATCAATAACAGGTTTACCGAATTTTTTCGTAATACATTTAAATAATTGTGAATCTAACTCCCATTCGGTATCAAAATTAGTACCTAGAATTTAGGTCCGCGTCAGTGTTCTCTCTGGATTTAATATATACGACGCGTAAATAAATATATTTTATTGTTTTACTGCACTACTGCCAAATTTGCCAAGTGATATCATTTAAATGAAGGCTTCTACATACCGGGGCGACATATCGCGCGACGCGACGCGACACAAAGGCACCGCTCGTCCCACGACACGCGGGGCCTTTGTGCCGTGTCGCGTCGCGCGACAAATCGCGCTGGTATGTAGAAGCCTTTAGGGAATTGTGTGCCACCCATTTTGTTGAGATAAGCAATGACAATAGTATTATCTAACAAGAACAATTGCATTTGTTTTGTTTTTGCAAAAGGCTTTTAGGCCCATCAATGCTGCCAGTAACTCGAGGAAGTTAATGTGGAGTTTTCTTTCTTTCATTGACCAAAGACCTCTAGTAATTTCACTTGCCTCCTCATTCTCAGGCTGCCCCCCATTCTGTGAGTGAGGAGTCTTGTGAATATTTACAATTGGAAGGAGTAATCACGAAGTTTGTTCATATTTCTGTGCGACATTTGACTCCACTAAGTGAAGTCTTCTTGTGAGAGAGTACAAACAGTCATTTTGTATCATAGTTGTCATTTTACTTCAAAGTTCGTAAGTTCTAGCCGTTTGGTATATACCTAGCCATATGCAATAGCTGGACACGCTGCTGATAACGTACCGATTAGTTTTGCAAAATCTCTGATAACTACAGTATCTATGCGGCGGCGGTATTTATGGATTAGCTCCTTTATACTTTGTTTTTTTTTTTTTGATACGGTACGTATATCATCCATTTTAAAATGTTGGGCTGGTAAGAACTTATTAAGGGTGTTCAGATTTATGATAAATCTATAACCGCCTATACTCTTAGGATTTAAGAATACCGGTGAAATAAACTGTTGTGGTAGATCAGAGCATTGTAGAAATTGCCCCTAAATCAATAAGTTTGAATATTGCAGATTCCATTTCTCCATGAAATGGTGGGTTTTTTGGTTCAGTGTTTTGAACCACTTTCCCAATAAACGGTATTTATAACCACTAACGTAATTTAGTATGATGGGATCATCGGTTAACAACATGCAGAGTTTTTTAAATAATAAGGATGGTGCTGCAGCCATATTGTTTGCTCGTCGAAGAGGACCCCGCACATTTCCCGCCTGAAAACCGGTTCTCCGGTTGCCTGGAGTCGGGGTGTAGATCAAGAAGAAAATTTTTGAGTTTTGATATTGTTTTCAGAATATTAAGTTTGTCTACAGATTGGGCCTGTATATATCCTTCGTCAGGTTAACGAGGCCAGCAATCCCTGTACCAAGCTGATTTTGCGCTGATTCTAAATGATTTTGGTGCACGCACTAATGTGAAATTTTCAGGAACAAGCATTTTTGCTTTTAATGATTCCTTGTGTTCTTTATCTGATCCATCGAGCAGTATTTTTCCCCAACGTTTAAAGACTTCATTGGGTATTTTTCTCCGAGTGCAGAAAAGCTTCGCCAAGCAACTCAAGAATTTATATGGAAATATCCACAATAGAAGTTTCATTGACCACACTCGGGTAACTCGAAATTTGTCCTTGCAGCAAGGACAAGGAAATTTTCTTGAGACGCGGTATTAACGACCGATGTGACTACTGGGATTGCATCATCCTCTTGAGGTTCATCGATATTTCTGTTGTTTTCAACAGAACTTTGATATGCGTCATAAGGCGATGAGCTTAAAGATCGCAACGATGGGTTTCTGTAGGCCGAAACAAAAATAAAGTTACTTTCAGGATAGTCTGACGTACTACCTCATCGAGAAAGTAGTTATTGTATTTCTGGATAACATCGTGTGTTACCTCGCTAAGAAATACCATTTTGTTATCAGGATAAAATCAGGTGTTATCTCATTAAGATAACGATAGAGTTATAGGTCTTAAAAATAAATAAATGCCTAAAATATTCTTCGTCACGTTAATTTTTTCGTTTCCCATGACTAATTTTAACTTTATTAATACTTTTTGCAATGAAAAAAACTTTTTTACAAAAAAAACAACCGACTCCCAACAAAAACACTAAAAAGTGAAAAATAACTTTAATTTCGGAAGCATAATATTTAATTTAATTTCGGAAGTCGGTGTCTTTGGTTTTTTATTTTCGTTTATGGCCACCGACTTCCGAAATTTAATTAAATATAATATTAAATGTGGGTGTATTACAGGTACACCTCTGCCCTACCCTTCGAGGAAACAAGGCGTGATGTTATGTTATGTGCTTCCGAAATTAAAGTTATTTTTCACTTTTTAGTGTTTTTGTTGGAAGTCGGTTGTTTTTTTTGTAAAAAAGTTTTTTATTTTTCACTTTTTAGTGGTACCTACCCCACACCAATTCGTATACTACTACTTGCTATGAAAACAACAGAGACAGGAAGTTTTATTTTACACCCCTTAAGGGGTTAAATCTTCAAAAATCTGTTTTTAGCGGTTACCTACGTCATAATAACTATCTGTGTGCCAAATAGCCCAATCAATTCAGTGATTTGAGCTTTGTGTTGATAGATCAGTCAGTAAGTCAGTCACTGTTTCCTTTTGAATGTATTAAATCTATAGTGTAATTCGACATGTTACGACGACCCCAAATTAATTGGGATTAGGGCAGGAAACTGATGATGAAGTATTCAGGCTAAGTTTCAAGTTAATAGATCAACGAAAGAAGATTTTTTTCATACAAACTGTATCCATCCCCCTTTACACCCCCAAAGAGGTTAATTTTTAAAGTGTTATACCAATTTTCGAGTTAATCAAGCCACGTAGTAAAATCCTCTCTTGTAAAATTGACTACCCCTTTTCACCCCGTTATGGGTAGATTTTCGAAAAACCCTGATACAAGTTATTCTTCATTTTTGGTCTTAAGTATAAATACTGAGTTTCGAGTTGATCGGACCGCGCGTTAAAATTCTTCTATACAAGCTTTGACATGGATGAGCGTTGAAGTTAAGTTAACAAAAAAATATAAATTTTATAATTTACTTACGTAAGTATTCGTCCAAGTTTCTAGTTTATTAACCCTAGGAATAAGATTTTTCATGCAAACAAAACACCCCGTTTTCCACCCTTAAAGGTAAAATTTCCAAAAACCCCTTCTTAGCGGATGTGCCAAATTTCAGGCCAATCTGTTCAGTGGTTTGAGCTGTGTTGATAGACCAATCAGTCACGGTTTCCTTTTATCATATGGCTAGATATATATAATTATATTGACAACCTCCTCCTTTTTTGTAGTCGGTTAAAAATCATTTATAGCCAGAGTGCATCTCATGACAATTAGGTATACGTAAAGTATTTTTCAGGTATGTTTTTTATATTTTTATTTTAATGATAAGAGTATTTGAAACACATAATTTCATCTTTTTGTTTTTACAAGCTGTAGTTATTTTTATATATTTTTTTAAACTATTGTTCGTACTGACGTCACTAGTAGAAGTTCTTAAAGAAATTCATAACAACATTAGCTCGAAGAAATCCCCGGGTTACGACCTCATAACAGGAGAAGTTCTAAAACACCTTCCGCACAAAGCTATAGTAAAGCTGACCAGACTTATCAATGCTGCATTTATGCTAAAACATGTACCTGAGCCTTGGAAAGGTTGCAGAAGTCATTTTGATTGCGAAGCCTGGGAAACCACCCCATGAAGCATCATCATATAGACCCATTTCCCTGTTGCCCATATTATCGAAATTATTCGAAAAACTGTTATTAAAACGGTTAAAACCAATAATAGAAGAAAAATACCTAATACCAAACTATCAATTTGGCTTCAGGGAAAAACACTCCACAATAGACCAGGTACACAGAATAACTAACATTATTGAAAAGACACTCGAAAACAAGCAAGTCTGCGCTACCGTATTCCTGGATGTCGCGCAAGTTTTTGACAAAGTTTGGCATGAGGGTCTGGTATTTAAACTCAGACGCATGCTACCTCCAGAATTTGCAGATATTCTAGAATCATATATGAGTAACAGAATGTTTAGAGTAAGGCAAGAGGATGCATATTCCGAGCTAAAAATTATAAAAGCTGGGGTACCACAAGGAAGTGTGTTAGGCCCAATCTTGTACTTGCTATACACATGTGATATCCCAGAGCTGGAAAACAACACGATTGCGACCTTTGCAGATGACACTGCTATTATGGCTACCGGATCAAGCCACAAAGAAGCAGTAGAAAAAGTTCAACTAGCTGTGAACAAAGTTTATGACTGGACACAAAAGTGGAAGATCAAACTGAATGAGTCAAAATCAATTCACATTGACTTCACTAACAAACACTGCGATTACCATCCAATCCATATAAACGGCATGCAAGTGCCTTATGGTAATACAGCCAAATACCTTGGCATAACTCTTGACGCCAAACTGCGTTGGAAAGCTCACGTCAAAAAGAAAAGACGAGAACTTGACATACGTTATAAAAGTATGTATTGGTTACTCGGAAGAAAATCCTGCCTATCAGTACATAATAAAATTATATTATACAAGCATATTCTTATGCCAATTTGGACGTATGGCATCCAACTTTGGGGCTGTACTAAACGAAGCAACGTTAAAATAATCCAACAATTCCAAAATAAAGTCCTCAGGGACGCTGTAAATGCACCATGGTACATTAGAAATGTCGACCTCCACCGAGACCTAAAAATGGAACCCGTCACCACCATCATCCAAAAATTTGCTGAAGCCCACGAACACAAACTTCACCGACATGTGAATGTCGAGGCAATTCAGCTGCTAGACAACACGGACATAGTGCGTAGGCTAAAGAGAACTAAACCATTTGAGTTAGTGTAGTGTATAAATAGTGAATGAATAATAGTAACAATGCTGTGCTATATATATAACACATGAACAAAGTGTTTTTATTAATTATCAGACTCTAAGAAAGTGCTACGGAATTGTGTAAAAGTGCAAATTGACACTATTCTTAGTTATAACGTAATCTATCACGTAAAATAATAAGTTAGAGTTAAATTGCTTATTAGTCTACTAAGCTAGATTGTAATAAATTATTAAGAACTTTAGTTCTTATTAATAAGGAAAAAAAAAAAAAAAAAACTAGTAGCTGAATAGCTTAGGATCTTTGCCACGTTTAACACTTATTTAAAACCAAAATTCAGTAAAGTCAAACTGTCAAATTAATTTGTTTACATTTCATACTTTAGCGATTTCCGTACTTTAGTTTAAAGTTATGGCATGTTAATAAAATGAATGGATTCAAAGACTACTCCTGCTAAATTCTTCATACTGTCAAGTATAAACACCACAACAAATAGCCGACACAAAGTGATTGTTAGTAAAAGAAACCCTAAAAGGAAATGGTGCGAGGAAGTAAATGTTTAGCACAAGTCTGGGCGGCGACTGTTTTATTGTGAAGATCATTTTAACGTAAGTTAAGTTTTCCTGAGGCGATACATCGATGTGATTTGACTTGTACTGTCCGCCGCTGGTGAAAAACTACACTATTTACATATTTACCTATCTGAATAGAATAATAATAAGTGCTTCATGTAAATTTGACGTTGGCATGACACTTGACACATAAAGAACAATATTTAATTACAAGAGGCACTGAAATTTCCAATTCAGGCTGCTTTGTGACGTCAATTAGAGGTCAAATAAAAGTCAAGTGATTTTAAGTATTTTTGTGAAAATAAATACGATCTTATAATTTTAAGACCTATTAATAGAAAAATAAGTCTTAGAAGCTTAAAATCTCGAAATGGTTTTGGAATCGGCATAGGTAAATTTTTACTTTACATACCGAATTCCAATACCGAAATACCGAAGACCAAACACGGGTAGGATACATTGTTTTTTAACGGAGTTCCAGTGCCTACCATCCGGCTTCATCATCAGATCAGTTTGATGGTACCATTTTGATCAGAACTATTTATTTAAATTTGCTTCGCTTAACTATCTTAATCCAGATATCTCATCGCCACCCGTGAATTACGTATCACTGAGAAGTTCCGGTGGCCATCTGTGGCCTTCTTCATCTGTTCCACTTCACCAAATTATACTTTCTGAATGCAAATGATTGACTTGTTGATGAAAATATAAAAATTGCTATAGGTATGCCTATAATATTTGAGGAGTTCCCTCAATTACTCATGGATCCCAACATCAGAACTGGATTTCCCCAATCTGGAAGTATATCCTTTCAATTAAAAAAATAATTTTCCAAATCGGTTCATAAACGACGGAGTTTTAAGGTAACAAACATTAAAAAAAAAAAAAAAAAAACAGACGACTTGAGAACCTCCTCCTTTTTGTGAAGTCGGTTAAAAATATAAAGATTTTTAAAGATGTAGATTGAATTATTGAAAAACACAGCGTAACAGTGCAACACACGAAGAACGAATGAGATTTGGGTGACAGTTGACAGATGGCACAGACTAGTAATTTTGTATTTTTAGTCTCTCAATAGTGAAATGAAATGAAATGAAATAAAGTGAAATCGTTTATTCTGTAAATAGGATATTAAAATCACTTTTACACGTCATATAAAAAAAAAAAAATCTAGATGTAGCCGACATTTCCTATCTGACTACCCCTGAGAAGAAATGGCGAAACAAACTCAGGGTTCAAAGTCTCTTTTAAAGTCCAGACATAATCTTGGTCAGATCATGTGAGGACCATGTAGATCCGTGTCTGAAATGGTCTTTTGAGGAAAGAACCACGCAAATTTGAGCGGACCTGTCCAATCAGTGTAAGCATTTGTCAGTAATCGTGCAGCTCAACTCAAAACTTAAGGAGCTCAACGACTCGACGAACAGTACCAAAAAAAGGACATTTGGGTAGGCCGCATAAAGCGCTCAAAATGTCAGACCATCATTAAAACTTAACTGAGAAAGGAAAGGAAAACATTTAAAGAAAAAAAAAAATGACCCACATAGTGCTCACATTCACAATAAATTAAAGCAGTAAATATAATACTTTTCAAAGTAAACATTCATGTAAAATTGTATACAATATTCTGCAATGTCAATATGTATATAAAATCATGCATAATAATTAAAATGTCAAGTTTTATCACAAGGCTAGCAGAGCGAGCAGCTCAATCCCAAGCTTTTTTGTCCTCTAAATAATCAGAAATCTTATAGTACCCTTTTTTATAAAGTTTAGTTTTAATACAGATTTTAAATCGTTTAATGGGTAAGTTCCGAATGTCAGTAGGAAGTTGGTTGTAAAAGCGTATACATTGACCCATGAACGAGTTGCCTACTCTGTGGAGGCGAGTGCGATGTACAGCAAGATTGTGTTTATTCCTGGTATTTAAACTATGAATATCGGACATTTTCTTAAAATTTGATTTATTTTTGTGTACATATAATAGATTTTCAAGTATATATTGAGAGGCTACAGTCAGAATATCTATTTCTTTGAATATTTCACGAAGTGAATCTCTTGGACCTAGATTGTAAATGGCTCGAACAGCCCTTTTCTGTAAAATAAAGATATTATTAATGTCCGCACATGTTCCCCAGAGAACGATCCCATACGACATAAGACTATGAAAATAACTAAAATAAACAATTCTGGCATCATCTACATCAGTAATCTGTCTAATTTTTTTAACAGCATAGGCGGCCGAACTAAGCCTTCCTGACAATTTTTCTACGTGTGGGCCCCATTGTAATTTACCGTCAATAGTTATTCCAAGAAAAACTGTCGACTCAACAGGGTCCAACTCTATTCCATTAAGTTGAACATTAGTAGTTAGCTGCCTGACATTTGGCATTGAAAATTTAATGAGTTTAGTCTTTTTCTCGTTCAAGAGAAGATTATTTACATTAAACCAATGGACACCTTTAGAGAGTGCATCGTTAACATGTTCAAAATTGACTAGCTGACGTTTGATTTTAAAAATGAGTGAAGTGTCATCTGCGAATAATACAATCTTATGATTATCCCTTATGTGAAAAGGTAAGTCATTTATATAAATTAGAAACAAGAATGGACCTAGAATTGAACCCTGTGGAATGCCCATAGTGACCGCAGATCCTGCAGATCTCTTGCCATTAACATCAACCCTCTGAATGCTGTTGTTCAGATAAGAAGTCAGAAGGTCGAGAGCACTGTCCCTCAAACCATAATGGTGCAGTTTTCTGATGAGTGTATCATGATGAACGCAATCGAAGGCCTTAGACAAGTCGCAGAAAATGCCAAGAGCATCCCGCGACTCCTCCCAGGCCTCGAATATGCTCTTCAGTAATTCCACGCCCGCGTCTGTAGTTGAACGACCCTTAGTAAAACCAAACTGTTTCAGATGTAGTAGATTATGTTTATTAAAATGTCCTAACATTTGTTTCAAAATTAATTTTTCAAAGATTTTGCTCAATGTAGGTAATATCGAAATAGGCCGAAAATTCGTAGGATCAGTTGTGCTGCCAGATTTGAACAGAGGAATCACTTTGCTAAGTTTCATCAGATCAGGAAATACACCAGATGCAATACAAGAATTAAAAACAATTGCTAAAAAGGGTGAAATAACATTAATTATTGAAGACATGGTATGTACTGATAACCCCCAAAGGTCCGCAGTTTTTTTTATATCAAGGTCTTTAAAAGATTCTATAATGTCTATAGCGGTAACGACCGTGAATTTAAGGTGTTTATCACATTCTGGTATACATTCTTTTAATATTGAGTAAGCAGAAGTGGAGGACGACGATGACAGAGTTTTGGTTGTTAAAATACGAATATTAGTGAAAAAAAATTCAAACTCAGTTGCCACCTCCATGTCTGCCTTAATATCTACATCATTGATTTTTAGATGGAAGTCACGATTCCGTACTGTCGTTCTTCCCATTTCTGAATTAATAATATTCCACGTTGTTTTAATTTTATTTCCAGAAGATTTTATTTTAATTTTAATGTGTATGGCTTTTGCCGAGGAACAGGCTCTTTTAAAAGTTTTAGAATATTTTTTAACAAATTCTTTAAAAGTTTCATCATGGTTATATGTTTTTTCATCATACAATTCATATAACCTCTGCCTACTTTTGTAAATACCTGGTGTTGCCCAATCACTAAATATTACGTGGTCACAAACAGGCAATGTTTTTGAGGTGAACACCTTCCTAAATTCACAATTAATGAGATTAAATAGTAAAGTATATGCTTGATCTGGGTCGGTGTGATAAGGCAAACCCGGTAGTTTTTCCATTAAATTATTTTTAAATTGTTCTAAGCGACTTTTGTTTACAGGAATATAACTCACTAGTTTTCTTTGAGCTCTGACTATTTTCCGAGGGAAAGTTACTAACTGGCCACAGTGATCAGAGTCCAACTCGTTTATAATTAAATGGCTAGAAGGTCTTAAGTTTGTAAAAATATTGTCAATACAGGTAGCGCTAGTGGCAGTTATTCTAGTTGGCTCAAAGAATGTATTGTACAAATTATATGACTTTAATAAGGTTATAAATTTATTTACTGTAGCAGATTTTTCCAGTATATTAATGTTGAAATCTCCACAGACAACAACTGTTTTATTACTGTTACAAGTCTTTAATAATACTTCTTCCATATATTTCTCAAAAATATCATATGAAGCACATGGGGGCCTGTATATGCTCATTACAATGAACTGCTCAAGCTCAATGCAAGCTATTTCAATAACTCGCTCAACAGAGACGCTCACAATATCCTTACGTTCTTTAAATTCCATATTGTTACGAACAATTATTAAAGAGCCACCGCGTATCATATTAACTCTGCTGAATGAGCTGGCAACCTGGTGGTTGTTAAAGCTGAACATGAACTGGTGGACTTTTAACCAATGTTCAGTTACACATAAGATATCGATATAACTACAGTTCATGAACAGCTCCAGTTCTAATTCCTTACCTATCACACCCTGTATATTTTGATGAACAATTTTTAAAGTATTATTATTATAATTACATTTATTTAAATTACTACAATTTAATGGGTGTGATAATACATGTGCATGTGCATTAGACAATGGACTACCATGTCAATTAAATCTCGAAGATGCAACATTGAAGTATAATAGATTTATCTATTATAAGTTATAAATTAATAATATAAAACAAATCACTTTTCGTGTCTGTTTAAATCCGGTGACTGCAAAGACACTAATAATTATATACCCGTATCGGTTTTGCCTGTTTTCAGCAAGGTGTTTGAAAAAGTAATGTTAAATCAAATTCTCAATTATTTCAATCGTAATGACATCTTACACGATCAACAGTATGGTTTCACCAAATGACGTTGTACAACTGACGCCGGTGTCACATTATTGAAACACATTTTTAACGCATGGGAAGAGGCACAAGACGCAATAAGCATCTTTTGTGACCTATCCAAGGTATTTGATTGCGTGAATCACAAAACAATGCTCTTGAAACTTGAGCATCACGGACTGGATAAACTTGCGCTTAACTTAGTAAAATCATATTTGAATAATCGACTGCAGCAATTTCAAATAAACGGTGTGAATTCATTGGGTTTAATAGTCAAAATGGCGGTACCGTAAGGCTCAGTATTGGGTCCGTTCCTCTTTTTAGTATATATAAATGATTTACCTCGTTTACTGAAAAACCGACCACAAATGGTGTTATTTGCTGATGACTCATCACTGTTTTTTTAAGTAAGCAGACATGCACAGGAGCTTGACGACGTAAATAACGCTATGCTTATGGTCCATAATTGGTTTACTGTAAATAATTTAGTATTAAATGAGAAGAAAATTAAATGCATAAGATTCGCGTTACCAAATGTTATAGAAGTAGTGAATGTCACGTTGTATTGAAGAAAGAGATACTAGAATTCGTCGAAAAAACAATTTTCCTGGGAACCACGCTTGACTCTAAGCTGCAGTGGAGTCCTCACTTAACATCACTTGCAGGGCGGCTAAGTTCAGCTGCCTACGCTGTTTGGACAATCCGCCAATTAACAGATGTGGATACAGCGAGACTGGTCTATTTTAGTTACTTTCATAGCATCATGTCTTACGGTATTTTGCTGTGGGGATGGGCTGCAGATATTGTTTCTATCTTTGTTCTGCAAAAAAGGGCTATCAGAATCATCTACAACCTCCGCAGACGCGACTCTCTAAGGGAACTGTTTAAAAAAATTAACATCATGACGGTACCTTGCTAATATATTTATCAAAATATTATGTTTGTTAGAAAAAACCAACATCTTTTCAGTAAGATAAGCGACAGGCATAATTTTAACACTAGAAATAGGAACAAATTAGATCAACCACGTTTCAGATTGTCAAAAGTACACACTTCTTTTATGGGTTACTGTGTAAAACGTTATAATACAAAACATCTTACAAAAAAAATAAAATCGACTTCCAAAAAAATCACTACAAAGTGAAAAATAGCCTTCGTTTCGGAAGTCGGCCGGCGTCTTTGGATCTATTTTATTTTTTTGCCACTGACTTCCGAAACGAAGGTTATTTTTTACATTGTAGTGATTTTTTTGGAAGTCGGTTTTATTTTTTTTGTAAAAAGTTTTTTATTTTTCACTTTTTCTGGGTCAATTTGCATTTATCTAAGTTACAATAGCCTAATTTCAACTGCTCATCACCTTTTACAAAATATTGCTTTTCCCGATGCAGGGGCATTAATAGTTGAGGCATTCTCCTGGTAAGAACATGGAGAACTGATAGTGACTTCATCCATATGCATTGTGACGAGCATAAATTGCTTAGCAACCATATTAAAGTGACTAATCGAATCG
This sequence comes from Tiliacea aurago, assembly GCA_948098905.1. Lineage (NCBI taxonomy): Eukaryota > Metazoa > Arthropoda > Insecta > Lepidoptera > Noctuidae > Tiliacea > Tiliacea aurago. The sequence goes on from OX402590.1 coordinate 13,295,115, forward strand.
CAACAGTGTAATACTTATTATTGTACAAACCTACTTACAGAAATAAAAACCATTTATCATTATCATCATTAAGTAGTTCCGGTGGCCATCTGTGGTCTTTATCATCAGTTCCACTTCACCAAACGGTGCTTTCCAAGTGCAAATGCATGAGTTACTATAAAAACTACTGAAATCGATATAGGTGTGCCTATAAAATTTGAGGATTGCCTTCGATTTCCATAGGATCCCCTCATCAGATTGTGACTTGGTGACAATGGGACCACCTCGGGAGCATACCCTTTCAAACAAAAAAATAATTTTCAATATCGGTCTACAAATGACGGAGCAATAGGTGAACAAACATAAAAAAAGAAAAAAAAACATACAGCCGAACATATCCCTCCTCCTTTTTGGAAGTCGGTTAAAAATACCACTCGATCGATATTCTTCAACTAAATGAGAAGAAATTTAAAACATGCATTAAACGCACACTATGTAGACAAGCATATTATAGTTTGGATGATTAAATCGTAGATAAAAATGCTTGGCTTAATACTGGTCCTGCTCCACAACCACTTGGGCTCACTTGTTAAAATTATAATATTTGGAAGAGATGCTTCCCTCCTTTTTTATGTTCTGACATTTTAATCATAAAAATGTAATCAAGTTTTAGTTGTTGAATACTTCAATAGGTAATAATGTTTTTTCTTTTGCTAGTAAAATTTTATTAATCTTTGAAATGCATTGCAAGCTATAGTTTTGTATAATTTAAAAGCATTTTTTAAATTTTGTAAATGTGAGTACCATGGAGCCGTTTATTATGTTATGATGTATGTTGACTTAAAAAAGTTTGGCAGTTAAGAGTACGTCATACTAACTTAAATGTCTCGTTGATGGTGGCGCGTGTGTTGGATCATTCGGTTCCCTACAAAATGGTTGAGCTGGATGGTGCTGATCCACGCGTTATGTTCATGAACGGGCGCCGTCAGTTGTGACTGGTCATCTCCTATCATTTTATATTTTGTATTGTTTTTAAATAATTTATTTTTTTACATTGTTCTCACACATAGAAGCGACAGGAATGATGTACCCAGGATTTTGTAATATCTTGATTTAAAAGAGTGTCCTTGGAGTTTCTTGCCTGTTCTTCTCCATAGGGATCTACGTTTTGGAATGGGCTAGCTTCAACTTTCTGACTAACTGACCGACTCTTTGACAATTAAAAAGTGTCTGTAATTGGTTTAATTGAAATAAATGCTTTGAGTTTGAGGCTGTTTATTCGCTTAGTTCTTCAAAACTGCACAATAGATTTTGATGCGGTTTTCATAGTAATTTAGAGAATTTATTCTGCAAGGATTATGTGTATAACACATTAATATTTAACTCAGTTATAGCACATAGAACTTGATGTTTTGACATGTCGCCACATCAGCAGATAGCAATTGCACGGGGCGTTTGAAAGGACTGGCAGCGGGTCGCAAGTTAAGTTATCATCTAAAATGGGGCCTATTGTACTATTGTCATTTTGCTGTGGTTCTTGGAGAATACTTAATTCAGTCTTGTTAGTAAAACTACACTTTCTTTTAGTTAGTATCATGCAAGGCAACCATGGCTATTGTCCATTCGTGTCTCGATTTTGATTGCCGCACTAAACAAATATTTTGATGATGACCTCTAGATAGTATGTATTTGTTTAAGTCATGTTTTTAAAAGCACCCACGACACAAGAGAAATCCTCGTGTTGGTTAACATAAATTTCTTTGGCTGAAAGAAACCTATTTCTTTTGGCAAGCACAGGCAATTTGGTGATAATGATAATTACGGATATTATGACAGTTACAACAGATATGAGCACACTACTATAAAAATGCCTCTTTTATGGCCTCTCTTATTCGCTACTTGTTGATATGTTTTATGAATTGTTGTAAAGTTCGACAATGGAGCTTGTAATGGTTATTTAGCAGACAAAATGAATTGTAGACCAATTTTATTTGATAAATCTTTCATATCCTTTCTTTATGTTTACGTGCGTAACATACACATTTAAAGTCATTTCTGAATACTGACTTTTTTAAAGCCTGTATAGATAGATGACTGGAAGTCAACTCGTTGTTTGTGTATATGGACTATGTTTTTGACTTCGTTTCCCTGATCAGACTGTTCATCGACTGAAGTCCTTGCTATCATAATATATAACGCATATTTTCATGACGTTATGCGTTGATGCTATGTAAAGACGACTGTCTTTACATAGCATACATGTGATATTGTGATATTGATAAATGGGTATTTGCTAAGAGTATTAAAAATCAGGCATATTTTCATAGTTTTTATTTCAAATATGAAAACTCATGTTAATTGACAATAAAAATGACTTACATCTAATTGATTTAACATTTAAACTAGCTACTTAGTATACGGCAATATCAACTAAGTAATTTACTGATCAAATAGTAGACAAATAGTATATCTATAATGTATAGGTACAAATTCGAAACATTTTCAATAGTGATGATTAAGTAAATTTACATTTACGCTATGAGATGTGGTGTGTTATGCTGTAACAAAGTACTTAAATGGCACACGGCACACCGAAAATTGATAGTATTAAGGTACACAGTTCTTAGTAGTAATAGTATACCGCATAATATCTAGACCTATATATTTTCCAAATGTGGAAAGGCACTATGCTTGATTAAACAAAATCAAAAGTTTTATACATTACAACTCTCATTAGAACACTGCATTTCAAACATTAATTACTTCAGACTACATTATTATTTAAACGATGTCAAAACACATGCAGTTATGTAGCGATTCAAACAAGTACAGAATAAATTGTGATTCGATCGAACTTTATTCTAACGTAATTTATATTGGTGTTCTAGAGTGCAGTACAGTATGCAAATAATGATAATATCCAGTGAGTAGATATTATTAGAAAAAGTGTTAACTAGTAATGTTTCACAGACCAACAACTAGTTGCAATTCAGTACACAGTCTTATGTATTGTCCCTTAATTAGAACTAAACGAGTCTCAGCTCAACTTGCAGCGAGCGCTGCGGAGGTGAGCGCAGGAGCAAGGCAACTCTCCCGGGCCACCTCGCTTGGTCCTCTATGAAGACATCGTTACATCGGCTACTCGCTCAGGCTTCAGCATTTATCTACTGATATGGTGAGAACTTGCCTCTCTAGCACTTTTATTCTACTCATAAATCTTAACCAGTCTTAATCTCCGCCCGTGTCCGGCCCAAATGTTAGCTTCCTTTATCGGTTGAGGCCCATGGATTCGCAGCACACTGTGTGTCGTGGTACTCTCTGAGTCGGCAGACCGGAGAGACCACGTACGTAGGTGTATGTTACAGGGGGCCGAAGAATCCGCTTCGGTTGTGTTTGCTTCTTAGGCGGGCGCGTACGTTGCGTTGGTGTGCAGGACTGAGAGCGGGATGAGAGGGTTAAACTTTGGAACACTCGCCGAAGAGATACGGTAGAGCGGTGCCGGCGCTGGCGGTCGGAGCCGTCGCTTCCGGATTCACTGACGGAGCACGAAGACCGGTCATCAGCACGTCCATTTTCTCCTGATACACTTTCGTTGCTACTCGAGCTGCCCATAGATTCCGAATCGGTAGCTCTTCGAGATAGGCGACTGCTGAGAGCTTTCAGCAGTCTTCCGCCGCGGGGAGCTGAGGTAGTTTCTGACTTCTCTTCGATTGGTGGGCACACCACAATCTTCGGAGTGACAGACTCGCGGCGTGGGTTGTTTTTAGGCGTCCGCTGTTGTCCAGCCAGGTTCACCGGCAGGTCGCCGACGAACTTCTCACTCGTCAAAAAGTTGATTCCCATCTTACTTTTCATAAGGTCAACTTTATCACTTCCTTTATAGATGGAAACACAGTAGTATTATTTTGATTTTGGTGTTACAACGAATTGTAACAGTTGTTGTGATTGCAAACTTTTCCGTTTTTCGAGTCGGTTGTAGAGTTAGGCGCGTAAGGTCGCTTCGTGAGGGTTAGTAGCGAACTGTTGGCGGGTGGGAGGCTGGCAAGGTTTATATGGAATTTCCCGCGCATGCGTAGCGTTAGGCTCCATTTGTTCATGCACCGCGGTACACGTAGATGCATCTACCAACCGTTGGCATCATTGGGATGTCGCTATGGATACCAAATGGGATTGAATTGTGCAACATTTTCACCTTTTACCTACTGATGAATTTGAGCCTTGATGTGAAACAGAGAAGAAAACTTTTATATTACACTAGTGACCTGCCCCGGCTTCGCACGGGTGCAATGCTGATGTCCAGTGTTTCTCTACTATATTACGCATGTATTATACAAATAAACCTTCCTCTTGAATCACTCCATCTATTTAAAAAAACCGCATCAAAATCCGTTGCGCAGTTTTAAAGATCTAAGCATACATAGGGACAGACAGGGAGCGGGAAGCGACTTTGTTTTATACTATGTAGTGTTTACGTGCGACCAAGTTCTTGTTCATAGCTTTAGGAACACAAACAGAAGAGATAAAATCTGAGAGAGGTCAAACTGCTTTACGGAAAGGAGTTTTTATGATTTAGGTAAAGAATTGAAAAATAACATTATTATTAAAATATATTTTGTCTACTACCTACACATAACTTATTACAAACAATAGTCTTTGATACTCAAAAACATAACGCCTTTTGATTTCATTGCCGCAACAGAAAGCTTTATTCTAATCATTAAAATCAGTGTATAGTAGGAGTTTCTTAAAAACCGGCCAAGAGCGAGTCGGACATTCCCTTTTCCTCGCACACGAAGGGTGCCGTACCATTCTATCTATAAAAACGGCAAAACAAATCACGTTTGTTGTATGGAGCACCCTTAAATATTTATTTTATTCTGTTTTTTAGTATTTTTTGTTGTAGCGGCAACAGAAATACATCATCTGTGAAAATTTCAACTGTCTAACTATCACGGTTCATGAGATATAGCCTGGTGACAGACAAACAGACATACATACAGACGGACAGGGGAGCCTTAGTAATAGGGGTTCCTGTTTTCCCCTTTGGATACGGAACCCTAAAAATGGGCAAATAATGTGAATTGCGTGTAACAAGTGTAATGACTTATCTCACGAGTCACAATAATGCTAATGAACTTGACCATTCATGAATCGTGTCTTAATTTTCATTTATTTATTTGTCACACATGTATTTATTTTGTCAACATATAAAACACACTGGTCAAACAATGTAAATTGAATGCTCTAGCATTTAATTGTATGTAATTTAAAATAGTGATTGAAATTCGATTTATGTGCAATATAATTATAGGATAGGTCAATTTCGAAAGCAATTTTAATACAGCCTACAGGCTGTCTCAGATATCTACCTATTTCAAGAGGATCTGAAACTAAATGCTTAACTACAATATTTTTTGTTATTATCAAGTTAAAGACAAGATACCTATTTTATGCAATAGTTTTCAAAGGATTATTAAGGCTTCTGCATACCAGCGCGACTTGTCGCGCGACGCGACACGGCACAAAGGCCCCGCGTGTCGCGGGACGAGCGGTACCTTTGTGTCGCGTCGCGTCGCGCGACAAGTCGCCTTGGTATGTAGAAGCCTTTAGAGCGTTTATGTGTTATCTGAACCCTGAAAACACTTTCTCTATTAATGTTAAATAATGACTTTCCTTAATCCGTAATAAGTACTATATCTCATTTTGCTGTAATGTTGTTGGGAGGGTAAACGACTCGGTTTTCGAGAACAATTAAGCCTCTACCGAAAATATTAAGTAACGCATTCACTTAATAAAGACACGCGCCGTGGTAATTAAACGTTGGCTTACAATAGAGTTAGTGGATAATTTTAAGGCTATTTATCATAGATTATATTTCTATGGTATTTATAGTCGTGTTTACGCAGGCAAGATTAGGCTCTTGCATTCATTGTTAAGGCATTGATCTTGTATGAAAAGCTGCCCGATCGTGTGATACTCCCTGGCCGCGCCACAGTGGAAAATTAAAAAAACATGTTTCTCGATAAATTGTACCGTTTATGTAATATACGGTACGTGTAATGAAAAAAATTGTACCTCAACGAATAATGAAATATAATTAAGTTATAAAATCAAGAAAACTAACTTGCTGATCTTTGTACTTAATAGATGTGGCCTTCAAATTAGAAGTACTGGAATGATATCCGTAAGATGGTTGCACAGAAGTTCTAGAAATAAGCAACACAATACGAATCTATAAGCATAACAAGAATAATTGACCATCAAGAAGAAGATAAAATTTTTGGTAGGCGTTTTTATTAGGTACGGTCAGCAACGAAAGTCGTTATATATAATAACAGATTATATACCTACATACATTGTTAAAATAGTATTAAATTTGAGTTCTAACGTTAAGATTTCTATGAACGAAAGGAATAAATTATTCAAGTCAATACAAGTCATAATAACACATACAAGTAGTAAACTGTTCAAAATTATTTGAGGTCCTAGTTTTTTTCTCGGAATGTCAGAAATCCACAAAGGATTTATTGGATGTTTTAATATTCATATTTTTAAACCGCCTTTGTGGAAGAGAAATAAAATATTTGTTTTTTTATCTAAATTCTATTCTCAAAGCAAATAAAATTATAATGTAAAATAAAATTTTTGAATATTTTTGCCAGTCTATATAAATATTAGGTGACTGTTACTGAGAAATCCCGTGTGCTTACAAATATACTGTTACATTATTTTAGTGTTAGCCGTGAGTCAGGAATAATAATTTATAAGAATGCATCAGTCAGTGTATTAGTGTTGTGACATTAGGTAGTAAATGCAGGAACCCAGGCGTTCATTAATTCACTAAAAACGAAAAACTTCTCAAGCAATGTGGAATTGCTACTGAAAACTGCGTCGACTCCGCAGTCTTCAGCAGCAATTTCCCATTGCTTCCCTCCAGTTTTATAAAAATAAACTAAGATCACGCGTGTATTCCCTGAATGGTTAGGCAGAGGTGTACCTATAGTGTACCCACATTTCGCCAGTTATGTTAAGGTCCCATGTAATAGAAGCTGAGCCTATTGCCATTAACCGGGCACAAATCCAGACTTTGGACTGTTACTGAAAAATTCCAGATGGAAAATCCAATAACACTTTGCCTGATCCAGGAATCGAACCCAGGAGCTCAAGCTCAACAGTAGCACGTGCGACCATTAGACTAGCGAGGCAGTTTTTCATAAAAATATGGTTGTTATTTTAGCATATTGTGATGTGGTTTCTTGAGACTTCCACGCGAACGAAGTCGCGTGCAGCAACTAGTAATATACAACATTATTTTTAGTATATGCGAAACCTGAATATAGTTTGTTCAGAATAAGGCACTGAATCGATTTCAATAATTTTTACACCATGTTATATTTTGTCCCAAAAATATTTAAGTGTGATGGAAAATGTTATCACCATTTAATTACTTACAATATGTACGTACGGTTAGGTACCTACTGCCAAATTATTATCAATGACCGCAAGACGACTCTAGAGGCGCGGGGGCACCGTTAGCATGTTTTTGTACGAACAACACGGTAACATAACAACCTTATAACTTTGTGATTTTTCATGATACAGTTTTGAAGTTTTGTACATAGAATCTTTACATAAAAATACTAGACACGTGTTTCGGGTTTCGCTTAAACTAAAAATAATGTTGTACATAACAGACCTATAGTAAGCACAACAAAAATCGAATCATTGTTCGTTAATGTATGTACTACAATTTTTTTAATTAAATAAAAATATAGGTAGGTATCGTCAACGACGAAAGTATGTAGATCAACATTTCAGTTTTTGAATAATAAGATTTTTTATTGTATTATTGAGGGCACTATTAAAAGAAAACCGGAATAAATGTAATAATATATTAATAAGAAAGGCTAAAAAGCAGTGTATTTAATAATTTGGTGTCAATTTAGATGACATGTAAAAGTATTTTAGAGGTATTAGGAACAGGGTGTAAAGTTCACTCATCCTCTATAGAAAAGTGCGCCAGATGTAGTACAGCCGGGTTGTGGCTGACTGCTTGCGTCGACCAGGAGAGGTATCATGTTCTCTGCTTGTGGACCGGCCGAAAGTGCAGTGTGCTGTGCCAAGGTTGCTGATGAGGCTGTGGGTGATGACCAGGAATGCGCGTCCGCTGCATGCTGGTGACTAGCCGCTCAAAAGCTTGAAGAAGTGATGATGATGATGACGTCACGATGAAGTAGTTGCACGAAGGCTGCGCTGACGTTCATACTCGGGGTCACCAGTTTAGCCAGTTTTTACTAATAATAACAGCTCTGTGGGTATTGTTTACATAACATTTAGATAAACTCTAGCTAGCAAGTCGCACAAGCAAGGGTCCGTTTATAAGTACCCGCTATGTGGCTAAGTGCTAACTAAGCAAAACGGTCACTTGAGATTAAAAACATCGAAGCCAGTTTCTGATGAATTATTATTTATTTTTTGTTGGTGACGATAGCCAGTGCAAGATACTTATTAGATTTGATTAAAAATCATTTAGCCTTAAAATATTTCATGACACTTGTTTAGTTTTTATTGGTTAAAACTGGTATTAACGATAAAATATTATCGTTGGTAGGTACATTTGTTATTTGATCGAAAATATCTTTCGATTGGTACATAAATTATTTGCAAACGGTTTTGGTCAACAATATCTACTTATTTGATGAGTTTAGAGTATTTTATAAACATAATTGTTGGCAACACTACGACCGGTAGCAGCTAGGCGCCCCCTACCGGACGGCAGTGACAGCCTACTGAAATCGCCGTCGACACGATATTATAACGGGGCAAACCCAAGTTGCGCGGGCATTACTATTTTAGAATTAGTCTGATAACCATCAACCTGTGAATAAGTGTTAGAATTTAAATTAAAGTATTGTTCGGCAGGCCTAGTTTACTTTTATATCGACCTGGTTCCTCAAAACCTGCCTTTAGTTTAATTAGTTAAAATCAGAAGAGCAATAAACATCCACGTCCTAAAAAAAAAAAAAAAGGGTAAGATACGCGCACCTTCTTCACGCTCCAGCTGCGGCAGCAGCAGTAGCGTGTAAGAGACGAAGAAAGGGACGAAAGGTATTTCGCAAAAATGATCAACTGACTGTGAGTACAAGCACCATTACTCTTCATAATAATTATGATTCCTCATTTGACCCGTTTAAAGATAATATTACTGCATGGCTCAAAATAATAGAATCCTACACAAAGACATTCTCTTGGGCCGATAGTATGATCCGTTATCTGGATCTCAACTGTATTCAGGTCGCGACCATATCACTAGAACAAAATTATCCACACAAAATCATGATTTGAACTCACATACACTCAACACTTCAAACACTTCAATCAGTCAAACGTCCGTGGCTACTGCATAAACAACAAACTGAGTGTACAAATCGTAAACTTCTCGAATGTTTTAATTGTGGCGGAAATCACAAACGAATACATTGCAATGTCAAGTGTGAGTTTTGTGGGAAACGGGGACATTCCGAAGCTACTTGTTTTCACAAAAAGAGTACTTCTATTTCCATAACCGAGAAAACAGATAAGAAACAAAATGTGTCTCTGTGCCCGATTATAGAGATACATTTTGCAAAAAAATCCACATTAATGGGTTCATACATACCGCATTTATTGATACGGGTAGTAGCTGAGTTTTTGGTAATAATAGAAACTCGTAACAACCCCAGTGACCTTACAAGGATTTTCTAACGACAGCATAAAAACTGTTATTGCTAAATGAATGTGAATAATAGTAGATTCGGTTAGTCTAGAGAATATCAAGTTCTATGTTTTGACCGAGTTGTCCAGTTGTGACATATATTATATAGGCAGAAATATAACGGAACGAAACGAATTAGTGTATTCACGAGTGGGTTACCAAATGAAGTTTCATTATGCTGTGGACTTTGAAGATTTTTGTAAGATGGATGTAACGGGGCTCTGAATTCGATTCAGATTCCATTTACGGTGAGTTAATGACTATGTTCAGAAAATATCATGGTAGTTTTGCATCTCCCTGTGCAGGATTAGGAAAAGTAACTGTCACGAAATAGAAATCTCACTTAGCGATTTCAAACCGGTCTACCGATTTCGTACATATAGAGCATCACCGACTGATAGGAAAATTATACGGGACATAGTAGATGAGCGAAAAAGGTTTAAGTATGGGGAGAAATCACAATCAAGCCTTTCACATATTGAAGGATGCCTTAACAGCGGGCATTATTTTGACCATTTTTGGACCCGAATAAGGAATGTATTTTATATACAGATGCTAGTAGAGACGGAATCGCGGGAACTCTCATGCAAATTACTATAGAAGGGGAAAAGTCAATAGATTATTATAGTCGTCAAACAACCGAAGACGAAAAGACTTAAATATCATTCGTTTGAACTTGAGCTTTTAGCCATAGTTTCATCATTACAAAAGTTTAGGCTGTATCTTTTAGGTTCCACTTTTCGAATAGTTACTGAATGCAATGTGAAGTACGTGTTAACAACAAAAAAATTACTAATCCCATGAATTGCTCGTTGGGTTCTTTCCACCGAAGAGTTTTCTTTCGAAATAATACACAGAGAGGGCACGCGTATGCAGCATGTACATGTGTTAAGCCGCAATCCTGTAAACCTCCACCAGCCTGCGATTAGAGTTAGACATAGTTATGTCCATAACGGAGTCTGATTGGTTACTAACACATTAGAAAGGACAGGACATCAGTATTAATTCCCTAAGAAGCGACACCCACTTTACAAAGTTTGTTTTTGTTTGTGCAGTGAGAAATACGGATAGTGATTAGCATTATTCGGGAACTGAATAATATTTGCAAATTTTTTGGTAATCCGCGTCTAATTATAGCGGACACCGGATCCGCCTTTACATCGCAGTTTCAAAGAATATTGTAAGGATAAAAACATTCGTTCACAAATAGTTGCTACAGGAATGCCTAGATCTAACAGTCAGGTTGTACGATTTAAACGAACAATCTTGGATGCGATGAAGACCATGGGCATAGATGATGATAAATCGGATCAATGTGTTTGCAACCGGCTCTAAATAGTTTATTTAGTGCATAGAACAATCAAGGCTGTACCTAATGAGGCATTGTTAGGGTATAAGCTGCGTACTGACAGCAACAAGTTAGCGCACCCGAGACAGAAACGGGGTGTAAGTACTTACTACAGACGTTACGGAATTGCGTAAGAGTTTCGACAAAATATAAAAGGCAATGCGGAAATATAAAATAAAAGGTTCGATAGCAGTCGTACAAAAGCGAAACAGTACCATGAGGGAGGTCTAGTTCTGGTTAAAATCTCTAGCCCAACTTATAATGGGTAGGTAAGTTTTAAGGGACCCTTCCAAGTCCAGAGGTGCTAGGCAATGATAGATACCAAGTATGCGACTTAGAGGTAGTGAAAGAAGTACCAAGTTGTACCTCGGCAAAACCGCAGCTGAAAACATGAAACCATGGATAAATATGAACGATTTAGACCCCGGGTCCACGGTTGTTGACCCTCAATAGTGTGTAAGCGACCCATTCCAGAGTTGAAAAAAAAAAAGCGAGACCTATAAAATAACACAGTCAAAACATCTGAAGTACGCCTCTTGAGACTTGAGGAAGTCATAAATTAAGTATTTGTTGTGTTGCGACGCGGAGGGTCGTTCGCCTGGTATGCAGCTGGGCAGAGTTGGCAAGGCACTTCATGTTGGCAAGGGCACTTCATTAGTCATCATAAAGGTGGGAAAAATTTGGTTCACTTAAGTAATGACTAATTTAGTACCTAATTGTGTATGGTATAATAATACGTCTGTCCCAATGTTTTTGTGACCACTTATCAAGTTTGTTTCTGAATCTTTAGGTATACTTTCCCTTTATCACTTGATTTCTCGGGTCAGTTAAATCTATCGGTGTATCCTAAGTCTAAAGGAGCATCTGATAAAGATAGATGGACGTATCCTAAGCCTAAAGGAGCGCCATGACACCGAGGATCAAAGAGATGTGTCTGAATCTTTAGGTACTTACCTTTTATCACTTGATTTCTCGGATCAGTTGAAATCTATCGGTGTATCCTAAGCCTAAAGGAGCATCTAAATAGATGGGCGTATCCTAAGCCTAAAGGAGCGCCAGGATACCGAGGATCAAGGAGATGATTGTGTGAGTCTGCTAGTCCTTAATGAGTCAATCGACCTAAGACTAAAGAATGTTTTTCACATTAAGGATATAGGCTGAATGACTGAATAAGTGTCCGGTATTGTTTGGCATCATGATGACCGATGCAGTTTGTAGAGGAAACAAAATTATAATGTGTGATTTGTTTATGTTTGCAGTACATTATCATACGTGTCTGTGTACTGTGGCTGGCTTCCCAGGCGTGAGCGCAGCGCGCGGCATGGCGTGACCGTACGTGCCTGGGGCAGGTACGATGCAGCATGGCCGTGTTGGCAACACTACGACCGGTAGCAGCTAGGCGCCCCCTACCGGACGGCAGTGACAGCTTACTGAAATCGCCGTCGACACGACATTATAAAGGGGCAAACCCAAGTTGCGCGGGCATTACTATTTTAGAATTAGTCTGATAACCATCAACCTGTGAATAAGTGTTAGAATTTAAAATTTGACGCAGGAAAACTTTCCCATATGAAGTCCAGCAAAACTTGTCGGTGGCAAATTTGCGAGCCAGGTAAAATAAACGCTGTGATTTCAGAGTCAGGCACTCAGATAGATATATTGGTTTTGTCTCACCTTTTAGTTTGATATGAGTGGTGTTCAGCTTGTGTTGGTTATTGTTGCGATTGTACTGGCGAACTTTATCCAGCATATTTTGTTTTGTAGTGACTGAGACAAAATCGACGATAATAGATGGAGTTCCATCCTTTTTATATACGCGAAAAAATATCTTTAATATCCTGGCGCTCGAGTGACACTTGAAGAACACTTGCTGTGTCCGCAATAATCTGACGAAGATCTTCTTTATTTTCTCCTTCTTTCTTTGGTATGTTCCTCACTTCCATTTTTGTGAGACAAAGCATTCGCTCTAGGTTTTCTACTTTGTCTTCAAGCTGGTTTACATAACTTCTTTCGGCTTTACGTTCTATTTCAAAGTCATCCATTTTAACCGTCTATTGCCCGTATAACTCGTCGTATTGCTGAGAGACGAAGTTTAAAGAATTTTTTATTTCGGCGTTCTGTGCTATTATTTCTTTCATTGAGTTTTGTAGTGCCAGATACTTCGTTTCAGATTGAGCAGTAGATGACTGTAATAAATCTTTTATCTCTTGCATAAAAGAGGACAAGTCGTCCTCACGTTTACGTTTACGCGTATTGACGTTTTCAGTCTCTATACGGCTTAGGTTAGGCGCAGAACCAGATAGCGATATAGCTGAGACGACCACACTGGGTGTGTCAGGATCATTAGGTTCGCTGGCAACAGGCGAAGCCGGCATCTGCAGCTGCGGCGGCGTTCGTTTGAGAGGCATGCTATTTACTTTAGTTAAAATTTAGTAGATTGGAGAATACCTTGCGTATCACCTCGGCATGTGCTGAGCTCCAAATACTAGGCGTGCAGGCAGCGAGTGGAGTAGTAGCGACGGTCGTCGTCACTGGCAGCAGTGCGTAGTGACGCAGACGTGGGCGGGGCGTGGCGTGACTGAGATAGCACGACAGCTTGATGTTGCGGGTACCAGGAGCGCAGCAGTCAGCGACGCCGCGTGGTGTGTGAGTGAGTAGGTGGAGCACTACGTACTCGGAGCTGCTCTCCCGCAGGCTCGTGAACCGTCTTTGTTTGGCGTCGGTACGCGTCCTACTTTGCGTTATGCACTCCTATTTTTTAGATCGATTTAATTTAGGTAAATCACTTCAAATTATATATTTAAAATAAAACTGTGTAAATTCCATGGCACGTCTACTCGTGTTCGAGGTCCGGAGGGAACCAAAATTGGAAGACTTATGTTACTGTATGCAGCAACGAGTCTTTTATTAATGTACATTACTCTACAATAAACTTTTACTTTCTTCCCCCCGTTTCTTATCTCCACAATTAATTGTATTAGGCTAGTTTAAATTATTTTTTTTCATTTTTTTTCTTCAAAAGTAACTTATTGATCCATATTGGACGGATAGATGACCCCTGTAACACAGGTTTTTCCTAGCATGGCGGTCATTGATCATTTATTTTGTACCACGCTATATATACAACACTGACTCTTGAGCAAATCTGAATGGTTTAAAAAAAAAAAAACTTGGTAATTAAATAATTTTTTTATTTTTTTTTTATTTGACATAAAAGTACATTTATACAGGTGACACTTAATTTAAGCATGGAAATAGCGTGGTACAAAATAAATGATCAATGACCGCCATGCTAGGAAAAACCTGTGTTACAGGGGTCATCCATCCGTCCAATATGGATCAATAAGTTACTTTTGAAGAAAAAAAATGAAAAAAATTAATTTAAACTAGCCTAATACAATTAATTGTGGGGATAAGAAACGGGGGGAAGAAAGTAAAAGTTCATTGTAGAGTAATGTACTTAAATAAAGGCTTCTACATACCGGGGCGACTTGTCGCGCGACGCGACACGACACAAAGGTACCGCTCGTCCCGCGACACGCGGGGCCTTTGTGCCGTGTCGCGTCGCGCGACAAGTCGCGCTGGTATGTAGACGCCTTTACGGTTATGCCGTCGTGCAAAGGTGGTATTTTTACAAACTTTGGGACAAACGGGTTTGGGTCTTCTTCTGAACGTAGGGTTTTTGCATTTATTGAGGGGGGTCATTTTATGTGTAGTACGTGTGATAGCGCAAAGCATATACATTTGGCGGACTGTCGGTACTTTAAAGTCTGAATAAACTTGCTGAGTGGGATACCTAAATGGTTTGCTTAATAGGACTTTAATTACTGCACGTTGGGCTCTTTCAGCTGGTATGAGGATTGTTTTGGCTGCACCACCCCACGCAACGATACAGTAACTTAGTATTGATTCACATAGAGCGGTGTATACCATTTTTAGGATATCTTTGTGTGCAGAAGTTATCAACTTTTTGAACAGGTAAATGAGTAGAAGTTATCAACTTTTTGAACAGGTAAATGAGTTTTCTTGTGCGCGCAGACGGAGTTTCAATGTGGGTCTTCCAGCTGAGACTGGAATCAAGGTAAAGGCCGAGATACTTGACGGAGGAGACTCTCGTCACAGTCTGGCATGAACAGAGATTTATTCTGTCACGCTCGTCACAAACATGGGCTTTGATTTGTAGTGAGAGGTCAGATGGAAGGAGAGAGGGTCTGGAACCAAAGGTTATAAAGTTCGTTTTGCTGACATTCAAGGTTAAGCTATTACTGCCCAACCAAATCATAACTTGGGTCAAGGAACTTTCAGCTGCCTCCCTAGCTGTTTCCCAGTCGAGACCGTTGGACAGTAGAACAGTATCATCGGCGTACGTTATAAAGTGAGTAGAAGGGAGAGTAAGTAGACAGAGTTCGTTAACATAGATTTGGTTACATAAGTTTATTTATTAAACTTTATGCAATTAAAGAAGTACATAATATGTACGTTGTACATAAAAGTAGTAATTGAATAAATTGTTAAATGTATTTACCTACAATATTGACGTATCTACCTAGTTAGGTTACTCACTTGAAATGATGCTGTAGTATAAAACCTTAAAGTTAATAGGACGGCTATTTCTGGAGAAATTGGAAGACTTATGCAGGCTTATGTGGCTTATGTTGTTACTGTATGCAGCAACGAGTCTTTTATTAATGTTACTATATACAACACTGACTCTTGAGTAAATCTGAATGGTTTAAAAAAAAAAGGTAATTCTAAAGGATTCGAGGCAACCCTTATATAGGTTTTTGGTAGGTAAACGATATCGCAAAGGCCATAAAATATAGTGAGTACTCTATTTCATCATAATAATTAATTTCACCCAAAATATTTTCAAACTCCATATTTCGCGCTACTACGAGTTATCACGACTTCAAGTCACGGACTGCCTACACTCAGATTTAAGCATCTCGAGTACACACACCTATTGTATACTTAAGTGTCGATTTTCGTTTATAAATCAGTTCATCACTCGGCTGATAACGTAAACCCAAGCCGTAACTTGAGTACTTCAATTATTATGTTTATTAATACGATCATGACCTCAAAACTGTTATGAAGTGCGAGCTCTTGGGCTGAGTAACGTTTATTAATACGGGTCTCAGGGTCTGATAAAAACACTTTGTTGATGTGTTACATGTAGTGTACAGCCAGTATTGTTACTATTATTCATTCACTATTTATGCACTACACTAACCAAATGGTTTAGTGCTCTTTAGCCTACGCACTGTATCCGTGTCGTCTAGCAGCTGAATTGCCTCGTCATTCACAAGACGAGGCCAGGCCAGGACCAAGGAGTCTTTCCGGATCTCATGAAACACAGTAAGGTAGTTCCTTTGTTCAAGTCCGGAGATAGTAAAGAACCCAACAATTATAGGCCTGTGTCAGTTCTGCCAGTTCTCAGTAAGGTGTTTGAAAAGTTGATTCTCAATCAAATGTTACGTCACTTTAATAAAAATTCCATCTTTCATGAACAACAGTACGGTTTCACCAAGGGGCGTTGTACCACTGACGCCGGTGTCTCCCTAATAAAGAACATTTTTAACGCCTGGGAGGAAGCACAAGATGCCATTGGAATCTTTTGCGACCTCTCTAAGGCGTTCGATTGCGTAAACCATGAGACACTTTTGCTGAAACTAGAGCACTATGGGATTAGGTAGCTCTTGATTTACTAAGATCATACCTGAAAGATAGAAAGGTTAAAGTTCAAGTGAACGGCGTAAACTCATTGGGGTCTGAAATGGCAATGGGCGTTCCTCAAGGTTCAATATTCGGTCCATTCCTCTTTTTAGTTTATATTAACGATTTACCCCAATTATTTCAAAAACAACCGAAGATGGTGTTATTTGCAGATGACACATCATTGATATTTAAAATAGACCAACGGTCACAAAATCTTGACGACGTGAATAACTCTATTCTTCAGGTCCAAGATTGGTTTACGGTAAATAATTTGGTACTAAATAAAGCAAAAACCAAATGCATTCGATTTAAATTACCTAATGTTAGAAGTAGTGAATGTAATATCATATTGGATGGAGCAAAACTGGAATTTATTAATCAAACGGTTTTCCTAGGAATCACTCTAGACGAGAAATTACAATGGGGACCACATATAACATCTTTTGCGGGGCGGCTAAGCTCGGCGGCTTATGCTGTTAGAAAGATAAGACAGTTAACAGATGTAGAAACTGCGCGTTTGGTCTATTTTAGCTACTTCCACAGCATTATGTCGTACGGCATTTTACTGTGGGGTCGGGCTGCTGACATTGAGTCAATCTTTATTTTGCAAAAGAGAGCTGTCAGAGCAATTTATAATCTAAGTCGCCGCGAATCTCTTAGGGAACTATTTAAAAATATTAATATTATGACGGTACCTTGCCAATTCATTTATGAAAATATTATGTATGTAAGGAAAAATCTACATCTTTTTAATAAAATAAGTGATAGACATAATTTTAATACTAGAAATAAAGACAAAATAGATCAACCATTTTTCAGGTTATCTAAAGTACATACATCTTTTATGGGGTACTGTGTTAAATGTTACAACAAAATACCTTGTGATATATTGCAACTAAATGAAAGAAAATTTAAAACTCATATTAAAAGAACACTTTGTAAACAAGCATATTACAAATTAGAGGATTATATACAAGATAAGAATGCTTGGAAACATGCTGGTCCTGCTCCATAGGACAATCTAGAGTCTAGACAAAATCAAACAGGTTGCTATTTTAATTGTATAATTTATTATTTTTATGACATTTATTTTAAATTCTGTGATTACCTTAACTCACACTGATATTATTGTTATTTTTTAGGAAATCGTATATATTTTTTACAATTTTTGTAAATATGTGAGCACCATGTTCTATCACCTAATTAATATATCTGTCATTGCTTCATTCTTAACTCTTTTTATTACCTATTGTGGTATAGTAATTTTATTCTAGGTGCATCGTCTTCACATATAATTATATAATTAATGTACCTATAAAAATATTGTACAAGATTTTAAAAGAGTACCGGTGGAGTTTCTTGCCCATTCTTCTCCATACGAAACTACATTTTGGAAGGGGCGACTAGAATCAATTCTATTTTTTTTTGTTAATATTGACGTTCAAAAGTGCCTTTTATGTGCCTATTTGAAATAAACAATTTGACTTTGACTTTGACTTTGACATGTCAGTGAAGTCTGTGTTCGCGGGCTTTAGCAAATTTTTGGGAGATGGTGGTGACGAGTTCCATTTGAAGGTCTCGGTGGCGGTCGTCATTTCTAATGTATGGTACATTAGAAATGACGACCTCCACCGAGACCTTGTGCATTTACAGAATCCCTGAGTACTTTATTTTGGAATTAGTATCATCATTAGTATCATATCTTTGGAATTAGTATGCCATCAGCAAACGCCCTGTCTTTTACAGATTCAATAACAGGTTGGTTGTAAAATTTTGCTAAACATAATATTGTGTTACTAGTCCAGCCAGCGGTCTTTTTAATTATTTCCATTGAGACGCCGGATCTGAAAGCCACTGACGTGAATGCATGCCTAATACTTTAGGCAGTGAACATATTTACATCCACGCCACTAACACTAACCGTTTCTTTGATTCAGCATCTGATGGACTGGGAGGTACAATTATTGTGTATTGGTTTTTTACCCGACTGCGTGACGCAAAGGAGGGTAATGTGTCTATTATAAGTTTGGATTAAATTATCGCAATTATAAGAAAGAAAAGAAAGAAAGAAAAATAATTTTATTCGTCACAGAAACACGTGCTTCGGAAAACATAAACTGGAGCAAGTAAACATTAAAAAAAACCTATCTACATTATAATCACGAGCACAAAAATAACAAATAGTCGGCAACTGCACGTCATGATAGGAAGTTAGGGTTTTTGCTGGACATACTCGTAAGATTGCTTGTTAGTATAGAAAGGTAGTATCAAGCCGGGATTTTTTTCTGGTTGGTGTTGAAGTTTTAAATTATTAATCATTTTGTTAATGGTGATTATTATTCCTGTTTCAGTTACATGGATACCATTAACTTCGATCAAACATAAGGTCTGTGGACAATGCAAGCAAAGTTACAAGTTAAAAATAAGAAATGTCTTTAAGGAATAGACATTCATTAGGATATAACTTAGAAAGGTGATCTAAGACCAAATTAGGATTCCAAGTAATACAATATTTAAGAAAGGTAGGCTTGATTATTAAAAACACCTTTAAAAATCTATGAACATATTATTTTCTGTTAGACTTTTTGGTAAAATTAATTTCAATGCAGAGCGAAAAGAATTTAACGTCTCATAACTTTTACATTTGTTAAATTCCTCAGTTAAGAATTTTAAGGTAAGTATAGGAATATTATTGAGCTATCAAAATGGTCAATATTATTACTTATACAAAAGGAATACCAGCGTTTAAGAGCAAAATTATACTGGCTCATGGTATTATTAGCTAAAGATTTAACCATAATTTATATTTCTTTAATTGGAATCTTTCGCCTTATGTACGATTTCTTGACAATATTGCGCACGACAGGGTAAGCTCTTTCCACATGGGATGGGATGGGGTTTCCTGGGAGGGGGTAATAAATTATTCTCATTAAGTTTGAAAAACATTATTTCAGAATCAATTAGGTTACTGAACAAGGGGAACAATGGTTGGCTAGCTGGCCAATACGGGACGATAACTATGTCAGTTGTTTTGTTGTTCAGAATTTACTTTAAGCATTTTATTACAGGAGCTAATTGTGGGAAGACATAGTCGAAGTAATTGTTCCAAGGCATTGTAAATGCGTCTATATCATAGGCGTCTGGTTCACGTTTCCAGGATAAATATTGTGTGAATTGTTTGTTAAGGCACGATGCAAACAAATCAATAACAGGTTTACCGAATTTTTTCGTAATACATTTAAATAATTGTGAATCTAACTCCCATTCGGTATCAAAATTAGTACCTAGAATTTAGGTCCGCGTCAGTGTTCTCTCTGGATTTAATATATACGACGCGTAAATAAATATATTTTATTGTTTTACTGCACTACTGCCACATTTGCCAAGTGATATCATTTAAATGAAGGCTTCTACATACCGGGGCGACATATCGCGCGACGCGACGCGACACAAAGGCACCGCTCGTCCCACGACACGCGGGGCCTTTGTGCCGTGTCGCGTCGCGCGACAAATCGCGCTGGTATGTAGAAGCCTTTAGGGAATTGTGTGCCACCCATTTTGTTGAGATAAGCAATGACAATAGTATTATCTAACAAGAACAATTGCATTTGTTTTGTTTTTGCAAAAGGCTTTTAGGCCCATCAATGCTGCCAGTAACTCGAGGAAGTTAATGTGGAGTTTTCTTTCTTTCATTGACCAAAGACCTCTAGTAATTTCACTTGCCTCCTCATTCTCAGGCTGCCCCCCATTCTGTGAGTGAGGAGTCTTGTGAATATTTACAATTGGAAGGAGTAATCACGAAGTTTGTTCATATTTCTGTGCGACATTTGACTCCACTAAGTGAAGTCTTCTTGTGAGAGAGTACAAACAGTCATTTTGTATCATAGTTGTCATTTTACTTCAAAGTTCGTAAGTTCTAGCCGTTTGGTATATACCTAGCCATATGCAATAGCTGGACACGCTGCTGATAACGTACCGATTAGTTTTGCAAAATCTCTGATAACTACAGTATCTATGCGGCGGCGGTATTTATGGATTAGCTCCTTTATACTTTGTTTTTTTTTTTTTGATACGGTACGTATATCATCCATTTTAAAATGTTGGGCTGGTAAGAACTTATTAAGGGTGTTCAGATTTATGATAAATCTATAACCGCCTATACTCTTAGGATTTAAGAATACCGGTGAAATAAACTGTTGTGGTAGATCAGAGCATTGTAGAAATTGCCCCTAAATCAATAAGTTTGAATATTGCAGATTCCATTTCTCCATGAAATGGTGGGTTTTTTGGTTCAGTGTTTTGAACCACTTTCCCAATAAACGGTATTTATAACCACTAACGTAATTTAGTATGATGGGATCATCGGTTAACAACATGCAGAGTTTTTTAAATAATAAGGATGGTGCTGCAGCCATATTGTTTGCTCGTCGAAGAGGACCCCGCACATTTCCCGCCTGAAAACCGGTTCTCCGGTTGCCTGTAGTATTCACTGGAGTCGGGGTGTAGATCAAGAAGAAAATTTTTGAGTTTTGATATTGTTTTCAGAATATTAAGTTTGTCTACAGATTGGGCCTGTATATATCCTTCGTCAGGTTAACGAGGCCAGCAATCCCTGTACCAAGCTGATTTTGCGCTGATTCTAAATGATTTTGGTGCACGCACTAATGTGAAATTTTCAGGAACAAGCATTTTTGCTTTTCATGATTCCTTGTGTTCTTTATCTGATCCATCGAGCAGTATTTTTCCCCAACGTTTAGAGACTTCATTGGGTATTTTTCTCCGAGTGCAGAAAAGCTTCGCCAAGCAACTCAAGAATTTATATGGAAATATCCACAATAGAAGTTTCATTGACCACACTCGGGTAACTCGAAATTTGTCCTTGCAGCAAGGACAAGGAAATTTTCTTGAGACGCGGTATTAACGACCGATGTGACTACTGGGATTGCATCATCCTCTTGAGGTTCATCGATATTTCTGTTGTTTTCAACAGAACTTTGATATGCGTCATAAGGCGATGAGCTTAAAGATCGCAACGATGGGTTTCTGTAGGCCGAAACAAAAATAAAGTTACTTTCAGGATAGTCTGACGTACTACCTCATCGAGAAAGTAGTTATTGTATTTCTGGATAACATCGTGTGTTACCTCGCTAAGAAATACCATTTTGTTATCAGGATAAAATCAGGTGTTATCTCATTAAGATAACGATAGAGTTATAGGTCTTAAAAATAAATAAATGCCTAAAATATTCTTCGTCACGTTAATTTTTTCGTTTCCCATGACTAATTTTAACTTTATTAATACTTTTTGCAATGAAAAAAACTTTTTTACAAAAAAAACAACCGACTCCCAACAAAAACACTAAAAAGTGAAAAATAACTTTAATTTCGGAAGCATAATATTTAATTTAATTTCGGAAGTCGGTGTCTTTGGTTTTTTATTTTCGTTTATGGCCACCGACTTCCGAAATTTAATTAAATATAATATTAAATGTGGGTGTATTACAGGTACACCTCTGCCCTACCCTTCGAGGAAACAAGGCGTGATGTTATGTTATGTGCTTCCGAAATTAAAGTTATTTTTCACTTTTTAGTGTTTTTGTTGGAAGTCGGTTGTTTTTTTTGTAAAAAAGTTTTTTATTTTTCACTTTTTAGTGGTACCTACCCCACACCAATTCGTATACTACTACTTGCTATGAAAACAACAGAGACAGGAAGTTTTATTTTACACCCCTTAAGGGGTTAAATCTTCAAAAATCTGTTTTTAGCGGTTACCTACGTCATAATAACTATCTGTGTGCCAAATAGCCCAATCAATTCAGTGATTTGAGCTTTGTGTTGATAGATCAGTCAGTAAGTCAGTCACTGTTTCCTTTTGAATGTATTAAATCTATAGTGTAATTCGACATGTTACGACGACCCCAAATTAATTGGGATTAGGGCAGGAAACTGATGATGAAGTATTCAGGCTAAGTTTCAAGTTAATAGATCAACGAAAGAAGATTTTTTTCATACAAACTGTATCCATCCCCCTTTACACCCCCAAAGAGGTTAATTTTTAAAGTGGTTTGCGACTTTTCCATTATTTGACATAGAGGTTATACCAATTTTCGAGTTAATCAAGCCACGTAGTAAAATCCTCTCTTGTAAAATTGACTACCCCTTTTCACCCCGTTATGGGTAGATTTTCGAAAAACCCTGATACAAGTTATTCTTCATTTTTGGTCTTAAGTATAAATACTGAGTTTCGAGTTGATCGGACCGCGCGTTAAAATTCTTCTATACAAGCTTTGACATGGATGAGCGTTGAAGTTAAGTTAACAAAAAAATATAAATTTTATAATTTACTTACGTAAGTATTCGTCCAAGTTTCTAGTTTATTAACCCTAGGAATAAGATTTTTCATGCAAACAAAACACCCCGTTTTCCACCCTTAAAGGTCAAATTTCCAAAAACCCCTTCTTAGCGGATGTGCCAAATTTCAGGCCAATCTGTTCAGTGGTTTGAGCTGTGTTGATAGACCAATCAGTCACGGTTTCCTTTTATCATATGGCTAGATATATATAATTATATTGACAACCTCCTCCTTTTTTGTAGTCGGTTAAAAATCATTTATAGCCAGAGTGCATCTCATGACAATTAGGTATACGTAAAGTATTTTTCAGGTATGTTTTTTATATTTTTATTTTAATGATAAGAGTATTTGAAACACATAATTTCATCTTTTTGTTTTTACAAGCTGTAGTTATTTTTATATATTTTTTTAAACTATTGTTCGTACTGACGTCACTAGTAGAAGTTCTTAAAGAAATTCATAACAACATTAGCTCGAAGAAATCCCCGGGTTACGACCTCATAACAGGAGAAGTTCTAAAACACCTTCCGCACAAAGCTATAGTAAAGCTGACCAGACTTATCAATGCTGCATTTATGCTAAAACATGTACCTGAGCCTTGGAAAGGTTGCAGAAGTCATTTTGTTTGCGAAGCCTGGGAAACCACCCCATGAAGCATCATCATATAGACCCATTTCCCTGTTGCCCATATTATCGAAATTATTCGAAAAACTGTTATTAAAACGGTTAAAACCAATAATAGAAGAAAAATACCTAATACCAAACTATCAATTTGGCTTCAGGGAAAAACACTCCACAATAGACCAGGTACACAGAATAACTAACATTATTGAAAAGACACTCGAAAACAAGCAAGTCTGCGCTACCGTATTCCTGGATGTCGCGCAAGTTTTTGACAAAGTTTGGCATGAGGGTCTGGTATTTAAACTCAGACGCATGCTACCTCCAGAATTTGCAGATATTCTAGAATCATATATGAGTAACAGAATGTTTAGAGTAAGGCAAGAGGATGCATATTCCGAGCTAAAAATTATAAAAGCTGGGGTACCACAAGGAAGTGTGTTAGGCCCAATCTTGTACTTGCTATACACATGTGATATCCCAGAGCTGGAAAACAACACGATTGCGACCTTTGCAGATGACACTGCTATTATGGCTACCGGATCAAGCCACAAAGAAGCAGTAGAAAAAGTTCAACTAGCTGTGAACAAAGTTTATGACTGGACACAAAAGTGGAAGATCAAACTGAATGAGTCAAAATCAATTCACATTGACTTCACTAACAAACACTGCGATTACCATCCAATCCATATAAACGGCATGCAAGTGCCTTATGGTAATACAGCCAAATACCTTGGCATAACTCTTGACGCCAAACTGCGTTGGAAAGCTCACGTCAAAAAGAAAAGACGAGAACTTGACATACGTTATAAAAGTATGTATTGGTTACTCGGAAGAAAATCCTGCCTATCAGTACATAATAAAATTATATTATACAAGCATATTCTTATGCCAATTTGGACGTATGGCATCCAACTTTGGGGCTGTACTAAACGAAGCAACGTTAAAATAATCCAACAATTCCAAAATAAAGTCCTCAGGGACGCTGTAAATGCACCATGGTACATTAGAAATGTCGACCTCCACCGAGACCTAAAAATGGAACCCGTCACCACCATCATCCAAAAATTTGCTGAAGCCCACGAACACAAACTTCACCGACATGTGAATGTCGAGGCAATTCAGCTGCTAGACAACACGGACATAGTGCGTAGGCTAAAGAGAACTAAACCATTTGAGTTAGTGTAGTGTATAAATAGTGAATGAATAATAGTAACAATGCTGTGCTATATATATAACACATGAACAAAGTGTTTTTATTAATTATCAGACTCTAAGAAAGTGCTACGGAATTGTGTAAAAGTGCAAATTGACACTATTCTTAGTTATAACGTAATCTATCACGTAAAATAATAAGTTAGAGTTAAATTGCTTATTAGTCTACTAAGCTAGATTGTAATAAATTATTAAGAACTTTAGTTCTTATTAATAAGGAAAAAAAAAAAAAAAAACTAGTAGCTGAATAGCTTAGGATCTTTGCCACGTTTAACACTTATTTAAAACCAAAATTCAGTAAAGTCAAACTGTCAAATTAATTTGTTTACATTTCATACTTTAGCGATTTCCGTACTTTAGTTTAAAGTTATGGCATGTTAATAAAATGAATGGATTCAAAGACTACTCCTGCTAAATTCTTCATACTGTCAAGTATAAACACCACAACAAATAGCCGACACAAAGTGATTGTTAGTAAAAGAAACCCTAAAAGGAAATGGTGCGAGGAAGTAAATGTTTAGCACAAGTCTGGGCGGCGACTGTTTTATTGTGAAGATCATTTTAACGTAAGTTAAGTTTTCCTGAGGCGATACATCGATGTGATTTGACTTGTACTGTCCGCCGCTGGTGAAAAACTACACTATTTACATATTTACCTATCTGAATAGAATAATAATAAGTGCTTCATGTAAATTTGACGTTGGCATGACACTTGACACATAAAGAACAATATTTAATTACAAGAGGCACTGAAATTTCCAATTCAGGCTGCTTTGTGACGTCAATTAGAGGTCAAATAAAAGTCAAGTGATTTTAAGTATTTTTGTGAAAATAAATACGATCTTATAATTTTAAGACCTATTACTAGAAAAATAAGTCTTAGAAGCTTAAAATCTCGAAATGGTTTTGGAATCGGCATAGGTAAATTTTTACTTTACATACCGAATTCCAATAAGACCAAACACGGGTAGGATACATTGTTTTTTAACGGAGTTCCAGTGCCTACCATCCGGCTTCATCATCAGATCAGTTTGATGGTACCATTTTGATCAGAACTATTTATTTAAATTTGCTTCGCTTAACTATCTTAATCCAGATATCTCATCGCCACCCGTGAATTACGTATCACTGAGAAGTTCCGGTGGCCATCTGTGGCCTTCTTCATCTGTTCCACTTCACCAAATTATACTTTCTGAATGCAAATGATTGACTTGTTGATGAAAATATAAAAATTGCTATAGGTATGCCTATAATATTTGAGGAGTTCCCTCAATTACTCATGGATCCCAACATCAGAACTGGATTTTCCCAATCTGGAAGTATATCCTTTCAATTAAAAAAATAATTTTCCAAATCGGTTCATAAACGACGGAGTTTTAAGGTAACAAACATTAAAAAAAAAAAAAAAAAACAGACGACTTGAGAACCTCCTCCTTTT
Organism: Tiliacea aurago; assembly: GCA_948098905.1. Taxonomy (NCBI): domain Eukaryota; kingdom Metazoa; phylum Arthropoda; class Insecta; order Lepidoptera; family Noctuidae; genus Tiliacea; species Tiliacea aurago. The sequence goes on from OX402590.1 coordinate 13,321,540, forward strand.
TGTGAAGTCGGTTAAAAATATAAAGATTTTTAAAGATGTAGATTGAATTATTGAAAAACACAGCGTAACAGTGCAACACACGAAGAACGAATGAGATTTGGGTGACAGTTGACAGATGACACAGACTAGTAATTTTGTATTTTTAGTCTCTCAATAGTGAAATGAAATGAAATGAAATAAAGTGAAATCGTTTATTCTGTAAATAGGATATTAAAATCACTTTTACACGTCATATAAAAAAAAAAAAAATCTAGATGTAGCCGACATTTCCTATCTGACTACCCCTGAGAAGAAATGGCGAAACAAACTCAGGGTTCAAAGTCTCTTTTAAAGTCCAGACATAATCTTGGTCAGATCATGTGAGGACCATGTAGATCCGTGTCTGAAATGGTCTTTTGAGGAAAGAACCACGCAAATTTGAGCGGACCTGTCCAATCAGTGTAAGCATTTGTCAGTAATCGTGCAGCTCAACTAAAAACTTAAGGAGCTCAACGACTCGACGAACAGTACCAAAAAAAGGACATTTGGGTAGGCCGCATAAAGCGCTCAAAATGTCAGACCATCATTAAAACTTAACTGAGAAAGGAAAGGAAAACATTTAAAGAAAAAAAAAATGACCCACATAGTGCTCACATTCACAATAAATTAAAGCAGTAAATATAATACTTTTCAAAGTAAACATTCATGTAAAATTGTATACAATATTCTGCAATGTCAATATGTATATAAAATCATGCATAATAAATTAAAATGTCAAGTTTTATCACAAGGCTAGCAGAGCGAGCAGCTCAATCCCAAGCTTTTTTGTCCTCTAAATAATCAGAAATCTTATAGTACCCTTTTTTATAAAGTTTAGTTTTAATACAGATTTTAAATCGTTTAATGGGTAAGCTCCGAATGTCAGTAGGAAGTTGGTTGTAAAAGCGTATACATTGACCCATGAACGAGTTGCCTACTCTGTGGAGGCGAGTGCGATGTACAGCAAGATTGTGTTTATTCCTGGTATTTAAACTATGAATATCGGACATTTTCTTAAAATTTGATTTATTTTTGTGTACATATAATAGATTTTCAAGTATATATTGAGAGGCTACAGTCAGAATATCTATTTCTTTGAATATTTCACGAAGTGAATCTCTTGGACCTAGATTGTAAATGGCTCGAACAGCCCTTTTCTGTAAAATAAAGATATTATTAATGTCCGCACATGTTCCCCAGAGAACGATCCCATACGACATAAGACTATGAAAATAACTAAAATAAACAATTCTGGCATCATCTACATCAGTAATCTGTCTAATTTTTTTAACAGCATAGGCGGCCGAACTAAGCCTTCCTGACAATTTTTCTACGTGTGGGCCCCATTGTAATTTACCGTCAATAGTTATTCCAAGAAAAACTGTCGACTCAACAGGGTCCAACTCTATTCCATTAAGTTGAACATTAGTAGTTAGCTGCCTGACATTTGGCATTGAAAATTTAATGAGTTTAGTCTTTTTCTCGTTCAAGAGAAGATTATTTGAAGTGTCATCTGCGAATAATACAATCTTATGATTATCCCTTATGTGAAAAGGTAAGTCATTTATATAAATTAGAAACAAGAATGGACCTAGAATTGAACCCTGTGGAACGCCCATAGTGACCGCAGATCCTGCAGATCTCTTGCCATTAACATCAACCCTCTGAATGCTGTTGTTCAGATAAGAAGTCAGAAGGTCGAGAGCACTGTCCCTCAAACCATAATGGTGCAGTTTTCTGATGAGTGTATCATGATGAACGCAATCGAAGGCCTTAGACAAGTCGCAGAAAATGCCAAGAGCATCCCGCGACTCCTCCCAGGCCTCGAATATGCTCTTCAGTAATTCCACGCCCGCGTCTGTAGTTGAACGACCCTTAGTAAAACCAAACTGTTTCAGATGTAGTAGATTATGTTTATTAAAATGTCCTAACATTTGTTTCAAAATTAATTTTTCAAAGATTTTGCTCAATGTAGGTAATATCGAAATAGGCCGAAAATTCGTAGGATCAGTTGTGCTGCCAGATTTGAACAGAGGAATCACTTTGCTAAGTTTCATCAGATCAGGAAATACACCAGATGCAATACAAGAATTAAAAACAATTGCTAAAAAGGGTGAAATAACATTAATTATTGAAGACATGGTATGTACTGATAACCCCCAAAGGTCCGCAGTTTTTTTTATATCAAGGTCTTTAAAAGATTCTATAATGTCTATAGCGGTAACGACCGTGAATTTAAGGTGTTTATCACATTCTGGTATACATTCTTTTAATATTGAGTAAGCAGAAGTGGAGGACGACGATGACAGAGTTTTGGTTGTTAAAATACGAATATTAGTGAAAAAAAATTCAAACTCAGTTGCCACCTCCATGTCTGCCTTAATATCTACATCATTGATTTTTAGATGGAAGTCACGATTCCGTACTGTCGTTCTTCCCATTTCTGAATTAGTAATATTCCACGTTGTTTTAATTTTATTTCCAGAAGATTTTATTTTATTTTTAATGTGTATGGCTTTTGCCGAGGAACAGGCTCTTTTAAAAGTTTTAGAATATTTTTTAACAAATTCTTTAAAAGTTTCATCATGGTTATATGTTTTTTCATCATACAATTCATATAACCTCTGCCTACTTTTGTAAATACCTGGTGTTGCCCAATCACTAAATATTACGTGGTCACAAACAGGCAATGTTTTTGAGGTGAACACCTTCCTAAATTCACAATTAATGAGATTAAATAGTAAAGTATATGCTTGATCTGGGTCGGTGTGATAAGGCAAACCCGGTAGTTTTTCCATTAAATTATTTTTAAATTGTTCTAAGCGACTTTTGTTTACAGGAATATAACTCACTAGTTTTCTTTGAGCTCTGACTATTTTCCGAGGGAAAGTTACTAACTGGCCACAGTGATCAGAGTCCAACTCGTTTATAATTAAATGGCTAGAAGGTCTTAAGTTTGTAAAAATATTGTCAATACAGGTAGCGCTAGTGGCAGTTATTCTAGTTGGCTCAAAGAATGTATTGTACAAATTATATGACTTTAATAAGGTTATAAATTTATTTACTGTAGCAGATTTTTCCAGTATATTAATGTTGAAATCTCCACAGACAACAACTGTTTTATTACTGTTACAAGTCTTTAATAATACTTCTTCCATATATTTCTCAAAAATATCATATGAAGCACATGGGGGCCTGTATATGCTCATTACAATGAACTGCTCAAGCTCAATGCAAGCTATTTCAATAACTCGCTCAACAGAGAGGCTCACAATATCCTTACGTTCTTTAAATTCCATATTGTTACGAACAATTATTAAAGAGCCACCGCGTATCATATTAACTCTGCTGAATGAGCTGGCAACCTGGTGGTTGTTAAAGCTGAACATGAACTGGTGGACTTTTAACCAATGTTCAGTTACACATAAGATATCGATATAACTACAGTTCATGAACAGCTCCAGTTCTAATTCCTTACCTATCACACCCTGTATATTTTGATGAACAATTTTTAAAGTATTATTATTATAATTACATTTATTTAAATTACTACAATTTAATGGGTGTGATAATACATGTGCATGTGCATTAGACAATGGACTACCATGTCAATTAAATCTCGAAGATGCAACATTGAAGTATAATAGATTTATCTATTATAAGTTATAAATTAATAATATAAAACAAATCACTTTTCGTGTCTGTTTAAATCCGGTGACTGCAAAGACACTAATAATTATATACCCGTATCGGTTTTGCCTGTTTTCAGCAAGGTGTTTGAAAAAGTAATGTTAAATCAAATTCTCAATTATTTCAATCGTAATGACATCTTACACGATCAACAGTATGGTTTCACCAAATGACGTTGTACAACTGACGCCGGTGTCACATTATTGAAACACATTTTTAACGCATGGGAAGAGGCACAAGACGCAATAAGCATCTTTTGTGACCTATCCAAGGTATTTGATTGCGTGAATCACAAAACAATGCTCTTGAAACTTGAGCATCACGGACTGGATAAACTTGCGCTTAACTTAGTAAAATCATATTTGAATAATCGACTGCAGCAATTTCAAATAAACGGTGTGAATTCATTGGGTTTAATAGTCAAAATGGCGGTACCGTAAGGCTCAGTATTGGGTCCGTTCCTCTTTTTAGTATATATAAATGATTTACCTCGTTTACTGAAAAACCGACCACAAATGGTGTTATTTGCTGATGACTCATCACTGTTTTTTTAAGTAAGCAGACATGCACAGGAGCTTGACGACGTAAATAACGCTATGCTTATGGTCCATAATTGGTTTACTGTAAATAATTTAGTATTAAATGAGAAGAAAATTAAATGCATAAGATTCGCGTTACCAAATGTTATAGAAGTAGTGAATGTCACGTTGTATTGAAGAAAGAGATACTAGAATTCGTCGAAAAAACAATTTTCCTGGGAACCACGCTTGACTCTAAGCTGCAGTGGAGTCCTCGCTTAACATCACTTGCAGGGCGGCTAAGTTCAGCTGCCTACGCTGTTTGGACAATCCGCCAATTAACAGATGTGGATACAGCGAGACTGGTCTATTTTAGTTACTTTCATAGCATCATGTCTTACGGTATTTTGCTGTGGGGATGGGCTGCAGATATTGTTTCTATCTTTGTTCTGCAAAAAAGGGCTATCAGAATCATCTACAACCTCCGCAGACGCGACTCTCTAAGGGAACTGTTTAAAAAAATTAACATCATGACGGTACCTTGCTAATATATTTATCAAAATATTATGTTTGTTAGAAAAAACCAACATCTTTTCAGTAAGATAAGCGACAGGCATAATTTTAACACTAGAAATAGGAACAAATTAGATCAACCACGTTTCAGATTGTCAAAAGTACACACTTCTTTTATGGGTTACTGTGTAAAACGTTATAATACAAAACATCTTACAAAAAAAATAAAATCGACTTCCAAAAAAATCACTACAAAGTGAAAAATAGCCTTCGTTTCGGAAGTCGGCCGGCGTCTTTGGATCTATTTTATTTTTTTGCCACTGACTTCCGAAACGAAGGTTATTTTTTACATTGTAGTGATTTTTTTGGAAGTCGGTTTTATTTTTTTTGTAAAAAGTTTTTTATTTTTCACTTTTTCTGGGTCAATTTGCATTTATCTAAGTTACAATAGCCTAATTTCAACTGCTCATCACCTTTTACAAAATATTGCTTTTCCCGATGCAGGGGCATTAATAGTTGAGGCATTCTCCTGGTAAGAACATGGAGAACTGATAGTGACTTCATCCATATGCATTGTGACGAGCATAAATTGCTTAGCAACCATATTAAAGTGACTAATCGAATCGCAACAGTGTAATACTTATTATTGTACAAACCTACTTACAGAAATAAAAACCATTTATCATTATCATCATTAAGTAGTTCCGGTGGCCATCTGTGGTCTTTATCATCAGTTCCACTTCACCAAACGGTGCTTTCCAAGTGCAAATGCATGAGTTACTATAAAAACTACTGAAATCGATATAGGTGTGCCTATAAAATTTGAGGATTGCCTTCGATTTCCATAGGATCCCCTCATCAGATTGTGACTTGGTGACAATGGGACCACCTCGGGAGCATACCCTTTCAAACAAAAAAATAATTTTCAATATCGGTCTACAAATGACGGAGCAATAGGTGAACAAACATAAAAAAAGAAAAAAAAAACATACAGCCGAACATATCCCTCCTCCTTTTTGGAAGTCGGTTAAAAATACCACTCGATCGATATTCTTCAACTAAATGAGAAGAAATTTAAAACATGCATTAAACGCACACTATGTAGACAAGCATATTATAGTTTGGATGATTAAATCGTAGATAAAAATGCTTGGCTTAATACTGGTCCTGCTCCACAACCACTTGGGCTCACTTGTTAAAATTATAATATTTGGAAGAGATGCTTCCCTCCTTTTTTATGTTCTGACATTTTAATCATAAAAATGTAATCAAGTTTTAGTTGTTGAATACTTCAATAGGTAATAATGTTTTTCCTTTTGCTAGTAAAATTTTATTAATCTTTGAAATGCATTGCAAGCTATAGTTTTGTATAATTTAAAAGCATTTTTTAAATTTTGTAAATGTTAGTACCATGGAGCCGTTTATTATGTTATGATGTATGTTGACTTAAAAAAGTTTGGCAGTTAAGAGTACGTCATACTAACTTAAATGTCTCGTTGATGGTGGCGCGTGTGTTGGATCATTCGGTTCCCTACAAAATGGTTGAGCTGGATGGTGCTGATCCACGCGTTATGTTCATGAACGGGCGCCGTCAGTTGTGACTGGTCATCTCCTATCATTTTATATTTTGTATTGTTTTTAAATAATTTATTTTTTTACATTGTTCTCACACATAGAAGCGACAGGAATGATGTACCCAGGATTTTGTAATATCTTGATTTAAAAGAGTGTCCTTGGAGTTTCTTGCCTGTTCTTCTCCATAGGGATCTACGTTTTGGAATGGGCTAGCTTCAACTTTCTGACTAACTGACCGACTCTTTGACAATTCAAAAGTGTCTGTAATTGGTTTAATTGAAATAAATGCTTTGAGTTTGAGGCTGTTTATCCGCTTAGTTCTTCAAAACTGCACAATAGATTTTGATGCGGTTTTCATAGTAATTTAGAGAATTTATTCTGCAAGGATTATGTGTATAACACATTAATATTTAACTCAGTTATAGCACATAGAACTTGATGTTTTGACATGTCGCCACATCAGCAGATAGCAATTGCACGGGGCGTTTGAAAGGACTGGCAGCGGGTCGCAAGTTAAGTTATCATCTAAAATGGGGCCTATTGTACTATTGTCATTTTGCTGTGGTTCTTGGAGAATACTTAATTCAGTCTTGTTAGTAAAACTACACTTTCTTTTAGTTAGTATCATGCAAGGCAACCATGGCTATTGTCCATTCGTGTCTCGATTTTGATTGCCGCACTAAACAAATATTTTGATGATGACCTCTAGATAGTATGTATTTGTTTAAGTCATGTTTTTAAAAGCACCCACGACACAAGAGAAATCCTCGTGTTGGTTAACATAAATTTCTTTGGCTGAAAGAAACCTATTTCTTTTGGCAAGCACAGGCAATTTGGTGATAATGATAATTACGGATATTATGACAGTTACAACAGATATGAGCACACTACTATAAAAATGCCTCTTTTATGGCCTCTCTTATTCGCTACTTGTTGATATGTTTTATGAATTGTTGTAAAGTTCGACAATGGAGCTTGTAATGGTTATTTAGCAGACAAAATGAATTGTAGACCAATTTTATTTGATAAATCTTTCATATCCTTTCTTTATGTTTACGTGCGTAACATACACATTTAAAGTCATTTCTGAATACTGACTTTTTTAAAGCCTGTATAGATAGATGACTGGAAGTCAACTCGTTGTTTGTGTATATGGACTATGTTTTTGACTTCGTTTCCCTGATCAGACTGTTCATCGACTGAAGTCCTTGCTATCATAATATATAACGCATATTTTCATGACGTTATGCGTTGATGCTATGTAAAGACGACTGTCTTTACATAGCATACATGTGATATTGTGATATTGATAAATGGGTATTTGCTAAGAGTATTAAAAATCAGGCATATTTTCATAGTTTTTATTTCAAATATGAAAACTCATGTTAATTGACAATAAAAATGACTTACATCTAATTGATTTAACATTTAAACTAGCTACTTAGTATACGGCAATATCAACTAAGTAATTTACTGATCAAATAGTAGACAAATAGTATATCTATAATGTATAGGTACAAATTCGAAACATTTTCAATAGTGATGATTAAGTAAATTTACATTTACGCTATGAGATGTGGTGTGTTATGCTGTAACAAAGTACTTAAATGGCACACGGCACACCGAAAATTGATAGTATTAAGGTACACAGTTCTTAGTAGTAATAGTATACCGCATAATATCTAGACCTATATATTTTCCAAATGTGGAAAGGCACTATGCTTGATTAAACAAAATCAAAAGTTTTATACATTACAACTCTCATTAGAACACTGCATTTCAAACATTAATTACTTCAGACTACATTATTATTTAAACGATGTCAAAACACATGCAGTTATGTAGCGATTCAAACAAGTACAGAATAAATTGTGATTCGATCGAACTTTATTCTAACGTAATTTATATTGGTGTTCTAGAGTGCAGTACAGTATGCAAATAATGATAATATCCAGTGAGTAGATATTATTAGAAAAAGTGTTAACTAGTAATGTTTCACAGACCAACAACTAGTTGCAATTCAGTACACAGTCTTATGTATTGTCCCTTAATTAGAACTAAACGAGTCACAGCTCAACTTGCAGCGAGCGCTGCGGAGGTGAGCGCAGGAGCAAGGCAACTCTCCCGGGCCACCTCGCTTGGTCCTCTATGAAGACATCGTTACATCGGCTACTCGCTCAGGCTTCAGCATTTATCTACTGATATGGTGAGAACTTGCCTCTCTAGCACTTTTATTCTAATTATAAATCTTAACCAGTCTTAATCTCCGCCCGTGTCCGGCCCAAATGTTAGCTTCCTTTATCGGTTGAGGCCCATGGATTCGCAGCACACTGTGTGTCGTGGTACTCTCTGAGTCGGCAGACCGGAGAGACCACGTACGTAGGTGTATGTTACAGGGGGCCGAAGAATCCGCTTCGGTTGTGTTTGCTTCTTGGGCGGGCGCGTACGTTCTGTTGGTGTGCAGGACTGAGAGCGGGATGAGAGGGTCAAACTTTGGAACACTCGCCGAAGAGATACGATATCGTGAGATATACGATCGATGCCGGCGCTGGCGGTCGGAGCCGTCGCTTCCGGATTCACTGACGGAGCACGAAGACCGGTCATCAGCACGTCCATTTTCTCCTGATACACTTTCGTTGCTACTCGAGCTGCCCATAGATTCCGAATCGGTAGCTCTTCGAGATAGGCGACTGCTGAGAGCTTTCAGCAGTCTTCCACCGCGGGGAGCTGAGGTAGTTTCTGACTTCTCTTCGATTGGTGGGCACACCACTATCTTCGGAGTGACAGACTCGCGGCGCGGGTTGTTTTTAGGCGTCCGCTGTTGTCCAGCCAGGTTCACCGGCAGGTCGCCGATGAACTTCTCACTCGTCAAAAAGTTGATTCCCATCTTACTTTTCATAAGGTCGACTTTATCACGTCCTTTATAGATGGAAACACAGTAGTATTATTTTGATTTTGGTGTTACAACGAATTGTAACAGTTGTTGTGATTGCAAACTTTTCCGTTTTTCGAGTCGGTTGTAGAGTTAGGCGCGTAAGGTCGCTTCGTGAGGGTTAGTAGCGAACTGTTGGCGGGTGGGAGGCTGGCAAGGTTTATATGGAATTTCCCGCGCATGCGTAGCGTTAGGCTCCATTTGTTCATGCACCGCGGTACACGTAGATGCATCTACCAACCGTTGGCATCATTGGGATGTCGCTATGGATACCAAATGGGATTGAATTGTGCAACATTTTCACCTTTTACCTACTGATGAATTTGAGCCTTGATGTGAAAACAGAGAAGAAAACTTTTATATTACATTACGTGCGATCAAGTTCTTGTTCATAACTATAGGAACACAAACAGAAGAGATAATATCTGAGAGAGGTCAAACTGCTTTGCAGAAAGGAGTTTTTATGATTTGAGTAAATAATTGAAAAATAAAATTATTATTGAAAGATATTTTGTCTACTCATCATCATCATCATTTCAGCCGAAAGACGTCCACTGCCTGGACATAGGCCTCCCCCAATGGGGGGGGTTTACCATTATCGCCACGCTTGGCAGGCTTTTGTCTTGTTAGAGCCAACAAGAAGGTATAAAACCTCTTTTTATATTTCATTTTTATTATTCTTTATTTGAAACATTTTACATCTTTTTTGTTTCTTTTTTTTCCTATAAGTGACATCTCATGTATGCACAATAACTAAATAAATATTTTATAATATTTTATTTTTTGTTTGCTTATGTCTAACAGTTTACTACCTACACTAAACATATAACATTTATCAGTTATCACACTTATCACACTAAAACATAACGCCTTTTGATTTCATTGCAGCAACAGAAAACTTTATTCTATTAATTGAAATCAGAGTATAGTAGGAGTTTCTTCAAAATTGGCAAATAATGTGAATTGTGTGTAACATAAGTACAATGACTTATCTCACGAGCTTCTCACGAGTCACAATAATGCTAATGAACTTGACCATTCATGAATCTTGTCATAATTTTCATTTCAACTGTATTTATTTTGTCAACATAACCCGCTCTGGTCAAATAATGTAAATTAAAGTAGAGCATTTAATTATATGTAATTTAAAACAGTGATTGAAATTCGATTTATATGCAATGATAGGTCGAGTTCGAAATATGTTGAAAGCAATTTTAATTTAGGCTGTCTCAGATAACAACCTATTTCAAGATGATCTGAAACTACATACAATATTTTATGAAGTGTCAATACTAACCAGTGTTATTATCAAGTTAAACATAAGATATTTTATGCAATAGTTTTCAAAAGAATATTAGAGCGTTTATGTGTTATCTGAACCCTGAAAATACTTCCTCTATTAGTGTTAAATAATTACTTTACTTAATCCGTAATTAGTGCTATATCTCATTTTGCTGAATGTTGTTGGGAGGGTAAGCGAGTCGGTTTTCGAGAACAAGCCTCTACTGAAAATATTCCTACGCGAATTCACTTATATTAAAGACACGCGCCGTGTTCATTAAAAGGTGGCTTACAATAGAGTTAGTGGATAATTTTAAGGGTATTTATATAGTCGTGTTTACGCAGCCGAGATTAGGCTCATGCATTCATTGTTAATAAGGCATTGATCTTGTATGAAGAGCTGCCAGATTAGCATGAAATCAATATGACAAAGCTTGAGTACCCATAGTTCAAAAATACGGGTAGGTATTAATTATATACTGTATGAATTCCATGTCATCATATCCTTCGACGAATTATCAAGAATCAACGCTGCGTCACTGCTAGCATACTGTTAACAAATAATATGACGTATTAAGGTTATAAGTCATAACGTTGATCCCGTGTACACCACGGGACTTGGTTTTTCTTAAGAATTCTTAAGTCATAGGTCGGCCGGCACGTGACGTATTCGATCGCACAGGATCGAGTTAATTAACTTGTAATTGAACTTATTTGTCTCGACTCGATGGCTAGACACGCCGCGTGCAGGTAATTAATAAAATAATTATTAAATTCATTAGCAATTTGCTTCGCGTCCGTAATTGTGTCATTATCAGATTTAATTTTTAATACATGAGTTTTAGATGAAATACATTTTCTTTGATTTATTATTTGCCAGGCTGTTTTGCATTTGTTGTGTGAAGTTTTAATTTTGTTGATTTAAATATGATTTGCGGACGTAAGAAATGTGGCTTTACAGAATTCAAACAATCAGCAAAACACCTAACTCTTTTCGTATTATCCTATTTAATAACCATTTTATGAAGTAGTTATTCGATAGGAGTCTACGAACTAAGAGAGTTGTATTGCTGATTTTAATGATAATAATTCTGTAAAGCCAAAAGCCAAAGTTCCATCAGCTTTTATGAAAAATCTTGTACAGTTCAAGCAGTACGGTTATGGAATACCTTGCCCGTGTCGATTAGTGCTCAATCTTTGTCCACTTTTAAAATTCTGGTAAAAAGCCACTTTCTCTCTTCTTAAACATCAACATTACATAATACAGTTCCTAGCTCTTGTTTCATTATATTATTGTATATTATAGATATATATTTTTATAGATAAATCTATGGTTTTTGTATCTAACTTATTGTATATGTAAAAGGTACACCACTGACTACCTGCAGTATTGTCTTTCTTTAATCCATCCAAAGGTTGTCAGTTAAATATCACTTTTAGCGATAAGACCGCCCATTGTGTCACCCTATGTAAAATTTTAACAATTACATCTGTAATTTGTATGGTGTACATAATAAAGAGTATAGTTCGGTGTGCTAATCAAACATTAAAGTATGTCAATGAATACTCAACGGGTATGAATCTAAATAAAAATGCAATTTGTCCGACGCAAACCACGTCTAATTGAACACTAATTAAATGATGTGCAAAAATGCATCATCTAGGCTCCGCCGTATGTCAATGCGCTCCCAAATGTAGGTCGCGATCAAAGTACAAATACGCGAGCTTAATAACTAACGTATTTCATCATAATACATTTTTTTTAAATCATGTACGTACACCGTACAAGTATTCTATTATATTATATTCTATTCTATTGTCATTATTTGAAAAAACCGGTCAAGAGCGAGTCGGACTCGCGCACCGAGGGTTCCGTACGTATATATGATGTTGATGATTTCTGAAAAACTGTGCTGTTTAGAGACATTGTTTTATTTTTCATGTAATCTTTACATAAACTTCTATCACATAATAATTTCAGTTTTTTTATCTATGCAAATTTCGGAGATAAGGGGGGGGGGACGGTATTTTTTATTTTTTTTTATCAAAATTCGGAAATTAAACTGCCTAAAAAACAAAATATGTTTGAGAATGTGTAAACAGCGTTCTTTTATATGATGCCCCACATGCTGTAGTAGCCCCCCCACTTCAAATTTTTAAGACTTTTTTTCTGTCCCTTTTGCAAAAAAGACATATTTTTTTAATTTCTTTCTTATTTGCAAAATAGTTGGGTAAACGTCATCTAAAACTATTATAAATTTCAAGTTGATAGCATTAGTAGTTCTTGATATATCCAGGTGTGACAGACAGACAGACAGGCAGAGACTTAGTCTCACCATAAGGGTTCCTTTTTACCATTTTGGTACGGAACCCTAAAAAGCACTTTTCTCGATACATTTTAAACCAAGTAATCGTGCGTAAAACTGTTGACAGCTGATAAAATTGTTACATGAAGGCAGGACTGCAAACTTGCCGAGAACGTTTTGACGGCGGTGCTACGCCGCCTCGTGACGGCGAACACGTCACGAAACGACTGGCAGCTGCGTACACTTTTATTGCACAAACACATGTTTCTAGTAATGGTTGCTTGTCAACCATCCACTATTACTATTATAAAAGTACTTAGACACCAAAAAATTGTATCTACGATTTCTTGGAAGGCAATAACTTACATACAAAACCTTGATTTTTCTCTTATATCACAAAACGCATCGTTTGTCATCACCAGCACCTAGCAGTTTCTGAGCTGTTAGGTTGGATTACTTACTGACCATGCTTCGTAAAATTGATCAAGAAACATCACTTGATAATGACATCTATGTTTTAGATATAAATGATTACGTACGTAAGAAAGTATGGAAATTTTCCCAGCACCTACTATCCAACACTATCATCATCACATCATTTCAGCCGAAAGACAACCACTGCTGGACATAGGCCTCCCCTAAAGGGGGGGTTTTGCCATAATCGCCACGCTTGGCAGGCGGGTTGGCAAAATGCATAGAGAACGCTGCTGCCCATTCTCTAGTAAGTCCCTTAGTCGCTTTTTACGACACCCATGGGAAGAAATGGAACCAACACCATACGGATAAGTGAAGGCTTAGTATTACGCAATGATTGAAATGTTTGGTTTCAACATCATACGTGACTGTGACAGACTAATTTTAACTGAAACCGACGCCTATGGTAATAATAACAAAGTTACTTAATATTGTGTTGAACGCATAAACCGTCTATTTTCGTAAAGCCGCGGAGAACATTGCGCATAACGGTGGGCGGTCCATGCAACATTATACTGCTATTAGACATTGAGTAGGCAGAAACGACAGACTATTTATTGATACTTCACTCTACATTTATTTCACATTTGTATGCATTTTCATCATTCATTATTAACCCTAGCTCACTAACCTTAATTTCAAGTAAAGAACGTTATCACTCGTATCGTTCGTAAATTTTACGACGGATTATAACATCAATGTTTATTTAATCAATTTAATTTATGATACAAAACTACCTTAATTAGCAGTCTTAGTTTTCTCTTAATCCAATAACATCTCTGTTTTAGAAATAATTGAACACTGATTGCACATAGAAACATTTTGCTCCCTGCAAATCGCATTTTTTCAGCCCTTACAGAAGTTCGTAGTCATACGAAGCTTTTTTGTAGCTGCAAATTTTGCGAGCTCTGCGAACGTCTCGGCTAGAACCTTTCTTGATCTAGAATTCTAGATTATAGTTTTCAAGATCTCCGCGAAGATTTTCTCCAAATTTCGATGCAATGTTCGTCTGAAATTTTACGACGATCATACGATATATTGCGATCTAATGAGCGTGCATCCGCAATGAATGATTAAGGGTCACTAATGAGGGGAATCAGTACCCCCAGTGTAAGTTTGCAAGAGAGTAAACGTATCTATTTCGTTTGCGTTAAAATTTGACCGATAGATCATAATGCTAAGAGTAAAAGAGTGAGAATAAAAATCCGCGCTAGTTACGTTTACTCACATACAAACTTACACTCGGGGTACAGGAAGGTATTAGAAACGGGTGGGTTGGCGGAGGTTTCTTACCAAACACTAAATGCGCAAGGTTAACAATATGTTATGTGCAAGACAATCTAAGACAGCTCTGATGCACAACAGTGTTTTCTGCATGGCACCAATTATATATGATCACATACCAGATTCAATAAAAAATTTAAATGTTAATTTGTTTAAAAGGCATTTAAAAAACTTTCTCATAGGTAAATTGTACTATAATGTCTCAGAGTTCCTATCGGAAAAAATCTGTGGGACCTAAGTGTCGAATGTCGAGGTGCATTGCAATTTTAACTGGTACTCATTTTGTTTTAGGTTTTAATATTCCTGACATGCTCTTTTTCCATAATATTTATAATTAAAATATGATTGGGTAATTGACTTTTTTGATAAAATAAATTATTTATTTTTCTTATTTTTACGTATTTAAGGTGACATGCTTGTAATGTATCCATTGACATACCTATTATTGTAGCCAGTGACATTTGATGTAATATTATGAATTCTTCATCATCTTCTTGAAATTAATGTGTTAATAATTGTGTTCTGAATATTTATTATAAAAATTGATTGTATTAAAAAAAAAAATTGTTAAATAATTGTATGTAATTTCGATTTTAAATTCTTGTATTGTTTAAATAGTGTATGCCCAATGGGTAGTTTTTTGAGTTACGATAACCTAACATTAACCTAACACCTACTGTATCACCAAAAATCACACAATAAATACTTTGACTTTGACTTTGACTTTGACTTTAGGCGTCGTCATTTTTACGAATGGTTACTGACCCAGGGTTAAGAAACTGTTCGTCACCGACCAAACTTACAACCTTACTAACAAGTAAAAAAAACCGGCCAAGTGCGTGTCGGACCACGCACAATGAAGGGTTCCGTAGTTGGGATGAATTTATCCCAAGAACAAACTTAACATTGTAGTTGAAAAACATGATCATACATTTCAACTGCAAATGTAAGTTTGTACGCACAATATTGAGTGATTTACCATGTTATTTTAAGATCACAGAGTTCTTATAGGTTTTCCTGTAATCTATATCTAAAACAATTGTCTGTATTTTTTTCAACATTTTAGGTGGAATGGTAATTTTTCATCTATTTCCTTAAATAATTTCAAAAGTATTTATTTTAAAATTATAAAAAATATATATCTATGAAATCCTTAAAACAAGCCCTTTCATTTGATATGTCACACGGTACAGTCAGCATTATTTTTTTAATTTTCTAATTTGCCCCCCAAAAGTCACCTCCATATTCAAAATTAATTTATTTACGTAACACGTCCGTGTTTGGGTCACAGAAGTTCATATGTGTACCATATTTAAACTTAATCAGTCCAGTAAATTCGGAGCAAATCAGCTGTGACAGACGACGGACAGACAGACAGACCACGGGTGATCCTTTAAGGGTTCCTTTTTTCCTTTTGAGGTACGGAACCCTAAAAATGAGACGGACCACGTCTAGACTATATTGTGTGATTGACCAAAAGTACTGCTTATCTACAGTGCCCGTCAAAACTAAGTATCCAGAGTAACATTTTCATACAAACGAGGTCATTTCGAAGCCTCGGTTCTCCGTCAGGTAACGATTCGAATGAGATCTGATAGCAGCTTTCCAGAGTACGGCAGAGTACGGATGGAGGAGGTCTAGAGCGCCTAAGACGTGACGTATAAGGTTGAACTGCGACAGGCCAAACACAAAAACAAAAAAGAAGCTTTCATATGTAAGTTAAGTATGTATGTAAAACCAATCAGACGATGGAGATTGGTTGGAAATGCGACACTATCCAAGACTCAAATGGTTCCATTTCTTCTCATGGGTGTCGTAAAAAGCGACTAAGGGACTTATTAGAGAATGGGCAGCAGCGTTCTCTATGCATTTTAACACCATACTACGATTACCAACCCGCCTGCCAAGCGTGGCGATTATGGCAAACCCCCCTATTGGGGGAGGCCTATGTCCAGCAGTGGACGACTTTCGGCTGAAATGATGATGATGATTTTAGATGTTGGAAATTATCCCACGGGGACGTGCTACCAGGATAAAAAGTAGTTTTCTTATGCCCTAATCCAAGTCATGGCCCTTACACGTCATCCTAATTAAGCGTGTAAGGGCAGACAGACAGATAGTATATGCAAATAATCTTTTTTATTTTTATTTAATCGATATTTTTTGTTTGTGTTTTGATGTCTTACTTATAAATAATAATATAAATTCATTATAATATTATCACCACTAATTTTAAATAATCGTGTGAATTTTAAAATCGCCTCTATTTTACCCCCATAGCGAATTGGATATTTTTATTGTAACTCGTGCATTGCTCTCGGAAAGCACCATTAGGCGAAGTGGAACTGATGATGTAGACCACCGATGGCCACCGATATGATTAGGTACTTTAATATGGTTGCTAAGCAATTTATGCTCGTCACATTGCATATGATGAAGTGGAGCTGATGGTTCTTACCCGTAGAATTCTTCAAAAATTAACGTTCCTGCATCAGTAAAGGCATCGAGCAATGTCAACTCCTCATCACCTTTTACAAAATATTTTTTGTAAAAGGTGATAAGCAGCTGACATTAGGCTAACTAATGTAATTTAGATAAATTACAAACTGACTCAACAATTTCGGAAGTCAGTGGCAAAAACTAAAATACTTCCGAAAGTAAAGTTATTTTTCACTTTGTAGTGTTTTATTTGGATGTTGGTTAGTTCCTACATGTCTCTCCGATTTCGTCTGACGATGTAAATAACACCGAAACAAACGTACGATAAATAAAAACGTTGGTTATTTAACAACTTTGACGGGGCTAAACGTGGCTTAACGCTTTCTTTGTTATTTATTTATAACACATCGCAAAAAAAAAGCTTTGGATTACAGCAATTTTATTTGTGGAATGTTTAAAAATATCATCCCCATTCCGGGCGGTATTTTTGAACATTCGGGTTAACCTACTTGCGACTTTTTGTTTTTAACTTTAAAAATGTCCGATGAGTAATAGAAGTAGAAAATATAAGTAATTATTGTTTTTATTCTTTTAATGTAAGTATAAGTAAAGGTAAGGGTTGGTTTAAATTAAAACCACACAAGTTTAAATTATAACCAAGGTCTGTATTTTGAACTGAATAGACGAATAGACGATGAATAATAACTATGAATAATAAAAGTAGGTAGCAGCATTAACAAAACAAAATAGGATTCATTAAAACACGTATTTATAGAATCCAGTGCTGAGTGCAGTGATATAAACTCCTTGAGACTACTCTTGAGGACAAATTACGTCTAAAATTATTTCGAATCTTTATTTTATCTTGAAATATGTTTTACGTGTGAGCATTCCATAAGTTATTTTGTAAGAATCATAATGTGTCCGTGTGAGTGCATCATTATTCCGAACATGGTCGCCGTGTCGAGGGATTGGGCTAAACATGCATTGTTCAACTGTTGGCCCACATAACGACTCGATGACGTGGACGGACCACAACGTGACGCTGCCACTTACATATTGATAGATATTGCTAAATTAACGTATTTAATCATATTGATTTGAAATATTTGGTTCAGTTACCTATTTACCTAGATATAGTACAGACGCCAGCACATCAAGCTACTACAATCTGTCAAATTTCTTTAAAAAAAATTCAACTCTATCACTAAAGCATAAGGTTCAAGGTTGATTGGGAAAATTTGACAGTTTCGGGTAGGTTGACCTGCTGGCGTCTGTACATAATAAGCCTATAATGTTCCAACTGCTGGCACACAGGCCTTCTCTCGGAGAGAGGGAGTGGGCCGTAATCCACCACACGGGCCCAGTGCGGGTTGGTAGAATGAATGAATGAATGAAATGCACTGACCCCAGCGTGGTTTGACCAGACTCGATTGCTCGAATGAACCCAAAGATTCACACTAGCCCCTGGAGCCTCATGTTTCATGAGACCACAGAGACCATTGCATGTCAAAGAGCAGACCGGAGGGCGCGATAATGGTAGGGAAGACGTGCCCTTGGGATAGGAGGGATTATTAGAGCCGTGCCGACTGTACAGCCTTGAGCAAGCATTGGAGTAGTGGAAAGACGGGTTATGTTTATCTATGGGTGGGCATCTTTTAATGACGTCGCCGCCAGGTTGCGTTCAGGTCCAGCTTCGCCGAATTGTTACATTACCTATGTCTTCGAGTTTTTGGTTCTAGGGAAACATCAACATTCCTGATGATGTTTCCCTTCACCGTTTTTTTTTTTTTTTTTGTAATATACTTTGCCCCACACTAGGAATTTCTCCTGTATTGTAACATTTAAACTCACATACACAAACAGCCAGACCCGAAACAACTACCTGTAGGTCATACAAATATGTGTTCCGTACGGGAATCGAACCCGCGACACGCAGCGCAGCAGTCAATTGCTTAACCACTGCGCCAACCGTGCCGTCAGCAACCGTGCCGGCAGCGTTTTGAGAGCAGTAGTGATGAAATAATTTAAAAAAAGTAAAGCGCCGTTTGGGTTCGAATCTATGGCCTACAACTCGTAAGTCGCGGCCGTTACCACTGGGCTGCTGCCCTAGATATAGTAGGCTTAGGCTAAAATATGTAGATTTTCATTTGTTTTTTCGTAGGAATAGAACACATCGCACGCAAGGCGTGTAAGCACGAACGAACAACAAACATTGAACAACGACACTTTGTTCGCATGTGCGTACACACGGCTACACATCAAGCTATACATTTCTAGTTGAGGCTGATCTCGCATTCTATAGGATTTCCGTACAATGAGAAATCAGCTTATACTGGAAATGTATAGCTTGATGTGTAGCCTTTTTTACCACTAACGAACATAAAACACTGTGTTTCTCAAAAATGTTCGTAGCGATCACATTTCGTTGTGTTTTCCATTTCTAGATCCAAGTTCGTGTGGACTCTGTATGGTGTTCGTGTTCGCTTTGCTAATTGAAGTTCACCATGTATTGTTCGCTCGTGCGTACACGGCTATTTGATATCTATCTATTCATGCCTAACTTACAAATGACTAAGTTATTCACTTTTTTGCTGTCACATTATGTTAGCAACAATTATGCTTGTCAACCCGATCGTTCTCACGGATATTATTCGTTCCTCGCACCTACGTGTTACGATTCTTCTTTATTTCATGTAAATTTTAATTAGGAGACGTTACCTTTTATCTTTATACAATTTGATTGATGGTCCTTTGGTCCTTGGGTATTTTTTGTATCTAATCTTGATTATTATTGTTTTATCAAGAGCTAGTTCTAATTTGAATCTCTAGATTTAAATAGTCATAGGTTGAACAAAATCAACCTATGCTTGTTATGAAGGTTCAAGCTCCAAATCAATGAATTTTATAAAGGTAGGTACTAGCTTTCAGCGGCGAGGTGTCAATTTTTGTATGAGAGAAGCCGAAGCGAAGCCGATTTTAACTTACTTTCTTATCAGTATCTAAAGTAAAAAGAATTTAACACCATCTATCGTCAAGTAGCAGAACCAAAAATGCGCATTACTACACAAACAAAACTTACTTGTTTGTTATTTCAATTCAAAGCTAATAAAATAGGCGTTTTTGATGTTTGAATGTTATGGTGAATTAAAAAGCCGTAGTGTAACTATATTTTTTGGCAATAGTAGACACTATTGACTTTGCCATTTTTCAATAGCGGTAGAGTTGCTGATGCAAACTTCCGAAGGGAAGCCGGTAGGCATCATGTTATATGGTGCTTTCGCCACTGCTAGCTTTAGCCCGCAGCTTCGCTCGCGTTAATTTAGAATTTGACAATCAATTTGAGTTGTACTCTGCTTGTTGTTTGGCGGCAAAAACTTAACACGCTACTAAAGTTTCTATAATAGTATAATTCAATCATGATTCGAAAGACATGTGGCGCCATCTATTATATATAAGAACGTTTACCATCTAATAGATATAAGAACGTTATTGTGTTTTTTTTCGGGAACAGTACTCTTTTTCGGGATGAAATGTACCCTATGTCCGTTTCTGTACACCTAACAGCATATATGCAAAATTTTAGGATGATCGGTTCAGTGGTTTAGACGTGAAAAGGTAACAAACAAACAAACTTACTTTCGCATTTATAATATCAGTTAGGATGTGATAAAGCATTACCTACGTTCATAGATGTCCTATTCCGGAACCATGGCATTCGATCTAAGATCGCCAGCTTAGCATACCAGTGCGTCTTCTACACCTATTGGCGTTCGAGGAGCTGCCAGATGGAACCTATAGAGAAAGTGCAGCTTCTAGTGTATTTTGCAATACCTAACGAATCTTCTTGGCTAAGTCCGGTTCATAGAATCACATTCAAGTGAATGTGATAAACTTTTTTTGCTCGATCCAGCATCCAATAACAATTTAAATAGGAC
The DNA here is from genome assembly GCA_948098905.1 of Tiliacea aurago. NCBI lineage: Eukaryota > Metazoa > Arthropoda > Insecta > Lepidoptera > Noctuidae > Tiliacea > Tiliacea aurago. The sequence goes on from OX402590.1 coordinate 13,342,508, forward strand.
ATTGTTTTTATGGCATGTACTGGTTCGTAACTCGGTAATATGTAAATATTGTGTTGGCAAAAAACCGATAATTTGGAGGTTGTATATTTGATTATGTATACAGATAGATGTCGTGTAAATTATAGGTTCCGTACTTATTTTCATTATGTAAAATTAAACATTTTTTAAATAACCTAGGGAAATATAAATAACTAGCTTTTGCCCGCGTCTTCGCTCGCGTTAATTTAGAATTTGACAATCAATTCGAGTTGTACACCGCTTGTTATTAGTAGGCGTTTGGCGGCAAAAAACTCTTGACACACTATTAAAGTTTCTTTATTATAATTCAATCATGATTCCAAAGACACGTGGCGCCACCTATTAAAAAAAAAAGAAGAAGAAGAATAAGAACGTTATTGTTGTTTTCCTCGGGAACAGTACTTTTTTTCGGGATGGAAGGTATCCTATGTCAGTTTCTGTATACCTCACAACGTATAAGCAAAATTTCAGGATAATCGGTTCAGTGGTTTAGGCGTGAAAAGGTAACAAACAAACTTACTTTCACATTTATAATATTAGTTATGATTAACATAACCTATCATCACGCCTGTATTCCCCGAAGGGTGGGGCAGAGGTGTACCTATAGTACACCCACATTTGGGCAGTTATGTATAAGTCCCATGTAATAGGGGCGAGCCTATTACCATCAACCGGGCACAAATCCATACTCCGGTCTGCTACTGAGAAATTCCAGATAGAAAACCCCAATAACACTTTGCCTGACCCGGGAATCGAATCCAGGACCTCATGCAAAGCAGTAGCGCTTGCGAACACTAGTCCACCGATGCAGGCTGACCAACTTCCGAAATTAAACTAATTATTTACTTAAGTGTTTTTTTGTTGGTTGTTTTTTTTGTAAAAAGTTTTTATGTTTCACTTTTTAGTTGTGGTACTTACTCCACAAAAAATCGAATACCACTACCAGCTGCTATGTAAATAACAAAGACAGGAAATTATATAGTTAGTAATAATAAGTTATACAAATATAAGAATAAGTGGGAAAATATCTATGATTGAAGCTAACTCAAGAACTACCCAAGCAAACATAATATTTTTTTTGTGGGACCACCGCGCAAGCTGTCTCTACCAAATGAAAAATATTTTTCAAAACCAGTCCACAATTGACGAAAATATCGATGAACATACAAAAAAAAAAATTACTGACGAACATGGAACCTCCTCCTTTTTTGAAGTCGGTTAAACAATTTAACGCCTTATCGTTAGTTTTATGCAAACTTTTTACAAAAAGGTCTCGTTATATTTTTAAGTCAGACCTATTTAGAAGTGGTACAAAAATAATAGTTGTGCAATGCCAAAACGGACTAACTACAACATTACAATCAAAACAACATAAAATACCATTGCAGAACAAATGAATGGGGACATCAATTAGGTACCTGTATCCAAAAATAGCCACAGCTCCATCGGTCATGTCCGTATAAACAATACCGTACTTATGACATCAGCTGGCACAATGGGCTACTAAGCTTGTAACGTTGTCAGTAAAACCATCGGCGAAGTGCGTGGATACGTAGGTATAGGCAGTACTATTGTATTTAAAGTTCAAGGATATATTTCAGGTACTTCCTAACACATGACATTTTATATTACGCACATCTTATAAATATATATTTTTAATTTTGTAAAACATGAGTAAGTACAATACATGTGCATTGTGGATGGAATTAAAATAAATAAAAAGGAGCTACATGTTTTGCCAGTTAAAGGCTTCTACATACCAGCGCGACACGGCACAAAGGCCCCGCGCGTCGCGGGACGAGCGGTGCCTTTGTGTCGCGTCGCGTCGCGCGACAAGTCGCCCCGGTATGAAGAAGCCTTAAAGCGTACAAAAAAAAATACAGAACTTATTTTTACCATGCAATATGCCTAACTACGTTATCAATATATCAGTTTAGAAACAGCTTAAAGCGACAAGTCGCGCTGGTATGTAGAAGCCTTCAAGCGTCGTCGTGTCGTTTTCTTTCAAAGGAAATCATTATTTATTGTGAACGGTGAAACATATTTATGGCTTCATCGTTGTGTCGGCTATCAGAAATAGGTGAAATCATAAACACAAAACATAACATGCTCTTGTAGGTACAAAGTTTTCAAGGAGTACGTGTAAGGACACCTTGCAAAGGAGCGTGGTCTTGGTTAGTAATCCTTCGCGTGACTTGGATAATGGTCACATCTGCTTTGAATATGACGTTTGGAAGTCCAGAAAAGCTTGATAAATTCTTTTACATTTAGGTTTTTGCTAGCTTAGTACTAGTAGAGTATTTATTTACTTTGTTAGGGAAAACAAACAATTGTACATTATAATATACTAGTTTTGGCCCGCGGCTGCGCTTGCGTTAATTTAGGTTTTGACAATCAATTCGGGTTGTACACTGCTTGTTGTTTGGCGTTTGGAGGCAAAAAAACTCTTAACACACTATTCAAGTTTCTATAATTATATAATTTAATCATGATTCGAAAGACACGTGGCGCCATCTATTATCATAAAAACATTATTGTTGTTTTCCTCGGGAACAAAACTTTTTTTCGGGATGAAAGGTACCCTATGTCCGTTTCTGTACACCTGACAATATATATGCAAAATGTCAGAATGATCGGTTCAGTGGTTTAAGCGTGAAAAGGTAACAAACAAACTTACTTTCGCGTTTATAATATTAGTTAGGATTACATCTAAGATTCTCTATGCATTTTAACACCATACTGCGATCGCCAACCCGCATACCAAGCGTGGCGATTATGGCAAACCCTTTGAGGGAAGCATATGTCCTGCAGTGGACGTCTTTCGGCTGTAATGAAGAGGGTAAATGTCCAATCCACGACGTTTTCACAGATTACCCAAGTTAATGATACAGTGAGAAAGTAGTGCATAGTACATGTTAGATTACTTTTAATTTTATTGTTTCTATTTCTTTTGATTTGCTTGTAATCTTTGGATGCCATAAAGAACATGTATCACGTAACTAGGGGTTGACACTAGCTCCTGTAATACAGTGTATACTAGCGCAAGAGCTAGGGAATTCATAAAAATGTATGCATAACTTATGACAATAAATATTTTAATATATATTAGAATGATAATCGTAAGTAGCTTGCTTAAGATATGGTTAAAATCACACTGCTCTATCTGATTAATAATCGTTATGAGGGTACCTAATACCTATGTTGTCAGCATCTTGCATTAGAAGTTGGTAATTTCATAATGCTAGATAACGATAACCCTATTTTACGACGCGGATGGTCTCTGTACTCGGTTGGTTTTGATACCGTTTTTCTCACATAAGTTCCGCTGAATGAGGTACGGCTCTCATTAACAAGTTTATGCATATAAATTATGAACTTACATTCGCTTAAGCTTACTCGTGCCTAAAAGATCAATACGAGCTTCATACACAGCGTAGTATCCATAGAGTTGGAAAGTCAAACTAATATTTGTTTGGTTGAACTTTATTTGCTTGTAATTACTGTAGTACAATCGTAGAATCCTTATTAGAAATTATTTGTGGTCAATTTGTATGAAGCGATCCGGCTGATTGGTGTTCACCGAAGGTAGACAGCGCCGGGAACGGCAGGGTACGCGGAGTACGCGACCGGGGAGTACGCCGAGTACGGCACCACGCCGGCTGTTGGGTAGTAGCCCGCGTAGTCGATTCCGGTGGAGTAGGTCAGCACCTGGGGCTTGGGGTTCGGCGCGGCGAGAGCCACCGCCAGCAGAGCGAAGAGTGCGAACTGTAAACAAGCAGAAAAGAAAATTAGAGTTTTTGTTTTCAGTACCTAGCTGATAATTTATATATATTTATACTTTTATATATATTTTATTGTACACCACAAAAATACGTAACAATAAATTTATCAAACTACAAAATATACAATGGGCGGCCTTATCGCTTTCTGTGATCTCTTCCAGGCTACCTTGGTGATGCTGGTGCTATAGGTGGATTCACGTCGAAAGAACAACTATTATCTATATATATATATAATAGGTCTGGGACAGGGATGGGGAAACTACGGTCCGCGAAGTGTTGAAACCCGGCCCGCGACCATCAAACAAAAGTCTGATGTTTGTCAAAAGTGAATTTTTCGTACTGTTACAAATTCGTTCTCGTTGGCAGTGTGCGGCTCGCATAAAACAGTTCCACATGTTACATGTCCCCACCAAGACTAGCGCTCCTCAACCTTCTACTTTACAGCTAACTTAAAAGTTTAATTTAATTGCAATTTGCAATATGTTTATTATTTCAATAGATATGTTTTAATATTGCAGAATTAATTAGTATTTCAGAAAATGCATATCAATATTTTTATTTCAGTATATAATATAGCCAAAAATGCAACAACTTGGCCCGCCATATATTTCGTTAGTAAATATTGGCACGTGAAGGAAAAAGTTTCCCCACACCTGGTCTGGGAGGTAATATGGAAAAACAAATATTATTCTATCCTCTTGTAATCGTTAGACATTAGAAGCACATATTTTTCCAAGTTTTATCCCGCTTACCATTAATTTTAAAAGGGTAAACAATATGTACGCACAATACTAACTTAGGTGGTCATTGAACTTTCAGGAGCAATCAAAACTTAAACATAAAGTCAATTCTAACTGTATAGGTAAATGAAACACTTTAAAAATATTATTTAGAATATTGGGCCATCTTGAGGTGTCTCCCGACTTTCACTAAGTATAAACTTAGTTTCAGCATTATTACAAGGGAAAGTTTCAGCCCGTTCCAACTTTAATTGTTTCTTAAATAAAAAGTTATCTAAGTTTTGCCCCCTTTTCAAAGAAGTTTAGTCTAAATTGAAGTTTCTTAATGTTTTAATGATTATATTATGAATGGATGACAAAAGAGACAAAACACTTACGAATTTAGCGAACATGTTGATAGAGCGATGCAGTGTACTGAATCATACTTAGCTTCAGTAATGCGAAGCTTATATAACAAAATATTAGCCTTGATCTTTATTTATAATACATGATCTATTTCGTTACGATAACAATATGTCAACTCAAAGCGAGGGCGCTAGCTGAGGTCGATGATCCGCGGATTCTATAGAATATCCACATCCTGACTCGCCTTGTAAGGAAAATGTATTGTTAATACAAGTACGTATATTACTCTGAACGAGTGAAGCTTTGGAAGCGATGACATATGACGACGCTAAAACCAGAGTGATCTAAGTGACATTTTTACCAAAAATGAGTTTGTTACCCAAGGAGGTAGAAAAAACATAATTCTTTCAGACCACACCGATCTAAGTGCCTCCCAGTACTTTATTACTTGAGGGATCACATTATCTCACTATAGAATTTGTTTTTTTTTTTCCAACAATAACGCTTAACGCATTTCCTCAATTTTCTCAGAAACATATTTTTGTGCCCTAGATCACTCTGGTTTTAGCATCGTCATATTTGTTCCTTTATGTACGCTTGCGGACGAGTCAAGTCTCCAAAGTCACAAATTGCCTACCTAGTATGCTCTAAAAGCAATAAAAATGAAACGATGCATAATTTATTCTTTTAAGTTTGTGTATGGTAGCTTTTGTATAAACAAAGGCGGCCTACTTGGTGATGTAGAGCGCGTCCCCTGTACGTTTGTCTGCGCTCATAATTTACATTGATTCCCAACAGAATCATTTGTAAGTATAGATTTTCCGTTATTGTTTGAGTGTCCAAGGACATGAGCCACCTATAAATGTGGAGGGAAGAGTTGAATTAAAAACAGTACGAGTGCTATACTTAAGACAGTGTATCGGAAGCTACCGGGACTGTTGTTAAATATACAAATAAATACAATCTTTATATTAAAATGTTTGCCAAACTGGTGAGTAGAGTTTCTAGTTTTGTAAGATCTTGTTTTAATGTTATGTGTGCCTACTTATTCCCGCTTACTTGGGGAATTAATAAACTTGCAGCAATCATGTCTATTATTAACAAAATACTACGAATAGACGGAGTAGGCAATATTTCACATCTGACAGGGTTGCGAGTTTGTCCAATATCTTGGCCCTGGCACACAGGCAACGGAAGGAACACGGGTGGGAAAAGTCAGTAAAAGTGACACGCTCTCCCAGAGCGGGAGAAGTTATCTGATAATATCCCACCCAAAAAAAAAACGGCAATATTTCACATGAGCATTGATTACTGTGGTCATAACGTGGGACTGTGGGAGGCATGTTCGTCAAAACACATTTTTTGCGCGTGATACAGTAGTCTTCTCAAATAACGCCCACAAACTGTGTATTCAATTCAAGTATCTATTAATTTCAAATGTCCCATTGATTAAATAATCATGTTTGTCTACACCCATTCTATAAATCCTCTATAAAAGTTTCTGAAACAGTTAGCTTATTACCAACATGTGTCATCCATCCAACCGTCTTAGAGTAATTAGACTTAGAGTGATTGTTTCATTCAAAATTCCGATCGAAGTTGAATGCACAACGTTCGCCGGCACGCACACAAGCAAACTGTAATGTTGCAAGAAAATGACATTTTCCCGAAAAGTGGGGAAAATGGAAGTGTTCCAACACCTTAACTTCATTAAAACAAAATTAAATCAACACATTTTTTTTTATGACACGTGCGTGGGAACCCTAATAATATTTGCAAATCAAAATAAAAAAAAAATCTTTTATGTGAATAGATATTATAGGCAGTAGTACATAATTATAATAACAAAAAATGGTGTAAAATATTTTCCTTTGCCTAGCAACATTTTCAATGTAATGGCGGCAATGTAATCTGTCAAATTTACGATTTATTCATCTGTTTTGCTTTATTATGTTCTACACAAAAAAATATAAGATGCTAGGCAGTACTTACCCGTGAAATGGAATCTTTAAATTTTTCTCGTGATTATGTGATGAGTTCTGACACCCTTTCACTACACAGTACGTAACTTTTTTGTAAAATTGCGCGATCTCTTTACTGTAATACTTGGTCTTGATTACTGACGTGCCGAAAGTCCTAGGTAGCCTTTAAAGGCTAACATGAAATGGCTTCACTTTGCATACGAGTACTGCGGTTCTAAGCCTATTACTTATATGGTAACCATAATATTATCATCCAAACGAGTGTTATAATGTTGTACTTAATTTCATAACTCCTTTGCTTTTTCGGTCCCTTAGCAAACAGCCACATTCTCACTACTAAAAAGCAGAAAAAGAAAGAAAGAGAAAGTGTTTATTCTGCACAAACAAAACGCATATTACTCGCACTACTCAATTCGTGGTATCTTTATGAATTTCAAAAAAAGAACATTGTCATGCACGCGCGTTTCACTACCACAGAGCCGTAATTAAAAAAAAAAAAAACAATTATTACCTATACATAGTTTGAGATAAAATAAAATAAAAATAAAAAAGCCTTTATTCTACCATAATTTACAAAGAACAATTTGAGCATAATAATTATTTTATAATCTCCTACATTGGTTATTACACATTTCATTATCATTTATATTATTATTTGAGTTAGATTCATGTTAATAATAAAATTGTAAAACATAGTTTAAAAGAAGTATAAAAGGATTTAAAAAAAAATCATTAATATGCGCGTGATATTATTTATTCAAGGAAGTCGCCTCTGCGGCGTAGGCCTCCCCCAACTTTCTCATTTTTCCCTATCTCTAGCTTGTCTCCTCCAGTCTGGTCCACATCCTTCATTAAATATATCTTGCCAGCGCTTCCGCGGACTACCTCGTTAACTTTTTCCATTTCTAGGTACCCCACTCTATAATTTTCTTCCACATCTGTATTAGGTAGATACTCAGCAATTACACTTTCCATGAATTTACATAGAGTTTTTACAACACTGTAAAACACCATATTTATGATTTCAGAACCTTCTATAGAGGATTCATATCATGGGTAAATATAAAGCCTTGTATATGCAACTGTACATAATTAGGTATTAAAACACTCATGTGATACTATTATCATCCGATAAACCCACATTCGTGTTTTAAACCCCTTATTTTTTTTTTTTTTTTTATACAACAGTTGCATAAATAACTATTTCATTAAGGTAACAGATAAGCCTGTTACGTTAATGAAATAGTAGCAAAGCAGATCAGCAGTAATCCGTTGTGAGCACCAATATGTTGGTGCTCACAACGGATTTCCGAGAAAATATCAAATATTTCATTGATCGTTCAACGATGAAGGAAGATAAATGTTACATTTTTTTTTAGGTATAAGATAAATAATTATAAATTGAAAAATAAAAAAATCAAACAAATTAAATAATAAAGCTCTCTCTTTCCTTCAATTCGCCTACTCCTTGCACGTTATTTCTTTTAATTTTATTGATTTGATGTTATGATCATCATCATCAGTTCTTTAAGTACAGGTTGCTCCAAGATGCTATTTTAGAAAATTGTAAATAAATCAATAAATAATAATGTTAATGAAATTAAAATATTTTCATAAAACGTAAAGGCGAAACTGTATACGTGTGTTAAATAAATGTCGCCACTGTAGCGGCACGCTGTACATGTAAGGTAAATAATATTTTGGTTGTACACACGGCTACACATCAAGCTATACATTTACAGTATAAGCTGATCTCGCATTGTATAGTATTTCCGTACAGTGCGAGATCAGCGTAAACTGGAAATGTATAGCTTGATGTGTAGCCGTGTGTACCTAAGTTGAAGAAAACGAATTGTCACCTTATATTAATTATGTTTTTTTTTTGTTTTTTTTTTACCTTAGTTATTTAACCTATGGTAAAATGAAAATCTATTGCATCTGAATCTGCACTCAACATCAATGATACTTGTAAAGATTTCAATACTTAGTTATTATTCCATAGGAATTCATGTGAACAATTTTTTAACACTCGTTCTAATATCATCATTAGAGATCGGATATTCGGATGCATATTTAGTACGTTTTTTTCCCGGCAAAGGATACAAAGTATGGAAACGGCTTCTAAAAATATAATATTTTTATTCCGGGATCGCGAGGTTTCAGTAATAACAGTGTGTGGGTAAACAATTTTGTATTCCTAAGTATAACAAATATTTCTTATCTATTTAGAACTAGGCAATAATTTTGTGGATAATATAACACTTTTAAAAAACACTATTAATATTTCTTCAAAACCTTTTATTCTTTAATGAAATATATTTATTCGGGGATGCACAGTACAAAAGAGTAGTTCTTAAAAATTCGTCAGTCCTGGAAACCGACACTTTTTCCCGTACCGCAGCGCACTCCATACTAGTCAACTCTCAAACTTTAGGTGAATATGCATCCGAATATCCGATCTCTAATCATCATGCATACGAGTATCATCTATGTTTAAGATGGATTGGTGGGATCTCCCTTTGTAGTTAAATCCGTCGTCGTTTTCAAACAGGTTGGCAGGTCTCTTAATTGATTGGTACTTACCTACTAAAGGAACACTAAATTGTAGGATGTGTTAATTTGGTTGCATCTATTGAAATAACATAACATCACGCCTTGTTTCCCCGAAGGGATAGGCAGAGGTGCACCTGTAGTACACCCACATTTCGCCAGTTATGTTTAAGACCCATTACTAGGGGGCGAGCCTATTGCCATCAATCGGGCACAAATACAGACTCCGGGTTGCTACTGAGAAATCTCAGATGGAAAAAAACCAATATCACTTTGCCCGACCCGGGAATCGAACCTTGCAGGACCTCATGCTCAGCAGTAACGCTTGTGACTACTGGACCAACGAGGCAGATGATCTATTGAAATACCTTTTACTAACACAGCAAACGGAAGCAGCATAGAGATTAATTTGTTATCATACTCGAAATACAATTTAAGCCTAATCCGCACCAAAGATCAGCATGCCGATTCTGTAAAAAATTCACCGTGAATTCTTGCGTGGAGTGAGCTGTCAGTGTCATTCCACTGATGCTAGGGATTGACCAAGGATTACATTTACAATCATAATCGAAATTATAATAATATTTATATGCTAATTCTATTGATCATTTTATATTATTTCAAAGCTAGTATTTAATTTATGTATCTTAACATTTTTATTTAGGGGGATTTTAAATAAAATAGCAAAACAGAAATTTAGTCAACTCAATTTAATGTAAAAAAAACAAAATTGAGTTTCTGTCAAAATCGCGATTATGATTGTTAATGTAGGTATTCCTTGGTCCATCCCTAGCGTCAGGTGGGATGACACTGACAGTTCACTCCACCGTGAACTGGTTCATCTAAGTTTTCACGGTGAGATGGTTACAGAATAGCACTGCAGGTACCCCAAGTGTAAGTTTGCAAGAGAGTAAACGTAACTATTTCGATGGCGTTAAAATTTGACCGATAGATCATAATGCTAAGAGTATAAGAGTGAGAATAAAAATCTTAACGCAAACGCGCTAGTTACGTTTACTCACTCGCAAACACACTCGTGGTAGGCAAACTGTGGGTATTACCACAGGTTCGATAAAAGCGTCCATATGAGGCAGGAATTAGCCTATTGCTATTATTAGGTCATCGGATTTAGCCAACTTTGTAGATAAAGAGCCGCTTTGTTTTGCTGGCTAACTATCCTAACTGCTAGGTATTATGGCAACCTGGCTCATGACGTACCGAGTCGTTGACTTCTCTAGTTTGGCTAAACTATTGAGACTGATTAATTGTAAGTAGCGGTGGCTACAAGTAGGTACTGTAGTGGTTTTTAAGGGAAGATCATCTATCTTCCATGGGTATTAGTATCGTTAGCAAGATTTAGCAATAAGATGTGTTTCTTTACAAACAAATATAAACTAGGATCATTAAGTTTGTGGCCATTTCATGTTCAGCAGTGCGTCTTAGCTAATAATAAGTACATTAGGCCAATCCGTACAACACTTATGCGCTTGGTCACTTTTCGGAGTAGTGATGCTTTATTTTACTCTATACGTTTATTCTTTCAGCTTTTAAGTCCCCACATTTCCGTCTATTGGTCCATTTTTAGGGTTCCGTACCCAAAGGGTAAAACGGGAACCCTATTACTAAGGCTCCGCCGTCTGTCTGTCTGTCTGTCCGTCTGTCACCAGGCTGTATCTCATGAACCGTGATAGTTAGACGGTTGAAATTTTCACAGATGATGTATTTCTATTGCCGCTATAACAAAAAACACTAGAAAGAGAATAAAATAAATATTTAAGGGGGCTCCCATACAACAAACGTGATTTTTTTGCTCGCTTTTGCTCTATATTGATAACGCCAACAGGTAGACGCTTGAAATATTCACAGAATATGTAGATATATATTGACTTTAAAAATAAATAATTAAATTAAAATAAAACAAATATTTAAGGGGGGCTCCCATACAACAAACGTGTTTTTTTGCCATTTTTATAGATAATGGTACGGAACCCTTCGTGCGCGAGTCCGACTCGCACTTGGCCGGTTTTTTTATTCATCTGCTTATGCATTTTATTTATTTTGGTTATAAAATTAATGATTTTTCAATTTCTAGGTGATCTTGTTCGCTGTGTTCGCACTTGCTCTTGCGCGGCCACAGCTGTACCCCGGCTACGGGGGCTACGCGTCGGGCTACCCCGGCTACTACGGCTATTCGGGGTACTCCGGCTACTCCAACCCCGTCGGTTACAGCTCCTACGGTACCTACGGAGCATCCCCCTACAGTTACGGCTACGGTTACTACTGACCCTAATTAGTTATTAATGCCCCAATGTTTACGCCTAGCTATTTGATGTAACTTTATGTTAATTTCATGCAATATAATATGTTATAAGAAAAGTGTTTGTTTGATTCGAGCGTTGTGTTTCTTCCCCTCATGTCCCCAATGCGTAGCTGAGTCTGGGATACTAGTATACTAGAAGTAGTTTAAGGTATTCCCCAAAAATATTATGTTATCGTACGTTTATCGTCTTGTAAAATTCGAGAATGTTCTACGGCAACATTGACTGATCTGCATCCAATTAGACATTGCACGCATTTAAATTAGATTACGGGCTGTTTTGGATAACTCATGTAAGAAAATATATTCAACACAGATAGCAAGTTCAACCTCACAGCATTTACGATTACCTATTAACAGGCACTAACAATGTAATGGATACCTTAGAGATAGGACCAATAGAGATGGATGCCGATTGCCGCCTAACGCGGATGTCGATTGTATATGGAGTAGGTACATAGATTCATTCATTACACTGAAGATCAAGGACACTTTTTATCTCAGTACGACAAAACTGCTAATCGGGGCGTGGTCGTTTAGATCTGTATATAAGCCGGGACCGGCCAGCTAACATTATCACTTGTGACAGCAATCCCAAGTAACTCAACAACTATGTTCTTCAGACTGGTAAGTTCCAATCACAAATCGATCGATCGATCGATCTAATCACAAATTGTTTTAGTAAAATTGTTATTTTTATCATCGATGTTGTCCATCGAAGCTGACCATCAGATCAGCTTTTTCTCACCATATTTCAATTTAACGGCATTTATGAGCAACTATTTTAAGTTGCTCATAAATGCCGTTAAATTGAAATCAGCTGAAATTGGACACAACTGTTTTACGCAACAACAAAAAACAGCCACCTATGAAAATCAACAAAATTATCGTAACCATGAGATAAATTTTTTCAAGACCCCATAATTCTGTCCTCAAGATAACTATATAATGTATATAAGATAACATTCAGACATAGAAATTCTACCTTCAAATAAATTTATAAAAGGTCGACCAAGTTATTAGGAAATACAATTCGGGTAAACGTTTTAGTATCGTTTGTCTTGTTAGCGAAAGATATCATCGTCGTAACAAGGGCACCGTGCCAATTGCTCGACCATATCGTCCACTTTCGGGGCTTTTGACCGGTGTCAGTTTTATCATAATAATATCGTTTTATGGATCGGTCGAACCTTTCTTGGTTTTTATTGGTTCAAAATAAGATTCTACAAAATGGGAGATACTCACTATGTATACATAAATATTTAGTTTATTCCATCATGACCAAGAGAATAAACTCAGTGTGTAGATTCAACGTAAGCTTTAGTTTTTACAGGATAACTTCATTATAAACACCGTAACAAAATGTTAACACAAAGCATGAAACCGATTGCTCACGCTGAACTCGATTATAATTTCTAAGAACATTTAATTACTGATGAACAAGTGAAAATAACATAAATGCTTGTTCGAAGTTTGAGAGGACTCTTTGTTTAACTGTAATTAAGTACCGCATGTAATTTCGCTTTTGAAGTGAAAACTTCTTTAGGCGCGTTGAGCACTTTTTGGGTGAACAAAAATCATGGAACTCGCGTCATCGTCACCGAACGCTTCGATACAATTTACAAGTTACTTAGTTTTCACTTCTGAGGTGCAGTTCTACGACCAACAGATTTTTTTTTCATGATTTTTATTGTTTTAAAAGTGAAATTGGAAATTGTCTTTGTGTATTTGGGTGTGATTTTGACTAGAATAAAATTGGTCTAAAACGTTTTACTAATATTTTGTAACTAACTATTAAAATATAATTAAGTGCAGTCGTTGGTGGTAATATATTTATTTACATTCAGTTGTTTGTGTAATAACAAGGTTGTATTTCTGTTTGCAGTTCGCCCTCTTCGCCGTGTTGGCCGTGGCTTTCGCCAACCCCAACCCCAAGCCTGAGCCCCAGGTGTTGGCCTACTCCGCCGGAGCTGCCTATCCCTACGGCTACGCCGGTTACGCCCCCGGCGTCGCCGCGGCGTACGCTCCCTACGCTGCCGCTGCCTATCCCTACGGCTACTCTGCATACTACCGTTGATAACTCATCAGAACTACTCTTGCTTGCTCAATGATACCGACTACCAAATGTTTGATCATGTTTTAATATAAGTTTTTATCGCAAATGTTTTTTGTTTAATTCTACCATGCTACCCACGTATTTGCGCTCACACGCGCGGAAGCTCCGAAATTTTTACGGCTGTCAATTTAATGGCATACCCAATTATTTATTAAGCCTAATGTACATGTAGGACACGCGACACAATATTATGGTTGACGTTTTGTTTTTGTGCGATGTTTTATAATGTAGGAAGTTATGATGATGGATCTATTGTTCCATTGGTAGCATAGGGAGGTACTTAACTTATTTAACTAGGGCGTGTTTTCAGCAGTATCATCAGTCCAAGGCTATGTATATCCTGCCAGGGTTGCGAGTTTGTCCGAAAAAGATATCGTGGCCCACACAGGCAACTGAAGGAACACGGGTGGGTTTTAGTTAGTAAAAGTCTGACACACCCTCCCGCTCCGCCCAGAGCGGAAGAAGTTATTTGATAATTTCTCACCCAAAGAGGCTATGTAGGTACCGAGCCTTGGACTGATGATCCTGCTGGGGACCAGCGCTAGTTTCACTATTCCGTAGAACCACGATATAATAATCTTAGGTAAAAAAAAAAAAACAAAAACCCGACTGCGTAAAAAGTGAACTTTAAGAAAGATGGAAACTAGATTTATATATCTTAAGTACTACTAACAATCTCATGCAGTTGATCTACTTAAAAACAACAAAGACATATTGCCTCCGACTGCATGAGATTGTATAGAGTAGTAAGATATACCTAAATCTAGTTTCCATCTTTTGAAAGTTCACGTTTCACGCAGTCGTGTTTTTGATATTTTTATTTTTTATTATACACGTTTCAGTTAGGATATAAGACGGTAAATTAGTTTATTTATCCACTTTTAATCGGGTGATATACCGGTGACAGAGCTGATAGAAGTTACAGACCAAGTAGGAGAGTGGTTACAGACAGGTATTGTGAAACCAAGTTTTTCTGAATGTCCTTTGGTGTTAGTTAAAAAGAAGTACCTATTGTAAAACGCGATTTTGTGTAGACTATCAGGATAAAGAAGAAAATGGTTAAGGATTATTTTCCTTCCCAATCGTTGACGATAATTTAGTCCAGTTGTCAGGAGCTACAATAGATTATAGTAAGTTGGATTCGAAAGGTGTATTTTTTCATTTTAATACCTTCAGTTTCAGTTCTCAGTTTAATACATTCAGTTCTTTATATGCATTTTAATATATACAATATATACTGCGATCGCCAACCTGCCTGCCAAGCGTGGCGATTATGGCAAACCCCCCTTTGGGAGAGGCCTATATAATAATAATAATCCATTTATTTCAGGCTACGCAGGCTCATAGATAAATACCTTAACCTAAACATACATATTTTTATTTTATTAACATTAAATTATTGTACATGAAGTGATGACTGTGTCGTGTTGCGCTGCGTGGTGTCGCGTAACCTTCCACGAAAACGTCGGTACGCCACACCTTTCGGCCAAAACTCTTCTTTCATGAAGGTTTCTAGGAACTGAGTTGAAACCCGCACCACAAACGACTTGAAGTTTATATTATAGCGCGACTCGAACTTTTCAACTCTCAAAGTCCACTTGGTCTTGAATCTGATGTATTCCACGATGTCTTCAGTCATCGTGGAGTGATGCAGACGTACAGCTGCGTCGACGGTGTTGCAGGACGCAGCAACGTATTTGGTCCCGCCAGAGCAGTACCACATCGATTATGGCCAGTGGACTTCCTTCGCTTCGACTCCACTGTCACGAAGCCCTCCTTGTCTGGCTGCCCTTTTTTATAGGCTGGGGACAAAATGCTGGGAGCCGGTACATTGCGGCTCTTAGGCCTCGGTTGATTTTACACTTTTAGCAAAAACTTTCTTCTTTGGCTGCTCCTTTTGGATGGGAGATTGTGCAGCGGCTGCTGAGTAAGCACGGCGAGGTATTGACGTGCTAAGTTGTGACGTCGTCTCTACTGCGGTAGCGGCGGGATCGGCGGGGCGTGGTATTGCATTGTTTGCAATGGCAGCGGCCGGTGTCGAGTCCAATTTCGATGACTCGAAACTGGACAGCGATGCGTTGTTTACACCACGACGAGTGTTCACCTTTGATGCGAACTCAAGTGACCTACATACCGCTACAGTATTACGTAAGTCAACCATATCGGCACGTAACTGATGGTATTTTGAGACGCATCCAGCTTGAACTTCATATCGGCCAGGCTTGCCTTCAGAGTAATAATATCCTCGAGCAGCCTGGTGACGTCGACGTGGTCAAAAGTGACGTGGGGCAGCTTCCGCAGCTCCTTTGCCACAAAGGACGGCACTTCATCAGGGTCAGTCTCCTTGAACACCCGAAACATGTCTTGAAGACTCCTCTCTCCCTTTTTGTCCCTCCTGCGGGACGGCATCCGACGGGCCAAGTCGAGTAACGTGTACAGTGTCGTCTTCGCACTGCGTATCTCGTCTTCGGTGTAGCTCGAAGTGCAGCTCTGCATGAGGCTAACTTCGTCCATGACGTCCAGTTGATGTTGTAGGAACGCCAGGAGCTCGTTGACTATAAGTTTTTCGGAACCCATGACGGCGACGGCTAATGCGACGCTAAGCGCGAATTAAATAATTCGTAGCAAAAGAGTCATGCACGAGCAGCACAGACTGCGATCGCAAACCCGCCTGCAAAGCGTGGCGATTATGGAAAACCCCCCTTTGAGGGAGGCCTATGTCCAACAGTGGACGTTCTTCGGCTGAAATGATAATGATGATGATGAGTTTTATTATCCCGTATTACAAGCAATAATAGCGTTAACATTTACGAAGAGTTATTTAACGTCATGTGTGCTTTTTGTCAGGCATTATACATATTCTTTTTTAATATACTTAAAGTATTTTTCTATTTTGTTTTAGTAATATTTAAAGATCATGAAACATTTGTGTAATAATAATATTTATTATTGCTATTATTTAACAAAACTTTGATCTTATTTTACTACAAAGATTTATATTTTACAATTTGCCAACTGACAAAAACGGTTCTCATAAAATCAGAAATCATTTTAAATAATAATGGGTAAATCGTAGTCGTTTACTATTCGTCGTTTTAAGTGAACTTAAACATCAAACGTTGTAGTTATAACTTGAGGTTATGGATTTTATAAAGAAAACGTAAGTAAGTAAAATGAATGGATGAATCTATCCGATGGATAATCTAATCCTCAATTTATCAATTAGACAGAGAGCTTAAGATAAAGTGACGCGGACGATAGTAGATAACAATTTCATCGCAATGCATGTGGGCCCGCTGGCTAGGTTGTCATACTGCCGGAGTATGACGACGTTCGGTGATACGATGGTTCGTATCCAAGTCGAAATAATTAACTCTTTTTGAAGTATTATTTGGATTATTCGTAACGAATTCAATGTTGTAGCAGTGTAACGTATTATAACTTGAGGGTTTAGCACATACCGAAGCGCGACGCTGCGTGTACGCATGTCCTCAGGCGTTCATTCGCTAAAGTTGTTCTGGAATAGAGAAAATCTCAATTACTCAATTATCCGCTGTCCATCCTGGCAATCAAAATATAGTTACCCATGTGTCACAGTACCCATAACCCAGTAGTTTTAGTCATCACCGTTACATCAGTTGAAAGGAGGGACCGCACGGTCCCTCCGACCATCTCAATTCATGGACAACATGTTTCTCTCAACACGACCACCTGGACCAGACAAGAGCGTCCTTTTGCCCAGCCCCATAAAGGTGACATAGGCTGGACTACACCTTCTCTTCGACCAGTAACACCACATCATGTCCCTTCGACCAACACCTAAGTGGCGGCATTGACCTGACAATTCCATCTCTTTGACCAGTGGCACCAAATCAAATCATCAACCTGACGAGTACGTCCCATCGACCAGTTAAGTCACGTCACGTCATATTGACATATATCACATCTGCTGGGGAGTTTGTTGCGCCTTTTCATCTACCCAGCGAAAGCACTAGGAACTGGTGAAGGGCGGGCGTTTTAGGGGACTGTCTTATGTAATTTTGACACAGTCTTGATTCTCAGCCTAGTTTGAATAAATGACTTTTGATTTTGACACAATACCGTACAGCACAGTATTGCCATAGTACGAAACAGTTTTGGAAAATCTTGCTCCACATTAATGAGATCAGTTCGTTTGCGTTTTGCACGCAATAAATCTCTGTTAACTGTCTTATTCTAACTGCCATCACGGCCTCCTGATCATTGAAAAGACTAACAGTAATTTTGAGTAAACTGTAATGTCATGTCCACGGGTAAACCTGGACCACGGTCAGAAACGAAATGAAAGTTCAAGTAAACCAAAGCCCCTATTATTGTTTCTCAAATCGTTTATGAAGCGATAAACAAGATTATTGTGTACAGTCTCACAAACCCCTCGTAAATAATTTATATCAGAATACGCGTGAAACACTTAACCGCCTTTTTTGAACCAGTATCAAATAATAACGAAACGGTCAAAGGTTCGGTTTTTATTGGTTCAAAATATGATTCTACAAAATGGTAGATACTTACTATGCATAATTATTTTGTTTATTCGCTCAAGACTTGGGCTCTGACCAAGAAAATAAACTCAGTGTTTAGATTCAACGTTAGCTTCAGTTTTTACAGGATAATTCCATTATAAACACCGTAATGAAATATTAACGAGTTCGGCGTGGGCAGTCGGTTTTGGCCCATCGCTGAACTCAATTATAATTTCTAACAACACTTAATTACTGATGAACAAGTGAAAATAATATACTTTCTTGTTCGAAGTTTGATAGGATTCTTAGTTAAACTGTCATTACAGTACTGCATGCAATTACCGCATGTAATTTCGTTTTTTATTTTCATGATTTTTATTGTTTTAAAAGTGAAAACAGAAATTGTGTATTTGGGTGTGATTTCGAGTAGAAATGGATTGGTCTAAGAAGTCTTAATCATTTTGTAACAAACTTCAAATATAATTAAGTTCAGTCGCTAGTGGAATAAAAAAGGTGTCATAATAAAAAAAAAACATTAAGATGACAAAGTTAACTAAGAAGAGAAATAATTATAAATAAAGCTAAAAAGTATTTGTTTCTAAATTCTATTGGTACTCGAGGCTGATTTTGCAATACATGTAATTAAGAAAACTGATTGTGATATTAAATGATAGATATTAAAATGACTAAACACGAGTCGAAAAGTTATGTTTTTATCATGTTATTAAACTCACCACTGACTTTTATCGAATTTTTGATTTTGAGGTCCTAAAAAAGAAAAAACGTCCCAACACTAGTACCTACGTACTGATCCGTAGCCTGTGCCATTTGTGGAATAAAATTTTAAATAACAAATTATTCCACTAATGGCACCTGCGAAAAATTTCGATAGGTGCCGTATGTGGAATACCTCAGGTGCCATTTAAACGGGTGCCCAATGTGGAATACGTCCATTTCAGGACCATGTAGATTGGTGTCTGAAATGGTCTTTTGACGAAAGAACCATACAGATTTGAGTGGACCTGTCCATTCAGTCCACGCATTTGTCAGTAATCGTGTAGCTCAACTCAGAATTTAAGGAGCTCAACAAATCGACGAACAAAACCAAAGAAAGGACATTTGGGTAGGCCGCATAAAGTACCTACTCAAACTACCCAAATTACTATTGGAACTAAATTAGAAAAATATTTTTTTTTAGAGATATGATCCACAATAGACCTCACATGTAATCTAGTTCTCACATATAATGTAATAATTGTATTTCGTGTTAGATTTAAGTCTAAAGTACTTATTATCTATTGTAATATAAATCAAAACCATCATTCTCAGAATGCAAATGATGATTTTGAACTTAGGGAGGGAGGAGTCCCTAGTCGCCGCAGGAGACGCCCCGGGCGTCGGGAGTCGCAAGCCGACTTCCGGCCACCGTAGGCGCGGGCTTGCGGACGGTGAGTGATGGGTAGCTCGCCATCCGATAAGGACCAGGCCCGGGTCGACGGCGCGTTGTGTTCCACGCGCGCCTCAAAGAGATATCAGCACCAACTGACGGGGTCTGTTAGGACCAATGCCTGCCAGGGTTGCGAGTTTGTCCGAATGGGATATCGTGGCCCTGGCACACAGGCAACGGAAGAAACACGGGTGCGTTTTAGTCAGTAAAAGTCTGACACGCCCTCCCGCTCCGCCCAGAGTGGGAGAAGTTATTTGATAATTTCCTACCCCAAAAAAAAAAGGAGGGAGGAGTTATGCATACCAGACATCAGTTCCCAGTTGTAAATGTCAGGACATAATAACAACTCACTGGACACCCGGTATCTAACCCCTTGTATGTATTATTTAGTTAAATAGCTAGCCATTAATACATCTCTGTCGACACCTTTTTCTAACACTTAAGTTAACGTTTATCTGAACTAGCCTGGTGGTCCATTCCAGAAATATGCGGTCATTGTTTAGGTTAACCTTTGCTTATAGAATATGTACCAATAGTTTGTAAGCCATTCTGTCTGTATCACGCTAATCGAGCACACCTCCTCATTACTGTAATCATTTAAATTAAAGTTTCTTGAAACTAAGTCACTGCCTTTCATATTTGACTTTGACCTTTATTGACCTATCATATATCTAAACAACATGAAACACAAAACAATCATGAACTACCAGAGAAACAACATCACACAAAATGACAACTCACTAATAAACACAACTAACTTAGTTTGCAATCTTATATAATTAGGGCTGAGGAGTTCAAATAAAATTAAATGTTACCCCAGCATAAGTCCGGCCATCTTCTTAATTAAATCTATTGGATTTAATTAAGAAGTGTCTGATACATTTTTGTTCAGCACCTCTAACATCTTAAAATTAAAAAATACACCTTTCGAATCCAACTTACTATAAATGATTGTAGCTCCTGACAACTCGAATAATTATCGTCAACGATTGGGAAGGAACAACAATCCCTAACCATTTTCTCCTCACACTTCTTTTTAACTAACACCAAAGAACTAGTATATTCACAAAAGCTTGGTTTCACAATACCTCTCTGTAGCCACTCTCTTACTTGTTCTGCAACTTTCCTCAGCTCCGTCACCGGTATATCATCTTTCAACACAATCTTCTTTGTTTGTAAGGACTTATAAATCCTTCAACCAGATCAGTCGCACCTGTTTCAACACTTGGAAGAACATGACTCAACTCAATCCCCGACGAGCCCCCAAAAATTGTGAGAATGGTAGTAGGGCAAATAAAATTCAACCTATAAATCGATAAAACTGTATTATTTAAAATACATAAAAGTGAAGTAAAAAAAGTATAACCACCATCTTACTCTCTTACTCTTACTCTTGGCTCATCTTCGTTCTGCTAGAAAAAAGAAACAAAAATAACTAATTCTCCAACTATTCCTAAATCAAATTAATAATTCCACTCGCTATCGTGTAACCTCTACGGAATTTTCCCATAGATCAGCTGTTTTTTAACATTGAATGTATTGAAAGTTTTAATAATATCTCGAAACATTAAATTCATGGTTACAAATATCAACATTTTCTTTCAATAGGGACTCAGCAATAACAGTGGGTGTAGAATTTAAAGATTTAGTGGTTGCGACTGGAATATCTGTAAAGAAATGTTCAAAAGCTGTGGCAACTTCTTAGTCTTTTTTAATAACTGTATTGTTAATATTAAGGCTGTTGTCACTATTACGCTTTCTATCTCTTCCAGTCTCATTGTTTATAATTTACCAAGTCGTTATTATTTTATTTTGACTATTTTAAATTTTTGAGATTAATTATCGATACTTAGTTTCGCTATAAAATTGTTTAGATAACTTGTTCTTGTTTGTTCTTAACATAATGACAACATTCTTTACTTTGATTTGTAATGTCTTTCTTCATACAATTCAAAAAGTTTGATTCTACTATTAAATATCCCTTTAGTTGCCCATTCACTGAAGTTTGCAGAACCATTAACTGAGCTCTGTTAAATTCTGTACAATACATGGAAAAGAAGGAATTGTATAGTGTATTAGGATCATCGTCATATGCAATTTAAAGCTCTTCAAACGACCTACAGTTTTTGGCACTACAGTGATATCCCTCTTAGCCACTTTTTTATCTTGCTTTATTAATGTAATCAGCTGTTCACAGTGATCAGAATCCAGTTGACTTATTTTTTTTTTATTAATAGGTCATATGTCAGTAAATATATTATCTAAACATGTAGCTGAGGTGGTGGTTATTCTATTGGGCTCTAAAAATAAATGATTAAGGTAATATATATATATTTTTTTAATTTTGAGGCCTTTAATAAATTGTCATTAAAATCACCACATACAATTATAATTTTTCCTAATTTACGTTTTGCAAAGTGAGCAAAATTCGAGAATGATTCACAGCAACATCTACTGATCTGCAAACTCAAAATCAAAGCATTTATTTCAAATAAACCAATTACAGGCACTTTTTAATTGTCAAGGGGTCGGTCAGTCAGAGAGATGAAGCTAGTTGCCCATTCCAAAGCGTAGTACGTTCCTATGGAAAAGGACGGGCGAGATACTCCACGGACACTCTTTTTAATCAAAGTATTGTTACAAAGTTGCATTCAATTAGACACGCATTTAAATTAGATTACGGACTGTTTTAAATAACTCGTGTAAGAAAATCTATTCAACACAGATTAGCAAGTTCAAGCTCACATACCTACAGCATTTACGATTAAATTATTAATAACAGGCACTAACAATGTAATAAATGCCTTGGTGATAGGACCAATAGAGATGGATGCCGATTGCCGCCTAACGCGGATGTCGACTGTATATGGAGTAGGTACATAGATTAATTCATTACACTGAAGATCAAGGACACTTTTTATCTCAGTACGACAAAACTGCTAATCGGGGCGTGGTCGTTTAGATCTGTATATAAGCCGGGACCGGCCAGCTAACATTATCACTTGTGACAGCAATCCCAAGTAACTCAACAACCATGTTCTTCAAACTGGTAAGATATCTAATCACAAATTGTTTTAATTAAATCGATGTTATCCATCAAAGCTGACCATCAAATCAGATTTTACTCACCATCATAAAATATGTGCTCGTAAGGGTCTTCTGTTAAATTGAAGTCAGCTGAAATTGGCCACAGCTGTTTCACGCAACAACAAAAAACCGCCACTTATGAAAATCAAAAAAGTTATCGTAACCATGAGATGACATTTTTCAAGACCCCATAATTCCGTCCTCAAGATGACTACATTCAGACATAGACATTGTTACTACCTTCAAATAAAGTTATAGAAGGTCAACCAAGTTATTAGGAAATACAAGTCGGGTAAACGTTTTAGTATCGCTTGTCTTGTTAGCGAAAGATATCATCGTCGTATAACAAGGGCACCGTGCCAATAGCTCGGCCATTATCGTCCACTTTCGGGGCTTTTGACCGCGTGTCAGTTTTATCATAATAATATCGTTTTAAGGCTTCTACATACCGGAGGGACTTGTCGCGCGACGCGACGCGACACAAAGGCACCGCTCGTCCCACGACACGCGGAGCCTTTGTGTCGCGCTGGTATGTAGAAGCCTTTATGGATTCACTTACGGGAAACGGTCAAAGCTTCGGTTTTTATTCGTTCCAAATATGATTCTACAAAATGGTAGATACTTAATATGTATACGTGCCTCGGAAAGCACGTTAAGCTTTTAGTCCCGACTGTCGTTCGTGGATCTTTGACAGTCGTTACGGGTCGTCAGAAGCACGAAAGTCTGACAACCAGTCTTACCAATTGGTTATTACCCAGTTACTGGGTTGTGGAGGTCATAGGCAGTCGCCCCATGTGAAATATTGGTATTTAGCTGCATCCGGTTAGACTGGAAGCTGAGGTCAGAGACAAGTCTTAAGGGTGCTCAAGGCTTGGTGACCAATAGAAGACAAGTGGTTCTGAGCAATAAAATAAACTCAGTGTGTAGATTCAACGTAAGCTTAAGTTTTTACAGGATAATTCCATTATAAACACCGTAGCGAAATGTTAACACAAAGCATGAAACCGATTACAGACGCTGATTTCGATTATAATTTCTAACAATACTTATTTACTGATGAACAAGTGAAAATAATATAAATTCTTGTTCGATGTTTGACAGGACTCTTTGTTAAACTGTCATTAAGTACTTGGAATCAATTTGGGTATGTAAAGTAAAAATTAACCTATGCCGATTCAAAACCATTTCGAGATTTTAAGCTTCTAAGACTTATTTTTCTATTAATAGGTCTTAAAATTATAAGATCGTATTTATTTTCACAAAAATACTTAAAATCACGACTTTTATTTGACCTCTAAATGACGTCACAAAGCAGCCTGAATTGGAAACTTTCAGTGCCTCTTGTAATTAAGTTGTTCTTTATGGGTCAAGTGTCATGTCAACGTCAAATTTACATGAAGCACATATTATTATTCTATTCAGTTAAGTAAATAGTGTAGTTTTTCACCAGCGGCGGACAGTACAAGTCGAATCACATCGATGTATCGCCTCAGGCAAACTTATCTTACGTGCAAATGATCTTCACAATAAAACAGACGCCGCCCAGACTTGTACTCAACATTTACTTCCTCGCACCATTTCCTTTTTAAGGTTTCTTTTACTAACAATCAATTTGTGTCGGCTATTTGTTGTGGTGTTTATACTTGACGGTATGAAGCAGAAGTAGTCTTTGAATCCATTCATTTTATTAATAAGCCATAAATTTAAACTAAAGTAAGTACGGAAATCGCTAAAGTATGAAATGTAAACAAATTAATTGTCAAATTTGACAGTTTGACTTTACTGAATTTTGGTTTTAAATAAGTGTTAAACGTGGCAAAGATCCTAAGCTATTCAGCTACTAGAGTAGTACGAACAATACTTAAAAAAATAGATAAAAATAACTTCAGCTTGTAAAAACAAAAAGATGAAATTATGTGTCTCAAATACTCTTATCATTAAAATAAAAATATAAAAAACATACCTGAAAAATGCTTTACATACCTAATTACCGCATGTAATTTCCTTTTTTTATTCATGATTTTTATTGTTTTAAAAGTGAAATTAGAAATTGTGTATTTGGGTGTGATTTCGAGTAGAAATGGAAATGTCTAAAACATTTTACTGATATTTTGTAATAAACTATTCAAATATAATTAAGTTCAGTCGATGGTGGAATATAATATAATATTAAATATATTTAATTACATTCAGTTGTTGTTTATGTTAATAACAAGGTTGTATTTCTCTTTGCAGTTCGCCCTCTTCGCTGTGTTGGCCATGGCTTTCGCCAACCCCAACCCCAAGCCTGAGCCCCAGGTGTTGGCCTACTCCGCCGGAGCTGCCTACCCCTACGGCTACGCCGGTTACGCCCCCGTCGCCGCGGCGTACGCTCCCTACGCTGCCGCTGCCTATCCCTACGGCTATTCTGCATACTACCGTTGATAACTCATCAGAACTACTCTTGCTTGCCCAGTGACACCGACTACCAAATGTTTGATCATGTTTTAATATAAGTTTTTATCACAAATGTTTTTTGTTTCATTCGATCGCACTAAATATTTTTTTTGTATTGTATGCCTGCTATACCTACTTACCGGCACGTAATTTGGCAAGGCTTTGGCGTAGTGTGAGTAAGTTTACGCGTACGTACAATTAGAACAACGAAAAAAATATCACTTTTGTTGCTTGTCGTGTTTGTTTAGAAGAAAGTTAAAGAAAGGAGGGAAACATCTAACGATTCTTGCCAAGTTACGTGCTATACCCACGGTATTCACGCTCACAAGCGCGGAAGCTCCAAAATTTTGTCTTTTTGATGGCATAACCAATTATTTATTTTTTATTGAGCCTTTCTACATGTACATTTAGGACACGCGACACAATATTATGGTTGACGTTTTGTTTTTGTGCGATGGTTTAAAATGTAGGAAGTTATGATGATGACATATCTCTTGTTCTTATGGTAGCATATGCAGATACTTAACTTACTGAATTTAGCAGTATCATTAGTCCAAGCCAAGATTATGTAGGTACCGAGCCTTGGACTGATGTTACTGCTGAGGACCAGCGCTAGTTTCACTATTCGATAGAATCACGATATTAGCTTAGGTAAAAATAAAGAAAAACAAAAACCCGACTTCGTAAAAAGTTACCTTTTATATTTTACACTTTTCAGTTAGGATTATAAAACAGTAAATTAGGTTATTTACCCACTTATAAATGGGGTCATAACGGCCAATTGCTCACTCATTTCAAAAGTTCGGTATAGTTTTTTTATCATTTCTCATTCCAAATTACATTTAAGTACACATATTATTTGAGTATATTTTTGTAATTAACTTTTAAAACCCTTTATTTTGATGCCCCACTTGATAGGTATGGGGGTTTTTTTTAAACATACATTTTGGCGCCAAACATCCGCCATTTTGATCTTTTTAATAATTTTATTGCAGTAACTCACGCAATAAAGACGAATCTAACGTCATACCATTCATCAAAATCGGTCAGCCGTTTAATGGTTACGAGGGAACATAGAAAGGACATACATACATACAGGTCAAGCACATAACCCTCCTTTTTTGGGTTCGCCGCAGACGGGTAATATAATAATATTAGCTTTCAGCTGAAAAAACGCCTATGGACCTTCTATGAAAACCGACAATCTAAATATCTCATTTTAGTCCGTGTATCAATTATTATTGATCAGTAATTTGATATTAACTGGAACTTATACTGTAAGCTATATTTACAGCCGATTATTTACTGTAACTTCCTGCTTTATCAATATCAAAATCAGGTTACATTTATTATTTACAAAATGTTGTTGTAAATAATATAATACCGCCAGTCTTCTGGGCACGTTTCCGGAAGACAGCGATGCGGACGAGTACTTTGACGCTTAAGTGTCTTTTTTTTTGTAATTGTTGTTTTATTAGTTAGTACCTTCTTAGTGTAAATAATTAACTGTGTAATCTATGAGAAAATATAATACCGATGTCTGTATTAAAATAATAGGTATGCATTAAACATTTTGTTTAATACAATAATTTATTTATTATTATTTATTTATTTAAACTTCTCACACACAATAAAGTACAAAGGCGGACTTTATGCTTAATAATTGTGTTCCGCTGCAGGGTTACGTGAATTCAGTGTCAGCGGCAGATGTTTGTACCTGCCAATGCCACCCGCGAGCCCCAATCCAATACGAACACGATAATGTGTAGTTACTTTACATAATCATTTGTCATTAGCTAACCAAATTTCTAATTCTATTCTAATGAACACTTTCACGGTCAGCGCTTTGTTTGCAACTGGTATAACTTGTTTTGTTCAATATTTTAGTTTATTGTTTACATTAAAAACACGTGTGATGTTATTTTTGGTTGAAAATAAGGAAAATCTAAATAATAACAAGTCTATAATTATCACAATGAAACGTTTTGCCTATCTCACCTAATTACTTGATGTTTTTATGGGACAAGAAAGGACTTCATGCTGCCATGCATGTGGAATTTACAGTTATAACATGACTACACTGTAAGCCAGGCAGCCTAATTATTAATATATTTAGGTACCTACATAATATGTAAAACGCTAAGGCCGACTTTCACCAATGACACTGAACGCGATCAGCACATCTAAACCGAGATCAAGAGCTGTCAGTGTCATTCATAATTTCGGCCGACAGACGTCCACTGCTGGACATAGGCCTCCTGCAAGGGGGGTTTGCCATAATCACCACGCTTGAAAGGCGGGTTGGCGATCGCAGTAAGGTGTTAAAACGCATAGAAAACGCTGGCTGCCCATCCTCTAGTAAGTCCCTTAGTCGCATTTTACGACACCCACGCGAAGAAATAGGATGGTGCTATTCTTTACGTCCGGCACCACATGGCGCGTCAGTCAGTGTGTCAGGTCATTATTGGATATTGACACTGACAGATCTTGAACTCAGTAAAAATGTGCTGATCGCGTTCAGTCTCATTGATGAAACATTGGTGTCACAAATAAAATACAAAACTTAGGCGGAACAATAATTTATTGCGCATTAGGTACCAAACGGATCACTGCCAATATTTTAAAACCTTCAAGCGGTCACTGCTGTGTTCAGTAGTACTTGTAGGCAATAGGCGCGGGGTATGAGGCGAGGGGCGCCGCCGGGAAAGAGCTGAGGTACTGAGCATTGTACTGCAGGGGTGCAGCAGGCAGAGCCGCGTAGCCCAGCGCAGGCGCATACGTGAGCGGTGCGCGGTACACGGCAGGGGATAAGATGGCCGCCCCTGGCTCAGGCGCGGGCGCCGCGAAGGCTACCGCCAGGATGACGAGGAAAGATAGCTGGAAATAATGAGTTGAATTTGTTAGTAAGTAGGTGTTTACAGAAAAACCTAAATATCAGGACAGTCAGTATTGCTTCAGTAGGTAGGTAGGTAGGCCTACTGAAGCAATACTGACTGTCCTGATATTTAGGTTTTTCTGTAGCTAGTTTTAAGGCTTCTACAAACCGGCGCGACACGCGATGCGACACAAAGGCCCCGCGTGTAGCGCGACGAGCGGTGCCTTTGTGTCGCGTCGCAAGGCGCGCTGGTATGTAGAAGCCTTTATACATCCTCTGTTTTGACATTGACAAAATAAATCGATACATTGTATTCCAACATTACTTCCATTAAATATCTGAGAGTAATTTTTTTTTTCATTTTACCTTGGCTCCGTTTTTAATTATATTTAGATCATTAATTAAGATTTAAAAAAAACTAGTGTTAATCGACTTTTGTCGCTGAGTATTACCTCGGGTATCAACATAAAGTTCTTATGTTATAACGAAACTTAACACTTATTGACACTTGACGATTAGGCAGTAATCAGCACCTAAGATCGGATACCGTCAGAGACAACCCAATGTAAGCGAGCCCAAATGGTTGAAATGCCTCACACATAAACACAATGGATGACTAATGTCCTTAAAGAAGCAGTTGGCTTTAATAAAACAAATCCAGTGTTAAAGTTGGCTATCTATACCTGCCTAGAAAGGGAGCTATGATTTTGTGGCAACATGTGTAGCAGCCATAAGTTTTGTAAACAAGGCTATTAAGGCGACGATGACTGACTTTAATGATTTTATACTGAAGATCACGTCTAAACGAGTAGTGTTAATGATTTAAAAAAAATATGTTAAATTATAGCATTTTCTCAATAATTTAATATGTGAATATTTTAGATTATGTTTATATTACATAGTGATATTAATTTGTAAAGTTATGTCTAATGCAGATAAAAAACTGAGAATGGCGCAAAATCTACCAAGCGGATTTTTCTGAAACCTTCACCAATTTAAAGATAATGTAATAATTGATCTTTTAGTATACGCGTTTTATTAAAATACCTTTTGTTTTGTGTATAATAAATTAATAATGCGTCAAATTGGGGACAACGCTCCTTGATGGGCGAGACCTATTACTGGCTGAACGTGCGACGCGTTGCGTGAGCTCAGTACAGAACACGCAAGCTAACCAAGGTCACTGACATATACGAGTATCTGCGTCCTAATACGCCTTTGTTGTAAACTACCTGTTGCCTGCGACTCGACTTCGTCGCCTACGTATATTTTGTATTCCATTTTTTTTATACAATACATAGATATTGTTGTTACATATTCTCCAGGTCCTAGGTAATCTATCAGTTACATTTCATAACGATTGGATCAGTAGTTAAGAGGTAATAGACAGAAAGAGACTTACTTTCGCATTTATAATATTAGAACGCATAAATATATGCATTACAAGAAAACATATTATTTCAAAGAAACATAACATATGCACAGAGATATCATTCACAGAACATTCACGATCAGTTACACAATTCCTTTGTTTATGGATCGATGGACGCATGTGTTGGATCATTCGGTTCTCTACAAAATGGTTGAGCTGGATGGTGCTGAACCACGCATCATGTTCGTGAACGGGCGCCGCCGTCAGTTGAGACTGGTCATCTCTTAACTGCCAGGGCTTATTTGTATTTATAATCTTTTAATCTTATATTTTGAATTGGTTTTAATTGATTATTTTTTTTACGTTGTTCTCACATAAAGAAGCAACAAGAATAATGTAACCAGGATTTCATAATATCTTGATTTAAAAGAATGTCCTTGGGAGTTCTTGCCTGTTCTTCTCCATAGAGATCTACGTTATGGAATGAGCTTTCTGACTAGCTGACCGACTCTTTGATAATTCAAAAATGCCTGTAATTGGTATAATTGAAATAAATGCATTTAGTTTGATCAATAAACCTTGTGTTAGAGAATTATTGTAGAGCCAGTCCAAATAACACATAGTTTGCAGCTTTTAAACCAAATGTTTAGGTACAACTATGTCACTCATAAATCGAAACCGTTTACCTACTAAGATTTAAGATACTGCCCCAATGATCTATTCCTTAAAAAACACATTTGATGAGTAGAACAAACCCACTGGAAACCAGGGATTCTTTATTAAATATTTAAATAAATGAAATAGTCGTAGTCTTACCAGTTTGTACATGTTGCTGGGTGTGGCTCGTTCACAGGGGTGAATGATGCCCAACGAAGGGCCGAAAGCATTTTTATACTCACCTATGCAACCTGCAATTTCAATAGCATTGACCTTAACATTCATAGGACGACTTTATGCAAAGGATGTTAATTTTAGAACGAAGAGAAATAATATCTTACAGATCGTATCTTGCATTCGAATTTTTCTTAAAGGTCAAAACTTTTTTTCTTGCCAGTAATTGAATATTGGGAACATACTCATTTGTATGCGAATTTATTATTGCACTTGCCTGAATGTCCCTCAGAAGCTTTGAGCTAGTTAGTCGTAATTTATGACAAATTCATTATGGAAAGATCATTGTTATGCAGATAGTCATTATAATACATAGTATTGACCGGTAGTACGTAATTACAATGTCCATACTAGAATATTAGAACTAGTTTTATCAATACAAAGACTAATTTGCAAGAAACACTGCCTAGTAACAAAGGGCTTTGTTAGCAAGCGAGTATTAAGACGGAGATATATGCCAGTGACCTTGAGTGGTTAGCATGCATGTTCTGTACTGAGCTCACGCAACGCGGCGTACGTTCAGTCAGTAATAGAACTCGCTCATCAAGGAGCGCTGTCCCCAATTTGACGCATTATTAATTTATTATACACAAAACAAACGGTATTTTAATAAAACGCGTATTTTGAAAAGATCAATAATTAAATTACCTTTAAATTGGTGAAGGTTTCAGAAAAATACGCTTGGTAGATTTTGCGCCATTCTCAGTTTTTTATCCACGTTAGACATAACTTTACAAATTAATTTCAATATGTAATATAAACATAATCTAAAATATTCACATATTATTGAGATAATGCTCTAATTTAACGTATATATTTTTTTAAATCATTATCACTACTCGTTTAGACGTGATCTTCAGTATTAAATCATTAAAAGTCGGTTATCGTCGCCTTAATTGTGACTTTCCGCCGTTGATGTGTTTTTGTAAATGTTTAGATAGACATTTTGTCTGAGAGATGTCTCTCTTGCCTTGCCATAATGTTAATACAGATTAACGGTAAATCACTAATTTGCACCTATATGATTAACAAGCGTGGTGAATTTAACTGTCACGTCCTTTAATCAAAGAAGTCAAACGACGACCAATATATGTGTAAAACTAAGCTGATAACAGGCTATCATCATATCCATCACTACAATCATCATAAATTAAAAATGAACTGGGAATATTTGATGTACCTACTTACATTGTAAATACATGATTGCTCTTTACTGCAGTTCCATAAATTAATTCAACAGTGATTTGTGTTGTTCTTATTTTATGAATACTTAATGAGTGCGTTGAGCGGAGTGTATGGCACCGACCATGCGGAGCTTGGCCTTGGCAAAGGAGTTATCTCCGAGCCGCTTCAGATCGACTAACTCACTAGACCAGTTGTTGCCACTGCTCCAGTATCTATATAGAGTATCGCATAGTTTGGGAAGAACCTTCTTAAAATATTTTTTTGGTACTTAAACAAATCTAAAAACAAAACATTTAAAAAAAACAACCGACCACCAAAAAATAATATTGTTTTCAAATTGAATTTCTAAAGTTATTTTTGTCTTTGTTGTGTTTTTTGGGAAGTCGGTAGTTTTGTTTTTTGGAAAAAGTTTTTTATTTTTCACTTTTTAGTGGGTCAGTTCCACTTCACAATTTTTTTTTTTTTAAATTAGTCCACAATTGACGATGAAATCGGAGAAAAAAAAACTTACTTACAGACGAATATATTACAACCTCCTCCTTTTTGGAAGTCGGTTAAAAACTAAGCAACTAAAGCAAAGTTAATGAAAATATAATGATAAGCTTGTTACTAGGCGATGCGCTTTCCGTTTTAGATTTACCTATTTAGTTTTTGGTCAGTAATAAAATTGCATTTTTTAAATTGGAAACCATTCCATTCCATCTAGGTAGCTCCAACACTCAGACGCTATCCTCTCCCATAATTTACTTGATATATGAAAAATTGTTAAGTCAAATTTTATTCAGCTTTTAGGTTGGTGTGGTTTCATAATTTCGATGTTTTTCTTTATTTCAGGATCCTGCAATTTTAGAAATATTGGTTCAAAATAACTTAGCATTTAGATTACCTGTTATATACAATTTATGTGTTGTATAAAAATATTTGTGATCGTGTGGGAATTATCCACTCTATATGAATCTATGTTATTATTATGTGCACTTACACGCGTCAGTTCATAATGCATTAAATTTAAGTTATAGGGCATTTGTTGTGGTATCAGAGCACTTGTTGATCGCGGTGACGACTGTATTTAAATTAATTTATCCATTTATTCTATTCACACAATTACATGTAAGGAATTATGACGGTTTTCAATTACCATTTCTTACATGAAACGTTTTAACAATGTATTTTATTGGACAGGAACGTGTTTTTAATCTTTTGAGAAACTAGGAAAGGCTTATGAATGGAAATATGCAATTAACTATTCAATAGATAGTGATTTACGTTATTATTAGTCTTTCATTGCTTCCTGCTCGGATTTCAGTCTCTTCAGGTTTATTATTCTTAATATTATGTAATTAGGTACATACAACATCTTTTGTTGGTTTGCAAGTTTAATATATTCTTATTATATTCTAGAGCTTTCACAGGCATATCAATCAGTAGCGATACTGGCAAATCTACAATCTCCGAGGCTTTGCAACAGCAAGACTGCTTGTAAAATATACATTTCTCACAAATCCTGATCAGTTGATGACGAGGTATTCCACTTAGAGCCCTACAAAATGGCTCATAAATGGTTTATAAATGACAATCACATTAAACAGCCACACTTAATTTATTAATTCAAAAAATAACAAACAAAAAAACTTACTAATCAAATAACATAATAATCAGGAGTCCTTTAGTACAATCAAATCAGTAGTCTTCTTGTAATCAACAAACTATACATTGGGGTTGTTTTACAAAATTATCGTTTGTACACATAACTGTAAGGCGATGCGTAGGTTAGAGGAGCGACAGGGGCCACAGGGGCCACAGGGGCCAGCGATGACACGGGGTTGTAAAGCGCTGCTAATTCTTCAACGCTGTACGTAGAGCCGTAGGCTGATACTGTTGACAGTGGTAGTGGTGCAGAGTACGCTCCTGAAAGAGGTGCTGCATACGATGCAGGGTAACTAGAGTAGGCTGCAGAGTACGCCGTAGGGTACCCTGCGGAATACGCAGTAGGGTATCCTGCAGAATACGCAGCGGGGTACCCTGCAGGGTAAGCTGCAGAGTATGCAGTAGGCAAGGGGGCAACAGCCGCTGGGTTGTAAAGGTCTGCTGCAGTGTAAGCTGCCCGGGGTGCGTAGGGAAGTGTTCCATAACCATAGATGTATGGCTTAGCTGACACCGATGCTATGAGGGCTAGGACTGTGATCTGAAATGTAGATTGACGTTTCATTATAAAGGTCGTTTTATAATGGTAAGGTTAAAATATCAGACAGGTAGGAG
Organism: Tiliacea aurago; assembly: GCA_948098905.1. Classification (NCBI taxonomy): domain Eukaryota; kingdom Metazoa; phylum Arthropoda; class Insecta; order Lepidoptera; family Noctuidae; genus Tiliacea; species Tiliacea aurago. The sequence continues at coordinate 13,376,412 of OX402590.1, forward strand.
TAGGACAACCATAAGGCTTACATTTATAAGCCTTGTTATCCCGACTCCCACCTTGAAGAATAATGGATGAGAATTGAAAACACTGACGCTAACGTTGAGACGGAACATTAGTAAACCTAACATTAAAAGTCTAAGCAGTTCACACAACACACAAAAGAATAAATACATCCTTAAGAAGCCTAAATACTTATCTACTTACCAAACTTGACTTCGACATCTTGTAATTTTTTGTTGTGAATATTTATTACACTTGTTTAGTTTGACACTCTTCAATTTGCACTGACTGACATGAAAAATGTCCTACCTTATATATTTGGCCGAGTTTGGGGACAAACATGGACACAAATGAATATTTTTATGGAAGAAATTACTCTTTCAATAGTACTGCCAAGGCCTTGTTGAACGGCTCTTAGAAAAACAAAAGAATATATAATCGTAACGAAGAAGTGTAAAGGCAGAAAGAAACACACGTGCCAAAATTGTAGCCTATTGTCCTGACAAGTGTGGAAGAGACAAAAAATCCAATGGATTCATTATAGCATTTACAGCCTCTGTACACATGGTGAAATATTTTAATTTGCCATGAAAATAAGTTGGTACCATTTTTTTTCGTATAGATGACCTCTTAATCGCTTTACCACTTTTGACAACACTTCCTAGTAAATTGAAACTTCACTAAGGTTGAGATGATCTAACTGTCACAAAAACAAATAGTCGTTTTATGACGTGCAAGTCACATTCAACCTTAAGGCGATACCAAAATAAATTGGAGACTGTTTCGTAACCATTTATTTCACTATTACAGCATGTATGGATTTTTTTTATGATTATTGATTATTTGATTAATACTCTGATTGAAGGAAAACGCAATTGGTTCAATTTCTCGATACAAATTAATTCCGAAAAGACCTCTCCTTTTTTATATTTTTTTCTGTAATTCTAAAATCCTAAGTAATTTCATTGCAAAATTGCATTCAAAATGTGCGTATTAGGTATTTGAAAACTCTGGCTGAACATATTTTTGATACATAGCTTAATTTATTTTGAAACAATTTTTATTTGGTTTGGCGCTCTTACGTTGTTTTATTTTGGTTCCAGCGCATTGTTGCGCTCTCTTTTTCGCATGTGGAAGTAATTGACTCTGTCACTTTGTTATACATCATAGCGAACTGGGCCCGCCCAGTACGTAAAAAATTCATCATAGTGAATGATGAATTTTTTACGTATCACCTTAATGTGATGATAAAGCAATTATGAGGTCGACTCTACATGTATTTCTTTACTTTTAAAGTTCTTTCAGTTTTAGGTTTATATTATAGTTATAGCTGGCATCCTGCGGAAATAGGCTTTCCGATCAATAGGGATTCACGCGTAAAAATAGAAATCAATTTCGCTACATGTGGCTGTTTTAGCGAATTTAAAAATTAAATAATATTATTTAAATAAAAAACAGATTCCTTTTCATACAAAATATATTTAATTTATACTTTCTTAGCAAAATCCAACGGTTATACTTTTAGCTCTCTTTGTAAACCAACTTCAGCAGTCTTCATTCATGTTGACTCATGGGTGCACAGATGCTATAAATGTCTGAGACGTATGGGAAGAGTAGGTCGGTCCACCTTTAGAGTAGGGATCAGAGTAAGGAGGAGAAATGGAAAATGAACGAGAGACAGGAGAAGTATACGTATCTACTTTTAATGGTGGACTATACGGTGCATATCCAGGTTATGGATAAGCGGGGTACAAACTTCGCTCTGGGTAGGAACCTCTGGATGAGTTAGGGTAGGAACCTTTGATATAGGATGGGTAGGAACCTGGGGTTTTAGGGTAGGATCCTTGATTTGAAGAAGGGTAAGAGCCCTGGTTTGAAGAAGGACTTGATAGTCTGTCGTTATTATTTGAGTTATAGTTCGGGTATGACTGGTGGCCTCTTTGCTGCGCAGTCACGATGCTCAGCGCTACACCAATCAGGAACTGTAACAATAACAAGATTTAAAACCGGCTAAGTGCATGTTGGACTACGCACGATGAAGGGTTCCGTAGTCGGAAGGAATATTTACGCATGCACTGTATTGATTTTACCAGCCGCAAAAATGAGTTGGTAAAAATTATGAAAAACAAAGTTATTTCTGCGGTTGTAAATGAAAATATCCCATATTTCATAAACTATTGACATAAATAACTCTTAGAAATATTGTATTTTTTAAATTAGGGTTCCCTTTTTATCATTTGAATACGGAACCCTAAAAACTCACCTATACCTGTACGTATGCATTAATGAATGATTTAAAAGGTGTCAAGAAATTACCTGTGCAAACACTTTTGTGGTTTTATTTATGTATATTATATTTTATAGTATCCGGTACACTGTTTTGTTTATTTTCTTATTTTGTAGCAATAAAAATGTTCATATTTCCTCCTCGGACCAAAATGTGTTTACCTATACGTTTAGTAATTGAGATTTTAAGGAAAACTATTCGCATTATCATAAACGGGTTTTTGGTAACATGTACTAATCCAGTCATTACGTTCTTATACCTACCAATAATATTCAAATTCAAATTGTTTATTTGCAAGAAAATACAAGGTTTACAAGGGAAGATCTTACAGCCTTAAGGTCATTGTATTCTGCCTGCGAGCAAGCGTGTAAATTATTCATGATTTTAATTCACAATTTATTATCATGCAGATTCTATTAATACCTAGTACATTATTATTACATTATCATTATTATTACATTATTATCACATTGTTATCATGCATTATTATTACATACAAATGTCCTATAAACTAAAAAAATACGCCTGTATTCCAAGGGGAATACAGGCGTATTTTTTTAGGCCTAGGCAGTAGTGTACTAAGGCTAAGGAGCCTTAGTACACTACTGCCTAGGGTGCTACTGCTCAGGGCCTAAGGGGTAAGCAGATAGTGTCTAAGCCTTAGGGCCTAGGGTTAGCCAGTAGTGTCTTGTCTTGAGGGCCTAAGAGGTAAGCAGTAGATTCTAAGCCTTACGGCCTAAGGGGTAGGCAGTAGTGCCTAAGATGACGGCCCTGTCCGTCAAATAGGCCTCGACCACTCGACAGAGGTAGGTCGGCATCCGGTGATACCGGAATGCCTCTCAATGCAACTCCAGGGCAGGGTATTGAAGGCATTGGCGATGTCAAGAGACACCGCCAAGACAACCCCACCCCGGGCAACAGCATCCCCCGTCGTGAGGGCTCGAACGCGCATGATGGTGTCCACCGTAGAGCGCCCCTTGCGGAAACCAAACTGGCCCTCCGCCAAATCCGGCCCCACCCGCACCAGCCGCCCGACAAGGCGGCCTGCAATTACTCTTTCAAAGAGCTTGCCCACCTCGTCGAGCAGCACGATGGGCCGGTAAGCGGACGGAGAGTCCGCCGGGCGCCCTGGCTTCTTAATGAGGACCAGGGCCTAAGGAATAGGCAGTAGTGTACTATTAGTACATGACCATTTCACAGTGTTGCTGATTATGAGTTACAGTACCTAGTGTTTTAGTTTTATAACAACCGACAGGACGCCTGCATATGTTGTGATGGGCTTTCACTAGCTGATTTGCATCTTCCAGTACCTGTCTACATGTTGCATGTCCTAAGGTTTTCCTATAAAAAGTAGGTATCAGAATTGGTGATACTTTATTCACATTACAATCTAGCCTATTAGCTAATGTCCTAAGTGTCATGGGTCATTTAGTTCTTACATAAAGCCTCGAATACACAAGCTACTAATAAGCATGCTTGTTAACTACTAAGCAGCATGCTCATTACTAGCAGGGTTGTTGCTGATGCATATATTTTCACATCAGCGGATGCTGATGCTGATACTGATTTTAATTATTTTCTTTAAAAAGCAGGGAAAATGTAGTGACCATTATGAATTTATACCTAAAAGTTGCACAGAGTGATGTTATTACCGGGAAATATGACAATGTTAAATGAATGGAAAACTTCCAAAGAGCAAGTCCATTGCATTATTGGTCAAAACTCCCAAACGAAAACAACACGTGCTATAAGCCCCGCCCCCTTTAGGGTCATGTCTCGACTCGAACTTCAGCATTAATAATCAGCATCGATCAATGCGGATGCTGATGCTGATGTTGAAAATGATGCTGAAGTTCCGCGGATGCTGATGCTGATGCTGATGTTCGCAACAACTCTGGTAAGTAGCATACTCTCTGTGCCTGTAAAATACTCATGCTCATTTCGTATACACATGCTAGTTGAATGCTACTAAGTAGTATTTGCTCGAAAGTAACATGCTCTTGACTAGGTTCCATGTGTATTTCACATGGTACCTAGTAGTACAAGAGTATCGAGAGAGAGTAAACACGGTACACGCGCATTACGCGCAAAGAACATCGGCCAAATTCCTATAGGAGCTGGACCTGACTTTTATTTCCTGTGTCCAGACACAAATTATAGTGAGATTGAATTGTTTTTATGTATTAAACACCATCCCGTTCGAAAATAATACCTAAATAGCCAAGATATTTTATTAATACGAAAAATACTTTTGTCGTTAGAATAAATAAATAAGTCGATTTAATGCTAGGCAGACGACATACAGTTTTCACCCGAATGCGGCGAAGACCAAAAGGATAGTGATGAGCGAGGAGGGTAATTAGCGATCTCATTTATTACCTATGCCGTTCCGTTGTATGTAATTGAACAAAATGCTGAAACATACTACGAACCTACTTATTTATTTTTTATGATATGAATCCAATACATACTACTAAAAACATAACCCTTCCTTGGCAGTCGGGTAAAAACAGCTCTAGCTGATTTGATACCTAAATATATATAGAATACACACATACACACTACATTACATTACATTTTATAACTATTCAGAAAAACGTGAATAATTATAATCTTTGAGTAAATCAAATCTAAATCATTTCTTATGCAAAATGAATCGTCAATAGGTGCGTTCTGAACATGTTATTCTAAACAATTTCCAAAGAAATTAAATAAACAAAAAAAGTGTATATCTTTTTTTTCTGGCTTCTAGAAAAAAAAACAGTTTTTTTTCATATATAAGGCATATCGGGACGCCACCGCCTTGTAGTCAGGTACGATTTGGCCGTCCTTCTTTACTACACAACTTAATGTTTCAAAACTACAACATATACACAATCCCGATGACCTTCTTTTCTTGATCAATATTTTACAAACACTGACACATAACACATTTCACTATTAAAAACACTACACAATCAAAACAGAAAAAAAAACCGGTTTGGGTACAACACTATTGAAAGGGACCCATGACACAGACCGTGATTAGGCATAACGGACAGCCCTCTGTGCAGGGCTTGCATGGAGGCTGAAGAAACCGTTGCGCATGTGCTCTTTGACTGCACAGGCGTCACCCAGATCAGAGCAGAAACCCTCGGGTCACCCAGATCCTTCACAGATATTCTATGCAGACCAGGAGACCTAATCAGCTTCTGGAGGGTGAGCTGCTTGGAATAAATAACTGACGGCCGCCATGGCCCGCGCACAATGGTCCACATGAAGGACTAAGTGCGGAAACCAAACCCTCTAACATAGAACAGACCGTGATTGGAGTAAAGGCTTCTACAGACCTGCGCGACTCGCGACGCGACACAAAGGCACCGCTCGTCGCGCGACACGCGGGGCCTTTGTGGCGCGTCGCGAGTCACGCCGGTGTGTAGAAGCCTTAATATGATAGGACTTACCTACACTATGAATAAAATGTTATAAAATTAATAGTGAATTTACTCACCAGCATCAACATGTTAGTTGATTTTCCTGGTTCTCAACGATGAATGACGGTTCGCACCTTCAACGGTGATTTTATACGATTATGAAAAGAAAACCGGACTTAGTCCTAAACTGCCAATATATATAGAACATCGACATTTATGATATGTTTATACTCATCATTATGTGTCATTTTGTTTGAGAACACATTAACTTTTTGTATGAGGTTTCAATAGCATTGTATTTTTGGATTCTGAGATCATAGTCTTAATCTATATCTATAATAATTATTAGTTCAAAAACACTAGAAAAACACGCTTTTATAAATGCACGTAAAAACGAAACGTGCAAACACGACTATGATACGATATTCCATCATGGAATGCCAGTGCTTATCTTCCGGCTTCATCATCAGACCTGGAAACCTAATCGTGGTCAAAATTCATTATAAGACTTTTCTAAGAAATCCAAAACAGCTATGATTTTCCATCATGAAGTTCCAGTTCATACCTTCCGGCTCCATCATCAGATCAGTTCGACAGTACCATATTATTGTATTGTCATCAGAACTACATACAGCTACCAATTTTCATTACGCTACGACCCTTGGAAGATGGTTAAATTAGTTACCTTAGATTCCATTACATAGTTACATACAGGTCGACCTAATAAAAGCGTGCCACTTTTCGTTGTAATTGTATAACTCAAGAACGGGCTCACCTATCCAAAGCAAATGTTTAGGCTTTGTTCGGACTATTTAGTAGATGGTTTATGTGTTTTTTTTTTTTGGTAGGTAGGGTAGGTAGGTAGGTAGGTAGGTAGGGAGATAGGGTAGGTAGGTAGGTAGGGTAGGTAGGGTATGCAGGTAGAGTAGGTATTCTTTTACCCATAGAAAGCCACGTTATTTGTGAGTGTCATAGAGTAAAAATGTTTACAGCCCAACGGAGTGGGCACGGGTCAGCTAGTTATACAAGCTGAAATTTTAATAGTTGTTTTCCCGCAGCGATATGATTTGGTTTTGGTAGTACAATCAATTTATAAAAAAATTAAAGTAAAATATTAATAAATGGCTGATTTACAATTGTGAAAAACAAAACTCGAAAGCGACCTAGAACCAATAGTGATACAGGGCGAACGGCCGCTCGGCAGACAGTGCGCGGGACGGCGCGCGGGCGCCTGCGACGCGCGGTCGTTCACCTTCGCGCTACAGCTGATAGCTACCTACTCCTGAGTTAACGAAATACGTACAATACTTACCTAAAAGTTATTCCAATTTTCCCTTCATACTTTTACGGGCTTAGGACCGTCATAAATACTTTTTTACCTACAACTTACAAAACACGAAACTGGAAAATAGATTTAAATAACGTACAACAAAAAACAATTTTCTGAGTTAGACAATGAAGTATTTAGGGCGTATTTAAAAAATTGGAATCAGCTTATTTACAATGATTTTAATTAACTAACCTACTTTTAAATGATCGATATTTACAAAGGTACGAGTAGGTACTTACACTTCCCGGTAACGAAGTAATTGTTCGAAGTCACTGCCGGCACCTGGTCGGCACTGCGTTTAGTACACAATCAAATTAGCCCTAGCGTACAGTTGTACTATAGCGAGGTACTCCAAATTAGAATAATAATAATGCCGATTCATTTTTGCAAACCCCGAACGTATTGCGCCTGCGCATACGACGGTCGCGAGAGTCGCGCTCGCGGGAGAACTGAGATGGCGGTGGCGGCGGCGCCGGCGCCGGGCGGGGTCTCGGTCACAGAACAATATTACGGGGGCCTCGGTCTGGACTTTGTCGGCAGCACGCGGCGGCACGTAAGTACGTAGTGCGGTGTAAACTTCGTGTAATACCTACGCTATGTGTACACCTATTGTTTCTCACGCTTTCGAGTTGATGCATATTTTTTTACTATTTAAAAATATTTTTTATTTTTGTTTTTACCACTATGAATCGATAGTATTACTGAGGGCAAATTGTTCTGCCGCGGGAAAACAACCATGAAAATTTCAGCCTGTATATATAATTCTTCTGTACGTGTGTTTGTCACCTAACTCCTCCTAAACGGCTGGACCAATTTGGTTGAAATTTTATATTTATATTTTAACGGGTTGCTGAATGGTTTGAAAATACAATTGGACCCAGTAGGTGGCGCTGCTGTCGGTATAAGGCGGTACGAAGTTCACCGGGTCAGCTTGTATGTATATATATTTTTTGGGTAGTATTTAAACGAGTGACTGTAAATTAAAGTTTTAAGTGACAAAAATAATTAATTTACGTTATAGTATTACTAAGTGAGCGACTGACTGCGAGTGACGAGATATCAACAGAACAGCAACTTACAAACATTAATTTGAGTTACTTAAAATACAAAATGGGAAGCTTTTATTTATTTAAATAACGTTCAGTTGACCTAATTTTCATATTTACAAACTCATCTAACCCAAATGATTCACCAAGAATAGAGGGAATCTGGATAAATCCTTTTTCAATACACTTCCTCGAAAACCGGTTCATATCGCACTACGATTAGGTTCATAATGAAATGTATTTCACACGCGTGCAATTTTTTATTTTCCAACACGTGTGCGGGAATAAATTTTTTCACAGTTAACTTATACCTATACTTAGTCCAAATTGGTTCAATGCCTTATTCACACCGTCTCGCGCCAGAGACGGTCCTCTCTATTCGGAGGTGATTTTTTTTTAAATCTCGGCAATGATGCGTCTTTACGGAGTTAATATTTTTGGAATATTTAAATAATGTTTATAAATAGAATAAGTACCATGCTTATTACAATAAAAAAAACGTTTATGAAGAAATTAACATTTGTTTATGTTCTAAACTCAAAAATATTGGAATTTTCAATTTTTCATATTAGGCTGTTTATCGGCTTTATACCTTTGCTTCTCCTTCAACCTGGCAAATGCAAGCGCGGAAAAAAAAGAAAATTAAATCATAGTTTCCTAATAATTCATGACAAACATATTTTTCGATAAATTATTTTATTTCTTCAGAAGTGTATTGAAAAACGTCGTTTGATACACGTGGACATTTGTTATTGCAGTTCTCGGCTCAAAAACAACCTCGCCTACGGCTCCGGTGTTAATTCCGCCTCGAGTGCAATAACAAACAGTCTCCACTTGTATCAAAATGTACTATTATGGTCACTTTTCTAGCCTAACCTAACCCAGCACCCTCTCTGTATTTCTAGTCGCTCACTTAGTCATTTAGTCGTACGGCTAGAATTTTAATATCTGAAATGGATTAATCACAACCCACTTTTGGTTAAAGTTAAGATATTAAAACCGTATCTCATCATCAGTCGCCAATTTATTTTTTTATTCGTTCGTTCTAAAATTCCCTATATTTTTTTATCCACAACGGGGAAGCTCATGGCCTTCATCTCACCTGATAATGGTAAGGAGGTAAAATCAAAATCAAAAGTCATCCTATCCTAGTTCAAACTAGGCTTCAGCATCAGCACTTCAGCATCAGCACTTTTCGAACGTCAAAAATTACATGATACAGTCCCCCAAAAACCCCCACCCTTCACTACTTCCTAGTGCTTTAGCATGTAAGTAAGTGTGTGTGGAAGTGATGTGAAAGCCGAAGGTGGAAACGAGATTCACCGGGAATTTTCACCACAGAGAAACTGGTAAACTGGAAATGCTGTTAATATTGTTGTTATTATAGCAACAGACTTAGATAATATGGTGGTAGCTAACCAGGTGGACTTACAACAAGCCCTGCCACAAACCAAACCGAGCAGAAAATGCCTCTGGGAATCGAACCCGGGACCTCGGGGTCTGAGACAGGTGGTACCACTAGATCACAGAAGCGGTAAAAATAATCCTTTATTGTCTATGCTATAGATCATATGCTCAGATCATATGTATGGTCTCCATTTATAATCTGATTTTGACCCTTGAATAATAATAATATTTTTTTATTTAGTAAAAACGTTTACAAAAGGTGTACTTATAGCCAATAGTAGTATAAATATCTTATACAATAATAGTGCCTAATATTAAACTAAAGCTAAAATATTTTTTATTACAGGTGCAAGTAATGATGGTTTGGAATTAGAATGTTAGGTAGCAACCAGCCCGATCTAGGTTTATTCAAACCTGTGATTCAGGCCATCACTTTACGTTTCAATTACAGGACATTTAAAAAAAAACTAAAAGTGATATAAACATAATCTAATAACAACTATGACATATTGATACATTAATACCTAAATCTAGCCTAAGTAAAATATACAAAATTACTACTAAGTAGATACTTACGAGTTAATAAATTATCATTATGACAAAATTTCTAGAAGTTTTTCTGTGTCTGTGTAATTGAGTAAAGCTAAATATTCTGATATTTATTATTTATAGCTTACACTATAGAGGCTTAGTACCTTGTTAAGCCTATTACACAGATTACACAGAAAAGGTCCTAAGAGTACATAAAATCGATTAGCAAACGTATGTTTAATTTGAGGCTTTATGCAGACCAAGTCCTTCCTTCTCATGTCGCTTCCGACACTGGGACAAACGGAAGTACAGTGTGCTGGTGTAGTACTATGCTTAGAATGAATAATTGCCGTACTGTTAGGACATTACATGCTATGTAAAGCTGGTGCGTAGGAAATCTAAAAAGGCGAAAGGTTGCTACCTTTAGAACTGCTCTTTGAGCGCGCTCTAGGGGGAGTAAAATTGTTTTTGCAGCACCACCCCAAGAAGTTATACTATAGGTAAGAATTGATTGACACAAAGCTAAATAAACCTCTTAATTAATTTATAGTCGGCTATGTTCCGTAAATTCTAAAAACATATATTGTACCTTATCTTTACTCTATATTTATAACAGCAGTAAGTAGAATATCTATGAACAATTTTTTTTTAAATTGTCAGTATAATGATTATATTTAAACAAGCCAGTTTATTTAGCATCACAACATATCATGCTCACTGCTGGTCATAGACACCTTGCATAGACTTAAGAAACATACAGCTTTTAGCTACTTGCATCTACCTTTTGGAAATGTCCACCAAAATTATTATTTATACGAAGTAGAGTGATGGGTAGCTCGCTGTCCGACAAGGACCCAAGGGTCGACGGCGCGTTGTGTTCCACGCGCGCCTTAAACAGATGTTAGCACAAATTGACGGGGTCCGTTAGGGCCAATGCCTGCCAGGGTTGCGAATTTGTGTGAAAATCGTGGCCCTGGCACACAGGCAACTGAACGAACACGGGTGAGTTTTAGTCAGTTAAAGTCTGAAACGTCCTCCCGCTCCACGCGAGAGAAATTATTAGATAATTTCACCCAAAAAAAAAATAGGTTCACATACTTACTCCGGTACTTGAACGCCAATCAAGAACCCTTACCTCAAATTCTCGCCCAGTACAATCGATTTATTAATAAGTGAATGTAACCTTTTCCAGATGGTGACCTATTGAAAAGAATGGGTCACTGGTTCTGCATGGAGAGAGGATGGATGTGATACGATTACAAATTATTTCGTGCTTGCGTAAGTGGAAATGCGAGAGCGGTCGGCCTATTATGAGCTTTAATGAACTTCATAGTGAAAATTGGAGTGCATTTTGGATAAAAAGAATTATAATAATAATAACATCGTTTATTTCAGGCGACACAGGCTCATAGAAAAACTCAAAGCATTTATTAATTCAAATAAACCAATTACAGGCACTTTTGAATTGTCAAGGGGTCGGTCAGTCAGAGAGATGAAGCTAGTTGCCCATTCCAAAGCATAGTAGGAACCTATGGAAAAGAACGGGCAAGAAACTCCACGGACACTCTTTTAAATCATAATATTGTTCCAAAGTATTGGTGACATTATTAATGTTGAAATTATACATGTGAGAACAATGTAGAAAGACGTGCACGTTAAAGGCGTCCGTAAAAATTAGATAAAAACAAAAAAAAAACAATTAAAATAAGCCGTGGCAGCTAAGAAATGATCAATCCCTACTGATGGCGCCCGTTTGCGAACATGACGCATGTATCAGCACCATTTTAAAGGGAACTTATTGATCCAACACTCCGCATCTCAGCCGCCAGGGCACATTCATGTCAACCAAAGACGTACTCAGTAAATGGTAGGTACATAGTGCTCACACATTTGCTATGCAATTATATAATACTAAGAAATTTAATTTATACAATATAAAGATAGTATTTACAATTAGTGTATGCGCCCTTGCCATGTGGCAGCAGGACCAGCGTTAAGCCAAGCATTCTTGTCAGCGATGTAATCCCCCAACCTATACTAAGCTTGGCTACATAGTGGTTTTCAGATCTTCTATTGACGCCGGAGCTGGACATCTTCCTCGTGCCCGCCTTTTCAGCTCGTCCCATATATGTTCAATCGGATTTAAGTCAGGGCTGAGGGCTGGCCAGTCTAGTGTGGGAATCCCGACTTCTACTAGGTACTGTCTAGTCGCTGCAGCGGTGTGGCAGCGGGCATATTGGTGCATTAGCAGGAAATCTTCGCCAATAAACCGTAGTAGGGGAGCACATGGCCTAGCAGAATGTCGGTGATGTATCTTTCTGTGGTTAGCCCCCCTCGCCAACCTCCACCAGGTACGATTATTAACTCCGTTTTTTCTTCAATACATATCCCCGCCCACATCATACAGGACCCACCCCCGCATGCCACTGTTTCCGCAAAACAGCATTGTGCGATCGCAAAACAGCTCTGTCGACGATCGCTACCATGCAGGCACATCCTGAATTCGTCCGAGAACAGGAGTCTCCTCCATTGCTCGATATCACAATCTAAGTGATCGCGAGCAAACTGAAGCCTGGCTTGTCGGTGGGCTGGAGATAATTTAGGTCCCGTGGCTGGCCTTTTCGGGATCAAGTTCGCTTCTTTGTCTCACAGTCTCAGTCTTTGCCTCACTGTCCACTCGGCAGCCCTCCCTTGAACTTCTCTGAGCTGCTGTTGGACGTCCACGCCGGTCAGTTGTCGATTTCGAAGAGAAGAGGTGACAGTAAATCGGTCATCTCACCGAAGTGCATCGCTGTCGTCCAGATCCTGGTCTCCGGACTAAGTTTCCAGTCTCCCTGACACAAGACTGGCTCAAATGAAGCTGTCGAGCGATAGTACGCTGAGACAATCCTTGCTGGATTAGGATCACGACTTGAGCGGCTTCTTTATGTGTGGTTTCCATTTTCTTTTAGCACCAGTATTCCCAGTGACGTAAAATATTGGACTGATGATCAATTTTCATAAACACTTTCGAATGATATGCCACAATCCATAGTTCTTTGCATAGAAGTTGTACAAATTTGTTTCGAGCAGCGGACGATTAAGGGCCCCTTTTCCGAAATTTACGTCTCTAGATCGAGTTGTTTTCAGAGAAATCACCATATTTAAATTCGTAAAAAAATATATATTACAGATAAATGTTTGATCTAGTGACTTTTTTGGTTAAAAACACGATATTTAACATTTTGCTTGATAAACAAAAAAAACCAGAAGTAAAGTCGATTTTGAAAGTATTTTAAGTTGTATGAGACTTGGGGGACCGCAATTTTTATGAAAATTTAACATTTCATTTACTAATCGGGTTTGACAGGGATATTATTGGATAGATTTATAATATGGCACTTATTTTTTATATTAAATTTTTACGTGAAAAACGGCTCGTGCGCACCGCGCCAGTGCTATAGTTTATTGGTCGCGAGTGTATTTTATTGTAACATTTTAAACAGTAACTCATGAAGGATGAGTCTACTTTAGCCAGTCCGAAACCTGGTTGAACTAATTGGTCCCTATTTATAGTCCCATAATTGTGCCTTCACCTCTTTTATTGAAAAGATTTAGATTTTTCCTTACGTGCATGATGTTTTCATAGATATATTGTAAAAAAAAAAAAAAAATCATACACTGGGCTTCAACTATCCTTAAGACAAAATCAATTTTTTTTTTTAATGGTAATATTATATCTTCACTAAGTAAATCAAAGCGAAATAATTATATTTTCAAGAACGCAAGAGTGATGAAACTATTAACAGGTGCTGGGACTGACACGAATGGTTTAGCACCACAAAAACTGTACTTTTATAGTTACACAGACTTAATGTTCAAATTATTTCAAGCTTTCTCACAATTAGATAATAAATTGACAAAAATGGGAGGGGAGCCTTAACAGCGGCAGTAGCTATTGTGGTACAGTAGTACCCAATTGATATGGCTTACCGATGTACCTGCGCAGAAGGTGAATTTTAAAAGTGCGGGAAATGCTATTGACCAATCGGCACGCTCCACGCACCGCGGTTCTTTTTCCTGTACCGCTATTGGTCGGCAGCTGCCACCATGTTAGCGCGCGCCGCGTGGCATGTTTGTCAGCCGCCATACTTCTGATCGAGTGTACGCTAGCAGCTCCAGCGTATTATGAACCTTATAATAGTGACCTAAGGTTGGTTGTAAGTTTTAAGCATTCTTTCGTTAATCTTCGGGGCCATACTTTCTTTTCTGTGCGAACGAAGATTCACGACGCGCCTTATCAATTGGGTACCACTGTAACTAAGTATGTTTTTGAAGTGAAAACTTCTTTAGGCGCCTTCAGCGATTTTTGGTATGGGAAAAGCATATGGCTTCGCGTCCCCGACATGCCGCGCCGACATGGTGTAGTAGCAGTGATGTTAAATTGAAGTGAAAACTTCTTTAGGGGCGTTGAGCGATAAGTTTTCACTTCTGTCGGTAGTCCCCATGACTAGATGACAGGACATGTATAGATTCAAGTTTTTTATGCGAACAGACAGCTATGCTGCTGGGGAGTTTGTTGCGCCACTTCTTCTTCCCAGCTAAAGCACTAGGAAGTGGTGAAGGGTGGGCGTTTTTGGGGGACTGTCTCATGTAATTTTTGACGTTCGAAAAGTGCTGATTCTCAGCCTAGTTTGAATAAATGACATTTGATTTTGATTTTTTTACTGCCTATTTTAAAAAAAATATGGTACAGGATATTAAAGAAATTGCGTGCTCTACCTTAGGGGTAGGTTCAGTATCGATAAAGGAACCCAGGAAAAATAAAAAATAAATTAAAAAAAATAAAACAAAAAATTCAAACATTAAAAAAATATTGCAAGATCAACCTAATTTAGTACCTTACTAACTTAGTAATTAAAGCATATAAACAAATAAAATAATTTTAATCCTAAACGATTGCTATTTTAAGTTAGTAGGTACTAAATTAGGTTGATCTTGCAATTATTTTTTTCCTTGGTTCCTATATCGATACTAAACCTACCCCTAAGCTATGGCATGCAATGTCTTTAACACCCTGTATAATACATAATTAAGTTCTCTGGTCTATAAAATGTAATCTTTGTTAGTAACAAATTAACTTTGCCTGTTTGAAACCCAAATATTATGCGGTCGTATATGTCAATAATTACGTTTCAAAGGGACGTACCGGAAAATTCCTACATTAAATTGTTCTCGGATTCTCCTTTGCGAGTAAGAGCTCAAAGAGTTTTCAGAGGTCAGAAATCAGTTAATCAATCAGGTCATTAATCTCGGCTGTCATGAACACTGGCACGTATTATTTATAGAAAGAAATTTATTTATAGAGCTTGATAAACAGACTATGGTTATTTGGAATTAAAGATGACAGTCCTTTGGAGAATTCAAAAAAAGGTAACAAAACTTTTATGGGAGTAAAATAAAAAGTCAATTTGGCGTTGCGATGACTGTATTTTTACTCTATTTCATCTATAATAATCATTGTATAAAGATCAATAAAATAAATAAGTTCCGTCTTTCATATTTCCGATTATTTCCGATTAGAGGTAGTAAGAGTAAGGGGAACCGTAGCTATAGGCGGAGTACGCGACGGGCGAATATGCGCTGTATGCAGAGTAGGCGACGGGAGCGGTGTAGGCGGCTGCTAGGGGAGCAGTATATGCGGCTGCTACAGGAGCAGTGTAGGCGGCTGCTACCGGAGAGGCGTAGCTCAAGACCAGCGGCTTCGCTGAAGCGAAAGCCAGGAGAGCGACGAAGATTATCTGTTGAAGAAATAGTTAATTACAATATATTCAGTTTTATATACCAATTAATAATAAAATTGGGGATGAGCATCAGAAAATTAGATAAAAGATAAAATTATATTAAAATTGGCAAGTGATTACGGTCATAACGCATAACACGTACCCTCCAATAAAAATATATATCTTTCGTTATTAGAGATTGTATGACGATTTTTACGAATTTGTCCATTTTTTCCTAAGTTGGCAAAGTGCCTTTGAAGATTATTTAGTTTAAAGTAGTATAATCATAAATATAAAACGCGACGACTCTAGACTACTAATGACTACACTAGACATATGATCTTCTTGCGGCAGCGCGTGTAAATGTTAAAGTATAGAATTTAGCGTCTTGATCAGGATTATTTGAATGTTATTTATCATCATCATTTCAGCCGAAAAGACGTCCACTGCTGCACGTAGGCCTCCCCTAAAGTCGGGTTTGCCATAATCGCCACGCTTGGCAGGCGGGTTGGCAATCGCAGTATGGTGTTAAAATAAAATGCATAGAGAGAACGCTGCTGCCCACTCTCTAGTAAGTCCCTTAGTCGCCTTTTACGACACCCACGGGATGAAATGGGATGGTGCTATTCTTAACGTCCGGCACCAATCGAACAGTATGTTATTATTGTCACATTATTAAAGAGATTTATTGTTTGTAATCATAGAAATATTTTAATAACACTTCTTTGTAGGTAGTACTAAGTCGAAAGTAAACAAAACTAAAACAAAAAAAGGATTCGTAAAAAACTCAGTACTTACGAATTTGAACATGTTGACTGTTAGTCTATCTTAGTCCGACAATACTGACTAATGGTGTGACTTCCCGGCTAATATATAAGTACCTAGTCAAAGATGGCCTCATTGTGTTGGCAGAGGCTCGGCGCCCGCGCACCTTGGCTAGACGTGCGCGATCGGGACCCATACGTGACGCGAATATTTTCACTGCACTTGGTTTTAAAATATACAGGCTGATGTTTTTAATTTTAGTTTCCAGAGTGTTCAGTTAACAAAGTTGGTCAGAGGGTCTAGAAAATCGCTTTCAAAGCTTTTCGACAACTTTCAACAGGATTAACATAATCTTTTCGGTAGCTTATGCCAATCCAATACATTTTAGACTTTTTCATAATCGGTATTGCTGATAGAATGACACTTTGTCTAGGCCTTAGGGGTCTTCAACCTTTTTGAACTCAAGAGTATACTTTGATTTTGGAAGGTGGTTGTTTTTTTTTGTAAATAGTTTTTATTTTTCACTTTTTAGTGGGTCAGTTTGTTATTATTAGTAGTTAGTTTTGTTAGTATTTATTTAATTATTGAGGAGTTGTCCTGGTAAGCACCAGGAGAACTGGAGCTGATGGTGAAGTCACCATGCTTAGTAACCATATTAAAGTACCTAATCGAATCGCTTCCCGTGAAATACTTATTATTGAGTAGTTCCGGTGGCCATCTGTGGTCTTCATCATCAATTCCACTTCACCAAATGGTGCTTTCTTAGAGCAACTACTTACTATTATAACATACCCAAATTCGCTATAAGTTCGGTATTTCCCTCGATTTCTATGGGATTTCATCATTCATCAGATTCTGACTTGGTGACAATTGGACCACCTCGAGAGCAATCCCTTTCAAGCGAACAATTTTTTTTCAAAATCGGTCAACAAATGACGGAGAAATCGGTGATCATACATTTTTCCTTTATAAAGTACTGGCAAGTAGGTTGCCACCATGGTTTTTATTTTTTTAAAGGCACCGTAACGTCTTTAGTCGTTTTTTTTCATTTGATATGGCAACCTAATACCTAGAGGCAACACTGACTTTTTATTTTGTAACAACAGCTGTCACAACTGTCATTTGATTTTGATGGAAGAACTAGTAATGGTGTTATGAACGTTTTTTTTTATCGTTTTCTTTTTTAATCTGCGTCGGTAAGTTTTCATATATAAATTAGAATATTAGCTATGAGAAACAGCAAATATTTGTATAGTTTAGCCTTAGTATTGTTGAAAATAGGTTTTTGTTGATGGCAATATAATTGCCATCAACAAAAAACCACCTAGGCATATTCATCCATTGCAGTGTAACAGCACCAAGACCAATAATAAGCGGTCCAAAATTAGGTGCTCCACATGCAAGGTGCCGCTTTGCGTTGTCTCATGTTTTGATTTATTCCACTTAGACCATAATGTCTAATCCAAGTAAGATTTTGATTAATAAAACATGATAAATAATAGAAAAGAGTGTTTTATTGCCAGGCAGTGGCAACTATATTGCCACCATATTTAAAAAAACGAATAGATATAAAATAAAATAAAATATTATTTGGTCAAAATAAACCTATTAACTTCCATAACAACTTTTGTAAAAGATGGTAGTACCTCTCCTTTCCTCTGCCTTATAAAGGGTTGAACATACAGACGAACATATATAACCTCCTCCTTTTTGGAAGTCGGTTAAAATTGTAGTTCTTGTAGTCGTTTTTGTCGTAGCTATAAAAATCAACTTATATTTTGCTTCTGTATTCATACATGCAACTACAACATATCATAAATCAGTACTGCAGTGCAAGTACGTAGGACTCGATTCGATAAAGTTAACAATTATACGACGAATTTTAAGTGGGTGATAGACGTGCGAGCAAGTACGAGTAAGTTTGTTGGCGATCCAACATGTTTGAAATTATGCTTGTACCCCGCCTTGGCTCGTAAGTCTGTCATCACCGCGAGTCGCGAGCCGCCATTTTGTGTTGATATTCTGTGGGTGCGCACCGCTTGTGAGTTGTGATATTTAACATTATTTGTATTTTTGGTTATTTTGCTTCAAAAAATGAGACACTCGCCGACTTCGTCTTCTTCTTCTTCTCTATTGGTTTTTAAAATGTCATATGATATAATTCTTAAATAACACAAAGCTTCCTCTATCGACGACATCGCGATACAGTGTGAGCAAGCTTCACGTGTGTCACCAACGTCGAGCCGAGTAAGTTTGCAAACTTAAAAACCGCATACTTTAAGTTCGTCTATCACCCACTTTACGAAAATGCAGACACCAGTCATCCTGACGCAGAACTTGACAGCTGAGATCGCCAATATACGCTGTCAAGCTCGGTAATTTATCGACACATTGTAAAAGTCCGATATGCATATCGAGCATTACTAATAGATTTAGGACTAATGACTTTATTGCTGGGTGATGAGGAAGAACGGCAGCAGCATCACAAGGTGATGCGTATTCGGAGGCGGCGTCTCAGAGACGCAAACAATCCTCTGGAACTTCCAGAAAAAGATTTTGTTCGTCTCTTTCGGGTGACTCGAGAAGTGGCAGCCATTTTAATAGAAGGGATATAGTTAGATGTGCGGAGGATATGCTCCACTAGACTCCCTGTCCATATCGTGGTAAGCACCTACTGTTTTATTACTATAGTTACCTACTTCATTCGAGTTAGTGAGTTTCGTTCTTTGTCAATCCGTAAGAAACATTGAAGCAATCGTCTTGAAAAGACGGGTACGTACGAAACAAGACAGTGAACACCGACGCGGCACGAGCATCATCACAATGCCGCACACACACGGTTCGCTTCGAAAGAAGCGGTTTTGTAAGCGTAAGCAGAGCAAGCAGAAGCACCAGCACCAGCACCCTCCGTATCTACACTGCACACCACATGGATCCATGACTCTGATGACACACGCGTCCCGCGGATCGGCAGGCAGTCTTCTGATTGTTCGGTCTTCACTCGACTATTTAATAATTATTTAAACCTTCGCGGGGCTTAGAAAGAGATTAGTCAATCATGAGTAGTTTTCATTTTAATCAACGAGCGTACCTACCTATACACGCCACACTGAAGTATTTACATTTTATAGGTTTACGGATAGGTGTTTTTTTTTTTTTTTTTCACAAACTTCAAGAAAGTAATGTCAACAACAAACTTTTTTTTGGTAAAGGTAATTACGACGACACTTTACGAAGATGGCATATTTTCTATATTTCTATTAAAACAAACGGAAGTTTTGGTAAATATTGGTAGTTTCTCTGAATTATACCCATAAATATTGTTTACAATGCCAAATATTTATGAAAAAAAAGGATTTTCTAAGTATCTCGGACATTAGTCGTGCGTGCCAAAGAAATCCCACCTTAAGGGCCCCTTTTCCGAAATTTACGTTTCTTGATCGAGTTGTTTTCAGAGAAATCACCATATTTAAATTCTTAAAAAAAATATATAGTACAGATACATGTTTGATCTAGTGACTTTTTGGTTAAAAACACGATATTTAACATTTTGCTTAATAAAAAAAAATCCGAAGTAAAGTCGATTTTGAAAGTATATTAAGTTGTATGAGACTTGGGGGAACGCAATTTTTATGAAAATTTAACATTTCATTTACTAAACGGGTTTCACAGGGATATTATTGGATAGATTTATAATATGGCACTTATTTTTATAAGTAAGTGATATTAAATAAATAAGTGAAAAACGGCTCGCGCGTACCGCGCCAGTGCTATAGCGACTGCTCCTGTGCAACGCGGGCGCACGCTGTCTCATGCCTATACTTTCGGGAAAAGGGGCCCTTAAATGTTTTTTCTGTGGACGTCCTCAGTATTGCCCGGCCCACGATAAATTTTATCGTCGCGTCTTACGTACTTCCGAATTCGTTAACAAGATCGATAAAAATGCAAACCTTAGCGATCTCGATGTCTTATCGATGCAAAGTTCAATTACTTGCACTGCTGACTCGGTAATTAGTTAGTTACCGATACTTTTTGTTCATATAAAAACGAACTCCGTACTCATCTAAATCTTTATGAACTGAATATTAAATATTTATCTTTATTTAACGTTCATAAAATTGATTTATGATTTAATCATAATATGCATGGCACGTGTTTATTGATTGAAAAAATTAACTGCACTGGAAATATTTATATATTTTAGGAAGGAACCTATTTTTTTGTTGCTGTTCAAATTACAATCTTATGTAAATGGATGATTATTTAAGATAACATAACATAACGCCGGTAATCCCCGAAGGGTTAGGCATAGGTGTACCTAGTACACCCACATTTCGCCAGATATGTTTAAGTCCCATGTTTTAGGGAGACGAGGCTATTGCCACCAACTGAGCAAAAAACCAGGCTCATCCAATGATTATAACGGTGCCCGCCCACGAGCGATTTTTTCGTCAATTTTTGTCTGAAAGACATACATTCACACAAAAATCGCCTAAAAAAATCGCACCCTAATAGTTAAGTCAAAAAAAACCTTAAGACTTGCACTTGCAGTTAGATGACCGGTAAGTGGCGGCCACCAGTTTCATCAAATTTTTAATTGACATTTCATGAGCAACAAAACTTACCTATAAATACATTGTCAAAATTAAAGCGTAAAAAAGACACGATGTATTTTGGCAGCAGCTTCGGCCCGTTCTAATCATGCCGCAAGGATCTCGCGTCATGCGTGGAGAACGTTCTATGTGCGCAAATGACATTTGCCCGGACGCACGGACGATGCTACTAAATCAGGTGCTAGCGTTCAAGGCCGCCATTACTGTAGCCCAACTTGGCATGACCTTGAACTTGATTTTACTACTACGCTATTTTGTCATGGCGCAATGTTTGTGATCCCTGGTTGACATAAGGTCGGCTAAGTACTGTCAAGGTTTGCTTCGTTGGAGGAAAACTTGGAAAGGAAAAGTGTCCAACGAATCAATTAATCATTCAAACTGTGTGTGTCATAGTGTCGTTCTTCTATATTTTAAAATGCTCCAAGGGTATTTCAGATAACGATAAAAAATTCTAATGTTAACTAAACCTTTCTCGATTGGAACTCAGTCGGCTCGATTTCGTAGCCTCCATTTTTTCGAAGTGTTTATGTAAAGACAATATTCATGCCGAGTTGCCCATGACAGGCTACGAAAACTACCCTTCGTTATTGGGTGGAGATATAAGAAAATAACGAATAACGTAATATCTCGTAAAATAACTATTAAGGCGATGAATGATAACGCAATGGTCAATCGCGACGTAACTAGTGAAGCAACCACACGACTCGGTACTCGATACTCACGATAAATCGATTCAAGATAAATGTCAAAACTGGCCTTTTATCTTTTGACAAGTAGGTACCTTTTGTTTCGGTCCTTCTTCTCAGTGTAGTCAGATAGGAAACGCCGACCTCATCTAGTTTTTAAAATATGATTGACGTGTAAAAGTGTTAGTACAAAACCACTTACAGAAATACAAATCATTTATCATTTTTTATCATTTACTAAAATATTCTCGGTGATTCTGTTTCTACGAACTAAAAGTCATATATACTAACTTCCTAACTAATAATATAAATGCGAAAGTGAGTTTGTTTGTTACGCTTTCAGGGTAAAACGGCTGAACGGATTTGGATGAAATTTAGCACATGGGTAGACCATGACCTTGGTTAGGATATAAGATACTCTTTATCACAGTAGTGAGTTCCCGTGGGATAATTTCCGACCACCACGCAGTCGAAGCCGCGGGCAAAAGCTAGTCATTCATAAGTGTTTAAACTTCGGCAAACGGTCTAATTGTGCGTACGTTCGTACAAGACTCGTTTAGTTAATTAGCTACTCACCAACGTGTTGTAGAAGACGACGCTAAAATAGATAACAGTTACTGTAACATTACAAAACTTACGAAACACTGAAAATGTGGTAATCTCAGTGTCAAATGTGTTTACCCAAAGCGGTGTATATTTTTTTTTTCATTTTTAGGGTTCCGTACCTCAAAAGGAAGAAAACGGAACCCTTATAGGATCACTTAGTTGTCCGTCTGTCTGTCTGTCAGTCTGTAAAGAACCTTTTTGTCAGAACCGCGTGGATGTACCAAGTTGAAATTTATATCAAATAGTAGGTCTACGGTCCCTTTGAGCTCTAAAAAGCAAGCCTATAAATCAAATTTAAAAAAACTATACGGCGTTTTTTGCGACATATTTTGATACTCGCAAATGTATTAAAACCTATAGGGTACTTCCCGTTGACCTAGAATCATGAAATTTGGCAAGAAGCAAGGTCTCACAGTACAGGAAAATGGTCGAAAATCGTTAATTTGTAGTGTTATCACATTTCTTTTTTTGCGGTTTGTAACTTACATTTGCAGTTGGAGAATTGACCATGTCGTATATCGATGTATGGGAGAACATGCATTAAAACTGCAATGTTAAGTTGGTTTTTGGAATAAATTCATCGCAACTACGGAATCCTTCATTGTGCAGTCCGACACGCACTTGGCCGGTTATTTATGATTAGTTGCGTAATAACTTTAATTCGTCATAAATGTACCGGAACATTTAAGACAAATTATCCGGCTTACCTGTACAAAATTAGAAATCAACAATCATATAATTTGGGTAGTTGAAAACATACTTAGTATGTTAATAAGTTATGTAAGTATTAGGTATATTCGTTTACCAGCTGAAAGGTTTACGCGTAGTTTTTTGTGACGTCATGTAGATTTTAACTACATAAGTACTTATTGTTTTGGACCATTGAAATGCGTTTGTCCTCCTCATGACTCAGTAGGTTTTCCCAGACTTGCTTACTATTCGATCGCCATTTACATGTCAAAGCGACGACGGTAGGTAACAACAAAATGTAGACATAAATATTTAATGAAACACCAAACAATAATGGCACATACCGCAGGTATGCCAGAATTCGAAATGTCAAAAGTATACGTTGATTGTACCTTTAGAAGTGATTTATGAAGAAAACTCAGACATTTTTAGAGTCTTTTTCAGACCAATAGGTGTATATGGGGTGTACCAATGATATTTATATTAAACAGATATGTTAAACTCTCACAAAACAACCGAAAAAAGTGTTCCGCGCAGCAGCGGCAGCACACATGTACTT
Organism: Tiliacea aurago; assembly: GCA_948098905.1. Taxonomy (NCBI): domain Eukaryota; kingdom Metazoa; phylum Arthropoda; class Insecta; order Lepidoptera; family Noctuidae; genus Tiliacea; species Tiliacea aurago. Next base: position 13,400,102 of record OX402590.1, read on the forward strand.
TTCATTCATTTTACATTTCACTACAAGTAAAAATGATGGCTTGATAAAAACAACAAGAAAAAAAGAGAGCTAGTGTTGTCAACTGCGCGTGAATGTAAACAAACATTATTCTGGCCACCAATCACCGAATGTTGGCATCACAGACTAACAAATTTTCGACGTTTTCGAGTCTTCACGATTGCGCATTCACAACATATCTGTGTGTACTATGCCAAATCGAATACCAAATAATCAAATAACAATTGATCGACCACTATAAATCGAACGTCTGAATACTCATAATTTCAGTCGAAAGACGTCCATTGCTAGGTATAGGCCTTCCCCAAAAAGAGGGGGGGTTGCCATAATCGCTACGCATGGCGATTATAGGCGGGTTGGCGATCGCAGTGTCGTGTTAAAATGCATAGAGAACGCTGCTGCCCATTCTCTAGTAAGTCCCTTAGTAGCCTTTTACCACGGGAAGAAATAGGATAGTGCTATTCTTTACGTCCGGTACCACACGGAACATTAATACTTCGAGTGTTCAAAATATCGAATGTTTGTTTGATCGAGCGTTCAACGCATCGCATTCTATCGAAATATCAATATACCTACTGAATACTTTTTATATAGAATACAAGAAAAACACAAAACTTACAAATTAATCACATTTTAATCTTTAATTACTTATTATATTTATAGGTACATTTCAAAATTTTCTGTGAATTTTGCAATTGCACAGAGAGATTAATAAATCCTTTTTTTTATTTGTATTTAAATATTACTTTTTTTATTAAATTTTATGAACGAATCCAAAAAAAAATCTTTTTCTAATTCCCAAAATTATCTATTACTGAAAAACGTCGAACCTAAACACTACAACAAGAACATTAGCGCGTTTTCTGTACATCGACATCATTCAGTTTGGGGCCTAGTTTGGGGCCCACGGCTATATCTACTTAAGCACTCCTTCAATTAAAATTGTTCCTATTTATAAATGTTTCCTAACTTGTGGGTGTCAATTTATAGATTTTTATTTTTTTTATTCTCCTGCCTTTATCCCAATTTATTTGGAGTCGGCGCAACATGTCATCTTCATCCATACTTCTATATTAGTCATAATCTCGGTAGCCATATCATCTTTGACACAGTCCATCCATCGTTTCTTTTGTCTTCGAATACTCTTATAGCCATCCACATTCATAATCAAAACTTTCTTCACGACATTTTCTTCATTCCTCCGCATCTCACGCCATACCATGACAACCGATTTTCACACTACTCTTCAATCACCAGTGCTCCTTTCAGACGTCCTCTGATATATTCAATTCATATTCCAAATTACCTGGTCTCCTAACAATACCACATATTTAATACTCTGGAAGAGCGACGTCAGTTAAATGATATGATTTTATTGTACGACATACTTAACAATAAATTTGACTGTTCACAACTGCTTAGCAGAATAAACTTTAAAGTCCCACTCAGACGTACCAGGCATACCACTCTGTTATCAGTACCATCGCCCTCTACTAATTACTTCAATATGTCACCATTCTTTTTTATAGATTTATATAAGAGATTATCCAAATCCTTCGCTAATAATTAATAATTTCCCATGTCACTCTCTGTATTTCTTATTTTATGTGTACTTCGTAATTGGCGTAATGTTTCGAAAAATCTAAATGTTATATTTACTGTCAGCTGTGAAGCTACCTTTTATTAAATAAATAAAAATAAATAAATATTCTATCCATTTGCGTAACACCACACATTCCTCTTAACATTCTCATTTCAGCTGCTTGCAATTACCTTTAATTCATCCCTTTTGTGGCAGCGCGCTTTCTATACAAAAGAAGTTATTTAATCAGCATACAGAAATACTTGGTACGTCACAATGAACCGCTTCATGATTTCACAGAGGATTATTTATGACGTCATTGTACACGGCCGTTCACAATAAACACCCTCCATGCAACCCCGTCATGTGATGTAATAATTATGTAGTACATAAATACTGATGACACACAATACACTGATTGTATCAGCCTGCTTGCTATTTCGCAACACGTTTTAAATAACAATATTAATGTATTCGGTTTTGTTCTCGTTGCTATATAATGTTCTAGTACCTAGTATTCTGCGAGTTATCTATTTTGGCAGATTGTGTCATGCTGAAATACCTGATGACCTGATGTATGTATATTTAGCACGCATGCCAAATTATTACTCAATACAGAGACAGTCAAAGCCGTGGAGTATATTATTTGCTTCAAATAGCTATAAGTAATAGTTTATTGTCACAAAGAAACATACATTAGTATACACTGATTAACAAGATGCTAACTACGCTGCAGAAGTCTGTATACAGATATTGTGAGCTCTGCCTCTTAAACTAGGATAACCTGTATCTTAAGAGACAGTGTTCAGCTGTGAGGTTACTTAAAAATAAGGGTTATACAACTGCGGACTGTGCTAACCTATTGTTAGTGTTAACAGTCAGATTATTTAACTTTTAAACATATTATATTCTAAGACAAAGGAAAATAAAAATATAAAATAACAATTAAATACCTGTGTAATATGAATGGGTGAATGTGTGTGGGGATGTATTTATGATGTATGCGTGGTGAGTTTTTGTATGAGAGTAGTGAGTGTGAGGTGTTATACTTGATGAATATAAGTGAAAAAAAAATGCAATTTTAGGCAATGTATTTGAGTAGTGATTCAGTTTGTGCATAGTCCTGGGCCCCAATTCTGTAACTTTGAGTTAAGCAACACGCCATTGACACTCTATCGACACACTACAGACATTATTTTGCCACTGTTGCAAATTTGGCATTCTGCAAAAACTTCAATGGCGTTTCAGTGGTGTCTCAGTAGTGTGTCGATAGAATGTCGATAGTGTGTCAGTACAATAGTTTTGAGTGTTGCTAACAAAAATCTACCATGAGGTACACCAAACCTATGTCGTGCGGTGTCCCACAGGGATCGGTCCTGGGGCCGCATCTGTGGGACATCGGTTACGACTGGGTGCTGCGCGCCGACCTCCCTAGCGGTGTCAGCGTAGTCTGCTACGCTGACGACACGCTGGTCCTGGCGCAGGGGAGGTCGCATCAGGCGGCGGCCGAACTGGCGGCACGTGGGGTTGCGACAATCGTCGATAGGATCCGGCAATTGGGACTCGAGGTGGCCTTGCACAAGTCCTAGGCCATGTGTTTTTATGGTCCTCGGAACGCGCCACTGTCGGGTTCCCAGATAATGGCAGGAGGGGTTCACATCGGCGTCGAGTCGACGTTGAAGTACCTGGGACTCCTGCTGGAGGCTCTATGCGGGGGTCGTTTGGTCCATGGCCCTTTACGGGGCACCGGTGTGGGCGCGTTCTATAAGGCTGCGACCAGCCCAGCGATTGAACGCGTCCCAAAGGGTTATGGCCATCAGGCTGGTCCGAGGATACCGCACGGCCTCCCGTGAGGCAGCGAGCTTCCTTGCCGGACTACCGCCATGGGATCTAGAGGCAAAAGTCCTCGCGCACGTTTGGGAGTGGCGCGAGGAGGCGAAACGCCGGGGTGAAACTCCGCTGCCGCGAGAAATCACGGCACAGCGGACAGAGCTCCGGCGGGATCTTATGGCGGCATGGAGAGTGCGATTGTCGCAACCCAGCGCTGGGCACGCCACAATTGTGGCGATAAGTCCCCTCTTTGAGGAGTGGCTAGAGAGACGCCACGGCGTCCTCACCTTCCGCCTGACACAGGTCCTCACCGGACATGGTTGCTTTGGGAGGTTCCTGTTCAGGATAAAGCGGGAGGAAACGCCCGGGTGTCACCACTGTGTGGATCACCCGGAGGACACGGTGGAGCATACGGTGGAGGTCTGCCCAGCTTGGGCGGAGCACCGCCGTGTCCTCACGGAGGCGATCGGCGGCGGCGATCTCTCGCGTCCGGCTCTGGTTCAGGCCATGGTTCGGAGCGAGAGTGCATGGGAGGCCGTCACCTTCTTCTGCGAATTAGTAATGCTTGCGAAGGAGGAGGCGGAACGCGTGAGGGAGAGGCAAGGTTCGCGCCCTCGCGCCCCTAGTCGCCGCAGGAGACGCCCCGGGTGTCGGGAGTCGCAAGCCGATTTCCGGCCACCGTAGGCTCGGGCCTGCGGACGGTGAGCGATGGGTAGCTCACCATCCGATAACGACCAGGCCCGGGTCGACGGCGCGTCGTATTCCACGCGCGCCTCAAAGAGTTGTCAGCACCAACTGACGGGGTCCGCTAGGGCCAATGCCTGCCAGGGTTGCGAGTTTGTCCGAAAGGGATATCGTGGCCCTGGCACACAGGCAAATGAAGGAATACGGGTGGGTTTTAGTCAGTAAAAGTCTGACACGCCCTCCCGCTCCGCCCAGAGCGGGAGAAGTTATTTGATAATTTCCCACCCAAAAAAAAAAAAAAAGGTTAACCAAACCTACCACTTTTTAAATCCAATTTTCATCAATGAAATCTTTATAATATGGGTTTATTTAATAATATAAAAACGTTTTATTATTAAAAACATCAAATTTCACTAAAAAAATGCTTTTAATAACGTTAAATGAGTGTAGGCCTTAGGGACGCTATGGCGCGAGGATTTGAAATTTAAAAAATGTATCGTATTTTTTTTTTCGATATTATACCAATTTAATTGCAGTACCGGGTTAAACTTGACCATAGAAACCATTTAGACTCTGAGACGCATGGCCCCACGACGCACCGTTTCCGAGATATGGGCCTTCGATTATTATTTTGTTGTTTTTTTTTTATTAATAAAAAAAAACCTTAAATTCATTTCTATTCATTCCTAAGGGGGGGGGGGGGGTCAAATTTTGGTTATTTTTTGCCTAGGACGCACCGTTTTCGAAATATTTGAATTTAAATCTTATTATTAAAAAAATATTTTAATACTGAAGAAAAAAAAAATTTTATCGTGGATGTTTTACATCGTCTCATGGTTTTCGCTCGGAGTGTCAAGTTAGGTACCTTCACATACAAACCTTTAATTCAGCAGGGATTCCATTCCGCCGTCGGTGTCTCTGGAGAAAGGAAATGAGCTCGTCAATTAGCTCCCTTGCTTGCTCCCTACCAAGCTGAAACGTTTTGACAAACCACATCTTGGGAAGTTCATGAAAGGCATTCACTTGCCCTTCATTAGTGCGTGAGATATGCGGCGCTGGCGCAAAAGCAAACCTTGGCGGTCGGCACTATAAGCCAATGACATAATACGCCACCGCAAAGTAGGTACAGAAGGCCTCATTATGGCGAAAAACTACGTCCACTTTATCAATTTCGATACGTAAGACCGTAAGACGCACACACACACGGACATTTGATTTAAAATAAACAAATTAATCCAATCAATAGGGAAAATAGGTGTCGTTGTTCGATGGCTTCATAATGGCGGTTTAATGGCCAAAACACTATTCATACACGATAGAAACAACTGTCAAATACACTTAAAATATTTACAGACTACCGTAAGTTTGGCCATCATGATGCCATTGTAACATTATAGTGGACCAGACTACCAATTATTACAATCGTCTTACTATGGCGTTTCAATGGCACTACAGTAGCAAGTGAATGACCATAAACACTTTGCAGAATAGCAAATGTCAATGACTATTCTATTGAGACACTACTGACACACTATTGACACGTTGGTTATTTTACAGAATTGAGCCCCTGTTCAAGTAGCCATTCCATAACCTTAGATTTTAGTTTTAATAGCTATACCTTATCTATTTTGTGATTTTCGAATCAGGGGCTCTACTGCTAACATAAATCCGAAGTATCGGCCAAATGTTCGGCCGTTGCTTGACTACGGCTAACTATGGCTGACTACGGCAATTGAAAAAAAACTACGACAGTCAAAGAGATATGCCAAAGTCAAAAATGTGACTTTAAGTCGGGGAAGGATTCAAGTCAAAAAAGGAAACTATGGAAGTTATAAAACGGCCGAACATTCGGACGATACTTCGGATTAACGCTGCGGAGTAGACCCTCTGACTTATTTTGGTTTTGCACACACATTGCCGATGTTTTGTATTTTGGCTAAAACTTAAATAGTAGCTGTTACGATGATTAAGAAATAAAATAATAAAATGTCAAGAAAAAAATATTTTAATTGTCATGTTGCTACTTATATCAATATGTACAATTTTTACAATTTGTTGATTTATTAGTCGGAAGGTTTTCACTTGAGCAGAACTGGAGCTTTATAAGCAGCAGCTACTAAAGGTGCTGAGTATGCGTTGTACGCAGCAACAGGCGCAGTGTATGCGGCGGCGTAGGGAGAGGCATATGCGGCGTAGGGAGAGGCATATGCGGCGTAGGGAGAGGCGTACGCGGCGTAGGGAGCAGTGTATGCGGCCGTGTACGCCGCGGCCACAGGAGCGGTGTATGCCGCAGCTACTGGCGCCGCCACTAGTGGGGCGGAGTAGGCCACGGAGTGGATACCGGGCTTAGCAGCGGCTACGGTGAAGAGGGCAGCGAGGATAATCTGAAACAAAAAAAAATTGTGAAAATCTGTGTCACTTTTGATTATTCATAAGTTTGTTTAAGAACTTCTTTAAAAAAATATGTCTAATAAAAATGCTTCAATAAAAAGGATTAAAATCAAATCAAAGATTACTTGAAGTCACGTAAATTGACAAGATTTATTTTTGGACTTGAATTACATTTTTGTTATCAAAATGTTCAATCATCATTCTTTAAAGTAAAACTTTTATTTACCAGTTTGCACATTTTGAAGTGGTTGTTTGTGTGTCTCGTAGTAGAGAAGATAAGTGAATGATACCTTTGACCAAAGCCCAGGACTTTATATATTCAAGTGAATACGAAATAAATTCCACCACACTGCGAGGGTGTGCTAACATATCATGTGCAACGGTGCTCCGAATTCAAGATAAACATCGATGATGAAGTTATACGAAAGTGACCCACGCTTTTAGTCATTTTCTCTTTGCTTTTATCTAGCGTTTATCCAGAACAATTTTAATGACTGAATGGGTTTCATTCATCCAGTCAAATACGTCTTAAAGTTTCGTAATGAAGTCAAATGACTTGGAAATTTGTGCTTTTCTTTTATTTTCTTGGTTCACTTGTTCATGCGACAAACAGATCATTATTCAGGATGAGCCACTGCGGTTGCGTCAGAGGTCAGCGTGTGCGTGTCCACTGTTACAATGCTAACTCCAGTTGCGCATGTGACTATGTGGAGGTCAATGCGCCTATTTAAACTGGACGAGTAATACAGATCACTCATGAATGCAGGTTGCTCTTATTTTATTTATTAAAACTTTATGCACAAGTAAAAAAAAACACTGTACTTATTATAGTTGTATAGCTTGATGTGTAGCCGTGTGGACGTGAGGTTTTAACACACGCTCTCCCAAAATTGTAATCCAAAATGACCATATCATAGAGGCCAGCTTGTACTGAAATGTATAGACATTTCAGTACAAGCTGGCCTCTCATTGTACGAAAATCTTATACAATGTGAGATCAGGCTAAACTGGATATGTATAGCTTAATGTGTAGCCGTGTGTACTAACAAATAAAATTATTTATCATTTATAAATTAGTATTTTTTTACTAATTTGAACAAAAAACGGTTATTGTGACTTATCTATAATAGAGATATAGCTAGAGATATGGTTAAAGATATATTATATAGCTTCGCAGAATTTTTGTGGGTAGGTAATGATGAGTACAATATATTACATGTAGAACTTATATTATTTTATGTATCATCAATAGTTTTCGCAGCGCACCCCAAATTATGACTTTTCAGGCAAATTTTTGATACCTTGGGTTACATTACTGCACTTTTCGTAGGGATCTCTAGTCTTTTTGAAAAATAATATACCCATGTGACTCGCAACAGCTTTCTACAGGTGAAATATTTTTTTAAATCGGTTAAGTATTTTTTGAGTTTATCCATTACAAACAAACATACAAACAAACAATCAAATCTTTTCTTTTAATAATATTAGTTTAGAAAAAATAGTTCGACACTAGACGGACGATCAGATCGTCCGTCTAGTGTCGAACTATTTTTTCTAGTATATTTTCTCTTTCTTAGCTGTATGTGAATGTGATTACTTTAAATATGATTTTAAGAACTATAAGTACAAACACTGCCGTCTATAATTATGTAGTAGGTACCTACAATAGTATTTTTTTTAGCACAATCTTAAGTACATAATCAGTTAATCATTCATGTAATCACAGAACTTCTCGGGACCACTTAAGTTCCAACATAACGGTGAATTAAGTTGTCATCTTGTATTAATACCTATCGGATTTAGTTTTGTGCAGAAATAAACAATTTACTGTACCTTAGCCCATGTTCCCACGGACGTACTAAAATCGCGGCGGATTAAAATCGTTGTTTTGCAAATTCTTAAATTGTTTAAAATTTTTTTTTGGGCAGCATAGTTTATGACTTTTGATGAAAAATGTAAAAAAAATACCGTTACCCCCGCCCTTATCTCCGAAGTTTGCATAGATAAAAATCTGAAATTATTCTGTGATAGAAGTTTATGTAAAGATTATAGGAATAATAAAACGATGTCTATAAATAGCGCAGTTATTCAGAAATCATCATCATCATATATACGTACGGAACTCGTCCGACTCGCTCTTGACCGTTTTTTTTTATTAACTAATTTTTTCTCATAGAGTGGGATGAAAAGCAGAGTGTGCTACACGGGACTTTCTATCCCTCGCTACGCTTATGATTCTACTCTAGAATCCATCGCTTCGCTCTGGATTCAAACAATCGCTCTCGCCCTCAATACATTATTTTGGTCCCTTGTGACACAATCTAATATTTAAGGTGCTTTATTTGTATGTAGGTATGCCAATAAACGTATGTACTCTCTTTCTTTTTTAACAATGTCATAATGTTTTAGCCTTTTTTAGGGTTCCGTAGTAAACAAGGAACCCTTATAGTTTCGCCATGTCCGTCTGTCTGTCTGTCTGTCTGTCTGCCTGTCCGTCCGTCCGTCTGTCGCCAGCTTAGCTCAGAGACGCTTAGTCCTAGAAAGCTGTAATTTGGCATGGGTATACATATAAATCATGCCAAAAAAATGGTAAAATAACATTATGAAAAACATTTTTTTAGGGTACCTCCCTTACACGTGAAATGGGGATAATATTTTTTTTTCTCGTCTATTCCATGGTGTGGGGTATCGTTGGATAGGCCGTTCAAAAATATTGTGGGTTTGGGAAAACTATTTTTCAATTAAGGGATCCGTTTGGGTAATATTAAGCTTTAAAGTGCTAGTTTTTGTTAGAGTCAAGTGCCCCCCCCCCCTGCCAGCTAAATGGTTGGTTTTGGATATGTGAAAAAGTTCATGGCAATAGTATATATAACGAAATTAAAAGGAAAACTATCACAGCTAAGTAGGCTTCACAAGTTAACGAGTAATAGTCGACCAACTTAAATTTGCAGTTGGAGAATTGACCGTAACGTATATCGATGTATGGGAGAGCATGTTTTTCAACTACAATGTTAAGTTTGTTTTTGTGATAAATTCATCCCAACCACGGAACCCTTCATTGTGCGTGGTCCGACATGCACTTGGCCGGTTTTTTTTTAATCTTTATCTCGAATGTTCACACAGGCGATTCCATCGTTTGGCAAGGTATGGCAAGGGACTATAGATGTTGGCAGTAGCGGTGGTATCTAATCACCTAACACGACGTCAAACTAACTTCAAGTTGGTGCAACCAAACCATAATATTGTTTGTCTTGTGTAGAACAATGTTGGTTGTTTATGTTTATCAAATAACTATTATATCAGTTTCGATATTAGATCACAATCTCTGCTACATAATTTACGTAATGTAAGTTATAGTATATTATTTAACGTAGGTACCTATATTCACGGGCATAGTTTTGGTCATAGATTTTTTATATTTTGGTACATCAAAAGGCGTAATATGAACTGCTATAAACAATTATGCGATTAAAACTCTCTATAAAGTCATAGTAATTGTAAACGTGTAGGAAAAGTTAATAATGCATTAGGTACAAGCCGAGGCATCCAATTACATGAAAATTAGGCCATTTCTGAACTACGAGTAGGTCACTATCTACTCGTACTTCAGAAATGGCCTAATTAGAAAGGTGGGTGGCCTAATTAATAGCAAAAATAGGTAAACTGTAAATTACACATTTTATTTATTTATTCATTATTACTATTTTTTTTTGTATACTCCGTGGTCCGTTTGTCCATGATCTAGTTTTAATTATTGGTAAAAATGTTGCTAAAATATAAGTGTACATTAATTATATTAATACATTATAGCATCGCGGCAGACCAAGCCGAAGGCGAAGGGTCAAACTTGACTCCGAAAGGACTGGCCCGCAATAGCAGTAGACAGACGTGTGTGAAAAGGGAAAGGGAAGCTTTTGCCCAGCAGTGGGACAATAAGGGCTAAATAGATAGATTATTGTTCGTGTCGTAAAATATAGTGATGATCAGCATGTGCATTCCTCTAATCGCAGCAGAGGTACAGTAAGTTAGATTCATCTTCATTAGTAGAGTAGGTAATAAAATGCAATATTGTGATCCAGGTTATACTTTATTCGCTAGCGTCTCTCTCTCTTTCACTTGTCATTTCCAAGATATATGTAGGTTATCGAAGTTTAAAATTATTTCTTCAGGTAGTAAGCGGCGTAGGGCGAGGCATAGGGTGAGGCGTAAGGGTAAGCGGAGTAAGCGGCGAGTGGTGCGGTGTATGCGGAGTAGGCGAGCGGCGCGGTGTAGGCGGCCGACAGGGGCGCGGTGTACGCTGCCGCAACCGGCGCGGTGTACGCAGCAGAGTACAATAGGCCGGGCTTGGGCTCAGCCATCGCTGCCACCAACATGCACACGAATACGATCTGCAAAAGAAACAGCACACAATTAATAAAATGATATTCGTAAAATGAATCTGTTACGGAAGTAAAAATAACCCCATTTAAATATCAGAGACCGTTCACTTAGTCAGCTTCTGACCCAAGCGGTGAATATCTACAACGATCAAGAATTCTACTTGCTGTCGTAAATCCACTAAACATTATTCTAATACTCTGCACGTTCATAACATTACTGGGATTAAATCTGCTAATCTTTGCGTGTGACCAAGTAAGCAAAAACGTTGTCTCACATATTTGAACATTTTGTTAGTTGTTGTCACTGAGCTGCTGATGCACTGAATGATATCAAAGCTGCAGTACTGACCAACTTTATAGTAAAAACGAAGGACGGTGGACGTAATTTGGTAGAGGTTAGTGTACAATGCGAAAGGAATATCAATTACTGAGTTAAGTTCAACCGAAAGTGTTAAGGAAATACTCACACGTCGAAAAGCGTTTCAGAATCGCAGAAGTGTTCGATTACTCGTAGAAACAGAATTCACTATCAGTAAGGGTTATTTTTAATTTATATTTTAAATCTACTTTTTCATATAGACATTTTTAAATACGATATTATCTTTCGGTTATGTTATATTATTTCATTACCTTTCTTTCTTTTAAGCTTGGGTTTTCACCTATCATGACGGTGAAATCTTTGATACGGCACCGCTCTTAGCCACCTATGCTGTATACCAATTTCTAACAAAATTGGTACTTCAAAATTTTAATATCTTTTATTAGCAGATAGATAGGTACAGTTTGGGCATGAAGTGGCAGGAAAAGTACTAGCACGGCTTTCATGGACTAGTACTTAGTACTAAGTACATGCTTAGTACTAAGTGGGCCGTTTGTAACTCAATCTACTAGAGGATTCCATCATACAGGATATTTACTTTTCAATCTGTATATTGGCATCATTGAAAATTAACATGTTTCAATATGATAGGGTCTCAGGGTATCAGCCACTCAAAAATTGAATCTGTTAATCACTTTAACATACAGCGATAAAAATCCATCAACGAAGCCTTGTAGTTCCTGTGTTAAAAGTAGTTGGAGATATACATAATCTATATCTGATGCCCACCACGGTTTTCGGCCGGGTCACTCTGTAAATTCGAATCTATTGATTCATATAAACTACACTCCAGTGGCTTGGAAATCGGTATGCAGGTTGATACTCTGTATATCGATTTCCAGAATGCATCGGACAGAGTTGACAACGCTGAGCTCTTGACAAAACTGGGGCCATCGGTTTCTCGTCTGGTCTTCTTCACTTCTTTTCCGACTACCTGCGGGATTGCAAGCACTTTGTCAGACATGACTGCTTCGAGCCCAAGCCTTATAAAATACTCTCGGGCGTGAGTCAGGGATCAGTTTTAGGGCCGCCTCTATTCCTGCAGGCTAATTCACGTAACTAAAGAAGTGCAGTAGCAGTGCAGTTGCAATTAAGATTCGATCAAAACAACGCATTTCGTATTCTACTATTCTCTACGGCTGTCAGATACTATATATATTCAGCTATCACTCAAACTTAAACTTCATTGCACCTGCACTGCAACTTGATCGGCGCGTCATGAAATTACGTGAATTAGCCCTCTGATCATGATTAATTATCTTATAGCAAATGTTAAGTCTGCCAAAAGCCTTCTATATACCGACGACCTAAAGCTTGTCGCACACATCAAAACTGACAAAGATTGCAAACTCCTACAAAGGGATATTGACGCCGTGTAGTGGAGCATTATGAACAAGCTATTTTTAAGGGTTGCGACCAATCCATGATCACTATAGTTTGAGTGCTGAAGTGTCACCAACATAAAGGACTTGGAAGTGACTTTCGACCGCTGTCTTACTTTTAGAGATCACGTTTCTACTCCTGCGAAGAAATCTTTTAGATGCCTGGGATTTATTTTGCGAAATGCTCGTGACTTCCGCAAACGAAATGTTATTACCCTCTTGTACACCACTCTGCTTTGAAGCAAACTCGAGTCGAGGCGTTGATCAGCTCACGGTAGCCTGTAGTACCTTACGGGAACGTATATACTGCTCCGAGCTCCCCTTTTCCGAATTGGCCGACTATTTGTGCCCGACAAATACATCGGACACCGTCCGAGCCGCGCCGGCACAATCTGTTTGCGAAACCATCATCCAAAACTGTCGCCAGAGCTGAATCCTCAGTATGTTATACTTTGAAGATCCTCAACATTTATGTCTGGTGTTCTGTAACAGAAATAATGCAAGAGAGTCCACTGTTCCATGTTAGTTTTAATTAACAATAGATATTAATATTTTTTATGTTTCTATGTTAATTAATGTAATTGGTGTTGTACCATTCTAATTACTATAAATAAATAAATGTATCATGCACATATACAACATTAGTTTTTGTTAATACTAAACCCGAAAAGGGGTCATTGTACTCATCATTTTGAAAAAAAAATCTATTGGACCAATCTTGAAATCAGCTGATTTTTTTTTCAAAATTTCTAAATAAAAATTTTAAAAACCTATTTCAAATCACTTGACGTTACATTTTTATACTATAGCATAATTAGAATTTTATTGTGAATTTTATTGGTGGGGCTTGTGGCTAAGTATAATAACAGCCGCACGGGTGGATTGATCAGGTTAAACTACGCTTGCCGCAGTTGGTTCGTGGATGAGTGACTATCTTTACATACCAAGACCCCTCCTTGCCTCAGAAAGCACGTTAAGCCGTTGGTCCCAGCTGTCATTTGTGGATCTTTAACATTCGTTACGGGTCGCCAGAAGCTCAGTAACTTTTTACACAAGTGTCTTTATAACGCATAATAAACCATATAGAAACAAACTCAACTAAGTAATTGATTATTAGTACCTACTTATGTATTTCCCACATTAATCAAATCCAATTGAAAATCCACCGACACTCTTGATTGAAGGAAACTAATGATTATTCAGAGCACAGTTGCGTTCTCGATTACCCTCACGTTGCGAGTGTTCGTCCTTCTCAAGTTACTATAAGATTGGTAGCTATCGCATCTTTCGTATCATTCAGTGCAACAGTAGCTCAGTGAAAACAATCAAAATGTTCAAATATATGGTGCGTATATTTCAGGAATAAGTTAACTTTAAGCCTGGATTGCAGTACCTATAATTAACAGTTTAGTGAAAGTGAAAGAAAAAGTGAAATTACCTTCTGAATAGTGCCTTATCTTCCAGTTTTGGGAGTCAATTAGCGATCGCTCTGAGAAGAGTCCTTATTCCGACGTCAACTCGTTTGATAAAATGATAGAGGAATGGTAAAATGTGATATCAATGGTGATTTTTCTTTTGCAGATCGTATTCGTGTGCATGCTGGTGGCAGCGATGGCTGAGCCTAAGCCCGGCCTGCTGTACTCTGCTGCGTACACGGCGCCGGTGGCGGCGGCGTACACCGCGCCGGTGGCGGCCGCCTACACCGCGCCGCTCGCCTACTCCGCATACACCGCACCACTCGCCGCTTACTCCGCTTACCCCTACGCCTCACCCTACGCCTCGCCCTACGCCGCTTACTACCTGAAGAAATAATTTCTACAGATAAATGTAAATGAATAAATTATAATACTTACCACTATAATATCTTTTTTAATTTAACACACTTTACCATCGTGGTATCTGACTTCACTGCAGCCAAAAACCTAATGGCTGTTAATCAGAAATCTACCACTTTCCATGATGTGAAATAACAAAGAAAATCATTTGCAATAAGTAAGTAAAGCAATAAAAGAAAAGGTTACATTACATTACAACAATAAAATAACAGCATATGTTTAGTTGACTTTGCTATGCAAAAAATATCTTAGCAATTAATTACTGTCAGTCAATAGTTTGATTGTTAGCGAAGAGCTTTGCGCTGCATCTTACGAATAAATCACATCAGGTAACAAAGCTGTTACATCAAGAACCAGTAGGTACTGGAACACCGCATTGTGATGCGGCTTCTCTAGATCTCTAGCCACCCTAAGCATATTAATTAGCATATGAAAGATATAGTTTTCTTAAAATGTCTTTCAAAATATGCACGTAATTATAATTATGTACTTACTAAAATTACAGAAAAGCATTCAAAATCTTTAGAAATATCAAAACCTGAAAAGTATGTCTTAAAAATACTGCATGCAAACCTAAGTCTGTTTCAATAAGTAACAATTGTAAACTACATTCATATAATTCCTATTTACAAGAATAAATCATAGTATCAATGAAAACAGCGTAGCTTAGACACACGGAGCATACATAACGTTTATACGTTTAGAACCCCGTAAGAAGTATCAACATTCTAAATATAAATTACTTTGTATCTCATTGTAAGTGAACCTATTATATTGTTCTTATGAGAATAAATTCTTTAAACCTAAATAAAGCGACAACTAAGATAGGTTAAAAGAGAAGTCAAAAACGTCAAATTAAGTCCGCCAAAATTAAGTGCAATATCTTTGTACTTAATAAAAAAAAACCGGCCAAGTGTTTGTCGGACCACGCACAATGAAGGATTCCGTAATTGGGATGATTTTATCCCAAAAACCAACTTAACATTGCAGTTCAAATACATGTTCTCCCATACATCGATATACGACAGGGTCAATTCTCCAACTGCAAATGTAAGTTACAAACCGCAAAAAAAATGTGATAAAACTACAAATTACCAATTTTCGGACATTTCCTGTACTGTGAGATCTTGCTTCTTGCCAACAGGAAGTACCTTAAAGGTTTTGATTTATTTGCAAGGATCAAAATATGTGGCAAAAAAACGCCATATTTTTTTTTTCGTTCAATTACAGGCATGATTTTTAGAGCTCAAAGGGACCGTAGACCTACGTATTTGATATAAATTTCAACTTGGTACCTCCACGCGGTCCTGAGAAAAAGGATCTTGACAGACTGATAGACGGACAACTAAGTGATCCTATAAGGGTTCCGTTTTCTTCCTTTTGAGGTACGGAACCCTAAAAACAAATTAATAAAAACATTTATTTCGTGTGGGAATCGATCTAGCGGAAGATAGAAGTTGAGTGTTAAGCCACATTTACACGGTGCAAGTTTATTGAACGCTCAAACGCAATAATCGCATCCCATAAAGCACGTTCAATTATTGCCATACAAGAATTACATTCAAGTGTTTACACGCGTGCGATTTCCCATAAAGTGACATACAATATTTGCATACGACTTCTGTTTACACCAAGGCAATTATTGTAAGGCGATTATTCTATGCAAGTTTTGCCTCGTCTAAACTCAGACTTGCACGACCTTGTACAATTGATTCAAGTATTGAATGCGATTTTATTTGACGTGCGATTTATTGTACGTGCTGTTTACACCGATAACAGTTTATAAGGGCAACTGTGTTGTTTAGACGGATCCAGACAATCGTTGCTTAAATTTTATGGTATGTCAGTTAAGCAAACTTCAACTAGGTAGTTTTTAAAGTTTCATTGCTCGGGATAGTCGAGGCTAGTTTTACAAGCCTAGCTTGTAAAACTAGCCTCGACCATCCCGAGCAAATCGCGAAAAAAAAATCAGCTGTTCCCTACATTTGTGTTCACTTAAATCGACAAAATGTATGGAACAGCTGATTTTTATTTCGTTTCTATGTTAATTAATGTAATTAGTGTTGTACCATTCTAATTACTATAAATAAATAAATGTATCATGCACATATACAACATTAGTTTTTGTTTATACTAAACCCGAAAAGGGGTCATTGTACTCATCATTTTAAAAAAAATTCTATGGGACCAACCTTGAAATCGCGAAATAAAAATCAGCTGTTCCATACATTTTGTCGATTTAAGTGAACACAAATGTAGGGAACAGCTGATTTTTTTTTTCGCGATTTGCTCGGGATGGTCGAGGCTAGTTTTACAAGCTAGGCTTGTAAAACTAGCCTCGACTATCCCGAGCAATGAAACTTTAAAAACTACCTAGTTGAAGTTTGCTTAACTGACATACCATAAAATTTAAGCAACGATTGTCTGGATCCGTCTAAACAACACAGTTGCCCTTATAAACTGTTATCGGTGTAAACAGCACGTACAATAAATCGCACGTCAAATAAAATCGCATTCAATACTTGAATCAATTGTACAAGGTCGTGCAAGTCTGAGTTTAGACGAGGCAAAACTTGCATAGAATAATCGCCTTACAATAATTGCCTTGGTGTAAACAGAAGTCGTATGCAAATATTGTATGTCACTTTATGGGAAATCGCACGCGTGTAAACACTTGAATGTAATTCTTGTATGGCAATAATTGAACGTGCTTTATGGGATGCGATTATTGCGTTTGAGCGTTCAATAAACTTGCACCGTGTAAATGTGGCTTAACACTCAACTTCTATCTTCCGCTAGATCGATTCCCACACGAAATAAATGTTTTTATTAATTTGTTTTTAGGGTTCCGTACCTCAAAAGGAAGAAAACGGAACCCTTATAGGATCACTTAGTTGTCCGTCTATCAGTCTGTCAAGATCCTTTTTCTCAGGACCGCGTGGAGGTACCAAGTTGAAATTTATATCAAATACGTAGGTCTACGGTCCCTTTGAGCTCTAAAAATCATGCCTGTAATTGAACGAAAAAAAAAATATGGCGTTTTTTTGCCACATATTTTGATCCTTGCAAATAAATCAAAACCTTTAAGGTACTTCCTGTTGGCAAGAAGCAAGATCTCACAGTACAGGAAATGTCCGAAAATTGGTAATTTGTAGTTTTATCACATTTTTTTTGCGGTTTGTAACTTACATTTGCAGTTGGAGAATTGACCCTGTCGTATATCGATGTATGGGAGAACATGTATTTGAACTGCAATGTTAAGTTGGTTTTTGGGATAAAATCATCCCAATTACGGAATCCTTCATTGTGCGTGGTCCGACAAACACTTGGCCGGTTTTTTTTTATTAAGTACAAAGATATTGCACTTAATTTTGGCGGACTTAATTTGACGTTTTTGACTTCTCTTTTAACCTATCTTAGTTGTCGCTTTATTTAGGTTTAAAGAATTTATTCTCATAAGAACAATATAATAGGTTCACTTACAATGAGATACAAAGTAATTTATATTTAGAATGTTGATACTTCTTACGGGGTTCTAAACGTATAAACGTTATGTATGCTCCGTGTGTCTAAGCTACGCTGTTTTCATTGATACTATGATTTATTCTTGTAAATAGGAATTATATGAATGTAGTTTACAATTGTTACTTATTGAAACAGACTTAGGTTTGCATGCAGTATTTTTAAGACATACTTTTCAGGTTTTGATATTTCTAAAGATTTTGAATGCTTTTCTGTAATTTTAGTAAGTACATAATTATAATTACGTGCATATTTTGAAAGACATTTTAAGAAAACTATATCTTTCATATGCTAATATGCTTAGGGTGGCTAGAGATCTAGAGAAGCCGCATCACAATGCGGTGTTCCAGTACCTACTGGTTCTTGATGTAACAGCTTTGTTACCTGATGTGATTTATTCGTAAGATGCAGCGCAAAGCTCTTCGCTAACAATCAAACTATTGACTGACAGTAATTAATTGCTAAGATATTTTTTGCATAGCAAAGTCAACTAAACATATGCTGTTATTTTATTGTTGTAATGTAATGTAACCTTTTCTTTTATTGCTTTACTTACTTATTGCAAATGATTTTCTTTGTTATTTCACATCATGGAAAGTGGTAGATTTCTGATTAACAGCCATTAGGTTTTTGGCTGCAGTGAAGTCAGATACCACGATGGTAAAGTGTGTTAAATTAAAAAAGATATTATAGTGGTAAGTATTATAATTTATTCATTTACATTTATCTGTAGAAATTATTTCTTCAGGTAGTAAGCGGCGTAGGGCGAGGCGTAGGGTGAGGCGTAGGGGTAAGCGGAGTAAGCGGCGAGTGGTGCGGTGTATGCGGAGTAGGCGAGCGGCGCGGTGTAGGCGGCCGCCACCGGCGCGGTGTACGCCGCCGCCACCGGCGCCGTGTACGCAGCAGAGTACAGCAGGCCGGGCTTAGGCTCAGCCATCGCTGCCACCATCATGCACACGAATACGATCTGCAAAAGAAAAATCACCATTGATATCACATTTTACCATTCCTCTATCATTTTATCAAACGAGTTGACGTCGGAATAAGGACTCTTCTCAGAGCGATCGCTAATTGACTCCCAAAACTGGAAGATAAGGCACTATTCAGAAGGTAATTTCACTTTTTCTTTCACTTTCACTAAACTGTTAATTATAGGTACTGCAATCCAGGCTTAAAGTTAACTTATTCCTGAAATATACGCACCATATATTTGAACATTTTGATTGTTTTCACTGAGCTACTGTTGCACTGAATGATACGAAAGATGCGATAGCTACCAATCTTATAGTAACTTGAGAAGGACGAACACTCGCAACGTGAGGGTAATCGAGAACGCAACTGTGCTCTGAATAATCATTAGTTTCCTTCAATCAAGAGTGTCGGTGGATTTTCAATTGGATTTGATTAATGTGGGAAATACATAAGTAGGTACTAATAATCAATTACTTAGTTGAGTTTGTTTCTATATGGTTTATTATGCGTTATAAAGACACTTGTGTAAAAAGTTACTGAGCTTCTGGCGACTCGTAACGAATGTTAAAGATCCACAAATGACAGCTGGGACCAACGGCTTAACGTGCTTTCTGAGGCAAGGAGGGGTCTTGGTATGTAAAAATAGTCACTCATCCACGAACCAACTGCGGCAAGCGTAGTTTAACCTGATCAATCCACCCGTGCGGCTATTATTATACTTAGCCACAAGCCCCACCAATAAAATTCACAATAAAATTCTAATTATGCTATAGTATAAAAATATAACGTCAAGTGATTTGAAATAGGTTTTTAAAATTTTTATTTAAGGATTTTTTTCATCAAAGTTACAATACATTAGTGCCAGTCGTTATATTGTAAAATGTTAAATAATATAATCGGTGCTAGGCTAATTATCATTTTTACAATAGGATTGAATATTTGCTTTTTTTTAAACATGGGTTTTTCTTTGGAACATAGTCATACGGAAATGGTGCCTTAATGTAACAACTATCTCTTTCACACTCTTGACATCTGACTCTGAGTTGTTTTGCGGCTGGCGTACAAAAGGCTTATTTTCAGGAAATAATTTTTCAAAATAATTGTTTTCCTCTCACACACAACGTACCTACATGCAAGTATTCTATTCGTACAAGTAGGTAGCAATTTTTTTTTTGTATGACCTAGGTAATACAGCGTGACCTCTGCGATTTCGGCCTATTAATTTATTTTTTCTAGTTCGTATAAACTTTTCATCAATTTTTAATCTTAATTCTTAATATTTTTAAAAATGTATCAAACCTTAAACAAGGGTATCAATTTTATTGGAAAACTTGAGTTGCTGACAAATATTATATAAAATGAAACCAGTCGATGTATATAATTTTTCGACTTTTAATTTTAAATTGACTGTCTTGTTGGTCTAGTGGTCGTAAGCGCTACTGCTGAGCATGAGGTCCTGGGTTCGATTCCCAGGTCAGGCAAAGTGTTATTGGGATTTTCCATTGAGTCTGAATTCGTACCCGGTTGATGGCAATAGGCTCGCCCCCTATTATATGGGACTTAAACATAACTGGCGAAATGTGGGTGTAATATAGGTACACCACCGCTGTCTAACCGTTCGGGGATTACAGGCGTGATGTTTATGTAATTTTAAATTGAGCCAAGTAATGTTGATTAGAGCGTTTACACCTTACAGCATTTCATACAAACTTTCAAGCCCTTGTTTTTCGAAATGACAACCAATTTGAATTAAAATTCATACGCATAAACAGGATACAAAGGTCTAAAAAGTTAATAAAGAGCATTTTCGTAAAATAGTGTTACAGCCAAATTAGACCGATTTTAAATTTTCCATAGAAACAAAGATTACCACTTAACAGTCTTTAAATAAAACATTTTGAAATTAATGTTCTTTACTAACTTTTTAGGGTTCCGTAGTAAACAAGGAACCCTTATAGTTTCGCCATGTCCGTCTGTCTGTCTGTCTGTCTGTCTGTCTGTCTGTCCGTCCGTCCGTCTGTCCCCGGCTTAGCTCAGAGACACTAAGTCCTAGAAAGCTGTAATTTGGCATGGGTGTACATATTAATCACGCCAAAAAAGGCGTAAAATAAAACTGAAAAACATTATTGTTAGGGTACCTCCCTTGCACGTAAAACGGGGATGATAATTTTTTTTCTCGTCTAATACATGGTGTGGGATATCGTTGGATAGGCCGTTCTAAAATATTGTGGGTCTGTGAAAAACATTTTTCAATTCTGAGATCCGTTTGCGTAATATTAAGCTTTAAAGTGCTATTTTTTGTCAGAGTCAAGTGTCCCCCCCCAGCCAGCTAAATGGTTGGTTTTGGATATGTGAAAAAAATCATCGCAGTAGTATATATAACGAAATTAAAAGGAAAATTATCACAGCTAAGTAGGGTTAACAAGTTAACGAGTAATCGTCGACCAACTTAAATTTGCAGTTGAAGAATTGACCGTAACGTATATAGATGTATGGGAGAGCATGTTTTTCAACTACAATGTTAAGTTTGTTTTTGGGAGGAATTCATCCTAACTACGGAACCCTTCCTTGTGCGTGGTCCGACACGTACTTGGCCGGTTTTAAACCATTGTATCCTGCATAAGCGTATGATGTTTCACTCATTTCGAAAAACAAGGGCTTGAAAGTTTGTGTGAAATGCCGTAAGGTGTAAACGCTCTTAATTCCTAATCAAGTTTCAAGTTGTTATGTTCAAGATGATGTTGGTTTATGTAGTTGTTATGTTTGTGTTGTTTGTGTAACTTGGTTGACTGCAGGACAACACAACACAGTATTTATCTGCAGTCAACCAAGTTATATTGTTGAGAACTTCACAAACCGTGTAAGATATTCTACGAATTTTGTATGTACTTCCCTTTCTCTCAGCAGAAGTTTTAGCCTTTTCTCCGGTGTAATCGTCATCATCATCATAATTTTAGCCGAAAGACGTCCACTGCCGGAGATAGGGCTAATAAAAAAAAAGGGGGGGATTTGCCATAATCGCCACGCTTGGCAACTCGTAAAGTAAGTTTAGCTTAGCCATCATTGACATCGGTGAAGGTTAACATTTAATTACCTAATTATGCATACCTACTACTCGTTTTTATGTAAAATGCTTACGTCATTGTTGTTGAAAGTCTAAACTCAAACCCCTTTATTACAAAACAAGGTTTATCTACAGACCCAGGTTTAAAACATGGAGCCATTATTGAATTTCGAACTTTATTCCGACTATGGAAAAGTTCCTACACACAAAACTGACAACTTAGTACCGAACTAAGTTTTCAGTTTTGTAAAAAGAACGGTATTTCAATCACGGTTACGTTCTTATTACAAAAACTGGCTCCATGGTTTAAGCCATGGCAAACATAAATCTTGTTTTGTAATAAGGCGGTAAATGTACTTAGATACATTTAACACCAAATTGTACCTTTTTTATGTTGATTGTGATAAATATCATCATCATCATCATTTCAGCCGAGAGACGTCGACTGCTGGACATAGCCCCCCCCCAAAGGGGGGGTTTGCCATAATCGCCACGCTAGGCAGGCGGGTTGGCGATCGCAGTATGGTATTAAAATGCATACAGAACGCTGCTGCCCATTCTCTAGTAAATCCCTTTGTCGCCTTTTACGACCCCCACGGGAAGAAATGGGACGGTGCTATTCTTTACGTCCGGCACCAAACGGAACCGGTGTAATACCCTATTTTATTTGTCGTAGGTGTAGAACCAGTTAAAAATGGTTTCTTCCGGCCTTTTTCCGGGTACCGGGCTATTTACCAGGCTTGCGTGCTTTTGGGTTGCTTTTACCAGCCGCATAGAACTCGTTGCGTCCGAGACTAGCAAGTCCGTTTTGGTCTCTCCCGCACATTATCGTCGTGTCACCTGCGATTCTGTCGAGGCATGCTACGCTTTGAGATTGTGGTTCGTCAGGATCGACTTGTTATCTAAACCATCACACGTAACCATGTAATTAGTGCTTTCAGAGGTAACATTTTAATAAGTACTAGTTGATCCAGGACTGTTTCTATCGGGATAACTTTGGTTCATCTTTATATGATAATATTCAATTGAAAGTTTACGTAATTTTGTGGTCATGAACCTAAAACCGATTGCAATCGATTCCCTAGTTCGGAAACAAATGCGTAACAAAGATTTACCATCCGATCTCGTAATGTTTTTCCTCCAAGCTTATTATATTTTTAATGCGATTCTTTATAATTATTAAAGTGGTAAATTTTCATTTTTATTTTGCTGCAGTAGGTACAGGTACAGATTGAGCATAATAATAAAAGGTTCTTAAAAATATTAGAATCTAAATAACACGTAAAGGTAATTAATGCTCATGTCACACTCAAAGCTGGATATGTTCACATTCTGTTCACGATGAAGAAATCTCCCTTTCTTGCCCGTGTTACTACCAATGATTACCAGTAGTAATACTATTAATTAGATAACCTCTCTTACTACGAGTACTGCAGTAGTAAGTTGTTAGAGGGGTAACTACAATTTGCCCTTATTACTACCTATAATTACCAGTAGTACAATACTGTTAATTAGATAACCTCTCTTACTACTGCAGTAGTAAGTTGTTAGAAGGGTAACTACAATTTGCCCTTATTACTACCAATAATTACCAGTAGTACAATACTGTTAATTAGATAACCTCTCTTACTACTGCAATAGTAAGTTGTTAGAAGGGTAACTACAATTTGCCCTTATTACTACCAATGATTACCAGTAGTACAATACTGTTAATTAGATAACCTCTCTTACTACTGCTAAATCAGTACCTAGTAAGTTGTTAGAAGGGTAACTACAATTCTCCCTTGTTACTACCCAATTGTCATACTGCCGTGCGTCTGATTTAATTTGTATGTTTTTCATTATTAGCTAGTCATGATAGGTAGACATTGACGCATTGTCGACGTAATGACTATTAATATTGCACACAAATTAGTAATCGACGACAGTACAGTAATGCCACTTAAAAATGTACTGAATTACGTGCTGGTGTGTACTAAACCATTGACTAGGATTTACACAATGTGTAGTTGATATTAAGCTAGTCATGATAGGTAGACATTGACGCATTGTCGACGTAATGACTATAAATATTGCACACGAATTATTAATCGACGACAGTAGAACAATGCCACTTAAAAATATACTGAATTACGTGCTGGTTTATATTAAACCATTGACTAGGGTTTACACAATTTGCAGTTGATATTAAAGATAATTAAAGAATTATAGATAGCTAGAAAATAAACATATAATATTCTCATATTTTTTTACTATAAGCGATCCATTCAAGAGGATTTTCTTCATCCTTTGTTGTTATGTGGAATATTTATGTAGATAGGATAAATGTGCACAAGCGACGCAAGCGCGCACTAGCTTGACGGCTAGTCAGAATCGGCTAGGTTGAGATCGTTACTTCGATCACCACCCATTTACCTGCACTTAGACACAATGTGCTATTGCTACGGTGACAACCTTTATTTATTTACAGGCTGACCTGGATCTTTTTCCTTTTTTTTTTTAGAGTATTTGACTCCTTCCGTTCCAAGCAACTCCGCCATTCACGTTCATTTAGAGCAATGTCGGACTGTATTTAAAGGGCTAAACATGTGTTAAAACGATTTTTATAGATAATTTAAAAACTATTTGAAAGATAAATAGTCTTATTATTTATTCGTTTGCGGGTTTTTTTTATATAGACGAAGATCAACTTATTTCCGCAGGTAATAGGCGGCGTAGGGCGAGGCGTAGGGGTAGGTGGAGTATGCGGCTAGTGGTGCGGTGTATGCGGAGTAGGCGAGTGGCGCGGTGTAGGCGGCCGCCACCGGCGCGGTGTACGCCGCCGCCACCGGCGCTGTGTACGCGGCAGAGTACAGCAGGCCGGGCTTGGGATCAGCCATCGCTGCCACCAGCATGCATACGAATACGATCTGCAAAAAAAAAGCACCATTGAGTTCACATTTTCCATTCCTTTAAGTAAGTATATTTTTTCAAACGAGTTTACGTTCAAGTCTCTTCTCAGATCAGACCGATTGCTAATTCAAAACTGGAAGAAATGGCTCTATTCAGAAGGTAATTTCACTTTTTCATTCGAATTCACTAAATTCTTAATATTGCAATCCAGGCCTTAATATTATCTTATTTTTATCTGATAAATATACGCACCATATATTTGAACATCTTGATTGTTTTCACTGAGCTACTACTTCAATGAATGATACGAAAGATGCGGTAGCTACGAATTTTATAGTAACTTAAGAAGGACAACCGCACTCAACGTGAGGTTAATCGAGAACACAACTGTGCTCTGAATAATCATTAGTTTCCTTCAAACAAGAGTGTCGATGAATAAATTGTCACTTGAATTTGACTAATGTGAGAAATATTGATGGATTTCGGTATGTAGTTTTAATTAATGTAGTCGTACCCGTCTTCCCAGAGACAGTGGGATGAGTCGCTCTGCAGGTTGGTACCGAATTACCTTATAAATACTGCTGAGCTTGTCCGCCTGCTGGCTGTGGGAGAATAGGAGTTGAGCCTCTGACCTCAGGTGCTACCGTCACCAAACATAGGCACTATGCTGGGTGACACCACTTTCCGACTCGCTTCAAGTCTGCGTCTGGGCGCTCCTTGTGGGGCTCGCTGTCACTGCGGCGAAGCAGTCGACCGCCTCAGACACCATAGCCTTTCCTGCAGCAAGAGCGCTGGTCGGTTGGCACGGCGCGGCATTAATGACATCAGCCGTCGGGCTCTTTTTACCGATGGAGGTGCCAGCTGTTTTAGAACCCAATGGCTTTGCATGCGACGGTGTGAAGAGGCCAGACGGAATTACCATAATGCCTTTAGTTATTTTTTTTTTTTAAGCGTTGCTCCACACTAGGAATTTCTCCTGTATCGTGGGTGCCTTTACAAACATTTAAACTCACATACACAAACAGCTAGACCCGGAACAACTACTTGTAGGTCATACAAATATTTGTTCCGTGCGAGAATCGAACCCGCAACACGCAGCGCAGCAGTCAATCGCTTAACCACTGCGCCAACCGTGCCGTCACTTTAGTATGAGATGCAACCAGTATCGACACCCTCGCGGCATCCCATCTTCCTAGCACGGCGTGCTGTGCTGAAGAGGCTGCTGCTAGTGCAGAAAAACTCTAATAACGCAAACATAACAACCTTATCGGGAGCTATATGTTCGATCCGTTTGGGGTTGAAACGTTAGGGCCATGGGGTCCGAGTGCTCATCGAGTATTTCGGGACATTGCCAAGCGGTTGATCGACTCTTCACGTGACCAGAGGGCTGGCCAATTTTTAGATCAAAGAATCAGCATTGTCATCCAACGTGGCAATGCTGCCAGCCTTTCGGGCACTTTTCCCACTGACAGCGATGCGGCCGCATTTTTTTATGCCCAATGAGCTCTTCCCTTTCTTTTTTTCCCTTTATGAACCTACTTGCTACCTACTACATAATCTATACATTATAGTGTTAGATTTTATATTCTATTTTAGATTTGTCAAGTGTATCTAAATATTTATACCCATAAAGAGTGAAAAAAAAAATTGTCATGATGATTAAATTATAATAGAAATTACTGATTTAGCCATTTATTTTTATCAATGTCAGCGGAGCATATTGATAAAAAGAAATAGCTAATATAAAGTGTTTTTTTACGATCGTAATCTAGATTTACGTAATTGCATAATGCAGACATATTTGTAGCATAAAAATCTTAATTACCTAGATGCGGTGAATGCTATTGACATCATGCCTAGATGTTCCCATTTCATTCATCATTTTTACTGGTTTATTAGGATATATTAAGATCTTTATTCAAGTATTTTGTAGTTGTCAAATTGTGTTTTGGGGTAATCACATCAAATCATAATTATGTTAATTTTATTTGCTGGAAATACGTGTAAATGCGTGTTATTACAAGGGTAAGAACTTAAAGTATAAACGTCAATTGAATTCTAGATAATTTTTACCAAACAATAATAATAATAAATAACAATAATAATAAGGTAAATATACCAAAAAATATATTACAAAACAATATTTATATTTTGACATGGCTTAAACCATGGAGCCAGTTTTTGTTATAAGAACGTAACAGTGATTGAAATACCGTTCTTTATTCAAAACTGAAAACTTAGTTCGGTACTAAGTTGTCATGTGATGTTATGCTATATTATGTAACTTGATAGTAGTTAAAATGGGTATGTCTGTATTATTATTAATACCAAATTGCGTGCTTTGGTCTTAACATCGCAGTGTTTTGCATGTGTTCAACATTACGCTAGCACATCAATAGATTCGGACTCTCTTGTTGAATCTGTTTTTGCCACAGTTTTCGTCGTCGTATAATGCATAGCTGCGCCTAAGTCAAAATTCGATTCACAAGGAAAGTATTCGATGCAACAGGATCAGTGTATGACGAGTATGTATTGATTTGCTTGTCTTGGTCATTATTAGCTAGTCTTGATGGGTAGACATTGACACATCATTGTCCATGTAATGTCTATGTGGCACACGAATTAGTAATCGATGGAAGTAGAACAAAGCCGTTTAAAAATCTACGGATTTAAATACTGGATTATTGTTTTAAACTATCATCATTCATTGCCTTATGTATCTCGGAATGCAATGTTGTAGTAAACCTAACATTAAGTACAGTTTTAGCATTCTGTAATAGATAGTATTTTGCATAAGCGGTAATTGGCTGACGGTCGATCACCGTCCATTTGTGACGAGAAGTATATTTATTTAAGTATTTAAAATAAATACTTCTCAATGCTTCTCACTATGGTAAACCCATAAGGGTTAAGGTAATAATTTGAGGTAAAGTGTCTTATACCTACAGTTTAATTAAAAACAATTTAGAGGTAATAATCTTATAATTTATTCGTTTGTGTTTTTTATATCGTGGAGATTGACTTATTAGCGCAGGTAGTAAGCGGCGTAGGGCGAGGCGTAGGGGTAGGCGGAGTAAGCGGCGAATGGTGCGGTGTATGCGGAGTAGGCGAGCGGCGCGGTGTAGGCGGCCGCCACTGGCGCGTTGTACGCCGCCGCCACAGGCGCCGTGTACGCGGCAGAGTAAAGCAAGCCGGGCTTGGGCTTAGGCTCGGCTACGGCAACCGCCATCATGCAAGCGAGGACTAACTGAAAAATAATAAAAATAATTAGTTTCGTATATACGCGGCACAGTACAGGCTTAGCTAAGCAAAGCCGTAGCCACGCTATCATTCAAGCGAGACCCAACTGAAAAAAATGGCTACAAATAATTGTTATTGAGGTTTTTCGATATACCTATTCTAAGTGGGGCTTGTGGCTAAGTAATAACAGCCGCACGAGTCAATCGATAGGTGACCATTTTTACACACCAAGACCCCTCCGTGCCTTGGAAAGTACATTAAACCGTTGGCCCTGGCTGTTATTTGTAGATCATCTACAGCTGTTGTTATGGGTCGTTAGAAGCCCGAAAGTCTGACAACCAGTCTTAGCAAGAGGTTACCCATTAATTAGGTTGTGGAGGTGAGTAAACGCGCGTGTGTTGGATCATTCGGTTCCCTACAAAATGGTTGAGCTGGATGGTGCTGATCCACGCGTCATGTTCGTGAACGGGCGCCATCAGTTGAGACTGGTCTTCTCTTAACTGCCAGGGCTTATTACAAATAAGCCCTGGCAGTTAAGAGATCTTTTAACAGCCAGAGAGATCTTTTAATCTTATATTTCGAATTGTTTTTTAAATAACAATTTTTTTTTTTACATTGTTCTCACATATAGAAGCAACAAGGATAATGTACCCAGGATTTTGTAATATCTTGCTTTAAAAGAGTGTCCTTGGAGTTTCTTGCCTATTCTTCTCCATAGAGATCTACGTTTTGGAATGGGCAAATAGCTTCAACTTTCTGACTAACTGACCGACTCTTTGACAATTCAAAAGAGCCTGTAATAGGTTTAATTGAAATAAATGTTTTGAGTTTGAGTTTGAGATAGGCAGTTGCTCCAAGTAAAATACTGGTATTCAGCTGCATCTGGTTACACTGAAAGTCGACCCCACCATAGTTGGGAATATGCTATGATGGTACCTATTTTATGTCGATAAGTCCTTTTTTGTTCTCATAATTATATAGCCCAGAAATAAAAAAACTTACAAGTTTGAACATTTTGTTTGTTGTTGTCAAGGAGCTGCTGTGAACTGAATGATATCAAAGAACCCGCAGCAACCAACTTTATAGTAAATGAAGAAGGACAATGCACGCAATGTGAGCAAAGAACCGTTCTCGAAGTGGTGCCGTGTATCGAATACCGATCAGCTGCCCTCAGCAGCATGTGTAAATGAAAAGCAAGTGACCGTCCAATGCTCTTCGATGTGAATGCGAATGAATTCACAAAACTTTACAATTTGCGAAAGATTGTGATAATGTTTTGAGGTCTGGGTCATTTGGAGTTTGGTAGCCAGAGATTTACTGCTAAGACGGTCAGCTGGGAGAGCGCGAAGTGGCTCATTTAGCCCTTTTTTATTTATTTATTAATAGGTTAACCTACAATTGTTTACACTATTCCTTTCATATAAAAGTACACACTATACATTTACAAGTGCAACAATTTCTTACAGGCTAAAGGCTTCTACATACCAGCGCGACTTGTCGCGCGACGCGACACGGCACAAAGGCCCCGCGTGTCGCGGGACGAGCGGTACCTTTGTGTCGCGTCGCGTCGCGCGACAAGTCGCCTTGGTATGTAGAAGCCTTAACACCTCATGCACTATAAATTTAGATTAAACAAAAAACAATTAAAAAAGAAAGCTTAAATCTAGCAATTTAAAAACAAAAATCAATAATCGAATTAAATTAATTTAAATAATAAAAAATAAGTAAGGATACATTATTAAAAAAAAAAAATTGAATATTAAATAGATTGGTAATGTAGTGAATGTAAAATTAAACTAAGATTAAATATTTGGTTTAGGTACCTACATTATACAAAAAATAAAAATTAAATTAAATTAAATAATGTTAAATAATTATGTATGTTAGATTAAAAATTGGCAATTTAGATTATTAGTTGTCCGAATAGTATTTAATAATTAATTTACAAAACTTCCCTTTGCTATCGTGGTGTACGTCGATCAGGTCACTACAGGACAGTTTTACGCAAGGGCGGGTGGAGCGGAGTGATGGGTTTTCGAGGACAGCGGGTCGGGGCACGAAACTTGATGAGACTTAGTAACTGTGGACAGTCTATTTGCTTTCTGAGGAGTTTGTACAGAAACAGAAACAACGCATCCGTAACTTCTCTTCGAGTCGATCTTTTTTATGAAGATATGTAGTACTTTTATTATTGGATATAGGGTTGAAATAATAAAGACAGTAAGTACTCTTTATTGATAAAAAATATTTTGTTTACATTCAAATTATTTATCTTAATGTACCTAATATAAAAAAAAAATTACACAGCTAATTATTTAAACTAAGATGGTAAGGTAAGGTACAGACTAACTACTAAAAAAAAAAAAAAAATAAAAAAAAAGACACTTAAGCGTTGAAGTACTCGTCCGCATCGCTGTCATCTGGAAACGTGCCCAGAAGACTGGCAGCATTGCCACGTTGAATGGCAATGCTAATTCTTTGGCCAAAGAACGAGCCAGCCCTCTGGTCACGTGAAGTGTCGATCAGTTGGTGAGAAATTTCCTTAAAAAGGAGACGCGCACTCGGGCCCAAAGCTGTAGTGACCCATAAGATTAGACAGTAAGTGTAATAATTTCTTTCGTCATTTTTTCAACTGTGCCTAAATTGTTTTATATACAAGATTTACATAGATTTAACTACCTATGATTTAACTTTGTTTTCAATTAAAGGAAACACGAGATGTGTTTCCATTAATATGCATACAATTATTTAACTCAATGTCAATCGTTTGAATGACATTGAGTTAAATAATTAAAAAAAAAGTAATTGTAACAATTAGTTATTTTAATGAAAAAGCCCTCGATACTACGACAAAACAAAAATTATATACACGACGTAAGCCTGATTCTTACAGTTTAGGGATCTGAATTCATTTCCTATAATGAAATTGAAAGTAAAAGAGGAGTCATTGACGTGTTTGATTGAAGGAAACTCATCATAATTCTATGCGCGGCGCGGAGGCGAGCCCCATTAACCTCACGTTGCGTACAAGCATGCGGCCTTCTTAAATTACTATAAAATTCCTAGCAGTCTTATCTTTCGTATCATTCAGTGTAGCACTAGGTCAGTGAAAACAATTCAAGATGTTCAAATATATGGTAAGTATTATATTCAGACATTCGTAGAACATGGCAGTGAGTTTTAATGCATCAATGGAAGGACACAAAAAAGACGATACAAAAATTTATTAATTATTTATTTTTCTCTTGCAGATCGTATTCGTTTGCATGTTAGTGGCAGCGATGGCTGAACCCAAACCTGGCGTGCTGTACTCTGCCGCGTACACGGCGCCGGTGGCGGCGGCGTACACCGCGCCGGTGGCGGCGGCGTACACCGCGCCGGTGGCGGCCGCCTACACCGCGCCGCTTGCCTACTCCACATACACCGCACCACTCGCCGCATACTCCGCCTACCCCTACGCCTCACCCTACGCCTCGCCCTACGCCGCTTACTACTTGAAGAAATAATTTTGACATGATCAATCAACACCTGCAATCGAATAAATTAAAATTAAAATAATTAGTATAATAAACCATGTATTTTATTTCCATACAACATTGACAGTAAATATCTTCAAGCTGTGAAGGACGTACTGCCTGTCCTACACCAACATAGTTTCTATTTGTATTCTGTCGTAAAGCAAGTTAACCACTAGTAAATAAAGGTATCAGGCAATCAAATAAAGGTGCAGATACTTAATCTGCATTGAATTCTGAATAGCCTCTTTAATAAATCTGAGCCTTATCAAGATCACAAATAAGCAGTGCCAATTGAATGTTATCCAGCCCGAAAAGGCCTTAGTTATTCACCTCTGTAGTCACTTGAGTAGGCAAGGCATCAGTATCAAATGATGTAGTCATAGCTACAAAGACCTAAGCTAACTATAGATAAGGGTCAATTGTGTGATACTCACTGTTGGTGTGTCTGTTACTACCGTCTTCTGTATCGGGCTCTTCACCAAACCTTCAGCGTTTCTTCTCACGATTCTGCACCCAAATTGCGTAACACAGTTTGAACCCGGTAAATAACGTAATAAATGTTGTTAAACTGTCAAATATAAACCCATTGAGCATTTTGAGTGAAATCTAAATTTTGACATTGTAATTTTAATTTAATAAAAATGGGGACATTGTATTTTTTTTAAATATATTTATATTGTTTGTCTAGTGCATCTAATTTTTGTTCGCCATAAATGGCAAAACATGTAGCCACCCCATATTAATAAGACCTTCACAGTATGAAGGTCTTATTAATATGGGGTGGCTACTCATGTTTTACAAAATAAATATTCTTATCTTATTGCTACTGATAGTGTGTTACGCAATAACGCTGCTGGTCAAAGATCTTTGCTTTTATAACACGTTGACTATTGGAGCCATGATCAGAAATTAAATTACGCATCATAGTTGCAACTAACAAATACACGACAGATGTTAGGGCAATGATCATCAGGAGTGCGGTAGTACATCAGCTCGAGGTACGTTAGTAAGTAAGTAACGTAAGTGATATAAGAAAATAAATCAGAAAGGAGAGCATGCTTATGTCTGTGAGCTTTACTCACGAAAAACATATGTATTACGACTGAAAAGTTCACATTGGTAAATGCGAACCATTCGATTTTGAACTCTCGTCACAACAACTGCTACATACAGAGGCCCTAGTACGAACGCGCAACATAAACGTAACATAAAAGCGAACGATCTTTGAATTGAAAATACAACTATCCTCTAGCATTTTGATTACAAGTACAATAAGTATCACCCATAGATATGAATAAAGTCTTAAATCTAAGTAAATATTGTGTGCGAAGCGAGTATGTTCACTTAAAAATCGTTCTAAGTTTACGTTCCGTTTAGGTATCGCCTACCCGTTGGGGGCGCGAGGGCGCGAATCTTGCCTCTCCCTCACGCGTTCTTCCTCCTCCTTCGCGAGCATTACTGCTTCGCAGAAGGAGGTGACGGCCTCCCATGCACTCTCACTCCGGACCACGAGCTGAAACAAGGCCGGACGCGGGAGATTGCCGCCACCACCGATCGTCTCCGAGAGGACACGACGGTGCTCCACCCAAGCCGGGCAGACCTCCACCGTATGCTCCACCATGTCCTCTGGGCGATCTACACAGTGGTGACACCCGGACCTTTGAACACCCTAAAATACTCAACTGGCAACATAACATCGTATAGGTAAACAATTAAAAAATAAATATACATAGGCGGTCATAGGGACTGCCGAAAGAAGTAAAAACTTATCGTTCAACGCGCCTGAAGAAGTTTTCACATCAATAAAATTATGATTATCAAAAACACATTTTAAACAACACACACAGTATGTCGGTGACGCGAATACGTATGTTTTTCCCCTACGAAAAATTGCTCAACAAAACCTAAAGAAATTTTCATATAAGTCTAATCCAATCCGACGTGGTCTCAATCTTAGAAACGAGGCACAAAACAATAGCAGTAGATTTAGTTTGTCAGAAAATTAATTTAGCGTTGATAGTTAATAGAAAAAAAAAAACTCGTACTGTGAAATAGTTACATATAAAACGCCATCAAACGTAAAAGTTTAGCGAGTTTCGAATTAAGTAACCCCTCTGTATTATAATAACAGAACTTTTTTTGTAGTAGTCAATGGCCTACTACAAAAAACTGACGATGATCGACCGTCAGACACATCCTCGGGCGTACTACAAGGGTCTCATTTAGGGCCGGTTTTATTTAACTTTTTTATTAATGATACTCCGAACTGTTTTCGCCACTGTACAATTTTTGTTTGCAGATGACTTAAAATTCGACAAAATAGTTAAATCTAAGCATGATGCCTCTGAATTACAAAGCGATTTGGTTGAATTGGTGATATGGTGCCAAATAAACCAGATGCTCCTAAATCCTAGCAAGTGCTACCATATAAAATTTACTAGGAAACATCATCTTATCGACCAGGATTATTATATTAATGGAGATAAAATAAAGGAATTAGACACAATAAAAGACCTTGGTGTTATACATATTTGACCAGAAATTAACTTTTATCCCTCACATTGATAATATAGTGAAAAAGTCTTCTAAAATGCTGGGTTTTGTTTGAGTCGAAGCATGTTGGAGTATTGTACCGTGGTCTGGCGGCCACACTATGCTACTCACTCATTGCGTCTTGAGCGTGTGCAAAAACGTCTTCTGGGGCACTTGGCCTATACTAGCGGTTTGTCCAAGAAAATACGACCATATAGTGATAGGCTCAAACATTTTAATATGGTTTCTCTTGACAAACGTCGACGACTGAATGACGCGATGTTTGTGTGCAAAGTTATGGCCCATAAAATTGACTGTCCGAGAATTTTAAATAATTTTAACTTCTGCGCCCCCTCCAGAATTCCTCGCAATCCTATAACGCCACTCTGCCCCCCGCAGAGAAGAACGGTTTTGGGTGCTAATTCGCCATATGCGAGGTTTTGCAGGTCTGTGAACGATTGCAGTGGTTGGATTGACCTCCATTTTGACAGTTTAGGCAAATTAAAAGCTACCTTTTACAAGTATCTCCCCGAACATTGAGTTTCTTAGCCCTGCGTAATCTAACTGGGTGGGTGAATTTGGGCTACTTATTGCATATTTTTGTATTACCTAGTTTTGTTAACTTTAGTTTGTTTTTATTTTGTTTTAATTTGTTTGTTTAAATTAATTTATTAAGTTTTGTTTAGTGCAACTTTATAATATAGTCTTTTATTTCTATTGTTCTTTTTTGTAAGTTACAACAATGTTTTGTGTGCATGCAGAGTTTACCTATAAGTGATTGTTACACTCTAATCTATTTTGTTGCCTCGTTTTCATTTGCATATATCAGTGTATACAATTGTTGGTGAACCAAATAAATAAAATAAATAATTTCATTAATTAAAAAAAAAAAATATTACCTGCTATCGTCGCTTCCTGATTTCTTCCATTCTGTTCTATCGTCTAGCGTTAAGGCTTCTACATACCAGCGCGACTAGTCGCGCGACGCGACACGGCACAAAGGCCCCGCGTGTCGCGGGACGAGCGGTGCCTTTGTGTCGCGTCGCGTCGCGCGACAAGTCGCCCCGGTATGTAGAAGCCTTTACTGTGATTTAGATTAAATAATATGAGTGTTGCCATCAGTAATCTCCTGAGAGTTGCAGGACTTTTCTTTCCTAGCTGTATAACTAGTTTCCATAAGGGAACGCTTGGCCGCCCCGCCTGTTGAAAATCTTAAAAAAAAATCGTTAAACGATGAATGGGATACCATTTTTGTGTGATTTTTTTTTGCTACGGTCTACTAGAATCTCACAAGGAGATCCCAGCCAATAAAGAATAAACAAAGTAAATATATTTAAACTTAACCCTATTTCGATTACTTAGCTAATTATAAGGGGCAGTAGTTGATTCATTCATTGAAATGAACCTACTGTTGGTTAAAGTAAACTCATTGCTATTCGTTGCGCGATATTAAGCTCGATGGACCTCACGTTTAGTGCGTTCGGCCTTCTGATATTAGTATAAAGTCGATGGGTGTCGCATCTTTCTTATCATTCAGTGCAGCAGTAGCAAAGTGAAAACAATCAAGATGTTCAAATATATGGTGAGTTCTTTTATCTAAAGTAGGTCCTCAATATTCTACAAAGGTTAAAATTGCTGTGTTCAGATGAAATTAGATAGAAACCAAAACTAAATCATAATAAAATATTATGTTTGTGTAGGTGGTTAAAAACTTAAACAAAAATAATCGTCTTCCAAAAATAACACTACAATGTAAAAAATTACTTTTCAATACACTTCCTCGAAAACTGGTTCATGTCGCACTACGATTAGGTTCACAATGCAATGTAAATCACACGCGTGCGATTTTTTATTTTCCAACACGTGTGCGGGAATAAAAATTGCCACAGATAACTTATACCTATACTTAGTCCATATTGGTTCAATGCCTCTATTCAAACCGTCTTGCGCCAGAGACGGTCCTCTCTATTCGGAGGTGATTTTTTTTTTAATCTCGGGAAAGATGCGTCTTTCTTTATCTTTACGGCGTTAATATTTTTGGAATATTTAAATAATGTTTATAAATAGAATACCATGATTATTACAATAAAAAAAACGTTTATGAACAAATTAACATATAATTGTGTTCTAAACTCAAAAATATTTGAATTTTCTATTTTTCATATTAGGCTGTTTATCGGCTTTATACCTTTGCTTCTCCTTCAACCCGACGAAAGCAAAGCGCGGAAAAAAAAATTATTTCGGAGGTCGGTGTCTTTGGGTCCGTATTTTAGTTTTTTGCCACCGACTAGGACTGCTGAAACCGACGATACCGAAAAAGATTTTTTATGGGTCAGTTTGCAAGTTATTAAGTTACACTATTCTACAATGTCAACTGCTCATCACCTTTTACAAAATTTTGCTTTTCCCGATGCAGTGCGTTAATTGTTGAGGAGTTCTCCTGGCAAAAACCAGGAGAACTGGAGCTGATGATGACTTCACCATATGCATTTTGGCATAAATTGCTTAGAAACCATATTAAGTGCCTAACCGAGTCGCAACCCATGAAGTACTTATTATTAAGAAGTTCCGGTGTCCATCTGTTGTCTTCATCATCAGTTCCACTTCACTATGTGCTTTCTAATTGCAAATGCATGAGTAACTATAGAAAATACCCAAATCGCAATCGGTGTGCCTATAAAATTTGAGGATTTTTCTCAATTTCCATGAGATACCCTTAACAGATTCTGACTTAGTAACAATGGAGCGTCACACGCCACAGACGGCACTAATCTCCGATTTTGTTGAAATTTCGCGAGGGGATTGTACCCAAATTGTTCTATTTAGTACCTCTATTGAAAATAATTGTACCTCTTGGGTTTTGCTAAAAAATGAAAAACAAGAAGGACCGTCTGTGGCGTATACGCCACGGACGGCCCATTTTCTTCGGTAGAAGTTTGAGATGCACAATATACATCAAAGAATTGTACCTAAATAAAAACCTACGAATTCTAAATATTAACACGATAGCGCGCACCAAACGGCCGCAATATTAAATTGAATATGGTGAAAAATTAACCTAAAAACGCAGCACCCAGAAAAAAGGTATTTTGGTGTGATTATTTCATCCTAAAGAATTGTACCCATTTCACGCTTCACAAAAACGTAATTATGTTACAGAAACATGCAATACTTTAGGAGAAAACAGCAAATCAAAATCAAACTCACCATCACCAACACAGACCTAGCCATCTTTGTAATACCTAGATGTGACAATCAAATTCGATGTACTGAACTATCTTGTTTGTTGTGGTGGTATTATTTTAAAAGCAATAAATTTACACAACTGTTAACAGGATTTAAGGGCAACCTGTATTGATTTATTAATAACAAGCAATATATTATTTGGTTGACTAAATTATTTATCACAACAAATTATTTTTTCGTTCCGTCACTTTCCATCTCCATCACTCCTATGGTTAATATAGTTATTCTGGCCCACAGAGCACGGAATTGTTGCGCGCTGGTACGACTGGAGAGGAGACGGCATCGGCAGTTATAATAATATTCTTACCGCGCTGCAACATCAGACCAGCCCCATAGTACCTACCATATAGATGTATCTATGTATTACATTGGCACCAAAGATAAATAGATTAGGTGTGCCAGATTTCAGCTCAAACGGATAGCAAGTGCTTGAAAACTGTCTTATAAAATAACAGGAGGGCCGAAGCAAGTAGAAGCTTCTTTCATTCAGCTTCAGAATAATTAAAAAAAAAAACCGGCCAGGTACGTGTCGGACCACGCACAATGTAGGGTTCCGTAGTTGGGATGAATTTATACAAACAAACTTAACGTTGTTGTTGAAAAACATGATCCCCATACATTCCAACTGCAAATGTAAGTTTGTACGCACAATATTGAGTGATTTACCATGTTTTTTTAAGACCACAGACTTCTTATGAGATATGGGCCTTTTGGCCTCGTACAGGCCTTTGTTTTTATTTTATTTTTGTTTACTTTGTTTTATTTTTGGTTTTGTTCTTTTTTTGGTTTCTATGAGTGTGTTTTATTTAATTTGTGATCTGTGCGAGTCCCAATAAATGTTTTTTCTTTATTTCTTTCTTATAGGTTTTTCTGTATTTTTATCATAATTTTAGGCTCAGCAGTTTCGGAGATAATGGTAATTTTTCATCTATTTTCTTAAATAATTTCAAAAGTACTATTTTAAAATTATAAAGAAAATATACATCAAATTCTTAAAACAAGCCCTTTCATTTGATATGTCACACGGTACAGTCGGCAAAACTTTTTTAATTTGCCCCCCAAAAGTGACCTCCATATTCAAAATTAATTTATTTACGTAACACGTCCGTGTTTGGGTCACAGAATTTCATGTGTGTACCCCATTTCAACTTAATCGGTCCAGTAGATTCGGATAAAATCAGCTGTGACACACGGACAGACACACGAGTGATCCTATAAGGGTTCCTTTTTTTTTTCGAGGTACGGAACCCTAAAAACTAAGCTAAACTTGCCCGAAGACTTGATCGAAGGGAAACTGTATAAAATATTCTTTAGAAGTATTGGTCTTTTTGCACAGCACAGCTAATTTTATAATTTCTTCCTTTTAAGGCAGTACTGATACAAAAGGCAGTGTGAAACTACACTAAATTGATCTCAAGTGATAATTTTATTTATCTGCTGTCATCACGTAAGTCAAGCGACCCAAAGTAACCAGATTTTGCATTGACTGCTCTTAAAAGTTTTATGGCCACTACATAGATTGTGGCAATCGCGTGCTATTATACATTTCATAATAATTATAGCGAAATTCAAATTTATATATATATATATATATAAATTTGAATTTCGCGGGCTCCCTTAGCGCATCCCTCTGGTGAATCCGCAGCTGTAGCCCGCGAAATTCAAATTTTATTACGTTTTTTGCAATTTGCATGTCTGTGTCAGGTTTTATCTTAATCAAAATACGATTCGCGACTATAACATATAATATGTATTTACAGAATTATTATCGTTCAAATCATATACATCTCTCTCAGTTAGATTATTGTTCCCCAATGATATGATTTCATGGAAAGGTGATTCAATGGAACAAATCTAACTTAATAACTTAACTTGAATGAAGTCGGACAGGGTTGTGTTTTTACTTTTTTTTTACAGTTATTTTAATATTGCAAGCTGAATTAGGTATTCTCTGTAATAGGTATAATAATTATATTATGGTGATGTTGCTATGGGTTATAACTTAATAAGTTATGTAAGTAATAAGTTAGGTAAGTTTCAGATAGCTTCGAATGCGACACCTGACTGTTTTCTGGATGGGAACCGGACAATGTCAGATACCATCTGGAAAGAACTTGAACCGGACAGAACCCTGATATGAATCGCGGAAAATGCAGATCATGACCCATATTGGTGCGGAATAGAAACCGGACTGATCCGGCTACCAAACGGAAGGTGTCAGATCTTTAACCAGATAGTGCCTGATATGGGGGCGGATAAAACATAGCGCTTTGAAATTAATAAGTAGTCTGTAATAGCGTGCGATTGCCACAAACAATGTTGCGGCCTATAACTTTTAAGAGCAGTCAATGCAAAATCTGATTGCTTTGGGTCGCTTAACTCATGTGTTATCAGCAGATAAATAAAATTATCACTTGAGATCAATTTAGTGTAGTATCACACTGCCTTTCGTATCAGTACGTCCTTGAAAGGAAGAAATTATAAAAGTAGCCGTGCTATGGAAAACGGCCAATACTTCTAAAGAATATTTTATACAGTTTCCCTTCGATCAAGAAAGTTCAGCTTAGTTATTTAAACTATTATTAGAAGCTTCTACTTGCTTCGGCCCTCCTGTTATTTTATAAGACAGTTTTCAAGCACTTGCTATCCGTTTGAGCTGAAATCTGGCACACCTAACCTATTTATCTTCGGTGACAATGTAATACATAGATACATCTATATGGTAGGTACTATGGAGCTGGTCTGATGTTGCAGCGCGGTAAGAATATTATTAGTACTGCCGATGCCGTCTTCAGTCGTACCGGCGGCGGCGCGCAGCAATTCCGTGCTCTAT
Source organism: Tiliacea aurago (assembly GCA_948098905.1). Taxonomy (NCBI): domain Eukaryota; kingdom Metazoa; phylum Arthropoda; class Insecta; order Lepidoptera; family Noctuidae; genus Tiliacea; species Tiliacea aurago. Next base: position 13,440,401 of record OX402590.1, read on the forward strand.
GGGCCAGAATAACCATAGTAGCCTTAAGAGTGATGGCAATGGTTTAATTGAAATAAATGCTTTGAGTTTGAGTTTGATGGAAGGTGACGGAACGAAAAAATAATTTGTTGTGATAAATCATTTTGTTAACAAAGTAATATATTCCTTGTTACTATATATATAATATATATATATATATATATATATATATATATATAATAAGTCAATACAGTTTGCCCTTATCCTGATAACAGTTGTGTAAACTTATACCGCCTTATTACAAAACAAGATTTATATTTTGACATGACTTAAACCATGGAGCCAGTTTTTGTAATAAGAACGTAACAGTGATTGAAATACCGTTCTTTATACAAAACTGAAAACTTAGTTCGGTACTAAGTTGTCAGTTTTATGTTTAGGAACTTTACCATAGTCGGAATAAAGTTCGAAATTCAATAATAGCTCCATGTTTTAAACCTGGGTCTGAAGATAAACCTTGTTTTGTAATAATTGATTGCGTTTAAAATATAACCACCACAACAAACAAGATAGTTCAGTACATCGAATTTGATTGTCACATCTAGGTATTACAAAGATGGCTAGGTCTGTGTTGGTGATGGTGAGTTTGATTTTGATTTGCTGTTTTCTCCTAAAGTATTGCATGTTTCTGTAACATAATTACGTTTTTGTGAAGTGTGAAATGGGTACAATTCTTTAGGATGAAATAATCACACCAAAATACCTTTTTTCTGGGTGCTGCGTTTTTAGGTTAATTTTTCACCATTTTCAATTTAATATTGCGGCCGTTTGGTGCGCGCTATCGGGTTAATATTTAGAATTCGTAGGTTTTTATTTAGTTACAATTCTTTGATGTATATTGTGCATCTCAAACTTCTACCGAAGAAAATGGGCCGTCCGTGGCGTATACGCCACAGACGGTCCTTCTTGTTTTTCATTTTTTAGCAAAACCCAAGAGGTACAATTATTTTCAATAGAGGTACTAAATAGAACAATTTGGGTACAATCCCCTCGCGAAATTTCAACAAAATCGGAGATTAGTGCCGTCTGTGGCGTGTGACGCACAATGGAACCACCTCAAGAGCATAACCCTTTCAAAAAAAAAAAGAATTTTCTAAATCCGTCAATATATGACGGAGTTATGGCGAACATATATAAAAAAATATATAAACATTTTCAGGATCAGGATCAGGATTTCTTTTTTTTGAAGTCGGTTAAATAGTGCTTTATGTATAACCAGAACTAGGATATATTTTACTTAAGCACGCAGGATCTGTTACAAACCTGTATTCATTTTGTGTTTTTCTTTGCAGATCGTATTCGTGTGCATGCTGGTGGCAGCAATGGCTGAGCCCAAACCCGGCCTGCTGTACTCTGCTGCGTACACGGCGCCGGTGGCGGCGGCGTACACCGCGCCGGTGGCGGCCGCCTACACCGCGCCGCTCGCCTACTCCGCATACACCGCACCACTCGCCGCATACTCCGCTTACCCCTACGCCTCACCCTACGCCTCGCCCTACGCCGCTTACTACCTGAAGAAATAGTTGATCTTCAGGATATAAAACAAACGAATAAATAATAATAGTATAATATACCTCAATATTGTTTTTGATTCCCATACAGGTACAGGGTGGATTTTTAAGATACGACTGTAACCGTTGTACCTACAGGAAAACGGTCTTAGGAGACTGTCCTAAACTTTTTGAACAATTTTGATCTGCATTTACAAATATTGAAAAAAAAAGCAGTAGGTACAGACATCAAGAAAATGGGCAATTTTCACAAAAACTTTTTTTGATGGCAATCGATCCTGTTTCTTATAACGATAAAAAAACTCTATTGGGTCCAATTGAGGTTTGAGACCCTTAAAGCCCCGTCTCAAAAATTCAGCCTGTGTAAAAAACCTGTGTTTTTTCAGTAAATATTTCTTAGCTATGAAATGAAATGAAATGAAATCGTTTATTCTGTAAATAGGATATTTAAATCACTTTTACACGTCATATAAAAAATAAAAAAAATCTAGATGTAGCCGACATTTCCTATCTGACTACCCCTGAGAAGAAATGGCGAAACAAACTCAGGGGTCAAAGTCTCTTTTAAAGTCCAGACATAATCTTGGTCAGATCATGTGAGGACCATGTAGATCCGTGTCTGAAATGGTCTTTTGAGGAAAGAACCACGCAAATTTGAGCGGACCTGACCAATCAGTGTAAGCATTTGTCAGTAATCGTGCAGCTCAACTCAAAACTTAAGGAGCTCAACGACTCGACGAACAGTACCAAAAAAAGGACATTTGGGTAGGCCGCATAAAGCGCTCAAAATGTCAGACCATCATTAAAACTTAACTGAGAAAAGAAAGGAAAACATTTAAAGAAAAAAAAAAATGACCCACATAGTGCTCACATTCACAATAAATTAAAGTAGTAAATATAATACTTTTCAAAGTAAACATTCATGTAAAATTGTATACAATATTCTGCAATGTCAATATGTATATAAAATCATGCATAATAATTAAAATGTCAAGTTTTATCACAAGGCTAGCAGAGCGAGCAGCTCAATCCCAAGCTTTTTTGTCCTCTAAATAATCAGAAATCTTATAGTACCCTTTTTTACAAAGTTTAGTTTTAATACAGATTTTAAATCGTTTAATGGGTAAGTTCCGAATGTCAGTAGGAAGTTGGTTGTAAAAGCGTATACATTGACCCATGAAAGAGTTGCCTACTCTGTGGAGGCGAGTGCGATGTACAGCAAGATTGTGTTTATTCCTGGTATTTAAACTATGAATATCGGACATTTTCTTAAAATTTGATTTATTTTTGTGTACATATAATAGATTTTCAAGTATATATTGAGAGGCTACAGTCAGAATATCTATTTCTTTGAATATTTCACGAAGTGAATCTCTTGGACCTAGATTGTAAATGGCTCGAACAGCCCTTTTCTGTAAAATAAAGATATTATTAATGTCCGCACATGTTCCCCAGAGAAGGATCCCATACGACATAAGACTATGAAAATAACTAAAATAAACAATTCTGGCAGTATCTACATCAGTAAACTGTCTAATTTTTTTAACAGCATAGGCGGCCGAACTAAGCCTTCCTGACAATTTTTCTACGTGTGGGCCCCATTGTAATTTACCGTCAATAGTTATTCCAAGAAAAACTGTCGACTCAACAGGGTCCAACTCTATTCCATTAAGTTGAACATTAGTAGTTAGCTGCCTGACATTTGGCATTGAAAATTTAATGAGTTTAGTCTTTTTCTCGTTCAGGAGAAGATTATTTACATTAAACCAATGGACAACTTTAGAGAGTGCATCGTTAACATGTTCAAAATTGACTAGCTGACGTTTGATTTTAAAAATGAGTGAAGTGTCATCTGCGAATAATACAATCTTGTGATTATCCCTTATGTGAAAAGGTAAGTCATTTATATAAATTAGAAACAAGAATGGACCTAGAATTGAACCCTGCGGAACACCCATAGTGACCGCAGATCCTGCAGATCTCTTGCCATTAACATCAACCCTCTGAATTCTATTGTTCAGATAAGAAGTCAGAAGGTCGAGAGCACTGTCCCTCAAACCATAATGGTGCAGTTTTCTGATGAGTGTATCATGATGAACGCAATCGAAGGCCTTAGACAAGTCGCAGAAAATGCCAAGAGCATCCCGCGACTCCTCCCAGGCCTCGAATATGCTCTTCAGTAATTCCACGCCCGCGTCTGTAGTTGAACGACCCTTAGTAAAACCAAACTGTTTCAGATGTAGTAGATTATGTTTATTAAAATGTCCTAACATTTGTTTCAAAATTAATTTTTCAAAGATTTTGCTCAATGTAGGTAATATCGAAATAGGCCGAAAATTCGTAGGATCAGTTGTGCTGCCAGATTTGAACAGAGGAATCACTTTGCTAAGTTTCATCAGATCAGGAAATACACCAGATGCAATACAAGAATTAAAAACAATTGCTAAAAAGGGTGAAATAACATTAATTATTGAAGACATGGTATGTACTGATAACCCCCAAAGGTCCGCAGTTTTTTTTATATCAAGGTCTTTAAAAGATTCTATAATGTCTTTAGCGGTAACGACCGTGAATTTAAGGTGTTTATCACATTCTGGTACACATTCTTTTAATATTGAGTAAGCAGAAGTGGAGGACGACGATGACAGAGTTTTGGTTGTTAAAATAGGAATATTAGTGAAAAAAAATTCAAACTCAGTTGCCACCTCCATGTCTGCCTTAATATCTACATCATTGATTTTTAGATGGAAGTCACGATTCCGTACTGTCGTTCTTCCCATTTCTGAATTAATAATATTCCAAGTTGTTTTAATTTTATTTCCAGAAGATTTTATTTTATTTTTAATGTGTATGGCTTTTGCCGAGGAACAGGCTCTTTTAAAAGTTTTAGAATATTTTTTAACAAATTCTTTAAAAGTTTCATCATGGTTATATGTTTTTTCATCATACAATTCATATAACCTCTGCCTACTTTTGTAAATACCTGGTGTTGCCCAATCACTAAATATTACGTGGTCACAAACAGGCAATGTTTTTGAGGTGAACACCTTCCTAAATTCACAATTAATGAGATTAAATAGTAAATTATATGCTTGATCTGGGTCGGTGTGATAAGGCAAACCCGGTAGTTTTTCCATTAAATTATTTTTAAATTGTTCTAAGCGACTTTTGTTTACAGGAATATAACTCACTAGTTTTCTTTGAGCTCTGACTATTTTCCGAGGGAAAGTTACTAACTGGCCACAGTGATCAGAGTCCAACTCGTTTATAATTAAATGGCTAGAAGGTCTTAAGTTTGTAAAAATATTGTCAATACAGGTAGCGCTAGTGGCAGTTATTCTAGTCGGCTCAAAGAATGTATTGTACAAATTATATGACTTTAATAAGGTTATAAATTTATTTACTGTAGCAGATTTTTCCAGTATATTAATGTTGAAATCTCCACAGACAACAACTGTTTTATTACTGTTACAAGTCTTTAATAATACTTCTTCCATATATTTCTCAAAAATATCATATGAAGCACATGGGGGCCTGTATATGCTCATTACAATGAACTGCTCAAGCTCAATGCAAGCTATTTCAATAACTCGCTCAACAGAGAGGCTCACAATATCCTTACGTTCTTTAAATTTCATATTGTTACGAACAATTATTAAAGAGCCACCGCGTATCATATTAACTCTGCTGAATGAGCTGGCAACCTGGTGGTTGTTAAAGCTGAACATGAACTGGTGGACTTTTAACCAATGTTCAGTTACACATAAGATATCGATATAACTACAGTTCATGAACAGCTCCAGTTCTAATTCCTTACCTATCACACCCTGTATATTTTGATGAACAATTTTTAAAGTACTATTATTATAATTACATTTATTTAAATTACTACAATTTAATGGGTGTGATAATAAAGAAGTTTGTGTAACATTTTTTAAGCAAGAGGTTTCCTCTGTTGTCCTAATTTCTAATTTAAATGATAATCAAAGTCATTAGTCGTTGCCAAATTATTGGCAGAATTATTTAAAAAGTCATTGCATTGCTCAAAAGAAGCAAGTTGTTTAGCCAAATTTTTGGCTGAAATAGAAAAAAAATATGATAGCGACACAGCTATCTGTCGTTTATAATAGTTAGAAAGATAGTACATATCAATATTATATCTATCTTTTGTCAAATACAAATTGTTACCTACATAATTGTTAATATCCACTAGATGGAATAAATTATTGTTAAATGTCAAATTATGCAATGTCAAATTAATTTCAAATCTTATGTTATTTTCTTCCTGTGGCAAACTGTTACTATATGGGAATGTAAACAATACAATTTTTCTTAAACTAAGATTACTCAATGTTCTATAATATTGGAGCAGTTCTCCTTTGTTCACATTTCCCCTATTTCCCATAAAAATTAATAATGTTGTTTCCTGTCTAAAGTTACATTTAATAATTTCTTTCATAATATCAAATAAAGAACAACCAGGCATGCAGTAATTTATTATTGAGTGTCCTGGGTATTCATCTGTCAGCAAGTGGCCTAAGTCCTTGCCAATCTATTATTAATATCTTACCTTATTAATAATAGAAATACATGTAGGTAAACATAACCCTATTTTACTAAAATAAATATGCTGGTAGGCACATAGTACAGGGTAGCCAATTCGAAGGTAGACAATTTTGCATTAAGATATTCTTTATACAAACAAAAATTACCAGATATTTCCCATAATTACATAAAACAGGCTTGGTAATTTTGTATAAAAAATAACATCTGCCAAATCTCCACATTTTTGCTGGTTTAAAATGCTTTTCATCATGTTTTTCAACAAATTTTCGCATACTTTATTAGCTATTCCATTAGCAGAGACACAAATATTGTGGTTATAGTGTTCAGAATTGACAAACGTCCCTTTAGATAATCGTACAGAAAAATGTCAGGACCTGACGAATCTCGTGAGTTTGGGGGTTAATTAATGTCATTTATTGTTTAGGAAACATTGCTCACAAACTTTTGAATATGTTTCGTGCGGCATGGTGTCGGGCTCGCTCTTATTGGAACCATGTGTTTTCTGAATCTAACTGATTGATATAATGATTTTATTTTTTTAATTATCGTTGCGGTTAGCCAGTCGCAGTAACAGCAGCACCTGTCTTGTAGCCTCTTACGTAATCAGTCAGACACAAAAATTTAGGGGTCCTGGCTGGATCAACAAAGGTTGTTCTTCTCCACAATAGTGCAAATTTTGTTTATTTACGAATCTCCTGTGATCAAAATATTAAAAACAAAATTATGTAATCGCAAAAATTTGATAAAAAAAATGGGTCGTGTTTCAATACAGGCACTTTAATATAAAATTACTGAAATAAATGCGGTAGTCATAACCTTATAAACGGTGCATAATTTGCAACATTTTAACAAAATTTAATAGTTGATAACCAAGTCATTTGGCCAAATTATATGAGTAATATATGCTACTAAATGTATTTTTTAAAGCAGGATTTTTGTTCTTCTATCCATTACTAATTCGTTTGCAATATAGTAAAATTGCATGAACAAAGAGTCAGTGAGTAGGTACCATAACTGGCTAATAAAGATCAAGCCAAACAAAAAAAACAGACATAGTACCTACAGTATGGAAAATAAAATACATATAATATTTACTTATAATTACCTCCTTCTGAATCAAACTTGAATTGAACCAGCTTTGCTATAAGACGAATAATATTATAATCAGAATCAGAATTTTATTTATTTGTAAGAATGTAGTTTTACATAGTAGGGTGTTAATATTTTTTTAAGTTCTATACATTCTACCACAACAGGTGAACAAATATTTAAATGGCATTTTTATCTGAGAACAAAAAATTTTAAGATTTGTGATTTACAATGTCCAACAAGAATTAATTTTATTATATTTAGGTAATCGTTAATTGTCTGTGTGGTGCCGGACGTAAAGAATAGCACTCTCCTATTTCTTCCCGTAGGTGTCGTGAAAGGCAACTAAGGGACTTACGAGAGAATGGGCAGAAGCGTTGTCTATGCATTTTAACACCATACTGCAATCGCCAACCCGCCTGCCAAGCGTGGCGATTATGGCAAAGCCCCCCTTTGGGGGAAGCCTATGCCCAGCAGTGGACGTCTTTCGGCTGAAATGATGATGATGATGAATCGTTAATTTAAACTTAAGTACAGACGCCAGCAGGTCAAGTTACCCGAGACTGTCAAATTTTACCAATCAACCTTGAACCTTAAGCTGTAGCAATAAAGTTGAAAATCTATTAAAAAAATTTTACAGATTGTAGTAGTTTGATGTGCTGTCGTCTTTACATGTCATCATGGATTTTTAAAATCTTCCAGTAAACAGTGTGTGAAAACCCAGTGTGTCCTACATAAAAATCTTACATGCAACACCCAGATGCCTTTTTTTTTCGTTGTTTTTTTTAGGGTGGGAAATTATTAAAAAAACTTCTCCCGCTCTGGGCGAAGCGGGAGGGCGTGTCAGACTTTTACTGACTAAAACACACCCGTATTCCTTCGACGACTTCGACACGACATTCTGCGACTCCCGACGCCCGGGGCGTCTCCTGCGGCGACTAGGGGTGCGAGGGCGCGAACCTTGCCTCTCCCTCACGTGTTCCGCTTCCTCCTTCGCAAGCATTACTGCTTCGCAGAAGGAGGTGACGGCCTCCCATGCACTCTCACTCCGAACCATGGCCTGAACCAGGGCCGGACGCGAGAGATCGCCGCCGCCGATCGCCTCCATGAGGACACGGCGGTGCTCTACCCAAGCCGGGCAGACCTCCACCGTATGCTCCACCGTGTCCTCCGGGCGATCCACACAGTGGTGACACCCGGGCCTTTCCTCCCACTTTATCCTGAACAGGAACCTCCCGAAACAACCGTGTCCGGTGAGGACGTGCGTCAGGCGGAAGTTGAGGACGCCGTGGTGCCTCTCTAGCCACTCCTCAAAGAAGGAACTTATCGCCACAATTGTGGCGTGCCCAGCGCTGGGTTGCGACAATCGAACTCTCCATGCTGCCATGAGATCCCACCGGAGCTCTGTCCGCTGTGCCGTGATTTCTCGCGGCAGTGGAGTTTCACCCCGGCGTTTCGCCTCTTAGCGCCACTCCCAGATGTACGCGAGGACTTAGATTCAGATACCTAAAAAAGATCTTATTACATGTCTTTACTTACGGCACAGAAGCTAATCAAAATTGATTTAATTACATAGGGACATCATGTCTTTAACTATGGTGGTATAGGATGTCGCTAAGATAAACTTACGGTTTAACACGATTTATTTCACTAAAAAACAATAGTTATTTATGATACTAGTGCGGTAAGTTGGTTTTTACAAACGAGTAGACTATTCAGAGAAATGGTGCGTATTTGTAGCAAAAGGCACTTTACCGGCTGGGACTGGGTATTAGAGGTCCTGGGATGATTTCCAACCTTTCGTAAATTTAAACTTATAGCCCCAAATTGCTTGGAGCGGAGATATAGCGGTCCGGGCTTACCATACTCACGAGTTTGTAAATACCAATTTCCGCACGTGGGTCATACACCATTTTTCAACACATTTGCGAGAAAACAGTAAAATAGGTAATAAAAAAAGCCATCAAAACATTTTAAGAGAATGATTGAGTGTTTATTTCAGTCTTCCATGATATAAAATTATTGTAAATCATTAAATAGCACTCACCCGATTTTGGCGGCTCATTCAAGTTATCAGGTGCAGTAGATTCCATATTAATATCGGATCCCGCGCTTTATTTTGTTTATAATTATCAGCCGGATAGTCGCAACAATCTTTGACATTTCTAATATGAAAATGGCATGAATTTGCAAATGGCGCCACGTACGCGTGCTGAAAATTAGTACATCTTTCGTCTCATTTTTTCTTTAATAATAAAGTGAGATAAACGTATTGAGCAAAAGCGCTTCCAAGGAGGTTCGATCATTCAGCTTATGTATTCTCGTAATTTGAAACTCCTTGGTGGAATTCTTATAAATAATTTATAAGGAAATTTAAAAAAACCGTAAAGGATACGTGCGGCGCTATACAACGGAGTATGCGGTAAAACATGTAGTTAGGTGAGAGTAGCTATGTTACCGCACATTCCATGTCTGTAAAGCCGGGTCTGCTGCGCCCATAGTTGCGTGTTTCAAACAGTTACAAAACACTATTTGTATGATTTAGATTTAGGCCACGCCCCCAAATCATGTTTGTAACTGTTTGAAACACACAACTATGGGCGCAGCAGACCCGGCTTTACAACGGCTGTCGCAAAGTTTCACGATGCGACGTCATATTATCGTTTGTATGTTTTGGCCCTTAGAACTACATTTGATTAAAATCAATGATTTTATATTAAACAGATATGTTATACACTCACAAAACAATCGAAAAAAGTGTGCCGCGCAGCAGCGGCAGCACACACACACTTTTCATTCATTTTACATTTCACTACAAGTAAAAATTATAGAAAAGAGATGGCTTGATAAAAACAACAAGAAAAAAAGAGACAGCTAGTATTGTCAGTTGCGCGTGAATATAAACAAATATTATTCGGGCTACCAATCACCGAATGTTGGCATCATAAACTAACAAATACGTCCCAATTAGGACGTTTTCGAGTCTTCAGGATTGCGCGCTCACAACATAATTATCTGTTTAATTTAATATCATTGATTAAAATGTTGTAAATATAGCCACGTCACAGTTCAGCGGAGCCACGAGATACTACTGATGTCACTCACCCATGTGCTGAATGTATCTGAAACACAAACATACACAATCGTCATCAAGAAAACATTACTTATTTTAATCACATATACAGTGGATCGCAAAAATTCCGGTTCGCTAATAAATGGCGTGATAGTTTCTTTACATAAGACTAATTTTATTTTCGAAACTACCCAACTAACAAAAATTGCTCTTGTAGTGGCTTATATTGCCAAAAATAATATTCTTATAGTAGTCGCATTAACACCCTTATTAGCATCGCTAATAAGGGTGCATTTGGGCACAAATTATAAGGACATTAACCTTATACCCCTCTCATAGTTGCTTTATTGTCCACTTTTTTTCCTTATACGTGTTATAATAAGACAAGGAACAAGGCCAATACACTTGTAAGAATCATATAGAAAGCGTTAATACGGGCGATCACCCTTAAACGTGTATTATTATGGCACGATGCAAGGGAGATAAACTCATTGCGGCAAATCAAAGGCTCTTATAAAGCCGTAAGCCCTTATAGCCGTCTGTTTATGATTCTGCAATAAGTTTTTTTTTTGTGATTTACATTTTCGCAACTGCAGTTTGGTGAATAAAGAGAAACGTCAACCATTTTACTGAAAAGTGAACGGTAAGTTATTATTTTATCTAGTTTATTTACCTAATTTATGTGCTCCTTTATAGTGAAAACTGTATGGGAACACACATCGTACCACATTTTATCATGCATTTGCATGATAAAATGTGGTACGATGTGTGTTATAGTATCAACCCGCCCTTGGATTTAAGCTGTTTTTGTGCTACAAACGTTATTAATTATTTAGTCATGTTATAAACAGTGCTATTAAGAGAGCAAAACGATTCGCACATCGTCTACAAGGCGTCTATGAGAGTGAAGAATTTATAATGGCATCATTTGTTGCTTATGCTATCTCCATTTTACATATCGTTAGGGTTCCTTTCTCACAAACAAATCCTGTGCCCAGCTAGTCTTGTTCCCATATGTATAAAATTTATGTTTCACTATGAATGAGTTGGCTGGAAGAGATCTCTTTATAGGGATAAGCTTGCTTTTGTGCACTAGTTTTAAGTTTGAAATATAATTATAATTGTAAGTACACAATAAAGAATATAATTATATACATATATATATTATGTTTGTCCGCAGATATTGCAATGGTAGTATACATGTTGGCAGACGTCGACAAATTAGTACAAAGAAAAGATCTTAATTTACATAATATGCGATGGCCATGGAAGTGGACACATTTTATTCTAAGAAAGGAATGTTTTAATTGTACATATTATTATTATTATTTATTATAATTTCAGACAACATTGATCCATTACATTTATATTGTTAGTATGAACTTAAAAACTATGTACATAGCCGACCCTTTCTAGTTTACCTTTACACTTTGTGATAGGTCGTGAAAACATAAAGGTTTTTGGATTGAAGATGAATGCGAGTATTGTTATCTTATATGAATTTAATTAATTGTTAATAATATATCTCAATAAAACATTATACAATTATATTCTTCCTCACTGGTTTCCTTTTCATTCCCATTTTCTATAAAATAATCCTCTGCGGAACCACTGGCTGATTCATTGGTATCGGCTTGGTCATGATAAGAGTGTATTGGTCACAACCATGTTTTCATAGACTTTTTTACTTTTCTGCTGTAACCACGGCTCCTTTTAAACTTCTTCCAGTCTTTTGAATCCATTTTTTTTATGTAAATTCCGCTTCATAATAAATTCACACAATTTGCTGTACTTCAAAATGGCGAATCTAGTTATGTTAAACATTTTAATGTAACCATATAGAGAATAATATCTTTATAATCACTGTACAAGGGAATACGGATTGCTTTCATCCTTGTAAAGATCATATAAAATGTTAAAATTTGTTTGTTGGATAAGCATCTTATCAAATGCTCCTATTTTTTTAAAAGCATCATAGTAACCTTGTCCATTACTTTTCTAAGAATAATTGACCATATTAAAAACCTTTATAATGACTTTGAATATTATATGGTTAAAAAGCAATGTAACTAGCCTCTATAAGAAGAACACATTTTGAACCCTTATTGTAGCCGTATTAATTGGATTTATTAACGTTTACCCAGCTAAATTATAGGAATAAAGGTAATATTAGCCAAATCTTCTAATAATGTGCCACTATAAGGAACATTGACATAATAAATGCACTTATAAAATAAGTATAAGAGTTTAGACATTATAGACTTAATTTTATAAGCTTAGTTTGTTTGTTGGGTATGTAGGTATATTGTAGATGACTGATTAATATAAGGGGTATCTATACATACACGAAATCTCTTAAGTGTTCATTGTACTCATCATTATGAACAACTTTTACTATAGGACCAAACCTGAAATCACGCACTCACCCTTGAGTAGTTCCTTCAACTACAAGTCAAGGGACAACGTCAAGGGACTACTCAAGGGTGAGTTACCTATGGCATTAAAACGTAGACTCCTGGACACTTGTTGTCTTCCTTTCTTAACCTATGGTGCACAGACTTGGCCTTTGACTGATATCCAGAAGTCCAAACTTAACTGATCGTGTTCGAAACACAATAGGTACTGCGCTCTAAAACAAGGATAGCTGACGTGGCTCAAAAGGCTGCCTTACTTAAATGGGACTTGACAGGACATGTCTGCCGCATGCCAGACCAACTGTGGGCCGAAATAGTACAGATTTGGTGCCCTGAGACAGGGCGACGGGGTCGCGGCAGACCACGTAGGAGATGGCGGGATGAACTGGATAGGTTCCGTCAAAACTGAAACTGAACGAAAAGGCATTTGCAGGAATGGGATAGACGATAGGACGTTAGAAACCAACCTTATCTATCAATTCATTCGCCAATATAAAAAAAATAAAGGAAATGACAATACTGTAATTCTAATCGAATCAGCGCAACCAACATACATAATTAATCGACACATTCTATTTAAGTACCTTAGTTAAATTCAATTGACAGTCATCGACACTCTTCATTGAAGGAAACTAATAATTATTCAGAGCACAGTTGCGTTCTCGATTACCCTCACGTTGCGAGTGTTCGTCCTTCTCAAGTTACTATAAAATTGGTAGCTATCGCATCTTTCGTATCATTCAGTGCAGCAGTAGCTCAGTGAAAACAATCAAAATGTTCAAATATATGGTGCGTATACTTATCAGACGAAGACAAGTTAATTTTAAGGCCTGGATTTCAGTATAAAGAACTTTGTGAAAGTGAAAGAAAAAGTGAAGTTACCATAATAGTGCGTTCTTCTAGTGTTGTTGCTCAAGTAGGGGTCGCATAGATCTGGGACTTTTCCCAGTCAGTCAGTCAGTTCAGCCTCTACTACAATCTGATATCAACTCGTTCGACCAAATGTTAGAGTAATTGAAAATTTGAAATTAATCGTGTTTATTACTTTCCAGTTGGTCCTCGCTTGCATGATGGCGGTTGCCGTTGCCGAGCCTAAGCCCGAGCCCGGCTTGCTGTACTCTGCCGCGTACACGGCGCCGGTGGCGGCGGCGTACACCGCGCCGGTAGCGGCCGCCTACACCGCGCCGGTGGCGGCCGCCTACACCGCGCCGCTTGCCTACTCCGCGTACACCGCACCACTCGCCGCATACTCCGCCTACCCCTACGCCTCGCCCTATGCCGCTTATTACCTACGAAAATAATCTGGTTATGAGAAAAATCGATATATGAGCAAATAAATAATACCTAATTTAATCAATATTTCTTTTGTTTTCTTTTTACTTTTAGTAAAGTTATCATCGATTGTTAAAACTCTAGAGAAAAAAAATATTCATCTTTGTTCTTGATAATGAAGATTAACTCTCTTATTTCCTACACCAAATAAATTCAATGCTTGTTTTTTTACGAAATACATCATATTCACAATTGAATAAATATATAGATAGAGAGATACTTACTAGAGAATGGGCAGCAGTGTTCTCTGTGCATTTAATCCATACTGTGATCGCCAGGCGTGGCGATTATGGCAAACCCCTCCTTTGGGGGAGGCCTATTTCCAGCAGTGGACGTCTCGTCTTTCGGCTGAAATGATGAATTATGCTGATGATACATAGAGTATAGATGTAACTTTATCGTAGGTACACGAAAATTGTAACAGAACACAGCTCATACATGGACGAATGGACATTGTATCCTCAATTATTTAAAGATATAAACGGGGTGCGCCTCATAACGTATAAACTCTTTTGGTCTAATTTTATTTTATTATCGTTCTTAAGATATAATCAACGTGAGATATACCAACTGTTGATATAATTTCTTTGGATATAACATTTATTTATTCTAAAACTTATTTCGTATAACGTTATTGGTTATAACGTTTATTTAATAGAAAATCATTAGGCCTATCGTTTAAAATATATAATATTGCGATTAATTTGATTGAGCGTGCTGCGGGAGTGGCGTGACAGAAACGAATCGCAGCAAAACCGACTCCACGTAGTCTTGTCTGCCCTACCCCTAGAATGTTATTTAAAATCGCGTAGGCGTGTAGGGGCGAGGCGGCCCGCGAGCTGAGGAGCAGGTGGTGAGCGTGAAACACATCTGTGACGATAAGCTCGCATGGGACCGCTAGAGCCCTGCAGCGCCGGAACCGTGACAGAAAACATGCCTGCTGCATGTTGCATGCTTGCTGCATGCTTGCTTGCATGCTGCACGCTTGCTTGCACGTTTTATCATATTAGACTAAATAGGTTTTATGTCTTTTGAGCGGTCTATCAAACGATTTTATATTCAATGTATGATATGCTTATAAAAATTAGTTGCTTTAAAATTATATCAATCGTTTATTATATTAACTGATCATTATATCAAATAAAATTATAGATTCAGTTGTTATATCTTGTAAATATTAGAGATTTTGTAATTATATCAAATATTACTTACCCGCTGCTGGGTGCGTCTCATAACGTATAAACTCATTTGGTCTAATTTCATTTTATTATCGTTCATAAGATATAATCAACGTGAGATATACCAACTGTTGATATAATTTGTTTACATATAACATTTATTTATTCTAAAACTTATGTCGTATAACGTTATTGGATATAACGTTTATTTAATAGAAAATCATTAGGCCTATCGTTTAAAATATATAATATTGCGATTAATTTGATTGAGCGTGCTGCGGGAGTGGCGTGACAGAAACGAATCGCAGCAAAACCGACTCCACGTAGTCTTGTCTGCCCTACCCCTAGAATGTTATTTAAAATCGCGTAGGCGTGTAGGGGCGAGGCGGCCCGCGAGCTGAGGAGCAGGTGGTGAGCGTGAAACACATCTGTGACGATAAGCTCGCATGGGACCGCTAGAGCCCTGCAGCGCCGGAACCGTGACAGAAAACATGCCTGCTGCATGTTGCATGCTTGCTGCATGCTTGCTTGCATGCTGCACGCTTGCTTGCACGTTTTATCATATTAGACTAAATAGGTTTTATGTCTTTTGAGCGGTCTATCAAACGATTTTATATTCAATGTATGATATGCTTATAAAAATTAGTTGCTTTAAAATTATATCAATCGTTTATTATATTAACTGATCATTATATCAAATAAAATTATAGATTCAGTTGTTATATCTTGTAAATATTAGAGATTTTGTAATTATATCAAATATTACTTACCCGCTGCTGGGTGCGTCTCATAACGTATAAACTCATTTGGTCTAATTTCATTTTATTATCGTTCATAAGATATAATCAACGTGAGATATACCAACTGTTGATATAATTTGTTTACATATAACATTTATTTATTCTAAAACTTATGTCGTATAACGTTATTGGATATAACGTTTATTTAATAGAAAATCATTAGGCCTATCGGTTAAAATATATAATATTGCGATTAATTTGATTGAGCGTGCTGCGGGAGCGGCGTAGAAACGAGTCGCAGCAAAACCGACTCCACGTAGTCTTGTCTGCCCTACCCCTAGAGTGTTATTTAAAATCGCGTAGGCGCGTAGGAGCGAGGCGGCCCGCGAGTTGAGGAGCATGTGGTTTCAACGATTGCCGCCGCGGCTGAGGCTGCCGAAGCCTCTTATAAAGCTCTTTAGCATACACTGATGTAAATTCAACAACATGGCGAGTTAATGAGATTTTCCCGTTTTTTTTTTACCCGACTGTGGCGAAGCTAAAGAAGGAGGGTTATGTGTTTGACCTGTATGTATGTATGTCTGTCTCTATGTTCCCTCGTAACTACTAAACGGCTGAACCGATTTTGATGAATGATATGTCGTTAGATTTGTCTTTATTGCGCAAGTGTCATAGGTGGGTATAATTATTAAAAATAAAAATGCCGGATTTTTGGCGCAAAAAGGTGTGTTTTAGAAAAAAAAAAATCTGCTAAGCCTATTGAGAAGGGTATCAAAATGAAGGGTTTTAAAAGGTGATTACAAAAATATATATACTTATTATAAGTTTAAAAGTAATTTAAATGAGAAATGATAAAAAATATACCGAACTTTTGGAGTGAGTAAGTTAGAGGTCGTTTTCACCCGATTATAAGTGAGTATAATATCACCTAATTTACCGTCTTATAATCCTAACTAAAAAGTATAAAATAAAAAAAGTTCATTAAAAGAATCAAAAACCCGACTGCGTAAAAAGTGAACTTACAAAATATGGAAACAAGATTTATATAAATTTAGGTACAGACGCCAGCAGGTCAAGCTACCCGAAACTGTAAAATTTTCCCAATCAACCTTTAACCCTATGCTGTAGGGATTTGACAGATTGTAGTAGCTTGATGTGCTGGCGTCTGTACTATAGCCAATCTCATGCAGTCGGAGGCAATAGGTCGTTAGATATTGTTAGGACAATGCCTCCGACTGCATGAGATTGTATATAGTATTAATTTATACTTATAGGTAAATCTTGTTTCTATCTTTTTTAAGTATACCTAACTCGTTGTTAACAGCGTTGTTCTTTATGAAACAGTACACTGAATACACCATTTGCCTTGCCTGTCTACTGTATTTTTTCTCTTCGGCATTTTGAAGAGTTCGTGACTTACGAATTCAAAACCATAAATAAAAAAAAAAACGAGTGTGCTTTAGACCACACGACTGAAGTAAAACTGACAAATAGTAATACTAATTATACTTACTTACTTACAACGATAGGCCTGCACTGTGTCTTAGAAATACGAAACGCAACTGGCTACGAGAGAAAGGGAGAAAGAAAATGTGTGCTCGCACCTTTCTCTCTTGCCCCTACCTACAGTAATATACGAAACATAACTCTCTCTCTTTCTATCTTCACTAACTTATATCTCACTCTCAACTTTCGTTCGCTCGCTTCCGTAACGCTCTCGTCACGCGTTCACCAGCTTACTCCCCACGTCAAGCGTGCGTAAAGAAGTTTTACTTAAAAAACACAACACTTGTATAAAACGACATAATAAAAATAAACTATATTAAAACAAATACGAAATAACAAAAATAAACTATAATATTTTAAAATCTAAAACGTAAGTCACTAAAATAGCACGAAAGTGTACAGTAGCCGAATGACACGCAAGAGTCCAATAGACGACGAGCATCCCCCTGGCTTCTTTATTCCGCCAAAGTGACTGAAAATTTAACTACTGCGCAGGTGTCAGTTTGTGCTCACGACTTGTGCCGGTTACGGTAGGTATCTGAAAAGGGCAGCAATAGTTACAAACAATATGTACCAACATTATGGATGATCATTCCACCTTGTTCTGAGTTCCAGACACTTATACTTGACAGTTGGACATGACTGTCTTTATCTATCTATCTATATATATAAAATTCAAAGTCCTGACTGACTGACTGACTGACTGATATATCAACGCACAGCCTAAACCGCTGATCCTAGAAACATAAAATTTGGAGGTTGTGTTCTTTGTAAAGAGTAGGTATCCACTAAAAAAGGGTTTTTCGAAATTCTACCCCTAAGAGGGTTAAATAGGGGATGGAAGTTTATATGAAAGTCCGTCAGTTTTGAAGTTAGGCTCTTCAAATTTGGTGTATAGGCGGACGATTGAAAATTAATTTACACGTGTTTCAGCGTTTTTGATAATTCCACCCCCGAAGAGGGATGAAGTTGTGTATCAAAGTCCTTAATTTTCGAAGTAAAAACACTAAATATATTATCTAGGGTTATGGTTGGAAGCTAATGCAGCGTTGTTGTTAGAATTTCAACCCTTAAGGGGTGAAAAAAGGGATAAAATTTATTTTGAATGAAAGGTCTTTTTATGTTAAAATCACTAATATTTGGGCTTATGGTTGGAAACTGTAGGCAGGCATCCGCTAAGAAAGGATTTTTCGAAATTCGACCTTTAAGGGCTGAAAAAGGGGAATAAATCTTATTCCTTGAGTTAATAAACCTGAAACTTGGCGCAAATACTAACCTAAGTAAATTATAAAGTGTGACATTTTTTGTTTTTAGGGTTCCGTACCAAAATGTTAAAAAGGAACCCATATGGTGAGACTAAGTCTGTCTGTCGGGGTATCGTATGAAAGGACACTATTTGCACATTCTAAAACATATTTTCTTTTTAAGGCAGCATAGTTTCCGACTTAAAAAATACCGTCTCCCCCCTTATCTCCGAAGTTTGCATAGATAAAAAACCGAAATTATTCTTTGTGATAAAGTTTATGTAAAGATTACAGGAAAAATAAAAGGATGTCTCTAAATAGCACAGCTTTTCAGAAATCATCAACATCATATATATACGTACGGAACCCTCGGTGCGCGAGTCCGATTCGCTCTTGACTGGTTTTTTTTTTAACTACTCTTTAAGGTTTCTAAGGATTTCTAAAAATGGTCAAAAATGTGGTTTTTAAAGCAGTGTATCTCTTAAACCGTAAATATTTTTTCCAAAACAAAAACAGTATGATATTTTCAAGTCTTTTGTGCTTATGGTGATGGAACTCAAAACATAATTAAACATAATTTAATACCAAAAAAATCTTCACAGACAACTCTTAATTATGTTGAAAGCCTTTTTTATTCCAGTTTATACCTTCGTTAACAGTTATAATTATAAGTATACTATAAAATTGCAAATGCCCAACTGCGCCCGGTGATGGATTAATTTTTATTAATTAGTTAATGTAATAAATTCTAAGTTAATTTAATAATATTTGTGACCCATGAGTTCTTGAGTTCTACGCAAAGTTCTTTTCACTATTAAACACGTAATTTAATAACACTTTACCACTGAAGACTAAAAGTAATTACTCAAAGTTCGTATTTAGTGATTGGGCGACTCCAGGTATTCGTAAAAGCAGGGAAAATCTTTTTGAACTTTATGGCTTAAAGCAACATATGAATAATACGAGTACAAGCTTTCATCAATATGTTGCAAAATATTCTAAAACTTTTAAAAGTGTGTGCAAAATAGCTAAACCTCTTTATATTAGCAATAAAATAAAATCAGCTGATGATAAAATAAAAACTAGCTGGCAAATAATAAATAATGAATTAGGTAGGAAAAAACAACGTAATACTGAATTTTAACACTTCAGAGGTAGAAATAGCTCAGGAATTTGAAAACTTTTTTGCTAATATGCCCCTTAAAACTACCGAAACTTTAAGTTCCTCACTGGCGCTTTCTGCTGCCTTACTTAGAAAGAATGTAAAGGTATGCCCCTTGGAGCTAAGGTTTCAGCATACAAACCCCCAGGCTGTTATAAAAACTTTTAAAGATATTAAAATTAAATCAACAGAAGATCTATGGGGCATGTCTGTAAAAGTCTGTAGATCTGTCATCGAAACCATTGCGCCCTATTTAGCTTTCATATTTAACACCAATGTGGACCAAGGAGTCTTTCCGGATCTCATGAAACACACTAAAGTAGTTCCTTTGTTCAAATCCGGAGATAGTAAAGAACCCAACAATATTATAGGCCCGTGTCAATTCTGCCAGTTCTCAGTAAGATGTTTAAAAAGTTGATGCTCAATCAAATGTTACGTCACTTCAATAAAAATTCCATCTTTCATGAACAACAGTACGGTTTCACTAAAGGTCGTTGTACAACTGACGCCGGTGTCACCCTAATAAAGAACATTTCTAACGCCTAGGAGAAACCCCAAGATGCTATTGGATTTTTTTGTGACCTCTCAAAGGCTTTCGATTGCGTTAACCATGAGACACTTCTGCTGAAACTAGAATATTAGGAATACAGCACTTGATTTACTTAGATCATACCTGAAAGATAGAAAGGTTAGGGTTCAAGTAAACGGCGTGAACTCTTTGGGGTCTGAAAAAGCAATGAGCGTTCCTCAAGGTTCGATATTGGGTCCATTCCTCTTTTTAGTTTACATTAACGATTTACCCCAATTACTTCAAAATCAACCGGAGATGTTTGCAGATGACACGTCATTGATCTATAAAATAGACCGACGGTAACAAAACCTTGGCGACGTGAATAATTCTATTCTTCAGGTCCAAGATTGGTTTACGGTATATAATTTGGTTATAACTTATAAAATAAGAAATAATCGGGTAAATAAGTTTTTGGGAGAATTTTACTGCGTACCTTGAATAACTCAAAAGTTGGTATACATCAATTATTATTAAAGAACAAAAACAGTAGAAAAAATAAACAAATGAAAATGGAGGACATGTATATTGAACAAGTATGTACAAAACGAAGTTGGTATTTATATGCTATCTTTATTATTATCTTCCGTAAAGTTGTAAATCAAACTGCACTCCTATCTGCTTACCACGCTTACTTTGGTTCCAACTAAGATATGGTATAATGTTTTGGGGGAATATTGCTGATAGAGAAGCTGTTTTGTTTTCGACATCCACGCGGGCGAAGCCGCGGGCGAAAGCTAGTCATAGATAATACACTATATTATAGGTCTTTATTTTATCCTCTGTCGGGTGTCTGTGCAAGTCAGACGTAATCGCACAGTCTCTGTGTTATAAAATCTAAAAGTGGTGTAAACTCTGCGTCTACTACTGTGAAATATATATCAAAATGTGTGTTGCTTCTCATATTTAAATCTGTGGAAAACATTTATTAAACAGTCTTGAACTACTTCTACAAGACGCGACAGCTATAGAAGCATAATTTTGGTCGAAGGAGTAAAGGCAAATTGGTCTCGTACAAAAAGAAGTGGGCTGCCGTGCAAAGTGTCTCAAGTTCAAATCTGGACTAATTTAAGTACTTTTTGCTAAATCTTGTTTTTATCTTTTTGGTTTTATTTATGAGGAGAAAAGATTTCGGATCTGAGTATAACAAGAGCTAACTGGATCTCTGATAATTTACGCTATTTCCCGATTGATTAGAAAGCAATGAGTATCCAGCGTACCCCACCAAAATCAACGAATTCTCCGCTTCGTCAAGGGCAATCAGTATCTGAGCCCGATTTATCATCTACCCCAGGAACCATGAACGTGTCGGAACAAAATAGAACTGTTAGAAACAAGTGCCCGCGCACAGCGGACTCCCCTAAAACTGAAACAAACCAATTTTCCTGCACATTTAATGAATTTAAAAACGATTTTCAAAATGAAATCAAGCAGATGCTCGCCTCGTGGAAAGCTGACAACGACGACCGACTCTCTTCCTGGAAAGTAGAGCACGATGCGGCCTTAAAGGGCTTGGTTAGAGATATGAGTGAGTTGAAAATTCAGTGTGCAGAGATACAAAAATCACACGCGGAAATGGAAAAGAGCATTACATTTTCGGATAAATGCTATGAAGAGATGAAGACAGGATTGGCTGTTCTAGAGAAGCAAAGGAAAGAAAATGTCGATCGCATTGACCAGCTTGAGAAACACATTCAAGATCTGCAACTTCAGTCACGTCCATCTACAGTTGAGTTCAGAAACATTCCACTGAAAACGAAGGAAAATTCAGAGGATCTTCTATCTGATGTATCAGCGGTGGGTAAAGCAATTAACGTTGAAATCCGAAAGGATAGCTTGCGTGACCTGTACCGACTACCGGGGACTTCGGGAACACCCAGGCCTATCGTAGCTGAGTTCAACTCTGTTACGAAAAGTTCCTAAAGAGTTCCTGTCAAATGTTCGTACATACAATAAAGAGCGCCCTGTGGTCGACAAGCTGAACACGCACACTATAGGGTTGGTAGGAGAGAAGAAGCCAATCTACGTCGATGAACACCTTATGCCATCAAAGAAAAAGCTCTTCTATGACACACGGGCATTTGCAAAAGCCAACAAGTTCTCTTGCTGGAATTCGTATGGTAGAATTTTCCTAAGAAAAGACCCGATCCAAATGAGAAACCAACGCAAATAAGGTCCGAAAAATGTTTACTTTCTCTAGTTAAAAAGCAATGACTTTACTGCACATCGATTTTTTTATATTTTTTGTTTTTTTACATCACTAATTTAATTAAGCATGCTCTCTGTTTATATATTTCTTGGGCTACAGCCCCCCTTTTGTGTATGAAATATTTTGGAGACTGTATTACTACTTTATATACAGTTTACAAACCAAATGTTCTTAGTATTAGTAATAAGATTAACTACTGCAACCCGATTTTACGCTCTATGAACTTCAAAATGACTATTAATTTATTATCACAAGATATTGCTAGACTGAAACAATTAAGATTTATTCTCAGGAGGTTGTTAATATTTTATTTATATTTCCTTACATACGCAATTGTTTTTACTGCTCCCTTATCTTCCAATGGCTAACATAAATTCTATATCCAACGAACTCGACAATATCACCATAGCTTCATCGTATGAATGTCCGCCTGACAGAAGCTCGGAGTTCATTACACATCCCAGCGAAAACTTAAAAATAATACATATTAATATTAGGAGTATTAAAAAGAATTACGAACAATTCATCGCTATGTTGTCCATCACTAAAATTGTTTTCGATGTCATTGTGCTCACTGAATGCTGGCTTAAAGTATCTGGACCTAACCCTTTTATACAAGGATATACCTGCCACGCTACTGTACACAATGGATCACAAAACGACGGAGTCGTCGTATTCACTAAGACGTCCCTACGATGTACAGTGCACGAACCTATTTTTCTTGGAGCTAACTGCCTCGTTTGCACCATAGATAATACCGTTATCATCTGTTTGTATCGCTCTCCTTCAAATTCTAATTTGGATCTCTTTTATAATAGCTTAAAGAGTGTAGCGTGTACAATGAATCACTTCCAGAATGTGGTTCTTATTTCAGACCTAAACGTAGACATTAAACCTAGTAACCATGACCTAAACTCAGATCATTATCTTACACTTACTGCCACTCTTGGGTTGCTCCCAGCGCACTCTCTCCCTACCAGATCAGGGAGCTGCTTAGATCATGTTCTGTTAAAAACTAAAAAACAGCATGTGTTATAGTAGTTCAGACATACATCACCGACCACCTGCCAGTCATCCTGTCCCTGAGGATCAAGGGTTCTATCATCAAAAATAACCCAATTACATCTTGCCGTTACAACCTCTTAGCAATTCAACGAGACTTAGAAGGTACTGATTTCAGTCTGGTGTTGAATGAGATGAACCCCAACTTGACCGCGGAATTGTTTGTATCAATACTTCAACAGGTTATTGCTACACATCTATCTATATGCATCCAAAATAAGATTCGTGTTATAAAGCCTTGGATGACTCAGGGCTTGGTTAGATGTATACGCAACCGTGATAGGATGCATTACAAATTAAAAAAAGACCCTGAAAATACGGTCCTTCAAATTACATACAAAAGATATCGTAATTTCCTTAACAATTTATTAAAAAAACTAAAGCGAGCACATGATAAAAATGAATTGCAAAAGGCCAGAAATAACCCTAAAGCCACTTGGAGGGCAATTAGAGCTATTACCAATTCTTCTTCTCAACCGCAATCTCCCAAAGAGCTTCTTCAACTCACTGATGATCCTAAAACCTCAGCAAATCGTGTCAATTGTTTTTTCACTGAAATAGGTCGAAAACTAGCGTCTCAAGTGACTCCTCTCCCAAGATCTAACCCGAATCTAATTAGAACCCCTCCAAAACCTCCACCTTGTCAGTCCCTCGTCATACTGCCGGTAGATGAAACACAAGTGGAAAGGCTGATCAGCACCTTGCGTTCTGATTGTGCCACTGGCTACGACAACATATCAGCTAAAGTAATAAGGCAATCGAGCTCCATTCTCTCATCTCCCATCACACATATCTTCAATCGTGCTATTGATACTGGAATCTTTCCCAACGTCCTCAAAAAAGCGGTGGTGCACCCCATTTTCAAGAGTGGAGACAGAGCCAAAGAAACTAACTACCGTCCAATTTCCGTACTAAGCTCCTTGTCTAAGATCCTCGATAGGATACTTAACAATAGTCTCGTTGCGTATCTCACTAAACACAAAATCATTGCAAACAATCAGTACGGGTTTAGACCGGGAATCTCAACAGAGGATGCTGTAGCTGACCTTACTAAAACATTAGTTAACAACTTGGACAAAGGCATGAAATGCTATGGTATCTTCCTTGACTTATCTAAGGCGTTCGACACAGTATCTATTCCCACCTTGATCTCGAAAATGGAAAGCGTTGGGATTCGTGGCCTCGCATTGGACATATTTAAAGATTATCTCTCTAATCGCACTCAACGGGTTAAAATTGACTCTACAAAGAGTGATGATAGATTTATCAGCTTTGGTGTTCCGCAGGGTAGCATTCTCGGGCCCCCGCTCTTTTTGCTCTACATCAATGATCTATGTCAAGCTCACATTCCAAATTGCGACATATTTACGTACGCCGATGACACAGCGTTGATAGTTTATGATACTGACTGGGACAGAGCAAGTAAAAGGGCGGAACAGTCGCTTCGCCTTGTAATGGAGTGGCTCTCAGAGAATTTACTCACCCTTAACGTAGAAAAAACAAAGGTCATTAGATTTTCGCTACCTAACACTTTAACACCTTCACTGGAATCAGGACGAATCAAAGCCAACATTTGCTCAGGTGACCATTGCAGCTGCCCATTTCTGTCTTAATTCCCGACATCAAATATTTAGGAGTCCACATTGATTATAAACTAAGCTGGCAACCCCATATCGCAGCCCAAGATCATGTACAAGGATCAGAAAATTAATCTATATATTTATGGAACTTAGGCACACTGCTGATCCCGATTTAGCTTTGCTAGTTTATCGGAGCCTTTGTCAATCAATTGTTTTATATTGTATCCCGGTTTGGGGTGGAACCTCTTTACTTAAAGTTGAAAGAGCTCAAAGGGCGATCTTGAAAGTCATGTACTTTAAGCGCAGGGACTTTTCGACTGGGCACGCCACAATTGTGGCGATAAGTCCCCTCTTTGAGGAGTGGCTAGAGAGGCGCCACGGCGTCCTCACCTTCCGCCTGACACAGGTCCTCACCGGACATGGTTGTTTTGGGTGGTTCCTGTTCAGGATAAAGCGGGAGGAAACGCCCTTGTGTCACCACTGTTTGGATCGCCCGGAGGACACGGTGGAGCATACGGTGGAGGTCTGCCCAGCTTGGGCGGAGCACCGCCGTGTCCTCACGGAGGCGATCGGCGGCGGCGATCTCTCGCGTCCGGCCCTGGTTCAGGCCATGGTTCGGAGCGAGAGTGCATGGGAGGCCGTCACCTCCTTCTGCGAATTAGTAATGCTTGCGAAGGAGGAGGCGGAACGCGTGAGGGAGACGCAAGGTTCGCGCCCTCGCGCCCCTAGTCGCCGCAGGAGACGCCCCGGGCGTCGGGAGTCGCAAGCCGATTTCCGGCCACCGTAGGCGTGGGCCTGCGGACGGTGAGCGATGGGTAGCTCACCATACGATAACGACCAGGCCCGGGTCGACGGCGCGTCGTATTCCACGCGCGCCTCAAAGAGTTGTCAGCACCAACTGACGGGGTCCGCTAGGGCCAATGCCTGCCAGGGTTGCGAGTTTGTCCGAAAGGGATATCGTGGCCTTGGCACACAGGCAAATGAAGGAATACGGGTGGGTTTTAGTCAGTAAAAGTCTGACACGCCCTCCCGCTCCGCCCAGAGCGGGAGAAGTTATTTGATAATTTCCCACACAAAAAAAAAAAAAAAAGGGACTTTTCGACCATTCAACTTTATTCAGAAGCCGAAGTATTGACTGTGAGACAGCTTTTTGTGCTCCGCGCTGTGCTGCGGAAACACTCTACGTTACATCTAGATTATGATAAGCTGAAAAGACGCAAAGGCACTCCCGTGTGCGACTTAGTCCAATGCCGTTCTAAATTTGCCAGCCGTCAGTATGCGGCAACTAGCTCGCGACTGTATAATAAAATTAATAAACTTACTCGTATACCCATATACTCCCTGACTAAACACGAAGTTAAAATCAAACTAACTAACTGGTTGCAGAAGTTAACGTATGACGAAACCGAGAATCTTATTACAATTGTCTCTTAATAAAAATAGAATTAATACTGTATTTAGATTAGGCCACTTTTTGTTTTGATTTTTTTTTGTTTTTAATTTGTTCTTCTTTATTTGTTTTTATGTTATTGTTTCTTTAAGTACTTGCATGACACCCAATACCAGTTGTATGCCTTTATATCTGGAGGAACATTGACTCCTAAAACACAGGCTTTTAGCCTAGTTTAGGAGGCATCAGTTCGCCCTTTAATGTGACTATATTGTACAACATTTATTTAATCCTTGTGTACTGTATGTTTTCAAAGTGTACAAATAAACATTTTTATTTTTTTATTATTTATTTTTTATTTTCCATATTCTCTAGCCTTAAAGTTATTGGAAACCATGCAAATCCGTCGCTTGGTAGCAATTCAAAGCTTTGACACAGATATGGGCTTTGAATTGCTAGGTACATAACTTTCATATTGTAGATATAATTATAGGTGAATTGCAGATTATTAACATATAATATTTTGAAAGTGGGTTTAATGTGGTATTTCTTTTTAAATTTCCTCTTTTGCCTATTCATTCACTACAAGCAAACAAGACTGCTGAGGATCCTGGGATCAAACCCCTGGTCGGGCAAAATGTCAGCTTAGAGTCTTGTGCCCATTTAGTGGCTAGGTAGGGTAATAGGCTCGCCGGCTTGGTTCGTTTTGTTATTGTATGAAAGCACTGCAGAAAAGATTGTACTACGGAAATATATCGTAACAAAGGAGGATCACGTTCTTAGCACGTCATCACGGGACAATTCAGAATAAAATACTAATATAAGATAATATAATTTATAACATTAATAATTTATTTGTTCTCTCTCTCGTAGGTATTAACTACACTACAAATCATTTGTAGTAAAACGCGTAAGGCGAAGAAGATACGGAGTAACTGTAGGCGGAGTATGCGGAAACCGGTGCAGCGGCGTATGCGGAGTAAGCGAGTGGAGCGGAGTATGCGGAGTACACGAGCGGAGCAGAGTACGCGGAGTACGCGAGTGGAGTGGAGTACGCTGCAGTGTACGGCGAGCTGAGGAACACTTGGGGCTCGGGGGCCGCCATTGCCACTCCCAGCATACAAGCGAAGATGAACTGTGAAATAAAAATCATGTTATCACATTTGCCGGTAGAAATATCGTTTCCCGTCCCATGGTTTCTTCACATTGTAGACAAGGAGAGGTATGCTTTATAATATTACGACCACATTACACTACAATTTAATCAGTAACCAGCTTATGCCTCCTTGACTCATCCACATGAATTTTGAAATCTTCGATACGAGCTCCAACTCTACTTTTCCTCCAACAAGGGTGGAATTAAAAAAAATACCATAATGGAAGCATACGATACCGAAGGTACTTACTGTAATTTTCTAACCATAAGAGTACCTAACTGGGACTGAACGTTGATCTGTCAGACAGAAGGTCACCAGGGTCTTCTTTTAATAACGAAGGTTTTAAAACTAGTTGGTCTAGTGGGTCACAAGCGGTACTACTGTGCATGGAGACTTCTGCCTAACCCTTCGGGGATAACAGGTGTGATATTATGTTATGTGTGTTGTATTAAGAGGGCGTACAACGGCACATTAGCACCACTTCTTTAATAAATCATCCAATCGTCATTCATAATTCCTTCTCAGTCACGAGATAATATTTTTTTAAAGGAGTGGCGCTAGTGGACCATTGTACGCCCCCTTAAACAATGTTTTTATAGTTGGAATGATAAATGTTACTACGGAAACCAAATTCTTTAGAAGAATCCACTAAATAAACTCACTCATTCTACAATATGAAGTAAGTAGTTCTTGCACTAACAAGTTAAATAGTAATAATTAAGTATCCAAATATTAAGCATCATTCATTCATTCATTTCAGCCGAAAGACGTCCACTGCTGGACATAGGACTCCCCCAAAGGGGTTGGCATAATCGCCACACTTGGCAGGCGGGTTTACGATCGCAGTATGGTGTTAAAATGCATTGAGAACGCTGCTGCCCATTCTCTAGTAAGTACCTTAGTCTCCTTCTACGAGACCCACGGGAAGAAATAGGATGGTGCTATTCTTTACATCCGACACTACACGGGACGCATATTTATATAGTAAGCAAAAATACTTAATTTATTTAAATCCAAAATAATATTCATGTGCATCTAAGTAAGTATGACTGAACAATTACATCCTTGGGTAAACAAAATATGTTCTGTGAAATTGTATTCATAAACAAGTAATTAGCGAAGCACATCCTTGTTTATGGCTACGTATGTAAAGCAATAGACAAAGAGTGAAATCCTTCATCTTATGCAAACATTGTAATATTATTCACTTAACTTTACATTGCTCAACTGCTACATTTTGCATTTTAGGAGTAAGTACCAACATATCTACAACTTTTATAAAATTGGTTTAAAAATGATTTTAATCACGACTCTAATCTAAGGGAGTGTGATGGAGCTATAGACACGAAGGTGTGTCTCTGGGTCTACATCACTAGTAGTAAAATTAAACCAATTAATAATTCGACAATAGCAATTGTAACTCACCAGATTGAATGTAGTTAATGTTGAAGTAAACAACCACCGAAATCATGATATCAGCTTAAACATGATTGGATTAAGTTAATCGTTTCAATTACGATGATGGGATTCAGTAATTTACTTGATTAAAAATATTGGTTATAATCACGAACCAAAGAAATTGTTCTAAAATTAATTTCTTGTAGCACACCATTGATAAAGAGTTTTCACTCAATGAGGATTTCATAAAACACTGATTAAAATCGACGAAAAATTATGTAATAATTCACTCACCAATTTGAACATTTTAGAAGTTGTTGTCACTGAGCACTACTGAGCTAAATGATGTTCACTGAGTGTCCGGACGCTTCTTTATAGCGGTGACGAAGGACGGTGCATGTATTGTGAGGATACTAGCCCCATAACGTGACGGATATTACAACGATTAGTTTTCACACCCGTGAACGTAACGAGAACATTATTTCTTGTCATCTAATTAATGCACAGCGACCAAATTACGTCAAAGTCAAAGTCAATTTTTTTATTTTAATAGGCACTTAAGAGGCACTTTTGAACGTCAAAATTTACAACAAATTGAATAGATTCTAGCTGCTCCCTCCAAAAGGTAGTTTCGTATGGAGAAGACTGGGCAAGAAACTACACCGTTACACTTTTACGCTGCAGATTATCATAGATGGGTTCACAAAAGGGGAATATTTTTAATTCATCCTTTAAAAACTTTTTGATCTTATAATGATTATCGGCTCTATTGTTAAAAAAAAAATAATTACACCAAAGTAAATATTATTAGGATATTATCGTATCGTAATTTTGGGAAATTAAAATGATAATTATTTGAGGATCGATTAAATACATGCCTTCATAAAATATGCTTTAGGTGAAAATCAGTCTTACTCGATCAACTATTTAATAAACACGGGTTAACGATAATTGGTTAGGTAAGCACAGGTTTCTCGCAACGCTTGAGCCTCGTTGCCACGACACGTGCCTGCTCATTCCTTGATTGATTGTTACGTACGAATGAGACCTATCTATTTTTTTTTAATTACCTTACCAGTCAGTAAACAAACTTAACCCTTAGTTTCATATTCAGCCAAAATATAGTAAGTAAACACTGACTCAATTGCAGTTTCCAAGACTACCGATTTGGTGTGCCTGAATTTAGTAATTGCGAATAGCCAATTCAAGTAACAAAGGATGTGGACTGCAAATCTGAATCGCTATCAATAATTTTCATCACAAATCTCGAGCTTCTTCTTTTCTAGTGATATCAATCAACTCACCCTATCGCAGTCCATTGCTGGGCATAGGCCTCTCCCAGGCTGCGCCACAACACCCCATCCTCCGCCTTCCTCATCCAGTCTGACCCACCTTTTTAAGGTCGTCGGTCCATCTGGCTGGGGGGCGTCCCACACTACGCTTGCCGATACGCGGTCTCCACTCCAGGACTCGTCTGCTCCATCGGCCATCGGTCCTTCGACAAACATGGCCAGTCCACTGCCACTTCAGTTTGCTTACTCTCCAAGCTATTTCGGTAATTCTGGCTCTTTTCCGGATAATTTCATTTCTGATTTTACCCTTCACAGAGACTCCAAAAGAATTTGTGGATCAGTCTAGTGATATACTTACAAACTTACAAAACAAAAAAAATATTTTTTTTTGTTTTTAGTCCAGATAAATGAAAATACTAAGCGAAGAATATTTTTTATCTCAAATTTTAAAAGTCGCATAAATAAATTTGGTTAGGTAGTCGGCTACGAAAAATTTTACATGATTAAAAAGCATATCGATTAAAATAAAAAAAACGATGCGGTCTTGTGAGTGTACAAACAGCCAGTGTGAATTAAAATAATACTTAATAAGCGGAACGGCATGCGGCGGTGTTCCATGTTTAAAATTTAAAAAAGACTACATAATTTGGCGGGATACTAACTCTGGGGTCTTCTTGGCGGGAAAGTGAAGCATCATGTTCAACAGTTCGTTTAATTTTCCAAAATTTGTGTTTAGCCGAATATTAATGTGTAATAATGGTGGATTATTAACCATTAAGTGTTTGTGAACGTGCATTAGTGTAGGCAAATGAAACAAAACAGTGCAACTTCACTTCAAGTTCTCTCAAGAAGTCTGCGTGAGGTCTCAGTAAAGTGCCACATCTTTACTGAAACTCAAGGGGAGCGGGTGGGGATATCATCATCATGCATTTATAATTCATTTCATCAATATTATACAAGAATTAAACGTGACATTGGCTAAATGCACAAACCGTGCGACGCCAGAAGCAAAAAAAAAAAATACTAACTCTGTAAGCTGCGCCGAAATTCAAAATCTCGGTTATATGGACTAATATTTGATTTAAGAATTAATAAAAATGAGTTCAAGTGATTCTGAAGTGTTGACCCAAGATTTGCTAGAAATTTCAAAGGTAAGATATTTAAATACTTAAGTACATTGATCTTATGAAGCGGCGAGCAAACAAGAAAATAAAATATTTTTGAAAAATGTTTTTGTTTTTTTTCTTTTTATTCGAAATGACTTTTCATTTAGTGTTTAACACGGGTGAGAGTCACCAATTCCTTTCGACCCTTGTATAACAATCTACTATTTTGCAGTTGCAGCAAATTACCAATATTTAAATAAGGCGTTTTTAAAATTTGTTGATTAAATACAGTTTGAGTTAGGTGATAAACAGAAGTTTCAAATTCCTAACTTGTTTAGTTGTTACGATAGAGCTCGTACAAAAATGGTCTAAAACTGACAACTTTTACGGCCCCCTATTTCTTCAGATAAGAAGAAAAAAAAAGTTGTATTCTACTCGATGAGATCTAGACACACACACCAGGCACCATGTCACATACCAGGGTAAGAATTTTTTTTAGGGTTCCGTACCCAAAGGGTAAAACGGGAACCCTATTACTAAGGCTCCGCCGTCTGTCTGTCTGTCTGTCAGTCCGTCTATCTGTCCCTCTGTCACCAGGCTGTATCTCATAAACCGTGATAGCTAGACAGTTGAAATTTTCATAGATAATGTATTTCTGTTGCCGCTATAACAATAAATACTAAAAAACAGGATAAAATAAATATTTAAGGGGGCTTCCATACAACAAACGTGGTTTTTTTCTCGTTTTTGCTAGTTATTGATAACGGCAACAGGTAGACGGTTGAAATATTCACAGAATATTTAGTTTAAAACTTTAAAAATTAATAATTAAATTAAAATAAAATAAATATTTAAGGGGGCCATACAACAAACGTGTTTTTTTTTTGCCGTTTTTATAGATAATGGTACGGAACCCTTCGTGCGTGAGTCCGACTCGCACTTGGCCGATTTTTATTATTTGTTGTAGCGGCAATAGAAATACACTATCTGTGATAATTTTAACTGTCTACCTATTACGGCTCATGAGATACAGCCTGCTGACAGACAGACGGATGGACAGCGGAGGCTTAGTAATAGGGTTCCGTTTGGCAGCCTTTGGTACGGAACCCTAAAAATTGGTAGTGCCACAGGTTTCTGTGATCTTAGACGAACAACCGTCTTAACCGTCGGTTTAGATATTGGTTCTCATTTGGAAGGTATGAGAAACCAAGTAATGCTTCCGATTTTGGATGCTTATAATAATTGAACGTAATTACAATTTATTGTTTTGTATTCTTGAGATTGTTAAAGTTGAAACATAACACTTAATCAGTTCTTATCACATGTAAATTAAGTAATGATTTGCTTGGAAGACCATGACGAATGTCAATTTAGTCCTAGCGTTTAAGTTTAATAGTACGCTGCCTTAATAAGTCGGTCATGTTCAGAAACTCCACCAAATTAAAGTTTTAAAACATCTGGTACGTACACCGTAGTTAATATATTATCTACACTAATATTATAAAGAGGAAAGATTTTTTTGTTTGTTTTTATGTTTGTAATGAAATACTGAACCGATTTAAAAATTCTTTCGCCAGTAGATAGCTACATTATTACGGGATAACATAGGCTATAATTTATTTAAAAAAAAATAGGAATCCGTAAGAATATTGCAATATTGTAACCCAAGGTAGAAATCCCAAAATTGTTTTTGGCGTGCGCTGCGAAAACTGATAATGATAGAACAAAATAATGTAGGTTTAAAGGTCTTATTAATTATTAATGTCTACAAAAAAGTCCGCGAGATAACACATCCATCTATTATAGTTATGTTCTAAAATTTAATTACAATGCAGGTAGGAACAAAGGTTGGTTCCATTCGCGTCATGGTATGAATCCTTATCCAAATAAATTATTTCATCACCAGAACTATTTATTTCTAAGCAAATTCCATTTTAATACATTCGAATCCAACATTTAGTTTAGAAGTTATCATGAGTAGGTAGGTATACGTTCGAGCGTTCTCTGCTATACCGCGTCTCGGGATGTCTCGAACAGCCACAGCATAGACTGATAATAGTTCGACTCTGTAGAGTGGGAGTGGGTGTTACCGAGGTGCGGCAGGCTGTGTCTGTAGCAGGGCTTTAAATACCGGTAAAATTTCATAACGTTACCTTCATTTGACAGAGTTAACGGTATTATTAAAATAACGGTAATAGATTTAACGTTATTTATGCCTCATTTTACCGTTAATTTATATTAACGTTACTTGTATTTTATCGTTACTTGTATTTTAACGTTACTTGTATTTTAACGGTAATTTTATCGTTACTTTTTAACAGGTAAAGTGGAAGTAGCATTGCCCGAGGCGCGTGGTATGCCGCCCATTGTCGCGCTGCGCTGATGTCCATGCCGCGGCGCGCGGCGGAGCGACAACGATATATTTAAAGTCATCCAATGCTAAGCGAGCGCACAAAACGGCCACGTAGCTAAATTAACGGTAAAATTAACGTTACTTTAGTATTTTGTGTTAATGTTAATTAACGTTATATTACTGATATTGTTATCAAGTAACGTTTTTTTTTTTAACGTTAATGAGGTATCATTTCGAAATTAACGTTACTTAACGGTTATTATTTCGTTATTTGTTAACGTTAACAAGCCCTGGTCTGTAGAGCAGCAGTCCGTATGTTCAATTCGTAAAAATGATCCCTTGGGAAACCTTTTACAAAACACGTAGCTTATTATATGGGACGAATATATGTACCTACCATGAGCCATAAGGCTCATGTTGAAGCAGTAGACCGGACTTTGAAAGACCTTCTGAACTCAAGTGCTGTGATGGGAGGAGTGACTTTTGTGTTTGCTGGAGATTTCAGGCAAAAACTTCCTGTTGTTGCTAATGGAACGCGTACTGATATCATCAAAGCTTGCCTTAAATCATCCTTTTTATGGAACTCAGTACATACACTGAATTTACGCAACAATATGAGAGCACTTCAAATGAACAATATGACCGTAGTACGAACATGAATTAATGTTGTCTTGGTCTCTCCAAGAAAACATTAATTGACATCGTCCGTACGTATGTTTAGCAGTGGACTTATTGCCTGATAAATAAATGATAGTCTTATTTTTTTATCTAACATTTGTAATTTTTATTCACTTTTCAATCAACGGACTAAGAAGGAGTTGGGTCCTGTGTAGTAGTAAGAGGAGGAAACTGCGGTGTATGGTGAGGCGTAGGCAAATGGAGAGGAGTACGTTGCTGCTGGATACGCCGCAGCCGTGTACGCCGCCGCTGAGTACGCTGCGGTTGGGTACGCTGCCGCTGGGTACGCTGCCACTGGGTACGTCGCCGCTGGGTACGCTACCGCTAAGTACGCCGCCGATGCCAATGGACTTGTGTATACTACATCAGGTTTGGGTGCCGCCATCGTTACCGCCATCAAGCAAATGAATACCAACTGAAATATAAATAAATTGATTAGGCACCTGTTTTAAAACAATTGATTTGATCCACTGCTCAGTCGGTACAAGCTGCACAAAAGTAATAAACAGGTGGGTTCTGACAAGTGTTGGTCCTGAGTAGGTCGCATTACAATGAATCAGGTTATCATTTAGCCTGTTTTGAAGATGAAACAAAATTGTCGTGAAGGGCGCGGCGAAGAGCGAAGAAGCCTTCTTCGCTCTTCACCGCAGATTCGATTACTGTATTTGCCTCGTATTTAACCGAATCTGGGATCAACATTTCAGAATCGCTTGAACTCATTTTTATTAATTAATCAATTAGTCTGTTGTATCCGAGATTTTGAATTTCGGTGCAGTTTACAGTGTTAGTATCCCGCCAAATTATATAGTCCTTTTTTAATTAAAAAAATGGAACACACCGCGTCGCAGCCGCGGGCCATCCCGCTAAATAGGTGTTGTTAAATGATAAATGATTTATTTTCTGTAAGTAGGTTTGTACAAACACTTTTACACGTCAAACATATTAAAAAAAAACAAAAAAAACTAGATGAGGTCGGCGTTTCGTAACTGACTACTCTGAGAAGAAAGGCCGAAACAAACTCAGGTTTCTTTTAAAGTCCAGACATAATCTTGGTCAAATCATGTGAAGACCATGTAGATTGGTGCCTGAACAGATCTTTTGATGAAAGAATCACACAGATTGAGGGAACCTGTCCAGTCAGTGCACGCATTTGTCAGTAGTCGTGCAGCTCAACTCAGAACTTGAGGAGCTCAACGATTCAACGAACAATACCAAAGAAAGGACATCTGGGTAGGCCGCATAAATTACGCAAACTGCCAGACAATGATGAAAACTAACTGAGTAAAAACAAAAATAAACAATAACCCACATAGTCTTCACATTTACAATACTTAATTAAAACAATATAATACTTAACCAAGTAAATATTCATGTCATAGTATATATAAAATTCATCAATGGCAATGTGTATATAAAATACGGATATAATCATTAGAGGACCATGTAGATTGGTGTCTGAAATTGTCTTTTGAGAAAAGAACCACACAAATTTGAGTGGACCTGTCCAGTCAGTGCACGCATTTGTCAGTTATCGTGCAGCTCAACTCAAAACTTAAGGAGCTCAACGATTCGACGAACAATACCAAAGAAAGGACATTTGGGTAGGCCGCATAAAGTACTCAAACTACCAGACCATCATTAAAACTAAGAGAAAAATAAAACAAAAACAATATAATACTTTACACAGACAAAGTAAATATTCATGTCATTGTCAATGTAAAATGGTATATAAAAAACAAAAAGATTTTTTTTTTATAAAAATCAAATTAGTAAATAGTGGCAAAAAAAAATGTATATAAATCAAATCAAGATTCACTGTAAATTTATTTGAGCAGCTCAATCCCAAGCCTTTTTGTGCTCAATATAGTCTTTAACAGTATAAAAGGCTTTCTGGCACAGTTTCCGTTTTATAAAGCATTTGAAGTTATTAAGGCTTAATTCTTGGCTAGGAAGTTTATTATAGAAACGTATACACTGGCATCTAAATGAGCCACCTATTTTTTTAAGCCTGGTTGTAGGAACAACAAATTTGTGCTTGTTCCTAGTGTTTACATTATGGATATCTCTGTATTTTTTAAACATATTAATATTTGTATGTGCATACAATAGATTTTCATAAATGTACTGAGAAGCTACAGTCATTATATTGATTTCTTTAAATTTTATCTCTGAGGGAGTGTCTGAGACTTAATTTATAAATTGAACGAATTGCCCTTTTTTGTAAAACAAAAATTGATTGAATATCGGCGGCATTTCCCCCGTTAAGAGCGAAGAACCCTTCTTCGCTCTCAACCTTCCATTCCAATGCTGGCGAAAGTAACTGATACTTAATTATAATTTCTATGTCTATTTCTCTAAATGAATTGACAGTGAATGAATGTACAGTACTAAGTACAGTAGGGCGCACGTCAGTGGTAACAAATCCAGTATAAGCCGGCCTCTTATTCTATTGAAATTCCGTACTGCGTTAGGTCAGCTCAAGGTGGTGCCATCGATGTTCGATTGACTTTACATGCGTACCAAAAACTTGATTTCTAAATTATGATTAATATCAGTATTAGGTATTACCAGCTTGAACATTTTGAGCGTTGGAGTAAAATATGGAGTGCAAGTAAAAATACTGAACCAGAGCATAGAGAGATGAGTGTGATGTCCCACTGTGCCACTGATGATTTATATTCTTTTTCCTACTTGTTTGAAGAAACAGCCTTGTTCTACCTGACCAGAATAATAAATTAGGCTATTCATAACTCAGACAAGACATATTTAGTGCTTGACTTAGTTTTTCTGAATTCGGAATTAGTGTGGAAATCTATTTGTTCCGTCAAAAAAAAAACCGATCATTTGTTCCCCTGTCTGGTGGTACCTGCATAATATCAAGCAATTGTAACTTGACACCACCTTTTATACTTAAATCGGCATGAAGCGTCAAAAGACGTATATGGAAACCAAGGATACAATACATTGTCGTCTCGTATTTGCCTAGATAATTTTCATTACGTCATATTACTACTGACATCTGAATGCTTTTTTTTTTTTTTTTGGGTGGGAAATTATCAAATAACTTCTCCCGCTCTGGGCTGAGCGGGAGGGCGTGTCAGACTTTTACTGACTAAAACCCACCCGTTTTCCTTCCGTTGCCTGTGTGCCGGGGCCACGATATCCCTTTCGGACAAACTCGCAACCCTGGCAGGCATTGGCCCTAACGGACCCTGTCAGTTGGTGCTGACATCTCTTTGCGGCGCGCGTGAAACACAACGCGCCGCTGGTCCTTATCGGACGGCGAGCTACCCATCGCTCACCGTCCGCAGGCCCGCGCCTACGGTGCCCGGAAATCAGCTCCCGACGCCCGGGGCATCTCCTGCAGCGGCTAAGGGCGTGAGGGCGCGAACCCTGCCTCACCAAAAATGTGCGTTAATTATAATTGATAACTCTGGCTGAAAATATTTTTGACACATTGATTAATTTATTTTTAAACAATTTTTATTTCGTTTGGCTCTCTTACGTTGTTTTATTTTGGTTCCAGCGCATTTTTGCGCTCTTTTTTTGCATGTGGAAGTAATTGACTCCGTCCCTTTCATATGGCCGCCCAGTTCGCTATGATTTTCTTTTTACGTATCACCTTAAACCAGCGCGCCCCCTTTGTAGTATGAGTACATGAGTGACGTTGGCGCTACGTAGCAAACCTCCTGCATGCTCTGTGAATGAATAATAA
Source organism: Tiliacea aurago (assembly GCA_948098905.1). Taxonomy (NCBI): domain Eukaryota; kingdom Metazoa; phylum Arthropoda; class Insecta; order Lepidoptera; family Noctuidae; genus Tiliacea; species Tiliacea aurago. Next base: position 13,478,742 of record OX402590.1, read on the forward strand.
AAAATAAAAAAACTATTAAACTTATTTCTATGCGGGCGGGAATCGAACCCGTGACACTCAGCGCAGCAGTCAAGCGCTCGCCAATGTTTATTTCCCCACCATACAATTAAAACCAAATTTTATTTAATTCGAGTTTCCTACAGATTTACAATAGTAATATTATTAAATATCTCTAATCAAGTGGGGGGAAGAAGCTGAAAAAATCAGATTTATGATTGAAAAAGAAACTATAATTTTGTGTACAACAAAGATTAGCATCACCAATCGATTAATAAAGATGGACACCGACATTATCTTATATGACACCAAATAAATCCATAATTACACCATTTATAACGGCATATCCAAGTACGGCATGACCGATTTGGCTGAAAATTGGTGGGGAGGTAGCTTAGAATCAGCAGACGGACATAGGATTTTTTTTACCGTTTTTTCTTTTGGGTAGGTGGGTAGGGTAGATACTTAGCGATACCCGTGCGAAGCCGGGCCGGGAAAAGCTAGTTATCGATGAATTCGTGACGGCTTGAACTAAGAGGCAGAGAAAGAGCTCATTCTTACACGGAACTCACACATCTAGATAGTTGTTAAAGATAATACGACGTGTCTCTGTCCAACTGATTCTCTGGTTGTTTCCACAATGACAATTTTTTTTTTTAAAACGTTGGCACACAGGTAAATGAAGGAATACGGGTGGGTTTTAGTCAGTAAAACTCTGACACGCCCTCCCGCTCCGCCCAGAGCGGAAGAAGTTATTTGATAATTTCGCACCCAAAAAAAAAAAAAACCCTAGGATTTTCTCTTGTACTCTGGGTGCGTTTACAAACATTTTTAAACTCACATACACAAACAGCCAGACCCGGAACAACTACTTGTAGGTCATGCAAATATTTGTTCTATGCGGGCGGGAATCGAACCCGCGACACGCAGCGCAGCAGTCAAGCGCTCGCCAACCGTGTCGTCCAAATAATGTATAAGTAGGTATATTTTCAGCCGTATCCATTGTCAGAGGCGTTTTTAACAAGACTGATTAACTACCTAAACCTTATCGATAGATTAATTAATGAGTGTTGAAACAGATCTAATTAATTAGTCATACTACGGGCTGCACACATCTCAGCTGAAATTAACAACTTTTTTTAATTAATATGGTATATAAGCAGCATTTTGGTTTCGTATCGCTGAGTTTATGGTTGTGACGATGTTACTTAAAGCAGTAAGTATCGTGAAAATATTGAATTGTAATATTACGAGTAGGACAGTAAGGATTTGATATTGTGTATATGGTCGTTGATCCGTGTGGTGCCGGACGTAAAGAATAGCACCATCCTATTTCTTCCCGTGGGTGTCGTAAAAGGCGACTAAGGGACTTACTAGAGAATGAGTAGCAGCGTTCTCTATGATCGCAGTATGGTGTTAAAATGCATAGGCATTTTAACACCATACTGCGATCGCCAACCCGCCTGACAAGCGTGGTGATTATGGTAAACCCCCCTTGGGGGAGTCCTGTGTCCAGCAGTGGACGTCTTTTGGCTGTAATGAAATGAATGAATGAATGAAATACATTATTAAAATGTATGTAAGCCAATGTAAACAACATCATCAATACACTGACTCATTTTAAACTGAAGGCCCTGTCTCCCGTGGATACAGTTTTTTTAACTAGTACCTATCGGACACACGTGATCTTTTCCACTAAAGTTATGTACTGTATTATATTGCATAGTTTTTGCTTATCATTATCTGGTGGAAAAATAATCTGTAACACTGTTTTTGGAACAATACATAATTATTATTATGAGTTGTTGTAGGTTATTCCAACTTTAATAAAACTATCGAGCAGGTTAGGTCCTTATCTAATACTAGTATCAACAAGCTATCGTTCGTTTGAAAATTACGTGTTCCTCATAAATAGTTTGTTCACTACAAAAATTTGAATTATGGTTCTTCATTTGTTTTCTAAATACTAATTTAAAGCAAGCCCACTACAAGTCATAAAACAGTTCTCACACGAAAAATAAATACAAAGAAAAAGAGTGCTAACTTTTTACGTGTCAAAGATTGCATTGCAAGTAATTTATAAAAAATAAAATATTTCAGTAGGTACGCCATAACTCCTTCTTCAAGGAAATACCTAAGCCATATGAAAATGGTTCACAAAGTAACGCGGGGTCGTTGGACTCTTTACTACGGCACAAATTTTACAACCGACACAATGTGCTGTGAATATGGGTGGATGTAATCTAAAAGAACCTGAAAATTTCATTACAAAAGCATATTATTTTTTAGCTTACACTCAGAGTACCTACCTATGATAAATGATTTATTTTCTGTAAGTAGGTTTGTACAAACACTTTTACACGTCGATCATATTAGAAAAAAAAACTAGATGAGGTCGGCGTTTCGTATCTGACTACTCTGAGAAGAAGGGCCGAAACAAACTTAGAGGTCACAGTCTCTTTTAAAGTCCAGACATAATCTTGGTCAGATCATGTGAAGACCATGTAGATTGGTGCCTGAAATGATCTTTTGATGAAAGAATCACACAGATTGAGGGGACCTGTCCAGTACCTAAGAACAGCCTTGCAAGGTTAAAACCTTGTCGCAGAAATCCATGATTTACTAACTGTATTGAATCGCTAATGGCTGCTTCTACACTGTAGAAAGATTATCTCAATAGGTATTTTAGACAGTGTCTATACGAGTACACGGTGTAATTAACAGGTTGAAGGCACTGAACTACACCCAATATTTTTTTACACGTATGTAGGCGTTTAGTAACCCTGAACGTGTTAATAAGATAACTGAAAACCTGAACTGAGGTAATTGTACCTACTTATCATTACAAACAACTCTTAATATGGGACAAACACTGAAATAACGAAAAAAAAAACTGCTCCTGTGTGTACAATTTGTCGATTTAAACATTTATTTATTTATTTATAGGTTAGCCTACAAATTTCATTTCATTTTAAAGTACACGATTGAAGTGCAACAATTACTAAGCTAACACAACATTACTAGATTTTACATTTTTATGACTGCAATTAATTGAGAATAATATAAATTATAAAAATTATGTAAAAACAAAGCATAAATCTAGCAATTTAAAACACAAATCAAGGATCGAATAAAAAATTTTTGAATAAAAAAAATATTAGCTATAGAGAAAATTATTTAAAATACAGATTGGCAATAGAGTGACAGATAAATAAATAAAATTAAACTATGATTATATATTTATATTTTTTATTTAGGTACATACATAAACAGATAACAATTAAAAGTTAATTCAAAAATTCAATTAAAAATTAAAAAATAATATAACAACACGCCTGTAATCCTCGAAGGGTTAGGCAGAGTTTCGCGGACATAAATACCAAGCCTGTTCGACTGTACTTACTACCTAAGAATGTAGATAGATAATTTAATTATTGAATTACCTTCATTCTCAGTGGCTCCTCTTATTCGTGGCGTGTGTGATGGCCGTGGGTTTGGGCGACGCGAGGCGTGCTCTCGTGCACCACCACCGCCGACATCCCATGATCCTGTACAACAAGTCGCCACGCGTCAAGGTCCCCAAGAGAATATTGGTCTAACTCCAATGAGGACTCTAGCCTAGCTTGACGTCACAACGCGACAATATGATATAAATAAATTTTCCAAATGGAATTTAGGTTTTGTAATTTCCTATGAATCCAAACTTCCCTTTCTTCTTAAACTTAGCATAATTTTGTTTTTGAAGACTATTTGTAGCTCCTGAATTGTAGGTGTATGAACCCGCTTCAGGTTTTCAAGATATACAACATTATTTCACTAAAACACTCGGAAAGTTAGTTTCTAGACTAAAACAACACAGACACTTTAGTTAACTTTATCTAGAGTAGAACAATGAACGAAAAACTTTACGACGACGACAATCTTGTGTAACTACTAAAATAGGTCCGTGTTTTTTATGAATTTCTCAAGTTTTGTTGGCTATGGTATTTAGAAATAGTGTCCTAAGTCCTTGATCTAATATATTTTATCAGCCGTCGGCGACACGGCGCAAGGCTGTGCGTGCTCATAGTGCTTAATGGGCTAAAGGAGGATATTTCGGCGTTATCCGGTTACACTACCTTAGTACGCATTGTCGTGCACTTGACCACTGATATAAAAGAAGTCCCGATTGACTGATTATCATTGTGCATCAGATCTTGTATTCTACAGTCTCTTACGTCTGCCAACAAAACAAACAAACATCAAGATGTTCAAATACGTAAGTACCTACCACTCTCTAATTAAACTGTAGTGTGGACTTTAACTGGAACTTTATTTTGTTTAAATAATAATTTTATTTATTTATTTTATGTTGACTAACAATTGGTAGACCGATATCTTTTATTATTAAATCAGCCCTGATGCTGTCTCACTGTTGAGTACCCTGAGTAGAGGCCTGCCTCCATTTTTCCACTTAAAACTGATGTTTGCTGGTTAAGGTCCATTTTTCTTGAGTATCGCAAATTGCCTAAAATTTAATTAAAAACTTGTACAAGATGAGAAGAGACTATTTTTAGGGTTCCGTACCTCAAAAGGAAAAAAGGAACCCTTATAGGATAACTCGTGTGTCTGTCTGTTTGTCCGTCTGTCACAGCTGATTTGCTCCGAATCTACTGGACCGATTAAGTTGAAATTTGGTAGACATTTGAACTTCTGTGACCTAAACATGGACGTGTTACGAAAATAAATTAATTTTGAATATGGAGATCACTTTTGGGGGGCAAATTAGAAAATTAAAAAAAAAAGTTTTGCTGACTGTACCGCGTGACATATCAAATGAAAGGGCTTGTTTCAAATATTTAAAAAATATTTTTTTATAATTTAAAATACATACTTTTAAAATAATTTAAGAAAATAGATGAAAAATGACAATTCCCCCTCCTTATCTCGGAAACTACTGAGCCTAAAATTTTGATAAAAATACAGAAAATAGTTCTTTACTTATAGATTACAAGAAAACCTATAAGAAGTCTGTGGTCTTAAAATAACATGGTAAATCACTCAATATTGTGCGTACAAACTTACATTTGCAGTTGGAATGTATGGGGATCATGTTTTTCAACTACAATGTTAAGTTTGTTCTTGGGATAAATTCATCCCAACTACGGAACCCTTCATTGTACGTGGTCCGACACGCACTTGACCGGTTTTTTTTTTCTTAAAAACTAATTTTACGAGACTAATCATTATTTCATATTAACTTTTTCATACTAATTTTGCTCCACTACGTGTATATATTCCACTGTGTTCTGTGTTTCTACATTTATATCTGTAATTTTATGGTGTACATAATAAACAGTGTTCTGGAATATTCTATTCTATATACTAAACCAAAATATTATTTCCAGGTGCTGTTCGTTGCTCTCCTGGCTTTCGCCTCAGCCAAGCCTAAACCTCTGGTGTTGGAGTACCCCGTAGCAGCCGCCTACACTGCTCCCGTAGCAGCCGCCTACACTGCTCCCGTCGCCTACTCCGCCTACAGCGCCTACGACTACGCGCTCCCCTACTCCGCTTACAGCTACGCAGCCCCATACACTTACTACGTACGATGAGAGATTGAGACTATGGATTCTTTGAAAACTGACTACGATACAAACATGTAAATTATTATTAAATCACACAGCAATCATCGAAATAAAATTCTAAACCTTATATTCGATACTAATCTCTCTTTTTCATTTCTTGTGTGTGACCTTTTTCTTCCGTAACCTTGTAGGAGCCAACAGTTATTTAAAATCAAACCACGCCTGATTCCCCGTAGGGGTAGGCAGAGGTGTAAATAGGTAGAGTATACAACCATATTTCGCCAGTTTAGAGTATATTATGAATGACCAGCAGTTCATTGTATTTTCACATTGGTCTTTATTAAATAGGTCAGGTTTTAGTGTACCTCATTGTTTGGGTTCGTATAGTATTATGTATTATGAAAGGTTAAAGGCTTTATGATTGAATAATAGAATAATACTCGTAATACAATTACTATTTGTAATGTAATAATGCCATAAGTATTTTATTGACTTGCTAATTGTGACGTGATTGTTCATTCGTAAATACCTTAATAATTAAGGTAATAACTGACTTAATTGCTAAAGTTATTGTGCTCTAGCTAAGGGCATTAATACACGTTTTCAGCGTTACAGAACTTACAAAATACCAAGTAAGTATTTGTATGATATCTTTGCAAATGTTGTTGCTATTATGCCATTATTAAATAAACATGCACACAATAGGGGCTTATGTATTTCAATAAATACAGCCTACATTCGTAATTATTGTTATGAACTAAACATGTATATTATTGAAATGTCGAATCGAAATTAGAACACGCTCGCTAAATGAGCTTAGGGACGAAAAGTCGCTTGTAAATTCAATTACGTGCAACGTTAAGGTAGATTTTATCGCCGTGCTAACTTCTAATCCGTGTTGATGTCGATTAATGTTGGACATTAGTGATTTTATCGATCGATACGGTAATAAAAGGGCAGTATAATGAACGTCGGTGATGCCCGAGACGAATAGTTTAGCTGTGGAAAACGTGAGACCGTGACAAACGTCACGTGAGTGCGTAACATAAAGCCATTTAATATCAAATCAAGCTTTTACTCAATCAACTGCGCAGTTTCTTTTGCCATGTAAGTATAAATTTATGTTGGGGTGTAGAAAAGTTGTGTTTAATAACTACCTATATGCACCGGTGAAATTTGACAGTTGGGTATAACCATGTGCTGGCGACTGTACGTCATAAAAGTAAGCATGAATTAGTTTTGAGTAACATCTAACAACACAAACGCGAACCCCACGTTCCACCTGTTCCAAGAATGTATAACGAGAACGAAACGTCTATAGGATCCTGACTGCAGCCTTTGACTCGAGCACGAGTTACCTAGTATTACAATGAATGGAGTGGAACGCACAGAAACGGTCGAAGAGGCGGCGCTTGGGGGAGGCCTATGTCCAATAGTGGACGGTTTTCGTAAGAAATGATGATGATGATTACAATTAATAGGCCAGTCATTTAAAACATCGTAGGTCGCATAAAATTGTTCTGTACTGACTTTATGAAATGTTGTTAGGATAGTTAACAAAAGAGTACCACCAAGTTTGCAGCTTCAAAAGACCTTGGGCGGGCGGAGGGGTCTGTCAGACTCTTACTGAAAACCCGGTCTTCCCTTCCCACACTTGCACCGGGGATCTTGGGACCCAATGCGACTTCCGCGATCCCCGGTTAGTGTCGACCACCTCAAGTCTGGGGGGTGTGAGGTGTTTGTTTACTACGCGCCGCCACCTCGGGTCCAGTATGATAGGGGGCGGCGGACGTCCCCGAGTCCGCCGTTCCTGGCCTTATTTAGGAGGGCCGGAAGAGGGCATTATCTGCCCTCTGCCGACGCCCAGTGCGCCTGCTGCGGGCCGGGTAAACGAAAGAGATCTCCCGCTCCCTTTCCACAGCCTCCTTCTGCGACACGGCTGTTTCGCAGAAGGATACCACCGCGTCCCAGAACTCCTCGCTGCCGACCATCGACTCGTAGGTAGTTGGCAGTCGATGCAGTGGTGACACCGGGCGTCCTATTCCCTGTTTATGCGACACATTCAATACCCCGAGAGCACCTGCGTCACCCGAAACGACAGGGAGCCGTGCCTCCTCCCGAGCCAGAGCTCGAGTACCGGCCGGACAGCCCCGATGGTGACGAGGCGGGGTAGGGCGTGAAAGCCTGTCCCGCCATTCTGCCACCAGGGCTGTGTGAAGCTGTGACCCACGCAACTCCACATTTCGCTACATCAGCCACACGCCCCGCGCCCTCGCTTCCTTGCGCCATCGATACAGTGACGCGAGTACAGCTTCAAAAGACCTGTGCTAACTGCGTGGTGCTCGAAAAACCTTGCAAACGGCCTTCTTTCAGTTTTTGCCTTATAACGTCTAAAAGGTGCATCATACGTGTCAATCACCCACCAAAGTATACAAAATTTGCTACAATTTGAACGCCATCCATAAGCCATATATAAGAACCCGAGATACAGTACTTCAAATATTGCACATTTTTCATTAACAAAAAGTTCATCATTATAGTTCTAGCTGTCTTCCGAGCAGAATATCGGCTAAAATACAAACTGTAAAACCAAGTTTGTATTTTAACTATCGGTATGTATCCTAACGAAATCCAAAAAAATCTTTGCAGTGCAATTTTTTGCGACCTGACGCGCTTTTTGTATATACGGTGACTGGCCTTTATGTGCACTTTGCACTACCGACCAGTGCCACGTGACAGGTGGAGTACGTTGCGATACTTTGAGTAAACATTGCTTAGGGCGATGTGATAACACGTTTAATAGTAATCACTAGAGCTATTAAGTAGTTGGTATTTAGCAGAACCGAATTTTCCAGTATTTTTTTTCTTCTGTGTATTACTTTGACCAACTCTTCGGAGAATGTATTAAGTCAGCTACTTTAATTTCCTACCTTTATTATATCAGAACGCGTATTGAACATTTTCAAAGTAAATAAATAGGTGTTACTTTTACATTTCAGGGGAACTTCAGTGACATTTGCAGTTATTCCCAACTTTCTAAAATCAAACTGGGGTAGTAACTAACTGCTTTTATTACAATTCATCCTAGTTCCATTGCATTCAAAGGCCATTTGAACATTTTAAATAATAGGGCAGGAGGCCAGACATGAAAAAATCATTCGAAATAAATCTTGTATTGCCAAAATAATATTAGGGTGGACAGAGTGGACAATAATGTGCATAAGTTCCATTCAGTTAATCCAGGACACGATAAGTTTCTGAATATATGGATCTCATCATTATCATTTCAGCCGAAAGACGTCCACTGCTGGACATAGGCCTCCCCCAACATTAGGCCCGGTTTGGCAGGCGGGTTGGCGATCGCAGTATGGTTTTAAAATGCATAATTATATGGATTTAATTACCTACTAAATCTAAAAACTGAATTTCTCTATAGATTGTACAGGAAATTCAGTCACCTGTTCAATCTATAGGGAAACTCAGATTTCGCAGTACCTAACGAAACAATGACATACGGTAGGAGTTAGTTTGTTTGATCCAGTTTAGTGAGATGACTGTTAAATAAATCTGCTGAAGTACGGGCAATAAGACAGTTTGTGCAGTTACACTATAAAACCTTCCAATTTTGGTATATTTTAAAATGGATTAACATACAATCGTTTCGGTTATGTCGGCTCGTTGGGTCAAGGACCTAAAAATACCTGTTTCAAGGTCCTTTTTAAAATTCTAAAGCGACCCCTTGTTTACAGAAACAACTTACGTGTTGGCCATTTTTGTTTGATCACTTTTTTGGAAGAAAGAAAGATGTTTTTTTTTTATTTGGTACGTAAATGCAAGGAGCACATAACATAATTATTAAAAAATTAAAATGTAGCAGGCTCAATAAGTTAATAAGCTCACTGCTGCACATATGCCTTTGTAAAAGCAGATAGCTATAGTGCCCTAAATCACCTTTAGACACTTATCGGTAGCTGGTTGACCGTGCATTCACCTTAGTTAGGCACATCTCACCCTTGTGGCACCCGAGGGACCAGTAGCACTGACCGAGTTTAGTCAGGGTCAGTCAGGGCTGTCTTGACGGTCGTTGACCTGGTTGCTTGGGATGATCAAAATGATGATTATGAAAGCAATAATGGTATTGTTTGAACCTTAAAAATTCTAGACCCTTTCGTGTAATCTTATTTTACTTACATACACTAATTACTTACTTTGCCTATACAACATTCGTTTTTGTTTATACTAAACCCGAAAAGGGGTACTCATAATTTTGAAAAAAAATCTTAACTTAAATCGACAAAATGTATGGAACAGCTGATTTTTATAGCCCAGGTTTAGTATAAACAAAAACTAATGTTGTATATCCGATATATCCGAACTAGGTTCTTATTTTCTTTTGAATGCTCAGTTCAGAGTTAAATACAGTGCGAAATGCCAAATAATAGTTGAAAAGTTCGTGGAAAGTCGAGTCATAAAAAGATTTTGCCCTTTTCCCCTATCGTCCTTACACTTAACTACATAATTATAGATGACAACTCTTTGATTGCACAATTTATTATAATAAGCACTGCTCGTCTGGGGATTAGGCCTGCACACAAGCTATCTCAAACTTAATAACATAACATAGTTAATCAAGATTTAACGTTTACTAACTTATTACGATGTTTGAGTAACAGAAAATTAGAAGAGCTGCAAGATATTTTTTTTATAGAAAAAGACGTATCAAATATAATATCTACCAATTAAACAGGACTCGTAAAACGAAAAGCATACCACAAAATAATCATCATCATCACACATCAGGATTTCTTAAAGTTACAGCAAGAATTGTAAGAAATTATAATACAATTTCATTAGACGAAAACAGTGAACAAGCAAAGTGCGAAGTGAGAGTGCACTGGCTTCTTCTGGGTAAGCTCACTCCATCGTCGACTTTGTCTCTGTCACCTTTGACCTAGACTAACGTCAAGAGCAAACCCATCCCAAATAAAATATAAATAAACATTTTTAAATGTTGCTTTATCCAAGCACTATAAGCATTCCAGTTTTATTACCCAATTTAAGGTTACGATAACCGACTTTTAATGATTTTATACTGAAGATCACGGCTAAACGAGTAGTGCTAATGATTTAAAAAAAATATATGATAAATTAGAGCATTTTCTCCATAACTTAATGTGAATATTTTAGATTATGTTTATATTACATAGTGAAATTAATTTGTAAAGTTATGTCTAACGCGGATAAAAAATTGAGAATGGCGCAAAATCTACCAAGCGTATTTTTCTGAAACCACCAATTTAAAGATAATTTAATTATTGATCTTTTAGTATACGAGTTTTATTAAAATACCGTTTGTTTTGTGCATAATAAATTAATAATGCACCAAATTGGGGACAGCGCTCCTTGATGGGCCAATGCTATTACTGGCTGAACGTACGACGCGTTGCGTGAGCTCAGTACAGAATACGCAAGCTAACCACTCAAGTTCACTGGCATATATGTGCGTCTTAACTTGCATATCTGTGACCGAAATCTGATTAAGCTCGTTTATCATGACTGTTGCTCATGTTAATATGACAAATAACTGAGGCAGATGACGTCATTCAGCTGAACGAATAAAATAATCTGCCAATAAAACACGGTGATGACGTTGACGTCGAACCGCTAGTCAACACTATCACGCTATACCAGATTAGTCTAGCACCACCAAAGCTCTTACATTGAACAATAGGCATCATAATAATTAATTTGATGTGAATCACATCATTTAATGATGATGATTAATAATTTCTATGAAGACTTAAAACTTTCGAGTAATTCACACGGAAATGAGCCAAGTTGAATTGTTTTTTTTTTTTTTTTTAATCTTTAAACTGAGGATTTCAGTTTTTCGGTTCGGTTCAGATTACAGAACAAAAGGCTTTTATGTGCCTATATAATTGCATGATGAATGGACATCACCCCAAATTTATTTTTAACAAAGCACGTAAGTCCAATACTATTATTTTCGGGCCACTTGAGCATTCGTCTTTGCGAACGCGTCATGCATGAAATTTCGTCAATCATCCATGAAACTGTATGGACCACGTTCCAGTATGACGTCATTACTTCGCACATTTTTATCAACAACATTTATCGAAAGTTATGGACAGATTATGTACGTCATGTTACGAATATTGCTGTGCGCATTTATTTCTTGTAACGGAAACTTACACGTTTCCGTTCGTCACAGTTTAGAACGTAGCGTAAGGTAAGGGTGAAGTTAGACCAAATCACATAGAATCAGAATAATAGCAAGAGCATTATTTTGTAGCTATTCTTGACTTGTTAAACCAACGAAGGAATGTTCTACCCCTGTTTAAACAAAACGACGGCACGGTTGGCGCAGTGGTTAAGCGATTGACTGCTGCGTTGCGTGTCGCGGGTTCGATTCCCGCACGGAACAAATATTTGTATGACCTGCAAGTAGTTGTTCCGGGTCTGGCTGTTTGTGTATGTGAGTTTAAATGTCTGTAAACGCACCCGCGATACAGGAGTAATTCCTAGAGTGGGGCAACGTTACGTTACGTTTAACAAAAAAAAAAAAAGAAAAAAAAAAGAAGGAATTTGGTAGAATATGCATACGCTCGTTTGGTCTGAATCAACCTTAAGGTGAATTGGAATTTAGATCGCCAGATTCCAATCATTACGAAAACCACATTCATAGAGAGACCAAGAACGTCTCGTGACTCTTTAACAAAGTATTGTGGAAAACCAAAATGCTCTCTGGTCAAACACAATTGCATTATGTTCTTAGCGGCCATGTTGATTTTCAACAATTGTTTACCTAAATACGTTTGGAGGTATGTTTAACAAGCTAATGGAAAGTGTTTCGCGATTCACTCGCTCCTGAAAGTTTCCTTACACGAGTCCTAGAGACTGTTGCGTCAACATCGGCTTTGTTCACTTGAAATCAACACTGTTGTTTAGAACTTTCTATCGATAGAAAAGCATTTGAAGGTTGTGGCACAGTCCATGCAAAAATATCAGATGTCACACGTTCAACTTATGTGATTAATACTCGTTGATGAGTGACAAGTCACAGACATGATTGAACAATAGATTTATATAACAATACATCTGGTTTTCATATTTTAATTACATACGTTTTGTAGTCCTATATTATTTGCGAAAGGAAAGGAAAAAACACATACTCTTCGCCACTTTATAAGTATAATTTCTGTTGATTAAAACCGAATATAAAAGGTATAAAAAAATAAAAGGAAGAAAATTCAAGAACTTGTAAAGAAACTGGTCACGTTACACTGTCGGTTTAGTAGTATAAACAAAAGGATGAATGAAATATTTCAAGTTTTCGTACTTTAAATTTTAATATTAAGTTTAGTTGAGTTAAACGACGAGTTTTTACTGTAGCATCCAAAAAAATACCCGCATCGTTCACGAGGCTAAAATTAGGCTGTCGAAACCATGAACGAATGACGTTAAACCTGCAGTATACTGTGTTTTATAGTTAGAATTCACGTTAAAAAAATCATAGACTGGTAATAACGTATCAAACGGTAAGAATGTTGTAAAAAAGACTAATAGGAGAAGAAAAATAAAAAAAACGAATAAATATATCGGGAATTTGATCTCGACGACGCGACTACGTCAGCGGTCACGGCATCCCTCCCCACCTTGAGAACCTCTTATGCTTTAGGTGGTGGTAAGGTCAAATCAGCACGACTCCTACAGCAATTCAATCTGGCGCAAAATGGTAGGAGCCTGGGGGGTAGAGAAGGACCCTTAACTCAGCTTGCTGAATCTTCAGGCGTATCCCAGACAAATAAAGCACAATAAGAATCGAATAACTAGCTTGAATCTCTTATACAAAAAAAGAGTAGAATTATACATACCGGGCAACAAAAGGAAAAAGAAATCGCGGCTTCTTCGACGGAAATCACGTCTCGCCGACTATTGTGGTGGGTTCAGTTCAAGTAAATCACCAACACATCACTCACGGAGAGATTAAAAGTATTACAAGACAAAAATAGGCATAAATTTGGTTACAAAATTGAACATATTTTTTTCTAAACCGACAGCTTTGGTGGTTTCTTAACAAGTGCCACCAGATTCTAAGGAAAAAAAATAAATTGTCAGAGAACAGTTCATTATTTGAATTCAAAATTTGTTTTTTTTCAGGCAGTGACCAAAAAAAGGTTACCTAAATTCTTAAAATAGGATGTATATCAAATAAATAACAATGAGTATTTGATAATACTGCAATTTAAATCTTTCACCTAACATATCAATAAATAAGCAACGCTGAAATGCTTTACTGACTGACTATAGTACTGAAAAATATAAAAAAATGGTTTGGTGGTGGTTTGGATAATAGTAGGTGTCCTAAACATTTTAAATACAGAAAATCCACAATTGCACACATTTATTTTTTATCTAAATGTAATAACCATGTGAAAATCCAGCGTTTACTGTCAAAACTCAAGCATGTCAGCATGTGAGCCTTTGTGGACACCACGTGGAGAGTAGAGTCTTGCGCAAACCTGTCCCATTTCCGTGTATATAAAGTAAGACGTAAACAAATATATTTTACCAAATCTAGTTAAATTCAAAGTTGAAAGCGAATACATATTAAAGTAAAAACCACAAAAGATATTTGTGTTAATTAAAAAGTCAAAAACCCGACTGCGTGTCGCGTTTTTGATTTTTGATTTGCGACCCGAGGATTTTTGATTTTTTAAATTAACTTTTTTATTTTATACTTTTTAGTTAGGATTATAAGACAGTAAATTATATTATATACTCACTTATAATCGGGTGATAACGACCTCTTATTCACTCACTCCAAACGTTCGGGATATTTCTTTTTATAATTTCTCATTTAAATTACTTTTAAACATATAATAAGTATATATTTTTGTAATCACGTTTCAAAACCCTTCATTTTGATACCCCACTCGATAGGCTTGGGAGATATTTTTTTTTCGAAGACACTCCTTTTGGCGCCAAAAACCCGCCATTTTGATTTCCAATCATTTTAATATACCCTATGACACTCGCGCAATAAAGACGAATCTAACGACATATCATTCATCAAAATCAGTTAAGCCGTTTAGTAGGTATGAGGGAGCATAGGGACAGACATACATACAAACATACATACATAAATACAGGTCAAACACATAACCCTCCTTTTTTGGCTTCGCCGCAGTGGGGTAAAAAGAGTGAAATTGATGAAATACGTACTTAGATTAAGCACGTGAAATAATATTAAGAAAATAGGCTACCAATAAAAATGATCCAGCTCAACTCATTGTTATTCGTTTTTCCTATATAATATATCCTGTTTTCAAGAACCCTATTTCTTTAATGAAATTGGAGCAGTATTGTGCTAAAAAATAATTCGCGGAATTATTTTGTATTATTTAGGGTTCCGTACCAAAATGGTAAAAAGGAACCCTTATGGTGAGACTAAATCTGTGTCTGTCTGTCTGTCACACCTGGATATCTCAAGAACTACTAATGCTATCAACTTGAAATTTAGAATATTTTAGATGATTTTTGTCCAACTATTTTGAAAGCAAGAAAAAAATAAAAAAATATATATCTTTTTTGCAAAAGGGACTGAAAGGAGGTCTTAAAAATTTTAAATGTGGCTACTAGGGCATGTGGGGTATCATATGAAAGAACTCTGTTTGCACATCCTCAAAAGGTTTTTTTAGGCAGCATAGTTCCCGACTTTTGATGAAAAATGTAAAAAAAAATACCGTTCCCCCCCCCCCCCCTTATCTCCGAAGTTTGCAGAGATAAAAATCTGAAATTATTTTATATGATAGAAGGTTATGTAAAGATTACAGGAAAAATAAAACGATGTCTTTAAATAGCACAGTTTTCAGAAATCATCAACATCATATATTCGTACGGAACCCTCGGTTCGCGAGTCCGACTCGCTCTTGACCGGTTTTTTACATATTGGTTGAATTAATCTTTGGGTGCCGGCCATTGATACCTATACTAAAAAACTCGGTGCCTGTGATTCCAACTTGTTGCTATGGTTCTTATTCCGAATGAAAATTCACACACTGGGATTGCGGCAAGCTTTCATAGGTAGCTTATGGTATTGAAAGATCGTACACAATGTTCGCGAATATCTTTGAATAAAAAACAGTTATTGGGAAACTCTTATTATCGAATTTAATAGATACTCGTAGGTTACGTTGCAGTTGTTGCAATGATTTATTCTTCGTTCGTCCTGAAGTTTTGTCCCACATTCCAAAAAAATCTTAGTTTGTCCCAAATCACTAGAAGTTGTGTTTCGTCCCAAATTTCAAGTACTTTAAAGGTACAGTAAAGCACAGTGTTCCGTTTGGTGCCGGACGTAAAGAATAGCATCATGCCATTTCTTCCCGTGGGTGTCGTAAAAGGCGACTAAGGGACTCACTAGAGAATGGGCAGCAGCGTTCTCTATGCATTTTTAAAACCATACTGCGATCGCCAACCCGCCTGCCAAGCGTGGCGATTATGGCAACCCCCTCCCCTTTTTGGGGGAGGCCTATGTCCAGCAGTGGGCGTCTTTCGGCTGAAATGATGATGATGAGAGCACAGTGCACTTCGTATTTAAGCACTACCTTATGGTCCCTGTTTGCATAATCCGATCCAGCCAGTCACTTGTTTTTCTCCCCCAGTGACGCACTAAGCCGAGGTCTGTACTCCACAGGGGGTGCCCTTAGCGTGTAGTCGCTTGGTTTATAAGTTTATGCCCTGACTGGGAGCTTTAATTATTGAGGCACCCACAAGAATGTCCGGTTAATCAGACGACAATCTCTTAGATTGACCTGCGCCATGCTTTTAAAAAAAAAACTGTTTGCAGCATAAAATTCGTGTTTCAGCGTGCTGATGAAGCAAATTAAATTAAAAATGAGACAAATCAACACTAACTACTGCACTGCTTGTATTATTTTACAAAATTTATTTCTAGTCAAGCATTAAATTCCTCTCACAGATTCATCAAAAAGTTCAACGGTTTTTAATAATCTATGTATTTGAACAAACATAGCCCATAATTATGACGTGCTCTACTTTCATATATCAAAAAGAAAAACAAAAAAAGACAGATTAAGTAAAGAATAAAAGATAGGTAGGTACGTTTTTACATCAAATACGAATGTGGAATGGACGTATCGATGTTCGCAGGTGAAAAATGTACGTGTCAATTGCAAATGGTGACGACAATAATGTCTGGTGTCTTCTACGGACTTATTGTTGTTACGCAACAGTGAACTGACCCAAAAGCTCTCCCTGGCATTATGAGGCCTGGATACGTCAAGAAAATGTATTCTTTTTTCCGTTCATTCCCCACGACCACTGAAAACGACACCACCGGTGGTGTCGTGGGGAATGACAGAAATCACTATTCCCCGCGACACCACCGAAGTGATGTTTTTTTCTGCAAACCCAAACTGTTACAAATTATTCTAGTAGGTCCTTACAAGTTTCTGAGATATTATCTTCATCAGAATTCGTTACATGAATATGATTTGGTCCATTACGGAAGAGTTAATAATGCTATCGGAGTCGACTGCAGTAAACATCAACTAAATGAGAAGTGTTAACACACAGTAAAACGAATTCCGGCTTCTAGCGGCAGATTCAAACAATAGAATTCTTTCTCGATCAACAACTAAGATTTTCTTGCGTTAAGGGGCCGGCGTAGCATGCGTAGTTCATACAAAAGTAATACCAAAATAATTTGTAAATCAAACATAATCTTAAAGTAGTGTGTATTTATTTCTATTGGATTACAGAATATCTATGTTCCCAAATATATATTATGAAAGGACAATAATAAGACGAGATATGAGGAATTTAAATTTTTTATAGAACACTTATTTTCCTCATAACTCTTGTTTAAACCAGTGTCCACTCAAAATATATATTTGGGAACCTAGATATTCTGGATTCCAATCGAAATAAAGACACACTACCTTAAGAATATGTTTGATTTACAAATTATTTTGGTATTATGTTTGTATGAACTACGCATCCATAGCCAGCCTCTTAAGGCTCGTGACTGGCACGACAGGCAGCATGACGCGCAGCGCGACACTTTCCTTGAAGTTTTCATAGAAATTGTGCTATTAGTGTCGCATCGCGCCTGTCTGCGGGAGCCTTTACATTCGCGTTGACCTATGTCCTGTACTCAGGTCTAGGATATCATCATCATCATTTCAGCCGAAAGACGTCCACTGCTGGACATAGGCCTCCTCTAAAGGGGGTTTGCCATAATCGCCACGCTTGGGAGGCGAGTTGGCAATCGCAGTATGGTCTTAAAATGCATAGAGAATGCTGCTGCCCATTCTCTAGTATGTCCCTTAGTCGCCTTTTACGACACCCACGGGAAGATATGGGTCTAGGATATAAGTACACGCAACTAAAAAACACACAGACATAAGAATTATGTTTGCCGAAGATAATTCTTATGTAGCCGAAGCTGATCCAGCACTACGCACAAAATAACCATTACATAAATGATCAGACCTTACGTACATAAACAGAACATGTAATCGCTTACCGAAACTTTTGTTTGTATTCAGTCAAGTCATTGTCTATCTCTATACAAATGATTGTCACCATAGTTAGTTTTGATGTAGGTACGCATATAACTACAAGCTATTGTTGATAATGAAAGCTGAAATGTTACATACAGGTGCGGGTATCTCACACAAAAGCTATTTGTATTCGCTTTGAATGAACTGTCTGCGACTAATCGCTGGCGGCAGGGCCCGATTTAGGGCAGGGCAACAGGGGCTCTAGCCCTGGGCCTCCACAAAGAAGGGGCCTCCACAATTAGATTTTTTTAGAGAAGATTTACATTCACACATTTTCATTTCATTTCACAAGGTTTTTGTCTGTTTTAAATACATTATTGTGCCATCCACTTCTTAGTTGCCCCAGGGCCTCCACTTCTTAGTTGTCCCAGGACCTCCACACCTCTAAATCCGGCCCTGGCTGGCGGTACCTTAAAGCGGTTCATGCCCGAAATATAGCAATTATAATTCGAGCCTTTTAATGCTTACTTAATTTATCTTAATTAGAGTACAAAATATAGTCAGTAATTACAGTAATAACTTGCCATCAAAAGGTTTGATAGGTACTCGCTTATTCATAGAAAACGAATAGTTTAACCAAGTATTAAAATTGTTAAACACTAATTAAACAGCGCTGAAAGGAATATTGGATCTTCACGATACATACTTAATGACTATAATAATTATCATATTAATAATAAAATGTGTTTAACATTTTTAGGGTTCCGTACCCAAAGGGTAAAACGGGAACCCTATTACTAAGGCTCCGCCGTCTGTCTGTCTGTCTGTCCGTCTGTCTGTCCGTCTGTCACCAGGCTGTATCTCGTGATCCATGATAGTTAGACAGTTGAAATTTTCACAGATGATGTATTTCTGTTGCCGCTATAACAGCAAATACTAAAAAACAGAATACAATAAATATTTATGGGGCTTACATACAACAAACGTGATTTTTTTGCTCGTTTTTGCTCGATATTGATAACGGCAACAGGTAGACGCTTGAAATATTCACACAATCTTTAGTTATACAACATTAGTTTTTGTTTATACTAAACCTCTTAAGGGGTCATTGTACTCATCATTATGAACAACTTTTACTATGGGACCAACCTTGAAATCGCGAAAAAAATATCAGATGTTCCCTACATTTTGACGAGTTCAGCGAACTTAAATGTAGGGAACAGCTGATTTTTTCTTTCGATTTCAACTTTGGTCCCATAGTAAAAGTTGTTCATAATGATGAATACAATGACCCCTTAAGAGGTTTAGTATAAACAAAAACTAATGTTGTATATTCACTTTAAAAATGAATAATTAAATTAAAATAAAACAAATCTTTAAGGGGGGGCTCCCACACAACAAACGTGATTTTTTTGCCGTTTTTATAGAGAATGGTACAGAACTCTTCGTGCGCGAGTCGGACTCGCACTTGGCCGGTTTTTTGAATTATTATAACATTGCAATAGTGTCTAAAAGTTAAAAAAAGAACCGACTTTCAAAAAAAAATACTACAAAAAAACATACACAGACGAACATAATAACCTCTTCCTTTTCGGAAGTCGTTTAAAAAGAAGATACGGGTGACACTGAATAAGGGTGGAGGGATTGAACCTCTTTTTTTCTATACAGAAACAATAAACAGTCAAGAGTGTCGTTCGAGGGTTGTGGTTTATTCAGGAGGATCAACTCACGTTAAATAGCACGTTGTTAACCTTTCACCTTTCGCGTCTAATGCTCGCGTCAAACTCTAGTCGTCAGTTTTTATATGACGACTATGTAAACAACGTGACATTCTGATGTGTTCTCTAAACTTCATATTTTGGAATTTGCATAAATAAATATTGTTGAATACCGTGCATAAAGACATGAATAAACAAATTTCAAAGATTTGTTATATCCAAGGATGACCTCAAAACCCATTACTTTTAAATGTTTGCCTTTAGTACAGATATCGGCAGACATCTGTCAATTTCGAATATTGATTTGTTTACAACGTTGGACCGAGGGGAAAACACAACTGTAAGATGGAGATATCACGTGGAGCTTTCAGCGGTCTCGTGTTGTTTACCAACTTTTTAATTTTTCCATTTATCGTGGAGGTAGTGACAATAAAAGTACCGACTTGCTTGATTGGTTTTTTACGGGTAACTATTGTATTTATCAACGTAGTAATTTTGCCTATCCCAAAATAGAATTTCAAAAAGTATTTTTATGGATCTGGTCTTAATTTAATAAAGAGGAGAAAAAAATATAATAAACACCGTTTTTTTTTAATTTTTTTGGCCTTATTCTGTCTTTGTTTCGGTGAATAATATGATTCATGCATGGGCATTTTGCTAAGAGAAGATCAGGCATGCAGTGATTTTATTTTGTCTCTCCTGTAATATTTAAGAATGTGTACCTAATATAATTATATGTATGTGCAGAATGCACCTATAAACAAATGGTACTACTATTCAAATTTTTAACAAAGTTCTGGTGTTAAATGGATCAGTTAAACTGCCGAAAGAACAACGTTATTTAAGTCATGCTTCCAAAATAGCTACAGCAAACAGCTTCCTGATGTTCAAATGCAAAATATTTCAACTAATTTATCCTTATCTAAATGGGTTTCTAGTACAGTGAAAGATTTACAAGTACAGGTAAATCGCAATAAAATATAGGCGCTCTCGTGAATTCCGATTACTCCCGAAGGCAGAGACTTAGCTCGCTAATCACGCAGCGATCAATGCCAGAGACGTCGCCGAGGATGGCCGGTTGCAACACCGTCGGCGCCTGCGACGTATATAACGTACTGGCGAACAAGCTAACAGTACGAGTCCTGTTCTAGCAGTACAAGCACTACCAACCCAACTTTCAAGATGATGAAGCTTGTGAGTATCCTTTCATCTTATTGAGTGAAAAGTAGTTTAGATTTAAATCAGTGAAAGTGAAAACAAAAATGTTTTAGGGATTGTTTTCGTAAAGTGAAAAGCACATTTTCTATTTCTTTCTGCAGTTTTTGATCCTTGTCCTTATAATTAGAAGGGCAGCCTTCAATATCTAGGACAGCCACAACTGCCATAACTATAAGCAAAAAACTATAAGAATCTAAACTGTGTCCATCAATAGAGACCTACTTGCAGTATTGGTGCCAGCAACTGATTATTTCCCAATTTGTTATAACAGTGACATCTTTATAACAACAATTTCTTTATATTCCAGATCGTTGTTCTCGCCGCGCTTGTCGCCATCTCCGCCGCTAAGCCTGCCTTAGTGAGCGCACCCTTAGTGGCTGCCGCTCCGATTGTCACGGCATCCAGCTCGCAATACTACCACCGCTTTAACAGTGGTCTTGCTGCGTACGTCGCTGCTCCTGCCGCCTACGTCGCTCCCGCTGCAGCGCCTTACGTGGCTGCTCCCTATGTTGCCTCTCCGTATGCTTCTCCTTACGTTGCCGCTTCAGCCCCTCTCATTGCCTACTAAGTTATTGGACTTCGCTTCGTGAGCTCATTGTGATACTACGACTTAATTTTTGCACTGGTTGTTGATTAAAATAAAGATGTTTTGAAGAGTTTTTGTTACCTTTTCTTTCACCTTTATGTTTATGTTTTTACCGATATATCTCTTATAATAACTAGGTGTACTTAACAAAAAAGTTGATAACAAAATCTTGTGTGTCTGAGATAAATTAGGTAAACATAGCTGTTCCCCACCTCCTTGAAAAACAACTCTCGCTGCACTCACTCGGACTCACTCCACATAAGTCACCTTCACTCACACACTTCTAATCTGAATTAATCACATACATGACATACATCTTCTACTAGTCTAACACTTCACACAAGACAAACACTCACTCACACATCGTCTCACACACAACATGACTCAATAACCTCTGCAGAATTATAGGTAGGTATTTTTTATTGTTATTACTACTTCTTTTATTTGTATTAATCATTTTCGTTGTTTTTATTTTTGTTATGCATTGTATAATTTCAACTCTTGCACGGTATTTCTGTAAAAGCTAATTCTAGCCGTGGAGGTGAGCTGTAACACAGGTTTTTCCCAAAAACCTATATCAGGCACCAGCCCCTCACAAAGGTGGAAAACAACTGAGACGTTTTTGTACACATTAACTTTAAGTCGGCTTTCTGAAAAGAGAATTAATAAAAACTTATCATATCTTATCTAAACATAACTATGGTAGCAACTTGTAGTTGTGTGACTTAATTGTAATTTAAGTTATATGGTATAATTATTCACTTATTCGTAATTTTATATAATAATGCTAGCATAACATAGTCAGCCTATAATGTTCACACTGCTGGAGACACAGGCTTCTCGGTGAGAGGGAGTGGGCCGTAACCCACCACGCGGGCCCAGTGTGGGTTGGTGGATGTCAAATATCTTCGAATTTTTTGGTTCTAGGACATGCCGGTTTCCTTACGATGTTTTCTTTCACCGTTTTGAGAGCAGTGTTGATGAAACAATTTACACAAAGTAAAGCACCGGTTTGGGTTCGAATCTAATACCTACAACTCGTAAGTCGCGGCCGTTTCCACTGGGCTACCACTGTTTTAATAATGCTAAATCCGTGTCAAAATATTTGATCAGATTAAGGAACGCAATAAAAAATCCAACAGCTTTCAACATTTACATGCGTACGGCCCAATTAATATAGCTATAAACTGTTAAAGTTATAGAAATAGAGGCATAAATATCATAATATAAGTTTAATTATATGGAACACATTTTACAAGGAAAAATATAAATCAAGAAGTGACACCATTCTTTTTAGGGTCCCGTAGTAAACAAGGAACCCTTATAGTTTCGCCATGTCCGTCTGTCTGTCTGTCTGTCCATCCGTCCGTCTGTCCCCAGCTTAGCTCAAAGACGCTTAGTCCTAGAAAGCTGTAATTTGGCATGAGTATACATATTAATCATGCCGAAAAAATGGTAAAACAAAATTATGAAAAACATTTTTTTTTAGGGTACCTCCCTTACACGTGAAATGGGGATGATATTTTTTTTTCTCGTCTATTCCATGGTGTGGGGTATCGTTGGATAGGCCGTTCAAAAATATTGTGGGTTTAGCAAAATCATTTTTCAATTAAGGGATCCGTTTGCGTAATATTAAGGTTTAAAGTGCTATTTTTTGTTAGAGTCAAGTGTTCCCCCCCCCCTGCCAGCTAAATGGTTGGTTTTGGATATGTGAAAAAATTCATGGCAATAGTATATATAACGAAATTAAAAGGAAAACTATCACAGCTGAGTAGGCTTCACTAGTTAACGAGTAATAGTCGACCAACTTAAATTTGCAGTTGGAGAATTGACCGTAACGTATATCGATGTATGGGAGAGCATGTTTTTCGACTACAATGTTAAGTTTGTTTTTGGGATAAATTCATCCCAACTACGGAACCCTTCATTGTGCGTGGTCCGACATGCACTTGGCCGGTTTTTTATTTATTATTTTGAAACGATGTCAAGTATTATTCCATATAAATCAATGGAGGTTCCATAGCTTCACTTCACAAAGAGTTTTGATACACAAACTCTAACATAAACAAATATAATCTTATAGTTACTAATAATAGTAGGCAATACTAATTCGTGAAACACGTGATATTTATAAATAACGAATTAACACCTAAATTAATTTGGGCACTTCAAAGACGGCTCGTAGAAACCATTACAATCAAATATAACTTCAGCGAATCACTAGTAAGGTACGTAACTACTAGTATGTTACATACATACCTACCTACATACCTTATATATGTAAACAACTTTTGGCGCCAAAAGGTGTGGTTTCGAAACAAAAATATATCCCAAGCCTATCAAGGGGGTATGAAAATGAAGGGTTTTAAAAGAGGATTACAAAAATATATACATATTGTAATATATGTTTAAATGTAATCTAAATGAGAAATGATAATAAAATTATCCCGAACTTTTGGAGTGAGTGAGTAACCGACCGTTATCACTCGATTATATGTGAGTAAATAACCTAATTTACCGTCTAATCCTAACTAAAAAGTTTAAAATAAAAAATAAAAAATCCGACTTGTCTCCGACTGCATGAGAAATAAAAAATCCGACTTGCCTCCGACTGCATGAGATTGTTTATAATAAATCTTGTTTCCATCTTTTTTTTTACGCAGTTGGGTTTTTCATTTTTTTATTTTACTCTTTTTTATATGTCTAGATAGAGTGTCGCGCTGCAAAACAACTAAAACAAACATGCCAACTTTGACAGGCTGCGGCTGGTGTGCGTGAGAGCTATGTCTTACACTTGCGCCGCGTCATTGTGCTGTCATTGTGTTATTCTAATGTGCGTGCATTTTGCGGCCAACAGTTGGTCGCAATTTTATTCGACGAGTTCACAGCAGCACACTGTTTATCTAGACATATTTATATCTTTGCCTATTTTATTACTTCAATCATCAATTACACAAGATCAAATTAAATTAGTTAGCGAAACTCAGCAGACGTGAAGGGTATCGATATCTAAACATGATCAAACAAAAAATAAATAAATTTAATGTTTTTTTTATGGGGTCATCGACCACAGTTAGTGCAGACACTTAAAAAATCCGTTATTTTTGTGAATACTTCACAGACGGGATGTGTAACGATACCTAAACATGATAAAAAAAGAAAACATACTTTCTAACTCATACTTCAACTAACAACATTATCAGGGGATCCAAAAAAAAATAACAACAAATTTATTTATTGTTTGTTCAATCATGTTTAGATATCGATACCCACCACGTCTGCTGAGTTTCGCTAGGTAATTTAATTTGACCCTGTATATAAAGAAATTAATAAAATTCCCTTTCAATAAAGTGGATTAATGTTCGTAAGTGAATTATTTGTCAATGACAAGGTTTTTTTACTAGGCTTATTGTCGAGGCTTTCTGAGAATTAATGTTAATGGCACAAGGTCCCTTGAAGGACTTCGGCTTCCACTTGTTTTGTTGTGAAAAGTAGGTCTAGGTTGTCCACGATAAGAAAGATTGGGTACAGATCGTACAGAGTCCAGATAATAATACTCTACTATAAGTTTACTATTCAGATAATCCGGGTGATGTTGTTGTGATAAAATATTAAATAGACTAGTTACGTGCGTGTTATTCTATTCATTTATTAGTTGTGTGAAAATAGGTTGTCACGGCATATGATGCGAAGGAATGAGGGAAATGTCGTCAGAAAAGTTTTGAGTCCAATGTTACGACGCTAAAGCGCAGGCCACACCGCCAGCTAGCGGGCGGGCGGGCTAAACTAACTAACATCGTTTCACCTCTTTACATACTTCGGTTCACACCGCGAGCTAACGACTAACCATGTAAAGAGGTGAAACGATGTTAGTTAGTTTAGCCCGCCCGCCCGCTAGCTGGCGGTGTGGCCTGCGCTTTACGTGATATGATAGGTTTTATCCCTGCACTCACACACGTTTTAATATCCAATAATTTACTCTTAAATCAAATCGATTATAAAAAAATATGCACATTTTTTAATGCTTTTTGTATTCAAATTAACAGTTATTCTATTAAAATATCTTAATTATTAGCGCCTTACAGATTACTTACAGCATTTCGCTTCTAAGTGAAAATAGTAGTTTTGATGTTTGATTTGCTTAACTTTTAAATTCTAAGTGTATCTAGGCGTGTGTCTAGGCGTAGATACTAATTTTAACTAAGTTTCATTTTATTGAATTGCGATGACTTTTTATCACCATTCTGATGATCGTCTTTTATTAGTAAAAACTGAAAAGACGCCTAGAGCACTCGAACGTAAACAAGTATTCTAAAACGCCTTTAGAGTGCAAGAAGTCAATACAATTTACCAGGCGCTTCAAAAACACAATACTTCCATAACACAATTCAATCCGAAAACAAAACAACAAATTCTTACCAATGGTAGTTTTTTAAAGTTTGCTATAATATAGGAGGTGGTGATGGCCGAGTGGTTTAAGACCTCGCTTCCATTCACGAGGTTTCGGGTTCAAATCCGGGCAAGTGACAATGTGATTTATTAAATTCGTATGTACTTTCTAAGTTTATCTCAGACATCACTGACATCACTGGAGGAAAGCATCGTGATGAAACCTGGACTTATAATAAATATAAGTCCGAAATCGCTAACCCGTTTTGAGCAAGTGTGGTGACCCACTTCTCGAGCCTTCTCTGTATAAGAACAGGGATTTGCCCTGTAGTGGGACAGTTACAGGCCACTGCTGGACATAGGCCTCTCCCGAACGAGAGAGGGGTTGCCATAATCGCTACGCTTGGCAGGTGGGTTGGCGATCGCAGTATAGTGTTAAAATGCATAGAGAACGCTGCTGCCCATTCTCTAGGTGACTAAGGGACTCGCCTTTTACGACACCTACGGGAAGAAATAGAATGGTGTTATTCTGAGGTGTTATTCTTTACGTCCGGCACCACACGGAACAGGCAGGTATTGTTATTTATAAACATAACGGCGCAGGATTGCCTTTACCAGAAGTGGTCATCGTATTAGTGGTTCAGTAGCTTCAATATCATCAGGATTGTGCCGGAATATAGCAGTTCGTCGTGGACGTGGTATGACAGGGGCTCCCCTCACATCTTCGTCCATAGATTATACACTTATATTCTTCGTGTGTCATTCGAAGACAGCCGCCACGTACGCCACGTACTTTACTATGGATACGACGCTCTGCTAGAGTGATTTTCACCAGCCAGTGTCACACATATTCGACCTTTTTGGTGATTCCAGTAAGTTCGTAACAAAAATACACGGCGCCACTTGCTGCGCCGTCAAATAAGTAAAATAAAAACTTTAGTTCAAAATACGGTACATCATTAAAAACATTGTAATAGTTTTTTTTTGGGTGGGAAATTATCAAATAACTTCCGCTCTGGGTGGAGCGGGACGGCGTGTCAGACTTTTACTTACTAAAACCCACCCGTGTTCCTTCCGTTGTCTGTGTGCCAGGGCCACGATATCCCTTTCGGAAAAACTCGCAACCCTGGCAGAAGTGAAAGGATGGCTGAAGATTAATATTTTATTTTGAAATAGGATTTAGGTTCAGGATAAAGCGGGAGGAAACGCCCGGGTGTCACCACTGTGTGGATCGCTCGGAGGACACGGTGGAGCATACGGTGGAGGTCTGCCCGGCTTGGGCGGAGCACCGCCGTGTCCTCACGGAGGCGATCGGCGGCAGCGAACTCTCGCGTCCGGCCCTGGTTCAGGCCATGGTTCGGAGCGAGAGTGCATGGGAGGCAATCACCTCCTTCTGCGAAGCAGTAATGCTCGCGAAGGAGGAGGCGGAACGCGTGAGGGTAAGGCAGGGTTCGCGCCCTCACGCCCTTAGCCGCCGCAGGAGACGCCCCGGGCGTCGGGAATCACAAGCTGATTTCCGGCCACCTTAGGCGCGGGCCTGCGGACGGTGAGCGATGGGTAGCTCGCCGTCCGATAAGGACCAGGCCCGGGTCGACGGAGCGTTGTGTTTCACGCGCGCCTCAAAGAGATGTCAGCACTAACTGACGGGGTCCGTTAGGGCCAATGCCTGCCGGGGTTGCGAGTTTGTCCGAAAGGGATATCGTGGCCTCGGCACACAGGCTACGGAAGGAACACGGGTGGGTTTTAGTCAGTAAAAGTCTGACACGCCCTCCCGCTCAGCCCAGAGCGGGAGAAGTTATTTGATAATTTCCCACACAAAAAAAAAAAAAAAAAAATGGGCCACGATATCCCTTTCGGACAAACTCGCAACCCGGGCAGGCATTGGCCCTAACGGACCCCGTCAGTTAGTGCTGACATCTCTTTGAGGCGCGCGTGAAACACAACGCGCCGTCGACCCGGGCCTGGTCCTTATCGGACGGCGAGCTACCCATCGCTCACCGTCCGCAAGCCCGCGCCTACGGTGGCCGGGAATCGGCCTGCGAATTCCGATGCCCAGGGCGTCTCCTGAAAAAAAATCTAGCACTTACATAGGAGCCATAAATGAGAGATTTTTACAAATTCCCTGAACCCCACACTATAATAATATCATCATCATCTGCCAGCCTATTCCCAACAATGTTGGGGTCGGCTTACAGTCTAACTGGATACAGCTGAATACCAGTATTTTACATGAAGCAGTCGCTTCATGTAGGCAGTCGCCTATCTGACCCCCACAACCCAATTACTGAGTAATCCGATACCCCTTGGTAAGACTGGTTGTCAGACTTTCGGGCTTGTGACGACCCGTAACGACCGTCAAAGATGCACAAATGAGGGGTGTAATTTCAAAACCCTCCACATCATCCTGAATAAATTTTTCACATGAAGATTATTTTGAATATTTTGTGCTAAACTTAATGCAAATGACAATATTTGATATTAATTTGTTTGTCATGTCATGGCAATCCTAAAAACGTGGAAAATCTAAAATATCTATGTGCATTGTTGATAAGACTGATTTTACTGTGTATTTAAGTGGGTTAGGAAAGTGAAAGTATAGACCTATTGAAGGTAAAATTTAAAACTTTATTTAGGTGCAAAAATATGTAAATGTGTATGAAGTCATTTTAGGCGATTTTGTATTTACACCCCTCAAATGACAGCCAGGACCAACGGCTTAACGTGCTTTGGAACATAATATTATATGACCATTTTGACATGTCTAATTTACACGCGTGGCTTACTAATGGATGAATAAATTTTCTACACTAAACTATAAAAATAAGTAAGTACAGATGATTACTGGTACGGAAACACGAGTCTTCAAATAAGAAACAGTTGGCACGATAGAGTGATAGGTTTATAAGCTACTCTTCTACTAATTTCCTGGAATCATGAATGATCAAATAATTAATAATGGACATTGACGCCATTCCTACAGTTTTCTTGGCACTAGATACTTTTAGTTTTACCCAAAATAAAAATAAAAGTATGACGGAAGCCATATTATTTAACAGCTGCGAGAGGCGGCGACTAGATGGCGCTAGTGGAACGTGCACCATAGACAAATCATTCATTCTATCGGATGTTTGACTTAAAAGAATTGAAGTCAATTGAGTGAAATATTGTAACGTTACCCCTCTCTAGCGGATCGCCTTTATAAGGAGGTGCGCTATTGAGTCGGTACGCATTTTGAACGGATGCGTCTTGGTGCACGGACCACTGTCTCTCGACAGTCAGTACTGCCCGGTTATTGGATATGGAACGCTGTCTCCGACAAATTAGTACTATCCTTATTGCGGTGGGTGCATGGACCACTGTCCCTGACAGTCAGTACTGCCCTATGTGACCGCCACTACCATTATTAGTTATTTAATTAATTCTATTTAATTTCTATATTCTCTTGATTTTAAATAACTGATTGTTCGATTGAAATATATTTCTGCATTGCCATATCTGAGTATTACTTCTGATGTCTGAACCTATCCCGACATCAGAAGTGGGATACGAAGACCACCCCACTTCTGGAGACTCAGCTTCCAATATCATGCAAGACCAGATGCTTTTGTTTAGTAACGGCATGGAAGCCTTAATTTCTAAAATCATCGGAAGTTTGTCATCTACCGCCTGTACACTAAGTCCATTAGTCTCATTCGACCGTGACGCGTCCGCACACATCGTCTTTAATGAAGGAGAGAATTACTTGTAAATTTAGAGGTAGAAGAGTAAATGATGTGGTACCTTTAGTAGCTATAGGCAATAAAAATATCAATAATACTTTGCAATTGCTGTGTCAGGCAGAAATTAACGATTTCGCGACGGAGATTCTATTCCAAGTTTTGCTAGATAAGTACTTGCGTCGTAACATCGTATTGAGTCGAGAAATTTTAGATAACGGTTTTTGTTCGAGCAACTGAATTAATTTTGCCTAGAACTATAAACGTGTGTAAAGCTATTCAGACTACGGCAATAATTAATTGTGTCGATTAGAT
Source organism: Tiliacea aurago (assembly GCA_948098905.1). Taxonomy (NCBI): domain Eukaryota; kingdom Metazoa; phylum Arthropoda; class Insecta; order Lepidoptera; family Noctuidae; genus Tiliacea; species Tiliacea aurago. Next base: position 13,508,793 of record OX402590.1, read on the forward strand.
TCTTGTCGTTTTCTTTTTCGTGATAACTGAGGGGTTGTTTCTTTGACTAAAATGTTCACATTATCCATTTTAACGTAGTAAATCAATTAAAATTCGGCACGAAATAAGTACAGAGTCAACTCGTTACCAACACTGAGAAAGATGGTCATTTTAAACCTCTGTCAGTTAAAACAATCTGGCGCTCCTGATTGGCTGAAAGGATTTGATGTCTCGCTCCTGATTGACTGAAAGGATTTGACTAAATTGGTTAATAAACTTCGAAGGATTTGACTGAGTTAGATACCGGTGGTAACCGGTTTTTGCCTTATTATAAGTAGATTTGACTACTTATGTAAATGACAAGCGATAAAAGACTTTGTTTTTTAAAATAACGTTCGTAACTTATTTTCGTTTTTTTTTTGAGATGACCAAAGTTGATTTTACCAGTTGATAGAAGACGTGACCTTGTAAACATCTTAGAATTATACTCTGGACTTTTTTAGTAACGGTTTTCCGACAACACGTATTAACACTGGTGAGTTGGAGGTAGGGATTGTAAATGTTCGATAATTTTTAGTATTCGAATACTTCTTCAGCCTTGTTCGAATGTTTGAACTGTTCAAGTGATGTGCGAATTATTTACTCGTACAACTCGGTATTCGAATATTTGATTGCAATGCCTATTTGAAATTAAGATTGATAGACCCTAATCGTACAGTGCAAAGACGTTCTTACAGACTGTCTCCGGACGAAAGTCGAATCATGCGCGATAGGGTTAATTTACTGTTGCAAGCCTAAATAATTAGACCCAGTAGTAGTAATGTAAATTAATGCGAATTAAATCTACACATACAATATAAATTATTAATGTCTAAAGAAATCAGTAAGTAGGTTTGCTATCTCGGGAGAAGGCTGCGCCAAAACTTTAACATATCTACCAATATCATATTCATTACCTTCTGCCACACTCTACAATGATTCTCTTCCCTTTTTAGTCTTAGTACACTCTTTATGTAGATGGTGAACATCTTCAACCGATCTGCATGTTTCACAATTCGGATTTACTTTGTTCATCAAATAGCCAAACTTGCGGGATGGGTAGTGACCAGAGCGTAATCTATGAAACAGAACAATATGATACCTATTCATTTCCTTGATAGCAAACCACGGTATAAGAGGAGGCTGAAGTCGTAGTCAAAGATCTGACTACACATTTATCGCGCATCTCGCGCAAAAGACAAAATCAAACTAAACATGTGAGAGCAATATATAAATCAGCCTTAGACCATAACATAACACAAAGTAGGAATCTTATCCGTGGCCTGTGGCTTTTCACTAAGCCCGTTCAACAAACCCCATGTTTGTTTCACTGAATTCACCTGAATTTCGAGTCCCACGGACTCTATGGTCACTACAAGACCCGACCTCCACTAGAGCCACCCGCGCACCGCGCATCCACGGACTACTATAAGCAGATACCGACTTCTAACGGACTACGTCTACGAAATGGCTACTGGTACGGTCCGACCAGCTGAACCAAGTTCACCACTATCACTAAACTCAACGTCTTCTACTTCAAATGGCTATCATGCACGTACTTGTAAATACGCTTGAAATGGAATGCTCTCAATGTGTAGCGATCACCGTCAAGAACCTCTATGACCTCAAACGGTCCCTTAAATTTTGAATCTAACTTTGTAAAGAAATTTGGTCAGAAATCAACGGTAATGGATAACGATCCGTCACTGTATTATTATTAACGTCTCTATAATCTATGCACATACGGTCTGATCCATCATACTTTATAACCAAAAGGGCTCGCCTAGCAAACGGCGTACTACTGGGTACTGATGGGTTAATTTAGAATAGTTTGAGTTATGATGAGGCTAGCATGCCACTGTGGATGCCTCTTGTAAAGAGTTCTGTCAAATTTTGACTTTATTTAATTCTGACAAATCAGATGTTCACTTCATTTAATGGCTTACGACAATGATGGCAAGACCTTGATGACATTAGGAGATTGGCATCTGAAGGCGTTGAGAAGTCCACGCGTTATGATGAAAGTCATTTAATAGTACAATGGCAAGCGTGAGTAAGTTCTCTGTCGGGGAATTCGTGCTTATTGAGAACGACAAGCTTTCTATGTTAGAGGGTTTGGTTTCCGCACTTTGTCCTTCATGCGGACCATTGTGCGTATTATACCAACCAGCCCACCTACCTCCAGAAGCTGATTAGGTCTTCTGGACTGCATAGGATATCTGTGAAGGATCTGAGTGACCCGAGGGTTTCTGCTCGGATCAGGGTGACGCCTGTGCAGTCAAAGAGCACATGCAAAACGGTTTCTTCAGCCTCCATGTAAGCCCTACACAGAGGGCCGTGCGTTATACATATTGTGTGGAATTGTTTGTTTAAGTGATCAGTGTTCCGTGATGGTCCCCGTCACTGGGCGCAGGCCGTTCCTGTCCAGGCGTAGCAAGCGCCTGGTTAGCCTGCCATCTAGGGATGGCATGGCTTCCCTGGATTTCCTGCAGCCCGGTGTCGAGATCCACCAGTTCTCCGCTTGTGTGTGGGTGAACTCCTGTAGCCAGAACGAACGAGGAGCGTAATCAAACTAAGCTTGACGTGAAGTATAGAGGCCCTTTCAAATTTTTGAAGTGTTAGATGGCGATCGGTATGTTTTAAAAATCTCTAGTTAACAAGCGTACTTACAAACGCTCATGACCGTGTTCGGAAGATGCCCGATGTCAAGTACCAATTGAGATTGTAAACGAAATAGATGAGTTGACATCACTTTAGTTTTATGTAACATGTTTTCGGTTAATTGGGTCGGAGACTACAACAGAGTATCGTAGTGCTCAATGAGTAGTCCATAGGTACGCGGTAGGCGGTAGCTCTGGGTTGTATAATCGGGTTTTGCCTAGAAGCAAAGACCATAGAGTCAAGGGTTGACTCGGTATTCCCGTGGGGAATAGTGTGTGTGTTATTGACCATGAATGAGATACCTATTATTTTAATATGGAATCATTTTGCTTGGTCTCGGTAATCTCAAAACTAGATAGTTCCAACTTTTAGTTTCAAATTGCTTGTAAATTAAAACGGATTTTATATTTTAAAGAGATAGTTCTCAAAACTTAAATGCCAGTCGTGTCTTAGAATCCAAAAAAACATTGTCGATTGGTTCACAAACAGTAACTATTAATTCTGAATCCTGTAATTCTGTTCTGTATAACCCAGTACCGGAACAAGGTTTCTTGCTAGATGACTAAATGTACTAGTACTGGTTTATACCGTAGGGGTTGCAAGAGTTGTGTGTGGTGACCTAGCCCAGTTGTAGCTGGAAGGGTCTCACCTGCTTGTGTGGGTTGATGACCTAGTCCAGCGCTTTGTCGATTTAGACTAGCAAATATGTAGCTGAAGGGGTTTCACCTGCTTTTGTGGGTTGATAACCTAGCCCAGCGCTTGGTGAGCTGCAGGAATCTCACCTGCTTTAGTGGGTGACGATTTAGACCAGCATGTTTGAACTGTAGGGGTATTTCTGTTGTAAAGAAATACCAGACCGATTACCGACCGATTTAGACCAGTGATATTTGGTATTTTGATATGTAATGATGATGATGTGAATTAATGAAAGTCCTTTTTTAATTTTTTATGGATGAATTTTTGCACTCGAGGACGAGTGATATTTAACAGCCAGAGACAGAGATATTTTGAAGCCATATTATTTAACAGCTGCGAGAGGCGGCGACTAGATGGCGCTAGTGGAACGTGCACCATAGACAAATCATTCATTCTATCGGATGTTTGACTTAAAAGAATTGAAGTCAATTGAGTGAAATATTGTAACGTTACCCCTCTCTAGCGGATCGCCTTTATAAGGAGGTGCGCTATTGAGTCGGTACGCATTTTGAACGGATGCGTCTTGGTGCACGGACCACTGTCTCTCGACAGTCAGTACTGCCCGGTTATTGGATATGGAACGCTGTCTCCGACAAATTAGTACTATCCTTATTGCGGTGGGTGCATGGACCACTGTCCCTGACAGTCAGTACTGCCCTATGTGACCGCCACTACCATTATTAGTTATTTAATTAATTCTATTTAATTTCTATATTCTCTCGATTTAAAATAACTGATTGTTCGATTGAAATATATTTCTGTATTGCCATATCTGAGTATTACTTCTGATGTCTGAACCTATCCCGACAAGTATACCACTTTTATTTTTATTTTGGGTAAAACAAAATACAATGCGACAAACTATTTAAAACTACATACCTATTTTCAGGGTTCCGTACCTCAAAATGAAAAAAACGGAACCCTTAAATGATCACTTCGTTGTCCGTCTGTCTGTCTGTCTGTCTGTCTGTCTGTCTGTCAGTCTGTCAAGACCCTTTTTCTCAAGAACGCGTAAAGGGATCAAGTTGAAATTAATAAGCTAAAAATGCGTAAGCTTCTAAGGCAACGCAATAAAACATTACGGCGATTTATGCAATATATTTTGATACTCGCAAATAAATCAAAACCTATAGGGTATTTCCCGTTAACCTAGAATCATGAAATTTGGCAGGAAGCAAGGTCTCACAGCAGAAGTACCTAAAGGAAAAAGTCCAAAAATCGTTAGTTTGTGGAAATGAAATGAACTGAAATGAAAATGAAATGAAATCGTTTATTCTGTAAATAGGATATTAGAATCACTTTTACACGTCATATAAAAAATCTAGATGTAGCCGACATTTCCTATCTGACTACCCCTGAGAAGATATGGCGAAACAAACTTAGGGGTCAAAGTGTCTTTTAAAGTCCAGACATAATCTTGGTCAGATCATGTGAGGACCATGTAGATCCGTGTCTGAAATGGTCTTTTGAGGAAAGAACCACACAAATTTGAGTGGACCTGTCCAATCAGTGCTAGCATTTGTCAGTACTCGTTCAGCTCAACAATTAAATAATTACATTTAAAAAAAATTACGAATAAAAACTTATATTTTCAGTTGAAAAATTGACCGTGGCATATATCGATGTATAGAGGAACATGTTTTTCAACTACAATGTTAATTTTGTTTATGGGATAAATTCATCCCAACTACGGAACCCTTCATTTGACGTGGTCCCACACTCGCTTGGCTGTTTTTTTCTAGAAAAGTCTATTGGCTATTATAACTATTATACACCTCCAATGTGGAATACAGTTTCAAACAAAATTAATTTGTATTCTAACAAACACAAATTAATTTTATATTAGAACAAAAGAAAACGTGAAATTACCTCTAAGTAGTACCTACCTCAAGTAAATTTATCACAAGATTTCAATAATAACATTGTGTTACATTTTCCAGGTTGTTTATAACAACAACATTTGGAAGGAACCTTGAAATTAATCAATGAAGCCCCTAATATTCATCTAAAGCTTCTTTTACTATAATCCATGAAACTTTAAGAGCCTTTGTTTCGATTACCAATCTTATTTATTTATTTATTAGGCTCTCAAACAATGAGTACACTATTACTTTATAATTTGTACTCAAACTCAAAACTTTTATTTCAATTAAACCTATTATAGGCACTTTTGAATTGTCAAAGAGTCGGTCAGTTAGTCAGAAAGTTGAAGCTATTTGCCCATTCCAAAACGTAGATCTCTATGGAGAAGAACAGGCAAGAAACTCCAAGGACACTCTTTTAAATCAAGATATTACAAAATCCTGGGTACATTATTCTTGTTGCGTCTATATGTGAGAACAATGTAAAAAATTCATATTCATATTCATTTATTTGCATTCCACAAGGTAAAAAAGGTGTTAACAAAAGGCTTACAGCTAAGATCCGTTGTAGACCCTGTCAGGGCACAGCAAAAATTATATAGCTAAAATCAAAATATAATTAAAAAATCAAAATAAAATAAAGAAGTCAACATAAAATTAAAAATTAAATTACTTATTTAAAAAAACAATACAAAATATAAGTTAAAAAGATTACAAATAAGCCCTGGCAGTTAAGAAAAGACCAGTCTCAACTGACGTCGCCCGTTCACGAACATGACGCGTGGATCAGCACCATCCAACTCAACCATTTTGTAGGGAACCGAATGATCCAACACACGCGCCACCATCAGCAAACATTTAAGTGAGCATGACATACTCTTAGCTGCCACGCTTTTTTTTAGTCAACATACATCTTATCATAATAAACGGCTCCATGGTACTCACATTTACAAAATTGAAAAAATGCTTCTAAATTATACAAAAGTATAGCTTGCAATGTATTTCAAAAATAACAAGTACATTGCAAACTTAAGTCTAAGCACCTCATTACCTAAAGAAAAGCACAGAATGCACTACATTATGCGCAGATAATAACACAATTAAATAATTAAAAAAAGTACATTATACATAGTTTAGGTAAAAATAAAACATATTAAAAGCTAAATTGATTACAATAAATTAAATTAAAATAGATTAGAATTTATTTTTGATAAATGATTAGGTTAATATTTGATTTTAGACCAAAAGCACCCATTAAACGGCAAGCACAGCTCTTAAAATTAATTTGAACTTTTCGATTTTGTTACCGGAAAACGTATTATTTAAGGCTGTGTTAAGTCTACTTACGTAGCGCAGCATCTTTGTATAACGTGTTCTTGGTATTGTATGACATGTTTATAAATAGGTTTATCTTACGGTGCCTAATTATGATCATAATGTATGTGCAATGTTACTGACATTGCACATACATTATGAAAACAGTAAAATTGGACAAAGTTCCTGAGCAGACTGAACTTGTATCTCAACCAGGGACCATTTTGGTTACCCATTGAAAGGGTTTTCGATAGGGGTTTTCTAAGCGGTTAAACAAAAATCCATACGATATGGGTAACCCTTATGAACGGCTTAGTTTAAGCCATTCAAAATTACCCACACCGTATGGATTTTTGATTAACTGCCACCCAAAAACCAAACCGAAATACCCGGAAACCGGGCTGCAACCAAAATGGTTGGAATAGAGATAGAATTGGTCATGCTACGCGTGCTGGGCGAATATCGAAATAACATAATATTATGATTTTTTCATGTTACTGGGTTTCAAGTAGGTATAGAACCCATTGAATGGGTTATCATGTAACCCTTTCACTGGGTTTCTAGTATAAAACCCTTTCAATGGGTTACATCATGATAAAGGTAACCCATTGAATGGGTTACTCCTTCGAAGGCTTAACCCTTAACCGGGGTTGTACGGTCCCCGATCTCAACACACATAACCAAAACTTCGCTTAACTGTTGCCTGGCATACCTCCTTTTTCAGAGAAAGGCTTAAATATCTGTAAGACTCTGAAGCCTTTATACATGCATGCCGTCTCTTATCATTACAATGGCAATCACAAGTAACGAGCTCCTAGCTTCTATTCATTGCCATTGCTACTATACTGAAAGGTCCAACTTGACAGATTACCCTATTGATATTTTCTCCATGAGTTTCGTTTCGTTTCATACAGGCGTTCCCTATTCAAACAGTGCGAAGAGTGCACGTCTGTGTAGCTCAAATTGGTTTGTTTTGTCGTGTTCTGGATTTGGGTCTCTGGACACACTTTTAATTTTTTACACTTTTAATTGTAATTCTCTTTTGTCTCTAATATTCATATGTTAAATGTCATGCATACCTGTTATTTGCATGGTTACTAAAGTGCCAATTTTATATGTTATTTATTTTTGAATTGTAAGTGACTATGCTGTGACTGTGGTGTGCTTATTATAAATAAATAAATAAATAAATACCCAGACGAAAACAACCCGCGCGTGCTTGCTTACAATTTTTTTTTTTTTTATCATGGGTCAATCTACGTGCCAGGGTTGCGAGTTTGTCTGAAAAGGATATCGTGGTCCTGGCACACAGGCAACTGAAGGAACACGGGTGGGTTTTAGTCAGTAAAAATCTGACACGCCCCCCGCTCTGCCCAGAACGGGAGAAGTTATTTGATAATTTCCCAACCAAAAAAAAAAGGTATGCGAGTTTGTCTGGAAAGGATGTGGCCCTGGCACACAGGCAAATGAAGGAACACGGGTGGGTTTTAGTCAGTAAAAATCTGACACGCCCCCCGCTCTGCCCAGAACGGGAGAAGTTATTTGATAATTTCCCAACCAAAAAAAAAAAGGTGTGCGAGTTTGTCTGGAAAGGATGTCGTGGCCCTGGCACACAGGCAAATGAAGGAACACGGGTGGGTTTTAGTCAGTAAAAATCTGACACGCCCCCCGCTCTGCCCAGAACGGGAGAAGTTATTTGATAATTTACCAACCAAAAAAAAAAGGTATGCGAGTTTGTCTGGAAAGGATGTCGTGGCCCTGGCACACAGGCAAATGAAGGAACACGGGTGGGTTTTAGTCAGTAAAAATCTGACACGCCCCCCGCTCTGCCCAGAACGGGAGAAGTTATTTGATAATTTACCAACCAAAAAAAAAAAGGTGTGTGAGTTTGTCTGGAAAGGATGTCGTGGCCCTGGCACACAGGCAACTGAAGGAACACGGGTGGGTTTTAGTCAGTAAAAATCTGACACGCCCCCCGCTCTGGCTAGAACGGGAGAAATTAATTAATAATTTTCCACCCGATAAAAAAATGAGCCAATCTCATATGGGGTATAGTATTGGTCGAGCCAACAAACATATTAATTTTACTCTGGAGTTTTGCAATATCCAGAAAGCTCAGTTTTAGAGTGAAAAAAAAATCATTTTTCACATGAAAATATAAAATCATAATACCATTTTTGTAGTCAAGGAGTGGTTCTTACACCCACTGGCTTTAAACACGTGTTACTCTACTCTTTTTTACGTAATACGCAAACATTGCTCCAATTATCCTGCTTACCCCTAGAAACTGACGTAACGATGATATGAATAAATTTTCCTTTTATAAGAAGGAAAACAATGTCTCCAGTAGATTCAGTATATTTTCGTCCCGTAAAACGAATACCCGTGTGTCTAATCCGCTACAGATTAGCTTAGAGATTTTAAACATAGCCAGAAATCGAATTCTATAGAAACTCGATTGGTAACTGACGAATATGTCAATTAAGCAACCTAAAGTAGGTTAGTGGGAGCGATAACTAGGCAAATACGATATTACGAGTGTTTTGGTGTCCGCTGATACTTTCCCAATGGCCCATCGTTATTATTCCCACGACGTTTTCAATACGATTTTTGTAGCCATCAAGGTCCGTGTCCTTACCCATTGTACCATTAGGTATTCCACGACACCCACCACGTTGCCTCACCACGATGCAAAATTTGTTACACCTATATAAAAGAGGGGGTCCAATATTCTAACGCCCGCATTATAATATCAAAAGCGGGCAGGACAGGGGGCCTTCAAAATGATCAGAAAGGTAAAGTCCTATAAAATTTATAAATCATTAAAAATGTTGGCAATGTGGTTGACCTTATAAGTAATGTGATTTTTTTGTTTTCAGGTTTTGCTGTTATTGTCGATATGTGGTTTGGTGAGAAGTTCGGGAGTGCACGGCGATGGACAGGCACACTTTGGCCACGTGGCTGCTTTAGGACCAGCACCAGTAGCCGGTCCAGCTCCAGTGGTCACGGCTGCTAGCTCACAGTACTTCCAAAGAACCTTCAACCGTTTGGTAGTACCTCCAGTAGTAGCTCCAGTTGCTCCGGTGGCACGTCCTCTTCTGCAACCAGTTTTCCAAGTTGCCCCAGCCCCCCCAGTATTTGTGGAGCCTACCAGAGCAGTTCCTGTTGTCGTGAACCCACCACCAACCCAAGCGGCTCCAGTTCATCCGAATGTAGCAATAGCGATCGCGACAGCGCACGCCGCCGCACCTGTCGCCACCATTCTGCTACCGCCATACCCTTTCGGATTCCCACCAAACTTTGGCTTCATCCCTCAAGAACAACCTACTAACGTGCCTGATGAGAATAACAAGGAACCGACCACTCAGTCAACTGCGCAAGCTGAGGGGACGACAACACAAGAGCCTGAACAAACCACGCCTATACCATCAAGCAGTGATGACAACTTTGTGCAACAAGCTTTGCCTTCTAACGAAGATGTGAATTTCAACCAGTATGGCCCACCACTGCCGCCGCAAGACGAACAGTTCCCACCTTTTCAACCTGATCCGCAGTTCCCGCCGAACCAACCTCGCCCTCAGTTTCAGGGACAACAACATCAGGGGCCGTTCCAACCTCAGGGACAGTTGCAACCTCAGGATCAGTTCCAACCTCAGGGTCCGTTCCAACCTCAGGGTCAGTTCCAACCTCAGGGTCAGTTCCAACCTCAACAGCCTCGACCCCAGTTCCAGCCTCAACGACCTCAGGGGCAGTTCCCACAGCATCAACCTCGCCCTCAGTTGCAGCCACAGCAACCACAATTCCAGCCACAACAACGACCTCAGGGACAATTTCCACCACAACAACCTCAGCCGCAGTTCCCGCCGCAGCAGCCACGCCCTCAGTACCAACCAGTGCCACAAGCGCAACAGCCGCGCCCGCAGTTCGAATCGGTGCCTCAGCAACCGCTGCCACAGTACCAACCGACGCCACAACCACAGCAACCTCACCAGCAGTACCATCCACAGGCGCGGCCGCAGCAGCCCCGACCACAGTACCAACCGACGCCACAATCGCAACAACCTCACCAGCAGTACCAGCCCCAGGCGAGGCCGCAGCAGCCTCACCCGGTATACCAGTCACCTCAACAGCCGTGGCCACAGCAACATGCTAGGCCTCAGAAGCTGAAAACTTCAGTAGAAGTCGTGCCCGTACCTCTGGCGTACATTAATCCTCCACCACTTCACAAAACCCACGCACACGTGAAAGTTGTGAAACATGTTTATGCGTTTGTACCCGCCAGTCATGCTAAAATCATCGTTAGACCTGTAAAAACAAGAAAAATTCGACTGGTGAAGATAAAGAAAGTACATCCCCAAAATTTAAGGGCTAATGCTAGAGACATTGAAGTCACTACTTTCAGCCCGTTTCCTAGACCTAACACTAAACCGCCTAAGGTATAACTTTAAATAGTCAATTTGCACATTACACTCGTTAATAAAAATGCACATTTTGTAAATATGGTTATGAATGAGAGAGATAATATAGATATATTTATACTTTTGTATATGTTTGTTTTAATTACACACATTTCCTATGCCATTACATTGTTATAGTCTCGGTCTAGGCCAACTAGACATTATTAGTTGTGCAACCGTTGTGTTGCTTGGAAGACGTGCACGCTTTTTCAATGACACTGGACCTTTAAAGTAATGTAACGAAAGTGACATTTGCATGACAAGCAAGGGGTTTTCCATGAATTTATTATTATGTTATGCGGCATGATGATGTAGTAGAAATATTAATTGCACGCCTCATAAGCGAAGTGTTGAGGTTGTGCTCTACTCTCGACATTAAAAAAAAAATGTTTTCTCGAAACTGAAATCGATTTTTATATCGCACTTACAGGTTAATATGAGTGTATTAATATCAAGTCAAATAATTTGTCAGACACATAAAATATAATTCAATACCAATTATTTTGTTTAACATAGCAAATAATAACATTAAAAATGATCTTTCCTGGACGTCCGTGTAACTGTGTTTATAGATTGGTGTGTGGCAGAGAAATTGGTCGAAAAAAATTTCGTCCCACATTTTTTTTTTTTAATTATCTATAGTAATACACTTCGGACTTTCTCAATTAATGTGAGCGGTCTATTCACTGTCGTTTAATTATTATTCATAAAAAACTAATATACGACTGTGTATTTTTTTGTTTAACTATTTATTTATTATAGTATTTTTTTTCCTCACCTTATAATTTATAGTGCCACTAAACCATAGCAGAGTTTTCTGTTTGTTTTTTTATAATTGTTTTTTGTATTTTTTTTATTATTATTCATAATTGTTTTTTATTTTATTTCATTTGATTATTTATCTTATTGTTAGCAGTAATAAGAAAAAAAAAAGACGTGAACGTTATGTGGCGTGCACTTTTGGATTTTCCAAATTTTTTGAACTTACACAGCAAAGTGATCAACATCAAGATAAACATGTAAATGTTTTCCTCAACAAAAATACGTTTGAGTTTGTGATACGATGTTAAAGACCGATTTTAATCGCATTAGTGGTGACGTGCATTTGAAGCTTACTGATAAGCCTATGTGTAATTCGCTGGCACATACTACAACGATGAGGAAAATGCGAAAAATAATGAAAACGCGCACGCGCGCGCGTGCGTGCGTTAAAAACTCTTTTTTTAACGCATGTTTAGTCAGTTGAAAAAGGATACAATTTCTTAGTTGAAAAACTAAGGGTTTTGTAGACCTAGTCGAACAACATTTCCAGAACAATAATATTTTGATTATATCATACTTAAAGTTAGGGGCATATTTCAAGTTTATTGTAGGTATCTTTCAATGCTATTTGGGGACATGTTAGTAAAATATTTTTTTTAATTAATCAAATCATAAGGCTTAAAAAAACGAAAGCAATTGCAACCTTTTTCAACTGATTAAACACGCGTTAAAAACTCTTTACTAAGGGTTGTGTAAACCTAGACCCTGTCGAATAACATTTCCAGAACAATATTATTTTGATTAAATCATACTTCAAGTTACATATTTCAAGTTTATTGTAGGTATCTTTCAATGCTATTTGGGGACATCTTTGTAAAATGTTTTTTTCCAATTAATCAAATCACAAGGCTTATTTACTCTATTTTTGAGTGAGTAGGTAAATAGTTGAAACCTTGAAGAAGAGTCGTACCACTTATGTATTCAGCAGATATATATATATAGTATATAATATATAAGGAAAAGATTATGGAAAATATAAATAAATAAACATCGTAATTTCGGAGCAGTTATTAGACATTAACATAGTTTTGCCGTTAAAACTCCGCCCCCTGCCTTCTCTGTTTCATCCATCGCTCAAATACAATAATTAGATTAACAATTATAACAATAAATGCTCAATAAAACGTATCAATTCAAACCTAATTGCTTAGATTCCTTTATCTTCTCCCTTCGTCAGTCTCGTCTCAGTCAGTCTAAACATCTCAATTCTCAATAAGTCTGAAATTTCAGATGAAAAAATTAGCAACAATAATATTATTAGATACAGAAATAAGTACTTATGATATCAACGTGATATTATAACAAGATACTAAGATACTAATTGGCGCTTTTCTCGCGTCAAAACATAAGTCATAAGATAACATAAGTCCCAGAAGCTTTTCGAGGAAATGTTTTTGTTTCGAGGAAAATAGAAAATAAAAAATCTTTGAAGAGGAGGATTGCACGAGCTGGTAACTGCAATGTGACCTTTTGAATTTATTTTTATAAATATATTATGAATGTTGGAAATTATCCCACGAGAAAATATTATACCGGGATAAAAAGTATCATAATTCGCACCTCCGCTGAAATAGTGTCGTAAGTCAAAAAAATCAGTCATAAGTACACTATTTGAGATAAGATTTTGAAGTTTTCTGAAACGAATGGAACATTATAAGAGTTTTCAAATTTTTTTAGTTGTGACACTATTTGAGTGGAGGTGCGAATTACGTAGAACATAATTATGGCTCAGGCCATGGTCTACCCATGTGCCAAATTTCATCGAAATCCGTTCAGCCGTTTTAGCGTGAAAGCGTAACAAACAAACAAACTCACTTTCGCATTTAAAATATTAGTTAGGATGAATTTTGTTAAACACTTTGCATTATACTTAATATTTCATTTGTAAACAAGAAGAACCTTTATCTTCACGAGTAGATGTATCGGTTATGTACTTGAAAAGAAAGAGTTGTATGATTCATGAATAAAATGTGGATTACAACTTAAGGAGATGCTATTCATATCTTTAAAACATAACATAGCTACTGTTTTGGCAGCAAGGGGCAGGCAAGCTATAATACCCGCATTTCGCTAGTATGTTTAAGACCCATAATAAGGGTCGGTCTATTGCCATTATTCGGGCACAAATCCAGACTTTGGGCTGTTACTGAGAATTTCTTAATCAAATCCCCAATAAAAGTTTGTATTGATACATCATCATCATCATTTCAGCCGAAAGACGTCCACTGCTGGACATAGGCCTCCCCCAAAGGAGTGAGTTTGCTATAATCGCCACGCTTGGCAGGTGGGTAGGCGATCGCAGTATGGTACCAAAATGCATAGAGAACGCTGCTGCCCATTCTCTAGTAATCCCCTAATCGCCTTTTACGAAACCCACGGGAAGAAATAGGGAGGTGCTATTCTTTACGTCCGGCACCACACAGACTATATTGATGCAGGCTAGTCCTATTTCTCATGGTATTATTAAAAATTTGCTAGGAATGCTCCGTAAATAAATCTACAAGAAACTGTAAATAAAGAGAATCACGAACAGCATACGTCAATACTCAAATTGTTCGAAAAGAAACACAAATCACATAATATTTGATGACGTGAACACAAACAAACTTAAGTTATGACGATGGTGACGATATAAAGTGTAACAACAAAAGTTATACGGATATCGCGTAACATTTCACGATGCGTCACGATGATGTCATCTCCGTCGTAGCAAAGGTCGTAGACTCGTAGCACATAATTATTATGGCGTAGCATCACTTAATATTTTCGTAGTAGTTTAGTGGAATGGGATTTATTTATTTATTTAGTACACAGGCGGACTTAATGCCATAGGCATTTTCTACCTTTGGGCGATGCAGAGACAAACAGTGGTAGGTGCTATAGTGATAATTGAGGGATCAATATTATACTTATGATTTTGTAAAATAAATATTCAATGCAACTTTTATTTCTTTTAACATAACATCACGCCGTAACCCCCGAAGGGTTAGACAGATGTGTATTTGTAGTAGGTACACCAGTACAGTGGTGTGTTTATTTCTTTGGTTTCTTTAAAGAAATGTTTATAAACCCTGCAATATTTGTTCCGCGTAGGAATCGAATACGCTAAATGACAATTGTTTATATACCTAAAGATAGTTTTTTTTTTTAATAGTCAAACATAAAACTGGATCAATGTCTACTGCTACTATACCTACATGATACAATCAATGACTGATTTTTTTAAATCACCAGTTTTATTTTTAAGCCACCATTGATGATCACAGTTACACAACATTATTTTTAGTATATGCGAAACCCGAAACACGTGCCTAGTATTTTTATGTAAAGAATCTATGTACCTGTATCATGAAAAATCACAAAGTCATAAGGTTGTTATGGTACCGGGTTGTCTGTACAAAAACATGCTAACGGCGCCCCCACGCCTCCAGGGTCGATAATAACTTGGCAGTAGGTACCTAACCGTACGGTGATTGTATTGTAAGTAATTAAATGGTGACAACATTGTCCATCACACTTAAATATTTTTGGGAAAAAATATAACATGGTGTAAAAATTATTGTGATTGATTCAGTTCCTTATTCTGAACAAACTATATTCAGGTTTCATAATATAAACTAAAAATAATGTTGTATATATTAATATTTCCAGCACCACCCTTAAGATAAATCTCTATTTGACAAGACTTTTCAGGTAATGCCCAAAACTAGCCCAATAATGTTATCAGTCTGACCAGCTTTACTGTCGTAATTTTACGCGTCCTCAATGCGTGCCCAGCGTCTAACGAGCCACTGCAATCGATGACGAAACGAGACACAAGGTGAATCTTACTTAGGTACAGTATAAAAGGTAATGTCACCAGACTTCGGACATCACACTCACATCTTCTGTTCACAGACAGACACCACCAAACCAATCAACATGTACAAGATCGTGAGTATTGAGTTTATACTAATTTATTCAAAACAGTGCTTGCGAAACAATCGGAGTTGTGTTAACTAGCGACTGAAGTGATTTTTTTAAGTAGATATTAATATTGATCCTTCTGTTATTCCAGGTATTCTTCCTCGCTACCCTGGCTTTGGCTGCCGCCAAACCCAGCGCAGTGGCCGCTCCCCTGGTTGCCGCGGCCCCCTTGGTCGCAGCGCCTGCACCCTTCGTCACCGCCTCCAGCTCCCAATACGTCGCCAGGAACTACAACGGCCTGTACGCTGCTGCCGCTCCATTGGTCGCTGCTCCTGCTCCTTACGTGGCCGCTCCTGTGGCTGCTCCTTACGTGGCCGCTCCAGTGGCTGCTCCTTACGTCGCCTCCCCATACGCCGTTGCTTCTGCAGCTAGGTTCGTGGGCCCCGCTGCTGCCCCCTACGTAGCTGCCCCGGCCCCAGTCCTGCCCGCTTACGCCCGGTACGCCGCCGCTCCGTACTACGCGGCGTCTCCTTACTACGCCCCCTCTGCCCCTCTTATCGCCCTCAAGTAAATTACGACTGATACTTAGCCCATTTTTATACTGAAGAATACATAATTATGACTTATTTGTGGTTTTCTTTTGTTAAAAATAATGTGCCCAACGTATATACAACCAGGATAACAACATAAGTTGTTACATGTAGCAACATGGTGTTCAATAAACGTAAATCTGCTATATACAGCTATAATATATGATCTGCTATATATGATATATACAGCTAATCACCACCATACAATACAAATAATAATTTGCACATTGACACATAGTTACAACACAATTAGATTATTACGAAAATCAATAAAAAAATCCTGCGTCATCATGAGTCTTGTCACCATCAACCCTTACAAGGAGCTAGTTGCGCATGTTGTTGTGCGTGATCGAAGTCGTGTGTTTAGTTTCAAGGAAGTTCGCAAGTCCTTGGCAAAAGTAACTAATTTGCGTACGAACAAAACGCGGTACACGTCACATAAAGAAGCCGCAAAACAAAAGGGGAAATTATATTTGCCTATTTCTGTACGATAATATTTTGATAAACATATCTTAGTACACACTGCAAATTAGATCGGTTTGCAGGGCACACCGACATTGATATTGGTGTGCGTACAATCAACGGGTGTACATTACTTCGCTTATTAGTGCTTGCTTCACAATAACCCGTTGTCCACGCACACACTTGCAATTTATTATCACTTTAATGTTGCAGGCATCAGAATATGAAGCATTAATTTAGCCAATATAACAATCGTCTCCGTGGCGCATTAGCCAGTCGTTCGGTAAATAATATCTCATGCCGCTGGCGCCGTAAGTTCGAATCCGACTGCCAACAGTTCAATATTTTTGTATGTTTTAATAAAATATTTTGTTTGTTCATTTCATTGCTTAATTATTAGTAATTCTTCTATAAATTTGGGTTGGAATTTATTAATTGTCTACCCTCTAAAAATTACAAATTTAATCTTATTTAAGTTAGTAGGTAGTTTAGGTTCATCGTCATAATGCTATTGACTATCGGGCTTTCGTTACGTTTTTAGACATTATACCCTGCGTGTTTTGAGAAGTGCTTTTATTTGTGAATCAATATGAATCACATAACTACACTTTTATGAGCTGAGATAATTATTTTGCATGAGTTTGCAAAATAATTATCTCAGCTCATAAAAGTTTCAATTACTGAAATTGCGAGGCGTTTAAAGTTAACGGTGAGTAACAAAATGTTATTATTATGTTTTATTATGTTATATAATCCACATGTTATTGATTGTTGTTTTTTGTAACAATATTTTTTTATTATTGTTCACAGAGAAGAACAATGCAATTGTGGGCCTATCGATATGCAGATTCGGGAAGCATTGATCCTCGCCGACCGGGATCAAAAGCTGGATTTGCGTATACATATGCGCGGCACCGTGATATAGTTGCTGCGCTTAAGGCTGAGCCGTTCCTCACTACTCGTTCCACGGACTGAATATATATAAATAAATTACCCACATGAATATGAAAAATATCGTTAATTCTTGTCCGACTTAGAATATTTTGTAATGCACAAAACTGTATAATTGGTAAGTAATTATACCTACCTACTAAATTATAACTTATAACCTTAATTATAACTACCTAGTCAATAAAAATATTGTTATTTCTTATTACAAATTGTTTAATTTTTACTCCCATATATTTGTTCTCGAATAATGTTGTTTTTATCAGGTAAGTAAAATACAAAAATAAAAATTCAACAAAAAAGAAATAAATCACTTTAATTATGCAAAAAGTTAACGATTCGATCCTAAGACATGTGGTTCACTAGCCGACTGCATACAGACCTATGCCACGAGACCAATTAATAACATTCTTAAATTTATCGTTAATATTCGTTTCTTCACATATATTGTGAAGCAAACACTAATAAATAGGCGTAGTAACACCCGTTGATTTTACGCACACTAACATCTATGTCGGTGTGCCCTGTAAACCGAACTAATTTGCTGTGTGTACCTACGTAATCACCAAGAAAAATACTTGTTTGTAAGACTTCCCAGATATCGATTTCAGCTTTCCGCAAAAAAAATATGATGGGAATGTAGACTAAAATCATCATAATTTTAGGGAATCAATACAATGGTAACCTAAACAACGAACAAGGCTGTACTTGTAGGCTTTCCTTTATAAGTTTGTTGAGAAGTAAGTCCAACTACGCAGTACACGAGCTACTTAGGGTACACTGATTCGCGAAGTAAGTGATTCTTTTTCTTTCTACATATTCTAATTTAGTTTCAGTTCACGTTGCCCCAAGAAATGAAATGCAGACTTTATTTTACTATGCAACTGTATTTTTTAAGTATTTCCTTATCGTTTTGTAATACTAGTCGGTCTGTTAACAGAATAAAATAATTCAATAAAAATGTGTAGACATTTATAAACGGTAGGAATTTGATAGATAGTTCTTGGGATGCAAGTCATTAAGATATGGAAGTGTCCATCAATGAAAATCATTTAAAGATTTTGAATCAACAAGACTCCAGTCTAACAGCACCACAGTGTCTACGAGAGTAGTGAAATACATAATCTTTAAGCTCTGCGTTGTGTTGTGATGATGGATTGGTGAATTTCCTTTATCAGAATTCTCCAATGTATGCTCACTAAAAATTCTAGTCACAGTTATTTTTTTCTGAGAACAGTGACAGATAGTTTCTATTCTCCCATTTTGAGGCATTTTGGGGAGAGAATGGCCAAGTTGTACCTTACTTGGCGATCTTCTGTGCAAAGTGCTATATTACTTTTTTTTCTTGGGTGGGAAATTATCAAATAAATTCTCCCACTCTCGGTGAAGCTGAGGCCGTGTCAGACTTTTACTGACTAAAACCCACCCCTGTTCCTTCCGTTGCCTGTGTGCCAGGGCCACGATATCCCTTTCGGGCAAACTCGCAACCCTGGAAGGCATTACTTTACTTACTAACACTAGCTATTAAGGTATTACTAACATTAGGAATCTTTGTTAACATAATAAAAAAATAATAAAAAAAATTTTATTTCATCAACATATGTAAATTACATTGTTATGTTTGGAGTAATAGGTACGAGTATATAAGTTTTGATATGACGTGTTGGCTTAAAATATCGACTAGGGATTAAATAAAACAAAAGACAGGCTACTGAAATTAACCTACGGCGACTGCAAACTCAAAGACTAAGGCATGAGTAGGTTGTTATTACTCTAATATTGAATGAAGTACCTACCTACTTTCATCAGTAAGAGGTAAGAACCTCTTTTTAAACGACTTTAAAAAAAGAAGGAGGTTTTCGGTTTGCCGGTTTTTTTTACTGTATGCTTCCCGATTACTCAAAGATGGCTTGAGCCATTTGGAAAATTCTTTTTTTTTTGTTTGATGGTGTATATACGTAGATCCTAGATGGTCTCATTGTCATCGGGTCAGGATCTGATGATGGGATACAAGAGAAATCGAGGGAATTCTCCAAATATTATACGCACATCTATAGCGATTTGGATATTTTTTATAGTAAGTAGTGCATTTGCTCTCGGAAAGCACCATTTGGTGAAGTGGAACTGATGATGAAGACTACAGATGGCCACCGGAACTACTCAATAATAAGTATTTCACGGGTTGCGATTCGATTACTTTAATATGGTTGCTAAGCAATTTATGCTCGTCACAATGCATATGGTTGTAGTAAAGCTGATGGTGAAGTACCAGGAAAACTAAACAATTAACGTTTCTGCATCGGGAAAAGCAATATTTTGTAAAAGGTGATGAGCAGTTGATATTAGTCTATTGTAACTTAGATAATTAACCGATCCCATAAATAGGTATTTTCCCCAATTAGTCTATGTGGATGATGGTATAATAAATTCCTGTCACTGTTATTTAAATAGCAGGTAGTGCTATTTGAATTTGTGTTGGGTAGCTACCACAACTA
Source organism: Tiliacea aurago (assembly GCA_948098905.1). Lineage (NCBI taxonomy): Eukaryota > Metazoa > Arthropoda > Insecta > Lepidoptera > Noctuidae > Tiliacea > Tiliacea aurago. The sequence goes on from OX402590.1 coordinate 13,529,024, forward strand.
AAAAGTAAAATATATAAATTTTTTTACAAGAAAAAACAACCGACTTCCAAAAAAAAAACTATTATGTGAAAAATAACGTTAATTTCGGAAGTCAGTGGAAAAAACTAAAATACAAAACCAAAGATTTCTGAAATAATTTTTCACTAGTATTTTTTTTTTTTGGAAGTTGATTGTTTTTTTAATATTCAACTTTAAACGAGAGTTTTGTAATAGCTACGTACTACTAAAGAAGGTAGTTGAAACATGCTCCACTTTCAAGTCACATGCTTTGCGTGCAATTTGATTAAACCCTACGTCAGACGAAACACAGAACGGGGGCGAAACGTGCGGCTTGTTTGTCAAGCCCGAGATTCCATTTAATAAAAACACTGAAAAACCCGTCCACAATCTTACTGAGCGAGTCACGTGGACCGAAATGTGTTTTGTAAACTTTTCTTTCATTCTTCGCCATCTGCGAAACACGTGCTGCCTTAGAATTGGAGCTTCTTAGTTCTCCTTTGTGTAAACAACCAAGTTAATGCCTGCGTGGTACTTGCTTTTTACCTGACTGCAGCGAAGCCAAAAAAGGAGGGTTATGTGTTTGACCTGTATGTATACATATATGTATGTCTGTCCGTATGTTCCCTCGTAACTACTAAACGGCTGAACCGATTTTGATGAATGATATGTCGTTAGATTCGTCATTATTGCGCGAGTGTCATTGGGTATATTAAAATTAGTAAAAATCAAAATGGCGGCAAAAGGTGTGTTTTCAAAAAAAAAAACTCCCAAGCCTATCGTGTGGGGTATCAAAATGGAGGGTTTTAAAAGGTGATTACAAAAATATATACTTATTATATGTTTAAAACTAATTTTAATGAGAAATGATAAAAAAATATCCTGAACTTTTGGAGTGAGTAAGAGGTCGTTATCACCCGATTATAAGTGAGTATATATCCTAATTTACCGTCTTATAATCCTAAATAAAAAGTATAAAATAAAAAAAGTTAATTAAACAAAGTCAAAAACCCGACTGCGTGAGGCAATAGGTAGTTATTGTTAGGAAGATGCCTCCGACTGCATGAGATTGTTTATAGTATTAATTTATATAAATCTTGTTTCCGTCTTTCTTTGAGTTCACTTTTGACGCAGTCGGGTTTTTGATTTTTTTAATTAACTTTTTTTTATAATCTGTTGTCTCGAATTATAATTTCAGTAACGTTGTAGTTTAATTAGAAGGAACGGCAGCAGCAGTTCCTACATTTCAATACAAAAGTTCCAAGCGTGGAAGACGCGAAAATTTTTAACGCTATCGAATGCCGTTAAACCCTGGAATTTTGAACCAAAATAGCAATAGTTCTCTACAGCGTTCTCTGCAATTGGCCTTAGAGATACCTAATGAAGATTACAGGAAAATTGTGCGTGATATTCAATTCATATTTTCATAATTAATAAATTACTTGTGTCTTGCTGTGCTGTGTCACGCTGAACAGTCATTGAATCAATCTGCTTTTTCTATCTATATTGGGCCACCAAGATACAGGCTGTGCCTAGTTTGGGGCCCACGGCTACTTCTACTTAATTATGCACTCCTTCAATTAACATTGTTCCTGTGTATAAATGTTTCCTAACTTGTGTGTGTCAATAAATTTATTTTATTTATTTATTTTTTATTTGATTATAGATCGTCTAATTTAAAACTGCATGCGCCTCCACTGCTTCATGCATGCACATTTTTAATGTTTGTATATAAATTTTAGTGGAGGGGCGTCCTGTTTTTAATTTGACAATCTCTACTTATACAAATCAGCTTCATCAAACACGTGCCTACAATAAAAGTATGTCTGATCGGCTGATGAAGTGAGATTGTAATAAAATCAGTAGAAAACATCTCAATTTGCAAATAACAAAACAAATATTGTTGGAATTTCATTCAGCGTTTAAATAAAACTGTAACAGTACGTCTAGGCGTTCAAATAAGGGTCTGACGCAGGGTACTAAAATATTATAGTAATTATTAATTGCAATCAATTGAAATATAACCATCGATTGAAAATCAATGTGAAATTTCTGAATATTTCAACATCTAAATCTAAACATAATAATAAAAAGATAAAAAAATGATTTTTTGTATTATTGTTTGTTACGCTTTCACACTCAAAATGCTGAACGGATTTAGATTCTGGGTTTGATTCCCGCACGGAACAAATATTTGTATGACCTACAAGTAGTTGTTTCGGGTCTGGCTGTTCGTGTATGTGAGTTTAAATGTTTTGTAAACGCACAGACCATACAGGAGGAATTCCTAGTGGGGCAGCAACTTTTTAAAAAGAAGAAGAAAGAAAGATGAAATTAAGCACATGGATACACCATGAACTATACCCCATTTGAAATAAGATTAGACGTTTTAATAAACCTTTTTACAGTCCGTTCAACCGATTTTGATTTCTGTTCCGTAGGCATAAGGATGGCAAAAATGTGGTTAAAATACCAACTGTATAATACAGCTGCCATTTGTCATGTCACTAACGCAATAGAAGTCAAAATCGGTTGAACGGACTGTAAAAAAGGTTTATTTAAATTTCTAATCTTATTTCAAATGGAGTATAGGTTAGTAAAATGGATACTTTTTATCCCGATATTCCCACGGGATCGAGACTTATGCGGGTGAAACCGCGGGGCGCAGTTAGTTTAATATAAACTCGATACTCGATATTACAATGAGCAATTTAAGGTGTATTCTTTCGCGGCACCATTTCTTCGTATCGGCGGCGCGCACTTCTGAATACAAATCGATTGGACTAGTGACGCGCTAAGTAATTACAATTCGATTCATACATGGTGATTCTGTTCACTGCGCATAATATCGAGGGCGTCCTTCATCCGTGAACTAATTCACCGATTGCTATATACATAATTGATGTTTCATCTGCTTCAACTTTTTATTCGGTAATATGTAGGTATTCGTGAAAAAGTAATATTCGTAAAAAGGCGAATAAATGGCTAAAGTACATAACGATGTTAACAAAAGAGTTAATTTTCATTTTACTTTTTCAGAACCATAAAGAAGAGTTCTCAGAACCTTTTTATTATACCAGCATGGTTTCTGAACAGCTTATTACAAAATACCAAGTATGAGGTAATTTTCCAAAGGCGTCGATTCCGTCGCAAAACCGTAATAATCAGAAAAACTACAGAGATTTCCTCAAAAATCTTTCACACTTTATTTAATTGCAGCCCTGGCAATTAAATAAATAGGAGAGATTTTCAGAGAATATAGGAATTACCCGCAAAAATGAGAGAAAAATACTTCATTATTTTGTTTTGTTAATGACAAACCTTTCTTCAAAATATCTACTACTGTGTTGGTACAAACATAATTTAAAAAATAATCAAAAATAAAAATTGGTAAAATACAGTACCTATAAATCTAAGAAATATTTATGATTGAATGATTTCACATTATTATTTATTATAATTATTTATGATTTAGGTAATGAAATTTCATTTTCTCGCCATCTCGGTATTACATGAGACTTTACCTACCTTCGAAGCCTCAAGCCACAATACCGCAAGCCTGAGAGCCATAATCTAAGCTCATACATTATGAACTGTCAGAGTTAACCGAATTGTAGGTCCACCAGTGATATATCGCATGCCAAGCGTTTACCAAAGTGATTGACACGAGTTTATTTTATGCACATATCCTACACCAGGAAATAGAAACCTAAAGATTAATAAATATGAGTCGTCTCGGGTATGATGTGTCCCTACGTGATGATGTGTCCTTGTGTTAATTTTACTTGACATTAAAGAGACTGTGGGCGCAGCCTTCTTCGCAAAATTTCAGTGCTGCAAGGAACTGACGAAGATGGAGAAGTGAATGCGCTCGAAGCGGCCTTCATAATTTAAAATTTGAAGTTTTCCGTAAATAGTTATAAAATCTTATAAAGAATTTATAGAACAGTGGTGGCCCAGTGGGAACGGCCGCGACTTGCGAGTAGGCAGTAGATTCAAACCCAGGCAGGCGGTTTACTTTGTGTAAATTACTTCATTACCACAGCTCTCAAAACGGTCAAGGTAAACATCGTGAGGAAACCCGCAAGTCCTAGTATCAAAAATTCCAAGACATGTGACATCTACCAACCCGCATTGGGCCCGCGTGGTGGATTACAGCCCACTCCCTCTTACAGAGAGGAGGCCTGTGTCCCACAGCAGTGGGAACATAATACATGTTATGCAAAGCATATTATAGAAACCTAAGTTGGTACAAAATATTTTCCCGCAACAGGTATGAATAATAGTTAGAACTGCCATTGTTACTTTTTGACAGAGCATCATTTCTGTATACACAGTTTGCATATTGATACACAGTCCTACATGAATGACTGTTTTGTAACTTTGTAGATATATCACTACTTACATATTATGTATTTTGCTTACTAATGAGAAAATGGGATTAGCTCATAAATTCTATGATGTAAGATTGAAATCGCCATTGTCTAGTCATCCACTGATCGACGTGATCACCTAGGAGTTCTACAATGAGCAACCCAGAAAAGCAATGCAGTGGTTAACATTTGTGAATCGAAGCATGGCCCTTGACTTTGGTGGTCACTGCTGGATGAACCGACAACCAGAAGAAGACGCCTATGTAAGGATGTGGATGGCGTACTTGGTGTTGAATACAAAGCTCTTGTGGTCATACAAAAAGCTCACTACCAAAGCTATATACAATATTAGTTTTAGTTTATGCGAAACCTGAAACACGTGTCTAGTATTTTTATGTAAAGAATCTATGTACAAAATTTTAAAACTGTATCATGAAAAATCACAAAGTTATAAGGTTGTTATGTTACCGGGTTGTCCGTACAAAAACATACTAACGGTGCCCCCGCGCCTCCAGGGTTGTCTTGCGCTCATTGATAATAATTTGGCAATAGGTACCTAACCGTACGGCGATTGTATTGTAAGTACTTAAATGGTAATAACATTTTCCATCACACTTAAATATTTTTGGGACAAAATATAACATGGTGTAAAAATTATGGAAATCGATTCAGTTCCTTATTCTGAACAAACTATATTCAGGTTTCGCATACACTAAAAATAATGTTGTATAATTGATTTTAATATTGATATTAATCAATGAATAATCCATATACTAGCTGATGCTTAAAACTTTGTGGCTCACACAGACAGACGTGATTGTCCACATACTAGCGGCTAGGAAGTTCCTTTTAAATCCATGATGATTAGCATTGTAATTAATCTCAGTGTAAGTGTAACTGTTAACATTATGTACACATGTATCACTTGCCAAGTTATGTAGAAAAATGTTCAAGTTAATTTTATTATTTCCTCTAGTTTCCATAAACACATGGTATTTACATGAATCGAGATGACACAAATGATTTGTATATACAGATACACAGCTCTTATTAGAATAGAATTCTGCTACAGGTGTAACAAATGTATTTATTTACATGCAGCATGTCTCGTTACTATAAGATAAGTGGCTATTTCACTTCATGTTGTGTCGATAAATTATGTACTACTGACCGTTGTCTTTCTTAATGATGACATAGAATACATTATCTATCGATTGTATATATTAATCGAGTGTTCGATTTACTGATTCCTGGTTTATTATTGTTTGTAACTTACTTAGTTATTTAATATACAAAATGTAGGTAGTATGTTTGGACAAAATCAAAGTTTATTGAAGTTAATGTTTCTCTGATAGTATAAAGTTTTATCATCGCCTCGAGTGTCTTCATTGAGTTTCAGTTTATGAATGAAATTATTAAGTACACCAAATTTCAGCACAAGTTGCCAATCGCTGATTCGCTATAAATATCTATACTAATATTATAAACAGGGTAAAATTTGTTTGTTTGTAATTTTGTATGTAGTGGGTAATCTCTGGAACTACCAGTGGGATTTGAAAAATTCTTTTTTGCAATTGATAGCCTATTCTTGAGAAAGGTTATCTGGGGGCACGGTAGTGCCCCCGCTAAGACGAGCCAAGCGAAGCGCAAGGGCACCACCTACCTTTTCTCGAAGTGTTTCGTCGTTTTTTGTCCCTCATAGAGTTGGTTTCCGATGTACCAGATAGCTCATATTCTCAGGATATGATGTCAATAATAGACTAATTAAACATACAAAGTCTCAATTGAATAGCTTTAATACTTTAGATTTTATTGATATCTAAAATACACCGATTTCGTCACTGACACACTCACTGATACACTGACACACTGATGATCATCAAAATGTTTGGCTACTTCCTCAAGTTCTAGAAAGCTGAAATTTGGTATGTAATCTAAGTTTAGTATACAACTTAAACACTACCGTGCCCCCGCTAAGACGAGCCAAGCGAAGCGCAAGGGCACCACCTACCTTTTCTCGAAGTGTTTCGTCGTTTTTTGTCCCTCATAGAGTTGGTTTCCGATGTACCAGATAGCTCATATTCTCAGGATATGATGTCAATAATAGACTAATTAAACATACAAAGTCTCAATTGAATAGCTCTAATACTTTAGATTTTATTGATATCTAAAATACACCGATTTCGTCACTGACACACTCACTGATACACTGACACACTGATGATCATCAAAATGTTTGGCTACTTCCTGAAGTTCTAGAAAGCTGAAATTTGGTATGTAATCTAAGTTTAGTATACAACCAACAAAAAAAATCATAAACTTATAACTTTCACCCCCCATTCCCTAAAATGGGGGGGTGAAAGTTTGTATGAGACTTCAAAATGTTAGGGTACTTCCTGAAGTGCTAGAAAGCCGAAATTTGGTATGTAAACAAAGATATACATAACTTTCGCCCCCCATCCTCTAAATTGGGGGGGGGAGGGTGGAAGTTTGAATGAGACTTTCACCAATTTTATGAATTAGGACATGAAAGTTTACACGGGACTGTAGACAGAAACTAAAAAACCTATTATAATAAGTACTTACACGAACCTCCGCCTTAATCAAGAGTCTCATGGTAGGTCTCAGTTATTTACGCCCTTTGACGACGAGGTGAGCAAGTCGCCTGTAAGCATCAAGAGTCTCATGGTAGGTCTCAGGCTTGGTTGTTTCGTTACTTACTTCAGAAACTAAATATTCGCATTACCTCCACGACGGTAGCGAAACGGCGAAGCCATACATTTTTACTGATATGTAGAATTTGTGAAGTTAGGGTCGGTAGAGTTAGGCCGTGTAGATTCAGAAGCTTGGCTCTACATGAGATCTGATAACTTTTTCACAGGGCAAACCTTATGTGGTCGTCTTGGCAACATTTTACATGAAATGTTTTCGGTGGGATAGGCTATTCAACATCCCGCTACGATCTTTATTAGCCGAGCTAAAAGAAAAAAGCAAAAAAGAACGCTAAGCGAAAACAAAGTAATAATATAATATATATAATAATATTTCACGCGGATGAAGTCGCGAGCAGAAGCTAGTTAAGAATAAACGAAACCTTCCAAAAGCTACTTAACATATTGTTTTATCTATCTTATGAGAATTTCAATATAAACGCAAATTTTCACTGCTTATTTTAAATATAGTAATCCTCTAAATTGTATTTTTATAATTAAGTAGCACTACAAGGCCGCATGCAATCAAAATTGCCCCAACTTTTGGCCCGAAGGAGCACTTAACTGCGCGTCTAATTGTTGCAGTTATATAATATTCCTATGAATGGCTGGTAGTTGGACATATTCGGTAACTGATGGTGTCCATACGACACCTAATTGAGCATGCGCAAGTCCTGTCTAAGGAAAGTGAAACCGACGGCTACCAACATAGACGTAATGCTTGCAACAGTATGAACTATATAACGACATGTAACACATTCATCGATACATTTCATCGTTGACACTCAACTGACCGAGTTCAGTTATCAAATTAATCAAAATGTCCTTCACAAGATTAGTAAGTATTTGAATCATTGGAGAAATCTCTTCCATTTTTTTTAATAACGTTAACTTTTATTAATCATTCTTAATTTTCCATTTCAGGTCATTTCCGCCATCGCCATTATAGCTAGCTGCAATGCTAGTGGCATCGGTCACATCGCTCCCGCCTTCAAGTCCTTATCAGTGGTGCGGTATGCTCCGTTCTACAACTTCCCGAATGGAGTAGGAGTGAGGTCCATACATGCTGTGGCAGCACCAGTAGCATTGCCACCTCCGGTGGCACGTGCACCAGTGTTCGCAGCTCCCGGGCCAGTGTTCCCGGCTCCTGCTCCAGTGTTTGCGGCACCTCCACCAGCTTTCCCAGCGCCCGCACCGGTCTTCCCAGCGCCTGCACCAGTGTTTCCAGCGCCCGCACCAGTATTCTCAGCACCAGGACCTGTCTTCCCAGCGCCAGCTCCGATCTTCGCCGGCCCAGGACCAGTTTTTTCTGCTCCTGCACCGGCCTTCCCAGCACCGGCACCCGTGTTTTCAGCCCCTGTATACCCTAGGTTTGGCCCAGCTTTTGCTGCACCCCCCGCATTCGGCCGTGCAGTTCCTGCATTGCCATCGGCACCATTCTCTCCCATCGTTCGACCAGTAGCAGTACCGCAGTCTGCTCCTTTTTTCGCGCCTGCTTATGGCCCCGCACCCGTGCCTGTGCCTAGGGCACCCATCAGCATATCCCCTTACGCTCCTGTGCCATACGGCCCAGCGCCCATATTCAAACAATTTGCGTGGAAATGAATCTAGTCTTATTTAATTGTTATATAGTGTGATTGTTTTCTAGTTAATGTCCTTAGTCATTACTTTTATACGAAATTTTGTAAATAAATTATGAAAATATACAGATGCTTTAATTTAATTACCCTATAATAATACTTACATCACAATAAAAAACTTTTTACAAAACAAATTCAAAACTGAGCCACTAAAAAGTGAAAAATAAAAAACTTTTTACAAAAAAATAGTAACCGACTACCAAAAACAGTGAAAAATTACTTTAATTTTTCACTTTTTAGTGGCTCAGTTTTGAATTTATCTAAGTTACAATAGCCTAATGTTAACTGCTCATCACCTTTTATAAAATATTGCTTTTCCCGATGCTGGGACGTTGATTGTTGAAGAGTTCTCCTGGTAAGAACCAGGAGAACTGCCACTCACCATATGCATAGTGACGAGCATAAATTGCTTAATCGCAACCCGTTAAATAGGTACTCATTATTTTATTGTTCCGGTGGCCATCTGTGGTCTCCTTCATCGATTCCACTTCACCAAATGGTGCTTTCCGAGAGCAAATGCACGAGTTACTATAAAAAGTTCCCAAATCGCTATAAGTTTGCATATAAAATTTGAGGGTTTCCATGGGATTCCCTCATCAGATTCTGATTTGGTGACAATGGAACCACCTCGGGAGTATACCCTTTTAAACAAAAAAATAATTTTCAAAATCGGTTCATAATTGACGGAGTAATCGCGTAACAAACCTCCTCCTTTTTAGAAGTCGGTTAAAAACTTATGTAGATGTTTAAAAAATAGTAACTTTCATTATGAAACATTCAAATTTATTAACTGGTGAAAAATACAAGAAATGATTGCATTTTCAAAAGAAAATCTAGATAAGCACCTACATTTAAGATAAGAATCTTTAGATATTCTTCGAAGAAATGTGTTGCATGAGATTGAGATTTTAATTAAGAGTTATTTGTGAAGATTACACCCAACAGAAACACAAGGGATATATAAATATGCAATTAAAGGCATGAAATACCTCATTTCAATCGTTTTGTTTGTTTAGTCAATATACAAGGGACACAAGGCACTTGGAAGAAAACTGTTTCTATAATCATTTTGAAATATCACGAGGTGAGAAAAGAGGCAAAACTATAGAACAACTTCAATATTCGTATTCTATACAATTTAGGTCATCTTGAAACTACTTTACGAAGATTATTTCGTCACGATGACAGGAGCTTTACTCGACAGCTGAAGAGGGTGGGTCACGATGTAATTCATTGATATGGCGTCTATCACAACTTTCATTGAAATATTCCGGCGAACTCGTAATTCATCTCCAGTAGGACAATGATCTGTAAAACAATATACTTAAGTTATCTGTTTAAGAGTATGTTATTACGTTTGTTGATAAGACATAAATATGTAAATCATTCATAAATAGTGTTTCTTCTTTTTTCGAATCGGCTCGAGCTATCCGAGACAATTGATACAAGTATTGTAAAAAAATAACAAATCGTTCCCACTGCTGGGACACAGGCCTTCTCTCTTAGAGAGGGAGTGGGATGTAATATTATATTGTGACACTGTTGTTCCACTTACACGGCACTATTGGCAACTAAGTTATGTTGATACTATGCTATTAATATTCGTTTTTTTTGTATTCCTCTTTTTAAGATTCCTTTTTTTATTGTTTACAACGCTAGGCTAATAATTTACCAAATTGTCTCATTGTGTATCTGTGGAGAACGTGGTTGATTTCACATTTATATCATTTCTGTATCCTATCTCTTTGTAATTCTTAATGTGTAATTGTTTGTTTTCCCGAATAAATAAAAAACTAAAATAAAATAAAAAATAATCTACCACGCGGGCCCAGTGCAGATTTTTTTTTTTTTTTATTAATGTTCAAAAAAAAAATATATATCGCAGAGTTAATAATTATGCTAAAAACCACAGAAGCCTTTGATGGCTTATACATGGTTAGTGAGTTCGGAAATTATATTTATACTTAATATCTATAATATAGGTACTACAAAGTAACAATCCATACTGTAAGCTTATGAGTTTACTTAATTATTGTCAGAGATCGGAATCTAGGCGTTATACCAGGGCCGCATGTAGAAGGATATTATTCTTGATTTTATAAATATTGAAAAATTTAAATTTAAACATTTATATCTGTAACTTTTATGGTGTACATAATAAAGAGTATTCTATTCTATTCTATTCTATTTAAAATTTTATTGAATACACCGATACTCCGATCCCTGCTTCTTTAAATAATATAATAACAACACAATGAAATATGTGCATATTCATAGTTTTTAGTTTGCAGAAAATGCTTTTTTAATAAACATTTTGCTTTTTTAGGGTCACAGAGGTATTTTTTTTTTAAGATGTCACATGGCGTCGAAGTTTTGGTTTTAGGACACGCCGCTTTCCTCACGATGTATTCCTTCGCCGTTTTGAGAGCAGGGGTGAAGAAATTATTTACACAAAGTTTGCCTGGGTTTGAACCCGTGACTTGTAAGTCGGGGCATTTACCACTGGGCCACCACTGCTGTCATGACGAGGCTCTTTAAAGTCGAACTAAGTAACAAAGTTATTTTTTTTATGTGTCCCGCATACACAATGATTACATTAATGATTTTGTAAATAAGCTTTGTTAAATTTTAGTGTACAATTAAGCATAATATATCTAGCTATACACAGATGACTTAAAGACTAGACGAGACACTGCATTGTGTTTATGATAAAATAATCCACGTCTTAAATTGTTCTCGTCATTGTAAGATTTTCTGTGTTTCTTGCCTTGCATTGTAGTTTAACAGTTTTGTTGTAATGTTGCACTCAGCCCCATTCATTAAGGTAACCATTATATTGGTAGTGCAAAAAAGTTTTTGATTAAAGTAAGTATCAATAACGATGGTGTGAAAATTACAAATTGTTTCAGGAGAATTTATAAGCTTAAGATCAGTTTCTTCAGTAAAAAAGTACACATCATTTTACAATAACAATTTTATTTTATAAAAAGTAAAAAATATATAAATCTAATCTTTGATGTCTTTTCTAAAGGAAGGTCAGTCGAGTGTTCTTTTCTAATCTATCGTACGTACGCTGGGGCGTAACCGAAAGGAGAGGCGCGTACTAGAGGAGATGCGGCGTAGGGGTAGGGGGCGGCGTATGCTGCAGGAGCAGCGTATGGGCCGGGCAGCACAGGTGCAGCACCAGCGAAGTAAGGCCCAGCAGCGTAAGGGGCGGCAGCGTAGGGCGCGGCAGCATAGGGGGCGGCAGCGTAGGGGGCGGCAGCGTACGGTGCAGCGGCATAGGGGGCAGCAGCGAAAGGAGCAGCAGCATAGGGAGCGGCGGCGTAAGGTGCCGCAGCGAACGGCGCCGCAACCAGAGGGTTAAGTGCCTTGCTGACCACGCTGACCTGCGCCGCGTACGGTGGGATATTCTGGGGTACAGCATGAGCATAGCCTACCGCCGCCTGAGCCACCAGAGGCGCAGCTGCTACTGCAACTCCACTGCATTCCGCTCCAATGGTGAAAGCCGCAGCGATGAGCACGATCTGCAATGCGGAAATTGGTTTTTAGTTAATATATTCTATAGGAAACCATACAATTCCAATTGAGAGGCAAAATACTTACAGATTTGAAAGAGAACATCTTGCGTGTTTTGGTAGTGGACCTTCCTTAACGAAAAGAGGATGTGAAGTGTGCCTATCAAGAAAAAGTATCGGCTTTTTATACCTTGTTTATTGAGATTCAGATATCGTCCGACAAAATAAACATTTGACGTATTGCGGCCGGTCAATTGGGATTCGCGGAGGCGTGCGCGGAGAAATGGAGCACATTGGGAAACTTTTCGTTGTGAAACTTTTTTTCTTTACCGCTGTGCAATTTCTGCTGCAAGACATGTAGGCATGTACTAAAAATTCTTTGTCGAAGTAAGTGAATGAAAATCAAAATCAAGCGCAATAATATTCAAGACAAAAAGTAGAGTGTGTAACAGATTGGAAGAATGGTGGTTATAAAACTGTTGGGAACAAACATTCTGGAGATAGGTCAAATACTTAAGCATTGATTAATGTGATGCCATGGTGGTATGCTTATTGAGCCATGCTTAGTGATAAGAGTGAGCATTATGGCATTTAAAGACGATATTGATTGTGTAACAACTGTAATCTTCAAAATATAGGTCTTCTTTGGCCGATTGTGATGATGACCGCATGCAATACACCAGCTCCAAACTTGTATCAATTAGCGTGAAAAAAGTATGGCATGTAGCAGGTACTGGAATACGTTGTTACATAAAATTAACTTGCAAAGTGCACTATCGTGCAGATAATCAAAGCAGGCTCCGTCAACAATCCACCTTTATCAAAGGAATTAGATCAAACGGAGATTTCTCTAACCCACCCTGACCCACTTCTTAAATGCAGATAACAAGTTAGATTTCGCCTTACAAGCAATTATGTGTATGACAATATGTGTTTTATGTTCCAATGAATTTCCCTTTTGAGAGTTACATAACGAGCAGTGAAATTGGTGTGCACAGAGTTCAAATTAGAATGCTCGGTCCGTCAACCAAGTCTGGGTCGAAAATCAACGGCAAGCCAACGGCGATGTCCTGCGCATTATTTAGCCGTGCATGCGTGGTTCGTCCGCGGTATTGCTCAACGAAAACGACAGTAGTATAAAACGTGACGATGCCCTGGAGACAGCACAGTCCATCGTATTTTTCAGTGTATTCACTTGTGAGCAGTCACACATCCCTAGCAAAATGATCGCCAAATTCGTTGTAAGTGTTTTGTTTTAAACTTTCTTGATTCTTGGATTCAGTGCTTTCAAAGTCCACTCTCTTCTTTCTGAATATTAGCAACAAGTTACTCAGTGCATCAATAGAAGTCAACTTCTTGTTTAATGAGAAGGACAGAAGAGCTGAACAATAGCGTCTGGTCACATTTCTGGGCATGTTGCTTCGATATATTATAACGAGGGTTGACACATTGACCTGTCACATAGCTTGCTATGTCATATTGCTTTAGAAACAGGGCTAATACTCAAATAATATTCGAACTGTTTAATGGATCAATTCATTTGGCACTTCTGTTACTCAGAATTTGAAATGAATTGTACTTGTTAAAGGGCTTAACTTGACTGCTATACCAATATAAAGTCGGGGCACAATTGCAATTCACAATTTGTTCTGAATTTGAGTTACCTTTACATTCCCTTTAGAATTGAAATATATTAACTTACTGTGATCTTTTGTGCAGGTTGTGTTCGCCCTCGCCGTGGCTGCTGTCAATGCTAGCGTAGCTGTCGCACCTGCTGCGTTGGTTGCACCGGTCGCCCCTGCGGCGTACGTGGCTCCTTACGCCAGCTCTTACTCGGCGCACTCCGTCAACCACGCCGTGGCTGCCCCGGTCGTCTCAGCCCCCTACCTCGCCGCAGCCCCATACGTCGCCGCAGCTCCATACGCCTCAGCTCCATACGTCACCGCCCCTGCCGCTCCCCTCGTGGCTCCGTCAGCCCCATACTTCGCCAGATACCTCTCCGCCCCATACGTCCTATAAACGAATTTGGTGATATCATTGCCTAGTGACTTGCTCAGATAATATGCTTCCTAGTTATTTGTATTATGCATGTTGTTGATATACAAATTTATACTTACTTTGCATTTTATTATAAACCTTTTTTATAAAATAAAAACCGAAAACGACAAGCAGTGATTGGAATGCAGCTTTACCAAACTTTACCATACAATGCGACCTGCATTGATTAATAATGAATGATTATACTACTTTTGCAATACGAGAGCCAGTATGCTACGCGTACAAATTTTTATTTCGCCCAATCAAGCATTGCAGTAATAGTAGTAACTACCTATCAATGTTTAAGAGGTTTCTAAAATGGATTCAGGTGATTTTGCGTAAGTTTAGTTATAAGTAAATAGGTGGTAAGTTACCACCTACTGGTAACTTAGCTTGGTATGAAAATAGGTAAGCGCTTTGACTTTGACAACTTGGTTGTTTCCTAGCACTATAAATTCAAGTTAAGTAGGTACCGGGTAAAACGGGGTGAATAGAGATGCAGGGATGAATAGAGACACAACTTTAAAATGGATTTTAACGTTGAAATAATATATTTTGTTGCCAAAAAGGACTATAATGTGTTACCTATACTATAATTAACGATTAAGTGTCCTCGTTGGCAACAAACTATATAATTTCAAGGTTAAAATCCATTTTAAAGTTGCATCTCTATTCACCCCTGCATGTCTATTCACCCCGTTTTACGGTACTTATTATGGGTTCCTCCCAACTTTAGTACCTACAAGCCTACTGAGCGTACCCATGTATGTACGTCAAGTTTATCAAAACAGGAATCCATCTAACGTTTGATAACGAGTATAACACGCAACAACATATATTTCAGTGTCAAGGTCACAGATATAATTATTTTGTGCGGAAAATCAGCCCCGGATCTTGGGGAGGGACAAGCCGGGGCACGTGCTCCTGACGCCATCTTCAGGGGACAGCAAGTTCAAACGTGGCAGACAAGTGCATCACCCAGCACACTGCAACTTGGTGATAAATGAGACGCGCAGCACTTATTATCTTTCTCTGCAGGTGGTGCACTTATGAAATCACTACGTTATTAGCGTAGGCATAGAGCGCCAAACGGTGTGAGTGGGTTGGGCGCAGTTTAATTCTGCCAGAAACTCTTGGTTTTTTAAGCCCATGCTACACTTTTATTTGGTGATATAAAAAAAGCTAGGTTTTGCGGCGAACCAGAGGCGGATCAGCGCCTCTGTGGTCAAAAATTATGGAAAATCTTTATTTTAGAAATATTAGAAGTTAGTTAATTCCTAAAACTTTTCTGTGTTAGTCGGTTAAGTACTTAAAAAACTCTGCCAACATTTTTGCGCTCGCTTCGCTCTCTCGTGCATTCTAAATTGGCTTAATTTGTGTTAAGTTTTTCTGCATAAGTCGAGTCTCGGGATCTTAGCAATCGAAAATCTGACCTGACTGATAATTATGACAAGACCCTCAATTTTTTTGCAGCACAAAAGGCTTTAAGAGTAAAATTTTAATTCTAATATGCTATAATCTCATAATTTACTTCAAACACTATCCTGTCATATCCTAATAAATTTGATAACATTTATAGTATAATAAAAAAATAAGGCTTCATGGAAAATGTAAAAGGATAAGCGGGGCCGGGGCGACAGACGGCAGTATTTGCCCCGCCTCAAAAAAAATCTAGATTCTAGATCCAGGGCTGCGGAAAATTGTCCTGATAAACATTAAATTTCCAGCAACGCAATAAAAAATATCTGTAGTATTTCGTGCTAATGTTTATTTGTTGACTCCATCACCTACACCGCTACAAGGATCTTATAAGTCTTGAATGACGTTGACATGGGGGTGCTGTTGGTAAACATTTCTACCTTTTTTATGTCACTTTATATGTACGCACGGCTACAGATCAAGCTATAATTTCCAGTATAAGCTGATCTCGCATTGTATAGGATTTCCTTACAATGAGAAGTCAGCGTAAACTGGAAATGTATAGCTTGATGTGTAGCCGTGTGTACACAAAAAACAAGATGGCGGCGTTAGTACCATTTTTGGCCACGCGTCAAAAGAACCCTGCAGCGTTTACATTTTCCTATTTCGTCAATTTTGTTTGGCACGGATCACAATGCAACTTAGACAAAGAAATGTATAGACGTCGGGAAGCTCAATTTCACTCTCACATGAAAGGGATAGTGAAATTGAGCTAGTAGTTATTATACGTAAAGGAAAAGGTCAAAGCTATACTATTTCCGTCTCTCCGTGCGAGTCAATTTTTTCAAGGTCAGCGACATATGTAGCTTTGACTTTCATGGCGTTTTTGTGAAATTGTGAAGTTTATATTGGCACTTTTCTAGTTCATATAATCATCAATTTACTGATTTGTTTTTTTTTTAAACCCAGGGTAAAGGGTTAGGTTTATGGTATCATTGGGTCCTATATACATTTATGGATATGTATATAATATGTTGTCTTATCTGGCCACGCTACCCGAACCTCTATCTATAGTTTTCTTACTCTAAGCTCTAAATGGATTATTATTATTATTATAAGCAATGCAATTTCCAAAACAGGCAAGTGACAGAAGACAGTGCTATTGCCTTTACACAACAAGATGTCAAGATACGTAACCTACTCGTAAATATACCAAATGTTACACTTATATCCTTTTACCGGTAATTCAGTACGTTCTTTGCATTTTAAACCGAATTACATTAGCATAAATAATATCAACATGCATGATATTTTACACATATATGTTGATATGTCAGTTAGTACACTTAATATTACGATAAGCTAAGTTTAATTATTTAACTGCATTCACACCTGTTTTCAAGAAAACTAGTTCAACATATCAGCACTTATAATCGTTATCAGTTTACTTGAACCCACTTATGTTAATAAATGGTCTTAATATTTTATATGTAACATGGTTTATAGCCTGGGGGTTTATTATTAATGATTTTAATTTAATATGTCTGAACTAGACTGCACAAATATAAGTCAATAAGTTCTAACAACTAACTAATTTGTATCTTATCTAGTGTACCAAAGTTACATTAGAGTTCTAGATTTCAAAATTAGGTTTCGGTTTTAAAGAGCAAATATATCAATGAGATTTTTTAAATAAGATCGGAAAATGATTTTCCAGTAATTATTACCAAGAAAATTATAAAGATTTGCATTCGCGTCATTTGTATGGTCCTCACATGATCTGACCAAGATTATGTCTGGACTTTAAAAGAGACTTTGACCCCTGAGTTTGTTTCGCCATTTCTTCTCAGTGGTAGTCAGATAGGAAATGTCGGCTATAACTAGATTTTTTTTTTAATTTTTGATATGACATGTAAAAGTGATTCTCATATCCTTTTTACAGACTAAACGATTTCATTTTATTACATTGAGTGCCTGCTGGGTACAGCTGACCCACAGAATGCACGAATAAAACGATTGGCAGTAAGCCCTGAACATTGTGCACTTTACCTCATTCGGGCACCGTTTAAACCTGCGAGCCAGCATGTTCCCACGGACAGCCAACGACCTTCGTTTTCTCTCAACGCCCACGTCATCAGCGAAGTCCTCAGTGACCCAAGTACTTAACCTGTGTTGCTCTATTAATCGGCACACTATTAAGTGAAACAGATGGGATAGTGCCGACTTTCAAATTCCGCGGTAGAAATACCAACAACTCGCTTTTATTCACATTGTACCTGAGCCCATGAACCACGGCATACTCCTCATATCTCCTAACAAGTTTCCGTAAACCGCTAATTGAAGGACTCAGGGTTTGTTCCCACTAGTTCTACTGAACAGTTCTACGGTAGAACTAATGGGATTTTTTTCTCACTAGTACTACGATATTAGGTATAATAAAATAGTAGAACTATTGGGAATCTCTATTCCCTCTATTCCTACTTGTTCTACTGAACAGTTCCACGGTAGAACTAATGGGAGTTGAGACCCTTAATCAACTCATTGATGAACAGGTTGAAGAGCCGAGGGGATGTTAAACCACCCTGTCTTACACCACACTCCAAACCTGTACTCATCGGACACAAAGTTTACCCACCTTACAACATGGACTTGGTTGTTATTCAGTAACCAAGACCATTAATGATCTCCTCGGGGAGAGAGGTGGCCCTCTGTTTCTGCCAAAGATGTTCCAAGGACACCAAATCGAAAGCTTTCGATAAAAAAAAGGAAATAACTGGCCTGAACCCATGTGCCAGTGTTAAAATAAATATAATATTTAGTTATTAAATTGGAGTTTGTGACAGACAGTCACTCAGTCTCATTACAGATGACCATGGGTGATGCATTCGATATGCAGTCAGCAGCCTTCGGACCCCTCTATCCAGAGCGTCGAGTTCGGTCTGAGTCCATTTGAGATTGCCGAAAGATCACATCAAATTCGGCATTACCCAACCGTTAAAGACGCGCACCTTGTGATAGAAGACGATTAAATACTTCCTTCAGGCGCCCAAATAAGCGCTCCCCCAACGATTGCTTCATGTCAGTAACATTGATGACCAACGCTTCCAACATACTCTTATTATTATTATTAATAGAAATTATACTTGGAGACTAAAAACATAAATGCAAGAAACGGAAATAACGCACTATAATAAGGCAATTGTTGGCTTTCTCGTTTCCTATTACGCTGGCAATACCTACTACAAAAAAGTATCTATTTCTATTTGAAATCAGACTTGTCCATCCAAAAATAAATATTACAAGAAAAACTGTCGTGGCGAAATAAGCCTGAAAAAGAACAAGGCTATTTTAAGGAAGCAGATTGAAATAATGATCACGGGTACAGGATAATTATAAGAAAAAGTATTTTTGTTAATAAAAGAAATTTATTTTCGTTTTGTTACAAAAGCGAGTTTAGCAAATCCGTCTGACTTTTAGGTTAGTTTGGTAACAAAAGGGGTGATTTTGTCGCCAATGAATACGGTTATAAATTACTTTTTTATTTAATGTCAAGGCCGTGTATTTCCTTGTTGTCATTTATTTTTTTTCAGAAATTCTAAAGACGTAAACAACGATGGCCCTCGAAATTGTCTATGGTTTCACCAAACCATAGATAATTTATGAATTTTAAAATCAGATCAGGGTATCGATGTTACAATTGACTGACTGACATACAGGTACACGTAGTTCTAAGGTCAGAGGTTTCAAATAAGTTTCTGTAACCTATTATGTCAATAAATTATTATTATTATTATTTGTATGTGTTTATTTAACTCGGGACCTAGGATTCCGGTCCTTTGGAAGGCGTACGAGGGGCTGAAGCAAACTCGCAGAGACCCCTTAGACAATTTTAAATGGAATGAGGCACAAACCGACGATACTTTTACTTTATGCTGACAGATGTAACATGACAGAGAACAGACTAGGACAAATAAGTATGGCAGGAAACAGTGGTTTTAATGTTGCCAAATAAATTCTCTGAAAACGTATAACTATGTAGATCACGGAAAATTATTAAAGAAAATATTTCGTTGTCGTCGTTTCGAAATCAAGGCGACGCGCTAAATCAAAACAAACAGCAAAAAATTGAAAAATAAAATTTCTAATTTTGGTCCCTGACCACTACTCCGGGTTTTAGATACATTGTGCTTAAAATTAAGATTAGGATACTTATGGGAATCAAAGATATTACGTCACTCCCTACAATGAAAACGGCTATAAGTAGTATTTTTATGTCACGAAGCAACGCGCGCTTTACTTATGCTTACCAAGGTGTGTGTGTGCGTGTGTGCTTTTTGCTGACGCTACTTGTTTTCACGCACACATTCACAGCGTATTTGTACACTTGGTAAGAAATATAGTAAGAACCGTTAATAAACATCACAGTGACAATCATTATTCATACATACCCACACCCACCAAACGCCATAGGGCATAATATACTTCATCAGCCTATAATGTTCCACTGCTGGGACACAGGCCTCCTCTCGGTGAGAGGGAGTGGGCCGTAATCCACCACGCTGGCTCAGTGCGGGTTGCTAGATGTCACATGTCTTCAAATTTTTGGTTCTAGGACATGTCGGTTTCCTCACGATGTTTTCCTTCACCGTTTTCAGAGCAGTGGTGATGAAATTATTTACACAAAGTAAGCCTGGGTTCGAACCCACGACCTACAACTCGTAAGTCGGGGCTGATACCACTGGGCCACCACTGCTCTCATAGGGCATAATATTATGTAGTATTTAGCGTGTATTCCCGTTGTCCCCATACGCCGTGTCCCCGTCCTACGGGGACAGCGGTACTTCAATTTAATATTTAAAAATACTTCCCGTTGTCCCCGTGCTTTGGTTTTACATTCAAAAATATGTTTCTGGCACTCGCCGGCCGCTGCCGTGGCACCGCTTGCTTCGCTCGCTCGGCTC
This sequence comes from Tiliacea aurago, assembly GCA_948098905.1. Taxonomy (NCBI): domain Eukaryota; kingdom Metazoa; phylum Arthropoda; class Insecta; order Lepidoptera; family Noctuidae; genus Tiliacea; species Tiliacea aurago. The sequence goes on from OX402590.1 coordinate 13,549,680, forward strand.
GTGCGTTGTGTGGTCACAGTTCTAATATAACCTAACCTAGCTGTTTCGATTTAAAAAACAAATAATTAAAAAAAATTAAAGTTACATGATTTTAGTGCTGAATGGCCACAAGGTAGGTACTAAATATATTATAATATTTACCGTGCAATTAAAACGCCATTGTGCCCAAAAGTGGAAAACTGAAAATCAATCTTTTCATTGCAGTCGGGGGACGGATCCTTGGAATAGTACTTTACAGGGCGACTTCCATGAAAAGATTGATTTTCAGTTTTCCAGTTTTGGGCACAATGGCGTTTTAATTGCACAGTAAATATTATAATCTATTTAGTACCTACCTTGTGGCCATTCAGTACTAAAATCATGTAACTTGTTTTTAATTTTTTAGTTCACTTTTTGATATGGCAGGAGTGTTTTTTTTTTTTATATTTATTTTTTATTTTATACCTTTTAGTGATAAAACAATATTTTTGCAAACGCACAATGTGCCACGACAGATAACTTATTTTTTTTGGGAACGCGAAATTATTTTTCTTGTGATTTATTAATAAGATCTCTAAAGGAATTCAGTTCTTGCAGAGGTTTTTTGTCATGGGGCTTGTTGATAAGCTTTCGTGGATCTAAAACACCAATTGCCAATCCTTCTAGCTGTCTCACGCGACTAACGGCCGAACCCAATAACCTATATATCACCAGTTTCGGCCTACTGGAGATATAAAAATATATCTATCGATGGTTTTAACGTCCCAATAATCTAGGAATCATACCGGCCCACGCTATCTACTGATAGGAGGGTGTATGGCCTACAACAGATATCTCTTTGTATGAAAATGCCAAAGTATGCGTCCCAATATACGATTTGTTTGACAGGACAGTACTACAGATGGCAGATTTGGCTATTCCCTGAATTTCAGGGATAAACGTAAACTAGCCAAGCTAAAATGAACTCTTTAGTACTTGCAATAATGATCATAGATGTTTTTTTTTTTATTTAAAGTAATAAAAAAAATTTAAATTCAAATATCTCGAAAACGGTGCTCCCTAGGCAAAAAGTAACAGAAATTTAACCCCCCCTTACTAGCACCCCCCGTGCAAGCACCATTCCAACATGAATTTAAGTTAAAAAAAAAAAAAATTTTAATGCGCTAAAGTAGCCCGCGAAATTCAAATTTTATTACGTTTATTGCAATTTGCAGGTCAGTAACAGGTTGTATTTTGATTCGCGGCCATAAAAAATATGGCTCTACAGAATTATATCTTAATCCAGTAACCTATTTAGAAGTAAGAAACAAAGAAGTTTTAATATAACCCTAATTACACATGTTGTTTTTTATAGTGATGTTGGTTGTAATGGAACGCACGGGAGAGCGAAGTAGAGAAACCTACTTATTGTTTTCGTTAGATAGATAGCCTTTATCAATGATGGTGAGACGCCATCCGAGCATAGATATAATTATACGCTGTCTATCATCAATAGCGATCGGTCTTTAACTGAAAATAAGTTATTGGTTTCGGCCGTAAGAGCAACATAAGCATGCCCTTTGGCAACATTTTTAGCGCCTAGATCCACAATGACTCTGTCCAGTGTCGTCCCTTGCAGCTTGTGCACTGTCACATCCCAACATAATAGCAGTGGTAGCATATGCCACTCGACTTTACCTTGACCCCGTAACGCGTCAAATTCGACAGTGCTAGGCTCAATTTTGACACCCAAACCGACTGTGTTGCCTCGTATCGTTTTGACATCGAACTCTACGAAGACGGCTTGCGGTAACTCTACCGGTTCAAGTTGGTCACGACGTAGCGCTGGCCATACAAATTTTCGGATGACCCCCATAGCACCATTTACCAAGCCGTGTCCAACGTTAATATTTTTCCGCAACATTACTCTAGAACCGGTACCAACTTTAAAAAAAACCGGCCAAGTGCATGTCGGACCACGCACAATGAAGGGTTCCTTAGTTGGGATGAATTTATCCCAAAAACAAACTTAACATTGTAGTTGAAAAACATGCTCTCCCATACATCGATATACGTTACGGTCAATTCTCCAACTGCAAATTTAAGTTGGTCGACTATTACTCGTTAACTTGTGAAGCCTACTTAGCTGTGATAGTTTTCCTTTTAGTTTCGTTATATATACTATTGCCATGAATTTTTTCACATGTCCAAAACTAACCATTTAACTGGCAGGGGGGGGGGACATGACTCTAACAAAAATAGCACTTTAAAGCTTAATATTACGCAAACGGATCCCTTAATTGAAAAATAGTTCTTACAAACCTACAATATTTTTAAACGGCCTATCCAACGATACCCCACACCATGGAATAGACGAGAAAAAAAAATATCATCCCCATTTCACGTGTAAGGGAGGTACCCTAAAAAAAAATGTTTTTCATAATTTTATTTTACCATTTTTTCGGCATGATTAATATGTATACCCATGCCAAATTACAGCTTTCTAGGACTAAGCGTCTCTGAGCTAAGCTGGGGACAGACGGACGGACGGACAGACAGACAGACAGACAGACAGATGGTCATGGCGAAACTATAAGGGTTCCTTGTTTACTACGGAACCCTAAAAATGGAACAATACCTTCTGTTTTATTGTGATCAGAAGGTATAAATTCGGGTTTTGGCCGCTGCTGTCCGTAGGTTTTGGCTTCCACGAAAGTATCTGATGCCGCCACGTCATACATCCGGCAAGTTTTGGCGAGTTCGTTGGTCATCGTTTGATTGTAGTCATCCACCTGTCTTGTAGTGGGAAATATTCGCACACACTCGCCATCTGCGAATGGTTTAGTGAGTGGTAGGTACTCTACGACGATCCAGGATTTCTAGTTGCTGCATGGTGAGTTAACCAACCTGCAGACTATTCAAAATATCCACAAATGTGGTGTCGTCTGCTTGCCTCATATTCTGTGGCAGTTCGCAGAAGCTAAATAACGCCCATAAGTCCACTTCAGCACTTAAATGTGGTGGTTGTTTAAAGCAATATGCCACGCTGGCAGATTTAGCTACTGGTGGAAACTGCATCAGGTCTCGAAACAGCAAAACGTTGACACCGCCAAAATAAGCATCGCTCACTTTCATTTGTTGTAGCCGGAGGTGAATATTTCATAAAGTTGTGTAGGGTACCATAGAAATCTCATCTATGACAAGCCACTGCTTTCAGAATAATGTTGCGGAAAAATATTAACGTTGGACACGGCTTGGTAAATGGTCCAAAAATTCGACGATACGAGGTAACACAGTCGGTTTCTGTGTCAAAATTGAGCCTAGCACTGTCGAATTTGACGCGTTATGTTGGGCTGTGACAGTGCACAAGCTGCAAGGGACGACACTGGACAGCGCCATCGTGGATCTAGGCGCTAAAAATGTTGCCAAAGGGCAACCTTATGTCGCTCTTTGTCGCGTGAAACAGCTAGAAGGATTGGCAATTGGTGTTTTAGATCTACGAAAGCTTATCAACGAGCCCCATGACAAAAAATCTCTGCAAGAATTGAATTGCCTTAGAGATCCTATTAATAAATCATAAGAAAAATAATTTCGCGTTCCCAAAAAAAAAAAATTATCTTTCGTGGCACATTGTGCGTTTGCAAAAATATTGTTTTATCACTAAAAGGTATAAAATAAAAAACAAATAATTAAAAAAAATCAAATACATCATGTACTTAACTTGTTTTTAATTTTTTAGTTCACTTTTTGATATGGCAGGCGTGTATTTTAATTTTTTTAATTATTTGTTTTTTTGGGCAGTCGTGTAATACATGAACCCTGAAAACATAACACTCCTTTTTTTGGGCAGTCGTGTAAAAAAGGTTTACGTCGTACGTTATGGGGACAACGGGAAATAAATGTAATCACGTCCCGCTGTCCCCGTGACGGGGTTATGGCATACGGGGACAACGGGAATACACTGTATTTAGTACCTAAGTACCTTTATGTACAATAGTTGATTTAAGAAAAAAGTGTGAAAAATATCTCTGGAAATTTTCGTATTTTGTTCGTTTTTTGCGACATGCATAATTTTACGCACGTTTGAAGTTGGGAAAATGTTGTGAAGTGTCATTGGCACAAAAACCTAAAACTAGAAAACTTATTTAAGGCAACGATAACCGACTTTTAATGATTTTATACTGAAGATCACGTCTAAACGAGTAGTGTTAAAAATTTGAAAAAATATATGTTATTTTAAAGCATTTTTCAATAACTTCATATGTGAATATTTTAGATTATATTTATATTACATAGTGAAATTAATTTGTAAAGTTATGTCTAACGCGGATAAAAAACTGAGAATGGCGTAAAATCTACCAAGCCTATTTTTCTGAAACCTTCACCAATTTAAAGATAATGTAGTTATTGATCTTTTAGTATACGCGTTTTATTAAAATTCCCTTTTGTTTTGTGTATAATAAATTAATAATGCGTCAAATTGGCGACAGCGCTCCTTGATGGGCAAGTCCTATTACTGGCTGAACGTTAGACGCGTAGCGTGAGCACAGTACAGAACACGCAAGCTAACCACTCAAGGTCACTGGAATATATCTGCGTCTTAATAACTCGGTTAAGATGTCAAGTACCTTGATTAAAACTAGATGTTTTCTATTGTACACGATCGCACGTGCCACCTCGTATCGGTTAAAAACTTTAAGTACATGCCTTATACAAACAATTCTAAGTTATTACACGTAATACTTATGTTCTAGGTTACTCATATCGTTACTAGTTATGGTGCAACTGAATGTGTCTTACCATTATATGATTCAATTACAACAGGTACAAGGCTGAGACACCGAGTGTCGCACATAATTGCAGTTCTTTGATACCTACATTGTAAAAATATACGTTAATTTTAAAAGGGCTTTGTAACCTACTGTTCCACATTGAGAACTATTTTTGGAATGACAAATTTAATATAAGATTTTTGTTAAAATTTTCGTAGAATAGTGATCACTGCCTGCTCTGTAAGAAGTTATAATCTCTAACCTCAAAACTTTCAACACTCTTTCTAGAAAATAATCTTATGTTAGAAGATTTATTTTCTAAAAAGCGTATAGCTTTTTAGAAAATAAATATTTGATCTGAATCTATATCTATAGCAAAAAATATTTAAAAAAAACAGAAAATAGCTACCAACCTAATTATGAAAATGGAAAAAACAAAAGACATTTTTCTTGAAAAAAAAAATATAAAAAATAAATCATTTTAAAAATTAAAAACACGACTGGTCTGCTAAAAAACGACGGTGAAAAAGTATTCCACAGAACGCAAAGATAATTTTATTATCTGTTTAGTCAGCGGGTAAATGAGTGACCTTTCGCTTTATATAATTATACTTCCAGATTAAACTACTTGTTTTTTACTTTTTAGTTCGTTTTTAATTATACATTTGAGTCTTTTATTTTAAAACATGTAATGCTAAGTGGTAGTATTTTAGTAGGAACCCTGCCTCACCCTCACGCGTTCCGCCTCCTCCTTCGCGAGCATTACTGCTTCGCAGAAGGAGGTGACGGTCTCCCATGCACTCTCGCTCCGAACCATGGCCTGAACCAGGGCCGGACGCGAGAGATCGCTGCCGCCGATCGCCTCCGTGAGGACACGGCGGCAGCCACCGTGTCCTCCGGGCGATCCACACAGTGGTGACACCCGGGCGTTTCCTCCCGCTTTATCCTGAACAGGAACCTCCCAAAACAACCGTGTCCGGTGAGGACCTGCGTCAGGCGGAAGGTGAGGACGCCGTGGTGCCTCTCTAGCCACTCCTCAAAGAGGGGACTTATCGCCACAATTGTGGTGTGCCCAGCCCTGAGTTGCGACAATCGCACTCGCCATGCCGCCATGAGATCCCGTCGGAGAGGCGTCGTGGTTGACACCGGTAGAACAATTTCCTTTAATTTTTCATAGAAATTGTTCTACCGGTGTCGTGTCGCGCGACAAGTCGCGCCAGTATGTAGAAGCCTCTCCGACGGGATCTCATGAAGGCTCGGAGGCGTGGGGATGAAATGTTTCTTTTGCATGTACACCCTACCTATGTAAAATGTATGCCAATAAATTTAATAGTTTTTACATGTGCTCATCAATTAGATACCAATATTGTAATAATTGAAGCTTTTTGTTTCTAAATGGAGCCACACTGCCGCCATATTGTTTTTTTTTTTATAAATATTTATAGCCTTTATCACTCGGGATGATGTAAGGATTCTAACAATACCCCATAAATCTAAATCTGTTCAGGCATTTAAAAGTTATGGTGTGACACACTGTGGTGTGGCACAAAGAAACTCACATAGATACCTGCATACATACATACATGAACCCTAAACACATTACACTCCTTTTTGGGCAGTCATGTAAAAATAAACTTGGAAGACTTTCACACATTTTTTAACGGTGATTGGTCAGGTTGTCATACGATCGTTGCAGGTTGAATTTAATCATAATTATGTGACAGCAAAAAGTTCTCAATTGCACTCATTGTTGAATAATAAACAAAATATATAGTACCTATATTTATATTTAGATACTATTAATTGAATTCTTACATCAAAATCTAATGAAGTATTTTTGAACCGCTTTGACTGTCACTATTATAATGGATATCTAATTGAAATGCGGCATTGCCTTTCATAGCATTTATATGGTTCCGCTTTGCACTGGAACCCGTTATTCTTGTTTTGGGTTTAGACAGCTCTTTATTAAAGCTAAGCTTTCCGGCCAGCTTGAATTCATGTGGACTTGTAAATTATATTCAAATTGTACCAGAACTTAATGCGTCATGAAATTATGTAGGTACACAGTATTTGTTTTGGTGTTTAACAAAATGAAAGTTTATTTACATTAATATACAATTATTCTGAAATATCCATGAGGAATTTCTCAGTAGCAGCCCGGAGTCTGGATTTGTGCCCGGTTAACGGAAATAGGCTCGCCCCCTATTAAATAGGACTTAAGACGCAGATAAATGCCAGTGACCTTGAGTGGTTAGCTTGCGTGTTCTGTACTGAGCTCACGCAACGCGTCCTACGTTCAGCCAGCAATAGGACTCGCCGTTCAAGGAGCGCTGTCCCCAATTTAACGCATTATTAATTTATTATACACAAAACAAAAGGTATTTTAATAAAAATCGGACACAAAAAGATCAATAGTTAAATTATCTTTAAATTGATGAAGGTTTCAGAAAAACACGCTCTGTAGATTTTGCGCCATTCTCAAATTTTTATCCGCGTCATAATTTTACAAATTAATTTCACTATGTAATATAAACATAATCTAAAATATTTACATATTAAGTTATTGAGAAAATGCTTTAATTTATCATATATTTTTTTCAAATAATTAACACTACTCGTTTAGACGTGATCTTCAGTATAAAATCATTAAAAGTCGGTTATCGTCGCCTTCAACATAACAGGCGAAATGTGGTAGTACTATACCTATATAGTACACCTCTGCCTAATTTTTAGAAGATTGCAGGCATGATGTTATATTATATCATTCTAAAATATTCATCATTTCAGTGTTGTATCTGACAGTTGATAATCAAGGATTAAACTGAAATACCGTTAGAATAAAAATAATTAATTATAAGTTTTACACCGTTTCCTTAAAATTATTCACAGTAAAATTATCATAATTGTTTTAAGACTATTATTAATTAGCTAGGCTTGATAACTACAGACTTCTTAACTTCCTATTATATTTTATTATTTTTTTACATAAATAACACGTATTGGTCGAATATGGTGTGTCTTAAGTATACCATTAATTACTATTATGCGAATAAGTTAAACATAAAGCGTTATTTAATTCGATATCGTAATTGAAAGGTTTATATTATCCTAATCCTAACTTCCTAACTCATATTATAAATGCCAAAGTAAGTTTGTTTGTTTGTTTGTTTGTTACCTTTTCACGCCTAAACCACTAAACCGATCATCCTGAAATTTTGCATATACGTTGTCAGGTGTACAGAAACGGACATACGGTATCTTTCATCCCGAAAAAAAGAACTTTCCCGAGGAAAACAACAATAACGTTCTTATGATAATAGATGGCGCCACATGTCTTTCGAATCATTATTGAATTACGAGTATGATAAGGGATGCATTTAATAGCACTTTAAATTTCAAAAAGCAAAGTACAACCCGAAATGATTGTCAAATTCTAAATTAACGCGAGCGAAGCTGCGGGCAAAAGCTAGTTAATTAAAAGTAGATTTTCGTCACGATGTTTATTTGAGTTTTTTTTTCTGTTTCAGCTGAAGGGTAGGTAGGTATGCATTTTAGGGGGCTGGTTTATGTATGACGTTCAATAAATAATTTATTTTGGTCCATTTTGAAAAACAAGTTTTGATTTTCAGAATTAGTAGCAGCCCGGGGTTTGAATTTGTGCCCGGTTAATGGCAATAGGCTCGTCCCCTATTACATGGGACTTAAACATACCTGGTGAAATATGGGTGCTACTAAAAGGTACATCTCTGCCTAACCCTTCAGCTAATAGAGGCGTGATGTTATGTTTATTATGTTATGTTTTGATTTTGAGTTAACTTTTTTTATTTTAGTCTATTTCCGTAATGAATCTGCAGTTAAAATTACACATTCACTAAAATGTTACATCGTCTTTTTCGTAACCTAATCAAACATTTAATTAGATTTTTTTATCAAGCGTCAAACATCACTGATAAAACATTAGACCGTTTATGTTTAATGAAAATCAAATTTTAAAGTTAACTTATGCTAAGGTAATTAACACTATCTATACGTGTAACATAATTATTATAATTAAGTGTTGTCATGGTGATATGAAAAGATATCGAGTCAGCTGACCGAGTAAGTACTTATAATAGTGTCATTGAGAACGCCCTGCCCTCCTTTGCTTGTGTACGAGCATCGAGTAAGCGATTTTCATGTATGGACAAATCAATTTTAGTCAACCTATATTAACTAAGTCTGCAGTCCGCTTGCTACGTTTTGATCCTTTTGATTGTCACACAACACAGTTTGACTTTGCACGGACGCCTAGAGAGATATACTCTGCCCTCTTGAGGCAAACTGAACTCAAACTCAAAGCATATTATTTCAAATAAACCAATTACAGGCACTTTTGAATTGTCAAGGGGTCGGTCAGTCAGAAAGATGAAGCTAGATGGGCATTTCAAAGCGTAGTAGGTTCCTATGGAGCAGAACGGGCAAGAATATCCACGGACACTCTTTTAAATTTAAATATTGTTACAAAATATTGGTTACATCATTCATGTTGAAATTATACATGTGCGAAAATATTCAATAAAGGATAATCGTTTCCCATTCTTGAAACAAAGTCAACAGAAATCTGCCATGCTAAGTAATACTGTTTCTTTAAGCTATAGGGTGGCCAATTTGGAAGTATACAACTTTAAATTAAAATATTTTTTATTACAAATGGAAATTACCGCCCGCCGTCCGCCTCTATACATGTGTGCTTGAAGTATTAAATAAATAAATTACTATATATTTTCCCTTTTCTATTTAAGACAGGCTTGGCAATGTTGTATGAAAGATAATATCCGCCAAATCTTCAACTTTAAGCTGGTTTAAAATGCGACCGCTTTTCATTGTGTTATACACCAAATTTTCGCAAATTTTATAAGGTACTAACGTCTTCCCGCGACTTCGTTCGCGTGGAAGTCATAAGACACCCCACACAATGTAGGTACTAAAACAACAGCCACATTAAAAAAAATGGTGGTTTGGATTTGGTGCCTGGTTTCGATTCCAGGCTCAGGCAAAGTGTTATTGGGTTTTCTACTGCCTGGGAATCCATCCGGTAGAATTTGCGTGATGCTGGAACATACATTCAGACATTTTTTTTAAACAACATTATCGGCATTTGAATCGATCCCAGATCTCGTACCATATTCAATGTACTGTTTTGACTTTGCCACGATTTTATTATACAATGTATGGATTCCACTATCAGAGTCACAAATATTCTGCTTTTAGTGTTCAAAATTGACCTTGACACGTCCCTTTAGATAACTCCACATAAATAAGTCAGCACCTGTCTAATCTGGTGAATATGGAGGGTCAATTAATGTCCACATTTCCTGGAATGTATTATTTCTTAAACATTGCTCTTAAAGTTTCGATAATACTTCGTGATGCATAGTTTCTGGCTCCGTCTAGCACCACGTCTTTCCTAGTTCAAACTGATGGAATAGATGAAATAAAAAAAATAAAAGTCTTAACAGTGTTGAGATTGCCAGCCGCAGTAACAGCAACACCTGTCCTGTAGCCTCTCCAAGGGAGACTGGTGTAATAACTAGTCAGACAAAAATAATTGAAAGTGAAAATTTTGTTTATTTACAAATCCTCTGTGATCAAAATGGGATTAGTTATTCGTACTGATTTGTCGAAAGAATTAAGGTGTCCGCGCATGAAAAAAACCCTTCTTTTGTCAATTTCTTATCTAATTGTGAGAATGCTTAAAATAATTGAAAGCATTGAAACCATTGTGTACTAAAAGTACAGTTTTAGTCCCGTATTACAGAACGTCACTCAATACTCAAGCATTGAATCTAGTGTTGAATGACGTCCTGTAATGCGGGCCTTAGTGGCGCTAAACCATTCGTGTCAGTCACAGTACCTGTTTAAAGTTTCATCACTTTTGCTCTCTCAAAAAAATATTTATTTATTTAAATCACAATCATAACACCTTCACAGACTCATCCAAGGCGATGTTATAAGTCGCAATGCCTACTTACACAGATGTATACAAAGAAAAGAAATATAGTTCATTAGGTACGGCTATAATTTACTTAATGAAGTTAAAGTATTTTCATAAAATAAAATTTTGAATTTATTTCAAGGATAAGTGAACATAATATGTGATTTTTAATTTTCTTGAAAGTTTTGCTAAATAATAGGAAAAAATGCATTATAGACTGGATTTCCTTCAAAAAATGTTTTGTTTCAACATAATATTTCTGCTGTATTTTGTATCTAAGTTGACAAAATGGTCCAGCCACGTGCAAGTTGACCAGACAATGAGTTTGATGATATTTTTTAATGTTCAAAATCTAACGTAGTTTCTAATCAAACGTCAGTTTCTCGTCATTTTTCGGAAAACTTTTTGCGAATATACATACTTACGTGGTTTTCCAAGAATGTTTATTTGTTCGAAAAATCTTTTTCAGCCACAAACACAACGACCACGACTTTTCAAATCACAAATAATTTTGTTTAAATTCGTTTTGCCTTGTACCAATCAACAATAAAATCAATTTTAAAGTCGTTTTGCAATCCATTTAGGAATTATGGAATAAAATAAAAAATAATAATAAATGGTGCATATACAAATTTGCCACATTTTTAACTAAATAGTGGATATCAAATAACCGTAAAATTTGGCGCCAAATTAAAATGGTGGGCAAAAATGATGACAGTGGTTAAAAAAATAAGAAATAAATGTGTACACTTTGCAGTTAAAGTATTTCTCAGTAAACCTGTATGAAAGTAGAAGAAAAAGAAGTAGAGACTATATAATATTTATACCTGTCAAAAAATAATAGGCCCGTTTTGACATTTAACTTGAATCGATTTATCGTGAGTATCGAGTACCGAGTCGTATGGTTCACTAGTTACGTCGTGATTGACCTAAACTTTAACTAAAATATACCTATTCATAGGAACTTAATACCATAATCAACAAAAAGTGCATGTATTACAGTATACAATTGGTCGCTGAATAAAACATTAAGCACACAAATCACACCTTCCACACCAACATTCACACCCTTACACTACACACACCGCCACCTCACACATACTCACCCCCCACACACACACGTAACACTGTGCGCATTCCTTATTCCTTATTTAATTAGTTTTTTTGTTTGTTTTTCTATTATGTATTGTTAAAAGCCTTTGGCATGCTTTCAAAATTTTCTATTGTTTATTCTCTCATACATGTATAGTCAATGTGAACTGGAAGAGCGGAACCACCTAATACAAGCAAATCTTTGCTTAAAAGGTGACTCCAAACATAACAATGTAATTTACATATGTTGATGAAATAAACATTTTATTTTATTATTATTACAGTTCATTTATAACACCTATGAAAACTTATCAAGACACTGACAAATACACAAACAATCAAAACATTTTGTAAAAAAACTACACCATTAAATATTTAACAAAGTATCAAGATCACTTCAATCGTTATTAGTGTATGCACATAACGTGTGTTTCGAATTAAAAACACATCTAACTGAACTACCAAGTGTTCAAAGTACCGTTAGATTCAAAGTGTAATAAACATTTACGTTTTTTTTATTAAATTGAATCATTATTTTATTTTGTACAAATTTAATTTAATATACTTTTTAAAATACCTACACACAGAAACCCTAATCACACCACACTAATATTATAAAGGCGAAAGTTTGTGAGTGTGTGTTTATTACTTCTTCACGCTCAAACGGCTGAACCAATTTTGATTAAAAAAAAATATGGAGGTTTATATATATATTTATTATCCCGATATTCTCAAGGGGTCTAGACTAACGTGGGTGTAACCGCGGGGCGCAGCTAGTTAATATTATAAATGCAAAAGTGAGTTTGTTTGATTTGGATGAAATTTGGATCGCAGACGAACTCGCGGGCAACAGCTAGTAATTAAATAAATTAGCTATCTTGTGCTAACAATGATGTATATACCGAATTCATTCGGCATGATTTTGCCAGCTTAATTGAAATCTTTGTTCACAAAAAACTCTCCAGAGACGATTGTATGCCTTTACCTTTCAAATTGAGTAGGTAACTTATTACCACGACAAAAGCTATGTTCGTATTTCTTTTTTTATTATTCATTTATTTACTCAAGTCAAGTTTATTGACTCATGAGAATGGGCAGCAGCGTTCTCTATGCATTTTAACACCATACTGCTATCGCCAATCAGCCTGCCAAGCGTTGCGATTATGGGAAACCCCCCCCCCCTTTGGGGGAGGCCTATGTCCAGCAGTGGACGTCTTTCGGCTGAAATGATGACATGACTCATATTTAATACATTACACACACAACAGAGAGCAGAGCAGTCGTGACCCAGTGGTAACGGCCGCGATTTACGAATTGTAGGTCGTAGGTTCGAACCCAGGCATGCGCTTTACTCTGTGTAAATTATTCATCACCACTGCTCTCAAAACGTTGAAGGAAAACATCTTGAGGAAACCGGCATGTCCTAGAACTAAAAATTCGAAGACATGTGACATCTACCAACCCGCACTGGGCCCGCGTGGTGAATTACAACCCACTCTCTCATAGAGCGGAGGCCTGTGTCCTAGCAGTGGGAACATTATAGGCTAATTTTAAACACAACAGACAAAACAAAGCAAAAACCATCGCACTATCAACACTTACATTTGCCGTTAATTACTCGTGCCAAAATACTTATCAGTCACGTGGGGCCTAACAGACCCCAATTTTCGATTATTAATAAAATGTAACTCTAGAAAAAACAGCTTTTATTTTACCAAAATAATCATAACAACAAAAAAACTTAAATATTAAAAGGCCGATGACGAAAAAACCTCACGACGAGACGTAAAAATCTCAGAAATATTAATGCTTAAATACCGACAGGGGTCTGTCAGACCCCGTGGGGTCAGTGACCGACGAATGTAGGTGACGTACAAGTCACTGCAGCGTCTCTAATGTATGGACAATTGTACAGTCGAGCCTGTCCGCTATCATCATCAGCATGCTGTTGGGATGAAGCACGTGCCAACAAGAGAACAAGCAGAAATAGAGCCCGAGCCGGCTTCACTATGTGTTTTTAAAAACGATCAGGTTGGTACCACGTTTCAGATATCTATTAATAACCTTTGTCAGTTTAAGCAGCAGTTAAAATCATGTTTGATAGAAAAGTGCTGTTACACCCTTGATGGCGAGTTTCTCTATGACACATACAACTAGACTTTAATTATTATTATACTATTTTTATTATAAATAACCTATTATGAAATGCAAGCTTGCTGGGCTTAAAGCCTTAAAATGTTAGTTAAAAATTTAATGAGAAAATTTGACAGTTTGTGGTGTCATGATGTGCTGGCGACTGTACAATTTATATTGTACTAGCTGCGCCCCGTGGTTTTACCCGCGTAAGTCCCGATCCCGTAAGAATATCGGGATAAAAGTAAATTATATGTTATTCCAGGGTGTCAGCTACGTTCATACAAAATTTTATCAAAATTGGTCCAGCCGTTTGAGCGTGAAGAAGTAACAAACACACACACAAACTTTGGCCTTTATAATATTAGTGTGATGTGATTGTCAGTGCAATATTAAGTAAACAGAATAAAGTTGTAAGGGTAATTATGATTTATTATTGCCCTGCAATTGTCACATGGCAGCATTGCAGGGCTAAGGCCAAGAATGCAAATCATGCTTGATCACTGTATGTTGGCGATTTTACATCAGGTTGTCGTACGAGTTCTTCCTTCAACTTAGTTTCATCTTGGGCTGAGAACAAGGAAGAAGAATTGTGTCACTTACTCTTACCTTGTCTGTGTGGTGCCGGACGTAAAGAATAGCACCACCCTATTTCCTCCCGTGGGTGTAGAAAAAGGCGACTAAGGGACTTACTAGAGAATGGGCAGCAACGTGCCCTATGCATTTTAACACCATATTGCGATTGCCAACCCGCCTGCCAAGCGTGGCGATTATGGCAAACCCTTTGAGGGAAGCATATGTCCAGCAGTGGGCGTCTTTCGGCTGAAATTATGATGATGATTATAATGATGACTCTTACCTAAGACATGTTCTTTTTTTCCTACCTACTTTTTTTCGTAAACCCAGATTTATATTTTTGTTCTGTCATGACAAATATGTATATATATTATGTAATTTACCAACACAAACCAGTGTTACCACTTTTAAAAACGCTCATGTGTAATTTGTGTTTGAACCACCTTCTTTTTTTTTTTGGGTGGGTAGTTATGAAATAACTGCTCCCGCTCTGGGCGGAGCGGGAGGGCGTGTCAGACTTTTACTGACTAAAATCCACCCGTGTTCCTTCCGTTGCCTGTGTGCCAGGGCCACGATATCTTTTTCGGACAAACTTGCAACCCTCGTAGGCATTGGGGGTAATCTGGGTATAGTCATGACTATTATGTTACCAACACAAACCAGTGTTACCGCTTTTAAAAGTACACATGTGTAATTTGTGTTTGAACCACCTAAACCATAAAACGTGATTATAAATCACTATTAGTCTTTTGGATTCTATTAACCCGACAATGTCATATCAACTGACCGCCAATAAACTGAGATTGATACTTGATTGGAATTTATTACTCTTACGCAATTTGGAAATTAATACTAGACTACATTTATTGAAACCAGATTGTTTGTACCTACCTTTTATTTACTCCTAAGAAAACATTATATCCTTTTTTATTTTGAAAGCTTCAGCTAATGTTTCATATTAAGTTACCAATTCTTTGTTTTCTGTCTGTGGGTATATTGATCAAATATAATGACTTAATACAACAAATGATGTAATACTTGTAAGACTTGGACAATATTGCTAATAACATTTCACTGCGAATAATCAAGCTAGATTGAAGTAACTGCCCACTATATTAACTTGAAAGGGCTGTTACGAAATGCGAATTCTGGCCTATTATACCTACTCAAATATTTAGGCACTAGAATTTGAACAATGCAGGTGTTTATTATGTCGACAGTTGTAATACCCATATTATGTAAACGCTTTTTTAAATTATCCAAAAATAATTTGGGACTAACCCTTTTTTGCTGTCCGTACTCTATGTAGTAGGCAACGAGTGACCTAGGCCCAGGCTATGGGTAGGGTTAGACGGATTTGGCCGGCCATGTGTCTATGAGGTATATAAGGCAGAGTTAACAGGCCCTTAGTCACATTCGCTCCTACATCCTCCTTCACTTACGGAACACCCTCATCCCTTCAAAATGTACAAGCTGGTAAGATTTGGCTTTTTTTCAAACTACATACACGTCATACCTTTTCGTAGGTACACAAAAATTACTTTCCTCTGATCTATTTCTAAACAAGTTCAAGTAAGACAAAAAGCTTAATGTGGAGAAATCATTGTAACAGTCAGCCTAATTATGAAGAGTCCTCTGTTCAGAATTTAAGCTTTCTCGGAGATATAACAATGTTTAAATTACATTATTATGACCGCTCATTGTGTCATCCTATGTAAACTTTCGACATTTATATCTGTATTTTTATGGTGTACAGTCACGAGCACCAATATGTATACACTCAGCAACTTTTAAAAGTGATTTCCTCCAACTATATTGTTAGAAATTTTATGTTACTATGAATTTAATATTTTGAAACCCAAACTATTATGAAATAATTAGATCTTTTCTCAAAATTGCAATCGTTATTCCACGAGAAAATCGGTATTGAATTCTGCTAAGCGTTTACATATTTAGTGCTCATGACTATTCTATCTCATCATCATCATTTCAGTCGAAAGACGTCCACTGCTGGACATAGGCCTCCTGCAAAGGGGGGATTTGCCATAATTGCCGTATTCTATCTATATATCTATATTTTTCTATTATTTCATAAACGGATATCCCTAAACTCACGTAAACCTAAAAAAAATTGAGCAATTGCAATAGTTACATGAGCAAACGCGAATTATTTTGACGAATTTAATTTAAAAATAAATGAAATACGAACTAATTATCCTGTCACAAAAGCCAAGGGTGTACCTACGTCCTCCAATTCTCCTCCAAAGGCGACAAGTGTCCATGAATCACAGGCTACATATATTTTTAGTTTCTGCCATTTTTTGTTGACTGACATTCTCTGCAGCGGCAACGACCCGCCGAGGTCGCTCTAGTTGCCATCCGGTACTCGACCAGCCACACTTTTTACACAATCGTTAATCAGCTCAACTCAATACAATATTATGTCAATGTTCTTTATACTGCGACCGTGACAACATTTATTAGTAACATAAACTTGACTGGATTAAATTATTACTAAGTATCGTTCCGCAAAAAATAATGAAGTCGAATATAATTGAATAGCTTTAAACTATTTATTTCACTTTTTATTAAATCGGTGTAAAGAATGTGGGCGGAAAATGTTATTAAATAAATATGATTTAGTCATGAGTACCTACTCCTTTAATTATTATGTGGACTCGATTTATTAAGATACATACTTCTTTTGAATCAGATGTATCATGGTTATCGATAATCGAATAGGTATCATTATAATCGGATGATAATAGTGGGTTTGTGGTCCACACCGATGTTTTTTAAAATTAATCGAATTTGTTATTTTTTTGTTAATTAAGTATAACCTCTGTATGTCAAAAGTGTGAAGAATGAAGCTTTTTTTTATTTAACTAGCGTGCTGCAATGTCATATAATGCATAAATCCAGTTTCAGTATATTTAGTGAGACAGATCGTGTCAACCAAAAACTTTATTCGATCACGGTATAACTTGTAATTACCTAGCATACTTATTTGAAGTGAACTAAGACTCTTTACTGAAGAAAGTCTACATGTTTTTAGTATCGGGCTAGCGTATCTGAATTGTAATGATACCTAATCTTTAATTAATAATGATGATTTAATAAGTACATACATAATTTCTCGGTTTGTGCACCATCTCTTCCTACCAATTTGTACGCCAAGTTATGCGGCTGAACATGTTAGAACTTTTCTGTATCTTATATTATCTTGCATGCAATGTATACATATATCATGTACACCATGTTTAAACAAATGAAAGTTTACTTACTTACTTACGTACATTGGTATATAAATGGTTCAGACTAAAAAAATAAATTAAAAAAAACCGGCCAAGTGCATGTCGGACCACGCACAATGAAGGGTTCCGTAGTTGGGATGAATTTATCCCAAAAACAAACTTAACATTGTAGTTGAAAAACATGCTCTCCCATACATCGATATACGTTACGGTCAATTCTCCAACTGCAAATTTAAGTTGGTCGACTATTACTCGTTAACTTGTGAAGCCTACTTAGCTGTGATAGTTTTCCTTTTAATTTCGTTATATATACTATTGCCATGAATTTTTTCACATATCCAAAACCAACCATTTAGCCGGCAGGGGGGGGGGACGACACTGTAAAGCTTAATATTACGCAAACGGATCCCTTAATTGAAAAATGGTTTTGACAAACCCTCAATATTTTTAAATAGCCTATCCAACGATACCCCACACTATGAAATAGACGAGAAAAAAAAATATCATCCCCATTTCACGTGTAAGGGAGGTACCCTAAAAAAAAATGTTTTTCTTAATTTTATTTTACCATTTTTTTGGCATGATTAATATGTATACCCATGCCAAATTACAGCTTTCTAGGACTAAGCGTCTCTGAGCTAAGCCGGGGACAGACGGACGGACGGACAGACAGACAGACAGACAGACAGACAGATAGACAGACAGACAGACAGACGGACATAGCGAAACTATAAGGGTTCCTTGTTTACTACGGAACCCTAAAAATGTGACAACACATTGTTACATTACATTTACATATACTACATACAGAAATATTGTTTGTAGACTACTTCGATATGATTAAGAATATTGACAGTAGGAACTAACAATTTACATAATTAGTTTGCCAAATTCAGAACGCACGAAATAGTACCTATGATTGTGAATTAATTGTTGTTCTATTTTCCTTGGAAAAAAACTTCCCAAATTATTTATACCACGGTTTAAAAATTAAATGAAATGATTCCCTGCCGTTAGTAATATAAGCACTAACTAATATTACTTACTGAATTGATGTCAAGAACTAATAGTCACCGGTAACGTAATTATAAAGACCGGTATAGAAATTACTCATGGTCTATATAAGCCATTAATATGTCCTCCTGCACAAACCCTGCACTGCCCCCCCCCCTGCACTGCCCTTTGCTCTTAAAATTTAACTGATATTAGTAATTTGAACCGTATTTCAACGCCAAAATAAATCTGGCTAACTTTTTCCCCAACTATAATATGTTGGGGTCAGCTTCCAGTCTAACCGGATGTAGCTGAATACCAGTATTTTACATGG
This sequence comes from Tiliacea aurago, assembly GCA_948098905.1. Classification (NCBI taxonomy): domain Eukaryota; kingdom Metazoa; phylum Arthropoda; class Insecta; order Lepidoptera; family Noctuidae; genus Tiliacea; species Tiliacea aurago. Next base: position 13,568,769 of record OX402590.1, read on the forward strand.
AGCGACTGCCTATCTGACCCCCACAACCCAGTTACTGGGTAATACGATATCCCTTGATAAGACTGGTTGTCAGACTTTCGGGCATCTGACGACCCGTAACGACTGTCAAAGATCCACGAATGTCAGCCGGGGCCAACGGCTTAACGTGCTTTTCGAGGCTCGGAGGAGTCTCGGTATGTAAAGATGATCACCGATCACGGACCATCCGGCAAGCATAGCTTAACCTGATGGATCCACCCGTGCGGCTTTTATTACCTAGCCAGGAGCTCCTATTAACCGTATTTTAACGACATGATATTTTTTTTTATGTTTTAAAATATAATCGGATAAAACACATATTTTTACGTAAATTACTTATCATATGATAGGTAGTTAGGTAATTATAACGTGACTAAGTCGTGATTTATTTGTTAAAACTTTACCTTCCATAGCTCATCAACTTTGTAAAAAAAAAATAAGAATAATGAATTAAAATGTTTAAATATCACGAGCGGAAATGTTAGTAACAAAATCCTTGTATCTACGCACGTATGAATTCACGCATTTTAGTCATTTATTATTTTTAGCCAGATTGTTTTTTTAAGACATTCAAAATCCAAACAACACTGACTATCTATTTGATTAATTTAATGTGAAATATTAATTAATTTAATATTATAGTAAAAGATTTTGTTATTAAAAATAACCTCATATTTTGTCTGCACCACCACAGAACAAACGGCATCCACATTGGACCATCGTAATTCCTCAAATCAAACTAAAACTTATCACGCCTATTTTCAAAACAGGTTGCAAGAAGGATAACAATAAATAACAAAAGAAAGTCGGTTGTGTATATAATAATATAATAGTGATTGTTTTGAGCAAGCATATGCGCGGCGCGTGAGTGATCGCCACAATAGATCCGACAAAAGACGATCATAACGCCTGACCACGTGATCTTATTGTACCTTTCAGAAGGGCTTCTGTACCCTTTAATAACTTCTGAAAGGAAATTCGACTATCTGCCCCAATTGGACTGGTATATAGGGTATTTTTGTTTCATACCAATTGTTTCATTGTGGAGAAGCTAACGTAATCTATTGTAAGTAGCTACAATGCTCTATTCAATTTAGATTTTAATAAAGCGTAATATGCCAATTGAATAAGAAAATAATAGACCGCTAAACCTTCCCTTGAGTGACGTAAGGCATCTGAGAAGTAATTAAGTTTTAAATGAAGCCCTTTGAATGTCGAAGGTTAATAAAACTGAAATGTACACGAATTAATATAACGCCAAAGCTGATTAAAAATTACATTTATACTACACAAACAAAAACTTGCACAATTCGATCTGCAGAACCAGAATCTCAACACACAATAAAAGTATAATTTGTAGCTCAGGGACACATAGGTACAATGACGTCATCACATTATTGTTACATTACTAATTGTTAAGTAAAATATAGAAGTACAACCTTCAATTTCAGGAATAACAAATCAGTACCTATTTTCTATCAGATAATCTTTTATTTAATATTTATCCGACATTTTATCATTCAAAAAATCCTCATCTACTTTTTTATCAAACTTAATACAAATTCCTTCTAACACTATTTCCAGGTTGTCTTCTCCGCTCTGCTGGCCGTCGCAGCCGCCGCCCCTGGCTACTTCGGTGGCTACGCTGCCCCGTACGCTGCCCCCTACGCTGCGGCCCCCATCGCGGCCGGTTGGGGACACGGCGTCGTCAGCGCCCCCATTTATAGCGCCCCAGCCGTAGTAAAGACCGCCGTACCTGTCGCCACTTCTTATGCTAACACTGTTAAGGTATAATCATTTTAATTGATAATTTATTGTTGCAACTTGTTTGTACGTGCAATTTCAATCCATCTTAACGCTGGTAGTACACCTCCGCCACGAAACCATAGCAGAGAAACCGCAGAAGTTCAATTCAAATGGCTCGCGTCATGTTCCGCTACTCGCATCCGATTCGAGTAGCGGAACATGACGCGAGCCAATAGAATTGAACTACTGCGGTTTTGCTGCTATGATTTCATAGCGGATGTGTGCTATCAGCGTAAAAGGTCATCTATACTCCACTAGCTGATCTGAATTTCGTACCGCCTTATACCGACAGCAGCGCCACCTACTGGGTCTAATTGTGTTTTCAAACCATCCAGGAACCCGTTAAAATATAAATACAGAATTTCAACCAAATCGATCCAGCCGTTTAGGAGGAGTTAGGTGACAAACACACGTACAGAAGAATTATATACAATATGTAACTAAAACCCTGTTGTTCCTTCTACCTACGTTTTAATAATCGGTATACATACGTAATAAAGCAAGTCATTTATAAAAACTGTTCAACAAATATAATTTTTAAAAATATATAATTATTAATATTTGTAATGTTCAACTGATTTATTGCCTCTTTAGTTCTTTGATTTTGACTTCTCGACTAGCCAATGCTTATTTTTTTTTAATTATAATTCCACTAATGTTGTGCTTGTAGGTTAATGTATACGTCCCTAAAAGGAACAACAGGGTTTTTGTTACATACTGTATATTAAGATTTTAAAGCTGCAAAATCAGTTGAACGGACTGTAAAAAAGGTTTATTTATCTTTCAAATCTTATTTAATAAACAGTTGGTATTTTAACCACGTTTTTGCTTTTAATGCCATCCTTATGCCTACTGAATAAAAGTCAAAATCAGTTGAGCGGACTGTAAAAAAGGTTTATTTAAATTTCTAATCTTATTTTAAATGGAGTTTATCTGAGTGGGATTTATGCGATAATACGTCATAGCTGTGTTTCCCATCCGATACACAATGCACTCTTGACTTAATGAAAATGTAGTAGGTATCTAGAAAACATTAAGAAAAATAATCAGCCAAAATATTTGCGTTGATGTCTTTTAACCTGAATAGATTTCTTCAAGTTTTGACTCGCGCGAGAAATCTATGATACTTACCTATATATTTTTTTTGATAAAAGTAGGAACCAACTTAACTATGGTGAAGATGATGCCTAGTCAGTGATTCAATTTCAATTACAGTATATATATATCGTTATAGTTGTAGTGAATTTAATTAAACTTAAATAGTTGATAAGGTACGATGGGGTTGGTATATTCGTATGGATAAAAACTCAACCTAAATTCAATTAACAAAGAAAAAAAACATAACTAGTTCAGACCGGAAAACGTAATTCTATGATTATCTCTCTACATCTTGCCATGGGAATAGGGTCATGTTATCGCGTCATATTTCTTTTAAAACACTATCGTTTTCATTACCATTCATAAACATCATAATACATCACACATTTCATTTCCACTGTCTTTCCTCGATCGCCCACTTCAAATCTTATTCTAACATGATATGATATATTTCCAGCTTGCATCGCCCGCGCTAGTAGCAGCCCACGCTCCCATTGTCGCAGCGCACGCGCCGTTCGTGGCGGCCCCAGCCTACGCCCACGGCTGGTGAACACCCAACTAAGGTCATTCCATCCAGGCCACATCACCCAGGCCACACAATGCAGGCCATACTACCCAGGCTTATTCCCGGATAGGGCAACAGTCAACATCTACTCCATATATTTATTATTAATAGTTGTAAGACCATTCGCAATGTTAGATTGGAGCAAAAATCTAGCTCTAACACGAGTTGGAAAGTTGTGCCATGTTTGGAATCGTAATTAAATGCAGTAAATTCATTTTGTTTTCTTTTTTTATAAGTTTGAAAAAATAGCTTCTCAAACAAGAGAATAATAGTAGATCGTTGCACCGAGCGCAAAGTGAGTTATTAATGTACGAGTGCATTGATTACTCACTTTAGCAAGGTGCGTAATCTACTTTTCTGTCAACTACCAATCTACCTACCGTGATACGAGTACCTACTCAAAATAAAAACTCAAGTTAATGGAAACAAGTCGGTTTTATTCACCCGATTTTTATTTTCAGCCAGTATCTTTTTGATCTAATGCATACATTTTATATTAAACTTAATGGGAGACATTAAATCTCTGTGGTAAATTTATACTTATCTAAATAAAAAAATTAAACTGCAGAAATTTTGTATGAAATCTCATTGTTGCACTGAAAAACAGTGCAACAGTGAGATTTCATACAACATTTCTGCACTGTTTTGGTTCTTAACAAAAGTCCAAACGAAATCAAAAATGAGTTAAGTAATCGAAAATAAAAAAAACAACCAAGTTCTGCATACAAATAAGACGTTCTTGTTATTAATTAAATACCAACCGTACGTTTATATTTAATACAGATATTTTGGATTGAAACTCAAAGCAAAGGGTTAGTTTACCGTTAATTTGCATCGAGATTTTTTTTCTAACCGTGTTTTGGTGACAACAAAGTTCTGAGAAATATGTTCAAGAATAACATATAATTTTTCTGTTACCACAAACTATATAGATTTGGATTTTTTTTTTGTTTAATATATGCATATTTTTATCATTTGCCTCTTGTCAGCCAAGCTCAAGCCTTAATGGAAGTTGTTACAATTATTAATAGGTGACTCGTGACGCACAGAGGTCTCGAGATTCCGAGTTGCAGTTATTATAAGTCTCGTACGGAACCTACCAATAACCTGAAAATTTTACTTATCTAAATACCAGCACAATCACTATACAAGTTCTAGTAACGTTTTTGCAATCGATGGGCTTAAGGGTCGGGTAATCGCCGTTGATCTGTCCATCCAAATGTCACGTTCACGTCACCGCCGCACCGTTCGGTTTCATATGGTTTTTTTTTTATTTTATTTAAAAAAAATATGAATATTTGAAAAAAACAAATAAAATTATAGATAGATAATAAAATAGTGTGTCCATACAAAAAAAAAATTAAAATATCTTCAGTAGTTTGAAGGTAATATCGTTTTTTATGCTTCGGCTAGACATTACTTCATGAATTTATTTCATAAAGTATTTTAATACAATACTCGTACTTAAATATTCACAATATTATAGAATTGATTTGTACGCGTTCTAGTTTAACATACATTTTTTTTTCTTAACTTACTTGTATTGTATGAAGGCGTAATAACAGATTTAAAATTCACTAAAATCATATATCTGCGCCTTAAGTCAGTTTCCATTAATCCACAGGTTTGAAACTTGTCAACTACTAATCATGCGCAGGCGCAGCGGACACAAAGAAGCCGATATCGAGAAAAACCGGTTCAATGTTTGCGTATCATTTTAATACCAGTAATTAGTTCCCATTGGAAAGGTCGGGTTTTTGTAGATTATTACTGGGCGACTACCTGTTCGGAGATATCAATAGTACCTAGCTATGTAATTAAAGTTTACATGTCAGATGCAGATGTTAATAATAAATTATTCGTGTTATAAGACTTATCATTTAGGAAAATGCAAGCAATTAAACATAAACATGCTCCAATAGTTTTTTTTTAAGGACACCGTTTATTTGTGCAAACAATAAGTTTATTTCCTAAAGTGAATGCCATTACCATTTTACCATAACAACGGATTAGTTCCAAATATAAAATACCGACGGCAAATTTTGCTGTCAATTTACAAAACTTAAGATGGAACGTTTGAAGTCTCTAATTTCCTTATGCCCAGGCTTTTAGCTCAATTACTACCTATTTTATTGTAATCTTATAATTACACACAAACATGCAATAGTATACGTACGCGCAAGTTTGGACTTGGGAAGTAGATACGGTTGTCTCCGTATACGGCCTGTCAGATTCCGCATGCCACTCCATGCGTAATGCCATGCTGTTGACACTCTTGATACATATATTACGAGAGCTGTTGTTATGTGCGCCAAGGAATTATTTGGTGGGTTTTTTGTTAAATTGGTTACTCAATATCTCTCAATTTTTTTATGAATTACCCAGGAATTAATAAAATAAAAATCTGGTTAAAGTTGTCCTCCCGTGAGAAATATAGTCAGCAAATGGAGAGAAAAATTATTTCTGTACCAAAGCTTAACATGTTTAATATGCTTTGGTACCGAAATCCTTTTTCATGTTAGGCCTCTGTGGAATTTGAGCTCCTATATTTGTAACAGCTAATACTAAGCAATGGATTGCTATTTGACATGAATCTCCTTTGCCATTCATACAGCAATAACAAAAAATCTGAAAGTTGTAATGTAAGAGAACTTGATTGATATGCTTCAATTTAAGAGCGTTTACGACTTACAGCATTTCATACAAACTTTCAAGTCCGCCGAATTAGACCGATTTAAAATTTTCCATAAGAATCGTAATCGTAATCGCCCGGGTCGTTATAAAGTTCCGAGTGCTTTTTAGTAACTTTCAGCAGAAAACCATAGATACATACATACATACAACTCGTATTAACAACTCTATACATATACAAGTCAAGCCTACGCCCAGTTGTTCAGAATGAGCATGAAAGCGCGTCCAAGGTCGATCAAACCTTAACATTTAGTGTACCGGCCACACTGCCGCAAAAAATAAAGTCCAAGTTTTTACGACGGTCACACCAACACACCACTTGTACCTTCAATATTACTCATTGCAGGTTCACATTTACTGCACTACTTTTTATGTTTTTTTTTTGTTTCCATAAATAGCAGCTTAATGAATACAGTATTGTAGTGATATGTAAGTAAGTATGTATAGTAAGTTTTGGTCGTACTTCGAACCCCAACTACGATAAAGTCAAAAAGATGGTTGAATATTCTCAAATATACATAAATCTTCTGAGATATGCGTTAAGTGAATTTAATCCTTTCTCAGGGTATAACAATAAATGGGTGAATCAGTGGTGGACATCTCGTTCGCCAGCCCCGCTCTGTCGCCGCGTGTCATCGACTGGCGCGTCATGGAGAGGGTGGAGACATACTCCGATCACCGGTACATCCGGTTTGACGTCTCCACCCCGACCTCGAGCGCGCCGGTCCGACAGGCCCCGAGTGGTCCGCGGTGGGCGCTGAAGCAGCTGGACCGGGAGCTCCTCCTGGAAGCCTCGATCGTGCAGGCCTGGGTGTCATCATCGGACAGGCCTGCCGACATCAACGACGAGGCGGAGTGGTTCCGGGAGGCCATGTCCAACATTTGTGACGTGGCAATGCCCCGGGTCCAGCCCGGACGTGCCCGGCGCCAGGTGTGCTGGTGGTCGCGCGAGCTGACCGCTTTACGCGAGGCGTGCGTTGCTGCGCGACGCCGGTATGCCAGGCACCGCAGGCTCCGTATCCGCCCTCCGGATACGGTAGCCATTCAGGCGGAGCTGTACGAGGGTTACAGAGTGGCGAAGAACGCCCTCCAAGAAGAGATCCAGCGGGCCAGAGGACTCTCCCGCGAGCAGTCGCTGGAGATCATCGATGGAGACCCGTGGGGACGCCCCTATAATATGGTGCGGGATAAACTCCGCCCATGGGCTCCCCCGCTGACGCAGAGTCTCCGGCCCCAGCTCGTGGAGGACGTGGTGAGCGCTCTGTTCCCTTCGCGAGGGGAACATACTCCCCCGCCCATGGCTCCGCCTCCTGCGGTGCCCGATGCGGACCACACCGCCGACGACGACGACGATGCTTCGGAGGTGACCGAGGTAGATCTGAGAGTGGTGGTACGTAGGCTGAATGCCAAGAATACCGCCCCAGGACCCGACGGCTTGCCTGGAAAAGCCTGGGTTCTGGCCTCAGAGGCTCTCGGGCCTCGACTAAGGGGGCTCCTAAGCGCATGCATGGAGAGGGGCCAGTTCCCACTTCGTTGGAAGACGGGGAAACTGGTCCTCATTAAGAAGCCGGGGCGCCCGGCGGACTCTCCGTCCGCTTACCGGCCCATCGTGCTGCTCGACGAGGTGGGCAAGCTCTTTGAAAGAGTCATTGCAGACCGCCTTGTCGGGCGGCTGGTACGGGTGGGGCCGGATTTGGCGGAGAGCCAGTTTGGTTTCCGCAAGGGGCGCTCTACGGTGGATGCCATCATGCTCGTTCGAGCCCTCACGACGGGGGATGCTGTGGCCCGGGGTGGGGTCATCTTGGCGGTGTCTCTTGACATCGCCAATGCATTTAACACCCTGCCCTGGAGCTGCATCAGGGAGGCACTTCGGTATCACCGGATGCCGACCTACCTCTGTCGCGTGGTCGAGGCCTATTTGACGGACAGGGCCGTCATCTACCCCGGTCACCAAGGAGAGTGGAACCGGCGAGAGATGTCGTGCGGTGTCCCACAGGGATCGGTTCTGGGGCCGCATCTGTGGGACATCGGGTACGACTGGGTGCTGCGCGCTGACCTCCCCAGTGGCGTCAGCGTAGTCTGCTACGCTGACGACACGCTGGTCCTGGCACAGGGGAGTTCACATCAGGCGGCGGCCGAACTGGCGGAACGTGGGGTTGCGACAATCGTCGATAGGATCCGGCAATTGGGACTCGAGGTGGCATTGCACAAGTCCGAGGCCATGTGTCATGGCCATCAGGCTGGTACGGGGTTACCGCACGGTCTCCCGTGAGGCGGCGAGCCTCCTTGCCGGACTGCCGCCATGGGATCTGGAGGCGAAAGTCCTCGCGCACATGTGGGTGTGGCGCGAAGAGGCGAAACGCCGGGGTGAAACTCCGCTGCCGCAACAAATCGCGGCACAGCGGACGGAGCTCCGGCAGGATCTCATGGCGACATGGAAAGTGCGATTGTCGCAACCCAGTGCTGGGCACGCCACAATTGCGGCGGTAAGTCCCCTCTTTGAGGAGTGGCTAGAGAGGCGCCACGGCGTCCTCACCTTCCGCCTGACGCAGGTCCTCACCGGACACGGTTGTTTCGGGAGGTTCCTGTTCAGGATAAAGCGGGAGGAAACGCCCGGGTGTCACCACTGTGTGGATCGCCCGGAGGACACGGTGGAGCATACGGTGGAGGTCTGCCCTGCTTGGGCGGAGCACCGCCGTGTCCTCACGGAGGCGATCGGCGGCGACGATCTCTCGCGTCCGGCCCTGGTTCAGGCCATGGTTCGGAGCGAGAGTGCATGGGAGGCCGTCACCTCCTTCTGCGAAACAGTAATGCTCGCGAAGGAGGAGGCGGAGCGCATGAGGGTGAGGCAGGGTGCCCGCCCTTCCGCCCTAAGTCGCCGCAGGAGACGCCCTGGGCGTCGGGAATCGCAGGCCGATTCCCGGCCACCGTAGGCGCGGGCTTGCGGACGGTGAGCGATGGGTAGCTCGCCGTCCGATAAGGACCAGGCCCGGGTTGACGGCGCGTTGTGTTCGACAAAGAGACGTCAGCACCAATTGACGGGGTCCGAAAGGGCCAATGCCTGCCAGGGTTACGAGCCTGTCCGAAAGGGATATCGTGGCTCTGGCACACAGGCATTTGAAGGAACACGGTGGGTTTTAGTCAGTAAAAGTCTGACACTCCCTCTCGCTCCGCCCAGAGCGGGAGAAGTTATTTGATGATTTCCCAACCAAAAAAAAAAAAAAAAGGGTATAACAATAAATAGTTTTCTTTTTTTTAGCCTTGACGATAATTTCCTTTATGATATGATCATAATTGAATGCCACTGGTATAACGTAACGTAAGCAGATGGTAGCGTTTATATACAACAGAAACTAGTATGAACACGTTTGAAGATTTTGGCAATAGTACCGAATTAGGCAGTGATTGTCCTGGTTTTTTTAGACTAAAAAGCATCACATCCTTCAATGAATGAGTGTTTAAAAATATTAAACAACACGTAGGTACGTAATTTTTATTTTCTCATTACAAACTTATTTCATTTTGTATGAAAATTGCTTAACATTGTCGCTCCTTGATATATTATATCAAGGAGCGACAATGTTAAGCAATTTTCATACAAAATCATTTCCCGCTTAACTTTGAAAAGGTGACATGTGCGTCACCTTTTCAAACCGTTATTTTCAATCAAAATGTTCGCATTGATGTAGTCGGAAAAATAATAAGGTGCAAGCAAAAATTTACCTTAATAATATTTATTCCTTGACTGTACCAACTTAGAACATTATGCTGAAAAAACTTTCCTAATAAAAATGATTATTTTATCGTTTTGTGTGTTCTAGAAAAGGAAATGAGTTAATATGAGACTAAGGAAAGTGAAAATAGTTTAATTTGTGTAATTTAGTGCAGCTGCAAAGTGTATAACATGATAAAAGAACATGGTCATGTGCATGTAGGAACAGGTAGTTTTACTTATTCGAAATTCGAGTTATTGTTTTGCACAAAAATTTGCAAAATAATGTAATAAAGTGAACTTATTGCGTGTACGAGTACTGACACGAAACTTGTCGAACTTGACTTTCATTTCAGGACATCGCGGGCAGTATAAATGCATTCGTAAACCAAAAGAAAGCATCAGTTTCATCTCATTCCCTTGTCGTTCGCATCTGAATATACACAGACCACGATGAATTCGCTGGTGGTGTTCTTATCTGTGGTGGCGCTCGTCGCTGGCAAGCCTTCGGGGCTGGAGCCCGTGCTGACGTCGTACTCGGCGCCAATCCTCGGTGCACCTGCCGTCTACTCCGCACCGGCTGCGTACACCGCACCTGCTCTCTACTCCGCACCAACCATCTATGCCGCTCCAGCCGCAATCGGAGCATCTGCGGTATCCAGCCAGTCGCGCCTGGACATCAAGTCGTCGCCAGCAGTGGTATCAACATCGATTGAGCCAATCGCCCGTACCGTCATCGCCGAGCCCGCAGTGATCGCTGCCCCAGCCATCGCTACCGCCGCCATCGCGCCCGCCGCCGTGTCCAGCCAGTCCCGCATCGACATCAAGTCGACGCCCGCCATCAGCAGGACAGTGGTGTCCGCGCCCGTTGCATATAGTGCTGGCGTCGCTTACAGCGCAGCTCCCGTCGCTTACGGTGCTGCTCTCGGCTACAACACGCCTATCCTCGCTGGCGCCGTGGCACCCACCTTCTTGAAGACAGCGTACGCTGCTCCCGCATTGACCGCTGCCTACGCTGCCCCCGCCGCCATCCCCGGACCCGCTGTGCCCCTGGACACCCCTGAAGTGATCGCTGCTCGTGCCGCCCACTTCGAAGCTAAGGCTCTGGCTGGTGCCCACCTTATTAAGAAGCGCTCTGCTACTCTGATCGCGTCGCCGCTGCTGTCCACCAACCTAGCTTCCCCTGTGATCTCCACTTACGCGTCCGCCCCCGTGCTGTCCACCGTGCACGCCGCTCCCCTGGCGTACTCCGCGCCCCTCGCCTACTCCACCCCTCTGATCACCAAGGCGTACAGCGTGCACCCCTGGTGAACGTCACCACGATAACGAGTACCTTTCCTCGGTTCAGATTTGACGAACGACAAATGATAAAATGGCTTGTAAATAAATAAATTTATAAGAATTAATACATATTTTTTTCGTATCAAATAAAACATTTTCGTAGTTTTGACTGATTACGCAATAAGCTTTTCAGTCTAAATAATAGAATGTTCTCGTACATCGATTTTTGTGTACACGTACGTTTATAAGTTCCCACTGGTTTATCTAAATAGAAGATTAAGGGTATCTAAAATAACAATAATCATGAAACCTCATGAACTTATCCAGGATATTTACTTGAGACCCACAAACTAAAACAAAGTTAACAATTAATGATATATGGGGACTAATAATACAATTCAATTTATTATTTTTATTTATTTCCGAGAAATATATCGTGTCCGGACGTATGAGAAGAACTTGAAACATATGAAATCCAAATAGCACTTACAAGTTTTTACCTATCACTAGGTATTACCCAGCATTCAAGTTACCAACTTACTTACCGACTTCTTGAAATCAATGAAAAACCTTAGACTTAGACATACACACGTGAAATGATTTCAATATCATTGGCAACTTTTCAATATCACGTTTTTTAAATAAAATTGCGCAGATAATAAACCAAATAACTTTTGAAGCGTGACCGGTGTTAATTTTATTGAACTTTCAATCAAAAGTTTTTATTTTAAACATTGGAATTAATTAAAACTTTTTGGAATCATTCTTATTTTGATAGGGCAGTGAAGGCACGTGATTGTAATTACTCTTTGGATATCGAAAATATTATTTAGAGCTGATACATTGATTCTGTTTTACGTTTCTAGAGAAACAAAGTGATTATGAAGAAACGTTCTACCTTTTAACATGCTACTGAATTGAAAAGAGAACCGTTCTGGAAAGACCTGGGGGTGTACTCCGAACATAAATCTGAAGTATCGGCCGAATGTTCGGCCGTTGCTTGGCTATGGCTAACTATGGCTGACTACGGCGAAAGAAAAAAAAAACCGGTCTAGAGCGAGTCGGACTCGCGCACCGAGGGTTCCGTACGAATATATGATGTTGACGATTTTTGAAAAACTGTGCTATTTAGAGAAATCGTTTTATTTTTCCTGTAATCTTTACATAAGCTTCTATCATATAGAATAATTTCAGATTTTTATCTCTGCAAACTTCGGAGATAAAGGGGGGGAGACGGTATTTTTTTTTTACATTTTTCATCACAAGTCGGAAACTTTGCTGCTTAAAAAAAATATATTTTTGCGAATGTGCAAACAGCGTTCTTTCATATGATACCCCACATGCCCTAGTAGCTCCACTTCAAAATTTTCAGACCCCCTTTTAGGCCCTTTTGCAAAAAAGATAATTTTTTTTAATTTCTTTCTTGTTTGCAAAATAGTTGGGCAAACGTCATCTAAAACTATTCTAAATTTCAAGTTGATAGCATTAGTAGTTCTTGAGATATCCAGGTGTGATAGACAGACAGACAGACTTAGTCTCACCATAAGGGTTCCTTTTTACCATTTTGGTACGGAACCCTAAAAAGGAAAGTATGGAAGTTAAAAAACGGCCGAACATTCGGCCGATACATCGGATTAACGCTTCGGAGTAGACCCCCTGGATGAAACTCGCTTAAGAACATGTCTACTCCAACTGCAACGCACATTGCTTCTACGGCAATATGGCCCGCCCATTGCCACTTTACCGGTACCGTGTGGTGTCGGACGTAAAGAATAGCACCATCCTATTTCTTCCCGTGGGTGTCGTAAAAGGCGACTAAGGGACTTACTAGAGAATGGGCAGCAGCGTTATCTATGCATTTTAACACCATACTGCGATTGCCAACCCGCCTGCCAAGTGTGGTGATCATGGCAAATCACCCCCTCCTTTGGGGAAGGCCTATGTCCAGCAGTGGACGTCTTTCAGCTGAAATGATGATAATAAATTAATAATAACAAAAAGTTTATTTCTTAAGAAATACAGATTTAACATGTTTTTTATAAAGACAATTCAATCAAATGAGCTTTGGTAGTAACGTGTACAAAATTTGGGAAACCCTGCCTCTCAAACTAGGTAACCTGTTCTGATGATGATGATGATGGCCAAAAATGGCAATCATCATCATCATAAACATAGCTCACCGAATAAACAAGCTAAAAAGCTTGTTTATTCGGTGAGCTATGTTGGCCACTTTGGCTGACAATTATGATGATTCGTTAATAAAACTTAGGCCTGGTTAAAATTGTGCTTAATATTGTCTATTGGAATCCTGAACAAAAACGGTAGGAAGAGTGTAGGAACAGATAACAACAATGCTAACAATGCTAAATGCAAGGTTCCCTGCGCATAGAGTTTAGCGGCCAGTTGTCTTCCCCGCGCCGCCCGCCGCGTCGTGGCAATAATTTGTGTTCCGTTAACTTATGTAAGAAGTATCATCAGTGTATTCCCGTTGTCCCCATAACGTACGAAGTAAACCTTTTTTAAATCGAAACAGCTACACAACTAACACAACACACGAGCCGAGCGAGCGATGCGAGCGGTGCCGCGGCAGCGGCCGGCGAGTGCCAGAAACATATTTTTGAATGTAAAACCAACAGGGACAACGGGAAGTACTTTTAAATATTTAATTGAAGTACCGCTGTCCTCGTAGGACGGGGACACGGCGTACGGGGACAACGGGAATAAACGGTATCATCGTGCTTAATATTTATGGTCATCTGTCAATAGACTTTATCTTGAACACTGGAATTTTATTTACAGTCTTTTTCCACCCACGATAATCTAAGGGCACACAGAGCAACATTTTATAGCGTATTAAGAGTTTTAATATGCACAGCAGCAACAAGTCTGCATTGCAAGTATGTCACGCAAGCGTTCAAAATCTAATAAAACATGCACGAAGTATTCTCACTATAAATGTCAAGTTTGCGTTTTTATGCAGTAATTAAATAGACCTGCGTGCTAAGTTACTGACATTTACGTACACAATGACGGCGTGTTGATGCTATCACTCAAACTTCGAGTGTGCTACTTAGATAACAAAGCGTGACACATTTGACAGACCACGTAGGACTGTAAGGCCGCATCCTAACCGAAAGCGATTGTCGTGCGTGTACGCGATCACGCGATCTTTTACTAGAATTATGACGTACAAACGATTGATCACTACAAATAAACGAATGCGACAATCGCGTACTCACGCGACAATCGCTTTCGGTTAAGACATAGGGTTAGGCTGCCTTTCCACCAGAATAGTGTGTGAGGTACCTAAGCGGTGAAGCTAAGCTACAAAGTTATTTATATTATTTATTTATAAGTTAGTTTAAAATAGACTCCCACCAAAGAAAAAAAAAAAAAACAAAAAAAACAAAAAAAAAAAAAGCAAAGTGATGAAGCGAGGCGAGTAAGATGTGCTATAAAAACCGGCCAAGTGCGTGCCGACTTCGCACATTTAGGGTTCCGTACCAGATGTAAAATATAAGCCGTACGAATGGCAGAATTATTCAGCAATACCACCGCATTTGGCCGCCAAATCAAGTTGGTTGTAACAGGAAAAATAAGGGAATTTCAAAGAAAAAATCAGTTTTATGAATATATTAGTAATTGTTCGTAAAATATACGTAATAATAAATATTATCACCAAATTTCAAGTTCATAGATCAATGGGAAGTATAAAATTCTTGGGAACAAAATTTTGTAAAAAAAAAAGCTGATTTTGGTGGCTTCTCATTTTGGTAGGTCTTTAAATTTTCAGTTTAAGCATCTAACCGTTCCTCTAACCGTTTGGCTGTAAAACCAGAGTAACAGATGGACAGACGGACACGTGAGTGACAGCAATAGGGCTCCGTTTCGACCCTTTGGGTACGGAACCCTAAAAATGAGCTTTGCGATCATGTAAAAGACTTAGCTTCGTTGACCCTTTTGTGCCATAGGTAAGCCAAAGTAAGATATAGAAATCAAACTATGCTATTGGTTGATATCATAGACAGCCATCGCTACGCAGCTTATTACATTTCTGGTGGAAAGACTGCTTATATGAGAGAAATTCTCCAGACAGACTATCACTCATTGAAAGCGATGATGGCATACTTGCAACTACAGTCTCATAGTCAAAGTTGTATAAAATCTACTGAAAAAGATGTATTTACAATTATACAAAAGACAAAATTATTCTGCATATACAACATTATTTTTAGTATATGCGAAACCTGAATATACTCGTAGTTTGTTCAGAATAAGGAACTGATTCGATTACAATAATTTTTACACCATGTTATATTTTGTCCCAAAAATATTTAAGTGTAATGGAAAATGTTATCACCATTTAACCTACCTACTGCCAAATTATTATCAATGAGCGCTAGACGACCCTGGAGTCGCGGGGCGCCGCGCGCCGTTAGCATGTTTTTGTATGAACTTCCCGGTAACATAACAACTTTATAACTTTGTTATTTTTCATGATACAGTTTTGAAATTTTGTACATAGATTCTTTACATAAAAATACTAGACACGAGTTTCGGGTTTCGCATATACTAAAACTAATATTGTATATAAGCTTTGTTGACTCCGGTGTGCGCACTGCCTAAGTTTTGACCAACTTGTTGACGAGTGCCTGACATTTTGAATACTTAGATAGATAGAATTGCTGACAATACTTATGATGTGACCTATCTTTTAAAAGATTAGACAGATCATTGAATTTTAGACTAAAATAAATTGATGCTGACAAGTTTAATAAGTCCATAATTATTGTTGCGCCGTGGTCACGTTTTTTGATAGAATATGATTGTGAAAGCCTAGGGCAGTTGAATAAACAGGGTTTTTATTATAACCGTTGTTTTCAATGTCTAGAAATAAATCGTTTTACTTACCAACCGCTGTAAATAAATGGCACAGCAAAATTATCGTGGAGATTATTCTAAAGGGGAGATGATTCTGGAGATTCTGGAGATAATTCTATGCAAATTAATAACACCATATTATATTATTATTATTTATTTGTATCTATAAATTTATATAATACATATTTATTCCTCAATTCTCGCTATTGCACCTGCCGCTTTGTCTCTGTATCACCCTAAGGTTGACTGGTATAAAATGCCTATGGTATTAAGTCCGCCTCTGTACATTTGTGTGCTTAAAGTATTAATTAAATAAATAATAACAATAAGCAACACTGAAGTTTTTTTTTTCTCTTTATTTATTAGGGACTTTGAACCTATAACAAGTCATGTCAGCCCCATCATAACACTGAAGTTAAAAGGTGTAATGTAAGACAGCTCAGTTACCAACATACGGTTCCACTCCAGTAACTATTACATATTAGGCCTGTTTAAAGACCTTAATAACTAAATGCAAAAATTATCAGGGCCTTGTATTTATGCATAAAAATATATTTAAGTATTCGACTTGAATAAACTGTAATTACGTTAAATGGTTTTAATTAATTGATAAAATTAATGTTAGAATTCGTAGCCGTGAAAGGTTTTCAGAGTCTGCGTATAAGACGTTCTCAATGTTATTTATAATCTGTCAGTCACACATAATCACATGTTACCAGTAGAAGAGCAGTTATTAAAGATCACTTTTGTATTAATAAATCGATTTTAGTCAAAAAAGTCGCTGAAGAGATCAAAAATCTAGTTTTATTCATGCATTGTAAGAAATTTAACTAATACATCCGGTATTAGTTAAATTTCCAAAAAGTCTGCGATATATTATTTTACGGTCCTGAGTTGTGTCCCTGACAAAAAAACAGTGCATGAAATGTAAATTATTTTGTAATGCCTAGTTAATTTCGATTTTCCTGAAAATAATATCATTGATCTAATTTATTTCCATATGTTTATATAACATGGCATTTTAAGATTTAACAACACCTTAAATTGATCACTGTGCAAATACATCAGAATTATACGATATAACAGAAAATATATAATGTAAACTAATTAGGTTTTCCCACATCACCCACATAACACGAGGAAAAACTAAACAAATCGATTGTCCAACAATAATGTAATACGTTAAAAAACACCTTGACTTTCACGCGACACTTGTCACTATCTGCAAAACGATTCCGGAAGCTAATCTCACATGACAAAAAATCTCTTGCTGGAATAAAAATATTAGGTAGCTTAAATATCAAGGCATAGATGTGATTTTGAAGGTTGTTCGGGCAGCACTTGTTTTGGTAATGAATACTTGCTCAACGCTTCGTATAAAAGGATCCGTCATACTGTGTTAGACATCAGTTGATCCAACTTCTTTCGTACGCAAACAACACAGACCACTTCACAATGTACAAGCTGGTGGTGTTGCTCTCTGTCGCGGCGTTGGCTGCCGCTAAGCCTGGTGTGTATGGGCCGTTGGCCTACAGTGCCGTGGTGCAGCCCGGTTCCAGCTCGGTGTCGCAGTACAGCTCCAGCGTGGTGCATGGCTCCCCTGCCGTGTACGCCACCCCTGCCGTGTACTCCGCCCCCGCTGTCTACTCTGCTCCTGCTGTCTACTCTGCGCCCGCTGTCTACTCTGCGCCTACTGTCTACGGATCCCACGTCGTGTCTCCCGTCACCCTGGCCCAGGCCCCTCACTCCCCCGCCGTCGTCCTGGATGCCGTCAACGGAGTGCCCCTCGACACCCCTGAGGTAGTCGCCGCCCGCGCTGCCCACTACCAGGCTAAGGCTCTGTCTGGCTACCACCACCTCCACAAGCGCTCCGTTGGCGTCACCCCCGTGGCCTACAGCTCGGTGGTGCCCCGCGTGGCCTACTCTAGCCCCCTTGTGTCCGCCTACCACAACCCCGCTGTTGTCTCCGCCTACTCGTCTCCCGTGGTGTCCGCTTACTCCGCCTACCCCTCTGCCTACCACTCTACCTACCCCTCTGCCTACTCCTCCACCTACCCCTCTTCCGTGGTCTCCGCGTACGGCCACCCCCTATCCTACTCTGCTGTGTACCCCAAGGCCCTCAGTGTCCACCCCTACTAAACCAACCTAGTATACTGTGAAGCCTTCAAACCAATATGTAACGAATTTATCACTGCCGAATAAAACGATTTTATTATTACTTGCCATCTTTTATTTGTTTTCTTACATTTTGAACGTGACATGACATGAAAACCATTATATACAGTTTATTAGCATTGTTTTACTGAATTTGATTTTAGAAATATCTTAGATCTAAGAGCTAGTCTACAAAGCGTAGCTCAAACATGTTGAGGACTATAATATAACTGTCATGATCCCGTGGGAATATCGGTCCAAAAAGTATGTCCTAACCCAGGCCATGATCTACCCATGTGCCGAATTTCATCCAAATCCGTGCAGCCGTTTTAGCGTTAAAGCGTAATAAATAAAGAAAAAAAACTCAATTTCGCATTTAAAATATTAGTTAGGATATACACGCCGCTACTTTGCACTTAAGAAAAACGAAAGATGGTTTTTCGTGTCAGAATTTGCTCCAAAAACAACTCAATATTAATATTGAGTAGCCAACTACTCTACAAGTGGTTCTACTCTCGATAATGCTAATATATCTAAAAGCGTCTAAAATAATATATCTATACTTTTTGTAGAGGACGGCTAAGCCCGATTATTTTTTAATTGCGGAAGTTTAATTTAAACGCCTAGTTTTCCCGATCACGTATACCTAATAATTTATGCACCGCTAAATAGTTTTAGTGTTTATAGCCGTTGTAAAAAAAATAAGCCCAATTAAAATCTAAGGCTTTGTATTTAGTGTGAGAATAAACTAATTTTAGCTGTCCTTCACTTTTATTAGACTAGGTATACTGTTGGCTGTGTTCCTGATAGAGTAGGTAAATGCATTTTTTTTTAATTCTATTTACGATTTCCTACATTCACTTTGAGTTTTTAATCAACCATTATTTACCTCTCAAGCCCAGCGCTGCCAAACTTCAAACGTGCTAGTGTGCTGCGTTCAGACGACACGAGCCCGCTACGCGCACGCCACGCGCCCGCCCAGCACCCACCCCGCCCGCTTTGAAATTTGTTGTAATACAGGGCGTCCCACGGATATGTCACATAGAGGGAAAGTATCTTGAATATTGTAGATGGAACATTTTACTGAAAGAAGACATTACTTGAATTTCAAAAACAATTTAAACTGCATTCATAGATATTTAAATAGTTACATAGTTGAACCGGAAATCGAACCCGTTACACGAGAAAAATAATCATCCTGTAGCTTTATCATATCGATCGAAAGGCTTCATCATAAGGATTATTTTTTGCTATATAACATAGTGTCACAAATAAAAGGAAGACCATGAATTTTAACATTTTTAATACAAAATTAATCAATTTATCAAATGCTCAAAATGAGTCCCTTCCCCTGTTGAATACAAAGTAGCACTCTTTTGATTAATTTTGTATTAAAAGTTTTAAAATTCATGGTCTTCCTTTTATTTGTGACACTGTTATTTTGCAAAAAATAATCCTTATGATGAAGCCTTTCGATCGGTATGACAAAGCAGGGTGATTATTTTTCTCGTGTAACGGGTTCGATTTCCGGTTCAACCATGTAATTATTTAAATATCTATGAATGCAGTTTAAATTGTTTTTTAAATTCAAATAATGTCTTCTTTCAGTAAAATGTTCCATCTACAATATTCAAGGTACTTTCCCTCCATGTGGCATATCCGTGGGACGCCCTGTATAATAATAAATGAGTCTTCACACCAATACGACACATCAATAGATCTTAAATTGCTTTTATCGAAGTCGACCCGCACACGCAACGCACACACGCTGCACACGCCTTGTGCCCGCGCTTCGTCTAGTGCCATTTTGACTGTAATCAAGGGCGTTTTTTTTAAATAATAAGTAGTATAAGCGGGTGCGTGGCGTGTGCGGATTTTGCGCGTGGCTAACGCGCGCGCGTGGTCGGCGCGGGTTATCTGAACACGTCAAGATTTGCACATTTACAGCAGGCTAAGCCTTGCCGTGTTATCTTGACGTGTTCTTTCTCGGTTCACGGGAACCGTAGAGAACCGTTTTGTCGACGGAAGAGTAGACAAAAATGACGTTTATGTGTAGACAGTTGACAGTTTTCTACTGAGAACGGTAGACAACCGATTTCTATTCTACAGTATAGTAGAACTAGAAAGCGTCATGCTAACCCTGCTGGCAAGGGAATTAAAGTATCAATTTCTTCAACATAGACGCTGTTGTCATGGTCACTTAGATGTCTCGCTGATGGTGGCGCGTGTGTTGGATCATTCGGTTCCCTACAAAATGGTTGAGCTGGATGGTGCTGATCCACGCGTCATGTTCGTGAACGGGCGCCGTCAGTTGAGACTGGTCATCTCTTAACTGCCAGGGCTTATCTGTAATATTTTAATCTTATATTTTGAATCATCATCATCATCATCATTTAAGCCAAAAGACGTCCACTGTTGGACATAGGCCATCCCCAAAAAGGAGGGATTTGCCATAATCGCCACGCTTGGCAGGCAGGTTGGCGAACGCAGAATGGTTTTAAAAATGTTGAATAGTGTTTAAATATATTTTTTTTGACATTTTTCTCACATATAGAAGCGACAAGAATAATGTACCCAGGATTTTGTAATATCTTGATTTAAACGAGTGTCCTTGGAGTTTCTTGCCTGTTCTTCTCCATAGAGATCTACGTTTTGGAATGGGCAAATAGCTTCAACTTTCTGACTAACTGACCGACTCTTTGACAGTTCAAAAGTGCCTGTAGTTGGTTTAATTTAAATAAATGGTTTGAGTTTGAGAATTTTATGCAACTTCTGATGACAGCGTAAACTCTATGTTGCGTGATGGTGTGTAGTTGGTATGTAGAAGCAGAACTTTGATATTCATATAAAAAAAAAAAAAAAAACTTTGATATTCATATAGTTTGCAGGGTTAAATAATACATTAAAAATAATTATCACTTCTTTATTTGCATATAAACACTATACCATAAAACTGCATGCTTCATATCTAATTTACAACACTGATTATTTTCGTTCAGACATATCATGAGACTAATAGTAACCGTGGCCATGACCATGTCCACCATAGCCACCTCCGAGACCACCTTCGTAACCACCTCCATAACCACCTCCGTAGCCACCTCCGTAACCACCCCCGTAACCACCGCCGTATCCTCCACCAAAGTGCAGCGGTCCTGCGACAAAGGACTTATGCAGAAGAGGTGCGGCATGCAACACCGGAGCTACCACTGGTGCCACCACAGAAGTAGCGACGACAGCTGGCGAATGGTGCACGTCCAAACGAGACTGGTGGGACACCGCCACGGGTGCAACGTGAGCCACCGGGGCAACATGAGCCACGTGAGCCACTTGAGCGAACGGTGCGACGAGATGAGGAGACCGCTTCAGGATGTGATGTCCGTGTCCGGCGTGACCATGTCCTCCAATGCCACCAAATCCTTCGTAGCCAAGTCCACCATGACCAAGCCCGCCGTGTCCAAGTCCTCCAAGAGCAAACCCATCATGACTGAGACCGCCGTGTCCAACTCCTCCAAGACCGATGCCTCCATGACCGATTCCTGCGTGACCAAGGCCTCCGTAGCCAAGTCCCCCGTGGCCGAGTCCTCCGTAGCCCAGACCTCCATGACCTCCGAGTCCTCCACCATAGCCGTATCCTCCATATCCATGTCCACCGTAGCCGTGTCCAGCGTAGCCAGCAACTACTGGTGCCACCACAGCAGCGTGGTGGGCCACTACAGGCACTGCGTGGCCATGGCACAAGGCCAGAGATGCAAACAACACGACAACACGAAACATCTTCAACTTATTACTTCAAGATCACAAATCTGAACGAACTGCAAGAGCTGACTGACATTAGAACTCGAGGGTTACCTTCTTATACCCCAAATGCTGATTCAGAGTGACAGGATCAAAACTATTAATACCTTTATCGTGCTATTGAACATTGTGATTGTTGTCACAAAAAGTTGGAATTCGCCAGTTTATTGGAACTAAATTGGTTTTTATAAACACAATAGATAAAGTACGTGTTCATAACAAAGTTGTCGCCTTTCTTACAATAGACCCTGAATTAGCTGTGAATAAACGCGTGTAATAATACAAATGTTCTACGAATAAATTATAACTAGGTATGATTCATCTGTGGTTATTTCGTTATAGCGCATCAATCATAAATGGTAATGAGTGACGTTTGTATAATGCATCTCAATCCGGCCAGTGCCCCGGGGCCGCAGCCGCAGTGACGCAACGACCCGTCCCAGAGCCATGACCGAGAACTTGAACCCGTTGCGTTGCGCCCGCGCACTACGTAACAACTACCGTTATGCAGCTATAAAGTAACATCCCATCTGCCTTTCGTACACACTTCAGGTTTAGTGCAAGAAACAAAATGATTACGTTACTTTTACTTGTGAGTGCAATGTGTACAGTGCATGGACAAATAGTTCCTTTTATATACGCGGCGCCAAGTGCAGTTTCACATCAATCGAGAATCGATATTAGGCATAGTCCTGGCTTCATAGCGGGGCCGTTGATATACAGTCCAGGAACATCGTTTTATGCCAGTCACCAAATTGAGGATAATACACAAGAGCCAGTGTTAACCCCCGTGTTCACGGCACATACCATATTAACACCGGTAGCATTTAGTTTTTTCCATAATCTACCGTTGGCAAGAGCACTTGAACATCCTATCTCGATAGATAAAGTACAAGAAGAAAATGCGCAGAAAGAATCAATCAAAATAAATGATGAAGACATTCAAAACACAATAATTACGGAAATTCCTGAGCACGAAAAAGAAATAACGGTAGAAAAACAAGAAATACAAGATAAAAATTACATAATAATAGACTACGATGACAACAATCAAGTAACAAGTACAACAGTTGAACCGAAAATGGATGGTGTCACAGAACCTTGATTGATTTAGTTTTAATGTTTAAAGAAAATGAGAAAAAGACTTTATTTAAGAAAAGAGTAAGTTATTTTACAAAGTAATGTGTAGCAGACTGAATTATTTTTATCATGAATATTTTAGACTTACGTTTTCTAAATGATGGTTATATTATTATATTATTTTGTGTGATGTAGGTAATAAATAAGTTTTAACATTCGTGTCATATAATTTATTTCCATGTCCCATTTCCATTCCCCAAATCTTATTTCTACTTGTATACATGTCAACATTTTGTACCTCTTTTTCTTAATAAACTTCCAGAATACTTGCAAAGGTTATACAAAATGTGTTCGAAAAGTTATAAGTACAAATCAAAACGTTTCCTTTCTTCTAATATATGTATTGATGTACCTATAAATTGAAAGTATTTTACTATGTATCTGTGTAGTAGTTGTAAAATTTCAATGAACAGCTAGCCAGCACACAAATAGACTCTGAGAGGTTTTTGGAGAGGTTTTCGTTGTATGGCTGAACCAAACTGAAAATAGGCTAATGTTTTAAAAATAAATAAATAATAATAAAAAAACTGTTTTTGCCAAAAAAAAATATTAAAATGCTTCTCCAATCACACAGATTTTCGAAGTACTACCAACTTTAAAAACCATAATTCCATGAGCCAACTTACGTACTCCGTAACATGTTGATTAGTATAAAATAATGTAAACAATAGACCACGTTTTATCAACTTCATCAACCACTGACGGATTTACACATACTTTCCTCTATTATTACACTTTAATGAAGCAATGATCGTGAAAATATAACCAATATTTATTTTCAAAAGCCAATCATTCACAAACAAGGACAAAAACAGCCAATGTATGTGGTGTTTGATGTGTTTACAATACACCTGAACAAGTGAACATGCCTATTGTATGGAAACTCTTGCGAAAAACTTCTTTGTTCAGTATAGTTGAGGAAATGCGTATAATACAACACGTACTAAGTACACGTGACTACGAAGGGTGCATTAGTGCTGCTTCTTACGTCTCCGGCGTAAACGTGAGCTTCAAATACTAGTTATTTTTCTGTTACGATTTCACTGGAATTTCGTTTAAATCGCCCACAGTTTACACGCGATCTAGAGAAGCAAGAATCCTGTATTTGGCATAGTTTTCATGTTTTCTTGACCTGCCTAAAGACAAATTTAGGACAGAACTATGAAAGGTAGTAAAGTTTTTAAAACGCCAATTAACTAGTTTCGAGAAAATCACCCACACTTTCTATAAATGTTACTGAAAATAATATTCTACTGTTCTGAAAATTGGGGCGCTCATCTGATCAATTTTGATCATATTATGTCAAACGAAAGAGAGCTGCTTTTAAATTTAATCAATGACACCAAAATAGCCGTAACAGCAAATTGATAGCCCTACAATTTAGTTCATGGTCGGTTCTTAGAATGGGCCAAGATGATCGGCTGTATTATCTAAAGGTTTACACATACACGTACTCGGGTATGTTGCTAATGATTTAATTAATGACTCGTCAGATCATTAAATACTTAGACATGTAAAAGTGACATATGATACTACTGCTATACCACATAGCAATGGCCCTATATGGTAAAACAATTGAATGGCTATAATATTTAAAATTCCACTCAAGTGTGAATGTATTGCCTTGTATGTGTGGCGTGATAATAAATACTACGAGTATGATAATAAATAAAAGTGTTACTAAAAATTCCAGAATTTATTAAAACTCTCATGACAATTATGTACATTTGAGAACACTATTTAAAATTATGGACAATTTTGGATTCATAGTCTTCCAATATAGAAGTTCAGGATTTACGGTGTGTCCTGTGACGTACTCTCATTTAATACAGATGAGATACAGCAAGGGGACTGGAGTAAGCGAGGGGGCTAGAGTAGGCGATGGTTGGGGAAGCATAGGATATGGAGGAGTAGGGGGTGTGACTGGTCTGCAGGTCGAATCTTGACTGATGGGAGTAAGAGGTGGGGGCAAAGTAAGTGTTCAACACACCAGCTGATCGCTTCTTGATGAGGTGGGTGTAAATGGGATGGGAGATCAGGGGATGGGAGATCAGGGGAGTATGGCTGTAGATAGGGGCGGTCGCGGCGTACGTGGATGCCAGAACTGGAGTGGTGGCTGCGTAGGTGCTGGGCGCGTAGTAGGCAGGTACCACAGACCTCTTCTTGATGAGGTGCACGGCAGGCAGCGATGCAATGGGCGCTGGCAGGATCGGAGTGCTGTGGATCAGCGGGGCGTTGTACGTAGTGGCAGCATAGTAGTTAGGGTAGTACGTGGTGGGCGCGGCGTACGTCAGAGGGAACTGCGGCGAGCGCTTCTTGATGAAATGGGTGTACGCCAAAGGAGCCTGGTATAAGAGCGGCGAAGGATGGATCACACTGCTGTCCTGCCTAGTGATGGTGGTCGCTCCGGGAGTCAGGAAGGTCGAGTATTGCGTGATGGGCGCCGCGATTAGGACACCGGGTTTTGCGGCCGCAGCGGCGATGAAAGCACACAATACCACCGCCTTGAGCATGTTGGTCTGGATTGTTTGTTGCTCGGATGAACGACTGATGCCTTGACAATGTGTCGCTTCGTATTTATAGAAAGTATTCACTAAAGCTAAGGGCGATCTCGTTTTGCAAACCGGTGCAAGTCGGCCGTTCAGGAAGCTGGTATTTAAAATCCACGAGGTCGTCTACAGCCCCGCCTGGTCAGTTCATCATCGTCTTAGTGCTTTTGTTGCGATACATATGCCAACGAGCCAACAAAAGTAAACTAGACGGTGCAGTCAACGCCCCTGCATGCAAAATATCAGCTTGCTAAGAAATAAATATCAATGAATACCGCGACATGATTATGACTGCAAATAAAATTTCACGAGAGCAATTAAAATTCTTTGCAGATTTATCTTATAAATGAAATTAATATTATAAATATAAAACCTACCTAAATGTATTGCTAGGTAATTAGACCCAGTCCAATCCATAAGAGAATGTTCCTGGAAATCTACACAACATCGAATGGTTCAAATAAGGACAACGAAAAGTTTTATGTATTCTTCTATCTTCTAATTTTTACTGTCACGATAATTTTCATAAAAATACTGTTCTGTTGCCGGGGGGGTACTGTTGTGACCTCCCCGTTCTATAATAAAATATAATAAACCACAGGTTGAAAATTATTTGAATAATGAATTTAAGCTCATTAGCATTAATTATGATATCTTCTCGTACGTGTGGGCGTGACAATACACTGTCCTGCGTTATACAAACACAATCATTTTGATAACAGATTTTCCATAGAAGTCCCTATTTGTTACAATATTAAACAATGTTTATGTGGGGCTTTGTCTATAAACACTATTGACCAGCATTACTCAAAGTGTGCTCTGTGGGGGCTCCGTGAAAATACTGGTCATAATTCTGTAAAATATTACTACGCTTTTTGAGAAATAAAAATGTGTTTTAATAAAAAAACAAAACTTACTAAAGTACTATAGTTCATTTTACTCTGCAACCTGAGTAAAATAAAATCTATCTAAATATTCAAACATAAAGTAAAAAAATATGCAAATGTTAATGTCAAGTAATATGTTTATTAATATAGACGACACAAAAACCATTTTGGATTATTTTAGGGCTCCGTAAAATATTTCGTTTTCCAAAAAGGTTCCGTCCCC
This sequence comes from Tiliacea aurago, assembly GCA_948098905.1. NCBI lineage: Eukaryota > Metazoa > Arthropoda > Insecta > Lepidoptera > Noctuidae > Tiliacea > Tiliacea aurago. The sequence continues at coordinate 13,595,572 of OX402590.1, forward strand.
AAAAAAGTTTGAGACCCACCGCTATAGACTATGGGTCTGTTACTATGGTCCCTTTACTGTTATAAACAGCTTAAAATTGTCCATACTGTCTATGTTCCAACTCAAATAAGTTAGAAGAAAATCTTAATTACTTAGAATGGAATATATTATCACTGGCAGATACTATCGCACCAGGCTCATTCTCTGTTACATGGAACAATACAATATAAATATTTTTTCAGTTCGGGAATCGAAATTGTGACCACGCCGCGGTTCGAGGCGCAGTAAGCCTATTTCTCGCCTAGCCACAGCGCCGCGCCAATCGAGCTTTAATCGAAAATCAAATGTATGTTAACAATGTTAGGTACCTACGTACGTACAGGTATACTTTATTTCTCCAAAATAATCATTTTCTGAAACATGCTTGGAAATTCGAGCATTATTTTGACAACCTTCTTCGAGATAAATCGCAATTGCTGTACTGGCCAAATATATACGAGCAGCGGCCACCAAAAGTTGTATGAAAATCCATATGTGTCGTGGTTTAGCGGCCAAATAAATAACATAGTAAACTCATAACTGTCATGTAATTTATAAATGTAACGATCTTTTACTCCGAAACATGGCAACCAAGGAGGTAACTTATCAAAGGTTTTATTTAAATTTCGTACTTGCAAATAGAAAGCTGTTTATTGAAACAAAAAAAACAAATTAACACATTGGCACGTGAAAAAATTTCGTTGTTCGTCATTGAATCTGGAATTTATAAATAATTTACTTTGTTTGAATTTCCGCGCATTATTTGAGAAATAGTACATTATGGCAAAAGCCGTGAAATAGGAAATTGCAGGTCGAGCATGAGTTTGAAAGCCGAGCCGTAGGCGAGGACTTCACTAATACGAGACAGGCAATTGCCTTTTCCGAGGCATATATAGTGCTTTTCTCAAAATAATGCAATTTATAAATTCCAGATTCAATGACGAAGAACGATAATTTTTCACGCGCCAATGTTTTCATTTGTTTTTTTTTTCAATATTCAGCTTTCTATTTGCAAGCCAGTTCGAAATTTACATAAAACCATTGATAAGTTACTTCCTTGGTTGCCATGTTTCGGAGTAAAAGAGTGTTTAATAACCCCAGCACGCCGTTTCATACAACATTGCTGGAGCGTTGTAATGTTCCAAATTCTAAAAACGCTCCTGCAATGGATTTGATTTTTTTTTACCGTAATTTCGATACTTCGCGTGTTCTTTCTTCGAAAATAATGACAATATTTCTATGCATGTTTGAGAAAAGCACTATACAAGCCTTGGCCGCAAACAGGCATTGATGGACTCACGTATGAGTGCCTCGGCATCGTGGCCGACACACGTCTTTGATTCTTTAGTTCTAGGACATGCCACTTTCTTCACGATGTTTTCCTTCACCGTTTTGAGAGCAGTGGTGATGAAATAGTTTACAATAAATAATTCGACAATCTTGGTTTGAAAAAAAATGCAGACTAACTAAGACACACTTTCTCTTAGTTGGCATTAAAATGTTTGGAATAATTATTTATCTATTTACTATAAACAAGATAGCATATTTTCCAGACAAACTCTTTTTATTTATTTATTTATTTTATTTTAAAAAAAAACCGACAATATGACATATGTACAGAATAATCACCGGTCTTTGTTATATCATACATGTTTTGTTTGATTTTACTTCTTCACTTTTTTGTACAACATTGTAGCCGCCGCGTTGTTCACCTCAAATACAGCCGTACAAAACCCTTTTGTTTTAACAGATTACGCATAATCACTACTAAATCCTACCAAATTTTCAAAAACATATGTTGGCTAGTTTTCGAGTTCTAAGGTGGCTCCTCAATCCAGATGTCTGGATTGAGGAGCCACCTTAAACGTCCTATAACTTTTTAACGGTTTTACTACAAATTCCAAATTTAATTTAAGTTTTGAATTGTTTTTTTTTTATATTTTTGTTACGGACGCCTTTGACGTTTTGCATCGTTCTCACATGTTTAATTTCAACACGAATGATGTAACCAATATTTTGTAACCATATGTTAATTTAAAAGAGTGTCCGTGGAGTTTCTTGCCCGTTCTTCTCCATAGGTACCTACTAAGCTTTGGAATGGGCAACTAGCTTCATTTTGATGACTGACCGACCCCCTTGACAATTCAAAAGTGCCTGTAATTGGTTTATTTGAAATAAATGCTTTGAGTTGAGTTGAGTTGAGTTGAGGATCGGGCCTACAAAATCAGCTAGTATACTACTAAATATTGGTAGTACCCTCGTTTTAATATGAGACATGGCTCCTCAATCCATACGGACACCAAATAATAACTTAAGTTCATGGTAACAAGCATCTTGTTAGCATTATATCATTATTCAACTGGCCAACATTTGAGCTAAATTAAATTACTACCCTAAACTAATTCATTAAGTACTTAGTAGACGGAACTATGATAATTTAACAAAGGTCTCCTAGCTTGAGAAGTCAAGATCTTGTTAGGCTCGTATGGAGTCATGATGCGTGATCATATTAAACAAGATTTTTGTTATAAAAACATTTTTTTTTTTCAGTGTGAGTTGCGGTTGTTACCACTGGGCCACCACTGCACACATTTAAGACGCAGATATATGCCAGTGACCTTGAGTGGTTAGCTTTCGTGTTCTGTACTGAGCTCACGCAACGCGTCGTACGTTCAGCCAGTAATAGGACTCGCCCATCAAGGAGCGCTGTCCCCAATTTGACGCATAATTAATTTATTATACACAAAAAAAAAGGTATTTTAATAAAACGCGTATACTAAAATATCAATAGTTAAATTGTCTTTGAATTGGTGAATGTTTCAGAAAAATACGCTTGGTAGATTTTGCGCCATTCTCAGTTTTTTATCCGCGTTAGACATAACTTGACAAATTAATTTCGCTATGTAATATAAACATAATCTAAAATATTCACATATTAAGTTATTGAGAAAATGCTTTAATTTAACATATATTTTATTCAAATCATTAACACTACTCGTTTAGACGTGATCTTCAGTAAAAAATCATTAAAAGTCGGTTAACCCTTAAGTCATTTTATAAAAAGCCCTGAAGTTGGTTACTAAGTTCCTTACAAAAATGTTACCACCACAATTCGTTTCTAAAATCAATAGAAAGTTCTTGTAAGCCATCACGCTGGCGTCGTCGCCAAGCAAGCTCGCCACATACTCGTACATTATTTATATTACGTCATTTTACCCTCTATGTCGGATAAGGGTCGTGTACGGTGCTAGTAGTTTAAGTTAGGCTGGAGATCACTGAATACTAATTTCAAAGCTTAATATTTCATAAAAATCCTTATATTTCTTGCCAACCATATCTAGTTTACACAATAAAATAAAACTTAAACTAAATGTTAGTAATTATAAACTTAGCAGTATGTTAAAGTGTGTTTGTATTATTTAATTTCTAAGTATCCTATACAATATGTAACAAAACCTTGTTGTTCCTTCTAGCTACGTTTTAAGAATCTGTATACATACGTAATAAAGCATGTCATATAAAAAAACTGTTCAACAAAAATAATTAAAATATATATTTAATTATTCATATTAATTGTAATGTTTAACTGATTTCTTACCTCATTAGTTCTTTGAATTTGACTTCTCCACTAGCTAATGCTTAATTTTTTTCAATTATAATTCCTTCAATGTTATGCTTGTAGGTTAATGTATACGTCCCTAAAAGGAACAACAGGGTTTTTGTTACATACTGTATAATATAATTTGTTCTGCAAGAACTCCTCTACAGGTGAAGGCTTTGTCCAAAGATATCCAGTCTTCTCTAGACTGGGCTGTTTCAATCCAGTTCATTCCAGCTATCTTTTTAATAATCGTCTTCCCATCTAGCGTAGGGTCTCCCCTTCTTGCGTGTTCCTTGGGCCCAGCCATGCCGTTACCTTTTTCGTAAAAGCCTAGTTTAAAAGCCTTATTTATACGAATAGTGCTCACGTAGGTACAGTCGCCAGCACATCAAGTTAAACTGTCAAATCTTTTCATTCTATTTTGAACTTAACATTATAAGGTTTAAAATCATTTGGAGAAATTGGACAGTTTGGTATAGCCTGATGAGCTGGCGACTGTATCTAAGCCCATAGGTTCATCTACTTCTACTATTTGCTCAAAGAGAAGAAGATTATTTGACATCATTTTTGCGTTTTCTTCCTAAACTCGAAAAATACTTTCCCGTCTTTTGTAAACGTTAAAAAAAAATCCAAAAACAATTCTGAATCGTTATCATCTTGTTCTTCAGCTATCAAAATGTTAACTCCTGTTTAGTTTTAGCAATAATACGCAGCCTTTTCCTGCTGCAACCCTGTCAAGTATTCAAACACTAATACACAACATATAAGTGTTAATATTTAGTATGGAAATACAACTTAAGTTTTAGTGCTAAAGTATAGTATGATAACAGACTAACGTCTATTTAATACTAACATCCAACTCTGTCGAAAATTAATTGGCATTAACAAAACTGTTAATGGTAAAGCTAACATAGATCTTCCTTTCAATCAAAATGTAGGCTTTGTTGTGTTTTAAAATCAGCTAGCTAATATAATATATTCGCAGCCAAAACCACCCGACAAAAACAAAACAAACTCCAAAATTGTAGTGGCTTTAATAATAGACGCCTGACATATGTCACATCGCGCCGTCGGGTGCGAGCCGCATGTACTAAAGCAATATGCATAATTTCGCTATTCACAATATCTGGCGTTGACGTCCACTAGACCTGTCCCTACAATAATACTAAATCCACATATAACCACTTAATTATTTCATGTTTACGAACTGATGAATTTTCTCGGGCAAAAGTTGTTCCCTCAAGGCCAGCGATGTGTTCCGGCAATGCCTATGAAGTCAATAGTCTCATTATATTATGTAGATGTACCTAATATAAATGGCGATTCCTATTGTGCACATGCATCAGTGCATCTGAGCTGACATAACAACACAGATCAACATACAACATGCTGAAACTGCTGGTGTTGTCCTGCTTGGTGACTGCTGCCGCAGCCGGCGTGTTGCCGCTGTCGCCCATCTCACCATTTGCCGACACGGCACCCTTCGCTTACTCGACACCAATCCTGGTGCCCTTCGGCAGTGACCGTACGGAGGACCGCTGGCTCTAGAACCCGGCCAGCCTGCCAACATCCTCGCAGCCGACAGCAAGCCTCTTGAAACCCTGGATGTGAACCTGGACTATTCCGCAGACTACACTACCAAGGCTCCCCTACAACAAGGCATCCACTTCCTGGGCAAGCGCTTGGCTTCGCTGATCACGGCGCTCGGCTCCTCTGATCACGCCGCTCGGCCATGTAGTCGGTTCGCCATTGATCCACAGCTCTCCGTTCGTTGACTCCGCACCTGTGCTCGGCCCGCGCCTGGCCGTGGCTGCCATCGCAGGCACTCTGGAATACCTATCGCTCACTACTGGTGAACAACGCACACTGGAACGAGTAAAATAAAAACGAACTGATTCTTAAATCTACAATTTATTTTCTTCCCATCACCAAGCGAACTTTTCTCTCCAAATTAGAAAATGTTATTTACATAGGTAGGTAGATAGAATCTTTTGGTAGATAGAGGGAGCTATAAGGATCTTTTGGTAGATAGAGACTGCTACAAGGATATTTTGGTAGACAGAGGGTGACATAAGGATCTTTTGGTAGATATAGAGTGCTATAAGAATATTTTGATAGATAGAGAGTGCTAGAAGGATATTGTGGTAGATAGAGTGCTATAAGGATATTTTGGTACATAGAGAGTGCTAGAAGGATCTTTTGGTAGATAGAGTGCTATAAGGATATTTTGGTAGATAGAGAGTGGTATAATGATCTTTTTGGTAGATAGAGTGCTATACGGATTTTTTGGTAGATAGAGAGTGCTAGAAGGATCTTTTGGTAGATAGAGTGCTATAAGGATCTTTTGGTAGATAGAGAGTGGTATAATGATCTTTTTGGTAGATAGAGTGGTGAGATAGTAGATAGATAGTGCTATTTCCGCATCTGTTTGATAGTTTTGTACGGAGATTCGTAAAATGATTCACAAATTATGAATGAAGGGAAGTTTAATTGTCAAATAGCAGAATCATAAGAAGTTAGTCAAAAGCAACATCTTACAAATCATATTGAGGATTTTGTAAGATGTTGCCTGACTACCGCCATAACAACAGTTTCTGAAGCTGATCTTTGAAAGTTTAAAGCAAAAAAAAAAGGTTAGAAAGCAAAAATACCCTCCGGATCGATGTGTCATGAATAAGTGAAACCCCTTTAGGAAAACTCTAAAAACGTGTTATTTTTGCTGTATATCGCTTTCTTTACAAGATTTTGCGGTTTTTATGAGGTTAGGTGCCGTGCATGCTAATAAATGGATTTAGAATGCATTGTCATCGACTTGTGAGCTACGGAATTGCTTAATGTGGATTTTGAAGTAGGTATAGTGCTAATCCATTGCTTCATATGTTCGAAAAATTTGTCTGCTCAACAACGTAAATAACGCATTGAATGTTGTTGAACTGTCAAAATTAATCCCATTGCTACTGTTAGTGTGTTCGCAATTAGGTTTAAAGAATCTTTATTTCGACCGGTTCTGTGCTTCCCGCATCCAGCGGATAACTGCGGCCTTCACAAGGTCATCGGTCCACCTTGTAGGAGGCCTTCCAACGCTACGTTTTCCGGCGGTGGCTTAGTGGCGGTGCTTGGGGGTGGCCTATGTCCAGCAGTGGACGTCTTTCGGCTGAAATAATGATGATGATGAAACTTTATTTCTCTTAAGAACATGATACAGTTCACTTATATGAGATTTAACTTTTAACATAAATAATCGTCGTCTAATGACGAAGCATACAGATGTAGAATAACTAAAACTATAACAACAACGTACGAGATCCACAGCAAACAATACAAAAGTGTAGGTAGTTACATAAAAAATAAGTTAATACAGCTGGCCAATTTGACACCAAGGTACCATCATAAGTACTGGTTTTTTGGTTTGATTGAGCTTTGTGAGAAACAAACAACAAATACTGTGTGAATGTGTTTGTGTGTGCTAGTATAGTGCGCGCACGAGTGCAGTAATTGCCCCGCTGACCAAAGTATCGTCTTACGATTTCTACATCTTACCTATCACCAGGAACATTTACATTTTCGGAAAAATAGTCACATAGTCTTCATAAGTACCTAATATGCAGGAAGTGTTTTTTTGGGGTCAAAATTATCAAATAACTTCTCCCGCTCTGGACGGAGTGGGTCAGACTTTTACTGACTAAAACCCACCCGTGTTCCTTTATTTGCCTGTGTGCCAGGGCCACGACATCCGTTTCGGACAAACTCACAACCCTGGCAGGCATTGGCCCTAACGGACCCCGTCAGTTCGTGCGCATCTCTTTGAGGCGCGCGTGGAACACAACGCGCCGTCGACTCGCGCCTGGTCCTTAACGGACGGCGAGCTACCCATCGCTCACCGTCCGCAAGCCCGCGCCTATGGTGGCCGGGAATCGGCCTGCGACTCCCGACGATATAAGAAGTGTTAGCATTCCTTATGAACATATTTCCTAGACCTTTCTAATGGAATATTAAAACTACTTAGTAAGTATGAAGTTGAATCATCATTAATCACATGCCTTTATCACAATTTATTTGGGGTCAGCGCAACATGTCCCTTTCTTCTATACTTATCTATTAGTCGTCATCTCGGTAGTCCCCCCTTTTCTAGCCATATCATCTTTCACACAGTTCATCTATCGTTTGAAAAATATGATGTTGATATAACTAAATATTTAAGAGGATAAAAATATATGACACTAGATATACTTCCTATACTAAATTAACTAACAAACTTTTAAAATAAATATAATATATCTAATAACTTTTTCTTCTCCGGGGTGGCCAATTCTCATGGATGTTCTCACTGGAGGGATCTGTCAGACTCTTACTAACTAAAAACCACCCCAGTGTTCCCATCCTACACTTGCACCTAGTCTAATCTAATAACTTCCGCAATCCCCAGCTGATGCCGGTCTGGCTCTGCGGGCCACCTCAACTCTGGGGGGGGAAGCGAAGTGTTTGGACCCCCCCCCCACAACGTCCGAAAGGGGCGCGCGTGGAACGCTACGCGCCGTCAGCTCGGGTCCAGTGTGATAGGGGGCGGTGAGCGTCCCCAAGTCCGCCGTCCCTGGACCCATTTAGGGGGGCCGGAAGAGGGCATTATCTGCCCTCTGCCTGCTGCGGGCCGGGTGAGCGGAAGAGATCTCCCACTCCCTTTCCGCAGCCTCTTTCTGTGACACGACAGTTTTGCAGAAGGATACCACTGCCTCCCAGGACTCCTCACTGCTGACCATCGACTCGACCACGGCCGGCAGCGACAGGTTACTGCCTACTCCTGAGATGACGGCATGGCGTGGCTCCTCCCAAGCGGCACACTCTGCCAGCGTATGCTGCGCCGTGTCCTCCCGGCAGTCGACGCAGTGGTGACACCGGGTGTCCGGCCCTGTTTATGCGACACAGGTACTTCCCGAAGCAGCCATGCCCAAATATATAATAACCTAACCTAACTAAAACTATAACACGTGGCGTCGAAAAACTCCTCCGCATCGCTGTCGACTGGTAATGTACTCAAAAGACTGGCGGCATTGCCACGTTGTATGGCAATGCTTTGCCTATGGCCAAGGTAAAAGCCAGCCCTTGGGTCACGGGAAGTGTCAACCAGCCTTTTGAAGTTAGATAATAACTAAATTAGACAACATAAATGCTAAGATTGGTGGTAAGACAAACGAGCCGCTTGTGAATATAGGAACTGGGGCCTACACGTAAGTTCAACAATAACCCTTTTTAGCTTAAAAGGGTGTTTAATACAATTTGTTTTATTTCTTTATCTCTGTTATAAGTGAGTCCCGTACGGTATATCGAATTACCCTTGAACGATATAACTGTCTACAGAAAGCATGGTTCACCGACGAACGGTAATACGAGACAACTATTAGTCGATACCATTATTTAGCGACAGCACGTTTCGCCGAATAACGCTACATAGAATGAATGGTTTGCCGATACCAAGATTTGCTATGTCATGGTTCGCCGGAACACGCTTGAACTAAATAATCCTTTATCGATAGCAGTTTGCATCGAAAACACCTTTTCTTACACCGCCTATCCAAAATAATTGTCTTTAGTTTCTCGCTTGGACAATTTTGACAGACATCGATTAAATTGCATTAACTGCTATTTTCATGCGTTTATCTTAATAATGCATAAACAATTGTTATAATAATATGTACAACTGGTTACGGAAACAAATTAGATGATGCTCATAATTATTACACCACATTGTAAAAATGATAAACATTCTCGCTGGTCAGTGTATTGTTGCAAATATGTGGGTAGTTATAAACTATTTCCGACTTGAGCACAAAATACATAATAGTGACTTGAATCAAAACTACGTTCTCCCGTTTATTTTCGTTGTTATTGCGATCAGTCAATTAATTTGAAAATGAGTGCTTGTAATGTAATGCAATCAAAACGCGGCGCTAGTGTACTAATTGTGGATGGATATTCATATCACCTCAACAAAAGATTGGACGACAAATATTACTGGAGATGTACGCTGAAAAGTTCTAAAGGTTGTGGTGCTTCTGTGACAACAATATTTTGCACAAATGAACATTCGATTTTAAATCAAAACAATGAACATGGGCATCTGCCAGAGCCAGAAAAGCGGTTACAGATGAGCTTTAATGCAAAGATAAAAGAAATTGCAAACAATTCAATGGACTCTCCATCACAAATTGTTAATCGCTGCTTGCAAGATGTGCCAACTACGAGTGCTCCTCAATTGCCTAGCAAAGCAGCAGCAAGAATGATTGTTCAGCGCATTAGAAGTAAAGGCGAGCCATCGATTCCAAAAACGATTGATGAATTTAAAGTACCAGAGTGTCTTTGTGACCTTGACCAACAACAGTTTTTAATTGGTCACTATACAAATGAAGGTGAGAGCGTAGTCGTATTTTGTACTAAAGAAAATTTTAAACGATTAATGAGTGCACAATGCTGGGTAATGGACGGAACATTTTCGACATGCCCGAATCCATTTACTCAAGTATATTCAATACATGTTTTGGTTGGAACTGAACGGGGCACAAGCAAATTTTTACCATTAGTGTTTGCCCTATTATCGCACAAGACTGAAACCTGTTACATAATATTATTTGAAATATTAAATAGGTATGGGGTCAATACCTTTAATACTAATTTGTCTCCAGAAAACATACTGACTGATTTCGAAATTGCGGTGATAAATGCTGTGAGAAAACAATTTCCAAACTGTGCACACAGACTGTGTCTGTTTCATCTCACGCAAAGCCTTTGGCGGCATGTACAGGTGGAAGGGTTGGCAAAGCGCTATGGTACTGATTTCGTATTTGCACATAAAATCAGACATTTATTTGCTTTAGCATTTTTGGAACCAGAAGAGATACCGGAGGCCTTCGAGCAAGTAAAAAACGTAGTATTGCCAACTGAAGCCGAAGGATTGGCACAATGGTTCAATAAGTATTATGTATCTGGAGTATTTACAAAAAAATCTGGCCCAGGGACGAAGTTAATTCTGAGCAAAAATCCACCATTGTTCCCACCAGCTATGTAGTCAGTGTCTAATCGTACTTATTCTATTCCGAAAACACAAAATGCTCTGGAATCATGGCATAACCGGTGGAACACACTTTTAAATCGCAAGAAGTGGAATGTCTTCAACACTATTAAGGAGTTTGCTAAAGAACAAAAATATACCGACTGCGAAATCGAGCGCATCACTGCATCTGAGCCAATGCCAAAGATCTCTTTTCATATTCAATCTGCGACGAACGACGAGTTCGTCGCAGATTGAATATGAAAAGAGACTAGAAAAGCACTTGTCCCTAAAGAGTGTGATGAGCATAGAAAGTTTCTTAGGTGGGCTAGCTCACATAATGTACATCATTAATATAACACATAACTGGTAGTTTTTTTTTTCAAAATTGATTGTTTTTTTATGATTGTGCAGTTTGCAACCTTTATTTTTGTGATTTACCATTTAATTATAAAAATAATCAAATTTGCTGTTTTATTATTTTCTTTACATTTATTTTTATTGAATTACTAAGATAAACGCATGAAAATAGCAGTTAATGCAATTTAATCGATGTCTGTCAAAATTGTCCAAGCGAGAAACTAAAGACAATTATTTTGGATAGGCGGTGTAAGAAAAGGTGTTTTCGATGCAAACTGCTATCGATAAAGGATTATTTAGTTCAAGCGTGTTCCGGCGAACCATGACATTGGCAAATCTTGGTATCGGCCAACCATTCATTCTATGTAGCGTTATTCGGCGAAACGTGCTGTCGCTAAATAATGGTATCGACTAATAGTTTTCTCGTATTACCGTTCGTCGGTGAACCATGCTTTCTGTAGACAGTTATATCGTTCAAGGGTAATTCGATATACCGTACGGCACTCGTTATAAGTGGAGTCATGTCACAATAAATTATTGTGGGATTAAGATTAACATACCTGCCGACATTGCAAATTATCCAGTGATTAACTCAAGATTATAAGTAACATAATTTGTTATTAATACTACAATTTTACTTAACTTTTTGGAGTTTGAGCAGGTGCCTTGTTACCGTTTCTTGAATCTCATTTCATGTGATTTGATGGGATGTGGTTATTTTGGCCTATTACCAATCCTGACACTGATATTAATACTATGTTGATGAGTGAGAAATTGTGTGTTAATGTTCTGTAGTCAATTTGTAAGTACGTAATTAGGCTCCTTTAACTGCGACTAAAATATGTGGATATCAATTTTATTTTTTATTCAGTCATTCATTTAATCAAGTCTAAATAAGAGAGAAAAAGGACGGTTTAAAAAAAATGTAAGTTAGTAAATTCCCCCGACAAGAAAATCAAATAAATCCTTTTAAACCCAAGTGAACATTGTTAGCCGTAAAAGTAAAATAAATCAGTAGCTTTAAGTTAAAACGGACAACTTGTTCAATTCGAAAAATTCGGGGCAATCCCTAAAATACTTGGGAATTAGGATACAATGCAACAAAACGTGAAAACTGCAAGACAAAAGTTTTGAAAATACACAGTGCCTAACTGAAATCTTATAAAATGCAAATATAATTAATGTTTACATTTGCATATTTTAAAACACCAACGCCTCGCTATACAAAAATACTGAATACCTATTTGTACTTGCAATATGTCGCAAAAAAGGCTGCCAAATGCTCTGTTCATATGAACTTTGTTTTCTCGTAGGAAAGTAGTATTTTCAGGGCCAGCGATGCATTCCGGTATCGCCCATCAAGTTAATCTTATCAAACAAGTATATAAGGCGCCTGGCATTGTAAAAATGCATCAGTGCATCTGAGGTGAGATATCAACACAGACCACTCTACATACAACATGCTGAAGCTGGTGGTGTTGTCCTGCATGGTGGTCGCGGCCACAGCAAGCGTGCTGGCGCCCTTCGCGCCAGTCGCCTACACGGCGCCTCTCGCCTACTCGGCGCCCTTCGCCTACTCGGCGTCGCTACTAGCGCCCTACGGCAGCAACTACAGAGGACCGCTGTCTCTGGCGCCCGGTCAACCCGCCAACATCCTCGCAGCCGATGGCAGGCCTCTTGACACCCTGGATGTGAACCTGGACCGCTCTGCGCACTTCACGGCTAAAGCGCTCGAGGGTGGCGTACACTTACTGAAGAAACGCTCCGCTGCTCTGATCGCACCCCTGTCCTACACGGCACCCATTGCTTACTCTGCGCCAATCCTGGCTCCCTACGGCCACAACTACAGAGGGCCGCTATCTCTCGCTCCCGGCCAGCCCGCCAACATCCTCGCGGCTGACGGCAGGCCGCTCGACACCCTGGACGTGAACCTGGACCGATCCGCGCACTTCACCGCCAAGGCTCTTAGAAGCGGCATCCACTACCTGAAGAAGCGCTCGGCGCCCCTGATCGCGCCGCTCGGCCATGTGGTCGCTTCGCCACTGATCCACAGCACTCCGCTCGCCTACTCCGCACCGTTGCTCCACTCGCGCCTGGCCGTGGCTCCTATCGCTTACTCTGGCGCACCCATTGCTCATTACTGGTAAACACCCGCGCACACTGGACTTACCCACTGGACCCAAAAATAAACGATTGACCGAATAAAAAAAATTGTTTTGATTAATCACCAATCTGCTAAAATTATCTTGTAGCAAATCAATGTTTTTGTGTTCATAAATTAATCACTTACTAACTGAGCTTTAGTGTTTTCAACATTATATAACACGAGAAAACATTTCATAATATTGACTGAAAAAAAAACTGCGAAAATATTGTATCCAAAATAATAACGAACAGCAGGTTGTTCGTAAAATTACATAGTATTACCTAGGTGTTTCCAACAATAGGAAAAGAGGTTTTCTTTTACATAGTCTTGCCTAATGGAACACAATAATACGGGTTATTCCCAAAGTACTCGTTTGTTTTGTTCTAAAAATATAAGAATCTCATACATTCATTCCAGAGTTACTCCAAGGAATTATTATTATTTAAAAATACTTATTATTTTGTTCCCATTCTGCTCCATAGGTATCTGAAATTATTCTCAAAGTAAATAAATGGAGTGGAGTACTTTGAGAAGATTTTAATATTATATTATCATGGAGTAGAATGAAACCTAATTTAAAATACTATATTCTTCATGGAGTAGTTTGGGAACTCTTTTTGGAGTACTTTGGGAATAACCCAATAATACTGCCAATAAAAGTGGTATAATCATAGATCTGTGTTTTGTATTTTTCTATGGGTATAACAAACAAATAACAGTACCAATTACTTGCCTATGTAAATTGACAGGCTACCAGTGTTTTCATTTACATACATTACAACAGGTCGTGACGGGAACCCAGATGAAAAATCTAGAGAAACAGGAACGTATCACGAAAATAGGCAATTTTAGAGGACATTAAAAAAAATGGTAAAACTTCGTCTAAAACAACCATGGCTTAAATGGTTCTAAATTGTCTGTACTGTCTTCACCTTACTTTGCACCCATATCCCAATCACCCTGTATACTCGTATATGTGTTCACTCAATGTGCCAAATTTATTTTAAAAAGTAATGAATTTTTTTTTTCCAACTGATGAAGCAATGGATTAGCAATATACTATGTATACATAAATACTAATACTATATATAAAATATCTAAATCGTGTTCAACTATATTACATATCAATTTAAAGTTAAAGTTAAATCCAATCTTTGTTCAAAGGCATACTTTTTTATCAACGACTACTTAAACGGTAAGAACAGTTGGTCGCTGTGATTAACTCAAGACAATGTTCATGTTCTTTCTCCAGATAGATTCCCTACTGACAGGTTATATGAGTTCCTATATTTGTTTATTTTATTTGACTGTCTAAGTCAATTTATTTTAATTTATTAGTGACAAAATCTACTCATTACAATGTTCTTTTATGAGTTGTATTGCAATAAGTGGTTAGCTAGCGACCTCAACAAATTGATCACTTTATTCTTGCCTGAGCAACCGGCAGCAAGTTCGTCATGCCCCCTTAGATGTCACTGCTTGCGGTAGCGTCGGGGGTCGGGTTGCCTACTTCCCTCAAATATGGCGAGGGGGGTGATGGCTGATCTTTGCGTTATGCTCGTGAACGGGTGCTCCTTGTGGTGACTGGTCGTCTTGCTGACCATGGTTTTGTTATTGTTATTAATAATTAACTGTTTTTATTTTACTTCGATGGTGCTAGTTTATCATTTGTGACTACGAGTTATAGCTGTAGCTTTATTTAAGCGGGCACGCCCATTGTGCCTGGAGGCTTTTATTTAGATACGTTTTGTTTACGTTATTTCTGCTTGAGTATAGTTTTCGACGATTATTATATATATTTATATAACGGTGTGTGCTAGCTGACATAAGGCAAATAATTTAATTTAACGTTTTGTGGTGCGTAATGCAAATTATTTTATATTGTATTGTATAGCTTCAAGTTTTTTATGCGAACAGACAGCTGTGCCGCTGGGGAGTTGGTTGCGCCACTTCTTATTCCCAGCTAAAGCACTAGGAAGTGGTGAAGGGTGGGGGTTTTTGGGGGACTGTCTGATGTAATTTTTGACGTTCGAAAAGTGCTGATTCTCAGCCTAGTTTGAATAAATGACGTTGGTTTTTGAATTGAAGAATTAGATTTGTATCTAAAGTGTTTCTTTTTTTAGGTCTGTTTTTCCAATTCGCTTTTAATCATTAGCAGAACGGTCGATATTTGCCATTTAATAAAAAACCGGCCACCGGCCAAGTGCGTGTTGGACCACGCACAATGAAGGGTTCCGTAGTTAGGATGAATTTATCCCAAAAACAAACTTAACATTGTAGTTGAAAAACATGCTGTCCCATACATCGATATACGTTACGGTTAATTCTTCAACTGCAAATTTAAGTTGGTCGACTATTACTCGTTAACTTGTAAACCCTTCTTAGCTGTGATAGTTTTTATTTTAATTTCGTTATATATACTACTGCCATGATTTTTTTCACATATCCAAAACCAACCATTTAGCTGGCAGGGGGGGACTCGACTCTAACAAAAAATAGCACTTTAAAGCTTAATATTACGCAAACGGATCTCAGAATTGAAAAAATGTCTTTCACAAACCCACAATATTTTTAAACGGCCTATCCAACGATACCCCACACCATGTATTAGACGAGAAAAAAAAGATCATCCCCGTTTTACGTGCAAGGGAGGTACCCTAAAAAAAATGTTTTTCATGGTTTTATTTTACGATTTTTTTGTCGTAATTAATATGTACACCCGTGCCAAATTACAGCTTTCTAGGACTAAGCGTCTCTGAGCTAAGCCGGGGACAGATGGACGGACGGCCAGACAGCCAGACAGACAGACAGACAAACAGACAGACGGACATGGCGAAACTATAAGGATTCCTTGTTTACTACGGAACCCTAAAAATAGAATCTATTATAAAATTGTCTATATCAGGTGGCAGGTTGCAATGTCCGATGTCCAGCTAAAATTATAAAAATACTAATAAGCATTAAGCAATGCCAATGTCGTAAATTCTACCAAAATCTAAAGTGAATTAGAATGCATAAAAAATCGAATGATAAGAATAAGCTCACCGTAAATACTTAGGACCTCAGACGAATTATTTTCATCAAAACTGGAACTAAGCTTGTGGAAAGCCTTTCGGTAGGTAAAAAAGATTTTGCCTAATATTATACCTGTCTCTTTTCAGATTTCCTCATTCGTCCGCATCACATTCCCATACCATGACAACCAACTACCGCCCAAAACCCCCCAACACTAGTTTCTAAGTCGTGTGTATATTAATCAAATGGACTATTATCTATGGCTCTGAAATAAACGTTTTTTTTTTTTAAACGGCAAACTACATAATTATGAAATAGAAATGCGGAAGTGATTCTTAACAACTTAGCTCGGTGTTGACCATAGTGTTGAATTTACATTTCCGGCCTCCTTTACAATCAATATTTTTTTGAATACCAGCTTTTCGCAGTACAGTGTTAGACATACTTCGATGACCAACCTATCCCGTGTTGCTCTGTAGTCTTTCTAACCCCACTTGCATCAAAAGTAATTTGCAGCTTCTTCGTCACCATGTTTCATAAATTTAGAGCTAAATAAAGTCAAAATTGAATTATTTACATCATTATCAAAATTATTCAGGATCAGATCATTCATTCATCATTTCAGCCGAAAGACGTCCACTGCTGGACATAAACCTCCGTCAAAGGGGTTGCCATAATCGCCACGCTTGGCAGGCGGGTTGGCGCTCGCAGTATGGTGTTAAAATGCATAGAGAACGCTGCTGCCCATTCTCTAGTGAGTCCCTTAGTCGCCTTTTACGACACCCAGAGGAAGAAATAGGGGAGGGCTATTCTTTACGTCCGGCACCACACAGACCTAGGATCAGATGATAATATGCTGCGACGGATAAAACATAAAAAAAAAATATTTATAAAACCTCAATGTTATGGTTTAAAAATAGCTGGCAGAATATAGTAGTCGTTTTAATGACGATATAATATTTTACAGCAGATGATATTTAATTTAACCTTTTCACCGAACTTTCATGACGCAAAACTCGTACATACGTTTTTTTATAATTATTTTCGAGTCTTTTTTTCTAACAGTAGCTAAATGTATCACGCAAATTGAAACATTGGGCATTCAAATTATTGTCGTCGCTTTTTATTTTTATTAATAACCGTGGTTTCATCAGTAAAACCATAGTTAAACTACGTAGATATATCCTAGAAATAAATCGACCATCGTACGGGAATTCATCCTAATGCCATTCTTGAACATATTTAACGAACCAACAAAAATTCAAGATAACTAAACTTTCTTCCAGAACCATAATGGAAATGTTGAGATATAAACAAATACAACAGGATAATTTCAAAATTCATTTAATACATTTAGTACATATTTACAGAGTGAGGACTATGAGTATTTACCAGTGGGTGTAGTGAGCAATAGGTGCAGCGGAGTAGGCGATGGGAGCCAGGGCCAGGCGCGAGCCGAACACAGGCGCGGAGTAGGCGAGCGGCACTCTGTGGATCAGCGGCGAGGCGACCACATGGCCGAGCGGCGCGATCAACGGAGCCGAGCGCTTTTTCAGGTAGTGGATGCCGCCGCTGAGAGCCTTAGCGGTGTAATGCGCGGAACGATCCAGGTTCACATCCATTGTGTCGAGCGGCCTGCCGTCAGCAGCGAGGATGTTGGCGGGCTGGCCGGGAGCGAGGGACAGCGGCCCTCTGTAGTTGTGGCCGTAGGGGGCCGAGAGCGGGGCCGAGTAAGCGAGAGGCGCAAACAGAGCTACAGAGCGCTTCTTCAGGAAGTGCACGCCGCCCTCGAGCGCCTTGGCGGTGAAGTGCGCGGAGCGGTCCAGGTTCACATCCAGGGTGTCAAGAGGCCTGCCGTCCGCTGCGATGATGTTGGCGGGCTGGCCGGGCGCCAGAGATAGCGGACCTCTGTAGTTGCTGCCATAGGGCGCCAGGAGTGGTGCCGCGTAAGCAAGAGGCGCTGTGTAGGCGAGGGGCGCGAAGGGCGCCAGCACGCTTGCTGTGGCCGCGGCCACCATGCAGGACAACACCACCAGCTTCAGCATTTTGTATGTAGAGTGGTCTGTGTTGATATCTTGCCTCAGATGCACTGATGCATTCGTACGGTGACAGACGCCTTATATACTAGTGTGATAAGATTAACATGATAGGCGTCAACGGAATGCATCGCTGGCCATGAAAAGACTACTTTTCTCCGAGAAAATAATTCATACGAACAAAGCAATATCACTCTGCTACCTTACCTATACAGGTATTAGGTATTATTGGTTCCTACATAATAAGCATTCGAAAAAAACATGTTCCTTTAATTATCAAAATGTTTTAAACTTGAGGAAAATATCTTTGTAAAGTTGTATGTGTATATTTCTCCATCTTCCTACCTAACTTTAGGTACTTATACCAGGAAACCGGAAACTAAGTTCAAATTAAAAATCAAGCCACTTTTTGGAAGCGATGCGTAACAACTTGGTTATACAAGTTACACTTGCAACAGTTTAGAGTTTGACCAAATATGATTTCGTTGATTAAGATCAGTATTAACTCACTGAAATCCCTTAAAAAGAAGCAATTCAGGTCGTTACTTGAGTGTGTACAGCCTTTAAAGAGCCCAGCAAAGCGATATGTTAAAAAAAACCTCAACTTCCAGTTCAAAACTAAACTAAACCAATGCATTAAGGATACAAATAATATTTCTTAAAAAAATCAGTAACAGCTATGAATGGAATTTCATAATCTGGAAATTAAAACTAAGCAACAAAAAATACTTATGTTTGATTTTCTCGGGGCATTTATGGTAAAAAGCAATGTAGATATGCAGGGAATTTATCGTTCTAAACTATTGTTTGAATTCCGGTCACGAAGCAGAAAGAATTTTGTGCATTACTTATCTCTATTGCTCTTGCACATTCGTATTGCCGTTTGTGTATAATAAATAAATAATGCGTCAAATTGGGGACAACGCTCCTTGATGGGCGAGTCCTATTACTAGCTGAACGTACGACGCGTTGCGTGAGCTTAGTACAGCACACGCAAGCTAACCATACAAGGTCACTGGCATATATCTCCGTCTTAAAAGGACCTTAAAATGCGCGAGCGCGACGGCAATACAATTATGTGCGAGCGATAGAGATAAGTAATGAGGGGTCATTGTACGAAATTCTTTCTGCTTCGCGACCGGACTTTAAATATTGCTTGTTTAATTCGTGTCTAAATGATAACAGCCGTACGAGTCGATTGAAGGTTAAACTACGCTTGCCGCTGTTGGTTCGTGGATGGGTGACCATTTATTACACGTCCAGCCGTTAGGCCCGGCTATCATTCGTAGATCTTTGACAGTCGTTACGGGTAGTCAGAAGCCCGAAAGTCTGACAACCAGTCTTACCAAGGGGTATCGTGTTACTCAGTAATTGGGTCAGATAGGCGGTCGCTCCGGGTAAAATAACTAACAAATCCATTGATGTATTAAATAGGAAGATAGGCCCCTCTCTAACATTACGTAAATATTAAATGGACCCGATGACGTGTGTCATGTGCTCGACAACCGAAATAGAGAGACATATTACGCGGGCTATAGCGGGAACGAGATAGCAATAATTGTCACTGTTACGTACCCATAACAAGTCGGAAACAAACTACGATTCGGGTATTCCCCGCAAACCGAGAGTAATGTAGGTCGATTGTGTTCTTTCCCCTAATTTATGCGGTCCACATCGAGGAGCGCGTACCATATCTTCCTATTTAATACATCAATGAATAAATCGAATAAATCCCTTAACAATTTGCATTATTGCAAGTTCATTTATTTACGTTACACGACCGTGTTTGAGTCACAGAAATTCATATGTGTAGGTACAGACGCCAGCACATCAAGCAACTACAATCTGTCAACATTCTTTAATAGATTTTCAACTTTATCCCTATTGAATAAGGTTCAAGGTTGACTGAGAAAATTTTACGGTTTCTGGCGTCTGTACCAAGTTTCAACTTAATCGATCCAGTAGAGAGAGAGACATACAGACACACAAGTGATCGTATAAGAGCTCCATTTTTTCCTTTTGACATATGGAACCCTAAAAATGACTGACGTCCCTACTAATCAACCCTAGATGTTAGTGACGATGAGTGAAGATTCACTAAGATGACACAAGAAAGATGTATTTTTCTAACAATCCACTTCCTATAAACTTCCATTTACCGAAAAACGACGACTACTGACACCAACACCGACACAAAACAATGTAGGTATGTCGATCCTAACTTTATAATCACACTAATATTTAATATTATAAATGCGAAAGTAAGTTTGTTTGTTTGTTTGTTACCTTTTCACGCCTAAACCACGGAATCGATCATCCTGAAATTTTGCATAGACGTTGTCAGGTGTACAGAAATGGACATAGGGTAGCTTTCATCCCGACAAAAAGTACTGTTCTCAAGGAAAACAACAATAACATTCTTATGATAATAGATGGCGCCACGTGTCTTTCGAATCATGATACAACCCGAATTGATTTTCAAATTCTAAACTAACGCAAGCGGAGCCGCAGGAAAAAGCTAGTAAATAATAAGTTAACGCATATTATGTTATAAGTGGCAAAGGCACAGTAATACACAATTTACATCGATTCATCTAAATATTAAGAGGGGTAAATGTACTATGATGTTCAAAGAAAAATGCTTTTTCCGGGTAACTCTCTTTATAAACTATAGGCAGATATAGATATTGTCGAATATACTAAACTTTCTTTACACAGTTTTTCACCAATGATGTCCCAGGATACCGGCATGACCCAAATGTCCCACGCCCAGAGGAGCGACGGGTGCGTGCCAGCCGAGATGTGCTGCGGCGGGTGCGTGCCAGCCGAGATGTCCAACGGCGGGAGCCAGACCGTGCGCAGCCCATGGCGCGCCCAGCAAGGGAGCCGACCGCTTGCCTAGCAGGTGCCCGTGCGCTCCCAGAAGGTGCCCGTGCGCTCCTAGCAGGTGGCCGTGCGCTCCGACCGCTGCGACCGCTCCGGTGGCGTGGTCGACAGCCCTGGCTGTGAAGTGCACGGCGCGGTCGGCGTTCACACTGAGGGTGTCCAAAGGCCTGCCGTCTTGAGCTAAGATGCTGGCGGGCTGGCCAGGAGCAAGCGACACGGGCCCCCTGTAGTTAAGGGCAGCACCGCCCAGAGGCGCAGGGACCACGACGGGACCGGCAACGCCGACGGCGGGAGCGTGAGCGACGGGTCCGACCAGCGGGGCACCCAGGTGTGCGCCCAGACCCCATGGAGCTCCCAGGCCTAAGCCGTGAAGGCCGAGATGGCCGAGGCCGAACGCACCGAGACCGCTGGGCTTGGCGGCCACTAGGGCTAGTACGGAGGACAACACCACCAGCTTGTACATTGTGGTCTGTGTTGTTTTCTTAGCAGAGAGCAACTGTAATTCTTACCCTCTAAGCTTCAGCTTATATACCAATCAATTTCGTAGGCGTATTCCAGATACCTTTGTGACGTCAGCAAATATGCGGCTAGGCGTTGGCTATAGGTAGCTGGTGGATAGAAAAGGACCATGGGGCGGCGCAGGCGCCACAAGCAGTGTCCGCCGTTGCGGGTTTTGAGATAATGCAAAAGTCAACTCTAAACAAATCGGTATACATTTGAAAATGACTCCAGAACTGAGAGTACTTCCCTGTTCACCTTGGACATTGATAAAGGGCCGTTCACTTCAAATGATTACTCGCCTCAATGTGCAAACATTTTAAATTACCCCTCCGCACTGCGTAATAATAATGAGATACGCTCGTGTAATAGATGAACTCATCTGTATTCGTTATATCATAAATTACGAATTTTGGTAATGTGAGGTAAAGGGAATGAGTGTGAATGACTTCTTACTTTAATTTGTACACTCTAATATAAATGTATATTAAAATACCTATATATTAATCTCTTGCTTGAGCCGTAATTCTATTTCACAAGTGAAGAAGTTCGGTAAGAAAATTAGACGATTATAATGATGAATTATTATAACAAATTACACATTTGGAAAGGTACCTAATGAAATGGATGATACACATCTCCTGAATCAACCATACATACATTTCGTAACTAAGTTTGATTGCTTTACATAAACGATGAGAAGATAGGAAAATCTTTTAATCTATTTATGTAAAACCATTAATATGTCATGCCGTAACTCTCCGTAACGATACATGAATATCCTACTTATCATTGAAGGTGATTTATCTAGATATAAACTAGTTTTCAACCGACTTCCAAAAAGCAGGAGGTTATAAATGTCGTCAGTTTTTTTTTTTTTTTTTTAATCTATGTTCACCGATTTCTCCGTTAATTGTGAACCGATTTTGAAAATTTGTTTTTTGTTAGAAAGAATATGAACCCGAAATGGACCCATTGTCACCAAGTCAGAATCTGATGAGGGGATCCCATGGAAATCGAGGAAAATCCTCAAATTTTATAGGCACACCTATAGAGTTTTGGCTATTATTTTATAGTAACACGTGCACTTGCTCTCGGAAAGCACCATTTGGTGAAGTGGAACTGATAATGAGGACCACAGATAGCCACTGGAATTACTTAGTAATAAGTAAGTATGTTTGCTAAACAATTTATGCTCGTCACAATGCTGTAATAATAATAATATAAATAATAATATGGTGAGTGGCAGTTCTCCTGGTTCTCACCAGGAGAACTTCTAAACAATTAACGTCCCTGCAATAAGGGGATGAGCAGTTGACATTAGGCTATTGTTACTTAGATAAATTACAAATTGACCCAACCACAAGTGAAAAAAAAAAAATACAAAAATAAAACAATCGACTTCCTTCCAAAAAAAAACTACACACAGTAAAAAATTACTTTAATTTCGGAAGTCGGTGTCTTTGGATCTCTATTTTAGAGTTACTTTTCACATTGATTTGTTTTTTTGGAAGTCAGATTGTTAAATGATAAATGATTTATTTTCTGTAAGTAGGTTTGTACAAACACTTTTACACGTCAAACATATTTAAAAAAACAAAAAAAAACTAGATGAGGTCGGCGTTTCGTAACTGACTACTCTGAGAAGAAAGGCCGAAACAAACTCAGAGGTCACAGTCTCTTTTAAAGTCCAGACCATGTAAGACCATGTAGATTGGTGCCTGAAATGATCTTTTGATAAAAGAATCACACAGATTGAGGGGACCTGTCCAGTCAGTGCACGCATTTGTCAGTAGTCGTGCAGCTCAACTCAGAACTTGAGGAGCTCAACGATTCAACGAACAATACCAAAGAAAGGACATTCGGGTAGGCCGCATAAATTACTCAAACTGCCAGACAATGATGAAAACTAACTGAGTAAAAACAAAAATAAACAATAACCCACATAGTCTTCACATTTACAATACTTAATTAAAACAATATAATACTTAACAAAGTAAATATTCATGTCATAGTATATATAAAATTCATCAATGTGTATATAAAATACGGATATAATCTTGGTCAGATCATTTGAGGACCATGTAGATTGGTGTCTGAAATGGTCTTTTGAGGAAAGAACCACACAGATTTGAGTGGATCTGTCCAGTCAGTACACGCATTTGTCAGTTATCGTGCAGCTCAACTCAAAACTTAAGGAGCTCAACGATTCGACGAACAATACCAAAGAAAGGACATTTGGGTAGGCCGCATAAAGTACTCAAACTACCAGACCATCATTAAAACTAAGAGAAAAATAAAACAAAAACAATGACCCACATAGTCCTCACATTCATAATAATGAAAATAATATAATACTTTACGAAGTAAATATTCATGTCATTGTTAATGTAAAATGATATATAAAAAACAAAAAGAAAAATATAAGTATATAGTGGCAAAAAAAAATGTATATAAATCAAATCAAGATTCACTGTAAATTTATTGGAGCAGCTCAATCCCAAGCCTTTTGTTCATATGTTAGTCAAAGGTTATATCGGAAAGTACTAATCCGAATACATATACACAAAATATTTCACTAATAGAAAGCCACGCAATTGCCGAGTGCCATGGTAGATGTTTCCATGTTAAAAAACGCGGATGAAGTCGCAGGCAGAAGCTAGTGTGCTATGTGTTTATTTAAACTACTAGCTGTGCCCTACGATTTCACCCCCGTAAGGCTTGATCCCTTGAGAATATCGGGATATAAAATATCCTATGTCCTAATCCAGGTCATGCTCTACCCATTGTGCCAAATTTCATCCAAATCCATTCAGCCGTTTTAGCGTGAAAGCTTAACAAACAAACAAACTCACTTCCACATTTATAATATAACTAGCCTTTGCCCGTGGCTTCGCTCGCGTTAATTTATAATTTGACAATAATTTCGGGTTGTACTTTGCTTTTTGAAATTTGAAGTGCTATTAAATACATCCCATAACCATATTCAATAATTATTCGAAAGACACAAGGTGCCATCTATTATCATAAGAACATTATTGTTGTTTTCCTCGGGAACAGTACTTTTTTTCGGGATGAAAGGTACCCTATGTCCGTTTTTGTACACCTGACAACCGTATATGCGAAATTTCAGGATGATCGGTTTAGTGGTTTAGGATTGAAAAGGTAACTAACAAACAAACTTACTTTCGCACTTATAATATTAGTTAGGATAGGATTAAGTTAGAAAGTTGGGATGGCACCTAAGTACTTTAAAATTAAAATAACAGGACTCACAACAAACAAGGATAATACTCCGGTCAATGACCGGATGTTTTCATGAAAACAGATACGTTTTCACTTTATAAAATCACATTAGTCCTCGACGGATCATTAAAAACGCCATCTGGCATTCCCGAGGGTAGCCAAAATGTCCGGACTTTCGGGTCATACTGGTAGTTAAGCAAAATTAATACTACTTAAATTAATACTACATAATACCTATATATTTTGGAGCAGCCTAATCTCTTTTAAATATTTAAAGGGCCAGCTCTCAGCTCACATACCTTTGAACAATGATAATTATTATAAGTGTTTGTCTGTGTGGTGCCGGACGTAAAGAATAGCACCGCCCTATTTCTTCCTGTGGGTGTCGTAAAAGGCGACTAAGGGACTTACTAGAGAATGGGCAGCAGCGTTCTCTATGCATTTTAACACCATACTGCGATCACCAACCCGCCTACCAAGCGTAGCGATTATTTTTTAATTGTTAATATGACGCGTAATACTGATTCCGATATGCTATTTTCAGAATAAACAATTTCATTTTTAGACTTTAATACTCATACAACTTCGGCATTTTTTGAGATATTGAAACAATTATTTTTTTTACCGTGGCTTATATTGCACGCCTCATAAGCGAAGCGTTGAGGTTGTGCTCTACTCTCGACATTTAAAAAAAAGCAGTTTTCTCGAAACTGAAATCGATTTTATTTTTATTTACATCGCACTTACAGGTTAATATGTACTAATATCAAGTTAAATCATTTGTCAGACACATAAAATATAATTCAATAACAATTATTTTGTTTAAAATAATAAATAATAACATTAAAAATGATCTTTCCTGGACGTCCGTGTGTCTGTGTTTATAGATTGGTGTATGGTATGTGGCAGGGAAATTGGTCAAATAAAATATCGTACCGGAGTATTTTCTTTTTTTTTTTATTATCTAAAGTAATACACTTTGGACTTTCTCAATTAATATTCACTCTCGTTTAATTATTATTCATAAAAAACTAATATATGACTGTGTATTTTTTTGTATATCTATCTATTTATTATAGTTTTTTTTTCCTCACCTTATAATTATGGCGCCACTAAACCATAGATATAAATATTTTAAAAAAATTATGAGGCGGGCACTTTTGGAGATTCCAAATTTTTTTTTGTTGGTTTCGTAAAATCTAATTTAAAAAAACTGTCAAATACCCTATCTCCAAAATAAACCCCCTAAAAGGGCATTTTCTTTGGATGTTTTTATTCAACTAAGTACCTAAGAAAATCACAGTTTGAAGCTTGCTTGCTGAAATTCATAACCTACCTACATGCCTGTAAAAAGACTATCTAAACTGATGGTGCAATACAAATAGATAACTTCCAGTAATATTAATAGTAATAATTATTTACATTTTATGTTACTAGCTAATCTAGAAAACTTCATCCCAAGCTTTTACGTAGTATGTTAGATCATCATCATAATTTCAACCAAAAGACGTCCACTGTTGGACATGGGCCTCCCCCAGTTCGTTAAATGATAATAAGGTATTATCATTGGAGAGAAAGAAAGATAAAAGAAAGAAAAGAAAGAAAGATTAAAAGAAAGAGAAGGAAGAAAGGAGGAAAGATTTATCACTTCATGTATAAAAAACGTGCGGGGCAGTCTTTGGGGACTGCCGAAAGAAGTGAAAACAGTATACATATAGCTCATGGAAAGCATTCGGTGACGATGACGCGAGTTCCATGATGTTTGTGCACCCAAAAAGTGTTCAACGCGCCTAAAGAAGTTTTAACTTAAAAATATTTCAATCAATCAATCAACTCAGCCTATCGCAGTCCACTGCTGGACATAGGCTATATATATATAAAAAAAATCACTAAGTAAACAATTACTCAGCATAGAAAGTACGCTGCATAATGAAAACGTTTAATGAATCGGTCATTGAACTCGCCCCTAATTAGTTTATTTGAACCGCTGAACCCTAAACTAATAAAGTACACAAAAACCACAACACTCTGATAGAGTGTTTCGTAAAAAAATATGCCTTGAATAGTTTCCAAAATTGAAGTTCTAATTTATTTTGGTATTTGTAAAGCTTTTCAAAAACAAAGTGTGATAAATTACGCGCCTACGGCTGTTTTAAAAAATATTTTGGGTCACGGAAAATGTATTAATCTAATCTTAACAAAATATAATATCACGCCTGATTCCCCGAATGGTAAGGCAGAATGTACCTATTAGTTCAACCAAATTGCGCATGGGGGGCAAGCCAATAAGGTGTATCTATTCATACACGAAATCTCTTAAGGGGTCATTGTATTCATCATTATGAACAACTTTTACTATGGGACCAAAACTGAAATCGCGAAAAAAAAATCTGCTGTTCCCTTCATTTTGATGAATTATGCGAACATAAATGTAGGGAATAGCTGATTTTTTTCGTGATTTCAGGTTTAGTCCCATAGTAAAAGTTGTTCATAATGATGAGTACAATGACCCCTTACTCTAGTACTCAAACCTGAATTTGTCAAAAAAACTTTTTCTTAAAATCGCCCATTTTCCTGCAGACTACATTTTTTTCAAAATTTCTCAAAAAGTTGAGGACAGTCTCTTAAGACCGTTTTCCTGTAGCTACAACGGTTAAGGTAGCTGCCCTTACTGCCCCATCTCAAAAATCCACCCTGTATATTGCCATCAACTGGGCACAGGTCCAGACTCTTGGCTGCTACTGCAAAATCGGCCTATAATGTTCCCACTGCTGGGATACAAGCCTCCTCTCGGTAAGAGGGAGAGGGCCATAATCCACCACGCGGGCCCAGTGCGGGTTGGTAAATGTCACATGTCTTCGAATTTTTGGTTCTAGAACATGCTAGTTTCCTCGCGGTATTTTCCTTCACCGTTTTGAGAGCAGTGGTGATGAAATTAAATACACAAAGTAAAGTGCCTGTTTGGGTTGGGGCAGGCACTGTACTTTCAGGACTAGGCAGTGACCTGTCACTGCCAGCCGTGGTCGAGTCGATGGTTGGCAGCGTGGAGTAAAACTGGTGGATGCCAATCTTCACAGCTTGGCTCATCGCCGCATGGTTGCCGGCAGAGGGCAGATAATCTCTTCCGGCCCCCCTAAATGGGTCCAGGGACGGTGGACTTGGGGACGTCCGCCAGTCAAACACCTCACCCACCCCCTAGACTTGAGGTACCAGACCTAGATCTCCGGCACCAGCCGGGGATCGCGGAAGTCGCACTAGATCCCAAGATCCAAGTACAAGTGTGGGAAGGGAACACTGGGGTGGTTATTAGTCAGTAAGAGTCTAAAACAGACCGACCCCTCCACCCACCCTAGGGTGGAGGACATCCTTGAGGACTTTCCACACCGAGAACAAAAAACAAGGCACTGTACTTTGTGTATTTAAATTCACTGGGCTGCTACTGACAAATTCCTTATGGAAAAACCAACCCAACCTGGGAATCTGACCTTATCCCCCTTATTACAAACAAGGTTTATCTTCAGACCCAGGTTTAAAACATGGAGCCATTATTGAATTTCGAACTTTATTCCGACTATGGTAAAGTTCCTAAACACAAAACTGACAACTTAGTACCGAACTAAGTTTTCAGTTTTATAAAGAACGGTATTTCAATCATAACATCACGGCCTCACTGAATCAAAGTCTGTTCAATGAATTGATGCCTATTGCCCCATCAATGGTTTCTGCCATAAAACCCTCTTATACCATAGATTTAACAGGTAATGATGATTCAAAGTCATGTAATTCAGTGAGGGTAGTCACCAGTAAAAACAAACTAAAAAAATACATTAAAATTAATAAATACATTGTAAAAACACAAAAAATGGTAAAAAGACAGAGGTTCTTTATTAAAAATGTTAAACTCAATAGAGAAAGGTTAAACTTACTTAGACAATTAGATATGTATTCTTTTAATTTGGAGCAAAGTACTAGGAAATACAACATTGACACACAGGACTTGCAATCACAACTTGACCACCTACAAGTGAAACTTACTGCAATGACTAACAAATATAATACCTCTGAAGATCTAATGAGGGAATATGTGTTGGCAATGAATGAGCTGGTAAATTCACAAACAAACAACTGTGAGCTTTGTCAAACACCATCCGATGTACCTACACCAGACCATTCATTGGCAACATGCCATACCACCTTACCGCTGCCTTGTGTTGATTTGAAAATTCCTTTTACTAATTGCTCCATTAAACAATGTAAACAAATTGTAAATAATGATATTGTATTATTTTGTGATGAGATTGGCAAGGACTTAGGCCACTTGCTGACAGATGAATACCCAGGACACTCAATAATAAATTACTGCATGCCTGGTTGTTCTTTATTTGATATTATGAAAGAAATTATTAAATGTAACTTTAGACAGGAAACAACATTATTAATTTTTATGGGAAATAGGGGAAATGTGAACAAAGGAGAACTGCTCCAATATTATAGAACATTGAGTAATCTTAGTTTAAGAAAAATTGTATTGTTTACATTCCCATATAGTAACAGTTTGCCACAGGAAGAAAATAACATAAGATTTGAAATTAATTTGACATTGCATAATTTGACATTTAACAATAATTTATTCCATCTAGTGGATATTAACAATTATGTAGGTAACAATTTGTATTTGACAAAAGATAGATATAATATTGATATGTACTATCTTTCTAACTATTATAAACGACAGATAGCTGTGTCGCTATCATATTTTTTTTCTATTTCAGCCAAAAATTTGGCTAAACAACTTGCTTCTTTTGAGCAATGCAATGACTTTTTAAATAATTCTGCCAATAATTTGGCAACGACTAATGACTTTGATTATCATTTAAATTAGAAATTAGGACAACAGAGGAAACCTCTTGCTTAAAAAATGTTACACAAACTTCTTTATTATCACACCCATTAAATTGTAGTAATTTAAATAAATGTAATTATAATAATAGTACTTTAAAAATTGTTCATCAAAATATACAGGGTGTGATAGGTAAGGAATTAGAACTGGAGCTGTTCATGAACTGTAGTTATATCGATATCTTATGTGTAACTGAACATTGGTTAAAAGTCCACCAGTTCATGTTCAGCTTTAACAACCACCAGGTTGCCAGCTCATTCAGCAGAGTTAATATGATACGCGGTGGCTCTTTAATAATTGTTCGTAACAATATGAAATTTAAAGAACGTAAGGATATTGTGAGCCTCTCTGTTGAGCGAGTTATTGAAATAGCTTGCATTGAGCTTGAGCAGTTCATTGTAATGAGCATATACAGGCCCCCATGTGCTTCATATGATATTTTTGAGAAATATATGGAAGAAGTATTATTAAAGACTTGTAACAGTAATAAAACAGTTGTTGTCTGTGGAGATTTCAACATTAATATACTGGAAAAATCTGCTACAGTAAATAAATTTATAACCTTATTAAAGTCATATAATTTGTACAATACATTCTTTGAGCCGACTAGAATAACTGCCACTAGCGCTACCTGTATTGACAATATTTTTACAAACTTAAGACCTTCTAGCCATTTAATTATAAACGAGTTGGACTCTGATCACTGTGGCCAGTTAGTAACTTTCCCTCGGAAAATAGTCAGAGCTCAAAGAAAACTAGTGAGTTATATTCCTGTAAACAAAAGTCGCTTAGAACAATTTAAAAATAATTTAATGGAAAAACTACCGGGTTTGCCTTATCACACCGACCCAGATCAAGCATATAATTTACTATTTAATCTCATTAATTGTGAATTTAGGAAGGTGTTCACCTCAAAAACATTGCCTGTTTGTGACCACGTAATATTTAGTGATTGGGCAACACCAGGTATTTACAAAAGTAGGCAGAGGTTATATGAATTGTATGATGAAAAAACATATAACCATGATGAAACTTTTAAAGAATTTGTTAAAAAATATTCTAAAACTTTTAAAAGAGCCTGTTCCTCGGCAAAAGCCATACACATTAAAAATAAAATAAAATCTTCTGGAAATAAAATTAAAACAACTTGGAATATTATTAATTCAGAAATGGGAAGAACGACAGTACGGAATCGTGACTTCCATCTAAAAATCAATGATGTAGATATTAAGGCAGACATGGAGGTGGCAACTGAGTTTGAATTTTTTTTCACTAATATTCCTATTTTAACAACCAAAACTCTGTCATCGTCGTCCTCCACTTCTGCTTACTCAATATTAAAAGAATGTGTACCAGAATGTGATAAACACCTTAAATTCACGGTCGTTACCGCTAAAGACATTATAGAATCTTTTAAAGACCTTGATATAAAAAAAACTGCGGACCTTTGGGGGTTATCAGTACATACCATGTCTTCAATAATTAATGTTATTTCACCCTTTTTAGCAATTGTTTTTAATTCTTGTATTGCATCTGGTGTATTTCCTGATCTGATGAAACTTAGCAAAGTGATTCCTCTGTTCAAATCTGGCAGCACAACTGATCCTACGAATTTTCGGCCTATTTCGATATTACCTACATTGAGCAAAATCTTTGAAAAATTAATTTTGAAACAAATGTTAGGACATTTTAATAAACATAATCTACTACATCTGAAACAGTTTGGTTTTACTAAGGGTCGTTCAACTACAGACGCGGGCGTGGAATTACTGAAGAGCATATTCGAGGCCTGGGAGGAGTCGCGGGATGCTCTTGGCATTTTCTGCGACTTGTCTAAGGCCTTCGATTGCGTTCATCATGATACACTCATCAGAAAACTGCACCATTATGGTTTGAGGGACAGTGCTCTCGACCTTCTGACTTCTTATCTGAACAACAGAATTCAGAGGGTTGATGTTAATGGCAAGAGATCTGCAGGATCTGCGGTCACTATGGGTGTTCCGCAGGGTTCAATTCTAGGTCCATTCTTGTTTCTAATTTATATAAATGACTTACCTTTTCACATAAGGGATAATCACAAGATTGTATTATTCGCAGATGACACTTCACTCATTTTTAAAATCAAACGTCAGCTAGTCAATTTTGAACATGTTAACGATGCACTCTCTAAAGTTGTCCATTGGTTTAATGTAAATAATCTTCTCCTGAACGAGAAAAAGACTAAACTCATTAAATTTTCAATGCCAAATGTCAGGCAGCTAACTACTAATGTTCAACTTAATGGAATAGAGTTGGACCCTGTTGAGTCGACAGTTTTTCTTGGAATAACTATTGACGGTAAATTACAATGGGGCCCACACGTAGAAAAATTGTCAGGAAGGCTTAGTTCGGCCGCCTATGCTGTTAAAAAAATTAGACAGATTACTGATGTAGATACTGCCAGAATTGTTTATTTTAGTTATTTTCATAGTCTTATGTCGTATGGGATCCTTCTCTGGGGAACATGTGCGGACATTAATAATATCTTTATTTTACAGAAAAGGGCTGTTCGAGCCATTTACAATCTAGGTCCAAGAGATTCACTTCGTGAAATATTCAAAGAAATAGATATTCTGACTGTAGCCTCTCAATATATACTTGAAAATCTATTATATGTACACAAAAATAAATCAAATTTTAAGAAAATGACCGATATTCATAGTTTAAATACCAGGAATAAACACAATCTTGCTGTACATCGCACTCGCCTCCACAGAGTAGGCAACTCTTTCATGGGTCAATGTATACGCTTTTACAACCAACTTCCTACTGACATTCGGAACTTACCCATTAAACGATTTAAAATCTGTATTAAAACTAAACTTTGTAAAAAAGGGTACTATAAGATTTCTGATTATTTAGAGGACAAAAAAGCTTGGGATTGAGCTGCTCGCTCTGCTAGCCTTGTGATAAAACTTGACATTTTAATTATTATGCATGATTTTATATACATATTGACATTGCAGAATATTGTATACAATTTTACATGAATGTTTACTTTGAAAAGTATTATATTTACTACTTTAATTTATTGTGAATGTGAGCACTATGTGGGTCATTTTTTTTTTTTTCTTTAAATGTTTTCCTTTCTTTTCTCAGTTAAGTTTTAATGATGGTCTGACATTTTGAGCGCTTTATGCGGCCTACCCAAATGTCCTTTTTTTGGTACTGTTCGTCGAGTCGTTGAGCTCCTTAAGTTTTGAGTTGAGCTGCACGATTACTGACAAATGCTTACACTGATTGGTCAGGTCCGCTCAAATTTGCGTGGTTCTTTCCTCAAAAGACCATTTCAGACACGGATCTACATGGTCCTCACATGATCTGACCAAGATTATGTCTGGACTT
Organism: Tiliacea aurago; assembly: GCA_948098905.1. NCBI lineage: Eukaryota > Metazoa > Arthropoda > Insecta > Lepidoptera > Noctuidae > Tiliacea > Tiliacea aurago. Next base: position 13,628,704 of record OX402590.1, read on the forward strand.
TAAAAGAGACTTTGACCCCTGAGTTTGTTTCGCCATTTCTTCTCAGGGGTAGTCAGATAGGAAATGTCGGCTACATCTAGATTTTTTTTATTTTTTATATGACGTGTAAAAGTGATTTAAATATCCTATTTACAGAATAAACGATTTCATTTCATTTCATTTGTTACGTTCTTATTACAAAAACTGGCTCCATGGTTTAAGCCATGTCAAAATATAAATCTTGTTTTGTAATAAGGCGGTATAAGTTTAATATCCTGTGGGAATTCTATACTTATGCTGGAATTCCAAAATGTGGCGGAGCCCCATGTTGTGTAGTACCCTCAAGTGTTACTATCCTTATAAGACATGTGTATGTAGTACAGTCAAATAAAATCAAGTTGTCATTCGAGATTAGGGCAAATATCTTTTGTTTTCTGATATTCGATGAAGATAAATATCTTATTATTCACATTCAAAAGACGTCTTAGGAAAGACTTGCCAGGATTGCGAGGTAGTAATTTCTTTTCTTGATAAAAATAAAAGTGGAAATCAAGGCACAGTATGTACTTACGAAACAGTAAAAAAATTAACATAGCTACCTACATACTGTATCTGTCGCCACTCCAGAACCTTTCGACCCCATCGGCCATCAGTTCTGCGAGCAATGTGCCCAGCCCAGTGCCACAATTCTTCGGGATATGTCGGTTACCTTGGTTCGCCTGCGGATTTCTTCATTTCTGATTGATTGAAAAGATGGACATCGATATCTAAACACGAAAACTAATAATGAAAAAGATTTGATAAAAAAGGACTTTAAACATTTTCTTGAGGTAATCGTTAATTGCGTAAGGTTTTTACTGGAACTATGAGTTGAAAAAATCGTTTTTTTATTGTATCGTGTTTAGTTATCGATATCCATCACGGTTGTGAATTTTACACAAAAAAACAGATTTTTAAACTAATATTTCACTACCTGATGATCCCAAAAACAAAACTCACCAATTTTTTTTTTTTTTGTTTTATCATGTTTAGATATCGATACTCATCACATCTGCGGCAGTATAATGACTACTAATCATTTATAAAAGTTTTTTTTCTTATTAACACTTGATTATTTAAAAAAGTATATATTATTTATTAAGACGCATGATGTAGTTTGAAACACCCTGTTATGAGCACGGTGCGAGCCTTGCACTCCATTCCCCGCCCGCCGCCCTGGAACGCAAGGCTCGTAACAGGGTGTTTCAAACTACGTCATGCGTCATATTTTTTTTTTTATTAGTCACATGTTAATTTAAAAAAAAAATCTTTTAAGAATGATTAGTACTCATTGAATACATGAAGTGGCTGCCGTTGTTAGACGACTAAAATGCAACGGTGTATAAATGTAAACATTCACTACCTACAGAAAAAATATGATGAATTATTTCAGAACAGTTACAATATAAACAATACATGCATATTCATCTACATACGAGCAATAAACAAGCACATGAACTTGACATCGCGTGCAGTCACGAGAGTGTGACGTATGAACCAGTTGCGTGCGCGTACGCAGCTCTTACGTACCACACACATATACCAGTTACACATACATATATTAAAAACGAGTTTCGTTCACGTTTTTGCCCCTATGGCTATAATGACCTTGCCTCTTGGCATTGTTGAAACTGAAATTGAAATCGAGGATGATTTCAATAAAAGAAATGACTCAGCAAGTTTTTTGTTACGTTATAATAATTGTATATCGTATCGTAGGTTATGTTTTTGTTAAGGTTTTTATAGTTAAATTTAATTGTGGTAAGTAAATGAAAGTAAATAAACGGTAAAAAAGAAGTAAGTCCGTCTGTCTCTAACAAACAAATCGAATCGATTTGATGATTTTTCATACACAAGGTGTAATTGAAATAACTAAAAACCTGAAAAGGGGTAATTGTACTCGGGTACACCTTTATTATTGGTCTCAGAAAATGGTAGACTCCGAGTGGGTGGAGCCGGAACAAAACTTTCCTTTATGTAATCATCTAATTAACGTTCAGATTTGTTTAAACTTTACAGAATTTTCCCTCTTATTCTGTATCGACAGACACCATCCCGTGAAGTTTTAATTAATTTAAAGTATTTTACTGTGAATGTGTCTACAGTAATTAAGCGGACGCGAATTATTTTGCATCTGCTGTTTAGACTCAAAATCATTTACTAATAGCATGATTTCGAATGCTATTAGTTTTATCGCATGCATTTTTTACTACAAGAGGTATTATAATATGGCTGTACACACAAGCTGGGCTTTGGCTCCAAAGTTAGTTTTCACAGTCACGTTTCGTTTGCGTCTCTTTTTCAAAATTATAGCTGCAGTATACGAAATGGTCTTTTGAAGAAAGAACACGCATTTGTCAGCAATCGTGAACTTCAACTCAGAACTTAGGGGGCCGGCGTAGCATGCGTAGTTCATACAAACGTAATACCAAAATAATTTGTAAATCAAACATATTCTTAAGGTAGTCTGTATTTATTTCGATTGGATTACAGAATATCTATGTTCCCAAATACATATTTTGAAAGGACAATGATATAAAGACGAGATATGAGGAATTTAAAATTTCTTAAGGTAACTTTTTTTTCTCATAACTCTTGTTTAAATCAGTGTCCATTTAAAATATATATTTGGGAACCTAGATAGTCTGTATTCCAATCGGAATAAAGGCACACTACCTTAAGAATATGTTTGATTCAAAAAATATTTTGGTATTACGTTTGTATGAACTACGCATCCATCACCGGCCTCTTAAGGAGCTTAACCACTCGACAAATAATATCAATGAACTGCTATTGAATATCACTATGGACAATCCGACATAACACTGTAACAAGAACTGCCTTTAGATGTTATGCATAAAAATATACTTCACCAGTCAACCCCGCATATATACCTATTTAACGTGACGTCCACGAATAGCTCGTATCGATACAAATTATAAATGGTCTACAATTTATGTGTCATGATTAGTGTTGCCAGATGTCCCGCTTTGACGGGACATCCCATTTCTAGCCCTCTCAGGACGCGTCCCACCAGCACCCTGAGCGGGACGCCCAAATACCGCTTTTCCATATAAGTAGCCCATTGGCGCTGTAGGAAATAATCAGTCAGCAAAAGTTGAAACGCAATGGCGAGTGGGCGGATCTTTTTTTAGGCTCATTGAAGACTGGTTTTGAAGTAAAGGATTATTTTTGATTTTTTCTAAGTCCCGGTGTTTTCGTCACAGTTCCGATTTTTTTATTTTTTTAGGGTTCCGTACCTCAAAAGGAAAAACGGAACCCTTATTGGATCACTCGTGTGTTTGTCTGTCTGTCTGACCGTCTGTCACAGCCAATTTCCTCCGAATCTACTCGACCGATTAAGTTAAAATTTGGTAGACATATTTTTATATTCTGTGACCCAAACATGGACGTGTAACGTAAATAAATGAATTTTGAATATGGGGGTCACTATTGGGGAGAAATATAGAAAATTAAAAAAAAAGTTTAGCAAACTGTACCGTGTGACATATCAAATGAAAGGGCTTGTTGTAAGGATTTCAGATATATATTTTTTATAATTTTTAAATAAATACTTTTAAAATGATTTAAGAAAATAGATGAAAATTTACCCTTATTGCCGAAACTACTGACCCAAAAATTTTGAAAAAAATTCAGAAAATAGTTCTTTACATAAGAAGTCTATGGTCTTAAAATAACATAATAAATATCTCAATATTGTACGTACAAAGTTATATTTGCAGTTGGAATGTATCCGTCATACATTGCGTGTTTTTCAACCACAAGGTTAAGTTTGTTCTTAGGATAAGTTCATCCCAGCTACGGAACCCTTCATTGTGCGTGGTCCGACACGCACTTGGCCGGTTTTTAGGATTCCGTAGTCAACAAGGAACCCTTATAGTTTCCCCAAAACGGATTAGCTTCGGAAAAACGGATCTGCCAACGCTAGTCATGATATATCAGTTATACATGACACTAATATTCTTTCGACTGCAATTAGCGAGATAGAACCCCACGCGTTGGACTATTGACCCGAAGCTTTTTCAGCTTAGTCTTTCAGCTTTAACGTATGACTTTGTGAGTTTGCATATTTGTTACTGAATACAAAATACTACCTTACCTACTACTCTTTGTATTTTAAATAATAATATAAATACAACTGTAAAGGCTGAATGGATTTGGGTAAATTAAGGGGGACTGACTAAGGCCTACACTAGCATATAAGATACTTTACATGTAGCAGCGGACCGAGCACAGGCGTGACAAGACATGATAAATTATGTCATGTCAATTTATACTAGCATTTTATGACAAAACAGTTTTATCGCTCAAACTGTTATAAAATGTGTGACTCAAGTCATGTCACAGTAGGCCGTGCTCGCCCCGCTGTATCCCTACGATGCGAGTGAAACCGCGGCCAACAGCGAGTTCTAAATATTTCCCTCTTCGACCTAAAACATAATCTTAGTTCTACATTAACATGTTTTGTAGCCTTTGAAATAGGTACCTTGGTACATATTTGATTTACAAGTTTAGTGTCGAGCCGGGAAGTGGGAGCGGGGGGGGGGGCGTTTAGCTGATGTAATGGAAAGTCAAATTGCATCACGGTTTTATGGGGTACTTAAGTGATTAATTGATTATATCTACGAGGAATGTGTACATTGAATTAATGCATTTTTTTGTTTTTTGTTAAGGCCCTTTGTTTGTTTTTAACACATTTCCATTTGATAATCTTATGCTTTATTAGACTATCTTCATCATAGCTGGCTGCCAGTTGAATTCTAAAAGATTCTAAACCTAAAACGTAAATATGTTTTTTTTATTTTTTACTTATCTGCTGTGTGCCTGTTCGGTATATTAATAAAATTACGAACAATCATAATGTAGATACTGAATGTTTTAATACACAGGTTACAGACATACTTACACCCTAAAAGCATTAAAAAGAAATTCGCTCTCGCCTTTCCCTTTGTACTGGTTTAAGAATCCATTGTACTGAGAAATTTTAATAAGTAACATTCCGGTATAGTCGCAAGCCCATCTCGTCACTTAAAAAGGTTCAAACAGGAACAAAGTTGAATGACCTCCGTGGACACTTCAATAACTGATATTTGAGTTTCCTTAGAGGTCGGTCAACTTTGTGACCGTTCAGTTTATATCATGTGACCAGCTTGTCACATAATATGAAGCCATGGGAGAAATTAATAGAGAATGAGAAGTAAAAAAAAATGTTACCGTGCTGGTCGAGCATGCATTCGATTCGGTCTGTGATCGTAAAAATATCAGTTCCGCTCGGGAAACAAATAAAGAAAGATAGATAGAAAAAAAAAATATTGGGCCTCGCACAGGAGATCTCAATTTAAAATAAAATAGAAACTTAAAAAAAAATGAGTGCTTTAGACCACACGACTGAAGTAAAACTTACAAATAGTAACTTTTACTTCAGTAATACTAATTATACTTACTTACAACAATAGGCCTGCACTGTGTCTTAGATATCTCTCTCTTGCCCCTACAGTAATACACGAAACGTAACTCTCTCCCTTTCTATCTTCACTAACTTATATGTCCCTCTCAACTTCCGTTAGCTCGCTTCCGTAACGCTCTCGTCACGCATTCACCAGCTTACTCCCCAAGTCAAGCTTGCGTATAGCAGTTTTACTTAAAAAAAAAAAATCCGTAACTCTGCTAGCACAACAGTCAATCTTTCAGCCACTGAGCCAACAATACCATATTCAATCCTTATTTTCAGTACCTAGAAATTGTTTAAGTAATCAACTATTCTGTTGGTATTAGCAACATCTGAGTACTGTTATAACATTAAAGTTATGTTATGTTCGTTAGTACAGACTTGGGCCTGGAGCGGTGGTTGATGCAGCTGCTTATAGTTACGTTGTTGAGGCAGCTGTTATTTGTAAACAAATCAACAGTTTGGAAGAAGGTTCTTGCTCACAACCCACGCGTGTATCTTCAGACATCAAAACAAATAAACCAAAAGAAAAATCATGAAATAAAGAACATTTTATCCAAATTTTTTAATATATTTACCCTATCATCATCATTTCAGCCAAAAGACGTCCACTGCTGGACATAGGCCTCCCCTAATTGGGGGGGGGGGCATAATCGCCACGTTTGGCAGGCGTTAAAATGCATAGAGGGTGCTGCTGCCCATTCTCTAGTAAGTCCCTTAGTCGCCTTTTACGACACCCACGGGAAGAAATGGGATGGAACTATTCTTTACGTTTGGCATCACACGGTACCCTTTACCACCATTTACCCTATCATCATTTCAGCTGAAAGACGTTCACTTCTGGACATAGGCCTCCCCCAAAAGGGAGGGGTTGCCATATTCGCCACGCTTAGCATGCGGGTTGGTGATCGCAGTATGGTGTTAAAATGCATAGAGAGCGCCGCTGCCCATTCTCTAGTAAGGCCCTTAGTCGCATTTTACGACACCCACGGGAAGAAATAGGATGGTGCTATTCTTTACGTCCGGCTCCACACGGAACCCTTTACAACCATTTACCCTATACTCATACGGTGAGAGCACCGCTCGACCGCGCGGTCGGGCGGTGTACGTGTGTTGGGCACACAGGCAACGGACGGAACACGGGTGGGTTTTAGTCAGTAAAACCCGCTCCGCCCAGAGCGGGAGAAGTGAAGACGGAGATATATGCCAGTGACCTTGAGTGGTTAGCTTGCGTGTTCTGTACTGAGCTCACGCAACGCGTCGTACGTTCAGCCAGTAATAGGACTCGCCTATCAAGGAGCGCTGTCCCCAATTTGACGCATTATTAATTTATTATACACAAAACAAAATGTTTTTTAATAAAACGAGTATACTAAAAGATCAATAATTAAATTATCTTTAAATTGGTGAAGGTTTCAGAAAAATACGCTTGGAAAATTTTGCGAAGAAAAATACGTATATAATGTAATAGATTTTGTGCCTACCGAATTTCTCGGCTACCTTAGCGCATCCCCCCTTAATGACTCTGGAAATCGTCAGATGACCATAAAATAACGTTTAATTGAGAAAACCTAGTTTGATTAGAGCAGTGACTGAATAATTAGTTTGGTTTACTCAGTTGCTGGTCACAGGTTTCATTTTTTTTATTTTTTTGGTTGGGAAATTATCATTTAAGGCGACGATAACCGACTTCTAATGATTTTATACTGAAGATCACGTCTAAACGAGTAGTGTTAATGATTTGAAAAAAAATTATGTTAAATAAGAGCATTTTCTCAATAACTTAATATGTGAATAATTTAGATTATGTTTATATTACATAGTGAAATTAATTTGTAAAGTTATGTCTAACGCGGATAAAAAACTGAGAATGGCGCAAAATCTACCAACCCTATTTTTCTGACACCTTCACCAATTTAAAGATAATTCAATTATTGATCATTTAGTATACGCGTTTTATTAAAATACCTTTTGTTTTGTGTATAATAAATTAATAATGCGTCAAATTGGCGACAGCGCTCCTTGATGATGGGCGAGTCCTATTACTGGCTGAACGTACGACGCGTTGCGTGAGCTCAGTACAGAACACGCAAGCTAACCACTCAAGGTCACTGGCATATATCTGAGTTTTAAGTAAGTTATTTAAGGTTCAGCAAAAAAAGTTCAATTGACCAATAGGTAGAAATATTCTAACTGCGTACACAGGTAGTTATTATCCAATCAAGACATTTTAGTTATAATTACAGTGCTACGCTAAACAAAAAATCAACATTGAATAAACTAAAGCAAGGCCTTCGGTCATAACGAATAGCATTCCGCGTTGCCAGTGGACGCCATTCTTGTACAACTATCTCAAATAATTAGCATAATGTTAACCTACTTTATCATAAATACTATAATTTTGTGGCTTATTAATCATACTGTCGGTCACTTTTGAGTATAAGAAGCCACAACTCATTTAAATAATAACAGTAGTAAAGCAAGTGTACTTTTATGTAGGTAACCCTACATACAAGAAGTACATTTCGTCGGTGAAGTTCTAACAGTGCGTAAGTCATTTTATGAGGGTTTTGAGATTTGAATGTTATTCGATAAAGCATAAAGGTATGTAGAAGCCTTTAATGGCGCGCATCGTATCGACCAATCAAAACACGGTAACCTGACCAATAGACCGCGTTATTTGAAAAATAGTTACACTACGTATCTCAGTTTTTGGCGCCAACACTGCGTATGTCAGCTTTTCACGTACAAATTCGTCGTGCACCAAGTGCTCCGATATTGTGATTTCGATTTAATTTTCATGGGTTCAAATCACCACAGAGTTCATTTGTATTAATAATTAAACACATTAAGGCCTTATGCGTAATTTACATTCATTTCATACAGTTTTTTCACTCTCCTGTAAAGTAGCCATTTTTGACTTTCGTACTGTTGACGATTTGTTTTACGAGTTGTGTACCAATTGGAATTTGAAAAAACCTGACAAAATCTCTTAAATTTTAAATTATCCTAGAATTTTTCATTTATTACAAAAACTTCTTTGGTAGTTTAAAAATCTGGATAAATGAAAATACGGGACAAAGTCCGAATGGGAGGTCAAGAAGGCGGATATATCCGGACAAATATGGTTGGATAGTAAACCTACTTAGAGGGCTCTCATTGGGCAGCTGGATTAAGAGCTATATGTAGAAAGCAGTACTCCTGAATATGGCACGCACAGCTAACCTCTCTACAGGTTTGCGTAACCACCGGCTGCTTAAACCCTGTTCCCGTGGTTGGTATTTTTAAAATATTTAAAAAATAAAAAGCATAGAACCGAAGTGGCATTACACCTCGCCATTTTTTTATTTTTATTGTAACATTAAATAAACCAAAATTAATATTATCCGGAAGCACATCTAGCAATTCTGGAATATATCAAAAAGGGATCATAAAATTCATTCCAGAAACAGATAACCACGTCACAAGCTTCTTGTAATGACCGAAGCTTCAAGTTCATAACGTAATTATTAGGTATGTAAGTACCTATGTTATATACGTTATCTAACCCTCAAATATGTTTCTCGTATCGTTAGACCAATAACGGAGTATTGTATGTCTATAACCTAATCATGATAATGGATATAGACATTATCATCACTGCGTAACTGTCTGCGACCTCCAGCTAGGTACAAACTTAGAATATTATCGGTTCAATGACAACGGTAATAAAAGGATATATCTAACAGCAAGGACTTCTTAAAGACTGACCTCCATAATTATGGTTATTTCTTTTGTAATAAATTTTACTACCGGCGTGCGTGTATGACCAGATGTATGAACGTAGGCGAAGCAAACGAAGTATGTAAGAAGCGTTTATAGCAACAGGTGGCGTTCTATAGTTTCTGCCTACCTCCATGGGCAGAAGGCGTGAGTTTATGAATGTCTTATTGTCTGTATACCTTATTGTCTGTTCCAAAAATATGTGATGAAAGTGTAAACAAACCTTACGCAATAGCTCCCATTTTTTTTTTGTTTTTTATTTTTTCCTGAATTTTATAGTATAATATTTTCTTTTCTATGTGTATGTGTCTCAGCCTTTAATTAATGTAATTGGTTTAACCGTGTTAATTAAAGTTAAAAAAAGCAAAGTAACACATTTAAAAACAACTTTATATCTCATTTATAACAATTGTTGTTGGAGTAACATTATTTTTAAATTCTCTAGTTTTAAAAATCAAAAGTCATTTATTCAAACTAGGCTGAGAATCAGCACTTTTCGAACGTCAAAAATTACATGAGACAGTCCCCCAAAAACGCCCACCCCTCACCACTTCCTAGTGCTTTAGCTGGGAAGAAGAAGTGGCAACACACTCCCCAACAGCACAGCTGTCAGTTTTAGTTTTCCTAATTTACCTACTTTGTTATTGATTCTGTCATTAACAGGGTTTGTATGTGTACACATAGACATGGAAGAAGGTCGTTACAGGTATCTCCATACTTAAAAGAAGGCCGCTAAAATGTACTTGGTAAAATCTCTTGATTACGAAATAAATAAACTTATTATTATGTTTTATAAGTCATCATCTCGGCACCATAGAGTCCCGGTTCTTTTGAAGGCGTACGAAGGGCCTAAGCCAACTCGCAAAGGCCCCTTATCCAATTTTAAATGGAATGAGGCATGAGCCGACGATTATTCCTGTATGCACTATGCAAGTGCACCCAAGGACAACCCCCAGTTGGTGCAGGACTATTGCAGAATATGGAAACAAAATAATACTCTTTTAAATAACTTTTACCCGAAGTGTAAATCCGAATTATTTTATTTTAATCAAAATTAATCAATTTATTTATTTGAAAGCATGATTTAAATTGAATTCAATAATTTTAAGTATATTTAAATAAAATAATATTAAGAATGGAGAATTTTATTCCATTTTAATTGTTATTTAATTGTGTGGAATGAATAAAGTTTACTTATTTATTTATTTAATATTACTTAAAAATTGGCACCCAATAAAAACGTACAATAAATGGATCAGAAAACGTATCCGGCGTGCGTGATAATGACAAATATCTTACCGATATGAACTTTTGCAGATTTTGAAATCAATATAGATAGTTCCAGCTGCCTTTATACCTATGTCCTTCTACTATTCTAGCTACCTCATACATTGCTTGAGTCATTTAGTCATACCAACATGTTCGATGTCCAAAACACTCGATCACAAATCAATTAGTTTTGACAACTATCGCATTGTAAAGTTTAAGCTGGACTCGTATTGCGGGGGTAGGCGAGTTTATGTTTAGCTTATGCCAACTTACTACCTGTGTTGACGTGGATCGCCTTGATCTAGTGAAGCTGGTTGCCAACGCGACTATAGCGTAGCCCATAAAAATGTCAAGAAGTAATATCGTTCACTCGGAATTATTAGCGTAATTTACATTGGTAAGCTTAACCGCAATCATTATTCGTAATATATTCTTATTGTTTAAAAATAATATCACGTATAAAGTCGAAAGAAATTCCGTGAATTACGTAGCAAAAAATGAGGAAGCAGACTGATTAAATATAATTTTATACAGGAGCTGCCAACGCTAAACTATTAATCTCTAGCATGTTGAAGTAAGGGACTTACTAGAGAATGGGCAGCAGCGTTCTCTATGCATTTTAACACCATACTGCGATCGCCCACCCGCCTGCCAAGCGTGGCGATTATGACAACCGCCCCCCCCCCTTTTGGGGGAGGACTATGTCCAGCTGGGGACGTCTTTCGGCTGAAATGATGATGACGATGTTGAAGTTTTTGATAAAGTTCGGTTCTATACCTATAGGTATAAACTCAAACTCAAAACATTTATTTCAATTAAACCAATTACAGGCACCTTTAAATTGTCATAGAGTCTGTCAGTTAGTCAGAAAGTTGAAGCTATTTGCCCATTTCAAAACGTAGATCTCTATAGAGAACAGTGTTAATTGGCGGATTTTCCAAACAGCGTAAGCAGCTGAAAAGCGAAAGTAAATCGTGATATTCATTATGTAACAAAAACCCTGTTGTTCTTTTTAGGGACGTATACATCCACCTACAAGCACATTATTGGTGGAATAATAATTTAAAAAAAATAAGTATTGGCTAGTCGAGAAGCCAAAATCAAAGAATGAAAGAGGTTAGAAATCAGTTAAACATTACAAATATTAATAATTAAAAATTTATTTTAATTATTTTTGTTGAATAGTTTTACGTATGTAACCCGATTCTTAAAACGTAGCTAGAAGGAACAACAGGGTTTTTGTTACATATTGTATAATATAAATATACAGCATTAGTTTTGGTTTACCCTAAACCCGAAAAGGGGTCATTGTACCCATCTTTTGAACAATATTTTCTATTGGATCAACCTTGAAATCGCGAATATTAAAACAAGTTGTTCCATACATTGAACACAAATGTATGGAACAGCTGATTTTTTTTTCATGATTTCAAGGTCGGTCCCATAGAAAAAGTTATTCAAAATTATGTGTACAATGACTCCTTTTCGGGTTTAGGATAAATAAAAACTAATGTTGTATGTATCACGTACAATCAGTCCTGAGCGATTGCTCGAGGCAGGTTCCGGCGATGGACTCCCATCGCCGAAAGCTGCCGGACGATGTGCGTGACTGCTGACTGAGAAGAACGCGGCCACTCGTGCATACAGTGTCTTTCCCTGTGACGCTAACAAAGTCTTCATGCGCCAATTACAGAAATCTGTAAGGAAGCGAATGAAAGAACTGCGTGAGGCTCACTGGGACAAGATGCTGGGCGAACTAGAGCCCACTCATCTTGCCTTCTGGGAGCTTCAGAGGAAACTCAGATCCCCGCAAGTAGCTTCTATGCCCCCTCTGACACGACCCGACAGGACGATAGCATTCGACGACACCGACAAGGCTGAATGCCTGGCTGACACTCTCGAGACTCAGTGCTCGCCCAGCTCTCAACCAGTAGACCAAGCTCACCTCGCTGAGGTGGACGCTGAAGTCGAACGTAGGGCGAATCTCCCTCCGGTCGAAGACCCTGATTGTCCTCTGGCTCCCGTCACCCCAGACGAAGTGCACGACATTATCAAGGGTCTGAAAACCCGTAAATCTCCCGGATCAGACGGAATCACCAACAGGGTGCTCCAGCTGTTCCCCGCTCACCTGGTCATGCTAATGACCACCATCTTCAATGGCGCTCTTAGCAACAACATTTTTCCTCAAGCTTGGAAAAGTGCCACGGTCATCGGTATCCCGAAGCCCGGCAAACCTAAGACCGAACCTTCCAGTTACCGATCCATCAGTCTGCTCAACGTCTTCGGCAAAGTCTATGAGAGGCTTATTTATAAGCGTCTCAGAGACTATGCCGAGACGAAGGGCCTCATCCCAAACGAACAGTTCGGGTTCAGATCCCAACATTCGTGCGTACAACAGGTCCACCGTATCGTCGAGCATATAAGCGCTGGCTTCCAGCGCGGGCTCATGACGGGTGCTGTGTTCTTCGACATTGCGAAAGCGTTCGACAAAGTCTGGCACAACGGCTTATTATATAAGCTCTACAAACTCGGTGTGCCCGATCGTCTCGTGCTCATCTTACGAGACTTTTTGTCGGACCGCACCTTCCGCTATCGCATCGAGGGTGCGCTATCCTCCCCCCATCCGCTCCGCGCAGGCGTCCCTCAGGGCGCTGTGCTGGCACCGCTGATATTCACTATATTCACTAGTGATATCCCCAAATGTAGAAAGGCGCAGTTAGCTCTGTTCGCAGACGACACGGCCATCTACTACTCCGGCCTCAGGCAAGACAATATCGCCCGCATCCTTCAGGCCGAAGTCAACAGACTCGCGGCCTGGTTCAGGAAGTGGAGGATCGAAGTCAACCCTGATAAGAGCCAGGGGGTCCTATTCTGTAGGCCCCGGCGATCACCCGCCCTCCCCCAACCGATCACCATGTTCGGCAAGCCTATCCCTTGGGAGAAGCGACCCAAATATCCCAGTGGTCTTAGACCATCACATGACGTTCGGCGAGCACATAAAACAGGTGCGCTCGCGTGCCAGTTTTGCTCTCGGCCGACTACACTCCGTACTCAACCCGCGCAGCAAGTTGTCCCTTAAGTGCAAATTGCGTATTTACACCGCGTGCATTCGACCGATCATGACTTACGCCTGCGTAGTCTTCGCTCACGCAAAGTCGTATCACATCCATAAGATGCAGACGCTTCAAAACCGATTTCTCCGCAGAATTACGAAGGCTCCTTGGTTCGTTCGGAACGAACAACTTCACGTAGACCTTAAGATGCCTACCATCAAACAGTTTATGAAGCGCCTTGCAAAGCGCTTTTTCGAATCCGCGGAACGTCATCGCAACCCTTTGGTTGTGCAGGCCGCTAGTTACAGGCCTTCTGCCATTAGTCAGACTCGCCGACCGAGGCACACTCTCTTAGATCCGGATGACCCCGTCACTCTCCTTCAGGAAAGCAATAGGGCCACGAGTACAGTGCACAAAATACACAAACCGACCTTCCGTCCTCGCCGCCGAGGTACCACGCGAACTTCCCGAGTAAATGGTAATAAAAGTTCTCCCCCCCATCCCTTGAATGTCGATGCGCCAGCCGCCCGGTTAGAGGCTGAGAGCGCCGTAGCAATAAATATAATATCCCCTGATAATAATCATGATCAAAATGTTGATCCAGCCCGTCCCCAAATTGTTACTAATTTTGTGATCCCCCAACGACGCCCTAAGCCGAGGTCCGTACCCCACAGGGGGTGCCCTTAGTGCGCTGTCGTTTAGTTTTAATATATATAATTTGCGCCCTGGCTGGAGGCTTTAAGATTAAAAACCTTAGGGCAGCCACAGGAATATCCGGTTAAGTAGCAACGACCTCTCTAGGTCTGCTACGAGATGCCATTCATAAAAAAAATAAAAAAAAAAATAAAAAAATATAAAATATCTATTTTTCATTTCACAAAATTACTTTTTTGGTTACCGACCTTTTCAGCGCCGCTACCAAGATGAACTAGACTTAGTAAAAAAAAAATATTCATAAGGCCGCAACACCCATTATGCGTAAAAAGTGAGATGACGTCAACAATCGCGTCACGTCTTACACCATTCTTTGTTTAAGGTGCTTCCCTTTAGGAAATGTCACTAACGGCCTCCTGCGACACGTACGTGTAATAAATATTATTTACTCTTTCCAATACTTCCAAATTCTGAACCCAAATTGTTCAGCTGAGTTGAGCTGCGCGATTACTGACAAATGCTTGCACTGATTGGACAGGTCCACTCGAACTGTGATTCTTTCTTCAAAAGACCATTTCAGACACGGATCTACATGGTCCTCACATGATCTGACCAAGATTATGTCTGGACTATAAAAGAGACTTTGACCCCTAAGTTTATTTCGCCATTTCTTCTTAGGGATAGGAAATGTCGACTACATCTAGTTTTTTTTATTTTTATTGTTTAATATGTCGTGTAGAAGTGATTCCGATATCCAATTTACAAACGATATCGCATTTCATGTCAAATACTTTTCTTGAGTCAGGACGAACGGTGTTTGACGAAAAACGTTTTCTTCATTAAAACTTGGCACGGAATACATCATGAGTATAATAAATCCTTCTCAAAGCTTTAAATGTAATTTGCTAGTTACATACTTTTTGTTGTTAGATATGGTTCTTTTTTTTTAAATTGTCAAGTTTTGCTCTGCAGTACCGTATACAATTTATATCAACGTAAAACCTGAACTTTACAAAGATAATAAATTAATAAATAGCGACACAAATAACTACTGACTCATAAAAAAGATTTTTATTTCATGAATTCATAAAAGCCTTTTATCGAACATCTTATCTGGAGGCGCCGACGCGCAGTAACGATAAATCGCGCTTGATATCAACAGCGAGCAACTGAGCACTCAATGTTTGCCTTATAAGGCCGATTGCTTTATGTTACGCTTCGGTGTAACAGCGGGAAGCTTTTATTCAAACGTGAGCCGTATAACGTATTGTTCGAATGAAAATGGCGTCTAGCGTCTTATCAGATCGCTCCAGTTTACTACAAAGGTACATTGTGCAGTCAAGCTCGCCCCCGCGTCCACCAGAGCTTCTATTCTCTTAATAAGTAGGACAACATAAGTTATGTTACACGCTTATCGCGATTCAGGTTTATTTCTTAAGAGAGGCTATTTTTTTTTGTTCGTATGGCCCTAGAAAACGGGAGTCTTCGTCACCGAGAGGGCCTAGGAAACGCTGGCGGGATAATTTAGATGCGTTTACGCGAGATTAGCCGGAGAAGGTGACATACAGTGAACAGTGGACAGTTTTGTGGTAAACCTTTGCCCAGCTGTGGACCATAAAGGGTGAAATAAAAATAAATTAAAAAAGTGGGCCTGATATTTCGGATACGAATAGGCTTCCACGTGCTTTGGTGTTGTAGAACAAAGTAACAGGGGCAACGTCAATGAACTTGAACAGACGCGTGATACTTCCATTATCATATAAGTGGCACAATGAAGTTAGGATGCTAAACATTTAGTTGTACTCGTACAAACCACGCCTATACTGCCGATATCGATAGGAGCATATCACGTTCACCAGCTGCTGTATTTACCATTGTATTTTTGAAAGAAGAAAGTAAAATATTTTATTTGGGACACGCACCGGAAATACAAACAGTAAAAATGGAGCATTTAAAACTCAAGTCACAGCTCCTATGCACAACACCTTACAATAAAATGGATTTCTGACAGTTGTTGTTGTGACACTTATTTTTCTTATTAGGGTTCCGTAGGTACCTCAAAAGTAAAAAACGGAACCCTTATAGGATCACTTCGTTGTCCGTCTGTCTCTTAATTTGCAATTTTAACACATGAAAAAAAAATTGCGATTACAAACTTAGATTTTCAGTTGGAAAATTGACCGTGGCGTATATCGATGTATTTATGTATAGGAGAACATGTTTTTTAACTACAATGTTAAGTTTGTTTTTATGTTAAATTCATCCCAACGACGGAAACCTGTTTTATTTATAAGATTATTATATCGACATTGTATAATTTCTATAGAAGAATTAACATTAAGATTATTATATCGACATTATATAATTTATATAGAAGAATTAACATCAGCGGTTGGTTGCCTTTGAAGATTTCAGTGAATATAGAACGTGAATCTTTATTTAATATCTCAATGACGTCACTGGAGGAGGAAGCTATTTATAGAAGCTTCTGCCTCGGTTATAAAAAAAGATTAATATTAAATATTATTTGCACGAAATAAGTGAAGGAAATGGGATTGTAGTCAACTACTTATTATGTAAATTCTCTCAGATTTAAATAAAGGAATTTACCTAAATGTCAATAAGACTCAAGTATATTCTAACCATAGACATATAAAAAACAGGTTCTAACGAATTTAATCCTGATCTTTAATCATTCTCCTGCCCTTATCCCAATTTATTTGGGGTCGGCACAACATGTCCCTTTCTTCCATACCTCTCTATCAGTCGTCATCTCAGTAGTCGCCCCCCTTCCACCCATTATCATCTTTCACATGGCAAAACATTTCAAATGTACCAATTGCCTAATACATATTTCTGGAGTTGTCGATTCGCCGACTAATAAATTAAACCATCAGGGCCTTCTTACAAAACAAGGTTTATCTTCAGACCCAGGTTTAAACCATGGAGCCATTATTGAATTTCGAACTTTAATCCGTCTACGGTAAAGTTCCTAATACAAAACTGACTACTTAGTACCGAACTAAGTTTTCAGTTTTGTATAAAGAACGGTATTTCAATCACAGTTACGTTCTTATTACAAAAACTAGCTCCATGGTTTAAGCCATGTCAAAATATAAATCTTGTTTTGTAATAAGACGGTCATTTTTTTGGGCTTCCTCTACTCGTATAATCTACATTCATTGTCAAAACTTTCCTCACGACATCGACATTTTCCATACCTACAAAATGGCTCTCACTCCTTATCTGAAGGTTGAACGCTATCCCAAAAAACCTAGCCATATCAGGTCGCCCGAAATTCATGATTTCCAGCTGGAGATTTACTCGTAGCAGGGATAGCGTTTATTAAGGAATGTGGTTCGTGGCTAAATTAGAACAACCGCACTCATGTATGTATGTTTGTAAAAGTTTAGCATCTATCCTAGCTGGCTTTGATCCAGACTACTGTAAACTTCCTCATCAACTTGATACTTTATGTTCTTTTTTTTTTTTTTCGGTTCATCCCCTACTCGTAGATGTCCGTAGGGGGTCGGGGGTGTCCGTGGCATTGCAGCGGGCCCTATCAGAATACCAGAACTGCGGTATTTTTTTTTTTATATTGCAGCATTAAGCTGAGACTTTCCGGACCCCTCCGAGCCTCGGAAAGCACGTGCTGGCTGCCATTCGTAGAACTTAGATAGTCGTTACGAGTAGCCAGAAGTCTAACATCCCGTCTTACCAAGGGACCGACTTACCCTTAACTGTGGAGGTCAAATAGGCAGTCGCTCCATGTAAAATACTGGTATTTAGCGACATCCGTTTAGACTGGAAGCCGATCCCAACAAAGTTGGGAAAAAGCTAGGGAGATTGGTCATTAAGGATAGAGTGATTTGGGTTACCGTTTAAGACTCAGATATATGCCAGTGACCTTGAGTGGTTAGCTTGCGTGTTCTGTACTGAGCTCACGCAACGCGGCGTACATTCAGCCGGTAATAGGACTCGCCCATCAAGGAGCGCTGTCCCCAATTCAACGCATTATTAATTTATTATACACAAAACAAAAGGTATTTTAATAAAACGCGTATACTAATACATCAATAATTAAATTATCTTTAAATTGGTGAATGTTTCAGAAAAATACGATTGGTAGATTTTGCGCCATTCTCAGTTTTTTATCCGCGTTAGACATAACTTTACAAATTAATTTCACTATGTAATATAAACGAAATCTAAAATATTCACGAATTAAATTATTGAGAAAATGCTCTAATTTATCATATATCATAATTTTTCAAATCATTAACACTACTCGTTTAGACGTGATCTTCAGTATAAAATCATTAAAAGTCGGTTATCGTCGCCTTAAGCCGAAATATCGCCATTAAGAGTGGTTCTGTGATTTGGGCATTCGTTTTTGGGTAAGCAGTATTCGAGTCTTGCAAAATAACTTAGCTCAAAAAGAAACAAAAGAACTGTAAAGTGCAGCTCTCATTAGTAAAACAAAAGCGAAGTAGCCCTAGTTTTGTGACCGTAATAAGAGATAATAGTGCCGCTTGCCACATGCTGCATTAAAAAACTAAGTACATAATAATACACAACCACCTTTAAACTGTGGTCGTCGACAATGATTAATGTAAAGAAGAAGAATGTGATTCATTGGTTTATTGGTTGATTCGCACGAATTTTAATCGACGAAGAATCACTTTTAAATAACATTATTACACTTATTAGGCAATTGGCACACAAAATATTTTCTTTTATATTTACTCATAAAAATTTGCTGAATAAAATATAAACATGTAGGTACAAAAATAATTGGTAAATGTAGTTTCTAGTGCAATTTTTTTTCATAATTTTATTGCATAAAATTTAAATTGTACGAATTGCCTAATACTTATTTCTGCAGTTACTAATAAATTAACTTCGTACGAATCGCCTACAGAAAAAAACATATTATTTAAGAGTCTCGATTCGCCCATCGCGGGTGATTAAATTCGTGCGAATCAACCAGTAAGCCGTTTCATTACAGCTCCATACGAATACATTCAGAACCATTTCGGATGTGTTTAAAATCTGTTTTAGGCAATGGTTGATAGTGTGTTAAATAATTACCGCAAAATACAAGTGAACGACAAAATATGCGACAGCTAATTACTATTAATATTCAATTTAACGATCATGAACATTATATTTTCTGCCATCATTTTTGAATGGCTTGCAAATACAAAGCAATAAATGGTCCTTTTTCTGAAACCAGTTGTTAAAATATGCCTCAACAAACAAAAGATATATGAAAGTGCTATCAATCTGCCCAGCCTTTTCCCAACTATGTTGGGGTCGGCTTCCAGTATTTTACATGGAGCAACTGACTATCTGACCTCCACAACCCCGTTACTCGGTAACACGACACCTCTTGGTTAGACTAGAAATGGATCAACCATTTTTCAGATTATCTAAAGTACATACATCTTTTATGGGGTATGTTATAACAAAATACCTTGTGATATATTGCAACTAAATGAAAGAAAATTTAAAACTGATATTAAAAGTACATTATGTAAAGAAGCATATTACAAATTAGAGGATTATATCCAAGGTAAAAAGGTTTGGAAACATGCTGGTTCAGTTCCATAGGACAATCTAGAGTCTAGACAAAATCAATCGGGTTGCTATTTTAATTATACAATTAAAATAGCAACCTGTTTGATTTTGTCTTTTTTTTTATTTATTTATTATTTTTATGACATTTATTTTTAGTTCTGTGATTATTACCTTAACTCACACTGATATTATTATTTTTTAGGAAAACGTAGTTTTTTTTTTACAATGTTTGTAAATATGTGAGCACCATGTAATGAACTAAAAGCTTGTCAAGCCATTGCGGCATACCATTAATTATGTAAAAACGACTTGTTCCAATGATTCTGAGGCCATGTAATTAAATAGAAGTAAACAAATAATATCTTTCACATAATTTATTATTCTATTATATAATTAATTTATCTGTCATTGCTTTATTCTTAACTCTTTTTACCTATTGTGGTATAGTAATTTTATTCTAGGTGCATCGTCTTCACATATAATTGTATAATTAATGTACCTATAAAAATATTGTACTTACAACATTTTAAAAGAGTAACGGTGGAGTTTCTTGCCCATTCTTCTCCCTACGAAACTACCTTTTGGTAGGGGCGACTAGAATCAATTCTATTTTTTTGTAAATATTGACGTTCAAAAGTGCCTTTTAAGTGCCTATTTGAAATAAACAATTTGACTTTGACTTTGACTGGTTGTCAGACTTGGGCTTCTGTCAAAGATCTACGAATGACAGCCGGGACCAAAACCGGAGACACCTCCGTGCCGAGGCACGGAGATGTCTCCGGTTTTGGTCTCGGCTTATATTGTTTGTTCATGGGCACTTTCATACTTATCGAGATAAGTATGAAAGTGCCCATGAACAAACAATATAACTTTGTGTCGAGCATCGACGAACCAGAGCAACATTATACTTGGTATTTCGGATGCCGAGCAGTCGCGGAGGCTGGTACGTCAGCTGTTGACATTCAGTGAATGTACTTACCTTATGTTATTACCATTATTTCTCAATTATCATACCCGCCCCGTCTTATATGGCAGAACACATTTACTTTTCAACACATTGCTTGAACTTTTCATTCTGGTTTAAGTTTTAGTGGTATTTATTACCTCGCACACTCCCTTTTTGACACGTCCGTTGTTTTAATTAATTACTGGTATAGTTATTTATAACTTTAGTACGATTGAATGTACAGAAATAAAGCCGTTTCATTAAACTAGTATTCACACTTCAAGAATGATTTTACGATCTACTGGAGACTTAAAACTAAGTTTATGCAAATTCTAACTGCAATTGCAATGCAAATTCTAAATGAAATTGGTAATTAAAAATAATATAATATAAAACTTATATAATATATATATAAATATATAATATAAAAATATAATAATAAAACATTTATTGCAGGCTACAATGGCCCATAGACATATACCTTACTAACTAACATATATAAAGTATAAAACAAAAACTCGTGTTAATAAATATAGCTTAAAACTATGTTAGTGGCACTTCACTTCATTAGCTTGTCCTAGTGCTGTCATGTGGCACTTGTCCGCGGAAGCGACGAAACACCACGTCCTGCGGCCAAAAGTCTTCCTCCATGACGACGGACAGAAAACAATTCCGTACTCGCACCACGAACGCCTTGAAGTTGACGTTGCGGTGCGACTCCAGTAACTGCACCCTCGGCGTGTACCTCGTATTTTGGCGCACGTACTCAACGATGTCCTCCGCCTTAGTGGTGTAGTGTAGGCGGGAGATGTACACCGGTGTGTTCGGCTTAGCAGCACGCAAGCTCATTTCGGGCTCCTTAGGAGCTGTGCCGCAACGGTTCTTGTTTGTTCATGATCGGCACTTCCTCCTTTGCACTGTCACGAAACCCTCATCATCAGCCCTATTCGGTGCCTTTTCTGGTTTTGGAGCGCCTGGGGCACTCGCAGCGACGCCAGCGAAATCCATCAATCAGTCTATTGCCATTAAAATTATACTTCTGCCTCTCAAGTCGAATGCATTTGGCAACCAAATTAAATTACATTACTTATTATTTTTACATATC
Organism: Tiliacea aurago; assembly: GCA_948098905.1. Lineage (NCBI taxonomy): Eukaryota > Metazoa > Arthropoda > Insecta > Lepidoptera > Noctuidae > Tiliacea > Tiliacea aurago. Next base: position 13,650,561 of record OX402590.1, read on the forward strand.
GGGTACTAAAAAGCAATTAAAAGTAAAGTAGTTGATAAGCGATCTATTCAATCAGTTAGCTACGAACTTGCACAAGATGGTGATGATGAAATGTATTTGTAACTTGCATCAGGAGCCACTAACAAAAGCTTAGAGTACAGTCGCCAGCACATCAAGCTACCACAAACTGTCAAATTTTCTCATTCGATTTTATACTTACCCCCCAACATTTTAAGGTTTAAAATTACTTGGAGAAATTTGACAGTTTGGTATAATCTGATGTGCTGGCGACTGTACGTACTACCTACCCAATAGCTTGAAGGCGCTGGGTGTCGGAACAAACAAACAACTAAAAGACGGCTCGGTTTACTTCGGTGCCTTGGTGCTCGACATCTGCGCTTTGTGTACGCGTAGGTACGCATTCGAATCCCGCTTAAAGACTGGTGCAATATCGCGGGCGCGCCGCGACACTAGTAGCAGAATTTCTTTGTCGATGCCTTAAAGCGTAAATCACAACAAAGATTTTTGGAATGTGGATTTGTAGGTTTAGCGAACGCAAACACAGACAGATTTTTAAACAATCATCATTCATTCATCATTTCAGCCGAAAGACGTCCACTGCTGGACATAGGCCTCCCCCAAAGAGGGGGGAATTGCTATAATCGCCACGCTTAACAGGCGGGTTGGCGATCGCAATATGGGTTTAAAAATGCACAGAGAACGCTGCTGCCCATTCTCTCTTAGTCGCCTTTTACGACACCCACGGGAAGAAATGGGATGGTGCTATTCTTTACGTCCGGCACCAAACGGAACACAAAACTTTAAACAATAGCAAATACATAATATACTGAATTCTACAAAATTTGCCTATGTATAGACACGCTGTTTTGAACAATTATAATATGTTTATGTATTATTATGTAGATTCATGTCGTTAACTGAATTTGACATTACATTTGAAACGCCCACAAAATGCCTTAACACACACGACCACCGGCATGTGGATTATTATTACGTAAAGCAAACAAATACTAAAAGAATCACGTACATTCCATTACTGCCATTTCGTTCGTTTATGACTAAGATAACTGTTGTACTTTTATACCCCATATAAGGTGGTACTATTAAGATCACGTTTATCTCCACTCATGCCTGACATAGCCTAATCCGTAAATGTCCTTTCTATATCATATACAATTTATATTTATACCTATGTCCATTTATAAAAAGCTCTATATTTCATCTTGATCTGACCTTAAACGGGCGTCAATGTTAAGTCCAGCTAATCTGCGAAGACTATCTTAAATATTAGTTTTTAAATGTCAGAGTAGGCAAAAAAGCTAAATGGGAAGTAAAAGTTATAACAAATTTTAAATGCAGTAACAACGCAGTAATGGCCTTAGTTATTGTAGGTACAATTAACTCCACATATTCATATTCTGTATTTGCATTCCATAATGTTTAAAGGTGTTACAATGGCTTTAAAGCTAAGGTACAATTACGGACCCTGTAAAGCACAGCAGAAGGTTAAAGTAAAATTAATCCTAATTAATTAAAATTTCCTTCACCGTTTTGAGAGCAGTGGTGATGCAATTATTTACACAAAGTAAAGCGCCTGCCTGGATTCGAACCCACGACCTACAACTCGTAAGTCGGCCGTTACCCCTGGGCCACCACTGCTCTGCCTCACTGCGTGAGGAAACCGGCATGTCCTAGAAGCAAACATTCGACGACATGTGACATCTACCAACCCGCACTGGGCCCGCGTGGTGGATTACAGCCCACTCCCTCCTTACCGAGAGGAGGCCTGTGTCCCAGCAGTGGGAACATTATAGGCTGATTAAGTAGTAACTAGTAGTAATTAAAATTTGGAAATAAATTAACAACCAACAATTTTGAAATAGATTACTAACATTAATTAAGTAAATATAACATTTATTTTATTGAGATCAGATAAAGGTTGTGGAATATAATAATTATTTCAAAATCTCAATAATTAAACATAGGTATATCATATTATAATATTTATCTATGTATGTATGCATGTATCTAAATCATTTTTTTTTGTCATATATGTATTCGTTTATTGTGTAGTATGCTTTTTTAGTTATTATTTTCTTGATCTTATTTATAAATGTAACTCCGGTTGCATCTTTTATTGCATCTGGTAGTTTATTTGGGACTTTATGTAAAATACCTAAAGAACTGTTTAAAAAATGTATCTCCAACATCATAATATCATTTAGCCGAAAAACATCGACTACTGGACATAGGTCTCCCACAAACATCGGCACAAGGACCGCTCCTGTAAAAAAAACTTTTTTACAAAAAAAACAACCGACTTCCAACAAAAACACTAAAAAGTGAAAAATAACTTAAATTTCGGAAGCACATAACATAACATCACGGCTTGTTTCCTCGAAGGGTAGGGCAGAGGTGTACCTGTAGTACACCCACATTTAATATTATATTTAATTTAATTTCGGAAGTCGGTGTCTTTGGTTTTGTATTTTCGTTTATGGCCACCGACTTCCGAAATTTAATTAAAAATAATATTAAATGTGGGTGTACTACAGGTACACCTCTGCCCTACCCTTCGAGGAAACAAGGCGTGATGTTATGTTATGTGCTTCCGAAATTTAAGTTATTTTTCACTTTTTAGTGTTTTTGTTGGAAGTCGGTTGTTTTTTTTGTAAAAAAGTCTTTATTTTTCACTTTTTAGTGGTACCTACCCCACACCAATTCGTATACTACTACTTGCTATGAAAACAACAGAGACAGGAAGTTTTATTTTACACCCCTTAAGGGGTTAAATCTTCAAATATCTGTTTCTAGCGGTTACCTACGTCATAATAACTATCTGTGTGCCAAATAGCCCAATCAATTCAGTGATTTGAGCTTTGTGTTGATAGATCAGTCAGTAAGTCAGTCTCTGTTTCCTTTTGTATGTATTAAATCTATAGTGTAATTCGACATGTTACGACGACCCCAAATAAATTGGGATTAGGGCAGGAGACTGATGATGAAGTATTCAGGCTAAGTTTCAAGTTAATAGATCAACGAAAGAAGATATTTTTCATACAAACTGTATCCATCCCCCTTTACACCCCTAATGAGGTTAATTTTTAAAGTGGTTTGTGACTTTTCCATGGGAAATTATATGTGCGGCAACAAAAGTTTTCTTTAGCACCTGCAACCTAGCGTCTTTTTTTATATGTAGGCGACGAGTTAATAGAACAGCTTCAATTATATTAATTCATCATCTTTACTATTCCAACAGAATATCAAAAAACCAGCGTCAATTTACGAGCGTAAATTAATATGACTCCGAGCTACCGATAAATATATTTACTTCTGATTTGATAACTCAGCGACTAATGTTGTAAGTGAGCTACTTTATATATTTTAGAGATTCAGCATCTGTCTGCTAATAAAATCAAATTCCAGCCTCAAAATAAGCAATCAAAGTTTTTTATTCAACAACTAAAAAATTAGCTGACTGGACAGCCGGATATCTATGGGCTAAAACCGATACCAAAATTATAACAATACAATCAACACCAACAACTAATACCTACCTGGTACCAGATGACAACTCCACGAGTCCACGAGGACTACTTTGACGGAGAAAACATTCAGCGATTTTAATGAGTACAAAAAGTGTTTTTTTCTTCTTGGAAAATTACATTACCGAAAAAAGAAGAGGAGTGGATTAATGGCCACTGTGACTGTCCAGATTTTCACCGCAAGTAGTCTTGCAAGCATTTGGTGGGTCTGGCTATCAGGATGAAACATGCATTTCCGCCGCCAGAAGCAAAAACACAAAAAAATGGTGTAAAGAGGAAGCGTGGGAGACCAAGTAAAGCACAAGCTGCGCTGATTATTCAGTGACAAATCACAATGTTATTCATTATTTGATTGCCTTACATTATTGTAACTTAGGACATAAGTACAATTATACTTAACATAAAAACCTATGCTACTGCCATTAAAATTATCTGATTTACAAATAAAATAGTTGTTTGTTGGGTTTAATTTTCCCTAAGGTGTGTCCAAACACCAACAAACACAGAGTTGCAGATGTTTATTTTTGATAACAATATTTTTTGTATGTTCATTTGGGTAGGTATAATAGTCAATTACTTATGGTAACATTATAAATAGATAGGCGAAAACATGAAATTAGAGCTTTCATTGACCATTATTTGATGACAATAATAAGGAAATTTTATGTTCAATTATAGTAGATTCATTCATCAATTACTTATGCTAAAGTATAAAAATAAAGGTGACTCTATGAAATTAGAGTACGTTGATATTATTTTATAGATGAAGTTGATACACTTATTAGAAGCTGGCAATGAGTAGACGTATCACAAATTTAGTTGCTTAAGAATTATCACCATGCTGCGTCATATTAACAGTAGCTTGTTTTACAATATATGGTCGCTTAAAAACCATTTATTAGACGCTAAAAGTTCGTCGCTGACCTATTAATTCATTATACAACTAAATATATTTGAAGACGAGAATGACATTTTAAAGAAGCTGCCTTAATTAGCACCCCTTTTCCATTATTTGACATAGAGGTTATACCAATTTTCGAGTTAATCAAGCCACGTAGTAAAATCTGTAAAATTGACTACCCCTTTTCACCCCGTTATGGGTAGATTTTCGAAAAACCCTGATACAAGTTATTCTTCATTTTTGGTCTTAAGTATAAATACTGAGTGTCGAGTTGATCGGACCGCGCACTTCTGAATGCTCGCGACCAAAAGACCGTTGCGTTCTTTGCGGCCAACAAGGCCACCCAGCCAACTACCGTGGCTGCCCTAAGGCACCAAAATCATCTTCCTCGAAGTTGACCAAGCGTTACGACGCGAGGCAACAGAGAGACAACCAGGGGGGATTCTCCTCCTCTCTGTCCCAACCTCCGCAACGACTGAGCCCTCAAAGGTCGAGTCCGTGGAATTATTTCAACCACCAGCAGGCCTTCCCTGCCTTCGGCCAATACATGGCTCCTCCCCCCCCTCAACCTCAACCCATCCCACGGTTGATGGACCCTCGCCTTCGCGCTCATAGCGCTCAGCATCACCAACAACCTACCACCGCCGGTAGAAGCGCGCCTCTCGCGCCCCCAGTGGCCCGCGTGCCAGAGCCTGCTTCCAAAGCCGCTCCCCCTCTCAACACTCGCGCGCCTCCTCAACCCGCGGCCACTCCAGTGGTCGCATCATCACCTAACACCTTCGATGCGTTTAATGTGATCTCGAGCACATTCAACATCTTTCTTTCGCCCCGCGCCAAGAAAATGGCCAGCGAAATAATCGTAGCCCGTAACTCCTGCGATCTATCGGAGATCCAGCGAATTTATCACGCGTATCCCGAGATCACGCAAGCCCTAGAGTCCATCGCGTATAGGAAACCATAATGTATAATACGGCCCCCGCGAGAACTAAACTCAGATCACTAAAGTTAGGTTTTTTCAATGCCAACGGCATTAGAGAACAACGCGACGAAATCGCTGTGTTCCTCCGCGACCATCGGTTAGATATTCTCCTAGTACAGGAAACTTTCCTCAAGCCTTGTCATCGAGACCCGTCAATTGCGAACTATCGTGTAGTTCGCAATGACAGGACTCGATGCCACAGGGGCGGCACCCTGATTTACTATAGGACTCCTCTCCATTGCATCCCGCTCGATGCTCCGACAACTCTCTCGTGTCTTGAAGTGTCTGCATGCAAAATAGCAATGTCAGGTCATCAACCGATTACGATAGTTTCGGCTTACATGCCGCCCACCGCGACCACGAGCCCAGACGGTCTTCAAATGCTGTCTCGCGATCTTTCGATTCTTTTCGGCCTGAGTGAATCCGTTATCGTAGCGGGTGATCTCAACGCCAAACATCCGTCCTGGAATTGTAATACCACCACGTTTCGAGGCCAACATCTGTTTGACCTCACCGCCGTTTTAAATTTCGATATCATCGGCCCGATGAATCCTACTCACTACCCCCATATCCCCAGTCAATCCCCGGACATATTGGACATAGCGCTCCTAAAGAATATCAACCTACGGTTGGATTCGATAGAGGCGATGGACGAACTGACTTCTGACCACCGGCCGGTCGTCTTAAGACTGGCCCCTCGCGACGGACTCCTTGACCCTGACCAACCCCCCCTCACGAAAGTAGTCACGGACTGGCGGAAAGTAAGCGACCGACTGAAATCCACCACATCCCCGATACTGGATTCTATCCCCGATCAGTTTGACTCGATCGCCGACACGACGGCCGCGATCGACTCACTCACGGAACACGTACAATCAGTCCTGAGCGATTGCTCGAAGCAGGTTCCGGCGATGGACCCCCATCGCCGAAAGCTGCCGGACGATGTGCGTGAACTGCTGACTGAGAAAAACGCGGCCACTCGTGCATACAGTGTCTTTCCCTGTGACGCTAACAAAGTCTTCATGCGCCAATTACAGAAATCTGTAAGGAAGCGAATGAAAGAACTGCGTGAGGCTAACTGGGACAAGATGCTGGGCGAACTAGAGCCCACTCATCTTGCCTTCTGGGAGCTTCAGAGGAAACTCAGATCCCCGCAAGTAGCTTCGATGCCCCCTCTGACACGACCCGACAGGACGATAGCATTCGACGACACCGACAAGGCTGAATGCCTGGCTGACACTCTCGAGACTCAGTGCTCGCCCAGCTCTCAACCAGTAGACCAAGCTCACCTCGCTGAGGTGGACGCTGAAGTCGAACGTAGGGCGAATCTCCCTCCGGTCGAAGACCCTGATTGTCCTCTGGCTCCCGTCACCCCAGACGAAGTGCACGACATTATCAAGGGTCTGAAAACCCGTAAATCTCCCGGATCAGACGGAATCACCAACAGGGTGCTCCAGCTGTTCCCCGCTCACCTGATCATGCTAATGACCACCATCTTCAATGGCGCTCTTAGCAACAACATTTTTCCTCAAGCTTGGAAAAGTGCCACGGTCATCGGTATCCCGAAGCCCGGCAAACCTAAGACCGAACCTTCCAGTTACCGACCCATCAGTCTGCTCAACGTCTTCGGCAAAGTCTATGAGAGGCTTATTTATAAGCGTCTCAGAGACTATGCCGAGACGAAGGGCCTCATCCCAAACGAACAGTTCGGGTTCAGATCCCAACATTCGTGCGTACAACAGGTCCACCGTATCGTCGAGCATGTAAGCGCTGGCTTCCAGCGCGGGCTCATGACGGGTGCTGTGTTCTTCGACATTGCGAAAGCGTTCGACAAAGTCTGGCACAACGGCTTAATATATAAGCTCTACAAACTCGGTGTGCCCGATCGTCTCGTGCTCATCTTACGAGACTTTTTGTCGGACCGCACCTTCCGCTATCGCATCGAAGGTGCGCTATCCTCCCCCCATCCGCTTCGCGCAGGCGTCCCTCAGGGCGCTGTGCTGGCACCGCTGATATTCACTATATTTACTAGTGATATCCCCAAATGTAGAAAGGCGCAGTTAGCTCTGTTCGCAGACGACACGGCCATCTACTACTCCGGCCTCAGGCAAGACAATATCGCCCGCATCCTTCAGGCCGAAGTCAACAGACTCGCGGCCTGGTTCAGGAAGTGGAGGATTGAAGTCAACCCTGATAAGAGCCAGGGGGTCCTATTCTGTAGGCCCCGGCGATCACCCGCCCTGCCCCAACCGATCACCATGTTCGGCAAGCCTATCCCTTGGGAGAAGCGAGCCAAATATCTCGGTGTGGTCTTAGACCATCACATGACGTTCGGCGAGCACATAAAACAGGTGCGCTCGCGCGCCAGTTTTGCTCTCGGCCGACTACACTCCGTACTCAACCCGCGCAGCAAGTTGTCCCTTAAGTGCAAATTGCGTATTTACACCGCGTGCATTCGACCGATCATGACTTACGCCTGCGTAGTCTTCGCTCACGCAAAGTCATATCACATTCATAAGATGCAGACGCTTCAAAACCGATTTCTCCGTAGAATTACGAAAGCTCCTTGGTTCGTTCGGAACGAACAACTTCACGTAGACCTTAAGATGCCTACCATCAAACAGTTTATGAAGCGCCTTGCAAAGCGCTTTTTCGAATCCGCGGAACGTCATCGCAACCCCTTGGTTGTGCAGGCCGCTAGTTACAGGCCTTCTGCCATTAGTCAGACTCGCCGACCGAGGCACACTCTCTTAGATCCGGATGACCCCATCACTCTCCTTCAGGAAAGCAATAGGGCCACGAGTACAGTGCACAAAATACACAAACCGACCTTCCGTCCTCGCCGCCGAGGTACCACGCGAACTTCCCGAGTAAATGGTAATAAAAGTCCTCCCCCCCGTCCCTTGAATGTCGATGCGCCAGCCGCCCGGTTAGAGGCTGAGAGCGCCGTAGCAATAAATATAATATCCCCTGATAATAATCATGATCAAAATGTTGATCCAGCCCGTCCCCAAATTGTTAGTAATTTTGTGATCCCCCAACGACGCCCTGAGCCGAGGTCCGTACCCCACAGGGGGTGCCCTTAGTGCGCTGTCGTTTAGTTTTTAATATATATAATTTGCGCCCTGGCTGGAGGCTTTAAGATTAAAAACCTTAGGGCAGCCACAGGAATATCCGGTTAAGTAGCAACGACCTCTCTAGGTCTGCTACGAGATGCCATACCTAAAAAAAAAAAAAAAAAAAAAAAATTATCGGACCGCGCGTTAAAATTCTTCTATACAAGCTTTGACATCCCATCCGTTGAAGTTAAGTTAACAAAAAAATATAAACTTTATAAATAACTTACGTAAGTATTCGTCCAAGTTTCAAGTTTATTAACCCTAGGAATAAGATTTTTCATGCAAACAAAACCCCCCGTTTTCCACCCTTAAAGGTCAAATTTCCAAAAACCCCTTCTTAGCGGATGCCTACGTGCCAAATTTCAGGCCAATCTGTTCAGTGGTCTGAGCTGTGTTGATAGACCAATCAGTTACGTTTTCCTTTTATATGTACATATGGCTAGATATATATATATTGAGAACCTCCTCCTTTTTTGTAGTCGGTTAAAAATCATTTATAGCCAGAGTGCATCTCATGACAATTCCAATAAGACCAAACACGGGTAGGATACATTGTTTTTTAACGGAGTTCCAGTGCCTACCATCCGGCTTCATCATCAGATCAGTTTGATGGTACCATTTTGATCAGAACTATTTAAATTTGCTTCGCTTAACTATCTTAATCCAGATATCTCATCGCCACCCGTGAATTACGTATCACTGAGAAGATCCGGTGGCCATCTGTGGCCTTCTTCATCTGTTCCACTTCACCAAATTATACTTTCTGAATGCAAATGATTGACTTGTTGATGAAAATATAAAAATTGCTATAGGTATGCCTATAATATTTGAGGAGTTCCCTCAATTACTCATGGATCCCAACATCAGAACTGGATTTTGAAAAAAATGGGACCAATCTGGAAGTATATCCTTTCAATTAAAAAATAATTTTTCAAATCGGTTCATAAACGACGGAGTTCTGAGGTAACAAACATTAAAAAAAAAAAAAAAAAAAAAAAATACAAACGACTTGAGAACCTCCTCCTTTTTGTGAAGTCGGTTAAAAAAAGCGCTATGACTAAAACTTAATTTCAGGCATAAAAGCACGAGGATAACCTTGAACCGTTTATTTTTCATAAATTCGCTGAAAACAGTCTAAATACGTAGTAGATTAAACGACAAAACATTGATCGCTACGATTATTTGAGGTCTTGCTTTTTATAAGCATGTCTCGGTGCGTATGAATTTATGTACTTCAATATCAATTTCACCCATGTGGGACTTTAAACCTTACCAAAAAAATAACCGGTCAAGAGCGAGTCGGACTCGCGCACCGAGGGTTCCGTACGTATACATGATGTTGATGATTTCTGAAAAACTGTACTATTTAGAGACATAATTTTATTTTTCCTGTAATCTTTACATACACTTCTATCACATAGAATAATTTCAGATTTTTAACTATACAAACTATGGAGATAAGAGGGGGGAACGGTATCTTTTTTTACATTTTTGATCAAAAGTCGGAAACTATGCGACCTAAAAAATAAAAAATAAATGTTTGAGAATGTGCAAACAGCGTTCTTTCATATGATATGCCACATGCCCTGCAAAATAGTTGGGCAAACGTCATCTAAAATAATTCTAAATTTTAAGTTGCATTAGTAGTTCTTGAGATATCCAGGTGTGACAGACAGACAGACAGACTTAGTCTCACCATAAGGGTTCCTTTTTACCATTTTGGTACGGAACCCTAAAAAGATTGAGGGAATATTTTTTTTTTTAATTTTCAAGCAAGGAAAAAACTAAAAAAATATATCTTTTTTGCAAAAGGGACTGAAAGGGAGTCTTAAAAATTTTAAGTGGGGCTACTAGGGCATGTGGGGTATCATATGAAATAACGCTGTTGGCACATTCTCAAATAATTATTTTTGTTTTTTTAGGCACCATAGTTTCCGAATTTGATGAAAAATGTAAAAAAAAATACCGTTCCCCCGCCCTTATCTCCGAAGTTTACATAGATAAAAATCTGAAATTATTCTATGTGATAGAAGTGTATGTTAAGATTGCAGGAAAAATAAAACGATGTCTCTAAATAGCACAGTTTTTCAGAAATCATAAACATCATGTATACGTACGGAACCCTCGGTGCGCGAGTCCGACTCGCTCTTGACCGGTTTTTACTATAGAAGTACCTACTTATAAACCTATCGCCCTAACCCCTTAGAACATGTACGTCTATTTCTTTGATGATATAAACCAATCATCACATCCTGTGTAGAATACATACTTTTATTTATCTGAATATTATCTGAATATTAAGTATCCATGCCTCTTTTTTTACTTAATGAACTAGCAGCTATAAAATGCAAAAATCTACTCGTGTACGAATGTAGAAAACATTTTATGTAAGCACCTATCTACTGATTAACAAAAAAACTAGCTATATCCTCAAAGATATCCTTAAAATGATCAACATTCGACCGTAAATCCTTATTCCTCAATACTGGTTTTAGCACATTTTTTGCTACCGTTTTTACTTCTACATAACGCCGACGGAATGCCTAATAAAAAGCCATGTATTAAACATCGTCTTTTCGACAGTCTAAGCACATGTGACACACAAGTGCAGTTTATTTATAATATATAAGCATTTTGGCAATGTAAAGTTGTTTGATTAAAAACGCCGTATAAGGATTTAGATACTGGCAAAAAATGGATTGTATACATTGTATGGATTGTATGTATACACTGGTAACATGATTTATTTACACTTTTTTGCAGAATAATACATTTATGGTTGATTACTTTACGCTATTAGGACTCACAATAGACACACACATTTCATGGAAGCCCCATACAAAAAAGTACGATCAAAACTCTCAAAATAAACCTACGCAATTACAGAAATAAAAAAAACTACCGACTTGCAAACTGCACTTACTACCTACTACGCCTAGGGTTGCCACCTCTTGTTAGTCTAAATCTGGGAGAGAAAAAAAAACAGCGATATTTTTTTTTATTTTTTTTATTTTGAACTTATATTTTCCATTTGAACGTACCTACAGACTTCAAAATATTTGACTTCAAAATAGTCTTGAACCTTGAACTAACTTATAAAAAAAACTCTGCAGTACATTTTAAAATCTAAAAACGTTTCGATTTCTACCGTAACATGTTCTTCATTAAAGCGGTTTCTTTCTTTTGTCCTTATAATATGTATCGAATACCTAATATATACTAAAAACACGCTCGCAGGCGGCATTTGATACAGGAATTGACAAAACGTAAAAAACTGTTTTTTTCAATGTGTCCCCAACTCCGTTTACAACTGTTGAGAATTATATGCACTTCTGAATTTTAAATTCCGTGAGAAAGTTATTTATTTGAAATTCCTTCCGGGAGCCGGGAGATTTAAATTTTCATTGCTGAAAGCTGGGAGACTCCCGGAATACATACAAATTTTACAAACATAGATAAATATTATAATGTTTAATTAACCTTATGAAATTATTAGTATATGTAGGCTTCTGCTTTTGGAGATACACTACTTAATTCAACAGATTTTTAATTTAGTCGTATCATAATATCAAAAGTTAAATTTAGTTATTGATAGATGGCGCTGTTCTCAAAATGATAATGGTTTAGTCTAAACATATGTTCCATTTTGATTAGATCTTCTTAAAATAATAACAATTTTTTCTTACAAATAAAAATATTTAAATAGTTGAGACACCTTTTAAATTAATTGTGTAAATACACAACATTTGTTAAAATGGATAAAATCATCCAATAACATAACACAATTTTTTTAGACTGTTAAAGTAGAAAAAAAGGAACGCAACTCGCGTTAATGCTCCTAGCCTGTGCCTAACAAGTAAAAACAACAATCAATGATACATAAATCATCATTGATTGTTGTTTTTACTTGTTCGTAGAGGGCACCATGAAATGTTCGAGTGACGTCTCTATCCTCCTATAAACAATCCTTCTATATACAAATGTACTCTGTGATTGCACCTTAGCTTTAAGCCATTGTAACACCTTTAAACATAATGGAATGCAAATATATATAACGGCGCAGGATAGCCTTTACCAGAAGTAATCATCGTATTAGTGGTTCAGCAGCTTCAATATCATCAGGATTGTGCCGGAATAGCAGTTATATACAAATGTACTCTGTGATAGCAGTTCGTCATGGACGTGGTAAGACAGCTGCTGACATCTTCTTCTATCATCAGAAGACAGCCGCCACGCAACCATCGATGCGACGCTCTGCTAGAGTGACTGTCAGCAGCCAGTGTCACTCTTATCCGACCTTTACGGTGATTCCAGTAACTTCGTAACAAAAATAGACGGCGCCACTTGCTGTGCCGTCAATTATATGAATATGATTTAAATATAGGTAATAACGCTCAATTAAAAGTTTACAAAAACGAATATATGCGGTAACTTGTTGGCTTACTCTTATATTTTGGTGGAGATACATACATAGGTACAAATAGAGTTAGATTCACACAGACATCAGTGAAATAGCTGGAAAATACACATAACATAAATCATAACATCACGCCTGTAATCCCCAAAGGGTTAGGCAGAGGTGTACCTATAGTACACCCACATTTCACCAGTTATGTTTTAAGTCCCAAGTAATAAGGGGCGAGCCTATCGCCATCAAGCGGGCACAAATCCAGACTCTGGACTGCTACTGAGAAATTCGTAATGGAAAATCCCAAAAACACTTTGCTTGACCTGTGAATCGAACCCAGGACCCCATGCTAAGCAGTAGCGCCATTAAACCAACGAGGCAGTTGGAAAATAATCAAGCAAAATTACTTAAGTTACCGAAGTCCTCATAAAAAGTAATTTTTACACTTTAATTAATTATTAAACTTTGCATGCACTTATAAGAACAAAACTTTAATGAAAAGTACACTTTCACTAAAGTAAGTACATACAGGAAGTTCAAGAAACAGCTTCTACAAGAATTGTGGTAAATACAGAAAAGTGTTATCGTTTATATGAAAAAAATGAGCCGTCAAGGGACGACTGGCAGATGTGAAACATCGCACTACACACACATTTACACACTACTACATATAGACTGTATAAGTGTATAGTGGCCGAACGCCACGCGGCATGCGTCGCCCCGCCAGCAATCGGTTTTACGTGCGCCTATAGACTTTTCACATCAAAAATCTGTTTCAACGAAACATTTTTATTAAACTTAGCATCAAACTTAAGCTACCCATTTTATGGTAGAATTAACACTAAACACAAACACTAAACACATTATATCACACGACAGTAAATTATTTACTTAACAATAGACGGGACATAGCGAACAAAATCGTAACCCGATACATTTGTCCTAGTGGGCAAAAGTCGCTCAGTCTAGTGTGGTCAGGAGTAATAGTGTTCTGTGAGTGTGGTACGCCTGCACGTCAAGGCGCATTCGTCCACAAAAGAAAAATATTTTCGAAGAAAATTTAAATCAGTTTACAAAAATGACTTAAAGGACAGTGCTGACATTGAGAGAGAGCGAAGATCATTGTCTGTACGATGTAATATGTTAGCTCGCAGGTTTGCACGGTGTACAAAAAAAATTAAAGTAACGTTGTTTAAAGCATACTGTCAGTCCTTTTACTCGTGCAGCCTGTGGGTTGACTATTTGCAGAGGGCATACCTGAGAGTGCAGTACAACAATGCATTCAGGATGCTGATGGGGCTGCCGCGATATTGCAGTGCCTCTGGCATGTTAGCCGAGGCACACGTAGACAGTTTTGCTGTCGTCATGCGTAAGCGTTGCACCTCCGTCCTAACGCGCATGCGTGCTAGTACCAACAGCATCCTGTGTGTATTGTCGGACAGGTGGGATTCTCTGACGCTCGCGCGCTGGATACGACTGCACGCAGTCATGTAAACATGCGCGTGGGTATCGGAGTTCCCGTTAGTGTTATGTTTGTATTTTGTTTTTAAAGTGTCGTCTTGTCATTAATAACATTAGTTTCTTATAAGCATTTCTGTTTTACTAACTAATTTATGAATGTATTATCTAAATCAGAAATAAATGAATAAAAATAATAATAAGCGCGGCGCGGTGTGGCGTTTCATAGTTTCTACCTACCCCCATGGGAAGAAGGCGTCAGATTATATATGTATGTAATAATAATAATAATAATAAAAACCAGTCATATTCATTCCACTGAACTTCCTTATGACATGGTATTTCAACGATTTTTATAACAGAACGTAACTATAAAATGAGCTCATAGAATAATATTTTATTCTTGTGTTCAAATGGTTTTGTACTTCTAATAAACAATTTGTATCAGAGCCATTGATGTAAAATAAGGGAAGATAGGCCACTCTCTATCATCACGTAAATATTAAATGGACTAGAAACACTTACATGTAAACACACCCACACAACTACATTTCCCGATGTCGTGCGTCATGTGCTCGACAACCGAAATCGTACGACACGTACACTATCACACACACACACTAACACACTCACTCACCCGCTTCACACATACTCACACACACACACATGCGCACACAGACACCCACACACTCACACATACATTTAAATCACATATGTATATCCAGTCTAGATCATTTTTCTTTTTTTTCTTTATATTTAATTGTACTTAGAATTTAAGTTAACTTCATCACATACTTTGTTAATTAATACAAATTATGTACATAATTAAGTATTGGGGGGCCTAGTGACCCGTAACACAGGTGTTTTATGATTTTTTTTGGGCACCATCAGTCTCTCACCATTAATGTTAACCCTATTTTTTTAGATTAAGCACATAAAGTTAAGAGAAGCTTATACGACAAAAAGATATAAGACTAAACAGACGCGTAGAGCTATAAGCAAAGTGTATAAATAAGGGGGTTACTGGTCAAAACTGATTGATAAAATATAGATAAAAATAATCGTTTTAAAAACAAGCTTTTAATTAACTAAATAGTTCAAAAAAAACTTTTGACAACAAGAATTTTAATATTTTCTTAAAAGCTTTATAGGCTTTATATCTTTAAAGTGTAAGAAGGACGTTCACGCCTCAAGCTTTTAAGAAAATATTAATAATTTATTGTCACAAAGAAACATACATTAGTATACACCGATTAACAAGATGCTAACTACGCTGCAGAAGTCTGTATACAGATATTGTGAGCCCTGCCTCATAAACTAGGATAACCTGTATCTTAATAGACAGTGTTCAGCTGTGAGGTAACGTAATCCGCAGATATATGCCAGTGACCTTGAGTGGTTAGCTTGCGTGTTCTGTACTGAGCTCACGCAACGCGGCGTACGTTCAGCCAGTAATAGGACTCGCCCATCAAGGAGCGCTGTCCTCAATTTGACGCATTATTAATTTATTATACACAATACAAAAGGTATTTGAATAAAACGCGTATACTGAAAGATCAATAATTAAATAATGTTTTAATTGGTGAAGGTTTCAGAAAATTACGCTTGGTAGATTTTGCGCCATTCTCAGTTTTTTAGTTAGACATAACTTAACATAACAAAAAATCGTAAACTTAGACATAACTTTACAATTTTTTTTCACTATTTAGTATAAACATAATCTAAAATAGTCACAAATTAAGTTATTGAGCAAATGCTCTATATATCATATATTTTTTTCAAATCATTCACCCAACTCGTTTAAACGTGATCTTCTGTATAAAATCATTAAAAGTCGGTTATTGTCCCCTTAAAAGTCGGTTATCGTCCCCTTAAAAATAAGGATTATACAACTACGGACTGTGCCAACCTATTGTTAGTGTTAACAGTCAGATATTTTACTTTTAACTTTTAAACATATTATATTCTAAGACAAAGGAAAAATATATATATATAAAATAACAATTAAATACCTATGTAATAAGAATGGGTGAATGAATGTGTGTGGGGATAAAATTCTTGTTTTCGTAAGTTTTATTTAGTACTTTTTAGTTTATATAAAGCTTGTATTTAAAAATACTGCCTCGTTGGTCTAGTGGGCGCAACTGCCACTGCTGAGCATGAGGTCTTGCATTCGATGCCCGGGTCGGGCAAAGTGATATTGGGTTTTTCTATCTGGAATTTCTCAGTAGCAGCCCGGAGTCCGGATTTGTGCACCGTTGATGATAATAGGCTTGCCCCCTATTACATATGGGACTTAAAGATAACGAAATGTGGGTGTACTACAGCCACACACAACCCTTCGGGGAAACAAGGCGTGATGTTATGTGTGCTTTTTTTGTTAATCTATATTTTATTTCACTTTATTGCATCTATTCGATCACCTTCACTTGTAAGGTAGTTGTCAAGATAAATCTAAATGACCGAAACACAACATGACTATCTTGTTTATTTTAGAAATACCCGTGACCACCTTCAGGCACCATCATCAGACCCTGGATATCATTTAGGACCAGAGTCCTTGTTAAGACGAATCAAGCAAGCCCAAACTTGATGCGTTTGCGTCGTTTTATTACAGATTTCCCATGGCCATCAGATCAGCTCCATGTTATAATAATATTGCAATGTCATCCGATTTACATATGCATGCAAAATTTCAGCTCAATCGGGACCAAAACACAACAGGGCTATCTTGATTAGTCGAGGAATGCCCGTGATCACCTTTAGGCTCCATCATCAGACCCTGGTTATCATCTAGGACCAGAAACCTAGTCAAAACGAATCAAACAAGCCTAAACTCGATGGGGTTGCGTCATTTTATAACAGAGTTCCCATGGCGTCTACCAGATCCATCATCAGATCAGCTCCATATCATAATAAGATTGCATTGTCATCCGATTTACATATGCATGCAAAATTTCAGCTCAATCGGGACCGAAACACAACAGGGCTATCTTGATTAGTTTAGAAATACCCGAACCACCTTCAGGCTCCATTTAGGACCAGAGTCCTTGTGAAGACGAATCAAGCAAGCCCAAACTTGATGGGGTTGCGTCATTTTATTACAGATTTCCCATGGCCATCTTCCGGCTCCATCATCAGATCAGCTCCATATAATAATAATATTGCATTGTCATCCGATTTACATATGCATTTAAAATTTCAACTCAATCGGGGCCGAAACGTTAACAACACATCTTGTGTAGTTAAGGAATGCCCGTGACCACCATCTTGCTCCTTCATCAGAACCTGTATATCATTTAGGACCAGAGTCCTTGTGAAGACGAATCAAGCAAGCCCAAACTTGATGGGGTTGCGTCGTTTTAGTAAAGATTTCCCATAGCCATCTTCCGGTTCCATCATCAGATCAGCTCCATTTTATAATAAGATTGCATTGTCATCCGATTTGACATATGCATGCAAAATTTCAGCTCAATCGGGACCGAAACACAACAGGGCTATCTTGATTAGTCGAGGAATGCCCGTGACTATCTTTAGGTTCCATCATCAGACCCTGGATATCATCTCGTACCAGAGTCCTTGTCAAAACGAATCAAGCAAGCCCAAACTCGATGGGGTTGCGTCGTTTTATTACAGAGTTCCATGCCCACGTTGGCCACTTTCCGGCTCCGTCATCAGATTAGCTCTATGTTATAATAATATTGCTTCGTCATCCGATTTACATATGCATTCAAAATTTCAACTTAATCGGAAACCAGGAAGTAGGTCAAAAACTTTAGATTTCATTAAGACTCACAGGACAGATGAAACTAAATAAAAGCTTGTAAATACGGTACGGACGAGAAGAAGTTATAAAGATGTTGTTGGGGCTACCGCGTTTCTATAGTGCTTCGAATATGTTTGCGGAAGCAAGGGTTGATGCCTTCCTTCATACGTAAAATAACTGCTTCGTTATTGAGCAGGTTGCGCGGTAGTTCTAACAGCATCTTGCAGGTTATTGCGGAGAAATACGATTCTCCAATTATGTAGGCCTTCATCCGGGTTTTGATCGAATAACCTTATTAGGATATTCAATCAAAGCCAAAATGAATCGTCCTTTTTGTAATTTTTAATTTATGCTCGGTTTCTTATTAACTTAGTGTAAAAGTCAAATTGTTACTAACAAAGTGGACTTATATGTTCTGAAACAAAGACTTTTTTTTTAAACACACAAACACCACATTAAATCACACTACATTAAATTATTTACTTAACAATAGACGGGACATAGCGAACAAAATCATAATCCGATACATTTTGTCCTAGTGGGCAAAAGTCGCTCAGTCTAGTGTAGTACGCCTGCATGTCAAGTCGCATTCGTTTCCACAAAAGAAAAATATTTTCTAAGAAAATATTGTTGTTAAGTTGCGGATTACGACATCACAGTTTTTCTATGAATTTTTTTCGCATAGCCTCTTTATGGTATCTTAAATCTCTTCTGGTCTGAAATAAAGAATTTATTATTACCAAAACTATTATTATATTGTTACAAAAATTTCAAGCACAGTTGTGCTTCCGCGGTAAATTGTAGACTAGGTAGATATGTGACGCCAGCTACTATTTACTATTATAGCGATCTGGCCTAATCATTAATGGGAATTTAATCACGTTTGTCACATTTATACGTAAATGAATCTGTGTTAAATAAGTAGTTACTCTTTTTATACACTTCGTGATAAATTCTAGACCTAATCGTAAGACTTAAATCAATCGCACCTTTGCAAACAGTGGCTATACAGCACTTCACGGTCATTATTATTATTCATCATTATTATCTGCTTCAATGACTTCGGTTAATGGAGTTGAGAAATAAATAACATGAATCAAATTTGCACTGATCTTAGATGGCCTTTTTAGGGTTCCGTACCAAAATAGTAAAAAGGAACCCTTAAGGTGAGACTAAGTCTGTCTGTCTGTCTGTCTCACCTGGATATCTCAAGAACTACTAATGCTATCAGCTTAAAATTTAGAATAGTTTTAGATGACGTTTGCCCAACTATTTTGCAAACAAGAAAGAAATTAAAAAATTATACCTTTTTTGCAAAAGGGACTGAAAGGGGGTCTTAAAAATTTGAAATGGGGCTACTAGGGCCCAAACATTTTTTATTTTAGGCAGCACCGTTTCTCACTTTTGAAGAAAAATGTAAAAAATAATACCGTTCCCCACCCCCTTATCTCCGTAGTTTGCATAGATAAAAATCTGAAATTATTCTATATAATAGAAGTGTATGTAAAGATTACAGGAAAAATAAAACAATGTCTCTAAATAGCACAGTTTTTCAGAAATCATCAACATCACATATACGTACGGAACCCTCGGTGCGCGAGTCCGACCCGCACTTGACCGGTTTTTTTATTATTGTAAAACAAAGGCAACGAATAAATAATTGTAAAGTTATTCAAGGGCTTAAAAACCTCATAACTCATTTAAAATTAGCTATGTTGGCATCATATTAAAATTAAGATTCCTAAACAATGTACGCCCTGTCCTTTCTTTTCAGTTAAAAAGGATTCTTGAAAAGAGTTTCCAAAATATGCCCTGACTAAAGTATTGTTCTTCTACTACAACAACCGTCTCTCTCCGTCACAAAAAGTTAAACTATTCAAGTTTTCTCTAATAATAATTAATTCTTCCAATACATCAATTACGATAACTGATCAATAAATCACTGAAAGCTGTCTTACTTCATCTTAGATACTCGTTGAACCGATAACTAACGTCCCAAGTTATCGGACCTCGTTCAAATGGGACCGAACGGACCCATTTTAATGTCAATGACCTAAAGAAAAGGTACTAACGCCGACGGAAACGCAATATTAACCCAATGCTAGTGCTAACTTTAATTGCCAAGTCAGATGTGACAGCTAAAGAGCGTTAACCGGATCAGACCAGCATCCCGTTGGGTTGACGACCTCAGAGGGACAGTAAGAAAAATCAGGATGTAATAGTCGTAAAACAGGAATAGACATACATAGGCAGACGTGTTTAATCCTCAGGGGCCAGGGGGTTATTTCCAGTTGTCAAAAGAATCCATCAAACAAAATCATAGGGATTATTGACCAATCCATAGACAAAACTCTTGTATATTATTAGAAATGGAACGCAAAACAACACTGCTCAGTTGCTAAATATGGCTAACAGGCTTATTACTGTCCGTTAAGATATGTCCACAGGGAGTGGAGATTTGACCGAAATATACGCACTTTCGGGTGCTACAAATAGGCAGTTCCGTCTACCGAAATAAATTTAGAAAATTAATAAACAATTTGTTTGGAAATACGGACCTACGTTTGTTCTCATATAAACTTTTGAACACCGCTATATGTTTTAAAACACGTTTTCGGCTTCTTCAGGGATTTTTTGATGTTTACAGGCCTATTTATTTTTTATTTTACACGTTCTTAAATTTTTGGGCTACCTAAATCGCATCACAAGAGGGGCTAATTTATTTATTTATTATGGCACCAATATCATTATTTCCGCCAAAAGACATCCACATCAGCCTCCTCCAAGCACCGCCACTTCGACCGTTTCTGTGCTTCCCGGATCCAGCGAATTATTACGGCGAAAAGGTTCTGGAATGGCGACCGCGTACTGGAAGACATAGTGTTGGAAGGCCGCCTACAAGGTGGACCGATAACCTTGTGAAGGCCGCAGTCCCAATATACCAATCACAAAAACATAAAATTAAAAAAAAAACACATCATTACAATAAAACACATTAAAATTAAATATAATTAATTTCCTCCAAAGTGCAGGGACACTGAGGTCACCACAAGTATTTCATCAAGACATCAGAAGCAGCGCACTGGGTGTCGGACAAATCTAGCGAACTATGAACAATCTATAAATGATACGTTTATTAGGCGTAACTGAATAGTTTAACTTCATTCAATCAGCCCGTATTGATTGCTCCAAGGTGAGGCGTAGTTACTTTTGTTCGTATGCTATCTAATAACTTCAATCACTTTGGCCCTGTGCCAACTTAATGCTATCCTTCCTTATGGTACCCTGACCACATACATCAATAAAATAAAATGCCATATTCTGTAATTTCATAATCTGTAGCGACTAGAGATGCTAAAACAAGCAAACGTAGTGTAAACAATATTGAAGTTCATTTCAGCCGAAAGACGTCCACTACTGGACATAGGCCTCCGCCAATAAGGCGCGGTTGCCATAATCGCCACGTTTGGCAGGCGGGTTGGCGATCGCAGTATGTTATTAAAATACATATAGAACGCTGCTGCCCATTCTCTAGTAAGCCCCTTAGTCGCCTTTTACGACACCCATGGGAAGAAATAGGATGCTGCATGAAGTTAAAGGTTTCTACAGACCGGCGCGGCACGCGACGCGTCAAAGGCCCCGGGTGTCGCGCGACGAGCGGTGCCTTTGTGTCGCGTCGCAAGTCACGCGGGTCTGTAGAAGCATTAAATTAGTTTATTTCCGAATTGATCGATGAATTTTTATCATCATCAGTTCGTCAACTGTTCAAAATAAACAAAAAATTATAATAAATGAAAAGTCACCCAAAATAGGAGGGGGGGTTGCTCCCCAAGGGTCGAGTATAAACTTTAGTTAGGGGTCCAGTGGACACATAATTTATTGGGGGCCGAGAGTGGTATTTGTAGTTGAAATGTGATAAATGTCGTTTAGACATTTATCACATTTCAACTACAAATACGCGTCAAAAATAAAATCTTATTTTTTACCTAAAATATCCATGGAATTTAAAGGAGGGAACCTAAACTAAACTCTAAAGCCAGACATTACCTACGGGCTGGCTCAAACAGATTGTGTGCCGATTATGCGTTTCAATTTTAATGATGGACATGGAAATAATAATGATGACCGATTTTATATATTATAAAATTATGTATTATATTATTATTATTTTATATTTTTTTTACACGTTGTAACTAATTAATAGGTTTGACATTAATTAGTTAATGAGGAATATTATAAGGCTTACGTGTTGACCTATACGCTTATGTATACGTAGTTATTTACTATTTTTATCTCCTTATGCTACGTTATTTCCGCAAATTTTCAAACAATGTAATAAAAAATAACTGACGCAATGTTATTTCAGAATAATTAATTAGAATAGTTTAATATCCTTTATCGAACGTATCGAGTAGGTAGGTACTTATGTCCGTTTACGCTCTATTTTATTTACAGTTAATGTCTGTTCCACCAATTACAGTTCACTTTAAGAAACGACGAATAAAATGTGTTTATCCGAATTGAAAAACTTGATGTAGGTACAGACGCTAGCACATCAAACTACTACAATCTATCAAATTTCTTTAAAAGATTTTCAACAAAGAAGAAGAACGAACGAACGTTCTTCTCGAACGTTCCCGGTCGACCACTTTTCGCCCTTATGCCCATAGTAATAAGGTTGAAAAGTGGTCGACCGGAAACTTTCGCGGTGGTACTTTACGGTTCTTGGATAACGTAATTCGAGATTAGATCGTAGTAGTCTGACTTTCGGCCTACTGACTTCAATCATTTAAAAGCAGGTGCGGCCAAATTTTATTAACGGTTTTTCTTTCATAACTATGTGTGAATAATCTTTTCTTTCCTTCTTCTCTGTATAATCGAATTTCTTATCAAGAAGAGTGAAAGAAGAGTGCTGAAAAGAAGTATCACTTTGGCGAACAATGTTTAAGTATTTAAGCTTTCAAACATCAGACAATTCCTTTACGAAAACAGTGCAAGTATATTGGCCGTATGTAATCTTATGGCAAGAACACGGAACTATAATGTATTAGTAATCGAGTAATTCCTCGTGTTCTTGGACACCACTTCGCTTGACTGGGCGGGACCTTTCATTGTCCGCGCACCGAAGCGCAAGCGCACCGATCGAGCTTCACCATACCGCTGACACAATTTGATCCCAATGCCTATGATTATACGAATGATTTTAAATTGCCCAAACTCACACACTTACGTCTCTTTTCAATAATAGTAAGACGCAGCTTTTGTAATAATAGTACTTATAACTTAGTAAATCTTTTAGGTCAAGCAAAAGCTACCTACAATTGGCTAAGTATTATAAGATTAGTAAGTACTAAATTAGAGTCAAGGCATTTTCCTAATGCTGCAATCCAAAAAGAGTCATACGAAGGCTGAAATACTTTCATAAATTGTAATTATAATTAATTGAAATATAATAGGAGATTCGTATGCAATTTTTTTTTTCGTTTGTTTGTAGAGCGTCGTACATTTCGCTGACATCGTCGCGCACTACATAGTCCGACCACGAAATTCTTTGACTATGTTGACCGCCACACACGTTCCGAGGTCACATTATTGACAACCGACATTGTTGTATCTATGTTACCAACAAATATACTTACGCCTGAAATTGCCTTACCTTTTAGTTTATATCCGGTCAGTATAAATACGGCTGAGTGCGAGTAGAATTTATCAGTCGACCGTCTGCGGTTTTGAAGTGATCTTCTAGTTCGTCAGAAAAAACACAGACCACGTTCGCAATGAAATCGATGGTGGTGTTATTCACTGTAGTGGCCGCGGCGTGCGGCTCGCTGGTGCCGCTGGCGCAGCCACCTCACCATCCGGCGCTCGTGCTGGACCCGCACGGCCGCCCGCTCGACACCGCCGAGGTGATCAATGCCCGCGCCCTGCACCTGCAGGCTAAGGCCCTGGAAGGACATCATTACGCTCCCCTCGCGCACGCCGCAGTCGTGCCCTACGCCCACTCTGTGGTGGCCCCCGCCGTGCTGGCCGCGCCCTCCGCCGTGTCCCACCAGTCCCGAGTGGACGTGCACAGCAGCCCCGCCATCGTGAGCCACTCCGTCGTCGCCCCCGTGGTGGCGCACTCGGCCTACGCCTCTCCCCTGCTGGCCCACTCTGCTCTTGGCTACGCTGGTCACGGACACTACCTCAAGAAGCGCTCCCTGGAACACCTCGCGTACGCGGCGCCATACGTTGCCCACGTGGCGCCCTCCGCCGTGTCGCACCAGTCCCGCGTGGACGTCGTCTCTAGCCCCGCGGTTGTGTCTCACGCCGTCGCTCCCGTCGTGTCTCACGCCTACGCCGCTCCCGTGGTGGCGCACGCTGCCCCTGTGCTCGCCGTGGCTCCCTCCGCCGTGTCCCACCAGTCCCGCGTCGATGTGCGCACTAGCCCCGCTGTCGTTTCTCACGCCGTCTCTCCCCTCGTCCACGCCGCCTCCGCATACGCCGCCCCCGCATTTGCCGCTCATGGATACGCCGCTCCCGCATACGGCGCTCATGGATACGCCGCGTACGGTGCTCATGCTGGACTCCTCCACTCTGCCCCCCTTGCCCACGGCCACCACGCCTGGTAAACAGCGATACTGACGAACACCTAAGACTATGAACCTAAGATGATGTAAAAATAAAAAAATAAATGTTATTTATAAAATAAATAATAAACCTAATTCCTTACTTTCATTCATACCATTAGGTATAGCCCTATACTTTTTATTTTAAAGTATATATTATACGATGTGTTTTTTCATAATTTTGCAGAAAATACTGAAATTATAGTTGTAAATACGAGAGTACCTTACATAGGTATAACAATGAATCTAGGCTACGGAAAATGGAGAGGCTGATGACTGGATGACTGATCTCCATGTATGTATAACGAATTCACGACCCCGGTATAAAAGAAATGAATTAATCGGATCATGGTTTTAATTTTTAACCGACTTCCAAAAAAGAGGAGGCTATATGTTCGGCTGTATGTTTTTTTTTTGTTCATACCCATATTTAAGTATTCATATTAGTAAGTTACTGTTACTGGTCTACGTTAATGTTTAGATAGATATCCTGAGTAATTCTGAGTTAAGTGAATTGAGAAAATTCACTTAAAAACGTGTAAATTTTACACTAGGACTTTCTTAATTCACTTATCTTTTTCCAAAAATAGAGAGAAAACAAACTTACTAACTGGCTGATATTATTGATATTATTACCTCGACACTATTATCGTATCCGGTAAGGTTTGAACTTCATTTGTTCTTAGAGGAAGTTAGGACATTTACGAAGGAACTCTACCTAAGATTATAATCTAGGTATGTATATAATATAAAAGAATAGGGAGTGTTCGTAAGACTCTTGAATCTGAATTTTGGACAGTACTTGTCAGTGGCGAAGGGTGATTTTATAAGAGAGTTAAGCCGGAGCAAAAAAAAATATTTTCTATACAAAATAAACTCGTCATGACGTCGATTTTGTATAGAAATAGAACTGACTGAGTTATTTTAGAACATAATGTTTTGTTGTTGGGATATAAAGACAAAAAATGTAATGTAGGCGTTTTGTAATGTTTTAATTGTATGGTGTATTAAATCCTACAATGTGATTATTATATTATTTGGCATTATTAAACACTACTGACTGTGTGCCACTACTGACTTTAAATAACGATAGAGTGGTTGCGTTCTGAATTTCCGAAGGGAAGCCGGTAGGAATCGTGTTATACGGTGCTTGAAACGAACGGGTGTACTAAGAAATTTGACTCATAAGAGGATGAAAAGGAAAGAATCGTTTCATGTATAAAATCTTATTCCTTGGGCTTATAAACTTGAAACTTAGCACGAATACGTACCAAAGTAAATAAAAAACTTTAACATTACAAGTTTTTTAGGGTTCCGTACCTCAAAAGGAAAAAAAGAACCTTTATAGGATCACTCGTGTGTCTGTCTGTCTGTCCGTCTGTCACAGCTGATTTGCTCCGAATCTACTGGACCGATTAAGTTGAAAGGTGATGTCCGCTTTTTGTATGGGCGTTGGTTTTTTATTCCGAGAAAAATCCAACCAGCGTCATACTACACCTAAATAAAAGCGACAAAAATATGGAATTTGTAACCACTGATATAATATTTTTAGACCCCTCCATTTAAGAGAAAAATTATAAAATATTTAATGTTAGTACATATATTTTATTTGTTGATGGCTAATGGAGGTTGTATACCTACATGAAAGTGATTTAAGATTCGAGTAAAACTGTTTAGAATATGTCACTTAGAACTGTTTCGTCAAGGAGGAAAAGTCGTTGTTCGTTATAATAATTGTGGTGTTAATAAATGTGTTCGATCCAAATAGCCTCTTGATTTCAATAGGTTATGGACCCAGCCCCAGGCTCCAAAAACGCCTAGAAGCTAGAACACAATACATTCGAGTAGGTATCTTAAAAAGGTGACAGTTGTAAAATTCTCGTCATGGCAGAAGAACATTCAGGTTCAATTTGTGGAATAAGAAAATTGAATGATGCTGAGAACTTCGCTAATTGGAAATTTGTGGTGAGGAATTACTTAGAGTCCAAAAACTGGTTCAACGCAATTGAAGCTACAGACATAACAGCTGAATTGGAAGATACTGACAGGAAGGCACGAACGACGTTGTGTCTGCTACTTGAGCCTGCATGTTTCGCACATGTGTATAGTGCGAAGACAGCACGTGAAGTTTGGGTGAGTCTCTGCGAGGCTTACGAAGACATAAAAAGAAAAAGGCATTGATTTTCAAGTGCTTCAAATGTCATAAAGAAGGTCATAAAGCATCTGAATGCAAAGTCATTAAGAGAGCGAATCCATGCTTGAGTATGGCGAACACGGTGAAAAAGGACCGATGGTACTTGGACAGTGGGTGCTCGAACCACATGACGAACGATGCCGGAAAATTGTTAAATTACAAAAGGCAACAGAATGATTTAAAGATAAAAGTTGCAAGCGGGGAAGAAATGAAAGTTATAGGAAGAGGGAATGACACCCCGAAACTCAATAATACCACTGAACTCCTATTAACGAATGTTTATCATGTTCCCGGACTTTCTATGAATTTAATTTCAGTAAGCGATCTTGAATGTCGCTGTAGAATTTGACAAAAAAGGTTGCTCTATTAAAAATAAAACTAATCAAATGGTAGCAACGTGCAAAGAGGTTGATGGAATTTTCGAGTTAATTGAAAAAGAAAATTGTGTTGTCAACTTGATTTTGTCAAATGACATTTTGTCAAATATTTGGCATAGAAGATTAGCACATTTGGGACAAAACTATATGAATTCATTGAAAAATATGGTGACTGGATTGAATTTTAAATCAAGTGATAAAATTGAACCATGTGTTCCGTGCATAAATGGAAAAACTTGTAAGAGCTCTATCAAAAATCAAGGTACAAGAGCGAAAGAGGTTTTGGAAATTGTACATAGTGATTTATGCGGACCGATGGAAGAACCATCATTCAGTGGATCTCGATATATGCTGTTGTTTATCGACGATTATACACGTAAGACGCATGTTTACTTCTTGAGAAATAAGAGTCAAGTGCTCGATAAATTTCGTGAATATAAGGCGGAAGTAGAGAAGCAGACAGGAAAGTCGATAAAGTGTCTCAGATCTGACAATGGTAAAGAATTCTGTAACCAAGCCATCGATAAGATTTTAAAATCAGCTGGTATAAAGCACCAGAAGACGGTTCCTTATACGCCTGAGCAAAATGGTGTGGCTGAGAGGGCGAATAGAACTATCATAGAAAAAGCAAGAACGTTGCTTTGTGAGGCCAAACTTAGTAAAAAGTATTGCGCCGAAGCGGTATGTACAGTGGTATATTTAAAAAATAGAAGCCCGACTAAGGCTGTCATGAATAAAGTACCTGAAGAACTTTGGTCAGATAAGAAAATTGACTTGAGTCATTTGAAAATTTTTGGTTGTCAAGCATATGCATTGAAACCTAAACAGAAACGGCAAAAGCTTGATATGAAGACTGAAGAAATGATTTTTATTGGCTATAGTGAAATTACTAAAGGTTATCGACTGATGAGTCCAAAAACGGGTCAGATAACATTCTCAAGAAATGTTATATTCTTGGAAAATGTTTTTCCTGGAGATGGTACCGACATGAAGAAGAACACAGTCGTTCCTATTGATATAGCGGAGGAATGGATAGAACCTGTGGTTGTAAGTGGTTTGTAAGTGGTGCGTCTAATAATAATATACAAGATGAAGAAGAGTTTCATGAAGCGGAGTGTATGTACACTGAGGAGGCTGCGACGCCTGATGAAACGGTTGCTACTACGAGCAGTACAGCAGAACCAGAACGAAGATACAATTTTCGTGAGCGCAAGCCTGTTATTTATAATGCTATCGCGCAAATTGATGGCGATCCAATTACAATTGAAGAAGCATAGGCAAGGCCTGATTCTAATTTATGGCAAAATGCTATGGATGATGAAATGAAATCATCAAACGAGAATCAGACGTGGTCACTGGTTGATTTACCACGAGATAAAAAGCCAATACATTGTAAATGGATCTTTAAATTTAAACGAGACAGTGACGGTAAGGTGTCAAAATACAAGGCCCGGCTAGTAGCTAAAGGATTTACGCAGGTAAGTGGAATAGACTACAATGAAACGTATTCTCCGGTCGTAAGAAGCTCAACCTTACGATTACTATTCTCATTAGCAGTAGAATATGACTGGCTCATTGACCAATGGGATGTGACAACTGCTTTCCTGTATGGCAAGCTAAAAGAGGACATCTACATGCTTCAGCCTAAGGGGGCGATTGTTAAAGGTCAAGAGGCAAAGGTATGTAAATTGCAAAGATCATTGTATGGACTCAAACAAGCGTCAAACGCTTGGTTCCACGAGCTAGATCAGGAGATGTACAATTTAGGTTTTGTACAATCGAAAATAGAACCTTGTCTTTATCAAAAGGTGTTTAGCGATGGAAATAGAATAGTGGTAGTCATTTACGTTGATGACATTTTTATACTTTATTCCAAAAATAATGAAGCCGAGAAGCAGAAATTAAAAAATGGCTTGCTTGAAAGGTTTAAAGTTAAGGATTTAGGTCCTGCTAGACACGTGTTAGGCATGAGACTAAGGAGAGATAAAAGTGCCATTTACCTTGATCAAGAACAGTATGTTCTTAATGTTTTGAAGGATTTTGATATGACGGATTGTAAATCAGTCATGACCCCAATGGAAGTAGGTCTCAAATTAGAGAAAGCTTCAGATTTTGGTTGTAAGTTGCCATATCAGATTCTCATAGGTTGTCTTAATTATTTAGCTCAAAGTACTAGGCCTGATATCGCACACGCTGTTAGTGTTTTGTCACAATTTAATTCATGTTACGATGAATTACATTTTAAATGTGCTAAACGGGTGCTTAGATATTTAAAGGGGACGTCGAACTTTGGACTAACTTTTAAGAAAACAGGTAATCTAGAATTAAATGGCTACATAGACGCGGATTGGGGTGGGTCATATGATAGGAAATCCTGTACAGGTTTAATTTTTAGACTAGGAGGTAATATAGTATCTTGGGAAAGTCGTAAGCAAGGGTGCGTGGCGCTGTCCTCCACAGAGGCAGAATATATAGGCCTCAGTCAAGCATCGAAAGAAGCTATTTATTTAAGAAATTTGTTAAAAAGTTTAACAAAGGGGACTTATATCAAACCGGTGGTCATTTACAATGACAACCAATCAGCACATAAAATAGCAAAAAATAAGATGAACCATAACAGGACTAAACACATCGATATTAGGTTTCATTACGTTCGCGAAGCTATAGTCAATGAGGCGGTTGAGGTAAAATATATGCCTTCACAAGAAATGGTAGCAGATATGTTAACAAAATCTTTACCAGGCCCTAAACTAAAGCAATTTTTAGAAAAAATATCTATTAAGGGGGCGAGCAATGTGTGATGTAATGATGTTAGCTAATATTGTTCTTGATGTGCTTTTATTTTGAGTTGTTATGATTTGTAATAGATAATTTTATTTTGTTTGTTTAGTAATTTTTGTTATAGAGCTGTGTTATGAACAGACTTAAGTAATAAAGATAGATTGTACATCAGTGAACGATAGCTCAAGCTGAATATACTGTGTACTTAGGGTGTGTGCACACTGAGTAGTTTAAGGGTGCGTACACATGTAGGTAATATGTTTGGTAGGTACTTAATGTAATCTTGCGCATGCATCTGCTATAGATTAAGGGTGCGTAATGGAGGTTGTATACCTACATGACAGTGATTTAAGATTCGAGTAAAACTGTTTAGAATATGTCACTTAGAACTGTTCCGTCAAGGAGGAAAAGTCGTTCATTATAATAATTGTGGTGTTAATAAATGTGTTCGATCCAAATATCCTCTTGATTTCAATAATGGCAACCCAAATAAAATCTCCCACATACCAAAGTATGTGGGAGATTTTATTTGGGTTGCCATTATTGAAATCAACACACAATGTCTTATTTGACAGCTGATTCTATTCGTCTGTCAAAATATGACATAAAGTGTTGACTGACAGGCATCATCCGTCGTGG
The DNA here is from genome assembly GCA_948098905.1 of Tiliacea aurago. NCBI lineage: Eukaryota > Metazoa > Arthropoda > Insecta > Lepidoptera > Noctuidae > Tiliacea > Tiliacea aurago. Next base: position 13,681,336 of record OX402590.1, read on the forward strand.
TATTTTTACATCCATGCGAACGTCCAATTATAGCTTAATAATTCAGTTTTTCAATAGCATATTTTGCTGAAAAGCTTTTCATCTACCTACTTCCGATCTCGATTCCAAGTCATAAAAAAGGAATTCTCCTACGTAATTATAAAATGTTCTCGATCAGTAGATACTATTAACATATTAAAATAATTACTCATTACAACTTGCACATAACATTCAAAGTAGCCATGATCATACCTATAGAGTGCCTTTTCAGTTCTAAAAGGTTAGAGTAAAAATTTTGGACTAAAAATATCCCATTTCATCATATTTCATATTGTTTAAATTGTCATAATCATCCATTAAATATTTATAGACAGTAATGACAGTGCCATGTGTCAATTTTGATAAGTTTTCTATTTGTTTAGGGTGTGTTCACTTTAATATAAAATATACTAGTTAGTTAGAAAGGTTTGCTCGTTTTAGGAGTAAATTCACACTAAAATAAAAAACCGATTTTTCTCAAAAATGGAAGCCTTTAAAAATGTATGTTATAGTTAGAACTACTAGCTTTTGGGTTGTCTATCCAAATATATTTATCTGATCCTGGTTAGAATGATTGAATAATAAAAAACCATTTTTGGACATGTCCTTTGGTACACATATGAAATTCTGTGACCCAAACACGTGTCGTAACACGTGGCCGTGTTACGTTAATACATTAATTTTGATTAAGGAGGTCACAATTGGGGGGCACATTAGAAAATTTAAAAAAAAGTTTTGATGACTGTACCGTATGACATATCAAATGAAAGGGCTTGTTTTAAGGTGTGAATATATATTTTATTTTTTTATTTTTAAAATACACACTTTTGAAATTATTCAAGAAAATTGATGCAAAATGACCATTACCTCCTTATCTCCGAAACTACTGAGCCTAAAATTTTGATAAAAATACAGAAAATAGTTTACTTTTCTTATAGATTACAGGAATACCTATAAGAAGTCTGTGTTCTTAAAATAACATGGTTAATCACTCAATATTGTGAGTACAAACTTACATTTGCAGTTGGAATGTATGGGGATCATGTTTTCCAACTATAATGTTAAGTTTGTTCTTGGGGTAAATTCATCCCAACTACGGAACCCTTCATTGTGCGTGGTCCGACACGCACTTGGCTGGTTTTTTAAACTTATGCCATGCATAACCATTAGGGGTTTAGAGGGTGCTAACGTTTGTATGGAAGAGTTCGATGAATTTGAAACTCAGCATTAACAATCTTGATAAATAAATAAAAATAACGTGTTTTTGTATTTTTCGAAAATCAACACGTAACTGGGTGAAAAATGGGTATCAAGTTTTTAGGGGAGGATTTTACTACTTGCTTCTATAATACGAGTATTAACTCGAAAATTGCTGTAAATAATCTCAAAATCAAAAACAATGCGAACACACCAAATGATTAATGAAAAATCTAACTCTGTCGGGTTGGGAAGGGGTAAACAGTTTGTATTATAGATTTAATTTCTTCAGCTTAGTAACTTGAGACTTGGCACATGTTACATAACTAGGTAAATAATATAGATCACAATGATTAAATTTCCAAAACTTCCCATAAAAGGTTGGAGGGGTGTTGATATCTGTAGGGTAAAGTACTAAATCCGCGCACGCGAAGTCGTGGGCGAAGTGTTCGTTATTTATATTTTAACAAGAGTAACTATACAATGCAATACTAATATGAATAAATAAAATTATTACGAGTATTATCATTATAGTCTGTGTGTAACCACAGGAGAAAAGTGTACCTTCCCACTATTTAGTTCCAGTTGTTGAATATTTTTTGTTCTTAATTTTATTTATTTTATTATATGGCACTTACTGTGGCAGGATCAGGAAGCTCTGCTAAATAAACATATTAAATTTTATTTACAATCCCGTCAACGTGCGAGTCTCACTCGCGAGTAGAGTTCAATTCCTCGAAAAATATTAAACTTTGAAAGCCATAGTAAAACGTACCTCTGGGGAAAATTCAACTACCCACCGGTTAAAAAAAATAAACAGGCCTGCGGCAGACACGGATCATGTAGGGTATCAAAATTAAGGATAAATTGCAAAAATATATACTCGTAACACAAAAAGGTTGAAAATAAATTAAAACTGAATAAACCCGATTACAATAAATAAATAAAAACCAAGCTAACTTTTCAGCAGGGCTTGAAACCGGTTAATTTTTACTGCCGAAGATACAAATTATTTTTGATACAATTAAAAAACAAAGCTTACTTCATCACATTAAGTTCACCTTTGATTTTGTAACAAAATATGAAATAATTAACGAAATATGTTCAAAAACCTTTATAATAACGGTTAAGGTTAGGTACATAGAAAATTAACCGGTTTCCGAGCCCTGCTTTTCAGGCAGTCTGATGCAGTTGCTGGCCATCAAATCTGAGATTGAACTAAAATAACTGTCACGAACGGCTTTTTTGTTTTGTTTTTGTTGCAGAAGGGTTTTATATTTTCTCAATATTATTTTTTATCTTAGTAATATAACTACTAGTATAAACAAGGAGCATTTAAGGAGCAGTAACACAGCGGATCCTTCGGTTGGGCCATCAAGACCACGACGTGAGGTAGTCAGTTGAAAGAGGTAGCAACGATACTACTGACTAATGTGCTGACTAATAAAGTTGGCTTATTGGTTGATTCGCAAGAATTTACTGCCCGAGACGGGCGAATTGACACTTTTTAATAATTTGTTTTTTTCCGCAGGCAATTCGCATGTAGTTAATTTCTTAGTGGGCGATTCGACAATTCCAGAAATATGTATTAGGCAATTGGCACATTTGAATTTTTATGCTATATAGTATGTTATGAAAATGTGCACTAGAAACTCAAAATTAAAATCAAAATATTTTATTTCACATAAACCTACATGGGCACTTATGAAACGTCAGAAGCCAGGTGCACGGTTCCAATTGGTCGTTTCCTATGGAGATAGCCGGCAAGAAATTCCATGGTTACTCTTTTAAAAAATAATTGGCTTTTAAAATGTTTTCAAATTACAGTGTTAATAGGTATGGGAGGACAGTATAAGCCCGTCAACAAGTTACATTTACTCATTATTTTTGTACAAGTTTATATTTTATTCGGCAAATGTTTATGAGTAAACCATCATCATCTGCTGCCCTTATCCCAATTTATTTGGAGTCCGCGAAACATGTCCCATTTTTTCCATACTTCACTATTCGTCGTCATCTCGGTAGTCACTTTTACTGATGTTTATGATAAAATATAAAAGAAAATATTTTGTGTGCTAATTCTGGAGTTGATTCGGCCACAAATAAATTAACTTCGTGTGAATCGCCTACAGAAATAATAATATTATTCGATTCGCCTGTTTCGGGCGAGTAAATTCGTGCGAATCGACCAATAAGCCAGTTGTCTTGCCTAAACAATATAGGTTACGACGAGACCCAAAGCACTGGTTAATAGTCTCTGTATTATTCAATTATTTGTCTACAATATCTAACGCCGAATAATAATAGTTTATTGTCACAAAGAAACATACATTAGTATACACTGATTAACAAGATGCTAACTACGCTGCAGAAGTCTGTATACAGATATTGTGAGCCCTGCCTCTTAAACTAGGATAACCTCTATCTTAAGAGCGTGGGCAGCAATGTCAATTGTGTGGGGAGTCCAATCCGCTTACCCTAACATGAGCTACATTGCTCTTGAGACCTGAGTCTGAGGTGTTTCTCATGAATAATTTTACAAGTTACTGTCAAATTATCATGACAATGACAAAGTAGAATGGTGAGCCCAGTGAAATTACTCGTGTACTATGTATCCATTCTCCGTATCGTGGTAGGTTGATTTACACATGAGAGATAATCTCAAAATAGAACTTAATTTCATATATATAACAACATTTATTTAGACTGGCAATATTTTAATGAACTTCGCGCTTGGCAAAGTTTTCATCTTGTTTATGAAAAAGTTACGAAATGAAGCTACTGACATTATGCGTCTCTCTCTACCCCTAGGAGCAGCGAGGAGCCCTGTTTCTTGATCAGGATAACAGTTAAACCAACCTACGGAGCCATAACTTCAGGTTACTAAACGTATATGAACTTTGTTCCTTCGTCTTTGACATTCCGTCCGATTATCGAAATCAGCTTTCTCGTATCTAATTCACCAGCTTATAAACACATAATATTAAATCAGACACAGGCCCACCCTTGATGTAGCGGTGCAAAGCGTACCTACACTTCCGACGTATTTTAGTTTGACCGCCACACACTCACCGAGGTCAATGCAAAGCTAGAAACAATGTAGCAATGAATATATTATGTCTGAAATTGCCTTACCTTTAATTTATATCCGGTCAGTATAAATACACGAGCGTGCTAGTCAAAATTATCAGTCGACCGTCTACGGTTTTGAAGTGATCTTCTAGTTCGTCAGAAAAAACACAGACCACGTTCGCAATGAAATCGATGGTGGTGTTATTCGCTGTAGTGGCCGCGGCGTGCGGCTCGCTGGTGCCGCTGGCGCAGCCACCTCACCATCCGGCGCTCGTGCTGGACCCGCACGGCCGCCCGCTTGACACCGCTGAGGTGATCAACGCCCGCGCCCTGCACCTGCAGGCTAAGGCCCTGGAAGGACATCATTACGCTCCTCTCACGCACGCCGCCGTCGTACCCTACGCCCACTCTGTGGTGGCCCCCGCCGTGCTGGCCGCGCCCTCCGCCGTGTCTCACCAATCTCGAGTGGACGTGCACAGCAGCCCCGCCATCGTGAGCCACTCCGTCTTCGCCCCCGTGGTGGCACACTCCGCCTACGCCTCTCCTCTGCTGGCCCACTCTGCTCTCGGCTACGCCGGTCACGGACACTACCTGAAGAAGCGGTCCCTGGGACACCTCGCATACGCCGCGCCTGTCGTCACCCACGTGGCGCCCTCCGCCGTGTCGCACCAGTCCCGCGTGGACGTCGTCTCTAGCCCCGCGGTGGTGTCTCACTCCGTCGCTCCCGTCGTGTCTCACGCCTACGCCGCTCCCGTAGTGGCGCACGCTGCCCCCGTGCTCGCCGTGGGTCCTTCCGCCGTCTCCCACCAGTCCCGCGTCGATGTGCGCACTAGCCCCGCTGTGGTCTCTCACGCCGTCTCTCCCTTCGTCCACGCCGCTCCTGTTTACGCCGCCTCCGCATACGCCGCCCCCGCATACGCCGCTCATGGATACGCCGCCCCCGCATACGGCTCTCATGGATACGCCGCGTACGGTGCTCATGCTGGACTCCTCCACTCTGCCCCCCTTGCCCACGGCCACCACGCCTGGTGAACAGCGAAACTGACGAACTCCTAAGACTATGAACCTAAGATGATGTAAAATTGTAAAAAAATATTTATGAAATAAATAATACAAAAAAAATTGACCTACTATTTTCATTTAAAATTCATACCTTATCATATATTTTATTATTTTTATCATATATTTTCATTTTAAATTCATACCTTATATTCATACCTCATCCCTATCTAATTCTTGAGACAAGTAAACTGATTTTATTGATAGCTAAGGAAAATCACCAAAACAGCATACAATACAGAAAAAGGTTTTGCGTAATTATATTTTGTAGACCCTTTGTAGTGTTTGGTTCTAAGCCCCATCTAAGTGTTACGGTAAAACAGATAGTTTTTTACAACTAATATCGTGATCACAGTCCTACTAGACCTACTACTTAACATAGAGAGAGTCCTTATACATATGACTGTTCCTAAATCACGCTAGGCTCATGAAAGTTTAGTTTTTCATAATTATGTTAATATTAGTGGGAAGGTCGGCCTCCCCCCATAGTTTCTTGTGTAATTACTAATTATGCTTTTGAATCCTTAGACCACTTTTTTCATTGCTTGTACCCCAGTTGCCCTGCAAACTTCTACAGTAGGATATTTTCGATCAGTAATTGAAATCAGGAGTAATAGTCTGACAACGCGGGGTCCTAAGCCTTGTAACTGATTTGAATCAGGCGAAACCTTTATTTATTTTTATTCATTGTTCAAAGAAGTTTTTCGTTATTTGAAAACACATAGTTATAACCATACACCACAACAAAACATCTCTATTTAAACACGGTTACGGTTAATTGATTAATTACTGTAGAAACAAGTGAAGGCCTTACTTTAAGGCGCAGTTGCGCCTTAAAGTAAGGCCTTCACTTACTGTTAGACTAGTTAGTCGATACTTTTTCCATACAAATTTCGGGGGGGTTTTACTCCACTGTTACACATTGTAAATCTAAAGTAAAACATGATATCGTTTTGTCTTATTATTAATTTTGTCTGTACAGAAGCAGAATAGTAAAAAAAAAGGCATTCAAAAGTTATGAGCCAAGAAAGATTCGTTTTTCCTGCTAATTTTAACGCAACTATGGGCGTAAATAAGTAATAAAAGAAGTATAAAATGTCGAAAACAAAGCTCGTTCCGACAAAGCTCAATTGTCGAAGAAACTAAAAAACTGAAACTTCGAAACTTTATTTGTAATTGATTTATGCAGTAGTTTTTTCATAAAACCCCACCTTCCAAAGGAGTTTTAGTATTTTTTTACGCACGCGGTTTAGTATGAAAGATCGTGCACTGTGTTTGTGTGCGTGCGACTAGACGTTATGCGTGTAGACTAGCTTCTAACTGCTCTTCACTGGTGCTATCTCTGTCGGACACGATGTTAAGTGAGACAGCGTGCTTTTTGGCCGCGCCCGCCAGTGAGTTCGAGCCCGCGACTAGTTGGCTCTTAATCGGCCAACTTGAACATATTAATGGCTCATTACTGCCAAAAAATTATTATTCATCGTCAACTTCATAAAAGCATGCAAGAGACATTTCTAAATGGGTATGGATTCAGTAGTTCAAAATAGATCTGCATTTAAAGCAATTCGTCCTAACAATGAGCTTATATAGTCCAGTAATAATGGTTTGCGGAATGCGTTTAATGTATCTACTCAATGATATTATTTGCCAATTGTTAACCTTGTAGGATAGGCAATTAAAGTCATGCAATGTCCTTGCGACTGTCGCTTCGACTACATGATTTAGCTACCGAGTTTAACACTATTATTATTATAACGTATTTGGTATTCGTAAGATGCGGTGAGAGGACGGTTCCCTAAATGCTACTCAAGTATTATTATTGTATCATGGAATCTCCGATAGCACAATTCGCCAAATAACAAATGGGGATCGTAAGTCTGTACTTTCATTCACAAGTCATATGATTCATATGGTAATTGATTTTGTTTTTATTTTCTTTTATACCTATAGACATCTAGCTGACCCCACAGATTGAAAAAAAATTGCTTAATTGGTCCAGCCGTTCTCGAGTTTTGCGCTTAACTTATTTAGCCATTCATTTTTATTTATATAGATAAGTTTGTATTTCTAAGTTCGTGTACCGGGACCTCATACCATGAAGGATAAACTGTAAGTCCTTATTATGTAAGTAAGATATTGACTGTCCTGTTGGCACCTACTTAAAATAAAATGTAACAACAAAATGGGTAATCCTTGTACAATCTACCATTATGTTAGGCATGCAAAAATTTATAGCATATGTAGTAAGTGAATACAAAATAAGATAAAATAAGATGTAACAACAAAATGGGTAATCCTTGTACAATCTACCTTATGTTAGGCAGGCAAACATTTATAGCGTATGTAGTAAGTGAATATAAAATAAGATAAAATAATTATATGAGATATTCCTGCCTAAGTCCCTCAATATCTTCATACATGATTTCTAATGCGAAATTCTGTAAGTAATGAGAAAAAAAAATTTTGGACTAGAAGTTGACTTCTGCCTTCCTACATTTTTCGCCTTTCCCAAAGTGTTAGTAACTCAAATTCAAACCATTTATTTCAATTAAACCAAATACAGGCACTTTTGAATTGTCAAAGAGTCTGTCAGTTAGTCAGAAAGTTGAAGCTATTTGCCCATTCCAAAACTTAGATCTCTATGGAGATGAACCGGCAAGAAACTCCAAGGACACTGGTTTAAATCAAGATATTACAAAATCCTAGGTACATTATTCTTGTCGCTTCTATATGTGAGAACAATGTAAAAAAAAGCAGAATTAAAAACTATTCAAAATATAAGATGAAAAGATTACAAATAAGCCCTGGCAGTTAAGAGATGACCAGTCTCAACTGACGGCACCCGTTCACGATATAATCGTTCAACAATACGCCCTGTCCACTTAAGCTATTTCCAACTATTTTTGGTTACCAATTGCAGTTTCATATCGGTATCAGGTTTTACGTCATTAAAGTAGATAGTTTAATGACGTAAAACCACGTAAAAAGTGCACGTGGAACAAATTAAGTTAACCATAGCATCACACCTTGTATAATGTAATAACCATGACGCCAAGTTTGGGGCAGTGTGACGTACCCATATGCGTCACCTTTAGCTACTGTTCCGTTCTCGAATGTTCTCCTATGACGATTAACATGTAGGTAACGTTGAGGGACAAGTAGTAACAATGGTTGCCAGACCCGTTGTTAAGCATAAGCTTAAAATAATTATCTCTGGATTTATCCAGAGGTAATATTTTCAGGTTTATAAAATGAGGTTTACATGAATCTGTTTGACGTATCCCACATATTGATCTAATATACTTTTCTGTGCCCTGAACGCAATTTCTTTATCAGTCGAGTATCCCCAATATAGTACCCCATAAGATAAAGTGGATCCCACATAGGCATGACAAGGACTTTGTTGTGTGGTTTGATTAGATACTTTAATGAACATGTATAAGGCATAAGAGAACTGATTTAATTTGCTACACACACTACTTACATGTGTTTTCTATGACATATTAGAATCGTTAAAGATACCTAGGAATTTTGTACTTGTAACCTCAGAAGTCTTTTCGTGAACAACATCAACAATTGTCTTATACATATTTATGCGATCCCGCTGATACAAATCACTGATATACAAATTATAGTGTAGGAAATGAAAATCTGGAAATATAAATTATTATTTTATTATTTGTCTATTCATTTTAATAAATAAGTATTAAAACGAAAACTACAGTCATTTTCGTCGAATCTCTGTTTTTGTTCACCAGAGTGCGGCACTCAAGTGGTGGGGGGCACTCCACACAGCAGAGTGAGCGATGGGGGCGAAGTGGGACACAGCAGGCGCGGCGTACACAGCAGCGGGGGCGGCGTACACAGCAGCGGGGGCGGCGTACACAGCAGGAGCGGCGTGAGCATAGGTAGCCACCACCACGGGGTTGGAGATCACATCAACACGAGATTGGTGGGACACCGCAGAGGGGACGGCGTGTACAACGGGAACTGCGTAGTGAGCCAGAGATCGCTTTTTCAAGAGATGAGCATGAGAGAGAGCGAGTCCAGCGTGGGCACCGTACGCGGAGTATCCATGAATGCCATACCCGGCGTATCCGTATGCGGGGGTGGCGTAGACAGGAGTGGCGTGGACGAGGGGAGAGATGGCATGAGAGACGACAGCAGGGCTGGTGCGCACATCAACGCGGGACTGGTGGGAGACGGCGGAGGGAGCCACGGCGAGCACAGGGGCAGCGTGCGCCACTACGGGAGCGGCGTAAGCGTGAGACGCGACGGGAGCGACGGCGTGAGACACCACCGCGGGGCTAGAGACAACGTCCACGCGGGACTGGTGCGACACGGCGGAGGGCGCCACGTGGGCGACGACGGGCGCGGCGTACGCGAAGTGTCCCAAGGAACGCTTCTTCAGGTAGTGTCCGTGACCGGCGTAGCCAAGAGCGGAGTGGGCCAGCAGGGGAGAGGCGTAGACGGAGTGCGCCACCACGGGGGCGATGACGGAGTGGCTCACGATGGCGGGGCTGCTGTGCACGTCCACTCGGGACTGGTGGGACACGGCGGAGGGTGCGGCGAGCACGGCGGGAGCCACCACAGTGTGAGCGTAGGGCACGACGGCAGCGTGCGCGAGTGGAGCGTAGTGCCCATCCAGGGCCTTAGCCTGCAGATGCAGGGCGCGGGCGTTGATCACCTCGGCAGTGTCGAGCGGGCGACCGTGCGGGTCCAGCACGAGCGCCGGATGATGAGGCGGCTGCGCCAGCGGCACCAGCGAGCCGCACGCCGCGGCCACTACAGAGAAAAACACCACCAGCGTATTCATTTTAACGTGGTCTGTGTTGTGAGATTCGACGATACACAAGATCACTTCAAACCGTGTAACGGCTGACTGATACTTTTCACTCGCTATTGGACTCTTTTATAGTCCGAGCGGTCAAATTATAAGCTGGGTACATACACAGTTCATAATTTCTCAGATCTTAAAACATATTAGGTAGTGAATAGCAATGTCAAGTGTCATAATGAAAGTAATCAGCCTTGCACTAAGGCAGCTTTTGCGTTGTACTTAATCACGCTTCCTACAGCGGCAGCCGTGTGATCATGGCTCAAAGGTAAAATAAATCGTAAAACAGCAATAAAATAAAAACTGCGTCAACATGCGTAACGCGGATACATACAGAAAACCATATCAATGATATGAGAAATATATTCAAGTTATAGTGCAGTATTTCGCTAAAGTTACTGATGTAACGGCAACGTTACATAATAAGTTTGTAGTTAAGTTGTATTGTCTTTCACTTAGCGCGGTACCTACCTAATCCTAAGACGTGGATCTATGTCACGTCCTACGACACTAACCTACTTGTAAATAACCATAATATTTTGTTTTATAGTCTAGGAATAAATAAGAGATAGATTTATTTATAAAAATAAACATTGCGTGCCTGTACAAACACACCTGTAGATAAACATCCTTACATATTATAAAACAAAGTCCCCCGCCGCGTCTGTCTGTCTATCTTCTAAGGATGACCCACAACAACCATTTATAACTTTCAGAATTTGATAAAAAATTCATGGTTATTCCCGAAGCTATTTTGTTATTCCCGAAGGTATTTTGACCATACATACATACATATTCAGCCTATAAAGTTTCCCACTGCTGGGACTCAGGCCTCCTCTCGGTGAGAAGGAGTGGGCTGTAATCCACCACGCGGGCCCAGTGCGTGTTGGTAGATGTCACATGTCGTCGAATTTTTGGTTCTAGGACATTTTGACCGATATATTATTAATCCTTATCCAATAAAATATGTTATTCAAATTGGGAATTTAATTTAGTTTAAAATACGCCTTGATATCATACCATTTAAATTAATTCTTTAAAAGATATCACAGATTAAAAATTACGCGTAACAAAATAATTATGGTTGATGACGGCGCGGGACAATGACCTTCTCCTCTGCTATTACTACGAGTACGATAGAAACTATACAATAACTACTATTGAACGAATTTGGATGAAATTTGGCAAAGAGATAGTTAATAATTTGGATTAACACATAGGATTCAATTAATCCCAGTAGTACGTTTCCGTGGGATAATTTCCGACCTCCACGCGGGTGAAGCCGCGGGCAAAAGCTAGTACTTAATAATTATAATATTTGGAAGATTTCATAAGTTCAGTTTGATTATATTTGGATGAGAGTTTTTTTGCGATCTTATTTCGGATGTTGAAGACTTGTAGGTATATCACAAAACTTCTTTATTTCGATTTATTAAAGTAGGTCTTCTTGGAGTATATTTTCGTAGTTATTTTCTGATACGTAAAGGTATGTAGGTGGCACAAAATAAAAAACAGATCTTATGTACAAAATAACTGTGAGTGTACCTATAATTACATATTCTCACGCAAGCCTTGTTTTAAGTTTATTTGGGATCACGAGCGGAATACAATTTGTTTGGGTTTTTGTCAAGCCTGAAACTAATTAATACGAGGTTATAAAATATTTATTTTAATATTAATATAAACTTAAATAAGATAACATAATATTCAAATGAGTTAAAATGACGGCTTGACAGACGGACATGCTTTTTTTGGACGTTTGGTTCAAATCCCATCCGAAAATATTAAATATTATAGAACATTATTTTTAGTTTATGCGAAACCTGAATATAGTTTGTTCAGAATAAGGAACTGAATCGATTTCAATACTTTTTTGCACCATGTTATATTTTGTCCCAAAAATATTTAAGTGTGATGGAAAATTTTATCACCATTTAATTACTTACAATACAATTGCCGTACGGTTAGGTGCCTATTGCCAAATTATTATCAATGCGCAAGACGACCCTGGAGGCGCGAGGGCGCCGTTAGCATGTTTTTGTACGGACAACCCGGTAACATAACAATCTTATAACTTTGTGATTTTTTATGATACAGTTTTGTTTGTACATAGATTATTTACATAAAAATACTAGACACGTGTTTCGGGTTTCCCCATATACTAAAACTAATATGGTAGATGTTTGGTTTGTGATATTTAAGCGTGAATAACAACAGCAACTGCCCGTCAGTTGCTGTTTTTGAGTGACATTGATGGTTGTGGACATCTTTAGGAAAAATACTTGGCAAAGACTTTCTGCATCAAACTAACAACGTACTTCGAACACTATTCACACTGCAAAAAAGACTTATTAGAATCCAAGTAATTATAAAAGCTACCGACAGCTGCAGACCTCCTTTCCAAGAACATAAAATTTATTTATTTATTTATTTTCCAATTTACAAAAAAAATAACCCTCCCCTATATTTCTCCCTATATTTTTTTTTAAATACTAACCCTCCGCTGCCTATACATTCTATAAATATGCAAATCCGTTCGAAATGACCAACACTTACAAAATTTACATTACGCCTTAAAAAAAAATGATTAAACTTACCAAGCTCTAAGTTTAAATGCACTCAACAAGTACACTAGTCGTGTCAATTAAAATATATAATAAATTACCAGAGAAAATTAAAGAATAACAAAAATCTAATAAATGTATAAATAAAATAAAGCAATGTCAGCAGAGCAGCTAGAATATTTTTATACATTTACAATGTTAAGTTTATTCGTAAGATAACTACGGAACCCTTCATTGTGCGTGGTCCGACACGCACTTGCCCGGTTTTTTCATAAGGCCGATCGCCACAAACAGCAGAAGATAGGGATAAGTTGAAAGTTTTTGTTGAGTTTAGTTTAGTTGAGTTTGAGAAAATCTAATCCAGAGTCCGACAAAATCAAACTGGTTGCTATTTAAATTGCTAAAATATATCAAATACTATATAATCAATGCTATATCCTATATAATCATGCGGATGAACACGTAGGTATTATGTGAATAGGATATCGGAATCACATTTAAACGTCACATTAAAAATAAAACAAAAAAAAAATGAGCTAGATGTAGTCGACATTTCTTATCTAACTACCCCTGAGAAGTGGCGAAACAAACTCAGGGGTCAAATTCTCTTTTAAAGTCCAGACATAATCTTGGTCAGATCATGTGAGGACCATGTAGATCCGTGTCTTTTTTTTTTTTAACGTTTCCCCACACTAGGATTTTCTCCTGTATCGTGGGTGCGTTTACAAACATTTAAACGCACATACACAAACAGCCAGACCCGGAACAACTACTTGTAGGTCATACAAATATTTTTTCCGTGCAGGAATCGAACCCGCGACACACAGCGCAGCAGTCAATCGCTTAACCACTGCGCCAACCGCGCCATCTTTCGATGTTGATGTCTGAAAATATCCAACGGGAACGTACTACCGGGATTTAACGTACCCCATGCGTTAATCCAGGTTATAAACTATCTGTGTGCCCATCCAGACAAACGGACAAAAATTCAAAAAAAAATATTTTGGCATCAGACTCGTTGAACACTTTGTAGCATTTATTTTTATTAAAAAATATTCAGTTTACAGTTTTGAGTTCGTTACTATTTTATAATATAACATAACACCAACACAACACACAATATTCAACAACAACAACACTCTTTAAACATATTTTTTTTTTTCAACATTTTGTATAACATTTATACAAAATATGTTAATACTAATACTTCAAAAAAAAAAAAGAAAAATCGTTTATTCGTGGTGACACCCTAGTTTTACAAAAATGTTTACTTCTGCCAAACTACAAAGCAATTTGTTGGCAGATGTAGCTTCCAAATACAATATTAAGGCTTCTACATACTGCAATGGCGCGACACGCGACGCGATACAAAAGGCCCGCGTGTCGCGCGACGAGCGATGCCTTTGTGTCGCGTCGCGAGTCGCGCTGGTCTGTAGAGGCCTTTATAGTTTTAATCTCGTACTTTTTCATCAATAACAAAAATACATTTACCGCTAAACATTAGGTACTTATAACTAAACACATATTTTACAGCAGCACAAAGCTATGCTAGCTATGCTATGCTATGTTGTGTTATGCTTCTATGTTAATTAATGTAATTGGTGTTGTACCGTTTTGATTAACTATAATTAAATATATTACAATAAATATGTATAGATTAGTTGACTTTGTTTTGTGTTGCCATGTTGACAGTGCATCCCAAAGAGTAACTTTGAAATGTAAACATCAACGAGTACCTCTCGTTCATGTTTACATTTCAAAGTTACCCTTATGATAGTTACCCGCAGGTAGCCTATCTCAAATTCTCAATGATCTTGAGGGCGACTAACTCTCGATTGTTCTGTTCTCAGGAAAACACAAACTAGTTAGGTATATGAGAATACCTCACGGCGTGGTCACAATATTAGCCAGTCGGTGGAAGCGAGCTGATTGTCCAAGGTCTGACGGATGTACATCAAAGTATCACTGCACGTGGAAGCTATTTTAATGTTGTCAATGAAAGGAGCTTATTAAAACAAGCCGTGTCGTACATGAGAGTGTCCGCCTACGTACACATTGCACAGGAACTATTTACAACAGCAATGATAGAATACAGATACTTAGTGACCTCGGCAAACCATTTCCTGAAGATATTAAATACAGGGTGGATTTTTCAGATGGGTCAGTAAGGGTAGCTACCCTAACCGTTGTATCTACAGGAAAACGGTCTTAAGAGACTGTTCTTAACTTTTTGAGAAATTTTCAGCAAGAAAATTTGCAATTTTCACAAAACCTTTTTTTTATGCCAATCGATTCTGTTTCTTAAAAGGATTAAAAACCTCTATTGGGCCAACTGAGGTTTGAGTACTAGAAAAGTCATAAATCGCAAAAAAAACTTTTCCGATGTATTTTGTAAGAAATGATACTCCAACTTAGTTTTTTATGATGGATCGATGGACCGCTACAATAAAGACTGGCCAAAAATAAACAAAAAAAAATTAAATTTCTAATTTCGAAATCGCATCAATCGAATTCCGGCAATTCACAAGGCAGTGGATACAAAAATAATTATGGTCCTATATCGTGACCACCTCGCAGTCCTAATCTCACGCCTCTACACTTTTTTATGTGGCGCTATTTAAAAATTGAACTTTATAAAAAGACATACGACAGTGTTCAGGAACTCAAAGATTTCCTTACCACGATTTGGAATGAATCCTAGCACATTACCAGCTGCTACCCGCTCTGTAGTAAATAGAATAAACCTATGCCTACGTCAAAACGGCTACCATTTTGAACACCTCATAAGTTAGAGCACAAAAGTATAATTTCTGGGTGAGTCCAAATGTAAAGTTTCAAGTTTTTAATTTTTAGGTGAAATAATACCCAAAGTAGAAGTTATTGTTTTTTATTTGTTTTTTGATCAGACATTTTTGTAGCGAACAGTTTATCGATGGTAAAAATGTACATTCGAGGCTCATTTCCTACGAAATGTATGGGAAAAGCTTTTTGCGATTTATGACTTTTCTAGAACTCAAACCTCAATTGGTTCTATAGAGGATTACCCATATGACCGTTTTCCTGTAATTACAACGGATACGGTCGCTACCCTTACTGTCCCATCTCAAAAATGCATCCTGTATACATGATTATACAAAAGACACACCTCTTAGAACGAGGAGTACATTCCACTTCCCAACTTTTTCATTAACTTGAAAAATTTGGGAAGTAGTCGGGTTGAGTAGATTGGCTAGTACTAAGCCAATAGTAATACTTCCAAGCCAGTATCAACCACAAAAATAATAGTTGGTGATTGAAGTTATAAATGAAACACATATGATTTCCTTACCTACTATAAAAGGGGTTTGAGTCATTCTACTAGTGAATGTGGGCTCTAATTTAATTAAGACGTCGATAAAAAATTGATTTAAAACTAGTCTTTGTTTTATTCAAGTCATGAGTAAACCTGTGCATAAGCATTTATTACCATGAAATAGTAATATTTTTTTTTAGAATTAGCATATAAAATTAAATTAAAACAGGTACCATATTACTGGAACGTGTTGTTAAGTATTAGTGTAACAGTGGGCATTTGTGTTGGTTTGCATGTGCATGTGTGTGTGCGTTCAATTCGAAGCGCACAAACTCCCGCGTTCGGGTCCAATGAATAAAAATTTTAATTATAAAAATATAAAAGTCGTTTATTTACAAAAAAATACATACAACGTTTTCTACTATAAAGCTTATCACCTTAACTTAATTTCATCGGATCCTATCACTCTTGTCGATTACCAATAGGAAGCGTAGACGGAGGGTGCGTAGACGGAGCGAGCTTCGAACACAGCGGGGACCACATGCTGGGACACCACGGCAGGGGACGACTGGATGTCAACACGGGACTGGTGAGAAACCGCAGAGGGAACAGAGTACACGGCAGCTACGGGAGAGTACACAGAGCGAGCCTCTACAACAGCAGGAGCGGCGACCACTTGCTGGGTCACCACGGGGGCAGCATAGCTGGTAATGACCGCTGGAGAATGATGCACATCCACACGAGACTGATGAGACACTGCAGAGGCACCGGTGTACACAGCGGGAGCGACAGCAACAGTACGCGCAGCAACCACAGGCTCAGATACCACGGCGTATTCCACTGGAGCAGCCACCACCGCGGGAGAAGAGTGCACGTCCACCCGGGACTGGTGCGAGACGGCCGACGGCACGGCGTATGCAACAGCCACGTGCCCAATGGATCTCTTCTCCACAGTAGCACTGGGGGCGGCCACGGCCACAGCGACAAGAGCGAATAACACCACCAACGATCTCATAGTGAACGAGGTCTGTGTCGGGATACGAATGAGGACGATCACTTCTAACCGAACTCGGTCGACTGATGACCAACTTAGAATCGTCTCGCTATTTATACGTATGATAATAATCTATGTATGAGTATCCGAGTTTGTTATTTGGGCGTCTAGGAATACAAAACCGACCGTCCTTGTCGTTGTCGCCTAAATCAGCTGCTGCTTGAAAAGGTCGCACTTGTTGATACAGTTACGCCTAATGTAGGCCTGACAGTGTTAGATTTTGTACGATAATCGTATTTGTACATTTGTTATAATGTACGATATACTATCCATATTCAATGATCGTACGCAAAAATACGATAATTTCTGTGTTGACAAGTTATCATGTCATGCGATGCAATAAAACTTAGCAAAAGTGGTAATCGCATCGATTTCGAACCCACAGAAGAAATGTTAAGAAGAGCCAATGATAAAAAAACTGAGAAAGTGCATTGAAGACGAAATAAATGTTTCATTTACTTAACTTAGAACAAAGGCATTTTAAATTAAGTGATAATTTAAAGTCTAATTGATGATTAAATACGTCTTCTGTATTTTCTTGGTTCTTTTATTTATTCTACCTCTAAGGTGTTATATTTGTAGAGATTACCATGTTTGACTCTGTTTTACCAAGATGTACGGTTTTTTTTTATAAATACTATATTTTTGAACGAAACGTACAATATTGTTTTATCTCTCAGATCCCAACACTGCCTGCCTGCATTTAATGAAGATATTGGCGACGACGGTCGGACCATAACGCGAAAACTCATTGTGAACTCGTTGTAATCTAGAAATATTTATTACTTCAAGGCCAATATCCGCCTCATATCCGCATTTAAGACTAAGTATTGGCAGATTGATGAATTAGTGATCGAATGGTACGTATGTAATTCTAGTTTTTAATATTTATTAGATTTTATGCAAAATCAAATAATAAGGAATTAATTTCGTATGAGATTAACATTTATAATTAAAAAATTAATTAGCTTCTGTTCACATCGTTAATATGGTATTTTTATGTAAAGATGACCTATACATAATAAGATTCAAACAGATCTCTCGTGGTTCCTATTTATTGTGGATGAGCACATGCTCACCAGTGCACCACACACAGTATACGGCAATTTTGAAGGCGGCAAAAGCAGTAATTGTAAAACTTTAATTAGTTTCAAGCTTAAAAGTCATCCAATACACAAAAAACCGTTAACTGAAAACGCATAAGTACGCTGAAAGCCTAACATAACACAAATTTCAGTGATAATAACTTAGATATTTACGTCTTGGAAAATAAAAAATCGCATACGTGTGAAATACATTGCATTGTGAACCTAATCGTAGTGCGATATGAACCAGTTTTCGAGGAAGTGTATTGAAAAATATAATGTCCACTTGGTTTCCAGAAACCCGTGGCAAATCAGATTTAATTACGATGCTATGACTTTTACTTTCCAATACATACATAAAAGTCAAAACTTTTGGTTTCCTCGTATTACTTTTTATCAATGTTTCCGGGTAATGCTGCTTGAATTTTTCCACAACTAAAGGCTGCATGCTATTTGTACCCACTTTAAATATGGATATTCCAAATAAGACTCTTGTTGTCATACACATCAATTATGATCACAAAAGTATAGCTAAGTTAAATTGAAATAGAAATTAGCAACGCTGCGCTATTGCTACGGTACGTTCTATCCGCTTTCTCTACACCCGTTGTATATGCCCTCTTACTTGTTCATACATTGTAGTGTTCATTAAGAGTCCCATGTTGTAATCTAGTTTTTCCTTTCTTCTGCTGTGCTGTCGATGCAATGTTAAGTAAATCGCAGGTAGGAGTAGCAGGACTTCAGTAGTCATCACTTTCCTTACTTCATAGCGAGAACATAGGGGAAGGCTTGTCGTCTTAGGACAGAATAAAACTCAGACAAAAACATGTTTACTGAATATTTTTATTTTTATTTCAGAAATCATTAACTACTATATATACTACTATATATTATTTATTATTAAAACTTATGTATTAAAATAATACTATAATATTAAATGATTGCCTGTAATTAAAACAAAACAAGTTCTGTTTTAAATCACGCCCTCTATCGCAGTCAGGACAAACTAAAGCTGTACGTAGTAACTAAAGTAAGCGTACCGTAAACGTGTACAAATTTTAAGGCTGTATTGCTAAAAACAGTAAGAGCCTCTCGGTTTTGTTAGTTTCAAGCGTTCACGACAGATGTCACTGTACTTACATTAATGCGCATTGGGAGGTGTCAATACACACACAGGCAAGTTGTTTTTTTAATAAAAAATTTAAGAATTTATTTGTATAAGTTGAAAAAAAATCGTTTGGCTTGTTATGGAAACGCATGTGACTAAACGAGTGATGAATATATTTATTTATTTATTTAACCATTTATGTACACAATATATATAAACATACAAGAAGAAAGGAACAGAAAATGAAATACAAAGGTGATGCTTATTTCTAAAGAAATCTATTCCAGCATACTTGCGATAGGAAAGTCGATAAAGAGATGTAGTAACCGATAAAAATGATAGATGATGATGTAGATATAAATTTTGCTGGGTGTATAGGAAGAGGAAGGCCAAAGAAAACATGGATGGATTGTGTGAGGAATGATATGGAAGAGAAGGGAGTGAATGATAGCGTGACGGCTGACAGGGGAGAATACTCGTAGAAGACGAAAACGTGTTGAGCCGACCACAAGCAAAATGGGCAAGAAGATGATTTTTGAGAACTTATTTCGAGGGATTAACGTCTGAAAGTGAGAGATCTTTAAGGCGCTGACAAGAGGCAAATGATAAAAGTAGGCTTGTCTTAAACAAAAAAATTGCCAAATCTATATAGTTTGTGGTAGCGGGAAAAATGTAGGTATGTTATTCTTGAACATATTTCTCAGAACTTGTTTGTTACCAAAACACGTTTAGCAAAAAAATCTCGATACAAATTAACGGTAAACTTACCCTTTACTTTGAGTTTCAATACAAAATATCTGTTTTAAATATCAACGTACGCTTGGTATTTAATTAATAACAAGAACGTCTTATTTGTATGCAGAACTTGGTTGTTTTTAGGGTTCCGTACCCAAAGGGTAAAACGGGAACACTATTACTAAGGCTCCGCCGTCTGTCTGTCTGTCTGTCTGTCCGTCTGTCACCAGGCTATATCTCATGAACCGTGACAGTTAGACAATTGAAATTTTCACAGATGATGTATTTCTGTTGCCGCTATAACAACAAATACTAAAAAATAGAATAAAATAAATATTTAACTGGACTTCCATACAACAAACATGGCAAGGTATTTTTAGCCGACGAATAAAAATATAACTTAATTGTATGGAATTAAAGTTGAAATTTCAATGTCAAGCATACCGCGGTATTGTTTTTTTACTTACGAGCGTTAACATTGAAATTTCAACTTTATTTTCATACTATCTATCTATATAAATAAAAAGACAAGTCCTGATACTGACTGACTGATTGATTGACTCATCAACGCCCAGCCCAAACCCTTGGACCTAGAACGCTGAAATTTTGTACAGACGTTCTCTTTATAATTTAGACAAGGAATAAGAAACGATGTTTCGAAATTCAACCCCTAAGAGAGTTAAATAGGGGATGAAAGTTTGTATGAAAGTCCGTCAGTTTTGAAGTTAGGATCTTCAAATTTTGTATTTGGAATGACAATTGAAAATATATGGTTCTCAGCGTTTTAGATAATTCTACCCCCAAAGGGTTAAAAAGGGGGACGAAGTTGTGTATGGATGAAGTTGTGCTTGGGTTCGAACCCACGACCTTCAACTCGTAGGTCGCACCCGTTACCACTGCGCCACCACTGCTCTCGGTATAAAAAAAAAAATACGATTAAATCAAACCAAATCAACGCACAACCCACTACTGAGACTAGGGACGTGAAATTATGCACTAGGGTTTTTTTATGATATAGGTGAGCACTAAGCAGGGTTTTTTGTAAATTCGACTTTTAAGGGGGTGATACCGGCGGACATTGTTTGTATGAAAAAAAAATCCTTGAGTTAATAAACTTTAAACTTTGCACGAATACTTATCTAAGCAATTAATGCACTTTATATTTTTTGTTTTTTAATCTACCCCCTATTGGGGGTGACAATGTATGTATACTTTGTATGGAAACTGCATTTAACACTATACGTATCTATACATATAATAAAACAGTAACGAAGTCAAAACTGTACATTGAATATTTTTGAAAAAAAGTCGGTCGAACGGAGAAGGAAGAACGGGTCTGATGCCAAAAATATAGTTTTTAGAATTTTCGTCCGTTTTTCTGGAATTCTGGATGTAAATTTCGGATTGGCGGAAAAACGGCTGCACGGATTTGGATGAGATTTGGCTCACATAGTTTATAACCTTTTTTTTTTTGGGTGGGAAATGATCAAATACCTTCTCCCGCTCTGGGCGGAGCGGGAGGGCGTGTCAGACTTTTACTGACTAAAACCCACAGGTGTTCATTCAGATGCCTGTGTGCCAGGGCCACTATATTCCTTTCGGACAAACTCGCAACTCTGGCAGACATTGGCCCTATCGGACCCCGTCAGTTGGTGCTGACATCTCTTTGCGGCACGCGTGCCAGTCGACCCGGGCCTGCGGGCTAATTGTGTAACACACTATCAGTAGGAATCGGTTTCAATTTGACAGCTCAACAAAGCAGAGAAGCAGACAAATTTTCTAACACATGAAGCAATGGATTAACAATATACTTCAAAATCATTCCGATTCCGATTCAAACTTTGTTACGCAATTAGGGTGCTGGTCCTTTTCGGACGATGAGCTACCCATCGCTCATCGTCCGCAAGCCCGCGCCTACGGTGGCGAATCAGCCTGCGACTCCCGACGCCCGGGGCGTCTCCCGCGGCGACTAGGGGCGCCCCCCGCGGTGACTAGGGGCGCCTCCCGCGGCGACTAGGGGCGCGAGGGCGCGAACCTTGCCTCTCTTCACGCGTTACGCCACCTCCTTCGCGAGCATTACTGCTTAGCAGAAGGAGGTGACGGCCTACCATGCACTCTCGCTCCAAACCATGGCCTGACCAAGGCCGGACGCGAGAGATCGCCGCCGCAGATCACCACCGTTATAACCTGGATTAACATATAGGGTACTTTTAAGCCCGGTTCCCGAGAGATTTTTTCCAACAACCACGCGGGCAAAAGCTAGTTAAGTTATATTTTTATTCGTCGCCTAAAAATACCTTGCCATTCCGTGCCGCCAATGGGTGCCGGCCGGGTCTAAGTTCTCATATATTTTTCTAAACTGAAACAAATATCCTAACGGCACTATCATTTCAATTGATCCACATATTTTTGTCTGTGAGAAAATATGCAACATTAGCTTATGCCTGTTACAATTCTATCTAGATTGGCATGGGAATATAAAACAAAGAATGGGTGCTAAGATATTTTAATCAGTGCATCAAATACCATATTTGAAGCCATTGTGTAAAACTATGTTAGACTTTCTCCATAGAGCCTTAGACAGAAGTGATGTCACTATTCATAACAAACTAAGAATCATCCTTACTGTTTAAAAAATATGAGACTGTAAACCTGTCTAAAATATTAGAAAATCTCTTAGTTATTTCACGAATGTCCTTGTTGCTTCAAAAATTGGCGAAACCTCGCGTAAATCAAAATGTACAACGATTGTTACACACGGAGTATGTGTTAGCCTGAAACTGAAATCATTGAACTAGTTTCCATAATCATCTAGAAATTAGTTTTGGCAACCATCATTACCATCTGCTGTATTGGGATCAAGATTACTTTTTTTACAATCTAATCAGCCCGTATACTGTCACTGTTGAACCTTGAACATGAGCTTCTTAATAACTACTATAATTCAAAGTAATTATTCTCCTGCGACTCATGTCCTTATCTTAATTTCTTGGGGCAGTACATCTTTTCCTTCCAAAAATCTATCCGCCGTCATCTCAGTGTTTACTTCTTTCAGAGCAATCACACACCTATGTATACGAGTACAACATTACTTTTTGTTTACACTAAACCCGAAAAGGGGTCATTGTACTCATCATTTTGATTTTTTTTTTCTATGGGACCAACCTTGAAATCGCGAAAAAAAATCAGCTGTTCTATACATTTGTGTTCACTTAAATCGACAAAATGTATGGAACAGCTGATTTTTAGGGTTCCGTACCAAAATGGTAAAAAGGAACCCTGGTGAGACTAAGTCTGTCTGTCTGTCACACCTGGATATCTCAAGAACTACTTATGCTATCAACTTGAAATTTAGAATAGTTTTAGATGACGTTTGCCCAACTAATTTGCAAACAAGAAAGAAATGAAAAAAATATACCTTTAAAGAACGCTGTTTGCACATTCTCAAACATTTATTTTTTAGGTCACATAGTTTCCGACTTTTGATCAAAAATGTAAAAAAAATACCGTCCCCCCCCCCCACCACCCCTTATCTCCGAAATTTGTATAGTTCAAAATCTGAAATTATTCTATGTGATAGAAGTGTATGTAAAGATTACAGGAAAAATTAAACTATGTCTCTAAATAGCACAGTTTTTCAGAAATCATCAACATCATGTATACGTACGGAACCCTCCGTGCGCGGGTCCGACTCGCTATTGACCGGTTTTTTTTTTCGTGATTTAAAGTTTGGTCCCATATAAAAAGTTGTTCAAAATGATGAGTACAATGACCCCTTAAGAGTTTGTGCTTTCATTCTGGGACATGTTGTATAAGTAGAAGTACCGTACCCTATTTTGATAACACTCCTGAAAGTGAATATACTGGTTTTTTATTTTATATTATGTATCAATCAAAACATTCATACAGAACAGTAACTTCCATAACACCGACTGGGTATTTTTCCATTGTCCATTGTTCAAGCATTGTACATAAAATTAATGTTGTAAATTATTGTTGTTGTTGTTTGTTGTCATCTGACATTATGCTGAGCTGAGGCCCTTTTGGCATTATAATGAATTGTTTTCTGTGTTATTTATAGTTTTTAAGGTGTTTTTTTTTTGCTGTAATGCCAATAAACGCATTTTTCTTTCTTTTCTTTTCTTTCTTTTCTTTTCTAATGAGTGCTTATCAAAAGTATCTATTAATTTTCCTCAATCAAATCTACGAAAAAACCCGTGGGTCGGGTGCTTGGAGTTGAATAGGAGTCCTTGAAGGGAACCTTAGGGAAGCCCAGAGTTACGTAGCGACTAGCCGCAATCTGGGTCATCGATTTAATTTGCACACAGAAATCCGTGAGTCGTGTAACAATATTTTTTTTAAAGTTCTCTGTTTTGGTTTGCGTGCCAACCCAACTTTAACCCCTCGGTCCCTCGCACCAAAAGAAAAATGATTGCTTAAAATGAGCCAGTACTTTAGCATAATTAATAATCTAGTAATTTATGTAACTCAAATTATTGAAACGCTCAAAAACTCTATTTTATACTTAGATTTAAGTACTGTTTAAGTTTTAATTTTGGTGCCAATACATTACCAAATTTCCTTGACGATTTCACCTGGAAAGTTCAATGTTCCTACCGGTATTGTTAGAGGTGTATGCGTCATGCTAATTACTTACAAGAAAAGCGTGCGAGTGTCACTGCTGCGGCTTACAAACGAACAACCGTTGCTTAAGACTTTACGCAACCAATTGCATGCACTAAGTATTATAAAATCATGTTTCTTACATAACGTTACTGCATTGTTAGGCATTATCTGATAGCCCAAGCAAGGCCTCGCAAAGTGAACGATTCTCTGTTTCAGATGCCAAAACTTACAACGGTTTGCTGGGCTAGAGAAATTCTGCCTTTTCTTCTACCCAAGTTGAATAGTATTTTAATATAAGTACATTTTTATTAAATTATAGTTGATACAGCGACTCCATCCATTCTGCGTTCGATATAAAAATGTCTGTCTTGGCCTTGCGCGAGGCACGTTGCAATACCGAAGCGCAATTCGGAAAACCCGCGTCTTGCAATACAAGTTCCCAGTAATTTACCAAAATATTCAATATTTCATGAGTAACTTTGTTATTTGACTGGATACTTACTTAAAATAATTGTTTGGAAAAACCAAGAATTTATTAGAATGCCGTTTATAAGCTGTTACAGTCTGTAATTAACTGAGTTTATTTATATTTTACTACATAATCATAGCCTATAAAGGAAGTTTCAATGCATCTATAACTAGGAGAGTTAGGAGTTAAACGATCCAAATAGAGCCGTAATGTTACCCAAGCAAAAATCCTAGTGGTCTTATTACAAAACAAGATTTATATTTTGACATGGCTTAAACCATGGAGCCAGTTTTTGTAATAAGAACGTAACTGTGATTGAAATACCGTTCTTTATACAAAACTGAAAACTTAGTTCGGTACTAAGGGCAACTTAGTAACTTAGTTTTGTATTAAGAACTTTACCATAGCCGGACAATAGTTCGAAATTCAATAATGGCTCAATGGTTCAGTGGCATAAGCAGTAGATAAACCTTGTTTTGTAATATGACAGCAACAGTTTATTAAAATAAACCGTGAAATTATTTATAAACGCATACGTAAAATAAAATTAAAACAGAAATGTAAGTAATTTGTAGTTATATCATCATAACTAATCTTTACTACGCGTTTGCATTATTTAATTGAAGATAAAATCAAAGCAAAAAAGAAATAGTGGGAAGTCCGAACCAGTAGAAGACGCAACTACCAGAGCCCAGAGTCATTGATCTTAGTTACGTAACAGTCAGCCAATTGCAGTGGAGATGCCATAAAAAATGTAAACAGCTTGTACTGAGGACTAGACTCTTCATTTCCGTACAAGCCATCAAGTACCAACATAGTGACGTCATGAGTTCAACGCACTGAACAACGTGGTATCTTAGACGTGTGTTTGCTACCTCCTCTAGTTTGATTGATTGTAAAGTACCAGGTAATAAGACCTCTTTTTATTTTAATGACGTATACACGTCATTCACGGCGTACGGCGAGAGCTTGCGGCATTTCTTCGCGGATCATTCATGTTTGAATTGATTGTATGACGTGTGACGCAACGAGAAATGACTCACTATCTACATATGTAGCAATTATTTACTACTTACACTTACGAGTAAAGGGTTCTGAAAGACAGGTTGTGTATACTTTCTTTAGAAACAAAGTAATTGTACAGTTTTTTTGTTACTTGTTCGATTTTTTTTATGATTTAAGAGGCCGGCGATGGATGCGTAGTTCATACAAACGTAATATGAGGAATTTAAAATTTCTATAGAAAACTTATTTTTCTCATAACTCTTGTTTAAATCAGTGTCCATTCAAAATATATATTTGGGAACCTAGATATTCTGTATTCCAATCGGAATAAAGACACTCTACCTTAAGAATATGTTTGTTTTAAAAGTTATTTAGGTATTACGTTTGTATGAACTACCCATCCAGACTCTTAATGAGTCAGCATGTAATATTTTTGTTAAAAATAATTATTTCTGTCTTTATACATCACATCACATTACATCACATCGCACATTACCTAACGTCATAATTGTTTATTACCAAAATTGATCAAATCAACACAGCTTCTGTTATGTAAAGTTATTCCAAATACGATCAATTCGTTGCACCAAAAAGTTAGATATGCTTAATTGCCGCTTTACTGTGTCAGTTACGTATGTCATTAAGACAACCTACCTTACATGATAACGAAAAATATTGGATGCATACACATACATACAAAAGATTTATAGATACGTAGTATAGTATATAATACTATTCTTAGCTAAACTGAATTTAAAATGCTATCTCTACTACGGATTATATACACAATAATAGATAATAATTAGAAAATTCATTCACAAAACTTCGCAGTCATCATTTTTCGTGTTAGTTTAATAGTTAATACAAAGCAAGAAAAGGCACACACATATATAAATTAATTAATACAGCTTACACACACAAATTTATTTACATAATAATGTCAATCATATACACGATGACTCACTCAACATTTCTCAACTCTTCTCACTAAAACGATATTTATTCTGTTCCTATCCTCAACAGTATGAGGCCAAGGACATCTGTTATTTGTGAGTGATTTTAATAATATGCTTCCAAAAAAGAATACAGAAATACAAAAGAATATTAACATATACATTTTTCAGATACAACTGAAGGTCAAGTTGAGAGAAAAAAAAGGGACACAATTTTACTCAAATGACTTGGGTTTTCCTGAAAAATCAATTGCTAAATCATTATTCGTTATTTCTCAATTTATATAAACTGTCAAAAATAAGTAGGTAATTCATAATCTTGTGCTGTAATTTCTATACCATACAGGGGGCCTAAAATGGACGCTTTGGCAGAATCATAATATGATCTGCGTACAATTCATACATCTCGCAATTCATTTGTTTTACAGCTGCTATTTGACATTAGACTTCATTAAAGCAATTTATAATTTGTGGACCATTTTACGAAACTCCATACAAAACTGTCAAACAGATGAATTGCGGGATATGAATTGTACGCAGATCACATTATGATTCTGCCAAAGCGTCCATTTTAGGCCCCCAGGTGGTTTTGAGTCTCAAAAAAGTACCAAATGACAACACAGCATCTTTATTATACATGATCTACTTTCGAATGCAGATGACATTTCACGATACATCAACATTTCAACAACACCGTCGAGTACCACCAGTACCTACTGACATTATTTGGCAACAAACCACACGCAAGTTCATTCAATAGAGCATTGAAGTCATAGAAATGGTTCACCGAACTGTTGCGCAAGCGTTTGATAGCGTCAGCGTGCATTGCGCCCGCGCAGGTCCGGCTCGCACCGCGCTGGAAAGCCCCTCTTGTGCAAGTGCACAAATGCGCAGTGATGAAAAAATCAAATCCTGTTTCTAATTAACAATAACTAGATTCAAGATAGAAATATTTTTAAGTAAAGGCGTTTAAAATCTTAGTTGACGGTCTACGCATTGGCGATTACATGTTTGATAATAATAGGTCCCCCCCACCTACAATTATAATTTCAACAAGGTTGTAACTTTTATTATTTGAATCATATTTTATATTGTTTTTTTTTGTCAATGTGAGGACGTTGTAGGCTTTAATAGCCTGTAGATCTCTAGACCATTTTCTATTTTGTTAAGTTCCTGGTACTTTTGACAGGACTACGCTGTCCTCTCATACCTAATACGAGTATCACTGTAATTTGAAAACTTTTTTTAAAAGAGTAACCGTGGAGTTTCTTGCCGGCTCTTCTCCATAGGAAACGACCAATTGGCACCGTGCACCTAGCTTCTGACGTTTCATAAGTGCCCATGTGAAATAAAAAAAAATGTTTTTTGGTTTTTTTTTTTATGAAATCAGCGTTTTGTATGGAGAATTTTAAAGGAGTTGCATTTTTCAAACTAACATTTTCTTGATTTATATAACAACCATGAACACTAATGTTTTAAAACTTTTATGCACTAATGTTTCAAAACTAAGACAACGATATGCCACTTAGATTAAGCGCTAGCGCAAGCGCTTTTGGCTAAGTTAACACAAATAGTGGTCATTTCTGCTAACAAAATGGGGAGTCATTTTTAAGGTAATTTTTATGTTTAGAAAACTACAAGTAATAATGTATTTTTACTACTGGTACTGGTAGTTGTCTATGATGTTCATTATTCGATATAATACCAAGCAATTGTTGAATATTTTAAATGATAGAAGTGACGAGGTTCTCTATTTGTGAGAAAAAACGCCAATTTCATAGGTCAACCCAATACTTACCTATTACATAAAATGATTCAACTTGTTGATTTTCATAATTAAAAACCTTAAGTTTATTGTAATAAGGATTTGTTACTCATACCCTGTTGAACGAGACACCCAACACTGCATAGCATTGTGACGAAACCAAAACAACAATACCGATGTCCCTAAGTATAAGTACAGAGTGGGAATTAGTACTTCAAAGCAAATCCTATTATGAATTATGAGCGTTAAGTCCTTACATAACCAACTAAGCACACTGGGTGGCAAATCGCATTTACTTAGCGTTATGTAACGAATGCATTTAATGACATAATGTCAACATGTATGTGCGACGCGTTGAAGTCTTTTGTATTGACATAATTAGGTATAATCTTTTGCTAATAAATTATGTCAATTTATATTTCAAGTGGTTTCACTGGGAACTAAACCATAAATTTGACTAACCGGTCGTGTGGTGCCGGACGTAAAGGATAGCACCATCCTATTTCTTCCCGTGGGTGTCTTAAAAGGCGACAAAGGGACTCACTAGAGAATGGGCAGCAGCGTTCTCTATGAATTTTTAACACCATACTGCGATCGCTAACCCGCCTGCCAAGCGTGGCGATTATGGCGACCCCTCCTTTGGGGGAGGCCTATGTCCAGCAGTGCACGTATTTCGGCTGAAATTAATGAATGAATGAAACCATAAATAATAATTATTTTATAATTGATTTTATTAATATTTCATTTTGATAAACATATAATTATTTTAGGTTTATGCATAAATGTGTAAGTGTTAAAATGCTAATAAACAAATTGGATAGTGGACATTTTCAATTTATGTGTTGTACTGGGGAATCAAGATTTTTATTTTTTACAATCTAATCAGCCCGTAAACTGCCACTGTTGAACCTTGAACATTAGCTTCTTAATAACTACTATAATTCGTCATTATCCTCTTGCGACTCCTGTCCTTATCTTAATTTCTTGGGGCAGTACATCTTTTCCTTCCAAAAATCTCTATGCTCCGTCATCTCAGTGTTTATTTACTTCTTTCAGGGTAATCACACACATATATAATATATACCCACAACATGTCCCAGAATTAACACACAACCTCTTAAGGGGTCATTGTACTCATCATTATGAACAACTTTTCCTATGAGACCAAAACTGAAAGAGCGAAAAAAATCAGGTGTTCCCTACATCTGTTTGAATAACTCGTCAAAATGTAGGGAACAGCTGATTTATTTTTCGCGATTTCAGGTTTGGTCCCATAGTAAAAGATGTTAATAATTATGTGTACAATGACCCCTTAACAGGTTGTGTGGTAATTCTAGTGAGACCAATGTCAATTTCCTCGTTGAATGAGGCACACGGGACGGTGATAATAATTTTTGATTGTGATTGATTTGAATACAAGACGATAGGTACTATGGCTATCATGTAACGAAAAAACTTAAATAGTGCGCATACTAAATATAAAAAAGTCTGATGTCTTCTATCAAAACATGTTTTTCAGTCCATTAAGTAAACATCACAGTAGCCCGCAAAATTCAAATTTTCTTCCTTTTTTTGCAATTTCCAGATCTACGAAGAGAGTTAGTTATAATGCAGACTTTAATGATTATAACTCTGTAAAGCCTTATTTGTTACGGCCGCGAATGATATTTTAATCAACATACAACCTGACACAGACCTGAAAATTGCAAAAAACCTATGAAAATTTGAATTTCGCGGGCTACCTTATCGCATCCCTTTGCTGTGAGACTGTTTTGTTGCGAGTGTGTACACCATCATTGTTTACATAGAGTGATAGACAGTCTTGGCCCAATCTACGTACAGCCTTCTTGTTATTCTTCTTAAAGCGTGGAATACACATGCTACCTAGTAGAACAAGAGCATGCTACTTTCGAGCAAAAGCTTCTTAGTAGCTTTCAACTAGCATGTGTATACGAAAAGAGCATGAGTATTTTACAGCATGCTACTAATGAGCACGCTACCTAGTAGCAAACAAGCATGCTTATTAGTAGCATGTATATTCCAGGCTTTATAAACCTGTATTATCCCGTTGTTAAGCAAAGATGTCCCCCATATCCTTATCCTCTTCCCTACTTTTCTGTCCAATCTCTCTTGAACATCCCCAAGCAATCTCGCCAGCGTTTCCTAAGGGGAGCCTCAGGGACGACGAACACGAATGTTTTCATGTACCCAGACTCTGGCCCAAATGTCCTAATGAATTCTACTAATCAACACAAACACAATAACAGCCTACTTCATCAACATCATCATTTCAGCACATAGGCCTCCCCCAACATTTGGGGGGGTTTGCCATAATCACCATGCTTGGCAGGAGGATTGGCGATTGCAGTTTGGTGTTAAAATCAGGGACCATTTTGGTTACCCATTGAAAGGGTTTTCGATAGGGCTTTTTAAGCGGTTAAACCAAAACCCATACGATATGGGTAACCCTTATGAACGGCTTAAATTAAATTTTGGTAACCCATCGAAAGGGTTCTCGATAAAAACCCATACGGTGTGGGTAACACTTTTGAACGGCTTAATTTAAGCCATTCAAAATTACCCACACCGTATGGGTTTTTAATTAACTGCTTAGAAAAACCTTCGATAGGGTTTTTCTAAAATGGTAACCAAAATGGTCCCTGGGTAGAATAGAGATAGAATTGGTCATGCTACGCGTGCTGGGCGGATATCGAAATAACATAATAATATGATTTTTTCATGTTACTGGGTTTCAAGTAGGTATAGAACCCATTCAATGGGTTATCATGTAACCCTTTCTAGGGGTTTCTAGTATAAAACCCTTCCAATGGGTTACATCATGATAAAGGTAACCCATTGAATGGGTTACCCCTTCGAAAGGCTTAACTCTTAACCGGGGTTGTACGGTCCCTGGTTAAATTGCATAGAGAACGCTGCTGCCCATTCTCTAGTAAGTCCCTCAGTCGCCTTTTACGACACCCATGAGAAGAAATAGGGTGGTGCTATCCTTTACGTCTGGCCCCACACGAAACACACAGTCTACACAAAATGTAAATATTTTTTCGTCAATATACTAACAAAACGGCGAGTATAGAAGTTACTAGGTCATCGTGCCTTATTAGAAAACTATGGTCCTGAGAAAGTGGCTTATTATCTTGATATGGAAGGGTGAGCTCCAACCATGTGGGTGGCTTAATGGCTTATTACCTAACAATAGATTGGTACGTATGTTTGTATGTAACAACCAACAGTGGTTTATTTACAAAAACGTATAGACAAATCAATAGTTGCATAGAAAAATGCAATCTGATTGAAATGTATGGAATAGCAGTTGTATTTTCGATATTTCAGAGTAGATTCCATATGGAAGGTTGTTCATATTCATGAGTAGATCTACTATCATCCTTTATTATTCTTTACATTATCATTGTTAGCTATACAGGATGCATTTTTGAGATGGGGCAGTAAGGGCAGCTACCTTAACCGTTGTAGCTACAGGAAAACAGTCTTAAGTGACTGTCCTTAACTTTTTGAGAAATTTAGATCTGCATTCACAGATTTTGAAAAAAATTTACAGTCAGCAGGAAAATGGCCCATTTTTACAAAAACTTTTTTTTATGCCAATCGATCCTCTTTCTTATAAGGATCAAAAACCTCTATTGGACCAATCGAGGTTAGAGTACTAGAAAAGTCGTAAATCGTAAAAAACTTTTCCCATACATTTCGTAGGAAATGAGATACATTTTTTACCATCGATAAACTGGCCGCTACAAAAAAGACCAAATAAAAACCATGGTAAAAAATGGTAGCTACCCTTACTTCCCTTCTCAAAAATCCACCCTGTATAGTTTTCCATAATAACAACAGGAAACGGACGGGACGTAGTATTTTTTTTATTGTACTGTATTGTATTGTGGTCGACATTGAAATAAATGAGATTAACAAAAAAAAAGATCAGAAGGATTTTTTAGATTGTTTTAGTAAACTGATATTCAGCAAAATAAGAGATCTTCAAAATGTATGCAGCTAGAATATGCTAATCTCGGATAGTTTTGACTTAAACATTGTATATCTATAACCTTATCTGTAGTACAGGTACTTGGCATCACCCAAGATGGCTACTTCGCGTAGAGATAGGAAGTGTTTGTAATGTCAGTTAATATTACTGGAAACATACTATGAGCTTTATAATTCTACACAATTTCCTTATGCATAACTAAGTTTACAACAATAATACAATAAACATGAACTTATATACTACTCTTTATTTTCTTAACACATGATAAAAATTACACGGATGGAAGTTAGCATCCACTGCATGGTTCCAATGTATGACATCAGTAACTTAATGTCAGTATTCAGCTTACGTTAACAATACAGATCCGCTAAGACGACCTCAAAAACCCATATTGCCAAACTACTACTCGGAACATGAATGAACTAAGGGTTGATCAATGCTATTTTGGACGTCATAGCCTCTACCCAGATACCGGTACGACAGACTTTTAGCGACCAGATGCAGCTAGGTTTGGTCAGTCGTTTCCTGATCTAAGGTGAAGTGGTAGGAGGCTGCGTCGATCGTCTTACAAAATCGGTCCGCGTGCATCTTTGAGTTGGTCGAAGTATAAAGCGACGTAGTGGTAGAAGTGGCAGTCATTCGGACGCAGGCAGTGCGCCGGTAAACTTGTGAAAATTTAATCTTTTGAAATAGTTTTAGTGACATACAAGGAGTGAAGAACCTAAAAGTAAGTTTGAAGTGATTCTAAAGTTCGGGTTCGGCGGTTACATCACAGGATTTGCGGTGACGGAAACAAAATTGTTTTTGCGGTACAATAACATACTCATTATAGAATTTCTCTTTCTATCCGACGGAGAAAAGCAACTACCGCTGCGTCTAAACACATTCATTACGCAGAAATGTTGTAACTTATCATATTAGCATCGTAATCATTAGTTTGATGTGCGAATACATAACAGTGATTTAACATAACAATACAATATTTGTTTATCATAACATTCATTTGATTAATTAATTTTATACTTTGTTTTTTTAATTAATAATTTCCACATTAATAATCAGTTTCTAACCTGTTGTTATTATTAAATAAAATAACAAATCGGTAATTCAGAAAACATGACCAAATTAAAAAAATATTGTAGCTACCTAAAAGTGTCTTAAAATTAAAAAAGTTTGCTCTAATTATAACATTTAAATACAATAAGAGTACGCAGTTTCCCAAGCAAATGATCCTCGCGTAAACTTTCACTTTCCGGTTGGTTATTTCGCCCGGCGCCGGTCTCGACCACAACATCAGGAATATGTAAAGCATTGCCTAACAACAAAACCATGGCGCACTTAACATGGCTTATAAAATTTCCGCATACATCATTGCTAAGATTTTTCTCCTCTTTGGTAATAAATTAAGCGACTTTAGCCTGCGCTGCAAGGTATGCCGCTTGATTAGACCGGTAACGTTAGATTAGATTAGATTTATTTATTTCTCAGTATATGGTAAATTTAGATCTTACATTAAACATTGTTTCACACATACTACCATTGCTGGTGTAGAAATATTAAATAATAAGCTAGGTACATGCAAGTCAGCAATACACATTGTAAGAATATTATATAAAGTTATGAAATTTTGTTTAAGTTTATAAAATAATTTGAATGACAAATTAATAGCCAGGTTAAGATTAATCTAAAATGCATTTTTTATAATGTCAAAATATGAATAGTAAAATCAAAATTTAAAATCATAACGTCGAAAATATAAATCATAATGTCAAAATCAAAATTAAATATGTCACTGTCGTTGACATCGATCAAAGCAAAATATTAGTAACGAATCCAAATATCATTGTTTTGGCAGTAGGTATATTTTTTGTGTAAATACCTTGATATTTTAATTGCATCCAACGTCCACAGGACCACAGTGCGCGCGCACAATACTTTCAAACAATGCTAGCATCAGATCACACGCCTTTCAAAATGCTTTTCTTTTATATTTTCTTTATGTCATGTGCGAGTGCGCTCTACTAACCGCGTAATCTAAAAAGTTGCGGAAATATAAAAATGATAATTTTCGCCTCATTATGCTGTAACGTGTTGCTTAAAACAAACAAGATAGAATAATATTGAAGTTATATAATGATTATCGGCGGTTACCGAATTTGTGACGCATCGCTCGAGACACACGCGGCTTGCCAACGAGCTGCTTGTGCCAGTTTTGTTCGACACCACGACACTGACACCAATATTTGGCTTTCTTTCATAATATAAGACAAAAGCTGACCTCGAAAACATAATAAGATATCTATGTTCTGAACTAACACTTAATCTACTCCTGGAAATATAATTGATACAATTAATTACCTAATATTTCGCTGATGATAATTTAATACCAACTTTTGTTTTTAAATTAAGTTTCCGGGATGATCCAGCTAAAAATATCAGATAAACTGAAGTAAATTATACAAGTGTTTTTCAAAACACTACAAGTGTTTTTCAAAACACGATATTAGCCAACCGTGATATGTAGATCCGTAATTATTTAGCTCTGTATACATCGTGTGAGAGTGCTTTCGCGGCCCCACGCCTTCCAATGACCGCGCAGCCACAACTCGGCTGGCATTATGGAGCCTTACATAACTGCAGACTGTCTGCGAAAGTTAAAGTGATTCTTCGCTTGCAGTTTCGAAACAATGACATGCTTTACAAAATAAGGATCAAATGACATCAGCGTTTTGATAGTTTTATGCATTTTTGTTACAGAACATGCGGTGGACAACGGTTACCTTTTTATTGCTACCTATAATATTCGCGTCTGCGAACGCACAATGGTCGTGGGGTGGAGAAGCAGACACCAAGTCCGCTGACCAACCTGAGCAGAAACCTTCAACTTTGTTAGAAGGAGAACAGTTACCCGAAGCTCAAGAGAAAAACTTTGAATCAAACAGCACCGTTCTAGATGACATTGTGGACGAGCTGGTGAGCAGTAAACAAGGTAGAAGTCTGGGTGGCTTCGACGACGTGTACAGTGATCCCACGATCAAGGATGCCTTGGACGCAGGAGATGACGCTGAAGCTAGGAACCTGATCAAAGGAAGATTGTGTACTCTAGGTCTCATACAAGTACGTATCAAAGAATGTAATTGTGTAGTTATTACCGATTTTCTGATACATCAAATTATTGTTCTAACGTTATTTAATTTAATAATTTCAGTGTGAAGATGAAGATGCGCATGAAAAACGCACATACTTATCACCAGATGAAGTAATTTACGCCCAACCCGTCGATATCAAGCCTATTGGAAAACCGATTGCATCAATTCAGGTCCGCGGTCCTCCCAGAGCATACGGACCACCACAGCCTATGCCTTACCCTCCGCGACCACAGAAATACCCACCTAAGAGACCCGGATATGGTGGTAATGTCAGACCTGGTTTCTCAGAAAAGTATGGCGTAGCGGGCGGCAACTTTCAATTCTCCCAAAGCAGTGCACAATACAACGGACACGAATCTAACTTCGTCACCAAATCACCCATTTACCACCAAGCGACTCAAGGACCCTATTCTTATGAGAACACTAAACCTTCTTACAACAAAGGTTCATCTGCACACTCTGGTTCAAAAACAGATTCTGTTGTACAACAACACATCCATCACCATTACGTGCACGATGCTGACAACAAAGACCCCAAAGTTATTATTAAACCAGTAGCAATTCCTGTAGGATCTATCGGTCAGTTAAATTCACAAAGTAGTTACGGGTCAAACTCACAATCTTCTGATATCCTAACTGCTGGAGGTGGTGACTATAGTAGCATTACTGCGGGTGGTTTTAAGCCCATGTCCGGCGGGTTTTCTTTAGACAACAACAACAAGCCGATATATGAATCTGATACAATTTATGGCTCACAGTACGGACACAATTCTAACAAAGTTGGTCACAGTGGTAGCATTTTGAGCCAAGGCCTCCCAAATCAATATACCAACAACGCTTTCGAAGACCAAAAGTATGGAAACAGTCTCGGTGGTTACGCTTCTCAGAATACTGAATTTTACAAAAAAGAATTACATGTGGGAGGATCACAAAATAATCTATATAATCAAGGACCAGCAACTTTCGGGCAAAACAACTTTGCTGAAAATTATCATGAAGCCAAAGCACAAGGATTCGAATGTGTATGCGTAAACTATGATCAATGCCCAAGCCAAGAAGTGATTGGACGCAGAGATGACTTGTACTTACCAATTGACCCACGTAATAAAGGCAGTGAAATCGTTGCATTAACTGAGGAACAATTAGACAGTCTGAACAAAACTGACGCAACTACCATCGCTGAAAGCTCGCTAAACACTACGGAAGCAAAGAACCTAAGCAAACGTGAAACCAAAGAAGATATTCCTGCGGAAGCTGAGAAAGAAGCTGAACCGGTAAGCATAAAGTACTCTTATTCATAGTTATACGTTCTATAGAAGTTATACATCGCAAGTCAAGCTTTTTCCCAAAATCATCTTAACATTTACCTCTCCTCTTCCTATTCTCAGCACTCACCTATAGGTAACCCTAAAACCTATAAAATCGTTTCGTGATTTTTATTCATCATATCTAAGCCTGGGGTAACACTGTTACACTTGGAATAAATCATATATGATAATTAAATACCGAAATCTAATGTAACGGTTACAAAAGATATACTAAACAATGGGCACTCTCTAACATTACTTTAAAATATAAATTAATTTATTGATATAAGTAAATATGACTACAGCGCTTCCCTCGATTGCCTGGCTTCAGCGATGATGCCGCCGGTATTGACTACAGACGTGTGCAGCCCACGTTTGGTATCTCTTTTGGCTTGCCCCCCGGCACGCCTGGCGATCCCAGTCAGACTAATTACCCGCCTTTTAATCCCCAACTCCTTCCTATCAGTCGTGCTGTCACGGGAGGCGGTATTAATCTAGGAGTAGGCATAGTTAATCCACTGCTCTCTCTACAAATAACCAAAGATGAAGAAGGGCAAAAGATTTATAAACCTCTTGTACATTTTCATGTTACACCAAGCCAACAGAAACTCATGGCCATTACTCAACTTTTCGATGATAAAAAGGCACTTCTGTTTAATAAGCATCATCATTACCATAGGATTCATCCTCATACGTACCCTATTCCTATACGGTATCCCTTACACCCTGTGCACCCGGTCCTCCCTGCACCTGCCTACCCTCCTCAGCCACATAATCCACACTATGGATATCCACCTCACCCACCCCATTCTACATACTCACATTATATACCCAATTATGAAGAACATCCCCATCATGCACCCCACTCTGAACCTCCCCTTTACCCTCATTATGATGGACCTCCTCATCACCCACCTCACTATGATGGACCTCCTCATCATCCACCCCATTACGATGGCTCTCTGCCGCACTCACCCTATGACGGGCCTCCAGTTTACTCCCCAAATTACGCGGATTACGAGCCAATTCTCTATAAAGAACATGATCATTCTAGTCCTGAACCTTCAGAAGGTTTTGATGATTATTATGATGAACATGGTCGAAATGGTGGTAGTGAGGATTATCCTCAGGCCCAACATAGAAGTTCTAATACTTCCCATAGATCTGAAAAAGTAACTGATAATACTGACCTGAGTCACGCAAACCGGTCCGCTTATTCCCGCTCCTATGACTTTCCTTCTACACCTCCTCCGGCAAACCGGGGATACCAAACAATCCGATTTCCTGACAAACGAAGAAAGAGGGAAATCGATATAGAAAATATGTCCATAACTGTACTAGAGGTAATTTATGCACTTTTCTTAAATTCCTCCTTTGCACCGCGTTCTAATATCAATTGGCTTGTTGATGTTTTAATCATAGTATATTCTGTTCACGTGCAAAGCAATCGCTTATATAATAAATTATGGCTACAAATTTTCCGCACAAAATCATGTTTCTGAGGCTGTTTCTGTTTTTTTTTTTTAGCGTCAAGGGTATTTCGGGCGTCCTCCAGTTCAGCAGTGCAGACAAAACCAAGTGTGCTGCCGTCGTCCCCTACAACCTCAGGCTGCTAACAAAGGACAGTGCGGAATTAGACACTCTCAGGGCATCAACGGCAGGATCAAAACTCCTTCTTACGTAGATGGAGAGAGTGAATTCGGAGAGTACCCATGGCAAACAGCTATTTTGAAAAAGGACCCCAAGGAATCTGTCTACGTTTGCGGAGGAACACTCATTGATGGTCTTCACATTATAACTGCCGCTCACTGTGTTAAATCGTAAGTATATACCATAGTTTTACTTTTGAAATGTGTATATAAGAACCATCAAATACACAATTCGTTACGTACCTTCCTAATAAAATTAAATATTGATCAAAATTAATATTAACTTTTCTCATTCTAGATACAAAGGCTTCGAGTTAAGAGTGCGTCTCGGAGAGTGGGACGTGAACCGCGACGTTGAGTTCTACCCATACATTGAGAGAGACATTATTTCTGTCCACGTTCACCCTCTTTATTACGCCGGCACTCTAGATAACGACCTCGCTATCTTAAAGATGGACCATCCCGTCGAATGGACCAAATATCCCCACATTAGTCCCGCTTGTCTACCTGACAAATACTCCGACTACGCTGGACAAAGATGCTGGACCACAGGATGGGGCAAGGATGCCTTCGGAGATAACGGAAAGTATCAGAATATCCTAAAAGAAGTTGATGTGCCTATTCTATCACACGGCCAGTGTCAACAGCAGCTGAAGCAGACACGCTTGGGATACAATTATGAACTAAACCCCGGCTTCGTCTGCGCTGGAGGTGAGGAAGGCAAGGACGCGTGCAAGGGTGACGGCGGTGGTCCACTGGTGTGTGAGCGCAGCGGCACGTGGCAGATCGTGGGCGTGGTCTCGTGGGGCATAGGCTGTGGCCAGCCCGGAGTGCCTGGAGTCTACGTTAAAGTTGCTCAATACTTAGACTGGATCTCGCAGATCACGGGAAAGTTTTCAAATTATTGAAAAGGATGCTGTAATCTTATACAACGATAACTAATTAAAACGAAATTGTCGACACCTAAATCGTATAAGCATCTTATATTTATTTTTAGGATCTAGATGTACTTATTTAATATTTATTACTTTTAAGCTTTGGGTGGTAATATCCAGAGCATCCGAGTAATTGCGTATGCAGATTTTTATATTTTAAAAATAAACTGTATGAATAAGAAATACATTTTCGTATCATTTAAACTCACCACTCGATAAAGGATTTTGTATTTTTTTCAACAAAACATGCTGGTTGCTAGTATTTTTCACCTGTCACTTGTCACATTATTAGCAATCAAAACAATAACTCAATTTAGTGCTTACTGTTTATTGTACTCTGTATTATACTCTTTCAAGTAGTACTCTTTGTACTTTGTGCTTACTGTGCTCGCTGAGATATTGCTATGACTGCTAGAGATCGGAAAGGAAAAGGAAATGTACCGAAGTTCAGTACTGCCGTTGACCAAAATGATGCAGCGGGTTTCACTTTACCTGACAGCCTTCCTTGTTCCGAAGTTAATTTCCCGGTGCTTATTAGAAGAAGAACCCGCGCGAACTGGAAGGATGTCATCGACGAAAGTGATAAATGGCAAAAACAATTAGAAGAATACCAAGAGAGCAAACAGTTAGCTACACCTAAACCACCGTTCCTTAGTAAGTTAGAAGTACCTTCTTCTCTTAAACTAATATGAATTGCAAATTATTTGCAGATCAGTATAAGGAATTACTTTTTTGTTTGGCCTTTTATTATGGTTCTGTAGTAAAACAAGGAACCCTTACCCCCTTATAACAAAACAAGGTTTATCTTCAGACCCAGGTTTCTAACATGGAGCCATTATTGAATTTCTAACTTTATTCTGACTATGGTAAAGTTCCTAAACACAAAATTGACAATTTAGTACCGAACTAAGTTTTCAGTTTTGTATAAAGAACGGTATTTCAATCACTCTTACGTTCTTATTACAAAAACTGACTCCATGGTTTAAGCCATGTCAAAATATAAATCTGGTTTTGTAATAAGGCGCTTATAGTTTCGACAAGTCTTTGTCTGTCTGTCTGTCCGCGGTTTAACAAAGACTCGTGGTACTAAAAACTGTAATTCAAGGCGTTTAGCCAATAAGTTAAAACTAAATATAAATTATAACTAAGTAAATTAGTTATGTTATTATCAATGTAAAAAAAAAATATAATTAAATGTACATTTGCAGAAATAATTTTGTTTTCATACATTTTTCGAGAATACAAAATTATTTTTACGGCCGATGAAACCAATACTGTGCATGCGTAAATATTCATCAC
The DNA here is from genome assembly GCA_948098905.1 of Tiliacea aurago. NCBI lineage: Eukaryota > Metazoa > Arthropoda > Insecta > Lepidoptera > Noctuidae > Tiliacea > Tiliacea aurago. The sequence goes on from OX402590.1 coordinate 13,722,532, forward strand.
GACGACGGAACCGTTCACTGTGCGTGGTACGACACGCAATTGGTCGGTTATTTTATTTTTGGAGCAGTTAAACCATATTCCTTACAGAATTATAAGTTATTCACTTTTAAAATTGTCATAGCAACAGCACTAACGTGAAATGTGCATTGTTATTTTTCCCCAAGCGTAGCTTCAGGAAGGAGCTGTTGTTGGATAAACGTTTCACGCGATTTTTCAGTCGGTGTTCTACTTTCAGAAACTGAAACCGATTACATTAAGAATGAGGTATTAGTTCATCTCGTACCGGCTTTAGTGGAAACGCTGAACAAGGCTAAGATATGGGACGCTTTTACCAGAGATAAATGTTTCTTCAACGGCATAGACCACATCGCTCAGGTAGATCGATTTTGTGCTAAGTACCTATATGCAAGTAAAGTATCCTAAACTGCAAAAGAAAAATAATAAAATGAAAGAAAATTGCTGATTGAATTAAAACTCCTATTTTGTATTAATTTATTTTAGACTACCTACCACTACTTAAGAGACGACTGGAAGCTAGGCCGTTCCGTATGTCATGGTTTTTCTGCCTACCTTCGACGTTAATAACAAAATCGAAAAAGGAACTCTATATTTAGCCATACCTGTCGAATGTTTCTAGGTTCTCTGGAACAACAACCCTCGTTTTCCAGGACGTAAGGAGAGAGAATTACATATGTTCAACATGCCGTGGGTCAGAGCAGCTCTTAAGATCAAGTAAGTACCTAATTCTATATTTAATACTTAAAGTACACCTACCTACTTATTAAGAGGCCGGCGATGGATGCTTAGTTCATACAAACGTAATACCAAAATAATTTGTAAATCAAACATATTCTTAAGGTAGTGTGTTTTTATTCCGATTGGAATACAGAATGTCTAGGTTCCCAAATACATATTTTGAATGGACACTGATTTAAACAAGAGTTATGAGAAAAATAAGTTTTCTATAGAAATTTAAAATCCCTCATATCTCGTCTTTATATCATTGTCCTTTCAAAATATATATTTAGGAACATAGATATTCTGTAATACGATTGGATTATATATAGAATAAATACACTACTTCAAGAATATGTTTGAATAACAAATTATTTTCGTATTACGTTTGTCTGAACTACGCAAGCTACGCCGGCCCCTTAAGTACAGAGGGAGGCTTAATGCCATAGGCATTTTCTACCAGTCAACCTTTGGGTGATGCAGAGACAAGCAGTGGTAGGTGCAATCATTTCAGCCGAAAGACGTCCCCTACACTGCTGGACATAGATCTCTAACTTATATACATCAGTGCCGAAAGCTTAACTTGTAGAAAAATGTGCTTTCATTCCATTTCCTAGAAAACTGTCGAAACCTCAATACATATTATGTCATCTCAACCTTTAAATTTTTACATAGGTACCTAACTACCCCACAGGGCCTGTCTCCGCTAAGCATGCCGGATAACTCCACTTGTATCGCACAGCACCCGGTTATGCTTGTGATATTATTTTATCCAAGTTAATTCGAAATAATCTAATATTTCAGTCCTCGTCCGTACTATCCCAAGTCCTGGCTATGGCCCGAGGAGTATGCTGCCACTCTCATACAAAAAACAGTTCGCCAGTACTTCATACAAAGACAAGAGGAAGTACAAGAAATGCGCGACTTCTGGAGGGTAATCATCAGCATCACTTTTATCCCACAACATCCGCTGTCTAGACTGTCACCTCGATAAAATCTGCGAGCTAGCCCGACGACACACGAGTATATTAAGACGCTGACAACAGGTAAACCGCTGTCACTGTCAGACTGCATACAAAAGAAATAGAAGCGCGATGACACCACGCTTGTAATTTATTGCAAAATATGAAGCTATTATTTATTTACTCAAAAATGAGTTGAGTAATCGAAAATAAAAAACAACCAAGTTTTGCATACGATTATGACGTTCTTGATATAAATAAATACCAACCGTACGTTGTTATTTAATACAGACATTTTGGATTGAAACTCAAAGTAAAGGGTTATTTTACCGTTAATTTGTATCGAGATCTTTTATTCTAAACTGTGTTTGGTAACAACCAAGATAAATAGAAATATGTTCAAGAATAACATATTTTTTACGCTGCCACAAACTATTATAGATCTGGCAATTTTTTTGTTTAAGACAAGCCTACTTTTATCATTTGCCTCTTGTCAGCGCCTTAAGACGCAGGGCCGTTGCTGCGTAGGATGTGCACTCAGAGACTACGCACGTTAGCTGCGTGGTTTCATTTCTGGCTGCGTGAGTTTACCTTTCTACTGCAGCAGTGCAGTGCACGAATCAGTTCATACCAGTTTGTTAAATAAACAAACGACGACGCGACGTCTTGGAGTTACGCCTCAGTGTTCCGCCTGTTTATGGTGCACCCCGTTGTTGGGCTGCGTGGGTGATACATCTGAGAAAACCACGTATGGGTTTTTATCCAACTGCGGCGAAGCCACAAAAGGAGGGTTATGTGTTTGACATGTATGGATGTATGTATGTCCGTCCATATGTTCCCTTGTAACTACTAAACGGCTGAACCGATTTTGATGAATGATATGTCGTTAGATTCGTCTTTATTGCGCGAGATTCACTAGTAGGTATATTTAATTTATTATAAATCAAAATGGCGGATCTTTGGCGACAAAATGTGATTCGAAAAAAAAATATGTCCCATGCCTATCAAGTGGGGTATCAAAATGATGGATTTAAAAGATGATTACAAAAATATATACAAATATATGTTTTAATTTAAATGAAAAATGATAAAAAAACTATCCCGAACTTTTGAGTAAACTAAATCTCGTTTCCATTTTTTTTAAGTTCAAGTAAGTACTATAGATAAACAATCACATGCAGTCCGCCATTTTGATTTTTAAATATTTTAATATGCCCGCCCATATTAAAATATTTAAAAATCAAAATGGCGGATTTTTGGCCCCAAAAGGTGTTTTTGAAAAAATATATCTCCCATGCCTATCAAGTGGGGTATCAAAATTAAGGGTTTTAAAAAATGATTACAAAAATATATACAAATTATACTTGCGCAATAAAGACGAATCTAACGACATATCATTCATCAAAATCGGTTCAGCCGTTTAGTAGTTACGAGGAAACATAGGGACGGACATATATACATACAGGTCAAACACATAACCCTCCTTTTTTGGCTTCGCCGCAGTCGGGTAAAATGAGGTAAAGTTTATGAGGTTGTAGGGGGTAATCTTTGGATCTACTGAACCGATTTTGAAAAATATTTTACCCATAGAAAGCCACGTCGTTATTTGTGAGTGTCCTATGGTATATTATACATTAATAAAAATGTTTACCGCCTAACGAAGTGGGCACGGGTCAGCTAGTAGTTTCTATACTTCTTGTTTCTATCTTTTTTTAAGTTCACTTTTTATGCAGTAGGGTTTTTATTTATTAATTACTTTTTTCTTGACACCATCGATCCACATAGCAGTGCGTGGTACATTTTCAATTGACAGCAATGGAACTGCGTCATTAGGCTAAAATGTATGCGAGAATCGCCAGGCGATTTATCGGATTAGGTAATGTGTTAAATTTAATAAAGAACTTAATAACAGGGGGCCTAAAATGGACGCCTTGGCAGAATCATAATATGATCTGCGTACAATTCATACATCCCGTAATTCATTTGTTTGACAGCTGCTATTTGACATTAGACTTCAATAAAGCAATTCATAATTTGTGGACCATTTTACGAGACTCCATACAAAACTGTCAAACAGGTGAATTGCGGGATATGAATTGTACGCAGATCATATTATGATTCTGCCAAAGCGTCCATTTTAGGCCTCCCGGACTTAGATAGTAGGTATCTACAGATCTCTGTGGTCCTTTTACATAGATCTTTTTCTAAGATCATTCCCTATGTTACAGAAACTTGAAGTGGAACGCCAAAATCCCGAAGTTATGGAGTTCAATCCTTTCTTGGCCAAAGCGTTTGCATCCTCATCACATCTTAAAAAGTAATTAATTAGGTACCTATTTACGTCCTGAAGCGAAAATGCGAACCATATTACTTAGAGGTAGTAAATAACTCAATAACACCATAATTATGTGATGTGTTCAAAATGGATGATGGCAAATACACTTTTGCCATCTTTGTTCCAAAGATTACAAACAATGATTCCTTAAAGCTCTTTTTTAGGGTTCCGTAGTCAACAAGGAACTCTCATAGCTTCGCCATGTCCGTCTGTCTGTCTGTCCGCCGCTTAGCTCAGAGACTTAGTGCGAATTTCACCAATCAAACTGAACGCGATCAGCACCTAAAAACCGAGTTCAAGAGCTGTCAGTGTCAATCTGACAAAAAAAATAATGACACGTTCAGTTTTCATTGGTGAAATTCGCCCTTAGTGCCAATTTCATCAATGAAACAACGCGATCAGCACATTTTATCCACGTTTAAGAGCTGTCAGTGTCATTATTTTTTTTTTGATTAGTGACGCTGACAGCTCTTGAACTCGGTTTAGATGTGCTGATCGCGTTCAGTTTCATTGGTGAAATTCTCCCTGATTAATATAAAGCTGTAATTTGGCATGGGTATGATACATATTAATCACGCCAACAAAGGGTTAAATAAAACCCTAAAAAAATAATATTTGTGTACCTCCTGTTCTCCTCTATCCCATGGTATGGGATATCGTTGGATAGGCCGTTCAAAAATACTAATACCGTTTGCGTATTTAAGCTTTAAAGTGCTAATTTTTGTTAGTCAAGTGTCAAACACCCTCCCCCCGCCCCTGCCAGCTAACTGGTTGTTTATGATATGTCAAAAAATTCACGGCAGTAGTATATTTATAACGAGTAATAGTCAGATGAGAGAACATATTTTTCCAACTACAATGTTAAGTTTGTTCTTGGGATAAATTCATCCCAACTACGGAACCCTTGATTGTGCGTGGACCGACACTCACTTGGCCGGTTTTTTAACATATTTTTTAGGAATAATTAACTCTAGAGGGTTCAATCAAGTAGAAATGTACATTTGTTATCATCTACTTTATTTCTATATCATTACTAATATTAAATACACATGTAATAATAATATGGTTTGTTTCCTTCAACTAAGGGGCACTCCCTCATAGAGAGAAGGACTGGAAGGGGTTCCGAGGCCCATTGTGAATGGTACTGTAGGTTTTTCATCACCTCTAGCTATCCTCTTTGTTCTGTTTGGACTGTGATTGTAGGAGATGGGCATCGTGAAGTCAGTCATTATCTGGAAAACAATGAAAAATAATATTAATTTAAATAAAAAACTATAGTTGTTTATTATATTATGGATCTCACAACACAGGGAATCCTAGTGTGAGGTCTAGAAATTCAATCCATATAAATGTAAACTTTGCAAAATAAAATGTATTATATTTATTCTATTCTATTCTATTCTATTGCTGGACTGTCTAGTTGGACTAGTGGTCGGAAGCGATACTGCTGAGCATGAGGTCCTGGGTTCGATTCCCGGGTCGGGCAAAGTGTTGTTGGGTTTTTCCATCTGGAATTCCTCAATAGGAAGCCCGGAACCTGGATTTCTGCCCGGTTGATGGCAATAGACTCACCCACTGTTACATGGGCCTTAAAGATAACTGGCTAAATGTGGGTGTACACCTTTGCCCCACCCTTCACCACAGGCATGATGCTGCCAGTCCATTGAATTTTATGTTTAAATAAAAGCATAATATGCTATGCTTTACCCACTTGATGTCTGCATGGCATTGAACCCTTGTGTCAAGCACTGTGCCAGGAAAAGCTGCTTTTACTCTATTGAAGATAATGGAAATATTGACCAAAATAACTGCCAGAGCCAGAGGCAAACAAATTTATTTTATTTTACTCCTTCACTTGTACTACTATCACAAGTAGCAAGGGAGGTTAACTTACTTCATTCATAGGACAGCTCTCAGCTAAGTAATTTACATCAGCTGTTGTTGTAATAGTATGGAAGGTACTGCTCGATTTTTGCCATACATTTTATGCCAAATCATTTCTAGCGCCGCACCCAAGGTGCAACCCAAAGTTACAGCAGAGAAAAAAAAAATTTCATACTACACCACAACCTTAAAGGATAATTTATGGCATCTTCTTCAACCCACAAATGTCAGCTGCATGGAAGTGAGGAGAATATAATTATATCAGTCACGTATATGAACGTGTATTTTTTGACAAACGAGATATTGTTGGAAGCGCAATGTTGTTACGCGGTTTATAACCTAGACGTCACATAAAATCCAACATAGCAGCTTGAAGCGAACTTTAAGATGGCGAAAAAAAAATAGATTGAGATTATTCATTTAGGTCAGAAAACTTTAATCCTGCTACTATTATTGGCATATGCACAGGTAACACAAAAATGTGATACCCTGACTCCAGAGCTACGTTAGAGTACCTGTATTTCAGGAGCCAGTGGCTTTTTCCAGGAAGGTTACAATTAAGCAGGTTATATGTAGCCAAGGTATAAAATAATATTACTTAAAATTAAGTAATTTCCCACTACTGGAGCAGCTGATGCTCAATCTCTTATGGACTAAGGGAAAACCATTGCCAGTGTGAAATATCTTGTTCAAACTAAAGCAGACAATTTAACCAATAATTTGTTGTGATAAAGAAGGAGTTTTACTTACCTCCAGTCCTTTATTTTCATGATCCTTGATAATAAACTTCTTCATGAGTGGCGGCATTTCAATGCTGTTTGGTAGGATAACTACTGGCAAATCAAGTACCCTCTCTGTGTCTGCTAACAATTTGGCCTCCTCATTTTTCGGTATTAGTTTATAATCCGGCTTGTAAGATGTACGATAAATTTCTGTCAGATTCGGCATTTTGCGACCCCTGAATGTTTTTTCAACCCATATTCGCACTCGACGTCTTTCCTGAAAAAATAAGAAAGCTCATAATTAAGATATTCTTCGCTGGCTTAAAAACGTATCAAAAATAGCTGATCAACTACACTTCACCGTAACACTGATGAAGTGATGACTAAAGTGTAACAGTAGCCAGACTGACCAGTGGCCAGCTGGATACTAACAGGTATTGTTTAAAAATTAAAATGACAAATCTCTCACCTCATCAGGACAAGCCTCAACTTTAACTATTTTCATGAAACTAGGTTCCGGGTATCTTTCAAAAACAGATCGAACAATGATTCTTCCAACGCCGAAATTCTTTAGGCTTCCAACAATTTCCCATAGAGTTTTACCTTTGAAATCCGTTGTTCGGCCAACATATTTTATCACCGTCGAAGTCGCCGAAGACATGTTTTGATAGAAGAAATGTAGAGGCGAGTTAGGAATAATAATATTCAACGAATTCTGTTCTTTTGCTAATTTAGGTTAATCGGATCTGGGAGTCTGGGACTGGAATTCTGATTTCTGGATGTTAAAATTCTTATTTATCAATTTGACATTGACTTGACAGTTGACACTCCAATGAATGGCTGCATTCCGAATTAAGACCATAATCGCTGTAATCGATTTTGGCGCGTAAAAAAAAATCGATTACAGCGATTATGGTCTTAATTAACTCATTGGCTTCGCAGTTTGCAACACTGGTATCCACGGCACTTTGCTCGTGTATCCAATAAAATGAAACCTATCTAAAAGTGACAGTAAAGTTCGCTTCTACCATTGAGGTTTAGACCTCAATGGCTGCCTTTTAAGAGCATTGTTTCAATGCTCTAAGATGAAAGAAAGATTACTTCACTAGTTAAGTCGCGACAGTCAATCGCGACAGATCGCGACGTAACTAGTGAAGTAACCATAAGACTCTGTATTCGATACTCGCGATAAATCGATTCAAGTTAAATGTCCAAACAGGCCTATTATTTTTTGACAATTAAAGAGAGAAAATAAATACTATGAGGAAATCCGATCTGAATCTAACTTTTATTACTTAAAACACAGATTCGTGGCGAGTACTGTGTGTAGGGTTGCCAGGTCGCCAAACCATATAGCCGGACAGATCAGCCAGTTTGGCCGGACATTTGGGTAAAAAGGCTTGACATCCTACAATAATGAGGATTTTGTGTATCAGTAGGTACGACAAAAAATTGTATGTAAAATCATGCTTTTTTGATATTATACATACTTTTTGATTTATGGTACCTAATGGTACCATAAATCATGTTAAATTCTAATGAAATATAGATAAAATCGAATGTCAAATCAGTCTAAGTAAGTACTTTATTATTCATCAGTCAAAATTAAATTCTAGATAAACATTTATCAACATTTTTAAATTCTTCTTAAATTCTAATGAAAGGCAATCGCACAAATAAGTCTTATTAACCTGCTATTACTTCCCAAAGTAAAAGAAAAGAAAAAAAAAAACGATCTAAACCTTTTCTTTTTTTGTTCACGCGGTGGAAAATCCTCATGGATGTCCTCCGCTCTGAAGTGGGCGGAGGGGTCTGTCAGACTCTTACTAACTAAAACCACCCCAGTGTTCCCCTCCCACACTTGCACCGGGCAGTTTGGGATCTATTATTACTTCCGCAATCAACCTAACCTTATCTAAGAGAGCGGGGTGGGATTGCGGACTGCGGGAGCGACTGACAGTCGACTCGCCTGCGCACGGCCACGCTCGGCGCTCGCTCGCTTATTAAATAAAAAAAGCCTAACAAAATCCGGACAAGCCGGACACCATTTATTTTGGCCGGACTCGTTATAAAAAAGCCTAACTATGTCTGGCTTAATCCGGACGCCTGGCAACCCTAACTGTGTAAGCTCTGTAAGCTTCGCTTTGCATTTTTCCTCAGAACCCGATACCACGAGTGAAACGCTCACCGCAGTATGTTAATCGTTTTAAATTTCAAAAACGTGATCATTCGTTGCTATTGCAGTGAATACAAAGCATAAACGTTGACTTGAAAAATATCACTAGTTTTAATGAAATTCCTAAAATGCTCAAGTTCATCACACGTGATGAACTTGAGCATTTCACAACATTAAGGCTGCATTCCGAATTAAGACCATAATCGCTGTAATCGATTTTAGCGCGCTTCAACGCGTTCCCTATTACCGTTTAGAGCGCTAAAATCGATTATAGGGATTATGGTCTTAATTCGGATTGCAGCCAAAGACGTGTCTGTAGACTGTAGGTCTCACTAAAATCCACAGCTAAAATCATACAGCCTAAAGTAACATTTTCATTCATTGCATTCTCTGAGAATTTTCGCAATATGACACATGACACAAAATAAATTGCAAAAAATATCTGGGAATATTTTTCATAATACTATAGAATAATAATCGCAAAATAGTTTTTTTTTTTTCATGTTTTTACTTTAACGCCATCTATCGATGGTTACTGAAGTTTGTGTAAATTGAAAATGTATTAACCTTTCGCATGTTCGGGCCCCCCGGTATTCTCTGTTCCCGATAGATGACAGTGCACTCCTATAACAAGTCAATTCTTGTTTTTTTTCTCTTCCTGTTTTCGTCATGTTACGCTCTCGTTAAAGAGTAGTATATTCTTTGGTGTTACGTTTTAGTTTGGTTTTCATAACTTTTGATATTGCAAAATCTAAAGTTTTTCATATTTTCACCAAGAAATCTTTTTCAAAGTGAAAGACTTTTCATTCAGTTTTCAAAGATTTACATTTGTTTAGAGTTATATTACCGCCACCCGTTTAGCCAAAACAAGAGAAAGAGTGAAGAAAGAGAAAACATGCGGAGAAAGTAACAAAATTTATGAAAATTATCATCTCAGGTCTATGATCAAGGAACAGCAAGAACTCAAAATAAATACTTAAGTACCTATTTAGTTTCTGGTGTACCTATTTGGAGTAATTGGACACAGCTTTGGTAGTAGTACCTAGGTTAAACTTATGAATTTGGTTTAATCTAAATCTATGTGATTTTCATAAAAGTTTTGGCACAACACTGCTTGTTTTTAGGGTTCCGTACCCAAAGGGTAAAACAGGACCCTATTACTAATAAGACTCCGCTGTCCGTACATCTGTCACCAGGCTGTTTCTCATGAATCGTGATAGTTAAGACAGTTGAAGTTTTCACAGATGATGTATTTATGTTGCCGCCATAACAACAAATACAAAAAAAAACAGAATAAAATAAATATTTAAGGGGGCTCCCATACAACAAACGTGACTTTTTTGCTCGTTTGTGTTTGATATTGATAACGGCAACAGGTAGACGCTTGAAATTGAAATATTCACAGAATATTTAATTATATATTCACTTTAATAATAAATAATTAAATTAATATAAAACAAATATTTAAGGGGACTCCCTTAAAACAGATAATAGGATTTTTTTGCCGTTTTTATAGATATTGGTACGGAAACCATGCGCGAGTCCGATTCGTACTTGGCCTATATGTATGCTTGCTATGCTTTTGCACATTTTGGGATTTTCAAAATACATTAAAAATGGTCTATTCTACCTAAAAAAAATACCTACTATAAAAAATCGACGGGCGATCAACTGCAGTGGTTGCGAGTTTGTTTGTCACGAAGGTGTTTTTATAATATATATTAAGTGATAGATATTAACTATATTTAGCTGTACGTAGGTAGGTGTTTTGGGTATTTCTACTACCATAAGCTAACATAGCAAAAATCTGTGAGAAACAAAGTGGCAGATTTTAAGCATCGGTAGTTAATAGACTATTGTAGTCAACTACAATAGTCTATTATCACTGTTACATTACCCATGCTGTGGATAGCTTTTTGATTTATTCCAGAAATCCCCACCGATAAAACCCCACTAGGGATTGTAATTTTTTTTCCAGAAATCCCCACTGGATAAATAAACTCAGCCTAGTGGGGATTTCTGGAAAAAATTAACAATCCCCACCAGTGGGGATTTGTCGGTGGGGATTTCTGGAATAAATCGCATTTTTCTGTTTCCCTTTTTGTAAAAACAATATTTTTGAGACGTTACAAAGGAATATTAAAAATGTTTGTGTACCTAGTCATTTGTTGCTATGATATTAAATTAGGCATGATGTGTGGGGCACACACGCGTAGAAATATCGTGTGTGGGCAGTGGGGGTAGTCAGAAGAAAAATAAAATATCATAAAAAATCAACTTCAATTTATTTTCAATTTCTTATTTTGTTACTTTATGGAATTTATGCAATACAAATGTTGTAAAATATAATTACAATAGTTAACAGTTATTAAATTTTAAATGCAGGTTTTAATTTTAATTATTCATAACAATGTCATGGAAAAGTCCAATTTACGCTGACCAATTTATAATATTGTGTCTCATTGCCCATAATACGCTATGAAATTAATAAAACAGTCCATCATACTAGTGAAATCTTATTCTTCTACATTTTGCTAAATGAGGGTTTCGTATTGAACTATGGATTAAATCCCATTTAAGCCCTAATGTTAAATATTACAGGCAAGTTTTAGGCATTTTAATATACCTGCTATTATAAAATGATTAAATGATAAGTCACCATTACAATTTTAATACAATTTTAGAACTCAAAGTGCCATGACATTGAATATTTGCTATGGCCATAAAATCACTGTTTATAACAACACAAAACATTTAAAAACAAATTTGCACTAATCACTATCCATTAAGCAACCCCAATGTCTTAATTCGACTGCAATTAACAAAAATAATATATTTTAGACAATTAATTACCAAACAATGAAATAGCAGTAATTTTCACCTTTGGTGGCATTATCCGTATACCTTTGCTATGTTAGAATTAAAGAGCACAAGTAACTTGCACATTAAAAAGCATTGCAAACTCTTCAGCAATGTGTTCCTCGCTATCTCAGAGCATAATATTATACTCCGATTGAGTCGTGAAAGTAGGTGACCGCTCACTATCGGATCGGTTATCGCCAAAACTCAATTATTTAGTGATGAAGCTACCCTTCTTACGTCTAGCTGCTTCTATTTCTACAGCAACCAGTGTATGACAATTGGTAATTCCATTTAAAATATACTTACAACTTTGATAATTCCTATCTTTACTTTCCAATTGTCACCAATAAACATAGTTGAAGTAGAATATAGAAACATACCAATCATAATTTTCTATTGTTATAACTGTACAGCAGTCACATTCCGTTGGCAAATAATTAAACATAAAATAAATATTAAATTTAGCTATAAATTGCCTAGTTACCAACCGGAATGGGCTTCGTGAACACGCAGGTGGTGAATAACAAGTCCATTCTTACAAGAGGCCTGTATACAATAAAACTTACATCGCCCCACAATTAAATATTACTAAGCAATCGCAATAATAATTTAAGACATATTTACAATCATAGTCGGTATTCCACAATTAAATAAGGAACTTAAATTAGAATAATTTAAGTCGGGATATTATTATTAATAGGAATCAGTCATTCAGTATCCACAGTGATCGAGCAGTAGTCGATCGGTCGTCGTCTCGTAACCGTCAGCGTGCGTAGCGGCCGGCGCGGGCGTGTCTTCGTGCGCTTTTTCAATATAATATGTAGCGCGCCCGCGGCTCGCGGCGCGCTCCGCAGCGGCGGCGACGGCCCCGCACCGGCCGATGCGGAACTTACGACACGCACGAGCTCGATCATCGATGCGAAAGCTTTCGGCTTGGAATTTGCCATGCTCTAAATCAAGGCTAGAAGTAACCTAGAAGTGTGAACTCGCCGTGTGAGGTACGAGGAGCGGGCGCGAGGCCCGGGGGCCGCGGCAGCGGCGCGGGCGCGACACGGAGCTGCGGCCGCGCCGTCGCTTAAGTCGTGTCCCGTCCATATGTACCGATGCGCACTTCGTCGATTACGCTAGCCCACTCCAAAGCATAGGAATCGGGGTCTTCCAAGTAATATGTACGGTTTGGCTGTAACAAAAAACAGTTCAGTTTTAGTTTGTTATTATATAACGGGAATATTGAATACCTAACTATAAGGTAATAATTTTTGCTATCGAGTGCGAAAATGTATGTTATCAAGGAACTCACCGTGTGCACTAAAAATATTCTAAAGTTCTTGGCTTCGACCCGCAACTCGGGTGACCAAGGGATCTCGCCCTTGAGCACCATGTTGGCCGGATCGACGTAAAATAGGCGCGGTCCTGTTGTGAGCAGCAACATACGGCGTCGAGGAAACAGGCCCTTCCTTTTGTCTACCAGGCCTTGCTTTAAAATTAGCTCTCCATCGACGAACTGGTGCCACTTGCTCTCTCGAGATTGCACTTCAAGACGACGACGTTTTTCTTCGGGGCTGATGTTTAAGATTCCTGAAAGAAAAATGTTAAATTCAATAACATGTTCACCAAAATTTTCTATGTTAAACTTCCTAATGAAATTCAGTTCCCACTGAATCCTTAAACGAGTGCGTGTAGCTACACAGCTGATTATAAGGTCAACATTAATAAAACATGTAGGGCGTAACGAGCGAGTCATTCATGTCATGGCATAAGCGGTTGAGAATGCGCCACTCTGGGACGACGCGCGACGGCGACGTGCCGGAAAGTTGACGTCATACCAACTATAAAACCGTAAACCATACACTGACTGAGGACGTCCGTTCCGAATGTGTACCTATAGCAGTGAATGCGATGACGTAGTGGCTAGTGGCTACTCGTGCAGCGAGTGCAAGGATCGAATTACGATGCGCTACCATGTTTAAGTTTAAATAAAAGAAATATGAATGTTTGCATGAGCGCTAATTTCTAAAAAAAGACAGCTTATTTGGAAAATAATCACAAAATAAAACGTTATTTGGACTCGGTTTAGTTATGAAACGAGAATCGTATTAATTAGCCAAGAATTCAGGTCATGGACGCACCAGTTGCCTCTTACTCGTCGCTTCACTGCACTCGCTCGAGACTTTGTAATTGTCCAGATCGGCTACATACTCAACCTACTAACATCTATTTAGACTTCTAATATTTTCAAAAATAGCTTTATATTACCTATAGGATGTAATTATGAGAACATTATTTTGTAATGTAAAGCATATCTAAATTGAAACTTGAAATATCCTTGAAATCCTGACTGTAAAAAGCAGCCTAAGTTAATATTACAGAATCACCATAAAAAAATTAAAATTTACCTTTAGAGGTAGATAAGTCGAATTCCCACAGTCTCACAAGTTGCTTATTGCCCAATCCTGGTTCAAGATGATCGGGTACATTGTATTCCTCTTCAAACGAACCTCCGGGTAAATATGGGCTAATTGTCGGCGGCGTCTGCTCCCATACATTATCCCAGTCCATTCCAGCGAAGAACGGATGATTGCGAATGCTATCATATGTTTCTCCCTTATCATTAGCCCCAAGTCTTTTGGCATGGTCTAGGACCAAGAGCTTTTCCACTAGATCTTTTGCGTCAGCGGGAAAACCTTCTGGGAACTCAAAATCCATCTTGAGAATTTTTTGGAACGTGAGAAATTCAGTGGCTGCGCGGAATGGAGGTAAGCCCGAAATCATTTGGTAAATGATGCATCCCAACGCCCACAAGTCTGATGCAGGTGTGTCTACGCAGTCGTGTAATAATTCTGGACTAACATACTGCGGTGTTCCAACGAAACTTATTTTTCTAGATCGTTCAGTTTGCGTCTCATTATCATAATTCGGTGAGCCACGAATCTCTTCAGGCTCAAGGATTTTAGCCGTTCCAAAATCAGCAATTTGCAAGTGCATATTTTCATCTAATAATATATTTTCCGGTTTTAAATCACGGTGAATTATTCCCTTGGCGTGCATTTTCTCTAAGGCCATCAATAACTCAGCCGCATAAAATTTTGCTACATTTAACTCAAAAGAGCCAACCTGATTTATGTAAGACAGTAATTCGCCATTTTTTGCAAAGGACAAAACAAAATACAGCCTTTCTTCGTCTTGAAATGTGCAGTAAAGTTTCACAAAACCATGAGCTACATTGAACAACATGTTCAAGGCATCTTTTTCGCGTTTAATGTACTCTCTTTTCTTTTTTCGGATGATGTGAAGTTTTTCACATACTTTAACTGTAAAAAAAGAAATTGAACAGATTATTTTGTGAATCTTGTAAACTCAGATAGAATAATCTGAGCTTGTAAAGGTCGCAATCAAAACATTTGGATCAAACGGGACGGGAGAAAAATGTTTAAGATAAAGAATGAATTAGTAATACGTACTTGCATATTCCTTTCCACTGTGTATATCCTTTGCAAGAAACACGGTGCTGTAACAGCCCTCGCCGATTAATTTGCCAAAAATATAATCTTTAGCAGTTCGTTTGGTGGGCTTTTGTGCCTGGCTGGGCGCCGGCGAGGCAGCGGGCGCGGCAGACGCAGGCACCGGCGTGGCCGGAGCGGGCGCAGGCGCTGCTTGCATCTTGATCGGCGTCTCCACTATGGTTTCGGCCGCAGCAATTGGGGCGCGTAACTCACTAGACGCTCGACCGTTGATCTGGAATAATGAAAACACCCACTGAGTAAAATAACATTAAGACTTATTCACGGAACTGTACGAGATCACGGACTCTGTCTAGTGGAACGTCGTGAGAGAAATGCGACGTCGTCGCGCTTCGAAAGCGTGCACTTGTTTATTGGCTGGCAGCAGTGAGCAGCGGCGGCGGCGGCGGCGATGGTGGCTACGTCATGCGCGGTGGGGGCCAGGGGGCAACGCGCCGTTTGCAGTGCCGGCTTCTTTTAATTTAGGTGACCGTTAAATACGTAAACAATGTTAAGAACTAGGTGAATTAAACCCCGAAAAAAAAAAACATGGCATTTGTGTTATTTTTGTGTTTATCTGTTTACAACAGTTTGTCAATGGAACGTCAAAATAAACAAGGTTTTTATTGCAAGCATGCAGGTTTTCACATTTCGAGACCAGACCTTTGCAAATATTTTTACGCGAGTGTTTGTCCCAATAAAATAATTCTATTCTATTTTTAACGGAGTCTTACAGGTTTTTTTTTTTTTTTAATATTAGAGCTCTACTCTCTGGATCAGAAAATCTAAGCTTTTAGCTACGAGCATTTAAATTGTCAAAATGTTCCGGCTGCCACGTTCACTGGCCTCGTCTACAGTTCGATGATCCAATTTTTCGAGTTCGTAGCTTGAGTTTTTGTTCATTTTTACGGGGCCATCGTCGAACAAAAAATGACGCTTCCATTCAACGTGAGTGAAGACAGACGGAGATAGCTGCATTTGCAATTCTGTCTCTTTCTAACAACGCTGCAGAATACCACGTTCGTGTTTTTAACGGTATATTATCCAAAAACAAACTTAATGAAAAGCAAATGAAAGTAACTATAATTTTACCGTTACTTTGCGGGATATCCGTTCTTCAATTTTCAGTGTACGTTTGAGTTTATTTGGGTTAAGACATTCTTTTGGTATTTGCGAAACCGCTCGACACTACTTTCAGTGAAAGTTCTTGTGGATCCTGTGTGGGGCAGCATTTATTTCAGAGGCGGTAATTAACTAGTGGAGAATACCAGTAGGTACTAGGGTGTCGCGGGAGGCGATGAGTTACAAACTATAATTACCACTAGGTCACAGCTAATTACGTTTGTCAGTTAAGAGATAAACAGTCCCCGAGGCTAGATATGACGACGGAAATAATATTATGTATAAGAAAACCTAAAAGACCTGAGTCTACATTAATATCTCTAGACAGGCTCTAATAATAATTCGCGTAGCACGCGTTGATCACGGATGGAAAGTTTCAGTCATCACAATAAGATAAATTGCAAGTTTGTTTACGCTTATTTCGAAAACAACTTACAATGTAGGCATTGATGATAAAATCAAAATAAACGGGACATAATGGAATCTGCACTTCAATGACACAGCTGCATGGTTCGTTGAAGTTTGGTTAGGAGGGAATGAGTCACTAACAATTAAGCTTGGTTGTAAGCGCCGCAAATGGGTCTCGCATTCCGCGGCTGGGGCGCTGGGACGGTGCGGGCGGCGCGGCGGCGGTGTAGACCAGACCACCGTCGCAACGGTACTTACACTCGCATTCCCACAACAACGGATTCCACCGTCCACTAACACCGACTTCATAGCCGACCTAGATCCCCACCACCGAACCTTTACACATTGCAATGCCGTTTGCAACATACCTACACGACTTTATGTAATGCTTGAGATTTGTATGGATATAATAGTGCAGTTTTAAGGCTTCTACATACCGGGGCGACTTGTCGCGCGACGCGACGCGACACAAAGGCACCGCTCGTCCCGCGACACGCGGGGCCTTTGTGCGCGCTGGTATGTAGAAGCCTTTATAAGTAGTTACCTACTGTCATTTAGGTTATTAAGTTAGTTTTCTTTTGAAAATAAATAACGTGATGATCTATGTGCAATAAAACTGCCTATCAAGTTCAGACGGATGTGGTGTTTTTTTATGTTTACTCCTCCTACAATCTACATCCGTTTTAGATCTACTAACTAATGTTTAGTCAGCATACTGACAGTTGTTTGAAGGCTTCTACATACTGGCGCGACACGCGACGCGACACAAAGGCCCCGTGTGTCGCGCGACGAGCGGTGCCTTTGTGTCGCGTCGCGAGTCGCGCCGGTCTGTAGAAGCCTTAATAGTTAAATATAACGGATAAGTTATTTTATATTAAAACTTTATTTACATTAAAGAAAAAGTGAAAGATGAATGAGAATTCCGAATGCGTGATCATGAATCACGAAGTGTAAACAACCTTTGTTGAGAACATGCAACAACAAGCGACATCCTTCGTCGCGCTCAGAACGACCTCTAATTAATATTATAAAATATGAGTCTGCCTACCTACGTTTATGTTCGTAAACAAAAACTTACAAACATGTTTTGTACATGTCATTATTGTAGAAGGTAAGTAACGAACTAGGTAGGTAGGTACTATGTAAGTACAGCTGTACTACAATCGCTTTCATGTCGTTTTTAAACATTTATTTAGTAGGTACCAATATGTGCTAGTTTAGTTTAATTTGTTTACTTTCCAGTGAAATCAGTCTTTTTCCACAAGTCACAATGGCACAAGCCCTACAAAAATTATCGGGATAGATAAAGAATGTGGGTGTACATAACCTCCTCCGCAGAGTATTACGCCACAACACAACATCACTGGTGACGTAGATGACTTGAGCAAACATTCTCGTGGCGATGGCGCTGGCGTGTAAATTTTATCTATATAGATAACAGTTTATGGGTAAAGGGCAAAGTGTAACATAGCAAAATATTTCGATAAGTACCTTCCTACTTTATTTAATATTGGTATTATTTTGGAAAAATATCGTGACTTGTTATTTTATCAAATCGGCAGACAGCTGCGTAGAACAGTTATAATTATTAGGAAATCTTATGTTGGTAGGTACTTAATAGTAAACTTATTGTCTTCTAACATAATTTACCCGAAAGTCATCATTACAAATCAAGACATTTATCTGAAGCAAATATTTTGGCCAATACCCACGTGAGCACATCACTAGCACTATAAATTCTAAAGGTCGTGCAATCCATGCATATTGCGCGGCAACGTTAACTGAACAATCTGCGTGTAAGGATACGTTGTGTTTACGATAAGTTGTATGATTGCAGCCGTACACGTCACTCCTGCTGAATGCGGAGATCGTGAGGAGTTCGCAGTAGTAAACAAGCTGGTCACGCCGGCGACGCGTGAACAAACAAGTGCTGTGGGTGCGCCCGCCGATGTTTGTTTGTATCACACCCGCCGTAGTGAACGGAGCACCGACTGCACCGAGCCATCCAATGACACACAGAAAGACAGGGCGAAAGTGTGCAATCACCGCTTTGCACAGCGAAAGTGTGCAAACGTAAAACATTGCCACGTCTGTCTACTCGTGACTAAATACTTTTTTAAATTATATTGTAATGCTAGTATTAAAACAGCGGTGAAATTAGGTACTTGATAAATAAACATTTCATGCCATACTAAAATACTTCCATTAAAATTACATCATAATAAATAGTTTTTTATTACTAATCGATTAATCGTCGAGTCTTATAAAATATTTTAGAAAATAAATCTCACAGTACCTCACTACAAATTACAACCACGTAATTCAAACTTCACTCAATCGATTGAACATTATTATAAACAGACCGACATGGGGGTACACATAAACACGGGCTGCAGACAGTCATTGACCTTACCTTAGATTTGGGCGAGGGCTGTTTCCCGCGCTTCGTGGAGCTAACGCCAAGTAACCGCAAAATCCTGTTAGCTGCTTCGAGAAGAGTTGCACTACCCCTCGATCCTCTTTTAACTCTGTTGGTCAATCCGCTCATTTCGACTTGTCTCACACTTTTAGTTTTCTACCGTTTTGTTATTGTTTGAAACGGTCAAAAACACGATCACAGTTCATGAAGGTTGATTATTGTTCTTTAGCAAGAAGTAGTCACAAATAGAGTTCAAACAAATTTTAAGCACAAGTAAATTTAAGAGATATGCAATCAAGATAAATAAATAAACAACGATAATTTCCCAATGATAATTGCGCGCACTACGTCCGTTCGATCAAACGGCGCGTTGCGGACTGACAACTAATACTGGAATGCAACGAAGCGAGCGACCTGACGCGAGCGGAGCATTGACTACTCGGAGTACTCGGTATGTATGGGGGCCAGGGGGGGGAAGAGCGGCGCGGCGCGGCGGCGCGCGCGGCCTGGTGTACTTGTGAGACCCCATTCCCTATTCGCAACCCACTCTACCCGTACCCCGCCGAGTTCAATCTATGTGTGGAAGGACGAAGCGTGGCATGTCAACTCACTCGCCTCCTACACTGGAATATCACTTAACTAGATATTATTTACCCTTCAAAAATTGTACTCTCGAAGGCAAGTTTCAAAGTTATCAAGAAATAAAACTTCTCAAATAACATCTTGTAAAAATAAGGAATTTAAATTATGTTAAAATAATTAAAGAAATCCTAATTGCTTCGTGCTGTCGGAGTAATATTATTGTTTTATATTCATGAAAACGATTCCAATAATCAAGAAAAGTATAATTCTTCAAAGCGACGCGACGCGACGTGCTGCCGGGCGCACCGCACGTGACTATTTTTCTAAAGTTCTAAGTATGGGCGGGGGAGGTTCGAACCAAGATTGTTCGAGTCGCCTCGGAAAAGTCCTCGGGGTGTATGTCGAGAGTTCGAGAGCGGGAAGTGGGAACAAATCAATAAAATCAAACAGAATGCAGCATCTTATTGTGTCAGATGCATCGTGCACAATCTGCGTCCATGTGCGTTTTTCCATAGTATCAAATCACAACGATTTGGCGGGGATAACCGACAACAAAAGTTCCATCATATTTCAGGTTATTGGTTTGTTCTTGCGATATCTTACAAAAAAACAATGTTTATTAGATATTTTTATATTAATGCTTGTTTTTCTCTTTTGAAATAAGTGTTTTTGTCTTTTTGTAGTCGGGTTTTTTTTAATGATTTGATCTTCGTATACACGACATCTCTATTGGTCGTCATCTCGGTAGTCACTCCGTTTCTAGCCATAACATCTTTCACACAATCCATCCATCGTTTCTTTGGACTTCTCAAAAAAGTGATTCCGACATCCTATTTAAACAAAAAAATATATAAACAATTTCATTTCATTTCCCCTACTCGTTAACTCGATAATGACATTTCTACTAATGGGTTTTATAATAATGGCAATACGACAATGCCATTATAATAACACAATTCTATTACGAGAACATTGACTGACCAATGATCAACCATTATGAATTTAGCAGATTACGAACTTTTAGCAAAATGACAATGGCATGACAATGGGATCGTGTTGGAATGACTGAATTTATAAAAATAGCAGTCTTGGGCTCCAGGACAAACCCTTGTTTTATAAATCTTCCCCTAGTTTAAGGGGAATTTGGGAGTCGCAGATTGTTCCCGTGACCCGCCGCCAAAACAAAGATCTAGAATCTAGATGGACAAAATAAAATAAAACTTTAAAACGGTGCAGTGTACCTAATACATAGTTTAGAGCACTCTCGCTCTCACTATTTTTTTTAATGACAAGAAGGTACAGGTAGTACAGGTAGTATGTAAAAAATCATAAATGGTAGCCCGCGTGTCGCGGGACGAGCGGTGTCTTTGTGTCGTGTCGCGTCGCGCGACAAGTCGCCCCGGTATGTAGAAGCCTTAAACATCACGTGGTCATTCAAACTGGGTAGAATTCTCTCTTAAGGCTTCTACATACCAGCGCGACTTGTCGCTCGACGCGACACGGCACAAAGGCCCCGCGTGTCGCGGGACGAGCGGTGCCTTTGTGTCGCGTCGCGTCGCGCGACAAGTCGCCCCGGTATGTAGAAGCCTTTATTCGTAAAAACTTACCATTTATGATTTTTTACATACTACCTGTACTACTCGTACCTGCACCTTCTTGTCATTAAAAAAACTAGTGAGAGCGAGAGTGCTCTGAACTATGTATTAGGTACACTGCACCGTTTTAAAGTTTTATTTTATTTTGTACATCTAGATTCTAGATCTTTATACGCAATAGTCCATTCCCTAAATATATGGGCCTTCCTAACCCTTAGACATAAGATTTCTGTAAAAGATTAATAAACAAGTTATACATCCATAACACAGTCCTTCATCCTTAGTCAGCTTATGAGGGTGCATCAACATCTTAAGGCTCTTACAGACTCACGCGATATCGCGGGCGCGACAGACACCGATATAGAAATTGTGCTACTAGTGTCGCGTCGCGCCCGCGATATCGCACCAGTCTGTATGAGCCTTTATCTGTCTCATATATTTTTAAACATCTGGAATTCTGGATAAAGGCTTCTACATACCAGCGCGACTTGTCGCGCGACGCGACACGGCACAAAGGCCCCGCGTGTCGCGGGACGAGCGGTGCCTTTGTGTCGCGTCGCGTCGCGCGACAAGTCGCCCCGGTATGTAGAAGCCTTAATGCTATTAAAACACAGAGCCGAAAAAGCTTCAGACTCAGAGTAGGTATAAGAAAGGTGTTTTTTTTGCTTGATTCAATGTATTATGTGGGTTGAGTGGGTCGCAGCAGCTGTTGGTAGCACGTGTCCCAAGCTCGTGCTGTCGGGCACGCATGTGCATTTTGATAACCATCCCTGCATTCATGTACTATAATATATAGACAATTAGACATACAACAATATGCTACAACTTACTGACTTTACGCGTCAGCCTTAGGTACTAGGTAGTCCATTTCCGGCTTTACCTAAGCGAGCTTATAAAATTCAGTTAAAATTTTCCCGAACTTCATGAAGAATAGTTACAAGAACTTGTTATTATTAGTGGCCGAGCTATGTATTACCTAGAATAAAATTAGTTCGTTCTTTACTCATATTAATTTTTAATTATGTTGTTTACATTCAATTCAGCTAAATTTAGATGACAACGTGTGCAGTGAAGAAAATATACTGACGTTGTACTTACGTGTATTTAAAGTTTATGTACCTCTAACTACGTCATACAACGTAAATTTAAATAAAAACGACAATTGTTATTGTGTTAAAGCAGGTGTTCTCAATAAACAAGTCTGTCGAGTCTCGACGCGATAAAAACGTTTAATTTGAAGTTTACTTAATTTTCGAACGTATGCACTTTACGATTCAAGTCAAATGGGATGTAAAGCATCGCCACGTGGATCAAAGTATGTTTTTTTTTCTGGGTAGAATAGCAGTCTGTCGCAGTTGCAACCCCTGCGACATAGCTCCGTTTCAAAACAAAATAAAAGCTGCATCGAACATTGAACCCACCACCTGGCACTGTTTTTATGTGATACGGTATCCATAGGGGGGCAGAAAAAAAATACCGTGAGGTACCTATTGGCTTCTCTACAAGTTAGAAATGTTAGTTTTAGGGCCGATTTTTCAATCCTCAGATAAACAGACGGATAGGGTTTATTCGATAGATAGCAAAAAAATCAGTTGTTCAATCGTCAAATAGGCTTTATTCGTCGAATAATTCACTTATCTGAGGAATAAATCTATCTGGCTCTTTGAGGGCCAGATAACCGTTTATTCCATAGATAAACGAAGTTGACGTAACTTAAGTTTAAGGTTATTTTTCATGCTTCACAAGTGTACTGGATATTTTCGATAGTATTGACGACATGGCAATTGAGGAGGAAGCCATAATTGTATCACTATCATGACGTGCTTCGAGCTCGTTTATGTTCGAACATATACTTATAACCTTTTCTCCTATTCTGTACATCTCCTGTCTTTGGACAGGGGATTTAATTTTCGTGGCCTTTTTATTCCCTCATATTTTAACATTATGGTGTTACAGGAGCGATTAATTGTTGAGATTCCACACGAGTTGAAAGACCTTTCAATTTTTTCCATGCAGATTCTTTATCTTTGCATAAAACAATCAATATTTTTATTTTCTATTATTTGCACGTAGGTCTCGACAAAACTCACAAATAATTGAACCTCAGCATTATTAGAGTTCGCTGAACGCTCCCTTTTTTTGGTTAACTAAAAATCTATCAAAACTAAAAATCACAAATAAAAACACCACGAGCAAAACAAAGAACCTCGTAACGGACGTACCGTAATAAAAGTGACCTGACGCTGACGTTTGCTTCAAAGAAATAGTCCGTCCCGCTCTAACATTCGGTTATTCTGTATATTTGTTTCACCTCCGTGAAGTTAGCGCTTTAACAGATGAGATGATCGGTCAGATAGTTATTCTTAGGTTAAATATGTATTGAAAAATTGACAACCACTTATCTGACGAATAAAGGCTTCTACATACCAGCGCGACTTGTCGCGCGACGCGACACGGCACAAAGGCCCCGCGGGTCGCGGGACGAGCGGTGCCTTTGTGTCGCGTCGCGTCGCGCGACAAGTCGCCCCGGTATGTAGAAGCCTTAAAGAGTCTAATAACTTTATTCTTTAGGTAGCTATTGGTACTTTTATCCGGGGATTGAAAAATCGGCCCTTAGTTAAAAGATTTTTTTTTTGCGGTATTGGTTACACTTTAATAAAGGCTTCTACAGACCAGCGCGACTCGCGGCGCGACTCGCGGCGCGACACAAAGGCACCGCTCGTCGCGCGACACGCGGGGCCTTTGTGCCGCGTCGCGTGTCGCGCCAGTATGTAGAAACCTTAACTCGTACTGGTTACCTTATTGCATTCTACACATTTACACAATCATATGTGTCGTAATAACAAACAATGTTATTTACCTATATTATAATAATCACTTGCAGCTGACCGTGATGATTCTCAGGATTCATTAAAATGATGGCGCTCAAGTAAAATAACAAACTGATAACGGTACAACTCAAATGATAAAAGAGCGAAAACTACGATTCACTCAGTTCACACCTCTAGCTATTTCGGCGTAGGTATATCGATATCACACCGATAACGATCGATAACGTGCGCGAATCCTTCGCAGATAAGGTTTATCATCTGAATAATAAATAATTACAAAACAAAGCATTTGATTGTCAACAAAATACAGGGTGTAAGGGACAGCCTTCCGCAAATTAACAGGGTGCATTCAGCTCCTTATTTTGAATTATATTCCACTGAAAATTTTCTCAGGAAAATTCATGGACGTATAAAAAAAGTTGTAATTTTTTAATCGTAATTTCAGTTTCTTTATTTCAATGTAAAATTACATTCTCTGTACGTAGTACTCCATTAATGTAAATAACACAGCTAAAATAAAATATAACAGCAATGGATGTTGAAATTCTCTAACGAATGACGCCTGAAATCAGCGAGCGCGGCCGTCCAGACCGCCGCGACAAATCAGGTTCATTGGATTCCCATAACGTTCCTGAAATAATTTCATGTACCGGTCTTCTTAGTACGATATACTGAACTCACCACATCAGTCTGCGGAGGGCTGTCTTACACCCTGTATATGAATTTGCATTTTATGCAATGGGATGAACAATCTAACTGTTCTTTTCTTTAACATCATTATAGAAAGGCGTTTACCATTAACGTATTCCGACTTCTCACCAGGGCAATTTGGTAAATAAATAGCTGCTCATCGATCATGCAATGCGTTCCTTTGAAAATCTGCAGAAGGTTTCACAATCCACTTTCAGCTCTCCTCTACCTTAGCCCATACCCGACATACTTCCATGGCAATATCTTCTCTGTTATTGAAAACACGTGCAAGTATGACAAGGTCGCAATATACTGTTGCACTGCACGTTATTTAGCTATTCCAATAAGTTGTATGTAATTTATATGTATTGTGTATGCAACTGCAGCACGTATGTGCAACTGCATGTCATTGCACTCTAATAAAATACTGAATCTTTACACATGTAAGCATGATGTATGTACTCGTACTATTGTGTTGATATTTATGAGCTAGTGTAAAATCTAATGATTGCAGCAATATCCAACACTTCCGCGTGTACAAGTTCGGTTCACATAAATAATAATTAAGAATACGAATTGTATTCTTTTTTATTAAAAGCAAAAATAAGGGTTACATTACACAGTATTTAAAACATTTTAGTTTTCTAAGATTTAATAAATTAACAATTTTCAGACTTCCTGCACTAGGCTAGGCCTGTCCCGCACGAAGCTTGATATTTCCATGAAATTACAATTCAGTATTTAATTAAACTAAAATAGAATTACTAAATATTAGACAGAACAAAAAATAAGAAATAATAAAATATTAGACTAGTTTATTTGGGTTATTTATATGATTATATGAACTTCGGTATATAAAATAAGTAGGTCTACTTAGAACATTTGCTTATTTTTATTAAAGATTTACCTTGTTAGTTCGGTGACTATTTTAATCTACTTATTAATATTGTTTTAACACGTGTAAACCCGAACAGTATTCGCGGTGCGAACTTACGAAGGCGCCTATCGAAGGTTATCGACGTTCCGAAATGTCGTGGCTGCGGCCTTGAGTAGTCCTTTGACCCTCAATTGGAAGTAATATCCGCCGCTCTCGAACGAACCACCTGCTCGAGTGCCCCTCGCTTATTAAATATTTAAATCTTCAACGATCTTATGGCATAAATAATACACACTTATGTAAACATAACACAAGCTAAAACCAAACTGCTAGACACTTGAACGTAAGTATTGGAAATTAATTAAAACAGGCTGTCAGTAATTTTTCACATAAATATGTCATACATAATTTACTAAAGATTAATATGACTTTTATGCTACTTAGTTAATTAAAATTTTCATATAAAAGCTTCTACATACCACTTTGTGCCGTGTCGCGTCGAGCGACACGGCACAAAGGCCCCGCGTGTCGTGGGACGTGCGGTGCCTTTGTGTCGCGTCGCGTCGCGCGACAAGTCGCCCCGGTATGAAGAAGCCTTAAATCGAATACAAATAAAAAATAGCACTAAGTTTGAAGTTGAATCTTTGAACAGTTATTTATTAGATATATTGAGATCAATTAACTCAGTGCATGTGTAGAATAGTCTGTTTGGTGCCGGACGTAAAGAATAGCACCATCCCATTTCTTCCCGTGGGTGTCGTAAGGGACTTACTAGGGAATGGGCAGCAGCTTTCTCTATGCATTTTAACACCATACTGCGATCGCCAACCCGCCTGCCAAGCGTGGCGATTATGCCCCCCCCCCCCCCTTTAGGGGAGGCCTATGTCCAGCAGTGGACGTCTTTCGGCTGAAATGACGATAATGATGATGTGTAGAATGTGTACTAACTACAAACTAGGCAGGTACAACTAAAATTATAAAGGTATCTATTACTTATTATCATTTCCACGTGATATTTGAACAATACATAGGTACAAGCCAATCACTTGCGTAGTTTGCGTCGTTTCAGAGTTTCACAGAATTTTAATTAATTATTTTCGCGACAGACGCGTGATAAGTTCGATGACCGATGAATTAATTCAAGGGCCTTAACCGTAGTTTTTATTTTCCTGATAACCTTCAAATTGCGGCCCCGCGGGTGTGCTGAACTCGCCAATTCGCAATATAGGTAGGTAGGTACTTACTCTTTATTTTTACCTAGCCACTGACTAATGTGGTACACTAAACATATTAACCTCATAAATATAGTACACACGGCTACACATCAAGCTATACTATTCCAGTATAAGCTGGCCTCTTATTGTACGAAAATCCTATTCAATGCGAGATCAGCCTAAACTGGATATGTATAGCAAGATGTGTAGCCGTGTGTACACAAATACGTGACATACAAATATATTTTGAAGGTTTTGTAATTTTTATACCAAACTAGCTGCTGCCCGCGATTTCATCTGCGATCCAGGATGAAATCCTATGTCCTTGCCCAAGTCATGGTCTATCTGTGTGCCAAATTTCATCCAAATCCGTTCAGTCATTTTAGCGTGAAAGTGTAACAAACAAACTCACTTTCGGATTTATAATATTAGTTAGGTAGGATACCTAGGTATTATGTCCTTGTCCAGGTCATGGTCTATCTGTGTGCCAAATTTCCTCCAAACCGTTCAGTCGTTTTAGCGTGAAACTGTAACAAACATACTCAGTTTCACATTTATAATATTAGTTAGGTAGGATACCTAGGTATTATGTCCTTGCCCAGGTCATGGTCTATCTGTGTGCCAAATTTCCTGCAAAACCGTTCAGTCATTTTAGCGTGAAAGTGTAACAAACAAACTCACTTTCGGATTTATAATATTAGTTAGGTAGGATACCTAGGTATTATGTCCTTGTCCAGGACATGGTCTATCTGTGTGCCAAATTTCCACCAAACCGTTCAGTCGTTTTAGCGTGAAAGTATAACAAACAAACTCACTTTCACCTTTATAATATTAGTTAGGTAGGATACCTAGGTATTATTTCCTTGCCCAGGTCATGGTCTATCTGTGTGCCAAATTTCTTCCAATTCCGTTCAGCCGTTTGAGCGTGAAAGTGTAACAAACAAACTCACTTTCGGATTTATAATATTAGTTAGGTAGGATACCTAGGTATTATGTCCTTGTCCAGGTCATGGTCTATCTGTGTGCCAAATTTCATCCAAATCCGTTCAGCGATTTTAGCGTGAAAGTGTAACAAACATAGTCAGTTTCACATTTATAATATTAGTTAGATAGGACACCTAGGTATTATGTCCTTGCCCAGGTCATGGTCTATCTGTGTGCCAAATTTCATCCAAATCCGTTCAGCGATTTTAGCGTGAAAGTGTAACAAACAAACTCACTTTCGGATTTACAATATTAGTTAGGTAGGATACCTAGATAAAAATAAAAAATATTTAAGAACAGCAGGAATCTGGTTAATTAATGTTTGCTGGAACGAGTTTGGCGTTAACATGTAAATTAAATTAATCTTTAAGATGGTAGTTTATTTATGAATAGAGTCGTTTAACACAGACAAGTGTATTGTTATCAAAATAATTTGTTGTTATTATTACACTACTTATGTATTTGTTTTTTTGGAACACGCCGCCGATAACGTTGTGTAATCTGATGCCAGAGTTCTATGTGAAGCTTCCTTTACTATTAAAAGGCTTCTTTCCTGTTCATGCATCATTAAAACTTTAATTAACTATAGGTACTTACTAATATAATGACTTGCATCTGAATGCATGTTTATATTTTTACGCATTTGAATCTAATAATGATATGACACTGAAGATAATTGAGGGCATGCGATTAATGTCGATGAATGAATTCCTTATAATAATGCATTAATGACAGCGTAGTCATCGGCGTGGCATGCAGTGAGTCGGGTCCCACCCGCGGACAATATCGATAAAATATTGGACAGAGCATGTGTGTTGTCTCATCGGAAAACAATTAACGCAACAACAAACAAACAATTTAGTTGCGGTCACAGATAGTAGAGCGGGTCAAAGTACAAGAATTTGTGCCGAGATAACATATTATTATGTTTATCATTATGCACATCCAAAACACATGAACATGTTTATTTGTGCAATAGCCTGGTTAAAAATAGAACTGTTGTTTATCTTAGTTGTTGATTATTACTATTTTAAAATTACTTTTTTAGGTTTAACTGCGGGTTGTTATTACTTTTTGCTAACTAGAGTGTCTTCTTTTACTTTTAGGGATGGCGAAAATAACGATTTTTTACGCGACCACGTCATGCATGGCATGCATGAAGTACCACTATTAAAGGCTTCTACATACCGGGGCGACATGTCGCGCGACGCGACCCGACACAAAGGCACCGCTCTTCCCGCGACACGCGGGGCCTTTGTGCCCTGTCGCGTCGCGCGACAAGTCGCGCTGGTATGTAGAAGCCTTTAGGTACTTGCATGTAAAGTAATTATGTAATGTAATATCTTTTATCATCAGTATCACAATAATGGAGTATTGTGGAGTGACGCAATTAATGGTTAAAAAAAATACAATTTTACACCTAAAAGTATGTCATATCAAATTATTAATAACATACAATGATCATTATATCTTCTTTTTCGACGAATAAGAGGTTATCAATTCACGAAAATTGCCCTTGTATTTTTGTAAACACATTTTTTTTGTACAGCACACAATGAAAAATCGGATTCATAAGTTAATGAATTAAACATTACTGGGATAAACGACTATTTATTTAAATTATAATTGTATGTGAGACAGTGCAGGACATTAATCTACTCTCTGTTTAAAATTCTTTGAGTATACAAGAGCCCATTAAAAATGCAATTCATAAAAAGAACAAGAAACTATTAAGTTTAGTCTCCGTGCAGTATTTTATTACTAGGTATGATTCAATTTTGCTCATCGTTTTCCTTATGATCAAAAGATGTTGGTAAGCAATATAGTTATCATATCGTAACGTGACTTTAGGTAGGTATACAAAAAAACAATCCGAGATTTACCAACTCGTCATTGCCATTTCGTTATTTTTACCCTCAGAATTAAATAAGTTTTAATTTTATTAACGAATAATAATTATGCACGCGGGCAAAGCCGCGTGCAAAGGCTAGGGCTTTGCCCGCGTGCATAATTATTATGCACAAAATTAAAACAACAACATCATAATTTTAACGAAAGCATCATTTTAGCAACGAAAATCTAAGTACTTACCTACTTACTTACTTTAAATACAAACGTACATAACTTGGTCTTTTGCGTAGGATAAACTAAAAATAAATCTAGTCATAGCACTGGTATTTTAGTCCGTCCGAGTTAAAAATAAGTAAGCCTCTTAAACTGGCAAGACTATGTAAAGTGCAAGGCAAAAAGCGTGTTAAAAGTTGCGTCGCCAACGCAGCGTCCAAGCGGCAGGCACCACCACACACATAATTGAACAGGGTTGACCAGTTTGCAATGTTAATAACATTATTTAAGATCATTCATCCTCTTATATCTCTTGAATGTTAATTTTAAAATAAGATAAAACCACTACCTACTTCGTTTTCTATAAAGTAAAAAATACTTTTTGTTTAATAATAGAGCCCTTTGTCCAAAATGCACCCTAAGTTACAGTAGAGATGGACAGCCCTATACGAGTGGAATGCCTTCCACTCACAATTCCACATACTTTAATCACTTCCCGCGCGTCTAGACATCGACGACCTCTAGTTCCAAGTTCTTGCTACTTCCAAATTAACTCTTAGGGCTATAACTTAAGATCCCTATTACGTCGAGAGTAGCCCAACGTTAACGATTAATAAAAACGGGCTCGCTGTCCTCGGAAAGTGCATTGATCTCAGGCGCGTCCTTCTGTGGCACAAAAATTGCTGCACGTGAAGTGGGCGTCTCTTTTGTGTATAAACATAAGAAATAGGTGCGAGCAGGACGCAGTAAACGTAGTAGGCAGGATGCGCGTGGTGAGCAGCGGGCAATACACCCAAGCGAGCGCAATGAACGGCAGCCGTTAATGTGGAAGTACTACCGCGCCGCATTTTGGCGCCAATACATCCGTTTAAGGAAATAAACAGTTTTTATTAGATTGACTACCTATTTACCTTGTAACCTTAGCCTTGATTCTGAAATCTAATTCTTAGGGCACTTTTTGAGGAAATACATGATACTTACACCCAATACGGTGCAAGATGTAATAGTAGATAGGTAGAACTTACTTCTGTTCCATTGGAAAGTTACGCTGAAAACTGCCGCATTGATTGTTTTGATATCGTAGATATAAATAAATACACAAAACTTGAACAAATTTAAAAACATATTAGTAATATTGTGATAGCCAGTCAGCTTGAAACAGGAACCACTGCTTTCGCGCCAAAAGCGTGTGCTCCAAGATGGCGGCGACCACGTGCTCTACGTTTGTATTTAACAGGCCACGCTTGCTTACTACGATTTGGTTTTCTCCATTTTGAGTATCATGTTTTAATAAGTAAGTACTTACATATTTTGTAGGCACTATTTTTCAAGTCCTCATAGTATTTTCTAATAATTTTACTAGTTTCTAGTTTCCAAAGGAACAATAAAAAATCCGGGTAGGTACCACAAATATGTAACAAAAAATGAAGAATGAAAATAATTTGATAAAGTATAAGGAGCATTTAAATGTTAATAAAAGCCGACTTCGGTTCTTAAAATAAAGCAAAATACCACTTTAAGCAAATTTCAATGTGGACGTGAATAATAATTCATTCAAAATAAATCACAATACACAGGATCCCAATTTATTTTTTTCAGATTTCGGTCCTTCTTGGAAAAGTATGGCGACTTGAAAAAACAACAAGTAGATATAAAGGCGGTCGGCGGCGGCGGGCGCTGCAGCGGCGCGCGGTGGCGCGTTCGCAGCGAGGGCGGCATCGTAATGTGCAGTTCTGCGTTAGAATGTGTGGGTGCAAATTCCACGAAGGATGAGATGCCTGCCGATACATTCAACTTTACTCAACCGGCTAGCCTGCCGGTGACCGTTGCGTTTGAAATTGCAAGAAAATAATCTTCACTATGCAGCCTATGGTTTAATATTTCACCGAATAACAACACGAAAATGGTACCTATTTCCAAAGAATATATTTTAGCAAGTAAGTAAATAAGTATTATTTAATTATTTATATAAGAATGTACCTACCTGAAAATTGGTGAATACAGACAAGCACTCAAGCGAAAAAATCAACGATCCGAACTGTCTGGCCGTTGAACCCAGAAGCAAAAGGCAGAAAGCTGCTATACATCGAATGGGAATGTCTTGATCTACTTATAACGGATTTTAATTTCCGGGAAAATGTTGGCTTAGAAATTTTAATAATAGGGCAAGTTTAAAATATTAAAATGTGTTGAATCATGAATGCTTAGAACCCTCGTGGAAATATTCTTGATAACTCAGGAAAATCGCGATTTGGTTTGACTCTTCCCGCTCAACAACTGTAAAGTTTACGATGTGAAAGTAGAATTCTACACAGCCTGCAGAGATTTACTTATTATAAGTTATTATGCAATAGGTATTTATTTACCACGGTTTCGAGAGGTACTAACAAGTATCCAAGTATATAATTATGTACCTATAGCAATAAGTTATTTCATTACTAACCTGAAAACTTTCGACAATCGAATTACTTACTTATTCACTATTATTTATTTTATTTAAAAAACGAAAATAATGTATTTTATAATGCTGACAATATTTTTGATTAATACCTACATTATTGTTTTGCTTGCTGTATTTTACGATACCTCAACAGCTACGTGACTAACGTAACTAACATTTCATTGTACCGTTAATCTGTGATGTGCATAATCTTTTCCCAGGTGAGAAAATTGTACGAATTCGTACTCAGGGAGTCTATCTCTGTCAAATAAGAATAATTATGGAAGTCGGAATTAAACTACCACAGCCTTGAAACAAAGAAAACCCTCTGTTTTTGTATAACCGGGTTTTTTGTATAATCAATGGTTTACTGCGCATAATTTTTGGCTCACTGGGTTCAAAGCATGTTACTTACAACAATTTGTTTGCTACGCATTGGATGTTGTTACGCAACGAATTTATTTATTTCACAATAAAATTTTTCGAAATAAATAAAATTCTTCAATAATTCATGATGATTGTGGATTTGTACCGTAAATGACACCTAAATTAATTCACAATTTCACCATATTATAACATCAGCTGGTGGCCAATCTGCAAAGGTCATCCTAAAATAAAGTCTCGTGCATACTGGCACAATATCGCGAGCGCGATAGGCGACATAGAAATTGTGCTACTACTCTACTAGTGTCGCGTCGCGCCCGCGATATCGCACCAGTCTGCACGAGCCTTAAGTAATAAGCAATCTAGTCACAGTTTCGCAATTTAGGCGACGATAACCGACTTTTAATGATTTTATACTGAAGATCACGTCTAAACGAGTAGTGTTAATGATTTGAAAAAAAATTATGTTAAATTAGAGCATTTTCTCAATAATTTCATTTGTGAATATTTTGGATTATGTTTATATTACATAGTGAAATTAATTTGTAAAGTTATGTCTAACGCGGATAAAAAACTGAGAATGGCGCAAAATCTACCAAGCGTATTTTTCTGAAACCTTCACCAATTTAAAGATAACTTAATTATTGATCTTATAGTATACGCGTTTTATTCAAATACCTTTTGTTTTGTGTTTAATAAATTAAAAACGTGTCAAATTGGGGACAACGCTCCTTGATGGGCGAGTCCTATTACTGGCTGAACGTATGACGCGTTGCGTGAGCTCAGTACAGAACACGCAAGCTAACCACTCAAGGTCACTGGCATATATCTGAGTCTTAAGTTCTTGTGTTTTGGGCAATATCATAAGACAATGCATGTCTTTCAACAATACCTGCACGCATCTCTAACTTTGACATAATAATAATCGTCTTTCGTTCGACAAAACACAGTTGAGCTGCACGATTACTGACAAATGCTTGCATTGATTGGACAGGTCCACTCAAATTTGTATGGTTCTTTCCTCAAAAGACCATTTCAGACACGGATCTACATGGTCCTCACATGACCTGACCAAGATTTTGTCTGGACTTTAAAAGAGACTTTGACCCCTGAGTTTGTTTCGCCATTACTTCTCAGGGGTAGTCATATAGGAAATGTCGACAACATCTAGCTTATTTTTTAATTTTTTTATATGACGTGTACAAAAGTGATTCTAATATCCTATTTACAGAATAAACGATTTCATTTCATTTCACTATTAGTGAAATAACAGTCTCCTCAGTGTAGCGGTTAAATAAAAATCAGCACATAATAAATAATGACTACACTGATCATTATTTATCGCCCGCTAGGACAGGCTGGGATGAATCAACTGCCGACGGAATGCAATCAAAACAGGTCTACAGGGTTTGGTGGTCGCAAGTCGCGAAGCCGACCGAAGCCACGCACGTTGGCGCACCTTTGAAACGTTCGTTCTCCGAAGTTGCACGCCGTTGCCGCCCGCTGCACCGTTTGCGAGTTGAAGTTGCATTCCACGCATACCATTCCCGCCACTACATTAGTCCACTTACATTAGCTGGTATTCTGGTAAAAGCAATTCTAAAAGCTTTTCATGTGAACATGTTTTGAAGATTATTTGAAGAAGCGCAAGTATTTAGACTAGTTTCCCAAAATAATCCATGATAGAAATATTGTATAGTAATAGTTATACATACTTATAATATATTTTTTTGCTCATATCGTTTATTTTTCTTAGCACGCACTTAGTAACCGTTCAGTAAGATTGAAAGAACAAAGGCATGATTCAGATTTCCGGGTTTGTTTGTGTGGCTTTTTGTTTATCTTGTGGAATGGCTGTCGAAACTTTCATACATAGACTAGTTTGAGGCGAATTCTTCACTTATTAAAATGTCGATTATAGATCTTTTGTCGGCAAGAACCTAGGAGATATTACAGAAACGATAAAAATCTAGACACATTGGCGAATAACGATATCTCTGGCAAAAGCCGCAATCTCTGCCATCAGCAACCAAACATTCTAAAACCGATCCGTTTTCGATCAAAATTATGTGGACGACTCACGTAAGAAAAACCACGTGTTCTTTTGTAGCGACTAGCGACGCGTCAGTGCAAATTTTGTTCAACACGACCGTGTTGACGTATTCATGAAGGAAGTCTAGGGCATTATAACTGCAGAATATCTCTTGGCATTGTTTCGATAAAGGCACACTTAGTCAGGGAAGTACCTAGCGCGTCGGTAGAAGGCGTGGGTGGTCTGCGCGTGAGTCACCGTGCCCCGGCGGAGGCAGCGCCGCCGCCTGCGCCGGCGCAAGCTCGCGGATCCTATTGTCCGCGCCCATTCACGAACTAACAGCATGTCCCTGCAGTGTTGCAACTATGCTGTCCTAATTTACTGAGGTTTGTATTGATTCGAAGTATTTAGAAGTAGAGACCTCAAACCAAATTATCATGATTTTCATAGGCAGATGCCACGCTGTTTTGGCTCTTAGGTGATAATTCAAAGATTCAAATGCATGGTGCAAATAGTTAACTGATTAGCCCAACTTTAATTATTGGATTAAATATTTTTCATAAGAAGTTTTTCTTTAGAATTTCAAAGTTAGGGTTGGCAACACGCTGGCTTTCGTGGTTCAACTACATGGATATTATTATTAAGCAACGTACGCCAAGAACAGGCGTACATGGTTACGGAACGGTTTATAGCAACAATTAAGCCTCATTCATTACCAACACATTTAAAAGATAAGGCATGTGAATGTGTCTCCATACTAGGAAACTGCTTGGAGCTGCGTCTTATTCAATTTACATGTAATTGTACTGAGTTGAGTAGATAGAGGTACTACCGATGAGTAATCTGGGCTTTTATGTTATGGACTCATCTAACGGTCGGTCGGATACAGACGGCATAAAAATAGAATAATCTTGTCTATGACGTCGACCCTCTTTGTGCTTAGATCTTTTGTTATCGAGTAATCATATAGTGAAGAATGGAATACGGGTTGCTTTTACTTTTAGGAAAAAGGTTCGGAAATTATGTTCTTTTAATTTTTGATAATTATGTAAACACAGGTACGCCACGATAGACACTCTGTGCTTCAGAAGTAACAGGACGTTATTTGCTATGTGATAATTCTCAGTACAACTTGTTTACATTTATAAGGAAAAAAAACAGTTGTATGCAATCTGTTTAATGCAGATACACATAGGCATTCAATCGAGTACAGCTATAATAACATGTACCATTTATAAGTGTAGCGTATGCGTAGGGAGCGTAGCGTGGCGGTGTTCCGAGCGTACATTCACCCAGCCGTCTCGGTCATAGTCGCGACTCGCCGCCCTTACCCAGCCAACCCTCAGGCGGCTCGCTAAATACTTTAATTTCGTCCTTCCCCTGCCGATGCCGCGGCGTCCCAGACGAGAGCACGAGACGAGAGAACGACCGCCGATATTGTACAGTCACAAGCATAAATACCTTATTTAGGCGCAATATTCAACAGCGATTTTCTTCTAAAGTATTGATAGATATATTTTGTGCTCCAAGCAAAAAGGGTCCAGTTCTCGGCATTTAGTTTCCGAGTTAAACGCAGTTTTGTAAAGTTGGGTGAACAAATTGCGTTTCGCGATTTTAATTGATTATTAATTAATGAATGCTCAATTATCTATAAGTTCATATTATTAAAGTAAACTATGATGTTTCTAAGTTTCTTTTTCAGAGTTTCAACTTCAAAAGTGTTTGAATATTTTTTGATCCTTATTATCAATTGACTATTCAATCTAGATTTATTATCTCAATATCCCAATACTGGACCCTTTTTGCTTGAACACATTTTATGATGTTACGAACATAGTATTATGGAAAGCATGCTATTATGATGTAGGT
Source organism: Tiliacea aurago (assembly GCA_948098905.1). Lineage (NCBI taxonomy): Eukaryota > Metazoa > Arthropoda > Insecta > Lepidoptera > Noctuidae > Tiliacea > Tiliacea aurago. The sequence continues at coordinate 13,759,219 of OX402590.1, forward strand.
CTTTTCTCTAAGTTGCAAATATTATTTCACTAGAAAGACACTATTGAATTTTGCGTAACTGTTAAGGTATTTATCATAGATAGAGACAAGAAATAAGTTTTTTTTAAGTTACTATGGTATTTATGTTGGTGACTGTACAGAGCACGTAGTACTACAGTAAGACTACACATGTGCGTGTGAAGGGCAGTTGAACTACGGGAGGGCTTGAACTTTTATTCGTGCATGCCCTTTTAAGAGCCAACTAGTCGCGGGCTCGAACTCACTGGCGGGCGCGGCCAAAAAGCACGCTGTCTCACCTAGCATCGTGTCCGACATAGATAGCACCAGTGATGAGCAGTTAGAAGCTAGTCTACACGCATAACGTCTAGTCTCACGCACACAAACACAGTGCACGACGATTCATACTAAACTGCGCGCGTAAAAATATACGAAAACTCCTTTGGAAGGTGGGGTTTTACGAAAAAACTGCTGCATAAATCAATTACGAATAAAGTTAATTGTAATCTTCGACAATTGAGCTTTTTCGGAACGAGCTTTGTTTTTGAGATTTTATACTTCTTTTATTACTTATTTACGCCCAAAGTTGCGTTAAAATTAGCAGAAAAAACGAATCTTTGTTGGCTCATAACTTTTTAATGCCTTTGTTTTTTACTATTCTGCTTCTGTACAGCCAAAATTAATAATAAGACAAAACGATATCATGTTTTACTTTAAATGTACAATGTGTAACAGTGGAGTAAAACCCCCCCGAAATTTGTATGGAAAAAGTATCGACTAGTTGCGCCTTAAGGCTTCTACATACCGGGGCGACTTGTCGCGCGACGCGACGCGACACAAAGGCACCGCTCGTCCCACGACACACGGGGCCTTTGTGCTGTGTCGCGTCGCGCGACAAGTCGCGCCGGTATGTAGAAGCCTTTATTGGGCACTAGCCAAAGGTTTCGCAAACAGATTATCGGTTATGGCATAGTTCACTTTAGGTTATCAAAAAGGAATATGTTGGTAGGTTCTACGATGATTCAGATAAAACGATCGGTGTCTCTATTGAACACATATTTTGTTCGACATTGATAGAAATGAGGACAATTTCGAATGAAACCTAAACCACTCCTTGTTATTTTTCCTCTTGGAACGAAAACATTTTTTGTTGATTATTGTCAAGTCATTAAAAATTAGGTATTTTTTTCCTTGTTGATGAATCCGATCGTTGACTGAGAAAACATTAATAACATTGGCCATTCGAACGTCTTAAGTTGTGTTATTTATTGTGCTTTAATTCACATAGGTTGGAAGCGAATATTTTTTTTTTAAGAATGACAAGTAGAAACAACAAGTTAACAATTTTATATTTTTAGGGCTTATACTTAAAAGATTTTAAAATTTTCATAAATATTATACTTACTCTGAAGGCAGTAATTCCATAAATCCCCTTAAATTACTCTCTGCGAGCGTCTCAGATTTTAAATGTTCATTCCTTTCCTTTTCCGCAAAACAAAGACAGTCTGAATGTCGAAGGCATTTCCCCAAAACAGAATATCGTACAAGTTACGACATAGGTAATATTATACTTATGTCATGGTTCAATGTCATCATGGTCAGGTATTTCATCGAGGATAATCTTATTGTGTTTAATCACAGCTTATAAACATAATAAAAGATTACGAACTCAAGATAAATTCTTGTGTAAGGGTTTTATCTAAATAATATAAATATTTATCTAAAGTCATTGATATAATTTTAAAAACGATAGCTTTTTGCCCATCCTGACATAATAAAGTTCAGTATACTTACCTACATTTAATACAATCTAAAACACAAACAGAATGTGGAGATCATGTTTTGAATAAAAACGAAATATTTAAGTATAGGGTCCAGTAATCTTTGATCAAAACACAACGGATAAAGGCTCCCGCAGACAGGCGCGACGGGACTCTAGTAGAACAATTTCTATGAAAACTTCAAGGAAATTGTTCTACCAGAATCGGGTCACCCTGTCGCGTCCCGCCTGTCTGCAGGAACCTTAACATCACAGCATTTATAAATAGCATGTATTTAATCTAACCTATACCCAATTCCCATTTTGATGTGCTCAAAATATGAATGGACACTAATAATATTATAATAAATAATTTTCATTTTTGTCCTAAATGTAAATAGCCAATTCCCTGAGACCAACTTGGGTTGCGGTTGGTAACCTCCTAACCCATTTGGGGCGAATTAGTGTGACCAACTTTGAGACAAGTCCCAAAAGTTAAAAAGATGCACATTTATTTAAAAAGCGTACATTCATTTCATATCATGTCATTCACACGTCAAATTACTGTAAGCTTTTTAAATGCCTGTGCAATTGTGCATCCTTGTCCCTGTCTGTTTTTTAACCGACTTAAAACAGAAAGGTTGGATTACAGAATATCTATGTACTCAAATATATATTTTGAAAGGACAACGATATAAAGACGAGATATGAGGAATTTAAAATGTCTATAGAAAGCTTATTTTTCTCATAACTCTTATTTAAATCCGTCCATTTTAAAATATATTTTTGGGAACCTAGATATTCTGTATTCCAATCGGAATAAAGACACACTACCTTAAGAATATGTTTGATTTACAAATTATTTTGGTATTACGTTTGTATGAACTACTATGAACGCATCCATCGCTGGCCTCTTAAGAGGTTCAATTAAATATAATATTTCCCTTTACTTAAAAATAATATTTTTTTCGAAATCTAAAGCAAATTTTCACACAGCAATCTAGAAAATTGGCGTTGATCAATACAATTTGCATGCAAGTCTCAATTTCTCATGGTTGGTCTAGCTAGAAATTGATATAATGAGCAATAACTATCAGCGATTAACCTGATCGCTTGATATTTCTTTGTTCACACAAGTATGTGGGTTTAAAACTCCGGACTCTATTCGCAGAATAAACGTGTATTTGACCTTACGTTAATAAGTAGGTAGATAAGTTATTTTTATTTTTTCCTCCATTCTCCACATTCTACTGGTTAGGTACATTAATTTGTTACATAATTAATTCATTGTTTTTATATCAGATAAATATAACCAAGCTCTGTTCCGTATTATTAAAAAAACTCAAAGCTACAAGTGGTTGAAGTGGTAGATGTACCGTAAACTATACAATGGTGCGGAACCTTTTCTTGCGCATCTCATTCGTGCGTGTTTGACTGGTTTTTTGAAGACTTGCGTTCTGGACGTTCTGGTACAATACGTCTTTATAAAACTGTTCTTTATGTCAATTGTGTAAGCCAGACAGTATTGAATTTCCATAGTGACAATCAAAGACATGATTTAATTTAGAAACCAGTAAGTCGAGCGTAGAGGTCGGCATCTCGCCGCCTCGCTGTCTGCTCACCTTGGGTGAACCCAGGCTGAGAGTATGTAAGTACATATCCGGCCGTATCATAAGACATTTATATTTAAATGTGAATTTGTATGTTGTCGTCCCTCTCTAAAGTGTACCTACTAACGAACGTAGCACTTTCACTCAATATGAATGAACATTGGTTCAAGACATAAAGCAAAGCAAAACGATGCAACCGAGAATAGTAAAACGTTTACGGTGGCATCAACTACATTATAAATAATGTATGAACCAATATGTGAACATAGTCTATCAAGAGCAGTGTGTTTTACTCCCACGCTTCTCCCTGACGTTATAGAGAGCATACGGGTAGGAGGCACGGATAGGATAATAAATTGATCAAACAATATTCCCAATAAGCCACAATCACTTACATCAAATAAATAAAACGTGTTCACAAGTTATCGGTTGTCAAGAAAATTACTAACAGCTACGTCGCTTTTCACAATAGTGCAAGTAGTATTGTAGCATAGTAAACTGGGAGCACGTGTATGGCGATAAGAGTGTAAGATATTTGCACGTACATGCCATCATGTATACTTTATCGATTATTCACAGCTCTGAAAGGCCATAAACCTAATCTTTTGTTACATAACGTCTCCGTGTTCCTTAGCTATTGTACGTGTAGATAAATAAAGCGATATAAAATGGTGCGTGCGACGCTTACACGTGGTGTATACTATACGCTATACTGAACTTACTACATTAACCGCTTATCAGTTACAAGAAAAAATAATGGTGAGCACGGAAAAGGAATGAAATTTTCCATTATCGCAATATAAAATGAAATCAACCACGATGACGAAGTACAACAATTGCACGTGGAAGCGAAGGGAGACATTCAATGAACTCTACTGCACGCTTTATTATATAAGCATAATCAGCCTATAATGTTCCCACTGCTGGGACACAGGCCTCCTCTCTTCGAGAGGGAGTGGGCTGTAATCTACCACTCGGGCCCAGTGCGGGTTGATAGATGTCGCATGTCTTCGAATGTTTGGTTCTAGAACATGCCGGTTTCCTCACGATGTTTTCCTTCACCGTTATGAGAGCAGTGGTGATTAAATAATTTACACAAAGTAAAGCACCTGTCTGGGTTCGAACCCACGACCTACAACTCGCAAGTCGGGGCCGTTACCACTGGGCCACCACTGCTCACACGCTTCATCATCACGCTTTATTATAATAACTATAAATTCGATTATGGAATGTTTATCCTGCTGAGCTATGAGGTGTTATCCTCGAAACAATCGGCAATGTGTTTTTAACGCCACAATTAATGACGATATCTTCGATAGCATATTTTGGACAGTAAATTAATCATTCATCAACAGAAGATTGTGTGCATAATAAAAATCTAGAACATATGTAAAGAACGTCTAATGCAATATAATTCACATGATATAAATCTTAAACTGGGGAAATTTTGACACCAATAAATCTTTAGTAAACACGCTACATTTCGAAGAATGAAAAACAGATCAGCAGGGCAGCGTCTGCGTGTTTTATTTATATATTTTCATTGAGTCGGCCGTCCCCCTCCATTACTAGGACGCATAAAATGCAACATAGACGCTTAAAAATACGCCTCCCAGAAATAATATGACTCGACGTTCATTCTTTGTTTTCTTCTTTCGGCGCCCAAACAAAGCGCTTCTATGGCCATCAATGTATCAAATATCAAGTCCTAACAGTAACTGTGATCAACTAATCAATGACCGCGCTGGCACAGTGCCTGGAAGAATTGGGTATCTATCTACGCATAAACATTATCAAAGAAGTCGAAGTTCTTGGTGTTTCAAGCGGAATGGAATTTGTAAAAAAAAAAGAATTATAACAGAGTAAGTCGTCGTATTGTTGGCGCGATGCATCGGCATGGCGGCGGCGGCGTCTGCACGCTCGCGACTCATGTTGCGGCTAAAAGTGGACTCGACACCGAAGCGCACGCAGAAATAAACGCAAATAAGCAACACCCAAGACCACGCAGATATAAACCGATCTAGCTAACAGCACATTATCTAGCTGCAGAATGCCAATGTATACGCCCATCCCGAGTGCCAGCGCAAGGACGCTACGCAATCTGCGCGCTACGAGCGCTACGAATGACGAAATATTTACAGGAATATTGCCAAAACGACTGAAGTCATTTCTGCAGAACAGCCAGCCGGGCATTTCCTGTAACCCGTCCCAATAGTAAACAAGGTAGACCTTCGCTTGCTTATAACGCCTGATGAATTGTTTCAACAAAGTTTGACGATGACTGGCGTCATTGTATCTTTGCTGCGTATGACCTGCGTACTTCGCGGACTGTTATGCATTCCTATTTGTTTTAACAGTCTCTGTTAATAGTAACTTCTATTGTGATTGGTTACCTGATAATAACATTCCTTTATTTCTATTGTATAATTAAAAAGGAGAGTTATGATTACGACATCAATTGTTCCGATTGACGTGCCTATGAGTAATCCTTCATGCGAGTTTATTAATGACAATGCCAATTGTTATGCACACGTAATAGAGCGATTACCTAATGTCGATGCGTTATATATTTAGAACCATTTTCTATCAGCTGTGAACTGTGATGTGAGTGATGTAACGTTTTCATACACAATTTTTAATGATATTTTTTTATTGTAATTGGTAATGTATGTAGTTAGCTAAGCGGTTGATAGGCCCACATGTAAAGAATTGAGAGTGAAATTGTATATCGAGGGACCATGCCTATACCTACTCCCTGCCAGGGTTGCGAGTTTGTCCGAAAGGGATATCGTGGCCCTGGCACACAGGCAAATGAAGGAACACGGGTGGGTTTTAGTCAGTAAAAGTCTGACACGCCCTCCCGCTCTGGGCGGAGCGGGAGGGCGTGTCAGACTTTTACTGAAAGTTATTAGACAATTTCCCACCCAGAAAATAAAATGCCTATACCTACTCGGAAATAGAAAGATAAAAAAAAATATTACAATATTAACTAAATAAATATGGGGAACAAACATGTAATATTTTTATCTTTGTGTTCTTTAAGTATTAAAATCTGGGGGCAAGGTAGTGTCCGGGGGCCAAGCGAGCCAAAAACAAAAAGCACTATATACCTACAAACCTTACATCTTGGTCAAAACGTATGGCTTGGCCGTTCCATTGAACTATTGCATGACACAAAACCGGTCAGACCCTACTGGCACCTAAAAGGTGCCGGAAGTAGTTTCCCGAAAAAACGCTCACCCTTAACGGAAAGTGCCGTTGACAGCTGCCAGTTGACGAAACTGACAGTTGGCAGTTGACTTGGCGTAATTAAATGCTGTCCACTCGTATCGATAGATGTTATCGATGATGTGATTTAAAAATCTGAAATAGGTTTTTCAGGTTTGCGAACCTCTCGATCGATTAGTGAAACCCCTTTACGAAAACCCCAAAAAGTGTTATTTTTGCTCTATCTCGCTTCCTTCACAAGATATACTTAGCGGTTTTTGTGTTTTTTTGAGGAATCTTGGTACAAATTTTTTATTTTGAAATTGAAACATCGTTTTATCGATAACATTGTTTTATTGATACGACAGGACAGCATGTATAAATGTCAAAGCAACTGTCAACTGTCACCTGTCAACGGGGCTGACGTTAGGGGAGCACTCTATCAGACTATATCCGGTTTAACAGGCCAGGGTCTGAGAGGTTAAAGCAATTCATAATTTGTGGACCATTTTACGAAACTCCATACAAAACTGTCAAACAGATGAATTGCGGGTTAAGAATAGTACGCAGATCATATTATGATTCTGCCAAAGCGTCCATTTTAGGCCCCCTGATAATTTTTTAACAGAGAAAGCGTTATTATGTACTTACGTCTTGGCAACCTACACATGTTTTTGGTCGGATATACTTTCTTTATGGATTGCAATTTTAATACCGAGGAATGTTTTCACTGTAAACTTGACAGCCTGCTTACGATATCATAAAAATCACTTTGTTTATTACGACGTTGCATTATGATTCTAAATTGTACACAAGGCCGTACAGCACGCATCCGCATTGGCGCTGCAAAATACTGAACATAAACTGCCTTATATTTTGACATGGCTTAAACCATGGAGCCAGTTTTTGTAATAAGAACGTAACAGTGATTGAAATACCGTTCTTTATACAAAACTGAAAACTTAGTTCGGTACTAAGTTGTCAGTTTTGTGTTTAGGAACTTTACCATAGTCGGAATAAAGTTCGAAATTCAATAATGGCTCCATGTTTTAAACCTGGGTCTGAAGATAAACCTTGTTTTGTAATAAGGGGGAAAAGGTCTCATTTTTGTCTAGGCTATTTATATTTGTATTTCCTATTACGAGTATGCACTTGTTTATTGACATCACAGACCTTCAACGCTGCAACAAAAATATGGAAAGTTCGTTCTTTGTTCAAATGCAACCATTACACAGTAATCAGTAACCAAGTTAAATTACTATTCATTAGGTTTTGCCCACGTCTCCATTAGCAAGGAATGCTAATAACTGTGTAAACCTTATAGGCATATAAGCTAATAACCACTTACGGAAATGACACTTTATATATTTAATGGTGAGATAACTAGCACAGGTATTCCCTTGAATCGCACAAAAACCTCATTTCGTTAATGCTGGTTTTTACACAGAATTTAACGATTTCAATAATAAAACGAATCGACTAATGTGACGATCAGTAAACCTCAAATGATATAATAGTGGTAGTTTAAGACCAAGATATATGCCAGTGACCTTGAGTGGTTAGCTTGCGTGTTCTGTACTGAGCTCACGCAACGCGTCGTACGTTCAGCCAGTAATAGGACTCGCCCATCAAGGAGCGCTGTCCCCAATTTGACGTATTATTAATTTATTATACACAAAACAAAAGGTGTTTTAACAAAACGCGTATACTAAAAGATCAATAATTAAATTATCTTTAAATTGGTGAAGGTTTCAGAAAAATACGCTTGGTAGATGTTGCGCCATTCTCTGTTTTTTATCCGCGTTAGACATAACTTTACAAATTAATTCTACAATGTAGTATAAACATAATCTAAAATATTCATATATTAAGTAATTGAGATAATGCTCTAATTTAACATATATTTTTTTCAAGTCATTAACACTACCCGTTTAGACGAGATCTTCAGTATAAAACCTTTAAAGGTCGGTTATCGTCGCCTTAAGTGCTTGCTTATCCAGCAGGGTGATTATTTAAAATACATCATTATAATGTCAATCATAATATTATTATGAATCGCATCAAATAAGTGACTAATTAATTTACTGAACTGCCTAGATCACACTAGTTGGTTCGACATCTTTCTGGGCCAACGCACAATTTTGGCGGCTCATCCAATTTGCAGAGGAATGTCACCATTACACAGCTGATCACGCTAACATTCTTCGGTTATAGCTAGGTCGGTTCGCATTGCAGTAGTGTACAGTAATTAGGGTAATGTTTACCGTTGCGCGGCCAAACGAATGAATCACTAGTTGCGTAGGCGCAAGCACCACGCGACCAAATCAGTCGCCTTGTGACACTCACACGCTCTGTTTTTAACCTGACCCTATTATAAATAATATCTTTATTGTTCTGTCAGTTCTCTGACAAAAAATTGTGACGCCAGTAATCTAAAAAAATATGCTATCGTACCGTTGTTTGTCTATTCTGTCAGGCCGGTCAGGGCTCGTATGCGTGCATATATTATATCACAAACAACTTGTAAGATAATCGCGTGTATGTTCATGTATTTATTTTGGAAGCAATATTCATTATTATCAGGAATTATGTTCAATTAGGTAGGTAGGTACCTACTTGAGGTTAGTATTTGGCTTCCGCCTCCGCCTCAGTCAAGCTCGTTTAATGGTATGCCTCTAGTCTAGATTCTAGAACCTACTTCCATCTTGACAAGCTACTTATAACAAAACGACTACCTGCATCATCGTCTGACGGTTTTATAATAAAAATAGCATTCATTCAATGTGTATCATGCGATCAGCACAAAATTACATCACTGGTACGCGAAACGTAGGTACGTCACCTCGTGATAGCCTGGCATGTGTAACATAATTGTTGTATATTAAATACAGATGTGTCTAACGAGGATGTAAATAGGTAGTACATAGTATATGGCGCCCTCGTCTTGTGATCTAGAAGTCGCCGGCGACGCGGGCGGGTCGCCGCCGCCGGCGCCGCGCCAAGCTGCAGCGACGCGCTCGCGGCGAGATGAGGCCGCGTCATCCATCCATCAAGCAGCTCATCATCTACTAATAATAGAACACGCCGAGTATACTACTGTTTCATTCTTCGAATTCCGCTCACAGTAAACAATATCGTCATTCTTACAAAAACGAACCTAAGATATTCTGATCCTTTCCCGATATATTCATTCATCCGGCTAATAAAACAGAAATTCAACGTGAACACTTGATAACCTATTTATCAGAAGGTCGTGTTTGTAAACATAGCACACGATTTTACTCACGCTCAACTGTTTAATATCTAGAGGTCATATAACATTTTTAAACAGACAACGTGATACATATTATAAATCTAGATGTCTTGTTATGAAATAACAACTTAATTGTGTCTATGTTATTATAACAATCATGATATCAAAACATTAAGATGGAGATGAAACATCTCGACAATGGAGTACAATCAATTGTAATGAAAGGCGGATCTTTTAAAACGATTTCTTATTTACAGTTCGCCACAAAGTAAATAATGGCTTTATTATAGTTAAATACGGTATGTGCGTGTGCAGGGTACAATGATTGTAAACAGTAAACACGGGGCATCGCTCGCGGGCTGGCGGCAAACAGCTCCAAGAATATTCCGCTGGACTCCGCTCTGACACTAACGCATCACACTATACCGGAAATACCCGGCCGCTTGCACCACCCACACACACAAATACACACCGACACAATACGATTACATTATTTTGGACAAAACATTTTCATACTATAATTACTTATTGATTTTTAGCTGACTTCAAAAAAAAGAGGAGGTTTTTCAATTCAGTTGTACCTATATATTTTTTTTATCTTTATTACCTCTGAACTCCGTCATTTATGAACCGATTTTATCTTATTTTTTTTTTATTGATTGGCTGTGCTTCATAGGTGGTCCCATATAAATTTGGTCAAGTTCTAATGAGTAATTTTTGAGTTAGCTTCAATATAATACGTATTTTTCCCAGTTAGTATATTATGTTGATGATATTATAAACTTATAATAACAAGTAACAAGCAAGCATCATAGTCATAGTAAGTAGTGGTAAGTATTCGGTTTTACGTTGTTTACATTCCTTAGTTTAAACTTTTAATTTTTAGCTGTGGAAGTGAAAAATTTAAACTTATTCAAAAAAGAAATAAATAATAAAATAATTTCGGAAGTCGGAAAAATATTAAATACAAAACCAAACACCGACTTCCGAAATTAAAGTAATTTTTCGGTTTGTAGTGTTTCGTTGGAAGTCAGTTGTTTTTGTTTATCTCTGTTAGCTAGAAACGTTACGAGATATCCTGATTAAACAACTCATGGAATAGAACAAATGGGACGATGATGCGATCTTTGTTATTTGTACGACTTCCTGTCTGCGATGCATTCACCCGATGTTTTAGATTAGCAATCATATTATTTACTTTTTTATTTTTATTGTATTTCGTGAAAAGGGACGGAAATGTGTAACAGGAAAGTACTTTTTAATACTGCTCAACGCACCTAATAGTACATTTTGATACAAGTGGAGAATGTTTGTTATTGCATTCGAGGCGGAATGAACACCCGAGCCGTAGGCGAGGTTGTTTTTGAGCCGAGAACTGCAATAACAAATGTCCACGTCTATCAAACGACGTTTTTCAATACACTTTTGAAGAAATAAAATAAAATAACGAAAATTATTTTTCTCATGAATTATTAGTAATTATTAGGTAGGAAACTGTGATTTAATTTTCTTTTTTTTTCCGCGCTTTGCATTCGCCAGGTTGAAGGACAAGCAAAGGTATAAAGCCGATAAACAGCCTAATATGAAAAATAAAAAATTCTAATATTTTTGACTTTAGAACACAAATCAATGTTAATTGGTTCATAAACGTTTTTTTTATTGTAATAATCATGGTTTTCTATTTATAAACATTATTTAAATATTCCAAAAATATTAACGCCGCCGTAAAGACGCATCTTTGCCAAGATTAAAAAAAAAACACGTCCGAATAGAGAGGACCGTCTCTGGCGCAAGACGGTTTGAATAGAGGCATTGAACCAATTTGGACTAAGTATAGGTATAAGTTATCTGTGGCAATTTTTATTCCCGCACACGTGTTGGAAAATAAAAAATCGCACGCGTGTGAATTACATTGCATTGTGAACCTAATCGTAGTGCGATATGAACCAGTTTTCGAGGAAGTGTGAAGAAATTTTCAGAATAGAAGTTTTCACTTCAAAAAGTAAAAAAACGTAGGGTATTTTTTTCATTATGCAATAGGGTTTGTGATTCACATTTATTATTTTTCCGTATAGGTATGTTATTTTGTCAACAGTGTAAATGAGTTCATCATTTCGGGCGAGTGGTCAAACAACAAATACATAACACAACCCTACCCCCTACTGGGCCCTACTTGTATAACAAGTTTAACAGAGTGCTTAAGATTTATAGTTTAAGTTACAATAGGTGTAATTTACTAGTACAGGAATATTTGTCAAAACTAAAACAAGGCTTCTACATACCGGCGCGACTTGTCGCGCGACGCGACGCGACACAAAGGCACCGCTCGTCCCGCGACACGCGGGGCCTTTGTGCCGTGTCGCGTCGCAAGTCGCGCTGGTATGTAGAAGCCTTACGCAGATACGGAAAAACAACTAGAAATTTTAAAATAATAGCTCTATCGACCTATTCCAATATAAGTCTATTCCTTTACCTAATTAATAATAGTGTATACTTTATCTACTATAGTATTATTTGTTAATTTATTTAAACATAATATTATCTTACATAATCTAGTTTTAAAAATAATATACCCAAAGAGTACTCTTTACTACTCATTGAAAATATTATGTCTCCTTTTTAATTTGGCTTAATAATAAACCTATTGTTGTCTTCATTTTAAATGTAAATATGATGTAAATCGATGGCCTGAAACACAGGTTTTTTATAAACCTAGTTCAGGCAGGTCTACATTACAGTTAGAATAAAAAAAATCCCCGATAGTAATTAATCTCAATCATAATTTTACTTTACTTGAATACTTACAAAATTTTTCCCCGATTGTAATTAATCTAAATCATAATTTTACTTTACTTGAATATTTTTTTTTTTTTACTACCTCACGCCTTGTTTCCCCGAAGGGTTGGGTAGAGGTGCACCTGTAGTACACCCACATTTCGCCACATAACGGGCGAGCCTATTGCCATCAACCGGGCACAAATCCGAAATCCGGGCTGCTACTGAGAAATTCCAGATAGAAAAACTCAATATCACTTTGCTCGACCCGGGAATAGAACCTAGGAGGACCTCATGCTCAGCAGTAGCGATTGCGGCCACTAGACCTACGAGTCAAAAAATAAATACAGAAATGAGTCGGTAGTAAAATCAACTATTCTTAACCGACTTCCAAAAATTAGGAGGTTATATGTTTCAAGAGAGTGTAGGTATTAGGTACCTATCAATTCGGATAAATAAGGATAATAACAACTTCGATTTTTATCCCCAAATAGCATGCTTTCGCCTCCTAATGAGGTGTACGGAAAAACCAACCACAAAAATAAGTTAGTAGCCTAAAAAAACAAAAATAATTGAATTATCACGTCATTGTCATTTGATGCCTACATGGTCGTTAGTTTCTTTGACATCATTCATTAGGCATGAATCATATGTGGACACGGGAGTTAGTTAACCTTCCCGTGTCTATGTGTATTTTGGCCCCATTTAATAGCTATTAAATCAGGCAAAAATAACTAAAATGGAAAGAATCCAGGGGCTCTACTCCGAAGATAAATCCGAAGTATCGGCCGAATGTTCGGCCGTTACGTCACTACGGCGGAAGAAAAAAAACGACGGTTAAAAAGATGAGTTAAGTCAAAAACGTGACTTGATGTCGCGTAAGGATTCAAAGTCAAATAAGGAAACTTTGGAAGTCAAGAAACGGCTGAACATTCGCCTGATACTTCAGATTTATGCTCGGAGTAGACCCCCTGGGGCCCTACTCCGAAGCGATAATCCGATGTATCGGCGGAATGTTCGGCCGTTTCTTGACTTCCAAAGTTTTTATTTGACTTACGGCTAACTATGGCTGACTACAGCGACAAAAAAAAATACGACATTCAAAGAGATAAGCCAAAGTCAAAAATGTGACTAAGTCGGGTAAGGATTCAAAGTCAAAAAAGGAAACTATGGAAGGTATAAAACGGCCGAACATTCGGCCGATAGTTCGGATTAACGCTTCGGAATTGACTCCCAGGTTAGCGAGCTATTACGGAAGGCAAGGTCCAAGGGTCCAAGCAGCGCTCCAAGTGTGTGGTTTTCACATGAGCACGTTAATCTCCATGTTATTTGGCGCGAGATTTTGCGATGGGTGTCAGTAACCGGCAGTCGACGGTCACTCACCGGCATGGTATGGTGAGTTGTTCCAAGGTCTGCGCAAATATGCGCGTAATACATTCTACTAAGAACGTGTTCTGGTTTAACTTATTGTAACCGACACGATATTTTATAGCTTACCTTAACAGACTACAACAAAGTTTTAGAAGTTAAGAGTCTTTTTTTAGAGCTAGGTTTAGTTCAATGATATCTAGAGGGAAAACTGCCACTTGACTTAAATCTGTTGCTGTTGATCTTCAATCACTATTATTAATCGGAGCTGTTGATCTAGAAGAGAGCAATGAGGGGATTATTAACATCCACAATAATTGTTATCGAATCCTTGTAGCAATCGCGGGCGTAGCATCAGCTTTAACAGCGAAGAGCCTACATCAAACAAAATAGGTCTGACGTCACTAGAAAAAAATGTAACAAGCAGGAACACAAACAAACAAATGTAATCGCAAATACATAAACCTCCTTCCCTCTCGTTGATGTGTAAACAAGCAGCTCAAAATGTTTTCGAATGTAGAAAATCGAATTCCAAAAAAAACACTACTAAGTGAAAAATTGCTTTAATTTCGGAAGCGGTGTCTTTGGATCTGTATTTTAGTTTTTTGCCACTGACTTCCGAAATAGTTATTTTTCACTTTTTAGTCGGTCAGTTTGTAATTTATCTAAGTTACATAAAGCCTAATGTCAACTACTCATAACCTTTTACAAAATATTGCTTTTCCCGATGCAGGGACGTTAATTTTTCAGGAGAACTGGAGCTCCACTTCACCGTATACATTCTTACGAGCATAAATTGCTTAGCAACCATATTATTAAAGTACCTACCTAATAAAAGAAAGAACGAAAAATTGTTTATTCTGTACAAACAAGACAAACTTAACTACAAAAAAAAAACATGCAGGCGAACATTAGAGCTTCCTCCTTTTTAGAAGTCGGTTAATAAAAGACTCGTGGCTTGTTTTTATTTAACCGACTTCAAAAAGGACAAGTCATCCATCTCGGTAGACACAACTTTGAGAAAGAAGCCGACAGAAGGATCCAGTTGGGTTGGGCGGCATTTGGAAAACTGCGTCAAGTCTTCTTGTCGCCTATCCCGCAATGTTGAAGACTAAGGTCTTTAACCAGTGCGTCCTGCCCGTCATGACATACGGTGCCGAAACGTGGACACTGACAGTCGGGCTGGTCCACAAATTCAAGGTCGCCCAGCGCGCTATGGGCTATGCTTGGAGTCTCTTTGAAGGATAAATCAGGAATGAAATTATCCGGAAAAGAACCGAAGTTACCGACATAGCTTGCAGAGTAAGCAAACTGAAGTGGCAGTGAGCTGGCCATGTTTGTCGAAGGACTGATGGCCGATGGAACAGACGAGTCCTGGAGTGGAGACCGCGTATCGGCAAGCGTAGTGTGAGACGCCTCCCAGCTAGATGGACCGACGACCTTAAGAAGATGGCTGGGTCAGACTGGATGCGGAAGGCGGAGGACAGGGTGTTGTGGCGCAGCCTGGGAGAGGCCTATGTTCAGCAGTAGACTGCGATAGGCTGAGTTGATTGACTAAAAAAAAGGAGGAGGTTAAGTATAAATGTTCGTGTGTATGTATTTTTTTTTGTTATGTGTGTTCTTCAATATTTTCGTCAAAAATGGACCGATAAAAAAAAATCGTTTAGTAAAGGAAGCTTGCGCAGTGGTCCCATATAAATTAATTAACTTTGCCGGGTAGTTTTTGAGTTAGCTTCGATAATACGTATTTAATTCTCTTGGTGTATCTTGATGATGATATAATACTTCCTGTCACTGCTGTTTACATAGCAAGTAGTGATATACGAATTGGTGTGGGATAGTTACCATAACTAAAAAGTGAAAAATAAAAAAAAATTGTACAAATAAAAACCACCGACTTCTAAAAAAAACTCTACATTGGTGATGTTTTGGAAATTGGTTGTTTTTTCTTTGATGGAGTCATCGATTTCATCTGTATGTCGTTGGCATAGCTACAGCTATTTAAAATAAAAAATGCTGTTCCTAGCTAACGCCGGGTTGGGCACGCCACAATTATTATTGTGGCGATAAGTCCCCACTTTGAGGAGTGGCTAGAAAGGCGCCACGGCGTCCTCACCTTCCGCCTGACGAAGGTCCTCACCGGACACGGTTGTTTCGGAAGGTTCCTCTTCAGGATAAAGCGGGAGGAAACGCCCGGGTGTCACCACTGTGTGGATTGCCCGGAGGACACGGTGGAGCATACGGTGGAGGTCTGCCCGGATTGGGTGGAGCACCGCCGTGTCCTCACGGACGCGATCGGCGGCGGCGATCTCTCGCGTCCGGCCCTGGTTCAGGCCATGGTTCGGAGGGAGAGTGCATGGGAGGCCGTCACCTCCTTCTGCGAAGCAGTAATGCTCGCGAAGGAAGAGGCGGAACGTGTGAGAGAGAGGCAAGGTTTGCGCCCTCGCGCCCCTAGTCGCCGCAGGAGACGCCTCGGGTGTCGGCCGTGTCGGGAGTCGCAGGCCGATTTCCAGCCACCGTAGGCGCGGGCTTGCGGACGGTGAGCAATGGGTAGCTCACCGTCTGATAAGGACCAGGCCCGGGTCGACGGCGCGTTGTGATCCACGCGCGCCTCAAAGATATGTCAGCACCAACGGACGGGGTCCGATAGGGCCAATGCTTGCCAGGGTTGCGAGTTTGTCCGAAAGGGATATCGTGGCCCTGGCACACAGGCAACGGAAGAAACACGGGTGGGTTTTAGTCAATAAAAGTCTGACACACCGTCCCGCTCCGCCCAGAGCGGGAAAAGTTATTTGATAATTTCTCACCCAAAAAAATAAAAAAGCTAACGCCGGGTAAATCGGAGCGGGTACAATCGATAGCGAAACCAGTGACTGCCTGTTTCTCTGCATATTCATACATAAAAAAAGAAGAATATTATGTAGTTTGGCCGAATCTGACTGCAGGAAATATGCGTCATGAAAGCTCAAATTTATGGTACTTAATGCTTTATTAGTGAGCAGGCTCAAAGCCAGTACAGTCTTAAGTAGAGATTCGTATGCTAGGTGGATTTTTCAGTAAATAATAAATAACATAACAAATTACGCTGATACAAACGTATATCGTTTATTAACAGTACTTACGTACATGTTTAAAGAACAATGGTAGGACGCCATGTAATCTGGGTGTCGCACTTAGACTTCGCGTACATTCGTACAAATACTCTTAAAAGATAGATCTCGGTAAAAGTCTCATAATAGTTTAAAGTACGATGAAACCACTATATATCACCAAAATCTTGTTGATTAGCATAATTATAGAAATAGAAATACCATATTCTGGTGAGTATGGTAACTCCCTACCATCCCAGGTTCTGAGTTTAGATGTTGCAAATAAGATTAAATAAAATACTCTTTTTTTTGTGCAGTTTGATAAAGAAAAGCTAATCCATACAAAGTAAAACCCTGTAACTGTTTTATAATTATAATTTACATACTTTCATTCATGAACGCTTCTGAAATTAAGCGACACCAAAACTGCCATTCTTCTTTATCACCCAGTCTGAGAAACTATGAAGGGAAACATCGCGTCGCGTCGTGGGAAAACCCACGCGATAGTAACTAAATCTGACGGTGTATGTATGTATGTACTCGTAATAGTGGGCCGATAATATTGCGCCACTTGTCATAGTGGGCTCAGGACTCGACGTGGGTACACCTCGAGGGTTTTCGCTGACAAGAGGCAAATGATAAAAGTAGGCTTGTCTTAAACAAAAAAAAATCCAAATCTATATAGTTTGTGGTAGCGGAAAAAATATATGTTATTCTTGAACATATTTCTCAGAACTTGGTGGAACAACCAAGTTTAAAAATTAAATCTCGATACATATTAACGGTAAACTAATAACCCTTTACTTTGAGTTTCAATCCAAAATATCTGTAATATCAACGTACGGTTAAATATCAACGTACGGTTGGTATGTAATTAATAACAAGAACGTCTTATTTGTATTCAGAACATGGTTGTTTATTATCTTCGATTACTCAACTCATTTTTGAGTAAATAAATAATTTCTTCATACTTTGCAATAAATTACAGCGTTGTGTCATCGCGCTTCTCTTTCTTTTGTATGCAGTCTAATAGTGACAGGGGTTTACCTGTTGTCAGCGTCTTAAGTTCTAACTGAGATATTTTTTATTTCCACACAA
Organism: Tiliacea aurago; assembly: GCA_948098905.1. Taxonomy (NCBI): domain Eukaryota; kingdom Metazoa; phylum Arthropoda; class Insecta; order Lepidoptera; family Noctuidae; genus Tiliacea; species Tiliacea aurago. Next base: position 13,777,375 of record OX402590.1, read on the forward strand.
AGCCAATGTTTATGCTTTTGGCAGCAGGATGTAAAATTCTTATTTCAACACTGAAATCTACAAACATCTCGGAAATTTGAGCCCAAGCCCTGCGCAAGTTTATATGTCATTTGAAAAATGCTTGATCAACGTGGTGGCATCAAAATTCAGAGAACCCTCTTACCCTGAATTTTGTGATGACAAAATATACGGGTGTTTTGCTGGATGTTTGTCAGTGTACCTAAAGCTCTGAACTCAGTCAGTCAGATAAAATAGTTTAGTTAGAGGTAATAGTTTATGAAGGTGTCGTTTCATAAACTATTACCTTTCACTTACTATTTCCGGAATTGGGTTGTTATTACAGAAAAACAAAGTGAACTCTTGGGTCAATTCAGTTAAATACTTTATGTAGATTATCATTAAAAGAGCGTTAACTTCGATAGAACAACTACAAAATGAACAGGGGGCGTTACAAACTTTGTCAAACAGTGGCCAATGTTGTAAAGTCGGTCGTATCAATAAATTATATTTTGATTGACGATTTATTTATTTATTTAAACTTCTCGCACACAATATGGTACAAAGGCGGACTTAATGCCTTAGGCATTCTCTACCAGTCAACCAAGGGTGGTGAAGAGATAAGATGGCGGGTGCTCTGATGGAGAGAAAATAATAATATTAAAAAAGATTAAATTCTAACTTATTTATATTCGACGATTGGTAAGCACAATGAGACCGATGAGGCCACAAAACTCGAGTGAGTAGTGAGGCCCACTTGAACAAACATGGCGATGGTGCGCCGGTAAAAGACGTCAGAGATACAACAAATATTGACAATCCGCGCTTTTGTATCTACGCCGCGCTATTTAGTTTTGCAATACCAGACACAATACAGGAATTAACACAATTAAGGCTTCTACATACCAGCGCGACTTGTCGCGCGACGCGACATGGCACAAAGGCCCCGCGTGTCGCGGGACGAGCGGTGCCTTTGTGTCGTGTCGCGTCGCGCGACAAGTCGCCCCGGTATGTAGAAGCCTTTATGAGGCGCTAAATTACACAAAAATGTAAGTCATTAATCATTTCGCTTATCACACTAATATTATAAAGGCGAAAGTTTGTGAGTGTGTGTGTGTTACTTCTTCACGCTCAAACGGCTGGACCAATTTTGATAAAAAAAAATTTGGAGGTAGCTGAAACCCCGGATTAACATATAGGCCAATTTTTATCCCGATATTCTAGTGTGCCTCATAATATCATCGCACATATTTTGTACCTAACTTTTGCTGGGGGCTTGGGGCCATGGGGGTATTTGCATAAGCAAGGCTTATCACATTGATATGAAACCTTTCACTTTGGGAAAAGGTAGTTGTTATGGAATAATAACCAAAACAATCTTAACATCGAACAAGCAACCTCCGAATTATTTATGTAGAGTATTTCTTAAGATTTTTAAAAGCAATCATAGTTTTATTATATTTTTTTGAATGTTTTGCTATTAAAACTGTACAATCATATTGTGAAGTTATCATAGTAAAGTAATCTAGTTATCACAGGGTGTTGTATTATTGTCAGTTTATTTCCACGAGCGGGGTGGCAGGCGCGGCGCGACGCCCGCCGACGCCCGGCGCCTCTTGCTGAAAGACGTAAATAGGTTCAACGACCCCGACCTTGACGGCGCGGCGCCGACGCAAACCGCATTGTCTTCGCTAAACATATTAAAACAATAATGACATAACACAACTCACGATAACGTTTATAATTTAGTAAAGCTGCTGAAATATTATATATTCACCACATAAACAACAGAACGTGATCGAGATTATATTAAATCTTGCAATAAGCGTTAATTGTGAATGTTGAAATAGACGTAATAATAATACTGTGCTTCATCATAGCACTAAGCTATGTGGAGTATGTGGACATTATAACAATAACGCGGCTATAACTGCTTTACCTGTCTGCAGGTTTTTAGGTCGAATATGATGTGTCAAAGGTTGGGCGGTGAGCCGATCAGAGACAATAGGACGTGGGAACTCTGTAGAGGCTGCGCGGTACCCACGCGCGTGGCGCCCGCGCCGCTCCGCGCTCGTCCGCCTGCGCCCGCGCACCCACAGCCCCGGAAGCGGCGCATGCTATTATGTATTACCACAAAACTTTCATTCGTTGGGTTTTTTTTTCAATTCAACTGAATTTATTTAAAATTATCAGCGACCAAATCGTTAGTGTGACGATCACGACACGGATCTGTGATCGTTTATCAAAACCAGTTCAATGAGTTATATTTTATTAAACGACATTAGTATCTAATAAGGTATTTTGGCAATTTCGGAGCCGATAAATTGCGTATTAAAAACCAGCCACTCGAGTGAGAATCAATGAAATGTTGTTTTAGTTCATTCAAACAGAAGTTTGTCTCGTGTCTACGGCAGAAAAAACTTGATATTGATCAAATTAACACGCAGACGCACGTGAATATATTTATTTTGCATGTATAAGCAACTAGGTACTGAACATTATAAACATAAAATAAACATATTTCTAGTAGAAATTACTAACAGCGACTATGCAAAATGAATGTCACATTGACCGCATTTTACATAATTCATCAGTGTCTAGTTTAAATAAAATTGTTAAAATTTTAAAAATAGTGACGAGTTTTATAATTATATTACTGAACATTAATTTAAAAGTTTTTAGTGCAGAATGAAATCTCGCCGCGCGGCGCTCGCGCCGCGGCCGCCAAGCATAAACGATATCGATTCATCATGTTCATGTCTTCATAATATTTACAAATGTTCACATTCACACTCAACTTTTTATGTTACACATTCGTATTTCTATTTTATGTGAGTATGTAAACAAACAAGGTCGCACGGGTCGTCATTGGTTCTTCATTTCAGTAATAAGGCACACAAAAGACGATATTCTCACGTCCATGTCCTTCATGAGATCCAAAACAGCGCGTGATCCTGTCATGGCAATGTGACTGCTAATGACACGAGCTCTACCTACACTTTAGCTTGAAAAGAGATAACGCCAAATGAACAACAATTGCACAATAATATGTTATTCTGAGACGGAAATAAAAAATAATTGCTGAGAATCATCATTACTAATTTAATTAAGTCTAAGTATCGCTATTAGCAACAAAATCAACAATTTGTTTAGTTTGTGTAGTATTTAATTTAAACAGAAGTTGGAAATATACACATTAATATTACAAATTGTTATATTTTATTGTCTTGGACTTTCTCATCCTAAAATATCTTCGAAAACGGATCTTATGAAGATTTGAAAAACTACAATAAGAAAATAAATAAATTCACAATATACATTTTTATCACATCATTTATAATTGAAAATGAATCGGTACTTAGATATAAATAATGTAGCCATTGTAACCACGACGAAAATAAACGATAAGATATCAATAATTGTTATGAATACAACGAAATACATAATTATTTCGTATGTAATTTGCTCAAGAATACGTAATTGATGATAGAATATTGAGAACCGTCTCATGACATTTAACTTCACAGGACAGTCAGTTTCACCTTGGTACCAGCATGTCGATTCTGTAAAAATCTCACCGTGAAATTTTGCGTGGAGTGAGCTGTCAGTGTCATTCTACTGCAGCTAGAGATTGACCAAGGACATTTACAATCATAATCGAGATTTTAATAATATTTAAAAGCTAATTCTATTGATCATTTTATATTATTTCAAAGCGAGTATTTATGTGTCTTAACATTACTATTTAGGGGGATTTTATATAAAATAGCAAAAAAGAAATTTTGTCAAACTCAATTTATGTAAAAAAAACAAAATCGAGTTTCTGTTCAAAATCTCGATTATTATTGTTAATGTGACCCATCCCTGATGACACTGACAGTTCACTCCACGCTCACTTCATCTAAGTTTTCACAGTGAGATGGTTACAGAATAGCACTGCAGACATACCTATTCTGAGCGTTCAGGTGAACATTAATCTTTTTTTTGTTGTGCACCAAATCATATTCAATATAAGTCTTATTTTTTTTCATCCTGTAGGATTTTATTATCCACTCGCGAAATCTGTCTCCTCTAGAACCAACTTCTGTTCAGCAGGATTTTTTTTTAGAAGTCATAGGAAAGCCAGACCAAAATCAATTCCTAAGATTGAGAACATAGTGTTTTAAAAGCCCTTGTGTATACTCGTAGCTGAAAGGAGACGTTCATTATAATTGTCGCGATAGTAAACTTTCGCAGTAACGTACATCGCGGTAATGAACTTCGCAACTATGATTTATAAGGCTTCTACATACCAGCGCGACTTGTCGCGCGACGCGACACGGCACAAAGGCCCCGCGTGTCGCGGGACGAGCGGTGCCTTTGTGTCGCGTCGCGTCGCGCGACAAGTCGCCCCGGTATGTAGAAGCTTTTACAGATTTGACCTTTTTTGCGACACGTTTTGTTATTGTATTGTCATGATAATCAATATTTTTTCTCTAAATTTCATGGAGCTGCAGCTAAAATCTCAAAGTATTTCATAGAAACGGAAACTCGACCCACATTTAAAATTATTATGTTGCATAAAAATTAATTAACAAAGACTATGTGCGTTTTGTTTGTACTGAAACATTTTTCACTATTTAAAACAAACGGGTGCCTGAAAAATCTGATTGAACTATAATCGAGTAGCATAATAAATAAGCTTTCTAAAAAGGTACATCACATTAGCGTTTAAAAATCTTCGGAATATTATACCACTTTTGACCTCTCCTTTAATTAATTAAATGATATTAAACAAAATTATAATCACTGTGAATGTGATGGCATCTGGTAGCAGTGCAGTGGGAAGTTAGTATAATAAGACGGAATTGTTTGTAGAGGACTTACATAATCCGATTGATATGAAATTATGAACCCTTCACCTTTTATCTTCCAGTCCAGTGGCAAGTGCGAGTAAACCCCCCGCGGGTCACTAGCACTAGCTATAAGTCACACCCAGCAGTAAATTTGTAGTACGCTCATGAAATTCGTCTACCTTAACGCTCAAGTACTCTGATATTTAAAGGGTCATGGCCTGTCTAGACAATACTATAGATGTATAATCTAAAACTCTTGTCTAGACGTCTGTATAATTTAAAATTTCGGGCGAGCATCATAGTTACATTATAGTGTTTCTAAGAACATTTTTTATTATTCTTTTAACTCTACCTACGTTATAACTTATATCTAATGGTTATCAGTTTATATAACAATAACATAGTTAACATCTTTTAAGGCTCATACAGACTGGCGCAATATCGCGGGCGCAAAATTTTCCAGGAAGTTTTTCGCGCCTGTCTGTCTCCTTTCATCATCTCATCTGCCAGCCTTTTCCCAACTATGTCGGGGTCGGCTTCCAGTCTACCCGGATGCAGCAGAATACCAGTATTTTACATGGAGCGACTGCCTATCTGACCTCCACAACCCAGTTATAGGGTAACACGATACCCCTTGGTAAGTTGTCAGACTTTCGGGCTTCTGACGACCCGTAACCTTTGTCGAAGATCTACAAATGACAGCCGAGACCAACGGCTTCACGTGCTTTCCGAGGCACGGAGGAGTCTTGTTGTGTAAAGATGGTCATCCATCCACGGACCAACCATGGCAAGCGTTGGTCCGTGGATGGGTGACCATCTTAACATAGCAAGACCCCTAACTTGTCAATAGCCTAGTTACTTTCCCTAAAATCACGGGCCAACGTGGTTCTAAAAAATAAACATACCTACCATGTTGGCTCATAAAGTCATAACTTATGGATTTTTCTAGTCAAAGAAAATAATATAATACGAGGAAAATCAGTTTATCGTCAGTTTGCACACTACGGAATTTCCATTTTTGTGATACCAAAACAAATTCATAAACACTGCCGGCTTAGGGATAACTAGTACCTAACCTAATGAAGACGTAAATGGATTTGTTATTTAAATTCATTCAATTATTCATGTAACTAACGTTAAAATATAACAGTCACTAATTCACTACATACTTTTCGGAAGACCAAAATATTTTTCTGCCTGTTTAGGTAGTCAATACACATACTGCTTTAGATAGGTACCTATACGTATACGATATTTATGTTATGAAAATGTATGAAAAGGATAATACTGTATTTAGTATTACAGCCATAAAACTGCAACCATTCGAGGAAAAAACAAAGCTAATGACTGTGAAAAACCCCATAGAATATGCATGTAAACAAAATTATCATTATACTTTAATAATAACATTTTGTCCCCTACTAGTCCACAATAGCCATTATTGTCAAAATATTTGTACTTAACTAATTTACCTACATTAATTAAATGATAAAAATGAAAATTATAGAATGATATAACAGTAAAGGCTTCTACATACCGGGGCGAATTGTCGCGCGACGCGACGCGACACAACGGCACCGCTCGTCCCGCGACGCGCCGCGCGCCGGGCCTTTGTGCCGTGTCGCGTCGCGCGACAAGTCGCGCTGGTATGAAGAAGCCTTAGAACGTAGAGAAATTTGTACGTGGTGGTGTTGGCGCTCTATTATCATGTCATGTTCGTGAACGGGCGCCATCAGTAGGGACTGGTCATCTCTTAGCGGCCTTGGCTTATTTTAATTTAATGTTTTAATTGTTTTTTTTAAATCTTTTTGGTTCGGACGCTTTTGACGTTTTGCATCGTTCTCACATGTTTAATTTCAACACGAATGATGTAACCAATATTTTGTAACCATATGTTAATTTAAAAGAGTATCCGTGGAGTTTCTTGCCCGTTCTTCTCCATAGGTACCTACTAAGCTTTGGAATGGGCAACTAGCTTCATCTTTACGACTAACCGACCCCTTGACAATTCAAAAGTGCCTGTAATTGGTTTATTTGAAATAAATGCTTTCCGCCTTATTACAAAACAAGATCTATATTTTGACATGGCTTAAACCATGGAGCCAGTTTTTGTAATAAGAACGTAACTGTGATTGAAATACCGTTCTTTATACAAAATTGAAAACTTAGTTCGTTACTAAGTTGACAGTTTTGTGTTTAGAAACTTTACCATAGCCGGAATAAAGTTCGAAATTCAATAATGGCTCCATATTTTAAACCTGGGTCTGAAGATAAACCTTGTTTTGTAATAAGGGGGTTTGAGTTTGAGTTTGATTAAGTACTAATATAAGTAAGAATACTATTCGGTCAATCCACAATTGAAGATCTGAATAAGATTTGAAACTGTTCAAATATATTCTTAAGGCTCGTACAGACTGGCGCGACAGGTCGCGCGACGCGATCACGCGAAACCAGTAAAACAATTTCTATGAAAATTTCATGGACATTTTCTACCGGTGTCTGTACTCGGTCTGCACGCTGCGTTAAGTCGCGCCGGTATGTAGAAGCCTTTATACATAACTAGCGACCGAGCTTCCTTCACACAGTTTTTCGACTTGAAAAAACATCGAGCTTTCTTTATCATAACATGTTCTTTAATGTTAAGGCTTCTACAAACCGGCGCGACATGCGACGCGACACAAAGGCCCCCCGCGTGTCGCGCGACGAGCGGTGCCTTTGTGTCGCATCGCGAGTCGCGCCGGTCTGTAGAAGCCTTTAATGTATTATACGCAACCTTTCGGAAATAATTCTTTAAATGAAGGTGAAAACCGCATCAAAATCCATTGGGTAGTTTAGAAGAACAACGCGGTCATATAGACAGACACGAAAAGCAACTTTAATTTATAATATTATGTAGTTTTAAGTCAATGTGCGAACAGAAACCAGCGGGCTAATTGCGTAACACACTATCAGTAGGAATCGGTTTCAATTTGACAGTTCAACAACATTAATTGCGTTATTTACGTTGTTGAGCAGACAATTTTTTCTAATATATGAAGCAATGGATTAGCAATAAATATACTTCAAAATCATTCCGATTCGGATTCAAACTGTGTTAAGGCCTCTACATACCGGGGCAACTTGTCGCGCGACGCGACGCGACGCAAAGGCACCGCTCGTCCCGCGACACGCGGGGCCTTTGTGCCGTGTCGCGCTGGTATGTAGAAGCCTTTACGCAATTAGGGTGCTGAAACTAGTAAGGAGATGCTACGAAATTATTGAAATATTCATGATTAACTTAGGTTTTAAGACCTAACAAATTAATGCTACGAAATCGTTAAACCTTCGCTTCCCTTGTGAAAAACCCTGTAGCTAGCAAACAAGTCTACGAAGTTAAAAAAATAACATTTCCCGCAACGCTTTTAGATCTTGAATGCACGACAGCATGGTACTTACACTCATATGGAAAAAGTTAGTTCCCGATATGACTTGTAAGTTGTAACTACAGATAAAAAACCGGTCCAGATCGAGTCGGACTCGCGCACCGAGGGTTCCGTACGAATATATGATGTTGATGATTTCTGAAAAACTGTGCTATTTAGAGACATCGTTTTTCCTTTAACCTTTACATAAGCTTCTATCATACTCGTATGATTATAATATAATTATAATTTCAGATTTTTATCTCCGTAAACTTCGGAGATAAGGGGGGGGAACGGTATTTTTTTTTACACTTTTCGTCAAAAGTCGGAAACTATGCTGCCTAAAAAATAAAAAATAAATGTTTGAGAATGTGCAAACAGAATTCTTTTATATGATGCCCTAGTAGCCCCACCAAAACATTTTTTTTTTTAATTTCTTTCTTGTTTGCAAAATAGTTGGGCAAACGTCATCTAAAACTATTCTAAATTTCAAGTTGATAGCATTAGTAGTTCTTGAGATATCCAGGAGTGACAGACAGACAGACAGACTTAGTCTCACCATAAGGGTTCCTTTTTACCATTTTGGTACGGAACCCTAAAAAAGGGTACGATACTCGTAGCTCTCGTACTATGGACGTGTAGTGTAGTTACGCAAAAGCGCCATTGTTTACGACAGATTACGAATGGCGATATAAAGAGATTGGCGTCGACAAAACATCCCGTTTTACAATTAAGAAATAGAACAATACTGCCGTCATAAGGAAAAAGGGCACAACTAACATATTTTCCGAAATTGAGTTATATACATATCCGGAATCAGAAAAAAAAGGCCCATCTGCCAATATTTTTTGTACAATTTTAGGAACAAGATAAACAAAAATACCGTAAGCCTAAAAGGCACAACTGAGTCACTTTTCAATTTTTTGTACGTAAAAAGAGCACATCTGACTAATAGTACGTCAAAAAGGTCACCTATGCATAGATGTGACTTTTATTGTATCACGATAAATATCATTTATTTACTTGAAAAGGCATAATTAACCTGTGTTAAATATTAAAGGCATAACTACCAGAGATGTGCCCTTTGATTTAAAGTTTACCACCTAGACCTTGACATTTAATTTAAAAGAAAAGTCACAACTAGCAGTTATGCCTTTACTACCAAAAATCTTTGACTAGAGGTGAAGTGAGGTGGTCGAGGTACGAAGCGAATCCCGCCAGTTGTGCCTGACGTGTCTCGATGAGTCCACGCTTGCCTGTGCTGCGCTGGTAAGGTTAAGTTTTTTTTACATTTGCATGCTTTTATTATATAACACTTCTTTTGTGACACATTAGTATGATGTATTAGTATTTATTGGCGAAATTAAGATTAAATGCGATTTAGTTTAAAAACTATGATGACATTTTTTGTAGGAACTGTATCGTAAATAATTAAAATCAATACTACAAAATAAACTTAATTCTTTTTTCAGCAATGTGCAATCACGAAGTGCAAGATTAGTTAGTGCTGCTTTACGCAACGATAATTATTGTGTAGGCAAAATGGTCTCCAGCGCCGTCAACAAGTGGCGTTCAACACTCGGTGCAATCATCAAGCTCGGACCATGTTAGCAATCTGTGTTAGATACAGGGTCCGATTTTGATTCTGATGACTCAGTATTGGATAAAAATTACGAATTACCAAAAGTACGGGAAAAAAGCAGCGATAATAGTGATGGTTCTGACTCAGAAGACTTTATATACCATGTTCGCAGCCAGTTTCAGGAAAAACAATTTTAAAATCACCGGAAGAATCAGATAAAGAAACAAACCATGTTCAAGAAGAAGAAGTTATAAGTGGAAGTTCTAGTTATATGTGCCTTGATGATTGTGATACGTTTATTGTAAGGTTTTTTTTTAACTTTTGAAATAGTTTTTGTTTAGGTATATAATGTTTATGAAAGTGCCATAATTAACAAACATTAAAATAAAACTTCTAGAAGCTGATTAAATAAGGATATTTAATCAAAATAAGGACATTTAATCAGCTTCTAGAAGTTTTATTTTAAAGTGTGCTGTGATTTTTATAAAAAAAAAACAAATATGTTCCTTTATGATGACTGATAATTACAGTTACTTAATTAATGTTAATTTGTTAAGTTACAGATAATAAATGTAATTTTTTAAAGTTTTGAGACGTTAATTTTTGTTACCTTTTAAAATAAAAGTTTTATAGATATTCCCTAATTGTTTTTTTTACCTGTTTTTTTTTTGTATAATTATTCAAAAGAAAAGGCACATTTTAATAAATATGTCTTTTCATTGTATTATTTCATATTTTTTTCACAAAATGTCAGAATGAAAAGTCACAATTGGTTAGTTATGCCCTCTATTCGTAATAATAATAACTTTACTTAATTTTTTATGCTACGTTGAAAGAGAAAATGTTGATTATTTAATAAATGACAATAAAATAAAAACTTATATTTCAATAATCGTATAGGAATCGTGAAAATGAATTTATTATTATTCATCTATTTTCTAAAAATAATTTATAGTCGATATTTTTCGCCAAAAACCAATAAAAATTTTAAACTCGATTTTCTCCATATTTATAAAATGTTAGATGTGCCTTTTTTCATTATGACGGCAGAATAAGGGCCTTGTTTACCATCTTCAAGTAAAGCGTTGATTAGTTACTTCCCGATTAACGTTAATTGGCAAGTAAAAGTAACGATTAACTTCTGTCAATTTCACATGCGAAAACAAAGCTTCGGTTAACAACTTACTCGCCAAGTGAATGACGTATCAAATCATACGTTACATTCGTTCAATATTACGTCAAACGTCATTACAGTTGTCATTTGCTGTCATGTGTATTTTTGTGTCTTTTGACGAATTGTTTGGAATATAATCGCGTATGATTTTAATTTGTTATTAAGTACTTAAATTGTGTTGCTGTACCAGTGTCGGAGAGAAAGTATTAACTATATTATTTTGTTGATTTATTTATTTGGAATTAATTTAATTTGATTTATTTTGATTTTATCTCGTTTAATTTATGTATGGCAATGGGTGTAATCCTGAAATAAATGAAATAATTTATTTATTTTTAAATCTCGTCTTATCTACTTATGTATAAAGTAGTAGTAATAAGAAGAGATAGAAGTGCAAACTTTTCTTTACATGAGTTGGATATTTTGGTTATCTCTTGTACAAAAATACAAGCAGTGCTAGAAATCAAACAAAGCGATGTTTCAACATGGACAAAAGAATGAAATACACGAATCCTCGGTATTCGTTACGTCCGCGTCGTAGAATGTTCTTATTTATCGAATTGATGATCAATCAAATCAAATAAATTAATTTTATTAATTTATTTTTAAATAGTCGTTGGGAAAAATATGCACAAAACGAAAACAGGCAACTTTTAAATATTTAACCGTCAGGTAAACACGCTAATTGGCGGACGACGTGGGGAGTAAGTAACGGGTCAATAAAATTAATCATATGAGTAGTTCTCCTCGAACGTCGTGAATTTCGTACGTGAACTTACGGGGAACTTCAACTGGCGATTAGCCTACTCGACATTTTACTTGAGGGTGGTGAAAGAGGCCCTAACTCCCTAAGTATCTACACTAAAGACGACTCATTGTATGACTGTACTTTTTTAGGGTTCCTTACCCAAAGGGTAAAACGGGAACCCTATTACTGAGGCTCCGACGTCTGTCTGTCACCAGGCTGTATCTCATGAACCGTGATAGTTGATAGTTGAAATTTTTACAGATGATCTATTTCTGTTGCCGGTATAACAACAAATACTAAAAAACAGAATAAAATAAATATTTAAGGGGACTCCCATACAACAAACGTGATTTTTTTGCTCGTTTTTGCTCTATATTGATAATGGCAACAACAGCTTGAAATATTCACAGAATATTTAGTTGTATATTCACTTTAAAAATAAATAATAAACTTAAAATAAAACAAATATTTAAGGGCAAAAAAATCACGTTTTTTTTATGGGAGCCCATACAAAAAACGTGATTTTTTTGCCATTTTTATAGATAATGGTACGGAACCCTGCGAGTCCGACTCGCACTTTTTCTAAATTTGTAGACAATCGCAATGTCTGACTATACAGTCAAATACGTGTTTTATTTTGGTGGATTTTTGTGTAAAATCTAGATTTTAGATATGACCTAAGTAGGCTGTATACACCGTTATTGTATACCGAGTTTTAATCTCGGACTAATGCACTACATTACTTACTAATGTTTATTGTAATGCTTATTAATATTGAGATAGCCGTAATTAATCATCAAAACAATGAGTTGATGACCCTAACCAAAAGAAGTCATATAAACCCGTAAACACAAACAAAATTTTAAATGTATTTAGGTACAGCCGGTTAGGTACCTACAGTTGATATAAATCATTTATAATAACTAAATAACAATTTTAACTTACCGGGCTCTGGAACATAGTGAGCACTAACAAAGGTTCCACAGTCATAGTTTCGAAGTCAATTAAAATTGCTGCATTTATTGTCCCACACTGACGAAATATTATTGAATGAACACAGAAATTATGGTTTAGACGCGTTATGAGTCCGCAGAACCGTGGCGATGTTTGTTTACAAACTGAAACGGGGACGCGGCACCTTTTCTTGCGAAATACTTTATAAAGTAGTGACTAAGTGAAGCTGGCAAAACAACTTGCGTCAGTCCTGAGCCCGATTCACGTGTCCTACACTTTTGTGGAATCCGTACCGAGCGACCTACGTGAATGGAAATTATGTTCCCACTGAGCTGCAATTGTGTATTCATTTGTCATAAATTATTAGAATACACACATGACACACGCATAATTTTAATTCAATATAAATAGGTGGTTCATAAGGCAATAATCTACATTTAACTTATATTATCTGTAGTTTACATGGATGTGCGAATTAGGAGGATATTTGGGCATTTTAACTGCATGAATATTTGGGCATCCAAGAATAATAACAAAAACATAATGGGCCTTATTACAAAACAAGGTTTATCTTCAGACCCAAGTTTAAACCATGGGGCCATTATTGAATTTCGAACTTTATTCCGTCTACCATAAAGTTCCTAATACAAATCTGACAACTTAGTAACGAACTAAGTTTTCAGTTTCGTATAAAGAACGGAATTTCAATCACAGTTACCTACCTATTAATGGGTGCTAAATGCCATATTTTTAAAGTCAAAGTCAAATTGTTTATTTCATATAGGCACTTTTGAACGTCAATATTTACAAAAAAATAGAATTGATTCTAGTCGCCCCTTCCAAAAGGTAGTTTCGTATGGAGAAGAATGGGCAAGAATCTCCACTTGTAGAGACTTCTACCAGTTCTTCCTATTCTATTAGTCTTAGTCATCCCATGTAATTGATAAAGCAATTTTCGGCAATAACAATTTCAGCGATCATAGATACTTACAGGAAAAACGTTTATTTAATTGCAATATTGCTAAATCGTTCTAGGAAAAAATACCTTGTTTGGGTGATTCAGCATAATACTTAAACTTTGCCAAATTCGATATCAGTAGATAATGAACCTGCGCACTTGAACAGCTCGTAGCCAACTGCGCCGTTGGTCTATTGGTCGCAAGTGCTACTGCTGTGCTCATGCACCCATGCTGGGTTCGATTCCCGGGTCGGGCAAAGTGTTATTGGGTTTTTCCATCTGGAATTTCTCAGTAGCAGCCCGGAGTCTGGATTTGTGCCCGGTTGACGGCAATAGGCTCGCCCCCTATTAAATAAGACTTAAGATGCAGATGTAAAACGGTTTTGCGGGGCAAAGTCATTATGTAAAGTTTTTTTGGAAACGTATTTAATAAATAAATAATAATAATAATAGCTTGCGTGTTCTGTATTGAGCTCACGCAACGCGTCGTATGTTCAGCCAGTAATAGGACTCACCCATCAAGGAGCGCTGTCCTCAATTTGACGCATTATTAACTTATTATACACAAAACAAAAGGTATTTAAATAAAACGCGTATACTAAAAGATCAATCATTAAATTACCAATCTCTAAGTTGGTGAAGGTTTCAGAAAAATACGCTTGGTAGATTTTGCGCCGTTCTCAGTTTTTTATCCGCGTTAGACATAACTTTACAAATTAATTTCACTACGTATTAAAAATATAATCTAAAATATTCACATATTAAGTTATTGAGAAAATGCTCTTATTTATCATATATTTTTTTCAAATCATTAACACTACTCGTTTAGACGTGGTCTTCAGTATAAAATCATTAAAAGTCGGTTATCGTCCCCTTAAACATAACTGGCGAAATTCGGGTTAGGCAGAGGTAGTAGGGAAGGATTACAGGCGTGATGATGTTAGGTTATTATTAGACATTTAAGTAAAATCACATCAAAAGCCTCGATGTGATCCTTCTGGACTACAATGTTGAATTTGCTAAATGTTGAATTCGCAAAATTTTGAGTTCGCGAAATGTTGAATACCAAAATGTTGAATTTGGAAAGTACAAAAATATAATTCTTACTAAATAGCCAAGTAACTGCGACCAACTTGGATGTAGCGCTCGCCGGCCGCTGCCGTGGCACCGCTCGCTGCACTCGCTCGGCTCGCGCGCGGTTTGTCCCAGTTCTAACCTAACCTATTAAATACAACGTGTTTTTTTTTATATCTGGACCACCTATTCTAGGAGTTTTAGTATTATTTTTACCTACAGAATACAACCAGTGGTTACAATAATTTTCAAAATCCCAGACTGGAATCTGTTTTTAGGGTTCCGTACCAAAATGGTAAAAAGGAACCCTTATGGTGAGACTAAATCTGTCTGTCTGTCTGTCACACCTGGATATCTCAAGAACTACTAATGCTATCAACTTGAAATTTAGAATAGTTTTAGATGACGTTTACCCAACTATTTTGCAAACAAGAAAGAAATAAAAAAAAAAAGATGTTTTGGTGGGGCTACTAGGGCATCATATAAAAGAATTCTGTTTGCACATTCTCAAACATTTTTTTTAGCCAGCATAGTGTCACACTTTTGATGAAAAAAAAAAAAAAAAAAAACGCCCCCCCCCCCTTATCTTCGAAGTTTGCATAGATAAAAATCTGAAATTATTCTATGTGATAGAATGTATTTAAAGATTACAGGAAAAATAAAACGACTTCTCTAACAGTTTTTCAGAAATCGTCAACATCATATAATATACGTATGGAACACTCGGTGCGCGAGTCCGACTCGCTCACCGAGTGTTCCCTACCCCACCTATTTGTAAAAACTGCAGAATGTTTTCAATTTTCTCTGATCAAATCTGCAACTAAAAACAATTTTACAATGGAAAACAGGAACGGAGTTGAGTTTTAAGGATATATCGGTTGACTGACGTAAGTACCTTCTATCGTAAACAGGTAAACCAGGTGTTTTTTTACTTGTTGTGGTAGCTTTTATTGATTTTCATTTGTAACCTTATTATTCATTTGGCTGAAAAATATTGGTATGAGTAATTAGAATACAAAGGCCATTGCACTATAATTGGTCAAAGTTATGAACGTTAAAGAAATTACAATGTGAAACAAACCACAGAAAGTCAGTTCGTCATAATTATAAAACTGCATTTTATTTTTTTAAGTCATGATTCATGCAACACATCATCAACAAAGATTCGTCATGCATAAGTTATTTATAAGAACTATAACAACACTTCAGCCCTCGCTAAGATGAGCTATCTGGTTTTTACAGGACGATCGATGAAACATCTTTTTCCTATCTGTACCCCGAGTGTAAGTTTGCAAGTGAGTAAACGTAACTAGTGCGTTTGCGTTAAGATTTTTATTCTCACTCATAAACTCTTAGCATTGTGATCTATCGGTCAAATTTTAACGCAAACGAAATAGTTACGTTTACTATCTTGCAAACTTACACTTGGGGTCCTGATTTGTCATCGCGAGACGGTAGCGAGCGCCGGGCGGCCGCCGCGTTTTTCAAAGTTTTAGCGTCTACTAAACACAGACGCAAAGCTCGCTGAACTGAGGTAACGAACAATACCAACCAATACAATTTTATTCCTGGTTTTTACTCGTTTTAAAATAACTACGTTAAAGCTATAAATACTCTGGTAACTACAAAGTACCTACATTATACTGTGTACAGCACGATACACTGATGACGCACAACAGAGCGGGGAAATCCTACAACCACAAATGTTACAAAATACCTTATTGTATAAAAGTACTCTTATTTGTACATCTATAAGATGTTATCAATACGCTGATAAGAATGATTAAAGTTTTAACACGCATGTAATAAAAATAATTAATTGTGTATCAAATTACGCGAAACTAAATTCCCTAGATAATACATTGATAGTGAGTATATTGTATGATTGGATTATAAAAGTTAAGATAAACAATCACAGCGAAATATTTCGTCTACAACGCGACGGCGACGGTGCGGTGCAATAAATAAGTAAGTATAAAATAGTAATCTAATAAAAACATAACGTTACATGTTAGGAAATCCCAACGTAAAGGAAATTAATATTTGTCCTTGGACCAGTTTTGTTCGCGATATTGTGTACTAACAACTACAAGGATTCAGTTAACTGTTGTTTTGACTAATGGTTTTTGTTAAAGTAAATGATAGTTTTTATTTGGACCTTTAAAGCTATTTTAAAATGGTCTTTTTAAATAGTTTAAACCAAACGAACATAGAACCAGAAGAAGAGCTAGAGCATTAATTTCTTGATATTCTTGACATTTGAGTTTGGACAGACCAACGAAAGAATGCTTTCGTCTCTGTTTACACAAAAATAATTAACCGCAGGCTCGGCGTAGCAACAGCGTTGGTTTCGCGTTGTAAACACAGCGTAGGCTCGCGTAGCAGCAGTATGGGAACAGCGACGTAGCGGCAGCGTAGGCTCAGCGTAGGCTCGCGT
Source organism: Tiliacea aurago (assembly GCA_948098905.1). Taxonomy (NCBI): domain Eukaryota; kingdom Metazoa; phylum Arthropoda; class Insecta; order Lepidoptera; family Noctuidae; genus Tiliacea; species Tiliacea aurago. The sequence continues at coordinate 13,794,535 of OX402590.1, forward strand.
AGCAGCAGTATGGGATAGGCGACGTAGAGGCAGCGTAGGCTCAGCGTATACTCCGCGTCGTAGACGCAACGTAGGCTCGGCGTAGCAGCAGTGTATGTTTGGCGTAGCAATGTTTGGGGTAGAAGATTTCAGTTCCTGGTTTATAATTCCGCCATGAGATGTCAGGGACTCAGGGTGCACCGTACTTGTTTGTTACATGACTAACAGTTGAGTTTGACGTTTGGGGACGCTAAGTGCCAAACGTACTCCAGTGAAATCTAGCATAAGTATTGCGATAAATTGATAAAATGCACTCTGAAAACAACAGATAGTGAATCCACATCGTAGATATGACGAATAGATAACGGATACTATTACTACACATACTTACACAATAACACTTTTCAGGTTTTATGAACCTCTATTGTGGTCAAAATATTGTAGTGATGAAATAGTTGTCAAAGAACTGAGAAATAAGATGTTTTAAAACTTTGATGGTTCTTAGTTTTTAACCGACTTCCAAAAAGGCTTCGTCTGTTTGTTTTTTTTTAAATTTATGTTCACGTATTTCTCCGTCAGTTGTGGACCGATTTTGAAAATTTTTTTTTTGTTTGAAAGGGTATGCCAGGGTGGTCCCATTGTCACTTAGTCAGAATCTGATGAGGAGATCCCATGGGAATCGAGGGAAATCCTCAAACTTTAAAGGCACACCTATACCGATTTGGGTATTTTTTATAGTAACTCGTGCATTTGCTTTCGGAAAGCACCATATTTTGGAGTGGAGCTGATGATGAAGACCACAGATGGCCACTAAAACAACATAATAATACTAAGTATTTAAAGGGTTGCGATTCGATCTTAAATATGGTTGTTAAGCAATTTATGCACGTCACAATGCACATGGTAAGTGGCAGTTCTCCCAGTTCTTACCAGGAGAACTCCTCAACAATTAACGTCCCTGCATCGGGAAAAGCAATATTTTGTAAAAGGTGGATGAGCAGTTGACATTAGGCTATTGTAACTTAGATAAATTACAAACTGACCCACTAAACAATGAAAAAAAAAAAAAAAAAAAAATCAACCGTCTTCCAAAAAAACACTACAAAGTGAAAAATTACTTTAATTTTGGAAGTCGGTGGCAAGAAACTATAAAATACAGATCCAAAGACACCGACTTCCGAAATTAAAGCTTTTTCTAATTACTCTGTAGGTACACGAGCGTAATAATTAACTTTCTTTGTAAGCTAAAAATAGCTACGAACATAAACGGCAGTAGAAGAACTAGAAGGTTGTATTGTATTACATAGAAAATATAGCCGTAAATACGGCGCGCCACGGTTGGCGCCGTGACCCAGACGGACGACCTTATGCGCAGCAACCTTCGGTATTAACGGAACTCGGCAAGTAAAGTACTATACCCACAGCTGTAGAGTTATGTAACGTTGGCGTGTACGCGCCCCCTCAGCGCCTACTCCTGGCGCCTACCTGCCGCCTCCAACCCTCGCACACCCACGCCCCGCAGCTGCAGTGCACCACGACCTTCGGCCTTTCCGCTGCAGCGTGGCCTGACCCAAATCGAACTGATGCAATGTTATATCATACGAGCGAAATCCGTGAAGCTAAATTTCTATTATACCATTTCCACTACGAAATGAATGCGAAAGTTTCATTCGTGAAACGTTTCGATGGAAGTTTTTTTTTAATAATAATATTTCAATTTGTAGATGATTTTTTTGACACTTCTGAGTAAACATAATTAAGATAAGTTTCGTTCTGGAAAACCGGAAAATCACGATCACGACGAAGCGAATGAAATCACGAGCAGAAAGGCCAGGAAATAAATATCCGGTTCATAGACTAGTTTATTGCGACTTTTTCTCCCGTGACGGCATTCAAATTAAAGTTCTTAGGCTACCGTGGGAGTACGACAGTGGGTGTAAAGTTCAGCTCCACCCACGGCCTCGTGGACTGCAGGCGGAACGGGCAGTATAATGTTTAATGATAGTGCAGCACAGGCTTTAAGCAATTTATGTTCTACCTCTAACTTCCCTACAAGGTGGACTGAGCTTACAGCACAGACAAACTGCGCAGTTACCAAACATCAATAAAGGTATTTAGAGCAACAACTGAAAACGAAGCAGGTAACATCAAGCCAAGAACATCATTACAACAACGTTGCTCAATGTGTTTTCATTCTCATTGTTTGTGTGTTATTGTTGAGCAAACACACGGTCATTCCGTACCCTTGCCGCGGGACAATTTAGCGTACTACTGACGTCAGCATTGAAATAGCCTCAGAAGCAATCATAAAGGTTATACAAGCGTACAAAGTGCGCAATTTCCCGCGTCACGTGGTCCTCGTCGTGCACCGGCAGCGAGAGCGGCAAGTGGATGTCATACCTGTTTAGTTTCAGGCTCTAAATTAAGCATTGCGCAACCCTTCACTTACGTCAAAATTTAACTTGTTTTGTATAATAAAACATTTATTTTACGTTAATTACGTCATGTTTTTTTTATTACTGGCACGGGTTAACTGCCGTACGTCAATATGCGCGCTGACTGGACAGGTCCGCTCAATCTGTGTGATTCTTTCATCAAAAGAACATTTCAGACACCAATCTACATGGTCTTCACATGATCTGACCAAGATTATGTCTGGACTTTAAAAGAGACTGTGGCCTCTTGAGTTTTTTCGGCCTTTCTTCTCAGAGTAGTCAGATAAGAAACGGCGACATCGTCTAGTTTTTTTTTAAATATGATTGACGTGTAAAAGTGTTTGTACTTTGTACAAACCTACTTACATAAATAAATTAATTTATCAATAGTAAATGATTTTGAGGTTATTAGGTTCCACATCTACCAAATAATAGACGATTTTACAGCTATTTAAAATTGTCCAATTAAAATAAGTGTTATTACTACCATAACGTATAAACTCATTTGGTCTAATTTCATTTTATTATCGTTCACAAGATATAATAAACGAGAGTTATACCAACTGTTGATATAATTTCTTTGGATATAACATTTATTTATTCTAAAACTTATTTCGTATAACGTTGTTTGATATAACATGTAATCGAAAATCATTAGGCCTATCGTTTAAAATATACGAGATTGCGATTAATTTGATTGAACGTGCTGCGGGAGCGGCGTGACAGAAACGAATCGCTGCAAAACCGACTCCACGTAGTCTTGTCTGCCTACCCCTAGAGTGTTATTTAAAATCGCGTAGGCGCGTAGGGGCGAGGCGGCCCGCGAGCTGAGGAGCAGGTGGTTTCAACGCTTGCCGCCTCGGCTGAGGCTGGCCGGCAGGCCAGCAAGCCGAAGCCTCGGTGGTGAGCGTGAAACACATCTGTGACGATAAGCTCGCATGGGACCGCTGTAGCCCTGCAGCGCCGGAGCCGTGACAGAAAACATGCCTGCTGCATGTTGCATGCTTGCTTGCTTGCTGCATGCTTGCTTGCATGCTGCATGCTTGCTTGCACGTATTATCATATTAGACTAAATAGGTTTTATGTCTTTTGAGTGGTATATCAAACGATTTTATATTCAATGTATGTTATGCTTATAAAAATTATTTCAATCGTTTATTATATTAACTGATCATTATATCAAATAAAATTATAGATTCAGTTATTATATCTTGTAAATATTAGAGATTTTGTTATTATATCAAATATTAATTACCCATTTAAGTATATCATTCATTTACATTATAACTTAAAATATTCATTTATTGTTTCTACTTTAAAAAATTGTTAATTCATTCATAAAAATTTAAATATGCATTTCATCGTACAGACGCCAGCAAGTCAAGCTACCCGAAACTGTCATTTTTTTCCAATCTACCTTGAACCTTATGCTGTAGAAATAAAGTTGAAAATCTAATAAAGAAATCTGACAGATTGTAGTAGCTTGATGTGCTGGCGTCTGTACATAAGTATGCAAATGTCAATAAATATACGTGTAACATTCATTGAACCTTGTCATCACAACAAAATATTTATTTAATTCGACTTTTATCAAAGATATGTATATCGAGATGTACATACAAACATTGTACAAGTAATTGAAGGTATATTATTTTCTGATAAATAAGGTAAAGTTACCCGTCGTTTAATGTTAATTTCAGGACGCTTATTTCAAAAACACATATTTCATACATTTTTGTTTCATCACAGAATTTTCTATTTTTAACCGACCAAAAAGGAGGAGGTTATAGATGTTTGTCTCTAGGTTTTTTTTTTTAAGTACGGCCTTACTACCTGCTAATAAGAAATCACCGCTGGATGTTGTAAAATTGGACTGAGGGATTATTTCAGATATTGGGCAGAAGCGTAAAACCACGTACACACGGCTACACACCAAGCTATACATTTCCAGTATAAGCTGATCTCGCATTGTATAGGATTTCCGTACAGTGCGAGATCAGCGTAAACTGGAAATGTATAGCTTGATGTGTAGCCGTTAAGTAAAAAGAGGTAGCTAGGTTTTACACGCTCCGCAAGTGGCTCGTCAAAATTTGGCTAATTAGTCACATTTTCTTCGTCTTGTCTCTTTTTCGCTCCCGATAATTCCGACATGCCGTCCTACTTCCACGTATCTAATAGTGTGAGTTGTGTGACATTGTGCCGTTTTTGAAGATGGAATGTTGAGTAGGTGGGTTATTCCCAAAGTACTCCAAAAAGAGTTCCCAAACTACTCCATGAAACATATAATATTTTTAATTAGGTTTCATTCTACTCCATGATAATATTAAAATGTTCTCAATGTCTCCACTCCATTTTAATCAAAAAGCTTATTTAAGACGTTATAACCAAATTCTAAACTTTAATCTTTCTTTTATGAATTTTTGTGACTGAGTGTAATGAAATAATATAATATATGTATTTTATAAGTAATTATGTAGATGGATCAGTTTGAGAATTGATAACGAATAATCAGTGGAGTAATTTGAGAATAATTCCAGATACCTATGGAGGAGAATGGGAACAAAATAATAAGTATTTTCAAATAATAATAATTCCTTGGAGAAACTCGGGAATTAATGTAAGAGATTCTTATCTTTTTAGAACAAAAGAATGGAGTACTTTGGGAAACCCGAGTAGGTAACCTATCTACGTCTTTTTACTTATTATTATCAATGCACCTAGAACCATGGCGCTTGTTATCTGGCAGAGTAAAAAAACAGGTAAAGTTGATGGTTTATGTGTGCTTGACTAATCTTCAAACATATTTCTTTCGAAACAAATAAAGGAGGAACCCCTATATTTTTCCATCACGAGCTTGTTTTACCTACCCACATACAAGCTACATAGGTACATGTTACAATAAATAAGGAAACCGGTAACGTTTTGCAAATTTGAAATGTGTCAGCATTCCTGCTGTATGACACATTTTGGAGTATAGTAGCGGTTCCATATCACAGAATAATGTTGTTCTATGCACTTACCTATAAGCTACGGCTTTCAATGATTATTTTATAGATTCAGTACATCCTGAAAAAAATTGTACAGGGTGTCCCGTGGCAGATTTCGGATATAGAATTTAAATAAATACAAAACTACAAAGGATATACATTTATTTCAATAACGATTAAAAAGAAGAAAAATGCGAATTTAATTTCTTAAAAATTGTTTCGTCTAAATGTTGTCCGTCACGTCGGACACGCTCATTGAATCTGATTTGTTTCATAGACTTTGCTTTTGACCCCCACAGAAAAAAGTCCATGGGAGTAGATCCGGCGACCTGGGTGGCCAGGAGATGTCACCGAAATGAATTATCAGTTTGTTAGGGAAGAAATCACGAAGAAGTGCCATCGAGTCTCTAGCAGTGTGTGGCGTGGCGCCATCTTGCTGGCACCATGTGTGTGAACTGAAGGCAGGATGTTCTCTCATTTTTGGCAGAAAATAATCGTTTAGCATGCGCCGATAAGAAACACCGCCCACAGTAAGGGCTTGACCACGACGATTTTCAAAAAAATAGGGTCCGATTATTCCACTGCTTGACAATGTGCACAAAGTTGCTGATGTTTTTAAACTTGGGTTCTGTCCTTAATGTGACCAATAACGGCAATTCTGCTTATTTACACTTCCATTTAAATGAAAATGGGCTTCATCACTCCAAAAGATAGTGTTTACCGTTCGGAATCGCTCTAACATTGTCTCACATAATTTTTTTACGTAAATTTAAGCGCTTGCACAATTTGAATCTAAAAAGGGTGAAATCTAAGATCCTTCTTCAATATTTCGTGCACTATCGTTTTTGGAAGTCCCTAGGGAGGCCGCTCTCTTCCGCACGGACTGACGTGGATTATCGTGCAAACTGTTCGCGACGAGTTCAATGTTTTCGTTTGTTCTCGACGTCCGACTGGGTCCCGGCCGTGGGTCGTTTGTTGTTAAACTTGTTTCCCGGAAACTCCGGACCCAAGATCGAATCAAATCTACACTTGGCGCTTCACGTAAATGTCGAATATTGTAACGCGTACAAAACTGTCGACGCGCAATTGCACACGAATCGTTCGCTTTGAAAAACGCTTCTATTGCAAACTCCCGTCCACTGCGACATCGTGACTAAATAATCCGTACGAATGACGAAGCTAACGCGGCCCCCGCCCCACTCCTCCGCTTAGCCGTTATCGAGAAATTTGAAATTCAAAACCTAAATCTGCCACGGGACACCCTGTACAAACGGTAATGCTATATCTCTTGTAAAGCACTACCCAAAAACCATTTTTATGGCACCGACAGATGCTATGGACATTTTTAAAATCATAAATTTGCTAAAAAATACCAATAGCACGGGATTTGATGAAATTTCTACATAAATTTTAAAATTAGTGTCGCATATAATTGCACCCGTACTAAGTTTCATAATTAACCTATGCATAGAACATGGTCACTTTCCAAACTTATTAAAAACTACTATAATTAAGCCACTTCATAAGAAAGGTAACAAAGCAACCATTTCAAATTACCGTCCAATAGCCTTAATACCGGTATTATCAAAAATCTTTGAGAGTGATTTATAACTGCCTTAACTCGTTCTTTGCAACGAATGAAATATTCGCTAAAGAACAATATGGTTTTCGCAAAAATAGGAATATTAACAACGCAGTCTATGAGTTAGTTGCAAAAATCATTGATAATGTTGACAAAAAAAATCCTATTGCCACAGTACTAATGGACATGTCTAAGGCATTCGATCACGTGGATCATACAATATAACTGGGAAAATTAGAACGTTATGGTGTCCGAGGAAATATATTGAGCCTAATCAAAACGTATTTATGTGGAAGGAAACAAATCACGGTTTTAACTAGAATTTGTCCCAACTCTAAGCGAGAAGTTGCTCACAAGTCATCCATTAGGTATACAACTTGCGGTGTACCCCAAGGGAGTGTCCTTGGGCCCTTGCTGTTTCTCATTTTTATAAATGATTTGCCGAAGTGTACTGACTATCAAACCGTCCTGTTTGCTGATGATAGTACAATCATTATACCGTGTAAAAAGTTAGAATCTTATGAAAATGAAATAAATAATGCCATCCATTGCATTATAAACTGGCTACGTAAGAATAAACTTAAAATCAATTTAGAAAAAACACAGTTTATGACTTTCGAACAAAAAAAAAAAAACTAAATTTAAATATAAAATATGCAGACCAAAAAATACCGGAAACTACCAGTGCCAGATTTCTAGGGCTTTACTTGGATAGTCATCTTAATTGGAAATATCATGTAGAAACTGTGTGCAAAAAACTAAGCCAGTATTCGTATGCGCTTTACAATCTTGCGAAAATATCAAATGAGTCTGTAGTTTTGATAGCATACAAAGCGTATGTCTCATCAGCCCTACGTTTTGGAATAATGTATTGGGGAAATTCCACTGATAGAAATACTGCGTTCAAAGCTCAAAAAATGTGTGTGCGTGCTGTATTTAAGCTGAATGAGACTGATAGTTGTAGGCCATTATTTAGTCAATATAAAATTCTTACTTTGCCCTGTATGTACATCTACGAGACAGCAGTATTCGCAAAATCAAACTTGCATTTATTTCCAACACTTAGATCAAAACGACGAAATAGATATGTGCTATTCCACACAAGACTGCGCTCTACTCAAAAAGCTTTTTAGGGACGGCACCCAAGTTATATATTAAGTTACCCATTTGTATAAAAGATCTTGACAGCATACACCATTTCAAAAAGGCTCTTCTTAATTTACTAGGCGAAAAAGCTTACTACACAGTCAGTGAGTACCTAGAAGACAAATTGTAATCTAATGACATTTTATTTATTTTTCATTAAATGTTTTATTTTTCAGTTTATTGTGAATAATTTAATTGTTTTATATAATCTAATTTAATGTTAATGTTTTGTTATCTCATCAAAGTTATTGTTATTTTAATTAATGAATTGAACAGTTTTTTAATTTGTTTTTTGTTTTTTTTTAATTGTTATATTTAATTGAGTTTAATTATTCATTTGATAATTTTTATTATTTTTTAACCAATTAGTCATAAGAAATTATAATTAGAATATTTGTACGCCGTTGACGGCAAGACATGGCGCTCATTTTATTATTACTGACATGTTTTACCTATGTTCTACAAATAAAAATATTTGAATTTGAACATTTCAATAGATTAAAAGACTCGAAGACGTATAAACAAAACCTGTTTGTTTTCATAATTTTGCCTGCTACTTTTTAATGAAGTACGCACTATTAAAAAAACCGGGTAAGAGCGAGTCGGAATCGAGCACTGTGGGTTCCGTACGTATATAATATGATGTTGATGATTTCTGAAAAACTGCTATTTAGACACATCGTTTTATTTTTCTTGTAATATTCACATACACTTCTATCACAAAAAAGATCTTCTATGATTCTTGTTTGCAAAATAGTTGGGCAAACGTCATCTAAAACTATTCTAAATTTCAAGTTGATAGCATTAGTAGTTCTTGAGATATCCAGGTGTGACAGACAGACAGACAAAATAGACTTAGTCTCACCATAAGGGTTCCTTTTTACCATTTTGGTACGGAACCCAAAAAATCCAGGATTTTTTAAATTACTGTTTTGTTTATTACTTTATTTCTCGCACGTTTCTGGTATACCATACCTACTTATACCTACCTGTTGTCATTCGACGGAAATAGCCAAACATCATCTTTTTACGAGTCGATTAGTAATCCACTATATTATCATCACGATCATACTAGGTAAAGACAAAGTTAACTTACGGTGTCTATTTCTCTTATGTACTTAGGTACAACAAAAAGGTCTACGCCACAGAGTACGTGTTGACCTATGTATATGGTTACAAGTGGCGCCATCGCATTAGGTCGGCTGTGGTTTGCTTCAGCTTAAAGGCTCGTGCAGGCTGGACAGGCAGCGCGACACTGTCCATGAAGTTTTCATACATATGTTGCAACTAGTGTTGCGTCGCGCCTGTCTGCGTCTAGTTCTGTCCAACATACTAGGTTTCCTATATCATTGTCTTTCCTTATCTCTGACCTACTGCATAACCGGACATTGTAAGTGCCGTAAGAGATAATTAATGATATTTATAGAATACTTGCTTTGATTTAATTAAAGATTGATAAGGTATCAGCGCTGCACAGGCTCTATTTCGAGATGATAAAACCTATTTACGTGCACGTTTCAAAACATTACACAATATGGTGACATCATTCTAGAAACCTAGTTATGTAGAACAAGGTATTTGATTAAAGACCGGTATCTAAGTAAGAGGATTATAACGATTTCCTAGCAGCGCTATAAGTGCAGTGGTACGTAAACAATGCTAAATGCATTCTGTTGTAAAGTGAAGGGCGTTATGTAGGGCGCGCCTAAGCCGGTTGTTACGCACATGCAAATTGTGTCCACACACAGGCTAGCTCTATTGTGCTATAACTGCTATGAGCTCCCAGTACTCATGTGAAATCTAAGATTAGCCCACTATGCGGTGTGTATTGTTCCTGACATAATGCAGGACACAGTTTCAAATCGATATACGAGTATACGACGCATACTCGCAGGCCCCGTTATGAATTCATTCATCTTTTAAACGGGTTTCAAATAGTAAAAACACGTGTCGGAAACTGTTTCACGCACGTTTTGGTAACATTTATAAGGCTTTGTGTGAGCATGAATGATAAATAACTGAGTGCATCTTTGATTGTACTATTTGTGAGCAAATATTTGCAACGATTAAAACGAAATAACGTTGCTTGTTCTACCTGCTGCCAAAGGGTATTTATTGCTTGCAAGTGGTGGCTTGGTTCTCTTGAAAACGCACCTAAAATGGGTACAGAAAACCGCACAATTTTGTGGCACGTGGACGAACATTGCGGATGGACATATCGACATAATAATGTTCGTACATTTTCTATTGATTGTGGAAACCACAACAGTCTTAGCAGAACATTGTGCCATAAGAAACCGGTCAAGAGCGAGTCGGACTCGCGCACCGAGTGTCCGTACGAATATATGATGTTGATGATTTATGAAAAACTGTGCTATTTAGAGACATCGTTTTATTTTTCCTGTAATCTTTACATATGTTTCTATTATATAGAATAATTTCAGGTTTTCATCTCTGCAAACTTCGGAGATAAGGGGGGCGAACGGTATTTTTTTTCACATTTTTCATCAAAAGTCGGAAACTATGCTGCCTAAAAAAAAAAAAATGTTTGACAATGTGCAAACAGCGTTCTTTCATATGATACCCCACATGCCCTAGTAGCCCCACTTCAAATTTTTAAGACCCCCTTTCAGTCCCTTTTGCAAAAAAGATATATTTTTTAAAATTTCTTTCTTACTTGCAAAATAGTTGGGCAAACGTCATCTAAAACTATTCTAAATTTCAAGTTGATAGCATTAGTAGTTCTTGAGATATCCAGGTGTGACAGACAGACAGACAGACTTAGTCTCACCATAAGGGTTCCTTTCTACCATTTTGGTTCGGAACCCTAAAAAAGAACTTTAATTACACTATCTGGCTTGAATTTTTGAAATTGTCTAGCTAAATATTACGCTGTTGTCGCTAAGTAGTGACATACGGGAAAACAAGTGAAATAAATCGTTCTTTCGTTAAGTCATAGAGTACTTCTATGAAACATAGTACCGTGACGTCACTCGATTGCTCAAACTAAAAATAACTAGAAATCGCACTTCGATCTGCTGCTATTTATCAGTTCCAGGTAACTAAAGTACGACAATAACAAGTCTATATAATCCGATAGATGTTACCAGTATTATTCACAATAGCAAGTCACGGTATTGTAGCCTATGAAATGTGTACTTAACTTTCAAAGTTCTGGAGACACAATATTACCTACAAAACAAATTACCAGGTAGGATAATCATGGCACAAGTGGGCATTATTATTTTCCTCATTTCTAAAGTGATCATCAAAGAATCGTCAAGTTCAAACAAAATTGCGGTTATTGTGGTCATCGATATGGTACTTAAAATAGATGCATTGCATCGTAATTGCAGTATGCAGTAGAAGTAGGGTGGGCGCCAGCGTCAGAGGTGGAGGGTGGCAAGTGGAAAGGTACGCCGATGGGGGCAGACAGGGGGAGGCTGTACTATCGGACGCGCCAGGCTCTACGTCACTTACGGCGCCACGTGCGCGATCAATAGTGACGTCGTAGTGGCGGCGCGGGAGGAGAGGTCAGCCTGCGCGCGCACCGCCAGCCAGCGACCTACTTACGATTACGTTTCACGTACCGTCTACGTAACACGATCGAACTTTAGAATGGGGGTGGCGCGGAAACACGGCTACGATGCCCAGGCGCGGGGCTAAACTTGCTAGACGATATGATTTGCAATGATTGTTGTTATATAAAATTCAACAAGGTTTCGACCATGAAACTTATTCTTCCGAAAACCATGGATATCATAATATAGTAAACTAAGTACTTTGTTTACACAGACGTTCCGGCAGTTTGGTCCGGTTTTAATTTAAATGTCCCAACTCATAATGCCGTAAAGAGATGGTTTAACATATTTTACAAAGGTTTGCTTGATTACAGAAAGTAAATAAGCTCAGTAAATAATTCAGGTACTAAAGTAAGTCATCTTATTATGTGTACAAGAGTACTACGGAACCATCGATCAATCGAACCTTGTGGGTACTGGGCACGTGGCCGCCCAAGCGTCTCTGCTTCAAGTCTGGCAAAATTTGCTTTCCTCTGTCAGTTTGTTAGTACTCCTCTACAGGTCGTATTTTACAACTGATTAGGCCCGTGCAGTCTCGACGTCTTGATAAGCACGAAAAACTCACAATCTTGTCAAGCATTTTTGACCGTCTATGGACTCCATTAGGACTTTGCGACCGAATTCGGTCGTAAAGCGATCGCTATGTATCGACGAGACTGCAGGCCCTGTAATGGAGTCCCTAGACGGTCAAAAATGCATGACAAGATTGTGATTTTTTCGTGCATAACAAGCAATTTTGACCGTCTAAAGATCATATTAGGACTTTCCGATCGAATTCGGTCGTAAAGAGATCGCTATCTATGTCGAGACTGCAGGCCCTGGACGAAACTTTACAGGTTTTACGACTTTATATATTTTTTTTGTCGCCGAAGATTTTTGATTGGATGAATACTTCTATCCTCCAAAAAGGGGCAAAAAGGGAGCTAATGGATGTCTCCGCCTTATGAGATCCGATTTCGACTTTTTTTTTTTTAAGTAACTTTAAGTTGGTCTCATAGAAATTTGTTGAAGATCTGATAAGGATGCAGTAAATTGCTCACTTTTAGATTTCCACCAGGGGAATCGGCCCTTTAACTACCTGGGTTCCCACCTTCTCATCACAAAACTAGGCTGCAGCGTTACCTCTGCCAATATAATATTATTATGCCTGTTCATCTAAGTTTAGCACTTCCTTGTTATAATTCGATATCCTAAGTTTTCACTCTAAAACACACACACACACACACCCATATACACACACATACACACACACACACACACGCATATGTCTACACTCACCAGCACAATATACCGTTTGTCTTCTTTTTTTTTTATTTTATGTTTTTATTTTGTTTTCTTAATTTAGTTCTAAGTCTTGTTTTGCACCTAAGTTGTCCCATATTCTTGTGCTTAGTAAGAAACAACCTAAAATTCAATTTAATTTTTAACCAATTTGATTATAACTCTCATCACATCTAGATATTTCAAAATTATTTCCGTAATTAAAGTACATATTATTCATACCTTCACTTATGTTTGTGCTGCATTTGTTTTTCTCGTTCGTTTTAATATTATTCCACAAGCTAGGCACAAAAACAACGGCTATAATGATGACGAGGGTGGGGCGCTGATACCTATAAATACAAGATATTAAGTTATCTTAGCTTAGGTATTGGTTGCAACTCTAACTTGTAACTTTAATAACCTTAAGGCCTATTTCATGTATAAATCATGTTCTTTTTACTTGAAGGTGCAAATAAACAATTTTTATTTTTTATTTTATTTTATTTTACCTTCTCATCACAAAACTAGGCTGCAGCGTTACCTCTGCCAATTAAAACCTATTATTTATTTTTTCTAGCCGGCCTACTATTCATATTTTTTTTTTACCATGTTTTTATTAAGTTTAGTGGTAAGTATATATATTAATTATTGCAAAACGTTTGTGCTCACGAGGTCTACTGTTCGCAGAACTACTAGATTTACAAGTTTTTGTCATTGACGCCAAATTACATAACATAACATCACGCCTGTAATCCCCGAAGGGTTAGAGGCAGAGGTGTACCTTTAGTACACCCACATTTCGCCAGTTATGTTTAACGCCAAATTACAATACTTAAAATAATTGAAGTACTATACTACGTTCTTGCAGGTATTGCGAATGATCATGAAATATTATTATATTTCCGACATTGGTGGTGTATTTTGCTATCGTGCGAAATTATGAGTGTAATCACACTTGTGATTGTACTCATAATTCGCGTTCGCGTTTGGCGTTAGGTCGCCAGCCACTCGGCTGGCGACCTAACGCCAACAGCCGTGGCCTACTTGCCGGGACAGGTCAGCTAGTCAGCTCACAGTTTATACTGCAACACGGATCGTAAAGCCATTTACTCACGAGGGGACAAACGTTCCGTAATAGAGAAATCGCACAAATTTGCCCGGTATGTCTGGGGAAAGGACGGGACGTCGTAAACTACAAAAATGATGTAGCCAGACATGTCGCATAACTTAATAAATGTGGCGAAATAAGGTACTAACATTTTTGACATCATAATTATCCCTTTACAAGCAGTGTCGCAATTACATTCATTATTTATCTATGTAGTAATACTTTATAAAGTTTAAAATGTTGTTTCAATAATTTCAGCTCGTAGCAATTGCTACGAGGATGCTACGACATTGTTTTATAATTCAACGTAACAATTGATCTATGATTTTGGGTAAGTAATAGATGATATAACAACAAAATCTCTAATATTAACAACATATAACAACGAAACCTATAATTTTATTTAATATAGCGATTAGTTAATATAATGAACGATTGATATAATTTTAAAATAACTAATTTTTATAAGCATAACATACATTAAATATAACATCGTTTGACATAACATACATTCAATATAAAATCGTTTGACATACCACTCAAAAGATATAAAACTTATTTGGTCTAATATGATGAAAACGCCTACTTAAAAACACAAAGCAAAATTGCATAGACATGGGTTAGTTTATTTAGTATTAGAGTAATAAAAGTTAGTATTAAAGTAATAAAGTTCTAACCTAACCTATCCGAGTCGGGGTACTCTAAGTCGTGTATTCCCGTTGTCCCCGTACGCCGTGTCCCCGTCCTACGGGGACAGCGGTACTTCAATTAAATATTTAAAATTACTTCCCGTTGTCCCCGTGGTTTGGTTTTACATTCAATAATATGTTTCTGGCACTCGCCGGCCGCTACCGCGGCACCGCTCGCTTCGCTCTCTCGGCTCGTGCGTTGTGTGGTCACAGTTCTAACCTAACCTAACCTAGCTGTTTCGATTTAAAAAAGGTTTACTTCGTACGATAAGGGGACCACGGGAAATAAATTTAATCACGTCCCGCTGTACCCGTGACGGAGATATGGCAAACGGGGACAACGGGAATACACTCTCTGAGTCGGGGTGTTAACCATAATAACTAGTAACTGATTACCACCTGTGCTAAGATAGGGCTCCTATTTCTGGGTGGTATAAAAAAAAATTACCACGAAGGCTAAGGCGGGAGCTCGGCTCCCGCCTTAGCATTCTAACTAAGTCGGGGTACTCTGAGTCGGGGTGTTAACCATAATGACGTTTTTTATATCGATGCCTTACGGGCGAAAAAGGATAACCGCCTCTTTTCAAATTTTACAGAGGAGTGATTTAAAGTTCAAAATAAACGAAAAAAAAAACATAAAAATTAAGTATAGCTCCCGAAAGCCTGGAAATGAGTTTTTATAATATTTAGCATGCTATCTATAAGATGGCGTTTTTATTTTTACGTAATTCAGCCTGCAAGAAGCAGTTACTGTCGGTTATCCCCAAATGGTCTTTATTTTAAAATCACCCAAAATGTCGTAAATTTAATTATCAAATTATCTGATGCGAGTAAAAATGACCTAAATTCAACCCATGTTTTATTTAAATTAAGGAAAAAAAGGTCAAGTCTTGGTTTTTAGAGAAAAAAATGTGATAATATAATCTAACCAACAATGTACCTAACAATAGTTGACTGAAAGGAAAATTGTATCAAGCACATTTTTTGAAAAGATGTTAATTATTTAGTGTATGTATTTTGATTATTTTACTTTAAAAAACTGTTATCTCTGCATTTAACATTTCAAGTTCACCCAAGAGGTATAGGTATACAATAAAAAACCATTTAATTAGGTAATCAGCTCAGTCTTTAATTAACATAAAAATGGCACCTCGCACTTATCAAATTAAAAACATACTAAATAACAATTGTTTGTAATAAACCCTCGTATCAAAAAATCACCGTGATCAAATAGACTTAGAACTATTGCAATTAAAGCAACAGCTACTTGTATCACATTGAGATCAATGTTTAAAATCAAATTTATCAAAATAATGAAAACAAATTCTTAAAATTAGTGGCCCTTTCAACATCATAATCACTTGTCTCAATATTTTTACTTAGAACAATTCAAATAATTGCAATATAGGTACCTAATCTAAAAACTATAAAAAAGTTCAACTTTAATAAATTAACAAATATTCTTATGATAGACAATGTACTGTAAGTATCACAATTTGCTTGCATCAGAAATAAAATGCGGCCAAAACGGAATAAACGACTAATTATGTTTTAAACACGAACAGGCATAACAAACTAAATACATATTTCTGAATTTTTACTTCCAGCCAAAATAGTTTAACGTACAATCATTAAAATATTACAAAAAGTCCAAAAGGTGTAACTTCTTTATTCTTAAATAATTCGTAGATCAAACACCAAAAAAATAATTTTACAAAAATTGAAGTCGTTTACAACGAAATAAATTGACAGAAGTCTATATTTTTCCTACCGCGTAACCGACAAAAAGTTTCACGTAGGCAAACGTTACCTAGACCAATCGACGCAGAAAAAAAAGGCGATTCTAAGTATGTATATAACTGAATTTCTCAAAAAATGTCGCTTATCCCTTTTCGCCCGTAAGGCATCGATATATATTAAACGTTAGACGTAATGATTTTCGATTAAATAAACAATATACATATTAAACGTTAGACCAAATGATTTTTGATTACATAAACGTTATATCAAACAACGTTATACTAATTAAGTTTTAGAATAAATAAATGTTATATGTAAAGAAATTATATCAACAGTTGGTATATAACACGTTGATTATATCTTTTGAACGAAAATAAATGAAATTAGACCAAATGAGTTTATACGTTATGAGACGCACCCTATGATTTTACTTCGAAATAACGTTTATTTATTTCGTCAAACCACCCTTTTAAAATGTTTCATTATCATCATCATATCAGCCGAAAGAAGTCCACTGCTGGACATAAGCCTCCCCCAAAGGGGGGCTTTGCCATAATCGCAACGCTAGGCATGCGGGTTGGCGATCGCAGTATGGTGAATTTCTGTGACCTAAACACGGACGTGTAACGTAAATATATAAATTTTGAATATGGCACTTTTGAGGTGCAAATTAGAAAATTTAAAAATAAAGTATTGTAAACGGTACCGTGTGACATATCAAATGAAAGGTCTTTTTGTAAGTATTTCAGATATACCTATTTAAATAATTTTAAAATAAATACTTTAAAAGTTATTTAATAAAATAGCTGTAAATTGACCGTTCCCAAGGGGGGAACGAAACGACTGAGCCTAAAATTTTTAATAAAATATAGAAAATAGTTTTTTACTTAAGATTACAGGAAAACCTATAAGAAGACTATTATGTTCTTAAAATAACATGGTAATCACTCAATATTGTGGGTAAAAACTTACATTTGCAGTTAGAATGTATGGGGAACATGCCTTTCAACTACAATGTTAAGTTTGTTCTTGAGATAAATCCATCCCAACTACGGAACCCTTCATTGTGCGTGGTCCGACAGGCACTTGGCCGGTTTTTTTTTACAATTTGTTTTATACGTCGGATCTATTTTTGTGGCGCTTTGGAAAAGTTCAGTGACACAAATTGATTAAGATTAATTACTTGATACTTCTACTGCTAATAATATCCGTATATCGTTGTGTTTTCGTAATTACAAAAACCCCACGTGGTTTTGCCTGCGGCGCGGTGGGTATTTCGACCTGCGGGCCGCGTGTGGTTTTTCTTTTGGCAGCATGTCGGTAACTACGAACACGATAACAAGAGTAGAGTACCTAACATCATGTTTCAAAATCTTTTCGACTGTGACTGCCTCCTCTTATTTTTTTTTATTTTTATTTCTAATTAACTTTGAAATATTTTCTTCTTCTTTCTTTGAATAATGATACCAGAAATTTCAATCGCGATTACGGTGATTTGTACGGTCAGGCAGAAAATCGATATTTTAAAACAAATCATTACAATTTTTTTTTTACGAAGAGCAATATTCGCGTAAAGGCTTTTACAGACTCGCGCGATATCGCGGGCGCGACAGACACCGACAAAGAAATTGTGCTACTAGTGTCACGTCGCGCCCGCGATATCGCACTGGTCTGTACGACCCTTCAGATTTTGATTGTTGTATGATTGTACCAATTAACGTACTTTTAAATAACCATAAGATGAATGTGACGGGTCTCGTTGAAAAAGGCAAAACTTATGTCTGTTTTTCTTATTTTTTAATACAAATTGTTAAATAAATGAAATTTTCTTTCAACTACGTAGTAATGTTATCATTAATCACTACAAAACCGATCATAAAGCACGTATTTTTTGCTTAGAACCAAAACAGTGCAGAAATGTTGTATGAAAAGAAATGGAATGGATGGGAATGGTGTGTGTGTGTGATGTGATGAATGAATGTGTGTTTATTATTAAAAAAAAATCTGCTCAACAACGTAAATAACGCAGTGAATGTTGTTGAACTGTCAAATTGAAACCGATTCCTACAGATAGTGTGTTACGCAATTAGCCAGCTAATCCAAAGACACCGAATTCCGAAATTAAAGTTATTTTTCACTTTGTAGTGTTTTTTATTTTAAGTCGGTTATATTTTTTTGTAAAATGTTTTTTTTTTTTTTCGTTCGGTAAACTAACGTATCCTGGTTATATGTAGTTTAATGTTGATGTTTAGTTGGCATTCGAACTTTTTCGCCTACGCGTTTCTTTTTCGCGTTATTGTTGTTTTGATCAATAGACTTGTTATTTAGTGACCATTTTAATAAAAAAATACGCACAAACACGACTGACGCAGAAGCTGCGTAAGTTGTAGCCTTAATACGCTAAGGCCAAAGTCAGAGAAACGTACGAAGAAGATTAAACCTGAGTCGATCAGCTGTACAAAGAGTTTATCAACGTTATCTAGAGACAGGGGAATATAGGCGGAGACCTGGTTCAGGTCAAGGGCGTGTAACAAATTCACGAGATGACCGCTTCATTGTCATGTCATCTTTGCGGAATCGGCATTTTTCTGCTGTTGACCTACAGCATCGTCTTCAAGAAAGTCGTGGACCGTCTATTACTGACAGTACGGCAAGAAGAAGGCTTAGGATGGAAAACTTGAAGGCACAAAAGCCGGCCACAGAGCCCAAACTCATCGTAGCTCATAGGCAAGCCAAGCTGCAATTCGCTAGACAGTATGCGTTAGTCCAGTGGGAAAGGATTTTGTTCTGTGACGAAAGCCGCATGTTACTATTTGGCTCAGACCAGACGGTCGTCGTCACGTCATGAGAAGAGCTGAAGAGCGATACGCTCAATGTTGCATTCGTGAAACAGTAAGATTCAGTGGGGGCTCTGTAACGTTTTGGGGGACATATCTTTGACAGGTCGTCCTGGACTGGTTTTCTTCCGAAATCACACTGTTAATGCTGAAAATGACATGCCGTATGCTGGTTACATTGGAGATAACTTCACTCTAATGCATGACAACGCAAGACCACACGTTGCTAGAATTGTCACCCAGTATCTGCATGAGGTTGGGATCCCCGTTATGGAGTGGCCAGCCAATAGTCCCGACCTTAACCCTATAGTACATCTTTGGGATGAACTGAAACAAAAGGTTAGAGGAAAAATCCGGCTCCAGCTACGTTGGATGACCTTGAAACTGCTGTAGTGAAAGAATGGGCAAGAACTCCACAAGAAGACATCAAAAAGCTGATAATATCACTCAACACGCGATTACAAGCAGTTATCAGGGCCAAAGGAGGAAACACGTCGCACTGACACTCTTGGTTTTGTAGCAAAAAAACATTTTAAGTCACAGAAAAGTTTCCAGTAAATTAATTTTTCCTTAAAATCATGACTTTTTGATTTTCTATCAATAGTGATGCATTTTTTGGTTGGATTACGCGTTCTCAGCCTTAAAATAGTAACATTTCTTGTATTATGCAGAAATATTAGCAATAAACATGATGAACAAATATTTATTTGCAGTTTATTGAAAAAACGTGGGTGGCAAACACAAATTTTGCGTTTTTCAACAAGACCTGACGGTCTTGTTGAAAAATTTGCCTTCTAAAAGTTACCTGTACTATAGTATACTGATAAGGCCCATTTTTTAAATGTTAATTGTTATTTTTCTGATTGCTAAGTAATATTTTTCATACATAAATAGGCTGAAATTTATTTATCCAGCCAAATTCATACTGAAGATTCGGTCAGAATTTTAACGCGCGGTCCGATGAACTCGATACTCAGTATTTATATTTAAAACCAACAATTAAGAATAACGCGGATCACGGTTTTTGGAAAATCTACCTCTTACGGGGTGAAAAGGGGTAGTCACTTTTAGAGGGGAGGATTTCACTGTGTAGATTGAGTAGCTCGAAAATTGCTATAAAAGCCTATAAGTCAAATAATGGAAACGTCACAAACCACTTTTCGAAAATTTCACTGTTTGGGGGTGAAGAGGGACACAAATCTTCTTTCGTAACGAAGTCAAAAATGTACATTGAATATTTTTGAAAAATGTAATTACTACGAGGTCTGATGAATGAGTCTGATGCCGAAAACATAGTATTTAGAATTTTCGTCCGTTTGTCTGTTAATCTGGATGTATTTTTCGGATTGGCGCAAAAACAGCTGAACGGATTTGGATAAAATTTGACACATAAAGTTTGTAACTCATAGGGTAATCTTAATCTTTTAATCCCGGTAGTACGTTCCCGTGAGATTTTTTCCGACATCCACGCGGGCGAAGCCGCAGGCAAAAGCTAGTTTCTAAAATAAAACGAATTAACAACCAGCCAGCAATGTTACACAAACTAGTTTATCGGCATTTTTTTATGTTCCGCTAACTTTTTGCCGGTGTGTGTATTTCATAAAAATAAATAAATGCATTCTATCAATAAATTAAAACATACTTCAATAATTTAAGAGGTTGATACATTTCATGCCGACGCGGCGACGGTACACTTTTTGAGGAGTTTTAACGACGTAATATCTGGTATTATTATTCGGACGGAGCTGTCCCTGACCCAAATTTTCTTTTCCTGTTACCGAAGGATTATGTGTGTAGTTAAATATCAAAACCCGGTAATGACTTAAACCCCATTCACAGTTCCATTTTCGAGTTCCTACTCCAACCTGCATAGCTATTCACAATCATTCGACAGGTTGTCGAATCGAAAATGTCATATTTCAATTACTAATTTGCTTGGCCTAGTACGTTTTGCTAATATCAAAAAACGCTATGTCCAAACTTTAACTTGTTTTTTTTAATAATTATATTCTAATAAACATAATCACACGAGTGATCGTTTAGTAAAAAACCTCAAAACTTAATCATCTATATCCAAAAATATATTTCTTTCATTTCCCAGATTTCACTTAGAGTGCTGGAGTGGACATAGTGGTTTTGATATTAGCTACACAATCATGGTACCTCAAAGGTAATCAATCAATTTGGCGATGTTTTCTTTATACTTTGCCTTTATGTCTTCCTGCATGAATAATATTACGTACCTACCTAATTGTTATAACCTCTTTAACCTCTTGTCCGGATCCCTCCGGAGCCCCGTCTGGCGGAGTCCTCGTAATGTGTCGTTGTCATGTCAACCTAACATAAAGATTATAGCGGGGGTGAGTGTGTCTGTCTCCATCTGACCTACCCGTGTCGGTTCCACCCTGATACGTCCCTCTAAATCAACTCACTAATATAACTCTAAATATTTTGTAGGATAAGATCATCACTATGGTCAGTAAAATGCAACTTGATAAATTATCCTGATAAAGCAACTGAAATTACTGAATTTCCGACTTCCCTTCAATGTTGTACCTACTTATCAATATTTAATGTAGGTTGAGCATTGGAGTAAAGAGAGTAGAGACTGCATCGGCAAGTTTATGCACAAGCTGGGGTGTCTGCGTGCGCACAGCTTGAGTACCGAGGAGCTTGATCAATAAAGGGGACCCAAACAAACGGGCGCAACGGCGGCGGTGGGCGACTGACCTATTTACCAGCAGGCCGGCGATGCAGCAATATTACGGCGCCAACATGCAGCTTGCATAACTACCTCGTAGAAATGTAGAATCGATAAATGATAGCGGAATGTCAGCACCGAGTGGCTCACTGCCATGACAATATCCAAGAAATAGAAAACATTCCATGAATACTCACCTTCGCGACTTGGCAAGCAATTCGTACTTATACCTTATACAAACAAAACTTCGCACGTTATGCTTACTTAGAAGAGCGGTATTTCCTTATTATCTTACTGGAAATCATATGTCGTCGGTTTCTTGGTGCAATAATATTTATTTTCCTGTTGCAAGATTTAACAGGAAAATCTACGTAGATCAGATTATGCATTTTTACGCCAGATATAAATAAATTATTACCGTGGAGACTGCATGCAAATGATTCCATTGCAATAATTGAAATTTAATCATCATTAGAAACGATTTAAGTATAGAAACTTTAGAAAGCAACATGATTGAGTGTATCTACGAGTAGAACAGTGGGCGAGTATTTAGTGTCACCGAGATGCCACTGCATGCTGATAATGTTTAACTGCTGATAAAAATAGAGTGATGTAAAACGTGACGTGCGAGACGCTGTAAGCAAAGGTTGTCGTATTATTAACACATTCTAATTTGGGGTAGCCACCGACCCAAACAAACCATCGCGAGCAGGTGACCTACATTCCGGCTGCGTCTGCTGGCTGCGCGCAAGGTACGGCATGATTCATACGGGAGGTGCGGCGCCACCGTCCCGACTCATTACACCCCGGGAATCCAATGGGATACGAGCCTCTTCACTAAACAGAAGTAAATTGTATGTACATTTACTGACTGAATCAATGCTTATGTCTTCCGAAATGTAATCGAAAATCGACTTCACGCGAAATCTCAATTGATATTTCAATATATCATCATCAAAGATCTCCACTAATGTTACCCAATAAAATATGTAGCTAAAACAAGCATCGTATTTGGTGTCCCATTTTCCAAATTGCCCCATATCATGTACCAAGTGGTAGATTGCACCAGCGCGGTGGCGGCGCCAGTAGGATGGGCGTCATAATACGAGCCCGTATCAAACGTGGCTTGTTTTACTTGCTGACCTAGTTTTGTAACGCAGTCGCAGCACAGCGCAGCCGCATCGCATCGCACTCTAACATGAAAGCGATTTTAGATGTAGCTTTATTTAGTTTTTTACCCCTGTTCTAAATCATTCACATTCCTCGGTGGACCGTGGATCTATATTTTTTCCTTAAACAAACATAGAACATTTTATTAACTCGTACGTGTTTGTGTTTGGTCTGTTTGGACATCTATTGGCAAAATTGAATGATGAGTTCAAACGTTCAAGATTCAAACATATACCGCCTTATTACAAAACAAGATTTATATTTGACATGGCTTAAACCATGGAGCCAGTTTTTGTAATAAGAACGTAACAGTGATTGAAATACCGTTCTATTTACAAAACTGAAAACTTAGTTCGATACTAAGTTGTCAGTTTTGTGTTTAGGAACTTTACCATAGTCGGAATAAAGTTGAAATTCAATAATGGCTCCATGTTTTAAACCCGGGTCTGAAGATAAACCTTGTTTTGTAATAAGGGGGTTTCAGTTTTATCAATTTGATCCAAAATACCGCATGTTTAATAGGTCAATTGACTTAATTAGTGGCATTTTGTTGTGTTATTTACATTTTAACGTTCTCAGAACTCAATCTACGTTCTTAAGAACTCGGCAATTATGTATATAAATAAGCATTTTTAAAGAGCTCCTATTTAGATATCAATTACAGAACATAATCTGCCTTATTACAAAACAAGATTTATATTTTGACATGACTTAAACCATGGAGCCAGTTTTTGTAATAAGAACGTAACAGTGATTGAAATACCGTTCTTTATACAAAACTGAAAACTTAGATCGGTACTAAGTTGTCAGTTTTGTGTTTAGGAACTTTACCGTAGTCGGAATAAAGTTCGAAATTCAATAATGGCTCCATGTTTTGATTCTGGGTCTGAAGATAAACCTTGTTTTGTAATAAGGGGGATAATGTTTGTTATGTATTAGAATGGAATGCACGATTTAAGTTAAAAACTATTTCGAAATCAGCTCTATGGATTACGTACTTAATTATGTGTGACAACTCTCTAAACTGGATTTTTAAGTACAAAACTCGTTCTGTCGGCATATGAATGGATTTGGAATGTAACAATGCCGTGTACTCGTATAAAGGTAACATGAAAAATGCACAGTCGCGACCTTAGCCCAGTTGTGAGCGCCGGCGAGGCGGCGGCGTGAGGTGTAGTGGAGCACTCCGCGGCTGCGTGCTGAGAAGCCCCACCAGCACCTGTGACACAATTTCGAAAGCGCCCGGTGTAGGTTGACTTGATTGACACAAGTTGTGGTAGTCTTGAGTTATGTAGCCACTGTGGATCGCGTGTAAATTACACACGACGGCTTTATTGCAACAGGCTTAACGGAGCGTCTGAAAATAGTTGATATTCTACCTGAACTCTACAAAATGAATGAATTTGATACCAGGCTGTATATGATGACATTGATGATAATAAAGTATTAAGGAACAGACAAAAATAAAGCAATCGTGTTGAGCATAAACGAGTGGCTGTAAACAATTAGACGGTTCCAGAAACTTATTTGTTACTTATGTACCTCATAAGAAAATGAATGCTAAGATTGCTAAGTAAACAGCGTATTATAAAAACGTAGAATAGTTTGTTTTCAACAGCTGTGCACGTTTCAATGTTACGTAAATTGATGTTACAACGAACGCTACGGTAGGAGAAACAACGTGAGCGGTGGCGGTGACTGACAGTGGAGCGTGCGGCAACCTTGCCGTGGTTGTTCGAGTCCAAAAAAAAAAACAAACACTGCACCAGCGCTCCACAAAAACACGAACTTTGCACCACATAAAAAAACTGTACACAGATACTTACAAAAACTAAGGAAATATAATTACCTACGAAATAAGAAATATTGTAATAAAAATTGAAATGTCTATGTGACATTTGAAACACAAAACTGAATAGTGAATACTGAAATGGTTTCAGTAGCAAAACATAGTTAACAATAACAAAAGGAAGAGTAGGAGGAAATGTCACAATGAATTGTGAAACCCGATAGTTAAGTAACAGTTATCACTTAACAGTAAAAGTACTTTGATTACGAAACGTTAACGGGAACAGGCTGATATGAAAAGAGGAAAGTCGTCGATAAATAGCCCTACGGTTAGAAGTGGGCCAAGCTCAATGATATGATAACAAAGGAAGGAATTAATATACCAAGCACGTGAACTGGAAAGAAAATTCAAAGGAAATCATTTTCCCTGACTATATTCTCGCTAAAGTTTTTATAATGTCAAGCGGTGGGTGGATTTCGTAGCAGATATTAGGTAGGTACTTACTACAGAATAATGTCTCTCTTTGCGGACCGATGGATAAATCTATCTATCTATCTATTATATTTATACATATTATAATAAATATGTGGACGAGGCCTTTCTGTACATTGAAAATATTTAAAAAAAAAAAATGTTTGGGTGCTAAAGAATAACCAACAGATACCATTTTTGGAATTTTTGTCTGTTTATCTGTTTGTATGTGAGAGATTTAAGTTGCATCACGTAAAAAGTACAAAACCATTTTATACTCAAATATTGTGTGTAACTCGGAATTATATTTAGTTTTTGTTTCATCGCAATCGCTTGAATCTATCAAAAGCTAAATTATGAATTTAAAGTGTTCAAGAAGAATTAGTCATGTACATACACGTTACGACATCTATTGACGCCAAATGTTACTAACCATTATATGTGATAAATAATAAAAAATATTATGTTATTAGTTACTTTACAGTTACAGTCAGTTACTACACAGTCACCTATATGACGTGTAGGTAATAACAAGTGATATAGGTAAGTGTCTGTGTAATTTAAAAAAGTAACGATTATTTATGATTATAATGTTAAAAAAATAGCTTACCATTGGTGGTTGATACGAGTAAGTGGCGCTCAAACAATTTCAAAAGGAAATGTGGTGATAATGTAAGATAATAATAATTTATGTGGTGTTCATAAAGAATACAATTTTAGATAATTATTTATTAGTTGCAAATCATAACACCTTTTTTTGGATTTTAGTTTGATTTAAAAAAGTTTATTGTATGCAGAGCATTGCAGAGTGAGCTTTGGGTTGACCACGGTATCTGATAGATGGCGGTGAGTAACTGTCGTCATTTTCTGAATGGCGATGTTAAGATTTTCCGCAGAAGAGTGAGTCTCATTCGTATAGATAGATAGATCACATCGATCATTCGTTAGATTCGGATGGAGTGAGTTTTGTTCGTGTGTATTCGTCAAAGTTTCTGAACCACAACCTTTTTTTTTGTTATAAAAGTTGTCGGAAATAAAATAGTTTCATAGTGTTCTGGACCAGTCAGGATCTTGGTCTTGGCATATTTGGTGCTGGATTTCTTTATAAAGGTCTCATCTCACTCAAATTCTCACTCAGTACTCTTCAACCGAAACAAACAAGAAAAACTGAAGATTCTTTGGGGCATCTTTATAACGCGACTTCAAAAAGGAAGAAGGTCTGTTTTGAGGGTTTCGTAGCCAAATGGCACATAGAAACGGTACTCTTATCATTTCGTCCTGTCCGTCTAACCGTCCGTATGTCACAGAGCCTTTACTCGAAGGATAATTTTTTGTTTGAAAGAGTTTATATGGTGAAGATCTGACAATTGAACTCCTCAATAACGTAATTACATGTATTGATAATGTTTTTTGTTGCTGTGACTATTTAGATAGAGCCATTGTAAATGATCTCCCTTCGGATCACAGCGGTCGAACCGTTACTTTTGAGTCCAACACACCATTACAGAAAGTGCAGATACAAACTAGACCAATAACATCGGGTAATTTAAATAAATTTAATAGCACTTTAATTAGCACGTTAAGAGCTCATGGCCTAAGTATGAACAATGGGAATATTTTGTATGAAGAATTCTTTTCATTAGTGCAAACAGAGTTCAATAATAATTTTAAGAAAAAAACTAAAACTATTTGCCCCAAGTTTTTATTCAGTGACTGGGCAACTAAAGGTATCAGGAAGAGTAGGGAAAGATTATTTGAACTGTATGGCCTTAAGCCGTATATAAACACGGAAACTTTTAATAAGTATGTTGCTACTTATTCTAAAACTTTTAAAAATGTCTGCAAAGCGGCTAAAGCTTCATACATTAGCAATAAGGTTAAATCAGCAGACAATAAAATAAAGACAGTTTGGAAAATAATTAACAATGAAACGAACAGGAACAAAAGACATAATACCGATTACACACTGGAAACTTCCCGCGGTCTCGTTAGCGATAACATTAATGTTGCTGAGGAATTTGCAACTTTCTTTACAAATTTTCCAATTAAAACTACAGAAACTTTAAATTCCTCTCCCTCACTTGCTATTGATCTATTAAAAGCGAATGTTTCAGCTTGCCCTGTGGAATTTAAATTTAAACATATAAACCCTGTGGTCGTTGTAAAGACTTTTAAGCAACTTAAGATTAAAATTACCGAAGATCTGTGGGGCATGTCTACTAAGGTTTGTCAATCCATTATTGAGACAATTGCACCATATCTAGCTTTAATATTTAATTTGTGTGTAGATCAAGGGATATTCCCAGATTTAATGAAGTATAGTAAAGTTATTCCACTTTTTAAATCCGGTGACAGCAAAGACACTAATAATTATAGACCTGTATCGGTTTTGCCTGTTTTCAGCAAGGCGTTTGAAAAAGTAATGTTAAATCAAATGCTCAATCACTTCAATCGTAATGACATCTTACACGATCAACAGTATGGTTTCACCAAAGGACGTTGTACAACTGACGCCGGTGTCACATTATTGAAACACATTTTTAACGCATGGGAAGAGGCACAAGACGCAATAGCCATCTTTTGTGACCTTTCCAAGGCATTTGATTGCGTGAATCACGAAACACTGCTCTTGAAACTTGAGCATTACGGACTGGGTAAACTTGCGCTTAACTTAGTAAAATCATATTTGAATGATAGATTGCAGCAAGTTCAAATAAATGGTGTGAATTCATTGGGTTTAATAGTCAAAATGGGGTACCGCAGGGCTCAATATTGGGTCCGTTCCTCTTTTTAGTATATATAAATGATTTACCTCATTTACTGAAAAACCGACCACAAATGGTGTTATTTGCTGATGACACATCATTGATTTTTAAAGTAAGCAGACATGCACAGACAGACAGACAGCACACTTGACGACGTAAATAACGCTATGATTATGGTCCATAATTGGTTTACTGTAAATAATTTGGTATTAAATGAGAAGAAAACTAAATGCATAAGATTCGCGTTACCGAATGTTAGAAGTAGTGAATGTCACGTTGTATTGAACAAAGAGATACTAGAATTCGTCGAAAAAACTGTTTTCCTGGGAATCACGCTTGACTCTAAGCTGCAGTGGAGTCCTCACTTAACATCACTTGCAGGGCGGCTAAGTTCAGCCGCCTACGCTGTTTGGAAAATTCGCAAATTAACAGACGTGGATACAGCGAGACTGGTCTATTTTAGTTACTTTCATAGCATCATGTCTTACGGTATTTTGCTGTGGGGACGGGCTGCAGATATTGTTTCTATCTTTGTTCTGCAAAAGAGGGCTATCAGAGCCATCTACAACCTCCGCAGACGCGACTCCCTAAGGGAACTGTTTAAAGAAATTAACATCATGACGGTACCTTGCCAATATATTTATGAAAATATTATGTATGTTAGAAAAAACCTACATCTTTTCAGTAAGATAAGTGACAGGCATAATTTTAATACTAGAAATAGGAACAAATTAGATCAACCACGTTTCAGATTGTCAAAAGTACACACTTCTTTTATGGGGTATTGTGTAAAATGTTATAATAAAATACCACTCGATATTCTTCAACTAAATGAGAAGAAATTTAAAACATGCATTAAACGCACACTATGTAGACAAGCATATTATAGGTTGGATGATTATATCGTAGACTAGCTTTCGCCCGCGGCTTCGCCCGCGTGGATGTCGAAAAAAAAACAGCTTCTCTATCAGCAGCATTCCCCCAAAACATTATACCATATCTTAGTTGGAACCAACGTAAGCGTGGTAAGCAGATAGGAGTGCAGTTTGATTTACAACTTTACGGAGGATATAGCATTCAATATACCTACGTGTCCTACTCCATTTCATGTCTAAGTCTATTTGTAAGAAATTTTGTTTTGATTATTTTTTTCCACGTTTTTTTTCTTAAATAATAAGTGATGTAAGTATACCAACTTTTGAGTTATTCAAGGTACGCAGTAAAATTCTCCCGAAAACTTAATTACCCCTTTTTCCGATTCTCGAAAACTCAATTTATTTTCTTCTTTTTTTTTTTCTGCCAAAAGTATGAGCACTGAGGTTTGAGCTAATCGAACCGCGCGTTAAGATTCTTAAATACAAACTATAACACTCCCTAAAATCCTTTTGAGGGGTAGTTTTGAAAAACGCAAAAGTTATGACAAACTTTGTTATTTAAGTAACGACTGCCTCGTAGTCTAGTGGCCACAGGCGCGACTGCTGAGCATGAGGGGCGGGTTTGATTCCCAGGTCGGGCAAAGTGTTATTGGATTTTCCATTAGGATATTTCTCAGTAGCAGCCCGAAGTCTGGAGTTATGCCCGGTTGATGGCAAAACTGTCATAATGTGGGTGTACTAAAGGTACACGTCTACCTAAACCTTTGGGGATTGCAGGCGTTATGTAAATAAGTACTCGGGCCAAATTTCAAGTTTATATATCAAAAGAAATAAGATTCTGTTCATACAAACTATATCGCCCCTTTTTACGCACTCAAAGGGGTAAATTGTTGAAACATCGTTTTTGACGTTTCTATTACTGGATTTATAGGTTACTACAATTTTCGAGTTAATCAAGCCAAGCAGTAAAATCCTCCCTAGTAAATTTACTATCCCTTTTCACCCCATTATTAGGGGCAGATTTTCAAAAAAACCTGATACAAGTTATTCTTTATTTTTTGTTTTCAGTATAAATCCTGAGTTTCAAGTTAATCGAACCGCGCGTTAAAATTATACCATAAAAACTTTGATATCCCCCAATCCCCCAAAAACAAAAAATGACAAACTTTATATTTTACTTAGGTTAGTATTCGTGCCAAGTTTCGGGTTTATTAACAAGGAATAAGATTTTTCATACTAACAAAATCCCCCTTTTCACCCCCTTAAAGGTTGAATTTCCAAAAAACCCCTTCTTAGCTGATGCCCACGTCATAATTTGGGATTAATCAAGCACACAGTAGAATCCTCCCTTGTAAAATTGACTACCCCTTTTCACCCTGTTTTGTAATATCCTTATGGGTCATTACCGCACGGTCTCCCGTGAGACGGCGAGCCTCCTTGCCGGACTGCCGCCGTGGGATCTGGAGGCAAAAGTCCTTGCGCACATCACACAGTGGCGGGAGGAAGCGAAACGCTGGGGTGAAACTCCGCTGCCGCGAGAAATCACGGCACAGCGGGCGGAGCTCCGGCGGGATCTCATGGCGGCATGGAGAGTGCGATTGTCGCAACCCAGCGCTGGGCACGCCACAATTCTGGCGATAAGTCCCCTCTTTGAGGAGTGGCTAGAGAGGTGCCACAGCGTCCTCACCTTCCGCCTGACGCAGGTCCTCACCGGACACGGTTGTTTCGGGAGGTTCCTGTTCAGGATAAAGCGGGAGGAAACGCCCGGGTGTCACCACTGTGTGGATCGCCCGGAGGACATGGTGGAGCATACGGTGGAGGTCTGCCCGGCTTGGGCGGAGCACCACCGTGTCCTCACGGAGGCTATCGGCGGCGGCGATCTCTCACGCCCGGCCCTGGTTCAGGCTATGGTTCGGAGCGAGAGTGCATGGGAGGCCGTCACCTCCTTCTGTGAAGCAGTAATGCTCGCGAAGGAGGAGGCGGAACGCGTGAAGGAGAGGCAAGGTTCGCGCCCTCGCGCCCCTAGTCACCGCAGGAGACGCCCCGGGCGTCAGGAGTCGCAAGCCGTCTTCCGGCCACCGTAGGCGCGGGCTTGCGGACGGTGAGCGATGGGTAGCACGCCGTCCGATAAGGACCAGGCCCGGGTCGACGGCGCGTTGTGTTCCACGCGCGCCTCAAAGAGATGTCAGCACCAACTGTCGGGGTCCGTTAGGACCAACGCCTGCCAGGGTTGCGAGTTTGTCCGAAAGGGATATCGTGGCCCTGGCACACAGGCAACGGAAGGAAGGGTTTTAGTCAGTAAAAATCTGACACGCCCTCCCTCTCCACCCAGAGCGGGAGAAGTTATTTGATAATTTTCCACTTAAAAGAAAAAAAGTGCTCAGTTTTAGAAAAACTGATAAACTCTATTATTTATTTTTGGTTTACAGTATAAATACTGAGTTTCAAGTTAATTGGACCGCGCGTTAAAATTCTTCCAGACAAACTTTGATATCCGCAAATCCGGAGTAGAATAAAAAAAAACAAAAATGACACTTTATAATTTACTTAGGTTAATATTCATGCCAAGTTTCAGGTTTATTAACTCAAGGAATATGATTTATCCCCCTTTTTCACCCCTTAAAGGTTGAATTTGGAAAAATCCCTTCTTAGCGGATGCCTATAGTTTCCAACAATAAGCCGAAATATTTGTGATTTTAATGTAAAAAGAACTTTCATTCAAAAGAAAATTTTATCCCTTTTCACCCCTTATGGGTGCAAATTCTATCAACACCGTTGCGTTAGCTTACAACCATAAAGCCTAGATAATAAATTTTGTGATTTTACTTAGAAAATTAAGGACTTTCAATACACAACATCATCCCTATTTTTAACCCTTCGGGGGTGGAATTATTAAAAACGCTGAGACACGTATTAATTTATTTTCAATCGTCAGACTATACACCAAATTTGAAGATCCTAACTTCAAAACTGACGGACTTTCATATAAACTTCCATCCCCTATTTCACCCTCTTAGGGGTAGAATTTCAAAAAACCCTTTCTTAGTGGATACCTACTCTTTACAAACAACACACATTCCAAATTTCATGTCTCTAGGACCAGCGGTTTAGGCTGTGCGTTGATATATCAGTCAGTCAGTCAGTCAATCAGTCAGTCAGTCAGTCAGTCAGGACTTTGAATTTTATATATATAGATAAAAATGCTTGGCTTAATGCTGGTCCTGCTCCACAACCACTTGGGCTCACTTGTTAAAATTTTAATATTTGGAAGAGATGCTTCCCCCCTTTTTTATTTCTGACATTACAATCATATTTATTATATAAAATGTACTTAATCAAGTTGTAGTTGTTGAATACTTCAATAGGTAATTATGTTTATCCTTTTGCTAGTAAAAATTTATTGATCTTTGAAATGCATTGCAAGCTATAGTTTTGTATAATTTAAAAGCATTTTTTTCAATTTTTGTAAATGTGAGTACCATGGAGCCGTTTATTATGATAGGATGTATGTTGACTTAAAAAAGTTTGGCAGTTAAGAGTATGTCATGCTCACTTAAATGTCTCGCTGATGGTGGCGCGTGTGTTGGATCATTCGGTTCCCTACAAAATGGTTGAGCTGGATGGTGCTGATCCACGCGTCATGCTCGTGAACGGGCGCCGTCAGTTGTGACTGGTCTTCTCCTATCTGCCAAGGCTTATTTGTAATATTTTATATTGTTTTTTAAATCATTTATATTTTTACATTATTCTCACATATAGAAGCGACAAGAATAATGTACCCAGGATTTTGTAATATCTTGATTTAAAAGAGTGTCCTTGGAGTTTTTTGCCTATTCTTCTCCATAGAGATCTACGTTTTGGAATGGGCAAATAGCTTCAACTTTCTGACTAACTGACCGACTCTTTGACAATTCAAAAGTGCCTGTAATTGGTTTAATTGAAATAAAGGCTTCTACATACCAGCGCGACTTGTCGCGCGACGCGACATGGCACAAAGGCCCCGCGTGTCGCGGGACGAGCGGTGCCTTTGTGTCGCGTCGCGTCGCGCGACAAGTCGCCCCGGTATGTAGAAGCCTTAAATGCTTTGAGTTTTTTTTTGAGTTTTACAGTAGGTAAGTACACTTATTGTGTGTGATTTGGTAATTGTACAGAGACCAAAGAAAATTACTGTGTAGGTACTATCCGTGGTCAACTGATTACGGGCTTCGAAAATAAGTAGGTACGTACCTTCTTATCCCATGGGACTCCTCATCGACGAGCAGTACACATTATTGTGAATGGGTAATAGTACGGAAGATGCTTCAAGTACCTAACAGTGGTCAACTGAACATGGACTGCGAAGAAAACCTACTGTCACGGAACTCCTCAATGACGAACAGTATACCTACCTATTTTGACTGGGTTATCGTACGATATGTGAAAAGAAGTGGTTGAGTATCAACATAAAAAATAGGTAGTACACGAATTTGAGTGAGGTAGGTACCACAATTAAAAAATTAAAAACTTTTTACCGACTTCATTAACACTTTGAAGTGTTTTGACTTCAAAGTGCAAAAGACCTTTAGTTTCGGTAATTTCTTGCTAACGACTGAGAAACTAGAGTTATTTTGCACGTTGCGGTTGTAGTGGTTTTTTTTATGGAAGTCGTATATATTTTTTTTTTGTATTAAGTTTTTTTAACGATGGACACAAATACTGTATTAATTCTTCCTAAAAACCATAAAAATTATACCCCCGTATTATTTTTATGGTGTTCCGGAGTAAAAAGAGGTCTAAATCAAAATTATGTGCAAAATTTTCGTTATGGGTGTCATTTTCATAGTTTTCGCTCTCGAAAACCAAAAATCAGGATATCAAAATCCAAAATGGCGGCCATAACCAGAGGTGAATTTAGTAAATGAGTTGCTTTCACACGGGCAACTGTATGTAGGAGCTTTTTCAAGGGGCAAGCAACCTCTCTAACATCGTTTACAGAGAAGCATTTACTTAATGAAAACAAGTTTTTATTTACCATGATAACACCAGCACACTCCGCCAGAGGGGCAGTCGATTTATTGAGTTCGGCAGGTGCCAGATACTGAGCCCCGACCAGGCGCCTTGATTTTTATTTATCCTCAAAAATCAAAGGGACACTTCGTCGCATTACCATTATGGACTCTGAAGACGCAGTGACTGCATTCGATAGAGCTGTGGTAGAGAACCCCAGGTAGCGCTTCCTACCAGGCACGATCGGAAGATTCTTCCTTTTCAATAGAGGAGTGGTACCTAAATACACATTCTCTAAACGACACATTATTGTGTACCGACATGCACGCGAACGAAGTCGCGGCACAGCTAGTTTTATAAATAAGAACACCAAAATTAATCTAAGACGAGGTTAAAAGAGGAAAGAGACTAAAGGATTCAGTGCTACGGTACGATCAACTGATGGAATGTTAGTGACAGGATCTCATGGCGGCATGGAGAGTGCGATTGTCGCAACCCAGCGCTGGGCACGCCACAATTGTGGCGATAAGTCCCCACTTTGAAGAGTGGCTAGAGAGGCGCCACGGCGTCCTCACCTTCCGCCTGACACAGGTCCTCACCGGACACGGTTGTTTCGGGAGGTTCCTGTTTAGGATAAAGCGGGAGGAAACGCCCGGGTCCACTGTGTGGATCGCCCGGAGGACACGGTGGAGCATACGGTGGAGGTCTGTCTGCCCGGCTTGGTCGGAGCACCGCCGTGTCCTCACGGAGGCGATCGGCGGTGGCGATCTCTCGCATCCGGCCCTGGTTCAGGCCATGGTTCGGAGCGAGAGTGCATGGGAGGCCGTCACTTCCTTCTGCGAAGCAGTAATGCTCGCGAAGGAGGAGGCGGAACGCGTGAGGGTGAGACAGGGTTCGCGCCCTCACGCCCTTAGCCGCCGCAGGAGACGCCCCGGGTGTCGGGAGTCGCAAGCTGATTTCCGGCCACCGTAAGCGCGGGCCTGCGGACGGTGAGCGATGGGTAGCTCGCCGTCCGATAAGGATTAGGCCCGGGTCGACGGCGCGTAGTGTTTCACGCGCGCCTCAAAGAGATGTCAGCACCAACTGACGGGGTCCGTTAGGGCGGATATCGTGGCCCCGGCACACAGGCAACGGAAGGAACACGGGTGGGTTTTAGTCAGTAAAAGTCTGACACGCCCTCCCGCTCAGCCCAGAGCGGGAGAAGTTATTTGATAATTTCCCACCCAAAAACAAAAATATTAATAGTTGTAAAAACAAATATTACACTAGCACTTAAATTATGTTGAAATAATATGTACGAGTAAATACTCGAACAGACTGGCGTGATATCGCGGGCGCGACAAGGGTCGCGCTGCCTGTCGAGCCCGCGAAATCGCGTCACTATGCACGAGCCTTAAAGAAAGTAACAAAACATAATTAATAAAACCCAAACAGACATGTAATTCTGTCATTCACCACAAGACAACAAAACATCAAGAGTCATTTCCTTACAGAGAGACTCAAAGTTCTGATTACTTCAAAGTTCTTCAAACGTGATAAGATGACACCAACCAGGAAAGTCCATTAATATCTGAATTCGGTATGAGTGTACACGGGCTGCAGATTATAAATTAGGACAGCATACAACGTCGACTCATTTCAAAAGAACCGTTATTAATGTACGCTAACGGCGGCGGGCGCCACGGAAAACATGACATTGCTGTTTTCATTATTGATATTTTAACAGTGGGTACATCGTATACACGTAGTTACTACTTTACTATAAAGGCTTCTACATACCGGGGCGACTTGTCGCGCGGGGCGACTTGTCGCGCGACGCGACTTTGCGATATATATCCGTAGAACAATTTCTATGAAGTCGCGCGCGACACTACACACAGGAGCGACCTGTCGCGCCGCGAATCAGATATATGTGATGCGTCTTGTGTGTGATTAGAGTGTGTTAGATGGCGCTGACAAGTAAACACTGCTCAAAGTTGTGCTCGCGATAAAATAATTTTTAAAACTACCAAACATCACCTCTGGACTATGTATTGTACCTAAAAGTGTAACTGGACATACAAAATAACAGTGACAGTGTTATTTCCGATGAATAGTGCCGGGATACTAAATAAATCTGAATATCAAAATAAGTAAATAGTGATTTTAAACGCAAGAAACGAAGTGTTACGGTGCTACATGCGACCCCATTGCATAAGCCTGCAATTTGAGTCCAATAGTGTTCAAAAGGATAACAATCATTTTATTTAATTTTGACTAATTCAAATTTCGACCACAAAAGATTCGTTTTTTATTCAAAAGTTATCCCGCACTACAACACCATCTAGCACAAATCACCTGAACTAATTTTAATTTGTGTTGCTAAGCTGCTTCAATAGTGTTACCAGAGTAAATTATTATTAGTCTGCAATAAATATGGTAATAAGCGACATCTGTTGAGGTGACAAAGACATACTTCGATAAGGAGCTATTAGATCAACAATTTCACATTCTTCATTACTGTACACCTGGTCTCGTGGTTGTATGTAACGTATCAAATTACGTGATCGTGCGTTCGAATCCAACGACGTGAAAATCTTTTTGAGTTACTTTGAAATTTATACTCAGAAAATATCTACCAATATGAATTTCTTAGAAAATGTAGTGGATAATATTACGTTTCGGCGCACTCGCACCCGATCCGAACCTAATAATGATAGCAGTGTCGTTAATGTCTCCGAAACATTGGAGTGTACTACAAACAGTATGCCAGAAATGTCAGACGACGAGGATGAAACGCAAACAAACATCTATAAAAATGAGATAGAAAGTCTTAAATCACAATTAAAAAGTGCGCACCAAGAAATAGAAGTATTGTCGTTGGAAAATAGTAACTTGAAGCAAATTAATACAGATTTGTCGAAGAAAAATGACATTTACAGAAAAATCGCTAATAGCCCAGTTAAGCAGAAAGTCCAAACTCCTAAAAAGAATGTAACTCATCGCACGAAGACAAAACAGACGCAAACTTCAGAAACTAGATTACCATTGCACACATCAAGTTGAAACCGCTACTAGTACTGGTGGCACCCGAAACACCACATTACCCAACGGTATTAGCGCAAAAAAACCTTCGTCGCCGCTGGTAAAACATAAGATTTGTCTTCTGAGTAGTGAAACGTCTGATAGGATGTATAAAATGAGCGAAAGAACTCAGATCTGTAATTATAATATGTGTCACTATCGTATGCCTAAATGTGGATTGAAGCATGTCTTGAACAATATTGATACAAAAGTACGAAACTTCACACACTCTGATTACTGTATTATTCATATTGGCGAAGAGGATTTCAAGAAAACGCATAATTATATAGAACTAGTTACGTTTACTCGCGAAAAACTACAAACGTTAAGTCACACTAATTTTATAATATGTCTACCAACTTTTAAATATATGGATGATAGTAATATTATGTTTAACAGCCGTGTAGATACCTTTAATAACTTAATATACATGGATGTGGAAACATACATATGCGTACATATTGGACTCAAATCTCAACCTTCCTTATACCTACGACAATTATAACCATCGTTATGGGAGTATAAATAACAAAGACTTAAATATTGTAATATCAGATTTGGAAGCC
The DNA here is from genome assembly GCA_948098905.1 of Tiliacea aurago. Taxonomy (NCBI): domain Eukaryota; kingdom Metazoa; phylum Arthropoda; class Insecta; order Lepidoptera; family Noctuidae; genus Tiliacea; species Tiliacea aurago. The sequence continues at coordinate 13,832,268 of OX402590.1, forward strand.
CTTATCCTAAACCTAAACACCTTGAATGCCACTCACTTAGAATTTAATTGTTCCCAGAAAAACCAAGAAGAGTTGGTAAATGATAAACAATCACAAAAAGAAACTCAGTTTTTTCTATAATAATTACCTTAATATTCTTCATCAAAATATAGCCGGACTTATTAATAAATCTGACGATCTCACTGTATGCCTGGAGGAGTTAACTGAGAAGAAGATAAACATTGATGTAATCTGCATTACTGAACATTTTATAATGTCTGGCTATGAACAATATCTTTCAGTACCCAACTATGACCTAGCTGCATGCTACAGTAGAAGAGATGCTAAGAGAGGTGGCACATGTATCTTGGTAAAAAAGGGACATCAGTGGAACGATATTCCTGGTATCAATAAATTTGCAAAAATATGTATTTTCGAATGTTGTGCAATTGAATTAGGACAGTCGGACACAATTGTGATATGTATATATAGAGTTCCAAATTCAAATAATTTAGTTATATTTTTTGAACATTTAAATAAATTGTTAAAATACATACAAAAGAAACGCAAACGAAATATTATAATATGCGGCGACTTTAATATTGACATTTTGAAACGTAATAGTATCACACTTGAATTTGAATGTCTTTTGCTTAATTTTAATCTAAAATTAGAAATAAAGCAGCCCACTAGATTGAAAAGTCAGACGTGTATCGACAATTTTGCACATAATCTAAATAAAAAATGCAAATCAGACGTAATAGAGTTTGCCTTGTCTGACCACACAAGTCAAATATTAAGATGTCCTATCAAACGTATCTGTTTACTAGATCACTGGTATATAAAACGACGTGATTATAGCAATGACAACATAGAAAAGTTCAAAGACTGTTTACATAACATTTCATTTTCTGAAATCTACGAAACTAACGACCCCGATGTAGCTTATAACTTGTTCATAGAGACCTTTACATTGTTTTACGACCTCTGCTTTCCACTTAGAAAAGTTACAATAAAAACATATAAAAAACCTCAGTGGGTATCGCGTGGCATCAGTGCATGTAGTAGAAAAAAGAGGCAATTGTTGTGGCGTTACAGGTTCATACCAAATGAGACTACTAAAAAAGAATTAAAAAATTACGTTTCTAGATATAAAAAAATTATTAAACTAACACAGCGCGCGCAAAATGCTTATAAAATTAAAACATCCATAAACAAGTCGAAAACAACCTGGGGAATTATAAATCAGGCTAAAGTAAATCTGCCAAAGACTTCTATCGCAAGTATTAAAATTGGAAATAAAACAGAAACGCATCCGCGAGATATAGCAAAAGCCTTCAATGATTTCTTCATTGATAAAATTAAGCCTACTACTCGCGATGGCATTAAAGTAACATCAAATATTCCAATATTAAATAACTCTATGTTTATGGCACCAAGCACTTCCGATGACATACAGAATATCATTAAATCCCTCAAAAATACTAATAGCGTAGGACACGATGGTATTTCGACAAAAATCATTAAATGTGTTTCTGATTATATTAGTGTCCATATCAGTTATATTGTTAATTTGTGTATTACAACTGGTATTTTTCCACACCATCTCAAAACAGCTGTAGTTAAACAACTATTCAAAAAAAACAATAGGGAAAAAATGGAGTGCTATAGACCAATTTCGCTCATACCAATTTTTTCAAAAGTTTTTGAGAAATATATATACAAACAACTTTACAATTTTTTTGAAAAATATAACATTTTAACTGAGGAACAAAAAGGTTTCAGAAAAAATAAAACCATTAACGTGGCTGTCTTCGATTTCTTGAATAAAGTCATCACAAATGTTGACAACAGAATACCCGTGTGTTCCGTATATTGCGATATGACCCAAGCCTTCGATTACGTGGACCATAAGATTTTGCTTGAGAAGTTAGAGGCCTATGGAATTCGAGGAACCATATTAAAATTAATAGAATCATATTTAATAAATAGGAATCAATATGTAGAAATTTCGAAGATAGATCCAAAGACTAAATCAGAATTAATATTTAGATCAAATAAACGTTTAGTTAAGTATGGTGTACCGCAGGGGAGCGTGCTAGGTTCCCCGTTATTTTTAATTTACATCAACGATTTACCAAAGGTAACCATCCATCATATGTCACTATTTGCCGACGACAGCACCATTACTATTAATAACATTAACGAGTTACAATTAGAAAATGAAATTAACAAAACTATCCAATCAATAATCACATGGCTGGACAATAATAATCTTAGGATAAATATTGACAAAACAAAATTAATGTTGTTCACTCAGCGACCAAGGGCATCTAATATGTTAATAGAACACGGTAGCAAAATTGTTGAACACGTAGGTACTACCAAATTTTTAGGTTTAAATATAGATCAAAGGCTGGATTGGAAAGTACACACAGAGGAATTAAGCAGAAGAATAAGCAAATCTGCTTATGCTCTTTATAAACTGTCTTCGATCTTAGGTACCGACGCTTTGCTCTGTGCATATCATGGCATCGTTGGCTCAATCTTAAGATACGGGGTTCTTTTTTGGGGCAACTCGTGTAATAGAGAACTAATTTTCAAGTTACAGAAAAGGTGTTTCAGATCGATGTTTGGACTAATGTGTACTGACACGTGTAAGCCACATTTCATCAAAAATAAAATATTAACACTCCCGTCATTATACATTTTCGAGGTTGCGGTCTTCGTTAAAACAAACCCAAAACTATTCAAGAAGCTATCAGATACTAATACCCGAAGTCGACGGGATTACAGTAGATTATGTGGAAGAAAGTCCAATACAGCGCTGATGCATAAAAGTGTGTTCTGCATGGCGCCAAATATATACAATCACATTCCGCCACACATTAAAGAACTGAATGTTAACTTATTTAAGAAAAAACTAAAGAACTTTCTAATTCAAAAAGCCTATTATAATATTTCCGAGTTTTTAACAGACAAAGTATTGATTTAGTTTTTTAATTTACATTTTTTGTTTTAATTTACATTTTATTTTAACATTACATTTTTATTATTTTATTTTTTGGTCACTGTTGGTGTTATGTATAATACTCAATTAAATCAGTCTGACTCGTGTGAAGTATTATTTACATTTTATATTCCGAATTACTTTGACTTTTTGACTCGCTAATTTTAATTTTATTATACATTTATATGACGAGTTTAAGACACTATTCTGTAGTTTATTTATTATAATTTGATTGATTATGTGTTAATTTGATATGTTAAGTTTTTCTTTGGATAATGGACAAATTTATAACTATTTGATGTTTATATCATAATAAAAATAACCAACCTGTTTATATTTGTACGCCTTTAAGGCAAAACATGACTGTGCTATAATTTTTATTTTTTTATGCCATGTGTGTGTATACTTATGTTTTGGACAAATAAATGATCTATTCTATTCTATTCTGTGTAGGCTCTTCAGACTGACGCGATATCGCGTGGCTAGCGCGACGCAACACAAGAGAGATAATTATTACTACATTTAAAATTTTTTAGGACCTTGCAAATGTCAATCATCCTAATTTATACCTTATTGCAATGACATAAGAGTTACATTGCAATGACTTAGGTACTTGGTTTTGCCGGCTAGTCGGCATGCTCAAAGGAATAAATTATCTTTTAAATTCAAGTAGCGCGAATAGTCGCGCGACGCGACTTGTCGCGCTACGCGACATGAAGAGTATATAAGGCGCTTCAATGTGAGGTGAGCTCACCCCCCCGTCCCTTGCCCCCGCCCGCCCGCGCGGAGCAAGCAAACACATCAAATGTCCCCAATAATAATAATCAGATACTGCATACCCCCAATGGTTCAGTAGTCAATAGCGCCCTAAGCCTAGGTTCGAGTCCCACTATGGGACGCCCTTAGCTGTGCTATTTAATTATTTCTTTAACACGGCGAGAGGCCCTTCTGGCCCCGCCAAAGCTCGGTTAAGCAGAAAAGGCACTCCGGAGCCATCTGCAATAGGTCAGGAACAAAAAAAAAAAAAAAAAAAAAAAAGGTGAGCTCACTACATTCCGTACTGGCCGGCGAGTACCACCGCGAGCTAGAATAGTATGTCACCCCCCCCGTCCCTTGCCCCCGCCCGCCCGCGCGGAGCAAGCAAACACATCAAATGTCCCCAATAATAATAATCAGATACTGCATACCCCCAATGGTTCAGTAGTCAATAGCGCCCTAAGCCTAGGTTCGAGTCCCACTATGGGACGCCCTTAGCTGTGCTATTTAATTATTTCTTTAACACGGCGAGAGGCCCTTCTGGCCCCGCCAAAGCTCGATTAAGCAGAAAAGGCACTCCGGAGCCATCTGCAATAGGTCAGGAACAAAAAAAAAAAAAAAAAAAAAAAAGGTGAGCTCAGTAGTAGACGATCTTCGTCAGAGGACGAAGGCTGGTCTGTGCGTGTTTGCTGAGCGAGGTTAGGTTCGATTTCCCGGTCGGTCGACATAACCCAACCTTTTGGTGGGAAATCCTCATGGATGTCCTCCGCCCTGGGGCGGGTGGAGGGGTCTGTCAGACTCTTACTGACTAAAAACCACCCCAGTATTATACGCCATACAAAATGGCATTTCGTTCGTATGGTGTCGCCGTGATATTGTAAAGCGAGTCGTCATGCCATCTAATTCTAGGGATTGACACTATTGCCAGCTCACTTCAAGTCCACTTCATCTAAGTTTTCGTGGTGAGATTTTTACAGAATAGGTCGAGGTCTGTGCGTGTTTGCTGACCGTGGTCCTAGCTAGGTTCAATATTACATAAATTTTATTCATTCAAATATTTTTTTGATTTCTATTAGATTCCAATAGGTCTCATTGGCTATTGCGTTTTTTACTCGACTGCGTGACGCAAAGGAGGGTGTTTATAAATCATGACTTTAGCCAGTTTTACCAATTACTTAAACATTTCAGTGTGTGATTAGAAGCATTCTAAACCCTGTCGAAAACATTTAGTTTTTTTCCAAAGTAAAATAAAATTATAAGCAAAATAGTAGATAAGTCATTGCAATGTGACGCTTATCTCATTGTGATAAGGTAATGTTTGCCGAAATTAAGTAATCAATCAATCTGACTATCCTTTTCCTAACCATGATGGGGTCGGTTTCTAGTGTAACCGGATGCAGTATTTTACGTGGAGCGACTGCCCATCTGACCTCCACAACCCAGTAACTGGGTAATACCATACCCCTACCGATCAGACTTTCGGATTTCTGACGACCCGTAGCGGCTATCAAAGATCCACGAATGACAGACAGCTTATCGTGCTTTTGGAGGCACGGAAGGATCTTGGTAAGCAAAAATGTTCACCCATCTACGGACCAACCTCGACTATCTAATAAAAGCGAAATAAAATAATAATTTCTCCATTTCAAATTATAAAAGACCTTGCAAATGTCAATCATTCTAATTTATACCTTATCGCAATGATATAAGAGTTACATTGCAATAACTTGGTATTTGCGGCTAGCGGAATGGTAAAAAAAAATTACCCTTTAAAGCTGCCGCAAGCCAGCCGCTACTGCGCCTAGCTGTACCTATATTATTCGTGGATTTTGACTCAAAATTCGAATCTTTTATAATTAACCAACTTCACAAAAAGGAGGCGGTTTTCATTGTTTTCAAGTCGGTTGTATTTTTGTTTATGTTTATAAGTAGTAGGTACCTCAGTAGGTACTCCGTCGTTTATAAGCCGATTTGGAAAATTATTTTTTTATTTGAATAGATTATACTTCCAGATTGGTCCTAGTTTTATCAAAATCCAGTTCTAAGGATGGGATCCATGAGGAACTGAGGGAACTTCTCAAATATTATAGGCATACCTACTACTTATAGCGATTTTTATATTTTCATCAACCGGTCAATCATTTGCATACAGAAAGTATCATTTAGTGAAGTAGAACTGATGAAGACCACAGACGCCCACCGGAACTCCTCAATGATAAGTACTTACCTATTTCACGGGTGGCGATAAGATATCTCTATTCATTTTAGTAATTAAGCGACAATGACGAAGCAAATTTAAATAAATGGTTGTGATCAAAATGGTACCATCAAACTGATCTGAGGATGAAGCCGGTAGGCACCGGAACTCCGTAATAAAACAATGATCCTAGCCGTGTTTGGGCTTATTGGAATTGTCAAGAGATGCACTCTGGATATAAATGATTTTTACCCGACATCAAAAAAAGGAGGACGTTCCCAATTCGTCTATAAATAGGTAGGTATATTAAGAAATACTTAATTATGTTCGGGTATAACTTATTTGTTTATGAACCGATTTTTATAATTATTTAATTTGGTAGATGAAGCTTGTGCCGACTTGCGCGGTCCCATATAAATTTTATTATTTTTGCTAAGTTAGCTTAGCAATAATAGGTAATTTACGTATTTAATCCAATCGGTGTAGGTATGTTGATGATGTTATAAAACTTCCTGTCACTGTTATTTACATAGCAGGTAGTGGTAGGTACTTATTACGAATTGGTGTGGGGTAGGTACCACAAAGTGAAAAATACGTAAGCACAAAACTTTTTACAAAAAAAATCGTTTATTGCCGCCGACTTCCGAAATTAAAGTTATTTTTCACCATAGTGTGTATTTTTTTTAATTTAAATTTCAGTTTATTTTCACAAAAAAGCTACACATTTCCAGTACTTACATATAAGCTGACCTCTTATTGTAAGGAAAGCCTAATACAGGATCAAATTAAATTAGTTCGCGAAACTCCGCAGATGTTATGGGTATTGTACCTAAACAAGATTAAAACAAAAAAATAAGTGGTAATGTTTTTTTTGTGGGGTCATCATCCGCCGGTAGTGTAGTCACTTTAAAAATCTGTTATTTTTGTGAAAACTACACAGACGTGATGGATATCGATATCTCAACACGATAAAACAGATTTTATTAACTCACGCTTTAAGTAACAACACTACCAGCGAGCGGTCGCTGGCCCCAAAAAAATAAACCATTACTTAAATCTTTTTTATTTTTATTTTGTCTTGTTTAGGTAACCATCACGTATAGGGAGTTTCGCCAGCTAATTTAATTTGACCTTGTACAATGTGATGTGAGCTCAGCTGAGACTGGCGCGTACAGCGGGGCGAGCACGGCCTACTGTGACATGACTTGAGTCACACATTTTATCCAGGGACCGTACAACCCCGGTTAAGGGTTAAGCCTTTCGAAGGGGTAACCCATTCAATAGGTTACTTTTATCATGATGTAACCCATTGAAAGGGTTTTATACTAGAAACCCACTGAAAGGGTTACACAATAACCCATTGAATGGGTTTTATACTTGAAACCCAGTGAAAGCGTTACATGATAACCCATTCAATGGGTTCTATACCTACTTGAAACCCAGTAACATGTAAAAATCATAATATTATGTTATTTCGATATACGCCCAGCACGCGTAACATGACCAGTTCTATCTCTATTCTACCCAGAGACCATTTTAGTTATCATTTTAGAAAGACCCTATCGAAAACCCTTTCAATGGAAAGGATTTTCGATAGGGTTTTTCTAAGCAGTTAATTAAAAACCCATACGGTGTGGGTAATTTTGAATGGCTTAAATTAAGCCGTTCAAAAGGGTTACCCACACCGTATGGGCTTTTATCGAAAAACCTTTCAATGGGTTACCAAAATTTAATTTAAGCGCCCCTAAAGGGTTACCCATATCGTATGGGTTTTCGTTTAACCGCTTAGAAAAAACCCTATCGAAAACCCTTTCAATGGGTAACCAAAATGGTCCCTGATTTTATCCCATTTTGAGCGAGAAAACTATTTTGTCATAAAATGCTAGTACAAATTGACATGACATAATTTATCATATCTTGTCACAAACGTCTTGGGCAGCCCGTGCTCGGCCCGCAGAATGCAAAAGGGTAACAACGCACACATTATAAGTACATTTAGTCTGCGGGATCAGCATATGGTTGCAAAATTGCGTAATATTACCGAAAAGGCGTGTAATTTACGGTTATGTCAATCTGTCTTGGGTTGGCTTCCAATATAACCGGATGCAGGTTTAAAGGATACGAGTATTTTACATGGAGCGACCGCCTATCTGACCTCCACAACCCAGTCATTGGGTAACACGATACCCCTTGGCAAAACTGGTTGTCAGACTTTCGGGCTTCAGACTACCCGTAACCAGGGACCATTTTGGTTACCCATTGAAAGGGTTTTCGATAGGGTTTTTCTAAGCGGTTAAACAACAACCCATACGATATGATGGGTAACCCTTATGAACGGCTTTAATTAAATTTTGTTAACCCATTGAAAGGTTTAACGATAAAAACCCATACGGTGAGGGTAACCCTTTTGAACGGCTTAATTTAAGCCATTCAAAATTACCTACACCATATGGGTTTTTCTAAATGGTTACCAAAATGGTCCCTGGGTAGAATAGAGATAGAACTGGTCATGCTACGCGTGCTGGGCATATATTGAAATAACATAATATTATGATTTTTACATGTTACTGGGTTTCAAGAAGGTATAGAACCCATTGAATGGGTTATCATGTAACCCTTTCACTGGGTTTCAAGTATAAAACCCATTCAATGGGTTATCGTGTAACCCTTTCAATGGGTTTCTAGTATAAAACCCTTTTAATGGGTTACATCATAAGAAAGGTAACCCATTGAATGGGCTACCCCTTCGAAAGGCTTAACTCTTAACCGGGGTTGTACGGTCCCTGGGTAGAACAGAGATAGAATTGGTCATGCTACGCGTGCTGGGCGGGTATCGAATTAACATAATATTATTATTTTTTTTTATTTTACTGGGTTTCAAGTAGTTAAAGAACCCATTAAATGGGTTATCATGTAACCCTTTCAATGGGTTTCTAGTATAAACCCTTTCAATGGGTTACATCATGAGAAAAGTAACCCATTGAATGGGTTACCCCTTCGAAAGGCTTAACCCTTAACCGGGGTTGTATGGTCCCTGCCCGTAACGACTAAGTTTAAACAACCCCTTAAGGGGTCATTGTACTCATCATTATGGACAACTTTTACTATGGGACCAAACCCTAAATCGCGAAAAAAAAATATATTTTGTATTTTTATTTTTTTATAAATTAAAAATATCTAATTTAAAAAAAAATGCTGTATTTTAGGAACAAACAATGAATGCATATAAACTTAAGTAATAAAATAAATTTGTTTGCGGCGTACGCAGATCGGCGTGGCGCCGGCGGAGGCGGCTTCTCTATGAAAGCGCGCCGGCCGCGGCGCGGGCGCGGCGGCGGCGGTGGCGTCCGCGCGAATAGGTACCTACAGTGCCTTTTTTAGGGTTCCGTATCTGAAGGGTGCCAAACGAACCCTATTATTAAGCCTCCGCTGCCCGTCCGTCCGTCTGTGATGTCTGTCTGTCTGTCTGTCAGCGAGTTGTATCTCATGAACCGTAATAGGTAGACAGTTAAAATTTTCACAGATTGTGTATTGCTATTAACACTATAATAAAAATAAAATAAATTTAAAAATTAAAGGGGGTTCCCATTATCCCATACCAGAAACCTGTATTTAGGGTTCCGTACCCAAAGGGTAAAACGGGAACCCTATTACTAAGGCTCCACTGTCTGTCTGTCCGTCTGTCACCAAGCTGTATCTCACGAACCGTGATAGTTAGACAGTTGAAATTTTCACAGATGATGTATTTCTGTTGCCGCTATAACAACAAATACTAATAAACAGAATAAAATAAATATTTAAGGGGGCTCCCTTATAACAAACGTGATTATTTTGTCGTTTTTATAGTTAATGGTACGGAACCCTTCGTGCGCGAGTCCAACTCGCACTTGGCCGGTTTTTGTTTTACTAAAGAACCTTTAAATAAAAATGTAGTATTCAATACTGTACCGTGTACGGTGGTACGGAAACCTTCGTGTGCGAGTCCGACTCGCACCTGACTGATTTATTTTACAATATTATGCTTCTGGTATTTTTTTGTCCAACATTTTTATTCTAATCTGCAGGAAGTTTAGGTTAGTTCTAATACTGATGCATTGTTTCCAATTAAACAAATATCAACTTTACAAGTGTGTAAATTAAGATGATTTCAAAATGATAAATAAGTACCTACTCACAAAAAGGCCATAAAAACGTGTTGCAGTCGAAAGTACACTTTACCTAAAGAAATTAAAGTTATTGTTCCGAAATCACATATATTGGAAATTCCTACTTGTGTTGAGTTGGGTTAATGTCGCCGGGAGGACACAGCGTGGCATACGCTGGCAGAGTGTGCCGCTTGGGAGCAGCCACGCCGTGCCCTCATCTCAGGAGTAGGGACCTGGGAGGAGTCCTGGGACGCGATGGTATCCTTCTGCGAAACAGTCGTGTCGCAGAAGGAGGCAGAGAGCTGACCAGAGGGCCACCTCTGGTCAGCTCTGGTCTCTGCAGAGGCCGGCCGCCACCAGCCGGTGATCGCAGAAGTCGGTCTGGGTCCCATGATCCCCGGTGTAAGTGTAGGAATCACTGGGGTGGTTTTTAATCAGTAAGAGTCTGACGGACCCCTCTGCCCGCCCCAGGGCGGAGGACATCCATAAGAATTTTCCGCCCGGGAACAAAAAAAAATGTTGGCTTATAATTATAACCTAACCTCGCTCAGCAAACATGCACAGACCTGCCTTCGTCCTCTGACGAAGAATCGTCTACTACTGAGCTCACCTTTTTTTTTTTTTGTTTTGTGTGGCATCTCGTAGCAGACCTAGAGAGGTCGTTGCTACTTAACCGGATATTCCTGTGGCTGCCCTAAGGTTTTTAATCTTAAAGCCTCCAGCCAGGGCGCAAATTATACCTATATATTAAAACTAAACGACAGCGCACTAAGGGCACCCCCTGTGGGGTACGGACCTCGGCTTAGGGCGTCGTTGGGGGATCACAAAATTAGTAACAATTTGGGGACGGGCTGGATCAACATTTTGATCATGATTATTATCAGGGGATATTATATTTATTGCTACGGCGCTCTCAGCCTCTAACCGGGCGGCTGGCGCATCGACATTCAAGGGACGGGGGGGAGGACTTTTATTACCATTTACTCGGGAAGTTCGCGTGATACCTCGGCGGCGAGGACGGAAGGTCGGTTTGTGTATTTTGTGCACTGTACTCGTGGCCCTATTGCTTTCCTGAAGGAGAGTGACGGGGTCATCCGGATCTAAGAGAGTATGCCTCGGTCGGCGAGTCTGACTAATGGCAGAAGGCCTGTAACTAGCGGCCTGCACAACCAAGGGGTTGCGATGACGTTCCGCGGATTCGAAAAAGCGCTTTGCAAGGCGCTTCATAAACTGCTTGATGGTAGGCATCTTAAGGTCTACGTGAAGTTGTTCGTTCCGAACGAACCAAGGAGCCTTCGTAATTCTACGGAGAAATCGGTTTTGAAGCGTCTGCATCTTATGAATGTGATATGACTTTGCGTGAGCGAAGACTACGCAGGCGTAAGTCATGATCGGTCGAACTGAGCTCACCTCAGACAGCAGCGCCTTTTATACCCTTTCATGTGTCGCGTAGCGCGACAAGTCGCGTCGCGCGACTAGTAGCGCTACTTGAATAAAGATAATTTATTCCTTTGAGCATGCCGACTAGCCGGCAAAACCAAGTACCTAAGTCATTGCAATGTAACTCTTATCTCTTTGCAATAAGGTATAAATTAGGATGATTGACATTTGCAAGTCTTATAAAACTTGAAATGTACTCTTGTGTCGCGCGGCGCGTCGCGCGACGTGTCCCGCCAGTATGAAAGGGGTTGCGTGTCGCAATATCGCAGAATCGCCACGCGACGCGTCGCGCGACAAGTCGCGCCAGTGTGTAGAAGCCTTAAAGCTTTTCGAACAACATTATATTGACGAATGTTTTAATGCATATTTATGTATAACTAACAAGTTTATTTAACCGACATGTGAACTTAATGTCATCGTTTTGATTAAATTCGCGAACACGTACAAATGTTTACTATGATTTTACATAGTGTTTAATTTAAAGAAGCAAGACACGTAATGCGATGTTTTTTTTTGCAATGTCTGGCTGTTGGTATGTTTTTGCTTGTTTAAGAAATATTAAAAATAATTGTTTGATTCGATATTTTGAAGTAGGTAAGGCGATTGATTCTGAAAATATTGTAACTTTAGTTCAGTATCGTTTCAAGATCTGTATCCTAAGCTTTGATCAGCAGGTCTGTTTCGTAATGATCTTGTTGATTCATAATTGCACATGCGCCGATACACAATACAGATAGGTCTTCAATGTATAGACAGCTCCAACATACTATTGAGAAATGCTTCACAAAGTGATTTAATAATGCCAACAACTTGCTTTCAATAGCAAGCGGTTATTCGCAACAGGACAAGAAAGAGAGAGTCAATCGCAGCCTCGTTGTTGTTGCAATAGTTTTGCAAAAACACCGCCTCCAGCAAGGCTGTCGACACGAGCGCGGCGCGGGCGCAGACTCCGCGCAGCCGGATCCGACCAGCTGGTTACGTACAGCTCAACAAGCACATAACTTACGTATACTTTATGTACCTTACTACCAGCAACTACTATATTATTCACCGTTATTTGTAGGTTCACACATATCAAAAACAAAGCTGCATTTTTCCAAGCATAAAGGCTCGTACAGACTGGTGCGATATCACGGGCGCGAAACGACACTAGTAGCACAATTTCTATGTCGGTGCCTGTCGCGCCCGCGATATCGCGTGAAGGCTTCTACAAACCGGCGCGACTCGCGACGCGACACAAATGCAAAGCTCGTCGCGTGACACGCTGGGCCTTTGTGTCGCGTCGCGTGTCGCGCCGGTCTGTAGAAGCCTTGAGTCTGTAAGAGCCTTAACTTTGTCAGTGATTAGATTATTTATTGCAAGATAATTCATTGACGTAGGTAAATACCAAAATATAGAAGGTATGATTTAGCATTAATTATCTACGGAAGTCCAATGTTGGCCGAATGTAATTGACGTTAGATCTTGTAAAACCGAATAAAGGCTTCTACATACCGGGGCGACTAGTCGTTTTTTTTTTTTTTTTTTTTTGGTTGGAAGTCATCAAATAACTTCTCCCGCTCTGGGCGGAGCGAGAGGGAGTGTCAGACTTTTACTGACTAAAACCCACCGTGTTCCTTCAGATGCCTGTGTGCCAGAGCCATGATATCCCTTTCGGACAGGCTCGTAACCCTGGCAGGCATTGGCCCTTTCGGACCCCGTCAATTGGTGCTGACGTCTCTTTGAGGCGCGCGTGGAACACAACGCGCCGTCGACCCGGGCCTGGTCCTTATCGGACGGCGAGCTACCCATCGCTCACCGTCCGCAAGCCCGCGCCTACGGTGCACAGTGTTCGGAATTATTAAATTACGAGTTACTTTAGGTATAAACATCATGGCCATGTAAATTGAAATTTGCAAGTGATTAGGGTACAATATTAGTCGTACAACTCTATCCCACGCCAAATTTGCCGATTCCGAGAAATGTTCACCGCTCAGCACTGCACTAATCCCACGCGATACAATACCGGTCAGTCACTTTCACAGGTCACTTTTGTTAGCCGCTAATAATCGCATGTGTTTACGCTCTGTTCTTACAACTTTGTTTGAGTTTATTTATAAAAATGTTTGTTTATCATGGGTTCCACATCCACAGTTAAGATATACACTAATTTGTTAATCATAATATATAAATTCGTATTTAAGAGAAAATAAGTAAAATATGTATAGAAAAAATAACCAAATTTCCAAAAAGTTTAAACGTTTAATAGACTCCATATTTTCCCCAGCCAATTCCAGCCGTCCATGTTTTTTTGTGAAACTCGAGTATTTATCTAGCTTTCGAATGAGTCTCAATATTCGACTCGCCTCGATTTTTGAGTAATGTAATTTTTTCGTTCACCAGGTGTTACCCGAGGAATAACAGGCTCCTGAAGCGCCTGAAAGAACACACTCGTCCGATGAAAAGGCAAACAGCGAGTAGACAAAGCTAAAGGCATTTTCAGGGCAGCCTATTTAAAAATGTCTTAAAATAAACGCAAGAAAAATACTTTATTTATTTATGGACTATATTATTATGTACACACTATATAAATGCCATATACTTAGTAATATATATGTTTTTCTCATAAAAGTCCACAAACATGTACCTCTACATTTGAATTTAAAAAATCATAAGCAAAATGAAAGTAGCCCGTAATATAATCATTCCGAACACTGTGCGGTGGCCGGGAATCCGCCTGCGATTCCCGACGCCCAGGGCGTCTCCTGCGGCGACTTAGGGCGGAAGGGCGGGCACCCTGCCTCACCCTCATGCGCTCCGCCTCCTCCTTCGCGAGCATTACTGTTTCGCAGAAGGAGGTGACGGCCTCCCATGCACTCTCGCTCCGAACCATGGCCTGAACCAGGGCCGGACGCGAGAGATCGTCGCCGCCGATCGCCTCCGTGAGGACACGGCGGTGCTCCGCCCAAGCAGGGCAGACCTCCACCGTATGCTCCACCGTGTCCTCCGGGCGATCCACACAGTGGTGACACCCGGGCGTTTCCTCCCGCTTTATCCTGAACAGGAACCTCCCGAAACAACCGTGTCCGGTGAGGACCTGCGTCAGGCGGAAGGTGAGGACGCCGTGGCGCCTCTCTAGCCACTCCTCAAAGAGGGGACTTACCGCCGCAATCTGGATTAACATATAGGCTACTTTTTATACCGAAATTCCCACGACTTGTGTAGGTGAAGCCGCGGGGCGCAGCTAGTTATACAATAAACTATGATGGACAAATTTATTGAATTGCACATTTATTATTATCCTGCGGGGTAACTGCGTACACACTCTAACAGTAGCAATGGGTTTAATTTTGACAGTTCAACAACATTTATTGAGTTATTTACGTCGTTGAGCAGACCATAGAAATTGTTCTATCGGTATCGCGTCGCGCCAGTATGTAGAAGCCTTTACAGGGAGACAATTGGAAACAGAAAACCTAACTTTAAATTGTACAAACCAACTCTTTCGATCAATTTCGCTTTTTGGAAGATCGATACACGGAATGTGTCGGTCTCTGTCATCCTTTACATTAAATCAGTAAGTCGTTGTGCGACTGAACGCGCCGACAAAGAGAGCTCGTACACAGACCTGTCTTACTTGACACTTGACTGGACAGCAAGTAATAACTGTAATCTGTATGAAGCAATGAAGGTTTCGCTGCGCCCGCGTCGCCGTCAAAACAAGTTGCGCAATGCGCTCGCATTCCGCAACTACTACTTCCTACTGTTGCGGATGTCACACACAATCTAGACTAGACGGTTGCGGTTGTTTCGTGTTTATTTGTCCTTAGTGATGTTTACAAGCATGGCTCTTTTAGCGTGGTAAATATTATCCGGCTGTAAGGAGACACCCTTTCAGTAAGTACGAATATTTCTGTATTTATCTTCTTGCACATATACAAACTTGGTATATAGCAATATTTAACGAACTATTTAATTAGGTACTATCAGTATAGACTTTAGACTTCTTGAAGACAACCTTTAGGTTCCGACTCCGAGGCTCGAAGAGAATTGACATATCAACTACGTGACGCCCCAAATATCATGTTTTTCGTTCCATTCTGTTCAAAAACCACAACCAGTACTTTTACCGTAACTGTCAAATGAGATGCTTTTTTAACTTCATGACTATGATACAAAAATCTTTTGAGACAAATGACATACTTTCCATTCTAATATTCAGTATTTAAAATCACTACAAATCTTGGAAATCATGACACAGTCGTTCTCTTGTAATGTAACGTTTTCAACTTGTTGAACAATGTTAAACTAGAACGCATGTACACATCAATTCTATAGGTGACTATTTAAGCATTGTTGTAAAATACTTTAAAATAAAAGCATAAAAAACGATATTACTTTCAAACTACTTAGGATATTTTCATGTTTTTTTTAATATTAACTAAATATTTCCTATGAAAGTTTGGTGGCGCGGCGTGAGCGCGACGCGCATTTGTATGGCCAAGGTCAACGGCGTTATCTGACCCTTAAGAGCGTTTACGACTTACGGCATTTCATACAAAATTTCAAGCCCTTGTTTTTCGAAATGACTGAACCGATTTTAATGAAACTTCATACGGATAAGCAAGATACAAAAGTCTAAAAAGTTAGTTAAAAACATTTTCGAAAAATTGTGTTAAAGCTAAATTAGACCGATTTTAAATTTTCCATAGAAACAGAGATTTCCAGTTAGGTATCTGTTTTTAAATAAGACATTTTGAAAATGTTCTTAACTAACTTTTTAGACCTTTGTATCCTGCTTATGCGTATTTAGTTTCATTAAAATCGATTCAGCCATTTCGATAAACAAGGGCTTGGAAGTTTGTATGAAATGCCACGAGGTGTAAACGCTCTTAAGCTTGCTCTCTAATAATTTACAATTTCGCTCTTCAGTTAAAGACTGAAAAGACTTACCGCCTTATTACAAAACAAGATTTATATTTGACATGGCATAAACCATGGAGCCAGTTTTTGTAATAAGAACGTAACGGTGATTGAAATACCGTTCTTTTTACAAAACTGAAAACTTAGTTCGGTACTAAGTTGTCAGTTTTGTGTTTAGGAACTTTACCATAGTCAGATTAAAGTTCGAAATTCAATAATGGCTCCATGTTTTAAACCTGGGTCTGAAAATAAACCTTGTTTTGTAATAAGGGGGTTACTGTTTACCTAGACAGCTTCAATTTCAAAATATGTACCTACCTAATACCCAAACAAATAGTTGCAAAACAAGATTTGTTGATCAACGGCCGTTTTTACGAAATTTTGTTATCAAGTTTCTCGGTTGTGTTGTGGTTCGTCAAGGGAAAGTCTCAAGTTGGTGACTTTACGTGGCTTCATTTGGGAAGATGCTGGTGGAGCTTCAGGTGCCCGTGCTGAGGGCTTGTTATTGTAAGTTTGTTTGTAAACAGGGTCCGTTACCGTTACGACACAGGGGGTCTACTCCGAAGATTAATCCGAAGTATCGGCCGAATGTTCGGCCGTTTCCTGACTACGGCTATCATGCACCTATAGACAACCAAGGCGAAAAAAAAACCGATATTCAAAGAGATAAGTCAAAGTCAAAAATGTGACTTGTAGTCGGGTAAGGAGACTAAGGACTCAAAGTCAAAAAAGGAAACTTTGGAAAGTTTGTTTGTTTCAAAACAAACGCAAAATATTACTTACCGTTATGTAACTTAGAAAGTTCGCTAAATACGACCGTTCTATAAAAGAAGGCAAATTAAAAAAACACAAACGTATTCTTTATTGGGTGTTTACTACTTATGTACATTTCTTTGTAAGTAAGTAGTAGATCTTTTCGTGTATAAGATACAATAGGTAGATCTAAAATTAATTCGACAGAAAAAAGGTTACACACTTATGAACGTGTTCCAGTAATGTGTTTTTACAAGTTATTCCATTTCTAAATATGTTTTTCTTGGAAACGGATCGATGAAAGTAGCGTGGGCAGTGAGCACTGAACAGTTGACCCCAATGAATGACTTTATGTATGAACGTGACGATCACAAACAACAACAACTATCTATTTATTCAACGATATGAACGTAGGTATCTACTACAAAGTGTTATTTTACGGTGACTGGCTACCGTTGCTGCCATAGAAATATTAAAAACAAGAGACTGGCTGCCGTTGCTGCCATAGAAATATTTAAAAAAAACAGGAGAATTGGCAAGGGGGCGTGCTGTGTCCGCGCGGCGTGATTTTTTATATCTATGGTTGCTGCAGTATTAATACTGAAGAAAAATGTTAAAAGATAGGTACTTCTTTTAACATTTTTCTTCAGTATCTGTAATAGTAAAGCTCCGAGGCTTAGGCCTCCAAAACCTTTTCAACTGATACCCATAACTCTTTTATTTTGAGCTACAAAGCCTGTCAATAATAAAAGAATTGATAGTCTGGAAAACACATTCTCATGGATAAACAACAATGTTTCACAATGATTGCATATGACGGCGACGAGACGTGGCATTCAGGCAGGCGCGGTCACGTTGCGTTTGTTTGTAAACATGTCTACCGACTGGTGAAGGTAACAACATGTACCAGGTGGTTTCACTTTACAATAGTGTCAGTTAATTTTCATGTTTTGACTATGTAAAACTGCGACATTTGGAGTTTTTTCAACCTAATATATAACACAAAATCAACGGCCGTCACGTTTTAATTTAGATCACGCACGAGGTGACGAGGCAGAATTCGATTTCGTATTTTGAGTTGACTAACGGTCGAATACTGAAACGCCACTCAAATATTTAAGGGCTG
Organism: Tiliacea aurago; assembly: GCA_948098905.1. NCBI lineage: Eukaryota > Metazoa > Arthropoda > Insecta > Lepidoptera > Noctuidae > Tiliacea > Tiliacea aurago. The sequence goes on from OX402590.1 coordinate 13,850,576, forward strand.
CTTAAACGTTTGAGCAGCTCCTAAACTTTAATTTCGTATACCTAAACGTCTTTTTTGAGTATCATCTTAAATATAAGTGCTAGTTAAAATAAGTAATGCTCAAACACCACTCAGTTTAAAAGTCGTATACAGGAACGCTACTCAACGTTATTTATCTGTCAAAACAACAGCTGTCAAACTGCTTTGAGCAGCCCTTAGATCTGAGAGTGGTCGCGAGGTCCCTCAAATCAAGTTAAATCTATTGAAACTTTTCAAATAGTGATAAAAATATCTCTATCGTCCTTGTCTTCACTTTCGGATCACGAGAGGCCAACTGTTTTTGAGTTAAATGAGTAAATAAAGAAAATATATTACTTATCATAAAAAAATCAAGTCTATATTTGCTTTGGCTATATTTTTTTTAGGCCTCTGAGGTTTTCATAGAAGTGCCGCGGCCGGAGTTGTTGTCATGTCCTGCAGCCGCTCACAGCGACAGCATTATACAGTTGGCACACTCTATTCCAAGCCTCTCGCGTCTTCAAAATTATGTTGGCATCAGTTTCTTTATTTTCAATTATATTTTGATATATCCGGAATATTTATTTATTTGTCATACTTATGTAACATATTATTTACAACATGAAACAGTTTGGAATTAAACTTGGGATCTGTGAAATGTTCAGCTGAGTATGTGTAAACGTGCATTATCTGGCCGTATATAAACTTGTAGGAATAAAAGTACTTGTAGATACATAGACATAAATCGTGTATTTATTCTGAGCCTTTCAGATGGTAAGCGGTCACAAGTTTCCGTGGGTAAGTGCTTGATACAGACAACGGTTGTCCTGGCCACCCCTGGATATGTACGAGTATGTTATAGGCCTATATTGTCTAATAACAAACTATTACAATATGCACCGGCTCTTGCGGTTATATAAGTTCAAAGTACTTACAGTATTTCATTGTTTATGTAGGTACTTACTACTTTATCAGTTCCAAGACCATATTTTTCTCAGCAGGTGTATAATTGCATCCACGTTTCTTCTTCTCCTCCATCGTGAATCAGTTAATAATAATCTTGTTAAATATTCGCGCGTAAAATGTCAAGTGTGACGTTCCAATCTAAGACAATCATGTCAAGGAATTTTCTTTTCTTATGACGTCCTCTTTTGATATTTATGTAAATAGTATACATAATTTCCATCGTAATTCAAACCAAACTTACATTACGTTGTTATATTTCAACTGATTAATAATTATAGAAAATATTTGTTCAAAGAAGACTGCGTAAAACGAATACGAGACGTAAAGTAAATTATTTTGTAACTGAGAACGTGGCAGGGGGGGTCAACTCTCTTACCTGCCTATGCCAACAGTGGCATGATTTGCAAAAACGAGATAGCGCTCTACAAAAGAAAGTGATAACAAGATCAGTGATGTCACATGCCCGATTGAATAGATACCCCATCATTTCGGTAGCTGCAGATTCGAAATAAAGAGCTGTGATGATTTTAATGTTCATTAAAGTATTATAAAACAATGATTTAAACCAGTTAAAATTCTTATTTTGTGTTTAAATTGTCTTAAAATGCTGACTAGAAGAAAAAACATAAGAACCAAATAATGATAAGGGTGATATTTTTTTATGAAATGGCCACACTCATTTATGTCATGGCGGATTTCAGATTTGTTTAAAACGACAATCTGACACTGGTTTTTGTTACGATTGTTGCCAAATCGTATTTTCTGCCGGTTCTACAGAATTGAAGAAACTTGTTTGAGAATATTTGTTGCCTTTACTACGAGATAGAGACTCTACAGTGCGAAATTGACGCTTTAGTGTTGTGTTATTATTTGTGAATAATTGTTGCCTTTAGTACGAGTTATTAGACTACAGTGCGAAATTGACGCTTTGTGTTATTATTTGTGAATAATTGTTGCCTTCGCTACGAGATAGAGACTCTACAGTGCGAAATTGACGCTTTGTGTTGTGTTTTCCCACCATGGCAGGAAAGGGAAATGTGAAATGCGCGAAATGTGGCTTATCCCCAAGGGATGATTCTTCTTTGACCTTCCACAGATTTCCTCTCCCGTCCAAGCATGGGTCTCTCAAGTAAGTTATTACTACAGACACCTTAGTTCCTTGGTAGGAAACGATGGCACTAAATTAAAGTGCCAACATTTTATTATTATCTAAATGTAACTAACTATATAGTAGGTATACAATACAAATACCTATATTTTCTGCAAATAAATGATTCTTATTCTTATTGTAATATGTTTTTTTCAGGGTTCAAGTTTGGGCCAAATTTTGTTACCCTAATGATGATTGGACATCCAATGAATCATTAAAAAAATTGTATGCACAGCATAAGATGCTATGTGGTAATCATTTTGATGATTCATCATTTACCAGCAGTGACAGAAAAAGATTAAATAAGTTTGCTATTCCTACTGAAGCTCAAAATATATTGGCCCAGTTGCGAGATGAGCAGTGTAATTTACCTAGAGAAGCACAAGAAACTAAAGTGAGTACTTTATTTTATTTATTGGCAATAAGCAGTGGGACAGATGTGTTCATCTGCCTCGCTGCTTGTATGGTTATTATATCCTAACATCCAATGAATAGGTTAACATAGGCCATAACTCTGGCTTATGTTACCCTATTAATTGTTATTTCAAACATAATTACATTTATTGTAAGGTAAGGTAATGAATTTGTATGTGTTTCAGCAATCCAAGTCAACAGTTGAAACACAAATGGAAGTAACACCCAGTACATCTCAGTATTCCAAAGCCATTGATGAGTCAAATTTTCAGCATCATTGTCATCTTGACAGCTTTGGTTTGATCAAGGTAATTTAAATTTGAAATATTCAAAGTATAATCAGTTGAATGTTAAATTATTTTCAAATAGTATTGGTATTTTCCCATAGACAGATAATTTAATAGGCATTGTGTAGTTTTTAGCGGCTGTCTGTCCTTCTGCACCGTGTGTCATGTTGGGTTTGAGTGGTTGTGCATATGATATTTGTCTGTAATGATGATACAGGAAATTCTAGTGTGGGGCTATGTTTTTTAAGTAACCATAATTCATGAAGAAAGAACTAAAAAATGTAAAATATTAACTCCCAAATACCCAATATTTTATATTTATCTATACATATTATAATAAAATCGTAGCAAAGTCAAAATTGTACATTGATTATTTTTGAAAAAAAGTAATTGATATGAGGTCGGGAATCGATTCTAATGCCGAAAAAATAGTTTTTAGAATTATTATATGCTTGTCTGAATGTATGTTCAGCATCACGCAAATTCTACCAGATAGCTTCTGTTAATTTTTTGCATATATATTCCCTATAAGTCTGGTCAGCCGGTAGGGTATATATTATCACACTATTAACTATGGGGGGTGAGCAATATTGCATTATGTTTGTATTCAATTATGGTTCAGCAAGTTGTAAACAGACGAGCCAAACAGACAAAGCAAATTGTAAAAAGACGAGACAAAACACTGCCTGACCTGGGAACCGAACCCAGGACCTCATGCTCAACAGTAGCGCTTGCGACCACTAGACCACCGAGGCCGTTTTCTATAAAAATGTGGCTGTTATTTTAGTATGTGATATCTTACGACTTCCACGCGAACTAAGTCGCGGGTAGCCCGCGACTACTAAAAACTACTACTATAAATAAATTTATATAAAGTAAGGTAATGAATTTATTCTTCTATGTTTCAGCACTCAAAGTCTACAGTTCAAATAGGAGTAACTGCCAGTACATCTAAAAATATAGTCTCCATTGATGATTCAAATATTCCCAGTCATTGTCATCCTGAAAGCCCAGTCTTGACCAAGGTAATTACTTGAAATTGTAATGATCAGTCTATATATCAATTTATGTATATTATTTACTTATATTTTTTTTTATGTATTTTTTTTTTTTGTATTTTATTTATTTATTACCATTTGAGTGCTTACATTATCATCATCAGTGAAAGCCGAAACTTACAAAAAAAAACCGGTCAAGGGCGAGTCGGACTCGCGCACCGAGGGTTCCGTACGTATATAATAATATGATGTTGATGATTTTTGAAAAACTGTTATTTAGAGACATAGTTTTATTTTTCCTGTAATCTTTACATAAACTTCTATCACACAGAATAATTTCAGATTTTTATCTATGCAAACTTCGGATATAAGGGCCCCGGCACGGTATTTTTTTTTTACATTTTTCATCAAAAGTCGGAAACTATGCTGCCAAAAAAAAACATATTTTTACCGGACCACCATGTTTTGCTTCACTCGGCGTACAAAATGTTGATATTTTATTAATTATAAATTAAATTATTAATGACTTTTTCGTTAGTGCAAAATATAGTCAATAATTCAATATACAATCAGAGTCAGTACAAAATGTAGTCAATATTAATAAAATATCAAAACTTAACAATATTTAATTACATTGTCTCTTTTGTATTTATGTACTTATAAAATTCTATCATAATGTATTTTGTTCTTACATTATACTACGAGAGTAGAACCTACTGGTAAAAACGAGATCTATGAATCACACTTCTTTGATATTATTAATTGCACATTTTTCAGGAATCACGGAAGAGAGGTATATTAATGGACCTTGACGTGAAAAAATTCAATGAACTGACTCCAAAAAAACAAAAGCTGTATATGAGGTGTAGAAAAAATTTGACCGAAATAATGAGGCTTCGACGAAAGTATAAAAAAACGAAAAAATGTAAAAGGTCATTACTGAGTGCTCTAACATGTGAAGATTCTGCCAATGACATGATTAAAAGCAAAATAAGCAGCTCATTTTGTTTGTTACTGCAAAGTCAGCTAAAAAATGTTCCAAGGAAGATAACTGGACGGAGATGGACATTAGATGATAAAGTTTTAGCCTTAGGCATCTATAAAAAATCAAATGCCTGCTATAGATTATTAAGGAGGTTATTTTGTTTGCCCAGCGTGAGCTCTCTCAAGGCATTGTTGAATAAAATACCTATGGTTTGTGGTATCAACAATCAAGTCATTGAAACAATCAAACAAATAACAGGAAAAAGAGAAATTTGTGAAAATTTGTGTGTATTGGCATTTGATGAAATATCAATAAGAAAAAATTTGACTTACAATGCCAAACTTGACCGGGTAGATGGTTACCAGGATCATGCCCTTCAAGGTCGGACATCCCAAATAGCAAGCCATGCTTTAACTTTTATGGCTATTGGGCTTCGAAAACATTGGAAACAACCAATAGCCTTTTACTTTTCTGGCGATTCTGTCACAGCAGATAGATTAGCTGTGCTTATTAAGGAGGTGAGTTTTCACCTTTTTAAAATTACTAGTTAATCTAAGAATTAAAACAGCGAGATAGGCTGACGGCACGATTGGCGCAGTGGTTAAGCAATTGACTGCTGCGCTGCGTGTCGCGGGTTCGATTCCCGCACGGAACAAATATTTGTATGACTTACAAGTGGTTGTTCCGGGTCTGTCTGTATGTTTGTAAACGCACCCACACTACAGGAGCAATTCCTAGTGTGGGACAATGTTTAAAAAAAACGAAAAAAAGAATAGGTTATTCATCTTCATCATCCATCATCATCATTCTCCTGCCCGTATCCCATTAAATTAGCCTGTGGACAAAGAATTGATACAGAATGTTGAATTTTGAATTTTGAATCTAGGGAATCATACTGCCAATTTATTCAATTCAGATACAATTCAAATAATCTTTATTGCAATCCATAATGTACTACAGCAGGCTTAGCATGGCGTTTTCGATCTCTACTCTACTATAGAATAGACATCGCTTGTCTACACTTCTCGTTATCTCTTCTTCGCGAGCACGAGGACACACCTAGACTCGAGTTTCTTCGTAGACAGTGACTTGTCCATAGCAACGGGGTATTCGCTAGTGGTGTGTATTACTACCCAATTTTACCGTACTTTTGCGTTTCGTTCTCAAACAAATCTATGAAGCAAAGTGTTTTAACTAATATTTCTTCAATTACAAAACGCAAATGGTCAAGGGGGATGCGCTGAGTAGCCCGCGAAATTCAAATTTTCGAACGTTTTTTGAATTCTAAGGATTTTTTGAAGAGAGTTAGTTGTTTTGCCGATTCTAATGATTATAATTCTGTAAAGCAATATTTTTTACGGCCGCGAATCATATTTAAACCAACTTATGACGTGTTACTGACTTGCAAATTGCAAAAAACGTAATGAAATTTGTATTTCACGGGCTACCTTAGCGCATCTCCCTTTTAAAAATATTGTTTAATGGCTGTAGCCAATGACGTATTATAGGTAATACATCATTGGCTGTGGCGCCACTAAGTTTTAAAACTCATTTGTATTGCATACACAGAACACTATATAATATTGGTAATTGCATATAATTTACAGGCATTATTTAAATAAAGAGCCATAATTATACTATTTTGATGGCGTCACGCAAGAAGTATCCTTTAAGGGTACTGCAGACTGGCGGGTCGCGCTATCACGTCGCGCCTGTCTGCGGGAGCCCTTGTTTTTACTAGGTACTAACATTGTTATTGTATTGTTGTTTATCGATATTTTATTTATTAGTAGGTAAATGCTCTATTTAAAACTGAGTGTGTAAGATTTAGTAAATGAAAATAATAATCACTACATAGTAAAGGCTTCTACAGACCAGCGCGACTCGCGACGCGACACAAAGGCACCGCTCGTCACGCGACGTGCGGGGCCTTTGTGTCGCGCCAGTATGTAGAAGCCTTAATGCAACGCGGGCGAGGCCGCGGGCGGCAGCTAGTACTTCATAAATAAATAATTTAGTGTTCAATGAGGAGATTTTGGCTCATAATCAGATGTTTTATATTCCCTGTGAATGTAGGTATCTAATAAATCAAAGTTAAGGGACAACATAGTGTAAAACCTGTAGGATACTTATATTGTTGTTCTTATTTTATTGTTAATTCCAAAAATCTATTATTTATTTTGGGCGACAGGTCCTAGCCGAGTTCTTCGCATAAACATTGATTGCACTATCTCCTTGCTTATTTTATAATTCTACAGAACTCACTTCCCGTGAGATCAAAGGCTCCCAAACAAGCAAAGCAAGCTCGCTAATAGTATTTCTTTCCCATCTTCGCTGAAGTTTTTCTATAAAAAAACTTAAATAAAAAGCGCAATTTGAACCCAACATGTTAATTTCAGCTTAATACATGATAAAAGTAAAAAAGCACCGCCTATAATTACTCGAATTAACGAAAAAACAACTAACGAATCGTTGTCTAGGTCATTTTATATTAGACTATTTCGGAAGAAAGGTTTCTATCCCAAGCTGTCAACACCGGAGAAAGATTGTACGCCGTGCTCGACGTTGTAGACAGTTGTCTAGGGTAGAGAAGACAAGTCTCTTCACATTTGGTTTTGTAATCGCCGTGCTACAGACAGTAGAAAACTTTCTGTTGTCTACACTGAAACGTCATTTTTGTCTATTCTTCCGTCGACAAAACGCGTAGAGAGGGTTCTCGTGCTAAGCCTGCAGGTGGTTAATAATACTAAATAGATACAATTATGGATCCTGTCGGGCACAGCAACATATTTATCATCGAGGAGAGAGGAAGAATGCTTTAATGATTTTCCTTGTTACTGAAATGATTAAATTATGTCCTATCTATGTTTTTTACAACAGTATTAATTATTATATATTATCACAATTTTTTTTATTAATTCATTTTTATGAAGGTATGTATGATCAAATAAATCTAAATTTACAGGTCTTGAGAGCTTGTTTTCATACTGGATTGGAAGTCGTTGGCACTGTATGTGATCTTGATGGTGTATACGTGCCATAAATTCTTTGGGGTCATCGACAGATCAACCATATTTTAACTTTGAGGGACATGAAATTGTCACGATCCTGGACCCGCCCCATCTGTTAAAATGTTTTCGAAATAATTTTTTAAAACATAATATTCAATATACGCAAGATATACAAATAGAAGGAGAAAGATTGCAAGGTTCGTACATCATTCATTAAACTATGATTAATGATTTACAAAATTATAATAAAGAGCAAATAGATGATAAAAACTATGCTTCAACATTTTTACACCACACTATTATTTTTTATTTTATAAAGTTTTCACGTAACGGCGATGATGTGCATATAATAGATAATTAATTACTTTAAATCTTTTTATTGCAGGCTTAGCATAATGGTGCCACATCGAAGAGTTTTATGAAAAAGATCAGCTGAATCCAAACTTTGTGTTTGCCCCAGCTACAACCGAATGGCAAACAGAAAATGAAGGTTCGTTTAGCAGCTCAAGTGTTAAGCCATTCGGTTGCAGCAGGAATATTTGCTAAAGTAGGCCTGAGTAAGTTTCAAGAAGTGCATGAATTATTAATATAATGCTTATGTATGTATTATGAATTATGACCGTGCGGTTCCCGAGAAATAATAGGCCTATTCCTTTTCCACCCATAGATGTCATAAAAGACCCACAAGGTATCTTGCTAAGACCAGCTCTTATGCATTCACACACTCTCGTTAACTTAGATAGCCATACAATTTGTCGCATGTTTTCCTCTATAAAGTGCGGAAACCTCGGCACGCGTGACACGTAATTATTGACTCTTATGATCCTAAAAAGACATTTTTAAGATGTTTATTTACTTTCAGATGAATTACCGCAAGACGCCATTGCGACGGCTACAATCTTATCAAATATTGATCAATTATTTGACGCCATGAATGGAGATACTCCAGATAGAAAAAGAGGAAAGACTTTTCTAACAAACATGACCTCAACCAGCCCTCATTTAATGTTTTTCAAAAAAATGAAAAAGTTTTTTACAGATATGAAATTCTTAGGGGCAAGAAGTAAGCCCCCATCACAAGAGGGCTGGTTGCGGGCATTAAATGCGATTGAAAGGATTTTTACCAATTTAAATAAATATGATATAAGAACATTATCTGTAAGGAGGCTTAACCAAGATCCGCTAGAAAATTGTTTTGGATGCATAAGAAGCAATTGTTGATGTAACCCGAACCCCACATCAGTCCAATTTATTGCAGCGCTCAAAACCGGTATCATGACAAATTTACTAAATAATAATAAAAATAGAAACTGTCTGGATGACAATAATGACTTGCTGAACAATTTTAAAATATTCCTTAATCAAAAAAGTGTTGTAAATGTTACCCCTTCTACATGCTCTTTAGTTATAAATGTAGAGGGTGTAGAAGATATTGACATATCTCTGTGTTCTAGTGAAATGCAAGCATGTGCTTATGTTTGTGGATTTATTTTTAAATATATGGCAATTGATTGCACAACTTGCAAAAGTATCATGCTTGCGGATCAGAACACTGAGATATGTCATTCCTTTACAGCATTTAAGGAATACAATGATAGAAGAAGTAGTCTAAACTACGTCCAGAACAGTTTCTGTCAAACGGTAGAGAACGCTGCAGATATAATTAATACTTATTTAAAAGAAAATTCCCACAAGGAAAACATTAAAATAAATTTATTTAGAGCTTGTGAAAATATAAATACAGATTGGTTGAAGGGGTGCGAGGATCATTACATTATAAATGTTAAAAAAATTATAAGTAGCACAATTGCTATATGCCTGAAACGGTTTTGCAAATTAAAAAACCAGGAGTTTGTTGAAGAAGCCTCTAAAAAAGCCATGAAAAGAAAAATAAATATATTAAAACATGTTTACAACTTGGTTTTATTTGTTTTCTTTTGATTTCTATTACAGCGAATTTTCATTTTGCAGTTTTTGCCAAAGGAATATGTATAAGAAGTAATGCATAATCGTTACACAAACTGCAAAATGAGAATTCGTTATATTTATAAGTAGGTATAAATTAAACTAAAAATAAATGGTAGGTAGGTAGTACCTGTTCATAATTCCCGCGCCTCAAGCTACCTATCTATTCATAATTCCCGCGCTTCACGAGTTTCTAATGTAATACACTGAAGCGCTAGTGTGCTCTCGTGTAAGCTTCATATTTGTATGAAGTTGTCGTTCTTCCCTTTAGGGTATATATGTTCTGTGGAACGTGCTGATAACAATTTTTGAGCAGGATGTTGCCATGATGTAAACATTTGAGATTTTGAGGACTGCTTGGTTGGTTAATCATGGGGTCGCATTGCTTGAGTGGCGTTTGTGTATACCATTTAAATTTGAGGGATGCTTATATTTAAGTAGCTTTTAGATGATTATGAGATTTGAGTGGCGTTTCAGTATTCGGGTGAAAGACTTTTCTTAACAAATTGTTAAAATAAAACAAATGAAGAAATACGAAATAGTGTCATTTTCTTTGAAGATCACGATTAAACAATACATTCAGTACAAATGGACAATATAATATGGAGAAACGTTGGTAAACAAGGAACCAAAAGCCAAAAAAAAAGGTGACGCATCACATAGAATTTCACCTGCATACCGTAACAGAATGAATCAGTGTTTACCACGCATTCTTTTTATGACAAGCGAGTTGCGAGACCTTATAAGGCTGTGTTTCTTACTTACCTCGTTCCGCAATAACGGCCTGGCTATGTGCGTATGACGCCTTAACCTAGTTGCTGACGCCTTTGGTCGCCATCGACGCCATCTGCCCATGTATTTGTTCCTGGATAGAAGAGAAACCATATAAATAACGACCTTTTTACACATTAGGAAACATGAGGAGGAAGAAATTATTAAACTGGACTAGGTTGAGTAAGTACTTTTTTAATTGCGTACCATAGCTTAGGGGTAGGTTCAGTATCGATAAAGGAACCCACGAAAAAAAAATATTTTGTTTAAACTTACAAAAAATTTAGGCTTATTCCACTATTCCCCCCTGAGAGAATCCCCCTCAGGGGGGAAAACTGGACACTAATGTAAAAAAAAAACAGAAATCCCCCTTTTTTTGGATTATTCCACTTTTCCTCCTTATTTTTAGTTTTAATTTCTACGCTCTTAAAGTAAATAAAAATAGTGTTTAGATACAATGTAATAAACAAAAAAACGACATTATAATAATATATTATATCATCAGTCTTTTATTTTTCACAGAATGTTGTTATAATAAAATGTGATGAAGAGTAAAAACAATCACAAACAAATAGCGATGAGGGAAATCGGTTGTTTTTAATAAAAATAATTATTAAAACAGTTTAATCAAGGTACCTTACCAGAAAAACTAAATTATTTTGTTTATCCTCCCTGAAAGTTTCCCTTAATCAAAAACAATTATCATGTTTTTCGACAATTTGCAGAAAGTCAAAATGAGGGGGAAAAGTGGAATAATCTAAAAAAAAGGGGGATTTCGGGATTTTTTTACTTATGAGTTCAGTTTTCGCCCTGATCGGGATTCTCTCAGGGGGGAATAGTGGAATAACTCAAAATTAAAAGGGGACTTTCTGGATATTTTTTACATTAGGGTCCAGTGTTCCCTCCTGAGTGGGATTCTCTCAGGGGGGAATAGTGGAATAAGCCGAATAAACATAACTTTGTAGTTAAATAAAAAACCAGCCTGGTGCGAGTCGGACTCGCGCACGAAGGGTTCCGTACCATTATCTATAAAAATGGCAAAAAAATCACGTTTGTTGTATGGGAGCCCACCTTAAATAATTGTTTTATTTGAACTTAATTATTTATTTTTAAAGTGAATTAACTAAATATTCTGTGAATATTTCAACGTCTACCTGTTACCGTTATCAATATAGAGCAAAAAATCACGTTTGTCGTATGGGAGCCCCTTAAATATTTATTTTATTGTTTTTTAGTATTTGTTGTTTATAGCGGCAACAGAAATACATCATCTGTGAAAATTTCAACTGTCTATCACGGTTCATGAGATACAGCCTGGTGACAGACAGACAGACAGACGGCGGAGTCTTAGTAATAGGGTTCCCATTTTATATAGATTATTTAATTATATTCACTTTAAAAATAAATATTAAAATTAATAAAAGGGAGGCTCCCATACAACAAACGTGATTTTTTTTGCCATTTTTATAGATAATGGTACGGAACCTTTCGTGCGCGAGTCCAACTCGCACTTGGCCGGTTTTTTCCTTTTGAGATAAGGAACCCTAAATACATTGAAGGCTCCCGCAGACAAGCGCGACGCGACACTAGTAGCACAATTTCTATGAAAACTTCAAGGAAAGTGTCGCGCTACGCGTCGCGCTACCTGTCGCGCCCGCGATATCGCGCCAGTCTGCACGAGCCTTGAATTCACACTAACTGCACTCATGTTTTATTTGGTACAATTCCGAACGAGATGGCAGACCGCAAATTGTAGCGGTAAGGGCCTGTGCACACCACCTGTGCGTCGACGCCGACGCGACGGCGCGCTTTTATCCTACAGAAGGTCTACAGGCTGCGTCTGACTCGCGTGCGTATCGCTACAAACGCGCGTCAACGGCGCGTTTAAAAAACGTGGTGTGCACACTACACAGGCCCTAAAGTCGCCCAACCGCAATAACAGCCCGCAGCGACACTACTAGTTTCTATGTAACTCTATGAAAACGCTTTTGTAGATGGCGACATTGCCGCCTGCTTCTGCGGTCTAGCGGCGAGTGCAGACGGGCGACGGCATACCAGTGGTGCTGTCACTAACAGAGCCCAGACGTATTTTTTTGTTTAACAAATTAACTTCTTTCGCGAAACTGAAGAAGAGAAGTGCCGCTGCCGTCGATCGCACGCGCCGCAACAGCACTGTCGCGGTCGGTTGCGGTTACTGTCAACCAACCGCAACGCCGCGCGCCGCCGCCGCTGCCGACCACAGAGCATGTAACTTGACCGACTGTGGTATGTCGCCTTCGAAAGTGTACCTTTACTTAGATTAAATTAGGTAGACGTACTTTTCACCACAGTAGGTACCTATAATACTTAAGTACTAATTATAAAAATCACATTGATCTATTACCTAAATTGTCTTGACCATTATAAATTTAATCAAGGATAAAAAAACCTACATAGGTAAAAAAATAGGATAGAGTCATATAGAGTTTTAATGTTCTGTGATAAAAATAAAGCACTGCACCGCGAAGAACTCAACTTAATTAAATATCATGAAAATATTGTTAAATTGAGAGACTGACTTCAAATTCTAGACGGAATTATTGATAAACAACATTGACTTGACAAGATTAGATTCAAGGTCGTCTACTGGTTATGTAGGTATTCATAAAAGTTGGGTTATGTAGGAGTGGAAAATTAAAGAAATGCTGAATTAACTTCCAATATGTGGAGGGTAAAATCATTTAGTTTTATATTTACAGAAAGTACCAGAATAAAGATAATAACACTTACCTACCATTAGAATTTCAGCCATTGCAAAATGATGACCTCGATTATTAGATTTGTTACAGTTTTCAACACAAACACCAAAATTAATCGACGTCCAGCGATTTCCAATGTTTTCACTTATTCCCTTTATTAACTAATATGCACACAACATCACAATTATACACTTGTACGTTTGATTGCAAATTTCCTAAAAAAACAATCACTTTTTATTATTATCAGACATTCAACCCAAAATCCAGCATGACTGACTATCACGAAGTTAGACATTACGCCATCTGGTGACCACTACTAAGATCAAAGATGATTCCGTACTTGCAAACAAACAGTCCGAACGGAAACGGAACGTACGAATATTTGTTTCCTGGTTCAGCGAGACTTCCGATAGGTGGCAGTAGGAAAGATATTTTGGGCATTCTGATTGATAAATGTAGTTCCATTTACATGAACTGGGATGGGAGTAAGCACGGCCTATTCCGTGGGAGTAACAGTCTTTTCACAGATATATTTACCTCTGATAGCAACCCCCCAGCTGCAGGCTTGTAGCAACATGCTGCAAAACGAGGTAAAATAACTGTGAAAGGACCAATGATTTTAATATAATATAATTGGAAAGGACTGTAGATTTATAAAACAACTACCTAGTTTCTGCCCTCGATTTCGATCGCGTGGAAGTCCTAGGACACCACAATATACTAAAATAACAGCACAAAAAATATCAATTGTTGGGAATCGAACTTAGGTTTGCTAAGAAGTCGTCGGCACTATATGTGCTTTGTTGAAAGTTGAAGCCGTTCTTATATTTTGTCATGATTGACTGCTTAGCTCGGTCTAACTGGATGATAATTATCAAGTTTTAAATCTGTTGTTATTTGCTATGTTCGTCCCCGGTCCTTTCGGTTCGTTTCTCCGATTTATTATATAATTTTATATTATTTAATTAATTTTTTATTATTATTAGATTATTATCTTCTTTTTTTTTTGTATTGTGGTGTGTGCTAGCTAACATAAGCCAAACAATTTAATTTAATGTTTTGTGTTGCATTTTACATTTTATAGTATTCAAGTTTTGTAAATGAACAGACAGGTGTGCTGCTGGGGAGTTTGTTGCGGCACTTCTTCTTCCCAGCTAAAGCACTAGGAAGTGGTGAAGGCTGGGCGTTTTTGGGGGACTGTCTCATGTAATAATGACGTTCGAAAAGTGCTGATTCTCAGCCTAGTTTGAATAAATGACTTTTGATTTTGAATAATTCGACTGTTGTCATAAACTATTTAATAAGTATATTGTGTTCTCTCTCATCTCAATCTCATTTCCTACAAAATTTATGGGACGTTTTTTGCAGACCAACATGTTTCATAAAGTTAAGGACAGTCTCCTAAAACAGTTACCTGCCCTTAAGGCGCAACTAGTCGATACTTTTTCCATACAAATTTCGAGGGGGTTTTACTCCACTGTTACACTTTGTACATCTAAAGTAAAACATAATATGGTTTTGTCTCATTATTAATTTTGTCTGTACAGAAGCAGAATAGTAAAAAACAAAGGCATTAAAAAGTTATGAGCCAACAAAGATTCGTTTTTCCTGCTAATTTTAACGCAACTTTGGGCGTAAATAAGTAATAAAAGAAGTATAAAATCTCAAAAACAAAGCTCGTTCCGACAAAGCTCAATTGTCGAAGATTACAATTAACTTTATTCGTAATTGATTTATGCAGTAGTTTTTTCATAAAACCCCACCTTCCAAAGGAGTTTTCGTATATTTTTACGCGCGCGGTTTAGTATGAATCGTCGTGCACTGTGTTTGTGTGCGTGAGACTAGACGTTATGCGTGTAGACTAGCTTCTAACTGCTCATCACTGGTGCTATCTCTGTCAGACACGGTGCTAGGTGAGACAGCGTGCTTTTTGGCCGCGCCCGCCAGTGAGTTCGAGCCCGCGACTAGTTGGCTCTTAATGGCCCATCTCAAAAATCCACCCTGTATAATACGTCATGATAGACTGCTTTCTGCTTAGCTCCATAAAGCCGAACCGAACTTATAGCGTGATATCAGTAATTATCTGCAATATTCTAACCTTGAGGGAATATCTATGCAATTGAACAAAATCTTTCCGGTAGTATTTGCGTGTTGCTGCCGTTGCTGGGACGTTCAATCAGAGTTAAACTATATTTTCGGCATAAGAATCGTTCCCAGACCTCGAAGCAAAGCTAGCAAAGCATTTTTCAAAAATACTCCAAATGGTTTAATGTGTCGAGCAATAGGTACCTAGATGAGAAGCAGACAGAAATTAAAGTTTCGTGCTTATACATTTTGTACCTATTAATTTGGTTGAATATTCGTTTTCATGTTTCATCGACGACGACGACGTGTCAGGCAGCCTCTGCAAAGCTCCAGCTCAACTTTCAATTTCATAGTGCGTCTCGCTTGCATTAGCTGAAATATCTTGATATGAGGCATGCACTAGGTATTGTATGCGTTAGCGGACGTTCACATGCGGGCTGTCCCTTAGATGTTCCGCAAAAAAAAAAAGTTTTGTAGTTCATACAGTTATAAATAAATGCAGTATGAAACTGAAAATGAAACAGAGCGATACGCATGCCTCACAAAAAAAAAACGTAAGTTGAAGAATTTCTTCTTCAACTTACGTTTTTTTGTGCGTAGGTACGACTGTGGACATATTTATTATTTTATGGGACATAATCCACCAACTAGTTTTTTGAGGCATGATGGTAGCCCATCATGCCTCAAACGCGGCCAAACCTAGGTGCCTCTATCTACAGACACCACAGTTGCCAACCATGGTCACGCTTTATTTCGCTGTCAGGAGTGGGTGCAGTAACCACGGTCGTCCTGACTCAGGACGACCGTGGTTCGGCGCTCATGGTGGTCCTGCTGAAGGGAGCATGACTACCGCAGGACCACCTTCAAAGTAGATTATCTCGAAAACTACTAAGGCACCAATTCTGTTGTTCGAGCATATTAGCACCAATTGAGCACTAATTATTTGCCAAATATGGAAGCGATTGGCGTTGGTGGGGCGGCGGTAGTCACGGACATAATAGAATCAGCATTACAATTCTCCAAGTTCAAAAAATCCGGTAGTCGCGCTCCCTTCAGCAGGACCACCACGAGCGCCGACATGCTACAGTTAATCTAAGTATACCAATAATTAGTAGGTATGTACCTCTAAATGTGATTAATTTGGTCAAAAAAAGCAGAACTGAAACATTTGTATTTACCGAGAGATCAACGATGATAACTTTCGCGCGCTCTTTCAGCAGGACCACGACTTTGAATGTTGATTCAAAGTTTGAGGAGCTTGTCGGTTTCCTAAAACCTACATATAAAATTAGTGCCCTGCAAGATAAAATTAATGCCCCAAAATTACTCCAGTAGGTAGTTTACGAGAGATATACCATACCATTGGTGGGGTGGCGTTATCACGGTGTTAAATTTTCATTTCAAGATTTCCTTATTAAAAACTGCGATTTCTTCCCAAATTTATACAAAAATTTGTGCTCGTCTCAGAAGCAGATAGATCGCGCGGAACAATAAAGTGAGGCCCGTTTGTAGACATGTGTGCGTTACAGCCACGTGACAGCACTATAAGAACAGTTGTCTCTATGTGTGTGTACGGTTACCAGGATAATGAAAAAATTTGCCATAATATTTCATTATCAAAATAAATATTTTTGTATATCGATACTCCTGTATCCTATACTTATTTCCTAACTTAGGGGTAAATGTTTCAATATAAACTAGCAACACCGAATGATTTTTGTTAAGGTTTTGTGTTTCAAGATGTCACTAACAATAAACACGTAAAATAAATCCAAATAGACAAATAATCAATATTTTACCTATGAAAGATACTCGCATCTTATTTCTGGGAACAGTTTTTACAATGTTTAAAAATACAAGACGGCATTAGTCTGAAATTATCTGGTAGAGCCAGTGACGTACGAACGATGCGACGCTTCGTGCTGTACTGACTCGAGATTGTATTAGCTTTTGAATTTGTATTTGCTTTGTTGGCCGCACTCTCGGTGTTCCGCGCGGTCTATCTGCTTCTTTCTATAATCTGAGGTGCTCGTATAGAAGTTATAGTGACCAAAAATTCAGATTCTTATGAAGTGTTGTATTCATTCTTTCAATACTTTTCCATACTAAATCTCCGCGTAAAATATCTAAATCAGTTAGGTTTTTAATACCTACTTGGTACTTACTGCTTGCAGCAACGGTAATATGTAGGAAAGAAATAAATAAAAAAATAACTATCGCTCATGATAAACAACATTCATTCATACAACACAGAAGGTAGGCACTTATAATACAGAAAGATTCGCAAATGCAATTAATTATCAATGAAATTTCTTTGGGCCATTTTTTTTGAAAAAAAAAAATCGTTAAGAAACGCTACCTTACTACATAGCATATTGACCCATCAGCGCTGACCATCCGCGTGCGGTCAGCGTGACAGGAAAACCAGCCCTGTGTGGTAAAAAAAATCACGTGAGGCAAGTTGTGGTAATTAAAAAATGCATTTTATTTTAATAATCATACATTTATTATTCTGAATTTAATACTGTATTACATAGAAGAAATGCACTTCTTCGAAACATTCAGAAGACTTCCCTTTGGGACAGTTTTATATAAGGAGTCTCTCTCCATATATTTTATAAACTGGATAAATATGTCGCTCGTGATAATATAATCAATATTTATGAAGATCTGCATTGCCACATACTTAAAAATCTATGTATATTTTTCACCAACTCTCAATTTTCGAAACTAAATCCTTAAATAGTAAAGCATAAAAGTACGATTGCCTATGAGATATCTGTTGGATCTATAAAATTTTGCAAATTAACAACAAATAATATACTCTACAGTTAGTGCTTATACTGCCGCTGCCACATAATTTGTCAACAACATTTTCCATCACAATAAAGAAAACTAGAAATCAATGAACAAAACCAAATGAACTTATAATTTTATCAATTCGGTGACCGCATAGAAAGGCATTGTGACACATATCCAACATAGTGAGTACTCAATTTTTGAGAAAACACACAGCAAGAGAGAAGAAAATACTACCAATATAAATACAGACATCTTAATTCATTCAGTCAAAGTGGAACATGTATAAAATATTTATTAATAAGAAATAATCAGTCTTGTTTAGAGAAAACATTTTGTCAAAACGCGGTGAGCACGCCTTGATATAAATATTATCACAATACAATATGTCAGATATGATGTCATCCCTTCTCATGGACGTAACTAGTATATAAATCGCCTGCTACGCTACTTAGTGTTATTATCACAGTTGTTTAGTAGAGGTGGGTGCAGTACTTTGTACATAATAATACAGGAGCTACCTGCGATCCGCGACCATTCCGGACACGACACACGATGGCCAATCTAATTTACGCACGCATAACTAGCATGGCCGTCCTACCGCCACCAGTGACCTACTTCAGACGAAATCTGATTAATAAATAGTAAAAAAAAATCTAACGACGACTTCCCTGGCCAGCTAGCATTATGATATCATCTTTGAGACGAAATTACGCACATATACATCCTTTCATGGCAGTCTTCTCTTATAATGTACACAAATAACAAAGCAAGCCCGCATTTAAACTCGTCACGAATGCGAAACTCACAAACACGTTGTTCACCCCCTTTATCCGTTTATTAGACCCGTTGCTATTACATCGTATCTCAGGGATGTTTCATAAAACGGGGTTCTCACTATAGATAATAACTTTTACGTCCCATTGAACTGGTTCATTTTCGTCACCTAACGGTTAACGGAAAACTAAATTGAATAACAATAAATTATTAAATCTTACACCTATTATAATTATTATATATTTGTGAACGACTTGCAAGCTTTGTTGTCACAAACATTCTCATGAAATTCGTTCAAATAGTCAAAAAATATACTTTTGTCTAGGAAACACATTCCAGACTTAGGAAGTGTTCTTATGCATTACAATTGACCAACGCAACGACAGGTTATATAGTAATGAAATATCACAGATTTTTCCAAATCTTTGGACAGTAACGGGCATCTAAACAATACACATGTTATAACTTTCAGTATAATTTGTACCTATTGACTTCCTTATTAATAGCCTTTAGAACCCGTGTACGTACAAAGAAATCCAGTAAGTAACTAGACGACTTATCTGAAATGATGACATAAAAATAATCAAAAATAAGAACAAATCACTTATTTTGCTATGAAAGTTAATATTGTGGTTGATTATTTATCACGCACAAAATACTAATCATTCTAAGTTAAATGCATGTTATATACACACTTCTACATTTTTGTGAATGGTAAAATGAGTTTTTTATTCAAAGCCCAACTTTGTCTTAGATCAAATTGACGCTGACTAATTAGTATCCCTAGGCATAATATTCAAGATTATAAAGATCTAATCTTTAATAAAAAAATAACATTGAAATCAGTGACTGAAATGTCATTGACATCACTTTACATAAGAAAAATATTCACAATTTTATCTGGCAATACAGATTGTTACTATGAAGTATATCAAAAGCATTTTCATAACGCGTTTTTAAGTATTTTAATTTTCTAATACTAAATTGTCTATTATCCACTGGATTCAATCGTTAATAGTAAAAATAATTTATACAAAATATTTCAGATAAATTTCTGTCATATTAAAACTTTCCTCCTAAATTTTCAATCATCTTCTATATGTTTCGTGCATTTCGTACATCATACAGACACTTTAAAGAAAACAAAAGGCACCCGGGATTACACGAGTGGGTACCCACACCAACTACTCTAACAAATATAATGATTAAAATCTAAAGTGAAACTGACAATTTTTTTTTCGTAATAATGTTCCACTACACAATCATATTTTGGAAAAATTTAAATTCTCTGTTGGCGGCATCAGTGCTGTTTATAAATATTGTGTGGAAGTATCCACAAAAACTTACAGTTTTACATTTTGGGTATATCACAACTGCCCAAATATGCATGTTAAAACCGCTTTGTTGTGTTTCATAAAACTAACACACCCAACAGAGAATAATCTTATAAACCTAACACACATTATTAACGTTAATTCAAATGGATCTGAAAGAGAATTCACAAAAGTTTCATCATTTTATAGACAAAGTATTTATGCACTAAGGTAATCTAGTTGACAATGCAATGTTTTACATTAGTCATTATGGTAAGGATATATTGTCCACACATTTAGTTAGTAAAAATAATTTTGTAAGCCTTCATTCAGATCTAACAAAAGATGAAATTAATAAAATATTATTGACATCGAAAGAAACAACACCCCGCTTAGACGTAAGTATTATCTGATTATAGCTCAAGTACCAGAACACGGACAATGAGAGAGCTAAAAGGGAAATCTATGCTGAACATCAATATAACTATTAAGTCGATAATGCTATCGCCTACAAATTGGCATACGACTTTAAAACCGGTTGTTTTTAGGTAGAGCTTAGAGGCGGTGTGTCATCAAAATCTTATTACTGCTGCACTGGAGCCGCGTATAGCAGGGGGCCGGGCGGCAGGTGCGCGTAGGGCCCGCTTACACCCACTGCAGCTTGGTAACCGCAGGGACCACCGCCACCAACCCCGCCGCCGTAGAATTTGCCACCTAAAGTTAAAAAGAAATCTTAATTAAAAAGCTCAAAATTCTTTCATATAATTTATAGTAATACCCAAATGAAGCTCTCAAGTATGAAGCATCTACACAGATGCTTCATACTTGAGAGCGAGAGTCTATTTTTAATTAATTAATAATTAAAGCAATTTAATTTTACAAACTTCAGAAAAAATATTTTTTTACAAACCTAGCATCTCCTGATGATGAGGGTGCATCTGAGGGTAGTGCTGTGGTGTAGCAAAGTGCGGTGGTGGAGATCCGTAGGATGAGCCGGTGCCGTTGGTCTTGTTACCAGCATTGTTATTACGGTACTGTTGCCCGCCGTTGCGCATATCTAATACAAATTAAAAATAATTAAAATAAAATAAATTTTCGTCTATTTATTTATTAAGAGCATTCATGCGTGGGAGCTGGAAATCGCGTTTACTTTTAACTACCAACCAACATTAGCGTAATTGATGAGTGTGCTGTAAATACTAACTGTTGTATGGGCGTTGGGCATATCCATTCTGTCCATTGTATCCATTTTGATATCCATTATTGTAACCACCCTGGTAGTTGCCCATAGATTCAAATACATTTGGGCTAGGGAAGGGCACTTGCTTTTGATAGCTGTTCTGCCTGTAACCCTGGTTTCCTTGGTTTTGGTTTGAGAATCGAGGAGCTTGTGGGTTTCCACCACGATTTTGGTAAGAGTTTTGGCTTTCTTCAGGGTTTGAGTTAGCCATCTTGTTGTTCCACTGGTTATTCTGTTGTTGCCGCGGTGAACTGGCACCACTGTTGTTTTCTTTGCGTTGTTGCCAGCGGTTGCGACCTGTCAAATTAAATTGTTCATAGTTAAAAAATTAATATATTATTTGTATGTTTTATCATTTTCATCTGTATGAATTTTATTCAACTTACCGGAGTTATTGTTGTTACTACGAGCCATATCATTCAGTTTAGCTGGCGGATTCTGGCCGGTTTCGCGAAGCACAGCAAGAAGGCCACGAGCCTGTCGGGCGTCTCCGGATGTGAAGTAAGTGTAAGCTGTACCAGACTGTTGGCAACGCCCCGTACGACCTATAATCAAATAAGGATTTTATTCGCTTTTTACAAATATGACAAAACAGTGAAGTTGATGAGTAAACAGGTTTTTCACAATTGAAGCAACTGTAGAATGTAAAGCCTGGTGATTTACACCACGACACGCGACGTTGCAGTTGAGATCATATTTTTTATGTTTCTCAATTTTAATCTACAACGCTATTTGTAAATGTGTGTATTTACGAATTTGGAAACTACCATATGAAAACAAAATTACCAATTCTATGAATGTAATCCTCAGAAGAATTTGGGTAATCAAAGTTGATGACAAACTTAACGTCCTCGACGTCAAGGCCGCGTGCTGCAACATCTGTGGCAATGAGGATACTGGTCGCGCCGTTTCTGAATTCCGTCAACACTGCATCGCGCTCAATTTGCGACTTGTCGCCATGTATAGCGAGAGCATTGTGTCCCTTGCGACGTACAGCACGAGCAATATCGTCCACCTGGAATCATATTGTTTACTGAGCTTATACTCTTTAATGATTTAAGATGAAGGTAAGATAATGGCTAACAAAAATACCTTTTTCTTTGTTTCCACAAAAACAATGACTTTGTTATCCCTCTCTTGAGAAATCTCTTTCAGCAAATTGGTCAACTTCATCTCTTTTTCATGCTCTTCACAAACTTCAATTATTTGTTTGATATTATTATTGGCAGACAGATTTAACGAACCAATGTTTACTTTGATGTAATCATTAAGGAAATCTTCAGCAAGAGCTTGAATCTCCTTGGGCCATGTAGCAGACCACATCAGTACTTGGCGATCTGGGCGAATTTGTTCAATGATCTTACGAATTTGGGGTTCAAAGCCCATGTCTAACATTCTGTCAGCTTCATCCAGAACCAAATAAGTGCAGCGGCGCAAGTTAGTTGTGCCACGCTCCAAAAAATCGATCAATCGCCCGGGGGTAGCAATCACTATCTCAACACCCCTTTCCAAGTCGCGAGCTTGAGGTCCTTTTGGGGAGCCTCCAAATAAACAAGTATTCCTAATACAGCCACGTGCACTGTAGCTCTGAGCAACAGATTGAATTTGCTGGGCTAATTCCCTGGTAGGAGCAAGAATAAGAGCAACAGGGCCGTCGCCACGCTGGATGCGCTGTTGATTTACAATATGAACAGCAGCTGGTAACATGTATGCAAGGGTTTTACCAGATCCAGTTGAAGCAATGCCTACCATATCACGTCCAGACAATGCAATTGGCCAACCCTGAGCTTGTATGCCAGTAGGCTCAGCCCAACCCTGTTCCTTGATGGTGCTCATGATGTGATCAGGGAAATTGCCCTCATCAAAAATTTGATTAGGGCGTGGAACATTGTTTCCACTGACTGTTATTTCCTTTGAGACTCTGAACGCCTGCACATCTTCATCTGAACGACCTTCTACATTAGCATGCGGTTTATAGAAATCTTTTTGGATTGGCTCAAGTTGTGATAAATCCCACATGGGCTTAACTAAGCTATCTCCAGGATGTTTGGTTTTCTTTCCCCTTTGCTTGCCATCAAAAACAGATTGTTGCATATTGTTGGGATTGAAAACTTTTTTTGGTCCAAAGTTTTGTGGTCCATTCTGATTATTAAAATTTTTAGGACCAAAATTATTTTTAGGAAAACCTTGTTTTGGTCCACCAAAATCAGGTTTGCCATTGGCTCCATAGAACTGCATATTTCCACCTGCCGCTTTATCCACTTCATAATCATTTTTCTTCATGGGTTGGTTATTATAGTTGTTTTTCAATTTGTTGAAATCTTTTGGTCCACCAAAATCACCTTGGTTTCCACCATTTTCATTTTTGAAGTCATTCCTCATTCCATTGAAGTCATTTCTGGGCCGAAAATTGGGTTTGTTTCCCATGTTTCTAGGTCCAAAATTTTTAGGCCCTCCAAAATCCATTCCATTAAAAAATGGTATTTTACCGAATTGTTCATTCCGGTCTGGTCGAGGTCTGAAACTAAAAGTGATTAAATACATATGTTATATATTAACTGAAGATTGAGCCCTCAAAACATTCATACTTATTAAAGTGATCACTAATTTAAGCCAGTAAGTGGGAATAAATAATTATACTTTCAACTTTTAATAATGCTTAAAATGTTAAAATAAATATTACGTAGGTACTTACGTGCACGTACGAAAAAATATGTCAGTCAAGGTAAGGCATAGATGTTTACAATTTGGACATAGTCTTTAAGCAAAAACTTCTTACAGAAGCTAAACTGAATTTTATGTATGTAACCAAATTACAAAAAAAAAATAATATACAGTAGAGCCCTGCAGTAATAACCCAAAAACTACCTTAGCAGATGATGGCAATTATCCAAACAGAAGACAGCTTACAAATTGCTACTTCGGCCTCACACAAAGTTAACTGCCTGCTAGGAACCCAACAAAATGGCTGAAAAAATCCACCCATTTCAGCACCACACCCTTGCAAACAATAAACCACCTTTGACGAAATCATACACAGTTGGCATAGTGGTCAAGCCATTGGCTGCGGTGCTGTGTTGCAGGTTTAATTCTCAAAAGGATATTTTTTGTGGCCTACAGTACTTGTTTAAGGTCTAGCTGTTTACAAAGCCATCCATGAAAGTAAACACATTTTTTTTCTTTCTTGATATTGTGGAGTATTTTTATTTAATTATATAAAAAACAGGATTGCAGCTAATTAGTTCAACACAATGAATCCTTTTTTTTTTCAGTTAACAATTTTCACTATGTCTGCACTCATATCTGAAAAACTTACCTGTATTTATTTGTATAATCAATTCAGGGAAATGTTTTCATAGCTTTGTTCTGGCAATGTGAACACCATTTTATTGTCTTTAGATTCCCAGATTAAAGTAGCTCTACCGTATTTAAATCACTTTATAGGATAGGTCAAAACCAATTACATAACAAAATAACTAATCAAGCAATTAACCAAATGTTTCAGAAAGGTGTTACAACCCTATTTTATCCAGACAAAAAATTGCAATAATTCAATTTAATATCCTACACCTTTTGTAAGTCTGTCTCATGTAAGATTTTTTAATTAGTAATACATTCAAGGTCAGTACCATCTTAAATGAATTACTTGCTTTACATAGTAAAATAATTAATTACTAGCAATATGGGCACATTTTCCTAGTTTCCTTGTTGAACCCAACAAAAATAAATATGCTTGTAATACCAGAGGTAAACACGGATAAATAACAAGCTATACATTTCCATAAAATGCAAGATCAGCTTTTACTGGAAATGTATTGCTTGATGCAGCCATGAGTACCATGTGAATAGTTTATGGTCAGGAACACAACCCACCAGGTCGAGGTCACCAGCCCAGTGTAACCTGTAGGCTAATACTGACATAATTATGATCACTTTAAATATTGCCTTGTAATATACTGATTGTTTGAGACAGATTACTGCTGATATAACAAACCCCACCCCCTCAAGGTCTTTGGTTGAATATTAACTACACCTACACCCCAGTAACAACTATCCTTATATTTAAGCCCTACTGATGTGTATTGTAACATAAATATTTATTCCTCCCACTGTATCAGCTGTTACCCCAATGACAGCTTTCTTCAATTTCATACAAGATCAAGGCTATGTAATAATATTATAACAGACCTATGCCATCCCGCCCCACCCACCCCCCCACAAGTGAAAGTACACATTTTTAGTCCACTTTATAATGACATTAAAAGGCTTGCTATCAATGAATCTAACCATTCAAAGATTTTACGACTGGTTTGGTTTCTGACAGTAGATCAACATAGAAATTCAAATTTATCAAGTGGGTACACAGCATTACAGCAACTAAAGAAAAATTGGGAATAATTTTAGAATTTCGAGCATATTGTTGATGATCAACAACAATAAGGTTTGTTTGTATTTGAAACCCTAGAGGTTATGAAAGCCTAATTGTTAACCTTGAAAAATGTTAGATAGTATGGGGTGGCAGTTTAAAGCCATGTCAAAATCTATATAATTTCAGCTCGATCTGAGCAGAGTTCGTAAACCTAGAATGGCTGGTTATCATGTTCAATGTTTAAATTTACAAATTAGTTCCAGAATTTTGATTAAAATGTTCTCCAACAATGTCTCATGAACAAGTTGGTTTCAACTGCTCAACATTTTATTTATTAGTAAACCACATAGCTAACCAAATGACACTACAGATTGATGAAATAGCAACGAAACAATAACGTAAAATACCATTAATACTATCTATTATGCAAAATCTATGAACAAAAATAGATATTTCCAGAAAACGTAACTATTGATTTTCTATGTGGGTTGAGTTCATTATCAGCTGAGCAGAATTAATGCACTTCACAAAATGGCCGCCCGTGAAGTACACGATCGATATTGTGAGAAAACCTCTACAAAGGTGAAAAATAGAAAATCATGCCAGATGCTTACATCGGATGCTGGTTGTGGAATCCGTTGTACTGCATCCTGGTGCGTTATGAGTCTTTTCTGTGGTCTTATGAGGTGCTGATCGCTTGAGTAGGTATCTGGAACAAGAAGTAGACAA
The DNA here is from genome assembly GCA_948098905.1 of Tiliacea aurago. NCBI lineage: Eukaryota > Metazoa > Arthropoda > Insecta > Lepidoptera > Noctuidae > Tiliacea > Tiliacea aurago. The sequence continues at coordinate 13,877,170 of OX402590.1, forward strand.
TCACGCTTAAGAAAAAAAAAAATATTGAAATTAGGCTAGATATCTAATATTTAATTTCACAGACGAATACTGACCTCTCGATTAGAGAGAATTTGGAATTCTTAAAATTTCTTCATTCACCAGCGACCTTTCTCAGACCCGGCGAACGAACAACTCGATAATGGCCGCCAACCGGATACGGAATTTTCCCACCTTGACCATTGCCATATGAAAACTTTGTTTCATTTATTTAGGCAAGCAACAATATATCTCATAAGGTCGGGAAAATGCGTTAGATTTTTTAATCAGAGTCGGATCCGATAATCTGATCCAAAGTCTGATCCAGCTATCGGAAGCTTTGAGTCTTTGAGTATTTATCATCTAGAGCCGCCATAGCTGAGCGTTCCCCTCTGCCAAAGTCAATTGGCCATATGACCATGCACGATTTATAAAAGGATAAAACTAGTTCAATCGCTGACAGCCGAGTTCGACAAAGTCTGGCACAACGGCTTAAATATACAGGGTGATTGGAAGATGGGTGCAAAGCTTTAAGGCGAAGATAGTACAGACAATTTAGAACCATTTAAGCCATGGTTGTCTTAGACGAAGTCTTACCAAATATTTTTAACCAAATTTTTAAGTTTTTTTTCGGAAATTCTCAAAATTTAATGTAAACTGCATAATTATGGCCAAATTGAATGATAAATGAATTCATTTTTTATTTATTTAATTAAAGTAATGTGTAAGCAATCAAGCAAAACATGTTTTAGGCTTCTGTGTCATTAGACATTTTTTTTACAGACATTTAAAGCTCAGAAAAAATAAAAAATTTGTACAATACGTCTTTTAAACCTTATTAAAAAAAAAACGGAGGGTGCTTTTTTTGTTCAAACCTTTTTGAAGACAAGCTTGATAATCACTCTTTCTTTTGAGGTATCATTTATGCGGATATCTTACAAATTATTGAAATTAGGGCCTACAAACCAATTTGAGGTAGAAATTTTTTATTTTAGACAGACTAATTAAAACAACATTTGAATTAAAATTATTTATTTTTCATGTTCAAAATGACGGCCGTGATTCCTAATACAAGCACGGCCCCGTCTTCTAACTTCTGTAGTCGTTATTTTCAACATCATCTCCTGCTTCATTGTCTCAAACGCTGAATTTATTCTTTGTATCAATTCTTCTCTAGTGTTTATTTCTATGTTGTTATACACCAGTTCCTTGGCCCGGCCCCACACGAAAAAGTCCAACGGGGTCAGATCTGGGGAGCGAGCGGGCCAAGGGATGGGTCCATCCCTGCCGATCCAGCTATCAGGAAAGCAATTGTTGAGGTGTTCCCTTACATTTAAAATCCAATGCGCTGGATAGCCGTCTTGCTGAAAGATGACTGTTCGGTCTCTTTCGAAGATCGGGACACCTGATTCCTCTACCAGCAGTGGTAAATCAATTTGCAGAAATTGCAAATAATTTTCGCCATTCAATGGATCAGGCAAAAAGTGGGGCCCAATCAATGTTCTGCCAATTATTCATCTGAAATGACACCTGCTTCTTAAAATGTGGATTGTTGTCTGCGTCAGCCCATTCATGGATGTTGTGAAAGTTTGTAATACCTTCCCTTGAAAATTTACTTTCATCCGTCCACAAGATTGATTTCAGAAACCACGCATCTTCGATGTCTCTGTTGAGGAGGAAACGGCAGAACTGAATTCTTCTTTGAGGATCTTGCTCTACTAGACCTTGCACACTCCTGCCATGGAACGGATACTTATCATTTTGGTGCATTGTATGCTACACCTTCCATTGAGAAATGTTTAAATTTCGAGCTACTGCTCTAGTACTGGTAGTAGGATCCGCTTGAAATGCTGCTAAAATGTCTTCGTCGACGGCAGTTTCGTGTCTGCCCGGGTTGACTCCAGGTTCCACGCGGTGAAACCCATCTTGGGCAAGACGACGAAACGTGTTGTAAAACACTCGGACATTCGGTATCCTGCGATTCGGATAGCGCTCTTGATATATCCGTCGCGCCAAAGATCCATTGCCGTCTGCTCTACCGTACATAAATACGATATCCGCATATTCTTGATTGGAAAAAGTAGCCATAGTCACTTAACAATTAAGAAAAACGGCGTAGGAGTGCACTAAATGTCAACTCAACACAATTAAGTCAAAAATCAACACATGCAGGAGCGCGAGGCTACGACTGGACACGGTGAAACAAAAAAGTTCAAAACTAACGCAAACAACACGTGCAGGAACGCAAAGGGCTACAACTGAACACGGTAAATTGTGAATCAACACGACAAAGTCCACTCACAAGGGCAGTAGTTTGACTAATAAGTAAAAGATGTAGATGATCTGTGATGATGTAGGCTTCATCACAGACCGACTGACCCTGACTAAAGAAAAACGACTTTGTTGCCTCAGTAACTAAGACCATTTTGCTGTAAAAACCAACTCTTATCGCTTTTTGCTATTCATTGGGCGTTCTACCTGGAAATGCCGTCGCACCGCGCTCGGTGGCCATTGTTTAGAGAATCCCCTCAATGGGTTCCCCTCAATTGGTTCCTGCATGTGCCAAAAATTCTTAGAATTGAACAATGTTATCATTTCGAGCACATAAAGTATTCTTTTAAGCAAAAATTTTGTGTTTTGTTCGACTGCCTAAAATTTAAAATTTCTCCCTCGAATTGGTTTGTAGGTCCTAATTTCAATAATTTGTAAGATATCCGCATAAATGATACCTCAAAAGAAAGGGCGATTATCAAGCATGTCTTCAAAAAGGTTTGAACAAAAAAAGCACCCTCGGTTTTTTTTTTTTTAATAAGGTTTAAAAGACGTATTGTACAAATTTTTTATTTTTTCTGAGCTTTAAATATCTGTAAAAAAAATGTCTAATGACACAGAAGCCTAAAACATGTTTTGCTTGGTTGCTTACACATTACTTTAATTAAATAAATAAAAAATTAATTCATTTATCATTCAGTTTGGCCATAATTATGCAGTTTACATTAAATTTTGAGAATTTCCGAAAAAAAACTTAAAAATTTGGTTAAAAAAATTTGGTAAGACTTCATCTAAGACAACCATGGCTTAAATGGTTCTAAATTGTCTATACTATCTTCACCTTAAAGCTTGGCACCCATCTTCCAATCACCCTGTATAAGCTCTACAAAAGTACAAACTCGGTGTGCCGGATCGTCTCGTGCTCATCTTACGAGACTTTTTGTACGACCGCACCTTCCGCTATCACATCGAGGGTGCGCTATCCTCCCCCTTTGAGTATTGAGTTTAGATACTCAAAGTCCTCCCCCCATCCGATCCACGCAGGCGTCCCTCAGGGGTCTGTGCTGGCTCCGCTCATTTTTACGATATTCATTAGTGATATGCCGAAATGTAGAAAGGCGCAGTTAGCTCTGTACGCAGACGACACGGCCATTTACTACACCGGCCTCAGGCAAGACCAGATTTCCCGCACCCTCCAGACCAAAGTCAACAGACTCGCGGCCTAGTTTAGGAAGTGGAGAATGAAGAGAATCAACCCTGATTAGAGCCAAGTGGTCCTATTTTCTAGACCCCGGCGTACACCCGCCCTTCCCCGACGGCATACTCTCATCGACCCAGATGACCCCATTACCCTCCTCCAGGAAAGCAATAGCCATGCAGCAGGCCACCAGTACAGTGCACAAATTACACAGACCGACATTCCGTCCTCGCCGCCGAGGTACCTCGCGAAGTCCCCGACTAAATTGTCCCCCCCGTCCCTTGCACGTCGAATCACCAGCCACCCGCGCTGAGGCTGAGTGCGCCGTAGCATTCATAATTTAATAGTAACCCCTGATAATAATCATGATTAAACTTTGATCCAGCCTGTCCCAAACTTGCTGTTCCCCAACGACGCGCTAAGCCGAGGTCCGTGCCCCACAGGGGGTGCCCTTAGCGGGCAGTCGTTTAGTCTATAATATTTATTTACGCCCTGGCTGGAGGCTTTAAGCTCATAGTCACAGGATAGCTCGGTTAAAGTAGTCAATCACGCACGGCCTCGAAAGGCCAACTACGAGATGCCATACAAAAAAAAAAGCTGACACGACAGCCGACATTGTGAATCAGTAAATGTAATAGTAATACATAGTTGGTAATCAAATAGTGTTCTGTGGTCGCAATTAAGTCTTCCCAAAAAATTGTAAATTGTGCAGTTTTCTGTTGCAAAAAGCGATTTGCTACTTCTAATTTACGAAACCATAGTGTTTGCTACCACATGTGGGTTTAAACATCAACATGGTTTTATGCGCAATGTCGAAATAATCATTATGATATTTACGATAGAAAAATATAGTAGTGCTGGGACAACCGACAACGTGAGAGAATGATTGATAAAACAAATGATTTTTTCAGTCAGTATGTTCAGTAACTATTATTTTTTGAGTATGTATCTGCACAAGTCAGCACCCTAATTGCGTAACACACAATAAACACAATTTAAATGATTTTGAAGTATATTGCTAAGCCATTGCTTCACATGTTCGAAAAATTGGTCTGCTAAACAACGTAAATAACGCTATGAGCGGTTGAGTCTACAAGAACCCGGGTACAGGGCAGAAACGTCGGCGGCGACGATCTCTCGCGTCCAGCACTGGTTCAGGCCATGGTTCGGAGCGAGAGTGCATGGGAGGCCGTCACCTTCTGCGAAGCAGCAATGCTCGCGAAGGAGGAGGCGAAACGTGTGAGGGAGAGGCAAGGTTCGCGCCCTCGCGCCTCTAGTCGCCGCAGGAGACGCCCCGGGCGTCGGGAGTTGCAAGCCGATTTCCGGCCACCGTAGGCGCGGGCTTGCGGACGGCGAGCGATGGGTAGCTCGCCGTCCGATAAGGACCAGGCCCGGGTCGACGGCGCGTTGTGTTCCACGCGCGCCTTAAAGAGATGTCAGCACCAACTGACGGGGTCCGTCAGGACCAATGCCTGCCAGGGTTGCGAGTTTGTCCGAAAGGGATATCGTGGCCCTGGCACACAGGCAAATGAAGGAACACGGGTGGGTTTTAGTCAGTAAGAGTCTGACACGCCCTCCCGCTCTGCCCAGAGCGGGAGAAGTTATTTGATAATGTCCCACCCAAAAAAAAAAAAAAAGGGCAGAAACGTACTGCACATCGTTCAAAGGAGTCTGAAGTCCGTCACCGAAGATACGGGCCCGTCTGAAAGTGGTTGATCCGTCTAAACAAGGGACAAATTCAATTTTTCTAACGGGTAAATACACATCAGGATTAGGGATGAGAGATGAGAGATGCTACGCCCATGTAATATCAATAATATGGTACCTTAGATCGGCTAGGCTAGGTACCAAGATAATATAGTACCACCTGCACAATTTCTAGGTGACATTCTTATTATAATTGAAGATGAATAAAAAATACTACATAATAAAAAACGATACAAAACCTACTCATGATTTTTAAATATTTGTGTTTCCTATCTTCCTCCCACACTACAAATAAGTATAATAATTAACATTCTATCTTTATAAAAAATGGTAATCGCAACTAAAAAAACGGCTGTTAAGTATAGATTGTTCAGTTTTACTAAATCTCTTTTAACTCGGCTCTGTGTACATCCACCCAAAACAAATGTCATGTAAGGCCGCAATACTGGTAAGGGTGTGACAGTACATGAGAATATATGATAAGTTAAAGGAAGCTACAAGCCTAATAGTCCCTACGACTCTAAGCCCTACAGCCCTAACCTATCATATATCTAGATATAAATATTATAATATGATAAATAAATATATTAGGTTCAGGCTGTCTGCACCATGCAACTTACGGTTACAGACTGATAGTAGACAGGATTTCCAGGTTTGGGAAGGATACACTCACTGCCAGTCGCGCAGACTCACGAGACTGATCAGAGATGGCTATAGGTGTCTTGGCCACAGTGAGGGGTAATGAGATAAGAATATAAAATTTAAATATCATTTATTTACAATATGATACAGCATAAACTACTTTTTCTTAACACACACTATTATATAAAATCTTTCGTGTCCTATGCGTGTAAGATGTAACCAAATCAATATTCAAATTTTTAAATGGGCTGCGTGTCAGCCGGGCCGAGTGCTGAGTCAATGTCCAAAGGTAACGTTGAACACTCAGATTGCCAAAATCCGCAAAATTTCCAGTGATGATTTGTTGATAACGTAGTTATCAATTGACACCAATTTCATCTTACTACATCCAGGCCCAAGATTTTATCTATTAGCCAAAGCGTATCAGTCTCCTTTGACGTTGACATTACTTGACATGACATTGACGCTTGACGTTGACACATAAGAACAACTTAATTATTTAATTACAAGAGGCACTGAAAGTTTTCTATTCAGCCTACTTTATGACGTCATTTAGAAGTCAAATAAAAGTCAAGTGATTTTAAGTATTTTTGTGAAAATGAAAACGATCATAATATTTTAAGACCTATTAATAGAAAAATACGGCTTAGAAGCTTAAAATCTCGAAATGGTTTTGGAATCAGCATAGGTTAATTTTTACTTTACATACCGAATTGGCGAATTTTTATGAATAATGTATCTACCAAGCATGTTTATCCGCTCGAATGCGTAGCAAAGTGTTAACCAAAAAAGTATATCCGCAGAAATGTGTTCGACTTGTAAATAATAATCTGGTAAATTTCAAAAATCTGTGATTTCCTCTAGTCGTCATCATTCAGACTTAATACTATGAACTAGACTATGACAAAGGAGCTATAGCCGCATCGTTTCATAACTAAGATAGCAAACACATAATTTTAGTTTGTTTCGTAATTTAAGAAGGAGAAATTAGGCAAGTGAACAAGATAATAAAACGAATTTTGTTTTGTTCATTCCTTCATGCATTATGTATGAAATACCGCTCATTGTTTGTATCACATCACTAGCACCTTTGTGTTTGTTGTCATAGGACGAAGTCAATCTGTGTGTGTGTTTTTGTAATTGTGTGGTTATTATTTTTTCGTGGGCGTTTAAAGCAATAGGAAGCATGTAAAGTCCATTTCACGAAAGAAGTCCCGCGGAAATAAGTGGAACTAATTATTATTATACGCTAAGTTAGCAACATTCCTAAAATAACCCATGCCTGCAGCGCCACGTCTGCGAGACTTCTTTCGTGAAATGGACTTTATCTGTGTGCAATTGTCAAATTGTCGTCGTGTTTTGTAAGAGATACCCTAAGAGATACCATTAGAATCAGCATTACAACTCTCTAAGTTAAAAAAATCCCACTGAATGATTATTTCTGGAAACTCATTCAGTAGGATTTTTTGAACTTATTACATATTTCCATTGACATATAAACCTATGGACTTGCCATACCTACAAAATTAGCGTGACTACCTACAACAAAGCCTATCGTAGGGTTGTTACTGCGAGTGCGAGAGAGAAAGCAAGCAACCTTTTGACAGCACGTAGCAGATTTTTGTACCACAAAACTTGGCACTAACATGGCGACCGGTCACGCATAGACAGATTTTGACGTCACACAGAAGTGTTGCCAAATTTAGTCCTTGACAAACATATAGATATCTCTTTTTTCATATGTAGCTCTTGATGAGTTAGAAAGAAACAAAACGCTTTTTGACGTGACTGTGCCAATATGATAGATATTTGTAAAACTATTCTTCATATAGTAGAGTATGCCCTCTCCATAGTATTCCTACCTCAATGCATATTTCTAACATATTTGTTATGACCGCGAATCATATTCAGTTCAACATACAATTACTGACCTGCAAATTGAAAAAAACTTAAGAAACTTTGAATTTCGCGGGCTATTTTAGCACATGCCCCTTAAGTAGTTTCGGTGGCCATCTGCAGTCTTCATCATCAGTTCCACTTCACCAAATGGTGCTTGCCGAGTGCAAATGCATGAGTTACTATAAAAATACCCAAATCGCTATAAGTGTGCCTATAAAATTTGAGGAATTCCCTCGATTCCCATGGAATCCCCTCACCAGAAACGGACTTAGTGACAATGGGACCACCTCGAGAGCTTTCGAACAAAAAAACAATTTTGCAATTATCCGTCTTTACAAGACGGACTTAAAAAAAAAACATAAAAAACGAGTGTGCTTTAGATCACACGACTGAAGTAAAACTTACAAATAGTACTTACATAATACTAATTATAATACTTATATACTGACTTACAACAATAGGCCTGCACTGTGTCTTAAATATACGAAATGCAACTGGCTATGAGAGAAAGAGAGAAAGAAAATGTGTGCTCGCACCTCTCTCTTTTGCCCCCACAGTAATATACGACCCGTAACTCTCTCTCTTTCTATTTTCACTAACTTATATCTCCCTCTCAACTTCCGTTCGCTCGTTTCCGTAACGCTCTCGTCACGCATTCGCCAGCTTACTCCCCAAGTCAAGCGTGTGTACAGAAGTTTTACTTCAAAAATATAAACATCCGAATTGATAACCTCCTCCTTTTGGAAGTCGGTTAAAAAAGAGGAATTCGTTTCTCTTAAATTCAGGCTTAGAGTATCAAAATGTTTTTTCGTAGTACAGACGGTGTTGCCGTCTATATATTTTCTAATTCCAAAATTTCTTGACTTCTGCAGAGTTAGCGTGGCCCATTGAGCTGTAGGAGTCAATCACGTGCTCAAAGATCGCTACATTTATATATAATAGTGTTCTGTGGTGTGGAGACTGGGAGTGGAACCTAATATTATTTTAGCTTGCTACATATTAGTAATCTGTGCATATTTTGTCCGACGCACGACGGCGACATTATACAGTATACACATTTAAATGACGGCGAATCTATATTCTATACTTAATCTGTGGGCGAATGTATGTGTCGAATAAATATGGATTGATGAGTACTACTTAATCTGTGGATTGATGTGAAAATTTAAAATCTCCAATTCTCCACGGCACTGAGCACGCACTGAGGAGATTGGACACAAATCAAAACATATTATTATAATAATAGTACCCACATAGCACTTTATAATAATAGTACCGCTGCGGGTGTCAATTTTATTAAACCAATAATTCTGGAAAGCAAAAAAAAAATTGATCCTGTTGACTATCTCTTTTGTGATAAAGTAATTTAATTCTTTATCAATATTATGTTCTAACGCAAAAAAAAAAACGATTTTCAAACGGGGATTTGTAAACAACGACGTTTATATTTTCTATCGTTGAAAACACAAATTAATATGGATCAAATAGTACTTGTTGAATTTGAGGATGCGACTGATAACTTATATCCAGCATTGTTCCAGTGCTTCACTATCATTTTAAGCGGGTAAGAAATAGTATGTTAATTTACTTTTGGTTTCATTTAGTTTATTTACAATCTGTGTACAATTGTACCTGTAGTTATTATTTTATTGGTTTATTTATATTACCAATAAATTAAAATAAATTTATGCATTGTAATCTTTAAATGCAATTAGTATTCCTATTTATGCATTATGATCATGCATGAATAAATTCGATTAGTAAATAATTATTACACAACATTAACAATTTTAATTTCAACAATAACAAGACAAAGTTACTCAATCATTTGAAATAGCTAAGTACCAATAGGTTTTCTGTAATAATAAGTAATTTACATTTTAGGTACATAGCAGGCCGCCTCAATGTCGTCTCAGCTACAGAATCTAAAGGCATTGCAACATTTGTGGGTACATTTGCCCTACCATCTCTTATATTTTTGTCACTGGCCCAACTGGACTTCAGTACAGTCAACTGGACATTCCTTCTTGCAATACTCCTTGCTAAGAGCTTAGTATTCTTTGGTGTTATGATTGTTACCATGCTGGTATCTAAACCACTGAATCTAGGAAGAGCAGGAATATTTGCAATATTCTGTACACAGAGTAATGATTTCGCTTTGGGATATCCCATTAGTAAGTATATTTATCTTTTATTTCTTTATAATGTAGGTTTCATCTGGTTTGCCTTGCCTGAGCATATTAGGCACTATAATATTATTAGAGCTTTAATTTAAAGATTTAACTAGTTGCATAATAATAAATATTGTAATAGTTTAAATCTCAACTCGGAGAAGGGATATCTCTTTCAAAAACAGGCTACTCTAACAATGGCTAACTTGGTTGTAGTTCATTATTATTTTAATCATGAATTTATGAACAACTGCAATAAAAACAGTTTTTTTTTAAGTATGTATTTTATTTTAATATGGTTTGTATGGTAGCGGGGGCCTAAAATGGACGCTTTCGCAGAATCATATTATGATCTGCGTACAATTCATATCCCGCAATTCATCTGTTTGACAGTTGTGTATGGAGTTTCGTAAAATGGTCCACAAATTAAGAAATAATATAGTGAAGTCTAATGTTAAATAGCAGCTGTCAAACAGATGAATTGCGGGCTGTATGAATTGCACGCATGATTCTGCCAAAGCGTCCATTTTAGGCTCCCTACCAAATAGTATTACGTTTGTATGAACTACGCATGCTACGCCGGCCCCTTAAACCGCTTCCTATTTAAAAGGGATTGTGGCGCTCTTAAGTCTCTTTTTGTTCGGTGAACGTGAACGCGTGGTTTCGTCGACTGAGGGCGTTTTCCGAACAAAAAGTGACTTATGCATAAATAGGATGCGGGGTTACACGAAAGACACTTGCGCGAATCCACTCTCTCCTGTCTTTCGCGCAAAAGTCTATTCGCGCCAAAGTCCGTTCGCGGAAATTTCTTTTTGTGCAAATGTACCAGATCCGGTTTAAACATGATGGTCCTCCCTAATCATGTACTACACTGTCTATGAGTAGCTAAGGATTATGTATTTTATTATGCTTCTTCTTCTTCGTGTCGATGGCATGAGAGTTTATTAAATTTTGTTGGCCCAAAATTATTTTTATTAAGCTATGAAGCTCCCCAATCAGATTTTGTGTAATTGGAGCATGAAAAGGTAGTTAGTAGTTACAGTCTCATTTTTTAGGCACACTGAATAGCTTTTCGTATCTTATTGATAACTAGCTGCTGCCCGCAGCTTCGCTCGCGTGGCTTTTGCTACAACAAAAGTAGAACATCAGCTATCTGTCAGTGAAAGTCCCGTCAAAATCTGTCTAGCCGTTTCGGAGATTAGCCGGAACAAAAACACAGACAAAAATAAATTAAAATTGATTTTTTGTTATAAGTACCGTATAAAATTTGCATTTAGTAAAAAAAAAGTGTGTTTATTACCCGACTGCCAATTATACTAACACTAGTTTGTAAGCTCGCAATTGTACTAACAAATATGGATGTAATCGTAGGATGAAAATGAAATAAATGATGATTTATTTATTTTATTTTAAAAAGCTGTTATTTTGACATTGCTAACAGGTATTTAAATTTTATTTATTTGTTTAGAAGAGCCAAGGCCTACATTATGACAATTAAGATAAAACAAGTTTTAAGTGGACACACCTGATTATGTTGAAATAACTGATGATGGCAATGACTTCAAAAGCCTTAAAATAGAACAAACTTTCACACAGGTTTTTTTTATAACTCATTCAACAAAATTACTTGTCTGAGCTGAGCGCGCGCACCATTTGAAAATTATTCGGAAGTTAATTTTTTTTTCTAAACATGCGTCAATTTGCGCAAATGAGCGGCGAGCCTGAGCACATTTTAATGATCGCGACGATCGCATATTCGTGCGATGATCGCTTTTATTAGGACAACTCCTCAAGAGAAATTGTTCTCTCATATTCAATGCAGAAGCTTAATTGTGTGTTTATTTTCAGTAAATGCACTGTATCGCAAAACTCATCCGGAATATGCCCTTTATTTATACCTGATGGCACCAATCTCACTGGCAATTTTGAACCCAATCGCCTTTGTGTTGATGGAGATAAATAAACAAAATGTTCAGACCCCAGTTATAACTATTGAAGGTCAATCGAAATGGTGTATATGCAGTTTAAAATTGTTGAAGCAAATAGCAAAGGGCATTGCCTTCAATCCAGTCGTTGTTATGACTGTTTTGGGCATTTTTGGTAATGCTGCATTCAAACACCAACTGTCTATTTACATAGAAGGCCTCTTGGATGTAAGTGGACATTGTAAAAGTTTTATATTATTTCATTATATTAATTCAAGCTAGGAACCACCCCATACAAGAATTAAATTCGCTGCCTAAACTACACAGTATGTAGGGTATCAAAATTATGATAAAATATTATCAAGTCCGCGGTCAAATGCCGCGGTAGTGTAGTTAAGTATTTGTTTTTGTATCATCGTTAGATATACCGGTATATAATATTATTTTTAGTATATGCGAAACCCGAAACACGTGTCTAGTATTTTTATGTAAAAAAACAAAACTGTATCATGAAAAATCACCCTGTGAAGACCCATCAGCAAAAACCCATCTGTGAAGTTTTGCCAGCTAATTTATTTTGACTTTACTATACTATAAATAAGCCTAAACGCCAATGAACTTTGGGTGTAAAAAAATACAACTTTTGACTTTCCTTAAATAGGGTTTGCATGAATGTTATTAGTATTACATTCTATTTATTTGTCTTCATATTTTTCCTTAAAGCAAGTAAATTTTATTTACATTTACAATCTTAATTTTGTTTCAGATATTTGGCAAATCTTTTGCAGCAACTGCTTTATTCTTGCTGGGTCTCCGCATGGTGGGTCAGATACACAGGCTTAGAGGACCAGCCCTCTTACTGCCTTGTGTCCTGATTATGGTTAAGTTGTAAGTTATGTTTTAATTTGTTGTACCTTTTATCGGCATGTTACGGTTACTATAATATCGAGCCTGAAAAGGAAGAACATCGTAAGCGACATAATGTAGGCATTTCACTTTTTCAATAAATAATTAAATATAATCAATAAAAAACCTCTCCTGTAAATTTTAATTTATGTCGCTTACGATGTTCTTCCTTTTCAGGCTCGATATATTGCACAGTGTCCAATTACCAATTAATACTGTGCCAGATAAATGATAACCCTTTCGGCTCATACATACTGGTAGCATTTTAGTAACACAAGTTATTTTTATTTGTTCTCGTTTATAAACAGTTACTCTGAGTCAGTTATGATATGATTCATAATAATGTGGTTTCATCAATCAAACTGTACTTTGACCACTTTGAATATTGACCGTATTTGTCTGTTGAATAACTTCTAGGTTTAAGTTGCACTTACATAATATTATGGACTTATGGAAACAGGCTTGATGCCGCTATCTTCATAAAAATATTCGATTAACACAGCCTATCGCAGTCCACTGCTACACATAGGCCTCTACCAAGCGGCGCCACAACTCCGCCTTACGTATTCAGTGGAAAACAAATCAATTAGATAATAATCTAAAACGCGACATTGGAATTTATATAAAAACGAGTTCTCATATCGTTGACACTTGACACACATGCATTGCAAATGAAGTAGATGACTTATGTAAGCATGGATATCTGAATTATTCATTCTTTCAGATACAAGAATCATAACAAAATCAAAAGAAAAAACATTGGTAAAGGCCAGCAGTGGAGTACTCAATTATATTCTTAGTTCATACATACATACATAAACTCCACGCCTTCTTCCCATGGGGGTAGGCAGAAACTATAACACGCCACCTGCTACGCTTTTTATACACTCCTTTTGCTTCGTTTACGTTCATACATCTGGTCATACACGCACGCCGGCTGCGAGTACTACGCACCTGACCTTTCTGAAGAACATCACCAATTAGGTCACTATAATTATGTCCTTCTAGGGCGTCCCTTCCCGGTGGCGTATCCACTCACATCCGATAGCCGCCTTTCATTCATCCTCTCAACATGACCAAACCATCTAAGCGTACTCTTTTAAATTGCTGTCACTACATCTTCTTTTAAAACCGCACCGTTGACTTATCACATAGTTTTTCAGCCTATCATTCATAGTCACGCCACACATGCTTCGCAAGGAACGCATTTCCACAGCATTTATTCTACTTTCATGCTTCTTTTGCCACTCCCAACATTCACTTCCATCCATTAGCGTAGGCACCCCATTGTGAACAGCCAGTCGAGCCTTTTTGGGCATGCGACTGGTTGGTCACAATTGCATGGATAGCACCATTCTCTTTATTTCCCGCATTTACTCTTCTTCCACATCTTCATCAATCTTTCCATCCCTTGTAAACTGGCTCTCCAAATAAACAAACTGACTTACTTGCTCCACACTCTTATCATTAATTCTTCTCTTTTTAGTTCATTAGGTTGAATAAAGTTCCCTCAAATAGGAATGTCGTGAACTCTTCGTGACATTCTAACAGTAATTTCCATGGTATTATTTTATATAAAATCCAGCTTGACCCTATCCGCAACAACGGCGCGCTCAACAAAGTTGCGTCTGCATGGAATTTGTTTATTTTTACGTAATTTCAACTATCCACATTCATAGGTCGACATAGGCTAGCGGCCTAATAGAGGTAGTTTTAAGCACAATTTTATTAGCAACATTGATCATGTTGTCTGAATAAATAATTATAATCCTGCCAACAACAAGCAAACATTTTCAGGGAAGATTGACAAACGATGGATTGATTATTATTATGTTGAACCTCAATGAGAGATACAGTATAATTTTACGTCGCGTGATCTGAATGCTAATACCCGGCTCTAGTTGGAAACTAAAAACAACTGTCATCACAAAACTTGCACAATACTAGAATAATAAAAACATGCTATTATACATAGACATGCTGCCAAAGTGATGGCACATATTTATTTTCGATCACAACGAAGTAACACATTCTTCTGAATTTAACTGTGTAGGCAGATATTTATGACGCAAAACATGTCCGTTAATATTGCATTGACACGTATTTTTGAAGCCGATGCAGCTTCCTATATTTTGGCGTCCCTTGTCTCCCCAGATAGTTTTGGTGTTCCTTCGATGTGACATTTATGCTGCCACTTGTATATTGATTCCACAAATTATCTCTTATATTTGCCGTCATAATATATTGATGGATGAATCATGAAATCAGATATTATAGTCGGGGTGTTCATAGTAATATATTTATGCTCGTGACTGTACTTATAGTACAGCCACATTTCGCCAGTTATGTTTAAGTCCCATGTAATAAACATCAACTAGGCACAAATCCAAACTGCTACTAAAAAAATCCTGTTAGACAAATCTAATAACACTGCCCGACCTGGGAATTGAATCCAGGACCTCAGGCTCAGTAGAAGCGCTAGCGACCACTAGGCCAACGAAGCAGTTTGCTTAAAAATCACTACTTTTAGTGTTTTAAAGTTTTATTTATTCTTTGTAATCGGTGAACAGCGCTAGGCTGTAGGCTACATAATTATTTAAGTTATTTATAGTTCTAATTTTTCCAATGGAGCTGTTTGTTCTTCGTATTTAGTCAAATAATATAAAAAATTACAGAATCGTCCTGCCAGTAGTTATGAGGGAGAGCGTGAGCGCCCTTAACGCGGGCGCCAACGACTCGGAAACGCTGTCACTCTCTACTTACGCCTTCCTATATGGAACCATACCGACCGCGCCTGCAGTGTTCGTCTTTTCCAACTTATATCAGTTGGAGATAGATTTGGTAAGATTTTTTCTAAAAAGTTGTATAAAAAGTATTGTAGGTCGATCGCGTGACTATTGCCTTGTCTAATCACAAATTTTGTAAACGGTATCAGCTCACGTAATTCCAATATGATCAGTCATTATCGGGTATACCTACTTATTTATTTAGACGAATTACTCATTAACATTATCTTTACCATGTGGTTGAAATGTAAGAAATTTTAACGATTTCATATAAACATTAACAAAGTAGAGATTTCTTCTCATTTATGAAACTCCTTTGGTGTAACTACATCTGGCGGCCTATCCAACGATACCGCACACAAGAAAAAAAATATCCCCACTTGACGTACAAGGGCGGTACCCTACAGATTTTTTTTTCAAGTTTTTATTTTACTACTTTGCCGGCGTGATTAAATATGTATATCCACGCCAAATTACAGCTTTCTAGTACTAAGACCCGTATTTATAGAGCATTACTCAGTACTCAAGCATTACTTAAGACTAGTTTCAACCAATCCAATGGCTTCAATCTAGTCTTAAGTAATGCTTGAGTACTCAGTAACGCTCTATAAATACGGGCCTTAGAGTCTCTGAGCTAATCCGGGGACAGGGACAGACGGGCATGGTGAAACTATGGGTTCCTTGTGGAATACGGAACCCTAAAAATTAAGTTAAATGTGCAATAGGTGTAGCTTTCCTGGGGTGGGAAGTTTTCGAAATCACGACCTTATGCTCTGCAGTCTTCACTTGAACCGTTGTGCTATAGCCGAGCTTCATTATTGGGAGAATTACATCTTAATAAAATGGACGCTGGTAATAATGCTAAACGCGTAACAAATTTCTGGGATGACTATCTATTTAAGAACCTGTTTAATTGCTCACAAAACATCTTATTTCAGATGGCATCCTCCATGGTAATCTGCACATTCCTGTCGGCCCCCATGATGTTTATGTCGGCGCAAATGATAGCCATAAATAAAGACTATGCCGATCAGTTGAAGAAATTCGGCTTTGACCTGTCTATCGTATCTTTAGTCGCTTCGATTTGGATTCTCTTCGTGTTCACAGTAACTAAGAAGTACAAACGCATGCCACATAGACTGACGCTGTGTTTAATTGTGTCGCAGGTAATGTAAAAAACCGGCCAAGTGCATGTCGGACCACGCACAATGAAGGGTTCCGTAGTTGGGATGAATTTATCCCAAAAACAAACTTAACATTGTAGTTGAAAAACATGCTCTCCCATACATCGATATACGTTACGGTCAATTCTCCAACTGCAAATTTAAGTTGGTCGACTATTACTCGTTAACTTGTGAAGCCTACTTAGCTGTGATAGTTTTCCTTTTAATTTCGTTATATATACTATTGCCATGATTTTTTTCACATATGCAAAACCAACCATTTAGCTGGCAGAGGGGGGGCACTTGACTCTAACAAAAAATAGCACTTTAAAGCTTAATATTACGCAAACAGATCCCTTAATTGAAAAATTGTTCTGACAAACCCACAATATTTTTGAACGGCCTATGCCAACCTAGGCCAACGATACCCCAAACTATGGAATAGACGAGAAAAAAAAATATCATCCCCATTTCACGTGTAACGTTTAAGTTTTATTTTACGACTTTTTTGGCATGATTATTATGTATACCCATGCAAATTACAGCTTTCTAGGACTAAGCGTCTCTGAGCTAAGCTGGGGACAGACGGACGGACGGACAGACAGACAGACAGACAGACGGACATGGCGAAACTATAAGGGTTCCTTGTTTACTACGGAACCCTAAAAATCACGTCAAATTATATGGAATTTATTTTTAAGAGTACAATACCTCAAATTGCTTAGCATGATCCTCCGTTATATCGAAAATACTGCAGCATTCATTTTGAAATATATATATGGTAAAGTTGACAATTAATGTCGCAGCTGTAGCCAGCGAAGTTTAAATTTTCTTACGTTTTTTGCAAGTTCCAGGTCAGTGTCAGGTTGTGTCTTGATCAAAATATGATTCGCGGCCGTAACAAATAAGGCTTTACAGAATAATAATCATTAGAATCAGCATTATAACTCTCTAGTTCAAAAACTCCTACTGAATGATTTTTTCTCTAACAGATATGTATTTACATAATTATAATCATGAGAATCATTAATACATCTCTCGCGGATTCACCTAAGTACCATGTTTGACGAGAAGACCATTCCATAAATTTTTCTCGACTGAATAAAATTACACAGTTAGGTACCTCCAAACGGAACAATAAACCGCTAGTATTAAAAAAAATACTTCATATTAGATCATGAAACTGCATAATAATTGAACAAAATATAAAGCAGATACATGTTTAGGGTTCCGTACCTAAAGAGGAAAAAAAGGAACCCTTATAGGATCACTTCGTTGTCCTTCTGTCAGTCTGTCAAGACCCTTTTTCTCAGGAACGCGTGTAGGTACCAAGTTGAAATTAATATCAAATACGTAAGTCCATGTTCCCTTGGAGCTCTAAAAAAATCAAGCTTCTAAGTCAACGCAATAAAAAAATACGGCGATTTTAGCGACATTATTGCAACATATTTCGATACTCGCAAATAAATCAAAACCTACAGGGTACTTCCCGTTGACCTAGAATCATGAAATTTGGCATGAAGCAAGGTCTTACAGCACAAATATAGGAATGCGTTCTAAAATTGTAAATTTGTCTGTCTGGCTGTCTGGTTTGTCAGTCTGTCAAGGCACTTTTTCTCAGGAACGCGTGTAGGTAACTTTACGACAATATAAATGGCTTCTCTGTAATGTCTTACCAGTTCATATACAATATTTTTTTTTTGTTATTAAAAGAACAATTTTTCAATGACTCTTTCAGAAACAAAATCGAGCATTCTGTATGCACACGGGCAGTTTCTGAGAATAGGCTTCGTACACAGCCCGCCAACAATACGTATGGCGAGCGAACTACCGGTTATATAATATTATACTGAGACTTATAAACAGTCTACCCTCAGAAATAAATAAATGTATTACACTTAGAAATATCAAATGTAAACTTAGGCAATATTAGTTAAGTATTATGTAGGAATGATTTTAACCATTTAATGTCCTAAAGATTTTATTAATTGTATAGATTGATAATGAGATAGACTCATGATAGCTTAAGTTTAAACCTTAGTGGTTTTTTATTGCTATCTATTATGTAATCCTGTGTTCTTTGTATATATGATAATTAAATAAAATAAAAAAAGGTATCAAGTTGAAATTAATATCAAATACATAAGTTTATGGGCCCTTGAAGCTCTAAAAAAATCAGGTCAATCAATCAATCAATCTAATTCAACGCAATCAAAATATACGGCGATTTATGAGACATATTTTGATACTCGCAAGTAAATCAAAACCTATAGGGTACTTCCCGATGACCTAGAATCTTGAAATTTGGCTAGAGGCAAGGTCTCATAGGACAAGTAAAGGAAAAAGTCCGAAAACCGTTAATTTTTAGTTAGAACACATCAAAAAAATGCGATTACAAACCTACATTTGCAGTTAGAAAATTGACCATGGCGTATATGAATGTATGGGAGAACATGTTTTTCAACTACAACGTTAAGTTGGTTTTTGGAATAAATTCATCCCAACTACGGAACCCTTCATTGTGCGTGGTCCGACATGCACTTGGCCGGTTTTTTTTGTTGATTTTATTTATTTATAATAAGCACACCAACAGCATAGTCACTTACACTTCAAAATTAAATAACATATAAAATTGTCACTTCAGTAACCATGCAAATAACAGGTATGCATGACATTTAACATATGAATATTAGAGACAAAAGAGAAAAAATTTAAAGTGTAAAAAATTAAAAGTGTGTCCAGAGACCCAAATCCAGAACACGACAAAACAAACCAATTTGAGCTACACAGACGTGCACTCTTCGCACTGTTTGAATAGGGAATGCCTGTATGAAGCGAAACTCGTGGAGAAAATATCAATAGGGTAATCTGTCAAGTTGGACCTTTCATTATATTGCCTTGCCATACGTGTTAAGGGGCTATTAAATGTGGTATTTAATGTGGATGTAGGCAATTCAAAAATACGATGATGACGCTTACTACGTTGGCTAGACCTAAATTTAAAATAGTTTACTAATTGTGCGTCTATTGTACCGTTTATAATTTTATGGAGTATTAGTAAGTCAGAATGGTTACGTCTTTCTTTTAAGCTAATCATTTTAAAGTGCCTTAACCTGTCGCTATAATCAGGTATAGCTTTTCGGATCCCATTCTTCATACATAAATGCCTAACAAAAAGGGCCTGAACAGATTCTACATTATTAGTATAAGTTGAATAATAAGGAGACCAAATAGTGGAACAATATTCCAAGGAGCTCCTTACTAGTGCGTTGTAAAGTAAAATAATGCTACTATAATTACGAAAAGGTTTCGACATACGGATTATAAAGCCAAGCATTCTTTTTTCTTTTTTTTATTTAAATTACCATTACTTATTTACAACGTAAAAATAAATTACCTAAACTATTCTTCCTGCCGATGCCGCCTTGTCTGTAGTGTGGGAGCGAGATAAAGGAGTGAGGTAGCGCTGATGTATTATGAACTTAAAAGTTTGAATATTATTTAATTATTTATAACGGCAACAAAATTTGGCGCCAAACTGCGATAAGAATAACTAATAACCCCGAATAATCGTAACAGAAACATGTGCTTTGATTAATTTGTTTATGTCAATGTTTTATGTAAGTCGTAAAGATATTTAGAAACAACGCTATAGGGTAGCCCGTGAAATTGAAATATGCTTACGTTTTTTACAATTAGCAGGTCAGTATCAGATTGTATGTTGATCAAAATATGATTACAGAACCATTAAAACCATCAAATACTACTCTCATAAGTTCAGATTACTCTATTGAATGACTATTTCATAAAATCGTGACATTTTAGTTCAATTCTTACTTAGAGAGTTGTATCGATGAGTTTAATGATTTTAAGGCTACAGGCTACGCCAGCGCATCCCCTTAAACTTGCATTTCTGACGCATTTTTTTTTGGGTATACTGTTTTTTGTTGCTGTTTCACATTTTTCGCAAAAATGTGAAAAAAGTCAGTGATTATACTTATTTTACCTACAATCAATTAGAGAGAGAACAGAGTTGGACGCAATGATATTATATTAAATAGATATGTTGTGAGCGCGCAATCGTGAAGACTCGAAAACGTCCTAATTGGGACGTATTGACTTTATTCTGCGACACGCATGGCGACGAGCAATACGCTTAATTGAAACAGCTAAAAAATTCAAAAAATGCCATCATGTGTATTTAGAAAATGTACCAATTATGATACCAAGGTTAATAAAACACAAGGGATCTCATACCACATCGAAGTACGCAATATACTTCGATTTATTAATATATTTCAATTATTTTCCAAATTTTCTCATATTTGGAGGTTAGAAAAAAGAAAGAAATGGGAATAAATTTTTTTGTCGTGAGGACGACAAGGACCCATGCAATCCATTCACAATTTGTTAGTCTGTGATGCCAACATTCGGTGATTGGTGGCCAGAATAATGTTTGTTTACATTCACGCGAAATTGACAACACTAGCTGTCTCTTTTTTTCTTGTTGTTTTTATCAAACCATCTCTTTTCTATCATTTTTACTTGTAGTGAAATGTAAAATGAATGAAAAGTGCACACATACCCATGTGTGCACTTTTTTCGGTTGGTTTGTGAGTGTATAACATATCTGTTTAATATAATATCATTAGTTGGACGCCTATAGTTAGGATCTAGTTGATTGGAAAAAGGAAATGACACCTCGCTTTGATTTTTCCAATCAACTGTGTACTGAAGTGCGGCGACACAGGCTGAACTACTTAAATTATGGGGTGGTATCATGGTTCCCAATTTCCCATATACTTATTTGATACATTTTGCAGTTGCTCCTGGCTATAAGCGTGATCTGGGGCGGGCCCCTCACTGGATACACGCCATCTTGGCACGCGACCATGCAACAGGCGCTCAGGATATTCAGCATGTACTCCTGCTTGCTATGGACCTCTATGCTCTCTGTCGGATTACTGATGCTACAGGTGAATAATAAAAATAATTTGTTATTTTTGGTAATTTTAATAGCATTTCTATAATTTTTAAAGCAATTAGGGCTCCACTGCCAAAGACTGAAAAACTGGTCCTGCTGAAGTAACGTCAATTGATGCGTTGAAGCATTTTCAAGTGGTATCACGACAAAGCGAGAATAAATCGAAACCCGAAGAAGAATCGACATCTATATTGAACTGTTGAGGAGATCGACACTCGACGCAAATTGATTACTCACTTTCTCTTTTTAATTTGTCGTGTTATCAGTTAAAGCCATTTCGTACAACTGACAATTAGATATGGGTAGCTCGTGAGCGAGTGATAGAAAAGACCTAGCTCTTTTCAAATTCGCTAAATAGCTCACTAGCTCAGTTAGCTCACTCAAATTTTGACAATATAGAGCGAAAAGAACCCGTTTCCTTCGACGCTCGTGCGGCGCGAGTCAAATGAGCTAACAGTCGGCGTCTGAGTCACTGAGCTATAGAAGAGTTAGTGAGTAACAAAGAGTCCAAACTTCCAAAGAGCTATTGACTATTGAGCGAGCCGAGCCGTCTCCTTCGACGCGCGTGCGGCGTGAGTCAAATGAGCTAATAGTCGGCGTCCGAGTCACTGAGCTATAGAAGAGCTAGTGAGCTAGAAGAGTGATATAGCTCTTTAGAGTGAATGAGCTAATCGCTCTTTTTCTTTTCAGTGAGCTATTTCGCCAATGTCTACTGACAATTGGTTCGTGAACTTCGGATACTCATAACTCAGCGCCCTTCGAGTCCAGTTTAACAATGTGTTCAGAATGTTCTTGGCTCTCCCCCGTTACTGCAGCGCTTCGACAATGTTTGCGGAGGCGCGCGTAGATTGTTTTTATACAACAATGCGCAAGAGAGGCACCTCGCTGGTTCGGCGTGTGCGGGGGAGCTCCAACAGCATGTTGGCCGCGCTCGCGGAAAGGGTCGATTGCGCCTACATTAATCATTGCTGTAGGTTACACATTGAACATACGTAATGTGGCAACACTTGTCTATTAGGTACCTATTTATTGTTTTGTTAATTTTGTAATTTCTATATTAATTTAATGTATTTGATTATGTAATGTGACTGAGTGTATATAAATATTTAAGTTATGAGTCTATGATACTTGAAATAAAATGATTATTTATTTATAACTAGCATTTTTGCGTGAAACATTATTTTAATGCCATATTTTGGCACAGGTCAGAATCAATTGAATGCATTAACCAACAACTAAACTAACTAACAATGTATTAACCAACAAGCAACTACTTTTTTGTTTTAAGTACCAAATTGTCTACGAAACGAAAAATTTATAAGTAATTTAGTTATAAGTTCCTCCTGTAAAATTTGTTTGTAGGTAGATAGATCTCAGAAGTTCACGGACGAATTGTGATTTGATTTTACGAACCATTTCAGTTGATCATCAATTTGCTTATCAATAAATTTCCTTGTGTTCTTATTTTCTGTGTGTTCATTTCAGAGTCGCGGACCTTGTTTCGTGGTGAC
Organism: Tiliacea aurago; assembly: GCA_948098905.1. NCBI lineage: Eukaryota > Metazoa > Arthropoda > Insecta > Lepidoptera > Noctuidae > Tiliacea > Tiliacea aurago. The sequence goes on from OX402590.1 coordinate 13,900,330, forward strand.
ACTATGGCCGGTATTAGGGTTCGTTGCATGGGGAGCTCCCATTGTGATGGTGGTAGTGTTATTAGCTACTCAAGGCAACGGCGATTTTGACTGCAAGGCTACCGATGCGATACGACTGTGCCTGCTTGTCTTCTGTATTACTGGTAAGTTATAACCGACAAGTTATAAACATGTTCAAGTACTTTATTTTTTAATTTTTGAGGTTCGCGACTTTACAAAAATCGATACCTTTATAACATTACTTTTTTGGGTTCCGTACCAGAAAGGTGCCGAACGGAACCCTATTACTAAGCGTCCGTCCGTCCGTCTGTATGTCAGCGGGCTGTATCTCATGAACCGTAATAGGTAGACAATTGAAATTTTCACAGATTGTGTATATTTCTATTGCCGCTATAACAGCAATCAAAATAAATAAAGTTAATAATGAAAGGGGGACCCTTTAATTATTAACATTGTTTATTTAATAAATATTTTTTTTTAAATAAAATCACCATACTAACCCTAGATTGCTAAACTATCCTGCAGGTTGAAGAATCATAAACTTTAATTATTTAGATTAATAATGATAGAAAAGATTAATTAGAAGTTACAGTTACAGTCTTGGGTTTAAGAGATCACATAATTTTTCTACACAGTTCGAACACATATTCATGTTGTGGGCCCTACAAATCGCTCTTTTGCATTTCATGCAAGTATGCTGTCCTTTTTCTTGACTTAGACCGGCACTAGGCATGGACGGGCATAATGCTTGCTATAACTCAATACACAGATGACACCCAACCACAATAAAAGCGCGTGGTACACGGACAGAACTAATTAGGAGGGTGCAGTGAAGCGTCTATATAATATAATGTTTTACAATATGTACTAAATAGTTATATGTGAAGACTACCTAGAATAAAATTACTATACCACAATAGGTAAAAATAATTAAAAATGAAGCAATGACAGATAATTTAATTATGAGATAGATACACACATATTTACAAACATCGTAAAAGTATACGTTTTCCTATTTTTTTTTAAAATATTGATGATTTTTCAATTACAATTTAATCATGTTAGTTCTATGTTAGAGGGTTTGGTTTCCGCACTTAGTCCTTCAGGCGGACCATTGTGCGAGGGCATTTAATAATGTTAAGGCGATACGTAAAAAATAAATCATAGCTCGAGGGGCGTGGCTTAACCCGGGCGCTCAACGCGTTCAACCGAAGACGCGGGGAGCGCCCCGCGCCCCCGCTTGAATACGTCGCAAACGCACCGCGAGCGTGTCTGTGTTTTGAAGTTTTAGAATAGGGAAGGCATGAGTCGCCAGAAATACATTTGTTTTTTTTTTCTCTAAATTAAACTAACAAATTAATTATAATTTACATATTATTACTTAATTTAGTATTTTGCTATAATTGAATGAAAAAAAATAATATAACGTGTGTAAATGAACAGGTAACATTTAAGACCATATTGATCTAAGAAAAGAAACCGCGTCAGTAAAAAAACCGGCCAAGTGCGAGTCGGACTCGCGCACGAAGGGTTCCGTACCATTATCTATAAAAACCGCAAAAAAATCACGTTTGTTGTATGGGAGCCCCCTTAAATATATATTGTATTCTGTTTTTTAGTGCGGAACACGCACAATGAAGGATGCCGTAGTTGGGATAAATTTATCCCTAGAACAAACTATTATAGTCATTTTTAGGGTTCCGTACCAAAAGAGTAAAACGGGAACCCTATTACTAAGGCTCCGCTGTCCGTCCGTCTGTCTGTCTGTCCGTCTGTCACCAGGCTGTATCTCATGAACTGTGATAGTTAGACAATTGAAACTTTCACAGATGATGTATTTCTGTTGCCGCTACGAGTATAACAACAAATACTAATTATATTACTATTAATACTCGTATACTATTAATTTCATTTTGAATCATTCTACCGGTAAAATAATTTCTCAGGTTTTTTTTAACTATTCAATAACTATATCGTATTCGTTTTTCAATAACTATTCTTATATATTTCAATGTAAAATAACATTCGCTGTACGCAGTACTCCATTTATGTAAATAAAACAACAAAAATAAATAAATCGGCGATGGTGTTGAAATACTAAAATAATAAATACTCTTTAGATTTGGTAATAATAATAATATAATACTAATACTAAACGATCACAGCATAAAATCAGCTGGTGCTCGGCTCACTTGGCGGCAGCGCATTGAACCCCGGGCGCCGAACGCGACCGAAAGCTCGCTGCGCTGCCGTACGCTACGTAAAGTACGTACGATCCTGACATACCTCTTTCGCTTCTTCCACAATCATCAATCGAGTCATTCAAGTATTATACACTTACTGAATATGTAATTATTATAAAGACAAACTTACTTTTTATTTTCTGTCATTTTACTAGCATGTTCCCTCAGGCGATTCAACTTTTGGGATTTGTTTACCTTTCGTTGTTTATATTTATTCCCCATAACGGCAATGTAATGTTGTTATTTATACCTTGTTCTCTTGACAAATATAGATAACTAGCTGACCCGTGCCCACTCCGTTGGGCGGTAAACATTTTTACTCTATGACACTCTCAAATAACGTGGCTTTCTATGGGTAAAAGAATACCTACCCTACCTACCTACCTACCCTACCTACCTACCCTGCCTACCCTACCTACCTACCCTACCTACCTAAAAAAAAAAAAAAAGACTTCACATAAACCATCTACTAAATAGTCCGAACAAAGCCTAAACCTTTTTTTTTTGATAGGTGAGTCCGTTCTTGAGTTATAAAATTACAACGAAAATTGGCATTGATTTTTATAGATATACTCGTAGATAAAGGTCATGAAACAAACACAAGCTAAAAAAGTATTGGGATAAAAAAATGTTGGACGTTGTACTGTTGCACGGTTGCGGGAGGAACCGACACAGGTCTGTTGCTGGCAAAGGCCGCAGGCGAACTGGGCGGGAATAAGAAAGAGACAGAGGAAAAAAGAGAACGCAACAATGCGCTGGGATCAAAATAAAACAACGTAAGCGCCAAACCAAATAAAAATTGTTTAAAAATAAATTAAGCTATCTATCAAAAATGTTTTCAGTCAGAATTTTCTATTACCTAATACGCACATATTGAATTCAATTTTGCAATGAAATTAATTAGGATTTTAGAATTACAGAGAAAATTATAGAAAAGTAGAGGTCTTTTCGGAATTAAATTCTATCGAGCAAATTTAATCCAATTGTTTTTTCCTTCAGTCTAAGTATTAATCATATAGTCAATAAACATATATCCAATAATAAAATCGATACATGCTGTAATAGTGAAATAAATGGATATGAAAAATACCCCAATTTATTTTGGTATCGCCTTAAGGCGGATGCCTAGACAGGCCTCGCCATACATTTTTCAGGGGTTGTAATCTCCGTAAATAAACGGTTTCTGCAGAATAAAAGCAAGTATAATGAGACTTTATAATGTATTATGTTCGCCTAACGCCAAAATTTTATTAAAAAAACAGTATTTCTAGGAGAATTAGACCCAATAAAAAACGAAAAATCTTTACATGTGTGAGTGACCTGAATCGCGCCATCTAACAGAAATTTGAAGAACCACCAAGAAAGAGTTATTTGCTGTTGTGTTACGAGTTTACGTTCGGTAAACATTTATAATAGATGGCGCTTCGAAATTTCGTTCGAAAATTGGAACAAGCGCCAAGGTTACACGTCGAGTGACCGGCGATGCGACGTTGCCATTCAGACGCACCCCGCGTTGTTGCCAAATTGCTCCAGTCAGTCCATGCGTGATTGTCTTGACAACTTGCGAATCGTTTCCAAAATTGTGTTTCTAGAAAGTTAGCGCCGGCGCGCGGGTTTGCCCGCGGGTTTTACATTTTATGATTGATAAAATGTTTTTTATTAGGGAATGAGAAAGAATGCTAGAAAGTGAAAAAAAATATCTGCGATCTGCATTTGGTTCACACAGATACAATACTAATGTAATTATTGTATTATCTACTTTAAATATAAAGTACCTAAAGATTTAAAAATCTTTCTACTGAATGTAAGTAGGTACTGATAATACATTTTCTGACACGGTTAGGTACTAATTCATTGGTTTGGGTTGAATAAAATCAGAGAATAGAAGTTCATGTAAACTTAGGGTATACCTAAATCAGGCGATCAGCGTAGGCAATTTTACCAATTTTTTTTCTAATTACCTACCTACGCAATGGTGACACGTAGGTACTACTTACATCTATTGATTGAATCATATTTAATTTATGTGAAACCATCAAGATAAGTGAATACACAGACAAACCACATTGATTTTTCATAACAATTGCACATTTTATTATTATTAGCACACGTCAAAGTGCGTCGAGATAAATTGGTCTTGCCATCTAAGAAGTTTACCAAGAAAAAGGGGAAATAAAACATAGGGCAGTATTTTAGTAGTAAGTTGTAGGATGTTCTGATATTTAAAACGATGAATGATATAGGTACACCAGTGGTGGCTCTGACTTACAAGTCAGAGCCACCACTGCTGTACATCATTCATTTATGGTTGTAGCTAAGTAAGTAGTAAGCACCATTCAGGTTTAGAATTGGTGACTGGGGCTACTACTGAGAACCATTCATACGAGTGCCATCCGTGAAAGAGTTTTTATTTAAAAGTGAAGTGTTTTTGTGTTTTATTGACGGTAAGTGTTATTTTTATGTACAAAGGATGCTTTTCTGCTTGAAGGTGATACAGAGTTATATTATAATAGTAATAACCCTTAAAACTTAAAAAAGTGTAAGATTTAGAAGAGGAAATACAAAATCAAACGTTAGCAACACTCGTTGATTGTCATCACATCACATACCTACCTACTCTAAATTTCAAATATTTCCCCCTAATAGGGACGTCAATTCTCTCTAAAAAATGGCTGTATGGTCTCAGCTCACTTTGCCTGTCCCAGAGGGACGAAAGGAACCAAAAAAAAACTCTCCGAAAAAGATCCGTTACTGAATTGATTCGAAAGAAATATGAAAAATCGATTCACAAATAAAGAAATAATTTTCCAAAAATCAATCATTTGTTTTCGATGAAATTCGCAATGTAGGGGTTTACGGGGTGTACGTTACCCTAGCAAGAAAGTGTCTCCTATAGTTATATGAGTGGAACGTATAGTTGGTGCCTAATCTGCTGTAAATGTGCCCCTACATAAAAAATTGGTGCCCCTTGTCGTTTTGAAAAAAAAAACGAAAAATCGATTCCTGCTAGGGTAACGTACACGTTTACGAGGGCGAAAAAACGATCGATGAGCGAAAAGAATTTAACTAGTCTCATATTGGAAAAAAACCGTATTTTTACGCAAAAGGATTTGCACTGGATATGGTTCGTAATTTTCCCGCCACCACAATTCTTAACAATTCAAAAAAACAAAATACTGATGTTCTAGGGTGAAATATCGATTCCCTGTATCGATTCAGTACTAGATATCGATTTGAAAAAACGTTTTTATTTGTTCCAAAAAATCGATTCTTTGCTCAATCGATCTCAGATTGACATCTCTATTTGGTCTGTTCTCATGTTCTGTCAGTTGTTTTGCAAATTTTCACACACAGCTTGACAGCTTGATTGATGGTGACAAATGGTGGTGTTATTTCTGACTAATACAAATTTCTTGAAGCATTTCATAATTACGATACTTTTGCTGTTGTGTTTAATTATTATTTTTGATTACAGATTGAATTGCAACTCTGCCTAAGATGAATCCGACTAATAAACTTGCCTATATACGACATATGTATTCAGGGCCGCGAAAATCACGGAAAAAAGTGCAAGCAACATTGAAAAGATATCATGGAAATTCTTCTAATGATTTTTAGTGAGTCATCAGCCATCAGGTCTATTTATTGATGAAGACTTTGGATTCTTAGCAGCTAGCCCTGATGGTAAGATTATTCAATAATAAAAATATACAAATAACTAGCTTTTGCCTGTGGTTCCTCCCCCATGGATCTTGTGTGTCGCGTGGATTTTTTAATTTGGTTCAGTGGCGTAGGCCTAAAAACTGTTCTTTTTTACAGGTATTATAGAAGCAGAAAATACTATTGTAGAAATAAAATGTTTTCTCTCCTTGAAAAGGAAATCTCAAAATATTAGAGAAGCATCAGAAAATAGAAATTTTCCTATTCATTTGGAAAACGATGTTTTAGTTATGAACAAAAAGCATAATTATTATTATCAAGTAAGTAACAAAGATCATTATTTCTTGGTTCATGTATGTATAAATATAATGTATTTCTTGGATTGTTTCTCAGCTATTATTATTTTGATTCTAGGTCCAGGGTCAATTGCAAATTACCAAAATGAGTAAATGTTACTTCATTTGCTTTATATCTGTCACCCAACCATTGACTGTCATAGAAGTTAACCGGGATGAGGAATTTATCAACGCTATGATGCCAAAGTTGGTAACATTTTTCAAAACATGTGTACTGCCGGAAATTATTTTGAGACGAGTTGAGAAAAATGCTAATGTCTAGACATCAAGGAATTAAAAGGTATGAAAATATAAGTCTTACTCATTTCGTAACTTAATCCTCAGGTTTCTGAGGTGTGGGTTCAGTAAGAATAGTCTAACAAAACTGTGTAAATTCATTTGTTGCAGCGAAAACTATGTCTCCCAGCAATTGATTCAGATCGCACGGAAATGATATAAATGGAAGTAAAAAGTGACAAGCAGAAGATTGATACTGCGCGGCGACGGCGGCGCAGCAAAAAGTAGCGTGTAGAAGAGAAGATATTTTATTATAGTATTTTTTATGTATCTTTGTATGGTGGTACGAGTCGATGGTTCGAATCCAAGCAGACACTTTGCTTTGTGTAAATTATTTCATCACCACTGTTCAGAGGAGGCCTGAGTCTCAGCAGTGGGAACATTATAGACTAATTATTATGCTATTTTTTTACGTAGCGATGTATAGTTTATGTTATTTGTTAGTTTATAAGATTTTTCTGTGTACATATGTTTCACTCATGTATTTAGGTACCAGCCAAACAATTCAATTGTAAAAGAATATTTATTGTTCAAAGTTGTATAATAAGTGGGTATTCTTGAAACATAAATGTTATGGTTAGCTAGCAACCACTTTTGTGTTGTGTAAGATACTTACACTTACGTGTGATGTTACATAAATTGTTATCTACGTACATAATTCTTTCTAATACTAAATTCAGAATCATAATTGTAAATATCAAAATATTATAAAAAGGATGTTATCTTTGTGTGGTGGTACGAGTCGATGGTTCGAATCAAACCAGAAAATATTTAGGTAAATGCAGTGAGAGTAAATAAAACGATATTTGTATGAAAATATTAACCATATATAAAGATTATTAATTTATAGTAAGATACAATAAAACGCTTTACAATTGAATACATAATCTTTTATTTATTTAGTACAGGTCACAATTTATTTACACGTTAGGTACTATTTAGGTTCAGTCACATTACAACAACCTATTTATGTACAATATACCTTTATTACCCAAAATAATTTATCTGAATAATTTGATAAGGTGAAAAGGTATCTGATATCGAGCCTAGAAACAAAAGTATGCATAGGTAACCCAATAATTATATTATTAAGAAATAGATTGGAACATAACAATCCTCTAGTAATTTAAAGTATGCTTAATTAGTAAATTAATATTTGTTTTCAGTTTTTGCTATACTGTAAGGATATTCATCATATAAATAATTTGGTCCTCTTTCTTTAAAATTAACACCATCTGGACATTTTAATTTCCAACCATGTTTGAATAAAACGACATCTAGTGGAGTCGGAAGTTACTACTATTTACTTTGCATGTGTGTGTAAAGAGTAAATTCATGCGGCTAAATCATTATTATGTTCTAATCTTTGTATGATACCAGTTAACAAGCACAGTGATGATCTAAAAAAATCAAGTTAATGCCCTAGGTTTCGCTAAGAATAAAGTTGTTTATTAAAAATGTCTATGTTAAGTGTAAAAATTGAAAATGTTCGAAATTGTGGATGTGTCGCCATCTAGCGACAAAATGGCAGTGAGATCATCTATGCTTCCACCTTAATCAAACAATAATTCTAGAAAAATTGTTGAGAAAAAAGTTGAAACCTTTTTTTGCTAAATACATATAAATGTGTTACTGATATCCTTATACCTGGTTCGGACTTTAGTCAAGTGACGAGTAATTTAGTAACTAAATACGTCTGAACAACAAAAAGTCTGTCGAGTACTCTAGTAAGTAATTTAGTCGAGGCAATCCTTTTTAGGGTTCCGTAGTAAACAAGGAACCCTTATAGTTTCGCCATGTCCGTCTGTCTGTCTGTCTGTCTGTCTGTCTGTCCGTCCGTCCGTCCGTCCGTCTGTCTGTCCCCGGCTTAGCTCAGAGACGCTAAGTCCTAGAAAGCTGTAATTTGGCATGGCTGTACATAAAAATCACGCCGAGAAAGTCGTAAAGTAAAACCATGAAAACATTTTTTTTAAGGTACCTCCCTTGCACGTAAAACGGGGATGATATTTTTTAAAATTAATAAAAATATTTTTTTTTCTCGTCTAATACATGGTGTGGGGTATTGTTGGATAGGCCGTTCAATATATTGTGGGTCTGTGAAAAACATTTTTCAATTCTGAGACCCGTTTGCGTAATATTAAGCTTTAAAGTGCTATTTTTTGTTAGAGTCAAGTGTTCCCTCCCCCCCCCCCTGCCAGCTAAATGGTTGTGTTTGGATATGTGAAAAAAATAATGGCAGTAGTATATATAACGAAATTAAAAGGAAAAATATCACAGCTAAGTAGGGTTAACGAGTAATTGTCGACCAACTTAAATCTGCAGTTGAAGAATTGACCGTAACGTATATAGATGTATAGGAGAGCATGTTTTTCGGTACTCCCTTTCTTCTCCTAAAATTGTTTGTCCGAAAATCATTATCCATAATACGTTTGCTATAAACTTCCGTAACCATAATGTTCAAAAATTCGAAATTTTGATTTACATAATTATCTTTACTTCTAAAACTATTCTGTCATAATATCCAGTACTATAATAATTGAATCTCCTAATTTTGCAAGAAATAAAGTCATATGTCCTAAGTATTGTATTATACAGGGTGTTTGGTGCATCGTGTGCCAAATTGAAATGGTCGACTGAAGGAGTCATCCGCTAGCCTTTTAGACCCTTTAACACCCCTCATGCTCTGTGGATTTTTTTTTATCGACTTTTTATTGTTTTCCAAAAAAAAAGACCCAAATTTTACATTCAAATACAGATTTAAAAAAAAATATAAGGCGTAGACTCTGAATTTTATTTTTATTTCGATGTGTATTGTTTAAGAATACTTTTAAATACAAAATTAGTGATATTAGTCACCTAGTTCTTTTTTAATTCACTCGCAAAGGTAAAACTTAAATTAAAGCTGTACATGTTACAGCTGTTTATAAGGCTACAAAAAAAAAATCAAAGGCGACCGGGATCTTCCAACTCCCTCATTAATTCTCCAGTCTATCCTCTTTCTAATGATGTGCCACATGCCATAAAAGTATTTTAACAACTTTGTGAATTCGCTAGAATTGTGAATCGAGTCACCTAAGGCTAATATTCAAAATTATGATTTAAAAAAAAATATCTTAAATGATACCTGTCAAACCTATAAATCTGCTATCTCATTCTTATGGTTAGGTAAATTCGTGTCTCATATCTGTATCTTTCGTGGGATTTACTTGAAATAAAAAAACAAAATTGCATTTTTAACATTTATTTAATCATTGTTACAAATCTTGCTCAAATTGTTGGCCTCTGTTGCGAATGCAGGCCCGACACCTGTTTCGTATTTCAACAGTTGTTGTACGAAGTCGTATTTCCTCTTTAATAGTATTGAATGCCGATTCTATGCGTTGGACTACTACCTCCCTAGTTGGAACCTCCGTGGCATATACCAACTCTTTGGCACGTCCCCAGACATAAAAGTCTAACGGAGTTAGATCTGGGGAACGTGGCGGCCATGGAATAGGGCCATCGCGTCCAATCCATGCATTGGGGAACACATTGTCGAGATATTCCCTCACAGTCAATCGCCAATGCGCGGGACAGCCGTCATTTTGAAATACAATGGGCACACGTTCATTAAATACGGGCACATCGGTCACTAATTCGGGCAGGTCATTTTGTAGGAATTCCAGGTAGTCTTCGCCATTGAGATTATCGGGCAGGTAATGTGGTCCAATTACCTGATTCCCAATCACTCCTGCCCAAACGTTTACACTAAACCTTCTTTGAGAAGATTTCTGTCTTTTAACACGTGGGTTTTGCGTTTTTGTTGTCCAGTGGTGCAAATTGTGTAAATTGAGGATCCCATCCTTGGTAAATTTGGATTCATCCGTCCACAGTATTCTTTTTAAAAAATCAGGATCATCCACATCCGTGTGTAAAAGAAACCGACAAAAAGCCACTCGTCTCTCAAAGTCGCCACCCTCAAGACCTGCAACAAACTCTTTTAAATTTCTCTTGGGCAATAAGTAATTGCACAAGAAAGGACCCGCTGTTCGTGCTAATAGATTCACTACCTGGAAGTGACGCCATACCATACCCATTACCTGCTAAACAAAGGCAAGGTCAAACAAAGCTTGCACGGGTTTAAAGTTAGTTTAAAATTACGTACCTTGCACCGGAGTGTAGTGGAATGGATGCTTTTTGTTTTGACGAAGTACTTTCCACACTTTCCATATTGAAATATCAAGATGTGATGCCACATTTCTAATGCTTCTTGTAGGGTCTTCCTCAAAAAGTGCCAGTATTCTCTCGTCTACTTCAACGTTATGTCGCACAATATGGCCCCTTGGTTCATTAAAAGTAACACTGCCAGTCTCGCGTATGCGTCGGTATGTGTCTTGGAAGACTCTGCGGCCAGGTAATCGTCTACCAGGAAAGCGTTCCTGGTAAAGTCGTTGCGCTGCACGAGCGACGCCATTAGCGGCTCCGTAAGCCATCATGATGTCCGCATATTCTTCGTTAGAGAATGTCGCCATTGCAATAACATAAAACTCAAAGTTTAACAATAACAACAAAAATTAAACAAATGTAACAAGAACCAGCAAAACTTAACGATAACAAAGTAATAAAAGAATCGCGGAGTATGGTGAACTAGCACACACGTTAGGTAGCAGAGGCAGTCATGTCTCGACTAAAAAAATGGCGGGTCGGGCGGCGCGATTTGTTCAAACCGATTTAAGGTATGCAAGAAAGAGATAGAAGATAGATTTTACTGTGAAAGAGTGAGAAAACAAATTTTACCTCTTTCTCAAGTAACAGTTCCGCAATAAATATTTTTTCATTAGAATTTGGAATGTAGTTTTATGTGACTTGATTCACAATTCTAGCGAATTTACAAAGTTGTTAAAATACTTTTATGGCATGTGGCACATCAATAGAAAGAGGATAGACTGGAGAATTAATGAGGGAGTTGGAAGATCCCGGTCGCTTTTGGTTTTTTTTTTGTAGCCTTATAAACAGCTGTAACATGTACAGCTTTAATTTAAGTTTTACCTTTGCGAGTGAATTAAAAAAGAACTAGGTGACTAATATCACTAATTTTGTATTTAAAAGTATTCTTAAACAATACACATCGAAATAAAATTAAAATTCAGAGTCTACGCCTTATATATTTTTTTAAATCTGTATTTGAATGTAAAATTTGGGTCTTTTTTTTGGAAAACAATAAAAAGTCGATAAAAAAAAATCCACAGAGCATGAGGGGTGTTAAGGGGTCTGAAAGGCTAGCGGATGACCCCTTCAGTCGACCATTTTAATTTGGCACACGATGCACCAAACACCCTGTATAATGTGTATTATTCCGAATGTCCATTTATATTAAAATTGTTTGCTACATTTGCTAAAAATTCGGTTTTAGTAACAGAAACGAATCGCTGTAAATCCGACTCCACGTAGTCTTGTATGCCCTACCCCTAGAGTGTAATTTAGAATCGCGTAGGGGCGAGGTGGCCCGCGAGTTGAGCAGGTGGTTGTAACGCTTGCCGCCGCGGCTGAGGGTGGCCGGCGGAGCCGGGCAGCAAGACGAGGCTGCGGTGGTGAGCGTTAAACCATCTGCGACGATAAGCTCGCGTGGGACCGCCGGAGCCCCGCAGCGCCGGAGCCGTGACAGAAACCATGCCTGCTGCATGTTGCATGTTCGCTTGCATGCTGCATGCTTGCTTGCTTGCATGCTCGCTTGCATGCATGCTCGCTTGCATGCATGCTCGCTTGCATGCATGCTCGCTTGCATGCATGCTGCATGCTTGCCTGTATCCTCGCTTGCATGCTGCATGCTTGCTTGCTTGCTCATTGCATGCTGCATGTTTGCTGCATGCATGGTGTATGCTTGTTTGCATGCTTACAGGAAAATAAAATCCCCATGTTTAAAAATTAAATAATTTGTATTTAGAACTTATAATTTTTATTGAAAACGGTTTTATGTCTTTTGTATACTATTGATTGTAATATTTATGACAAACAAATTTAGGGCATATTGTATTTAGGGATTTCAATTTTATGGCATGTGATATTATGTAACATTAGGTACGGGCAAGTTATCATTCGGACAAAGGAGAAAAAAAAATATGGCACTTTAGATTATGGATAAAAAAGTTAGGGAACACAATAGAGAACCATGTTTTTCAACTACAATGTTAAGGTTGAAAGAACCCTTCATTGTGCGTGGTCCAACACGTACTTGGCCGGTTTTTGTTCTATTTTCCGGGCGAGTAGCGCACCCCACCATGAGTTACTGCTCACTGGATGATCGGCTAAACAAGTCTGAAACTGTGGAAATTAGTCAAGTTTAGCTGCCGCAAAAATGTCGTTCCGCTGGAGAGAAGAAACAACTTTAAAATTTGTTTCTAAACTTATAGAACAGGAGTGTTTGTGGAATAAGTTCCCACATTATAAAAATAAACTCCTAGTTCATCTCTTCTATTACACGCTGAAAAGAGCTAAAGCGCGGTCATGGTCACTGAAAAGAAAGAGAAGCGCGATGACACAGCTTGTAATTTATTGCGCATTATGAAGCTCAAAAATTTGTTGAATAAATAAAAAACAACCAAGTTCTGCATTCAAATAAGACGTTCTTGTTATTCATTAAATACCAACGTACCTTCGCTGACAAGAGGCAAATGATAAAAGTAGGCATGTCTTAAACAAAAAAAATATTTCTTTCTTTGTTCATTACAATTCTTACAAAAACGTTGTTCCAGTGACGACGGGATGTCTGACTCTATACATAAGGTTCAGAAGGCGCAGCGCACAGTTCGCATCGCTCTCTGCCGACATAGCGACGTCCTCAAGTCCACGCGAAGAGTCTACAAGTCTGATCGATGACGCCGAGCCGGCCTCACTGACGCAACCTATTGCTGTTAATAGCAATGGGATTGGTAAATATACTAATCATAATCATAAATCTTTATTTATCTCAACATCAGTTACAGGCACTGGAAAATAAAATGTACAATCTTAAATAGAGAAAGGTGTCAGGTAGGAGGGTTCTGAGTTACAGATCACCCGATATTATCTATTTATAACGACTTTAATTAACTCCCCGTCATTGTGATATTATTTTTTGTACTGGACCATACCTTTTTTTTTTGGGTGGGTAATTATCAAATAACTTCTCCCGCTCTGGGCGGTGCGGGAGGGCGTGTCAGACTTTACTGACTAAAAGACACTCGTGTTCCTTCAGTTGCCTATGTGCCAGGGCCACGATATCCTTTTCCGACAAACTCGCAACCCTGGCTCTACATAGCTCTACATAGTACATTCCTGGGAACCGTATTCTTTTTCACGAAAACATTTAAACTTTACATTAAATACTCCAACTCCCGTACCGTTGCATGTACCCATAAGCACAACGTTTTGCGTGCGTTCAGCTCCATTTACACTGTGCAAGTTTATTGCCTGTGTCATACCATACAATTTAAGCACCAATTGACTCGCAACGTCTAAACAACACGTACAATTGTTGCACGATACGGGAAAGTTAGTTGTCGTTAAAACTGTTAAAGGTCTAAACAGCACATAAAATAAAATTGCACGTGCAATAAAATCGCATCCAAATCTACAATCACGAACGAATAAAACAAGTTAAAAAAAATCTTGAAGACGTTCAATAATAAAATTAAGAAATGTTTGGCAGCGCAAATACAGGCAATACTTGAATCAATTGTACAAGGATGTGCAATTCTATGTCAATACGAGGCAAAACTTTCATGCAATAATCGCCTTGTAATCAAATTGATTCGGTGGAAGTCGTATGCAATTTTATGGAAAACGCACGCGTGTAAACACTTGCATGCAATTTACGAATTGCAATAATTGAACTTTCTGTAAGTTACTGCACGTTCAATTATTGTAACTTACAAAGAGCAATAATCGCATGCCTTACAGCCTGTAAGGCACTCAGCAACAGCAACTCAGCGGCATTAGAATCAGCAATACAACTCTCTAGAAGAGAGTTAGTTGTATTGCTAATTCTAATGATAATAAATCTGTAAAGCCATATTTGTTAAGGCCGCGAATCATATTTAGATCAACATACAACCTGTTACTGACCTGCAAATTGCAAAAAACTTAAGAAAATTTGAATTTTGCGGGCTACCTTAGCGCATCCCCCTTAAGACTCAGATATATGCCAGTGACCTTGAGTGGTTAGCTTGCGTGTTCTGTACTGAACTCACGCTACGCGTCGTGCGTTTAGCCAGTAATAGGACTCGCCCATCAAGGAGCGCTGTCCCCAATTTGACGCATTATTAATATATTATACACAAAACAAAATGTAGTTCAACAAAACGCGTATACTAAAAGATCAATAATGAAATTATCTTTAAATTGGTGAAGGTTTCAGAAAAATACGCTTGGTAGATTTTGCGCCGTTCTCAGTTTTTTTTCCGCGTTGGACATAATTTTATACATTAATTTCACATATTAAGGTATTGAGAAAATGCTCTAATTTAACAAATTTTTTTTCTAATCATTAACCCTTCTCGTTTAGACGTGATTTTCAGTATAAAATCATTAAAAGTCGGTTATCGTCGCCTTAAGGTGAATCCGCAACTGTAACCCGCGAAAATAAAATTTTCTTAAATTTTTTGCAATTTGCAGATCAGTGTCAGGTCTAATTTTGATCAAAATGTGATTCGTGACTATAACAGATAGGTATGTATTTACATACCTAATTATAATCATTAGAATCATTAATACATCTCTCTAAAGTTAGATTTGTTCTCCAATGTCATGATTTCATGAAACAGTCATTCAATACCGAAATAACATTTTCACTTGTATTATTGGCGGATTGGTGTTCTTGGGATATTTTATCTCATGTGCGTTTGGAACAAACTGGCGCGAACGACTGAATCGTGTAACGTGTCGACGGCAGACTGAGTTAGTTTGCTAGCAGTTGCGCGTGCACTATAGTTTTTTAAACGTTGCTCCACACTAGGAATTTCTCTTGTATTGTGGGTGCAGTTACAAACATATAAACTCACATACACAAACAGCCAGACCCGGAACAACTACTTGTAGGTCATACAAATATTTGTTCCGTGCGGGAATCGAACCCGCGACACGCAGCACAGCAGTCAATCCCTTAACCACTGCGCCCACCGTGTCGTCAAACAGTTGAACTTATCACATTATTACTAAAGTAGGTACATACGGAACCATAACAACAACACCATCGCCCAACAAGCAGCCTGGCTGTTGTTCTGATGACCCCAACTGTGAGAGCGGACTGACTGCCGCGCACGATATTGAAGACATCGCTGATACTAAGTAAGTGGTTGCGTTTTATCTTATTCTTATTTAAGGTTACAAAACGATTTGTGCTAAACTAAAAAGAAACAACTGCTGGGAAATTGACGGTTGTTTTTTGAACGAAGTTCTTTATCGCGACTTGCAGTAGGAGTTGACTGGTAGAAATCGTCACGTAACGAAAAAGCGTTGTGCCCCTCCATTCGACTCTCTCTCTTTCTATTTAGACTTGTTCTTGCTCGGTCACTGAACGGAGTGCTCCGATCTAGTACAACCTGTAAAAAGTACTAGTTCGGTCTTCTAGTACTATTAATACACTGACTGAATTAGGTGTTTTACAACGAGTGCTTGGATGGTATCACAGGTACCTACAGATATGTATGTATGTATATTATTATTTTCTCTCCATCAGAGCACCCGCCATCTTATCTCTTCACCACCCTTGGTTGACTGGTAGAGAATGCCTAAGGCATTAAGTCCGCCTTTGTACCTTATTGTGTGCGAGAAGTTTAAATAAATAAATATGTTAGTATATTGTGCTAGTTTTTGTGTTATTTTTTTTTACATCCTCCACGAAGATGCTGGCAGATGCTAATCTATGTAAATAATAAAAAAAGATATCGAGAAATACTTAGTCTGTGGAACCAAGTCCGAGTGAGCGATCGGGCGGCTCACGGAACGTGATCGAAACGAAGTACTAAATGACCGAAGTACTAAATAGGCTTACGGAACAGTTCATGGACTACACAAGCCTATTTCTATTGTATCTATATAATAAAAAGAGAGAGAGTGTTAATATTTAATCCGCGTTTTTAATACAGAGACATTATATGTAGTATACGTTTTTAAAACGCTCTCTCATACACTAGATGCCTCTGTATTAAAAACGCGTTTGTGGGTGGCAGCGGCGAGGTGTCAATTTCTGTATGAGAGAAGCCGAAGCAAAGCCGAGTTTAACTTACTTTCTTATCAGTAAAGTAAAAATTAATTAATTTACTTAAAAGTTAGTCTTTCCTTTACTGAATTTAACACCATCTATCGTCAAGTAGCAGAACCAAAAAGACGCATCACTACACAGACGAAACTTTCTTGTTTGTTATTTCAATTCAAAGCTAATAAAATAGGCGTTTTAAATGTTTGAATGTTATGGTGACTTAAATATTGACTGTGCCATTTTTCAATAGCGGAAGAATTGTTGATGCGAATTTCCGAAGGGAAGCCGGTAGGAATCGTGTTATATGGTGCTTTCGCCACTGGTGGGTGGGTAAAACAGTATATGCGAGCAAAAAGAAACTTCGAAAATAAAGTCAGTTTCAAGGATCAAAGGATTTTTTGTTTTTGATCATACGTTATAAGGAAATTCGTTCCTGGTTTTTTTATAAATAATTTGTTCATTACGTCTTTATCTAAAACTAGCTTCTGCCCGCGATTTATCCGCATGAAATTTTTTGTTCCCGCGGTCCACTGCGTCGCATTGCGTTGCTCGCCCGCACTATTTCTTCGTTTTCGTTTAGCGTTCTTCTGACTTTTTGCTCGGGTCCTAAGAGTCGTAGCGTGATGTTAAATAGCCTATAACCTTCCTAAAGAATTGGGCTATCAAATGCAAAACTAATTTTTCAAATCCGACTGGTAGTTCCAAAGATTATCCCCTACATACAAACTTGCTAACAAATTTGACCTCTATAATATTAGTATAGATAACTTTACATAACAAAAAAGGCCAAGAAAGGTCATCAACATGACACTGTTGAATTTATCAGCTAAGATCATCTAGTCTAGACTATTATACATATATAGATGTGTATTATCCGGCTCATATGGTGATGATGATTGGATATTTGGCTTTCATAACAAATATTAAACACGAAAGAGTACAAAATATCTCACACAAATTATTAATCACTAGCTGACCCGTGCCCACTCCGTTGGGCGGTAAACATTTTTACTCTATGACACTCACAAATAACGTGGCTTTCTATGGGTAAAAGAATACCTACCCTACCTGCCTACCCTACCTACCTAAAAAAGAAAAAAACTTCACATAAACCATCTACTAAATAGTCCGAACAAAGCCTAAACATTTGGTTTGGATAGGTGAGCCCGTTCTTGAGTTATAAAATTACAACGAAAAGTGGCATTGATTTTTATAGATATAGATAATCGCCATTCGTGTAGAGGAATACTGAACTAACAAGACATATTACATTATGATACGTATCGATGTTGATCGAAACGAAATGATGATAACATTTAACCGACTTCTATATAGTAAGAAAAGGTTACGCATTCGGCGAGTTTTTTTTTTTCATGTATGTGCACCGATTTCTCCGTGATTCTTTTTTCATTTGGTACAGGACCCGCGTGTTGGTCCCCTATGCTTTTTTTGTTTTTTGAAGTTGGTGATTTTGTTTGTAAGAAGTTTTTCATTAATCGAACCTCCATCTTCCCCAGGGATTGCGCCTGCCCACCGTCTCAGAAGCACCGCTGCACTGCGCCCGGCACGTGCCAGTACCTGAACGAGCTGGAGCGAGCGGCCGGCGCGCTGGGCCTACTGCCGCCCGAGCAGTCGTTCGGCCGCGGCGGCCAGCTGCTCAAACACACCGTGCTCATCGTCGTGTCCAGTCTCAGCATGTTCATTGTGAGTCCTACATGTACAATCTAACAAGCTCTTTGGTATACATGCAAAAATATTCATGTAAAAGAATTGACTACTCAGCACACTTACAACATTGTTTGAAAGTAGTTGCAAGGTTCCCGTTTGCCAAATAACTCGTTCGACTGTACAGTGAATAAAACAGTTGGCCAAACGGATAGACCGACGATGGTTTTCGAGTAGCAAACGCGTACCGGATGGCGCAGCGTAGGTAAGTTCTTCACAAAGTGAACCGACGCTGCGACGCTCTGGTGAAGGTCCCTGAAATTCTTTGAGTGCAAGAGGCACATAATTGGGTTGTGGTGACCAAGATTAGGGGAGGCCTATTTCCAGTAGTGCATGTCTTGCGGCTGAATTATGCATATTCTAAACATAAGCGTTTAAAATAAAAGAATACATAGCGCTACAACTCTTTTGGCGCGTGGCAAAAATAGGAACTATCGCAGCCATCTTGTTTTTTTCAATACGTTTCACAAAGGAAAATTGCTACAAGCTTGAAGCGAAATTTACACGTGCAAGTTTCTGGAACTTTCAACAGCAATAATCGCATTCCTGTCGCGCGTTCAATTATTGCCATTCAAGAATTGCATGCAAGTTTTTTATTGAATGATTTTTTAGGGTCCGTACCCAAAGGGTAAAACGGGAACCCTTTTACTAAGACTTCACAGTCTGTCTGTCCGTCTGTCACCAGGCAGTATCTCATGAACCGTGATAGTTAGGCAGTTGAAATTTTCACAGATGATGTACTTTTGTTGCCGCTATAACAAAAAATACTAAAAAACAGAATAAAATAAATATTTAAGGGGGCACACATACAACAAACGTGACTTTTTTTTTTCGTTTTTGCTCGATATTGATAACGGCAACAGGTAGACGCTTGAAATATTCACAGAATATTTAGTTATATATTTATTTTAAAAATAAATAATTAAATTAAAATAAAACAAATATTTAAGTTGGGCTCCCATACAACAAACATGTTTTTTTTTTTGCCGTTTTTATAGATAATGTTACGGAACCCTTCGTGCGCGAGTTCGACTCGCACTTGGCTGATTTTGTTTATTAACACCTACACTCAGCACATTCATGTTTAAACGTGCGATTTTTTGTCCGTGCTGTTTCCACCTATACCAGTTATGAACGGCAACTAACTTGCCCGTATCGTGCAATTGTACGTGTTGTTTAGACGGTGCCAGTAAATGTTTGCTTCAATTTTATGGTATGTCACAGGCAATAAACTTGCTCCGTGTAAATGGGGCTTAACCAACAACACAGCACAATGTCGTTCGAGCACCAAAATATGCTGGGTAATTTAGGAATGATTAAAATGTTTCGATTTTGAACCCTATGTAGAGGCAGTAAAAAAAGTCAATATCCACCCCGATCTTTTTCATACAAACAGTTAATTAAATTAATTTATTTCTATGATATTCCAGGGCATAACCTACACGACTTGGCACTTGATGATGAAGGATGAAAGCGGAGTGTTCATCGAGATTGAGTTCCTCGACATAGTAGCCAACTACGGACAAGCGCTGGTTATGTTTATACTATTCGGACTTGATCCTGAAGAAATACTGATTCCCGCTGTCAGATTATTGAAGAACAAATGGTAATTACTGAAATTATTTGAGTTATTGACGATAAATTTCCGAGTGATACACAAGTGACGATGTTTTCAAAGTGAAACGAATCAAATAATGATTCATCATCATCATTTCAGCCAAAAGACGTCCACTGCTGGACATAGGCCTCCCCAAAAAAGGGGGGGGGATTTGCCATAATCGCCACGCTCGGCAGGCGGGTTGGCGATCGCAGTATGGTTTAAAACAAAATGCATAGAGAACGCTGCTGCCCATTCTCTAGTAAGTCCCTTAGTCGCCTTTTACGACACCCACGGGAAGAAATGGGATGGTGCTATTCTTTACGTCCGGCACCAAACGGAACAAATAATAATGATTACATTATTTAATAACAATATGTTCTTCCAATGTAGGTATGGTGGAGACACAGTCATTTTGCCGACCATTGAAGATCTAAGCTTTGAAACGAAACACGTTTGCGACCAGTTTATCACGCATCATCTTGAACGCTGCAGGGAAGCTATTGCGAAAGATACTAGGTAAATTTATCAACATTATCATTTCAGCCGAAAGACCGCCCTGTCCGTCCACTGCCGGACATAATAGCCTCCCCTAATAGGGGGGGGGGGGGGGGGGTTGCTATAATTTCCAAAAAAATGATTAATGCCATTTAATATAAACTGTAAACATCTGAACCCACGTATTTTTTACCGACTTCCAAAAATGAGGAAGTTTTATGTTCGTCTGTATGTTGTTTATCCTTCTATACGTATGTATAAGAGAAAAGTTCTTTGCCCAACAGTAGGTCACTATAGACGTCTCATTCTCATGTCATTTATTTATTCATAAAACAATTCACATTGTGTTTGAAGACTGTTTAGTCCTATCGTTACGCAATACTTCACTTTCCACTATTTCCGTTTCATCATCTAATATTTTTTTTAACTCGCTATCCCAGATGGCGTATGCGCACATACCGGGGCGTATTCCGCGGCTCCTGTCTCGTCCGCTGGCTAATCAACTGCGGCCTAGCTAAAGACGAGCACGAAGCAGTGCAGTACGGAACACATCTACTCGACGGACGACTCATATCACACGTCAACAACGCCCACCACTTTACTAGCTCACCGCTCCTTTACACGTTCAAGTAATCAGCTGATTGCTATTGACACGACAAAGTGTTAAGCAGGTGGGGTCTTAGGTGATTTATCGAACTAATTTCTTCTTTCTGACCATAGATTCAGCTGCGTAAACGAAAATATTGCTTGTCATCATATTATGATTAATTTCTTCACTTTATCACTCCATTTGCTTAATACTCTGTGTACGAAACACATGACCACGATAATGCTAATAAAATAGGAATTTCTCAGTCCAGAATCGAAAGTAATCATACATTTTAATAAACTTAATGATAACTACTAACTTAAATATTACTATACTTGAAGGTTTTCTATCATAGATCATAAAGAAATATGGAATTTAATTTTGTGTTAACGCCGACTGTATAAATCAGTTTACAAAAAAAATAAACAAATATTTAATTTATTATGTTGCAGCAATAGTTGCTTTATTTCGATTTTTTTTTTTCGATTGGTACAAAATTTTCTGGTGCTGAAGTTGACCAAATATTGACTTTTTTTTATTGTTTTCTAATAGTTAATAGTTTCAGTGTTGTAAATAGGTTTAAGTTTTGTGATCATGTAGGCTTGTAGTTATTTAGTTTAGTAATAATTTCACACAAGGTTTTTTACATCATGATCTCAACAACATAAAATCAAACGTCTTTAGTTTTAAGTATTCTCTTTATACAGTTATACTTATTCATATTCTAGGTGTCTGTAAGTTGAAAGTATTTATCAGAGTGTAAGTTTTATATGTTGCTTTCGAACTAGCCACTCTTAAGCTTCTTTATGTTTGATAAAAAAATATTATATTTAAATCAATTACTAATAAATACCATCATATTACGCAGACTGGTCGGGAAGGTTCGCTATTTAATTAGATAGATTAATTTGTCACTTATTAGTGAAGCCTTTCCACAACAAAGATTATGGTCTGATGTATGTAAACTGAAAAAAAAAAACAACAAAATAATTGTTCTTAGGGAATGCAATCCGATAATCCGTAATCCGAAAAGCCGCACATTTTTACTAGACTTCCAAATCCGATGTTTTTTTAGCAATAAGAAATTGTAACAAAAATATCGAAACAAGCTAGTTTCTCGCGCTTGTCGGTAGATCGCGTTGTGCGTGCGTCCCGCGATTGCCGAATCTCTCAACTCCGGTGGGAGCGAGCGGGACTCGAGTTGAGGGCACGCCACGCCACTTCACCCGCTCTTGGGCCATTCCCGCACCCAACTCTTGTGTACTTCTTTGACCGGGTCGTCGATCCACCTGGCTGGTGGCCTGCCTACGCTCGTATGGCCAGTTCTGGGTATCCGCTCCAACACCTTACCCCGTCTACCACCCGGTCTGCAGCATATGTGGCCTGCCCATTTCCAGTTCCGCGCTACCAGGGCTATGTCGGTTAGCTTCCTTCTTAGGATCTCTGTATTTATGTTATAATCACGAAGAGAAATCCCCAACATTGCCTTTTCATTGAGTTTGGTGATTGCCTGCTAAGTGAGAGATCATTTTTCAGCCCCAAACGCAGAGGACACATTGTTCAAAAGTGCGTCGCTTCAGATTCAGTGGTATGTTGCCATTGGTTGAGCACATTGGACAACTTGTCAAAAACCCAGCCCAGTTGTATTCGGTGTTGCAATTCGCGTTCCTGGCTGTTTTTGTCCAGGCCGATGGTTTGTCCAAGGTAGACGTGCTTTTCCAATTTTCACGTTGATACGCTGGCCCTATACTTCGATGCCGTTTAAATGCTGGTGTCAGTGCACATAAACATTGTTTTCGAAGTGTTAATCTTCAAGCCGACCTTTAGCGATCTATCGTACAGCTCTTCGATCATGTCTTTGAGACCCCCGACAATGTCAGCAAGCACGATGATATACATGACGTGTGTCTGTAACGTGAAAATCGAGATTGATGACTTGTTTATACCATTTTATTTGCCGTTTTTGTCGTAGTTGGTTAACTTTCTCTACACAAATATAAGTAACATACTAATATGGGTAGAGTTGTTTATTTTCATTGAAGTCCGTTAAATTCGGATAATCCGGATTAGACAAAAAATCCGGATTTTAAAACAATAGATTTGCATTCCCTAATTCTTTGGGACTGTACTCACCGCGAGCATTCGCTTCGTAGCATTCGCAGTATTCATCCGCGAAATGAAGAGTTACGTGAGCTCGAATGAATGATTGTTGCGTAGCAAAAGCCAGCGCAGAGAACGTTTGCAAAACAAATTCGCGAAGCGAATGCCCGCAGGGAGTATATTTTTTTTATGTTAAGTGCACTGCTGTGATACTGTCACTATCATAAGCGGTTAGTTTCGCCACCTTGGACCCGCTCTGCTTCAACATAAAATACCGTAATAATTATGTAAAAGGTCGCCTACTTAATTTTTCTAAATGTCTAATAAAAAATAACCACATAAGTCTGGCATCTGAAATTCTGTTTGATTAGAATAGTGACCTAACACAAAAAGTACTTTTATTTCATTGTCTCGATCAGGTCTCGATACAAGTAGGTGTATTGGTTGAATTTGCCGATAATATATCACTACACCCTGTGATTTAAGGTAATTAATGTTATTGTAGTTTTTTTTATTTTATTCTACGTCAAGTCATCAGCTGACTTGCAAAGGGATTTTAAAAACTGTTCTAATAGTAGAAATATCCGTGTTTTTATGTAATTTGCTGTCTGTCATATAAAGTGATAACAACAATCATGATTAAATAGTTTTAAAGAATCTTCATAATTCACACATTTAATTTAAGTATATTTAAATTCATTTAAAAATAAATTCATTTTAGACACTTTTATTTTGTATCGTAAATGTGCGCATAAATATTTGTGATGTCCGGCTGTTTGTTTGCCCTTGTTATAGAGATAAATAAGTATATCATAATTAACATTTATTGTCAGAAGTGTAATTTATATAAGAATAATCAAATGTATTATCGTATTTATAATAAATTGTTGTATTTTCTGAACGAGCATAAAAAAATGTTAAAAAAATATATTTGTTGCGTATACACACTTGGGTTTAATTTCTAACATTTTAAGGTTTGAAAAGTCAAATTGACAGGTCCATTGCAAAGGGCTTAGGCCGTGTTTAGCTAACCTGCGCCGACCACGCGCAAGTCCCGCACACGCGTTGGGCCCGCCTTGCACTCGCATTCGCCACGCGCAAAATCCGCGCCCGCTTAAACTACTTAAACTACAAACTTGTTTTTTGTATTTAACAAAAAACCGCCCTTGATCAGTCAATACGGCACTAGCCGAAGCGCGGGCTCGGAGCGGGGGCGTGGCGTGTACTTCGATAAATGCAATTTGAGATCTATTGATGTATCATAAGACTCAAATTATATTCACCAATTTTCAAAGCGCGCGGAGTGAGCGCGTGTCGTCTGAACGCAGCCTCACGCTAAAACTTGCGCGGGTGCACGCTTGCGTGTTTGTATTGTAAAATTCTCGCTAACAGGCACGGGCGCGTGTGACGGGTTTCACACGGCACACGCTCGGCGGGCGGTAGGCCCTCACGCTCTTGAACTTGTTTCTCTAAATCAGTTGAGCGCCGCTTTGTGCCGCAGGTCACACGCGTCAGAAGGTAGGTACAGCTACACACTTCAGGTAACGAATTGCCCACTTACTAATAGGTACCTGTCACGAACGGGGACATCAGTCGACTTTTTGTTGCCAAATAATACCATCACGCCTTATTTCCCAAAAGGTTTAGACAGAGGTGTACCCTTAATAGGTACGATACGGTAGGTACATGTCGCCAGTTGTGTTTAATGTAATATGCCTATTGCCATCAACCGAGCACAAATCCAGACTGCAGACTGCTACTGAGAAATGCCTAGTGGAAAAACCCAATAACACGGCCCGACCCGGGAATCGAACCCAGGATCTCATGCTCAGCTTACAACCACTAGATAAACGAGGCAGTATACAAAAAAAAATTTAGCAAATAATCTCTTAAGGCGACTATAATCACTTACTTTACACGCTCTTTTGAATAGAAAGCATTCAGAAAAAGTTTTTAAGATATTTAGATTATATGACAAAGCAATGCTCAACGGATTACACTCATTGTTGCAGAAGATATTATTTCCGCTGGAAAACAGACGCCAAGCTAATGATATTACTTTCTGTTAAATATTGCCAATAGTTCCATCGATTATTCCCAACTTCTCTCCAAAATATCACTCAGAACCCATCACATAGGCTTCAGGCAACGGCCACTTCTTCATACTCCATTCTCGTCAACAAACTACAGATGCAATGCCTTCTTCTTACGTAGCGCGCAGCGAGCTTTAATAATCTGCCCTCATAGATGTTGACCTATTTAGAACCAGCGCTAGCTCAGAATACTTTGAATATAGACCGCGATGAGTAGCATTATTCATGAAATAACACGCAAAACATGTGTACATTATCTTTCTTTTTACTGTTTTTAGCACAACTAATAAACTGTTACGATTATTAGGATTACGATTAATAAATTTCAAGATTTTTTTTGTTTTTAAGAAGAATTTCAGAATTTTGTTAAGTTACCTCTGAAGATTCTGTTTTTTGTATGAAGATTCTGTTTCTTTTTAACCGACTTCCAAAAAGTAGGAGGTTATATGTTCGGCTGTATGTGTTTTTTTTTTTTTTAAGTTTGTTCACCGATATCTCCATCAATTATGGACCGATTTTGAAAATATTTTTTTTGTTTGAAAGGGTATGCTCCCGAGGTGGTCCCATTGCCACCAAATCAGAATCTGATGAGGGGATCTCATGGAAATTGAGGGGAACCCTCGAACTTTATAGGCAAACCTATAGCGATTTGGATATTTTTTATAGTAACTCGTGCATTTGCTCCCGAAAATCACAATTTGGTGAAGTGGAACTGATGATGGAGACCACAGATGGCCACCGGAACAACATAATAATATGTATTTAACGGGTTGCGATTCGATTAGGTACCTACTTTAATATGGTTGCTAAGCAATTTATGCTCGTCACAATGCATATGGTCCCAACATCGGGAAAAGCAATATTTTGTAAAAGGTGATGAGCAGTTGACTTTAGGCTATTGTAACTTAGATAAATTAAAAACTGACCCACTAAAAAGTGAAAAATAAACACCTTTTTGTAAAAAAAAAATAACTTACTTCCAAAAAAACACTACAAAGTAAAAATAACTTTAATTTCGGAAGTCGGTGGCAAAAAACTAAAATGCAGATCCAAAGACCGACTTCCGAAATTAAAGTTATGTTTCACTTTGTAGTGTTTTTTTGAAGTAGGTTATTTTTTTTTACAAAAAGTTTTTTTCTTTTTAATTTTAGGTACATAGTTTTTAATTTGTGGAAGCTTGTAAATGGCAATAAAATTGTAAGCGCTATTGTACATAACTTACCTTTACTGATATTAGACTGTAAGCTTTCCGAAGAATAAATAAAAAAAATCAAGTCCAAAATTGTACACACGGCTACACATCAAGCTATACATTTCCAGAATAAGCTGCTCTTGCATTGTATAGGATTTCCGTACAGTGCGAGATCAGCGTAAACTGGAAATGTATAGCTTGATGTGTAGCCGTGTGTACTAGCATGAGGCAGGCGCACGCACAGGATGCCCGTCGCGGGCCCCAGGCCCGAGGCGCCCACTCCGTGCACCAGTACAAGTTTTAGCGTAAGGCCTAAAACGTAATTAAGTCGCGCTCTCGAACGGAATGAAAATTTTAAGAAATAATTAAAACTAGTTTTCGTTTTCAAAATTTCATTGTCACTTTTCATAAACTTATGAGTCACCTAACGAAATTAGGTATGCACAATCAAATGGAATTTAAAAGTTAAAACACTGGCTTTTGATATAGGTACTTATATTTATTCATCATTTTCTTGCTCCTCATTCTCATCACCGTCATCTTGTTCTGGAGCTTCCCACCATGTTAATAGCCCCAGTCCAGGCTCATTGATACCACCGACTATCTTGTAAGGTGCCACCGTCTGTATTGTGCATTCAGTGCCTGGAGGCCCCGTGGGTAAACTTTCTTCAAAGGCTTCACTTGTGATGCGAAACCTTATTGATTCCCCTGTTATAGCAAAAAAAAACATTCAAATGTAGGTATATTTAGGTACATATTTAACTGCCATTAGTCTAAGGCCCGTATTACAGAACGTCACTCAATACTTAAGCTTTACTTAAAACTAGATTCAAGCCATTTGATTGGTTGAAACTAGTTTTAAGTAATGCTTGAGTATTGAGTGACGTTCTGTAATATTATAGAACGTTACTTAGTACTCAAGCATTACATAAGACTAAATTCTACCAATCTAATAAGGTCCGTATTACAGAACGTCACTCAATTACGTTACTCAGAACTCAAGCATTACTTAAAACTAGATTTAAGCCATTTGATTAGTTGAAACTAGTTTTAAATAATGCTTAAGTATTGAGTGACGTTCTGTAATACGGGCCTAATGGCTTGAATCTAGTCTTAAGTATTGCTTGAGTACTGAGTAACGTTCTATAAATACGGGCCTATGTACTTTAGATTGAACTTTCCTAGTCCTGGTCAGATCATCTCTTGTCTGTGTTTTTCTAATACATATTCTTCGATCAATATTATTGATCGAAGTTCTTATTAACAAACTTTTAAGATACTGGGTAACAAAGGAGTAGGTTCTTAATGTTTTACAGCCATATTCATAGATAACAATGGATAATATTTTTGTGTTGTGTTAAAATATTGATCTTAAACCCGTTTAATTGTTTTACTATAATTAAACTACTCGGCCAAAAAAATATGTTACATCAAACAAATTCCAAATTAACACCAAGATATAACATTTTTTTATTGTAGTGCGCTGCAAATATTCTATTGTAACAATAACTATTTTATTCTTCCGAAACGAATCGCAGCAAAACCGACTCCACGTAGTCTTGTCTGCCCTACCCCTAGAGTGTTATTTAAAATCGCGTAGGCGCGTAGGGGCGAGGCGGCTGCGAGCTGAGGAGCAGGTGAGCAGGTGGTTTCAATGCTTCCCACCGCGGCTGAGGCTGGCCGGCCGAGCCGGCCAGCAAGCCGAAGCCTCGGTGGTGAGCGTGAAACACATCTGTGACGATAAGCTCGCATGGGACCGCTGGAGCCCTGCAGCGCCGGAGCCGTGACAGAAAACATGCCTGCTGCATGCTTGCTTGCACGTTTATCATATTAGACTAAGGATGGTATTTAAAAGTACTTCAATTTATTCCCATTTCATTTACCTAATTTTGCCTGTGTTCCACCAAATATACTGAATGTGCACCAAAATATATTATCTGAAGTAAAACTAAAAAAATAAATGCTTGTTTTTAAAATTAGGTGTATTACTATTTTTACAAATTTGCAACAGTTGTTAAATAGATGCTCGTTATGACATATTTTAATTAACATATTTTGGTGCACATTCAGTATATTTGGTGGAACACAGGCAAAATTAGGTAAATGAAATGGGAATAAATTGAAGTACTTTTAAATACCATCCGATAACAATGCACAGACTGAGCTTAGCTTTAGTAAAAAACCGGCCAAGTGCGGACCACGCACAATGAAGGATTCCGTAGTTGGGATCAATTTATCCCTTATACAAACATAACATTGTAGTTGAAAAACATGTTCTCCCTTAAATCGATATGCGTGACGGTCAATTCTCCAACTGCAAATTTAAGTTGGTCGACTATTACTCGTTAACATGTAAAGCCTACTTAGCTGTGATAGTTTTCCTTTTAATTTCGTTATGTATAGGTACTACTGCCATGAATTTTTTCAGATATCTTGAAACAACCAATTAGCTGGCAGGGGTGTGAGGACACTTGTCTCTAACAAAAAATATCACTTAAAGCTTAATATTACGCAAATGGACCCCTGAATGGAAAAATAGGTTTCACAGACCCGAAATATTGTTGAGCCTATCCAACGATACCCCAATGGGTTAGAAAAAATATCATCCCTCCCCACTTTACGTGCAAAATAGGTAGGTACCCTAAAAAAAATTTTTTTTCATTATTTTATTTTAGCAGTTTGTCGGCGTGATTAATATGTACCACCGCGAAAGTTCCCGGTCGACCACTTTTTAACCTTATTACTATGGGCATAAGGGCGAAAACTGGTCGACCGGGAACGTTCGCGGTGGTACACCCATGCCAAATTACAGCTTTCTAGTAAGTACTAAGAGTCTCTGAGCTAACCTGGGGACAGACAGAGTGGGATGAAAATTGCCGAATGTTTCCGAAACTTACGAAGAAAGTTTACAATATTGCCGGAAAGTTGCCAGATTACATAGGGTTTTTCAAATGCAATTTTCAATGTTTATGCGCTCATGAGGTTATAGGTAATGGTGTAATTATACGTATTACTAGTAAGCCTGTATAATTAATTGTTCATTTATAACTATCTATGCATAAATGTGAAGATAAAGTTAAACTATGACACTGGTAACTTCACGATATCTGACCCCATAGTTTTTTAAGAATTACACTTATAAATTTTATAAAAAAATAAAGAGGGTATTGATACCGAATGAAATGTTGAATACTACGTACCCCACATTAGTCACTTAACCACTGCACAAATCGTGCCGTCAAAAGAATTTTTGAATATAATCAGTAGTTTTTGAGAAAATCGCGAAAGTTCAAACAAACATACATAAGTACAATTCGGATCGAATAAAGAACCTCCTTTTAGAAGTCGGTTAAAAACGTCAACTTAATGTTGCTGATCGTCTTGCAAGGTTTGACCCTTTTTTTATACATACCTACTTAAATTTAAGTATACTTTATACATTAGATGTAAGTATATATTTTCTTACATACAAGTGAGGAACGTAGACAAAAAAAATTAACGATATCTCTAAAATAGTTATGGTATCATAACCAATGAACTATCATGGATAGCTTGTTTCTTTTCTTTAGTATATCAGTAAGAAAATAAATGTAAAAATTAAAACTTTCAGTTGGATATTGTAAATAAGCATAAAAACTACCAGCCTGCAGCCTGCAATTTTTTCCTACTAAGCAATTATATTGGTAAAAGTGGTTTTTTATTCATACGTTTCTTGCCCAAAGTTGCCGGCAAGTTTGGAAACATTCCTGGCAGTTATGGCAACTTTGGCAATATTGCCGGCAATTTTCATGGTTATGACAGACGGACATAGCGAAACTATAAGGGTTTCTTGTTGACTATGGAACCCTAAAAAGAATAATAATTTTCATGTCATGCAATAGAATTACCAGAATCCATGAATAAATCATGTTTCTCTCCATCTTCTTTTGGGTACTCCCATACCCATGCTTGATCAGTTTCATCAAATCTAGATGGGTGCTGCAGAGCATTCACGGGTATTAAAATGTCATCGAAAAACCCTAGCGTCACTGAAATATAAAACATGCAAAATAAAATTCAAACATGAGTTTTAATAATACTTTCTTTTAATGATAAATCATTTTAGTTCTGTAAATAGGTTTGTACAAGCACTTTTACAAATCAGTCAAATTTAAAAAAAGATAAAGTTGGTGTTTCCTATCTGACTACACCGAGAAGAAAGGCCGAAACAAACTCAGAGGTCAGTCTCTTATAATGTCCAGACATAATCTTGGAGAGATCATGTGAAGACCATGTAGATTGGTGTCTGAAATGTTCTTTTGAAGAAAGAACCACACAGATTGAGTGGACCTGTCCACTCTGTCCAGTCAGTGCATGCATTTGTCAGTAATTGTGCAGCGCAACTCTTTGATACAGTGAACAAGCTTGCTTTTATACATTGATATGACCTATGCCTAGTTTAGCTTTAGCCTGCGAGGCATTTCTTAGGTCACAAGATGGGATTTACCAGCAAAAATGACTCCATACAAAGTTTCATCCCCTATTTATTAAGTCATATCAATGTATGACTTGTGCATAGAGATTGTGATTAAGTAGACTGCAATGAAATGAAGTATCAATTTAAATTTAGGAGTATTTACTAACATACCGTGTACACCTTCTCTGCTACAATTTTTTATCTTTCCAATAAGTATTTCTTCAACAACAGGCCGGAAAACAATATATCTAAACTTTACTTCTGTGTGAGACGAACCATCCCCAGGAAATATATATGAATGTCCAACGTCTATGATATCAAATAAAGCTATGCATAATCCTACATTCAACACTACCTGAAACATTCAAAACAATAATGCACGTTCTCTCTCTCGTCTTCGTCGCTCCCTCAATGCTGAATTGCTGAGGATCGCGACCATATACGCGCTTCCAAGTTATGCGGTCTTCCGCAGTGTGGACCGCTTGGTAAACAATGCACGTTAAAGTAGCAGATAGAGTATTCAGCTGAATTATCAATATAATAGTGATCCTAATTAAAACTTAGCGTTTTGGTAAAATTTTTAATTATTGCAGTGCAATTGAAACATTAGTTCTAGAATAAATCACAAAACTTGATAATATTAAGAGGTTATAAACATTCTTACTTTATTAGCTAGTTTTCTATTCAGTAATGTTGTAATTGACTCTGTTAAGCTTTGATGAAAATGCTCTGGAGTAATTCTGATGACATCTTTCATTTCTGCTAATACAAACATTTTGATTTAAACAATTAATGCAAATCTTCATTTCAAAACAATGTTTCGCGGTCGGATTTATTGTTTTGGTGGTTGTGTCCGTCCGTCACTCACTGTCAATGTCATTAATGTCGGGTCGTTTCTTTTTTAATAATATTTTAATGGCCTGGTTGCTGGGACCTTTTAGCCTAGCCTTTATTTAGTTACAAAACTTGTTTATGAATTATATTCAATGCATGATGATGATATCCCCGCCCGCTCTCCGGTTTCAGTAAAGATGTGGCACTTTACTGAGACCTCATGCGGACTTCTTGAGAGAAATTGAAGCGATGTTGCACTGTTTTGTTACATTTTCTTACACTAATGCACGTTCACAAACACTTAATGGTTAATGATCCACTATTATTACAAATTATTCAGCTAAACACAAATAGAAAATAAAACAAAAATGCTGAACATGACGCTTCACTTTATCAAGATGGCTAAAAGGTCCCAGCAACCAAAACATTAAAACATTATAAATAAAAAAAAAAGTGGTCTGTGTTGTGATCTGTCAAGTGGTCAAGTGTCAACGTCAAGCCCACAGAGTATATGTCAAGCCCAGTCAAGCCCTTTATGAAAATCCGTAAAATCTTAAATTCAACAAAGCTTGTGATTATTTCTTTTAAAACTGTGGCAATATTATTTCTCGCATTGGTTCACAAACAAACTAGTAATTTTAGTGGAGTACTACTTTGCCTATGCGTAGTGAGACACCTCACGGCTGAGTGAGAGTAATTGTGTGATTCAACAAAGGAATCATGCAAGGTTTGTTTAATTTAATAATATAACAGATATTATACTGATTGACTCCACAGCTATGGACTCCTTGTCCTCATTTTGTCCAGAAAAATTTACAACAACGACAAAAAATTGGATTTACGGAAAGTTTTGCCATGTAAAACATCTTTTACTATCTTTTCTAGGTATCAACAGAACAGATAGGTCCAGGTCGCCCATTAGGGTCGACAATATTCGCAGGCGTGATAATAACAAATCTCAAGATTCTGGAAAGTCTAGTGATAACATGACTACCGTCATGAATCCTATGATGATGACCAATATGTATCCACAAGGTATTTTTATCTGTATTCCATATTATCAGCATTATTTACCCACAAAAGTTAACATATTTGTGCAAGGACATTGTTGCACAAATATTTAAGGAGGATAATATGATGTTTATTACAATTTGCAGGTCAGTGTCAGGTTGTATCTTGATCAAAATATGATTCGCGACCATAACAAATATGTATTTACAGAATTATAATCATTAGAATCATTAATACATCTCTTTTATTACATTTGCTTCATAACAACAAATGTCCTATGGAAATGTTCTTGAACTGCAAATTGCAAAAAACTTAGGAAAATTAGATTTTTGCGAGCAGATCCAGGCTAAGTTTTAGTTGACAATCTGAAAAAAAATTAACAAAATCGCTTCATTTTGTTAGGTTAGGTAGAACAGCGTGGGGGGGGGGTCAGACACTTCACCCCCCCCAGACTTAAGGTGGCCCACAGAGGCGGGCCTGCACTAGCCGGGGATTGCGGAAGTAATAATAGATCCCAAGATCCCCGGTGCAAGTGTGGGAGGGGAAACCCGGGGTGGTTTTTAGTCAGTAAGAGTCTGACAGACCCCTCCGCCCGCCCCAGGGCAGAGGACATCCATGAGGATTTTCCACCGCGTGAAAAAAAAAAAAGGTGGAACAGCGTACCGCGGCGCGGCAGATCCCCACTATTGTTGGTAAATTCAGTTATGACTAAAAAGAAGTAAATTCGAAAGTTAGGTTAGAATATTAAAAAATCATATCTCAAAAAGGCTTTTCTTTCACAGGGGCGGGGTTCTAATCCCCCCTCTCCCTCCCCCCAGTCCCACAAGAAAATTAGGTGAGAATATTTAAAAAAAAAGGGGGGGCTCCGCAACTTATCCTTCATAAGGGGTGGTCTACCCCACTCCCACCACTTAAATCTAGGGATTGTCAACCAAAGTTGTACCCAGATGCACCTTGAGTAAAATATTTTAGGTAAATAATACCTTAAATTTATTCTAGCGAACATGATGATGGCTGGTGGAATGTACCCAAACATGATGATGCCGGGGGCAATGATGGGTGGGGGCATGTTGCCTAGTATGCCTGCTGCAGGAATGGAAATGATGCCTGGACCAGGTATGGATATGGTCCCACAAGCAGCTATGGACATGACAGCAATGGGTGGACAGGCAATGGCACCTGCCGCTCCTCCTGCTATGGACATGAGCATGATGGGGGGAATGATGATGGACCCAGCTATGATGGGAATGTATACTAATATGGGTGGAGATATGTCTAATGTGCAGGCTAAAAAAGAAATAATTTTTAAGCATGCCAGGCTTATTCCTCCTGATGCAGGCACACCACAACCACCACGGAGGTCTAAACCTCCTGGATGCCGAACAATATTTGTGGGAGGATTACCAGACAAAATCAGAGAGAGCATTGTGAGGGAAATTTTTGAGACTTATGGAAGAATACATACACTGAGATTATCAAAGAAAAACTTTTGTCACATTCGTTTTGATAGAGAGGAGTGTGTGGATCAAGCAATGATGATATCTGGTTATTGTATTAAACTCATTAACATTAAAGAAAAAGATGACATGGTGGAGGATGATGATGATGATGAAAATTCACACTCAACTTCTGGCTGGTTACATGTAGACTATGCATTGGTGAGCACAATTTATAATGTACCTAACTTTATTTTAAAACTTTGCTTTAACAATAAAAATCATGAAACTCCTTTTGTAGAGTCGAGATGACCAGAATGACTTTGAGCGGCGCCAAAGACAAGCCTTGCGGGTTCAACAACAACATATGCAGCATTTAAATTCTCAAAATGACATAGCTAACCGCGCCATGCCCTCATATGGAGATGTGCGTAGGAGAACACCATCACCATCTAGAGTACAACCATATTCTAATGCATCCATGATACAACTGGCAGAAAAACTTAAAAATGAAGAACTATTGTCAACAACTTTACCAGTAAGTTATGAATTATTTAATTTTAAGATTTTTGCTTTTGTGTTTTGTTTTATATTGTATGCTCCAAAAGCATAAAAATATGATTATTGTGATACTCAAATTGGGAGTCGAAACTGTCTCTCTTAAATACAGATTACTCAGTGATAGCCAGTGGTCAGTGGTGTTCCCAAAACTTTTTAATGAAATTGTAAACAAACTTTTGTTTTGGTAAAATCCTTAAGCAATCACTCACTAAAGTACACATTTCGTATATACTTCAAATGATCTCACCCTTTTTCCAACAATGATTGTTTGAATCTACTACTTACATAAATAAAAATCTTAAATTCATTAGTTCACTGTCAGACAATGCACTGCCTAAATTGCTGGGTCTAGAAGTATGAAATTTTGTACAAGAGTTATATATTATTATGTGCTGCTCTCCTAGCAGCAATTCCCCCAACAATTTGTTGTACCGACATGGACGCCATGTAATTAATAATGCAAACTTTTAAGTCCCTAATGTATTACAAAACTAAAAAAAAATATGAATTGTTTTGTAACTTTAAAGTTAAAAAAATACAAAATATGGCCAAAAATTATTTAAATTACAATTATTATTATTTATTACAGACTTTGCTTGCTTGGTTAGAGCGAGGAGAATGTACGAAAAAGAATGCAAATCAATTTTATTCAATGATACAAGCAACAAATGCTCATATACGCAGACTATTTAGTGAGAAAATGCAAGCTGAAGAAGAGTTACTTGACTGCAAGGAACGAGTCAAGAATCACATTGCAAATGTGATAGAACAACGTAAGTTTATTTAGACAAGGTTTCAACAATTTCTCAATATACCACATCAGGTGAATGTGTGAAATCAGTGATAATTATGTCTCTAGTTCAACACTATTTGATATTTCTAAATAATTTAAAGGTAAGACAGTCATAATGTTTTCATTTCAATTACGAAAACATTCAACAAAAAACTAATCTGTTCCCAAAACTTTTTAATGAAATTGTAAACAAACTTTTTTTTGGTAAAATCCTTAAGCAATCACATTTCGTATATACTTCATATGATCTCACCCTTTTTCCAACAATGATTGTTTGAATCTACTACTTACATAAATAAAAATCTTAAATTCATTAGTTCACTGTCAGACAATGCACTGCCTAAATTGCTGGGTCTAGAAGTATGAAATTTTGTACAAGAGTTATATATTATTATGTACATTCTGTTTATAATTAAAAGTTAGTTGTGCCTTTGTTTTTTTGGATACACCTACCCTAAGGCTCCTGAGAAGTTACTGATGGGAAATCCTTTCGGGTGCACTGATTGTAGCATTATAAATTTGTAATTGAAAAATATTCAATGAAAAGTGAGGTCATAAATTAACCAAACTTCTCAAATAAAAATAAAAAATTGAGGTGGGTAATTTAAAATTAGGATAAAAGGATTCAAATAATCAAATCTCTCAATTTGTAAATGGTAATACAAGTTGCCATCCACAGTTACATTACCTAACTGTCCCATTTCAGCTGTATTTATATTTTCATTAAATTGTTTTGAAACAGAGTATTAATAGAGCAAGTCTTCACATTGAATGTTGTAAAATGCTTTGGGAAATAATGTTCAAACATTTCTGCAACTTCAAGGGTGTCAAGTCTTAAATTAATTAATAATATTTTCTCAAAATGGTCACTCTTATAATCTTAATGCTCAGTCAGTAGTCAACAAATGGATTGCCCCGGTTCACCAGATGACTTCCAGCCATAAGTATTAATGAAACAACAGAATCATTGCTATTGTAAGTTATTTATATCATGACAATTTAATTTTAACTTTTGGGTGTTTTTGTTTCAATATAGTCCAACATAGTCATTTGATACGTAGTTGGTTAAAAATAAATTGTCAGAACATGTTGGGTACTCCTGTGCAATGGCACAATATCTCTGTAACGCGAGGTGCAGCGTGTGCGCAACCCTGCCGACTGGCTCGTGACCCTCGCATGTGATAGGTACACGTATAACACTGCTTGCGAGTGCGGCGTAATAGACCGCAGTATGAAAACCTGGGATGACTGGTCGATCGAGAAAATACGACGGTATGTTTTGGTCGCGAGACCAAAGTCGGATCTCTTAACATAATTTTGTGAACCTCAGTCGAACAGGTGGCGAAAGTGTTTGCCGCATCGTCCCATCAACGTGTATGGGATCACTTCACAAAACCTCAGAGAAAGAATATTGAGACATGGCAGAAAATGACACAGGTACTACTTTTACAGCAATTTTTGTTTTGTTAGGAAACAAGGAAAGAGTATTTAGTAAATAATATAAACACAAATGTTCGTGATAACGCTGCTTCAATATAGTATTGTAAACCATTATTTTAACACTAACTTTGGTGTCAGTAAGTATGAACTTCAATAGGATCTAACCTATGCTGGTTCACTTCAATAGTGTTAAGAATGGCGGAAAATCTAGGTGACCGAGAAGACAGCAGAAACAGGTAAACAGATAAAGGAATTTAAAGTAATTGGAGCGACAATTATATAATTTTTTAACACATGCATTTGAGTATCTACTAGTTATAGAAATAATATTTGTTTATTCATTCTCCACTAAGCAAATATACATATTTCAGGAGTTTAATTCATTGAAAGAAGAATTCTATGAAAAGTTTAACGACGAAGGAGATTTCAATGGTTTTAGTCGGTCATCGGATAGCAATGAAGACGTCCAACAACTGAAAGTCAGTTACTGATAATCAACTTTTTTTTGTTACAGTATGTGGAAAAAGGAACAATTTAATAAATATTTTTTCAATTTCAGCGTGAGAATGAAAGCCTCCAATTTCAACTGGAAGCATATAAAAATGAGGTTGATGTTATAAAGTCTGATGCTACGAAGGAGATGGAGAAATTTAAGGCACAGTTTATCGCGCGACAGGCTTTACAGGGAAACATTGAGAAAAATGTAAGTTAATTTACCATTCCCTATGTAGAAGTTAACGCCTGCTTGGTTTAGCACTAACTTCTGGGTTGGTTAATATTACCAACCCAGAAGGACTAAGGAGGGGCTAAGGAGGATAAGGTGGATTTGGTACTATATCAGACTGATTTAATGATACGAATTAATATTATGGTTTATAGGTGAATACTACTAATTATTACAATACAATTAAATGGTAAATCTAAGCTAAATTAGCACTAAAAAGGTTTGACGTGGTTTGGTTTGAGTTACGCGATTGGTGGTCGAATACGTACTACTTGGTACTAGTTGCGATACATGCATTTATGGAAATGCATGCAGGCAAAAGTACTGAGCTGTTCGGTCGCACATATTGTACCGAACACCCTACATGTTTTTCGAGTCCCATAAAATGTTTTATTGGGTATTGTTAAAAATGATAATGTTGTTTTTTTTTCTTTTCTTCTCATTTAAGGATATTCTTAGATTTTAACCATTATGTTTCACTCGTGTGCAAATAGTTTCATAGCAAATATGTAGTATTTAAGATGTGGACAACGTTGTGTACTCTTTTTTTTTCACTACCTATTTATTAAGATATTTGTGTAACTGTTTGTTTTCCCGAATTAAATAAATAAATAAATACTTATTTCTAGCCTCCTTTGCCGTCGCCGATAGTGAAGCCCCCTCCCCCACCGCCATTGCCTGAGGATCTGGACTCCGCAGTGCATCTTAAGGAGGCTGTTGAGGCGGGCTGCGGAGAAGCCAAGCTGATTGGAGTTATGTCTGCTTTCTTACAAGTAAGATATTATTTAAAAATGAGTATTATTATTGTTGTCACTATATATTATAAAACGGTCCCACAGCCGTATCTGTTTGTCTGTCTAAACGCGATAAACTCAAAAACTACAGAACGGATTTTCATACGGTTTTTATCAATGGACGGAGTGATTCATGAGTAAGGTTTAGGTGAATAATTCATTAAGTTTAAAAAAAAATGATCTACACTTCTACAGGATCTTAATAATTTCAACGAAACAGTCCGCGACCGGCATATTTATTATTATGTCTATCTTCTAGGGATAAAATTCATTGCTATTTCCGAGGCTATTTTACTGGTATATTATTAATCCATATCCAATAAAATATGTTATTTAAATTGGGCATTTAATTTAGATTAAAAAGCTTGACATCATATCCTTTAAATGAATACTTTAAAAGATATCACAGATTAAAAATTACGCGTAACTAAATAGTTATAGTTGACGGCGGCGTCTCGCGGCGCTAGGACAGGAGTCAATGACCTTTTCCTCGGCTATTAGGCATGCGATTATCGCTGTTTGATGACACTCTGGACCAGATGATCAGTACGATATTTTACTGTATAATTTTGGGATCATCCGGTTTCATACATTTACTGCATTTGTTTTTAACCGTACGAACATTGGGATGTTGACGTGTGATCCCAACATTCTACCGTGAATTAGGTATCATAATGACAGCGCCGTGTGAACGACCGCTAATGATGTGCGAAAGCGGTTATGTGCTTCTTTTTTTCTTCTAATGGAGGAAACCGACCTAATATTAACAAAATTACGATTAACGAACATTTTATTAGCCTAGGGTAATTTAGGTATATGTACGTTGTATACAAATAAATATTTTATTTTGTTTATGATGTATCTACCTATTCTTTACTTTTTGAAATGTTTGCAGGAATGGAAAAAAAATACTCGCAAGTTGGATGAACATCAGTTACATTTTAATCTAACCCACATGCTCGACGCAACAGGCTGATAAGACACTATGTTATCTTTTTTATCAGCTCTGCTACCCGTTCGAAGCCGGGGCGGGTTGCTAGTATTTTATAATTAGATATTTAATTTAAGAGCTATAGCTATCTTTTATGTTGCACCTGCCTTGTTTTGTCTCTGCATCACCCAAAGTTTGACTGGTAGAAAATGCCTCAGACACTAAGTCCGCCTTTGTATTTTTACTTGTGAATAAAAGCAAAAATTTGCCAGTTTTAACTTTCATTAGTCGAAAATGCTATTTCGACGTAAAATAATCTAAGGGGTTCTTCAGTCTTATTACTGTGCACTTGAAATGTATTAATAAAAAACATGAATTCAGGTACATCCACAAGGGGCCAGCCTCGATTACGTAGTGTCGTATGTCCGCGCCATCTTCGCGCTCGTGTCTCAGGCTACAATACACCACGTTCTGCAGAAACACACGGATGTATTCGAACGCACCACCAGCGGCGTCGGCGCTAACATCGAACATCGTTGGTCCTTCGTCGCCTTCAATAAGGACAAGAAACAACCTTGATTGCTAAGAAATAAGAGGGTACATACCTCTGCATATCAGAGTACTTCGTGTAGTGATTACAATAATGTGCACTAAATGTAAAGATTGATGTAAGAACAAATAATAACACTTCATTATGTACAAAAGAGAACTAAACTCATTTAGAAAAATGATTAAATTAAAATGGTAATAAAAAGCAATTGTAAGAGTAACAAAAATGACTAGGATTATAATGTTGTTATAATGCTTATGACAAATTCACCTAATAAAGAAGGTAGTCTTTATTTTAATAAAGTATATTTTTTGTTACACAAAAGTATTTTTGATTCACTTTTAGCTGTTAGGGGTGTTGAGTTCATATTAAAAAATATCTTTAACAATAATGATAGACAATTGATCAACTAGTATTTAAGTTTCATTGTTTAATCTTTTCGTAATCCAAGGAGTTCTTAAGACCTGAGTAAATAGGCATTTTTAAGTGATTATTTTGTAATAAAACTTTTGAGTCGATTCTTACTAGCGCAGAGTCGAAGCGCAGCGAAGCGTCAATCTAAAAGATAACTGGAAATTCACCCATAACTCTACAACGTAATGCAGATAAGTGTGTACTTCTATTAAGAAAAATAACGAAAAATAAAATAACTTCTATTAATAAATATTCTACAGAATACGCGCTTCTGCGAGCGACAAGCGCTGGTTGCTGTGAGCGCGTTAGTTTGTAGAGGGTGAATGTTCTATGTTATCTTTTAGATTGACGCTTCGCTGCGCTTCGACTCTGCGCTAGTATGATTCGGCCCTTACTGTTTTTACTATTCCAAAAATAGTAAGTAGTTTCAAAGTATCGGATAAAGCTACTTTTTATGACTGACAAGTTTGTAGCGTATCTAAAAGTAAGTTAATTTCGAAATAAACTATATTTCCAAACTAGAATGTTTTATTGAAGACAATACTATTTAAAAAACGTGTTACAAATTCGTCATAAATTTTGCCGTATTACTTTTAACTCTCTGTTTTCTGTTGTACCTGCAGATCATTGATAGTCTGCGTATACTCGGCAGTTGCCTCCTGGAGGTCTCTATCATTAGCTGTAGGGTCACTCTCAACAACCGGTTCACCAACGTTTCCAACCTGACGCATCTTCAATCTTAGTTCTCGCATTCGAGCCTCCAGAATACGCTCTCTTTTGTTTTCGCGATCCAAAACCTAAAGCAAAATAATAACAATCACCTATTTCTTAGTTTTTTTTGGTGCATAGGTATTCATTTGTGGCAGTAAAGGAGTGAATTGAAAGACAAGGTGTCTACGTCCGAAGCAATTTGTCGCAAGGACTTGTGAAATCAATTTGTAGCACGTAGTAGTTACTTACGTGGGTTAAAAGTTGTTTGTCATTCTTGTCCGCTGTACCAAGATTCTCCGATAGTTCGGCTAAGTATACTGTTCCTTTACTACTGCCACAGGCTACGAGGAGACCCTGAAACAGTTTTTATAAGTGAATATACCTTTGTTCTATTCGGTGCAAGTCATGATAGCATTGTGATGTTTTTATGTCATTGACGTAAGGTTTAAATTGCAACGTTTGACACGCGTTCTTGAAACGCAACAACTATTGCAAATGGTATGAAATAATTATGTTGCTTTTTAGTTTTTACTAACTCCTTCATGAGGGCGCAGACGGAGTAAGGGCTCATCGCAAAGTTGTGCTGTAACTAACGGCGCGCTTCTTCTTCGTAACAAGTCCCAACAAGACAGGCAGCCATCCCATTGTGTCACCAGCATCAATGAAAACCTTGGACAGAAGAGGAGGAAGTGTAGGTAATGTTTATGAATTTTGATTATGGACTTTACTGTTTAGCGAATTAGTGCTTCTTTTCTCTGTAAGTTCATTTGCGTAAGTCAAGGAGCTAGTTTTAAGTCTATAAGGGTCAAATGAAATGTAAGCTGGAATAGAAAAATGTGATAAAGCATCCGTGGTAGTTTTCTTTGCGATGGAGTATAAGCTACCCGTATGGCCAACTATTCATAAATAATGACGATTCTTCTACAATTTGCTTCCAGCATGACAGGTAAACTCCATTTCCTAAAGTTTCATCGTACCTGATAGGGTTCCATGCACCATCAGTCAGTTTCGTGCGGTGCGAATAAGTCCATAAAATGGCAGATTCACGACAGTCTTCGCTCCAAACTCGAGCAGTCCAGTCGCCAACCGTTAGGAAGTTTTTGACGAACGTCGGGTTTCTTTGGAGCGCGTATACAGGGCCAAGGTGGGCTTCATACTAAACAAAAATGTTTAAACGCCAATGAATATAAAAAAACATCAAATTTTAATTAAGAACTTTGTCCTTGTTACTAACCTTTGTCGGAAGTTTTTCAACAGAATTTTTCCCTTTTCGA
This sequence comes from Tiliacea aurago, assembly GCA_948098905.1. Classification (NCBI taxonomy): domain Eukaryota; kingdom Metazoa; phylum Arthropoda; class Insecta; order Lepidoptera; family Noctuidae; genus Tiliacea; species Tiliacea aurago. Next base: position 13,942,804 of record OX402590.1, read on the forward strand.
TTACCTCCAATTACTAATCCAGTTTCTGTCCCGACCATAAATCTGTAAAAGTTAAATAATTATTGTTTTTATAGATGTCTCGTCACTTGACTGCCTCAATGGACTGCTAAACATGCCTCGGTTTAATCCTCAGGTCGGGCAGTGTTATTCGGTTTATTCATTAGAAAATTCCCTGAAGCAGCACGGAGTCTGGATCCGTGCCGACGTGATGGCATTAGGCCCTCCTCCTATTACACGTTTGTGGGATATACAGTTTAACATAGTACACCCCATGAGACATGATTGTTTCTGCCTGTCCTTTCCGGGAATCAGGCGTGATCTTCTTCTATCTTGTTCCTTACGTATCGTCATAATTTACTTTACCTTGTCGGTATCGTGGGCTCATACTCAAGTGCTGAAATTCCAATAGCGTTATCAATACACTGTGTATCAGTTACCGCTTTCACGATATCTATTATCATGGAGTCGGTAGGCTCGCTCATGTTTCGAGTATCCCACCTGAAAAAAAAAACAATCTTAAAAAGTACATATTCTGCTAGAATTTGATGTCTAAATAAATTTTAGATTTAAATTTACCATTTAACAACACCATCTGGAGATGCGGAGAAAAATTCTGCTCCAATTTTGGAATTGATAAAGAGTACGTTTCGAGCTATATCGCGGTGCGCAACATGTGGTGGACAAACTCCAGCGGGATCCCCGCCTTTACGTGTATCCCACCAACCGACCTACAATCATATTAGAAACCGGGACTGACTTTTCTGAGGTTCAAGCAAATGAGGCCATATTCATTACTTACCTGCCCATTCATCATTCCTCCAATTATAAGATGAGGATCACGAGGATTGTAAATAAGGTCCAGTAAAGGCTGTGGAGGTTTTATTACAAGCTCAGGTGCATTCGCGTTCTCTGCAAAAAACGATATTGGTTTTTTGATAAGTCGTCATTTTTCCAAATAGAAAATAGGCAGTTTATTCATATATATTATATACCAATGTCCCAAATGTATGAATACTGTGGATTTCTTGAATTCCTTGTAAGCTCAATATCTGCATGAGCTACTGCCAGTTTTGCTCCTCCGTCTGCTTGCCACGATAGTGATCGGATCGGTCGCCTTCCTTCCGGTTCTCGGTACACATTGACAGTGTGGCAACCGCTGTTTTCTACAGGTGGAATTGTTGGCAGTTCTGTACAATAGGTCTCATACATATCTACTGCATTGTTTTGGAGTATATTGTGTTCCATGCTCTGCAGAACAAAAGTATCGCTTTTGGGTATATTTGATCAATGAATATTGTACGTTTTCTACCGTCGTAAACACTTACATGTCCTAAGTGCATAACAGCATGAACATAGGCGTCATCCTTTTCTATTTTACGTCGATATCTCTGTGTTGCTTCAGGATCATTCATATTGATGTCCTTTGGCCATCCACCTTCAACGTGGTTTATGCCAGAACTTGTGTATTCGGCTCTAAATTGATAAGTAATGATGTAAGAAATATGTGTCTTTACTGCGGCCCAACCTCGATAGTTCGATACTGGATAAGTGTGGAAGCGATTATTTAAGAATATCCTAGCATAGAAAGGGTGCTAATAATTAAGGCCACAAGATCGTGAACCAATATTACGTAGTAATGGATTTAAATAACCTTTCGCCAAGTTCAAAAATTATGGCAATAGGAGAAAATTATAGGAAGTTCATTGGATGTAAAATATAGTACTAAAGGATATAAATCTGCATAAAGCACGTTACTTACCTTACAGAATTTACCCAGTGCTCAGACATAGTGCCTGTATTCTGGATGGCAACGCTCACCGGATTTCGAAGAATGTAGTCCGGATAAAACGCAGGATTATTAGGAATGCTCACTATCATTTCAGGGCCATGATCTTCAAACAAAGTTTGCTTCCCGAATTCTTTTCTACGCCGTTTGTATTCATATACAAGTTCAATTTTTTCCGGCTTTTCCATGATTGTAAGTTCAGTAGAATGGAGCAAAGAAAGTTCACTTTAGATAGCCTTTGTTAGATCGATAAACTACGGGGTTACCTCGGCGATATGCTAATGTGTGGTCTTCAAAACAATCAATACATTTTGAATGATGCTTATTGTTTTTTTTTTTGTTTTGAATAAGTGGATTGATAAGGTATTGTTGATTCGCATAATATAGACGGAGGCTTTTTTTTTTTTCTGGGTGGGAAATTATCAAATAAATTCTCCCGCTCTGGGCGGAGCGGGAGGGCGTGTCAAACTTTTACTGACTAAAACCCACCCGTGCTCCTTCATGCGCCTGTGTGCCAGGGCCACGATATCCCTTTCGGACAAACTCGCAACCCTGGCAGGCATTGGTCCTAACAGACCCCGTCAGTTGGTGTTGACATCTCTTTGAGGCGCGCGTGGAACACAACGCGCCGTCGTCCCGGGCCTGGTCCTTATCGGACGGCGAGCTACCCATCGCTCACCGTCCGCAAGCCCGCGCCTACGGTGGCCGGAAATCGGCTTGCGACTCCCGACGCCCGGTGCGTCTCCTGCGGCGACTAGGGGCGCGAGGGCGCGAACCTTGCCTCTCCCTCACGCGTTCCGCCTCCTCCTTCGCAAGCATTACTGCTTCGCAGAGGGAGGTGACGGCCTCCCATGCACTCTCGCTCCGAACCAGGGCCGGACGCGAGAGATCGCCGCCGCCGATCGCCTCCGTGAGGACACGGCAGTGCTCCGCCCAAGCCGGGCAGACCTCCACCGTGTCCTCTGGGTGATAGACGGAGCCTACGAACCTTTCTATATAAAGCTATTGCCAGACAGATAGTTTAGGCTAGGTAGTTAATCAAATTAAATAATTTGATTAGATTACATAAATTTATTATAAGTAATAGATACAAGACTTACTTAGTACCTACTTATAAGTTTTCCTTATGAAAACAAGTTACAAACACAGAATTTAACAAAAATATTCAAATTATATTTTAATAGAGAGGTATTGGGTCAGCTTGCGTGGCTCGTCTTAGAGCCAGGACTAACAGGCGCGGGGGCGATGCTGCAAGTTTCACAGTGCATTGCTCCAGGAGAATAGCCCAACGCACTGCTGATCTGTTCTCAGCTGGCATGGCCTTCAACTGCTCAATCTACAAATATTAAAACCGTAATTTAGTAATTTTTGTGTGTTTGTTTTCGTGTTTGTGGCTCCCACTCTTATGCAAAGGCTCTTGTATATTTTCCATCCTTGGGCAATGGCATAATCTAAAATCAAAATCTGATCATAGGACCATCAGAGTGATCTCTGCTATGAATGACCAAGTAAATTAATTTCTGTTTTTGGCTACAGGCTTGGGAAAATGGTCTTTACTATAAGATAAATGTGAGCTTATTTACAGAATATCCCAACGTGTCTTCCAGAACGTTCACAGGAAGTCGGGCCGTCAACTCTCCAGTGTGGTCCGCAAAACGAACCCGGATATTATCGTCAGTATTATTATCCCTGCCAAGCAAAGTTCAAAATTGACACAATCATTCTTAAGCAATTAGCCGGCTTTACTAACGCGTGTATTATCATTATGAAGCATACAAAGTAACAAGTTCGTCCAAATCGAGATGCGTAAGCAGTGCATGCAGTGACGCACAGAATGGTGCTGCGCCTGCGACTCTGTCGCGTACTTGTGACACGGATGCTGCGCATGAACGTTCGCCGCTCCACGCTGCCCAAGCTGCGGCTTCACCGCCCCCTGTATAGGTAAAAGAAACACAAGATACACAAACAATCTTCTTCTTCTCTATCTATAAAAGTCAATGCCACTTTTCAATGTAATTTTATAACTCAAGAACGGGCTCACCTAACCAAACCAAATGTTTAGGCTTTGTTCGGACTATTTAGTAGATGGTATATGTGAAGTTTTTTTTTTTTTATTTAGGTAGTTAGGGTAGATACTTAGCGCTACCCGTGCGTAGCCGGGCCGGGAAAAGCTAGTACAGTTTATAGAGCTAAACATGTGTAGCGAAAAAAAAATTGCGAGGTAGTCTTTGGGGACTGCCGATAGAAGTGAAAACAGTATTGGTTTATGTTTATTAACTCATGGAAAGATACTCTTGATAATAATCCTATGTACATTTTGAATAAATATTGCAGCATTGTTTACTAAAACAGGTGTGGCCGGCTTATCACAAAGATAAACACACCGAAACAGTTTTTATTAGGATGTTTGCGATTTGCGGCGCAGACAGGCTCAGATAATCGCTAAAATTGGAACTGTGACTCACGCGCCGTTGCCTGGTTACGTATGTGCAGCCTGAGGGCTTCGGCGTCTGCTGTATGCGGTTGATGTGTGATAACAGTTTTCGCACACACTTGCACACAGACCGCGCGAGCTCGCCACGATACTCTAGTATCTGCTATGAACAGCACGCTCTCTAATGGACGCCATTCTTCTGCCCTGTAGAAGGACGATCAAGATTATTAGAAACGAATAGGCACTTGCCGCCTTATTACAAAACAAGATTTATATTTTGACATTGCTTAAACCATGGAGCTAGTTTTTGTAATAAGAACGTAACAGTGATTGAAATACCGTTCTTTATACAAAACTGAAAACTTAATTCGGTACTAAGTTGACAGTTTTGTGTTTAGGAACTTTACCATAGTCGGAATATAGTTCGAAATTCAATAATGGCTCCATGTTTTAAACCTGGATCTGAAGATAAACCTTGTTTTGTAATAAGGGGGTTGAAGTTTAATCTCCTCGAAGTCGAAATTTAAGTCGTAAAACTAGCCAGCCTAGGCTAGTTCAACGACTTCTCTTCTGCTTGCTGGTCATCATAAGAGATCCATGGGCGGATACTGACAGACTGACTACATAGTGTGAATTCGTGTGCTAGTGCTGCACACGATGTAGTCTGTAATTTTTTTTTATGGAAATGTGATGAGTAGGTACCTACCTATAACAATCCATAAAGTATTGCTTTGGTACTAGACCATAGGCTAACTTTGGGGAAGATTATCCAGGGTTCGGGGGGAAGGTAGGTACTTACTTAAAACGGTGTACTTTATTACCCGACTGCGGCGAAGCCAAAAAAGGAGGGTTATGTGTTTGACCTGTATGTATGTATGTCCCTATTATTATTATTATTATATTCTTTATTTTCGGACAACAATGATCCATCGTGTTAGTAAACAATAATATAACTTATTACTAGTGTTAGTAGTTATAAAAATACAACAGAGAAGAGATGTTCCCTCTTATCTAGTAAACGGCTGAACTGATTTTGATGAGTGATATGTCGTTAGATTTGTCTTTATTGCGCGAGTGTCATAGGGTATATTAAAATTATTAAAAATCAAAATGGTGGATTTTTGGCGCCATTTTTGTTTTCGAAAATACAATATCTCCGAAGCCTATCGAGTGCGGTATCAAAATGAAGGGTTTTAAAAGGTGATTACAAAAATATATACTTATTTTATCTTTAAAAGTAATTTAAATGAGAAATTATAAAAAAAATATCCCGAACTTTTGGAGTAAGTAAGAGGTCGTTATCACCCGACTCTATGTGAGTGTACGAGTATAACCTAATTTACCGTCTCTTAATCCTAACTAATAAACATAAAATAAAAAACGGTAATTAAAAAAAACAAAAAAGCCGACTGACTGCATTTATTTATTTTTGGTACGTTTTCTTTTCAGCTTGTTTGCATCTTTTCAGTTCATGTTTTTGCAGTCGGGTTTTTTGTTTTTTTAATAAGTGAACTTCGAAACCTTCGTATAGTGTCGATGTCAAAAATGTCCAACGAGAGGGAAGCTGGCGTTGTGTTGTCCATGATCTCTACACCGCGAACCGACATGTCTACTCCTATAAAATAGAAAACATCAGGTGACTTGAGATTCGCAATTTCTTTAGTGATGGTTCGAAAAGTTTATCTTTGCTTACCAGCTCTAGTTTTTATAGTTTTCGCAGGTTTCACTGTTTTGACAACTACCAGCAAATCGACGTAAACGTTGTTACTTTCGTCTGAAAGACATTTAGAAAAAAAAATACAGAAAATAGAGGCTCGACTGTCTGAATAATAGTGAGACAGTGACCATTAAATTAAAAGGTGGTAAAGTAACTGCTAACTATGCTTAGTTTCTACAATCATTCCCTATAATCATCCAATGAACTGAGTCATCCCATACCTACTGAGGAGTAAGTATATAAATAAATATAGCCATTAAGGTGCTCAGAGACAACTTGGTGCTTAGGTGATAATAATATATAGATGCTGAAGTATAGTTGTGATAACACGACCCTTGTTTTTAATTAGAAAGGATGAAATATTATTAATATATAAATAATAAATTTCTTTATTTCCCAAAAACACATACAGATAATTGTACATTCACAAAAACATAAAACATTTGGATGCTGCAGAAATCTGTACACAATAAATTAAACCCTGTCTCTCAAACTAGGGTATCCTGTATCTTAAGAGACAGTGTATCACAATGAGGTTCCAATTGATAATTATGTATGAGTGGACTGTGTCGATTTACCTTCAAAAGGGAAAAAAGTTATTGTTGATTTTAGTAATTAAATTGTGTATGAGTATGCGAGAGTGCGGGTGAGGGGGAATGAGTGTGGATGAAGGTGTGTAGGTGTTTGTATGTGAGTGTGGATAAGTAGGAGATGTGGTGTTGGTGAGTAAGTGAATGGGGGAGTTGTATGTACGAGAGTATATGGATGCGAGGATAGAAGTATTTGTGCAAGCATGGAGATTGGTGTGTGCTTATTAAGCAATGTAGGTACGTAAAGTCTCTGTTTCGGCATAGTCCTGTTTGAGTAGCCATTCTGTCACTTTTAATTTTAGGTTGTGTTTGTTTAGGTCTAATATATTCAGTTTTTTATGTATATTGTTGTAAATGTAAGCGCTAATTACATAATACTGATGCCTTGCGAAAGTGGTCCTGTGTTGGGTGCCTGAGGGAAGGTTTGTGCGTTTTTTTGGATTAGACGGGGGAAGGCTGCTATGTTTCTTAAGGATAGATTGAAGCACAAAGAGCTGACGGACTGTAAGAACCTTGCAGTCTGCGTACAATAATTGTGTTGTTGGGTATCTATGGGGCTTCCTTGTCATTACTTTTAGTACGGCTCTTTGTGCTCTCTCTGCCCTCAGAATATGACCTTTCGTTGCAGCACCCCATACAGAGATGCAATATCCTATGACCGATTGGCATAGTGCATAATACACCATTTTCAGTAAATCGGCATTAGCAGAGTTTCGGAGGGATTTAAATATATGTATGAGGCGCAAAGTTCTAGTCGTGACAGCGTCAAGTTGTTTTTTCCATGTAAGTTCGTCATCTATATGGACTCCTAGGTACTTTACATTGTCACTTCTAGTTAGTGTTGGGCAAAGGCATGGTGCTGATCGGTTAGAGCATGAATGGGCAGTAATTGAAAAACTACATGACGGTGCGGTCTTTCGCCTAATTGCAAAAGGGATGTAGCAGGATTTGTTTATGTTTAAAGTAAGAAGATTAAAGTTGAGCCATTTCATTATTTCCGCTACTGCCGACTCTCCCATAGATTTGATAGTATCCCAAGTAGGACCGTAAACTAAGATGGCGGTGTCATCAGCGTAAGTGTATATCTTAGTATTTGGGAGGTTCATTTTGCAAAGGTCATTGACATAAATTAGAAATAAGGTGGGGCCCAGTATACTGCCTTGAGGGACGCCGAAAGTAACAAACTCCTCTTCACTGAAGTGGGTATCAATTTTAACTATCTGGGTGCGATTCTTGAGATAATCTTTGAATATTTCAAGTGACAGGCCACGTACACCTAAGTGTTCTAATTTTGAGGTAAGGATGGGAACAGAACCTTTTTTACAGTCCGTTCAACCGATTTTGACTTCTATTGCGTTGATGACATGACAAATGGCAGCTGTAATAAACAGTTGGTATTGTAATCACGTTTTTGCTTTTAATGTCATCCTTATGCCTACGGAATAGAAGTCAAAATCGGTTGAACGGACTGTAAACAAGTTTGTTTAAATGTCTAATCTTATTTCTAATGGAGTTTATAGGGAGTATAGTTATTTTTTGAAGGAACGTATTATGTACTTCGTGATGATCAATGCTCGTGCCTTCTCTGTCTGAGGAGTAGGTTTTGCCCTGCAGTGGGACAATAATAAGCTGGTATTAATATAAGGTACGTACCTGGCAGTTTCAATACTTCAGCCAGACCGTAATATCCAGAGGATTGTTTGGTAGGTATGTGGAGGAGCGGTAAGTACATAGAAAAAGCATCGCCACTGTGGATGCTTACATCCGACATACCTTCGTTTAGGGTTAAGTAGAACGGAGAGGTTACCTTTCGAGAGTAAAAGTATATATGAAATTATGAACTGATTACTGTAAAAATTGTACTTAAGTACAAATAGGTAAGTACCTCAGTTTCAGAAATTTATTCATTTAGACTAGAATAGAATAGAACTCGAGAATGAAAAGCACCTAACTCTAAAAAGAACTCACATGGGGTCTGTAAGTTTCGTTGTCACCAGTTTTAACGCAAATCTTTGGAGACGTAATTTCAACTGAAAATAATGTTGGTTTTAAGTAAGTAAATTAGAAAACGGTGATACAAATATTGATGATTAGTTTTACATAGAAAAGGCCTTTACCAACATCTCCTACTAAAAATCTTTCGTAAAAAGTTAGAACAAAGTATTCGGAGCCCCAAACATCAACATTGATCGTGTCCACGTCAGAATCTCTTACTGTGAAGGATGTAACTCCTCTTGATTCACCATTTTTCTTTTTTGACCCTATAATTCGAGGACTATTTTTTGCAATAACTATACCGACAATCAAAGCGTTTTTAATATTAATATTTAAATGATTTAGTCTAACTTTTTGAATTCCCGCCATTTTTGACAACAGCTCACCTGAGGTAAATACCAATAGAGCAGAGTGGTACGTACGCCGGAAATCAATCTGCTCTTTAGGCTCCATAAACGAGCCCAGTCTTGCGGACTGGGCTTGTTCTCTGCCTCAGGGTCTATTCCAGTTTACAGTTCAGTCACTGGACGAAGTGCTCTGTGGTCACTGGCATACCTTTGAAGAGAGTTCAGTGAGAAGGAATACCTACACACATCAAAAGTGTTTAGGGATCAAGTAGGTACGTTTTAGTTATTGATTCTTTTAGTGAATTTCGCTAAGTATTTGAATAAGGATTTTTCTTTCGATTTTTATTAAAAATAGAAAATAAACAGGATTCCTTTATAATTGTGTAATTAGTGTTTTTACAAAACCAATACAATTTCTGCATCGGAACTGAAAAAATTGCATCTATCATCTCATCATCATTCAGCGACATCATTTGACACAAGAAGAGATGATGAGAGCCGTCGGAATGTTGCAAGCTGGTTTCAGGCAATGTACTGTGGCTGTCGCTCTTGGCACTACACAGAGCGTCTTAAGCTGCCTCTGGACACGCTATCGTATCACGGGCAGCGTGGCCGAGCGACATGGAGGACGATCACGCATCATCACTCGCAGACAGGACCGGTACATCCAAAATACTGTTCGACGGAATCGTACCATGACCGCCATGATGTTGGCTACGAAGCTCCACAGCTCTTCAGGCTTGCTGATACGAGTAAGCGACCAAACCATCCGAAATCGTTTACGTGAAGTGGATCTGCGTTCCCGAAGGCCGCTGAGAGTTCCACCCATAGCACCCCGCAATCGTCGGGCCCGTTTACAATGGGCTCGCCAATACAGAAATTGGGAGGAAGAAGACTTGTGTTTGCGTTTCCGATAAATCACATTTCTGGAGTTTGGAGGACCTCAGGACGTCAAGCACGTTTGAAATTTTGTCAGAAAGTTAATTCTTATTGAGGGGGAACAACAATAGTTTGGGCCGGTATTTGGATTGGAGAAAGAACCGATCTCGTTTGGATCAGGGCAACCTCAATGCTCAGAGCCTCAGATTTATGCGGAGAGAGTTGTTTCGGCCGAACCCAATAACCTATATATCACCAGTTTCGGCCTACTGGAGATATAAAAATATATCTATTGATGGTTTTAACGTCCCAATAATCTATGGATCATACCGGCCCACACTATCTACTGATGGAAGGGGGTATCGCATACAACAGATATCTCTTTGTATTAAAATGCCAAAATATGCGTCCCATTATACGATTTGTTTGACAGGACAGTACTACAGATGGCAGATTTGGCTATTCCCCGAATTGCAGGGATAAACGTAAAGTAGCCAAGCTAAAATGAACTCTTTAGTACTTGCAATAATGATCATAGATGTTTTTTTTTATTTAAAGTAATAAAAAAAATTGAAATTCAAATATCTCGAAAACGGTGCGCCTTAGGCAAAAAATAACAGAAATTTAACCCCCCCCTTACGTGACGTGTGATTTACAGAGTACTTTTTAATGTGTGATTCGTGTCAATGGTGGAAACACAGATTAGTAATATTTATATCTTTACAATAAAAAAATTAAAAATTCGCATTTTTGCCTTTTTCGCCATTAATTGACGATATAACTTAGAAAAATGTTACACAATTTTCAAAAATTGCATTTTTTCTTAATTTTTACAAATTGTAGGGATAAGCTGTTGATAACTTAAACATAATTATGTATTATAGTAAGAAGCTACTCTGGCCACTCAAGACTAGATTTGGATATTTTTATATAGGTAAAAATGAACTTTATCCCTAAACACCTTTGATGTGTGTATAGGGAATTAGGGAGTCTCCGCTACGAGTAATAGTGTTCTGTGATAGGGAGTAAGCTGGATGCCTTATTGTGCCATCGCCTTATGGCGGAAACACATTATTAAAACGCGACGCGACCCGATGAAACGCGATGCGTGTTGAGTCGAATCAAATGTATTGTTTTCTATAGACCAGAGTCACACTATGAACATCCGACGCGACGCCATGCGCGCACACGCCACCCGATCCAGACGTGCCAGAGTAATAGTGTTCTGTGGGTCGGTGTGTTGCTCATGGTGGGGGTAAAACGCCATCCGACGCGGCGCGCGCGGTATGTTTCTAGACATCACCCAACGCGGCGTTGGGTGTTGTCTAGAAACATACCGCGACTGACACAGAGCATAGGTGCATTCTTCATTGAGATAGGAAACTATTCTTTGACCGCATCCCTATTCTTCAAACTGTCAAACGGAATTTAAGCCAATTTAATATTATTTTTTCATTTATTTAGCGAAATGACCAACGAACAATTAATTGAGTTGGTAAAGCGATATCCTGTTCCATATGACATGAATTTAGCTATAAACAGGGATCATACTGTGAGAAATAATGCATGGGAAGAAATTGTCTAAGAAGAATAGTCTTCATCTGACTCGTTATTAATTAAATCCATATGTACATAACCATACACTTCCACTGCTGTTAGCTGGATTCAGAATTTGTTAGTATGTCGTAGCGTCGCGTGTTGGTAATGTGCACGGTGCAAATAGTGTGTAGTCACGTGGCGTCACGTCGCGTTTTAATAATGTGTTTCCGCCTTTTTGTTGCATATTTTTAATCAGGATATTTAAATGGCAACACAACAGTCTGTAAAAAAAGAAAAGTTGGTCTGAGAAAAAAAAACCTTAGACAAACCCATAAACCGACTGATGGATTTGTATCTATGGTCGTGAACAAAAATTATAAAAAAAAGAAATAAACGTCAACAGAAACTGACAGACTGACATTGTGCTGACATTTTTTAAGTCAAAGAAAGCCGCCAAAACGAAAATTATCACCAATTTTTTAATACATCATTCTGTAATACTTAAAAGTACCTAATTGGCTGACAGAATTTGCAAGTTTAGGAATCATGTTATTTAAATCGGAATCTAGTGCATCTACTACAACAAAGAATGTTTTTGAGACTCGTGAACTGGAAAGGCAAGATGTAGAGTACACCGATTGTTCAAAACGGTTTCAGGAAGTGGCGAGAGATTTTTCAAAACAATATGCTCACATTTATTCGGCTAGACTCAATACTTTTAGAAACATCTTGACTCCAATAGTCATGAAAAAGTGGTCGAATCGTTATAAGATTTTAAAACTGTGTGAACTTCGTGATAAGGGTACAACATGCGTTATAATTGGAACACTGTTCAAGTTTCAAGAATTAAAACCTAGTATATTGAAAGAATTGTCAGATCAATTGGAAATCATACCGCAAGCTCCTAGGTAAGTTTAATGAGAGGTTAAAACATGATGCTTTGAAATGCAAGACTTGTTGTTATTTCAATGATTTGTTTCAGAACACATTTTGTACATGAATCAGACAGTATTGTGTTGGAAGATGAGTTGCAAAGAATCAAACTTGTTGGCGAATGTATTGATGTCCATCATGTTGTGACTGGTGTGGTTTGTGCTTTTTTAGGTATGTTTATCACAGAATACAATATTTACTGATAGCTAAATTTTGAACTATTATCTGCCTGCATTATCTTTTGTTTGTCAAACTAATCACAGAAAGAACTGATTCTCCACTGCAGTACAGAGATCAATCAACTCTTAAAAAAGGTCTTACCTTTTTTAGTGGGTTGACAAATCATGGAAGTAGCGATGCTGAGATATCAGACAGATTGAATGTCAGTAGCAACCAGTTTAATCAAATTGAGATAATAATTTTTCAGGTTCTGAGGATGAAGATGGAATATTCACAGTTAAGGATGTGTGCTGGGCAGGTTGCGGTATACAAAAACCATTACCAAAGTTGAGTTCAGACAGGTATGACATATACACATCATTTTGGGAGGCCTGGAGATCTGTAACACAGGTATTCCTTAGTACATTCTCAAGTCTCCACAACATCAATGTATTTTTGTATGCACATTAATTATTATGCATTGTACCAATTTTTCATTGTGTGGTGGAGAAAATAAATGTTTTATTTATTTATTATTCAAACACATCCACTTTTACTGCTAAGTACATAGAATGCATACTAATTAGCATCTCATTTAATGTGTTATGTAAATCTCTAACAACAAGTCAGTACAGTACAACACAGAAGTCATCTATAGCTTTGTATAGCAATGACTCGTGGTGCGGGTTGTGAGCACACAAACGAATTATCTTTCAACCTATATTCTGGGTGCTTGGCATTAAAAGTGTTAAGCGGCCACTATAATCTGGCAATATTGCCAGATGCCAGTCTTTCTAAAGTATAAATATCTTTTCAGATACATAGTCCTCATGTCTGGATTGAATACCTCAAGAACAGCAGATCACATGTTCTCAATGCATCTTTTTATGGAATGGTTGTCTGGACTGTCAGGCACGTCTGAATACCAGGAGGAAGTTTCTAAGATTGTCAGGGTTATTGTTGCTGGTAAGGATGCATTTGTAACAAAAATATAAGCAAAAGTGAGGAACTTCTAACCCTAGAATTCAGAATAATGGAGCAATGTTTAATTCTATAATAATAAGATTTATCTTGCTTTTCAGGTGGAGTATTAGCAAGTCACACAAATGAGAGTGGTGTGAATGAGTCAGAGTTCATTGCAGCAGTAGAATTGATGGACTCCTTAGCAGCTGCTGTTAGTGCTGTTGCACCCCTAGACCTTATGCCCAGCAGCAAAGACCCAACTGGAATAATGTTGCCACAGAAACCTTTTCATTATTGTTAGCTATTTCCTCGTAAAAATTTGTAAAAACGAAATTGAATGTAAAAGTGATAATATTTTTCTATATTTCAGGTTTATTCCCTAAGGCTATTGAGTACAAATCATTCAATCGGGTCACCAATCCTTATGAATGCGAAATTGGAGGTGAGTATTTGTCATATAAGCAGAAAGTTGCTGCTACACAGTACAACAATTTCTACTATTTATGATTTTTTTCAGGTTTAACATGTCTGGGTACCTCAGGTGAACCCATAAAAGACATTATGAGATACAGTAAGTTAGACGACACCTTGGAAGTAATGAAGAAAACTCTACTTTGGAGGAACATTGCACCAACTTGTCCTGACACCATACCATGCACCCCCTGCACAGAAACTGACCCTTTTATTATTTATAACTGCCCAGCTATATATTATTCTGGTAATTCTGCTGAATTTGCCACTGATCTATATGAAGGTACTACGATTTGCACTTAAAAAAAAATAATATGTGACTCAATACAAATCATACTCATCATGTACTAAGTATAAATTTTATTTTTTAGGAGAGAATGGACAGCGCACCAGGCTGGTGTGTATACCAAACTTTTGTGATTCGACGACTGTAGCTCTAGTCAATTTGTCGAATTTGGAATGTTATAGCATGAAATTTTCATAGGATTATTGGTTAAGTTGTGAATTAAAATAATAAATGGCTACTTTAATTAATTTAATTATTTTTCGATACCTACGTTTTTTAACACATACGGTATTCCTTAAAAAAAAAAAAAACAAGGAATTGCAAAGAATTTCTTCCTGCTAACTGCAAACGTGATTTCTTTAATCTAAAAAAAAACCGCTTGCAATCTCTCGTTAGACAGTAGTATATTCCTTGCAACACTGGATGTGTAGGTCATTGAGGTAGGAATACTATGGAGAGGGCATATTCTACTATACGAAGAATAGATAAACAAATATCTATCATAACGACACAGTCATGTCAAAAAGCGTTTTGTTTCTTTCTAACTCATCAACAGCTACATATGAAAAAAGAGATATCTATATGTTTGTCAAGGACTAAGTTTGGGAAGACTTGTGACGTCAAAATCTGTCTATGCATGACTGGTCGCCATGTTTAATGCCAACTTTTGTGGTACAAAACTCGGCAATGTGCTGCCAACGGTTGCTTGCTTTCTCTCTCACACTCGAAGTAACAACCCTATAAAAGGCAGCCATTTTAAGTTCTCGATTTAAGTAGTCACGTTGATTTTGTAGGTATGGCAAGTCCATATGTCAATGTATTAAACTACATATAATAAAGCTTGATCTCTGCGACATATGTCAAACTGACATTCCTAGGGTTGTCAGGATATAAAAAAGTCGATAGAAATTATCGACGTTTCTTACTATTATCGATGCTAATGTAACATATAATTGTGTTTATTTAATTACAAACTACATTTAAAATTTAATTACAAACTACATCTAAGTTAAACGAATATCTTATATATAAAATTCTCGTGTCACAATGTTAGTTACCATACTCCTCCGAAACGGCTTGACCGATTTTTATGAAATTTTATATGTATATTCAGTAGGTCTGATAATCGGCTACTATCTATTTTTTATACCCCTTTCCCACAGGATTGTGACTTACGCGGGTGAAACTGCGGGGCGCAGCTAGTTTTAATATAAAATACAATTATTCTCTTACGGCCGAACCCAATAACCTATATATCACCAGTTTCGGCCTACTGGAGATATAAAAATATATCTATTGATGGTTTTAACGACCCAATAATCTATGAATCATACCGGCCCACACTATCTACTGATGGAAGGGGGTATCGCATACAACAGATATCTCTTTATATGAAAATGCCAAAGTATGCTTCCCATTTAAACGATTTGTTTGACATGACAGTACTACAGATGGCAGATTTGGCTATTCCCCGAATTGCAGGGATAAACGTAAAGTAGCCAAGCAAAAATGAACTCTTCAGTACTTGCAATAATGATCGTAGATGTTTTTTTTATTGAAATTCAAGTATCTCGAAAACGGTGCGCGCAAAAAATAACAGAAATTTAACCCCTCCCCCCTTACTAACACCCCCCGTGCAAGCACCATTCCAACATGAATTTAAGTTAAAAAAAAAAATAACATTAATGCGCTAAGGTAGCCCGCGAAATTCAAATTTTATTACGTTTTTTGCAATTTGCAGGTCAGTAACAGGTTTTATTTTGATTCACGGCCATAACAAATATGGCTCTACAGAATTATATCTTAATCCAGTAACTTATTTAGAAGTAAGAAACAAAGAAGTTTTAATATAACATGTTGTTTTTTAGTGATGTTGGTTGTAAATTGTAATGGAACGCACCGGCGGGCGAAGTAGAGAAACCTACTTATTGTTTTCGTTAGATAGATAGCCTTTATCAATGATTGTGAGACGCCATCCGAGCATAGATATAATTATACTGTCTATCATCAATAGCGATCTGTCTTTAAAAGCACCACAGGCCTCCTCTCTCTGAGAGGGAATGGATTTTCTCACGATGTTTTCCTTCACCGTTTTGAGAGCAATGGTGATGAAATAATTTACACAAAGTAAAGCGCCTGTCTGGGTTCGACCTACTACTCGGTAAGTCGAGGCCGTTACCTCTATCTGGGCCACCATTGCTCTCAAAAAGTTTGAATTGATAATTTATTGTGATTTTATAACTTTACGACCAAAGCTTTACAACCCTTGAATTTATTTTATAATTCATTGTGTAAAATCATGTAAGTCCTTGTTTCGTTATATGAAATGTATTGAGTTCATGGTATGCAATAAGAAGCTTCTATTGCATCATTAGTTGAGTACCAACCGAGAGGGCGCTGCCATCTTAAAATAATGTTTTTTCTGTCTGGCAACTTTGAAGGCTGACTCCCTCCCGCTAGCTTGCTTTCCGCCCTCTCTCTTTGCCCCCGACCCCCGGTGCTCCCGCCCCGCCCCCCTTCGGCTTCTATTACTCATCAATGGCTCAAAACTAGTAGACGTGTTTAATTTTGTTTTTCCGTGCTAATATTGCGTTCAAGATGGGTTACTAGTACCTAAAGTTTGCACACCTACGTGTGCCGTCACACGTAATAAAAATGTTGTAAGTAGATATTTTATTAAAAAAGTTTTATTTTGGTGTTAACAATGAGGTTTTTATAGCGTATTGCTTGCCGCTGCTTTCCAACCAAATAACACTGTTCAAAAGGTACAATCTTTCATATTTAGACATCTAATTATTCACGCATTTGTTTATTCTTAACATAAGCGTGTATTTCATCTCTCACGATTATTGACATAGTTTTAGCTGTGTGATCTAGTTCGCTTTCACCAAAGACTACTATAGTATACTGGCTTTCACCAAAACCAAGTTGCGCGGGAGATCTATCCAAAGAGTATAATAATATTATGGGAGGATCTATCATTGCGACATTCCGTAAAACAAATGCCAAGCGCTTTACAATCTCAATATTTAAGCTTGTGACACATGCACGAGCAGGTCACCAGTTCATATCATCACATTACAGTTATCAGCAATTTAACAGTAACTATGAAAATCAATAATTTTCAAATATTATTGTAATGTTGCACCTTTTCTCAAATTACAATGAAATTATTGCGCAAAATTGTGATGAGTGGTTTTCTTGCTATAAATATCTCATGCTAGACAACATTTAAATGTTACTGCTCATATTAGTCAGCAAATTAGTTATTTTTCTTTATCCCTGTTCTATCTATTGATACAAATCATAATAATTTCTTTGTTTTGGAACCTAAATTATATTGCGCAGTATCAGTAAATTTACTGATACTGTGCAATATAAAAGAAAGGAATATGTCGTATTTCTCTTAGTAATTGATTATGACTATAGTAAAGTACTTGTTTATTGGATTAATTTTATTGTTATCTCTTTAGCCATAAAGAGGCCCCAAGTTCGTTAGTCAGTGCATTACTCAGAAATGATCCTGTAGTAATATCCCTTTAAAGTGTAGTAAGTCATATCAACTTATTTCATACAAATAAGTTGGTGTAAAAGCAAGAACTTTTCAGTGTTAGGTTTCACATTAAATGACACCCATATTTGATGTCATTTGTGGTGAAATAATAGATTAATAGATTTAGAATTAATTATTCATACAGTCGTTTTGAAATAATTATTATGTTGTCACAACATTCATTTGTTTTTATTTGTGGCCAAGCAATTCCACTGAGTTGAATTAATATTATTTTTTGTTCAATATTCGCATCTGCATGCAAATAATGGAACATATTAAACTAATAAAAAATCTGTCACAACAAGTATCTCATTGTATTATAATGTACTACTGTCAGCTTGCCGGGTAGATGAGTCATTCACTTGTTTGGGATGTTACATTGAAATTGCTCAATGTTGGCCAATTATATTGAGTTACATTGCAAGAATATTT
Organism: Tiliacea aurago; assembly: GCA_948098905.1. Classification (NCBI taxonomy): domain Eukaryota; kingdom Metazoa; phylum Arthropoda; class Insecta; order Lepidoptera; family Noctuidae; genus Tiliacea; species Tiliacea aurago. The sequence goes on from OX402590.1 coordinate 13,960,888, forward strand.
TATCAGTAAAAACCCATTCTTTCAAGCAAACTCGTACATACATTAAAATCTGTTTATCATTAATAAACAGTAATGAACAAATTTATACTAGGAAGTATTTATTTCAATTAATTGTTTTGTCAATCTTATTTATACCTAGCAATTTAATTAGCTTGATTTTGACCTGATTATCATTGTGTTTTTTTCACTTATTATGGCAAAAAAATCAACGTTTTTAACTGTATTAAATTGGTGCTCTGTAAGCTGAGAATATTTATTGTATAAAATAATAAAGCTCTGGTCAAACTGAGACGAATCCCACGCGGGTTGGGGGAAGAAATTCGCCCGCGCCCATTGTTCCAATTAAATTTAATGGAAGTGTTCAGACTGGTGCGAATATTCGCGTGAGTCCTAATATTTTTAAAATATTAAAGCATAATTGAAGCACGCAGTCGCGCCCCGCGCGACGTTCGCGACATTCACCTCAGTTTGAACACGCCTTAAGTAGAAACTTCAATTAACACAAGCCATATAGATCTCGGGTAGAAGAATGAAGATCTAGGATCATTACGGAGAGAATTCGTCTTGTTGGCCAAGCCTTGCAAATAAAAAAAATCTAGGCAGTGTTTTCGTGTCTCGCGCGGCTGCGCATATATTTTGTTCCCGGAATTTATAGCAAACATCTTCATATTAATAATTAGGATCTACAGAACGTTTTAAGTCTGCAATAAACTGTAACAAACATGGGAATCGAACTTTGGTCTTGAGCGCTTTCTGTTACTGAACCAATCGGACAGGAAAATAACGTTGACACACTTCGCGCGGAAGCTATAAGTTTATTACTTAGATGTTTATGTAGGGACACTTAAGACGCTGACAATAGGTAAACCATCAGATATCACTATCAGTTACAAAAAACTACTTACTAGATCTCGTTCAAACGAATTTTAGGTGGAAGTTTACATGGTAAAGTACATCATATATTTTTTTTTAGTTTTATCATTCTCTTATTTTAGAAGTTACAGGGACACACACACACACACATATTTTACCACTTTGGAAGTGTGTCTCGCGCAAACTATTCAGTTTAGAAAAAAAATATATAGATACACCACAGGTATGGGTTTGATGTAAAAAAAAAATTGAGTTTCAGTTCTAAGTATGGGGAACCCCCAAAACTTATTGTTTCTTCTTCTTCTTCTCTTCTTCTTTTTTAAAAACGTTGCCCCACACTAGGATTTTCTCCTGTATCGTGGGTGGTTTACAAACATTTAAACTCACATACACAAACAGCCAGACCCGGAACAACTACTTGTAGGTCATACAAATATTTGTTCCGTGCGGGAATCGAACCCGCGACACGCAGCGCAGCAGTCAATCGCTTAACCACTGCGCCAACCGTGACGTTATTTCTATTATTGTGTGAAAATCTTAAAGCGATTCATAGAATACATCTACAACAGTATAGTTCTTGCTCCTGTTCTTGCTTGTTCTGGTTCTTGTTCTTGCTTATAGTTTCGGAAAAAATTGGCTGTGACATACGAGCGGACAGACAGACAGACATGACGAATCCATAAGGGTTCCGTTTTTTGCCATTTGGCTACGGAACCCTAACAACCAAGTTTTGCATACAAATAAGACATCCTTGTAATTAATAAATTAAATACCAACCGTACGTTGATATTTGAAATTTTGAATCCAGATATTTTGAATTGAAACTCAAAGTAAAGGGTTAGTTTACCGTTAATTTTTATCGAGATTTTTTTTCTAAACTTGTTTTGGTAACAACCAAGTTCTGAGAAATATGTTCAAGAATAACATATATATTTTTTCCGTTACCACAAACTATATACATAGATTTGGCAATTTATTTGTTTAAGTCAAGCCTATTTTTTTATTTGCCTCTTGTCAGCGCCTTAAAACGCATTATTTTATTTACTGCATAATATCTATAATAAATAATAATAATCTAGAACTATCACGGTGGTTGTAAATAGCCACCCACCTAGCATTTCAAAACTTTGCGCAATCATGGTTTGTTGGTGTTGAAAGTCAATGCAATCAACTTTTGAGATTGAGACATAGTAAGGTGAAATACTCTGTACGTGAGTGGCACTGAGAGTATTATTTAAGCTATTTTCAACTTTATTTCTAAAGCTGTAAGAATCAAAGGTGAACCAATAGTAAATGCGCTATCATTAATGACGTCAAAGGTTTCAATTGCAATACGTACGAGTACGTGCAGCTGTTAACTTACTATACCTGATGTTATGTAGTAAGTACTATCTCTTATACATAATAGTGTTTTGTGTTCTGCTCCTTTATCAGTTTATTGTCTGTGATAAAAAAAATAATTTCTCTTCATTCACCATACCGAATCCATACCTACTATTTATGAGATATTTGATTAGATATCACGTTGTTATTTTCGTCTACTATATTGATAGATAACTATACATAAATGTAATATCTATTACAGCATGTTCTTATGTAAAAGCACAGAATTTATTTCGGGATGTTCGTAGACGAATTTTTAGTAACATTCTAGTTATTGTATTTACATTTACCGTAAGTACCTACCTGTAACGGTTTTGCTTGCTGTTGACCGACTCACAACTGCTCATGCAAGCATAATTATGGTAAAAAACTTTCTGCTGTAGTAAAAAAACGCATAGTTCAGTAGTCATCTTATGAATAAATGTATATAAATGCCGAGAAATCAAGGCCGAAATCCAAGAAGTTTTATGTTTTTTTTTGGCCAAATACACTCACAATATTATTGTTCCCTTTATTGCAATGCAAAAGAAAAAAAATAAAACCGCACGCAAAAACACGTCTGCATGACATCACATAATTGACGCAAATTATCATATTTGCGGCTAAGAAGAATGTTGAATGTAGAGGAAAATAAGGATAATAATTTACTTATTAAATGTTCACTATAAGCAATGCAAAAGAATAGGCGGAGCGGGAAGGAAAATGGATTATAAGTACCCGTTGCAACAATTCATTCAATTCAATTTTAGTTGATGAAATAATTTTGTCAAACAATCAGAAATGTAGATTCAGACTTTAAATCAGGCTCATTTTTCAAATGACTTCATTCCTATTCGAGGTATTAAACAATTGAAAGAGGATAAGAAAGGATAATCTACTTCTGATTTTATCAGTAAAGTAACAACAATCTTTATGTACCTGTGGCTTTATGATATATTATCCTTTGTATTTGTAACTTTGTAGTATGCATCATAATAGAAGCTGTTTTTGGTAGCACTAACAATATGGCTAATAGTATATAATAAGACCTTGCATGGGAATGTGTTTACATTACTGGCACTAATGTGCATGAGTACAATGGGATATCTATATGTTATACTTACTCAAATTAACTGACTTAAAAGGTAAAAAATATTTTCTCGATTCTAAGGTAAGGTCTATCTCGTATATCATTTCAAAAAAACCCTCTAGTTAGAGGATTTTAAATCTTCTGATTTGTTGGTAGTCAAACTTTTATCTCCCTTATTTTTGTTGTGTAATTTAGGAATTATTTGTAATTATAAATATAACATACATTCAGGAATTCCTATGAAATCCTTCTCTAATAATATTAGGTATGTGGTTCCGTGTGGTTCCGGATGTAAATAATAGCACCGCCCTATTTCTTCCCGGGGGTGTCATAAAAGGCGACTAAGGGACTTACTAGAGAATGGGCAGCAGCGTTCTCTATGCATTTTAACACCATACTGCGATCGCCAACCCGCCTGCCAAGCGTGGCTATTATAGCAAAACCCTTTGGGGAAGGCCTATGTCCAGCAGTGGACGTCTTTCGGCTGAAATGATGATGATGATTTGAAATACCTTCTTCAGTGTGTGTTTCTTAGCTAAAAATGTAGGTTTAGCTGTAAAACTTAATGTAATGCCTATGTAAATTAATTTATATGTGTTATTTTTCAGTGCCGCCATGGCGCCCTCACCGGACAGCTTCGTCCTTCGACAACAAAATCCACCATTTTCATCGGACTCTGATCTCCCAGCACTTGTTTTTGCTTCTGTGGTAAGTTCTATTTTTTTTTCTTTACTCTAATTATATAATCCAACAACCAGACTCAACATGTACATGTACACAGCAACATGTACTCAGGAACTGTGAGCGATAATTCCCCTGGATCTAGTCAACTGAGTCAATGGTATGAGGTAGGTACCACCGCGAAAGTTCCCGGTCGACCACTTTTCAACCTTATTACTATTAGCATAAGGGCGAAATTGATCGACCGAGAACGTTCGCGGTGGTACTTTGTTAGGTCACGGATAGATCACGCGTAACTTTTTACAGAGTAGTCCGATTTGACGATTCTTTTTTTATTGCATTAGTCCCATTCAAAATAGAAAACTAATATCTACAAGGGTTGATAGATTTTTCACTAACAAATTTTTTATCGTGGACAATTTCATTCGATTTAATCAGTCATTTGATTTCTTTGTATTAAACCATGGAATTAAACATTTGCAGAGTTTACATCGCTCCAAAAATGAGTGCCAGTTTGTGGGATCAGTCGCCGGCTTCGGCCGGCTCCCTTCTTACTAATGAAGAGTGCTTCATCCTGCTCGATGTTGACATCGAACATCTCTTTAACAACAATGATGGTACGTATTTTAGAAGGCTGCCTCACGGTAAACACCAAAGCAATGACAGCATCAACTCAGTTCCTAAGTAACTTGGGTCTTTAGTTTCGGCAGAAATAGGTAGTCATAGTAATGTGCCACTTTATGGCATTAAATGCCGTCGCATCAGAGCGATCTCGACAACTTAATAGAAGTTTGTAGAACTCGCTCGAAGTAGCTTTTAGGGTTCCGTACCCAAAGGGTAAAACGGGACCCTATTACTAAGACTCCGCTGTCCGTCCGTCTGTCTGTCTGTCTATCACCAGGCTGTATCTCATGAACCGTGATTAGGGATGCAAGAAGTACCAAAAAGTATCGATATATATCGTATCGATATTTAAAAAAAAATATTGATATCGATTTCGGTATATCGAAAAAAAAAGTATCGATACATCGATATATCGGTGAAATTTTCTAAAAAGTATATGGTACTAGGTAAATTGTATTGTTTGTTTTTTATTCATAGAAATACCAAACTAGAATCATCATTTCTGATGTAAAATCTTGAACTAATAAAACATTGATAAAAATAAGTTTACATTTTTACGGCTCTGAATTCTAGCGGTTTTAGTCAGTGGGGACAACGGTGTTGCTGTTGGAAATATATCGTATTTGATACATCTTCGATACTTGATATTTTATATCGATATATCGATGTATCGAAATAATAAATATCGCCGAAAAATATCGATATATTGAACAAAAAATATCGATATATCGATACATCGATATTTTTCTGCAAGCCTAACCGTGATAGTTAGACAGTTGAGATTTTCAAACAAACATATATTTAAGGGTTGCTCCCATGCAACAAACGTCATTTTTTTGCTCGTTTTTGCTCCATATTGATAACGGTAACAGGTAGACGCTTGAAATATTCATAGAATATTTAGTTATATATTCACAAAAATACTAATTAAATTAAAATAAAACTAATATTTAAGGGGGACTCCTATACAAACAACAAACGTGATTTTTTTTGCCGTTTTTATAGATAATGGTACGGATCCCTTCGTGCGCGAGTCCGACTCGCACTTAGCCGGTTTTTATACTGATATGATATTTTTTCGCTGCCGTCGATGCAAAATAATCGCTTCATTTGAGTTGGGTCTGTATTCGTAATACTTTGAACTCATTTGTTTTAATCAAATTATTCAAAGCCAAAGAAACTTGAATTTATATTCTCTCAACGAAAATTATACGCTTAGAAAGTCTATTCCTAACAAAAAAAAAGGCGTTTGTTCATCACGATAGACCTAGAGATATAAGTAAACAATAATAGGAAACAATTGAAACGCAACACGCGATACTCGATATGTTTTATTTCAATGTAAAGTTTTCCGCCTCAAAAATAAACCACTCGAAATGATGGACGTCTTTGTTGACAGACAATGTTGTTCAACAAAAGTTGCCTTAAGCCCTGTGAACAAACGTTGAGCAATATTGTTGCAGCAACTATTTATGTTTCTGGCGACAACTTGCTGCAGTGTTGCTAGATATTGAAAAGTCGGTCTTTACGCACACTCTGTGTAGTACATACAGTGTGGAAGAAAGGTTGATGTAAAAATTGTTTCCAGCAGAGTGCATAACATGTTGCGCATGTCTTCGTGAGTCGTGAAAGCGAACACAATTTAATATTTTACGTCTACAATTCTTTAAAATACATGGGAAGCAGCAGAATTAAACGATTATCTTCGTGAGTCGTGAAAGCGAACACAATTTAATATTTTACGTCTACAATTCTTTAAAATACATGGGAAGCAGCAGAATTAAACGATAAAACACATCCAGGAATTCGCATTTAATTTATTATTTCAACGCAAAGAAATTTGACATTATTTTAAACACAATCTTTAACAAGCACTTTTCTACGAAATTAGTGTTATTCATAATTTATTGTAGAAACCACTATATTATTTTATTTAGTGGTTATATTTAGTAGTCCAAATAATTGATTGTTTTTTAGTTCAATTAATTCATTGTAATTTCTAATTAGTCACTCATGCAATAAACGCATAATCTCCATTGCCTTTTATGTCACAATGATGACGTAAATTAAATTATTGCGTGAATTATGCATAATAAGTAGTTTCTTAGTAATGATCAGGATAATAATTAGCTGTTTATTCAGACTTACTTGCGCTAACCATGTTGTAGGATACGCTTGAAAGGATTAATAAACAAAGTTTAGAATCGTAATTTGACATTTTCTTTTTTTTAATTTATGTTTATTGACATTTTCGTCAATATTGTGAACCGATTTTGGAAATTTCATTTGGTAGCTGGAAATTGACTCGGTGGTCCCCATTGATGTATTAAATAGGAAGATAGGCCACTCTCTAACATCACGTAAATATTAAATGGACTATAAACACTTACATGTAAACACACCCACACAACTACATTTCCCGATGTCGTGAGTCATGTGCTCGACAACCGAAATAGAGAGACATTTTACGCGGGCTATAGCGGTAACGAGATAGCAATAATTGTCGCTGTTACGTACCCACAAACGCCAGTTCGATTGTGACTAAGGTCGATTTTGTCCGCCCCTAATGTATATGGTCCACGTTGAGGAGCGCGTACCATTATCTTCCCTTATTTTACATCAATGGTGGTCCCATATAAATTTTATTAACTTTGCTTGGGTAGTTTTCGAGTTAGCTTCAATAATACGTATTTACTATTTTTACCCATTGTCACTGTTATTTACATAGCAGAGCCCTATTTCTCGAAAATCTTCCCTTATTTTACATCAATGGTGGTCCCATATAAATTTTATTAACTTTGCTTGGGTAGTTTTCGAGTTAGCTTCAATAATACGTATTTACTATTTTTACCCATTGTCACTGTTATTTACATAGCAGAGCCCTATTTCTCGAAACTTATTAGACTAATATTATGAGTCCATGAACGAATATTTTTTACAAGTTTGCTATTGTGCGTTTCTCGAAGCTACGGTAGTAAAATATTAGTTACTAGTTGCCAACTAATAAATACTAGCTAAAATTACGAGAGTAAATTCAATTTGGTTTCATAAAAAAATGTGTAATTATATACTCTTGTAAATTACACTGATAAAGCTATTAGTCTCAGAAGGCTTGTAAAAAAGATTAGCCAAAATTATTAGACTTAAAACCAAACAAATTTTATAAAATATGGTCAGATTTGGACACTTCCGACAGGACATACAATAATGATTCACCGTCGTTGAAGGTTTCGTTTAACTAGCATAAAAATGGAAAACCAGATGGCTGATGATGAACCAGGATGATGATGGCTGGCAGAAGCCACGCAGTAGCTGATAAGCATGGTATTTCAAAGACGAGTGAATGTCGAGCTGTAAATCAAGTGGTGAATTCTGTAGTGCAAAACATGTTTTGTTTCCGGATTTATTGAAGTGGCCAGAAAATATAGATCGTGATTCAAAAGTGGCGGGAACTGTTTCCGTATTTTTTTTATTAAGTAAAGAGGCATGGGTAATATGTGTATTCAGCCTAGCCAGCCTAATATTTTTTATTAGTTTGCTACTATTAATCCATTACCTGTTTTTGAGAAACAGGAAATATTAGGACTTGTAATTTTTACACTAGTAACTAATAGTTTCGAGAAATAGGGCCCAGGTAGTGCTATTCGAATTTGTGTGGGGTATGTGTCAGACATAAAAGTGAAAAAAAATAAACCATTTTACAAAAAAAAAAAAAACAACTGACTTCTAAAAAAAAACACTACAAAGCGAGAAATAACTTTAATTTCGAAAGTCGGCTTCTTGGCGGGAAAGTGAAGCGTCATGTTCAGCAGTTTGTTTAATTTTCCAAAATTAGTGTTTAGCCGAATATTAATGTGTAATAATGGTGGATTATTAACCATTAAGTGTTTGTGAACGTGCATTAGTGTAGGCAAATGAAACAAAACAGTGCAACTTCGCTTCAAGTTCTCTCAAGAAGTCCGCGTGAGGACTCAGTAAAGTGCCACATCTTTACTGAAACTCAAGGGGAGTAGGCGGGGATATCATCATCATGCATTTATAATTCATTTCACCAATATTATACAAGAACTAACTTGACATTGGCTAAATGCACAAACCGTGCGAAGCCAGAAGGAAAAAGAAAAAAAAAAAAAAAAAAAGAAACATCTCATATTGCAAGTTCAGCAAAGGTCCTGCACCGTTCATGAGTGACGGTATTAGTAACGCGTGTTAAAACGGAGATTTCTGAAAATGGTCAAAAATGTGGTTTTTTAAAGCAGTGTATCTCTTAAACCGTAAATAATTTTTAAAAAAAAAACAGTATGCTATTTTCAAGTCTTTTGTGCATACGGTGATGGAACTCAAAACATAATTAAACATAATTTAATACATCAAAAAAATCTTCAAAGACAACTCTTAATTATTTTTAAAAGCAGTTTATCCCTTCGTTAACCATACCATAAAATTGTAAATGCCAAACTGCATCCGGTGATCGATTCATTTTTATTAATTAGTTAATATCTAATTTTATACGATTTTATTTGCATTTTTACGCCATACATTGTGTCATCGCGCATCTCTTTCTTATGTATGCAACATTACAATGACAGCGGTTTACCTGTTGGCGGCGTCTTAATAAATACTGTCAGTGACAACACTTGTACGGGGTTGTGCTGAAAAAGCTGTTGGGCAGATGAAATTTAAATACGAGCTACGTATGCTTCTTTAGTCCAACGCATGACCTGTGTTGAGGCGAAGAAGGGAATGCGTTATTTTGTATAGAAGACCAGTAATCGAGTACCTACTCTGCGGACCGTGCTGACTTGACTATGATTTAATCATAAAATTTGTTAGCTAATGCATGTATTAGCTTTTCTTGTATACAAGAGCAGTGGTGTCGAGAGGAGTGAACTTGCGCACACTGCTGATTTATTTAACATCCGCGCGATGCAGATAGATTGTGATCAATAGTTAAGTATTATTATTACGGGTCTCCAAAGACGCTTAAAAAGCCGAGAGTTATTTGTACTCCCAGTGACTGATCTTTTTTTTCAAAGTGTTAACTTACTTTTCCTCACGAAAACAAGTTTTAAATTTACAATGAGCATGCCGTTTAATCGTGTGGTGCCGGACGTAAAGAAAAGCACCACCCTATTTCTTCCCGTGGGTTTCGTAAAAGGCGACTTCTTGGGACTTGAGAATAGGCAGCAGCGTTATGCATTGCTATGCATTTTAACACGCGTGGCGATTATGGCACCCCCCCCCCTTTTGGGGGAGGCATATGTCCAGCAATGGACATTTTTCGGCTGAAATGATGATGATGATGATGTGCCCGAAAGCACAATGTTTTGCCTGCGTTACATAAATAAATAAATAAATTGGGGAATGCCGATAGAAGTGAAAACTAAGTACTTAAAACTTGTGAATTGTATCGTAGCTCATGGAAAGCGTTCGTTGACGATGACGCGAGTATGCGCGCGACGCGACGACGGACGCGATGATTTTTGTTCACCCAAAAAGTGCTCAACGCGCCTAAAGGAGTTTTCACTTCATAAATAAGCCTATTCCGACCAATATAATTATTGTTTAATGTTACTATTGCAGCAATATAATTATTAATGTTAGTTTGATATACAAAATGCGTAGCTGTAACGGCTATGTGATGAGTCTTTTTACTTTTTACCGTAAACCAATCTTGGACCTGAAGAATAGAATTATTCACGTCGTCAAGGTTTTGTTACCGTCGGTCTATTTTAAAGATCAATGACGTGTCATCTGCAAATAACACCATCTCCGACTGATTTTGAAGTAATTGGGGTAAATCGTTAATGGAAACTAAAAAGAGGAATGGACCCAATATCAAACCTTGAGGAACGCCCATTGCTTTTGCAGACCCCAAAGAGTTCACGCCGTTTACTTGAACTCTAACCTTTTTATCTTTCAGCTATGATGTATTCTAGTTTCAGCAGAAGTGTCTCATGGTTAACGCAATCGAAAGCCTTAGAGAGGTCGCAAACAATTCCAATGGCATCTTGTGCTTCTTCCCAGGCGTTAGGAATGTTCTTTATTAGGGTGACACCGGCGTCAATGGTACAACGACCTTTAGTGAAACCGTACTGTTGTTCATGAAAGATGGAATTTTTATTGAAGTGACGTAACATTTGATTTAGCATCAACTTTTCAAACACCTTACTGAGAACTGGCAGAATTGACACGGGCCTATAATATTGTTGGGTTCTTTACTATCTCCGGATTTGAACAAAGGAACTACTTTACTGTGTTTCATGAGATCCGGAAAGACTCCTTGGTCCACACTGGTGTTAAATATGAAAGCTAAATAGTGCGCAATGGTTTCGATGACAGATCTGCAGACTTTTAAAGACATGCCCCATAGATCTTCTGTTGATTTCATTTTAAGATCTTTAAAAGTTTTTATAACAGTTAAGGTCTGAAACCTTAACTCCAAAGAGCATACCTTTACATTATTTCTAAGTAAGGCAGCAGAAAGCGCGGGTGAGGAACTTAAAGTTTCGGTAGTTTTAAGGGGAATATTAGCAAAAAAGTTTTCAAATTCCTGAGCTATTTCTACCTCTGAAGTGATGGGCCCATGTGCAGTCTCTAAATTAAATTCAGTATTACGCTGTTTTTTCCTACCTAATTAATTATTTATTATTTGCCAGGTAGTTTTTACTTTATCATCAGCTGATTTTATTTTATTGCTACTAAAAAGAGGTTTGGCACGACAAAATGGTACCTAAATACTTTAGTTAAATGTAAATAAACTATATTAAAAAATGTTTTGAATTTCTTAAAAAATGCGAAGAAACTTTTCCCCAAACTATTAATAACTTCATATGTGAGTAGTATTTCAGAAGGACTGGTGAGCCTTCGGGGTGACACGGGATACTAAATGCAGATATTAGAGTATCCGGGAAGATAGAATAAGCCCCTTGATGAATTTCAATAGAGTTGGATAAAGATCTTTACGAATTGCTTCTAAATTGGATCATGATCAGTTTGAGCCTTCATAAAGCCCGCTGCAAATACGGAGAAGCGCGCACTTTGAAATAAAGTGCTTCATTATTTTATTGAAGTGAAAATATCTTTAGGCGCGTTGAGCGATGTTTTAACTTGTGTCGGCAGTCCCCATGACTGGCTATGCTTTTTAGGGTTCCGTACCCAAAGGGTAAAACGGTACCCTATTACTAAGACTCCGCTGTCCGTCCGTCTGTCACCAGGCTGTATCTCATGAACCGTGATAGACAGTTGAAATTTTCACAGATGATGTATTTCTGTTGCCGCTATAATAACAAATACTAAAAAACAGAATAAAATAAATATTTAAGGGGGCTCCCATACAACTAACGTGATTTTTTTGCCGTTTTTATAGAACCTTTCCTGCGCGAGTCCGACTCGCTCTTGGTCGGATTTTTGTTACGGCTCGCGATATACCGTCCTTGCCCATGACAGGGTCATGTTTGTTGCCCTAAGCTCATAGGTGGTTTTTTTTTTTTTGGCGATCGCAGTATGGTGTTAAAATGCATAGAGAACGCTGCTGCCCATTCTCTAGTAAGTCCCTTAGTCGCCTTATACGACACCCACGGGAAGTATCATGTAATATATAATACCGCATCAAAATCCTATGCGAAGTGTTGAAGAACAACGCCGTCACACAGGCGGACACGAAAAGCGACTCGTACAATTTGTTATTATGTGTAGATGCAGAATGTCTTCTTCGCTCTTGTTTTGTCTCGGGTCTCGTCTTCAAGCATTGAACTTCAAACAACGCGCTCCTAGGATGCATTCCGAATTAAGACCATAGTCGCTGTAATCTATTTTAGCGCGCTTAAACGCGTTCCCTATTACCGTTTAGCGCGCTAAAATCGATTACAGCGATTATGGTCTTAATTCGGAATGCAGCCCTACTCTGTTTACATCTGTCATCAATTGCGGATATCCACCCATTGCTCCATTGCTCTTGGTTGTTATTTTATGCAGCTAGAGTGGGGCTTGCTTGGAATAAATTGTCAGGCGTTTTGTTTCGCTATTTTAATGTAACAATAACTGTACGGACGTCCACCCTTAACAAACGTCACAGAAGGCCGCAATATTGGTAAGGGTGTGACAGTACATGAAAATATATGATAAGTTAAGGGAACTTACACAGACCTACAAGCCTAACAGTCCCTACGACCCCAAACCCTACAAGCCCTACAGCCCTAACCTATCATATACCTAGTATGTGATAAATAAATATATAAATAAGTTCAGGATGTCTGCACCATGCGACCTAAGGTTACAGACGGATAGTAGACAGGATTTCCAGGTTTGGGAAGGGTAAACTCACTGCCAGTCGCGCAGACTCACGAGACTGATCAGAGGTGGCTAAAGGTGTCTTGGCCACAGTGAGGGGTAATGAGACAAGAATATAAAATTCAAATCTTATTTATTTACAAAATGATACAGCCTATATACTACTTTTTCTTAACACACACTATTATACAAAATATTTGTGTCCTATGCGTGTGAAATGCAACTAAATCAATATTTATAAATGGGCCGCGCGTCAGCCGGGTCCCCAACCGATCACCATGTTCGGCAAGCCTATCCCTTGGGAGAAGCGAGCCAAATATCTCGGTGTGGTCTTAGACCATCACATGACGTTCGGCGAGCACATAAAACAGGTGCGCTCGCGCGCCAGTTTTGCTCTCGGCCGACTACACTCCGTACTCAACCCGCGCAGCAAGTTGTCCCTTAAGTGCAAATTGCGTATTTACACCGCGTGCATTCGACCGATCATGACTTACGCCTGCGTAGTCTTCGCTCACGCAAAGTCATATCACATTCATAAGATGCAGACGCTTCAAAACCGATTTCTCCGTAGAATTACGAAAGCTCCTTGGTTCGTTCGGAACGAACAACTTCACGTAGACCTTAAGATGCCTACCATCAAACAGTTTATGAAGCGCCTTGCAAAGCGCTTTTTCGAATCCGCGGAACGTCATCGCAACCCCTTGGTTGTGCAGGCCGCTAGTTACAGGCCTTCTGCCATTAGTCAGACTCGCCGACCGAGGCACACTCTCTTAGATCCGGATGACCCCATCACTCTCCTTCAGGAAAGCAATAGGGCCACGAGTACAGTGCACAAAATACACAAACCGACCTTCCGTCCTCGCCGCCGAGGTACCACGCGAACTTCCCGAGTAAATGGTAATAAAAGTCCTCCCCCCCGTCCCTTGAATGTCGATGCGCCAGCCGCCCGGTTAGAGGCTGAGAGCGCCGTAGCAATAAATATAATATCCCCTGATAATAATCATGATCAAAATGTTGATCCAGCCCGTCCCCAAATTGTTAGTAATTTTGTGATCCCCCAACGACGCCCTGAGCCGAGGTCCGTACCCCACAGGGGGTGCCCTTAGTGCGCTGTCGTTTAGTTTTTAATATATATAATTTGCGCCCTGGCTGGAGGCTTTAAGATTAAAAACCTTAGGGCAGCCACAGGAATATCCGGTTAAGTAGCAACGACCTCTCTAGGTCTGCTACGAGATGCCACACCTAAAAAAAAAAAAAAAAAAAAGCGTCAGCCGGGCTGAGTCAATGTCCAAAGGTAACGTTGAACAATAACTTCAGAAAAAGTGATAATTATGCCTGTCTGTCGGTGGGCAATAAAACAGCTATTTAGACATTTTAATGCCTTTTCTGGGTTCCTCAGCAATACAAGCGTGTATACATATTACCGTGGGATTGTTTCAGAGGCCGTTTATATTATAATTGCTTGGGGGTTTTCTTTTTTTATAGCATTCTCCTTTTTCTGCAAAGAATCGTCATAATTCTTTGTGACAAGCTAGGCTTAGGTTAGTTAAAACGGTGAAACAGTATAGGTACTGTCAACTCTTGAGTTACGAGTTTACCAATTCTGTTAATTACATCTGTCGATTTAAATCACACGATGAATCATGTAGAGTTGTTCTTATCGTGTCAGTCAAGCTTCAAAGTAATCGTAATAAAGTAAAAAATTGGAAATTAACCAATGAGCGGCTTGTATTTCAAATGTTTCAAGCCCCACCTTCTGCACGGGATCGTCGAGCTCTGATGCTGCGACATTGCTTTATCATTATTCTTGTATCGACAACGTTATTCTTTTATAAAAAGATTGTGGGTAACGTCCGGAGCTAGCACGTGGTGTGTCACATGATGTGAATAGAATGTGAATTTATTATTTTTGTTGGTACTTTTCCTTATAATCCTAACGTATATTATAAAAGCGAAAGTGAGTTTGGGTTAGGACATAGGTAGGATACTTTTTATCCCGGTAGTAAACCCGTGGGATAGTTTCCGACCTCCACGTGTACAAAACATAGTTCATTATAAATAAAGAGAAAACATTTTGATTTTTTGTATGTTTGTTTGTTACGTTTTCACGCTAATACGGCTGAACGGATTTGGATGAAATTTGGCACACGGGTAGACCTAGACCTTCGGGGTTATGACATAGGATACTTTTTATTTCGACCCATGGGATCGAAACTTATGTGGAAGATACCGCGGGGCCCAGCTAGTTTTTTTATAATAATGTATTTTCCGGATTTTTATTTATATTATTAGAATAGTTTAACATTTTATTCAATTGGAGCCTTATCTTTTCACGTATCGGGCACATTTTTAGTAATAATAATTCATGCTGGCAATGTTAGCCCGTCAGCAAGGTGGGGTGAGTGCGCAAAAGGAGGATGCGCTAAGGTAGCCCGCGAAATTTTCTTAAGATTTTTGCAATTTGCAGGTCTGTGTCAGGTTGTATGTTGATTAAAATATGATTAGCTGCTGTAACAAATTTAAATACATAATTATAATCATCAGAATCAGCAACACAAATAACAATGTCTTCGTAGAATTCTATTGAACGACTATTTCATGAAATAGTCATTCAATAGGATTCTATGAACTTAGAGAGTTGTATTGCTGATTCTAATGATTATAATTTTGTAAAGCCTTAGAGCGGATCTCCCTTAAATTATACATTTAATAGACACCAAATGACATTTTTTTTAAATGGCTTGCACAACTTTTCGCAAATGTCCCAGTTTCAGTTTGAAAAGCTAGTTCTGCCGCTTCAAACTAGGAATAATACTTATCGACATTCTATCATAACTTATTTCACCTAACGTCATATTTATTTAAATTAGGCATATAAAAGGCAATTTTAACGTCAAAATTGTTTTAATTGCCCCTTCCAAAAAGTTGTTTCGTAAAGAGAAGAATGGGCGAGGAACTCCATAGATACACTGTTAAAATAGTATATAATATCGTTATCAGTCACGCTGTGCGTGCGTGGTCATCACCGTAGATGGATTTGACGGTTAATTCAAGAATGTTTTTCTGGGCAGTAATATAATGAATGGCATGTAAGAATAGCTCCATAGCCGAAGTTCTGTCTGATAAGAAAATGGTAGGTGAGAGGGGTCTGTCACGAGTCACGAGGGACGCGGAGCCAGTATCCGCGCGGCCCGTTATCTGGCACTTAGCTACAAAAGTTGCGCAATATCAATTTAATAACATCCATTTTAAAACAATCAATAAATATATATATATAATATAGGTAAAGACCGGCTACAAGCTTACAAAAACCAGACATATCTAGAAAGCTAAAAAAATAATATAAAAAATAGAACAATAATTACAAAAAAAAACGAATAATAATAACATACTTAATTAATTTATTTACTACCTCTACCTTTTTAGTTTTATACTTATTTTCATATATTGGTCTACTATTACAGATATACCTCTGCTTAAACCTTCGGGAATTACAGGCGTGCTGATATGTGTGTTATTAAACTTATTTTTTGTAAAAGCTTTTTCTGCGGTAGAAAAGGTGAATTTAATGGAATTAGGTCTCTAACCGTAACCACGGGTAGGACCATCAGGCTTTGGAGTAAATGGATGTAGGAAAGCTAGATGGTTACTTATGTAACTGTTTTTATCAAAAACAACAGTGTCACGTACCTAATTGGTGCGCTCGGAGTCAAACGTGTAGAACAACACACGCCCTTTTAATCGATGACCTTATTTGGCACTGCCAGATAATGTATGCTCTCGGTAATCTATTGAACCATTTGATTGCGTGAAGACGTCACCATTTAACCGCTTTCATGGAATTTTTGTACTGACTAGTGATAACTATAATTATTGGACATATCAAGATTTGTTCAAGTAAAATTTATTTTAGTCATATTTTAATAAATATTATCACTTCTGAAGTGTATTTTTGGCCATTTGCGTCGCTGCTTATGAAAATATAGGTACCTAAAACTAAGATGGTGCACGTGATGCTTAGGTCATCATATTATTGACTTTTAACGAAAGTATATACGACAATAAGTACTTTTCACATTCATATCTTTTACGTATTATCATTTATCACGCTTGCATTCCTCGAAAGGTTAAGTAGAGGTCCATAACTGATTTCGCCAGTTACGCTATGTTAACGTTACGCTCTAAGTCCTATATAATACGGGGCGATCCTATGCCCAGTTGCTATTAATGAAAAATCCCAATACATTTTATCCAACCAGGCGAAATCCAAGAACCACGATCGTCAGTCGTGCTTGCGACCACTAGACCAAGGACGTAGTCGCTATCTTTAAACTTCTAGAAAATTCGATTAATAAGCAACGTGGGCGGGTTGACGTATTAATTTTGTATTGATTGTTATATAATCGAACATAATATCTCCCTTGAGCAGTCGACGTAACATCCTAGAGTATAGCCGCCTTATCATAATTCGCGCCATTGTTATCAGCATCCATAATTATCTCGCGTGACCGTTTGACACAACTCATATAATTAATGTGGTTTATTCCTGATGTGACAGCACCCCCACGAACTCACCTCATGCACAATGATAATGCGTTAGGTCAATATGATTACAATAATATTCCAGTCACGGTAAATATAACATTTATTAGGTACTAGAAGCTACCTGCTACTTCCCTCGCGAAAAAAAATTAACGGTTTGTTTGGTCAATGTTGCCTAAATGAGACTCAATCTGTTAGTGCTCAACTTCTGGTACTAACCGTCTATCGCACATACCTTTCTTTTTTATTGGATAATTAAATGTTTTGGGATTGTTTTAAGTAATGCAAACAAGAAATAAAATAAATAAATAATAAAAACTTGATTGCTAAAAAGATTACACAAAGGTTTTACATTGGCCCCAAACTAGGCAAGCCTGTATCTTGGGCACCAATATGGAGGGTTTACCATGTAAACATTTATTTTAAAAACATGCTCGTTAAAGGTAACAAATAGTAAGGTTTGCTTCAAATTACAAAAAATGTGATAATCAACTTTAAAGAAAACAACAAACCAATCGAGAATGAAAGTAAAAACATTGGAAAATCCAAAAGTGCACGCCTCATAACGTTCACGTCGTTTTTTTCGTATTACTGCTAACAATTAGTTAATTAATCAAATTAAATAAAATAAAAAACAATTATAAATAATAATAAAAAAAATACAAACAACAATAAAAAAATTAAAAAAACAGAAAACT
Source organism: Tiliacea aurago (assembly GCA_948098905.1). Taxonomy (NCBI): domain Eukaryota; kingdom Metazoa; phylum Arthropoda; class Insecta; order Lepidoptera; family Noctuidae; genus Tiliacea; species Tiliacea aurago. The sequence continues at coordinate 13,979,050 of OX402590.1, forward strand.
GCTATGGTTTAGTGGCGCCATAATTATAAGGTGAGGAAAAAGAATACTATAATAAATAGATAGATATACAAAAAAATACACAGTCGTATATTACTTTTTTATGAATTATAATTAAACGACAGTGAATTGAACGCTCATATTAAGTGAGAAAGTCCGTAGTGTATTACTTTAGATAATAAAAAAAAAACAATATTCCGGTACGATAATTTTTTCGACTAATTTCCCTGCCACATACACCAATCTATAAACACACACACGGACGTCCAGGAAAGATCAGTTTTAATGTTATTATTTACTATGTTAAACAAAATAATTGTTATTAAATTATATTTTATGTGTCTGACAAATAATTTGACTTGATATTAGTACACTCATATTAACCTGTAAGTGCGATATAAATTTAAAAAAATCGATTTCAGTTTCGAGAAAACGTGCCTTTTTTTGAAATGTCGAGATTAGAGCACAACCTCAACGCTTCGCGTATGAGGCGTGCAATATTAATAATAAAACTAGAAAAAGCGCTATTATGAGTAAGAGTGTGATCATGTGTTGTGCTTGTGAATGTGTGTGAGTGCAAGTGTGTGATCATGTGATGGTAAGTTTGAAGGTGTTTAAGCGAGAATATTTGTGTGTGAGACAGAACGTGCGAGGGTAGCAGGTCGTAATCCACCACGCGGGCCCAGTGCACCTTATTTAGTACAACATATTTCATAATAAGAGTGTGGAGCAAGTGAATGAGTTTGTATATTTGGGAAGTATGTTTAGAAACTATGGAAAGATTGATAAAAATGTGCAAAGGAGAGTAAGAGTAAATGCGGGAATAAAGTGAATGGTGCTATAGGTATATGATAATGATAATGTTTATTTGCCAAAAACGATTGTGAGCAACCAGTCGATGTCCAAAAAGGGTCGACTGGCTGTTCACAATGGTGTGCTGGTGCCATACGCTTATGTATGGAAGTTAATGTTGGGTGTGGCAAAAGACGTATGAAAGTAGAATAAATGCTGTCCTTGCGAAGTATGTGTGGTTTAGTTATGAATAATGTGATAAGACAACGTTGCGAGCTAAAAGAATATGTAGTGACAAAAGTGAAAAGAGTTTGCTTGATGAGTTGGCCATGTGAGTACTCACAACCGGCGTGCGCAGATGTATGATACGTTCATGAACGAAACAAAAGAAGTTTGTAAGGATCGTAGCAGGTGGCGTTCTGTAGTTTCTGCCTACCCCTTTTTCATCACCAGTACCCTAAAGAACGGTAAAGGAAAATATCTAATAATAATAAAAAATAATAAAATTTTATTTATTTCCAAAAACAGGTTACAGACTTAAATAACTTTGTTAACAAAAAGGTATTATTAACAGCTTGTGGTAGGAAGTAAGTACAGAGCAAATAATAATCTATGCTGCAGAAATCAGTAGACAATAATTGGTGAACCCTGCCTCTTAAACTAGGGTTACCTGTATCTTAAGAGACAGTGTTCAGCTAAGAGATTAATGCGATAAGGTTTATACAACTTGTGAGTTGTGTCGATCTACCTAGAGATTAAAAATGGTTAGTTTCTTTAGTTTATAATTAAAATTGAGAAAGGAAAAAGATTTTAAGGAGCATGGGGGTGTGCGTGTGAGTGTGGGTGTTTGTATGTGTGTGTGTTTGTATGTGTGTGTGTGTGTGTATATCCTAGAACCAAAAATAAACATGCGACATCTACCACCCCACACTAGGCCCACGTGTGTTTGGTTGCGGCCCAGCCTCACAGAGGATGCTCGACTCCCAACAGTGGGAACATTATAGGCTGGTTTTGTTATGTACAAATGCATGCTGTTTTAGAAGCCCTTGTCTTTGGATGACTCCATGGTTGGCCCAGTTTTGAGATAAAGTTCACCTGTCAAATAGATTTGCCTTAAAATTTCGCTTTCAATGAACGGTTTCCTGTGCTATTAGGCTTGTATGTGGTAGGGCTGAAGCCTAATTCAGTCCATTTTCCTATGTCAATTTATGAGTGAGCCTAATCTAACACAATCTTATTTGCTAAACCCCTTCTTACTACCAATATAGCAACCAGAAGTTAGTATTAATACTAGGCCAAGGTATTTATTACGTTAAAAGTAAATAATACCCAACAAAACGTGCCTACAACTGTCACGTTTTCTTCAACTTCACTAGGCTACAAAGATTAAATCAAATCACCCATAACTAACTATTATTTCTATTCTTAGAGGCTGTTTTCTCTGTGGTTTCCTTGACGATACAAATCAAGATATAATATCACCATCTGCAAATAGTTATAAAGAATTAAAAGAAAGGAACTTTACTGGTTGCTATGTTGAGTGCGTGGGTGTGTCTTGATAATCACTTGGTTGGTTAGTGACTGTAGTTTGGTGATAAGAATAACGTCATCAGGCATCTTCTCAAAACATATTTGTCTTGAGTTACTGGCCTCTGCTCATGTTTTCAATTGCATATCGCCTGTTTGCTAGTTTCCATTATTTATCTTGTTTCCAATGAAAATATGTTTTGATATTTAATTTTATAACATGTTGTTTGTCCTGTACTGCATACGGAATATTACGTCCTTAAGGCGTGATTATTTTAGTTTTGTTTATTTTATTGCTTTGTTAAAAATAAACTAGCAAATTCCAATTAAATTCCAAGAAATCGTTGATTATGGGTTTTTTTAAATCTTTTATTTGACGGATACTGTTGCTGACAATACACACTAAGCGAAAAATTATAACTCACTGAATGAATGATGAATTTTACGATCACTCACCTTTTTGTAATATAAATATATATTTTTTTTAAAGAAAATTTGCCCACTAGGAATTTCTCCTGTATCGTGGGTGCGTTTTTATAAAAATTTAAACTCGCATACACAAACAGCCAGACCCGAAACAACAACTTGTAGGTCATACAAATATTTGTTCCGTGCGGGAATCGAACCCGCGACACGCAGCGCAACAGTCAATCGCTTAACCACTGCACCAACCGTGCCGTAAATATCTATTCATTATTTACCAAGTGCAACAGCGGAGCTGATTGCTCAGGGTGCACTTATTAATGCACTTCTGCGATGATCTGGTGGTAAACGCCTTGACGATGAGATCGGACATAAGGGTTAGCCAGTAATCTTATAAAAATTATATTGAAACAAATTAATGTTTCATGCAGCGTTTTGGTTATTGTCAAATAACATGAAAAGTCATTCTCTTTGGGGCGTCGTTAACAGCACTTCAAATCTGAAAAAAAATATCCCATTTGTTGCACATCGTTGAACCGATCTCTTAATGCAATGTCAAATTGAACAAAGTTTTGACTCGTGCAAACTGTCATTTACGAAGAGAGGAAATAAACTATCATGGATTCGCAAGTTTTACCCAAAAAAATATCTGAATACATGTCAAAAATTGGATCAGGATTGATAATTAATTTCGGGCGTAAGGGTTTATGTCAAATAAATAAACTGACAGTAATTTACATATTTGGATCTTTAATCCTAATGTCATATCAATAATTAACCTTCAGTTTATCTACCATCTACCCTGGCACTTAATTTCAAAACCAATCACTAAAAAGCTGTCAGCCTACAGAATCATTAAATCTTCAATTTTTGTGCCATCTAAGTAACCTTTAGTTGTAATTATAGTTAAAAAAAACAATATCGTCAATGTTTTCTTCTTCAGCACTTTCATAGGAAAAAGCTTAGTCATTCTAAAGCTTAAAATGTATATAATATATATTAGTAAAAATGATCGAATTTAAATGCTTGAATGTGAATGGAGGAATCTAACATGACCCTAATGTATTAGGGCAATCTTAAAAAAAATAAGGCATAAAATGAACAATGTAAAGTTGTTTTTATAATAACAGAAATTATTGTTATGACATTATCGCTTAAGATTTAAAGCATCACGACATCTGGGCGTTACTTTGACGTAATATCGTGCGACAGATATGGTTCATATATATATTGACGTCTTCTCACTTCACGCTGTATTTTGTACATTACTTATCTAAGCTACTTACCTTGAAGCTTCTGCGACTCGTTCACTCGCATTACTATAATTATTTTAATTAATTATTTTTGATAAAAATCAGTTGTGTCTGAATCACAAAAATTGTGCAAAAATGTGTTGTTATAAAAGAAATGGAATGTGTGACCTGTGTAGGGAATTCCAGTTATCGCTGCTACAAAGTAAGAAGTATAATAATATGTAATTATGTCAATCAATTTTTTTTTAGATAATTATGTGAATATAAAGCAAATAAGGATAAAAATACTTTTTAAGAATTATGTGGATTAACTTTATAAACTTAAAATAAAAATAAATTTATATAATACGAATAAAATCACTATAAAGTGAATTGCATTAAAAAGTGTTCATCACTACATAGTATAAAACAAAGTCGCTTCCCGCTTCCTGTCTGTCCCTATGTATGCTTAGTTCTTTAAAACTACGCAACGGTTTTGATGCGTTTTTTTTTAATAGATAGAGTGAATCAAGAGGAAGGTTTTTAAGTTTAGATAAAGCCACGCGGGCGAAGCCGCGGGCAGCAGCTAGTACGTCATAAATGTTAAAAATATTATAATCTCAACTTGGTTTAATTGCGCAATTACACACCACGCTTTTTTCAAAGTTTAATAAAAAAGTACTGGTGATTTGACGGTCCCAAATGTTCAAACCAAGCGACTAGAATGTGTTAACGTTTGAAAACCTTTAATTGTTTTTCTAAACATATTATTCTCCTATGTCCACAGATCTGCTTAAAACCTTCCCAAGCGCTGCACCGAAGACGGAATATGACAGCTACCACCTTCACGACGACGTGTCGACGAGCCTGTACCCTCCGTCCCCACCGGAGATCAAGCCTAGTCGCGCTGAGCTTGCCAACGATCTTCTGCAGCAGCTAGACAACAACTGTAAACAAGGTAAATACTTTATTTTCCTTTTCGTTGGCCTGTAGTTTTTCAGCAGTGTCTACCACGTAACAACTAAAGACCTCCTGAAGCTCCTTCAATAAAGGACTTGGGACCATTCAAGTATTATAAAAATAAGCAAAGCGAAGCTTTTTGGTGCTTAAACAAAGGGCTATTATTATATATATTGCTCGTAATCACCATCCTGACCATTATTTATAATCTGACCCGGGGTGGGCCCCGGGTCAGATTATAAATAATGGGAGAATATTTAAGAGGGCGTACAACGGTCCACTAGCGCCACTCCTTTAAAAAAAGGTGTCTAGAATTTTCTAATACCTTTTATAAAGTTTTATATTGAGACACGAAGCAACAAAATACAATCTAAAGAAAAGCGGCCACATTCCTCTATAGATCGTATTTTGTTGCTTCGTGTCTCAATGTGAAACTTTATAAAAGGTATTAGAAAATTCTAGACACTTACCGAGGGTCCCTACTAGCAGTTATTCATAATTCCTTCTCAGTCACGAGATAATATTTTTTTTTAAAGAGTGGCGCTAGTGGACCGTTGTACGCCCTCTTAAGATTTCAACAAATATGGCCACTCTACTTGTCTATGCTTGAAGCGAAAAGCATGTTCAGGAATTCCCCAAAATAATTGATATTGCTTACTCGCTCTCACGCGGTGTTTTATGGTTAAGGGGCTGCGCTAAGATAGCCCGCCTAATTCAAATTTTATTACGTTTTTTGCATAATCATTCAGTAGGATTTTTTGAACTTAGAGAGTTGTAATGATTATAATTCTGTAAAGCGATATTTGTTACAGCCGCGAATCATATTTTAATCAACATACAACCTGACACAGACCTGCAAATTTCAAAAACCCTTAAGAAAATTTGAATTTCGCGGGCTACCTTAGCGGTTGGAAATAACCGAAGTAGGCAAATAAACACGCGTTATAAAATATATATACCAATGTTTACGTAAGCATAAGAGGGGTAAGAACTTTGCTTACTTTTGCTATCAAGGCGGGATGTAAAAATTACTAAAATTGTGGCTACGTAATACTTGAATGCCCCCTTGAGAGGTGGACATTCAGCCCAGTACATGGCGTACATAACAGTAATTTGCTCGTTGTATCCGATGATCTAGCCTTAGCGACTCAACAAGGTCTCGGTTTACAAAAACTACAAAATGTTAGGCCTCTTAACCACCTTAGGGACTTATGGTATTGATCAATATCAATCGCGAGGTTGTACATAATGATTAGGGATCAACGGACAAGGGCATGGACGCGACGTCGATGGTTATATTATAATGACGACCTTAGAAGATAACATCCGGATGAGGAAGGACAGCTAAATTCTTCGATGTTAAACAGTTTCTGATGATCCAAATCGAGGATCGAGGTCGAAAAGTAAACAAAGAGCCCTTAAAATTCATCAGATTTCCATATTCACTAAGGTAAATGCACATCTGTAGCCCGCGAAATTCAAATTTCCTTAAGTTTTTTGCTATTTGCAAGTCAGTGTCAGGTTGTATCTTGATCAAAATATGATTCGCAACTGTAACAGATATGTATTTACAAAATTATAATCATTAGAATCATTAGTACATCTCTCTAAGTTAGTTTTGTTCCGCAATGTCATGATTTCATGAAAAAGTAATTCAATGGAACAAATCTAACTTAGTAATCTTGTACTAATGATTGGGTAATGTTTGGGTTTATTAATGATTTGAATTATTATAATTCTGTAAATACATATTTGATAAGTTCCGTTTGGTGCCGGCCGTAAAGAATAGCACCATCCCATTTCTTACCGTGGGTGTCGTAAAAAGCGACTAAGGGACTTACTAGAGAATGGGCAGCAGCGTTCTCTATGCATTTTTAAAATCGTACTGCGATCACCAACCCGCCTGCCAAGCGTGGCGATTATGGCAAATCCCCCCCATTTTTGGGGGAGGCATATGTCCAGCAGTGGACGTCTTTCGGCTGAAATGATGATGATGATATCTGTTATAGTTGCGAATCATATTTTGATCAAAATAAGAATGCACTGACCTGCAAATTGCAAAAAACGTAAGAAAATTTTAATTTCGCGAGGTACAGCCGCGGATTCAACTTAATTCAATTTATTCGATCTTTAAAAAAAACTGTCATAAGTAGGTCAAGAATTTTACCTAAAATGTATATGTTTTTTGATCATATCGATATACATACGTAAATGTTTTTGTTGTGAGTTTGGCCATGGTCATAAGGAAGAACACACTGTGGTCTGCACTATTTTCAAATAGGAGTGTACATATTTATCGTTAGGTAGATGTGCAATCAACTGTCAGCAAATGTCACGACTTGATTCTTTTTGCACAATCATCACTTTTATGTGTGTTTCTATAATGAGGTATGGTATCAAGCTTTATTTAGAGCAGGGGTTCCCAAACTTATTTTGTCTACTGCTCACTTACAGAATAAAATATTTTTTAGCGCCCCCATTTTTTCACCTACTTAAAAACCACTATAACTTCAAATTAAATTAATTATTGTGAGCTATATTAGCGGAGATTAAACAGATCGCAGTAGGTAGTACACAACAGCGCTCAGGTGTCAAGTTAACTCTTACGGGCTACACCTGCCAATGAGAATGATTATTGTAACGCAACTTTATAGTATTCAGACAGAGTATCTTTTATTCAAAATAAAACAAACATAATCGATTCTAATATATGTTAAAACATGATTGCCCGCGGTCTATTATCTACGAAAATTACCTATCTAGGAATACTAATAACTATTAAAATGCGAAAGTGTGTCTGTTGCCTTTTTATTTGTTTGTGTCTAATGTCATTTCTAAACGGAGCGACCGATTGACATGATTTTGATTTTATTTATTCAATAAAACAGGACAGATATATGAACTACGCGGAGAGAAATATCGAACCTACTTAGTTTGAGCAATCTCTTAATTAATATTAGTTGATGTTTACAAATTGTAGCCGAGAGTCGAGAGCTCAGTCGGTGTCTAAGAGTCCTCCTAGATGAAATTACAAATCGCCCCCCAAGCCTCTACACAACGGCCCTTTAGGCCTGCAGTGTCCACAAGGGGGCGTTATCGTCCTCTTTGGGAAAGTTTGATTTAGAGTATCACAATATTAACATTGACACTCCACCATTATTTGATTATTTGTTAGAAGGTTGTACATAAAATTGTAACTAATTAATATTTGTTTGAGGTATGATATCAAAAGCGAGATTTGGAATATTTATATGTCAGCACGTCATGCACGCATGCATGAATCACTTCATAGCAATGATGCTTCATAGGTAGTAATATTGTTAAATAAGATGGCGTGTTATTTCAGTGGGGGGGCTAAAGTATCATTTGAGTTATCTAACGGAATATTTTTTTTTATAACATTAATCTTACAATCCGATGTGACACGTCTCTAGGCTGTATGTATGCCATTATTCCAATGCGTGATTTTGCCCAATGCTAAAATCTGTAATTAATAATTTTAGGTACTACGTCTCATTATTTCAAGGCTGCAATCAAACTTAACATTAAGTATAACATGACACCCTTAGATAACGTGATGTGACACACCTCTAACCACTAGATGTCATTTAATGTTTGCGTGATTTTAGCAGACTTTATCAACGGTTGCTCATTAGTGCGTTATCAGTGGATTTTGTCAAATATAATAATTAAGTTAAACATTAAAATTTAATAGAGGCGCTCGCAAAACTTTAGTTTAAAAATTAAGGAACTGTAATGTAAGGATGCTAATATCAATAAAGTAAGTTTGAAAATTCTGTCAATTTGTTTATTTGCCTTAAATGGCAATTGGTTACCCACAGCCAAGGCCAAGATAATTAATAATTAAAATAGCCATTTAAAGACTGAAGTATGATTTTTTTTATTTTTTATTTGGGATGGGTTTGCTCTTGACCTTAGTCTTGGTCATAGGTGACAGAGGCAAAGTCGACGATGGAGTGAGCTTCCTCAGAAGAAGATGGGATTTGTTGGGAAAACAATAGAAATTGGATATTGTTTAAAAAAAATACTGTGGTCGGTGATGTGATTCATTCGATACGCATAGCGCATATGTGCATAACACTGCATTTATTTTATAATAAAGGTTATAATTTAAATGGCAGTTTCATAATTAAAAGTTAAGAATACAGTATTAATTGGCAATAGAAAGATATAATATCGTAAAACAAAACAGAGCAGCATTACTGTTAACAAAAAGGCACAATTTATTAAAATATAAACACGTGTTGTGCTTGTGAATACTATTGGGCAGAGTTCAGTTGAAAAGTATCTAAATAGAAAGGGCCAGCGGGCGCAGGTTGTTGCACTGCTGATTGTGACACGTCGTCGAGGCCTCGATCAATTAATTACACGGACAAACAACGTTGGCTACTGTCCACATTATGAACTCGATATTATGACAGCACAGCTACATAATTTAGCTTTTGTACAGCTTAATTAGGACATGACGTGTTTATTATCTTCACAATGTTGTTTTTATTGATGAAATAATTTCCTTCGTAGTTCTAAGTAAATACGCAATAAGGAAAATACATACAGTCAATATTATTAATAAAGACGTAAAAAAAAACTTCCTTTCAATCCGCAGCTGTTGAATTATTAATCATTTTGTATCATACATTTATATTTTATATTTATGCATGTTGATTAGCTAGCGAAGTGAAAATGTGAACTCAGCATTGCACATTGGTGTTGTATTTACTATGTTGTCTCGCCGAGGAGAGTAGTGGGGAAAGGCGCGGGGGTCCGTGGTCGGGCGGGCGAGCGTGCGCGCACGTTCAGTACTAACCTGCGCCGCGCCGCGTTTGCTGGTGATCGTTCTTTGTTTTGTAACCCGTGACAATAAATTCGACTCGAGAAGCACATTTCGGGCGCTCGCGCTCTCGTCTTAACCTATGTCTGCCACCGTCGATGCGCTGTCTGGACGCCGTTAGAATGAAGTGCCACTATCGTTGCATCTGGAATAAAGAGATAGTTTTCAATTCACAAAAGCTTGTTAAAAGACGTTAGATCTAAGGTTTTGGCCCTTGAACCTTTAACGACGACCATTGCTCACACCACGAGGATTCCAGTTTTTTTTAATACCACTGCCCATATAATCGTTTTAAAGTTATCGTTAGAACTGTATTGTAGCAGTAAGGACATTAAAGGACTTTCTTGTTTGGAATAGTAAAGAAGTTTCTATAACATAATTGGACTTCGTGATGGCTCTGGCAGATATGTATGTTGGTAGGTGGTCATGGCTTATTTTTTCTTATTTCTATGTTAAGTTGATATTATTTGTTTTGTTATTCAGAATCATTCTGGTGGAAAGGCGAACTCAAGGTCTTAATGCTCTAGTTCTTGTTTTGTTATTTGTGTAATTTAATGTTGTATGTCACTGATACTACTCTACTGGTTTTTGTGTGGCAAGTAGGTGTACAAGCAGCGTTCAGCTCGAATGTTTACTCCAATTAAGTAACTGGACACATTAGCGATTCGATTTGGAGCGATAACTCAACTGCGCAACAAACTTGTTTGTTTGTATAACAACATGGATACAGTTCAAGCTTCACTTTGCCGGAAACATTATGAGTATGACGTACACCGATATCAATAAAAATAATTATGCTGATGATGTTGGCTAAAGATTCAGTAATATTTATACTTGAAGATATGAATCTAATAATGTAGTACCTAATATAAATAGAGTACTTTCTGACGTGTCCTGTAAGTTTAAATGTATAGTAATCTAGCAGCTTATTTATCACATTTGCAGTTATGGTGGAATTCAAGTCCCCTTGCGCAACAAACATACCCATAGCATGCTTAGGTTGTGGTACAAGTAACGAGTTACAGCGTGTTCAGATTACAGCTACTAAAAACCGGGAACAATTATCTGATTTCCCAGCAGCATTCAACATTTTGTGTTGTATATTACACATTTTTACCACTCATTGTTAGCAAATTCTCGAAGAACAGTTTACATCTAAGAATAGCTGTTCGCTGATAACTTGGGCCGTGTTTCACTGATAAACCAGTTCGCGCACAAAGCGGCCTCGCTTGCTTGCTCGCCCAATAATTAAAGCGACTTATTGACCACTTGTTTCCATTCCTACACATTGATACAGATATGACCTACCAATACACCTTTCGAATGTAGGATAAGTAGTTATCTTGGCACGTATTGTACACGTGACAAAGTATACTTTACTTTTTACTTTGATTGCCTTGCTCTGATTAATTTTCATTGTTGCTTTTTATTGAACGAGTCCTCCAATGCTTGTTTATTGTTTATGTTTTTGTTAAAATTGATACAGTTACAGGTTTGAGGAAATGTTGTAATAAAAATGAAAGGATTATCCGCTTTGAACTCCCGAACAAAGCCTTTGCTACGCGTCATGGGCTAGTGTGATAGAGGCCTAATGTTAATTAAAAAACAAAGTACCGTTGAAAAGAATTCAGAGTAAAAAACATGATCACTATAAATTCTGGTACAGTTATAAAAAGCCTGATTCGAGACAAGTTAATGATAACAAGGCCGAATCGGCTATTTAGATTTTTTCAACATGGAATATTCCTTACTTTTCCTCAACTGGTAGCGGGTTTGATCATAAACATGTTTTAAATAAGATGTTGACATCGCTGAGGCGAACTTATCTAGTGATTTGCTATCGAGGGCGCGGTGTCACCGAACTCTGATTGTGCAGGTTTATCTGGGGTCAGGCTGTTGCAGCCGACCGAACGACTTGCTAGATAGTTCTCACTGACAAAGTTTCTACAAAAGACTCGTATACATACAAGAAAATACATTGTATAATATTAAATTGATGTTATTTTCTCCTCTTAAGGTCCGAGACACCAATCTGAACAATTACGTCCAATTGATTGTTGATTACGCTGCGGCAACGGTCATCGTTGTTCGTTGCGCTTAAATTCTTGATAAATAGCTGTTGTCTACTTTTACATTTTATACTTATTGACACGAAATCACTCTTCTGCGTTGAAACTCAAATACGTAACAAAAAAATGGCGTTTGATTTAGAGATCAAATCAGTCACACTTTTAATAAATAATCCTTCTAACCAGGGACCATTTTGGTTACCCATTGAGAGGGTTTTCGATAAGGTTTTTCTAAGCGGTTAAACAAAACCCATACGATATGGGTAACCCTTATAAACGGCTTAAATTAAATTTTGGTAACTCCTTGAAAGGGTTTTCGATAAAAACCCATACGGTGTGGGTAACCCTTTTGAACGGCTTTATTTAAGCCATTCAAAATTACCCACACCCGACACCGTATGGGTTTTTGATTAACTGCTTAGAAAAACCCTATCGAAAACCCTTTCCATTGAAAGGGTTTTCGATAGGGTTTTTCTAAAATGGTAACAACAAAATGGTCCCTGGGTAGAATAGAGATAGAATTGGTCATGCTACGCGTGCTGGGCGGAATAACATAATATTAAGACTTTTACATGTTACTGGGTTTCAAGTAGGTATACTCGTAGAACCCATTGAATGGGTTATCATGTAACCCTTTCACTGGGTTTCAAGTATAAAACCCATTCAATGGGTTATCATGTAACCCTTTCACTGGGTTTCTAGTATAAATCCCTTTCAATGGGTTACATCATGATAAAGGTAACCCATTGAATGGGTTACCCCTTCGAAAGGCTTAACTCTTAACCGGGGTTGTACGGTCCCTGCTTCTAACACGATTGCACTTGTTACTAAGTAATTAAGAAAACATAACTTAAAACATAGTTTTGAAATATTAATATAATAAAAACTGAATGCGCCCGCTGATGACTTTGGTGATTGGTTACTACAATAAACACATCTGTAGCTAATTTTGTGGTCCACGACCTAAAGTGGGTTGATGATTGTGCCTTGGTTGACTAATTGACATTTAATAAGATATAAACAGAGTAATTAATGATCGAACAATGGCCCATCACTTGTTCGGGCGTCTGCGTGCAACATGAGACAGTGTTTATTTAGTTCAGGGTGGATACCTACTTTGCATCTTTGCTTACGTTGTAGTCCTAATACGTTTATGACTTGAATAATTTATTATTTTGCATAATTTGTTCATTTTAATCGTCAACGGAATTTTCCTAACAAAGCTATCTTAATGATTGTTAAAGTTATACATTATTTATCTATATTTAAACGGAATAATCGTTTAAATATTCATGAATGTAGTAATTATTGCAAAAAATAATAGACTGAAAGGATTTAGTTCATCTCGCATTCTGTTGTAACAAAATTGATACAATCTTATCAATTAACCGCAATGATATTATAGGTAAAATGACGTAGATAGGTTACCTTCTCAACATTCGATGTTCAAACTGGCACAGTGTCCCGCTATTAGATGACACGTGGAAGTAGGACGGCATGTCGTAATTATCGGGAGCGAAAAAGAGAAGACGAAGAAAATGTGGCTAATTAGCCAAGTTTTGACGTGCCACTTGCGGAGCGTGTATAACCGATCTACCTCTTTTTACTTTCATTGAATTAACAATATTTATTTATAAATCATAATGTAGTTCATAAATAAAACTCTTGTTTTTCTCTTTCTTTGCAGAGAACATCTTTTGGCTAGAGGAGAAATCGGAGCTTCCCATTTTTGAGAACATCTCGCAAGTACCGGAGCGCGTAGAGCCGCCACCTCCAGTGCCGCTGGACATCGCGCCCGCCTTCGCCGCGCCGCAGCCCACGGAGGACCTCCTCAGGGAATTCGAGAGCGTGTACGGCGCCGTCGAGTTGACTCACCTCACTCCGCCCCAGAGTCCCCCCGGACCTGCTACTCAATTGCTCCTAAGCTACGCTCAACAAGCACAATGCGCCACGTTCGCGCCCGCGCCGCCACAAGAGCAGTGGGCGGCGCCAGCCGCCGTGCCGCACTACGACTGCGGCTACGAGGACGTGGAGGAGCTCGTCCGCCACCGCGCCGCGCAGCTCGCCTCGCCGCAGCACTCTGGAGACAGCGCCAGCGCCTCCCCACAGTCGTCGCCGCCGTCGTCACCGCGCTCGTCCTACACTGACGATGAGTGGTCGTCGTCATCCCGACCCAAGCCCTACTCGCGCCCCTCCGACGACCGTCGCTCTCGCAAGAAGGAGCAGAACAAGAATGCTGCGACGCGTTACCGCCAGAAGAAGAAGGCTGAGATCGAAGACCTTCTCAACGAGGAACAACAGATGCGCGAGAGGAACTCGAAACTCAGCGACAAGTGTTCCGACTTACAGCGCGAGATTCGCTATCTTAAAGGGTTAATGCGCGACCTTTACAAGGCCAAAGGCCTTATCAAATAAACCACTACCGCCGCCACCTCCAGAGATCGGATACTTTCAATATGGCGCGACAGAGAAGCGCGCATTGTGAACTCTGTTCAAAAAGAAGTTGTGGGAGTTTCGTATATTTTTGATGATAATTAACATTAAGATATATAGATATTATTTTTATCTCAGATAAGCAGATCTAAACTCATCGATCAGTAAGAACCATTTACATCATTAGTAGAAGGATACAAAATAACACCATCAGAGAAAAAGGTGGCGCCCTTTCTCATTTTACATTTTTCTTTCATTTTAGAAGATAGGTTGCATTCATTGTAATGAAAATATGAACTGTATCTACGCGTTCGCGACTGCTCTATATAGTATTTTTGTAACACCCATGTTTTAAATCAATTGTTTATGTTATAAATCAATTATTTGCATTTTATTGTCACCATATGAAATTTTTATGTTTTATGTTTTCTTACAATATAAGGAATGCGACGGCGTATTATTCTTGTTTTATTTAACCATTTAAATCAGTATTGTAACAAACTACGTCGTCTGTTGGGAGGCTATCATATCATAATTAATTGCAAACGATTGTTGGAGGTTCCTGATAATCGACTTGCATAATAGCACTGACCTCAATAACTGTATAATAACTTCAATTACATTGGTACTGAATTATTTACGAAGTATTAGAAACTTGCGAGGTATTTTTAGAATCCTGCAATAAGACTAGCTGTTCGAGAGTATCAAAGAAACAAATACATAACTCAGTTAGAGCTTTAGGAAATGAGGTACATCTCTATTTGTGTCATGAAGTCATTCTTTGACTTCATTTCAAGTCCTTGGCGCTCAGAGCACGTTAAATTCAATTCTGATTAGGGATGTGGAAATGAAATGAAATCGTTTATTCTGTAAATAGGATATTAGAATCACTTTTACACGTGGTCTATGGTCTTTCTTCTATTTTTGACTACTCCCATGTTTGTAGCTTACCGAACATTTCACTTATTAAATTCTTACTTTTTTATGAATAAACGTTATTATTATTATATAGTTGGACATTTATCTCAGAATCTTCTTCTGGTTCTAAGTTCTCCACAAAATACTCGGGAGTTCGATTCCACACCTAAAATGTTTGATAGCTGATCAGAATCCAGTTCTTCATTCATCTTCTCACCTATTTGTTTACTCCGATAACGAATCCGATTAGTACCTGCAGCCTGCACTATGCCAAAGTGACCTTGACTGCCATACGTTTATGACGTCACAGAACGACTTCTATATTAGTCCGTGATGGCGACTGGGGCACTGAGAATCATACACTTATAATTGTTTTATACAGATGGGAATATAATTATCTACAAGGATTGCTAACAACTATTTAATTCCGAGTCGGCACCCATCTGAATGTCGAAATTAGTCTATTTTACCTTTGTTTTAAAGTAGTTAACTAAGTTCATATTTTACTGCCCTCAAATTGTTTTCGTTAATAATATTTATAAATATTTCAACGAGTGAAATCAAACAGTAATAACTTTCGCGTCACATCACTGGCCGACTTTATATAAAGTCAAGTCCTTGGCGTTCTGGGGACATTAAAAATGTTTGGAGTTTTTGTTTTTGCCAATTTTAAGACAAATAACGGCATCTATTGTGTGGAAATATAAAAAAACGGGGTATTAGATTGCTATAATAAATAACAAAATGAAAAAAACCTGTTAAATACAGTAATTTTATTTTTATAACATAGTTAAAATGAGAGCTTCTAATGAAGTCGTGGCGCTGGTGGCACGAAACTCTGGAACTTCTATTGAAGTCCGTGGCGGTGAAAAGGTTAATGTAGTTGTGATTTTCTGAAAGGAACCAAGGGTCATCTCACACTATCGCGCAACAGATAACGCCTTTAGTTGTACGTTCTTCAGACCTCATGTGCATCGTTGAAACGTCATATGGTCGCTCGGGAATGCAATTTTGGTTATTTTTATTAGGGTTTCGTAGTCAATATGGAATTCTTATACTTTCGCCATGTCCGTCTGTCTGTCTCTCTCCGCGCCTTAGAACAGAGGCTCTTAGGCCCGTATTTATAGAACTTTACTCAGTACTCAAGCATTACCTAAGACTAAATTCAATGGCTTGATTCTAGTCTTAAGTAATGCTTGAGTACCGAGTAAAGTTCTTAATAAATACAGGCCTTAGTACCTACTAGAAAGCTGTAGTTAGTGATGCCCTTAAATATTAATCACGCCGACAAATTTGGTAAAATAAAAAATGAGCAGTCACGGGACGACTGGCAGATGTGAAACATCGCACTACACATTTACACACTACTACATAAAGACTGTATAGGTGTATAGCGGCCGGTCGCCACGCGGCATGCGTCGCCCCGCCAGTAATCGGTTTTACGTACGCCTATAGATAGATGTTTCACATCAATAGAAAAAACATTATTTTAGCTTACCTCCCTTGACCCTTTTTTTTCTGTGAAGTTAGCCCCGATGTAATTAAGTATTCAGAACTTTTGTTAGTGCTCATCGTTTGAAAAACACTGAGAGAAGAGAAACATTATTTGAGAGTAGGTAATTAGTTTTTATGTAAAAAAGATTTTAATTTTTTGTGTGAAGTTGGCCCCCCGCAAAAACTAACTTAACATTTATTTTTTATTTTGTAGGGTTCCTACCGCCCTTGCATGTAAAGTGGGGATGATTTTTTTTTCTTTATCCCATGGATATCGTTGTGTGGGGCTCGGGAGTATCGTTTGATAAGCCGTTTAAAAATATTGCGGGTCTGTGAAAACCATTTTTCGACTCAGGAATCCGTTTGCGTAATATTAAGCTTTAAAGTGCAAATTTTTGTTAGTTGTTGTATAAAATGTCGAAAAAAATCACAAAAATTCAAAGAAGTTTATAGAACGAAGTTAAAAGGAAAACTATCCCGTCCCGATGAAGCCACAACCCTCCTTCAGGAGTAGTAGGGCCACCCCACACAAACAGAATCCGACCGCCGTCCTTCCGTCCTCGCCACCCAGGCGACGTCCTCATCCATCGCCGCCCCGACCCTTGCTCGAGCCGGCCTGCGCCGCTGAGCCTGTAGCTTTAAATTCGTGCTTTAATAATATTAATCCGATCCAGCCTGTCCCATGCTGTCCTCCCCCAGCGACGCTCTAAGCCGAGTTCCGTACCCCACAGGGGGTGCCCTTAGCGTGTAGTTGTTTAGTTTATAAGTTTATGCTCTAGCTGGAGGCCTTAATTTATTGAGGCACCCACAGGAAAATCCGGTTAAGCAGACCACCTCCTAGGTTGACCTGCGAGATGACAATCACAAAAGAAAACTATCACAGCTAAGTAGGCTTTACAAGTTAACGAATAATAGTCGACAAACTCACAATTTTGCAGTTGGAATATAAGGGAACATGTTTTTCAACTAAGTACAATGTTAATTTTGTTCTTGGGATAAATTCATCCCAACTACGGAACCCTTCACTGTGCGTGATATATATTATACAACATTAGTTTTTGTTTATACTAAACCCGCAAAGGGGTCATTGTACTCATCATTTTGAACAATTGCATCTATGGCACCAACCATGAAATCGCGAAAAAAAAATCAGCTGTTCCCTACATTTGTGTTCACTTAAATCGACAAAATGTATGGTACAGCTGATTTTTATTTCGCGATTTCAAGGTTGGTCCCATAGAAAAAAATTGTTCAAAATGATGAATACAATGACCCCTTTTCGGGTTTAGTATAGACAAAAACTAATGTTTTATAAAGGTATCTACGCATTTAACTGATTTTACTATTCATCATCATCATCATTTCAGTCGAAAGACGTCCACTGCTGGACATAGGCCTCCCCCAAAATGGGGAGTTGCCATAATTGCCACGCTTGGTAGACGGGTTGGCGATCGCAGTATGATATAAAAAGCATAGAGAACGCTGCTGCCCATTCTATAGTAAGTCCCTTAGTCGCCTTTTACGACACCCACGGGAAGAAATGGGATGGTCCTATTCTTTACGTCCGGGACTACACGGATTTTTTTCTATTACCTACATTTTTGGAAAGAAAACCTCGCAACACGCCCTAGTTTTATTTTATTTTTATTAAGAGGAACAGCAAACAGTTACATTATGAAAACTTAAAACTAGTACAACAATATTCGTGTTTTGCTAATAATGTAACCCACAACACTGTCCACGGGTTATCATAATAATATAAAAACAAACAATAATCGCTAGGGGCGAGAAAAGAAAAAAAAAATGTAAAAAAGTAATAAGTAAAAATAATAAAGTAAAAAATAAAAGATGACAAATAAAAAGTTTACATACAACCGGCGCGGCGCAACGCACGCCAATCACAATCTGAATCACCCTGACACAGATTGCCAATCCATTATTTTTGAAAAATGTATGCTGGTGAAATGTCAAAATGAAACAGACCGCTACCGATCGCTCGCTACGCAACTAGGGTGCAGGACATACTAAAACAATAATTTGAAGATTACATCTATATTTATGTGTTAATTTTCAAGAGTTTTGAAGATAAGACCTTTGAATTTTACTATTGGGCTATTGAAGATGTCAATATTTACAAAAGTTTAATTGTACAAGTCAACCATGCGGCGGATAGGTGAGCGCAGGCCGGAGTTGGTTCGGCAGGAGGATATTGCAAACAGCGTACCCGCGCGCACCTGACGCCTGTGGAAGGTCCTAGGTATTGCATAGCAGATCATGTTATTAAGGTTCATGCAGTTGAATATATTTCTAACAACTTTGTATAGGGTGATGGCTTCAAGGTATTTTCTACGACAGTTTAATGATAGAAGTTTGTACTTGCTAAGTAATTGGGCATAAGGTAGGTAAGATCTGTGGCACCTGTAATGCATAGCACGCAGAAATTTATATTGAACATTTTCAATCATTTCCGTGTATTTCTTATAAAAGGGGTTCCATATCGAAACCGCATACTCCAATTGAGATCGAACTAGCGCATTATACAGGCATAAGTATGATGAGGTTCTTTTGAAGTTAAGGGTGGACCGCATAATAAATCCGTACATCTGATAAGCTTTGCTTACAATTTTATCGATATGCAGGTCTAAGCAGAGTTTCGAGTCAATTAGCACACCCAGATCCCGAATAGAGTTCAATTTAGCAAGTGGTGTATGACATAGGGTGTATGTAAAATTAATAAATTTTTTTTTTTTGGTGAAAGTGATGTAATTACACTTAGGCAAACTTAACTTGAGCTTATTATTGGTACAGTAGTCGGACAATCGGTCCAGGTCCTGTTGGAAAAGAATACAATCGTCAACAGTTTTCACTGATTTGTATACCTTCAGATCGTCTGCGTACAAAAGGAACTGAGTATGTTGAAAACATTTCCCTATGTTGTTAACAAATATGGCGAATAATAAAGGGCCAAGGGTAGAACCCTGTGGAACACCAGATGTTAACTTGGTAATGTTCGACCTGTATCCGTTAATTACGAAACTCTGGCAGCGGTTGGTGATATATGACGAGAACCAACGCAATAAGTTTCCTCTGATCCCGTTAAAGGCGATTTTGTTGAGTAATAATTCGTGATCCATCCTGTCAAAGGCCTTGCAAAAATCTGTGTACACAGTGTCCACTTGCTCATTAGCGTCAATGCTATCAAACAAGAAACTAGAGAAAGATAAAAGGTTTGTGGTAGTAGATCTATGTTTGACGAAGCCGTGTTGTTCCTGTATAATGACATGGTGCAACGATGGATATATTTCGTTATGAACAAGTTTCTCAAAAACCTTTGACAAGGTGGAGAGGATGGAGATTGGACGGTAATTCTCAACGTTATTTTTGGAACCACTCTTGTGTACAGCAGGCTTAGCATGGTGTTTTCGATCTCTACTCTACTATAGAATAGACATCGCTTGTCTACACTTCTCGTTATCTCTTCTTCGCGAGCACGAGGACACACCTAGACTCGGGTTTCTTCGTAGACAGTGACTTGTCCATAGCAACGGGGTATTCGCTAGTGGTGTGTATTACTACCCAATTTTACCGTACTTTTGCGTTTCGTTCTCAAACAAATCTATGAAGCAAAGTGTTTTTAACGAATATTTCTTCAATTGCAAAACGCAAATGGTCAAGGGGGATGCGCTGAGTAGCCCGCGAAATTCAAATTTTCGAACGTTTTTTGAATTCTAAGGATTTTTTTGAAGAGAGTTAGTTGTTTTGCCGATTCTAATGATTATAATTCTGTAAAGCAATATTTTTTACGGCCGCGAATCATATTTAAATCAACTTATAACGTGTTACTGACTTGCAAATTGCAAAAAACGTAATAAAATTTGAATTTCACGGGCTACCTTAGCGCATCTCCCTTTTAAAAATATTGTTAAATGGCTGTAGCCAATGACGTATTATAGGTAATACATCATTGGCTGTGGCGCCACTAAGTTTTAAAACTCATTTGTATTGCATACACAAAACACTATATAATATTGGTAATTGCTTATAATGTACAGGCATTATTTAAATAAAGAGCCATAATTATACTATTTTGATGGCGTCACGCAAGAAGTATCCTTTAAGGGTACTGCAGACTGGCGGGTCGCGCTATCACGTCGCGCCTGTCTGCGGGAGCCCTTGTTTTTACTAGGTACTATTATTGTTATTGTATTGTTGTTTATCGATATTTTATTTATTAGTAGGTAAATGCTCCATTTAAAACTGAGTGTGTAAGATTTAGTAAATGAAAATAATAATCACTACATAGTAAAGGCTTCTACAGACCAGCGCGACTCGCGACGCGACACAAAGGCACCGCTCGTCACGCGACGTGCGGGGCCTTTGTGTCGCGCCTGTATGTAAAAGGCCGCGGGCGGCAGCTAGTACTTCATAAATAAATAATTTAGTGTTCAATGAGGAGATTTTGGCTCATAGTCAGATGTTTTATATTCCCTGTGAATGTAGGTATCTAATAAATCAAAGTTAAGGGACAACATAGTGTAAAAACTGTAGGATACTTATATTGTTGTTCTTATTTTATTGTTAATTCCAAAAATCTATTATTTATTTTGGGCGACAGGTCCTAGCCGAGTTCTTCGCATAAACATTGATTGCACTATCTCCTTGCTTATTTTATAATTCTACAGAACTCACTTCCCGTGAGATCAAAGGCTCCCAAACAAGCAAAGCAAGCTCGCTAATAGTATTTCTTTCCCATCTTCGCTGAAGTTTTTCTATAAAAAAACTTAAATAAAAAGCGCAATTTGAACCCAACATGTTAATTTCAGCTTAATACATGATAAAAGTAAAAAAGCACCGCCTAAAATTACTCGAATTAACGAAAAAACAACTAACGAATCGTTGTCTAGGTCATTTTATATGTAGACTATTTCGGAAGAAAGGTTTCTATCCCAAGCTGTCAGCACCGGAGAAAGATTGTACGCCGTGCTCGACGTTGTAGACAGTTGTCTAGGGTAGAGAAGACAAGTCTCTTCACATTTGGTTTTGTAATCGCCGTGCTACAGACAGTAGAAAACTTTCTGTTGTCTACACTGAAACGTCATTTTTGTCTATTCTTCCGTCGACAAAACGCGTAGAGAGGGTTCTCGTGCTAAGCCTGCTGGTGTGATATTAGCGTATTTCCACCGGTTGGGAAACACACCCTCGGTAATACACTTATTGTAAATAATACTTAGCGGCTTATAAATGCAAGCTGCGGTGTTCCGAAGAAAAAGTGCTGGTATTCCATCAGGTCCAGGTCCTTTGGAAGGATCCAATGAGTTGAGTTCTTTCAAAACCTTTTCCTCACTAAAGTGCAAGTCAGTAGTAATATCGCTAGTTGAAGAAGTTTCTGTTGTCGGTTGCCATTGTGATAGTAGTGGAGAGGCAGGTTCATACACTGAGTAAAAGAAATCAGAGAACATATTACAAATTACCTCTGGTTTGTTGGACTCTGTATTATTATAGTGAACTTTTGCCGGAATAATAGGTTTGTCCTTTCGGTTTGATACATATGTCCAGAAGTGTTTAACAGTAGTGCGTAAACTGTCTTCAATCGACTTTATATACGTAGTGAAGCATTTGTCACACAAATCTTTAAAGTTTGTTCTATGCAGGGCGAATGCTTCATAGTCTGATATATTATTGTACTGTTCACACAAAATAAATTTAGTAACCTGTAACGCCATCTATGACGAGTTTGAAAAACTCGCAAACGAACATACCTACCAGGTTTTTAATTTACCGACACTTAAGACTCCATTTGAAATAAGATTAGACATTTAAATAAACTTGTTTACAGTCCGTTCAACCGATTTTGACTTATATTCCGTAGGCATAAGGATGGCATTAAAAGCAAAAACGTGGTTACAATACCAACTGTTTATTTCAGCTGCCATTTGTCATGCCTTTAACGCAATATAAGTCAAAATCGATTGAACGGACTGTAAAAAAGGTTTATTTAAATATCTAATCTTATTTCAAACAGAGTATAGAATTTTTTAAATAATAATATACTTGACGACGTCAGCGACGGCGCGCGGCGGAGCGATAGGGTCGTCACCATCTTGATTCGGTGGTAGGGTCCATTTCGTTGGTGACGTTGAATTATAATACGAAGAGTAATATAAACTCACTTTTAATCAGAAAACTAGATAAATAATAACAAGTGATAATAATTTAACTAGGCAAACCAACAGTTTCGTTTTGGAGAAGTGACTTGTTCCGCGTCTCGATGCGAAGTGCCCGTTCGACAATCCCCACCTTCCAAAACGACTCTGTCCACGTGCCGCCATTACAAAATAACGTCATGGCGTTTGCCCCACTACTACATTAATCAATTGAGCAACTTTTATTAAAACAATATCGTTATCCACGACATACTTATGTTTAGGACTTATTTGATGATTCTTTGGCTTAAACTTCAAGTGTTGCTTTTTATTTTATGGTTATGAGGAAAAGTTAATGTTTCATTGATTAACTTGTAACTGCATGCCGCAAACTATGTTTTTTTTAAGAAACGCTCGCAAGTATCATTTTACGCTTTTACGATAGTAAAATGAAATATGTATCATACGCGTCTGAAAATGTAGGTATCCAAATTGCACACTAATAAACATCTAAACAATAGATGAAGCTGTGGTAATAACATTTTAAAGGCGCAGTTTTTTCTTCCTCCGTAAAGTTGCCTTTTTAACACATACATAATATGAGGTTTTAAAGCGACGATATGTCGAAGAAACGCCACAAGATTTATTTGTACGAATGCCTATACTCGACCTAGCTAAGTATTTGACGCTTCGCTTCAACTCTGCTCAGCGTCAATATTTATCAAATCTAAACGATTACCTACTGTCGGTTTTCACTTCAAAACTTTCTTTATTTATGCTTCATCATCATCATCATTTCAGCCGAAAGACGTCCGCTGCTGGATATAGGCCTCCCCCAAGCACCGCCACTACGACCGGTTCTGTGCTTCCCGCATTCAGCTAATACCTACGGCCTTCACAAGGTCATCGGTCCACCTTGTAGGTGGCCTTCCAGCGCTACGACTTCCGGTACGCGGTATTATGCGTCAAACTTGAATATTCTGGGAAATTGGATAGGAAATGCTGAGTATTCTCCGAACAATACAATGGAATGGCTGAATAGGAGACTCACATATAGAGTGCAACAGCTCACAGCTGTATTCTTTTATGCATAGTATTATAAAAATCAACGTTAGTCTGTATTGCTGACTGTGACAACTGTACAGCTTAAATATACCTAGTTAGTAATTACCTACCTATAATAAATAACATCAGAAATCCTCGGTCATGTAAAGTGGGCCTCAATAATACCTTTCCAAAGTACGAGTAGATGTAGAAATTCATAACACATAGCAACACATTTAGGTAACATGGTAGCCCAATAAAACTGCCCGACCTGGGAATCGAACCCAGGACTCAGTAGTAGCGGTTACGACTACCTACTAGATCAACAAGGCAGACTGCAGAAGATTGGGCACGCCACAATTGTGGCGATAAGTCCCCTCTTTGAGGAGTGGCTAGAGAGGCGCCACGGCGACCTTACTCAGGATAAAGCGGGAGGAAACGCACGGGTGTCACCACTGTGTGGATCGCCCGGAGGACACGGTGGAGCATACGGTGGAGGTCTGCCTGGCTTGGGCGGAGCACCCACGTATCCTCACGGAGGCGATCGGCGGCAGCGATCTCTCGCGTCCGGCCCTGGTTCAGGCCATGGTTCAGAGCGAGAGTGCATGGGAGGTCGTCACCTCCTTCTGCGAAGCAGTAATGCTCGCGAAGGAGGAGGCGGAACGCGTGAGGGTGAGAGCGGTTTCGCGCCCTCACGCCCTTAGTCGCCGCAGGAGACGCCCCGGGCGTCGGGAGTCGCAAGCTGATTTCCGGCCACCGTAGGCGCGGGCCTGCGGACGGTGAGCGATGGGTAGCTCGCCGTCCGACAAGGACCAGGCCCGGGTCGACGGCGCGTTGTGTTTCACGCGCGCCTGAAAGAGATGTCAGCACCAACTGACGGGGTCCGTTAGGACCAATGCCTGCCAGGGTTGCGAGTTTGTCCGAAAGGGATATCGTGGCCCTGGCACACAGGCAGCAGAAGGAACACGGGTGGGTTTTAGTCAGTAAAAGTCTGACACGCCCTCCCGCTCAGCCCAAGAGGGGGAGTAGTTATTTGATTACCTTCCACCCAAAAAAAAAAAGACGGCGGAAGATGTAGAATTCAATCCCATCATCTTCCTATCTATTTATGTATACAGGGTCAAATTAAATTAGCTAGCGAAACTGCGCAGATGTGATGGATATCGGTATCCAAACATGCCAAAACAAAAAAAAGCAATTTGATGTTTATTTATGGGGTCATCAACCGCAGATTACTTAAAAAAACAGTTTTTTTGCTGTCTAAACTTCATAGATGTGTTGAGTATCGATGTCTGTGCACAATAACACAAAAGAAAACAGATTTTCTGAAGTCATATTTTAAGTAACAACCCTACCAGCGGTTATTGACCCCTCAAAAGAAAACATGAAATCATTCTTAGTTTTATTTTATCGTTTTTAGTTATCGATACCCAATTACTCATCACGTCTGCAGAGTTTCGCTAGCTAATTTAATTTGATCCTGTATATTTGACAATAAATTAGATACACTTCTGCATAAAACAGGCCGAGAACCTTGATTTTATCTTCCATTTATTATCAGGATGTTTTGCCTTCCTATTAATCTAATATAGCCCCGCAGGCAGGCGCGACGCGTCAGCGCGACGCGCGACGTGACACTAGTATACAACATTAGTTTTTTTTTACACTAACCCCGAACAGGGGTCATTGTACTCATCATTTTGAACAACTTTTTGTATGTAAAAAATGTATGGAACAGCTGATTTTTATTTCGCGATTTCAAGGTTGGTCCCATAGATTTTTTTTTTCATAATGATGAGTACAATGACCCCTTTTCTGGTTTAGTATAAACAAAAACTAATGTTGTATTAGTACCACAATTTCTATGAAAACTTAATTGAAAGTGTCGCGCTGCTTGTCGCGCCAGTTTTCACGAATCTTAACACAAAGAATCGAGGTTTATTAATATTAGGTATCGTACATATTTATAATTGGAAAATAAATAAAAAATAATTAATGTCATTATTTATTTAGATAAATATACGTCCAATGTCTTATCGTGGTATATTTCCGACAAAGGGAAAACTTTTCCAATAATAGTGAGATAAGGGCGAGTTCAAAGTAGGTCGTAAGTATGCTTGTATCGTACTTGCTAATGGCGTGAGGACAGGGCAAGGCCCCACAATTGTTGATTAGAGGGGTAGGTATCTCTTCGAATGATAAGAATGTTTATCGAGTGGCAATAGAAACTCGTTGAAACAATACGTGCGCCGGGAACGGGAAAAAACACACAAATCTTTTTGGGTCATGTTTGTGTCGGAGAAAATTCGTGTGCGCTTACCACTGTCTGGAGAAACGGGGTGCTTGTATGACGATGGGGCTCGGCTCACACCCACTAAAACTTGCAACAATTTTTAGGGTTCCGTACCCAAAGGGTAAAACAGGACCCTATTACTAAGGGGCGGGACACAGAAAAGACGTAAGACGAGGTCGCATCGCAGACGTATGTGCCTGTGATCGCGTCTTATCCGCACCCTGTCTTTTCTGTTTATTTTGTGTCGCGACGCTTCTATACATTTTGTATGAAAATTTATTGAAGGGGCCCCGCTTCTGCGACGCGTCCTCGTCTTACATCTTTTCTGCGTATCCCGCCCGACCCCGCCGTCCGTCCGTCTGTCTGTCTGTCCGTCTGTCACCAGGCTGTATCTCATGAACCGTGATAGTTAGACAGTTGAAATTTTCACAGATGATGTTAATCTGTTGCCGCTAGAACAACAAATACAAAAAAACAGAATAAATTAAATATTTAAGTAATTTTCCTTGTATGGGAAAAAAAACATTCATAATTATCTATCGAATAGTCGAACATACGAAACATGATTGTTATTGTCACTTTTGAAGGAACAAGGAAATTCATCCTCGCATGCTCTCGGCGGAGCGGGAGGGCGTGTCAGACTTTTACTGACTAAAACCCACCCGTGTTCCTTCAGTTGCCTGTGTGCCAGGGCCATGGTATCCCTTTCGGACAAACCCGCAACTCTGGCAAGCATTGGCCCTAACGGACCCCATCAGTTTGTGCTGACATCTCTTTGAGGCGCGCGTGGATCACAACGCGCCGTAGACCCGGGCCTGATGCTTATCGGACGGCGAGCTGTAACCCACTGCTCACAGTCCGCAAGCCCGCGCCTACGGTGGCCGGGAATCGGCCTGCGATTCCCGATACCCAGAGCGTCTCCTGCAGCGACTAGGGGCATGAGGGCGCGAAATTTGCCTCTCGCTCACGCGTTCCGCCTCCTCTTTCGCGAGCAATACTGCTTCGCAGACGGAGGCGACGGCCCTCATGCACTCTCGCTCCGAACCATGGCCTGGACCAAGGCCGGACCCGAGAGATCGCCGCCGCCGATCGCTTCCGCGAGGACTTGGCGGTGCTTCGCCCAAGCCGGACAGACCTCCACCGTATGCTCCACCGTGTCCTCCGGGCGATCCACACAGTGGTAACACCCGGGCGTTTCTTCCCGCTTATCCTGATCAGGAACCTCCCGAATAACCGTGTCCGGTGAGGACAGGCCTGCGTCAGGCGGAGGGTGAGGACACCGCGCCGTGGCGCCTCTCTGGACACTCCTCAAAGACACTTATCGCCGCAATTGTGGCGTGCCCATACTACGCAACCTTGTCAGATTGATACAGTCCTATTACGAACGGCAATATTGCATTATTACTTATAAAAATTAAATATAAATTTAATAGTAAAGGCCATTTAGTTGAATATTCAAAGCTGTATGGATATTTACGAATCCTAAGTTGCACCAAATATCTAGTTGAGATCTAGAGTATTTAGATATTTATGTTCCGAAGATTAGTCAGATATTTTTGACTGCACTACCCTTTTTTTTTTTTTTTTTTGGGGTGGGAAATTATCAAATAACTTCTCCCGCTCTGGGCTGAGCGGGAGGGCGTGTCAGACTTTTACTGACTAAAACCCACCCGTGTTCCTTCCGTTGCCTGTGTGCCAGGGCCACGATATCCCTTTCGGACAAACTCGCAACCCTGGCAGGCATTGGCCCTAACGGACCCCGTCAGTTGGTGCTGACATCTCTTTGAGGCGCGCGTGAAACACAACGCGCCGTCGACCCGGGCCTAGTCCTTATCGGACGGCGAGCTACCCATCGCTCACCGTCCGCAGGCCCGCGCCTACGGTGGCCGGAAATCAGCTTGCGACTCCCGACGCCCGGGGCGTCTCCTGCGGCGGCTAAGAGCGTGAGGGCGCGAACCCTGCCTCACCCTCACGCGTTCCGCCTCCTCCTTCGCGAGCATTACTGCTTCGCAGAAGACTGCACTACCCTAACATACCTATTATACTTATGAACAGTTTTTATGATAAGTCAAAGTTAAGTCAAATTGTTTATTTCAAATAGGCACATATGCACTTTTGAACGTCAATATTTACAAAAAAATAGAATTGATTCTAGTCGCCCCTTCCAAAAGGTAGTTTCGTATGGAGAAGAATGGGCAAGAAATTCCACCGTTACTCTTTTAAAATCTTGTACAATATGTACAAGAGGTACATTAATTATATAATTATATGTGAAGACGATGCACCTAGAATGAAATTACTATACCACAATAGGTAATAAAAAGAGTTAAGAATGAAGCCTACCCCCATGGGAAGAAGGCGTGAGATTATGTATGTGTTTGTGTATGTATGTGTAAGAATGAAGCAATGACAGATAAATTAATTATGTGATAGTTAGATGGTGCTCACATATTTACAAAAACTGAAAAAAAAATAAACGTTTTCCTAAAAAATAACAATATCAGTGTGAGTTAAGGTAGGTAATCACAGAATTTAAAATAAATGTCATAAAAATAATAAATTATACAATTAAAATAGCAGCCTGTTTGATTTTATCTAGACTCTAGATTGTCCTATGGACCAGCATGTTTCCAAGCATTCTTATCTTGGATATAATCCTCTAATTTGTAATATGCTTGTGTACAAAGAGTTCTTTTATCAAGAGTTTTAAATTTTCTTTCATTTAGTTGCAATATATCACCAGGTATTTTATTGTAACATATCACAGTACCCCAAAAAAGATGTATGTACTTCAGATAATCTGAAAAATGGTTGATCTATTTTGTCTTTATTTCTAGTATTCAAATTATGTCTATCACTTATTTTATTAAAAAGATGTAGAGTTTTCCTTACATACATAATATTTTCATAAATGAATTGGCAAGGTACCGTCATAATATTAATATTTTTAAATAGTTCCCTATGAGATTCGCGGCGACTTAGATTATAAATTGCTCTGACAGCTCTCTTTTGCAAAATAAAGATGGACTCAATGTCAGCAGCCCGACCCCACAGTAAAATGCCGTACGACATAATGCTGTGGAAGTAGCTAAAATAGACCAAACGCGCGGTCTCTACGTCTGTTAACTGTCTTATCTTTCTAACAGCATAAGCCGCCGAGCTTAGCCGCCCCGCAAGAGATGTTATATGTGGTCCCCATTGTAGTTTCTCGTCTAGATCAGTGATTTCTAGGAAAACCATTTGATTAATAAATTCCAATTTTGCTCCATTCAATATGATATCACATTCACTACTTCTAACATAAGGTGATTTAAATCGAATGCATTTGGTTTTTGTTTTATTTAGTACCAAATTATTTACCGTAAACCAATCTTGGACCTGAAGAATAAAGTTATTCACGTCGTCAAGATTTTGTGACCGTCGGTCTATTTTAAATATCAATGATGTGTCATCTGCAAATAACACTATCTTCGGTTGATTTTGAAGTAATTGGGGTAAATCGTTAATATAAACTAAAAAGAGGAATGGACCCAATATTGAACCTTGAGGAACGCCCGATAACATTTGATTGATGTTCTAAGTTTGTATAGAACTATATTATGATCATTTTAAAGCTTACAATATTTTGAAACGTTGTCATTACCAATATATTAGTGCGATTAACTCGATTTATACCTATTCGATACTTATTGGCTCGTTCTCGTCTGTTATTGTTCCTATTAAATGCGAAATTCATTGGGTCGAGTTCGATAGTTCGAGTAAATTAAACAAAGAAATTACCGAATATAACCTCAGTTTGGTAGTTGAATAGGTACTAAGTCTTCAAATGATACGTGAATCGTATTTATGTGGGATGGACCACATAAATACCTACGATTCACGTACCATACCGTATGGTAGAACAAAGCGTGAATAGATTTTGAAAACTTATGAACAAAATACTTTGATTATGTAGGTATCATCAACCCCCTCTTATCTTAAAGAACGTTTCAAGTTCCTTCATGACACACATAATAGATATCTGAGGTCATCGGAAAACTTGAGACTAGAGATGCCGATGCATTCCACTAGCTTTTATGACAAGTCTTTTACAGTTCAAGCAGTGCGGTTATGGAGTGCCTTGCCCGTGTCGGTAAGGCGTGCTCAATCTTTGTCCACTTTTAAGATTCAGGTAAAAAAACATTTCCTCTCTCCATAAACATCATCATTACATAATACAGTTCCCTGCACTTGTTTCATGTGTATTATTGTATATATGTATATATTTATTAGATAAGTGTATGCTTTGTGTATGTGTGTATCTATTGTATATGTTAATGGTACACCACTGACTACCTGCAGTATTGTCACTCCTGCTCCCTTTAATCCATCCAAAGGTTGTCTGTAAAAGATCGCTTTTAGCGATAAGACCGCCCATTGTGTCACCCTATGTAAAATTTAAACATTTATATCTGTAACTTTTATGGTGTACATAATAAAGAGTATTCTATTCTATTCTATTCTACCTTGGTTTAAGAAAAGTTGTCAATGATTTACCTACTCCATTTTTTTACATTATAATTTTTTAAGTGTAGCTATGCTAGAACGCGAGATTCTATTATATTATCTGTGGTGTAGGTAAGTATCAAGGTGGAACGATGACTTTGTGAAGATCTCAGAATCTGCTAGATGCAAGAAGCACAGAACAGGTCGAAGCGGCGATGCTTGGGGAGGCCTATGTCTATCAGTGGACGTCTTCCAAAGTAGCACAAAAGCTCTATAACAAGCCGTACACTTGCCTGTTAGAAGTTTTTAATAACGGCATTGGCTCCATAAACAAGTTCAGAAGTTCTACAGTAGTTGTACAAGCAGCTACAGCGCCACTGTACCCCCGAAATTGGCACAATTTATACAGGTATCTGTTCTACAATTACACATGTCATGTCATATTACAATGTTTTTACAATGATCGCAACTACACCACACTACACAACTAAATTCAAATTAATTTATCCGTCTGTTGCCGTTTAGGCCGTCACCTCCTTCTGCGAAGCAGTAATGCTTGCGAAGGAGGAGGCGGAACGCGTGAGGGAGAGGCAAGGTTCGCGCCCTCGCGCCCCTAGTCGCCGCAAGAGACGCCCCGGGCGTCGGGAGTCGCCCGATTTCCGGCCATCGTAGGCGCGGGCTTGCGGACGGTGAGCGATGGGTAGCTCACCGTCCGATAAGGACCAGGCCCGGGTCGACGGCGCGTTGTATTCCACGCGCGCCTCAAAGAGTTGTCAGCACCAACTGACGGGGTCCGTTAGGGCCAATGCCTGCCAGGGTTGGGAGTTTGTCCGAAAGGGATATCGTGGCCCTGGCACACAGGCAAATGAAGGAATACGGGTGGGTTTTAGTCAGTAAAAGTCTGACACGCCCTCCCGCTCCGCCTAGAGCGGGAGAAGTTATTTGAAAATTCCCGCCAAAACAAAAGGGGTACTTAGGTGTTATAATAGGGGCAAAGATCCGAGCTGTGTCCCACCAAAAAGCATACAAAATATGAAAGGTTTAAAACAAATACATTTTAGAAAATCAAAAGTCGGTACAATCACTAAAATGTCAAATTAAATAAAGTAAAACGAAAGAAAAATACAAAATAAAAATAAAAAAATATGTCATCAATTCACTAATTACAACAATAATCAAAATTACACTACAGCGCTCGCATTTCTATTTAGACGCGTCTGTATATCTGAATTAGAGTGTAAACTAGAGAGTTTATATTCTAATTGTAAATAACTGTGTAAGGCCCTGAATTAAACATACAGTAGCGATATATCAAAACTTATATTTATTTTAAACTAAGACCAGTGCCAATTGGAAGGTGATGGAT
Source organism: Tiliacea aurago (assembly GCA_948098905.1). Lineage (NCBI taxonomy): Eukaryota > Metazoa > Arthropoda > Insecta > Lepidoptera > Noctuidae > Tiliacea > Tiliacea aurago. The sequence continues at coordinate 14,011,078 of OX402590.1, forward strand.
GATGGACAATAAGAATGAAAATAACAAATACACAACAGGTAAGTTCAAGATATAATAGTCGCGGATAAGTGAACAGAACCCGTTTTCTTGAAATAAACGGTGAAAATAGGTATAATATGATTTATTATTTAACGTCCCCAAATAAGACTGTTCTACTGTTAGTTCTCCTCCAGTGCTGGCTCTGTAGCCATATGATGTGCGTACCTACTGGCTGTGCAAGCTGTCTAAACAAGCATATTTAGTGCAATGGAAAAAAAATCGCTGAAAATAGTGCGTGACGACTAGATAATGTTAAAGACCACAAAATATAGAGTTTGTTATTGTTGATGTAGGTACTTACAAGTAATCTGATGTAATTTTTATTGTCTCTTACAGCATCTCCAAAATGTAACTTATCAGTAATGTTTCATACAACATTTTATATAAGTAGGTACCTACAGATGTAAAATTGGACCCACCGTCCATCGGATCAGTCATTGACTTGACCGGATGGCGCGCGAGAAACGATACTTCCGTCCGTGATTTAGGTATGACGCGTAGCAGTTTGTTCCATATTCTTGTCAAAAAATCTTCCATTATGTCAGGTTAGAATGTCATGTGGCTGGCATGCTTATCGATAAATATCGATAAATACGCCACAAACCAGCTGGGTATAGTTTTTAGGGTTCCGTACCCAAAGAGTAAAACGGGAACCCTATTACTAAGGCTCCGCCGTCTGTCTGTCTGTCCGTCTGTCACCAGGCTGTATCTCATGAACCGTGATAATTTGACAATTTAAATTTTCACAGATGATGTATTTCTGTTGCCGCTATAACAACAAATACTAAAAAACAGAATAAAACAAATATTTAAGGGGGACTCCCATACAAAAACGTGATTTTTTTCCATTTTTATAGATAATGGTACGGAACCCTTCGTGCGCGAGTCCGACTCGCACTTGGCCAGTTTTTTCCATATGAAAAGATTGTGGACATCCAATAGCTGCCCCAGACAACAGTATCCGCGAAGGCAAAATTGGCGTCCATAGGAAAGCTTGTCTTGCATAATATCAAGCTTGTTGGTGGCATTTTGTAAATAGAAAGAAAATAAAGCAATTATGTTTATATATTTGCGATAGGTAAATAAAGGGCAAAGAAAAAAACATAAACATGAAAGAAAAAGTTAAATCGTATTTATGGCTTGCAATAAAAAGAACGTTGGTAGGTATTTTATATCTCAGGTGTTGTCTTTTGCTGCAGCAAATAAGGGAGTGACCACACTTATCGTCGCGACATCTGCTTGAGCCGGTCAGAAAGAGATTTATGTCTATGCAATAAAAACGAAAAATACTTTATTGTTTTAGGTGCTTTTCCACCACAGGTGTGCTATGCTATGTTGCTATGGCTGTTTGATATCCACCAATCATATTCATTAGTCGACATAGCATAAGCAATTTTTTTAAGGTTCCGTACCTCAAAAGGTAAAAAGGAACCCTTATAGGATCACTTAGGATCACTCGTGTGTCTGTCTGTCTGTCCGTCGGTCACAGCTGATTTTCTCCGAATCTACTGGACCGATTAAGTTGAAATTTGGTACACATGTATGAACTTCTGTGACCCAAACACGGACGTGATACGTAAACAAATTAATTTTGAATATGGAGGTCCATTTTGGGAGCAAATTAGAAAAATAAAAAATAAATATTTTTTTTATAATTTTAAAATACATACTTTTGAAATTTGAAATTATTTAAGAAAATAGATGAAAAATTACCATCCCCTCCGAAACTACTGAGCCTAAAATTTTCATAAAAATATAGAAAATTGTTCTTTTCAACTACAATGTTAAGTTTGTTCTTGGGATAAATTAATCTCAACTACGGAACCCTTCATTGTGCGTGTCCGACACGCACTTGGCCGGTTTTTTATATGGAAGGATTCGTGCTATGGAAGCGTGGATGCGTGCTATGGAAGCGTTTGTTTGATATCCACCAATCATATTCATTGGTCCACATAGCATAGGTAGCACTGGTAGAAACGGTCACATAGTTTCGTAGCTTAGCTTTCATATCCTCGCAGCATGCATAGCACACGTCTGGTGGAAAAGCAGCTTTACCGCGTCGAACTTAAATGTGACAAAATTAAATATGTGATCGGCTCAAGCCGATTCCGCGTCGATAAGTGTGGTCATCACTCTCTAAACGTTCTACCTGTCTACCAATAGGTAGGTACTAATACACTACTCTCTTGCACAAACACCCCAGACCCGGAACAACTACGTAACGGAAGTCAATCAGTCAACCACTACACAAATCGAGTCATCAAAGTTAGGCACAGTCCGTTCCTAGCGGTAGTGGAATTATATTTTAAACTTCCGCTGTCGGCACTTCTACGGTTAAAATCACTAGTAGCAACAAAGCCTTTTATTTTTAAATAAAAAAAAAAATCACTGGTAAGATGAAAATTTATAAAGCTCCGGTTTGTCGATGGATTAGGTATACCTACAGATCGTCCCATATCCTCCTAGTAATCTATAAAATGGAATAAAACACTATCTTTCCTTTTCGTCATAGTTGCGTATGTATTTATTATTTTAGATTACAATAAAATTATAATACACTGGATCGCAAAAGTTCCGGGTCGCTAATAAAAACCGTGATATCGCCATAAATTATTTATCTAGATCGCTAGAATAAATAATATGTAGTACAGTAGTACCCAACTGATATGGCTTACCGATGTACCTGCGCAGAAGGTGAATTTTAAAAGTGCGGGAAATGCTATTGACCAATCGGCACGCTCCACGCACCGCGGTTCTTTTTCCTGTACCGCTATTGGTCGGCAGCTGCCGCCATGTTAGCGCGCGCCGCGTGGCATGTTTGTCAGCCGCCATACTTCTGATCGAGTGCACGCTAGCAGCCCTAGTGTATTATGAACCTTATAATAGTGACCTAAGGTTGATTGTAAGTTTTAAGCATTCTTTCGTTAATCTTCGGGGCCATACTTTCTTTTCTGTGCGAACGAAGATTCACGACGCGCCTTATCAATTGGGTACCACTGTAAGCAGATTACTAATGCTTGTTCTATATCTCTAAAGAGGTTTCATTTGTACACGTTACAGATTTAAAAAAATATAATCTGCATTTTGAAAAAAAATAAAATTAGGAAAATAATATTTTTTCTGCTTTTGGTTCAAACCGAGCTGTCATTATAAATGGTTCCTTGGATTGATCAGAGTATTCAGTGCAATATCATGTCCTGAACACCTGAAGAATGTACACGGATTATTACCATGGTACAAGAAGGAAGATGTCAGCGTAGCACTGCTAAAACAGTAGGAATATTTTTTAAAACGGTCCAAAGAGTACTCCTGCGATTTCAAGAGATAATGAACATCAGGAGACCAGGAAATGGCAGGCCAAGGTGCACAACTACACGAGAAGACCGATTCATCGTGAGCACTATGTTAAGAAATCGACATCTTACGGCTGTTCAGGTCCGAAACAGTCTTCAAGAAATTCACCACAACAATGTGAGCTCTGATACGATTCTGCGACGTCTTCGTGAAGCTGATATAAAGCCTTATAGACCAGCAAACGGCTCTAAACTGTTCAGAGAACATCGAGTTACTAGGTTACGGTTTTCTCGAGAACACATCCGATGGTCAGATGAAGATTAGTCCAAGGTTATGTTTTCCGCTGAGTCCAGATTTTGTTTATTTACGCACGACGGGAGACGAAGAGTATTTCTAAAGACGACCAGGAGAACGGCATCATCAAGCGTGTTTTGAAGAAAAGGTGCCATTCAGTGGAGGATCAATAATGGTTTGGCTGGGATATCTTCAGAGGATTGCACGGAGTAAAGCGCGGGCCACACCGCCAGCTGGCGGGTGGGCGGGCTGGGCGGGCGAACGTCGTTTCACCTCTTTACATGGTTAGTCGGTAGCTCGCGGTGTGAACCGAAGTATGTAAAGAGGTGAAACGATGTTCGCCCGCCTAGCCCGCCCGCCCGCTAAGCTGGCGGTGTGGCCTGCGCTTTAGTGATCATAGAAAACGGTTGTCTGACTCCTGTCAGATACATATTAGAAGAGGTTTTAAATGAGCATGCTGGTCCTTTCTTAGTGAATATGGGTGCAAATTCCATTTTTATGCACGATAATGCGCGATCACGTACTGCTCGTTTGGTCAATATGTATATTCAAAACGTCGGTATTACCTGCATGGAGTGGCCAGCTCAAAGCCCAGAATCTTAAATTAGCTTAAATCATATAGTGACGAGCTCGGGTGATGCGTGAGACAACGCTCTCCAGCTTCCGTTACCTTACACGAGTTAAGGAATGCGCTAGTGGAAGAATGGGCAAATATTAAATTGACAAAAAATCTTTTATTTTTTAAGATTTACTGCGAAGTGTATTTTTGTTGTCATAAGTTAGAAGCGAAATTTTCTTATTTATTAGTTGTTAATTAAAGTTATATAGTGTACAAAAAGTGTTACACATTTTTTTTTAAATATTAATCAGTCATCTACATTAAACTATAGTTTCGCAAATTAATCTTATGTACTTAAGAAACTATCACGCCATTTATTATAAATATTCCGGGTCTAGCGACCCGGAATTTTTGCGATCCAGTGTATACTCTAGTGATATTAATTTTAGAAGTATTTATGTATGTATATTCTCATTTATTATTTGTTTTATTTTTTCAAGTGAAATGTTTTTGATTTTGAGTATTCTATTTTCGGTGTCTACATCTCTTTATTTACTTTCCTATCGCAGGTAGTACCTATGCTGGAAGAGATTTCTTTAGAAGTAAGCATCGTATTTTTCTTCCTTTGTACGTATTTTTCTGTTCTTTTTTTCTTGTCTGTACATAAATGGTTGAATAAATAAATCAATAATTTAATCACTATTATACCTAGACCTAGTGGTTTAATATGAAGTATCACGTTTAGCAAACTAATGGAATGATGACTGAAAGTTTGTATAATATGTGGCCTGTAACTATAAAAATAATATATACAAGTAACCTACCCACGTAGTAGGTACACACGGCTACACTTAGTACTTAGTACTTCAGTATACGCTGACCGCTCATTGTACGGCAATCCTATACAATGCGAGATCAGCTTATACTGAAAATGTATAGCTTTATGTGTAAACAACTTCGTATTCGTCAAATTATGTTATACATCAAAAGCAGTTGAGCGGACATCACTTCGGTGGTGTCGCGGGGAATAGTGATTTCTGTCATTCCCCACGACACCACCGGTGGTGTCGTGGGGAATGAACGTAACCTAAAACGGCTTTCTTCTGACGGGATGCCATGTTCATGCAGGTCCCACAATCATAATAAGGTCGTCTATTCACGTATAACTACCGTCACTAATATTTATGTGTATGAGTGTATTTTCATGTATAATATCCCTATCTGTTTGAAATGCACTACAGTATTAAATTAATACTATTCACATTTATTTTATTTACGAATATATAGGGCACAAAGTAGGAAAAACATTTAGTAGGAAAAAACACGCAGATAAACAACGACGCTGATCTAATCGACGTTTCTTGAGAATGGGGAAGGGACAGGAAAAACTACGGGAAAATCCGTTTTAAAGTAAAGTTTATACCTACATTATAAATTGTTAAAATGACTATGTAAGTACAAGATACTAAAGAAATGTTAATGGCTATTATATGTGTAATACTCGAGGGGTTTGGCGCTGATAGCCGAAATACAGGCTTGCCTAGTTCGGCTACAGATGAGCATACCACATATACTGACCTAAATTAGCCTGTTAAAATATTTTGTAATTTATGTCTAAGTTTTCTTTGAATAAACATTATCTTATCTTATCTTTCTTATCTTACAGTTCATTCAAAGTTGTTACTTTGCGAAAAACCGCATAAACGTTGGATTCCTGGGAAAGGATAAGTTTATGAATATACAACATTAGTTTTTGTTTACACTAAACCCGAAAAGGGGTCATTGTACTCATCATTTTGAACAACCTTTTCTATGGGACCAAATCCTTGAAATCACGAAAAAAAATCAGCTGTTCCATACATTTTGTCGATGTAAGACACAAACAAAAAACGAAAACACCAACGAACAAATACGAACAAAAACGAAAACGAACAAATGTATGGAACAACAGATTTTTTTTTCGTGATTTCACGGTTGGTCCCATAGAAAAAATTGTTCAAAATGATTAGTACAATGACCCGTTTTCGGGTTTAGTGTAAACAAAAACGAATGTGATATACAAAGAATAACATTGAAAAATAAAGTTTACAATATACAGGGTTACTGCTAACTCGACGTATTCATTGCAGGATGTCATAGTAATTAAAATGCATTCAATTAACGGTGCGTTGCTCGAAACCAACATTAGTTTAACGGAAACTTTAAATTGATGCTGTCACTTTCTTTTTGATACAAAATGTAAGGGATGGCATGAATTTAAAGTCTCCGTTTCTTTTTGATACAAAATGTAAGGGATGGCATGAATTTAAAGTCTCCGTTAAAGTAATGTTGGTTTCGTGCAACTCAACGTAAGCCACCAAATGTTCTACAGAAATTCAGTAGTTTTTGAGGTTTTTTTTTATAATGACAAAAAAAATAAAATGTTGAATTAGTGATTTCTGCCAAAGTTTTAAGCTGTTTGGTACAGCATCAGCTATGATAATAACTTTTAATTCCAGTATAGTTGCGCCGTAAATCATTTTTAAATTGGATTTTTCTTAACAACTGAAAACCTAATAAAATCAAAAATTACTGAATTTCGGTAGAACATTTGGTGGCTTAATTTGTTGCATTTTAACCCTACTATGACGTCCTGCAAGGAATACGTCGAGTTACCAGTGACCCTGTATACAATAATAAAATAGGTAGGTACCTACTGAATTATATACTGTTCGCTTCTGCGGGCAAAGCACGGGCTGCTCAAGACGTTAAGGACAAGACATGATAAATTATGTAATGTCAATTTGTACTAGCATTTTATAACAAAACAGTTTTATCGCTCAAACTGTGATAAAATGTGTGACTCAAGTCATGTCACAGTAGGCCGTGCTCGCCCACCTGCCAGGGTTACGAGCCTGTCCGAAAGGGATATCGTGGCTCTGGCACACAGGCATGAAGGAACACGGTGGGTTTTAGTCAGTAAAAGTCTGACACGCCCTCCCGCTCCGCCCAGAGCGGGAGAAGTTATTTGATAATTTCCAACCCAAAAAAAAAAAAAAGCCCGTGCTCGCCCTGCTCGTTAGTGAAACACTACACGAAGAACAAATGAGGTTTGTGTATTTTTATCTGAAGATCTGTCGCTTAAGAGTCCTATGTCCGGGATAGCCGTCTTCTCCCCACTGTCCCCACTCGACGTCCTTCAAAACCCCGTTGTTTAAAAATACCCAGTTTTATTTTATCCCAAATGAGATATTTCTATCTATAATTCAATGATAGTTTCGGCTCTTTGTGCTTAAAATATGGCACGGATGATGATAATTATTATTATGTTTAGAATTAAATATTTTGTGCGTAGATTTGTGTTTCATTCAAATAATAGGTCACAATGACGTCCCACTAATGACGCATGTTTTCACTATACGAATGTCATTGAATTGTTATTAAGTAAATATTGTTTATTTTTGTATCGAGTTCCAGGCCATCAGTACTAATACGACTGATCTAGAATTAGATTACTTATTTATATATGTTTCTGTGTTTATTATCTACATGTGACGCAATATTGACACTGTTAGTTTATTGTGATTGTTTTTATCATTTCCTAGATAAGAGAAAAATGAGAGAATAGTGGTGGCCCAGTGGCAACAATACTTGTAGCCGCGATGTCAAAGATTGTACCAAATCGAAAAACAACAACATTGCCTAAACTGGAATTGAATGGAGCGTACCTTCTATCACAACTAATGCGCAAAGTTAAACAGTCATTGAATCAATATGAAGTACACGTCTACGGCTGGACTGATTCCACGGTGGTCCTGGGATGGTTACAAGGAGACCCATCCCGCTGGAAAGCATACGTAGAAAACAGAGTATGAAGTATTACTGACGTCAGACGATCATCGTGGCCACCGTGAAAATCCCGCTGACGCCGCAAGCAGAGGCCAATACCTACGCTAGTCAACGGAAAGAAAATCAACTGTGGTGGCAAGGGCCTACATGGCTACCATCGTTTAAAACAAACAACATATAAACATATTAGTAACAATAAATCCATCAAGGGAATCATTCGTCTACTCATTTACTTATCATAACATAACAAGTAAATAACATTTTCACTGTTGGGCATTACAACTCTAACCCCCCCCCCCGACTTACGAGTTTGTAGGGCGTGGGTTCGAACCCAAGCAGGCGGTTTACTCTGTGTAAATAAATTCGTCACCACTGCTCTCAAAACGGTGAAGGAAAACATCGTGAGGAAACCGGCATGGCCTAGAATGTGACATCTACCAACCCGCACTGGGCCCGCGTGGTGTGTTCTGGCCCATTCCCTCTAGAAGACAGAAGAGGCCTGTGTCCCAGCCAAAGAGGTCCCAGCAGTGGGAAAACATTACAGGCTATTGAATAAGAGAAAAATAAGAAATGACCACTAAAGGCATAGTTCCCAGTTCTTACTTATTATTTTGCATAATCGTTGTGGCTAGTGGTGAACTGTTTCAAACTATATTTAGCTTAGGCCCAATCATAAACAACAGGCTTGCAACTTATCGCAGCGCACTGGTGCATGCATTAATGAGTTCCATACGGGTTGGCTAATTACGAGGATAGGTTAGTTATGTTTAGAACTTATGTGTGAGTGCACCACACAAGTGTGTTTTTTAACGTTAGGCACTAAGTAGGTATTTATATTACCTTTATAAACTTTGACATAGTTAGTCGACGGTTAAAGGCTTCTACATACTGGCGCGACTTGTCGCGCAATGCGACGCCGGTAGAACAATTTCTATGAAAAATTGTTCTACCGGTGTTTCGTCGCGCGCGAAGAAGAAGCCTTTAATGTCCTTTTCGTTTAATTTGTGTTTTTTTTATCTCGTTAGTACCTAGTGTAAATATTTAGTTGCGTGATCTATTGTATACATCGTGTTACGGAAAGGGTATATCCATACAAACCTGGTGAAGAGTGCATCTAGTTCAGAATCTCTGTACAAAATTTCAGCTCAAAAAGAATAACTTTGAAAATGCTTGATATTTTTTTATTTCTATATTTTATTAAATTTAAATCATAAAAAAAACGTGTCACCGCACTACGAGGGTCATTATCCGTTATCTGTGCCTGTGTGCCTAATGCCCACACTTTTTATTTTATGTGAAACATCTATAGGCTTACGTAAAACCGATTGCTGGCGCCGCGACGCATGCCGCGTGGCGATTCACCACTCACTCCGCGCGCGCGGTCCCCCCGCTTCACGAATCTGACCTTTTTTTGTTCTCCCGCTCTGGGCGGAGTGGGTGTCAGACTTTTACTGATTAAAATCCACCCGTGTTCCTTCCGTTGCCGGTGTGCTAGGGCCACGATATCCCTTTCAGACAAATTCGCAACCCTGGCAGGTATACACATACACCTGCCACAGCTCTGCGACACGGCGCCGCGCCCACGTTCATTGCGTTTTTTGCGAATTTAACAACCGCCCTGGGGCGGGCGGAGGACATCCATGAGGCAAGAGGCATGGGGCATGCATGAATCCGATAATTTACAGCACATTTTTTTTTTATTAACATTTTGTTAATTTTTATTTTTTGTAAGAAAACTGCATATTCAATATTTTTTTAAAGTTGGCTTAATTAAATCATTTCACAACAAACACATGTTTCATTTGTTTTCATAAAGGTTCACCCAATTTAATAGTATAACAAAATTAATTAAATTACCATAGAATTTTGAGGCTGTATGTGCCGCTGAGTGTATGTGTATATAACCTTACATAGCAGCAGCACCCTAATTGCGTAACACACTTTCAATCGCATTCCGTGAGTTTTGAAGAATATTGCTAATCCATTGCTTCATAGGTTTGAAAAATTTGTCTGCTCAACAACGTAAATAACGCAATGAACATGGGTGAACTGTCAAAATGACACCCATAGCGATCTATTGTCATGTTATGTGTGTTACGCGATTACCCCGCAGGTACCTATGGCTGGATATTCTTTACAAGTTACTGAAAAAGGAAAAATATTAAGGTAATGTATACAGGGTTACTGGTAATTCGACGTATATCCGGCAGGGGCTGATAAGGGGGCCAAAATGCAACAAATTTAACCCCCCATATGTATGGCCGAAATTCAATAGTTTTCGAGATATTAGAATTTTAAGGGTTTTTCGATATTTACCCAAAATTTGACATTTCATTCCAAATAAAAAAAAAACTACATATTTGAATGGGTACCATTAAAAATGATGTTGTAGCTGGCACTTCAATTAAGCTATGGACATAATTAAAACTACTTAATTTAACAAAATAATGAAAATAATGAGCGATATAAGAATAATATCTTACCAATATTTTCATTTTACGCTTCAAAAATGTTGTCTCGTCACAAAAATTTATATGACATTAATCGTACAAATAACTAAAACAACTTGCTTATCCTGTAAGCTTTCCAGAAAGGTATAAAAGTTAATTTTAAAATACATAATTCGTGGCATGGCATGTGTTTGAACCGGCGCGGGGAGAGAAATTATCTGTGTTTTTAGTTTATGATCCTCGCTAAAACAACCGATTTTCCTGGCGAAATTCTTCGCGATGGGGCGGAGTGTGAGGGCGGGGTGTGCGGGCGGGGGAGTACACGGCGTCTGCTGCGCTCGCGTCGCCTTCTTTAGTAAGTTTTGACTCTCCGCCGCGCAAGCACGTGTGTTGTTATCTTGCTACCAATCTCTCATCCCGTTAATTTGTTATCGATCATTATTGTTAATTCTTGTTTCTCTTGTTATTCTTTTTGTTATCATTGTTATTTCGGATAACATGGCTTCGTATCCTAATAACGAATACGCCGACATAATGTTTTGTTATGGTTTTGCCGATGGAATCGCGGCTGCGGCTCGGCGAGAATACCAACGCCGCTTTCCCGATCGTCGACTTCCCCACGTTACTGTTTTCGGGAGCACCTATCGACGATTGTCTGAAACTGGCAGTGTTCAAAGAGCACAATTCAACGCTGGCAGACCTCGACGGTACACGGCTGACGAAGAGGACACCATTCTTCAGTGTTTTATTGATGACCCAAACATCTCAACGAACATTGTTGCAAGACAGCTCGGTATGTCCCAGTGGAAAGTGTGGTCGGTAGTACATCTATCAGGTAGACACCCGTACCATTATCAACCTGTTCAAACATTGCACGAGGGAGATCCTGCCAGGCGACTCGAATTTTCTCGGTTTATGTTAAACGCTGACCAGGAACATTTCCTAAGAAATATTTTGTGGACTGACGAGTCAAAGTTTGACCGGGATGGAATAACGAATTACCATAACTTACATTTTTGGGCACCTAAAGCAGGCAGGAATCCAAAAAAACTAAAAGAAACTGCGTCGCAAATGAGATTTTCCCTGAACGTATGGATGGGTGTCGTTGATAATTATTTGGTGGGCCCTCATTTCTTGCCCCAAAATTTGAACGGCGAAAATTACGAGGAGTTTTTGAGAAACAACCTAGACGATTTGTTGGCGGATGTTCCCGAAGAAATAAAAAACAACCTCATGTTTCAACATGATGGTTGCCCAGCACATTACCGGATTACTGTTCGACAGTGGCTAGACGAGAGATATCCAAACCGATGGATTGGGAGGGGAGGGCCAATTCCGTGGCCAGCACGAAGCCCTGATATCACACCACTTGATTTTTACTTTTGGGGTCATATGAAGGCATTAGTTTATGTGACCCCAATAAATTCAGTCGAAGAACTTCGACAGCGAATAATAAACGCGGCGCAACAGATGAGAACAACGTTCACATCAAGAGTGACGAAAACCGAAGTTAGGAAGAGAATTCGAACCTGCATTCGTAATCGAGGGGCTCATTTTGAACAAGATGTGTAAAATTTGTAATAAAATTTGATGTACATTTTTTTATGCATTTTATTTCATACAAATACAAATTACCCTTTCTCTCCCCGCGCCGATTCAAACACATGCCTTGGCACGAATTATGTATTTTAAAATTGACTTTTATAGCTTTCTGGAAAGCTTACAGAATAAGCAAGTTGTTTTAGTTCTTTGTACGATTAATGTCATATAAATTTTTGTGACGAGACAACATTTTTGAAGCGTAAAATGAAAATATTGGTAAGATATTATTCTTATATCGCTCATTATTTTCATTATTTTGTTAAATTAATTAGTTTTAATTATGTCCATAGCTTAATTGAAGTGCCAGCTACAACATCATTTTTAATGGTACCCATTCAAATATGTAGTTTTTTTTTTATTTGGAATGAAATGTCAAATTTTGAGTAAATATCGAAAAACCCTTAAAATTCTAATATCTCGAAAACTATTGAATTTCGGCCATACATATGGGGGGTTCAATTTGTTGCATTTTGGCCCCCTTATCAGCCCCTGACGGATATACGTCGTACCTATTCCTGCCAGGGTTTCGAGTTTGTCTGAAAGGGATATCGTGGTCCTGGCACACCGGCATCGGAAGGAACACGGGTTAAGTTAGTAAAAGTCTGACACCCGCTCCGCCCGGAGCGGGAGAAGTTATTTGATAATTTCCCTACCCAAAAAAAAGTGTGTGTGTTTTTGTTCCGGCTCACAGGCACAGATTTCGTTTTTTAAGATTTAAATATAATAAACTATAGAAATAAAAAAAATATCAAACATTTTTAAAGTTATTCTTTTTGAGCTGAAATTTTGTATAGAGATTCTGAACTAGATGCACTCTTCACTAGGTTTCTATGGATATACCCTTTCCGTAACACGCTGTATACAATAGATCACGCAACTAAATATTTACACTAGGTACTAACGAGATAAAACAAACTGGCCAAGTGCGAGTCGGACTCGCGCACGAAGGGTTCCGTACCATCTATAAAAATTGCAAAAAAATCACGTTTTTTGTATGGGAGCCCCCCTAAAATATTTGTTTTATTTTAATTTAATTATTTATTTTTAAAGCGAATATACAACTAAATATTCTGTGAATATTTCAAGCGTCTACCTGTTGCTATTATCAATATAGAGCAAAAACGAGCAAAAAAATCACGTTTGTTGTATGGGAGTCCCCTTAAATATTTATTTTATTCTGTTTTTTAGTATTTGTTGTTATAGCGGCAACAGAAATACATCATCTGTGAAAATTTCAACTGTCTAACTATCACGGTTCATGAGATACAGCCTGGTGACAGACGGACAGACAGACAGACGGCGGAGCCCTAGTAATAGGGTTCCCGTTTTACCCTTTGGGTATGGAACCCTAAAAACACAAATTAAACGAAAAGGACACTTAACCGTCGACTAACTATGCCAAAGTTTATATAGGTAATTATAAAAATACCTACTTAGCGCCTAACTTTAAAAAAACACACTTGTGTGGTGCACTCAAACATAAGTTCTAAACATAACTAACCTATCCTCGTAATTAGCCAACCCGTATGGAACTCATTAATGCATGCACCAGTGCGCTGCGATAAGTTGCAAGCCTGTTGTTTATGATTGGGCCTAAGCTAAATATAGTTTGAAACAGTTCAACACTAGCCACAACGATTATGGAAAATAATAAGTAAGAACTGGTTGGGAACTATGCCTTTATTGGTGATTTCTTAGTTTTTCTCTTATACAGCGTGTTACGGAAAGGGTATATACATATCAAAGACACGGATTCTTTTGGTGATAACAAACTACATGGCAACATTTTTTTTAATAATACCTACATAATTAAAAAGTTAAGCAACATTTAACTAATAAGAATCAAATGTTTCCAATTGAATTCTACACATCACTAGACCAAGTCAGCTGATCGGTACACGTTTTAATTAATTCGTTTGAATCCGCCGCTAATCGTGTCGTCCGTTCCGCCGCGTGTCGTTGCAGGCGTCGTGTCGCAGAGCTGTGGCAGGTGTGTGTATGTACTAGACGCACAGACACAGATAATGGATAATGACCCTCGTAGTGCGGTGACACGTTTGTTATGATTTAAATTTAATAAACTATAGAAATAAAAAAAATATCAATCATTTTCAAAGTTATTCTTTTTGAGCTGAAATTTTGTACAGAGATTCTGAACCAGATGCACTCTTCAGAGAGGCGCCACGGCGTCCTCACCTTCCGCCTGACGCAGGTCCTCACCGGACACGGTTGTTTCGGGAGGTTCCTGTTCAGGATAAAGCGGGAGGAAACGCCCGGGTGTCACCACTGTGTGGATCGCCCGGAGGACACGGTGGAGCATACGGTGGAGGTCTGCCCTGCTTGGGCGGAGCATCGCCGTGTCCTCACGGAGGCGATCGGCGGCGACGATCTCTCGCGTCCGGCCCTGGTTCAGGCCATGGTTCGGAGCGAGAGTGCATGGGAGGCCGTCACCTCCTTCTGCGAAACAGTAATGCTCGCGAAGGAGGAGGCGGAGCGCATGAGGGTGAGGCAGGGTGCCCGCCCTTCCGCCCTAAGTCGCCGCAGGAGACGCCCTGGGCGTCGGGAATCGCAGGCCGATTCCCGACGCTCGCCGTCCGATAAGGACCAGGCCCGGGTCGACGGCGCGTTGTGTTCCACGCGCGTCTCAAAGAGACGTCAGCACCAACTGACGGGGTCCGAAAGGGCCAATGCCTGCCAGGGTTACGAGCCTGTCCGAAAGGGATATCGTGGCTCTGGCACACAGGCATTTGAAGGAACACGGTGGGTTTTAGTCAGTAAAAGTCTGACACTCCCTCTCGCTCCGCCCAGAGCGGGAGAAGTTATTTGATGATTTCCCACCCAAAAAAAAAAAAAAAACCCTGTTTGTATGGATATACCCTTTCCGTAACACGCTGTATAAATATACAGCGTGTTAAAGTAACTGCGTGCCATAGCTTAAGGGTAGGTTCAGTATCGATAAAGGAACCCAGGAAAAAAATATAATATATATATATTAGAATTAGAAAGTGTGTTACGCAATTAGGGCTGCTATGTCCGGTATACAATTATACATACATACACTCAGAGGCACATTTAACCATCCGACTACATTTTGTAGATTTCCTCAAAATTCTATGGTAATTTAATTAATGTTGTTATAATATTAAATTGGGTGAACCTTTACGAAAACAAATGAAACATGTCTGTGTTTGTTGTGAAATGGTTTAATTAAGCCAACTTTAAAAAGTATTGAATATGCAGTTTTCTTATAAAAAATAAAAATTTACAAAATGTTAATTAAAAAAAAATTGTGCTCTAAAAAATTATTGGATTCATGCATGCCCATGCCCTATGCCTCATGGAAGGTCTTCGCCCTGGGGCGGGCGGAGGACATCCATGAGGATTTTCAAACCCGTGAAAAACAAAAAGGCTACGCTCTCCGCGGTTGAGTCTTGCCGTCTTGCACACGTAATGGTCAGATTTGTTTTTGTGCAGCAGGCAAGCGGGTAGGAGTTGAAAAGGAACTTAACTAGTAATGTACTATGATGTTTATTTTGAATATGATTAGGTAAATTTTATTTCATTAAAAACATTACCCTTCATCTGGGGCAGTCGGGTAATAAATGATTATTGATCTTTTTCTCAACCAACGTTTCCGCCTCCGTTACCGGAGCTTGGCGTCCGCTTCCGCAGAGCCCAACCTCTTCACCTCCACATCCGCTTCTGCTTCCGCTAAAATTACCTCCGTTACAACTCTAGTTGAAATTATCTGAACCACCGAGACAAATTGACTTTGTAGTTTATGACGTGCAAGTGACAATATTCAACCTTAGGGTGATAAAGCAATTTCGACCTCGACTATACAATAATATCGGACACTATCGCTAAGTTAGTACTTTAAAAGAGACTAACCTCTGATTTTGTTTCGGTCTTTCTCCTCAGAGTAGTCCTAGTCAGATAGGGAAAGCCGACCTCATCTAGTTTTTAAAATATGATTGACGTGTAAAAGTGTTTTTACAAACCTACTTACAGAAATAATCAGAATCAGAATTTATTTATTTGTAAGAATGTAGTTTTACATAATATGGTGTTAATATTTTTTAAGTTCTATACATTCTACCACAACCAGGTGTAAAAATATTCAAATGTCATTCATAAAGAACAATAATAGTACATGTTGATACAACTGGAGAATGTTTGTTATTGCATTCGAGGCGGAGAATGTTTTTGAGCTGAGAACTGCGATAACGTATAAGTTATCTGTGGAAATTTTTATTCCCGCACACGTGTTGGAAAATAAAAAAACGCACGCGTGTGAAAAAATTGCATTGTGAACCTAATCGTAGTGCGATATGAACCAGTTTTCGAGGAAGTGTATTGAAGAAATAATTATATGATTTGTGATTAAGATAAGTGACAGTGGGGTATTTGTGATAAGTCAAAATAAGAATGAATATTATAATAATTAGGTAATCGTTCATTTAAAATTAAGTACAAATGTCATCTTGGATTTTTACAATATTCCGTAAGTCAATGTCATAAAAACAATTATCCAATAACCAAGAATAAAAATCATTTATCATTTAGTAGGTAGTATTCTGATTAATTTAGAAACAGTGTTATCTTATTGAAATATCTACCCAAGAACTCGTTTTTCACATTGAGATTTCCAATAGGTATTATTTATTTATTATATTATTTCCAATTTCCACTTTGATGCTGCGTTAGTTACAAATTATAGCTAAGATCTAGGGCAACACAAAATATTAAACTAATTCATAAATACCAATATTTATCTTTATTTTTTGTTTTATTATTGGAAAATCCAATGTTCCCTTGACATTTTTAAATGAACCTACCATTTGGAGATATATAAAGAAACTAGCTTTGAGAATAGGGTTGTACGAGGAGGCCCTTGAGAGAGCCCAGAGCGCCGCCCGCCCTGCCAACGGCTGAACCCTACCATTTTATACAAATTGTTTTATATTTCACTTAAGAAGATAAGTTTGGTGCTGCGATTTGGAAAACAACATTTTTGCTTATTTTCGGTTTTGCGATTTAGTGCGCGGGTCAGATCAAAATGACATCGAAATAAACTGATTAGATGCTTTAAGTTGATATTGGAAGGTATAGATAGGCATTTTGGCATTAGTTAGGAGAACATTTTCTCATTTCTGATAAAGATAGGCATAAACTTATTAAGCGAAACGTCAATAATTTTAACAAACTTTACCGAAAACAGCCTACATATCCTTGCTATTCCATAAAATTATTTTTAGTTCTAAAATAAACATAGACCGCCTTATTACAAAACTAGATTTATATTTTGACATGTCATAAACCATGGAGCCAGTTTTTGTAATAAGAACGTAACAGTGATTGAAATACCGTTCTTTATACAAAACTGAATTCGGTACTAAGTTGTCAGTTTTGTGTTTAGGAACTTTACCGTAGTCGGAATAAAGTTCGAAATTCAATAATGGCTCCATGTTTTAAACCTGGGTCTGAAGATAAACCTTGTTTTGTAAGAAAGGGGAGAAAGATTTGAAGTCAACCTGCCCAGCCTTTTCCCAACTATGTCGGGGTCAGCTTCCAGTCTAACCGGATGCAGCAGAATACCAGTATTTTACATGGAGCGACTGCCTATCTGACTTCCACAACCCAGTAACAGGGTAATACGATACCCCATTGGTAACTGGTTGTCAGACTCTCGGGCTTCTGACGACCCGTAACGACTGTCAAAGATCTACGAATGACATCCGGGACCAACAGCTTAATGTGCTTTCCGAGACACGGAGGAGTTCGGTATGTAAAGATGGTCACCCATCTACGGACCAACCCCGGCAAGCGTAGCTTAACCTGATGGATCAACCTGTGCGGCAGTTATTACTTATTATTATTAAATCTTTATTTACAGACCACATAGATCCATACAGTGTTAGTAAAGAAAATCCTAATATACATAAAATCATAATGCTAAAGTCCGGCGTCGGACCTCACACTATCCACGTAGTATATAGTACGCACTTGTAGACGTATGAAGTCCGATCCAGTGACGCAGCATCGGACAATCCCACTTACAGCACAACATGCTCAGGATGCTGTGGGAGCCGGCACGCATTCTGCAGAGGATCGAGGCACACCGGTTTCGGATGATGGCATGAAAGCCGTCAATCCTCGCCTCAGCAAACTTAGCCACGACCTCCTCTCTCTGTCTAATTTGTAAGTATCCTCCCGAAATAAACTACGTCAATAAGTTCCCAGTTTATTCTGCCAACTACCACGCATTTGTTAGTTTACCGGTCAATAAAATAAAAGAACCAGTGTTCATTTTGCTGTAAAATTGAGGAGGATGGAAAATCACTGGGTGCATAATCCTCCCGCCCACGTTGGTACTGGGAAAATGAGTAAAATGCATAGGCGAAATACTGATAAAAAGCTTCTATTTATGTACTACTAGCTTTTGCCCGCGGCTTCCCTCGTGATCATTTAGAATTTGACAATCAATTCGGGTTATACCTACTGTGCTTGTTGTTAGGCCGTTGCAATCATGGGCTCAGAACGGAACATTATTCTAGGACGCTCCTCCTATACACAATGTTGTATGTCCCTCTGTTTGGCGCGTGTGTCCAATGCTCAGAATTTATTTATTAACGTATAAATTCTGGGCATTGGACACACGCGAACATGCTACATAAAGCTGCCCATGAGAAAAGCATGGCTATTTCAAATGCATTCCTGCAATTTTTGCCCTTGTGCTTTATTAATTGTAATAGCAAAACTTAGTTTTATTGGAAACTGTAGTAACTCCCCCACAGGGAAGGGTTTGCCATAATCGCCACGCTTGGCAGGGGGGTTGGCGATCGCAGTATGGTGTTAAAATGCATAGAGAACGCTGCTGCCCATTCTCTAGTAAGTCCCTTAGTCGCCTTTTACGACACCCACGGGAAGAAATAGGGTTGTGCTATTCTTTACGTCCGGCACCGCACGGACCACCTCCTTCTGCGAAGCAGTAATGCTCGCGAAGGAGGAGGCGGAACGCGTGAGGGTGAGGCAAAATTCGCGCCCTTAAGCCCCTAGACGCGGCAGAAGACGCCCCAGCCGTCGGGAGTCGTAGGCCGATCCCCGACCACCGTAGGCGCGGGCTTACGGACGGTGAGCGATGGGTAGCTCACCGTCCGATAAGGACCAGATTATTAAAATCTCGATTATGATTGTTAATGTAACCCTTGGTCCATCCCTAACATCAGGTGGAATGACACTGACAGTTCACTTCACGCTCACTTCATCTAAGTTTTCACGGTGAGATAGTTACAGAATAGCACTGCTGGTCCGGGTCGACAGCGCGTTGTGTTCCACGCGCGCCTCAAAGAGATGTCAGCACCAACTGACGGGGTCCGTTAAGGCCAATGCCTGCCAGGGTTGCGAGTTTGTCCGAAAGGGATATCGTGGCCCTGGCACACTGGCAACGAAAGGAACACGGGTGGGTTTTAGTCAGTAAAAGTCTGACACGCCTTCCCTCCCTACCGCTCTGGGCGGAGCGGGAGCTCCGCCCAGAGCGGTAGAAGTTATTTAATAATCTCCCACAAAAAAAAAAAAA
Source organism: Tiliacea aurago (assembly GCA_948098905.1). NCBI lineage: Eukaryota > Metazoa > Arthropoda > Insecta > Lepidoptera > Noctuidae > Tiliacea > Tiliacea aurago. The sequence continues at coordinate 14,030,723 of OX402590.1, forward strand.
GGTACGTACTTCCATGAATACCACATCAGTATAGATATAATGATACTCGTATCTATACTGATGTGGCCCCGTAGGCTTTAGTGTTAAATATATATTTTTGCAGTTAGTATTTTATATTATTCGGTGAGTTTTATACGTAAGTAAGTGCTTACCTGCTTTTTCTATTAACAGCTCCAACAGTAGGAAGTTGGAAAAATTATTGTATAGTATTTGTTTTGCTCAACTCTTCATTAACCACATTACACTTGCTGGATAAATAATAAAAAAAATAAACGACTTCCAAAAAAACATTACAAAGTGAAATATAACTTTAATTTTGAAGTCGGTGTCTTTGGATCTGTATTTTAGATTTTTGCTACCGACTTCCGAAATTAAAGTTATTTTTCACTTTGTAGTGTTTTTTGGAAGTCGGTTTTTTTTACAAAAAGTTTTTTATTTTTCACTTTTTAGTGGGTGAGTTTTTTAATTTATCTAAGTTACAATAGCCTAAAGTCAACTGCTCATCACCTTTTACAAAATATTGCTTTTCCCGATGCTGGGATGTTAATTGTTGAGGAGTTCTCCTGGTAAGAACCAGGAGAACTGCCACTCACCATATGCATTGTGACGAGCATAAATTGCTTAGCAACCATATTAAAGTACCTATTCGAATCGCAACCCGTTAAATACTTATTATTATGTTGTTCCGGTGGCCATCTGTGGTCTCCATCATCAGTTCCACTTCACCGAATGGTGATTTTCGGGAGCAAATGCACGAGTTACTATAAAAAATACCCAAATCGCTATAGGTTTGCCTATAAAATTCGAGGGCTCGATTTTCATGAGATCCCGTCATCAGATTCTGATTTGGTGGCAATGGGACCACCTCGGGAGCATACCCTTTCAAAAAAAAAAAAAATTTTTCATAATCGGTCTATAATTGACGGAGATATCTGTGAACAAATATAAAAACAAAAAACATACAGCCGAACAAAATATAACCTCCTAAACTGACGAAGTGCGTGTAGGAGCACGCACAATGAAGGATTCCGTAGTTGGGATGAATTTATCCCAAAAACATGTTCTCCCAATTATATCGATATAGGTACGTCACGGTCAATCTCCAACTGCAAAAATGAGTTTGTAATCATAAAAAATGATTTTCGGACTTTTTCCTTTACTTGTGCAAACCTTGTTTCTGGCCAAATTTCAGGATTTTAGGTCAACGGGAAGTACCAAATAAATAGCAAATAAATCAAAACCTATAGGTACCATCTTATTACAAAACAAGGTTCATCTTCAGGCCCAGGTTTAAACCAAGGAGCCATTATTGAATTTCGAACTTTATTCCGTCTATAGTAAAGTTCCTAATACAAAACTGACAACTTAGTACCGAACTAAATTTTCAGTTTTGTTTATAGAACGGTATTTCAATCACAGTTACGTTCTTATTACAAAAATTGGTTGCATGGTTTATGCCATGTCAAAATATAAATCTTGTTTTGTAATAAGACGGTATGGGTTTTGATTTATTTGCGAGTATCAAAATATACATCGTACTCGTATAAATGGCCGTATTTTTTTATTTCGTGAAATTAGAAGCTTGATTTTTAGAGCTCCAAGGGACCGCAGACCTACGTATTTAATATTAATTTCAACTTGATACCTCTACGCGTTCCTGAGAAAAAGGGTCTTGGCAGACAGACAGACAGACAGACGGACGGACGGACGGCCAACGAAGTGATCCTATATGGGTTCCGTTTTTTCCTTTTGAGGAACGAAACTTTAAAAAAGGATCATAAAAAGTCTATGGGCATACAAGCTTGAAACCTCATCGATTATGTAGACCTTTCCATCCCTCTGAGATTTGACAGCAAAATGTTAATAAACAAACCGTAAAGCGTAATGTAATGTGAGTGACATTATATTACGCTAATACGCAGCGTACCAATTACCCGCTCATTAACTTTACAAAATTAATTAATGATGCACCACTTTCATTACCGTTAGAGGGCCTCTCCGTAGTATAATTATTATTTTAATCTATGACATACGTCCGTGAGGGCAGGAGACGTGCTTGTCGCTTAATTGTGCGGATTATCGTAGATCTGTCGTCGGCGACACGCGATTGATGTCGCCTCTGCATTTACCTATCGATTACTCTTTGCTTGGGGCGTTACCGCTGCGAAGCCACTTACACGAGGCTTCAATCTTGTACCTGTACTTGTTTTAACCCATCAACCTTGAAGTAATTTTGTATTCGCCCAAAATTCCTGTATGGGTCAAGGTTATCTACTCCAAAAATCTACTTCCAAGCACTGATTCTCTCTCCTATCTTAATTAACATGCTTAACTTCATTAATTAAAATAAACTTTCTTAAACGTTGCTTGTAACGAATTGTTTCCCTGTGTACCTACCACAAATGTACACACAACTTTATGTAGAGATCCATTTATGTGATACCACGACCATTTCTAAATAATATGTACCTAGCTATTAAGTACCTATACGATGTACCTACATGCTGAGAGATTTTTAGTTTCGTTCAGCGTCTGGCTTTGAGTATAGAAAAGAAAGGAATACTATGATCCCCTTTTCTATGAATTTTCATCGATATAGCAGTTGAGTGATAAGATTATTTTCACGTAAATCTACGAATTAAACCTCCACCAAACCTCTATATTGGTAGACAACTGGGGTACCTATTAATAATTGGGTACAGATTATTAGCGTTCCTTGCTTTAAATATTATAACAATAATTTTAAAGAGCGTAAAGGCTCCCATAATATGCGCGACGCGACACTAGTAGCACAATTTCTATGAAAACTTCATGAAAAGTGTCGCGCTGCCTGTCGCGCCCGCGATATCGCGAGAGTCTGCACGAGCCTTAACTTAACTTCAGCAAAAAAAAATACCTACCTATACTAGGTATCCTGTTTCTGAATGTAAACCCGCATTGCAACTGCTTGGATCACTGCAATTCACGCATGGGAAATTAAACAGTAAGTGTATAAATGGCTCTCGCAGAGAAATTGAAGGGAAAATATAGGTTCAAACCTGCAATGTTTCTAAATATAAACACTGTGTAGGTGTTTATAAAAGTAAATGTGACTCGTACTTTGGCTAAGTATTATTGAATTGCGTTCTAGATAGTGTTGTGGCCATCAGTGTCACGTCACATTATTTACGCACGCGAAGGAACACGTAGGTAGTATGTTTTGGTAACATTTGAAAGAGGTGAACAATATGTTTAAGGAAAACGAAAACAAAAATAACCTTGGCTTCGCAGGCTTTACGCGAGCTTTTATTGTTACTAAACATATATTAAACTGAAGTAAAAGCACAACGTCATGCTGATTCATGTTAAACTTGGATTTGAACAAAAACTGTGCGTCCAAGTGACGTGACATGTGTCCGACTGACGAAGGCTGCATCCGAAAGAAACTATGAAAAGGCTCACCTTTGTGCGTATCAAAGTGAGTGAGGATGCTGCAAAGTGAAGGACCCGTGATTTTGGTGAGCGGATGCGGGGCGGGGTTGTCGAAACGGGGTTGAAGGTGCGACGCGCGGAGGGCGGCTACCATCCGCGCAGGGCGGGCGGGAGGCACGTAACAAGTGAAGCGGGCCCGGGAGCAACAGTCTGCCGCAGCCCGGCCACGCGGCCTCACACACCACCGTCCTCTCGCCCCGGAGCGCGCACCCCGCGTAAGTAGCGCTTAACCGATTTAATTATTTACCTCAGTCCGGCTGATGCGTTTCCAGCCCGCCGACACCTCCCTGCCTGCACTATCCCGTAGCTTTCGGCCGCCGCTGCAGCCTCTTCATTATCGCGCTCGTTTATGATATCGTAAACGCGCATCCATTCTTCAGTGAATGTCCGCTATATAACTGTACCTGTTGAATGCATGACGAAGCAACATATACCCTTGACGTTTATTTAGCAATTGTATTTAAATGATTGTTTTGAATATTTTTTGTTAATTTAGAAGTTAAGTATGGAACGTTCCTAATTAATATCCGTAATGGCGCTGCTGTATGTATCGCATAGTGTTCGGTTCTATCCAGGTGTTCGGTATTTAACAACGTTTGTCACGTCCCGTTATGATACCTTTAATTTAGAACAACAACGTTTGTCGTTACTCTTATCTAACAATTTATTCAAGCAGGAAACCCACAACTCTGGGCGACATCATTATAGTTATGAGCCGTGGTATTTGCTACCATGATTTATAACAGCTCTCATTTTGAAATTGCATTGCTTTCTTTCATACGAGTCATACATTTCAGTTAACACATTACAATTACGTTTTTTTATAATGTGTGAAACGTTACAAATGGTTTGGTGTACTTTTATTTAAAATAACGAGACCCTGTCCTTTGTTGTGCATTGTGATCTTCTACCTCGTTTTATCTAAAACCTTCACTGAATTGAACGATATTAAGACGGAGTGAACCTTTTTTATCCATTTGGATCTATAAAGTCTCGTTATTGCAAAGCGGCGAGCCCGGATAAATATCAATTTGTGTCTTCTTAATGAAGGAGGATTAACATTGTTTAAAAGGCTCGAGAGAGAAAGAAGCGAGAGAACAGAGGTAGCTACACAAGTCAAGCACACCTCGCCGAGAAGAAAGATTCACAAGTCAGAGATAAGATAACAATGAATGTTCGCAAACACTCGCTATAATTGGAAACCCTTGAAGTCCTTTTGACGTAAGACGACTTTATTAACGTGATGCACAAAGAGAGGGTTTGATTAAAGATGGAAAATGGAGCATGTTGTAATAAATGTAACAACACGGTGTCTTTAATGTTTTAACGAAAGGGAGACAAGAGAAATCGCTTAAATTGTTCTACTTCTTGTTTTTGTAGACAATTCGTTCAATTTGTTTTTCAAACAACAGAAAAACTGTTTCAATGGAAACGTGTTTCACCCACGCGATTTAATATTTACAAGCTGTATTTTCGTAGATTCGTTCACCGTTAATGGGACGATAAACGACTTTTAATGATTTTATATTGAAGATCACGTCTAAACGAGTAGTGTTAATGATTTGAAAAAAATATATGTTAAATTAGAGAATTTTCTCAATAATTTAATATGTGAATATTTTAGATTATGTTTATATTACATAGTGAAATTAATTTGTAAAGTTATGTCTAACGCGGATAAAAACTAAGGATGGCGCAATATCTACCAAGCGTATTTTTCTGAAAGCTTCACCAAATTAAGATAATTTAATTATTGATATTTTAGTATACGCGTTTTATTAAAATGCCTTTTGTTTTGTGTATAATAAATTAATAATGCGTCAAATTGGGGACAGTGCTCCTTGATGGGCGAGTCCTATTACTAGCTGAACGTACGACGCGTTGCCTGAGCTCAGTACAGAACACGCAAGCTAACCACTCAAGGTCACTGGCATATATCTGCGTCTTAATACACCGTTGTGTATTGTGTCTGTCACTACTGTGGGTTGTTATGGCTGTAACAACATATGGAGAAGGTTTTAGGAAAACTAGACGTAATAAACCTTCCAGCCTCTTAGTCGCATTTTGAAATACCATCTGAACAAAGAGCTACACATAAAAGTTAGTGAAGATGAAAAAGATTGGCTTTCTAATGAATAGGGTAAGTCTAGGATAGCTGCCCCACTTTTTGATGAGGAGCCATAACTTATTAATTAAAAACCTATTGGCAATACGTCTTTTGCATAAGGTAACTTTGATCTTTAATCTATGATTGTACCCCTTTTGTTTTTAAATAATTTTCATAGATTTTGAGGAAATCATGTCTTTTTTACCCTCTCAAAAATAGGATAGATACCTTACCGTGAGGGATAGAAGACTCGCTGTATGAATGCTTCAATATTAGATATTAATTGAAATGAAACAGACTAGTTTCTATGTAATCAGTTTGTATTCAATATTTTAACATTAATTTATGACATCGTTTATAATTATATAATCTATAAAAAACATTTTTTTTTAATTACTGTGAAATAATAATCATCTGAACAAGAAGCTACATATAAAAGTTGGTGAAGATGAAAAAGACTGGCTTTCTAATAAATGTGCTGTTATACTTTGTTCATACAGTGCAAAGTGGAGATAATGAGCTTGAAAAATGTATGCATTGTGAGAGGAGGGAAAATAAATGTCAGGAACATTCACGACAAGTTCCCGGTATAATTGGTCACTGTAGGGACTTATCTAGTTATCAGGTGCATATGGAATTAATTTCAGTTTTTGGATAAAAAATTAAGAGACATCATTTAATTCAGTTGAAGATAAGCAGTAGTTACAGTGAAAATTGGCTGATACACAACGGGATGAGATAAGTAAATCTCTTAGACAGTTGGGATTTAGTTGCATGAATTGGACGTTTGCTCGTCGGGAGCAAGACTGCAACGTCAGCGGTGTGTTACTGTTTATTGTGTTTGTTGCTTCAACATTAGCATACAAGTCGGTAATTCGTGCACTTCAGACGGATAGAGTAAAGTCTGCTGTCAGACGCGCTTCAAAATAAACGAAGCTGAGCCAAAGCGGACCGCGTTAGTAAACCTGGCAACAACTAAAGTAAACCTAATTCGGGAGGGACCGGCCAAGCGGAAAAGAGAGGCTTTGCAGTAAACGGCCTTTGAAGTTTAAGAAAATATAAAGAGCACGATGGCTTTTATGTACAAACCTACCTGTATGTATAGTTTAAAAACCGGCTCGATATATCGCGATAATGTTTAGACATTGTCGCGACAAACGAACTTCTCTTCACGGAGCGCTACGATTGCTACGAAACTTGGATCAGGATCTGAGTGGCGGTACCTACAGAAGAAATTGACTTGACAAATTCTTTCCGAATAAATTCGTTTAATATAGTCCATTGTTATTTTGAAATTAATGAAATAAATGTATTTAATAAATTAACATGTATTAATGTGAATCGTGTCTACATTATTCGTTAAAATCGCTTCGGGGTGTTCCAACAGCTGCGAAATTCTCGTGTGAATTTCAATGTCACCAGCGTAGTTAATGTCTTTTTGAGAGCATACTAAGCGATCGGATACGCAATAAAGATAGATAAATTAAAATATATTAAATAATTTATTAAAATTAAATGTACAATAGGTACTTATGTCCTACTGACTTTTTCAAACTTTTGATCAGCATTCAGCACATTATTTTGTGATTGGAATTTCGTTCCCAGAATGACTTGCCTACGTCAAAACGGTTATTGGTAAATACAGCGTGCCGATACAGTGGTGACATTAATTTAACACACGTTATACAGTTTCGCCTTTACATTTTATGAAAATATTTTAATTTAATTAAACTTTATTATTTTTTATTTACAATTTTCTAAATAGCATCTTGGAGCAACCTGACTTAAAGAACTGTAGCACAGAAATAATTAGCCGGGGTCATGGATCATAACATCGAATCAATGAAATTAAAACAAATAACGTGCAAGGAGTAGGCGAATTGAAGGAAAGAGAGAGCTTTATTATTTAGTTTGTTTGTTTTTTTTTTGCAATTTATCATTATTTAACTTAATATAATATATATTTAAAAAAATCCATCAATTATTTTATTAAAAATATTTTTTTATGATTACTGGCAACTAGCCCTATCAGTGTGTGAAATTAATGTCACCACTGTAGCGGCACGCTGTATATTATTAAATACTTCGGGAGAGCAAATACGTCCAATTAGAGGAGCAAGCTCCACGCGGATGCAATATTGATTACATTCGCACCACCAGTCACGTACCTACTCCTTGTTTGAACGCTATACGCCTACTCCTACAACACCCACGTATTTGACACAGCTGCTCCTAGGTTTTATTCTAGTTCTGATTATTCTAACATTTCGAATCAAAGTGATAAAATTGTACTTCGTCGTGTAATATCGATCAGTCATAAAAAAATAATTGTTAGCTTTCAGTTTTCGTTCTTGCCGTAACTTGTGGAGCATATTGCTAATGCCGGTCCGGGCCGACACTAAAAAGATAAAGGTGAGCGGCCAGCGACGAACGCAGACAATAAAATGGGCTTATCGTTACAAAGGGTGTACTCCGAAACGCTTCTTGTACGAAGGTACCTTATCTAATCTAATTGCTGGACTAAGGCGACTTTAGTTGGCAGCACGACGCCCATACCCTTGTTACTTTGTTTGACTGACGTTTTACACGCCGCAATTATTTATATTTCCTTACAGTCTTAATTAATCTTACACCGTACACATGAGAAGTACCTTCGTCATCGCAAAAATATAGATATGTTAGATGGCAGTAGTGTGTTTAAATCCGTGATAGTGAACCGAACAGAACTGAACAGTACGAAACAGTGTGCACTTTAAAATTTTTTTATTAAAAAAACTTTTTATTTAAAAGAAGAATGAAAGAACACTATCTTTCCACTTCGTAATAGTATGTATTTAATATTTTAATTGAATTATAATTATTAATATTGTAGTGATATTTATTTTATTTTAGAAGTATGTACCTTTGTATTTAAGTATGTGTATTAGTAAATACTTATATTATTTGTTGTATTTTAATTAGTGTATTGTTTTTGATTTTATGTATTCTGTTTTTCGTCTAATCTTACACACGTTGTCTACATCTCTTTATCGACATTCCTATCGCAGGTATGCTGGAAGAGATTTCTTAAGAAATAAGCATCACCTTTGTACGGATTTTTCTGTTCCTTTTTTCTTGTATGTTTATATATGTGGAGGTGAAGAACAAAACCTACTTTTCCGCTTTTAAAAAATTCGTTTTTTTTGTCTATATGCAATTTTTTTTTAAACTGATTGAAGCAAAAACGTCACTTTACCGTCTAAAAAATTAAGTCTGCCTGGATTTTTAAGACTTCATCAAAACCATATAAAAACATTAAGTTTAGTATATAGGTGCAAAATGTCTAATGCCTGTTCTTTTTGATTATTTGATCTAGATATTAATTGTAATAAAAAAGTAAGGTTACCATACCAGTCATTTTCAAAACCATGATTTTTTTGTGGTAAATATCGAAACTTAGCTTTTCCAGAAGTCTATCATAACCACACTTTTACAAAAATGTTTAATCAAAACCTCTGCACATTTCCAAATTTCATTTCAAAGTATTGCCTAAGATTATTATAATTTTTATCAGCCATTTGGTACATTCGATCGACTGAAACAGTAGTTTACTATGATACCATTAAAACAAATGCAGATGTTGCAGTCGGATAGTTACGAGTATAATTTACATTTTACTGTTTTCTCCAAAATTAGAATAAGTGTAAAAGTGAAGTTTTGTCCTTCACCTCCTCATATATGGTTAAATAAATAAATAATAAATAGTGATGGTCAACACGGTCAACGATTCCACAGTTCTAATCAAACCTTTGTTTCCATTAAAACGTTCCTGATAAACCTGTCGTGTACGGAGTTGTGTGTGCTCATGCAATTTGTCTTTGTTCGTATTAGCGTTACATGCCCCGTTTGCGGTGTAACGTACACTACTTATCCATTACTTAGCACGTTCTACTATTAATATTAATTAAATTTGATTTATTCGTAGCAAGTACGTACTCGTATTAATATTGGAACAGGTTCTATTTCCAACTGACAAATAGGTGCTACAATTATAGTTTGTCTCATAATAACACGTGTAACAAAGAGTATATTTATAACAGATTTTTGCGATTCATATAACCAACACCCCTTGTAATAATACCTAAGTTCGTCTTCCCTTTTTACTATCTCCTTCTTTAATAAAAAATCATAAAGAGTTGCTTTTAGTATACCCACAGGAGATCGTGAAGATTAATTAAGAAAACAACCGAGTGCTCGCGAGAGTATCGCAGAGTAGGTATTTTTTAAGGTTGCAATGTTATTATAACTTATTTTTCTTTTTAACACTCAAAGTTATCGCGGCGTTCGTTTCATTTCTTTGTCCGCCGTTTAGGACGAAAGTCTTAAATATTTCTTAAAGTAGGTTAAATGGAAATTAGTGTTGGACTTCTGTTAAAGGATTTCTTAACCATAAAATAATTAGTTTACAAGCATCCAATTGGAGTAAATATACCTATTTGTGTTCGCAGAGTGTGTACATTATATATTAATTAATTCGGGACGTGTGTCTTATCATGCACACTTCGGTACACAACACCGTATCGATGCGTATAAACATCAATAATATTATATTCAATTACTATTGTGAACATTAATTTACAGTATTATTGTCTCGCGTTAACCTGTGGTTTATCTACCAAAAGCGGTTCGATCATAAAATTTTAATTGAATTATAATTATTAATATTGTAGTGATATTTATTAATTTCATCATTTCATCATCATTCTATCTTTCACAGCATGGGGCTCTTCATTTACGTTACAGACAGTATAGGTAGGATATTAGATATATCTGTTAGCCATGGCATACATTCATGTGTACGATAAACAGTTTTCTGTGAATACAAACAAAACTTTCCACTTTGTTTGATAATATTCCAATAGTATAAAGTCGACATGACCTAGTTACAATTTCATAATAATAACAGCGACCTACCATTAAGGTGAAGATTGTACTCGACATCCAGTAATGTCTACACACAATGTCCGTCTCGCCTGGAACAGTCCATTATTTACGAAATACTCCCCATTTCAAGGGACACACTCCAGAAATTATATTTACAGGAGAATATGATTTTAACGACTCATTTGTTAGGAGATTCCCAGTTTTTTATGATCACAAAGGATAGGTTTTTTTTTATCTTCACTGCGATATTACTTTATAAAACGTTTTGGTTGGGGTGAGGAGTATCAATTTCCTAAACCTTTATATATTAAAGTTTAATGTACGTACAATGTAGGTACTCGTACTTAGTTGATGGAGCCTTTAGTTAGTTTGTTTGTGTACAACAGTTTGTTGTTTTCTCTGATGGGCTCGTCAAGTACCTACCTACTTAGTTTTAGAAGTCAGATGCAAAACGGATGGTGCGACAGAATGTGGGGAAACTTCACAGAATTGTATACGCTTCTTTGAGCTTGAGGTGCTTCGGAGTTAATAATACTCGTATAGATGTTCTGTCCTTTCACCGGCAGTTAATTTACAAATTTTCACTTGACAAGTAACGATTGGCAAAAACATGATTTGCCATTTCATCACTATGCAACAACAGGTTTGCCAAATAATTCACTTAAGAAATAGGGGTTCAACATGGTCAGGGGTAAAGATTGAGGTGGTTGAACATGGACTTAATCATTTACCTATCTACCCGATAAACTTGTTTTTAATGACGTATTATTTGTCAAACAGTAATTTTTTTCAATAGGTTTGGAATAAAAACGTTTTACATATTGCATTATTACGCAAATTCCAAAAAAATTAACTCATTAAATAGGCAAAAGGGTAATTTTAATTAATAAGCCCACAAAAAAGGCAAATACGACGTTTGCTAATAGAAAAAAATCATTTAGAAGGCTACCCCGTAACGAACTAATAGTTAGATTAGGTAAAATATTTTTACAAGCAAAAAATTTGTTTGTGAAATAAATAGTATTTGAAATGTTGTTGTAAACAAAAAAATTGTCAACAGTGTTTTGGTGTAAGATTAGTGAACCGTTAATATCATGTTCAGATTACAGAATGTTACGAACATTCTGTAATCTGACTGAACATGATATTAACGGTTAATACATTATAGATATAGGTAGGTACGGTACATGGTTTATTAATTTCTCGATATATTAACTCGTGTTATCGTATCATTTTGTCGGGTAAATAAGCAGTATCAATATACTTTTACTCATAAAGGTACGTTTTCCTAATAACCGTATAATGTGTCTGAATTTTTCCAAAAAAGAAATTAATATAGGTATGTTAAAGAAATATACGTTTATTCGGAGGAACAGAATTGCGAATTGGTAGAGCTTTATAATAAATGAGATCTAAGTAATAAATATAATCTTTCACTAAGTACCTACCTAATATAAATGTTGATAATCTTATGTCATGTAGAGTGGGTAGATACCAGATACAGAAATACATAATCAAATAAATAAATATTATGTAGGTATTTCCCAGAAGTTGTTAGTTCAACAGCTGATACTTGAGTATCAGCTCATCGTCGAACTAATACATAATCAAATTATAAACTCATCAAACTAACGAGGTCAGGCTCGTGTAGACTGGCGAAATATCGCGGGTGCGACAGGTAGCGCGACACTTTCCGTAAAATACACACACACATAAACTCACGCGTTCTTCCCATGGGGGTAGGCAGAAACTATAGAACGCCACCTTCTACGCTCTTTACATACTCCTTCCGCGAAATTCCCGACTCCGTGAAACGTGCGTGTTTTTCCGATTCCGTGAAATTTTCGTAGAAATTGTGCTACTAGTGTCGTATCGCGTTGTCGCGTCGCGCCTGTCTGCGGGAGCCTTTCTTCGTCGTGTCATAAATATTTTAATAATCAATTTAGTCTTTTAGTGTTCCGTACCTCAAAAAGAAAAAAACGGAACCCTGATCCGGATCACTTCGTTGTCTGTCTATCTGTCTGTCTGTCAGTCTGTCTGTCAATACCCTTTTTCTCAGGAACGCGTGAAGGGATCAAGTTGAAATTAATATCAAATATGTCTCCGTTCCCGTCCATCGTCTAGGGTCCCTTGGAGCTCTAAAAAATCAAGCTTCTAAGTCAACGCAATACAGTAATACGGTGATTTATGCGACATATTTTGATACTCGCAAATAAATGAAAACCTATAGGGTACTTCCCGTTGACCTAGAATCATGAAATTTGGCAAAAAGCAAGGTCTTGCAGCACAAGTAAAAGAAACAGTAAATCGTTCATTTGTAGTTTTATCATATAAAAAAGACTTTTTTACGAATACGAATTTACGTTTTCAGTTGGAAAATTGACCGTGGCGTATTTAAGGGGAACATGTTTTTCAACTATAATGTTTAGTTTGTTTTTGGGATAAATTCATCCCAACTACGGAACCCTTCATTGTTCGTGGTCCGATACGCCCTTCGCCGTTTTTTTTTAATAAATGGCTATTTATAGTTACATGAAGGTAAGTTGCCATTTCCACCTACGTTCAACTTCAAAGAATTCGGACCGGTACAACTACACTCAAAACTAAAGGTTTATCAAAGGCACCGTGATCAAAAGTTTTTCAGCGATTATTCACTCGAGCCATTTTTAGTACCTTGCCTTGTCTCCTGAAAGCCCACGTACGACCGACTCCATCCCTGAGAAAAGATTAATAAATTCTAGACGAAAACGCAAGGCAAGGTTAAAAGCTTCAATAAAGGATCCCTTTTTATTGTTTTAGGTTCAGGATCAGATAAACAATCTCTTGTTCAAGCTGACTTGTTCAATTATACACCTTTTATGCTTATCTAAAATACTCCTACTCCTGTCTCGTGCCGGCACGAGGTACACGAGAATAGCTTGTGTCATGGTGAAAAGATTATCCAGTCAGCAAGGTTGGTAACGGGACTGATTCGTTGGTATCTTTTAAGCCGCAGTAAATCGTCTTACTTAAAGTTAACCTCTCGTTTCTTATGTTTGTAGATAGTTAACAAAAAAGTAGTCGCAGTACTATACAGTTCAATATGGAGACGTCATTCGAACTTTACTAATTTTACTATTCTATTAAGATAAATTATGATACTTTAACTGACACGTGTTGAATTAATGAGTCCAAATCGACCGCACATAGAGTTTATTCTCAATGTGCGGTCCATAAAAATAGCCCTTTTTTAAGGTGTGAAATTATTAAATAACTTCTCCCGCTCTGGGCGGAGCGGGAGGGCGTGTCAGACTTTTACTGACTAATACCCACCCGTATTCTTTCATTTGCCTGTGTGTCAGGGCCACGATATCCCTTTCGGAAAAACTCGCAACCCTGGCAGGCATTGGCCCTAACGGACCCCGTCAGTTGGTGCTGACAGCTCCTTGAGGCGCGCGTGGAATACAACGCGCCGTCGACCCGGGCCTGGCCCTTATCGGACGGTGAGCTACCCATCGCTCACCGTCCGCAGGCCCGCGCCTACGGTGGCCGGAAATCAGCTTGCGACTCCTGACGCCTGGGGCGCCTCCTGCATCGAGTAGGGGCGCGAGGGCGCGAACCTTGCCTCTCCCTCATGCATTCCGCCTCCTCCTTCGAAAGCATTACTGCTTCACAGAAGGATGTGACGGCCTCCCATACACTCTCGGTCCGAACCATGGCCTGAACCAGGACCGGACGCGAGAGATCGCCACCGCCGATCGCCTCCGTGAGGACACGGCGGTGCTCCACCCAAGCCGGGCAGAACTCCACCGTGTCCTCCGGGTGTCCACACAGTGCAGTGGTGACACCCGGGCGTTTCCTCCCGCTTTAAGGCTTCTACATACCGGGGCGACTTGTCGCGCGACGCGACGCGACACAAAGGCACCGCCCGTGCCGCGACAGGCGGGGCCTTTGTGCCGTGTCGCGTCGCGCGAGAAGTCGCGCTGGTATGTATAAGCCTTTAAGGCTTCTACATACCGGGGCGACTTGTCGCGCGACGCGACGCGACTCAAAGGCACCGCTCGTCCCGCGTCACGCGGGGCCTTTGTGCCGTGTCGCGTCGCGCGACAAGTCGCGCTGGTATGTAGAAGCCTTTATGCTGAACAGGAAAAAAAAAAGTGCCCTTATATTATTTCGAAATATATATTAGTTTGCGTCGGTAGTAGATGTCGAACATGGCAGGTTAGATAGAACCGCTCTCTGTACCGAAACACGTATCTCGATACATTTATGATACAAATTGGCACAGTGTTGATGCAGAGCGCCACTCGTTTATTTAATAGTTCGCGGAGGAATGCATGACGTGTTTCTTATCTTACAATAAAACGTGTTGCATTAAATTAACTTGTTGAATAACAACTCAATAAATATGTAATATGACATTATTTTGTATAGTAGTATGTTGCACTGATTTTATAATCATATATAACTTATAAATGTAACTGCGAAATTATAGTAATTTACTTTGTTACGGAAATCTTTTGAGTATTTTGTGAAACAACAACTTTTGTTGGAAGTTTTTTTATTGATGCTAATCTAATTTTATTTTACGTAAAGGGAATAAGGAGCCGTAAGTGTCACAAAATGTCACAACGTTTGGAAATCGTCCAATTTTGAAGATACCTACGTCGCTCACGTAAATCTTGTATAGTTACGTAACCTCAATAAGTCCTAAGAGGTTTGCTAGGAAAGGCCCAATTTAACATTAAATAATACGTAGTTCGGACTAAAAATAAAGTTTGGTAAAGGACCAAATCTTCACGTAATGTTGTGCCAATCGTAATAAAAGATTCAACAGTGATTGGAGTTCGTAATAAAAAAGGTTAACAAAAAAACCCAAATGAACGACAAATATGACAACAAACAGTTTTGATATCTACTGACAATTTGGATTAGTGTAGACAGATAGGTTGAAGCTGTATTTGCTAGATTTATTTAGAACAATCGAAAATAAATGGTTGGGTGGGCACGCCTCGTCGTTTGCACGCCCGACCCCTTTTCGATGATCAGCGAATTTTTATCGCCCCCATCCGAATCGGGGACTAGGTGCATTTGTTACATCACCTTAGCTTTTATATCTATTGAAACGTGCATATTTTACCTCGTATTCTATCGACTTTCTCAAGATATACGAAAGGGTACAAATTTATCTCGTGTGGTTTATTCTCGTGCGATTCGATCGGGTCGTAGATGCTCCATCTTCAGTGTTTCTTTATACTTAGCATGCAAATTACTTTGAAACTTTCGCTGATATTTTTTTAACTTCTGCATTTCTTTTGTATTGTTCCAAGAAAGTTGTGGAACAGAAAGAACTGGGCTCATGACTTTTATTTCATTTATTCTGGACTTGAGCGCATAACTAATCAATTTACTTTTATTTATTTAAATCAATAACGCCTTAACTTTGTGGACCGTGCTTATTATTTCACTTTAAAGTATTCTTTCAAAGAATTTTTAATTAATTTAATCCAGGGTGTTAGCTATAGCTTTAGGCAGGAGGTACCTCCATACAAAATTGTATAAAAAATTGTCTAGCCGTTTAAGCGTGAAGAAGTAACAAACACACACACTCACTCACAAACTTTCGCCTTTAAATATTAGTATGATACACAGATAAAATGGCAGGTGGTAACTTGCACACTCAATAATCGGCTCCCGAAAACGGTCGCTAGCACATAGTGTCGTAGCGACAAGGGGGAAAAATTTGCTTTGTGCTTATGAGGAGTGCAGAGGTATTCCACGGCTATCAGGATGATCCCGGAAGTACGGTCAAGATCCCTACTAAACGAATACTTCCTTCCTCCGAGCACGTTTGCTTTTGCGAATCTCCGCTCAAGCCGGCCAATAAAGGCAAGAAAGAGGTGGGAGCTCTGTTCCTTATCAGTGTTCACTCCAGCCGCCAAATACTCGTAAAGACAAGCTAAAGGCGAGGAACAAGACATCTCTCGGGCGACCCGACGGACCCTCGTGAGGTCACTACTGACCAATAGCTCGCCGCATGATGTTCTGCGGGTTTATGTATCTGTCTTGGTCTGGCTACTCACACTAGACCTGTTTCGGCAAAGTAAACTCTACCGGCACAGACCTAGAGTTCAGGAGCGCGCAACACACGCGTCCGGCCCTGGTTCAGGTCATGGTTCAGAGCGAGAGTACATGGGAGGCCGTCACCTCCTTCTGCGAAGCAGTATAGCTCGCGAAGGAGGAGGCGGAATGCGTGAGGGAGAGGCAAGGTTCGCGCCCTCGCACCCCTAGTCGCCGCAGGAGACGCCCTGGGCGTCGGGAGTCGCAAGCCGATTTCCGGCCACCGTAGGCGCGGGACTGCGGACGGTGAGCAATGGTTAGCTTGCCGTCCGATAGGGACCAGGCCCGGGTCGACGGCGCGTTGTGTTCCACGCGCGCCTCAAAGAGATGTTAGCACCAACTGACGGGGTCCATTAGGGCCAATGCCTGCCAGGCTTGCGAGTTTGTCCGAAAGGGATATCGTGGCCCTGGCAAACAGGCAATGGAAGGAACACGGGTGGGTGTTAGTCAGTAAAAGTCTGACACGCCCTCCCGCTCCACTCAGAGCGGAAGAAGTTATTTGATAATTTCCAACCCAGAAAAAAAAGGACCGCGCAAGCCCCACCACGACGTCAACTTAGAGATACGGCGGTGGGGTTATTATTATTATAAGTATCTACACCGGTCAGGCTTATTAATGCTGTAAACATTTATGCAATTGAATCCAAGGTAGAAGAAGCACTGCAGGATATCAGTTACCATACACTTCAAAGACAAAAAGATTGACTAGAACGAATTACAAATAGTAGACCTACCGAAATCGACTGAAAAATGCATGTCTGTTTTACATAACTTTATTAAACGATTGCAAATTGTGCCATCTGGCCCAGATCAAATAATAACGTCAATTTAACTGACGAATCCCAGTGAATGGTCTGATAAATCTTCCAATTTCTATTAAATAGTGAAAAATTCTATGTAGAACCTCAGAAATCCTTTTTACTGCGATCAAAAGGTTTTATCGTTGTTGGGTCAGCAAAGTGTATGTAAATGAGAACGCGCTGAATTTTCACGATAGAAATAAAGCAAAATTGACGTCTTGGGCAACATAATTCATAACTTTTAGTACTCAATGCTGCCTTGTAAAAATATTGGAGGAATTGATAATTACGAGATGTAACTTATGAAAGCTGGGGAGTTTGTTGCGCTAACTGTTCTTTACATCTTGTGCAAACGGTAGGAAGCGGTGAAGGGTGGTCGTTTTCGGTAATATTTTGTAACCATGTCGGTCACATAGCCCTATTTCAGTCAATTTTGAATCAACTTCAAACAAAACATTTATTTGAATTAAACCAATTACAGGCACTTTTGAATTGTCAAAGAGTCGGTCAGTTAGTCTGAAACTTAAAGCTATTTGCCCATTCAAAAAACTTAAATCTCTATGGAGAAGAATAGGCAAGAACCTCCAAGGACACTCTTTTAAATCAAGATATTACAAAATCCTGGGTACATTATTCTTGGCTTCAATATGTGAGAACACTATATAAAAAAAAAACAATTGAATATATAAGATTAAAAGATTACAAATAAGCCCTGGCAGTTAAGAGATGACCAGTCTCATTTACGAACATGACGCGTAGATCAGCACCATCCAGCTCAACCATTTTGTATTGAACCGAATGATCCAACAAACGCGCCACCATCAGCGAGACATTTAAGTGAGCATGACATACCTACTCTCAACTGCCAAACTTTTCAAAGTCAACATACATCATAACATATTAAACGCGTCCATGGTACTCATTTACAAAATTGAAAAAATGCTACTAAATTTAAAAAAAACTATAGCTTGCAATGTATTGGAAATATTAATAAAACTTAATTAGTAAAAGGAAAATCATTATTAAATTAAATTAATTTGGTAAATCAATTTAAGTTATGAGTTTAAAAGATCAAAAGCTTGATGTTTAGAAAATTCTTCTGTCGGGTCGGGAGTAGTGGCTCTAGTCTTGCATTTGAAATATCTTGAGTAAAATAGTAGATTGTTATACAAGGGGCTAAAATTACCCATTACATACGAGGTAGTTTTACTCCCGAGCTTTAGCGAGGGAGTAAATATAAACCGAGTTAAAATGGGTTTTAAGCGCCGTGTGTTACACTATACTTTTCAATACGATTGCGAGAAAATAAATTTGGATTATTGACATATGTAAAACACCTTGACGACAACAGATTGAAAATTATTAATTTTCCCTTCTCTTCCATCTACAAATACGGGTCTCCATTCTCACTAGATGATGACATTTTCACTAATGTAAAATAAATTACGGTCACCAATTCAATTTGCAATTAGAGCAAAAATCTAATGATTTCGCGCCAATGCCTTTTTTTATTTTTTCTGTAGCCGCAACCAAGGAACATTTATAGTCACTTACGGCGAGGCCGCAACGCAATGCACGCATTCTACCAAAGAGTACGCCGCGTTTAGTTCCATTTTCAAAAATAAAATGTTTTTTCTTTTTTACTCGAGTCTTTATTCATGATTATTTTGAATCCGCAGCATTAGCCCGCAAAATTCAAATTTTCTTAAGTTTTTTACTATTTTCAGGTCAGTATCAGGTAGTAGGTATCTTTATCACAATATGATTCGCGACTATAACAGATATGTATTTACATCATTTTAACCATTAATACAGCTACAACTGCGGATTCACCTTAAGAATAATGACTTTTTGGTTTTGTAGGCTCGTTGGTACCAGAAAAAAAAAACAACTTTTTCCCCTAGAGGATGATATACTATTTTAGCCCCGCTCTGGTAAGCTAAAATGACGGACTTTTTGAGCAAGAGTAGTGAAAATAATATTAAAAACCTACAGTATATTTCCAACAACGTAGTATCGGTTTTACATAAGCTCATGCACGCGATGCTTTTACATTTTACGAAATAGAAATAATATTATTTTCAACTCCCACGCTGTAACTGTAGTCGCTTTTGAACCATAACTAAAATAGTTCTGCACGTGTACGATGTAGGTACCTGAATGATAAACGCAATGTTATACATATACAACATTATTTTTAGTATATGCGAAACCTGAATTTAGTTTGTTCAGAATAAAGAACTGAATCGATTTCAATAATTTTTACACCATGGTATATTTTAGTGTGATGGAAAATGTTATCACCATTTAATTACTTAAATACAATCGCCGACATAAGTGCAGGACAACCCTGGAGGCGCGGGGGCGCCGTTAGCGTGTTTTTGTACGGACAACCCGGTAACATAACAATCTTATAACTTTGTGATTTTTCATGATACAGTTTTGAAATTTTGTACATAGATTCTCTACATAAAAATACTAGACACGTGTTTCGGGTTTCGCATATACTAAAACTAATATTGTATACTGGTTAGAATGTACGCCTAGTGAACTGTGAATCCATATAGTACAAATATAACGTCGCTGTGATGGCAGACGGCAGGTATCGATTTGTCGGAGCATAGTGTATTTTGTAAGCATTGGACGTTTTGCGCGGAACGTGGCAATATCACCAAAACCAGCTGTTCCCTGTAGCTAACTATCGCTTTTGCTTCTCCAACCTGTAATTCTGTAATTCGTATGACTGTAATTCATGAAAAAGTTTCACATATCAGTACATATTATAAAACAAAGCCTCCCGCCGGGTCTGCCTGATCGTGTCATCATTCATCATCATTTCAGCCGAAAGGCGTCCACTGCTTGACAGGCCTCCCCAAAAAGGGTGGGGGGGGGGGGGTTGCCATAATCGCCACGCTTGGCAGGCGGGTTGGCGATCGCAGTATGGTGTTAAAATACATTGAGAACGCTGCTGCCAATTCTCTAGTAAGTCCCTTAGTCGCTTTTTACGACACCCACGCAAAGTAATGGGCTAATGCTATTCTCTACGTCCGGCACCACACGGAACTTGATCGTGTAAAACTCAAAAACTACCGAACGGATTTTTAAACAGTTTTCACCAATAGCCGGAGTGAATCATGAGGAAGGTTTAAGTATAAAATTCTTTCAGGTTTTGTGTAAATAGGCTGATTTATTTTTTATTATTTTTATTATTAATAAGAACTAAAGTTCTTAATATGACGATGATTGTTGAAGATGTCGGAAAAAATCATGCCGACTGGGCTTTACTGGCATGCGCGTTACGGTAGTACGTTTCCGTGGGATAATTTCCAACAACCACGCGGGCGAAGCCGCGGGCAAAGGCTAGTATCATCTAAGTGCGTCTGTTTGTCCATCCGACAACGTTTACCACTGTTTTTAAGGTGTAAAGAAAGATCGAATGAACGGTAAACTAGTAATATGGATTTCCGGTGTGTTTATCTCAATTATACTTCAGGACACATAAATAGGAACATAAAGCCTTTCTTCAGCAAAAAAGCAAAACATTCATATGTTACGCTTTTTAGGGTTCCGTACCAAAATGGAACCCTTATGGTGACACTAAGTCTGTCTGTCTGTCTGTCTGTCACACCTGGATATCTCAAGAATTACTAATGCTATCATCTTAAAATTTAGAATACTTTTAGATGACGTTCGCCCAACTATTTTGCAAGCAAGAAAGAAATAAAAAAAAAATATCTTTTTTGCAAAACGGACTGAAAAGAGGTCTTAAAAAATTGAAGTGGGGTAGGGCATGTGGGGTATCATATAAAAGAACGCTGTTTGCACATTCTTCGACTATTCGACATTCGACGACTTTCGACTTTTGATGAAAAATGTAAAAAAAATACCGTTCCCCCCCTTATCTTCGAAGTATGCAGCGATAAAAATCTGAAATTATTCTATTATGATAGATGCTTATGTAAAGATTACAGAAAAAATAAAACGATGTCTCTAAATAGCACAGTTTTCAGAAATCATTAACATCATATATTCGTACGGAACCCTCGGTGTGCGAGTCCGACTCGCTCTTGACCGGTTTTTACTATTCAGGGTACCTATTACAAAACGACTGTAATTTTGGTATATGAAAATTATCCTATATCGTAACTTTATCGTGATTTGCAAGATTTATCCGTATCTCAGTAGAAAGACAGCTGTATATTTTGAGTTACAACAATCTCATAAGTCCTCTGAATGTAAAGTAGCAAAACATCGGAATAATAAAATCAGTGGCAATGTGTCGAGTGGTAATCTCGTCATAAATAAAAACGTCCAGGAAAATACAACTTGTATTCGTTCAGATTTGACTTCGGATTCATTCGAGTGCGAAGCGTAAGCGAACAACACATCTAGAGCTTCGGTTCTTAAGCTCTGTGACGTCATCAAGATTTCCAATTTACTCCGAGTTATTCAAAAGGATAGGGGTTTTATCTTCCGTTCATCTTTCTGAACTAACTCATCGCATTTTGGCGTTGACGACAAATTTGTTACAGTGACATTTTGAAGTGAAGAGGCAGTGTCGGCTCGGGGCGGCCAGATTTAAGCCCGGCTGCTTACCGGCCTAAGGTAAGCAGCTTCGATTTTAGCAAGGGCTTAGTTATTTAATAAACTAATATTGACAAAGACTTATTTAAAAGGGAGGAGACTGAAGAGATTGATAGGTAGGAGAGACACCTACCTACGTAGTAACGACTTATTACACGACTGCCCAGAAAGGAGTGTAATGTGTTTAGGGTTCATGTATGTATGTAACTATGCGACTTTCTTTGTGCCACCATAACTTTTAAATGGCTGAACAGATTTAGATGTATAGGGTATCGTTAGAACCCCTACATCATCCCGAGTGACATAGGCTATAAATACTTTTGAAAAAAAAACAATAAAAGCAGTATGCTCCATTTGAAATGTAGAAAAACAACCGGCCAAGTGCGTGTCGGACCACGCACAATGAAGGGTTCCGTAGTGGGGATTCATTATCCTACGCACAAACTTAACATTGCAGTTGCAAAACTTGTTCCCTCAAACACAAACTGCAAATGTAAATTTGTACGCACAATATTGACAGATTTAGTATTTTATTTTAAGATCATAGACTTCTTATAGATTTTACTGTAATCTATAAGTAAAGAACTATTTTCTGTATCTTTTTAAAAATTTTAGGTTCAGTAGTTTCGGATATAAGGGGGGGCGAATGGTCAATTTTCATTTATTTTCGTTAATAATTTTAAAAGTACTTATTTGAAAAAATATATATATATCTGAAATCCTTACAACAAGCCCTTTCATTTGATGTGTCGCACGGTACAGTAATTGGAAAAACTTTTATTTTTAATTTTCTGAGTCGCTCCCCAAAAGAAACCCCCATATTCAAAATTCATTTATTTACGGTACACATCCGTGTTTGGGTCACAGAAGTCTATATGCGTACCAAATTTCAACTTAATCGGTACAGTAGAATCAGATCCAATCGGCTGTGACAGACGGACAGACAGACAGACAGACAGACAGACACACGAGTGATCCTATGGATCCTATCCCCCGGTACCGTTTTTTTTTCTTTTGAGGTACGGAGCCCTAAAAAAGAAGTAATTATAACAGTATGGGTATCAAATTGAAGGTCTTGATGAGCACATGCCAAAACTATAAAAAATTGCATACATTTTACATAGCTGTACATGCAAAACAAACATTTCATCCCACGTCATCCACGCCTCGCCTCGTCGTGAGAGTATGAAACCACCTTCAGTGCTTAAAATAAAAATGCCATCACTTAGCAGTAAGTACACGATTTATAAAAAAAACAACCCTCCTTTTTTAGCTTCGCCGCAGTCGGGTAGTAAAACCTGTCACTAAAATGTATAAAATAAATAAATAATTAAAAAAATGAAAATACGGCCCAAAAACGAACTTAAAATAAAAATAAAAAAACAAGTTGTGTTAGTTAATCTGTATAAACAAAGCGACAGCTGTGCTTTTAATTTTTTTTTTATTGCTGATAGAAATGGAACGCATTCTAATTAGTTAAAGTTTTATCCGCTTACGTGTGTGGCGCTAGGTGTGATATAAAACTGTGTTGTCGTTACGTGTTGTTTAGACAGTTCAAATAAAAACCCAAATCAAATTACCAATTTATTATTTGCTAAAAACCTTCATGGTAGCAGAGCGTGGTTGGTTCCGTAGTTGCAAATATTAAATCCGGGGTAATTCCGAAGTATTACTGAGTACTCAAAAGTGAGGTTATATAGCCGGCGTGCTCCCGCACAGCGTCTGTTGAAAATCTATCAAGATGAGCTCAAGTATGTTCAATATCGAGAAGTTGAATGGAAGAGAGAATTTCTCGACATGGAGATTCTGTATGAAAACATATCTGGAGCAAGAGGACTTGTGGGACTGCATCGAATATAGTGCTGGAAAAATAGTCGGCCCAGTGAAGGACGTCAAGGCTAAATCCAAACTTATTTTATTGATAAACACTCAAAACTATGTTCATGTTCAGGAGTGTAAAACTGCCAAAGAGGTGTGGGACAATCTTCATAAGGCCTTTGACGACAATGGGCTAACTAGAAAGGTGGGCTTGCTGAAGGAATTGATCAATACCTCGCTGGAACAAAGCGCCGGTATAGAAGATTATGTTAACAGGATCATGAGTGCTGCTCACAAACTGAGAAATATAGGTTTCGAGGTGAATGACGAATGGCTTGGCACATTAATGCTGGCAGGTTTATCTGATGAGTATAAACCAATGATTATGGGGTTGAAAAACTCGGGTGCGAAAATTAGTACTGACTTTATAAAAACCTTCATAGGTCACGGTAGCAGAGCGTGGTTTCGATCCACGGACCTCTGCTACCATGAAGGAAACAAGTTTGGGCTGAAGCTGTAGCCACAGCTGCTTAATTATGTTGTCAATAGATCACCAACTAAAGTACTGGGAAATACTACTCCATATAAAATGTGGACAGGAAAGGAACCCAGACTGAACCATATAAGGATATTTGGTTCAAAGGTAATGGTTTATATACCAAAGGAAAAACGTTTAAAATGGGACAAAAAATCAAAGGAGATGATATTTGTCGGCTATTGTGAAACCACCAAAGGTTATCATATTTTGGATCTCATAACTCGTTATTGATGTTGATGTTATTTTCTTTGAAAATATTAATCAAGGTAACGAGTGTTCAATTTCAGCCAGACCAATGGAAGATGAGTCAGTTAAGTTACAAGACCATGCTATTTCAGAACAAAATAAGCAACTGAAAGAATCAGTCATCATTCCTCAGTCAAGTGGATTAGTTACTGAATCTATTTTGAAAGGATCCGAGGATGAAAGTTCTAGTGAGTATGAAACTGACTCAGCTGACCTTGATGATGGTTATTGGCCCCGGAGACCGATATCACTACAGAACCAACAGGCAAGTAATGTGATATTGAGGCCACGCAATAAGATTAATAAAGACAAAATGGGATTGCTTTGTCTATACACAAGTGTATCAGATCCACAAAGTGTGGAGGAGGCCCTGTCGTCTTCACATGCTAGTGAGTGGAAAAAGGCAATGGATGAGGAATATAACTCTCTAATGGAAAATAAAACTTGGCAGCTTGTTGACCTTCCCAGTAATAAAAAAGTTTTACCAAGCAAATGGATATTTAAAACAAAAACCGACCAACAGGGAAATATAATTCGATACAAGGCTAGGCTAGTCATAAAAGAATACGCTCAAAAGAAAGGGATTGATTACCAAGAAGTTTATTCTCCAGTGGTAAGATACACCTCTATTCGTTATTTGTTTGCTCTAGCAGCACAGAACAATTTGCACATTGAACAAATTGATGCTGTATCAGCATTTCTTCAAGGAAAAATAGATACAGACATATACATGATACAGCCAGAGATGTATAAGATAGGAGGCCAAGTATGTCACTTACTTAAGTCAATTTATGGGCTTAAACAGGCTAGCAGATTGTGGAATGCTAAGTTAAGCAATGTCTTAAAAGAATTGGGAATTGAGCAATCATAGACTGATCCCTGTATCTATTATGATGTCAATAAAGGAATTTATATTGCAGTTTGGGTAGATGATATAATAATTTTCAGCTCTCAATTAGAAATAACTGAAGAATTAAAGAAAAAAATATGTTTAAAATTAAATATGAAAGATCTTGGTCAAGCAAAACAATGTGTGGGCCTAAAAATAAATAGAGAAAAGGATGCAATTACATTAGACCAGGAAAAGTATATAAATGAAATACTGTTGAGATTCCACATGGCAAATTGTAAACCTGCAAAAAAACCCATAGAAGTTGGTTTGAAATTTGATAACAGCAATGAAGTTCCATATGATTGCCCTTATCAGCATGCTATAGGCTGCTTATTATATATAGCTCAAGGAACAAGACCAGACATCTCATATGCAGTGAATGCCCTCAGTGGATATAATAAGGAACCTACATGTGAGCATTGGGCTGCCGTGAAAAGGGTAATGAGATATTTACAAGGGACTAAACATTATAAACTTACGTACGAGTATACCAAAGATGGTCAAGATAACGTCACAGGGTATGATGCACATTGGGCGAGTGACACCCGTGACCGTAAATCGTGCACGGGATATATCTTTATTTTACAGGGTGGCGTAGTGTTGGTGTCCCCGGACACAACAGACCGTGGCCCTATCCACAGCAGAGGCAGAGTACATGGCCATGTCAGCGGCGGCGCAAGAGGCGCTGTGGCTGCAGCAACTGCAAAGGGAGCTTGGCGCACAGCGCGACCACACTCTAGTCATCTACAACGATAACCAAAGTGCTATAAAACTCACAGCTAATGATTGTTACTTACCGAGGTCTAAACATATAGACATTAGACATCATTTTTTAAAGGAACATGTAAATAATTTAAGATTAAAATTTTGTTATGTAAAAGGTAAAGAGAATGTTTCGGATTTGTTAACTAAAGGTGTAACTACTCGTATAGATAAACATCTACTTTGTGCATACAATATGGGATTGCGTTCCTGGGGTGGGTGATAGAAATGGAACGCATTCTAATTAGTTAAAGTTTTATCCGCTTACGTGTGTGGCGCTAGGTGTGATGACAACACAGTTTTATAACTGTGTTGTCATTACGTGTTGTTTAGACAGTTCAAATAAAAACCTAATTAATATCAAATTACCAATTTATTATTTGCTAAAACCTTCAATTGCTAACTACATTGTTAACCGTTTTGATTGATTTTGTGACTTTAAGGCGAAAACTTCAGGGAAATAGCCCGCAAACTTAAAATTTTCTTACGTTTCTTGCAATTTGCAGGTCAGTAAGAGGTTGCACTTATATTGATCTAAATATGACTATTTCAAGAAATAGTCATTCAATAGTATTCTACGAAGAGAGTTAGTTGTATTGCTGATCTCTTTTGCTGTCTAATGATTATAACTCTGTAAAGCCATGTTTGTTACGGCCGCGAATATTCTTTTTTTTTATCAATATACAACCTGACACAGACCTGCAAATTGCAAAAAACTTGAGCCTTGAGGTGATGGATGCGTAGTTCATATAAACGTAATACAAACATAATTTGTAAATCAAACATATTCTTAAGGTAATGTGTCTCAGATTGGAATACAGAATATCTAAGTTCCCCAATATATATTTTGAATGGATATTGATTTAAACAAGAGTTATGAGAAAATTAAGTTTTCTATAGAAATTTTAAATTACTCATATCTCGTCTTTATATCATTGTCCTTTCAAAATATACAACATTAGTTTTTGTTTATACTAAACCCAAAAATAAAAATCAGCTGTTCCATACATTTTGTCGATTTAAGTGAACACAAATGTAGGGAACAGCTGATTTTTATTTCGCGAATTCAAGGTTGGTCCCATAGAAAAAAATGTTCAAAATGATGAGTACAATGACCCATTTTCGGGTTTAGTATAAACAAAAACTAATGTTGTATATTTGGGAATATATTATAGATAAGCTGTAATCCAATCGAAATAAATACACACTACCTTAAGACTATGTTTGATTTACAAATTATTTTAGTATGACGCTTGTATGATCTACGCATACTACCGGACCCTTAAGATTTTTTTTTTCAATTCGGCGGGCTACCTTAGCGCATCCCCCTTAACGTGTGGAAGTAAGGGCGAACAGATTATAAAAACAAAGTGGAAAAGAATGTGATCATTGCATTTGGTTTTAACTTATTTCGATCTTACATTACAAGTTGTAGATCTGCGTACACGCCTATCGATTGTATTGTCTAAACCTTTTCAAGCTAAGTTGTGATTGAAAGGGAATATCAAGTTCTGGGAAGATTCCCGCGTCTGTTTATGTATGCATTGTTTTCATTTAAATGAGGGAACATTTCAGGAGTGACAAGCCTACCCTCGGGAGACTCACATATAGATAATGTTGCTTAACTTGTTTCGTAATTTACTGCTGACACTTCCACTTTCTGAGCCTCTTTATAAGCGTTCCGCGAGTTATCCTTAAGTAATTA
The DNA here is from genome assembly GCA_948098905.1 of Tiliacea aurago. Lineage (NCBI taxonomy): Eukaryota > Metazoa > Arthropoda > Insecta > Lepidoptera > Noctuidae > Tiliacea > Tiliacea aurago. The sequence goes on from OX402590.1 coordinate 14,058,668, forward strand.
GTTGTGTTAAGCAAAGTTATATACGAAATAAATTGTTTAATTAAATGTGATATCAGGAGTCAACACCTCGGGAGAGTCGACATCTCGGAAAAGCTGTCATATCGCGTTTTTGGAAGTTCATTAGTTAGTAAATATTTTGCATGAAATATTAAGTTACGATTGTAAGTCACGCTCGTTAACTCATATCAAAAGAATGTTGTTCTATTCGGAATTAATAAGCATGAAAATAAATGCCCGGGTCGTTCGTCTTGAAGACATGACAATAGTAGATAATGACCTAAGCGTGAACCTAACCTATTGGGAGCTATTGTTAACTTTAGTTAAAGGTACTAAGTACAGGTACATTCTTTTGTGAAGTTCGTGCGTAGAGAAGGAGCGTACTTACATTTCCTTTTTTTTACCTTATAATTCAAATTTATTCTTAATATTTAATTTAAACTTATACACGGAACAGTACTCGGTTTAACACCAACCCTCCACGACCCTAGTTCTTATCAACTGGAATCTAAGCTGTCTGGCATTCCTTAAGTTACCGTTATTGTCACCTACCTAATTTAAGTTATTCTATATTTTTATAAATATATACAAAGTGTTAAAGTAACTGCGTGCCATAGATTAGGGGTAGGTTCAGTATCGCTAAAGGAACCCTGGAAAAATAAAAAATAAAATTAAAAAAACAAAAACCTAAAAACCAAAACATAAAAAATAAATAAAAATAAGTCTCTTCGTACTTTAACGGGCTTAGGACCACCAAAGATTTTTTTTTAATTCTAAACGATTGCTATTTTAAGTTAGAAGGTACTAAATTAGATTGATCTTGCAATATTTTTTTTGTTTTTAATTTTTTTTTTCCTGGATTCCTTTATCGATACTGAACCTACCCTTAAGCTATGGCTCGCTCCTGTATATTGTTTGATGCAGTTGGTAGTTTCCTTGTGTTCTGATACCAACCCTCCTTACATCAGAGCTTTTCTTCCTTTACCACTAGAGGGACAAAATCATAATTATAACAGTGGCCAAATTGAAAGTAGGTACCAACCTACTTTCGATTTCGCTGTAACTAATGCCACATAGTTGAGGGCTTAGAAAACAACTTCCTATCCGTAATATAATATTGAGAGTGACAGGAAAAAAGGTAACAACTTGTGCGGAAACCATAACAAGATAGCAAATGTAAGTAAGACAATTTTTGGCTAAAGATGATAAAATACCTAGTATTTATTATAAAGAATGGCAGTAGGAACAAATAGCGCCGACTTTACGAGTAAAATGATAAAGCGGTTTCCGCGAAATAACGTTCACTCCTTCATTCTGTGGTATACAAAAGAAAGTTGATTATGGCACCAACCTAATACCGTGGGCGGAGATCGGACAGGCGTCGTTAAACTAACGTGTCGGTTGCCTAGACCGGTTCGTGTGGCGTAATCAATCTATTAGTCGTAAGCCTGATCTGCTCCTTATTAGTGTTTTTATTTGCTACCTACGAGCGAATTGAGTACCTACGGAATATTGGTAAGAGGAAATTGTTCCTCTTATGTTTTATCACACTAGTGTATTTTTGCACGCATTCAATGACATTAAATTATTTACTTAACAATAGACGGAACATGTTCCGTTTGGTGCCGGACGTAAAGAATAGCACCATCCCATTTCTTCCCGTGGGTGTCGTAAAGGGCGACTAAGGGACTAGAGAATGGGCAGCAGCGTTCTCCATGCATTTTTAAAACCATACTGCGATCGGCAGCCCGCCTGCCAAGCGTGGCGATTATGGCAAATCTCGCCCCTTTTTGGGGGAGGTCTATATCCAGTAATGGACGTCTTTCGGCTAAAATGAGGATGATGATGAGACGGGTCATAGCGAACAAAATCGTAATCCGATACCTAGTAGGGACTAGGTATCGGACTTTTGCCCACTAAAAATTTTTGGCAAAAGTCGCTCAGTCTAGTGTGGTACGCCTGCATGTCACGTCGCAATTCTCATTCGTGTCCACCAAAAGAAAATTATTTTCGAAGTATGATGCCTAATTGTGCAACATGATTATCAAACTTAGCTTTTATTGAATTTTGCTATATTACGCTGGCGTCACTGAGACATGGGATCACAATTTTTCTATGACATTACTTCTGATAGCCTCTCTAGAGTATCTATCTTAAACCTTGCTTGCATCAGTCGTCGGTTGGTAGAGCACGAACGCGCGGACGTAACGTAAATCTGAAAGACTATACAATTGAAAATACTCGTTTCGCATATAATATTTACCTACTTAGTTTTATAACTTTAAGGCTCTTACAGACTGGTGCGATATCGCGGGCGAGACAGACACCCACAAAGAAATTGTGCTTTATAGCACAATTTCTTTGTGGGTGTCTGTGTCTAGCGTTAAAATACAGAAATAGTTCTTTACTTATGTAAAGAACTATTTCTGTATTTTTTTTTTAATTTTAGGGTCTGTAGTATCAGAGATATGGATATATCTATAATTGACTATTTTCGTCCATTTTCTTAAATAACTTTAAAACTATTTATTTTATAATTATACAACAAATATATTTCTGACTCTCACAACAAGCCTTTTCATTTGATATGTAACACGGTAGAGTTTGCAAAATATTTTTTTTAAATTTTTTAATTTGCCCCTAAAATTGTCCCTAATATTCAAAATTCATTTATATACAATACACGTCCGTGTTTGGGTCACAGAACTTAATATGTGTACCAAATTACAACTTAATCGTCGAGTAAATTCAGAGCAAATCGGCTGTGACAGTCACACGAGTGATCCTATAATGGGTTCCGTTTTTCCTTTTAAGGTAACCCTAAAAGTTACTTTAATTTCGGAAGTCGGTGGAAAAAAACTAAAATACAGATCCAAAGACACCGACTTCCAAATTTTTCACTATGTATCGTTTTTTTTTGGAAGTCGGTTTTTTCTGTTTGCCAAACCAAAATCGTTCGAATTTACGATAAGCTTTCGTCGCGCTTCGATCTCAGTTTTATGTTGATGATTGTAAACATTGAAGTATAACTGAGTCTCTCATGACACCCTTGGGAGTGATTGGACTTGACCTAGCCTAAACTTATAAGTTTCCCTATAGCTTAAGTAACTAAAAGATGATACCAGCCTGCGTGATTATTAAGAAGTTTTACCAAACATTTACCTTATGTTAGGTAGTTTACTGTGTCAAAATTAATTCTGCCTATATAATAGAATACTCTTTTTTAAATACACCATAAAAAAATATTAATTTAAATGTTGAAATTTTACATAGTGTGGTAAAATCGATCTTTTACAGACAACCTTTGGATTTATTAACGGGAGAAGGAGAAACAATACTTTAGTTTAGAGGAAGATAAAAAATCTTAAATAAAACTGACCGTTATTAAAACAAAACTAAAGAGGTCGGCTCCGCGGAACGTGGCAGCTGGCTCGCTTCAAACGAATATTTTGAGTGGCCGTCAAAGAAAATTCATTTCCTGCTGTTTCTTGTTCCGTAAAATCTTTTCGAGTACGCGTTTAAGTGCAATTTCTATTCATTTATTTCATTAGCGAAGACGGCAATCGCTTATATTAATAAGCATCTACTATAAGATTTCAAGAATCTGAATTATATAATTAGGTCATCATAACAGCGCTCATATCAACTATAGAAGATTATTTTAAGTAATATGGAATAGTAATTAGGTAAGTACATTGTTATAATTTTAATTGCTGGTCTGAATAAACGTTCGCCATCATTAAAAGTATTACGTTTTATTGATCGCGCCGGTTCTAATAGAGTGGTCTGTAATAACTTTATTTCGTTTGATCAAGTATAAAATTATTATTGGTATCGCAGTATTCATTTTATGATAGAGATCGTATTTGAGAACCTACAAAAGTGGCCAGCTATCTCAAACTCAAACAAATAATTTACTTCAATTACTTACAGGCATTTTTTAAATTTCTAGGAGTCAGTTAGTCGGAAAGATGAAGCTAGTTTCCCATTCCAAAGCGTAGTAAGTTCCTATAGAGCACTATATAACTATATATCATTTGATCAAATTACATATTAACCTTAATTTGCGTATTCAAAACATTATTTTGTGTTTACTATATTGTTTTATATAGGTAGCCGTTTTGCCAGTGCCTTTATTTACACCTGCGCGCTTATCGGTAGTGCGGCGCACGAAAAAACAATACCAGCGCGCCATTTTCCTTATAAGTTAATAACAATACAAGTCTGTTTTTTTCCTCCCAAGTCTGTTAAAAAACGTCGCATGAAACGCGTGTGCATTGATCATTACAAACTCGGTCCTTATCTAATAAACTGCCTCGAGTGGAACGACCAACATAGCGCACTTGTATCATACATAATGTACAATTAAGATACTGTAGTTTTATATTTAATTAATAATTAGAGGTTAATACATGTAATGTTAATAAATAATGTAGATAGATATATTATGTACGAAAATATAAAATAAGCACGGGTAAACAGGATTGGTTTGGTAGGTAGCAGGAACTCTCGCCTGAAGTACTCCGTAATTTAATATTAAAGGAAAATTTTAAATTAAATGAAACAACATTTTCTCATTTAGTCACGAGTGTTTTAATTATACAATAATAAAGCACAGTGTAGAACATTCACATCCAAACATGATTACATTTCTTTACGGTAGCTAGGTAGGGACCTAAATGGTGTAAGTCCCAAAATGTAATTTGCATTTACAATATTATTTAGTGTAATTATTTTAGTACGTGGCATTTCATTAGTGAACGTCAGATTGAAGCTTTGTGTTATTTAATTTGTGACGGACGCGGATTCTCGGTATTTTGCGAATATCTGGTTTCCGGACTATTTTCGGAGAGGCTGAGAAATTCAATTATTCATTCACTGCAGTTTTGAGAGCAAATGTCAGTGGAGGGAAATTAAATTAGCCATTCAATTTTCGGTGATTGGTTTTTGAAACAATATAATAATATATATAATAGGAAAAATACATGACAGTTAATTTAGTTTTTGCAATTTATTGTTAGTAGGTACTTACAGCTCGTAGCGTCGAAGCTACTTGAAATTCTAGTCACCCCGCGTAGAATGAGGATTCGAAGGAGTTATCCTTTGGATCCTTATTCCACAAGGGTTGTAAAACATTGTTGTTATGTAGTAAGTCTTGTTGCTATCTAAGATTAACTGATATTATATCACAAATGCTATAATAAACCCGTGTTACAATATAAAATAACCTGTCATGATCCCCAGCGGGCTGAAACAATTCAGGCAATGTCACTACAATTATCCCTTGAAAGCTTTGAATTCCTGTATCTTTTCGTACATTTAAGACAGTTCAAAAATGTCTCGTGTACCTTCATCAAAGCTAAACAAAGCTAATTTATTTAATATATTTCCAGGTACAAAGGGAGCCCGTGATCTGCCCTCAGGGTAAGTCACATATTAACTATGTATGAGGTATATTTTTATTGTTTTAACAGCCAAGCTATGTAAACATTACTTCTACGATGTTTCAGCGACAAACATTTTTTCACTGAAAGCTTTTACAAGATATTTTATGAAACACAACCTGATTTGAGAAAGGTATGTGTAAAAGTATCATCATTAAAACAATTTGTACTGAACATACGAGTGGGTTGCATCGTAGATTTAATTACATGATTAAAAGTAATGAAAATCAAAATATATAACGTTTTAACTACTTAATTAAACTTTAGAATAAAATGTAATTAATAAAAACCGAAAATGTATACATACATACATATATAAACTCACGCCTTCTTCCAGAACGCCACACTTGCTACGGTCCTTACATACTCCTTTTGCTTCGCCTACGTTCAATCCCTGCTGGGGTCCAATGCCTGCCAGGGTTGCGAGTTTGTCCGAAAGGGATATCGTGGCCCTGGCACACAGGCAAATTAAGGAATACGGGTGGGTTTTAGTCAGTAAAAGTCTGACACGCCCTCCCACTCCGCCCAGAGCGGGAGAAGTTATTTGATAATTCCCCACCCTAGAAAAAAAAAAAAACGCCGGTTGCGAGTACTACGCACCTGTCCGTTCTGAAGAACATCACCAATTTGGTCACTAAAAATGTATAATGTATGTAATTGCAATATCTAACTTAGAAATGGTTATCTACAAAAGTTAGCGCTGTGATATGAATCTAGTAAGGTCGGGAAAATAGAGGCCATTGAGCGAGATCGTGGGATCGAAACGTTTATGTCTCATAGGCGTTTAATCTGTTCAATGTGCTATTACAGTCACGACTTTAGCCATTCTTTCTTAATTTATGTCCAGCCATGGAACCGTCGCTCTCGCGCGGCCGTATTTAAGGCCCTTATTTCGTATCTATGTGGGCGTCCAAGCAAAAAGGGTCCAGTTCTTGGCATTTAGTTTCCGAGATATACTTACGCAGTTTTGTAAAGTTGGGTGAAAATTATTGCATTTCGCGATTTAATTGATTTATTAATTAATGCTAAATTATCTACAAGTTCATATAGTAAATGACTTTATATGATGTTTCTAAGTACCAGAATTTTGAAGAGAAAAGTTTAATAAAAAGGTGACTGACCAGTGGTCGGCTGCTTTTTCTCAAATCAAGCTTTTTCAGAGTTTCAACTGCAAACGTTAAACTAAAAAACAAATATGCCAGTTTCTGAATATTTGTTTAATCTTCATTATCAATTGACTATTCTAGATACCGAATCTAGTCTTAACTCAATACCCCACTATTGGACCCTTTTTGCTTGGATGCTCACATATGTCTAGGCTTAGATCCTACCAAGTTACGTGTAAGAACACTGAAAGAAACACCTCGTAGTAACATTACTTGGAGGTGTACATTATAACTTTTTTCCTCATTCCTACAAATCGTTTCTTCATCCGATTTTCCAATTATTTGGTGTATTAGATTTTCAATGTGGAGCTGTTTGAGCTAATTTTTTTTTCTTCACTTCCGAAAGTAACGCCAGCTTTTAATAATATAATTTTGTTTTCTTTTGTAGGCTTTACTTCCATTTCACACAGTACAACTGTTGTGATAATTCGGAGCACGTTCTCAGTAAAAAAAGTTTTTGTTAAGTACGAATATTAAGTTAGTAGGTACTAAATTAGGTTGATCCTGCAATATTTTTTTGTTTTCACTTTTGTTTTAATTTTTTGAATTTTTTTATTCCTGGGTTCCTTTATCGATACTGACCCTACCCCTAAGCTATGGCACGCAGTTAGTTTAACACCCTGTATATTAACTAGGAATTTACAGAATCAGTATCTATTGAAAGTTGTCTCTGGAGCCGTCGCCCTGGGCCAGGTGTAGTACCTACCAAATATACCCTTATCTATAAACTTCGCAGAATCCTGGAAGCAGAAAGTTCATATCTCGATGTATGCTTATTTACTAGAACGTTTCAGTCAAATTGATCGAGCGGCTTTTCCCATAGGCACATTTTGTGCGGGGGTTGTTTAAATATTTTATAGTCACAGGAGAGGGGTTGCTTAAGTATTTTATAGGTACATTGTATTAATTCATTAAAAAAGGCTACTTTTTATGTGTGTCTCGGGTTTGATTAATACATCCTAACTCCCTAACTAATATTATAAATGCGAATGTAAGTTTGTTTATTTGTTGGTTACCTTTTCACGCCTAAACCACTGAACCGATCATCCTGAAATTTTGCATATAATATATGTTGTCAAGTGTACAGAAACAGACATAGGGTATTTTTTCATCCCGAAAAAAAGTACTGTTCCCTAGGAAAACAACAATAACGTTCTTATGATAATAGATGGCGCCACGTGTCTTTCGAATCATTATTGAATTATATTAATACCAATACCAATTATATTAATTTAGAATTAGACAATCATTTCGGGTTGTACTCTGCTTGTCCCAACAAGCTGTCCCAACAAGCAGAGTACAACCCGAAATGATTGTCTAATTCTAAATTAACGTGAGAGAAGCCGCGAGCAAAAGCTGGTAGTTAATATAGCAGCAATGTGTATATGTGCAGTGGGAGCAGTGGTAGCCCAGTGGTAACGGCCCCAACTTACGAGTTTTAGGTCATGGGTTCGAACCCAACCAGGTGCTTTATTTTGTGGAAATTATTTCATCACCACTGCTGTCAAAACGGTGAAGGAAAACATCGTGAGCAAATTGGCATGTCCTAAAAAGACATGTGACATCCACCAACCCGCAATGGGCTCGCGTGGTGGATTACGGCCCACTCCCTCTCACAGAGAGGACGCCTGTGTCCCAGCAGTGGGAACATGATAGGCTGATTATGCTATGTGTGTATGTGTAGGTCGGATGAAACTTGTTGTGGGTGTGTTTGTTCCAGAGACAGATTTGCATTGGACAAGTATCCTATGCCATTAATAACAAATAAGTATTGATGGGAAAAAGTCGGACTCTCACTTGGCCGATCTATAAAAACGGTAAAAAAACCATGTCTGTTGTATGGGAGCCCCCTTAAATATTTATTTTATTCTGTTTTTTAGTATTTGTTGTTATAGCGGCAACAGAAATACATCATCTGTGATAATTTAAATTGTCTAACTATTACGGTTCATGAGATACAGCCTGGTGACAGACAGACAGACGGACGGACAGCGGAGTCTTAGTAATAGGGTCTCCGTTTTACCCTTTGGGTACAGAATCCTAAAAACGAGCGAGCCTTACAGTAGCCGCGTATGATGTGTAACATCTGACATCTCACCTTGGTAATAAGCAACTAAGCAGCGACAGAGATTAAGCTTAGAATTTAAAAACAGCTTAATTCTGAAATATTAATTCGAATAATTATTCATTATTAGTGGTCGCACACTGGTCGAGACTAGACCCCCTCTACTTACAATATATGTATAAAGTCCTTACTAATTCCAGGCAATTATAATGTACTTACTAATTCCATGATCTTATAAAGTTCTTACTAATTACATGCTATTAAAAATACTTATTCCATGCTCAAGCTGTCACTTCCTGTCCCTTTTCACGAAATCACTCCCAAAGGAAGCGAGAGTAAATATGTTACACATATATAATAATATGCCCAGCAACACTTAGTTGTTATCAACAGATAAAAACAGACAATCTCCCTCCTCCTGTGGCTAGGTAGAGACAAGAAACGATTCCATAACTGGATGCCGTAAGAAGCGTTTCGTTCAAATACAATCCCATTAAAACTTTTTCCATTAAACATTGTACTTTAGAAAAATGCCCTTGATCTCAACATTAAAGTTAATAATGGCACACGATTACAACTTAATTGCGAAATAAATTGGTACCGAAATCATGATTTCTTAACGTTTAACTTTTCTTAAAATATTGCGTAAGATACCTATTGCCGAAATTTTAATTACTGCCGATTTTGAAATTGTAATAGGTACATCAATTCTTATATAACATAGCCGTACCATCGGGAAAAGGAAAAGGCTTGTTTTTCTCTTTGAAAATCAAACGTAGGTAAAGGTTTAAAAAACATTCGTAAAGTGTTCGCTTGTATAACCCCTTTTTGCACTCGACGTTTTGTTAAACGGAAACACACCTTTATCGAAAAATCCCAACAGTATTTTCACAGTTCCTTCACGGTTCGATAGCCGATATCTATCATTTCGTTGTACCACTATGCAATAACAATTTCCACTCAATCGCGGAAGCCATGCGAGATACTATAGGAAAAAGCTAGTCATAAATATAGGAATAAACTTCAATGGAATTGATTGTTTCTCGATGCCTAATATTCAGTAGGATTTATTTTATATGGAACCATTGGCATTGTGATCATCCCGAATACGTTATCAATAGACGCGTGAGGGTATCTTATATGATTTGTTTGCAATACATCATCATCCCAGCACAAAGATGTCCATTGCTGGACATCGGCCTCGTCCAAAGGGGGGTTTGCCATAATCGCCACGCTTGGCAGGCGGGTTGGCGATCGTAGTATGGTGTTAAAATGCATAAAGAACGCTGCTGCCTATTCTCTAGTAAGTTCAAATACCTACATACATTTCAGTATTTCTTTTGAACACGAGGGCGATACGAATAGTTCAGGCAAATAATTCAGTCATGTAGTACGTATTATGTATTTATACAGGGTTACTGGTAATTCGACGTATATCCGGCAGGGGCTGATAAGGGGGCCAAAATGCAACAAATTGAACCCCCCATATGTATGGCCGAAATTCAATAGTTTTCGAGATATTAGAATTTTAAGGGTTTTTCGATATTTACCCAAAATTTGACATTTCATTCCAAATAAAAAAAAAACTACATATTTGAATGGGTACCATTAAAAATGATGTTGTAGCTGGCACTTCAATTAAGCTATGGACATAATTAAAACTACTTAATTTAACAAAATAATGAAAATAATGAGCGATATAAGAATAATATCTTACCAATATTTTCATTTTACGCTTCAAAAATGTTGTCTCGTCACAAAAATTTGTATGACATTAATCGTACAAATAACTAAAACAACTTGCTTATCCTGTCAGCTTTCCAGAAAGGTATAAAAGTCAATTTTAAAATACATAATTCGTGGCATGGCATGTGTTTGAACCGGCGCGGGGAGACAAATTATCTGTGTTTTTAGTTTATGATCCTCGCTAAAACAACCGATTTTCCTGGCGAAATTCTTCGCGATGGGGCGGGGTGTGAGGGCGGGGTGTGCGGGCGGGGGAGTACACGGCGTCTGCTGCGCTCGCGTCGCCTTCCTTAGTAAGTTTTGACTCTCCGCCGCGCAAGCACGTGTGTTGTTATCTTGCTACCAATCTCTCATCCCGTTAATTTGTTATCGATCATTATTGTTAATTCTTGTTTCTCTTGTTATTCTTTTTGTTATCATTGTTATTTCGGATAACATGGCTTCGCATCCTAATAACGAATACGCAGACATAATGTTTTGTTATGGTTTTGCCGATGGAAACGCGGCTGCGGCTCGGCGAGAATACCAACGCCGCTTTCCCGATCGTCGACTTCTCCACGTTACTGTTTTCGGGAGCACCTATCGACGATTGTCTGAAACTGGCAGTGTTCAAAGAGCACAATTCAACGCTGGCAGACCTCGACGGTACACGGCTGACGAAGAGGACACCATTCTTCAGTGTTTTATTGATGACCCAAACATCTCAACGAACATTGTTGCAAGACAGCTCGGTATGTCCCAGTGGAAAGTGTGGTCGGTAGTACATCTATCAGGTAGACACCCGTACCATTATCAACCTGTTCAAACATTGCACGAGCGAGATCCTGCCAGGCGACTCGAATTTTCTCGGTTTATGTTAAACGCTGACGCTGACCAGGAACATTTCCTAAGAAATATTTTGTGGACTGACGAGTCAAAGTTTGACCGGGATGGAATAACGAATTACCATAACTTACATTTTTGGGCACCTAAAGCAGGCAGGAATCCAAAAAAACTAAAAGAAACTGCGTCGCAAATGAGATTTTCCCTGAACGTATGGATGGGTGTCGTTGATAATTATTTGGTGGGCCCTCATTTCTTGCCCCAAAATTTGAACGGCGAAAATTACGAGGAGTTTTTGAGAAACAACCTAGACGATTTGTTGGCGGATGTTCCCGAAGAAATAAAAAACAACCTCATGTTTCAACATGATGGTTGCCCAGCACATTACCGGATTACTGTCCGACAGTGGCTAGACGAGAGATATCCAAACCGATGGATTGGGAGGGGAGGGCCAATTCCGTGGCCAGCACGAAGCCCTGATATCACACCACTTGATTTTTACGTTTGGGGTCATATGAAGGCATTAGTTTATGTGACCCCAATAAATTCAGTCGAAGAACTTCGACAGCGAATAATAAACGCGGCGCAACAGATGAGAACAACGTTCACATCAAGAGTGACGAAAACCGAAGTTAGGAAGAGAATTCGAACCTGCATTCGTAATCGAGGGGCTCATTTTGAACAAGATGTGTAAAATTTGTAATAAAATTTGATGTACATTTTTTTATGCATTTTATTTCATACAAATACAAATGACCCTTTCTCTCCCCGCGCCGATTCAAACACGTGCCTTGGCACGAATTATGTATTTTAAAATTGACTTTTATAGCTTTCTGGAAAGCTTACAGAATAAGCAAGTTGTTTTAGTTATTTGTACGATTAATGTCATAGAAATTTTTGTGACGAGACAACATTTTTGAAGCGTAAAATGAAAATATTGGTAAGATATTATTCTTATATCGCTCATTATTTTCATTATTTTGTTAAATTAAGTAGTTTTAATTATGTCCATAGCTTAATTGAAGTGCCAGCTACAACATCATTTTTAATGGTACCCATTCAAATATGTAGTTTTTTTTTTATTTGGAATGAAATGTCAAATTTTGAGTAAATATCGAAAAACCCTTAAAATTCTAATATCTCGAAAACTATTGAATTTCGGCCATACATATGGGGGGTTCAATTTGTTGCATTTTGGCCCTCTTATCAGCCCCTGACGGATATACGTCGAATTACCAGTAACCCTGTAGATATTCCTTTTACACGGCATTTTTGAACATTTCAATGAATAAGGTTCGTCGATTTCACAGAATCCAATTAAAATCATGAAACAATAATTCACTCTGAAAATGCGGCTGTCTGCATTCTGCGAAAAAGGATTTACAGTAGGTAAAAGCTTATCGATTTTAATATAAACATGCTCCGTGTATTTCTTCTCTCTGTATATTTTGAAATGAATGGCTGACGAATAAGTCTCCTTCATCACGAACATAGATCACGAAAGAATTATGATAAAAGTACGGAATGTATTCAGTACCTTGTGAAGCTGCCAGCCGTCGTCGGGCAGGGCAAATTACTGAGTGGCTTTACAAATTATGCAAATGCATGAAGTACACGTGCTCTCGTCATTAAAATCTGACGCCCGGTTGACCCACTGATATGCTACTTTTTACCTAGTTAATAAACGTGAAAATGTAAATAAAGAACAAATCCTAACACGAACTAGCGACACACTGTAATTGAGTCCCACGTGTTTTATGTTCCCATTTCAATAGGGATTTATTTTGGGCAACAATTGTACTGTAAGTTACGTAAATATTAATTTGTAAATAAACTATTCAAATAATAATTATTTCTGGGGATGAATTGCTCGACTGGCTTAGTTTGCCGCGTAGTAATGGACGCTTAAATATAATTATTATTCAAAAAGTGCTTTTGGTCGTCACTAGCTTATGAATTATGGTCGGGTTTTGGACTGAATGATTATGTACAAAACTTTATTACTTACATAAACAAAAGTGCCAAGAGCAAGTCGTCTTTATCTGAGTAATGTTTTATACGCAAGTATGGTGGAGTATCTACACGGTTCTGCTGTGATAACTTGTTGGAGGGCATCAAGTATCAACACAAACTTCTGCCTTTGCTCTATTAATTAACACCTCGGCAGGCCCCAGCGTATCTGCTGTAACTTTTCTAGTTATAACCGAAATAAAGGCATGACGTTTTGGCCGCCATTGCGCTCATTAGAGAAGTGAACTATAACTAGCCGACAGTCAAAAGTTTTCAACCATTCATGGTGTTATTAAGTTATAAATAGTTGTTGTAATTGGGTTTTGATAAGTGCTGTTGTTTGTTTTGGTACATGAATCGAATATGATTAAATATTATTTTGATAGTGGACACACGCTTTTGTTTTAAATATTATATACGTATTACTAATTATAATAGATGATTTGCAAAACAATAATGATAACGAGATAATTACGAATCATCTTAAGATGATGCTTCGGCTAAAATCACTAATAGAAGGCGACGCAAGACATTATTCTTTAGATACACAGACTAATGTCCAGGTATTTAGTTTTTTTGCTGGCTCGTGACAATGTCAGGTCCAAGATAAAAGAATTACTAGACACAACATCGCAAGTCATAAATATATTATCAGTTACGTGAATACAGTCTCACGATATCATATCGTCTTTGACATAACGGCGTAAAAAATGATTCGGTCTGATCTTTACTGAATAGGTATTGTTGGTTATTTACTCTTTATTTTCACTCCACCTATTGTGAATTAAATTCAAAACTTATCCATTATTAACCGACTTCCAAAAAGGAGGAGGTTCTCAATTCGGCTGTATGTTTATTTTTTTATTTTTTGTATGTTTGTTACGCGATTACTCCGTCAATTATGAACCGATTTTGAAAATTCTTTTTTTGTTTTAAAGGGTATACTCCCGAGGTGGTCCCATTGCCACCAAATCAGAATCTGATAAGGGAATCCCATGGAAATCGAGGGAAACCCTCAAATTTTATATGCAAACTTATAGCGATTTGGGAACTTTTTATAGTAACTCGTGCATTTGCTCTCGGAAAGCACTATTTGGTGAAGTGGAACTGATGAAGGAGACCACAGATGGCCACCGGAACAATATCATAATGAGTACCTATTTAACGGGTTGCGCTTAAGCAATGTATGCTCGTCACTATGCATATGGTGAGTGGCAGTTCTCCTGGTTCTTAATAGGAGAACTCCTCAACAATCAACGTCCCAGAATCGGGAAAAGCAATATTTTATAAAAGGTGATGACCAGTTAACATTAGGCTATTGTAACTTAGATAAATTCAAAACTGACCCACTAAAAAGTGAAAAATAAAAAACTTTTTCCAAAAAAAATAGTAACCGACTACCAAAAATAACACTACAAAGTGAAAAATAACTTTAATTTTGGAAGTCGGTGGCAAAAAACTCAAATACAGATCCAAACACACCGACTTCCGAAATTAAAGTTATTTTTCACTTTGTAGTGTTATTTTTGGTAGTCGGTTACTATTTTTATGTAAAAAGTTTTTTTTTAATATACAATGTGTAGGAGTCAAGAAACAAATTCCAATTTAAAAAAAAATGCGTTCCTTATTTCACAATTAATTGATTAATGTTGCGTTTTTTTGGTGGAACGGAACGCAAACTAAAACGCGTCTTCTTCGGAAATGCCGGAAGTGACGAAAAATACTATGTGAATAAAATGCTTGGAATCTCACTAAGGTAAATAAGTAAGTGCGATTTCTGCTACAATAAAGCATAAACAATAATTTAATGTATATGATTTGGGGCTAAAAAACGGGTGCGCCAAAGTTCACCTAAATTTTCAACTCCGATAATTGGAAATCCGAAAATGTTCTTCCTAACATTTTTTATCCTAAAAATCACAATTCCTAACTACTCTGTCTCTAATGTTCATAATTCCGAAGCATTCAACTTCATAATGTCAGTAGGAATAAACATCTATTATACTTTTATTTGTTATCCTATATTTTCTCAACATAACCATCTTTTACACTATTATTCAAAGTCATATTTTAATTTTATTTATAGCGGTGTGTACCTGCAAAGATATTTATAGGTTAGGTTAGGTTAGAACTGTGACCAACTACGGTGCCGCGGCAGCGGCCGGCGAGCGCTACCTCGAAATTGGTCGCGAAATTTTTCTAAGAATTTTTTTCATAGTGCCCCAAAGACGACACTCTGACCTGAATTTCATTCATTTAAGACAAAAATCAGTGAAACGACCTTTAATCATTCTAAACAGTTGGGGTTTTAGACATAATTATCTCAGGTATAGTTATAATTTTAGGTATAAAAGCGTTATGATAAAAAACAGTAGGAGTTTAAATATATTTAAATTAATGATATTATTAATTACAATTTTCGGAAACATGACTGTTATGAACATCGCCGGTAGCACTACAAATAGTATGAATGGAAACTTTAGGGTGAAAAATTTTAGGAAGAGTGATCATTCGGATTACAAATCATTAGGAAAGACAATTTCGGGTAAAGGACTTTAGGTGAGCCAATATGGACCCCTAAAAAACAGATGTAAACAAAGCAGTTTCGTGGATAATGACGCCACATCATGATCGTGACAGAAACGGACGTTTGAAATGTAGTAGAAAATAGTTGGAGTTTCATAATTTATTTGAGCATCAATCAGTAGTTCAATTTAACTTTCAATACTTTTCTTGGGTTTATATTACAGGCTACTATTGATTTAGATGAAAAAAAAACAAGAATAAATAATAATGAATTGTAAATATTTAAATTTCATTAAACAATAATGTTTAATGAAATTTAAATATTTACATAAAACTTAACTAAAGGCGAAACTGTATACGTGTGTTAAATTAATGTCGCCACGCCACTAAAGCGGCGCGCTGTATACGCCTATTGTGTCACCCAATGTATTTCAACATTTATATCTGTAACTTTTATGGTGTGAGTACATAATAAAGAGTATTCTATTCTATTCTATAAGAATTCTTTTGACATATTCCCGTATCGATTTATTAAAAGCCACAGAAAAAATGAGGAGCGTATTCATTGGCGGAACGACTCAGGTATTCCTGGTATTCTATGTCCGCGAACGTCACTCTATTATTGGCTCTCATATTTCCTGTTCTCGGAATTTTCAGTCAGTGCCTCTTTGGGCGGTAGCGGGGAATACTAGGTCAAGGTATCTTCACTTTATTAAAACCTAGAAATTATAAGTACTACTTTAATAAATACCTTGCTTCTAGTATTAAAAGTACCAAGTAATAAAATCCTTGACACAATTTACAGCTTAGTTTTTTAATGCTTTTCGTATTTTAAATTCAAAGTACGTAGACGCAATCTCTCCTCGCTCCATAGCAAATGAGTGAACTAATTTGGTACTTAGGTAATACTATTTGTTCGGTACAGTGCTTTTGTGCAGCTTTCATAATTGCTTTCCACTAAAAAAGCTCTTTGAAGTCTGGTCTTGAAACATATGGCTGGTTTTCAATAGTCGATTGTTTGACGAAAATAAAAATGCTAGCGAAAAGGTAAATTCATTTCGAAATGACTTTCATGCTCTCCGGATCCCAGTTGTGAGTTTGTGACTGACAACTGAAATAACAGACAACTACGTGTTCTGTGCTGGATATACCAGTTTCCGCGACTATTGAAATTGTGCAAGCGTAATAACACTAGCCAGTTGTTTACTATATCGTTGTGCTAACTGAAGGATAAGGATAATACAGTTTCCGATACAACACTGAAAAAAATGCAGACTAACTAAGATACATTTTCTCTTCAATCAACTCAGCCTATAGCAGTCCACTGCTGGACATAGGCCTCTCCCAAGCTGCGCCACAACACTGTCCAGCCACTTTTTTAAGGTCGTCGGTCCATCTAGCTGGGGGGTTTCTCTTAGTTGGCATTAAAATGTTTGGAATAGTTATTTACCTATTTACTATAAACAGATATTGCCAGAACAAATTCATTTTATTTATATCGACAATAAGACATAGTGCAGAATAATCACCGCTCTTTGTTACATCATACATCCTTTAATTGATTTTACTTCTTCACTTTTGATAATTTAAGTTCATGGTAACAAGCAACTTGATAGCATTATATAATTCTTAAACTGACCATTTGAGCTAAATTAAATAACTAAACGTAATTAAACTAATTCATTACTTAGAAGTAAAGATCTTGTTAGGCTCGTATGGAGTCGCCTGACGCAGGTCCTCACCGGAAATGGTTGTTTCCGGAGGTTCCTGTTCAGGATAAAGCGGGAGGAAACGCCCGGGTGTCACCACTGTGTGGATCGCCCGGAGGACACGGTGGAGCATACGGTGGAGGTCTGCCCAGCTTGGGCGGAGCACCGCCGTGTCCTCACGGAGGCGATCGGCGGCGGCGTTCTCTCGTGTCCGGCCCTGGTTCAGGCCATGGTTCGGAGCGAGAGTGCATGGGAGGCCGTCACCTCCTTCTGCGAAACAGTAATGCTCGCGAAGGAGGAGGCGGAACGCGTGAGGGTTAGGCAGGGTTCGCGCCCTCACGCCCTTAGTCACCGCAGGTGACGCCCCGGGCGTCGGGAATCGCAGACCGATTCCACCGTAGGCGCGGGCTTGCGGACGGTGAGCGATGGGTAGCTCGCCGTCCGATAAGGACCAGGCCCGGGTCGACGGCGCGTTGTGTTCCACGCGCGCCTCAAAGAGACGTCAGCACCAATTGACGGGGTCCGAAAGGGCCAATGCCTGCCAGGGTTACGAGTCTGTCCGAAAGGGATATCGTGGCCCTGGCACACAGGCATTTGTAGGAACACGGTGGGTTTTAGTCAGTAAAAGTCTGACACTCCCTCCCGCTCCGTCCAGAGCGGGAGAAGTTATTTGATAATTTGCCACCCAAAAAATAAAAAAAAGGCTCGTATGGAGTCAAGATGCGTGACATTAAAAAATATTTTTGTTAAAGGAAACCACCACTCCACGACCTCATTCCACCAGCCCCCTTCTATTATCGGACATCTAGGCGCACTGCAGGCTACCATCCCTTCCTTGTTGCTATTCCACCAATTCGCACTAAGCGTTTCCAAATGACATTAATGTGTACAGCAAAAGAGTGGAACTCTCTACCTGCATCTGTGTTTCCGAACGCATACAACCCTAATCTCATCAAAGTTAGAGTAAACAGGCATCTTCTGGGTAAGCTCACTCCATCGTCAACTTTGTCTCTGTCACCTCTGCCCTAGACTAACGTCAAGAGCACCCATCCTAAATTAAAAAAAAAAACCTTTTTTTTTCAGTGAACTATTCATTAATCAAAAGTGTTGCACCACCTATTAAGTATATTAGCACCACCTATTCTAGTATTTGTTCACCGTCTTTCTTATCCGCGGTCCACGGCACTGAGAAATTAATCAGGAAAATCCTAGCCTCCACACTGATTAATTTTGATATGCCATGCTTCACCGAGGCTATGGATGCCTGGAGAAACGCTTGCCCAAATTCAAATCCACCTGAAAATCCATCTTCCTAGAGACGGGGGGATAAGCCGCTCTGCCGAGTTGTACAGAACAATTTATTTAACACGTTTGCTCCTACTGCGGAGCGTAAGCGGTTGCTGGCCGTGGGTAAATGGAAGTCGGGTCTGTGGCTTCATGCACTACCGTCATCGAACATAGGCACTTTGTTCGACGACACTACTTTCCGCCTCACTGCTTCCCTGCGACTAGGAATTCCTTGTTGTTCTCCTCATCGCTGTCACTGTAGCGAAGTTGTCAACAGCCTTCGACACCACGGCCTGTCTTGCAGCCGAAATGCGGGTCGCTTAATAATGACATCATCCGATGAGCTCTTGTCATCGTCGGCGTTCCAGCTGTATTAGAACCGAATGGCTTGGCACGTGACGATGGCAAAAGACCGGTGGATGGCATGTCTTTATTTTCATGGAAGGTAGGTAGGCCTTTAGTGTGGTACACAACGTGAGTCTCTTGCGCCATCCCATCTTCCTGGTTCGGCACGCAGCTTCTGCCTCTGCGGAATACTTCAAGCGGCGAAAGTACCTGTGTGTGCGGGGCGGGGTCACCTTATCGGTAATTAAATTTTCGATGCGTTTGGGGTTGAAACCCTCGGGCCATAGGGTCCGACTGCTTATGGTGTGTTCAACGAAATCTCCAAACGGCTGGCTGACACTTCCCGTGACCCAAGGGCGAGCTTTTACTTTGGCCAGAGGCTAAGCATTGCCATACAACGTGGCAATGCCGCCAGTCCC
Organism: Tiliacea aurago; assembly: GCA_948098905.1. NCBI lineage: Eukaryota > Metazoa > Arthropoda > Insecta > Lepidoptera > Noctuidae > Tiliacea > Tiliacea aurago. The sequence goes on from OX402590.1 coordinate 14,078,204, forward strand.
TTGGGTACAATAAACCGACATTATCGACAGCGATGCAGAGGAATTTGTCGACGCCATATTTTAGCTTGTTAATAGTTTTAGTTAGGTAAGGATATTATATTTTTATTTTAATAATCTGTTAGTAGTTGTGTTAATACCAGTTAAAATAATTAGTGGAGAAATCAATGACATCTGAAATCAAATAATAGCTCTAAACGAGATTACCCACACCATGAATTTGGCAACAACTTAATCCGATACCTTTGGTAAATTCACGATAAACTGATCGCGTAACCCGTTGATTGATAAATGGATAATCCGGGTTGATGGGTTTTTAATATTTTAAACCTCCGTGAATAAAAAGCCACAAAACACTTTTATTACAAGCTAAAATTACAAGAGCGGTGCAAACTTTTTATCTATTGATAATTATTTTTGTTTTATTATTTTACGAGTTTAATGTAGTATCCGTGGCTAATGAAGTGAGTAATGGAGCTGGCACCTAGAACCCATAAACATAGTCTATGGTAGTTTATAAGCGATTACGTCATAATAAAAATATAGTAATGCAAGTGCTCCATTATACAGAAGTTATGAACTTAAAAAGGAAAATTAACTTTCCTCACGATCCTCTGCTTATAAGAACATTTTATTGTCATTGTTCATGGTGTTTAATATTATCTGAGACTACTATTTCACCACTCGGGACTATAATAATTTCGCAGGGAGGTCATTACGTCGCCTGTTATTGTGATGGTTATGACAATATCCCCCATTGTCGTTGAGAGAAGCCCTCTCTATTAGCTGCGTGAATAACGGTCGAGTATCAATTAATATTACATCGGTAACCCTGGTTTTATTGTATCAAAGGTACTAAAGAGGTTTTATGATTAAAGTTGAAATCAATATTTTCTCGAATGTACTAGAATCGGAATAGTGTTGAAGTGTTTGTTGGGGCGTGCACATCGCTAATGGCAGCCCTAGGGCAGGCGCAGGGGAGCACGGATATCGGTCACACAACTCGGTCATGGCCGTGCCTTCCTTTTAGCATCCGTTCACGTTATAAATATTCCCTCGCCTACGGACCGACGCGTGACGTCATCCATGCTGCAACCTGCAACCGCCATGTTACATCCATCACTTTTATACGAATATGATACTCTTCAAGTTTTTGAAACTTAGTTAACGCTAGCTGGTATTTGTAAGTTGCACAAAGTTCTGCGCAGCGAGTATTCGTGGTGCATTATTAACAAAACTGCAACACTGTTCAACATTTTACGAAATACACTAAACTTTGTTTAGGTATACAGTTTGGGGAGAAAATGTATCATTACATGTTATTACTTGTACATAAAAGCTGCCGTTTCCACGTCACGACATCAATTAAAGGTGGATCCGCAGCTGTAGCCCGCGAAATTCAAATTTTCTTACGTTTTTTGCCATTTGCAGGTCAGTGACAGGTTGTATCTTGATCAAAATATAATTCTTGTCTTTCTTTACAGTTATGTATTTACAGAATTTTAATCATTAGAATCATTAATACATCGTTCTAAGTTAGATTTCTTCCATTGAATGCAATGAATGACGTTTTCATGAAATTATGACATTGACACAAACACAACAAATCTAACTTAGAGATATTAATTAATGATTCTAATGATTATAATTATGTAAATACATAGGTATCTGTTAGAGTCGCGAATCATATTTTGATCAAGATACAACCTCATCATACTGACCTGCAAATTGCAAAAAAACGAGTGTGCTTTAGACCACACGACTGAAGTAAAACTTACAAATATTAATACTTATTATAGTTCCGTAACGCTCTCGTCACTTCCGTAACGCTCTCGTCATGCATTCACCAGCTCACCTACTCCCCAAGTCAAGCGTGCCTGTTGACGACGGTGTTGCGGACCGCCCGTCTTTTTAAATAATTTGTAATAAGTACCTATTTTATAAGTAATGTGTTTGCAAGTCTGTTTTTATATACAGTTGTATTCTCATTTCAAAAATTAAATGGAAGACCATCAAGAACGGACTGCACACGGGCGCTCTCATTGGTCAATCCGCGACTCCCTCACCCCGCCTACCTCTGCGGCCGCCATTACAATTGCAGAGGATCAGTGCCAAAAAACCTCGCGAACACCCAGCGCGTTTAAAAGTGCGCCCGCGCATTCCGTCCTTGGTGGTCTAATTTTCCAAAAAGTTTTCGTTTCCTTTCTTTCGCACCACCAACAACTACCTAGCGATTACAGTGCCTAAAGAAGTTTTACTTCAAAAACGTAAGAATATTTGAATTTCGCGGGCTATAGCTGCGGATTCGCCTTAAAGATATAATTTGTCATAGTTACGTTTGTCGCGTCTGGCTGAACCCGGCTGAACAATTTTTCCTTTGTGCCAGCAACATAATTTTTTGCTAGCACAAAGATAGGCATAAATAATCGATTTCTGAATGGTGCGCCTTCAGCGCTGATATACCTTGTATGATGAACTAAGTATTGATTGATATGCAAATGACAAAGGCACGTACAGCGCCTGACTGAGAGACTGCCTTCTCTTAACTGCCAGGGCTTATTTGTTATCTTTTAATCTTATACTTTGTATTTTTTTAAAAATAATCAATTAAATTTTTTACGTTGTTCTCACATATAGAAGCAACAAGAATAATGTACCCAGGATTTTGTAATATCTTGATTTAAAAGAGTGTCCTTGGAGTTTCTTGCCTATTCTTCTCCATAGAGATCTACGTTTTGGAATCGGCATATAGCTTCAACTTTTTGACTAACTGACCGACGCTTTGACAATTCAAAAGTGCCTGAAATAGGTTTAATTGAAATAAATGTTTTGAGTTTGAGTTTAGAATATTACCGTTGATATTATACCTAACTTAATCTGATATGGTTTGTTGTGTCAAAGACGCGATGGGTCTTTTGCAGCGTCGGCAGTATTCTGACCTTAAATGCGAAAATTGTTTTACTCCACGTGTTCCCAACGGGTGTTAAGGGACGGTTGATACCCTTCCAAATATTTTCAAAAGCACAACCCTTATCCCGTTTATGGGCGACCTAATATGCGGTTGACCCCAAAGCTTTTAACAGTGTCAGCATTTTGTTGCTACTACATTCCGAATCGGCGAAGGAAGGTCAATGTCACATACTATAATTATCAAGAATAATGTTATTGCTAAATAAAGAAACCGACGTTAAATATTTAGAGGAAAATTGGCTAAATGTGGGGGCTTTGAGCGGCGGCCATTACTGGCTCGCCGTATGGCCGGCGTCTTAATACTTCTTACGAGTCATCTTTTATTTAAAGAGTGTTTCATTTCACTGTCCCTCGCCCACTCGGACTAATGGCAACAAGTATCTTTATAGGGCAGACGGCTGGCTGTGTCGAAGATGTGCAGTTGTGTGTATTGTAATAGGATTAAGTATTTGGGTTCGTATTTTTTCCCGTGTGTCGTAAAAGGCGACTAAGGGACTTACTTGAGAATGGGCAGCAGCGTTCTCTATGCATTTTAACCCCATACTGCGATTGCCAACCCGCCTGCCAAGCGTGGCGATTATGGCAAGCCCCTCAGGCCTATGTCCAGCAGTGGGCGTCTTTCGCCTGAAATGATGATGTTGATGATTTAGGTTGTGTATTTTTCTTGTTTGTGCATATTTGGTTAGTAACTACTAAAACTGCTGAACATGACGCTTCACTTTCCTGCTAAGAAGTCTGTTATTGGTCAGGGGGAATGTGGAACACTATGCCCGCCTAGGCTTTTCCCAACTATATATAAATTGGGGTCTGCTCCCAGTCTAACCGGATGCAGCTGAATACCAGTATTTTACATGGAGCGACTGCCTATCTGACCTCCACAACCCAGTTACTGGGTAATACGATACCCCTTGGTAAGACTGGTTGTCAGACTTTTGGGCTTCTGACTACCCGTACCGACTGTCAAAGATCCAAGAATGCCGGGACCAATAAGGAGTCTCGGTATGTAAAGATGGTCACCTATCCACAGATCAACCCCGGCAAGCGTAGCTTAACCTGATGGATCGACCCATGCGGCTGCTACTATTTAGCCACGGGCTCCTCTTTTGGCAATTGGTTAGTAACAATCTATGTCTTATGATTTTATCAATCCAAAAATGAATGAAACCTGCGCTTAAGGAGCCGACTTAGCATGCGTAGTTCATACAAACGTAATACCAAAAAAATTTGTAAATCAAACATATTCTCAAGGTAGTGTGTATTTATTTCGAGTGGATTACAGAATATGTATGTTCCCAAATACATATTTTGAAAGGACAATGATAAAAAGACGAGATATGAGGAATTTAAAATTTCTATAGAAAACTAATATATGTTTCACATAACTCTTGTTTAAATCAGTGTCCATTCAAAATATATATTTGGGAACCTAGATATTCTGTATTCCAATCGGAATAAAAACACACTACCTTAAGAATATGTTTGATTTACAAATTATTTTGGTATTACGTTTGTATAAACTACGCATCCATCGCCGGTCCCTTAAGAGCGCCCAGGACCAAACAGTAATCCTAATCGGTCCAATATCGACAAGAGAGTTATAATCGTTTAGATTTTGTTGTGATTTCGCGATTGTGCTAATTATCGCGTGGTTTTTTGGTGACCGTTTATGATCCTAGCTTACAGGAGTTACAGAGGTAAACTACGTTCTTAAGGGGCCGTGCATGAAATCGGCTAATTTTGATCTATTTTGTTCATTGGTTGTGAGAAAGGGAAAAACAATTTAAACAAAATTATTTGTGATTTTCAAAGGCGAGTTCTTTGTTTTGCATGTGGGTTGAAGGGATTTTTCAAATAAATTAAGTATTCATGGAAAATCACTAATATTCGCAACAAGTTTTCCGAAAAATGACGTTTGATCATACTTTTGAAACTACTTTTGATTTTCAACATTAAAAAATATCATCAACATCATTATATGGTCTACTTGTGGTTGTGGATTAAGCACTTTTTTTAACTTCGATACAAAATATAGCATAAAAATAATGTTGAAAAACCCTATATTTTTTTAAAAACCCAGTCGGTACCTGTTTTTTTTCCAAACCATATCCAGAAATTTAAAAATCCCACACTGGGGACTATAGTTGTAAAAAAAATCAAAAAAATTGTTTATGATTAAACAATATATTCATTAAGTAAATCAACGGCGAATTAAACTATATTTTCGAGAGCGCAAAAGTGATGAAACTATTAACAGGTGTGGTTCATCATTTCAGCCGAAAGACGTCCACTGCTGGACATAGGCCTCCCCTAAAGGGGGGGGGGGTTGCCATAATCGCCACGCTTGGCAGGCGGGTTGGCGACTTTTATAGTTACACAGACTTAATGTTTCAATTATTTCAAGCTTTCTCACAATAAGATAAGAAATTGAAGAAAAACGGTTTTCTCCTTCGCTCATAATATATGACTATGTACTGTCAGCGAATGTACGACAAGACAAGTGTGTAGGAGGATGTCACAATCACAGGTGTCCTTTGCAGTATTTTATATTCAGAGCCATGAATGCCTCTTGGATTATATAAGTTCAATACACGTTAATAATATGGTTATCGTTATAAAAATTGATTTCGTTCCATATACTATAATTAGGTAGAGGGTACAGCTAGGGGAAATTTATTTTTAAGCAAATTGACACACTACGTCAATTTGCCATGTTATAGCCAGTTCATATAACTTTCAATGACTGACAGTTGCGATTTGATTATACGGATAATTTAAGTTGGTAGTCAAGTTACTTACCAATTAATTTCCCTGCCTTTACATTCGTGACTTGATAACAGTCTGAGTAAAGACAACGTATTACCAAAATATGATCTGGTTATATGTCGTATTTTCCGTGTATCAATACTTGAGTTGTCAATAAATTGATGATATTTTACTTTCGATTCGGCAAACTACCTACAGATATTGATTTCGAGGAAATATGTTAATAACTTTTCCTAAAAGCCGGAGCTTTACTTCGAATTTTGTATTTCCAATACAAATAATGATTCGTATCAGATTATTCTCAATTATAAATGGACTAAGAAATTCTTTGAATTCTTTTTATTATTATGTTTTTTGTTTCAGTTGCTTCAGTTTGTATCGGGCGATAGACAAATAAGTAGATATGTATAATTATGTTCACAGATTTATATAAATCTAATGTTCAAGATAAGTTTGTATGTTCACAGTAGTTAAGTATATCATATGAGTCGTATTAACAAGGGTCGGCGGCCTGAAACCACACTCGCTATACGTACAGTACCTACTACATTCACATTGGCTTAATAAAAGTAGATTATGCACCAAGGGGATAAAGCAGTGTCATATATTGCGGGCACCGTATTGAATCATCCTGAGTGCAGCGAGGGATTCAGCCCGCCCAATAGGCACCTTCATCACCGAGGAGAATTCTCTACTTTTCACACCATCTACGAGACAACAAAAAGCTATTTACTAGAATCAAAGTGTTTATTATAATTACAATTACAGTTAGTAGATCATTTAGAATTTATATTAGAGGGGCGTAGTAACTTAGTACTTTTCGACAATTCTTACGTATTCTCCACGGACATACCAATGACCTTTCTTTAATTTTGTATCTGCCTTTGCCAGCAACAAATTATTATTATCTAAATGTTTATCGATATCTTCGATTTTACTGTTAAAAAGTACATATCCACGACAAGCGCCATTAAGTTACGTAGGAAGTAGTAAGTAGGAAGGTAAGTTACGTATTTTAATATATTAATTCTTATGTATTAAAAGTTATACACTTTCTTAGATTTCATTGACACATAATTATAATAATATACACATACACCTAACGAAGGTTTATGATTATATTTAACTTAGATAGAGCGCAGAAATCTCGATCTTTTGCCATGTCGACATCACATCAGGTAGATACCGTAGATAGCACACAATTAGTGATTGAAGCATGAGCGGGTCGCTAGTTTAAGTAGGTATGTAGATATTTCAGTTACTAAAGTATCAATCATTAGTTAGGTACTTACTTTTGTGGCAAGAGAGCTGTGGTCAGGGGCTTCATTTAGAAACGTTTCCACGTTTTGAGCTGTGAAAACTTTTGATTTCTTAGCACGATGTCCTTCCGATATTATGTTTGATGCTTATTGTTGAACAGAGCATCGAACAGATACACCAAAGGCTACTTGGCTTCTTTGTACATGATAAATGCTGGAAGTGGACTAAAAACACTGTTTCAGATACAGACATGGTGCCCTTTATATTTTGTCCATATTATTATTTCAAAATCGACGTATGCTTTCATGTACGATTCTTTGGAGTAGATTGTTGGCAATACCAAAGGCTTCGGATTTAATATACTCCGGAGTCAAATCAGTATCGTCCCTCATAATGTTTGTGAGAATATGTAGTTTAATTTGTTGTTTATGCAGCAAAGCGATTTGCAGTTTTCTTGCCTTTTTTATTTTGTGTTCTATCGTTTTTTTATTCGATTTCTACTCGTCACCACGAGTAGAAACCAAATAAAAGAAAGATAGAACAAGTAAAATTTAGTGCAAGTCTCAATGGTACATTAATGGAATTAGTATGTACTGGAAATGGTAGTGTTTGCATGCGACTTTTACTTGAGGTTCTAAATTCAAATCACATTAATGCCCCGGCTAGACCCCACGGCGTTAATGGCTTGTTTTAGGTTAGGTTTGCATGACATAAATAATTCGACATTGTCGAACAGCGCTATTTATAGCGAACTGGTGGTGTGAAAAAATATTTTTACACCACCAGTTCGCTATAAATAGCGAACGCGGGAGCAAACACTTATTTTAAAGGCGAGAGTGTTTCTTTGAATCCAGAGTGGAGCGAAGGATTCTAGAGTAGAATCCTGAGTGAAGTCAGGGATTAAAAGTACGTCGCTCGAGCTTAAAATAGTGTTGCTCCTGAGGTGGGCACTCTACTTTTTATCACCCTCTATGAGAAAATAAGTAGGTAAGTGCAACTTATGAATAAGAATAGTACCTACGTTTATTTATTTACATACAATTAGGAACAATTACACATAACCAAGGGATACTTAGAGGCTAATGTTTATATTTGAACATAAAACTAAGTAAAATCCGAATTTGAGTTAACAATTATGGACGGTGGATAGGCTCGCCCCCTATTACATGGGACTTAAACATAACTGGTGAAATGTGGGTGTAATATAGGTACACCTCTGCTTAACCCTTCGTACAGGCGTGATGTTATGTATGTGTAATTATGGACGGGGGCGGAATACAGTTCGCGCGTTATTTTTTATTTTTCACAAACTTTTTTTTCCTTTAAGAGCTACTTTATCATACAACCTGTTACTTGTTCATAAAATGTTCGTGATTAAACTCTTTGGATATTGGAACTTTTACTACCAATATCCACATTCCATATTAAAATCACTTTTTGTCCCTTCCAAACTCAAACTCAAAGCATTTATTTAAATTAAACCATTGACAGGCACTTTTGAATTGTCAAGAAGTCGGTCAGTTACAAATATGAAGCTAGTTGCCCATTCCAAATAGTAGGTTCCTATGGAGAAGAACGGGTAAGAAACTCCACGGACACTCTTTTAAATTAAAATATTGATACAAAATATTGGTTACATCATTCATATGGAAGTTAAACATGTGAGAACGATGCAATACGTCAAAAGCGTCCGTGATAAAAAGATAACAATTCAAAACTAAATAATTAAAAATAAGCCGTGGCAGCTAAGAGATGACCAGTCCCAACTGACAGCGCCCGTTCACGAACATGACGCATGAATCAGCCGAGGGACTAAAGAGCTATTTTAGTCCCTGTTTACGGAGAATAAACTAGCTCTTTTTGAATAGATGTGATGAAATAGTAGATTGTTATACAAGGGGATAAAATTACCCATTATATACGAGGTAGTTTTACTCACTAGTAAATAGAAACTGAGTGATAATGGGTTTTTATCGCCGTGTGTTACACTATACTTTTCACTACGATTGCGAGAAAACAAAATATGGATTATTGACATAAACACCTTGACGGCAACAGATTGAAAATTACTTATTTATTTTCCTTTCTCTTCCATCTGCAAATACGGTTGTCCATTCTCACTAGATGATGACATTTTCACTGTTGTAAAATAAATTACGGTCACCAATACAATTTGTAATAAGAGAAAAATATTCTAAAGATTTCTCGCCAATGCCTTTTTTATTTTCTGTAGCCGCAACCAAGGAACATTTATACTCAGCACGCAATGCACGCATTCTACCAGAGTGTACGGCACTTTTAGTTCAATTTTCAAAAAATCTATGTTCTTCTTTTTGTACGAAGCAGTAATAAATCGAGTCTTTATTCATGATTATTTTAATTAAGGTGAATCCGCAGCGGTAGCACGCGAAATTCAAATTTTCTTACGTTTTTTTTGCTATTTGCAGGTCAATATAACTATAATGTAAACTTTCAATATAATAGATACACCTAATTATATGTAAATATAAGCACAAATAAATACACATAAATATGCTAAAACAAATAAGACAAACAATGGGAAAACATTACTGTTGTGCTGATACTGCCAGCTTCATGCGAATGTACCTACTCGCGAAATTTAATTTTACAAGATAATCGGTTGGTTGCCATCTTGATTTTCTGGAAGAACGTATTCCACAGAGAGATAGACATGCGATGAGTGAGACATTGAAGAAGACGATTGTGAGATGAACGTAGATTTCTATTGTGGTCGGCGCAAATGTACTGAAAGATAACTTGGGGAAGAGGGAGAGTCAAGAAATGAAAACAAGGTAACGCCCTTTGCTGTTTGCGCTGGCGTGTGGGCACTTTAGAAGCGACCGATGCGCAGAGACATGTTTTAGTCGCCAATGACGAACAAAATAATTTAATTACGCACCATAATAGAGATATTATAGTGGAATAATAAGTAACAATATTGTAAATTAATTAAATAAATAAACAAAATAAAAATAATTACAACAATAAAAACAATTGTTTTCTGCATTATGGCCAAGTCCAAAATTATTGAATAATGTGCAAATTAGACTCGCCCAACCGCTGTTTCTACATCATCTGTGTGGGGGTAATGGCGGCATGTCATCGCAATAGCTGATCGGTTGCTGTATAAAGCACGTACCCACACCTACATCCACCCACAGTACCCACAGTATACGTGTTATAGTCAAAGGTCGATATATAATATAATCTCTTCGCGGAATGACTGGTTTATCCTGGGTTTCACAATACATATAACACATCTAATTTCTACCTTTGCCTGATGTATTTTTAAGCAAACCTAGAAGTACCTAACTTTATAGTCAAACGTTGAAAGGAAAATAATTTGTTTCGGACTTTGCCTAGTCTATCCTAGAAGCGCCCAAGGCGCATTCATCAAACGTCGATTTAGGATACTGTTGCATGTTTATATGTTAGTCTAACTTTTTGCGGCCGTTCAATAAATTTGTACATTGAACGTGTTAGATTAAAAATGAGTGAACCAAACTGTGTTCTGGATGAAAATGTGTTTAAATAAGATTTAAAATTTTACTAATTATATAGTATATTAGGATTCTTTATTCTCTCGATGCATTTGAATAATTTGCATGTCGTTAGGTTTGTGGTGACCGCCCAACGTAACGCACTTCAGTTTCAATCGCAATCCGAAGGATTTTTAAGGAAACTCCTAATCCAATAGGTGAAAGATGACGTTTCACAAAATTCAACATGGCGGACTTTAGAATCGAATAAGTAAAGTTTTGAGTACGTTAAAATAAAGGGCTCTATGAGACGATTCCAAAAATATGACCATAGACTTTTGGGTTACCAGGGTCATTTATTGATTTATATTGGTTCACCAACAATATTGTTTACACTGGTTTTGTGCTGAAAGTAACATGCAAAAGTGTGATGCAACAGTACTTACAGTCATTATTATAGGAATTGTGTAGCGTATACGTCAAAAATTACCTATTAATAGTACTAAAGCGTACTCTTTCTTCACAGGATGTTTCGTAAATTACACACAAAATGTTTCGTAAAGAAAAAAGAAAAAGAAAATATTGCGTTGGATTGTTTATCTTTGAATGCCTTAGGGAGGCATTCAAAGATAAACAATCCAACGCAATATATGTTAGTTATAGCTCTGTGCAAAGCATAAATGACATACAGTGAAGTGAATAATGACGGGCAGTGACAATGATTATGAAAGATAAAGAAGGTGCTGCCATTACTTGTTTTTAAGACTGACCTAATCTATTGATTTAAAAATGAAATTGATACGTTAATCAATTATTAAATATCATGTTCATTACAGTCTAGTAATTATTCAATACGCTTTAAATACAGTTTTAATATTTTATATTTATATTATAAAATTACTCGTGAAAACATATCAATTGTGCGAGTGCGAGAGAATAAGCATTTCCCAATTACCATCATATTTCCAAAACTGGCAACATAAATATCTCCCCGAATACTTGAATCAAAATAATAATCTTTTAAATTGAAATATTTCCCGAAAAGTTTTGCCAAGTAACGAAAACTGTGGTGGGATTTCTATATCAGTTATTTTTTTAATTATGTCTTTGTCTGTGCCAGGCCAAACTTTATCCATGCCCTTTATAAGTACCAACGCCCATTTTAATATCGAATAATATGTTTAGTTCTGCCGTGCCATTTTGATATTATTTGCGCCGTATTTTTTATCCGCCTGTCTCAGAAAGAGGGTAATTTATTTTTATCTTTTGTCGGCCTACAAAAGCTATCAAGTTCCAGCACATACCTAGACATGTACCATCTTTTTCATCGCGACCAAACCCAAGTACTGAGTTCCTGGTTTTACGAGCTGCGACCTGTCACAGGTGAATGAGTCTCCTTTATGTACGGGTTACCAAAGTTACCACGCTATTTCATTGTAATAGAAAACCAGCTGATGTTTGCAGATCTTATTAATGAGAGTATCTGATAACTAGGTGATTTAAAAAAAAATATACGGTTACTAAAATGAACAACTACTACAAACGGAAACAACCGGGCGATTTATCAATGCAATTCCAAAAGTTTCTAGACCATATTTCAACATTGTTGACAAAAACTACTGAACTAAAGGAAATTAATGTAAAAATAAATGATGATGTTGCATCCATAAATGAACAGTTAAAAGACACCAATAAATTAGTTCAGGAGCAAGAAATCCAAAAAACCAAAATAACAAACCTTCAACTAGGAAATTTTCAACAGTATCACCGCTCAGAAGATAAATATACTTCAGACTGACGTTGGTCAGCTGAAATACAAGAACGCTGTCAATGAAACAAGAACTGAATTATTGTTGGCGTATCTAAAATTAATTCTGCCAATGCTGTTTCAAGACATGACCATAACAAGGAAGAAGTTATTAAAGCAATAAGCAATATTGTTGTATATGTAAATAAAATTCACATTAAAAAAACTGCAAACATCTCGGAATAAAATTATTAAAGTCTAATTCAATTATGATTATTTCACATCTTCTCAAAAGGTTTTGCAAGAAACAAAACCAATGAATAGTGATCTAATTTATAAATATAACACTCGTATATACGTAAAATAATGAATAGCAGATTCCTATCTATAAAACAGGCAGCAAAACGTTAACGGGACGACGGGTCTCTAGTAAAGATGGGCGTGCCACAAGGTTCAATTCTTGGCCCTTTCCTTTTTCTGGTTTATATTAATGATCTTCCTTACATGATGGCTAACTTATCGCATATAATTCTATTCGTTGATGACACTTCTTCTTCTTCTTATTTTATAAATAGAAAAGATACGGATGTCTTACATATCAACGATAGTCTGGCTGTTCTTTCGTAATGGTTTGCAGCTAATAATCTCTTACATAAGGCGAACAATAAATGTCTTAAGTTCTCATTACCAAATGTACCCCAAGTGGGTCTAAATTTAAAACTTGATGGCAAGAAACTAGATGCTATTACAAACTGTATTTCTAAGAATTACTCTAGATTCTAAATTGCAATAGGGTTAGAGCTTTTCAGATAGATTAAGTTCAGCTGCATATGCAGTAAGAACAATAAGGCAGTTGACTGATATAGCCATAGCTAGGTTATACTTTGCTTATTTTCACAGTATTATGTCTTATGGCGTTCTACTATGGGGATCGCCAGCTGACGTAGATTCAATTTTCATTTTACAAACGAGGCCAATCCGCGCGATCTATAGAATGGGTCCTCGTGAGTCCCTACTCCGTGAGTATATCTCTTTATCTAAAGTAATTAGGGAATCGAAATAACTTCCAACTTTTATAGGGCTATTAAAGTACCTAGCTAATAATTAGAATAGTGTTTGAATTGTGAGTTTACTGTATTTTTGTTTAGTTTCTAACCCAGTGAAACCGTCGCTTATCTTTATCATAATTATTATGTTTTTCCTCACAGAAGTGAATAATAGAATGTATTCTTTTTGAGTGAAACAAATTGTCTTAAACCGTAACAACCTAACAAAAAGGAAATATTAGGGCTATTTCACAGAAGATTACAGTCATAGAATCAGTCTCAAAATTGTGTAATCACATCAAAATCAAAAATATTTTTATTTCACATAAGCCTACATGGGCACAATTGGTCGTTTCCTATGGAGAAGAGCCGGCAAGAAACTCCACGGTCACTCTTTAAAAAAAATTAAATGGGCATTTACAATGTTTTAAATTACAGTGATAATAGGTATGAGAGGACAGCGTAGGCCCGTCAAAAGTACCAGGTACTTAACAAAATAGAAAATGGTCTACAGATCTACAGTCTATTAAGCCTAAATTATTCATCGTACATCCATATAAATTACATGAATAAATACACACCTTAAAAATAATATTAAAAACCTATGAAATCAGCTTTACTTCATTTTTGTTACATTATTTTTGGTTACGCAACAAATCGGTCCAAAAATAAACCATGAGTTGAATTTCAATCACAAACATTTGAAGATTAGAAAGAATCTTATTCGATTTACCAGCTTCTTTTTTTAAGTTGGTCAACATTATTGTTTCAATTAAAGCAAAACAAAATAAGAGAGAGCCATACAGTTGTTTTTATATCTGAACAACCAACATTAAAGGTTGCACTGCACTACACTTTTCTTGTCGATGGCACCCACTATCAACATGGCGGACAGACGTTCTGTTGCCATTTGATTAGACAGTTTTAAATGGACAATGTAGCCGCTTGAAAACTTTAATAATTTACAGTATAATTAAAGTCATAATAATATTGAGCAAAGAGAACATGTAAAAATGTGAGTAGTTTCTTCTTTATGGAACTTTTTGTTGTGCACTGGTGCTTAGAGAACTTAGAGACACGGGGTTGATACATGGAAATATTATGAGATTAAAGAAGTTTTTTTTTTATTACCTATTATTATTTTGATCTTAAATCGTGAAAGCCGTCTGGCAAAAATGTTTTGAAGGATAATAATACCACTTTGATCGCTTCAATGTCTTATTCCTGGACAATATTCTCGGGGACAGTTTCACCCAACAAAATGTACAGACATTTTGAAAATCACCCTCCTATCCGCTTCCAAATGGGAAAAGTCATGAGTGAAGTACCTGCTAATTGGGTTAGGATGTAAAGACAAACATATCTTTCTAAACATAAGAGTGTTCTTTGATCGCATGTAACCTAGATCCCACTTAGTGAATATGTAATGCTGAACAACTTAGAAGTTACAAACGAGGTTTCGTTTAATATGTGTTCGTAAATAATGCAGCTTTCGCAAAGATGTTCTTTACACATGTTCAACATCTATTGATTTTCAGCGCGGCTGGGAACCCGAATACATTGTTCCTCTACCCTTTTTATCATAGGAGAATTAATATTTGTACAGATATTTTTATTCGACGGCAATGTTCGAGGGATCTTGAATATTGTGGGTAAAGTTGGAGGGCCCGAGTTTTGTTACAATCTTTATAGATGTATCGTTGTTTCCTTTATTCAGACTTACTCAAGTTATTTGTTCAGAATGTATTGTGGAAGATTTTCTTTTAATATTTGTAAGTCGTGGCTGAAAACTTGGTAAAGACAAAAAGACAAGAGTTGCAGAGATTAGATGGTTTTTTATCCGTAAATCTTTGCCAGTGTTACGTGGATGGGAATAAATGTAAGCGATAGTTATGAGAATACGTCAAAGTCAAATTATTTGTTTCAAATAGACACATAAATGGCACTTTTGAACGTCAAAATTTACAAAGAAAATAGAATTGATTCTAGACTAGTCGACCCTTCCAAAAGGTAGCTTCGTATGGAGAAAATTGGGCAAGAAACTCCACTGTTACTCTTTTAAAATGTTTTACAATATTTTGTATAGGTACATCAATTATATAATTATACCTATGTGAAGACGATGCACCTAGAATAAAATTACTATACCACAATAGGTAAAAAGAATTAATAATGAAGCAAAATTAATTATGTGATAGTTACATGGTGCTCAAATATTTACAAACATTGTAAAATAAAATAAAACGTTTTCCTAAAAACATTAATATCAGTGTGAGAGTTAATGTAATCACAGAATGTAAAATAAATGTCATTAAAATAATAAATTAAACAATTAAAATAGCAACCAGTTTGATTTTGCCTAGACTAGATTGTCCTATGGAGCTAGCATGTTTCCAAGCATTCTTATCTTGGATATAATCCCCTAACTTGTAATAAGCTTGTTTAAAAAGTGTACTTTTAATAAGAGTCTTACATTTTCTTTCAATTAAGTGCAATATATCACAAGGTATTTTGTTGTAACATTTAACACAGTACCCCATAAAAGATGTATGTACTTTTTTTTTTTGGGTGGGAAATCATCAAATAACTTCTCCCGCTCTGGGCGGGAGGGAGTGTCAGACTTTTACTGACTAAAACCCACCGTGTTCCTTCAAATGCCTGTGTGCCAGGGCCACGATATCCCTTTCGGACAGACTCGTAACCCTGGCAGGATGTATGTACTTTAGATAATCTGAAACAAGGCTGATCTATTTACGATACGTTGGACCTCATGTTGAATCATGAACAGAACCATATGTGGATGGTTATGAATAGTTGAAAAACCGCTTACATTTTCTTTCATGTATTTTACACGTGTAAGTAATAACGTTTCATAAAAAAAAATATGTCATCCCTTTTCAACCATTTATAGTTCGTATTTCAGAAAACCCCTTACGTCATGAAAAGTGATCGTTTCCTAAAGTTTATTTTTGTAGGTTCGGGGACATATGCCATCCATTATGAAGGTTTCCGTGCAATGATATAGATTACGGAAGTTGGGGGATGAGGGCTTTGTGTGCATAAGTAGATTAGTAATAATAATATATCATCACTTGAGCCTTTGTTCCGGTGTAAACAGGAATATTTAATGGGGCATTAGTGGGTAGCCGCATGATTGATTTCGGCCGTACAACAGTTGGTCGCGTGAACAATGAATACATATGGCCGTTAATGGTGTGACTAAATTATTTGGTCGTTGTCACACAATGAAACGGCACAGTCGGGCCGACTAAATCGTCGCTTGGTTAATTATATGCCCCAAATACCCCGAGTCTATGCTCTAATCATTAAATATTTGCATTGCAAGGCAATTAATACCACCTTGAGTTAGTTAATGTTGAGCATGCCGAGTACCCCGACCTGCCAGCCGTTGTCATAGTCACATACAAAGGTAATTCGCAATTTTGGATGTATTATTAAAACAAGGTTCCTTTACCGTTTCGCTTTTCTTTGTTTAAAAGGTGATGATGAATTTAAATTACGATAAAATAATTATGGCGTATGGGTGTTATGTTTAAAATTTACATGGGCTTGCCCTGTTAACTTAAACAATCTGAGAAGCAGTGCAACTGGCGTATTTTAGTCACAAATTACGGTAAAGAAATACCTACGGTTCTTATTTACTCAAGTACAATGTAGCGTAAGTATTATATTGATCTGCTACTTATTTTTGATTTTTTATTAAATCAAATTTTAATAAAAATTAAACCTTAGCATGCCCATGTGACGGTAAAATATTGAGGACTTTAATAGAAAACACTTATATACTAACCCATATTTGCAAAGAAATAAATTATTTTATTTTATTTGATTTGATTCGACAACATACATAGAACGGGACAGTATTCTTCATTAGAGTATTTATTGATTATTAAAATTCCTTAGGAATCTAAAATGTACTTAACAATTAACATTAACATAACAACATTAACTCAACATTTATTGAAGTAAAACTTCTTTACACACGCTTGAATTGGGGAGTAAGCTGGTGACGATAGCGTTACGAAAAGTGTGATCGGGCGAGGCGAACGGAAGTTATTTAAATTTTAAACATAGAATACACCGCGTCACCGCCGCGGGCCATCCCGCTTAATATGTATTTTTTTTAAATTCAGATTGGCTGTTTATACACTCACAAGACCGCAGCTTTTTTGAAATAACACTTCTTTGGATAGCGTTACGCGAACGGTGATTTCTGTTTTACTTCAATCGTGTGGTCTAAAGCACACTCGTTTTTTAAAAGTTTTTTTTACTTTTATAAATGAAAGTGTAAGTTACGGCACATTTAACGCTACGATATTATCATGCTATGTAATCGTTAAGGAATTCTTACTAACAAATAAAAGGAGCGAACCGTTTTCAGTATCACGTCTACAGTGGTGTTACTTGATTATTATTAAATTACATCCAGCTTTGTTCTATATCTTCAACTTAATATTGTATAATATTGGTATAATATCATCAACTCCTAAATATCTATCTTTATTCCTAAATATTGCAATGTTTAATTATCATTAATTAACTCCATCATCAATAAGTATTACCTACATACTTCAAAGATCTGTAACATACACGATCTTTGAACTCCTATTATTAGGTAATAGGAGTCAAGTCTGTTCTAAACGCCCGTCATTGTGTCACGTTGCTCGTCAAATATCACGTTCAGGTGGAAATCGTTCATTATGCACACACACACACTCTCATACACCCTTTCTCATATATACAGAGTCTTACACACACACAGTTACATAATTAACGATCTTGCGGGAATACTGTTATAATCACTGCGCTTAGCACTGAATTGATGGTGTTAGTCCTATGTTTGGACATTTCCCTTCTCTATGGACCAGTCAGCTACAAAAGTAACTACTACTTTTTAAACTACTACTTTGGTGCACAAAAGTGTCTACTCTATGGCCCCAATTATTTATGATAAGTTACCAAGTGGTTGGAGAGACTTAACAACAGTGCAGTTTAAGAGTATACTACGTAAACTTTTTATGGTATGACGTTCTACAGTGTGACTGAGTTTATATTGGAGATTTTTGAAGTAAAATTTCTTTACGCAAGATTGACTTGGGCAGTATGCTGGTGAATGCGTGACGAGAGCGTTACGGAAAGAGGCGAACGGAAGTTGGTTAAATTTTAAACATGGAACACACCGTGTCACCGCCGCGGGCCGTCCCGCTTAATAGGTATTTTTTTTAATTCACACTGGCTGACACCCACAAGACCGCAGCCTTTTTGAAGTAAAACTTCTTTTGCTAGCGAACGGTGATTTCTGTCTTACTTCAGTCTTAAGGTCTAAAGCACACTCGTTTTTTTTTGCTGAATTGCTCTGTATTAATAGATTTGCCTTTGGTTAGACTTAAGTGAATAATAATATAAATGTTTGCATGCCGAATGGTGAAATATGGCTGAGCTATAATGTAACATACCACCTATTATGTATTACCCATATTTGCAAAATAAATGTCTATTCTATTCTATTCTATTCTAAAAGTCGAAAAACACTGCTACTTTTACACATCATCTCTAAATTGACACAAACATTTTGGTCAAATGTGGGTGTACTATAAGGTAAGGTAAGGACACCTCTGGCTAACCCTTCGGGGTTGAAAGGCGTGATGTAATGTTATTATTTGATACATTGTATTTCGGCAATTAATTCAATAATTAATATTTTAAAGCTTAAATTTTATTTCTAACTAGCTGCGCCCCGCGGTTTCACCCGCGTAAGTCTCGATCCCGTAAGAATATTGGAATAAAAAGTAGCCTATATGTTAATCCAGGATGTCAGCTACCTCTATACAGTATTTTATCAAAATTGGTCCAGCCGTTTGAGCGTGAATAAGTAACAAACACACACACACTCACAAACTTTCGCATTTATAATATTAGTGTGATAGTGTGATTTTGTCGCAGACTGTACCGTCAACTGCACGTCTATGGCAACAATTTGACTTTGACTGCGCCTTTATGTTGTAATAATAAGGGCGGTTTTCACACACCTGATACTGGCAGAATTGTCGACATCGGCACCAATTGCCATAAAGAAAAATAGAAACGGTTTTCGTGGTTCAAGTATTACTATACTGACGTCAGTCGGCCGTACTATATTTTAGCTCAGTATATCAATGTTTAGCTCTCTTTAACGATACACGTAGCGAAAATACAGTTTCAGGAACTAAATTGCTTCACAGTTAAAAAGTACTTAAAGAAAAGGGAGGCTCCCTTTTCCTTTAGTATTTTTTAACTGCTTTAAGAGTGGTAAACAGCGTTAAAGTACTCATAAACTTGTAATATATTCTTGGGTATTCAAAAACGTTCTTTCAGTATTTTTTTAAAATGTATTTCTTAGTAATATCTAATAACGTTTTAACGTAAACTTAGGCCCCCTTATTACAAAACAAGATTTATATTTTGACATGGCTTAAACCATGGAGCCACTTTTTGTAATAAGAACGTAACAGTGATTGAAATACCGTTCTTTATACAAAACTGAAAACTTAGCTCGGTACTAAGTTGTCAGTTTTGTGTTTAGGAACTTTACCATAGTCGAAATAAAGTTCGAAATTCAATAATGGCTCCATATTTTAAACCTGGGTCTGAAGATAAACCTTGTTTTGTAATAAGGGAGATATTGACTAACTGGCTACTAAAATTGAACTACATAAAAACAGAAGAGCTACTAGTCATAAAAACGTAATAGGAACCATTCGTCTAGTTGAACATGAACCCACTCACATACCCTCTCACCCTCCCAACACTACACACACACACACACACACACACAGACAAACACAAAACACATCACACCCTCACCACACCCCACATGCACCTTGAACTCCACTACACTTCATACAATTCATATAAGTTTAAGATATTGTTATTATTCTCTTCCTACAAATAGTTTGCCCTTATAACATGAAATGTAACTTTCAATAAGTAAGCATTTCTATAATAATGTTTTTGATGATATTTTTGTCCCTGGTGTCCTGAAATACAAGTCACGGCTTAGTTTAGGCACGTCTCCCACAAATGAACATTCCCCATTTTTAAGTTATAGTTAATAAGTGTTATTTGTGGAAGAAAAAATAAACAAACATTACATTTTATTATTATTATTATTAACTCTTAGCTTGAGTTAAGACGTCATTAGATATTACTAAGAAGCACATTTAAAAGAAAATGATATGCCTCCCATTTCTTCCCCTGGGTGTCGTAAAAGGCGACTAAGGGACTTACTAGAGAATGGGCAGCAGCGTTCTCTATGCATTTTTAAAACCATACTGCGATCGCCAACAAACCTGCCAAGCGTGGCGATTATGGCAAATCCCTCCTTTTTTTTTTGGGGGAAGCCTATGTCCAGCAGTGTACGTCTTTCGGCTGAAATGATTATGATGATGATATGCCTCACATTATTTATTTATTACTTCGTAATACTAATATGTAGTCACTTACTTCGCACAAGTACCGCTAAGTAACAAGTGAAAAAGTTCTGGAAATACAAGTAGAATTACGATTATTACGCAACTAAAGTGTATCTTTTTTTGGATACTACTTTTCGTCAGTTTAACTTATTTTTGGCGTGTTTAATAAATATGCTATGCAACAGCCCTTTTGCGTCTCAATAAATCTAGCTTTATGTTTGAACCGAAAGTACAAGGCTAACAAGCATTCGTATATTCTGATTAAGTATAATTTAATTTATGGTGGGTTCGTAATTTAAGAGTCTATCCATGATCAATATCTCATATACAATGTATCTTCACGGTATTCTAATATATCTTTGTTAAGCGCTCACACAGCGTTGGAATGGTTCATTGTGCTACGAGCGTGTCGTAGCGCCGTAGACTCGTAGCACACTCGTAGCGCCCGCGTAGCACCTGCCGCACTTACCGCAGATTACCGACCGCTTCCCCTTCTTAGCATAAAAAGTGGCGTTTAGATCGTCTGAGCTACGTTACGTCGTGAATTCTCTTACATGTTTACAATGACATAGAAAATAATGACGAAAGTTTTACTTAGAAAAAACGCGAATGTAGTGCTTTAAATTTTTTTCTTTAGACATATAATAGTCGTTGAAGATTATATGTGTTGTCGATACAAGTTGTTGAGTATATCCGGACAAATATTTTGCTACAATATCTAACCGCTCCGAAGGCTAATATCGTTTACTTGCCGTCGTATTGAAGGAACTCGAGTCAACTTAATTACGAGCTTCCTTTGAGGGCCTCTGCGCGGTGCACAAACGTCGAAAATGTGAAAAACAATATTATATTGCGAGATTAACCGAATCAGTGTATCGAGATTGGTGGAAATCCGGAACTTTGACCTTAAAGATTTTGTTATCAAACATTTTCTGTGAAAGATAATGATACCTGATGATTACAGTCCGCCGAGGGGATCGCTTTAATTTAAGGTTATCTTTTACAATGAGAGATAGAATTTCAAATAATGATAACTGTTATACCTTCCTCTGCTACAGTTTGCGATTAATGCTGACTGTTGAAAGGGTTCACCTTTATCATAATAATTTTATTATATGTAACGGCGCAGGATAGCCTTTACCAGAAGTGATCATCGTATTGACTTCAGCAGCTTCAATATCATCAGGATTGTGCCGGAATATAGCAGTTCGTCGTGGACGTGGTACAACAGCGGCTCCCTTCACATATTCTTCTGTCATCAGAAGACAGTCGCCACGCAACCATCAATGCGACGCTCTGCTACAGTGACGGTCAGCAGCCAGTGTCACTCTTATCCGACCTTTTCGGTAAATCCAGTAACTTCATAAAAAAATAGACGGCGCTACTTGCTGCGCCGTCATATGCATTAGCGTCAGCAAAATCAGTGAGCAAACGTGTTTTACTCACAAAAAAATTTGACAGAATTTTCACGATTCCCAGTGTTTATTCTATAAGTTTACTATGTCTAGTAATAATCATAAACAAAACACTATTACATCTACTTTCACACATATTATTAAATCCACATAACTGCTCCACTCAGTCCATTAGTATAATATATATACATCCATAATTACTCCGCTATCCACATTCCAAAACCTTGATTAAAATCTAGAGGCTTAACTAAACCGTAAGCCTTTTGTGTACCTTCATAAGTTACAATAATGGGTACATATTCAAAACGCTATGTGGGTAAGAAACAGAACAAAGATCATCAAACGCACACACACATTAATTTGCATACTAACATATGAAAGCCAGTCGCGAGTACGCTTGTACGTAGACACGTGTCTATAAGTGCGTGGGTCTTCGCAATTTGTTTGGAGCCAGCCTTCTGTACCAATTCTTGCCTCAAACACTCTGATTTGTTCATTCCCTGTTTCTTCTGACCCGATCTTGTGCTGTTGGTCAGGGAGGGGCGCACGCGGCGCTAACGATCCACCTGTGCCCCCCCCATCCCTCCGCACACCGCACCGCGCTCGCCGGCCGCCCACCTTCCATATTCGTCTTACATTTTATTATCTACCTACACTCAAAGCTTACGTCCCTTCTCACAGTACACTGTTAAAGGTTCCTATCTCCCAATTTCTTTATACATAAAATTCCCGAATAAGAATCGAGCAATATCTTCTTAAGGAAGTGGAATTTCAATTCGCTCTTCTATTTATGTATTGTATGTGACAGTTTATATTTAGCATTATATACGAGGAATATGAATACTGGCTTCTCGTACTTACGACGCGGCGACGTTCAGCTTGATCGCAGATTTGGGTACATTAATGTTCGTGTTAAACATGATGTTTGCTTATCCTTTTCTTTTTGATTAACCTTATTGTCAAGTGACAGCGTTGATGCCAAATCCGCTTATGTACAAGGATGGGCAAATGAAACGATGTCGAGACCCTCGACGTTATCAATCATACTCGTATTATTCTGTGACAAAGAATTTTTTGCAATTTTCTGAGTGTATATTTATACCCAAAATGTACTAAATTTCCATCTATAGCCGCAAGAGTTATTTTAATTTGTACACGGGAAAATCCTTTTAGACTTTCTGTAATACCAAAATGGCTTTTAAAAATAAAATACTTGGTAGCACGCACAAATTTAGCAACAATTTATTTTAGCAATGTACGAACAATCGGGGATAAAAGTTCGTTCAGCGATATGTTATCGTGCGCTAGGGTCGCCTTTCGAATATCTAATGAACTGTGAATAACCGATCCCTTAGTCGGAGCCTCAGAGCCCCACCAGATGCCAACACAAATAATACGCAGGCCGGCTCAGCCTCCGCTCACTAACAATAGGTTCGACTTCATTTATAACTTTATAACAAACACTTAGTTCCCTTTTATCACGGCCTTCGTTCCCGTTAATTCAGTTTGTGTTCAAAACTAGGTTTGGCAAATCTTTGACTTTATTAAATTTGCGAAATTTCGCCTAAAATATTTCAAAGTATTAAACGTAAAATGCTTATCTCGGTATTTATTCAATGTTTATAAAACGTGCTTTCATATACGGTGAGCGACGACGAAGTTGCCCACATCACTGTCTTAAAATATGATACACATTTAGAGCAACCCCTTCACAGTAAACTAAACGAAACAACTTTATAATATTTTTGCTGAATAATAGCCAGACATTGATAACGAAAATTATCCTCATAATTTTTGATGTCAAAATTTTGTCAACCCAAGTACCTAGGTATAACGTAAGGTATGAACAAAGTGAAGTGAAAGATACCCTGAAATTCATCTTCATTTAGCGACTTCATCATTTGATACTGATAAATCACGTTCTATCCCGAAGGCTGAAAATATATTTTGAGGAATCATTTTTCGAATTCTAAAGATAACACGGTGAATGTGCAAAGAAGATTTGATTCGTTTACAGTCATATCAAGTAGGGGAAACAAAAATCGAGATTATCTCCTCACCATTAATCTGTGTAGGCAGTTGGTGTGAGTTCCAGGTCCAGTTGAAAACCAGCGTCAGGCACTAGTTGTCTGGCATTTTTGCTGAACTGGGCCTTTTGGCGCAGCCGTGAGGCACACTTACCCGCTAATTTCTTACATCGCACTTTACACTATTTACTTTTATTTTAATTTTTTTATCTGCTGTATATTATAAAATAAATAATAAAGCTTTATTGCTAAAAAGATTACAAAGGTTTTAACATTGGCCCCAAACTAGGCAAGCCTGTATCTTGGGAACCCATAAGGAGGGTTTACTTTAAACATTTATTTTAAAAACATGCTCATTAAAGGTAACAATTTAAATACAAAAATATATTTTAATATTATATTGTGTTCCTTTTAGTCTGTGCTAAATAATGTATTTTCATTCTTTCTATACCTAATTCTAATTATACGAGCAGGTGCAAGCAGTGCGATTCCATTTAGTGTCACCTGCCGTGGGGCCTCGCAAGAACGCTTCCACCGTACATAATAATAAAAAATTCACTTTGGTAATTTATTATAAGCCGCCAAAAGCAATTATTTTTTTGTACTGAGCCTGCTCTTTTTTACTGAGAGCGAAAGGGGAAGGAATATGATGGATGCGAAAACAACAAGCCGTGGACTAAAATAAAGACATGTTGGTATTTAGAGAATTAGAATTTTCTTTTAGGGCTCAGACCGATGATCTATTTAAATAGGTACTTATACAAAACACAGAAATGTACTTACAGGAACATTTTATAGAAACATTTTCGTGATGAATATCATTCCGTTGTGTGTAAAATAATCTAGGTTATGAACTAATTTGGTTATAATCTTTTAATTCCTCACAAATACATTAAAATAATTATATACAATAGATCACGCAACTAACTATTTACACTAGGTACCTACTATCGAGATAAACAAAAAAATACAAAAAAGGACACTTAACGCTGGAAGCACACCTCCGCTGCGAAACCACTAAACGCTCGAATCAGATGCGAGTAGCGGAACATGACGCGAACCAGTACAATTGAACTACTGCGGTTTCGCTGCTATGGTTTCGCAGCGGAGGTGTGCTATCAGCGTAAGCGTTGAAGTACTCGTCCGCATCGCTGTCATCCGGAAACGTGCCTAGAAGACTGGCAGT
Organism: Tiliacea aurago; assembly: GCA_948098905.1. Lineage (NCBI taxonomy): Eukaryota > Metazoa > Arthropoda > Insecta > Lepidoptera > Noctuidae > Tiliacea > Tiliacea aurago. The sequence continues at coordinate 14,103,587 of OX402590.1, forward strand.
ATTGCCACCTTGAATGGCAATGCTAATTCTTTGGCCAAACAAATGAGCCAGCCCTCTGGTAACGTGAAGAGTCGATCAGTAGGCGAGAAATTAAATTTGGAAACCTTACGTTTATATAATGCAATAATTAAAATAACTTATCAAAACATAATCCTACGTCTGTAGGTATGACGTGGTATCTACGTCGGATTAATTTTTAGATAAAGCCCGGGTATTATAACACTAAATTGTGTAACGCGAATTATTTAGTGAAGATAGAGAGTCACCTGAGTGCCAGCTACTTACCTTCGAGTGATTAATGGTGTAGTGACGTGTCGTTCACCCCCGGTCTCGCCTCGCCGTGCTTTATTACAAACGTTTCGCTCAAATTTAAAACGTTAAAGCGCAAAAAGAGGTACATTAGGTCGATATGCAATCTTAAATCAACAGAAAGTTGCAAACCGTATTTTATCTCCTTAAAAATTCTAACGTTACCTTGTCTTTACATATACGAGACCGCTTTGTTCGTAAAGAAAATGACGACTTATTTAAAAAAAGCTTCAGAACAAAGCTATCTTATATCCATAAGACCAACATATCGACACGAATTATGCCTTAGACGTTCTAAAACCGCCCTTATGCACAAGAGCATACTTTGCATGGCTCCAAAAGTTTTTAATAAGCTACCAAATGACATAAAAGATTTAAACTTAACACAATTTAAACGTAAACTAAATAAAATTTTAATAGACAAATGATTACACCATTGACAAATTTCTAACTGACAAATTTCATGTGACCGACCATTCTATGTAATTATTAATGAAATATTCTTATACATGATGCCTGTTAATTTATCGCAATATATTATATCTCGTATTTTAATTTCTATAGATATGAATTACTTCATAATGTTTAATTTCTAATATTTTAATTTAACAATGCATGCCTGATAGGGTAGATTTTTGAGGTACCTACTATAAAATATTTTTAAAACCATGTTATATCACCAATAATCGCATTAATAAAAACTTTGAGTTTGTTACTAAGGAATACGTCCTTAGTAACAAAGTAACAAACTTTGTTACTAAGGACGTATCAAAAACAATCCTAACAAGGACCACTCAATTTGGTTGAATTATTTTATTAGGAAAAGTACGGAACCGTAAGTAGGATAAACAGATTATTTCAGTAACGAATTAGCTGAAGAGAGTTTTCCCAGCTCCCACTCCAGTATCTCACAAAAAGTAAAGTTGAAGGACGCGTCCACGTTTTTCCAACTGGTAAAATCTACAATGGTAATTTAAATGTGGTTGTGTGTCGGTGGAACGCCGCACACAACTAACTCACCGACAGGCAAGCCCCGGTGTCCCCGGTGCCAACGTAGGCCTTCGCCACAAATTTCCCAGCTCCATCCCTTCTTAGCCTCCAACTTTGCGGTAAAATTTACGACAATCTTCCTTTTTCTATATTTCATTAAAAGTTCCTAAGTCTGGGGATTATACTTCTCGTTCTTTGAATAATACTTGTCGTAAATTTCAATATTCAAAATGAATCGTATTACTTTAGGCTGCAGTAATTGGTCTCTGATGTTTTAGAACAATATTAAAAGTGTCGGCCGTCTTTTAATTAAGTCCGTCAAGTGGTCCTCGGTCTGCTGCGATCAATTTTTTTATCTTTAATTTTTGTGAGTGATAATTATAATTAAATGTCCATTTCAGAGACGGTTTTGATTATTTGTTGACCAACAAATGATCACAATATAAAAAAGTCAAATGTTAGGCCATCGTAATGTCCAATAAAAGCGGATCAATTTCATATCTCCAAATGTGTCCCTTGTGATTGACGCCGACAAATCTGAATTTGAAATGTTATTTCACGACAACCTAATGGCGAGTCGTTTAAAAAACTTCGGCTCGTCCTACATACCTACATTCTTCTTCAACGGATTGGTGATTTCGCGGTTATTGTAAAACAAGGTAATAATAAGCGAAGGTTTCGATTTGGTGGTGGTAATGTCGCCCTGGGAATACCCGCTCATAAAGTGGGTTGTGGCGCCAAGCCTCCGAACTTACGAGCCTTAACCCTCTGAATGCTGTTAAATTTTAACAAGTCCCTAAAATCCAGTTTATTGCACGCACTTTAACCAATTTATTTACATTTTATTTCGAATTTACCAACGCTTTTAGCAAATACTTTGTTCATACATAATTTTCATATTAGTTTGTATTTAATGAAATACCCATTAACAAGTATTCCTCGTACGTACGACATTAAATGCTCTTCGTACACACTATCATGTATTAATCATACCAAATATGATTTCATATCTGTCAAATTCTATGATCATAGTTAAATGATGCTGTTCTTCATTTTTACGTATTACGCATACAATCATATAAACGACATACTTAATCAAAATGAGTAACGATTTAGGCGTGTTTTCCGTTGCTATGTATTAGAAGTAAACAATTGTAAGAAATACTGGTTTTTCTCGTAAAGGTTTATACTCATTTTTTGTTGTTTCGGTATTTCAGTCAAAATTCTTGCATTTTGACGCCATTTTTGAGGTTAGACGGATATGATCATTTTTGTATGCTTGCTGTCAAATAGGATCTCTTAATTATGATCATATACAATTTGAATCACATGTAGATATTATACCGCCATAGGTTATTCATTTAGAAATGACTCTTACATCTCTGATCATATATCTATGATATTCTAATATGACTCTTAGTAATCGTTTTGTTCTTTTTGGACGTTTCAATGAGTGTTAATAAAATCAAAGGCACTTTATTATTTCAATAGAGTTTTAAATAATCATTGGACTTATTGGAGGCCACGAAAGAATTAATTATCAAAAAGAAATTAATAAGATCCTTTTTAATTGGGAAAGCCAATCCAAAAAATCGAGGAAGTTTTTTTTAAGTTTTTAATTGCCGTTTGATTGCCTGTTTGGCGTAGCGAGAGGTTGAACGTTGATGTTCAGTCAGATTACTCAATTTGTATTGGGTTTTGTTTTGAGTTTTTGTCTTATGGCTGAATTTACCTCTCTTTCCGATTTTAACTATTGCTCGTCTTGCAAGCTAAATAACTATTAATTGTCAGGGTAACATATATGTAATTGTTTGTGTATTTCGCAAATATGAACAATAAAATGCTCCTACTTAAACTTTTTTATTTAAAGCACGCTCAACACCACTCATAAAAGTATAACAGCCATTTTTGCGCTACTGCGTACTGTTTAGTCCATAAATAATATAATAATGGTTGGTCCGTCGGTCGCGAGGGTCTGTACCTACATAATATAATCGTAGCGGGACCGTGTCGAGGAGGCTGCTTAATTGATGCTCATCCTGTATTCAAGGGTACGAAGCCACAAGTGAATGTATTTAAATAAACTAAATCCAGCTTTCAGACGGAACTTTTATGAATATTTTTAGCTTCTGGAAATTGCTCTTTCTTTTTTAACATTATGTTACGCAGACGGTTTTTGCTGAGCTGAACTGGCTTTTGAATTTCTACTGAATTAACAGGTAACGGGACATGTGCCTGTGTTAGGTACCCATTTAAGCTAAGTCGTGAACGGCTGGTATAAATGCAAGCATTCCAAAAAACATTAAAGTGATTAATACTTAAACATAACAGTTTACACCTTACATCGTGTAATCCGTTTGGTGCCGGACGTAAAGAATAGTACCATTCCATTTCTTCCCGTGGGTGTCGTATAACGCGTCTAAGGGACTTACTAGAGAATGGGCAGCAGCGTTCTCTATGCATTTTAACACCATACTGCGATCGCCAACCCGCCTGCCAAGCGTGGCGATTATGGCAAACCCCCCTTTAGGGGAGGCCTATGTCCAGCAGTGGACGTCTGTCGGCTGAAATGATGAATGATGATCGTGTACTAAGTCCCGTATTACAGAAGGTTACTCAATACTCAAGCATTACTTAAAACTAGTTTCAACCAATCAAATGGCTTGAATCTAGTTTAAAGTAATACTTGAGTATTGAGTAACCTTCTGTTATACGGGCATAAGTGTTTGGCCTTTATTATTCGTATCAGAAAGCTTAGATAATAATAATAGTCTTCAATACTAAACGGTGACTCGCCGGCTTTCTACTGTTGACATATATTGCCTGTATACACAGCGCCCTCATTCGTGTGTTTTGAATTTGATCAATACATGGACGTCGCCGCCGACCGCATCAATTTAGCTTTAATGCGATTATTCGGACAGCACAGTGACTAGCCTAATGGACATTGATGTAGGCACGTAGGTACCGGGCAGGTAGTATCATCACAAATACATATTTCTTTAAATATTTTTTCTAGGGACCGACCGAAGCTTCGTTTTCGTTTTCGGCCAAAAAATCATGATTCGGCCATAAATCAGCTGAAGCTTCGCCCAAGCAAAAATTCAGAAGTCTATGGGATACATATGACGACACTTCACTTCAACAGATGGATACAGATGAATCTCAAAATCAATCATCCGTGTTGAGACAAACAATTCGGTGCTATCTGTCGGAGCCATTGTTACAACACAATGCCGACATATATTCCTATTGGAACAGTAGTCATATCGTTCACTAAGAAAAACCGTGTTGAAGTACCTTTCTCCTCCGCCTACTAGCGTTCCAAGCGAGCAGTTATTTATTGCTGCTGGACAAATTTACACAGATAGTCGTAGTAATTTGCTCGGGGTAAATGTGGAAAAACTGGTTTTATTAGCTTATAATATTCGACTGTTTAATTATAATTATCAATAGCTGAAGCTTGTAACATTGATTTTTTATTTCGTCTTTATTATGAATGATTTCTTTATTACATACAAGTTATTGTATCTTTTGTCAAGACTGTGTAATTATTTAATCACAAAGTGCCAAATAAATAAGAGATACCTCAATTGAATTAATCGTTAGTATTAAGAATAGCATAACATAAAGAATACGTGTTTCGTTATGTTAATGGAAGATTTATAACGATTAAAATCTAGAAATCTATTTTGTTTATTTTAAAACTGTGTTGATGTTAAAAATGTTTGACCAAGTTTAGTTGATTTTAGTGGTGGTTAATCATATTATATTGATTGTATTTTCCTATACACGAAAAAAAGAAATACACGAAATGTTGTAATAAAATTATCGTGTTTTATTTATTTTAAAACCTATATTAAATTTGTTCTTTCTCTCCCTAAGTGTAAAAAAAAACAAACAGGATTTCAATGTACAGCGGAAATATTAATATTTTTTAATGTCTAAATCATTTTCGTTTTCGGCCAAATATAAGACTAAAGCCGAAGTTTCGTTTTGGTTTTCCGCTGAAAATCTATTTTCGGTCGGACACGAATTTTTTGAACGAAGAAAGCTCTGAAATCAAATTTTTACTGGTTTCTCAAGATCGCATGACGTTGTTTACAGAGTTAATAAATTCGAATGAACCATTAAGGCTGTTTGAGGAAATGCACCTTATAACCCAACACGATATTACTGAGAAACCAAATACCATTGAATTATAGATGTCTTGACACAGTTCAGCTTAGGTCATGCAAACCGTAGCTTAGGTCATTAGAGGTTGTTGATTTAATTTTAAAGTTGTCTTGTATTTTCACAAATTGCTTCCACGGACCGCGAATACAAACGGAAAAGTAATTTCAGTTAATGATTTGACACTTTTACGGTGTTTCCGGCTTGTAATAGGGCTGTGCGTGTGTGCCTGCGCTTTATTAGCACGATTAGGGGCCGCTTTTATTACGAATAGCCCTTTAAGCAATTAACCTAAAGCTTCCCTTATCTATGTATAAGTACGCTCTCATTGGGAATACGGACTAAATGGGAAATTTGTAATTGTTAATCGATAGCATAGAGGTGAAAATTGCAAATGTGATGCGATTTGCGTTGAATAGACGAAATTCATTCATTCATTCACATTCATTCATTCTAATTAGACTGTAAATGTCCTTTGATGAATATCGCCGTTCTGTTAGATTGCTGTAACAATCAGTCGTGAAGGACTTATGTTGATATTATGAGACTGACTAAGAAAGGATCGCCAACCCGCCTGTCAAGCGTGGCGATTATGGCAAACACTCCCTTTGGGGGAGGTCTATATCCAGCAGTGGACGTCCTTCGGATGTAATGATGACTTAGAAAGACGCTGATCATTCTCTTACCACACTCTGTTAATTCTTAATTGCCTAATCACACTGCCACACCACTGCCACTGCCTAAACCAGCGCTGGGGCTCTGTCTCGCATAGGGTCGCAGCATTATGCTGAGCGATGGCCCTTTTGCGTGAACGTGACGCATATTTTCCCTCAACTTGTTCTTTCGTGTTTTTTTTTTTTTGCGTCGTTTTTACCGCAAATAAACGTATTTTCTTTCTTATTTTCTTTTACTAATATTATAAAAGCGAAAGTTTGGGAGTGTGTGTGTGTGTTTGTTACTTCATCACGTTCAAACGACTGGACCAATTTTGATAACATTTTGTATGGAGATAGCTGTCATTCTGGATTAACATATAGGCTACTTTTTATCCCGATATTCCTACGGGATTGAGACTATTTATAAAACAATAATTTTCTTACTTTTATTGTCTGTGAACACAATTGGTATCGATGCTGGCACTGAAAAGAACAAGAGCTTGTTCAAACGTCACTCCAAGTCGAGTAAATTTTGCAGGGGCCGTCAACTCTGAATACCTAATATTAGCCACTCGACGACGCTCACTCACGCTACACACAGTTGACAGCGAACATGGACTCTTGTACTCAGGCTTAGTTAATACCCCTGTCCTTGTTAGGATAAATGGTTATAGCCAGACGCTGTTAAGCTTGACCTTGACCTCAGCCAAACGCTGGATGAACTCGTGATTGAACCAAAGCATTTGAATAATAAATGATAGCTGCGTCGGCAACCCGCCTCGGTACAATTAATAATTTTGCGCGCTTGCATATTTAATTATCATCATTATGGTTTCATTCGCTTTAGCGTCTGGTAATTACAACGTTGATTAACGACTGAAATAATCGATACTTGCAGGCTGTTGAGGGTGTTCTGTTCCCGTGAGGCGTTTTGTACGTCTATCTACTAGATAAATTACGTGTGCTATGTACCGTAAATTATGGCTAATGGAATATACCAAATGGATAAGCAGCATTATTATCCGGAGGGCTAATGTACACCTACCACATGAGCTATCTCTTTCTCAAACGTTGAGATGATAGCAATATTTCCTGGGGGGTTTGCATTAAGGATATAGCACGGGGGCCCATACCGTACAGCAGTGGACCTTTTCACATAGTTCTTACCTACATATTTTACGAGGTTCATCATTATAATCATCATTTCAGCTGAAAGACGTCCACTGCTGGACATAGGCCTACCCCAATGGGGGGGGGGGGTTGCCATAATCGCCATGCTGCCCATTCTCTAGTAAATCCCTTAGTCGCCTTTTACGACACCCACGGGAAGAAATAGGATGGTGCTATTCTTTACATCCGGCACCACACGGTACACACAGTACGAGGTTCATACGTTTTATAAACTCGTACATATTATCACGCTTTTCGTCCCTAATGGGTCATGTTTCAATTAGGACTGAAGGTCTAATTGAAAACTAACTTTGGAATAGAGTTGATAACGGACTTTGTACCTACCTAGTGGTAGGTTGTGTTGTTGTTGTTATCGGCTTACATAAGATGTTATACAGTATGTATCAGAAACATTTGGTATTCTTATGGGTGTGGTACATCTACAGGCCATCAAACTGAAAAACTTTCTCATTGGGACTAACATAAATCCACACCCTTAAAAAAACCCGGCCAAGTGCGTGGCGGACCACGCACAATGAAGAGTTCCGTAGTTAGGATGAATTTGAATAAAATATTATTATAAAAAAAAATATGACGATAAAATATTATTATTATTTATACCGAAAACAAACTAAACATTGTAGTTGAAAAACACACACACACGCACGTATACATCTATATACGTTACGGTCAATTCTTCAACTACAAATTTAAATTGGTCGACTATTACTCGTTAACTTGTAAACCCTACTTAGCTGTGATAGTTTTACTTTTAATTTCATTATATATGTTACCGGCCAAACCCGATTTCAGGACAAACTAGTTTAGCCTAGGCTAAACTAGTTTTTCCTATACGCGATAGGATTAACTAGTATAGCCTAGGCTAAACTAGTTTGTCCTATCGCGTATAGGAAGCGTGAAACACATCTGTGACGATAAGCTCGCATGGAACCGTTGGAGCCCTGCAGCGCCGGAGCCGTGACAGAAAACATGCCTGCTGCATGTTGCATGCTTGCTTGCACGTTTATCATATTAGACTAAGTAGGTTTTATGTCTTTTGAGTGGTATATCTGTTACCGGCCAAACCCGATTTCAGGACAAACTAGTTTAGCCTAGGCTAAACTAGTTCTTCCTATACGCGATAGGATTAACTAGTATAGCCTAGGCTAAACTAGTTTGTCCTATCGCGTATAGGAAGAACTAGTTTAGCCTAGGTCGAATCGGTTTATCCTAGATAGAATTTACATACTTTAGGATAAACTGGTACGTTCTAATCTGAAATCTGATTAAGCGTGCTGCGGGAGCGGCGTGACCGAAACGAATCGCAGCAAAACCGACTCCACGTAGTCTTGTCTGCCCTACCCCTAGAATGTTATTTAAAATCGCGTAGGCGCGTAGGGGCGAGGCGGCCCGCGAGCTGAGGAGCAGGTGGTTTCAACGCTTCCCACCGCGGCTGAGGCTGGCCGGCAGAGCCGAAGCATGATAAACGTGCAAGCAAGCATGCAGCAGGCATGTTTTCTGTCACGGCTCCGGCGCTGCAGGGCTCCAGCGGTCCCATGCGAGCTTATCGACACAGATGTGTTTCACGCTCACCACCGAGGCTTCGGCTTGCTGGCCGGCTCTGCCGGCCAGCCTCAGCCGCGGTGGGAAGCGTTGAAACCACCTGCTCCTCAGCTCGCGGGCCGCCTCGCCCCTACGCGCCTACGCGATTTTAAATAACATTCTAAGGGTAGGGCAGACAAGACTACGTGGAGTCGGTTTTGCTGCGATTCGTTTCGGTCACGCCGCTCCCGCAGCACGCTTAATCAGATTTCAGATTAGAATGTACCAGTTTATCCTAAAGTATGTAAATTCTATCTAGGATAAACCGATTCGACCTAGGCCAAACTGGTTTATCCTATCGGGCTTAGGACAAACTAGTTTAGCTTAGGCTATACTAGTTAATCCTATCGCGTACAGGAAGAGCTAGTTTGTCCTGAAATCGGGTTTGGCCGGTAACATATATACTACTGCCATGAATTTGTTCTCATATCCAAAACCAATCATTTAGCTGGCAGGGGGGAGGGGGACACTTGACTCTAACAAAAAATTGCATTTTAAAGCTTAATATTACGCAAACGGATCTCAGAATTGAAAAATTACTTTCACAGACCCAAATATTTTTAAACGGCCTATCCAACGATACCCCACACTGTATTAGATGAGAGGAAAAAAATCCCCGTTTTACGTGCAAGGAAGGTACCCTAAAAAAAATGCTTTTCATGGTTTTATTTTACGACTTTCTCGGCGTGATTAATATGTACACCCATGCCAAATTACAGCTTTCTAAGACTAAGCGTCTCCGAGCTAAGCCGGGGACAGACGGACGGACGGACAGACAGACAGACGGACATGGTGAAACTATAAGGGACTTTGTTTACTACGGAACCCTAAAAATGACCACACATAGCTGATACCAATGACGTATTATTATAAATACACGCGTCATACACGAACATTAGTAAACTCGGTTAAGTAGCCACGGCCTCTCAAGGCCACCTACGATATGCCATACACAAAAAAAAACGAACATTAGTGCACTCAAAAACAGCGCAAGCTATGATTGTAGCTACATAATTGCATACAATCATACAGCGCGTGAAGAAAAGGAAAGACCTATACCGATATCTGTTGTTAGAAAGAGAATAGATAAAGATATTAACTGGAAACAACACGTAGATAATGTTAGCACTAGAATAAATAAATATGTGAAAAATGTTCAGTGCATATGTGTATGCACTGAAACAAGTTAAAAATCTAACGAACATAAAAACTGCTATTATATCATACCATGCGTATGTAGAATCATTACTACGCTATGGTCTAATAATGTGGGGTAATAGTACCGATCTGAATAGAGCATTTGTCGCTCAAAAAAAGTGCGTAAGAGCAATAAGTGGCCTTCAACCTGATGACTCATGTCAACCAGTGTTTAAAAAGCTTGGTTTGTTACCGTTGCCATCTCTGTACATTTATGAAATTTGTGTGTTCGTAGTTATGAACAAAGAATTATTTAAGACAGCTAATGATGTAACTCCTCGGAATAGACGAGATCCTTATAAATTGGTGCTGAATGATTTGCCAAGGCTTGCCAAATATAACAAAAATTGCCTAGCAATGTGCGTGCGTATTTGTAACGGGATGCCAGGTCAATTCAAAACATTAAATTCGAAATTATTTAAGATTAAGTTGTACAAGTGGTTGATTGAGTGTAGCTTCTATAGTGTAAAAGAATTCATGGATAAAAAAAAATGTTATAAGGTTGTTTAAAAAACCACGAAATTTTGCATGCTATATTATATTAGCTAGACATATTTGTGCCATTGTAATTTATTTTAACACCATTTTATGTATACCGTGTCTTATGCAAATAAATGATTTGATTTGATTTGAAGAACATATATTTTTAGTTACGTCACTAGCTGCTGCATGTTCATTGTTGGCGCGTACGTAATAATAATTGTTATTATTGTAAATGTCAGGTAATTGCCTGGCATTTACTTTGCCATTATTGAGCGCAGGTAACGCATCTAAAGGTAATACAACATTGGCTGATACACACTGTTATATCCTGTGATACCTCTATATCTTTGTGGAACTCTAGCTGAAGCTGTTAATTTTTATACGGCAAATGTTAGAACTATGGCTAACTAGGGCTATGCTTGGAGTTTCCCTACGTGATCGAATCAGAAATTAAGAGATCCGACGAGAAGGTAACCGACATAGCCCGAAGAATTGCCAAACTTAAGTGGCAGTAGGCAGGGCACATTGCTCGCAGAACTGATGGCCGATGGGGTCGAAAGGTTCTGGAGTGGCGGCCGCGTACCGGAAGAAGTAGCGTTGGAAGGCCGCAGGTATCCGCTGGATGAGGTACGCACAAAATCAATCAAAGTGGCGGTGCTTGGGGGAGGCCTATGTCCAGCTGTGGACGTCGTTCGGCTGAAATGATGATGATGAAATATTAGAATGTTATACAATCCAAAAAGAAGTTGTAAGAACTCACGACTATACTTAGACAAATAAATAATCATTTATTCCATTTTATTCTTTAACTGCCAATTTCTACAAACACATTCTACAGTTAAACATGTTTTTGTATATACAACCATATGGTCCCACATCTGGGCGAAGGTCTACCCATAACCACAATGTAATCAGTGTGGTGGTGTGGTAATCAGCTTGATGTGTAGCCGTGTGTACCTATTGCTTAATTCTTAAGAAAATTCTTCCATCAGGCCTGCGAAAGGAGAAATGAAAAAAAAAAATTGTTTGAGTACAAGAAGAGAAAAATATGAATATAACATAACATAACATCACGCTTTTAATCCCCAAAGGTATAAGCAGAGGTGTACCTATAGTACACCCACGTTTCGCTCGGTATGATTAAGACCCACGTAACAGGGGGCGAGCCTATTGCGACCAATCGGGCACGAATCCAGATTCTGGGCTGCTACTGAGAAATTCCTGGTGGAAAATTCACTTTGCCCGACCTGTGAATCAAACCCTGGACCTCGTGCTGGGCAGTAGCGCTTTCGACCACTAGGCCAACGAGGCCGATTTGCTGGATTCGTTTTCCCTTCTACAGATCGTTATTTCTCCTCTACCGATCGTTATTTCTCTTGACAAAGTTTATTCTGTTTTTATTCTATGTATTGTTGTGTTGTATAGTTATTTTCGTGTTATCTATCCTTTAAGTTGCACCTGCCATGTTTCCTTTCTTCATCACCCTAACTGGTAGAAAATGCTTCATTTACTCGCCTTTGTACAGTATTTTTAGGGTTCCGTACCTCAAAAGGAAAAAAGGAACCCTTATAGGATCACTCGTGTGTCTGTCTGTCCGTCTGTGACAGCTGATTTGCTCCGAATCTACTGAAGTTGAAATTTGGTACAAATATGAATTTCTGTGACCCAAATACGGACGTGTTACGTAAATAAATTAATTTTGAATATCGAGGTCACTTTGGGGGGCAAATTAGAAAATTTAAAAAAGAAGTTGTGTTGACTGTACCGTGTGACATATCAAATGAAAAGGCTTGTTTTAAGGATTTTATACATATATTTTTATAATTTTATAATGCATACTTTTGAAATTATTTAAGAAAATAGATGAAAAATGACCATACCCCCCTTATCTCCGAAACTACTGAGCCTAAAATTTTTATAAAAATACAGAAAATAGTTCTTTACTTATAGATTACAGGAAAACCTATAAGAAGTCTGTGATCTTAAAATAACATGGTAAATCACTCAATATTGTGCGTACAAACTTACATTTGCAGTTGGAATGTATCATGTTTTTCAACTACAATGTTAAGTTTGTTTGGATAAATTCATCCCAGCTACGGAACCCTTCATTGTGCGTGGTCCGACACGCACTTGGGCGGTTTTTTTATTTTTTTACTTGTGCTAAATGTAAAAAAAATATATAAATACTCACAGTTGAGAGGAAAGGTGCTCTGTTACTCGATATTTTATTCTTATTTTGAAGTCGGGTACCAGTAAAATTAAAAGCAGAATAATTATTACACAAACGTCTTTCAGCTGACCTCAGCAAACCAATTATTGAAGCGTGAAATGTTTTAAGTTAAAAACAGTTTTCAGAATTGTATGTTTCCGACATCCTGTCGCGCAACGATTGTCATAGTTACTTATAGAATACTTAGAAATCCGCAGCGACATTGAATTTTTTTCAATACATACATACATAAACTCACGCCTTCTTCCCATAGGGATAGGCAGAAACTACAGAACGCAACCAGCTAATAACGATCCTTACATAAATATACTCCTTTTGCCTCGAACGCCGCGCGCCGAATACAATGTCTTTTATATTTCATTCAATTTTCAATCGACTCTATACAAACTTTTCGTCGTGTTCAATATCATTTTCTGCTTCAAAGAGCAACCTAATTCATTTGATTTATCAATTTTAATAGTTTCAATCTACTATTTAAAATTGGTTTTGTATTTTCAACTAATCTTTTAAATAATGTCCATGGAAAATGTGCGCTTAAATGTATTTGTTTGTAAAAAAAATATTTATTTTTTTTTCTTCTTAGGAAAGGCTAATTTCTGTGATACAAGTTACATAAAATCATAGTTCTAAACACCGACGTATTTATTAGACCTAGAATTGTATGTAAAGTGTAAGTTCTAAGATTTTCTAATTACCATATAATGGACTAAAAAGCAATCCAAATGTTGCACTGATACTTCGAACGAGGCTGCTTACTGTGCATGAAGAGTAGGTAGGGTTGGTAAATATCGCTGGTTGTATATTAACACAGTACTAAGTGGAGCAGAAGAGCGTATAATCTGCAGCGGAACGACGTCTTTGTTACAGTAAAGCCGAGTGTTAAAGATTATGCTGAATTTCTGGCGATAAACCGACGCAAGTATCACTCACTGCGCTCCACGTTAAATATATTACCGACACATTCCCTCCAGTTCGCTGGATAAGGAAAAAGGTTTCTTTCTATAATTTCTTGGTATAAAATTAAGAAGTGTATAAATTTATATAATTACGTAAAAGTTAACTTTGACTGAAAGAAAGAGTCCGTTATTTATATTAATAGAACCTCAGCCAGTGTCACCTCCATTAATTTATTTTAGAAGGTTTTCACACAAAGTGAACGTCGCCACAAGGTACTTCCGTCTTATTTCAACACCTGACTTTTAATTATGTTTAAATGAGGTTTATTTGGCGGTGCCATATATTATGTCAAAGCCTTTTACCGTTTATTTATAGTCGCGTCACGAAACGCGGTCGAGGCCGTAAGCTATGCAGGGTATAAAACAATACTACGATTCGCTGGGCCACCCGCTACAGTCATAGAGCCGCGAAAAATGACTTCTATGTTTACTACAACTTCTGTTGCAAATAATATCGTCAACAACTTCGGAACAAAGAAACGGGGACTTTTTGAGCACGTTTTCACTTTGTTCATATTGTAGTAATTTGTCTTTGGAGTTTTGGCGCAAAACGTGTATCAACGAATTCCGACTACTAATTGGGTCGATGTTGAAGCTATTTCAGCGTGTTCTAGTCGCATCACGCTGTTTCTGTGACGACACGCAACAAATCTGTGTCGCTCGCAACCTTTAATTTTGTCAAGCACGTGTCAGATAACAGAGAGGTCGTTTTGCGGGCTTTCGTCTCTTAATTGCAACGTACTCGTATGAGGCAGTCGGCAGAGTCGAGTATGACACAGTTTGACTTCATTGAGGGACACAAGAGGCCGTCCTCCCTCTTCACCCTCTTCCCGCCTCGCTTGCCACTACATTCGCAAACTAACAATGATTACACACGACTATACGGCGTAACTTATGTTTTAACAAATTACGCCGTGTTTATCCAACTTAATGCGAACTAGTGGCTCTCACAGGAATTCCCGAGTAAATAGCTGTGTATGGAATATAACTACTTATCTGGGTTCATCAAACAATGTCATAATGAGTTCTACATCGATTGGATCTTTGTAATCATTAGAAATGTTCGCTCTGTTAATATGAGCACTTCGGATTCAAAAACACAACTGAAATCTAAACCTTCCTAATGATTAATTTGAAACGCCTTTCCCGAACTCTCTAAAAACATAAAATGTTACCCTCATGAAATTACTTTATTTTATTATTACTTGTGATAAGAAATATTATTCCTTTGCAAAACTCGTGTTGAAAGTTTCGCCAAGACTTTGAGGCTAGAAATAATGAATGGTGTACAGCCTTTGCAAGCTAAAGCCAAAGAGTTGTTTCTTTAACTTGAATAAAGTCCGTTGAAAAAGTAGGCACTTATCCAAATTTATTTTTAATTTTCTGGGTTCCGTGTTTAAGGGGGGAAATAAAGGACCGCAAAAATATGCTACGCCATATAAATGTTTAATTTAAACATCTCTTAAATGTTTTCGGAATATTTCCTTGCCTTATTAAATATTAATGAGATGTCGTAGAAATCCATTTGTCTTTAAATTATCATGGGATGCTTTAGTAAGGCACGGTTTCTTATATTACATGCATATTTGTGGGCGTCCAAGCAAAAAGGGACCAGTAGAGTGGGGTATTCACCGAGATTCGGTACCTAGAAATTCTAGAATAGTCAATTGATAATAAGGATAAAAAACACCTTTTTTTATCAGACATTTGAAGTTGAAACTCTAAAAAAAGCTTGATTTGAGAAAAACTATAATTATGAAATTGGATAATTGAGCATTAATTAACAATCAATTAAAATCGCGAAATGCATTTTTTTTCACCCAACTTTACAAAACTGCGTATATCTCGGAAATTAAATGCCGAGAGCTGGACCCTTTTTAAAATAATTGTTTGTAATTCGTGCTAATGTATGATAACTATCGCATGGAGTATCTACCATTAATTGTTTTACTTCGCCTGTTTCGGAACTCTTCGGAAACAACTTACGGAACAAGATGTTATCAGTTTGCATTGTGTTACAGGTAGCTAGGAGTTACAGACATATCCTACCATAGCTACCGCTCACCCTCGCAAGAAACTTGAGGTCCTTGGTTACTTTTTACCACGCCCTAATAAATGTCCTAACCAAGAAGAACATTTTGTAAAATAAGCAGGGAAATAGAGATTTATAGCAGCTAAACATGAAATGAACATTGTTATACTGTCCTTCAATGCTTCCTAATTCGCGTATGTTGTCAATTTTGTTTGACTACGCGGTGTTCAGTGTTCAATACGTCACAAGTTCTGATATTAATCAATAACCGTCAGGTAGTGCATACACATGTTCATCGCTCGCCACGCGAACGTATTACCGAATAAAGGCTTCTACATACCAGCGCGACTTGTCGCGCGACGCGACACGGCACAAAGGCACCGCTCGTCCCGCGACACGCGGGGCCTTTGTGCCGTGTCGCGTGGCGCGACAAGTCGCCCCGGTATGTAGAAGCCTTAATACGAGTACGTACAACAGTCGACTCGCTCAATCAGAGCCAGGATTTAATTAAAATGTGTAAAACTCAATCAGGATTTTTAAATCACACAGTATCATAACAAAAAGATATGTTTACTCAGATAGATCTAACAGCCTGTTGTAGGTTTATCTTGATTTAATATTCAAATATTATTTTTCTGGGTTGTGGTTACTTACCATTCATAAAATTAATTTCACCTGGTTGCAGCCAATGATGTATAGATGCGTTACCTGCGCTCAATAATGGCCAAGTAAATGCCAGGCAATTACCTGTCATTTACAATAATAATAATTATTATTACGTCCGCGCCAATGAACATGCAGCAGCTAGTGACTTAACTAAATAGGTATATTCATCTCTTTCTAACAACAGATATCGGTATAGGTCTTTCCTTTTCTTCACGGGCTGTATAGCTAGAGTGCACTAATTTTCATGTATGACGCGTCTATTTATAATACGTCATTGGTTGCAGCCCTGCAAAACATACAACTTTCGTAAATGATTTCCAGCGAGCAATTATTTATCTCCGTTACGTACGTTGAGATAATTACTATTAATCATTGAAAAGCACGTCCCGCGTTTCATATTGTTGTCGTATCATTTAAAATTCGTACATAAAATCGTTGATGTATGAAATTGGAGGATCGGAATTGTTATGACGACATGTCACAAAAGCTGAGTGAGGTAAAACTATAGACATTTAATTCAAATAATAATCGTATCATCGTCGTCTGTTTCTGAATTTGAGAATTTAGGTTGCTTACAAAAATGAACACCTATTGATGTTTCCTATGTAGATGCTGGATGTTGTTTAACGCAAAGTCACAGCTATGCGTTCTCAAGCAAAAATAACCCGGTTTCCTAAAAGGTAGCCTAACAGAAACTAAGTAGGCCACGTAGAAATTTCGTATCAAAATTCGGGAAACGTATTAAAAAGTTTATCTACCTACCAGTTTAGTCGGGTAGCAGGCACAGATATATGTTACAATAATGTCAGTTACAATGTCGCGGGCGGCTCGCTACATGTTTATCCCTGTTCCATTATATTAGTAATAGAAATAAGCCGGGTCTACATTGGTCGCCGGCAGCCCTTCTCGTCACATACCTGAATTTAATAAAGACACGAACATTGTTTGTGTTGCGTAACATCTTATTGATGATAGACGAAAATAATATTATGTTTATGTCGGGCTTATGTGACTTTTGTTTATATTGAATTGCTTTATACACAGACGTCCGATACAATTTTGAGTCGTTTATCGTTGGCCTGCAGAGCAAGTTTTCCCAGACCATATTTTCCGAGTTTCATATCGGCTGAGTGCACAAACCTGTGTGCCGGGGGCCACATTAAAATGTATTTTAGCTATTAGACGGCGTGCAATGTGTAAGTTGGGTACACAAGGCATCATGTTGTCGGCAAACTGCCGGCGGCCACGTCAGGCAAGTTTCCCCGCGTCATTATGCACGAGTAGTATTTACTTGACATCTACGTATTGTGCTGCTCGCGTCTCTCGTCACTTGCTCCGGCGCACTAATAACAAAGTTATGTTTATTTGTTTTTAATAACAGTGATCTCAGTTTACAGTTAAATGAACCTGGAGTTATGGCCGTGCATTTTGATATCACCGTTTTACATTTGCATATTAAACATCCGAATTATAACGAGAGTTTTATTTGAGTTTTAGCGATGTTCGTTGTTACATAATTCGATGTTCGCTGGCGAAGGTAGATGGAATAAAAAATAAAACTCTGTTCATATTTGGACGTTGAATTTTCATAGATACCTAGGTACTCTATTTTGACATTCGACCGTTTTTTATGTTTTCATAAATCCGTGTGATATTGAAAGCTTTGATAGATCAGGAATGAAATGTTATATTGAACTACATACATAGCTGTGTTTTGCTGAATGGAATGTAAAGGTTTTGATGTTACTCTCTATTACCTTCTCCAAATCAGTTCCGCCTTGATAACATTTTGAACAGTCCAGTAAAACTAGCTCTTTTGGAATAATCACGATAATAATTTAATGCAGCTAATGCGGATTACTACCAAACAGTTAACACTAAAAACTAACACACACAACACTAACATCTGATAGGTAGACAATTCTTGATTTAGTATTTTTTTTTAAGTAAAACTTCTTTAGGCACGCTTGACTTGGGGAGTAAGCTGGTGAATGCATGACGAGAGCGTTACGGAAGTGACGAGAGCGTTACGGAAGTATAATTACTATTACTATTTGTAAGTTTTATTTCAGTGGTATTTTTAGTATTTTTTTATTTTTACACATAGGCATTTAATTATTTTGTTATTGATTAAAAAATCAAATCAAGAAATCGATCGATTCGGTTTTATCGATCGGTCGGCGATCGATTGTTTCGATTGAATTAGAATCATTATTATTGTCACAAAAATTTGCATGCCGTATTTACTAGACGGAATATGAAGAACTATTGTGTATGTGTGATAAAACCTGTAAAATACCATAATTCAGGCAAATCAATGAATCTATCATCTAAATAATAAAAGCTTACCATCAACACACACTTATAGATACTTGTTTTGTGGTAAACCTGCTGACTTCTTCAAACAACTCGACGCGCAACGTAAGACACTTTTTTTGGCAAATGTCTCGGTCTATAGGTAAGTAGTCTGCGATAAACTCGATACCCAGCAGCTGTAGAAGGCAAGTGGTGAACGTAGCTTGCCAACTTTTGAAGCAAGATGTGGCAAAAATTGACAAAAAGATTTTAATAAACACAGCTTTTTGCAAAATATTTCAGGTACAGCCGTTTCCAGCATGTAATAATAATACAGGAAACTCATAAACAGGTACTTTATTAATTCGCTACCCAACAAATCTACATTATCATGAGTAATTTGAGTTTTTTGAGTGCTATGCATAATATCGTGTAGCCGCAGGGCAAACCTTGCTCCGGTATATTTTTGGATAGCTTTAAAATTTAATTTCCTTGGGCGTCGGGTCGGATGTTAGGCATCGCAGGAGCAGTGGCAATTAGTGTTAAATAAAAAAGAGATATTTTGAGTGCGGGCGTGAAATCTGTCAGCGAAGTTAATGTGTGCCGTAGACCCACGCGTCGTACCGTCCTGCTCGTCGCGGGTCAGACGCGGTTCGGCGCCGTGTGACGCACGGATTACTGACGACCAGGGTTGGAAAAAAAACTGTTTTTTTTTACATTTTATAAAACAAACAGTTCCAAATGTTTTAAACAGGTGCTTTTTTTGTTTTTTTTTCCTAAGTTATCATCCATTTTTAATTGATTAAGCCTGATATAATTCTCTTTTATACTATTTTAAAAACTGCATGACTGAAATTTATCTTAATTCAATACATCCTGTATGTTCCGATGTTCATTTTTAGTAGGGAAATCACCTAAACTTCAATTATTAATATTAAAATAAGGGGAATACCCAAAACATATATTAAATGATCACGAATTACGGGGAAGTTCTGGGAATTCCCCGGGGGACTTTACCGATGGAGTGTATAAATATGTAGAGCGGACTTTCTTTCTCATTTTTCATTTCACTTTCGACAGCTGTTGTTATCAACGGCTGTGTTATAGATAAAGATAACACCTCTACCTCATTCAAAATAATAAAAATGTCTCTAAATTTTGTTTTAAACCCTGTTTTTTTATAACGTTTTAATTTTCAAACACCTAATCATAAACGATGTTTTATTTTAACCTGTTTTAAACACTATTTAAAACACATTTTTTAAACAACTTGTTTTAAACATGCCAACCCTGCTGACGACGGATTCGATTTAATTAACTTGTTACACCCGCGTTGGCTATGGGTAATGTCCAATACCTCTATTTTGTTAATTAATGATGTTTGGATTCACAGATTAATTTTAATGTCATCGTATTAGAGTCGAAGTCGGTCTAGTTTTGACGTTCGAGAAGTGTTTGTCAGCATTTCATCATACGTATGATTTAGTTTTGTAGAAAGCTACATGCAGTTCTGTTATAAGGTAAAATATAAAACTTGAGACATTATACAGATTTACGAACTAGGTAGGTGCTGGGTATACATAGCTTAAGTTATCTCCTCCGTAGTACAATTTCGGGGAAGCTTTATTGAAATAAATATCAGTGAACATTAGGTTAGTAGATAGTTTAATTAAATCCTAATCCACTCGCATTTCTAATACGAACAGCACTTTCTTATTGAGTGAGTCTTTTATTAAACACTGCGTTACTCTAGTTCCTTGGAAACGGAAACATGAATTCCTTAACATTTTTATTTCGCTACATTAGTTCATTAGTGGAGAGGGTCATAGATTACCCGGGCGGAGCCGGTACCGACATGAAGCGGCACAAGAGCATTCATCGAGCAAATATTTCGATGAAAGGCGGAGAATTTCTAGATTAATTTTCATTTTATATCAGAAATATCTGCGTTGCTGCGCTACATAGAATAGGGAATTTGTACGTAATTATTTCTGTGAATCACAACAAATGCATTATTGGAAAATAAACAAATTTACAATCCGCTTTGATATTCTGCGAATAGAAATCGGCGGTAAAAACGGTTATAAATTGAAAAGCTTTACTTAGTCCAGGCGTCCTCGGAGCTAGACTCCGCACAAATGCTACTAGTATATGTTTTTCCAAGTGAACGCAATATGAAAGGGTATACAAATATTTTTAAAGCGGGCGTGTTGTACTTTGATGCGGCCCGGCCCAGCCCGGCCCGGCGGCGGGCGTGGTATCGACGTGACGTCGTCTCGTCGCCTCCACCACACTCCCAAAGAGGTACAACGGAAAGAGAAACGGGTAAATTTACCTGTCCTTCCTTCACACGACACACTATCTCTATAGAAGCACGAATACGTTCATAAATTATGTCACCAGTGTTATTTTTTTGGAAATTGTTCTACTTTGCATACCTCGTGACATTTTCACGGTGTTTATCCATGAAAATCGCGTGCGATGTGATGGAATAATTTTTCGTTTATTAACTTCTAAATACGTGTCGATTATGTCACGAATACGAGCGTGAACAGAGGTCGTTATGTTATGGTGTATTAGTTGAACTGTATTCTTTATACGTTTGGCTTTTACATGCGTAAAGTTAGTCAGCGACCTCGATAGACATTAATGTAACATAACATATGAACAAAGGATATCAGTAACATAATAATGGAAGTATGTCACGGTGTAAGCGGACCATTACCGAGCAGAGCATCAGATCATTATGTGGTGTCATGGCCGCGATTATTATATCTACCATGAGCCATGAGGGAGGGTTTTCTACGTAATTTACAGCTCTGAGTGGCTGCCACTGATGCCCGGAAATTATTCTCCGTGTTCCACAGCTCTTTGTATACTTCATGTCGGAGAGAAATCTTATTTTCTAATTTCTTCTCGGAAAACAGGAGCAAAAGGTCATCGCGGTAAGATTATATGTCTACGTTCCGTCGGATGAACCTAAAAGTCTGGAAAACCAATATCGTTCTACATAGTCCTTCAAGATACAGGATTTTCCTAGTTTGAAGGGCGGGATTCTTACTTCATTAGTAATAGCCATACCCATCCCTTATTCAAACAAAACTGATGTTTAAGGGTTTTAAGGACATTAAGGATTTTTTTAATATTAAACTATGAATTTCTGGACTTTTGTCATTGCGGATAATGCTCAGATAAAACTATTATATTGTTGTATTGATCATAAATATCTGTGACATTGAACAACAATTAACTAATAATATCTAATTATTTTGCATGCAATTGATACATATTCTGTATAGCTAATCATGTGGACTTTAGATTAATACCTATAACTGTAACAAATTTATACCATGTTTAAGGCAAATAAAGACTTATCTTATCTAAGTTTTTGGTAGTTAAATGAAAAAAAAAAAATAATTACTATACTAAATAGGATTGTGAAAATAGTATTTCCTTTTGCACACAAATCGAGTTTTTAGTTATATTGGCGTAGATAGAAAAATATGGGATGGTTCCAGTAAGTTACATAGATCTTCTTAGACAATAGAAAATTACTTACGTGAACATTTTCTTTCAGGAAATCCCAACTTAGTAAAAGTTCCTCCATAAAAAATATATTTAAGGACGCATTCGCAAATTAGACAAAAATTTGAAAAAAAATTGTGGCAAAATTAAACTAAACCAAATATAACTAATAATTTCCACAGATAGATTACTCCGTCATCTCCAAATGTAGCAATTTTTTATTCTAAAATGTTGGTTCATCAAAATTGACGATATCGTGTTGAATTTAGGAACATTTTACTTCAATATAATAACATAAAATTAGTTTTTAAATATATTTTATGTAAGCAGACATGTTCAACTTAAAAGGTAGCAAACAGAACTATCAAAATGTTACAAATAGTCTCAGAAAATAATGTTGAAAAAACCTATTTTTTTTTTTAAACACTGTCGGTAATGTTTTTCTCCAATTATTTAATAAACCTTATCAAGAAATTTAAAAATTATTCACTGGGTTTCAGCTATCCGTGTGATAAAATCAAAACTTTATTTTATGATTATATAATATCTTTAATAAGTAAATCAACGGCGAAATAAGCTATATTTTCGAGAGCGCAAACGTGATGAAACTATTAACAGGTGCTGAGACTGACACGAATGGTTTATCACAATTAGATAAGAAATTGACGAAAAACGTTTTTTTTGTGATAGCACCCTTAAAACATTAAAATACGCTTGAAACTTAAAATAACAGTAGATAGTTGTGGATTTATCTAGGAAATGGGGGCACGTCACGTTGCTTTCAACAAGTTAGTGTAGCGACAGTTATTCATAGAGGCTGCGGAACACATCTACTACTCTACTAAGTGGGGCGATATTCGGCGGAAGTTTTGCGATTTACTTTCGAGGCTTTCATTGGATTAGTATTCCTTTGTCGTCCCCTCCGTATATTAATGGGTCTCATAATATATTGTACAACACCTAGTGTCGATGTGTTTTATGGCATTCGATTAAATTGACCACTTGACGATATTTAAGGTATCAACATTGCTTTGTTAAATGTGGACCTAGGTTGCTTGAAAATTCGGCCAGTAACTTAGCGTCTGCTTATTACATTTTTAAATTGCAGGACTATCGATCAAGTTATCTGAAATAAATGATTTTTATTTATTTTCTTTATTTGTTACTTACTAGTTTAATACTAGTTAATTAACGGGTGGGATATGATGAGCAACGAATGTTCTTTTTGGAAAGTGCAATAAACCTCTACCTAGCCCTTCAGGACAAAACAAGCGTAGGTATATGGAGTTTGTTGGTTTTGTCACGTAAATATGTTAAACCAATAAGGAAACTTTTTCAAATACACAGTCGGATTTTAAGTAATTTTATTCCAAGGGTAAAAACATAAGTTTTCCCCTATTTCATAACCAGTCTTCCAGGGTCAGCAGCTTCATTACAATAGCTGTGTAACTTCTGACGTCATCACTAATAACTTCTCCTAGGAATTATCATGAACAAAGGACGAATGCCATGGTCGCAATAACTGGGAATACCAGTCCTGTTTCTATCATATTGGAGTATTCGAAGCACGTTATAGGGTATAGTAACTACATATATGTCAAGTCTTTGTTACACAGAATGCGGTGCATAAGCGGCGCGGCAGCGGGCACAACGAGTTTGTGCAGTTGTATACACCGTGGCATTTGAATCGTCTTACAACGGCAGCCCACTTCATGTATCCAATGACTACTAATCACTCATAAAACTAAAAAAATATTTATTAACATTTTTTTTAAAAATATTATTCATAATGACGCATGATGTAGTTTGAAATATCCTGTTACGAGCGCGGTGCGAGTCATGCGTTCCAAGAGCGGCGCGGAATGGAGCGCAATGCTCGCACCGCGCTCGTAACAGGGTGTTTGAAACTACGTCATGCGTCATACATAATCAGGCTATAATGTTCCCACTGCTGGGACACAGGCTTTCTCTCTGTGAGAGGGAGTGGGCCGTTATCCAACACGCGGGCCCAGTGCGGGTTGGTAGATGTCACATGTTTTCAAATTTTTGGTTCTAGGACATGCCGATTTCCTCACGATGCGACGTCATGCGTCATATTGAATAATATTTTTTTTTTACTATTCAAATATTAACATTTTTTGATTTTTTTATGAATTGGATACATGAAGTGGGCTTCCGTTGTAAGACGATTAAAATGCCACGAAGTATATTGTATTGTCTTGGATGAGCGAAGATGCACAGAAAGCGTGACTGTCGGGGCGAGGCGGTTATAAGGCTCCATGGAGCACACATGGAGCGATCAGTCTAAACAGACAAATCTGCGTTAGTTCGATCAGATCAATTTGTTCGCTCTGGCCGTCGTAGGTATCTTGAGGCCGTAACAGCTACGTCGTCAGATGGATCTAAAGGTTGGATTGACCATAGATATGGTCTGTCGCGCGGGTCCTACACCATCCCACTGATGCCACCACACTTTTAGAATAGAATGGAACACTATTTATTGTTTCTGCAGGTGGTTAACAAATAAAGTTGGTCAAAATTAAAATAGTATTTCTACAGCATACAGTACGAGTCTTCATAATATGACATATTGAAATGAGAGAAACTAAACTTAATTTTATCGACGGAAAAAATATTTAAACATATCTAAAAAAACAATTAATTTTTTTTAAATCTTTATTTATTTAAGGGATTTTTGTACCCTTAAATAAAAATAAAATTCTTGTTCGCTGCTGTGTAACCCTGTGTAAACAAATCGGTACTTATAACTTTTAAACTAAACGATCGATCACGATGAAACAAACTCAGTGATAAACTCAATAAAAAAAAAAAAAAATCAAAATCTTTTATTGACTCTCTATCATTTTATTTTCAATGACTAGCCATAATCGTCTTAATAAAATAAAAACTAAAGAAAAAACTTGCCCTCAATTGAGAATCAAGGTGTTTTTTTAACAAAAATCTGGTATTTTATCATACATTTTTACAATCATTGTAAAATTTCTCAATATATTCCCGATTACCTACCCTTTTTAACCGACTTCTTTATTACCTACTTAAAATTATTCTCCATTGTATCCGCTTTCTAAAAGTAAAAATACCATGTTTATAACTCGATCACAACGTTTCCTATCAACTGTTAAAGAAAGGCTTTGCACTCGGCTACGTACCATACTTTAGCAGGTAGAGACCCTTTTTTTGTGAATTATTGTAAATGTACCTACTTGGGTGGGGTGCGGGGAGGCAGGGTTAGCAGCAAAAGACAATATTGTTTCATCGTGATAGATCGTTTAGTTTAAAAGTTATATCGATTTGTTTACACAGGGGTCACAGCAGCGAACAGGAATTTTAAAAAGGGGAATAAAATATATATTTTTTAAATATTTTGTCTGTCTATAAAATTAAGATTAGTTTACCTCATTTCGATATGTGCACACTATGAAAAGTCACACTGTATAAGGTACTTCTAGGGGGTACAATCCTAACTTCCTAACTTAATATTATAAATGCGAAAGTAAGTTTGTTTGTTTGTTACCTTATCACGCCTAAACCACTGAGCCGATCATCCTGAAATTTTGCATAAACGTTGTCATGTGTACAGAAACGGACATAGAGTACACTTCATCCCGAAAAAAAGCACTGTTCCCGAGGAAAACAACAATAACGTTCTTATCATAATAGATGACGCCACGTGTCTTTCGAATCATGTTTGAATTATAGAATAGAATAGAATTATTTTATTTTCAGACAAATGTCCATAGAGTTAGTATTATATTGTTATATAAACTTTATTAGTGTGGTTTTTTTTAATTTAAGTACTTAATACGCAAAAATATTAAGAGAGAGAGAGAGTAGAGTAGCAGAGTACAAACCGAATTGATTGTTAAATTCTAAATTAACGCAAGCGAAGCCGCGGGCTTCTAAGTGGATAAACAGAATCACGGTCCACGCAGGTGCCGCACCGCTCCCGCACTTGTACCATTTCACATTATACGGTCATGTGACACAGGCCTAACTAGCAACTTCCCCAATAACCCCCAAGCGTATGACGTTGACTAAGAGACGTAATTATCACAGTTAGGCATACTAAGTGAACACTTACTCGCCTCACTGACTCCCTCAACTTTATCTACTGATAGTTCGGAAACATCTCAAGTATCAAGTATTGGGGGAGCATTTAAAGATATTTTAAAAGTGCCGAGATTATTTTTTTATTTTTCCTGAAAGTTTTAGTTTCACGGCAACGTTGTCGCACTGGTTATTTTTACATTATCTGTATTTTTAACCAACTTCCAAAAAGGAGGAGGTTATATGTTCGGCTGTATGTTTTTTTTTATGTTTGCTTACTGATTTCTCCGTCAATGGGGCCGGCAAGTGAAAACTGATCTCAGATGGCGCCACTACTGTACGAACCCTAGTAATTCAGTGAGATAAACACTAACACGCTTCGGAT
Source organism: Tiliacea aurago (assembly GCA_948098905.1). Taxonomy (NCBI): domain Eukaryota; kingdom Metazoa; phylum Arthropoda; class Insecta; order Lepidoptera; family Noctuidae; genus Tiliacea; species Tiliacea aurago. The sequence continues at coordinate 14,130,327 of OX402590.1, forward strand.
TTCTTATTTGCGTTGATTTCTAGTACATTTTTCGATTTAGAACATGTATTCCACTTCGAAAATATGTAACTTAAAAGAAGAGTTAAGAAAAAGAGGCGCCTCTTTTCGTGGAAGGAAAGCAGATCTAATTCAAATGTAATTTGTAGTTCCTAAATTCCTTTATATTTTTATAATTTTGTGGTGTTTAAACTTGCTTCATGGTATACCTACTGACTGAATGTTTACTTAGGATACACTCTAGTGTATGATAACATTGTATCATTCTAATAATAACGTTAGAAAGTTTGACGTTTTATTTGAAGTCTGAGTGGTATTAATTAAAAAATAATGATACTAAGACGGAAATTAACCATTCATTTGTTCATTTGTTTTTTTTTTATAGGCAGTCTGTTTATTTTAAAGGTTTATTAAATCGCAATTTTTTTTTTTTTCATTTTAAGTTATATGATGCAGGTAGATGAGATTACGTACAAATAAGAGGAAATGGTTTTTGTCGACCTAGTCAAACTGAAAATAATCATTTTTAATACATAAGTACATGAGTATTTACCGTTCTTTTCATAGTTACTTTCCTTAAATGCTTATGACACACTCTCGCCCCGCTTTTAGGCTTAAACTTTACTCGCCGTATCGCTTTGAGCCACAATTTTTTAAGCTTCTCATCTCGAGGAAACTGGTGGCTTCCAGTTTCTTTACAATTTGGTACGCAACATCGAAGCATTTCCTCAATAATTATCTCTAATTATGAATTTACTACTTATTCCTTAAAAAACTTCTTTGATAATGGTCTGTGTGCTACTAGCGCCACTTTGACAGATGTCGGCCCCATTATGGACCGATTTTGAAAATTATTTTTTTGTTTGAAAGGGTATACTCCCGAGGTGGTCCCATTGCCACCAAATCAGAATCTGATGAGGGGATCCCATGGAAATCGAGGGCAACCCTCGAATTTTATAGGCAGACCGATAGCGATTTGGGTGGTATTTTTTATAGTAACTCATGCATTTGCTCTCGGAAAGCACCATTTGATGAAGTGGAACTGATGATGGAGACTACAGGTGGCCACCGGAACAACATAATAATAAGTATTTAACGGGTTGCGATTCGATTAGGTAGTTTATTATGGTTGCTAAGCAATTTATGCTCGTCACAATGCATATGGTGAGTGGCAGTTCTCCTGGTTCTTACCAGGAGAACTCCTCAACAATTAACGTCCCAGCATCGGGAAAAGCAATATTTTGTAAAAGGTGATGATGAGCAGTTGACATTAGGCTATTTTAACTAAGATAAATTACAAACTGACCCACTAAAAAGTAAAATAAAAACTTAAAACTTTTTACAAAAAAAAATAACCGACAAAAAAAAATTCAAATATTAATAAGATTCTGTAGTCGATTTCAAAATACTAAATGATATTTAATGTGTGAAAGTATGTGATTTGCGTCAAATGATTTTTGTATCAGTGTAGTCATGAAGTTTAAAAGTATCTCATTTGACATTATTTTAAAAAGTACGGGTTGTATATTGGAACGGAATGAAAACATGACGTTTGGGGTATCGCCTAGTTGCTAGGTTAATTATCATGGAGCTCGGAACCTAAAGGTTGTCTTCAAGATGTCTAAAGCCTATACTTACTTATTATTATATTGAGTACCTAATCAAATAGTTCGTTAAATATTGCTGTGTACCAAGTTTGTATGTGTTCAAGAGGTTAAATACAGAAATGTACGTAATTCGGAAGTCGGTGGCAAAAAACTAAAATACAGATCCGACACAGACTTCCGAAATTAAAGTTATTTTTCACTTTGTAGTGGTTTTTTGGAAGTCTGTTATTTTTTTTATGTAAAATATTTTAAGTTTACCAATTTCCATGCTGAAATCAAATGAAGCCGCTATCCATTAATTTCAAGCTTGATTTATCAGCATTTCTACATCAAATTCTAACTGTAAACCTTTACGAAGAACACATTAAATGGAAATCGATTAGTATCTACGCGTGTCACAAAGGCACGTTTCTAGTTAAAAAACTCAAGAGCACAGACACAGATGTTATGTTGCTCATTCCCGCAAATTGGAGGCGAGCGAGAGGTCGGCCGGTCGGTACCCGACGGACAAATGAGCAGGGCTCGTAAAGAGGTTTAATTACCCTCTCTTTGTTCTCCGTCATTTTAGCGGCCTACTTTGTTTTTATCCAACGTGAACAAATAAAAAGCAATGTTACGACATAATTTACTCGAGATTAATACATTTAAAAATCAAATAATATCAAATGAAAGTTTAAACGAAGCATAACAGCGCCCATCGTGAATATGGACGACGAAGAGACAAAGTTGCAGAACTTATTTAAACCACTTTTAGAAGTAAGTACATACCATCAACAGAAAAAACAACATGCGATACGGAGCGAGTAAATTAAAATATTTAATTTTAATTTAAGTTTGTTTTATGTTACAATTTAAGAGGCACTTCGAATGTTGTTCTATGTTTATGTTTGACTGGAGTGAGTAAAAACACACATAAAAGTGAAAAACTAAAAACTTTTTGAAAAACTAAAAAAAATAATAATAACCGACTACCAAAAATAACATTACAAAGTGAAAAATAACTTTAATTTCGGAAATCGGTGTCTTTGGATCTGTATTTGAGTTTTTGTTTTTTCAGTTTTTAGTGGGCCTGTTTTGAAATTATCTAAGTTACAATAGCCTAATGTTAACTGCCTAATGTCACCTTTTACAAAATATTGCTTTTCCCGATCTTGGGACGTTAATTGTTGAGGAGTTCTCCTGGTAAGAACCAGGAGAACTGCCACTCACCATATGCATAGTGACGAGTATAAATTGCTTAGCAACCACATTAAAGTACCTAATCTAATCGCAACCCGTTAAATAGGTACTCATTATTATATTGTTCCGGTGGCCATCTGTGGTCTCCATCATTAGTTCCACTTCACCAAATGGTGTTTTTTAAGAGCAAATACACGAGATACTCTAAAAAAATCCCAAATCGCTATAGGTTTGCTTATAAAATTTGAGGGTTTCTCTCGATTTCCATGGGATCCCCTCATCAGATTCTGATTTGGTGGCAATGTGACTACTTCGGGAGTATACCCTTTCAAACAAAAAAAGAATTGTCAAAATCGGTCAACAATTGACGGAGTAATCGCGTAACAAACATTCAAAAAAAAAAAAAACACCGCCGAATTGAGAACCTCCTCCTTTTTGGAAGTTGGTTAAAAACTGTATATACTAACTCGTACGTCGCACTCTGAGCCACCGCATCACCTGTGAGTTGACGCTGATAAAATATTTACCCTTACAATGACATTTTCGTGACTTATTTTTACCTTATTTTACTTTAATGTAAACAGGAGCTCCGATCTTGTATAAAGTTAAATATTTAATGTATTTTAAACAACGTCATGAGAGTCTCTTCGAGCATAATAAAAACGTCAAAATAAAACATGCTTGTTTAATTAAAGCTCAAGCAACCATTTTGTGAATAAAACTAAGAAGCTACATAATCTTATTTCACTTATACTTATACCCAAAATGCTTGTCGCGTACAAAAATAATGATATTTGAAGTGCAAGAATGGCTCAATTTAAGACCCAGATATATGCCAGTGACCTTGAGTGGATAGCTTGCGTGTTCTGTACTGAGCTCACGCAACGCGTCGTACGTTCAGCCAGTAATAGGACTCGCAAGAATTTGACGCATTATTAATTTACTCGTATTATACACAAAACAAAAGATATTTAAATAAAAACGCGTATACTAAAAGATCAATAGTTAAATTATCTTTAAATTGGTGAAGGTTTCAGAAAAATACGCTTAGACATAATTTTACAAATTAATTTCACTATGTAATATAAAAATAATCTAAAATATTCACATATTAAATTATTGAAAAAATGCTCTAATTTAACATATTTTTTTTTAAAATCATTAACACTACTCGTTTAGACGTGATCTTCAGTATAAAATCATTAAAAGTCGGTTATTGTCGCCTTAAATCAGCTTCGCAGTTTTACAAAGTGATGAATAATTTCGTGTTGCGACAAAAGATTTCTGCAATGTAAAAGCCCCGGAGTGACAGGCTTTTTCTTTAATGACATCTTTAACTGGAGCCTTTCCACTCGCATTGTGGAGCAATTTTATACCAGACGTTGAATTAGATCCAGAGGGTCAGTGGATTTTATTACTATTATCTAGCAACTTTAGAACGAGCGACGCCTACGATCATAAAGGCGAGAAAGTGTAATTCGTTTAGGATATAGAACCAGCTTTATTCTTTCTTTAAAATATGAAGTTTTTGCTTCTCTACTTATAAATAATATTGTCATACCTTAAGTGGTTTATAAAGTCTATGGTGGACATTTTTCATATAGTGTCATTTACTTAATTACTTTTCGGTACAGTCGACTACAAAGAGATGTATACCCCCTAAAGTTACAAATACATGTACCCACTGAAAAATGTGTACATACTTCGTTAGAAATAATTATACACATGGTAATTAATGATTATTATGTGTTCACTCAATGTGCTAAATTTATGTATACAGCAAGAAGGACACTGTAATGTGTACGCTCTGAAACGTTAATTCGTTTCAGAAATTTATTTATACAGCAAGAAGAGAGAGCATAAATTTGGCATATTTAATTGAAACATAAATCTGTCATATATCATGTCTACAAGTATTTGTAACAAACAATGAAACATCATCAAAGGAGATATTTTATTATTTTTGCAACTTTCAAATGTATACATCTCTTTGTAGTCGACTGTACAACGCGAATACTTCAAAAGATTTGTCGCACTTTTTGCTAATATTTCATTTTTTAACATTCTCCATTAAAAGTGGATTATAAAAGAATTTTTATTTAAAAGCATTTTAGAGTAACTTTACGCACAGCATGTATTGTTATCATTAGCGTCTAAGGATAAAATCAGAACAGTTTTTACTTAAATTTTACTAGACGAGTTTCTATAATATTTTTTTTATATTAATTGCAGTTGTTAAGCAATGGTCGTTTAGTACGCTTTTACGTCAGCTGCGTGTATCGATTTGATACAAATCGGTGCTACATTACGGCTGTCGTAGCTGTGACGGCTACGGCCGTAGCAGCGCGTAGCGGTCGTAGCATTGTGTCTTGCTGCCAGAGCTTGAAACCGGTTAATTTTTATTTCCAATTATTTTTGATACAATTGATATTAGCTTCAAAGATTGCTTCATCACATTAAGTTCAGCATTAATTTTGCAACAAAATATTAAATAATTAACGAAATATGTTTGAAAACCTTTTAAAGAATTTTGTAACGCACAATTTCCCAACTACTGTCAACCATTCGTGTTAAAATTGTGTAAATATTGTCATTTCTGTACTTAAATTGTTTTTATTTTTTATATAATATTGTTTTTGCATGGTGTGTCTATCGCTTAATATTGTGCACTTGGCTTGTATTAATTGATTGAACAATGTAACGATTGTAGATAGACCAATAAATAAATAATAATGGTTAAGGTTGTATGGAAAATTAACCGGTTTTCGAGCCCTGCTTGCTGCAACGCAGAAAGACGCAGCGAATTTTTGGGACAGAACGCACATGATCGTGATGCATCGCACCTTGTGAAATTTCTAATCCACAGTTAGTTTTTGCGGAACTAAAAAACAAGTAGGTAAATTAATCAATTCGCAAGAGGTTTAATCGATTCCACGAAGCGCGGAAACTCCTTATTGAATGAATCTCATGTTTTACTTCGAAAATTATTCCAACCGGGGGTATATAAGTTTTACAAATTTTTATTTATTTCAAAAGTGTGGTACAGTCTGTTACTCAAATATGATTAAACAATTTAGGGAAAAATATTAAAGAGAGTAAGTAACAATATATTTGATCTGGCGTCCTAGCTAGGTTACAAGGTAACCTGTATGAAGGTTCGCCAGCCCAGGTTCCCAGGGAGTACAAAAAATTCGATAGAGACTGGTTTGGACTATCTGGTGAAAACATATTTTAACTTATAGTAAGTGTGTGAAGTGTTAATAAGCGTGTGTTTTGTGATGAGGTGTGGTGTGTATGAGTGTTATAATGTAGATGTGGTGTGTGTGTGTGTACACGGAAGATATGAGATATATGATTGCTATACGCTTTATTTATTTAATTATCTCATTCAATCAACCTGCCCAGCCTTTTCCCAACTATGTTGGGGTCAGCTTCCAGTCTAACCAGTATTTTACATGAAGCGACAACATATCTGACCTCCACAGCCCAGTTACTGAGTTATACAATACCCCTTGGTAAGACTGGTGGTCAGACTTTCGGGCTTCTGACGACCCATAACTACTGTCAAAGATCCACGAATAACAGCCGGGACCAACGGCTTAACGTGCTTTCCGAGTAATTTATTTAATTATCTATATAAAAGGAAATTAAATTGCTTTGATGTAGTGTCTCTAAGTAGGTGGTTAAATTCTCGTGTTCGGATCGTTTTGCTGTTCGCTCGTGTGTTTCCGTCTGTAGATGTGTGTGTAAGATAACCGAGGCTGTCGTCGACACGACAGATTAGCAATTACTCGCAGCCGATTGCGCGCAATTAGCTTATTCGAGCTTTCATTTCCTTCACACATCTTGACGCGTATTCATAGCGTTATGTAACAACAGTATTGTTGTATTTTTGAAGTAAAACTTCTTTACGCACGCTTGACTTAGAGAGTAAGCTGTTGAATGCGTGACGAGAGCGTTACGGAAGTTGAGAGGGAGATATAAGTTAGTGAACAGTGGCGAAAGCACCATATAACACGATTCTTACCGACTTCCCTTCGGAAGTTCGCATCAACAATTCTACCGCTATTGAAAAATTACACAGTCGATAGTGTCTACTATTGCCAAAAAATATAGTTACACTACGGGTATTTAATTCACCATAACATTCAAACAGTAAAAATGCCTATTTTATTAGCTTTGAATTGAAATAACAAACACGAAAGTTTTGTCTGTGTAGTGATGAGTGTCTTTGGTTCTGCTACTTGACGATATAAGATGGTGTTAAATTCAGTAAAGGAAAGACTTGCTTTTAAGTTAATTAATTAATTTTTATTTATACATGAAAGTAAGTTAAAATCGGCTTCGCTTCGGCTTCTCTCATACAAAAATTGACACCTCGCCGCTGTTAGTGAAGATAGAAAGAGAGAGAGTTACGTTTCGTATATTACTGTAGGGGCAAGAGAGAGAGGTGCGAGCACACATTTTCTTTCTCTCTTTATCTAATATCCAGTTGCGTTTCGTTTATCGAAGATACAGTGCAGGCCTATTGTTGTAAGTAAGTATAATTAGTATTACTATTTGTAAGTTTTACTTCAGTCGTGTGGTCTAAAGCACACTCGTTTTTTTTTATTGTTTTAAAAGCTTGTTTTATTATCATTTGTAATAAAGTAAGTCATTACTTTATTACAAATGATAATAAAACAAGATGGCATGATATTAAAGTCATGATCTATTGTCGTTAGAACAGAATAATCTTGATTGTGCCCTAAGTAGGCAGTTAACTTAAAAAAACAGTTGACAGAAACACAGATATACGCTTTTGTTTTACGTGACAATAATCAGTCAATAAAACTGGATCGTTTTCACGCTGCTTTTATGAACAAGCCCTTCTTTTGCCGTATTACGGTCTATAGCCAACGTTACAGCAATTTTATTTTCTTGTTTTGTAGAAGGCTTTGTTAAGCGGGAGTGTTCGAGAATGGTTTAAATTGGCTCGTGAACAAGCGCGTTCTGCGTAACACTCGCGCTGCGCGATAAACACTCAATTTGTGGGGTGAGGCTACACGCCTTAAGAGATGCTGAATATAAAGGGGGCGGGTACTTAATGAAGTCATTTATACCCATCCTTTCAACGTAGTTAGAAATCACTGCTGTGATTGAGTAATGTACGACTTTTTAGGAATTTAAAATGAGCCTTTGAAGGGTAGAGGAATTTAAGGCAAATTAAAAGTGAGCAAGCAAAACGTGACGAGGGCGCCACGTTGTTAATGCCGTCTACAGTATTAATTTTGCTTAGGCAGGCAAGGGTTTGTTTGTCTGCTATCCGAGGGATACAAAATGTCTTTATCGCGTTAATTGCGAGTCGTCTCTGGCTGCCAGCGGACCCTTTATGGTTTAGATTAAAACATTGTAACGAGCCGGTGCCTCAGTCACCTTAACTGTTCTAGAAAACGGACCTGGAGGAGTATTATAAATTTCGCGGATAATTACTTTCTCTGTCCTTTTAAATTTGTGAATAAAGTATCATCAACTAGGTACCTACAGCTACCATCAATTAATGTTCGTTGAGTAGACTCAGCGCAAGTCGCTCCTTATCATCGCTGTACAGCCTTAAGTTCGTGTCAGAAGCAATTTTGTTAACAGTTATCTGTCCCGAATAATGTAAAGTGTGTGACGTGATAACAATCAAAGTGCGTCGTTCTACTTCGGTACAATGTCACACAAATTGTTACGCGCATCGCCACGAGACGTAGCTCGGCTCATTTTTAACCGTCTTCAAAAAAGGAGGAGGTTATTTGTTGTCTGTATATATCTTTTTATGTATGTTCATAGATATTTTCGTCAATTGTACACCGAGTTGAAAATTCTTTGTCATTTGATTAAGAAAAATTTGCGCGGTGGTCCCATATAAGATTAACTTTGCTTGGGTAGTTTTTGAACTTCGATAATACATACGTATTTAATCCACTTTGTATATCTTGATGATGTTATAATACTTTCTGTCACTGTTTTTTACATTGCAAGTAGTGCTATACGAATTGGTGTGGGGTATGTACTGTAGTGTGCGGGACGTGTTACATAACTCAAAATGATAATGCTTTTATGTTAATAGCCTTGATATATTTTAATCTTTTCAATATTAATACATATTTCTTTGTATGCTAGTATACGTCTGACCCTCTGACAATTCATCATTTTAATACTCTCTTCCGAATTTAAATATTTATTTTTATTAAGCTGCCAGTGTCACTAGCATGATGTATTATCATAGAACCTCTACTAAAGTTAAAAAAAAAAAAACATTTTTACAAAAAAAAAACAACCGACTTAAAAAAAAAACACTACAAAGTGAAAAATTCGTCGTGGCAAAAAACCTCGACTAGCGCGCAATACGCGCGAATCAAGCGAATCGAGAGTCTGGCGAAGTGCTCGCGATTTATGCGCGTATTTTGAACTCGCGCGATGTTTGTGGACGCAATGTACTGTGCGCCTAGTATCTCGCTAACGCGCGAATTAATTCCGCGAAAAGTCTGGACAAGGTCTAAAATACAGATCTTCAAAATTTTAGTTATTTTCACTTGTGTTTTGAAATAAAAACAAAACGATTCATAAATAAACAAGAATTAAATAAAGTGAGGTAAATTGTGTTTTAAAATAACGAAGAGCAGTAAATGCTATTTTGAGTTCATTTTGGCACTAAAATGTTAATAAAGAGTGATGGTCATGGGTGGCTACGGCGGATGTTCATAAATGTTCAGTGGACTGTGCCGAACAAGGGACGCTTGCTTTTCACATTAGTTTTCAGTGCGGTCGTCGACGATAAAATTGAAATTTATGTGAAACTCGTAAAGTTGGCCACTTGGCTCTATATATATGTACAGTTCTCTGGCTTTACCCACCTGTAGCACGTTACTAGCTAGTTAGACATTACGGCCTCTCACGATGCTTCCGAGGTATGGGTATGCCCCAAGCGTCTGTACGTGAAGGGACTTAAATAGCTCCATTAGTAAGTTTATTCAGGACTGATACGCACGGTACCACGCAAAGTTTCACTGAAGTTGGCCGGGTATGTTCCTGAAGTTATATATTTAAATATGAAGAAATGATGAAGAAATAATTATTGAGTTGTTCAGTCTAAGAAGAGTTAATTAATTTTTTTAATGTAATTTTGTAGAATAAGCATAGATATAAGCGATTTGGTGTAAACTGTTAGCTTATATTTGATGAATAAATGAATTGAATACAGACGTTGACGTTAAAGAAAAATGAAATTAACATTCAAATCTAAAACTGCTTATTTATTTGCAGTTTCATGTACTTCTTATATTCTCTCTTCTGGGAATGTTTTTATTCATACTCATCATCTGCCAGCCTTTTCCCAACCATGTCGGGGTCGGCTTCCAGTCTAACCGGGTGCAGCTGAATACCAGTATTTTACATGGAGCGACTGCCTATCTGACCTCCACAACCCAGTTACTGGGTAATACGATACCCTTTGGTAAGACTGGTTGTCAGACTTTCGGGTCTTCTAACGACCCGTAACGAATGCCAAATATCCACGAATGACAGCCGGGACCAACGGCTTAACGTGCTTTCCGAGGCACGGAGGGATCTTGGTATGTAAAGATGGTCACCCATCAACGGACTAACCGCGGCAAGTGTAGCTTAACCTGATCGATCGATGCATGCGGCTGTTATTACTTAGCCACAAGCCCCTTAGCCCCTTTTTATTCATTCTATTCATAGTTATTCCAATCCAATTACTTTCGCATCCACATTATTAAATAAAAAAATTAAATAACTTTAATTCGGACCTTGATCCATATAATGTTAGTAATACACAATACTTATGCTATGTTAGTAACAAATGCAACTCAAATGTTTTATTCAAATACCTGTTGCACTCACTTGACGCACCGGGTACTACATGCACCCAATGTGCCATATGGTGAAACACGGCTTATCACTGATGACCTTCAGAATGTCGTTGACGCTCCCACGCACTCTGCGCATCATGGACGCAATCCTTTTTCGCAGGATGGTACTGAAAGCATCAGTATGTGCTTCGGCAAACATCCCTGATGCACTGCAGTAACGTGGAAGCCCCAACAACATTCTGAAGGCATTATTATATTGAACTCTAAGGGCGTTATATGCCCTTTGCGTATATCGAACCCACAGAGTGCACGTGTACATGGATTGGCAGAACGCCTTAAAAGGAGTTATTTTTGCATTATAAAAACTACAATGAAACCGAAGACTTGCTGTCTATATAGTTATGTAGCTTATAACAATACTCACCCTCCTACATATTACATACACTCATTTACACTCTACTCAACGGAGGCCATCACTATAAAACAACTAATTTAAGGTTGTTCTCCTACATTTGTCACTTCCTTTTATTTTAATATTATTTTATTATAACTATGATTTAATATGATAAAGATGTGTATAGAGGTCAAACAAAGTTTTGTTTCTAAGTGTCGCCTACAACAGGGGACGAACGATGAGGTCTCAAATACAGATACTTTATATCTAGTTCGGACACAGATGTGCAATATCTGATCATAGAATAAACTGTATTATCGTGTATATCACCTTATTATTTCGGTATGTATATGAACAAATAAATTATTCTTATTCTAAATCAATCAATTGCTAGGACGACTTTATAATATAAATATAATCAGTGGCGTATTTACCCTTAGGCCAAGAGGGCCTTGGCCCGGGGTCAGACCGCGAATGGCAGCGCCCTTGAAGTCTGCCTGATTTTCTTGATTCAAGCAGTACTTATCTTTTAGCCGCCCTAACTTCTAATCTGTAAGAATGGTCAAAAATAAACCTATCTGAGGCGGGGTGCTAAAATTTTTGAGCTCGCTTCGCTCTCCTTTTTGCATCCTACAATCTCTTAATTATTCTGAAGCTGCATGCATTATGCATTGCATAAGCTGTTGACAAAGTAACTTCAATATCATCTGTATGAATAGTAAAAATAACCTATCTGAGGCGAGCTCGCTACGCTCGCTGTTGCAGTCTCTCAATTTTGAAACTTTTATCAATAAGTTGACGATGTAACTTCTGCGAATATATCCGTAGGAATGGTCAAAAGAAAACCTAGCCTATCCGAGGCGGGGTGAAAAAAGTTTCGAGCTCGTTACGCTCGCTCTTGAATCCTAAAGTCTCATAACTGTTTTGAAGTTTTTAAGCATAAGTCGAAAAAGTAGCTTCAATATCACCTGTATGAATGGTAAAAACAAAATCTAATCTATTCGAGGTGCTAAAATGTTTGATTTCACTGAGCTCGTTCTCACATTAATAATTTGTTTTGTTAAATTTTAGGGCGACAAACCGTATTGCCCCGGGACGTCAAATCTTAAAATACGCCATTGAGTCTAATTACCTATTTAGATCTTTTCCTGGTTTTTCATCACAAATTGGGACCTACATAATGTTCTTGGAGTAGTTTTGACATTATTGTTCTTTATTTGTGTTGAGTATACTGTCGTTATGATGCCGCTAACAAATATTATTAAAATGAACCCTTTTCCTTATATAAATCACAAAAATACTCAGCAGTTATTCATGTGTCTGTAGATAGGGATGATTCTCAGTAGAAGCGAGTTAGTTTTACACCTGACAGATCACGGGCGCGGCTGCTGCAAACTTGAGTACTCTCGAGACTTAGAGGACTAAAGCCGATCCAAGGATGAGTGAAGGTCAAGGTCGTAATTATTTATCCTTAGATGTAAGTAGATACCGTTTGTAGGTTAAGAGGCAAGGGATGACTAGGCCGCAATGAGATTATTTCGCTGATTTTAATAACCAATTAGACACATAACTATAATGGTTTAGTTAATGTTTTGGGGATTGGGCTCACCAGATTTTGATATTATTTCGGTATAATTACAGTGTGGTTTATCTTTGCTAATGTATATGTAAGTAGTTACTAACAGTCTCCGTAGAATAGAGAAGATTCTCAATTTAGCGCGGAAATATGTTTGGTTTTTGATAGCAACCATTGCTGAATGTATTTCATGACGAAATATGGGTACAATTATTTACTGAAGTTCGTATTCCGAACTGTTTCCGATTCATTTGTTGCTATGTCTGACTTTCGGGTGCAGGTGGCAAAGTTTATTGTGGAAGTTATGGATTACAATTATTTTGTTTCCACCTAGTAGTTGTGCACTTACCCTACCGCAAACTTCACTTCTCTCTCGCACATCGCTCGACGTCTCGCTGTGCCACAGAGAGCGCACAAAGTTTAGTTCGCGTTATCGCGACAGTGTAGCCGTAGCATTACAATTCAAAAATGCATGTAAAATGGTAAAGTAAGTTGAAATAACTTAATAAGTAGATACTTAGATGCGGCTAAATACAGTATGTTAATTAACGAAAGACGTTCCTGTTAACCTGCAATAGTATAGCGCCCATACAAGCAAAAAAAAAATACCATTAAAAGAAAGTGTACACGCACAATTGTCTTTCAACGTGGAAAGACAAGTGCGAGTGTAGAGTGTTTAAAAAAAATAAAAGTACCATTCAAAAATATTTTGAATGCCTTTTTTTTTGCTTGTATGGACGCTATAATATTGCGGTTTTACGGGAACGCCTTTCATTAATAAACATACTATATAAGACAACACTTTAAAAAAATACGAGTGTGCTTTAAACCACACGACTGAAGTAAAACTTACAAATAGTAATACTAATTATACTTCCGTAACGCTCTCGTCACTTCCGTAACGCATTCACCAGCTTACTCCCCAAGTCAAGCGTGCCTAAAAAAGTTTTACTTCAAAAATGGCCGTCTCTATACCGCTTCAATTATCTATCTTGCGGTTGATAGATATACCTATTTAGGTAAGTACCTATCTACCTCCCCGGCTGAAGTCCTAAGTAGTCCGTTATGAAACCCGCAAGAACTGATAGACCGTCGTATTTCCAGCCGAGACCGCATGGCTACGCAATTTATCCCAAAAACTTTTGATGGTGAGCAAACATCAACAACACGCGTTAACAAGTTTACGCACACATATGAAAAAACTTCGTGTAGTTACAACAGAAAGCGTGAATGAGACGAAATGCACCCAAACGTTGTTACTGTATTGGAAACTGTAGATGACAGACGTATTTAGGCTTCTACATACCAGCGCGACTTGTCGCGCGACGCGACACGGCACAAAGGCCCCGCGTGTCGCGGGATGAGCGGTGCCTTTGTGTCGTGTCGCGTCGCGCGACAAGTCGCCCCGGTATGTAGAAGCCTTAAATCAGTAGAGATAAACTACGATAATGTGTAGGAGTCACATCCTTACGAAAGAGTTTGTTTGTAGTTGTAAGTATTCGTCTTCGTCGAATTTATTCATAGTTTTTGTGCAATCAGTACTCGTAATATCTCACTTATTACCAGATTTGTTGGTCAACTAATCATAACTAGCTGATCGCGCAACATAACGCTCGTGTCGTTTTCTTAGAGTACGTCAGTGCAGCGCCTTATCCCATACTAATACTATAATAATGAGCGATTAATGATGCCACTAGTCGAGCAACAAATCCATGGATTTGTTTTTTTTGACGGCCGTCTCAACGCACACATTCGTGTTGAGTCTTGGTGGCGCTTTGTAAATACTTTAAAAAGTTTTGAATTTTAGAGGGGTGGGCCATATTATCGTAGTTAACCCTATTATGATAATTATTTACAGCCATCGATTTACATCTCTGTTTATAGCAATCATGACGCGCGCTGTCATCTCTCCAAGCTGATCCTCTTTTTTTTTAATCTTTTAAATACAGAATAGTGTTTATCTCATTATACATGCCATCAACTTATAAAATACTTGTGGAGGTTGCACGGGCAAGCCATGCAGCCTAAAACCTCTACAGTACCTACCTGTAATTTCAGTTGCCATGAGTTTAGTTTTGGTGCAGGATAGGCAAATTACGAAAATGGCCACGTAAATGGCGATTATATTAATTTTAAGCACTGAATAAATTTCCCTTTTTAGGGTTCCATAGTCAACAAGAAAGAATTAGAAAGAACCATCCTATTTCTTCCCGTGGGTGTCGTAAAAGGTGACTAAGGGACTTACTAGAGAATGGGCAGCAGCGTTCTCTATGCATTTGAACACCATACTGCGATCGCCAACCCGCCTGCCAAGCGTGGTGATTATGGCAAACCACCCCCTTTGTGGAAGGCCTCTGTCCAGCAGTGGACGTCTTTCGACTGAAATGATAATAGTCAACAAGGAGCCTTTTAGTTTCGCCAAGTCCGTCTGTCTGTATGTTCCCAGCGTAGCACAGATACTTAGTAGGTACTAGAAAGCTGTAATTTGACTTTTTTTTTTTAATAAGAAAAAGAAAAAAAGAAAGAAAATACGTTTATTTGCGGTAAATATGACGCAAAGAAAGAACATAGAAAAAAATATCATCCTGACTTTAGGGAGGTATCCCTTACACATAAAGTGGGGATGATATATTTTTACTCGTCTATCCCATGATGTGGGTTATCGTTGGATAGGCCGTTCAAAAATATTGAAGGTCTATGAAGACCATTTTTCGATTCAGAGATCCGTCTGCGTAATATTAACTTTAAACTGCAAATTTTTGTTAGAGACAAGTGACCCTCTGCCAGCTAAATGGTTATTATCGGATAAGTGAAAAAAATCATGGCAGTAGTACATATAACCAAATGGAAAGAAAAAACTATCACAGCTAAGTAGGCTTTACAAGTTAACGAGTAATGGTCGACCAACTTATATTTGCAGTTGGAGAATTGACCGTGACGTATATCGATGTATCGAAGAACATGTTTTTCAACAACAATTTTGTTTGTTTTTGGGATACATTCATCCCAACTACGGAACCCTTCATGGTGCGTGGTTCGGCAAGTACTAGGCCGGGGCCACAAATTAGGATAGTGTTACCTCTAATTTATACTAGCATTTTGAAACTATTAATATTATAATAAACGCTTCTTATCATATTCCTCTACCTACAAGTTCTGAAAGTTATGAAACGGACCAGAAGCATCGTTCAACAGCATAGCTTAGTACTGGGTAACTTGATGCCCCAACACTTAGTACTGGGTAACTTGATGCCCCAACAACTAATTTGACATTTCATATTTGTAGTTGTTGGAATGTTACCATAGTTCCGAGAATGGTCCAAGAGAAGTGCTACTTATTGCGAAAAAGAACTTATTATACCTAATCTCTAAAGAGACATAGATTATAATAAGTTATTTTTCATCTATAGTTAATAGTAACTATATGTATATACTTATGGATTTGATTTTGATTTGGTTTTCACCACCATTTAGAGAATTTATTTCGGAAGGTTATGTGTATAATACGTTAATAATTAAACTACGTATAAAAAAAACGATGTTTATTCAAGTCATAACAATCGTGCGAAGCAGGGGTGGGTCGATAGTAAATTAAAAAACAACGTGCTTACAGTAGTCGCGTATGATGTGTAACATCTGACATCTCTCCTTGGTATTATGCAACTGAGCAGCGACAGAAATTAACCATAAAAGTTAACAAAGCTTAATACTTAAGTATTTATTCGAATAATTATCAATTACTAGTGGTCGCTCACTTGTCGTAATTCGACCCCTCTGCTTACAATCTATATAGTACTTACTAACTCCATGAGTATACTTGTCCATGAGTAAACTAATTCCATGAGTATACTAATCCATGAGTACACTAATTCCATGAGTACACTAATTCTATGCTATTATAAAGTACTTCTTGATTCCATGCTATTAATCCGACCTCATCTAGTTTTTAAAATATGATTGACGTGTAAAAGTGTTTGTACAAACCTACTTACAGAAATAAAATCATTTATCATTTATCATTTAAAAATACTTACTTATTCCATTCCAAGGTTCCACTTCCTGTTACACACTTCCGTGCCTTTTCACGAAATCACTCCCACAGAAGGGGAGAGGAAATATGTTACATATTAAAAACTGGGCGAGGAGTCTACATACTTAATTATAAATACCTACATTCAGTACATAATTAATTTATTCAGTACACGACCCAGAAGTACTTACGGTAGGTACACATACATGAAAAGCTCTAAAAGAACAGAGAATTTGTATGTGGATATAGGAAGGGTAACAAACTGTAACCCTTTAAAGCAAGTGTGATAGAATCTGAAGCGAGGCACAATATCCGTAAAGTACCTACGTGATACCATATTATTTGAATGGATACAGTAACTGAAGTAAATTCCACCCATGAGCATACATATTGTATACCGCGATCGGGAGGCCCACGATAACTGTCAGCTTTGCTTCAACTCAGCCGACGCATTATGATGTTGCCAGCGAACGAACGATACTTACTGTTATTCTGCAAAATTGTATGAATCGCAACGAAGCGAAAACGATTCCATGGAATCGGATAGAGCATTTATTACTTTTCTATAAATATTTAACAGCACAAACGGAGAGTGAATTTATCTTTGACGGGGAACTGATTCGTGAACGAGTCCAATTTAAATGGCTTTTTCGGTCATTGTTGAATGGCTATCACGGCCAGCGGGTCATTCACCGAAAACTCAATTTAGTGATAAAAATACACAGGTGAATGCCTACCTTCGACATTCAACAAATCATTTATCATCGAAGGCACACGTTTATTTACCTACATAAATTCTCTTTAAATTGAGAACGAAATCATAGTAGAGAAATTCTGACGCCCGTAATACATTTTAATGCGTGTAATTCTCCGATAACGAGGCAAGCGTCACCAGTCGCACTGAGCGTAAAATATCCGCACAACGTGGATGCTTACAGCATTCAGTATTCATTCCGACAAACTTATCGGTGCTCACACTGTTGGGGGATGGTTAGCCCCTGATAATAAGAGTTGATACACGTTTAGATTA
The DNA here is from genome assembly GCA_948098905.1 of Tiliacea aurago. Taxonomy (NCBI): domain Eukaryota; kingdom Metazoa; phylum Arthropoda; class Insecta; order Lepidoptera; family Noctuidae; genus Tiliacea; species Tiliacea aurago. The sequence goes on from OX402590.1 coordinate 14,147,999, forward strand.
GGTTGATGCACCAATGTTTTTTTATATCGTTTTTAGGGTTCCGTAGTAAACGAGGAACCCTTATAGTTTCGCCATGTCCGTCTGTCTGTCTGTCTGTCTGTCTGTCTGTCCGTCCGCCCGTCTGTCGCCAGCTTAGCTCAGAGACGCTTAGTCCTAAAAAGCTGTAATTTGGCATGGGTATACATATTAATCAAGCCAAAAAAATGGTAAAATAAAATTATAAAAAACATTATTTTTAGGGTACCTCCCTTACACGTGAAATGGGGATGATATTTTTTTTTCTCGTCTATTCCATGGTGTGGGGTATCGTTGGATAGGCCGTTCAAAAATATTGTGGGTTTGGCAAAACCATTTTTCAATTAAGGGATCCGTTTGCGTAATATTAAGCTTTAAAGTGCTAGTTTTTGTTAGAGTCAAGTGTCCCCCCCCCCCTGCCAGCTAAATGGTTGGTTTTGGATATGTGAAAAAATTCATGGCAATAGTATATATAACGAAATTAAAAGGAAAACTATCACAGCTAAGTAGGCTTCACAAGTTAACGAGTAATAGTCGACCAACTTAAATTTGCAGTTGGAGAATTGACCGTAACGTATATCGATGTATGGGAGAGCATATTTTTCAACTACAATGTTAAGTTTGTTTTTTTGATAAATTCATCCCAACTACGGAACCCTTCATTGTGCGTGGTCCGACATGCACTTGGCCGGTTTTTTAATGTGAGATCGCTTTAGGCTTAATAGACTGTAGATGTGTAGGCCATTTTCTATGTTGTTAAGTACCTGGTACTTTCGACGGGCCTACACTGTCCTCCCATACCTATTAACACTGTAATTTGAAAACATTGTAAAAGCCAATTATTTTTAGTAACCGTGGAGTTTCTTGTCGGCTCTTCTCCATAGGAGAAACGACCACCTAGCTTCTGACATTTCATAAGTGCCCATAGTAGGTAAATATTTTGATTTTGATTTTATGCTGGCATATAAATTTAGTTAACGGCATATCATTCATTTTACAACAAAAATAAAACGCAATTTATCCCGGTGGAATACCAATAAGCGGCGATCGTCGATACTTATTCCTTTTTCAAGTCGTTTATAATAAAATATCTTAAACTCGTAGTTGGCTTCATTTGAATATCTTCCAACATTATTTAAATGCAAGAAAACTGAGTCTAAAGTATTCTTGGGATAGTAATTGAGTATTTATGGAAAGGGCTATTATCGACATGAGCTGCCGGCGGCTTCCTCTTTATTGCATATAGGACGTTCCGCGTACAATGTCATTGTAACATTCATTATGAATATTTTCTGCTTTTCACTACCACATACAAGTTAAAGAGTCGACTGAATTTAATTTAATGAGCAATGTTTAAATGTTATTATAAGCGTTTCATTTTCACTGTGTTGCACTGGCTACATAATAATCAGCCTATAATGTTCTCACTGCTGGGACACAGGCCTCCTCTCTACGAGAGAGAGTGGGCCGTAATACAACACGCGGGCCCAGTGCGGGTTGGTAGATGTTACATGTCTTCGAATTGTTGGTTCTAGGACATGCCGGTTTCCTCACGATGTTTTGCTTCACGGTTTTGAGAGCAGTGGTGATGAAAAATAATTTACACAAAGTAAAGCGCCTGTCAGGGTTCGAACTTACGACCTAGTACTCGTAAGTCACTGCCGTTACTACTGAGCCACCACTGCTCTGGGACTACACGGCCTGCACTGGCCTACGGGCTTTATAACTTTGCTAATTCCGCGTGTTCATTATTAGGGATCCGAACCCAAAGGGTAAAACGGGAACCCTATTACTAGGGCTCCGCCGTCTGTCTGTCTGTCCGTCTGTCACCAGACTGTATCTCATGAACCGTGATAGTTAGACAGTTGAAATTTTCACAGATGATGTATTTTTGTTGCCGCCATAACAACAAATACAAAAAACAGAATAACAGAAATATTTAAGGGGGCTCCCCTACAACAAACGTGATTTTTTTGCTCGTTTTTGCTCTATATTGATAACGGCAACAGGTAGACGCTTGAAATATTCACAGAATATGTAGATATATATTCACTTTAAAAATAAATAATTAAATTAAAATAAAACAAATATTTAAGGTGGGCTCTCATACAACAAACGTGATTTTTTTGCCATTTTTATAGATAACGGTACGGAACCCTTCGTGGGCGAGTCCGACTCGCACATGGCCGGTTTTTTTTATCGATTTTCCTCTTGTATAAATAATGGGGCGAATAAGTCACCAGCCAATAGGCAAACAACCTGTCATTAATTAGAATACCTAGACAACTTTTGACCCACTATACCTTACCATGTTACTACGTGGTTTTCTTTGTTTGGAACCGTTTCGAAACGTTGGGGTCGGCTTAAAGTCTAACCGGATGCAGCTGTATTTTACATGAAGCGAGTGCCTATCTGACCTCCACAACCCAGTAACTGGATAATACCCTTTGGTAAGACTGTTTGTAGGACTTTCGGGCTTCTGACGATCCGTAACAACCGCGAATGACAGCCGGGACCAACGGCATAACGTGATTTCCGAGGCACGGAGGAGTCTTGGTATGTAAAGATGACCATCTTTACATACCATACCCATACCCATCCACGGACCAACCGCGGCAAGCGTATCTAAACCTGATGAATCGACTTATGCGGCTGTTATTACTTAGCCACGAGGTCCTCCGAACGGAACCTTCCTATGTAAAGATTATAAATACAGAGGTGTTTTGTGAGTGGTTCAGAACATCTTCCGACTCACAAAACACCTCTGTAAGAAACAACTTAATGGATGGCTTTAAATTATGACTCCGGACTATAACACAACAGAAAATCTACTTTCTATCCCAAAGCAGTCCCCGCATTCCGTCTATGTTTATCTCTACCGCAAGCACATACTACTCTGGCATTCAGCAAATAAATAGTTTAACACGCACCAACTTTTTCATCACTCACGCTCACACACCCACCCACACACACTCACTTACCCACACACTCACACACCCACGCAGTCCACACGAACATTCCTTCTTATAAGTAAAATGGAAACTATTGTTTAATTTTAGTTTACGGGAAATCATAATTATGTATTTGGGATGGAGGCCTGGTGGCCTGAAATACAGAATTCGGCTTAGCTTAGGCACCAGTCTCCCACCATATTTTTCTTTAAGCCCATCACTGGACAATATTGTTTTTTTTTTATTATTTTATAAGGATATTGTGGTGAGAAATAAAATATTATATTATATTATATTCGTTAAAAATATATACATTAAATAGAGTTATCTAATTGATTATGTTTATCTACCTAACTATGAATATCACTAAAGCAAAAATGCTTACATTATAAATAATATCAAATCAAATCAAATCAAATAATTTTTATTTCAGGTATAAGTACACCCATATAAAAACACCCTATTACAAATAACACATTATTCATTATTATTAAATAACTACTACTAGGTACAACCTTAGTATATTATAAATAACTGGCTAACCCGGCGAACTTCGTACCACCTTATACCGACAGCAGCGCCACCTATCGGGTCCAATTTTGTTTTCAAACCATCCAGGAACTCGTTGAGATATACATACAAAATTTCAACCAAGTCGGTCCAGTCGTTAGGAGAGTTTGGTGACAAACACACGTACAGAAGAATTATATATACGAGAATTAAGATATACCAGGCATAGCACAACTTTATAATAGAATACCCTCTAGTATAAGAAATCTTCACTTTTCTAATGCGTTCAAAACGCAACTTAGTCAGTATATCGCGGATCGATCACTTCTGGAGAAATGAAGGTATTGTTTATCTAGTTTGTAACTGATGTTGACGAGCTTTGTGTAATTTATGTAATTATGTTCTATTATTGTTGTCAAGTTAGTGACATTTATGTCTTTATTGAGAATAAAGTTTATTTAAACCTAAACCTAGGTACCTACTTACATGTACTTACAAAAATATGAGGTTGGTGTACCTATATCTTGGAAAAGCTACTAAAATTTTCATTTTATAAACAGGTGAGTAAGTGTACGAGTAAGTAACGTATAAAGATGAATGATAGGGCTGCTGTCGTCTAGCGGAGGAAATATTTTAAATCGTGTCACATCTTGAATATGTCACGAACACCGGAGTACAGGTATCAGTTTTATTTGACGTAAAGTTACCCTAACAGAATTTCCATTTATTAACATCAACTGAAGTTTAATAAGAGATTCATTTACTTTAGTAAACGGGTAAGATTCTTAATTAAATACAATATTGATGTAACAAACATTATCGAAGAAAACTTAAAAGTTAAGCAAGTAAAATGGGGTGAGATATACGGTGTATATACTTTTCTAATTATTTTGTAATGATTTCCCTTTTTTTTCTGTGTAAAGTGTAAAGATCGCACTTTGCACAAAAATATAGATGTATTCTTTATGTAGAAAAACCCAACATTTGAATAATCATGATTAAATGATGAATAAATAAATGATAAATGATTTTATTTCTGTAAGTAGGTTTGTACAAACACTTTTACACGTCAATCATATTTTAAAAACTAGATGAGGTCGGCGTTTCCTATCTGACTACTCTGAGAAGAAAGGCCGAAACAAACTCAGAGGTCATAGTCTCTTTTAAAGTCCAGACATAATCTTGGTCAGATCATATGAAGACCATGTAGATTGGTGTCTGAAATGGTCTTTTGAGGAAAGAACCACACAGGTTGAGTGGACCTGACCAGTCAGTGCACGCATTTGTCAGTAATCGTGCAGCTCTACTCAGAATTTAAGGAGCTCAACGATGCGACGATCAATACCAAAGAAAGGACATTTGGGTAGGCCACTTATATGACTCAAACTGCCAGACCATGATTAACACTAACTGAGAATAAAAGAAAGGGAAAAAAAAATATTATGCAATAACCCACATAGTCTTCACATTCACAATAATTAAAATAATATAATATTTTACAAGTAAATATTCCTGTCATTGTGTATAAAATAATAATTAAATGTCACTGTTTATAAAATAATAAAGTTAGCAAAAACAAAAAAAAAAAACAATAAAAATAAACTACCTCAATATGTACAAAAATTGGAGCAGCTCAATCCCAAGCCTTTTTGTCCTCAATATAATCTTTAACAGTATAAAAGGCTTTCTGGCACAACTTACGTTTAATGAATGATTTGAATTTATTAAGGCTTAGATCTTGAACGTGGCTTGGAAGTTTATTATAAAAGCGTATACATTGACATCGAAACGAGCCACCTATTTTCTTGAGCCTTGTTGTAGGTACAACAAATTTGTGTTTGTTCCTAGTATTTATATTATGGATATCACTGTATTTTTTAAATAATTTTATATTTTTATGGGCATATAATAGATTTTCAAAAATATACTGAGAAGGCATAGTCATTACATTAATCTCCTTAAATTTCTCTCTGAGAGAGAGGATGATGAGTATAGAACAGCTCTTTTCTGCAAAACAAAGATAGTCTGAATATCGGCAGCATTTCCCCATAACAGAATACCGTACGATATTACACTATGAAAATAGCTAAAGTACACTAAACGGGCTGTCTCTATGTCAGTTAAATTACGAATTTTTCTAACAGCATATGCTGCGGAGCTTAGTTTTTTTGACAGTTTATCTACATGTGGGCCCCACTGAAGCTTAGCATCCAAAGTCAAGCCCAAGAATACTGTGCTATCTTCAGGATTCAATTCTTCGCCCTTTATTAACACATTAGTTTTCACCTGCCTAACGTGAGGTAGCGTAAACTTAATGCATTTGGTTTTTTTTTCGTTTAGAAGTAAATTATTAACATTAAACCAGTGAACTACTTTTGAGATCGCGCTATTTACATCGTCAGTAACCAGCTGCTGACGTTTAAGTTTAAACAAAAGTGAAGTGTCATCTGCAAACAACACTATATCATGATTATCCTTTATGAGGTAAGGCAAGTCATTAATATAAACAAGAAACAAGAAAGGACCAAGAATTGAGCCCTGTGGGACTCCCATTCTTACTAAAGATCCGGGAGATCTTTTCCCATTGACGTCAACGCTCTGAATCCTATTACTCAAGTATGAAATAAGAAGATCCAGAGCGGTGTTCCGGATCCCGTAGTGGCGGAGTTTCCTGAATAACGTTTCATGAAAAACGCAATCGAATGCCTTGGACAAATCACAAAAAATGCCCAAGGCATCGCATTTATCTTCCCATGCATTATAAATATGTCCTAACAGTTCAACACCCGGCATCAGTAGTCGAACGGCCCCTTGTAAAACCGAACTGTTTGCTATGTAGTAATTTATGTTTATTAAAAAATCTTTGCAATTGGTCTAAAATTAATTTCTCAAAAATTTTACTAAAGGTAGGTAGTACTGAAATAGGTCTATAATTTGAGGGGTCTGATGTACTACCTGATTTAAACAACGGTATTATTTTACTATTTTTCATAAGGTCAGGAAACTCCCCACAGTCAATACAATTATTAAAGATAAGAGCTAAAGTAGGTGCTACAATGTCTATAATAGACTTAGCAACTTCTACAGAATTACCCCACAGATCTGCAGTCTTTTTTACATTTAAAGTGTGAAAGGTTTTAATTATATCTCTACAGGTAATATGTTCAAAATGAAATTCCGACTCGCAAACATTAACATTTTCCTTAAGCAAAGACTCAGCAACAAAGAAGGTGATGAGTTTAGGGATTTAGTAGTTGAAACGGGAATATCTGAAAAGAAATTTTCAAAGGCCACGGCGACTTGTGAGTCTGATTTTATTATGTTGTCATTAATTGACAGGCTATAGTCAGTATTTCGGTTACTAGACCTTCCCGTTTCACTATTAATAATATTCCAAGTCGTTTTAATTACATTACTACTGTTTTTAATCTTCGAACTCAAATAACGCGACTTTGCCATACAACAAACTTTTTTAAATAATTTTGAATAATTTCTAACATACAAATTGAATTCATCAGTGTTTACATAATACCTTTCATTGTACAGCTCATAAAGCCGTGTTCTACTTTTATGAATACCAATGGTAGCCCAATGACTGAAAGATGCGTTACTATTAACCGAGATAGAACTGAATGCCATTGAAAATACTACAGGGATTCACAGAGCGCTCATAAAAGCAGGAATTCACAAATTGCACATTTCAATGGGAGGCCTATCAATTGTACCGTGCAAACTGGATGAAACAATAAGTGGAATGCTTTAACGATGCACTCGATATCGACATGTGGATGCCTACATACGATCGCTGTAAAGCCAGTAAAAAGTGAATAGACTATACACGGAGAGGTAGCCAGTGGAATTTTCAATAGCCTCTAACTATAGCTAAAGAGGAATTCAAACAAGGCCCGGGATATTTTGATATCCACTCGAGTTTCAATACCGAAGATGAATACAATAGATGTCTTCTGATAGATTCCGTGGCTATCTGTCTATTAATCTCAAATTAACTGTCCGTGAAAGCAAATTCTGAAAATGACTTAGATTTTAGGTAAGTATAACCTACTTGGCGTAGGTTAGTCTATGTTTAAGAACAGTCCAAAATCAAATATCGAGTTTAGCAACCAAATTTGTAATTAAGTATAGCTATATCACAGCTTGCCTAATGTATGTGCTACTAATTATGAGGTAACCCAACCATTAATAATAAATTCCTAGCACGCGTAGCCTGAGAATGGTGTAGTAACCCCACCTGTTACGCCGAGCATAAATTACCAGCAACATTCAACTACCCACCTTGTACGCACGCAATCAGAACGAGTGCCAAGTACCAACGATACCACAGAAATTAACACTCCCTTGTGAATGGCTCATAGAATTGACCACGGTGTAATGAAGAGCGGTTGAATTTTAGCCCAAACTAAGCGCATATTGAAAATAAAAATGCAAAGCGACAACTATCCAGCGGGGTAGTTGGTAACACACTATCAGTAGTAATAATTTTGGCAGATCAGCAACATTCATTGCGTTATTTACGTTGTTGAGCAGATTTTTTTTCCGAACCTATGAAGCAATGGATTACAATATTAATAATTATTATCATTATTTTATTTATACTTCAAAACCATTCAGATTGTGATTTAAAGTGTGTGCAATTATGGTGCCGTTCTCTTTGCGGCAAGAATAAACTAGGTGGCTTTAAGAATTAGAACGAGAAACATGACACAGCACGCGGGGATATATAAATCTGATCATATCGTGTTCTAGAATACGGCGCAAGCATGTGAACCGAGCACGTATGTACATAATGTAGCGCTCTAGGAAGCAACAAATTTACTGGCGCAGGTTCTCCAAAGGGGCGCAAAGTGCCTCCGTTACTTGTTACCGTCGTCGCGGGAAAAAGATTTATGAAAAGAACAAGGAATTCACCGCTCCACCCATAAACCCACAAAGGACATAACGTCAGGAATATGATCGATCGTACAAAAATTGTTACGACGGTAAATAAGTTTATTTATCACGTAGGTATCGGCGTCACATATGCAGATTAGGCAATTGTTTTCCTATATTCACTGGGGAAAGCAGTATATTATGTTTTTGAACGGTTTGTTGATAAAGCGTGTTCCCTCTGAACCGTAAATTGTAAAACGATTTATCTACTTTGCTTGGAAGGGCCGATATTGTCTGCGACAGTTGCCCGATTCAGTGTGGCCATGAACTGAGCTCGTGTTCTCTATGTAAAGTGTGAGAGTGAGCTGAGCTCGTATTCTCTCTGAGCGTGAGCTGAGCTCGTGTTCTCTCTGTAATGCCTCCCCAAGTCTTGAGTTTATCTACACCATAAATGTTATGGTTTGCACGCACGTATTTGCCTGTTCAAGTGTGTATAATCGGCACTCTTGAAATCGCCTTTTTGATTCTTAGACTAGACTTTGCACCGCCTTTTTAATAATGTATGCGCCTTTAGACTGATCGATCAAGCCTTCTGCGTTGAATAGCAACGTGTTATTAAGGTTTCATAAAAGGTTCGAGAATGCTTGAATATAAAACTGGCCTCTGAGCTTGACCTAATAAAACTTTCGCTATTTCTACAACACTGCTCAAGTGATGTTAGCCAGTTAAAAAATATGCCAAAGCAGGCTGACGCTTTCGTATATTTTTTCATTTTCATTTTAAAGCATTTCAGATAAGACAAATTCTTATGTAACGTGTTCAATTTGTTTCTGATTTTCCATATTATTGTGACATTAACTGTACCTAATTGTATTGGTTTAATTAATGTAGCACGACGAATAAACTGTATGTAATGTGACATCTTACGACCGTCCGGGAATGATTATTATTGAAGGAAAATAGAGCAAGTAATATGACTACAGATTACGCGTTTTCCTGTCATAGGTACAATATTGTACCTCAGTAAGCACGTCAAGTCGTTGGTCCCGGCTGTCATTTATAGAATTGTTTCGGGTCGTCAGAAGCCTGAAAGTCTGATAGCCAGTACCAAGGGGTATCGTGTTATCCAGTAATTGGGTTGTGGAATTCAGATAGGCAGTCGCTCCATGTAAAATACTGGTATTCAGCCACATCTGGTTTCCTCGGGCACATATGAAAGTGGCGCGAGGAGGCGAAACACCGGGGCGTAACTCCGCTGCCGCGAAAAATCACGGCACAGCGGACAGAGCTCCGACGGGATCTCATGGCGACATGGAGAGTGCGTTTGTCGCAACCCAGCGCTGAGCACGCCACAATTGTGGCAATAAGTCCCCTCTTTGAGGAGTGACTACAGAGGCGCCACGGCGTCCTAGTACGCCGTGGCACCTCTCTAGTCACTCCTCAGTTCCTCCTCACTAAACACGGTTGTTTCGGGAGGTTCCTGTTCAGGATAAGACGAGACGAAACGCCCGGGTTACCACTGTGTGGATCGCCCGCAGGATACGGTGGAGGTCTGCCCGGCTTGGGCGGAGCACCGCCGTGTCCTCACGGAGGCGATCTCTCACCTCTTTCTGCGAAGTAGTAATGCACGCGAGGGAGGAGGCGGAACGCGTTATATTAGACACAATTATGGACCCTGTCGGGCACAGCATAGATCAAGTAGGAGAGAAGAGGAAGAACCTTGGGTGTTTAATGTGATACATTTTATTATTAGTTAAGTAGTTAGTAAGTTATACTGTTTTATTAATACAGAATTGAATTTAAGAATTATAATTATTATTTTATAAATTATATACATTTATTTATTTATAACATTTTAAAAACCCTTTATTTTTGTTATTTTTGAGTCTTTTGCTTTGTCATTTATTAAATGCTTTCCCAAACAGTAACTCTTAGGTATCTTAAGTTATAAATACCAGAAGGTATAAAAGTTCCTACACCTGCACACGAGAATTAGGTTTTCTTTAAAAAAATCAGACTCAAATACCAAAGTAGAGTAAGTACTTAAGTATTAAACAAGTACCTAATAGATTGTTGCGTCGAATCGAAATGATATTTGGAAATTACCTACATGAAAAATTTTGCCATTTCAAGCTTGTTTATAAAATGCCTGCCTGTTCAATTCAAATGCTTCTGAATAGTGCGTGGTGCCAATAAATATGTATTTTCATACACATTCAAATAAACAAGGTTTTCAATTTCACGTTAAATCGGAAACGAACGTTTGTCATTGACTATTTATTCAGGCATTGACATTTTAGCTCTCTTCAAAATGGTTGAGCTGAATGGGGCTAATCCATCGTCATGTTTGTGAACGGGCGCCGTCAGTAGGGACTGGTCTTAATATCACTATAATATATCACTATATCACTATACAATAATCTTTTTATCACGGATGCTTTTGACGTTTCGCATCGTTCTCACATGTATAATTTCAACATGAATGAAGTAACCTATATGTTGTAACCTTAAGTTAATTTAAAAGAGTGTCCGTGGAGTTTCTTGCCCGTTCTTCTCCATAGGAACCTACTACGCTTTGGAATGGGCAACTATAACTTCATCTTTCTGACCAACCGACCCTTTGACAATTCAAAAGTGCGGTTTATTTGAAATAAATGCTTTGAGTTTGAGTTTAGAATTATAAAATGGTAAATAAGTAGGTATAGCTAGGTATTCATCGTAGATATTTATGATTCCATTAATAAAGATGCCCGCTTATCTTTAATCTAGGTACGTACTTTTTGAGTAGAATTAAAATTTTCCATGTAAGATATCATGGTAAGTAGGTAATGACATTTTCGAAATCCGACAGTCACGGTAACTAGTTGGATCGTGAGGCTCAACTCGGCTCAGGTGAGCGAGTAATGACATTCTGGAGCGTATCGATCGCGCGGAAATAGCCGGCTGGCGAACAAACCTGATCTGTTGTCGCGCTCCGACCGACCGACGACCGACCAAACGCCCGACCACACAACCTGCATTTGCCGTTCACTTCCTCATTATCCCGACGCTGAAAGAAAATTGATTGTGAATAAACAGGCTTTGTATCCTTATATTTAACTTCATATTGATACGTACTCAAATACTAGCTAATAAGCTTCGTTTCAGGCCTATATTTTCCAAAATCGTAGTGACGTGGGTGACGGTATTCGATTTTATGCAAATGATAAGTAGAAAAAAATAGTTGATTTAACTTCCTCTACTTCAATTGAAGAACCATCATCCTATCTTACTAAGTAGCTACCCGCACTTAGGCCAAAGTACTTATCAGACTAACAGCTCCTACTTCCCACATGTAGACTAAATAGTGTCAGTTAAAGGCTCGCTTAACGAAAACACAAAATCATCTAAGTATACCTATTATTTAAATATCTAATGTTTGCTGGGGCCTACTGTATGTCTCGTCGGATACTCCAATATTTTAAACACCATTACAATAGTTACCTTTTCCTTTGATATGCAAAAAATATCGGACAATGTTCAAGGTGTAAGTAGGTAGGTAATCAAACCAAATCGAAATATGATGACTGTACGTAGGTAACGGTACCAACCCGGCAGAATTCCATGAATCTATTAGTGGCCAACAAATATCTTCATTAAAAGGTCTATCATTAAGGTCTAAGTGGGCACTAAACAATATCACTTCTGGAATTTGAATGAGATGTAGGTACTAGGTACCTACGCGGTTCGAGATGTGAAATCTCCAAAATACCAAAGGAATATTCCTCTTTGCAGGAGGTAAAAGTCAAATATCAATAAAGGAACTGGAAACAGCGATCCCGTTAATGTCGTTAGGTTACATAATGTTCCATTTAACTTTGAAACCCGATGATCCGTCCTAACTTGGTACAATATTCAGGACCAAAAATAACCATTAGGTACGGCCTGGATGCCGAAGATTCTCGCCCGGATATTACTACATGATTTTAAGCCTTAGGTTACCTTAATTAAAACGGTGCTACTCAGTAGAATGTACGAACCCAAAATGTAAGTGTTCACTGTAGGTACCTAATAATCAACTTCTCGATTCAAAAGTAGATATAATATATAGAATAGAATAGAATAGAATACTCTTTATTATGTACACCATAAACACATAGACTAGTAGACTCGGACTTACCTAAATCGATTAGTTTCACCGTGCCTGCATACCTATCACCCAGGCCCAGCAAAGTCCCCGCTCCAATGTTGTAGAACTATAGTTGTCAAAAAATTATAGGCCCGTTTTGACATTTCGTGAGTATCGAGCGATTGACCAGCGCGACGTAACTAGTGAAGTAACCATACGACTCGGTACTCGATACTCACGATAAATCGATTCAAGTTATATGTCAAAACGGGCCTATAGTTTTTGACAACTTTAACACGCAGAATGGTCCATGTATTTGATGGCTATAAAATATTATATAACAAGAGAAAAAAACATATGCACCAGCGCTATATGTACATACCTACTTGGTTGTGGAAATGGCGAATGTCATATTCAGTAAATTTGGTTACCTAATCAATAATCAACAAGCGCCTTCAAGGTGAAAGCCACTGACTCAGATAAGTTGCATGTAGCCTAGTGGCCATAAAAAGAACAAGCCATGTTCCTGATGGGATTTCCCTTCGGCAAAAATTACGAACTTCTATACAACATTTCATCCCCTATTTAAACCTTAGAGATGAAAGCAAAATCCTTCCTGAGCACTACGGAAGGATTTTTTTTTACTACCGGTCTTGCTTTCAATATAATTATGGAACTCTTGTGCAAAATGCATAGATAAATATCTATGCATTATTCTATGGCAAAATGTCTTCTTGACCCAGCGGTTTGGGCTGTGCGTTGTCTGTCAGTGAATTTGAGATTGTTATTGGTTTAGATGATACTTAAATTCTTCCACAATTTGTAGAAATAGTGAGAGAGAGTATTTACTTTGCCAAAACTATTTATTTAGTAATTTAATAGTACTCCCACATGCCCCACTTAAATTTTTTAAGACCGCCTTTCAGTCCCTTTTGCAAACGGTATTTTTTTTTTTCTTCCTTGCTTGCAAAATAGTTGGGCAAACGTGATCTAAAACTATTCAAAATTTGAAGTTGATAGCATGAGTACTTCTTGAGATATCCAGGTGTGACAGACAGACAGACAGACAGACAGACAGGCAGACAGACTTAGTCTCACCATAAGGGTTCCTTTTTACCATTTTGGTTCGGAACCCTAAAAACAGACTTGTTTACTGTTTTTTCACTGTATGAAAGTTTCATAGACCGTATTTCTCTTTAGATTTTGGTGGCAACAGGCTATCACTCGCATTTTGTGCCTCGATTAGTATTTCCGACGGGGCCAATCTACGTATTGCTCTTCTTCTCTTAATAAAATTATTATTCAAAATGTCGACTTCACGAGTCGACATTTTGAATAATAATTTTATTAACCACAATGACCACGTTGGCAAATATTTATGGAAAATCGCGCGCTGGTTTTGTTTTTTCCGCGCGCAGCACTAGCGATGAGCGCGCAGCTCAGCGTACAATTCATACATCCTGCAATTTATCTGTTTGACAGCTGCTATTTGACATTAGACTTCACTAAAGCAATTCATAATTTGTGGACCATTTTACGAAACTACATACAAAACTGTCAAACAGATGAATTGCGGGTTAGGTAAAGGTAAAGTAAGTAAGTAAGTAAGTAAAGGCACTGGCGAAACCGCTAAACAGCCTAAGATATCAAAAATAAAATAAACACAAAATAATGTTTTGAATACGCAAATTAAGGTTAATATGAAGAGAAAAATGGTGAGGGGCTTGTGGCTAAGTAATAACAGCCGCTCGGGTCGAACGACCAAGTTAAGCTTGCTACGGTTGGTCCATGGATGGGTGACCATCTTTACATACCAAGACCCCTCCGTGCCTCGCAAAGCACGTCAGATCATTGACAGATGTTACAGGTCGTGAGAAGCCAGAGTCTGACAACCAGTCTTACCAAGGGGTATCGTGTTACCCAGTAACTGGGTTGTGGAGGTCAGATAGGCAGTCGCTCCATGTAAAATATTGGCATTCAGCTGCATCCGGGTAGACTTGAAGTCGACCATAGTTGAACATAGTTGGGAAAAGGCTGGGCAGATGATGATATAGTGAAAAATATATTTCATGAAATGATGATTGATTTTATCTTATGTAACCTACAATTATTTATTTATTCACAAAAATATGTATTATTTTAAACAAAAACTCTTGAGAGTGAAAAAAAATATGTAAAGTATAAAACACTAGTGTGCTAATGTAAGTAAAAAGCACGAGTGTTAAAGCTGAATTATGAACCTAAATGCGTTGCCCTAAGAGTCACTTTACAAGCAAGTGTAAAAATAGTCCTCCAGACCGAATTTCAGCCATGGCAGCCAATCTCAGCGGAGACTATAGGTAAGCCTTCGGCGCGGGAGATCGTAAAGTGCACAAGTGTGTGCGCAGACACAGGTGCACTCCACAGAGTACATTTGGTGCACTCTCTCTTCCCTCACTCTCAGTGCCGGAGCCACGTAGCAAGAGTAGCAATTGCTACGGGCCCCGCGCAAAAGGGGCCCACGCGCACGCCACGCGTATCCAAACCCACCTGAGCGTAATTTTTTGAGTGATGTCACAAAAACGTGAAACGTAACACCTTTACCGACTAACGGCCGAACCCAATAACTTATTTTCAGTTAAAGACAGATCGCTATTGATGATAGACAGTATAATTATATCTATGCTCGGATGGCGTCTCACAATCATTGATAAAGGCTATCTATCTAACGAAAACAATAAGTAGGTTTCTCTACATCGCCCGCCCGTGCGTTCCATTACAACCAACATCACTTAAATTCATGTCGGAATGGTGCTTGCACGGGGGGTGCTAGTAAGGGGGGGGGGGTTAAATTTCTGTTATTTTTTGCCTAAGGCGCACCGTTTTCGAGATATTTGAATTTCAATTTTCTTTTATTACTTTAAATAAAAAAAAACATCTATGATAATTATTGCAAGTACTAAAGAGTTCATTTTAGCTTGGCTACTTTACGTTTATCCCTGCAATTCGGGGAATAGCCAAATCTGCCATCTGTAGTACTGTTCTGTCAAACAAATCGTATATTGGGAAGCATACTTTGGTATTTTCATACAAAGAGATATCTGTTGTATGCGATACCCCCTTCCACCAGTAGATAGTGTGGGCCGGTATGATTCATAGATTATTGGGACGTTAAAAACATCAACAGATATATTTTTATATCTCCAGTAGGCCGAAACTGGTGATATATAGGTTATTGGGTTCGGCCGTTAGACATAATCGGTAACCGATTATTTCGATGGCGAAAATAAAACACAAAATTTCATACGGTAAATACGCACCAGTTCTACAAAAAGTCGCTCGTTTAAATGTATAGAATTTGAATCGACCAGGCGATCCGATAAAATAATCGGCTCTACACAAAGTCTGACATGTGCGAGCACCCTTACTCGACACTCAGTGTAGGATGCGTAGCAGACTTTAAATGGCTCGATTCAAAATGTTGAAATTGTCTATTTATTTCTAAGACTCTACATTATTTTTATTATAATTTAGTAATCATTATAAGTAAGTACCCCTACTAATCCAAACTCAGGGCGCCCGGAGCGGGAAAAGTTATTTGATAATTTCTCACCAAAAAAAAAGGTTGCTACTTAGAAATTCCTAATGGAAAAACCCAATAATACTTTGCCTGCACGTCTTGCTCAGCAGTCGCGCTTGCGACCACGAGTAACATAAGTCTTGCATTGGACAGGCTAAAATAATAAACTATTCATTTACAACTATATGACAAAAATCAGCCATGTCTTTTCGTAGTAGGTATATAATTTTTGAATGAGACTATTCATCATCAACATCATTACAGCCGAAAGACGTGCACTGTTGGACATAGGCCGGGAGGGGGGGGGGATTTGCCATAATCGCCACGCTTGGCAGGGGTTGGCGATAGCAGTATGGTGTAAAGTTGCATAGAGAACGCTGCTGCCCATTCTCTAGTAAGTCCCTTCGTCGTCTTTTACGACACCCACGAGAAGAAATGGGGCGGTGCTATTCTTTACGTCCGGAACCACGCAGACATTGAGACTATTACTGATTGAATTTTACATGGGTTTTAGCAAAGAAAAATAATACACCTACCGTGTTGCATGTATTTTAAAAATAATTATCACCGGTATTTTGTGTTAAACACTGTTTTATCGAATTACCTATTGCAGTAGTACATTGATTAATTAATAAATAGAAAGTGTATCCAGCAGTTGTGGCACACTGCACAGTCCAAACATCAAAGCCAAAGTGCGTGCGAAGAATTTTACTTGAATTTTGCCGCGCCTAACTGTCACGCGGTCACGAGTATAAATACTAAGGGTCACAACATACACCTAACAAAATAGTTTTAATCGACTATATTTTTATGCCTCACTAAGATGTAGGTATCAATTTTAAATATAATAAAAATATTAACACATAGATTATGAATCTTACATGTATTCTAACTAACTTAAACTTACCACAACAAAATCAATTTAAGTTAGGAAGTAGGTCTAGTTGCTCGTAGCGCAACGCAAACTCAACAATATTTGCCATGTGAAACGGGGCGTCGGCAATGCTTCGCCACCTCTGCGCATGCGCCAAGTGAACCTCTCCGACCAATACCATAGACAATTTTTCGTTATCTGGCAAGCAAAATCTGCTTTTTGTTTGTAGGTTATGTTTTAGTGATTAATTGTCAAATTTTATGTTGAATATTTTCGTTCGTGGAATTTGTTCTGATAATAATGGAGTGGACATGAACTTGTTACTTGTGTCGCCTTGTGAATTATTCTATAGATCGTCGGTTCTAGTGAAGTATTTTACATCTATCGTCCATTAAACGACTGTGTCGATCTCGCAGTATTATTTGACATTGAGTTATTGAATTGAGATGTGAACGCGAAAGTGGATACGCACTCGTCACCTTCCTTACTATACACGTGAAGTTTTCCAACTAAACTTAACATTTTGTAGATCTGTTGATTCAGTTTCGTTATTTGTATAATATAGACAGCCATAGGCCGTCAAAATGACGATGAGTCAGTTAACAGTTATGAAACTTTACAATACAGTAGTGGACGACGTGATAGCCGGAGTGAGGGATTGCTTTCTGGACGATGGTGTCGACGAACAAGTGTTGCAGGAACTAAAACAATTATGGAAAACGAAACTTCAAGCCAGTGGGGCAATGGACCCACCAATCCAACCTGAACCGGCTATACCACCGCCGCCTCCAGTACTACAGAACTTTCAAAAGGCCAATGGCAATAATGTTGTACCTAAGAGAACTGATACACATTTGGGACAACAAGGTTCTAGCCACAACTCTGGTGTGGAGCATGGTGCTCCTGTCTCCAATCTTGCGGGCGCACATCCTCATCACGTGCTGGACCCCAACAACAAGGTGCCCGTGCAACTCACCCTGCCCGCTCAGCCAGGTGTGCCAGGATCACAGCCGCGATCATTTACCATACAAATCCCTGCATCTGCACTTAATGGTAACAAGCTACACCAAGTACTTACTGGCCCTATTATAAATGCAACTATAAGTTTACCTCAACCATTAGCTGCAACATTATTGCAACAACACATCAACTCTGCACTAGCTGGACAGCAAAATGAATTTGATGGAGGCGGAGGGGGCCGCAGTGGAGCTGCACCCTTCTCCTTAGATGGTGCACTAGACTCTTCTGATGATGAGGGATCTAATGCTGGAGATGGATCAGAAGATGGTGCAGGTGATGATGACGAGGACGAGGAGTCTGCCGAGGAGCGAGCAGAAGAAGAGGAGGAGGAGCGTGATGAGAGTGGCGGAGCTGAGGAGGAACCTCTCAATTCAGGAGATGACGTCTCCGATGAAGAGCCCGGTGACATGTTTGATACTGACAATGTGGTGGTTTGCCAATATGACAAAATTACTCGCAGTCGGAATAAGTGGAAGTTCTACCTAAAAGATGGTATCATGAACTTAGGTGGGAAGGATTATGTCTTTCAAAAAGCTAATGGTGATGCGGAATGGTGAATATTTCCTAATAATGAACAAATAAGCTGTGTGTATTTTATAGAAGGTGTAACTCGTTGTATCTGACTGTTGGAGCGTAACTACTAGAGAAAACAAAAGACAATGGTGAAATACTGTCACAGATATTATTATTTAATTAATATCTTAATGGGCATTGATTCAACCATAGCATGAGTATGGATCATCAAAACATTGTTCCATCTGTATAATCTTAGTTTTGCAATGATTGTGACATAATGAATTGCACAAACTATTTTAATAACAGAATTTGAAAGGTGGTTTGCAATATTTACATTAACTTTTATCAGAAATATTTCATTTATTTTGTGTGTGAAATCAATATTCACTGCATTTCAAAGAATTCCTAAATCTTCTATATTTTTCATATCTTCTCTACTTAAAATTAACTGCCAAATACATTCAGACTGAATTTTACTGGTTTTTAATATTTAAGTCAAGCATCACCAGTGCAACACAATTAATTATCTAATATTGTGAGACTCTGGGGGCCTAAGTTGCTTTGTGCATTACTTTGCTTCCTCATACTATGTACTCCTTCCTCCCTCTATATCATCTTTTTGCTCTGTAGTAAAATAAAAACTTCAAAAAAGTATTAAAAATGTTGCTGCAGCAAGCATTTACTCAACTACCTTGAAGTCAAGGTAGGTGATGCTTATGAAAACAGTACCAAATGCTAGTGATGGTTCAAATTATGAGCTTCTAACATTAGTAATTTTCCAAATTATTTAGGTGTACATTTTGTGTAATCTGCTATTTTAGCTTCACTAAAGTTGATACATAATCTAATCATTGTAAAACTAGTAATAATCCACACTATGTTTATTATATAACTTGTGCCATAACAAAGCAATAATTCTGAAATCAAACCAACTATGTGTGTTGAAAATCCATTAACAGTATTTATTAACTGCATACCCAAACAGGCATTTCAGGATGTATTTACGATTGGTAATCAAAAGGCTTACATATCCAAACAGTAGCTTAATATTGTTGTTTCATGTATTGTACCTACATTTTGCTCCGAATAGAAATACCTGTGCAATGTAAATCATAATAAGCATCAACACTTGTCTTTATCAATGTCATATAATGATGTATTTTATTTAAACTTCTTAGTGAAGCTGGTAGCGTGTATGTTATAATAATTAGTGTGATGATTATATAAGTACCAAAATTAGCTAGTAATGTGTACACAAATGTATCACATAGCTTTCATACAACATTTCAATATAGATTAAGATGATTTATAAATCCAAACATTACTTGTAAGTTTCTTCAAAGTAAAAATAATTCAGTTGATAACTTTAATGTATATATTTTCATAAATTGTTCATTAATAATAGAAATATTTTCATGTAATACATAATATTCATTGTCTCACACTTCGTAGTAGGTACTTGTAAATAACACCTGTGGGGTAATTGCGTAACACCTTATCAGTAGAAATGGGTTTCATTTTGACAGTTCAATGCGTTACCTATTTACAGTCCTACCAACTTATCTGTGAACTGAAAGAGGATGCCACCGTCTATTCAGTGTTGCCAATTTTCGTAGATAAAGCTAGCAAAATTTCGTAGTACCAATTTTCGCCATTTCACAGATAAGTTGGTAGGAGCGTACGTTGTTGGGCAGACAAATTTTTCGAACACATGATGCAATGAATTAAAATCCGCGAGGCCTAAGATGAGCTTTGCATTTGTGTGAGTCCACCTGTAGATAGTGTAGGTGTGACGTCGCCCTAGAGCGCGAAGCGTCCTTTGCTTGGTTTATACCAGTTTTTTTTATCGGTTTATAGGTAGGATAGGAATTTTGAAGTACTTATATTGCTACAGTCCGCAAGGCCTAAGCTGAGCAATATAAGTAGTTCAAAATTATCCAGATTGTGATTGATAGGGTATTACGCAATTAAGGTGCTTAGTACTGCAAAACATTTCTGCAAGGAATAGTAATGGTTAATAATGAACATCCACATTTTGAATTAATTTTACTGTTATGTTGTTTTTGTCTCAGTTCAAGTACTAAGTTATTATATTGTGATATCTATGTTAATAAATAAACCTATTGTTTTTTTTTATTCATAAAGAGTGGAACATTTAAAATGTATGCTAAATGTCATTTGTAATTTGATCTTTGATGATAATGGTAGGTACATGCAGCGAGTTCCAACTGTCTAGTTAATTCTCAAATAGATGTAATATAAGTTTTCTTATGGTTTGTTTCAATCCCTTATTAAAACGTTTGATGAAAGTGGTAATTATAATAAAATATGTTGCAACACTTGTTTCTTTGTACTGCAGAAATGCTTAAAATCCTTATATTTGATAGGCACTGACTTAGGCTGGATAATTAGTATTGTACTAAGGGCAACTTTGTTTACCCGTGGTTTTATTTATAGTTTCGCTAAAATTGGTATGAACGTAACAGAAGCAAAAGGAAGGATCGTAGCAGGTCGAGATAGGTTCTCAAAAGGACAGGAGTACACGTAAGCAGATAAATGACATAATTTGTATTCAGGATAAAAAATATTTCAAACATCAAGCTGGAAAAGACTACCCTCACGCCTTTTTAGGGTTCCGTAGTAAACAAGGAACCCTTATAGTTTCGCCATGTCCGTCTGTCTGTCTGTCCGTCCGTCCGTCTGTCCCCGGCTTAGCTCAGAGACGCTAAATCCTAGAAAGCTGTAATTTGGTATGGGTGTACATATTAATCATGCCGAGAAAGTCGTAAAATATAACCATGAAAAACATTTTTTTGAGGGTACCTCCCTTGCACGTAAAACGGGGATGATATTTTTTTTTCACGTCTAATACATGGTGTGGGGTATCGTTGGATAGGCCGTTCAAAAATATTGTGGGTCTGTGAAAAACATTTTTCAATTCTGAGATCCGTTTGCGTAATAATAAGCTTTAAAATGCTATTTTTTGTTCGAGTCAAGTGTGCCCCCCCCCCTGCCAGCTAAATGGTTGGTTTTGGATATGTGAAAAAAATCATGGCAGTAGTAAGTATAACGAAATTAAAAGGAAAACTATCACAGCTAAGTAGGGGGGGTAGGGAAATTTGCAGTTGAAGAATTGACCGTAACGTATACAGATGTATGGGCGAGCATGTTTTTCAACTACAATGTTAAGTTTGTTTTTGGGATGAATTCATCCTAACTACGGAACCCTTCATTGTGCGTGGTCCGACACGTACTTGGCCGGTTTTTTTTCCATGTCGGTAAGCTCAAACAACGTAACGCCACCTCGTACCCCCCCCATACTCCTTTTTATCCACTTCATTCATTCCCATAAATTCGTAACTACTACCAGGAGCGTCTCCAGCCGATGCCCCGCTAGGGGGGGGGGGGGGGGCAAGTTGATGTTGAGAATGAGAAAAGTATGAATTGTAGGTAATAGAGTCGATAGCTTTTCATTTTTAGTACATCAGCCGTACATCTACAGCGATTGTAATAATTAACGGTACGGAATCCAACGTGTAAATCTTCACGAGTTCTTGACTGTACAATGATTAAAACTTATAAATAAGTTATCATATTTATTAGAAAAATAGAATAAAAATAATTAGAATTTGAATAATATACCTACCTACAGTGTATTTTTAACCGACTTCCAAAAAGGAAGAGGTTTTAAGTTCGGCTGTTTTTTTTTTTTATTTTTTTTCACCGATTGCTCCGTCAATTGTGGTACGATTTCGAAAATATTTTTTTGTTTGAAAGGGTGTGCTCCCGAGGTGGTCCCACCAAGTCAGAATCTGATGAAGGGATCCCATGGAAATCGAGGGCAATCCTCAAATTTTATAGGCACACCTATTATACTTAAATCGATTTCAGTATTTTTTATAGTAACTCATGCATTTGCACTCGGAAAGCACCATTTGGTGAAGTGGAACTGATGATAAATACCACAGATGGCCACCGGAACTATTTAATAATAAGTATTTCACTGTGCGATTTGATTAGAGACTTTAATAGGGTTGCTAAGCAATTTATGCTCATCACAATGCATATGGTGGATCACCATCAGTTCTCCTGGTTCTTACCTCAACTCCTCAACTATTAACGCCCCTGCATCGTGAAAATCAATATTTTGTAAAAAGTGATAGCAGTGGCTATTGTAACTTAGATAAATTGCCAATTGAGCCACTAAAGTGAAAAATAAAAAAACCTTTTACAAAAAAAAAAACACTACTAAGTGAAAAATTAACTTAATTTCGGAAGTCAGTGGCGAAACATAAAAAGAGATCCAAAGACACCGACTTCCGTGTTTTTTTTTTTTTGAAGTCAGTTGTTTTTTTTTGTAAGCTAAGCTTGCTGTCACAATTGAGATTCAAGTCGACACGATAACAAGAAGCATTTTAGTCGACATCGGCTCAATTAGTTATGAGTATTTTTCAGGTATGTTTTTTATATTTTTATTTTAATGATAAGAGTATTTGAAAGACATACACGTTTGTTTTTACAAGCTGTAGTTATTTTTATATATTTTTAAAGTATTGTTCGTACTGACGTCACTAGAAGCTGAATAGCTTAGGATCTTTGCCATGTTTAACACTTATATAAAACCAAAATTCAGTAAAGTCAAACTGTCAAATTTGACAATTAATTTGTTTACATTTCAAACTTTAGCGATTTCCGTAGGTACTTTAGTTTAAAGTAAATGAATGGATTCAAAGACTACTTCTGCTAAGTTCTTCATACCGTCAAGTATAAACACCACAACAAATAGCCGACACAAATTGATTGTTAGTAAAAGAAACCTTAAAAAGGAAATGGTGCGAGGAAGTAAATGTTTAGTACAAGTCTGGGCGGCGACTGTTATATTGTGAAGATCATTTTAACGTAAGTTTTCCTGAAGCGATACATCGATGTGATTTGACTTGTACTTACCGCCGCTGGTGAAAAACTACACTATTTACATAATTACCTATCTGAATAGAATAATAATAAGTGCTTCATGTAAATTTAACGTTGGCATGACACTTGACCCATAAAGAACAATTTAATTACAAGAGGCACTGAAATTTCCAGTTCAGGCTGCTTTGTGATGTCAATTAGAGGTCAACTAAAAGTCAAGTGATTTTAAGTATTTTTGTGAAAATAAATACGATCTTATAATTTATAGAAAAATAAGTCTTAGAAGCTTAAAATCTCGAAATGGTTTTGGAATCGGCATAGGTAAATTTTTACTTTACATACCGAATTGCCAGAGAGGAAAAAAAAAAAGAAGCATTTTGACAATGTATGAATGACTGAAAACTTGACATTAGCTATTTTTTTTTTTTTTTTTTTTTCCTTCTGGCTTCGCACGGTTTGTGCATTTAGCCAATGTCAAGTTTTAGTTCTTGTGTGTGTTCTTGTGTATTGATGAAATTAATTATAAATGCATGATGATGATATCCCCGCCCACTCCCCTTGAGTTTCAGTAAAGATGTGGCACTTTACTGAGTCCTCACGCGGACTTCTTGGGAGAACTTGAAGCGAAGTTGCACTGTTTTGTTTCATTTGCCTACACTAATGCACGTTCACAAACACTTAATGGTTAATAATCCACCTTTATTACACATTAATATTCGGCTAAACACTAATTTTGGAAAATTAAACAAACTGCTGAACATGACGCTTCACTTTCCCGCCAAGAAGTCCGACATTAGCTATTGGTCTATGATAGAATAATACAGCGGTCGACAAAGATTCTTTTTTTGATTTTGTTAATTATAACATAATCTTCGGGATTTTTTTGAAAACTTTTCGACCACTTTATTATGAAAATCTTGTAAGTTTCCATGAATAAGTTTGCCATATGCTCTTCCCCTACTCCCCCTCTCCCGCTTTAACAATAAGATAGAGCAGAGTAATTGAGCGTAGGTACGGAATATTAGGAATGGAATTGGTGAATTCATTCGAGTTTCTACGTACGGTAATGAATGGGGGGGAGGGGGGCAGCGGCCCTTCCCTCCCCCCTTGGCGACGCCCTTGACTACATTTATTTAGGATACCGTACCAAAATGGTAAAAAAAGAACCCGATGCAACCTCGTCTGTCTATCATAGCTGCTCATCTCAGGAACTAATGATATTGACATATGTTATTGGGAATAGTTGTAAATAATGCTGATATATCTATCTATTATAGTATATTACAAAAAACCGGCCAAGTGCGTGTCGGACCACGCACAATGAAGGGTTCCGTAGTTGGGATGAATTTATCCCAAAAACAAACTTAAACATTGTAGTTGAAAAACATGTTCTCCCTTATGTAGGTACATTGATATAAGTCACGGTCAATTCCCCAACTGCAAATGTAAGTTGGTCGACTAATACTCGTTAACTTGTAAAGCCTACTTAGTTGTGATAGTTTTCCAGTTTTTTAATTTATTTTTATAATTAATGTGACTAAAATATTTGTACGCCAATACCTATATTATAAGGCTAAACATGATTGGACTTTATTGTAAGTAATTTATTATCATCTTGCATGCTGTTGTATGTGTTTAACATGTTTATACAAATAAATGAATCTTATCTTTCCTCTTAATTTCTTTAAATGTAGGTACTACTGCCATGATTTTTTCACATATACAAGAACAACCATTTAGCTGGCAGAGGGTACTTTTTGTAAAAAAAAAATAACCGACTTCCGAAAAGTTTTTTATTTTTCACTTTTTAGTGGGTCACTTTTTAATTTATCTAAGTTACTATAGCCTAAAGTCAACTGCTCATCACCTTTTACAAAATATTGCTTTTCCCGATGCTGGGACGTTAATTGTTGAGGAGTTCTCCTGGTAAGAACCAGGAGAACTGCTACTCACCATATGCATTTTGACGAGCATAAATTGCTTAGCAACCATATTAAAGTACCTAATCGAATCCCAACCTGTTAAATACTTATTATTATGTTGTTCCGGTGGCTATCTGTGGTCTCTATCATCAGTTCCACTTCACCAAATAGTGATTTTCGGGAGCAAATGCACGAGTTGCTATAAAAATTACCCAAATCGCTATAAGTTTGCCTATAAAAGTCGAGGGTTTCCCTCGATTTCCATGAGATCCCCTCATCAGATTCTGATTTTGTGGCAATGGGACCACTTCGGGAGCATACCCTTTCAAACAAAACAATAATTTTCAAAATCGGTCCATAATTGACGGAGATATCGGTGAACAAACATAAAAAAAAAAAACATACAGCCGAACATATAACCTCCTCCTTTTTGGAAGTCGGTTAATTAGCACTAGGTACATAGCTTAATACTAGCTGACCCGTGCCCACTTCGTTGTGCGGTAAACATTTTACCGTCTTTTCATTTTTCGGATTAAATTATGGCCTTATGTTATGACACTCACAAAATAATAACGTGGCTTTCAATGGTAAAAGATTTTTCAAAATCGGTTCAGTAGATCCAGAGATTACCCCTACAGCCTCACAAACTATAAAATATTAATATAAGTAGATGAAGCAACGGTTTAGCAATATCCTTAAAAAAAAATGACTCGCATTCCGTTTGCTCACTATAGGCAAGCGACTTCTCGACAAAATCAATAGCAGTGAATTGGGACTGGGATTGTGAATTTAACTGCACATTTACCGCTGAGTCGGTGACGGTCGGTGATTCTTCAATTTTGCCGGCGTGAGGGGTCAAAAGATATTTTTAGAGTTCCGTACCCAAAGGGTAAAACTGGAACCCTATTACTAAGGCTCCGCCGTTTGTCCGTCTGTCACCAGGCTGTATCTCATGAACCGTGATAGTTAGACAGTTGAAATTCACAGATGATGTATTTCTGTTGCCGGTATAACAACTAATACTAAAAAACAGAATAAAGTAAATATTTAAGGGGGCTCCCATACAACAAACGTGATTTTTTTGGTCGTTTTTGCTAGATATTGATAACGGCAACAGGTAGACGCTTGAAATATTCACAGAATATTAAGTTATATATTCACTTTAAAAATAAATAATTAAATTAAAATAAACCAAATATTTAAGGGGGGCTCCCATACAACATACGTGATTTTTTTGCCATTTTTATAGATAATGGTACGGAACCCTTTGTGGGCGAGTCCGACTCGCACTTGGCCGGTTTGTTTATTATTTAAATTAGCCAACGGAATTAAAACATCAAAATGACCTTCATTAAAGTTTCCTGAGAATCGGATTATTTTGACTCCCTGCCGTGCTTCTCCAAAACCAGCAATAAAAATACCATCCTGAAACACCTGGAACTCAAATGAGAATAGTTCTGCCGCTGCCATTTTTTTTTTTGGGTGCTAAATTATCAAATAACTTCTCCCGCTCTGGCCGGAGCGGGGAGGGCGTGTCAGACTGTTACTGACTAAAACCCACCCGTGTTCCTTCTAATGCCTGTGTGCCAGGGCCACGATATCCCTGGCAGGCATTAGCCCTTTCGGACCCCATCAATTGATGCTGACATCTCTTTGAGGCGCGCGTGGAACACAACGCGCCGTCGACCCGGGCCTGGTCTTTATCGGACGGCGAGCTACCCATCGCTCACCGTCCGCAAGCCCGCGCCCACGGTGGCCGGGAATCGGCCTGCGATTCCCGACGCCCGGGGCGTCTCCTGCGGTGACTAAGGGCGTGAGGGCGCGAACCCTGCCTCACCCTCACGCGTTCCGCCTCCTCCTTCGCATGCATTACTGCTTTGCAGAAGGAGGTGACGGCCTCCCGTGCACTCTCGCTCCGAACCATGGCCTGAACCAGGGCCAGGTGCGAGAGATCGCCGCCGCCGATCGCCTCCGTGAGGACATGGCGGTGCTCCGCCCAAGCAGGGCAGACCTCAACCGTATGCTCCACCGTGTCCTCCGGGCGATCCACACAGTGGTGACACCCGGGCGTTTCCTCCCGCTTTATTCTGAATAGGAACCTCCCGAAATAACCGTGTCCGGTGAGGACGTGCGTCAGGCGGAAGGTGAGGAAGCCGTGGCGCCTCTAGCCACTCCTCATAGAGGGGACTTATCGCCACAATTGTGGCATGCAAATTCTTTGCCAAATAGTAAATATCCCTGGCGATGGCGCATGCTTATTTTCATCTCTCTCCTATTTGGTGAACAGTAACGTGGGCATGTCATTGTCTTCTCAAATTCGAGACAGCATTGTGCGCCACGTGTCTAAAAACCTGGGAAATATTCCAACCTTTCACCCAGGATCGGTCAGGAGGAGCTGTTTATGGTTCAAAGCGTGAATACGTCGCTAAAATGTCTTGTAATGGCACCTACGGAACCACCTGTGAACTCACGGCAGCGGGAGAACTATTCCCATTTGAGTTCCAGGTGTTTCAAGATGGTATTTTTATTGCTGGTATTGGGGACGCACAACAGGGAGTAAAAATAATCTGATTCTCAGGAAATTTCAATGAAGGTCATTTTGATGCGTGTCAGACTTTTACTGACTAAAACCCACCCGTGTCCCTTCAAATGCCTGTGTGTGCCAGGGCCACGATATCCCTTTCGGACAGGCTCATAACCCTGGCAGGCACTGGCCCTTTCGGACCCCGTCAGTTGGTGCTGACATCCATTTAAAATGGGAATAGTTCTCCCGCCTTTTTCCAACCCTTACAACACCAGCCTAAACCAAAGATACTAAGCAATAAAATTAAAATACGAACGTAGGTATTCAAGGACATTTTTCTAGTAAGAACCACTAATACTAAAAACTATTATAGTAATACCACAGTGTGAAATACCTACACAATAAGTAATTCGCAAAGAAATAGAAATAACAAAATTCCAACCCGGCAATTGGTAAAAACACAATTATTATCCTCCAATTTAAAATTAGGAAGCGAAACAAACCAAAACGAAAACCAAACAACGACGATGAAAAATATTTCAAAGCAAATTAGTAGTAATTAATAACAAAATATCGCAGAACAGAAATTTCGGTAACTATAGCTTGAACGTGTATCGCTTAGGTTTGTATTCTGTGATTGATACATGACTTCGTTTTTTGATACGATCGGCTTGCAAGCCGCGATTAAGGTTAAACATTGTGAAGTTTTCCCCTTGGCATTCTCGACTTTAATGCTATAAAAGCAACGTTCAAATTACCTGAATACCAATTAGAACCTCATTTCATTATCTTTTAGCAGATGCCTGCATACTGCAAAATACTGGCCACCTAGAACTGGCATAAAAACTTTAGAACGTTATCACGGACTTCTTGGCGGGAAAGTGAAGCGTCATGTTCAGCAGTTTGTTTAATTTTCCAAAATTAGTGTTTAGCCGAATATTAATGTGTAATAATGGTGGATTATTAACCATTAAGTGTTTGTGAACGTGCATTAGTGTAGGCAAATGAAACAAAACGGTGCAACTTCGCTTCAAGTTCTCTCAAGAAGTCCGCGTGAGGACTCAGTAAAGTGCCACATCTTTACTGAAACTCAAGGGGAGTGGGCGGGGATATCATGCATTTATAATTCATTTCATCAATATTTTAAACAAGAACTAAAACTTGACATTGGCTAAATGCACAAACCGTGCGAAGCCAGAAGGAAAAAAAAAAAAAAAAAACGTTATCACGCCTGCACTGAAACATACTGGCCACCTAGAAAAAAAACTAAATATAAACCTCAAAAAACTTCCAAAAATTCTTATTTCAATGTAAAATATGCATTAACGCGTTGTCGCAAAATTCAATTTAGATCTTCATCGGCCTCCGAATTCTAATTTCAATGTAAAGTATGCAATAACTCGTTGCCGTAAGATTCAATTTGGATCTTAACTGCATTTGGTACATTTTTCATACAAACATTAAAAACCCTTATTTTCACCCTTAAGCGCCGAATTTCGTAAAATCCTTTCTTAGTGAGCACCTAGAAGTCGAAAGGAACAATCAGGCCAACATTCATGTCTCTAACTTTAAAAACATAGGAGTTTCATACAAACTTTGACACCCCTTTTCAACCGCTTGAGGTGCGACTTTATAAAAATCCTTTCTTAGTGCGCCCATGCACCCCATAGAGAGTGCTTGTGCCAAATTTTAGACCTCACGGCCCAGTAGTTTCCGAGATTTCGTGATGAGTGGTCAGTGAGTGGACTTCTCTTTTATATATATAGATTACGCAAACGGATCCCTGATTCTAAAAATGGTTCACAAACCCTCAATATATTTGAACAGAAAAGCAATATTTTGCAAAAGGTGATGAGCAGTGGACATTAGGCTATAGAAACTTGGATAAATTACAAAGAAGTTTTTTATTTTTCAAAAAGTGAAAAATAAAAAAACTTTTTACAAAAAAACAACCGACTTCCAAATAAACACTAGGTAGGTACAGTGAAAAATTACTTTAATTTCGGAAGTCGGTGGCAACCAAATCCGTTCAGCCGTTTTATCGTGAAACCGTAACAAACAAACAAACTCACTTTCGCATTTATAATATTAGTTAGGTTAGGTTGAAAAGCGTTATTCGATTGAACTGTAATTGTACTGAACTGTAACAGCCGCAAGACGTCCACTGCTGGACATAGGCCTCCCCAAAAGGGGGGGGGGGGGGGGAATTCCATAATCGCCCCGCTTGGCAGGCGGGTTGGCGATCGCAGTGGTGTTAAAATGCATAGAGAACGCTGCTGCCCATTCTCTAGTAAGTCCCTCAGTCACCTTTTACGACACCCACGGCAAGAAACGGGCTAGTGCTATTCTTTACGTCCGGCAACACACGGCACACAATGTGTGTTTATGTGATCTTAGTTAGTATAAAGCTTTCTTTAGGAGAACGGCTGCCGCAACCAAGGGCTATTCCGGTCCGACGATCGACGTGACACTCAGTTAAAGAGGTCCTGTCATCAATCAGATTATGTGGACTATCCGGCCAGCTGAATAATCTTCTGAATATCTTGTATAACATGCACCATATTCTGTGTCTTCTGTAAACGCAGCCATAAAGCCAAGCGCACATTACAGACGCAATGGGCGGCAGCACAACGTAATTTCATATAAAAAAGTTTGTAGTGTGCGAAAATAAGTATACGAAAATTATAAAAGGAGGATTATAGTATACGAAAATTATAAAAGGAGTATTTTTGCAATGCGTTGCGTTACAGCGCGGCCCGCCCTAATCTGCATTAGCCTTTCTTTTTTTTTTTCCTCTTTATTTTTTATTAGGGACTTTTATACAATTGTATATGCCAGTCCCATCGGAACTTATAATGCATTAGCCTTTAGTTGACATCACAACAGAGTGCTTAGCTCAAGATCGTCCCCAACTCAGAAGTCTCCAATGACTCAAGGTGTACAAGGCACAGGACGTTTTTGAAGTGCTCTTGTCAATTGTTATACATAATTAAGTTGTAGTAAACCCATTAGTTGGTTCAAAGTAGGTAGGTAGGTAACATAAAAGACAAAGTAAGTCCCTCCGCCGGGCTCTCACTGAGCCGGTTCCAATTATCTACGGTAATCCGGCGCAGCGGGCCGCGCTAGATAGCCGCCTGTAATCGACTTACCCGCGCGATTTAATATCGCACTCAATGTCCCAGCAAAATATTTACGTAATTTTCCTCGGACCGGCTTTGTACGATGAAACAAGTTAAAATCAGCTAGCTACAGTGTCTAAGGTGAATATCAAATTTTATTCAGCATCCTTATTCCAAGTTTGGTACAACTGCCGATCGTGTAATTAACTAGTTGGTGTTTTTTTTATAAACGGAAAGATTTTAATTTTTTTAGGAAAACATAGGTACTTTTACAATGTTTGTAAATATGTGAGCACCATGGATC
Source organism: Tiliacea aurago (assembly GCA_948098905.1). Lineage (NCBI taxonomy): Eukaryota > Metazoa > Arthropoda > Insecta > Lepidoptera > Noctuidae > Tiliacea > Tiliacea aurago. The sequence continues at coordinate 14,179,222 of OX402590.1, forward strand.
TACCTCATAATTAAGTTATTTTTCATTGCTTAATTTTTAATTCTTTTTACCTAATATGTATGGTATATTAATTTTTTTTTAGGTGCAGCGTCTTCACTTAATAATCATTTATTTAATGTTCTTAAACAAAATATTGTGAAACAATTTTAAAAGAGTAACGCTGGAGTTTCTTGCCAATTCTTCTCCATACGAAACTACCCTTTGGAAGGGACAACTAGAATCAATTCAAATTTTTTGTAAATTTTGAGGTTCAAAAGTGCCTATTCGAAATAAATAATTTGACTTTGACTTTGATGATAAGTAGATTAAACTTGTTCACCTTGCTAAGTAACATAATATAATAATAGAGTAATATTCCAACTTATGCCATGTGCTTATCTACATTATCCGCAAATAAATGATTTCTTTCTTTCTTTTTTAACATTAAAAATATATTTTTGAAGTGAAAACTTCTTTAGGCGCGTTAAGCACTTTTTGAGTGAACAAAAATCATGGAACTGGCGTCATCGTCACCGAAAGATTTTCATGAGCTATAAGTATTTATACTGTTTTCACTTCTATCGGCAGTCCCCAAAGACTGCCCCGCATGTTTTTGAAGTAAAACTTCTTTACGCACGCTTGACTTTCGAAGTAAGCTGGTGAATGCGTGACGAGAGCGTTACGGAAGCGAGCGAACGGAAGTTGAGAGGGATATATAAGTTAGTGAAGATAGAAAGAGAGAGCTACGTTTCGTATATTACTGTAAGGGCAAGAGAGAGAGATGCGAGCACACATTTTCTTTCTCTCTTTCTCTCATAGCCAGTTGCGTTTTGTATATCTAAGACATAATGTATAAGTATTACTATTTGTAAGTTTTACTTCAGTCGTGTGGTCTAAAGGCTTCTACATACCAGCGCGACTTGTCGCGCGACGCGACACGGCACAAAGGCCCCGCGTGTCGCGGGACGAGCGGTGCCTTTATGTCGTGTCGCGTCGCGCGACAAGTCGCCCCGGTATGTAGAAGCCTTAAAGCACACTAGTTTTTTTTACAAGACCGTTTTATTGTATAGTCTGACTTTGTTATGCTGCCAGCGACCAACATAATCTAAAATCTGTCCGCACTTGAGATAATTACCTATTTACAATTACGGTCTTAATTCACTCCATCCTACTCAATTTCTCTATTCTATTTCTCAGCAAAAACAAATTGTCACTGAAGCCGAAGGGCTCATTTGAATGCGGAGATAAATATCGGTTTAGCCCTACAAACCTGTAAATCTCTGAATAAATCACTACTTTGGCACCACTGATTCAAGGCCCGCCTACATTCGTTTTGATACAGACAGCTAAAACGAGATACTGCCAAGCTGACTGTGTGCCTTGCTGGGGACCGAAAATAACGAGTATCGATTTAACTAGCATTCTCCCTCCGTACGTGAAAGTCGATTCGATTCGGTTGACACACTTTACTGGTGATAGGCACTCGGAGAAGCATGCAATTCGTTACCCGCGTTAAGGCGGAGATTTCAGAAAATGATCAAAAATGTGGTTTTTTTAAAGCAGTGTCTATCTTAAATCCTAAATATTTTTTGCAAAACAAAAACAGTATGATATTTTCAAGTCTTTTGTGCATATTAATGATGGAACATAACTAAACATAATAAAATACATCAAAAAAATCTTCAAACACAACTCTTAATTATTTTGAAAAGCATTTTATCCCTTCGATAATAGTTATAATTATAATTAAAAGTATACCATAAAATTCATCGTCATCATCATTTCAGCCGAAAGACGTCCACTGCGGGACATAGGCCTCTCCCAAAAAAAGGGGGGGGGGGGGATTTGCCATAATTGCTACGCTTGGTAGGCGGGTTGGCGATCGCAGTATGGTTTTAAAAATGCATAGAGAACGCTGCTGCCCATTCTCTAGTAAGTCCCTTAGTCGCCTTTTACGACACCCACGGGAACAAATGGGACCATAAAATTGCAAATGCCAAACTGCAGCCGGTGATGGAATAATTTTTATTAATAAAATAATAAACTCAAACTCAAACTCAAAACATTTATTTCAATTAAACCTATTACAGGCACTTTTGAATTGTCAAAGAAACTCCAAGGACACTATTTTAAAGCAAGATATTACAAAATCCTGGGTACATTATTCTTGTTGCTTCTATAAGTGAGAACAATGTAAAAAAAAATAATTTGTTTATTTAAAAAACAATTCAAAATATAAGATTAAAAGATTACAAATAAGCCCTGGCAGTTATGAGAAGACCAGTCTCAACTGACGGCGCCCGTTCACGAACATGACGCGTGGATCAGCACCATCCAACTCAACCATTTTGTAGGGAACCGAATGATCCAACACACGCGCCACCATCAGCGAGCCATTTAAGTGAGCATGACATACTCTCAACTGCCACGCTTTTTTAAGTCAACATACATCTTATCATAATAAACGGCTCCATGGTACTCACATTAACAAAAATGAAAAAAAAATTGCTTCTAAATTATACAAAACTATAGCCTGCAATGAATTTCAAAAATTAATAAAATTTTACTAGCAAAAGGAAAATCATTATTACCTATTAAAGTATTCACCAACTAAAACTTGATTACAATAATAACACAATACACACACAACACACATAATAATATATAATTTTATACGATTTTATTTGCATTTTTACGCCATATGTTGAGTCATCGCGCATCTCTTTATTTTGTATGCAATCTGACAGTGACAGCGGTTTACCTGTTGTCGGCGTCTTAAGCTAACCCACAGTCCCAACTTATCTGACTCTTATTCATACGTAACTATTTGAGGTTATTTGTTATGTTTATGTAAATGTTATTTTGAAGCCAAGTAACCAGCCAATACAACCATTCAAGTTGGATTTACATAGGTACCCGTTATAACTTATATTTACCATTGCCGACGTACTTTAGCGTATTACGTATTACTAAGCAGTTTGCTTAAATAATTTCGCTTTGCTACAATACTCGAAGTCCGGCCCTTACCTTTAAAAATAACACAATTATTTTAACTATCAGACCCACAGTTAAACTTCCGAGTCCATCAAGTCATCATATCTTCTGCTAAACATCGGCCAAACTTGGCTTAGTAAATTAATCAGACTGTCATTAACTTGAGCGCTAATAACAATTTATGCTCATTAATTAGGTAATAAGTGAATATAGTCTCCGTGATTTTCTTTGAATAGCTGTAGTCTAAGTATCGGCTATTATTCTATTTATTTGGACCGAATATGATAAGAGTATAGAAAATGTAATGTAGGTACTTAAATGGATTTCAGAAATTCAGTTAAGATACCTTTTGTTTTTTTTTGTTTTCGGGGGTAACCTTCAAAAGGCACCTGGACTTTGGGGAAAAAAATCCAGCGAATGTGGGATTCTTACCTCACTAAAACCAATCCGGTGATCACCATCAGCACATGGAGCAGATTCCGTTACCTCTTAATAGACCAATCTGGAACCCGCCTCAGTGCAACGCCTGTTAGGGCACGTCTCTGGGGAGACTATAAAGAGGTCTCCATTGAGCCTCGTTATGCACGGCAGCACGTGATTACAGTGCCACCGTATCCCCTGAAATTTTTCGGTGGGCAATCAGTGTCCCCACTCTGATCGCCCACGTTTCCTAAGTCCCACCTGCATTAAATGATGCAGGTGGAGTTTCAGCGTGTTAGGCGTCGAGGCGGTTGCCTCCTCGACGCTTTCTTCTTTGAGCGGGATCGCCTCTCTCACGATACCACTCGGCAGCCTCCTTCTGGACCATCACGGTCTCACAGAAGGAGGCAAGTTCCCTCCAGTTTTCTGTCTCCGTCAGCATAGCCCTCACTACTGCTGGCAGAGACAGGTCTCGCCCGATCCTAGCGTCCAAAACCTTCCGCTCAGAGACCGACGCAGGGTACTCCTCGAGCGCGTGCTGTGCAGATTCTAGGTCGCTTCCACAATGGTGGAAATTTTCCATGGCCTCACGGCCAATGCTGTTCAGGTACTCACCGAAGCAACCGTGCCCGGTCAGTACCTGAGTGAGCCTGTAGGAGATGCGCTCCCGTCTTTTCAGCCAGACTTCAAAGTCAGTTTAGGTACCTACACATAATAAATAGGTACCTACTTGTCTTTAGAGCAGCTTGTGCCCACCTAAATCCATTATGTTGGCGTTCGCAATCATCAAAATATCGTATTCTCAATACCATGATTTAGTATGAACCAATGACAAAAAAGAATTATTTTAATTTCAGATTAGATAGACCATAATATTGATGTGCAGGGAGATAGGTTCCCATACATTCTCATACAAATAGGAACGACAGGTACTTAATTCACGTTCGTATACGAAATCCGTAGACGTACGAAATCGTACGAGTAATTCCATTGGTAAATGAAATCGGTTTCATTTGACAATTGAGAAATAGAGAAAATGTCAAACCAAACCGATTCCAATTAAAATTGAAACTACGTGGTTAGGATACTGCTGGCGATATATATGTACCTATTCAAGTAGGTAGGTACTCTATTCCATTCAAAGATGCCTTTACTGTATAAAACTAATTGTATGTATAAAAGCTTCTATGAAAAAGGAATGTGCTCAGACAAATCGATTTTGCGGAGACTAAGTATTATTTTTTCATCGAAGTTCAAGCCATTTTGTCAGTGTATCAATATAGACTAGTACTTATATACTTAAGCATCAATCTGAAAAGAAAGGCGATAAGACCCTGCGAACAAAGTGCTAACCTGTTGAATGCTTGTGTGGCTGCGAGTATAGCTTCATTCTCTCTCGGCTTTCCCGACGGTGCGGTCGTTATCGAGCGAACCCAACTCCACAACAATAAGTACCCATACCCAGTACCACTCAACACTTAAGTGTCTGCATTTATTTTCTCTTTGATCTAACATATATTTTTTTCTTTGCAGGTATACGTTCTCAGAAGCCAGTGTTGTGTGTTTCGTCTCGTGTGTTGAGATAGTTGTAAAATGTCGTGTTTCGGTGGCAGCGTGCTGATCCCCGACTAAGAATCAGTGTATGGTGGTGCTCAGTGTAGTGTGATGATGTGTGTGAAGTGAAGTGCTAAGGCAAAAAGAAACCCGACATCATGTTGCCGACAAATGTTATGTCCTTTATGAAAAAGGTGAGTGAATCTTTATATTAGCATGCACACGACTGCTCATAGTTTATAAGGACTTTTTTAACTGAATTCCCCATTCACTTATTCGATGGGTCTGTGATCACTGTATGATGTACCTACCTATACTTCTATTTCGGGGTTAGGTTTTACCACCCATTATCCTTATATTAACTCTTAATCGTCCCTTATCCTCTCTCACGGGAAGTAATTAAGAGGTCCTATTCGTGACCGAGACGGCACGGATTGATTAATAGTATTTTTACCGAACCATTGTGCCTCTAATCTACCTGCCCCAACGAGCGGGACTCCGTTTTCGTTCTATTATCTGCGCAAATGAGAAATCTAGGAACCATAGATTTTCTCCGTTCGAAAATTCAAACAGTTTTTTACCTTGGGAACGTTTGGAATAAAGCGATGAGCCAACGAAGCCTTTCAATCAATGTAGGTGATAACACCTAGGTACATAGATTTGTACAGCAAAATAATGTTCATAAGTACTTATGAACATTATTTTTAGTACCTAACAAGTATCCTGTTTGTGTATTTGTGAGTAGGCATTTATTTACGCGAGTACTATTTCCTTTAAACTCCTCAATAAAGCCGCCGCCCATACTTTTCGTTCTTTTATCTTTAATTTTCTAATGGAAAAACGTTAATATTTAAATATCATATTAATGTACAGTCCTATTTTTTGTTAATATTAAATGAATTCTCAACAAAATACTTCATTCACGAGCGGAAAACGCGCAGACCATTTTCACTATTTTCAGACTAAATTATTCTGTTTGCTTCTGTCAGGATGAGCGAATGTATATATACTAAAACTGAGGCCACCTGGGTACAGTAGGTCTGCATTAATTACATAAGCACACACACAATTAATGGCACAAAACCCCAAGTCACGTACCTCTACCTACATGTAATATTTATTTTCATGTTATCATAAAACACACCATCTGTGTTAAACAGAAAGCTTTGTTTTGATTTTATTACCACCTCGCCTTAATTAAAATTCCCTGTGTAGTCGCTGCTCTAATATAAATTATAATGTGCTCGCCTGCTCGGCTAGCAGAATTTTCTTTCTATCTAGATTTAGATGAAAAAGGTTTTTTTCAGCTTTTAACTAGGGCTAAAATACAAAAAAAAACCGGCCAAGTGCGAGTTGTAACACACAAAGGGTTCCGTGCTACCTGTATGAAGCATACATAATAATTCACTCATTCCGTTCAAGTGAACGAACATATGTCAAAAGTCAGTCTTCATTCGCAATCTGCCAGTGTAACACCTTTAACTATTTCTAATTTCTAATTAATGTACCTTGTGCATATTTCTATTTAAATACAGTCCACTTTAAAGGTTTATTTTATGTGGTTTTATTACCAGTGCCACACTACCGTACAATATTTTGTAAAAAATGCCGAAAAATACACGTTTCTTGTACGCCCTTTAATGTTTAACTTTATTTTATTTTTATTATTTGTAGCGGCAATAGAAATATACAATCTGTGAAATTTTCAACTGTCTACCTATTACGGGCTATGAGATACAGCCTGCTGACAGACAGACAGACAGACGAACGGACGGACAAGAGACGGAGGCTTAGTAATAGTGTTCCGTTGGGCACCCTTCTGGTACGGAACCCTAAAAAGCATAGTTAGATACTTGTGTTCCTGTTCTTTCGTAGAATGAATGGAAGTAGGTCAGCCATTGTTATCCAAACTTAGTTATTTCAGTTGTAGGGCCCAAACCTATGTAGGGTAAGTAAAACAAGGCTGAACGCACTAAAAATCATATTTTTATCTTTTATATAAAATAATAAAGTCCCTAACTAAACAGAATAGGAAAAACTTCAACAAGCAATCTCGAACAAGTAAAAATGGGAAATATCGAGGTTGTATTTAAACTATCTTTTACCTGCGGTTGCGTCCGCGGAATAAGCTAAGATCCCCGGGGAACAACGTGTGCCTCCTTCGGGGTGTAGAAGTGGGCTGTGTCCTTTTCCTTATATTTTAACAAACGAAATACCATTACGAGCCATTGTTTCGTTAAACTACGTGGTTGAAATAAACGGTCCAGTGAAGGAAACGATTTAGTTAAGGTTGTGTTGAAGGATACGGATTGCATTCAACTATAAATGAAAAAAGGAAACTTTGTCCTCGTAAGAAAATGATAGCTATACAGGAAACATTATTAACTATTGCGAAATTTTTGTTTGGTGGTTCAGTATTAGTAATAGAACACATTTCACCATTTGTGGTTGTTTATTAAATAATCAACCACAAATGGTGTTATTTGCTGACGATACTTCCTTGATTTTTAAGGTAGATAGACGTGCTACAAATTTTGACGACGTAAATAACGCCTTACTGCAGGTCCAAAATTGGTTCACTGCCAATAATTTAGTATTAAATGAAAAAATAACTAAGTGCATACGATTTTCTTTACCAAATGTAAAAAGTAGTGTGTATAGATATATAATTATGAGATAGTATTGAATCAAGAGAAACTAGAATTCGTCGATAAAACTGTTTTCCTGGGGATCACGCTCGACTCTAGGCTTCAATGGGATCCTCATTTAACATCTCTTGCAGGACGGCTAAGTTCAGCAGCATATGCTGTCAGAAAAATCCGTCAATTTACTGATGTAGATACCGCGAGGCTAGTATATTTTAGTTACTTTCATAGTATCATGTCTTACGGTATTTTACTTTGGGGACGGGCTGCAGACATCGAGTCTATTTTTATTCTGCAGAAAAGAGCCATCAGAGCCATATATAATCTCCGCAGGCGCGATTCTCTTAGGGAACTGTTTAAGGATATTAACATCATGACGGTGCCTTGTCAATATATCTATGAAAACATCATGTACGTAAGAAAAAAATTACATATTTTTAGTAAAAGAGGCGAAAGACATAATTATAGTACTAGAAGTAGGGATCTATTAGCTCAACCAGGTTTCAGACTGGCAAAAGTAGACTCATCTTTCATGGGGTACTGTTTAAAATGTTATAATAGAATCCCTCCCCTCATACTTCAACTGAATGAGACGAAATTCAAATCTTGTATAAAACGCACACTATGCAAGCAGGCATATTATAGGTTGGGGGATTACATCGCTGATAGAAATGCTTGGCTCAATGCTGGTCCAGCTCCACAATCACAACAAATTTATTAACAATTGAAAATACTGTTGGAGCTGATGAAGATTGGAAGACAATTTTTTCATTGTATAAACTCGAATCTCCTTTGTATTATATAATATAATTGCATATCACAGGTGTGAGTACTATGTACAATAGAGCTACCATTTACCGGGTAATAATGTCTTTCATTGACTTAAATGTGCCCGGGCGGCTGAGAGTATGTCATGCTCACTCAGATGTCTCGCTGATGGTGGCGTGTGTTTTGGATCATTTAGCTCCCTTCAAAATGGTTGAGCTGAATGGTGCTGATCCATGCGTCATGTTCGTGAACGGGCGCTGTCAGTTGGGACTGATCATCTCTTAGCTGCCACGGCTCATTTTTAATTATTTTAGTTTTGAATTGTTATCTTTTTATCACGGACGCTTCTGACGTATTGCATCATTCTCACATGTTTAACTTCAATATGAATGATGTAACCAATATTTTAATTTAAAAGAGTGTCCGTGGAGTTTCTTGCCCGTTCTTCTCCATATGAACCTACTATTTGGAATGGGCAACTAGGTTCATATTTGTAACTGACCGACTTCTTGACAATTCAAAAGTGCCTGTCAATGGTTTAATTGAAATAAATGCTTTGAGTTTGAGTTTTCCATTATTTGTTCAATACTGTTTTTTTCCGACTTGAAATCCTAATAAAACATCTAAAACCCTACAAATCGCAAATCAAGCGAGTACACAGCTATTTAGGTACATCCGCGCCGGCCGGCAAGTCACCATAAAACCAGTTTCGAAAGTAAACATCTTTCGTTAACGATAACTTTATTTTCTTGTACTAAGGCCGAATTTCACCAATAAAACTGAACACGATCAGCACATCTAAACCGAGTTCAAGAGCTATCAGTGTCATTATTGTTATGGAATATTGACACTGACAGATCTTGGACTCGGTTTAAACGTGTGATCAGTTTTATTGATGAAACCAGCACTAAGACATATCAAACAAAATAAATATATGTTTAATAAAACTCGTTTAAATTTAATTTGACATTTGCGCACTGGTTAATTTATTTCCTGTATATCCTTTTAAAACTTTTGATCATAAAATTGTTCTGTTGACTGTAGCTCTGTAGATAATCTACCTAGGTATAGGTAAAAAAAAACCCGATTCAGCGATAAAATGTATTAAAATACTGTTTTTTTTTTAATTATTTGTATTTTCGCTACCAGATTTAGAATTATTGACTTGACAAGACCACAAATTTTAGGATTTTCTGTATTCTTATTAGTGGCACCTACCTACATCTGATCACAAAAAATCCTAAAACTGCCATGTCAATCAATTATGTCATTGTATGTCCCAAATCCGAGTAGAGTGAGATGCAGCCCTGTGAATAGAATCAACGAAAATACCATATATAGCTCACCCCGTTCATGCCTCACGTAGGAATCCCGATTTAGATGTCCAATCCCGTGCGCAGAAATTCAATTTGTGATTTAAAAAATCCGCAACATGTCTCGTCTGTTCCGGTATTAAAGTTCGAAGTCTTATAACGAAAGTATTCCAGCTTCTGCTCAGTTATCCGCTGCATAATTTGTGCTAGTTACATCTTCAGCCGACATTCTAGAACTTTGATAATTCCAGATACAAAGTATGAAATACAGTTTGCAGGAAATAGCAACCTTTTAGCTATTCACTATTGAACCGAAAAGTATACAAAAGGTCTTTGTGTGTGCATTCATTGTTTTTCGTGTGTGAATGCGGTATATACGCTGTTCCTAAGCAGCGTAGATACCGCATTCATTCAGTATCTACGCTGCTTCGGTATCGGCGGCAGGCGGCAGGTGCGCTCAGTGTGTGCCAGTGGCGGCTCACTAGCGCTTCCTGTGAGATGAATTAACGCTCCACTGAGCGGAAACGTCTTTCTTTCTCATCAAAACAATATTGTTGAGTTCCGCGCTCGCCGACAATACCGTTTGTGAAACAAAAACCCCTATAGGTGGTCGGCAAAATAAAAAAGACATTGTACCCGTTAAACTGTTAAAATTTCATATAGCGACATTTGTACAAATGTATTTTTATAAACAGGTTAAAAACCCGCAATATAACTATTCCTTACACGTTGTGACTTCTCAAGAACTTGTGGCTGTCGGTCCCAATTGACACACAAACCTGATCGACCCAAATGTACCGAATTCCTGTTAAGACCACAGTAACTAACCAAGTTTAAGTTCTGATTTAACTTGAGAAATCTCAGGGGGTTTCCCGAAATATACATTACAATGTTTCATCTAAATGTAAATGTCGTTGCACGGCAGTTTAACATGAATACCTGGTGACCTCGTATAAATATTACTACCAAAACAAATATCGTAAGGTACGCCTTTACAGCCTTTTGTATGTACCGTGTGGTGCCGGACGTAAAGAATAACAGCGCCCTATTTCTTCCCGTGGGTGTCGTAAAAGGCGACTAAGGGACGTACTTGAGAATGGACAGCAGCGTTCTCTATGCATTTCAACACCATACTGCGATTGCCAACCTGCCTGCCAAGCGTGGCGATTATGGCAACCCCCCCTCGACCTTTGGGGGGACCTATGTCCAGCAGTGGACGTCTTTCGGCTGAAATGATAAAGCCTTTACACAACAGGCAGATAAAGTTTATACATATCCGCCGTCCAAGCAGGATTTTCCAGACATTTTCATATTTTTCTACCGCACTCGGTCAGCCCTCTTTGTCGTTCTCCACGATTTTCCTCTATCTTTGACATTTGTGCCGGAAACGTGCACCACACAGATATATACGTTAAAACTACTACCAACGTTAAATCAATAACTGAATAATAAATTGTAAAATGTGTAGGAAGTAGTTTTACAGATCGGAGCGTTTGTGGTTAGCTAAACCAGTCACGTTCAGCTGCAGTATGACAGATAGTTGCATTGATGTACAGACAATAATATCTACTCGTGTTTCATAAATGTGAGGAAACTTCTAGAGGTTCTTTAGAAAACTAGGTACAATATATTTTATTATTTATACACACACAGTAAAAAAAAAAAAAACGACTTCCAAAAAAACACTACAAAGTGAAAAATTACTTTAATTTTGGAAGTCGGTGTCTTTGGATCTGTATTTTAGTTTTTTGCCACCGACTTCCAAAATTAAAGTTATTTTTCACTTTGTAGTGGGTCAGTTTTTATTTATCTAAGTTACAATAGCCTAAAGTCAACTGCTCATCACTTTTTACAAAATATTGCTTTTCCTGATGCTGGGACGTTAATTGTTGAGGAGTTCTCCTGGTAAGAACCAAGAGAACTGCCACTCACCATATGCATTGTGACGAGCATAAATTGCTTAGCAACCATATTAAAGTACCTAATCGAATCGCAACCCGTTAAATACTTATTATTATGTTGTTCCGGTGGCCATCTGTGGTCTCCATCATCAGTTCCACTTCACCAAATGGTGGTTTTCGGGAGCAAATGCACGAGTTACTATAAAAAATACCCAAATCGCTATAGGTTTGCCTATAAAATTCGAGGGTTTCCCTCGATTTTCATGAGATCCCCTCATCAGATTCTGATTTGATGGCAGTGGGACCTCGGCAGTATATCCTTTCAAACAAAAAAATAATTGTCAAAATCGGTCCATAATTGACGGAGACATCAGTGAACAGCCGAACATTATAACCTCCTCCTTTTTGGAAGTCTTATACTGTCGGATACTTACGACATAATTAATAAGTAATCAATATAATGTTTATTTTCACACTTCTCTATTGTGTCAAGAGGAATGGTGGCCCAGTTGTAATGGCCGTGAATATAGGCCCAAAACAGGCGCTTTGCTTTGTGTAAATTATTTCATCACCACTGCTCTCAAAACGGTGAAGGAAAACATCGTGAGGAAACCGTCATGTCATGACATGTGACATCTATCAACCCGCATTGGACCCACGTGGTGGATTACTGTCCATTCCCTCTCACCCCGAGGAGGCCTGTACCCCAGCAGTGGACATTATATGCTGATTATGATGATGCTATCGTGTCATGGTGGGTAGCAAAGCCCACTGTAACGTGGTAGTGATATGCAATTATAAAGCTTCGGCCAAACCTCGGCGGGAAGCGAAGCGGTAGCTACTACAACGCGGAGGACATTGCTCATGTTATTATATTGCGCCTTGCACACCTACGCGACCGCGACGCGGGAACACCGCGTATGGGTGATCAGACGTGTGTACAGATCGTTACATTATTACGGACGTCTCATTATTTTAACTCCACGATGACGGACGATCATAATACAGAGATGTTTATCGAAAAAGTAAGAGAACATACTCTTCTATATGATCTGAACAATCCTGGATACAAAACGATACGTAAAAAGTGACTATTCACTATACAAAATGATGTTCGCTGTTCGCGTTGTAGTCGCGCAGGTGTGCACGATAATTCCCGCGTTAGTTTCGCGTTGTTGACGCTCCCGCTTCCCGCGTTAAGTCGCTCAGGCTTGACCGAAGCTTAATAGCGACTTGGCATTATATTTCAATTTCGTAGAAATAAACTTCTCCTTTATAATTGCTCAGTCAAACCGTGCAGGAAACTTTATCGGTAAAATCTGTGTAAAGGTACGATTCTATGTTTTCCAAACATCCTGCAATTGCTGAGGGTTGGGTGGTGTGGGGTGGGGATCGAGAGGTCCACTGAATGGAGCCGCACTCTATAATGGCGGCCCCTGACGCCTCTATTAGCACACAGCGCGCTGCATAAAGGTGCACCTTATCAAAGCGTGCATATTAAAGCGAGTCTTTTACTGAACTAGTATAGTCCACATTTTTTGCCCAAAATAAATAGTATTCCCTGAATACGCTGTTTGCTAGGTTAAATTAACAAACGTTTTCTTGATATTTGCTTTCATTTAGATGTATTCTGAAGTACTTTTAAGTCGCTGAGTGTTTACACACCTCAGTGCAAAATATGTAAATAGAAATATCCTAATGTTGACTATTGAAATAAAGTAGGTACGTTTAGTAAAAATGTTTACCGAAAGCTTGAACTTTTAAAACCAATCTCACTCCGTTTCTCGGCATCGAGTGAAAACAAAACGAAATGAACGGGTCGCTCGCTCAGTAGAATGTTTTATGGATATTTTTTGCTTTTTAAATGCTAATTTGCCGTAAGGTGAAACGAACACTTCAAATAATTTCCATATGAATATCCTAACTACATAAACATAATGTGCAACATGAAATTGATCTTTAATTAATTGATTTTACTTTATTTCTACTATAACTATTATATTTATTTATTTTTATTGGGACTTCTTGGCGGGAAAGTGAAGCGTAATGTTTAGCAGTTTTGTTTTATTTTCTAAAATTTGTGTTCAGCCGAATAATGTGTTATAATGGTGGATTATTAACCAGTAGGTATGTGTTCTTGAACATGCATTAGTGTAGGCAAATTAAACAAAACCGTGTAACATCACTTCAAGTTCTCTCAAAAATGTCCGCGTAAGGTCTTAGTAAAGTGCCACATCTTCACTGAAACTCTAGGGGAACGGATGGGCGGGGATATCATCTATCATGCATTGTAAAATTCATTTCATCATTATTTAAACGTTTTGTAACTAAATAAAGACTTGGCTAAAAGGTCCCAGCAACCAGGCCATTAAATTTTTATTAAAAAAAAACTATTCTTTATTATTTTGTCCCTTTTTGTTTTTTTTTCTGGATTTGATTTAATTTTTTTCTTTAATTTATTAACAATTTTCTAATATTTTATCTGCGCAACAAAACTAAATTACGATGAAATCACTAGGGGTTGCTCGGGCACCTCCATCTTGCCGAAGGACGGACGAGCATTGACAGGGCAAACATGTACCCAAATGACGTTTAGCATAGGGTAAATCTTCAATGGATATTAACTATTCAGTGAGTAGGTATCTCAGTGTTCGTGATTCATACTTCAACCCATATCAAAGTTAACTAGTACTTCGCTAGACGTATCACTCAGCTGACACTTATCATTATTGCGTACTCAATTGACTTTAGCTGTACCTATTCAAGATGAACATTTATTGCTTATCTATATTCCGAGGTGACAATTGTGGATACCCGAAGAAGCAAGCCAGTACGGAAAACGTGTTGGCTGAAAATTTTAGAGGTTGCATATGGGTTCAGTGTGGAAAAACAAACGTTACTTTCAGTTCAGGATGCCTAGTCCTGGTTTCTATATGCTGTTTTCTTTCGAATTTCTTCCACTACCAAAAATTATGATGATACCGAATCCCTTCTCACAACAATGAAGTAACTCATATTACACACACACACACACACTCACACACACACCCACGTGCATATACACACACAAACACACAGTTCTTGTATTAGACTTTTATTAGTTTATCAAATTGTTCTAAATTGTTTGTTAATAATTACCTATATAACAGTCTAAGCAATACTTGTGTCCTATTTTTCGCGAAATGAGGCTGATTGTCCTTAATCCAGGCTACTAAGTAACCTAGCTAGGACATCAGATCTTAAAATTGTATTGTTACCTACTCATCTCAGATGTAAACTATTGATAAGTTGTCATCCTACTTTGTAACAGACTGCACCTCTTTTTTAGGGTTTCGTACCAAAATGGTAAAAAGGAACCCTTATGGTGAGACTAAGTCTGTCTGTCTGTCTGTCACACCTGGATATCTCAAGAACTACTGATGCTATCAACTTGAAATTTAGAATAGTTTTAGATAACGTTTGCCCAACTATTCTTCTAAGGTATATTTTTTTTAATTACTTTCTTGCAAACAAGAACCAAATTTAAAAAAATATACCTTTTTTGCAAAACGGACTGAAAGGGGGTCTTAAAAATTTGAAGTGGGGCGACTAGGGCATGTGGGGTATCTTATGACAGAACGCTGTTTGCACGTTCTCAAACATTTATTTTTATTTTTTTAGGCAGCATAGTTTCCGACTTTTGATGAAAAATGTAAAAAAAAATACCCCCCCTTATCTCCTTACCTGATTGGCCCATGTGTCCCTTCCCAGAAATAAATCCTGGATCCGGCCTTGTTTATACTTACTTCTGTAAGTTAAAACGCTTCTCATAATAAAACTCCAAGCTCAAGTATTGATTTCTTTCCACTTTCTGTTATTTCCAAGTAAATTAATATTGCTCCAGGCTATTTTTAATTCTCTTTATCGTGGACTTACTCTCGACCGATATTGAAATCGTATAAAGAAGTGGGCGCGAGACGTTAAGAGGTACCAAGCTACCCTCCGTATTGGTAATATATGTGCTCGAAATATGTAGGTTGGGGCCGTGTACAGTATAATAGCTGCCTTCTGTAGTGGCTCCGGTCAGCATCTCACAATGTATTGAGCCGAATCCCAGTGACGTATGTAGAGACAGTGCCATTGTTACTGTTTCAATATGTTTGGAGGACTTTGATGTACGCACACACAACAGAATGGAGGGTCGCACGAAATATATAACGATAAATAAGCCCACGCCGGAGCACACAATACGTTCACCGCCAATCAAAACGCAATTCCATCAGTGTCCAGGTCGCACTCAGACCCGTCAATACTCCCGTAAGTAATTAAACTACTTCGATGATTGCCTAATTCCGTCGTTGTGTGCCGACGCCGGTGTATAGTTGACTGATGCATTATGTATTTGAATTTTAAACAGTTCCGTCAACTCGTTGAACGGTGAGCGAGCTCCTAGTGTGTAATTAATTCTGTTAATTTTCAACTTAGAGGAACTTTTTCATTTAGCATCATCGGACTATGCACTGTGCTTATTTATGCAACTCTCGACACAAAACTCTAATTTACGTTTAAGCTCCAAATTATTTTAAAAGGGTAAAGTTGTGATTCATTATGAAGCGTTTGCATTCTTAATTAAATGCAGGTGTTTGTGAGCGAGCGCTGCTTTGTCTCGCGACGAACATGGGAGGCGGGAGACAAATTAGCGACGCCTCCACGGTTTGTTTGTTGTAACGAAGAATTTATGTCACTTACTATGCCATGTGTCACACGTGCTATCTTATGTAAACCAAGTAAATCGTTACATAAACACGGCGTGTGATTTTCGGTGAATATTTGGGACAACTTTAGCTGCTCACAATGCTCACTCAGTACATATATTCAGCTCGCACTCGACCCTGTAGACGCAGTTCACGAGATAATGGGTGCGAGCCGCAACACGTAGCCGGTCAAATTATGCGATTTGGGCCTCCGCCCCGCGTAGATGAAAGGCTTACTGAGGTTATACGCCGCCCGACCCTGCCATAAAGGCTTATAGCGAAATACTTGTGGATTCTTGCTTGATGTAGCAAAAACTTAATGTATATTTTACATATTAATGCCGCGTATACAGACAAAACAAAACATTCAGACCAAAAACAAAATCACTTATAATTCAAGTTCTCATTTTTGTTTTTTTTTTCTAATAAAGAAATTATTTTCCTACAAGGCCAATTTATGTCACTATAAAAAATTTATACGCCTTATTACAAAACATGATTTATATTTTGACATGGCTTAAACCATGGAGTTAGTTTTTGTAATAAGAACGTAACAGTGATTGAAATACCGTTCTTTATACAAAACTGAAAACTTAGTTCGGTACTAAGTTTTTTTTTTTTTTTTTAAACGTTGCCCCGCACTAGGAATTTCTCCTGTAAGTTGTCAGTTTTGTGTTTAGGAACTTTACCTTAGTCAGAAAAAAGTTCGAAATTCAATAATGGCTCCATGTTTTAAACCTGGGTCTGAAGATAAACCTTGTTTTGTAATAAGGGGGTATAGGTTTGCAACGCAACTGTGAAACAAAATAAAACTACGTCCAGTTCCAGAAAATGAATAACCTTGAGGTAGTATGTGAACTCGTCAACTAAAAGTTGTAGCGAGCGCCCGACGCCCGTGTGCTACGCCGTAGCCCGTAGCGAGCTGCTACGAAAAGTTTGTGACACCGCCGACTGTTTACCGTCTTGATACAATGTGTACATAACGACGTTTAAATTTTAAACACATTAGTGGTTCACTGTCAACATCCTAAAATGAACAGCTTTTGAGTTTAACAAGCACAGCGTGCTACGAAACATGTAAAACAACAACTTATAAAACTTAAGAGTGCTCAACATTTGGTTTGGCATGTTCGCCAGTCTCAATTAATCTTCTTCAGCAATAAACGCCACAGAATTTGTAACGCTCCTTGGATCGTACTTGCGTAAACTTTTCTTGAGTAATGATGGCTGTTAAGGGTTCGATCGCTCCAAAAATGTGCGCCTCCGCAAGTAATTGGCGCTATCTCGATGAGAGCGTCAGAACCTAACACTAACTATAATAAGTGTTAAATGTTGAGCGGCACCGTTACTTCAACACTTATGATGACGATATTCCTCACTTTGAAATTGCTTTAATATTTAGTGCAAAACTTGCCTGGAAACTTTACCTAATGAAGTTAACTAGTTTCTGTATCGCTCGTTCGCAAGGTACGAATATGTATGAAACGTTGGGAATATTATCGTAACTGTAACATTTGTTATAGATATTCCGAAACGAATGATATCAAAGGTGAAATTTATTATTTTCGGTTCGCTGAGTAAAATAGAACGCACCAAAAGCTAAAATAATATTTATTTTAAACGTAAATGTTCAGTTTTAAGTGCTTTTCTACTGCATTGATTTAACTAGTTCGAATCGAAATAAATGGTTTTCGAGAGTTGGTTATTTTTGTGTTACCTTATCATTTTCATAAAAAATACACGATTATCTAGCACATTTTTGTTCACGCAGTACAGTTATCTATTCCGACATAGCTCAGGCTTGTGTAAAGATATAAGAAATGTGTATGCATACTCATGTAAAGCTGTTTCCTTAGCAGAATGCAAATACAGCCCTAAAAAAGACAACACAAGGCATTGTCGGCTTTAACACAAACAAATGTAGAATTCAGTGGCTGCATGATGCTGTAGTTTTGTGGCTCGTGGTTACATGAGCGTAATGTGTGCGCCCGGGTGTGAAGAGCATTAAAGTGGATTTAGGCGAGATTCAGCCGTCGGTGATTTAGATTTATTCGTATGTAGTTCCGACCGGCCGCGCTCAAACTTAACCTTAATGTGATTTCTGAACGGGATCCACATAAGTCTCACGGGCAACATGGCGGCGGTAGCGTTGGAAATCTACTAAATTACTTTACTACTTTCTGCACATTGTTTAACTGTTGTTTGTTTGTGTGTTTAGCTAACTTTGGGTGTTGTTTTTTTGTTTGGAAACCTGTTTAGATAAAGTAAAAATATACATTGCTAGTTCTAGCTTCTGATCCGTGTGATCTGAACGAAATCCGTACCGTGTGTGCCTGTTACGACCTCAAGATACACTGCCTTTGACCGCCGCAACGATCGATCAAGATGGACAGACCCCGTGTTAAACAAAGCTAGTGAGGTATTTAAAAAAATATTAAAAATAATAAGAAAATAATATCAAGCCTATTATGAGAACGCTGAGATGTATGTTGTCTATTTATTCGTCGATCTGATACTTACTCATAAAAAAAACTGTGAAAGCTTTTCTTTGTAGTATTTTGCATATATCCGTCTCAAACTCGAATGTAAACCTAGATATTTACAAGCAATCATTTATTTATTTATTTACATACATCCGCTACCATTTAAGATGGATATTCAAGAGCTCTCTATTCTTTTTATTTTATTATCTTTGGAATGTGCTCTGGGTGGATTGATATTGCGAAGCAACGTCGGCGGCGGCGGTCCTTTGACCGCGGTTTCGCTTTTCAAATATTATTACGTTGTAGTGTTGCCCAGCAACCACTGAAAGAACCTAATTTCGCCCTCGCCCGTCCGTCCAACCCCGGGGCAATATTTCATAGTTGTAATTTGCTATATTTTGAGATGAAAATTCTTGGCGTAACAATATTAGGGTAGGAATTTAAGGCCAAATAACTATTAACTCTAAATAGTTTGCTATCTTTATTACTCCACTCAAATATGTATTAAATAAATTAATCCATAATACCTATCTATAAATCTTTGTTTAAATTATTTTCAAACCCTTCAATTCTATACCGACTATAATTTTAGGCACCTACAAACACGTAAAACTTACAAAAGTGTACTTAAAACTCGATTATAGCTTGCCCGGTTTAAATCTTCCTTTATTTGACCTAAACGTCTTTGTCATGTTTCATTTCATTCAGTTCACAACTGGAACACATAACAAACCTACAATAGCAACTTTAAGCGTATTTGTCAACACTGCACTGAAAGTAGCTTATTCGTTTATACGTTTCGTACCACAGCTGCACAGGTTTTGCATCAACGAGCACTTTGTATATGTGAGATATTTCAACATTAAAGCAAAAATATATATCACGGTCCAAAAATAAGAACAATCGCATTGTGTGCCAGTGACGCGTAATTACATTCCTCTGTGCTGTCCGTGGGAGTAGCACTGCGCAGTCTCCGCTCCGCTTGCTCCGCTTTGCGCTCGCCGCGAACGTGAGACTTCGATGCGGCCATTGTTGCTGCCACCATTGTGCTCATATGTCGATACCAAATAAATATATCAAAGGTTAAGAATTCTAAGCCCATTAACAGCGCTATACAAAATGTGATCAGCCCTTTCGCCCGCCTCATCCGAATGAAAGACTTGAGATGAAATCTTTGTTTTAGACAAAGAATGAAAATGAAATAACATTAATTTCGTACAATAATGGATTACATTTGCACAAGTCGAGCAACGAATTAGAAAAGGTTGGTCCCAAGGTGATGATAAAGTAAAGGCTTACACCTGCCGTTTGCCGACAGCAATTAGAGTTGTAATGTAAATAGCGGGTTGAGGCAACAAGTGGGTCAACCAGGGCCGCGTGGCCCCCCTGCCGCCCTTGCGCCGCGCCACGCACCCCTTGCACCTCTCCAGTAGGTCATGAACGCTCTGTTCATGACCCATTTTATCTCAAAAATCTCCGCCGGTAACGCTAATCGAAGCGGACGCCCGTGTGCTCAACCTAATACTAGTTGCGCTGTTGCGATTGCGCTATATTATCTTGCTGCTTCGCTGAGCTGAAAGTAAACAGGAGATAATAAAACTGGATGCTTCACAAAGTGTATTTCGCAACCCCTTTTACGACTCATTTTACTATTATGAGCCTTTCAAATATAAAAAAATACCCCGAGTCTTTTGAAAATAAACAAATTCTCCGAAAGTTGTATTTTGAATTAAAATGAAGCTTTAAATTTGGTCTTCACTTTTTCACTATTCAAAACTTCAAAAACAACTGCCTATCAGCAATAGTAAAACGCTTAAAAACCACCACGGCCTGCAAAATAAAATGTAACCAAAAAAAAATGACAGGTCAATTAATTCCTTTTCTAGAATTACATGACGAACATGTACGTACTTTTTAACTTCTTGATTTTGTGATCCCTTCAACTAAGACAGAAGGTAATATAAAGAAAACAGTTCAATTTTGGCAATAAATACCATATTATCAGTGGACCTATTCATTGAACGTAAAAAACGGTTCCCAAATCCCTTTGGGATCCACGGATACCAACTTAAAAGTAAGGTATGATCCACCCTTTGCTTCAACCTTAGAAATAAACAGAATAGTAAAATAAATTATGTAAATATTTGAAAAGTTATTGTGCCTTTATATTTTTTGTCTTCGTTTATGTTTCACTTATCTACTGTTAAAATATAAGTAGTTCTATTTGTCCCTTTTATATCAATAACTTTTAATTTTGTAAAAGAAATAAAATGCAAGCTTCATTTTCCATTTGATAAAATACTCCCCGCAGGGCTCAACATAGGTAAACGACTACGAAATATCGTTTACTCGTGGAACCATCGATTACCGAGGATAATAGTTGATCCCAAGTGATTTGATCGAATCTATTCTTCAATAAAAAGTTGTATTACTTTCTTTCAAATACTGCGTGAGCTGAACTGTTTTTTAATATACAGAAAACATAGTGAAACACAGATTACGCTAGCTTTTCCACCATTTCAAATTACTACAAACCATTTTGCGTAACTTTGCGTTACGCAAAATGGTCGTAAATTAACAATCAGCAGGCAAGTAGTTCTCATTGAAAGCTCTTGACAAAAGCGTGTGGAATTGATGGCAGCGGCTTCATTTATAATGTATTTAAGTGGAAAGTGTTCAATCACGAAGCAGGCTCGACTGGTGAATCCAATAACGCGGGAATGGAAGCTGGAGGTCAGCCGCGGCCAACACAGTCCCAGAGGAATGCGCTGCGCCAGATGCCTCTACGGCTGGTCTAATGTTCATGAATATTGTATACTCGTAACAACTGTCTGTTGTTTTTGACTGCGTAAGATCAGTTTTATCAGTGACTTTTTGTGTCCCTGACCTGACTGATTTTAGCACCAAATTGCAAAAAAATCTAAATTTTACAATTCCCTATCTTTTTCTGCAAGCTAGTCACCATCTACCTATAGTAGATGATTCAGCCGTCAATAGATTGAGCTGTTCGATTGTGTCAGACAGTTAATTGCACTTTTCGGAGAGGAAACTGCAGTTTGATTAAGTCAGTCCAAGTGAACTCTATTGATGCCAGTTCCAGACCCACTGTGTAGCTACAAAATTCCATTTGAATTCTACAGAAAATTGTCCGAATGCCTTAACTGTGACCTAACCCTTCTGTGGGTAAAATTTTACGACTATGCGGGTGTGAAGCAGATGTTGAACATTCTGTTTTATTTCACTCTCAGAACTGCGTAGGACGAATAACTCGTTTCAACTATTTTATTTTTTATTCGATTTTTATTGAATCAAATATCCACTGTACATAACAATATTGATAAAACGGGATAATGCCCCGGGAGGTTATCTATAGCTCCAGTACTTTTGGGGTCATAAAACTTTACAATTTGTTATTATTTTTTTATTGCTACGGATTTCCATACGCGATATCTTTCTTAAATATGGTTAGAATAGGATATTTCTTTATGTAATTTGTTTTTTTTTTCCAAATACAGTGCTACATTACATTTCCTTATAATATGCTACCTAAATTAATAGCTAGGTTTACATTATTAGTTATGACGCAAAGGAAGTACTTTACCTAAGAACTCTACACTAGGTCGAGCCTGTCTCGTAGAGTCCTTGGGTGGTATTGCCATATGAAAATGCGCATTACATAATTGTTATTGTTACAATCGAGAAGCACATGAAAAAGTGCTTTTATTATATAACAATTAAAACATTTAGGGTAAGAACAGTTAAATTAAATTAAATATAAAAAAAAAACTAAAGATGGATAAAATGATGTTTTGAGAGCAATGTGCACTATGTGTAAGTGTGTAGTGTGTATAAGTGTGAGAAAAAGTTTGTGGGAGTGTATGTGTGTGTGGGGGGGGGTGCGTGTGTGTGTGTGTGTGTGTGTGTGTGTGTGTGTGTGTGTGTATTTTGTGGTGTGTTACGAAATCACCTTTAAGAGAGCTTCTGTTTCACCGTAGGATTGGGCTAGCAACCAGTTGCGAACAATCTTTTTGACTTGGCCAGTTCTAGAGTTACTGATGTCACACATCTTTACTACTTTGTTGTATATGTGACTGAGCATGAATTCTGAGCGAAGGCTGTACGCGTCTTTATCGAAGCACACTTAAATGTAATTTGTCGGTCATCTACCGTATTCATACACATTAAATGTTACGAGCTTAATGTTCTCCTACCAGGTATACCTATTTAGTGTTAAATCTCGGTGCTTACCTGCGGGGTGAGCACGGCCTACTGTGACATGACTTGAGTCACACATTTTATCACAGTTTGAGCGATAAAACTGTTTTGTCATAAGATGCTAGTACAAATTGACATGACATAATTTATCATGTCTTGTCACAAACGTCTTGACACGCCCGAGCTCGGCCCGCTCATCCGTGTCTCGTAGCAACACGATCACAAGTGCCTATAGCGGTAGGTCTCCTTCCTGCGTCAGTTCCTGTACCTCGTGTTCGTGCGCCCACTTTACTGTCTAGGTACGTCCGCCAAGGGTTCGCTTTGTTGACGCTTTATTCAGTTCCTTCCACCTGCCGCACTTCTACTCAGCTTTGAAAACAATTTCTAAAGCATTAAGAATATATCCCTATTTATAGTCTTCAGTAGGTATATTTTACGAGCAAGTTCCAATTAGCCGGAAGCCTATTAACGTAGCTCGGGTGCTTTATCAAGTTATTTTATGTGAGAAATCTTGACACCGTGTACTACCACAGTTCGTAGTAAGTGACCTCATTCATATCTATTTCGGTCGTAACTTGTAGTTAGTTATGGGAGAGAAAGTTTGAAATGACTTGCTAGCGAAGCAATAAAACGCTCCACAGTCTAGTTTGGGAGACGACAATATTGATTTTCCCCTCTCTGATGTATTTCATTCTCCATCTGTTGCTCTCCATAAAATTTACGACAGTATTACGGAGCCGTTATTTTTGTATGAAGAGTTTTATCGCCGCGCGGCGTCGCTTTCCACGACATGAGTTCTTTTTCAACACCAAGTGTTTTTATTGAGTTCACTAATTCACGACATTTTTATTCTTATGTTTTTTTGTTATCTGCAGAGTAAGAATCGTAACTTAAGATTTATTTTGTTCTAATTAAGTTTATGAATGATTCCATATTCTCAAGTTTACTTGAATGTATAACTGAATGTACTTTGTTGCCCTCAGATGGTGGCGACAGACGACTCATCGAACACAGTGCCCGGACACATAGAATCACCGGGGACCTTCGGCAAACTGCGACAGACCCTCTCCTCCTCACTGCTCACAGCCCAGGACAAAGGTAAACAAACAACTGGAAAAGACCACAAAGAAAGGTAAAGGTTTTACACATTTAGGAACAAACCAAGAGTCCATCACAAATTGGATTTAATTAAGTAAACAATTGCTTTTGAAACTTACACTTTGTATGGCATACTAACATTGTAATCGTAGTTCATAGCAAACACTAATAATGCCAGTAGTCTAAATACATTGTTAGACTTGACGAGAAGTTACATAACTGTGTCCAACTTGCGTAATATCTGAAGTGCGTACATATACTGGGTGAGGAAACTGTTGAGAACCGGATGTTAAGATTCAAGCATGAACACTCACTGAACTTAGCTTTTCGATGCAATTAGGAAAATTGTATTATAAAGGCTAGCGCCTCATTGGTCTAGACCAGCGAGGCGCGGAATTGAACCCGACCTCTTTTGAATTTTTCCTTCTAGAATGTCTCAGTAGAAGCCCGAAGTCTAGATTCGAGCCCGGGTGATGGCAATAGGCTCGCCCCCTATCGCAGGGGACTGAAACAACTGGCGAAATGTGGGTGTACTATACGTACACCTCTACCTAACCCTTCGGGTAATACAGGCGTGATGTTATTTTATTTAAAGGCCAGCGCAGATTAGGGCGGGACGCGCCGCAACGCAACGCATTGCAAAAATCCTCCATCATCTTTCGTACATTTTCTATGCTGGCCGCACCACACTTTTTAGGGTTCCGTACCCAAAGGGTAAAACGGAAACCCTATTACTAAGGCTCCGCCGTCTGTCTGTCTGTCCGTCTGTTCCCAGGTTGTATCTCATGAACCGTGATAGACAGTTGAAATTTTCACAGATGATGTATTTCTGTTGCAGCTATAACAACAAATACTAAAAAACAGAATAAAGTAAATATTTAAGGGGGACTCCCATACAACAAACGTGATTTTTTTGCCGTTTTTATAGTGGCACGGAGCCCTTCGTGCGCGAGTCCGACTCGCACTTGGACGGTTTTTGTATACGGCCGGTTGCGACTGTAATGTGCACTTGGCTTAATAGGACAATTATTTTCCTCAGGCGTCTCACTTTACCACAGATTTTTTTAATCTGTGAAAAAGTGTGTTGCCTCATTTCGGTAATCCTTTTACATTTTAAAAGCTTTTATTTTGAATCTATTACGCTATATCCGTTATCCTAAAGACTGATCCGAAAACATCCAATACGTCTAAATAGGATCGGCCATGGAATACCAAAACCAATTACCCTTTTTACAGCGCCCGAGTCGGACAAAAAGAAAGCAAATTCCTGAACTTAGTAATGCGTTAAATTGACCCGACGAAACAGAAACGTATCTGTTCTGTGCTTTAATCTTCCTGAATTTCAAGCAGTTTTAAATTATTTGTTTGTAAAAATAAAAGAGGCGGCTATAAAAATAGAGAACTGCCAATTTTTTGCACCTGATATTTTTCAAAAAATGCATTTACGAAGCCTGTATTATACATTGTTCGAAAGTTAAAAATTACGCACCATAAAACGAAACAGGCGGTAAAATAGGTACTCTCACCTAAGTACATGTTTTACCGCCCCCTTCGTTGTATAGCGTCGTGCGTATCCTTTACGGTTTTTTTTTTAATTACCATAAAAATTATATAAGAATTCCACCAAGGAGTTTCAAATTACGAGAATAAATAAGCTGAATGATCAAACCTCCTTGGAAGCGCTTTTGCTCAATACGTTTATCTCACTTTTTTAGTAAAGAGAAAATGAGACGAAAGATGTAGTACTTTCACCATGTGCACGTGGCGCCATTTGCAAATTCCCTCCATTTTATTATTAGAAATGTCAAATATTGTTGCGGCTTTCCGACTGATATTTACAAAATAATAATACGCGTTTAAGCGAGGAATCCGATATTAATATTGAATCTACTGCACCTGATATCTTGAATGAGCCGCCAAAATCGTGAGTGCTATTTAATGATTTACAATAATTTTATATCATGGAAGAATTGAAGAAATACTCAATCATTCTCTTAAAATGTTTTGTTTGATGGCTTATTTTATTACCTATTGTACTGTTTTCTCGCAAATGTGTTGAAAAACGTTGTATGACATACGCGCGGAATGTGACTATGGTAAGCCGTTACATTTGTCTACTCGTTTGTAAAAACCAACTTACCGCACTAATATCATAAATAACTATTACCAGTCTTACATTCTGAAACTTTAATTACCGTCAAATTAACGAACACTGCGATGACGTAACCTTAATGCCACTTAAATTAAGTAAAAAATATCTGAAATCAAATTAAAAGTGTAGTAAGTGTGTATATTAGCAAAAGCAATCCATTTTCATCATTACTCCTGTAACACTATGCACCGGCCATCGCTATTTAAAGATCCGTCTTAAAATAGATAGTGCTTAGCTAGATTACCCACCCAACGCCTACGCGGTCCACCAGATTGAATTACTCCTTTAACTTGAGCAAGATGGTAAAATGATACATACGTCTCTATTAGGGTTCCGTGCCAAAATGGTAAAAAGGAACCCTTATGGTGAGACTAAGTCTGTCTGTCTGTCTGTCTTGCAACTTGAAATTTAGAATAGTTTTAGATGACGTTAGCCCAACTGCTTTGCAAACAAGAAAGAAATTAAAAAAAATATAAAAATGTTAAGTGGGGCTACTCGGGCATGTGGAGTATCATATGAAAGAGCGCTTTTTGCACATTCTCAAACATTTTTTTTTTTTTTTTGGGGAGTACAGTTTCCGACGTTTGATGAAAAATGTAAAAAAATATACCGTTCCCCCCTTCCCCCCCCCTTATCTCCGAAGTTTGCATAGATAAAAATCTGAAATTATTCTATGTGATAGAAGTTTATGTAAAGATTACAGGAAAAATAAAACGATGTCTCTAAATAGCACAGTTTTTCAGAAATCATCAACATCATATATACGTACGGAACACTCGGCGCGCGAGTCCGACTCGCTCTTGACCGGTTTTTTTTAGTATGAAAACACGGTCAAATAAAACAAAAAACAATAATTAAATATTTGAATATTAACTACGACTATGCTGACTATGAAGACCTCAAAATATACAAATAATATAAAATAAATTAAAGGTTTTCACAGTTTTCACGCTTTCAGTCTGAATTACATTGGTGTACCTTAAACAGGTTCTAAGATTGATGTACATAAAGTTAACCCATGAGAATTCCAAGTAGGAGGGTGCGGGAAAATCAACATTCCGGTCCCGTTCTCTTTTCGCCCGAAACGTACCCATCCGGCCGTTATCTCTCATCCCGAAACAATATCCATTCATCATGTCGACGGAAATCTGTTTATCGGAGCCAACAAGGGAAAGTAACGCAAACTAGCTAGTTTTTACAAATATCTTTTTATTATACATAATGGAAATCAGATGTCTTTTGTTCTGATGGATACTTGCTTCAGATTTGTGTGTTTCTACAGCACTGTATTTTTTTA
Organism: Tiliacea aurago; assembly: GCA_948098905.1. Taxonomy (NCBI): domain Eukaryota; kingdom Metazoa; phylum Arthropoda; class Insecta; order Lepidoptera; family Noctuidae; genus Tiliacea; species Tiliacea aurago. The sequence goes on from OX402590.1 coordinate 14,206,774, forward strand.
AATATTTAATACCGATGACATTTTTTAAGTACCTTCCGTTCTTACCGCCAGTTGCACCAGACTCCATTAAATTTAATTCCCCATTAAAAGTAATGCTGTCAAAATCAAAATATTTTATTTCACATAAACCTACATGAAGGAACTATTCAAGGGTGAGTTACCTATGGCACTGAAACGCAGGCTCATGAGCATGTGTATTCTTCCCGTCTTAACCTATGGTGCACAGACTTGGTCTTTGACTAACATCCAGAAGTCCAAACTCAAGGTCTGCCAACGAACAATGGAGCGCAGTATACTAGGCGTTTAATTAACTGATCGTGTTCGAAACACAATACTGCGCTCCAAAACAAAGATAGCTGACGTGGCTCAAAAGACTGCCCAACTTAAATGGGACTGGACAGGACATGTCTGCCGCATGCCAGACCAACTGTGGGCCCAAATGGCACAGAATTGGTGCCCTGAAACAGTGCGACGGGGTCGCGGCAGACCACGTAGGAGATGGCGGGACGAATTGGATAGGTTCCGGCAAAACTGGAAGGAGAACGCGCGGGCTCGCGAAGGATGGAAGGAGTGCAGGGAGGCCTGGCACTTATGAAACGTTAGAAGCTAGGTGCACGGTTCTAATTGGACGTTTCCTATGAAGAACAGCTGGCAAGATACTCCACTGTCACTTTCTGATACGTTCCGTTAGATAAAGACACCATTACTTTTAATGGAGAATTAAATTTAATGGATTTACGTGCTACTGGCGGTATATCTATGGAAAGAAGACGTTATATTTTCAATGAAAAGAAAACACCACCGTATTAGAGTGGAACTGACAGGTGTAAAATAACTAGTATTTGTTACCAGCAGGTAATAATTCTTGCAACTATCCGTGTATCCTCAAGATTGGAGGGTTGGTGTTATGTGCTTGTTCCCTAAGGCCGTTATTACCGTTATTTATGTTTACCTCGTACCCCACAAGAACGGTTAACTCAAAACCCACCATAAATATACTATTTTCGTATAATTTAACTTACCTCTTGTTATTTTTACAACAAAAGGCGTTGGAATTGAAGCTATGTTTTTTTTATTTTCTGAGCTACTTTTTCAATAACACTCTTCTTACGTAAAATGAGCTACCCAGCTTATTTTATTATCTTTAAGAAGAAAGAAGGAGCTTTTGTTTTTATTCAAACTAAACAGTATTTATTCAACCAAAAACTTGACGCTGGCCATTTGCAATCAAAGCATTTCCACTTCCACCACTTCACCATCTAAATGGTGCTGCTATAAGGAGTTAAAGTTTTTTTTATAATCTAGATAAATATAGTGATTAATTGTGCGTGTGAATAATCATAAAAACTTTGAAAATAATGTTATCCTGATCTGTATGTCGATTGTGAGATCTAATATCTAGTTTTGATGAATAGCCAATAAGCACGACACGTAGCTCGACAAGATCTTGAAATATTATGACTATAAGACACATCCATGGATTTAGTTATACTATACAGTACAACAACACATCAGCTGACTCGACGGGATGTTGCGAATTACGTCATTAAATTCAGGAATTTACATCAAATTTCAACAGCATTCGGATTTATTAAGAATAATATGTTAGTGCAGCTGTTTTAAACAATATGTTTGTGGCAAATATCTTTAATTATAAGTTGAGGTTGGTCAAACCGCGTCAGTCTACTGAGAAATTTGTCTAAAATAAGTATTACTACCCTATCTAAAATCTAGGCAACTTCGATTCGCTCAAAATATAAGTGCATAAACAATCTTCTCTTTTGTTGAAAACATGCAAAAGAACAAAATAAATATATTATCATTTTATCTGCATTCTTACTTTTGTTATTATTCATAGGTACATAAAGTCTCTTATTGTTTTTAGGCAAAGCCTCGCTTAACATTGATTGAAGCATAGTGATAATGTGGGAGTAAAATCAAGTGAATTTGAAAGCTTTAGGAATGTTGCCAGATAAATTAACTTTACCCATATGACAACTAACTGAAGAAGAATTATGAACAATGTCGCAGTGACATTTGTAGTGGTTTGATTGAAACGTAACAAACCCGCAACGTTAGGATGTGTATTGAATTACTCCTATATTCTGTGCGTAAATCGCGTGTCAACAAAAGTCGGCAATCTTTGCTTTTCCTCCAATTGTTGTTCGTGAGGTTTTGTCTATACAATTTTATAGTCTAAGCATAAAGTTCATAAAAACACAACCAAATCTTGCCAAATATAAAAATAATTGTATTGCGACGTGACACTTGTTAGGCTGGCTGTCCAACAATTTTCTTACTCTTATTAACTTTTTTTTTATTAATATCTTACTTGCAATAAAAACGAGGTTGAAAAAATAGTAGAAACGGAATAAAAACTCTTACCGCCTTATTACAAAACAAGATTTATATTTTGACATGGCTTAAACCATGGAGCCAGTTTTTGTAATAAGAACGTAACAGTGATTGAAATACCGTTCTTTATACAAAACTGAAAACTTAGTTCGGTACTAAGTTGACAGTTTTGTGTTTAGGAACTTTACCATACTCGGAATAAAGTTCGAAATTCAATAATGGCTCCATGTTTTAAACCTGGGTCTGAAGACAAACCTTGTTTTGTAATAAGAGGGTTAAGGTATATTTTTAATGAATTGTTTAGTTATGAAAATAATTTTATTGTTATGTACACAAGTATTAAAATAATAATTTCATTTAGAGCGTAGTTAGGGGTGTAACTTATTTTTGAAAGTGAAATGTGTACCTAATTATTTAGTATTAGGGTTCCGTACCAAAATGGTAAAAAGGAACCTTTATGGTGAGACTAAGTCTGTCTTTCTGTCTGTCACACCTGGATATCTCAAGAACTACTAATGCTATCAACTTGAATTTAGAATAGTTTTAGATGACGGTTGCCCAACTATTTTGCAACCAAGAAATAAATTAAAATAAATATATCTTTTTTTCAAAAGGGACTTATTTTTAAGACCCTACAATGTGTCCCCCCTTTAAAAAATTGAAGTGAGGCTACTAGGGCATGTGGGGTATCATATGAAAGAACGCTGTTTGCATATTCTCAAACATTTTTTTTTTTGTTAGGCAGCTTATTTTTCGACTTTCGATGATAAATGTAAAAAAAATACCATCCCCGCCCCTTATCTCCAAAGTTTGCATAGATAAAAATCGGAAATTATTCTATGTGATAGAAGTTTATGTAAAGATTACAGGAAAAATAAAACGATTTCTCTAAATAGCACAGTTTTTCAGAAATCATCAACATCATATATACATACGGAACCCTCGTTGCGCGAGTCCGACTCGCTCTTGACCGTTATTTTTTATCTGACTTCAAAAAGGAGGCATTTCGTAATTCATCTGTTACATGTGCATCTCTGCTAAGTATTAACCTCATTGTTTTTTTGGCGATTCATAATTCATCTGTTACATGTGCATCTCTGCCAAATATTAACCTAATTGATTTTTTTAGGCCGTAGTCGTAAAATCTTATATCTTGGTCATGTCCATCCGGATGTCACACATTCTGTCATCGCTAGACAATGGCGTACTGAAATTACAATAAAATATAATTAGGTAGTGTTAGCCCTTGATCCCCATACCTCTACATCTACATGTAACCGAAGCATGAAAATAAAATCAATGCACATAAGTGTGGGGGTGTATTGTAGGCTCCCATAATTAATAAGATTAAGATGTTTTTAATTGTCTTTGGTATTTTAGTAAAATGGTTTTTGTGATATGGGATATTTTCGTTTATAACTTCAGAAATAATTTTTTTTTAAATACAAACTTATTTTTGCGATCGATAAAACCATTACTGTTCATGGGTAAATATTCATCCCAACTACGGATCTCTTCACTGTGCAAGGTACGACACGCACTTGGCCGGTTTTTATATTTTGTTGTACACACCACAAAAAGAAACGTGTGAAGTCGGGGAACCCCCGTCAGGAACCAAGTTACTTACGTGATACTTTTTTTTTTAGGAATACATATACTTTTACGATGTTTGTAAATATGTGACCACCATGTATCTATCACATAATTAAATTATCTGTCATTGCTTCATTTTAAATTCTTGAAACTACCTTTTGGAAGGAGCAACTAGAATCAATGCAGGTTTTTTTAATTTTGACGTTAAAAGTGGCTTTGAAGTACCTATTTTAAATAAATAATTTTACTTTAACCTAATAGTGGATTACACTTGGATTTTATAAAGGTGGATTAATAAATTTGCGCGTCGTATTAGTTTTCTATGTAACCCTTTTAATTAACGCACACGAACTACCGAGTATTCAATTTTCATCGAGGCTTTATAGTTACAAACTTCGTTTTAAAAGGTAGAGTTTGTTCTACGTTATATATGTAGGTAATTGAATTTCGGATAAGTGAATTACCGTCGAGTAGACTGCGAGTGTATGGTAAAAACAGCTCACCACACCAAAACTTTGTAAAATAATATCTGCATAATATACCATTTCATTTACCCGTGGAGGTAAAAAACTTTATGCAGGATCATTGATGTAAAATAAAGGAAGATAGGCCACTCTCTAACATCACGTAAATATTAAATGGACTAGAAACACTTACATGTAAACACACTCACACAACTACATTTCCCGATGTGCGTTATGTGGTCGACAACCAAAATAGAGAGACATATTACGCTATAGTGGGAACGAGATAGCAATAATTGTCACTGTTACGTACTCATAACAACTCGGAAGCAAAATCGCGTTAGAAGCCGAATCTTGGCCGAATTTTTACGATTAGGAACGACTATGATGGAGCAAACATAAAATATTATTATAATTTTCAACAAATTATCATTTTCGGCTGTACTTACGAGTGAAAACTAATCCCGTGGGACTTGTTTTTGGTTTTTGCACTATTTGTGCACATTTTATAAACAGGAAGGCATTGTTGCTGCTTTAGACGATTACTGTAATTTTACTTAACGTGCACAAACGCCAGTTCGATTGTGACTAAGGTCTATTGTGACTAAGGTCTATTGTGTCCTTTTCCCCTAATTTATGCGGTCCACGTCGAGGAGCGCGTACCATATCTTCCTATTTAATACATCAATGTACAGGATGCATCTTTTCCTACTTATGCGTGCATTGATTGCAATGTAATAAAATTTTGCAGTAAGATAGGTAAAGGCTGCGAAAAAATAAAGAAGACAAAACGTGTTAGGTATTTGGCAGCGTTGAGAGGAGTTTGCTATGGAATTCATGATCATTTCTTAATATTCATAGCGAAATATCACGAGGTTCGCATCTCGCAGGCTAAGAGGGCTGGGGGCAGGGGGGCAGACACGCATTGTTAGCACATTCCTGCTCAGAAGGTAGACACAAGCCGCGGTCTTATTTGAATTCCCATCGCTTAATTCCAATTCAATATTTCATAACAATGATCTAAATGTAATTTGAGTTTGAATGACGTTCGGTTTTGGAACTGTCAATTTAAATCTAGTTTGGGAGTTTGATCCGCTGTTCTTGGATTAATCGTTTTGAACTTCGGAAGGATGAAATAATGGTAGTATGTTTTGTTTCAGTAACAAAGTTGGGTCCACGGCAAGTCGCGCCGGAGCCGGCACCAGAACCCACGCCGGCACCACCGCCTGCACAACCAACACCCACAGCTGCTCAACAAGCTAAGACTGACCGGTAAACTTTACTTAGTCTTTTACCACAAATTTAATTTCTTTAGATCATCTTCACACCTTTGTTACGATTCGTATCTTAACTTACAAAACTCGTTCAAGTTTCTTTTATTAAAAATTAGTTTAAGAATTCATTCCGTCCTTTTTATCATATTATTTCATTGCTTTTCATTAGATCTGGTTTTTAATTTAATTTCAGTGAAAAAAAACGCTTTGACAGCTGAATAGTATTTTTAATTTCGATTCTTTAGACTTTAAACAGATTCCATTAAATGAATATATAATAATGCTGTAACACCTACAGGATTGATCGTGACAGACAAGCTATGCAGACACGAGAGCAGGCCCCAAGTCTGCTATTTTTATAAATTCAGTAATTCTAACACGATCCCATTGTCATTTTGCTAAAAGTTCGTAATCTGCTACATTCATAATGGTCGATCATTGGTCGGTCAATGTTCTCGTAATTATATTATAATAAAAACCCATTAGTAGAAATGTCATTCATTTGTCATTATGTACGAGATTACCAATAAATGCAATTTCTTTCAATGTAGTGTCAGTGGCCGACCATTGGAAAGTCATAATGACGCCATTATAATAGTAGATTACCAAACATGTCAAAATCAAGAGTTATGAAATCAATAATCGACCATTCTGACACTATTGTAATAGCAGACTGCCCAGTTCGCGAGTCAGTTCAGTAAGTCCCGAAGACTTATCTCTGACTTACTCACTGAACCATCCTAAAATGTATTCAAACATAAAAGGTAATGAAAGGTTATTGTCTGAACTGTCACCAGAACTGACTCAAAAAATGTCCTTGTATCCGGCGCGAGTAATACCTTAACATTATAAAATTATTTTGTGCGTATAGGGAGGCCGGTAAAGCGCCGTCCCGAGCTGGTGCATGCCGCGTCTGCCTGAAGGCTCTGAAGCCAGGGGAAGTATACCACACATGCAACGGCTGCCAACATCGCGTCTGCGAGGACTGCTCATCATACTCCAAGCCGGCCAGCGATGAAGATGCTGTGAGTACCCCTCCATGCTTGAAACCCTTGTTCTTTAAAGCACAAATCATGAGTGATGTAAAAATGAGACAAATCAGAAGCTGTGGTGTACCTTAATAAATAAATGAATCATATATGGCTGCTTCGTAAACATCAGTTTCAACATCATCATCATCATCATCATCATTTCAGCCAAAAGACGTCCACTGCTGGACATAGGCCTCCCCCAAGCACCGCCACTTCGACCGGTTCTGTGCTTCCCGCATCCAGCGGATACCTGCGGCCTTCACAAGGTCATCGGTCCACCTTGTAGGAGGCCTTCCAACGCAACGTCTTCCGGTACGTGGTCGCCACTCCAGAACCTTTCGGCCCCATCGGCCATCAGTTCTGCGAGCAATGTGCCCTGCCCACTGCCACTTAAGCTTGGCAATTCTTCGGGCTATGTCGGTTACCTTGGTTCGCCTGCGGATCTCTTCATTCCTGATTCGATCACGTAGGGAAACTCCAAGCATAGCCCTCTCCATTGCCCTTTGGGTGACTTTTAGCCTTCTGATAAGGCCCATTGTAAGCGACCACGTTTCAGTGCCATAGGTCATCACTGGCAACACGCACTGGTCAAAGACTTTCGTCTTGAGACACTGCGGTATGTGGGACGAGAAGATATTGCGAAGCTTCCCGAACGCTGCCCAGCCGAGTCGGATTCGACGATTGACCTCTTTCTCGAAGTTGGACCTACCTAACTGGACAGTTTGTCCGAGGTAAACATACTCGTCCACAACTTCGAGTGTAGCGCCGCAGTTCAACAACAACATATTTATTTTAGCAATACAGTACTATAACATGACGTGACGACTGAATTCCTCGTAGGGATAGGCAGAGATTATTTCCTCACCATAAATTTGTGTTAGTTAGCAACGTATATCTACTTAAGCACTTAGAATCAAAATACTGGAGATACTTAATCAATAGGATAAGCAGAAATATATATAATAAGAGAAGGATATGCAGACATTATTTCCTCACCATAAATTTGTCTTAGTTAGCAACGTATATCTACTTAAGCACTTAGAATCAAAATACTTCATAACATCTCACTGAAAAGTTACCGCTCTGAAATTGTCCCAAGAGCTTAATAAAGACATAATTAGATCCTCCTTCGAACTAGCTAAATCTGGCAACCGTCCAAATAGCCTCAGCAAGTTCGATAAACGATGTTACGGAGATGGTGGAGAAAAAATAAATAACTGTTAACTCATAAAAGGCTAATGAGACACGAAAAACGAATAGCTTGCAATATTGTGGGAACTATTATAAGGTATGTTATTGGTCTTATTTTCCTTTTACTTATTAGACAATCCTATACAAAAAGATGTAAAAAGTCCTTTGTATCCTGTGGGAAATCCCATAGAAAAAAAAAAGGTTAAGTTGTATCGAATAAAACCACCCGGTTTCTCCTGCTACGAGTACCATGACTCAACACCCCGGGAAATGCCTGCACATGCCATCTTACCCACGACTGGGTCCGAAATAACCCTGTCAAAGTCAAAGTAGACCATTAAAAGCCACTTTTGAATTGATTCTAGTTGCCCCTTCCAAAACGTAGTTTCGTATGGAGAAAAATGGGCGTAAACAAAGTTATTTTTTTTGTATAACTGTATACCTTTGTACCTTATTGTGTGCGAGAAGTTTAAATAAATAAATACAAAGTATTGTGTAGGTAACTGTATACAAGGGTACATCGTCTTCACATATAATTACTGAATTATATAATTATAGGTGAAGACGATGTACTCGGAACAACATTACTATACTACAACTTGTACCTAATCATTTCAGCCGAAAGACGTCCACTGCTGGACATAGGCCTCCCCAAAAATTTTGGGGGGGATTTGCCATAATCGCCACGCTTGACAGGCGGGTTGGCGATCGCGATTGGTTTAAAAAAAAAATGCATAGTGAACGCTGCTGCCCATTCTCTAGTAAATCCCTTAGTCGCCTTTTACGACTCCCACGGGAAGAAATGGGATGATGCTATTCTTTACGTCCGGCACCAAACGGATCACTTGTACCTAATAAGCAATAAGATTAAATGCAAAATCTCCATCGTTGAAATCATGTTTAGAGCTTATGGCGGTGCTCTGTCTGCCGCCGCAAGGCTCAGCCGCGGCTGCCACCGGCCGCACAGGACAGCACGGACTCGTTGCTGGACGTACCAGTGTTGGAGGCCCTACAGCGCCGCCACTCGGAGGCGCGGCTCGGCAGCGGCGGCAGCAGCGCCGGCCTGGCCCCGCCGCGCTCGCCCGAACTAAGGCGGCACTCGGACGTGTCGCCAGCCTCGCTCAAAGAACTCGAGAAGGTAATGTTTATGGATGCTTTTGGAAATAATAAAATTATAAATGACCCGTAAGGGGCCATCCATAAATTACGTCACACGTTAAGGGGGAGGGCGGGGGTCAACAAAGTATGTCACTGTGTGACAAGAGGGGAGACGACTCATAAGCTTCGTGACGTCACTTGTATAAATCTAAAGTAATAAAACTCGACACTTCCACTCTAAAGAGATACCTTAAAATATTACCAATTCTATTTTGAATATTATAAGGTTTAATAAAATATTGCAAAATATGTGACGTCAGATCACTATAGGGGTCTAGGTATAAAGGGTCACACAAATATGACGTCGTCCTTGTCAGCTCAAAAAATCATGGCCACTAATAGAAAAATATTAAACAAATTTTACACAATATTCACTTATGTGACTAACTTGTCTATTACTACTAATCTTATCTTACCCCAAACCCCTTCACTAACGGTTTTGCCCTTTGCCAGACGGGGCATCGTGGGAGTTTGGGTGAGGTAAAATACAGTATCTACTTGTCCTGCCCTTTTATTTATACAACCAAAATAATCTTTATTTTATTCCTACGAAATTCTTTCTTTACACCCGCACTCCTACGCCGTCAAGTAATGCACGGGTAGGTCCACACAATAAGTAGATAGTACAGTTATGAGTTAAGGGTAAACAGATGAATGCACTTAATGAAATTCAACCATTTTCTTGTGCATATAGCATCTTCGCATTCATAACTTTTATGAATTGTATCACATACGAGAAACTCTCGTTTGAATATTACCTAGTGTATACATAAGTTTGTCCTTTACTGCTTTTACAATTTTCACCAAACTTATTTAAAAACCGTAGTAAGATCGTAATGCCACCGAGAAGATATGGATAAACAAAAGCTGCGCAATACCATTTTGTATTGCAACATCTTTCACACTCAGACTGTGATTTCCGACTTGTTTTTGAACCAATGTTGTGCAACTTTTGTTTCCCGTAATAACGGGGCTCTACACACTATTCGGAGTGTGAGTTCGTAACCACGCTGCCCGCGGCGGCAGTTAAAGGGCGGCGGCAGCACGACACCGACGGTGGAGTCTCGTCGGCCAAGCACGGTGACGCCGGCGCGTCGTCGGTCGGTGCGGGCGCCGCGCCAGCGCTCCTGCGATGAGGACCCGCCACACTCGCCTGGTCATCAGCAAGCGCCACTTGCGCCGCCTGCCATCTCTAGAAGGTATTTCACGACGTATGAAGGCGTATCTCGTACATTAAATACGTTTTCTCAAACATGCTTGCAAATTCGAGCATTATTTTGACAACCTTCTTCGAAATAAATCGAAATTGCTGTACTGGCCAAATACATGCGAGCAGCGGCCACCAGAAGTTGTATGAAAACCCATGTGTCGTGGTTTAACGGCCAAATAAATTACATAGTAAACTCATAACTATAGTGTAATTTAAAAATGGAACGATCTTTTACTCCGAAATCCGATGGCAACCAAGGAGGTAACTTATCAAAGGTTTTATTTAAATTTCGAACTGGCTTGCAAATAGAAAGTTGTTTAATGAAAAAAAAAACAAATGAACACATTGTTGCACGCCGCTGCAGTAATGTACTAATAAGTCGCAATCTCATCAACAACAATCAATGTCAAAAATGTAGGTAAATGTAAATGCTACAAAAAAATTGACATATTATGACTGAGATTTGAATGAGATAGTTAAAAAAAACCGGCCAAGTGCGAGTCGGACTCGCGCACGAAGGGTTCCGTACCATTATCTATAAAAATGGCAAAAAAAAAACACGTTTGTTGTATGGGAATTAAATATTTAAATATTTGTTTTATTTTAATTTAATTATTTATTTTTAAAGTCAATATATATCTACATATTCTGTGAATATTTCAAGCGTCTACCTGTTGCCGTTATCAATATAGAGCAACACGAGCAAAAAAAATCACGTTTGTTGTATGGGAGCCGCCTTAAATACTTATTTTATTCTATTTTTTAGTATGTGTTGTTATAGCGGCAACAGAAATACATTATCTGTGAAAACTTCAACTGTCTAGCTATCACAGTTCATGAGATACAGCCTGGTGACAGACGGACAGACAGACGGCGGAGCCTTAGTAATAGGGTTCCCGTTTTACCCTTTGGGTACGGAACCCTAAAAATACGGGAATTGCCCTCTGATCACACTAACAAACGTCAAACTTACATATAGATAAGTAGAACAGCAGCTACCAGTACCAAATAGCTGCCCTCTCTGTTATTATGTTGGATTCATTGTTATGTATTTTTATACTTTTTTATACTTAGATTTTTCAGTCAAAAGTACTTATATAGGATTTAGATAGATATATACATAGATAGATCATTTATCTGTCCGAAACATGAGCATGTACACACAAAGCATGCAAGATGTTAAGTACATTGCAGAAAGGTTCACAGCATGACTGTGATTTTAACTTAACGGCGGCGTACAAATATGTATTACAATAACATTTGTTCAGTTATTTAATTAATTATAATTACTTATCAATTTATTATACATTAAAAAAAAAAACATATTTAACTGAAATAAATTAAATTTACATATAATGTACGGACAGCATGCAATTCAAACATCAATTAAATTAGATAAGTAGAAAATAAGAACAAAAGTGTTTCAGTCACATTAACAAAAAAACTACTGTGTAGCTGTACTACGACGTAGCTGGCGTAGCGCTGAGCTGTAGCTGACTGCTACGGCGTAGGCGCTACGTAGCCAATTATTATTATGGTTTGGTAGTATCATGAATTGTTCGAAAATGCTGTTATGCACCACCACGCTTCTTACAACCCACATTGAAGCACACTCACGAAATAGTGGATTTTTTGAAGTTAATCATATCTCAGTGATATTTCTCTGCTTATAGATCATCAGCAGTGGATGTGGTAGCCGGTGCGACATCACGGCGCGGTTCATATCGTGTAGATGAGCCCAGTTCCACGCCAACGATAGCGCCCGGCCTCAGCGTCGACGAAGACCGACCCATAAGGCGTCGGGGAAGCCAGCTGTGAGTTACGCGTGTTAATACGGTCATTTATTTTGTATCAGCACAGATTGTTTTATATAATATTTACTGGTTATACTGCAGCCTACATCAACCTACTGCTGCACAAAGGACTCATCCATGATTTATAACTAATTTATACTATTACTATTTTTGTGTTATAGCTAACATTTGTATATTAAAACAAATAGACCTCGTAATGTATGAACATCCTATACACCGTGTTTCTGGCAAATAAATTATTTTGTCTTTTGATTTTTATTCAGGAGACCTGTAGTGTAGAAAATTATTTTTTTAGATTTTTCATTTCGTCACACTTACACTTGTACTCATATTTTAACGAAGGTCTCAAAAATATTCGTCTTTCTCTAGGCCGGACATAGCAGCACTACAGCAAAAGACGGGTGCTCTAAATGCGCTAGCGGCAATGGCATCTCGTTCCGACTCGTCATCTGACACATCAGTCTCGGTATCGGCGGCCACGTCAGCAGCGTTGGCGGCCGCCGCACGGCAGATGTCCGTGGATGCAGAGGCCATCAAGATCGTCATACACGATGTTGATGACCGTACGCCGCGCCGCGTGTCGCTGCGCCGCGATCCCAACGATAAGGGACACCGATGTGAGTTTTGAGTTGAGATATACACCGTGGCATTTTAATCATCTTACAACGGCAACCCACTAATGTTTCCAATGACTACTAATCATTGCGCGTCGCCCTTGGAACGTAAGGCTTGCACCGCGCTCGTAACAGGGTGTTTCAAACTACGTCATGTGTGATAATGCTTTTTTTTTTTTTTTGTTATTCAAATGCTAATAAATAATTTTTTTTACCTTTCATGAATGTTATTAGTCCTTGGATACATGAAGTGGGTTGCCGTTGATCAACGATTAAAATGCCACGGTGTATCAAACTATAAGACCGAACTAATATTGAACGATGTAACAAAAGTTGAACATGGGGTCTAATACACCGAACAAAACAGCACATTTTGATGCAAGTTTGCAAAAGCGGCGTCGAGTGAGTACCCCTCCTTCAAAATGCGAAAGAACGGCGCACGAAAAAAAATCCGCAAGCCATATTTCACAAATATTTGTTACAAAACGTTTGTGATTTTTTTTCCTTGCAAGTGTATTGAAAGATGTCGTTTGATACAAATACAAAATAGTTTTATTGACATAATTAGCATAATGATACATTTAAACGTGTTTGATACGCGTGAGCATTGTACACATGCATCTAAATGTACTAATTCACGTCAAAATGTAAATATTTAGGACACAACTCTAAACTGCTCTAAAGGCATACACGCTAGAGGGTATACAAGGCGGTTTAAACTGCGCAACCAAACCCAGTTCTAACCGAGTTTCGCAATTTACCTTGAAACGTTACTGGTACCGTGACGGGTTTCATTGCGGTTTTAAAACCACAATGGCTCAATTCAACAAGCAGTGTTTTCATCACCACTTTCTGTTGTGACGTGTGTCTCAGCCACCAAAAAATGTGGTTAAGTATAATCACAAAAATATAAGCTTAACAAAGGTTGGGGAAATTATTAATTACAGCTCGCGGTTTCGGAATGCGCGTTGTGGGCGGCAAGCCGGACGCGAGCGGGCGGCGCGAGGCTGTCATCGTGTGGACCGTGCCGGGCGGGCCCGCCGACCTCGCCGGCCTCACGCAGGGGGACAAGGTGACAATAACAAAACAATGCTGTTATGTGTACTGATTGATGCGAGCTTAGGACAACTGATTATATGTCCTGTGGTCAAGTTTTAAAGTCACATGAATGAATAACATGACTGTTTGTTGTTTATCGGTACAACGCTGACTGGATAGTGATTATTGAGGACATAAGTAGGTGAATAAAAGTTTAAATGATGGATAATTATGTTATCCACATCCATTTCACTCATTCCTACATAAGGAGCTGTGCACAAAATCGACTGATTTTGATAATTTTATTTCGTTTGGGAAAAAGAAAAAAATATTTAAACAATATTGTTTATGATTTGAAGGAGGTCGTGGCTAAGTAATCAAACTTAAACTCTATCCGCCTTATTACAAAACAAGATTTATATTTTGACATGGCTTAAACCATGGAGCCAGGTTTTGTAATAAGAACGTAACAGTGATTGAAATACCGTTCTTTATACAAAACTGAAAACTTAGTTATTTACTAAGTTGTCAGTTTTGTGTTTAGGATCTTTGCCATAATCGGAATAAAGTTCGAAATTCAATAATGGCTCCATGTTTTAAACCTGGGTCTGAAGATAAACCTTGTTTTGGAATAAGGGGGAAAGCATTTATTTCAATTAAACCAATTACAGGCACTTTTGAATTGTCAAAGAGTCGGTCAGTTAGTCAGAAAGTTGAAGCTATTACGAAACGTAGATCTCTATGGAGAAGAACAGCCAAGAAACTCCAAGGACTCTCTTTTAAATAAAGATATTACAAAATCCTGGGTACATAATAGCCGCACGGGTCGATCCATCACTTTAAGCTACGCTTGTCGGGGTTGGTCCGTAGATGGGTGACCATCTTTACATACCGAGACTCCTCTGTGTCTCGGAAAGCACGTTAAACTGTTGGTCCCGGCTGTCATTCGTGGATCTTTGACAGTCGTTACGGGTCGTCAGAAGCCCGAAAGTCTGACAACCAGTTTTACCAATGGGTATCGTATTACCCAGTAACTGGGTTGTGGAGGTCAGATAGGCAGTCGCTCCATGTAAAATACTGATATTCAGATTCATCCGGTTAGACTGGAAGCCGACCCCAACATGGTCGGGAAAAGTCTAATTCTTATTCTTGCAGATAGCTTATAGCTTCAACGGATTCTTAAAATTATTCAAGTACCTAATACTGGCAAATCACTAACATAAGCACCAAGTTTTCCGAAAAATTACGCGATAATTAATCAAAATCAAAAGTCATTTATTCGAACTAGGCTGAGAATCAGCACTTTTCGAACGTCATTATTACATGAGACAGTCCCCCAAAAACGCCCACACTTCACCACTTCCTAGTGCTTTAGCTGGGAAGAAGAAGTGGCGCAACAAACTCCCCAGCAGCACAGCTGTCTGTTCATTTACAAAACTTGAATCTATTGACATTTGATCATGAATTTACAAGAAACTGATATTAATTTTGAACATTAAAAATATTATCAACATAATTACTATATGGTCTACTTGCAGGTGGCTTGATCACTTTTTTCAATTTCAATACAAAATATACCCTATTAAATAACCCTATTTCAAAATAAAATATTAATCTTCAGCCATCCTTTCACTTCTGCCAGGGTTGCGAGTTTTTCCGAAAGGGATATCGTGGCCCTGGCATACAGGCAACGGAAGGAACACGGGTGGTTTTTAGTCAGTATACTGACACGCTCCGCCCAAAGCGGAAGAAGTTAATCGATAATTTCCGACACAAAAAAAAAGCTATTCTTTCACTTAAATCTACATTATATCGCCAATAAGTAAATCAAAGGCGAAATTATTTCGAGAGCGCCAAAGTGATGCAATCATTAACAGGAGCTGTGACTAACACGAATGGTCTTGAGCCACGAAAACTGTAGGTACTTTAAAGTCACACATACGTTTAGCATTCTCCCAATTAGATTATAAATTGACAAATGGGGGTTTTTCCTTGAATGGACATAAGTACGTGACAAAATCATAAGCGTAAACAGAGCCCATAGAACGGATTATACAAAAGTTTTTGTAGAATTGAAGATGTACCAACCTTTCATAATTATTTTTATTACTGTATGAACAAAGGCGGCTCGACCAATATTGAGCGCTTCCGAGCTTACACACGCAGAAACAATGTACCTAAATGTGCATCTAAGATTCACAATTAACGCTCATAAGACATCTGTAAAATTCTATGTGGAGGTATTGGAGTGGGGTGGGGTTCCACTGACGGAGCGGAGCTTCGAAGAGGTGTGTGCTGTGCTGGAGCGTGGCGGAGACAGCGTAGAGTTGTTGGTGGAGCCGGCGCCGCAGATGGATGAGCCGCCCTCGCAGTCCAACCAGTCCTCCATGCACCACCACTCGTTATACGGTACATACTACTTTCATACACCACCACGCGCTATACGATACTTACATGCTTATCACACCTCACACCTCTTGTATAAAAGAATTTTGTACCCGAAAACAAACGACCGAGTATAAGGCCATCCACTGCGTTTGACGGATGTCCGCGACGGACGGACCGCGTGCGGATCTGTTTCTAGAAAATCAAAGAGCACCACTGCGTGGTCCGGACCGTCCGTCGAAGAAGTTATAGGAACTGCGTCCACGCTGAGATGCCGTCGCAGACATCTGCTTAAAGAAGCGGACGGTCTTACTTGTGTAGGTCGTGTACGCTAATATTACGGTTGCGTTATCATCAGCTACATGCATTCTTTTATAGAAACGCAAACGCAGTAGTAGCGTTAACTGCACACAAAGCTAGAACCATGATTTGGCTTAATGCGCCGAGACGGAAATAGTTTTTCTAAACCGCCATTTGCGGGCTGAACTGTTCAACTGCGCAGTCACAAACGTAGGTGAACGAATATTAGCATCGTTTATAAACTGGCATATTCTCATCCTAAATCTTTACCAATAATTCATGCAATTTGGCCTATTCTCAATATTTATCAATAAAGAATGTACAAGTGAAACGTGAATTTTGAGCAGTTTATGTTCATTGTTTGTCTACGTAGCGGCTATTCAGACTGCGCAGTTAAATTGTTCAGTACAGTAAATGATGCTTAATTACCATAAAAGTTTTCATAACAACACACCACCAAATATCAACTTACTCTTTATTGCTATTTATAAAATCAATAGGTACTAATATCTGAATATTTCATCCGGAAGTCATCATTAATTTCTTATCTTCACATTTAACACTGCACTGCACCTACACACGATGCTAATAATTATGTAATAATACATTTAATAAGATATTTTCTCATCCTTACTTATTTTTTGTTTCTTTCCTAACATAATCTGTACATAATATGATTGCTATGTTAACAGCATTTTGTTCTCTACCTGTCTTGTTCCGCACCAACATTTCTCGAGCCTTCTTCTTGAGCAGTATTACGGTATATTTTACACTTTTTTGCATTTTCCTTCTTTTAAGCTTATTTTATTTTCTATTGAATTCAGTTCATCACAACTCGGTGATAGTACATTAGTCTGTGTTTTGATTCACAGAACCGGATACCGACAAATCACCATCGTCGCCGACTCGACGGAAATTGCCGAAAACCCCGGTATAATACCCATACATAGGCTTTAATTGTAACAATATGTGTTGTGAACCCATAAGACATTGAGCCCCGTGCTCGCTCCTTCATAAACTCTAGTAGAGACTGTCACTCGGTGCCTACTCCTCTGCGCTTCTCGGATCATTCATTACTACACGTGTGGTCTTTAAGCATTGTGTTAGAAACGTTAATAGATCATCTTCTTTTATATCTACTAGTGAGGACTTTAGGCTAAATATTTTCAATAATTTTTATAAGAATTTCAGACGTTATCATGACGAGACGGTAAATGAGTATAGATAAAGATGATCCACTAACCAGAATCACGATTGAACTTCATTATTCGTTAGTTGGTAACATATTTGAGGATGAGCTTTAAAGAGACGAGCCCTAGAACGACTCTTATTGGAACATTTGGTAACCAACCATTGTACAGATTAACATGCGATGTATTGAGAGCTAGATTAATGTTCATCTCTTTAACATTTGACGGAGAGTTGATGGTGCTTCCTGGCGTACTGTTTGTTCCATCGCTCGTTTCATGTAACTGAGGCCATGCGAAGCGCGATCACAGCTCTGCCGTCGGTCCAGTTCTGTCCAAACATAATCCAAAGGCACATCGAATGTAATTTGTAAAGGAAAGCTTTGCCTTTTGATTCTGGCTGGGTGGGGATGGAGTGCAGGGGCTGGTCTCCACTGATCTGCTGTGATACTGTAGCACTAATCAGTCAGACATCTTCCACGTTAGTCTAGTTGTAAGAGATTAGTGTTTCTATATACGATCGTAGATGTACTTTAAATTTGTTAACCTTTACTATTTAGAGAAAGGGATGCTCTGTTTGTTTACTTGAAATATTTATACACCTACATATATTTTAAACTTTATTTGTTATCTATATTCGTTACCGTTTATATAATGATTATCCTAAGTGAAGTGTGTGAAAAAATGCTACCTACTTATTTTCAGATTTTTATTTTTTCTATCACCCGACCAATTTCATAAAGTCGCCATCGGCGCCAGGCGGAATTAGGGAATGATCGGCAAATACACAATTATCGATGAAACACATACAAATAAGTAAGTGTATTCAGAGGCTAACTACAGTTTTAGTGTTCGATGGTAGATTAGGGGACTCGTCCCGGCATCGAATATCATCTATAGGATACCGTGGATGAGTAGCGCTCATTGTCTACCGACAGTACGAATACAGACGTAGTGAAGCTAGATTCGCCGCAGCTTTCAGCTTGGCCAATGACAACAAAATTTTACATAAATACTTATAATCACAATGGCAACGGCACAAACAGTTCACTTCGTACACCGACGTAAGTGAAGAAAACACCAGTGACAGTAAAGTAGCGCAAAGAGAAGGTAGAGAGGCGGCGCGGACGACGCGGACGACGGCGACGAGCGCCAGCGGCGACGCGGCTCCATCCCGTTTGTACCGTCTCATATCTAGCGCATCGAGTGTCTGTTACCGAGTCTTGCTGTTGACTTAGTTTAGTGTAATGCCGCACTTGCATCGAAGGCGCTCGCAGCGACTAGAGTCTCGTTAGGAGCTTGGAGTGGTGCAGCACGGTACACCGCACGGAACACCTTGTACGACAGGCGCGCACCGACGCTTCTGTCATGTGGCGACGACACCTTACAGCGACACGATGTACATAACCGCTCTTACCATGTAGTTGATTGTTACGACCCAGTACTTACAGATTCAAGTATGCATGAAGTTGCACAATGTCGATATGTGCATATTGATCTAGTAAAAAGCACCGTATAAGACAGCCGCCTTTGTGTGTGATATAAGTATTGTTTCGAATAATGTGGTTACGTTCAAGCTAAAAAATATGTCTGTACAAATACAGTAATGCGTTTTGTCATTGTTATGGTGAAATACACGTGTGTATCGTTAACGCTTGAAGTTTTAATATGTTCTTTTATTATAATACTGTTATTGTCAATGTGAATGAATGCGCCGATGCAATTCATACCATCATGCTCTGCAATAGACACATTTCGCAACTCCAAGATACCGATGTTCACTACAGTATTTTATTAACTCATTAAAGTAAGTCAGATTTGATTAAGTGGCTGGCAACAATTTTTTACTAAAAATACATATACAAGGCATATACATAAGCCATAGAATAAAATAATAGTGTAGAGGAAAATAAAAAGCTTTCCTAACGCTTTAGTTAAACAATCAGGATTTGATAGAACTTTTTGAAAAAATATATTTTGTTACATTTTAAATTATATTCAATATCTATAGATTTTAAACAGTAGAAAACAATTATATTCCTTCGCTGAATTCTGCAATTTTGTAATGTAGTCTTTGGTATAGACTTCCCCAATCCTATAGGAAGCTTGTGCAACAAACACTATAGATTCTACCTAGGCATAGCTAGGCCACATAACAAACGAGTATCCTTAGAGAATGTGAACGTGGGTGAACGTTTTATTTCGGCTACAGACGTAGGTACATGCAGCTTGTGAGACCGGTATCAGCATGATACAGCTTCCTGCATGGCGGATGAGAACATCCGATTTTATTCATTACTTTGTGTTTCATAGAAATGCCTCGGCCCGACGCATGTTACTATAACGTAATATTTTGAAATGGATATTACATGTTTGAATATTGATGGTGATATGAATGCATTGCTATAAATCGCACAGAATGAATAACAGTCTAATGAATTTCTCTCTGGCTGATGAAGGATTGATTAATAGCTGATGGTTGCTGCATGTTACTTGATCAAGTACATTGCATTCCCCAAAGGTTTATTACTGATTTAGAGTTTGCATATCAGATCTTGGGAAATTATGATATTTTGTTATTTCTTTCGTTCATGCCGACGTCACCCTTGTTTGTTCAGTAGACATGTGCGACTAAGTTGTATATACCATGTGACTTTGTTGTGAACAAATTGTATCTAAAACACATCTCAGGGTTATTGATGTTTTCATATTGATTTGAAAAGTTGTTTGTATTTCAAAATTTAAAAACATCGTTTTCTGCGACGTTATATGAAAATATTTCTGAGCCAATAACCCTATCAGTCGCATTGTTGTACAACTTATACGGCATAGCGTGAGATTACATATTTCCGCTTTGCGTGTAGGAGCAGGACCGTGCGGAGCGCGCACGAGAGCGCCCGCCTGCGCGTGCGCAGCTGCAAGTGTGGTTTGAGTGTGACCTGCGCAAGCTCATAGTTGTGCTCATCGCGGCCGACGATCTGCCGCCTCGGGACCACACTCTGGGATACGGTGACGAACCAGAAGCGTTCGCTAGAATACGGCTCTTACCATCACTGTGAGTATGATGTTCTGATAACTTTGTTTTTGCCCGTTTTGTATGTGCCTTCTTTATACCCTCGAAGCATCCTAACGGTTGGATGGATTTGAATACATAAGTAATAAGGTAGTTTTTGTTTTTGTAAAATCAAAATGGCCGAATTTAGACCTTAATAAGTAATGTCTTGAATTTTTTTTTTGTACTATGACCAACTAGGGGGGGGGGCGGGTACCAAAATAAATGGCTCGAATAATAATATATATCTAATAAATAACAACACACTAAAATGTAAAAAAAAAAAAAACCAGACAGTTATTGTAGTTCAACCTCAGATTTGATATCACCAACTGCATCAGATTGCTTGACAAGTGACCTTGTTTTGAACGTTTTAGTTGCAGTTGTTTTTTTTAAAGGAGTAAATTTTTATATGATATGTTACTTTTCCCCAGTGAGAGCTGTCCACCCGTGGAGACGGACCCAGCGTCTGCTTCTTGCAGCCCGGTATGGAACGCCACGCTCAGCTTCGGCGGCCTCACAGCTGATACGCTGGCAGGCCGAGCTTTGGAGCTCACTCTGTGGGACGCCTGCCCAGGCATCGACCCTGTTCTGATCGGAGAATGCACTGTAAGTTATTGTTACTGAGTTGATATGCCTTCTTACAGTAAAATTAAACTGACCTACTTGTTCTGCAATTCTATCTACTTAAATCCATTTAGATTTTGAAATGTTTTACGTGTATAATACTATCCACAGGCTGCATCGTGTGACTTTTTTGATAAGATTAACCTTTTTACCATCGTGTTTTGTTTGTTTGTTACTGTAGTTTATCTTCAAATATTCTTATGCACTTGCAGATGGAAATCGAGAAAGCGTTCGCGGAGGAGCGTGCGGTGTGGTGGACACTAGAAGAGCGTGGCCCACGCTCGGCCAACGCGTCACCGCGTGGTTCGCTCACTGGTGCGCGCGCATTACGCCGCGGAGACTTCGCCTCCCAGCGTTCAGTGTCAGGTACCGAACGCGGATCCAACCCCAACTCGTCCAAATATGGTCGCTGCTCACTTGTCAACTTTAATGCTATCCCTTCTAAAGCCTGCTCCACATTCATCAGTTTCATGACTTACAAAAAGACGCGAACGAGGCGAAGAATAATAATTCAAACAGATTATAGTTTCAGTCTCTGACACATGGATTTACGTCGCTTTTATGTCGTGTCGTATTCACTATACAGTAACTTGACAGGATACTAAACAAAACAGACAAACATTCATAAAACACCTAATTATAAAAGACTTTCTGCTCGTACATTCGCGTTCTTTTACAATTCTTCTCACTGACTGTGGAGTAGACTTGTGGTCCCAGCTTTTCATGTAAAACTATGTAAATCCGTTTATGTGTCATGGTGTAATGACTTACCTTTTCATTTCCACATTTAATCTGCTTGATTAACCCTGCTTTCCCGGAGTCTGTTTGATGTTTGTAAGGACGACGTGAAATGTCTCAGGGGACCACGATTGCACTGCAATATCGTCGGTAATAAGATAAGTATCCCAATTCTCAATTAAAATACCCGGGTGATTAGTGAGTGACAACCATTGCAAATATTTGATGTTTCAATTTACTGAATCGGTGTTAACGTAAACAACATTGATGCATGTTACAATGTTTGTAAAAATCGTCCCTTATTATAATGTCTTGGATCCGCGCTTAACGTATACCTTGACTTAGGATCCGTAGTTACCTTGACAAACGTCCATGATATAAATATGGTTGTTATTGTTTTCAGATGACGTGGATTCCATCGGCGAATGTGCATCTTTACTCCACCCGGACCACGCATGGGTGGGGGGCTCTCGACGAGGCTCCTCACAATCGGAAACTCTGGAAGTGGAAGTTTATCAGCTTGGCAAAGATTTCTCTCGATCTTTACCAGGCTCTCGCCGTTCCTCATTCCAACAACCAGAGAAGGGTAATGATATCTTTTACGGGAGGAGCTCAAGTAAAAATTAGTATTTTTAGTAGCTTAAGTTCTTTAGCATTAATTATGCTGATAATTAGGAGTCTATGAGGGTAATAAATGGAAATGACCTGTAAACTGTGTAAACGCCAATTGTAAACTGCAGCAATGCAAAAGAGGTGAGGTGTGTGCAACTTTGAGGTAAGCCATATCTGTAGTATATTAGTGGCGGTTGTATAGAAGGCGGCGGCGATGTGTCGCCGGCCGTGAGCGCGCGGCGCGTCACGGAGCGGCGGCGCTCGTCGTGTGTGCGCCGCGACCCGGACGACATCCTGCGCTCCCTGCGCGCCGTCAAGGGCGAGCTGGGCCGCACGCTCTCTCTGTCCGGCTCCACGGCCAGGCGTAAGTCACCAGCTTTTACTATATCACCTCCATCTTACACGTCATACGCATCTATCCCACATTACAGCCATGAATGAAAGCCTCTTCGTCAATACCGAATAGTCAATTGAAATGCTTTCATTTCTTATAGATATTTAATCAAACTTGTTCTTAATATTATAATCTTTGACTTTCAGATTAAAAAATTCATTTCGAACAATACATTATTCATTAATATTGTGTCACTTTATAACGGATAAGCAACAATGTAGAATCGACCCGATTAATTAAGTTCTTTTAGATGTTTGTTTTCACAATTGTTGAACACCTCCCTTTCGGCTTCTTGCCTTTAAAAACCATGTGCGATAATAAGGTGAATCCGAAATTTGTAAACTTGTCAAGTCCGACTCCCCCAATTACCTACACCACAGAAATCATTAGACAATGCGAACATTGAGGGTAGTACTGATTTGTACTGTGTTGTGCTTGTTTGGTCAGCAGCGACGGACCGTTAGCACCTCGGTAAGCGACTGTTCGTTGTGCCCGCGCCCGCGCGTACTCCCCGGCAGGGTTTGTTCGCGCGTGTCGGTGTACGCGATCCCTTGTGACGTCCGACGGCCGCCTGTTCCCGCGTGTGGACCCTGCCGCCGCGGCGCCGCCCACCGCGCCCGCGCGTCTCGCTCCGCTTGCATCTGACCAGTCAAGCGCCGCTCGGCGGGCGGGCGCGGTGGCGGCGCCGGGCGCCAGGGTGCACCCCGGGGCACGTAGTAGCATGGGTCATACATCGCTTGCGCGGCGGCCGCGCGCACGCACCGTTGAATGTGGCTGCGCCCGAAGCTTCTCATCACTTCACTGTGTCTGTACTGTACTGTCCTGACGCATGCCCGGCCGCGGGCGATCACGCTCACTTCATCTGTCTCTGTGTTCCGTCTGTTCGGCTGCCCGTCAACGTTCATCTCGATGGCATTGTGTCGCCTAGGATGTTTGGTTTCATTACCTCTACGAATGTCACTCATTGTTACAAAGCGCATCTATTAGATTTCTTGTAAATATAATTTATTATTCTATTATACTTAGGCCGTAGTTAAGTTTGACGTTTTATTCAATACGTTTTATTTAGATCTAATCGAGTAGGGAAGTAGCACAATACTTGTGAAGCGTAGGTCGCGGTCGCGCATGCCGTAGCGGACGCTCGCGGCTCGCCGAAGCCAGCGGTGGCATGAGTCATGTTTCGGTACTCCTCCACAAATCGCAAGTTTTCCTAAAAATCAAATAAATGGCTGTTCATGACACGGAATGCTTACCATAATAAGTTGAGGAACGCTTCAGACAACTATTAGAAATTCGACTCCACTCTTGGCTGCACACGATATAATGCTTTCTCTTTCATTTATGTGTTTAGGAAAGGAAAGATACGATTCTATGTAAACGAAAACTGTATACATTTGGCACGAAGCTGTTTGACGTGCTTATTTTATGTAAATGTTTATTTTTCATCATTTTAAGTGTTCGATTGAATGGTTTACTATCATTTTGTACTTTGGTTTTTGTTACATTTAAATGTTTAACCAATTAGAGTAAAAACTGCCCGCAATCCGTATAAAATGGACCAAAAAGTATCGATGTATACGGGCGGTGCACATCGGGTGTGGTGGTACGTTGTATGTGAGTGTGCAGGCACGGCCACGGGGCGCAAGGGCAGCATGTGGGCCGCGGTGCCGGCGGCGGCCGCGTGCGACGCGCTGGGCGGCGACGAGGACAACGTGCCGCTGGGGCCCGGCCAGCTGCCGCCGCGCAACGCGCACCTGCCGCCGCTGCACGCCGAGATCAATATCAGCATCATCATGATCAAGGGACAACTGGAACTCGAGGTTAGTGCAATTGGAGGTTCATCGGAGGATAATAAGCAGAATGGCAAGTAGAAAGAACAGAGATATCCATTGTGATGGTTCAGTAAAGAAAAATCTGAAACTATGAACTTAAATTTTTTTCTAAAGAAAGGAGTAGAGGAACTTTATTCACAGATTTTATATCAATAAACAGAGAGAGAAGTATCTAAAATTACAATAACAGATTTTTCCATATTGACTCATGACCATTACCTCGTATTATTTATATGGAATCCACAGTAAGCTGTGAATGATTTCCAAATTATTTCACTACATGATAAAATGTGAGCGTCCAAGCAAAAAGGGTCCAGTAGTGGGGTATTGAGTTAAGACTAGAATCGGTATCTAGAATACGAATAGTCAATTGATAATATAAGTATTAAAAAAATATTCAAAAACTGGCACATTTATTTTTATTTTAAAGTTGAAGCTGAAATTTTAAGTTGAAACTCTGGAAAAGAAAAAGCATTTTCAAAGTTTGACAACCACTGGTAGGTACCTTTTTACTAAATTTACTCTTAAAATTTCTGGCACTTAGAAACATCATAATTAATATATTATATACCTAGTTATTTATTTTATGAACTAGATAATGGACCATTAATTAATAATCTATTAAAATCGCGAAATGCAATTTTTTTTTTCCCCCAACTTTACAAAACTGCGTATATCTCGGAAACTAAATGCCGAGAACTGGACCCTTTTTGCTTGGACCAAATGATCTCGGTTCAAATCAGTGTTGTAAATAAATCAGGTATCGCACGCTCGCCGCGTGTATGGCGTGAACGGTGAAGTGCCGGACTCGTACGTGAAGTGCTATCTGCGTGATGGGGACAAGTGGCTGCATAAGCGCAAAACTCGCGTCGTCAGGCGAACCACTGAGCCGCACTTCAAACAGACGCTCAAGTATCAGGTACAAGTAAGAACTCGTACGGATTTTTGCCGCACTCTTTTAATCAGGTTTTGTATGTTAGATAGTGGTAGTATAAGGCATGTATCATCACATTATGCAGCACAATTATTTATTGAATGCAGAAATCATTCACCCTTTCATTCCTAAAACTTTTGAATAGAAGTAGTTGAACAATCTTTTTAACCGTCTTCACCTATAAAGTCGGTCACGTTCACTGGACTGCGACTGCGATGACTGAGGTATACAGCAGTCCTGTGAATATGGCCTAAATGGCTCTAAGTATACCTAGAGTTATTAGGACTTAGGACCAATGTACACGATGCGTTGCGGCGGCGGCGCGGCGCCGGAACGGTGTCGCTGCGGCGTCGTACATACCAATATCCATGGTATGCCACACGGTGCGTTCCGGCGTCGGACCGCAGGCAACCCACGAGACGAGGTGGGAAGGGGTGTACGCGTTGCGACGCCTGAACGCCTGAGCGGCACCGCTCGGTTGTTTGTGCAGCAGAAGAAAGGGCACACGCTTGTTTGTTTCGGATTTTTTGTAAATTTTTGACGGATGATGACATATCGATGAAACTTAACTCCCGTATAAACCACCAATGCGGCGAAATCTTTGCGGTGCGGCGCGCGTCGCTGCGGCGTAACAACATTACGTCACTGCAACGCCCGTGTGGCCGCCAATGCAAGGAAATATGTGCGGTGCAGCGCCGAAATGCATAGTGTGAACAGGCGCTTAGTGAAAGATTCGGAGTTATAAGCATCGTTATTTTGTTTAACTTTGAGTAAACAACGCGTCAGCTGACTACCTACACAAAGTGCCATAAAGACATCTCAAAAAGTATAATAAGATGGAGACTGTGATTTCATTTTAGTAGAACTACCCTTTTTTTTATACATATTATTATTATACAATATATATTATTTGGTATACAAACACCGTAAATGTTTAGGCGAGCGAGGCGCTGGGTCGCACGCTGGTGGTGATGCTGTGGCAGCGCTGCGGCGGTTTCGAGCACAACCTGGCGCTCGGCGGCGCAGAGATCTGCCTCGACAAGCTCACGCTGCCGCAGCGCACGTACGGCTGGTACCCACTGTTCCCCGCCACGTCCTTCGCCAACGACGAGTCCCCCGACTGATCCAGGGAGCCGTCGCCGGAGCGCCGCGATGACAACTAGCGCCCCACGACGGCTCTACACATCCCTCATGATTGTATTTACGTGATTGTATCTCCGCCGTGCATATATAACACACGCCCAGAATGCTGCAACTATCGGACTGATAAATGTGTTGTATAACTCTCCCGTCATTGTAAATACTGTGGTGTAGACAGATCTCAATGTTACCTGAAGATATTATTTGCTTATTTAGTTTGCAGTTAATATAAAAAGGGCATAATTTTATGTCTTGCCCTCGAAATAAAACATAATTCCAATGCTTCCATTACAACAGACACCTTTAGACGGCCCCGACAGGACTAATCAACACCATTTTAGATTGTAGTTTAATAAAAAGGAGCTTATTGTAGACAAGTGCTTCAATTTTTTAAGTGTGTATGTAATGTCCAAACATGGATGTGCCTAATTACCAATTAGGCTTTTGATATACCTAGTAATTTATTATTAGCTCAAGGGATATTGTATTTAATTTAAAAGATGACTTGATGATTGCGCTTAAAATCTATAAAACATAAAAATTTGTAGCAGTTTTGTGTTGTTTAATAAATCTTATAAATGTGTGTCACCATATAATTCCACAAATTCAAAATATTTAATATAGTACAACAAATTGTAGGTCATTTCATGTGAAGTACAATAGTCTATAATAGTTGTAAGATACTACACTGTGCAATGTGCATGTATATCACTTCGTACTTATCACTCCCAACTCTTCACAAAACTTTCTTAGAAAGTTTTATTTTGTACAAGTTACAAAAGATATTTCTTTCGCAACTATCATCTTTCTTGTTGAAATTAACTTATCGTTAGTGTCTGTGTAACATGTACCTATTTCTAAGTACTTAGATATTCGAACCAACACTATCTTATAGCATACGTCATCAAAATAAACCCCAACTTCGACACTTTGCCTTATATGATTAATACATTTCTAAAGTTATTCTAGTAAGTAAGCGCGTCTAGGTACTATTCTTCCAAGGTTGTGCTTTAGTGAATTTTCCAACGTATACCTACTTGATTTACAAATCATCTCTATACCAAAGTGGTAAAAAATTATTTCTTCGTGTCAAAAATCTTAACTCTACGAACTGTAAATAGTTATTGTGAAATTGTTTTTCAAAATTTTCTACGCACAACATTTTCGTGATAGAATTTATAGTAAATCTTTTTATAATACCTAGATTGACAAATGTAGGTACCTACACATTTCTGACAAAAACCTTAATATTTCCATTTCCGAAATATTGCTACACTACGTGTTTAGAAATCATGTTATAGATGTAGACCGTAATTTCTGCGTTGTAATATTCATGTGATCTGTTTAAAATAAGTAACGAGTGCAGTGCGAGGACGTGCTAGTGGCTCGCAACGCCGCGACGCCTGCGTGCCCGTCGTGTAGTTAGACACACAAACTCATTAAGTAGATATTTAAATATTCGTGAGATGAATGATATTTTGATCATCGGTGTTAGAAACAAACTACATATCCTGTAAGAGGTATTTATTGTAACATATATTGTCGAAATCTGTGTTCTTCCAGTGCTATCATAGCTTAGTGGCTCACCTGACAATATTTCACTTGCTTACTTACGGACACCGTAACGTAGTTTGTGCACTGGACAGTGACGCTGTGACGCACCACGTCACCACGTACAGCGGTAGCGCCACTGTCGGCTAGACGCATGCGGCAAGCAGTCGCGTCTATATTACTCCAACTAGTTTACGGTGCGTCGTATTATTTTATTTTATCGTGGTTGTACATTTCCCAAGAGAGAGAAGTATTTATTAGAGATCTAAATATTCACTTATTAGATTAACTAAATATTAAAATACTCGAATAATAATTCAAACGCCTATATATATATATATCAGGTGTTAAGTATATTTTTACACTATAATTTTTGTATTCGATTACGTTGAACAAAATATACATAATAAATTATTTATAAATGTATCAATGAAAATCTAGATATTTAATAATATATCTATCATCAATTCTGACAGTGTCAGGATCGATCTACTTACGCTTATTATCTTGATATGTTAGAGTTAACAAAGTAATATTCTTACGATATGTAAAGACAATCTTATGATGTGCCTCGATGCCCCGATACCGCCGATCACACGCACTCCCGTCACTCACACATCCGCATCGCGCACACTGACCACACACCGCAACGTGTGATATGGTATCGGATATCATTCTATGTACCTTCCTTACTTTAGCTCTAGTTATACCTTCATATATATCGTTCCTTCCTAGAACCTGATCATTTCCACATTCCGTGCCTTGATGAATACTGAAAATGCCTAACTCACTACAGAAACATTTAATAAATAACTTTTTGGGCCTTTATATCAAACATTCGCTTAAACTATACTCGTCTAAAGATAATAGGCCCGTTTTGATATATACCTTCAATCGATTTATCGTGAGTATGGTTACTAATCGTTTCAAGGTATATGCCAAAACGGGCCTATTATTTTTTGACAATTTTAACACATATAAACTGGACATGGTTTGAATAACTATAGTTTTCAGCTTTAATCACAGGAACGGAATGGAACTCTACAAATCCTAGTACGTAACAAATATTATGTGTCAAAGTATATTATTAAATAAATGTGATAACAAAAGAGTTTATTATAGCGATATAAACAACCAAAAGAGGTGTTTTATTAAGTTTCCTAAAATTCATAATCCCATAGGCTGTTATAGCGCAAAACAAAACTGTATCAGTGGTTACCAGACAAATATAACTTTGCACCTTACTCAACCTTTTAGGTGTATTAAAAAGGGGTGTGTGATATATGGTATAATAACAGCTATCTGTTATTATACCTTAAAGTACACACCCGTTTTATAATATCACTTGAAATAACGTTCACATGATATAATTTTCATATGCTATTAAAATAAATAACCTAATTTCATGTTATCTAATGTTATAGTTCATATAACCTTCTTATAACGTTCATTTCATATCATTTTCAATTTGTATAGTGCTCTTTTTATATAACGTTCAGTTCCAAATAATTCACCAACAATAGAGGAGATCTGGCGCCGATGAAAATGAAATCGGTAACAGACAGAAGCTGAAAACAGTGTAAACAAAGAGCAAATAAGAAGACTCAATGTGTAATTTCGTGAAATAGCTTTATTTAATACAAGGTACTGAATGTGAAGAAGATACAACTATCTGTACATAATAATTTACTTATGTATACTCGTATTTGTTCCACTTATTTTTGAACGCGTGCGGTTTAATCTCGCCACACTGGTAAAGTCACCAAAAGAAGTAGGTGTGTAGGCAAAAATATTAATGATCACTTCTTCAGTGATGTAGGTATCACTTTTTAAAATTAAAAAACATTTAAAAGAGTGGTGGTGGCTAGGAAAAAGACTTAATTACTTAAACACTCAAGATGTTTTTTGTTGTGCTTTACATGTAACACACGAACAAAGTGTTTTTATCAATTATCACACCGTAAGGCTACCTTTCCACTGGAGCAGAGAAGAGAGGAGAGGAGCGGAGCTATGCCATTATTAACCAATAGAATGTTTTTCATCCACGTAGAGCGGAGCGGAGTTAAGATTCACTTGGTTAATATTGGGACAGCTCCGTTCCTCTCCTCTCTTCTCCGCTCCATTGCACAGGCAGCCTAAGAAAGTGCTACGAATATAGAATCGTGCAAAATGTACATGTAGCGGCATCAACATCGCCACATGCGAACTACGCGTCACACTGATGTCACGCAAAATGTACATGTAGCGGCATCAACATCGCCACATGCGAACTACGCGTCACACTGATGTCACGCAAAATCCTGCATCGCGTAAGCAGAGTATACCGCGAAACCAGCATATATACAACGTCCCGACATCAACCGTCGGGCAGTTGCCCACCAGACACAACACCCGTCTGGTCAGAGGGTCCTCCCTTTTCTATAGAGGTGAGTGAACTTTACACCCTGTTCCTCATACCTCTAAATACACTATTCTCAGTTATACATTATACTACCACGTAATAAATAAGTTAGAGTTAAATACAATAATAGTCTCTTAGACTAAATTGCAATCAATTAATAGTAATAGCAATAGCAATTTTATTTCCAAACTACGTTACATCAATGAAGTCTCGACCCCTGAACTAGGACATCCTGTATGACAGAGGTCGATTACTAAGAACTTTTCTTAAGACGGATATATATGCCAGTGACCTTGAGTGGTTAGCTTGCATGTTCTTTACTGAGCTCACGCAACGCGTCGTACATTCAGCCAGTAATAGGACTCGCCCATCAAGGAGCGCTGTCCCCAATTTGACGCATTATTAATTTATTATACACAAACCAAAAGTATTTTAATAAAACGCGTATACTAAAAGATCAATAATTAAATTATCTTTAAATTGGTGAAGGTTTCAGAAAAATACGCTTGGTAGATTTTGCGCCATTCACAGTTTTTGATACGCGTTAGACATAACTTTACAAATTAATTTCAAATTCAAACAAACAACAAACACAATCAAACATAATCTGAAATATTCACATATTAAGTTATTGAGAAAATGCTCTAATTTAACATATATTTTTTTCAAAAATAGTAGTGTTAATGATTTTTTTCAAATCATTAACACTAATCGTTTAGACGTGATCTTCAGTATAAAATCATTAAAAGTCGGTTATCGTCGCCTTAATAGAAAAAAAAAAAAAACCTTTTTAACTATAGCCACCTGTACAAAAATTGGTTTGTTTGAGTGAGTACCTGGTGACCCTCGGGCCAGGGTGATGGTATTCCCTATATTACACATGGTGGTAGTCCGCAGGCCCGCACCACAGCTCCACGTGGCCCAGCAGCGCAGCCGGCGCGCCGCCGCCTCTCGACGCACTCACCACCCGCGACCACCACTCGCGGTTCGCGCAACGACCTTATGGGATGGGTCAAAATTTTACCTTACAATGGGCATATAAAAAAGAACGTAAAACGTTACGAAAAGTAACATGTGACGAAATCATTCTATGGAAGATATACGAGAAAGTACATTTGTGTGCTTGAAGTATTAAATAATAATCAACAATAACAGGTATATTTTTATTTAGTCAATAGTCATATGAGATTGGGCATTATAGGCAGCAACCTTAACCGCTGTAGCTTCAGAAAACCTACGTTCTCAAAGTCAAATTATTTATTTCAAATAGGCACATACTATGAGGCACTATTCAACGTCAAAATATACAAAAAAATTGAATTGATCCTAGTTGCCCCTTCCAAAAGGTAGTTTCGTATGGAGAATAATGGGCAAGAAACTCCACCGTTACACTTTTAAAAATGTTTTACAATATTTTGTTTAAGTAAATTAATTATATGATTATATGTGAAGAAGATGCACCTAGAATAAAATTACTATACCACAAGAGGTAAAAATTATTAAAAATGAAGCAATGAAAAATAACTTAATTACGAGATAAATACATGGTGCTCACATATTTACAAACATTGTAAAAGTATATTTCCTAAAAAAAAAAAAAAAATAAGTCAGTTAAGGTAATCACTGGATGTAAAATCAAGGTCAATTCTTTGGGGAACATCCCTAAATTTTAGAATAATTGCCAACTGCATTCAGAGATTTTAGAAAAATCGGCCAAGTGCGAATCGGACTCGCGCACGAAGGGTTCCGTACCATTACCTATAAAAACGGCAAAAAAATCACGTTTGTTGTATGGGAGCCCCCCTTAAATATTTGTTTTATTTTAGTTTAATTAATTATTTTTAAATTGAATATATAAATAAAGATTCTCTGAATATTTCAAGCGTCTACTTGTTGCCGTTATCAATATCGAGCAAAAACGAGCAAAAAAAATCACGTTTGTTGTATGGAAGCCCCCTTAAATATTTATTTTATTTTGTTTTTTAGTATTTGTTGTTATAGAGTCAACAGAAATACATCATCTGTGAAAGTTTCAACTGTCTAACTATCACGGTTCATGAGATACAGTCTGGTGACAGACGGACAGACAGACAGACAGATAGACAGACAAACAGACAGACGGCGGAGCCTTAGTAATAGGGTTCCCGTTTTACCCTTTGGGTACGGAACCCTAAAAATTTTACAGGCATCTAAAAAATCGAGAGACTTAAAAAAATAAAAACAAACAACACGTAACACGTAACTGAATTGATTGGTATCGTAAAATATATTTTTTATGATACCAATAAATTCAGTTACGTGTAAGGATTGAGAACGGCTACAAAGTTACAATTGACTCTAGTACAATAATTCACTACACAATAGATTTGTTTTCTATTATCCGATAACAAATCATACAATGTATCCCAAAGTACTTAAGGATCGACGCACCGTTATCATAATTTCATCGTCTATCATAATAGACGTACTCGTATTACATCATAGGGCCAATGTTTAATTAATGTATCATGACGAGCGGGTTCCGTCGAGCCGCCACTTAATAAGGTTATATGTCATCAGCCCGCGCCCGACGGGCAACTTAACGACGGCGACGGCGATAATTAATCATAACTTAAGAATGGAAGGAGATTATATAGAAAAATTACTATTTTGTAAGAGCAAGTAGGGGTTTTTATCAACAGATTACTTTGACGTAAGTGTTTAATTTTTTTAGAATAGAATAGAATACTCTTTATTATGTACACCATAATCACCATATCACGCACAATGGTCCACATGAAGGACCAAGTGCGGAAACCAATCCCGCTAACATAGAACATAGATGTACACCATAAAAGTTACAGATATAAATGTTTAAATTTTACATAGGGTGACACAATGGGCGGTCTTATCGCTAAAAGCGATCTTTTACAGACAACCTTTGGTTGGATTAAAGCGTGAAGGAGAGACAATACTGGGTAGTCAGTAATGTACCATTTACATATACAATAAATACATAATTATATACACAAAGCATACACTTACCTAATAAATATACAACCGGAAATTTCTTAACATAAAATATGTTCTATGACACTCCGCAATACTGTAGCTTCCCATTAGTGGAAGAATTTTCAAAATCGGATCAGTAGTTCCAAAGATTACCCCCTACAACCTCACAAACTTTACCTACCTCTTTATAATATTAGTTTCATCATCATCATTTCAGCCGAAAGACGTCCACTGCTGGACATAGGCCTCTCCTAAAGGGGGGTTTGCCATAATCGCCACGCTTGGCAGGCGGGTTAGCGATCGCAGTATGGTGTTATAAAAAACTTTTTTACAAAAAAAACAACCGACTTCCAACAAATTAAAGTTATTTTTCACTTTTTAGTGTTTTTGTTGGAAATCGGTTGATTTTTTTTTGTAAAAAAGTTTTTTATTTTTCACTTTTTAGTGGTACCTACCCCACACCAATTCGTATACCACTACTTGATATGAAAACAACAGTGACAGGAAGTTTTATAACATCATCAACATACACCGAGTGGATTAAATACGTATTATTGAAGAGTTAGCTGTAGATCTGTAATGTATAAGAGACCGCGCAAGCTTCCTCTACCAAATAAAAGAATTATAAAAATCAGTTCATAAACAAATAAGTTATGCCTGAACATAATATAATACTAGCTTTTGCCCGCGGCTTCACCCGCGTGCATGTCAGAAAAAAACTCACGGGAACCGGGATTAAAAGTACCTACCCTACATAAAAGGAACCCTAGTGCAAAATTTCACGTCACTCCAGTAGTTTGGGTTGTGCGTTGATACGTAAGTCAATCCGTCGGACAGTTTCTCCATTTATTTATATAGATAGATTTGTTATTTAGATCAATACAAAATAATAATAAATTAAGACTTAATAGTTTTTTTTTGTTGTTCAAGTGTAATCAATTTCAAAATTTTTGACTTCTACGTGATCACCGTCCTGAAAACCCTTGAAAATGACACCATATTGATTTGAAGACTATTTACCTCTTTACAACCCCAGAAGGAGCTGTTTAAAAAAAAAACATGGAACACGTTTTATTTATTTAGGGGTTGAACTTTTAAAAATCTGTTTTTAGCGGTTACCTACGTCATAATAACTATCTGTGTGCCAAATTTTAGCCCAATCCATTCAGTGATTTGAGCTTTGTGTTGATAGATCAGTCAGTAAGTCAGTCACTGTTTCCTTTTGTATGTATTAAATCTATAGTGTAATTCGACATGTTACGACGACTCCAAATAAATTAGGATTAGGGCAGGAAGACTGATGATGAGGTATTCAGGCGAAGTTTCAAGTTAATAGATCAACGAAAGAAGATTTTGTTCATACAAACTGTATCCATCCCCCCTTTACACCCCCAAAGAAGTTAGTTTTTAAAGTGGTTTGCGACTTTTCCATTATTTGACTTAAAGGTTATACCAATTTTCGAGTTAATCAAGCCACGTAGTAAAATCCTCTCTTGTAAAATTGACTACCCCTTTTTATCCCGTTATGGTTAGATTTTCGAAAAACCCTGATACAAGATATTCTTCATATTTGGTTTTAAGTATAAATACTGAGTTTCGAGTTGATCGGACCGCGCGTTAAGCTTTGACATCCCATCCATTGAAGTTATAACAAAAAAAAACAAACTTTATAATTTACTTACGTAAGTATTCGTCCAAGTTTCAAGTTTATTAACACTTTAACTCTAGGAATAAGATTTTTTATGCAAACAAACCCCCCCCGTTTCCCCCCCCCCTTAAAGGTCAAATTTCCAAAAACGCCTTCTTAGCGGATGCCTACGTGCCAAATTTCAGCCCAATCTGTTCGGTGGTTTGAGCTGTGTTGATAGACCAATCAGTCACGGTTTCCTTTTATATGTATAGAAGACCTCTAGAAGACTCCTCCTTTTTTGAAGGCGGTTAAAAATCATTTATAGCCAGAGTGCATCTCATGACAATTCCAATAAGACCAAATACGAGGATACATTGTTTTATTACGGAGTTCCAATGCCTACCTTCCGGCTTCATCATCAGATCAGTTTGATGGTACCATTTACATAAATTTGCTTCGCTTAACTATCTTAATCCTGATATCTCATCGCCACCCGTGAAATACGTATCATTGAGAAGTTCCGGTGGCCATCTGTGGCCTTCTTCATCAGTTCCACTTCACGAAATTATACTTTCTGAATGCAAATGATTGACTTGTTGATGAAAATATAAAAATCGCTATATGTATGCCTATAGTATTTGAGGAATTCCCTCAATTACTCATGGATCTCAACATCAAAACTGGATTTTGATAAAAATGGGACCAATCTGAAAGTATATCCTATATGTTCCTTACGTGCAGCTGTTGAAACGATATAGCATACTGGATTTGGGATCAAGGCGGCTGTTACTTGATGTCATGACACTGCACGGCATATGCAGTAACAAGTTTGATTGTATTGACCTAACAAACAAATTGTGTTACAAGGTACCCAGAAGTGTTATTCGTAGGGGGGTGCGCGTCCCTCAACTATTCCATACAGACATATGCAGGACTAACGCTGGGGAACGTGCACCTCTTCGACGCCTTGTTGATTCTTACAACACGCATTTTATTGATCTGGATATATTTTGTCTATCTAAGCAATCATTTAAGAAAATGGCTCTGAATATTTTGTTTAGCGAGTAATTTAGTTAAATTAAGCTAACCTATAGAACACAGCAATATTGTGGTAGCGACTACTGTTTTCTTTTTCTGTTTCATCACTTCTCTTTATCACTTTAAACCTTTAGTTAAATCGTGGACAATGGGTTACATGTTTGTTAAATCTTAGTTTAAGTATTTCTTTGTATTATTAGCATGTAACTGTTTTTTGTCCCTAATAAATAAATAAATAAAAAAAGAATTTTCCAAATCGGTTCATAAGGTAACAAACATTAAAAAAAAAAAACTCAACCTCCTTTTTGTGAAGTCGGTTAAAAATGCATAGAGAACGCTGCTGCCCATTCCCTAGTAAGTCCCTTAGTCGCCTTTTACGACACCCA
This sequence comes from Tiliacea aurago, assembly GCA_948098905.1. NCBI lineage: Eukaryota > Metazoa > Arthropoda > Insecta > Lepidoptera > Noctuidae > Tiliacea > Tiliacea aurago. The sequence goes on from OX402590.1 coordinate 14,243,714, forward strand.
CGGGAAGAAATGGGATGGTGCTATTCTTTACGTTCGGCACCAAACGGACTAATATTAGTTTAGATTTTATTATTTATGTACTCATAATAAAATACATAAGGATACGACGTAATTATAATTTGGAGTACAAAGGTACTTACTGCTTATTTCTTAAGAAATTATCTAAATTATTTAATTATTTTTATCTGTTAAATATTTGCGTAAGTTAGTACTTATCCTTTTCACACAGACATCCAAACGCCCTAGCGAAGTGGTGTGGTCATTTGAAGTCCTCTAAGTCAGTATCACTCTCGCAATCACCTATAATCCGGGTAAAAATCTACCCGGAATTGGAAACCAAAGACTTTTTACCTATCTATCAGCATCAAAAGCTTCATAAGCTCAAAACTAGAAGGAAGTGATTTTAATAGTTCCTATACATATATGTATCAATAGAAATACTTACCGTTTGTGAAAGTCACGAGTCTGGATCCTAACGGATAGCCGGTAACCACACAGCAAGCTTCTGTATCGGCCACGCTTGATGCATACAAGCCACGTCCGTCCACCGGCAATGTCTATAAACAAAATAGTAGCTGTACAAAAAAAAAATACGAGTGTGCTTTAGACCACACGACTGAAATAAAACTTACAAATAGTAATACTAATTATACTTCCGTAACGCTCTCGTCACTTCCGTAACGCTCTCGTCATGCATTCACCAGCTTACTCCCCAAGTTAGGCGTGACTAAAGAAGTTTTACTTCACAAATAACACACACACATAACATCACCAGGGATCATCAGAGGTGTACCTATAGTACACCCACATTTCGCCAGTTATGTTTAAGTCCCATGTAACAGGGGACGAGCCTATTGCCATCAACCGGGCACAAATCCAGACTCAGGGCTGCTACTGAGAATTTCTTAATCTAAAATCCCAATAACACTTTGCCCGACCTGGGAATCGAACCTAGGACCTCATGCTCAGCAGTAGCGGTTGCGACCACTAGACCGACGAGGCAATCCAAATAAAAAACAAAAGAATATAACATCATGCCTGTATTCTCCGAAGGGTTAGGCAGAGGGTTCAGAGCAGCTGTAATCATTAGCTAATTGTTTTTTTTTTTTTTTAAAACGTTGCCCCACACTAGGAATTTCTCCTGTATCGTGGGTGCGTTTACAAACATTTAAACTCACATACACAAACAGCCAGACCCGGAACAACTACTTGTAGGTCATACAAATATTTGTTCCGTGCGGGAATCGAACCCGCGACACGCAGCGCACCAGTCAATCGCTTAACCACTGCGCCAACCGTGCCGACAATTTTATCTACGCCCATGCTATAAATCCTCTATAAAAGTTTCTGAAACAGTTAGCTTATTGCCAACATTAAAACAACCAGTGTCATAGTAACCATTATATCATCCAAACAAGTGATAGGATGTTGTATTAAATTTCATTATGCAACTCCTTTTCTCAGTACTCAATTCGTGATATTTTTATGAATTTCAAAAAAAGAACATTGTCATGCACGCGCGTTTCTCTACCACAGCGCCATGATTTAAAAAAAAAAACTTATAGGTTAATCGAATTCACGTCGTATCCCGCCATTTTTGTTTGATATTAGTATTGTAAAAATGTATTATAGAGGAATCATATTATGGGTGACGGGTGTAGATATAGTCTTGTATGCAACTGTACATAATTAGGTATCAAAACAGTCATGTGATACTATTATCACACTCCTCGGCTTCGCCTCGTGTGATAAACCTACATTCGTGTTTTAATAGCCCTTATTATACAACAGTTGCATAAATAACTATTAAAGAAGCAGGATTGCTATAAGCTGGCTTGCTTGAGACATTTACGAATATGCAAATGATTGACAATAATTAAGACATACAGGAATACGAGTCAACTCAGAAATAGGTAGAGTCAAAACTGAGACCGTTAAACTCGGAAAATCCGAACATTCTTAAATAAAATATCTCAGCTTAAAACACAAAATTTATTGCCTGCAATTAGTAACTCTGTTCACTAAAACGATGGACAATCTCTCCACAATTAAGTTAACAAAAGACCAATTAGATTTACATCTTAAATCGATTTAATACTCCTAAAGCCAAGAGACATAAAACTTTCGTTGTTGGGAAACTCGTTATTAAAAGCTTAAAGTTTCAGTAATCCCGCGGTCCTCACGAGATCCTTGATCCGGAAACTCTCATTACGATCTAAATAATTTATGTGAAGTCTCAAGTTTGCAAAGTTATTTTGAAAATGAAGATGACTGTGAGGTAAATGGAGCAGGAATATGAGAAACGGTTTGTCAGAATGTTTTGAAAAGTTGGTAAAACTTAAAATTACGAGTATTACCGCTGTGTAATAAATTACTCTCACAATTGAGAACATTGGGATTGGGGGATATTGAACGATCGCTACAAATGTACGAAAGACCGTATGTTGATGGTGATGTTTTATCAAAAAACACGTTTGATGCTCTTTGTGAAAAATGTAATAAAACTTTAATTTTGTTTGGGTTATTCAAATACACAACTTATTTATCGGGGCCATCGTTAACTATGCCAGGGAATGCTGGCCCTACGGTTTATCTTTATCCCCAATAGAAATAATTCAATACTTGCCTGCTCGACGGCTTGGTCCATAGAGACAGCGAGCACCCACTCCCGTGCGTCCTCCAACGCTCCGCCACGTACACACCCACTGTCTAACAGCAGAGGTGTGCGATTCCAGTCCGTGCACTCTGAGTTATAGAAAAGACGCATCAAAAACCAATCCAAATCAAATATCTAATATCTGTTTTATTTGTGCCTTTTTATGTATTTTTTAATGTTTTTTTTATAATTCTTTTTTGTATTGTTTTTTTATTTTTATTTATGCTTATCAAATATTTTATGGAATTCTTTACTAAACTATGACATAAAATATTATACAAAACTAGCTGACCCGTGCCCACTCCGTTGGGCGGTAAACAATTTACTCTATGATACTCACAAATAACGTGGCTTTCTATGGGTAAAATAATACCTACCCTACCTACCTACCTACCCTACCTACCTTTCTACCCTACCTACATAAAAAAAAAGATAAGCCATCTACTAAATAGTCCGAACAAAGCCTAAACATTTGGTTTGGATAGGTGAGCCCGTTCTTGAGTTATAAAATTACAACGAAAAGTGGCATTGATTCTTATAGATATAGATGGACAAACGTGGCAGATGGAAAACAAATTTCGTGATTCGTTGCTGAGTCATCCTTTCATGAAAACTTAAAAATATGGTTCTGAATAAAATGAAGCTATTAAATATTAATAGAAGAACAAGTAGTAATACCAAAATCAGTGTAATCTAATAGATGCGCAGAGTCATCATCGGCGGCTTCAGCGAGGTCGAGACAACGATTGAGCAATACGAAGGCTTCGCGGGCACCACTCGCTCCCTCCGCACGCACTGCCATACCGCATGCATAATACGCTGGAAATTGTTAAAGTAATAAATGCTACTTTACGTAGAAGTCGATACCGAAAAAACAACACAGACAGACTCCCGTTCTGTTTACAATATTTGCATCCAAAGGGGCACTCTCACCAAAAAACACTTCGAAGAGATTCCGCATAAATATTTGATACCCGACGCGTAGTCCATATGCTACGATGCGTAGTGCAAGCCCTACTATGCGTAGTCCATGTGCTATGATACGTAGCCCAAGCGCTACGATGCGCAGTCCATGTGCTACGACGCGTAGCCTAAGAGCTACGATGCGTAGCCCAAGCGCTACGATGCATAGTCCATGTGCTACGACGCGTAGCCCAAGCGCTACGATGAGTAGTCTATGTGCTACGACTCTTAATCCATTTGCTACGTTGCGTAGTTGATGTGCTACTCCACGTGCCCAAGCGCTATGATGCATACTTAAAGCGCAACGGCGCATAGTCATTATGCTACGATGAATAGCAAAGGTAAGATTGCTTTTATGCACTAACCAACATCTGCTACAATGACATCCGTGTAACGAGGCAACGCTCTCGCCGCTTTTGCGGCTATTTGAGGCACGTGAAGGGCCATCAGTAACGTGATTGCCTGCAACAAAAAAATAACACAATTTTTAAGGAAAATTACGCCAGAACTATCTATCATGTCCTTATAAATATTGGATGAATGTAGAAACAATTGATCGAACAAGGCTCTTTCTCATGTTTAAATCCATACCTTCATAACTTTTATCAGTCAACGGTAGTTGAATCAAACTGACCTGCAAGGTATTCACAGTCACCATGACAAGTGCAGCATCTTTTAAAGCTGACAGAGATTTAGGCGTAGTGGACACTCGTAACTATCAGCTCACTGCACATTGCCTTAGTGTGAAGTGCGTCACGGCCCGCTAGAGAATCAGTATATTGTGTATCAAACTGACCTGCAAGGCTCTATCCTCGGCATTCGCAGTCACCATGATCGATGCAGCATCCTTTAAAGCGGACACAGATTTAGGTGCAGTGGACACTCTAACTAGCAGCTCACTGCACACTGCCTTAGCGAGAGGCGCGTCACTGCCCGCTAGAGAATCAAAGCCGGGTTCCCCACTGCCGAGGTATTGACGTAACACGTCTAGGACTTGGGTTAACACTTCCGGTGGTTCTTCGCTTTCGATGTCTATGCCTTCCATGCGCTGTTAGACAATATTTTTGGTTTATTATTAAATTTATAAAGTGTTTTGAGCTGTGCGTGGGAAAACAAAGAATGGACATGGCTTTAAAAGTTTCTCGAGTATGCCGTTAATATTGGGAAAGTGACTACATAGTTAATAAGCTAAGCTAACTGTAATTGTTACGAGTATTTTTTTTTTTATAACCGGCAAAACTCTCAGAACTTTAAAACAAAACTCCTCCTTTTTTTTTAAACAAGTTTATAAAAAAAAATATTATCTGTCGCGGGACACCTGGCAGATGTGAAATATCGAAATCAAACAAACAAACATCGAAAAAAGGTCAGGGTCGCGTAGCGGGGGGACGAGTGTGCGGCGAATCGCCACGCGGCATTCGTCGCCCCGGCAGCAATCGGTTTTACGTGCGTCTATAAATATTTCACATCAAAAATTGCGGTTTTGGACTCTACAAGCCAAGCAAATGTTTAAGACGCTGACAACAGGTTAACCGCTGTCACTCGGACTGCATACAAAAGAAAGAGAAGTGCGATGACACAACGCTTGTAATTTATTGCAAATAATGAAGCAATTATTTATTTACTCAAAAATGAGTTGAGTAATCGAAAATAAAAAAGCAACTAAGTTCTGCATACAAATAAGACGTTCTTGTTATTAATTAAATACCAACCGTACGTTGATATTTAATACAGATATTTTGGATTGAAACTCAAAGTAAAGGGTTAGTTTACCGTTAATTTGTATCGAGTTTTTTTTTTTTTTTTATCGTATTTTGGTAACAACCAAGTTCTGAGAAATATGTTCAAGATAACATATCTTTTTCCGGTACTACAAACTATAGATTTGGCAATTTTTTTGTTTAAGAGAAGCCTACTTTTATCATTTGCCTCTTGGCAGCGCCTTAATGTCAGTACCGGGTGTGCCTTGAACAGATGCGCGGCGTATCTGAGCGCGTAGTGCGGCGCCCGGCGGCCGGCGCGCGCCAGGCAGCGCTGCCAGTGCCCGCCGCGTGCCAGGCGCTCCAACCCTTCAGTCTCCGCCTCCGCCTCCGCTTCCGCTTCATGAGGAGGTTCCACTTCTTCTTCTTCTTCTTCGTATTCTGCTGATGTACCTGTTTCATAACCAAACCAACCAGTTTAAAAGGAGTTCATTTTTGTTGGTGGTGGTGTAATGTGGTATTGGTTTTTGGGTGACGGCTCTGAATGTGGAAATTATAATAAATAATAAATAAAGAAGATACGGGGGAAAGAAAGTAAAGGGGGTTTTAAATGAATTAATAACAAGGAAAAGGGAGTATGTATTTGTGCCGGGTATTTGTTGTTGATGTGAGTATAACTGTGTATGCGTGAGTGTAGTTACGTGTGAGTGAGTGAAGATGTGTATATGTGACTGGGTGCCTGATTTGTTTAAGTTATGGTTTGAGTAATTCTTCCGTGTCGTCATAATTTAGTGAGTAGATACTCCTTTATTTTTTGTTTGCATTGGAATTTGTTCAAAAAATGGATGTTTAATGTGTTGTGCAGTTTATTGTAAAGTAATGTAATTATTATAAATAACGGTTATGCCGTCGTGCAAAGGTGGTATTTGTACAAACTTTGGGACAAACGGGTTTGGGTCTTCTTCTGAGCGTAGGGTTTTTACATCTATTGGGGGTGGGGGTCATTTTATGTGTACGTGTGATAGCACGATATATTATATTATGACTACATTGTTGCATTGGGTATCATTAAAGACAAATTTAAGTGGTAATGCTATTATAAATAAATTAAGGGTCCAATTGAGACGAAAATGTTAAAGTAGGTTTAGACGTTTTTAATTATGAGTGTAATTTTCTTACCTGGCGCTTCGTCATCAGCAGCGTAGCCTTCAGTGAGAGCTGCTCGAAGTTGTTCACCGATGTCATTTTGACCGATTGCAGCGAATCTGAACAATTATTAAAATATTTGTCGACACTAGTTTACTACATTTCAGTAGTATATAACGCGGCGTCGTTAATGAATACATATTTTTAATCTAATATAATTTACAAAATTAAGTTGTTTTTTTTTTATTTATTTAATACTTTAAGCATAGCAATGTACAGAGGCGGACTTAATGCCATAGGCATTTTCTACCAGTCAACCTTTGGGAGATGCAGAGGCAAACAGTGGTAGGTGCAATAGCGAGAATTGAGGAATGAATATTATTTAAATATAAAGATATACATATACCTATTAAAACTATAAGTTTTTATATCTTTAGCTCACAACCATTCCACAATACAAAATTCATATTGCCGATGTGTGTTTTTTATAACCCCGTATTGACCCACTGCAAGGCAATGGCCTTCCTATCCTACTACCCTTCTACTTCTCTCTGTACAGAGTAGCCATGGACTAGTTTTTATTAAAAGAGTCCAGGTCATCGCGCCATCTCCGTCTGGCCATAAGTAAGCAATATAAAATTATAATACGTAAATAAATAAAACTAGAGAAGTGGTGACCCAGTGGTAACGAAGGCCGTTACCACTTAAGTAAGTAATAAAAATACAAAAACTTCATACTCCTTACTCTCGCACAGTTTATCGTAGCAATTATTATATGATTTGCTCAGTCAAAGAATTTAATCAAATTGTTAAGAATGAACAACCTCTCAATCGATTTGTTTGCAAGCAGCTTAGCGTTCATTACTACTGTTTTATTTAAACACTATAATTATTGTTTCTGATACATTCTAACAGTGGTTGCGCAGGAATTTTTGCCTATGCAGGTTATTATTTTTTAATTTAATGTTATAGTTAGTGTTATGCTTAATGAATAGTTTTTAATTTATATTTAAATTTGTACAAAAATATTGCTAATTGTGGAGGCTTGTAAATGGCTTGTCGTAAATTACCTCACCATTACCTCTGTATTGATAGCTGTAAGCCACCCTAACACAATCAAATAAAAATAAAATTAAAATATTGATTTCATCTCAAACATTGTGGTATACATAAATTGAGGCAGCCTAAGTACTGTGCGTTCACTATAACTTGACGCGTGACGCGATTATGTGATTCGTAGTTCTGTTTTATCAGTAACCATTTTGAACTCTATTAGTATTGAAACTAAGACTGCAAATTTCAGTGCTACCTTTCGCATCACGCGTGAAGTTATAGTGAACGCACTTTAAGTTACAATAGTTACATGACACATTAGACAGTGTTCACTAAGGCCCACTTGCACGTTCATGGGTTATCCATGAGTTAACAGCTAATCCAGGGCTAATCAAATAATTCATCTTGCGCCACCAAGAGTTAGAGTTAAACCTAGGATTAAACTTACTAATGTAAAACCCACATAAGTTGGAGGGTTAGTGTTAGTGATGTCAAAATAAATTGACGTTATGAGGTACAGCTGTTAACTTGTTGTGTATTTTATATTGTTCGATGTTATAGTAAGTGTAAATTCGCTACTATATCAGTAGGCAATATATTTATGAACTCGTATAAAAATAAAATTGACAAATTACCTATATAAAAAACATAATACATATTTTTCCCTACATGACGTTTTCATTAATCAAATAAACTAAATCTCCATGGAAACCACGTAGACAAATTTCTTACAGGACTAAACAAAAAGTATTGATATATTGTTTAAACAATATTGTGTTGCGTAATTTTGTATGTGCTCGGTGGTGTGGTGTGTTTATAATAACAAATATCAGGTTAATTAACCCGGTGTTACTTTTTAGTGGCGCAACGCGTAATAAGAATTAAAATGTTAACCACTTAACTCCGAGTTTACAAACTCTACATTTATTTAATTACCCCGACTAAACGTGCAAGTGGGCCTTAGTGTTACATGTACCTTTCAGCAAGCATATCAGCAGCAGCCTTCCGTCTTCCATCATGCAGATGATCTCTAGCCAATCTAGCAGCTCTCAGCGCCGCCCGCTCAGCCAGCCGGGGCGCTGCAGCAGCCGCGGCTGCAGCGCTGGCAGCGGCTAGAAGACGCACGGCGTCCCACCACTCAGCGGCGTCGGCGTGGTCGGCCGCGCGCTGCAGTAGAGCGGGCACTTCGCCCGGCACGCCCTCGCCGCCGCTGCCGCTACTGTCGGGGACATACTCGCGGGATACGCGGGACGCTTCTTCCCATAGTTCTGTATAGTAATGGAGATGTGTGAAAAAATATATTCCTAACATATAAAAGCTAACGTCTCTCTCGTGATTTTAGTTTTAATTTATAGAATCTTCTCAAATATCTATGAAAGCACACACCACAGACTACCTATAGTATTTTATCTCCTCCCTTTAATCCATCCAAAGGTTGTCTGTAAAAGATTGCTTCAGCGATAAGACCTCCCATTGTGTCACCCTATGTAAAATTTCAACATTTATATCTGTAACTTTTATGGTGTACATAATAAAGAGTATTCTATTCTATGAAAGCAATGGAACTTACCTAAATCTTTGTAATGCTGCACAACCTCACGAGGCCTGTTAGCTCTAATCATGAGCGTTTCAAACTGCGGCAAGTCTCCGCGCTCAGCAGCCGCCCTCGCTCCTTCCACTAACACCTCCTCAACCTAACAGAAAGTGAACCATTATTCATGTCATGTCACAAAAAAAAAGGTACGGTTTGGGAAAGAAGTGGGCTTAGCGATTCTCTGTCAATTAACATCATGAGGGCACAAAGGAGTGATGTCAATCGTAGGAACTTTGATCATCAGCTCAGCGTGCTGAGGTCGTCTAAGATTTAGACGTCTTATCTTTCTGGTGACCACTGTGTCAACGGGTGCCACAAAATGCTATCGAGTACTCGATCTAATATGGAACACTTGTATTACAGTCTTTTTTTATTATCTTGTATATTAATAATTTGAAATAGACCAATAAATGTAACTTTTGAAACTCACCATAAGCGGTGCATGTCGGTCAGTCAAGGCAAGTGTCCTCTGATGCTTCCTATGTTGTTCGTCCGACCTTTCGTCCGCTAAGAAAGCTGCTTCCACCAAAATTACTGGAGAACGAGACCAATAATATTCTACGTCTCACCATAAGCGGTGCATGTTGCTCAGCCAAGGCGAGTGCCCTCTGATGCTTGCCATGCTGCAGCCACATACGAACAGCGTGGTCGGGCGCGCCGGCTCTTAAGAACGCAGCTTCGGCTTCGTCAGGTCTTTCGTCCGCTAAAGATGCTGCTTCGGCCCGCGCTACTTCACTGCGGGATACGCCGCCTCCTAGGGAGCTTAACTCCATTGCTATGTCCCATCTGGTATAAAAAATGGTAACAATTTTAAGCTATTTTAAAAAAGGAGAATTTTTATAAAAATTTGCGACCTGAAGTCTAGATTTGTGCCTGATTGTTGGCAATACGCTCTATTACATCCATTAATGTAAAATGCCGTTCTTTGCTAAGTACATCACTTGACAACAGCTAGACCGATTTGTTCTAATACAGCAGGAGTGCCGACGGTGACAAGAGCTCGTCTGATGATGTCGTTAATGTTCGCGTGCCGCGTTATGCGACCCGCACTTCAGCTGCAAAACTAACAAGAAAGCAAGAAAAATGTAAAATTCGGGATAAACAGAAAGTGCTTTTTTCTATGAGATTTTTGTATGAATTCAAGACCATACCTCACGGTTTATTGAAATAAGCTCTGGAAAACGTCAGTTGGGTCATCTAGTGGGTCATAAACAAAACTGGCCCAATATGGGCGTTCTGTACCCCACTGCCTACCCCTTCGGCAAATACAGCCGTGATTTTATGCTAGATCCAACACCAACCTACCTCTGTGCTTGAAGAGCCCACCGCGCTCCTAGAGCCGCGAGTCCCCTCGCAGCCAACAGTCGAGCGGCTGGCGCTCCGCCAAGCGCGCCCGCCCATTGAAGAGCCACCTGAACATTGATTTGTCAGCACTTCAGTACCTAACGCCACACCGACGCTAGTGTATTTCATTAACAGACTGAAAGATGTTCTTTTCTCGCGTCTATTTTTGATTAATTTGCTGATGGCTTGATTAAAGTTCATTTTTGTACTGTGCAGATTTACGGAAAGAACACTGAAGCATAATATGAGGCATTGTCTGATCGGGAAAATTATGGTTTGTTGCAAACGTATGCGACGAAAGTATCAACAAACCCTGATAAGATTAAATTCTTACACAATCACATACATTCATCCGTGATCTGTTTTCAGACTGATGTTAGGTTATGTTACCGCATAATAACTTTTGGTCGTCATATTATTCTGCATAATTTGAATGAATAATTATGTTTGATTGAAGGCCTCGAAAAAAAAACACCATTCTTGGTCATTGGTTTTTGATAAAATTAACGTCTATTGCCAAGAAAACCATCTTTCAGGTTTTCAGTCAATTCAGTTCAATTCGATTTTCGGGTTTAAATATTCTAATAATCAAAAAAGCCCTCAATTTGTAGCATCCACAAGTACAATTTCTAAAACATTTGTTTACATTTTCACCAAAAACTTACACACAATATGACCTGAATAATACTGACAGCTAACAAGGGTGCAAGGGTTGTACTGTTATATTTTTGCTACTAAGCATTCACGCATTCCCTGACGTTAGTTGTTAGTGCGTTAATATTGTAAAAACGAGAAATATCTCTAGTTCATAACCCACCTGTTGTTGAACTCCGCTGGGAGCATGTGCACGAGCAACTCGCTCTGCGCCCTCCCACTGACCCGATGAACGGTACATCTGAATCGCACTTTTCCAATCTCCTGGAATAATAGTTACCGCAATTTTGATTTCTCACATAAAAGTTATCTGAAGATTGAAAAATCGATCAATACCCCTTATTACAAAACAAGGTTTATCTTCAGACCCAAATTTAAAACATGGAGCCATTATTGAATTTCGAACTTTATTCCGACTATGGTAAAGTTCCTAAACACAAAACTGACAACTTAGTACAGAACTAAATTTCAGTTTTGTATAAAGAACGGTATTTCAATCACTTACGTTCCTAATACAAAAACTGGCTCCGTGGTTTAAGCCATGTCAAAATATAAATCTTGTTTTGTAATAAGGCGGTTAATGTTACCAAATTTTCACAATTTTTTACTAAAAGTACACTGTACAGAACAAAAATAGCAAGGGGCAAGACTGGCTCCTACAATATTCTTCCTAAAATATGTCAAGTATATAGAATCCCTAGGACACTTACCCTCTTATTAATTAACGTGGATTAAAGTTACAACCAGATTATGCTTAAGATTTACCATACATTTTCAAGATTTAAGTTTGGCATAACTTAACTCCGTGTTTACTAATAAGGGCATTGAGAAATTTACTACAGGACCAGTACGAAAGCTAACCAAGATTGTATTAAATATACAGAAACATACAGAACATCGACGCGCAAACTGATACATAATTCTAGATCAACCAGGCAACACATTTTTCGTCAATTGAAAAAAATCTACTTGTGCGTAGATGACACTTACACCGTGTATCTTATTACGATCATACAGGACATCGACGCGCAAATTGATACATCATTCTAGATCAACCAGGGTACACATTTTGAGTCAGTTGAAAAAATTCTACTTGCAAGTGCGTAGATATCCCTCACACCGAGTATCTTATTATGATCATACAGGACATTGACGCGCAAACTGATACATCATTCTAGATCAACCAGGGTACACATTTTGAGTCAGTTAAAAAAATTCTACTTCGCGTGGATGTTCCTTACACCGTGTATCTAATTATGATCATACAGGACATCGACGCGCAAACTGATACATAATGCTAGATCAACCAGGCAACACATTTTTCGTTAGTTGAAAATTTTTTACTTGTGCGTAGATGTCCCTTACACCGTGTATCTTATTACGATCATACAGGACATCGACGTGCAAATTAATACATAATTTTAGCTCAACCAGGGTACACATTTTTGTCAGTTGAAAAAAATCTACTTGCAAGTGCGTAGATGTCCCTCACACCGTGTATCTTATTATGATCATACAGGACATTGACGCGCAAACTGATACATAATTCTAGATCAACAAGGGTACACATTTTACGACATTTAAAAAAAATCTACTTCACGTGGATGTCCCTTACACCGTGTATCTTATAATGACCATACAGGACATCGACGCGCAAACTGATACATACTTCTAGATCAACAAGGGTACACATTTTTCGTCAGTTAAAAAAAATCTACTTGCGCGTCGATATCCCTTACATCGTATATAGTGACCATACTAACCAGCTTGTATGTAATAGTTCTCTGCGGCACGAAGATCTCCCGAAGCGTGTAGCGCCTGTGCTACGTGGCGACGCGTAGCTTCCAGCAGCGAGCTACGGTGAGCTGCTACGAGGCGTAGCATTGACTCGTATTGAGACGCTTCCTGATACAATACAAAACCAGGGCATTATGAAGACCTCTCTAGCCTCGTGACACGATGACGTCAACGACGCTCAAGCACCGGGCGAATTCCAACAGCGCGGCATGTTTATGACTGCGCGCACAAAAAATGGTCTCATTCGCAGGAAAGGCATTATAAGAATAGCCCGTACGAGTGCCGATACTGAACTGCATAGCATTTTACAACCCTTCGACAAGTTGTTGTATCGAAAATGACACATTTTCAGTCTGTTCCTCAATACGATGTGGTAAAATAAAGCCACTTTAAACCCATCTTATACATAGAAATGGCCTCATCTGGTTCTCCAAGGCCGATGTAAATCTGTTCTGCTTTCCTCAACTGTCCGTCTAGCCTCAGTTGTTGTGCGAGCGGCATGCAGATGTCTCTATTCTGTTCCTCAACAAGATGTGGTAAACTAAATCCACATTAAACTCACCTTATACATAGAAATGGCCTCATCCGGTTCTCCAAGGCCGATATAAATCTGTTCTGCTTTCCTCATCTGTCCATCTAGCCTCAGTTGTTGTGCGAGCGGCATGCAGATGTCTCTATTCTGTTCCTCAACAAGATGTGGTAAACTAAATCCACATTAAACTCACCTTATACATAGAAATGGCCTCATCCGGTTCTCCAAGGCCGATATAAATCTGTTCTGCTTTCCTCATCTGTCCATCTAGCCTCAGTTGTTGTGCGAGCGGCATGTATATGTCTCTCGTCTGTTCCTCCGTGAGATGTGCGGCGGCAAGTTGAAGACCGTCGGCGACGCGACCGGCAGAGTTGTATGCCCGGACGCATCGTTCCGCCATGCCGCATGATGTTAGTACACGTTCTGCTGTCTCCCATTCCTATGATATGGTCAAAATACGTTTTAAATCACAAACTCTTATCCCCGACTACTTACAGAAAATGTTTAAGGTTAAATATCTTGCAAACTACCGGTGTATTTTAAACCTATCGGAACAAATAAAATTGTTGGAACACTTACACGAGTGGATATAAAATGATCACCAAGTCTCTCACACTGTTCCCTGATGGAATCCTTGTCTTCTATAGCCTGAAAAAAAAACAAATTATACTAGCATGTAAGATTTTAATCTAACCGAAACATTAAAAGACCTAACTGTCGTAAGCAATAACCGCGGTGTAACTTTAGAACGTTAATTTTTTGCGGTTGCGCATACTTACCTTTTATTATTGCACTAGAATTCTGATTATCGTAAACGATTAAATTTCGTATTGTGTCAGGCATGTTACGTTCAGGCGGCTGAACATTAGCGCAGTGATACTAATAATAACATATTGCTACGCTGTAGCAGATTGCTACGCTGTAGCAGATTGCTACGCTGTAGCAGATTGCTACGCCGTAGCCACCTTTATTTGTGAAACTGCTATTACATGCCAGCCAGCCTGAGAGGCAAAATGTTTGATGTGTATCATCTTTCCTCTTACTTTCTATGGGAGTGATTTCGTGTAAAGGGACGGAAGTGTGTAACAGAAAGTGACAGTTTGAGCATGGAATAAGTAAGTACTTTTTAATAGCATGTAATTAGTAAGTACTATATATATTGAAAGTATAGGGGGTGGAATTTCGACCAGTTGCCCCCCACTAGTAATTAATAATGATTCGAATAAATATTTCAGTATTTAGCTTTTTTAAATTTTGAGGTTAATTTCTATCGCTGCTCAATTGCATAAAAGGTGAGATGTCAGATGTTACACATCATATGCGACTACCGTAAGGCTCGCTCGTTTTCTTTTGAATGCTTCAAAAGCAACGAGTCCCGTACCTGCAGTATCTGCAGGGCCTTCCTATGGTGATGCGCGGCGAGTGCAGCGTCCAGCGCGTGTCGCGCCTGCCCCGCCTCGATGAGGTGCGGCACGGCTGCGCCCGCCTGGCGCGACGCCACCAGCCACGCGCCCCACATGCCTTCTAGACGAGTCACCTCGCCCGGACATGCCTGGAAGTACCACGAAAGTGAAAAAACGCGAACTTGAATTTGGATATTTGGATACTGTGCTGTGCTAGAGCCCAAACACCGTATTGCGGCCCTCCCACAGAAATATTTTAGTTAACCCGAGAACTAAGGCCCAAAACCACCGCGGGCTCTAAGGCCAGGAATAAACGTCAGCTTTTTTCATCAGATATTCGGATTCGATAGTCTGATCTCGGAAGACGCTCGCACCATTATTTTGTTTGAACATTCAACACACGTCCAATCCAATAATCGGATCGGTCGTCCGAGTCGGAAACTGGCGCGAGGCGTTACCGATTATTTAATTTTATTATTTTTTTCTTTCGCGTAGCTAATATGCAATAAGTAGGGTAGTAGTCCATCTTTTCTTTTTACTCCGTATCAAGCACTCGGGGAAATAGCTCGGGATCGGCTGAGTTCAGAAAAAGCCTGACGCAAGAATCGGATGTGTATCTAGTAAATTCGATCATCAGATAGTTTGATCAAACAATCGGAAACAAAATCTGACGTGTATTCCCAGGCTTACAGTGGATGCGATATGGTCTTTAAAAGCCCAGAGCAGGTGGTAAAAGCCCCACGGCGAAAGCCGACTGACATACGAGAAGATGTAAATAGGTACAAACGTGGTTTACTTACATAGTGAAACAGTGCACCTGACATAACCCCACATTAAACATATTGTCAGGATTACTGACAATATGTTTAAAGTGGGGTTATGTTATTGTTAAAAACAATTAACAAACAATAACTGTTTCCATTTTAAGTTTTAAGATTTGTCTGTATAAATCTTAAAACTGACTGTATTGTTACAGTCACGAGCATTTATATATTACTATAGACATATATGTCACATTTTTTGCAGAATGAGCGGCAGCGCTTGCGTTATAGTAGCTCGAAACATTATACTGTCAGGTTTTTATGGTGCCAAAGTGATATCAGATATTTTTGGTCACAAAAAGGTATCAGATTCTTCTGAACTGAACTGAGTAAGTACATAGATATTTATAACGCATATTCATACATAGATATTCATAAATATCGGACATGTCATGTCCGATATTTATGAATTTTGAGAGGTGACACATCTCTTTGAAGCCGATGCGGTATCCTATATGTTGGCGTTGCTTGTCTCTTCAGATAATTTTGGCATTCCTTCGATGTCATATATTTGTGCTGCTATTTGTATATGGCTTCCACAAAATAATGAACACATACACTGTTAAATTGTGACCGGTTTAATCCCGTGGAGGGTCGATCTGGTACATGAAACACTATTGATCTGTAAAGACAAAATTAAAAAAATTAATTACTTTTTCTTTTAAACTCGAATCAATTCTCGCATTAGTGAAAAACCAATGCAAACCATTTGTAGGTATCATTCGAAACTCAATTCGTACCATACGATGTGTGTGTGTGTGTGGTAGATAACATTCAAAGTGAACAACACTTACGAACCATTTCACAAAGGACGCGTACGCGCAGTCAACGTGGACTAACAAAAATTTGCCAATGCTAGACAAGCTCCGCTCCCAAACCCATTTGATTGGCAACGCAACCCACCCCGCCCGCACCCCACGCGCTAAGGGCCGCACAGCACGTCCGCAGTCTCTAAAACGTCTTCGACGCGCGACGTATTGTTGTTTACGATCCTTGACTCGCGAAAGTAATAACGTATCGTAATTACGTGTACTCCAAACTGGAGTTCGTTGGCATGGTGCAATTTTACGCGATCGCGAAGTGTAGCTCTAATTAGTGATAAATAATTCAGAGGTGATTATTTGTTTTGAGGTTTGCCAATCAATCAATTCAGCCTATAGCAGTCCACTGCTGGACATAGGCCTCTCCCAGGCTGCGCCACAACACCCGTGAACACCCTTAGGTTTGTAACAGAACTATTTTTATTCAATCGTGTACCTATCTAATTAGTAACCAGAACATTTTTCTTTTTAAATCGTAAATAATTTTTAACCGACTTTTCAAAAAGGAGGAGGTTCTCAAGTCGTCTGTATTTTTTTTTTTTGTTTTTTTTTTAATGTTTGTTACCTCAGAACTCCTTCGTTTATGAACCGATTTGGAAAATTCTTTTTTTATTTGAAAGGATATACTTCCAGATTGGTCCCATTTTTATTAAAATCCAGTTCTGATGTTGGGATCCGTGAGTAATTGAGGGAACTCCTCAAATATTATAGGCATACATATAGCGATTTTTATATTTTCATCAACAAGTCAATCATTTGCATTCAGAAAGTATAATTTGGTGAAGTGGAACTGATGAAGAAGGCCACAGATGGCCACCGGAACTTCTCAATGATTAGTATTTCACGGGTGGCGATGAGATATCTGGATTAAGATAGTTAAGCGAAGCAAAATTAAATAAATAGTTCTGATCAAAATGGTACCATCTAACTGATCTGATGATGAAGCCGGAAGGTAGGCACTGGAACTCCGTAATAAAACAATGTATCCTACCCGTGTTTGGTCTTATTGGAATTGTCATGAGATGCACTCTAGCTATAAATGATTTTTAACCGACTTCAAAAAAGGAAGAGGTTCTCAATATATATATATCTAGCCATATATACATATAAAAGGAAACCGTGACTGATTGGTCTATCAACACAGCTCAAACCACTGAACAGATTGGGCTGAAATTTGGCACGTAGGCATCCGTTTTTGGAAATTTGACCTTTAAGGGGGGGAAAACGGGGGGTTTTGTTTGCATGAAAAATCTTATTCCTATAGTTAAGAAGCCGCGGGCAAAAGCTAGTATTATATATGTTTAGGCATAACTTATTTGTTTAAGAACTGATTTTTATAATTCTTTTAATTGGTAGAGTAAGCTTGCGCGGTCCTCATTACATTACAGATTTACAGCTAACTCTTCAATAATACGTATTTAATCCACTCGGTGTATGTTGATGGTGTTATAAAACTTCCTGTCACTGTTGTTTTCATAGCAAGTAGTTGTATACGAATTGGTGTGGGGTAGGTACCACTAAAAAGTGAAAAATAAAAAACTTTTTTACAAAAAAAACAACCGACTTCCAACAAAAACACTAAAAAGTGAAAAATAACTTTAACTTCGGAAGCACATAACATAACATCACGCCTTGTTTCCTCGAAGGGTTGGGCAGAGGTGTACCTGTGTACACCCACATTTAAATTTTATATTTAATTTAATTTCGGAAGTCGGTGGCCCTAAACAAAAATACAAAACCAAAGACACCAACTTCCGAAATTAAATTAAATATACACAGGTACACCTGTGTACACCCACATTTAAATATTATATACACATACATATCATGTGATGTTATGTTATGTGCTTCCGAAGTTAAAGTTATTTTTCACTTTTTAGTGTTTTTGTTGGAAGTCGGTTGTTTTTTTTGTAAAAAAGTTTTTTGATTCCACATTTTTAAATACGCCTCTTCACTAGAAGCCGCATAATTATTTAAATATTATTATGTTTTCCGAAACCTAGGCATACAGCAATTACGTAAAAGTATTAAGGATTTTTTTAAATTTATTTCTACATGAACGTCCGCTGAGCGGGTCAATAACCAAGTTAATACCTACAGTGCGCGCACGACGCGATGTAGGTAACTAACTCGTGGCGCTACTACTGGTTTCATGAATTTTGCGAATATTACGTTATCATTTCCATTTTTTTTTTATTTTAAAAGCTACAATGCTGTGTAAGTTGTTGATGAATAGTATTTTGTAAGTTAAACCACCCATCCAATTTATTAAAACGATCAAAATTTAACCGTGTATATTATATGCTGTCATCTTGACGACAGACAGATGAATCGGATGTGCATGCGGAGCTGTCCATAGTAATATATTTATGCTCGTGGCTGTACCTACCTATATATCGAGCCTGATAAGGAAGAACATCGTAAGCGACATAAATTAAAATTTACAGGAGATGTATTTTATTGATTATTTTATTTTATTACTTTTTGAAAAAGCGAAACACCTACATTATATCGCTTACGGTGTTCTTCCATATCAGGCTCGATATTTCAAATATGTCAAAAACTAGAAACTACATTAAACAGGCTCAAGTACCTCTCTAGCTAACTGAACAGCTCTCGCATAGTTATTCCCTTTGGCGTAGTACTCCACTGCCGCACGAGTATCACCTTTGCGTTCCGATATTTCGCCAGCCGTCTCCCACCATTCTTCCTGAAAACCACAAACGGAAAAAACGTAACGTTTTAAATAAATTAAGAGCGTTTACGACTTACGACATTTTATAAAAATATTCAAGCCCTTTTTTTCGAAATGACTAACCGATTTTAATGAAACTTCATACGCATAAGCAGAATACAAAGGTCAAAAAAGTTAGTTAAGAACAATTTCGCTCTGCTAGCCTTAACACTGTAATTTGAAAACATTGTAAAAGTCAAATATTTTTTAAAGAGTAACCGTAGAGTTTCTTGCCTACGCTTCTCCATAGGAAACGACCAATTGGAACAGTGCACCTAGCTAGTGTGTGTTCTATGTGAAAATATTATATATGTCGGATTCGGTCATTAGTACGGACAAGAAACGAGTCGCAAGCGCGCCACTACTGGCGACATGACGTCATCTACCCACACCATTGGCGCTTTAGAGCCGATGGGCGAGGAGGACATTCAAGATTCAGTGTTTGGTCTGATCGCATCGGACTTAAGACGTCGTGGAACTGTACTCGATTCGTTATGCTCGGTTATTATGGAAGTTAAAATGTGTAGTGATTGTGACAATTTGTAATTTCATTAAACGCTGTGTATCGCAACCAGTGTGTTTTCATTGCACAAAACCCAACTTCTGCCCACATGATGACCGAATCTAACAGAGTAAAATCCTGTTGATCTGACATATATATATAATATAAAATATTTCATTTTATTTCATCATTATTCATTACGGGCCGTCAGAAGCACGAAAGTCGGACAACCAGTCTTACCAAGGAGTATCGTATTACCCAGTTACTGCAGGGTTGAGGAGGTCAGATAGGCAGTCGCTCCATATAAAATGCTGGTATTCTGCTGCATCCGGTTAGACTGGAAGCCGACCCCAACGTAGTTGAGAAATGGCTGGGCAGATTGATTTGATTACATTTGAACCAAAAACCTGCTAAGAAAGAACAGGTCAACGCTATGTATTCTAAAATACCTGAATAAGCTGAGTATGAACTGAATCAACCAAGTCCGTATCTCTAAGCAGCTGTGGATGTTGCAACAGCAGCGCCGCGGCACGTTTAGATCGTCCACCTCGCAGCCACAGCTTGACGGCTCCCTCTACGTCGCCCGTTGATGCTAGGACTGCACCAGCCTCGCCAAGGCGACCTGGAAGGGGAACAGCCATATTAACAAGCAATTTATATTTAATAAAAAGATTTTTTTTTGTAATGTTTTACAAAAAAAAATAAGTACTATAATTTTGGAAGTCGGTGTCTTTGGATCTGTATTTTAGTTTTTTGCCACCGACTTAGGAAATTAAAGTTATTTTTCACTTTGTAGTGTTTTTTCGGAAGTCTGTTGCTTTTTTTTGTAAAAAGTGTTTTTGATTTTTTATTTTTTAGTCGTTTGTAAATTTATAATTCAAATTTGTAATTCAAACAGTTTGTAATTCCCTAATCAAATCGCAACTCATTAAATACTTATTATTATGTAGTTTCTGTTTCCGATGGCCATCTGTGGTCTTCATCCTCAGTTCCACTTCACCAAATGTTGCTTTCCGAGAGCAAATGCTCGAATTACTATAAAAAATACCTAAATCACTACAGGTGCGCCTATAAAATTTGAGGATATACCTCGATTTCCATGGGATCCTCTCATCAGATTCGGACTTAGTGACAATGGGACCGCCTCGGAAGAATACCCTTTCAAATAAAAAAATAAAAAAATCTAAATCGGTCCACATTTTTGACTTTGAAATCGGTGAACATACTAGTACATAAAAAAAAACATAGTCAAATACCCTCGTGCGATGTTAGTTAAGCACCCGTGCGATTCAATGAAACATTCCTTTTACGATATTCCCAAACGTTTTACGAGAATGATCGACCATGATTAAAAATAAACATTAATTTGATAACTGAGAGGTTTGGAGCGCTTGTTATTTTATACCCTCATAAAACAGACTTTTATTTGATGATATTACTAACCAGTAGAAGTCAAATAGTCCATGTGCTGTTGTTTCAGCATAGTAACAGAGGCTCGATCACTTCTCTCAGCCAGTACAATGGCGTCTGTCCACTTATTGAACTGCTTGTACATATCCACTGCGAGGTCGGGCCGCCCCGCGCGCCGTACGTAACACTCTTCAGCCGCTGACAAGTCACCGTCGAAGATTGCGAGACGAGCTCGCACTATGGCATTGTTTAATCCTGAAAACCACCTTTAACATAGGAAAAGATTGTGTCTATTTAAATATCTGCCAGCCTTTTCCCAACTATGTTCGGGTCGGCTTCTAGTCTAACCGGAAGCAGCTGAATACCAGTATTTTACATGGAGCGACTGCCTATCTGACCTCCACAACCCAGTAACTGGGTAATACGATACCCCTTGGTAAGACTGGCTGTCAGACATTCCGGCTTCTGACGACCCTTAACTACTGTCAAAGATCAAACACAAACTCAAAGCATTTATTTCAAATAAACCAATTACAGGCACTTTTGAATTGTCAAGGGGTCGGTCAGTCATAAAGATGAAGCTAGTTGCCCATTCCAAAGTTTAGTAGGTACCTATAGAGATAAAGGGCAAGAAAATTTAAAGTAAGTAATCATTTATTTACAAAAAAAAAAAAATAACTTAGCCCAGGTAACATCAGGTTTGTATGAATAAGGGATGGGTATGGCTATTACTACTGAGTAAGACCCCTGCCCTTTAAACTAGGAAAATCCTGTATCTTGAAGGACAGTGTTCTTTAGTGGGATTGACACGTTTTACAAAATATTTATAACTGCGTAATAATTC
Source organism: Tiliacea aurago (assembly GCA_948098905.1). Taxonomy (NCBI): domain Eukaryota; kingdom Metazoa; phylum Arthropoda; class Insecta; order Lepidoptera; family Noctuidae; genus Tiliacea; species Tiliacea aurago. The sequence continues at coordinate 14,265,688 of OX402590.1, forward strand.
TGATGTTAACATAGTTATTGAATGGGTTTAAAGGTTAATTGTGAATAGAGTTTGTATGAGTGTGTTGCTGTGGGGTTAAACTGGTCTGTTCGGGTTTGTGTGTGAGTGTGGTATAGGTACTTGTCTGTCAAGGAAGTAAGAAATTGGTATTTTAGTCGTTAATTCGTAGAATAAATGAATTCTTCTGTTTTGCAATAGTTTAGATTTAAGAGAAAATTTAACAATTTATTTTTGAATTCGAAATAGTTTAGATTATTTATTGTTAATTTGTTTTGAAGCTTGTTGTATATTCTAGAACTTAGGATGAAATATTGGTGGGTAGCAAATGTAGTCCTGTAACGGCCGACTTGACATACTCGAGCAGACCTACGTCGAGTATGGAGTACTTGTCTTGGTGGGACAAAAGCATGTTTGCGAAGAGTGGAGCGGAAAATAAAGAGTTGTCTGATGGTGAGCAAATTGCAGTCCTGATATAATTGTTCAGTCGGGTACCTAAATGGTTTACGTAGCATCACCTTCAGAACAGCTCTTTGAGCCCTCTCCAGTGGTAGAAGTGATGTTTTTGTTGCTCCCCCCAGGCAGTCACACAGTATGTAAGTAGTGACTGGCACAGGGAGTAGTTGACAGTTTTAAGAGTGTCGATATCCGCTGAGTTTCTAAGTAGCTTAAAGATATAGATTATTTTGCGAACTCTCGATGTGAGTGATATAATGTGTTTGTGCCAATTTAAACGCTCGTGCTCGCACGGGTCGATCGATCAGGTTAAGCTACGCTTGCCGTGGTTGGTCCGTGGATGGGTGACCATCTTTACATACCAAGACCCTCCGTGCCTCGGAAAGCACGTTAACCCGTTGCTCCCGGCTGTTAATTGTAGACCTTTGACAGTTGTTACGGGTTGTCAGAAGCCCGAAAGTCTGACAACCAGTCTTACCGAGGGGTATCGTGTTACCCAGTAACTGGGTTGTGGAGGTCAGATAGGCAGTCGGTCCATGTAAAATACTGGTATGCAGCTGCAAAAGTAAACTGGAAAAGGCTAGGCAAAAGATGACTTTTCGTTAAAACCTCATTAGTTCGTGTTGAAACCAGCCTTCTCAACATCGCCGTGCGCTGGCGGCAGTGAACGAGGGGTGCGGGGACAGCGACGATCAAGACAGCCGCACGGCTGGACGCGGGCCCCCGCGCCACACCAGTCAGCTGTTGCACGCCTTCACGCACGGCTACGCGTTACGCGTCTTATTAACGTCCACTTTATTCTTGTTTGCTTGTCAACCGACACAGTTGTTGTTTCCATATTTCCTTTAAATTCATTACACATGTTATACAGTCCTCTCATCTTTCATTTCTGCACCACTACTAATACATATCATCGCGATCATTGATCCGGGTCGAAGGACGTCTTAGCGCGTGAAGGCGTGCAACAGCTGACTGGTGTGGCGCGGGGGCCCGCGTCCAGCCGTGCGGCCGTCTTGATCGCCGCTGCCCCCGCACCTCTCGTTCACTGCCGCCAGTGCGCGGCGATGTCGAGAAGGCTGTTGTCAACAGTTAACTTACCAACTGTGATGTCACCGTCACCTTCAGAAGCAGCAATTTCAACGGTCTTCTCTAAATAGAAAGTACGAGCTACGTCATCAACCTCCCGGTAGCATTTGGCAGCCAACTAACAAATAAAGGACAGATGCTTTAAAGTTTACATGAAAGTGTAAAGCAAGTGATGGAAGGTTTTATGGAATAACTAGCTGCGCCCCACGGTTTCACCTGCGTAAGTCTCGATCCCGTGGGAATGTAGAGATAAAAAGTAATTTAATCCAGGGTGTCAGCTACCTCCATACAAAATTTTATCAAAAATGATCCAGCCGTTTGAGCGTGAAGAAGTAACAAACACACACACTCACAAACTTTCGCCTTTATAATATTAGTGTGATTTAATTTCGGAAATCGGGGGCAAAAAACTAAATACAAAACCAAATACATCGACTTCCGAAATTAAATTAAATATAATATTAAATGTGGGTGTAGGTTACTACAGGTACACCTCTGTCCAACCCTTCGGGAAAACAAGGCGTGATATTGTTATGTTATTGTGCTTCCGAGAAGTTATTATTCACTTTTTAATGTATTTTTTTGGTCGGTTATTTTTTTACACACACACTTACAAACTTTCGCCTTTATAATATTAGTGTGAAGTGTGATAACGTTTAAAAATATTTAATTTATAATCAAAAGAAACCGAGAGTATCTAAATAAAGATGTTAAAACGTTCCGTTACAAAACTCAAATAAGATGAAAAATTACTATCTTAATAAGCCTATATTGTTCCCACTGCTGGGACACAGGCCTCCTCTCTACGAGAGGGAGTGGGCTGTAGTCCACCACGCGGGCCCAGTGCGGGTTGGTAGATGTCACATGTCTTCGAATTGTTGGTTCTAGGACATGCCGGTTTCCTCACGATGTTTTCCTTCACCGTTTTGAGAGCAGTGGTGATGAAATAATTTACACAAAGTAAAGCGCCTGCTTGGGTTCGAACCCACGACTTACAACTCGTAAGTCAGGGCTATTACCACCACTGGGCCACCACTGCTCTTGGAGATCTCTGGACATGAAAAATTACTATAGTTAATCTTAAATAAATACCTAATTGGCATAATTAATAGAAACAGGCTCCATAATTTTACCTGAACATCATCATCGGTGAGTGCTCGTTCAGCCAGCTGCCTCCACAGCGGAGCCACGTCCGCATTGCTGCCGACACCGTCCAAATACCGCGCACAACCGGCTAAGTCACCGCTTCGAAGCGCGTTACCTAAATAATAACTTAACATTAAACTGTGTGAATTACTTTGAAATTTAGTAATACGAAAATTTGTAATAGGACTTTAAAATTATTGAAAATTATGCTTAAGAATTTTCAACGAGAAATTAGGGACTGAAATTATAAAAATGGGTTTATAAGAAATTGACTACGAATTGGCTTCGGCGGCGTAGCGATTTAACTACGCGCTACGACGGTCGTAGCAGATAATAGATCAGCTACGCGCCGAGTTGTGATCGGGTTTATCTTTCGCTACGAAATGGACTATTAGCACTGCGTTTATTTGATTGAATCGTAAACATCTTCTATATAAATGTTAACCTAATTTGCATACAAATAGAGATCTTTAAAACTAACACGACGTGTTTTAATTTATCAAAACTCTTTTTAGAGTGGCTCATAAGGGATAAGGGAAAAAATTACTGCGTCGCTTGATTTATAAGGAAATAGGTATGATATAATAATGGTAAAGAAATAGTAAATACACCCCACCGCCACCGCTGTCTTTTTCAAAGCGCTGTTCTTAAAAAGGACTAAGGGCGAATTCGACCAAACTTATAGGCTTAGTATGTCTATCACGCGTATTTTTGAATTTTTTACAGTTTTTGGATAAAAGATATCTTGACTTTGGTCAAATCAGCCCTAAACGGATTTCTTTAAAGATTTTGTCCTACAAAACCCGTAGTGGTTCAGCATAGTCCCATAGACATAATAAGCATACTGAAAGCGAGTCGATGTTCGTCGAGCTGCAGGTAAGGCAGCTGCCCTCCGTCCAGCAGCACGCGGCGCGAGATCACCTCCACCGCCACCGCGCCGCCGCACTCCGCCATCTCCACGCTGCCGGGGTCCCACGCACTGTACCTAAGTACACACCATCAAGTTACAGGTATAGCTTTATGTAAGCAGGCACGCCCATTTTGCCTGAAGGCTTTTTATTTAGGCTTTTATTTAGGTTTTTTTTGGTGTTAATTTTTTTTTTGTGCTTGAGTATAGCTTTCGACGATTATTATTACTTTTTATTTTTTTTTCTATTTTTTTTGTGGCGTGTGCTAGCTAACATATTATACTATGGCAAATAATTTAATTTAATGTTTGGTGTTGCGTATGCAAATTATTTTACATTCTATTGTATATAATCAAGTTTTCTAACTGAACAGACCGCTGTGCTGCTGGGGAGTTTGTTGCGCCACTTCTTCTTCCCAGGTAAAGCACTAGGAAGTGGTGAAGGGTGGGCGTTTTTGGGATACTGTCTTATGTAATTTTTGACGTTTGAAAAGTGCTGATTCTCCGCTTAGTTTGTATAAATGACTTAAGATTTGAAATAAATAGGTATAAAGGTCGGTGATATAAGGTATATTATAAAGTAATATTATATAAATAAATAATAACACAACATCACGCGTGTATTCCCCGAACGGTTAGGCTGAGGTGTGCCTATATTGCACCCACATTTTGCCAGTTATGTTTAGGGCGAGCCTATTGCCATTAACCGGGCACAAATCCAGACTCTGGGCTGCTACTGAGATATTATTGAAGGAAAAACTCAATAACACTTCCACGACCTGGGAATCGAACTCAGAACCTCATGCTCAGCAGTAACTCTTGCGACCACTAGACCAACGAGGCAGTCTAGTATAAATAAATAATAGGTAATAAATAAATATAGACAGTCAAAGACATACAGGAAACTCGAATATACTCGGTAACATGTTATATCGCCGGCAGAGCATATTATATTGGAGTTTCATAAATTATGCGAGAAATGAAATTGTTAGGACATATTATTTAAAAATTATTAAAGAACGAATTTCATATATATTTTTTTTTTAAACGTTGCCCCACACTTGGAATTTCTCCTGTATTGTGGGTGCGTTTACAAACATTTAAACTCACATACACAGACAGCCAGACCCGGACAACTACTTGTAGGTCATACAAATATTTGTTCCGTGTGGGAATCGAACCCACGACACGCAGCGCAGCAATCAATCGCTTAACCACTTTTTTTTTTTTTTGTTCACGGGGTGGAAAATCCTCATGGATGTCCTCCGCCCTGGGGCGGGCGGAGGGGTCTGTCAGACTCTTACTGACTAAAAACCACCCCAGTGTTCCCCCTCCCACACTTGCACCGGGGATCTTGGGATCTGTTATTCCTTCAGCAATCCCCGGCTAGTGCCGGCCCGCTTCTGCGGGCCACCTCAAGTCTGGGGGGGGTGAGGTGTCTGACCCCCCCGCGACGTCTGCTAGGGGCGCGCGTGGAACACTACGCGCCGCCACCTCGGGTCCAATGTGATAGGGGGCGGCGGACGTCCCCAAGTCCGCCGTCCCTGGACCCATTTATGGGGGCTGGAAGAGGGCGTTATCGGCCCTCCGCCGACGCCCGGTGCGCCTGCTGCGGGCTGGGTGAGCGGACGAGATCTCCCGCTCCCTTTCCACAGCCTCCTTCTGCGACACGACTGTTTCGCAGAAGGACACCACCGCGTCCCAGGACTCCTCACTGCCGGCCATCGACTCGACCACGGCCGGCAGCGACAGGTCACTGCCTACTCCTGAGATGCACGCCGCGGCACGGCGTGGCTCCTCCCAAGCGGCACACTCTGCCAGCGTATGCCGCGCCGTGTCCTCCCGGCAGTCGACGCAGTGGTGACACCGGGCATCCGGCTCCCTGTTTATGCGACACAGGTACTTCCCGAAGCAACCATGCCCCGAGAGCACCTGCGTCACCCGAAACGACAGGGAGCCGTGCCTCCTCCCGAGATCGCTTAACCACTGCGCCAACCATGTCGCCAGTTATTATATCAACCGAAAGACGGTCACCGCTGGACGAAGGCCATACCATCGCCACAACGATGGTCCGGCGCTGCCCGCTTTTCTTTTGTCATCGTGCAAATTATGCCGAATAGGTAAAGCTATAGTCAAAAGTGCAATCCTAAGATTTTTCGAAAATAAATTAAAGTAAAAAAAAAAGAAAGAAAAATTGTTTATTCTGCACAAACAAAACGCACATTTCAACAAAAATAAAAAACAATAAAAACTAATAAAATAGTTAACTTACCATACGAGCAGATGAGTTGGTGTTTGGGCTACAACGGCATCGCTATTCTCAATCCATTGTACGAATGAAACTCCACTTGCTATGATTTCCTGAGAGAATAATATTATGAGAAAAGGCAATCAAATAAAAATAAAATTGTATTAGAAACTTCGTAAACTCATAAATATAAGTAGAAGTTCGTATCACTACCTACATATTAAAAAATAAGTTCAAAAACTAAAACCCGACTACTGAAAAATCACGCACTAAAAAGTAAAAACAAGAAACTATGAAACAAGAAAATATTGTCATCTGAAATTATTATGTACAAAATATTCAATATTTATCGTCTATTAAATAAACAACTTACACGTAATATATGTTAATGTATTTAATACATATCAATGAATGAAATGAATATCGTGATGTTCAGAAGACAGCCGTGGTCGTTGATACACGGCATGAATAAGCAATATTTTTTTTAGGTTTTGACTTTGTCCGCTAGAGGGCGCCATATTGAATTTAATGTGACCTCATATTTGTCAAATTATGACAAGCAGTTAAGAAGTAACGAGGAAACAGATGAACATACATACATACCGGTCATCAAAATCATAACCCTCCTTTTTGCTTCGCCGTAGTCGGGTAAAAACAAAGTCGCTTCCCGCTTCCTGTCTATCCCTATGTATGCTTAGATCTCTAAAACTACGCAACGGATTTAGATGGGGTTTTAATAGATAGAGTGATTCAAGAGGAAGGTTTATATGTTTAGAAAAAGCCAGGCGGGCGAAGCCGCGGGCAGCAGCTAGTAACTAATAAATTAGTACCTACCTTGTCCCCATTATTTAGTCGAAGTAAAGCTAATCTTCGTCTAGTGTCTCTCAACAGTAGTAATTGTCCACTCTCGTTCAGCTCGAGCCAATCAACTCGAGCCTCATGCCACCATTGACCCAACTGTATACCTGCATAATTATATAATCAATTTAGGGTGTCATTTTAGCGTTAATATTACAGATATGGGAAAACGAAAGAGTTCCCAACCATGTCGGGGTCGGCTTCCAGTCTAACCGGGTGCAGCTGAATACCAGTATTTTACATGGAGCGACTGCCTATCTGACCTCCACAACCCAGTAACTGGGTAATACGATATCCCTTGGTAAGATATCCGGTTTTCTGACGACCCTTAACGACAGTCAAATATCCACGAATGACAGCCGGGACCAACGGCTTAACGTGCTTTCCGAGGCACGAAGGAGTCTCGGTATGTAAAGATGGTCACCTATCCACGGACCAACCCCGGCAAGCGTAGCTTAACGTGATGGATACGACCCGTGCGGCTGTTACTACTTAGCCAGGAGCTCCTCCACCATGTATACCTGCATATACTTGTATATATTTGTCGGCACGGTTGGCGCAGTGGTTAAGCGATTGACTGCTGCGCTGCGAATCGCGGGTTCAATTCCCGCACGAGGCATATATTTGTATGACCTACAAGTAGTTGCTCCGGGTCTGGCTGTTTGTGTACATGAGTTTAAATGTTTGTAAACGCACGTTTAAAAAAAACATATATACAATCTAATCAATTTAGGGTGTCTCGTATAACTTCCATTTTTAAAGCGATAATATTACAAAAATGGGAAAATTATTTTTATTTATTTGAAAATTACGTAAATAACACCATAACAGCCATAAGTGCCAATGCGATGCTACTACAATAAAACTTACATCATACTTATACTAAATTAACAAAAATAACAATAAAATGGCCTCTAAAAGTTTTCAATGCACTTCAGTGCTACTTCAGTGAATCTGTTCAGGCTGCAATGAAATATATCTACCTCCATAGAAATAATATTTAATAATCTTATGGCTCGTGACAAGGGGGCAAACTTGTTCAGGTTTGTCCTAGAGCAAGGCTCAAGTAGCGTAGGCGTTCGACGCGCGCCTCCGCATCGGCGCGCGCCTCCGCATCCGGGCGGCGCGCGCAGCCCCAGCTCTGCCAGCAGCTCGGACTGGTGCAGCCAGCCGCGCAGAACCCGAAACACGAAGCTACAAATTGTGACGTCCCTCCGCACCCGCCAGCCTACTGTACCCTACCATCCCTATTACGAATAGACTCGGGTACAAAAGCGGGAAAAAGGGATAGACGCCGTACTGCTTTAAAGAGTATAGAAGTGGCAAAGTTAACTGAACAAAAAAATAACTGTACTTTCAGGATACCTTTGTTTTTAATAGGACGCAGTTCTTGTATTCAAATGTGGGAGAATGCTAATGAAAGCTTGTAATACCTGAAGGCGACTCCAAACACTTCTTCAGCTACAACTGATTAGTACTTACCAGTAGTAAGGTCTACAACGGCAATAGTCTGCCTGTCCAGTAAGTAGGCGAGATGCTTGCGATCACCGAGCTCCACACCGCCCGTGACGCCCTCGTTGATGCGCACGCTCAATACGTGCGGGTTCACGCGCTCGGTTCGCACCTGATAATGTTATAAGCATCGGTGCCTTTGACTGTTGTACTTCGTAATGTATCATTTTTGCTTCAGTAGGACAGTAGATACAACAATAATGTAACACTTAAGACGCAGATATATGCCAGTGACCTTGAGTGGTTAGCTTGCGTGTTATGTACTGAGCTCACGCATCGCGTCGTACGTTCAGTCAGTAATAGGACTCACCCATCTAGGAGCGCTGTCCCCAATTTGACGCATTATTAATTTATTATACACAAAACAAAAGGTATTTTAATAAAACGCGTATACTAAAAGATCAATAATTAAATTATCTTTAAATTAGTGAAGGTTTCAGAAAAATACGCTTCGTAGATTTTGCGCCATTCTCAGTTTTTTATCCGCATTAGACATAACTTTACAAATTAATTTCACTATGTAATATAAACATAATCTAAAATATTCACATATAAAATTATTGAGAAAATGCTCGAATTTAACATATATTTTTTTCAAATCATTAACACTACTTGTTTAGACGTCATCTTCAGTTTAAACTCATTAAAAGTCGGTTGTCGTCGCCTTAAGTTAGTTATTATAGTCTTTCAAAATTAATTAGTAGAACAACCAAACATATTTGCTTTTTTGGCATTTTTATTGCTAAAATATCGAGGGAAAAGGAACTGAAAACCGAAATACAGGCATTACCTAGTTCGGTTGCAGTGGCTACTGTATCCATTTGATTAGAAACTAATACTGCCAAACTATTTTCTGTAAAATACTTAATAAGTTTTTTGAGAAATATAAATTTATTTATTTATAACACAACATAACATCACGCCTGTAGGTAATCCCCGAACGGTTAGGCAGAGGGGTCCCAATAGAAAAAGCACAACATCATAAATAACGAAGTCTTTTTCTAGACTAGTTTCTAACAATGTACTGAATAGTGAAAGGTTTTCTTAATAACTTTCATCAAACTATACTTCTGAACAGAGTTGTACCACCCATCTATTTCCAATTAATAAATAATCAATTGTATCATTAAACTCACAGTATGCAGCACTTTATCGAGTCCATACTCCACAACACTCAGCTCGCCGGCCCGATGCAACAAACACGCACCCCCCACAGCCGCATACACTCGCTCTCCACCACCCGACCATGGGATCTAAACCAATCAACATTCATATTGAAATCACGATTCAGAGCTAAAAGTACAACAAAATAGAGCCAAATATAATATAACTAGCTGAGCCCCGTGGTTTCATAAACCTCGATACCGTGATAATATCGGAATAAAAAGTATCCTATGTCCTTCCACCAGGACATGGTCTACTATGTGCCAAACTTCATCCAAATCCGTTCTGCCGTTTTACCGTGAAAACGTAACAAACAAACAAACTGACTTTCAAATTTATAATATTAGTTAGGATAGTTAGGATTGATCGATACCCTTTGGTAAGACTGGTTGTCAGACTTTTGGGCTTCTGACGGCCGGGACCAACGGCTGAACATGGTTTCCGAGGTACGGAGGAGTCTCGGTATGTAAAGATGGTCACCCATCCACGAACCAACCCCGGCAAGCGTAGCTTAACCTGATGGATCGACCCGTGCGGCTTTTATTACTTAGCCACGAGCTCCTCAGCTGCATCCGGTTAGACTGGAGGATCCCTTATAGTTTCGCCATGTCCGTCTGTCTGTCTGTCTGTCAGTCTGTCCGTCCGTCCGTCTGTCCCCGGCTTAGCTCAGAGATGCTAAGTCCTAGAAAGCTGTAATTTGGCATGGGCGTACATATTAATCACGCCGAGAAAGTCGTAAAATAAAACCATGAAAAACTTTTTTTTTAGGGTACCTCCCTTGCACGTAAAACGGGGAGGATATTTTTTTCTCGTCTAAAACATGGTGTGGGATATCGTTGGATAGGCCGTTCAAAAATATTGTGGGTCTGTGAAAAACATCGACCAACTTAAATTTGCAGTTGAAGAATTGACCGTAACGTATATAGATGTATGGAAGAGCATGTTTTTCAACTACAATGTTAAGTTTGTTTTTGGGATGAATTCATCCTAACTACGGAATCCTTCATTGTGTGTGGTCCGACACGTACTTGGCCGGTTTTTTGATTGAGTTAGGAGGATTGATCGATAGATTACCTCACTGGTCAAACCTCGTGCGATGTCACATAATATTAACGTGCTGCTAGTACGACATACTGCATACCAGTCGTTACCTGAAAGAACCAAATTCAATATTATTCGCGACAAGAAAAGACTGTCTTATACTGAAGCGCAATAAATATGAAAAGCAGGTAACATAACATAACATTACGCTTGTAATCCCCGATGGGTTAGGCAGAGGTGTACCTATAGTACACCCACATTTCGCCAGTTATGTTTAAGTCCCATGTAACAGGGGGTGAGCCTATTGCCATCAACAGGACTTCGGACTGCTACTGAGAAATTCCTAATGGAAAATCCCAATAACACTTTGCCCGACCTGGAAATCAAACCCAGGACCTCATGCTCAGTAGTAGCGCTTGCGACCACTAGAACAACGAGGCAGTCAAAGCAAAAGCAGGTAAAGTCCTTCGAATTTCAAATTGAAGAGAAAATCTACTTGAACTAAATTACACGAAATAATCATAATTTGCCAAGACCCTGCATGAGAAGATGACTTGTAACTGTGCAGTATTTGAACCGAAGTGCAGTCTCTTAAAATATTTAAATATAGGTATCCAAACAAATTTTCTTTCTAAATAGCTACTGACCAATGAACCGCACGCTGTATATATCGGGAGCCTGCTTGGTGGTGACGGTGAGAGGCAGCGCGTCGTTGGCGAGACGCGACAGCACCAGCTGCCGAGCGCTCACGTGCTGCACCTCAACTGTGTCGCGCCACACCCAACGTCTATGTTATACCGAAAGCAAAAATACTAACTATTACTACCTATAGAAGCGACATCATCCCCTTTCTGCTAATCTATTGGCCCCTGTGGTGCGTTGTCCGTGTGGTGCCGGACTTACAGAATAGCATCTCCCTATTTCTTCCCGTGGGTGTCGTAAAAGCCAACTAAGGGACTTACTAGAGAATGGGCAGCGGCGTTCTCTATGCATTTTAACACCATACTGCGATCGCGAACCCGGCTGCCAAGCGTGGCGATTATGGCAACCCCCCCCTCCTTTGGGAGAGGCCTATGTCCAGCAGTGGACGTCTTTCGGCTGAAATGATGATGATGTTGATTGGCCCCTGAAACGTAGCAGGTACACGTCCAACAGTATTGCCGTGCTGACTGAAGTAGCTCAGCCTAGACATTAATTCAGACAGTCCACATAGAAAAAGAGCGATTAAAACTGCATTTTAAAAAAGCTTTTCTAGAATCGAGATGAATGGCTTGAGATTGGTGAGGCCTATGTCTAGCAGTGGACTGCTATAGGCTGATGATAATGATGGAAAAGCTTTTGAGTTTATAGGAGTAGATCCGGAACTCTTTTACAAAAACACCTTTAAATTAAAAAAAATTGAGCCATCACGGGCGACTGGCAGATGTGAAACATCGCACTATACACAAATTTACACACTACTACATTATAGACTGTATAGTGGCCGATCGCCACGTGGCATGCGTCGCCCCGCCAACAATCGGTTTTACGTGCGCCTATAGATGTTTCACAATAAAAATTGAGCCGTCACGGGACGCCTCGCAGATGTGAAACATCGAAATTATTTACACACTAACTACTACATATATATAGACTGTACAGCAGCGACGCGTCGCCACGCGACATGCGTCGCCCCACCAGCTATCGGCATTACGTGCGGCTATAGATGTTTCACATAAAAAAACCACCACCACCTTTAAATTCTACCCCTACTCTAAAACCATAATTCTTCTATCAAAACCCCCGACGAAAAAGAGGGGTGTTATAAGTTTGTAGTGTGTATCTACGTGTCTGTCTGTGGCATCATAGCTCCTGAACGGATGAACCGATATAGATTTTTTTTGTTTGAAAGGTGTGTTAATCGAGTGTTCTTAGCTATATTTCAAGAAAATCTGCTCAGCCGTTTGAAGATAACCTCTTTTCTTGTTGATGAAGAGATAAATAATTTCCACAGGTCTCATCGATTCGAAATTAGAAATCGTAATCGAAATTTCGTCGGGGGTTAAAAATAAGAATCTGCAAGTAATATCCGTACCTCAATACAGCTTCAAGTTGTATAACAGCGCCTGTTTGTGAAGCGAGTGCTAGCTTGGTGCCATCACCGCTCCAAGCGAGAGCGCGCGCCGCATAGAAGTTGGGGATGTTCAGCATGGAAAGGTCCACCACGCCCGATTCCTTCACCTCGCCTACTAAACAGCCGTCGAACACACCAAATGCCACCGTCTATAAAATTAACAAGTAGTTCTGCGAACAGTAAACCTCGCGAGCACAAACTTTTTTGCAAAAATTAATATACCACTAAAGTTATTTGATTTGGATAGGAGACAATAGATCGTCCAAACAAAGCTGCACGTCGTTCGGAGCCAATCTCCGCATTTGCTGCAGGCATATCCTATAATACCTATCGCCAGATAGTAAGCATAGGTCAACATCGAAATTTGGCTCGCGCTGCCCGTCGCGCCCGCGATTTCGCACCGGTCTGCACGAGACTTAATTCCGTTCGACATGCCATATACGACAGCAGTCGTAGCCATGGCGAAACATTGTTGCATAAACTCTAAGCAGTCCGAAAACTGATTGAAGCTACTGCGCTTAGCCAAAAACATCATGGCAAGTGGCAAGAAGATAATTAAATAGAAATAAAATAACCCACAACTAATCATCTGTTACACACGAGACTTTACTTTTGAAGCTGCTTTACCCCTAACAAAACTCAAAATTTTCGACGGTTATTATTCTAAGGTTCGACGAGACCTATCTGTTTGGCGAGCGACAACGACAGCGCGATCTAGCGGTGCACATTAGCGCCATCTAGTGACCTTACTGTAAATAGTTTTGTGATGTGAACGTGGTCCCAGGTGCTACATCAATTACTACCTAGTATTTAAAGGGCAGATTCCACTGGTGGAAATCTAAAAGTGAACAATTTACTGCATTTTGATGAGCTATTCTGCTCATTACACCGAGGATCCTCATCAGACCTTCACCATTTTTTTATGAAACCAATTTAAAGTTACTACCTTTCAAATAAAAAAAGAACCATCGAAATCGAATCTCATAAGGCAGAGATAGCCAGTAGCCCTTTTTTGCTTCTTTTTGGAGGAAGTACCCTTCCAATCAAAAATCTCCGACAACAACGAAACTTCTTTATAGTCGTAAAAACTTTATACCAAGTTTCGTCCAGATCGGTTGTAAAATACGACCTGTGAGGAGTGGCAACAAACGGACAGAGGAAAGCAAATTTTGCCAGATTTGAAGCAGACTGCAGACACGCTTCGCTCGCTCGGTCAATAAAAGCACCGGTAGCCCACTTTTAATACATCAATACCCGTAGCATAATTATTACGTCGCAGTTGCATTACAGAGAAGTTTAAGACTGTAAACACCATATTGCGGAAATAGGTAGAATTGTAGGATATATATACTTATCAAACGCGTCGATAATTTTGCGAAACGGTATTTCGTATTTTATGAATAAAGCCAAAAGTGTAATAACCATATTTTTCAAGTATGAGCAGGTATCTGTTTTTCTTTGTCGTATGATATACTGAGCAACATGAGCAACAGGTACCTACTATAATTTCAACACCCATTAACAAAAAATCAACGAAAAGAGATCCTATTCTTTGCCTGAAAAAAGACTGAAATCTCAATAAAAGCATCTAGTAAGTTAGAACATAAAGTAATATTATAGCGTTATTTACCTGTCCAGAAGGGCTGGGTGCTGCTGATATAAGATCTCGTCGATCAGGCGGCAGCTGAGGTTCCAAACTGCGCAGGAGAGCACCGCGCTGTGCTTCATACACCGACACGCGCCCGTCACACGACCCCACTATCAACTGGACAAACCAACTCCGTATTATCTGGCAGATAACTTCATAGTTCATAACAATTCTGTTCCATGATATAGTTCATCTGGTGGAGGGTGTACCTATATTGGATGATAGTGAAACAGGACGTAAGACTTCACACCTTGTGACCTTATTGCAATAAATTGTCAGCTCATACATTATTACTGCGGGCCGAGCACAGGCGTGCCAAGACGTTTGTGACAAGACATGATAAATTATGTCTTGTCAATTTGTACTAGCATTTTAAGACAAAATTTTATCGCTCAAACTGTGATAAAATGTGTGACTCAAGTCATGTCACAGTAGGCCGTGCTCGCCCGGCTGTACTCCTAAATTTAAAACGAACGAAGCAAACAAATGTTAGCTTTTTTCTTTGATTTTTTTTATTTTTTTCTTTCTTACACGTAAAGTGGGGATGATATATATTTTTTCTCGTCTATCGTGATGTGGGGTATTGTTGGATAGGCCGTTCAAAAATATTGAGGGTCTGTGAAGACCATTTTTCGATTCAGGGATTCGTTTGCGTCAAGTGTAAAGCCAGCTAAATGGTTGTTTTTGGATATGTGAAAAAATTCATGGCAGTAGTACATATAACGAAATTAAATAGAAAACTATTACAGTTATGTAGGCTTTACAAGATAACGAGTAATAGTCGACCGACTTACATTTGCAAGTTGGAGAATTGACCGTGACGTATAACGATGTATGAGAGAACGTGTTTTTCAACCACAATGTTTAGTTTGTTTTTGGGATAACTTCATCCCAACTACGGAACTCTTCATTGTGTGTGGTCCGACACGCACTTGGCCGGTTTTGTTGATAGATTTTATTTAACGTGTGATAGTATGATCTTTGGTAAGTACAGCGAAGACAAGGCTAAAGTGAGTGTAGCCTTGCCTTTAAGACACTAACACTCAGTTGCAGAAAGCTCACCATTAACACTTCATTACATAAAGCAGCATTATCGCTAATGAATTCATTACTTTAATGAAGTTGCACAAACAAATTTTTGATAGCATTAGACATTTTTAATGCCACTTTAGTTAAAGAAGACTTTAAATAATATTGCCAGGAACAAATTACCATATTGAACGAAAAGAGTGAACATTTGCGTTCTGTTATTATCCGTACGTACAAGTACACCACAATTTTAGCATAAAATAAAGTAAATTTAGTTGATTTATGTGTATTCAGTGTACTCTGTGGTTTAATCTAGTTTAAATAATCTGGTTTAAGGGGATGCGCTAAGGTAGCCCGCGAAATTCAAATTTACCAACGTTTTTTGCAATTTTTATACTTCTGATTCATATTCTAATGATTATAATTCTGTAAAGCCTTAAGGGTTATGGCCGCGAATCATAATTAGATCAACATACAACGTGTTACTGACCTGCAAATTACAAAAATCGTAATAAAATTTGAATTTCGCGGGCTACCTTAGCGCATCCCCCTTATTCTAATAATTTTAACATTTGTGAGTCTAGAGCTTCTGCCACACGTGAAAATCCATCAATTTCATAAAAACCTTCTGCAACTCTACGTAGTTCTGTCCGGTCTGGCATTTTAATATAGAGGTGGCTTAATTTTGCTAGTTCACGGGATACTTTTTGTATAAACAAACTGACAAACAACCCGACCCAACCTGTTTCCGACAAACTGTTTAAATCACTCAATACTTGCTGGAAAGATCCAGTGGAGAAAAATCTCAAACATATTAAAAGCTGTGTGAGCTGTGTCAGGCCATTAATGGATTTTTTTCTTTGCGTCACTGGTTCTAAATCTTAATCAAGTAGGTTACAAATTTGAAGAACTGCCTCCTTGGAAATTCTATACCTTACACGAAACTCTTCTCCATCATGTTTTAAAAATAAATTCACTCGGTCTGGGATTCGACGGCGAGGTAAATCTACTAAATAAGAATCAGATAATGACGAAAGACTGGTTAAAGACATCTTTCAATTACAGAAATGCATTAAAGTACCGTAGAAAACACTAATGTTGCTCTTTAATGGATGCTTTTCGGCCCATTAAAATTAAAAAATCTGAAATGTCAAACTTAAAGTTCACCACCTGCTAATGGGCGCTAATGAAGTTACGTGCAACGTAAAAGTGTTTAAAATGGCCGGTTTCATTAGGTTTGACATTTCATTAGTTAAATTATAATGGAGCATTAAAATAAAATAAAAAATGGTTTTGTGCAATGATTTAATGCTACATTAGTGTTTAATGTAGTCTTTAAAATTTAAAGATCGTTTCTGCAACTGAGTGTAAGTAATTTAATATAGCCCATAAAAACCAGTAATTTGAAAAAAAAAACATACATAGGGAGGTAGCAAGACGAGTGCAGTTGGAGGCAGCGCATAACGCAGTAGCAGCCGCCCATTCAAGTAAAGGGTACCGTCGACATGGCCAGACGCCAGTGTGCTCTCTCCGCCGCGCGCTAAAGATACGCAGCATGCGCCCCCCGTCCACATGCTGCTGCTCTTGTTGCTCTTACAGTCCAGGGATCTGTGTAATTTATTATGAGTAAAGTTGGAAAGCAAGGGGGACTCCTATCTGGATCGTCGTCGTGCACCACGTAATATCAGAAAGTAGATGTCCAAAAGTAGTCCATGATAAAGAAGGTGGCTTTCAAAAAAATACTGAGCATCTCTGTATGTATTTTGTAAAAATGCGTGATCTCTTCAAAGTTATTGTCTTTTTGTACGCACTAAGCTTCTTCATCCATATAATATATCGGGATATCACTTTTTATGCCTTCAAACAGATCTCACTGAACATCGAGTTGAGGAAAAGTGAAATTAAATGAAATGAAATGAAATCGTTTATTCTGTAAATAGGCAGAATCACTTTTACACGTCATATTAAAAATTAAAAAATAAGCTAGATGTAGTCGACATTTCCTATCTGACTACCCCGGAGAAGAAATGGCGAAACAAACTCAGGGGTAAAGTCTCTTAAAGTCCAGACATAATCTTAATCAGATAATGTGAGTACCATGTAGATCCGTGTCTGAAATGGTCTTTTTAGGAAAGAACCACACAAATTTGAGTGGACCTGTCCAATCAGTGCAAGCATTTGTCAGTAATCGTGCAGCTCAACTCAAGACTTAAGGAGCTCAACGACTCGACGAACAATACCAAAGAAAGGACATTTGGGTACACAGTCAGTGTCACAGACAGTGTTAGATAGGACGCCCTCAGAATAGTTTCACGATCTTGGCAGGGTGGCTCTAGTAGCAGAGCAGCTGGATGAGATTAGCCAAGAATCAGGATAAATTGCGTGATATTGGAGATGGACCCTTTATGTAAAGCCAGCAGTGGACTGCTATACAGGGTGATAAAGAAACTGCGTGCCATAGCTTAGGGGTAGGTTCAGTATCGATAAAGGAACCAAGGAAAAAACCCCTAAGCTATGGCACGCAGTTTCTTTAACACCCTGTATAGACTGATGATGATGATTTAATGGCATGAAAAAATCCTCACCTTATTTTGCCATCGCTAGTTCCAGTATAAAACCCGTTGTCTGCTGGTAACAGTGACATGGGCGCCCCAGTCAGCGGGAACTTGTTGCAGATGACTTTCTTACCGCTCCAGTCTGCCCCCACACGATACACGAACACCATGTTGTCGCTTTGAGCTACTCCGAGTAGTTCCGAGTTGTCGCTGAATGATATGCCTAGGAAAATTCGGATGGTTAAATGGTAGAGAAACGAGAAAAACTAAGATCATGAAATCTGGTTCTTATGTAGTTATGGATAAATCGATATTCGCTGTGCAAAAATACGAAGAACTCAGCATTTGTGTACGAACTGTTATACGTAAGGGTAAAAAAAAGGGGGAGCCGCTGCCATACTAATCGATGGTGATCTACCTAAATCAACACAGGTGACCGAGTAATTAAATATCTATATACAACATCTAAGGTCAAGATTTTTTTATAAGAGAAGAAAAAATGTATATTTAACTCGGTAGCTAATTTATTAGGTAATAAAGTCTTTAACACATTTAATTTTCAAATTTCTAGTAGGTACCTATAACAAGAAGTTTGAAAGCTCTGCCAGTCTTGTATTTATATTTGTTATGCTTACTTGTAATGACATAGGACTTCTTCCCTGCAGCAGAATCGGCAGGCTTGGTGGCAAACTTATCTCGCCTAGTGCCCTCGCGGTCGAACAACAGTACCAAACGGTCACATGTCGCTACAGCTAGCTTTACGTTGTTGGGCGACCAACAAATATCGGCTATAGGACTCTCCGTATCCTGGAATAAAGTGCCGAGGCTTAAGATATTTATTTTAGCTAAGTACGTCTTGAAAAGTAATTACTTGAGTACTTATGTATTATCAAAACGCAATTTGGAATAATTCACGCCAATATTTTATGATGTTTCATTTACCTGTGCTTCCAAAAGTGTTTTAGAATATTTCAGCCGCATATTTACTGACTATTTAATAATATTTGGTATCAAAGTACGCAGTTTTATTAACACAATCCTTTGTTGTGTTTACTGTGTTGCCCAGCAACCATTTAAATTTCGCGCCATCTTCATCCATAGAAACCACAAACAAGAAAATAACCATTTATGCTAGATACACACGCAGCGACGTTAGTTGCCAGCAACGGAGTGGCGATTTCAAAATCTCAGTCGCTGCGTATGTAGCTAGCATAACAATCTAATAAATTATTTGGATCTGTCCAAGGATTCCTATAATGGCACTTCCAAAGGCACCGTAATTTCTACGTTCCACTGGTCAATCAATGTATGTACAGACGCCAGCAGGTCAAGCTACCCGAAACTGTCAAATTTCCTCAATCAACCTTGAACCTTGCACTGTAGAGATAAAGTTGAAAATCTATTAAAGAAATTTGACAGATTGTAGTAGGTTGATGTGCTGGCGTCTGTACCTAGCCTGTTCCCAACTATTTTGGGGTCGGTTTCCAGTCTATCGGGATGCAGCTGAATACCAGTATTTACATGGAGCGACTGGCGGAGTGACCTGACTGAACCCAGTAACTGGGTAATACGATACCCTTTGGTAAGACTGGTTTGCCAGACTTTCGGACTTCTAACGACCCGTAATGACATTCAAAGATCCATGAATTTAGAGAATTTAGTCTGGTTCAACCCGTTCAAAACTGCCAAACCATTGACAAAAAAAAAAAAAAATATATGGCAACTCTGGTGCTTTTTATGTCAACTTGACATGACAAACGGAAACTCTTTTCGTGAAAACAGTGTTTATTGTACAGACGTTGTAAGGTTAGAATAATTTTATCCGTTTTGATCCAAGCATATCCCAAGTTTATATTAATTCTAAACAATGTCGTTTCTTCGTTACAACATGTTTATTCAGTTTTACAATATATTTTCGCCCACTTTCGCTTTATTACCTACAGTGATAATCGGCAAGTGACGGCATTGTCGTGTAGTTGAGTGAAATTAACCTGCAATCGTCTGTTTCCAGGACGTCATGCCTTTCGCACGGTTTGTAGAGCCAGGGCGTGTTGCCCTGGTAGCCGACGGCCCCTTGAAGGGAAAGTTAGTGAGCGTGGTCGATATCATTGACCAGACCCGCGCTCTCGTCGACGGGCCTTGCAGCGGCGTCTCGCGTCAACAGCTCCGCCTCAACCAGTTGCATCTCACCAAGTTCCGCCTGAACTTCCCCTTCACAGCGCCCACACGCATGGTGAGGAAAGCATGGACGGAAGCTAAACTGACAGAAAAGTGGACAGACAGCCAGTGGGCCACGAAGCTCGCTAACAAAGAGAAGCGTGCGCAGATGACAGACTACGACCGTTTCAAGCTGACGTCAGCGCGTGTGAAGAGGAACCGCGCTCGGACAGCGGTGTTCAAGAGCTTGAAGGTGAAGGCGGCGCGCTCCGGTACCTTCGGCAAGAAGTCCGTACCCAAGACGACCGTCAAGAAGGTGCGCACCAAGAAGCCCAGCGGCAAGAAACCGGCGAAGAAGTAATTCTTTAGTGCCTCAAGCAGGTTATTGTGTGACTATCAAGGGACAGAAATAAATAAAGAATTACTCTAAGCCAATTTTTTGTGTTGTTCTTACTCATAAACAGTCCTATGACTGACAATAGGTGAGTGAAGTTGATATTTTAGAACATGTGGTGTTTTTTCTTTACTCAAAATGTTTTATGTTTCAGTTGCGGCTAGATAGATGCTAGGTGCTATCACATAAGTTGAGGTTAGTTCAACACTTATTTATTCTGTTATAGATACTGATACAATTTAAATGATGAATTCTAATTTATAGTCTCGTTCGTATGAAAATCAATGATTTCAAACTCACCACTTTGCTGATTGAAGACTCTTACCAACAATTGTTGAAACATTGTGAAATGATACACTAAAGATGTTTTATTGTTCTCAGGATGGAAATCAACCACATGTGGTCTGCAGTACTCAGCGTAAGTTAATTTTATTTAACAAATGTTAGAACCATAACCTCGAATTACTATGTAAATAAGTAACATTACTTTTATGATGAATTTAAATTTTATAGTCTCGTTCGTATGAAACTCATGATTTCAAACTTACCACCTTACTGATTGTACCGTAAAATATAGTATTATTATTCTCAATTCATTGATAAAATTTTAATATTGTATTTCATCTTTCCCAGGTACCGAAATGTTGAAAGCAGTAACATTTGGCAGCTAACTATTTTAAAAAGGTGAGCTATTTTTCTCTTCTCTAGTAGCTTTAGATTCAAGAGACCCTACCAAAGCCGATGTGTGCACTGTCAAGTTGTGCATGCGTGACTCTGGATAGGAACATAAGCACACTCTGTGTAAGACATCCAGTTACCATGGTTGTATGTCCAAGGGTTGAGTGTGACAAACACACTAATTATGACCACAATCACCACAGTATTTGATCAATTTAGTAATCTTACTTTCTGTTGTTCTCAGGACCAGAGGAAAAAGTAATAACTGTAATCATGTCTTATCTGTGGAACCAAGCTTCAGTTATGGTGGTGGTATTTTGGCCAGACAGCAGAACAAAAATAAGACAAGAGCACCAAATTAAGAGGTTTTCAAGCCACATGTAACCACCCCGTCACTTATCTAAGGTAAATATTAACACTATAGAACTGTACCTTTCTTGAATCTCACAATATTACTATGAGGTAATGATGATCTTATCAAAAGGACCCTACCAAAGCCGATGTGTGCGCTGTCAAGTTGTGCATGCTTGACTCTGGATAGGAACATTAGCACACTCTGTGTAAGACATCCAGTTACCATAGTTGTATGTCCAAGGGTTGAGTGTTACAAACACATTAAATAAGACCACAAACACCACAGTGTTTGATCAATTTGTAATTTTATTATTTCTGTTGTTCACAGGACTAGAAAATAGGAAGAACTGACCGTCATGTAGGGATTCAGGATTCAGACGCTTTATTTCGTATTCTAGACATTTTACCAGATATCAGAACAGAAATAAAGTATGGGACACCAAATTGTAAAGCTATCTTGCCACCATGTAACTGGCACTGCCACTTATATCAGGTAAATAAATTGATTAATAACTGCTAAAAAACTAGCTTATTTTTTATAACTCAATACTATTAACCTCTTATTTGAGATCCAACAACTCCCAAGATAAATAGAATGATGTCTTATTAGTCAAGGGTTGATGATCTGTGACCATATAAGGACCCTACCAAAGCCGATGTGTGCACTGTGAAGTTGTGCATGCTTGACTCTGGATAGGAACATTAGCACACTCTGTGTAAGACATCCAGTTACCATAGTTGTATGTCCAAGGGTTGAGTGTGACAAACATACAAATTAAAATGTATATACTCAAGGCATTTAAATTTTTTATTGAATATTCTTACAATAATTTATATTGTTGACAGATCGCTGGAACATAATTATGGATATGAACAAACCAATTCATGGATACCTAGTTTTAGAAGGTAAATTGATTTTTTTGTAACTTTTTAAATTAATTCAACTAAAATCCTTAGTTTTGTTATTATACTTGAAATTTATATGATGACTATAAGTATCGCCCCTGGCAGACTTTTGATGATTGATCTTTACTGACATAATAAATAATATATCCAAGGCACCACATCCCATTTGATGGTATGTTTCTGACCTAAAAATTTACTTTTCAGGGTCTACTACAGCTTGGAAAGTGTTTTTTTTTTGCTGCTCAACTTTGCCAATGCAAGGTAGGTATGTAAACATTTTGTCACAACTACACTTAAAAGTAATTTGATGATGACTTTTAGTATCGCCCCTATCTGAATTCTGATGATCGATAGTTTCTGAAAAAAATACATTCATAAGAATGCAAAGATTTTCGTAACTATTTTTATTAATTTAATTTTTGCTTGTTACAGTTGAAACAACTACAATACATAGCTAAATCATGGCACTTGAGACATACTACACTAGAAGGATCTATCGGGTAAGATATTTTGTATTATTATTATCATCTCAGTTGTCACTATAATATCTGTACTCAAAATACGCGCTTGGACGTGGAGTTGCAGACGCCAGCCCGTTATACTACGAGGGCGGCACTGAAAATTTCGGGAATCAAGGAAGTGACACAACATTACTATTTAAAAATGTATTTATTGATTTTCGAAGTATTCTCCGCGAAATTTGACACATTTTTCCATACGATGGAACCAATCATTGAAGCAAACATTCCATTCGGAAGTTGGGGTCTCCAAAATGGCCGTTTCAGCTTCTTCAGGTGATGAAAATCTCTGTCCACGCAATTTATGCTTTATTTTAGGGAAAGTATAGAAATCATTAGAGCTTAGGTCGGGGCTGTACGGCGGATGGTCTAATAATTCTATGTTTTCTTGCTCTAAAAACTCTTTTGTTCTGTGCGCGGTGTGAGAACTCGCATTGTCGTGATGGAGGATGATGCGGCGGTTGCAGTTCTCTTTACGGAGTTCAGAAACGACCTGTGGCAAACAAATGCTAGCATACCATTCTGCATTAACCGTTCTTTGTCCCTCAAGAGGAATAGTCGTAACATGGCCGGTTTTGGAGACAAACGTGGCCACCATTTTTTTTGCAACACTCCGTGAACGAACAATTTTTGTTGGCTTTAACTCATTTTCGAACACCCAAACTCGTGACTGGTTTTTTGTTTCGGGTTCGTACGCGTCTATCCAGGATTCGTCACCTGATACAATGTTGTATACAGCATTTGAGGATCCTGCGTGGAATCTTTCGAGAGTTCTGACGCACCAAGTAACGCGAGCCGCTTTTTGCTCTTCACAGAGCGAATGCGGTATCCATCGGGAAAACAACTTTTTTACACCTAATTGTTCATGCAAGATTATTTGTATTTGACTCATGCCAATGTCTAAAGTTGCCTGAATTTCGCGGTATGTCACATGTCGATCTTCTTCAATCAGCTTACGCACAGCATCAACGTTTTCTTGGGTGACTGCAGTTTTTGGACGACCTTGACGGGGATCATCACTGAGCTTGACACGTCCACATTGAAATTCAGCAAACCAGCGATAAATTGTGGTTTTGGATGGGGCTTCATTGGCAAATGCAGAAATCATCCGGTCAACACACTGTTTTTGTGTTAAACCACTTCGAACACTTCATAATAAATCATCGTTCTTGAATTTTCGAGTCAATTCCATTTTCTCAACGACTAAACAAGTTTGACAAAACCTTGTGACAAGACTGAGAATCTTTTTTTAAATAAATAAATGGTATTCGATTTTTAAAACCAAGGGAGTTTTCAATTAAAAAGATTTTAATATGACAGGAACAGTGGAAATATTCCATTCCCCCGATACTTTTAGTGCAGCCCTCGTATACTATCTCAGTTCTCAGAATCTGAACTCAAGATAGAATCTCTTCTAATCATTTCATGATGATTTTTTATCGCCCCAGTCTGAACAAATGTGTTGATCGATTTACTGATAAATGAATATACTACACAAATACTGCGAACAGAAAAGACTATGTAACTAATGTAGCTACTATTGTTTCAGAAATCTTTAAAGAAAATTATGAAATACTGCAGAATAACATACAACTCACTTCAATAAACAAAGGTAAGGTATTCAAATTTTTCTGTATAGCTTTTATTTCTGTGTAATTTATAATGATGATTTTATTATCGCCCCAGTCTGAACAAATGTGTTGATCGATCTACTGATAACATTTAGTAACCAAACAAGTTGTTCATAGAAAAGGCTATGGGATTAACGTAGCATCTTATTGTTTCAGATATCCAATTAAAAATGTATTGCTGTAGAAAAACAGATGTGAGGTCACAGACGAAACTCCCATCACTATTCAATGGTAAGCCATTCAAATTTTGCGTCCTTTTCTCATTTAATTTCTTTTATGATGATTTTTATATCGCCCCAGTCTGAACAAATGTGTTGATTGATTTACTGACAAAATTACTCAACTGAACATCAATTAATATTGTACAAACAAGAAGATTAATACTGCTTTGTATTGCTGCAGATAACTATGGGATTTTAAAGCGAAAGTGACTAAGGTTATGAAAGGGATGCCCTATAAATCAAGGTCAGTAAATTACATTTTAGAATAACAACACTCCTAATTTGAAATGATGGTAACAAGCATATATCTTATACTTTTGATGAACATTTTTAAAAACTGATCATATTTTTAAAGTGAAACTTAATTCAAAATATTTTCAGATCTGTATATTAAATTCTTTTTTTCTTTTAGGTACAAATTTACTTTAACGAGGGTCGAGATTGATGCCACAAAATTAAATATACTGAAGAATTTAGAAAGAGGTGAGTTTGTTTGATAAAATTATTTTAAATATGTTTCGGGCAAAACTAAATGATGAATATCTGTTATCCCTGTCTCACAAAGCCATGGGGAAAAATAATGGTATGGTAACAACTGAATTTACGTCTATCAAATCCTAAAATAACATAAAATTGTGCACCAATATTAACAAGTTTAAATATTTTCAGGTTAAACCATTGGATTCCTCGTACATGTACCTACTGGCTAAATTATGAAGGGATTTTCACATAAAACCTTAGCTGGTAAGTTTTAAAACAGCATAACTGTTCAATGTAATCTAAATACCTTAATTATTAAATGATGAATATCTTAGTTATCCCTGTCTCACTAAATCATGGGGAAAAATATGGTATGGTAACATCTGAGCTTTTCTGTAAAGTTACTTAAACTATAATTTATGTTTAAATTCATATTGTATTAACCTTGATGATTTTACTTACAGATCAACCTCGACATAAAAAAAAAACATTGTATCTGATGGAATCAATATGCAAATGAAATTAGATACTAATTCCACTGGTAAGTGTAAAAGAAATTGTCATGTCATTCTCATTAGTTTTGTTTAACATTAATTAAATAATTGCCTTGAATTAGTTTATCCGAATTTAAAATGATGAATATCTGTTATCCCTGTCTCACTAAACCATGGGGATAAATAATGGTATGGTAACAACTGAAAACTTTTCCTTACATCAAGTTACAACTTTGTAATAAACTTTTTATTAACTAGTGAATATCTTTTTAGGACGAACCTGTACCCCGAGACCCTGTATCAAGAATGGACCTGCAATTAATAATAGGTAATTTTAAAAGTTCATTCTTTCCCAATTTGCTCTATGCCTTGAATTAGTTTATCCGAATTTAAAATGATGAATATCTGTTATCCCTGTCTCACTAAACCATGGGGATAAATAATGGTATGGTAACAACTGAAAACTTTTCAGTACATCAAGTTACAACTAAGTAATAAACTTTTTATTAACTAGTGAATATCTTTTTAGGACGAACCTGTACTCCAAGAACCTGTATCAAGAATGGACCTGCAAATAATAATAGGTAATTTTAAAAGTTAAAATACTTTTCCCAATTTGCTCTAAAATGATGATTTGCTTAGTTATCCCTGGCTCACAAAACCGTGGGGAAACTATGGTCATGGTAACAACTGAATTTAAAAATATTGGACTGTACAACAATAAATTTTCCAATTTATACTAACAAATTGTATTTTCTTGCAGATTGATCTAACGTAACTGCAACGCCATTTCGTGACAGCATTTTCGTTGACAAAATAATAATGAAGCACCCCAATGTACGTATGTCATTGTTTTATAACAAGAAAATTATAAAACTTGTCCTCCTGAATGATAGCTACAGTGATGAATATTTTTAGACAAGCATATATCTCGAAAACTTTGAAGATACTTATAATCTGATAACTCCTAAAAATAAAGTTTGGTCAAATTACAACTTCCTAACTACTTATTTACTAATATTTTTCATGTGTGTTTTTACAGGTTGGCCGAGGCGGTTCGTGTGGCATCCCGCTAAAAACCTCTATTTATTCATTAAGAGTTCTGATGCATTTGTGTTATTAGCAAAAATTTTACAAATAAATGACAATAATTTTATGAAAATACTCGTATCATTTTAAAACCACATCCTCAGGAAAACCTGATAATTTGCAGATAACTGTTCATATAAATTGTAGAAAATTAAAACAATAGGACACAGTTGACCATAGTTTCTTCAAAACCATGTATTACATCCTTGTTACTGAATTGGAGACTACCAGCTTCACGTCCTGTAAATTACAGGTATGGCTCTTGGCCTTTTTTTTTTTGTTCCTGGCGTGTAAAATCCTCATGGATGTCCTCCGCCCCGGGGCGGGCAGAGGGGTCTGTCCAGTGCCGAATCCATAGATTATACACATATATACGCCGGATCCACGTAGCAGGATTAGCAATTGCTACGGGCTCCGCGTATCCAAAACCGCCTGAGCGTAAATTGAGTGAAACTTATTAAGGAGTGGTATATTGAATTTACTTGACACAATAGCGTTTTCCAATTAAGACAATCGGTAACCGATTATTTCGTTGGGGAAAATAAAACAGGATTTCTTACGGGAAATCACACAAGTTCTACAACTAGTAGCTCGTTTATAAGTATAGAATTTGAATCGGCTCTACAAACAGTTACAAAGTC
This sequence comes from Tiliacea aurago, assembly GCA_948098905.1. NCBI lineage: Eukaryota > Metazoa > Arthropoda > Insecta > Lepidoptera > Noctuidae > Tiliacea > Tiliacea aurago. Next base: position 14,293,011 of record OX402590.1, read on the forward strand.
TGACGTGTACGAGCAGGGTGCTCGCACACGTCAGACTTTGTAGACTGTACTGTACCAATATTTTAAAGTGCTCTGTGCTGTACTCGACACTAAGACTGCAAATTCGGAGCAACGTTTCTAGCAGCGTGCAGCGGGGCGTTGCATGGGCAGTTCCATTAAACGCCCCGCTGCACGCTGCTAGAAACGTTGCTCCGAATTTGAAGCCTCAGCGTGGAATGTGGATGCGTCTCAGAATTGAAATGGCTCGATTCAAAATCTTGAAATTGGGTATTTATTAGTAAGACTTACACTTACAGTTTACATTATTTTTATTATAATTTAGTAGTCAAAATTTATTTTCATTAGCATAACTTTTTTTACCACTCTATCAGAAACCGAACCCATAGTAGATCAGGGCCCCTCAATAGAACTTGCTACGGGTCCCGCGCTTGCTTAATCCGGAACTGGGTCTGTCAGTCTCTTACTGACTGTGCTGACTATAAACCACGTGTTCCATTCCTAGTTTGCACCGGATGGCTCTTCGCCTGACTCAAGTGATAAAAACTGCTTTTATTATAAAAAAAACAAATCTCGTACACGAACCCTCGAATAATTTTCCACATCATAGTTAAAAATATGAATACTGCGCGCCAAAACTGAACCCATAAAATTTCGTCCTGTCCAGATGTAGGTAACGTAACCATACTACTAGGAGACCTCTTTTCGTCTGATGCTCTCTCTAGCTTTTCTATTGTCTCCGAGAAGAAAACCTCACCTTTTCGAGGCAGCGGGCTAAATATTTCGACGTTCATTCCTTGGCTAACTTAGATGTACTTACTAAAAATAAAATTCTGTAATTAAGTCCTGTCCGTCTGGTATGTACTTAAGTAGGTAACATAATATTAAAAGGGGTCTATCCTATAGTACCTCAGCGCCACCTCACTTTTTATCTCGCTCGCACAAGTAGCTGGCGGTTACGCGAGACGGAAGGAGATGGCAGGGAGAAGACTCCAACGCACCGATATTTTAGTTTATTTCTTTTTATGGTGAAAATAATGATCATTAAAAAAAAATAACATGACCTGCTTTAGAGTTAGTTCAATTAATATGCAAAGTTTAAATATCTAATTTAAAGCATTTTTGAATAGGTACCAGCGGTTTAATGTTCGGTTTGGAGGTAACTTTGGATTTTTTTTCTATGAAGAAAATTTTATGGAATCGTGTTTTCGTCACATAGAGTACCTACTAATAATCCTCTACCATATACTTATTTATTTCAAAATTAATGCTACAGTATTTTCGACATAACGGAGGATCATGCCTAAGCCATTTGAGGTAGTTTAAGCTCTTATGAAAATTTGAACTACACGGACTGTGGATCTACCCTAAAAAGATTGTTTTGAGTAGGTAAATCAAGAGTTTTTCAGTTAATTAAGAGATATTTTCGTTTACAACCTCAAAAATAACTTTTTTATGAAGTAAAACTTCTTTAGGCACGCTTGACTTGGGGAGTAAGCTGGTGAATGCATGACGAGAGCGTTACAGAAGTATAATTAGTATTATTTGTAAGTTTTAAGTCGTGTTGTCTGCACACTTGTTGTTTTTTCTTGGTTTCTATTAAATATTATTATTGTGGCTGATAAAATCAATACGCATGCACCTAGTTTTATACATCATTGCATGCACCTAATTATTTATCCCGACAACGGAACCCTTCCCTGTTCGACCGGTTCGACACACGCGCTTTGTGTTATAAAAGGGATCATAGACGATCAACCTGGCATCTGATTGAACATAATAAAGAAACTTTTAAAAATCTTATTATTCCATGCTGATTTAACACTACAACGCTACAAGCACAGAATATTTAGGTTGCTACAAGGTTATTTTAGCGCGCGGCCAAAAACGAACTAACGCCGCCATCTTGTTTTGTCAAAACAATTTTTTACCAACAACGCCCTGTCAATGTCATTCAGGCTTCAAAAGATCCTTGAAGCACTACACGATTCATATAACCAAGATCTCGGATTGAATTTACGGGTTGATCGTCTAAGATCCCCTTAATAATCTGGAAAAAATGTTTTTTTCCATAGACCAACTTCCATGGGTTTTTGCTATGCCCCCTATCAGGTTTGTGTGTTACCACAAAACTAATAATGACCACATGGGTAAAATTGCCAGCATGATGTCCGCTACCTATTCTACCGATATAGAACATGTGCCGGACGGGCGTGATCGTCGGACGCGGTGTAGGCTACACCTACACCGCGTCCGACGATCACGCCCGGAGGGTGTAATGCCTATCCAGGGTGTTATCCCGGTGTGTGTGTAGGCCTCCCAGTCCAGACGGCGCTGACGTCCTGCACCTATAGTTCCAGATATCTTCGAGCAGCCTGCTATCTTCAAAACGTTTATTTCTCAACACCTGATACTGTTTTTAACTGTACACCTGCTGTGTTTTCAACTGTACCATTGCCAAAGGAGAAAGGTCCTGGAACCCTTGGGGTATATTACCTGATTAAAACACCATAGTTTGGTTGCACCCTCAGGAAGCGAATTAGGGACACACTGAAGTTATTTAAAAATGTAAAATATTCCTTGCCGATGACTACGAATTCAATTTTTATCACGTTTGATTAACTACGAGCCTACTTTACCGTAACGAGGGCCGCTAATTACTTCCTGATTCAACGTTAATTTATTCATATTTTCATTATGTACATGTTACTTGATTACATAATATCACCTAATATAAACACATATATAAGGCATGTTATACATCGCTGGAATCCCTGTAAAATTCCCCATGACCTGAGGTATCTGCATCTACTATATCCATTCCCACTGAAGGAATTTTTCAGTGGGAACATGAAAAAATATTAGCATTATTAATTTAAATTGGTTTTCTAATCGTTTTTCTCGGAAACTATTAGACCGATTTCTATTTTGATTACAGATACCTCAGGCCAGTACATAGACCTACAACAATCTAATATTTAAAACGATACATGTGTATTTTTCAGGGCGTGACGCGTCCTGAAAAGTCACCTGTTAAACTCAAAAAATTACACATCACAAAATTAATGAGTTACGACATTTAAGCTCAATTAACTGGGTCTATTTATTGGATTAGATACCTGAAAGTTAGGTCCAGGGCTAGGTCTTGACCTAGGCTACCTGGATACACCAAAAAAACTATAACATATAACTATATAGCCCAGCTAATTGAGGTCGAAATGGTCGTACTTACGGTTTTACATACTAAACTCGCTAAGCTATGTTCCTTACATAACACTATGGCTATTTTCTATTTGAATTTAAGTTAATATTCAAGTTTCCCTATATAGCTACATATGTGACGTTTCGTCGCAAACCCAAACAATATAACTATTTCTATGTGAATCTAAGTTAATATGAAATTAGATACATCTATATAGATACATACGTGACGTTTCGTCGCAAACCCAAACTATCTAACTATTTCTATGTGAATTTAAGTTAATATGCAAATTCCCTATATACAACTATATATGTGACGCTTCGTCGCGAACAGAACAATTATGTATGACTTTTTAAGTTTCTAACCATAATATTACAGGGACTGAAGACAGATGAGCTAGCGAGCCTGGAAAAAAAGTTCACAAACCTAAACCTCATAAGCAGCAAACAAGAACACTTTTTTGAAGTTGACACCCAAGGAATTCGTGTTCTGAATATCTTATGTGGTGATGATTATAAGTGAGTATAAGCTAATGAATACACTGTGGTTAACCATTAATTTTAATGTCTGTTTCATGTAATGATCACATGTCCCCAGCTGTGTGAGTAATGGAAAGCCTGTTTCAGTTACAGGATTACAAGTCAATCCATGGCGATGGAGAAAACGAATATAGGTGGCAGAACCATCCAAGTACAAAAACTGGTATGGACATTAGGCAAACAAGAAGTGTAACGAATCAATTTATTAAATAAAGTATTCAAAATTTTCTTAATTTGCCTGGTCTACAGTTATTTCACTTTGACAGTCACTAGGTACTCTGTCCGTGAAGAGCTCTGGTATCTGCAAGATAATAAAATGTTACAAAATTTTAAAACTTCTATGATTAACGGTACCGACCGCAAATTATGTAACAATAAGTCCTAGCTCCTTTATTTATTACCTGCGGTGTATAAGCCTCCACTCTGTCTAGTAATGAGTCCGAATAACCCGGAGTATAATATCTGTAATAAAAACATATTAAAGGAGACGTTCAATAAATGTATGGGACTTGGTACTAAAATAATTGAAAATAAGGTTACAGCCTTCTGAGCTATTCAGGCTGAAAGAGGGTTATTATTATGATGTCTTTGAGGATTTTTTTTTTACAGCCCCCTGTTTTTTTACACAAGTTTTGAAAAATAAAATGCTTGCATCACTAACTACAAACATTATTGGTATTTTAGGGATGACAGCCCTGTGGCAAATGACGTGTCAATGACAATGTCAGTGAGCAGGACTGATCAGTTTGCAGTATCCTGGTATTCAATATTTTTTGTCTCAATTTCATGGAGCTGCAGCTAAAATTATAATAAAATCTCAAAATATTTAATATAAACGGAATCTTTAGCCACATTTGAAATATTTTTTTATTTTACTAAATTGCATAGAAATGAATAAATAAAGACTATGCGCGTTTTGTTTGTACTGAAACATTATTCACCTTTTTTACAAAAAAGGGCGCCTAAAATAATCAGTTTTAACTATAGTCGAGTAGCCTACTAAATAAGCTTTCTAAAATAAGGACATCACATTAGCGTTTCAAAATCTTCGGAATATTATACCACTTTTGACCTCTCCTTTAGACTTTGTAATAAACGGGTAAAAGAGAACAGGAAACACTGAGTCTAGCGGGCAACAAAATTTAATTACCTTACTATTTCTTCCGGGAAGCAACTATTTATAATATTGATATATTCTTTAAGCGATGATCCGGGAACTGAATCAATTTCTTGAACTCGTTTCAATGCTCCTGTGGTTACGAATAATCTTCGAGCTCTTGCATCGTTGGGTAAAATCTAAAAATGTGAAACTCCATTAGCAACATGACTATCCTGCAAACCTAAGACGAATCCTGCAAATCTAAGACGCATTTTAAGCCTTACCTTGCCAGGGTTTACAGGAATTTGGTTTACTTATGTAATGATAAACAAACAACTCCCAATAAATCATTATTTACTCGCCCCATCTGGGTTTTTGTTTCAGGTTCATTTGTAAGCTCTGTGAAGATGTCCCATTACAGCACCACAGTAGAACAATCAATAAATTATACATAATCTGTGCACTGTGCAGTCAAACGTCAAAAACACGTGTTTTTGACGTATGTCAAACAACCGTTATAGTGCAACAGGCGTAATGAACCAGATAATCAATTTATTTCATAATTTCTGAATTAACTTGTGATGGCTGGAAGAGGAAGAGGCCGTGGTGGCAGTGGCCTATCCTTAACACATGATCAACTGCAAGCACTCGGTATAGCTAGAGGAGACAATACTCCACAAACTTTAGCACCACCGCCGCTGTTCCCGAAACTTGAAGCGAAGCCACTGCCATTAGTTAGCGACGCCGCTACAGATTACATGTTGATTGTAAAGGATCAGTTTATTGAGTATTTACACGAGTCACCGGCTTTTGTGAAGTTAAAGACACATACAGATGGCGTCGAGCGGTACTCTGACAAGTATAAAATGCTCGCTCTTGATGCCAAAAAAGGGAAAGTGCTGGATTGTGTTTGGGCAAACATTCCGGCCGAGTTGAAGCCTCAAGCGAACAGAGTGCGTGCTACAGCTCGCAAGAGAAAGCTTGATGACCCAGCGGCAATAGCTAAGAGGCTCCAGACCTTGGAGAAGAAAGAAAATCAAGAAGACGACGAAACTGTGGAAACAAACGAAAATGAAGAGCCTGTCAAGAACCAAGAAGTCAATGATGACGAGGAGATTGAAGACGAGCATGAAGAAGAATTTGAAATTGATGATGGTACAGACTATGCAAACAACTACTTTGACAATGGTGAAGATTATGATGATGACGATGACAACCTTGATGATGGACCAGTTTACTGAACAAAGTATAACTTGAGACTTGTTATAGCAGCGGTTTGGGTCGAGTAACCTACTTATAAGTTACTCTAATATTGTACTTTATGTAGGTACTACAAAATATGATGTAGTTCAATATTTTTACATAACTTCTCATCTAGGCTATGAATGGTCTGTGATATTACGTCTTATTAAAAACTTGAGCTAAGTTAAATTAAATCGAACATTTTTCTTTCAATTTTAAGAGACACAGACAACCAGCTATGGCATACACAACACTGACCTTAGCATACTGTGCTAGCACATATTTGAGTATGCAAGCAGGAGCAGAATGCAACAATGGTTCCAGTGCGGGTCGATGCAAACAGCACTGCAGGGCTTGCTTCAAGGCACATGACACTCTTGCACGAACCTCTGCTGAAGACTTGGGGCGGGTGTATAGCTGTGTTAAATAAGTTACAAAACATGACAATACATAAGTCATATCACACATTCTGGCAGTATACTGTTGAAAATTAAATGCTCCTGGTAATAGGTACCTACACTTAAGGGTGGACCTGTTATCATTATGTCTGTGGATGTTAATGGCTAAACGTTCTTCGTGTTGATAGAAAATACTCATTATTAATTATTTGATTTCGTTATTTAGTTTTACTTCTAGACATATTGACAGTGTTTGAATCGCTGATTGTACTTAGATAACAGCAAACATTACATTATCCCAGAAACACTGACTAGAATGAGTAGATATTTGGAATGCCTGGAATTTTGTTTTAAAAAACTGTCCAAGTGCGTGTCGGACCACGCACAATAAAGGGTTCTGTAGTTGGGATGAATTTATCCCAAAAACCAACCTTAACATTGTAGTTGAAAAACATGTTCTCCCATACATCAATATATGTTATGGTCAATTCTACAACTGCAAATGTAAGTTGCTCGGCTATTACTCGTTAACTTGTAAAGCGTACTTAGCTGTGATAGTTTTCCTTTTAATTTCGTTATATATACCATCCCATTTCTTCCCGTGGGTGTCGTAAAAGGCGACTAAAGGAGTTACTAGAGAATGGGCAGCAGCATTCTCTATGCATTTTAACACCACACTGCGATCGCCAACCCGCCTGCCAAGCGTGGCGATTATGGCAACCCCCTTCCGTTTTGGGGGAGGCCTATGTCCAGCAGTGGACGTCTTTTGGCTGGAATGATATATACTATACTACTGCCATGAATTTTTTCACATATCCAGATACAACCGTTTGGTTGGCAGGGGGCCGGCGTGATTAATATGTATACCTAAACCAAATTACAGCTTTCTAGTACTAAGAGTCTCTGAGCTAAGCTGGGGGCAGATGGACGGACGGACAGACGGACATGGCGAAACTATAACCCCCTCATTACAAAACAAGGTTTATCTTCAGACCCAGGTTTAAAACATGGAGCCATTATTGAATTTCGAACTTTATTCCGACTATGGTAAAGTTCCTAAACAAAAAACTGACAACTTAGTACCGAACTAAGATTTCAGTTTTATATAAAGAACGGTATTTCAATCAGTATTACGTTATTATTACAAAAACTGGCTGCATGGTTTAAGTCATGTCAAAATATAAGGCAGTAAGGGTTCCTTGTTGACTACGGAACCCTAAAAATGTCTAGCAGGAGATGAAAAGCCCCATTGTCTTACCTGCAGCAATCGAGGCAGTGCATTGGCAACAGCAATAGCCAGGCTGTGCTGAGGGGAGTGCTTCGCGATATGACCGAGGGTCCAGGCTGCGGCGCAAATTTCGGCGTCGTCTGCATCGGGGTTTTGAAGTATTTCGACAAGCGGTGGAATGGCCTAAAAATCTAAAATAAGTTACAGGTAAACCAGAAAAGCTATTGGCTTCGGTAATCTTCGGTTTTTCGAATAAGCAGGGTCTTTTATCGCCAATCACAGTAACCCAAACGTTATTAAAGAAGCAGGCTGATAGGTGGTACAACATAGGAGGTACCTAGGTACCTCTAACAGTAGAGGTGTTTCCGAATGAAAAGAATCCAAAGTTTTAATTTTAAACACAGGTTCTCATCAATTTTAGCAAATCATGCGATTACAATTTATTTCGTCACTAAATACCTACTTATCTTCATACGATATTGTAAGTCTTCGGGCCTTACCTTAGATTCAATAACAGCCATAGCAAGCTGGTCCGACTGCCCGGCAATGAACCCAAGCGCCATACAAGCAGGCACGCGAGCGCTTCCTGCCGGTTCTGCCATAAGCTCCACTAAAGGACCACATCCACCTGTGTTCACCACTAATTGCGCCAACTGAAAATAAGACCCGAGTGGTTTAAGACGTCGTAGCCTGTTCTGTTACATAAAGTCTTGCACTTAATCATTTCTGGAGCTATCGCTGCAGCGCTGAGTCACACCAATCCGGCTGGCCGCGCTCTTCGGTATCGGCAGCCTGATTCCGTGACCGCTTCTTTCGCTTCGCTCTAGTGAAGGATGTTTCTGAGCAACAAAGGCGCAATTTCACGACCATGATCCCAGCAGATGGCGACGATTTTTATCTTATAAGCGCCTTTAAATTATTTGATTATTTGTGGCTAATTTGAAGGCGAAAACTCATAATATTATGTTTTAATCCAGGTCTTGGTCTATTCATGTGTTATGTGTCAAATTTCATCCAAATCAGTTCAGCCGTGAAGGCGTAAAAAGGTAACAGATTGACACTGTTACTTTCTAATATAGTACTTACCTAAGGATACAACGGCATATTTCCTGCCTAGCTACTAAAGTATTTTCTGAAAATAACCACTAAAGTTGGTAAACCAATACTCACATCAACGGAGTGCTTGACGATATCCCTGATCAGGCAGGCGGCCGCCTTGCGCACGGGCGCGGCGTCATGGCCCGCGTGAAGCAGCGCGGGCGGCAGAGCTCCGCCCGCCACCACCGCCTCCGCCAGCTCCGTGCGCGCACCCGCCACCGCGCCCAGAGCGCACAGTGTGCTACGCTGAACGGTAACAACGGGGTGTGGCGTTTAGTTAAGTAGGTAGGTACAGTCAGTCTCAAAAAGGTGTATAAGTTACGGGCAACTTGATTAACCGGGCAGTATTAATATGGACCGATCTTTAAGAATAATGACCAAGAGCGTCGGTCATATTGATAAATTTAGTACTTTGGCCGGCCCTTAATAATAATGCCCGACGGCCCGTGGTCCATTTAAATAAATCAAGGTTTGATAAAGCTTGAATTTATAACTTGGACCAAACAGTATGAAACTGTTGTTCAAGTAATATTTTTATATTATATTATACGTTTAAGTTATCTTTGTGAGTGGGCAATATGTACGAGCTACGCTGTAGGTACATGCAACTAACTTGTCCTACTTACAGTGAAACGTTGCAGTTTGTTTAATTCAACATTAATTGTACATTATTACCTTGTATATAACATGTAATTTTAGTACCTACCAATAAAACCTTTAGGATATCAATCGGTTGTTTACTCGTTCAACAAAACATCCCAATACACAACATCAACATAACATTTTCACTGTTGGGAGTTAGGTACACCCCAACACCTACCATTAAAAAGTGACGTGATCCCAGGAGGATGATAATCACCATACCTACTAAGAATGACGAACATTCAAAAGTCTGGTGATATGATATAAGTACAGCATGAATCAGAAAGGAGTGGTCCAACCAAACAACGTCGTAATAGCGAAAAATATACCAACTGTCCCATAGAAAACTTCATAACCTACTCGACCATAATTATGTATGATAAGGGACGGCTGATTACTTTTTTCCCGATACGATGTTGGTCCCATTGAGAAAGTGGTTCAGTTTGATGGTCAGTACCCATTTATATATAAAAAAACTTATATCTATGTCTGTACCACACCTTTCAGATACCATACATAATACATACATGCTGTAGGTATGACGATAATAATATAGTTATATTTAGTCTCAACTATTCTCCGAAACCAATGCAAGTCTGTTTTCACCAACTAACACGAGGCCGAGTTGAACTATAAGTGTCGGGAATAGTCGGGTTGGCCATTCCGATCTCTGGTGGACAGTGGAAATCATCAGACACCATATATCGACGCTATACCTACCCTTTTGATAGATGACGTAATTTAATCAGGGATTTTTCGCAGCCTTCTTATTATCCCCTATACAGTGACGAATACTAGTTCCTATACGACAGCCAAGGAACTCTTATGGTGTTATTATGGAGATAATAAATAAATAAATAAATAACCTTCAGTTTAGGATCTTGGTTTTCCAATCCGTGTACTAAATGACAAATAGCACCAGCATCCACGACCGCTTCAGGCTTGTGCTGGGCCAAGTCTACCAGGGCGCCAGCTGCAATCTAGAAATGATCAGTACCTAAATATTTATTTATTTACTAGCTTTTCCCTCGGCTTTTTTCCGCGTGGAGGTCGGAAATGGACCCACGGGATCGTACTACCGGGATAAAAAGTATCCGTGTGCCAAACATCCAAATCCGTTCAGCCGTTAAGCCGTGAAAAGGTAAGGCAGACCGAACTCAGAAGACAAATTCAATCCATCAGTCGTCGGTCCATCTCTTAGGGCCAACCTACGAATTATTTATTCGCAGGGGCCAACCCACGCTGCACCTTCTGGTACAATTAAAATTCAATATAAAAAAGCCGCAAGCTCCTTCAAAAGCGACAGCAGCTTTCCCGGCGCCTGAACTAAATAAATCCTTTGGATGTTGTGGAGTCAGGCTGTCGAGGCCGCCGGCGGAACCACTTCGGAAGGAGCTTACAGCAGCAAACAACACCGGCCGAAACGTTTAGGAAGGATGAATTTAGGTCTGGAGGGTCGGTGGGTTGGGAAAGGTGAGACCATCCGCAGGCGCTGGGTTGTTTACTCTCTAGAGCTGTTAGTGTTTCTGGAGAGTAAGGCGCCACCACATCGCTGCTGAACAGTATAATAATCCTACCTAATTCATATGCCTACCAAATTTCAACTAAATCGGTCCAGTAGATTCGGACCAAATCGGCTGTGGCAGACGTACAGACAGACACACGAGTGATCCTATAACGGTTCCCTTTGTTTTTTGAAGTACGGAACCCTAATTACTTATTATTTTCAACTTACTTGCTTCAGACTCATTTCCGGTTCCTGGAAAGCTAATACCAGTAGTGGCAGAGTACCAGCGTCTACCACTAACCCCGATAGTTGTTCGCTGTGCTTCCCAATGTATCCCAAGGCCCACGCGGCATTTTCTTTCACCTAAAACAAGTAACACAGATAAGTAATAAGTATCAATTTTTTATAACTTAATAAGGCCGACCAAAACAATTAGACAATTAACTGAGTAGAACGCGACCACCGACATGACACGGACTACTCTTTCGCATAACATAAACAAACATTTGCGAATGAAGGCTTCTACAGACCGGACCGGAACGCGACACAAAGGCACCGTTCGTCACGCGACACGCGGGGCCTTTGTGTCGCGTCGCGTGTCGCGCCAGTATAGGTAAGTAAACCAAAATGTATAGTGTTTATATTCACTTGTGTATCAAAGTCTTCAAGGCACGAGACAATATGTTCTAAAGCGCCAAGTCTAATAATCGCACTAGCCAGTTCTTCATTGTGTCTGCAAATAATAAATCAGATTTCATATTAAATTCATTTTTTACTGAGTTTTGTGGCTTTTTATGAAACCTTTACTTACTTAGCAACAGCTCTCATTAGATACAGCGTGGACCTTTTATAATACACCTGTGGAAATAAGTGGAATTAGGAGCACGACCTTCTGATAACATAATCTTGAATTGTGCCTATACATCTTAGTAAGTATTCCACCTTTATATTTTAATATACTTTGGTGGTATGAGGGCTGAAGTAGTTGCACGAAGGCTGCGCTGACGTTCATACTCGGGGTCACCAGTTTAGAGGTATGAGGAACAGGGTGTAAAGTTCACTCATCCACCATAGAAAAGGGAGGATCCTCCGACCAGACGGGTGTTGTGTCTGGTGGGCAACTGCCCGACGGTTGATGTCGGGACGTTGTATATATGCTAGTCGCGCGGTAAACTCTGCTTGCGCGATGCAGGATTCGCGTGACGTCAGTGTGACGCGTAGTTAGCATGTGGCGATGTTGATGCCGCTACAATACGAACTTGCTGAGCTCCAGCTCTGGGGGTCTACTCCGAAGATAAATCCGAATATTCCGCCCTCAGATTTATAATCTGAGATTCCGCCGTTTCCAGCCAGACTACGGCTGACTATGGCTGACAAAGGAGAAAGAAAAAAAACGACAATCAAAGAGATAAGTCAAAGTCAAAACTGTGACGAAGTCGAATAAGGACTTGAAAGTCAAAAAAGGAAACTTTGGAAGTCAAGAAACAGTCGAACATTCGGACGACACTTCGGATTATCGCTTCGGAGTAGACCCCCTGGTTCGGGGAAAATTTTGTTGAGTTTTATTACGCTGCTAGGGATTTTGGAAAAGGATACGAATCCTTTTTCAAAATCCCTACTTATCCATTCCTTTTACGTAACCTGCATCCGTCAAGGGGGTGATTCTACCCCTTATACTAAACAACTTTCGGTAAGTATGAAACTCGTATCCATAAATAAAATCAAATTCGTAATACTTATTCAGCCGGACTATTTCGATGCATGTAGATACCTACGCTTAGAGAGCATATAATATGAGCTTAGATCAGCCTATAATGTTCCCACTTACCACTGTTGGGACACTTGCCTCCTCTCTGTGAGAGAGAGTGGACCATAATCCACCACGCGGGCCCATGAGTGCCTAGTACCTACTTATGATGGGTAGAATCACCCCCTTGGCGGATCCATCGGGCCGAGCACGGGCGTGCCAAGACATGTGACATATATAAATTATGTCATGTCAATTTGTAATAAGTACCATTTTATGACAAAACAGTTTTATCGCTCAAAAAGTGATAAAATGTGTGACTCGAATCAAGTCAAGTCACAGTAGGCCAAGCTCCGCAGGTGACTAAATCGCCAGAGTGTATCTCCACACTGTTATTAGAATACTAACATTATATTTATTAAGATTTTCGAGAGTTATAGTCACTACTCCTCCGTTTAGCAGTTGTCTGGCCACCCCCTCGTCGTGTTCGGCAAGTCGAGCGGCCGCGACCACCGCGCACTGGCGGACAGTGCTGCACGCATCGGACAGCAATGGTCGCAATAAATCTGTGAGGGTTTATGAACGTCATGACTTGGGCAGAAGGATACCTATCTTTTGTAAGCTTATCGGGATTGTACTTACGGCTACTTACGTATTGTAGATTTGTAGTTAGGTACCTAGGTAATGGATACCCGAATTGAATTATTAAAGATAGCTTAGCTACTAAACTTGATGTTAGCCAACAGGTTTGTTGGGCTTTGCCTGAGTACATGTACCTACACTCTATCTATAACATATGTACCTACATACTGGTACATGGTCATTTGCCACACATTACTAATATAAGTTATAAATAAACTATAATAAGTAAATAATATTTACCAAGTACACCCGCGCTCTCCAAGCATTTAACATTAGTTGATCTAGTCGCCAGTTCAGCCATAGTCTGAACGAATACCAGTCGAGCTTTCTGGTAGGTCTCGAATACTAGGAAAGTTACAAATATTTGATTAAGAAGAGCACACAAAAAAAAATGTTTCGACGAACCCAAATCGGTTAGTAGGTACACACGGCTACACATCAAGCTATACATTTCCAGTATAAGCTGATCTCGTATTGTGTAGGATTTCTGTACAATGAGAGGTCAGTGTATCCTGGAAATGTATAGCTTGATGTGTAGCCGTGTGTACCTAAGTAGGTAGAGACGACTTCGTTTTTTGTTAACCCTACAAATAACCTGTTTTGTTTTTTTGTATGGCAAATTATCAAATAACTTCTCCCGCACTGGGGGGAACGGGGTGTTAGACCTTTACTGACTAAAACCCACCCATGTTCCTTCAGTTGCCTGTGTGCCAGGGCCACGGTATTCCTTTCGGGCAAACCCGCAACCCTGCCAGGAACCCTACAAAGACACTGGTATGGTAATTTAAACTGAACTGCGCACCCAAATCTGAAATAATTATCTAAGTACCTATTACTTTGTGGTAGGTAGGATGGTAAACTTCGGAGATGTAAATCGATGGTAAATATTGCAACATCATGCCAACACCTATAAGTATACCTATTCTGAAAAAACAATGACTTTATGATCTAGGTACATTAGTTAATAATTAGGTAAGTCTCAGGTAAATAATAGACGGATGTCTGCATTCCTACAAGGCTTCAATATCTTGTATGTTTACCATCACTTCCTTCAATGAATCTTATACCTGCAAATAACGCTATCTATTTGCAAACATAACCATTGCCTAACTATCTATCAATAAGTACCTACCTAATTGAATATTCCTGGGACTGCTCATAGAATGGCTCATGATTAAATAATTTGTAAATAACTCTCGAATATTTATACACAAACTTATGATAATGAAAATATGTCAATACGCATGACATCCAGATTTACTTTTGTTTTTTTTCAGTGACATGTAATAAAAATAATCACCAGACATGACATTTAATCGTAAGTTTAATTAAAAGGATCTGACTATCTGAGATTCTACCTCATTATCCAAAAACTAGATTATAGTAGGTATATTAAGACGCTGACAACAGCTAAAGCGCGGTCACTGTCAGAGTACATACAAAAGAAAGAGAAGCGCGATGACACAACGCTTGTAATTTATTGCAAAATATGAAGGAATTATCGATTTACTCAAAAATTAGTTGAGTAATCGACAATAAAAAACAACCCAGTTCTGCATTCAAATAAGACGTTCTTGTTATTAATTAAATAAATACAGATAATTTGGAGTGAAACTCAAAGTAAAAAGTTAGTTTACTGATAATTTGTGTCGAGATTTTTTTTTCTAAAAGTGTTTTGGTAACAACCAAGTTCTGAGAAATATGTTCAAGAATAACATATATTTTTCCGCCACCGCAAAATATATAGATTTGACATTTTTTTTGTGTCTAAGACAAGCCAACTTAGATCACTTGCTTCTTGTCAGCGCCTTAATCAAGTTTCCTATGTTAATTTTAACGTACCTAAAGTAAAATTCTTCATACCTATTAGCCTACCTATACGTACCATAATATCGTTTAATCATGACATGTGTGCGCGATAGTCACCAGTCGAGCGCGGCCGCGGCTCGCTGGGCGACCTGCGTCCGCGCAGGCCAAGCACCCGTGAAGGTCACTCAGTTCGACGTCACGTCTCGCACAACTACAAGCGCATCAGTAGCAATCCGTACAGCAACCTACATAGAAATGCCATTGTACACCACAACCACTCATGCAGGTAGTGCTTACCTGGCGGAGTGAACCCACACACGAGTTGTACATGAGCGGTCGCGGTTAAAAGAGGCCGCGTGGTTACTTACTAACGAGTTCACATTATATTATTGTGTTTCTGTTTGATCGCGTTTAGTTAAAATGATATACGTAATCCGGTGAATATTTTGTAATAAAATCATAGATTTGAACTATTTGTGAGGTGTAAATCGTAAATAAGCTAAGATGCCGTATGTGATGGTTATGGGCGGCCTGAGCGCTGCTCATCTATCTAAGGACGAGGGTGTCACTGTGTACGGACTCAAGAGTGAGGAGCGGGCTTCGTTAGTGAGGGTAAAATAATCTTTTATGTTTTCATAAAATAAGAATCAAGTTTGCTTGAAGATTTTTTCAACATAAACCTTAGTTTTTCACAAAAATAAATAAATAACTGTTTTGTTTTCTGAAATCGTTTACAAAATAATAATGTATAGTACCGGTAGTATCTTTACCTACTCCACTAAAAGTTTTGTAGGGTTGATGAAACAAATGCAGACAGTTTTTACCCGACTGCGTGACGCAAAGGAGGGTAATGTGTTTACCTTCGTAAATCCACTTTTAATAGTAATGTTGTCAACTGCATCGGCGACAAAATTGCATAGTGCATGTCTTATCTTCATGCATTTCATGACTCATATTGTATTTTCCTTGTTTTGTATATCTACCTATATCTAGGTAGAAGCTAGGTAGACGTGTGACGTCTGTTATTTATTATGATGGGATAAACTCTGCATTCATTAATATAGCTTGGCTTTTACAGGAGTTAAACTCGTCCTTCGGCATGCAGGTCGCAGCAGCATTAGAACCCGAAAGAACTGTACGCGTAACTCAAAAAGGACTTACTCTAGTTGTAGTGAACCGTCTTCACGCGTTATTTGGATACGATGTCGTCTCACACGCCATGGCAATGACAAACGCCAACCGAGAGCTGATATCCTTTACCATGTACAAGAAAACTAGTTCAGGCCCACAAGGTCACAGCCAAGGACATAGTCACACTCAAGGACACGGTCACAGTCAAGGACATAGTCAAGGTCATGGTCACAGCCAAGGCCACAGTCACGGTCATTCGCATAGAAGCTCTCCCAAGGGTCACAGCAGTGTGGTCACTCTTTGATCGAATGTGAATGTTGAATAACATTGCTATTCAATGAACGTGCACCGACGATGTGTATGGACTCGTATTGTACCTCTGTAAAATCGAAATTGAATCTCATGTAAAGAATCCGTCCTAAAATGTAATAAGTTGTATATTTATTTTGAATTCAATTGACACCAATTTATTGTAAGTGTTAATTTTCTTTCGTATATTAAGGGTATAAAAATAAAACATATTTGTAATATATTCATGTTATTCATTTATTTCTAAATAAATTTGTATTACCTTTACAAATACAGTGCAATATAAATACAATTCGAATAATATAAAACCTATATTCAGTCTTAAATTCTATATCTGAGGGTTATTGTTCAGTGCAACTGGAATGAATATAAAAGTAGAAAATTAACTACTTTATAACCTGAGGACTAGATAAACTATGCATGTGATGTAGAGTCAAGATAAAATAGACAAAAATTGTAGTCTCGGAAGTATTCGCATATAGCTTAAAAAAAGAGAAAACATGACTTTAAGCCGTGGGGAAAAAAAGAACATCTGTATTTTATGACACCATCTAAAAGGGTCAATTTCAAGGATCAAATCTCGTAGGATCTTGAATTTAAGGAAAATCATTCAATCTTATAATGACTTATAAATTCAATATGCCAAGGAGGTTCGTAAAGATATAATCAAAGTGAGATATACCAACTGTTGATATAATTTCTTTGGATATAACATTTATTTATTCTAAAACTTATTTCGTATAACGTTTTTGGATATAACGTTTATTTAATAGAAAATCATTAGGCCTATCGTTTAAAATATATAATATTGCGATTAATTTGATTGAGCGTGCGAATCGCAGCAAAACCGACTCCACGTAGTCTTGTCTGCCCTACCCCTAGAGTGTTATTTAAAATCGCGTAGGCGCGTAGGGGTGCGGCGGCCCGCGGGCTGAGGAGCAGGTAATTTTAACGCTTGGCGCCGCGGTTGAGGCTGGCCGGTGGAGCCGGCCAGCAAGCCGAGCGTGAAACACATCTGCAGCGCCGGAGCCGTAACAGAAAACATGCCTGCTGCATGCTTGCTTGCATGCTGCATGCTTGCTTGCACGTTTTATCATATTAGACTAAATAGGTTTTATGTCTTTTGAGTGGTATATCAAACGATTTTATATTCAATGTATGATATGCTTATAAAAATTTGTTGCTTTAAAATTATATCAATCGTTTATTATATTAACTGATCATTATATCAAATAAAATTATAGATTCAGTTGTTATATATTGTAAATATTAGAGATTTAGTAATTATATCAAATATTACTTACCCATACCAAGGAGCGCCTTTACTATTGCAAATAGAAATATTCATTTGTTATTTTCATTATTTAGTTAGATATCATGATCTTCCTTGAATTTCAGATTAAATGTTTTATTAGAGAGATTTCTCTTTATGATTGAGGGTATATCAATTGGTGCTATAAAAATACTGTTGTTTTTTCGCATTTGAGACGGATCGATTCCCGGATCAGGCAAATGACTTTTCAAAAACGACACGACAACGCTGAGCGCGCTTACTTAAGAGATGAGCGAGCGAAGCGAACTGCGAACCCCTTCACAAGACAAGAGGGCCGAGCGAGCCCTCTCTCGAAACGTGCAGGCGGAGCGAGTCCAATCACGGCACGAGTGAGCAAGCGCGCTAACTCTTAAAGAGCCGAGCGGTCGAAGCGAGCTACCTCAAGAGCGTAGCCTAATTAATAATTTTGCGTGCAAACCGAGCCCACTAACGAGCTGAGTGGAAGAAGCAAGCCCACTAACGAAGCGAGCCCACTGACGAACCGAGTGGACGTAGTGAATACCACGGCTATACATGACGAATTGTACTTTATCTATACCGTGTCTGGGCCTATCTCATGAATGAAGATTTGTAGGAAAAAAGTATCTGAACAAATTTGTAGACAATTGCATGATCTATAAACTAAGTGAACGTAATGTTACAATTGTACTTAAAATATGCTAAAACTGATACTTTGACCTTGAAAAAAGAAAATGCAGAACTGGGTGCTATTGACATGTTATTTGTAATAGTGTATAAGTCTGTAGCAATTTTTATCTCTATGCGAATTATTTCGAGATTAATTTATTTTGGTATATTTTGACTGGACTATTGTAGCAAAATATTGAGACAAATGCCTTCGAAAGTATTAAGAGATATGATTGACCGGTCAACTATGACTCTCTGCACCTATCCTCTGTCTCTGTTCTCCTAACTTCTTCAGAGCAGCAGCATATTGCCTCTGAACATCCATCAACCTTGAGTACTCGTTGTAGAGATCATTTTTCTGTTCCTTCTCACTTTTGAATTTCTCCTCGACCTTTTTGACAGTGTGGTTGACCCAGTCCACGATAGATTCGAACTGCGTCATAAACTCATCTCTCTTACGGACTGAAGACATAGCCCTGCAACATTAAAGATTAATTTATTTTGTATTAAAGATTAATTTACTTGGGGACTAAAGTTCGATAAATAATTTCTACTTTATAATCCATAGCTATATTCAGTAACCTGACAGTTGAAAGAGGTTGAAAAAAATAATGAGCGAAACTGAATAAAACTTACAATGTACAGACGCCAGCAGGTCAAGCTACCCGAAACTGTAAAATTTTCCCAATCAACCTTAAACCTTTGATAAAGTTAAAATCTTTTAAAGAAATTTGACAGATTGTAGTAGGTTGATATGCTGGCGTCTGTACATAATAATATCGTTTATAACATAACATAAACAATAACGTTTTTGCAAAGGCAATAAAATTGAAATAATTTTACATTTGGCCATGTTTTATTAAAATTTAAAGCGTTATTTTGTCGCATTTGCAATATTCTAATAGAACAACACATGTTTTGAGATTTCTTCAAATTCAACTATTTTGACCATTCATTATTTTTTGTTAACGATTATTAGTCGAACTATTATAGTAGATTTGATTATCTTCAAATTCAACTATTTTGACCATTCATTGTTTTTTGTTAACGATTATTAGTCGAACTATTATAGTAGATTTGATTATTACAGGCGTCCCACTTAACTGAGGCCAGCCAGGCTTAGGTTATGCCTTATAGCATTCATATAATTTGCCACAAGTATACTGCTGTTGAATTTCACAAAGCATGATTCATTTCAATGTTTACCTAGGAAGTTATATCAATATTACAGCACAGCCATTAAATCATCGATGCGTCATCTAGAAATGTAACATTTCTAATTGCTTCCTTATCTATACAGATGTTAAAACAATCAATTCACGTAAGCTAGTCTTGTAGCTAAAATGCGACATAGTACCTACCTAAATAAAAAAAAAATTGTTACTGGACTACACTTATCTTAGTCATTTATTCGCTAATTGAACAATGTATATTCTTTTGGAATAAATAAAGAATCTTTAAACCCAATTTCACACATAATCAATATTGAGATTTAATTTATTTAGTATTTAGTTCGGGTCGGCACATCCGATTCGGCAGTATTGTTGGAACAACGAAGCCGATCCGAAGCAATTAAAAACATAATCGGCGGCTTTCATTCGGCACCGTTCGGCATCTACGTTCGCTGAATCATATTCGGGTCGGCTCCACACACGTCGAGCTAGCCGAGGACTTTTTCTTGAACATATATAAGGTGTATCTATTCATACACGAAATCTCTTAAGGGGTCATTGTAGTCATCATCATGAACAACTTTTACTATGGGACCAAACCTTAAAACGTGAAAAAAAATCAGCTGTTCTCTACATTTATGTTCGAATAACTCGTCAAAATGTAGGGAGCAGGTGATTATTTTTTCGCGATTTCAGGTTTGGCCCCGTAGTAAAAGTTGTTCATAATGATCCTTAAGAGGTTGTGCGTTCATTCTGGGACATGTTGTATATTCGATTTTGCCGCCCCCGGCTGTGCCGAATCATGCCGACCCGAACGAGTGCGTAGCACTCCTAAATTTTCATATAAAAAAAAAACTTACTCATCATAGTTATCCAGAATGGAATTGAGCAGACTCAACTCTTTTGAGGTATATAGTTTTACTTCTAGTAGTGTGTTGTAGAATATGTAATACTGTTTAGTTTCCTTGTGCTTGGATGCAACTGTATGAACAAAGGAGGTATTGTTAAGTGTGTAAAAGGTAGGTATACAACATAAATATTATGTGCAACGCACATAATGCTGCTAGCACTTCACTTCGCGTGTTTCTCAAAATATTCGCATTACTTGCGTAATACAAAATATATCCTATTCTTAAAGAAATAAAGTATATTTTGTATTAACAAAATAACGCGAATATTTGCGCAAATGCGGAAATTGGAGTGCTATCTTAACGGGTGATGCGTGTTTTTACACCCGTTATGCCCGAAGCCGATATTCACTTGTACACACGGCTACGCATCAAGCTATACATTTTCAGTATAAGCTGATCCCGCATTGTGTAGGATTTCCGTATGATGAGAGGTCAGCGTATACTGGAAATGTATAGCTTGATGTGTAGCCGTGTGTACTCCCCGTCATTGTGATATTTTTTTTTGTACTGGACAACTGGGAACCTTTTGGTTTCGGAAATATTGAAAGTCAAAGTTCCAACTTTATTTCATTAAAACAAGTCAATATTACACTACTTACACCCCGTTTAATTTAATGTTATTTAGGTCATTTAATATCAAAGATATCAACAACGTGCGCAATTTTCTTTTGTTGCAATAAAATTGTGTTTGCAACACGACTGTTTTTGACATCGTGAGAGTAGTCATCATGTCGTGAACAATTATAGATAACCGAAAACTAATATCACGAAATATTTTAAAGAAATTCGTGCAGACTTATACAATTTATTGCGCATTGTGGCACAATATTGTTCAACAAACAAAAAAAAAAAAACAAAAGAGCTTATTAAATACCTTGATTATAAAGTTCAATGAACCTCTTCTCATATTGCAATAGTTCAGCTGTACCGGGCACCTCATCAATGGCAGTAGAATATCGTAATACCTCCCGGTTTAATTTGGCAAGTTCCAGTCTCATATTTGTAATAAAAGCTTTCAATTTTTCTTGCCTTTCATTGAATTCTTTCAATTCTGCAGGCGTCAATGGCTGTTCTTCGACTTTAGCATCGGGATCTTTTGCAACCCTATATGATTTCGAAATTGGTTTAATCTTTTTAAAGGCTTGGTTAACAACGAAACTATGGCTTAACAGATTAAGACATATACCTAGTATTACCAGCATGAGGAATTTTCTTGATGTAGCAATTTTTTTTTATTTAACGTAAAAATCAGCAACATGGAAAAAAAATATTTAAAGTGAAGAAAAACGTTAAAACCAATCAGATAGTCACCTCAGCTTATCTTCCAATTTACTATGTTCTCTGTTCCTATGTTGAATTACTTGCAACAATTCATTTCTCTCTCTTGCTAACTCCTTGAGTGACTTATAAAACTGTTTGACATCTTTATCACTGAAACATAA
This sequence comes from Tiliacea aurago, assembly GCA_948098905.1. Classification (NCBI taxonomy): domain Eukaryota; kingdom Metazoa; phylum Arthropoda; class Insecta; order Lepidoptera; family Noctuidae; genus Tiliacea; species Tiliacea aurago. The sequence goes on from OX402590.1 coordinate 14,315,086, forward strand.
TTGATCTGTAAGATACAGGAACACACACAATATGTTCTAAAAATGTTTACAGATTGAAATTGCTCTAGCCCTTTTTATGAATGGTGCATTCTTCCATTTAACCAGAATAACCGCATGGCAAGGACCAATGAGCATTGTGAATTTGATTAACATGTTGCGGGACGGTACTGACTTTGTCATTTGATGCATTATGACAGTCAGACAAATTGCTCATACAAGTTACTACCACTGCTATATCCGTACAGCCCTAGAGCAAAACTAAAGAATAATGATGTGATACGACAGTAAAAACGGTTTTCCTTGTCCCTCTATACGAAATTTCACTGTAATGCCCGTACCTCACTTCAGAAGAGTTTTAAATTGTACAGCGGTGGCCATACTGCCATTATTCAACTTCAAAAAATCTACTGCTAATGCAGAACGTCTTGCACGTGTTATACAGGAAAAGTTTTTAACCAGTGCGCAAATTTTTTTTGGTGGTTCAATATCAGTAATAGAACACATTTCCATTATTTATTCAAAACTTTTTTTAATTTTTTTATCCTTCTTTAAATCAGCAAAATATGGACACAATCTATTCGTAATAATATCAATGGGCGAGCGCGGCGGCCGGCGCAAGCGGCGGTGTTGCACGGCTCCCGGGCGGCAGGGGGCGGCAGGGCGCGCCGGGCGCGCGCCGGCCGACAGTTCACTCATCGCACGCGCTGTCGTGTGACGTCGCGTCTAATCGCTTTCCCGCGCAAGCGCCGCGCCGCACGTGTGTCGTGCTACCGGTCACGATGTCGAACTTCAGTAACCGCGAGTTTTACGAGATGGTGCGAGTGTATGTACTGAGTGATAAAAGTTTGCGAGCAGCTCGCAGAATGTATGCGACGGAGAGCATACCTCGAATGCGAGCCCATGGAATCCTTAACCCCGCGGTCCCTAATGAAAGAACTATTTAGCGGCCACTCAAAGGCTGCTTGATCACGGACAGTTCAGAACTCCGAATCATGCACGAGGGTCTGGCAGACCCCGACTGGCGATCGAAATCGAAGAAGCCATCCTAAGCCCGTTAAAGTATGAAGGAAAATTTGGAATTACTCTGCAAATAACTTCAGGTCACGGTCTAAACATAAAAAAGTCTAGTTCGAACCTGATAAAATTAGCGATCAGTACATTGTAACCCACGTAAAAACCTACGCCGGCGAAACGAGCGAGCGCACAGCTGATAGGTAGGTACTTTAGCGCGTTAAGGCTTCTACATACCAGCGCGACTTGTCGCGCGACGCACAAAGGCCCCGCGTGTCGCAGGACGAGCGGTGCCTTTGTGTCGCGTCGCGTCGCGCGACAAGTCGCCCCGGTATGTAGAAGCCTTTACGCTTTGCCGCGCGCCGCCGGGTAGCCATACAACCACTTTTAAAATAAACATCTTTCGTTAACGATATTTTTTGTTTTTTGTACTAAGACGTACTTATCAAAATAAAAAATATATGTTTAATAAAATTCGTTTAAGTTTAATTTGTCAAAATTTGCGCAGTAGATAAAAACTTTTCCTGTATGTGTTTCAAATATACTTTTACTCATTTCGATTTACTGTATTTAAATTAATATTGGTCTTGAACTTGGCATTTCATTAGAATAGTCACACCTGTTGGCAGATTAGAAGTGATCTCTAGTACAATTAAAAACAGGACATCAATTTATTATCTTACCTTTTAGGTATACCATCAGATTTCATCAATTTATTAGTAATCTTTTTCATCTTGCCAAGCATATTCTGGTGTTGTGTTTTAGCACTTTCCATTCGCCCCTGATGAGTTTCTTTGAACTTTTGTATGTCTTTCATCAATACTTCTATACTCTTTGAGAGTCTTTCCACATCTTCAGAATACTTTTGCTTTTCTCTCTCCTCCAACTCTTTGGAAACTTCTCCAGTAAGCTCTGATTGTAGAACTGCATAATGAATTTTGGTATCAGCATGGGTTTCCTTTGATTCCTCCTCTTTTACATATCTATTAGCCTGTAAAAGGAATTTTAGTGAAAAAAGTTGTTTTTGCTAAAAACTGATTACAATTTCTGCTCTCTTTCCCAAGTTTTTTTAGTTATAATTTAAATTTAATTAGAATACAAACAATTTTACATTACATAAAATGTATAACAGTAAAATACTAAAAGCTAAAGTAAATGACTGTTTATTCAACTATGTTTCCACTGATAACAATGTTGTACTTACTTCTGTTGTTATTTCTGTGGGGTCTGCCAAAGTCTTCTCATAATCATACTATAACAAAAAAAACAAAGAATTCAGTAAATTCATGCAATGAACTGAAATAAAGACAGCATAAAAATACAATTTTATAATAATTTTTACCAAGAAATCTAATCCATCATCACTCTTTGCATCCCCTTTGTTAGTGGACACATGCATCAGCATGCGTTGATCATACTCTGAGAGTGTTGCATTCACTTGTTCCAGTTCATTTGCAGGGAAACCTCCTTTCCTCTTGCGAACTCTGCATGGCTTGTACAAGTTCTGGAAATAAATTTCAAATTATTATTTATTCCTGATTTTACTGCTGCATAAGTATACAGATGATAACATTGCCTAGTTTCATTAATATTGAATTACTATATTGTATAATAATCTCTTTATTTCTGACTTTCAACTTTTTATAGAAGCAAATAACATTTTTATCTACTGATAAAAATATTGTTGTTGTATGGTTGGAATAATGACTACTTATTCTCGACTAACCTATCCCTACTAAACACTGGCTCCGAACCAACATTCGTAACCAGGTGAAGCCGCACAATCATTGATCTCACTCTGGCGTCAGAGGGTGTGGCGGAAATTACCACCGGGTGGCAGGTCTCCAATGAGGCCTCCTGCTCTGATCATAGGTGGATCCGCTTTGACATACAGGTCTGTGTGCCACCAACACCACCACGGCGGAATCCGCGTAACACGGATCGAGCCACCTACACACGCAACCTTGATTGCAAGCTTGCAACTCTAAGCGATCCGACGACTTTTGCGGACCCGACACAGATTGAAGTACAAGTAAGCCATCTTACTAATTCAATCATAAACAACTACCAATCTGCCTGTCCAGAGACCACACCGCGCAGCACGCCGGGTAAACAACCCTGGTGGGGCGCTGAACTGGAGCGAAAGCGCGGTAAGGTAAGACAAGCTCTGAATAGAGCCATGAACACATGTGCGGATGAGGACTGGGATAACTATTACGCAGCCAAATCTAGCTACAAAAAATGCATCAGATTCAAGAACACCACGGGATGGCGCAAATATTGTGGTAGCATTGAATCATGTCAGCAAGCAAACAGGGTAAGGAAAGTACTAAGTGCGCAACAGAATACATCTGGGCCCGCTACCATCCGCAAACCTGATAACACACTCACGTCGTCGCCTGAAGAAACTAGACGCGTCCTAGTTGAGACTCACTTCCCGGGATGCGTCTTCACGCAGGTAATCGACTGGCAAGAGGTAATACAAACACCATCAGATGATGATTGGCTTTATGCTCGCAAGGTGATCACGTTGGAGAAACTCCAATGGGCTATCCGAAGCTTCCATCCTTTTAAGGCAGCTGGTCCTGATGGAGTGTTTCCCGCCTTACTTCAGTGGGGGGGAGCCTCAGTCGCAGTAAGACTGGTGCCTCTAATGAGAGCGTGCCTGGCCTTTAGATACGATCTTAAAGGATGGAGGGAAGTGAAAGTAATATTCATCCCAAAGCCAGGTAAGGGTGACTATACAAACGCCAAATCCCACCGACCAATCAGCCTGACCTCATTTCTATTAAAGACTATGGAAAGGCTTTGTGATAGGGAGCTGAGGGATGGCGCTTTAAAAACCATACCGCTACACGGTAACCAACATGCATACAGCTCAGGTAAGTCGACCGAATCATCTCTTCATCTAGTGGTTGGCCAGATAGAGGAGGCGATCAATCAAAAAAGCACCTGTCTGGGCACTTTCATAGACATCGAAGGAGCCTTCGACAAAACAAACTTCTCCATCATCAGCAGCGCCCTCTCCAGGCATGGAGTAGAACAGGTACTGACGGACTGGATTACAAACATGTTGAGCAAACGGGTGGTTCGCCTTGAAGGTGAGCAGCAACTGGCCATGCTAGCCAGAGGCTGTCCCCAGGGAGGGGTGCTGTCCCCCCTACTATGGATTCTGGTGGTTAATGACCTCATCACCAAACTCAACGCCGACCGCTATTATACCATAGGCTATGCAGACGACCTCGCCATCCTTGTTTCGGGGAAAGTGACGGGAACAATCTGTAACCTCACTCAGCAGGCACTACGTATTGTAGAAAGATGGTGCAGGGAATTTGACCTATCAGCGAACCCCACTAAAACGGAACTGGTCATGTTCACCCAAAAACGAGCATTAGGCCCTTTCCGCCTACCGAAACTGTTCAATACAGAACTGCAGTTGGCCAACGAGGTCAAGTACCTTGGGGTCATTCTAGACAGTAAGTTAAACTGGAGTAGTCACTTAGACAACAAGCTAAACAGGGCATGCATCAGCTTCTGGCAGTGCAGGAGAATGATAGGTAAGAAGTGGGGCCTATCTCCCAAAATTATACTATGGCTGTATACCGCAGTGATCCGCCCCATGATCACCTACGGGGCCGTGGTCTGGTGGCCCCGCACCAAACTGGTAACGGCCTCCAACAAACTACAACGCATGCAAAGACTAGCCTGCATGGCGACCACGGGCTGCATGAGGACTACTCCGACTGCAGCAGTCGAAGCCATGCTGGGTCTACCACCACTCCACCTGTTCATACAGCAGGAAGCGACGATGGCGGCGGTACGTCTAAATGCAATAAATCTCTGGGGTAAGAGGGACACACAACACACCGCTCTGCTTGAGGGACTACACAATGAGTTCCCTATTACGAAAGCCATTAATGACCGGGTACCCAAACAATTTATCTTTGATAAGAAATACAAAATCCAACTTCATGAGGATCGCCGATGCGAGGGGTTGCGCCCCGCAGAGCTGCGCATCTTCACGGATGGATCCAAAACAGGTAGTGGCACAGGTGCTGGAATCTTCTCGGAGGACTTCAACATACACATAGCCACACCATTGGGAGTCCATAACACAGTGTTCCAGGCCGAATGCATGGGTATTTCTCTTGCCGCTTCAGCGATCATGGCCAGGAAGGTTGAGGACCACTCGATACGCATACTCTCAGTCATACAGTTGACTCTGGGCTGATATATGAGTGCCACCAGCGCCTCAACCAGGTGGGTTGCCTCAATAATATAACCATTCAATGGATTAAAGGACACAGCGGCTCGCTAGGTAACAATGCAGCCGACGAACTGGCCCGAAGACGGTCTAGCATGGCACCAGTGGGACCTGAACCCATCGCGCCACTCCCCTTCGGTTATCTACGCACTCTGGTAAGGAAACGAACCAGGGACCAACAACACAAACTATGGTTGGACCAAAGTGAGTGCAGGCAGGCGAAGGAGGCACTCCCTACTATCGACGGCCGCCTCACGAAACGGGTTCTACAACTAACTAAACAACAGCTGCGTACAGTTACAGCGGCTATAACTGGCCATGGGTCATTTAATAAACACCTCTTTGTCATAGGAGTCACAGACAGTCCGTTGTGCAGGGCATGCATAGAGGACGACGAGACAGCAGCTCATGTGCTGTTAAACTGCCCGGTGGTCGCCACATACAGGGCAAAGTACTTCGGTAACCCAGGTATCCTACGTGAGATTGTCAGTAACACCAAGGCATTGCTGGCCTTCCTTGAGGAGCTGGGGTGGATCGAATAATCGATTTTCCCACCCGTACGCAACATACGCGCATTGACGTGGAGTTGCGGACACCAGCCCGTATTACCTATTACCTTTTACTTATGGTTGGAATAAATTATCTCCCATTACTATGGGAGATAATTCATACCAATCATTTTATCTGCTTTATAAAAGAGAGGTTCTTCAACATTTCAAACATACCTGTACAACAGCTAAGTTTTTCAGCAGCTTCTCTTTCTGCATAGAGGTAGCTCTGTCAGATTCAAATATATGACTCTTATCATATTGCATGACTGCAAACTTCCGCAACTCATCCTCTTTTGCCTCTCTAAATTCACTTGAGTATTTAATTAACCACAAGATCAGTGGGTAAATGTTGATGAAATCTAACCCTTGAATCTGATGTGGTTCAATTGTGTATGGACATTTCATTGTAGGCAGTATTTTTACAATTTTTTCAGTCAGAGCTCTATAAAGATAGAAATTTTCATATCATTTTAAATAATTCATGAAAGGTTTTTTTAAATTATAGCTATAGTAATCAAGCAAATAAATGCCAATACTGAGTGGTTTTTAGATAAATAATTACATTTTCTTGCCAATGGTGAGATTCTCTTCAAACAGGAGGCTGACATCAACATCAATGTCACACAGTTCAATGCACCATGTGAGCCCTCCCACAATCTTGTCGAAAGCAGAGAATCCCTGCAGCTGAGCTCGGTAGTAGCCGGCTGCGACCAGCGCATCTGATATCTCATGCCACTTCACTAGCTGCTCTGCATCCTCTCTCACCTCCACCTGATTATACATAGAGATGTTTATAAACGCAATGTTACCAAGAATTATATTACTTAAAAAGATCATTCAAATCGTAGTAATATGAGTCTCCAAATTTCTGCAAAAACAATGTGATATTGTGTAGATGTTCTTACCTCTTTTCCTTCATGGTCTACTCCACTATATATGTTCATCAAGGGTTTACTGCGCGTGAATATGTGCTTCTGTTTTGTTGCCATATTTACAGGTGTACTAGACTCTCTAGGCTAAATCTATAAACAGAGGTGAATGCACTGCTGAACTTTCGCAAAACCGGCTATGATAACAATAATCGAAATCCATTTATTGACATCGCAAGATCTCTCTGTACAAGCAAAGGATTTGAAAAAGTGTCTAATAAGACGAATGGTCTTCAAGCTGCGGTAAAATTCTATTATTTCAATTCCTAAATAATAATGTAATGAGGTAAACAGTACTGAGCTACCTACTAATTTAGTTTAAAAGTGTTAAAGACGTGATACTTTTTTATTAAATATTAACACAATTTATTCATCATTGAGTGCTACAGATAGAGATTTGCAATTTTTCAAAAATTGAATTTTTTTAATTTTGCCCTATGACTATGACTGCATGATTGACATTGACACAAGTGACACATAACTTTCTACCACAGACTACCTAATTCTTTTTGCTTTTGACTAATGACAGTATTTTTTATTTTTGTATAAAACAAATAGTATAAAAAAAAAAGTGAGCCGTCATGGGACGACTCAGACAACTGGCAGATCATGTGAAACATCGCACGCACTACACATACACACACTACTACATAGAACTGACACGTACAGACTGTGTATGTGTATAGTGGCCGATCGTCACGCGGCATGCGTCGCGTTGCCCTGCCAGTACAGTCCTACCAACTTATCTGTGAACTGAAAGAGGAAAGCACCGTCGATTACAGTGTTGCTAATTTCAACGACATTTCAACATGACGGCCGTAGTTCCAATTTTCGCCATTTCACAGTTATGTTGGTAGCACGCATAATACGTGGGTGTATGATGTTTCACATCAAAACTATAGACAAAAATCAAACATTGAAGTATTCACTTATGAATCCGCTGCTGTCTTTGAGTATTTATACTCGCTGCTGTAGCCCGCGAAATTCAAATTTTCTGACATTGTATCTTGATCCTTTAAATAATTCATAGAAAACCAGCTTTCACAAGCAGCTATTAAATTTTTTTTTTTTTACTATAACGCTGGCTAAATGTGCAGACCGCACGAAGCCATAACAAAAAAAAGAAATACTGAAAGTAGTACCTACTAATTCCATGATTGATTTGAATTTGTGTGGGATTTGTTTGATATGCTTTTTTTTTTTGGTGGGAAATTACCAAATAACTTCTCCCGCTTTGGGCGGAGCGGGAGGGAGTGTCAGACTTTTACAGTTACTGACTAAAACCCACCGTGTTCCTTCAAATGCCTGTGTGCCAGGCTAAAGGTGCCAGGGCCACGATATCCCTTTCGGACAGGCTCGTAACCCTGGCAGGTTGTGTAATAGGCTGTCACCACATGGAAGACGAGGCGGTATGGTCGAAATACTATAGCCTGACCTTTGGGCGAAAAAAAATAAAATAATTGATAGCTGTCAGTCAAGTCACTGTCTGTCATGTCATCGGTTCGATGTTTAGAAATTAATAAAAAATCACATCAAGCAAGCAAGAAAATAAAAATAGCTAGACGAAAAGTATTTATTACAAAAAAAATAAGTAATTCTATCGAATATGAGCACATTGCAGAAGATTTTTCGCTGTAAGTATCGATACCTATAGCTTTTTTGCAATAGAAATAAGATAACTTATGTTTTGTCGAACATAATTTTCTTAGATATCGGAATAAAATGTGGAAGTGTTACTAAGTTACTAACCTCGCAATAGTAGAAATAATACATACGAGGCACTTGAATTTCAGAATTTGTTGGAATTAAAGTACCTACCTACATTTTATAAAGCTTTCACACAAATCTCAACATGAGTCAATTAGATGTTGTTGATTTAATTTCCACGTTATTGGATAATGAAAAATATAAGGAAGCACTGAATGTTTCGAGCGAGGAGAGATTAGCTGAAAGTTTCAAAGATAATTGCTGGGATTTAATACCTGTGATCCTTGGCAAAATTCAAGATGATACCATAATTATAAAACCATCACTATATGGTGCCTGTGAACAATTATTATCAATTATCATTGATAAATCTGCACCAGAGGAAGCTCTGTTAGAATTTATTGAACAGATTGAACTTGCAAAAAATGATGCCCAATTTGGTCTCATTCTGCCACCTCTGCAAGAACTTTTGAAAAGATTGTCTATAAAGAGAGGAAGATCTTTAGAATGGTGTTTGAACTCTATTAGCACATACATTGAAAATATTCCTATACCTGACCATCACTTGGAAGGCAAGGAAAGATTGTTGATGGATTCTGATCCTAACATCAGAAGAATTACTAGAGTTTACAGCCTCTTACCTCCATTCTATAAGTATTTTATTAGTGAAATGAATAAAGCTGATTCCAATGTCAAAACAAAACAAATAATAACAGCATTTTTGATAAGTCTTCTGGGGAAACCTTTGATTTACATTGATATGGATCCAGAAAGTAATGAAAATAGTGAGGCGAGATTAAGCTGCTCAACCATTGTTCAAGACATTTGCATTATTGAGAAGAATGTTTTGAAATTCCTAGTATACTTAGAAGTTTGTCATAGAGAAAGTAAGAAGAAAACCATAAAAGATGAAGGTGACGATGAGAAGTCACCTTATGAGCACAGGGAAAAGATCAATATGACTACTCTTTCTGGATTGTTCTATACTGTATTATCAGGTCATTTTGAAGTACCAGAATCTGCCATCCCACAAGTGTACAGTTTAGATTATGTTCTTCATACTGCAATGCTTTCTGTAATTCACTTGTTACATTTTGCTGAATATAGCCCTTTAGCCAAGGCAATTGCTTTATGTGAAGCAATTTTAAGCCGCTTTCCCAACCAATCAACACAAAAACTTCTTTCATCATCACTGCATTTTGACTTGTGTAAGGGATTAGCTAATGTAGCTATATATTCTAGTTATGAATCTCTACGTAAGCGTTCTGTGGCATTGATTGGATGCCAAGTAAATAAATTTGATTATAAGGGTAGATGTGCACTTGTCAAATATTTGATTGAAGTATCTAATCATTCTGGCATGATTGGATATGCAATAACTTTATATAAAAGCTCAATAAATGAAGCATTCAAGAATCCTAGCATGGATGACTGCTTCACTGGTCCTCAATTTTCAAATATGTTAAAGAAAATATGCTTTCTTCCACATGGTGCTGAGTCAGATCTAGTTGAACTTGCTGATCAGATTATAACTTCCTTAAATTTTCTAAGATATTTGACAATTAAAGATACAGTAAACATTACTGGCATTCGTGATTGTTTCTCATTTATTGAGAATAATTATCTGGAACAGCTAAGAGTAGGGTTGAACATGTCTAAGGCACATTATGAGGTTAAACTTAAAGATATTGAAGAAGGAAAAGATCTGCCTGCTGAGAAAATCAATATCTCACTCAATGTAGGAGGAAATGTGTTAGATAATATACCCAAGGAAAATATGAAGGAGATAATATGTTCTGCATTGAATGCTTTTCATCTGATTGAAGGTCTTATTGCACGTTTAACTGAATGTATTAATATAAATAAAATGCAGGCATTAAAAATGAATTGTGACTAATATATAACTCTGTTTTTTTAATAAATAATTTTTTGTCACTCTTAAATACCCGATTTGTTTATTTTGTTCCAAAGACCCATTTCAAACATCCTAAACTCATTCTAGATAATTCTTCCTTATCAGTACTTTATTTATTTTGTTAACAGCCTTGAAGAATGGCCGTAGAACCATTAGGCCCTTTGCCTGTATTTCTGTCAATAATTCACATGGAATAAGTTCTCAAGTTGAAACTACTCCTGAAAAGGATCAAAAGCTTTCTATTACTACTTACAAAAATCAGTATGAACAAGAAGATCAACAATATGAGGAAAATATAAAAAAATCTATTTTGGAAAATGCATTACGTTATGTAGCAAAGAGTGGATGGTCTATAGAGTCATTGAGTTCTGGCGCCAAAGCGGCAGGGTACCCGACTATAACACATGGGCTATTCCCAAACGGAGGTGGCGATTTGGTACATTACTTTAATGTTCAATGTAATGAACAATTAGTGGATGCTATGAAAACTGTAAGTGAATATGAAACAGGTATACCTTTTTCCATTTTTTGTATTGCTTTGTAATAATAATAAATTATCCATTTTCTGACATGCAGTGGCCCAAAACAGATTCGCAGGAGAAAGTACCAGCCCAATTCGTTGAGAAAGCTATATTCCAAAGATTAACAATGATTGACCCATACAAGTGAGTGAGGCCTTTATTTTTAAAACTATTTGGCGAATTACACATACCTACTTAAGTAAGACTACTGAAGACCTAATAAACATCCATCATAAACATGGCTACTAATTGTTCACAATTTATTTATGGGAATCATATGTAATCCGAGATACAGGTTACCACCTAGTTCGGATGCAGATAGTCCCAAATTTTATTTATTACAAACTTAGCCATTATTTATTGTATATTGTTATTATTAAATGTTCTAAGGTACGTGTTCTTATTTTGGTGAATAAATTAAACTAAAAATCCGTTTTTTTAGGACCACATGGCCCAAAGCGATGGCTATTCAAACAATGCCTAACAATGTCCCCAATTGCTTGGCTACATTACTATCACTTGTTGATGATATATGCTATCATTCTGGTGACAGAAGTGTGGATGTAAGTATACATCTTTTTAAAGAACAGTAGATATAGATATTAGTCCCATAACCCCATATAAAACAGTTTCAAGGGAGCCTCGCACTAACATCTAGGTCAGGTTCTTCCGGATTCCGAGCTGTCCTGGCTTAAAATCTCCGGGAAGGGAAAGACATGTTATACGAACTTTACACATATTCGGTTACTGGGCCGTCGGTCTTTACGTAGAATGCTCCGACGTACTGGAAACCTAGTAAGGGATGATTTATGGTAGACAGTCACGGGCGCAAGCCGCGTTCGTGTCTGCTCAATTTGTATGGACCAAGATGAACGCAATGTCCATGAAGTTTTGGATCCGTGCGTGCCTCGACCGCGTCTCGTACATGGCAAGGCTCGCGCCCGACACGGTCTTGCATTAATCATCCTTTAATTAAGCCATTTCGGCCCCGAGCCGGAACCGTGTGAATCGACTATCATGGGGTTAGCCTGCACTAACTAAAGTTAAACATTAATTTTCAGTTCAACTGGTATGTCCGCCGGGTGGGTGTGGCAGGAATATACAAAGCAGCAGAGTTGTTTTATTTAACAGATAGCAGCGAAGACAGTACTGCTACGAAGAATTTCATTGCGTCACGTATTCGTGATGCCCAGTTGGTTCAATCGGCATTGAATTTAAGTCCGGTGATGGGTGCAGCCCCACAAACATTGACTGCTGCGTTTACAACGGTAAGAATTAATTAAGTCTAATGGGTTTAATTTCTAATGAACCTATGAAACAGGATTATAGGGCAGTTAAATTTAAATGAAAAATAAAATGAACACCATTTTCTAATTTTCATATCCAACCTGTTGATGTAGCACAGTGTTATAATAGGTAACTATTAGTTTCCTCTTCAAAATTACGCTGGTAATACAAATCATTTAAACCATAGCCTTTTCTGAGCACTTATCAGTCTTAACACATTTTCTATTCATAGCCATAAATAATACATTACGATACGACGTGTGACTTGAGTAGTCCATTATTGCACGGCGTGGTAAACGCCGTGCATCAATAGACTTTACGTAAGTCTATTAAATGTACGGCGTTTAACACGAGTATTGTATAATATTTTATAGCTCGTGTGACATAACCCGCCATATTTTTTGTTTAAAATAAGTAACTGGAGGGAAGTAGACCATTTCAAACTGCGTGATATGCACGTGGTCAAAACGTATATTATTCAAACCTGGGGGTCTACTCGGAACATAAATCCGAAGCATCGGCCGAATGTTCGGCCGTTGCTTAACTATAGCTGACTACGACAAAAGAAAAGAAAAAACGACAGTCAATGAGATAGGCCAAAGTAAAAAGTGTGACTTTAAATCGGGTAAGGATTCAAAGAAAAAAAAGGAAACTATGGAAGTTATAAAACGGTCGAACATTCGGCTGATACTTCGGATTAACGTTTCGGAGTAGACCCCCTGGCCCTCGGGTTCGGGGAGCGGAGCCCCTGAAGGACACTGTCACTGAAAGTGACTTTTAGGTGTTAAAAGTCACGTCAAATACTCGAAAATATTTTGAATACGGTCAGGGTTAATAATTGGAGGTCATCCATTAATCTGTACTCAGAATCCCGAGGGGTGTGACACAAGGGGGGATGACAATTACATTATTCTTGACCTAGGACGTCTAGTTTTTGAGATATTTAATAAAAACTCAAAAAGGGGATTCCAAGCTATCCAGTATAGGACGCAACTTACGATTTGACTTGTCTGAATGTATAGATGACAAAACTCGTGACGCGAACTGTACACCCAACAATATTTTGACAAGGGTCAACGCTACAAGGTTATATTCAACGAACTAGGGCTGCCATCTTGTTTCGTCAAGACACAATGATGCTACGGCCACATTGTCGCGCAAAGATTCGTGTCGCGTTTTCGCAATAAAACTACATGTTCGATCTACGACGAACTAAATTGGCCACATTGTTAAAAAACTTCGTAGTTAAAAACATCGCGATATTTCAGGCAAACTAGACGCGGGAAAAAATATATAGGTAGATTAATTTTCGCACTGTGAAGTCACGGAGAAGCGTGACTTTAAAAGTGAAGGTTTAGGTCACGCAGTGCTAAATAATTGAACGATACTACTGGCATAATTGCGGAGACGACGTTAATTTATGTCTAGCTTTTGCCCACGGCTTCGCCCGCGTAGTTTTCAGATAATACCCCACGGGAACGTACTACTGGGATTAAAAGTACCCTGTGTTCATTCAGGTATTTAATTCCGTAATAAATTATTTCTTAAAACTCTATCTCCTTAATACAAAACAAGGTTTATCTTCAGACCCAGATTTAAAACATGGAGGCATTATTGAATTTCGAATTTTATTCCGACTGTGGTAAAGTTCCTAAATACAAAACTGACAACTTAGTACCGGACTAAGTTTTCAGTTTTGTATAAAGAACGGTATTTCAATCACTGTTACGTTCTTAATACAAAAACTGGCTCCATGGTTTGAGCCATGTCAAAATATAAATCTTGTTTTGTAATAAGGCGAGAGAGAGATCTGACATCTTCAATAATCATCGTCATATTATGTCAGCCTCAGATTATAGAAAGAAATAGATAGACCCCGCGGAACACCGAGAGTGCGGTCAACAAAGCAAATACACATTCAAAAGCGAATACAATCTCGATTCAGTACAGCACGAAGCGTCGTATCCTTAGTACGTCACGGGCTCTAACAGATAATTTCAGAATAATGCCGTCTTGTATTTTTAAACATTGTAAAAACTGTTCCCAAAAACAAAAGAAATAAGATAGAGTATCTTTCATAGGTAAAATATTGATTATTTGTCTATTTGGATTTATTTTACGTGTTTATTGTTAGTGACATCTTGAAACACAAAACCTTAACAAAAAACATTCGGTGTTGCTAGTTTATATTGAAACATTTACCCCTAAGTTAGGAAATAAATATAGGATAAAGGAGTATCGATTTACAAAAATATTTATTTTGATAATAGTGTTTTATTTATCGCCTTTTCTGGTTGGTATGTTTATAAATAAATAAGTATGTATGTGTCTTCGTAATTGTAACTAGTTAATGGATTTTATAATACTTATTACATCAGTCGATTTGCTGTATCATGATGTTTGCTATATGACGTCACCATAACGTAAATATAGCTACCAAAAACAATGAAATGTTGGTGTCCCAAAATAAAAATATATCGCAAATGTATCGTATAAATGGGTATTATTAATTTGACGTATACCGTTAATAAAAACAACAGATTTAAGAAAAAAAAATTTTTTTTTTGTTTATGTAATGAAATATTATGGCTAATTTTTCATTATCCTGGCAACCGTATACACACATAGAGGCACCTGTTCTTACAGTGCTGTCACGTGGCTGTAACGCACACATGTCTACAAACGGGCCTCACTTTATTGTTCCGCGCGGTCTATCTGCTTCTTTCTATAATCTGAGATGTCAACCAATTTACACAAACCTTCCTCATGAATCAATCCGTCTATTGGTGAAAACCATATGAAAATCCGTTCGGTAGTTTTTGAGTTTATCGCGTTCAGACAGACGCGGCGGAGGCGGGGGGGACGGGGGACGAGGACTTTGTTTTCCGGCCGTAGCCCTTGATCAGGGTAGAGCGAGATTGTCTTTCGGTGCTCCTTGGTCGACGCTTTCACTTCACGTAAATTCTACGTTATTGTGCATATGATAAATAATAATTACCAAAATTTCAAGTATCAACCCTTATTACAATTTAAATTAAGTAGCTCTAATTAGTATACTCCTGCTTCTTTAATATTAAGAGAGCTTTTAACGCTTTATTTAGTATTCGGTGTTAATTTAAAAAAATCTGATCTGGCAACACTGTTCCCGCCCGCGCCTTCTTATTATGCCGTCTTATTTTGAGCTAAAAATTCTTTTTGGCATTTGGCTTTTTGGCCCTTTTCCATAATTATGGCGCCTAGAGCGAGCGCTCCTCTCGCTCTACCCCAGGGCCTGCTGTTGGTTTTCTATTATATGTAGTGAAAGACACGTAGCAGGGTTGATTTTTTAATAAAAAATCATGATTTAAATCAAACTTGTTTTTTTTTCATCAGAGTTCACGGTTTATTTAGAATATACAATTCTAAATAAACCGTGAACTCTGATGAAAAAAAAAACAAGTTTGATTTAAATCATGATGCTTCGCGATTTAAAATGGAATTTTTATCGCTGCGGTATTCCCTGTATCTCTTTATGGCATTTATTGCACACTGCCCTAGATCCCTTTTTAATGAAATCATTTATTTCAGTATAATGCTGCCAAATAGGATCTTTTTTTCGTCCAGTCATTCTCACATAACAAATGAGAACAAATTCACAATAATTATTATACACAATAATAATTATAACACAATATTTTAGGACGCGCGACGCAAACGCAATATTCATCCGGCGAACGATCGCATGAAAACATTGACAATAAAGGGTAATCCCGGAAATGCACTAGTTTTTCTTAGAGGGTTATCAATGTTAGACCATTTTAGGGGAATACCAGTGTTTTCTTGAGTTGTCAGTTAACAAAATAAAAATCAACCATAAACGGAGTAAAATAAAAACTTTTTTACGTGTCTTTGGATTTGTATTTTCGTTTATGGCCACCGACTTCCGAAATTTAATTAAATATAATATTAAATGTGGGTGTACTACAGGTATACCTCTGCCCTACCATTCGAGGAAGCAAGGCGTGATGTTATGTTATGTGCTTCCGAAATTAAAGTTATTTTTCACTTTTTAGTGTTTTTGTTGGAAGTCGGTTGTTTTTTTTGTAAAAAAGTTTTTATTTTTCACTTTTTAGTGGTACCTACCCCACACCAATTCGTATACCACTACTTGCTATGAAAACAACAGAGACAGGAAGTTTTATTTTACACCCCTTAAGGGGTTGAATCTTTAAAAATCGGTTTTTAGCGGTTACCTACGTCATAATAACTATCTGTGTGCCAAAGGAGACGTTTGCCATTTCAGACACGGACGGAGAATATATTTTTTTATCGATCAGTTTCTTATAATTAGCCAAAAAAGTTGTCTAAGATAGCTATCTTATTATCTTATCTTAACAGCACAGAAATTAATGCCTTTCATATTTATACAACATTAGTTTTTGTTTATACTAAACCTCTTAAGGGGTCATTGTACTCATCATTATGAACAACTTTTACTATGGGACCAACCTTGAAATAGCGACAAAAAAATCAGCTGTTCCCTACATTTAAGTTCGCTGAACTCGTCAAAATGTAGGGAACAGCTGATATTTTTTTCGCGATTTCAACTTTGGTCCCATAGTAAAAGTTGTTCATAATGATGAATACAATGACCCCTTAAGAGGTTTAGTATAAACAAAAACTAATGTTGTATAAATAACGTCAACGTGATATTGTTACGTTTTAATGTAACATGATTTCTGGACGAAAGCAGAATGCGAAAAAGTAAGACGACGCCATGATCAATAGATTATGGCAATATCTTATTATTTTTTGGCCCGAAGTAATCAAGAAAATATTCAGGAAAGAATATTTTTCCTGAATTCGTGGATTTTTTTCCTCTTTTTTCATTACCGTACACTTTATGGCCGAAAATGAAACATCTTCTTTTAGCCCAATCAATTCAGTGATTTGAGCTTTGTGTTGATAGATCAGTCAGTAACGGCCGAACCCAATAACCTATATATCACCAGTTTTGGCCTACTGGAGATATAAAAATATATCTATCGATGGTTTTAACGTCCCAATAATCTAGGAATCATACCGGCCCACGCTATCTACTGATGGGAGGGTGTATCGCCTACAACTGATATCTCTTTGTATGAAAATGCCAAAATATGCGTCCCATTATACGATTTGTTTGACAGGATCACAGGACAGTACAACAGATGGCAGATTTGGCTATTCCCCGAATTGCAGGGATAAACGTAAAGTAGCCAAGCTAAAATGAACTCTTTAGTACTTGCAATAATGATCATAGATGTTTTTTTTTTATTTAAAGTAATAAAAAAAATTTAAATTCAAATATCTCGAAAACGGTGCGCCCTAGGCAAAAAATAACAGAAATTTAACCCCCCCCCCTTTCTAACAGAAAAACACCCCCTGTGCAAGCACCATTCCAACATGAATTTAAGTTAAAAAAAAAATAACATTAATGCGCTAAGGTAGCCCGCGAAATTCAAATTTTATTACGTTTTTTGCAATTTGCAGGTCAGTAACAGGTTGTATTTTGATTCGCGGCCATAACAAATATGGCTCTACAGAATTATATCTTAAACCAGTAACTTATTTAGAAGTAAGAAACAAAGAAGTTTTAAAATCCTAATTACACATGTTGTTTTTTAAAGTGATGTTGGTTGTAATGGAACGCACGGGAGGGCAAAGTAGAGAAACCTACTTATTGTTTTCGTTAGATAGATAACCTTTATCAATGATTGTGAGACGCCATCCAAGCATAGATATAATCATACTGTCTATCATCAATAGCGATCTGTCTTTAACTGAAAATAAGTTATTGGGTTCGGCCGTAAGTCATTCACTGTTTCCTTTTGTATGTATTAAATCTATAGTGTAATTTGACATGTTACGACGACCCCAAATAAATTGGGATTAGCGCAGGAGACTGATGATAAAGTATTCAGGCTAAGTTTCAAGTTAATAAATCAACGAAAGAAGATTTTTTTCATACAAACTGTATCCATCCCCCTTTACACCCTCAAAGAGGTTATTTTTTAAAGTGGTTTGTGACTTTTCCATTATTTGACTTATAGGTTATACCTGCAATTTTCGAGTTAATCAAGCCACGTAGTAAAATCCTCTCTTGTAAAATTGACTATCCCTTTTCCCCCCGTTATGGGTAGATTTTCGAAAAACCCTGATACAAGTTATTCTTCATTTTTGGTTTTAAGTATAAATACTGATTTTCGAGTTGATCGGGCCGCGCGTTAAAATTCTTCCGTTGAAGTTCAGTTAACAAAAAAATATAAACTTTATAATTTATTTACGTAAGTACGAGGGCGGCACTGAAAATTTCGGGAATCAAGGAAGTGACACAACATTACTATTTAAAAATGTATTTATTGCTTTTCGAAGTATTCTCCGCGAAATTTGACACATTTTTCCATACGATGGAACCAATCATTGAAGCAACCATTCCATTCGGAAGTTGGGGTCTCCAAAATGGCCGTTTTGTAGGCGTCCACAGCTTCTTCAGGTGATGAAAATCTCTGTCCACGCAATTTATTCTTTATTTTAGGGAAAGTACCTATAGAAATCATTAGGGCTTAGGTCGGGGCTGTACGGCGGATGGTCTAATAATTCTATGTTTTCTTGCTCTAAAAACTCTTTTGTTCTGTGCGCGGTGTGAGAACTTGCATTGTCGTGATGGAGGATGATGCGGCGGTTGCAGTTCTCTTTACGGAGTTCAGAAACGACCTGTGGCAAACAAATGCTAGCATACCATTCTGCATTAACCGTTCTTTGTCCCTCAAGAGGAATAGTCGTAACATGGCCGGTTTTGGAGACAAACGTGGCCACCATTTTTTTTGCAACACTCCGTGAACGAACAATTTTTGTTGGCTTTAACTCATTTTCGAACACCCAAACTCGTGACTGGTTTTTTGTTTCGGGTTCGTACGCGTCTATCCAGGATTCGTCACCTGATACAATGTTGTATACAGCATTTGAGGATCCTGCGTGGAATCTTTCGAGAGTTCTGACGCACCAAGTAACGCGAGCCGCTTTTTGCTCTTCACAGAGCGAATGCGGTATCCATCGGGAAAACAACTTTTTTACACCTAATTGTTCATGCAAGATTATTTGTATTTGACTCATGCCAATGTCTAAAGTTGCCTGAATTTCGCGGTATGTCACATGTCGATCTTCCTCAATCAGCTTACGCACAGCATCAACGTTTTCTTGGGTGACTGCAGTTTTTGGACGACCTTGACGGGGATCATCACTGAGCTTGATACGTCCACGTTGAAATTCAGCAAACCAGCGATAAATTGTCATCATCCGGTCAACACACTGTTTTTTGTGTTAAACCACTTCGAAAGTCATAATAAATCATCGCTCTTGAATATTCTCGAGTCAATTACATTTTCTCAACGACTAAACAAGTTTGACAAAACCTTGTGACAAGACCGAGAATCTTTTTTTAAATAAATAAATGGTATTCGATTTTTAAAACCAAGGAGTTTTCAATTAAAAAGATTTTAATATGACAGGAACAGTGGAAATATTCCATTCCTGATACTTTTAGTGCAGCTCTCGTATTCGTCCAAGTTTCAAATTTATTAACCCTAGGAATAAGATTTTTCATGCAAACAAAACCCCCGTTTTCCCCCCTTAAAGGTCAAATTTCCAAAAACCCCTTAGCGGATGCCTACGTGCCAAATTTCAGGCCAATCCGTTCAATGGTTTGAGCTGTGTTGATAGACCAATCAGTCACGATTTCCTTTTATATGTACATATGGCTAGATATATATATATATATATTGAGAACCTCCTTCTTTTTTTGTAGTCGGTTAAAAATCATATAAAGCCAGAGTGCATCTCATGACAATTCCAATAAGACCAAACACGGGTAGGATACATTGTTTTTTAACCGAGTTCCAGTGCAGCCAACCATCCGGCTTCATCATCAGATCAGTGTGATGGTACTATTTTGATCAGAACTATTTATTTAAATTTGCTTTGCTTAACTATCTTAATCCAGATATCTCATCGCCACCCGTGAATTACGTATCACTGAGAAGTTCCGGTGGCCATCTGTGGCCTTCTTCATCTGTTCCACTTCACCAAATTATACTTTCTGAATGCAAATGACTGGCTTGTTGATGAAAATATAAAAATCGCTATAGGTATGCTTATAATATTTGAGCAGTTCCCTCAATTACTCATGGATCCCAACATCAGAACTGGATTTAAAAAAAAAATGGGACCAATATAGAAGTATATCCTTTCAATTAAAAAAATAATTTTCCAAATCGGTTCATAAACGACGGAGTTCTGAGGTAACAAACATTAAAAAAAAAATACAGACGACTTGAGAACCTCGTCCTTTTTGTGAAGTCGGTTAAAAAAAAAGAAAAGTTGATAAAAATCAAAACCCCATTTGAATTTTTTTTTATCAAAAATGTCTGTTATAATCATGTATCTCTGTAAAAAACATGATTTTTATCAACCCTGACACGTAGTGCCTGCTTATACTTTTTTCATGCATAAAGCCGGCATTGCACAGTACCCGATTCACAAACGAAACTACACCTAATTGACTCGATCATAATTTTTTTTTTTTTTTTCGTAAAATCAAAGACAATGGAGAGACAACTACAGATACGTAATAAATACGTGCCTACCTACTTTTATAAGGTATTCAAATGACCATCTCAAGAGTTTTCAAATGGAATTGCAAGAAAATTATTTAAAGACTTCAATTATTTATGCCATGAACTCACGCACGACTTAAATACACCTAGTTAAATCGCACATCTGCCTCATGAAAATAATTTACTAGTTCTAACATGATTACAGCATATTATGCCAATGGTATTTTATATTACAATGCATACTCAGTGTTTGTGTAAATAAGTTTATTGATTTGTTTCGTAAACATTTTGGTCATTTAATATTATGAGTAATTTAGGATAAGTTGTTTATTTCTCACTAATTGCTCTCATGACATCCTATATTCTATTTGATATTGGATTATATTTCATTTAAGGCATGGTTGATTGATTATAATTATTATTTTGCTAAACATGACTTTTTATATTTCAGGCCAAGAATATGCTCGGAATTAATACACTGAAGTAATAATAATATGAAGATTATATTAGGCAAATAAGTGATGGTTATATAAAACATTTCCACACAACGAAAACTTTATGAATTATAGATATTCAAAGTATTATTCATATTTAGTTGTTTGTAATAAATAGTTTAATAGCTACATTGTTTTTATTTTTATTTAATTTTTGTCTTCATAATTTTCTAATAAAATATTGACTTCAGTATAAAATTTACAATTAATATATTCATATAGTTTATAAAGTGGCAGTCTCTTAAAAAAGGTTGTAGGTATGTAAATATGCTTACAATAAACATAGTTCTATGAATACTGAAGGCACATAAAGTATTAGCTATGATGGTACAATGTAATCACTGCCAATAGATACATAAGATATTAAGTTTGGCGGTAGTGGCAACTTGCTCCACACTTGTGCTGACACAGTTTGTCTAATGACAAATCTGCAAATCATTTGTAAAGAGTCCAGTTTCGCAAATCTGGAAATAATAATTAATTATATAAAAACCATAATCATTTAATATTAGTAGCTTGTATTTGTAAATATGACTAAATAAGTACCTGTTCAGTGGTCTTGCTAATTTGACTGGCATCTCGAAAAGGTTTGACTTGACATCAACAGCTGCACAATGTTCTGATATTCTGTTTGCTGGTACAAATGTCTCATTGTTCAGCGAAAATAGTCCATTGGCATGTCGCAGACGAGCGTGCAGTGTGCGGCCCACGCATCGAAATGACACGCAGAGAATATGACGGGAGTCGCACGAGTCTCGTACTAAGAATACATTGTCGTGTTGCCCAGCAAGCAACTCTTCAGCCTCACTTGAAGTGATGCCACCCCAATACCAGCCATGCCTGTAAAATAATAATAAAATGCAATTAGAAAAGTTTAAGTATCTTCAAAACGTATAAAAGAGATGTTTCATTTTCGGCCATAGAGTGTACGGTAATGAAAAAACTGGCCAAGTGCGTGTCAGACTACGCACAATTAAGGGTTCCGTAGTTGGGATGAATTAATCCCAAGAACAAACTTAACATTGTAGTTGATAAACATGTTCTCCCATACATCGATATACGCGACGGTCAATTTTCCAACTGCAAATGTAAGTTTGTAATCGCATACATATTTTTTTTAGAGCACCAAGGGACCGTAGACATACGTCGCACCTTCAGAATGGTATGGACTTAACTCAAAAATCTAAGAAATCGAGTTACGGTCATAGAGGGTCACTAAAAGGTACGCACTTTTAGGTGAATATTAAAGAAGCGGCGTTTTTATGGTAGAAAAAAGATTACGATACTTCGGTATCTTTCGCACTCCCTCCCTCTACCCGCGCCGCTCGGATCGGTAGTGACGCGATTAGTGATGCATCGAAAGTGAAGTGAAGTATTTATTAGTGAACTGACCTAAAACGTAATAAGTCGCTTGTGTACTGAACAAACGGGTAAGTAAACATCTCAATCTTCAGTTTAAGAGAGACTCTTTTTTATATTAGGTCTTTTTATTACCGATTTTGGTTTTTACTTCTAGGACTTATTGGTAATTGGGTCCCTTTAATACTTAAAACTGAGAATAGTGATAAGGACTAAACAGAATTGAGTCCCTTTAAAAAACAATTTCAGTATAATACTGACTTAAATTGGGAACCTTTTTAAAAAACCTTAATTTGAATTAAAAGTATGCAACATATATTTTTTTTTTTTGCTCTTATTTTACAAAAGATAAACTCATCTTAATACAGAAATCTAATAAATGTTATGTTTTCATACAAAATGAATTAATTAAATCAGTTCAAAGTTGAAAGTTTGCAGTTACAAAACTTCATTTTTGTTTTGCAAAAATGCTTTTTTGAGATACGTCACTACTATTCTGAAGGTGCGACGTATTTGATATTAATTTCAATTTCAATTTTCCTGAGAAAAAGGGCCTTGACAGACCGACAGACAGACAGACGGACAACGAAGTGATCCTATAGGGGTTCCGTTTTTTTTTACTGAGTTACGGAACTGTATCACAGGAGACAGGGCCTTTCGTTTAAAAAGAAGTCAGCGTATTGATAATTTATCTAAGCCGGTGTTAGAAAAAGCTAATAGGTATTATGAGGATACATGAAAAAGTGTGGTGTGAGAAAGTCGGTGTAGTGAGTGTGTGATTGCGTATGGGTACAGATTACACTGTAGAACTAAATCGGTTGTACAAGAAGACTTTCAGTATCACTCTATGAATGTTTTAATTTATGCTGATACTACAGTAGAAGATAAAAGCATGCAGTGAAGGAGTGTCACCAGTCACCACAAGTAGGAGATGAATGCAAGTCCCATTTTCAATTTAAGAATACTTCATTTTGGCATAATCTACAGATTCTAATTCCAAACATCATAATTACATCATGAACTAAATCCAAAATAAAAAGAAAACCACAAGATTAATTCTTATAACTTACCTATAAGAATTAATCCTTAGGTCCACTTAACCAGGTTTATTGTAGGTACGTATAATTTATAAGTATAATAAACCTGATGAGGGGGCCCAAGGGTTAATTCCCATTTTCTAGTAAGTCTCTTAGTCGCCTTTTACGACACCCACAGGAAGAAATAGGATGGTGCTATTCTTTACGTCCGGCACCACACGGCCGTCCGCCACGCAATGTACTTATTTTAAATTTATTTCAACTTGATACCTCCTCGTAGGGAATGCAAATCCGTTCTGTTTTAAAATCCGGATTCTTGGTGAAATTTGGATAGGTAATCCGAATTTTATGGACTTTTTATGAAAATAACTCTACTCTACCCGTAGTTTGTTAATATGATGTTACTTACATAGAGTAAAGAAATTTAAATCCTACTACGACAAAAACGCCAACTAAAGTGGTATAAAGAAATACATCAATATGTATTTTTTTGGTTTTTGTATAGTCGAAGCCGGAGTCACACGATAGAACTAAGTGCTCAGTTACGCGAGCGGCACATTGGCAACGGCAGAGTCACACGATAGAACTAAGTGCTCATATACGCGAGCGGCACGTTGGCAACGGCAGCGGAGCAACTGCTGGTCTCATGTTCTGCTGCCGCCGCCGGCGATTGTCGACGGCGCGGGCGTGCCGCACGTGTAGGTGTATGAGCACTAATGACGAATTCTTATTATTACGGACCGTTATTGGTTAATATTATGACTCTTGTTTCTTTATCAATAATGAAGCAAAGGCCTCATAGCTTTGACCCTCCCTTATGGAAGTAGCTATCACAGGTAAAATTAGTTTACGAATCTATTTATATGCCCAGTTTGTCAATAAAAAATGTTATGTTGGTAAGCAAAACGATTCGTTTTTGTTTGTAGGAACCGAGCTTAATTCATGAATATCATAGTGCTTGCTAACATTGTATGAAGTCTGAAAGACACGATCGAAGAGCTGTATGATTGGTCGCTAAAGGTGGGTTTGAAGATTAACACTTCGAAAACAATGTTCATGTTCACTGACACCTCTGATTGCAGCGAAGTTGAGGGCCAGAGGACGTGCGGTCGTGCGATCGGCCACACTCGGTGATCGGGCCTGCTAGGCATGGCGGGCTGATACCAGTCGGGGGTGCGGCGAATGTACTAGTAGGTATCTCCCGGGCCCCCGACTGATGGTACTAGAAGGAACAGTGGGGTTTTAGTCGGTAGGAGTCCGACATAACCCTCCGTTTCTATGAACCCTTCGTATCCATGAGGACATCCCCAGGGGGAAAAAAAGGGCCAGCGTATCAACAAAGTAGAAAAGTACGTCTACTTTGGACAAACCATCAGCCTGGACCAAAACAGCCATGAACGCGAACTGAAGCACCAAATACAACTGAGCTGGCGAGGATTTTGACAAGTTGCCCGATGTGCTCAAGGACAACATACCACTGAATCTGAAGCATCGCGCTTATGAACAATGTGTCTTCCCCGTATTGGTGAATGGGGCAGAAAAATGGTCTCTCACTTAGCAGGGAGCTAAACGAAAGGGCAATGATAGGGATTTCTCTTAGTGATAATAATAGAAATACAAAGATCCTAAGAAGAAAGAAGCTTACCGATAGCCCTGCCGGTAGCGCGGAAAAAGTGGAAATGGGCAGGCCACACCACATATGCTGCAGACCGGGTGGTAGACGGAGTAAGGTGTTGGAGCGGAGACCCATAACTGGCCATAGGTGTAGGCAGGCCACCGGCCAGATGGATTGGCGACCCGGTCAAAGTAGCAGGCAAGAGATGGATGCGGGAAGGGCCCAAAACCGGGTAAAGGGGCGTGGCGTGTAAAGTATGTGCGCTCGACCTGCGTCCCGTTTGCCGAGAGACTGCAATCTTGGGACGTACGAACAGGTCGATCTACCGACTAGCGTGAGAAACTGGCTCGTATCGCTTTTTTGGTACTATTTCTTATTGTTAAAAAAATCCGGATTCGATTTACAAATCCGGATGTTACAAGTCTAGTAAAAATGTGCGGATGTTCGGATTACGGATACGGATTACTCGACACGTTATAAGAATGTTAATTTTATATAAAAATATTTGTAATACTATATATTTTTGAATGTATGGTTGACTTGTTCTAAATATTTAGTCATTTGTCTGGCTCCTAAAAAACTAGTTTGATTTATAGGTTATGGGCCCAGCACGCTTCTAAAGGGTCTTGAGTTGACAGACTGACAGACAGACAAACGGACGACGAAGTGATCCTTTAATCACGGGTTCCGTTATTTTCCTTTTGAGATATAGAACTCTAGAAAACCATACATTTCGACCGGGGCCTCTGTGAATAACACAACTGTCGATTTAAAACTGACTATTTGGAATGTCAAACTATATATATATGTATAGATATAAAAATACTATAAATGTAAAAATATATGAAACTGGGTAAAAAAGTCCTAGCTCCCTTGAGATCCCACTTATTCAGGTAACAGGCCGTTCACACATGGTCTCCATTTTACTAGTTCGTTTTATCGGATACGTTTTTTTTCATTGAAGGCATATGGAATTGTATGAGCGACTTCACATATGACACAGTATACTGTAACAAATGTTGGTCCGTTAAATTCAGACATTCCGTTTTGTCAATGAATACTGGATGAACGGAATACATATCCGTCATGTATCCGTACAACTTTACCGGATAGTACCAATACAACACGACTATGTCCATCCTGGTAGAGTAGCGGTGGTATACTGCGAATTTGCTTGTGTACATTGTATCCAGTGATGACGGATATGTTGAATGTTATACGATGCCTATGTGTGAACAAAGTTTACCTTTTTGGCGTATCTGTTAATGCGGGTACCGTAAATACAGAGACTGTGTGAACGGGCTGTTACACTGTATAATTATCTATAATGGACTAATTCTTCTATAAAGGACTAATACAATTCACCAAATAATTATTTCTCAAAAGTATAAAGTAAGTCTATGAAGTTGGTATTCTGCAACTTATAAACAGGTTTGTAAGCATAAACGGTGACACTAATGCTAACTCTAACTTTACTATTAGGATATTGGCTTTGAATAAGTCTTAAAGTGAGCAACATCCCTATAGGTTCCTCTGATAAGTGTTGAGCAACATGATAAGAATGTCTGTCTAATGACTATCTACTAATTACCGTTTTCATTAAACTATCTATCACCTGTTTACCTACATCAATATTTATAACTAGATCATGATGAGAATAGCCCTTAAAATTCAAACAATTGTATGAGCAGATTGCTATGAGAACTTGATGTACAAAAAAACAGGTGGCACAAATTATTATTGATGATTATTGTAACAGAACAAATAAGTACAGTACTTACTTTGATAACTGGCAATAAATAGCGCAAGTTTCAAGTGAGGCATGTTGGTGGTGTCCCCGCAGCACTGAGTGACCTTCTGAATGTTGGCATTTAATTGCTTGTTTGTTCAATTGAAAATCCTTTTTGGTGTCAGAACCTGAGGCTGCAATAATTCTCTTGTCCGACGATGTCGATGCATCGCCGCTGCATTTGTTTAGACTACATAAATGTTCGCCACCATTATTTTTATTGCCAAAGTATCTCTGCAAAGACCTGACATTGCCAGTTAGGAACAATTTATTTTTCCAAAACTTTACAAATTTGCTTGTGTTTACAGAAGGCTTGCGATCGGGTAAAAATACGCCGTTAACAATATCTGTGTTGTTGAAATCTCTTTTGTTATCAACATTTCTCTGTAAGTGTTTACATTCTAGTGGCTTCAACCACTTACGTAGGCAACCTGTTGCAAGCCATTTGCGACGATTACAATGAGTGCATCTCTCGTAGTTTTTATTCATTGCTGCTGCATTTACTTCCTCGTAGGATTTTATCTGTTTTAAATTTATTATTGTTGTAAAAATAGGATGCTTCGATTGCTTCGAGCAAACATGACATTGACACACATTGACTGACAAGACTGACAAATTGATTGACTGTCACTTGTCAGACTGACAACTTTTCAGAGACAAGACTTCAGAGACTGACTAAGTTAGTCCTACCGGTACGCAAATAGTCGATAAATAAATACAATTTCTTTTTTAAAATGTTTTTGGTCATGCTCAGGCTTCGATCAATAATTGCTCAGGCAGAAGATGAAATGAAATGGTTTATTCTGTAAATAGGATATTAGAATCACTTTTACTTATTACCATTACCCAGGTCATCATGATCATCTGCCTAGTGTCAAGCCTTTTCGCAACTATGTTGATGTCGGGTTCGGACCTCCACAGCTAAGTAACTGAGTATGACTGACTTTCGGGCTTTCTGACTACCCGTAACGACTGTCAAAAATCTCCGAATGACAGCCGGACCAACGGCTTACGTTCTTTCTGAGGCATGGAGGGGTATGTCTTCGATCAAACGGTGTGAATGTTATTACATTGTCTTGGCCTGTGGTCATGAGCCCCTTACCATAGCCACAATGTCACCCTAATATTGTATTGTGGTCCAAATGTTTGTGTTGGACCTGGATCCCAAACTAATGAACTGAGAGTATCGATGTCCACGGTCTACACTGGAAATAGAGCCATAATTTAACTATTTGATTGGATGACTAAATGCGGTCCCTGATCGAATCTGTTTTATATCGACTTGTGCGCTTAGTATGATTTTGTGGTATGGTCAACACTATCGTAGTAAGGTTTTATCTGTGGTTCGTGGTGGTTCGTTACCCTACCTTCCCATTGAAATGGTGTTGTGGTGGTTTTTAGGTCAATAATCCTAATAACTATTTAATATTTTAATGAAATGTACTGTTGTGTGTCCTAATGTTTAACTAATTATATTTTATTTATGTGTTGTTCCTATTATGGATGTATTGTGCATTGAAAATATTTACATTTTGTGGGAGTAATGACACTGAAGAAAATCGCGAAAATGTCAACAAAATCTCATATTTCTACGGAATTGAGTGGTTCGTAAATGTTTATAAATTATAATACTTTAAAAAGTATGTAGTAATATTGAATAAAATCCTAACATACCTTTCAAATGAGCATCACAACTCTATCAGTACAGAATTATCAGTTTTTCTTTTATTTATTTTACAGACAGTATCAGCAATGTGTTGGGGAAAAATGTTAAAATTCTTTACAAGTCCCTCATACGAATGGAATCAAGAGGTGATAAAGTAGACAACAAGGTTTTGGTAAGCACTACTTCTACTTTCACCTGTTTGTCTTTAACAATGTTGAATAATTATTGTGTTCACAAAATACTGTAAAATTTATACAGTTTCAGTTTTTTACATTATTTTTAATTGCCCTCAACTATATTACTATTGTAAATTCAAGCTTATTTCATTTATGTGCTTACAAACTAATTTTCTATTGAAGATGCATAGATCTCAATTTTATTATCTTAGCTCATGTTTTTGTCAGTGTTATATTATCATCAGTTAGTTTGTAATCCTACCAATTTCTTAGCGAAAAATTACTTTTTTCTATTGGGATAATAGCTTTGCCAAAATTCAAAATATTTGTTCTATTAATTTATATTTATAAATATCAATCTATTGATTACATTGAGCTCATAACATGTTTATCATCTCTAGTTCAGTGTAGTTTTTGTTGATATTGATAAGGAACTGACAATGGGATGAGTCATGTAGGTGTGCCTGTATCTAACTGAGCCAGCTGTGTGTGTGTGTGCTCCCTGTGGACACATGCATACTATCACAATGAACCATATGGTCAACTTTAGACACAATGACTAAACCAATTTATTCATTCATTGGCTTTATTATTTTCATTGACACAAATTCTAACGCAAAGCTAAAAATATAATCCTATTGACTTGTTGGTGCTCTCAGATGTATGAAATGTTCACTTTATATAAATTGAAACTATGAATCATGATAAAATTATATTATCATTGGGCCTGTTTCATCAGGTAGACAATTTTTGACAGATTCTGTTTTATTTTTGTCTTGTTAATATCTATCCAGACACTGCAAAAAAGGGCCATATTCTCTTGCTTGTTACATGTTTTCTACTACAGAATATTTCCATTGTCATGCCTGTTTTATTTCAGATTGTAACAGCATACAGAATTTTTATAACCACAGCAAAAGTTCCAACAAGGGTAAGTTCTATTGAGACAACTATTTAGAATTTTAGATTAATGAGTAGCTAAGGATAATTTATTCTTATTTATAAATGTGACAACACTACACTGTTTCTCAAGGAGTTCATATAAAAAGATTTAAAGAACATTATGCATGATTCAGAACTATTCTGGTCAGTACAAGTCAATCAACTGTCTATTGTTAAAAGAGGGGCTGTGGCTAAGTAAAAACAGCTGCACGGATCCATCTATCAGATTAAGCTACGCTTGCCGCGGTTGGTCCGTGGATGGGTGGCCATCTTTATATACCAAGACCGTGCCTCGGAAAGAACGTTATCCTGTTGGTCTGCTGTCATTCGTGGATCTTTGACAGTCATTACAGGTCGTTAGAAGCCCGAAAGTCTGACAAGCAGTCTTACCAAGGGGTATTGTATTACCCAGTTACGGGGTTGTGTAGGTCAGATAGGCAGTTGCTCCATGTAAAATACTGGTATTCAGCTGCATCTGGTTAGACTTGAAACTGGTTGGGGCAAGGCTAGATGATGATGACATTTTGTTCCCATAATGCCAGGCATATACATACACAATTATCTAGAAGTTTAGATGGTGAGAAAACTTGTGTATAAAGCTTGCACAAGTTTAAAAATTGCCTCATCAAGCAAGTTGGCAGTCAAGGATACATCAACAAACCATAAGTACATGTACTTGTCTATGTCAAGTGCTGCAGTAGGTACTGCATGAGGAAGAAAGTAATGTCAGTATGTATATATTCAAGTGTGGCCATTGTATGTAGGCCAAGGTTTACAGGAAACATTAATTTATTTTGTCAATGCAATAACCTTTGTAAATGATGGCAGGTTGACAATGGATTTCACTTGATGGAAATAGAGGCACTGGACAGTAAAAAGGCGAATCATCTATCAATAACACTCATCCATGAACACAAGCCAGTATCTATACTAATAGGTAAGTGATAACATCTATAATGATAGTAGTCAGTAGTTTAAGGCGTTTTGCGCAGTAGATGGGCGGCACATCGGCTATGAAGGCTGATCGACGATAACTCACATAAGAGTCTACAATACCTCAAATTACATGATCCTCCGTTGTATCGAAAATACTGCAGTATTAACTTTGAAATAAATATATGTTAAAGTTGAGGATTAATACCTACAATGTTCGATAAAATTTATTTGACAGCCAAAAATTACACAGGGGAAATAAAATAGATTAAATTTACAAAACTTGGGATTATTAACTATAGTTAGGATTTTTAGAAACTACTTTTATGATGTTTTTCCATTAAAACTGCAGAACTTTTGTCTTGACATTTACCTCCAAACCGAACAATAAACCGCTAGTATTAAAAAAATACTTCCAAACTTCCAATTAGATCAGGAAACTTTGCATGATAACTAAACTAAATATTTAAAACCAGATAGGTACTATGTTTCTTTTTATTACCATTAATTTCACCGTAAAAATAAATTACTTAAACCATCGGCGCCTTGGAGACTTATCTTATCCCAGTGCGAGCGAGATAAAGAGTGAGGTGGCGCTGAGGTAATTGGACTCTTAATGCTGACTGGTCGTTAAAGAACAACGTTCTAGTCGGTAACTGAGGCACTCGATGTCTGCTATCGTCAGCTAAGTGCCAGCAAACTATTCTGTTCTATAGATAGGCACCCCAAAGCCGTATATTTTATCGTAGATGTTTTTTTGCATGCAATATTTTATACTATGGGACTCCTTTACATACATATTAGATGAAAGCCTTATAGTCGTGATTTGTAATTTTAATCGAAATTACTACTCAGAAGTCAAGGCAGATAAATAGAATTGGATCTGTGAGCAGGTTTCATGTGATAACTCACAAGTTCACTCAGATACGTAAATAGCACACATTAGGGATCATCATCAGCATATAGCAGTCCACTGCTGGACATAGGCCTTACCAATTGCACGCCATTCAGCTCGATTCTCGGCAACTCTCATCCACCTGCCACCAGCCACCCTGCGATGATCGTCGCTCCATCTAGCCTGAGGGCTTCCTACCTTACGTTTGACGATTCCCGGTCTCCACTCAAGAACACGTCTACCGCTACGGTCATCGGTTCTACGGCCAATGTGGCCGGCCCATTGCCACTACAGCTTGCTTATTCTGTGCAACAGAATAAGCTTGCGTATAACAACTTTGGTTCTCTGCTGGATCACCTCGTTCCGAATTCGATCCCTCAGAGAGACTCCAAGCATAGCCCGTTCCATAGCTCTCTGAGCGACCTTGAATTTATGGACCAGCCGTACCATGAGTGTCCACGTTTTGGCTCCGTAATTCATAACAGGCAAGACGCACTGATTGAAGACCTTCGTCTTTAGGCTCTGTGGAATACGCGACGAGTAGACTCGACGAAGCTTCCCAAATGCTGCCCAGCCCAGCTGTATTCTTCTGTTAACCTCAGATCTCATAGTTTTTTTTACCAAATTGCAGAGTTACACATTAGGGGTATTATTGCACATTAGGGATATTCAGTCAAAAAGCTGCTGTAGAAAACTCCGAAAAGTTAGTATAAATCATTACAAAATTACATTGAATAGCAACATAAAACTTATAGAGTACACCGACATTCAGATTAATAACCGTCTTAAAGGTTCCTAGAAGAGTTATAACCACCATTGTATGCTAATAAAATTGTATGCAGCATTCGACAAAACAGCTATCATTAAAATAATAATGATTATGACCGATTTTCCTCCAATTAATGGTTAATTAATTTTACCATTCAATGTAAAATGAATACATATAAATATTATTCGTGGTTGTTGCTGCTTGGTTTAGCTACAACAACAACAGCAATATGAGGTTAATTCGAAATTAAATTCGATATTCCATGAATTATATTCGATTTATCCAATCATGATTGCCTAGTACCTACCTACAACTACATAGCTGTAAACATTACCATTAACTTACCTACTCATTGTTATTCTTTATACGTTTGTTTGTAAACCATAGCATAGAAATAAGAGAAATGACAATAGGAATTTTAAAATGTGATAGACCTTTATGGGCCATACCTAGATACTAGAATATTGAGGTACCTAGGTAATACCAAGCTACCTCTCATCAGAGAGGTAGCTTGGTATTACCGGGGTTTAAAAATGAAGTATGTAAGAAATGACTGCCATAGCGAGAGTCTGTTACTCACTATACGATTTCTTTCAGGGGAGGAAGGTACCGCGGAAGGCGTCATAAATGTGCTACACGCACTCGTTGCCGCCTTCGACGATTTATTCCCAAATGTTGCCGTGGTCGACATAATATCAAAGGTTTGTATAAATAATTATGATAATTTCATGTTCATTAAAAACTTTCGTCGCATATTCATACGCACTACCTAAATTAGCTCGACAATCAACATTAATTTCTCTAATTGTCGCGCCGTTTAATGTATTTTTATGGATATGAGTAATAGTAATCGTAAATGTACTACACGCACTCGTTGCCGCCTTCGACGATTTATTCCCAAAAGTTGCCGTGGTCGTCATAATATGAAAGGTTTGTATAAATAATTATGATAATTTCAAGTTCAATAAAAACTTTCGTCGCATATTCATACGCACTAAATTAGCTCGACATTCAACATTAATTTCTCTAATTGTCGCGCCGGTTAATGTATTTTTATGGATAATAGTAATCGTCCTGTGTGAATCATACTTTGTAACGCGTGCCAAGTGAAATATTTGAATAAGGAAACATGACGATTGTACCTCAGCTAATAATAATAGCCCCTTTTTCCCGTTGTGGTACTTGTTGTATGAGGTCATACGGGGTTAAATAGTCATCTAGTGCGATAACGCCCGTTAATTATGAGTCAAAAATCAGCAGTTGCCTAATGTAGTTAAAACCCGAATTTATCGTACTTATCATTCATTAATTTTCCCATTTTTATCGAAAATCATTACCCAGCAAACCGTACAAAATTATTTAAGAACTTATGCACGATCTTATGCCTCTAGCAAAGTTTCATTGCGCAAGTTTCTGTCGCCAACCGATTTTACACATAACTGCGTGTCGTCTTGCTGCAAGTAGGTAGTGCGAAAGTTTCCAATCTAACTGATACCAAGATAGGAATAATAGGCTCGTTTTGACATTTAACTTGAATCGATTTATTGTGAGTATCGCGATTGACCATCGAGACGTAACTAATGAAGTAACCATACGACTCGGTACTCGATACTCACGATAAATCGATTCAAGTTAAATGTCAAAACGGGCCTATTATTTTTTGACAACTTAGCGGCCATCGTGGTTTAAACCACAGGTCACCATTATCGTCTGTGATGCCTATGTTTTATTTTAACACTCATTATTGGTCCTCAATAAAATCATCATCTGCCTGCCTTTTCCCAACTTTGTTGGGGTCGGCTTCCAGTCTAACCAGATGCAGCTAAATACTGTATTTTACATAAGTGACTGCCTATCTGACCTCCACAACCCATTTACTGGGTTAGAAGGTCCTCAATAAAAGACCCTGATTAATGCACGAAAGGTTCTTTACTTTGCGCGATACTTGTTTAATCAATGCATAGGTTCTGTCCTGTATTTCTAATGTACATTTTCTCCACAGGTAAATCTACCGTACCCAGTGCCTCAAGTGAGCGGCACTCGGAAACATTCGACATGCGGAGATTTCTCCAATCAGTACGCAGCGATGTGCGATCTCTGCCAAACGCCCTTCAGGTAACTCATCAATATGCTACAGCGTAAAGGTTTTGGCTATCACTTCATAAAGTATGTGGGAGTTACAGAAATAACTATGTACTTAGAAGTTTTATTCTGTGCGCGATTAATGAATAAATCAATCATTATTAGGTTTAACCATAAGAAAAACCGGGCGATAAAAGTACGACCCGAACTTGCGTACTTATGAGTTTTTGTACCGAATTTTCAGCAGGAATGACGTTGATATGGCAAATATTTTCCATTTGTAAAATTCAACTGGCTACATAGTAGTTATGCCCTGTTAGTCCTGTGACAAACGGACAGACTGCATATAAGTTAAGTAATGGGGTTCATCGGCGCCCTTTAGATATCCCTATAAATTATTAACCCTAAAAATGGTCAGAATCAAAATCAAAAGTCATTCATTCAAACTAGGCTGAGAAACAGCACTTTTCGAACGTCAAAAATTACATGAGATAGTCCCCAAAAACGCCCACCCTTCACCACTTCCTAGTAGTTTCTAGTGCTTTAGAGCATGCGTTACGTATGTTAAACTATCTAGGTCACGAATAGAATGAATTGGAACCGGATATAATATAAATGAAGGAGGAAGAATGCATTCTGCATACATAGAGGTCATTTTAATCGAGTTCAATTGTAGGTCTATCCTAGACATTGCAGTCTCATTTCTTATTGTAATTTGAATTTTGTTGTACCGCTAGACTATACAGGGTCAAATTAGCTAGCGAAACTCTGCAGACTTAATGGGTATCGATATCTAAATACGATAAAATAAAAAAGATTTTAAGTTTTTTTTGGAGGGTCATCATTACTTGAAGTATTTTATTTCATCGCTTTTAGGTATCGATCCAATCACGTCTATGAAGTTTACACAAAAAAAAACCGGATTTTTTAACTGATATTTCAAATCAAATCATTTATTCGCATATAATGTAGGTATTGTACAATAAAGTAGTTATACAAAATATAGTGAGCCGAGTACACCTATTGTCACCATCAGTATGCTCAGGAGCAAAATTATGAAATAGTCAATAAATTAATAAATTATTTTAACAACTCCAGATCATGCACAAAAGTGTATCAAATAATGTCAATAATATCAAACTGTTGAGATGTCAAGTGACTAACTGCGGTCCATGACCCCATAAAAAAATATCAAATAATTTATTTTTGCTTTATCATGTTTAAATATCCCATCACGTCTGCGGAGTTTCGCTACCTAGCCTTTAATTTAACCCTGTATATTATGTTCCAGAATAAAGCACGTAACTTTTATCTAATAAAAACTGCTATAAATCTTTAGAAGCAATACTAACACGAATTACTCATCTCACTTTGATACGTTCGAATTCATGTAAAACCGCAAAATATGTATTAAAAGAAAAACAAAACTGCTTCAATTTAAACGGATTTCAGAATACTATGACTAATAGTAATTATAATTCTAAAATAATTCTGCGGTATTAATTGTTGTTCTTATTGTATTTCCGTTGCTTCCATTCATATTGTTTGCCGGTGTTAGTAACCCATAATGACCTGTACTTATTTTTACAAGCTTTTATTTAACTTGCAATGTTTGTATGTATGTTCGGGCCAAATCTAGCAAGCTAAATTAAAACCACTTGTTCATACCCTACGGAGTTGAAATTTTACATGTTGATTCAGTTCCGAAGACATTGCATTTTTATGATAAGCATAACCTGATTATACACCCAAGATAGGCTCCAGATGAAGGAACTCCTCAATGGTCAACAGTCACGAAATTTTATATACGCATTTATTGTTCCAGAGCTGAAGTGGCGTGGGATATTGATACAATATATCTAGCACATGATATACGAATGTTACATCTAAAGGATTTCGATCATTTAGATCAGAGGTACGGTTTTACAATACTTATTTATTGGTATCTTTTATTGGGTGCACACTGATTCCCGGTTTCTTAAGTTTTTTCGATCTTGTCTTAAACGACTTGACTGGCTGCGAACAGCTAACATGAAATTTGACGTTTGATTAAACTATCAGACCCTTGATCAGACTTTTAAAATCCGTTTGAGCATGCCTGAAACTCACCTTTGGCATGTTGATTTTTTGTTTACTCCCCGTCATTTGTCCCTCAAGGTTCATTAGAAAACCAGCGTCAGACAGCATCTGTCTGGCATTAATGCTGCAATGAACCTTTTTGTCGCAGCCGTGAGCGCACCCCTTTGTTGTTATAACATTAATTTCACTTTTTTATTTGTATTTTGTGTTTCACGAACTCTGACAAATAAAGGTTATTCTTTCTTTTGGCAACTGTACAGCCAAACATGTCTTTGAGAGGTGTATCATAGTCAATCTAGTCATGAACTCTTTCGAATAGTCCGGGGAATTTAGGTATGCCGAATTGTAGGCTAACTTTGCATTAATTTAAAACAGCGATTTTATTCATTTACGGTGCGGGTATGACTAGGGAGTATGTTAAAATTTATATCGTGAAAAGTTCACCCCCGCGTGTACGTTTTTTTAAGAAAACATGTTATTTCAATTTTACTTGGTACAAAAAAAAAATTAACAGATACACAACACAAACATATACGAACATATTGTAGCGCAAGATATTAATCAGTCTTAGTTTTTGCAATAGCGGTTTAGGCAAAAATGTAACGAGAGTTAAATTCAGTTTAACTTTTTATAGGCTCTATCTGACTTAATTCCAAGAAAATTAAACAATAAGCAAATAAGTACCTACAATTAAAAAAAAAACAATAAAAAGCGCTACCAAATTAGGTTTAATTTTATTTATTTTATTTTTATCGAAGTTTCCGTGAACGAAAATTCTAATTCTGAAAAAATATATTGGTTTTACTAATTTTTATATACCTACTTATTGTAAACAAATATTTTCCTGTTAACTATTTCGCCTCAATTTGTATTCACAAAACCGCATTTTCGTTTTTTTTACCATGATGCGGGCCTCGAAAATGCCTTTTTTTTATTATTATTTGAAGAGCTAAGGTCAAAAACACGATTCAAGAAAAAAATCGCTGTTAAGATTTAGTACAGGGTTCAAACCTAATTTCCCCGGCCTAGACGTTCAGGGTTGTCTCCATCGCATTATTTATAAGTAGGTACGTATAATAAAATAGTACGAAGACTTTTTGTCTGGATGTACCTATGTTCCGGATTGGCACAAAAACGGCTGAACGGATTTGGATGAAATTTGGCACACAGATAGTTTATAACCAACTTGGATTAACACATAGGGCATTTTTAATACCGGTGGTACGATCCCATGGGATATTTTCCGACAGCCACGCGGGTGAAGCCGCGGGCAAAAGCTAGTGTAGGATATTTTCCGACATCAACGTGCGACAAACAGCGGGCAATAGCTAGTGATACTTTATAAGTAAGTTCGTGTGGTGCCGGACGTAAAGAATAGCACTATCCTATTTCTTCCCGTGGGTGTCGTAAAAGGCGACAAGGGACATACTAGAGAACGGGCAGCAGCGTTTTTTATGCATCTTAACACCATAATGCGACCCCCCCCATGGGGCAGGCATATGTCCAGCAGTGGACGTCTTTCGGCTGAAATGATGATGGTGAAATTCGTTCTAGATCTAACACGTTGAAAGAAAAAACAAACTCTAATAAACATTGAATTTGTTTGTCTAGAGACCTAATCCCACTAGTAATGGCATTACAACACAACACTTGGTTCAACGGCGTGTGCGGGGACGGCGTGCGCGCTCACGGCGAGGCGTGGGAGAGTGTGTGTCGCGTGGTGCGCTCCGCACGCCCGCCGCCCGCGCGTTTGTCGTGGCGGGCGGCCGCGCTGAGGCACGACCACGCGGCCAGGCTGGGCCATGCGCTCACACGAGCGCGGCATGCACCTGCCATGCATACTGTTGACTTCTCGCAGAATCATATTGAGGATAAAGGTGAGCGTTCGATCTTTCAAATATGCATGCTTTATGGCATGGTGCGGTCCACATAAGGACTTGCTTCTTGGATGTATCTGTCTGGTTAAATTGCGGTTGAAACAGTCAGCCTGTGGATGGATGACCATTTATGGCTCCACTTTAATCATTGAGTAAATTGTGCACTAGTACTGGTGAAAATTCTCCTTTTGCGTTTGTACTTGTAAGATGAAGACATAACTCCTTGCCACAACCTTGCTTGATGTATAACCGGCACGAGGCGTGAGCACAAATTGACACCTGCGCATCAGTAGTTAATTTTTCGGTCTCTTTGGCGGAATGAAGAAGCCAGGGGGGCGC
Source organism: Tiliacea aurago (assembly GCA_948098905.1). Classification (NCBI taxonomy): domain Eukaryota; kingdom Metazoa; phylum Arthropoda; class Insecta; order Lepidoptera; family Noctuidae; genus Tiliacea; species Tiliacea aurago. The sequence goes on from OX402590.1 coordinate 14,353,953, forward strand.
CGAGCAGCACGCGATTGGTTCATCAGTCGATGCTCGTCGTCTATTGGACTCTCGCGGGTCATTCGGCTACTGTACACTTTCGTGCTATTTTAGTGACTTACGTTTTAGATTTAAAAAAATAGTTTAGTTTTGTTATCTCGTTTTAGACAATTGTTGTGTTTTTGAAGTAAAACTTCTATACGCACGCTTGACTTGGGGAGTAAACTGGTGAATGCGTGACGAGAGCGTTATGGAAGCGAGCGAACGAACGTTGAGAGGGAGATATAAGTTAGTGAAGATAGAAAGAGTTAAGTTTCGTATATTACTGTAGGGGTAAGAGAGAGAGGTGCGAGCACACATTATCTTTCTCCCTTTCTCTCATAGCCAGTTGCGTTTCATATATCTAAGACACAGTGCAGGCCTATTATTGCAAGTAAGTAAGTATAATGAGTATTAATATTAGTAAGTTTTACTTCAATCGTGTGGTCACTGTGTGGCACACTATTTTTTTTTTCAAATGTTTGCCTTTCATTTCGTAAGTCACGAACTCTTCAAAATGCCGAGGAGAAACAATACAGTTTTAAATAGACAGGCAAGGCAAATAAATGTTGTATTCAGTGTACTGTTTCATAAAGAATAACGCTGTTAACAACGAGTTAGGTATTGACAAAAGTATGCTGGAAATTTATAAAGACACAGCGGAGGCGACTAACACCTTAGTAGCAACTGTACGGCGGATCGTTAAAGAAGCCAATGGTTTAGAATTTCAGATTTGACCTATCAATAATTTTAATAAACAACTGTACTGAATAAATTTGGCCGAAAGTGTACATGCGCGGGCTTGCCACCACTACTGTCAATCTGTGCTCATGACTCGTGCCGGGCATTATACCCCTCTTATATAAGGCTCTCTTGACAAAATCTCCTTTGTAGTCTTTTAACAGACCCACGAAGTGACATCATAAACGAGCAATTTCGTCCAAAATCAACTGCCAGTGTTACATAGTAGGATAAACAATGTATGCATGTATTGATATAATTATCACTTTCATCAACAGTGATTCACTTTTAGTTTTATCCATTGAATTTTATGACGTCACGCTATTGTTTGTGTTTATAGGTGCTATTAGTATACTGAGCGGGCTCGCGAACAATCCGGATGGGCTGCGACATATTGCGTTGTCGCAATGCGGCCTTACTGGCAAAACTGTGATGCATCTCGCGACCATGCTCAATGACAACCCCTGCCATCTCTCCACACTATCACATCTGGACCTCTCCTATAATAACCTCAAAGATGACGTACATGTAAGTTCACAACGAAAAAAAAAAATATGTTTACCTACTTTTTGACATCTTTGTTTCGTAAGCGCGACTGCTAAGCAAATGGCCCTGGGTTTGATCCCTAGTTGGAGCACTGTGATTGGGATTTTCCACTAAGAATTTTTCAGTTGCAGCCAGAGTCTAAATTTATACCCGTTTAATGGCAACTGACTTGCCCTATATTACATGGGACATACAAATAACTGGCCAAATGTGGTTGTACTATAAACTTTTGGCGTTCCATTTCGCAGCATACATAATAACAGTATTTTAGCTACACTGGCGGACAAGGTTGATGGACCATTTATCAGGCTCTGGGCTGGCAGACATGTGCGTGTACATGTTCATGTAGCCAATTAATTTTTATTGATTGTATTTTTAAGTTGTTGAGTTTACTAACATAGGCTAAGTTCTTACTAACACTATATGGATCCTTGGTCTGAAATATTTTTTTTGAATAATGTTATGATTAGTTAATTTCAAATGAAGTGATAAGGCAACGGTGCAATTAAAAGAGTGACAAAAATGTAAAAGATTATGCTTAGATGGTTTGGTCATGTTGAGAGGATGAATGAAAGGCGACTAACAAAAGGTATTTACAAAGCAGAAGTGAGTGGAAACGCTGGGACGGGACGCCCTAGGAGGACAAATAGTGACCTAATTGGGTATGTAAAGTAAAAATTAACCTATGCCGATTCCAAAACCATTTCGAGATTTTAAGCTTCTAAGACTTATTTTTCTATTAATAGGTCTTAAAATTATAAGATCGTATTTATTTTCACAAAAATATTTAAAATCGCTTGACTTTTATTTGACCTCTAAATGACGTCACAAAGCAACCTGAATTGGAAACTTTCAGTGCCTCTTGTAATTAAGTTGTTCTTTATGTGTCAAGTGTCATGCCAACGTCAAAGTTACATGAAGCACTTATTATTATTCTATTCAGTTAGGTAAATATGTAAATAGTGTAGTTTTTCACCAGCGGCGGACAGTATCAAGTCGAATCACATCGATGTATCGCCTCAGGAAAACTCAGAGATTCGTTCACAATAAAACAGTCGCCGCCGAGACTTGTACTAAACATTTACTTCCTCGCACCATTTCCTTTTTAAGGATTCTTTTATTAAGAATAAATTTGTGTCGGCTATTTGTTGTGGTGTTTATACTTGACGGTATGAAGAACTTAGCAGAAGTAGTCTTTGAATCTATTCATTTTATTAATATGCCATATCTTTAAACTAAAGTACGGAAATCGCTAAAGTATGAAATGTAAACAAATTAATTGTCAAATTTGACAGTTTGACTTTACTGAATTTTGGTTTTAAATAAGTGTTAAACGTGGCAAAGATCCTAAGCTATTCAGCTACTAGTGACGTCAGTACGAACAATACTTTAAAAAGATATGTAAAAATAACTACAGCTTGTAAAAACAAAAAAATGAATTTATGTGTTTCAAATACTCTTATCATTAAAATAAAAATATAAAAAACATACCTGAAAAATACTTTACATACCTAATTGCTGATGTTCTTCAGAAAGGCCAGGTGCGTAGTACTAGCAACCTGCGTGCGTGTATGACCTGATGTATGAACGTAGGCGACGCAAAAGGAGTATGTAAGGAGCGTAGCAGGTGGCGTTCTATAATTTCTGCCTACCCCCATGGAAAGAAGGCGTGAGTTTATGTATGTGTACTTCATTTCTAATTTGTCTAATGTTACATTGTTCCAGAATTTATACAATTTCCTTGCACAACCGAACGTTTTAACGTATTTAAACTTGACAAACACAGAGACGACGTTAGAAAACGTAAGTAATAAAGTAAGTTGAGCCGTTCAGCACATGGATACGTATCCTGTGCTCAGTTTATTTTGCTAATCTAGTCTTATTCTTTCTACTACCTTTGAGATAATTAAAATCTTGCATGCAATGATGAAGCCACAATTTATTTTTTACACTTCTAAAGATCCATTAATGTATCATACAGGACTTTGTTTTTATTTTCATTATTCTTTCTTTTTTTTATGTTTCTAAGAGTGTGTTTTTAATTTAACTTTGTGATCTTGTGTGTTGAGTCCCAATAAATATTTTTTCTTTCTTTATACAACACGTCCCGGAATTAACGTACAACCTCTTAAGGGGTCAATGAACTCATCATTATGAACAACTTTTACTATGGGACCAAATCTGAAATTACGAAAAAAAAAATCTGCTGTTCCCTACATTTATGTTCTCACTAGGTTTTGCCCGCGGCTTCGCTCGCGTTAATTTAGAATTTCACAATCAATCCGGGTTGTACACTGCTTGTTGTTTGGCGGCAAAAACTCTTAGTCTTAACACACTATTAAAGTTTCTATACTAATATAATTCAATCATGATTCGAAAAGCACGTGGCGCCATCTATTCGTTCGCGTGTTCGTTGTTTTCCTCGGGAACCGTACTTTTTTTCGGAATGAAAGGTACCTTATGTCCGTTTCTGTACACCTGACAACATATATGCAAAATTTCAGGATGATGAGTGAAAAGGCAAACAAACTTACTTTCGCATTTATAATATTAGTTAGGATAACTCGTCAAAATGTAGGGAACAACTGATTTTTTTTTCGCGACTTCAGGTTTGGTCCCATAGTAAAAGTTGTTCATAATGATGAGTACAATGACCCCTTAAGAGGTTGTGCGTTAATTCTGGGACATGTTGTATAAGTTATATTTACCATAACGTTGAAACCAGTTTACTACTGGACGTAGCTCTCTTTTTTGCGAAGTAATGTTCAGTAACTGAACAATGGTTAACGTTCATCGATACTAATGAATGAACATTCAGCTTACTGATAGCTGATCACAATGAAAGGCTCATACAATGAGCATACTGTAGCTAACTGCATTTGAGATGATTAGTCACTATTTGACGTAAGTCTGATCCATAATAATGCGTAGCTAGAAAATCATGTTGATATACTCTCAGACCTTATTCATTTTAATACTTATTTACAAGATGTTAGAGGTCAATGTGTCCCCACAATGAATCTCTGCACATCATTAGGCTTCCTTTCTAAACCTTTTCAACTTTCTGTTTATCACCCTTTAAAAAAAAACAATACAATAATTAATAATAATCTCTGTATAGATGTGGGGTGCCCTTCTCCGCGGCTGCGCAGCCCGCCTCGCCACACTATCAGTGGCGCGCAACCCGTGGTCCGCGGCAAGGCGCGCGCGCGACCCTCCGCCTTCATTCAGACAGTTCTTCACCGCTTGCCTCGCCTTGACAGAACTCGACTTCTCCTATTGTAAGATGCCGCCGGATGCACTCAAGTAAGTTTGCGATACCATCTTTATTCCTTGAATGGAACTTGGAAATGGTCTTTTTCCAGTAAATATTGTTGCGCGCACAACTAAAAACCCTACTACTAGCGCCATCTAGTATCAGGTAGCGAAACTAATAGAGTCAAGATGCTTCGAGAAAGTTCGATTCTAGAACTATCGACACCCGGTCAGTCGGGGCCGGTATGTACTCGAATGTTCTAGATGTTTCGGGAACTATCCGAGGCCCTATATAAGGCCGGTATGGGCCGCGACGGAGTTTAGTTTACTTTTGAAAACGAGACAAGCGAGAACAACTGAATGATATTTGAGAGTGTCATTAAGTGATTGTGTTTTAATTGTGTTTAAAGTAGTAGTGTGTTTAAATTGGTGTTCCTAATTAAAGTGTCTATTTTTTAGTTACTAAATCGGCAGTTTTTATTGTCACGAACCCCAAGCTCGTAACAATTGGTGTCAGAAGCTAGGATTAAAATCATGCCGATTTTACCTAAAGACGACACGGAGGGTATCCGTACCCGGAGTCAACGCCAACAGGAGACGGACCAGAGACGTTTTGGTGAAGCTACGCCACAGAGGTCGGAGGGCCAGCTACCGACCACGGAGGCCGACCCGTCCGCGGCAGCTCCAGCATCAGCAGCACCAGACTTTGCTGCTCTGGTGATGATGCTGCAGGAACAGTCCCGCCGTCAGGAGGAACAGGCTCGTCGGCTGGAAGAACAGCTCCAGCGCGATAAGGAGGAGCAATCCCGCCGTCAGGAGGAACAGTCCCGCCGTCAGGAGGAACAGGCTCGTCGGCTGGAAGAACAGCTCCAGCGCGATAAGGAGGAGCAATCCCGCCGTCAGGAGGAACAGTCCCGCCGTCAGGAGGAACAGGCTCGCCGCCAGGAAGAGCAGATGCTCCTCATAAAGGACCTTCACGCAACCTTCAGGAAAGACGTGAAGGAGGTGAAGGAGAAGGTTGCCCAGCATGACAACCGCCTGTCAGAAGCTGAAACTCAGATCAGCAAGTGTAACAACGTCATTGCTGATGTGAAGCGGGAGTTGGGTAACCTTAAACTTGGGGATGGAATCGCAGCTCCCGTAGCTACAACACCTTCGCTACGTGGATTCAAAGTGCCACCGTTCGACGGAACTTCTTCCTGGTCAGCCTACAAAATCCAGTTTGAGGCTGTCATGAAGGCGAACGGGTGGAATAACAGTCAGGCCATGACTGCCCTCACCCTAGGCCTGCGCGACCAGGCCTTAACTGTCCTGGAAGCTCTTGGTAAGGAAGTGACTTACGAGCAAATCCTTGAGGCATTAGAGGCTCAGTATGGCGATGCTCACCTGGAACACGTGTTTCGTGCGCAGCTCAAGGATCGTGTGCAACGCAGTAACGAAAACCTGCAGCAGTGGGCTCTTGAAGTGGAGAAGCTGGTTCGTAAAGCTTACCAGTCCGTACCTGCGCTTATTGATGGGAACCTGGTGCAGGCATTCATCGACGGCATCCGCGACCTTGAAGTTAGAGCTGCTGTGAGGCTCGGTCACCACGGGACGCTTAAGGACGCCTTGGCCCATGCACTGGAGGTGGAAGCTGTGCGGCAGGATCATCGTTCCCATCGCGTCAGGGAGGTTGCAGCGTCTACAGTTCGCGATCGTAAAGGATACATCCCTAGGTGCTACGGCTGTGGGGAAAGGGGCCACCTTCGATCTAGTTGCCCTAAGCGAACTACAGAAAAGGAAGATGGCCGGTCTCCAGAGGGTAGTGCGGCTAACAGCACCACCCACCAGCAGCAGGGAAACGAATAATAGCCAGGACTGCGGGGCGGGTGCTGGCTGATGTTCAAAGAGCCCCAAGGATTTCGATCACACAAACCCATGACGGGAACACCTTAGTCATCAAGGGCTAGGTCAACGGAACGCCTTGTAAGCTGACCATAGATACTGGAGCCTCTCGTACGGTCGTCAGTTCCCAACTTATAAGCCGGTTCCTTGGGGACTCCGCATACAACCGAGACCGCATTAATTTGTTAACAGCCACCGGTCAGCGCATACCCGTCCATGGAGAAAAGAAGATGGAGTTGAAGCTAGGTAACAGAATCTACCTGCATAATGTTATCGTGGCTGATATAATGGACGATTGCATCTTGGGCCTTGACTTTATGAGGAAGAATTGTTGTGAGATTGACGTCAAGCAAGGTGTTTTGAAATGTGGACAAGAGGAACTTTTCATGGAAGGGGCGTTACCAGGGAATGTGTACAGCCTTAAAAGATTGTTCTTCCGCCGAGATCGGAAACGATTGTGCCGATAAGTCTTCCTCGGAATCCTGGGCAAACCCATCGTTGTGTACTCGTGGAAAGGGTGGACAATGTCCTTCCATGGAAAGTGGCACGAACTTTGGTCAGAGCCACAGACATTTCAGGGGTACGCGTGCTGAACCTTTGTGATCAGGAACAGATTATAGAAAAAGGCACACTAGTTGGTACTTGCGAGGAAGTGGATTGGTTGCGTCGATGCCAATATCTATCGACTGGGACCCTCAGCAAGGATGCACAAACGAAAGTGTCCACACTTTTAGAAGACTGCCGCAGCACTCTGGCCCAAGATGAAATGTTCAAGGCAAAGAAGATGTTACTCAAGTACGCTGATGTTTTCTCGTCAAATGATGGTGACATCGGGAAGACTGGCTTAGTTCAACACAAAATAAACACAGGAGAAGGATTGCCTATACGTCAGCGGCCAAGGAGATTGCCGGTAGCACGTGAAAAGGAAGTGGAAACCATGATTGAAGGAATGGTGAAGGATGGTGTTATTGAACCTTCATCTAGTCCATGGTGTTCACCTGTAGTGCTCGTAAGGAAGAAGGACGGCAGCATGCGGTTTTGTGTTGACTATCGTCGTCTGAATGATGTCACGAAGAAGGACAGCTATCCTTTGCCAAGAATAGATGATACGCTGAACATGCTTGCTGGAGTTAAGTGGTTTAGCACGCTGGACCTTAAAAGTGGCTACTGGCAAGTTGAGATTGACCCTAAGGACAAGGAGAAAACAGCATTCTCGACAGGAAAGGGTCTGTGGCAATTTAAAGTTATGCCGTTTGGATTGTGCAACGCTCCGGCAACGTTTGAAAGACTGATGGAACTTTTACTAACCGGGTTAATTGGCGATGCCTGCCTGGTCTACTTGGATGACATCATCATCGTAGGCCGTACGTTTGAAGAACATCTTCAAAACCTGGAACGCGTGCTTATGAAGATCCAGAATGCCGACCTGAAGTTGAGTCCAAGGAAGTGGTCACTATTCAAACGGCAAGTTAGCTTTTTGAGGTATGTAGTGTCGGAAGAAGGTATCCGCACGGATCCAGAGAAAATCGCCGCAGTCAAGGATTGGCCAGTTCCAAAGGACAAGACGCAGGTCAGAGCATTTTTGGGTTTGTGCTCTTATTATCGGCGATTCGTTAAGAACTTTGCGGATATAGCCAAACCCCTGCACAAGCGAACCGAGGAGAAGCGACATTTCTGCTGGGATGAAAGTTGCGACATCGCATTCCAGGAGTTAAAGGACCGACTGTGCAAAACACCTATTTTGGGGTATCCTGATGCAGGCAAGGAATTTATAGTCGACACAGACGCAAGTGACATAGGACTTGGTGGTGTGCTGTCTCAACGGAATGGTGATCAAGAAGTTGTGATAGCGTACTTCAGCAAGTCGTTGTCAAAGGCGGAAAGGAACTATTGTGTCACGAGACGGGAATTGCTTGCTGTGGTAAAGTCATTGCAACATTTTAGCAAATATCTTCTGGGGCGGAAATTCCACTTACGAACTGACCATGCTGCACTGAAATGGCTATTGCAGTTCAAAAATCCAGAAGGACAAGTTGCGAGATGGATTGAGCTACTGCAGGAATACGACTTTGTGGTCGAACATCGCAGCGGGAAATCTCATGGCAACGCGGATGCATTGTCAAGAAGACCTTGTCCTGAAGACTGCAAGCATTGTACGAGGCAAGAGGGTAAGGAAGTGGTACCTGTGAGAATGCTCAGGACAGACCTCAGCAACGAGTGGAAGGAAAGCCTACAACGTACACAGCAGGAAGATTCGGACATCAAGCCGATTCTGGAGTGGATAAAGGCCAGAGCTCCCAAGCCCAGGTGGAGCGACGTCTCAGCGATGAGTTCGATCACAAAAAGCTATTGGGCCCAATGGGACAGCTTGGCGATTCAGGATGGAGTCCTGTGCCGTAAATGGGAAAATGCTCGGGGAGACAGGTGTCATTTGCAAATGGTTGTCCCTAAAGCTCAAGTACTGGACGTTCTACAGCTGTACCATAATGGTTGTTCAGGAGGTCATCTGGGAGTAAAACGGACTCTACTGAAGATACGAGAGCGGTTTTACTGGGTCCACTGTCGGGACGATGTCGAGGACTGGTGTCGCAAATGTACAAGTTGTGCATCTGTAAAGGGACCTCAGATTCGTAGTAGAGGTGCCTTGAAATTGTACAATGTTGGTGCACCATGGGAAAGGATAGCCCTTGACGTTGCGGGGCCATTTCCGGAGAGTGAAAGTGGTAACAAATATTTCATGGTTGTGATGGATTACTTCACTAAGTGGCCAGAAGTCTTCGCCATTCCAAACCAAGAAGCTTCAACAGTGGCAGATAAACTGGTTCATGAAGTCTTCTGCCGTTTTGGAGTACCCTTGGAAATTCACAGCGATCAGGGAAGGAATTTTGAGTCCCAAATATTTCAGGAAACTTGCCGAGTAATGGGTACTCATAAAACGAGAACAACTTCTTACCACCCACAATCGGATGGAATGGTGGAGCGATTTAATCAGACATTGGAGCGATACCTGGCAAAAGTTGTGGATAATCGGCAACGAGATTGGGACAAACACATACAACCGTTTTTATTGTCATATCGAAGTGCTGTTCACGAAAGTACATCGGTGACACCAGCTTTCGCAAATTTTGGAAGGGAATTACGGCTGCCTGCAGACCTGATCACCGGAATACCACCTGATGCCCCACGCAGTATTACCGATTATGCGAATAACTTGCGGAACAAAATGAATGACATCTATGAGCACGTCAGACAATCAGGCCAGCAAATGTCTGAAAAGATGAAAACCCGTTATGACCGCAAAATGAACAATAAAGGGTTCGACGAAGGTTCACTAGTGTGGTTGCACAACCCAGTCCGCAGCAAAGGGAAATCTCCTAAGCTTCAAGCTAAATGGGACGGACCGTACCGGATTGTGACAAAGATCAATGACGTAACCTACCGGATACAGAAAGGGGCAAGAGGTACTCCTAAGATCGTCCATGTGGATCGACTGGCGCGTTATCATGATGCCGATAATGCTCGGGACGAGCATGTCTTAGGAGGGGGCAGTGTTGCGCGCACAACTAAAAACCCTACTACTAGCGCCATCTAGTATTAGGTAGCGAAACTAATAGAGTCAAGATGCTTCGAGAAAGTTCGATTCTAGAACTATCGACACCCGGTCAGTCGGGGCCGGTATGTACTCGAATGTTCTAGATGTTTCGGGAACTATCCGAGGCCCTATATAAGGCCGGTATGGGCCGCGACGGAGTTTAGTTTACTTTTGAAAACGAGACAAGCGAGAACAACTGAATGATATTTGAGAGTGTCATTAAGTGATTGTGTTTTAATTGTGTTTAAAGTAGTAGTGTGTTTAAATTGGTGTTCCTAATTAAAGTGTCTATTTTTTAGTTACTAAATCGGCAGTTTTTATTGTCACGAACCCCAAGCTCGTAACAATATAATTTCCGCGTTTTGAATTTTGATCAACATACAATGTGGAACAGCACCGCAATTTGCAAAAAAACTAAAGAATTTTTGAATTTCGCGGGCTGCCGTGACGGATCCCTAAATGGCTTATGGAACACCTGAAGTGGGGTCGACCACTTTTCGCCCTTATGTCCATAGCAATAAGGTTGAAAAGTGGTCGACCGGGAACTTTCGCGGTGGTACATCGTACATGTATTGCCATGACAGAGAAAGTTGACATATCTCACGTGCCTGTAACTATTCTATTGTTACTATTAAAGAGACGGACAATTTTCCGCTTAGTGCTCGCTGCATTAAGTACTGCAAAATTCTCTCCGCCTCTTGTTCTCAGGAAAATTCTACTTGAAATAAAATATAAACTGAAGTAACTGTTTTTTTTTTATCGTTGCCCCACACTAGGAATTTCTCCTGTATCGTGGGTGCGTCTACAAACATTTAAACCCACATACACAAACAGCCAGACCCGGAACAACTACTTATAGGTCATACAAATATTTGTTCCGTGCGGGAATCGAACCCGCGATGTGCAGCGCAGCAGTCAATCGCTTAACCACTGCGCCAACCGTGCCGTCAATATAAATACAATGTAATTTTAGAGGTATGAGGAACAGGGTGTAAAGTTCACTCATCCTCCATAGAAAAGGGAGGATCCTCCGACCAGACGGGTGTCGTGTCTGGTGGGCAACTGCCCGACGGTTGATGTTGTATATATGCTAGTTGCGCGGTAAACTCTGCTTGCGCGATGCAGGATTTTGCGTGACGTCAGTTTGACGCGTAGTTCGCATGTGGCGATGTTGCTACATAATCATGATAAAATATCTCCACCACCTGATCCATTCCATTACCTACGCATTTTTTGGCCTTTGAGTTGAAGGAAGCATATCAATGTGTTCAGGGTCTTATACTGCTTAGTCAGTACCTTTCGACAGTCATTAAAAAAAAAGTGACTTCCGTAATATAATGTCTGTTTATATTGATATCTATGTGGTTATGTAATCGATTTAAATATTTATGAACGATTCCAAACATTCAATTTCCAATCTATTGTGATTTAATAAAACAAACAATGTTAGTTTCATTATGTCACACAACATTTTTTTTAAATAATTGTTGACATCTAGTTATTTGTAAACTTTTACGGAAAATGATGCATTGACTGTTATTTAAAAGAGTCGGGTGTTATTTATCAAGTAGTTAGTTCGTATCGGTAGTTTAAGCTGGAAGGTAATTGTGTGACATATTGGTTTAATATTAATAATATCGACAGTTTTCGCTCTGTGGAGTAGAGCTTTGTGAAAATCAACTCGCGTTTGGAAATCATTTCTATATTATCGACGCCGTCGCTTCTGTGTATCGATAGCGATTTATCGGGCCATTCATTCAGTTACATGAAAGAGTTGCCAAATATCGTTTCGTATTCGTAGTGGCCACCCAATTTTACACATAGTAAAGAAAGAAAGAAAATACGTTTATTTGCGGTAAACATGACGCAACAAAGAACATAAACACAAAAATAAGAAAAGGTTGGGGGAAACATGCGTCACATCCAAGCAAAACGGCTATCGCTCAGCATTGTACTGCGACCCTATGCAAGACAGAGCCCCAGCGCTGGTTTTCAGCGACAGCCGGCGCCGACGTATGACGGACAACAGCACAACAGTACAACATAGAACAACAACAAAATAACAACATAGTTGGTTTTATAGTTGATTGCCTTAGAAGGTGGCAATAGCGGTCGTTCTTTATTCGTGAAAAATGTTGACTACACCGACAGGATAACGATCATCAGTTGCCTATCACTCAATCTGTGTGGTTCTTTCCTAAAAATACCAGTTCAAACACCAATCTACATGGTCCTCACATGATCTGATCAAGATTATGTCTGGACTTTAACAGAGACTGTGACCTCTGAGGTTGTTTCGGCCTTTCTTAACAGAGTAGTCAGATAGGAAACGCCGACCTCATTTAGTTTTTAGAATATGATTGACTTGTAAAAGTGTTTGTACAAACCTACTTACAGAAATAAAATCATTTCATATCAATCTCAAACGGAATGATTTTGAAGTATATTGCTAATCCATTGCTTCATAATGTTCGAAAAATTTGTCTGCTCAACAACATATAAAACGCAATGAATGTTGTTAAACTGTCAAATTGAATCCCATTGCTTCTGATAGTGTGTTACGCAATGAGCCCGCTGTATTTGTATTAGAATCTGTTAGTAAATATAGTTGACTTTTGCCACGATATTTGGCACGGACCATTAAGAGGAGGCTACTTATTTTTATGTTAATTTGCATGAATATTCTGAAACAGTCCACAACATACAATCAAAACGAAACTTTAGTATATGATTTATTGTATCTTTAACTTTCCATGTTGAAGACAGAACTCACGTATTTGTAATATTTTCGCTCGATAAATTTTTTATTCGAAAATCATGTAATTTTTAAGGATAAATTTTATAAAAAACAAGATTGTTCGGCTTATAAGTCTAAAATAAATATTCACAACAAGAAAATATAGATTATTATCCACCCACCAGATATTTTTTCTCTAGATCAATTACTACGTTAGTTATAAATGAAATAAAAATTGAGACTTACGCTATTTAGTTTCGTACTCGCGATCACACGATCAAAGAGCGCACTCGATATTCAACTTTATTACCGATGTGTTAGCGCTTAGCACATAACAGAGTGGCGGGGAGAATGGGGCGGAGCTTGCGTGGAAATTTTATTTAGACTGCCTGGTCTTAATTTCGGCTTAGTTGTGAATGTGCAGTCTTAACATAATTTTTATCTTGTCTATAGGAGTCTACTTCTCGGGTTGGCGTGTAACGAGAGCGCGACGGGCGTACAGTTGAATCTGTCAGGAGTGCTGTCCTCATCGCAGGCAGCACATGTGCTGGAATCGTGTATACACGGTGTTAGATGCTTGCAGTCCCTCGACTTGTCTGATAATAGTGAGTATTGCACTGCTACTTATCATTTTAGCTTTTTTCCCTGACCATAAATGCCTGAGGCCGTGTTCAGATAACCTGACCACGCACACGCCCCGCACACGTTTTGTGCCCGCCTTACACTCGCGCTCGCCACGCGCAAAATCAGCGCACGCATCGTGCACGCCTCGCAGCCGCTTATACTACTTATTATTTCATCAAAAAACGACCTTGATCACAGTCATACGGCACTAGTCGAAGCGCGGGCGCAAGGCGTATGCGGGGTGTGTGCAGAGCGTGTGCGGGGTGGTGGGTGTGCGGGGTGGTGGGTGCGTGGCGTGTGCGGTTCGACTTCGATAAATGCAATTTGAGTTGTCATAAGACTCAAATTTCAAAGCGAGTTAGACGCGTGCGCGTACCGGGCGCGTGTCGTCTGAACAGGTCCCAGACTTTCATGTATATATTTTCTCGACTTTGTGTATGGATGGACATTATGAAATACGTCTTGTTTGTTGTTTGCTACAGTACACAACATATAGTTAACCTCTTATTGCATTCTTTCTAGGTATGGAATTCGAATTATCTGGTATAGTGAGAGCGATTGGAAAAAATCATTCCATTACACATTTATCTCTAAGTAAACTGACGGGAAAAAGATCGTATGCGCCGCCTTTAATACAGGTATGTAAAACATAAATACTTTATAATTATCTGCACGAAGTTTATCTCAATTTAGAATGTTTTGTAATCTTTGGTGTTTCTTGTAGGCTCTAGTCCATGTTCTACAAGAACCTGATACTGCATTGACGTCTTTGGATCTCAGCGATTGTAAACTAAAAGTAAGTTTCTCTTAACTATCCTTCTTTATTTTATATGAAGATCAGAAAACGTTAATAGTACATTGTGATACAAGTGTGAAAAGTAAACTTTAGTTATTGCAAACGAGCTGTCATTAACACGCCCGAGCTGAAGGCGAGGGTTTTTAATGACACGAGTTTGCAATAACCTACACACCCGTGTATCACATGACGTTTTTCAATACACTTGTGGGAAATAGAATCAAAGAATTAAATATGTTTTTGCAACTGAACATATTTTTATTTACAACGAAAACCATGGGTGTCATACGGGCCGAGCCTACAACGTCCTGCGCGTGCAATACAACAATGCCTTCAGGATGCTGTTGCGGTTGCCGCGACGTTGCAGTGCGTCGGGAATGTTTGCTGAAGCACGTACGGATGGCTTTCACGCCATCATGCGTAAGAAAGCGGCTTCCCTACTGCAACGTTTGCGTAGCACTCGGAACGGCATCCTGAAAATGATTGTTAGCAGAGTGGACTGCCCCATCCAAAGGCACTGGGTAGAATTAGGTATAGGTTTATGTTAAATAGAATTAAGTACTAACAACAATAACATAGCATGTAAGCACAGTTTGTTACTAACCACTAACTACATATGGACTGCTTAGGTCTGAAATAAAGATATTTTTTTTTTTTTTTACCGTCTATTCGATTTTTGACAAATGTTGATGTGAAAATAATTAAATTAAAACTGGTAATTAAATATATTAAAGAACCATTTAAAAGACTTTTGAGAATTCAATGCTAAGACGTACGGACTCATTAATTTTCCTGGTATAAAATCTATAGCATTTTATTCTATGTATGAAAACTCCTTGCTACTAAACTTTTTAAATTGACTTATTAATTTAAAACTCAACTGCAAAACTAATGATAGAGCTCGTAAACAAAAGTCACGACCGCGAAACAGAGAGATGCCTATGCAAAAGATTTAATTTTCGAATCATAATTATAGCCTCTGAAAGTACGCCATTTTTAACAACTGTATTGAAAAATCACTTTACAGATTAGGTATAATAAAATGAAGTGCATATTCGTTTCAAATTATTGAAAGAACTGGATGTTGGACTTCTTTATGTCACAACATTACACAGTTTATTCCTCAAATATCTCTCTCATATTATTTCTCAGGGTGATCTATACGGGCTACTGAACGCACTAGGAGGTGCAAGACGACTTCGTACGCTGGACGTGGGCGGTAACCTCGCGGGCGACGCGGGCGCCAGACTGCTTGCCAAAGCGTTGCAGTGTAACTGCACGTTACAAACCTTGTATATAGACAGGAACGCGTTTAGTTTGCAAGGTATATTATTATTTATATATTTTTTAAGGGAACACTTCTTTACGCGCGTTGAGCGATTTTTGGTAGGGTTAAAACTTATGGGTTCGCGACACCGACATGCCCGCGCGCTGATTTGCTGTAGTGGCAGTAAGTGAAGTTAAATTGACCACGTGAAAAGTTTAATTTGTGTATACTGTGCTTTGTTTAAATTGTGTTTTAGATAATCATTGTTTTATTGAAATTAAAACTTTTTTAGGCGCGTTGAGCGATAAGTTTTCACTTCTGACGGCAGTCCCCATGACTATTTGTATTTTTTTTTCTTTTTAAAGTATATAATGATAGGAAAGCCAGTTTTGTAAATGTCGGCCGAAAGAATCCTGTATTATGCGTTTGCGTTCGTGGGTTGCTCGGAAAACTGACGTCGTTGCAAGTCAGAAATATATATTTCTAGTCTTAGACAAGTATTGTAATTATTTATTGTTGTTCATCCAGGACTTACAGACATAGCGACGGCACTACGTCGCTCAGTGAGCGTGCGTCGCGTGGAGTTCCCGGGATGTGACGCGGCGGCCGGCGGGCGCGGCGCCAGCGAGCGGGTCGCCACGCTGTGGCGGGACCTGCATGAACGGTCCGTTGAGCTGCAGATATTAATGATCGGTGTATACTTTGTAATATCGGCTTGACGCGTTGAAATTATGAAACTGTTTATTATTTTGACTTTAATGGTACTAGTTTATCATTTGTGACATCGAGTTACAGCTATAGTTTTATGTAAGCGGGCACGCCCATTATGCCGAGAGGCTTTTCTTTAGGTATTAAGTTTTTTTTACGTTTTTAGTTAAAATTTTGTATTTCTGGTTTTTTTTGCTGTTTCTGTAGTTTGCATAAATGACTTTTGATTTTGATCAAATTCAGAAAATATTATAAGCTGTTTTAAATAATTACCGCTCCAGTCCAATCCAGTCCCATCTTATAAACGCATTACAGATTTTTTTTAATCTGAGACCGTAACACTTTTTGTTTACACAGTGTGATTTTTTACCCCGTGTTTTTCTTAGCCTGGCAAGCAACTGCAGCCCCGCACAGAGCCACACCCTGCGAGCGATGGCGCTGGAGCGTGCGTGGGCGGGTGGCGAGGCGGCGGCCGCGCTGGCCGCGCACGCCGCCGCCGCGCTGCCACCGCCGCCGCTGCCCGCGACGCTGGAGAGGGCGGCAGCCGCCGCGCATCATCTGCTGCATCAGTACCTGCAGGTATAGATACTGTACTACGTGCAGTGAGCCGCGCTGGGCGGGCGGCGGCCGCGCTGGCCGCGCACGCCGCCGCCGCGCTGCCGCCGCCGCCGCTGCCCGCAGCGCTGGAGAGGGCCGCGGCCGCCGCGCATCATCTGCTGCATCAGTACCTGCAGGTATAGATACTGTACTACGTGCAGCGAGCCGCGCTACCGCCGCCGCCGCTGCCAGTGGTGCTGGAGAGGGCCGCACTGTAAATTGAAAACATTGTAAAAGCCCATTATTTTTAAAAGAGTGACCGTGGAGTTTCTTGCGGCTCGTCTCCATAGGAAACGACCAACTGGAACCGTGCACCTAGCTTCTGACGTTTCAGAAGTGCCCATATATGTGTATGTGAAATAAAATATTTTGATTTTATGGGTTTTTGTTGCCTGGATTAAATGATGTATTATAATTTATTTATAAAAACCGTGTTTGTTCAGCGGTGCGGCGAGGTGTTCGCGGCGATGGGCGGCAGCGGTCCGAGCGGCGAGTTAGTGACGCTACAAGCCGTGCGCGACGCCATGGCGCCCTGCACCACCACGCTGCAGGATCTGCTCAAGTTAGTACACACTATTCAATATGATATGCTATAAGCGATAAGGCCGCCCCTTGTAACTCCCTCGGACTATGAGAGTAAGAGAAAAGACAGTGCACCTGTGTCTGTGCACACGTGTGCACTATAATATTTTCTTGCCGCATCGATTCGTGAGACGTCGACTAGTCTCCGCTGAAATTGGCTGACATGGCCGAAATTCGGCAATGGGCCTATTGTTATTGTAACTCCGTACTATGTTTTGATTTTGGTGTGAAATAAATAGTGTATTATTATAACACCCTTACATTAATATAAAACAAAGTCCCTCCGCCGCGTCTCTCTCCGTCTGAACGCTATAAACCCAAAAACTACTGATCGGATTTTCAAACGGTTTTCATCATTGTATTTCTTAAAAAAATATAAAAAAGTCCGCGATAGCATAATTATGTCTTATCTTCTAAGGATGACCCATAGTAAACATTTTTATCTTTTATAATTTGATAAAAAAAATATTGTTATTTTCTAAGCAAGCTATTTTAACCGGTATTATATATTAATACTTAACCAATAAAATATGTTATTTAAATTGGGCATTTAATTAACATTTTCCTTTACATCATATTATTTAAATGAATTCTTTAAAAGATATCACAGATTCAAAATTACGCTTACAATAAAAAAATAATGTAAAAAGTAAAATAATTATAGTTACCGGTGGCGGGCGCAGCGCTAGGAGTCAAAGTAAAGTAAAGTAAAATTTTATTTGTTTAAACATGGTGTACATGATATATACATTGCATGCAAGATAATATGAAATACAGAAAGTTCTAACATGTTCAGCCGCATATCGTGGCGTACAAATTGGTAGGAAGAGATGGTGCACAAACCGTGTTATTATTCATCAAAATTGAATTATAGAAATTATAAAATCATCATTATTAATTAAAGATTAAGTATCATTACAATTCAGCAAGCATATTTTTTAGATAAAATTAAATGTCAAAGTAGTCATTAAATAAATTAGTCAATAAAAAATTATTAATTACTATCATACAAAATTACAAACTACAATTATTTCACAAAAATACAATATATTACAATAACATGTCAATAAAATACAACATCGTCATCTCAAAATCGAAGAAAAATTGTCCTCTTTCATAAACTCTGCTATACTGTAATATGCTCTTTCAGTTAGTAAACTCTTCAATTTACTATTAAGAGCAGATATATTTAACGATCTCCATGATTTAGGCAATTTATTAAAGATGGCCGGACCCATGCAAAAGATGCTCTTACGCATAAGAGCGGTTTTAAGGTATCAATGACCTTTTCTTTGGCTTTGAGGTATCCGATCGCTTTGTTTCCTTTTAATCTCGGTAGTACGTTCTCGTGGGATATTTTCCGAAATTAATGCGGGCAAAGCCGCGGGCATAAGCTAGTAGCTAAAAAACATCTGTAAATACGCTGAGTAAACAATAAAATAATTCAAAAAAATCAATAATTCATTCATTTTTAAATTTTTTATATAATTTCAATGATATATGCTAGGAATATGATTTTGATCCATTCACAATTAATGTGAATTCGGCGAGAAGGTGCTTAAGCCTCAAATTTTTTAAGTAACGGTAGGTTTATTATTTGTTTTTTTTTCTCTTAATATTTTCTCTATTATTTAATATAATTGCAAACCAAGTATACAGGGTTACTGGTAATTCGACGTATATCCGGCAGGGGCTGATAAGGGGGCCAAAATGCAACAAATTGAACCCCCCATATGTATGGCCGAAATTCAATAGTTTTCGAGATATTAGAATTTTAAGGGTTTTTCGATATTTACCCAAAATTTGACATTTCATTCCAAATTAAAAAAAAACTACATATTTGAATGGGTACCATTAAAAATGATGTTGTAGCTGGCACTTCAATTAAGCTATGGACATAATTAAAACTACTTAATTTAACAAAATAATGAAAATAATGAGCGATATAAGAATAATATCTTACCAATATTTTCATTTTACGCTTCAAAAATGTTGTCTCGTCACAAAAATTTATATGACATTAATCGTACAAATAACTAAAACAACTTGCTTATCCTGTAAGCTTTCCAGAAAGGTATAAAAGTCAATTTTAAAATACATAATTCGTGGCATGGCATGTGTTTGAATCGGCGCGGGGAGAGAAAGGGTCATTTGTATTTGTATGAAATAAAATGCATAAAAAAATGTACATCAAATTTTATTACAAATTTTACACATCTTGTTCAAAATGAGCCCCTCGATTACGAATGCAGGTTCGAATTCTCTTCCTAACTTCGGTTTTCGTCACTCTTGATGTGAACGTTGTTCTCATCTGTTGCGCCGCGTTTATTATTCGCTGTCGAAACGCTGACGCTGACCAGGAACATTTCCTAAGAAATATTTTGTGGACTGACGAGTCAAAGTTTGACCGGGATGGAATAACGAATTACCATAACTTACATTTTTGGGCACCTAAAGCAGGCAGGAATCCAAAAAAACTAAAAGAAACTGCGTCGCAAATGAGATTTTCCCTGAACGTATGGATGGGTGTCGTTGATAATTATTTGGTGGGCCCTCATTTCTTGCCCCAAAATTTGAACGGCGAAAATTACGAGGAGTTTTTGAGAAACAACCTAGACGATTTGTTGGCGGATGTTCCCGAAGAAATAAAAAACAACCTCATGTTTCAACATGATGGTTGCCCAGCACATTACCGGATTACTGTCCGACAGTGGCTAGACGAGAGATATCCAAACCGATGGATTGGGAGGGGAGGGCCAATTCCGTGGCCAGCACGAAGCCCTGATATCACACCACTTGATTTTTACGTTTGGGGTCATATGAAGGCATTAGTTTATGTGACCCCAATAAATTCAGTCAAAGAACTTCGACAGCGAATAATAAACGCGGCGCAACAGATGAGAACAACGTTCACATCAAGAGTGACGAAAACCGAAGTTAGGAAGAGAATTCGAACCTGCATTCGTAATCGAGGGGCTCATTTTGAACAAGATGTGTAAAATTTGTAATAAAATTTGATGTACATTTTTTTATGCATTTTATTTCATACAAATACAAATGACCCTTTCTCTCCCCGCGCCGATTCAAACACATGCCTTGGCACGAATTATGTATTTTAAAATTGACTTTTATAGCTTTCTGGAAAGCTTACAGAATAAGCAAGTTGTTTTAGTTATTTGTACGATTAATGTCATATAAATTTTTGTGACGAGACAACATTTTTGAAGCGTAAAATGAAAATATTGGTAAGATATTATTCTTATATCGCTCATTATTTTCATTATTTTGTTAAATTAAGTAGTTTTAATTATGTCCATAGCTTAATTGAAGTGCCAGCTACAACATCATTTTTAATGGTACCCATTCAAATATGTAGTTTTTTTTTAATTTGGAATGAAATGTCAAATTTTGGGTAAATATCGAAAAACCCTTAAAATTCTAATATCTCGAAAACTATTGAATTTCGGCCATACATATGGGGGGTTCAATTTGTTGCATTTTGGCCCCCTTATCAGCCCCTGACGGATATACGTCGAATTACCAGTAACCCTGTATACAACGTGTTTTTTTTTATATCCCATAACTCTAGGGTATGATTGAGGCCATATCAAAGAATCAACTCGCATATGAGTTATGTTCCAATCCTTCGTTATTTTTTTTTTTTCATTTTTCATACAAAATAATTCGGCAAAGTCACGATTATTAATGAAAAACACCCTTACGTGAAATATGACAACGTCGACAAGGTAGCTTTCCCTTCACTAGCTGCCGCCGGGAAGCCCCGATACCAACATACCTACATATTTTATTTTACTACACTACAGCGAAGTTTGGCAACCTCGCAAAAGTAAAGATTCGTCATACTGGTGACAATTTTTGACCTAATTTAATTATGATTGATGATATCTCCGAAACGATGTATTTTTGGACCACCTATTCTAGGAGTTTTAGTATTATTTTGACCTACAGAATATAACCCTAGAGTTATGGGATATCAAAAAAACAGGTTGTATATGTATATTATGTATGTGTTATATGCTTCTTACATTTTAAGGCGATGTGCTTTTTAGTTTTTTTGCACACACCATAAATTATTATTGTAAGTATAGTGTTATTATTACTAGTATATTTGTAATTGGATTTCTAGTGACTAAGGTTTCCTTATTTTTGTCTGTTTTTATTAGCTGTAAGTCCTCCATGTTCTAAATAAATAAACATGCGCTACTGTGAATCCATTTGTCCTGGCAGACCAGACACGTTTTAGCCGAAAGAATCGCTATTCATTGGAAGATGGATCTCAGGATACCCAACGTGCGTCACATGTCTATCAGCTAAAATTACCACAATCTGACAGAAAAATGACACGACACACGATTTAATACTAGCAACAAAATATCGTCAATGAGTAACACTAATATTTCCGCGAATCACTCTCAATCGAATTCGCTGATTCAACAGAAAGCCATTAGCTAAGTTTCATTCATTACGGTTACCTGGCCAAACCGTGCGAAGCGACCACGATACGAATACCATTAAGCTGTAGTTCTTTAGACGCGTACTGCCTTTGCAGAAATGACTTGGCCGTGTTGCCGGCGAATATTGTCGCGGAGCTGTTCAGGGGCACATTTAAAGCTATGCTTAACGTTGAGCATCCGCCTCACCAACCAATGCTCATTATGAGCATCCCGCCTACACAGCCCAAGGCATGCGTGGCACAATCGCGACGCATACCTTGTGATGTTTGCGCGAATCTTAAAAATAACAGCAGCATCTGCCACGCTACTGACGCTCCCACTTCGCGGTCTCTTTGGTCACGTCCTTTTGGCCAAAGCTTTAAAATGTGTGTACTAAACTGTTTATGTATAAACAGTCAGGCGGTGGAGAGTCTGGCTCTGCTAGCGTGCGAGAATGTCGACCATATAGACAGCGAGCCGATGCCCAGTGCGGACGGAGATATACCAGACTTGCTGACTCCTATATCACATTCTGGGGTAAGTATATTTAACTGATGTACAAGGAATCACTTTAGCATTTTGTTGCAAAGGTCAGGGAAAAGGTTTTTCCTATAAATTTTCAATGTCTCTGTGCTTTTGGTGCCTATTCTGGCCTGTCTGACTATGCTTGTCTGTAGGCCCCGACTCTGGTCCATCTGTCCTGATGCTTTCGACAGATATTATGACCTGGCCTTTAAGATTGCGGAACACATAAAGCTCTTAACGTTTATTGGGCCTTTCTAGAGTCTTAACCCTAGCTCACTAACCTTAATTTCGAGTAACGTTATTACCAGAGATCGGAATAGGTAGAGCTTACCTAAACTTCGAGGAAGGAAGTAACAGCGATGGTCAAAGGTTGACAACATGTAACTGCAATGTCTTAAATTTTACAAGAGAGGAAAATAACTGTATAATTTGGAAAATAAAATAAACAAAAAGTAGTTGGTAGGCAATCGAATTATTTATTGATAAATTAAAAAAATGAAATGCCTATGTAAATTTGGCGCTTTTAAAAAAAAAAAAATTATGTACCTAAATCATTTTGCGAAAAAATTTGGGTTACGAGTTGTCAACGTATGACCATCGATAGAGTGGATAATACCTCCTCTAAAATCCCGGAATAATTATAATGAAGTTAAAATCTCGGGATGTATAAACTACGAATTATTTATTAGACTTTATATAAAGTTACAAATTATAGATTTGAAGAATTTATGTAACGTTTTTTAGGGTTACGTACTAAAATTGTGTCAAATTCAAGTGTTTTGTTTTATGTAGGTAAAATAAAATTAAGTTGGCTGGTTTATTAAAACTTGTGCTTCGAATACATATCTACATACATTTTGTTGTACAGATATTTGTTTATTCGTGCACAGGAACAGGTAGCGGTGGCGATTTCTATTGTTTCAAAATATCTTTTGTCACACAACTAAACATGATATGATTTTTCAAATCAATAATTTGTAACTATAAATAAAGTCCAATAAACAAATCCCGGGATTTAAACGTCATTATAATTATTCCGGGATGTTAGAGGAGTTATTATCCACTCTAAGTTACTTCCCTCCTCGAAGTTTAGGTAAATACGCTCTGGTTATCACTAACCGTTCGTAAATTTTACGACGGATTAAACATCAATGTATATTTAATCAACTTCATTTATGATACAAAACGACCCAAATAAAATTAGCAGCCTTAGTTTTCTCTTTATCCAATAACATATCTGTTTAGAAATAACCTACATTGAACACTGATCGCACATAGAAACATTATGCTCCCTGCAAATCGCATTTTTTCAGCCCTTGCAGAAGTTCGTAGGCATACGACGATTTTTTGTAGCTGCAAGATTTGCGAGTTCTGGGAACGTCTCGGCTAGAACCGTTCTTCATCTAGCAATTCTATTCTATTATGGCTTTCAAGATCTCCGCGAAGATTTGCTCCAAATTTCGTTGCAAAGTTAGTCTGAAATTGTACGACGTTCATACGATAAATCGAAAAAGCGTGCATCCGCAATTAATGATTGCGGGTCACTAATGAGGGGAATCAGGAAGGTATTAGAAACGGATGGAGTGGCGGAGGTCGGGATCTTACCAAAACACTAAATGCGCAAGGTAAACGTCGTCTTTTTTACGAATGGTTAGTGACCCAGGGTTAAATAAATTCGTTAAAGGTAATAGTGATCAGTTTATTGCGTCATACTTCATAATAATATCAGCCATTGATCGATACAGAAACCATATAGCTTGGCTTCGTTGAAATATTTTGATTTTACTCAATGTTCAACAAATGAATCATTCATTTGTCCTAAAATATAAATAACATGTGCAATCATTGATTTCACGCTTACCAGAAGTTGGATTACTTGAATTTGGTAAGAATAACATTTGTTAATACTTAGAAATAATCATGACAATTTACTTACATTACGCCATTATAATCTTTTGTTTTAAAAACTGAAAGATAACAGTGTTTACGAAATTCATTGATTGCTATACGGGTGTGGAGTGTAACCGTGCATTTGATTGATTTCCATATAATTCTAGCGTTGTGTTTACTTGAAAGTTAGAAAATAAAAGTGTAACTTTTATAATGTTGAACTTAGTGTCAATTAGTGTGCTATTCAAATGTTTTCGTGTCTCGGCTAAGAAAACAGTGATCTCTGAAAAAATTAAGAACGTAAGAAAAAGCGCGTCACATTTTAAATATTCGAATTAAATGAAAATTTAATTTTGTTAAGTTTATTCAGTACGAGTACGAGAGAATAATGTAGTAATTTTCGCAGTTTTCTTAAAAGGCATGTTATATCGCTTCTTAGCTTGCTAACAAACAAACAACTATTTAGCACTAAGTCAAAAGTAGCCTAAAAAGTCTTTATTTGTTCCCAAAACTCTCCGCACTTTCTTTGTCATCATTAATTTTCCAGTGAAAATGAACGATGACAAAGAAAGTGCGGAGTCAATATTGAAAAAATTCTGCCTTTTTAATCGTTCTATGACGCGACTGCACTTAGGCTACACCTTTGGGATGTCGTCGTCGCGAGCGCGGCTGCCGACGCGTCCGTCCCAAGTCCGTGGCGGAACAACAATGCAGCAGCAACGAGATGCTATCTCTGCCTCCCTTACACGCAGAAGCTGCGGACGCACTGGCCGAATTACCAGCACACACGCTACGACACCTAGTCAAAGGTAAGAAACTATTTTCTACAAACTTTTTTTAAATTTGGAAATGAGTACTGGCAAGTATGTTCTATATTTGACTTGACCACGTCTATACGAAGACTGTCACCAAATGCAAGCTTCTTTTGTTTTTTTTTTTTTCTTTCGAAGCAAGCAACAACCTTGTCCTTATACATACACGTTTGCGTATTTATACACGTAATATCCATATTATTCCTGTGTAGTGTTCACGTTGCGGCGGCAAATTGTAGTCGTTCTAGGAGAATCATCGCATGTTTGATTTATTACAGGTCGACCTAGACGAGCTAAGACAAGGGCGCCGACGCGACCAATAACAGATCAGTCGCAAGATATCGATGAAGGTATAAGAAGTGTTGTAAAAACTAATGATTAAAAACCCGTCAAGAGAATGTTTTAATTATAGAAGACCATAAAAGAGAAACATAGAAGAGTTAAATAATTATGTGTTCTTGCATGAAATTGTGTGTCGCGCTCTAACGATATTATAACGATTTTTGTATAGTATAGCTATAGATCCATGGAAGAAAGGAAATGTTTGTTCTGACTTGCACAATATAAAATAACAACAGAAGATAAGATAAAATAAAAACAAAAGAATTAGGTTAATAATATCGAAGCTAAGCATGCGTAGCAATATACAGTGTGCAGCTACAGTGGGGACATTAATTTGACACACTGGTAGGGCCAGTGACCAGTAATCATTTTTTTATTAACATTAATAATTATAAATTGAAAAAAATAAAATCAAACTAAATAATAAAACTCTCTCATTCCTTCAATTCGCCTACTCCTTGCACGTTATTTGTTTTAAATTCATTGATTCGATGTTATTATCCATGACACCGGCTAATTACCTCTGTGCTACAATTCTTTAAGTACAGGTTGCTCCAAGATGCTATTTTAGAGAATTGTAAATAAATCAATAAATAATAATGTATAATGAAATTAAAATATTTTCGTAAAACGTAAAACCGAAACTGTATACGTGTGTTAAATGAATGTCGCCACTGTAGCGGCACGCTGTGTATATGTGTTTTCTGTAAATGTGTATAGAAAAATGAATCCTTAAATCGTGAATGCACTCATTTAAAGTTTTTTTTCTTTTTGGTTAATGTACTGTATGATCTGAAGTAGAACGCTACACTGGTGTTGTGACTCGCCGTACGAGGACTAGGAACGTCCCTTGCTGCAAGCACATCTGCCAGAGTAACACAAACTATCTCAGACCAACCGACATCAAACTAATTCACTTGTCATTTTCTACGGCGAATATGTTAAAATAAATATGTCCGTCAGGTCTGGAAGAGTTCTGGCGTACCTGCCGCACTCCACCTGGCAGCGAGGAGGCGTCGCTGTCAGCTCGCACGCCGCTGACGTCACGCTCGCTGCACTCGCTGTCCTCGCTCGCCTCGCCCTCGCCGCTCAGACACTCGCCCACGCTACAGCGAGACGATACCATGTATGTAACAAAATGTAATGTAATACACGTACCAGCCGCACTCCGCCCCGCACCAAGGAGGCGTCGCTGACAGCTCGCACGCCGCGCGCCGCTGATGTCACGGCTACGTCTTTGTAGACGTTGACGTGACGTCACCCAGGTATTCATTCGCAATTTCATACATAATAAAAAGTTTTATTGATTCATAAACAAGTGTTACAATATTTAGGTATGACACTGAATCCCACACTAGAATACCCTGTGTCGTAGGATCCAGTCTCTTTCGACAGATTACATGAATTACAAAAGATGGGTTAAAAAATGCACCGGTTTCAGTATAATTAATGAAATTTAGGACTTAAAGGTGACCAAATGTATGTGTGTATGTGATGAGTGTAAGTATGTAAGTGATGAGTGTGAATGTGATGAGTGTATGTATGCATGTGATGAGTGTTAGTGTGATGAATACTTTAATATTTGAAAGATAAAAGATTTTCCGTATCAGCATAATTAAGCCCAAGAAGCCAATATAATATAATGATATAATTATTAAATGTTATTGTGAACCTTAATAGAAAATCCTCGCTGTTATTGAAAGCAAATCATGCTACTATTAAACGCGGCCAAAACAGGATAAAATATCACAGATTAATTTAAAATAATTAATAAACCCTGTCTGTTCATAACTTTACAGTTTATCGGTCATTTTGTTATCTTTATGCTAATTACTACTCACCTAGATTCATTACTCCTACTCATTTGTTTACATCGATAAATTATAATTAATCAGAATAAACAAATGTATTACAGGTACAGTGTGACATCTGGTGAAAGTACGCCGGTTTTACTAGAATGTGGTAAGTGTACTTTTCATTAAACGATTAAATACAAGTTTAAAAAAATATATAGAAACTATACTCATTATCTAACGGCCGAACCCAATAACTTATTTTCAGTTAAAGACAGAACGCTATTGATGATAGACAGTATAATTATATCTATGCTCAGATGGCGTCTCACAATCATTGATAAAGGCTATACCTATATCTAACAATAATAGGAGAGAAATGAAAACATACATTACAACCAACATCACTTTAAAAAAACAACATGTGTAATTAGGGTTATATTAAAGCTTCTTTGTTTCTTACTTCTAAATAAGTTACTGGATTAAGATATAATTCTGCAGAGCCATATTTGTTATGGCCGCGAATCAAAATACAACCTGTTACTGACCTGCAAATTGCAAAAAACGTAATAAAATTTGAATTTCGCGGGCTACCTTAGCGCATTAATGTATTTTTTTTTTAACTTATATTCGTGTTGGAATGGTGCTTGCACGAGGGGTGTTAGTAAGGGGGGGGTTAAATTTCTGTTTTTTTTTTCCTAGGGCGCACCGTTTTCGAGATATTTGAATTTCAATATTTTTTTATTACTTTAAATTAAAAAAAAAACATCTATGATCATTATTGCAAGTACTAAAGAGTTCATTTTAGCTTGGCTACTTTACGTTTATCCCTGCAATTCGGGGAGTAGCCATATCTGCCATCTGTAGTACTGTCCTGTCAAACAAATCGTTTATTGGGACGCATACTTTGGCATTTTCATGCAAAGAGATATCTGTTGTAGGCGATACACCGTCCTATCAGTAGATAGCGTGGGCCGGTATGATTCCTTAATGTCTCATAGATTGTTGGGACGTTAAAACCATCGATAGATATATTTTTATATCTCCAGTAGGCCGAAACTGGTGATATATAGGTTATTGGGTTCGGCCGTAAGACTACGGTTAGGGTTCGGGCTAGCTCCAGCGGTATCTTGATTCCTGAGGGCATTCGCGAAGAGGTTCGGTTGCCAGTACCTAAACCATTGCTGTATGATCCATACTGAGCAATCGAAGTCTGTAATATGTTTAGGATTGTGGTCTTTGTAATTGTGTTTTTATTTATTTTTTAATTTTTTGTGCCTATGATCCTTGTGTTGGTCGAAATAAACGTTTTTATTATTATTATTTAGTATAAGACTTCATATCTCAGATCCTCTCATATTTATCATTTACAGAAGTATCACGTTGCAAGTCTTCCGACAATGTAGGCTTCAAAACCTCGGCGTCTACGCCCCCACCATCGCGATCCTCCGACAACGTCAACACTATGGGTAAGTACCCTTTGAACACGTCTAAGGGTTAAACATTGTCTCTTGTCACAAATAAATGGGGGTAAAAAGGGGTAAAAACTCACAATATTCTGGCTATCACACTTTTGATGGGTAATTATAATGCTACGGCTACATTGTCGCGATAACGCGAACTACACTTGGCCCTCTTTTGCACACCGCTTGACGTCTCGCTGTACAACAGAGAGCGCGCAAAGTGTAATTCGCGTTATCGTGACAATGTAGCCGTAGCATAAAAACACCGGTATACAATTTTGGTTCAAAGCTCTCTGGCTTTTTTATAATACTATCTGATTGAGTTATGTATTTTTTGCATCTTAGTAGCGCCTACGACATTTCTTTAATGACCATGAGTTGAAAATCGCGTACAATGGCTGATTTTGATAGGCTTATGAGATGCCGATCACTAGCAGCTCTGTTTCAATCAAATACCGACGTTAAACTCAGTATCAAAAGATCCAATCATAGTAATTCCATCTGATAGTATTCGCCTATAGTGGTTGTCCCCTCACCGCCTTTTCTGAATGTGCTAACACAGCTTATGTTCGAATTGTACGCTGGTGTGAATGTACGCTTCACAGGACAATCATATCCTATAACAGGACTATGGCCATTTACTTAAATATAGCGTAACCATAAAGAAAGATTTTTGTGAAAAATATTTAAACTTTTTGCTCCATATGTTATATTCTATAAACAAGGTTCCTGTGAACTTGCAGACATTTTAACTTTGTTTCTTCGATTAGCAAGAATGCTTGCAGATCGTTATCGTTACCACTTTCCATCAGTTGGAGGTCGGCCTGGCCCTCCAGTCTCGACATAGCTAGCGATCGCTTTACTACCGAATTCAGTCGCAATGTCCTATTGGGGTCTCTAGACGGTCAAAATTGTTTGACAAGAGTGTGATTTTTTCGTACTTGTCAAGCAATTTTGACCGTCTAGAGATCCCATTAGGACATTGCGGCCGAATTCTGTGGTAAAGCAATCGCTATCTATGTCGAGACTGCAGGCCCTATTTGGCAATGCATAATTATGCTCAAACAAATAAAATAAGTTGTTAAAAGTTTGTCTGTAAAATATCGCTTTCAGCGATAAGACCGCCCATTGTGTCACCCTATCTAAAATTTAACATTTATATCTGTAACTTTTATGGTGTACATAATAAAGAGTATTCTATTCTATAAGTATAAACATGTTTTGTTCTTTACTCTACTCGTATCATCCAAGAAAGTTCAAATATTTTGCACAAAACAAGTATGACTTCGCTGTGTGCGTGTGTAACGAGTGCGTGTGAATAGGGAACGGGTGCGCGCGCACGCCTGGCAAGGCGCGGCCGTGGTCCGTGGCCGGCGTGAACGCCGACAATAACGCCGTTTGTACTACCGGTGAGATATCGCATGGCAACAAATAGTTTTTTTTTTTTTTTGCATGATCGTTCGCGCTCTTTTTCACCAGCCAGTGTCTTTCCCGCTCCCGTACAGGCTCGTTCTTGAATAATGTTCGCAATTTAAAACATCGTTCCTTTTGTCCTAACTGTCAGTGCTATCGTGTATAGCCACCTAAGCTAGCAATATGTCCTTAAAAGTGCCAAAGTGCCAGAATCGCTGTATTTCTGTAATAATCAAAACCAGGTCCAAACCTCGTACTTATTCGGCAATAATTTTAAGTGTAAAGCTGTTGTGTTGCGGTGCAAATTTCAAGTCTAGCTAAGGATCATCCCCTTACGCTCCGGCGCTAAACTAAATGCCATTTCAAATAGCCACTTACGTAAAGTTTTATGTTATTTTCATTTTCCCTTTTGTAGTCTGTAATGCCTCATTGCAATCACTGCCCCCCCTGGCCCCTGTCCATCCAGGTACTTTTTAATACCCCATTCTCCTCAGTTTAATATTGATTTATATAGAAAAAAGCACAAGCATTGTTATAACATACAAAACACAACTTTGCTTTCATTTTCGCATACACCGAAGCTATAACGCTGCGATTGGCTATTGTATAAAAATCAATTAGTATTTTATTAAAAAACATATTCGTGGTTATTTCGATAGGTTTTCCCACCATAGAGAATTATCATAATTTAATTCAGTTTCACTGATACATATCAAGTTTTATAACATTAATATTTTAGTAGTTGCTTACTTTTATCTTTAATTTTACAGAGGAAAGAAAATCCACCCTTACCAAAACAGTACAGACGCCAGCACATCAAGCTACTACAATCTGTCAAATTTATTTAATAGATTTTCAACTTTATCTCTACAGTATAAAGTTCAAGGTTGATTGGGAAAATTTGACAGTTTCGGGTAGCTTGACCTGCTGGCGTCTGTACATAACTATTTTGATGATGAACTCCAACCAATTTTTGATTTTAACGTTTAACAAACTGCATGTTTTATGAATTTAACTTTAGATAAATTTTGTGACCATTTACTAAATAAATATTGTCTTTTTCCTAATGTGTAATTGGTACTGTGAAAGATTATGAAAAAAGTATATAATATAGCCGAATGATGGTTGCCATGGAATTGATAAGGCCTTTTGTTACATAAGACAAGAAATAATTGTTACTATTGACTTACCCACCCGGGACATTAATTTCGCCAGTGATAATTATGTGGTGATGGCATAGAATGGAAAATGATTTCTTATGTGAACATGAAATATGATATAAATATTATTATTGAAAATATCAAGAGCATTCCATGACTGATTCGTATTTGTTTTTTTTTACGAACCAACACATCCGAGCTATAGTTAAAAATATCAATATCTGGTGCTGATATGACTAAAGGGCTGTCGCGTGTGTGGTCTGAAGCGATATCGCTTTGAGCGATAAGACTGCCCATTCGGGCATACTTTTTTAGAACTTTCTTCTCATAATCCAATAAAGAAATTCTATACATATCTGTCTACCAAATCATTCCTCTAATTTATGAACTTGATGTGCACATGTCAGTGCGAGGCGAACATGCTGTGATACTCTGTGGTTAGTATTTGATGTTCTGGTGGTGGTCTACAGAAGGCGTGGAGGGGTGCGTTGGCGGCAGCATCGTGGGCATCACGCCGGGCGCCGCACTAACCAGTAACCAACTTTCAGACGCTATTCTATACTGAACGATTGTGCCCTGTGCCGTCTCGCTGTATAGGTAAACGCTTGACGCAGCTTTAAGTGTGCTACTGTTTTAACGGCATGCTTTACAACTGAAAACACGATCATTTTTAACCAATTTATTTGAAACATGGAAATATTTTTTTTTTCCAATTCATCTTTTATCAATATCAGTGTGTTTTTAATTATTGTAGAAGGTTCCTGTGAGCCTTTCCCGATATATTTTATCTCAATGTGTTAAAAATACCTGCGCGATGTCGTCTACGTACAAGAATATAGGTATTTGATTAAATAAAATAGTAGTAATAAACAAATGAAGTGATAACGTGTGTGCTTTGCAAACCCAGTGTTATTTTCAAACACTGCCCCCTTATTACAAAACAAGGTTTATTTTCAGACCCAGGCTTAAAACATGGAGCCATTATTGAATTTCGAACTTTATTCCGACTATGGTAAAATTCCTAAACACAAAACTGTCAACTTAGTACCGAACTAAGTTTTCAGTTTTGTATAAAGAACGGTATTTCAATCACTGTTACGTTCTTATTACAAAAACTGGCTGCATGGTTTAAAGTAGTTTAAACCATGTCAAAATATAAATCTTGTTTTGTAATAAGGCAGATTATGTCGCACTACCGGCAATCTTCCAAGGTTTCTGTCACCTGCGCTCATTTTTCCGCTGTGGAAAAATGACCTTCATTTGTTTTCAGATCCTCTATTGGTGTCTTACTCTCGTAGCTAGCGCTGTATTTAGAAATGCAGTATCGCGCGTCATTAAATTTGCATGATATTCATTTGCACTCTGCACTGGTTAAATAACTTACATTGAGTTGCATGCCTTCAGAGTAACGGAATGTTATCGCTTTTTAACATAAATCATATACTGTTGTAATTAACGCCAATAAAAAAAACAGGTAAGTAGGTTTGATAAATGGTCTAAAGAAGCATTCTATGAGATTGCCTTAGAAATAAAATGGAATAGGATGTTTTAGATATTTTTATTGACTTTATAAACTGTAAGAAAGTATTTAACTTGTTTATAATTAGTCTTATCTGTACATATTCATTCAATATATTAATATAGATATTTAAATGTACTAATAGAAACGCGGCACTAGTTAAAACAAAGCTCTGAAAAGGTCAAAATACGTAAACAAATAAGTAATTCTATTAAAAGAAACGTAGCATAGTAAAAAAAAAAAACTAGTTTTTAAAAGTAGTACTTTGTGTAGTGTTACAAATAATTATCTAGTATTGATTACGTAGTTCTCTCTGCTTGAATATTATTATACCGCGTAGATATTGTAATTATTGTTTTTAGTGTTACCTATATTAATTTCACTTTATTTGCTTTCCAGGTTCAATGTTACGAGATCATCCTTTAACTCCAGGTACGATTGAAACATTTTGATATTTATACTTACTATCTTTATTCTTGTTTGTAATACGAAATAGGGTTTTGTAATATCTTGATTTTAAACAGTGTCCCAAGAGTTTCTTGCCCGTTCTTTTCCATAGGGATAGATCGACGACACGGTTGGCGCAGTGGTTAACGATTGACTGCTGCGCTGCGTGTCGCGGGTTCGATTCCCGCACGGAACAAATATTTGTATGACCTACAAGTAGTTGTTCCGGGTCTGGCTTTATGTGTATGTGAGCTTAAATGTTTGTAAACGCACCCACAGTACAGGAAAAATACCTAGTGTGGGACATTAAAAAAAAAAAAAAAAAACTACTTTTTGGAACGCGCTTGCTAGCTTCAACTTTCTGACTAATTGACCGATGGTTTAGTTGAAATAAATGCTTTAACTTTGAAAGTGAAACCTTTTTCTTGTTTCGCAGAGGGCACTGAAACCTAAGCCAAGCTCGGGTGCAGTCAGCGTGACGGAGACAGTTCGTGATAAGTTGAGCAGGGTTCAATGTCCAGATGTTACACAAAAACGGATTTTATTCTCGGATGCTCACAATTGTGCCAGTTAGAATGTTAACGTTTTAGACAGTAAAATAGTTACTGATTAGGATTCTAATATTGTATTTGAATAAAACTGATCGCCATTTTAGTTACTGTGCGGAAACGATACATTTTTAACTTCTAACATTAAGGTCATGATGAATTGATGATAACACGGTCATAATAATTCCAAGTAACTTATGGTAGGATTAAAAATTAAAATATGATTATAATCATTTTATATTTACTGTGATTCAGTTAGTATTATGTTACTGATTCGTGTAGTCATTAATATATTTTAATCGCTTATAATTTATAGAAACTCGTAACCTATCCCACTAACGGATATATTATTTTGAGTGGGATATTATTTGATGAAATGAATTATTATTTCTTGTATACAAAAATATTTGTAATATAATCTCATGAGGTTGATATTTATTACAATTGAAACAGGTTTTTGTTTTGCCAATGAGCTTGCCGTGGTTTATTGACGGACAATATTTTTTCCATGTTAATTCATTCATGTTATAAGCGAGTGCTAATTTCAGTATTGGACCTTCACAATGTTTTTGGACATTGATCTAATTATCTACATAGATTTAAATGCATCAGGCAATCGAAAATGGAGTGATTGGCTCTTCAGCTGCAAAACAGCTTTTGATCATAGATTCATGGTTACCTACTAATGCACAAGTCTTCAGATTTTGGTAGGTACGCGTTTAGCGTATGTAGGGTAATTTCAAATTTTATTGTAAAGTATTATTGCATTTATAATAATACGATTACTTATTGGAGATCATTCAAGATTGACATAATGCTTTGTTGACTAAAGTGAGACTACTCATAAGCATGCCATAATTATTTATGTTATTGTTTGATATTCCGCTTGGGGAACCGGAAAAGCATAAGCCGTGCAAGAGAAACTATCTCCGATGACCGCATGAATTACTAATACTTGACTAGAATCGGGTAATGTGTCGGAAGCTCGGGTACGCACTGTTAATCAAATTGTGCACTCATTATCTTATAAGCTCACGGGATAAGCTCAAATGGTCGAACACAGCAGCTACGTTTGTCAAGTATGCAGTCACGTGAATGGCCACCATTTTACATAAGGTTCAAAACAATCAATTTTAGTGGTGATGAAAATATGATGTAGATAATCTTTGTGAATTCGTTCAGCATTGGTAAGTTAGGAACTCGGTTCAGAAACTAAATTGGTCTTAACTAGTCATATTTTAAAAGGCCTATACATGTATAATTAATTACGCACAATTTATTTACGTCCGATTATATTGTTAATTGTGGGAATAATTCATTTGTAATATAATTTACCATGACAGATATCTTCCAGTTTATACATTCCTTTGTAAATTTTAAAGTAGACATGAGAGTATTTTGAAATAATGAACAAGTGTGATTTTAAAATGAAGTTCAAAACGTCAAGTGAATTAGATTAGTGCACTTGCAGAGATGTATGTAAAGTTCAATTTTGCGATAATTTGAAACGACTCGCCCCATACAGTTAAGTGTTCATTAGAGTTAATATTTGTAAAACGATTACATTCTTTTGTCTCTTGAATTCATAAAGGCTGTCTCGTACTGGAGTTTCCTGTATGTAAAATTACTGATTGAGGTAGATGTATATTGCTAAATTATTTCATAGTATTTTTATATTCATTCCAATTTAGTTGGTTTTATCTAGCTCTTTGGTACCAGACTGATTTTAAGGTACTTTTATTTTATGGTGCAATTTATGTCTAGAGCGTTGTGATAATCGTTTAAAATTACATACAATATACAATTTCTGTTTTATTTTACTTGATCCTTACCAGCTCGCGTAATCAGTATTTGACACAGGACACACATAAAGTTAATGAAGTAGTACTAATGTCCGTGACTACCGCCGCCGGACCACCAACGCCAATCGCTTTCATATTTGGCTAATAATTAGTGCTCAATTTGTGCTTGAACAAAAAATTGGTACCTTGTAGTTTTCGAGAAAATCGACTTTGAAGGTGGTAGTCACGCTGTCTTCAGCAGGACCACCATTCGCGCCGAAAAAGGGGGCATGCTACAGCTATTTTAAGTATACAAATAATTAGTACCTCACCTCAACTTCAACCACCACATTTCGTAACAAAAACAGAACTGAAACATTTGTATTTACCGAGAAATCAACGATGATAACTTTCGCGCGCATGTTCAGCAGGACCACGACTGAATGTTGATTCCTAGTTTGAGGAGCTAGTCGCTTTCCTCAAACCTACATAGAAAACTAGTGCTCTGCGAGATAAAATGAATACTCAAAATTCAAAATTACTACTCCAATAGTTTACGAGATATACCATGCCATTGGTCGAATATTCCCGATGAGTAACACCTCGTCGTCAATACTGTTCACTATTGGGAATACTTTTGACTATTCCCATTATGACGATACCCCTGTGTCGTTAACACTGTTGACGATCGGGAAAAAGAAGTTCCGTTCGTTTAGTGTTGATGACAACTATTTTTTTTTTTACCGATCGTACGTGCGCTTAGTCCTTGAAGTCAAGGTTTAGAAAAGTGGAGTTCAATTAAAGACGACACGGATTTTGATAACGGATTTTTATACCTACTTAGGTACTGCTTGCACCAACGGTAAATTAGTATGAAAGAAATAAATAAGAAATACCTATCGCTCTTTAATGATATTCATATAACAACACAGTAGGTAGGTATCACAGGCCATGGATAACGATGGGTTATTTTTTTCTCAATATAGTACCTAGGTGTATCTAGGTACTATATTGAGAATAAAAATAACCCAGTTTGTATAAAAAGTGTAGATATTGAACTGTTGTTATTACTATTCCGACATCCATACATTTGCAAGAGTGTACACTACTCCTAAACAGCTCAATACCATTGACAACTTAATTTGGTCGGGTTATACGCGGAGATTTAGTATGGAAAAGTAATGAAAGCTAATTTCTCAACAACACTTTGGAATCTGAATTTTTGGTCACTATAACTTCTGTAGAGCACTATTTTTTGTATATATTTGGGAAGAAAGGACAGTTTTGAATAGGGAAATCATGAAATGAAAATTAACACCGTGACTACTGCCACCCCACCAATGGCATGGTTTATCTCGTAAACTACTGGAGTAGTCATTTTGAATTTTGGGTATTAATTTAATCTCGCAGAGCACTATAATTTTCTATTTAGGTTTGAGGAAAGCGACTAGCTCCTCAAACTTGGAATCGACAGTCAGTCCTGCTGAACGAGCGCGCGAAAGTTATCATCGTTGATTTCTCGGTAAATACAAATGTTTCGGTTCTGTTTTCGTTACGAAATTATTTGTATACTTAGAATAGCTGTTGCATGCCCTCTTTTTCGGCGCTCATGGTGGTAATGCTGAAGGGAGCGTGACTACAAAGTCAATTTTCTCAAAAACAACTAAGTTACCAATTTTGTTGTTCGAGCACTAATTAGCAAGCACCAATTGAGCACTAATACTTGCCAAATAAGGAAGCGATTGGCGTTGGTGGGGCGGCGGCAGTCACGGACATGTAGTACTAACAGGTCTGACATTACCGAATTGGTCAGAATTGTTTTTTTTTCACTCATTTGTGGATAGTGTGTGTGAGGTAGTAATAAAACATGGGAATGGGCACATTTTGATATATTGAACAATAAAAAAATTATTTACAGTCTTATTCTATTTATGTATAATCAAAAATATTCGTCACCATCATCACCGTCACACATAAACAAAATAATGTTTTCCTGATAAAAAATTTGCAACTTATTCTTGTAATACCTGATGATTTTGCAAAAAGCGCGAAATGTAAGCCCTACACATACTGCCTATGGTGGTTGCCTTGGGGTCGGATTCCAGTCTAACCAGATGCAGCTGGATACCAGTATTTTACATGGCCGTGACAGTACAGACAGCTTGTTTGTAACTCTTTATGGGCTGCAAGTACTTGTGTCTGTTGAAGGGAATATAATAATGAACTTAATCACTACTACAAATTTGTGAGTTGAAAATAGCTTGCTATAGATAATTTCAAGTGGTGGGCTTTCAAGTATATTTTTACTCAAAACCTGACGGAAAAAAACGTGCTCGAGCATTTTTCTGCTCAGTGTGCGCTGATCATCAGAGGTAGTCGCTTTAAAACTCCTAAACTCGTTCATTCAGCCTTTTATCTTTAAAATAGTCGATTAAGTTTGCTCGAATTACATTTGTTGGTTTTACATAGCACATCGCTATGGAAAACCAACAAATGGAATTGTTTCTAAAAGCAGAACATATTCATTTTACAATCCCACATTTTCTTTTACATGGTTCAAAGTCGTTACGTCCTACTATGTACAGAAATTCAATACTTATATGGTTAATGCCTTACAAAATCTAGCATAACATATTGCATACTGCAAGAGAAATGTAGTAATCCGATTACGGAATTAAATTTTGACGATAAAATGAAATGCCCTAACATTTAAGGGCTGATAGTTCAAATTTTTGGTGGCATCTGTTTCGTAGGGAATGTTATGAATGTTTGATAAAAAAGTATTCATACAGCCCCTACAAAAAAGAAACATGCCACGGTTGACACTTACAATCGAACTTAACCTAATTAACTTTAATTAATAATTATTAAATACAAGAAAAATGTTTGCCTAGAAAACATAACGCTTCTAGGTGTCTTGTTTATTAAAATAAAAAAAATTAATGTGTTCGTTTGAAAAAAAAATGCTATATTTTAGATTTGTCAATGCTACAAAAATAATTTATAACTAGCGAGATAATTACTCCTATAATAGAATAAACAACCGTCTGTGGTTGACAACTTAGGCAAATGTTTGTGATTTTGCAACTCATTTGAATGTAAAGCTATCTCCTTATTACAAGAAATCGGTATTATGTGCTAGCTACACATAAAATCGTGTAAAATGTCAAACTCCACATTTAGGGCGCTTGTATATCGCAGCAGTCATCGGCATTTCGACCCTTCATGATCTCGGCGGAGTATAGCGGTAACACTGAACTACTCACAGAATGTTCGAGAAACTAGCCCGCAATCTCGGCAGCCGAAACGTTTGCGCTTATGTCCATAGTAATGTATGTAACCCAATACTTAGTCGTAAATCATTTTTATCGAACCTCTTGCTTGCACTTACGATCTCGCGACCTTTATGGAGCAGTGCTAGTGTTGTGTGTTATTGATTTATGACACAAACTTTACGTTTGTAATGGCCCTAGTATAATTCAACAACGTCATCTCGTTCTCGGTGCCGATCCGGTGGACGACGTTGGCAGATCTATCTATTAAAATAAATTACAACAATTGCATTCAAATCCGAACACTATTTTATTCAGCGTTTTAACCTAGAGAATTCGTAACGAAGTTTAAATTAACTGCGCACGGCACGGTTGGCGCAGTGGTTAAGCGATTGACTGCTGCGCTGCGTGTCGCGGGTTCGATTCCCGCACGGAACAAATATTTGTATGACCTACAAGTAGCTATTTCGGGTCTGGCTGTTTGTGTATGTGAGTTTAAATGTTTGTAAACGCACCCACGATACAGGAGAAATTCTTAGTGTGGGGCAACGTTTTTAAAAAAAAGAAGAAAAAGAACTGTACTGCTTCAAAATAAATTTTCAATCTCATTCATAAAAACATGTGGAAGTTTATCTACATTATTATTATCAAATACAAAATTATTTATGCTAGATGAAGCTACTACTTGTGTAGAAGAGGAATTCACACACCAATTAGCCTGATGTAGAATGTTATTTTCAGAATGTTGCATATCCATTAACAAGGGCATCACGTTGTGAGTAAAAGAATGTATGATTCAAATATTGACTATGACTGTACCCTTCGTCATGGATCGCTAGGGAAAATACGTCAAGACAATAGAGAGGAACTAAAGGTTACAAAATTTGAGATCTGGAGACATTTACTCACAATCTTTAGCATTCTGTGTGTATCAAATATATATTTCTTTGTCGGGGTTACTTCGAGAATTATAAAACCATACTTTCGTGATTTCACGTTGTCCACGCGCTCATTGTTATAAACACCAGTGTTAGACCCGTCGCACCTATCGTGACTGCTGCATGACAGTGAACTGTACAACTACGGTGTTTACCGCGAACATCAGGGATTTGGTGGCATATCTTTCTTTGGTTCTTCTACACTACTGATGTTTTTGACATCGTCCTTTGAGTCTTCCGCTAAAAATAAACATTAACAAATTAGCAATTCTTCATATGAATGTGGAATAGTAAGTCAATACAAAACCAAATTTTTGCATATTTCTTCCTAGTCACGGAATTTGATAGGGGCAATTTTGTCTAACAAGTTTGAATGGGGAAAATTAAGTCGCTAGACGATATCTGCCTGCGTTGTATTGTTACTTTTTTATCCAGCTACTAAATAAGTCTTTTGTGTTTATCGACATCATCAAACTGAACGATGACTTATAAAATTTAATTGCGTTAAAGAATTCGGCCTTAACACTAAGGTCGTAATATCATAAATTCAAATAAGTAACTCACATTTCATTTCATCTTTGATCGTGGAACCATCCTTGTCTAAGCGCGGACGCTTGCGCGGCTGCGGCGTCCGGTACGACCTGTTGTCGCGACGACCGCCTTCACCTTCGTCTTCAGAGTCCGACAGTTCACCGTCACCGGTGATGCGTTTGTCCTGATAACATATAATTTGTAATTTAGTATTTGGGACATGAAATTGTATAACTAGGAAACAGAAGAGGCGTCAGTTAATTTATTTTATTTTAGCCGTATAAATATATTTTGGAAGTCATGAATGATAAAGATAATTTAAATATGGTTATTTATGTCAAAAATTTCTATAGAAAAAATTATACAAAAAGAAAAAAAAGTAGGAATTATGATACTTGGAGAAAGTTTTTGATTGAACTGAACATACTTTTTCGCTTTGTGGCATTCTTTCGTCTTTATCAACTTTGTCTTCGTCTTCAGATTCGTCGTTGACGGCGTCTTCCGGAATAGCTTGAACCTGTAATAAAATATTAACTTGAAAACCTGTCTAACCACGGTAATTGTCTTACTGTATTGTCACAATAAATCTCTATAACTGTGAAATTGTATAAAACTCCATTAGAACTGTGAAAATCTATTTTTTTTTTTTCGAATAACGATAGTTTCTCTATTCTAAATCCTTTTTACCTGAACACCGGGAGCATGCGGTAACATCCTCAGATTCTCAAAGAGCCTGTTCTTAATTTTCTCCAAGTACTCTGGTGTGTTCTGATTGGACATGTTGCTCGGTGATATGTGCAGTTTGAAGTCTGGGCCAAAGTATTCAAAGTAGTCATTATATGGTAGCTCATTTGCTATTTCCACACCAAGAGCTACTGACGTCTCGTAAGTCCAACAGCGTGAAACGTTACGAATTGTGTAGCTAGAAAGAGAATGGGCAATTTAGAAAACGAATAGGGCGACAACATACTAAACGTTGTCAAAAAATAATAGGCCCGTTTTGACATTTAACTTGAATGGATTTATCGTGAGTATCGAGTCGCATGGTTAATTCACTAGTTACGTCGCGATGGTCAATTTCTGCCAAAACGGGCCTTTTATTTTTTAACATGTATAGTTAGTTGCATGTCAAGAACGCGCATGAACTTTTGTAATTTATTGAGTCACATTACGCGCGCTTGTGTTTTGCAACGACTACACAAAGAATAAAAAATAGAATATCGTCTTTGATAACTTACCCTCCTCCTCCAACAAGTAAGAATGGAAGGCCGAATCTCTTCACAAGCTCTACGCACCGACCGTGCCCTCGTACCGTCAGATTGAAACAACCCAATCTGTCACCTGTTAAAATATTAAAAACATTATACACTTGAGGTATGGTCTGTGTTTTATTTCATTCGACTGGTATGGCCAAACATTCCCATAGAGATCACTAGGTATGCACAATTGTATTTTTATTTTATTCCAGCATCACAAGGGATTTTGATTAATGGTGCCTACAAATTGGCTCGATTTGCGACGGTCGTTATCGTCGCTCGATATGCTGTGTTTTGACGATCAATAAGATCTGTCAGCTTCTTACATATTTGTTCGATTCTCGCCTATTAAAGATCGACAAATCTTAACAAAAAGGGTTCTTTACACACCTGTTAGCGAGTCAGCGCCACACTGCAGCACCACTGCACTGGGTTGGAATGTCTCCATGACCTTCGAGATGATTGGCACGAAGATCGACTCATACGACTCGTCGTCCATGCCGTCGCGCAGTGGAATGTTGACTGCGTAGTACTTGCCTTTACCGGCTCCGATGTCACGTAAGTCACCTATTGTATAAAACTTATTTGTAAGACTTCAATTTCCTCAGAAGCATTTAGAAGATGTTTTATCTCTGGACAGAATAATAAATATATGTATAATAAACTTTCTTAAATCAAACTGGTATTTATGATTTCATTTTTTTTAATGATAAATTATTATCTAACATTTGCATTCTATATCACTCAGAACACTACATCAATCAAGAAAGCGACATAGACACAGTTACCTTTATGACGTGTTATTATTAACTTTTATTTGGAAGCCAATGTGTTTGGATCTGTATGTTAATTTCTCGCAAAAAAAAAATTAAGAATAACCTACAGACGAACATATAACCTCCTCCGTTTTGGAAGTTGGTTAACAAAATATTAAGATTATCGTTATTTTACTGCCATTTTGTAGAGCAAAATTCATAGGCACTATATATTAGGTGTCACATTGCAGAAGATAACTAGTCTTTACTGACCTGTTCCAGGGAAATATTCTCCATATTTGTGGAATGACACAGTCATGACTCTGTCGGTTGTGTAGAAAGCCTCTTCCACTCCATCACCATGGTGAACATCAATGTCTATGTAAAGTACCCTCTGGTGATACTTGAGCAGTTCTAAGATTCCCAGCACAATGTCATTTACGTAACAGAAACCTGATGCTTCTGATTTCTTGGCGTGAT
Organism: Tiliacea aurago; assembly: GCA_948098905.1. Taxonomy (NCBI): domain Eukaryota; kingdom Metazoa; phylum Arthropoda; class Insecta; order Lepidoptera; family Noctuidae; genus Tiliacea; species Tiliacea aurago. The sequence continues at coordinate 14,396,679 of OX402590.1, forward strand.
GAAGACCTCCACCCCAGTTGATGCAGATTTCGGATGCCTGTTGAAATTATATTTTGTTTTGGTGCATGTTCTACATAAATTCTATTTAAGACTGAGATATATGCCAGTGAGCTTGCGTGTTCTGTACTGAGCTCACGCAACGCGTCGTACGTTCAGCCAGTAATAGGACTCGCCCATCAAGGAGCGCTGTCCCCAATTTGACGCATTATTATTTTATTATACACAAAACAGAAGCTATTTTAATAAAACACGTATACTAAAAAATCAATAGTTAAATTGTCTTTAAATTGGTGAAGGTTTCAGAAAAATACGCTTGGTAGTTTTTGCGCCATTCTCAGTTTTTTATCCGCGTAAGACTAGGGGGTTAGACCCCGGGACCCCGGACGGGTTAGACTTTACTAATTAATTTCACTATGTAATATAAACATAGTCTAAAATATTCACATATTAAATTATTGAGAAAATGCTCTTATTTAACATTTATATTTTTTTCAAATCATTAACACTACTCGTTTTGACGTGATCTTCAGTATAAAATCATTAACAGTCTGTTATCGTCGCCTTAAGAGCAGGCAGTCTTAAATCAAATTTAAAACGCATGCTCTGCCCCTCCGTTATGTGCTGAACGCTAATACATAAGTAATATAGTTGAATATCGCGCGCGCTCTATGATCGTGTTCGAGCTCGAAACTAAATAGCGTAAGTCACAATTCTTATTTCGTTTCTAACTAAAGTAATAATTGATCTAGAGAAAAAATATCTTGTGGGTGGATATTAAACTATATTTTCTTGCCATGAATATTTATTTTAGACATAAAAGCCAAACTATCTTGTTTTTTTTTTATAATAATTATCCTTAAAAAAGACATGATTTTCGAATAAAAAATGTATTGAGAGAAAATATTACAATTACGTAACTGTCTTCAACATGGAAAGAAAAAGATCCAAAAAATCAAAATCTTTTTGAGAAATAAAGTTACCCATAAATCAAACCCATAAATCATATAGGTACTAAAGTTTCATTTTGCTTGTATGTGTGATTGTTTCAGAATATTCATGAAAATTAACATAAAAATAGGGAGCCTCCTGTTAAGCTTTTAACAGAACGCTTCTCATGTTGCAAATTCAGATATTAATTTCAGTAAATTATTAATAGATCAAATATTTGCCTAGTTGAGTATGGTAGTCATGGTTGAGCCAATGTAAGTGTACTAACTACACTAACCTTAGGGTGTGTTTACAGCACAGTTTTTTAACAAACAAAATCATGAATGTTAAAGCTCATATTCATGGTAAAAGAAAAAGAAGAAAGTTGTGCAACATTTGCACACATAAATACTGCATGCATGTTGTGATGTCAGAAACATGTTTAAGCTACTTATACAAAAACATGTTGCTGTAACAATGTTATTAAACTTTTGTTTACCACAATTCACGAAGTCTATAATTACTTGAGTAGTTTGCATTAGTTACCTACGGTTAATTTTGTTTTTGTTACCACAAAAGAGGACTAGATTAATTTTTTTGTACCATGTATGTATTACACAAAGACGCTGTTCATACCTGTTTATTCAGTTTAACAGCTGCAGCAACAGACCCACCAGCAGACAGTTGGCAGAACTCATAGAGACCATCAAACACTGGACAATCTTCACCCACATTGACTGTAAATAAACAAGAATATTAATTTAACAAACATTTATTTTATTAATATTATTTGCTTTGCCAAATTAAATGAGATACAGAGGTACATCTCTCGTCCTTCTCTAGTTTTAAGCATGGTCGCCGAAAACAAAGAATTTCAGAGGTCACTGACGTATCATTTATGATGGCAATAAAATTGCGCGCGAGACATAGGTCAGTGTATGAATTTGAGTTCTCGAGTTCAGCCATGCTTTACCACTTATAAAAAAACCGGCCAAGTGAGTGTCGGACCACGCACAATGAAGGGCTCTGTAGTTGGGATGAATTTATCCCAAAAACAAACTTAACATTGTAGTTGAATACGGAATCTTAAAAACTGATAATCGAAAAACCGGCCAAGTGCATGTCGGACCACGCACAATGAAGGGTTCCGTAGTTGGGATGAATTTATCCCAAAAACAAACTTAACATTGTAGTTGAAAAACATGCTCTCCCATACATCGATATACGTTACTGTCAATTCTCCAACTGCAAATTTAAGTTGGTCGACTATTACTCGTTAACTTGTGAAGCCTACTTAGCTGTGATAGTTTTCCTTTTAATTTCGTTATATATACTATTGCCATGAATTTTTTCACATATCCAAAACCAACCATTTAGCTGGCAGGGGGGGGAACACTTGACTCTAACAAAAAATAGCACTTTAGAGCTTAATATTACGCAAACGGATCCTTTAATTGAAAAATGGTTTTGCCAAACCCACAATATTTTTGAACGGCCTATCTAACGATACCCCACACCATGGAATAGACGAGAAAAAAAAATATCATCCCCATTTCACGTGTAAGGGAGGTACCCTAAAAAAAAAATGTTTTTCATAATTTTATTTTACCATTTTTTTGGCATGATTAATATGTATACCCATGCCAAATTACAGCTTTCTAGGACTAAGCGTCTCTGAGCTAAGCTGGACGGACGGACGGACAGACAGACAGACAGACGGACATGGCGAAACTATAAGGGTTCCTTGTTTACTACGGAACCCTGAAAATGGTCTTCACAGACTGTCATTCTTTTTGAACGCTTGTCTTACGGCTTATCCAACCCACACCATAGGATAGGCGAGAAAAAAAAATATCATCCTTACTTTACGTGTAAACTAAAAAAAAAAATATTTTTCAAGACTGTCTTTTACCCCTTGGTCGGCGTGATTAATGAACACATGCCAAATTACAGCTTTCTAGTACTAAGTCTTTGAGCAAAACGGGGGACAGACAGACAGAAGGACATGCCGAAACTATAAAGGTTTCTTGCTGACTACGGAACCCTAAAATCTTATAACATACTGCAGATAGAAGGAACTTGCTTTCGAATTTTGCATACATAATATAGAATAAATAATCCTTACATCTTTGCATCTGTTTGTTGTACTCAGACATATTGTCAGGCCTTATTGATCGCAAGAAGCGGATATAATCATCTGAATGGAACTTTGTCATCTCATCAGCAGTCGCTTTGTGTGGTCTCTGAAATAAAATGAATTGTTTAAGTCTAGTCAAATAATAAAAAATTTATGTTCTACTGGTTGTTTTACAACTATCAAGATTTTATCTTTTAATTTTCTATATTGTGTTACATTTTACTCATAGTTTCAGTATGATCTTATGTAAATTCAGCCAGCAATGATTTTTATTGAACCATCAAAATTATGCTCAGCCTGTTATTCATAAATCATGGTAAACAAAAGTTGCACAACATTGTTGCAGCAACATGTTTGTGTTGCTGGAGACATGTTCTGGTATTCTCCTGTTGCTGAATTTTGTGAAACTTTTGTTTTTCATGAATGGAATGATGGTTTCAATAATTTCAACTTTACAAAATACTGAGTTGAAGCAAGTGAGGAAAAGTTGTGAGTAAGGAAAACTTACATAAATCTCCATTTTTCTATATAACCCATAATTTAACAGCAAGTTGTGAGTCATACGTATACGGTGAGGTTTCATGGGATGTCCTTGTCCATAATAATAATTTCCAATATCACCTAAAAATTACATAAATAAATCATGAGATACCAATTTTAACTTCTTACGGACTTGTTACTCAATTCATTTCATGGCTTGACACATAACAGCCTGTACCGCACATATCAAGATGCAAACGAAAGCCATGCGGCCAATGAGAGCACGGAACGCAGTACAGACGCCATAAAGTGATTCATCACACATGAGCATAAAATCGTCAAGACGATATTATGGTCTCCACCTAGGATTTTATTTGATTTTTTATGTAAACATTTAGTGACATTTGTTTCTTACAACGAATAAGCCATGTTTTCAGTAAATATTTAATTGAACTATGTATGGATGAATCAAGCGATCATTGTGGCGGGTAACTAACTTTAATATACTTACTATCATAGTAATAGCACACTCTTTTCTTACTATGTGGTTGCATCGCCATGATTGGATATTAAATTACGATTTTAGCACGAAATAATCACAATTTAACTGTTAATTTCACTAATAAATATAACTGGGAAACATGAACATCACCGCACAAACTTGCCCAATTTAGCGAATGAATGAGTGAGTATATTATGAATGAACGAAACGTCATGATGAATGAACCAATTTTTTTTTTTCGAATGAACAACCTTCAAACGCGACAGTGGAAGGAAAGGAACGGTGTATTATTTTTTGTATTTTCCGTTTTTAGAACTAGTAACAATAATAAAATAACCTTGTGGAATACTAAAATATTTATTTAATTACGACTTACGAGCCGTTTGGGGTTGAAATCTACGGGTTGAAACCTTTGAGTATGTATACGTTGAAACGGTTGAAACCATAGCTTGCTACTTGAAACCACAGAGTACTTAGTAGAATACTGAAACCCAAGAAAATCAAGCTCCCTGATCATAAAAACTGAATGTCAAAAATTAATAAATAAAAATATGTTTTGTGTATGTATGTTTATGTCCCTTTGTTTTACTAATATAGTATGAAGGGTATGAGTAGCTCCAAGCGTGAGTTATTTTTTTTTGTATGGAAAAACACTTATGTAAAGTAGTTTTTAGGGTTCCGTAGCCAAATGGCAAAAAACGGAACCTTTATGGATTCGTCATGACTCTCTGTCTGTCTGTCCGTCCGTATGTCACAGCCACTTTTTTCCGCACCAATAAGAACTATACTGTTGAAACTTGGTAAGTAGATGTATTCTGTGAACTGCATTAGGATTTTTACACAAAAATAGAAAAAAACAATACATTTTGGGGGGCATTGAAACTCGTTTTTTTTTTTAATCAAACCCATAGTGTGGGATATCTATGGATAGGTCTCTAAAAATGATATTGAGGTTTCTAAACTGAATAAATTGTGCAAGAGACACTTCCAAAGTGGTAAAATGTGTGTGTGTGTCCCCTTTAACTTCTAAAATAAGAGAATGATAAAACTAAAAAAAATATATGATGTACATTACCATGTAAACTTCCACCGAAAATTGGTTTGAACGAGTTCTAGTAGGTTAGTAGTTTTTTTTTAATACGTCATAAATCGTAAACCGCAATTCACCTTTCATTCAACACTTTACAAGACTTTTATATTATGTTACTTGCTGCTACGGAACCCTTCATGGGCGAGTCCGACTCGCACTTGGTCGCTTTTTACTGAATAGAACTGAAGGGCTGGTACGTGGAGGCAACACTCTAAATTTTTATTTTGAGTTTTGCTTCCACTTTATAGCTTTATTGCACGTGTATGGTGCAATAGCTCATGTGAGTACCAACTAATCACATGAGCTATTGCATCATACACGGCGATCAAGATGACATACAATTCTTGTGCCTTTCGCTGCCTGGGTGCCTCTTTGCATGTAGCGTAATCATTATAATCAGCATTACAACTCTCTAAGTTAAAAAAATCCTACTGAATGAATATTTCAGAAATAATCGTTCCGTAGGATTTTTTGAACTTGAGAGAGTTGTAACGCTAATTCAAATGATTATAGTTCTGTAAAGTCATATTTATTAGGGCTGCGAATCATATTTAGATCAACATACAACCTGTCACTGACCTACAAATTGCAAAAAACGTAAGAAAATTTGAATTTCGCGGACTATCTTAGGGCATCCCGACACAGGGAGCGTTAATGAGGGTCACAGAACACTATTACTAGCTATTACTCCTAGATGAGGTGCATAAGGTATGCTTTATATAAGGTGTATCTATTCATACACGAAATCTCTTAAGGGGTCATTGTACTCATCATTATGAACAACTTAAATCCCGTATTAATTAAAACAAATATCCCATATTAAAGGAACAGCTGATATTTTCTTCGCGATTTCGGGTTTGGTCCCATAGTAAAAGTTGTTCATAATGATGAATGAGTACAATTGACCCCTTATGAGATTTCGTGTATAGTATGAATATATATGTTCTGTGGTTCCTAAACTTTTTAGGGGTACGGAACACTCGACAAATCCTTTTCATTATAATTATGGAACATTCAACGTTAACAAATGAAACATACTACAATTTAAAATATCAATAAAAAACCTTAATAAGAATACTCCAAAGTTAGTTTGAAGATGTTTCAATGTTTTATAATAATTATTTTAAACTTTGGCTTTATGCCCGACAACTGTTTGTATTCGTAAAACTAGAGCAGCATCCAATCTTGACCTAAATTTGTTTTTGATAAACCTAAGTAATTAATAAGTATAAGCTGTAAAGCCTGCTTCAGTAGCGTATTTACCCTGGCCAAGAGGGCCATGGCCCGGGGCGGCAGACGGCGAAGGTTAGCGCAAGGCGCCCCTTGCAGTCTACCTGATTTTCTTGATTCAAGCACTACTTATCTAGGTGCTAACATTTTGAGCATTGCTTAGGTCGACAAAGTAACTTCTGCAGAAATAGAAAAACAAAACGAATCCGAGGCGGGGTGTTAAAATTTTCGAGATCGCTATGGTCGTTCTTGCATTCTCTCAAAATGTTATTAATTAATAAGTTGTATGTACCTTTTACGAGTTTTAAAAAGGAATGGTCAAAAGAAACCCTAATCTATCCGAGGCGGAGTGATAACATTTTCGATCTCACTATGCTCGCTCTTGAATCCTTAACTGTTTATAAGCTTGTAAGCTAAGCTAAAAAAGTAGCTTCAATATCACCTGTGCACTGTGAACTCGAAAATTTTAGCACCTCGGATAGCCGAAGTCCTAAATTTTATATTATATTATATTATTGATCACATTTTTTTTTTGTTAGATTACGTGATAACAAACCTAGACCTGGGGCGCCAAGTCTTAAAATACACCATTTACGCCGTTGTGAGTTGTGATGAAAGGACGCAAAACTAAAATTGCTTTTTTGGCTACTACAGAGTATTCACTTTTAGGCTACAGTTCTACACTAAGGCCCGTATTAATAAACCTTACTCAGCCCAAGAGCTCGCACTTGATAACAGTCTTGATCATGATCGTATTAATAAACATAATAATCGATGTACATACTCAAGTTACGGCTTGGGTTTACGTTATCAGCCTAAGAACAAGGAAATATTATTCTAAGGTTCTACACCAACCCAAAACTCGGCACCCTAGTATTCTAAGTGTTCTGTGGTGACACCGAATTCTGAGTTATTAATGAGTTATTCATTAATTTTTGTCATATTCCGAAAATAATATTTGTTACTGTGGAATTATCTATTTTACAGCCAACCAATATTATTTAATAAATGTATCAGGCTAGCGGAACCCTTGTGACATCACTGCTCTAGTCTAGACGAACAGATTTTGTACGGAGCCAAATCTGATGTTTGGCCCACACCAAGATCGATCTTCTGTTATAACTATAACAAAACGGAGTAAGACGAGAAGGCCTAGGCACTTTTTGGGTCCGCGTCTCCTCCACTAGCTCCCACCACTTTGAAGTGTTAGATGCTATTTGCCCTGTGTAGCTCTACTTATCTTTGGGGTGGAACAATGTTAGCTCTAACTAACATATCATGGCAGCTTCCCTGGAAAGCGGAAAGCTGATTCCACCACTGGTTGATCATAATTAATCATAAGTTAGAAAGAGAAAAATATAGATAGACTCCTTTTTGTGGAATCATCAGTTGCTCAAAGAATACAACCAGAAGTTGTAAGCCCACACAATAAATACAAGTCAAACAAACGCAGTAACAGTTTGAATTTCAAATTGCTCTAAGTCAAATTGTGATGGTTTATCGAGCCGGCATAATATCAAGCAAGTTTGTTCTCAGATAAATCGACTAATAATAATATGGTGAATGAACAATGAATCGTACGAACATCACTACGAGGTGATTAAATTCGTTCGTTGAGCGAACCATTCTCTCCTTTCGGCGTTAGCAGTGGTCAAGGTGGGACGTGTTAACTTTGTCCTAGTGAATAATTTTAATTTCTTTAAAAATTGCCATTTCAAAAGTACAAAAAAATACTGTAATTCATGTGAAAAGTATTTATGTAGATTCAAATAAAGTGAATTGATTTCGAAGTGATGTGTGTGGTGAATTTAACCATCGTCCATTTTACTTGCAGATACATCGACCCTGCTACATAAAATAATCTTGAATTACTTTAGACATCGTGGATTAAATCACTTCCTACAAAATGTAAGTATTCATATTTTATACTCTTTAATTTAAATCCACTGTTATTTCGATAAATTTCATGATTTTTATGTGTTTTATTCAATGTTAACGATCGATAGCTTGTGGGTACTTAGCTTAATCTTTCACTTTCCAATCTTGCGATAAATAAAATAAGAAAACTATCTAGTTTCTTTGAATCGTTATACATAACGCATGGAATCGTTGATTGTTATTTACACAGAAATCGCAGTCTTGTTCAACAACTTCAACGCTGAACGCTGACTCGCCATTTTGTGAACCCGTTATTCATTGATCCATGGTGGCTTTCATTTCACGCATGCGTGGCTAGCCCTGCATAGTGACGCAGTCCCCTACTTGGATCAATACTTCTGAGTTAATTGATAAGAATAGCTTACGTACCGAGATGATTCATGTTTCTCAGTATCAGTACGTATAACGTGACGAGCGATAAAACCGGTTTCATACACGTGCATATTTTTACTACACGTGTTTGCCATAGTTATTACAACTGTTATCTTTTAATTACTCTGATTAGGTACCTACTTATTTAATACTTTGTTCATCAGGTCTAGTAGTTGGAACAATAGCCGTGGTGGAAGCGGCGATTCCAAATTCGGCGGAGAGAGGAAGTTTGGAAGCAGCAATGGTTCATCCCGATTCAGCAATGGGGGATCGAAGTTCGGTGGTAGTGGAGGAGGTGGTGGCGGCAACAGATTCGGCGGATCTGGCGGTGGATTTGGCGGCGGGGGCAAGAAAGACTTCACTGGCGGCCAAAACATGCGCCGACCAAATTGGGATTCATTGTCTCTGCAACCATTCAACAAAGATTTCTATAACCCACACCCAACAGTTTTAAGTCGATCACCTTATGAAGTTGAAGAATACAGAAGTAAATTTGAGATCACTGTCAGCGGAGTAGAAGTCCCCAATTCTATCCAAAATTTTGATGAAGCCAACTTTCCTGACTATGTCAATCAGAGCATCACTAACATGGGCTACAAAGACCCTACACCCATCCAAGCACAGGGTTGGCCAATTGCCATGTCTGGAAAGAACTTAGTTGGTATTGCCCAGACAGGTTCAGGAAAGACACTTGCTTACATCTTACCTGCAATTGTGCATATCAATAACCAGCCGCCTATTAGGCGTGGGGATGGCCCTATCGCTTTGGTACTTGCACCAACTAGAGAATTGGCACAACAGATTCAGCAAGTTGCTTCTGACTTTGGTAACTCTGCTTATGTCCGCAACACATGTGTCTTTGGTGGTGCACCCAAGAGGGAACAAGGCCGCGACCTTGAGCGTGGAGTAGAAATTGTAATTGCAACACCTGGAAGATTGATTGATTTCTTAGAAAAGGGCACCACCAATCTACAAAGATGCACATATTTGGTGTTGGATGAAGCTGATCGAATGTTGGACATGGGTTTTGAACCCCAAATTAGAAAAATCATTGAACAGATTCGCCCTGATAGACAGACTTTGATGTGGTCAGCAACATGGCCAAAAGAAGTAAGAAAACTGGCTGAGGATTACCTGGGAGACTACCTTCAAATTAACGTTGGGTCACTACAGTTATCAGCTAATCACAACATATTGCAAATTGTTGATGTCTGCCAAGAACATGAGAAAGAAAACAAGTATGTATTAGCTAGCCTCTACTTCATTATTCATTTTCCCAAATACATTGACAATGATGAATTAATGTAAGAATGATAGTATTTTGATTAAACTAAAATATTTTCCTCTAAGAAGATCTGAACAGAACATATTTCATAGTTATTTTATCAAGATTAATCAACTTTCTACATTTTCTAATGTTTCGTTTTTTATTGCAGATTAAATGTACTTTTACAAGAAATAGGACAGAGCCAAGAGCCTGGTGCCAAAACAATTATCTTTGTAGAAACTAAGAGGAAAGTAGAAAATATCACTAGGAATATAAGACGATATGGATGGCCTGCTGTATGCATGCATGGTGACAAAACACAGCAAGAAAGAGATGAAACATTATATCAGTTCAAGCAAGGCCGTGCGAGTATACTTGTGGCCACTGATGTTGCAGCCAGAGGACTTGGTAAATATTCTAGTTATAAGTTTTGCTACGGGGTTTGTAGAAACTTGATAATTATTTAAAATACATCATGGATGCTTATTTGTAAAACTGATTGTACCTATATATTTAATATAACCTGCATTTGTTTATACTTTCAGAGGCACTGGCGGAAAGTTATTGTGTTCTATACGATTACTGCCTGAATTTAATGGGCAAGTCACTACTGCACTGGATTTGTAGATGAGGCTTTAGTCTGAAGCAGTAGAATGCAATAACTCGTCATTATAATGGTGCCTCATAAGTGCCTTTCACTGTGATGGGACCCGAGGCCGGAAAGCTTGATGGTATGTCCGTCTATCTATACGGACGGATACACTTGAGAGTGTGGAAAACCTGGTGATGCACAAGTATATAACAAACAGATTACCGAGATGAAAGATTCTCCGATGTGCATTGTTGAAAAACTTGACCACAGTTGAGATGTTATCGGCAGAAGGTCAAGGGTTTTCTATTTCGGCCAAATGGAGTTTTGGATGGGGCAATATCAATATTACAATGATTTTACAAACTGAAATAAATTAACATCTACGCCCTTAATAAGACTCCAGGGTTCTGAGTGAGAGGCAAATATTGAATTGTATTTGGTACATATCTGTGTAACTCATTCATGTAAGTAATACACAGCTATGAGTTACCATAACATTACACAGAATTTTTGGAGGTTAATTTGCTCGACTAGTAGATTTCTTTGTTTTGTTATCAAATTACTGTTCCTAGCTTTTTCATTTCGGCTCACTAATGTCGTAACAATATAATAATGTGTAACTTTTTTACAGATGTTGATGGAATAAAATACGTTATAAACTTTGATTATCCAAACTCATCTGAGGATTACATTCACCGAATTGGAAGGACAGGGCGTTCTAAATCAAAAGGCACATCATATGCCTTCTTTACGCCATCTAACTCTCGTCAAGCCAAAGACCTTGTATCTGTACTAAACGAAGCCAATCAGGTCAGTAGTGTTACATGATTTTGATTTGAAACATCTTTAGCCGCACGTAAAGCCGATTGCTGGCTGTGCGACGCAAGCCGCGTGGCGACGCGTTGCCACTATATATATACAGTCTATATATGTAGTAGTGTGTAAATAATTTCAATGTTTAACATCTGCCAGGTGTCCTGTGATGGTTCATTTTTTTTTTTAATATCCTCATACCTTTGGCATGGGTACGCTTCTACATAGCGTAACATGAATGCGTGTATGAGGTACATTAATGACAGCTATATGCCTTCGGTGTCCACACAATGTTGTCTGGATCCCATCCTCAGATGTTGTGACAAACACTAATCTAAACTGAAAAAAAAAATCGTTTATTTACTATTATGACAATATTTAACAAATCAATGTTATTTCAGGTGGTGAACCCTCAACTCCAGACCATGGCCGACCGCTGTGGCGGTGGCGGCGGAGGCTGGAACAGAAACCGATATGGCGGAGGCGGCCGCGGAGGTGGCGGTGGCTCTTTCAAACGCGGAAGCAACTTCGGAAGGGGAAGTGGTGGCGGTAGCAACGGTGGTCCCGGCCACAAGAGATTCAATGACTATTAATCTTAAAGTACAAATTAATTAATTAGTAGCAAATCCTCAAACGAGTACTTGTGTGGAATTTAGTATTAAGGAGTGTAGAATGGTTGATATTGCAGTTTGTGGTTAAATGACACGCTAGATTAATTAAACTGAATTTTGTTTACGTACTAGCATCTTAAACATCTCTGAATGTACTAAGTATATTGTTTTAACACTGTGATATTTTTTTAACTGTGATTCTGCAGAGGATTAGCTAATTTATAGTGCTACTAAGACAGTACCTACAGTATTTGTCTTGTGGAGGACTTGCTCTCAACTATTTATTTAATTTAAATAATAATTTCATGAAAATCTCAATGCGAGATAATTCATCACTTGTGCTCGTCATTCCATGCCCCCTTTCCGATAACATGTAATAATAATCAATAAATATGATAAAATTGAAACGTTTTTTATTACTTCGACGTTCCCAACATATCGCACCTCCGCTGAAATAGTGTCGGAAGTCGAAAAAGCAAAATATCGAGAAAAGTGCTAAAATTTATCGGGAATGGGTCGTGGTCCACCTGCTTAGTGCACCTGGGTGGACCACGGGGCACTTTCTTGCCGGTGGATCACCGAGAAAAGTGCAAAAATTTATCGGGAATCGTGGTCCACCTGCTTAGTTCACCTGGGTGGATCACGGGCACTTGCCGGTGGATCACCCCTGTCCGCCTAGGTAGACCACGGGCACTTTTTCTTGCCGGTGGTCCACCTTTATAATAATGCAAACTGAAAAAAAAAATGAGATAAAAGAATATTTTGGCGATGCAACATTCCGTGTATTCCCGTTCGTCCACCTAGGGGACGAACGGGAATTTACAAAAATAATATTAAATTTGTTCCCGATCGTCCCCCTCGGAATTTTAGGGGGACGAATTGGAATATTTTCTTAGATAAGTGGCCATTCGTCCCCCTAAATAATATTGTGCATGAAATATTAATATGTCCGTGACTACCTGCCATGATGACCACAACGCCAATCGCTTCCATATTTGGCAAATAATTAGTGCTCGAACAACGGAATTGGTGCCTTAGTGGTTTTCGAGATAATCGACTTTGAAAGTGGTCCGGCGGTAGTCACGCTTCCTTCAGCAGGACCACCATGAGCGCCGAAAAAGGGGGCATGCTACAGCTATACTATACAAATAATTAGTGCCCTAAGTATACAAATAATAATTACAAATTATTCATTTCGTAACAAAAACAGAACTGAAACGTTTGTATTTACCGAGAAATCAACGATGATAACTTTCGCGCGCTCGTTCAGCAGCACCACGACTTTGAATGTTGATTCCAAGTTTCAGGAGCTAGTCGCTTTCCTCAGACCTACATAGAAAATTAGTGCTGTGCGAGATAAAATTGATACCTAAAATTCAAAATGATGACACGGTTGGCGTAGTGGAATGTCTGTTACATGGAATGTTGCATGGAATGTCTGTTACACATTGCGTACAGGCTCGACTTCAAATGGTGGGCAGCGAGAAATTATGAGCACAAAAATGCTGCAGACAAGAAAAAAATGCATTCAAAATAAATCCAAAGGCAAAGATGAGCTCAATCTGTTGATTGATATAGTCAAACAAGGCTGGGGTACCACCGATAACGGGAATACCGCAAGAAAGGTTTTTGAGTCTCACAATAAAACTGCAGCTATAACCGGTTTGGATGAAGACCTAATTAAAAGATTTGCTGTAATTTTGTTTTGCTGCAAAACATCTGGGGAGAAGATCAATGTTACAAAATTTAAAGATTAAGCCGGCGCGCGGCGGTAACAAAATAAAGAGTTGGCTAAAAGGTCCCAGCAACCAGGCCATTAAAATATATTTTAAAAAAAAACTGTCTCATGTCTAGCAAGTACTGCATTGACAATAATATAAACCCATTGAGGTAGGAAAACTATGGAGATGCCCCATTCTACTATATGAAGAATAGTTATACAAATATCTATCATATCGACACACTCATGTCACAAAGCGTTTTATTTCTTTTTAACTAGTCAAGAACTGCATAAGAAAAGAGAGACGTATATGTGTTTGTCAAGGACATAGTTTGGCAACAATTTTTGTGACGTCAAAATCATGTGTATGCGTGACCGGTCGCCATGTTTATTGCCAAGTTTTGTGGTAGATGTGCTGTCAAACGATTGCTTACTCAAAATATTTTTATTATTTTCGAGAGAAATACGTCTATAAACTAAGTATTTTGGTGTTCTGAGTTTTACTGTTAATAGGAAAACCATGCCCTCATGTTGCATAAAACAGTGTGGTGCGAGAAAAAACAAGAATCAGCCTAATTTGTCTCTGCACAGGTTAGTAACTAGTTTTCACTAATCCAGTCGAATATTGTACAATTTTGTTTATTATGCTGTTACAAGATGATGTTTTTGATAATTATTGAAACCTGTGTCATGTATAAATTGCTTAAAAGATAAAACGTTTGTTATTTTCTTTATTTCTTTGCATTGTTTACATTCTATATTTATATTGGTAGTAAGGTTAGTGATGTGTGTGTGATGCTCGCATGCGATTCGAAGTATCGATAATATTTGTTTAGTGTGTAAACTACATTGCAATGATGTTTTAATCCACAGATTTCCTAAAAACGAAATTTTAAAGAAGAAATGGATAGAAGTTATTGGTTCTGAAAACATAAACCCTAGACATAAAATGTGGCATATTTGCTCCATGCCAGTGAAAAAATATTATATTTGCTGCTGAACATGGAACATAACACCACCCCACAGGCTGTTGCTTGTTAAATCTATAATAAAAGCCTATATCGATTTAAGATTCCGTTATCATGCAAGAAAACATTGTGATAAAATTTCATATAGAAACTATTTGAATAAATTAATTTTGTTCAGAAATGAATAAATTACTTTTATACATAAAAAATTGTTATTATGTCATAAAAGTTGTTAGAAAAGTTGCAAGTTAACAAAATATTATTATTTATTTACCACCCCGTTGGTCTAGGTGGTCGCAAGCACGTCTGCTAAGCGTGGGGTCCTAGGATCAATACATATACAACATTAGTTTTTGTTTATACTAAACCCGAAAAGGGGTCATTGTACTCATCATTTTGTAAAAAAAAATCTATGGGACCAAACTTGAAATCGCGAAAAAAAAATCAGCTGTTCCCTACATTTGTGTTCACTTAAATCGACAAAATGTATGGAACAGCTAATTTTTATTTCGTGATTTCAAGTTTGGTCACATAGATTTTTTTTTTTCAAAATGATGAGTACAATGACTCCTTTTTGGGTTTAGTATAAACAAAAACTAATGTTGTTTATGGCACTTTAGAACGTCAAAATTTTCAAAAAAAAATACTGATTCTAGTCGCCCCTTCCAAAAGGTAGTTTCGTATGGAGAAGAATGGGCAAGAAACTCCACCGGTACTCTTTTAAAATTTTGTACAATATTTTTTATAGGTACATACATTATTTATATAATTATATGTGAAAACGATGCACCTAGAATAAAATTACTATACCACAATGGGTAATAAAAAGAGTTAAGAATGAAGCAATGACAGATAAATTAATTAAGTGATAGATACATGGTGTTCACATACTCGTATTTACAAAAATTGTAAAAAATATATACGATTTTCTAAAAAAATTACAATATCGGTGTGAGTTAAGGTAATCACAGAATAATAAATGTCATAAAAATAATTAATTATACAATTAAAATAGCAACCTGTTTGATTTTGTCTAGACCCTAGATTGTCCTATGGAGCTGGACCAGCATGTTTCCAAGCATTCTTATCTTATTTTATTTATCTTGGATATAATCCTCTAATTTTTAATATGCTTGTTTACAAATCGTCTTACAATGGCAGCTCACTTCATGAATGATTAGTAGTCATTGGATGTATCCAATGACTACTAATAAAAATAAAAAAAGTAAAAAAAATATTTATTAACATTTCAATAATTACAAAAGCCTAACTTTCTTATTTCAGCCGCAAAGCAGCAATGCATCCACTATCGTGTTTCGGTTTAAAGGGAAAGAGAGTTAGTGTAAGAACAGGCTATGATGAAACATAAAACACCCACAACTTCTAAAATTCTTATCATTTCACCTGCATTACATTTACGAGGCTAATCGAAAAATTAAACCAATACCTTAAATCAAATTCATGTATGTTTTATAAATGTCGATATCACCTACGCATGTTGCACGCAGTTACAACCCTATTAAAGGCGGCCATCTTAAGCGCCCATTTGCGTGCATACCTACAAAAATATGGGTGCCTAAGATGGCCGCCTTTAATAGGGTTGTAACATTTCATCATCATCATCACATTCATGAAGTGGGCTGCCATTGTAAGATGATGTGTAAACAAGCATATTACAAATTAGACGATTATATCCAAGATAAATAAATAAATAAAATAAGATAAGAATGCTTGGAAACAAAATCAAACAGGTTGCTATTTTAATTGTATAATTTATTATTTTTATGACATTTATTTTAAATTCTGTGATTACCTTAACTCACACTGATATTGTTATTTTTTTAGAAATTCGTATATATTTTTTACAATTTTTCTAAATATGTGAATACCATGTATCTATCACATAATTAATTTATCTGTCATTGCTTCATTCTTAACTCTTTTTATTACAGTGCATGGAGCAGATATGCCACATTTTATGTCTAGGGTTTATATTTTCAGAACCAATAGCTTCTATCCATTTCTTCTTTAAAATTTTGTTTTTAGGAAATCTGTGGATTAAAACATCATTGCAATGTATTTTACACACTAAACAAATATTATCGATACTTCAAATCGCATGCGAGCATCACACATCACTAACCTTACATACCAATATAATTATAGAATGTAAACAATGCAAAGAAATAAAGAAAATAACAAACGTTTTATCTTTTATGCAATTTATACATGACACAGGTTTCAATAATGATCAAAAACATCATCTTGTAATAGTATAATAAACAAAATTGTACAATATTCGAGTGGATTAGTGAAAACTAGTTACTAACCTGTGCAGAAACAAATTAGGCTGATTTTTGTTTTTTCTCGCACCACACGGTTATAAGCAACACGAGGGCATGGTTTACCTACTATTAGCAAAACTCAGAACAAAAACCAAACTACTTAGTTTCTAGACGTATTTCTCTCGAAAATAATAAAAATATTTTGAGTAAGCAATCGTTTGACAACACATCTACCACAAAACTTGGCAAGAAACATGGCGACCGGTCACGCTCAAACATGATTTTGACGTCACAAAAATTGTTTAGAATGGGGCATTTCCATAGTTTTCCTATCTCAATGATACCCTGTCACTTTTTTTAATTGTCGAATGTCATTGTCATGTCAAAATTGTCTGTTCAACTAATGTCTTTCTTTTGCATGCTTGTGATTCTCAATAATTATTTTATCAAATAGTTCACTCTTGTTACAAACTTCCAATAATCCAGTGAATCTGTGAAATTGAAGCAGCGGCATAGTGGGTTAATCTTCTGCTGAAATAGCCCTCGACATTGTGGTTTTTCGTGTTTTGAGATCGATTCTAACCTTAAATTTATCGACAAACGACGAGGAAAGACTACTCTGTATTAGTTCAATTATCAATAGTTTGAAAGTATTCTAGGAGGGATAAATATATTGAAACGAGAGCACAAATTTAAGCATGGCTTTGAATATATTAACGAGACTACTGAATCGCAGAAGTTTACGTAAATTGTAAGTCCAAACTATCATACTTCCGTGCCAATATATATTTATGTATCACTATCCCTCATGAGATTTGTACCTATTAATATTTTTTTCATAATCTGAACTATAAAATTATTGAATGCTTTTTCCAGTTTATCACATGGCTCCAAACAGTATACTGCAGAGGTATCATCTGTAAATTTAATAAAAAGTGTCTGTATACCTTATTCAACTGTCAATCATGAACATATTCTACGGCAATTCAAGTATAAAACTCAAAATGCTCAACGTTATTATGCGACTAAAACTGCACAGCAGAATGATGTCGATGATTATCGCAATGAACATAATATAACAGTTATTGGAGAAGATATACCAAATCCTTACATAGAAATAGAGAAAAGTGAATTTCCTGACTATATAAAATCGTTTTTAAAAAACCAGGGTTTTGAGAAACCTACAATTATACAGTCACAAGGATGGCCTATTGCTATGAGTGGACAAAATTTTGTAGGAATTGCACAAACTGGTACTGGCAAAACTTTGGCATATTTGTTACCTGCTGTAGTTCACATAAAGGAGAAGAAGGCAAAGAGAGGACTGGGTCCCATAGTACTTGTACTTGCACCAACTAGAGAACTAGCTCGACAAATAGAGCATGTGGCAAAAGACTTTGAAAAATCACTGGGCCTCCGTTGTGTGTGTGTATATGGAGGAGCAAATCGTGCAGTCCAGGCTGAAAAACTAAGACAAGGAGTTGATATTCTTATTGGCACTCCAGGTAGATTGAATGATTTTATTGTCAGCAAAACTGTATCACTGAACCGATCCACCTATGTTGTGTTAGATGAAGCAGATAGAATGTTAGACATGGGTTTTGAACCTCAAATTCGGCAAGCGCTAGAAGGGGTCCCCCTTGAGAGGCAAATCTTAATGTTTTCTGCTACGTGGCCTAAAGAAGTAAGACATTTAGCTAAGGACTACCTGGGAGAGTTTGTTCAAGTTAATGTGGGATCAACAGAACTGTCTGCAAACCATAACATAAAGCAACATGTCCATATTTGTGACATGGACCAGAAAATGGATTTGTAAGCATTGAGTTTCATTTTGTGATTGTATCCTTTGTGATCTGACAATACTCATAACACTGCTTGACTTTACAGGTTTAAATCTTTAATGCATCAGATATCAGGTGAAGGATTTGGCAAAATGTTAATATTCTCAAATACTAAGAGGTTTGTGGATACTCTAGCACTAACACTCAGGAGAAATCGTTGGCCAGCAGATGGGATTCATGGTGACAAAACACAATTCCAGAGAGACAAAATTATTAATAAGTTCAAAACTGGTGTGACAAATATTTTGGTTGCAACTGATGTAGCTGCTCGAGGTCTTGGTGAGTATTCAAATTCACATGAAGAAAACGACTATCTATGTATTAATAATAATTTTCCCTGAAAAAACCTAATTGGTTTTTAGGGTTCCGTACCCAAAGGGTAAAACGGGAATCCTATTATTAAGGCTTCGCCGTCTGTCTGTCTGTCTGTCCATCTGTCACCAGGCTGTATCTCATGAACTGTGATAGTTAGACAGTTGAAATTTTCACAGACGATGTATTTCCATTGCCCCTATAACAACAAATTCTAAAAAATAGAATAAAATAAATATTTAAGGGGGCTCGCATACAACAAACGTGATTTTTGTTGCTCGTTTTTGCTCTATATTGATAACGCTTGAAATTTTCACAGAATATTTAGTTATACATTCACTTTAAAAATAAACAATTAAATTAAAATAAAACAAATATTTAAGGGGGCTCCCATACAACAAACGTGATTTTTTTGCCATTTTTATAGATAATGTTAAGGAACCCTTTGTGCACGACTCGCCCTTGGCCGGTTTTTTTCATTGTTTAACTTAAACCTAAATTTTTTATCTATAGATGTGGATGGTGTGACACATGTGATCAACTACGATTTCCCGAATACTTCCGAAGACTACATCCACAGGATAGGGCGCACTGGTCGCCAAGCGAACAAAGGAGTTTCCCACACCATACTCACTGAGGATGACGGAAGGCAAGCAAGGAGTTTAATTGATGTTCTCAAAGAAGCTAATCAGGTACCATGCCTCATATTTTAATAATAACAACTTTTATTAGTTTCACTTGTCACTATAGTACGCGCGCAACTGCTAGTCACCGCCTGAGATAGGTACCTACGTTTGATAAGGCGCAAATGTGGTATTTGAGGGCAGATAAATCTCAGGGTAATATGTTAGAAATTTTCTTAATTAATGTAAGGGGTAACTACTTATAATATTATATTTCCGGGCTAATCAAAAATAAAAGCATATTTTCAAGTGGAGTAAATTTTATTATTTCCTAGACAAAACTGTTTTATAAGCAAATTTAAATTTCTCAATAAGCATATCAAAATATTATTTTCACTATCAACGTAAAACTATAATTATAAATAATCCATATCCAGAATCTGACTTGTTTCCCGAGTTTATGATTAACTCTTCTATCACAGTGTAAAACCTCTATGTCAAGGTTCCAATATTTGTCTCACACTTTTGCCATTTTTCTGGAATGAATTCAGAAAACAATCTTGTGATGATTGAAATTTTGTCATCCAATGAAGAATTTATATAATTTGCAGCTAAATTGTTCTTTATATTGGACCACACAAGCTCAATATGGTTGAGATCGGGATGATACGGCGGAAGGCGAAGAAGGATATGACCTGCAGCCTGTAGCTTTTTTTTCGGACCGAGTTCTATTTGTCACAAGAAGGAGTTCAGCTTTAGTATTGTCTGGTGTAAAGTCAACATTACGAAAGCGTAACCAATCTTACAAGTTACATGACCCTTTGTAGGGTTCCGTAGTCAACAAGGAACCCTTATATTTTCGTCATCTGTCGTTCGTCTGTCTGTCTGTCCCCGGCTTAGCTCAGAGACTCTTAGTACTAGAAAGCTCTAATTTGGCATGGGCATTTTTATCTCATGTGCGTTTGGAACAAAATGGCGCGAACAACTGAATAGAGTAACCGTCGGAGCAGACTGAGTTAGCTTGTCGTTTGCTACCTCCCCCGTCTTACCGCTCACATACCTCAGGCGGTGACAAGCAGTTGCGCGTGGACTATAACAATGTAATAAAATCAAATTTTAACCTACTTCTAATTGTCATATCGAAATTAAACTTAAAGCTGATCAGATGGTCTGATGATGGAGCCAGGAGGTGGAACTCTTCAGTGGCTACTAGTAAACCCCTCGAGTTTTGACTCATATGATTAGTTTTGGCGAGTCCAATGGATTGTGCTTGGTAACAAGGGTCTGATGATGGAACCAGGTGGTCGATAGTGGAATTAATAAACCCTCGGGTCTGGGCTTAAATGATTCGTTTTGACGAGTCCAATATATTGCATTTGGTGTCGAGGGTCTGATAATGGAGCCAAGAGGTGGATAGTGGAACTCTTCAGTGGCCCTTCGAGTTTTGGGTCCCCAGTTTTGCCATGAAGCTCGGGAGATTCAAACCTAAAAACCATGACCCCACTGCTGCAACTGGACTTGAAAATCATGCTAATATTATGAATACATTTATTACTTCGTTACAGGAAATACCAGCAGGATTAGAAGATCTCGCTCGTTCCCACAACATGTCAAAAGTTAAAGAAAGGCAGACAAAATGGAAACCAAGACAGTCTAACTACCAGTACAATCAAAACAACTACCAATCCGATACAAACAGGAGGTTCAATCGATACGATCGATCGAAAAGTTTTAAGAGTAACAGATACGACGATGATTATTAGTAAAAATTGATTTTGTAGTTAGTTAAGTACTGTATATTATTGTAACCTGTGTTATAGCATGTAGTTCAATATAATTTTATGTTACACCGATTTTTTGCTTTTATTATAATTATCTTGGCTATCCATACTTCCATATTAATAATATAAATTAAATGCCAAAGTTACTCTGAGACTGTCTGTTACCTTGTCACGCCTTAAGGGTGTTTGTAATATCGTGCGGATTTCATCATGCATGCGGTAACTGCTGCCCAGGATCACGCCCCGCGTCCCGCGTGCGTATTCCACGCATTACAATAAATACTTGTATGAAAAGGACATTTGCGGGGGTTACGCGTGCGGGGCAATCCCGCATGCATGATGAAATCCGCACGATATTAAAAACACCCTAACGGCTGAACATATTTGGATGAAATTTGGCACACTGAAAGACCATGACCATTTTTTGGGTGGGAAATTACCAAATAACTTCTGTTCTGGGCGGAGCGGGAGGGCGTGTCAGACTTTTATTGACTAAAACCCACCCGTTTTCCTTCAGTTGCCTATGTGCCAGGGCCACGGTATCCCTTTCGGACAAACCCGCAACCCTGGTAGGCATTGGCCCTATCGGACCACGTCATCGTCAGTTTAGGCTGACATCTCTTTGAGGCGCGCGTGGAACACAAGGCGCCGTCGACCCGGGCCTGGTCCTTATCGGACGGCGAGCTACCCATTGATCACCGTCCGCTGGATTAGGATTAAGACAGGATACTTTTTATCCTAGTAGGAAGCACACTAGACACGCTGCTGACGACATGGCGAATCAGCTATATGCACTATAAAAAAAGTATGGTCTGAGTCTCGAACCGTCGGCGCTACCGCTTCTTTTGGACTAGTTCGGTTCGGAGGTCGCTGAGTGAAATGCCCGTCCGCATTATGTGTAACATAGAGTTAGTAACTTTTTTGGGTTACAAGTGGGGACGGGGTAAC
This sequence comes from Tiliacea aurago, assembly GCA_948098905.1. Lineage (NCBI taxonomy): Eukaryota > Metazoa > Arthropoda > Insecta > Lepidoptera > Noctuidae > Tiliacea > Tiliacea aurago. Next base: position 14,419,116 of record OX402590.1, read on the forward strand.
GGTGTAGTTTTTGCCCATTCTTCTTCTCCTTATGAAACTAGCTTTTGGAAAGTGCGACTAGAATATTTTTTTTTTTTTTTTTCGACTTTGCCTTCGCGCGTGTTATCATGTATAAAACTGGAATCCTGGCTCACAAACTCACCATATGGCATCACATGAGCCTCTAGGCATAGACGAATGTATCGGTCTCTATTTTGTGGTGGCAACCGTGGGCCCGTCACAACCTCAAGGCGAGTTTTTCCTTCGGTCGAAATTCCGTCCCTACGAGTCTGTCCGAAAGGGATATCGTGGCTCTGGCACACAGGCATTTGAAGGAACACGGTGGGTTTTAGTCAGTAAAAGTCTGACACTCCCTCTCGCTCCGCCCAGAGCGGGAGAAGTTATTTGATGATTTCCCACCCAAAAAAAAAAAAGAAGACTCCATGACCCACCTAACTTAAGGTGAGTTAGGTGGGTCATGGAGTCTTTTCTTTTTTTTTTCTCTTCTATGCAACTTTGCTGAAAACGTTCTCCCTGTCACCGGTACACTTTCCTAAGTCCATCATTCCCATACAGCATATTCTTCGTTTCTTCCGTAAAAAGAACCTGGCTCCATTGCCGTTGAGTCCAATGCAACTGTTTGCGTGCAAACTGTAGGCGCGACATTCTGTAAGCTCGTGTCAATTCGACCAAATCCGTCTTATTACAAAACAAGATTTATATTTTGACATGGCTTAAACCATGGAGCCAGTTTTTGTAATAAGAACGTAACTGTGATTGAAATAACGTTCTTTATACAAAACTGAAAACTTAGTTCGGTACTAAGTTGTCAGTTTTGTATTAGGAACTTTACCATAGACGGAAAACAGTTCGAAATTCAATAATGGCTCCATGTTTTAAACCTGGGTCTCAAGATAAACCTTGTTTTGTAATATGGGGGAATGAGTTTATACGTTATGAGACGCACCCCGTTGACTCAAACAACTTGCTACTGTGTACAGTATGTGGTGAGTCGTCTATACTTCTTATGCCCATAGAGCCCGAATCGGTAAACACCGTTCCCATGGATACATGTTGACATTAAACCTCCCTATTTTATTATTATAATACTAAGATAATACTCTTTGCAATAGACAGAGTCTTGGATACTGCAAGGAACCAAAGCATCGAAAAAATCGTGAATTGTGAATAAATCAACATAATCATGGTGTATCAAGCGCCGAAAAAACGACCCAAATCTTCTTTCAAGATGATGGCTTTACCCGAACTTGATACAAGGACCGTCCTAGATGTAGTGGAGGAGAATTTTAAAAAACTTGGCTTGGTGAGGCGTTACTTAAGTACCTATAGTTAGTGTGAAACGTATGAAAATTACTTAAGTACCTACCTAATTAAATTTTAATGATTCTCATTGCTTATATGAAGGAAGCAATTCTTTTCAGAAAGCTTATGCCATCCGTATGATATATATCGGCGAACACACGTTGCCTAGAGAAGAAATTATAAATCACTTCTCCAAAACCATTTCGGTTGTGAATTCTACATATTGTGAGATTAATGTGCATGGTCTACTGCTTGTTTATGACAGTTATTTTGTTCATATTCTTGAGGTTAGTACTTACTCATATTATTATTATGTTAAGGGGCCGCGGCGTAGCATGCGTAGTTCATACAAACGTAATACCAAAATAATTTGTAAATCAAACATATTCTTAACGTAGTGTGTATTTATTTCGATTGGATTACAGAATATCTATGTTCCCAAATATATATTTTGAAAGGACAATGATATAAAGACGAGATATGAGGAATTAAAAAATTCTATAGAAAACTTATTTTTCTCATATCTCTTGTTTAGATCAGTATCCATTCAAAATATATATTTGGGAACCTAGATATTATTCTATATATTATTAGCAAAAAAAAATTGGCCAAGTGCATGTCGGACCACGCACAATGAAGGGTTCCGTAGTTGGGATGAATTTATCCCAAAAACAAACTTAACATTGTAGTTGAAAAACATGCTCTCCCATACATCGATATACGTTACGGTCAATTCTCCAACTGCAAATTTAAGTTGGTCGACTATTACTCGTTAACTTGTGAAGCCTACCTACTTAGCTGTGATAGTTTTCCTTTTAATTTCGTTATATGTATATACTATTGCCATGAATTTTTTCACATATCCAAAACCAACCATTTAGCTGGCAGGGGGGGGGACACTTGACTCTAACAAAAACTAGCACTTTAAAGCTTAATATTACGCAAACGGCTCCCTTAATTGAAAAATGGTTTTGCCAAACCCACAATATGGAACGGCCTATCCAACGATACCCCACACCATGGAATAGACGAGAAAAAAAAATATCATCCCCATTTCACGTGTAAGGGAGGTACCCTAAAAAAAAATGTTTTTCATAATTTTATTTTACCATTTTTTTGGCATGATTAATATGTATACCCATGCCAAATTACAGCTTTCTAGGACTAAGCGTCTCTGAGCTAAGCTGGCGACAGACGGACGGACGGACAGACAGACAGACAGACAGACGGACATGGCGAAACTATAAGGGTTCCTTGTTTACTACGGAACCCTAAAAAGGGTCCAGTTCTCGGCATTTAGTTTCCGAGATATACGCAGTTTTGTAAAGTTGGGTGAAAAAATAGCATTTAGCGATTTTAATTGATTAGGTAGTCATTTTATTAATGCTGAATTATCTCCAAGTTAATCCGTTTGGTGCCGGACGTAAAGAATAGCACCATCCCATTTCTCCCCGTAAGTGTCGTAAAAGACGTCTAAGGGACTTACTAGAGAATGAGCAGCAGCGTGCTCTATGCATTTTAACACCATACTGCGATCGCCATCCCGCCTGCCAAGCGTGGCCATTATGGCACCCCCCCCCCCCCCCCCCTGGCTTGGGGGAGGCCTATGTCCAGCAGTGGACGTCTTTCGGCTGAAATGAAGATGATGATGATCTACAAGTTCATATAGTAAATGACTGAATAATGTTTTTAAGTTCCAGAAATTTTAAGAGCAAAAGTTTAGTAAAAAGGTATCAGAGTGGCATGTTTCTCAAATCAAGTTTTTTCAGAGCTTTAACTTCAAATGTCTGATAAGAAAAAAATGTGCCAGATTTTTAATCCTTATTATTAATTGACTATTCTAGATACCGAATGTAGTCTTAACTCAATACCCCACTACTGAACCCTTTTTGCTTGGACGGCCACATGTAATCTTCGTTTATGTAGTAATCTTTCTCTTTTAATAACTTTTAGGGTTCCGAGGACACTGTCCATAGACACATAAGATTTTTGTTAAAACGCGAACAAGAATGGATTGCTGAAATGGATAAATTAGATCAAGAAGCAATGGAGGAGGCGGGCGAGGGGCTGACCGTCCTAATGAGTATGACCAAGAATACGGAACCAAAACGAGAGAGGAAAATGTTTAGGCGCTTGAAATCAGTGATGACCTATCATTCCATTCGCAAGGTAAAAAATCCTATATAGAGCATGTACTTATAGAAAGGTGTGTTCAAATTTAAGGGTGTGGTACAGACCTAAACCCCCCCCCCCCCGACTTGAGGTGGCCCGCAGAGGCGCTAGCCGGGGATTGCGGAAGTAATAATAGATCCCAAGATTCCCAGTGCAAGTGTCTGAGAGGAACACTGGGGTGGTTTTTAGTGACAGACCCCTCCGCCCACCCCAGGGCGGAGGACATCCATGAGGATTTTCCACCCCGTGACAAAACAAAACGGTCTTACCTAAAGCACTAATAAAACTCCTAATCATTTGATTGTCTCCTCATAACTCATAAGGCATGGTCCGTTATACCTTCAGATCCGTATGACATCACCAAAATCTGTAAAGGGTTACGGCCCCAAGATCTATGCGATTTACATCGTATCCGGTCAGACCGAACTGGCGCAGGTTCATCTATGAGCACGCTTATAGGTCGACCTGAACGTGTGTTTGTAAGAAAATCTATGAATCCGAACTTTGCAAATGTTTGTACCTAATTCGGATGACAATCGAAAATATGCTCCCAACGAGTGGGTCTGATGATGGAGGTGGATGTTTGGTTACGGATCCCTTTCAGCCCTTAATTAAACCTATCGACCTTGAGCTCATTACATTTGCCTTAACGAGTATTGTTCACCTCATTATGGAACAAAAAAAAATTGATACGTCTTTAATAGTTTTTCAAACTAGGTAAATAATATATTTTACTCAAAACTGCATGTAATGTGGTCATTATTTTGACAACCTTGTTTGAGCAAAGTCGACCTTGCCGTTCTGTTTCAAGGAGCGGCCGGCAAAGTTTTGCTGGTCGCTCTAACAGGTCGCTTTAAAAAATCAAATGCAAGAAGATTTTATTTAAAACACAGCTGTTTGTATTTATAGAGATAGGTACAAAAAGATTTTATTCCATATTTGGCTGTATAGTTCCAACTACCATTGTTAAAAAAAAAAAAAACAAAGAAGTAACAAAAGCGCGGTTCAGCGAAAATTTTATTTTTATTTAGTGACTTTTTTGCTAAAAATGAGCTCTCAAAGCGAAAATTCTTCCGATTTAATGTGTTTAACACCGCCAGACATTAAAGATGAAGCTAAATAAAATTAGTGGTTGAAAATTTAATACCGCGAAATCAAAGGAAAAATATAAGCTTGCATAAGAAAAATTTGTGCAGTGGAAAATCAGTAGGAAATCTAAATTTTTATCCGAAAATGTTTTTCTTGCGTATTTCAATGATCTTTCCAACAAAATGAAGCCTTCGTCTTTCTGGAATACCTATTCAATGTAAAATTTGAACATTAAAAATAACCACAATTTAACGAGTATGCTAAAACGACAGTCAGACGGATATAAATGTAAAAAATCAAAAGTGTTGACATCACAAAATATAGAAAAGTTTATAAATGAAGCCCCCCGACTCTTGAGTACTTAGCGGTGAAAGTAAGTATTTATATCTATATATCTTATTTTTGGCATTTACGGTGCAAGTCGATGCATCGAAATTACCAATATCACCGTTAATGACATTGAAACTCACATCAACGTAATGATAATTACGTTGCGAGATACAAAAACGAAGATTGATCGTACTTTCGTTGTTCGTGACGCCTCATTTGCAGCGGTGCAAAAATATTACGCACTACGTCCAGTTGACGTAAAAACGGACCGATTTTTTTTAAATTATAAAAACTGCAAATGCACCAAACAAATAATAGGGAGGCATAAAATTGCTCAAATGCCCAAAATAATTGCTACATACTTAGAACTGCCCCATCCGGAACAATTTACAGGTCATTGTTTCCGGCGTTCATCGGCCACTATTCTTGCCGATACTGGGGCCAATCTTATTACACTAAAAAGGCATGGAGGATGGAAATCCGATCGAGTTGCTGAGAGCTATATAGAAGAATCGGTGGAGAATAAAAACAGAATTACACAAAAAATCGGTCAAAGTATAAACTTAAAACGAACAACGTTTTACGAGTTCCAGGAAGCTTCAACATCTGCTCAAGAACATGAAGAAAAAAATGATGAAATAAATGAAGTAATAAATGAAGAAATAATACAGCAGTCAAACACCGCATTAAAATTATCGCAAACTATTAGTAATATCAAACCGGGAAAGTCGGTGTTGAATTTCAGTAACTGTACTTTTCATAATTGTCATTTTAATTAAATTTAATTAATATATATTTTATTGAAATTACTTGCTGGTTTTATTTAAATTAGGTACTTGCATTTTTGAGTAAAGCACTATACAAGCCTTGGCCCACTATGACTGCTTCGCTGGTCACGCTATGATTGCCTCGAGCTAGCCTAGCTACGCTCTAGGCCTTCCAGCTTGGCCATCATTGCAGCCCTCGCTGTAAAGGCCGCGACCTACGGCCTCGGCCTTTATCTCAGCTCGTCCATCAAGTGCTGCACGCTGACCGCGCTGTGTCGGCCTAGAGCTGCGCTACGCTGCGCTGTCGCCCATCATCAGCGCGACCAGCAAAGTAGTCATTATAGACCGCGGCAGTAATGTACTATATTGCTATCTCCGTGTTAGGTACCTATTCTTAATATTATATTTTGTTTTATTATTTCTTGTTCAGCGCCACTTCAAAAACTGGCGTGCAATAACAGCTAGGCCCCCGTCACTTATCGGCAAGTTGGACGTGTTTGGACCATTGGAAGAACACTTCGAGCAACTTCGAATCTTCCTTGATAAGATAATGAAAGTTGTTGAATTGGCGCGAGCTGATGATAATGTAAGTTTCTGACTAATGCGAGAGTAAGATAGACCTGTATGTATAATTATAGATCCATAGGAAAATAAACCCAGAAATATGAAATAACCTTCGTTTTCTAAAATAAATATTCAGCCCTGCCTTGCCTTGCCTAATTTTCAGCCTTTGCTATGTCCCTCTGTCTGTCCGCGGCTTTGCTCAGATTACTAGAAAGCTGTAATTTGGCATGGGTGTACTAATATACTTACATATATTATAATCACGCCGTCAAAATGGTAAAATAAAATCATAAAAAAAATTTTTTTTAGGGTACCGCTCCGCGCACCTGCAAGTAAAGTGGGGATGATTTATTTTTCTCGTCTATCCTACTTTGGGGTGTGTCGTTGGCAAGGTCGTTCAAAAATATTGCGAGTGTGTGAAAACCATTTTTCGACTCAGAGATCCGTTTGCGAAATATTAAGCTGGTAATTTTTGTTAGAGTCAAGCCCAGCAAAAATCACGACAATAGCATACACGAAGTTAAAAGGAAAACTATTACAGCTAAGAAGACTTTACAAGTTAACGAGTAATAGTCGACCAACTTACATTTGCAGTTAGAATGTATGGGAGAACTTGTTTTTCAACTACAATGTTAAGTCTGTTTTTGGGATAAATTCACCCTAACTACGGAACCCTTCATTGTGCGTGGTCCGCCACGCACTTGGCCGGACTTTTTGGCTATACCTATGGATCTAAGTTGAATATCAAACTCATTCAACAGTTATATCTTTTATGGTGTACATGTACACACGGCTACACATCAAGCTATACATTTCCAGTATAAGGTGACCTCGCATTGTGAAGGATTTCCGTACTATGAGAGGTCAGCGTATACTGGAAATGTATAGCTTGATGTGTAGCCATGTGTACATAATAAAGAGTATTCTATTCTATTCTCATTATCGTCACCGTGCAATGAAAACCTCGTAAAGAAAATTAATTGTTTTTTATTTTTATTTATTGGGTAGAAACATCGTAATGCATAGGTATTTAGAACAAACGTGCAGAGCTCGAAGGTGCTTTTAATTCCTTTTATGGATGACCTCTGGTAACGTCAATGAAGGCCATTTTTCAGACTGTTTCCATCTTCGTCTGTAAAATAACGTTTTCACCTCACAACCCAATGATGTATTACCTTAAGATGCGTTACCTGCGCTCAATCATGGCAAAGTAAATGTCAGGCAATTGCCTGACATATCTATATCTATACATATAATAAATCTGTAGAAAAGTCATTTTTGTACATTGAAGAAATTGAAACAAAAAATAGCCAGCGTGTGAAAAGATAAGTAACAGAACCCATTTCCATCATTTTTGAAATTTTTGTCTGTTTGTTTGTGCGCACATCACGTAAAATCTACGAATTCAATGCTGACAATGTGTATATACAAAAATTATACGCAACTTGAGGTTTAACTTAGTTTTTGTTTCATCGAAATCGGTTCACTCTATCAAAAGATATGATTAATTTAGTGAGTTCCAGAAGTAAAATATTACGTTACGCAATTCAGTATAGTACTTGCAACGACATCTTAAGACTAAAAATAGAACTAATGTTGATAGTTGAAATCCAAATCCGATAGATGGCGTTGTGCAAATGACGTCATTTTCTGAATCGCGGTGTTAAGATTTTCCGCGCGAGAATGACGTCTACCGTGTTCACTAGGCAAATTGGGTTTCGTTAGGTGTCTTAAAAAGTTCTTGCGTGTGTCGTAAAAGTTCTTTGGTTGCTTGGTTTATCGATTTTCTAAATTGGTCGAAAAAAAAGTATTGGCTTATCTTATTGGTTTCGTTTGGTAACTTTGGTCATTGGTTTGAAGTACGAAGTAAAGATTGTATTTTATTTACTTCGTAGTTTGAATCCAATAGTGCCAATCGTTATACAGTAAGTTAGTGTTGCCAATTCGTTGAGTCACGACCACGAACAGACGATACGTTGTCACACTAGACTGTTCGACGCACCGTTCTTTTAAGTTTGTAGGCTATTCAGTCATAAGTGTTGTTGGTTTTGTTTATTGCTTTAATTTTCCTTGAAAATGCCTCAAAGAAAAAAAACTAACCTTTCGCTGCGTAGCCGGAATACGAAAAGGATGAGACTTTGTAGGTCTCAGGAATCGGAAGAAGATCGTGAAGCACGGTTATCTGCTAACCGAGAGCACATCGCTCTTTCACGTGAATCGGAAACGTTCACCGAAAGGGAGTCACGTTTAAGTTCACAAAGAACACGGACCGCGACTTTGCGGTCTCAAGAGAGTATCCAGGAACGCGAAGTCCGGCTGTCTGCTGATCGGGAGCGCCACTCTCTCTCACGTGAGTCAGAGACATTCACAGAAAGGGAGTCGCGCTTAAGTTCGCAAAGAACTCGGACCGCGGCTTTGCGTTCTCAAGAGAGTATCCAGGAACGCGAAGTTCGGCTGTCTGCTGATCGGGAGCGCCAGTCTCTCTCACGCGAGTCAGAGACTTTCACAGAAAGGGAGTCGCGCTTAAGTTCGCAAAGAACTCGGACCGCGACTTTGCGTTCTCAAGACAGTATCGAGGAACGCCAAGCACGTCTGTCATCTGACCGAGAGCGACACGCTCTCTCGCGCGAGTCTGAATCTCTCTCCCAAAGAGAAGAACGATTACAAATAGCTAGACATAACTATGTAGGTGTACAAAGAAACAATGAAAGTTATCTTGCATCTGAAAGGCAAAGAATAGATGAACTAAGACGAGCAGAAAGAGCAGAACAACGTCAATCTCGCCTAGAAATAGAACGAGCTCGATACCATATGAATAAAGAAACAAATAGCGGAGCTGATGAGTCCATGGAAAATGACGATGCAAATATTTTATTACCTTGGGACAATAGGGAAAAATCAGGGTTCACATATTCGTCTAGAATTAATTATGCTGGCTTTACTTCCGTGGGTGACATGAGAGAAATTTTTTAATTTTTGTCATGCTTTGAAATGGAGGAAAGAGACAGACGGAATGTGCTGCTCAAATGGAAAAATTGTTCTTCCAAATTTCCAAGATCCACCACACTTACTTAAAAGTCTCCTGAATGGCGATGGCGATCATCCCCAGTCGAAACATTTTTTGGATAATATTCGTTTATATAACAGTGCTTTCCAAATGACTTCCTTTGGGGCAAAACAAATAACGGAAGGACCGTTCATGCCAACCTTCAAAGTACAAGGTCAAGTTTATCACCTTATTGGATCTTTGCTGCCAGAAAATGAACCCAAATTTCTCCAAATTTATTTTGTATCCGATTACACGCAACAGCTCAATGTTAGAAATCACAATTTTCCCCAGCTCAATGCTGAGCTTTTGGGTCAACTTTGCTTTGCAAGCTTTGAATTCACGAACCAGTACGTTCGTGAATTCAAAGCTGCATTGGAGTCAATTCCACAAGGCAGCAATGATTTCAAAATTGTTATAAGTGCCGATAGACGTCCTGTGGGTGAACACCGTGGAAGACACAATGCACCCGTCGCAGATGAAGTTGCAGTTGTTTTAGTCGACCAGCAGGCTTAGCATGGCGTTTTCGATCTCTACTCTACTATAGAATAGACATCGCTTGTCTACACTTCTCGTTATATCTTCTTCGCGAGCACGAGGACACACCTAGACTCGGGTTTCTTCGTAGACAGTGACTTGTCCATAGCAACGGGGTATTCGCTAGTGGTGTGTATTACTACCCAATTTTACCGTACTTTTGCGTTTCGTTCTCAAACAAATCTATGAAGCAAAGTGTTTTTAACGAATATTTCTTCAATTACAAAACGCAAATGGTCAAGGGGGATGCGCTGTGTAGGCCGCGAAATTCAAATTTTCGAACGTTTTTTGAATTCTAAGGATTTTTTGAAGAGAGTTGGTTGTTTTGCCGATTCTAATGATTATAATTCTGTAAAGCAATATTTTTTACGGCCGCGAATCATATTTAAATCAACTTATAACGTGTTACTGACTTGCAAATTGCAAAAAACGTAATAAAATTTGAATTTCACGGGCTACTTGCATAAAATGTACAGGCATTATTTAAATAAAGAGCCATAATTATACTATTTTGATGGCGTCACGCAAGAAGTATCCTTTAAGGGTACTGCAGACTGGTCGCGCTATCACGTCGCGCCTGTCTGCGGGAGCCCTTGTTTTTACTAGGTACTAACATTGTTATTGTATTGTTGTTTATCGATATTTTATTTATTAGTAGGTAAATGCTCCATTTAAAACTGAGTGTGTAAGATTTAGTAAATGAAAATAATAACATCACTACATAGTAAAGGCTTCTACAGACCAGCGCGACTCGCGACGCGACACAAAGGCACCGCTCGTCACGCGACGTGCGGGGCCTTTGTGTCGCGCCAGTATGTAGAAGCCTTAATGCAGCAACGCGGGCGAGGCCGCGGGCGGCAGCTAGTACTTCATAAATAAATAATTTAGTGTTCAATGAGGAGATTTTGGCTCATAGTCAGATGTTTTATATTCCCTGTGAATGTAGGTATCTAACAAATCAAAGTTAAGGGACAACATAGTGTAAAAACTGTAGGATACTTATATTGTTGTTCTTATTTTATTGTTAATTCCAAAAATCTATTATTTATTTTGGGCGACAGGTCCTAGCCGAGTTCTTCGCATAAACATTGATTGCACTATCTCCTTGCTTATTTTATAATTCTACAGAACTCACTTCCCGTGAGATCAAAGGCTCCCAAACAAGCAAAGCAAGCTCGCTAATAGTATTTCTTTCCCATCTTTGCTGAAGTTTTTCTATAAAAAAACTTAAATAAAAAGCGCAATTTGAACCCAACATGTTAATTTCAGCTTAATACATGATAAAAGTAAAAAAGCAACGCCTATAATTACTCGAATTAACGAAAAAACAACTAACGAATCGTTGTCTAGGTCATTTTATATGTAGACTATTTCGGAAGAAAGGTTTCTATCCCAAGCTGTCAACACCGGAGAAAGATTGTACGCCGTGCTCGACGTTGTAGACAGTTGTCTAGGGTAGAGAAGACAAGTCTCTTCACATTTGGTTTTGTAATCGCCGTGCTACAGACAGTAGAAAACTTTCTGTTGTCTACACTGAAACGTCATTTTTGTCTATTCTTCCGTCGACAAAACGCGTAGAGAGGGTTCTCGTGCTAAGCCTGCAGGAGTGTGAGAGACGTGATATCGTGTTGTGTACACGCGACGATCGCCTTCAACGCATTTTGGAAACCCACCGAGCTTACGACGCCCTGCAATATCCACTAATTTATTGTCATGGTGAAGATGGGTACAATTTTGGGCTGTACCAAGTGAACCCTACTACGAGAGTCACTAATTATCAAACAAAAATATCTGCTCAACAATACTATTCCTACCTTTTACAAATAAGGCAAAACAGTTTCGTATATTTGCAACGATTTCGTGGTTTGTTCGGCCAATTTATTGTGGACATGTACGCAAAAATAGAAACTGAACGTTTAGTGTATATTCGCACTAACCAGCGACGGTTACGCGCTGAAGAATACGTGCACTTGCGGGACGCCATGCAATCAGATAATAACGTCGAAGACTTGGGTCGATTGGTTATTTTGCCATCCAGTTTCACAGGCGGTCCGCGGTATATGCACGAACGAACGCAAGATGCTTTTTATTAGGATACATACATTAGGAGTCATTTTGTGTAAGGAAACGCTTTGATTTGTACTTCTAACTTTTCGAACTCGTTTTGTATAACGTTTGCACGTCATCTGGAAGTTTATTAAGAAAAAAAGGTACTAAATAATCTGCAACCCTCATCCCGTACACATTATTAAATTTAGGTGGGATGTATTTATTTTTAAGTGGTATCATTCTCAAAAAGTCAGGTCTTTTTTTTTCGATTATCAGCTCAGGTCTATTGACTTCCGCAAGAGTAAAAAAAATTACTTTATTGAAAACATTCATAACATTACAGTATTTAAAGAGATCGTCGTCACTGTTTTTGATTTTCTTGTTTAAATGTTTTGGCGTAATTACTTTTAATATTCTTAGTTGTAGCTTATAAATGTCTGTCAGGTATGTATGATAAGTTCTCCCATAGCTGCTGAGTCCGTAGTTGATAACCGAGTCTGCTAGGGCCATATATAACATTCTAAGCGTTATGTAAGGCAGTTTATATTTAAGTATACTAAACTTACCTAGAATAGACCTCAGTTTATTGCAAACGTAATCTATGTGCGGTCGCACATTGTCTTGTGGTTACATTTTTAACGTGTTGTATTTTTTTTACCTTCAGGTAATATGTTCTCGCTGCTGCATGCTGAGGTGAAACGTTGTATGTGTTACACAAGACCAAAGTTATTTGCATCTCGTGTCGTTTATTCCTGAGCGCAATTCGCTACGGTTACTCGGGATTCAAAATCAAGACTCGCAGCAAAAACTAACTTTGCTCTCTTGTTGCACTCGTAACTATTATTACAATCACGAGGTTTTCACTGCACGGCACCAACAATAGAGAGGTTAATATTATCTTAATTCTTCATTTTGAAACGTTTGTAGCTTGTTTTCGATGGGATGAGGGCGACAGACCCCAAGATGGAAGCGTTACCTGAGGTTGCCCTGATCGACTTCTTGCTACAATCTAAATACATCCTACCCTTTCGAGAAACCGCTGGTTTGCACCGATGTGTTCATGACTATGAATTCTTTTTTGGTGAGCCAACCCATATCTACTACTTAGCTATTTTTAACTGACTTCCAAAAAGGAGGAGGTTATAGGTAAATATTATGTTTGTAATGAAACACATTTTCACTACGAATATTTCTATATTTATCTTCTTGCACACATACGAACTTGGTATATAACTACACAAACGGGCAAATTTAGCGGAACATAACAATAATTTCGAAAAACTAGTTTGGTTATAATTGCTGGCTGGTTGTTAAAGGCTTCTACATACCGGCGCGACTAGTCGCGCGACGCGACACAAAGGCACCGCTCGTCCCGCGACACGCGGGGCCTTTGTTCCGTGTCGCGTCGCGCGACAAGTCGCGCAGGTATGTAGAAGCCTTTATTCGTTTTATTTTAGAAATAATTATTTCAAATTGATAAAACAATAATAATTGAACGTCACCTTTTATGCGATTGTTTTAATTTTATTCGTGTTTCGAGCAAATTTCCCTATTCATAATTTTATGGTTTTGGTTTAAAATTTCGTAAAATCTTCATTAAAAATCAATTTATTCTGTTTTTTTTTTTACTCTTCTATCTTGTTAAAAGTCAAGGACTTCGTTATGCCCGACTTGAGCGCAACTGACATTGCCAGGGCACTTGAGATGGGGAGAAATTATCAAACCTACAGAGTGATCTCAAAAATTCTTCGCCGACTTGTTTCAACAATTTATCGCAGAATCCAACGATACAGGGAGACTAATGCTTTTGTGAGAAGACCGGGACAAGGCAGAAAAAAACGTACTTCGAGCAGGGATGATCGTTTCATTCAGCTTCGCGAACGTAGGAACCCACGTCTAACGGCCGCCCAAGCCAGAAATGAGCTTGAGGAAGTTCGAGGTGTCACAGTAAGTGAGCATACGGTACGAAGAAGATTCAAAGAACCTGTTTTGCACCTGCAGAGTTAGTGCAAGCGGTACATAATCTCGAATTGAGTTTCCTAATAATACACACAAAGGTACACAAGTGACAAACACAAGCACAATAATTCCAAATAAAAAAAAAACCTTTCAATATTACCAATCGTACCTAGTAATTTTATTTTAAACTTTAAAATAAATAAACACAAATTTAATATATTATATAAGCTGTTTTCTTGCACCTAGCATTTTCCTCGCGGTAGTGAGGTAAAAAGTTGTGTTTTGCGCACGGCAGCAAAGTTATTCTGCGTCTCGTACCTTTGAAACCCTCGCTACGCTCAGGGTTCGATACTAGTACTCGCGCCAAAAAACAACTTTGCAGCCTTGCATAACAAATGACTATTATATACTCGTAATACGAGTAGTCTTCTAGTGGTCGGAAGCGCTACTGCTTAGCATGAGGTCCTGGGTTCGATTCCCAGGTCGGGCAAAGAGTTATTGGGCTGTTCCATCTGGAATTTATCAGTAGCAGCCCGGCGGAGTCGGGAATTTGTGCCCGATGCTGGCAATTGGCTCGCCCCCTATTACATGGGAGTTAAAACATGAATGTGGGTGTACCATGTACAGTACACCTCTTCCCCTTCGGGGAAACAAGGCGTGATGTTATGTTGAAATATAATGATGATTTTCAAATCATAATATTTAATGTTTTATGGACTTACTCTTTTTACAATAAATTGTATTGTCTAGGATTCTTTGAATATAACCTCACTCATCTTTTTGAAGTCGGTTAATAAAATACTACTTATATAACTTTAAGAAATCCATCTAATACTTCTTTAAGAAATCCATGTTGCATTTCCCGAAAGCTTATGCGTCATACAAATCAGCATGCAGTCATATTATGTAATTATTACAATATTTTATATAAACATGATCGTTTTATGTTTCCACTTGTAGAGAAAGTTTGGCCCGTCCCGACCCACTACACGCCACGTTTCCTATTCAAACTGAAGGCTGATGACTCATTCGTGGAGCCTCTCCCCGTGATGCCTTGGGAGATTGTCAAGAAAGAGGGAGAAGATGAAGAGAAGGAAGAACGAGATGAAACTGAGGGTTCATCTAGTGATTAAATTATAGCGTTTACACATAAAGTGCTATAAGAGGCTACACTGGCTACAGGGATCTTTTGGCGCCTGAATAACATTGCCAGGCGTTGTAGGTAATCATTTGAGAAATTGTTACAGAAATTGTATTACTGTGCGTTCATTATAACATGACGCGTGACGCGATTTGTAGCACGAGTCACTGACTTTTGTAGTCCTATTTTCAATAATAATAATGGAGTACAAAATGGCGCCTGACAGAACAGAACTACCAATCACATGACTGAAAAATTCATTGCTACCACTCGCGTCAAGTTATAATGAACGCACTATTAATTTATACCTCAGAATATTCTGAGATTTATACGGACTAAACAAGATCGCGGTGGAGGTTCTTGGCGGGACAGTGAAGCGTCATGTTTATTACCAGTATCGTTTTATTTACTCAAATTTGTGTTTAGCCCAATATTAATGTGTAATAATGGTGGATTATTAACCATTGTTTGTGAACGTGCATGAGTGAAGGCAAATAAAACAAAACAGTGCAACAACACTTCAAGTTCTCTTCTACAAATCCGCGTGAGGTCTCAGCAAAGTGCCACATCTTTACTTAAACTCAAGGCGAGCGGGCGGGGGGGATATCGTCTAGCATGTATTGAATATAATTCATTTCATCATTATTTAAACAAACTTTGTACTTGTTACTTAGTTTTACTTGCCACTGGCTAAATGTGCAAACCGCACGAAACTATAACAAAAAAAATTGAGCCGTCACGGAACGACTGGCAGATGTGAAACATCGCACTACACACACATTTATACACTACTACATATAGACTGTAAAGTGGCCGATCGCCACGCGGCATGTGTCGCCCCGCCAGCAATCGGTTTTACGTGCCTATAGATGTTTCACATAAAAAAAAGGTGGCGGTGTTAGTTCCGATTTTGGTCACGCGCCAAAAGAACCCTGCAGCGTTGTATAATTTTTTATCTCTTGTCAATTGTTTTACTTTTTATTATGTTTAATTCTTGTTCTGTATCGACACTATCTGCTTATTATGGAACTTGCTTTCTTGCTCTTCTGTTTGCTATGTATTCATTTTCATATGTTATTAATTACACTTTGGGATATTTCTGAACTTGTTTTATTGTTATTAACCAGTAGTGCCTTAACCCTTGTAGATTGAATATGTGAATAATGAATCTCCGATCCACCAAGCAAGAGCTTAATTTGAGAGTAAAAGTCCAAACAGTTGTCATCTACCTACACCTACAGACGTACGTGTTGTCGCAGCTACGTACGCTACGCTCTTTGGTTAATAAATAAAATTAAAATTAAAAATAGTCTTTATTTACTCTGACCTTAATAAATAAACAAGTAAATAAATCACATTAATACTAATAAAATGTTGTCTTATTGGTGGTTAGGTTGTCCTTCATTATCAACTATCAGCTACCAGGTCAAACTGTCTTCCGACATGGCCTCTATTTCCCTCCACTTATTCCTGTCCCAAGCTTTTTTTCGCCAACCTTTTGGCAGGTTTTGGCAAACCTTTGGTTATTATTACTATAGGAATAAATACTGCTCGACACTTGAGTCGCGTGAGATGGTGATAATAATCCTCTGTTCTTATCCAGGATATGCATTAACTCCGCCTTAAAAAGTCAGCTATAACAATTTCGCTGTCATGGTGCGAGTAGGTAACTAGGTACCTACACGATACCTACTTTGTGCAAAACTGAGACTTCATATCAAGTTAATTTTCCATACCTTATCGTTTTAACGATAAGACTCAAGTAGACGCTGGCGAACTCTGCTAGTTTCGTGTTGCTATAGTAATATTGATTTATTGTTGTTGTTCGTTTTTATGGTCTTTAGTGTAATCAGATATTCGAGGCGTTGAAGGCCTGGGTTAGTGAAACATGGATAAACTAAAAAAGAAGAAGAAAATTAAAAGGGAAACAAGGAAAACAATTGCTGGAATCAAACTGCCGCCTATTGAACCAGTAGAAGGTATTAAAACTATTGTAGATGTAGATCCTGCCTATTACTCTATAGTCGAAGGACGCCCATTACGACAGAGCAAATCAATACATGAATACAAAAGGAATATAAAACATGTGGCTTTGAACAGAACTCTTCATGGATTCTTGACTGATGAAATCCTCAGGATTGAAGGAGAAATAGAAACAGAACGAAATGTTTATGTAACAGCATTCAAGCACTTTGAAGAATACCAGAATAGTTTCGACAAATTCCTTGCAGACGATAATAATAAAACGATTGCTATAATGCAAAAGTCAGATGCTCTAGCGAAGGAACTAGCAAATCAAACTGAGAATCATAAGAAAGCTAATTATGACTTGGCTTCTATAAAGTCTAAATTGCAATACATTGACGAAACATTAATGATTCTCCTATCATTTCAAAATTTTCTTAATAAGGCTGCTCCCATATTGTGGCAAGATAGTCATAATATCAAGCTAGATATAAAATATCCGGAAGTATTTGCAGTGGAATCTGATATTTTTAAACCCATCGATAGGGATACTGTCGCGAAGAAACTCGGAGAGTTGCCAGAACCGCAACTATATTTCGAAACACCAGACCAGTTGTTGATAATTTTTGATTTACTAGAAAAGCAAAATTTGAATTATTTATTGCTTACCACGGAATTCAGTGTGGAGAAAAATACATTTTTAAGGACACTTGATGTTTTAAAAAGGATGTTGCGTCAAGAACTGGATTTTATAAAAGAAAAGGTAGGTTTATTTCCTTGACCTTAAGTTATATTGCATTTCATTATAACATAGGTTTATTTTGAAACTGTGTCTCTGGGCAAAACTAGTAGGTAATTAATAGAATACTGTAAAATCTTTCCAATTCACCTATTGTTTCATTTTAACCCCGTTCTTAGGCAGAAATACTATGCTGAGGTTAAGCTGCCAGTCAATGGTCAGACAAGACTTCACATTAGGGTTTCAGGTTATCGACAGGTGAAATAGTAGAATCAAGGGGTGAATGCGGGGTGAACTTAGTAAAAGTCGATTTTAACATTATATAATTATTTGTTTACAGATCAAAGCAATTCAAGACACGATCAAATGGAACGATGATCGCGAAGCAGAACTAAAAGAAATATTCTTCAGGTTTTTAGAAGTAAAAGTAAAGGAAGTAGTGTCGTCGGATTTGGCTTTACAAATTTTTAATTACGTGGAGTTTGCTTATGAGCAACTAATAGCTCCGAACGAAACTAAATTTAGTTCTGTAGATATGGCATTAGCCATAGAGCGAGAATATGATAATTTATTGATAGATATATCGGCATATAATTTAGATATGATAAAACAAATCGAAAAAGAAACATATGAGCGTGGTCATTTAGAGCTAAAGCAAGCTAAAGAAGCAGCGACACTTCTGAAAGACGTTGACAAACTTTCAAAGCGTTTGAAGTCTTCTTATGAGCCAACGAGGCAAAAAGTCTACGAATAATAAATTGTGATCTGTTACTTTTCTGGATATTGAATTTGAGGTATTTGTATTCTAACTTGCAACAGACAGCTTCGTATTTTTAGACAGCATTCCTCGAAGGCAGAAGGCATGTACTTTCATATACCAATCCAATACCAAATACTACCAGTTTTAGCTAAGGAAAGCGGCGGTCAAGAGTCCTTTATCAACTAAAAGCTCTTCGACGTTGATTGTTAAGTTTATCTTTATAATTTTGATGAATATTTTTTTTGTAATAAGCAGATAAGTAGGTAAGGTCAGTTGGGGTAAGTGAAACATACTTTACTTTTTATTTTACATAATCAGCTCTAGCACAGAAATATGACTCGCATTTTTAATGACGATTGATGCGAAGTACTCTTCCTTTAATCAGTCGTTTATGATGCCAGTTCCAAGCTCTATAGTCGTGTATTTATCGATAAAATCATCAAATTTAAGCAGACTATGGTTTTGTTTCACTTCCCCCGCATATGGGGTAACTGAAACAGTCGCCAGAATATCTCTATTATTGAGTCTGCGGAACTATTATAAGGACTAACATGACATGTCAAAATACTTTCATCTAGTAAGAGTCGTATTTCATCGGTATTAGGTTTAATTTAGGAAATACATTTAAAAGATTGAATTTGGGGTAAGTGAAACATAGTCTCGGTGGTTAGGGGTACTAAACTAGTGCCAAAATCAAACAAGATCTATTGAATGATAAAAATAAAATTGCGAAGATATTATAAAACAAATTAATGTCTTTATTTAGGTACTTAGTTTACAAATTCTAAATAATAAAAATCGTCTAAAAAATCAACAATTAAAACCTCTGCGTTCGTTAATGCGGTTAACTAAAGTTGATCTTGGAATATCATACATGGTGTATGGAAGCAGTGTAAGCAGACATAGTTCCATTTTTGACTGATCGTATTGCATCTTGAAGTTTTTCGTCTGAGTAAGCAGCTTTATTAGTTTTCCGGATGAATTTCGAGGCATGTTTTATATGACCTGGAAAAAAATTCTATTCTAACAAATAAATTAAATCAATTTATCTACTATTACTTAAAAAAAATATTTTGTTTGTACAATGATGACATTTTGTACAGGTTGTTTGATTACCTACGATTGATTAGAGGTCCTCGAATGGTTTTTGATTGTTGTCTGTTTGGTCGGGATTCTTGCGAAACCGTGAAGAACTGCCTACCCGATTTTAACTTAATTTTAAACTTAAATACTGGTAAATGTTTGATCAAAATCTATTGGACTTAGGACCGGATATTTACGGTATTGATAGATTTATTGAAAAAATGAACCTTCTGCAGGGTGAATATGGTAAATTTCAATAAGTTAACCAATAAATCAAGTACCTAGTAAAACTAAACATTTTACATAAGATTATTTTTCAAAAAAATGTTTGTGAGCTCTGGCACGGGGGAAGTGGGCCGTATGTTTCTCTTACCCCGGCCATCACTGTTTCACTTTCCCCACTCAGTACTTTTTGAGGTAAGAATTTCTACCACCTTATAATTCAATTGCCTGCACGTTTCAGCTAGAAATAACTATTAGAATTTAGAACATAAAATCTATAGTTTGAATACGTTATTTACCTATAAAAATCTTCATAAACGCTATTAAATTTCTTGTCTAACTCGTGTTTTGAAATTTCAAAAATGTCAGATTTCTTTTTTTTATTTAACCGTGTAGCATGATCGTAGCGACATCTGTGCTAGAACATTGAAACCTCTTCGTCGATCCTGTTTTATCGACCGATCACTATTAGAGGTAAACTGTATAGTTTCTTGTATACGGTTGGGTGTTTCACTTACCTCATCGTTTCACTTACCCCACCTGACCTTACCTATGTTTTTAGTAGATAATAATTGTTTCTTCCTTTTTAAATGTTTTTTTTAGGCTTTTCGTGATGTTTCTTTACTTATTTGATTTTGTATTATAAGAATTAAGTACCTATGTATATTTAATTGAGATTTAAATTATACATTTTTAAAAGTAACATTCCATTATCTACAAGAAAAATAAACATCAAAAAAGAAAAACCTACTTTTTATTAATTCTCTCTTTTGCAACATGGGAACTCCGGTGAGATGCTGGTTCCTGTTAAGATTTTAGAGAAAAACTTATTACTGTCATATTTCTTGCACTACATTATTCTGACTTTTGATTCTGACATTAGACATAATTTTGTTTTCATTGTGAGTAATTGCTACAAACATACGTGTTATATATTATTATACGTTTAGTTTTTGTATTCCATAATAAAAAACTTATTACTTAGTGTTTTACTTTTAATTTGCATATTTGTAACAATGAGTTGTTTAGATGAAGTACGGAAGCCTATGGTTCCGATAAAAACTTTAGACATAATATTCAGGCGTCGCTATGTTCCCAACACACAACATTACTTTGCAAATCGAAAACATGCCGTGGGGAAAGATCTGAAGCATAAGAAACTAATAAGTCCGTTCCGGGTACCGAAGTCTGAAAAGTTGCTGTCGTATATAAAGTATAGTGATCGTAAAGAAAAAGTTATTACACGAGAAAGGTTAGCTCAACCACTACATTTAAAAGATAACTTAAGAATCGCAGCAACGAGGGATATTTCCAAAAGACTTTTCATTGAAGAGCCTCCTGATGACGTCAGAGCGGTTGTTGAAATTCACCCTGAGTTTTATACTGTAATTGAAGGGCGTCCTTTGCGATGTTTCGACGACATAAAACTTTATACCAACAACATTCGAGCCTACGCAATGAATCGTCAACAAATCGGATACCGACGAGACTTAATTCTGAAAATAGAGAAAAGTGATATCGATGAAGTTGAAAATTATGAACGCATAGTTGATAAACTGAAACATCACATCAAAAATTTCCAAACATTTCTCACAGAAGATTACAAGAAAGCATGTATAAAAGTGGCTAAAGCTGAAAGAGTATTTGAAGAAATGGCTGCTAAAAACTCAGAGTTTCTTAGTTATGTCTCCAGTTTGACGATTTTAAATAACATTTTGTTCAATCTTGACACCATAAGAGGTATTTTAAAGACGTACAGAAGCTATTTAATGTTTACAGCACCTTTGTCGTGGAGGCAACACAATGATGAAACTTTAATCGGTAGGGTTATGTCCATTCAGTTTGAAGCTGGAGAATTTGCAACTGATAATGACCTAGTTGAAACACTGGACATAGAAAAAATGGTTGAGGTGGCCAAGAATGAATTAAAAAATCCGCCTCCTCCTTGTTTATATTTTAAAAAACCTGCACAAATGATGTACTTATTCCGTTCGATGGAGTTACAAAGCAGAGAATATTTGATACAACTTTCTAAAACTGATGGTCCAAACCGCTTGCTGCGGGACCGCATTAAACAATTAAAACAAGGGCAGATACAAGAGTCTGATTACTTTCAGTATTACATTGACCATATCAACTATGAAATATATAGAGAAAGTTGTAATGAAAAGCATTTACGAGAAAAGTTTTTCCGAATATTGAATCAAACATTTTATGACAGTATTGCGAGTCCACAGACATTAAAATTAAAAATATGCATTGAGTACGTATATGAACAAGTTTTCGGCAAGTGTGAAGAAGATCACCTTACTTTGCAAGATCCTCTGAAAATTCTCGAAGTAATGTATGAAGATTTCAATTTAGGGCTGGATGCTTTGGATTTCCACATAGTTGTTCAAGCACAAAAAGATTTTTTTTCTCAAGATTTGAAAATGATGAAGAACGCTTACAATGCGCAAAGAGAGCTTAGGACTTTCAGAGAAATGACAAATGCTATGAACAAAGCATTCTTGCCACCTGCGAAGTTCGTACGAGCACAGAATAAAAAATTTATGAATAGAAAAGATCAACGTGCATTTATGATAGCCGAAAAAAAGAAAACAGAACAGTCAAGTGGAGAACGAGCAAAACCTAAAAAATATAAATTGTCGGTGGAGGAGCGAGAGGGATTGTTATTGTTTACTGAATGGTGTGAGGACCAGAATCCAGCCCCATTTTTAAAGGAATATTACGAACTTGTAAAGCCTGTATTTGAGGTGGTGCCAGAAAAATCGGATGTATTTTATTAAATATTTACATGGGTTTTTATTTTGATGTTATTTAATTATTTATTATTAGAATTCGGTCTTCTATTGTATGTGAAAACGTATTAAAAATTAACAGTTGAATGATTTTGTGTCTATTTTTTTATATTTAGCAGGTACTCAAGAGATACTCCTATATTTATGGAGCAGTGGTGGCCCAGTGGTAACGGTCGTGACTTACGAGTTGTAGGTCGTGGGTTCGAACCCAAGCAGACACTTTACTTTATGTAAATTATTTCAGCACCACTGCTCTCAAAACGTTGAAAGAAAACATCATGAGCAAAACAGCACGTCCTAAAACCAAAAATTCGAAGACATGTAGACATGTGTCCGCCAATCCGTACTTGGCCCGTGTGGTGGATTATAGCCTTCCTCACAGAGAGGAGGCGTATGCCCAACAATGGGAATATTCCAGGGTCAAATTAAATTAGCTAGCGAAATTCCGCAGATGTGATGTGTATCGATATCTAAACACAAAAAAAAAAATGATATGATGTAATTTTTTGGGGTCAACGACCACTAATAGTGTTGTTAGTTAAAGTATGAGCTGATTTTTTGTTTTATCATGTTTAGATATCGGTACCCATCACGTCTGTGAAGTATACATAAAAAGAACATGTTTTAAAGTGAAATTTCAAGTGACTACACTAATTGCGGTTGATGACTCCAAAAAAAAACTCGTCAAACTAATTTAATTATTGTTTGATCATGTTTAGATATCGATGCCGACGTCTGCGGAGTTTTGATGGCTGAATTAATTTAACCCTGTATATACGATGATTAAGTATGCCTATATTAAAATAGTTAAAAGTACTACATAATAATTATAATTTTAAATGCTAAGAAAGAGTTAATAAAAAAAAATAAGTTAACTCAAGAGTGTATTCCCGTTGTCCCCGTTTACCATAACCCCGTCACGGGACAGCGGGACGTGATTAAATTTATTTCCCGTTTTAAAACCCATTTAAAAAAGGTTTACTTCGTACGATAAGGGGACACCCTTATCGTACGAAGTAAACCTTTTTTAAATCGAAACAGCTAGGTTAGGTTAGGTTAGAACTGTGACCACACAACGCCAGAAACATATTTTTAAATGTAAAACCAAACTACCATATCTTTAAATATTTAATTGAAGTACCGCTGTCCCCGTAGGACGGGGACACGGCGTACGGGGACAACGGGAATACACGAATTCAAGTAACAATACTCATATATACAAACCTTAGACAAAGAAATGTATAGACGGCGGGTAGCTCCATTTCATTCTCACAAGAAAGGGATATAGTATTAAGTTATTATACGTAAAGGAAAAGGACAAAGCTATACTATTTCCGTCTCTCAGTGCATGTCAGTTTTTTCCAGGTCAGCGACATATGTAGCTCAACAAGCTTCGACTTCAATGGCGCTTTTGTGAAATTGTGAAGTTTATATTGGCACTTTTCTACATCATATAATCATCAATTTTTTTTTGTTTTAAACGGATAAGTTTATGGTATCATTGGGTTCTATATACATTTATGGATATGTATATAATATGTTGTCTCACCTGGCCACGCTTCCCGAACCTCTATAGTTTTCTTACTGTAAGATACAAACAGATACATAAAAGGGTCTGATGGCCGAGGGCCGGTGGAGCAGACGAGTCCTGGAGTGGAGACCACGTAGCGGCAAGCGTAGTGTGGGACGCCCCCCAGCTAGATGGACCGACGACCTTAAACAGGTGGCTGGGACAGACTGGATGCGGAAGGCGATGGACAGGGTGTTGTAGCGCAGCCTGGGAGAGGCCTATGTCCAGCAGTGGACTGCTATAGGCCGAGTTGACATAAAGGAGTACAGACAAGATAACAAGCACAGACAAACACGAACTCTCACAAGGTAACAATATGTCTGCTGCAGCATTGCTGGATATAAGGGCAATCCAGTCTGTTGGCGGTCATCGCCAGGACGGTGTTGGCGCTGCCCCACCCTCTGCGCACCAGAGACGCGCAACGCTTGCGCATCATCGCGTGAAAGCAGTCGGTGCGTGCCCATGCCCGAGGCGCTGTAGTGGCGGTTCAGCCCCAACACCGCCCTGAACGCGTTATTGAACAGGATGCGGAGGGCACTGTATGCCGCACGAGTATACTTTGCTTTGAGTAGCCTGTGCTGCACGTGTAGAGGGATGTATACAATAAGCTCTAAAGAGTGTTATTTTTACCTCCCTCGAACAACGCACAATCAACGAATAATCTAGTTGGTTCAGGCGTTATCCAACCGTATACATTTTAGAATACTTACTATCGTTTTTATGTAATAAAATACATCGATAATAAATTCGTTTAAAAATGCACGATGAAGAGACTCATTCTGTGATTATTGACATACCGAAACCAAGAACGCATGCGAAAAAGACAACAAGAACTGTAAAACAGAAGGGTAGTAAGCTGGTTGTCCAAAGTTTATTCAAGCCTTCTACGGATATAAAGGAGATATGTTCTCTGCCTGATATCAAACCATTAGCGGTAGCTACTGTGAGGAAGGATGACGTTTTACTACCATACATAATCTATTCAAAAAAGCAAGAGAAAGAGAAATTACAGCACCGTATTAAAACAGGTTTGCAAGGAAATTACAAGGCAATATATGCAGAAAAACAGCGGCGGCTACGTACCGATGATCCACCGAATGACATTCGTACTGTAACAGACTACGATCCCGGATTTTTCATGTGTGTCAATGGCACTTTCCTAACCAGTTATATCGCTCCATATAAGTCCCTCAAATATTTGTTTAACAGCCAGTTAAAGTGGCGACAAGAAGTGGGCTATAGAAATGATTGTATGTTAAATATTGATACTGTTTACCAGAAAGAACAGGAAGTATACGATATAAGTACTAAAAGATACATGGAACAAGTCAAATATTTTGAGGATTTTATTTCGGCTGATTATCGGAAGTCTATATTGTCCCTGAATAAGTGGGATGAGGTGAAATTAGCAGTTTACAAACAAAAATTTGAATTACAATGTTTGGCGGCAAAGGTTTTTACAATTACGTCGAGGATTGTAGGACTGGATTACAGATATGGCCTGCAGCAAAAGTATGGAAGATTTTTATATTACCTATCTCCTCCGAGCTGGCGCTTCAAGAACAGGAACTTCGCTCGATCCATCGAGATAGAGGCAAAAGGTTTTGATTTTGGAATTTCTAGCGAAGAAGATACATTTAATGTTATGTTTCAGAAAATGAAGAGAGAGTGCTATAGCGGCCTTGTACAGCCAGTTTTATACTTCAATCATCCCGATGACTTGATGGAACTGTTTGACGGTATAGAGCAGCAACATTTGCATCACTTCAGTCATGTGGTTGCACTAACACCTCACGCAACATTTTTAAAGAAGGGAATCAAACTTTTTAAGGACATCATTGCACAAGATAGTGCTGGAACTCTTAACACTATCAAAGAATTTGAAAAGTTATTGCAATTCAGTGAAGACCAATGCTCACAACTAGAAGCAAAATTCTTTAAGATAATAAATGGCTTTTTTTATGACTGCGTAGGAGCTCCAGAAGTTTTAAAATTTCAGACGCATTTAGAATTTTGTTATGAAAAAATATATAATGAGAAACCCATAAATATGGACATGGTAGCAACTGCCAAGGCTTTAGAAGATGTTTACATGGATTATTCAAAACGATTGGATGCGGTGACCGGTGACAAAATTAAGGCTGGTCTGGCGCAGTATGTAGAGTCAGAACGACGAAAGTATAGAAGAGCCAAAGTAGCGGCGAGGGAACTGCGACTGTTCGAACGACTGGAGCGAAACTTGCTTCGAGCCCATGCACCAGCAGCTAACAGTCAGTTCGGATTCTCTTATAATATGCAGCGGAGCTCGCGCAGAAAATTATATTTCAAATCGAAATATGATGAAAATCGAAGTAGTCTTACAGAAGCTGAAGTAGAATATTTGACTCTATTTACTGATTGGACTGATAAAGAAGATCCGGGAAATTATTTACATGTATCGCCTGAAGAGACAGGGCACCATCGCAATTAAAGACTGTGGTCGTTGTCGTTACGTTTAAAAATAAAATACTGTTTGTTAATGAAAACAGTTTATTTACGGGGTTCAATATGAAAAACGTATATGTATCTCCATAAAACACAATACAATAATACGCCATGTATATAGATATAATAAAACAAATATACTTTAATAACAAAATTTACATGTTCTACTCATAAAAATGTTTGGTTTCATGGTATTGACAAGTACTTGGAATTTACATATTTACAAAGTGGGTACCTAACACAAAATGGTAAAAGCTTTTTCAATATATATGTCTTAACATTAAGTTATACCTCTATGAGTAAATAAATAAATAGGTACTAATTAAAACTAAAAAATAAACAAATGATGACAATACATTTTCTTCTGTAAGAAGTTTAAAGCTTTAACTTGAAACTTTTTATCAACACTAAAGTCAACTTACGATCAATGGCCTGGTATAGTCTTTCAATTACATCGTTAAATTAGCCTTAAGTTTTTTTACAGTTGAGTTAGACATTTTTCAGTAACACTTTTCAAATCTTCCGACATTTCAGTACGGTTTATGGTTAACTGACTCAAAACTCAAAATTCGTTGACGGTTTACAAATGAAATACAAACAAGCAGTGATTAACCAAACGTAAAATATAAGTAATTTCATAGTATTCAGTAGTATTAAATACGCACACACAATTTTATTATTGTATTCGAAAGACATACATATTTACGTTGTGTATTTCGTATGATATATTCCCCTACAGTATTTACAATATGTATGTACAAAAATTTGAAGCTTTCCCAACATAAACTTAGTACAAGCCTCTTCATAATTATGTTGTAAACAATGCCTGTATGACATCACATTAAAATGTAAAGTCCTTAAACTATATTTTTAGCTACACATGAAAAATAGAGCAAAGGCTTTACGGAACTAAGATAAGGGATGGTTGCATAACAGATATTAAAAAGATACAGACTCGAGAGAAGCTTACAAAAAAAATTTAAGAACGAGCATTGTAATAAAATACACATTATTCAGTTTATTTATAGAAAATATGTTTAAAGTACACAAGTAGGTAGGTAGATATTCCGATTAGATGTACGAAGTTAGGTCATTAAGCATTGTAATAAATTACACCACAAAAGATAATTTCACACATGATAATATAAAGTATGACATTCAGAACGATAAATCTAGTGAGTTTTCACAGACATTACTAATTTATATACTTCACACTTTCATCTATTTATCTCCAAATGCCCATCTCAGCACGCATTACCGTTACCTAAATACTGTAACACTAATGGTCCCACATTATATTGTGTGTGAGCCACGTTTTTGCAACTATGAAAACCATCTAAAAATTATACGTCGTTGGATTCGCATATTTAGGCTGGCCGAGGAAATAAGTGGCCTTGTATAAGCTATAATTTACCATGTATGTAAGCCAGTAGTGGTCGTATCAAACGGACATATCTAAATGATTTAGTGTAGTACTAGCTTTATCTCCCACCTAGCTATTTTCAAAAGAAAATGACTAGTAGTTAATTTAATTTATAATATTCGTTTCCTTCAAAATGTTCAATATAACTTGAGCAACATGATGATGGAATATTTCATAAGACGTTATACATCTATAGTAAAACAATATTTGGTGTTTCTATCTCGGACGTTATAAAATCATCCATACAGTGAGCATTTTTAAATACTTAACGTTCACGAACCGTACCGTTACTAGCGCACGGCTGACTTGTCACCAACACTAACGCGACACTATATAGTTTATCTGACTCGTTTCTTCTGCAACTTGGCGAGTTTTCTTCTCTTGAGTATCATCTCGTAGAGCGCCTCCAGCCCCTCGTGCAGACCTTCGCCGGTGATAGCACAGGCGGGCTGCACGTGCCACGCGTGCGCGTCGCGCGACCCGTGCGGCGACGATACCAGCTCGTGAAGACCCAAAAGCTTCTCCAGCTCGCGGGGTTCCTTCGCCCCGGGTAAGTCCTGCTTATTCGCTAACACGAGAATTGGCACACCCGTATTGTCCGGAGACTTGGCTGTGCGTATTAACTCCATTTTAGCTTCCTCCATTCGTTCTACATCGACGGAGTCCAGCACGAATATAATGCCGTCCGTGCATCTGGTATAGGATTTCCATAGGGGCCGTAGTTTTTCTTGTCCGCCGACGTCCCAAACGAGGAAGTTGACACCCTTCGACTTTCCAAGAGTGCCTTTGACTTTTTCACAGTTGAACCCAATGGTGGGGACGGTGTTGAGGTACTGGTCGAACTTGAGGCGGTAGAGCGCGGTGGTCTTCCCGGCGGAGTCAAGCCCCAGCATTACGACGTGCAGCGTGCCCTGCGCGGTGGGCAGCGCGTCGAGCAGGCTCGAGTTCTTGCCCATGTTAGCACCCATACTTTGTAACCGCGCGGCGGTTATCTGACACTGTCGTCCGAGCGCACCATGTTGAAATTTTCTTGTAACTCTGAAACATGAAAAAAAAAAATATATTAGATGCCCAACACTAGTGTTTTTTTTTATAATATGTCTCTATGGTATGTATGAAGTAGTTTGTAATAATAATCTTTAATCTCCATGAGACGATGACCTTAGGCCCGTCTTGTTCTATTTTTGTTTGTGTATATTGCGCCATCGTCTGGCGAAATAATGCTTTTCTATTTACGTCCTAGCAAGAGAATTGTCCTTGTTCTTATTACCAGCCTGTCGATGAAGGTTTATGGTTAAATATTTCTTTTCAAATCCTCAAGGGATCGATGAAGTTTGTTCATCATTCGATAGTAGTACAAATTTTCTCGGTTTTATGTAAATAAAATTATGGTAGAGATACAATCAGCAACACGAGGAGCGGTCTAATACAAAGTTACCGACCCCATGCCCTTTACTCGACTCTTACTTAATTTAAACAATTTATCACAGTTTCGAAATCACTTCTAACGAATTATGAATATTAATTATGTTTGAAATAAGATATCATATGAATTGCTGCGACGAGATAACATTATAAAATATATGTAACCCTCTAAAGTACTAGACAAATACGTGATGTTATTATATTAAAACCGATACTAGCTTTGAAGAATGATTTTAAATTGTTTTATATAGGTAGGTACCTTACATTGCGATAATTTTTTTCATGACATGAAGAAAAGATCCAGTCACATTGGCAGATAAGTTTAGTTAGCACAGAAATTCTTCAGATTGGCTATAAAAGTTCGTTCTTGTCCATACTTCATAGTTACCTAAGTAGAAAAGTAGATTCATAGGTTTAGTGTAAAAAGTAACAGTAAAGGGGGAGTGGGGCAAGCGGGAGGGGTCACATCGAGACGAGACAAGATGTCGCCATCGCTCGGGCCCTTTTAATAATTATTCGCGGCAGACGAGTCGACGACTTTTTGTACGGAGGCACAGGCCGGCCCGGTTATGACGCGAACTTATAATTCACCTACAACATCTCTGCGGTTACTGCAACCCGTAACTATCACGATACAAAGTTCACTTTTGTTTAGTTCCACTGTCGCAAAATGTTTGCACACTTGATACGGTGAGCAGAGTACACCTTGCATGGATACATTTTGATCTTTTCAACGTGAGGGCAATGACCTAACACGGTTCAAAGTCGATTATTATTCAGGAGCACCAGAATTTTATTTAAGTGGTCGTCTGCTGTTTATATTTTAAATCAGATCCTTTAAAGTTTCAGTCTTTTGAAATATGTCATCCATATCGTGCTCTCAAATCGGTGCTGATGTACCAAATTAACTAACATAACCTAACCTAACCAGGAGCCCTGTGTATAAATTTAAGGAAAAAATGTGATGGTGTTCCGAACATTTCTATAATTTCACTGACTTATCAGTGTCTTGTGGATAAATCCGATTAAGAATTTTAGAACGTACTTATAGACTTTACATTGTTTACTTACAGTTTCTTATTTAGATTAATTATTGAGATGATTCTGCCCGTTACATTCCATTCAATATTCTTCTCATCAACAGGTATATAAGTTGTTGTAGGACATCGAAAGTTAACTTCTCTTAATTTCGAGGCCAAATTTATCGCAAGTGGGACTCCAACATTGGCTGTATCGACCTGTCTATCTTGAAAAACTAGTATTGTCACTTTTGTTTTTATTCGTCCGACTTTAGGAGACTCACAAAGGTTAGGTCAGTAAGTCTACTTCTACTTGAGGATCTAAGCAAGACGAAAATTATACTCTTAATGATTGAGTTTTAGCCAGAATTTAGCACAATATTCCGCGTTTGATACAACATAAATGTCAAATCAAATGAGGAATGGTTCCAGTCATTGACTTGAATAAATTTATCCAAGTTTAGAAACACATTAATAGTAGCCTGGAATTAGAGTTAGAATATTCATGAGTATGTAATCTTTAAGCCTATTTGCGTACTTATATAAGCGCCAAGATGTTGATCAACTCATTCAATATAAAATCTCAGCTCAATAGCGGTTCTATGGAGACTTTAATAGAAGTTAAAACGGTAATTTTACTTCGGGACACGATTAGAACTCCAAGCTATTAGGGTGCATAAGAGATACGTGGCAGAGTTAAGTTAAACAGCCAAGTCGTGATTAGCAGGGTCAACATAACTGAGAGAAAGCTTGTGATGCGATGATGGCGGCCCTTTACTTTCTCTGTGCATGATCTGAACCACGCCTAGTTGGCAACACGCTTCACTACATTCGCACCACTTAATAATTTAAAACACAGATATAAATGCAGAAAATAAACACTAAGAAAATGAGAAAATATATACTTTTTGGTGTGACTAGTATTGACAATTTTAGTTTTTTTGACAAGTAACAGCTGATAACTGTAAATGTACGCTAAGTAAAGAGGTTGAAAACTCGGTGAATAGGGCGTAGAAAATTGTAAAAGTTTTCTTTCCAAACAATTCAGAATTGTTGTTTGCCTCACTGCTGCCAACAACTGTCCCGTTTCGTTAGATTTACTATTGTTAAATGTTTTCGTGAATAATCTACATTACAAAACATTGGTAATACGGAAACATTTTCTTTGACCTACAAACGGGGACTGCTTTGCTCTTGACCGGATTTAAAACATTTGAAGTAGAATATGAATTCTCATTATAAATTTGGAACACTGATACTGGTTCTATCGGTGTATTCTGATAAGGTGGTCATGTGTAGATAAGCATGATAGTGTCCGCCCCTTCTACAATGGAAATAATTCGCACATGAGTGAATTAAATTCAACGATAGCTAATCGTTGTTCTGTTTGCGGTTTCTACCAGAATTGTTTTAATAAACAATCATGGCTATTGGGCCCCCTCAAATGAACGCTTTGGCAGAATCATAATATGATCTGCGTACAATTCATATCCCGCAATTCATCTCTTTGAAAGTTTTATAAGGAGTTTCGTAAAATGGTCCACAAATTATGAATGGCTATAGTGAAGTCTAATGTCAAAAAGCAGCTGTCAAATAGATTAATTGCGGGATGTATGAATTGTCCGCAGATCATATTATGATTCTGCCAAAGCGTCCATTTTAGGCCCCCAGGTGTTCATTTCCTATTTGATTTTAACGTATTCCGGTCACATATTTAAACTGTGTATTAATGATATTATATGCCAATTTTATGTCATGTGTTTATGCATGGAGCATTAAAAACAAATACCAATTTCATATTTATTCCACTTATGGCCAATGAATACCGATATGGAAATCGGTGTTGTGTTCTCAAAATATTTTTGAAGTGAAAACTTCTATAAGCGCGTTGAGCGATTTTTGGTAGGGGAAAACTGTATGGGATCGCGTCATCGACATGCCCATGCCGAAATGCTGTAGTAGCAGTAACTGAAGTTAAATTGACCACATGAAAAGTTTAATTTGTTACATACTGTGCATTGTTTAAATTGTGTTTTAGATAATCATCATTTTATTGAAGTAAAAACTTTTTGAGGCGCGTTTAGCGATAAGTTATCACTTCTGTTGGCAGTCTGTTAGCAGCTTGTATACTCCAGTTACGCGATGTTCCGCTAGTCAGCCTGGTATGTGAGTGCAACAGGTCCAGGCAATAGGCATGCAGCTCATGTAGTCATGTCCCAGCATCGAATGAGGTCAGCGTGGCTTGTAATGAGCCATCCCTACTTTTATTCAGAAATAGAGTCTCTGCTCTGCTCTAGCATTTTAAGGGAAAGTTCGGGCTTAATTTTTCGGTCAATGCTTAGTTTTTTAACGTTCTTTGTTTTTGGCTTTGCTAATTGTTTAATGATGACCTTATGGGAGTTTAGTTATTTGGTAAAGGCTTCTACAGACCGGCGCGACTCACGACGCGTAGCACGTCGCAGTATGTAGAAGCCTTTA
Organism: Tiliacea aurago; assembly: GCA_948098905.1. NCBI lineage: Eukaryota > Metazoa > Arthropoda > Insecta > Lepidoptera > Noctuidae > Tiliacea > Tiliacea aurago. The sequence goes on from OX402590.1 coordinate 14,452,041, forward strand.
TGGTTCTGTACACCAACAGGTAGATGACCGGCCATTTAGACAAGTATAGCGTCGCAAAGTCCTAAATAACCCATCGGGTCATGCCTGCCAAAAATGGGTCTTAAGTATTGAAGGAAGCAGTTTATTCGTAAGTGCGGATTGAATATTAATGATGTCATGATTTATTTTTGAATAAATATCAAAGGCAGCTATTGTAAATTTTAGCCAGCAATTAAACTGGCTTGTAAAACAGATCACGTACTCGTCCATCTGACAGGTGAAAAGAATATTTTAATCAATCTCATCGAGCTGCATATTAAAGACACGTATAACAGTAAGCAGAGTAATCGATGTAGTGTCTAGTGTGCGTAACGAGGTTCCGTAGTATGTAAGTAATGTGTATGGAGTTCTAATTGATTCACCGCAGAAACCAAATGGACCGTTCATGTTTGCCGCACATATACATAAATTAAATACGAGTTAGAGGACTGAACTTCACATTTACTCTATGGAAGTTGTGAATTGTAATGGAATGTGAAAATGGGTTTGTTAGGCTATTTGGTAGGCTTTAGCTACCTTTATATATTAAAATACGATGTATTTCAACCGTTTTGTTTCTTAGAAGTATCTTTTATAAGAATTCGTGTGAGTAAGTTTTACGAAATCACCTAACATTATCTGAAGTTGAAAATGTAGTTGTTTTTTGTTTTGAAATTTCAGACTAAGTATTTTTTTATTAAAAGCTAAAAAATGAAGAGTCTGGAAAGTTGTTGAGTGTTATGATTTTTTATTTAATCTAAAGTTGGAAATTAGTAAATTTAATTTCCCAGTTTACTGTCTACAGGAATATTTTCTTAACTTCATAGTGTTATATCTATTTATTGGTCTTATAAATACATAACACGTTTCCTCTGACGTATTCCTGAATGACGTCAATGTAAGCACGACAAGCTTTATAGGCAAGTTATCAATAAAATGGTTTCCACATTTATATTATGAACTATCCATGAGATAGCTATTCAAAGCAATGTTATTTTTAAGGTTTACTTACGTTTTTTTTAATAAATTTACTTTGATGTCCTCTTAAGCCAAGTCTTCAGTCTTCAACACTCTTAGTACCTGTAACGAAAACACAACCTTCAATATGATTTTATAACATTTGTAAAATATACGGAATAGCTAAAATAACTTTACAACTTTTGTTTCCTTTCTGAGCAATTAATCTAATTATCCGGATTCATTGAAACTTAACGTAACAATCAACAAGGTGATCTAAGTTTAACATTTTATTAGCTTTGTTTACGGAACTGTGGTAAAACATAAATCTTATGACATTCATTCGGCCACGGTTTGCTGAACTCTTCCAGAATATGTGTGATTGTGTGACATATAGTGTCTCTGAAATATATGTTAATGTTAAATGAATATAAACAATGCTGATCCTTAAAGTTCACTGGCCAAACACCCTACCTATATGATTAAAATTAAGGTTTTGATAATTGGTGTGATCTCAAAATATTATTTCTCCAGTCGTCTTTTATGAAACCCGAGGGCTGATAGATGTGGCCTTTTTATTTTTTTAAAAACGTTGCCCCACACTTGGAATTTTTCCTGTATCGTGGGTGCGTTTACAAACATTTAAAACTCACATACACAAACAGCCAAGCCCGGAACAACTAATCGTAGGTCATACAAATATTTGTTCCGTGCGGGAATCGAACCCGCGACACGCAGCGCAGCAGTCAATCGCTTAACCACTGCGCCAACCGTGCCGTCATTTACAAGTAGGTTGCAATTGCTGTGTTTATTTCTAACCCTTTTCACCAGCACGCAGATGACTCAAAACTGCATCTATATTTACTCCCAGATTGTGGAAGCAATCAACGTTAGCATAATTATAACCTGTTGTAGGAACATAATAGTTTCATGAAAGCGACTGCTGCATCGTCGGCGGATGGTAATTTCCCCCGCTAATAATGAAGGACGGGGGACCTGCCCAGCGGAACACAAGTGCGGAAGGATGCAATGAAAATCATTCACTATGCGGGCCATTCGCCCTTCATGCCAATAACCTTTTACTCATTCATAAGTAGTAATGTTTGTTCTATTATTGTGGCAACTGATTTATATATAGCCATTTGTTTTCCATAAGTTTCTATTTTCACAATAGTGCTGATGTAATTTGACTCTCTACAATATGTTATCGCTCTGATACTTAAGTACATGTTGTTTATCATCATCAGTATCGACAATGTGTATGTTTTCATTGCCTCTTTTATTCCTTGATTTATGTTGAATAACTACTTCTTTGAGTGTCTCAGCAGTAGCCTCATCTTTATCCATTGCAGATACGTAATCTTTGGTAAATAACAAGTAGGTTCTCTCTTTGTCCATTCCCCGATCCAACACGTACCTATAATTGTTTGACTAGGTAGGTAGTTTTTCACGAAGGGCAAAAACGTGCGGCTAGTGGGCTGTGGATTTCAATTTCCGTTTCTTTCACCAGTGGCCACTTTAATGAAAGACGTGTATTCCGGTCGACGGCCACCAGCCCACGCCGACGGCGACGGATGGGTGCAAATGATGTTTACGTCGGGTTGCTACTCTTATTGAAAATTACTAGATTTTTCTTAGTTTATGTACTATACGGAGATTGATTTTAGGAATTAAGGAACAATAGATAGATACAAACAATAAAATAAAAAAAAATAAAAACGTTTAATTCAGGTATTAAACCAATAGTAAAATTACAACAACAAAAAAAATACAATCCATTATATGTTTAAATTAAGTGAAAAGAAGTTTGATGCATGTAAATTTAAATGACATGTATCAAAATTAAATTAAATTACAATAGAAATTATAAATTAAATTAATCGACACTTCACGTGACCAGAGGGCTGGCTCGTTCTTCGGCCAAAGAATTAGCATTGCCATTCAACGTGGCAATGCTGCCAGTCTTCTGGGCACGTTTCCGGATGACAGCGATGCGGACGAGTACTTCGACGCTTAAGTGTCTTTTTTATGTTTTTTCATGTTGTAATTTTTTTTTCGTAGTATCTTCTTAGTGTAAATAATTAGCTGTGTATTTGTAATTAGTAAATAATAAAACTTCTTACTACAGAATTAAATTAAATAAATAATACTTTTACAATGTTTATCATGAGATTCATGATATAATACTTTAACAATGTCTATCATGTTTATAATAATCCACAAATACGCCCGAAGATAATAATTAAAGTACCTACAGTTTTAGCGGTAAGTACCAGGAGGTACTAGCCATTCTTGGTTGGTAAAATTAAATACAAATACTTTCATAATGTGCCATAAATGGCAAATATTTTTTTGATCTATAACATCTTTTCTCTCGCTTTCTGTGGAAGTTATTTCGTGAAAAGGAACGGAAGTGTGTAACGTGTGTGTATGAACTGACAGCTTGCGCATGGAATAAGTAAGTACTTTTTAATAGCATGGAATTAGTAAGTACTTTATAATAGCATGGAATTAGTGTAGGTACTCATGGAATTAGTAAGTATTATATAGATTGTAAATAGAGGGGGTCGAATTTCGACCAGTGGGCGACCACTAGTAATGAATCATTTTAATCGAATAAATATTTCAGTATTTCGATTTTTTACATTTTGAGGTTAATTTCTGTCGCTGCTTAGTTGCTTATTACCAAGGTAAGATGTCAGATGTTACACAAATCATATGCGACTACTGTATGGCTCCTTCGTTTTTTTTTTTTGAAAACGTAATGTTTCAAAGTAGGCATCATAAAATCGATTTTGCAGTTTCAAAACACCGTTTACAGCATTCTCGAGATTGTGATTGCGATTACTTATGCGTGATACTCGTATGGAACGAAATATGACATAAATTTACTCGTATTTAATGTTTCATAAAAGCCTCAGCTGTTTCTTACAAAAGTATTAATTACTAATTGCTTAATTCGTTTCGATTATTTTTTGTTGTGTATTGGTGTCATGGATATTGTAATGGATACTTGTTGTAGTGTTCGATTACACTGTAATACTATACAAGACATTGATATTATCGACACATGCACTAGAAACTTTATACCTACGAATCGTGTGCATACTCTTGAGAATCGATCAACAGAAGGGTAGGAGGTGGGCAGGACATGCCCACCTCCAGGGCAGGACATGTTGTTTTGTTCTTTGCACTTGTTTCATGATTATTATTGAATATATTTTTATAGATAAGTTTAATATGTGTTATGTATGTATGTATTTAATGTATATATCTAAATAGTACATCACAGACTATCCTGCAGTATTCTCTCCTTCCCCCTTAATCCATCCAAAGGTTGTCTTTAAAAGATCGCTTTTAGCTTTAAGACCCTTGTGTAACGCTATGTAAAATGTCTACATTTATATCTGTAATTTTTATGGTGAACACACGGCTACACATCAAGCTACACATTTCCAGTATAAACTGATCTCGCATTGTGTAGGATTTCCGTACAATGAGAGGTCAGCGTATACTGGAAATGTATAGATTGATGTGTAGCCGTCTGTACATAATAAGGAGTATTCTATTCTATTCTAGATGCGCGATAAAATGGGAAAGTGGAGTAAGAGAGTCACTGCATGGTACCCAAGGGACGGCAAAAGAAGACGAGGAAGACAACACACAAGGTGGGAAGACTAAATAAAATTGACCGCAGGATCAAACTCAAGACAGGCAACGGTGAAAATCGTTGGAGGAGGCCTTTGCATGCCGAATTGAGAGACATTTTATAGTTTTAAATTTTCTGAGTTTAAGTGACAAATTGACAATGTTAGTATTTCGGAATAAAGGGCTTTATTCGTATTATTATCGTATGCACCAATCCCTATTGCAGATAGGGTTTTAAAAAACGTTGCCCCACACTAGGAATTTCTCCTGTATTGTGGGTGCGTTTACAAACATTTAAATTCACATACACAAACAGCCAGACCCGGAACAACTAATTGTAGGTCATACAAATATTTGTTCCATGCGGGAATCGAACCCGCGACACGCAGCGCAGCAGCCAATCGCTTAACTAACTGCGCCAACCGTGCCGTGCTTTTAGAATCACCGGAAGGCGAACTTCATATGAGTTCCGCTATTAACTCAAATTGCATACTGTTCCTACTTGAAATCTATTAAGGAAATGAAGACCTTCAGGTCCGGCTGGGTTCTATCAGATTCCTAGACTAAAAATAGCCGAAGGTCGTAATCATGAAAGATGGGTCTTTATTATTATGTTTGCTTTACCAATTTATTTTTGTTAATTGTCTACCGTGAGATTGATTTTGCTCGAGACCACTTCTTGCTCCACTGTTTACGTAGGTAGCTCGCAACACAGTTAATGGTAACATTTAAGGCAAACATGTCGGTGCCATATTTGGCTGCGACAATATTAGGTAACATGAAAGCACTCATTACGTTACGAGCAGTGAAAATTAGACTTGGTAGGTACGATAGTTAAAAAATACATATCACGATTTGTCAGGGACACGCTAAAAAGTTAAAAAACAAAGCCTTTTTGTGTGATGAGCGCGCCACATGTTAAATATTGAGAGAAATTTTGTCACGAGCCAACAAAATCTGCATTGTACAGTTAAATAAACGGTTAGATGGCGAATAAAGTTTCAGAAAGCCCACTGCCCGTTATACCATGGTAGGTGGCCAGATATGGAACTAAAACTTAATTTGACACATACGTAGTGAATTGGACAGATTGTTGAAATGTCAAAATAAACTGGCTACATTGTTAGGATGTCGCCAACAGCCGTGTACGCACGAGCGTACAAAACATGGGGTACGCGAAAATCCAACACCGAACATTTAGTTCGCACAATGACATGTGGACGTAAATTAGCCAAGCGAACACGAAAACCATACACCGTCCACACAGAACAACGAAATTAGATAGCCATGAACATTTTTGACGAACACGGTGTTTGATGTTCGTTAGTGGTACGCTCATGCGAACAAAGTGCTCAATGTTCGTTGTTCGTTCGTGCGTACACGCCTAACCAAAGCGGCCATTGTTAAGTAAATGTTGCATGAGCGATAATATTCTTCGTTCGTGAGATTTTTTGCTGGATTTTACAGATATGTATCAGTACTTAATGAACATTGTTATCTTATTTACAAAATTGTTCTCGCTAACTAAGCGTCAGATCTTAATGTAATTTTCCCTTGTACTTCAACGCGGATATTATCATGATTATGCCTGAACTTTAGGCGTGTAATTATAATATTCTTGGACTTACTTTTGCACGCGGCTTCGCCCGCATGGTGGTCGGAAATTATCCAACGGAAATGTACTACCGGGATAAATTTATCCTGTGTTAATCCAGGTTATATATGTGTGCCAAATTTCACCCAAATTCAGTCAAAGTTCAGCCGTTTTTTCTGTCGGTGGCGCGGAAGTCCTTTCTTCTGCTATTACTAAATAGCAGAGGAAAAGGACTCCCGCGCCACTGTCAACCATAATTATATTGTTACCCGTAATTTTTAATCTGTGATATCTTTTAAAGTCTTAATTTAAGTGATATATGTAAAGGCATATTTTACTCTAAATTAAATGCCCAATTTAATTAATATATTTTATTGGATAAGGATTAATATAATACTGGTTAAAATAGATTCGGAAATAACAATTACGTTTTTATAAAATTCTGAAAGAGGAAAATGGTTACTGTGATTATTCGTAGTTCATAAATTATATATACTATCTCGTACACGTTTTACGCGGCTCACGCCAACACTTCCAGTCGGCAATAATCGTCATATTTCAGTCAATTAAAACAACTCCTTATTGAATAATAGGTATACCTAAACCTTTCTCATAAATCACTCCATCCATTAGTGAAAACCATTTGAAAATCCGTACAGTAGTTTTTGAGTTTATCACGTTCAGACAGACATAGACAGACAGACGCGGCGGGGATTTATTGTTTTGTAATATGTATGGATAAGGATATTTGCTATGCCAACGCACGTTTGACAAATCCTGTGTAGGTAGGAACAAGATTTCCATTTTGGCCTCCACCGACTAGTATCTACATATACGGAGCCGTAATGTGAATATACGCAGTGAGTGTGGCCCTTAATAGGCACTGATACTATACGAAATACGAATGGGCGGAAATTATCTTTTTATTTTATTATGTTAATTAGCAGGTACCTTTTACAAGGCAACACGGTAACAAAATAAATTATTCCTCCAGAAATGGTTCTTAGAAAGGTCGCTCCGAAGCTAAACTTCCCTGGAAAATTCTATTAGTCGTGGGACAAGCACTAGAAGTAAAACCACAGCAAAGGGCTGAAATTAGCCACAAGTGAGTATAAAAACTAATTTGGTATGTTCATAAAATCCTATCATACCAAAAGTGTTCGTACCTAATTAGCTATTTGACGTTCGTGACGTCATTAAAAATCGTTCACGACAAAATGGTTGGCACTAGATCATAGAGTAGTTAATGGATTCTATTTCATTTTCCTGCCGACTTGGCTTGTCATGACCGTAGAGAACGCACGCAAAAACTAGCCTTGAACGACTATCGTTCAAGCAACACGTGTGCGGGGGACATTTACTAAACATTTTTGCATTTTTTTTGTTTTGAACTCTCTGTATTGCGCCTACTCTGTTCGATTGTTGGGATCGATAACGTAGTTCGTGTTTATAAATTCAATTTGTGTATGTTCCAGATATTTAAATTGCCCTATCTGACAGTTATGTCCTTAATAATAAAGTTAGTTAACATATCACGTTTATGAGTTATTAACAGCTACGGTACGGTTGCCCCGTTGGTTTAAAAATAATTAAAAATATGGATTGATGTTACATTAAACAGTTTTTAATATGCCCTGGAAAAGTTTTAGTATTGATTAACTTTTCCTTAATCACATTGCTGATTATAGTAGAAATGATATTCAAAGTATAATAAATAAATGTTTGACCTGTTCTATGCTAAAATTTTGGTTTTATTTGCCGAAAACTTGGTCTGAAATTCGGTGTTCCTCATTCTCACCTATTATGAAGTGGCGTTGTTCGTCGCGTTCTTCATTAACATTCCGGAGACAACAGTTCAAGCTGTCTGTCTTCGTACGTTCGTAGCAATGTCGTAGTAATTATTAAATAATGTGCGCCAGTCCCGAGGACGGGAAGCAATCGCTTTGCTTCATTCACCGAAGGCGTATGTATGAATTGTATGGTAATATGTATGAGTTTATTGGCGTAACAAGCGTGGGAGTCTTGTGAACACCTTGTTGTTGGTATACTGGTTTCTCAGTAGCGTGTTGCTTGGCTAATTTTGTTAAATGGTATTCGATTCATTGGTTTCCCGTCTATCGAGGTTTAGACCATACAGACATAAACTCACTTTTTTTTCCATGAGGAGGAGGAGATCATCGAGGTGAGAGGGAAGTCATAATATACAGAGCGCGAAGTATTCCGATCCATATGTCTGGTACTGTTTCTAAAAATATATCTATCAATATTTGGTGTGTCCACTATTGCCCGAAATATGTATGACTTATCGACCGATATTGGTGTGAACTAACACTTGTTTTCTTGTCAATATCGATGTGGTAGTTATAATTTGGAAGCGCTAGCACGTAAAAGTATCACCAATTGCTATGAATCACAATCATCCGAATTCTAAACGTACCTAGGGGTGTATTTTTCGAATATGATCCGTATTTGGATATAGAAGCCCAAAAAAGGTAACTGGATCGCATAAATGTAAAAAAAAAACCTCTAATTGCTACGAATGCAACAACCAATCGAATTCCAAACGTGAACACATGTAGGGGTGTGTTTTTCAAATAAGGCCGTATTTGAAATGAAAATAGAATCCCAATTATATGACTGGCGAAATTACATTGTAAAAATACAATCGTCAGAGTAATGTGGTTGTCTTTGCAAAATACATATGTAATAAACTAATAATAAAAGAAAATTGTATTTACTATTTTGTATGCACTGTCACGCCATTACCCTCATGTGATGAGCCATCTTAACGCGGTCATAAGCCGCATACCGCTCGTTTATGCACGCAAATGAAGCGTTAACACGGTTTTGAGCCAACGTTGAGGTTACCACTTTTAGTGATTTCACTTTGTGGCCATAAAGGTACGTAAAGAGGTCCCATAATAATCATAAAATGGTGGAGGCATTGCAAATTGTTATATTCGAGGAGAAGAGAAGGTGCAGGTGGTGATTGTGGGAAGGTTACACATTATGTTCCCACTGCTGGGACACAGGCCTCCTCTCTGTGAGAGGGAGTGGGCCGTAATCCACCACGCGGGCCCAGTGCGGGTTGGTATATGTCACATGTCTTCGAATTTTTGGTTCTAGGACATGCCGGTTTCCTCACGATGTTTCCGTTCACCGTTTTGAGAGCAGTGGTGATGAAATAATTTAAATAAAGTAAAGCGTCTGTCCGTGTTGTACCGTATGGTGCCGGACGTAAAGAATAGCACCATCCTATTTCTTCCCGTGGGTTTCGTAAAAGGCGACTAAGGGTCTTACTAGAGAATAGCAGTGTCCACTTTCACCAACTCGCCTGCCAAGCGTGGCGATTATGGCAAACTCCCCCTTTGGGGGAGGCCCATGTCCAGCAGTGGACGTCTTTCGGCTGAAATGATGATGAAAGCGCCTGCCATGTCTGGGTTCGAATCTACGGTCTGCAACTCGTAAGTGGCGGCCTTTACCACCACTGCTCGTAAGAGTGAGAAGGTTAGAAATACAATACTTCCAATACAATAACCAAATACTACACAATATTGAGTGCAAATTGAGTTCGTAGGTATTCCCCTTAAAAGCACTTTACGACCTGCTTTCAACTGTTCGTGGCCTATCTGTATCTGAAACGATTTTCTTTGAGCAAGATGTTATTGAGTTTGCCTCGTAGGTCAAAGGTTTTGCTTGTGATATAGGTCAAGAGACGGCCACTTGAGTGTACCTACAGTACGGCTTTGATCCTGTAATCAAACAACCCCTTGTTTTGTGCCCCTGGAGTGCGTGATATTTAACATGTGCCGGTTTTATACCTCGTGAGAATTAAATGTTTCGTGTTTTTGTTCGTATGGAGAGGAGTGGAGTTAATTGGGTCAAATCGTAACTAATATTATAAATGCGAAAGTAAGTTTGTTTGTTTGTTTGTTACCTTTTCACGCCTAAACTACTGAACCGATCATCCTGAAATTATATGTTGTCAGGTGTACAGAAACGGACATAGGGTACCTATCATCCCGAAAAAAGTACTGTTCCCGAGGAAAACAACAATAACGTTCTTATGTTAATAGATAGCGCCACGTGTCTTTCGAATCATGATTGAATTATATTATTATAGAAACTTTAGTAGTGTGTTAAGTATTTTTTGCCGCCAAACGCAAAACAACAAGCAGAGTACTACCCGAATTGATTGTCAAATTCTAAATTAACGCGAGCGAAGCCGCTGGCAAAAGCTAGTCAATGATATTATGTAAAAAGACGTAGATAGGTTACCTACTCAACATTCGATATTTAAAAACGGAGATGACACGTGGAAGTAGGACGGCATTTCATAATTATCGGGAGCGAAAACGAGACAAGACGAAGCAAATGTGGCTGATTAGCCACATTTTGATGTGCCACTTGCGGAGCGTGTATAACCCAATCTACCTCTTGTTACTTATAAATATCATTTGGTCAAATAATATTTTTGGTAGATATATTAAGGTATTTGTAAAAAAACAAACGCAAATCATTCGACAACTCGTTCTGCTCTACTAACCCATGGATTTGCGTATGGCAATGTTAATTAAAGCTGAAATGGTTGGAGTCAATCATGCCTGTTGAACCAGGCCAACATTTGAGTCGAATGAACTTGAGTGGGACTGCAAATATACCCTCACCCCGATGAACCGACCATTTTAAGAGAACCAGCTAGGTGGATAAGGAATTTTAATGCCAATATTTTGTTTTGGGAAAGAATGATATTCTAAAAAGCATTTGTATGTATAATTTGATCAGTAATGAGTTTTGTAATTTGTTATTTCTTTGGACAATTACCCAGCACGGAACAAGCAGCTTTATTACCAAAATTAATAACACCGACTTATAGACAGAATACATTAATAATCTTTTTTATGATCGACGACACGGAACAACGTTTACGTTTTGTTCTTTTTTCAGTTTTATTACAATTTCCTTCAAACGAACTAATTTCGTACAATAACGTTTTATAGGTCGGTTTTAGGAAAAAAAGCATCAAAAGATTCTTGCTTGTTTCTTTTAAGCATTCTGTGCTTATTTGACTTCCCATTTCCCAGTAAAAACAACAATGTCAAACTTATCTACTGACACAGTTCCACAGTGCGTATTGTGAAAACTAAAAGCGTCGTCTACACTCACGATGGCGCAGTTAACGCTTCTCATTTATGTAATGACACCACCAGTATGTACCCGCATTATTGTCCAATGAACCCAATTCGTGATAGCGAGCACACGCGGTGATTTCTGCCTCGACAGAACATTTCGTGATTGACGTACAGTCAGTTTTTGTGAACATTACCAAGTTTAAGAAACAAGTTGTGTGTTCGTGAAATCTTGGACGGTAAAAAGCAGTGGACTTAATCAACTGGACAGTCAAACAAAGATAATGATGCAATATTGGCTTTACAAACTACAAGGAGATACTACAAGTAACAGATTGATAAGAACGAAACCTGTTTTGATTGGAACTAAACCAAAACAATAATTTAATTTAAATTTATCCAGAAGGACGATCTCATAATTAGTTGGAAAGCAGAGTCTGCCAGACTATTTAAACACTGAACCTAAATTACTAGAAACCCAAACCAATTAGAGTCTGCCGTAGTTTTATCCCAATCCATTTAACAGTATTTACGGCGAAGAAAGTCCGTCGAAAGGGGAAGGAGTGAAGTCAATAACTAACCACATTAATCAAGATCGACCAGTCGACAGCGGCTCATTTGTGGAAACTATAAAATTGCTAAAGGAAATTACAGAACCCACATTCTGGCTAACGTCCAGTGAAACCTGATTGTGTCCAGTTTTGTAGAGAACAAAGGTTAAAAGAAATTCATATTGGAGTATATATATAGATTTTATGCGACATTTGGGGGAAAAACACGTAGGGGCACAATAACAGTCAAGAAAATTGGATTTGTATGTAATAGATATAATAATTATGGATCTGAAAATATTTGCACGACTATTAAAATACGTTAGATATTTAAGAGCCCAGTTCAATGAGAGTAGAAATGAAACATGTTATTTGAAACGATATCATAGTGTCTATGGTCCCAAATAATTCCAGAATCAAAAGAACGTGATTATAATATCAACCAACTGCTGTTGCGTTTTCAAATCATAGTAATTATAGGAGATGCAACACTTTCTTTGATCTATGCAGTTGGCAATGAATGGGCACATATTCTGCAGCATTAGAAGTCCGTGAGTATTAATAGTCTATTATTGAATAAGTTCACGGCGATGTCACCGTTAGAGGTGCGGACGTCGGCCAGCCGACTGCAGATTGAGGCCGAACCAAACCACAGGTACCTACGTCAAGTTCGTTTCCAATTTGCTTTCCATTTGCGTTCCGGGACGGCTTGAATGTTTGAGGAGCCGGATTAAAAAGTCACTTTTACGTGACTCTATGTCGCCGTGTGCCGATTAATGTTTGCACATATTGAACTCTCCGGAACCGTATTTAACTTTTCAACAGATCGGTAAATTACCAGTACAGTGCACACACTCGAATATATCAGAGTACATTATAATATGAGATACATACTTTACAATAGCTGCTCTAATTAACATCAGTTTTTTTGTTACAAACTCGACCATTGTTAAACTCACACAATATCAGGTAACAGCCTCGATTATTAAACAACAGTATTACTTTAACCTATTAACGCGCGTGCAGTCAAGTGCAATCGACACATTTAGTCCACTAGGTCGTTCGACGACATAATGACTGCGGCCACTGTCCGCTTCGATTCTATCACAACTTGTTTCATGGACTTCTACAATGAACTAACTAGACACAAACTCGTTCTAGACTGTATGGTGTGTCATCCATCTCCTGTCAAGTGATTGTGGCTCGCAACGTGATTTATATGACCGGCATTCGATGTAGGATACGTTTCAACTGGCAGGGAGGTCGCCGAACGTATCAGATGACAAGTTGTAATCGAATTCGATGTGTATGGTGTTACATTTGCCATGTATCGAGTGTTGGACGGATTCGCTCTCGTGATTCCGGTTGGACTTACATGGAAGTAGAATGCAGAAGAGGGTTAACGTTGACATTAGCTTTTATTGGACGCTGTTAGCACACTTTGGGAGTTTTTAAATGAGGTTGTTTTTTATACAACCTACATAGAGAGTTAATTCAAAACACAACAGGTAAAGTTGTCCTTGTTATAAATGTCAAGAATTTTAAATTTTTGAATTTTACCAAGTTGATATTACAGATTGGTTCAGTATCTAAGTCGATACTTTCATAGACATTTATATTTTTGTTGACGGTTGGCCTTGTTATCACTGGGCAAGAAATGTTAGTCAGTTAGGCAGCATCAGGTTTATAGAATAGTACTTTTAATTATTTCGAAATGAAGATGTGTGTGTTGTGTGTTATCGAGCCATTATCGAGGACATATAACTGTGTGCAGATCTTGACGGTAAGACTGGTAAAGATATAAACGTTTGTGATATCTCTGTAACGTTTAAAACCTTGATTGATTGATGATATGATTTACCAACTTTTGTGCAATCGGAAGAATCATATTAAATAGCAATTATTATGATTTACTCACGATTAGCTAATTCTTTGGCGGAGTTTTTTTAAACCGGGAACAAGTCAAGTAAAAACATATAACTGCATTTGTTTGTAATCGAGAGCGCCGCTTCCTATTACCAGTCACAGTGTAGGTAATCTTGTTTGCAAATGACCCGGGGCTATAGCAGGTACGCGATTTGCGGTCAATGGCTCGAGAAATTGCACCGACATATAACATTTCTTCGCGCTTGCATTTCGACTCTAATAACACCGATATTACTAGTCTGTGGTCGAGTATACTTAGTAATTCCTTACGATAACGTATAAAATATCGATTGTCATTCCATCGATTTATAGCCGCCAATCTTATCTTGGCCAGGTAAATTGTTGGTTACTGACATATCGGTCGATACTAAGCGCTACTTTCTTATGCCCCATAAGTTATGAACTTATGAGTAACTGGCGGTTTTCCTTATTAAATTCTGAGAAATAAAAACACAGCTTTATAAAGATATATGGAGAAACACGATGGTAATAAAATAAATCGTTTATCCGCCTATTAAGAACAGTTCGCGAAACGTCCAAATTCAACCTTCACTCAACAAAAAACCTTAAAACCGTATTTGAAGCCAAGGTTCGTTCGATTGTAGTACGGTAATTACAGGGTTTGATTAGACGGTGCGGTGTACCTTGACGATCTAACTTGGTCCGCCGTTGTCAAATAACAGACAGTCAAACCAGACTATCATTTGGTTCATGAATATTCAGCATAACTGTATCCGAAGATGGACTTGGACTGAATTCTTTGTTAATTGAGTTGCTATGGGCAGTGTATTGACTTCTATATATTATACTTGAGACTTGAAAATACGTCGGCTAGTAATTGTCGCATTTATATTCGATTTTATAAACGTTATTGTAGCTCATAAATAAATATCGCGATTTGGGTCCACGCCAGCTGAAATTCAAATAATTTTACTGCACAATTTTCGTTTGGCACCTAGATTTCTAAAACAAAGTCCAATATTATCTTTGTAGAAACAATTTTGTAACTTTTTGGGATGTCATTCTATTCGCTCCAATGTAAATTGTTGATGGAAGGTCCCAATAAAGTAGTTCTATTTATAGATTGTTGATAGATGCTATACCTATCTACAATCTATGAAAAGATTTATAAGATAACTGGGAATTTCCAGGAACTAACATAATACCCCGCGACATTGACGCTTTTAGCCAGTGTGCATTAGCCTTAGGCAACCATAATTATTTATGTTTCACTAGCTGCTGCGTGTGGCTTCGCCCGCGTGACATTTTCTAGAATAACGTAGCCTAAGTTACTTCTAACATCAACTACCTGCTAGTGAAAGTCCCGTCAAAATCAGTCCAGCCGTTTCGGAGATTAGCCGGAACAAACAGACGGACAGACAAAAATATAAATAGTTTTTTTGTTGTAAGTAGCGTGTATACTTTCTGCATTATGTAAATAGCTGTTATTTTGACATTATTTTTACATTGTACAAATAGCTCCCTCATCACCATAGAAAGAAAAAAAGTAAGAAAGAAAGAAATTAATAAAGAAATAAAATAGTATCATTAGCACAGACTAAAACCAGACCATCATCATCATCATTCATCATTTCAGCCGAAACACGTCCACTGCTGGACATAGGCCTCCCCCAAAGGGAGGGATTGCCATACTCGCCTACGCTTGGCAGGCGGGTTGGCGATCACTGTATGGTGTTAAAATGCATAGAGAACGCTGCTGCCCATTCTCTAGGTAGTCCTCCCTTAGTCACCATTTACGACACCCACGGGAAGAAATAGGATGCTGCTATTCTTTACGTCCGGCACCACACAGTGCCCCATCATCATACTGCTGCCTTTACCCCAATTTATTTGGGCTTTTTACAATATATTTGAATCTCTAGTAGCCGTCATCTCAGTAGTCACCAACTTTGTAACCATATCATCGTTATTACAACTCATGCATATTTTCTATGGTAATCTCTTTTAACCATGAACCACTGAATGAGGAACATTCAGTTTCACTGCTTACTATTGTAATCAATCAATCAATCTGCCCGCCTTTCCCAAATATGTTGGGATCGTCTTCCAGTTTAACCGGATGCAGCTCAATACCAGTATTTTCATGGAGCGACTGCCTATCTGAACTCCACAACCTAGTAACTAGGAAATACGATACCCCATGGTAAGACTGGTTGTCAGACTTTTGGACTTCTGGCGACCCCTAACGACTGTCAAAGCTCGACGAATGACAGCCGGCTTAACGTGCTTTCCGAGGCACAGAGGATTCTCGGTATGTAAAGATGGTCACCCATCACGGACCAACCCCAGCAACCGTAGCTAAAGCTGTTAAATCGACCCGTGCGACTCTTTACCCTTTATTACTTAGCCACGAGCTCCTCACTAATTGTAGAATGTTGAGTCACGAAAGAGATGAATGAAAGGCAATTGCACGCAGCTGAGATGAGAATGCTAAGAGGGATGTGTGGTGTGACACGAATGGATAGAATAAGAAATGAGTACATAAGAGGAAGTCTTAAAGTGGCACCGGTGATTGAAAAGTTGTGCGGAAATCCGTTGTCATGGTATGGGCATGAAATGCGGAGGAATGAGGAAAATGTCATGAGAAAAGTTTTGAGTATGAAAGTTGATAGCTATAAGAGTAGGGGAAGATCAAAGAAATGATGGATGGACTGTGTAAAAGATGATATTATGGCTAGAAAGGGGGTGACTACTGAGATGTAATAGAGAAGGATGGAAGACAGTGCATGTTGCGCCGACCCCAACTAAATTGGGATAAGGGTAGGAGAATGGGAGGGAGTTCTGTGTATGACTGTAAAATAGTTTTTTTTTGGCTGGGAAATTATCAAATAACTTCTCCCGCTCTGCGCGGAGCGGGAGGGCATGCCAGACTTTTACTGACTAAAACCCACCCTGTTCCTTCAGGTGCCTGTGTGCCAGGGCCACGATATCCCTTTCGGACAAAGTCGCAACCCAGGCAGGCTTTGGCCCTAACGGACCCCGTCAGATTGTGCTGATATCTCTTTGAGGCGCGCGTGGAACACAACGCGCCGTCGACTCGGGCCTGGTCCTTATCGGACGGCGACCTACTCATCGCTCACTGTCCGCAGGACCGCGCCTACGGTGGCCGGGAATCGGCTTGCGACTCCCGACGCCCGGGGCGTTTTCCGCGACTGTAAAACAGTACATTAATTATACTCAAACTACGCAGTAGCCTAATCTTTGTTCTAAATAAGTCTCTGTTCACGTGTGACGTGCGTTATCAGTAAGGTCAAACAAATGCATCTTCTGCGCAGGGACCTTGCTATTTGACTTCAGATAACAGTCGGCGACTTCCTATAAAATCATTGGAGACGTTATTTATGTTCTGTACTTTGAAATATTGCTTTTACTAGAGAAACGTTTTGATAATAAGTAATTAGGAGAATGCGTTAACTAGCTGGCTTTAATTATCTAGAAGTTTGGTGACTAATACATTTGTGAGTTTCGTTATGTATGTATTTCTTCGTTTTATGTGAATATGGTGACCCTTGCTTTGCACGGTTTTACGGTTTGACAAAACATGGAGATTTCTTTATTATGTGTAAGTTTAACATAAACCTTCCGGATAAATTCTCTTAATGATGGTGAAAAGCACATCAAAATCCGTTGAGTAATTTAGAAGAACAAAATTCAAAACAACGTGGTCACTTAGACAGACACGAAAAGAGACTTTTAATAATATATATTACTAGCTGCGCCCCGCGGTTTCACCCGCGTAAGTCTCGATCTTAGGGGTATAAGAAATGTCGCTGGAGACTCTGAACAGAGACCCGTGGGGACGCCCCTACAAATGGGTGCGAGATAAGCTCCGCCCATGGGCTCCCCCACTGACGCAGAGTCTCCGGCCCCAGCTCATGGAGGACGTGGTGTGCGCTCTGTTCCCTTCGCGAGGGGAACATACTCCCCCGCCCATGGTTTTGCCTCCTGCGGTGCAGATGCGCGACCGATGCGGACCACACCATTGACGACGACGACGATACTCCGGAGGTGACCGAGGTAGATTTGAGAGTGGCGGTACGTAGGCTGAATGCCAAAAATACCGCCCCGGGACCCGACGGCTTACCTGGAAAAGCCTGGGTTCTGGCCTTGGAGGCTCTCGGGCCTCGACTAAGGGGGCTCCTAAGCGCATGCTTGGAGAGGGGCCAGTTCCCACTTCGTTGGAAGACGGGGAAACTGGTCCTCATTAAGAAGCCAGGGCGCCCGGCGGACTCTCCGTCCGCTTACCGGCCCATTGTGCTGCTCGACGAGGTGGGCAAGCTCTTTGAAAGAGTAATTGCAGACCGCCTTGTCGGGCGGCTGGTGCGGGTGGGGCCGGATTTGGCGGAGAGCCAGTTTGGTTTCCGCAAGGGGCGCTCTACGGTGGACGCCATCATGCGCGTTCGAGCCCTTACGACGGGGGATGCTGTTGCCCGGGGTGGGGTCGTCTTGGCGGTGTCTCTTGACATCGCCAATGCCTTCAATAACCTGCCCTGGAGTTGCATTAGGGAGGCACTCCGATATCACCGGATGCCGACCTACCTTTGTCGAGTGGTCGAGGCCTATTTGACGGACAGGGCCGTCATCTACCCCGGTCACCACGGAGAGTGGAACCGGCGAGAGATGTCGTGCGGTGTCCCACAGGGATCGGTCCTGGGGCCGCATCTGTGGGACATCGGTTACGACTGGGTGCTGCGCGCCGACCTCCCTAGCGGCGTCAGCGTAGTCTGCTACGCTGACGACACGCTGGTTCTGGCGCAGGGGAGGTCGCATCAGGCGGCGGCCGAACTGGCGGCACGTGGGGTTGCGACAATCGTCGATAGGATCCGGCAATTGGGACTCGAGGTGGCCTTGCACAAGTCCGAGGCCATGTGTTTTTATGGTCCTCGGAACGCGCCACTGTCGGGTTCCCAGATAATGGCAGGAGGGGTTCACATCGCCGTCGAGTCGACGATGAAGTACCTGGGACTCGTCCTCGACAGCCGGTGGAACTTCGTGGAGCATTTTCGACGTTTGGCTTCCAGACTGGAGCGGGCCGGGGCTGCCTTAAAGCGGCTCCTGCCCAATCTGGGGGGTCCAAACGCCTCCTGCCGGAGGCTCTACGCGGGGGTCGTGCGGTCCATGGCCCTTTACGGGGCACCGGTGTGGGCGCGTTCTATAAGGCTGCGACCAGCCCAGCGATTGAACGCGTCCCAAAGGGTCATGGCCATCAGGCTGGTCCGAGGATACCGCACGGTCTCCCGTGAGGCGGCGAGCCTCCTTGCCGGACTACCGCCATGGGATCTGGAGGCAAAAGTCCTCGCGCACGTCTGGGAGTGGCGCGAGGAGGCGAAACGCAGGGGGTGAAACTCCGCTATCGCGAGAAATCACGGCACAGCGGACAGAGCTCCGGCGGGATCTTATGGCGGCATGGAGAGTGCGATTGTCGCAACCCAGCGCTGGGCACGCCACAATTGTGGCGATAAGTCCCCTCTTTGAGGAGTGGCTAGAGAGGCGCCACGGCGTCCTCACCTTCCGCCTGACACAGGTCCTCACCGGACATGGTTGTTTTGGGAGGTTCCTGTTCAGGATAAAGCGGGAGGAAACGCCCGGGTGTCACCATTGTGTGGATCGCCCGGAGGACACGGTGGAGCATACGGTGGAGATCTGCCCAGCTTGGGCGGAGCACCGCCGTGTCCTCACGGAGGCGATCGGCGGCGGCGATCTCTCGCGTCCGGCCCTGGTTCAGGCCATGGTTCGGAGCGAGAGTGCATGGGAGGCTGTCACCTCCTTCTGCGAATTAGTAATGCTTGCGAAGGAGGAGGCGGAACGCGTGAGGGAGAGGCAAGGTTCGCGCCCCTAGTCGCCGCAGGAGACGCCCCGGGCGTCGGGAGTCGCAAGCCGATTTCCGGCCACCGTAGGCGTGGGCCTGCGGATGGTGAGCGATGGGTAGCTCACCATCTGATAACGACCAGGCCCGGGTCGACGGCGCGTCGTATTCCACGCGCGCCTCAAAGAGTTGTCAGCACCAACTGACGGGGTCCGCTAGGGCCAATGCCTGCCAGGGTTGCGAGTTTGTCCGAAAGGGATATCGTGGCCTTGGCACACAGGCAAATGAAGGAATACGGGTGGGTTTTAGTCAGTAAAAGTCTGACACGCCCTCCCGCTCCGCCCAGAGCGGGAGAAGTTATTTGATAATTTCCCACCCAAAAAAAAAAAAAAAAAGGGGTATAAGAAATAGATAGTAGCCGATTCTCAGACCTACTGAATATGCATATAAAATTTCATCAAAATCGGTCAAGCCGTTTCGGAGGAGTATGGTAACTAACATTGTGACACGAGAATTTTATATATAAGATATAATTATATTATATATATATAATATTATGTATATTATATTGTGTTGTATTTGTATTGTATTTATATTATTATTTTCTGCTAATTTATATAGCCACCTCAACATTTCTCATGATCATACCCAAAATTTTTCTATACTAGAAAAAGTATAGTTGTTGGGCATGGTCGTGAGAAATGTTATTCACATTCACACATCTATTAGTTAGTTTATTTTATATCATGCTGAGATAGCAGCCTTTTGGCCTCGTACAGGACTGTTTTTTTTTCATTTTCATTTAATTTTGTTTTTTTTTATGTTTCTAAGAGTGTATTTTAGTTTAATTTGTGATCTCCTGTGTTGAGTCCCAATAAATATTTTTTCTATCTTTCTAAATGTTGAGTTGGCTAATCAATTAGCAACTTAGTCAAATCTCAAAGGCCTCAAAGCAACTCTGGTCTAAGATAAATAAATGAATACAATTTATTTTCATTCACCACGTTGTTGCCCTCTTATCACTTCGCCATCAAGTTTCGAAACTTATTTTCTTAGTTCCTTCCATTATCTTTTCAACGAGTAAATTATGAAGTCGCCTGATAAGCTGATGACTGATAACAGACTGTGATGAAGTAGCTGCACGTCCTATCTACTTTTAAAGTGCCTATCTACTTTTAAAGTGGAGACGTACTTAACAAAGTCGTTAATATTATGATGATGAATCCATTCTTGTGAGGCTTTATTGAGCGAATAAAATTGCTTTGTAAGTGCTCTCTTTTATACTTTGTTGTTATTTACTTTGTATTGTATGTGTGTTTCTTTTCAAACATTACAGTTTCCGCCACAGATAAGACTAGTGATAAGTGGTTTGGTAGGTTTCTCAAAGAAGAAAATTGAATGGCTATAAGGATGTGCTTGTAGGGGACGTTGTGCCAAATTAGTTCTTGGATAAAATGTTTGAAGTGCTGAAAATTAGGTGCAATCGGTACATACACCTATAGAGTCATGAGGAACTGGGTGTAAAGTTCACTCATCCTCTATAGAAAAGGGAGGATCCGCCGACCAGACGGGTGATGGGTCTGGTAGGCTATAACTGCCCGACGGTTGATGTCGGATTGTTGTATATAATATGTCAGTCGCGCGGTAAACTCTGCTTGCGCGATGCAGGATTTGTGTGACGTTCGTTTTTTCCTGCGTAGTTCGCATGTGGCGTTGTAGATACTGCCACGAGACTATAAATACCTACCTAAATGTATTAGTCTGGATCATTTAGTAACACACCACTAACAAATCTATGACAAACCATTTTGTAAAATAGTTGGGTGAGTTTGCTTATCGTCATGGTTACGTCACGGTGAATATGTGCCATTATCTACCTATACAACAATAATAACATCAATATATGCCAACATGGTGCTTACGATCCAAAATTCTTAAATAAAGGAACTCCTTTGGAAACAAGCGCGCAGTCCTTTCATGTAAAACTTACTGGCGGAAAGCCAAGAAAATTCTAGAACGGAAAAGAAGAAAAAAAAACGAATTCAGCACTTGCAATTTTATCTTCTCGGTTTTGAGTTTGAATGTCATATGTCACACTGAGTGAAAGATTGAAGGCGATAAGAAAATGGCGCAATTTTTCATACACATTTATTTTATTGCTTTAAAATGCAAATAATTTCCCGATATAACGTACCTACATAATTTATTTCTCAACGCGTGTTTGATTTATAAATTGAGAAATATGATCCATTAGAACTAATATATTCGGTGCCACATTAGCTGTCACGGCTTCAGTAATTGGGTGTCATATTAATTTTCCGAAACACAGGGTGATCGGGCCATTAATGGAATCATGGCGGCGCGTTAGTTTGACCTTTTCGTGATCAAATAATTGTGTATTTATGTTTTAATAAGGTATGTTTTTTTAATAAGCTGATTTGGGTCCTTTCAGCATAACTTTTAGGTATTTTTTTATGTGTTACACCTACAGTATAGACCCTGGTCAGTAAATTAGGTCTTTGGTCCCAAAACCCCTAAAAAGCAGGAAATATACACAAAATATCACATACCATCCACTCATACTGCCACACTACCACCATTCTACCACACTCCACTACACACTCACTCACTAACTCACTCTTCTACACACACATCACCTAGGACATACACGAGTCTGATTATTGGATTTAATTACTGAATTCTGATGTAATTATTTGTTCATTCAAGATTCGTAATTTATAAAACACGTTCATATTTTCTTCGTATAGTTTACAAATATAACATTAATTTCAATTACCTCGTGTAGATAACAATTGTCTGTAATCACAATACGTAATACATTCCCAGTTTTATTGCAGAAATTCGACTGATATCGATAAACTTTATACATTTCTGAGATAATCCGAATATATCGCGATTAGTTATCAAATTACGTATAGAACATGAAAGTTTTATAGCTAAATCGTTTTTTTATTTTTTTTTTTATTTGGGATGGGTTTGCTCTTGACCTTAGTCTAGGTCAGAGGTGACAAAGACAAAGTCGACGATGGAGTGAGCTTAGCCAGAAGAAGCCTGTGCACTCTCACTTTGAAGAGATTAGGGTTGTATGCATTCGGAAACACAGACGTAGCAGAGAGTTCCACTCCTTTGCTGTGCGCATTATAAAGGACACTTGGAAACGCTTAGTGCGAATTGGTGGAATAGCAACCAGAAAGGGATGGTAACCTTCCTTCCTTCTTCCTTTTTTTTACATAGTGTACCGAGGATATTAACATTAGAAGACCTCTTTTACTGTGAATTCTATACGAATATTTCTTTGCGTTCTCGTATAAAATTGCTATGTAATATAAAAGAAGTTTTGTATGTGTATCCGAGTACACATTAATCTCCGGCTGTTGAGGCATTTTCACGTTTTCTCTTTTGGAAGTTTCATGAGGGGTGGATGAAGGTTTTGTTTATGTTTCAGAAGTATGTGTAACTTGGGTTCAGGGGATAACCATGAATGACACACTGCGGCAAGTTGGAGAATACATGCATGTTTTTTTAAATAAAGGTATTCGCATTCCTGTTTCAGCGGATTTGTTTGGGTCGATATAAAGTCGCCAAGTAACCCTATTTATTTCGGTATCCAATATCCACTACTATTTTTAGGGTTCCGTTTTTAACCCCCCCCCCCCCTTATCTCGAAAAGAACTGACATATTACTTTGAAAAAAATGCTGTGAATAGTTCTTTACTTATAGATTGGGTACAGGAAAACCTATTAGAAGTCTATGATTTTTAAATAACATGGTAAACGTACGCACTTACATTTGTAGTGGGAATGTGTGAAGGAACATGTTTTTCGACTACAATGTTAAATTTGTTGTGTTTTTCTTAGGATAAATTAATCCCCACTACGGAACCCTTCATTGTGCGTGGTCCGACACGCACAATAAAGTTTTTTTTTAATACGAACTATTTGTCTACTGGATATTAATTTGAACCTATATTTTGGGTAAGTATATTCGAATGTCTTATACATAACGTATCGAGATCAAACTCTAACGATGAGTCTCAAAACAAATATCTTTATTAATTCAGGTCAAGCTTGTTAAAGCTCAATTTACTTAGAAATACATACATCAACGTCTGTTATTTACTGTGTAAACACAGACATGACATGACAGACTTTTCCCGTCACTGGAACACGCGTGTCTCATAGCTTTCGTATCAATAATTCATCTGGACGGTGGTCGACGGTCCATAACTCTGGCAGTGCAGCTGCGGGTTGCTGAGTTCGACCTACTTGGCTACTCTCATTTATGTCCTCTAATATCCGACCCACTTTCGTATGTCACTCCACCAGTTAGATATGCACCGTGTTACCATATAAAATAATTCTGGATGAGAAATATATTTGCACTTTGCGCTCGGTTAGCGTGGCCTGGATATGTCTGATCGAAATTGTGTTTTCAAACTCAAATTCAAAGCATTTATTTCAAATAACTTTTGCATTGATTCAAGCACTTTTGAATTGTCAAGGGGTCGGTCAGTCAGAGAGATGAAGCTAGTTGCCCATTCCATGTAGGTTCCTATGGAGACGAACGGGCAAGAAACTCCACGGACACTCTTTTAAATCAAAATATTGTTACATAGTCATTTCATTTTGTTCCACGTTTGTTAGAGGTGGTTTGAATATTATGACTGCTATTTTTGTACTGTGACAGATTGCCTTATTTATAATTGTTTATCTATACTAATCACTACATAGTATAAAACAAAGTCGCTTCCTGCTTCCTGTCTGTCCCTATGTATGCTTAGATCTTTAATACTGCGCAACGGATTTTGATGCGGTTTTTTTTTAATAGATAGAGTGATTCAAGAGGAAGGTTAATATGTTTAGAAAATGCCACGCGGGCAGCAGCTAGTAATATTATAAAGTGGTATTTTTTTTGTTTGTAAGTTTGTATGTAAGGGGTAATCTATGGAACTACCAGTCGGATTAGAAAAAAATATTTTTGCATTCGATAGCTCAATTCTTGAGGAGGGTTATAGGCTATTTAACATCACGTTACATCTATTAGGAGCCGAGAAAAAAGAATAAAAGTCAGAAAGATTACTAAGCAAAAACTAAGTAATAGCGCGTGCGGGCGATGCAATGCGGCCCAGTGGGTTGGGAGAGCAACCAATTTCACGTGGTTGAAGTCGCGGGCAGAAGCTAGTTCAGTAATAGGGATAGATATTTATTTATTAACTGCAAATGAGGCGAGGACCAATCATCTCCTCATTTTCAGTTATTAAATCTGTGACCAATGATGTTGTCCTGGATACAAATGCAAGACAACACCATGGGGGTCAGAAGGCCAATTCTCGTAATTTAAAACGTTCAAAATCTAGTCGCAATCTCATCTTGGCGACAAACAAACGTCAAAAAATTGTCAAAATGTAGGGAAATAAAGAGGTATTTTTGACAGATTGAGACTGAGATCAGACTGTGAACGTTCTTAAAATTAGTAGAATTTCCCCTCTGATGTTACGCATAACAATAAAGAGGACGACATAGAAACGAGGTCGCTATTTGTTGTCGATGTATTTATAGAACTAACCTAAACAAGCTTGAAAACTTTCTACAAACGTGCTCGGTAGTACAAAAATATATGAACGGTTATAAACAAAATCATTGGTAACCGTTAAAAATATAAACAATCAGTCGTTATTTTTTTACCGACACCTTTTTGTACTCCGTGTCAGTACTGATGATGATGTCATTTATCTATGAAAAATAAGCGTGGAGCAAAAAGTTTATACAGCTTGAAGTTGCATGACGTCATTCCTTTAATAAATATGGTTTCCAATGATAGTAAAACCGCAATCTTACTTCACATGTCTATTGTTTTCAAATGTACTCTATTATGCGTGTGCGCATTGTCATTTAAGGAATAAATGATTCTTCTACAACACAATGGCTGTTAAGCAAGAATCGATTGATGTCTGATGATGATTTTGCTATAGAATTCGCCCACGTATTACTGTAATTCCTTTCCTTGCCAAATGTGGTATAACGATCGGTTCGCAAATACCAAAGCTATTATTTTTCTTCCTAACATTTCAAATAAATTGTTCTTCAATTTCGTCGTTGTCCTATTTCCCTGAAGACGTGACGACGACGTCAGCCTGCCCAAAATATATTCTAAATTCTTTTCGAAATTTGAATTTTGCGTCTTGGTTTTGTCAACATTCTTACTAATAGGTTTGCGAGAAAAGAAAACAATGGTCTGTTTCCTTGTTGCCTTTGAAAAGTTAAGAGAAACGATGAAAAGATACTAATTCAGAATCAGATAAGTAGATTTTATGATAAAATATTATGAAATGTATTGAGATAAAAGTTTTTCATGGCTTAAATGGCGTTTTCATAATAACATTACGGATGAGTCGAAGATAAAGTTCGTTGTTTATTATAGTGAGCCGCCGAGAAAGTTTCAGATATGTCTATGGACACTGTGAATGTTGAATCGAAATAACTTTATGTATTGATCACGTAGAAAGTTATTTGTATGACTTAATTGATTGTATGGCAGTGATTCCTAAAATGTTATTTATGGGCTTGTGGATAGGACATTCTATTTTTATTTTATTTTAGCATGGAAAATTGGAGATGACTGAATCAACATTTTCCATTCATTCACTAGCTCCTACAATATCCCTGAGAAGTGATGGAATATTCCCGACCATGACCACAACATGACTAACAAACAATATTTATAGATAGTATATTTCTTTGCCAGTAAACTCAAATGTGTTGAAATTATGATGACATTATGTCATGTTAACATGTGTCATCCTATTCTATTCTTCAACAACGCTTGTCTTTTGTTTCAATTTCATGTTTATTTCATTCATTCATTCATGAAAAACATTTGAGAATCGGTAACCAAATTCATTGAAATCCGATACTATGATCAGTAACTAAAACCCCCATATCCCCATCGGTATATTATGGCCGCATATATTCCATCACGACACAACCCATAGCTATGGGAAAATATTTTAGTAGGTTGATAAAGCTATTTTACTAGACAAGGCCTCTTTAACTAAATCCGTACCTCATAAATAATTTGATGTTATTTTAATGGTGACTGTTATGTTTTGAGTGAGCGATGAAAACGATAGTGATCATATCTTGTGTTATGACGACATAAAGAATTTAAATAGGTACGTACCTATATAAGTTGGTGAAATATGGATCGCGTTAAATTTTCCCTTCATGGGAAACAAAACTTGTGCGGGTACATTTCGGTTATAACTCTAAAGTCGAATTATTAATTCACTGGAGTAATCTGAGATGTGCTGGCTGTCACTTTTCGAAATAAAATTGTCAGATTTATGGTTATTTTTTGGTTTTTGTTTTGGTTTTTGGTGACCTGTAATGATAGTTTTAACTTTAAGGTATTTAAATAAATAAATAATATTTATTGTAATGCTGATCGTTTAATTTAATCGATTTATATAAGTGTAAAATTAACGCATAATAATAAGTGTAAAAGTGTAGAATACAATAAATATGACCATTTTATTACACAAAGGGGCAGCTAGGCTAGCAGTGCTAGCACATGTCAGATTACCCCAGTGAATATTTATTTATTAATATTTTTATTTATTTGATTTAAATTTTGCTTATTGCATTAAAATGTTGTCTTTTGTTTTACATAAATATCCCTAAGGCATGCAATTGTGTAAAACACACTTTCAGTTACAATGCTTCGGATTATTAAAGAAATTCCTAAATAATTGCTTCTTAAACTTCATCTGCTCGACAACGTAACTAACGCAATTAATGTTGATGAATTGTCAAAATTAAAGACTTGCAATTTTAAGTGTCGGGTCGGCAGGATTCGGCACACATACATTGCGGGTTGAACGATCAGGTTAAGCTACGCTTGCCGCGGTTGGTCGGTGGATGGGTTACCATCTTTACCTACCAAGACCTCTCTGTGTTTTGGAAGGCACTTTAAGGTCCCAGCTGTCATTCGTGGATCCTTGACAGTCGTTACAAGTCGTCAGAAGAAGCCCGAAAGTCTGATAACCAGTCTTACCAAGGGGTGTCGTATTACCCAGTTACTGGGTTGTGGAGGTCAGATAGGCAGTCGCTCCATGTAAAATACTGGTATTCAGCTGCTTCCGGTTAGACTGGAAGCCGACCCGAACATGGTTGGGAAATAGCTAGGCAGATAATGATGGATGTGTGTAGCACCCCTGTTACTCAAATTTAATGCTAGAACAAAAAAAAAATATGTTCACATCCCTTATTTGATCGACTAACCCGCAGAGAAGTTAATATAACAGTTAGTCATTATTGTGTCGTGTCCTTTCATTTACAAATCAGATCAAAAGCTAAGGATAATACGAATAATATTACCCCCCACCCCACCTACTATTGTTATTCTAAACTTGATCCCCCTTATTACAAAACAAGGTTTATCTTCAGACCTAGGTTTAAAATATGGAGCCATTATTGAATTTCGAACTTTATTCCGGCTATGGTAAAGTTTCTAAACACAAAACTGTCAACTTAGTACCGAACTAAGTTTTCAATTTTGTATAAAGAACGGTATTTCAATCACAGTTACGTTCTTATTACAAAAACTGGCTCCATGGTTTAAGCCATGTCAAAATATAGATCTTGTTTTCTAATAAGGCGGGATGCGTTTTATTCGTATCTCTAAATTCTACGCAAAAATATCAGTAAGTACGTTTTCTTAAAACCACATTTCAAATAAAACTCGAGTGATTTCGTGAAAAAGGATGGAAATGTGTAACAGGAAGTGACAGCTTGAGCATGGATTAAGTAAGTACTTTTCAATTGCATGGAATTAGTCTATTTATGGAAGTAGTAAGTACTATACTAAGTATAGATTGTAAGTAGAGTGGGTTGAATTTTGACCAGTGTGCGACCACTAGTAATGAATTTATTAATCGAATAAATATTTCAGTATTTAGCTTTATTATTTTTTGAGGTTAATTTTGACGCTTCTCAGTTGCTGATTACCAAGCTAAGATGTCAGATGTTACAACATCATAATACGCGACTACTGTAAGGCGGTCGTTTTTTTTGTAAGCGATATTGGATTTACTCACAATCAGCACATACGACAGGAAATGTCCTCTTTTGCACATGTTGTTGTTTTTTAATGTCTTCCGACATGTGGGCGTGACGGAGGCAGGTGTTGTGCGATAAACACAGCTGATAATGAGGGTAGCTTATTGGCTGTACCCAACGTATTTGAGGTACTTATTACTGCTATAAATACACGTGATAATGTATTTAGACCATACCCTTTGGGTCTTTATGAGATGATTATTGCTCTGAGTGATACTCTGGATATATGTTTTTTAATTTATAACAGAAAATGTTATCATCATTTTGTTTAAATTCCAGGTACAACAATTGTATACACTGTATTAATTAAAACAGAGCTTCTTGTAGGTAATGAAAAGACACTTGAACTAAAAGTAACTTTAAAATCGTAATTAAACTTGCAATGGAAATACTGCAAATTTGCACATTGAGTACCCAATTACCGGGCTTTTCATTATAACGTTTAATCAGAATATGAGAGTTTCATATTTATTTTCATAACATTCGTGTTCCAGGGGTTTGCACCTTGCATCCGCGGGGTGTATTCCCACACCCCCATACATCCCGCTAATCCCTGTTTTTAGAGAGCAACCACTATAGGTTGAGCTGCCCTACCCTTCGAGTAGCTTTGGGGAAGTTTCGGGGAAACGCAGCTGCTTCAAGTGGCAGGGGTCTTCAACATTTGGCCGGTGTTCATGTGAATTTGCCTCCTACATGTTCACACGCACCCCCTTTTCTTATTGCATATGTGTAAGTATGACACATACGAACACGTGGCGAGGCTATCAACTTGATGTGTTTCACGCTTAATAAGAAATTACATTTCCTCCATTATGCTTCATGAGAAACTAGTGTAAGTCAGCTGTTGGCGTTTCTGGGAATTAACGGATGGAGAATTAATCTGATTGGCACAATGAAGGCGAAGGTTTGTTTTATGTTTAGAAGTCAATCACGGAGTAACAGCTGAGGGAATTTGGATACAATTTACTCCTCGATGAAAGCATATTTTGATTTCATACAACGATTGAATATACTTACTAGAATTTGGTGGACTAAACATAAGAGGATTTAATGTAGGTTTTTTTAGGTTTTGAGTCAGTAATCTATTAAGTCATTAAGTCATTAATCAATATATCTGTTCTGTAGACTTAATTTGTTCTGTAGTATTTATTTGTGATTGAAGTTTGTCGTAACTAACAGTTATAGTTATTTTACTCTGAAAGGACATTGCGCAAACCAAAGGCCCTTGTTCTTACATAATCCGAAACGAGATGCAAGAATTTGTGTCACCTGAAACCTGTACATTGAATAGTTTTAAGCCTGTTGATTTAAATATGGCTGACAGCTGTTGTTATCCAATAATTTTACGATTATTTCAGTGACAAATAGATAGATTTAGGTGCGAGATTGTTAGATCTTTGTGATTGATTCGTTATTTCACGATAAAGGATAGAAAATTGACTGACGCCGGTAGCACACCTTCGCCACGAAACCATAGCAGCGAAACCGATTCAACTGGCTCGTGTCTTGTTCCGCTAGTCGCATCCGATTCGAGTAGCGGAACATGACGCGAGCCAGTTGAATCGGTTTCGCTGCTAATGGTTTCGTTTCTAAAAAAAACCGATTCAACTGGCTCGCGTCTTGTTCCGCTACTCGTATCCGATTCAAGTAGCGGAACATGACGCGAGCCAGTTGAATTGAACTACTGCGGTTTCGCTGCTATGATTTCACGGCGGAAGTGTGCTATCGGCGTGAAACTGCATATTTTGTGGAGGCTCACCGAATTTGTAATGTGCGAGCAGAGAATAGTAAATTTTGATACAAGTGGAGAATGTTTGTTATTGCATTCGAGGCGGAATTGACACCTGAGCCGTAGGCGAGGTTGTTTTTGAGCCGAGAACGGCAATAACAAATGTCCACGTGTATGAAACGATGTTTTTCAACACACTTTTGAAGAAATAAAATAACGAAAAATATTTTTGTCATGAATTATTAGGAAACTATGATTTAATATGGTTTTTTTTTTCGCGCTTTGCTTTCGCCAGGTTGAAGGAGAAGCAAAGGTATAAAGCAGATAAACAGCCTAATATGAAGAATAGAAAATTCAAATATTTTTGAGTTTAGAACACAAATAAATGTTAATTTGTTCATAAACGTTTTTTTATTGTAATAATCATGGTATTTTATATATAAAAATTATTTAAATATTCCAAAAATATTAACACCGTAAAGACGCATCATTGACGAGATTTAAAATAAAAATCACCTCCGGATAGAGAGGAAGAGGACCGTCTCTGGCGCGAGACGGTGTGAATAGAGGCATTGAACCAATTTAGTATAGGTATAAGTAGCTGTGGCAATTTTTATTCCCGCACACGTGTTGGAAAATAAAAAATCGCACGCGTGTGATGTACATAGCATTGTGAACCTAATCGTAGTGCGATATGAACCAGTTTTCGAGGAAGTGTATTGAAAATAAATTTAAGTTATTCGACGATTGCCGATGTCACGTGATCACGTCACACTCATAGAACGTATTTCTGAATGGTTGATGTAAGCGCAGTTTTTGTGCAGATTTCGTGTTCTCACGGTGACTCTTACCATGTTTCGATTCCGTAGCTTGAGTTTACGTTTGATGTAAAAGTGACCGGGCAAAATTAGATACGATTGCAGTAAGTGATAGTAGGTACTTAGCTTTCTTTAAATTATTTCACCAATCATTAATTAACTAAGTGAAAGGCACTTAGATTTTTACGATAACGAGAGATACATTTTATTTATTGCTGGGGTGGCGAACTTTATATGATTGAAATCTGTAAACAATTTTCATTCTTAGTACAGACGGCTACATATTTCCAGTATAAGCTGGTTTCGCATTGTATACGATTTCCGTACAGTGCGAGATCAGCGTAAACTGGATTTGTATAGCTTGATGTGTAGCCGTGTGTACATAATTAATAATATAATTACATGACTTAGCCGCATCGGGTGTTACAATATATTCAGCATTGTAGAATGCCTTTGAGTTTCTCTGTCCCCCAAAGTACGCTTTGATAATACTGCACGTCTACGATTTTACCGTTCATGTTAAAACATCGGTGCATGTTATAACGTCATTTCTTCGTATATCGTTTCATTTCCATACATTTTACTTCCCTGTGTTATCGTGATGCCGTGGACGTCCACGATAATAAAATCGTCACGTTAGAAATTAAGGCTCGTACAGACTGGTGCGATATCGTGGGCACGACAGGCACCGACAAAGAAATTATGCTACTAGTGTCGCATCGCGCCCGCGATATCGCACCAGTCTGTACGAGCCCTTATAAAAACACCCATACCTTTGTGCCAGTATCCGTTCTAAAGCCCGATGTCATATTTGTTTTGTTTTTAGGGTTCCGTACCAAAATGGTAAAAAGGAACCCTTATGGTGAGACTAAGTCTGTCTGTCTGTCTGTCACACCTGGATATCTCAAGAATTACTAAAGCTATCACTTGAAATTTAGAATAGTATTAGATGACGTTTGCCCAACTATTTTGCAAACAAGAAAGAAATTTAAAAAAATATATCTTTTCTGCAAAAAGGGACTGAAAAGGAGGCTTAAAAATTTGAAGTACGGCTACTAGGGCATAATTATATGAGGTATCATATGAAAGAGCGCTGTTTGCACATTTTCAAACATTTATTTTTTATTTTTTTAGGCAGCATAGTTTCCGACTATTGATGAAAAATGTAAAAAAAAATACCGTTCCCCCCCCTTATCTCCGAAGTTTGCATAGATAAAAATCTGAAATTATTTTATGTGATAGAAGTTTATGTAAAGATTACAGGAAAAATAAAACTATGTCTCTAAATTGCACAGTTTTTCAGAAATCATCAACATCATATATCAAATACGTACGGAACCCTCGGTGCGTGAGTCCGACTCGCTCTTGACCGGTTTTTTTTTGTTGTTGTGGCCAATAGGTTGGACGGGCCATTCATGCAGCACTGGCAGGCTTTACAATTTACATGCACCCGTACCTATATCGGGCTTGGGGCATTAAAACATTAAAATAACTGCCATCGATTTTTATAATTTTAATTTGAATGTTTAGTGTTTTGAAATTTTTATAACGTTTTACAGTTTAACAATTTAATATTTGACAATTTTTTTTGTAGATTCTGAATTTTGTTTCGGCAATTTTAATGATTGTTTTTTTTAATGAGTAAAAAATTAATGAATTTTGAATGTTTAAATTTAATTGATCACAATTTTATTTTGGGTTTTGCCTGTTTGGAATTTGAGATAGTTTGTAATAAATGGTTTGTAATTTGGATGTGTGAGTGTTAGAGGGCTATGGACTATTTCTATTAATTTAAGTTTGGCAGTGGCTGTTATTTACCTGAAGTAAATTAATTTATATTATATTTACGACCAACAATACCTAAGCTATGTTTCTCAGTTGTGTCCTCCTGCATAGTCTTGTTTATAAATAATATTATACATTGACGTTAGAACCCTCATTCATTCGGCAAACGAGCCGGCAATGTGTGATACATCGCACAATTATTATAGCCAGCTCCATGGCTCATGGCTCCCCCTCTACATACTTTGTTTATGGAGCTCCTGCTCACTGGAGCGCTATATGGGTCAGTCTTCACGTGTTGTTATCCTTTCTCTTTAGTAATTAGCAATTATTATGGAAATTCAAACGTTTGCTGTTCATACTTGCTTTGTTTACATTTTGTTTTTGCTTGTTTCTGACTGTAGTTAATGATGGGAAAGATTTTAAGAGCCTACGGAAAGAACCAATTATTGTTCTGGCTATCAATACTTCCACATTCACACACACAACATCACACGAACCATTTATTATGTTCCGAAAATTATGTTATTTATCATTCATTTTTTAAATGAACAGTTTAAATTCAGCAGATAGACTATATCTAATGCTTAAATTATTATAATATACTAATTAAAACAACTATTCCAGATTCGCTTAAGTATAAGATAGTTTGAACGCATACGTACCAATGTTATAACTCCGACTGGTTTGATCTGAAAGCAGAGAACACAGTTATAAATAAACTTCAATCGATAACTCAACTACAAAGGGTTAGCTCAAAACTATACACGTAGACCCGGGGAACATTCCAAATCCATCGTCTTCTTTTGGTTTTCGTGCCGACAATATAAACATAATTGGCCTGTAATGTTCCCACTGCTGGGACACAAGCCGCCTATCTGTCAGAGGGAGTGTGCCGTAATCCACCACGGGGCTCAGTGCAGAGTGCAGAGTGCAGTCCAGTGCTGATCGGCCGTTTTATAACTTCCTTTTTTGACATTGAATCCTTACCAGACTTAAAGTCACAATTTTGACTTTGGCTTATCTCTTTGACCGTCGTTTGTTTTTTCTTTGGCCGTAGTCAGCCATAGTTAGCCGTAGTCAAGCAACGGCCGAACATTCGGCAATTCGGTTATGTTCGGGGTAGACCCCCAGGTTCGTAGATGTATGCGAATTTTTGGTTCTAGGACATGCTGGTTTCCTGACGATGTGCCTTCATAGTTTTGAGAGCTAATGAAATAGCTAACGAGGTAATGAAATAGTTTACACACTTTAAAGGGGTTCGGATTCGGACCTACGACCTACAACTCGTAAGTCCCCTTATCACTGGGCCACCACTGCTTTCAGCCGACTAGCTACTTTAATATGTCTACTTTATTATTTTATTATACAGGGTGTTAAAGTAACTGCGTGCCATAGCTTAAGGGTAGGTTCAGTATCGATAAAGGAACCCACGGAAAATAAAAAATCAAAATCAAAAAAATGAAAACAAAAAAAAATATTGCAAGATCAACCTAATTGAGTACCTAACCGTTTAGAATTAAAATTATTTTATTTGATGGTCCTAAGCCCGATAAAGTACAAAGAGACTTATTTTTTACGTTTAATTAAATTTTTTGTATTTTTATATTTAAAAAAAAAATCACCTGGGTTCCTTTATTGATACTGAACCTACCCCTAAGATATGGCACGCAGTTACTTTAACACCCTGTATTGTTTGAGCTCAATATGTGACCAATACAATACATAATTGCTTTCCTATAAAGATGCCTGTCATTTTCATTTATACTGTAGATCGTTGTTGGAAAAATAAGTCTCATGTAAAATTTACCTTAAAGTGCTTAAACATTTTCATTCCTCGACTGTACCTTAGACACAGTTTCTAAATAGCACGAGAATTACAACTTCATTAACTAGCATTTAAATGTAAAATGTAGTTTTCCGGCTACCGTGCCTGGCACAGACTAATTACATTGTTAGGATAAAAACGTTAACTTTCAAATGTATTCATTTATGTGGTCATGATTGTGGATTTTATTTTTAGTCTGTGGTTTTACACTGTACTGTGGTTGGTATAATTATTCGTAACGAAAAAACAATGAAGCATGGTCTTGAGAAGACGGTAAAAATTCTCATTAATACAAAATTCATAAAACAAATTGCTCAAAATAGAGGCACCAATATTAATAAATATGTAAGTATGCTCTTCAGCCTCTTTTACATAATGAGTTCATTTCAGTGAGGTACAAAAAGAACCGTATTTCTGTAGGTGTATTTTGTTTACCAGCTTAAGTTGAAATAAAATACCTCCGACCCTCTTTAGAATATTATTCACCGAGAGGTTGCTCCCTCGTCTTCATTTCTCCATTCAGTCCTTTTCATTCAAAAGTCGAACATAAAAATATGAAAGTAAAGAAATCGAAGCGCTTTCAGCAGCTGCTTTTAAATTACGTTCGGTGATTCAATTTTAATAGTCAGCGCAACATTTTTATTCGTTTCGCTTCCAAACACAGCTGTTTCCGAGACCTCCACCTGTCGAGTAAATCACGAAGTTGTCTTTGCGCGTCTGAGGAGCGTGACAGGTCATAGCCACCACAGATTACAAATCCTTTGTATTATGTCAGCGACCTTTTGTTCTCCAGCGTCTATAATTGATTCTATTGCTGTTCACACCAAATAATCCATGACTAACCTTTAGTCTTTCTAGTATTTGCAAGAACTTTTTATTAACGAGTTTTGCCTTGTTTCGCTAATCAGCACTTATGAGTTTTAAATATAGTCACATGTACACACGGCTACACATCCAGCTATACTTCCAGTATCAGTTGACCTCTCATTGTACGGAAATCTTATACAATGCAAGATCTGCTTATACTGGAAATGTATAGTTGTATATGTGTTGTCGTGTGTACCTCGTAAAAATACGGTAATGATTATGATTACGAAGTTAATTAAATAAAGTTTCGCACGGAATGTTTTCCAATCTTGCACTTTCATATCTGCAAGTCTGTAGCGCCTTTGAAGATACTTGTTCATCATTATTTTTTATTACAAAAGTGGGAGGGATGATTTGAATTCCTCTGGAAAATTTACAGTTTATTTACTTAAAACTTTCTTGTATTTTATTTCGTTTTAACGTAAACAAGCGCAGTATAATTTTTTTTTGTTTGAAACTCGTATTCAAATTAAAAAAGAACTTTTTCAGCGCTCCACGTAGGGTGAACGAGGACGCCATTTAATTTGCAAGTTGCAGCATACCTGCATACCGTACGTATTGACGACGTACGAGAAGTTCTGCAGGTAAAGTTGAATAATTAGCTTGTCAGGATGTACGCAGATGGAGTTAGGAACGTTTCCTGTTATCCAATACAAAGTTAAACGTACTTATACTCGTATGAAAACACACGCAGAAATTAGCTGTTTCTATGTTAAAATATTTCGTGCTGAAATGTTTAATTCATTAAGACGGATGGTTTGACTCGTATTTTTTGGCCAGTATAAAAACAACCTAACCAATGTCAGTCTGCCACAAAAAATGTTGCTAAACATTATTTAACTCACAAAAAGTGATAATTCAATAGAATAATGCTTTACTAACTAATATTTGAATTGTATGAAACAAAACGCGTTTCTATGAAAAGTTTAAACACATTCATAAAAGTAGAATGAGACAAACTTATCAATATATGTATATTTCAATTATAAAAAACGCGATCTCTATCATGAATTAATTGATTAATATTAATTACGAGTCAGTAACGATACTGCACTATTTACTTATTATGCTTCGGTAATAGAGCTTGTTAACTTGTACAATAAAAATATGACATTATATTTAGAAATTGTTTTAGGCTTGTTTGTGTAAAGGGTTCTCCCGCTCGTCGCGCCACTCGCGGGGCCTTTGTGTCGCGTCGCGTGTCGCGCTGGTATGTACTCGTAGAAGCCTTAATGCGTATCGAATCACGTACCTAACTAGTTTCGTTTTCTTTAACTACGTAACTATTTCCCCAAAAATTGCTTAGTAGGACATTGTATAGTAAAAAGCCATTTAATCAGACCATTTAAAACTCCATGGACAAGACAAAGGTCATGTCAAATGCCCATGTAACACCCACTCTCATGAAGATCGGAGGCGCTACACTCGAAGTTGTGAACGAGTATGTTTACCTCGGACAAACTGTCCAGTTAGGTAGGTCCAACTTCGAGAAAGAGGTCAATCGTCGAATCCAACTTGGCTGGGCAGCGTTAGGGAAGCTACGCAATATCTTCTCATCCCACATACCGCAGTGTCTCAAGACGAAAGTCTTTGACCAGTGCGTGTTGCTAGTGATGACCTATGGCACTGAAATATGGTCGCTCACAATGGGCCTTATCAGAAGGCTAAAACTCACCCAATGGAGAGGGCTATGCTTGGAGTTTCCCTACGTGATCTTATCAGAAATGAAGAGATCCGCAGGCGAACTAAGGTAACCGACATAGCCCGAAGAATTGCCAGAGTTAAGTGGCAGTGGGCAGGGCACATTGCTCGCAGAACTGATGGCCGATGGGGCCGAAAGGTTCTCGAATGGCGACCGCGTACCGGAAGACGTAGCGATGGAAATAGCAAAATAAAATAAAAATATTTCTATTACTGACACCGGCTGTTTTGGTATGTGTGCCCATTGGGCATAGGCCTCCTCCATTTCCTTCCATTTTTCTCTATCGACTACTATTCGAGTCCATAATTTTCCTCCTGTGATTTCCAGCTCGTCACTCCAGCGTTTTTTCTGCCTTCCTCAATGTTGTTTGCCATTTCTCGGTAACCAGACGGTTACTCTTTTGCTCCATTTGTCTGAGCCTCTGAGGGTGTGACCAGTAGTAGGACATTGATTTAATTATAAATGTAATATATTGCTGATTCTTCGTCACAAAACTATGTCACTAATTATGTTAAATTAAAAGGAAGGTATGAAAAAAAAGCTGAGCTCAGAAGGCTAGAATTTTCAGTTGCTTCGCGTGCACCATGTCACGCTCGTAATAGGCGCGTCATTCCTGACCTAGACAGTCGTAATGTGACCCAGCCTTAAAATATCGATATTGTCCAGTAGGTAGTTGAGTGGTGAAGGTCAGATGGCGGTCGTGAAAAAGCCGACCTACATTATTACATTATACTTATAACCATTGGAAAATGTTACACAATTTAATTTTATGTCTTTGTTTGTTTATTGTGATTGCTTCTGTCACGGTATTTATGGTTGGACATACTTCTTGCCCATTGCTGTATTTATGAGGTTAGTCCATAGAGTCCATATAACGGCGCAGGATAGCCTTTACCAGAAGTGATCATCGTATTAGTAGTTCAGCAGCTTCAATATCATCATTATTGTGCCGGAATATAGCAGTCCGTTGTGGACGTGGTACAACAGCTGCCATTATCTTCCGTCATTAAAAGACAGCCGTCACGCAACCATCGATGCGACGCTCTGCTAGAGTGACTGTCAGCAGCCAGTGTCACTCTTATCCGACCCTTTCGGTGACTCTAGTAACTTCGTAACAAAACCAGACGGCGTCACTTGCTGCGCCGTCAGGCATATTAGATTTTTCATTGACAATGACAATTAATTCTGTGTTTTGAAATGCAGACTAAAAACCTTATTCAGGAGGCAGAGCGCAGAGCTTTTATGTAATAGTGTTACTTATGTTTGCAAATAAATAAATTATTATTATTGTTAATGAGGTATAACAACATACTTAGTTCCTCAGATACAAGGAAAGATAGGTTTAAACTGACAACCGTAACTTCACAACTACAGAATTCGCTTTTGTTAAACAGCTAAACGTACAACAAGCAAAGTAATCTTCTCTCTCCTCATTACATCTTCACGAATGGAACTAAGGAAATCATGAACTAAACTTAATCTAGCTCCGTAATAAGCCAGACTATCATTTGTTTGCTGCTGTATACGGAGTGTCGACGCGTCACTTCTAAATGTGGAAGCAAACTGCAGACTCGACTTAGCTCTATAACTATAGAAGGTATAAAGGTCTCAACGTCCGTGCATCTGTCTCTTTGTAAATTAGATAAGTGCTAGTAACTATGCGCTTGAGTTCAATTACTTCCTACAACTTTAATAAGGGACGTACGTTTGGTATTAATTATGATAAAATGTGGAGGATGTTGGGTATTCAAAAGATAATGTTATGTGATGGAGATTACTGTAATCCTAAACTTGTGAGAAGGAAATGTTTATTATTAAAATTTTCCCGATTCCTGTATCTTACGGATTGTTATTGGTTAAAGGTACGTTTCGTGGACTTTCTTTTTGCGAACATAAAGTAACACATTCTGAAAGAAACGTTCATACGTATTCTTTTTATTTTTTTATTTTGTTTTGATTTTTTACTTTTTTATTTTGATTTTTCAATTAGATTTTTAATTTTATGTTGATTTCTTTACTTTATTTTTATTTCTTTATTATATTTTGATTTTAGCTTTATAATTTTTGATGTGCCCTGACGGGTCTACAACGGATCTTAGCTGTAATCCTTTTGTTAACATCTTTTTTTGTGGAACGCAAATAAATGAATATGAAATAAATGAATATGAAATAAATAAATATGAAATAAATGAATATGAAATATGAGTTATTGATATCTAGGCCTTAAATATGTAAGTAAATGAATATTTGTAAGCAGTAAAGAGTTATTTAATGTATTTAAATTGTCTCGACAATGTTACTTTCTGAAGAACTTGACAAATATTTGAATGTAAAGTGGCTGTAACGAAAGGCTGTCTCCTTATCTCACTCGGTACTTATGGAAAGTAAAATATATTTTTGAGTGTCAAAGAAAATTAATGCTTATTTAAAGTCGCTGTCTGAGAATGTTACTTTCTCTGAAACTTGCGGTTGAAGATTCTATCTCATTTTAGCAAAATTAATATTTCTGTATAGTCTAAGCTTTTAAGGTAAACACACCAAATGCTTGAAATGGCTCAAAGGCATCACGGTTTACGTATACCTCAGGTACATTTAAGGGGAACATTTTACGCCGCCATAAATTTGGTACCTAAAGCCCATAACCCTTTGAGGGATTGAATCAGACAGCCATCTGCGCGTGTAAAGAGATCAATCAGAGTTGACGACGGTAAAGCAGGAAGATGTAGCGGCTTTTTTTAATGCCTCTATGTGTCTGGCAAATTGTAAGGAAGATTTAAAGCGCTTTACAGAAGCGGAAGGTCTAACTGTACTAGAATTTGGTACGCTCGCGCACGCAAGTCGTGTACCGTACACAACAGTATGGACTTTTTCTAAAACGTTGGTGTCGCTCACGACTGACGAACACGTGTTGGAATTACAATAAAATACTTAGAACTTTATTTCACGAGGAAATTCTATCTGGAAAATATTTTTGGTTTCATTGCGGTTAAATAACGTGAATATACGGAGAACTTGCAAAAGTTTCGCGTTTCTAAAACAATTTGCTACAAATTACAACTTTCGCAATATCATATTGTTCTTTGTAATTATTCGAATGTTAAACACGCGAGAAAATACGGACTCAATTTGTTATTCTTGTTAGCTCACAATGGCTTGTCTGAAAAGTCTCACAGTACACATTTATTACGTTGTCAGATTGATCGATCTGGTTAAGCTATGCTTGCCGCGGTTGTTCCGTGCATGGGTGACCATCTTTACATACCTCCGTGCCTCGGAAAGCACGTCAAGCCGTTGCCCCTGGCTGGCATTCGTGGATCATTGACAGTCGGTACGGGTCGTCAGAAGCCCGAAAGTCTGACATTCTGGGTATCGTATTACCCAGTTACTGGGTTGTGGAGATCAGATCGCTGCGGTCGCTCCATGTATAATTCTGGTATAGGTACAGCTGCATCCGGTTAGACTGGAAGGCTAGACAGATGAGTTGTTATTACGATATTTACGGATCTAGTTAATTTAAGAATCGATTTATCAGCCGGAAAAACAGCGATGTTTTCGCCGATTGATTGATGAAACGACGTAAATTGTTGAAATGAATTATGTTTTCAATCAGAATGTTTTCAGTTGAAGTAAATGTTGATTTATTTCTTTGTTACTACGTGGAAGCAAAGTTGTCGACAGTTATTGCACAGTAAAATTTTTATGAAAAAGTTTGTATGTTTTGTTTTGTTTAAGTATACTAAATCAATCAATCAATTTCTCGGTTTTCAGACACTACAGTTTTACTCATTACTTACCTATCATAATCTGCCTACCGTTTTCGCAACTATGTTGGGTTCAGCTTCCAGTCTTACCAGATGCAGCTGAATACCAGTATTCAGGACCCGACTGAATACCAGTATTCAGATCAGTATTCAGGAGACGCCTTGGGCATCGGGAGTCGCAGGCCGATTCCCGGCCACCGTAGGCGCGGGCTTGCGGACGGTGAGCGATGGGTAGCCCACCGTCCAATAAGGACCAGGCGCGGGTCGACGGCACGTTGTGTTACACGCGTGCCTCAAGATGTCAGCACCAACTGACGGGGTCCGTTAGGGCCAATGCCTGCCAGGGTTGCGAGATTGTCCGAAAGGGATATCGTGGCCCTGGCACACAGGCAACGGAAGGAACACGGGTGGGTTTAACTCAGTAAAAGTCTGACACGCCCTCCCGCTCCGCCCAGAGCGGAAAAGTTATATGATAATTTCCCACCAAAAAAAAAGACTACCGTTTTATTCATTACTTACCTATCATCATCCTTTTCGCAATTATGTTGGGGTCAGATTCCAGTCTTACCAGATGCAGCAGAATACCAGTATTTTACATGGAGCGCCTATCTGACCTCCAAAACCCAGTTACTGGGTAACACGATACAATACCCCTTTGTAATTACTTAGCTATTGCTTATTTGTTAATGCTCTGGATATTTTGTTTAGTGAGTAGGTATTTTAGTTAAATTAAGCTAAGCTAAGTAACACAGCAATATTGTGGAAGCGACTATTGTTTTATTTTTCTTTTTTATCAATTGTCTTTAGCAATTTAAACCTTTAGTTAAATCGTGGACAATGGTGTGGGTTACATGTTTGTTAAATCTTAGTTAGTAGCAAGTATTTCTTTGTATTTTTAGCATGTAAGTAACTGATTTTGTCCGTAATAAATAATTAAATAAAATACTAACCACTCCTTTATTTTCTATACAAAGCAAGTAAATAATAATAAAATAACTAGAGATGAGAAACAGTAAACAAAAATTCCTCTTTCCAACATTACAGAAAGGACATTTTCTTTTCTGTCACGGTAACTTCATAACCCGTTACGACACTCGCTCACAAACTCAACTCAATTATTATTTACGAGTAGCCGCGCCGCTTTTATTATTGCTCTTAATATATTCTATGTAGAATGGGGACTGTGTGGAACAGGACAGGATGGTTGCGTAACCGAGAACTTGTGGGACAATGGTTTATAGAGGACACGCGAAAGAAATCGATACTAGGTTTTTCGGAGACTTTTACGTGAGCTAGACAGCGGTTTATATTATTACTGTAGACTGTTTCTTTAGAGTTTTATAGTAAAGTGTAGAAGGGAAATTGTGCATTTTGGATGTCATCATCATCATCATCATTTCAGATAAATGAAGTCCACTGCTGGACATAGGCCTCCCCCAAAGTGGGGGGGGTTGCCATAATCGCCACGCTTGGCAGGTGGGTTGGCGATCGCAGTATGGTGTTAAAATGCATAGAGAACGCTGCTGCCCATTCTCTAGAAAGTCCCTTAGTCGCCTTTTACGACACCCACGGGAAAAAATAGGGCGGTGCTATTCTTTACGTCCGGCACCATACAGCATCTTGGATGTAGTGGGTCAGAAAAGGCTGCCACAGAGTGTATACATAACGTAATATTCACAAAGACGCATGTTTTCATAAAGATAATTATTATAAATAATTTATTTTTATTAATAAATTATTTTATTTTAGTTAATAACCTCATTTTAAATCACTAGGTAGATCGACACAACTCACAAGTTGTATAAATCTTATCGCAATCAATCATTTAGCTGAACACTGTCTCTTAAGATACAGGTAACCCTAGTTTAAGAGGCAGGGCTCACGAATTATATTGTCTACAGATTTCTGCAGCATGGTTTATTATTTGCTCTGTACTTACTTCCTACCACTAGCTGTTAATAATACCCTTTTGTTAACCAAGTTATTTAAGTCTGTAAACTGTTTTGGAAATAAATAAATTTTATTATTATTATTATTAAATTCGAAAGTTCCGTCCGCCATTGCGTACACGCACAGTACGGCACCTATTTGACCATATCCTTCAATGGTACGTTCAACAATGGAACATTCACTGCGACTAGTCAGCGGAACGTTCACGTGTGTTCCGACAACGTACACACGAACTCATAAATGAAAAGAACACATTGTTGACAATACTACTCAGTTTACACGTTCGTTGTTATAATAAAAATCTGTGTTGAATAGAGAAGCTCCTTCTTTTTTGAACGCGGTCATATTAAACCTATACCG
This sequence comes from Tiliacea aurago, assembly GCA_948098905.1. Classification (NCBI taxonomy): domain Eukaryota; kingdom Metazoa; phylum Arthropoda; class Insecta; order Lepidoptera; family Noctuidae; genus Tiliacea; species Tiliacea aurago. The sequence continues at coordinate 14,495,626 of OX402590.1, forward strand.
CCTTATTACAAAACAAGATTTATATTTGACATGGCTTAGACCATGGAGCCAGTTTTTGTAATAAGAACGTAACAGTGATTGAAATACAGTTCTTTATACAAAACTGAAAACTTAGTTCGGTATTAAGTTGTCAGTTTTGTGTTTAGGAACTTTACCATAGTCGGAATAAAGTTCGAAATTCAATAATGGCTCCATGTTTTAAACCTGGGTCTGAAGATAAACCTTGTTTTGTAATAAGGGGGATAGAGTATTTAAATTCAGGATTATTTTATTTGTAATCCAGAAGAAAGAAGGTTAATTTATGACCAGTAGCAGACAATGTGGTTTAAATTAAATGAATTACGCACGCGAATTACGTAATACCCTATATTTGAGAGAGTATGTAGGAGTCTTAATAGTGATCTACTTTATATGAATAATTATGATGTAATTTAATTTATGTTGATCTAATTCCTTAAACAGCACGAATATTAATAATGTGTTCGCACATAATAAATCTTGTTTTTAATGGATTTAATCCTGGTATCGTTTAATTAAGGCGATACCAAAATAAATTGGGGTATTTTTCATATCCATTTATTTCACTATTACAGCATGTATCGATTTTATTATTGGATATATGTTTATTGACTATATGATTAATACTTAGACTGAAGGAAAAAACAATTGGATTAAATTTGCTCGATAGAATTGAATTCCGAAAAGACCTCTACTTTTCTATAATTTTCTCTGTAATTCTAAAATCCTAATTAATTTCATTGCAAAATTGAATTCAAAATGTGCGTATTAGGTAATAGAAAATTCTGACTGAAAACATTTTTGATAGATAGCTTAATTTATTTTTAAACAATTTTTATTTGGTTTGGCGCTTACGTTGTTTTATTTTGGTCCCAGCGCATTGTTGCGTTCTCTTTTTTCGCATGTGGATGTAATTGACTCTGCCACTTTCTTATTCCCGCCCAGTTCGCCTGCGGCCTTTGCCAGCAACAGACCTGTGTCAGTTCCTCCCGCAACCGTGCAATGCAACAGTACAACGTCCAACATTTTTTTATCCCAATACTTTTTTAGCTTGTGTTTGTTTCATGACCGAGCCGACCGATATTTCATACGAGTATATCTATAAAAATCAATGCCAATTTTCGTTGTAATTTTATAACTCAAGAACGGACTCACCTATCAAAAAAAAAAAGGTTTAGGCTTTGTTCGGACTATTTAGTAGATGGTTTATGTGAAGTCTTTTTTTTTTTTTTTAGGTAGGTAGGTAGGTAGGGTAGGTAGGTAGGTAGGGTAGGTAGGTAGGGTAGGTAGGTAGGGTAGGCAGGTAGGGTAGGTATTCTTTTACCCATAGAAAGCCACGTTATTTGAGAGTGTCATAGAGTAAAAATGTTTACCGCCCAACGGAGTGGGCACGGGTCAGCTAGTTATCAATATTTGTCAAGAGAACAAGGTATAAATAACAACATTACATTGCCGTTATGGGGAATAAATATAAACAACGAAAGGTAAACAAATCCCAAAAGTTGAATCGCCTGAGGGAACATGCTAGTAAAATGACAGAAAATAAAAAGTAAGTTTGTCTTTATAATAATTACATATTCAGTAAGTGTATAATACTTGAAGGACTCGATTGATGATTGTGGAAGAAGCGAAAGAGGTAAGTCAGGATCGTACGTACTTTACGTAGCGTACGGCAGCGGTGCGCAGCGAGCTTTCGGTCGCGCTCGGCGCCACGGGTTCAATGCGCTGCCGCCAAGTGAGCCGAGCACCAGCTGATTTTATGCTTTGATCGTTTAGTATTATATTATATTATTATTATTACCAAATCTAAAGAGTATTTATTATTTTAGTATTTCAACACCATCGCCGATTTATTTGTTTTTGTTGTTTTATTTACATAAATGGAGTACTGCGTACAGCGAATGTTATTTTACATTGAAATATATAAGAATAGTTATTGAAAAACGATAAAAAAAACCTGAGAAATTATTTTACCGGTAGAATGATTCAAAATGAAATTAATAGTATACGAGTATTAATAGTAATATAATTAGTATTTGTTGTTATACTCGTAGCGGCAACAGAAATACATCATCTGTGAAAGTTTCAATTGTATAACTATCACAGTTCATGAGATACAGCCTGGTGACAGACGGACAGACAGACAGACGGACGGACAGCGGAGCCTTAGTAATAGGGTTCCCGTTTTACTCTTTTGGTACGGAACCCTAAAAATGACTATAATAGTTTGTTCTAGGGATAAATTTATCCCAACTACGACACCCTTCATTGTGCGTGTTCCGACTCGCAATCGGCCGGTTTTAGGGTTCCGTACCCAAAGGGTAAAACGGGACCCCTATTACTAAGGGTCCGCTGCCTGTCCGTCTGTCTGTCTGTCTGTCCGTCTGTCACCAGGCTGTTCTCATGAACTGTGATGGTTAGACAGTTGAAATTATCACCGATGGTGTATTTCTGTTGCCGCTATAACAACAAATACTAAAAAACAGAATACAATATATATTTAAGGGGGCTCCCATACAACAAACGTGATTTTTTTGCGGTTTTTATAGATAATGGTACGGAACCCTTCGTGCGCGAGTCCGACTCGCACTTGGCCGGTTTTTTTACTGACGCGGTTTCTTTTCTTAGATCAATATGGTCTTAAATGTTACCTGTTCATTTACACACGTTATATTATTTTTTTTCATTCAATTATAGCAAAATACTAAATTAAGTAATAATATGTAAATTATAATTAATTTGTTAGTTTAATTTAGAGAAAAAAAAAACAAATGTATTTCTGGCGACTCATGCTTTCCCTATTCTAAAACTTCAAAACACAGACACGCTCGCGGTGCGTTTGCGACGTATTCAAGCGGGGGCGCGGGGCGCTCCCCCCGTCTTCGGTTGAACGCGTTGAGCGCCCGGGTTAAGCCACGCCCCTCGAGCTATGATTTATTTTTTACGTATCGCCTTAAGCCGTCGGACCATATTAGACGATCGCTGGCCTTAAAAGGCTTGATTCATTTACGCTACAAAACCTATCTGATACAGATATACTTGTAAAAGAACGAACGGTGAACTTCTGTTACAAGTACCTATAGCTAGTCTATTTTTATAGCATGAATCCGCTATAAAAAATCATGGGCTATTATAGTGTCGGTCTGTCGGTAGATTGCATGGCAGGCGCACGCGCCGGGACTTCCGCTCAAGCGCTTATTGTGGACTGACGGACCGGAAACGCTTGATACCATCTAATACTACGCTGGTGCAGTACTTATGCTACTTACCATGTATAGCGAAGATGCGGTACTGCATACAAACTAGGTATTTGCAGCATTTAGGGCTCATTTGCATGTTACGGCTGTAATTTTGTCTAGTTTGAAATGTAGTTTTAATGCAAATGTATCTTCTAAGGCAGACGTGGCTGTTTATGATGTAATTTTGATTCGGAAGTAGTTAGTTAATGCAAATAAAGATGTAAACATACGTGTTTAGAAATCAACATCTCATTCCTCATCTTTAAATGAGCTTTCAGTTAATTGCCATCAATGACAGTAAAACTAAACTGCTGGAGGCATTTCACATCCGCGATATAACTTTCTTATTAGTTGACCATGACTGGCGATTCTCATTTCAATGGAGAAAACCGATTTTCTATTAAAACCACGACTAAACACCCAAGCTCACTACAACCGTCGCGATTAGAGATAAATAGAAAAGAAAATATAAACAATGAACGGTAAATAAATCTATTTAGTTAGTGAGTCTGAAAAAGCTAGTATACTCAAGCTGTCTGTACACATTAAACATTTAGTACTATTTCGGTACAAATTATTTATTTAGAGCTAGTTTTACGGTATGGTGAGATGGTAGTGTGCATGCTGACCACCTTCACAATCACAACTACACATGGGGCGGGCCCGCGCCATGCCATTGCCACCGCGACTGTGCACGATAATTGGAGCGTCGTTCCGGGCACATTGTTCGCTCCGTATTGTTTGTTATGGTAATGCACTTCGTTTTATTTCCTCTCCAAAATAAACCTAACATTGACGAAGCAAATGCACGACTTTCGCAAAACAACTGATAAACACAGAATTTGTTTGATGAGTAAACAATAACAGTGCGATTCTTGAAAATGCAGACTTGTTTAACCGTAATGACGCTGTTTGAGAATGTCGGAATTACTCGCTTGATTATCTCCATACGTTTTTCTCGAATGAGACGTAAAAACTTCAAGCGGTTAGCGGATGCGATGCACGAAACATGCAGCAGCAGTAAAATATCCGTTGTATGTACCGCAATAGAACACAAATGTAGTGTGACAATAACGGAGTACGTAGTACGTAGATAAGTATCTAAAAACACAGGCCACTGGTTTCTTTACCGACTTCTGATTGAGCAGGTTTTCGTAAAATTGTATAATAAGTGGAATCTAAGTCAAATAAATAATGAAAGAGAACTGATGTAGATAAAGTCAAAATAGTAAGACAATTTATAAGAACCATTCATACAATTATTGGTGCTGTACATTACTTCGTCGTTGAAAGATGATGAACTAGATAGTAAAAGTAACGAATCTACGTCAATAAACAGCATGATAGAGAGCGGCGGCGATATCAAGAAACATAAAGTAATTTATGATCGATTCCATCTGATTAGATTCGGAGGATAAAACGATATTACTTCACGAGTACAAATTAAACGCCTACATCTTTTTTGGGGAAATACTTTCACCGAGAATATAATTATATGGAATTGGAAACATTTTTTACGAAGATCTGTGCCAAGATGGAAAAATAAATGTAGATCGAATCTTCGGTTAAGTGAGTTGGGATAATTTTAATAATAAAAATGTAATTTCCATCGACGCGTTTACTGAAACGTTGGAATAAAAAACTTCATAGTAAAACCAGTCATGCTGCTTAAAAATATTTAATTTTAGACTTGTCAAGGATAAAGATATGACCGTTCTTGAACTCAACAATGACACAGATGAAGGTCGGTAGAGATATTACCAAAACTTAAAAAAATCATTTTCTAAACGAATGAACGTTGAAAGTATCTTACAAATCCCAAAGGCACGTCACGCTCATCTCTTATTAGATGTGCCAAAGATACTTCTAACGTTATTGGCACTTTTTATTGACACGTCGACTTTGTATGGAGCGATGATCGCTGGATTGTTATGCAACTTTCTATAATGTTTTCATAACTTTTGTAATTTGTCAGGTTTGGGTGGGTTACACGAGTTTATTGACATTAATCAGCTGTTTATTGTGAACGACATCTCGACGTAATACGTAATCTAGGAAAAGAATTTAAAGTTAGAATCAACAGTAAAAATTAACATCATGACACTTTAGTGAAGTCAAATTCATTAGGTACTCTTCAACCCTCAACATCATCAACAAGAGCCTTTCTTGCGATTCTTATAAACTGTAAAATAAGAATCTTCCTTTGTTCTATGCGGAAAATAATAAAACTGCCGAGTAAACGCATCATTATAAATAAGGGTATAAGTGTAAATAGTGTCGTTATTGAAGCGGGCACAATTCCGACATTACCTGACTCATTAAATTGCAATTTCGCACCATCTCGTGGATAATAAGGAAGCATTACTAATAACATTGTGTTTTAGCGTGGCATCGCGTAATGCTGAAGATTACGTCTCTCTGTGGAAACATTCCATCAACCAGAAGAGATTACGTTGTGATGGAATAAGACGCACGCGCAAACATCTGGGATAGTGACAGGTGATTTATAGAATAACTTCATAATGATCCGCGGATAAACTGCAGAGCAATGTTAGTTCAAAGTTTTTATTTACGTTAAAGCTACCGCATCTTTTTTCTAGAGTAATTTGTATTTATCTGCGTTCATAGTTGAGTAGGCTTCTCTGAGCTTAAAGTAACTAATACCTAGCTAGTGCTTATGTGCAGATGGCAATCTAATTTATTATGTGCTCTGTAGCAATTAGGATTATTTTTATCATCAGCCTCCAGATGTATGTTGCTTCTCACAAACTAATTCAAAACCTGATTAGTGAACATGCAACAAAAGTCTCACTGGGGATCATTTTGTGCCTTATATTGTAGAACATTTCTAGCGACATTTTCATGTTAAATTCTCGTAAATCATAATTTATTTATTCTGCTGGTAACATTGTTAACTAATTCACAAACTAACTCGCTACTAACCACTGCGGATCCCCGGCCTAATTTTATGTTTCGTATATTACCGGGAATGTGCACCGCAATGAACGAATTTTGTGGAAGGCAATACCGGGTTATATATGTATAAGGTAATACCGGGTTTTCGTCTAAATTCGCAATTCAGGCGCCAAATCTCATAGATTACAAATATTGTTTGCCTGAATGGCTTCATTTATTTAGTTTTGGGAAATCCTCATCTAAATAAGTTTTGTCTTTATTTTGGAACGTAACAACTTTTCCTAAATGGATGCCTAATTTTCTGGCGGCATTTCTAACAAAATTACTGTTTTGTTTTGACCAACATTCTGATCGTCTGATTTAGAAGCTGGATGTTCAAATACATACCAACACGCAACCATTAAGATAATTAGCGTCTGGATTAAAATTCAATTTACCTTTAGAATAGTCAAAGATAAACCATAGGCCAGGTGATATCTCACGCACGGAGCTAAGTCTATTTTTAAGTGCCCAAGCCTGTTCCACGCAACTTGTAAAAAGGCTATTTCCACTCCAGAAGCAATAAAATGTGTCCCTGGAACAATTTTATCCTCAAGCTTATCTCAGCTTAGGGTAACTTCTTTTTATGGCACACAGCAATAGTCTTTCGACAATAAGAACCACACAAAGGGTCCTTAGGGGAGAGTATGGTAATAGTATTTTCGAGGTAGCATTTAAGCTTTTAAAAGACGCCATTTTAGAGAAGTTTCAGAACAACCAAAGGCATTGATAAAGTCAAAGTCAAAACAGATTCCTTGATAAGAAAGGCAATGTTTCATTCATTTCAATATTAAATGCAATATAACAACGGAATGATGTGAATTGTCTTTGCTTACCGTTTCAAGCCCATTTCAAAGCACAAACTGTAAACAATATCGCTGCAGTAAAACACTCGGGGTATTAAAAGATATATCAAATTCTTGCTCAAACCTCCATATCGTTTGAACCTTTGCCCGAACTATATTGAACCTGAACTGAGAGGTATGGAGCACAAATGAAGAATCACACCCATTTATATTTTGTTGGGATATAAAACAAACGAGCTGAGGGCATCGATGTGATATTTCAGTTATCTGCCCACGCAGCAAAATCGATGGGATAAACGGTTTTATCCCTCGTCGACCTGGTCCTGGTTCTGTGTTCTGGGACCTGTTTCTGGATAACAAAATGTTTCGACTTGTGTTGGCGTCCCGTTTATGTATCGATTGCTGTACGTGTGTAATTAGAGATCGAGTATGGAAGAAATAACGGTACCATTGCAATTTGAGTAGGTATTGTTTTGACGATTATCGGCGGTGTAAAAATTAATATGGAAAATTTTAAGTTAACTAGTGTCAAATAATTAAAATTTTGGTTTAGTTAAAAGCGAATAATGATTCAAAAGCGTTAATACTTCCACTTATATTAGTTACTCATATTGGCATTGTAACTCATAAACCTGTTTGTATTTAAAAAAATTGGCAACTTGGCAATCACGTAACCAAGTGCCGAAAGACGAAACATAATTATTCCAGTGTTTTCCGAGCAGCCCAAACTTTGCCAGAATCGCAAAAAATCTTCTCAGTAACAAATTGTAAGAAGACATTAATTGATTCTGTATACCTTGTGTAAGAACAAGACAAATATATTATTACAGTCAAATATCTACTTTCACGAGTATCATCATCTAATTTGTCCAAATAAAAACTCTTTTCTTAACTTATTATCAGTCGTGTCAAAAGGTCACATGCAAGCGCATCAAGTATGATAGATGCCCGACCAACTAGTATTAAGAAATAATCATATTATTTGTGGTTACATTCGTGATTACCAACTATGTTGGAAGACGCGCGACCGTGGGAAATGACCGTGGACATTCGACAGATGAGTAAATCCTGTTTGCTTATATTTTGGTGCTGTATTGAATATAGCAACCAACATGCAAATTCGCGCTTATTCATATTCGAAAGTTGCTTGGGAATAATACCATTAGGACGAATTTCACCAATTAAAGTTAACACATCTAAAACCGAGTTCTAGAGCTGTCCGTGTCATCACTGTTTTGGAATATTGACACTAACAGGTCTTGAAGTTTAGATGTGCTGATCGCGTTCAGTTTCATTGGTGAAATTCGTCCTAATGGTACTATACCCAAGCAACTTTATAAAATGCATGTATATCATCACGTAACAGTAAGTTTACTTCATTACCATAAATATTCTCAGTACCGTACTAAATACGAGTAATATGCAGTTGGCGATGTGACAAAATCTTGAAATTCTTGAATAACTTGCCACTCATAAAGTTCCCAAATAGAAAATTCTTGTTTCATGACGACGAATGGCATAGCGGTGTGAAGTGGGCGTGAAATTATAAATAACCACCCTCGCCCAGCCGATTTAGAAGAGCTCAATGTCACAGCTTCATTCTTCAAGATATTTTTATAACGTGCTTCGGGTAGTCCCCGAAATACGTAACCTCGGAAATAAACAAAGATTTCTTGTAACATCTTTTTGATCCGCTTTTGAGAAACTCATAATATTAACAGAGCTTATTTTCCTTTAACTTATTTATACGCTGAGAATGTTTATTTTTCTCTCTGTACTGATTTGGTGAGTTTGTTTGGCTTAGGTAATACAGGTTACCTCGAAACTGTAACACTTATCGGTAAAACTAAATACAGCTGCCAAAGATAAATTAAATTCAAAGATGCTCTCGTAACAGAGCCCGCATTGGCATATGTAGCTATATCAAAAGAGAACCGCAAATATAATCTCAATTGTGAAACGAAAGCAATATTAGTTCAAAAATACATCTGAGTGGAATGGCCGAGTGCAGCTATTAACTCTATACAGTAGCCAAACGGCCACTTGGGCACGTTTAGCCTGTTTTATCCTAGAAACGTCGTCGTTTAAGACAATGGCCAGAGAGAACCTTTTATATTTCAGATCAATAACCCCTTGTTCGGGTGCGAGCGTTGACACATGAATAGAGAATGAAGCATCAGTTTCCCTCATGGAAACCATTGTCGGCGTTTCTGTAACAATGCTATTATGTGCGATGGGACGCGGTTCGCAAGAGGTCATGCAGTATCTCTGCTTATTGTTTATTTAGGTTCGGTACAGAGGTTGAACTCATTAGCAAAGCACATCTGGCATCATCACCTAAGCATGTAGTTTAAAATCTGGTACACCCGCAGTTTTATAATCCCCGAACACACGAATTTCGTGACTCCTAATGTTATGTTGTATTATAGTAGTCCCGCCCACTCGAGAAAGTTACGTTAGCGGTACAGGCCGGAATGTTAATGGTTAGAGCAATTATTTTGGACGAACCTCGACCAACTTGAGACGGGCAAGGGACAAATTCAATTAGAAAACATTATAGTTCTACGAGAGTTAGGAACGAACACAAGAACACGACAAGGACACTCGAGATTGCTTTGGGCATTTCTTGAGCATCCTGTTATTATGGAGCTGATACAAGTGCCGCATCACGCAACACTAATGAAGATTTCGCGTGAGAAGTCGTATTATTTTTTTTCGTAACGAATAAGGTTGGTCGCCATTAATTTTATTAGGCACTTATGAATGAGTTTACCTTACTAAAGTCCAGTCGCGTTGTCCCCATAGAAGTGAACGTGACTACCGGCGTAAGTTAACAGTCTGAATAATAATTAAGTTGTATGATTGCTAGCGAACATTACACCTTGACCATTTGGCACGATCGAAATGACTGGGTCTGTATAACCTATATTTTATGAATATTTGGGTTGTAACGGTGCTCTTACCTTTATTTTTTATCCCATTTAGCTCTCCCCCACGCGCGTCTGGGCTAGAACATAAAAGCCTTATGCCTCAACCATTTAGATGAACAATAAAAAATACAACGAAACGATTAGCTGTCTGATCATATCAGCTTTATGTTGTTGGCTTTGAACTTTGTCTGTTGACTTTTGTAAGCATTCTTTATTTTATTTTACTTTGGTGTTAACAGCCTTTTGTGTCCATCAATATTTATATCTGATATAATGCATATTTAATGTTTGAAGTAATTAAGATTTCAAGTTTTTAAATCGAATCAGAATTCAATAATGCGCAGCCTACGCATGTGAACGACCGAATCCCACACCGTTTTAAGTTTTTAAAACAAAATTAAATCTTTCAGTACGTGACGTTCAGACGTTTATGTTATTAGAGGCAAATTGAACATCGACAACAATCTTAGAGAGAGTTTGCTTATTAATTTAAGAATCGATGTCTGCAATGTCAATCTTGATAAACCCATCAACTGAATAAGAAAGTAAGTCATCCTTCTACCAATTGAAGCAATGGTTAAGAAACATTGAGTAAGGGATAGCAATATGTCAAAGACGGCTATTGAATCCCTCCAGAGCTTTCATGTGAAGCACGAAGGAATCAAATGAGAGTTCGATTAGAGAAAATTAAGAAAGAACAAATTATGCAATTTGTTTTATAAAACGTTTATTTACCATCAACTTGTGATTACGTAAACATAATCTTGGATTATATCGTGATCCCGTTTACTGAAGTTAACCAGACACGACTGCTAAGAATAGGCGGTGACTGTGCAAACACTGCTGAACAGAGGTGAACGAAAGAGAGACGATTCATGCTTATGTCTCGTAATAAAGCGATTTCTAGTTACGTCAATACTTTTCCGTGATGTACTTTTTGCTGGTGTAAGTAATTTGACCGATCGATCGTTTTAATATCTTGTTGTAACTAATCAAGAAATGAAAACAGAATTCAACTGAAAGACGACGTTTAAAACGGAATCGCAATACCTAATGTAATTTACGAAAAGACAATTAAAACGAAAAACATTAAAAGTAAAACATTCAAAGTTATACGTAACGAGGCAAATGAACTCGCTTCGGTCAATATCAAAGTTGAATTTAAACAGCCGCCTACTAATGACCAAATTTTTAAACGAACTCTTTACAAAATGTTGCCTTCACAAGCCCATATTTGCTGCCCCCTTAAAAATCTTTTTACCGAACAATTAATATGAGTCGGCAGATATTTTGGAATCTCATAAAATTAATCAGGAGAAAGTAATTTTACATAACTAGATGACTTACTAGCTATATCAGAATTTATAACCGTCATATAGCCTTAGGAAAGACAATGAGTTACATAAGAGTTATTCCGCATCAAGATGTAAATGCTGCTGAATACAACATCGTTATTGGATTAAGAATACTTAAAACATTCATTGTAGCGTAAGATTCTCCTCACAGAAATTAACTCTTATTGTGTTGATTGAGGCACTTAACATTTAACATCGCTTATCTCTATTAAGCCTCTTGACCATGAAACCATGGGTACCTTTTGTTCGAACTTAACAATATATTTGCATATATTTGATAGTTGATTGATAAGTGCATCAGTAGACAGCAGCTTCAAGGTATTCTCGTTATTAATGCCCAACTAGAAACCGGTTCAACCTGCAAACTATGAATCATTTGTTGATTAATTATAAGAGAACTGCAGATACAACATTTTGTTTAGAATATTAGTTCCTTGTTCGTGATGTAATTATTGAGGACAATTAAATATAGAAATTACGAAGTCAGCATACTCATTAATACATTGTAAGCAATGATGTGTACATTGTCTAAGGTCTGGAATTCAACATTAATTTCAAAATCTTTTCTATAGCTTTTGTTATAATGAATGCTACTTTTATGTACACATAACAGTAACACTATTTTTATTTTTATCTTTAGGGTCCCGATCCTCGACGTACCTACCAGTGTGTCACTCAAATATTTGTAGGACAAACGTCAAGGACCTCTGAAAGGACCCTTCGTACGCCACCGTCCTAGTTCGCACGAACTAAACAACTGGATCTTGGTACTATTATTATTAGATCCAATGTATTATAGTTGAAAGGAATAAAAGAACCATTAAATAACGTAGACTTTATATTGATACAAGTAAGTCTTTTAGTAGTCATAGTACCTATTTAGATTGGTGTTAACAGCTGTTAGACTTTTCTTTTTATCGTTGTTCCGTTGACTGCTTTCGGGGTCTGCTACTATCACACGGACCGATTCAATTGCTCAATATCCCACCATTGTATTACGTGACCAATTGAATCAATATTGTTCCTCTATTGCGTTATCTGCTTGTGAATGAGTTACATTTTCCTATCTGTGTCAAATTAAATTAACGCAATACAATAAATTTCAATTTATTTTTGAATGAAGAGCAGACTTTATTTAATTTTTTCAAGTTTGTAATTCGAGATGTCTGCGTGTATAGTTTTTGCTCACTTCTGCTTTGGCTCATGGAAATGGTTGAGAGGATTCACCAATTCAATTTTGCTTCATCTTCTTGATCAAAGAACTCTTGCAAGGACAGCTGCAATAGATCATTCATTATAATCATGGCACTGCACCAATTCTCTATCCCCGGTCATTGGTCCAATTCAATGCCAAACAAACAGTTCACACATTAACAAATTCTGTGTACCATAGTTCATTGTCAGTGAATAATTCGACGCTGTAGATAATGTGTCATTTAGCATTGATGTACTAATGCAAGAGTTACTAGCGTGGGTTGACGGCATTGTTGCGTGGGAAAACAACCCAATTGCGGCTATGCATCCGGCTAAAGTGTTAACAAATACTTATAGGCTGTAACTAGTTAGTTAACCTATTAAAGAAGAGGCTGTACCTATCTAGGAACGCTACCGGTTTTGGAGACTTGGAATCGATATCCGCGAGTATGACGTAAATATTGTCTCATATACCTTTACTCAGAGATAGCAACTGGACCTAGTAAATTGAATTGAAATATGAGTGTCTTAGTAAATAAAGGTGGTTGCAATCCTGCCTACACCTTTGGGGCGACGTGACTCTACGTGACACGGTAATAAATCTGCGGCGGTCTTGTGTGCCACGCTGTCTTGACAATGTTCGGCTGAGAGCTATCATAACTCAGGCCAAGAGAAATTAGACGTGTTGAAAATTTGTGCACTTTATACACATACGACGGACGGATGTAGGTTACGAAAATTATTCGAAGTAATAAATCTAATTACTTCACGCAACCCACGTAAACTTTCATAGAAAAATATATATGCGTGTATAGTAGCAGTGTATACGAAGGAATAACAAAACAAGCCAGAGACGATGCGAGACGGAGAGCGAGTGAGAGAGATAATTATGACAAGAAGAATAAACAATTGAAATTGTCATTAGTCTTCATTACCAGCTAAACAAGTGACAAAAATGAATCTAAGATGTTTCAAAGTTGTATAAGGATATATGTGACGAGAGCACCCGTTACTCCAAACATACAGCTGTCATCATTAGTCATGAATTTGAAAAATAAACGTGCTAGTTTAAAAATGATTGCAAACGTACTGTTTTTCGTAACGGTGAATTATTATAAATCACCGTTACTCTCTTATGGCGGTCATAACAATATAATAATTTATTAGATTGCGATACTACATCTCTAAAGTTACGTTAATTATACATTCCAACTAGATGTAATAAATTTTAAGTAAGTATTGATACGTGACGCAGTTGTATTTGAATGTCAATTTCACTTTCTAAAATGATGTACGATTTCTAACCAATCGGGAAACAATCTGCTTTATCATCTAATTGCTCTTCGTTATCGCAGTACACAACATTGTTTGCCAGCAGTAATTCATTTTCATTGCAAAGTTAATTTCTGAACTAAAGTCAATTTATTTGAAATTCCGCCTATTCAGACTAAGCAACCCCTTTTCATGATCTTTAATGAATCTGTATTTAGGTCACTGTTAGAAATTTCATTTGAATAAATCTGGGTTATTTCAGATTAAGGCTACGGGATAATATAAACCTCACGCTTACCAACGGAATTAATGAGCATTAAACGATGCAAATTCCTTAGAATAGCTTGGGTTCTACAAAAATATTTATTTTCGTAAGAACTAACTTCATAAAAGTTGCTTGACGAAGTTTAGTAAAGATAAAATTCGTCACGAATGAAGAACAGCATTGACTCACCGCACGATTCTTTTGAATTTTTGACCACAGCTCATCCCTTTGAAATTCCAACAGGGTGAATCAGGAAGAAGATCACTTACCGAGGTGTGGGAAACATTTAAATACAATAATATTTTTAAAATAAAAGGTGTGCTGTCAGTATAATCTTTTTGAATTAAACAAAGTACATTCAAATGTTTACATTAGCTTTTGTTTACAATCATTCTGCCATTAGTAACGACGCATCTAATATTGTAATATTTATTGACTCATATTAATGTATAAACTTTCGAATTAAGAGTATTGGTTATATTTGATCATTTTACACTTCGCTTGTGTTTTTGTTTAGTCATAGAAAGTGTATGTCGAGAATTGAGTAATAAAAAGACAATAGCGCATCATTGGAGAGTTGGTAGGCAATTGTAGTGTGAAGAAATTAATCTACTGGCAAGCAAGAGCGAGTGATAATAACTAGTCTGCAGTGTCGATAAGATGCTACACGAACCGCGCTTTCTTTACACGTTAAATAAATGGTATAACATAATATTGTTTTCAGGAACATCTGTGTCCTTCAAAAAACTTGTTTCTTTGAAATTAAAAGCATAAGAAATAAGTGGTCGGTGTACAATGATGAAACGACCAACTCCACATCGGCAAGCTACGATTTGGTAATGTGTGCGCGCAGTGGCCAGGTGGCGAAACTGGTTGTCTTCCCTTCGCGTTGCCATCAGGTGCTGTGTGTGAATGAGCTCCCAGATATATTTCACATGTATACACTTAATCATTATGTAAATAATAATACCTGTATTATTGCTTTCAAAATAATCGCTTTGAAATACATAAGTGTAACGGATGTCATAAACTATACGATAGAATATATTCCCAGGATGCTGGTTCTATTAGGTAGTATTCAAATAAATTATTGGGACTAAATAGCTACATAAAATTGTGTTATTTGAAACAGTCCTTTACATTAATGTGGCTATAAAATGCCTGCAAAGGCGTGCAATACGTCGCTACCTGCGCTTTATTCAGCTTCTCGTTTCCAGTCCCATTGTTAGAGATGTAACTGACCCTAGGACGCGAGGCCCGGCAGGTAGTCTTGGCTTTAATCAAAAGGATTCAAAATAAAACAAATCGTACTCGGTTTCTCAATATCATCTCCGAATCAATAGACCATTCATCTACGTACAATATGGGCATTAAAGTGGAGCGAGTAGCTAATACAATGAACAATAGAGATTAAACATTTAGATTGAATGCAGGCGCCAACATCGTGTAGGTGTCGAAATTCATTAATTACCAGATGGAGGCAACTCCCAATATGTTGGACTAAATATATTATTGAGTTCATGCAATAAGTCTTGGTATTGATGTTTAGAATGTTATCAACCATGCTCGGGATTATCCCGATCCGTAGAAGCTAATTGCTTTCCATTATTCCTCATTGCGTTTATTAGTTCATGACCCAATTAGCTTCGCTCGAAATGGGTTTGATTCAAGTGGCTCCCAGCGAGCACAATCAACTGATGTTTTTTTCATAATCCCTTCTTAGAATTGCCACTCAAACGGGCAATATATTTAGAGAACATGACGTGGTTTATGTCATCACCTAAACCCTGATTTATAAACAAAAGGTATCTTTGTTCGGTTTGTGCTCATCGGTTCTCGGAAACAACTTTCAACATTATTTTAGGGATGACCTTTAAAACAAATTGACAAATTGTCTGACGTGTGTGAGTTTCTTTTCTTCTATAAAACGGGTCTGTATTCTATGGTTTATTTCTCTAAGTAAAATTTATTATTTTTGCATATTTTAATTTTAGAGGTAGGATAGCTTTTAGCAGGTTCCTTATTGTGTGTTACTATGCTGTCGATGATCTTACTTTCTTTTTCTGCATCTGTCTCAATGCTTGCTTGTTTAGTAAACAAATCATAAGTAAATGCCAGCGATAAGGACAAAACAATCCAGATTTGTGCTCAGGAATGTTTGGCAATATCTTCTCACTTTGAATACACGTCTTGAGAGTATCTGTAAAGTAATTGACAGTTTCTGTGATTATAAACATTCAATGTAATGTTACCCACCGTTAATTGGATGACACGTTCCAGTGATCCCCGTACAGAACCAATCAATATGCAACCGTATAATACACCGCACCGTAGGAGCTCTCCGGTACTCAGAGCTGGGTATCCACTCGATTATTGATTTGCATGCTTTCCTATACAATAGAGATCACTAACACAAGTATATAGTCAATAACAATGTCACAAACAAAACCCTCTTTCGGATGAAATTGTACGATAGAGTTTCACTTGTCAATACTGTCTTGCATCTATTCCGAGACAATTTTTACTGTCACTGATTTCGCACTAGATTCTAGTGAATGCGGCAAATTGGCCGTGTTTTCACTCCGATATCGTATTGATTGTAGACGGATTGAATTAAAACAATGGCGTACATAAACACAATGTAATGTCGCGAGGCGTGCACAGCACGTGCCGCCCCGCCCGCGGTCACCTCCGGACTGGCGGTGCGATCGAGTTGAATAAAGATCGCGTTCGGGTGCGTTCGTCGCTCGACGCTCACTGCGTTCGGATGGCCTGCTCAGCGCAACACAGCGCGGCAAGGTAACTTATGGATGTTTTTATTTTGAAACCACTGCATGTCATTTCCATGCGCGCGTTATATTTATGTCGATTTGCATTCATGTCTAGACTTCCTAATTTGGCATAGTTATGATTTAATAGTTACTTACTGTTTCTAGGCATTTTGAATTATTATAATACATTATTATTGTATACAGTTTACGTTTTTTTCCTAATTCGTTCTTGCTTATAAATTTTGGTTCTCAATTTTGTTCATAAAGTTTACGATCCATTTTTATGATTCTCTGTATTGCACACGCTACCAGGTCCATTTAACACATTTATGTCTAATATTAGAAGACAAAGGGCTGGACATTGATGACTGGAATAATGACGAGTTTTATTGCAAACATTTGCATTTTGACGCAAAGTGGTAAATAATAAAAGCTCATTGCCAAAGCTATTGGTTTTTAATGTGGCAAGACATATTCAAAAATATATATTCAAGTTAGAAAGCTGTACATTGGAACTTCATAGCAATTCATATCTTTATATTTGTCTGGTGATTTCCGTTATAATGAATTATATTTTACTGGCATAATAATAAATATGTTTTATTTATCTAGACATGTCTACTACTTGTACTTGCTCATTAGATTCGACTTGCAATCAGCGATAGATATTCTGACGAAGAAAATATCACTTTTATACTTTTCATACTTTACTTTTCAAAATTCAAATCATAACACAAATCATCTAAATATTATTAAAACCACCTGTGAATGTGAAAGAATATAGCCAATTTAAACAAGCAGAATACCCGTATCTCAAATGTACTAAGTTACCAACCGAAGTATCGAATTAAAATATGAGACTGGTAAATTGGACTCGACGCCAGACACATGAATGTCATTCACATAGGTCATACACTGACTTGTGTCAAAGTCCTTTCTCGTTCAGTACCTACCTGAGAGCAAAATTGTCAATTTTGGGATGATTGTATTCAGTTTAAACGAAATAAACATGCGATACTTCGAAAATGGGTCGAGTTATTTATGATTAAATACAATAATTCATCATCATCATCATCATTTCAGCCGAAAGACGTCCACTGCTGCACATAGACCCCCCCCCCCCTGGGGTTCAATACAATTATTTAAAATAGACACATAGAGCATCTATGTGTCCAAAAGCATGATTCGCTTTTGAAATAAGTACTTAGTCGATATAAATTCGTAAAGTACCAACATAAATATATAATCAGCCTATAATGTTCCCACTGTTGGGACACAGGCCTTCTCAGGCGTGTTGTCGGATGTTACATGTCTGCGAATTTTTGGTTCTAGGACATGAGGGTTCCTCACAATGTTTTACCTTCACCGTTTTGAGAGCAGTGTTGATGAAATAATTTATCGATCAACTGCTTGGGATCGAACTCAATCGTAAGTCGCGGCCGTTACCACTGGGCCACCAATCACTGCTGTAAAGTTTGGGATTCATTCAAATGGGTTGCTGATGAGAGCCTTTGTAGGCAATATGGCAATAGCATTGGCAATATTTTTACTACCGTAAGGAAACACAATTATGCTACTACCCACCTAGAATCCGGTAGCTTAATTTCTTGACACACTTTCAATCACAATCTGAAAGATTTTGAAGTAAATTGCTAATCCATTGCTTCCATAGTCTCTAGCTCAACAAGATAATATATAAAACAATGAATTTTGATTAACTGTTAAAATTAAAGTCATTGCCATTGCCAGTTACGCGATTACCGCTGAATTAGTTTCGATGTACAAATCCTCTAATCACAATTATCGTTTTCCTACAACTAATTCTGTGGATGTCACATGAAATTTGTCCACTTCATCAATTTGTTGTCACGTCCTAGTCTAACCAACTAGTCTCCATGGAAAGGTTAGTGAACACTGCTATTTATGCAGTAGCATCAGTCTTTTAGCTCACGTGTGTTAATGTGATGTTATCTCTAGGAGCCGACCTACCGTCGCCATCCGTCGTCCTATAGACGATCCGTGGAGTCATGGCAATTAGAATGACAATAAATACTACGAGTATTAAGTAAAACAAAAGATATCAGGGGTACCTTACCAAAAATATAGTTGAGATTCTTTTTTAGGTGCAACCGTATAACAATGAGAAAAAGATCACTGTGATGCAAAATCAGATGTAAAATAACTCGAAGGACAGTAGGTACCTGTAATTATGTTGTTGTAATAATATCATCACACTAATATTATAAAGGCAAATGTTTGTGAGTGTGTGTAGTGTGTGTGTATGTTTTTTACTTCTTCAGGCTCAAACGGCTGGACCAATTTTGATAAAATTTTGTATGGAGGTAGCTGACACCCTGGATTAAGATATAGGCTACTTTTTATCCCGATATTACCATGGAATCGAGACTTACGCGGGTGAAACCACGGGGCGCAGCTAGTCGTCTATAATTGTATGAATACTGTGAAAAACGCAGCCCTCATTGGGTTAGAAATGGGAACCATTCACTGTTGTTAGCATTAAAAGAAAGATCAAAATGTTTTTTTCGTTTTGATATTCTTGGAATTAATAATTTAGGTTTTGACCTAAACGAGGCACACCCGCTACTTGAATATCTTCTTCGCTACGTCCAAATAATTTAAACAGTCAATTTACATTTTCATTTTAAGTATTCTCCTCGTTATCCTTAATAGGCATCTCCAGGTAAAACATATTTCTAGTATTTATCTTTTCAATAAATACAGTCAACCTGAACACAATTATGATGATGAAATAAGTTTGGGTTTAAATATATGATAACATTTTCTGCTAGTTCTACACAGCATTCAAGATCATTATTTAATAATAAGCTGAACTTGTTTAAGAAGTAAACAATTATATAAAATTTTCTTCGGTTTCGTTATATGTAATTTTGGTTTAGAGCGTATAGTTTGTTTGCTGCAGTTCGAGACGTTAACATTGTCCTATTTGCTGGTGAATGTCGTCGTTTGTTACATTGTCTTCAGTATCTACTTACTTACCTATAATTTCTAGTTTCTTTGTACAGTTTTTAGTTGAACACAAAATTGTATGCTTCATTACTTATATCCTTGTTTTTAGGGTTTCGTAGTAAACAAGGAACCCTTATAGTTTTGCCATGTCCGTCTGTCTGTCTGTCTGTCTGTCCGTCCGTCCGTCTGTCCCCGGCTTAGCTCAGAGACGCTAAGTCCTAGAAAGCTGTAATTTGGCATGGATGTACATATTAATCACGCCAAGAAAGTCGTAAAATAAAACCATGAAAAACATTTTTTTTTAGGGTACCTCCCTTGTACGTAAAACGGGGATGATAATTTTTTTCTCGTCTAATACATGGTGTGGAGTATCGTTGGATAGGCCGTTCAAAAATATTGTGGGTCTGTGAAAAACATTTTTCAATTCTGAGATTCGTTTGCGTAATATTAAGCTTTAAAGTGCTATTTTTTGTTAGAGTCAAATGTCCCCCCCCTGCCAGCTAAATGGTTGGTTTTGGGTATGTGAAAAAATTCATGGCAGTAGTATATATAACGAAATTAAAAGGAAAACTATCACAGCGAAGTAGGGTTTACAAGTTAACGAGTAATCGTCAACCAACTTAAATTTGCAGTTGAAGAATTGACCGTAACGTATATAGATGTATGGGAGAGCATGTTTTTCAACTACAATGTTAAGTTTGTTTTTGAGATGAATTCATCCTAACTACGGAACCCTTCATTATGCGTGGTCCGGCACGTACTTTGCCGGTTTTTTTAATAAGCTACCCATGATGATTATTATCGTTAACTTGTGACTTGCTTGTCCAAAGTTTATATGAATACATTTCGCAACTCCGCTCTAATAGTGTCAAAAAAGCAAAATATCGAGAAAATGGCCTTTAAAATTTATTCCAAATTATTATTTTTTACTTTTCGGCTTTTAATTTCAAAACTTACTATTTCTGACTTATGACACTATTTGAGCGGAGGTGCGATTTACGACTATTCTGATAAAGTTAAATCTTTGTATGTATTGTCTCATTGCATTCGTCCTCGACCTCTCTGTTAACTGGACCTGCTGCGGTTGAAGGAATGGCGTCGGTTACCACCTAAATATTACTTGTGTTTGTGCTTCTATTGTATTATTTTAATATAAACTCAGTTTAATCTTCAAGAATAACATTATGTTTCTCATCTGTCTTCTAGTGTTATTTTTGTTATAATTATCCTGACATCTACTGCATTTGATTCAAATGTTTTAAGTATGTGAAGTTTACCGTGCAACTATTTTATTTCATCGTTCAGTTCAAATGTTATTTGCTTCAGATTAACCCTAAAGGCGTCGGTGCGGCGGCGACGGGTTGACGGGCTGACGGCTGGCGTGTGATGCTGTTAGCTCGAGATAGTTTTCACTACGTTTTAATCTAGACCCTAACAAGGTTGAGTCTGATTTAGGAATGTAAGTTGGATTTGAATCAAACATTTATTTGGTATTTTAGTTTTTAAACCGTGCACGGACTGGCAAGCATACTATTTTATAATTCTATTTCAAAGTGCAAGGATCTTGTTATTTTTTAGACTAATGCTGTTGTTACTGTGGGATATAAATTATAAAACTTCGATAGGCTACAGCAGAACAGACATAACTTACAAAATATGTCATGCTTGGAAAAAGAGGAAAAAAAAACACCTTACAAAAAGTACAAGAATGAAATTCATAAAAATGACGGCTTCAGAATATTCTGACATAATATTCCATCTCCCAAAAGTATCTAACCACAAACGCTATAATGAACTTCATAAATATGGGATCCTGGGTTTATGATTATGGACCGTCCAAATATATCTCATCTGTCAATCCAGATAAATCCATCTAGTCTACCATCAACAAACGTGAACAGGGACATGAGTTATATGCGTAATTTATATAATATTTATCACAATCTAACACAATCGAAATGTCGTCCAATCGTGCGGCGATTCAAGCCCAAAATAGGCATAGCTAAAGGGGGCTATTCATTTTGTTCCATGGGAAAGAGCGACGAGCCTCTCTGACAGTGATGTATTATCCTCTTTGGGGATTACGATATGTTTAAACTGGGACAGTTCAGGACTGATGTACCGTCAGCCCTACATTTTTGTCATATTTTCAATTGTAACTCATGCTATTCTTAGGAAATACGACACCTTTAATAAGTCTCAGGAAGATGTTATTTTTAGCTGCGACATTACTGATTATTTTCCTATTAGCTGATATTTTTAGAATATACGATATAGTCACAAATCTGCAGACAGGATGTATTTGTTCCTGGAATAGTAATAAATTATTGTTGAGCTAGAGCCAGTAAATATAAGATTAATTGGTTTCTGGGAATTGATTAATAAGGTCCAATGACGGAATTACGGCAATGGCAACGTCGCCAAACAACCAAAATATAAAAATGTTAGCGAGTATACATCCTATAAGTGAATATTGTGGCATACTATAATGTTGGTAGTTTGGAAAGTTTATTCACCTGTTTGCTAAGTTTTCTCGGTTATTTTATATTTGGCGGAAAACTTTTACCCATATCCTTCGCTCTACTTATCTGTCGTATGGTCTTCGCCATAGATGAAAATCTCAACCATTTTACGCACAAGTGCATCAAATATTCTATGTGATTATGCACGCCCCTAAATATTCCATACATCAGGAAGCAGCCTGAAGTAACTTTCTCTCTATTCCATTAACAATGAAGAGCATGTTTTTCCGTATAATTTTCGTTTTAGGCTAATATACATCGAGTGGCTCGTGAGCTATCCCTTCATTATAGTCATGTTTAAGGGAAAGATCATCCCCTCTTAAGTCTCTGAAGCTATTTCGCACTACATCCAAACTTATTGACTGCCATTAGCCAAGGAAATGGGAAGAACTTCAAAGATGTGAAGTAGTTTTTTCTTTTTGTTTTCTGTTTTCATTGAGACATCAAAAACTTTGATGTAGTGCCTTTTATGAGTTACAATTTTTATGATTCATGGTCCAGGATTTCTTATTTTCTAGGCAGCTTTGCAGTTTTACGACGTGGATCCATATATTTTGAATATTAATAAAAAAAACTTATTAAACCCCTCTTTTTCGTCGGGGCTTAATAATAAATTCTGAATCATGTCCTGACTTAATCTTTAAACCATATTTACGTTTTATTATTATACCGCCTTAATAACTAACAAAGTACCGACATAAAACATAAAACGTTAATAAGTCTGCACAACATAAACTTAAGCTCCCCTTAATAATGTTTACTTTACACGATAATAATGTGTAAACCCTTCATTACCTCTTAGTCATTACTATGAAATTTTTCAAACGCACTGCCTCCCGCGCAGTCGTATACTTTTCTAATGGGGATAATGGGCATAATATTCTCAATTGAGCATCATCAGTGGAAGGTAACGGACATCTTGGAAGAGCCTGGGTGGTCTCGCAGGTAACCCGTAATTAAACCCCACAAATCCTTGCAGTTCAAGATATAAGAACCTCTATAATACATTAATTTCTGTCAGTGTAAATAATAACACTAGCGCCATTGTGATACAAGTTTTTCTATTTATAAAGTTGGAGGCTTGTTTTACGCGTTTAGTAAATTGCTCAGGTACTTAGTTTAATAGTTACTTATTACATTACCTATTAAATACGTATTTAATTTATTACTACTCTTCGTCTTTAGGATAGTCTAAATTCAAAAAAATCTTTGTAAATCCACTTATTCAAATTTTTCAAAAATCTTACATGGAAAATATAGTCTGTTCAACGTTTAATTTCACAGTGGGCGAAGTTCTTCCCATATATTTGCAATATTTTCCACCATAACCTTGTCCAGTCCATAAACTTTTTAGCTAACCTTTTTGGAAGGCGCCCAAGTTTCCACGCCAGAATTATCAAGGCTTTACTCAACGCCAAAATCCCCATGACCGTGATATTTCTTGTCTACTAGGTACTTTAAGGAAACGTTTTGTCTATAAATCTGCTAAAGCAGTAATGAGTTGCACACGACATTGCTATAAAAGAAAATTGACAGAGATGTTTTTTGGTGATCCACTGTTGTAACCAATGCGTTTACAATACGCGGCTTCCACGCGCGCCCTCATCCTAACTATTTGCAATGCTCTGGTGTTCACACGCAGATAAGTACGGACATCTATTAGGAGGTTCATAATTATTCTGCTGCGGATATCAATAGGCTGATCTAGTTATTATACCGCTGCTATTCCATTGCTTCGGCCCTGTACCATCATCTCGTCACGTTAAGTGAACTCAATAGTAAAGTTATCGTGTCCTGAGAAAGTTTGTCACAGTTATTTCTTACTTTATATCATCCTGTTGTACGTGACCATGCCCTTTAATAGCGTGTCGCTCTACTAGGCCATTGTCTTCCTACACCGCCTTTATGTTCCCTATTACACGAAATTCGTTTTTGTTACACGAATTTCCAGCATTATTGTTTTAATAATCGCGGTTTTAATGTTTTGGGGTTATCGTTTTTTACTACAACTTTGGTACGTTTTAATACCCAAAGACGTGGAGTTTTTTTTTGTTGAGAAAAAAAAACGACGAATTTGTGTTTGGAAGAAAGGTAAAAACGCTTCTTTGAGGCTTCTTTGTAATAAGTGCAAATATAGGGAGACATTTCTGATTTCCCAAGGCAAAGGAAAAGGTATGTAACCACATGGTTATACTCTCTGCATAGTAATTTTTGAGTAAGTCGTTTCTGGCAACCACTTGCAGGATTAGCTAATTGCAAAATTCGCAAATAAAGTGGGGCGCCCGTTTAAAAAGTGGTTCTATAGGGCTTCTATTTATCTACTGGCAATGAGGTGTTTCCGCAAATTATCAATAAACTTTTGGGGCTTCATTCATTGGATGAATTGTGTAATCATTAAACGTTCTAGCTTGGTTGAAATTACCATTATATATTTATATATACAACGTGCCGCTACAATGGCGACATTAATTTAACACAAGAGTAAGGCTAGTGGCCAGTCATCATACAAAATATAATAACATAAAATAATTCAAAGATTAAAAAAAAAAACCATAAAAACTAAATAATAAAGCTCTTTTTCCTTCAATTCGCCTACTCTTTGCACGTTATACGCTTTAATTTCATGACAAATGACCTCTGTGCTACAGTTCTTTATGTACAGGTTGCGCCAATATGCTATTTTAGACAATTATTAATAAATCAATACATAGGTAATAACTAATAACGTTTAATAAATTAAAAACCGGTCAAGAGCGAGTCGGACTCGCGCACCGAGGGTTCCGTACGAATATATGATGTTGATGATTTCTGAAAAGCTTTGCTATCTAGAGACATCGTTTTTTTTTCCTAAAATCTTTACATAAGCTTCTATTATATAGAATAATTTCAGATTTTTATCTCTGCAAACTTTGGAGATAAGGGGGGAACGGTATATTTTTCTCATTTTTCATCAAAAGTCGGAAACTATACTGTCTAAAAAAAAAATATATTTGAGAATGTGCAAACAGCGTTCTTTCATATGATACCCCACATGTCCTAGTAGCCCCACTTCAAATTTTTAAGACCCCCTTTCAGTCCCTTTTGCAAAAAATATATATTTTATTAAATTTCTTTCTTGCTTGCAAAATGGTTGGGCAAACGTCATCTAAAACTATTCTAAAATTCAAGTTGATAGCATTAGTAGTTCTTGAGATATCCAGGTGTGACAGACAGACAGACAGACTTAGTCTCTCCATAAGGGTTCCTTTTTACCATTTTGGTTCGGAACCCTAAAAAGAAAATGCGAAACCGTATACGTGTATTCAATTAATGTCGCCATTAAAGTGGCACGCTGTATACAGAGTCTTTAATTAGCTAGCGAAACTCCGCAGATGTGTTGGGTGACGATATCTAAACACGATAAAAGAAAAGAAAAAAAAAGATGCGATGTTTTATTTTTCTGATGTCAATGGACCACTGGTATTGAAGTTACTTGAAGTAGTTGAGTTTTTGTTTTATCGTGTTTAGATATCGATACCCATCACGTCTGTGAAGTTTACACAAAAAAAAAACAGATTTTGCAACTCCTATTCCATGTAAACTAGTCGTTGACGCGATTTATTTTGAATTTTTATTGATTTACTTTAGTTTGCGTTTAACTGATACTGTCCGTTGCGTTTACGTTTAACCGAACTGTTGTCCGTGTGGTGCCGGACGTAAATAATAGCACCATCCCATTTCTTCCCGTGGGTGTTGTAAAAAGCGACTAAACGGGACAGGGAATTACTAGAGAACAGCAGCGTTTCCTCCATGCATTTTAACACCATACTGCGATCGCCAACCCACCTGCCAAGCGTGGCGATTATGACAAATCGGGCTTTTGGAGGAGGCCTATGTTCAGCAGTGGACGTCTTTCGGCTGAAATGATGATGATACTGAGAACTGTTCATGTCACTACTTACTGGTCGGACAAAATCATCATCATCAGTCATTTGTGGTACGAATCCCAACCAACCATCTACAGACCTGCTTGAAGGAGGACTTTTGGCCGAAAGGTGTCGTACGAGTATATCGACGTTTCCGAGGACGGTTACGCGACACCACGCAGCGAAACACGACGCCGACAACTTGTGTTTAGTTATAGTTTAATTTGGTTAATGTTACTATAGTAAAAATATGTATGTTTAGGTTAAGGTATTTATCTATGGGCCTGCGTAGCCTGAAATAAATGGATTATTATTATTTTTATTATTAAAATATGAATCTTCGATACGTGAAGAAGAAGACTGCAACCTAATAAGCACCAACACAATAGGCGCGAAGGAGAAACAGTGATACAAAACTTCGTGTTTCTGTTAGGTATAAATATAACATTCATACATAACATACATCACGCCTGTAATCCCCGAAGGATTAAGCAGAGATGTACCTATTGTACACCCACGTTTCGCCAGTTATGTTTAAGTCCCATGTAATAGGGGGCGAGCCTATTGCGATCCAATGGGCACAAATCTAGACTCCGAGCTGCTACTGAGAAATTCCTGAAGGAAAAACCCAATATAGTATATTAATATAAATTTATACAATAAACAACTGCTATTGGCTTGGCTACATGCAAGATAACATGCGCCATGTGTCATCGAAACATTCTTCTGCAATTACGTTTCTACAGGGTCAAATTAAATTAGCTAGCGGAATTCCGCAGACGGGATGGGTATCGATATCTAAACACGAAAAAATAAAAATGAAAAAGATTCGATATATTTTTTTTCGGGTCATCGATCTTTGGTAGTGTTGTTACTAGAAGTATAAGTTGAGGCAATCTGTTTATTTTTTATTATCGTGTCTTTAGCTATCGATACCCATCACCTTTGTGAATTTTAACTATTTATTAAAACTTATATTTCAAGTGACTTGATGACCCCAAAAAAAATCATCAAATTAATTATTATTTTATTTTATCATGTTTAGATATCGATACCCATCACGTCTGCGGAGTTTCGCTAGCTAATTTAATTTGACCCTGTATAACAGTTCCCAGTTGATTAGGCTCTGCAATCCAAAGGGACTTATGGGACGAGGCGATTGCCATTATTATACAATATGGCAGGAAAAAAATTTAATACGAAGGTGTACAACTTTATAATAATCTACCGGCAGATATCAGGAGCACATCCTCTTTTAACATATTATATTTAAAGTTAAACTCAAACAGTACGTCACTAAGTCCCGTATTACAGAAGGTTACTCAATTCTCAAGCATTACTTAAAACTAGTTTCAACCAATCAAATGGCTTGAATCTAGTTTTAAGTAATACTTGAGTATTGAGTGACGGTCTGTAATACGGGCCTAACAATGCAAAACTAATAGGTTAACAACGTTATCTAGTCGTGCACATAAAATGCGACATCGTACCTACCTACTTTAAGAATAAAAATAGCTACTGGACTACAATTACCTTAGTCATGTATTTATTCGCTAAGTGAACAATGTATATTCTTTTAGAATAAATAAAGAATCTTTAAACCCACATCGGACATGTTTCAAAGCCTCGGGATACAGAAAAACCCGAGAACTCCGCCCAACAATCATCTAATAATACTTATTTTTCCTTCTCTTTTTCTATTTTTGAAGACTACTTGAGATTAGCATGTCTAAGAAATAAGTGTTTCAGTACACACCTCAATATTGCTTGAAAGTAACTTGATTAAATTCTGCATGTTCTGGCAGGCTGTGTCGATGCTGAATACCTATAATTTCAAAATAACTCGAAAATTACTTGGAATTGACTTAAACACCTGTGCAAATGCATTCGGAGGGGAGGCGAACAATTTGTCAATAATAATTTAACAGGTAGGCAGGTAGATAAAGGCAATTTGTATTAGGGGAAGTCTCCAACACACGGCTACACGCTGACCTCTCATTGTACGGAAATCCTATACAATGCGAGATCAGCTTATACTGGAAATTTATAGCTTGATGTGTAGCCGTCTGTACTACAAAAATCTTTGTGCCCATTCGAGCGAATAAATACTTGCGACGGAAATGACTTGTTTGCTTTCCCTATTTTTAACATCGCCTGTTACTAAGTAATGAGTCTTTTAATCGATAAGTATTAGTCATGAGTACATACAAGTACAATCATAGCAGTGTCTACCAATGTACATCGAACTACTATAATTATTTGACTTTTATGAAGTCTTATTAAGGCTCCGGGCACGAAAAAAACCCTCAATTCCGTACATTTTTAATCTAATTGTGAGAAAGCTTGAAATAATTGAAACATTAATAAGCCTGTGTAACTATAAAAGTACAGTTTTCGCGATGCTAAACCATTCGTGTCAGTCTCAGCACCTGTAAATTGGTTTCATCACTTTTGCGCTCTCGAAAATATAAATATATTTCGCCTATGATTTACTTAATGATAAAATAAAATTTTAATTTTATCTCAAGGATAGCTGAAGTCCAGTGTGTGATTTTTAAATTTCTCGATATTGTTTGCTAAGTAATAGGAAAAAATACATTACCGACTGGGTTTAAAAAAAATAAAGGTTATTTCAACATTATTTTTCTACAATACTAGGTATCGAAGCTGAAAAAAGTGCTTCAGCCACGTGCAAGTAGACCATTAGTGATGTTTATGATATTTTAATGTTTAAAACCAAAAGTTACTTGTAAAAATATGATCAAACGTCAGCCTCACGTCATTTTTCGGAAAACTTGTTGTGAATATTAGTGATTTTCCATGAATACTTAATTTATTTAAAAAATCCCTTCCACAGCCACATGCAAAAATGTTGTTTAAATTCTTTTTGCCTTTCTCCGCAACCAATTAAAAAAATTGATCAGAATTAGCCGATTTCGTGCACGGTCTCTTAAGTAAGATTTTTTATAATCCCTTGAACTGCGTTTCTGAATCCCAGTTCAGGGGAAATCTAACCTGGGATAATACTGTATACGAGTACACTCACAATGGCACTGCAATTCATTCTGGCAATTCAACAACATTCATTGCGTTATTTACCTTGTCGAGCAGACAATTTTTTCAAATATACGAAGCAATGGTTTAGGAGTTTCCTTCAAAATCCTTCGGATTGTGATAGAAAGGGTGTTAAACAATTGGGGTGCTGGGAGTCATCATCACGTAACTTATGCGGCGGTCCCACGGCCCGCTTTCTCACAGGCCAGATCGCGCCAGGCCAGGCCGACAGGGTGTGGGAACCGTCGATCTGATGAGGCCTGTGGTGGGAATGCTCGGCATTGCCCGCGACAGGCCTCGACAGGCGTGGCCGCGCGCCAGGCCGCAAGCCTCGACATGCCGTGGGACCGCGGCTTTATACTCGACAACTGTGGGATTACTTCCTAGATTTCAAGGCAGTGAAGCGTTATTTTTCATTACCGAACTATTAATGGCTATAATTGGACAGTCTTTGATGTCCATGATTGATTAATAACTACCTACCTTGATTGATGTCTTGTTGACAATGGAGCAATGGATGGAGATATAGATATTGAAGTGTGTACAACGTCGGCTGATGTGTACAGGCCATTAAGGATTCAAATCTAATTAGAGGTGTGTGATGAACACGTTGGTGTAGGATTTCCAAGCCAGGCTTGTAATAAGTCTACAGTAGAGCAAAGAAATCCTCTCATACGGAGAAGAAGGAGCATTGAAAGGCTGCTCACTGTGTGATTTTCATAGAATGAAGCCCAAGTTTCTTTAAGAAGTTTTCCTTTGAATTTATAATATGACACTTGACAAAGAGAATTCGCTAATTTTTAACCCGTTACTGCATACTCAGCGAGAAAATCAATCATCTTAGCACAGCGAGAACTACTGTGAGTTATTTCAGGGTCATACATAGAAAAGTACGTAGGCGAGAACGAGATAGAATGACTGATTGCTCTTTTTTGTGTTTTTTCTTTGCGTCATATTTAGCGCAAAAAATAAATTTTGTTTTTTTTTTTGTAATCGTTTATTTCGTAGATTTGTTGTGCTGATTTCTAGATTAATAAATTCATGTGTATTTTGTTTTTACCTGTTCTTTTGCATTGTATTCATTATAACTTCATTTTAGAATGTTTTTGTAATATGTTTTTCAGAAATATAATATTAAAACCGTAATTGGTAACAACGAATGGAGAATGGGAATGAAGAATCTATCACTAAATACATACAATTTATGTATCTGCAGCATTCATCTTTACCAACGCAATAAGTAATTATACTTTTTCACGCCTCTATCAACCAGTTACGCGATGTTACGACAAAAATATAAAAGTAAATGGAAATCAATACTCAGAAGCACGCGATTATTCCGGAAATCCGCGACTATATGTTACAAGTTACAAACTCGTTCTTGCGTAGTAGGTAATCCTCATGTATTTGATTCGATCCAATGACAATTTTGCGAAGGAATCCATTGAAATCGATGCAATTATTTTCGGCTTAAGTGTGCCTTGAAGGTCTACGTTTTTTTCAGCAAATAGGACTCGAAATATCAACTTTATTGACATCAGACGAAGGTCTTAGAGTACTTGCTTCTGGTTTACAAAAACCTCGGTATTTCATGGGTGAAGAAGCTGGACTGTTCTGGACGTAGGTAGTTAGTGCATGAAGTACACGTTACGCACTAATTAAAAGTGCACGTCCTTCAAGCAAAACCTTGACATGACAAAACTACTTTACAAAAACAAAAAAAAAACAACCAGCTTCCAAAAAAGACACTATAAAGTGAAAAGTAACTTTAATTTCGGAAGTCGGTGGTGTCTTTGGTTTAGAATATTCGTTCTTTGCCAGCGACTTCCAAAATTAAAGTTATTTTTCACTTTGTAGTGTTTTTATTGGAATCCGGTAATTTTTATTGTAAAAGTTTTTATTTTTCACTTTTTGGTTGTGGTACCGTACAAAAAATCGAATACCAATAACTGTTAAGTAAATAACAGTGACAGGAAGTTATTATAACATCATCTACTTAGACTAAGTGGCAAAAACTAAAAAACTACACAAGAAAAGTTAATAAAATTTGTATGGGACCACCTAGGCTGTAGGCAGTATACCCTATCAAACTAAAAAAGAATTTTCCTAATCGGTTCAGCTATCTTCTAGTAATCGGGGAACATAAATAAAAATATTAAAAAAGATCCCGACGAACTGAAAGTCTCCTCCTTTTTTAGAAGTCGGTTAGAAAAGCAGTATGATGAATGAAGTAACACTATTGTTGAATATTATATTTAGCGAGAGGGCAACACTGACTGCCCGGAAGTGTTCGGTGGTTAAACGACATTTTGTTGTTGTGTTTTTAGATCTGTAATAAACCTGTGTTCATCTAAATAATAACGAGTGTATTATTTATTTAACAGTTTATGTACACACGTACATACAGACAAGAAGAAAGGAACAGAAAAATACGTACAAAGTTGGTGGGTGGTGGTAGTATTAATTCATTACACCTACGAAATCAAGATATACTCGTAACAACTATGTTGTACAAAAGAAAATCGTATACGTTGGTATAACGGCTCATATAGCACAGCTGCTACATACAGTGATTAAATGCTACAGACAGGATATTATTTAACGCGTAGCCTACTTCGTACTCTTCTTTTACCTAGAACGAAGGCATTAAATACTTCTGTCCCCAGAGACAGACTTGAACTGGAGCACAGCACTCAAGAGACTTTGTACAAGAGTCCTAGAGCCTAGGCCTACGTGTTAAATAGACGTAAGTAAAAGTAAGTACTACTGTGAATTCTACGTCACGCTTCGTTGCGATATTGACAATTTCGGGAACAAACTATTTGTACATTTAAACCAAACTGCCAAGTCCCCAATTAGAAGAAAGAAAATACGTTAGTTTGCGGTAAAGACAACGCAAAAAAAAAACACAAATACGAAAGAACAAGTTGGGGGAAAATATGCGTTACATCCACGCAAAACGGCCATCGGTCAGCACATTGCGACCCTATGCGAGACAGAGCCGCAGCGCTGGTTTTCAGCGACAGCCGACGTTGACGTGATGACGTCAACTGGAGTAGCATTTAATGATATAAAAAAAAAACTAAATAAGAAATAAAATAAATACAACACTTGGTTCTAAATGTTTATATAAATACAACAAACAACACACAGACACACACACAATACATCATTCATCATCATTTCAGCCGTAAGACGTCCACTGCTGGGAGTATAAATACTCAAAGACTGCTGAACATGGTTTTGCCATTTTATGCCGTTGCTATGACAGATCCTAGCTGATGGAGGAGCGCTGGGACGAGAGGACACTTACCATTCTGCCTTCGAAGAGATCAGTACCTCCACCATAGGAACTGTCTTTCGTTTCGTTTGCTCGGTGTGGTTATAATTTTGATAATTTAATTTTTGAACGATAATAAAACGTGATTATAGTGTATTCGCTGTTTCTCTGGCTCGATCACCCTAGCTAAACGCCCGCATGCTGTCGGACGATGGTGCTAATAATACTGTCCATTTGTCATATAATGACTCGGTTCAGACTGATGTTAGGTTATGTTCATCATCAATCATGATTTCAGCCGAAACACGTCCATTGCTGGACATAGGCCTCCCCCAAAAGGGGTGTTTGCCATAATCGCCACGCTTGGCAGGCGGGTAAGTGATCGCAGTATGGTGTTAAAATGCATAGAAAACGCTGCTGCCCATTCTCTAGTAAGTCGCCTTTTACTGTACTGTTACCCACGGGAAGAAATAGGATGGTGCTATTCTTTACGTCCGGCACCACACGGAACACACACAATATAATAGTAAACTAACTCAGGAGGGCTGTATTGCGTACCTTAGTACAGTAGTACCCAATTGATATGGCTTACCGATGTACCTGCGCAGAAGGTGAATTTGACCAATGTGCACGCTCCACGCACCGCGGTTCTTTTCCCTGTACCGCTATTGGTCGGCAGCTGTCGCGATATTAGCGCGCGCCGCGTGGCATGTTTGTCAGCCGCCATACTTCTGATCGAGTGCACGCTAGCAGCTCCAGTGTATTATGAACCTTATAATAGTGACCTAAGGTTGATTGTAAGTTTTAAGCATTCTTTCGTTAATCTTCGGGGCCATACTTTCTTTTCTGTGCGAACGAAGATTCACGACGCGCCTTATCAATTGGGTACCACTGTACGTAACGACAACATCGTTCGAGGAATTATTGATACAATGATTGCCTAGTACACATTGACCGTCGCGTCGCGCGTCGGTGGAAGTCGGCAATTTATATCATGTGACGACCAGTCAAGGTTTCCAAGTGGAGTCAATAAGTAATTGCAAAGCGAAATAGCATTATCAGAACCAAAATTTGCTCTATTTGCAGAACGGCAATGTTTATGCAAATTCCTAATTTCGTTTGGCCACAATCTAGACAAGGGAGGGGGTGTTAAGGGGGTGACTTGAATATTGTGTTACTGGGGTAAACCCCCTTTGTTTTCAAATTGGTTACCATGGTAACTGGAAACAACCCCTTTTTAATAATTTAAGTTTATAGTGTTTCATATTTTGCTTTTTAATTAGATTTATTTTTGTGTTTGGGGTTTTTATTTTCTTGGTTAGTAATTATTTCTTATACAACGGCATTATTTTTGATAGGTTAGGGTAGGCCTATTATTTTTTAAGAGGGTAAAAAAATAGTGTGATAAATTGTACTCTATCTACGTATCTTTCCCTTGCTCAAATAGCATATTATGTCTAATGGGGCGAAATGACGTCTGTGATTTGATATCAAATTAAATGTGTTGTATTTTTCTTCCTCGCCCCAGCTAAAGTCTCCAGTTCTATCTTTTTCCCCACTTTTCGACGTCTAGTTTTTGAAGAATCTTTCTAGTCTCATCCTAGGTAAATATCTTATCTTAAGTTTATTTTCATTCAATTTCCGTATATTTTTTACACCTTCATTTAAATTGGCTAAAGCATTCCAAGCGATACTTCTGCATCGTCACGTTCTCCTACGGATGCGTTGGTAACGAAACTGATCTAATCGCGTAACGTAGCGCATCCACCGCAAGATTTCCAGATCCAGCGACTCGAGGAGATGCACGTGTAGACTTGGCTTAAGTTGAATCCGCAGCTGTAGCCCGCGAAATTAATTTTTTTTTTACGTTTTTTGCACAGGGATTGAAAACCGGTACGAATTTGGGTTCCAGTTCTTCATTTCGGTTCTTAAAAAGGTTCTTCTTTTCGGTACGGTTCCGGTTCAGGTTCCGGTTTGGTTCTGGTTCCAAAGTACCGGTTCCAAATAATGGTTCCAATATACCGGTCATTAGGTTGTTATTATGTTAAATGTGTGTTACTAAAATCGTTTTAAAATAAAAATTCCTTCTTTTGGAGATATCCAAAATTACTCTTTTAAAAAAAATTGTAGTGGAGTACCACAACATTTTTTTTTTTAAAGAGTGGGAGTCTAAACATCAAGGCCATCGTGTGGTGGGACATAGGAAATAACTATTTTGTAATCATAAATAAAGTTTTTTTTTTTAAGTATATTCGCATTGATAATTTGTTCAAATTTCTAAAGCTAATAAAGTCTTTTACAAAAAGAAAAAAAGCTTTTAAAAGAACAGCATTAAATGTTACAGAAATACCGTATGAACTTGGTAGGACATGCCCAAAAAATATACTGACAATGAAATAAAAATTTGCCAACAGAACTATCGTCCTGCGTTGAGCGGCATCGTATGAACTCGTTCAGACCCGATTTGAAGAACAACCGGTGAAATAATGGTTCTTAAAGGTTCCAATTTAGGTTCCTGTTCCGGTTCGGATTCTAGTAACGGAACCACTAAATACCGGTATTTTATCGGTATTTTAGGAACCTTTTCAATCCCTGTTTTTGTAATTTTCAGTTCAGTGTCAGGTTGTATATTGATCAAAATACAATTCACGACTATAACAAATAGGTATGTATTTACAGAATTATAATCATTAGAATCATTACCATTGATTTATTAACCAATGTCATGATTTCAAGAAAAAGTAATTTTTCATGAAATCATGATGAAAGAAGAAGAGAAAGTTAATGATGAGTTAATGATCATCATTTCAGCCGAAAGACGTCCACTGCTGGACATAGCCCCCCAAAGACATCTGCCAAGGGTGGCATAATCGCCACGCTTGGCAGGTGGGTTGGCGATCGCTGTAGGGTGTTAAAATGCATTGATAACGCTGCTGAGAATGGTCTCTAGTAAGTCCCTTAGTCGCCTTTTATGGCACCCATGGGGAATAGGATGGTGCTATTCTTTACGTCCTAATAGATATACAACATTATTTATAGTTTATGCGAAACCCGAAACACGTGTTTAGTATTTTTATGTAAAGAATCTATGCACAAAACTTCAAAACTGTATCATGAAAAATCGCAAAGTTAGGTTGTTATGTTACCTGGTTGTCCGTACAAAAACATGCTAACGGCGCCCCCGCGCGACCAGGGTCGTCTTGCGCTCATTGATAATAATTTGGCAATAGGTACCTAACCGTACGACGATTGTATTGTAAGTAGGTAATTAAATGGTGATAACATTTATATTTTTGGGACAAAATATAACATTGTGTAAAAATTATTGAAATCGATTCCAGTTCCTTATTTTGAACAAACTATATTCAGGTTTCGCATAAACTAAAAGTAATGTTGTATAATCATTAGAATTTGTGCCGTGTGGTGCCCACATTTCACAAATTCTAATGATTATAATTATGTAAATACATATCTGATAAAGTCGTGAATCATAGATACAACCTGACACTGACTCAAATAGCAAAAAACGTAAGAAAATTTGGATTTCGCGGGCTACAGCTGCGGATTCACCTTAAGATGTTACTGTGATAGAATTCCGTTTTGTCTATTATTAGGGTGTTTGTTCGTAGGCCCGCTTGCACAACAAATCTCAAAAGTCGTTTTGCGCTAAACGAATTTAATAATTTCTGGTGCAAGCAGGCCTTAGTGTTCTTATTCTGTATGTCTAGAGGACCAATATCCAGTGATTGTTGGTTGGCCGGTTGTTAATTAGTCTAGTTGTGTGCAAAAATTTTTACGATAAAATTATCAATTTCCATTCTTTTTTCTTCGCTTTTTGTTTTGATTCGTTTCTTTTGGGGTGGCAAATTATCAAATAACTTCTTGGAGAAGTTTCACACGGGTGGGTTTTAGTCAGTAAAAGTCTGACACGCCCGTCAGACTTTTACTGACTAAAACCCACCCGTGTTCCTTCCGTTGCCTGTGTGCCAGGGCCACGATATCCCTTTCAGACAAACTCGCAACCCTGGCAGGTTGGCCCTATCGGATCCCGTCAGTTGGTGCTGACATCTCTTTGAGGCGCGCGTGGAACACAAAGCGCCTGGTCCTTATCGGACGGTGAGCGATGGAAATCGGCCTGTGACTCCCGACGCCCGGGGCATCTCCTGCGGCGACTAGGGGCGCGAGGGCGCAAACCTTGCCTCTCCCTCACGCGTTCCGCCTCCTCCTTCGCGAGCATTACT
Organism: Tiliacea aurago; assembly: GCA_948098905.1. Classification (NCBI taxonomy): domain Eukaryota; kingdom Metazoa; phylum Arthropoda; class Insecta; order Lepidoptera; family Noctuidae; genus Tiliacea; species Tiliacea aurago. The sequence goes on from OX402590.1 coordinate 14,532,421, forward strand.
GCTTCGCAGAAGAAGGTGGTGGCCTCCCATGCACTCTCGCTCCAAACCATGGGCTGAACCAGGGCCGGACGCGAGAGATCGCCGCCACCGATCGCCTCCGTGAGGACACGGCGGTGCTCCGCCCAAGCCGAGCAGACCTCCACCGTGTCACACCCGGTCACCCGGGCGTTTTCTCCAGCTTTATCCTGAACAGGAACCACCCGAAATATTCGTGTCCGGTGAGGACCTACGTCAGGCGGAAGGTGAGGACGCCGTGGCGCCTCTCTAGCCACTTCTCAAACAGGGGACTTATCGCCACAATTGTGGCGTGCCCAGTACTGGGTTGCGACAACGCACTCGCCATGCCGCCATGAGATCCCGCCGGAACTTTGTCCGCTGTGCCGTGATTTCTCGCGACACCGGAGTTTCTGCAGCCTTAAAGAACGCGCCCACCGATGCCACGTAAAGGGCCATGGACCGCACGATCCCCGCGTAGAGCCTCCGGCAGGAGGCGTTTGGATAGGCAGCTTTATACCTGCCTTTACACTTAAGGCTCGTTCAGACTGGCGCGATATCGCGGACGCGACAGGCAGTACGACAGCCTGCTTGATACTTTCCATGAAGTTTTCATAGAAATTGTGCTACTAGTGTCGCGTCGCACTGTCGCGCCGCGCCTGCTTGTGGGAGCCTATACCGACAAGCTGCGGTCACTGCTGAAACCCGTCGTCTCTCGATACCTTACTGACGCAGCGCTCACCGGCTTAGATATTGTGCTGAGTAATATTGTACTGATAAATATTTGCATATGTACAAAGTCTACGCTCCGAAGTCATCTAACTTAGATACTAGAAATAATACAAAATACATGCATAGTAATATAATATTGTTATCTATTCGTGGTTGTTTATGTGAGCACAAATAAGCTGTTCAGTTTAAAGTACGTGAGATAAAAGTACGGGTACCCATAGTACGCATACTGTTCTCATAATAAAATACTCTTTATTATGTACACCATAAAAATTACAGATATAAATGTTTAAATTTTACATAGGGCGACACAATGGGCGGTGGGATATTTATAAGCAAATACGAATAAAATATAAAATAAAAAAAGAAAAGAGAAAGAAAAGAAAATAAGAAATAAGAAAGAAAGGAAAAGAAATAAGAAAATATATAAACATGAAACAATAGCAAGGAACTGTATTATGTAATGTTTAAGGAGAGAGGAAGTGCTTTTTTACCAGAATTTGCAAAATGAATTACATTAATCACACATACCTATCAATTGTTCGAAGCATGTATACACATACATACGTGGTTTCCTAATAGGTTTAAGGCTCCCACAGACAGGTGCGACGCGACTCTAGAACAATTAACTTCATGCATTGATGTATTAAAAGCGTAGATACGGGACTTAGTAACAGCGCCTGGTCCTATCAAACTAAGTGATGGCCCGTAGTTGGCACTCAGTCGCGCACGGGATATCGTTGATCAAACAGCTCCATTTACAGTTTTTTTGTGATAAATACGTATCAAAATGACTTCTTGTGCAGCTACAACAGTGTTTTAATAATACAAGGAAGAAAAATAAGACACACGGGATTATTTACCACTCGTATAGTACAGCCAAAAATGCTAATTTGTTGAAGGTTATAATAATATTTATTGTTTGCTTCGCCATGTTTGTGAGAGCGAGATAGATATAACATACATTCGGCCAAAATTCGGCAGCTAACGCGATTTCGCTCGCACGACAGCGCCGTTTTCTATCTCTGTTCTTGTCTATCGGTAACTGTAGGTTTGCGACTGTGATCACACTGATCACAGATGTGTGAGTTTCGGTGCATGTTGTAGTCGTGCGCCGAGCCCAGGTTTACTGATTGATTGATTTCATGGAAATTGTTCTTCCAGAATCGCGTAGCACCGTCGCGTTGCGCCTGTCTGAGGAAGCCTTAACAAGAAGCGACAAGAATAATGTACCCAGAATTTTGCAATAAGTATCTTGATTTAAAAGAGTGTCCTTGGAGTTTCTTGCCTGTTCTTCTCCATAGAGATCTACGTTTTGGAATGGGCAAATAGCTTCAACTTTCTGACTAACTGACCGACTCTTTGACAATTTAAAAGTGCTTGTAATTGGTTTAATTGAAATAAATTCTTTCCCCCTTATTACAAAACAAGGTTTATCTTCAGACCCAGGTTTAAAACATGGAGCCATTATTGAATTTCGAACTTTATTCTGACTATGGTAAAGTTCGTAAACACAAAACTGACAACTTAGTACCGAACTAAGTTTTCAGTTTTGTATAAAGAACGGTATTTCAATCACTGTTACGTTCTTATTACAAAAACTGGCTCCATGGTTTAGCCATGTCAAAATATAAATCTTGTTTTGTAATAAGGCGGTTTAAGTTTGACTTTACCTGTAACCTGTGACTGTAACAAAAGACAAAAATATCAACAATCTTCTAAACACGATGCACCTGTGCCACCGCCAGCGATTTACGTGAAGCGAGTAGAGCTAAAAACTAAAACGAGTTGGCGAGCAACGAGCTGCGAGAGCGTGCCGGCGACGAGTGATTACTCGGTGGTGTGCGTATAGTACAGACTTTAAAAGATTTTCAACTTTATCGTTAAAGCATAAGGTTCAAGGTTGAATGGGAAAATTTGACGGTTTCGGGTAGCTTGACCTGCTGGCGACTGTACATGTACCAGTGTGAGTTTCTCAGCGAGTGTTCTGCACGAGTATTCTCTTTGATAGCTCTTATCTCTGCAACAAACGAGAACTCGCCGGTGGTGGTGTGAACAGTCAGCGATCAACTATTATTTATTTTACTTAGGTACAAAGGACCGACAATCTTTTGTATGTCAAATTCAAATTATTTATTTCAAATAGGCACATAATTAGAAGGTCAAAATTTACAAAAAAATAAAATTGATTCTAGTCGCCCCTTCCAAAATATAGTTTCGTATGGAGAAGAATGGGCAAGAAACTCCACCGTTACTCTTTCGTAAATCGATCAACGCCCTTAGAGACGTTTTCACTTCAACAACACAATCTATACGTCTTCGAGTTATACCAAAGCAAATGTGATTGAAGGCTCGTGCAGACTGCCGAGATATCACGGGCGCGCCAGGCAGCAACCCTTATCGCGGCTGTCTACACCAGCCTTAAAGGCTTCTACAAACCAGCGCGACACAAAGGCCCCGCGTGTCGCGCGATGAGCGGTGCCTTTGTGTCGCGTCGCGATTCGCGCTGGTCTGTAGAAGCCTTTACTGTATCTACTCTCCTTAAATAAGTAACATTACGATGAGCGGATCATTCCGCATCCTGTAGGTATTAACGTGAGCAGAGTAACCAGTAGTCATTCGGTAAATCAAAATAATTGTATTATAGGTACGGTGACCGCAAATGTAGCTAGTTTAAGAACATTCCTTAAAGTTAATTATTTTGAGATGATAATACTTTTTTATATGTACATACTTACTTATTTTCAGTTTAAATATTAAAACGGGTCCAACTCCAAAAGCCTACTTTCTAAGGTATCTATTAGTAAGACGACGAAGACGAAAATTAACTGTATCTAACTAAACAAAAGTAGTAGTCGATTATAGGAGAGTTTTCTTGATGATTTCATTTTGTTGCCTCAAGCCCTACAATGCTACATTAGTTACCTACCTAGTATAAATGAACACATGGTAAGATCTAGATTGCACAGTATAAACGTACTTTTGAACAGTCTCTGCATTAGTTACGAACCTAAAATAGGTCGCAGCGAACGAAATGCCTGGGGCAAGATGGCCACCCTACGATCATTCATAGTGGGTGGTCTACACGAGCTGATGTGAAATGTCTGTGTTTGTGAGTTAGAAATTGTACACTCTACACTAATAACATGTGTGTTATTACCAGAACAAATTGTGGAAGGTATATTAAGAACACCGCTTTAATATGTGTCTCACGCTTAAATGTCTCATTTTGATTCTTTGTTGATTTTGCGTGAAAATTAGGGGTAGAGGTGTAAGGCTGCCTATCCACCGGAGCGGAGTGAGGCTGCGGAGCGGATAAACTGAGAAATATTAAACAATACGTGCAATAAGATTGCAAGTGGACAGGAATTTGCAATCCTATTGGTTAATATTTCTTAGTTTCTCCGCTCCGCAGCCTCGCTCCGCTCCGGTGGACAGGCAGCCTAATGGGTTCGTGTCGAGTGCTTGATGCTTGAATAGACAAGCCTCGTGTAGACTGGCGCGATATCGCGGGCACGACACGCGTCGCGCTGACTGTCGCGCCCGCAATATCACGCCAATCTGCAAGCCTACTTAAGGCCAGTTTGTCGAACGAAAATGATTGCAAAACGAATGTGACAAACTGTCAAGTGCGCGACAACTCCTGTGATTGGTTGTTGATAAATCATTCAGCCAATCGTTCCAGAAACACAAGAGAAATCAAAATGGATTTTGATTTATCGGGGGGCGAAAGTGCCTCGAAATGGATAGGAGAATATGGCCGGTCCGCAGTGCGGGTTGTACCGGCCAAATTCCCTTTTTTCAATTGTGTTTTAGACACTGTCGTATTTTATCCTTAATTTGTTCATACCTTTTACTATAATTAGTGTGGTAACGTTCACAGGTCCCACATGCTTCTTCCGACGCCTTAAAATATAAAAAGTTGCTAAAGTCGAATTATTAATTCACTGGAGCAATCTGACATGTGCTAGCTGTCACATTGTGTAATAAAATGTTCATGTTTATTGTAATGGTCATCGTTTAGTTTAATCGATTTAAATAAGTGTTAAATAAATCTTAATGTGTAAAAGTCTAGAGTACATACAATAAATATGACCATTTTATTACACAAAGTGACAGCTAGCACATGTCAGATTACTCCAGTGAATTAATAATTCAGTTTTAGGAAAATACCAAAGTCAAACCAATAAATGTAGTCGGCAAGAGTACATGACATAGACGACCTTGGCCTATTCTCATTAGTCAGCCCTAGATCTGACAGCCATCTCCTTTACGATAAATGGAAAACTACCAAACAAGTGAATAACAGATCCGTGTTTAGTTTTGTTTCGAAGGAAACTTAAAACTGCTGTTGTAGGTACTTGGGAGACCTCTAAGTAATTGTTTTAATGTTTGTTACTAAATCACGGCCTTAATGTCTTTGTAGATTAGGCTAAAATATTGTGCCGAATGTTTCTTGGATTACTTCTCTCGAATAGGCACGAACTATATAATAATATATGTAGGTATAATCCCGCGTCTTATAAAAGCGATCGTCGCGCGAATATGCGATCATCGCGCAGTCGCGCCGACATTGACAGTGCGCTTTCCGGTTTCCGAACAAAACGTGACATATGACCGCGACGATGGTTTTTAAATTGGACGCTGCCTGACTCGTTCATATCGCGGTTAAAAATGTTAGCCAATAGCAAGACGGTAGCAGGGATGACTGCCTCAGGTAAACCTGTACGCTGAACGTACATTTAATTACAATCAGGGTAGTTAATTGTTTATCAAAATGACACACACTACGCCAATTGGCCGTGTTGTAGTCGTTATCTCGTCGTCTTTTTGTTAAGAGAAACTATAATTTATTTGAAACGAGCACTGACAGGCCAAATAGCCGAACACGGCATAAAGATAGACTTCGGCTGCCACCAATAAAACTAAAATTATTTAAGAAAAATGTATACTGCATGTCGATTATTATTTACAATCATTTACCAAATACTTTTCAAGACTTACCGCTGACAAAGTTTAAAAAAATGCTTTGTAAACTATTACTATTTAAAAGATATTATACTATTAAGGACTATTTAGAAGACAAATCAATAGAATCTGTAATTTGTAAGTTGGATTAATTGACATCGCTGATTGTGAATACATTTGCACGCCATGTTATGGCAGGATATGCTGAAACAAATTTACTGTAACACCGTATGTACCATATTCTAGCAAATAAATATTTTTGATTTGATTTATTAGCCGGACAATATAGTGTATAATCAATTGACAAAACCGATCCAGCCTGTCCCTTGCTATCTTCCCCCTGCGACACCCTAAGCCGAGGTCCGTACCCCACTGGTTAGTATATGTTTATTCCCAGACTGGAGGCCTTAATTTATTGCGGCACCCACAGGAAAGTCCGGTTAAGCACACGACAACCTCTTAGATTGATCTGCAAGATGCCATTTATAAAAAATAGGCTGAAAACAATATTTCCGTTAGGCCTAGCACGCACTGCCTTGCGGTGCGTTTATTCTACCGCACGCGGTGGGTCTTTGCTTCCGTAGAGCATGCGTTTATTTTAACGCAATGCGCGCATTTCTATGAGATTCCATACTTCACTTCAAAGATATGCGGTAAAAAAAATGCACGGCTGTACGCGCTAGGCCATACTTTATCACCAGTTTTGGAGGCTATTTAAACACGAAAGAAATTCAACATTGAAAATATCAGCGGGTAATAGAGAGCTAAGATTTCATCTGATAGAAAGTAATTTGCAAATTATAAACCTGAAGTATGATTTAGATTTCTAACTTGAATAATACTTACCTTCTAAAGTTAGTGAATAGTCTCTTCAGTTCTCAATAAACGTCCAAAGTGATTAAAAGCGTATTCGAAATGTAAGCTTTTCACGCACCTCTCAAAATGAAAGCTATTGAATGAATCCAGTAGGTAAAGCATTTGAGAACGTTTCGCCGAAAATAGCGGGTCCCTTTTGTGAAATACGCGCCCTGCACACATGCATAAATAACTCTACGCTTTTTAGCAATGGGGTGGACCTGTCAATATTTATGAACGTTTGTATTTTTAAACTCAATGGTTTCGTGAGCACGTTTCAGTAGCACATAATAATGAATATCAAAATACCACCAAAAAACCGGGAAAAGGAAGCGTGGCGATACACGTTTTAAAATTGTAACCAAATGCCAAATAAATGAAATCCATCCATTAGATTTACGATCGGACGGATTTCCGCGGATGAGTGAAAAATAAATCAACAATATGAATTTTCAACGGAAACAGTGCTCCCAGTTATTACCTTTTGGGAGGAAAAAAGTTTTTACCTCTGTTAATCACTGAGGTCAACATCTGGTAACCTGGTTTCTGAGCTCAATATGAGGAAATAGGTCACGTTTAGACCTTCAATAAGTTAGCGTTTAGCTATAAAAGAATGGTGTCGTTAGTACAAAATATGAGCATAGTATTGCAGAAGCTCGAGCTCAATTTTTCAAAGAATCACTAAGTAATTGAAAGATGAGCCGAAAGGTCTATATTTGGAAATAGAAAATCAAATAGAACCGGAACTGTATGGAAAATGTGCGGCAATATGTAGCTCTAATAATGAGATACTGAAACCGCAATTCGAGCCTGAAATATCGAATCGTAGCGGTTCGATTTGTGTTCGTGACGTGTAAATAATTGGTCTGAATTCGAAGGATTCTGAAATAGATTATGTAAATAGTATCTACGTTTAACCTTATATTACCTATATGAAAACCATTTTCATATTATATATATAAGGTGTAGCTTGGCGAGGAGCTCATGACTAAGTTATAACAGCCGCACGGGTCGATCCATCAGGTTAAGCCACGCTTGCCAAGGTTGGTCCGTGGATGGGTGACCATCTTTACATACCAATACCAATAACATTGGTAGACAGCGTAAAATTCTTAGGTATTCACATTGACGAAAGCCTAAACTGGAAAATATAATTGACAGCTTTAAAAAGTTCAATTAGCTCAGCTTGTTATGCCCTAAGAAGTCTTCGAGATGTGATCGCTATTAAGCAATTAAAAGTGGTATATTTTTCGCTTGTAGAGTCAATGCTTAGGTACAGTATCACTCTATGGGGAGGTACTTACGCGTACAATATAAATATAGCTTTCATCATACAAAAAAGAGCAATAAGAACCATGGTAAGAATTCCACAATGGGTATCGTGTAAGGAGTAGGTACTTTAAAGAACTACAGATACTAACGGTCCCTTGTTTGTATATAATATTTTAGTTCTTCTCTTCTCACGGATCTTATGAAACAGCTGCAAAATTTCGAAACACCAGAAGAAAGAAGTAAGCGGGAAGCTACTAGGTGTAGGGACTTACAAAATAAAATACAACCTCATTTAAAACTCGTGAGTTATCAATCAATTAAACTATTTAATAAACTACCTTCAAGTCAATATACAACATAAATCAGTTTAAGCAGCAGTTAAAATCATTTTTGATAGAAAAGTGCTATTATACCCTTGATGAGTTTCTCTGTGACACATACAACTAGACTTTAATTATTATTAAACAATTTTTATAGATATGTTTTTTTTTTTGACATTGTGCTATGCATGAATCTGATTTAATTAAAAAATAATATTCTGTAGTTGACTTAAAATGTATAACATCACTGGAATTTTGTTTATTTGTTTTGGTAATATTCTTAGATTTATTTTTTGACATCTAACATAACAACAGGGAATTGCAAATGTTTTAATTTTTAATTTCTTATTTGGTTACTGTTTTAAATAATGATTTATATTGTAATTCTTTTAATTTTTAATTGTTATAATTTTGTGTAAAATTTCAATACAATGTTAAAATTGTTACAGAAATAAATAAATACCGAGACTGCTCCGTGCCTCGGAAGGTACGGTCCCGGCAGGCATTCGTGGATCTTTGACGGTCGTTTGGGGTCGTCAGAAACCCGAAAGTCTGACAACCAGTCTTATCAAGGGGTATCGTATTACCCAGTAACTGGGTTGTAGAGATCAGATAGGCAGTCGCTCCATGTAAAATACTGGTAGTCAGCTGCATCCGGTTAGACGGGAAGCCGACCCCAACATAGTTGGGAAAAGGCGGGCAGATTGAAGGTTTAGCTTGGCATTTTATCAATATTCTAAATACCTTGATTTTATTAAACATCGTGTCCCAGAATTAATGCACAACCTCTTAAGGGGTCATTGTAATCATCATTATGCACAACTTTTACTATGGGACATAGTAAAAGATGTTCATAATGATGAGTACAATAACCCCTTAAGAGGTTGTGCATTCATTCCGGGACATGTTGTAGATAAAAAGTCATACGTGGTTTAACTATGTGGAACTTGTTGCTTACGCAATACAACCTAGGAGTAGGAATTTCCCCATTTTAACGAGGCATATCATCATTATCCATAGGTCGACTTCATCCACCGCTGAGCATACGGCTTCTCTTTTCTTGTGCCAATCCCCACGCTGCTGTGCCAGATTTATTCAGGAGAATACTCAAAAGTGATAATCCGAAGTAGGTATCGGCCAAATGTTCGGCCGCTTATTCGTGTTAGCGGCTGCGAGCGCGTGCGGGCTGCTGAAGATTGTAAATACTACCTTTATATTGTATAAATTCAATCTCTTAGTATTGTATAATTGCATAGCACATGTGTGAGCACTGTGTACCCACCATTTTCTGAGTATGTCTTTTATTGACTTGAATGTGCCCTGGCGGCTGAGAGTCTCATGCTCACTTAAATGTCTAGCTGATGGTGGCGTGTCTGTTGGATCATTAAGTTCCCTTCAAAATGGTTGAGCTAAATGGTGCTGATCCATGCGTCATGTTCGTGAACGGGCGCCGTCAGTAAGGACTGGTAATTTCTTAGCTGCCACGGCTTATTTTATTTTAGGTATTTTAATTTTTTCGTATTTTAAATGTTTTTTAATTTGTGTTTTATGTTTTTATTACGGACGCTTTTAACGTGCACTTCTTTCTACATTGTTTGCACATGTATAATTTCAACATAAATGATGTAACCAATACTGTGTAACAATATTTTGATTTAAAAGAGTTTCCTTGGAGTTTCTTGCCCGTTCTTCTCCATAGGAACCTACTACGCTTTGGAATGTGCAACTAGGTTCATCTCTCTGACTGACCGACCCCTTGACAGTTCAAAAGTGCCTGTAATAGTTTTATTTGAAATAAATGCTTTGAATTTGTCTTCTAAAGTTCCTTCTCGTCTTCTAAAAATCCTTACCCGCCTTCAAGTCACGTTTTTGGCTTTGACTTATCTCTCTGACCGTTGTTTTTTTTTTCTTTCGTCGTAGTCAGGCATAGTCAGCCGTAGTCGGGAAACTGCCGAACATTCGGCCGATACTTCGGATTTATCTTCGGAATAGACCCCCGATACACGATAGTAATAATAATAATATCGTCCACCCATGTCGCCGCCGGACGACCGACATTTCGTCTTCAGTCCTTGGCACAAAGCAACAAAAATTCTTACAGTAGCGAGACATAATGAAGAATTCCGTCGTCAGTTCATTTGTAAGGTTCCGTCCGTCCTCCAAAAGGGACGATTCCAATTTGGTTAGTACCAGTCTCGGATGCATCAAATTGCTCGCATTTTATTTATGGTGGCAATAAAAAGCGGCCTCCAATGCTCCTTAGTGCTACCGTTTTATTATGGCCGACTTCGTTAACTTGCTTTAATGTGTTGTTTGGACTTATAAAAGGGCTTGGAGGAGAAATAACAAGTATTATAGTTAGCTATGGGTAGTGGTCAGACTGGAAATTTTTAATTTCCTGTAGGCTGTGTCAGTTAGTATGTTAGAATTAATTATTTCATAGATATCGAATTACAGCTTGTATGTAAGTGAATAGAATGGCAGGAACGGTATAAATTATGATATTGCAAGTACATACCAACTATTTTTAATTAAACAAATCAAATCAAATTATTTTATTTCATATAAACCGACATGGGCACTTATGAAACGTCAGAAGCTAGGTGCACGGTTCCAATTGGTCGTTTCCTATGGAGAAGAGTCGGCAAGAAACTCCACGGTTACTGTATTAAACATAATTGGCTTATACAATTTCAAATTACAGTGTTAATAGGTATGGGAGGACAGTGTAGGTCCGGGGCGGGGTGATATTGGCGGTGTCCTTGGACATCTCCAACGCCTTTAACACCCTGCCCTGGAGTTGCATTCGGGAGGCACTGCGGTACCATCGGGTGCCTTCCTACCTCCGCCACATCGTCGGGGCTTATTTGGCGGAGAGGTGTGTCACCTACACGGGACGTGATGGCGGAAACCAGCGCCGCATGTCGTGCGGTGTTCCACAGGGCTCAGTCGTGGGCCCACTTCTGTGGAACATCGGGTACGACTGGGTGCTGCGGGGCGAGCTCCAGCCGGGCGTGGACCTGACGTGTTATGCAGACGACACACTGGTCATGGCCCGGGGGAGCTCGTACAGGGAAGCAGCGTTGCTGGCGACGGCTGCGGTCTCACAGGTGGTGAACCGCATACGGCGCCTAGGCCTGGAGGTTGCCCTCAACAAGTCGGAGGCCATGATATTTCATGGCCCTCGGCGGGCGCCGCCGCCGGGATCACACATCGTGGTCGGGGGGGCTCAAATCGCTGTCGAGTCCACCATGAAGTACCTAGGATTGGTGCTCGACAGCCGGTGGGATTTTGGCCCCCACTTCCGGCGGCTTGCACCCAAGTTGTTGGGCGCGGTTGGGGCGTTATCAACGCTGCTTCCCAATCTGGGGGGCCCGAGCGCCGCCTGTAGGCGGCTCTACGTGGGGATCGTGCGATCGATGGCCCTGTATGGGGCCCCAATCTGGGCGGCTGACCTGACGGCCGGGAGCATCGCAGTACTGCGCAAACCGCAGAGAGCGATGGCCGTCAGAGTCATCAGGGGTTATCGCACGATCTCCTACGAGGCGGCTTGCGTACTGGCCGGATCCCCGCCATGGGACCTCGAGGCGAAAGTACTCGCATCACTGTATCGGTGGCGTGAGGAAGCGAGGGCGCGGGGCGAGTGGCTGATGAAGCGACATGTGGAGTTGCGTCGGTCACAGCTTCGCGCAGCCCTGGTGGGGGAATGGCGGGACAGGCTTTCACGCCCTACCACCGGCCTCGCCACCATCGAGGCGGTTCGGCCAGTACTCGAACCCTGGCTCGGGAGGAGGCACGGCTCCCTGTCGTTTCGGGTGACGCAGGTGCTCTCGGGGCATGGTTGCTTCGGGAAGTACCTGTGTCGCATAAACAGGGAGCCGGACGCCCGGTGTCACCACTGCGTCGACTGCCGGGAGGACACGGCGCGGCATACGCTGGCAGAGTGTGCCGCTTGGGAGGAGCCACGCCGTGCTCTCATCTCAGGAGTAGGCAGTGACCTATCGCTGCCGGCCGTGGTCGAGTCGATGGCCGGCAGTGAGGAGTCCTGGGACGCGGTGGTGTCCTTCTGCGACACGACTGTTTCTAGGCTGCGGAAAGGGAACGGGAGATCTCGTCCACTCACCCGGCCCACAGCAGGCGCACCGGGCGTCGGCGGAGGGCCGATAACGCCCTCTTCCAGCCCCCATAAATGGGTCCAGGGACGGCGGACTTGGGGACGTCCGCCGCCCCCTATCACATTGGACCCGAGGTGGCGCGTAGTGTTCCACGCGCGCCCCTATCAGACGTCGCGGGGGGGGTCAGACACCTCACCCCCCCCCCTAGACTTGAGGTGGCCCGCAGAGGCGGGCCGGCACTAGCCGGGGATCGCGGAAGTAATAATAGATCCCAAGATCCCCGGTGCAAGTGAGGGAGGGGAACGCTGGGGTGGTTTTTAGTCAGTAAGAGTCTGACAGACCCCTCCGCCCGCCCCAGGGCGGAGGACATCCATGAGGATTTTCCACCCCGTGAACAAAAAAAAAGGCCCGTCAAAAAGTACCAGGTAGGTACTTAACAAAATAGAAAATGGTCTACAACTCTACAGGCTACAACGTTCTCACATTAACAAAATATAAATTAATCTATATAAAATATTATTAAAATAATAAAAGTAAAAACCTATTTAAACCATGACCAGACATGATTGCCATGACAACTGTAACAAATCTGAATTTTCAAAGTGCCCATGTAGGTTTATGTGAAATAAAATATTTTTCATCCCATCTATTCGAAAAGAGCCGAAGGGTTCCTCGATAAGTGCGAGTAAAATGGGTCATTCCGGCGCACTTAAATAACAGTGACGAAATGACTTTTGAATTAGGAACACTATTTAATTAAAAGGTTTGAACGCAATTCGCTTCGATAAAGTCCTGGCCGGTAATAAAAAAAGCGCGCCTACCGAAGCGGCATTGATAAACCAAATTAATAAAACGAAGGGTTCCGTACCATTATCTATAAAAACGGCAAAAAAATCACGTATGTTGTATGGGAGCCCCCCCTAAATATTTGTATTATTTAATTTAATTATTTATTTTTAAAGTGAATATATAACTATAGATTCTGTGAATATTTCAAGCATCTACCTGTTGCCGTTATCAATATCGAGCAGCGTCTTTAGTATTTTTTGTTATAGCGGCAACAGAAATACATCATCTGTGAAAATTTCAACTGTCTAACTAGAACTTTTTCTCATAGAAAAGATGAAAAGCAGAGTGTGTCACACGGTACCAACATTATTTAACCTCGAGCGACGTACTTTGAATCCCTCGCTACGCTTAGGATTCTACTGTAGAATCCCTCTCAATCCTCGGTATTCTACTCTAGAACCCTTCGCTTCGCTCTGGATTCAAACAATCGCTCTCGCCCTCAATACATTATTTTGGTCCCTTATGACACAATCTACTATTGATTTGTTTTAATATGACAATTCTCTGGTCTGTGTGGTGCCGGACGTAATGAATAGCACTCTAAGCGGAATATGAAGAACTATTGTGTATGTGTTATAAAATCTGTAAAATACCATATTTCACGCAAATAAATGAATCTATCTATCTATCTATCTATCCCCTATTTCTTCCCGTGGGTGTCGTAAATAGCGACTAAGGGACTTACTAGAGAACGGGCAGCAGCGTTCTCTATGCATTTTAACACCATACTGCGATCGCCAACCCGCCTGCCAAGCGTGGCAATTATGGCAAACCCCCCCTTTGGGGGAGGCCTATGTCAAGTAGTGGACGTATTTCGGCTGAAATGATGATGATGAATATGACAATTTAACAATGAGAATCGGATGTATTTGTGTATTGTTAACGGTTTTACGATGAAAAGTGTGCAAGCCTAGGCTGCATACTGATTGTTAAATTGTTATTATTATGAGCTTTGTTGTGTTAAGTTTAAAAATGAGTGTGGGCAAAAGTATAAATAAAAAAAAACTTATTCTAAGCAGTTCCAATTTTGCAATAGCTTTTATGAAAGCAACGTTAAACGTAATGTTCTTGACAGTGCCCCGACTCCTCTTGCCAACCCTCCTCTAACTTGACTTTAATTTAAAAACTTTTCGTCTGTGACACAATTAAGAAGTCATAGATCGCAAAACTTTTGATTCCGCTCAAAACTGTCGGAAAAGTGCAACGCAAAGTGAATCTCCGCTTTTAATGATTTACGGAGTACAAGTTTTTAAGCGACCAACAAAAATGATCTAGTTTCTCAAGTTAATTCAAATGATTTGGTTTTGAGGAAAACAGAAATTTAAATTAAACCTTTACCAGGTTTAATTTATCAGCTCATTAGAAATGAGAAAGTGTACTATCTACCCTGCCTACCCCTTCGGAGAATACTGGCGTCTTGTTATGTAAGTAAGTACTTAGTAAAAAAAATCACAAGTTCAGTAGAATCACAAGCGGATAATAGCCTAACGGCTGAGGCCATTGGTCTTGGAACTAGTAAGCACGAGGTCCTAGATTTTGAGCCCCGACCTTTGTTCAACTGACGTGTGTGGAGGATCAGATGGTAAATTATAACCCATAAAGGCTTCTACAGACCAGCGCGACTCGCGACGCGACCCAAAGGCACCGCTCGTCGCGCGATTCGCGGGGCCTTTGTGTCGCGCCAGTATGTAGAAGCCTTAATGGACCTGCAAAACGTGACATACCTATGCGAGAGCGCAGGTAAAAGAATAGAATAGAATACTCTTTATTAAGTACACCATAAAAATTACAGATAAAAAGGTTGAAATTTTACATAGGGTGACACAATGGGCGGTCTTATCGCTAAAAGCCATGACGTCAAGGTTTATTATGTAGAACTCCATATTTTCCATGGATATGAAACCCAAGCATAGTAACCTGAAATAACCCTTCATTACCTTATCGCGGTTCACAACTTGTTGTCTCAAAAATATCTAAAAATGGATTTAAATTCTGTAGGGCACATTGTTGTAGAACTATTAATATCTAGTACATCGCACTCTTATTCAGAGGTCGTAGGGTTAAAAGTTTAAGGGCGCAGACGGACGTCATTGCAATGCAGACAACTTATCGAATTTATTCTAATATCAACAACTAACATGATATTATATAAATTATTTTATTAAGTTGTCCCGCGATATTTAATCGTGGATTTAAACTTTGAACTCAAATTTACGAGTTATTGAGTACGTAGAACTTTGAATCTCTCGTGAGAAAAGATGCATGTGCTCTTTGTTGTTAGTAGGTACGTATAGGCGCATAAGTGGCTTAAAAGGGTAGATACATAGGCAAGGCGAATCAGCCAGTTGCAAATTCTTCATTATATTATGAACTTGGTCGTGAAAGACCCCAGGGGGTCTATTCCGCACATAAATTAGAAGTATCGGCCGAATGTTCGGCCGTTACTTGACTACGGCTAACTATGGCGGACTACGGCGAAAGAAAAAAAAAGCCACAGTCAAAGAGATAAGTCAAAGTCAAAAATGTAACTTTAAGTCGGGTAAGGATTCAAAGTCAAAAAAGGAAAATATGGAAGTTATAAAACGGCCGAACATTCGGCCGATACTTCGGATTAACACTTCGGAGTAGACCCACAGGTCTTTAGTAAAATATTGTTTTTAGAATAAGTCCCAGAAATATTCACTAAAGGAAAAGAGTTCTTACTGAAAGTATTTAATTAATCTATCCATCGGATACGGATCTACCAGAAAACACTTTGGAAAACCATTTGAATGAAACTCCTGTCCTTATGTAACTAGAAACGCAGACAAAACGTAACAGAGCTTGTCACTCGGGGCGTATAAAAAGTAACAAATTAAAAAGTTTTGTACAGCAAGTACTAAGCGCATGTCTTGCAGCATACATCCTGCAGTATAGCAAGATTTTAGTTCCTATAAAACTCTACATCCGATTTTCAGCCCTCGCCGCTAAGCCAAGCGTTGAAAATCCGACAGCGCACTTTTGTTTAGGCATTACATTATATTAAATTTAAGAGTTTGCCTAGTGTTAGTGAAAATTGGCATAAGTCTATATACAATTATACATACATCACATACATTAGCCTATAATGTTCCCACTGCTGGGACTCAGGCCTCCTCTCGGTGAGAGGGACGCTGTAATCCACCACGCGGGCCCAGTACGGATTGGTAGATGTCACATGTCGTCGAATTGGTTCTAGGACATGCCATAGTTTTCTCACGATGTTTTCCTTCACCGTTTTGAGAGCAGTGGTGATAAAATAATTTACACAAAGTAAAGCGCCTGCCTGCCTGCCTGCGTACAAATAAGACGTTCTTTTTATTAATTAAATACTAACCGTACGTTGATATTTCATACAGATATTTTGGATTGAAACTCAAAGTAAAGGGTTAGTTTACCGTTCATTTGTATCGAGTTTTTTTTTCCTAAACGTGTTTTGGTAACAACCAAGTTAGAAATATGTTCAAGAATAACATATAATATATTTTTTCCGCTACCACAAACTATGTAGATTTGCAATATTTTTGTTTAAGACAAGCCTACTTTTATCGTTTGCCTCTTGTCAGCGCCTTAGTAGTTGTAATTTGATATGGTGTACAAGAAAGAGTATTCTTTCTATTTAAGGCATCTACAGACCGGCGTGACTCGCGTATCGCACCAGTTTGTAAAAGCCTTTATCTAATACACCGAGGTGCTCTTGTGATAACCTAACTTAATATACGTATTATAAACGCAAATGTGAGTTTGTTTGTTTGTTACGCTTTCACGCTAAAACGGCTGAACAGATTTGGATGAAATTTGGCACATGGGTGTCACCATGATCTAGATTAGGACATATGATACTTTTTATCACGGTAGTACGTTCTCTTGGGATAAAAGCCGACCACCACCCGGGCGAAGCCGCGGGCACAAAACTAGTGTGTATATAAAATTGTGGATAACTTCAAGGGATCTACTCATAACTCGATATCTATAATCCGAGTTTGCTTATCCGTGAACGTGTTCACTGATTCGATAAAGGACATCTTATTGGTGCAGTGAAGCATATTTTTATAAAGCAAGCTTTGTATAAAGGGATGTTGTGTGTCACTTGAATGATTAGAATTGTTAGGTACTATCGTCAGCATAGATTATGTGGGCACGCCACAATTGTGGCGATAAGTCCCCTCTTTGAGGAGTGGCTAGAGAGGCGCCACGGCGTCCTCACCTTCCGCCTGACGCAGGTCCTCACCGGACACGGTTGTTTCGGGAGGTTCCTGTTCAGGATAAAGCGGGAGGAAACGCCCGGGTATCACCACTGTGTGGATCGCCCGGAGGACACGGTGGAGCATACGGTGGAGGTCTGCCCAGCTTGGGTGGAGCGCGGTGGTCCTCACGGAGGCGATCGGCGGCGGCGATCTCTCGCGTCCGGCCCTGGTTCAGGCCATGGTTCGGAGCGAGAGTGCATGGGAGGCCGTCACCTCCTTCTGCGAAGCAGTAATGCTTGCGAAGGAGGAGGCGGAACGCGTGAGGGAGAGGCAAGGTTCGCGCCCTCGCGCCCCTAGTCGCCGCAGGAGACGCCCCGGGCGTCGGGAGTCGCAAGCCGATTTCCGGCCACCGTAGGCGCGGGCCTGCGGACGGTGAGCGATGGGTAGCTCACCGTCCGATAAGGACCAGGCCCGGGTCGATGGCGCGTCGTATTCCACGCGCGCCTCAAAGAGTTGTCAGCACCAACTGACGGGGTCCGATAGGGCCAATGCCTGCCAGGGTTGCGAGTTTGTCCGAAAGGGATATCGTGGCCCTGGCATACAGGCAAATGAAGGAATACGGGTGGGTTTTAGTCAGTAAAAGTCTGACACGCCCTCCCGCTCAGCCCAGAGCGGGAGAAGTTATTTGATAACTTCCCACACAAAAAAAAAAAAAAAAAAAGCATAGATTATGTAAAGTCAGGATTTGTTTTCTTGCAAATTGACTACCAAATAAAAATGCCCGCCTAATGAAATCAGAACTGTCATAATTTGACAGCTGTATGAAATGGCTATTGGCTTAGGGCGGACACGACAGATTGACGTAGTGTGTCATCTTGTTCCAAAAAAAAAACCGGCCAAGTGCGAGTCGGACTCGCGCACGAAGGGTTCCGTACCATTATCTATAAAAATGGCAAAAAACACGTTTGTTGTTTTGGAGCCTCCCTAAAATATTTGTTTTATTTTAATTTAATTATTTATTTTTAAAGTCAATATATATCTACATATTCTGTGAACGGTATTTCAAGCGTCTACCTGTTGCCGCTATCAATATAGAGCAAATACGAGCAAAAAAATCACGTTTGTTGTATGGGAGCCCCCTTAAATATTTATTTTTTTGTATTTGTTGTTATAGCGGCAACAGAAATACATCATCTGTGAAAATTTCAACTGTCTAGCTATCACGGTTCATGAGATACAGCCTGGTGACAGATGGACAGACAGACAGACGGTGGAGCCTTAGTAATAGTTCCCGTTTTACCCTTTGGGTACGGAACCCTAAAAACACATTTTATCAAATGTATAGTTACCTTCATGGGGTATTTGGAGATCGCAACCATAAATTGGATGGCATCCAACCCGCCTTATAAAGATTTCATAATGTCTTCTGTTTTATTACCCAGTGTGTTAGATTTACATTTTCCGTCGTCTTTTATGATACTTACCCACACAAAAGTCTCGCGAATATTTGATTTGCTGCTATTATTATTATTATTATATCATTTATTTCAGGCAACGCTCATATTGTTAGTAACAATGATCTTAAAAACTAGTGTTAGTAGACATACAAGTTTTATTACGTGTGGAGTTTCATCCAATGTCGCAGCATTGGAGACTCCCATCTATCTGCGAAAAAACTCAAGATAGTGTTGGTACTGCCGCGGAGACGAGCAAGCAGAGAAGCGCTTCTTTTACTTTACGTATGATGGCCGCAAAACCATCTATATGCCTTTCCGCAAACATCCTTGACGCGCTACATCGCCAAGGCAGCCTCAACAGTATCCTGAGTGCGTTATTATACTGGACACGTAGATCGCTATATGCACGCAAACTATAACTAGTCCACAGGCTGCACGTGTAAAATGACGAGCAAAATGATTTAAACAATGTAATCTTGACCGCCTCTGTACATAGCGCAAACCTGCGGGCCAGCATGTTGCAGCGTACCGACAGCGGTGAAACCTGCTCCGAAGACCGAGGAAATCTGCTCGATATTTTAGAAGCCTAGAGGGAATATTCCAGAAATAACTCGTAATTTCGAGTATTATTTGTCTTTGGGAAGATTATAATTGTTAATGATACTTTTTATACCAGGAAAGTTATTAATTAAAACAAAAGCTTCTAAATGTTTGAGTGCTTTTCAGGGTTGAATTAAAGTGAAAATGTTCTAGTTAAATTAAGGGTTTTATCATGAAACGTGGCTAACTTTAGGTTAAAAAATCCCAATTTAATATTGCAGAGAAGTTTGACCTTTGTCTGGAAATAATACGTTTGTTTTACAATCTAATTAAGGACTGATGTGGGGTTTATTGTAAACCTAAAATAACTCAAATAGGGTAGTAAGGGCAATTAATTGTTAATCAAATTGACACCCTACCTCAATTTTCCGTGTTTCAGCCATTCCGTACGGACGATGTATTGGTATGTAGCACTAACCCATTTTTTCCCGTGGGTGTCGTAAAAGGCGACTAAGGGAATAATTACTAGAGAATAGGCAGCAGCGTTCTCTATGCATTTTAACACCATACTGCGATCGCCAACCCGCCTGCCAAGCATGGCGATTATGGCAAACCCCCGTTTGGGGAAGGACATTCCAGCAGTGGACGTCTTGCGGCTGAAATGATGATGATGATGAATGTATTGGTGTTTGGTTTGTTCAATTCCATGAATATACATAAGAATATACATAAACGTCTAAATATGGACGACAACACGGAAGGGATCGTCTACTTTAATAAGTCTTCCTTTCCACATAAAAGTCTGCTTAAATAAACCTTTCGCTTGATGTTCAACGAATTAAAATGACTCGGACAATTTCGTGTCTGCAGCAACCGGGTGCTTTTACATCAAAGCTGTCTGGTATCAAATTGCTGACAGTTGCTGCTTATTTTTAAACGACACCTGCCGTACTGTACTGTGCCTTGGATTGGATCGATACTAGGGATGTGCCGATTATATTTACTAGGCTACTAACATCCAGTTTCTGAATCGAGAATTTAAAGTTTTTTTTTTATTTTTATTAAAAAGAACCAGGTTCTTAATAATTAATAACAATCTAGCCTATAAGATTAGTAAGTAATTTTAAACTAACTTAATTTTTTACGTGATAATTATTTTAAAACTTAGAATAGTGTTGATTGTACTACTCAAGCCCTGTCGTTACCGATTCAGCAACGTTTGCTTAAACACGGTCCAAACAGGGCTTGAGGAGTACAAGTCCGTTCCACTTTCTTTGAGTCTCTTATAAAGTCTCATGTCTATTTGAAGTTGAGAACTTGTCAATATTTAAGGTTTAAATTGCTTTGCATAAACGTAAGTTTTTTTTTTGGATTTACTTGGATCGATACTAGGGATGTGCCGATTATATTTACTAGGCTACTAACATCCAGTTTCTGAATCGAGGAATTTAAAGTTTTTTTTTTATTTTTATTAAAAAGAACCAGGTTCTTAATAATTAATAACAATCTAGCCTATAAGATTAGTAAGTAATTTTAAACTAACTTAATTTTTTACGTGATAATTATTTTAAAACTTAGAATAGTGTTGATTGTACTACTCAAGCCCTGTCGTTACCGATTCAGCAACATTTGCTTAAACACGGTCCAAACAGGGCTTGAGGAGTACAAGTCCGTTCCACTTTCTTTGAGTCTCTTATAAAGTCTCATGTCTATTTGAAGTTGAGAACTTGTCAATATTTAAGGTTTAAATTGCTTTGCATAAACGTAAGTTTTTTTTTTTAAAATGAATGTGCATAAACAAAGTTGAACATCTATTAGCGCTCGAATGACATTGACAGTGTGTTGGTATGTTGTTAAGCATTTGTGCAATTAGTTTGTTTCCCAATGCCATGATTTAATGAAAAAGTCATTCAATAGAGATATATATTAATGATTCTAATGATTATAATTCTGTAAATACATATCTGTTATAGTCGCGAATCATATTTTGATCGAGATACAATCTGACAATGACCTGTAAATTGCAAAAAACGTAATGATAATTTCGTGGGGTACAGCTGCGGATTCACCTTAATTATGAAAAAATCAAGATGGCGGTGTGAGTTATGATTTTGGCCACGCACCATAAGATCCTTATACAGCTAAGTATAACAGTATACTACCGTTCACAATAATGTTCTATAAGACACTGACAACAGGTGCTGACCACGGCGCTGTCACTGTCAGATTGTATAGGTACAAAAGAAAGAGATGCGCGATGATACAATGTATGGCGTAAAATAGCAAATAAAATCGTAGGTATAAAATTGGATATTAACTAATTAATAAAAATTACCGGATGCAGTTTGGCATTTGCAATTTTATGGTATACTTTTTAACCGACTTCCAAAAAGGAGGAGGTTCTCAATTCGGCTGTGTTTTTTTTTTTGATTTTTTTTTTTGTATGTTTGTTACGCGATTACTCCGTCAATTATGAACCGATTTTGAAAATTCTTTTTTTGTTTGAAAGGGTATACCTCTGAGGTGGTCCCATTGCCACCAAATCAGAATCTGATGAGGGGATCTCATGGAAATCGAGGGAAACCCTCAAATTTTATATGCAAACCTATAACGATTTGGGTATTTTTTATAGTAACTCGTGCATTTGCTCTCCGAAAGCACCATTTGGTGAAGTGGAACTGATGATGGAGACCACAGATGGCCACCGGAACAATATAATAATGAGTAGGCTATTTAACGGGTTGCGATTAAGCAATTTATGCTCGTCACTATGCCTATGGTGAGTGGCGGTGGCTCAAAAATCAACGTCCCGGCATCGGGAAAAGCAATATTTTGTAAAAGGTGAGCAGTTAACATTAGGCTATTGTAACTTAGATAAATTCAAAACTGACCCACTAAAAAGTGAAAAATAAAAAACTTTTTACAAAAAAATAATAACCGACTACCAAAAATAACACCACAAAGTGAAAAATAACTTTAATTTCGGAAGTCGGTGGCAAAAAACTCAAATACAGATCCAAAGACACCGAATTCCGAAATTAAAGTTATTTTCACTTTGTGGTGTTATTTTTGGTAGTCGGTTATTATTTTTTTGTAAAAAGTTTTTTTACTAATTATAACTGTTAACGAAGGGATAAACTGCTTTTAAAAATAATTAAGAGTTGTCTTTGAAGATTTTTTGATGTATTAAAATTATGTTAAATTAGGGTTTGAGTTCCATCACCGTATGCACAAAAGACTTGAAAATATCATACTGGTTTTGTTTAGGAAAAATTATTTACGGTTTAAGAGATACACTGCTTTAAAAAACCACATTTATGACCATTTTCAGAAATCTCTATAACCGAATTTTAATGATTTTATACTGAAGATCACGTCTAAACGAGTAGTGTTAATAATTTGAAAAAAAAAATATGATAAATTAGAGCATTTTCTCAATAACTTAGTATGTGAATATGTTAGATTATGTTTATATTACATATTATTTTAATTTTAATTTTGTTTTTATATTAATGTACTTATAATTTTAAATTTGATGTATTTATTTAATTGTATTAATAATTTTGATTTTAGTAATTGTATGATCCAACGTTGATTAAAATAAATAAATTATAATAATAATAATGAAATTAATTTGTAAAGTTATGTCTAACGCGGATAAAAACCTGAGATTGGTGAAAAATCTACCAACCGTATTTTTCTGAAACCAATTTAAAGATAATTTAATTATTGATCTTTTAGTATACGCGTTTTATTAAAATACCTTTTGGTTTGTGTATAATCAATTAATAATGCGTCAAATTGGGGACAGCGCTCCTTGATGGGCGAGTCCTATTACTGGCTGAACGTACGACGCGTTGCGTGAGCTCAGTAAAGAACACGCAAGCTAATCACTCAAGGTCACTGGCATATATCTGCGTCTTAACTGCATATTCTCCGACCACAAAAAGGAAGAATAGGTTCACCGAATAGTCGCTAGGAACATCCTTAATCGACGCTTATTTCGCTACTGGATACTTCGCTAGGAAAATAACAAATGACGGCTTGTCGTAGTTTAGCACGCTTATTTTTCATCGCAACCATTTCCTTTGAGACACAATATTAAAGAGTTCAGTTTTTCTTGAAAAACATTACGGTCTGGAAAATTTTTGTTTGCACTGTAAATTATAACTTTATTGCTACAGTTTATTTCGATTTCATGTAAAGCAAATGTGGTTTGTTAAATATCGACTTTGTCAATAAGACCGCCCATTGTAACAACCTGTGTAACTCTTGTTTGTATTTGTTATGCTGTAGGTACAAAATATAAAGACTACTCTGTCTATACTTATACATATCAAGGATTGCTCGAGGCTTCTGGAGTCAATGAAATTGATATTTGAAAGAGGTAAGGTTCGTTATAACAAATCTGTCTGGATAATCGAAGATGGTCTGTTAATTATTGATTTCGTCGATAAGACCGCCCATTGTAACACCCTGTGTAACTCTTGTTTGTATTTGTTATGATGTAGGTAAAATAAAGACTACTCTATCTACAGGAAAAGTTTTTAACCAGTGCGCAAATTTTTTTTGGTGGTTCAATATCAGTAACAGAACACATTTCCATTATTTATTCAATACTTTTTTTTTGTTTTATCCTACTTTAAATCAGCAAAATATGGACACAATCTATTCGTAATAATATCAATAGGCGCGCGCGGCGGCCGGCACAAGCGGCGGTGTTGCACGGGGGTGAAACCCCCTCCCGGGCGGCAGGGCGCCCCGGGCGCTGTGGCCGACACTCGACAGTTCGCTCATCGCACGCGCTGTCGTGTGACGTCGCGTCTAATCGATTCCCGCGCAAGCGCCGCGCCGCACGTGTGCCGTGCTACCGGTCACGATGTTGGACTTCAGTAGCCGCGAGTTTTACGAGATGGTGCGAGTGTATGTACTGAGTGATAAAAGTTTGCGAGCAGCTCGCAGAATGTATGCGACGGAGAGCATACCTCGAATGCGAGCCCATGGAATCCTTAACCCCGCGGTCCCTAATGAAAGGACCATTTTAGCGGCCACTCAAAGGCTGCTTGATCACGGACAGTTCAGAACCCCGAATCATGCACGAAGGTCTGGCAGACCCCGACTGGCAATCGAAATCGACGAAGCCATCCTAAGCCCATTAAAGTATGAAGGAAAAATTGGAATTACTCTTCAAATAACTACAGGTCACGGCCTAAACATAAAAAAGTCTAGTTCGAACCTGATAAAATTAGCGATCAGTACATTGTAACCCACGTAAATACCTACGCCGGCGAATCGAGCGAGCGCACAGCTGAAAGGTAGGTACTTTCGCGCGTTCCGCTTCGCCGCGCGCCGCCGGGTAGCCATACAACCACTTTTAAAGTAAACATCTTTCGTTAACGATATTTTTTGTTTTTTTGTACTAAGACGTATTAAA
Source organism: Tiliacea aurago (assembly GCA_948098905.1). Lineage (NCBI taxonomy): Eukaryota > Metazoa > Arthropoda > Insecta > Lepidoptera > Noctuidae > Tiliacea > Tiliacea aurago. The sequence goes on from OX402590.1 coordinate 14,557,162, forward strand.
ATAAAAAAAATATATTTAATAAAACTCGTTTAAGTTTAACTTGTCAAAGTTTGCGCAGTGGATAAAAACTTTTCTTGTATATAATATACATAATTATCAAGGATTGCTCAAGGTTCCTAGAGTCAATGAAATTGACTTATGAAAGAGGTTCGTTATAACAAACCTGTCTGGATATAATCATTCTTAAAGTATCTTCAATTAAACATTTTTCTATCATTGCCCTAGACTAGGATTGCTCCCGTTTTCTAGGTATGTTAACAGATCAACATCTAACATGCAACATACTGCTACCTATTTGACTTTACTCACATTGTTATCGTTGTCAATATCCATCATGACAAGGGTTATTCGTGCCAGACGGCTTGCTCCTTCCTTGAATATTGTGCGTAACAATGTATGGCGTCTTTTGTTTGCAAACAAACGAAAAGAAAACAGTGTATGGAACCATTTTATTTACTGTACTCGATACATAATCCTTATATCACACCTGGATAGTGTCTATGTAAAGGAATTCTACTCATATTTGTCTTTATCGTTTGTTGTGATGTGCGATATCGTAGAAACATCGTAGCTACGTAAATAACACTTAGAATGATGGCAACATTTCTTGTGACTGTGGAATATGTGAGAAAATATAACAACTCTGTGGAATATTTCTAGTGTTTTTTCATTATAGCGACCTATTTGGGTTTTAATTAGGTTATTTTGAGTCTGGCAGAACAGTTGTATATGTACCTACCTATTTAATTGAACAGCATGTCACAATTTCGTCACTGAAACATTTCTCTATGTCAAATACCTCTATCATAACATAACTTCACGCTTGTGTTCCCCGAAGGGTTAGCCAGAGGTATACCTATAGTAAACCTACATTTCGCCAGTTGTATGCATGATAAGTCTGAGAAAATTTCTGAAAAACAATCCTTATTCATATTATCCTTGTTGTTACTTATGTATTATTTTCCTTGTTATTATTATTTATTTTAACACAATTTTAACACCATGTCTCATGCAAATAATTATAATTTTTATTATTTTTATGTGTCGTCATATCTCAGGACCTTCCGGTTCCGGCTGTTTGGAAAGCCTACGAGGGGCCGAAGCTAACTCGCAGAGGCCAATTAGACAATTTTAATTGGAATGAGGCACCAACCGACGATTATTCCTGTTCGCACTATGCAAGTGCACCCAAGGACAACCCGATAATCTGGTGGGGAATATTATTATGCAAAATTATGATGCCCCTAATTCCGATAAGACCACCACTGTACAGTCAGGACCATAAAATATATAACTATGGACAGCTCGGCAATAATATCTGATTTCATGATTTATACATTAATATCGGTCGTCGAGATGACGGCAAATATATTATGTGATAGGTAATCTGTTTTGTAAATGTGTTTTGCCAATTGTAGACACACTTGTTACATGTTATCAATACTTTGTGTGTGTGTGGATAAGTATTGAATTTTATTTTTTAATATTTGACATTACCTATACATATAATTAGTAAGTTTTGACCATCACTGCCTCACAGAAGGTGGCGATGGCGTCCCACGCGCTCTCACTTCCGACCATGGACTGGACCATGTCCGGAAGCGAGATAGTATCCGTAGCACCAACCACCGCGACGAGGTCACGGCGCTGCACTGCCCAAGCAGGGTATTCCTCAATGGTGTGCTGCGCCGTGTCGTCGAGGCGCTGCAATGGTGGCAACGGGGTGTCGGTTTCCGGCTTAAGCGGCACATGAACCTACTTTCCGAAGCAATATGTGCTTTTTTGTTTTATTTTTTCAATTTTATGTCCGGACAATACCTGTGTGTGTCAGCCGGAAAGTAAGTACGCCATGTCGTGTCTCCAGGCACTCCCTCACAACGGGTCTTACCACCGCTATAGTGGCATGCCCTGCGCTGGGTTGCGCAAGACGCTGTTCCCACTCTACCACTAGGGTCTGGTGGAGCTCCGCCCTGTACACCTCGACATGACGATGCATCAGGTGCTCGCCCCGCTCCAGCGAACACTTTACCTGACCTGGGAATCGAACCCAGGACCTCATGCTCAGCAGTAGCGCTTGAGACCATTAGACCAATGAGGTCGAGAGTCAGTAAATAAATAAATTATATATTTTGTATTTTAACAGGCGTGCTATAAATTACACATCACTTTAATTCGAGTCGATATTATTCCTTTTATGTGTTAGCCCTACACTAGCACATTGCCTTACTAACCCAATTACATCAACGGTACTGCAAAAAGCTCGACTACAGCAAAAAAAACATTAATTACATCGTAACAGCAAAACATTGTCTTACCTAATTGCTTACATCTGTCTGTACTGCAACTGTTGACCATAAGACGCGCAATTAAGATTCTCTAAGATGTAATACTGGTGTAATTTGACAATTAACAGTGTACAGCAGCCGGCGTGGTCAGCACGAGGTATCAAGTCGTAGAAGGCTCACTTCGTTTATAGCATTCTTTAATCATTATTAGCTAAAAAGGGCCTAAACAAGAAAAACAGAAAAACTGTAACAAAGAAAAAAGCTACTTGTGGTTAATTGAGACTGATTTTAGGTGGTTTCTTGCAATAACACTAAGATATTTACTGATGCGATGCTAGTTTTAAGGACAGAGTATAAATTCCCTAAAAGTAAATGAAAAAAAAAACACTTCTAAATCATTTGTAGAGAGGTGCACACTTTTCTTGTTATCTGAATTTTACGTCAAATGGCCGCTTAATGAGGAGGCTTATCCTTAAACATGGTAAATAACCGGCCAAGTGCGTGTCGACCACGCACCATGAAGGGTTCCATAGTTGGGATGAATTTGTAGCGGCATCAACATCGCCACATGCGAACAACGCCTCACACTGACGTCACTCAAAATACTGCATCGCGCAAGCAGAGTTTACCGCGGAACTAGCATATATACAACATCCCGACATCAACCATCGGGCAGTTGCCCACCAGACACAACACTCGTCTGGTCGGAGGATCAGGGACTTTACACCCTGTCCTCGTGCCTCTAAAAATGTATCCCAAGAACAAACTTAACATTGTCGTTGAAAAATATGATCCCCTATACATTTCAAATTTCCAACTGCAAATGTAAGTTTTTACGCACAATATTGAGCGATTTACCATGTTATTTTAAGATTTCAGAATTCTGAAACTGCTACTGCTACTACTGTAAAGAACTATTTTCTGTTTTTTTTTCAAATGTATCTCTCTGAGCTCAGCTCAGTAGTTTCGGAGATAAGGAATCGGGGTTTCAGTAATGGTAAATTTTTAGCTATTTTCTAAAATAATTTTAAAAGTATTTATTTTAAAATTATATAAAAAATATATGAAATCCTTACAATAAGCCCTATCATTTGATATGTCACACGGTGCAGTGTCCAAATCTTTTTTTATATATCTAATTTGCCCCCCAAAAGTGACCCCCATATTCAAATTTACGTAACTTGTCTGTGTGGTGCCGGACGTAAAGATGATGAAATAGGGGAGTGCTATCCCCTATTTAATCCCGTGGGTGTCGTAAAAGGCGACTAAGGAACTTACTAGAGAATGGGCAGCAGCGTTCACCATAAAAACGTTTTAACACCATACTGCGAACGCCAACCAGCCTGCCAAGCGTGGCGATTATGGCAAGGCCCCCTTTTGGGGGAGGCCTATGTCCAGCAGTGGACGTCTTTCGGCTGAAATGATGATGATGATGACGTAATACATCGTGTTTGGATCGCAGAAGTTCATATTATGTGTACCAAATTTCAACTTAATCGGTCTAGTAGATTCGGAGCAAATAGGCTGTGACAGACAGACGGACAGGCAGACAGACAGACACACGAGTGATCCTATAAGGGTTTCGTTTTTTCCTTTTGAGGTACGGAACCCTAAAACAGGAATGCCATTATTGTGATTGGTCTTCTGAACTTTTCTGTTCCGTGGTATCCGGTGAGTTAGACAGGCTCGCGGCGCGCGTGCGCAAGTTGCTCTCGTATTGTGGTCACCGGTTCCTTGTGAGCTGTATAAGGAGTCGTGACAGATGCTTGCTACAAAAAAAGCTTGAATTATAATGACTTTATTGGAATTATTAGGAATGAGAAGAGCTGAAGTACGTGCCACGCGTATGCTGTTTTCTTGATACGAGTAGTATGAAGAAGAAAACTTTTTCGAATAGTTTGGTTTTCAAACTAAGTTTTACCCTATCAAACACAATATTACGCCTGTAATCCCCGAAGGGTTAGGCAGAGCACTATTATATAATCAATGTACCTACGTATACAAAATATTGTAAAACATTTTAAAAGAGTAACGGTGGAGCTTCTTGCCCATTTGTCTCCATACGAAACCAACGGAGTATACCTAAGTAAGATATTACTGTAGGTAGGTAATCTAACATTGTCCGCGGTCAATTAATTGAGGGACCTGATTGATAGGTGTCACGTACAAAAGACCGTTGTAATTGGCTCCCAAATAGGTTCCAATTAATAAGTCCAAAGAGGGTTTTGTTAATGATTACCAACTACAGATGGAAGTTTTAATAAACGTTTCGATTTAGTAGCACCCACGGAGTTATTAGTGATTATTGTTTATCCATTTATGGTTACCGAAAATCCGGTCATAAAGTAAAAATAATTTCATCTTCTTCTATTTAATTCTACCAGATGATTTTTGGTTGGGTTACGGCCGAACCCAATAACCTATTTTCAGTGGAAGACAGATCGTTATTGATGACAGACAGTATAATTATATCTATCCTCGGATGGCGTCTCACAATCATTGATAAAGGCTATCTATCTAACGAAAACAATAAGTAGGTTTCTCTACTTCACCCTCCCGGTCGTTCCGTTACAACCAACATCACTTTAAAAAACAACATGTGTAATTAGTCTTATATTAAAACTTCTTTGTTGTTACTTCTAAATAAGTTATTGGATTAAGATATAATTCTGTAGAGCCATATTTGTTATGGCCGCGAATCAAAATACAACCTGTTACTGACCTGCAAATTGCAAAAAACGTAATAAAATTTGAATTTCGCGGGCTACCTTAGCGCATCCCTCAATTCATGTTGGATTTTTTTTAACATAAATTCATGTTGGCGTGGTGCTTGCACGGGGGGGGTGCCACTAAGGGGGGGGGGGGGGGGTGAAATTTCTGTTATTTTTTGCCTAAGGCGCACCGTTTTCGAGATTTAATTTTTTTATTACTTTTGATAAAATAAAAAAATCTATGATCATTACTGCATGTACTAAAGAGTTCATTTTAGCTGGGCTACTTTACGTTTATCCCTGCAATTCGGGGAATAGATCAATCTGCCATCTGTAGTACTGTCCCGTCAAACAAATCGTATATTGGGACGCATACTTTGGCATTTTTATATAGCTATCTATTGTAGGCGATACACCCTCCCATCAGTAGATAGCGTGGGCCGGTAAGATTCCATAATGTCTCATAGATTATTGGGACGTTAAAACCATCGATAGATATATTTTTCTATCTCCAGTAGGCCAAAACTGGAGATATATTGGTTATTGGGTTTGGCCGTTAGAGGATGTAGCGGATAATAGCGACCGGGATATTTTCCTCGCCAATAAAAGCGAGGTTCTAGTCTTGTGAAAATGGAGGTAATTTTAACTGTTTGTAAACATTTCTAAAGGACCCGATTCCCGCTCTTCATACTATTCAGTCCCGTAGAAGCTTCCATATTGGCGAAGATTAAAGACTCTCACAGACATGCGAGACTCGTCGCCGCGTTGCGTCGGTGTGACGCGATTCTGGTAAGTACAACAATTTCATGTTGTTCTACTAGACTCCCGCCACGCTGTCGCGTCGTGCCTGTCTGCGGGAGCCTTGACCTTAACTAACCAATAGGTAAACTTTAGGCTATAGGAGAAGAGTTTAATTTTAAATCACCTTCATAATAAAATTCTTCACCCAATCAGCGAGTGATTTTTTAAATAATTTACTTGGTCTTAAGTTCACCTGAAAAGATCGAATGGAGAGGACCGAAGCACCATCAATTTCATTCATCGTCATCCGAACGCCGCCCCACCCGCCGCCGCCGCACCGCACGCGTCCCCGCCGCCATTTTATATACTCTTTCTGCAAATTCGTTGGGAAACGGTCGCATAATTCTCCCTCGCATGCTAGCCGCGGGATGGCAAAGCTGTTCTAGCCAATGATAATTATTATAATTATGTTAAGACGCTGACAACAGGTAAACCGCTGTCACTGTCAGATTGCATACAAAAGAAAGAGATGCGCGATAAAATTAGATATTAACTAATTAATAAAATCACCGGATGCAGTTTGGCATTTGGAATTTTATGGTATACTTTTAATTATAATTGTTAACGAAGTGATAAACTGTTTTTAAAAATAATTAAGAGCTGTCTTTGAAGATTTTTCTGATGTATTAAGTTATGTTTAATTATGTTTTGAGTTCATCACCATAATCACAAAAGACTTGAAAATATCATTCTGTTTTTGTTTTGGAAAAAATATTTACGGTTTAAGAGATACACTGCTTTTAAAACCACCTTTTTGACCATTTTCAAGAAATCTCCGCCTTATAAGAGGTAAATGGGTTATACACGCTCCGCAAGTGGCACGTCAACATTTGGCTAATTAGCCACATTTTCTTCGTCTTGTCTCTTTTTCGATCTCGATAATTAAGACACGGTGAAGGAAAACATCGTGAGGAAACCGGCATGCCTAGAACCAACAATTCGAAGACATGTGACATCTACCAACCAGCACTGGGCCCGCGTGGTAGATTACAGCCCACTCCCTCTCGAAGAGAGGAGGCCTGTGTCCAAGCAGTGGGAACATTATAGGCTGATTATGTATGTATGTAATTAAGACATTTCCTACTTCCACGTGTCATCTAATAGTGTGACATTGTGCCGTTTTTTAATATAGAATGTTGAGTAGGTAACCTATCTACGTCTTTTTACTTATAATATCATTGTTTGTAGTCATCCCTACAAAATGGTTGAGCTGGATGGTGCTGATCCACGCGTCATGCTCGTGAACGGGCGCCGTCAGTTGTGACTGGTCTTCTCCTATCTGCCAGGGCTTATTTGTAATATTTTATATTGTTTTTTAAATAATTTATATTTTTACATTGTTCTCACATATAGAAGCGACAAGAATAATGTACCCAGGATTTTGTAATATCTTGATTTAAAAGAGTGTTCTTGGAGTTTCTTGCCTATTCTTCTCCATAGAGATCTACGTTTTGGAATGGGCAAATAGCTTCAACTTTCTGACTAACTGACCGACTCTTTGACAATTCAAAAGTGCCTGTAATTGGTTTAATTGAAATAAATGCTTTGAGTTTGAGTTTGAGTTCATATTAAAAAACAACCGCTAAATTCGAACTTTAATCGCTTTGGATATCGCTTGTGAGGAATTGGTGCGAACAAACTGTTTTCGGCACCAGACACAATAATAGTTTGTAATAAAGTACTTAAAGAAACGGCCGTTAGTTGACTTGCACTGGCGCTTTACCGTTTTACAGTTAAAGTAATTAACAAACTTAATCGTTCGACCCAGATTCGGATGGCGCCGATTCTTTGCTTAATATTTATTGCTACAAAGATTAAGTTGCTCCAGAAAAACGAATGGATAGTATAGAACTTTTAGAATTGCGAAATTACTTTCAATATTGCAGTCCTTACTACAATATTTATATGCATTATGATTGCTTGCGGGTTTAGAGGCATGAGGAACAGGGTGTAAAGTGCACTCATACTCTATAGAAAGGGGAGGATCCTCCGACCAGACGGGTGTTGTGTCTGGTGGGCAACTGCCCGACGGTTGATGTCGGGATGTTGTATATATTATTATGCTAGTCGCGCGGTTAACTCTGCTTGCGCGATGCACGATTTTGCGTGACGTCAGTGTAACGCGTTGTTCGTATGTGGCGATGTTAATGCCGCTACACGAGTAAATAGTACCTACCTATGTATTGTTTACGTGCCTCCCAATGCATGCTATAATCAACATTTTTTTTAGATATACTTTATACCGTAAACATACATATATTATTCATAATTAATATCGATTTCAAGTTAGGTACCTATAATGTAAAAAAAAACCCGGCCAAGTGCGTGTCGGACCACGCACAATGAAGGGTTCCGTAATTGGGATGAATTTATCCTAAGAACAAACCTAACATTGTAGTTGTTTAGTATTTGTGGTTATAGCGTCAACAGAAATGTATCATCTGTGAAAATTTCAACTGTCTAACTATCACGGTTCATGAGATACAGCCTGGTGACAGACGGACAGACTGACGGACGGACAGCGGAGTCTTAGTAATAGGTTCCCGTTTTACTCTTTGGGTACGAAACCCTAAAAAAGTGAATTCACATCCTGGCTTACTAAGTCTGGTAGGTACCTAGTCATACTCACACAGAGCGTTTAGTCCCTCATCGTGTCAATCAATCTGCCGAAGTTTTCCCAACTAGGTTGGCGTCGGCTTCCCAGCAGGATGCAGCTGAATCCACCAGTATTTTACATGGAGCGACGGCCTATCTGACGTCCACATCTCAGTATCTGGGTAATACGATACCCCTTGGTAAGACTGTCTAGTCCCTCATCGTGTGTCATTTGGTAATACAAAATAATAAACTCAGCAGAGGCATCATAGTTTTGAATGCTCGTCCAATTTGTTTCTGGTTTTAAGGCTTCTACAGACCGGCGCGACTCGCGACGCCACACAAAGGCACCGCTAGTCGCGCGACACGCGGGGCCTTACAGTCGCGTCGCGTGTCGCGCCGGTCTGTAGAAGCCTTTAGAGACATGAGGGTGAACAAAAGTATATCTACGTTTGATTAAGACGCTGACAACAACTAAACCGCGGTTACTGTCAGACTGCATATAAACGAAAGAGAAGCGGGATGACACAATGCTTGTTATTTATTGCAAAATATGAAGCAATTATCTGTTTACTCAAAAATGAGTTAAGTAATCGAAAATAAAAAACAAACAAGTTCTGCATACGAATAAGACGTTCTTGTTATTAATTAAATACCAACCATAACCGTTATCCAGATATTTTAGATTGAAACTCAAATTAAAGGGTTAGTTTACCGTTAATTTGCATCGAGATTTTCTTTTCTAAACGTGTTTTGGTAACAACCTGCTTCTGAGAAATATGTCATATATTTTTGTTTAAGACAAGCCTTCTTTTATCATTTGCCTCTTGTCAGCGCCTTAAATCTTCCCAGACAACACCGGGGTAATTCCTTAACACACTAGCAGTAGCAATGGCTTTCATTTTGACAGTTCAATAGTGTTATTGAACTGTCAAAATGAAACTCATTGCGATATCTACGTTGTTGAGCAGACACATTTTCGAACATTTACATAAGATGCAATGGATTAGCAATATACTTCAAAATCAGATTGTGATTCAAACTGTGTTACGCATTACTGTAGCGCATCAGGGATGTTCGCGATGGCGCACACTGACTGTTTCCACGCTTCTATACGCAAGCGGTGTATTTCCCTGGTGCGTCGGGTGCGGGCCAGCCCCCATACCATCCTGGCAATGATCGCAGACAGGCTGGACTGCCCTTATGTCCGGCATAGCTGTTCCAATGCCGGATAGAAAATTTTAATTTTTGTGTTTTGTTTTAATTTTTATGACCAGTAATGTGATTTGAAATTGCTTGTATTTGTATTGATTTTTTATGCTTATTAGTTAGTATGAGTCTATATTACAGCAATTCATATATTGTCCATATTAAAGTAGTAATAACATTGTTTCTCATTTCTGCCTCGTGACGTGTACTTGTATGAGTACCTAGAGAATAGCAACATGTTTTTGTAATTATGTTTTAGGTATATACGTAGATACGGCATCATTTATTATAATTATTATCGGGAGGCCCAAGTCTACGTGATGTGTATAAAAACCTAAGTAATGACGTCATTGGAAAACATAATATTATTTCGGTTTATGATTTCATAAAGGTCACGTCGCGTCGTCGTGTCGGTTTTCAGAGGTCGTTGCCATGGTATGTCTTCGCAAACATAATATCAGTCCGAAAATGTTCATCGTTTGAATTTTGAAGATGCAAGAGCTTTCTTAGTAATGATTTCTTCTGCAATGATGCAAACTCATCATAATCTCATTAAAAGAAGTAACCGTGGAGTTTCTTGCCGGCTCTTCTACATAGGAAACGACCAATTGCAACCGTGCACCTAGCTTCTGACGTTTCATAAGTGCCCATGTAGGTTTATGTGAAATAAAATAATTTGATTTTATTTTAATCATACAGATTCTTACAAAATAGATCGGTATTAGCAATACCTATGCTTTTTAGTGTAACATGTGCAATTAAATAATGTTGTCCCATAACAATCAAAATCAAAATCAAAAGTCATTTATTCAAACTAGGCTGAGAAACAGCACTTTTCGAACCTTAAAAATTACATGAGACAGTCCCCCAAAAACACCCACCCTTCACCACTTCCTACTGCTTTAGCTGGGAAGAAAAAGTGGCGCAGAAACTCCCCAGCAGCACAGCTGTCATCTTATCAATCAATCAATCTGCCTAGCCTTTCCCCGTTAGGGTCGGCTTCGAGTCTAACCGGATGCAGCAGAATACCAGTATTTTACATGGAGGGACTGACTATCTGAATTCCAAGACCCAGTAACACGTGTAATACGATACGAACAAGTGATAATACGATACCCCTTGGTAAGTAAGACTCGTTGTCAGATTTGTGGGCTTTGTGGGATCTGCGGCCCGTAACGACTGTCAAAGATCCACGAATGACAGCCGGGACCAACGGCTTAACGTGCTTTCCGAGGCACGGAGGTCCCCATAATCAATTTATAATATTAAAAAAAATATGAATAGTCACTTTTACAGTAGGTATAGGTACTACACACTAGGGGAGGAGTGGCATTAGCCAAAAACTTTCCAGAATGGGCAGTATGAGCACACAATGTAGGTAATTAGTATAATGCATTGGTGCAGGCATTACCTCATACATTAGATAACATAATATCCTCCCGGTTGCAGTAGCTTATTGTGCAACAGAAGAATTTTTTAACACCCCCCCACCCCCGTAGTGATACGTGGTGAGGTTTTAGACTAATCCCCGCCCCCCTACCCAAAATCACGTGTATTATTTTGATACAAAGATTCTTAAAACATTACAGAATATTTTATCTTTAAATACAGCAGTGCTATTCAGTTACCATCTCACTGTGAAAACTCAACATCCCACCTGATGCTATGGATGGACCAAGGATTACATTTACAATCATAATCGACATTTTGAACAGAAACTCTTTTTTACATTAAATTGGGTTTGACTAAATTTCTGTTAAGACACATACATACTTGGGACTCGAGGTGGCCTTGCACAAGTCCGAGGCCATGTGTTTTTATGGTCCTCGGAACGCGCCACTGTCGGGTTCCCAGATAACGGCGGGAGGGGTTCACATCGGCGTCGAGTCAACGATGAAGTACCTGGGACTCGTCCTCGACAGCCGGTGGAACTTCGTCGAGCACTTCCGACGGTTGGCTCCCAGACTGGAGCGGGCCGGGGCTGCCTTGAAGCGGCTCCTGCCCAATGTGGGGGGTCCAAACGCCTCCTGCCGGAGGCTCTACGCGGGGATCGTGCGGTCCATGGCCCTTTACGGGGCACCAGTGTGGGCGCGTTCACTGAGGCTGCGACCAGCCTAGCGGTTGAACGCGTCCCAAAGGGTCATGGCCATCAGGCTGGTACGGGGTTACCGCACGGTCTCCCGTTAGGCGGCGAGCCTCCTTGATGGGATCTGGAGGCGAAAGTCCTCACGCACATAAGGGTGTGGCGCGAAGAGGCGAAACGCCGGGGTGTAACTCCACTGCCGCAAGAAATCGCGGCATAGCGGATGGAGCTCCGGCAGGATCTCATGGCGACATGGAAAGTGCGATTGTCGCAACCCAGTGCTGGGCACGCCACAATTGCGGCGGTAAGTCCCCTCTGTGAGGAGTGGCTAGAGAGGCGCCACGGCGTCCTCACCTTCCGCCTGACGCAGGTCCTCACCGGACACGGTTGTTTAGGGAGGTTCCTGTTCAGGATAAAGCGGGAGGAAACGCCCGGGTGTCACCACTGTGTGGATCGCCTGGAGGACACGGTGAAGCATACGGTGGAGGTCTGCCCTGCTTGGGCGGAGCACCGCCGTGTCGGACGGAGGTGATCGGCGGCGACGATCTCTCGCGTCCGGCCTTGGTTCAGGCCATGGTTCGGAGCGAGAGTGCATGGGAGGCCGTCACCTCCTTCTGCGAAACAGTAATGCTCGTGAAGGAGGAAGCGGAACGCGTGAGGGTGAGGCAGGGTGCCCGCCCTTCCGCCCTTAGTCGCCGCAGGAGACGCCCTGGGCGTCGGGAATTGCAGGCCGATTCCCGGCCACCGTAGGCGCGGGCTTGCGGACGGTGAGCGATGGGTAGCTCGCCATCCGATAAGGACCAGGCCCGGGTCGACGGCGCGTTGTGTTCCACGCGCGCCTTAAAGAGACGTCAGCACCAATTGACGGGGTCCGAAAGGGCCAATGCCTGCCAGGGTTACGAGTCTGTCCGAAAAGGATATCGTGGCCCTGGCACACAGGCATTTGAAGGAACACGGTGGGTTTTAGTCAGTAAAAGTCTGACACTCCCTCTCACTCCGCCCAGAGCGGGAGAAGTTATTTGATGATTTCCCACCCAAAAAAAAAACAAAAAAGGCCTCGCGAGCTGTACAGGTGCGTAGCTGAGCCGTGTGCTGCTGTGGAGCGGCACCACATTGACACATAACTTATCTCCCCTTTGAGAATTCGTATCTCTTGTTTCAGTTTCACCCTAACCACGAATAAACAAACGCCTTGCTCACATAACATTGTTACTTATTTGTGCTGCCACCTCTAATTAAGCTGGTTTACAACAAAATAATTAATTTATTCAGCCTCTTGAAAGGATAACGTTAAACCCCGGGGGTATATTAAGCTTCAGATGACAGGAACATAACTTTTTAGGGTTCTGTAGTTAACAAGGAACCCCTATAGTCGTCATGTCTGTCTATCTGTCTGTCTGTCTGTCCCTGGCTTAGCTCAGAGATGCTTAGTACTAGAAAACTGTAATTTAAAGTGTTTAGTTTAAAGTGGTAAAATAAAATAAAGAAAATATTTTTTTTTGAGGGTACCTCCCTTACATTTAATGTGGGGATGATATGTTTTTTTCTCGTCTATCCCATGATGTGGGATAGACGAGAAAAATATAGTTGGATAGGGCGTTCAAAAATATTGACTGTCTGTGAAGACCATTTTTCGATTCAGGGATCCGTTTGTGTAATATTAAGCTTTAAAATACAAATTTCAAGTCAAGTGTCCCTTGCCAGCTAAATGTTATTTGTGGATATGTTAAAAAGATCATGGCAGCAATACATAATTATAACGCCATTAAAACGGAACACTATCACAGCTAAGTAGGCTAGTCGACCAACTTACATTTGCAGTTGGAGAATTGACCGTGACGTATATCGATTAATGGGAGAACATGTTTTTCAACTACAATGTTCAGTTTGTTTTTGGGATAAATTCATCCCAACTACGGATCCCTTCATTGTGCGTGGTTCGACACGCACTTGGCCGGTTTTTTTTACCCGATTGTTTTTTCCTTGTGCCCACAAATTGAATTTCACGAAAAATTATTTCTTGTTTACAATTTTCCGTTTCAGGGGCATTTTGTTCTTCAGAATTTCTTTTGCAGATATTGTTCTCGTAAATAAACTTAAATGTTAGTGGGTCTGAGAGTACGAGTATACGACAATTCTTTAGTAAATTATTTTGCCTTTAGGGCTCGATTAGAGCGGGGAAAATCTGGATCGAATGGGATTTCTCTTCAACAAATATTTTCTGTGGATATGATATTATTATTTGATAGATATTGGAATGTCCTTGTTTTCAGTTCAAGGTTCACTTATACATCTTCAATCATCTGAAGGTTTCGGTTTCGATATGAGATAGAATGGTCTCTACAGTTTTTGATTATGACGAATATCTGCCTTAGTACTTACTAGCTGCGCCCCACGGTTTCACCCACATAAGTCACGAAACCGTGGGAAGATCGGGATAAAAAGTATTCTGGGTCCTAATCCAGATCATGGGCTGACAAATTTTATCCAAATCCCTTCAGCCGCTTTAGCGTGAAAGCGTAACAAACAAACAAAGAAACTAACTTTTGCATTATTTTATAATATAACTAGCTGCGCCCTGCGGTTTCACCCGCGTAAGTCTCGATCCCGTGTGAATATCGGGATAAAAAGTAGCCTATATGTTAATCCAGCGTGTCAGCTACCTCCATACAAAATTTTATCAAAATTGGTCCAGCCGTTTGAACGTGAAGAAGTAACAAACACACACGCATAAACTTTCGCCTTTATAATATTAGTGTGATGTGATAGGTTAGGATTTCAACGCGCATCCCTAACTAGCAAACGAATTTTTCCTTTTAATACATAAACAGTAATACAAGGAAAAATGTATCTTATAATGGTATGCATATTAATATTTATCATTCAGAGTTCCAGACAGAATCCTCGTCTGGGAATACTACGTGGAGTTTAAAGTCTCTTTTCATTTGTTAATTGATACAACGAGGGACAATGAACTTTAACTACACTCTCACTAGTATAATGCAGTTTGTATTCCATTTTCAAATCCTTGATTCCAATTGATGTTATTGGACGTATTATTAGTGTAAATTAACTATATTTCAGAATGACTACAACTTGGTATTGAAAAATCTATCACTTTTTGTCAAACTGAACTTTATAATAAGTAAGTTTTAGAGTCATTTTCCAAAAACACGTGTTAGGAAATTAAATTGCGAATACGGGAGAGGTATATTTGCGGTCGTTCTTTAAGACACACATAAATTATTACATTGCTTTGTGGTACCAAATTATAAGTGCTGTAGGTAGTGAGCGTCAGCGTGAAAAGATTTGAATTACTCGACATGAAAAGTACTAGTTTTATTTCTTATACAGTATGTTACAAAATGTATCGAAAACCCTGTCCGATCCGAAAGGGACACATAGACAATAACAAAGTACCAAAAAATAATTGAAAAACCGGTGAAGAGCGAGTCGGACTCGCGCACCGAGGGTTCCGTACGTATATATTATTATGATGTTGATGATTTCTGAAAAACTGTGCTATTTAGAGACATCGTTATATTTTTGCTGTAATCTTTACATACACTTCTATCACATAGAATAATTTCAGATTTGTATCTATGCAAACTTCGGAGATAAGGGATAACGGTATATTTTTTACATTTTTCATCAAAAGTCGGAAACTGCTACCTAAAAAAAATGCTTGAGAATGTGTAAACAGCGTTCTTTCTTATGATACCCCACATGCCCTAGTAGCCCCACTTGAAATTTTTAAGAAACCCCTTTCAGTCCTTTTTGTAAAAAAGATATATTTTTTAAATATCTTTTTTTGTTTGCAAAATAGTTGGGCAAATGTCATCTAAAACTATTCTAAATTTAAAGTTGATAGCATTAGTAGTTCTTGAGATATCCAGGTGTGACACAGACTTAGTCTCACCATAAGGGTTCCTTTTTACCATTTTAGTACGGAACCCCAAAAATGAGCGAGCCTTACAGTAGTTGCATAATATGATGTGTGACATCTGACATCACACCTTGGTAGGATAAGCAACTGAGCAGCGACAGAAATTAACCTTAAAATACAGAAATATATATTCGAATAATATTAGATATTTATTACTAGTGGCTGCCCGCTGGTCGACCCCTCTACTTACCTATATAGTACTTACTAATTCCATGAGTACACTAATTCCATGCTATTTATACAGTACTTAATAATTTCATGCTATTAAAAAGTACTTACTTATTCCATGCTCAAGCTGTCACTTCCTGTTATATATACACTTCCATCCCTTTTCATGAAATCACTCCCACAGAAAGCGAGAGGAAAGATGTTCACCTTAAAAATTTATAAAAATGGAAAATTAAATTAATATTGCTATTTAAAATTCACATCATTAATAACAAAATTACTCCAATTCCAAAAAAAATAGGAACTTTTCAACATTCATCGGGGGTCAGACACCCGCTAAACGGCGGTCGTCCGCCCCATGAAATAATCCGGAAAAACTCCTCATTGAAAAAAATGCGGCGTATTTTTCTTTTTTTTTCCTGAAAATTACCACATAAATAGACTCTCAGTACGATACTTAATAATACCGTCACGGGCTGGGTTTTTGTTAAGTGTTGAATAAAGGCTCTATCGTAGAAAGTATACTGGTTGATGGCAATAGGCTCGCCCTCTATTCCCATGTAATAGAGGGCGAGCCTATTGCCTTCAACCGTGCACAAATCCAGACTCCAGATATACAGGGTGTTTCGAGGTGGCCTTGCACAAGTCCGAGGCCATGTGTTTTTATTGACCTCGGAACGCGCCATGGTCGAGTTCCCAGATAACGGCGGGAGGAGTTCACATCGGTGTCGAGTCGACGACGAAGTACTTGGGACTCGTCCTCGATAGCCGGTGGAACTTCGTGGAGCACTACCGACGTTTGTCTCCTAGACTGGAGAGGGCTGGGGCTGCTTTGAAACGGTTTCTGGCCAATATAGGGGCTCCAAACGCCGGAGGCTCTACGCGGGGATCGTGCGGTCCATGGCCGCGACCAGCCCAGCGGTTGAACGCGTCCCAAAGGGTCATGGCCATCAGGCTGGTACGGGGTTACCGCACGGTCTCCCGTGAGGCGGCGAGCCTCCTTGCCGGACTGCCGCCGTGGGATCTGGAGGCAAAAGTCCTCGCGCACATCTGGGAGTGGTGCGAGGAGGCGAAACGCCGGGGTGAAACTCCGCTGCCGCGAGAAATCACGGCACAGCGGACGGAGCTCCGGCGGGATCTCATGGCGGCATGGAGAGGGCGATTGTCGCAACCCAGCGCTGGGCACGGTACAATTGTGGCGATAAGTCCCCCTTTTTGAGGAGTGGCTAGAGAGGCGCCATGGCGTCCTCACCTACCGCCTGACGCAGGTCCTCACCGGACAAGGTTGTTTTGGGAGGTTCCTGTTCAGGATAAAGCGCGAGGAAACGCCCGGGTGTCACCACTGTGTGGATCGCCCGGAGGTCACGGCGGAGCATACGGTGGAGATCTGCCCGGCTTGGGCGGAGCACCGCCGTGTCCTCACGGAGGCGATCGGCGGCGGCGATCTCTCGCGTCCGGCACTGGTTCAGGCCATAGTTCGGAGCGAGAGTGCATGCTAGGCCGTCACCTCCTTCTGCGAAGCAGTAATGCTCGCGAAGGAGGAGACGGAATGCGTGAGGGAGAGGCAAGGTTCGCGCCCTCGCGCCTCTAGTCGCCGCACGAGACGCCCCGGGCGTCGGGAGTTGCAAGCCGATTTTCGGCCACCGTAAGCGCGGGCTGAGCGATGGGTAGCTTGCCGTCCGATAAGGACCAGGCCCGGGTCGACGGCGCGTTGCGTTCCACGCGTGCCTTAAATAGATGTCAGCACCAACTGACGGGGTCCGTCAGGACCAATGCCTGCCAGGGTTGCGAGTTTGTCCGAAAGGGATATCGTGGCCCTGGCACACAGGCAAATGAAGGAACACGGATGGGTTTTAGTCAGTAAAAGTCTGACACGCCCTCCCGCTCCGCCCAGAGCGGGAGAAGTTATTTGATAATTTCCCACCCAAAAAAAAAAAAGAAAAGATATACAGGCTGTTAAAGTAACTGCGTGCCATAGCGTAAAGGTAGGTTCAGTATCGATAAAGGAACCCAGGAAAAATAAAAATAATTAAAAAATGAAAACACAAAAAAAATATTGCAAGATCGACCTAATTTAGTACCTACTAACTTAAAATAGCAATCGTTTAGAATTAAAATTATTTTATTTGACGGTCCTAAGCTTGTCAAAGTACGAAGAGATTTTTATTTTTTTTATGTTTAATAAAATTTTATGTTTATGTGTTTTGAATTTATTATTTATTTTTCCTTGGTTCCTTTATCGATACTGAACCTACCCCTAAGCTATGGCACGCAGTTACTTTAACACCCTGTATAGACCATAAGAGTAGCTACATACATACTATTGTAGTTCGACCTCACTTGGAGCTAGTCAATAATAATTATTATATGTAATTAAAACATTAAAAAACACAACTGCCCTGCCAAAAAAACGAATTAAAAAGTCAAAAACCACTTGTGTTAGTTATTTATTTATTTATTTAATACTATAAGCACATAAATGTACAGAGGCGGACTTAATGCCATAGAAATTTTCTACCAGTCATTTAATATACGATATACGAAGAGAAGGGTCACTCATTTACTCGCTGACTAAACAGATAAATAAAATTATCATTGCCGTCGGGGGACCGTTCTGTGGGAGACTTTTGATTCTAAGAGGTCCCCCGACAAATATATATCTTAAGTCAATAATAGCCTATGTCACTCGGGATGATGTAAGGATCCTAACGATACCCCATACATCTAAATATGTTCAGGCATTTAAAAGTTATGGTGGCACAAAGAAACTCACATAGATACATACACACATGAACCCAAAACACATTACACTCCTTTTTGGGCAGTCGTGTAAAAATAAATTGATAGATTATACACGCTCCGGAAGTGGCACGTCAAAACTTGGCTAATTAGCCACATTTTCATCGTCTTGTCTCTTTTTCGCTCCCGAAAATTACGACATGCCGTCCTACTTCCACGTGTCATCTAATAGCGGGACATTGTACCGTTTTTGAAGATCGAATGTTGAGTAGGTAACCTAAGCTATCTACGTGTTTTTACTTATAATATCATTGCATATAGTGATGTAGTTTAGACAGCAACTTACCGAACTGCATAGATACATCTCTGTCCAATTTCATCAAAAGCACGACCATTCAGCTTAATAAGTAGGTCAAACACACAAATACATTCTCAAAACCACATTTATACCCTCAGTCAAAGTACCTAATATACATGCAAATATGTATGCATTTATTGAGAATGCGTTTCATGAAAATGAAAACTAATACTTTACCCTGATTGATCTTTTCATTAATTAACAAACATTTTTTGTTTTTACTAATATTCTCTCCGATATCAATGTCGGTGCCAAACTTTCCCTTTTATGACGTTTTAATAATAAACGCAGTTTTAATCAAAGTTAAAATGTAATAATCTCTAGATTGGACCCGAAGCGATGGATGGCACCATTCACAAATTAATCAGTTACAAATTATAGGGTTGGGACGGTTTGACGGTAAATCGATTTTTTGAATTATGAATGTAAAATCTTTGCAATGTCTTTGTAACAGAACTTTTAAATAGGAGTTTTGCTATTTACAGAATGCCCGTAAAACGATGTGTACGTACAAACACTCAGTGAAATTCAAAGCTATTTTCTTCTTAATGATCCTTTTACACGCGACTGTGTAAGCTTCGTGGGTGTGAAATGTGAATGGGTGTTTACTTCATAATGTTCAAAGTTAGACTCATATTTCTAGACGAGGTCAATTGAGATATTAATTTCCAGTGAAATTAAGCACGGACATGAAATATTACTTAATTGACTTGACACTCGCATATTTATAATATTAGTTACGAGATTACCCATCCTAACTAATATAATAAATGCGAAAATGAGTTTGTTTGTTACGCTTTCACGCTAAAACGGCTTGATGGATTTTGATGAAATTTGGCACATAGGTAGCTCATAATCTAGGTTAGGACATAGAATACTTTTTATCCCCACAGTACGTTCCCCTGGGATAAATTCCGACTTCCACGCGGGCAAATCCGCGGACAAAAGCTAGTGGAGCTATAATTGCTATTTTCAGGTGGAGTAGACACTAGAACAGCCTCTAGCTGTTCCAATTGAACTGATCTGAATGAACCTCCATAGAAAGAATAGCACCAGCCTATTTCTTCCCGTGGGTGTCGTTAAAGTCGACTAAGGGACTTACTAGAGAATGGGCAGCAGCGTTCTTTATGCATTTTAACACCATATTGCGATCGCACACCCGCCTGCCAAGCGTGGCGATTAAGGCAATCCCCCCCCCCCCCTTTCAGGGAGGCCTATGTCCAGCAGTCGACGTCTTTCAGCTGAAATGATGATGATGATTAATGAATCTCCTGGTGATCAACAAGGCTGACGAGTTTTGACCAAAAATGGATTTGATAATGTGGCTGACCGAACTGTTACGATGGGCCATTGGAATATCATGTTTGGTAAATTTGAGTAGCAGTATCTGCTACCGGTGACTGACTTTTGGTGAGGATGTTGGTGTTGGGTTACAGACAGTTTGGTCATAGAATCTAGTAGTTTCCACCTGCAATATGATAAAACTGAAAGTCAAGTTGGGGAAAACGACTGAAGTAAAACAGAAATCACCGTTCGTGTAACGCTAGCAAAAGAAGTTTTACTTTAAAAAAGCTGCGGTCTTGTGAGTGATCAACAGCCAGTGTGAATTTAAATAATACGTATTAAGCGAGACAGCCCGCGGCGGTGACACGGTGTGTTCCATGTTTATAATTTAAACAACTTCCGTTCGCCTCGTCCGATCACACTTTCCGTAACGCTCGCGTCACGCATTCACTAGCTTACTCCCCAAGTCAAGCGTGCGTAAAGGAGTTTTACTTCAAAAACATGTAGGTAGGTATTTTAGACAAAAAAATCCATAGGCAAGGCAAGGTTGTTAGTAACAAGGATTTTGCTTACAACTAATGTTAGTAACTAAAAATAAAAAAAATAAGCTAGGCCCCTGCACAGTAGGCTCATCGATCTCTCAACACATGGAGTTTAGTGAACTTACTGAGCAGAAAAGTTATCGGTTCTCTCGCCAATCATCCATAAGACGCTATTCGGGCTCCTCGGGGGTTATGTTATATTCAGACAAATAACAACTTATCACTTACTTAACTATTTTTCAAATATGGTCCTCGGTCTACCAAAAGCCAATTTATAATATTAAAAATAAATTGGCTGTCTGGCCTAATTCTGGTTTTCTGAAAAATCTTTTCTCCTTTGATCCGATCTTCGAGCAAGTACGCTTTTTGTCCGAAGTTTCCGACCCAGAGCCGAAACGTGTCCTGCATACGGTAACGAAAATAGCCAACATAGTTTTCATTATGATTAGACCTTAAAATTAAGGCAATAGAGTTCAATTTATGATAACTGTACAGCAAACATATCAAGGTGAAGTAATAAAGGTGGGTTTCGAGGAATGAATGGACGAATGGTTTCAGTGAATAGAAGCGTAAAACAGTACTAACCGATTGGACTTAAAATAACACACAGGCGACCAATAGTAATAATATCTACTCGAGACTCTAAACCGCACTGGTCAAAGACTTTCGTTTTGAGACAAAACGAAAGTCTTTGACCAGTGCGTGTTGCCAGTGATGACCTGGGGCACTGAAAAGTCGACCACGTTTCAGTTTCACATTGGGCCTTATCAGAAGGCTAAAAGTTACCCAAAGGGCAATGGCGAGGCCTATGTTTGTAGTTTCCCTACGTGGTCGAATCAGAAATGAAGAGATCCGCAGGCGAACCAAGGTAACCGACATAGCCCGAAGAATTACGAAACTGGGCAGCGCACTTTGCTCGCAGAACAGATGGCCGATGGGGCTGAATGGCGACCGCGTACCGGAAGACGTAGCGTTGGAAGGCGGACCGATGACTTTGTGAAGGCCGCAGGTATCCGCTCGAATAGGTAGAGGAAGATAATGCAAATGCTGGGACGACGTCATAGTGGAGACAGCTTGTGCCCTGTGGTCTAGAGACACACGAGACCATGACAAATGTAGGATTTCCGAAGACACCGAAATGCAATTGTCATGCTTTGCTTAATTTATTTTATATTGTAATTAGTTTTAGTTTATCAGTAAATAAAGGCTTATATTATAAGTGCATAGGTACTTAATCTTTGGATAATTTAGGAAAACCAAGGAACATGTGTGTACCCATTTACGAGTTTATGAGTAAGTACAAATGTGTTTGAAAAGTGGTTGTAACCTTGTAAGCGTTGCTCGATACAGAAAGATATTGTATCCCCAGGGCAAGTAAAAAAGTTACGATTGGTTTTTTTTCTGAAAAAGGTTCCAATGTTATTCTGATTTCTGGAAATAAGAATGTGTCGAACGGGCCTATTATTTTTTGACAACTATACCTGTCTCTTTTATTTATTTACTAGCGACAAGCAGTTTTTAGACTTGACAAAATATCAAGTTTTTTCATTTTAATGTAGTAAGTACAGATTATGGTTCCACTGTAACTTTATGTTTGCTTATGGCTTGCAACGTTATTAGCTAATAGCTGTGTGAAGTAATCACATTAATATTGTTTTCTCTTGTAAGTAGGTAGGATGATGCAATTTATGGTTAACCGCAACATCTCTCATGGTTCTCATCTATTAGCTGTGTATGCACAAGCACCTACTTTGTTCATGAGTACAAATAGCGGTCTTCTTCAACGTATGATAAAATCAGGGGGTTTACTCCGAAGCGATAATCCGAAGTATCGACCGATTGTTTGGCCGTTTCTTGACTTCCAAAGTTTCCTTTTGTGACCTTGAGTCCTTACCCGACTTCAAGTCACATTTTTGACTTTGACTGATGTATTTTTGAAGTGAAAACTTCTTTCTGACGTGCAGTCCTACGACCACAGTTTTTTTTTCTTTCGCCGTAGTTATTTAGCTTAGTTAGCCGTAGTCAAGAAACGGCCGAACATTCGGCCGATAATTCGGATTTATCTTCGGAGTAGACCTTCTCTTTTTTTCCCACAGGTTAAAAAGGGGTATAAGGGGAGGTGTTTAAAAATGGTTATATGGTGGTCCACTATAGACGATTGGCCATCAGTAGGTATTGAAGCGTGTGTGAAGAATATGCTCAAAAACCTGAAGAAGAAACTTTATGAAAGTTGTTGTTAGATTTTCACTTGTTCTCATGCAATCATCATATAATCAGACTATAATGTTCACACTGCTGGGACACAGACCTCCTCTTTGTGGGGAAGTGGGCCGTAATCCGCCATGCGGGCCCAGTGCGGGTTGGTAGATGTCACATGTCTTCGAATTTTTGGTTCTAGGACATGCCGGGTTCCTCACGCTGTTTTCCTTCACCGTTTTGAGAGCAGTGATGATGGTATAATTTACACGAACTACAGTGCCTGCTTTAGTTCAAACCTACAACTCGTAAGTCGCGGGGGTTACCAATGGGCCACCACTGCTCTCATTCTTGTTCTCATGAGACATTCATAATTGGGCTAGAAACGAGGATACGTAGTCTATATTGAGAGTCTCCACCCTCCTCCACCCATCTGAACCTACAAGGCAGCTTAAAACAAAGTAATCTTGTAACTTAATACGTTTTCTCACATGATGTGCTTGTCTTGTTACTCTGAACCTGTAACAATGAAGTCTTATTTACTGTGGTTTCATTAAAATGTAAAGGTTGGTGCTTCTCTAAGAACATCGCATCGTTGAGCTCTTTAAGTTCTGAGTAGAGCTGCACGATTACTGACAAATGCGTGCACTGACTGGTCAGGTCCACTCAATCAGTGTGGTTCTTTCCTCAAAAGACCATTTCAGACACCAATCTACATGGCTTTCACATGATCTGACCAAGATTATGTCTGGACTTTAAAAGAGACTGTGACCTCTAAGTTTGTTTCGGCCTATCTTCTCAGAGTAGTTAGAAATACCGACCTCATCTAGTTTTTAAAATATGATTGACGTGTAAAAGTGTTTGTACAAACCTACTTAAAGTAATAAAAAATACTGGCCAAGTGCGTGTCGGACCACGCACAATGAAGGGTAGTAGTTGGGATCTTGGGATAAGTTTATCCCAAGAACAAACTTAACATTGTAGTTGAAAAACATGATCCCCATGTATTCCAACTGCAAATGTAAGTTTGTAGAATAGAATAGAATACTCTTTATTATGTACACCATAAAAGTTACAGATATAAATGTTTACGCACAGTATTGAGCGAATCACCATGTTATTTTAAGATCACAGACTTCTTATAGGTTTTCCTGTAATCTAGAAAATAACTATTTTAAAATTTTAAAAGTATTTATTTCAAAATAACATAAAAAATACTTACTTTTAATTTCTAATTTGCCCTCTAAAAGTGACTCTATTCAAAATTCATTTATTTACGTAACACTTCCGTGTTTGGGTCACAGAAGTTCATAATGTGTACCAAATTTCAACTTAATCGGTCCGGTAGATTCGTAGCAAATCGGCTGTGACAGACGGACAGACAGACACACTAGTGATCCTCTATGGGTTCCGTTTTTTCCTTTTGAGGTACGGAACCCTAAAATCATTTATCATTTAACAAGGACCTTCCAATATCTTCATAAAAATTTTGGTCCCCTGGTTCCAACATCAACTTTACTTTTACAAAAACTCTTGCATATTGTAATAAAATGGTTGAAAGCTACTTCATGACGAACTAGGTTAGTAATTTGACTTACATTGTGTAATACAAAAGTAATTAGTCGTTATGGGGTCCATTGTGCATTAGGTAATGTTTTCCATTTCAACATGACCTCGCGTTTCTGTGTGTGGTGGGAATGGGCACGGCTATTTTATGCTCAAGTGTTCTGCAAGACATCCGTAGTAGTGAGTATTTAAAGCAGGGTCAAGGACATCTTCATAATCTGATGGTTATTGAGCCTAGTCTTTTATTTAAACTGACGAAAATCAATATTCTAGGGATACGGCGAATGAATAAATAAACGAATTCATTTCATTTCATATGAAATGAATTCGTTTATTCTATAAATAGGATATTAGAATCACTTTTAAACGTCATAAAAAAAAAATCTAGTTGTAGCCGACATTTCCTATCTGACTACCCCTGAGAAGAAATGGCGAAACAAACTCAGGGGTCAGTCTCTTTTAAAGTCCAGACATAATCTTGGTCAGATCATGTGAGGACCATGTAGATCCGTGTCTGAAATGGTCTTTAATGAATGTACAATTCTCCCGGACCCCCGACTCATGGTACTAGAAGGAACAGTGGGGTATTAGTTGGTAGGAGTCCTGTCCGACATAACCCTCCGTTCTTCCCAGACGGAGGGTATTCATGAGGATTTCCCCACGAAAAAAAAACGGTTCAGTTTGGTAATCAGACTTTTGGCCTTCTGACTGCCATTAGTTTATAAGTACCTACCTATATAATTTTGGGAACGGTGTAATAACTCCTTGGTACCAAGGAAAAAAACGTCTCGAATCATCCTCCATCATCGATCACCCTTGATCGAACTTTCGATCTAAAAAACAGTCGCCTATCTCTGGGACGAACTTCGTCGTTCGATCGGTCTGCGAGGTTGCTATGTAGCCACGAGCCACTCAAGGACATCTCATAATTGAAGTCCATTTGCTTAAAGAACGTGACAGGAATCGGCATTTTCCGCGAATTAGAATCTGAATTTTATTACTTTTACCGTTTCATGTTTCGTGCCGTGCCATCGATGTGAGCAATTAACCCTTGTCGATAACTGAATTGTAAATTTAATATTTTACCCGATATTGGTAGAAAATGAGTGACAGAGGTCTAACAATATATAAATTTTAATGTTCTTTTGATTTAATTAGTCAAAGTAAGTAGGTTTGTCTGTGTGGTGCCGGACGTAAAGAATAGCACCGCCCTATTTCTTCCCGTGGGTGTCGTAAAAGGCGACTAAGGGACTTACTAGAGAATGGGCAGCAGCGTTGTCTATGCATTTTAACACCATACTGCCAAGCGTGGCGATTATGGCAACCCCCTCCCTCCCCTTTAAGGGAGGCCTATGTCCAGCAGTGGACTTCTTTCGGCTGAACGATGAAGTAGGTTTATAAAAGAATGTTAAAATCTGCACTGTTCGTTTAGGTAGGTACCTATAAATTAATTATACATTTGCCTTTTCGCTTATGATGCGGAATGACAACATGTCCATTGTCCATGCATAGTCTTGGGGTCCACAGCATCCAGTTCTCACGATTCTTCACGATTCTCAGAGACCATATCAATAAGGCGAATATTCATTGAACCATAATACTTACATAATTCTATCACGCTTGTATTTTTCGAAAGGTTAGGCAGGGGTGCATTTTTTATTTTACACCCAGACATCTCAAGGACCGTATAGAACATCTGTAATCTAGGTCAATTACTACATAATATTACAATGATAAGGATATGTAATCTTAAAAATAATGATACTTTTTCTAGATATAATGGTGGCGCCATCTGGTGCGTTTTGAGAACAACTTTAAGTTAAAAGTAGCGCCATCTTGTTTCAACTTAAAGAAATATTATGATTCGGCTTCAGCTACGACTAGCAGTGTCCAACGTCCGCGGCGTTTGTAGGTAATGACTGAGAAGCAGTAAATCATTAGAAATATAGGTGACGTTATCACAAAGACTTTATTTTGACTGTTTAATCCGTGAAATGTTATTTATTTATGTTAATTATTCGAATGATGTTTTATTTTGAAAGAAATAGTTTATATAAATAAAGAAAAGGCCAGAATTATAAAGGTCGCTTGAAAATGTAAAAACATCATAAAAAAACACAACCCTGCTTTTTATTCGGATATCTATGAAATATTAGGATTAGGCGTCGGATTCATTCAAGGTGGTGAAAATAAAGTACTTAAATGGTACAGTCAACACAAAAATAAGATGATCAAAAATGAATGCTAAAAAAGAGTGATGAAAAGACTCGTGTAATATTTTTTGTACTACTCAAAAATAGATTGATAATAATAAAATATCCAACTTATCTTACGACGCTGTCTGTACCTTTTTTGCGTTCCACAAGTATTACAATCTCCTTAGCGGGTAGGAATTGGTGATATTCGGAAGCACACTCAGAGATAAAAGCTTTCTTGTGTCATAACTCAGTAACATCGGGAATACTGGAGTTGGAATAAGTTCCGCCTCGATACCAGTCGATACGGTTAAACGGATATTCCGTAAACTTGCCAATACTTAATCCTGTTAAACTGGAACTAATATGAACCTGGTTCGGTTATTGGAATTCTGGTTTGTTGGGGATTTTCCAGGATCTTCTAATATTGCTGTCCAGCTTCCCAGAAATTATCAAATGCTCGCAGTTTATTTTGTAGTCATAGAATTGAGAGAAGCTTATGCATGATCAGCCTATATTGTTCCCACTGCTGGGACACAGGTCTCCTCTCGGTATGAGGGAGTGGGCCGTAATCCACCACGCGGGTCTAGTGCGGGTTGGTAGATGTCTCATGTCTTCCAATTTTTGGTTCTAGGACATTCCTCATGATGTTTTCCGTCACCGTTTTGAGAGCCACTGATGAAATGATTTACACAATGTAAAGCGTCTGTCTGGGTTCGAACCTACGACCTATAATAACTCGTAAGTCGCGGCCGTTACCACTGGGCCACCACTGCCCCGAATTTCTCAATTCGGGGCATTAGTGGCCCAGTGGTAATCGCGGCTTATTCAGTACCTAGTTTGGACGACGAATTTGAGGCAGTCAGTCCTGCTCGCAACTTTGCTGTTCTGCCTAATCTTTGACCACAGCAGGAGCAATTCTAATTATGAAATGAAATCGTTTATTTCCAGTTATAGGTCCAATTTAAAATAATTACATCAAATAACACAAATACAAAGTGTATGCAAATCCTACAAACTTCTTAAGGGCTCATTGGACTCATCATTATGAACAACTTTTAATATAGGACCAAACCTGAAATCGCAAAAAAAAAACAGCTGTTCCCTACAATTTCACGAGTTGGGTTGTTATGTTATAAATGTAGGGAACGGAAATGTAGGGAGTTTTCAGGTTTTGCATTTACACATTGTATAACATAATAAACAATAGATAGGTATATAAATGGAGGATGTCTTCAAGGTTCTGGACTGGAAAGGGCTAGGAATCAACATCAATGGCGAGTACATCACTCACCTTCGGTTTGCCGTCGATATAGTTGTCATGGCTGAGACTATGGAGGACCTCAGTACAATGCTCGATGACTTTAGTAGAGCTTCCGAAAGAGTGGGTCTTAAAATGAACACGGAGAAGACAAAGGTCATCTCAAATTCCCATGTAACACAGTGTCTCAAGACGAAAGTGTTTGACCAGGGAGTGTTGCCAGTGATGATGGCACTGAAACGTGGTCGCTCACAATGGGCCTTATTAGAAGGCTAAAAGTCACCCAAAGGGCAATGGAGAGGGCTATGCTTGGAGTTTCCCTACGTGATCGAATCAGAAATGAAGAGATCCACAGGCGAATCAAGGTAACCGACATAGCCCGAAGAATTGCCAAGCTTAAGTGGCAGTGGGCAGGGCACACTGCTCGTAGAACTGATGGCTGATGGGGCCGAAAGGTTCTGGAGTGGCGATCGCGTACTGGAAGACGTAGCGTTGGAAGGCCTCCTACAAGGTGGACCTATGAAGGCCGCAGGTATCCGCTGGATGCGGGAAGCACAGAACCAGTTGAATTGGCGGTGCTTGGGGGAGGCCTATGTCCAGCAGTGGACGTCTTTCGGCTGAAATGATGATGAGGTATATAAATATGTAGGTAATAAACAGTTCATACAAATATAGTTGGTGTTAACTTAATAGAATAATAAGTTAGGTAGATACATGGCATTACCATTTACCAGTACGATAGCCTACACAAATACTAAGAACCAGCCTGTTATTGTTCTACTACCGGCGAGCAAATACTTAAGGCAGACCTAATATTCGCTATACCTTCACTCAAGCATACAGTTTGCATTCATTGAAGACAAAACCCCCACGCGAATCCATCGTTACTGAACCCTTTGTCTACAGTTACCACCATCGTTTTAATTCGTTCAGTACAATCGGAAAATGTTTGCATTGCGTGCTCATGGGCCGAATGAAACGTGTTGTGGTAATGCCTTCTAATCTGGTTATGATGGAGTTGCAAAACCATTGAATTAATGGTTCCTATTAAGTAGTAAAGGTACTTATTAGGTCATTGACATTACAAATTTGTAACTACTTTGAGAATGGAGAATCCTATGAAAACTGTCATTCGCAATTTATTCAAACCCTCGCAGAGAGTAGTGAAATCTCACGCAGAGAAAAGTCTAGAAGCCTCCTGCTTTTTCTCTGTTATTGTACTATTATTTAAATTTTAATTCCACGTTCTAGCCTTCGGTTTATGGATCATCATCATCATCATTTCAGCCAAAGACGTCCACTGCTGGACATATGCCTCCCCCAAAAAATATAGTTAATAAAAAAAAAAAATTAAAAAAAAATTATTCAAGTATAAAGTAAAGTAAAATTATGATTTAGATTAATTACAACCAAGGAAAAATGTAATTCTAACTGTAATGTAGACCTACCTGAACTAGGTTTATGAAAAACCTGTGTTTCAGGCCATCGATTTACATAATGGATGCCTATTGATACATCCTTTGTCAAGTTATTTGTTTATTTAGGTCTGTCAATCACGACAGCTAACACGAGCGGAATAAAATTGAATATCTAATTTGTTGACCAAACGCTTGATAAGGTTTTTAATTTTAAAACCCTAATAATATATGCTCTCCAAGTCAAAATGATGTAGACTTTGCAATAAGGTTGATTGAAATAACAAAATTCCTTCCACGGAACAACAATTTCGTGTAGTGTAATTGTGAATCGTTGTACGAATTAATAAGGACTTGTAATAGCTACATGTAGGAACATAATTCAGACGTTCGTGGAATTTGTTGTAGTATTTCTTATCAGCTGTACCGTGTACCTTGCACGTACCACTTCGGAAAGGTGACTAGGCGACGCATGATCGTATTGATATTTTATATTTTGTATTAACTAGTTCAATATGTATGCACCTACCTACCTAAATTTATGTTGATATTTAATAAATGCCAGGGCTCTTATAAGGCGCGGGAGACGCATGCGAACGGGAAGGGGGCGCGCGCTTAGCGACGCCGCCGCCGCTGCGATTGCAAAACATTTTGATTGAACAGTGATCTTAACGCTTGATTGCGCGTGGACGTATTTGTCAGTGCGTCTCCCCACCCTTCGCCCTTTCGTAAATCTAGCATTTTACTGTGCACATCCACATCCACTACATTTGTTGGTCTTCGAGTGGGATCTCTGGATATATCATACACCACCGCAAAGCAAGGTGAATACTAGGAGTGCGAGAAGGAAGGAAGAGGAACAAAATGAAGCGCAACAAAAAGATGCTCAAAAATTGCAAGTTCCAGAACAATGCAAAGTCGAATACATAGACATTTCGAAAGAAGCTATAGAACCTATTGAACCCCGGAACAAGACGGATGAAAATCAACCGGGACCTTCTACTGCCCAAAGTGTTCGAAAGTCTACTCGTAATATAAAATCATCGACGTCATCTATTACGGCAAGAAAGAAAAGGCTGGAATTGGAAGCCGCTCAAGCAAAGGCTCAAATTAGAATGGAATTGATAGACAAACAACTAGATGCAGACCTAGCAGAAATAGACGACGACTGCAGCAATTGCAGTCTACCTTCAGAAAATATAAATGACCGTGTAGTGGAAAAGTGGCTGGAAAGTAGTCAGGAAGTGAATACTCAGTGCGTCACCGACCGCGGCATCCGCGATGACGTGCTGCTTTTGGCAGCGCAGGAATTGCACCTGCACCATGTGGGGCCCGCCGGCCCGCAACCCTCCGCTACGGAACTCGCGCTCAAAGCACGCCCGCCACCACCAGCTGCTGGTGGCACAGATGAAACCTTGCGAGCACTGGCGAGTGCTTTGAAAGACCTTGCTGCTGCCTCTGCTACCGGTGCCAACAGATCTAACGACAGAATGCTGAATCGCTTGTGTACACCGAGGGACTTACCTAATTACTCTGGTGACCCGCTTGAATGGCTTCAGTACAAGCAAGCATTTGAAGAATCCTCTCAAGTGTGTAATTTTAGTGATAAAGAAAACCTGTGGCGTCTGAGGAGGAGCCTACAAGGGCCAGCAAAAGAATCAGTGACGGCTTTACTCATTGGTGCTACCTCCGCACTAGACGTAATGAACACACTAGAACTTCAGTTTGGAAATCCTGATGTAATAATTACCAGGATCCTGCAGGACATAAGTAAATTACGTCCCATGGCCCAAGAATATCAGAATGATATTATCCCTTTCTCCGTGAAAGTTAGAAACTGTGTCGCTGCTGTGACTGCCATCGGACGCGAAGAATACCTTTGAGGGATGAACATTGTATCGGTAATCCTCTCGAAACTACCGATGATACTGGTCTCAAAGTAAGCTGATTATTGTTATCCACTTATCAGTAACACAAAAAAGCCAAAACTGCTTATTTTGTCCGAGTTCCTGAGAGATGAAGCTGTGAAAATTACGAAAACTTCTGTGAATTTGTGTAGCATACAATACTATGGTAAACAAAGTTACAACGAAAGCTCTAAACATCGTACTCTAGTAGTGAACAGTGAACAAGTGAACAATGAACAAAAAAGTGATAAGCAGTGTCGGTACTGTCGCGTTTCCGAGCACTTACTACAAGACTGTAGAAAGTTCAAAAAATCATTACGCAAGGACCGGTGGGCATTCGTAAAACGGCATGGTATTTGCTACAAGTGTCTGACTGCACAACATAAACAAGATACTTGTACCGCACCGGCTTGTGACGTAGACAACTGCGGACTATCTCACCATCGTTTGTTACATTATATTGTAAACAAAAAGTCAGTGCCACGTAATAGTGTAAACATAACCGATGTCACTGAAACTGAGACCGAGACTGAATCGCGAGTGGAAACTGTAAATCACCTTCAAGTGAACTGCCGTAAAGTTTTGCTAAAAACTGTGCCTATTTACCTACACGGACCCAACGGTACCTTTCGCAATGTCGCGCTACTTGATGACGGGTCAACTGTGACGTTGATAAGCGCTGCGCTCGCGTCAAAAGTAGGATTGCGCGGTAATAAACAATCTATGCGTGTGTGCGGTGCATGGGACAATAGCGAAGTGGTATGCCATAGTGAGGTACTCGACCTTGAACTCTCTAACTGTGAAGGAAATAAGTTTAAAATTCTCGCGCGCAGTGTAACAAATATGAACTTACCAGTACAAAATGTTACTGCCGTGAACATAAGTGATTATGAACTGATGAAACCAGAAATCAAAAATATGACTTGTGATGGTCAATACAGACCGGAAATTTTGATAGGGCAGGACAATTATGAATTAATTTTACCCTTGAAAATAATTATGGGTAAACCAACGGACCCCTACTTCACCCGCACTCCGTTAGGGTGGTGCAAGCACGGGTGCATGCGAACCAAGCCCGCCGTCGATCACGATGTGAAGCTACAGTCTACTCTGATCCTGTCAGAAGGAGACAACAATGAATGTGAGCGTATCCTACGAGAAATGCAAAACGAAATGCGCCAGTCATTTGAAATGGAATCTGTTGGAGTTACTAGTAAGCCCCGCCAAAACTTACTATATGTAAAAGCCACGGAATACCTACTACAAACGGCCACTTTGAAAGATGCTAGGTGGTACGTGGGTCTTCCGTGGAAAGGTACGTTTGGTGAGATGCCTAACTCATACGATAATGCACTCACAAGACTGAAAGGTGTTGAAAAGAAAATGAAAGCGAATTCAAGCTTCGCAGAGCGATACAAAGAAAGAATCGACCACCTATTCAGTAACGGTTTTGCATCAAAATTCACTGAAACTAAAAATCCGAATAGAATATGGTACTTGCCGCATTTCGGAGTCGACAACCCTAATAAACAAAAATTACGACTGGTGTTCGATGCTGCGGCTAGAAACAAAGGCGTTTGTTTAAATGACTACCTACTGCAAGGTCCCGACCTACTTACCTCTCTGTACGGGATAATGCTGAGATTCCGAGAAAATAAAGTGGCGGTCACGGGTGATATAAAAGACATGTTTTTAAGGATCAAAATACGAGATCTTGATCGAGATGCCTTACGCTTTTTATGGCGAGAATCACCAGATAAACCCGTACAAACTTGGGTCATGTCTAGCCTAATATTTGGTGCGAACTGTTCCCCATTTATTGCCCAGTTCATAAAGAACAAAAACGCCGAAAGATTCCGGCCCACAATGCCGGCCGCTGTGCAAGCTGTACTTACACAACACTACGCCGACAACTATATAGATTCCTTACCAGATGAACAAACAGCTAATCAACTTGTGAATGACGTCACATTCGTCCACAGACAGGGTGGATTCGAGATTAGAAATTGGACGTCTAATATGCAGTCTGTACTTAAAGATTTACCCAAAGAAAACCTGAAATCGACGTCTGTGAAATTCAAAAATGGACAACTATATGACGGAGAACGTACACTCGGCCTAATTTGGTTTCCGACTAATGATAACCTCGGATTCGATGTGTCATTGAAAAGAATTCCCACGCCAATATTACTTGGACAAAAGAAACCCACTAAACGGGAAATGTTACGTGTATTAATGTCCATCTTCGATGTATATGGATTCCTTTCGCCTATTACGATCAAAGGCAAGATCATTTTACAAGACACCTGGAGGTCTAAAATAAGTTGGGACGACGAGATTACGGACCAAATATTTATAAGATGGATCGAATGGCTGAGCATAATGAAAAACATCGATCAAATTCGCCTACCTCGACATTACGAGTCGGCATCTAGAAACACTCGCCACTCAATACCTACGTGCGAGAGCGAGACGCACGACCTTAGTGCAGACGCACCGAATAGTGCGTCGCCGGCGCAGATCAGCGAGCGCTATACGAACTTAGAGCTACATGTGTTCTGTGACGCGTCAACTCAAGCGAAAGCGATGTGCGCTGTCGCGTACTGGCGTTGGATGGATTGCAAACAAAATATACGAGTTGCATTTGTGTCCAGCAGCCGTAATAGCTGGCAAAGATGGCCGCGTTCGAGTGGTCGATGTCAAGACAAAATCCGGCCTTCTGCGGCGGAATGCGACACGCATCGCGCCTATCTCTATGGGTGATGAGTGCTGTAGCAGCACTAGGGAGGGGAATGTAGGCGACGCGTGATCGTATTGATATTTTATATTTTGTATTAACTAGTTCAATATGTATGCACCTACCTACCTAAATGTATGTTGATATTTAATAAATGCCAGGGCTCTTATAAGGCGCGGGAGACGCATGCGAACGGGAAGGGGGCGCGCGCTTAGCGACGCCGCCGCCGCTGCGATTGCAAAACATTTTGATTGAACAGTGATCTTAACGCTTGATTGCGCGAGGACGTATTTGTCAGTGCGTCTCCCCACCCTTCGCCCTTTCGTAAATCTAGCATTTTTACTGTGCACATCCACATCCACTACAGTGACATATTATTATGAAATCTCCTAGCAGATTTAAAAGCACGTGTTCTTGGTATACTAGTTCTAGCTAACCCGAGGAAGCAAACAGGCATAAATTGGATTTCAGTCAATAGAAGTTGGTAGCCCGAAAACTGGCAAGTTTTAGTTGTTGCATGACCTACGTTAGAATTCCACGCATCATTACCAGACTTGGAATCATAGATCAAATACATTTCTATTTGAATGTCTCTACCTTTATCCGTAGGTGCCACTTAAGTCGAGAGGTGGCGGCCCGTATCAGGTTCTGTTATTTGCCCCCTATTCAAAATCTCACCATAAACGTGTGGCCACCAAGCGTGTTAGTCAAAAACTGCTAATTCAACGAATGCTCTTCAAAAACCCAAAAATACTCGAAATCATCCTAATCCATACAAAAACATAGCACCCATAATCTAATTACTCACTTAAAATCTGAATGAGCAAATATTATGATAAAGCCAGCCTCGGGATAACGCCGAAAATGAACCAGAGCCGATCGTAATCCTTTTTAAAACAGATCGCGTAGGCCGCATGAAAATAGGCCGGGAGCCGTCGGAATTAATCCGATCATCGTGTGAAACGCAAACACGGTGTGTGTGGCTGTGGCCGATGTCTGACGTCACTGATATGCGTGGTGGTTGTGTCAGAGCTATGATAACTATGTAATGTAGCTGTTGATTTTTCAGAGTTCCATTATTGATGCGTTATGTGTGATCAAGGAATTGGATCACACGAAGCCTTTAGTGTTCGAAATCCGAACTTGACAATAGTTTAATTGACCTGGTACTAATTAGAATGTCAACAATAAAAGCATATTTTTTGTGGAGTAGGCATGATACCTATTCATCTTACAGTTTTAAAGTTTTATAGACTTAACCATCAATGGAATCGATAACATCCAAAAAGCATGATAATTTTGGTACGGTTACCTTACTTCTTAGATGTGAGAGTCCTAATGACCTCTGAGTTTCCAAAACCAACCATTTAGCTAGGCAAGAGGGGGGGAGAACACTTGACTCTAACAAAAAAATTGCACTTTAAAGCTTAATATTACGCAAACGGATCTCAGAATTGCAAAATGGCTTTCACAGAAACATCCCCGTTTTACGTGC
Organism: Tiliacea aurago; assembly: GCA_948098905.1. Taxonomy (NCBI): domain Eukaryota; kingdom Metazoa; phylum Arthropoda; class Insecta; order Lepidoptera; family Noctuidae; genus Tiliacea; species Tiliacea aurago. The sequence continues at coordinate 14,592,655 of OX402590.1, forward strand.
AAGGGAGGTACCCTAAAAAAAAATGTTTTTCATTGTTTTATTTTACGAATTTTTCGGCGTGATTAATATGTACACCCATGCCAATTTACAGCTTTCTAGGACTAAGCGTCTCTGAGCTAAGCCGGGGACAGACGGACGGATGGACAGACAGAAAGACGGACATGGAGAAACTATAAGGGTTCCTTGTTTACTACGGAACCCTAAAAAGCATGATAGTTTTGGCACGGTTACCTTACTACTTGATGCGAGAGTCATAATGACCTCTGAGTTTGTTTCGGCCTTTCTTCTCAGAGTAGTCAGATAGGAAACGCCGACCTCATCTAGTTTTTAAAATATGATTGACGTGTAAAAGTGTTTGTACCTACCTACAGAAATTTAAAAAAACATTTATCATCATTTATCATTCAATTGCTAAAGTATTTGATGGAGAAATTCAGCACCATGTTGTATTCTGTGTGTGATGGTCTCCTGGTGCCACCCAAGTTCCCAACCATTAGTCGCCTCGTACGACTACTAAGCTTGCTAAACTCACCGCTAGAAATGCAACTCTAAATGAATTCACATCATTATGCAAACACCAGTGATAAAAACAAGCAACTACCAGACTATCACGGAGATAGAGAGATCTGAACACCGGTTATATACACAAGTACTACAAGTAGTTAACACAATACAGAGCTTCAATTATGCAACAGCATTCGTAGTGTTGTTTCTGCATTTTACGGCTGCACTCCTATGGGAGGCGAGGGAAAAGTATATGTAAATGTATCGAGGAAAATGTAAATGATCCGCCGGTCTTTCCAACGAGTGGACGAGTGCTTCGACCTGCGGCTATGCAGTTTTTAAGCTTCAATAAAAATGTAAAACGATGTCGCGGTTTCCATCTATATTTCGTGGTGACACAACACGATTTTTATTCACTTTCTATAGATTACGTGTGCCAGAATAAACTGTGGGGATTGAATGAAAATTCCGTGAATGTGAAAATGTATTTTGTGTTCCATTTTTAACTACGAAGGAAAATGTTGGGTTTTTGTTTATTTCAGTATGAGTTTTAGTTTATTTTATTGAACATTTCTTATTTTTGATTCTAGCCTTCTCCCGATCTTTTCCAGTGAACTAAAGTGACTAACTGACTGACAAATGCTTGCACTGACTGAACTGGTCAACTCTAATCTGTGTGGTTCTTTCTTCAAAATACCATTTTAGACAATAATCTACATGGTCCTCACATGATCTGACCAAGAATAAGTCTGGAGTTTATTTTTTTTTGGGTGGGAAATTATTAAATAAATTCTCCCGCTCTGGGCGGCGTGTCAGAATTTTAGTGACTAAAACCCACCCGTGTTCCTTCATTTGCCTGTATACCAGGGCCACGATATCCCTTTCGGACTAACTCGCAACCCTAGCAGGAGACTTTGAACCCTAACTTTGTTTCGCCATTTCTTCTGCGGGGTAGTTAGTTAGGAGATGTCGCCTCTATCTTGCCTATATATTTTTTAATATGACGTGTAAAAGTGATTCCGATATCCTATTTACAGAATAAACAATTTCATTGAATTTAAGTAATTTAATTTCACTAGTCTTGTTGTACAATAGTAAAAAAATAATATTCTTAAAATATCAGTTTATTCAGAGCTTCAATTTAATCAACATCTTTTACCAAGTTTCATAAAATAATTGGGATCCATTCTTCGCTTTAATCATTGAACGACAAATATAATTAAGGTAATCCTATTTACAACGCACAATGTCTCCAAACTACTCGTATTTCTATGAGAAGTAATCTCCCTCTTACATAGACTCTCTAATATACAATGAGTGGAGTAATTGGACGGCATTGTCAATCCGCAAGCCGGATCGTATTCATGAAATTATAAGAGCCCTAATAAGATTTGCCGTAATTGATTTGAAAGGAAATCCCTTTTAAATTGGACTTAAATGTTAAATAAAACAGACGGGTATTAATTCAATGTGGATGCTTCAGAGATAGCTGGCGCGAAAGTAATGCTGCGTACACACTGGCCCAACGAACGCCAACGAATGGGTTTCGCTGGCCTTCGTTGGTCCTGACTGGACGGTTTGGCAAACGCCAACAATCGTTCGTTGGCGTAAGTCGGGTATCCGCAGCGTGGCGGTAACATCAAAGGGGTAGAATCAATCGATCGAGCGTTCGATTGACCACTAAATGTATTTGGACGTACCTTCGAAGGCGAATGAAAGTGCGGTAGCCAACGCCGAATATCCTTCGATGGCGTTTGTTGGGCCGATGTGTACGCAGCATAAAACAGACGGGGTATAAATACTGAAGCTCGGAAGAAGAATTTACATTGAAAACTGTTAGCTCGCCTCTAGCTGAGTATCAAAGATGTATGCCAAGTACCTACATAAGCTTGCTTGCATTTCTTCATTGCATGGACCTGCATTTATATAGTTGTATACATGTAGGTGCCCGGAATCAACTTATTCGATTTATAATATACAGCAAACATTCTGATAAAATGATGTTTGTGGAACATAGGAGTGGATTTAAAAAAGCGCTGGTTTTAGATTGGAAATAGTTTGTTCTGTACGAACGTAGCTTCTGCTAGTTCACCCAATCAAGTAACTATTTCAAAAGAGAAAATCTAAGTACGACTCACCTTTTCTCTGCTGCGGCGGTCTTCCCCATTGCTCTAGACGTCACTGTGAGTAGAACGTTTCTCACAGAGACAGGCGTGAGTAACGAAACACGGTAATGCACAATGTGTCCTTGGTTTATCGATTTTCACTCACGGAGTCAAAAGTGATAGATTTGTGGGCGAACGATGGCGGCATACTTTAGCGCGCGCTTAGTTGTTGGTAGATGGCGCTCTTGTCGCAAAGATGTGCAGCAAGGCGTGAGCCAATCGCGTGGCGTCTTAGCGAGCGAACAGAGACATTAAATATTTAATTCGTCCAATCATGGGCTTTATATAGAAAAATATTCTATACGAAATACTGTGTGAAAGATGATATGGCTAGAAAGGGGGTGACTACCGAGATGAGAAGAGAGAGAGAGAAGTACGGAAGAAAGGGACATTTTGCCGAACCCAAATAAATTGGGATAAGGGCAGGAGAATGATGATTCGTTATTAGTTCATCAGGAACTTACTTACTTAATTTATTTGCAACTTGGCAAACTATCTTTTGTTTTTTTTTGGGTGGGAAATTATCAAATAACTTCTCCCGCCCTGGACGGAGCGGGAGGGCGTGTCAGACTTTTATTGACTAAAACCCACCCGTGTTCCTTCCGTTGCCTGTGAGCCAGGCCACGATGTCCCTTTCGGATAAACTCGCAACCCTTTTTTTTTTTGGGTGGGAAATCATCAAATAACTTCTCCCGCTCTGGGCGGAGCGGGAGAGAGTGCCAGACTTTTACTGACTAAAACCCACCGTGTTCCTTCAAATGCCTGTGTGCCAGGGCCACGATATCCCTTTCAGACAGACTCGTAACCCTGGCAGGCATTGGCCCTTTCGGACCCCGTCAATTGGTGCTGACGTCTCTTTGAGGCGCGCGTGGACACAACGCGCCGTCGACCCGGGCCTTGTCCTTATCGGACGGCGAGTTACCCATCGCTCACCGTCCGCAAGCCCGCGCCTAAGGTGGCCGGGAATCGGCCTGCGATTCCCGACGCCCGGGGCGTCTCCTGCGGCGACTAAGGGCGGAAGGGCGGGAACCCTGCCTCACCCTCACGCGTTCCGCCTCCTCCTTCGCGAGCATTACTGTTTCGCAGAAGGAGGTGACGGCCTCCCATGCACTCTCGCTCCGAACCATGGCCTGAACCAGGGCCGGACGCGAGAGGTCACCGCCGCCGATCGCCTCCGTGAGGACACGGCGGTGCTCCGCCCAAGCAGGGCAGACCTCCACCGTATGCTCCACCGAAACTCGCAACCCTGGCAGTTGCGAACTACCTATGAAGCGATCAAAACGTTGTCGCACGATGCACGACGGCACGGTTGGCGCAGTTAGTTAAGCGATTGACTGCTGCGCTGCGTGTCGCGAGTTCGATTCCCGCACGGAACAAATATTTGAATGACCTACAAGAAAAAAAAATTACTGATCTCTCTTCAATGATATCATTTCAGCCGAAAGACGTCCACAGGAGGAGGAGGAGGACATAGGCCTCGACCAAAACTGGGGGATTTCCACGCTTGGCAGGCGGGTTGGCGATCGCAGTATGGTGTTAAAATGCGTAGAGAACGCTGCTGCCCATAGAAGAATTCAATGACATAACGCGATCAAAACATAAAAAGTCACTTTTCGTGTCCGTTAGTGCAGTTTGTATTTTATTCCTGAAGATTTATACCAATCAATTAATATTTAACCTTATATAGCACAGAAATCTCGGTGTTTTCACATGTCGCTATTGCATTCGAGCGAAGCAGGGGCAGGTCACTCACACACACAGTTTAAAACAATAAAAGCACAAGTGTATAACTTGTGTTGAAAAAATAAACGTTTTATATTATTATTATTATAAAACCATTAAGTACCATTTTACCAATAAGTTAGTTATATATTTATACCATTTTTTACCATTTCTTGTAACTCAGTGTTATAGTGTTGTCCTTTAAGCATGCTGTCACATACTACACCGACCGCAGCACTCCCATTTACACCTGCTTCCTGGACCTGTCCAAAGCATTTGACCTGGTTTCTTATGATGTCCTATGGGATAAACTTGAAAAAGCTCTCGTTCCACCTGATACAATCAGCATCTTTAAATTTTGGTATAGAAACCAGGTCAACAATGTGCGATGGGCAGGCGCTTTGTCTGATCCGTATGGGTTGGAGTGCGGGGTGAGACAGCTGATTGGCAGGCTCAGCAGCACCAGGGTCGGTTGTCATATAGATGGAGTCTGCGTTAGTAATATCAGCTACGCGGACGACATGGTGCTGCTGAGTGCGTCAGTCTGTGGCCTCAGAAAGCTTGTGGCCATTTTTGAGGAGTATGCCAAACATGGCCTAATTTACAATTGTAAAAAAAGTGAATTCATGGTCCTTGGGGCCGGGGGTAGGTATCCTGTTTATGTACCACCAGTTTACCTTAATGGTATGCCATTAGAGAGGGCGTACAAATTTAAATATCTTGGCCACATACTTACCCCTGATCTCAGGGACTACGTTGAACGAGCGCGGAGGGCCTTGTCGGTTAGAGCAAACATGCTGGCTCGCAGGTTTGCTCGTTGTTGAGTAAGCGTTAAAATTACTCTTTTCAGAGCATACTGCACTACGTTTTACATGAGTAGCGTGTGGGCTAAATATACTCAAAAGTCGTACAATGCCCTCCGCGTGCAATACAACAACGCGTTCAGGGTGCTGTTGAGGCTGCCCCGCTACTGCAGCGCATCAGGGATGTTCGCGGACGCACATGTGAATTGTTTCTTTGCCATTATGCGTAAGCGCTGTGCGTCCCTGGTGCGTGGGGTGTGGGGCAGCAACAACAGCATCCTGCCTCTAATTTCGAGTAGGCTGGACTGTCCGTACGTGAATCGCTGCTGTGCCATTTCACATGGAATGGTGTGGCCGCGGTGAAGTGTCGGACAGTGCTGCCGCTGTCAATAGTAGGTATACTTTTACTTATAAATGTGAATAAAATTATCTTAATTACTAACGTAGGATAAGTTTTTACTAACAAATGAGTCTCGGTTACTTGAAAATAAATAGAGTTTGAATTTGAATAGTGATTCAATACCGGATGACTTTTTTTACCGTCTCGAAAAAGAATGGCTATATTAGGTGAACGGAGTAGAAGCTTATGGCATATCAATTTATTTTTTATTTTTTTCACAGCTTAGAAAAAAATAGATCCATCATCAAAAAACGCTACAAATTTCAAGAAAACTTTTCATAATACAAAAAAGAAACAGAAATTTTGAAAAAAAAATATAAGTTGATAAAAAATATCGAATTTCAAATCATACGCAGCTGAAAAAACCAAAGAAAACTAGGTCTGCCATATTTTGCTTCTACTCCGTTCACCTATTATACCCATTTTTAGGGTTCCGTACCAAAATGGTAAAAAGAAACCCTTATGGTGAGACTAAGTCTGTCTGTCTGTCACACCTGGATATCTCAAGAATACTATCAACTTGAAATTTAGAATAGTTTTAGATGACATTTGCCCAACTATTTTGCAAACAAGAAAGAAATTAAAACAAAATATCTTTTTTGCAAAAGGGTCTTTGAAAATTTTTAATATTTGAAGTGGGGCTATTAGGGCATGTGAGGTATCATATGAAAGAACGCTGTTTGCACATTCTCAAAAAAATTTTTTTTAGGCAGCGTAGTTTCCGACTTTTGATCTTACCCTTATCTCCGAAGTTTGCATAGATAAAAATCTGAAATGATTCTATGTGATACAAGTTTATTTAAAAATTACAGGAAAAATAAAACGATGTCTCTAAATAGCACAGTTTTTTAGAAATCATCAATATCATATATACGTACGGAACCCTCGGTGCGCGAGTCCGACTCAAGACTTCAAGACAGTAAAAAAATTCGTCCAGTATAGTTATTTCCCTTTCCCTTATCTGATTCTACTTATTACATAAAGTCGAATTATTAATTCACTGGAGTAATCTGACATGTGATACTCGTAGCTATCACTTTGTATAATAAAATGGTCATATTTATTGTATTCTAGACTTTTACACTTAGTATACATTTATTTTACACTTATATAGATCGTTTATCTAAACGATCACCATTGCAATAGTTATGACCTTTTTTAATGCACAAAGTGACAGCTAGCACATGTCAGGTTTCTCCAGTGAATTAATAATTCAACTTTAGAGTTTAGTTTTGCTAAAGTTTATCCAAGCGTTACAGCCCCGTTCTTAATGCAACCAAAGCATTTATAATTTAAATTGAATTTCTAGTTTCGTGAACCCCGGAGGAGTCGTGAGAAGAAAGAAGTGAAATGCAGTCACAATAAAAAGCAGACTTTATTTTACGGCCGTTTCAGTCTAGACACAGTTTCAGTTGCCTTTTTTATACGTACTTATCAGTGTTCGTATAATTTTCAATAGAAGTGTTGAGTTGGTAACTGTACACGGTTTGTTCAGGAGTACACACACCACAGAACACTTATACTCTTAAACTACACTACACACAGAACACTTTTTTTTTTTTTTTTTCCTTCTGGCTTCGCACGGTTTGTGCATTTAGCCAATGTCACGTTTTAGCTCTTGTATAGTATAATTGATGAAATGAATTTTAAATGCATGATGATGATATCCCTCTCCTTGAGTTTCAGTAAAGATGTGGCACTTTACTGAGACCTCACGCGGACTTCTTGAGAGAACTTGAAACGAAGTTGCACTGTTTTGTTTTATTTGCCTACACTAATGCACGTTCACAAACACTTAATGGTTAATAATCCACCATTATTACACATTAATATTCGGCTAAACACAAATATTGGAAAATTAAACAAACTGCTGAACATGACGCATCACTTTCCCGCCAAGAAGTCCCACAGAACACTTACTCCTAGCGGAGATAAAGTACCATAGACACATTATGCATTGACATGTGACTGATGTTACGTCGGGTTCTGACACACGGCTTACAATTTTATTAAATATGTATTTTAATTTTTATTTTACATGTTATTCTGATTCACACATCTATTAATTTTAATTTTTTTTATTTTATAAATAATTATTCGTTTTCGTCGATAGTGCGAATGATGAGCGTGAGATCCTGTGTTCGATTCCCAGGTCAGGCAAAGTGGTACTCCTGTCAAGGTTGCGAGTTTGACCGAAAGGGATATCGTGGCCCTGGCACATAGGCATCTGAAGGAATACAGTTGGGTTTTAGTCAGTAAAGACGCACCCCACGAAACGCGTGCGTGGATCCCGCCGCCCGCCGACCCGCTGCGCGCCCGATCCGCGCATGTGTTTTGTGTGGTGTCGTTCATATAAATACAGGGAATTCAGCTGCCGCCGTACTGCCGTCCTGTCTGTACATATTCTTCTCGTGTGCTGAACCGCGCCCGTCCCGCGGCCAACCCGCACCCGCGTTCTGTGTGTTGAGCTTTACTTCAGCAAGTTCACAGAGTATCCCAAAGTCGTGGTCGAACATAAAGACATGCGAACTATAAAAACAAGTAAAGTGACTGGTTTATGGAACTACGAAACTTTTTTACAAAACAAAACATCCCTTTTCACAAAAAAAATCAATACAAAGTAAAAAATTACTTTAGTTTCGGAAGTCAGAAAAGTTTAATACTATTCACTTTTTAGTTGTTGTATCTACCCTACACAAATTCGTATACCACTACTTGCTATGTAAAAAAACAATGACCGGAAGTTTTATAACATCATTAACATAACAAAGTGGAATTAAATACGTAGGTACCTATTATAGAAACTTACTCAGAAGCTTCCAGAGTAAAGTTAATAAAGAAACTCATACGGGATCTCCGCATGAGTTTCTTCTACCAAATGGTAAAAAAAACACTTAAAATCAGCACAGCGATCACGATGAAATCGATGAACATACATTAAAAAAAACATACTGACGAACATAGAACTTCCTCCTTTTTTGAAGTTGGTTGAAAGGAAGTTTGAAGTTATTTAGTTTATTTGCAAATGAGTACATAGTTATAGATGGTAGAATTGAATTATTCCTAGAATTCAATTCTACCATCTTCCACTTCACCTTACGACATCTGACAACAGATACAAAACATTAGGTAACAGCCACCGAGTCCTGTGTCGCATTATGCGGGTCGTGCTGTTCGTGATAGCTCAGAATTGCCTTATATTAATGTCCTCCCGAGGGTTAAGCGAGAAATTCCTTAAAGCAAATAACGCAGACTGGAACACCAGTAATAAGGTTTCATGCAAGGAATCCCGGGAACTCGATCAAATAAATTAAAATAGACGCTTTATTATATAAATATAAGATGTTTCAAAGATGAGAGCTAAGAAGTAATTAATTGGTTGCTGTTTTTATTTTGAAAACAAATTTCTGTGAGGTATTTGTTTTGGGAGCAAGCTTCTAAAAATATTTTCATTCAGCTGCAGAATATTTTATTCTTGCTAGCGATGTAGCAGAGAGATTTTTAATCTAAGCTTGAAATTGAAAACTTAGTATGCTCGCTATGTGATACATATGTATATTATTACATCTTGAACGAGTTGAACATTTTCCGTGAAATAGCTCAGATCTATTCTTTAAAAATCTCGCTGTGGAAACTTAGGTGAAGTGAGCTGTCAATAGTGTCAATCCAAGCTTGGAGTGAGCTGTCAATAGTGTCAATCCAAGCTTGAAGTGAGATGTCAATAGTGTCAATCCAAGCTTGAAGTGAACTGTCAATGGTGTCAATCCAAGCTTGAAGTGAGCTGTCAATAGTGTCAACCCAAGCTTGAAGTGAGCTGTCAATCCAAGCTTGAAGTGAGCTGTCAATAGCATCAGGTGAAATTAAAGCTCATTTCACGTAAGTTTTCCCGGTGAGATTTTTACAGAATACATCGGCAGATTTTAGACCAGATTGAGATTCTTGGTGAACGGAATTAAATTAGTGTTCGAAACATGTTTAATCTACTAAATACATAAGAATAACATACATAGGTAACACTATTAAAGCTAAAGCTAGCGTGCCTTCAATGGCAACATTATTTGAATAAACCGGTAGGGCTAGTGGGTAGTAATCATAAAAAAAATATAATAAGATAAAATAATTCTTACATTGAAACAATTAAATTTTTATACTTACTAAATAATAAAGCTCTCTCTTTCCTTCAATTCGCCTACTCTGTACACGTTATTCGTTTTAATTTCCCCATGACCCCGGCAAATAACTTAATTAATTAAGATAAAATTAAAATTAAAAAAAAAACAAATAAATTAATAGCTACAGTTTTTTAAGTACCTACAGGTTGCTGCAAAATAGAATACGCGAAATCGTATAGTTGTATTAAATTAATGTCGCCATTAAAGAGGCTCGCTGTCTATCAAAGAAAATAATACCAAAGAACGAATTATTTCTAGAAAAACAGCAGTTATCCCGCCATGTTTTGTCGCGAAGCTCCCGAGCGACGACGTTTTGACAAATATTAATGTTCCCGCTACACTAGAGGAACGAAACATATTATCTTGACCATTACACTCGCTTCCACACAAACGGATACATGGCAAGAAAAACTACGCCTGTGCACGATTGATAACACAAATAAACGATAGGAATAAAGATGATGCTTTTCTTAGATATAAGTATAAAGATAATAAGTTTCACTGTAATCTTCGAGAAAATTCCTAGGAATTGGACCAAGAATTAATGGTAATCGACATGTTTTTACGTAGGAAAGGTCACGTACAGGAAATTAACGGATTTCCTACGTAATTCCATTCGAGGAATCTATTATTAAGTTTTATACAGAAGTTAGCAACGAGAGTCAACAATTTACCCCAAGTTTGTTCTGTTTTCTATTCTTTGTTAATACCACAAGTTACATTAGATTAGGTACGTTCATGATCATCAAAAATATTTTATCAGTACTTTAAAAAAATTATAACACAAGTGCCCATGAGACATGATAAACGAAATGCGTAAGATATTGAATATATTACGTTTAAAATAAAAAGTAAAAAAAAGAATAATGACAATAATCAAACTCATAAGTGAAAATCCGACCACTCTGAATACATTACAATAACATAAAACAGTTCATTAGGCGACAATTATGAATCGAAATGTACAAAATAATACTTTTATGAAAATGTGTCGGAGGACAAATGAACGCAAAATTAACGCCCCGGGAGAGGGCTTGTGAAAATTAAATTGTCGGTCAATGAAACATGCAAATGAGACTTGCAATCACGCCCGCTTTTGTGCCACTCACTCGTATTGTTTTGAGTCGAGCTCAACAGAAAATGAATGCTAAATATTCAGTTAAAAACTTTCATTCATTTAAGTACCTCATTTCTGAAGTCGAAAATGAAGTGGTAATTGACCATAATAATTGTTAAGCCGCACTTTCGTTGACAGCCTTTAAATTCGCTGAAATGTTTTTGTTCGCATTCTTCAATTCAATTCAGAGTGCTTTGCGCAAACCTCTAAAAGAGAACCAATGTTTTTGAGAATTGTTCTTCTTATTATTTCTTGAAGTACTTCGTTGTTCGTTTATCATTGTTTTTGAGAAAGTTCAAACAATATAATATGACCAATCAATCATTTCAGTAACACAAATAAACAAGGAGTACCAGTTAGTACCACTTTCTCTATGGCCTCTTTATCCTCACATTATAAGGAGTTTAGCCTTCCCATCCATTAGGCAACCAGGAAATTACGGAGCATAAATGGTGGCTATTATTTAGGATATCATCAAGCTTGCTGATAAATGTATTTGATCGGACAATTAATTGTTAAGGATGAGAAGGTACCTCGGCTGAGTATAATAAACAATGTGGAGACAACAATACGACAATAAATGAAAACACTGGCAATAATAATGCATATGAGTATTTTGGAACGAACAAATAAATTCTAGCATTGAAATTAAAAAGTGATTTTTTCAAACAAACTAAATAGCAGTGGTGTGTCGACTATGGGTTTTGCCAATCTTTGACTAGCTATAGCGACTAAACTATTGGATATATTTGATTGAATTTTCGTGTGCAGATTGTGAACGTCATTAGATATACGCAGTTGAATTTACTGTCATATTGTCGTCTCCACGTTGTATACCTATAGTTTGTTCACATTCATCTGTATTTGGAAGGGGTCAACTTTATATCCCACCATTTTTTCCAACAAGTATTGTTTGAACCATCATCATCATCATTTCAGCCGAAAGACGTCCACTGCTGGACATAGGCCTCCCTCAAAGAGGCGGGTTGGCGATCGCAATAATGTGTTAAAATACATAGAGAACGCTGCTGCCCATTGTTTGAATAACATTATTAAATTTTTAATATTGTTATGTTGTTGTCATGGCTATGGCCATGTTGCTGTTCCAATGGTTAGAAATTTTTCATTATTGGGTTTTATTTTTTTATGACCAGTAATGGGATTATTATTAAATATATTAAAATTTGTTTGTATTTGTATTGAAATTGTGTACCTAATAACTAGTATGAGTCTATTGTTACTTGTTATAGAATAAAAAAAAAGAAATTGTAATTGGAAAATCATCGACGAAAAGTAAGGATATAAAATTGACCTCAATTGTCAAATGAAAAACATCTTTAAGGCATCGAGATATAAGTACTAACGTACTAGAGAAGACGTAAATTCCTACTTTGTCTCGTTCAACTGCGGCGATCGCGCCGCACCTCACTCAGTCGCTCTCTAGCTCTTTCGCGCCTAGTACTTCCGACAATAATAAATTATATAGAATAAATACACTTCCGCAGCAAATCTAGCGCTGTGGTAAATTAGTTACGGTTTAGACGAATTGTTATTATTTTAGCGCTGCGCGAACTAAAGATTCAAATTACGAAGAATAGGACAATTCAGTTATTTGACGTAGCTTCTCTAGTACGTTAGTACTTATATCTCGACGCTTTAAGGTGATTAAGTATTCAAATAATCAAATCAAAGCCCTCAATTTGGTAGGTGCACTACAAATTGGCATGAAGTATTTGTATTCTGATCCATTTGTTGAATTTTTCATCAGATACTTTTAGAACAGATCATACCTATTATCTGTCTTTTTGTATTCAATTTCTTCAAGGTAACATCTTAAGAACAAAGAGATTGAAAACATTGAGAACTTGAAATAATTTAATGTCTTTGGTTAAGAACATTAAGTGAAGCATTTTCAGCATTCAAAGTCTAGTAGTTAGGCCTTCAGTCTTTGTGAGGATACTTAGCCGCTTACTAGCGTGTGACGTAAGTGTACATTCATAAGATGAACGTAATGAATGGCTGAATGGTGCTCTGAAATGCGATGCTGTGGAAGTGCCTTACTTTACCGGAGTTGGCCAGTAAATTAGGTACAGTGCGCAAGGCCTAAGCTGAGCTTTGCATTTGTGTGAGTGCACATAGATAGTGTAGGTGTGACGTCGGCCTAGAGCGCGACGCGTCCTTTGCTTGGTTTAAACCGGTTTATACAATCGGCCTGAGGCGCGGTGCGTCCCTCGCGCGACGCAACTCCGCCGCGCACCTTCCACAGTTCACCTCTTGTACTGTAATCACTCACACAAATGCAAAGCTCAGCTTAGGCCTCGCGGGCTAAACTCCAGCATCTTCTGTCAGTTATATAATATTCTTTTTGGTAGGTTTTAAAACTCACTACGCTTGCAAGGTCTACTTTTATGGAAGCACGAAATAATACCCTTAAATAGCTTTTTCTTACCCATGCTTACAATGCTAACAACGTATCTGGTGCAAGTTGTCTTGAGTGTCTCCGTATTTATGTGTTTCAATAGAGTTCTCCACACACGCACGAGATGGCCGCACGTTGGCAACATTAATCTCCTCCGCCCTACTGGCCGAGATCGTGGCTATCCGAGACGCGATTTTAAACCCGACGGAATAACTCTTTTGTATAAAATTCGAATCGTATGCAATCACTGAGCCGTAGACAGGAATGTTGCATTTTCAGCGGAGCGAGGGACTTCGCACATGCGAATGTATGTGATGAGAATGGACGAGATACTTGTGTAACTTCGTGCCAGCATTTTTTAAATAGGTGTGGGAGATATTCAAGGGAAAACATTGGCCAAAGCTGTATATATTCGTCTACAGAGTGGTGTCCTCGACAGTCGGGTTGGTCAGACAGATTTCATTTGTTTTGGGGAAAATACCGATCAACCGCAGCTGAATATACTGAAAGTAGTACGGGACCAAAATACTTGAAATAAATAGTATGCTTGCAAGTTAAAGACAGATACTATAATGAAGTGAAATAAATTGTTTATTCTGTAAATAGGGTATTGGTATTACTTATTTATTAAGAGAAAAGAGTCGACATTAATCAAAATCAATCAAAAGTGATTTATTCAAACTAGGCTGAGGATTAGCACCTTTCAAACGCCAAAATTACATAAGACAGTCCCCCAAAAACGCCCGCCCTTCACCATTTCCTTGTGCTTTATCTGGGAAGAAGAAGTGGCGCAACAAACTTCCCAGCAGCACAGCTGTCTGTTCAGTTACAAAAACTTGAGATATTTATTAGTATGTAAAATAATTTACATTACGCATCACAAAACATTAAATTAAATTATTCCACCACTATACCAACTATCGGCCACTATAAGTACCACCAAAAAAAATCATCGAAATCTATACTTAAGCAGAAAAAAAAAGAAAAAAAAACTATAACCGTAAACAGAAATTAATACCTAAATAAAAGCCTCGAGGCATATAGGGCGTCCTCGCTTAGATAAAGTTATAGCTGTAACTCGAAGTCACAAATGATAAGCTAGCACCAGAATATGAACACATTTTTAAAACAAAAAATGTGTTTTTATACAAAAAAACAATATCTCATAATAATATCCTCTCTGACTTCTCTTGAGAAGTAATGGCGGAACAAACTCAGTTCAGAGTCTCTTTTATAGTCTAGATTAAATATCAAATAGTTTACGGTCGTCACGAAAAATATCTAGAATTCAGCCATTTTTTTTACAGAAAAAGTATCGAAGCTTTGCATACCATTATTTCTAGTAGCGTAGTAATGTACACTACGGTATGCATTACGCTAGGTAAACGATCTCAATGGGGGATGTACTGGAATTCCGTGGAAATTGGATTGGGACCTAAGCCGACTACATCGCTTCCTGTGTTAAATATGTGCATTGAAAATTAACGTTTCATCTACTTGCAAAAACTTCACATCTTCACTTTATCATAGTTTTGTAGGAAAATTCTTATTACACATAGGAATAAACATGTTAAATGTTTTTTTTTCTTTAAGTAGCTTTGTACAAACACACGTCGATCATATACTACTACTATACTAGATGAGGTGCCAGTTTCCTATCTGACTACTCTGAGAAGAAAGACAGACAGTCATAATGTATAGACTTTGAAAGACAGTCTCTTTCAAAGTCTATACATTATAATATTGGTCAGATCATGTGAAGATCATGTAGACTGGTATCTGAAATGGCATTTTGATGAAAGAAACACAGATTGAGTGGACCTGTCTAGTCAGTGCACGCATTTCTCAGTAATCGTGCAGTGTGCAGAACATAAGGAGCTCAACGATTCGACCCAGGTATCTAAATATTTTAAAAATTTACTATATTTTGTAACTTTGTGCCTCCGTAATTAGAGTTTCTTTTGTGGTTGGTTAACAATGAGCGCTTTTATCATTTCTAACGTGACGATACTATCGTCCACGGATTCAAGATAACACAGGGAAGTAAAATGTACAGTCGAGTTCATTAATATATTAGCCCTTTCAGGCTTCAAAAATATATGACCGTCAAAAAAAATCATAATATTGTGACAACTATAAGCATCATTAAATTGTGGTCAAGATTTCGATTCATTAATATGTGACTGGTTTTTCTCAGTAACATGTATACAGCCAAAAGCACATTATTATATGAACAACATTAAGATCATATTATCTGAACATTGTAGGATTCACAATTATGTATGCACACATGAATACAATAATATCTAAACAAGTAAATGTAATTCAAATTCAACCTTATTACTTACGTCATAAAGATAATTTTAATAGCAATCTTAAAATTGCTTGGTCAAGGAGTTTGCAACATTATTTATCACTGGCTGATTAACTTCAAATTCTTCTAATTACTGGAAGATAGTACTGGAAGCTAGTACTGGGAGCTAGTACTGGAAGCTAGTACTGGGAGCTAGTACTGGAAGATAGTACTGGAAGCTAGTACTGGGAGCTAGTACTGGAAGATAGCACTGGAAGATAGTACTGGAAGTTAGAACTGGAAGATAGTGCTGGAAGACAGTATTGGGAGCTAGTACTGGAAGATAGTACTGGAAGATAGCACTGGAATATAGTACTGGAAGTTAGTACTGGAAGATAGTACTGGAAGATAGTATTGGGAGCTAGCACTGGAATATAGTACTGGAAGTTAGTACTGGAAGATAGTACTGGAAGATAGTATTGGGAGCTAGTACTGGAAGGTAGCACTGGAAGATAGAACTGGAAGATAGTGCTGGAAGATAGAACTGGAAGATAGTGCTGGAAGATAGTATTGGGAGCTAGTACTGGAAGTTAGTACTGGAAGATAGTACTGGAAGATAGTACTGGAAGATAGTACTGGAAGCAAGTACTGGAAGCTAGTACTGGAAGATAGTATTGGGAGGTAGTACTGGAAGGTAGCACTGGAAGGTAGCACTGGAATATAGAACAATACGCTTACTGTATTAGTACAGTAGTAGTAGTCAGGGCTACCTTCCAGTACTAGCTCCCAATACTATCTTCCAGTACTATCTTCCAGTACTAACTTCCAGTACTATATTCCAGTGCTATCTTCCAGTACTAGCTCCCAATACTATCTTCCAGCACTATCTTCCAGTTCTATCTTCCAGCACTATCTTCCAGTTCTATCTTCCAGTGCTACCTTCCAGTACTAGCTCCCAATACTATCTTCCAGTACTATCTTCCAGTACTAACTTCCAGTACTATATTCCAGTGCTAGCTCCCAATACTATCTTCCAGTACTATCTTCCAGTACTAACTTCCAGTACTATATTCCAGTGCTATCTTCCAGTACTAGCTCCCAATACTGTCTTCCAGCACTATCTTCCAGTTCTAACTTCCAGTACTATCTTCCAGTGCTATCTTCCAGTACTAGCTCCCAGTACTAGCTTCCAGTACTAGCTCCCAGTACTAGCTTCCAGTACTAGCTCCCAGTACTAGCTCCCAGTACTAGCTTCCAGTACTATCTTCCAGTAATTAGAAGAATTTGAAGTTAATCAGCCAGTGATAAATAATGTTGCAAACTCCTTGACCAAGCAATTTTAAGATTGCTATTAAAATTATCTTTATGACGTAAGTAATAAGGTTGAATTTGAATTACATTTACTTGTTTAGATATTATTGTATTCATGTGTGCATACATAATTGTGAATCCTACAATGTTCAGATAATATGATCTTAATGTTGTTCATATAATAATGTGCTTTTGGCTGTATACATGTTACTGAGAAAAACCAGTCACATATTAATGAATCGAAATCTTGACCACAATTTAATGATGCTTATAGTTGTCACAATATTATGATTTTTTTTGACGGTCATATATTTTTGAAGCCTGAAAGGGCTAATATATTAATGAACTCGACTGTACTTATGGAAATACACCGTGGCATTTTAAAGTCTCACAGAGTATAAAATATTATAAAAAAAATATTATTTAAATATTAATTTATTTATTTTTTACTTATTAGAATGATTTGTAGTCATTGGATACATGAAGTGGGCTGCCGTTGTAAGACGATTCAAATGCCACGGTGTATATGAAGACGCTTTTTTCCGTCCACGATAACGTAATAACGTGCACGTAATTCCATACATTTTATGGATTTATTTTAAATTCTGTGATTACTTTAACTCACACTGATATTGTTATTTTTTAGGAAATCGTATATATTTTTTACAATTTTTGAAAATATGTGAGCACCATGTATCTATCACATAATTAATTGATCTGTCATTGCTTCATTCTTAACTCTTTTTATTACCTATTGTGGTATAGTAATTTTATTCTAGGTGCATCGTCTTCACATATAATTATATAATGAATGTACCTATAAAAATATTGTACAATATTTTAAAAGAGTAACGGTGGAGTTTCTTGCCCATACAAAACTACCTTTTGGAAGGGGCGACTAGAATCA
Source organism: Tiliacea aurago (assembly GCA_948098905.1). Taxonomy (NCBI): domain Eukaryota; kingdom Metazoa; phylum Arthropoda; class Insecta; order Lepidoptera; family Noctuidae; genus Tiliacea; species Tiliacea aurago. The sequence goes on from OX402590.1 coordinate 14,610,468, forward strand.
ATTCAATTTTTTTTGTAAATATTGACGTTCAAAAGTGCCTTATATGTGCCTATTTGAAATAAACAATTTGACTTTGACTTTGACTTTAGACGTGGACGAGGACGTTCACACAATAATAATTATCATTATTCTCATGCTCTTATCCCAATTTATTTGGGGTTGGCGCAATAAGTATTTTTCTTCCATACTTCTAATCATCATTAATAATCAAATACAACGTGCCGCATGCCGCCACAATGACAACATTAATTCAACACACGGGTAGGGTAGTGGCCAGTAAGAATAAAAAAATATAATAAGATAAAACAAATATAAGTTGAATAAAAATCATACAAACTAAATAATAAAGCTCTCTCCTTCCTTCAATTCGCCTACTCCATGCACGTTATTCGTTTTAATTTAATTGATTCGATGTTATGATCCATGGCCCCCGCAAATGACCTCTGCGCTACAGTTATTTAGTTAGACGTTGCTCCAACATGCTATTTTAGAAAATTGAAAATATACCAATGAATAATAACGTTTAATGAAATAAAAATGTCTTCATAAAACGTAAAGGCGAAACCATATACGTGTGTTAAATTAATGTCGCCACCAAAGCGTCACGCTGTTTATACAGCGTGACAGATTATTTTGCGTTATTGTTATTGAGTTATCACAATAAAAATAACGCAAAATAATCTGTTCCGTGTTCCGTGTGGTGCCGGACGTAAAGAATAGCACCAACCCTTTTCTTCCCGTGGGTGTCGTAAAAGGCGACTAAAGGAATTACTAGAGAATTGGCAGCAGCGTTCTCTATACATTTTAACACCATACTGCGATCGCCAACCCGCCTGCCAAGCTTGGCGATTATGGCAAACCCCCCCTTTGGGGGAGACCTATGTCCAGCAGTGGACGTCTTTCGGCTGAAATGATGAGATGATGATGAAAATAATCTGTTGCTCTTTTTCTTTCGTTCTGTGAACTAGAAACGACATTAAATATAACTTCAACTACCTAAGTGTCTTATTTAATTTGTTTCTTACATTTGTTTAATTAAAACACCTCGTTGGTACACTAGCGCAACAAAATTAAAATAAACAACAGTACTTTTGTATACAAGATGAGCTCAGCAAATAGGAACAAAACGACACTCAAATGAGTACTGGCTTGGTTTGAAAACATATGGTTCTAAGTGGCATTTCATGGAAGACTTAGGGTTAGCGTAGACTGAGCTGCAAAATGGTCGAACAGTTGTTCGTTGTAAAATTGATTATGAACTAAAGCACAACTAATATGGAGTTTTAAATAGCGTGCAAGAGATAATTCCACATGGATGATGTAGGTAACCAATATTTTGTAACAATATTTTGATTCAAAAGAGAGTCCATGGAGTTTATTGCCCGTTCTTCTCCATAGGAACTAACAACTAGCTTCATCTTTCTGACTGACGGACTCCTTGACAGTTAAAAGTGCATGTAATTCAACTTCTGACTCCTAAGTCACAAGATCTCCTAGTTTGGGAGTCAGGGTTACTCTATTTGTATGACCTTTATTCACTGTAATTCATGCGACCTAGTTTTTAAGCCTAACCACCTAACCAAGCCTCACCTAAGTTCACATGTGGAAGCAATAAATATATTGAGTATTGAGTAAGCATAAAAGCAAAGATTTTGATTGGTTTAATTAAAATAAATGCTTTGAGTTAAAATTCCTGGTGACGTGTGTTCGCCTGCATATTTTCAGAGCATATTTTCACTCAGATCTTGACAGCAACGAATATGCTCCAGAATTTTGCTGCTCCACCAGAAATTTTAAATTTAACTCAACTCATTTATTTTAATTAATAAAATAAATGCTTTGAGTTAAAATTCCTGGTGGCGTGTGTTTGAGCATATTTTCACTCAGATCTTGACAGCAACGAATATAGTCGAGCATTTTGCTGCTCTGTCAGCACTGACCCTTAGTTTAGTTATACGACACAATATAAAATATAACCCCAGAGATACAATGGGAGATTGGAAAAGTTTTGTTGTCTGCTCTCATATTTTGTATCATGTGGCCTGATGCAACGCTGTCTCAAAAACGATTTATAAAAATCAAATAATAGTGATCGAAAAAGTTTTGCAGTTTTTCTTTTGTTTACTTAGTTATTATTTTTGTGACATGTTGTGCTGATTATGTACTTTGTGTCGATTTACAAAATTCTAGATAAGTATTATTAATTTTAAATGATGAGTGTCGGAGCTATATTATATCTTGTAGAATCGTGCATTTAGTGATGACAGTCTGTTAAAAATGTATTTATCGCATTGATGTATTAAAGCGGTAGATATGGGACTTAAGACGTAGATATATGCCAGTGACCTTGAGTGGTTAGCTTGCGTTTTCTGTACTGAGCTCACGCAACGCGTCGTACGTTCAGTAATAGGACTCGCCCATCAAGGAGCGCTGTCCCCAATTTGACGCATTATTAATTTATTATACACAAAACAAAAGGTATGTTAATAAAACGCGTATACTAAAAGATCAATAATTAAATTATCTTTAAATTGGTGAAGGTTTCAGATAAACGCACGAGTGAGATAGATATTACAAACATACGTGAGAGACACGATATGCGCGAGTTGCGAGACAGACTGCGCTGAGCCCAGGGTTACTGATTGCGATGTTAGCGCGTAACGTATCTTCCTCCTTTTAATATACCTATCAATGGCTTATCGTATTAAATTTTAACGCCATGTATAGCAATGAGATATTGCTTTTTTGCATAAAAACATATTTTTGCATCAAAAATGTGTTCATATTATCTATAGCAGGTGCTAGTATATCATTTGTGACTTCGAGTTACTGTAATGTAAGCGGGCACGCCTTTCTGCCTGGAGACTTTTATTTAGGTATAAAGTTGTGTTTACATTTATAGTTTTTTTTGTCTCTGCTGAGTATACTTTTTGATGATTTTTTACCCGACTGCTCCAGAAGGAGGGTTATGTTTTTCGAGTGTATGTATGTATGTCCATTTCTTTGGCACGCTCTGTAGGCTAAACGGCTTGATGGATTTTAACATATGAGGTATCCTTAAATTCGTCTTAATTGCGGAAGTGACATAGGCTAGGCTAAAATTTTAATATGGCATCTGCGAACCAAAAAAGAGAGGGGAATAAAAAAATATATTTTGTGATTATATTAATATGGATATCAAATTAAAGCTAGTAAATAGCCGATTCCAAATATATATATATTATAATACTTTTAAGCTACTATTTTGACACGAACTACAAAAAAGTACATTTTCTTTAATAATAAAATCGTAGCAGAGTTAAAATTGTACATTGACTATTTTTGAAAAAAAGTAATTGGTGTGAGGTCTGGGATCGTTCTTATGCCAAAAATATAGTTTTTAGAATTTTAGTCTGTTTGTCTGAATGTATTATATGTTCCAGCATCACGTAAATTCTATTCGGATACATTTTGTTCAATTTTTGTATATAATATAAGTCTGGTCTCCCGGTAGGTTATAATATATTATCACGCTATTTACTATGGGGGATGAGCAATATTGCATTATGTTTGTATTCTCTATGGTTTACAGTAAATTGTAAAAAGACGAGTCAAACGGTTAGAACATTGCAGATTGTTACAGATTTAACCTTTTAACTGATTATCATCACGCTTTATCTTTATGGGGCTATGCAGTCAATCATTGTGGCATATGCAGGGTGGATTTTTAAGATGGGAAGTAAGGATATCTTAACCGTTGTAGCTACACAAAATCGGTCTTAGGACTATACTTAAAATTTTGAGACATTTTGATCTGCATTCATAGATTTAAAAAATAAATTACAGTCAGCAGGAAAACGAGCAATTTTCACTTTTTTTATGCCAATAGATCCTGTTTCATATGAGAGAGTAGACCAACTGAGATTTGATGCATCGGATTTGGTAAAGACACTTGCGACACGCGAACCCACTTGCGCAAAAAGATGTCGTGATTTTGTGATAATTTTTCGTCATGGGTGTCATTTTTGTCGTTTAAGAGGTCTCTGATAACAAAACTGGGGTCAAAATCAAATTCAACAATCAAAATTCAACATGGCGCCACCGAAAATTTGCAAATTTTTCGTCATGGATCTCGTTTTCATGGTTTTTGAGGGAACTGACACAATAATGAGGTCAAAATCAAAATTTAAAATGGCGTTACCGAAAATTTGCCATAGGTGTCGTTTTCATGGTTTTCGTGCTGACGATGATAATGAGTCAAAATCAAAACACAAGATGTTGCCGAAGAAAAAACGGAACCCTTCAAGTATCACTCGTGGTCCGTCCGTCTGTCCGTCTGTCTGCCTATCTCGACCCTTTTGGCATTGGCAAGCAATGGGGAATTGCCACTGAAAACTGCGGAGTCGACCTTAGGGCTAAAACTGGTTCTCACACGGACAACTGAACGTCACTTGCTCCCGCGTCACCAGTCTTGAGTCTCTATGTATTTTGGCTGCTGAGATCAAAACTACATACGTAGTATACAGGGATTTTTTTATAAAAAATAACATAACATCACGCCTGTGTAAGGGTTAGGCCGAAGTGTACCGTATAGTACATCCACATTTCGCCAGTTATGTTTAGGTTTCATGTAACAGGGGGCGAGCCTATTGCCACTAACCGGGCACAAACTCAGACTTCGGACTGTTTCTGAGAAACTTCAGATGAAAAACCCTTTAACACTTTCCCAGACCCGGGAATCAAACCCAGGACCTCATGCTCAACATTAGCGCTTCCGAACACTAGTCGAACGAGGCCGTTTTCTATAAAAATGTGGCTATTCTACTACTTCCACGCTAAGTCGCGGGCAGAAGCTAGCTTTTCTAAAACCTATGCTATCTTATCTTGCTAAGTCGTATAGCTTTTTAACTTACCAATACTTAAATAAACAATAATGTTCATTAATAAAAATTCTAATCTAAAAAGATTTAAATAAAACAAATGATTAAAAAAAATATAACCCGACTGCAAAAAATTTAACTGAAAAGATGGAAACAAGATGAAAAGAAAACCAGTATCCTTTAAGTATCAAAAATAAATAAATGCAGTCGGAGGCAAATTTTAAGACGTTCGTAACATCCTAGATGCCTCCGACTGCATTTATTTATTTTTGATACATAAAGGATACTGGTTTTCTTTTCATCTTGTTTCCATCTTTTCAGTTCAATTTTTTTATTGTTGGTATATTGGCGTGAGCTAGCTAACATTTATGGCAAATAATTTAATTCAATAAAAAAAAATAAAAAACATCTTACTTTTTTATTTTTTGGGTCAATAATTTTATGTATAATATTAATGTAAGTAGTTATAGAATCAAGTTTTTCTAACTGAACAGACAGCTGTGCTGCTGGTGAGTTTGTTGCGCCAGTTCTCCCCAGCTAAATCACTAGGAAGTGGTGAAGAACGGGCGTTTTTAGGGAACAATGATGTAATTTTGACGTTTGAAAAGTGCTGATTTTCAGTCCAGTCTGAATAAATGTCTGATGATGATATGTGTATACGTATTTTTTATTTAAAGTTTAATATAAGTTTTAAATCCTGACAACGTCGTGGCGAAGCCGCGGGCAAAAGCTAGTACTTAGCGTATAAAAAAATAAAACAACTTCTACGATACAAACAATTTAACCAAAAAATGACATTCCTTTAACACTTTATACAATTATCGATTATTTCCCTCGTATTATTAATTTGATGTACAAGTTTAGATTTGGAAAACATTAATTGAACAACACGTGTAATAGTTTTATTTTTTTTATCTTTCCCATAAGTTATAACTATCATTACCGTTACCGACTCGTAGTCACACCAGATTTCATCACCTAATACGATAGTGCGGTATTCTTATAATTATACTGTCTTTATATACCTAGCAAAATTGTGTACTAGGTATTTTTAAAACAATTAGAAACTTTAAACTTATACAACATTATTTTTAGTTTATGCGAAACCTGAATATACCTAGTTTGTTTAGAATAAGGAACTGAATGGATTTCAACTATTTTAACACCATGTTATATTTTGTCCCAAAAATATTTAAGTGTGATGGAAAATGTTATCACCACTTATTTACTTACAATACAATCGCCGTATGGTCAGGTACCTACTGCCAAGTTATTATCAATGAGCGCAAGACGACCCTGGAGGCGCAGGGGCGCCGTTAGCATGTTTTTGTACGGACAACCCGGTAACATAACAACCTTATAACTTTGTGATTTTTCATGATACAGTTTTGAAATTTTGTACATAGATTCTTTACATAAAAATACTAGGCACGTGTTTGGGTTTCGCATAATTATACTAAAAATAACACTAGGTATTGCCCGGGGCTCCGGCCGCGTGTAGGGCCGAAATTATCCACGGGAACATACTTCCGGGATAAAACGTCCTAATTCAGGTCATGGTCTACCTATGTTCCCGTTTTATCGTGAAAGCGTAACAAACAAACAAATTCACTTTCGCATTTATAATATTAGTTAGGATAACATTGAAAAAAAAAAAAAGTTGGATATTTGTCTCATTCAATTTTGAATTACGAACGTACAATTTGAACAGGCCTATATTACGAACGTACAATTTTGAACAGGCCTATATTACGAACGTACAATTTTTAACAGGCCTATATTACGAACGTACAATTTTTAACAGGCCTATATTACGAACGTACAATTTTGAACAGGCCTATATTACGAACGTGCAATTTTGAACAGGCCTATATTACGAACGTACAATTTTGAACAGGCCTATATTACGAACGTACAATTTTGAACAGGCCTATATTACGAACGTACAATTTTGAACAGGCCTATATTACGAACGTACAATTTTGAACAGGCCTGTATTCGATCAACCAGCACCCTAATTGCGTAACACAGTTTGAATCGGAATCGGAATCATTTTGAAGTATATTGCTAATCCATTGCTTCATATGTTAGAAAACTTGGTCTGCTCAACAACGTAAATAACGCAATGAATGTTGTTGAACTGTCAAATTGAAACCGATTCCTACTGATAGTGTGTTACGCAATTAGCCTACAGTTTGTCCAGAAACGAAAAAACTGATGAGATGTTATATACATCTCATCATCATCATTCATCGTTTCACATCGTTTTCGTTTATCATTTAGAGTCACATGCAGTAAACCAATTGAGACTTTTCTCTCTTTCTTTATAGAAAAAGTTATAATATATAAAATTTATCACTAATTCAGCACATCTTTTGACGTTAAATCCTTAGGGTGCTCGCCCACGAGCATTTTTTTTGGGCAATTTTCTCGGCGATTTTGTGTGAATGTATTTCTTTCTGACAAAAATCGCCGAAAAAATAACTCGTGGGCGGGCACGATTATCTTTCTTTCGATTTGCGCTATGCGAAATCTCTACAATAAGCAGTAGGCTACTAAGCATGTTCTTGATCACTGAAACAAATAAAAGTCATATCTTTATAATTTCGTTATAATAGTATAATAACTAACAAAAGAAAACGAATGTCTAACGATTGATGTGATCCTACGACGCGCGTTATAAAGACAAATCGATGAAGAACCCATTTGTCAAAATCGGTCAGGGAAAAAGAATCAGGATAACATAGAGAGTGCAATGTGGACTGATTTAATATCTTTGGTCAACAAGACCAAAGATATTAAATGAAAAAAAAGTTCATAATATTATGTGGACGTTTTAATGTGGACTGATTTAAGACGGAGATATATGCCTGTGACCTTGAGTAGTTAGCTTGCGTGTTCTGTACTGAACTCACGCGTCGTACGTTCAGCCAGTAATAGGACTCCCCATCACGGAGCGCTGTCCCCAATTTGACGCATTATTCATTTATTATACACAAACCAAAAGGTTTTTTAATAAAACGCGTATATTAAAAGATCAATAATTCAATTATCTTTAAATTGGTGAAGGTTTCAAAAAAATACGCTTGGTAGATTTTGCGCTATTCTCAGTTTTTTATCCGCGTTAGACATAACTTTACAAATTAATTTCACTATGTAATATAAACATACTCTAAAATATTCACATATTAAGTTATTGAGAAAATGCTCTAATTTAACATATATTTTTTTCAAATCATTAACACTACTCGTTTAGACGTGATCTTCAGTATAACATCATTAAAAGGCGGTTATCGTCGCCTTAAATCAGTCCACATTAAAAGAAATTTTGTTTTTAGTTTCCCAAATTATTATTTATTTACTTTGTAAACGTTATATAAAACTGCAGTTTGTTCCTAAAGAAGATTATGTGCTCATACGTTGTCGACGGCTGCAGTTGCTTCTATCGACGGCAGCCGTCGACGCCAACTAGTGTCGATGGCTGTAGTTGCCTCTGCCGTTGGCAACGTGCTGTTCGTGTGTATGAGCCCTAAAGGCATATTCAGATAAAAGCCATATCGCTTCTATAACAAGTCCGCTTTTATAACAAGTTGCCAAAGTCTGTTATAGAACTTAGCGATGGAAAGTTCAAAACCACATCAAACGTGTCATAACCAAAAAAACATATTATAAGATTAAGGACTATGTTGAAGACAAGGAAGTTTGGCAATAATTCCTTCTGCACGTGTGACTTCCCTGGTACCTAATTAACCGCATAACTATGGAAATGTCTATTAACTGCTCCCAAATTACGATGTGTATTTTTATTCTATTTTTTACATACTTCCTTGACATAATGTCTTAATTATTTGACATAAATACCTACAATTTTAATTTAAAATATTTATTAGTGGTTTTTGTGGCCATAATATTTATTCAGATTTGTTACAGTTGTAATGGCAATCATGTCATTTGGTTTAAATAGGTTTTTATTTTAGTAATATTTTATATACATTATTTTTTAATTTGTGATTGTGAGAACGTTGTAATGACTGTAGCTTTGTAAATCATTTTCTATTTTGTTGACGGGCCTACACTGTCCTCCCATACCTTTTAACACTGCAACTTGAAAACATTGTAAAAGCCCATTATTTTTAAAAGAGTAACCGTGGAGTTTCTTGCCGGCTCTTCTCCATAGGAAACGACCAACTGGAACCGTGCACCTAGCTTCTGACGTTTCATAAGTGCCCATGTCAAAATAAAAATCAAAATATTTTATTTCACAGGTTTATGTGAAATAAAATATTTTGATTTTTATTTTGATGCTTTCGCGCTTGGTAGCGATATTGGTCCAAAGTGACGAACCAGAGTGAGTATAAAGTGAGGTAGAGTGTGTATTTTGTCAATTTTTATTTTAGTAAAGTGTGTCTTGTTTGTGCAGAATAAACATTTTTTTTTCTTTTTGTTTTCTTTTCAGAGGGCAGACCAGTGTCACCGAATGCGACAGTGATAGCACTTATCTGAATAGGCCTTTAATCAGCTTGACGGTCAAACAATGAATAAACAAAAATATAATAATTAAGTACTCGTCCAATATGTAGAAAACAGTGGAATAAATAAAAATTACAACTTAAAATAATTTGTATGTACTGTATACCTACATAATATATATGTTAATAGACATAATTATCTTCGCGTATTCGCTTCGGTTAAGAAACTACACTGAAAAAAATGGATTAATTAACATTTCTTCAAACTATCGCAAATTGAGGCCCATTTTGCAATTATCCGCCCCGGCTTGTAAAACTATGACACGAAAAAAGGTAAAAGAAATGGATTTGTGCCGGATCTACACGTGCGGGTGCCGACTAGACGCGATAAGTCGATTTGATTGATGATAGTGATGTGTGTGCCGCAGCCGAGGCGTCAGGCCTGATGAACGTCCGAACACCTATTCCATTTCAAACGGAATTCTGAGGAAACTTTGGCCTTTCACTGGCCAGAAAAATTTCAGCTAATGCGAATTGCGTTCGTTGTAATCAGACAGACAGTTTTAAAGTTTTAAATGAAGATTATACACTCGCAAGCAATAAACTGGAATCACTTCATCGCGCGTTGCTCAAGACAATTTCTATGCAATGAGCTGTGGATTGTGGTATATCACCTGAAAGGTAATTTTGTTAGCTTTCAAATCATATCAAAAAGATTTAACCTTATTAAATTTTCTACCTACATTTAGAAAATTATGGCAATAGGTCGAAGTTGTGGACGACTAAATGAATAGGACTTATTATGAAAAGATATTAAAAAATATTTACAATTTATGTTATTAACCCCTTAATATTTTGTGTTACCCCTAATGACTGCCTGTAAACGATTTTTCATTGACCGAATGAGTTTCCTGATGAAATCCTGTGGGATTTCCTTCCACTCTTCGACTAAAGCAGTTTTCAGGTCTTCTATTGACGCCGGAGCTGGACATTTTCCTCGTACCCGCCTTTTCAGCTCGTCCCATATATTTTCAATCGGATTTAAGTCAGGGCTGAGGGCTGGCCAGTCTAGTGTGGGAACCCAGACTTCTACAAGGTACTGTCTAGTCACTGCAGCGGTGTGGCAGCAGGCATTATCGCGCATTATCAGGATATTCTTCGCCAATAAACCCGGCGTAGGGAGCTAGTGGCCTAGCAGTTGATGTATCTTACTGCGGTTAGCCCCCCTCCCCGACCTCCACCAGGTACGAATGTTTTTGGTTCATTAAATATCCCTGCCCACATAATACAGGACCCACCCCCGTATGCCACGGTTTCCGTAAAACAGCATTGTGTGAATCGCTCCCCCGGTCTCATATAGACTCTCTGTCGGCGGTCTCTACCATGCAGGCACAACCTAGATTCGTCCGAGGACAGGACTCGCCTCCATTGCTCGATCTTCTATCAAGTGATTGCGAGCAAACTGAAGCCTGGCTTGTCGGTGGGCTAGAAACAATTCAGGTCCCGTGGCTAGCCTTTTCAGGGTCAAGTTCCGTTCTTAGAGTCTTCGCCTCACTGTCCACTCACTTACAGCACTCCCTCGAACTTCTCTGAGCTACTGTTGGACGTCCATTCTGGTCAGTTATAGATTTCGGAGAGAAGAGGTGACAATAAATCGGTCATCTCTCACCGAAGTGCATCGCTGTCGTTCAGATCCTGGTCTTCAGACTAAGTTTCCAGTCTGCCTAAACCTCTTGTATACCTACGAGACACAAGACTGGCTCAAATGAAGCTGTCGAGCGATAGTACGCTGCGCTGAGACAATCCTTGCTGGATTGGGATGACGACTTGAGCGGCTTCTATAGGTATGGTTTCCATTTTCATAAACGCCCCCTTTTTATAGGGTTTAGGACTACCAAACAATATGGTGTTTTGTTTTAATAATTGATCTATTTTATTTTACGTTCCATGACATACGGTGAATAATCTTTGGTTATGATATTGAAAGAGGTTGAAAGCTAACAAAATTGCCTTTCAAATGTTAAGCCACAATCCATAGTTAATTGCAGAAGTGAAGTTGTAAAAATTTGTTTCGAGCAGCGAACGATGAAGTGATTCCAGTTTATTGCTCGCGAGTGTAGATCCATGCTCGTTCTTATACCAGAGACACATTCTTTAGTCGATGTATTTTTTTAATCGAATTCAAAAATGTAAGATCGCTTTTTGAATCTTTCTTGAGAGTATAAATATGGGATATAAATAGATTCGATTCATTTAAATCACGAGATCTATTTCCTTTTTCCGGATTTAATGAGAAAGTTGAACCTCTCGTCTAGGTGAAATACCTATAAATGAACCGTGAATTTAAACAAACTAAGTATACCTAATCAAACACGTTTAGTAATTTAGTTATTTAATTATATAAATACGTTCAATAGTTTAGTTATTTAATCATATAATTACGTTCACTAGTTTAGTTATTGAATCATATAAATACGTTCAGTAATTTTGTTGCTTTATCCGCTAGCCGCTAGAAGTAGCACATAGGGCCATTTTAAAAGTGGCCACTTTTCGTCCTATTCTTTTTCCAACCGACCAACTATACAATCACTGCAACGTTCTAAATGTTCGGCAACACTTCATACTACAGACAGTCATTCTGCTACATCGTAAAACCCCATACCGAATTATAGAAAATAAAAAACTTAGTAAACGTCGAAAAGATGGGATATGCACCCTGCCGCGAGTACGCTCAACTTTTGTAAAGAGATTTTTTTAATTTTTGGTCCATTCCTTTATATTAAAATAAACGAAGAGTGTCAAATCTATGGGCTACCGTATTTCAAATGCAAAAAGATTGTGCAATCGTACCTCCAAAATAAGTCATATGACGAAACAGAAAAAATCTTAACATAAGCAACATGGACAAGCAAACACAGGCACACACAAACACACGCACATTCACACACACATTTATTTACCTTAAAATTATTTTATTTTCACGTTTAATAAAACGTACCTATCTTAATTTTTTTGTCCATCTCAATACTTACTCCAAAATTGTAACAGTAACATCAGAAGCACTACACACCTTTACGTCATAATACCTTAGGGGACCGGACTGCTCCTTAACACAGATTTTCATAACCTAGCTAGGAGAGCAGTGCTCACCCACACGTTTGTAGATATATTATAGTACTAGTAACTGTATTTTTAACGTGTACAACAAACCTTTGTTTTTGAGTAAATAAATAAACATTATACTCTTAAAAAAAATAAACATTATATAAAAACTCTCGTGTATGTAATACATAAGATATTATTTTATTATTACATTACATTCTGCTCGCGTCATCGCTCACGCCCTATTAGCAATTACGCCATACTTAATTTCTATGTTACACAAATACATGTATTAGCGAGTATATTTGTAGTTACGCATTTTGTTAGTTTCGTAAAAAAACAATTGAAAAGCATTGTTTTATTCTCAAATACAGATTCAAACAGATTGTCAGAAATATTAGATTTTCCGTAAAATACCTTCCAAAATTGTTGTAAGATTTAGTTGTCTGCATTAGGGGTGAAAATTGTACTTAGGTATCTTTTTCGTTCAGTATTTCCAAAGAGGAAGGGATAGTGTATAGGGTGGTGAAACGTTGCAACTAATTAGAACTTTACTCGCTTATCATCTAAACGGGTCTCCAGGGAGGAAGGGGAGCTCAATGTCATCGGTTGAGCCCTCTTGACGACTTTCTTATGTTTTGACTTCCATACTTTAATTAAAACATTGATTAATTTTGAGAAACTTACAGTTTTTGGCGTACAGTTACTGCCTACCATTTTTAATAGCTTGCTCTTCATTATATTTCCTTTTTAGGGTTCTGTAGTCAACAAGGAACCTTATAGTTTCGCCATGTCCGTCTGTCTGTCTGTCCGCGGCTTAGCTCAGAGACTGTTAGTACTAGAAAGCTGTAATTTGGTATGGGTACTACTACATATTAATCACGCCGACAAAGTGGTAAAGCTAAATAGTGAAATAAAAATAACATTTGTAGAATATTGTATAGGATTTCCGTATAATGAGAGGTTAGCGTATACTGGAAATGTATAGCCGTGTGTACGTAAAGTGAGGATTTTTTTTGGTATCACTTGGTATGAGGTATCGTTGGATAGGCCGTTCAAAGATATTGCGGAGTTGTGAAAACCAGGGATCCGTTTGCGTAATATTAAGCTTTAAAGTGCATATTTTTTTTAGAGTCAAGTGTCCCCCCCCTGCTAGCTAAATGGTTGATTATGGATAATATGTGAAAAAAATCATGGCAATAGTAGGTATATACATAATGTATAACGAAATTAAAAGGAAAACTAACACAGATACTTTTTATTTTTTCATTATTTTAAGGACTTTATCGCTGAGCTATAACGTCACCCTGTAACATCAGCACAATCAACTTAACCTAAAAACACCTTAACATTCTAACATTAATATTTTGCCATGCCAGTTTGTACAGTATCCTAGCTTGTCCCGATAAAGGACAAGCCAGGATAGCATGACACTCTCCAATATTGCACTTATTTGTTGGCCCAAGTAAATTAAATCGCAAAGCTTCATTCCGCACACACTCCATTAAAACATGTGCACATCTTCGACCACTCCACATTCTTCACAGTTGGGTGATGCAATCTTTTTCATTAGGAAACCAAACTTTTTTGATGGAATGTAACCGGAACGAAGTCGTAGTGCCATAACTAAATCTCTTCTGCTAAGCAGATTTTGATCAGTCCAATTATTCACTGGGAGCTGTGGTTGGATGGTCTTGTACCAAATTCCCTTTTCTGTTGACCTCTGGTTAAAGTATTCACTCCACACATCATTCCATACACTGCAGTTTTATTAGTCTTATATAATCTGTATATAAAGTAGGAATATTTATAGAAATTCCATCTGAAACGGCTTGGTTGGCCAAAACATCTAGTCTTTCGTTATCCTGAATCTGTACATGAAACGGGATCCGCTGTAAAACTACCGAAATTGACTTTTGACATAACTTAAACATAGACTCCAAAATCATGTAGGCTATCGCTACTCCTCGCACGGACGAAGTGCACCGAGCCAAGTGTTGCAACGAACTCTTCGAGTCTGATAGAATGAAAAATTTATTTTTCCTTATAATTTAGTAATAGTCGACCAACTTACACTTGCTGTTGGAGAATTGACCGCGACGTATATCGATGTATGGGAGAACATGTTTTTTTTCTTGTCACGCCATATTTTGATAGGTGCAATCTTCGAAGGCGTCGATCATCCAAACCACCCAGAGAAACCTACCTGAATCTGAGCGTTTCATACAAATCCACTGGTATTATTCTACAATTGAATAGCAAACAATCTTAACTTCAACGTTTAGCTCAACAGGCATTCACAAATCTTTACACTTTTATGTGGCGTGAAAGAATGAATAAGTCATCCTCGAATAGGTGCTCATTGCTTAGAAAACTGTGGGGCGCTCACAATTTTTCCGTCCACTAATGTATTCAGTGCATGACTCCAATTATGCAGTGGGAACGGAATAAACTTCGTTAGCATGTAATTAATGGGCTTGACAATTTGGTGCGGAGCTTTAATTTAGCATATTGTCTCAGGCTCCACGGTTACATAGAAACGAGAGTCGTAAAAAAGGTAAAATTCTGTAGAGGTCGGATGATCTTTTTACGAAAGAGGCTGGTTGGCACGTACCTAGCTTTTTGGGTGAGCTTAACACTTTGTTTAATTAACTAAATTGTGTAGTGGGAACTAGTTTAGATTTTAGGAAGGATAAAGTAACAAAGTAATTATTTGAACACGAAATTCTGGAGGGTACTTTGATTACGTGGAGCTTGGAGTTGATGTAAGTGTCGTGTCAAACTATGCAGATACATACGTGATACAAAATTGGGAATGCCAATACACCTATTTCTTGTTAAAATAAATGCTTCTAAATCAGTTAATTCAGTAAGCCGTTAACCTTGACGCCTTCAGCGAAAACAATTAATTGCTTAACAAAATATTTGTCCAATTATCGCAAACAAGACAAACATAATGTTGGGCCGACCGTCTCCCTCGGCGGCTTGGTGCGAGAACTTCTAACAATTCTACTAAATTACAATTAAATATTATTCCCTAGAAGACGCACGAAATTATCGTATTACGTTGGCTTTTGGAGACAGAAGAAAAATAATTTTATGTCGTCTTTAGGGTTCCGTACCACAAAAGGAAAAAACGGAACCCTTATAGGATCACTCGTGTGTTTGTCTGTCTGTCCGTCTGTCACAGACGATTTGCTCCGACTCTACAGGACCGATTAAGTTGAAAGTTGGTACACATATGAATTTCTGCGACCCAAACACGGACATGTAACGTAAATAAATTAATTTTGAATATGCCTGATACTCATACTCTTTTGGGGGGCAAATGAGATAATTAAAAAAAAAAATTGCAAACTGTACCGTGTGTGTGACATATCAAATGAAATGGCTTGTTGTTTTTATAATTTTAAAATAAATTGTTTTAAAGTTATTTAAGAAAATAGGTGAAAATTGACCATTCAATTTTGATCAATTATAAAAAAAACACAGAAAATAGTTTTTTTACTTACTTACCTATAGATTACAGGAACACCAATAAAAAGCCTATGGTGTAATAAAATAACATGGTAAATCTCCCATTATTGAACCTACAAACTTACATTTGCATGTATGCATGTTGGAATGTATGGGAGAACATGTCTTTCAACTACAATTTTAAGTTTGTTCTTGGGATAAATTCATTCAACTACGGAACCTTTCATTGTGCGTGGTCCGAGACGCACTTGGCCGGTTTTTTCCAGAAGTGCGGGTAAAGAATAATAAAAGAATATTTGTGAATAAAGATTATTAAGTATGAGGTAAATAATTTATGTCTAGCCGTTTCTACGGCGAAACTTTTATTGCTATAGGCATAGTCAGCCGCACACCGGGGGTAACAATTTGTCTTTGATAGCACCCTTAGCCGTAGCAGTAAGGGCAAGTCGACTGTCAGGAACAAATAATTGTAAAGTAAATTGACACCCCACGTCAATTTGCTGTGTAGGTTTAGCCATTTCAACTGTCAAAGAACGACGGGTTGGATTTGAATATACTTTTTTTTTCTTTTTTTTTTGGGTGGGAAATTATCAAATAACTTCTCCCGCTCTGGGTGGCGCGGGAGGGAGTGTCAGACTTTTACTGACTAAACCCCACCGTGTTCCTTCAATTGCCTGTGTGCCAGGGCCACGATATCCCTTTCGGACAGGCTTGTAACCCTGGCAGGATTTGAATATACTTACGTTCAATTTAAGTTGGTAGACAATCTGTTTAACGGAGGAGCTCGTCGTGGCTAAGTGATAACAGCAGCACGGTTCAATCCATCAGGTTAAGCTACGCTTGCCGGGGTTGATCCCTGGATGGGTGACCATCTTTACATACCAAGACTCCTCCGTGCTTCGGAAAGCACGTTAAGCCGTTGGTCCCGGCTGTCATTCGTGGATTTTTGACAGTCGGTACTGGTCGTTAGAAGCCCGAAAGTCTGACAACCTGTCTTACCAAGGGGTATCGTATTACCCAGTAGCTGGGTTGTGGAGGTCAGTTAGGCAGTCGCTCCATGTAAAATACTGGTATTCAGCTGCATCCGGTTAGACTGGAAGCTGACCTCACCATACTTAGGAAAAGGCGGGCAGATTGAGTCAATCTGTTAACAATTAATTTCCCTGACTTTACCTATTGTTCTATGCAAAGGGTGAAAGTGCTCCGTTCAACCGATTTTGACTTCTATTGCGTTGCTGACTTGAACAATGGCAGCTGTAATACACAGTTGGTATTGTATTTGTAACCACGTTTTTGCTTTTAATGCCATCCGTCTACGTAATAGAAGTCAAAATCGGTTGAACGGACTGTGAAAATCAAAATCAAAAGTCATTTATTCAAACTAGGCTGAGAATCAGCACTTTTCGAACGTCAAAAATTGCATGAGACAGTCCCCCAAAAACGCCCACCCTTCACCACTTCCTAGTGCTTTAGCTGGGAAGAAGAAGTGGCGCAACAAACTCCCCAGCAGCACAGCTGTCTGTTCGCATATAAAACTTGAAGCTATACAATACAATATAAAATAATTTGCATTACGCAACACAAAACGTTAAATTAAATTATTTGCCTTATGTTAGCTAGCACACACCATTATACAAAAATATATGTATTGTATAATAATCGTCGAAAACTATGCTCAAGCAGAAATAACGTAAACAAAACGTATCTAAATAAAAGCCTCCAGGCATAATGGGCGTGCCCGCTTAAATAAAGCTACAGCTATAACTCGAAGACACAAATGATAAACTAGCACCATCGAAGTAAAATAAAAACAGTTAATTATTAATAACAATAACAAAATCATGGTCAGCAAGACGACCAAGTAAAAAAAAAAGGTTTATTTAAATTTTTAATCGTATTACAAATGGAGTATAGGTGAAACACAGTCTGCCCTTGCGAGTCATTGAAGGGTTTGTTCTTAGAGGCTGGGAAAGGTAGCAATGCCAAATCATTTATTTATTTGGATTTATTTATCAATTTACTTGGGGTCGGCGCATCATGTCCCTTAATTCTTCCATACTTCTCTATCAGTCGTCATCTCGGTAGTCACTTCCTTTCTAGCCATATCATCTTTCACACAGTCCATCCATCGTTTCTTTGGTCTTCCCCTACTCTTATAGCCATCGACATTCATACTCAACACTTTCTTCACGACATTTTCCTCATTCCTCCGCATCACATGCTCATACCATGACAACAGATTTCCGCACAACTTATCAGTCACCGGTGCCGCTTTCAGACTTCCTCTTATGTACTCATTTCTTATTCTATCCATTCGTGTCACACCACACATGCCTCTTAGCATTCTCATCTCAGTTACATGCAATTGTCTTTCATTCATCCCTTTTGTGGCCCAACATTCTGATCCATACAAGACAGCAGGTTTAGGTAACCATTGTTTTATACACCGTGGCAGTTTAATCGTCTTATAACAGCAGCCCACTTCATGTATCCAATGACTACTAATCAATCCATGTTTTTTTTTTTGACATTTGAATAATTAAAAAAAAAAGAAATATTATTCACTATGACGCATGACGTAGTTTCAAACATCCTCCTGTACGAGCGCGGTGCGAGCCTTGCGTTCCAAGGGCGGCGCGGAATGGAGCGCAAGGCTCGCACCGTTGTAGAACGATTAAAATGCCACGGTGTATATCTTCCCCTTAAGTTTAAGGGGAATGCGGGAGTCGCAAATTGGTGGCAGTCAGACAGGTATATAGCAATGCCAAATGAAATATAGGAACCAATCCCTAAATCTAGCATGTAATCATGGCCCAGAAGTGAAAACTTATCACTTGAAGAAGAAGTTTGCACTTCAATAAAATAATGATTATCTAAACCACAATTTACAGAATGCTCAGTATACACAAATTAAACTTTTCACGTGGTCAATTTAACTTCACTTACTGCCACTATAGCATGTCGGTGACGCGAACCCATAAGCTTTTCACGCCTAAAGTAGTTTTCACTTCAAAAATACCAGTTTATTCATTTTCATCATTTCAGCCGAAAATCGTCCACTGCTGGACATAGGCCTCTCCCAAAGACGGGGGTTTTGCCATAATCCCCACGCTTGGCAGACGGGTTGGCGATCGCAGTATGGTGTTAAAATGCATAGAGAACGCTGCTGCCCATTCTCTAGTAAGTCCCTTAGTCGCCTTTTACGACACCCACGGGAAGAAATAGGGCAGTGCTATTCTTTACGTCCGGCACCACACAGACGTGTCCTATAGTTTCCCCAGTTTATTATTGTCTCACTAGAGGGAAAAGGCCGCTTCTTATACAGAGAAAGCACGAGCTGATGAAAATACATTATCATATAAGAGCGTTTACACCTTACGGCATTTCATACAAACTTTCAAGGCCTTGTTTTTCGAAATGATTGAACCGATTGTAATGAAACTTCATACGCATAAGCAGGATACAAACGTCTAAAAATTTACTAAATAACTTTTTCGAAATGTCTTAATTAAAGACTGGAAATCTCTGTTTCTATGGAAAATTTAAAATTGGTCTAATTTGGCTGTAACACTATTTTTCGAAAATGTTCTTAACTAACTTTTTAGACCTTTGTATCCTGCTTATGCGTATGAAGTTTCATTAAAATCGGGGTGAATCCGCAGCTGAAGCCCGCGAAATTTTTATTTTCTTACGTTTTTTGCAATTTGCAGGTAAGTGTCAGGTTGTATCTCGATCAAAATATGATTCGCGACTACAGATATGTATTTACAGAATTATAATCATTAGAATCATTAATACATCTCTCTAAGTTAGATTTGTTCCCCAATGCCATGTTATCATGAAAACGTCATTCAACGGAAAAAAAACCGGCCAAGTGCGTTTCGGACCGCGCACAATGAAGGGTTCCGTACTTGGGATGAATTTATCCCAAGAACAAACTTAACATTGTTCTTGGAAAACATGATCCCCATACATTCCAACTGCAAATGTAAGTTTGTACGCACAATATTGAGTCATTTACCATGTTATTTTAAGATCACAGACTTCTTATAGGTTTTCCTGTAATCTATAAGTCAAGAACTATTTTCTGTATTTGTATCAAAATGTTAGGCTCAGTAGTTTCGGAGATAACGGGGCCAATGGTCATTAATCATCTATTTTTTTAAATAATTTCAAAAGTATGTATTTTAAAACTATAAAGAAAATACATATAAAATTCTTAAAACAGGCCCTTTCATTTAATATGTCACATGGACCACACGGTACATTCAGCAAACTATTTTTATAATATTTTCTAATTTGCCCCCCAAAGGTGACCTTCATATTCAAAATTTATTTATTTACGTAGGTCACACGTCCGTCTTTGGGTCACAGAAGTTCATATGTCTACCAAATTTTAACTAAATCGGTCCGGTAGATTCGGAGCAAATCAGCTGTGACAGACGGACAGACAGACAGACACACGAGTGATCCTATAGGATCACTCGTGTGTCTGTCTGTCTGTCCGTCTGGAAAGGAAAAGGACAAAAGGAACCCTTATAAGGGTTCCTTTTGTCCTTTTGAGGTACGGAACCCTAAAAAGTAATAAGTAAAGTATTGATCTATTCATAAAACGTTTAAGGATTAATTCGATTAGAGAGCTTTGCTAAAGCAGAATGTTAAAACAATCATTATTGAAAATAGAAATACAAAATTAATTAATATTCAAAAGTCGTTAACAAAGTTATTTCATTTTCAATTTGCGCGTCTATTTTCTACTTTTAAAGAGTTGAACCCTTTTAGTGACTAGTCAAACAGTAAATAGCAAACTTTAACTATTTCACCGGGGAACGTGTTTAATAGGGTGGTTTTAACTATAACTGTGGATGTTTCAGTATTATTTTCCTTAATATTCTGGTATGGAAGCGTTTATTTGGTTAAATAACATCGGTTCGTTGTTTGTAATTGTAAGAATAGGTTGGTAATGGTTCATTTAAATATGAGTCGTCGGGGAAGGAAATACAAGTATTATAATTTTCGAGATTATTGAAGAGGGTACAATTCGCGAGGCATAAGCTGAGTTTTGTATTTGTGTGAGTGGTAACAGTACAAGAGGTGAAGTGTGGAAGGTGCGCGGCGGAGTTGCGTGGTGCGAGGGACGCACTGCGGCTCAGGCCGATTGTATAAGCCGGTTTAAACCAAGCAAAGGACGCGTCGCGCTCTAGGCCGACGGCACCCCTACACTATCTATGTGCACTCACACAAATGCAAAGCTCAGCTTAGGCCTCGCGGACTGTCCTCAATTCTTTATTGCATACCATATGTATTACATTGATGGTATAAAAAAGTAAAAGACCAATACGGACCCTGGAGAGAGGCTAAGTAGCGGAACTTGTAGGCATCATAATAGGGACCCCTCTACCCTTCTTCTTCTATATAAGAGGGGTCAGGTAATGCAGAGCACTGACCGTACAGTTCCATTTAAGAACTTAATTATTTAGCTGGAATCCTTACCTGAACACCTACACGTCTGTCTTCCTGTCGGGGTATTCATGCGTGATGCTTTGGTGTCCGTTTCTTTAGTACGTGCAATGTACCTATGTCTGATACTTAACTTGAGCATTAAGTCATAAGCTGGACAAGAGTTAAGGGTCAGGTTATTTAAATAAAAAAATACGAGTAAGCCTTACAGTAGTCGCATATGGTGTGTTGTGTGTGTCTGTGTACCCAATAAACTTTCATTCTTCTTCTTGTGTACTTTGGACTTATTACTTCGCTTCCTATTTCTACCTACCACACCTACATACTACGCTACAGTGTAACATCTGACATCTCACTTTGGTAATAAACAACTGAGCAGCGACAGAAATTAACCTCAAAATTTAAAAAAGCTAAATACTGAAATATTTATTCGAATGATTATTCATTTCTAGTGGTCGCCCACTGGTCGAAATTCGACACCCTCTACTTACAATCTATATAGTACTGACTAATTCCATGCTGTTACAAAGTACTTACTAATTCCATGCTATTAAAAAGTACTTACTTATTCCATGCTCCAGCTGTCACTTCCGTCCTTTTTCATGATACACATCAACAATTCAAACGGTGAACATTTTTAAATATAGAAGAAACAAAAACGGACACTAATTATTCAACTCATGCTCACATTTAAACTCACACCAACATCAGTGAGTTCAGTTACAACCTTCTAACTTGTAACACGAGTACGAACCGACCGGATTGTCGAGGATTTGGGCTCGGATTGTGATCATTATCCCCAGATTCGATGGAAGCACCCTACTTTTATAAATCCCTTTAAGAGCCCTCCTAGACGCAAATACTTGCTCAACATGTTTCAAGATCTTGTTTCGATATCGGTGGGTTTTATTCACGGCTATTTGCATGTTTAGTTTGTTCCGTTTAGTGTGGTTCATGGATATAGTTTTGTTGAACTTGCGTGAGCGTTTCTTCGTCTTGTAACACTATCTTTTACTTGAGTCTATCAGGGGTGTAGGCTTTTCACGTAAGCCAATAGATTCGCCGCAATATCTTTAGAGTCTATCAGGACTTAGATAGTTCAACTATGACATATGCGTTCGGGCACTGATGGATGGTTAAGGGTCGTTATGAAGTTACAAGAGATATGATCTAGTATTTTCGTAGTATTCTCTCCGCTGTCATGGTGACTTACCAAATGTTTAAACAACATGAATGTGTCTTATAGTTTAGCGGTATCAAAACATACTCCGTCTTATTACAAAACAAGGTTTATCTTCAGACCCAGGTTTAAACCATGGGGCCATTACTCAATTTCGAACTTTATTCCGTCTATGGTAAAGTTCCTAATACAAAACTGACAACTTAGTACTGAACTAAGTTTTCAGTTTTGTATTAAGAACGGTATTTCAATCACAGTTACGTTCTCATTACAAAAACTGGCTCCATGGTTTAAGCCATGTCAAAATATAAATCTTGTTTTGTAAGACCGACTGGATTTAAAGTCTTTGTGGCCGTACCGGTATTGCTTGAATCGTACTTACTGAATTACACGTACAGTTACGAGCACCAATATGTATACACTCAGCAACATTTTAAAGTAATTTATTGATTTAAATTTTATTTTACTACGAAAATAGTATTTTGGAACGCAAACTATTATGAAATAGATCTTTTCTCAAAGTTGCAATCGTTATTCCACGAGAAAATCGGATTTGAATTCTGCTTTTCATATCAGTGCTCATGACTGTACATACCATACATAATTTCACGCCTGTAATCCCCGAAGGGTTAAGCAGAGATGTACCCATAGTGCACCCACATTTCCCCAGTTATGTTTATGTCCCATGTACAGACGGCTACACATCAAGCTATACATTTCCATTATAAGCTGATCTCGCATTGTGTAGGATTTCCGTACAATGAGAGGTCCGCGTATACTGGAAATGTATCAGTGGCGAAAGCACCATATAACACGATTCCTACCGGCTTCCCTTCGGAAATTCGCATCAACAATTCTTCCGCTATTGAAAAATGGCACAGTCAATAGGAGTATTTAAGTCACCATAACATTCAAACATCAAAAACGCCTATTTTATTAGTTTTGAATTGAAATAACAAACAAGAAAGTTTTGTCTGTGTAGTGATGCGTCTTTTTGGTTCTGCTACTTGACGATAGATGGTGTTAAATTCAGTAAAAGAAAGACTTACTTTTAAGTAAATTAATTAATTTTTACTTTACTGATAAGAAAGTAAGTTAAAATCGGCTTTGCTTCGGCTTCTCATACAGAAGTTGACACCTCGCCGCTGAAATGTATAGCTTGATGTGTAGCCGTGTGTACATGGGGCGAACCTATTGCCATCAACCTAATTAGTTTAGCTCAATCAATCAATCTGCCTTTTCCCAACTATGTTGAGGTCAGCTTCCAGTCTAACCGGATGCAGCTGTATACTCGTACCAGTATTTTACATGGAGCTATGGGCTGAATTAGTTTAGCTATAATAGATAAACTAAACAGCTCTTTAAAAACGATTGTCCAATCCAAATGAACATTCAAAATTTTTTTGAATGGCCTGGTTGCTGGGACCTTTTAGCCAAGTCTTTATTTAATTACAAAACTTGTTATTATTGATGAAATGAATTATATTAAATGCATGATGATGATATCCCCGCCCGCTCCCCTTGAGTTTCAGTAAAGATGTGGCACTTTACTGAGACCTCACGCGGACTTCTTGAGAGAACTTGAAGCGAAGTTGCACTGTTTTGTTTCATTTGCCTACACTAATGCACGTTCACAAACACTTATTCCAAAACAAGGTTTATCTTCAGACCCAGGTTTAAAACATGGAGCCATTATTGAATTTCGAACTTTATTCCGACTATTGTAAAGTTCCTAAACACAAAACTGACAACTTAGTACCGAACTAAGTTTTCAGTTTTGTATAAAGAACGGTATTTCAATCACTGTTACGTTCTTATTACAAAAACTGGCTCCATGGTTTAAGCCATGTCAAAATATAAATCTTGTTTTGTAATAAGGCGGTTAATGGTTAATAATCCACCATTATTACACATTAATATTCGGCTAGACACAAATTTTGGAAAATTAAACAAACTGCTAAACATGACGCTTCACTTTCCCGCCAAGAAGTACATTCAACATTAGTTTAAAATCAAGCGTGTGAGGAATACTTACCATTTCAAAGACACAAATCCAACATTTTTTATTCTTACGGACCCGACCTTAACTCATCGGCTCCAGCGAGCACCCATAACTTATTGTCGGACTGCTCTAGGTATATATTCTTTTGTCTCGATAGATTTTCCTCCTCTGAATACAATATAGACGGGAAGTTTATTGTAGAACCAGTCAGCTGAATAATGATTTCGTAGAAATACGCTTTTAGCGTTTTAGCCCTTTTCGATGTAATGGAGGTTGTCTAAAATGTGTTAACGATGATAAACTATTTTTTTAAGGAATTCGGCAGAAAAAAAACAGCTTTACAAATTGACTTTAATTTCTACACACACTATCAATATTAGGCCACTTCTGCCACCAGATTTGTTTTATTTTAATTTTCTATTTTGATTCACTTTTATTATTAATTTGTAATGTTTTATATTGTACAATCTGTATGTTCAATGTAAGGAGGGTAAGCCTGGTGATCTGTAATACAGGTTTTACCTACAACAGACACCAGTCTCTATTAAGGCGCGGTGTTACCTCAATATTCACAAAAACTGGTTTCTTGGATAGTCGAGTATGACGTAACGCAATGAAAATATCCGACGCAAAAAATACAGTGGACAGAAAAGGGTTTATAGAAATTTTTTTACCGAATAGAATAGTAAAATATAGTTTAATATTCGCAATAAAAAATTGTGAAGTTACTTCACAAAAATAAACTTCAGCGTCGAATATCTCTACTACGTACTTTCAGCGAAAACAATTTTTTTTTTTTAGAATTCTAATTGCATTAGCTTTGTTTTAAAACTTTAACCGGACAATTATTTAATATAATGTGTATATTCCGAATAATCTAAATAAAACCCGTAAAATAATTGCCAATTCGCAGCTTAGTCACATCGTCAACACAATTGTTTATTCAATTTTAAACCTTATTTCAATCGGTTGTGTGATTGCAGTTGCAGCGTTTAAAATCGTAGTCAGTCTGCGCCTTAAATGTTACATTGACTTTGTACTGCGTTTGTGATTACGAGAAAACAACAAAGAATATTATTATTATATAACTTCCAGATGCGTACCAAGTGGCACTTTTTCACAAGTGCTTTTTATGGCTAGTTTTCGAATCGTATGAAGGAATCCGAATAGAAAACTAGCGATAACGCTTGTCAAAAATTGAATCAACGATAGCGATTGTAAAAATAGAATCGCTCTGAAGCGAAACCATTTGTCTAGGCCGATAACTTTAATAATGTATTATTTGGATTTAAATCTAGACAAACTAAACACAAAAGAAAATTCTTTTACAGGCGATATACTAACGTATTTTTATCAGATAGGCGTAGTGGGCTCCCTTTGACACATTTATCCCAAATTATAGAGGGCAATACGGGTCGATGTTATCTTGTAATTGATTAGAGCTTTTAGCTATATCTTATACTGGGATCTCTTAATGCGCACCAAGGATTAATATTCCTGAAATATTCTTTCAGTTAATGGTAGAAATAAGCCGTTGAATGAAAGCCCATGAATTTTGTGTTTGGGCTGGCCAAATAAAGATGGTCACAGGAACGTATTAATGAAAATAGGGTAACATCATTTATTCTTCTTGAATTTATATATTTTTTTTATTAATTTGTACGGCTTTAGAGCCTATCGATACTGGTCCAAAGTGACTAACCGGTAGGCGAACTAGTATCGTTGTCGAGCGCGCCAGCAATATCGCATATATCTGAAGATGTCCTAGTTTTAAAATTTGAATTTTGAATGTATCCAACATGACACATCAAGTCGCGTCCACTCCTCAAAAAAAAAAAACACCATTGTTGAGTTAGCTACGGTTTCCAACGACAGCGGTGCCCGCCACATAACGGCCGCAGTGTAACACAATTAAAGTCAATTTCACGCTCGTTTTTTTTTTTAAATAATTAGTTTTGATGTTATTAAAGAAAATATAGGAAAATTTGCCATTCCCTCTCCATAATCTCCAAAACTGCTGATATTTTTTTTTAAATAGGTACAGGAAATAATGCTATACTATACTCCATTTGAAATAAGATAAGACATTTAAATAAAACTTTATTACAGTCCGTTCAACCGACTTTGACTTCTATTGCGTTGGTGGCGTGACAAATGGCAGCTGTACTAAACAGTTGGTATTGTAACCACGTTTTTGCTTTTAATACCATCCTTATACCTACGGAATAGAAGTCAAAATTGGTTGAACGGACTTTAAACAAGTTTATTTAAATGTCTAATCTTATTTCAAATGGAGTATAGATTACAGGAAACCCTACAAGAAGTCTATCGTCTTAGAATAACATGATAAATCACTCATTATTGGGCATACAAACTTACATTTGCATACATTTGCAGTTGGAATGTATGGGGAAACATGTTTTTCAACGACACTGTTAACTTATTCTTGGGATAAATTCATTCTAACTACGGAACCCTTCATTATGAGTGTTCCGACACGCACTTAGCCGGTTTTTTCTTGATAGAAATACCACCATTAATTGCGAAACCTAATGGCCCTCATAATTATAGGCATTCATACCTACAAGTGTTATCGGTACCACCCAGCTATGTCCTAATGTTTTAACCTTCATCTACATGACATACTATCGTCCCCTGCAATTACGGAACCCACCTACCCACTTAAACAAATATTCCTTCCGGATTTCGGTTCAAAATAAAACGTTCGTTTTCGTTTGCCACTTAAAATTCAACCTGAAAGCTGAAAAAAACCCTTGGGACATCCAACAAACAGTAAATTATCCTAATTCAATAAAATCCTGTGTAGGGACGTCACAGGGACCCCAAAAGGTCGGGGACCGGACTAACTTAATAATAAAGGCTCCCTAATGTTTCGTCATTACCTGCTGGTATAAAAATGAGCACCTGTAAAAGTCACTGAATTTGTGATGTGTTTCTCCTCTCCGTTCGTTTGAGTGACATACACATGCAAATCTTAGTGGATTACGTTGACATTTAAGGAAAAAAGTCTGTCTACTGCGATTTTGTGCCAATCCTTAAGAGAAGTATTACAAAAATGCGCGTAGATGTATGATTTCCTCGTTGAAATTGAATACTATTCGTTGCTTCGTATAAATAATAAATACTTGGTAAAAATAGTTCGTTTTCTCTTCTAAAATAATAATAAAGCGATTTTTAATTATTTATTTACTTATTTAGCAATAATAGTTCTCCTGATGCATATTTAGGCAAAAACTCATGGAGAACTGATTTGAGAGCTCTAATTTGCAAATTCTCTTGAATATAATCCATCAAAATATTTTTCTTATATTACAAATACTTATCCGATACTTTTATAATAATAGAATACATTTTTGTTTTATGCCTTTTATATAAAGAAAAAACGAGGGGACCTAATTCAATTTTCTACTGAAAAGGGTTGGAAGCAAGTCTGAATATCTCCGAAATTCTACTATTTTTGCTTCTTTTATTTTTTAATAAATAAAATAAAAGTACCAAAAGTGCTATATATTTCACCGTCATGTGCGCTCAATATCGCACGAATGCTTATCGAGGACGGACCTATGTCAGTTGATTTCAAGCTCTTTGTCGTGTCGATACTACTGTTGTGTAAATATAATATAAATAATTATATAAAAAATAAAATACCCAAGTTAGCGCAGCGCCGAAATGTAAGAGGGCTCTTAATAAAATGCAATAAGCATTAATATTTAATAAAATGTTTATAAATGTGAGGTTGAGTGAGAGACATATTTTATGATTGACTCTCAGTTCATTGTTTGAGATTATAAGCCTTCCCTTTATTAATATAGGTGCCTCTTTCTCTACTTTTAATAATATTGCGGTACCTGGTTTGAATCGCAATACTGTATTTATCACGCGTAAAACTTCATGGCAGTTTCCTTATTCTGCTACTTTTATTAAAGATTTATTCGAGGTTTGCTGCTGTCGGATATTTGTTTACGGCGTGTAGGATAGCAGAATAAATGTTTATTATGAAACAATAAATCAAAGATATGGAGCTAGTGCTGTAATGCAATGTGTTTCCGAGACATTAGTATTCCGTTTTCCTGTTTTACGTCACATAATATTAGCATTTCTTGTTTTTAGGGCAGCCCTAAGTAGTTTTTGTTGTTTATTACGTTTTGTTCGTAATATGTTGGAATGTCTTGCTTACTCATAAGTTAGTGTGAGTTATGATTATTAATGTTGTAACCAGATTAAGCAGGCTTGTATGAGGTTTTTGTTTTATTCATGAGAAAATTAAAAATTGTCCGTGTGGTGCCGGACGTAAAGAATAGCACCCTCCAATTTCCTCCCGTGGGTGACGTAAAAGGCGACTAAGGGACCTACTAGAAAATGGGCAGCAGCGTTCTTATGCATTTTAACACCATACTGCGATCGCCAACCCGCCTGCCAAGCGTGGCGATTATGGCAACCCACCCCTTTTGGGGAAGGCCTATGTCCAGCAGTGGACGTCTTTCAGCTGGAATGATGAATGAGAAAATCGGTTTGTGTGAAAGCCAACACGTGCTGATAATTCAAATTCAAATAATTCTTTATTGACATAATAGGATAAGAACAGAATTTGTTTGAAGCCTCTGACTCCTGAACTAGGTGTACCTGTATGTCAGGAGTCAGATGAATATTAGTTTTTGAATTTTTTGAAAACAAAATACAGTCCCAAAAAAAACCCAGGCTGGTTAAAAAAAAAAAGGAACTCGGTTTCAAAGACTTAGCAATCATAAAGAATGTACGTTTAAAGTGAAACATATACCTTCAAAACGTGCAAATATAATTGTCAAAAAATTAACAGAGCACAGAACGAAAAAATCCATTTACATATTTCACACTTAGTTAATTGACTTTGCTGCGACGCATCCCGACTGGCACGGCGCGGCGGCGGACATCCGCGTTAACAGCCGTCCAAATTGCCTTAAACTGACCCACAAACCAACACCAACCTTAGGATCAAAAATATAAGGTTGGAATTGGCGTGTAGGACTAATGGACATCAGCACTTTTGTTTCAATTACAATACGGGAAGCCAGTCTGTTTTTTCTGTCTCCAGTTACTGGCGGATTTGCATGCTATTTGTTCAGTTGCATGCAGAATCCTTTGATTCATTTCTAAGACTTTTTTCAATGACTACATTGTCATCGTATGGAGTGTAATGCCTGTTGAAATTGTGTCCTCGATGCTGCTTTTACGGAAATTGGATGTCAATACGATTGTTTCCCGAACGAGACGGCAACATGGAAAATGTTCTGTTATTGTTTTAACAAAACCTGCGGCGAGCTAGTTGTAAATTAAGTAGTGGAAAGGAATGGGAATGCATTTGAATTAACTCTTTGTCTCTTCTTTTTATGTTATGGTGATATTTTGCAGATGGGAGCAGAAGTCGTATGGTGTTAAACTTGATCTTTGCCAGTATTGGGGAAGATTAGCAGCCCAAATATTTATTGAATGCTTCTCGATAAAGACTTTGCTGTTTCATTTGCCATCGTGACTTATGAACAGTCAGGGAAATTAGGTAATTTATCTTAACAATTAATTTCCCTGACTACACCATTTACAACTTTGAACTCGAATTATGCAAGTAAAACTAGTTGCGCCTCGTGGTTTCACTCGCATATGTCTCGATCCCGTGGGAATATCGGGAAATAAAGTATTCTGTATAAGTCCTGACCCAGGTGATAGTCTATCCATGTGCCAAATTTCATCCAAATCCGTTCAGCCGTTTTAGCGTAAAAGCGAGACAAACAAATAAGCAAACAAACTCACTTTAGCATTTGTAATAGTTAGGATTGCTGTTTCTAAAGTCACTAGGGCAACGGGTCTTAGCCTACGTTCATACGGGTGCTCTTTTTATTAACGCGACGTTACTTGATTTTCAACGCTCGACTTAGCGGCGTAAGTTGAAAATCCAACTAAGCACCTTTTCAACGCGCTAGGGATGCACTCTGTTGGATACCCAACGCTCGATTCGACGCCGAGAGTTCAAAATCCAGAGCACGTTGAAAAACTTCGCGTTAAAGAAAGCGCCCGTGCGTATGTGGGCTTGTAGTGTAGGAAGCAAAAATTACATCCCAATTTTTTTTCTTAAAATCATCAGCATTCATAATTTCAGCCGAAAGACGTCTACTGCTGGTCATTGGCCTCCCGCAAGGCAGGCAGCGGGCAAGGCATTAGCAGGCGGGTTGGCGATTGCAGTATAGTGTCAAAATGCATAGAGAACGCTGCTGCCCATTCTCTAGGAAGTCCCTTAGTCGCCTTTTACGACACCCACGGGAAGAAACAGGATGGTGCTATTCTTTACGTCCGGAACCACATGGAACACGGAACGGTTTCGTAAAATACTTACCATAAATACATTTAGGTACAAAGTTTCTCTTAATTACTGGTACCACAAAGTTTCACTTTCCATAATTATAATACGTAGTTCTGAAATAGCCCAATGTAAGCGAAAGGCTTAATATCCTTACTTTAAGATAAACTTTTGAGCATCCCTAGGGCGTTTGCTAAATTAGTTCAAACTAAACTTGGGTACCTACTCAAGCAGTTTATTGTTTAATAAGTTAGTGTGTAGAAAGTGGTACTTAGGCGGTAGAAGACAATTTGTAAGGAGTTTTCAACTCAAAGCATTTATTTCAAATAAACCAATTAGAGGCTTTGATTATTAAATTTATGTCTATACCCCGTTGGTTTAGGTAGTTAAATACAGGGTGCAAATCGACACGAATCCGTTTACCATGGATTCAGTACATCATTCTTGACCCCCCTGCGTTAAATTTTATCGACGATTATTACTACTTACTGAATCTATGGTAAACGGATCGGATTCGCGTCGATGTCCCTGTCACCCTGTCTATGTAAACCAAAAACCCACGTGATGAGAGAGCTGTCAAGTAACCGACTTAACGTAATAGCTGTCACTTCAGTTGTCATGCTACGTCACAGTTGTACTCCTCAATTTATCATTCATCATTTCAGCCGAAAGACGTCCACTGCTGGACATAGGCCTCCCCTAAAAGGGGGTTTGCCATAATCGCCACGCTTGGCAGGCGGGTTGGCGATCGCAGTATGGTGTTAAAATGCATAGAGAACGCTGCTGCCCATTCTCTAGTAAGTCCCTTAGTCGCCTTTTACGACACCCACGGGAAGAAATGGGATGGTGCTATTCTTTACGTCCGGCACCAAACGGATCCTCAATTTAGCAACGTTATAATTCGTTGACATTCAGATAATCTTTTTGGGCTCTTTACAATAGACAGATTACAAAATATTATGTAGTATTATTATAAATCTAACTAAAAAATTGTGCTCAAGCAGTTACATATAAGAAGAGTAGTTTAAGGGATAAATGATAAAGTTAACATACAATAATATAAGAGGAAATTATCGTCAAAATAGAAAAAAAAATTACAAGAAAGTGTCATCTATAAAATAGATAGACATCTTTTAAATCAACATAACTATCGCAAGCACAGCGAGACTTGCTCCAAACGCGCGGCAAATTCAAAATAAATGTAATGTGTGTAATAATGTATACTCCTTGCCTTTCCTTATTTAAATATAATAATAATATAAGGAATGAAGAAAACTATTCAACTATCCATTCTGATAGTCCTTCGCTATCCAGGATGTCGAAATATCCAGAGGAATAGCGAACCGATAAGGATCGAGCGAGGCATATTTCAGGGCGATAGTTTGAGTCCGCTTTGGTTCTGCTTAGCCTTGAATCCTCTAAGCACACTGCTGGAGGATTCAGGTCTAGGCTATCGGTTGAGGAGAGGTGGTCAGGTTATATCTCACCTCCTCTACATGGATGACCTAAAACTCTTTCCCCCCAACAATTTGCATCTGATGGAGCTACTGAAAGTAACTGAAACTTTCAGTAGTGCCATCAGGATGGAATTTGGTGTGGACAAATGTGCGGTCATGCATGTAAAGCGAGGGAAGATTGTGGAATCCGTGGGAACCCAACTTTCGGATTCCATAAACCTTAGAGCCCTCTCCGCATCCGAAACCTATAAGTATTTGGGTATGTCGGAAGCGTTGGGCATCAATCTTACTGACATGAAGCAATCGTTGAAGGAGCGCTTCTTTGCCCGCCTGAAGAAAGTATTTAATAGTCTTCTATCAGGCGGGAACAAAGTGCGCGCCTTCAACGGTTGGGTCATGCCGGTTTTGATGTACTCTTTCGGCATACTCAAATGGACTCAGACCGAACTTGACGCCCTGGATAGGAGGGTTCGTACGCTGCTGACTGCATATCGAATGCATCACCCACGGTCCTCGGTAATGAGACTGTATATCCCGCGAAAGTGTGGAGGTCGTGGCTTTTTAAACGCTAAGACACTCCACAATCGCGAGATATGCAGTCTCAGGGAATATTTCCTAGAAGCCGACGTGGGGATGCATCGAGATGTGGTCCTGGTGGACAAGGGCCTCACCCCGCTCTCCTTGGCTACAGAGAACTGGCGCAAACCTGTAGTGCTTGACACTAATGATCGCAGGGAGGTATGGCAAAGTAAGGAGCTTCACGGACGCTTTTTCCGGGCCCTACATGAACCCGAAGTAGACTTTTTAGCGTCCGTAGCCTGGCTGCGTTTCGGTGATCTCTTTGGGGAAACCGAAGGCTTTGTCTGTGCAATTATGGACGAAGTTATCATGACTAAGAATTATCGGAGATTTATTGTGAAGGACGGCCCGGTTGACGTGTGTCGGGCATGCCACCGTCCGGGAGAATCAATCCGACACATTATCTCCGGGTGTTCTCGTCTAGCTAACGAAGAGTACTTGCATAGACACAACCTTGTAGCCAGGATTATCCATCAGCAACTTGCTCTGAAATACAACCTTGTGGAATCGGAGGTGCCGTACTTCAGGTATGTGCCCGACTCAGTTCTCGAGAGTGGAAATATCACATTGTACTGGGACCGATCCATCATCACTGACAGGACTATTGTTGCCAATAAGCCTGATATAGTGGTGGTGGATCGAATAGAGCGGCGCACAATGATTATTGACATCACGGTCCCTCATGACGGGAACCTCGTGAAAGCCGAGAAAGATAAAGAAATCAAGTATCTTGACTTGGCTCGCGAGGTTGTCGACATGTGGGATGTGGACTCAGCAATCATTGTGCCGATAGTTGTATCAGCCAATGGCTTAATTGCCAAGAGCCTCGACCAACACCTAAAGAGGCTCTCGTTGGGCAGCTGGATTAAGGGCCTGATTCAGAGAGCGGTACTTCTGGACACGGCTCGCATTGTTAGGAGGTTCCTCTCTCTGGAGCCCTGACCGCCGGTAGCTTGGACCTTGTCCCGATACCGGTGGGCTACTATTTTTTATATTTTTAAATGTTTTTATATTTTGTTTATATTCTAATATTTAAAAATATAATTTATATGTATATTTAATGAAATAAAGGTATATAATATTTTGTATCGCACTGCAAAATAACTAAAACAAACAGGCCAACCTTTGCTAGGCTGGTGTGCGTGACAGCTACAGTCCTACCAAATTATCTGTGAACTGAAAGAGGACGGCACCGTCGATTCAGTGTTGCTAATTTCAACGACATTTCAACATGACGGCCGTAGTTCCAATTTTCGCCATTTCACAGATAAGTTGGTAGGAGTGTACGTCTTACACTCGCGTCACGTCCGCGTCATTGTGCTGTCATTGTGTTATTCAATTGAGCGTGTATTTTGCGGCCCATTTTGCGGCCGACAGTTGGTCGCAATTATTTTCGACGAGTTCACAGTTTTGACTGTCTATCTACACGTATATATCTTTGAATAAAGGCACTTTTGAATTGTCAAGGGGTCGGTCAGTCAGAAAGATGATGCCCATTCCAAAGCGGGTTATTCCCAAAGTACTACATTCTTTTGTTCTAAAAAGATAAGAATCTCTTACATTAATTCCCGAGTTACTCCAAGGAATTATTATTATTTAAAAATACTTATTATTTTGTTCCCATTCTGCTCCATAGGTATCTGGAATTATTCTCAAAGTACTCCACAGATTATTCGTTATCAATTCTCAAAGTGCTCCATCTACATATTTACAGTCAGTCACAAAAATTCTTAAAAGAAATCCGGTACATTTTAGCTTTTTGATCAAAATGACTGTGCTAGACAGACAAAACAGTTTTATCGCTTAAACTGTGATAAAATGTGTGACTCAAGTCATTTCACAGTAGGCCGTGCTCGCCCCGCGCGCTGTGGGCGTATAATATCATACGGCGGACGCTAAAAGCACGATTTTGAACGGGTCTAGAACATAGGTATCAACCTATGTTCTATCAGAATTGTTTCCGGTACAGCTCTGTCTGGTTGTAAGTGTCATACGTCACAAAGCGCCAGTGCAATTATGAACACGTTCGGGAGCGTTGCTTTTTTATGATAGTAGGTAATTTTACCCTCGTATTATACTTGTTTGTAAGTTGTGATACTTGTTTTCAACATGTGTCTTGTAAGAGACTTGTCGAGTATAAAACACCTACCGTAGATTCAGATTACTTTAGCCCGCGGGGGTAACTTTGGATCAAATCGAAAAAGTGTTTTGAATCCTTCTAGTTCATCTAGCACGCAAGCAGTCAACGTAGTTCGCAGAGCATAAAACTTATGCTAGATAATTATGCACTGCAAACTATACGTTGACTGCTCGCGTGCTTTGATTCCTTTTAGTTCATATATAGATGAATCCAAACACTTTTTTCATTTTGGCCAAAGTTACCCTCGCGGGCTAAAGTAATGTGAGGTTACGTTATCATAAACATATGGACATGTTTTGTTATTAACTATTTTGTTTAACTTTTTGTAATTTTGTACAAGTTTTGTATACAACTTTTCAGATTGTTTTAAGTGTAAACGATAAAAGAAAACAGTAGAAGCAGTAGTTGTTTTCATCATCATCATTTCAGTTGAAAGACGTCCACTGCTGGACATAAGCCTCTCCCAAGCACCGCCACTTCGACCGGTTCTGTGTTTCTTTCATCCAGTAGATTCCTGTGGCCTTCACCAGGTTATCTTGGTGTAATATAATAATTATAAAACATTTATTAACTAACGCGGTGTTACCTGTTGGAGTATTGCAGCAGGGCTGGTTCTTGCAGGTAATCGATGGTGTGGAAGCAGAAATAAAAGGCAGGCTTTGGCGATACGTGAATGGAGACGATTTTTATTGCAGACTGAGCGAATGCCAATAGGTTTGACATACGGCACATGAAATTAAAATATAGATAAAAAATATAGTTGGTTGGAGTTGCCAACATTACCTACAGCTACCATTTATTAATTTTGCGTAACTATCAGGGTAAAAAAAAAAATGCCTTGAGTTTATTTTATTAGAACTCGGCTTGTTCTGTTTATTGCAATAGTTAAAATCTTAAACTGCCTAACCTCTTCCAAATTATGTTTGGGTCAGCTTCCTGTGTAACTAAATTCGGCTGAATATTGAATTTTGGACAGAGCAACTGCCATCTGACCTCAGCAATTATTGGAACATGACATTCCAAGTTTAGATAGTTGTAGTCTCAAGTTTGGAGCCTTGTGTTGAAGTACGCTAACTGCGTACGCTACTGCTACTGCTTTTTAATGACACTGACGCCAAAAGGTGCTCTTTAACGACAGAAAAACTGTCACAGATGTTTAAAAATTAGATATTTAACTAAAGATAGTTTTATATTAAAAATAAAGATAGAAGAATTTACCATTTTTTTCACGCTTTCAATCCTGAAGGGATTTCGCGGTTAGATTTATTTTACTTTAAAAATTGGTGTGCTGTAAAAATTCATTCGAAACTATGTCTCATGCATAATGGATGTACTTCTGATTTATATTAGACGCCCATTTATAACTGAAAAATATATTTTTGAAATTTCAGTACGTCTATACTATATGTCCTGGAATTAATGCACAACCTCTTAAGGGGTCATTGTACTCATCATTATGAACAGGTTTTACTATGGAACCAAACATGAAATCGCAAAAAAAAAATCAGCTGTCCCATATATTTTGATGAGTTATCCGAACATAATTGTACAGCTGATTTTTTTCACATGTACAGCACATTTCTCGCAAAAGTGTTGAAAAACGTATGACACACGCGCGGAAATTGGTATTTACAAACTCGTGACTATGGTAAGCCCTCGACTTCATTTCGGGCTTACATTCGTATACTCGTTTGTAAAAACCAACTTACCGCACTAATATCATAAATAACCATCTACTACTCTTTTGTCGTAAAATTCGAATTATAACCTCCAAAACGAGTTTATATTGACATACTTTCTAAACACAATACCGATATTTAAAAGTAAAATCATAATAAAACACTTTTTCTCAGAATAATGTTAAAAAACATTTTTTTACCAATACGATACACGGCAAATCCAAGAAGATATCACCAAGGTGTTTCCATAATTTTTTTTTCTTCTAATGGAACGCGTATGCGGGGCGCACCTTTTATAAAGCATTAGAAATAAGTTTTGATTACAACTTTACTTGTCCGTGGCAGGCAGTGCCTGCTTTAGCGCATGCGCGGTGATGTGTTGGATTTTGGCGCCATGTATACGTTTTGTTGTACTGAATTTCGTGGGTCTTTTTATTCTTGCCTTCGAAGATTCTTGCTTAAAAATGTCTGATATTAGTGACAGTAGACAAAGTTGTGTATGAAACTGCACATAATTAGGTAAGCATTACTGTGTGAAAAAAAAAAAAAATTAAAAACCTCGCCTACTGCTCGGGTTTTAAACACACACTCGTGTTTTAATACCCTTCATTATGCAACAGTTTCATATAATAAACAACTATGATTTTATTTATAGGAACCCACACTTAATTACAATTTGTATTATAACATGTCGCAGTATCACAAATTGAAAATTTCGCAATCATGGACATTACCTATTTGTCTAGACTAATTGATGTCTGTGTCTAGACTAAGATTAA
Source organism: Tiliacea aurago (assembly GCA_948098905.1). Lineage (NCBI taxonomy): Eukaryota > Metazoa > Arthropoda > Insecta > Lepidoptera > Noctuidae > Tiliacea > Tiliacea aurago. The sequence continues at coordinate 14,648,000 of OX402590.1, forward strand.
GATTAGCATACCTTAAAGACAGTCAAACATTAATTTAACTTTAATTAATGAAAAGTAATTTAGATTAAAGATTAAGGTACAGTACCTTAATCTTTAATCTAAATTCTTACAGAAATTAATACGTATAGTTCGTTTTTAGGATTCCGTACCCAAAGGGTAAAACGGGAACCCTATTACTAAGGCTCCGCTGTCCGTCTGTCTGTCCGTCTTTCACCAGGCTGTATCTCGTGAACCGAGATAGAAAGTTGAAATTTTAACAAATGATGACTGTATTTCTGTTGCCTATAACAACACATACTAAAAAATAGAATAAAATAAATATTTGAGGGGGCTTCCATACAATAAACGCGATTTTTTTGTCGCTTTTATAGATAATGGTACGGAACCTTCGTGCGCGAGTCCTGTCCGTTTGACAGGTGCAAAAGTCAAACTCCAAATTGAAAAAACGAACAACAATCATTTGAAATGTCATATAAGTCTCTGGGATTAAAAAACGGACTTTAATGACTTCCAATAATTTCAGTAAATTCGATAGTCTCTTGTTTTTGTAACAAATGCTGCCCTTTGAATAAAGAAAATATATTTTCAAGATTTCTGTCATCCCGAGCACGTCTTCAAAGTCCACACAAGGGGGGGTTATTGTCCTTCTCTACCTACCCTGTTAATAGCTACATGATATGCTGAAATTTCATTTATTACGTGGTGTAAGTATGTTGTGAAAATCAAATACCTCAAAAAAGCCACCTGCTTTTTTTGAGACTGTAGCATTAATATACTAAAGATTTTTTAGCTTTTAGCTTTTATAATGTAACTTTTGCGGACATTGAGTCAACAGTGGGTGCCTACCTCATTTATTGAATTTAGCTCCGAATTGTTTTTATATTTTAATTTTAATTCGGAAAGATATTAACTTGATTGTAGGTCATAATGGTTCTGTTAACCTTTTTTTGATTCGTTCAAAACATATGCGACTTATGGAACTCGAATAAAAAAACATCAAAAGAAAAATAAAAAGATCGATCGACAACCAGCGAGACATATAGTTTTTAATTACCCCACTTCTTATTCATTCCAACGTTGAACTCATTGGGACTTCAAAACAGGAGTTGCACTACTTTTTTCCGAACGATTCCTTAATTTGCGAAGTTTTCAGCGAACGCGTTTTAGTATTCGCCATGCGCAATGTAAACTGAGCTAACTCGAAGTCTGAGCTAACTTTGACAATAATCAACCGTGGGGAAAATCACCCACAAGTCGGTGGAAATTATGTAGACAAGACGAATCGTCTTAATTCTGTGTAAACATGTGAGCTTTGAGGGGCATTGTACTTACAAGGCGTATTAGTAGGATGAGTGAATTTCATACATTTAAACGTTATTAGCAAGTTTAGTCAAGTTAGTAGCGATTAATCCTAGGCTTTTAAGATACTTTTGCAAGAGTTAAGTTAGAAATTATTCTGCTTTTCATAATTTCAGCTCTAAAAACTGACTAGAGAGAGAGGAACTTACTCGAGAATGGGCAGCAGCGTTCTCTACGCATTTTAACACCATACTGCGATCGCCAACCCGCCTGCCAAGCGTGGCGATTATCGCAACTCCTCCCCTCCTTTTGGGGGACGCTTATCATATGTCCAGCAGTGGACGTCTTTCGGCTGGAATGATGAATGATGATGATGAGCTCTAAAAAAGTATGAAAACATAGGTGACTTACATAATATACATTAGGTATTGGTCAAAGAAACACCTAAAAAAACAATGGGTTTATGGCAAACAAATTATGGGTAAAAATCCACATTTTCGTTTGCCATAACCCATTTTTTTTAAAAGGATCCTTAATAAAAATTTCACCATGTGTCTGTCTGTCCGTCTGTCTGTCTGTCCCCGGCTTAGCTCAGAAACCCTTAGTACTAGAAAGCTGTAATTTGGCATGGGGATACATATTAATCACGCCGACAAAGTGGGTTTTTTTTTTTTAGAAAATACATATTTTCAGTGTAAGTACCTCCGTTGCATTTGTACGTAAAGTTGGGATGATATTTTTTTCTCATCTATCTTATGGTGTGGGATTTCGTTGGATAGGCCGTTAAAAATATTGCGGGTCTGTGAAAATCATTTTTCGATCCAGGGATCAGTTTGTGTAATATTACACAAAGCTTTAAAGTGCTATTTTTTGTTAAAGTCAAGTGTCCCTCCCCTGCCAGCTAAATTATTGTTTTTGGATATGTGAAAAATTCATGGCAGTAGTATAAATAACGAAATTAAAAGGAAAACTATCATAGCTAAGTAGGCTTTACAAGTTAACGAGTAATAATTGACCAACTTACATTTGCTGTTGGAGAATTGACCGTGACGTATATCGATGTACACCTCTGTTTAGAAAATGTTTTTCAACTACAATGTTAAGTTTGTTTTTGGGATAAATTAATCCCAACTACGGAACCTTTCATTGTGCGTGGTCCGATACGCACTTGGCTGTTTTTTTTGTATTGAATCCCGAACATGTGTTTACACTGCATTGACCGTGTCGACGATACACATTCGCGTGACCACACCACCAACAAATCATCGCATGTTAGGAGCGAATAGTGTGTAAATAATTGTATTATTTTCTTTGAACTTAAGTGACTTTGCTGAACTGAAATTGTATTTTAGATTACCTTCCACAGTTCTGTTACAATCATGCATAAAATAAATTGCAATCAACAATTACTGGGTTCAGTTTGATTAGTGCTCACATCTTTAAAGCACGCTAAACTTTTTTGTTTTGAATAGGCTTCAATGGTTTGGCCCTGTTTTTTCTGTTCTGTGGTTTGGCCTGTATTTTGCCTACAACGCACGAAGTGGCCTCAGCGACCGCTGTTTGCGCAGTCATTCCGTGCTCCGTGATTTCACCTCATGTGAAGTGGGTTGATTTTAATAAGTATGCTCGTGTTATTTCTTAGGGTTCAAGCTATCTCAATACCCATCAATATTGGTTCATTGATTTAGCCCTGAAAACGTAACATACTGACAGAATTATGCTCCATTTACATAGTGCAAGTTTATTGCCTGAGGCATACCATATCATTTAAGCAACAGTTGACTGGCACCAAAATCAAAATTAAAATATTTTATTTCACATAAACCTAACATAGGAAACGTCAGAAGCTATGTGCACGCGCGGTTCCAATTGGACGTTTCCTATGGAGAAGAGCCGGCAAGAAACTCCACGGTTACTCTTTTAAAAATAATGGGCTGTTACAATGTTTTCAAATTACAGTGTTAGTAGGTATGGGACGACAGTGACACCGCGCGCGCATCTAAACAACACGTGCAATTGTTGCACGATACGGGCAAGTTAGTGGCCGTTCAAAACTGGTATAGGTGTAAATAGCACGTACAATAAAATCACATTCAAATATGAGCGAACGAAATAAATTAAAAAATCTTGAGAAGACGTTCAATAAAATTTAATGAAATATTTGGCAGCTCAAATACGGGTAATACTTGAATCAATTGTACAAGGACGCAACTCTGTGTTAAGGCGAGGCAAAACTTGCATGCAATTCTTGAATGGCAATAATTGAACATGCTTTATGGCATGCGATTATTGCTCTTGAACGTTCCAGAAACTTGTTCCGTGTAAATGGGGCTTTATTCACACACATAACTATATTTTACATTTATAATATTAGTATTCCAACATTTCAATACAATGTACCGTGAGGAAATGAGCTCAACGGCTCAATATCAATAAATCCTGGGTGTTTAATGCTCTAAAACGGCGATTGGTAGTGCCACCCGTCATTAAGCGAGAATTATAGCGATGGGCCAGCATTCACCACGGTGACTTGCATTCTAATGAGTGTGGCCGCTCTACCATAGAATAATTTATAACAAAACTTTTCGGTGGCTTTGGAAAAAGGTTGTCATTATAAAATTGAGTGTAACGGAGTGTCTTTCTTAATTGGTATGGTTTCTTTTTCATGATATATGTACCTCTAGGTTTTTAACGTGCACATTTTTTGTTGTAAAATAAAAGTCACAATATGCGCCTTCGATGTATTCAAGTAATATACTCGGTGATATAATATGCTCAAAGATGAAAACATAAATAGTAGGCAGTCGTGTGCGTTGTGTGTGTGTTTTACCCTCTGAAAATCTTCATTACCCCGAAAAATTCCAATGACAAAAATAAAAGCAATTACAGCCATTTACGTTGGCAGGTAATTAAAAATTGACGCGTCAGTGGGAACTGCAAAGAGGTAGGTACGAACTGCGATCCGCCCCTAACTATTTAGACGGAGTTGTTTGAAACTACGTTGTCGCTAATTAGGTCGGTTCAGTGCCAGCCGTGAAACCGCCGCTACTACGGCTACTATGGCGGTTTCACGGCTGGTAAATCCGTGTATATAGAACTATTTGCACTTAGAATAGTTTACGATTTCAATTATGGCACCGTGCGTATATTTTAATGCCGACGGACGGCATTAGACGTTGTAAGTGGGTTGTTTAATTAGCAGTTTGGGGTTAACTAGCGACTGTTTTATGGCGAAAAATTAAGCTTTTAAATAAAGTCAAAGTCAAATTATGTATTTCAAATAGGCACATTTTAAGGCAGCTTTGAACGTAAAAATTTAAAAAAAACATTAATTGTTATATGTTTGAAATCCACTGCTGGACAGGCCTCTCCTAGGCTGTGCCACAACACCTTGTCCTCCCTGTCCCGCCTTCCACATCCAGTCTGTCCCAGCCACCATTTAAAGGTCGTATGTCTAGAGCTAGGGGGCGGTACACTAAGCTTGCCGTTGCGATAGGCTGAGTTGATTGATTGATGTTTGAATTATTTTCGTCTTTACAACATTATTTAAAGAATATATGCGGCGAAAATTCTTGTGTAGTAGACACAAGAATTTTCGCCGCATTCTCGTACAGACTAGTGAGATAATAAATAATAGCGCGAGGCGTCACTAGTAGCACAATTTCTTTGTCGGTACTAAGTTCTTGTGGCACCGACATACCTCTTGTGGCACCGTCGCTCCCGCGATATCGCACCAGTCTGTACGAGCCTTTATGTCATATCATGTAGCACAAACATAATATGTATATGTCGGAGCTGGTCATTAGTACGGACAAGTAACGAATCAAGCCCGCTACCGGTGACATCGCGTGATCTACCCACACGTGTGGCGCGCTTCTACAGAGTCGTGATGTTTTGAGCCGACGGCGAGGAGGACATTCAAGATTCAGTGTCTGGTCTGATCGCATCGGAGTTAAGACGTCGCGGTACTGTACTCGATTCGTTAATGCTTGGTTATAGTGGTGATTATAATTTGTAGTCATGGTGTCAATTTATGATTTCAATAAACGCTGTGTATCGCAGCCAGTGTGTTTTCATTGCACGAAACCCAACTTCTGCCCACATGATGACCGAATCTAACAGAGTAAAATCTTGACGAACCGACATAATTATATTACTTTTACTATACAGACATTTGTTTTATGCGTGGGGATCGAACTACAAAAATTGAGCTGTGTAAATAAAAATATGAGCTATTGTAAAATGTATGTTTTTTTTAATATTAAATATATCGTTTTCGATTTATTTAAGTACTTTCTGAGTTTATTTTGGACATTTTGTTTTCCGTCACAGATGTCACTAGACATCGGTGAAGAAAAAAAACGTGACGAAACCTGGAGTTATATATAGTTAATATAATTCTGTAATCGCCAACGCGTCTTGAGCAAAAGTTGTGATCAATGTTCGGGCCTTCTCTGTATGAGAATAGGCTGGTATTATAAGACATCCTTAAGGCGACGATAACCGACTTTTATGATTTTATACTGAAGATTACGTCTAAACGAGTAGTGTTAATGATTGGAAAAAAATATATGTTCAATTAGAGCATTTTTTCAATAACTTAATATGTAAATATTTTAGATTATGTTTATATTACATAGTGAAATTAATTTGTAAAGTTATGTCTAACGCGGATAATAAACTGAGAATGGCGCAAAACCTACCAAACTTATTTTTCTGAAAACTTCACCAATTTAAAATAATTTAATTATTGATCGTTTAGTATACGCGTTTACCTTTTTTTTTGTATAATAAATGAATAATGCGTCAAATTGGGGACAGAGCTCCTTGATGGGCGACTCCTATTACTGGCTGAACGTACGACGCGTTGCGTGAGCTCAGTACAGAACACGCAAGCTAACCACTCAAGGTCACTGGCATATATCTGCGTCTTAAATATGAGCCTGTAGATTTAGACGCTGTCTAACGGTATGAGAAATAACACACATTTGTTATTAAAAACGAAAAATATAAATACGGTATAATATATTTAGGTATTCACAGCATGTGAGCTTAGTTACATTGCTGATTTAAGTAGTTACATAAATAAAAGTAATGTGGGACATATATTCAAAACAGTATTTTATATAGGTTTATTAAATGTAGTTTATAGCTCTCTTTAGGCAAATAATATACGTCTAACATTAGTTAAAAACCTATTACAACGAGTATTAATTATGCCATAACTTTAATTGCGTATGTAATTTATAATAATAAGAATAAGTTATATGCTTAACATAATATATTGTCACCAAGAAATAATATAATTTTAACATCATATAAAATGACTCACAACGTGTTTCTGAATTGAGAACTTGTCAAACTCTTTAGCATTAGTAAGGCGTCCGCGTATCACTGGTCAGTTTCCCTCACTCGTCAGTTTATTTGATTCATCAGTTTCGATGATTGGTCAGTTTTGCGGATTAGACAGTTGTGGCAACTCGAATTTCGCGGGCTCCATTGAATAAATCACTTAAGCTATGCTAAAAATATAACAAATGCTAAAGTAGAGTTTAATAAGATCTCAACTTATAAAAAAAAAATATCTAAACTTACTTCTTCAATTCTTAGACCGAGTGTAAGAAATGAACATAATCCTTTGCGATGCTCTCAACTGTAACAAAATCACATCGTATCATATTTTAAGAATGGCCCCTCCGTATCTTTAATTGACCCATTATAAGTAATAGGAAGGGTCACATCCGTATAAAATGTTATATAAGTAGTGAGAACACACAAATATGAAAGACTGCAATAACAATTAAGCAAGTTGCACCAGTTCGTGGTGATTTGGGCCCAGCGCAGTGGAAAATGTGCGCACAATTATTACCACCATTGTTCCCGGGTTTGTTACTCGTACGTTTGTCACATTAGAGGTAGAACAGTATTCTAAATAATCGTTGATTATGTTTAAACCAGAAATAAGGGCCATTGGCCTGTAACTATGTGTATGAAAGTGCAGAACATAAAAAAAAAACATTATTTCAGACAAGAATACATACATGAACAGTCCATAGTGATGGGTTAGTAACAGAAAGTACTTATAATCTATATTAGTATTGTTAGTAAGGACACAAACAGCTAAATTGCCTAACCCCGCCCTCGAAGCTCAGTGTGCACCATAGGTAACTTATTTAACTGTACCTATACCTATTTCCACCCAGTGACGTTGTATTGTTTCGTTTGGTGCCAAACGTAAAGAATAGCACCATCCCATTCTTCCCATGGGTGTCATAAAAGGCGACTAAGGGACTTACTAGAGAATGGGCAGCAACGTTCTCTATGCATTTTTACTACTACTTTTTTATACTGCGATCGCCGACGCGCCTGCCAAGCGTGGCGATTATGGCAAATCCCCCCCCTTTTTGGGGAGGCATTTGTCCAGCAGTGGACGTCTTACCGCTGAAATGATGATGTTGTATAGGATAGTCTGGCCTGTTAACAATCATTTTCAGGATACCGTTCCGAGTGTTACGCAAGCGCTGTAGCAAGGACACCGCTTTTTTACGCATGATGGCGTGAAATCCATCTGTGTGTACTTCAGCAACAAACATGCCGTAGCACTACAACGCCGCGGCAGCCGCAACATCATCCTGAAGGCGTTATTATATTGAACGCGCAGGACGTTGTAGGCTCGGCTTGTATATGACACCCTCAGGCCGCTCGAATAAAAGGACTGACAGAACGCTTTAAATAAGGTCAACATGACGTCTGCCGTGCAGCGAGCAAATCAGCGGGCGAGCATATTGCTCCTCACCGCCAACGCCCTGCGCTCCCTGTCTATGTCGCATAACCAGGATTGACCACTGAAATTACGAGAATTGGCCACAGAAATAACCACCATGTTTTTCCTTATGGTCTTTTCATTCCAAATAAGTCCCTAAACTTACATAAAAGTAAAACGGCGCAGCAAGTGGCACCGCCCCGTTTTGTTACGAAGTTACTGGAATCACTGAAAAGGTCAGATAGGTGTGACGCTAGCTGCTGGCAGTCACTCTAGCAGAGCGCTGCTACCTTTTCCTTATTCTAAGGTTGCATTGCATCAATGGTTGCGTGGCGGCCTCAGAACAATGAAAACTTAAAGTAAGAAAACTATAGAGGTTCGGGTAGCGTAGCCAGATGAGACAGCATATTATATACATATTCATAAATGTATATAGGACCCAATGATACCATAAACCTAACCCTTTACCCTGGGTTTTAAAACAAAAACAAATCAGCAAATTGATGATTATTTTATGTAGAAAAGTGCCAATATAAACTTCACAATTTCACAAAAACCCCATGAAAGTACAGCTACATTGTCGCTGACCTTGAAAAAATTGACACACACTGAGAGACGGAAATGTATATAGTATAGTATAGCTTTGTCCTTTTCCTTTACGTAATAACTTAATAATATTATATCCCTTTCTTCTTTCTTTCTATGAAATGGAGCTACCCGCCATCTATACATTTCTTTGTCTAAGAATGAAAAGCAGTGGCGGCTGTATTGTGATGACAGAAGATGATGTCAGGGGAGCCCAAAGACATAAAATTATTTACTTAACAAATCATAAATCTCTTTGGGGAGCCACTGTCCTACAACGTCCACGACGAACTGCTATAATCCGGCACAATCCTAATGATATTGAAGCTGCTGAACAACTAATACGATAATCACTTCTGGTAAAGGCCGCGCCGTTGCTGCGCCGTTAAGTAAATGTTTTGAAATAAAACAATAGTACATTGTGATACAAGGGTGGAAAGTAGGCATATATATATAACCTACACACCCTTGTATCACATGACGTTTTTCAATACACTTGTGGGAAATAGTAAAAAACAAATCAAAGAATTAATTAAAATTTTCAGAAACAGCGCGGTTTTTGTTACTAGACATATTTTTTTTTACAACGAAAACAGCCTATACAGCCTATTCGATTTTTGACAAATGTTGATGTGAAAATAATTAAATTAAAAATGGTAATTAAATATATTATAGAACCTTATAAAAGGATTTTGAGAATTCAATGCTAAGACGTACGGACTCATTCATTTTTCCTCGTGTAAAATCTATCCCATTTTATTCTATGTATGAAAACTCCTTGCTACTAAACTTTTTAAATTGACTTAAAAATTTAAAACGCAACTGTAAAACTAATGATAAAGCTCGTAAATAAAAGTCACGACCGATAACAGAAAGATGCCTATGCAAAAGATTTAATTTTATAATCATAATTATAGCCTCTGAAAGTACGCCATGTTTAACAACTGTATTGAAAAATAATTTTAGAATACTTCTACTTCAAAATCAAATTCGTAGTTGTCCAGTAATTTCTAGGGCACCACAATTTAAAGGAATTCTTACCCATAATTGTGGGCTTCGTGGTACCAATAATTTCAGTGAGTTCATGTTATATTGGTAAAAATAAAACAATGATCTCATTACGGTTGATTACATAATAATATAATATCCATGATGGAAACAGAATTGGTGACATCAATCAAATTGAGGTCATTATTGCCCATAAGTATTATTTTGCTCCACGATAATTCTAGTAATTTCACGTGACCTTATGACCTACACGTTAAAATGAGGTACCTACTTATTTATGTAAAGGGCAATTTCATGATTTATGACATAGTTACTTTGTGAATACGGCTTTTTAAGGTTCCGTACCTCAAAAGGAAAAAAAAAACTGAACCCTTATAGGATCACTCGTGCGTCTGTCTGTCTGTCCGTCTGTCACAGCCAATTTGCTCCGAATCTACTGGACCGATTAAGTTGAAATTTGGTACAAATGTGAATTTCTGTGACCTAAACACGGACGTTTAACGTAAATAAATGAATTTTGAATATGGGGGTTACTTTTATGGGGCAAATTAGAAAAAACAAGTTTTGTAACTGTACTGTGTGACATATCAAATGAAAGTGATTGTTGTAAGAATTTCAGATACATTTTTTTATAAGTAATTTTAAAATAAATACTTCTAAAGGTATTTAAGAAAATAGATGAAAATTTACCTTTCCTTATCTCTGAAACTACTGAGCCTAAAATAATTTAAAAAATACAGAAAACAGTTTTTTACTTATGGATTACAGGAAAATCTATAAGAAGTCTATATGTTCTTAAAATAACATGGTAAATCTCTTAATATTTTGAGTACAAACTTACATTTGCGGTTGGAATGTAAGAGGGAACGTGTTTTTGAATTACTATGTTAAGTTTCTTCTTGGGATAAATTCATCCCAACTACGGAACCCTTCGTTGTGCGTGGTCCGATACGCACTTAGCAGGTTTTTTATTATATCTTTGCCCTTGAAGCAATTCTAGGTAATTTTAAACAATTTCTTGCATCAATAAAACAAAGTCCTCTCGTCGAAATATATTACATAAATAAAACCAAGTATCATTAACGTAACAAGAATTCCATTACAGAATACTAAATTCGTAATGTTTCTACCTTGTATTTAATACTCAACCCAGCGTAAATAATTTACTACAAATTAAATATGTATAATTGGTATTGACTACTGTCGTACCTGCTTATTGGTCGTGTATGAAACGAGCGAGACGGCGTTTCATGCACATGAGAGCATCTCTTTCAGTTCTGGTACATTCGGTAGCTCAGTGGGACATAAGACAGACAATGAGCAATTGTAAGCGGAAGCATTTACCGAACCGCGACTGAGGGTGTCTGTCCCGTTATATTCTATGTTGAATGTATGAAATAAGTGACGGTAATTAAACAGGAGTGCTCGGTTTTGTCTGTGTCCTGAAAGTACCGGTTAACTTATCTGGCAGATACATACAAAATCTTGACTTTATCTTGTACTAAGTGCCAACATGGAACAGGACATTAAAACTGAGCATCAATAATTCATCATTTCAGCCGAAAGTCGTCCACGGCTGGACATAGGCCTCCCCCAAGGGTAGGGGGGGGGGGGGCTTGCCAAAATCGCCACGTTTGGCAGGTGGTTTGGCGATCGCAGTATGGTGTTAAAATGCATAGAGAACGCTGCTGCCCATTCTCTAGTAAGTCCCTAAATTCGCCTTTTACGATACCCACGGGAAGAAATAGGAATAATGAAAATGATAGTTTCTGTTAATATATTCGGAACTATAATTTTCTATCTTTATCTATCACAATCATAAGTTTACAAAATAATTATACTTTTCTCTATCAAGTACAATATAATAATATGTTGTTATTAGCTATCCTAGTTTAATAAAGCAACTTCTCTTATAGCGTTAATATTTTATGTAACTTTGCAACCTTTCATGATCTATCTTATAGTTTTCAAGATCTCCGCGAAGATTTGCTCCACGTTGCAAAGTTAGTATGAAATTTTAAGAAGATCATACGATATATCCCGATCTAATGAGCGTGCATCCACAATTAATGATTGCGGGTCACTAATGAGGGGAATCAGGAAGGTATTAGAAACGGATGGAGTGGTGGAGGTCGGGACTTACTAAAACAAAAAAAACCGGCCAAGTGCGAGTCGGACTCGCGCACGAAGGGTTCCGTACCATTATCTATAAAAATGGCAAAAAACACGTTTGTTGTATGGGAGCCCCCCTTAAATATTTGTTTTATTTTAATTTAATTATTTAATTTTAAAGTCAATATATATTTACATATTCTGTGAATATTTCAAGCGTCTACCTGTTGCCGTTATCAATATAGAGCAAAAAAATCACGTTTGTTGTATGGGAGCCCCATTAAATATTTATTTTATTCAATTTTTTAGTATTTGTTGTTTAGCGGCAACAGAAATACATCATCTGTGAAAATTTCAACTATCTAGCTATCACGGTTCATGAGATACAGCCTGGTGACAGACGGACAGACGGACAGACAGACAGACGGCGGAGCCTTAGTAATAGGGTTCCCGTGTTACCCTTTGGGTACGGAACCCTAAAAATGACCTAGGTATGCGTTGTCATTTTTACGAATGGTTAGTGACCCAGGGTTAAGGCCGCCACTGTACATATGTGTGCATAGTATTAAATAAATAAATACATATTGAAAGCCTACGCGTTCAAATAGATTGTAGCTAAATACAAGTATCAAAATTATCAACGGGGTTTCAATGAATCGTAACGTGCATGTTGCTACAAAAGCAAAATAAATGCAAGAAGTTCTTTCAATATTTTTGTTACTAAACATTATGAATTTTCAATACTACAATGGATAAAAATAAAATACCAGACGTCAACATTTCACAGTTAATGTCGTAGAGCTAGAGTTGAAACGGTATAACCCTAAAACCATCGGGTGTCGACGAGACTCATAACCGTAAAATACTCGGAACTTTTGTTATAAGAAATGTTCCACTCCCAGCTCATATAGTACAAGTTCTATTCTCGAATAAAGTACATTACTCCGATAGTTTTTTAGAAACTTAAACTACAGTCTCGAGCATAAATGCGAGTACCTACCGTACAGTTACGCAAAATTCAAAAGCATATTACTTGTGAAATATAAATTTGAACTTTGTAACGTTACAATTGGTCGGAGGTCACAAGTTAAAAAAGTAATACAAGGAATTAGGTCTTTAGTGGCTCGGGCTCGAGAAAGCAGGAACGGGTTCAGGAAAACAGGGAAGGGTTCAGGAAAACAGGAACGGGTTCAGGAAAACAGGAACGGGTTCAGGAAAACAGGAACGGTTTCAGGAAAACAAGATCGGGACCAGGTACACAGGAATGCCATCAGGTTCTTCAGACGGCTTCAGGACAGGAACGGGATGGGGCTGCAGTGTCTTGAGTTGGATGGGCAGGATCAGGCAAATCTGTTCAGGAGTGGAAATGATCTGATGTAAGATAATGACAATCTAACAAGAAGTAATTTTTAAATTGTCGGGTTGTTTCGAAGCTTCTAGAACGAGCCCAAAATCTATAATAGCTGTCGTCAGAGCTGACAACAGTTTAGTCTACCTTCGTTTTAGCCCACCTTCGGTAGAGATTACCCGCGGGCTAATTGCGTAACACACTATCAGTAAAAATCGGTTTCAATTTGATAATTCAACAACATTCATTGAGTTATTTACGTTGTTGAGCAGACAAATTATTCTAACATATGAAGCTATGGATAAGCAATGTGCTTCAAAATCATTCCGATTCAGATTCAAACTGTGTTACGCAATTAGGGTGCTGATCTTTTTTGCCTTTAAGGAGCAGATATATGATTTTAGTGACTTTTAAATCTGTTATTACTCCTTCATATATTTAGTGCAAGTAAGTTATGCAAAAAAAAATATGTTTAACTAAAACGCATACACAACAATTCTATATGTGACTATTTAAGTATTGTAGTAAAATACTTCATGAAATAAATTCAGGAAGTAACGTCTACCCAAAGCCTAAAAAACGATATTCCTTTCAAACTACTTAAGATATTTTCATGTTTTTTTTGGTGTGAACAAACCATTTTATTATCTATAATTTTATCTGTAATTTTTTTTCAAATATTCATATTTTCGTTACAAAAAATAAATTTCCCTATGAAATCGTACGGCAGTGCCGCGTGAGCGCGACTCGCATTTGTATGGCCAAGTTCAACGGCGATTACCCGACCTTTAATCAACGATCTTGAATCTTATTTATGTTGGTTTGCCTAGTTAAATTATTATCACTTGTTATTATCTATCTAGTTTTTCTGATTAAAAGTGAGGTTATATTTACACTTCGTGTTATAATTCAACGACATCAATGAAATGGACCCTTTACCACTAAGTCAAGATGGTGACGACCCTATCGCTCCGCCGTCGCTGACGTCGTCATATGTATATTCAGTAAGTATGAGAATAGGTTTATAACTAATTTTTATACCCCTAAGTGTTAAGGGTGGCTTTTCCACGGGATCGAGACTTACGTAGGTGAAACCACGGGGCGCAGCTAGTAAATACTATAAAATAACATAAAAAGTATTACGGTAGGCATCACCATGCATATATAATTAATTGAATGCCTTACCTACCAAAAACATAGTAAAATACCTACACAGTAATATTCAGTGTTTTGTCTCGCTCCCACTCTCACCTTCGCGTCGCTTGCGCGCGCGCTCACATTATAATAACATACTTTATTAATTTAGAAAAAAAAAGGAATGAATTTCCTGCAAAACGTTTGCGGCAGAAGAGATAAAACGTAGAAAAAAGTAATTTTTTACTTGAAATGAAACGCTTCCCTGGATTTAAGATAATGGAAATTCATATGGATATCGACAAAGTTCGCCCGCCCTCTGAAGGCAGTCAGATTAAAAGTAAGACCGCTCTCATGAAATTATAATTTAATTTTTTCCCGAGGATATTCATTCTCTTTCGAATCCAATTGTGAATGCATGATGCAGGTTGATTCTGCGAGACATATTATTTATGGGTAGAATTTACGTTACCACTCATATTATGGTGCTTTATTCGTCGGCAAATTGGTTTTGTAGATGAAAGCTTGTTTTAATTTCGTTATCATAAAGCGAAAGATATATTGTGTTGTTAGTTTGATACTATTAAGTATTGTTACTCGTTTGAAGATAAATATGATTTTGATAGTCTGCTTAGATAATTATATCTAATTGAGTTTTTATAATCATTGGTATATTTATAAATGTTGTTAAGAGCGTTTACACCTTACAGTATTTCATACAAACATTCGAGCCCCTGTTTTTCGAAATGACTGAACCGATATTAATGGAGCTTCATACGCATAAGCAGGATACAAAGGTCTAAAAAGTTAGTAAATAACATTTTCGAAAAATAGTGTTACAGCTAAATTAGACCGATTTTAAATTTTCCATAGAAACAGAGATTTTCAGTTTCAGATCTGTTTTTAAATAAGACATTTCGAAAATGTTCTTTACTAACTTTTTTGACCTTTGTATCCTCCTTATGCGTATGAAGTTTCATTAAAATCGCTTCAGTTATTTCGAAAAGCAAGGGCTTGAAAGTTTTTATGAAATGCCGTAAGGTGTAAACGCTCTTAAAACACTGGTGCCAGACTAATAAAATAAATCACAGACCTCTTTTTATAAATGTTTTTTAAAGTTGAGAGACGTTTAAACGTAAAAAATGTATGGTTAAACTGTCTCTAATCATTACTTGACTTTTAGCAACGTATATAAATAAACCCCTTAATGGACCCCTCGACATTGGGAATCCTAGTGTGGGGTCCAAGCATTTTTTTTAATGCAAAAAGAAACGTCTGATGACCTGAAACTTTTATGTTCAGATTTCTTTAACATAGTAAATGTGCTTGATAAAGCCGATTAATCTAATAACTGATGTTTATTGAAGTTGCTTCTTCTTTAACAGTCAATAATAATTACAATTTTTTTTTAGAATAGACCTTACACATTTTGTATGTTAAACGATACATACGTTATACAGTTACGTATTGTGTAGCCTAACGGTTTATATTAGAATTTTGTCTACAGGTAAATTTGAATTTGCTTGGCTTATTACATTTTTAATATAGAAGCTTTTAGATCGCGGTAGCTGTTTTTTATTTTTTTTTGGGTGGGAAATGATCAAATAACTTCTCCCGAGGGCGGAGTGGGAGTGTCAGACTTTTACTGACTAAAACCCACCCGTGTTCCTTCCGTTGCCTGTGTGCCAAGGCCACGATATCCCTTTCGGATAAACTCGCAACCCTGGCAAGCATTGGTCCTAACGGACCCCGTCAGTTGGTGCTGATATCTCTTTGAGGCGCGCGTGGAACACAACGCGCCGTCGACCCGGGCCTGGTCCTTATCGGGCGGCGAGCTACCCATCGCTCACCGTTCTCAAGCCCGCGCCTACGGTGGCCGAAAATTGGCTTGCGACTCCTGATGCCCGCGGCGTCTCCTGCGGCGACTAGAGGTGCGAGGGCGCGAACCTTGTCTCTCCCTCACGCGTTCCGCCTCTTCCTTCGCGAGCATTACTGCTTCACAGAAGGAGGTGACGGCCTCCCATGCACTCTCGCTCCGAACCATGGCCTGAACCAGGGCTGGACGTTAGAGTCGCCACCGCCGATCGCCTTCGTGAGGACACGGCGGTGCTCCGCCCAAGCCGGGCAGACCTCCACCGTATGCTCCACCGTGTCCTCCGGACGATCCACACACTGGTGACACCCGGGCGTTTCCTCCCGCTTTATCCTGAACAGGAACCTCCTGAAACAACCATGTCCGGTGAGGACCTGTGGCAGGCGGAAGGCGAGGATGCCGTGGCGCTTCTCTAGCCACTCCTCAAAAAGGGGACTTAACGCCACAATTGTAGCGTGCCCAGCACTGGGTTGCGACAATCGCACTCTCCATGCCGCCACGAAATCCCGCTGGAGCTCTGTCCGCTGAGACGTGATTTATCGCGGCAGCGGAGTTCCTCCTCGCGCAACTCCCAGATGTGCGCGAGGACTTTTGCCTCCAGATCCCATGGCGGCAGTCTGGCGAGGAGGCTCGCCGCCTCACGGGAGACCGTGCGGTAACCCCGTACCATGCTAAGCCTGCTGTATTAATATGTAAATTATACCACCGCTAAATATAATATTATTAGCCTTTCTTATACGTGAGGCCGAGGTATACTTTGTGATAGTTTGAATAAAAATTGAACACTGGCAATATTTTAACCTTCTGCATAGATTTAAAACATCCATCAGAATTAATTTTCCAAAAACAACAAGCCTTAAGTTCATTTAAAAATAATTGTGTTTAATTAAATCCACACAGACTAAGCTTCGCATACGAGTGTTTGTCAAATTATAATAAATATGAAACCATCTAATTTCAGCGGTAAAAATTAGTTTCCCGTGCCGCGGTGTGAACTGTTTCACAAATGAGCTCGCTTTTGAGCTTTGTCAACAATTTGCAACTTTGCCTATTAAGTTCTGAAAATTATAATTTTGTTCTGTCCTTCACTTTGTGTTTTGATATTAACTTAGAGTAGGAGCTGTTACTACTACGTGCTTATTTAATCAGAACATCCCTTTTTACAGACAAAAAACATGTTTGGCTCACACACAACCCATTTATATTAAACATTAATAAAAGTGTAAGCTCTTTTTAGGGTTCCGTACCAAAATGGTAAAAAGGAACCCATATGGTGAGACTAAGTCTGTCTGTCTGTCTGTCACACCTGAATATCTCAAGAACTACTAATGCTATTAGTAGTTCTTGAGATATTCAAGAACTAACTTGAAATTTAGAATAGTTTTAGATGACGTTTGCCCAACTATTTTACAAACAAGAAAGAAATTAAAAAAAAAGTTTTTTTTGCAAAAGGGACTGAAAGGGGGTCTTAAAAATTTGAAGTGGGGCCTACTAGGGCATGTGGGGTATCATATGAAAGAGCGCTGTTTGCACATTATCATGCATTTATTTTAATTTTTTTAGGCAACATAGTTTCCAACTCTTGATGAAAAATGTAAAAAAAAATACCGCCCGGGGGGGGCGGTATTTTTTTTTACATTTTTATGGGCGGCCCTTATCTCCGAAGTTTGTGTAGATAAAAATCTGAAATTATTCTATGTGATAGAAGTTTATGTAAAGATTACAGGAAAAATAAAACGATGTCTCTAAATAGCACAGTTTTTCAGAAATCATCAACATCATATATACGTACGGAACCGTCGCGTCGGTGCGCGAGTCCGACTCGCTCTTGACCGGTTTTTTACTCTTATGCTGACGCTGATTTACACTTATTCGTGCCTTTTAAGTCTACATAATGAGTTTTATTACTATTTTAATGGAAAAAAGTAAATATTAGTCTTATTAAAGCAATAGAATAGGACTGCTAATGAGTACGGTCCTCAGAAATATCGTAGCGCGTAGCCATGACCCGTACATTCGTAGCAGTTACATAGCCGTAGCTGCTACAGATTTGCTACGAATTTTATGTTGATTTTCGAGTAATTGACTGTGTCCGTATGAAGGTACTACTAAAGTGTTGTAATTAATTAATTAGAATAGTGTACATATGTACACATTTTCAGTTAAAATGTAAATGATGAAACTACAGAAATGTTTTGCTGAATTATACCGGTTGTTCGAGTGCGGTCGCGACGGCATCGAAAATAATTTATTTTATGCGTTTGCTAATTTATTCAACTCATTTGTTGCACAGTGGAAATTAATGAAATGAAAATTAATAAAATAATTTGCCAACGTATGTCCTGAATATTGCAGTTTTCATTTATGAGTACGTAACATGGAACGTAAGCTTTAATTGCCTTATAATTGAACGTTTTAAATTACGGAATATTGTTAAATCTACAATTGTGGGAATAATAAATACGTGATGGCATTTGTATACAAATGATTGAACGACTTATGCAGATATGTCTGAAAACACAACGACATAAATATTTATACTAACACAATGGTTATATTCCTCACAAATCAACTTCACTTTTGAATGGCATAAACCTTTATCTAGAAACATAAAATAAGATAAGACAAGTAATTCTAGAAAATAAACTAAAAAGGACTTAAGACTTTTGCAGCAAATTCCAAAAAAAGATTCCCGAAATACATTTTAATACAAATTCTTATCGCTCACGCTGTTGTATCGTAACTTTTTGCTCAAAAGTCTAATGTCTTGCTGATTTTAATAAACGAACGATTCGCATGCAGCCAGTACGATTTACATTCAGATAAGGGTGAACATACTCTGAGAAAAAATTAAACTTCTGTTGTAAGTAATATTGGCTAAGTTATGGTAAAAGGTGCGAGGAACAAAAATATGGCGGAGTAGGGCGCAGTAATAAGGTGGTATGGTGTCTCTAAAATACTTTAGTATGAATGTAATTTTGTTTTTTAGGGTTCCGTACCACAACCGGATAAAACAGAACCCTTATAGGGTCAGTTCGTTGCCCGTCTGACTCTGATCGCCTGCCCGTCTCATCTGTCTGTCAGTCTGTCAAGACACTTTTTCTCAGGAACGCGTGGAGGTATCAAGTTGAAATTATATCTTTTAATTATATCAAATACGAAGGTCTCAATACAGTCCCTTGGTGCACTAAAAAAATACAGCGATTTATGAGACATATTTTGATACTCGCAAATAAATCAAAACCTGAGTGAACATTCCGTTGACCTAGAATCATGAAATTTTGCGAGAAGCAAGGTCTCACAGCACAAATAACGAAAAACTCCGAAAATCGTTAACTTGTGGTTTTATCACATAAAAAAATACTTTTTTGCGATTACAAACTTATATTTACAGTTGGAAAATTGACCGTGGCGTATATCGATGTATGGGAGAACTTATTTTTCAACTACAATGTTAAGTTTGTTTTTGGGATAAATTCATCCCCACTATGGAACCCTTCGTTGTGCGTGGTCCGACACGCACTTGGTCGGTTTTTTTTTTGTTAAGACAAAAAAGTTTATGTGGGTTTATTTTGCTCAAACGTTGCCTTGGGTTGCCTTGAACGCCAGGAATGCCCTTGAAGGACATAGGTATATAGTGACTTTATTGGTTATGTTCTTCAGAAAGGTCAGGTGCGTCGTACTCGCAACCGGCGTGCGTGTATGATCGGGTATATGAACGTAACCGAAGCAAAAGGAGTATGTAAGGATCGTAGCGACTGGCGTTCTATAGTTTCTGCCTACCCCCATGGAGAGCAGGTATGAGTTTGTGTAGGTATGTGTGTTGCCTTGGTACACATTTTTTGTACACAACTGTTCAGAGGGCCTAAACAAATGGCATTCGCTTCGGAGCGATTCCATTTCTACAATCGCTACCGCTTCAACGATAACGAAGTTTGATTGGCAGGCGATAACGCTTGTCAAAAAGTGCCACTTTGCTACGCATCTCGAAGAAAGTTATCGTTCGACGCTGTCGATTCGTTTCATGGAATCGAATGATGATAACATTGTCTAGCTAATTTCTATTCGTTGACCTATGATCACGTGACATTTCGATAGCTTATGTCCATCCCATACATTTTTTGGATTTTCTACTAGCGTCATCGCTAATCGAATGTTACTTTGTTCTCAGGTTACAATTGAAACGTTGATTAATTATTTATATTACGATATTTATCGTTATTATTATAAATTTATTAGTCAGTTTACATAACGCATAGGTGCATATGAGTTGGACAGCAAAAACGATCCTATCATCATTTCAGACGAAAGACCTCCACTGCTGGACATAGGCCTCCCCTAAGAAAGGGGGGGTTGCCTTATGGCAACCTTAGTGTTCCTTACACACACACGTATTAACATCGCATTTTTAGAGATAAAATATATATATTTTTTTAAGTTGGGTAATTATCTCAGCGTTGGCAAGTGGCAACACAGAAACTCCACTTATTTTAGAGATCCTTAAGTAAGGAACAAGCTCTGTTTTCTGTACAGAGTAGTTCCGCATACTTACATTCACTAGGGTTTCCTGAAAGGATGAGTGAATTAGGTAGACTGATTATTGCAGCGTTGGGGTCACGCTTGGCAGGCGGGTTGGCGATCGCAGTATGGTATTAAAATGCATAGAGGACGCTGCTGCCCATTCTCTAGTAAGTCCCTTAGTCACCTTTTACGAATACCCACGGAAAGAAATAAGATAGTGCTATTCTTTACGTTACACGGAACACAAAACAAAAAGTGAACGATAATAATTACCTACTTATAAAAGTAAAATTATACTAATTACTGTTGTCACATGGCAAATGGATCCGTGATCACATTTACTTATAAAAAACCAAAGAAAGTCATAAGAAAAATAGGTCTATAAGGAAGGTATTATAATTATAAGTCAATAAAGAAACACTGTTATTTACGAAGCCAATAACTTTATGAACCAAGAACTTACCAACGTATACTCACTGTCACAGATTACTTAAAAATTACTTCACTTATACTAAACTTACCTACTTTGCCTATAACTATATCCGTGTTTAAACCCTGACTAATGGGATCGATTACAAGTTATCGTAATGGCTCGTACAAACTGGCACAATATCGCGGGCGCGACAGGCAGCGACATAGAAATTGTGCTACTACGAGTAGTGTCGCGTCGCGCCAGCTATATCGCACCAGTCTGTACGAGCCTTAAGCACGCGGATACTATGCACTTGATAAGGTAATGTTAGTTTTAATTCTTAGTTGGAGTTGGTTATGTAAGGACGCGGCGCTTTGTAGTTTCTGCCTACCCCCATGGGAAGAACGCGTGAGTCTGTTATGTAAGTTAACAGTCACTTGTTTTTAAGGTTCCGTACCAAAATGGTAAAAAGGAACCCTTATGGTGGGACTAAGTCTGTCTGTCACACCTGGATATCTCAAGAACTACTAATGCTATCAACTTGAAATTTAGAATAGTTTTAGATGACGGTTGCCCAACTATTTTGCAAACAAGAAAGAAATAAAAAAAAAATATTTTTGCGAAAGGGACTGAAAGGGGGTCTTAATATTTTGAAGTGGGGCTACTAGGGCATGTGGGATATCATATAAAAGAGCGCTGTTTGCACATTCTCACACATTTTTTTTAGGGCGGCATAGTTTCCGACTTTTGATGAACAATTAAAAAAAAATACCGTACCCTTATCTCCGAAGTTTGAATAGATAAAAATCTGAAATTATTCAATGTGATAGAAGTTTATGTCAAGATTACAGGAAAAATAAAACGATGTCTCTAAATAGCACAGTTTTTCAGAAATCATCAACATCATATATACGTACGGAACCCTCGGTGCGCGAGTCCAACTCGCTCTTGACCGGTTTTTTTTATCAAAGCCATGTCATGGCCGAAATGGTTAAGAAAGGTAAAAAGAAAAGTGTCTATCTATTCTAGTGGGAATTAATTGGATCTTGTGGACACCACTGTGTTCTTAGGTATCACTTTGGACTCGAAGGTACTGAGTGGGGCTCACATATAACCAAATTGCCGAAGCGGCTAGCTCTGCAGTCTACGCGGTCTTTAAAATCCGTAATTTGTCTGATGTAGAAACAGCGTGATTAGAATATTTTAGTTATTTCCATAGTGTAATGTTGTACGGCTTTTTGCTGTGGGGAAATGCAGCCGAAATTCAGGCTATATTTGCGCTGCAGAAACGAGCCATTCGAGCAATTTATATTGATATAACCTAATTGTATTCATTCACTAAGAGATAAATTAAAGGAAATAAACATAATGACAGTCGCATCTCAATATGTAGGTTTAGCTATCTTGTTACTACTATTTGAATAAACTAAACTTTAAAAACTTTATTATGTTCAAATATAATATAATAATATAATATAATATAATAATTTTATTCATAAGTTCATAAGTTCACATAAAAATTACCAAGAAGTTACATCTTTACCAAGTTACATATTAATTAGTAAGAACATGTTAAATTATGTCTAAAATAAATCAAGTGTATAACTTATAAAGATTAATTAAGTTAAGGGTCTAATTGAACACAATAGCGAACTGCCTGATGTAGGTTTATTCAAACCTGTGTTTCAGGCCATCACTTAACAACGCTGTGTGCTTTAGTGGTAGTTACTGTACATAGAGCTAGCATTGATACATAGTAATTATAGTTTTAAATAAATATTGATTTAACACTAATAAGCTTATTGCATTACATCTAGCAAGTTTTCAGTGTCTGAGTAATTAAGTGTCGCTAAATATTCACACAACAATTCACTACATTTTTTACGACTTACACTATATATACTTAGAGACTTATTGATTTTATTATATAAGAACGGTCCTAAAAATACATAAAATTTATTTATAAAAGTAAGTCTAGTTTGAGGCTTTATGCAAACCAAGTCTTTTCTTCTCTTATATATAGATATTGGGATATAAGGAAGTTTGCTGTGCTGGTGTAGTACTATATTCAATATAAATAGTTGACGCACGGTTAAAACCTTACATGCCGTGTAAAGCTTATGTGTGGGAAATCTGAATGGGCGAAAGGTGGCTACCTTAAGGATAGCTCTCTGCGCACGTTCTAATGGCAGTAGGATTGATTTAGCAGCCCCACCCCATGATGTTATACAATAAGTGAGGATGGATTGGCACAAAGCTAAATAAACCTGTTTAACTAATTTGTAGTCTGATATGTATCGTAAATTCTTAAAAATGTATATTAATTTACGCATTCGTGTGCATAATAAATCGATGTGTTTACGGAAATTCAGATTTGTGTCAATCGTTACACCTAAATATTTCATATGATCGGTTTTTGCTAAAGTAGGACAACTACATGCATTGTCAGCATAAGTGCTGCACTTATGCGCATACATGTTTATGTTAGTAGTTGGCAGGTTAGTATTTCTAATAGTAAATAAAATGTGTTTGGTTTTATCTGCATTTAAAGTTAAGAGATTTACATGTAGCCAATTAGACACTATATTAAAACCATTCTGGGCTTGTTTATACACCTCATCTCGAGATTTGTCTGAAAACAATAGAGCTGTGTCATCTGCATATGAAAATATGACACCATTTTGGAGTGACAAGCTGCACAGATCATTTATATATACTAGGAATAAGGTAGGACCCAAAATACTACCTTGTGGTATTCCGTAATTACTATTTCGAAGCTCAGAACTGACGTACTGACCAATTTTGACACATTGTTCGCGGTCAGTAAGATAATCCGAAAGTAGTGAGAGCGTTGTTCCTCTTATTCCGAGTGTTTCAAGCTTGCGCAATAGTAAAGGACAAGATTGAATGATTGTATATTTCTTATTACGCTAATGGGTGTTGTTAACTAGGGTGGGGAGATGTTGTGTTGGGCATAGGCTGTATGCACAAATACCTTGGCCTAGCGACGTGCCTGTTGTGCTGACCGCCCTTTGAGTATTTATACTTAAAGCCGGCCGCCATATTGAATAAATGTCAGTGTGTCTCTCACCGGTGTTTGAGTTTATCGTATTCCGTAGTTAGAACCGTGTGCAAACCTAACAGGAGAACTTAATCTATGTATATTCTAAACACAGCCTAAAAACTATTCTAAACATAGTGACATTTATAGCATAAATACTAGAAACAAAGACTTATTGTGCCCAAGACTAGGCTCCAAAAATGAGTAATCATTTAAGTGCTCAAGTATACGTTCTTACAACAAAGTCCCAAGCCATGTTAAAGGACTGAGCCCCAATAAATTTAAATCATTTATTAATCAGAAACTCTGACAAAAAGGTTTCTTTAAAGTAAAAGATAACTTGGATGACAAAAAAAAAGGATTGGGATTAATGAAGCTACTCCAGTGTAGTATAAGTATTGAGTACCTAAAATGACCCTACGCACTTATTTTTAGAGAGGGAACTGAGTGCTCCTTTTCAGTAAAAAATAAGTATGCCAAATTTCAGCTTAATCGGATAGACAAGTGGCCGAAAAATAGTTTTCAAATTTTGAAGCGGACATCTTACATGCGAACATTGGAAGTTAAATAAAAGCTTGTAAAAAACTTCGATCGTCAGATTTCTTGTCAAGTATGGTAGTTATTAGAATGTTTCTCTATTCTTCCTACAGTAGTATCTATTTCTTTATATATGCACAAAAAGCTGTGTGATCGTTCTTCTAGCTTATTTTTTCATATGACGTGTAAAAGTGAATCTGATATCCTTTTTACAGAATAAACGATTTAATTTTTTAATTTCATAACTAAACTACGCATTGGATTATGATGTGGTTTTCACTGTCATTTAGATAATTGATTCCAAAAGGTTTATGTATAAAAACATTAGTATTAAGAGGCCTATTAAGTTTTGACCGTGATTTTTGCCTAAACGCTTCTACAAACCGGGGCGACATGTCGCGCGACGCGACGCGACGCGACACAAAAGCACCGCTCGTCCCGCGACACGCGGGGCCTTTGTGCCGTGTCGCGCTGGTATGTAGAAGCCTTTAAGTCGCCTATGTCGTTCTTATTCTGAGAAACTGAAAGACTTCTACTTATTAAGTGGTGGAGAATAGTTTTTAGTATAGCTTATAGCTTTCTCCCTTATCCCAATCTTTTCTTATCTATTTATATTATATATAGCCAAAATTACGAAGAAAGGTAAAAAAATTTATATAAAATGCACCTTTTCGAGACCGTGGATTAAACTACTACTGCACTTAGACAAACGGAATGAAATATATGATGACGTCAGCGACGGCGGAGCGATAGGGTCGTCACCATCTTGATTCGGTGGTAAAGGGTCCATTTCGTTGGTGTCGTTGAATTATAACACGAAGTGTAATATAACCTCACTTTTAATCAGAAAACTAGATAAGTGATAATAATTTAACTAGGCAAACCGACAGTTTCGTTTTGGAGAAGTGACTTGGTCCGCGTCTCGATGCGCGAAGTGCCCGTTCGACAATCCCCACCTTCCAAAACGACTGTCCACGTGCCGCCATTACAAAATAACGTCACGGCGTTTGCCCCTCTACTAAATTAATCAATTGAGCAACTTTTTTATTAAAACAATATCGTTCCATGACATATATATAATTTTGGTGGTATGAGGAACAGGATGTAAAGTTCACTCATCCACCATAGAAAAGGGAGGATCCGACGACCAGACGGGTGTTGTGTCTAATATCTTTTAAATTATAGTGGTTTAGTTCATAGTGACCTTAGAATTATGAAATATGTATGGAATATCTATAAAAAAAATCCTATTCTAAACCATAAAACTACTAAAAACGCTCAGAATTAACTGTATTTTTTTCCTTACTATATTAATGTTAATATGTAAAATGTATACCAAAATAACCGTTAGTTCTTATGAAATTAAAGGAGACGTTTCATTTGTGTATAGGACTCCGGCCATAACATGTACGCTTTAGGAAACTTGGGAAACGATCCCCTAAATACAATAAAGAATGTATTTTTTCATAATAACTAATAATTTTTAGGCATTACACGCAATGTCACGTTTTAGTTCTTGTATAATATTGATGAAATGAATTATAAATGCATGATGATGATATCCCCGCCCACTCCCCTTGAGTTTCAGTAAAGATGTGGCACTTTACTGAGACCTCACGCGGACTTCTTGAGAGAACTTGAAGCGAAGTTGCACTGTTTTGTTTCATTTGCCTACACTAATGTACGTTCACAAACACTTAATGGTTAATAATCCACCATTATTACACATTAATATTCGGCTAAACACAAATTTTGGAAAATTAAACAAATTGCTGAACATGACGCTTCACTTTCCCGCCAAGAAGTCTTGTCATGTTGTTGCGAACATCGACAGCCAGCCATTTTTCGTCCAGAAATATCGACAAATCTACAATCTACAAAAATCGAATATATTTTTTTTATCGATCACTTTCTTGTATTAAGCAAAAAAAATTGTCTAAGATAGCTATCTTATTATCTTAATAGCACAGAAATTCATGCCTTTCATATTTATATAAATAACGTCAACGTGATATTGTTACATTTTAATGTAACATGATTTCTGGACGAAAGCAGAATGCAAATAAGACGACGCGCGACGCCATGATCAATAGAATATGGCAATAATATGAAAAACTATTATTTTTTGTGCCGCAGTAATCAGGAAAATATTCAAGAAAAAATATTTTTCCTGAATTCGTGGATTTTTTTCCTATTTTTTCATTACCGTACACTTTATG
The DNA here is from genome assembly GCA_948098905.1 of Tiliacea aurago. NCBI lineage: Eukaryota > Metazoa > Arthropoda > Insecta > Lepidoptera > Noctuidae > Tiliacea > Tiliacea aurago. The sequence continues at coordinate 14,674,872 of OX402590.1, forward strand.
GCCGAAAACGAAACATCTCCTTTGATATAAAAAAAGGTAAAAAAAAAGTATAAATCTTAAATAAACGTAATTACAACTGACAAATTGCTACATATGCGATGCGTCGGCTGCCTAAACTTTCAGAACACAATTTTCTGATAGGGCTCTTAAAATGATCAAGTCGTATAAACCGTTTGAAGGTCAGTGGGTCGTCTTAGGGGCGGAAGTTGGGGCGGACCGCTTGTTGTCAAATATAGAAGTAGCGGCCTTTTAGGAATTCCATGCTTAGTTAAAGTTATTTAATTATACACCCAGGGCCGGAACTACTATGGGGCAACGCCCCGCACTACTATAACTGCACTAGGACAGGGAGGAAACATTTACACCCGTTCTATGTGAAAGCACCGTAAAAAATGTTCAAGACTATTTTACAATAATTTGAATTTCATTTTTGAATATCGCGTCTCATCCAATTGAAGTTCGCGCATGTTAGCTGTGCAGCTCTGCAATTGAGAACCTGCCTTTAAGCTATCTAGTAGTCTCCGTCGAGATCTTAGACTTGTTCTTAGGTCGAGATAGACGACCTGTCACTATCAGTGTCACTGTCACGGTGAGGGTATCACAGTTTTGAGCTTTGATCCACTTTATTTACGTTGCGAAAATAAATATCATTATAAAATATATTTTAAAAAGTATTTTTTCTTCCCTTCAAGCTCTGAAAATTATTGATGAACAAGGCCCCATTCTTTTTTTCCTACCCCAGGGTCACTTATGTGAAAGTTATGGCTTTGTATATACCTTCTTTTCATTTTAAAAGTTGCCCTACTCATTAGACTTTTACTGTATCCAGTTCAAACCTATGGTTGATTATTTCAGTAGTATTTTTTACCTCATTACATTTGAATGGAATCTAATATCAATTTAAGTTAGAACTTTGTGAAGTCGATCTAAATTTGAGCGATCCTGAAGTTTTGATGAAAATTGGCCTACGCTGAAACTTAGTCATTGTGCCGAACGCTCCGGTGGGGTTATTATGTAATTATGGTAAATGTGTGATATAAGTTTTACCTCTTTTTAAGATGGGTTTGGTAACTTCCTGCGTAACGAATTAGTGTGATGTGGCTAAAGGCATTGCACGGTAAGAAACAATCACTCTACTCTCAGTAATTTATAAGTACAGATGAAAGTACTACTCGTTTTCTTTTCATCTTGTTTCCATCTTTTCAGTTCATGTTTTTGCAGTCGGGTTTTTTGTTTTTTTTAAACAACTTTTTTTATTTTATACTTTTTAGTTAGGATTATAGGACGGTAAATTAGGTTATTATAAATGATTATCCTGGTTATATACTCATTTATAACGACCTCTTACTTACTCACTCCAAAATTTCGGGATATTTTTTTTTATCATTTCTCATTTAAATTACTTTAAAACATATAATAAGTATATATTTTTGTTATCACCTTTTAAAACCCTTCATTTATGTAACTTTGGAGAGGCCTATGTCTAGCAGTGGACTGTGACAGTTTCAGTTGATGAATTGGTTATTTCTTACAAAGTGCAGGCTCAATTTCGCCATAGCACGTCGTAAGTCGTATACAAAATCGAAATCATTGTATAAATACCTCTTTGAAAGTAGTAGGTACGTACCCAACACAGTTTACAAAGAAAACAGCGAGGCGACTAGACGAAAACAAAAGTCATGTATTTACAACCACAAAAATATACCGATTCTGCTATATATGCGGCGTTGAGCGGCTTGCGCAGGTCACAGGTTATGTAAGCTGATTTTCTGCTTATGCGCATAATACGAGGTTTTAGTTCTTCGTTCTGTGGTCTGTGGTCTTTGAGTGGTTGTGTCTACCTGTTTGGTTAGGTTAGGTTAGTACTGAAAGCTGTATATTGTAACCACATGCTTATGTTGTTTCATAGCTATAGTATAGTTGTGTATTAGCAAGAATCTTATTCACACAACTTTTGTAAATATTTTATAGTCTGCCTCGTAATTGCTTTTTCACCCGACTTGCAAAAAGGAGGAGGTTGTATGTTCATCTGTATGTTTTTTTAATTTTTTTTTTTCGTATTCACCGATTTCGATTTGAAAATTGTTTTTTGTTTGTAAAGGTATGCTTTCGAGGTTCCCCCATTGTCACCAAGTCAGAATCTGATCAGAGCATCCCATGGAAATCGAGGGAAATCCTCAAATTTTATAGGCACACCTGTTGTAGCGATTTGGGTATATTTTTTGTAGTAAACCAGGGACGCAGCCGCAGTGGAGTGCGTGAAACGTCTTGTGCGTACTAGAGAGTGTGTAATAAGCACTAGTCCTTGTACTCTACAGCACAGGCTTTGATAAAGATAATCAAAGAAATAAATATACACAAGTAACATTTAAAAAACCACGAAACGGCTGCAGTTGCTGATTTCAAATCTTTCTTGAACCACAACCGGTCACTTACATCACACTTGACGCCTAATCTGCTCTAACTGTGACCTTGCACTGTTCTTGCCTGGCTCCTTCTGGTAGGTGTCGATGAGCTTGTCTCGTTCTCTGCCACCATTGCAGCCACAGTTATATCAAATAGCGGTGCTCGAGATTGCTTTACGCCGCTTGAACCCGCCGCACTCTTAAATGGCTGTGGTTCCTATTCTTGGCTCAATCTAACGCGTTCGAGACGAGCACGTTCCGCTGCTGTCAAAGCGAGTCGTCGAGGGGCCAAAATTTCTCTCTCCTGCTACCCGAGTTCTTTGCACGCCTGTTTTGTACGTTACAAATCGCACGCAGTGGTGACATATTATTAGAGCAGTCGTCAAATTTCTGCAAAAATCCACACCTTTTTAAACTCTACAACTTTTATTGGTCACAAGTATGAGTTTCAGGTATCACACCTACTGTAACGTCGTGAGCTCTGTGAAACGTGACCACTACCGCTTGAATCTATCAATGTACTGCTGAGTAATCGCTAAAAAAACAGCGCGCGATGGGAAATTTAGCTCTGAATGCGTCGTGCTGCACGCGATTAAAGCGCCATTTACGGCTGACGACATAATATACACACTACACTAAGTAATGGCTTATATCCTCTAAGTTATGGTAGTAAAATAATGTCGGTACGTATATATGGTTTTTGCAAGTGACCACAATGAAAGACGTAGTTTCACGTCAAAAGACTAAAATACTCATCATCATCATTCATCATTTCATCATCACTTAGGCCTCCCCCAAAGAGGGGGAGGGGGGTTTGCCATAATTGCCACGCTTGACAGGCGGGTTGGCAATCGCAGTATGGTGTTTAAATGTATAGAGAACGCTGCTGCCCATTCTCTAGTCCCTTAGTCGCATTTTACGACACCCACGGGAAGAAATAGGGCGGTGCTATTCTTAACGTCCGGCATCACGCAGACAGACACTAAAATACTGCTTAATCATAATTATCTTGGTAAAAATGAAATGTAAGCAGGAGAGAAAAGGCAGACAGGAACATTAAGCGCGAGGACTTAGAAAATGGAGTTGGAGTTACCGACATAATGGCAGGGGGCTGGCCATGTTTGTCGTAGGACCTATTAATGGCCGGTGGAGCAGACGAGTCCTGGAGATCGTGTATCGGCAAGCGTAGTGTGGGATGCCCCCCAGCTAGATGAACCGACGACCTTAATAAGGTGGCTGGGACAGACTGGATGCGGAAGGCGGAGGACAGGGTGGTGTGGCACTATGTCCAGCAGTGAACTGCTATAGGCTGAGTTGAATGATTGATTGATTTAGAAAATTTATAAATAATCATACAGTTTGCTGTCACTGTCTTTTAATTACTCGTATAAAGCATAGATAAATATGTTCATATCAAAACTAGGAACACCAGGAAACTGTAGGCTTACCGCCGACTACCTAGCTTCGTGTGAAAGCGAGCAACGAGCGGCTCGTTGCTTGCTGGTTTTCCCGTAACACGACGTACTGACTGCATGAATGCTCGCTGTGTAACACGTTACATTACGCCCCGTAACGCCGGTCAGTACCCAGCTTTACAACAACGAGCAGCAGTGTGGCCGGCCCGTATCGCATGATGCACGCCTCCTAGTATGAAGCGTATCGTATACATTTATGTATATCAAAGGAAAACGGCAAAGCGGCCTCAGCTCGTGTTTGTCATGCTAACTTGGAACGGGTTGTAGACGGCTATTGCTTGTGATGTTGAACACAGAGATATTTTTGCTTTAAATATTTTCTTAGATAGCTAGAGATTTAGTCACCTGCATCCATCAAGGGGACTCTAGCCGTCATACTTTCGCGATTCGTACAAAATAAAACTTTTCAAACATGCATCGAAATAGTTTGTCTAGTGTTGTATAGGAATTAATTATTTTTTTCACGATTTTTTTCCTTCCCGTATTTTAGTGATGTCCAAGATACACTTAAAATATTTCTGTTAGATAATTTATAATAGAGGACTTAGTTTTATACCTAAATATGAAAATAATAAAAATATTCATCATCATAGTCAACCTTTCAGGCCTCCCCCTAGAAGAGGGCAATGCCATATTCGCCCCGCTTGGCAGGCCAGTTGGCGATCGCAGTAAGGTAGATGTTCAAACGCATAGAGAACGTTGATGCCCATTCTCTAGTAAGTCCCTTAGTCGCCTTTTACGAAACCCACGGGTAGAAATAGGATGGTGCTATTTTTTACGTCCGGCACCATGCGGTACATGAAAATATTAAGGTATGAAAAAACCTCAAAACGTTTAGATATCTAATAGGAATTATATTTCCCGCTAAACGCTACGTTTTCTGTATGACCTGATAAAATCAACTCCGCTACACGTAAACCATGTTAAAAAGTTACATTCGTACCGATAGTTTCGTTTGAAGTCAGCACACACCGCGTACGGACACAAGGCGAAATACTGACCTTAATTTTATTCAATTTGTAACTCTCGAACCCAAAACTTTCGTGATGCATGACTCGAACAGTAATTCGACTTTTATTGCTTTTACTTTGCCGGATATTTCGTAAAATGTTCGTTCTGTGGGGAAATGAAAAAATAGGCAAGAATAATAATTTTCAATAGGCAGATTTGTAAGTGGATATTGATCATTAGCCAGCCTATAATGTTCCCACTGCTGGGACGCTGCGACAACACGGACATAGTGCGTAGGCTAAAGAGAACCAAACCTTTTGAGTTAGTGTAATGTATAAATAGTGAATGAATAATAGTAACAATGCTGTGCTATACATGTAACACGTGAACAAACTGTTTTTATTAATTATCAGACCTTATGAAAGTGCTACGTAATTGTGTAAAAGTGCAAAATGACACTATTCTTAGTTATAACGTAATCGTAAAATAATAAGTTAGAGTTAAATTGCTTATTAGCCTATTTGGCTAGATTGTAATAAATTATTAAGAACTTTAGTTCTTATTAATCAAGGAAAAAAAAACTGCTGGGACACAGGCCTCCTCTCGGTGAGACGGAGCTGGTCGTAATCTACCACGCGGGCGCAGTGCGGGTTGGTAGATGCCACATGTCTTCGAATTTTTGGTTTGGATTTTGATCAGACGCGGTTAAATAACATAACATCACGGCTATAATCCCCGAAGGGTTAGGCAGAGGTGTGTACAGCTGTGACAAACGGACATACAGACAGACATACGAGTGATTCTATAAGGGTTCCTTTTTTCCTTTTGAGGTACGGACTCCTTAAAACGTTTACATCACAATATCTATATAATAACGCAGCTAGAATAGATATAGAAAAACATACACACGACTTGAGAACCTCCTCTTTTTGTGAAGTCGGTTAAAAATGCAGCAGTGTTATTGACAGATGGTTAAGTAGTCGGCGTCAGCAAGTCCAGTCGCAACTCGGATTACAATCAGAATATATTTGACTGCAAAGAGTATGTAATGGGAGGTTGACTGCCTAAATAGATTAGTTATACCGTAAAAGGCCGTACACGGTCATGAGAAGCAGCGTCTTAGATGTTGCTATAAAAGTTGTTGATGAGGATTTGTCAACCCATATCTACCTACCATAGTGACTTTTATGTTTACTGCTGCAGGGGTTCCCAACCCTTTTACATACGCGCCCCTTAAGAGCGGCCAACCTGACATACTATTCATGTACAGTTATGTTTAAGTCCCATGTAATAGGAGGCGAGCCTATTGCCATCAACCGGGCACAAATCTTGACTCCGGGCTGCTACTGAGGAATTTCTGGTGGAAAAACCCAATAACAGTTTTTTTTCCTTTGTTAATAAGAATTAGTTCCTAATAATTTATTACAATCTAGCCTTTTTTTTTTTTTTTGGGTGGGAAATTATCAAATAACTTCTCCCGCTCTGGGCGGAGCGGGAGGGCGTGTCAGACTTTTACTGACTAAAACCCACCCGTATTCCTTCATTTGCCTGTGTGCCAGGGCCACGATATCCCTTTCGGACAAACTCGCAACCCTGGCAGGCATTGGCCCTAACGGACCCCGTCAGTTGCTGCTGACAACTCTTTGAGGCGCGCGTGGAATACAACGCGCCGTCGACCCGGGCCTGGTCCTTATCGGACGGTGAACTACCCATCGCTCACCGTCCGCAAGCCCGCGCCTACGGTGGCCGGAAATCGGCTTGCGACTCCCGACGCCCGGGGCGTCTCCTGCGGCGACTAGGGGCGCGAGGGCGCGAACCTTGCCTCTCCCTCACGCGTTCCGCCTCCTCCTTCGCAAACATTACTGCTTCGCAGAAGGAGGTGACGGCCTCCCATGCACTCTCGCTCCGAACCATGGCCCGAACCAGGGCCGGACGCGAGAGATCGCCGCCGCCGATCGCCTCCGTGAGGACACGGCGGTGCTCCACCCAAGCCGGGCAGACCTCCACCGCATGCTCCACCGTGTCCTCCGGGCGATCCACACAGTGGTGACACCCGGGCGTTTCCTCCCGCTTTATCCTGAACAGGAACCTCCCGAAACAACCATGTCCGGTGAGGACCTGCGTCAGGCGGAAGGTGAGGACGCCGTGGCGCCTCTCTAGCCACTCCTCAAAGAGGGGACTTATCGCCACAATTGTGGCGTGCCCAGCGCTGGGTTGCGACAATCGCACTCTCCATGCCGCCATGAGATCCCGCCGGAGCTCTGTCCGCTGTGCCGTGATTTCTCGTGGCAGCGGAGTTTCACCCCGGCGTTTCGCCTCCTCGCGCCACTCCCAGATGTGCGCGAGGACTTATGCCTCCAGATCCCATGGCGGTAGTCCGGCAAGGAGGCCCGCCGCCTCACGAGAGACCGTGCGGTAACCCCGTACCAGCCTGATGGCCATGACCCTTTGGGACGCGTTCAATTGGCGGGCTGGTCGCAGCCTTAAGGAACGCGCCCACACCGGTGCCCCGTAAAGGGCCATGGACCGCACGATCCCCACGTAGAGCCTCCGGCAGGAGGCGTTTGGACCCCCTAGATTGGGTAGGAGCCGCTTTAAGGCAGCCCTTGGCAGCCGGAAAATGCTCCACGAAGTTCCAACGGATTACAATCTAGCCTAATAGACTAATAAGCAATTTAACTCTACCTTATTATTTTACGTGATAGATTACGTTATAACTAAGAATAGTGTCAATTTGCACTTTTACACAATTCCGTAGAACTTTCTTAGAGTCTGATAATTAATAAAAACAGTTTGTTCATGTGTTCTATGTATAACAGAGCATTGTTACTATTATTCATTCATTATTTATACACTACGCTAACTAAAATGGTTTAGTTCTCTTTAGCCTACGCACTATGTCCGTGTTGTCTAGCAGCTGAATTGCCTCGACATTCGACCGTTAAATATAATTATATTATTTGATATGTTTATGTGTTTGTACTTGAGGATAAATTCAATTGCTTTTTATATAACACAATAAAATGGTATAAGTATCTAAACATAATGCCTGACCAATCCGTTCGCGATTATTAAATATAATAAGTCAACAGTCATCATAATATATGTAAGGGTATGTATTTAATTACGTTTAGTTACGCCAGCCTTTACCGCATAAATAGTCACAAAGATTCATCATCATAATTTCATCCGAAAGACGTCCACTGTTGGACACAGGCCTTCCCAAAGGGAGGGGGCGGGGGGGGGGGTGCCATAATCGCCACGCTTGGCAGGCGGGTTTGCGATCTCAGTATGGAGAGAACGCTGCTGCCCATACTCTAGTAAGTCTCTTAGTTGCCTTTTACGACACCCGCGGGAAGAAATGGGATCGATTATCGTCACAAAAATTATTTCCAAAAAAATTTACTTTCCGAGAAATAGAAATTCCACTAAAAAAAACTTTTCCCGTAGTACCTACATTCCAGCTAAAACTAAAAATCTCTCAATTCTGAAATGCTGAAATATCAGCAAAACTTTCATAAAAATATAGTTCCGCTTTTCACATTCTATATATCGAGTTAACGAACTAGCACATAGTAGAAAAGCCAATTTCCTTTCATATAAATTAGAAGCTGGTAGTTGATATTTCAAACTGCGGGAAAGCCTTTATCAGGGCGATGTCACAGGGTACGTGGTTCTTGGCGGCGGACCAACCGTCGCCTGTCGCTTATTGCGTCCTCCCTGGCTCTCTAATTTTTCAAAACAACATGGCAATGGTCCAAGATGATTATCACGTTATTCTGATAGTGCATACGCTTACGGCATTTATAGCTCCAAGATTTTTAGTTGTGTAAGTTGTCGAGGTGAGGGCTTGTGACTAAGGTTAGAAAGTTCTTCAGACTTGAACCGACTTCTGACTTAAGAGCGTTTACGACGTACGGCATTTCATACAAACTTTCAATCTCTTGTTTTTCGTATAAACTCAATCCCCCTTATTACAAAACAAGGTTTATCTTCCGACACAGGTTTAAAACATGGAGCCATAATTGAATTTCGAACTTTATTCCGACTATGGTAAAGTTCCTAAACACAAAACTGACAACTTAGTACCGAACTAAGTTGTCAGTTTTGTATATAGAACGGTATTTCAATCACAGTTACGTCCTTATTACAAAAAATGGCTCCATGGTTTAAGCTATGTCAAAATATAAATCTTGTTTTGTAATAAGGCGGTATGTATTTATTGTAGTATGGGTTCCACACAGGTACTGCATATTCTAATGATTGAGCCAATTTTAATGAAACTTCATACGCATATGCAGTATACAAAGGTCTAAAAAGTTAGTATAGAACATTTTCAAAATGTCTCATTTAAAAACAGATAACTGGAAATCTCAGTTTCTATGGAAAATTTAAAATCGGTCTAATTTGGCTGTAACACAATTTTTCGAAAATGTTCTTAACTAACTGTTTAGACGAGTTTGTATCTTGCATATGCGTATGAAGTTTCATTAAAATCGGTTTAGTCATTTCGGATAACAAGGGCTTGAAAGTTTGTATGAAATGCCGTAAGTCGTAAACGCTCTTAAATGTTTCTACAAGTAGATACACTTGTAGAAATATGTCTTTATTTCTGAAATCGTCCCAGTAGTCACACAATAGGCAGAAGAGGCTGAAGCTTGTAAATGGCAATTGTAAGCGCTTTTGTACATAACAGACTGACCTTTACAGATATTAGACTGTAAGCTTTCTGAAGAATAAATAAATATGTATTATATATGAGTACTAGCTTTTGCTCCCAGCTTCGACCGCGTGGAGGTCGGAGATAATTCTTTAGGATTATCCTTTACTACTGGGATAAAAAACATCCTATGGTCACAATTTTGTACAATGATTGCCTTGCTGTAGGTTGACGGTAGGGTTCATTACTAGGGCTTGCGGACGATGAGCGATGGGTAGCTCGCCGTCCGATAAGGACCAGGTCCGGGTCGACGGCGCGTTGTGTTCCACGCCCGCCTCAAAGAGATGTCAGCACCAATTGACGGGGTCCGATAGGGCCAATGCCTGCCAGGGTTACGAGCCTGTCCGAAAGGGATATGGTGGCCCTGGCACACAGGCATTTGAAGGAACACGGGTGGGTTTTAGTCAGTAAAAGTCTGACACGCCGTCCCGCTCCGCCCAGTGCGGGAGACGTTATTTGATAATTTCCCAACCAAAAAAAAAGGGTTCATTACTATCAAGTTCTTGGTCTTTAAATATCTTCAATAAACGTCGACAAATCATCATCATCATTTCAGCCGCAAGACGTCCACTGCTGGACATTGGCCTCCCCCTAAAGGATGGGATAATAGCCACGCTTGGCATACGGGTTTGCGATCGCAATATGGTGTTAAAATACATAGAGAACGTTGCTGCCCATTCTCTAGTAAGTCCCTTAGTCGCTTTTTACGACACCCACGGGAAGAAATAGGATGGTGCCGTTCTTTACGTCCGGCACCACACGGCACACGTCAACAAATACAAAAAGAAAAATATTTCTTAAGTACAATTCAGTTGTAATAAAAGACACGGTATCTAAACCGTTCCCAGTCAGAGCAGCGTTTAAAATGGTTTCCTGTCTGTAGCAGGCACTTCTACTTCAATACTTGCAAACTGAATCTTTTTACTAAGAACTATTTCAATGGAAGTTTTCGTTGCAGCATTTTATTGAATGTTTAATGTTGCTTGCGAAATATGAAGTGAATTCCGACTACTGAAGTTCGAATGTTCGAAATAACTTTGAAATTTTCAAGTTTTCGTGAAATTGGTTACATTTCATTATAGATTATTCTGTGTATTATCGATTTCTGGTTCACTGCAGCAATATTTTGAATTATTAAATACATTTTGTAGCTAGTGAATTATAAATAAATAAATGTTTTGTGAACGATGGATGGATTGGTGGGAGAGGGTAAGCTAACAAATAAAAATTGTCTTGTAGATGTATATGTTATTCAAATTTAAGAATTTTGATATAAAAACCTTATTCTGGGCTACTTTTGTATTCTTAATAAAGTCAGAATAGACCTCACCGCACTTTCAAAAGGAGAAGAATTTAACACAATTCTCAAGGCATTTACTTGAGACTGTAAATGTATTAAACAAGCTTAAATTCAGGAATAAAGCACATAGTTGTACTCTAGACCCTCATTAAGCTGTTTAAGTTGCTCAAGTTTCGGCATTATACCAGTTAGCACACTTTGTAACACGTCTAAGACAATCTTTATAAGCATAAACTATATTTTGAGAGCTTAAGCAAACTTCCCATAGTGTCATACAATGTGCATGTATACGTACTCCGATAAATCTGCCTTGGAACACTTTATTTCACTTATAAAGTTCATAGCGGGGAGTTTTAACAGTTTTAAGTAAACACAAAGTTCCGTACTCGTCTCAGTTACAAGTTTACGTGTGCTAAACAAGTCTGGTCGTGTGTTAGAATGTGATGCGAACTTTCGAGCCGCGTGCGCTGTCACTATTAGCACTTTGAGTCGCTTCCCTCCAACCAACTTCCAACAAAGGGGGAGTTCTTAAATTTAATATTGTTGTTATAGAGCAGCATTAGATGTGTTAACCAAAGCCGTGTAATTTTACTTAAGTTTGATAACCTGCTTGATGCTGTGTCCTTGTAATGATAACATTTCGTTTTCCTCGTTCGTGAACTGAGTTGGAAACGTTTAATTGGAAAAAGTTTTAAGAGAACTCAGAAGAAAGACGCAAATTATACTTAACATGATTGGCATGAGAGTGGTGAATATAAGTGTTGGCAAAGCAAGCAAGTAAGAAAATATTTATTGTAGTTAGTAAGAAAGTGATTACAACAATAACATAATGTACGGTTAAGGCGACGATAACTGACTTTTAATGATTTTATACTGAAGATCACGTCTAAACGAGTAGTGTTAATGATTTGAAAAAAATATATGTTAAATTACAGCATTTTTTAAATAATTTAATATGTAAATATTTTAGATTACGTTTATATTACATTGCGCACATTGCACAATGCATTGCATTGTGTGCATTGTGAACTAAGAATGGCGCAAAATCTAACAAGCGTATTTTTCTGAAACCACCAATTTAAAGATAATGTAATATTAATCTTTTAGTATAAGCGTATTATTAAAATACCTTTTTTTTGTGTATAATACATTAATAATGCGTCAAATTGGGGACAGCGCTCCTTGATGGGCGAGTCCTATTACTGGCTGAACGTACGACGCATTGCGTGAGCTCAGTACAGAACACGCAAGCTAACCACTCAAGGTGACTGGCGAACTCAATTAAGCATGAAATAATTCTAGCAAAGTAGCAACACCGATGTGATGAAAAGTTCACCTCAAATCTCTGTTAAATTGTTCAACTGTTTACCGCCAAACCTTTTGTTCCATATTTACGTGTACCCAGCAATCAAATCACGACTTTTTGTCTGTATTCCATAGGGAATAACGAGTTCCCAACTAATTGCCTGAGGCATTGTTTGCATACATACGCCTACCTCTGCATACATTTCCGCATTCATACCTATTGATCCAATCTGACTTTTATATTAAACCCTTTTCTACTTTACGTATATAGCCATACGCTGTATAAACTCGTTCCACGTAAAGGCTTTTAGGGAGAGTAAACATCATTGACGCATCGCGGGCGTAGGTTAAAAATGCCCGACCGTTTTTGTCCCGGCCTTTCATAACCTACTCGTTTTATGTGCGCCGGATACGGCTTTATGTAGTGTGTTGCAGTTAAAGTGTAGTCAAGCAAGCGTCAGTATAATGTGACGTGGTATTGATACTGCTATATACTAGAAGCCGAGTGATAAGTGATGAAGTACTACATGCTTACATAATTATCCGCAACTACGCTATGACTTTTGAATATGGCATGCATTTATGAATCAACTGACTGGCAGAATATACTTGATGTTTTTTGGCATTTGGTCTTCTGGTACAAGCGAACCTTTACAGATAAAAAAAATACATAAGAGAATTGGGCACACCCAAATACTCCGAAATATTTTTTTCCGAATTTCGATGTTCCGATTTTCAAAAGTCCGAATTTTCATATATAATTTTTTTCCGAATACCTAAGAATTATTCTATTATTCAAAACCACGAAATTTATTTTACCATACGTCGTAAAAGTCGTCGTTTAGATTTTCGTATGAAATACGGAATACTAACAAAGGTAAAATACTTTTCGTGGTTTTTAATAATAGACATTATTTCTTAGGTATTATGAAAAATGTTAGAAGAATCAAATGGTCAATGGATTCTCGGTCCGAAAAACGACATTCCGATTTTCAATACTTCGAATAAAATGCTATAATTCGGAATCTGATTCTGATTCAATTAGTCTAATATTCAGTTACGCATATAAATTCAAAATCTATAAGTAACGTTTAATTTAATTTAAAAACGTCTACTTTGCTATTAATATTTTTTGTGTTTTCTTCTTCTTCTTAAATATACCTGTGTCGGGTACCATCTACTGTTATTGAATCATTTGGGATAGGTTACGTTAGAATACACTGCAAAAAATGTACTTTATCATATATAGTTTTTTTTAGTTTTACAAGGTGTTTTTATTTCGGAATTCTAATTAATCGGTACTTTAATAATAGTAATTCGTATTTTTGACGTTTCAAATTATCATTAAGTCGGACTTTTTGTTATTCGATCTATTGAAACTCGGTATTTTGAGAATAGTAATTATATACGATAGGAATATTGAAATTTTGGAGTTATAAAAATAGGATGAATGATAAATCAGAGTTGTTATATTAGGAATTTTGTATCATTCGGATTTATGAAACTCGGTATTTTGAAATTCATGTTTGTGACTGACAGAATAACGTTTTTCGTACTTATGTAGTGTGTACCCAAGAGAATTGTTGTATACTCAGTAATGAACAAAAGGACCGATAATATATTATACCATCACACACTACATAACATACTTTTTTTATTCATAATCCTCCTGGTAGGTATATTCAAGTGTGAGACTTTTGAAAGTATGTACTACCTATCTATAAAGTTAACTAGAGACTAACAAAACCGCTGACAACGCCAGAGCAGAAACTTGTAGAGCGCTGACCAGTAGCACTTATGTGCAGGGCAGACACCCAACTTAGTGTACTTGGTAACTTCAACTAGTTATGTGGTCCTGGTACTTTGAGTTTATACGCTTTATGCAAAATATTCAAGGACGGAAACAAGGAGAAGGTTAGTTCAATTTTAAGCAAGATGATAAGGGCTAGAGGTTTAATAAATTCAAGAAGAATATTTTTTTTCTGTAGTAAAAACTCCTAGAAATGACTGAAACAATGGATCAAAGACGGTTATGACGATCATTAATATTAGGAAAACTGCTTACTGCGTACTTTTGCAGCCAATGACGAAGAGAAATGTTAGAAAGTGCTGGAATGAATGAAAACGAGTGAGTGTAAATAAAATTCTGCAATTGTGACGTTATCAGAACTTGTTAATATTCTACAAGTAAACAAAATGTGAACCTCAGTTGGTACAACTACAAATAACAATATCCCCAAAACTAAAGGCACGTAATAACCTGAACAGCTTAAGTCTTAGAGTGTGAACTAACAGTAAATCCATCTGCATATAATTATTAACTACATTCATAATTAAACTCGTGTACGTACATTCGTAAGAAATAAATTAACAACAGTTACAAATTAGTACTTCATTTACAATGTACAAGCTTTAGTAGTTACAAATACAAAATTAGTTAAACAGTGAGTAACTGTATGCCTGAAATTATTATGGAATCTGAAATAAATGTTTTATGTATGTGTAGGAAAACCTGATAGAATTAAATAAGTAAGAATGAAAAAATAAAGATATTTTTTAGACGACGATTTCGATATTATTAAGCATTATATTATGTCGAGTGAGCAGTGGTGGCCCAGTGGTAAAGACCGCGACTTACGAATTGTAGGTCGTAGGTTCGAACCCTGACAGGTGCATTGCTTTGTGTAAATTATTTAATTACCACTGCTCTCAAAACGGTGAAGGAAAACATAGTGAGGAAACCGGCATGTCCTAGAACCAAACATTCGAAGACATGTGACATCTACCAACCCGCACTGGGCCCGCGTGGTGGATTACGGCCCGATTCCTCTCACAGAGAGGAGGCCTGTCTCCCAGCAGTGGGAACATTATAGGGTGATTATAATAGTATAATATGTTATGCATATTATGTCGTGGTCCAATCGTATAAATGGCCATATTGTGATCTGCAATCGCGTCATGTTCGTGAACGGGCGCCATCAGTATCTAGTATATATCTCATAGCCTTGGCTTATTTTAATTTAATTTTTGAATTGTTTTTTTTATCTTTTTGTTACGGACGCTTTTGACGTTTTGCAACATGTTTAATTTCAACACGATTGATGTAACCAATATTTTGTAACCATTTATGTTAATTTAAAAGAGTGTCCGTGGAGTTTATTGCCCGTACTTTTCCTTATGTACCTACTAAGCTTTGGAATGGGCAACTAGCTTCATCTTTATGACTGACCGGCCCCTTGACAATTCAAAAGTGCCTCTAATTGGTTTATTTGAAATAAATGCTTTGATTTTGAGTTTGCCTGTCCATTTCACGATACGCCGCCATTTCATGATTTGGCCGGTTATACAATATGTAACAAAAACCCTGTTGTTCCTTCTACCTACGTTTTAAGAATCGGTATACATACGTAATAAATCAAGTCATTTATAAAAACTGTTCAACAAAAATAATTAAAATAAATATTGAATTATTAATATTTGTAATGTTTAACTGATTACATAGTCTTCGAAACGTATATTATAAATAAGCCTCTCGCAGATTTTGCCAAGGAAATTGGGTTGTCTGGCTTAGGGATACCGATAACGGTGGTCTCTTACCACGCTTGCGGAAAAAATGGGTGCATCGACGAAAGCAACCTATTTATTGATATTCCCAACTACCTGACCACTGGGTATCGCAAAGTAGTTGCAATTTCACGTCATTAGTAGCACCCCGACGCGCTTCATCCATTATGCGAGTAGGAATAGGTCTAATAACAATTATTATCCGGCTGCACGGCAGCAAAGGTATTAGGTATATTTGTTGGTTTTTTACGCGTATCAGGGTCGAAAAATGGCCAGCCAGATCACGATTTGGCCATTTCTACGATCGGACCACGACATATACATGATTGCTTGCATGCATGCATGTTTACTGCGTGCAGCTATTAAAAAGAGTTGTTTGTGAGTTTGTATGTTTGTAAAAGATAATCTTTGTAAATAATAGATCCGATTACAAAAATCATTCACTGATAAAAAGCTACACTATTACCTAGTGTCGTAGGATACTTTCATCCTAGAAAATGCACGTGTGCGAATGAAGATTATTTTGCAAAAAATATTATACTGCAATTGTGCTAGCATACGAGCTGCATTGTTATGAAAGCATTTTAACTTTGGGGATAAGGGGGTGATCCTGGTTACCCACACCCCGCCATTTCAAATACCTTCTTTCTTTTAATCATAATTTTTGAACGCAGATAATCAATCCATTCCGCCATTAAAATAAGTGTATCAATTTATATTATTTTCTAAGCTACAATATTTTAGAGACCAACGATTATGCAATAAAAGCCAGGTGTACAAATGTTTATATGTATAATAGTAGAACGTCAAATATTGACTATCAAATAGTGTTTTTAAGTCATCAAAGGTATCTTTTTACCAATCATTGTAGAAAAACCACAGGTAAAATCTTATATTTGTAATACATTTATTTTATCGTATTTCTGAAATTGTTTCAGGGTAAACATTTGTCTAATCAGTTCCTATTACTTGTAAATTAAGTAATAATTTGCTTGGCAGACCGTGACAAAAGCCAATTTAGTTCTAGCGTTGAAATCGGCTATAATGCCGCCTTTAAAGTTGTTCAGTCTTGGTCTATCACACCATACGAGCGGGCATTTCGAAGCTCGGCACGATGGCAGAACAAACGAGAAAAAAAATTTCGCTGGTAAGTAAAGTGTGTGTTTTAAAATATATCCTTATTTATTATAGAATGCAATGTCTTTCTGTCCTTCTATCTGATAGTGCATTTATAACTAGTGGAGTACTAGTGCTATCAAATTTATTTTTAAACAGACGCCGGGCAAAAATTGTTAAGTTATTTTCTTTGTTGAAAATTCATAGATGTTTCTCTAGCTAGACTTTTAGTATAAATATCTTAAGTCCACGTGAGCGTCGTGGGCTCAGCTAGATTTTATATAAAAAGCAATTTTTCACGTCTTGTAGTTTATTATATATGTCGGATTATTATATTGCATTATACGCTTAACCGTTTAACCACTAAAGTGTTACGAGTATTATTAGGGTTCCGTACCCAAAGAGCGCCTACTGGACCCTTTTACAAAGACTACGCCGTCTGTCTGCTTGTCAATCCGTCTGTTGGTCAGGTCTGTACATTTTAAGGGTTAAATGGCTTAGGTTCGGTGCCCTTACTGTGAGAGCCCGACTCGCAATTGGGTGGTTTTTATACTTATACACAATTTAAAATATTATAAAAGAAGGATCTAGATAGGCAATGCACATTTGCGTATACACTTGTAATAACAAGGTTATTCAATTGAAAATACTTCATCTATTTCAAAACTTCATCTGCTAGACAACAAAAATATTACAGTAGATATTGATGAACTGACAAATTGTAAAGGATGGTTATTCCGAATGAGTTAAGCAATCAGGCTGCGGGTAATATTAATAGGATGCCTAGACTACTAAATTCGAAGCGAGAGTCTGTAGTTATAGTCCGTAGTTGGTCGGTAGTTCTCGAAGTCCTTATAATAACTAAATTTAATGTTTTTACTTCTAGTTTCTCCATACGGGATTTATTAGTGCCGGATTTAATGGAAATACATTAGGTTTAAATACTTTATTCTCAAAAAAAGACAAAATAGCCACTTAGGTATATGAGAATATATGGAAATATGTGGATTTTTTGCTAAAATTCTTCGTCGCTGACATATTGAATGATTTACTTATATTATATAGTGTTGCCGTCACCAATCAAACTGTATACCTAAATTAATAAAAAAAAAAATCTTTTCAGTTGTTCGTGTTCGCTATAATCATCACATGTCGAGCTGATGACGTGTCACTGAGTAGACGACTATCTTCCAGCAACAATTTAAGCGACAACCTTGGCTTAGAAGCTGATCAGGAACCTAACGTTGGCAAATCAAGTAACAATCAGCTTGATAAAAATGCATTGCGATACGGCTACCGAGGTAACAGTGGCGTTGCTGCGAGCGCTGCAGCTGCAGCTGCAGCTGGCATGGGAGGTGGCCTTGGCGGAGGTTTTGGTGGTGGGATTGAAGCTGGCATCGAAGGAGGCATTGAAGCTGGCATTGAAGGTGGATTTGGCGGTGGCATCGAAGCTGGCTTTGATGGTGGCGTAGAAGCCAGCGCTGGTGCAGGCGCTAGTGGTGGTATAGGTGGTATCATCTCCAGTGCCATCGGTGGTCTCTTTGAAAGTAGCCTCAGTGGTGGCCTAGAAGCTGAAATTGAAGGAGGCATAGAAGCAGACATTGAAGCTGGTGGTGGTGCAGGCACATATGCTTTAGGGGGTGGCAGTGGTTATGCAGGAGCTGGTGCTAATGCATATGCCACCGGTGGTGCTGGCTATGGAGGTAGTAGCGCTGGGGCTGCTGCTAATGCCTATGGTGGTGCATCTGGCGGATATGGAGGAAGCGCTGCGAACGCTAATGCTAATGCCCATGCTGGTGGTGCATCTGGTAGATATGGTGGTTATGTCGGATATGGAGAAAACGTCGCAAACGCTAATTCTAATGCCCATGCTGGTAGTGCATCTGGTGGATATGGCGGATATGAAGAAAGCGCCGCTAACGCTAATGTCTTTGGTGGCGGTGCAACTGGCGGATATGGCAGTTATGGAGAAAGCGCTGCTACCGCTATTGCTAATGCCCATGCTGGTGGTGTATCTGGTGGATATGGCGGATATGAAGGATATAGTGGTTATGGAGAAAGTGCCGCTAACGCTAATGCCCAATCTGGTGGGTATGGTGGATATGGCGGATATGGAGAAAGCGTCACTAACGCTAATGCTAATTCCTATGCTGGCGGTGCTTCTGGTGGATATATCGGATATCGAGGAAGTGCCGCTAAAGCTAATGCCTATGGTGGCGGTGTAGGTGGTGGCTATGGCGGTGGTGGGTATGGAAGTGCCGCAGCTGCAGCTGCAGCCGCAGCGGGGGCAGGTGGTTATTCTGGTGGTAGTGGTGGTACATATGGTGGTGCTGCAGCTGCGGCTGCGGCTGCCGCTGCGGCAGGGGCTGGTGGTTATATTGGAGGTGACGCAGGTGGTTACGGAGGTGGTGGTGCTGCAGCTGGGCCAGGGACTGGTGGTTATATAGGAGGTGACGCAGGTGTTTACGGAGGTGGTGGTGCTGCTGCTGCGACTGCGGCTGGGGCAGGGACTGCTGGTTATATAGGAGGTGACGCAGATGGTTACGGAGTTGGTGGTGCTGGCGCTGCGGCTGCGGCTATGGCTGCGGCTGCGGCTGGGGCAGGGGGCTACGCTGGTGGTGGTAATGGTGCATATGGTGGTGCTGCAGCTGTGGCAGGGGCTGGTGGTTATATTGGTGGTGACTTAGGTGGTTATGGAGCTGGTGGTGCAGCAGCGGCAGCTGCAGCTGCGGCTGCAGCTGGAACTGGCGGATACAGAGGAGGTGGTGGTGGTGTATACGGTGGTGCTGGAGCTGCAGCTGGGGCGGATGGGTATATTGGCGGTGATGTAGGCGGATATATAGGGGGTGAAATAGGTGGCTACTTAGTTGGTGGTGCTGATGTATATGGCAGTGCTGCAACTGCAGCTGGGGCAGGTGGATATATTGGTGGTAATGCTGGTGGTTACTTGGGTGGTAGAGGTGGTACATACGGTGGAAGTGCAGCGGCAGCTGCAGCAGCTGCTGGCGCTGGAGGATATATAAGCGGTGATGGTGGTTATTTGGGTGGTGGTGGCGGTGCATATGGTGGTGCTGCAGCTGCTGGAGCAGGAGGATATATCGGTGGTAACGGCGGTAGTTACTTGGGTGGTGGAGGAGGTGCATATGGTGGTGCTCTAGCTGGGGCGGGTGGGTATGCAGGTGGCGTTGGTAGTGGTATTATTGGCGGTGGTGTCGGAGGCTATGTTGGTGCAGGCTCTGGAGCTAGTGCCACAGGTGGCGCTGGTGGTTATACCTACACTACATCGTATGGCTTCAAATAACTGGAACATCTCAAATGGTCTTAAACTAAATATCCTGTCCAATAACATTTAGTTGTTTAATTAGAATATCTGTTCTTAAATCTTATAAAAAACAATTAAATTTAATTATAAAAAATAATTTATTTTATTTTATTTTATTACATTAAAAATTAAATTCTACTTAATAATAAATTGTAAAGCAAGACTTGACGATTAAACAACTTATTTTGCGATTTTATATCCCTATGATATAATATTCTGACAGAATTACAAAACACAGACTGATGAACATACGTGGAACGCCTAATTATCTGCCTATCGGCCCGTGCAAATCGTCAAAGTTGTATATAGGTGCCAATATGAATTTATGTACTATTAAAATGAAAAACATGTTTCATTAATTGTTATAATTTATTTATTATTGTAAAAATCCGTATAATATTCATAGATTCAAATCTGTTCATTGTTATTCCGCTTGTCTGACTTAATATTTTAATCAATGTACAGTCCTTAATTATTAAAACATTTAAAAAACATTATATTTCATTTTATAATTGCAGAAATATCATAGATTGCACTTGGTGCTCCATGAATGTAACTTTGTGTACATTTACTAAAATAAAAAGTGATAATAAGACGATTTGAATAGATTAAGATCTCAAACATGTTTAATAATAAATACATTCATGGAATTGAAGTGGTACTTTTATTTATGTCATGAAGATTTTCCAGACTCCCAAATGTCCAAACTGGCCAAGTGAGTGTCGGCCCATGCACAATGATGGGTTCCGTAGTTGGTATGAATTTATCCCAGAAACAAACATAACATTGTGGTTGAAACACATTTTCTCCCATACATCGATATACGTCACGGTCAAGTCTCCAACTGCAAATGTAAGTTGGTCGACTATTACTCGCTAACTTGTAAAGGCTTCTTAGCTGTGATAGTTTTGCTTTTAACTTACTTACTTACAAAGCTTTGACCCCAATGCGTTATCAATTGGAATTCGCAGTACCGATTTGGAGTCCCATTTTTGATATTTCCTATATAAAAAGAACGAAAATGGTAAAAAGATATATTTACGTGGTTTGCACTACAGATGCACTCAGTCTAGATTACCATACTATACACTCAATTATTAATCCGTTATAAACTTCTGAGCTTGGAGTCAAGACGCAGCCTTTGCCATGATGCTTCATGGTTTGTGACAGGTTCGGTTATCTAGATATTAACAAGTGCCATTACCTATGTTACATTGTACCTAGAACTGTGATGCGTCGAGAGGTGCGTATGCCCCGACTGTTCCACACCGCAAGGTGCAGAACTCAAGCTGGTGCACGGGAGTCTCTCCGTCGCATTGTAGATACATTTATATAACACCCACTTCATCGAATTCGATATTTTTGCGCTTACACTTAAAGGACAATGATATAAAGACGAGAAGATATGAGGAATTTTAAATTTCTATAGAAAACTTATTTTTCTCATAACTCTTCTTTAAATCAGTGTCCATTCAAAATATATATTTGGGAATCTGGATATTCTGTATTTCAATCGGAATAAAGACACACTACCTTAAGAATATCTTTAATTTACAAATTATTTTGGTATTACGTTTGTATGAACTACGCATCCATCGCCGGCCGGCCTCTTAAGTTCAAAAGGATGGCTATTGATTCTTTAAAATAGCCATTTTATACCTAATATTCCAAAAAATACGCACGAGTACCTGCTTCTTATTTTTCTGTAAAATCAACGCACGTATTAACTATCTAAGTATGACCATTATTTCGCGGACATTGGTATGGGTTATTCGTTTACCTAGTTTTTAATTTATTCTGTCACATTTAAATTATAATGTGTAACTGTTTTATTTCCCAATAAAGTACAATAAAAAATATAAAAATGAAACTTCGATATATCCTACTAATAGTATAAACGCGAAAGTTTGTAAGTATGGATGGATGGATGGATGTTTGTTACTCTTTCACGTAAAAACGGCTGGGCCAATTTTGATAAAACTTTGTACCGAGGTAGCTGACACCCTGGATTATCATATAGGCTACTTTTTATCCCAATATTCTCACGAGATCGAGACTTACGCGGGTGAAACCGCGGGGCGCGGCTAGTAAAAATATAAATAAACGCTGTGAATTTAGTTTGTATCATTTTTATACAAGTATGATCAAATGCAAAGCTAGCTGGTAATTAAAGCATTGTATTTTCAGTATTATTCAAGTTAAACACAAAATTTATTCAAACTAATCAGCTCTTATCACTTCTTGTAAATTAAGTAATAATTTTCTCGGAGGACCGTGACAAATTGCCATTAATTTTTAGCTTTTATGTTTGCTACTGTCGCCTTAAAGCCAGGCAGTCTCGTTTGCCCTCACCATTGGCACTGCAGCTTGAAAAATACCACAAACAACAATGAAAATTAGTGTCCTGGTAAGTTAGGAGCCGTTATTCAAACACATATTGAAGTACACACGCATAGTACTTGCAGCATGAATGTTTTAAGGGCGGATTATAGATTAGGGACTAATGCAAAAAAAAAAAAGGAATTACTGCATATACACTCGCCGTACCTGACGGCGTGTGCCTTTTGTCGTTGCCCATTTGCATCTGTGTCTTCACCGATCGGTCACAGCGTGTAGTTGCAGGAAATTAGAGTTGGTGACTCAACATAATTATGTATCTTGGTGTGATAATAGACAGTTATTTCCACTGGCGGCCACACATAGATCATGTATGTAATCTTAGGTCTATATTAGCAAAGTTAACGCTACTTAAAGTATAAACTACCCTATAGAAAACTTAGCCTAGAGCATTGTATTTGGGCCCTGGCCGACTTCGTAATTGATTACGGCCTAAGTAGCTACGGGCGTACATACAAGATTTACGTCGAGGACATTTAATGACACGGGTTTTATTTAAGCACTGCCAAATTGTAAATGTCTTTGACAAGGTCGATTTACGTGTTATATGTGAGAATTACCATAATTTAAGTAATATTCGAAAATTCGAAGACTAACGTCGTTGCGTTGTTTGACCTACCCACATTTATCGAACCTAAATTTAATATGGGAATGCATGCTACCATCGTATATGAATGATTTACCTATGGAAATCTGCAATGTAATAAGTGCGAGGAACTGCTCAAAGGTATTAAAAATATGCTTTCTAGTTTGCATTAGCGATCTAGAAAAAATATATATGTACCTACCTAATTGTTCATTAATTAATATGTAGTGGCACCGATTTGCCATGTCTGGCCATACCGCTGTTAAAACCACGATGGTTTGTGTGGTATGTTTAAGAGCGTTTACACCTTAGAGCATTTCATACAAACTTTCAAGCCCTTGTTTTTCGAAATGACTGAACCGATTTTAATGAAACTTCATATGCATAAGCAAGATACAAAGGTCTAAACAGTTAGTAAAGAACACTTTCGAAAAATAGTGTTACAGACAATTTAGACAGATTTTATATTTTCCGAAGAAACCGAGATTTCCAGTTATCTGTTTTTAAATAAGACATTTCGAAAATGTTATTTACTAACTTTTTAGACCTTTGTATCCTTAAGGGTTCAACAAATGCTTGTAAACTGTGTTTTGATGAATAAACTAATAAAAAGAATATATCCCAAACTTGTATTTTGTACGCAAAAAGTGCGAGGCGTGCGACTCCATGCGAGCCTTTCATTAAGGCTCGCAGTGCCAGCGGTAGCACCGGCGGCAGCTTCGGAGGAGATGCTGCTAGTCACATCACCGGAGAAGCGGGTGGTCTCTTTGGAGGCGCCGCTAATGCAGCTGCTGGTGGATTCAATGATGAGAGGCCAGTGGATACGCTAAAGGTTATGTCGGCGGTGAAGCTGGTGCATATCCTATACCAGCATAACCAAACACTTAAGCTTTAACATCCGATACACTAGTTACTATGAGATTGCGTAATTTTATCCTGGAACTACAAAACAAAAACACACACACTATAAATTAGAGGTGAGTGGAAACGCTGGGAGAGGACGACCTAGAAGCACATATAGTGACCAAATTTGTGATGTTCTTCAGAAAGGTCAGGTGCGTAGTACTCGCAACCAGCGTGCGTGTATGACTAGCTGTATGAACGTAGGCGCAGCAAAAGGAGTATGTAACTCTTTACATACTCCTTTTGCTTGTAGCAAGTGGCGTTCTATAGTTTCTGCCCCATGGGAAGAAGGCGTGAGTTTATGTATGTCTGTGTGACTACAAAACAAACTACTTATTTTTATGGATTGGTTCTAAATTATTAAGCCGCAACTGGTTAACGTTACGTATTTTGTATAAATTAATAAATGGTGGAAAACAGTGGTATTGGTAGTTAGGACTCATTAAATTTGAACCTTCCCAAGATCTTCTTGATATTACGCAATAAAAATAATCTTCTCTTTGTATCAAATCCGTGACTGATTCTGAAGATGAAAGAAAGGAAGATGATGCTATTCTACTCCTTTAGTTGACCATGTAACCAAAACCTCGAAAAAATTAAAAATCACGATTCTCAAGGGCATTTCTGCACTGATCGGGTTTTTTCTTAACCTGTATAAAATATGGCTCAATTCTGTCGCACAATAAAGTAGTATCTGATGTATATTTAATCGAAGCCGCAGGTAAAAGCAAGTAAGTAACATTAAAGCAACCGAACTGTCTTAGGTTCAGGGAGACTAAAGGTAAGTTTGGCATAACAAGCAACAGCGCAGATCGCATCACCGCCACACTTTAGGATTTGTAACAAGAAAAAGGATAAAAAATAAAGCAATACAGATTTGATTAGTTGACGCTCTTTTTAAATGGCTTTTGCATCTAAAAGCACACTATAGCGCAGGAGGTGATGGCAGTAGAACTTAAAAGAGAAAGGGGCTGGGACTATTATACAGCGTACCGCTACAGTGGCGACATTAATTTAACACACTTATACAGTTTCGCCTTCACGTTTTATGAAAATATTTTA
Source organism: Tiliacea aurago (assembly GCA_948098905.1). NCBI lineage: Eukaryota > Metazoa > Arthropoda > Insecta > Lepidoptera > Noctuidae > Tiliacea > Tiliacea aurago. Next base: position 14,699,978 of record OX402590.1, read on the forward strand.
ATTTCATCAAACATTTATTGATTTATTTACAATTTTCTAAACTAGCTTATTGGAGCAACGTGTACTTAAAGAACTGTAGCACAGAGATTTCATCAAACATTTATTTAATTATTTACAATTTTCTAAAATAGCTTATTGGAGCAACATGTACTTAAAGAACTGTAGCACAGAGATAATTAGCCGGGATCATAATATCGAATCAATGAAATTAAAACAAATAACGTGCGAGGAGTAGGCGAATTAAAGGAGAGAGAGATCTTTATTATTTAGTTTGTTAGATTTTTTTTATTTTTCAATGTATAATTATTTATCTTAATATAATATAAAAAAATATGAATTACTGGCCACTAGCCCTAGCAGTGTGTCAAATTAATTTCGCCACTGTAGCGGCACGCTGTATAATTGTCCTGCAAAACGTTTGCAGGATTTAGACTCGATTGGTGAAAAAAAAATTGGTTTATTTGTCATAGAAGCACGTGCATTGTGGCCACGTGCACTGAAATCACCGAAAAGGTCGGATAAGGGTGAAACTGGCTGCTGACTGTCACTCTAGCAGAGCGTGGCATCGATGGTTGCATGGCGGCTGTCTTTTGATGACGGAAGACGATGCCTCCTCACATCATCTTCATGATGATGAAGACAGAAGACAGCCGCTGTCGTACCACGTCCGCATGAACTGCTATTATTCCGGCACAATCCTGATGATATGAAGCTATCCTGCGCCGTTATCAGAAGTGGGATCGAATACGAACAGCGGCATGTTTTTTTTTTTGTGTTTATGACGTAACCTGACCAATAAAAGAAAGTGTTGCTATTTAAGCTAGTCTAAGCGATGTTGGTAACGCCTGCTGTCGTGTGTAGGTACCAAGATCAATATTGTATGAAATTCGATCCTGATGATTCAGAGGCTAAAGCGCAAAACACATCTTGAAGATGTCACAATATTGGTGCCACTTACTAAAGCGTCAAAAGATCGTGTTGCCACATACTAGAGCATCTTGAACATGAAGAAATTTACATGACAGCACCGCTAAGGGGGTGGTCGAAGGGACATGATGTGGTGTTACTGATCGAAGAGACGATATAAATCTCGGTCCATGCCACCTATTGGCCTGGGCGAAAGGACGCACTCGTCTGGTCCAGGTGGCCGTGTTGTCCGATCCATGAGTTGAGATGGTCGTAGTAATGCACATGCTTTTACCCAAGTAGCATTATACGAGTAAGCTGTATACAAGCTGACGCTAAGTTCGTTTATATACTAGAAGCTGTATATTCAGGCTGTATAAAGGCTTTATAAGTGCTTATACAGTCTAAGTAAAAAACGTCCCATATTATACGGCTTTTTGCGTTAGTAGAGCTGTATAGTCAAAGTCAAAGTCAAATTATTTATTTCAAATAGGCACATAAATGGCACTTTTGAACGTCAAAAATTACAAATAAAATAGAATTGATTCTAGTCGCCCCTTCCAAAAGGTAGCTTCGTATGGAGAAGAATGGGCAAGAAACTCCACCGTTACTCTTTTAAAAATGTTTTACAATATTTTGTATAGGTATAGCTAGTAGCTGTAGAAGCAATAGAGAAGCTATATAATAGCTGTATTGGAGCTGTTATTCGGTGTAAAAAGAAACCATTACACTACTCTCTTATAAGTATCTTGTAATGAAAAGTGTTCTAAATAGGTTCGTGAAGAGAATTACAAAATAAACAAACAATTTTTTATGACACGTGTAATAGAAACGTACTGAATGGCGACAATATTATTTATTTAATATGTCGGGACAGGGGCTGATTGGAGCTGGATTCTTCACCGTTAAACATTTTACTGGGCGTAGATGAGTGTAGCGGGCGATAGAAAAAGTCTGAAGATGATTATTGATTTTTAGGTTATATTAGAACTTAACAAAATTAGGAAGAGAAGTAGAAGGAGGAGGCGGAATGCCTGAAGGAGAAGCAAAATTCACGCCCTCACGCCCTTAGTCTCCGCAGGAGACGCCTGGGCGTCGGGAGTCGCATGCCGGTTCCCGTCCTCCATAGGCGCGGGCTTGCGGATGGGAAGCGATGGGTAGCTCACCGTCTAATAAGGACCAGACCCGGGTTGATGGCGCGTTGTGTCCCACGGGTGCCTCAAAGAGATGTCAATACCAACTGACGGGGTCCGTTAGGGCCAATGCCTGCCAGGGTTGCGAGTTTGTCCGAAAGAAATATAGTGGCCCTGGCACACAGGCAATGGAAGAAACACGGGTGGGTTTTAGTCAGTGAAAGTCTGACACGCCCTCCCGCTCCGCCAGAGCGGGAGAAGTTATTTGATAATTTCCCACCAAAAAAAAAGGTGTATTGGATTATTTTATTTTCTCGCAATCGTAGTGAAAAGTATGATGTAACACACGGCGCTAAAAACCCATAATAAGTCGGTTTCTATTTACTCCCTCGCTAAAGCTCGGGAGTAAAACTCATAATTTCAGCCAAAAGACGTTCACTGCTGGACATAGCCCTCCCCCAAGCACCGTGACTTCGACCGGTTCTTGGTGCTTCCCGCATCCAGCGGATACCTGCAGCCTTCACAAGGTCATCAGCCCACCTTGTAGGAGGCCTTCAGTACGCGGTCGCCACTCCAGAACCTTTCGGCCCCATCGGCCATCAGTTCTGCGAGCAATGTGCCCTGCTCACTGCCACTTAAGCTTGGCAATTCTTCGGGCTATGTCAGTTACCTTGGTTCGCCTGCGGATCTCTTCATTTCTGATTCGATCACGTAGGGAAACTCCAAGCATAACCCTCTCCATTGCCCTTTGGGTGACTTTTAGCCTTCTGATAAGGCCCATTGTAAGCGACCACGTTTGTCCACATGTGGTCGTCACTGGCAACACGCACTGGTCAAAGACTTTCATCTTGAGACACTTCGGTATGTGGGACGAGAAGATATTGCGTAGCTTCCCGAACGCTGCCCAGCCGAGTCGGATTCGGAGTAAAACTACCTCGTATATAATGGGTCATGTTAGCCACTTGTATAACAATGTGTATGTTTTCTGTAAAAATATTCACGCACAAAATAATCGAGCTGACAGAAAGAAAAAAACTTTTTACAAGAAAATAGTAACCGACTACCAAAAATAACACTACAAAATGAAAAATAACTTTAATTTCGGAAGTCGGTGTCTTTGGATCTGTATTTGAGTTTTTTGCCACCGACTTCCGAAATTAAAGTTATTTTTCATTTTGTAGTGTTATTTTTGGTAGTCGGTTACTATTTTTTTGTAAAAAGTTTTTATTTTTCACTTTTTAGTGGCTCAGTTTTGATTTTATCTAATTTACAATGGCCTAATGTTAACTGCTCATCACCTTTTATAAAATATTGCTTTTCCCGATGCTGGGACGTTGATTGTTGAGGAGTTCTCCTGCTAAGAACCAAGAGAACTGCCACTCACCATATGCATAGTGACGAGCATAAATTGCTTAATCGCAACCCGTTGAATAGGTACTCATTATTTTATTGTTCCGGTGGCCATCTGTGGTCTCCATCATCAGTTCCACTTCACCAAATGGTGCTTTCCGAGAGCAAATGTACGAGTTACTATAAAAAGTTCCCAAATCGCTATAAGATTGCATATAAAATTTGAGGGTTTTCCTCGATTTCCATGGGATTCCCTCATCAGATTCTGATTTGGTGGCAATGGGACCACCTCGGGAGTATACCCTTTCAAAAAAAAAAAATGTCAAAATCGGTTCTTAATTGACGGAGTAATCGCGTAACAAACATACAAAAAAAAAAAAAACAATTGCGCGAATTTAGAACCTCCTCCTTTTTGGAAGTCGGTTAAAAATACTAAATACGGTAAGTAAGTCTTTGTTTTTAAGGTTAGAATAAAAATAATTTAAAAATAATAGATATGAAGGCACAGTGGTCATTATTAAAACTGTTAATCATGAAATGGCTTTAGTTGTTGTAAATATTCATTTATGGAGTTTTATAGTCTGAGTAGCTGTACTAAGTTAGGGATTATATTCTACAGCTATTGGCTTTTAGTCAGCTTTATAATATAATATTTTTATTACCTAGGCTGTTTATCAGTTCTCTATACATAACGTATAGTGCTAAAAAAAGGTACTTAAAAAAAAAACCCTTAGCCCAAGATGATTTTGATCCCTTCCTCACTTTATCAATAATATTTTATTAAAAATGCATTACTTGTTGTATAATATTACATAATTATCACTATTTGTACAGTTCTATATACAGGGTTATTTTCAAAACGTCAACAACCTCTTAAGGGGTCATTGTACTCATCATTATGAACAACTTTTACTATGGCTGTTCCCTACATTTTAACGAATTATTCGAACATAAATGTAGGGAACAGCTGATTTTTTGTTCTAGATTTCAGGTTTGGTTCCATAGTAAAAGTTGTTCATAATGATGAGTACAATGTTTTAAAATTACCCTGTACGAGTATAAGGTACTCTTTGGTTCTAGCAGTTGTCTCTTTCTTTTCCAAACGATATTATAACGATACAACGATGGTGGGCTATTTCATCTCGCTCTACGCTATGACTATGATATTTTGTTTAGTTAGATAGCACATAGTACACAGTACGGCCGAAATTTCTTGGCGAGTCTGAACATAGGCACTAAGAACTTTCGCGTATGTTCTCTCACTCACACTCACTTCATGTCACCATTTAGTTCCTAAAAATGATACTGCGCAGCCTTCTGCGCGAATTTTTTCAAGTTCAGATTTGCCAAGATATTTCGGCCGTACATACTGTACTTTAGTATAATTATGTATACAGGGTTATTTTTAAAACGTCAATAACCTCTTAAGGGGTCATTGTACTCATCATTATGAACAATTTTTACTATGGGACCAAACCTGAAATCGCGCGAAACAAAATTCAGCTGTTCCCTACATTTTAACGAATTATTCGAAAATAAATGTAGGGAACAGCTGGTCTTTTTTTTCGCTATTTCAGTTCTGGTCCCATAGTAAAAGTTGTTCATAATGATGAGTACAATGACCCCTTGAGAGGTTATTGACGTTTTAAAAATAACCCTGTATAGTAGACCGGTAACTCCTGGCAAGTTCAATCCGATTCAGCCCATTCTTTTCTGTCCTCCCCAGCGACACCCGTGTAGTCACATAGTTTTTAAGTTACACCCTGGCCGGAGGCCTCAATTTATTAAGGCTTCTATATGAAAGCCCGGTTAAGCAGATGACAATCCCTAGGTTGACCTGCGAGATGCCAAACATAAAAAAAAACCAGGCAAGCGCGCACGCATGAGCACTCGAAGATCATCATCTCGCCTTTTCCCAACTATGTTGGGGTCAGCTTCCAGTCTCCCCGGTTGCAGCTGAATACCAGTATTTTGGTTAATAAATTATCTATAGTTACGTAACTGGACATAATTATGTATTATATTTGCAGCATACGTATAACGACGAGGAATTTTAATAGTCTGTAATGACTTGTTTTCCTCGAACTCGATTTATACTAGATTACTTTTTAAAGGCGACGACGCTTTAAGGCGCTGACAAGAGGCAAATGAAACAAATAGGCTTCTCTTAAACAAAAACATTGCCAAACCTATATAGTTTGTGGTAACTGCGGAAAAAACATATGTTATTCTTGATCATATTTCTCAAAACTTGGTTGTTACCAAAACACGTTTAGAAAAAAATCTCGATACAAATTAACGGTAAACTAACCCTTTACTTTGAGTTTCAATCCAAAATATCTGTATGAAATATCAACCTATGGTTGGTATTTAATTAATTTGTTTGTTTTAGTTTTTTATTTTCGATTACTCAACTCATTTTTGAGTAAATAGATGTTTGCTTCATATTTTGCAATAAATTACAAGCGTTACAGTCTGACAGTGACCGTGGTTTAGGTGGTATCAGCCTCTTAAGCGAGTAATCTAGAACGCTGTCTTGGGGACAGTTTTCCTGTACAACAACATTTTAACAACACAACATTTATCAGTTTTATTGGGTTCCTTGCAATCGTAATTCCAGAGAATGTATCAGGGACACCAAAAGGCAGTGTCGGGTTGTCATCTGGAACATAAACTGAAGTGTTCCAATAAAATCAATTAGACATGGGTTAGCAAATAAAAAATCGATTACACGATCTGATCCACAGTTTGAGCACAATTCCCACGCTAAATAATACTCTTTTGTTTCATAACTTAGGTTCATTTCACAAATGCTTCCGTCAAAGGAGGGGACGAGAACTAGTTACAATACTATTTATTCGATAGTATGACATTTATTGTATTGTTTATCAAATAGTTTTAAATGAAAAAACATGGATAATCAGCGCTTATCAACTTATAAATTAGGCAATAACGTGTTTGGGGTGACCGTAGCCAATAGCAATTTATTTCTAGAGTTTATATCGGCTATACGAGTAATGCCACCATAACGGAACCAGTCCGTTTTGGTCGACAGCCATACATAGCAATGCTGAAGCCAAACAAGATATCAGAACAAATATATATGAAAATATATTATCTGGTAAGTAAGGTGCAATTTTGTTAAGCATAGCAAATAAGTCGTAAATTCAGGACCGTGTTAATGAGAGGAGACTGAATCGCTGAGGGCAGGGTAGGACGCTTTGAGGTAAGGTGAAGTGACGATCTTCACAGAGTGGCTGAGAATTGATATTATTATACCCTATTGTTTGATACTGGTGTGACCAGTATAATCGTTCGTTTGGATGGACCCTTGGAAATATCCGGACAAAACTGTTAATTAATTTAATTACATACGAGTAATACGACTGTTATTATAAACTAGCAATCCTCAATTAGTTAAGGGCTTGTACACGGTGCGTTATTTCTATTAAAATGTAATTCTCATCACACATCTCACATTAGCCATTTCATATGACTGACAAGTCGTATAAAGTGGTAAATAAGTATGTAAACTACGGGAATTCGGCTTCACGTGTAGTTCTGAGCAGCGTGCAGTGTGTAGTCGTCCTGCCCTCAGCGTGGTCGTAGAACCCTGAAAGTTCGTGTAAGGTGCATGTTAATTACGAAGCAACCGCATGCGATGTGCTAGCTTTATAGCCTCTTAAAAAAAAGGAATGGTGTGGAAGGCAGGATAGGCGGAAGGTAACACACCGCAGTGGTTTACAAGCAGAGAGCTGATATAGCATAGTGGGGTTATAAATATGACACGAAGCACATAGAACACAAAGGGAAGATGAAGATGACACACTATATAGCTTAGAGTATGTGTACGATTCTTTACTCTTACAGGAAGACCTAGACAGGTTCTCTGCATACTGTTCAATTAATAAACTACAACTTAGCTTATCTAAATGTTGCTGTATCAGTTTTACTAAAAACAAAAATATTATCACGCACCCTTATTCTTTAAATAATGTAATTTTAACAAGGGAAACACTAGTGCGCGATCTTGGAGTTCTATTGGATAATAAATTACATCTTGACGTTCATATTAGTAAAATTATAAATAATGCCTTCCGTATGTACGGTTTTGTAATGAGATCAGCCACAGAATTTGTCCGCCCGTATACATATTTATATCTTTACAAATCGTTAATCAGGTCCCAGTTAGAATACGCTGTCGCGGTATGGAATCCTTTCTACAGTAAATACTCAGATGCGATTGAAAAAGTTCAAAGTAAGTTTTTGAAAGCCATGCATTTCCGTTGTTTTCGCAATTATGCATCTTATAGTGATCTTCTGAATAGGTATAAGCTACATAATCTTAAAGCCAGACGTATGATTTTAGAGACAATGTTTTTATTTGATATATGTAATAACACAAGTGATTGTATGGATATCACTAATAAGATTAGCTACGTAGTACCTAGAACAACCATAAGCCGTGGGGTGCGCGCACGACCTGTATTTGCAGTATCTTCTAGTCGTACGAACGCAGGCTTGCGAGCACCCCTACGTCGTCTTACTGGTCAATATAACAATCTCTTTCAGAATATTGACATCTTCGCTTTGCCAACTGATAAATTTAGAGGCCTTGTTCGTGGAACTATGTTGGATATTGCTAAGTAATATTTTTAACTCTTAGTCTATATATTTGTAATTTCTTGTTTTTATTTTTTATTTGCATGCCTTTTTAGTGTTTAGTTTTATCCTTAACAGCATTATTTAATTGTACATACTAATTGTAAGAGCATATCGCATTAGTTTTATAATTTGTTTTTATAATATGTGGAAAATGTCGTGGGTTATACATTTACTCACTCTACAGCTCAAGTTTCATGTAATAAATAATGTGTAACTGTTTATTTTCCCAAATAAATAAAATAAAATAAAAATAAAGTACACTCTACCTACCATAATAGCTAGAATAATGATGAACTCACCTTAGTTCGGAGCACATAGTATAAATAATAGATTTCTTTCTAAGGCCCATAAACAAAATACACAAAATAATAAATTAATACATGATAAAAACATCACTACAAAATCTAGTTACTACGTTGGTTCGGCGACGTATTACGCTGAGTCGTGGTGTCATGTAGCCTTCCGCGAAAACGCCGATACACGACACCCATCGGCCAAAAATCCTCCTTCAAGAAAGTGTCCAGATGATGAGTCGGAACCCGCACCACAAAAGATTTGAAGTTAATCTAAGTACATGTAAGTTTGGAGGGTTCTGGACAAGCATCCTCTAGTATAGCGAGCATGAGGTAAAATGGCCGAGTAATGACAGGCAACTAGTAATGCGTATGCGCTTTAGTGATGTGCAGACACTTACTATCATTATTATTATTCAACTAAATGTTGTGAATGCATCACAACGTTACAATAGTTGCTCTCTCCTAAAATCAGCAAAAACCATAATGAAATGACCTAAAAATCCATTAATTTTTACAGGTGTTCTTCTTCGGCGTCATTATCATCTGTCAAGCTACTGCCTTGCCAGGGAGACGATACCAAGGCAATAGCAACGAAGACGGCGTGCCTGATAGTTTTCTAGAAGGCGGTCACCTCTCATTACATGATAGTATTAAGAAAACTCTTACCAGAAGTAGTGGCACTGCCCAAGTAAGTGGCAGCGCCAGTGCTAATGTCAACGCAGTCGAAAACTCTAACCTTGAAGGTAAATTCAGTGATAGCGCTCACCTCAATGCCGCTATCAGCGGAGGTGCAGGTGCACTTGTTTCCAGAGGTGGAGATCTAAATGCTCTTATCAATAGTGCTGCTAGCCGGGAAGTTGGTGGAGAAGCAAATGCTCTCCTTAACGGAGGTGCAAACAGTAATTCTAACCGTGATAGCACTGGTTACATCTTCTCCCAAAGCAGTAATGGATTACCAATTGGTGGTGCTGTCACGTTCATCCAACAACGTGGAGATGGTGTTGGAGGATACGCTCAAAGTAGTAGTAATGCCCTAAGTAGGGGCAATTCTGTCACTTTTGTTAACGGAAATGGTAATGCAGGTGGAAATGCTCAAAGCAGTTCCATCAGTTTTGTTCAAGGTAGAGGCCCTACTGGGGGCTATGTTCAAACTGTTGGAAATACTGTAGGATATTCTCAGGGTCACCACCCTACCGGTTTTGTAAAAAATGGTGGCTTAGTCAACTTGTTACAATTGCCAATTAGGTCAAATTTTCATAGTCGTGGCCACGCCAAAAGCCATGCAAACGCTGACACCGATGTTAATGGTTGGGGCCATGGCCACAGTTATGCAAATGCTGACACCTATATAAATGGTTGGGGTCATGAAAGCAGTCATGCAAATGCGGATAACGTTATAAATGGTTGGAGACATGGCAGCAGTCATGCAAATGCAGACACCAATGTAAATGGTTGGGGACATGGCAGCAGTCATGCAAATGCGGATAACATTATAAATGGTTGGGGACACGGAAACAGCCATGCAAATGCAGATAACGTTATAAATGGTTGGGGACATGGCAGCAGTCATGCAAATGCAGACACCGATGTAAATGGTTGGGGCCATGGCCACAGTCATGCGAATGCTGACACCGATGTAAATGGTTGGGGCCATGGCCACAGTCATGCAAATGCTGACACACATGTAAATGGTTGGGGATACGGCAGCAGTAATGCAAATGTTAATACCAACATTAATGGCTGGGGACACGGCAACAGTCATGCAAATGCGGATAACATTATAAATGGTTGGGGACAAGGAAGCAGCCATGCAAATTCCAATAACGTTATTAATGGTTGGGGACACGGAAGCAGTCATGCAAATGCGGATAACGTTATAAATGGTTGGGGACATGGCAGCAGTCATGCAAATGCAGACACCAATGTTAATGGTTGGGGACATGGCAGCAGTCATGCAAATGAAGACACCGATGTAAATGGTTGGGGCCATGGCCACAGTCATGCAAATGCTGACACCTCTGTTAATGGTTGGGGCCATGGCCACAGTCATGCAAATGCTGACACAGATGTAAATGGTTGGGGCCATGGCCAAAGTCATGCAAATACTGACACCAATATAAATGGTTGGGGTCATGGAAGCAGTCATGCAAATGCGGATAACGTTATAAATGGTTGGGGACATGGCAGCAGTCATGCAAATGCGGACACAAATGTAAATGTTTGGGGACATGGCAGCAGTCATGCAAATGCAGACACCGATATTAGTATTTTGGGATACGGCAGCAGTCGCCCAAGTAATCGATTCGGTGACATTGAACCGAATGCTGAAAGTTCCGTTGAGGATGATGATAATGCTCAAACTGACACTTATGTTGTTGGAAGAGGAAAAAGTCATGCAAATACTAACTCTTATGTTAATGGCGGTAGTCATGCTCAAAGTCTTGCAAATGCTAACACTTACATAAATGGTGGTGGTAATGCTCAAAGTCTTGCAAATGCTAACACTTACATAAATGGTGGTGGTAATGCTCAAAGTCTTGCAAATGCTAATACTTATGTTAATGGCGGTGGTCATGCTCAAAGTTATGCAAACGCTGATAGTTACATTCACGGAGGAGGTATTGCTCAAAATCTTGCAAATGCTAACACTTACGTAAATGGTGGTGGTAATGGTCAAAGTCTTGCAAACGCTAACGCTTATGTTAACGGCGGTGGTCATGGTCAAAGTCTTGCTAATGCTAACACTTACGTAAATGGTGGTGGTAATCCTCAAAGTCTTACAAATGCTGACAGATACATTCATGGCAGAGGTATTGCTCAAGGACATGCCAATGCTGATACTTATATAAATGGCGGCGGTCATGCTCAAGGTCATGCCAATGCTAACACTTACGTTTATGGAAAAGGTATTGCTCAAGGCCATGCCAATGCAGATACTTATGTGAACGGTGGTGGTCATGCTCAAGGTCATGCAAATGCTAACACTTACGTTATTGGTGGTAGTAATGTTTACAGTTCTGCAGATGCTAATTCTGATATTTATAATGGTTATGCAGATGTTTACGACGACACAGACGCTTATGCAAACGCGGAAGTTTATGGAGACTCGGGCGCTCTTGCAAATGCGGATGCTTATGCAAACACTGGTGGTTACTACAATGACGGTACATACTCAAATGCTGATGCTTATGGAATCTCAGACATTTATGGAAACACTGGCGGTCTTGTAAATGCGGACGCATATGGAAACACTGTTGGTTATATCAATAGCGGTCCATACTCGAATGTAGATGCATATGCAAACGCAGGTGCCCTTGCAAATGCAAATGCTGCTGGGTACGCCGATGCTGGAGGATACGCGGGCGCTGGTGCTTATGCAAACGCAGGTGCCGTTGCAAATGCAAATGCTGTTGGGTACGACAATGCTGGACGATACGCGGGCGCTGATGTTTATGCAAATACTGTTGGTTACGCTAACGGTGGTGGCACCGCAAACGGGTACGCTAATGCCAATACTTATGCTAACGGTGGTGGATATGGTATCGCTAACACTAATGCCATCAGCAGTATTCTAGGCTGAATTACTAAAAGTGCATTACTACACACATCAAATTAGTAGAGTAAGAGATTGGTTTCAAAATAAGGCCCTAAAGTATAGAACAATTCTTTCCTCATGTTTCCAAGTACTTAAAAATAATATCATAATCTACTGATTTACCATCTCACAGTTTCGACTATGCTGTTGTGTAGTAGTTATGTTAATGACAGGAAAGTTTAAGCTACCTATTATCAAATCAAAATGAATATAATGTTGTTAATGTTTTCAAGATCTCTCTTTATAGTGGCTGCATAATATGTAATTGTGGGCTTTTACCGAATAAAAAAGTATTTACCATTATATATTTATTATTATTTATTTTTACAATTTTAAAGAAAGCTTACAGACTAATACACGTAAATGGTAACAATATTTTATTATGACTTGCTGGTGTGGAGCGTGTTTTGTCCTAAATTCATAAAATGCCTTAAACATTCAATTGCACATCAGTGGCAACACTTGCACTACAAATACCGCCCTTAGGCCAAAGGGCCTAAGAAAACCTACGCTTTATTCGCCGTGTGTAGGCATGGTCGTCAGTGTTGTATGGATCACTATGGAAGTTGGTTGACCGTAAAGAAACCGTGCCGTCTACAAAGCGCCTTACTGCTACGACATAAAGGGACTGTTACTGTCAAATTATTATCACTTATGTGCAATTGCCTGTATTAGGGTTAAAATTAAATAAAAAATGTGCGATGTGCCTGTTTATTTTTTTTTTACATATTATTATATTTTTCTCATACCCATGAACTGTTTAGCCGTATCTGCCCTGTGTGTCGAATATAATATATTATGAATAGGCATTTATTTTGCAATTATGGGTAATACATATGGTGTTAATGATAAATTAAAGCTCAGCCATATTATTTTAACCATGCGGAATGCAAACATTTATAATTATGATTCACTCAAGTTTAACCAAAAGCCAGAGCAATTCAGGAAAAAAAAATCTCTGATAAAAACTTAGTCACACTGTAGTACGTTTTAGCCATTAAAAAATACGTAGACTACTCTTAAACAGCACTGTTATCATGTTTTTCCAACGTATTGTTTACAATACGTTGGAAAAACATGATAATTGGAGCTATAGATACAATAAACATTTCTGCGCACCAAAGTAGTTTGACATGTTAATTGTCATAATTTACTATTATCACGCCTATTTCTTAGGAATACACTAGCTAGACGTTCAAAACGACTTGGATTTTGCTTTACAAACAATGAAACGAAATTTAAATATTACTATATTTAATAATTATTATAAATTATTAGCTAATGTATGTAATATGTATAATAAATGTCTTTATAATAACCTATCCTTTTAAATAAGATCAGAATTGTATTTAAAAATATTTGGAATAAAACTGATTTAAATAAGGATAAGCAATTATTTTACCATTTTACCCAAACATAATTGGTACAGAATCTCATAAGTCAAAGAGAACCATTGTAAGCAAAATAAAAACATATTTATTCACTACTCATCAACACATATGGTAATTTACGAGCGTTGGTTACTGTTAAATAGGTAATTTCAAGGAGATGATGTGACAAAAACAAAATAGGTAAAGCAAAATAAGAGTAGTAAGAAAGAAATAAAAATGCGAAATGTGAAATTTTTAAGGTCATTAGATAACATGAAGCTTAAAATGCCAATGTATTCCACAACTTTCCTTGATAAATCCTTTACTGTCCAGGCCGCTCGTTTGTGGAATACAATAAAACGCGCAATTGTTGCTTGTGTTTAAAAGACTCGTGAAGGAATATTACTTGTCGTTGTGATTTTGTTATCGTTGTTAGCTGTATATAATAATCTATATAGGTGTCAAAAAAGAATAGGGCCGTTTTGTCATTTAACTTGAATCGATTTATCGTGCGTATCGAGTACCGTATGGTTACTTCACTAGTTACGTCGCGATGGTCAATCGTGACGTTTATTCGCGTTATATTTGACAACTTTAGTCTTCATTTATTTTCATTGCTTATGTAGTTAGTATGTATGTATGTAGCATAGCATAAATCTGTGTATATATTAAAGTATATTGTACATTTAAACAACAACCCCCTTATTACAAAACAAGGTTTATCTTCAGACCCAGGTTTAAAACATGGAGCCATTATTGAATTTCGAACTTTATTCCGACTATGGTAAAGTTCCTAAACACAAAACTGACAACTTACTACCGAACTAAGTTTTCAGTTTTGTATAAAGAACGGTATTTCAATCACAGTTACGTTCTTATTACAAAAACTAGCTCCATGGTTTAAGCCATGTCAAAATATAAATCTTGTTTTGTAATAAGGCGGCATTAGTTTTTGTTTATACTAAACCCGAAAAGGGGTCATTGTACTCATAATTTTGAACAATTTTTTCTATGGGACCAACCTTGAAATCGCGAAATAAAAATCAGCTGTTCCATACATTTTCTCGATTTAAGCGAACACAAATGTAGGGAACAGCTGATTTTTTTTTTTGCGATTTCTTATCTCGTTGTATACTTTTATTTGTACCAAAGACAACTCCTATTTATATCCAGGAAATCACTGTCCATTCCAAGGTAGCCTGGAAGAGATCGCAGCAAGCGATAAGGCCGCCCATTGTATATTTTGTAGTGTAAATTATTTTTCTTCCTACCCGACTGTGCCGAAGCCAAAAAAACTGGTCAAGAGCGAGTCGGACTCGCGCACCGCGCGAGGGTGGGTCGCGCAGGGTTCCGCACGAATATATGATGTTGATGATTTCTGAAAAACTGTCCTATTTAGAGACATCGTTTTATTTTTCCAGTAATCTTTACATAAGCTTCTATCATATATTTCAGATTTTTATCTCTGCAAACTTCGGAGATAAGAGGGGGGGGGGAACGGATTTTTTTTTTAGTTATTTCATCACAAGTCGGAAACTATGCTGCCTAAAAAAAAAGAAAAAATGTTTGAGAATGTTCAAACAGCGTTCTTTCATATGATATCCCACATGCCCTAGTAGCCCCACTTCAAATTTTTAAGACCCATAAATAAATTTCGGTCCCTTTTGCAAAAAATATATTTTTTTTTAATTTCGTTCTTGTTTGCAAAATGCTTGGGCAAACGTCATCTAAAATTATTCTAAATTTCAAATTGATAGCATTAGTAGTTCTTGAGATATCCAGGTGTGACAGACAGACAGACAGACAGACCGACAGACAGACAGGCAGACTTAGTCTCACCATAAGGGTTCCTTTTTATCATTTTGGTACGGAACCCTAAAAAGATGGAAACAAGATTGATATAAATTAATACTACCTATAAACAATCTCATGCAGTCGGACGCATCTTCTTAACAATAACGACCTATTGCCTCCGACTACATGAGATTATTTAAAGGTAGTATATTAATTTATATAAATATCGTTACCAACGTTTTTTAAGTTCACTTTTTACGCAGTCAGGTTTTTGTTTTTTTAATTTACTTTTTTTGTAATGTTTAATCTGGTGTACAATAAAGTATAATAAATAAATAGAAAACGCATTTATTGACATTACAGCAACAAAATATACACCTTAAATTTCATAAAAAAAAAACAGAAAACCATGATTATAATACCAAAAGGGCCTCAGTTAATAATTTCAGATGACAACATAAGCTGCAACACACAACACACACAACTACGGTTGATAAAACCACCCCAATTCGTTATATTTTATGTGATTGATTACACTAGCGTTTGAATATGTAGGTAGTGCATACAATTTTAGTCAATAAATTAGCAGCTTATGATATCAGAGAAAATGATTAAACTTAATTTAAGTCTAATAAATTGATTGAAAAAAAAATGTAAGGAATGATTACCGCATTCCTCAGGTCAATATTCTAGGACCCGTATTGCATACAAATAATTCGTCTCCATGCAACAGTCAATATAATTTGTAAAGACAAACATTATTATGAATTAGGAATAAATCAATATTATTGAGGTCTATTATTTCATAAAACTAATAACTAAACGAATAATTACTTATATAATACATTTTTTAATACTAATTGCAACCCTCATTCCATAAAAACAATAGACCTTACCGAAGATTTTTTATTGAAACATGATAATAGTTGTTATAAAGTAAATCAAAAAACAATTTTAAAAAACTAAATAAAACCATAAATATCATAACATAACATCACGCCTGTATTTCCCGAAGGGTTAGGCAGAGGTGTATCTATAGTACACCCACATTTCGCCAGTTATGTTTAAGTCCCATGTAATAGGGGGAGAGCCTATTGCCATCAACTGGGCACAAATCCAGACTCCGGGCTGCTACTGAGAAATTCTTAATGGAAAATCCCAATAACACTTTGCCCGACCTGGGAATCGAACCCAGCCGGTCTATTCTGTATAAAACTCACCGTGAAAACTCAGGTGACATGAGCAGTCATTCCATTGATGCTAGGGATTGACACTATGTATTGATGCTCACTTCAAGCTCACTTCACCTAAATTTCACGGTGAGATGGTTACAGAATAGATCGGCTGGACCTCATGCAATGGCAAAAATGATGCTGAGCAAATGGGCAAATACACAAAATAAAACAAAATTTCACAATACTGCAACAGAATAGAATAAAATGTCAATACATTTAAATATACGAATTAATAGGTACACCCTGTATAGGTCACAGAATAAAAATATTATTTTAATTACGGCGCTGTGGTAAGTGAAGTGTAAGGTGAAACACGCGTGCATGACAATGTTTTTTTTTTGAATTTCTTAAAGATACCACTAACGGAGTAGTGATAATGTGGCTGTTTCGTGGCTGTTTGTTGAGTAAGGAAGGGATCGAAAAAGCAAAGGAGTTGCATAATTAAATGTAGTACAACATTATAACACTCGTTTGGTTGATATTATGTTTATTATGACACTGGTTGTTTTAATGTTGTGAATAAGCTGTTTCAGAAACTTTTATAGAGGATTTATAGCATGGGGGGTTATTTTTTGGTTGTTCACATTATTTTTCGTTATTTTATTTGGATTTTACAATTTCACAGTGATTTGACCTTTTTTTGGGTGAATAACTACGAAAATTTTGATTTTGGGACAATCTAAAGTTATTATTTTTATCCTGATGGTATTTGCTAACGGTGAAACGAATCGCAAATGCATTGGCAGCCATTTTGTGATTATTTGTGTCATGTAATTCAATGTCTGTACTTGCATTTGAGATCATTTGCCATCGCGCTAGAGAACAAACTTTGCATACCTGCCATAATGTCATCATCATCTGGATTAAGTCCGGTGCTAGCAACAAGTAGTGCAAGTGAAGTGACGCGTGTTTTAGACTCTGTAACTTCGGATGCTAGAGCGAGCGAAGCGAGCTCGGGATTTGGGATACCCCGGCTCGGACAGGTTAGGTTAGAAGGTGGGGCTGAGAGAGCAAGCGAAGCGAGCGAACTGACCTCTCCATACCTGTTGCGGTTATTTTTTTTCAAACTATTAAGAAGTAGAAGCCCCGCGGTGCAGGGCTCCGTCGTAGACTCCGACTTCGTTGAGTAGCATAGGGGGGGGAGGGGGGTTCCCCCATTCCCCATAAATAAGATAGATGATATAAAAAAACTTGACAAAACATAAGCTCAAAATAAAATAATAAAAAATCATTAAAAATAAACTATGTATCACCCGAAAACCCTCCAGTAACCATAGTTAAAATATTAAATACCAAAAACTGGTATAATGAGTGTTTATAAACAAGCATCTAACACCTTTCCGCGTTATATTATGCAATTCCCACACGTCTTCCTTCCAAACATTTTTTAACTTGTTAATAACTCTCTTACATAATATATTGTAAGAACATCGTTCGCTGATAACCATGAAGGGCACTTTATAAATAATAATAATAGACTTTGTTTTTACTACAACACCAAATGCATAAAATAAATTATATGTATGTGCAGTTTAGAATTCAAAATTCCTCTTTACGTTATTGTTTTTTTCTCTTGGTTCATGTTGTTGTTAATTCAATAAAAGTAGGTTTGCTTCATATTAGACATGCATAATTGTCTTAAGTTTTTTTTAAATAATATATTAATCTGTCACTTCTATTCTTCTTACAATTTACGTCAATGTTTTAAATAAAATTATATTCAAATATTATAAAAAATATTCCAGGCTTGCATTCCAGTACTTCTATTATATTCCACAAATTTCAACTAATCAATCTGCCCAGCCTTTTCCCAACTCTGTTGCGGTCGGCTTCCAGTCTAACCGGATGAAGCTGATTACCAGTATTTTACATGGAGCGACTGCTTAGCTGACCTCCATAACCCAGTAACTGGGTAATACGATACCCCTTGGTAAGACTGGTTGTCAGACTTTTGGGCTTCTGACGACCCTTAACGACTGTCAAAGATCCACGAATGACTTAACGTGCTTTCCGAGGCACGGAGGAGTCTCTTTATGTAAAGATGGTCACCATCCACGGACCAATCCTGGTAAGCGTAGCTTAAATTGTGTGGCATATAAAACAGTAATAGAGATGCCACTGGGTTCTATCTTAGGCTCTTTTATGTTGAAGACGGGACATGATTTTCTTTTCCAGAGATTTTACTCAATAAAGGTTTCAATTTTTTTTAAAATCACGAAGTAAATTTTTATTATTAATCTGCGTCTATTCGATTACTTTAACAATTAGGTATGTAAAGTATTTTTCAGGTATGTTGTTTATATTTTTATTTTAATGATAAGAGTATTTGAAACATAATTTCATCTTTTTGTTTTTACAAGCTGTAGTTATTTTTATATATTTTTTTTAAAGTATTGTTCGTACTGACGTCACTAGTAGAACTGAATAGCTTAGGATCTTTGCCACGTTTAACACTTATTTAAAACCAAAATTCAGTAAAGTCAAACTGTCAAATTTGACAATTAATTTGTTTACATTTCATACTTTAGCGATTTCCGTACTTTAGTTGAAAGATATGGCTTAATAAAATGAATGGATTCAAAGACTACTTCTGCTAAGTGCTCCATACCGTCAAGTATAAAAAACACCACAACAAATAGCCAACACAAATTGATTGTTAGTAAAAGAAACCTTAAAAAGGAAATGGTGCGAGGAAGTAAATGTTGAGTACAAGTCTGGGCGGCGTCTGTTTTATTGTGAAGATCATTTGAACGTAAGTTAAGTTTGCCTGAGGGGATACATCGATGTGATTCGACTTGTACTGTCCGCAGCTGGTGAAAAACTACACTATTTACGTATATATATATCTGAATAGATGTAAATTTGACGTTGACATGATACTCGACACATAAAGAACAACTTAATTACAAGAGGCACTGAAAGTTTCCGATTCAGGCTGCTTTGTGACGGCATTTAGAGGTCAAATAAAAGTCAAGTGATTTTAAGTATTTTTGTGAAAATAAATACGATCTTATAATTTTAAGACCTATTAATAGAAAAAGAAGTCTTAGAAGCTTAAAATCTCAAAATGGTTTTGGAATCGGCATAGGTTAATTTTTACTTTACATACCCATTAACCTGTGACTTATATATATACTTTTTACTTCAACTGAATGAGACGAAATTCAAATCTTGTATAAAACGCACGCTATGCAAGCAGGCATATTATAGGTTGGGGGATTACATCGCAGATAGAAATGCTTGGCTCAATGCAGCGTCCAGCTCCACAACCACAACTAATTGATTAACATTTTTGAAAATACTGTTGGAGCTGCTGAAGATTGTAAGACTATCTTTTCATTGTATAAACTCAATCTCCTTTGTATTATATAATTGTATAACACAGGTGTGAGTACTATGTACAAAAGAGCTACTATTTAACGGGTAATATGTCTTTCATTGACTTGAATGAGCCCAGGCGGCTGAGAGTATGTCATGCTCACTCAGATGTCTCGCTGATGGTGGCATGTGTGTTGGATCATTTAGCTCCCTTCAAAATGGTTGAACTGAATGGTGCTGATCTATGCGTCATGTTCGTGAACGGGCGCTGTCAGTTGGGATTGGTCATCTCTTAGCTGCCACGGCTTATTTTTAATTATTTTAGTTTCGAATTGTTTTTGTTTTTGTTTTTAATCTTGTTATCACGGACGCTTCTGACGTTTTGCATCGTTCTCACATGTATAATTACAGTATGAATGATGTAACCAATACTTTTTATCAATATTTTAATTTAAGTGTCCGTGGACTTTCTTGCCCGTTCTTCTCCATAGGAACCTACTATTTGGAATGGGCAACTAGCTTCATATTTGTAATTGATCGACTTCTTGACAATTCAAAAGTGCCTGTAAATGGTTTAATTGAAATAAATGCTTTGAGTTAGAGTTTTGTTTTTATCAGCCATATTTCAAAACTGATTCAATACTTCGGTACAAAAGTCTTGTTCGACAAGATTTTTAGGTAGTTATAACTAAGCTTAGCTATTATTAACGGTTACTGTTTAAAAATCTAATATCATGTTTTACCTAACGACCGCATGAAATACGAACTTGTAAATACCCGTGAAATATTATTATTAGGTTTTCCTGTAGTAGTGACGTTTAAGTGTAGTTTTGAAACGAAGAAGGATTGATTTTTGTAGCTTAGCTTTGCTACTTTGTTTTGATTAATCTGATACTAAAACGATTAAATCACTAATCTCTATGACTGTTAGGTACCTAATTAAACTATTTCATGACATTTTCACTCTCTTATGAAGAGTAATATGATTACTCGCTCAATCGCTTTTCGCTTGCAAGCAGGATGAGTTCATCCATTGATGATGATAGGATTTTTTGTGTATTCTCTTACAATTTGAGCACGGCATGACATTCTTTTAATTTGCTGAATCTTGGCGACTGTGAGTCGAACGGGAAGATATGCAAGGTGGAAATTGTAGCTCGAACATTTTTTTGTATCTTGGCTGCTCTCATGTGACACTAGGTAGTGGGAAGGAATTTCTCATCCGTTCTCCCATAACAGCCTTCACCTTGTCATTTACTTCACCATTGCATTCATATAAATTTTCATACAATTTATGCATTTATTTTATTGAGCTTGGACTAACCAGTCACACCCATTGTTGATGGTTACTTATTCAATCCTGAAAACGTATAAAGTTTGTTGTACCATAATCTAAGAACCAAAGATTTCAATCCAGGAACAAGAGAAGTTGAGGGCTAAAACCAATAAATACCATACATTTATCGCATTGTTTATCCAATATGGTTTAACCGAAAACATTTGGCTAATCATTACTTTACAAACTAATCACTTGTAAACGAAGTAAGAATTTGTTTAGGGGACCGATACTAATGGCAATTATGCTGTAGCGTTAACACCAGCTATATGTAATGCCAGCTTATTAAAGGCAAACAGTCTTTCTCATCCACACCGTAAGTGGACGCATTGGATCCCGCCAGGATATCGAACCAACAATGATGAAAGCATGCGTCTTGGTAAGTTCTACAGTTTTTAAATCCATGTTAGCCCTTTTCCATACATACTTATGTTTGTACTCACGCCTTATTCCCATGGGGGTAGGCAGAAACTATAGAACGCCACGTGCTACGCTCCTTACATACTCCTTTTGCTTCGCCTACGTATATATCTGATCATACACGCTTTTTTCAGGGGGCCTAAAATGGACGCTTTGGCAGAAACATAATATGATCTGCGTACAATTCATATCCCGCAATTCATCTGTTTGACAGTTTTGTATGGAGTTTCGTAAAATGGTCCACAAATTATGAATTGCTATAGTGAAGTCTAATGACAAATAGCAGCTGTCAAACAGATGAATAGCGGGATGTAAAGTCCATTTCACGAAAGAAGTAGATCATATTATGATTCTGCCAAAGCGTCCATTTTAGGCCCCCTGAAAGGCATAAAGGCACGGCAAATTGACGTAGGATGTCAATTTGTCTAACAACGTTTTCCAGAATTTTACCATAAGGGTTTACTGTTTCGAGCTCATGTTCACGTAATGAAGACGTGGTTTATGGCGAAACTAACATAACATAGTCGCATTCGTGTCCACCAAAAATTATTTTCGAAGTATACATTTATACTGAATTGTGGATTATGGTATTGCAAATCACGTAGTGACAAAAGGGCTAGACTTAACCACGGTTTATTTTGTAATTTACCCAGTATTTAGATAAAATAAATAATTTTCTTAGATGTTTCAAACTATCTGACGGTTGGTAATAAAAGGTTGGTATCGGTTAAAGTGCAACGTGTAAAACTAAGCTATTACGTTATTTTGCTATACTTATTACGCTAGATGGCGTCACTGAGACATGGGATTACAATTTTTCTATGACATTACTTTTGATAGCCTCTCTATACTTTCTTAAATCTATTTGTAGTACACCCACATTTCACCAGTTATCGTTAAGTCCCATGTAATCGAAGGCGAGCCTATTGCCATCAACCGGGCACACATCCAGACTCCGGGCTGCTACTGAGAAATTCCTATTGGAAAATCCCAATAACTCTTTGCCCGAACTGGGAATCGAACCCAGGACCTCATGCTCAGGAGTAGCACTTGCGACCACTAGATCAACGAGGCAGTCTAAAAATGTCTAAATTAAAGCAGTTTTAGAAAATTTTCGGGTTTTATTGGGCTCATAATTTATTTAAGCTCAATACATACATACATAATCAGCCTATAATGTTCTTACTGCTGGGACACAGGCCTCCTCTCTGTGAGAGGGAGGGGGCCAAAATCCACCACGTGAGCCCTGTGCGGGTTGGTAGATGTCACATGTCTTGGAATTTTTAGTTCTAGGACATGACGGTTACCTTACGATGTTTTCCTTCACAATTTTGAGAGCAGTGGTGATGAAATAATTTACACAAAGTAAAGCGCCTGTCTTTTTTTTTTTTTTTTGGGTGGGATTTTATCAAATAACTTCTCCCGCTCTGGGCGGAGCGGGATGGCGTGTCAGACTTTTACTGACTAAAACCCACCCGTGTTCCTTCCGTTGCCTGTGTGCCAGGGCCACGATATCCATAATCCTTTCGGAGAAACTCGCAACCCTGGCAGGCATTGGTCCTAACGGACTCCGTCAGTTGGTGCTGACATCTCTTTGAGGCGCGCGTGGAACACAACGCGTCGTTGACCCGGGCCTGGTCCTTATCGGACGGTGAGCTATCGCTCACCGTCAGCAAGCCCGCGCCTACGGTGGCCGGAAGTCGGCTTGCAACTCCCGACGCCCGAGGCGTCTCCTGCGGCGACTAGGGGCGCGAGGGTGCGAACCTTGCCTCTCCCTCACGCGTTCCATCTCCTCCTTCGCGAGCATTACTGCTTCACAGAAGGAGGTGACGGCCTCCCATGCACTCTCGCTCCAAACCATAGCCTGAACCAGGGCCGGACGCGAGAGATCGCCGCCGCCGATAGCCTCCGTGAAAGCGCCTGTCTGGGTTCGAACCCACGACTTACTTACTACTCGTAAGTCGAGGCCAGCTCAATACGAAACAAATGAATCCTACTTAACTGGTGCATATCTCGGTTATATCTTCCGGTTTTTAAATTGATTTCAGATCACAGGCAAATCTTTTTCTCATTACCGCTGGAAGAGTGGACACCTACGAGCGATAAAAAATTAAATTAAAATGTTTATTTCAATCACTTACAATTTGTTACATTAACACTTTTAGGAATGTCCTTTTAAGCTAAATAGATGCTTGTGTTAGGACATTCCGCCCTTCCAATGGTTACAATTTTTATTGTATTTAGGTTACTGAATAATAGAACTTAATAAACCTTAATTAAAAGAGGAAAAAAAATACTCAACTTCAAAGGAGTCTAAGTTAAACAAAACAAAAGCAAAATGAAAAGAGGGTAAATTAAGTGACCGCGCGCACTCGTGTGTGTGTGTGTGCGTGTGTGTGTGAGTGTGTCTGTGTGCGTGTGTGAGTGAGTGTGGGTGTGTTTGTTTGTGTTTAATAATTCCTTTAGCCATTATGTTTTATTTTGCAGCTCTTCTTCTTCGCGTTAGTCACTATTAGTCAAGCCAAGTCATTGAACAGACAACCAGTTACAAGAAGTAATGTTGACGCTGAGTATGCGTTTTATGAACAAGAACAAGATACACCAAGTTGGCAAGTACTTAGCCAACCTGCCGCAGTACCCGTAGTTGACATTGAAAAGCGCTTCGGTGCTTACGGGGGTGCTGCGGCTGCGGCAGCTGCTGGGGCCCATGCTGGCGCTGCCGGTGGAGGCTACCTTGGCGGTCATGTTGGGGGTCATGTTGGCGGTCATGTCGGCGGTCATGTTGGCGGTCACGTCGGGGGTCATGTTGGCGGACACGTAGGCGCAGCTGCTGCTGCTGCTGCTGCCGCTGGCGCTGGCGGCTATGGTGGTTACGGATCCCGCTATTCCAACGCCAATGCCAACGCCAACTCATATTCAGGATATGGCCGCTAAATTGGTTGTAGTTTTGCTACTAATAAATTATCAAAAATGTTATTTATAGTCCAAAGTTAAATTAATTTGGCAAAATTGGTTTATGTAATTGCCTGGACCTTAATTACTTTTATATTTTGTACATTTTGGTTGACATACATTTTCTATTCGGTACCTATTTTTAGTTAATAAAAGTATTTATGAAATTCATGTGGTATTTAATTTGTCTGGAAGGGTACGTATTAAATAAAAACAATAGCCAAATAAGTAGTTAATTGATTGATTGATTGATTGATCTATTAGTAGTGTCAATTCCATCAGGTGGAATCGAGTTCGCTTCAAATATAAACATATTTTTCTGATTACTGTCAATAAAAAACTTTTTACTACAAAAAAAAAAAAAACCGACTTCCAAAAAAACCACTACAAAGTGGTAAATAACTTTAATTTAGGAAGCGGTGTCTTTGGATACGTATTTTAGTTTTTTGCTACCGACATTCGAAATTAAAGCGTTTTTAACTTTGTGGTGTTTTTTTTTTTAAGTAATTTATTTTTCTCTTTTTAGTAGGTCAGTTACCGATGGCCGTCGGCAGTCTTTCAAAAACCTAGATTTTTGACAGGTGGCATTTGAAAGGTTAGGAAATATGACAAGGTGTATCAACTGGTTCATGTACTCCTGAGCTGGCAAACCGTCAACCTGGAAAAATGGTGTACTCAAGATGGCTTACTTCTGCTAATCATATACTCAGGGCCCGTATTTACAGTCTGAGAGCCGTCTGAGGCCCGTATTTATAGAACGTTACTCAGTACTCAAGCATTACTTTAGACTAGATTCAAGCCATTGGATTGGTTGAATTTAGTCTTAAGTAATGCTTGAGTACTGCGTAACGTTCTATAAATACGGGCCTCAGACTTTACATATGTAATCTTTATTCTAGTTATTTTATATTTTGCGTAATCTGTGCAAATTATGCAAATTTTGATACCTCTTGCGATAGTGTAGCTCGAAAAACAAAATTTCTCTTACATGGACGAGACACTAATGGACACGCATAAGGGACCTTCGGGATTCTTTATATTTACTACTAGCACTCCGCCCCTGCAAACATGAAGATTTCTTTATTACCTATAATTATGTAAGTTTAATATTAACGTGAAATAATAATTAAATATTAATACTTAATAATTAAATATGAATACACAAGCCTTCTTAAATAATTTTTCTAAATGATAGTGAAAACCACAACAAAATCCTTTGCGTAGTTTAGGAGAACAACGTGGTCACACAGACAAACACGAAATGCGGCTTTAATTTATAATTAGTATAGATTAGTAGTGTAGTTATTATAACTTATAAATTTTATAATAACTTATAAATTTTATAATTACTTGAGGAGTTTGTGGCTAAGTAACAACAGCTGCACGGGTCGATCGATCAGATTAAGCTACGCTAGCCGCGGTTGGTCCGTGGATGGGTGGCCATCCTTACATATCAAGACCCCTTCATGCCTCGGAATGCCCCGGCTGTAATTTGTAGATCTTTGACAGTTGTTACGGGTCGTCAAAAGCCCTGAAATCAGTGAAACAGTCTTACCAAAGGGTATACGTGGTACCCAGTAACTGGGTTGTGGAGGTCAGATAGGCAGTCGCTCCATGTAAAATACTGGTATTCAGCTGCATCCGGTTAGACTGGAAGCTGACCCCAACATGGCTGGGCAGATGAGATTATTTATAATAACTTGTAAAAAGTAGGTAGGTACGTTAAAGTTAACTTTGAAGTTAATAATATTTTTTCTAAACCCAAATAGCAGCATAGGGGTTAATCTAATCGTAGGTGTTTTTCGTGGTAGTGAAAATGTTCCAGCGTTATTTCCTAGTATGTTTTCTTTTTGTCCGGCACTTATAATTGTTGGGCACGATAGGACTGAAGACCTTTAATGAAGCTTCAAATTGCTTCCAATCAATGTTGTCAAGTACGTACTTACACGACCTCTAAAGCAAGGATCATTAATAGGGACAAATTAAATGCCTGGATGAACAATTGAAAATTGTCGTTAATGACGATGAATATTGAAATCTGAAATCAATCAAACTTAATTATACTCCATTTGAAATAAGATAAGACATTTAAATAAACTTGTTCACAGTCCGTTCAACCGATTTTGACTTCTATTCCGTAAGCATAAAAATGGCATTAAAAGCAAAAACGTGGTTACAATACCAACTGTTTGTTACAGCTGCCATTTGTCATGCCACCAACGAAATAGAAGTCAAAATCGGTTGAACGGACTGTAAAAAATGTTTATTTAAATGTCTAATCTTATTTCAAATGGATTATAGATATCATGTGTTTTTCCTTGATTAGCAGAAAGAACCTACATCAACAGAGATTAGTTTCGCCATAAAGATTTAAAAAAATCAATATTAAGGTATGAATGTGTTTGCTGAAAACTGGCAGAAAATTCACATAATCTGAGCTCTAATTTTGAAATTTATGGGGTACAACAACTTCTGCAAACAGATTCTCGTCTCTCGTGTCACCAAGGCCAATGAATAAATAGCTCAATGCAGCTAATGCTTCAGAGTTTGAGTCATTAAATTTTTAGTTGTCATGGTGGTCACTCCCTTTCCAGTCGTATCATCTTTCACGCAGTCCATCCATCATTTCTTTGATCTTCCCCTACTCGTATAGCCATCCACATACATACTCAAAACTTTCCTGGCGACATTTCCCTCATTCCTTTGCATCCTTTCCTTTTCAGTCATCGGTGTCACTTTCCGATTTCCTCTTATATACTCATTTCGTGTTTTTTCTATCCATTCGGGTAACATCACACATTCCGCTTATCATTCATCTCAGCTACATGTTGCTGCGTTTCATTCATCCCTATAAATTTTGTGGCCCAACATTCTGTTTTATACAAGACAGCAGGTCTAACCATTGCTTAAAAAAACATAATATATAGTATGGTATTGTATAAAAAAACTGTTTTCATCCAACAACGAGGCGTGTGCAGTCTAAAGCTAACTAACCCAATAGTTAGTATGGCAATCAGGATCAGATGGATGCTTTGACGATTTTTAAAAAGCTGTAGAAGGGTTACTTGAATTTATATGTTAGCGATTCCTTATTAATGTGGCATGATTGGTGCGGAAAAGTGAGCGTAGCCTATGGAAAATTATATGAAACACGTTGATTATTCCTTTTTAAGAGATTGATTATTTATTAGTATCCCAAAAACCTTATTAGAAAGGTGAGTTCAAAAAGGGTGTGGTACAGCTGATTTTTTTTTCGCGATTTCAGGTTTGGTCCCATAGTAAAAGTTGTTCATAATGATGAGTGCACTGACCCCGTAAGAGGTTGTGCGTTAATTCTGGGACATGTTGTATAATGCCGATGGTATGTCGATGTATTACAATTTTTTCTTAATAAAAAAAAACGTCCTTGGACAGCCCTCGGTTACTAACTCTAATGAACTAATGAACCTCAATACAACGTCTCTATGCAGTGTTCAATGTGTGGATTTGATCAAATAAAAATAAACCCGCACGCTAAAATTAGTTACCATCAAACATTTATTGGTTTGTATTTGAAAACCTGTTTTCACGGGAACTTTCGAATCATAATTTCTTATCACAATTGTAAACTACGTAATCATTTGTTTAGGAAACCGTTACTAATAGCTATATAATCCTTTGATTGAAACTTGTTATAATGCCGCCTATAACATATTGTACCTGAGTGGACCGCACGTACCATACGTAGAAGTTGAATAAACATGAAAGTATTTATTCTGGTAAGTCAGGAACTTCTATCGCAGAAATGTTGTGTGAGGATTAGCCGCAGAACGATTTCTAAGTTTAAATTAGAATATATTAGTGAAATAAGTAAAGACCATGTTTGTAAACGCGGTGGAATGGTTTAAGAATACACTGTATATTGTATGTCAATCCTTTTAGTACTTATATAGGGACTTTTGTCATGTGCACAACGCCCACTGCTATATCTTCTGGATAAGTATTACTTTATTTGTAGTTACGAGATTTTATTTTCACGCATTATTTTATTTCTGATTTCAGTTCTTCCCTTTAATCGTAGTCACGTGTCAAGCTTATCAGTTGCCACTCAACAGGCGACTAGTAGCAAGACAAGGTGACCCGGAATCTAAAGAACCTTCTGTGAATGATCAATTTTACGAAAACCTTAAAAAAATGGCAAAAAAGTATATGCTTGATGATGCAGTAGACCCAGATCCCCAAACACTTTTGGTTCCAGATGTTTACAAGCCTAATTATGTCCGGTCACGTGAATCAGATAAGACACCACCAGGACCACATGTGAATGGTCGTATTACAAATCCTGCTGTTAACCACCAATATTTCAATCCCGTTTGTTCTCGTATCAACAATCCTGCTCTTAATCAACAAAATTCTAACCGCGCTGCTTTTCGGTTTACAAATCCCGGGGTTCATACAAGATCTCTTATAAATGAATCCGTTCAACTCCGACAGGTTGCTCAAGCTGACCATGAAGCTCAGCTTCTGCAACAAGCTAACGCTGAACGAGCAGACCGTCTTGCTCGCGCTGACAGAGAAGCACTAAACAAACTATCTGAAGAAGACAGACAAATCTTAGAGAGCAAACTAACGCCAACTGAACGAGAAGCTCTACTTGTCAAACTAGAAGACGGCCAACTCGATGATCTTCTTCCTCGAGAAGAAAATCGATTTGGTAATTTTGGTTCTTCAATGGGTGGATTCTCTGGCGCTGCTACTCTGATCGGCGCTAAAGCAGGTGGTTATATTGGTGGTAAGCTTGCTGGTACCCTAGGGACTAAACTTGGAGCTGCCGCTGGAGCTTACCTCGGTGCCGCTGCGGCTAGTCGTTTCGTAAAAAAGACAAGTGCTTTAACGAATACAGTAACTAGTTTTATATCTGACGACGTCGTTCCAAATCCTCCTAATGATGGGATTCAATATGATGCCACTATAGGTGGTTTTGGTGCTGTTATGGTGAATAATGAGTGAATTTTATATTCGACTGTTACGAAACAATTTTAGATCAGAATAGTTTTTATAGTAAAATGTAACTTTATGCAAATATCCTTTAATAGCTTATAAGCCCGATTTTTATTGAGTCAACTACTGAGTTACTGAATAGTCAGTTACTGAGTAAACTTGATGTATAAGTCAGTGAATGTTTTATAGACAAAGACAACTACTTAAGCGAGTTAACTTGCAGTTTCATTTGACATCAAATGTCCCCGATACGCTGGATGGCAAAAGTCCAATACTTGAAGTATTACTCCTGGAGAGATTCAAAATTAGACAACTCAACGTTACAATAAAATACGTGCTGCAGTTACAGTGTACCAATTTCAAGTTATTAGTAATTCAGAATTCTATTGTACAAATGTTCGATCTCATTCTAATAGACACTGGTGCTATCCTGAAGTAGAAATAAAATATGATTTTGCCCTGTGCGATAAGACTTATTGTACACTATTTTGTATAAATGTTTGTCCTAAGTGGTTTAATGCGGTATATGATAAAGTATTAAATAAATATAATCATTAAAAGTTCGTTGCATGTTGATTCTACTACTCCTTTTTTGATGTCTGTTAAAATAGATTCGGTATCTTCTGGAGTTATTTTTCCTCCTATACGAGTATAAGCTGAAAAGTACCTAACTTTGTTGTATTCCGGTTTGACTTTTGCTACTTATATTTAAGTTTTTCATATTAGGAGACAAGCCTAATCGTAGCTAGGGGCTGGCCAGGCGGGCGGCATCCAGGGGCGCAACCTTTAGGGGGCGTATTTCGCAGACTCACAGCTTGTCCCCATTTCTGTAGGAATGGCCGTAAGAAAACCAAACCTATCCGAGATGGTGCAATAATATAATTTACCTTTTAATTTGAATATAGTCTAATAATTGTTTTTTGCCCGCGCACAAATCAAGACACTACTGAAAAAATCCTTATGGGTAAATTCAATAACTTTACACGATCTTTTTTTTTTCTGTGGAGATCCTCATGGATACCCTCTGCCTGGGGAGAACGACTTGGAAGCGGTAATGATGATACAATAGTAGTAATGTTACGACAGCAAAATAAGTGTTTTTTTTAAGAGATGCCTGCATGACGATTTTGAACAACGGTCGATACTGCGAGCTAAAATATGCATGATTGCCAGAACCTTGACAATATATCTTACTTAACATGTGAACGGCATACGCAAAATACCCCGTTTTCAAAGGCGTACGTGAAGAAAACGCGCGCTAACTTGTGCTCATGAGTATCCTGCACACCAATTGTGTAAGAAATTCCTAATATAATGTTTCATGTGTTTAAAAAATTCGTCTGCTCGACAACTTACATGCAGGATGGAAGGGACATCGACCCGAATCCATTTACCATGGACTCAGTACATCATTCTTGACCCCCCAGCGATAAAATTGTTTGTCGGTTATTAATAAAACAAATTCCCTGTTCTATAAATTTTAACCGAGTAGGTATTGCACTTCTGTAGGAAACAGCTGTTTTTTTAAATTTACCGACGAGAAGTTTTAACGCAAGGGGTCAAGAATGATGTACTGAATCCATGGTAAATGGATTCGCGTCGATGTCCCTTCCACCCTATAAAGCAATGAATGTTATCGAATTGTCAAAAAGAAAGGCATTGCAATTGTTAGTATGTCACGCAATAGGGTATTTGACTGTTTTTATTTTAATAAAAAATTTTCGAAACCAACAAAAAAATTAAGCCACGTTAAAAAAAAATTGTTTCAATATCTCAAAAAATGCCGAAGTTGTATGCGTTTTAAAGTCTATAATTGTAGATAGAGACAGCACTGCTAGCACCTGACGTCACAACACAAGAACGCTTCGCGCCATTCAGTTCACTGATCGTTTTGTGTGACAAGGATAGTAGAATAATTTCAAAAGCGTGTAACTTCTCCATTTTTCCACCGATTTTATTAATTTTTCAACAAATCGTCTTTTTTGTATCACTTTTAAAATATGTATTATTTCATGTAAGTATATTTTTGATAGCAGCAGGTTGCATGGCTGACAGAAGTATATCAAGTCGCACAATTCAGAAGTGTGCGTCAGATATTTTGTCATGGGGCTTATTATAATAGCCATAATAATGACATATTTTTAACGTAGGCCTTTATAGTAGTGGGCGCGTTCTATAAGGCTGCGACCAGTCGGTTGAATGCGTCCCAAAGGGTCATGGCCATCAGGCTGGTCCGAGGATACCGCACGGTCACCCGTGAGGCGGCGAGCCTTGTTGCCGGACTATTGCCATGAGATCTGGAGGCAAAAGTCCTCGCGCACATCTGGGAGTGGCGCGAGGAGGCTAAAACGCCGGGGAGAAACTCCGCTGCAGCGAGAACTCACGGCACAGCGGACAGAGCTTCGGCGGGATCTTATGGCGGCATGGAGAGTGTGATTGTCGCAACCCAGCGCTGGGCACGCCAGAATTGTGGCGATAAGCCCGTATGCTCCACCGTGTCCTCCGGGCGATCCATACAGTGGTGACACCCGGGCGTTTCCTCCCGCTTTATCCTGAACAGGAACCTCCCGAAACAACCATGTCCGGTGAGTACCTGCATCAGGCGGAAGGTGAAAGAGGGGTCTTTGAGGAGTAGCTATAGAGGCGCCACAGCGTCCTTTTTTTTGCCATCTACTATATTTTTACAGGTCAAGGCTTCAATATAAAATAGGTTGGCAACCCTACGCCCGAATGACATTGACAGAGCCACCCGCGTCGTTGGAAAACATTTGTGTCATTGTCACAGAAATTATATTGAGAAAAACAACATGGCGGCGTTAGATCTGATTTTGGGCACGCACCAAAAGATCCTGGGGGTCTACTCCGAAGCGATAATCCGAAGTATCGGCCAAATGTTTGGCCGTTTCTTAACTACCAAAGTATCCTTTTTTGACCTTGAGTCCTAACCCGACCTCAAGTCACATTATTGACTTTGACTTATCTCTTTGACTGTTGTATTTTTTGTGTGTGGTTTTTTGTATTATATTGTACACGAAGAGTGCTTATAACACTCTTCGTGTACAATATAATAACGCCTTTAGAGCTATATTAAAGCTGCCTTGGCGGTGTAGTGCGTCTGGCATGTTCGTTGAGAACTGAGTTACCGATTTTTACGGGCTCTTGAGGAAACTCAAGGTATCCTTCCTGACTCGACTATGTGCATGTACGAATCAAATAGTGTCTGCAACACTTCGCTGTGTGTACATGCTAAGACGCTGTATTTTAATTTAGTGTAATTCATTTAATTTTTAATGTCTATTGTAATTTAATTTAATTTTGTGCATGTAATTTAATTTAAATTTAAAATGGATTGTAATTTTGTTTTAGTTTTTTAATTTTACTATGGGTTTAATACCTGAATTAAACGATTTTTTTTTTGTCTTTCACCGTATTTATCCATAGTTAACCGTAGTCAGAAAACTGCCAAACATTAGGCCGATAATTCGGAGTAGACCCCTGGTACCATTCGGATAATGTGGCTATTCGTGTTTTTATTAAAATATTTACCTTGTTCTTCTGTGATATAAATTATATTGTCGTGTTGATAGTTATTGCCTTTTGATGTTTCACTATTTTATAATATTTTATAGCAATCTATAAGAACATGTATTGTTTTTCCGGTGTGTACGTCTACTTAAATATTAATGTATGCGACTGTATGTATGTTTGTTGAAATATAATACTATAGTTTTGTTACATTTCTGGAATAATATAATGTAGCTTATCAATACCTTAATAATGTACCTAGTATACAACAAGTCTCAGAATTAACGCACAACCTCTTAAGAGGACCAAACATAAAATCGCGAAAAAAATATCTGTTGTTCCCTACATTTTGACGAGTTATTAGAACATAAAAATGTAGGGACAGCTGATTATTTTTTTCGCAATTTAAGGTTTGGTCCCATACTAAAAGTTGTTCTTAATGATGAGTACAATGACACCTTAAGAGTTTGTGCGTTAGTTCTGGGGACATGTTGTATAGTATAATATAAAGATGGCGTAAGAAACATTTAAAGACAATCAGGATTGTAGTGTCTGCGGAGGTTACACAATCCCTTTGATCATTGACAACCCTGTCTTGGGTGAACGCTGGTCGTAGCACCATACGGTCATAGACTAATCAACCAGTAGGGAGCTGAATGCGTTGTTTTGAGGCATTTTATGTACACACACGTATAAATGTACACAGTTTTATTATTCTACGCTTATTCCCTGATTCCACAAACAATAGGATTGAGAAGCACAGTAATCTATTTTTAGTTATGTAAACAAAGGTACTTCTGTTTGAGAAATAGAGCAATCTCATTGAGAAAATAAACAAAGGTACCTTAATAGGCATTATATAGGTAGAATGCCTAAAACCCAAGTAGATTCCAAGTAGTTTCATCAAATATGTTGATGGCTCCGTAACCTAATTAATTTAGTAAATTAAAGTAGTCTAACATGATCAACAAGGTTCCATTTACCAAATTTAAATTGTTTCCAATTAAATTGCGGTCTAAATGACCAGAATCTGAGCGAGTTAAAGTAAAAAATATCAGTACTTACGAAACTGACGCAATAACATTGCAGATTGCGTAACATTATAGATTGCACCATATTAACGTAACATTAATGTGGGCATCATGCTGGTCCTCTGGGAAAGTCAATTTTTGGTAGTCCTGCTTGGATGGTCAACCAAGTAATTTAGTAGACCCCCACGCTACTTGCACCCATGACCAAATATATAAAGCAGGTCGCTTTTCGACCGAGTATAATAAAGTGCCACGGTCATGGGTATCCCGAAGCCCGGCAAGCCTAAGACCGAACCTTCCAGTTACCGACCCATCAGTCTGCTCAACGTCTTCGGCAAAGTCTATGAGAGGCTTATTTATAAGCGTCTCAGAGACTATGCCGAGACGAAGGGCCTCGTCCCAAACGAACAGTTCGGGTTCAGATCCCAACATTCGTGCGTACAACAGGTCCACCGTATCGTCGAGCATATAAGCGCTGGCTTCCAGCGCGGGCTCATGACGGGTGCTGTGTTCTTCGACATTGCGAAAGCGTTCGACAAAGTCTGGCACAACGGCTTATTATATAAGCTCTACAAACTCGGTGTGCCCGATCGTCTCGTGCTCATCTTACGAGACTTTTTGTCGGACCTCACCTTCCGCTATCGCATCGAGGGTGCGCTATCCTTCCCCCATCCGCTCCGCGCAGGCGTCCCTCAGGGCTCTGTGCTGGCACCGCTGATATTCACTATATTCACTAGTGATATCCCCAAATGTAGAAGGGCGCAGTTAGCTCTGTTCGCAGACGACACGGCCATCTACTACACCGGCCTCAGGCAAAACAAGATCGCCCGCAACCTTCAGGCCGAAGTCAACAGACACGCGGCCTGGTTCAGGAAGTGGAGGATCGAAGTCAACCCTGATAAGAGCCAGGGGGTCCTATTCTGTAGGCCCCGGCGATCACCCGCCCTCCCCCAACCGATCACCATGTTCGGCAAGCCTATACCTTGGGAGAAGCGAGCCAAATATCTCGGTGTGGTCTTAGACCATCACATAACGTTCGGTGAGCACATAAAACATAAAACAGGCGCGCGCGCGCGCGCCTGTTTTACTCTCGGCAGACTACATTCCGTACTCAACCCGCGCAGCAGGTTGTTCCTTAAGTGCAAATTGCGTATTTACACCGCGTGCATTCGACCGATCATGACTTACGCCTGCGTAGTCTTCGCTCACGTAAAGCCATATCACATCCATAAGATGCAGACGCTTCAAAACCGATTTCTCCGTAGAATTACGAAGGCTCCTTGGTTCGTTCGGAACAAACAACTTCACGTAGATCTTAAGATGCCTACCATCAAGCAGTTTATGAAGCGCATTGCAAAGCGCTTCTTCGAATCCGCGGAACGTCATTGCAACCCCTTGGTTGTGCAGGCCGCTAGTTACAGGCCTTCTGCCATTAGTCAGACTCGCCGACCGAGGCATACTCTCTTAGATCCGGATGACCCCATCACTCTCCTTCAGGAAAGCAATAGGGCCACGAGTACAGTGCACAAAATACACAAACCGACCTTCCGTCCTCGCCGCCGAGGTACCACGCGAACTTCCCGAGTAAATATTAATAAAAGTCCTCCCCCCCGTCCCTTGAATGTCGATGCGCCAGCCGCCCGGTTAGAGGCTGAGAGCGCCGTAGCAATAAATATAATATCCCCTGATAATAATCATGATCAAAATGTTGATCCAGCCCGTCCCCAAATTATTACTAATTTTGTGATCCCCCAACGACGCCCTAAGCCGAGGTCCGTACCCCACAGGGGGTGCCCTTAGTGCGCTGTCGTTTAATTTTAATAAATATCAACTCAACTCAACTCAACTTTTTATTTTTCTCACCACAATATTCACATCCACAGTATTTTACATTTGTCAGATTCGACAATGATACACAATTCAGGTAAGTATATATTGTGGGAGACTGGTGCCTAAGCTAGGCTCGTGGCCTGTGTTTCAGGACACCAGGATCCCATTCTGTCAGCGCGCTTAGTACATAATTTATAAAATGAAAATGTAAAGGGGTGGGATCCTGGTGTCCTGAAACACAGGCCACGAGCCTAGCTTAGGCACCAGTCTCCCACAATATATACTTACCTGAATTGTGTATCATTGTCGAATCTGACAAATGTAAAATACTATGTATACTATGTATAATTTACGCCCTGGCTGGAGGCTTTAAGCTTAAAAACCTTAGGGCAGCCACAGGAATATCCGGTTAAGTAGCAACGACCTCTCTAGGTCTGCTACGAGATGCCATACATAAAAAAAAAAACCGAGTATAATAAAATAGTCTTCATCTGAATCGTCTGAAAGTAACTAGTCCTCAAGTGATAAAAAGTAGTGAACAACAGTCAGTCCGCATCCAGTGCTCCTAGCTTAAAGTAAAAGCACTAAATTATAAGAAAGAAGAAAGAAAATACATTTATTTAGCATAGACTAAAAGGCACACAATTTAATATAATTACAGCAGATAAAAAAAATAAAACAAGTAAATAGTGTAAAGTGCGACGTAAGAAATTAGCGGGTAAGTGTGCCTCACGGCTGCGCCAAAAAGGCTCAGTTCAGCAAAAATGATATAACACGTTGACAATAGTGAGTAAGGTTGATTGTATGTAATTACTCTATAAACTGTATTTGAACTGTCGTGTATTAACTATCTATATGAGTGATAAACTGTTGTGTATTTTATTATTGAACTGCCGTGTATTAACTATCTGTGAGTGCTATTAGACTTCGTGATTAAACTCGTGTAAAAACCAATCAAGCTGCTATTTATTCTTAACAAAAATTTTACCCTGCACCTGAATATCCTACAAATAGGATAATAAATATCTATAAGATCAGTCAAATGTTTTTTTTTTAAATATAATAACTGTAGCGAAGCCACGGCCAAAACAGGTAAATATTTTGTTTCTAAAATGTATTATTTAATCGGCGTATATGACATGTAAATAGTATAATAAATTGATTGAAGTAGCCATGACGAATAGCGATTTAGTTCTAGCATTGGATTCTGTTATAATACTCCCCTAATAACTCCGATCAGTCTTGATTCTTCTCATAGTCGAAATTAAGCTCGACACATTACCTACTATCGGAATAAATACTACCATGAAAGCATACTGCCTGGTAAGTGAGAACGAAGTCATATATCATCTTTTCATTTTCCGCGCATTGAGCCTTAATTTCATTTGATTTCAACAAAATTATTCATTCTTATTTTCGTTTTTTTAATGGCCGGGCAGTTTGGCAGGTTTGTTTGGTCAATTCAGTGACTTATGCTGCTGACTGACGCACACACGTAGTCAGTACTGAACTGTCTTCAAATGTTTTCGTGTACAAAGCCAGTGAAAGGTCAGTTACTTACAGTGAACTGATCTGACTGACAAACTAGCCTTCTGTCCAGAGCCCAAAATCTTTTATGAATGTTTTTTTAAAAGCCGGTGATTTGAAATTCCAGCCTATCTGTTCTAGCTTATACTCGTAACATCCCGACGCAAAGCATCGGCAAAATCATCTTGATTTCAAAATGATGTTTTTCGACCAGATATGACAACCTGCATAGTTTATTAAGTCAAGATACATTTCGCCACCGCCAGCTAGTAATTTTTTTAGCATACATTTTAAATAAAATCATATTGAACTCTCAGAACAATGAAATTAACTAATAATAATTACGTGTTTTTTTTAAGGTTCTGCTGTGGGCAATAGTCAGTGCATGCCATGCGCATTATTGGCCACCATTTAATCAGGCATTGCTGTTTGAAGATGCTCTTGCCAGACAAGCCAGTTATGTTAACCCATATACATATGGGCCGTATGCTGCATATGCCAACTATTTCCCCTATGCCCCGTACAACCCGTATGCCGCATATGGCTACCCAAATTTAATTGGTACTAGGCTAGGCATTGGCGGTGGTGTTGGTGGCGGTATTGGTGGTAGTATAGGCGGTAGTATTGGTGGTGGTGTGGGAGGTGGTCTGGGTGGTGGTGTAGGAGGTGGTGTGGGTAGTGGTGTAGGTGGTGGTTTGGGTGGTAGTGTAGGTGGTGGTGCTTACGGAGGTCTTGGCGGAGGCGCTTATGGTGGTCTTGGTGGAAACGCTTATGGTGGTATTGGCGGCGGTGCTTACGGTGGTGCTCACGGTGGTATTGGCGGCGGTGCTCACGGTGGTATAGGCGGCGGTGCTTACGGTGGTATAGGCGGTGGTGCTCAGGGTGGTATAGGCGGTGGTGCTCAGGGTGGTATTGGCGGTGGTGCTTACGGTGGTATAGGCGGTGGTATAGGTGGTGGTATAGGCGGTGGTGCTTATGGTGGTATAGGCGGCGGTGTTAACGGTGGTATAGGTGGCGGTGCTCAGGATGGTATAGGTGGCGGTGCTTACGGTGGTGCTAACGGTGGCGCTTACGGTGGTATTGCCGGCGGTGCTTACGGTGGTGCCAACGGTGGCGCTTACGGTGGTATTGGCGGCGGTACTTACGGCGGTATAGGCGGCGGTGCTTATGGTGGTATAGGCGGAAGTATTGGTGGAGGTGTTGGGGGTGGTATCGGTGGTGGTATCTACCGGCGGTCAAATTCTCTGTCCGATTCTGAGCTTGATGCCAAACAAGAGTTGGAATCTAGATTCGGAGTTTCCGGTCACATTGGTGGTCATATCGGCGGACACATTGCTGCTAATGCCGGAGGCGGTGTAGGTATTATTCCCTATGGTTACCGCAGCGGTTCCGGTAACGGAAGACAATAAAAGAAGAAAACAATAAAAAAATACACAGATACCTTTTTTTGACATTGTTTGAAAATTACAAAATTGTCAACTGAACCAAAATGTGATAATGTCAGATTGTGTGAATAAAACTAGGATCAGAAAAATAAATAAACTTAGGAAGTTAAAGTGTTTATTATTTCATTTTGACTTACATGTATATTTTTTTATGAAGGTTTAAGTATTGTCCTTACAATTTGATAATATACAGTACTGTCACGTGAGCCCCTTACATAACTTTTTCTAGTCTACACTCAATGCCTTAGATATCAATTTGGACTGTTAAAATAATATTTAAGTAATACGATCGACGACGAGTTTGATTTTGAAATTGAGCTGCTTAAAGAGAAGGGGCCTAGAATTGAACACTGGAGTACATCTACGTGTAGTGTGGATAAGCAGTTAGGAAGACGAGTCTGAGGTGCCCACAATTTATATGATAATAGAAAGAAAGAAGAAATAAAAGATATAAAATGAATGAACAAGCCTACGAAACAATTCCTACGTCATTATCAATACTAACCATTCAATCATGCTTATCTCAGTGAGAAGAAGGTTCAAGTTATACTGTTCAATCCAACTCTAGGGGTAGTTCAGCATCCAGTAGAGAGTAGAAGTAGTCCAGACCTGAATGTCAGAGAGGTTATTATCCTACTGTAGCTGTGTGTTGTAGCCTGATTGCAGTCTAGTACAGATTTATGTAATTACCATACATGGAATAGGCCCTGTATTGATTTTGCCAATACACTCTGTATTGGTAAAATCAACCAAAGCCTTGTAATATTCGACGTATTCCTTCCAAGACGTGATAGTTTGAACCCTTTGCAACAATTAAGCACCCCTTGTGGCATAATTCATGGGATTCGAGTAAACCCAAGTTTTATATATTTTTGAAATTTTCCCACAATTCTTCATTAAATAACACTTTTCCCGAAACGTTCAAAAAAATTGGTTCGGCGTCCGCAACATTTAAATTACCCGCCTACTGGCTGTGGAAGAATGGGAGTCGGGGCTCTTGCTTCAGGCGCTACCGTCACCCAACATAGGCTCTATGCTGGGTGACACTACTTTCCGGCTAGCTACAAGTCTGCGTCTGGGCGCTCCTTGTGGGGCTCCACATCGCTGTCAGTGCGGTGAAGCAATTGACCGCCTCGGACACCATAGGCTTTCCTGCAGCAAAAGCGCTGGTCGGTTGGTACAGCACGCCAGCAAGCATTAATGACATCATGACATCAATGGCTTGGCACACGACGATGGGAACGAGATGACTACAATGCCTTGGAAGTTGATGCAACTTGTGTCGACACCCTCTCTCTATCCCATTTTCCTAGCACGTTCTGCTGGGGTGGCTGCTGCAGATGTAGAAAACTTCAAACGGAGCAAATATAACAACCTTATTGGGAGCTATATGTTTAAGTCGTTTGGGGTTGAAACACTAGGACCGTGGGCTCCGAGTGCTCATCGAGTATTTTGGGACATTGCAAAGCGGTTGGTTGCGTCTTTATATGACTATAGGGCTGGCCAATTTTAGGTCAAAGAATCAGCATTGCCATTCAACGTTGCAACGCTGCCAGCCTTTTGGGCACTTTTCCCACTGACAGCGTTGCGGGCGATTTTTTTTATGCCCTGTTAGATCTTCCCTTTTTCCTTTATATACTTATATTCTATTCTATTCTATATTATTATGTCGGATCGTCAGGATTTACTCAGATTCGGACATCATGTGGCCAGAAGTTGGGTTTCGTGCAAAGAAAACACACTGGGTGCGATACACAGCGTTTATTAAAATTACAAATTGACTCAATCACTACACATTTTAACTTCCATAATAACCGAGCATAACGAATCGAGTAGGTACAGTTCCGCGACGTGTTAACTCCGATGCGATCAGACCAGACACTGAATCTTGAATGTCCTCCTCGCCATCAGCTCAAAACTTCACGACTCTGTAGAAGCGCGTTAGAGGTGTGGCTTATGATTATAAAAAAATCACAGATTTTTTGAAATTATTACCTATATTATATTTATCTTAAAATTTTAAATAGGGAAATGTGTATGAAGAAACATCTTTGTCTTCTTTGGCTACCTAGCGCATGCAGGATTTCTGGGTGGTTAGAAGGTAGTGGGATAACATCAACCAGTTAATTAAAGCGATTATCACACTATTTTTAAATAATTTAACAATTTTAAAATTTTATGTGTGCCAGCATTATCGACTGCATAAAGAGAAACAAGTCCTTTCAATTTCATGGACAATTAATAAAATCTTAGAATTGAATTGTGTTCTTGTGAATGATTGATTGGATTAATCGATTTTATAACCTGTTAACTGGGAATTAATTTGTTAGGAAAGGCGTGACAAATGATGATGGTTGTTAAGTTGTAGCGTTTAAGTCTGCTATATAAAGTCATAGATTAGTAGAAGCCCCCTACTCTGCATGGCACCGCGAGAGGCAAAATGAAAGTTTATCTTTTGGTAAGTGAAGTATACCTATTTTCTACATCATTTTACTGCAATTAATTATCAGCCTGTAACTTTCCCACTGCTGGAACACAGGCCTCCTCTCTGTGAGAGGGAGTGGGCCGTAATCCACCACGCGGGCCCAGTGCGGGTTGGTAGATGTCACATATCTTCGAATTTTTGGTTCTAGGACAGGCCGGTTTCCTCACGATGTTTACCATCACCATTTGTGTTCAGTGGTGATGAAATAATTTACACAAAGTAAAGCACTTGTCAGAGTTCGAATCTACGGCCACCACTGCTGCAATTAATTAAAAGTTTACATTATAACATAAGTAAATTTTTCGCAAGGCTTCTATTACTGTAAAAAGTTCAAAATAAAACAAACCGATGGCGATGACTGAGGGTTAGTTACTTGTTTTTTGCTAGCCAACTAGCGTCATCGCAATCAGCCCGATCTCGCTTCGCTCGCATATGCATACCTGGTACGGTCAGTGCTCTGCATTACCTGACTCCTCTTACAAAGAAGAAGAGGGGAAAAGGGGTTGGGTTATGCAGAGCACCGACTGTACCATATCTGCGGTAAAATCAAAGATTTACCGAGCCAATTACCTTATAAATCGTTGATTTTGGACTTAAAGTACTAGCTACTTTAAAGTCCGAAATCAACGATTTATCATAGAACGGTACGGGTTGACTGGAAATCTTAGGATCTAAAAGAAAAAAAAGTTATTCAATAACATTCTATTTTAATAAAACTATTTACTATAGTTGCATGTGAATAAATTCATTAAATTAGATACTAGTGTTGCCACACTGTGAATTTGAATTTTCCAGACAAAAAAAAAAACCGGCCAAGTGCGAGTCGGACTCGCGCACGAAGGGTTCCGTACCATTATCTATAAAAATGGCAAAAAATCACGTTTGTTGTATGGGAGCCCCCCTTAAATATTTGTTTTATTTTAATTTAATTATTTATTTTTAAAGTGAATATATAACTAAATATTCTGTGAATATTTCAAGCGTCTACCTGTTGCCGTTATCAATATACAGCAAAAACGAACAAAAAATCACGTTTGTTGTATGGGAGCCCCCTTAAATATTTATTTTATTATTCTGTTTTTTAGTATTAGTTGTTATCGCGGCAACAGAAATACATCATCTGTGAAAATTTGAACTGTCTAACTATCACGGTTAATGAGATACAGCCTGGTGACAGACGGACAAACAGACAGACAGACAGACGGCGGAGCCTTAATATCCTTAATATCAAGCCTAGCGGGAAGGCTCAGTTCGGCCGCATACGCCGTCAGGAAAGTAAGACAATACACTGACGTTGATACAGCCCGTTTAGTCTACTCGTATTTTAGTTATTTTCATAGCATTATGTCCTACTGTAT
The DNA here is from genome assembly GCA_948098905.1 of Tiliacea aurago. NCBI lineage: Eukaryota > Metazoa > Arthropoda > Insecta > Lepidoptera > Noctuidae > Tiliacea > Tiliacea aurago. Next base: position 14,742,529 of record OX402590.1, read on the forward strand.
TCTGCTGTGGGGTAAAGCCGCTGACATTCAAAATATATTTGTACTTCAAAAACGAGCTGTTCGAGCAATTTACCAGCTGGGTGCCAGAGTTTCTCTAAGAGATTTTATCAAAGATATTGGTATTCTCACGGTGGCATCACAATTAAATCATCTTCGCCAACATCTTATATGTTAGGCAAAATATACACTTATACACTAAAAACAGTGATCTCCACAATATTAATACCAGAAATAAGGACAAATTACGTGCTCCATTTCACCGGCTTCATAAGGTTCATAACTCATTTGTTGGACTTGGTATAACTTTTTATTACAAGCTACCCTCTTCCTTGCTAGATTTGCCTTTTACGAGTAGTACGTTTAAAGTTAAACCCAATCTTTGTTCAAAGGCATACTATTCTATTCTTATCTATTCTTTCTCCAGATATAGATTGCATACTGACAGGTTATATGAGTTCCTATATTTGTTAATTTTAAAAGTATTGTGTGATGAACGTATGTTGGCTTACCTATGTAGTTATGTGGCAGAGCCTTTCTTTCTGTCTAGTAAACCCTTTTTTTCTGCCACGGATATAACAGGGTAAACGTTCGCGTAAATTACTATGACCAATCCGTAGCATGGTAGAAAAGGGAACAGGCCTATACTCAGCTATGCGGGGAACTAGGCTGCCAATGATGATCATGATGAATTCGACAAGTTCATGGTGGTTGACTACCGGAATTCAAGATACCCAAGCTCAACGGCAGATGTTTATGGTATACCCATTGGTATACACACTGCTGGACATAGCCCTGGCAAAGGGGGAGGGTAACAATAATCGCCGCGCTTTGGATTATAATGCAGTTTTTCATTTACAGTTATGTTTCTTCGCTATAGTCGTCACGTGTGCAGCAGAGTCAAGCAGCTTGGAGTATGAAAATGGACAAAATCTACCAAACAACTTAAACATAGACTATGCAAGCGTCGGCACAGACGGCATCTCAAACAATTTAGAAAAATATAATGTCAGAGATTCAAATCTTCTTGAGTCAAGAAGTTCTACTTCTTTACGAAATAATTTACTTAGAGAAGGGAACTCAAACAAATTAAATCTTTTGAACTCAGAAAAAAACAGCCTGTTACCTAATAATAACAACCTGTTACGAAATAATTTACTCAACATTGGCAGAGAAGGAAACTCAAACAATGATCTCTTGAACTCTGAAAATAATAATATACTACAAAATAATTTACTCAGGGAAGGGAACTCTGAAAATAATAATCTTCTACGAAATAATTTAGTTAGGGAAGGGAAATCTGAAAATAATAATCTTCTACGGAATCAATTACTCAGGGAAGAGAAATCTGAAAATAATAATCTTCTACGAAATAATTTACTCAGGCAAGGGAACCCAAATAATTTAAATTATTTGTACTCAGGAAATAACAACCTTTTACCAAATAATTTACTAAATGTTGGCAGAGAAAGAAACCCAGACAATTTCCATCTTTTGCCAAATAACGTATTAAATACTGGTAGGGAAGCAAACCCGGCTCTTGTGATTCCAGGAAATTACAATACTTTACCTATACTCGGAATTTTAATTCGATTCCAGATTTGACAATTTCAGTGTTGCAACGTTATGACAAGTACTAAATAGTGACGTTGCGAAATTATTCGATATGGAAATGGAATATTTCCAGATCGATTCTTCTCGTTTATAATTTTTCTCTCGTAAACTAAGTATATCAGGAAATTAAATATTTCTGAACCGATAATTTAGTTTTGACGATTAATTAACGATCTGAGACTTTTCTTTTATAATTGTGTGTGAAATAAATAAAAAAATGTGATCATGAAGGAACATGACAAATAAAACAGATAGATGTATTATGGTAATAATTAAACTATCTAAAGTAACCGTCATGAGAAGCTATAAATACATAAAATTGCAAATTATACAACTATCAACTTTAAACTCGAGATATCTAAGTTGATTTATGAATGAAGAAATTATCGCTAAACGTCATAAAATAATTTTAGTTGCAATGGAAACTGAACCAAACGCAATTTCAGTTAAAGTTTTAAATCCCAAAGTATGAAATTTATCTCGTCTCATGGCGTTGACTTTAGGCTCTTTTATTATAAGTTTTGTTTTTAATATAAAAACAAAAATATTAACTTTTTATAAAATAGAGCAGCGATTACTAATTAATAAATAATTATTATGAATAATTATGTATTTATTTAAATAAAAATCAATAATTTAGTCTTTAATTGGCACACTGATGGCACACACACTGATTGTTTATCGATTTTTGTGTTCATCACTACACTATTATATGTGGTATCATTATTTCACAAAATGACAGTAGCTAATGTCAAATCTGGAATCGAATTAAAATTCCGAGTATAGTGTCAATCTAAATGATAACTTAGAAAAATATGTAGGTAATGTAAATCTTGTACCAGCAGTTGTTTTACCACCTCCAATCGTAAATGCAACTCCTCAGGCTGAGAGCAGGTTTGGTCATCACGGGGGTTATCCTCATCCCGGGGGTTGTCCTCAATATGGCTGTGGTGGATTTGGAGGTGGCGGGGGGCCCGGTGGTGGATTTGGAGGTGGTGGCGGGCCCGGTGGTGGGTTCGGTGGTGGAGCCGGTGGTGGAGTCAGTGGTGGTATTGGTGGTGGTATCAGTGGTGGCATTGGGATTAGCGCTGGCATCGGTGGTTCTATAGGGGCAGGGGCAGGGGGCCATGGATATGGCTATGGTGGAGGTGGCTATGGTGGCTATGGCTAGTAAATTAGACAAGTTTATAAACTCTCTTTTGTTATCCAAGAATAATTTCGCTAACAAATAAAATAAATTCAATATGTATTTGCCAAAGTTTTTGATCTTATACGTTTAGAGATGCTTTATATGGGAAGCCTTAAATAAAAAATTACCAATAAGTGTTTTTTAATAATTCGCAAAACTTGGATAAGTGATGATTAATAAACTGTTTACTGAAATGAAATGGTGCTTTTAATTATTATTTTCATTGTGATAAAGTAATACCCTTATGGTGTATATAGCTCTGATGGCCATTATGATTGCCCTCTGTGGTTTTCGCAGTATTGCGCTGCTGCCGGCCGTCTGGTCAGAAGCCCACAAACCCCGCACTTCGGCATGGGTTCCTTATAAGGCCATGGATCGTATGATCCCCAAGTACAACCGCCTACAGGTGGTGCACGGGCACACTAGATTGGAAAGCAGTGTTGCGAGCGCGCCTGCTGCGCTCATCAACTTGGGTATCAGCCGCCGAAAGTGGGGGCCTAAGTCTCACCGGCTGTCTATACAACAGCCTTACGGAGATGTATCGACTGCCCAGAGCTCCATGCATGGCCTTTTTGCCGACTAATTATGATTACTGAAAGAAATCATAATAAAGTATATCATAAGCTATGACAGGAAACCTTGTTTTCAATATATTTACTAACGTGTTACCCGCCCCTGCTTCGCACGGTGTTTACGACTTGACAAAACATTGAAATTTCTTCATATGTAAATTTAATATTTAGTGATATTTTATACACATGAAACTTCCGAAATAAATTGTCTAGAAAATGGTGAAACGGCATCAAAATCCGTAGCATAGTTTAGAAGAACAATGCGGCCACACAGACACACACGAAAAGTGACTTCATGTAATTTATAATAATTATGTATAACTCGCAGGCAATTTGTATGATTCCGCGTTTTACAAACGGCGTCGTCCGTTTAAAAACGCTCGCTGTTTTAAAATATGCCGAAGACAAAATGTAAATTGCCTTGTCACTATAACATATGCCACAACATTTGATAGACAAATCAAACGCCGTTTATAAAGTGCCGTTATTTTGTTATCCAGCACGTAAAAAACGCTAAAGTATCCATGGAATCTGGTGCTCGGAGGAGTCCTGCGAAATATTATTGGTACTAAAACTGTCGAATTGTGAACTGCAATACTAATAGCCGGCCTAGTTGCGAGCTACTTGGAAATAGCGCTCGCCGGTCGCTGGTGCGGAACCGCTCGCGTCTCTCGCCTGGCCCGCGCGCGAGTAGTCACAGTTCTAACCTAAACTAACCCATTTCACCCAATTCACAATTTTTCTACAGTTTATTATCTATTAACGGTTCTAAAAGTTTTACCGTGACATAGTAGGTACCTGATTGCTGGAGTAAAGTCTGATTGGTTTAACCTGTGTTTTATGATGGTCACCCACCCTCACAATAACAACCTATGTCGGAATTGAACAATTGAACGAGTTGCCAATTTGCCTTCGCCATATTTCAGAACTGCGAGCGTTTGTAAACGGACGGCGCCGTTTGTATAATGACGAATCATACAATCTGCCTGCATTGTTAGAAAGTTCATATCCATAGATATAAGAAAGAAGGAGATATGCCCCGGTAGTTGAAAATGTATCGGAACCCGGAGTCTCCAGTTTGTCCCTACCACTCGCCACAACTACACATGCAATAAAAAAACTAAAAAGCAATCTATACGAAGTCGCGCACACACTCGCATGGAATAAATCAGAACGTACTACACAATCAATTATAAACCTTAGCCCATCAAACACAGCGTGCGTTTACTTTTCACTGTAAAACTTACTCACACGAAAACATCAGTTGCTATCGTTGTGCTGTGCAAAAGCCATTTATTTTACACATACGCTAGTGATTGACTAAATTAGAAAGTTATCGATCCTTCTATTTATCGTCGTATTAAAAATTTTGTGGGGTCCTAAAAATAAAATAAACAATAAATGATATACTGATACTAATATAATATAAATAAACAATAATGTACCTAAAAAAAAATATTATTAAGTAAATCAAAAAAAAATTACAATATGAGCAATTCAAAATGATTAAAAAACATTATTTCCTCATGGGTCTTCCAATCAGGTTATAACGGTTGACAAATTGAAGAATAAACTATATTAGCAATATATTCATTAGGCAAACGACATTGTTGTCGATAGCCTACGTTAGTGGATCTGCACAAAAACATCACCAACTCGTCCCAAGATACAGCAGCGTACTACGCGATGCATCGGCCCCCTTGCCACTTCTCCTGTTTTTAATATTTGTATGTTCATATCCCTCCTTCCGCTTAAGGAATCTATAGGCTTAATTTTGATTTTGCTAAGCCGGCTGTAGATCCTGTTCCCGTACCTGCTTTCCCGAGTCCAAGCCTCTGAAGACCTAATTCCTTTTTGTAATTTTTTTTATTCTTATTTATTTAACTTGTGACCTACGAGTAGCCCTCCGGCTAATCGTAACGTTGTGGGGCTCCAAACTGTAACGTTACGATTATATATTACAAACCAGCCAAGTACGTGTCGGACCACGCACAATGAAGGGTTCCGTAGTTAGGATGAATTCATCCCAAAAACAAACTTAACATTGTAGTTGAAAAACATGCTCTCCCATACATCTATATACGTTACGGTCAATTCTTCAACTGCAAGTTTAAGTTCGTCGACGATTACTCGTTAACTTGTAAACCCTACTTATCTGTGATATTTTCCTTTTAATTTCGTTATATATACTACTCCCATGAATTTTTTCACATATCCAAAACCAACCATTTAGCTGGCAGGGGGGGGACACTTGACTCTAACAAAAAATTGCACTTTAAAGGCTTCTACATACCGGGGCGACTTGTCGCGCGACGCGACGCGACACAAAGGTACCGCTCGTCCCGCGACACGCGGGGCCTTTGTGCCGTGTCGCGTCGCGCGACAAGTCGCGCTGGTATGTAGAAGCCTTTAAGCTTAATATTACGCAAATGGATCTTAGAATTGAAAAATGATTTTCACAGAACCACAATATTTTTGAACGGCCTATCCAACGATACCCCACACCATGTATTAGACGAGAAAAAAAAATATCATCCCCGTTTTACGTGCAAGGGAGGTACCCTAAAAAAAAATGTTTTTCATGGTTTTATTTTACGACTTTCTTGGCGTGATTAATATTACAGCTTTCTAGGACGGCTTAGCTCAGAGAGCTAAGCCGGGGGACAGCCGGACGGACGGACAGACAGACAGACGGACATGGCGAAACTGAATGGGTTCCTTGTTTACTACGGAACCCTAAAAAGATGGAGGCATCTTTTTAACAATATAGACCTATTTATTGCCTCCAACTGCATGAGATTGTTTCTACAGATATAGAAATAGATCTTCTTGTATCAATCTTTTTAAAGTTTACTTTTTATACAGCCGGGATTTTTTTTTTATTTATACAGAAAACTGGTTCTAATAGGCTTGTTTTTACGTTCTTTAGGACAGGAACAAGTTAAATATAGGGAAAAGTGTCGTAACTGCTATATTAAACACAAACAGAGCTGTTACATATGAATAAAAAAATACAGTTCAAAAAACACATTAATGATAATAATATGCTCTTTAATTCAGTAAACCAATTTAAAATTCCTAATAATAAACTGCAATTATATTCGGGAAGAGTTAATTTATTTTTAAAATATTTGAGAACAGCCAGGTCATGTTTGTTTTGTCATCGCACGGGTTCTAATAATTAGCCAAGGCCAAAATTATAAGGCTCCCCTTTTGGGGGATCACCCCTTCGGCTGGCCACTACAGCTGAGCTCAAATGACGTCGGAGTTGCTGTAGCTCTGGACTGTTAAGCTCCAAACTGCTTAAAAGAGGATTACTATACAACTCTTGCAACAGGTTGATCAGTTGACGTCTGCTTTGCAGTAGGTCTTCCAGACTATTTAGTTGGCGTCTGCTAACCTGCAAGCTGTGGTACAGACTATTTGGTTGGCATCTGCTAACCTGCAAGCTGTGGTCCAGACTATTTGGTTGGCGTCTGCTAACCTGTAGGCTGTGGTCCAGAATATTTGGTTGGCGTCTGCTAACCTGTAGGCTGCCCAGACTACTTAAGTGGCGTCTATTCGGTAGTTCTTCCAGATTGCTTAGGCTGCTTTGGTGTAGCATATGTGGCGTCGCTTGACACACAAGCGCTAAAGCCAAAAAACAGAGCTGAAAAATAAATTATTCAATTATTAGTATTGACAACATATATGTGTACCTCAAAACTATGAATGCATGCATTTACAAACTCAACCACAATTATTATTTTTTTTTTCTTTTAGCAGGTTTTTACAAACATTTTACACGTCTATATATATACAAGATGTAATATAAACAACGCACAATCTCTTAAGGCGTCATTGTACTCATCATTATGAACAATTTTTACTATGGGATTAAACCTGAAAGCGTGAAAAAGAATCAGCTGTGTCATAGTGTTTATTTTGTTCTCATAACTCGTCAAAATGTAGGGAACAGCACATTTTTTTTTTTGCGATTTCGGATTTGTTTCCAAAGTATAAGTTGTTCGTAGTGATGAGTACAGTGACCCCTTAAGAGGTGGTGCGTTATTTATGTTACACCTTGTATGAAGTAGTTGTTTGTGATTTTATTATTGCCAAAAGTATGAGCAAGGACTAGTTGTGCTAGGAAACCACTTTCGTCAATGCATTTTTATAGTGTTATAAAATAAAAAAATTAAATAATTTTATTTCAGGCATTGTACATAAAATATATACATTTCACCCATAGTGACTACATGTCATACATAAGCATTATGTATTTTATTTAGTATTAATGTTATAAAGCTCGTCTTACTGTTTTCACTCAAGGAATGTATTGTTCTGGCTTTGATTTTACTAATAAACGGTATTTTTCCTGAAGAACTTAAATTCTCCGTAGTTAAACCACTGCATAAAAAGGGTCCGAAATCTGAAGCAGGAAACTACAGGCCAATCACATTGACTCCGATTATCTCCAAGATATTCGAGAAAGTAATGAGTACAAGGCTGGTAAAGTTTTTTGATAAAAATGATATAATATGTCAACAACAGAACGGTTTTATTAAAAATAAATCTACTACTTTGGCAAGTTTTAAATTAATAAAAGAAATCCTTAGTGCAATAGATACAAAAAAGATTCCAATAGCTGTATTTCTGGACATGAGTAAAGCCTTTGACATGATATCTCTTGACAAACTATTAAATAAACTAGAAAATTACGGTATAAGAGGCCCAGCCTACAATTGGTTTGATAGCTACCTAAGGGGTCGAAAGCAATGCACGGAGATCGTGAAAATGTGCCGTAAGACTAACACCTACGTAACGTATAGATCTAAGTACCTAGTTAACAAATGTGGCGTACCTCAAGGGACTGCGAGTTCGCCGATACTATTTTTAGCATACATTAATGAACTACCGAACGCAACAGACCAATACACTATACTGTTCGCAGACGATACCACTATTCTGACTAAAGAGGCTACTGTTGAGCAAGCAATAAATGTCACAAATAAAGCTCTAAACGATGTACATGACTGGTTAAACTTAAATAATTTACAAATAAACACAAATAAAACTAAATTTATGACATTTTGCACAAATAATAACAACAAAAAAAAAAATAACCGACACATTTGACACACAAATAAAATATAATAATGACAGAATTGAAAAAGTAAATACTATAAAATTCTTAGGAATACATTTTGATAATTACTACAACTGGAAATCACATGTAGACATGGTGTAAGAAATTAAATAAATTTATATACGCGCTACGGAAAATAAAACAGTTAACGAATGTAGAAACAGCTCTAATTGTGTACCACAGCCACGTGTGCTCTGTACTGAGATATGGGATAATCGTCTGGGGAAACTCCACGGACTCCCAAAGAGCATTTATAGTTCAGAAGAAATGCCTCAGATCGATCTATAACCTTAAATGGACCGATTCCTGCCGACCCGTGTTTACTAACAAAAAACTGCTTACACTCCCATCCTTATACATTCTAGAAATGTGTAAGTTTGTTAGAAATCACCCTTCGCTTTTTGAAAAGGATGAAAAAGCTCCTTTAAAAAGAAAGGTAGCACAAAAGCCTCTGATAGTCCCTCGAAATCGACTAAAACTTTGCGACACGAACTGCTACAGTATGGCGGTTAAGCTATACAACAAGCTACCGGAAAAAATGAGAAAACTAAATGAATTAGAATTCAGTAGAGCCTTATTTAATTGGCTGTGCGACAGATGTTTTCATTCCATAGATGACTTTATGAATTTGAAATCCTTTTGACATAGTGATTATTTTTTTATTTTTTTATTATTGTTAATGTTAATTTTCTTGTTTGTGTTAATAATGTAAGAAGTCAAAAAAAAATATTTAATTGTATACTGTAATTGACATAGTGATTATTTTATTATTTTTATTTTATATTATTGTTAAGGTTAATATTATTTTTTGTGTTATTAATGTAGGAAGAAAAAATTTGATATAATAATTTTTTTTTTTAAAGCTTTATTATATCAAATTTTTGTAATTTTTAAATAGACATAGTCAATGTCTATTTTAAAATTTGCACGACTAGAAAGTCGAATATAGTGAAACCATATAAAAATTTACCATATACAATGTACCTATATTCTGGCAAATAAAGAATTCATTCATTCATTCAATAGTATTATTTACCTATACAAAATGTCCCGGAATTAACGCACACTGTTGACGAGCACAACGTCATCTACTGGCGACTAACCACACCAATCGATGGGATGAAGGCGGTGCGCGGGGAAGGAGCAAGCCCAGCGGCGCGACACGAGCGACGCCCTGCGGATTTTCACTGTCTTGGTGACTCGACAACGATCTCACGCAAATTATAACGGACGAAAGCAGATTTATTTATTGTGAAAAAGACCACCTGTAAAACTATATTATTACATGTTATCATAAGGAGCCTTGTGTCTGATTTAATCAAAAACGCTGACACGACGACGACCTGACGCAGAAACCCCAACATTTTGGACCTTCGAGCCGAACGTTCATGAAGCAGCAAGCACCATCTTCAGCAACGGTCAGGTCAATCCACCCAATTTCCATCCAAAGTCCTGTGCTCAGTTTGTGCTAATATCGTTATTTTTCGCAAAAATTCCAGTGTTCAGCTACGGTGCAAAATTGTGCGTCTGCCTACATTGCTCGGGCTTACGCCGCCGGTCAACTGTAAGTACTTGATCATTTTCTCTTGCAAACCACCAAAATGAGCACCAATAAAAGGCATTCAATTGTAGAAATAGAAAGTACTGAAGATATCATTCGCGATTTAGTTAAGAAAAGAGGTACCGTTAAGCGAAAATTAACTTTGTTCTCTAAATATGTGCATTCATTAGATGTTTCGCAAATAACGGACGCTCAGAAAGCTGAGTTAGATGAGCGTTTTCATGCCTTTAAATTACTAATCGATCAATATTCTATTATACAAGATGAATTAGATTCCATTGTGTCAAATAGTCAGTTGGACGGGGAAATGCTAGAGAGAGAAACGTTTCAAAATCAGTTTTATGCTATTGTGGGCAAGGCTAAATGTATTTTGAAAGATACTTCCACCCAAAATGTCAGTGGTCAAAGTCGCACTTTTAATTGCATGATGTTACCCACAATTTCATTACCGAAATTCGACGGTTCATATGATCAATGGCTCGAGTTTCGCGATACTTACTTATCAATGATACACAATAGTGACAATCTAGACAATGTGCAGAAGTTCCACTACTTGCGTTCAGTTCTTACGGGTGACGCACTACAAGTAGTTAAGGCTCTGGAGTTCTCTTCCGACAACTATTTAGTCGCTTGGAGTCTCTTAGAGAATAGGTATAACAATGATAATTTGCTAGTTAGTAATCACGTCAAAGCTTTATTCTATGCTCAATCGATGAATAAAGAATCAGCTTCTCAAATTCGCAAGTTAATAGATACAGTTTTAAGAAACATTCGGGCGCTAAAAACGTTAGAAGAACCTACAGATATGTGGGATACTTTAATTATCCACATAATAACTTCCAAGTTAGATTCCTCGACCGATCGCGAGTGGGAAAGTTACAAAAGTACCCTCCCGAAAGTAGGCAAATTAAAGCTGTCTGAATTAATGAAATTCCTCAAGGATCGTGCTGATTTTTTAGAATCAATTAGGCCTCAAAGCAAACAATCAGTAGACACTCACACAAAGAAACAGTTGGTCACAAAATCACACAGTCATGTTATTACACGCAAAGATAACAATAACAAAAAACCATCAAATTCACCACGTTACAAATGCGCTCAGTGCGGTTCCAATCACCCGGTTTACTCATGTGAAGATTTCCTTAATTTATCTCTTAAAGATAAATTAAATTTCATTGAGGAGAAAAAGTTATGTCGTAATTGTTTACGATCTGATCACGCAGTAAACGAGTGTTGGTATGGGCCGTGCAGACATTGTAACAAAAAACACAACAGTTTAATTCACACAGATGCTGTTGTCGACGCTCGTACATCATCAGCTGTTGCTCACATCACGCAAATAGTGCCACAGTCTGAACCAAATGATACGAGTGCTTCACACATACAGATGCCGCTCATCACTTCTCACAAATCTCACACAATTTATAAGGAAGATAGTAATACCAAAGCGCAATGTTTTCTAAATCCGGTATTACTATCGACCGCATTAGTGGAAATAGCGGACGAACATCATAAATATCACACAACGCGAGCTCTCCTTGATAATGGGAGCCAACATTGCTTCATATCTGAATCGCTTTGTAAAAAACTTAATCTTTCATTGATACAGTCCACTGTTCAAGTTATAGGGGTAGGTAATACCATATCCCAATCCACGCAATCATGTCGTATTCAGTTGCGATCCAAAACGAACACGTATAGCACGCACTTTAGTTGTTTAGTTTTGCCTCGTATTACGGCACAATTACCATCACTAGGAGGTAATTACCACATAGAAATACCAGGCAATGTTCAACTTGCCGATCCAGAATTCTATCTGTCTGGTGAAATTAATTTATTGTTAGGGGCAGATAAATTTTGGGACCTTCTTAGTGAAGGTCTGATACGGTTGCCGAATGGTCCATATTTACAAAACACACAACTTGGTTGGGTCATATCGGGGACTGTTCATAAAAAGGTTTCACGCGTTAACCTAACTCATTGTAATATCACGCACACATTAGATTCAGATCTCAAACGATTTTGGGAACTGGAAGAAATATCTTCAACACATAACAATCTCACTAAAGATGAAAGTGCATGCGAAGATTTATTCAAAGATACGACTTTACGCGACGTTAAAGGTCGTTTTTCTGTGCGCATTCCACTCAGCCAATCAGCTGATGTTTTAGATGACACATTTTCTATGGCAAAAAATAGGTTTCTTGCACTCGAACGCAAACTAATTAGGAGCGCGCCTAGCTATAGAAAAATGTATAACGATTTTATGAGTGAATATTTAGGTCTGGGTCACATGAGTCGCATATCAGAATACTCTTCACCTTGTTATTTTTTACCACATCATGGTGTTTACAAGGAACATAGTTCAACAACCAAACTTCGAGTTGTCTTTGATGCAAGTGCAAAGTCCACTTCGGGCAAATCATTAAACGACATACAACACATTGGGCCTACGTTACAAAACGATTTGTTTTCAATTTTACTCCGTTTTAGACAATTCAAATATGTAGCATGCGCCGACGTTGAGAAAATGTATCGGCAAATATTAGTTCAGCCTGATCATAGAAATCTGCAACTAATACTTTGGAGGGAAGATCCATCTGAGCCGCTCGGTGTATTTCAACTTAACACCGTCACTTACGGGACGGCGTCCGCGCCGTATCTCAGTATTAGATGTTTAAAAGAACTCGCGTTAGAATGTACAGATGACGTCATCGCACAAGTAATTAATGACGACTTTTACGTTGATGATTTAATAACGGGACATCAGGATCAGCACAGGTTACTAGAAATATGCAAAGATGTTTCTGAAGTATTAGAATCGGGTTGTTTCTCCCTTAGAAAATGGATATTTAACTCATCAATTCCACAAACAGAGTTACCGTCTACTTCTAAGGAATTCTCACTAGGAGAAAATTGTCATACCAAAACACTAGGCATGGGATGGTTTTATTCATCCGATGAATTGTATTTTAGCACAAAATATGATCATGACGTAACCCACGCTACCAAACGCAATATTCTTTCAGTCATCGCGCATATATATGATCCTTTAGGTTTACTTACAGCCAATATTATTATAGCTAAAATTCTATTACAAAAGATGTGGCTATGTAAGATAGGGTGGGATGACGCAGTTCCTAACCATATACTAGTAGAATGGCAAAAATTCATTCATAAATTAGTCAATTTACAAGACATACGCATTCCACGTTATGTTATTGGAGAAAATACACACATTATTGAGTTACATATATTTTGTGACGCCTCGCAAGACGCATACGGCGCCTGCGCATATATACGCAGCTATACAGATGCACAGGTAATATCAGTCACGTTGTTGTGTGCGAAAAGTAAGGTCGCTCCCGTTAAACCGGTTAGCGTACCGCGCTTAGAGCTGTGTGGCGCGCTAGTAGCTGCAAAGTTGTTTACGAAAATAAGTAACTCATTAAGATTAACTTTCAACAACGTATATTTTTGGTCAGACTCAACAATAGTTTTAGGATGGCTTAAAATGTCACCTAATTTATTAAAAACATTTGTGCAGAACCGCGTCGTACAAATTAATGAACTCACGGGCGATGAGCCGTGGCTTCATGTTGCCGGTAAACAAAATCCAGCTGATTTGTTATCGCGCGGTGTGCATCTAGATATACTTAAAACTTGTGACTTGTGGTGGCGCGGACCGCGATTTTTACGGGTTCCTAACACACAATGGGAACAAGATATTAATTCTTACAGTAATGTCACTCACGATGAATTACCTGAATTAAAATCACTTAAAACTTCATTGCTCGTTCAAGTAAATGCAGATTCCTTTCTATTCGATAGGTACTCATGTTTTAATCGTTTGCGACGCGTAGTGGCGTACATTATGCGTTTCATGAACAACAGCCGTAAAAAACTAAAGGCAGAACGGCTCACAGGTTGCCTATCGATGGATGAATTAGATATTTCAATTAAAACTTTAACCCGAATAGCACAACAACAATCTTTCTTAGATGTTTATAAAACATTAAAACAAAATCGTCAATTAAAATGTCCACGCAGTATTTCTAGTTTAAATGTTTTTTTAGATGAACACGATTTAATTAGAGTAGGGGGCAGACTATCATATTCAGACTCGTTCTCATATGACAAAAAACATCCTTTGTTGTTGTGTGGTAAACACAGATTGACTCGCCTTATATTTGAGCATCAACATAAATCACTATTACACGCAGGGGCTCAACTATTACTGGCCACAATTCGTGATACTTGGTGGCCTATTAGAGGGCGTAACTTGGCTAAACAAGTGGTGCACACATGTATGAGGTGCAAGCGTATGCGACCTAAACCGTTACACATACAAATGGGTAACTTACCTACCGAGCGCTTGGAGCCAGGGTATCCATTCATACGTAGTGGCGTGGATTATGCTGGGCCATTGTTCATGCTGAACCGTGCCGGGAGGGGGGCAAAGTTAACTAAATGTTATATCTGTCTCTTTGTATGTTTTACTACGCGCGCAATACATTTAGAATTGGTCACAAGCCTTACTACTAAAGCATATTTGCTGGCGTTGAAACGTTTCATCTCTCGACGTGGCAAACCATTACAGATTTACTCTGACAATGGCACGACCTTTGTAGGAGCTTTAAAAGAATTTTCAAAATTTTTAGATTCTTCATCAGCAGATATCATAGATTTTACAACTAATAACTCCATAGAATTCACATTTATTCCGCCGTACTCGCCTCATTTTGGTGGTTTGTGGGAGGCAGGGGTCAAGTCCTGTAAATTTAATTTGTCTCACATTATGGGCAATGCACATTTTACGTACGAAGAGTTGAGTACGATATTGACACAAATTGAAGCTATCCTCAACTCCCGACCCATGTACTCAATGTCAACAGACCCGAACGACCTGCTTCCCTTATGTCCTGCTCATTTCCTGATTGGCCGACCGCTCACCGCACCCGCCAGTCGGGACCTCACTGCGACGTCTACACAGCGCCTGCCGCGATACGATCGCGTGGAACAAATGAGGCAGAACTTCTGGCAACGCTGGTCAACCGAGTACATATCTGAACTCCAAAAGAGAACGAAGTGGCAAATCAACCAGGACACACTTACCCCTGAAACCGTCGTCCTAATCAAAGACGACAACTTACCACCGTTGAAGTGGCGCCTCGGACGAGTGCTGCAGACATTCCGCGGCAAGGACGGCATCTCACGCGTGGCAACCATCAAAACAGCGACAGGCGTTATTCGGCGATCCTATCCGAAAATTTGCCCGCTCCTGCATCCGGATGACGATCGAACCAGCCGCATCGCAGCTCCATTGGAACCTGGTGCTTCCAAGGCCGGGGGCATGTTGACGAGCACAACGTCATCTACTGGCGACTAACCACACCAATCGATGGGATGAAGGCGGTGCGCGGGGAAGGAGCAAGCCCAGCGGCGCGACACGAGCGACGCCCTGCGGATTTTCACTGTCTTGGTGACTCGACAACGATCTCACGCAAATTATAACGGACGAAAGCAGATTTATCTATTGTGAAAAAGACCACCTGTAAAACTATATTATTACATGTTATCATAAGGAGCCTTCTGTCTGATTTAATCAAAAACGCTGACACGACGACGACCTGACGCAGAAACCCCAACACACACCAACAAATACCCCAATTAGAATATTATGTTCTAATACTATAATACAATTATAATCATTATACATACACTGATTTTTTACTATTATATAAAACATTGTTTATTTATTCGATTAGTTATAATGATTGTGGGAGAAAATTGTGGTCACATTACAAAACACGCACACAGTCGCACACGTTTAAGGGTCTGGCGAAGTAAGTAAGTAAGTCGTTCCAATTTGGTTTGTTTTGACTGTACAGCGGAAGCGTGACTGTGATTGAAATATTTTTAATTATTTTTGAGATAAAAAAATACCTATATTAAAAATAACAAAAACCGAATCAGTAAACGATTCTGAACAATCTACTTTCACAATGTGCATTACTTAATTCAGTTACACATTGGATATGGCAGAAAATGGTTTGACGCTGAAATGCAAATAAAACTAATAATATTTTAATAATAAATATATAAGTAGATATATATATTTTATATACTATAATGGCTTGTGCAGATTGGCGTGATATCGCGGGTGCAACAAACGTCGCGGTGCCTGTCGCACCCACGATTTCGCGCCAATCTGATATATTCAATTATATAGTTTTTTATACAACATTATTTTTAGTTTATGAATATAGTTAGTTCAGAATAAGGAACTGAATCGATTTCAATAATTTTTACACCACGTTATATTTTGTCCCAAAAATTTAAGTGTGATGGAAAATGTTATCACCATTTAATATTTACAATACAATCGCCGTACGGTTAGATACGTACGGCTAAATAATTATTATCAATGAGCGAAAGACGATGGAGGTGCGGCGGCGCGCCGTTAGCATGGAGTTTCTTGCCCATTCTTCTCCATACGAAACTACCTTTTGGAAGGGGCGACTAGAATCAATTCTATTTTTTTGTAAATATTGACGTTAAAAAATGCCTTTTATATGCCTATTTGAAATAAACAATTTGACTTTGACTTTGACATGTTTTTGTACGGACAACCCGGTAACATAACAACCTTATAACTTTGTGATTTTCCATGATACAGTTAAAATTTTGTACATAGATTCTTTACATAAAAATATTAGACCCGTGTTTCGGGTTTCGCATAAACTAAAACTAATATTGTATATTTATATTATTTTATTTTCTTATAATACTTTTAGTAACACATACAAATTTGATTTACTTACCGAGACCAGAGCTATCATTTTGACGACTGGTGAGGGCGCACTGGATAACCGATTTATTTCAGGCAATTTTATAGGTAAGTACTGTAGAACTAACTCTTAATTCGTCAAGGTAATTATGAGATGTCCAATGTCCATGTCCAATGGAAAAACGATGTAATTGGGTTATTTGAAATCATGCACTTTTAAGCATTATTATCCACAACTACACAGTAATGACACGGAACTCAAAAAGTTATTAAACGCCGACCTCATCTAGTTTTTAAAATATGATTGACATGTAAAACTGTTTGTACAAACCTACTTACAGAAATAGAAATCATTTATCATAAGACTTTAAAATATTTAACCCACCTCTGTGGGAGAATTAAGTCGCTAAACTCTGGGTTAGGGATAAGAATGTCAAAATAAATTGACGTTAGTTGTAGGTGTTGATAACTTATTTTGTATATTATATTTTTCGATGTTTTTGAACGATGATTGTGAACATTCGTATAAAAATGAACTCATAAAAAAAAAATATAAATTTTGAAAATAAAAACATAAAATATATTTTTCCTTATCTGATGTTTTCGTCAATCAATAAACTAAATCTCTATGGAAACCACATATAACACGAATAAAATGGAATGTCATGTTATAAAATTCAAAGACAAGAAAGTATTAGATAATATCATAATGTAGTGTAAAAGAGATGGGTATACAATTTCCGTTCATTGTTCATGATATATTTTTGGCCGGATTACACATCAGGGCATAGACATCGCAATTCTATTTTATGTTTCGTCGATTGAACTGCAATGTTCCCAACTCAAAAAACACAAAATTCAAGTTAACTAACCCGTTGTTTTAGTGGCGCAACGAGTGATAAGAGTTAAATAGTTATTAAATTAACTCCGAGTTTACTCTACATTTATTCATTTAACCCGACTAAACGTGCAAGTGGGCCTTAGTGTATCAAATTGATAAACTAAAATTCCCTGCCTTAAATGAAGATGTGTGTCAACATGAGTGTCAAGGTTTATCAAAGTATCAGTTTATTTGGGACTTATCTTTTTCAAGAAATTGTTTTTAAGATGAAAACCGATTTTTCTCAAAATAATTTTTGAGAAAAAAATTATTTTACTTTGTTGCCCTCCCCAACTGGTAAGTTCAGTCAAACGGAAAAACAATTTAATAAACTCTTGGTTAAAAATGATGCAACTTTTCAAGTGTTTTTGGACGTTCATTTCGCGGCTTCGAATCAAAATATGGAAGAGTGCAACCTCATTGGTTTCGAATACTGAATTTAATTTAATTTGGCATGTATTTAATGAAACCTCTAATAATTCCTATTTGGCGTGGTTGTGTCCTAAAACCAATAAATTAACACTATCTTTGTACTTCGTTATCTTTTTTTGCACCTCGGATCTTGTATGATAGTGTCCGGCGGACGTCCCCGAGTACGCGGTCCCTGGACCCATTTAGGGAAGCCGGAAGAGGACATTATCTGCCCCCTGCCGACGACGCCCATTGCGCCTGCTACGGGCCGGGTGAGTGGAAGAGATCTCCCGCTCCCTTTCCGCAGCCTCCTTCTGCGACACGACTGTTTCGCAGAAGGATACTACCGCGTCCCAGGACTCCTCGCTGCCGACCATCGAGTCGACCACGGCTGGCAGCGACAGAGCTCTGCCTACTCCTGAGGTGCGGGCACGGCGCGGCTCCTCCCGAGCGGTACACTTTGCCAGCTAAGGCCGCGCCCTGTCCTCCCAGCAGTCGACACAGTGGTGATACCGGGCGTCCGGCTCCCTGTTTATGCGACACAGGTACTTCCCGAAGCAACCATGCCCCGAGAGCACGTTACCAGAAACGACAGGGAGCCAACCACCAGGTCTTCTCCCGAGCCAGTGCTCGAGCACCGGTCGGATGGTAACAATTTTTTTTTTGTCCACGGGGTGGAAGTCGTCATGGATGTCCTCCACCCTGGGGACCTGGGACTTCCGCAATCTCCGGCTAGTGATTGATCAATATAATATATATCAATATATCAATCCTAATCAATCCCGC
Organism: Tiliacea aurago; assembly: GCA_948098905.1. Lineage (NCBI taxonomy): Eukaryota > Metazoa > Arthropoda > Insecta > Lepidoptera > Noctuidae > Tiliacea > Tiliacea aurago. The sequence continues at coordinate 14,761,457 of OX402590.1, forward strand.
CTCTGCCGGCCACCTGAAATGGTAACAGTTCTAACCTAGCCTAGCCCGTTTGGTCAGGGTTGGTTTGGTTAAGTTACTGCGACCAACTGTGAGAAAAAGCCAGAGGGCCTTATTACAAAACAAGGTTTATCTTCAGACCCAAGTTTAAACCATGGAGCCATTATTGAATTTCGAACATTATTTCGTCTACGGTAAAGTTCCTAAATACAAAACTGACAACTTAGTACCGAACTAAGTTTTCAGTTTTGTATAAAGAACGGTATTTCAATCACTGTTACGTTCTTATTACAAAAACTGGCTCCATGGTTTAAGCCATGTCAAAATATAAATCTTGTTTTATAATAAGGCGGCTTGAGTTTAAAAGAGACTCAATAGTTTTAAAAAAAGGGTGCACCATAAGAAGCACAGAAAGCTTTTAAAGGTTGATAAAGTTTTTTTCCATCGTTAGAATCGCAAAAAGTTTTTAGGATAAGTTAAATATTTCTCTTTATAACGGATCAAGGTGATAATTCATTTAAAGGCAAATATGGTCAATTGAATAGTTCCTCCAGATCCGTCGGCACTAAATCTGTTCAGATTATAGTCACGTATTTTTATAGGTATCTAGTGATAAAAAGAGATGAGAGTACCGAAGTAGATTGAGCAGATATGATCAATGATGATTATGAAAATGCTTCTACATTATTACAAGCGCAGCACGCGGTGTCAAGCAGGTCGGTACAAAGATAACACCGCAAAACAACGAGCCTTAAGGCTCGTGCAGATTGGCGCAAAATCACGGGCGTGAAAGCTCCGAAGCGTTATTCCGAAGTATCGACCGAATGTTCGGCCATTTTATAACTTCCATAGTTTCCTTATTTGACTTTAAATCCTTACCCGACTTAGAGCCTGTGCACACCAGGTTTTGAAACACGCCGTATACGCGCGTTTGACAGACGCGATACGCACGCGAGTCAGACGCAGCCTGTAGACCTTTCCACACGCTCTGTAGGATAAAAGCGCGCCGTCAACGCACGTTTCTAACACGCGCGTCAACGGCGCGTTTAAAAAACGTAGTGTGCACAGGCCCTTAAAGTCACATTTTTGACTTTGGCTTATCTCTTTGGCTATCGTTTTTTTTCTTTGGCCGTAGTCAGCCACAATTAGCCGTAGTCAAGCAACGGCCGAACATTCGGCCGATACTTTGGATTTATATTCAGAGTAGACCACAGGCATCGCGACGTTTGTCGCACCCGCAATGTGATATCGCGGGTGCGACAGTCTGCACGAGCCTTTACAACAGTCGCATAAATAATGATGTGTAACATCTGACATCTCACTTTGGTAATAAGCAACTGAACAGAAACCGAAATGAACCTCAAAATTTGAAAAACCTAAATTCTGATATATTAATTTGAATAATTATTCATTACAGGTCGCATAATGGTCGAAATTCGACCCCCTTTAATTAACACTATCTTTGCACTTCGTTATCTTTTTTTGCACCTCGGGTCTTTTAAGATAGGGTGCGACGGACGTCCCCGAGTCCGCGGTTCCTGGACCCATTTAGGGAAGCCGGAAGAGGATATTATGACAGTAACTGAATCAGAAGACACGGAACAGTTTTTTCTTCAGTCGTATTAATGTAATGCATCAAAACATTGCTGGATTGTTAAACAAATCAGACTTATTAACTGTACAATTAGGGTACTTGGAAAATCAAGGGACAACTGTAGATGTTCTCTGTTTAACAGAGCATTTCATAACATCTGGACATGAGAGTTTATTGCACATTCAGAATTTCTACCTAGCCGCTCTTTTTTCACGAAGCACGAATCGGGGAGGAACTTGTATTCTTGTGAGACAGGGGCACCAGTACAAGGAACTACCAGATGTTGCTAAACAGTCTGTATCAGGCGTGTTTGAAATTTGTGCTATAGAATTGACATCCTATTCAATTATTGTTATATGTGTATATAGAGTACCAAAATATAATTACTTGACATTTTATGAAAAACTTGACATTGTATTAAAAAAAGTTTGTGTATTATCGAACAAAAAAATTGTGTTATGTGGTGATCTTAACATTAATGTACTGTTAAGAAATAAGATTACTCTGGATTTGGAACATTTCCTACTTAACTATAACTTGACGCTAGCTCTAAACCAGCCTACTAGGCTTCATAGTAAAACGTGCATTGATAACTTTGCACATAATCTAAGAAAAGGATGGAAAACGGAAATTATTGACCTCGTGTTATCAGATCACACATCACAAATACTTAAAATACCTGTCAATAAAACGAGTCGCTTAAAATTTTGGAAAACGGTAAAAATAAATTACTCCAAAAAGAACCTTGATAAATTTAAATCATGTATACAAAAATTATCTTTCAAAGAGGTCTACGAAAGTAATGATGTTGATGTGGCCTATAAGACCTTTATTGATATTTTCTCATTGTTTTACAATCTGTGTTTTCCAGAGAAAATATTAACTTTATACACTAACAAACAGGTTAAATGGATTTCTCATGGCATAAAAACATGTAGTAAAAGACAGAGACGGTTATTGTGGGCTTACAGACTACACCCAACAAAAAAAGCTAAAAATGACTTGCAAAAATACACTACGCAGTATAAAAAAATTGTTAGACTAACTCAGAAGGCCCAAAATAACTACTTTATAAACAACTCGCAAAATAAATCCAAAGCCACATGGCAGATAGTCAATAGATCTAAAACTAACCTTCCTAAAGAACAGATACTGACAATAAAAACAGAGAATTTGACTTACACGAACCCGAATGACATAGCAAATGCATTTAATGACTACTTTATAGATGACATTGAGAATAATACAATAAATGACATTAAAATAAACAATAAGTTAGATAATTTGACAATGCAATCAATGTTTATGCAGCCTGTTCTTAAATCTGATATTATTTTAGCCACAAAGGCGCTAAAAAACACTAGTACTGTAGGTATTGACGGTATATCTACAAAAGTAATTAAATATGTAATTGAGCTTATAGCACCTGCCCTAGCACATATTATTAATATAGGTATTATCGAGGGCATCTATCCCGAAGACTTGAAAAAAGTCATAATAAAACCGCTCCACAAAAAGGAAGACAAGATGCATATGAAAAATTACCGGCCAATAGCCAAAACTCCTGTTTTTTCCAAACTTTTTGAAAAAGTAATTTATAACTCTTTATACCAATATCTTCACAAATATAATATTTTGTGCAAAGAACAAAACGGTTTCCGGAGAAATAAAACAATAAATATGGCTATTTTCGACCTTTTAAATAATGTTATGTCTGCTGTTGATAAAAAGACTCCCATCTGCGCTATTTACACAGACATGACTAAAGCCTTTGATTATGTTGATCACAAAATCCTTCTAGACAAATTGCATTGCTATGGCATCAGAGGGAACATTTTAAAATTACTAGAATCTTATCTAAGTAATAGATTGCAATGTACTGAAATCACAAGAGTGTGCGCAAAAACCAAAATGGAACGAACGTATGTGTCAAATTTCAGGAGTATAAAATATGGAGTACCTCAAGGTAGCGTGCTTGGGTCACCTTTGTTTTTCATTTACATAAATGATTTGCCAAATGTGACACAACAACAAATGATTTTGTTTGCAGACGATAGCACTGCCATAGTAAAATGTAAGGACTTAAATACATATCAATTTGACATCAATAATACTCTTACTGACATTATTAATTGGCTTAATATGAATAATTTAAAAATCAACCTTAAGAAAACCAAGGTAATGCATTTCCACCAAAGAATTGAACCTCCAAGAACTTGTGTCAATTACAATGGCAACGAAATAGAAGAAGTTAAAGTGTGTTTTTAGGGATCCATATTGACAACAACCTTAATTGGAAAGCTCATTTAGAACAGCTATGTAAAAAAAATAATAAATCTGCCTATGCACTTTTTCAACTGGCTAGAAAAGTAAATATAGGCGCGTTACTTGTTGCCTATCATGGTCTAGTAGCCTCACTTTTACGATACGGAATAATTTTTTGGGGTAATTCCCCGGATAAGGGATTACTATTCAAGGCACAAAAAAGGTGCATTAGAGCCATGTGCGGTCTGAATACAGATGACAGCTGTGCACCGTACTTTAAATCATTAAAACTACTTACGCTACCGTCGATATATATATTAGAAATTGGTATCTTTGTCAAAACAAATCCAAACCTTTTAAAAAAAATTACAATGGTACGAAATGTTCCAATTCGTAGTCAGTACAAAAATTATTTGAGTATGTATAAATGTAAAATGTATGGCTCCACGCATTTATAATAAAATTCCAGACGCCATAAAGGAATTAAATTTTACACAATTTAAGAAAAAAATGAAATTGTTCTTATTTGATAAATGTTATTATGCTATTGACGAATACTTAAATGACGAATTAATTTAGAATTACAATTATTAATCATTACTTAAATAACTTTGACATTTTAATTATTTTGACATAGACTTTTGACAATTTAATAATTCCTCATTTAGTATTCTGACACCATTAGAGTATTGAATAATAATAATGTAATTGTTCAATTTATTTTCTAATTTAATACCATAATATTATGCATGATTTTCAAATATTTTTAGTAAATTTTAACTTGTAAGTAATCCTTAGCTAGATTTGCACACCATATTTGTACGCCTCCTGGGATAACATAGCGCTCTGTTTATCAACAATAAGATCTGTATTTCTTTACCTATGTTAACAAATAAAAATAAATAAATAAATTATCTGCCCCCTGCCGACGACGCCCAGTGCGTCTGCTACGGGCAGGGTGAGTGGAAGAGATCGCTCCTATTCCGCACCCTCCTTCACACGCCTGTTTCGGAGAAGGATACCACCGCGTCCCAGGACTCCTCGCTGCCGACCATAAATTAAAAATAATTAAGTATAAGTATATTTATTTTACAGTTAGTATTGCTTAAAACTAGGTTAAGGATAAGTTTACATTTGTGAGAGACTGGTGCTTGAAATAGGGTTTGCAAGCAACGCCTGTGGTCAAGTCACCAGGACCCCACGACGCTTCATAATGTACAAGCTTACATTGGATGGTTATATGAAACAGAAGAGAATTTACAATAAATGAAAGTAAAAAATAAATAATACAAAACAACATAACGATAATTCAAACTTTCGAGAGTGGATTTGACTGTGTGTTGTGTGCGTAAGTGTGAGTTGAATTGTGTAGGTGTAGCGTATGTAGTTTTATGTGAGCTAATGTGTATGTAAGAAGTGTCAAGTTATAGGAATCAATAATTTTTCAGTTGCTTCATAATCCAGAGTTTTCAGCCATTTACTCACAGAAGAGTTACAAAAACTCTTGGTCTTGTGGTAGATGGAAAGAGCGGTGTTTGCCTTGTTGTAGATGAATGAACCAAGGAAGCAATAGAATTTATAAGAAAAGCTGGTTTTAAATAAGGGTTTATGGCATACTGTACCCTTCCTGCGTTTACCTTTTGATAAGTCCTTAATGTACTTCAACTGGGAGTGTTTTTTTGGATTATGTTAAGCAAAAACGTCTGTCTGACTGTCAGAATATCCCATTTTTTGTAAACTTGCGCAGTAGGGAATCGAAGAGGCAATCCAGCTCCAACCTTGAGAATTGCCCGCTGCGCTCTTTCAACCTCCAAAATATGAGTTTTTGCGGCCCCTCCCTACGAGACTACGCAATAGTTAATAAGAGACTGGCACAGGGCATCATATACCATTTTGATTGTTCGACGGTCAGCAATATGTCTTAGTGTTTTAAATATATAAATTACCTTGCGAAGTCTGGTAACAAGAACCTCCAAGCGGGATTTGAATGATAGGGATTGGTCTATAGTGACACCTAAGTATTTTAGGGACACCGTTTTTTGGAGAGTCGGACAGTCACAGCCAGTCAACACCGGCTGGCGACATGAATGAGCAGTGATAGATAGAGCCGTAGGAGGTACTCGTAGAAGGTTTTTTCTGAGAGCAAATGTAATGTATTTCGTTTTCGTGGCATTTAGCGTAAGTACATTGTTAATTTCAATAAAATTAAATTACCCCCTTATAATTCACTCTATAATTATAGTACTTACTAATTACATGAGTACACTAATTCCATAAAGTACTTACTAATAAAAAGCTAATCTAGTTCCATGTTAATAAAAAGTACTTAAGTACTTATTGCATGCTCAAGCTGTCACTTTCTATTTCACACTTCCGTCCCTGTTCACGAAATCACTTCCGCAGATACAGATGTTAAAAATCTAACAAAATATAAGTAAACAAATCATAAATAATAAGTATCAGGAAATTAATTAATTTTGTCGGTGTTATATATTTGAAGTAACTTATACTCTCAGTTTTCGCAATAAGATGCAGTGAGTTTAAATTAATTTGGCGAACTCTCCGGTGTCTCATTATTAGGCGAGGTTCGCATCGAAGTAAGTTTAATGAAAGGCTTCGTATAATAAACTGCACGGAAGATAGTCTTTCGTGAAAATTGGAAGCTGTTTGCTAGGCTTATAGCTAATTTAATTTTAATATAAAACATGTCCCAGAATGAACGCACAACCTCTTAAGGGGTCATTGTACTCATCATTTTAAACAACGTATAATAATCCTACTGCGACCAAACCTGAATAGCGAAAAAAAAGTCAGCTGTTCCCTACATTTATATTTATGTTCGAATAACTCGTCAAAATGTAGGGAACAGCTGATTTTTTTCACGATTTCTGGTTTGGTCGCATAGTAAAAGTTGTTCAAAATGATGAGTACAATGACCCCTTAAGAGGTTGTGCGTTAATCCTGGGACATGTATAATAATAGCGACGTTACTAGAGAATGGGCAGCAGTGTTCTCTATGCATTTTAACACCGCCTGCCAAGCGTGGCGTTTATAGCAACGCCACCCCCCCCCATTCCCCCCAAATGACAAGCACTGTCAAAGTGGCGGTGTAGGCCTCCCTATGGCAGCAGTGGACGTCTTTCGGCTGAAATGATGACGAATTGCAACGTTTGCAAATAATTGCGAAACAATAAGAAAGCACATGTGAGCTAACACGCTGAAACGAGCAGCATTGTTTGAAGACCCTGGAAAACTGGTTGAAACACTAGTATTGTTCTTATTATTTAATTTTTGAGAATATGTAAAAAATCCAATTCATTTTGTTCGCATACAACCTGATAAAAATGTTGTTATTGAAATTGGTACGTCCAATTTTAGTTCGCATGTTCTAACTAGATGGCGTTGGCGTCGAATTAAAAGTCGCTATGGTTTCGTTACCGCGGAGAGTATAACTTCCTCGCGTGACAAAATATCTGCCTACCCACAAAAGCTGGACATAGGCCTCTCCTATTATAAATATTTTTGATATTAGCGATTCGCGTTGTTGCGATAGCTATTATTAACCCCATATGAAAAATATTCTACAGAATTTGTAGTTCACAGGACAACCGCTTGAGTTCGGGGGCGCTACTGTCGATTTTTTTTAGTGTTCTACTTAGAAATCCGCGAAAGCGTATCATTATTATAATAATATTATGACGTCACACTGTTTGTCTTGTATTCTTCAAAAATAGAGGAGTGCCGTACTAGGTCCACCAAGTACGACTATCGTGAAATACTTGTTCCGAGTACGTATTATAAAGTATTTACAAAAATTCTGATACACTCGCATACGGTGAGACGTATCGTATCGTATGGTCCTTTCTTTCTTGCCTGTAACGTATGGTCTTTTCTTCCGTGCCTAAGTGCCTATATCGAATGAAGACCATCGCGTATAGATTGCGAGGCCTTCTCATGCATCAATTATTTTGTGTTAAATTGAACAGTATAGTTTTGATGTGAAACATCTACAGGCTCACGTAAAACCGATTGCAGGCGGGGCAACGCATGCCGCGTTGCGATTCACCACTCAAGGCTTCTACATACCGGGGCGACTTGTCGCGCGACGCGACGCGACACTAAGGCACCGCTCGTCCCGCGACGCGCGGGGCCTTTGTGCCGTGTCGCGTCGTGCTGGTATGTAGAAGCCTTCACTCCGCGCGCGCGGTCCCCCCGCTACGCGACCCTGACCTTTTTTCGATGTTTCACATCTGCCAGGCGTTCCGTGACGGCTCACAATTTTTTATGTAAAGGTGGCTATTTAAACACTAAAATGCACGACGGTTGACATTGTAAAGAGCTATTAACAGCATAAATGGTACAAAATAGTCTATATTGATGCAAAATACTCGATGTACTTCGTACTTTACGAGTCGTAGTGGGTGCAGCCTAGTCCAGAAAAATACATAATGCGCATACCTGTTCTAGTTTTAAATACCTCTCATATCTACTCAAAACTATAGGCTTATGATAAGTGAACAGTGCACTCATATTCTTAAGTTAAATGTAATAGTAACACTATCATTATTACATAGTTTACGATAAGTAAACTTTATATTCGTTGCGTGTACATTTTTTTTTAATAGTTAATTTAAACCGTATTGTTTCGCTTATTAGTTTAACAACTATTAATAGTTCCGTAGAATATAGTCCCTCGTTGTTTAACTAAGTTCAGTCTTGCAACAGTTATGTAGCGCTAACTACTTCCGACTGTCTGGGAGTAAAGTAGTTTAGCTAATCATACTTAGTATTGCTGAAGGAGCAGGTAAGGAGAACGTTATTAATAATACAGTTCCTAATAGTAGCGAAGAGAAGCGGTATAATACAGGCATGATATAATATGAAGAAAGGGTCCTTTATAACCGACTTCCAAGGTTATGTGTTCGTCTGTATAGTTTTTTAGGGCTCCGTACCTCAAAAGGAAAAAACGGAACCCTTATAGGATCACTTCGATGTCCGTCTGTCTGTCTGTAAATACCCTTTTTCTCAGGAACGCGTGGAGGTATCTAGTAGGACATATTTATTTATTTAAATAAATAAATAAATATTTTGATACTCGAAAAGCAATAAAATGTACAAAGGTGATAAGCAGTTGACATAAGACTGTTGTAACTTATATCTATAAATTACAAACTGACCGACTAAAAAGTGAAAAATAACAAAAACCTTATTACAAAAAAAAATACAACCAATTTCCAAAACAATCTATCTAGGTATTTGTCTTTGGATCTGTATTCCTATTGCCACCGACTTCCAAAATTACAGTTATTTTTCACTATGTCTTATGTAGTGTTTTTTTTGAAAGTCGATTTTTTTCTGTAAAAAGTTTTTTACTTCAATTACGTTAATACACGCAAGCCGATTGCGAGTACTACGCACTTGACCCTTCTGAACAACATTACCAATAAGGTCACTATAAATTATGTCCTTCTAGGGCAGGGATGGGGACCTTCTATACATCTACGAGTATTTTTTCCAAAAAAATATGTAATATGGCCATGACGTGCCAACAAACAATCTTGACTTAGTAACAACTGGAAAAAGATAAATACTTTCACAATAATAGCTACTCTTTATATGCAAACAGAAATAGACTTTTACTAATATAGAGTAATCAACATCTCACCACATTATTTATAAAATTAAATGGAAGAACAAATTAGTGCAACTTCTGCTGTTGCAAACTAGGTGCCAAATTAAAAAAAAATATAGCAGGTTCATAGCTTTTAGTAAAATGCAAGCAGAACAGGAAACATCTGATAAAGGAATAACGACTGAAACGACTTTATGACTTGTGTCAATCTTAAGTCCGTTCGGAGTTACATTATTCTTAAAGTGACTTACGTTGAGTTGCACGAAACCAACATAATTATAATTTTAACGGAGATTTTAAATTCATGCCATCTCTTACATTTTCTATCCAAAAGAAAATGACACTGTTAAACAATGTTGGTTTCGTGCCCCTCACCGTAAGTTTATTACATACATTTTAATTCTCGTATTACCTTAACTAAGTTAAAGCTCGCGATATCGCGGGCGCAAAAGGCACCGACAAAGAAATTGTGCTACTAATGTCGCGTCGCGCCTGCAATATCGCGTGAGTCTGTGAGAGCCTATACTCTCAATATGTAAAACAATTGCTTTACTAGTATTCGAAATCATCAACAAACTTCGTTACTATATTATTTAAAGGTAAGAGTGGAATTCAGGCGTGCTATTTTGTGATGTTAATAGAGAATTAAGTTTTGATGTTAAAGTCAAAATTAGGACGATTGACTCCAAACAGACCAATAATTCAGACGACTGTTATTAGTAACAAAATGTTCTTCTAAGTGAGATTTTTTCAATGAAATCGACACAAAATACCTTTGTATACAAAGCCGCACTGGGCCCGCGTGGTTGATTACGGCCCACTCCCTCTCACAGAGAGGAGGCTTGTGTCCCAGCAGTGGGAATATTATAGGCTGATTATAACCTTTGTGTTTGTATACAATACCAATACATTTCACAATAGGTACATTGGATTGGATCCTATTTCTTCCCGTGGGTGTCGTAAAAGGCGACTAAGGGACTTAGTAAGAGAATGGGCAGCAGCATTCTCTATGCATTTTGAGGGTCTATATATACTACCTCAGCGCCACCTCCCTCACTCTTTATCTCGATCGCACAAGTAGCTGGCGGTTACGCGAGCAAGCAAGACAGGATGGCAGGGAGAAGACTCCAAGGCACAATTATTTTATTTTTTTATTTTTACGGTGAAAATAATGGTAATTTAAAAAAAAAACAATGTCATAACTGCTTTATAGTTAGTTCAGATAATATGCAAAGTTTCATTATCTAATTTGAAGTATTTAGTGAATACCAGCGGTTTATTGTTCGGTTTGGAGGTAGCTTTGGATTTTTTTTCTATGAAGAAAATGTTATGGTATCGTGTTTTCGTATCGTATTATATTTATTTCAAAATTAATGCTGCAGTATTTTCGACATAACGGAGGATCATGCTAAGCCATTTGAGGTAGTATAGGCCGCTCTTAACACCATACTGCGATCGCGAACCCGCCTGCCAAGCGTGGCGATTATGGCAACTCCCCACCCTCTTTATGGGAAGCACAGAACCGGTCGAAGTGGCGGTGCTTGGGGGAGGCCTATGTCCAGCAGTGGACGTCTTTCGGATGAAATGATGATGTATCTTAACTAATAGGTACAGACGGCTACACATCAAGCTATACATTCCCAGTATATAGACGCACGGTTATTGTAATTGTTCATATTATAGTTTGTTTGGTATAAATGTAGTTATTTTTCCACTAGGCAACCGGCATTTTGTTTTTGTTTTGATTCTAGTTTGTTTGTTGAATGTTGACTTTGTTGTCTGATTTTGGGGCAATCCCGAAAATCCCAAGATTAGCCAAGTACAGCCCCGGGATTTTCGAGGCCAGAAAACGGGCGGGATCCCGGGATCCCAAATCTCGGGATTTTATTGTATTCTCTAGGGGTGAGCCAATTGCACCGGGCACAATTTCAAACTCCGGGCTCAATTAAATATAGGTACTTAATTATCCTAACGCTATTGGGCGGACTCTTAGAAACATTGTTACTGAAACTGTATATTATTATACAATATGTAACAAAAACCCTGTTGTTCCTTCTACCTACGTTTTAAGAATCGGTATACATACGTAATAAACAACAACAATAAACAACAACAAACCATTTATTTGCACAAACATGTCTAGCTATGATAAATAAATAAATTCATTTATTTCAGGTAAATTACACCCATTGCCAAACAAAAATTAATAAATATAGACCATACAAACTATCCAAACAGACAAAAACCCAAAATAACATTAACAACCAAATAAATTTAAACATTAAACAACTCATTAAATAAAATTAAATAAAAATAATCCATCATTAAAAAATTACCACAATAAAATAATTATGTCTGAATCTACAAAAATTAAAATGTCAAATATAAAAAGTAAAAGTAAACTGTAAAAAAAATGTTATAAAAATATCACGCCATTAAAAATAAAAAAATAAAATATTTGTAAAAGTCTATGCAAGCAAGTATAAGCACTCACAAAGCAAGTCATTTATAAAAACTGTTCAACAAAAATAATTAAAATAAATATTTAATTATTAATATTTGTAATGTTTAACTGATTTCTAACCTCTTTAATTCTTTGATTTTGACTTCTCGACTAGCCAATGCTTAATTTTTTTAAATTATAATTCCACCAATGTTGTGCTTGTAGGTAAGTGTATCCCTGAAAGGAACAACAGGGTTTTTGTTACATACTGTAGATAAAATGGAAGTTGATAGACTTATATGATTATTTTTGAAGTTCATAGTATTAATTAATGAAAGTTAATTAATTGACGAAATATCAGATTTTAAATTATACTAATTACTCACATTTAGGGCTCTGTGTCTCCAAACGGACAATCAATTGAGAGAAGTCGTCATTAGTCAGATAATATGATTCGCGACTGGCACAGAATTATTATACATCTCTCTAAGTAAGATTTATTCCCCAATATCATGATTTCAAGAGACAATGGAAAAAATCGAAGTTAGAGAAATGTATTCATGATTCTTATTCTGTAAATACATATGTTATAGTCGCCAATCATATTTTGATCAAGATACAACCAGCGGAGCGACCACGGCCCACTGTGACATGACTTGAGTCACACATTTTATCACAGTTTGCAGCTAAAATGCTAGTAAAAATTGACATGACATAATTTATCATGTCTTGTCACAAACGTCTTGGCACGCCCGTGCTCGGCCCGCTGACTCTGACTTGCAAATAGCAAAAACGTACATTTCGATACAAACAATTTAAATTTCGCGGGCTCCATAGCTGCAAATCCACCTTAAGGCCTGAAACTGCGTTAAGCGGGCGCCCGCGACGGGCAACCGTCGCGTGTCTACGCGCGTGGACACGCGGGTGGGCTCCGTGGGAACGCAACGGTCCCCGTCGCGGGTACCCGTCGCGGAGACCAGATTATTTTATTTACGCTGTGTCGCTAGTTCAATTTACCTTCAGTCTGTCGGTCCGCCTGTCACCAGGCTGTATCTCATGAACCGTGATAGTTAGACTGTTGAAATTTTCACAAATGATGTATTTCTGTTGCCGCTATAGCAACAAATACTAAAAAACAGAATAAAATAAATATTTAAGGGGGCTCCCATACAACAAACCTGATTTTGTGCTCGTTTTTGCTCTACATATAATATTGAAAACGGCAACAGGTAGACGCTTGAAATATTCACAGGATATTTAGTTATATAATATTCACTTTAAAAATAAATAATTAAATTAAAATAAAACATATAATTAAGGGGGCACCCATACAACAAAGGTGATTTTTTTTTGCCATTTTTATAGATAATGGTACGGAACCCTTCGTGCGCGAGTACGACACGCACTTAGCCGGTTTTTCCATATTGAACTCTCAATCTAAGTACATAATCACCTACGATAAAAATGTATTCTCAGAATGCCTCTTTTACATGAATCATGTTACCGGTCCGCAGGCGGGCACCGCGCGTGCCCCCGCAACGGGTTCCGTCACACGGAGGCGGGCCCTGTTGCATGGGTGCGGGGCGCGCCTCCCCGTGACGGACGCCCGCGCGGGTCCCCGCGACGGAGCACTTTTGTATGAAACCGCGCGGATGCCCGCTTAACGCAGTTTCAGGCCTAAATAGTTTTGGTGCTTTTGTGTAACGAAAATAATATTTGCTATAATGTAAATCTACGTTTATTTATCGGTGTTTGTTTATACTGTGTTTTAATTTGCTTACTTTTGAATTTCATTTGTGCGAACTATAAACAATACATTATACAGGGTGTTAAAGTAACTGCGTGCCATAGCAGTATCGATAAAGGAACCCAGAAAAAAAAAACAAAACACAAATAAAAATACTCAATACTTTATTGCATTCCATAATGTGTGTGTTTGCAGTAACAGTTGTTTTTGTAGTAAATATTGCAAGACCAACCTAATTTAGTACCTACCTACTAACTTAAAATAGCAATCGTTTAGAATTAAAATTATTTTATTTGACGGTCCTAAGCCCGTTAAAGTACGAAGAGACTTATTTTTATTAATTTTTTGTTTAATTTAATTTTTGAAGCTATTTGCCCATTTCAAAACGTAGACCTCTATGGAGAAGAACAGGCAAGAAACTCCAAGGACACTCTTTTAAATCAAGATATTACAAAATCACACGTTACATTATTCTTGTTGCTTCTATAAGTGAGAACAATGTAGAAAATTAAATTACTTATTTACAAAACAATACAATATATAAGATTAAAAGATTACAAATAGAAGACCAATCTCAACTGACGGCGCCCGTTCACAAACATGACGCGTGGATCAGCACCATCCAACTCAACTATTTTGTAGGGAACCGAATGATCCAACACACTCGCCACCATCAGCGTAAGTGAGCATGACATACTCACAACTGCCACGCTTTTTTAAGTCAACATACATCTTATCATATTAAACGGCTCCATGGTACTCACATTTACAAAATTGAAAAAATGCTTCTAAATTATACAAAACTATAGCTTGCAATGTATTTCTTGAATAGCAAAACGACAATCATTATTACCTATTGAAGTATTTAACAACTAAAACTTGATTACATTTTATTTAATCGATATGATTGTAATGTCAGAACATCAAAAAAAGGGGGAAGCATCTCTTCCAAATATTATAGTTTTAAAAAGTGAGCCCAAGTGGTTGTGGAGCAGGACCAGCATTAAGCCAAGCATTTTTATCTACTATATAATCATCCAACCTATAATATGCTTGTCTACATAGTGTGCGTTTAATGCATGTTTTAAATTTCTTCTCATTTAGTTGAAGAGTCCTGGGTTCCTTTATCGATACTGAACCTACCCCTAAGCTAGGCACGCAGTTACTTTAACATTCTGTATAAATCACTTCCAATTTCAACTAAGCTCCTTAAATTTACGTGTCTAAGTACTGCTGAAGACTGAACATAGGGCCTCGCCTCTCACGTTCATCTCAAACCGAAACCAGCCATTTTATGAAGATCGTCGTTCGAACTAAATAACTTATTTTCTTTTTATAAACAAGTCACTATTTAAATCTCTTTCTGCTCTCGGAATTAGCATTCAGATTGGCTATAAACATGCAATCTAAAAGCGTTGTCACCTTTATCTAATCTTTAAACTCTGCTAATTCCCTAATAGCCCACGACTCCTGATTCGGGAGCCTATAAATCCCGGATTTAATAACCATCAAGGGAGCCGTTTCCATCGAACAAAGCCTACCTCTGTTGTGCCAGTTTTTTATCCGACCTTTAAAAGAAGGAGGTTCTTAATTCTTCTATTTTTAGGGTTCCGTAGTGCACAAGGAACCCATAAGGTTTCTCCATGTCCATCTGTCTGTCCGTGGCTTAACTCAGAGACTCTTAGTACTAGAAAGCTGTAATTTGTTACGCCGACATACTGGTAAAATAAAATCTTAAAACACTTTTTTAGGGTACCGCTCTTGGATGAACTTCTTTTTTCCCGTCTATCTCTGTGTATGGGGTGTGGTTGGAAAAGTCGTTCAAAAATATTGCGAGTGTGTGAAAACTATTTTTTGATTCAGGGATCAGTTTGCGAAATATTAAGCTTTAAGAGGAAATGATATCATTTTTGATAATACATTATCTTTATAAGAGCTGGAACCCTCTGAAAATGCTCAAAATTGCCTGTTTAGACCGCTGAAAACAGAGGGCTATTGTACAAATTTGCCAACTATTAATAAAAAAAGAAAAACATAGGGACACAGTATATATCCTTCTTATTCAGTATAAGATATAATATCTTTTAAATTGGTCCAATATTGGAGGAGGAAATAGGCGAGAGCCGAACCTCGATTTATGACTCTTTACTCTAAAAGTCTCTCCGCCCGCATTTCCTCTTAAAGTACAAATTTTGTTAGAGTCAGGTGTCCCCCGTCCCTGCCAGGTAAATGGTTGTTATTGGATATGTGACATATATAACGGAGTTAAAAGGAAAACATCACAGCTAAGTAGACTTCACAAGTTAACGAGTAATAGCTGACCAACTTACATTTGCAGCTGGAATGTATTGGAGAACATGTATTTCAACAATAACGTTAAGGTTGTTCTTGGGATAAATTCATCCCAAGTGGTCCGACATGCACTTGGCCGGTTTTTATTAATGTAATATGCTTTCAGGGTATTTACAAGGTGGAAAAGACGGTAAATTAAATTGTGTATAATAAGTTATGAGCATTTAGAGGCATGAGGAACAGGGTGTAAAGTTCACTCATCCTCTATAGAAAAGGGAGGATCCTCCGACTAGACGGGTGTTGTGTCGCATGTGGTGTTGATGCCGCTACAAGTACGTTAAACAATCTTACTAACAAAAACTCTGTCAAATATACCCCATAGTTTAGGCCCTATAGCTAGTCAAAGGTTGGCAAAACCCATAGTCGGAAACATTACTATTTCATCATTATCATTTCAGCTGAAAGACGTCCTCTGCAGTACATTAGGCCTCCCCCAAAGGGGGGGTTTGGCATAATCGCCACGCTTGGCAGGCGGGTTGGAGAACGCTGCTGCCCATTCTCTAGTAAGTCCCTTTCTTTCTTCTTTCTTTTCTTTAAATAGGAAGGTGCTATTCTTACGTCCGGCACTCCGGCATCACTACTATTTAGTTTGTTTGAAAAAATCACTGTTTTAATTTTGTTCTTAGGATTTATTTGGTAGTTTCGAAATGCTCCTATGCATTATGGCAGTGTTTTTATTTATTAGTGTTATCGTCTCCAGATATAGATAAAGAGGAGAGGATAAAGAGCTAATGAAGAACTGCTGAGAAAGGGAATGGGATTCTTCAATGGACGTGCACCTAGCTTCTGATGTTTTATAAGTGCCCATGTAGGCTTATGTGAAATAAAAATATTTTTGATCAGCGACAGTTGCTACCACAGGTTGCTACAATCATAATTATGCCGATGATAGTGGTGTAAATATAACCACTAAAATAAATTTATTTATTTATTTCAGGTAAATAACACCCATTGCCAAACGTAAATTAATAGAAATAGTCCCTATCTCTACACTCACACATCCAAATCACAAACCATTTATTACAAACTATCTCAAATTCGAAATAGACAAAAACCCAAAATAAAATTGTGACCAATTAAATTAAAAAATTGAACAACTCAATAAATTAAACTAAAACATAAATAAAAAACAATCATTAAAATTGCCAAAATAAAATGACTACAAAAATTTAAATGTCAAATATAAAATAGTAAAAAGCAAACTATAAAGTTACAAAAATATCAAGCCATTAAAAATGAAAATTATAAAAGTGTATTGCAATATTTTTTTTTTAAATGGAACAATAAAGTAAATCAAACAGAAGTAAAAATCGCCAACAAAAAGAAATTTCGGAAGTCAGTGTCAAAACAAATTTTATAACAGACCAAATCAAAGGCAATTTCCATTGCACAATGACCACCTCTGTTGAGCCTGAGGGCTTTTTTTCTAATTCCCACTTGCTATATACTAAAGTCGAGACTGTTATTGTACTTTTGTGATTCTGAGCACGATCAAACCTCTTTATTAACTCTGTTGGGTAACTCAATTTGGCGTTGAAGGGATGACGAGAACCCCCCGTACGTGTTACGGCTACTGGTGTATTACTGCGATATATCCGTGAACAAAATCGAACAAAAGTGGCAACTTTGTTATTGATATACTAGCTGTGGGCCGCCCTTGCTTCGTGCGAGCAATCTGCTAACATGTCAAAACAAATACCAAGTTAAATACCAATGAAATTGTATAATTTTAATGATGAATTTTGCATGCCTGAATTGGTAAAACACAGTGGACTGCGTATTCACTTGACATCAGATAATTTATGATTATGTACTGTGTTGAGCAATCAACTTTTGAATTTGAATTCAATCTATCTATACAGGGTGTTAAAGTAACTGCGTGCCATAGCTTAGGGGTGTAAGTTCAGTATCGAGGAAGAAAAAAAAAATTGCAAAATCAACCTAATTTAGTACCTACTAACTTAAAATAGCAATCGTTTAGAATTAAAATTATTTTATTTGACGGTCCTCAGCCCGTACGAAGAAAATTATTTTTTTTAAACGTTTAATTCAATTTTTTGTTTTTTTTTTTCCTTTATCGTTTCTGAACCTACCCCTAAGCTATGGCAAGTAGTTACTTTAACACCCTGTATACTAATATTATGAAGACGTAACATTTATTTTTAAGTTTGTATGTAGCGGGTAATCTCTGGAACTTTTCCCAATTTTTGAGGAAGGTTATAGGCTATTTAACATCACGCTGCAATACTTAGGAGCAGAAAGAACGCTAATCGAAAACGAAGAATAGTGCGGGTGTGCGACGAGATGTGACGCGGGGGTCGGGGCCGAAATTTCACGCGGAAAAAGTCACGGGCATAGCTAGTACTTAATCTAAACATTAAATGACGAAAGACATGATTGGGGGAGGCCTATGTCCGACAGCGGAAGTCTTTCGGCTGAGATGATGAAAATCAAAAATTTATAATAAGCAAAAGGATCTTAATCATTAATTTTCCAAAACTACCGGTTAAAAGGGGTGGAGGAGGTGTTCAATTTTGTAGGAGAAAATACGAAATCGTGTAGGAAGTCGCGGGCAAAGTGCTAGTATAAAACATATAGAACAAATTCGCGTCGCGTTCGCTGTCTTATTGAATTCGCTCGAGCATGCGGATAAAATGATCTGATATTTATTTTCCACCGCTACCATAACTATTTTTTTTCATTTTATCCAGTCACTGTGTTGTGGAGGTCAAATAGGCAGCCGCTCCATGAAAAATACTGTTATTCATCTGCGTTCTGGTTAGGCTGGAAGCCGATGGTCACACTTTTTTGTTGAGCGTAGTGCTGTGTATTATTATAATATATTACTAACAGCACCCCGCGGTTTCACCCGCGTAAGTCTCGATCCCGTAAGAATATCGGGATAAAAAGGAGCCTATATATTAATCCAGGATGTCAGCTACCTACATACAATTTTTTTTCAAAATTGGTCCAGCCGTTTAAGCGTGAAGAAGTAACAAACGTACACTCACAAACTTTCGCCTTTATAATATTAGTGTGAAGTGTGATTAGTATGCCTTTCAGGTAAATACCGTATCAAATTGTTTATTTATTATTGCATTTACATCAGATATGCAATCTTTAGTTAGGTGTTGTCCAAATCGATTTCTTGTTGAATTTATCAAAGCATGACATTGGAGATTGGCGTGTTTCTTTTATTACATACATTTAATATAGTAGTACCTACCTACCTAGATAAGTGATCGTACATAAAATCATAATATATTGAAAATAGATATTATTATAATAATAGGTAATTGCTTCCCTTATTTTATTACGATCATCGATTTTGAAAACATAGATAGGTACCTGTTTTTAGAGGCATGTATCCCTCATAAAGTATTTAAATAGTATATCTTACATTAAATTAAATTTTATTCTGAAGACATTTTCCTTTTTAACCGACTTCCAAAAAGGAGTAGGTTATATGTTCGGCTGTACGTTTTTTTTTTAAATGTTCGTTCACCTATATCTCCGTCAATGATGGACCGATTTTGAAAATTATTATTTTTTTTGTAAGGGTATGTTCCCGAGGTGGTCCCATTGCTACCAAATCAGGATCTGAAGAGGGGATCCCATGGAAATCGAGGGAAACCCTCAAATTTTATAGGCAAAACAATAGCGATTTGGGTATTGTTTATAGTAACTCGTGCATTTGCTCTTGAAAATCACCATTTGGTGAAGTGGAACTGATGATGGAGACCACAGATGGCCACCGGAACAATATAATAATAAGTATTTAACGGGTTGCGATTCGATTAGGTAATTTAATATGGTTGCTAAGCAATTTATGCTCGTTACAATGCATATGGTGAGTGACAGTTCTCCTGGTTCTCACCAGGAGAACTCCTCAACAATTAACGTCCCAGCATCGGGAAAAGCAATATTTTGTAAAAGGTGATGAGCAGTTGACATAAGGCTATTGTAACTTAGATATATTAAAAACTGACCCACCAAAAAGTGAAAAATAAAAAACTTTTTATAAAAAAAATAACCGACTTCCAAAAAAACACTACAAAGTGAAAAATTACTTTAATTTCGGAAGTCGGTGGCAAAAAACTAAAATACTGATCCAAAGACACCGACTTCCGAAATTAAAGTTATTTTTCACTTTGTAGTGTTTTTTTGGAAGTCGGTTATTTTTTTTATAAAAAGTTTTTCTTAATTCTATTCTAAAAAAAAAATGAGTAAAATCACATTAAGAAAGCAATTTCATAATGTGATTTTGTTTATATACTTAAGAATAATAAATCAAGCACTACACAATGGAGTTTGAGAAAATAAAGATAAAACTAACTATATATTTTATTTACTGCTCTCTGATACTGCAGATACTGCAGACTACGCAATATAATTTTACCAGAAATGTTAAGAATTCAAATAACAGAGCATTCTTATTAAAATATTGAAATAACTTTGCACTTTACAGTTACAAAATAGCAATAGTTACAATATCGTTGGTCTTCGTTGTAATTCAATTTTATTTATTACCTAGTTATGAATTTATTAAGAATTAAATAAAGAAGAACATCGTACAAAAAAAACCGTGTCTTTGAACAAGCTTTTTATAAACTTGCTTCGTTCGTAGGTCATATATTTCCGATTACAAATTAGTACCCATTTTTATTTTGCAGTAAATAATTTGAAAAAAAAAATATATGCAGCGGTCTCGTATTTTGTTTCTGTTCACCACTTTCTTATGTGTAGAATAACATTGTTGTGTGTCTTGTGGGTAGATAATTTTGTTGATACTGGATTGGCGCTAATGTGTTCAGTGTGAAGTCAACTCGCCGGATGACGTTTAAGTAATGTTTGCTCGCACTAAAAGCTGGATCGTGCTCTCTCTACTTACTACTATTTATAGATTCGTGTGTTTGTGTGCTTAGGTAGGTTTAGCAACTGGGGTAGGTACAGTCGCCAGGTTATACCAAACTGTCATTTTTCTCCAAATGATTTTAAACCTTAACATTTTGATGGTTAAGTTCAAAATCGAGAGCGATTTTTTTGCAGTTTGTTTAACTTGGTGTGCTGGCCTACATATATACATAAATACAGAGACGATTGTTTAGTTAGAAAACCCTGGTTCCACTGAGGTGTATTAATTTAGCATATTTAAAGGAGAAATTACTGAAAAAGCTTTAGGGACACTTATTTTTTTATTTATTTTTTTGATGGTTTCTATTTTTGTTTTAAACTAATTTGTTATTTTGACAGACCATTATCTAACAAACACAGTTCTAACACGTTTTTCGAGTGATTTCCGGTCATACTTTCGCTGTCTTCAGATAAAATATGTTTATCAGTGGCTGCCAGCATGTCAGTTGCTTGTTTTATATCTAATTGAAACAAAAATTGAAATACAAGACGAGGATAAATGATAAATGATTTTATTTCTGTAAGTAGGTTTGTACAAACACTTTTACACGTCAATCATATTTTAAAAACTAGATGAGGTCGGCGTTTCCTATCTGACTACTCTGAGAAGAAAGGCCGAAACAAACTCAGAGGTCATAGTCTCTTTTAAAGTCCAGACATAATCTTGGTCAGATCATGTGAAGACCATGTAGATTGGTGTCTGAAATGGTCTTTTGAGGAAAGAACCACACAGGTTGAGTGGACCTGACCAGTCAGTGCACGCATTTGTCAGTAATCGTGCAGCTCTACTCAGAATATAAGGAGCTCAACGATGCGACTATCAATACCAAAGAAAGGCCATTTGGGTAGGCCACTTATATGACTCAAACTGCCAGACCATAATTAACACTAACTGAGAATAAAAGAAAGGGAAAAAAAAATATTATGCAATAACCCACATAGTCTTCACATTCACAATAATTAAAATAATATAATACTTTACAAGTAAATATTCCTGTCATTGTGTATAAAATAATAATTAAATGTCACTGTTTATAAAATAATAAAGTTAGCAAAAACAAAAAAAAAAAAACAATAAAAATAAACTACCTCAATATGTACAAAAATTGGAGCAGCTCAATCCCAAGCCTTTTTGTCCTCAATATAATCTTTAACAGTATAAAAGGCTTTCTGGCACAACTTACGTTTAATGAATGATTTGAATTTATTAAGGCTTAGATCTTGAACGTGGCTTGGAAGTTTATTATAAAAGCGTATACATTGACATCGAAACGAGCCACCTATTTTCTTGAGCCTTGTTGTAGGTACAACAAATTTGTGTTTGTTTCTACTATTTATATTATGGATATCACTGTATTTTTTAAATAATAGATAGATTTTCAAAAATATACTGAGAAGGCACAGTCATTACATTAATCTCCTTAAATTTCTCTCTGAGAGAGTGTCTTGGACTTAATTTATAAATTGATCGAACAGCTCTTTTCTGCAAAACAAAGATAGTCTGAATGTCGGCAGCATTTCCCCATAACAGAATACCGTACGACATTACACTATGAAAATAGCTAAAGTACACTAAACGGGCTGTCTCTGGATAAGTTTGTCGCTGGATAAGTTTTTAATTGGTAACTAAATTATCAACTCTTTTCGTGCATGTATTCAGATACGTTCCTTTTTTCGGAGCGAGAGTGCATGGGAGGCCGTCACCTCCTTCTGCGAAACAGTAATGCTCGCGAAGGAGGAGGCGAAACGCGTGAGGGTGATGCAGGGTTCACGCCTTTCTGCCCTTAGTCGCCGCAGGAGACGCCCCGGCCGTCGGGAATCGCAGGCCGATTCCCGGCCACCGTAGGCGCGGGCTTGCGGACGGTGAGCGATGGATAGCTCGCCGTCCGATAAGGACCAGGCCCGGGTCAATAGCGCATTGTGTTCCACGCGCGCCTCAAAGAGACGTCAGCACCAATTGACGGGGTCCGAAAGGGCCAATGCCTGCCAGGGATACGAGCCTGTCCGAAAGGGATGTCGTGGCCCTGGCACGCAGGCATTTGAAGGAACACGGTGGATTTTAGTCAGTAAAAGTCTGACACTCCCTCCCATGACGCCCAGAGCGGGAGAAGTTATTTGATAACTTCCCACCCAAAAAAAAAAAAGATATGTTCCTTTTATAGTACATTGTGATACAAGGGTGGAAAGTAGGTTATTGCAACAACCTACACCCCCGTTTATCACACGACGTTTTTTAATACACTTGTGGGAAATAGTAAAAAACAAATCAAAGAATTAATTAAAATTTTCAGAAAATGGCGCGTTTTTGCAACTGGACATATTTTTTTGTTACAACGAAAACAGCCTATACAGCCTATTCAATTTTTGATAAATGATTATGTGAAAATAATTAAATTAAAACTTGTTGAAGATATATCACCTTCATGTAAATACTTAGACTGGCTAGATAGAAAGCTATCTAGCTAATAGTTGACATATGGTTTCGTACGTGATTCCATTGTTACATTTGTTCTGAGTACCTTTTACACCTAATATATTATGCTTTACACTATTTCCTGTGTTTTATCTCTGCAAACCTCCCCAACAAAGGTTATGGGCCCAGAGCAGTAAAGCCCAGAGCAGTAAAGTGTAATTGTTGTATGTTGTGAAAATAATTCGAAATTTGTAAAGTACATGTGGGAAGAAAATGACTTCGAATGTACGAATAGAATTATTGACGAAGGACAACTACGACAGTTGGAAGGTACAGGTAGAAGCATTGTTAATAAAGAATGACTTATGGGAGTATGTAAGTGGAGAAAAGCCAAAACCTACGACCGATGCTGCTATATCGACATGGAAGACGGCTAACAGAAAAGCAAAGTCTGAGTTGATATTGGCATTAGATCCGAGTGTAGTTCGTCACGTAAAAAGGGTGGAGACTGCACGAGAGGTATGGTTAAAATTAGAGAGCTTGTTTGCGTCAAGAGGACCTGCAAAGAATTTAATGAAAAGGCTCATGTTACAAAGGATGAGTGAAAACCAAAAGGTATGTGAGCACCTCGATTCTTTTTTTGAAGCTGTCGACAAATTAGAAGAAATGGATATAAAAATCCATGATGATTTGTTAACGATCATGTTGTTGTATAGTCTTCCGGGAAGTTACGAAAACTTTAGATGTGCCATAGAGTCTAGAGATGAACTCCCAAAGCCAGAGCAACTAAGAGTTAAAATCATCGAAGAGGATAGTTCAAGAGGAAACGCTCAAATTGACAAGATAGAAGGCGCCATGTATTTGGACAAACATCAGAAGAAAACGACTGGAAAAACATTTAAGTTTAAATGTTTTAAATGCCACAATTTCGGCCATAAGGCATCGGACTGCACAAAGAAAATGGAGAAGACTCAAGAAACCCAATGTGTGGAGTCATGCACTAGTCATGAAAGTTGTGAAGCTTTAACCATAAATCATGTTTCAGATGACTGCCGCATCGCTGTTGATGCGAAGCGCCGTCAGGAATGTATTTTTGATAGTGGTTGCACTTCTCATATGTGCAATGACGTGGAAAGATTTGCTGAGATACTCCCTGCGAGTCAAAAATTAAAATTAGCCACAGATTCTTTGACAACCGTGCAAGGTAAAGGTACAGTTAAGTTATTAGCATGCAATGATGATCGAACGCGTAAAATTCAATTTGAAAATACCCTATTGGTTCCCGATTTACGTAGTAATTTAATTTCCATCGCCCAACTTACTGAACGAGGCTGTGAAGTCACGTTCAAGCGAGACGTTGCCTATGCTGTTAAAAAAGGTGAGGTAAAACTGACCACCGATAGACGAGGTGATTTATATTACTTGAGGGAGCTGGACGCTTCAGCGTCTATGGTATGTAGTGAAAGAGTTGATCTGTATCGATGGCATGAGCGTATGGGACATCTGAATGCTAGGGATCTTATGAAAGTACTGATGAAATCCGATATTGATCCAATAAAGATCGATAGTAACTTGCATGATTGTGATGTGTGTGCTAAAGGAAAAATGGTGTCGTTGCCTTTTGTGAAATCCAGTTCACGCTGCAATGCGAAGTTGCAAATAATATACTCTGATGTGGTAGGTCCAATGAGAGTTCAATCGAATGGCGGAAATAAATACTTTGTTACTTTTATTGACGACTGTACTCGTTGGTGTGAAGTCTTTATGCTGAAAAATAAAAGTGATGTTTTGTCAAAGTTTAAAATTTTTAAATGTCATGTCGAAAATTTGACAGGACGAAAAATACAATGTTTACATACGGATAACGAAACTGAATACAAAAATAAGTTTATCGATGAATTTTTAGACAATGAAGGGATTAAGAGACGTTTTACGACGCCATACTCACCTCAAAGTAACGGCATCGCGGAACGGATGAACCGTACGTTAATTGAGATGGCAAGGTGCATGATCTTATCGTCCGGTATTTCACCAAGTTTTTGGGCAGAAGCTGTAGCTACTGCATGCTATTTGCGTAATAGGTGCCCAACTAGCAGTCTGAATGGTGAAATTCCATACGAAAAATGGTTTGAGAGACCTGTGAATGTCAAATATTTAAAAACATTTGGCACGAAAGTACACGTCTTGGAAAAGGAACCAGGTAAGGATAAGTTTGCAGCACGAAGTTCACTCGGCATTTTTGTGGGTTATCCACCTGATTCTAAAGGCTACAAAATATGGATACCTGAGAGTAGAAGAATCGTAGTGTCGAGAGATGTCAAATTTCATGAAGCTTAACTAACTGAAACTGAGTGTAAGGTCTCAAATGAATCACTAATTGAACCACAATGTGAAAATAAAGTTGTGAGAAAGACCGTTGATATAGAAATCCAAACTAAAGAACAGTCGGATGTGCCATTTAGTGATGAACCTTCAAGAGAATAAATTCCATTAGATATTCACCCGAATGTGCCAGTGATTGATGAAGGAAGTACAGATAATACAGAATCTACTGGAATTGGTGATAGAAACGTTATTTTAACAAGAGGTCCTGGAAGGCCAAGGATTCAGAAAGGACAGGTTGGACGCCCTCGTAAAATATACAACATGGTTGAGGTAAGAGAGAGTAGCGACAATGACTCATCGACGGAAGAATACGTCGACACTGATGATTTTGCTGGAGCTATTGAAACCACGTTGAAGGAAGCTTTGGCATCTGACGAAAAGGTCAAATGGGAGGAAGCGATTCTTTCAGAAATAAGAAGTCTAGTAAATAACGACACTTGGGAAATTGTAAAGAAACCTTCAGATCGTAATATCGTAGGATGTCGATACGTGCTGACGACAAAGCTAAATGTTGACAATACTGAGAAAAAGAAGGCCAGACTGGTAGCAAAAGGATACAGTCAGCAACATGGCCTAGATTATAATAAGACTTTCGCTCCAGTTGCGAGAATTGCAACCGTACGTTTGTTGGTCGCCTTAGCTGTCGAAATGGGCATGGACATTGACCAGATAGATATAAATACCGCCTATTTAAACGGTGATCTGAACGAAGATATTTATATGAAGATCCCAGAACTGCTAAAAGAAGGTTTAGAGAACCTGAAAAATGCAGATGGCGTTAATTCTGCAGTGGGTAAAAAAGCAGCAAAAATGCTTGATGATATGAAAGCAGGTGGTGACACCTGTCGTCTAAAGAAATCTCTATATGGTCTCAAACAAGCTGGAAGACAGTAGAATATTAAACTGGACGAGAAGCTAAGAAAAATGGGATTGAGACCAACGATAAATGAACCTTGTTTGTATCACAAACACAATAAAGGTGGATCAGATCTTTTTGTTGTTGTGTACGTGGATGACATATTGATTGCATCACAAAAGAGATTGTATATAGATAAATTCAAGCAGGAATTAGCGAAGAGGTTTGAGCTTAAGGACTTTGGTCAAGCAACCTTCTGTCTCGGGATAGATATAAAGAAAAGAGGTAATGAATATTTCTTATCACAAGAAAAGTATATAAAAGATATTTTGAAGAAATATGCTATGGATACTTGCAATCCTATACGGACTCCGATGGAAATTGGAAATCCTGTTATTAGTGAAAAAAAAGTAATAAAAGGGAAACAATTTCCGTATAGAGAACTAATTGGAGCGCTCATGTATTTAAGTGTAGCGACTAGACCTGATATCGCTAACGCTACGGCAAAACTTGCGCAGTTTGCAGAAAACCCGCAGGAAAGTCATTGGAGGGCTGCGAAGCGAGTTCTTCGATACTTAAAAGGTACGATAACTCACGGTTTGGCGTTTAAGCCGACAGGGTTATGCATACAAGGGTATGCAGATGCAGATTGGGGTAGCTGCATCATTGATAGACGATCTTTTACGGGTTATGTATTCGTTCTAGGTGGCGCAAGCATATCATGGACTTCACAAAAGCAACGCATCGTTGCAACTTCTACTTGTGAGGCTGAGTTTGTAAGTTTGGCAGAAGCTATGAAAGAAGCTGTATATTTGAATAGCCTGTTGAAAGAACTAGATTTACATCAACTCTGTAAGGTAAGAATGCATGCTGATAATTTAAGTGCTATTTGCCTTGCTGAGGATCATGGTATACATCATGCGAAAAGTAAGCACATTGACATTAGACATTTCTTTATAAGGGATGTGCTACGTGACAATAAAGCTATAACTTTGGAATATTTGTCGACTGATAAGATGTTGGCAGATGTCCTCACCAAACCTTTGCCTCGCGTAAGACACGAGTTACTAACAAGTGCGTTAGGTTTGTGTGTGCAAAAGTAAAGATAGGTTTATTTTTGTGAATCGTATCGTAAATGAGTTGAGGTGGTGTGTTGAAGATATATCACCTTCATGTAAATACTTAGACTGGCTATATAGAAAGCTATCTAGCTAATAGTTGACATATGGTTTCGTACGTGATTCCATTGTTACATTTGTTCTGAGTACCTTTTACACCTAATATATTTATGCTTTACACTATTTCCTGTGTTTTATCTCTGCAAACCTCCCCAACAAAACTGGTAATTAAATATATTAAAGAACCATTTAAAAGACTTTTGAGAATTCAATGCTAAGACGTACGGACTCATTCATTTTTCCTCGTATAAAATCTAACCCATTTTATTCTATGTATGAAAACTCCTTGCTACTAAACTTTTTAAGCAAAACTAATGATAGAGCTCGTAAACAAAAGTCACGACTGCGTAACAGAAAGATGCTTAAGCAAAAGATTTAATTTTCGAATCATAATTATAGCCTCTGAAAGTACGCCATGTTTCACAACTGTATTGAAAAAATATTTTGTTAATATCTTTAAGGTCCGTGTGGGACTTCTTGGCGGGAAAGTGAAGCGTCATGTTCAGCAGTTTGTTTAATTTTCCAAAATTAGTGTTTAGCCGAATATTAATGTGTAATAATGGTGGATTATTAACCATTAAGTGTTTGTGAACGTGCATTAGTGTAGGCAAATGAAACAAAACAGTGCAACTTCGCTTCAAGTTCTCTCAAGAAGTCCGCGTGAGGACTCAGTAAAGTGCCACATCTTTACTGAAACTCAAGGGGAGTAGGCGGGGATATCATCATCATGCATTTATAATTCATTTCATCAATATTATACAAGAACTAACTTGACATTGGCTAAATGCACAAACCGTGCGAAGCCAGAAGGAAAAAAAAAAAAAAAAAAGTTCCGTGTGGTGCCGGATGTAAAGAGAAAGAAGAAGAAAGATAGAAAGAAAATACGTTTATTTGCGGTAAACATGACACAAATACAAAAAGAACAAGTTGGGGGAAAATATGCGTCACATGCGATCACTGCGATCGGCAACACGCCTGCCAAGCGTGGCGATTATGGCACCCCTTTGGGGGAGGCTGATGTCCAGCAGTGAACGTCTTTCGGCTGAAATGATAAATAAATGATGATTAATACCTACGCTACATAGAAAACCTTAAAAAATCCGGCCAAGTGCGTGTCGGGCCACGCACAATGAAGGATTCCGTAGTTAAGGTGAATTTATCCCAAGAACAAACTTAACATTGTAGTTTAAAAACATGTTCCCTCATACATTCCAACTGGCAATGTAAGTTTGTACGCACAATACTGGGAGATTTACCATGTTATTCTAAGACCATAGTCAAAGTAACCATAGTCATAGTAAGGCATGGTCTTAGAATCTCATGGTAAATGGTAAAAATACAGAAAATAATTCTTTACTTAAGTAGGTATAGACCTACTTAAGTAAAGAATTATTTTCTGTATTTTTTTCAAAATTTTAGGCTCAGTAGTTTCGGAGATAAAGGGGGAAATGGTAAATTTTCATCTGTTGTCTTAAATAACTTTAAAAGTATTTATTTTAAAATTATATAAAAATTGTATCTGAAATCCTTACAATAAGACCTTTTAAGGCTCCTTTATTTGATATGTCACATGGCACAGTGTGCAAAACTTTCCTAAAATTTTCTAACTTGTCCCCCAAAAGTGACCCCCATAATCAAAATTTTCTAACTTATCCTCCAAAAGTGACCCCCATAATCAAAATTCATTTACTTACGTTAAACTTCCGTGTTTGGGTCAAAGAAATTCATAGGTGTACCTTAGAAAAAAAGTTAAATTTCAACTTAATTGGTTCAGTATTAATTGGTCCGGTAGATTCGGAGAAAATTGGCAGTAACAGACAGACAGACAGACATAAGAGTGATCGTAAAAGGGTTCCATTTTACCTTTTGACGTAATCTTAAAAAACTAGCAATATAATCAACCTTTTTTCAGGTTTGCTGTACAGTATATTTTACATTTTTACATCTGTTCAGCGTCCATTTGTAACAAGATACAGCAAACTCGTATTTATCTAATGGAAGGAAAAACGAAGTATGTTTTGGTTTAATAAATATATATTTTTGTAAGTACGGGGAAGCCATAAATCGATTAGACAGGCTGGTTTTCGTCGGAAGACGTAGGTACTCTGAAATATTAGGCTCCGGCGCAAGTTATTGGCTTTAGCGTTTTATATTCGAGCTTGCATTGCTCGATTCATTTTAAGACTTCAATATGAGATTTTAATCCCTTTTACGTTTTACGCCTGCTTCAGCATAATTTTATGAATCACAAAGATTACACCCAATTAACGTCACTAGGTTATGCTCGGTCGTATAGATTGATGATGCTGATGGGAGAAATAATTAATTAAGGCGCTAACAAGATAAATGATAAAGGTAGGCTTGTGTTAAACAAAAATATTGCCAAATCTATATTATAGCTTGTGGTAGCCGAAAAAACATATGTTATTTTTGAACATATTTCTCAGAATTTGGTTGTTACCAAAACACAGTTAGGAAAAAAAATCATACAAATTAACGCTTTGTTTTGAGTTTCAATCCAAAATATCTGTAATAAATATCAACTTACGGTTGGTATTTAATTAATAACAAGAACGTCGTATTTGAATGCAGAACTTAGTTGTTTTTTTAATATCGATTACTCAACTCATTTTTGAGTAAATAAATAATTGCTTCATATTTTGCAATAAATTACAAGCGTTGTGTCATCGCGCTTTTCTTTCTTTTGTTTGCAGTCTGACAGTGACAGCGTTTACCTGTTGTCAGCGTCTTAAGCACGTAAATCTGACAATACAAAATCGGCGATTCATAATAATATGATAAGTACGTTTAAGTCTACGCACGACTGCTAGTCACCGCCTGAGGTATGTGAGCGGTGACCAGGCAGTCGCGCGCGGACTATTAGTAATCATCTACAAATTATGTAGGTGCCAGCGGGGCGAGCGCGGTCTACTGTGACATGACTTGAGTCACACATTTTATCACAGTTTGAGCGATAAAACTGTTTTGTCATAAAATGCTACTACAAATTGACATGACATAATTTATCATGTCTTGTCACAAACTTCTTGGCACGCCCGTGCTCGGCCAGCAGATCAGTGATTGAAATAGATACTTTTTACTCTCCAAATACACCATATGGCGGATGACAAAGTGACTTTGTGTGTGAGTCTGCCTCACATTATAAAACAGCTTTTTCCCGCAAAAAATCCGCTGTTTCTTCTCTATTGCCGGACCTGCCAAGCGGTGTGCCGTTTCACCGCAGCTGATGAGTGTTGGCGAGCGGTTTCTCCATTTCCGGTACCAAGAGAGCGGGTCCGGTTTAGCGAAGTAGTGATAATGGAGTGTTTAAATGTTATATATAGGTATACCAAAATAACTGTAACCGTGTCAGTGTGTCTTATGGTAAACGTTAGTGTAAGGAAACGTTATTAGAGGAAACACAAGCCGACGGCAACGGCCCAGCTGATTTACAAGAGGCATTGAATCGGGTGGTGCCGCGGGGAATAGTGATTTTTGTCATTCCCCACGACACCACTGGTGGTGTCGTTTTCAGTGGTGTCGTGGGGAATAAACGGAATATGCAATATCAACCTAGAGAGAAAGCTGAATTGTACTAAGTGCCAGTAATTACAATTACAAAGGTAACAATGCAGAAGTGAGTAGAGACGCTGCCGCGCTGGGAGGGGACACCCTAGAAGGACATATAGGTTCTTCAGAAAGGACAGGTGCGTAGTACTCGCAACCGGCGTGCGTATTTAACCAGATGTATGAACGTAATTGATGCAAAATGAGTTTGTAATGCGCGTAGCAGTTGGCGTTCTATAGTTTCTGCCTACACTGACTAGACAAGTCCCCTCAATCTATGTGATTCTTTCATCAAAATATCATTTCAGGCACCAATCTATACTTGATCTGACCAAGATTATGTCTGGACTTTAAAAGAGACTGTGACCTCTGAGTTTGTTTCGGCCTTTCTTCTCAGAGTAGTCAGATACGAAACGCCGACCACATCTAGTTTTTTTTTTTAAATTTGATTGACGTGTAAAAGTGTTTGTACAAACCTACTTACAGAAAATAAATCATTTATCATTTACCCCCATGGGAAGAAGTCGTGAGTTTATGTATGTATGTAATTACACCGCACCCATATCCGCTAAATGGAAACAGCAATTCTGCTGGACGGCAGAAACAGGTATGGTGGTAGAAGTTCCTTGGTTAATTCTATTAATTACACTTCTTCAGAATGATTTCTACTATTACTAACGTGCGTTACGTTTTCATTTCTCCTTTCGCAGGTCTGCTGGAAGAAATTTCTTAAGAATTATGCAGTACCTTTGAACGTTAATTATAATTATGTCATATCTCTTTGTATTTTACCATGCGTATATAAATACTACAATTAATAAAGAAAGTGTAATGTGAGCTAGCTGTTGGTAGCAGAAGAATAATTATTTAAAGGTATTTTACTCCTCAACTAACCTTAAAATTAACACAGTTTTGTTATCTTTGAATTACAAACAATAATGTGGTAAATATCAGTGGTGTAGGTTATTCTTAAGGGCCCTGTATCAAAATATGTTGGTGGCCCTTTGTAACTGACCACGGCCATGATCAAAATAGGGTTTTTTTTACAACATGTAGAGTCGGGAGGTTAAGTTGTCATTGTGACATTACAAAGAGAATATAAAATCGAGCGTGGCTAGCTAGAAAATTGGAGCATCCTGACTCTGATAGGCTAGATTTTATGAATGCAAGACAATGATGTATTACCTTTAGATGCGTTATCTGCGCTCGATAATGGCAAAGTAAATGCCAGGCATTTGCCTGACATTTACAATAATAATAATTATTATTATTACGTACGCAATGAACATGCATCAGCTAGTGACGTAACTAAATTTATGTATGTTCATCTCTTTCTATCAACAGATATCGGTATAGGTCTTTCCTTTTCTTCACGCGCTGTATGATTGTATGCAAGTATGTAGCTACAATCATGGCTTACGCTGTTTTTGAGTGCACTAATGTTCGTGTATGACGCGTCTATTTATAATACGTTATTGATGCAAGAGCTTGAGAATATCATATTTTCATACATTACGGGCTTCTGATCAATAATAATTTGAGGTTGTGGATAATATTTTACGAATGTTTGCTTACACACTTGGCCCCTGTAGTTGAGGGTCTCATAATATTGATACGGTTTATACGGCGATAGTTACGGCCCTGGTAAATACATACATATAATCTACTACTTAGACTAAACTAGCCTCGTAAACTGATATATTTCTTCCTGCTCAATCGCACTCCGACCCCCAAGATACAAGCCCTGCTTAGTTTGGGGGTCAATGATCAAAACATTATACTGTGATGTATAAAATCATTTGTGTTTATGTAGGATCTCTGTCTGTCCTCACCTTTTCCTTTTTTTGCCAATAAAACTTTTTCCCCCTTATTACAAAACAAGGTTTATCTTCAGACCCAGATTTAAAACATGGAGCCATTATTGAATTTCGAACTTTATTCCGACTACGGTAAAGTTCCTAAACACAAAACTGACAACTTAGTACCGAACTGAGTTTTCAGTTTTGTAAAAAGAACGGTATTTCAATCGCTGTTACGTTCTTATTGCAAAAACTGGTTCGATGGTTTAAGCCATGTCAAATATAAATCTTGTTTTGTAATAAGGCGGTTTGTATTTAGTCAATAACCACAACTCGTTCTCCACTCATTACTTAAACTTACATTTTGATTTCTTTCGTTTCGATTCCTATGAAGCAAATTGAGCTTAAAGGGTTGTAAGAAATACTTAAAGTGAAAAAGACCCTCTCCATCGATATTCCTTTCAACTCTCGTCTGGCCAATTCCTTGATGGAAAGTGGATTATTTTTTAAATGAAACTTTTGAACCGTAATGCAAATAAAGTCAAAAGTTCCCTGTAATAGAAAAGGAAGGCACGGTTGGCGCAGTGGTTAAGCGATTGACTGCTGCGCTGCGTGTCGCGGGTTTGATTCCCGCACGGAACAAATATTTGTATGACCTACACAAGTAGTTGTTCCGGGTCTGGCTGTTTGCACAATACAGGAGAAAATCATAGTGTGGGGCAAAGCTAAAAAAAAAATGCACAAGGAAGTGTGCAAGTTATTTGAAGAAAAGTGAAATGCATTGCTTTGAAAAAGGGGAACGGTGACTTACTTGCCTATTGTTTTTTTTTTACGTAAAGATGAAGTTCCTTCTAAACTCCGTTTGAAATAAGATTAGACATTTAAAATGAACCTTCTTTACAGTCCGTTCAATCGATTTTGACTTCTATTGCGTTTGTGGCGTGACAAATGGCAGCTGTAATAAACAGTTGGTATTGTAACTACGTTTTTACTTTTAATGCCATCATTATGCTTAACGAATAGAACTCAAAATTGGTTGAACGGACTGTAAACAAGTTTATTTAAATGTCTAATCTTATTAGAAATGGAGCATAGGTGTTTAATTGAAAATTCTACTGCTAATATACAGTGTGATAAGTCTGTAACAATTCTAAAATTAAAATAACACAACTACAAGAACAGCAGTTTATTCATTCCACAATTACATTACCGTAGCAAGCATAATTTTCACACAAAAGAAATTAATGTAGTCAGCAAACAGCGTACAAAGGGTTGCAAAGAAAACGTTATAACGCTTTTATAACACGCCTTTATAACAATCTCTACTACTTAACATAATGCTGCTATATTCAACGAGAAGAAATTAAACTGTACCCCAGGGATAATCTTGGGTAGACTCCGGACCTGCACTAAGTAGATTCATTAGTATTAATTAATTTTGTAGAGCTTATAAACTGTGACCCACACGAATAAACTTTCGCGGATTATTTATAAACTGTGAGTGAAACTTGATGTTATCGTCAAAAACGCTGACGTTAAAAACAAGGGTTGGACTGCTTTAATTATTAAGGATGCAATTTAGGGAAAACCTATCAACGTGAATAAGGGAGCTGTATTAATGTTAAGTGGGGGCATTATACTTTCTTCAGTGATGAGCGCTTAATAAAAAAAACGTGTATTTCAGGCTACAGTCCGTAGACATGCTATGGTATATGTAACCTTATATATATTAGTTTGAAATATACCGTATATGTCAATTGTCAAACTAATATAAATTTAAAGTAAGTATATAACAAAAACTTGTGTTATTTTATTTATTTAACAGTTTATGTACACACATATATACAGACAAGAAGAAAGGAACAGAAAAATACGTACAAAGGTGATGCTTATTTCTAAAGAAATATCTTCCAGCATACCTGCGATAGGAAAGTAGACAAAGAGATGTAGACAACGTGTGTACATAAAATCAAAATAAAAACTTAATAATATTATTACTATACTAATCACTAATTAGTTGCACTTCACTTAAAAAAAAAAAAAAAAAAAAATTGTTTATTCTGCACAAACAAAACGCACAACAAATCTACACAATTATAATACCCACATACAAAGTAGCCAAAACCCTCGTATCCAATACACTAAAAATTTTTGACAATCATTTCCATTGGTTGCGATTGGTTGAAGTCAGGGCCAGGGACCAAAGACAATTTACATTGCGTTTACTAGAATAAAATGTCTATGTATCTAATCTGTTGTTGTTGTGGTAGTGGTACTGGCAAACCCAAAATGACAACCAGTGATGACAACAAAGTCAACATTCAACAAACAAACAAACTTGAATCAAAACAAAAACAAAATGCTGATTGCCGAGTGGAAAAATAACTACTTTTATACCAAACAAACTATAATATGAACAATTACAATAACCGTGCGTCGTATCTCTCGTCTGTGCAAGAACAGGTCTTTGCTCAGCTAAATGCCGTGACTTCGGACAAACCTAACGTCAACAACGCTGATTTTCAGCAAAAACTATTCTTCACTAGCTTGCCCTTGTGCTGTCCTGTGGTACTTGTCCTCGGAAGTGACGGAACACCACCGCCACTTAGATCAGAAGGTGGTGGTGATTTTGGTCAAATTATATTGATGTTTTTCCGTGGCCCAGTGGTTAAGGTGCAAATCCGGGAAAGTGCCAAGGTGACTTTTTCAACTCCTACGTACTTTCTGAGTTATCTTGCGACATAACTGACGTTACGTCGCGTCGTTGAAGAAAAAACATCGTGGGGAACCTTTAATTTGTGTTTTCCTTATTATCAAATAACTTCTCCAGCTCTGAGCGAAGCGGGAGGACGTGTCAGACTTTTATTGACTAAAACCCACCCATGTATGTTCCTTCAGTTGCATGTGTGCCAGGGCCACGATATCCCTTTCGGAATTTAGAAGCATTTTTCCAAATTTGTAAATGTGAGTACCATGGAGACGTTTATTATAATAAGATGTATGTTGAATTAAAAAAGCGTGGCAGTTGAGATTATGTCATGCTCCCTTAAATGTCTCGCCGATGGTGGCGCGTGTGTTTGATCATTCGGTTCCCTACAAAATGGTTGAGCTGGATGGTGCTGATCCACGCGTCATGTTCGTGAACGGGCGCCGTCAGTTGAGACTGGTCTTCTCTTAACTGCCACGGCTTATTTGTAATCTTTTAATCTTATATTTTGCATTGTTTTTTAAAATAAGGAATTTATTTTTTTACATGTTGCTCACATATAGAAACAACAAGAATAATGTAGTGTAGTGTCCTTGGAGATTCTTGCCTGTTCTTCTCCATAGAGATCTATGTTTTGGAATGGGCAAATAGCTTCAACTTTCTGACTAACTGACCGACTCTTTGACAATTCAAAAGTGCCTGTAATAGGTTTAATTGAAACAAATGTTTTGACTTTGAGTTTGGAAAAAGTCGCAACACTGGCAGGCATTGGCCCTAACGGACCCCGCCAATTTGTGCTGACATTTCTTTGAGGCGTGCGTGGAGCACAACGCGCCGTCGACCCGGGCCTGGTCCTTATCGGATGGCGAGCTACCCATTGCTCACTGTCCACAAGCCCGCGCCTACGGTGGCCGGGAATCGGCCTGCGACTCCCGATGCCCATGCGTTTCCTGCGGCGACGGGGCGTGAGGACGCGATGTTTGCCTCCCCCTCACGCGTTCCGCCTCCTCCTTCGCAGAAAGAGTTATCGTGAAGGAACCCGGACTTATAGTTAATATAAGTTTGAAATCGCCAACCCATCTTGAGCAAACGTGGAGATCAATGCTCGTGCCTTCTCTGTATGAGAATAGGCCTTTGCCCTGCAGTGACACCATAATAGGCTAGTATTATTAACGATGTCAAGATCTGACCCCTGTTTGGGAAAGCCTTAAATAAAAACAATACCATTGCTTGCAATACAAAAATTTTGAGAATCTAACATTTTTATTAAATTTTTAGGGTTCCGTACCTCAAAAGGAAAAAACGGGACCCTTAAAGGATCACTTCGTTGTCCGTCTGTCAGTCTGTGAATACCCTTTTTCTCAGTAACGCGCGGAGCTATAAAGTTGAAATTAATATCAAATACGTAAGTCTACGGTCCCTTGGAGCTCTAAAAAAATCAATCTTCTACGTTAACGCAATAAAAACATACGGTGATTTATGCGGCATTATGTTAATACTTGCTAATAAATCAAAACTTCCCGTTGACCTAGAATCATGAAATTTGGCAAGAATCAAGGTCACATCACAAGTAATGGCAAAAGTCCGAAAACCGTAAATTTGTAGTTAGGTACATCACATAAAAATTAAATAAAAAATGTTTTTGGGATAAATTCATCCCAACTACGATCCCTTCGTTTTGCGTGGTCCGACATGCACTTCGCCGGTTTTTTTTCCTCATGCCTCTGT
This sequence comes from Tiliacea aurago, assembly GCA_948098905.1. Taxonomy (NCBI): domain Eukaryota; kingdom Metazoa; phylum Arthropoda; class Insecta; order Lepidoptera; family Noctuidae; genus Tiliacea; species Tiliacea aurago. Next base: position 14,799,034 of record OX402590.1, read on the forward strand.
TTTTCGCACGGCTTATTGATCATCCATAGTACCCATCGTCTTTTGTTCACGGTCTTTTTAACTTCATGTGCAAACAACATCCTCGCTTCCCATTTTGTTTCACGAGAACAAAGTATTAAAAACAAACGGTCGTGTAAACCGGATCGGCAAAGAGAAAGCGTTAGAACAAAATCCTTAATGTAATTTAAAGTTTGCTCGCTACGTTTCAACAGCTGAGTATTGTTCTCATTTCAATTATCAACTTTGTTGGGGAAAAAACGTTACTGCTTACCTTTGGGATACCTTTTAGACGAGCCTAAAGTCCGCCATTGTCACAACTGTCAGAAAGGAAACAAACTGCGGTTAGATCTCGAAAGTGAACAATTCCCTGTGCATTTGGACATTAGCTGAGCTTGTGACGGCCATAATATATACTCTCGGAAAGTTGTTTATTTTTAAAATAAATGTCGATAGGTAGATTGTCTACAATTTGTGTTCCAGATGTATCCTAACTAATATTATAAATGAGAAAGTGAGTTTGTTTGTTTGTTATGCTTTCACGTTAAATCGGCTGAATGGATTTGCATGTTTAGGGGTATGACGAACAGGGTGTAAAGTTCACTCATACTCTATAGAAAAGGGAGGATCCTCCGACCAGATGGGTGTTGTGTCTGGTGGGCAACTGCCCAACGGTTGATGTCGGGACGTTGTATATATATGCTAGTTGCGCGGTAAACTCTGCTTGCGCGATGCACTATTTGCGCGCCGTCCGTGTGACGCGCAGTTCACATGTGGCGATGTTAATGCCGCTACACATGGTATGAATGTGTAGATGATTTGTGGCTACACATTGATACTTTAATATGGAACTAAGATTGTAGATAAGTACATCTTTTTGAGACTGACTGTACCTCTACTATCCGTCGGCAGATAAAACTTCAAATCTATTTCAAAGTGTGGACTTAGTTATACTTGTCACTTATTGGATTTGAGACAGCAACTCAAAGTTTAGCCGTATCGATTAACAACAACAATGTCGTAATTGACCCAACAGTGCGATAAAATATGCTTAGTACACACGGCTACATATGCAGCTATGCATTTCCTGTGTAGAACGATGTGCAAAAAGAAAGTTACTGCCTTACTACAACAACTTAACTATGAGGATACTGAAAACTTACTTACCTCTATGGTGTAATATCGCAGCTATAGCAATAATCCTTACAAAATAAAAATAAACAATTTACATCCACATTATCAAGTTTTCATGTTACCTCTAAGTCACATAATAAAAATAACACTATCATTCAGTCTCGCACGCCTAAAAAAAGCGCCTAAGACACACACACACACAACCACGCGTCGTTCGCCACTCCACATACACACACTTCCACACAGAAATAACCTTTAAAAAAAGTATAGTTTATATGTAAAGCTTAAAATTTTCCACTCGAGCCACCAATCTTTTTATATAAGTAACATTGTTTTCTTTTAGGTTGTCAGTGTACAAGTACATAAAAAAATAAAATGTATAATTTTGTAAAATGGCGGAGATCTGATGAGAATGCAGCTTAGTTTATGCACCAGTCTCCCACAATATTAAAACATTTTAACATTTTTAACATTTTACATGTCGTACATGGTATCAACCATGTAATATGTATTTTGTAATATTGTGGTGAGAAAAAAAACAATTTTATCTTATTTTATCTTGTGTACATAATAATTGTAATAGTCCTTTATGATGACAATGATTAATAATGTTTTCGGATTAGTTAGGTCTGTAACGTTACGGGTAGTCAGAAGCCCAAAAGGCTGAAAATTCAGTCTTGCTAAAGGGTATCGTGGTACTTAGTAACTGGGTTGTGAAGGTCAGATTGCCTATGTGACCTTCACAACCCAGTTACTAAGTCATGCCATGTAAAATACTGGTATTCAGCTGGATCCGGTTCTACTGGAATCTGACCACAATATAGTTGGGTAGACAGATGAGTTAGGTCTGTATCGCAAAGTTATAGCTGTAGCTTTATTTAAGCGGGCACGCCCATTATGCCTGGAGGCTTTTATTTAGATACGTTTTGTTTCCGTTATTTCTGCTTGAGTATAGTTTTCGACGATTATTATATATTTATATATATATTATGTATAATGGTGTGTGCTAGCTAACATAAGGCAAATAATTAAATTTAACGTTTTGTGTTGCGTAATGCAAATTATTTTATATTGTATTGTATAGCTTCAAGTTTTTTATGCGAACAGACAGCTGTGCTGCTGGGGAGTTTGTTGCGCCGCTTCTTCTTCCCGGCTAAAGCACTAGGAAGTGGTGAAGGGTAGGCGTTTTTGGGGGACTGTCTCATGTAATTTTTGACGTTCGAAAAGTGCTGATTCTCAGCCTAGTTTGAATAAATGACTTTTGATTTTGATTTTGATTTCAGGGGGTCTACTCCGAACCGATAATCAGAAGTATCGCCCGAGTGTTTGGCCGTTTTTTATCTTCCAAAATTATTTTTTTTGACTGAGTCTTTACCCGACTTCAAGTCACATGATTGACTTTGGCTTATCTCTTGGTATATCGTTTTTTTTTCGCCGTGTCAGCCATATTCAAGAAAAGGCCGAATATTCAGCCTATAGTTCGTATTTATGTTGGACAAGACCCCCTGAATCGAGAATCCGAACTCAAACACAAACCAATTTTTTTCAGTTAAATCATTTGCAGACCCTTTTGAATTGTCAAGGAGTCGGTCAGTCAGAAACAAGAGCTATTTTCCTATTCCAAATCTTTGTTGGTTCCTATGGAGAGGAACGGACGGAAAATTAAGTAAGATCTACCTAGATGGAAAGAAGAATATCATTACCTTAAAATACAAGTTAGGTATTCCGACATTTTTCTTAAGCCTGCCTTTATTTGCATTTATTTGGAAATAACAAAAATGTTGAGGGCTGTTTACTGGCTGAAAATGAAATTAGTTTCCAAGTTTACTGACCCATTAAAATTAATAAGCGGGTCTTATCAAAACGTAAGTTAATTAATTTTTTGATTGAATATTTTGAATATTTCGTGTCGGAATAATTTGGGGAATCTTTGTGGAATGTTGATTATTATTTTATTATAATAAATAACACATCCATTTATTTCAGGCAACGCAAGCGCTTCTATAGATAGAAGATACCTTGATCCTAAATTAATATTTTGACTGTACAAAAAAACTTGTGTTAATTAAAAAAACCTACGAATAAGTTAGTAGCGCTTCACATTTAATGAAACACAAAATGCTAGAAGTGTTAGTTGCTTTTTATTCTGAAACTTATCTGAGAAAATAACTTTTTAATTAGTTTAGAATTTAATTAAGTTTATTAGTTTAGAAATTTTATAATTAGATATTTCTTAAACTAAACCATAATTTAGTTTTTAAGTAGCTCAACGATTTGAGATAATTAATAGCTTAGATAAATAAGATAAGATCAATTATTTGTCCAAAACACACTTATACAAATCATTGTAAATAAAAATGAAACGCTGCGCGCGCGCTGTTCGTTGGTAAGCGTATCACTTGAGAACGGCTGGGCAGATTTGGCTTTTTTATTTTAAAATGTTTGTAATAGTCTGAATTAGGTTCATATGGAAAGAAAATTTTGAAAAAGTTTCACGGAAAATATCAAATTCGGGAATTATACAATAATTCATATTGAAAGGAGAAGGCGACATCTGTCGGGTCAGCTAGTAGTTTAAAAAACATTAGTTTTTAGGGTTCCGTACCCAAAGGGTAAAACGGGAACCCTATTACTAAGGCTCCGCCGTCTGTCTGTCTGTCTGTCTGTCTGTCTGTCCGTCTGTCCGTCTGTCACCAGGCTGTATCTCATGAACCGAGCTAGACAGTTGAAATTTTCACAGATGATGTATTTCTGTTGCCGCTATAACAACAAATACAAAAAAATAGAATAAAATTAATATTTAAGTGGGCTCCCATACAACAAACGTGATTTTTTTGTTCGTTTTTGCTCTATATTAATAACGGCAACAGGTAGACGCTTGAAATATTCACAGAATATGTAGATATATATTGACTTTAAAAATAAATAATTAAATTAAAATAAAACAAATATTTAAGGGGGGCTCCCATACAACAAACGTGTTTTTTTTCCATTTTTGTAGATAATGGTACAGAACCCTTCGTGCGCGAGTCCGACTCGCACTTGGCCGGTTTTTGTTTATACTTAACCCTAAAAGGGGTCATTTTACTCATCATTTGGAACAATTTTTTCTATGGGACCAAAAATCAAGTGTTCCATACATTTTGTTGTTTTAAGTGAACACAAATGTAGGGAACAGCTGATTTTTTCTTCGCGATTCAAGGTTGGTCCCATAGAAAAAAATGTTCCAAATGATGAGTACAATGACCCCTTTTCGGGTTTAGTATAAACAAAAACGAATGTAGGTATATTAATTAACACTTCGCTGATAACTGTTCAGGCTTTGGTTAAAATAATATTTTCCTACCTATTTCGTAGGTTTTTGATTGGAATCAATCCTTTATTATTGTTTGACAAAAGTCACATTTCCACTTCAGGTGAAAAAATTATCCGAGTATGGGAATCGGTCGGCAAGGATAAAAGTTAATCTCTAGAACATAAAAATCGCACCAAAACGTCTAAATACAAACTTATAGGCATGACAAAACCAAGTTTTCCACCAAATCATAACATTTTATTTGACCGATTTCCATCTCATTCCAGTTGCAAGAAAACGTGACATTTTCACCACATCAGTGATTTCATTATTATCATCTAATCTTGCCAAAAAATTATTTTTTAGCACTTTCAAAAATGCTCAGGTCAGATTTTGTGTGCTCAAAATTAAGAGTAGTAATAAGGTTATTTTTTATAAACTCTTGCCGCCTTATTACAAAACAAGATTTATATTTTGACATGGCTTAAACCATGGAGCCAGTTTTTTTAATAAGAACGTAACTGTGATTGAAATACCGTTCTTTATACAAAACTGAAAACTTTGTTCGGTACTAAGTTGTCAGTTTTGTGTTTAGGAACTTTACCATAGTCGGAGTAAAGTTCGAAGTTCAATAATGGCTCCATGTTTTAAACCTGGGTCTGAAGATGAACCTTGTTTTGTAATAAGAGGGTAATAATTTTGTAATTCAACATGTGTGAGTGTTGTTATGTTTCTTTATTTTTTAAAGAATCAACTAAGATGGAAATGTGACTTTTTGGTGTGGAGCTCCACATATTATATTTCCAAGTTTATCGAACTCCTCTTTCCTACTTACCTTTCTAGTATTGTAATTGTAGCCTAGACAATAAACGTAACATAATGCGACAGTTAGACCTTTATTAAAGTCCTTTATGATTATCTGGCGCCACAATAGTAAGGGGACATCCCTAATAAGCACTTGTGTGTATGTGCGTGACTGTTCCACATAAGTACAGTCGAACAAGCTATTGAATAGGCAGAAATAAATAAACATCTTTCAAAAAACATCATGATATACAATTTCAATATTTAGTTTTAATTCCGTAAAAAAATAAAATGCTGTTGCCCAGCTATCACAGGCGCGGGCTTGCGGACGGTGAGCAATGGGTAGCTCAAAGAGATGTCAGCACAAACTGACGGGGTCCGTAAGGGCCAATGCCTGCCAGGGTTTCAAGTTTGTCCGAAAGGGATATCGTGGCCCTGGCACGCAGGCAAATGAAGGAACACGGGTGGGTTTTAGTCAATAAAAGTCTGACACGCCGCTCTGCCCAGAGCGGGAGAAGTTATTTGATAATTTCCCAGTAAAAAAAAAATGGTAATCGCAGCACTTGAGAACGGCTGGACCGATTTGACATAGTTTTTATTTTAAAATGTCCTAATAGTCCGAATTACGTTTTTATGGAAAGAAAAATTGGAAAAGATACCCGAAAAAATGGCATTTTTGATGAATTTTTGAAATTTTGACAGGACAACGTCTGTCGGGTTAGCTGGTTAAAAATCAGTTTTGAAATTGCATAACATTATCATGGATTTCCGCAGAGTAAGGCCTGATTCTAAACCTTAGTCATCTTTCCACACTGTCAATATTCATTCTATTGTGTTCGTAATACATTGTTAAGCTTATGGCACATTTAAGAGTATGTTAAATAAGTCACTACTCAGCACACTGACAAGTTGTTTATAAATGGTTGCAAGTTAGCTGTCTGTGTTTAATGTGCTACAAGGATCTTCTGGCGTCTGAATGACATTGATAGGGGCGTAATTGTATTGAAAAAACAAGATGACCGCGCTAGTTCCGATTTTGGCCACGTGCCAAAATCCTTATACCGTTGTACCTAATAGCTTGTTTTACTGTACTTTCCTGCTACTTCATTCAAGTTCAGTCCATTGATTATAGAGTTCATTACATTGATGTGTTTACTTCGCAACTCCTGCACAAAGTTGATTCTAACTTTCAAGATTAAGTTTCAACTATGGGCGTTATAAGTTAGTTGGGCATAGACTTTCAGCCCTTGATTGAAAGCGGGATTGATGGAGTGACTTTGTTGATATGTTTGGCCTGTAGTTGTTTATAGACAAACGGCAGCATTTCCAGCCTTTTCCAGCATTTAGAACTCTGAGATTGTTTCGGCCTCTCTTCTCAGAGTAGACAGATAGGAAACAATAACCTCATTTAATTTTAAAATTATGATTGACGTGTTTTTGTGTACAAACAAATTACGCACAAATTATGTGCAGTCAACCACGGCAATGATGCGTAAAAGTTTTTCACATTAGCACCAGTTATTTACAATAAAATCCCTAAACCCATTAGACAAAATAAATGCCCACAACGCTATTTAAACTACATCTAAAAAATACCTGATAGCCAAATGTTATTATAGCCTAACAGAATTTTTGAATGATCGTACTTAGTTCCTACCATTATGTATGACATTTCTTCGATCTCAAAACACTTTTAGTTTTAAACTTTTTTATAGATTATGTTTTTAACCGTACTGCGCGAGAGTAGGTTAAATTATGTTATTTATTTTGTTATGTATAAATTTAACAAAAATAAAATTTTGTACGCCATAAATGGCAAAACATATAGATCCTGTTCCCAAATATTATTTTAACACCATGCAGTTCTATTGTATAAGTACTCATGTTTTTACAAAAAATAAATATCTTATCTTAAACCTATTTACAGAAATAAAATCATTTATCATTATTATTTAGCATCTGAAATAACTTTGCATATACAAATAAAGTATTTTACAAGAATGCCCTTAAAATCCAACAAGAAAAGAGAATTTTAAATCACTTTATAGAACGGACTCCATAACAGAAATATACAATGATTATACTCGTAATGTTACATAATTTCTCTAGTTTAAATAGACAGTTAATTTTCATACTAAACACCCTATTTAATCAACCAGTCTTTTGTTAGGACTTTTGTTTGTGGTACTCTTAGTAGGCAATTTCATAATAACTAGGATTTCGAAATTAGAAATTCAACTATAGACAATCATGTAACTGAAAACAATTGAATGCTGAATTATTTCAAAGTAGGTTTCTTATATCCATGCTAGTCTTTCCAGCAAAGAACTGAAACAATGGATTTGGTGAAAAAATATTTAAGCATAATCTAGAGGACAGCTTCATGCTCTCGTTTAATAACAGAATATTCGGTGGCCATGTTCATTCGTCGGCTTTAATCAGCTGATAATTTTATTGTGATCTTGAACAAAAGGATAAACATGCCTACCATTTCAATCAATCAACTCAGTCTATAGCAGTCCACTGCTGGACATAGGCTTCTCAAAGGCTGCGCCACAACACCCTGTCCTCCGTCTTCCGCATCCAGTTTGTCCCAGCCACCTTTTTAAGGTCGTCGGTCCATCTAGCTGGGGGGCGTCCCACACTACGCTTGCTGACACGCGGTCTCCACTTCAGGACTCGTCTACTCCACCGGCCATCGGTCCTTCTACAAACATGGCCAGCCCACTGCCACTTCAGCTTGCTTGCTCTGCAGGCTATGTCGGTAACTCTGGTTCTCTTCCGGATAACAAAATTTCTAAACTCATCCTTCAAAGAAACTTCGAGCATAGCGCGCTCCGAAGCACGCTGAGTGAACTTGAATTTGTGGACCAGCCCGACTGTCTACCATTTGATAAGGATTATCTCAGAACACAGATCAACTGTTTTTCCACCCTCCTAGATCCATTTGATCTACCAACTCCTTACAGAATCGAATCGGTTATACGGTGATGCTCCAAAAATGTATTTCAGTTTTCTTCGACCATTTTCACGCCGACAGTTGAATAAGGAAATACTATGTAACCAAGAAACGTAAAGACTCCTTTATGAAACCCTCAAACGAACCTGAGGAACTGTTACGGCCAAGTTCAAAAATAAATTTAATGCTTACGCCACCGGCATCGCAAAACGTTCCAAATAAATAACTGAAAACTTTTTCAATTTCATCCCACGATCCACAAATTGTGTTTTGCGTCTGAGTAAATCGAAAAATGAATAACAAATTTCGCCGTCTATAATAATCAAGGTAGGGAAATTAATTGCGTTTAGAACACATTTCGCACTGTGTTTGACTTCCATTTTGTTGTTATTGAAGTTACATTCAATGTCGATAATAATTTGATTCCATTGGAAACATCAATTGGTTCGACGTCGAAACCAATTTGCGTCAAACTCGATCTGATAAGAAAGATCTCTTGTGGTGGCTACAATAGGTCGTCGGAGCTACAATTTGTAATATTGAACAATAATCAGGGATGGAAAACAATGTGGGTTTAATCGAACAAACAGTACAGCGGGAACAATGTCCAGTTATACATATTCATCGGCTATTAATTCAATTTTCATTGGTGGTTTTCACTCAGCGAGTTGATTTTGGTTCATTTGTCACATTTCACATGAATAATTTTCGGATCTTTGTTTAAACAGTGTTGGCACTTGTGTGTCGCTATTTGTGTATTCTCTGTCAAATCAAAAACATTGTGTTTAATGATTCGATTAATACACGTGTCGTGCGAATGAAGTTGATGTGTTTTTAACCCCTAACGAAAAAGATGGGTGGTATTAGTTTGTAGTGTGTATATATTTGTTTGTCTGTCTGTAGCATTATAGGTAGGTAAGGGTGAACAGGTTTTGTTTTTAGGGTTCCTTACCTCAAAAAGAAAAAACGGAACCCTTATAGGATCACTCGTGTGTCTGTCTGTCACAGTCGATTTGCTCCGAATCTACTGGACTGATACTACATATGAACTTCTGTGACCCAAACACGGACGTCTAACGTAAATAAATAAATTTTGAATATGGGGGTCACTATTGGAACGCAAATTTAAAAAAAATGTAATGCAAACAGTACAGTGTTACATAACAAATGAAAGGGCTTGTTGTAAGGAATTCAGACATATTTTTTAATAATTTTAAAATAAATACTATTCAAAATATTTAAGAAAATATACGAAAATTTACCATCCCCCTCCACTCCCCCTTATCTCCGAAAGTACTGGTCCAAAATTTTGGAAAAAATACATAAATTAGGTCTTTACTTAAATATTATAGAAAAACCGGCCAAGGGCATGTCGGACCACGTACAATGAAGGGTTCCGTAGTCGGGATGAATTTATCCCAAAAACAAACTTAACATTGTAGTTGAAAAACATGCTCTCCCGTACATCGATATACGTTACGGTCAATTCTCCAACTGCAAATTTAAGTTGGTCGACTATTACTCGTTAACTTGTGAAGCCTACTTAGCTGTGATAGTTTTCCTTTTAATTTCGTTATATATACTATTGCCATGAATTTTTTCACATATCCAAAACCAACCATTTAGCTGGCAGGGGGGGGACACTTGACTCTAACAAAAAATTGCACTTTAAAGGTTAATATTACGCAAACGGATCCCTTAATTGAAAAATAGTTTTGCCAAACCCACAATATTTTTGAACGGCCTATCCAACGATACCCCACACCATGGAATAGACGAGAAAAAAAAATATCATCCCCATTTCACGTGTAAGGGAGGTACCCTAAAAAAAAATGTTTTTCATAATTTTATTTTACCATTTTTTTGGCATGTTTAATATGTATACCCATGCCAAATTACAGCTTTCTAGGACTAAGCGTCTCTGAGCTAAGCTGGGGACAGACGGACGGACGGACAGACAGACAGACAGACAGACAGACGGACATGGCGAAACTTTAAGGGTTGTTTACTACGGAACCCTAAAAACCTATAAGAAGTCTATGATCTTAAAATAACATGGTATATCTCTCAATATTGTACGTACAAACTTACATTTGCAGTTGGAATGTATGAGGTAACAGGTAGGTCTTTCAACTACAATGTTAAGTTTGTTCTTGGGCTAAATTCATCCCAACTACGGAACCCTTCATTGTGCGTGGTCCCGGTACGCACTTGGCCGGTTTTTTTTTATAAAAATGATTTTGTTGCGATTCCCGATATGGATGATAGTTCTACACGCGCTTGTTTTAATTAAATTATTTTTACATCTTTTTTCCTCATCCCATTTCTTCCCGTGGGTGTCGTAAAAGGCGACTAAGGGACTTACTAAAGAACGGGCAGCAGCGTTCTCTATTCATTTTTAAAACCATACTGCGATCGCCAACCCGCCTGCCAAGCAAAATGCCTGTAAAATCCCCCCCTTTTTGGACATAGGTCCAGCAATAGACGTCTTTCGGCTGAAATGATGTTGAATGAGATCTTTTTTTTATGCTTCATTATGAGAAAGGTATACTTTCATACAATAGGTACCTAGTTAAAACGCTGTTGAAAAATGATAAAAGTATATTATTAGCTATCTCAATTTGACAAATTATTGTTTTAAACTCGACCACTCATTAATGACGTAGAATACAATTTTTATAATGATAATCTAGCCCGTTCATCAAGTTGATAAACGTACCTATTATTCCACGACCTCGCCTAAACACGACATATTTTATACTAATGTCTAACACATACAAGCTGACTGGGAAAATGAGGGACAATAAAAAACATTCTTATTCTAAAAGTGGAGAAAATGTGACCTTAGTGATTGATCTATTATTATAATTCATTAAAATACCTTCATACTTGTACTCACATTTTTACACGTCTTAAGCCCAGTGTGTATACCGAAATAAACCTAGTCATCGAAATTAAACGAAATGCGAATGTGTACCTATTGGTCTGTCCTTTCAATTCTGCGGGAATCTCCATGCAGGTGACACCGCTGGGTGCAACTAGAAGTATCATTACTGCCTGCTTTTTGACATTATACATTACGACATAAATATATTCATTTTATGATTTGCGAGAGATTTATATTTAATTCATTAATTATTTTAAGTTTTTTTTTTGTCTGATCTGTAGTTACCTATTAAATTCGACTATGGCTATAAATAATCGTAACAGATGTATCTATATTACTACTTAATTCAAACCTAATATTTTGCATGCCGTAAGGTAAAATGTATCGGGACACTTAATAAATATTACATTTTATAAGTATATCTACATTATCAGCAAATAAATTATTTCTTTCTTTCTTACTGAGAGGTTCACGACCTCAAGTGATGCGACGAGACTTGCGTCAACCGACGAAAGCAGCAAGTCGCGTCCTCAGTCCAAATAAAAAACCGGCCAAGAGCGAGTCGGACTCGCGCACCGGGGGTTCCGTACGTATATATAATGTTGATGATTTATGAAAAACTGTGCTATTTAGAGACATCGTTTTATTTTTCCTGTAATCTTTACATAAACTTCTATCACATAGAATAATTTCAGATTTTATCTATGCAAACAAGGGGGGGGGAGGAACGGTATTTTTTTTACATTTTTAATCAAAAGTCGGAACGAATGCTACCTAAAAAAAATGAAAAAATGTTTGAGAATGTGCAAACAGCGCTCTTTCATATGATACCCCCTATGACACGCCCTAGTAGCTCCACTTAAAATTTTTAAGACCCTTTCAGTCCCTTTTGCAAAAAAGATTAAAAAAAATTACTTCGTTCTTATTTGCAAAATAGTTGGGCAAACGTCATCTAAAACTATTCTAAATTTCAAGTTGATAGCATTAGTAGTTCGTGAGATATCCAGGTGTGACAGACAGACAGACAGACTTAGTAAAGATAAAGATAAAGATACTTTATTTGTCAAACATGCGTATACATAAACTGACTTAATCAGACATGCAAGGTATCACCATAAGGGTTCCTTTTTACCATTTTGGTACGGAACCCTAAAAGCAAATACAGCGCTGCGAACAATATAGTGAAGCATGCTAAAACTACACCTCGCTCTGTGTACACACGCTCACTCGCACACATTTACAACCAAACTACACCTCACTGAGTGCACACATGTTTACGAAACTGTTGTCACGTCACTGTTGACAGCGCTAAGTCTTGGTTTTTATTTGGTCTGAGGTCGCGTCGCGGTGACTCGTGGCATGCTGTAAACCACATCTTTCATTAATTTTCTTCACAGTCACGGCCGCAAGACGCATGCCATTTGAGCGTGTAGCTCGTGGGTGCCCGGAGGAAACGCCCCACACCAGGCGAATAAATTATAGTAAATGTCATCTAAGGCTTTTTTTTACCTGGCCTAGACCTAGGCCTGGTTGATGGGACCTTTAAGCCAAGTCTTTATTTAGTTACAAAGTTTGTTAAATAATTATGAAATGAATTATACAGGTTGTTAAACAGACTGCGTGCCATAGCTTAGGGGTAGGTTCAGTATCAATAAAGTAACCCAGGAAAAATAAAAATAATATTCAAAATGTCACGCAATTACTTTAACACCCTGTATACAATGCATGATAGATGATATCCCTACCCGCCCGTTCCCCTTGAGATTCAGTAAAGATGTGACACTTTACTGAATATGACCATGGATTATATCCCCGAGAAAGTCCCTAGTTTTCTCAGTCGCACTTCATAATTATGTCTATCGCTATAATTATGAGACGGTTAAGTTAAATTAATTTCTAACACGCGACTCTATCGATCACTGAAGATTACAATAATTAAGCGTTCATTATCGACTTTAGCTGAGGACACAATGGACTGCAATTAAAACGGGAAGTTTTTCGTTTTATAAAAGATCGATGCCATAATTTCTGTAGTGTCTAATGGCACTTCATACATATTTACGAGTACTCGTATGTCAAATTTCTACATTTATATCTGTAGAATAAGCGGTGTTGATTTGAAAGTTATAAAAATATATATCCTTTGATGATGTTGTCAATGTTTGTTACAAATACTTGTAGACATGATATATGACAGATTTGTTTCAATTAAATAAGCCAAATTTATGTATACAACAAGAAGGACACTGTAATGTGTACGCTCTTCTTTTCTTTTTTTTTTGGGTGGGAAATTATCAAATAACTTCTCCCGCTCTGGGCTGAGCGGGAGGGCGTCTCAGACTTTTACTGACTAAAACCACCCGTGTTCCTTCCATTGCCTGTGTGCCAGGGCCACGATATCCCTCTCGGACAAACTCGCAACCCTGGCAGGCATTGGCCCTAACGGAACCCGTCAGTTGGTGGTGACATCTCTTTGAGGCGCGCGTGAAACACAACGCACCATCGACCCGGGCCTGGTCCTTATCGGACGGCGAGCTACCCATCGCTCACCGTCCGCAGGCCCGCGCCTACGGTGGCCGGAAATCAGCTTGCGACTCCCGACGCCCTGGGCGTCTCCTGCGGTGGCTAAGGGCGTGAAGGCGCGAACCCTGCCTCACCCTCACGCGTTCTGCCTCCTCCTTCGCGAGCATTACTGCTTCGCAGAAGGAGGTGACGGCCTCCCATGCACTCTCGCTCCGAACCATGGCCTGAACCAGGACCGGACGCGAGAGATCGCTGCCGCCGATCGCCTCCATGATGACACGGCGGTGCTCCACCCATGCCGGGCAGACCGCCACCGTATGCTCCACCGTGTCCTCCGGGCGATCCACGCAGTGGTGACACCCGGGCGTTACCTCCCGCTCTATCCTGAACAGGAACCTCCCGAAACAACCGTGTCCGGTGAGGACCTGCGTCAGGCGGAAGGTGAGGACACCGTGGCGCCTCTCTAGCCACTCCTCAAAGCCCCACTCATCGCCACAATTGTGGCGTGCCCAAATGTGTACGCTCTGAAACGTTAATTCGTTTCAGAGCTTACACATTACAGTTTCCTTCTTGCTGTATACATAAATTTTGCACATTGAGTGAACACATAATAATCGTTAATAGCATGTGTATAATTATTTGTAACGAAGTATGTACACTTCTTTCAATGGGTACATGTATTTGTAACTTTAGGCAGGCCGTGGCGCCTGCCACGGCGTCCTCACCTTCCGCCTGACACAGGTCCTCACCGGACACGGTTGTTTCGGGAGGTTCCTGTTCAGGATAAAGCGGGAGGAAATGCCCGGGTGTCACCACTGTGTGGATCGCCCGGACGACACGGTGGAGCATACGGTGGAGGTCTGCCCGGCTTGGGCGGAGCACCGCCGTGTCCTCACGGAGGCGATCGGCGGCGGCGATCTCTCGCGTCCGGCCCTGGTTCAGGCCATGGTTCGGAGCGAGAGTGCATGGGAGGCCGTCACCTCCTTCTGCGAAACAGTAATGCTCGCAAAGGAGGAGGCGGAACGCGTGAGGGTGAGGCAGGGTTCACGCCCTCACGCCCTTAGCCGCCGCAGGAGACGCCTCGGGCGTCGGGAGTCACAAGCTGATTTCCGGCCACCGTAGGCGCGGGCCTGCGGACGGTGAGCGATGGGTAGCTCGCCGTCCGATAAGGACCAGGCCCGGGTCGACGGCGCGTTGTGTTTCACACGCGCCTCAAAGAGATGTCAGCACCAACTGACGGGGTCTGTTAGGGCCAAAGCCTGCCAGGGTTGCGAGTTTGTCCGAAAGGGATATCGTGACCCCGGCACACAGGCAACGGAAGGAACACGGGTGGGTTTTAGTCAGTAAAAGTCTGACATGCCCTCCCGCTCAGCCCAGAGCGGGAGAAGTTATTTGATAATTTCCCACCCAAAAAAAAAAAAAAAAGGGTGTATACATCTCTTTGTAGTCGACTGTACATAATAAAAAGTATTCTACTACATTTACGAAGGTGTGTTATTAAAATAAGTATTCTACTACATTTACGGAAATGTGTTATTAAAATAATGTTATATCAATCTCCTATCCTTTTCCCAACTATGTTGGGGTTGGGTTTCAGTCTAACCGGATGCATCTGAATATTAGTATTTTACATGGAGTGACTCCCTATCTGACCATCACAACCCAGTGATTGGGTAATACGATACCTCTTGGTAAGTCCGGTTGTCAGACTTTTGGGCTTCTGACGACCCGTACCGACTGTCAAAGATGACACGAAAGCCGGGACCAATGGTTTAACGTACTTTCCAAGGCACGGAGGAATCTCGGTATGTAAAAATGGTCACCCATCCATTTCAAAATAATGTTAATGGGAACTGAAACTTATTTACAATTTAAATATTAATGTGACAAATTTTTACAAGGATACGATCTAGGCTAGCTTCGATTAACACTTCAGCTATAATCATTAGATTATATTGTGATTTATTGTGATCGATAAATTCGTGCTTCTGGAAAAGTAAGATAAATAGCATTATTGAAAGGCCAGCGTTTAGTAATTATAGCAACCTATTTCGTTTTCAGTAAAAATATTATTATTTTCTCGTACACGAATTTCGCCTGACCCTTTTACTGACATAACCTCAGAATAATTCCTTAATCGCTGCCAGATCCTCGTTTAAAATAACCTTCGAGCAAAAAATTACTTCGTAGGGGCCACAGGAATCTTAATAAGTGAATAGAAGTCGCACACTTAGGGCGAATTTCACCAATAAAACTCAAACTCAAAGCATTTATTTCAATAAACCTATTACAGGCACTTTTGAATTGTTAAAGAGTCGATCAGTTAGTCAAAAAGTTGAAGCTATTAGCCCATTCCAAAACCTAGATTTCTATGGTGAAGAACAGGCAAAAAACTCAAAGGACAGTCTTTTAAATCAACATAATTATTACAAAATCCCGGGTGCATTATTCTTGTCGCTTCTTTAAGTGAGGTCAATGTAAAAAAATAAATTAATTTAAAAGATTTCAAAATATAAGATTAAAATTAAATGATAGCAAATAAGCCGTGGCAGTTTTTGTATTGTTTCAGTTTTTCTTTTTAAGGTCATTCAATGATGCATCTTTTTGCATGTCTTTTGGGCTAATATGTATTATTGTCTGTTTTAAGGGTCTGGCACTGTATGCCGAGACACAGGACTCGTCCTAGTTCGGCTACAGATGCTCACATGTTATACGTATACTGGGATATTACTAGCCTATAAGTTTGTGTAATCCGTTGTATTATTTTTGGTGAAATAAACAAACATAAGTTAAGAGATGACCAGTCTCAACTGACGGCGCCCATTCACGAACATAATCCAACACACATGCCATAGAAAATCCACCTCTGAAGCCTTATTTAGATTTCTGTGGTATGGTTTCACCGTTGTTACGTGTATGACAAATGGTTGGCATAAAGTTAGAAAGATGTGATGCGGGTCTTTCTTTATTTGCGTCTGCACAAAGTAGGTTGACGCATGTAGCCGACGCGCGACGTAAATTGTTATAAAATACCTTTTAGGTTTCATATTCATTTTCCTGTTTATGTTATTTTCTTGCAAAATGTAAAGTGAAATTTAGTTATGTGCGGAAATTCCACAGATAAGATTGGTATATAATATATCATTCAATGATGCATCTTTTTGCATGTCTTTTGGGCTATGGCTATGGCTTTGTGTTATTGTCTGTTATATGTGAAAAATAATTAACAAAATAAAATTTAAATTATTTAATAAAAATGTGAAATGTGTTGTCTGTGTGGTGCCGGACGTTAAGAATAGCACTTCCCTATTTCTACCCATGTGTGTCGTAAAAGGCGACTAAGGGACTTACTAGCGAATGGGCAGCAGCGTTCTACTGCGTTCGCCAACCCGCCTGCCAAGCGTGGCGATTATGGTAACCCC
The DNA here is from genome assembly GCA_948098905.1 of Tiliacea aurago. NCBI lineage: Eukaryota > Metazoa > Arthropoda > Insecta > Lepidoptera > Noctuidae > Tiliacea > Tiliacea aurago. Next base: position 14,816,055 of record OX402590.1, read on the forward strand.
CCCCCCCCCCCCCCCCTTTGGGGGAGGCTTCTGTCCAGCAGTGGACGTCTTTCGGCTGCAATGATGATGATGGATAAATGTGAAATTAAATTATGTGCCGAAATTTCTCAAACTCAAACTCAAACTCAAACTCAAAGCATTTATTTCAATTAAACAAATTACAGGCACTTTTGAATTGTCAAAGAGTCGGTCAGTTAGTCAGAAAGTTGAAGCTATTTGCCCATTACAAAACGTAGATCTCTATGGAGAAGAATAGGCAAGAAACTCCAAGGACACTCTTTTAAATCAAGATATTACAAAATCCTGGGTACATTATTCTTGTCGCTTTTATGTGTGAGAATAATGTAAAAAAATAAATTATTTAAAAACAATACAAATATAAAAGATTACAAATAAGCCCTCGCAGATAGGAGATGACCAGTCACAACTGACGGCGCCCGTTCATGAACATGACGTGATAGGTATACAGGCTGACTTTGAAAACATGCGACAAAATTTAAGGGAGTGTTCTACCCATCAATATGAACAACTTTTACTATGGGACCAAATTAGAATTCGCAAAAAAAAAGTCGACTTTCCTATAAAGGTCCATAACCGAATGGACCATTTTGTATAAGAAGGTTGACTTTTTTTTTTGCGAATTCTTATTTGGTCCCATAATAAAAGTTGTTCATATTGATGGATAGAACACTCCCTCAAATTTTGTCGCATGTTTTCAAAGTCAGCCTGTATAATATGTTTATCTCAGCATCTGCCCGCCGTTTCCCAACCATGTTGGGGTCGGCTTCCAGTCTAACTGGATGTAGCTGGATACCAGTATTTTACATGTAGCGACTGACCTCCACAACTAATACGATACCCCTTGGTAAGACTGGTTGTCAGACTTTCGGGCTTCTGACGACCCGTAACGACTGTCAATGAACATAAAACACTTTCAAACAATAAGCATAATGGACAGTCTTGAACAGACCGGGGCACGGTTGGCGCAGTGTTTAAGCGATTGACTGCACGGAACAAATATTTGTATGACCTACAAGTAGTTGTTCCGGGTCTGGCTGTTTGTGTATGTGAGTTTAAATGTTTGTAAACGCATACAATACAGGATAAATTCCTAGTGTGGGGCATCGTCTTTTTTAAAAAGAAAGAAAGAAGAAATCCTCTGTGCAGGGCATTTATGGAGGCTGAAGAAACCATTCCGCATGTGCTGTTTGAATGCACAGGCGTCACAAAAATCAGAACAGAAACCCTCTGGTCTCTCAAATCCTTCACAGATATACTAAACAGACCAGGAGACCTAATCAACTTCTGGAACTGGTTGGAATAATCAACGATGTACAATGGTCCACATGAAGGACTAAGTGCGGAAACGAAACCCTCTAACATAGAACATGAACATAAAACAATAAAAAAAATTGTTTCCAAACTCTTCATTTCAAGAAACTACACTACTTAGCGGGCTTATTGGCATTATGTGCAAGTACCGGGAGCCTAATTCCATTGTTCTATATTGTGGAAAAAAAGGGCAAAAAATTTGTCTGAACTTTCAAATTCAAAAAGTCAAAAGTCAAATTATTTATTTCAATTAGGCACATATAAGGCACTTTTAAACATTAAAATTTACAAAAAAAATAGAACCGATTCTAGTCGCCCCTTCCAAAAGGTAGTTTCGTATGGAGAACAATGGGCAATAAACAGCTGCAGCTTATACTGGTATCATAGCTAGATGTGTAGCCGTGTGTAAGTACATATCCAGGTTTATATGAATACGGCACTATTTAATTGTGTTGGCACTTTTTGTCACTAGTATCATTTTTAGGGTTCCGTACCAAAATGGAACCCTTATGTTGAGATTAAGTCTGTCTGTCTGTCACACCTGGATATCTTAAGAACTACTAATGCTATCAACTTGAAATTTAGAACAGGTTTAGATGACATTTGCCCAACTATTTTACAAGTAAGAAAGAAATTAAAAAACATATATCTTTTTTGCAAAAGGGACTGAAAGGAGGTCTTAAAAATTTGAAGTGGGGCTACTAGGGCATGTGGGGGTATCTTATGAAAGAACGCTGTTTGCAAATTGGCAAACATATTATTTTTTAGACAGCAGTGTTTTCGACTTCCGTACCGTTCGCCCTCCTTATCTCCGAAGTTTGCAGTGATAAAAGTCTGAAATTATTCTATATGATAGAAATTTATGTAAAGATTACAGGAAAAATAAAACGATGTCTCTAAATAGCACAGCTTTTCAGAAATAATCAACATCATATATTCGTACGGAACCCTCGGTGCGCGAGTCCGACTCGCTCTTGACCGGTTTTTTATTAATATTACCACAGCTAGGATATAATTACATCAATTACGACGAGTTTGTGGTGCTAGCGTGCCTCGACACCAGCAATTTTAAAGCCCATCATCAGCATTTCAGCCGAAAGACGTCCACTGCTGGACATAGGCCTCCCCCAAAGACCGGGTCGCCATAATCACCACGCTTGGCTGGCGGGTTGGTGATCGCAGTATGGTGTTAATATGCATAGAAAACGCTGCTGCCCATTCTCTAGTAGGTAAGTCCCTTAGTCGCCTTTTACGACACCCATGGGAAGAAATAGGATGGTGTTATTCCTTACGTCTGGCACCACACGGCACTTAAATCCCACTTCGGCACTTATTTCTTTCCACAGAAAAATAGTAAATATTTTCGAGGAAATGCGAGAATTTAGACGTTAATCCAGTATCACATTTTAACGTGTTAGCTCGCACGTGTTTTCACATTGTTTCACCAACAGTTGAAAACGTTGCCATTAGTTAAAATTAAATTAGCTATCCGTCTAGCGCAACTGCTTCCAATTTCGACTTTAGACTATCTTCCGTACAGCTTATTAAACATTAAACGAATCCTTTCAGTAAACTTACTTCGATGCGAACCTCGCCTAATACTGAGACACCAGAGAGTACGCCAAATTAATTTAAACCCACTGGATCTCTGCCTGAAATATAATAATTAATTTTCTGACACGCATTATTTTGTTTTCTATTGTTTTGACTTGTACTTCTTTAATTTGGCGTTGTTAAACTGAACACCACATGCCATTGTCTTTGGAAATGTACATAAGCAGTTGTCACAGCTAAAATGTCATATGTGCCTTTATTTTATCACACTGGTAGCCAATCATAATTTAAAAAAACCGGCCAAGTGCGTTTCGACCGAGGTCCGACAAGCACTTGGTCGGATTTTTTAATACCGCTGGTTTTTTGGTTCGTAGTTGGGATGAATTTATCCCAAGTAAAAACTTAACATTTTAGTTGAAAAACATGTTCTCCCGTAAATCGATACCCGTCACAGTCAATTCTCCAGCTGAAAATGTAAGTTTGCAACAAAAAAAAATGTGTTCGGACTTTTTCCTCTACTTATGCTGTGAGATCTTGCTTCTTGCCAAATTTGATGATTCTATCAAAACATGTTGCATATTGCAACAAGATTGCGTTGACCTCGATGATTTATTTTTTTTTAACTCCAAGAAACCGTAAATGCTACCACCAAAAAAGGCTAGGCAAAGGCAAGGCAAAGGCAAGGCAAAGGCAAGGCAAAGGCAAGGCAAAGGCAAGGCAAAGGCAAGGCAAGGCAAAGGCAAGGCAAAGGCAAGGCAAAGGCAAGGCAAAGGCAAGGCAAAGGCAAGGCAAAGGCAAGGCAAAGGCAAGGCAAAGGCAAAGGCAAGGCAAAGGCATGGCAAAGGCAAGGCAAAGGCATGGCAAAGGCAAGGCAAAGGCAAATTTCGGGTCTCTACTGATAAGTAGAGACCCGAAATTGGATGGTCCCTACTTGTCCCTACGAGGCGGCCGCTACATTGCGGTGGCCGCCAAAATAGCGGAGGCCGCTACATTGCGTTGACCGCCACATGGCGGTGGACGCCAAATAGCGGAGGCCGCTATATAGCGGTGATCGGCACATAGCGGTGGCCGCCTCAAAGCGGTGCCTACGTATATGATATTATTTTCAACTTGATACCTCCACGCGTTCTTGAGAAAATGGGTCTTGACAGACTGAAAAACAGACAGACCGCATACCTCAAAAGAAAAAAACGGAACCCATATAGGATCACTTCGTTGTTTCTAAAAAGAAGACAACCGAACTAGGCTGTTAATTATTGATAATGTAAGCACAAACACATTATTTAAGGCCGAGTGTGATGGAGAAATCACTGAATTGAACATAAAAACAAACTGGGCTTAGACATGAATAACCAAAAGATTAATATAAAAACGTTAGCAATATAATAATCAACCGGAAAATATTGTAGTTGTTCATTTTAATCCAAAACAAGAAACATTTAGAAAAATTATATTTTATTCTCAACATCAATAAATTGTTAACTTGTTTCTTTTAATAGCTTTATAAATTGTTTTCATGTTTGAACGCTACATACCTACCTACAATTATATTGTAATAAAATATAATTTTCATCTTCCTCATAAAATTACGCCAAGGTCACCGTATTGGGTTTTATGTAGTGAGTGAGCTTATTTCCGGGCACACTTCTAAGCTCCCGACCGCTTCAGAGAATTTCATAATAGAAAATTTAATCAAGTGTGAGTAGATTTCTCCGTAAAGTCATGTTTTATTACGTTAAATTATTACAGAGTATACATAATTATAACAATCGGAGCATGAACGTGTGAATAAATAAATAAGGGTGCTCTATTGTGTTCCCTAACTTTTTTATACATAATCTAAAGTGCCATACATTTTTTTCTCCTAATCATCATTTGTCCGAATGATAACTAGCCCGAACTTAATGTCACTTAATATCACATGCCATAAAATTGAAATCCCTAAATACAATATGCCCTAAAGTTTGTCATTGCACAGAAGCACTGTCCTTTGGGAGAGGCCTATGTACAGCAGTGGACGTCTTTTGGCTGAAATGATGACGAGGATGATGAACAAACGAGTTTTGAATCGAAAATACAACTATTCTATAGCATTTTGATATAAATTTTAAGACACTCGTTCACATATAGAGTTCACACATATACTTACAAATTTTCAGACTTTACTCATATCTATGGGTAATAGATATGAGTAAAGTCTGAAAATTTCTAAGTAAATAATATGTGCGAATAAGCATTTTAAATTGTAACTGTAAACATTGGTAATAAAAAATTAAAAAAAAATGGGATAGGTAAACTAAGTACGTAATGGGAAATCGATTTTCAATTGTAACTATAAATTACGATAAAGTTATTGTCAAGAGTTCAAAAATCATTAATATTCGCAATAAAAAAGAAATAAAAAAAAACAATTTTATTTTCAGACAACCAGCGCCCATTTTTTTTTCCAAAAAAAAACAAAAAGTATGTTAGTAGGTACAGAGGTAAAAGTGGAAAATAAAATGTGGATTCAACAACTCGCACCTCTCATGCAGATTGATGAATCAATTGAACACAGCCACGTCCAACCTATCTGCTATCATTTTTAGGATGCTGTTGGTACTCCCTCGCACAGTTTTCATGACTGACGCAGTCTTCTTCTGCATAATTGCATAGAAATCATCTATATGCGCGACAGCAAACATACCTGAAGCACTTCAAGAACGTGGAAGCCGCAACGGTGCCCCTGAAAATGTTAATAACCACACGTATTTGGATAAAATCAGGAATGCGCGGGCTATGCTTGGAGTTTCTTTGAAGGATAAAATCAGGAATTCAATTATCCGGAAAAGAACCGGAGTTACCGACATAGCTTGCAGAGTAAGCAAACTGAAGTGGCAGTGGGCTGGCCATGTTTGTCCATCGGTCCCGATGGCCGATGGAGCAGACGAGTCCTGGAGTGGAGACCGCGTATCGGCAAGCGTAGTGTGGGGCGCCCCCCAGCTAGATGGATCGACGACCTTATGAAGATGGCTGGGTCAGACTGGATGCGGAAGGCGGAGGACAAGGTGTTGTGGCGCAGCCTGGGAGAGGCCTATGTCCAGCAGTGGACTGCGATAGGCTGAGTTGATTGATTGATTGATTTGGATAAATATTGTGAATGTCTTGATTCTCTTTGAAGAAAAATATCTATACATCGCAGCCATCTGGTTGGTGCCGCGGCAGCGGCCGCCAAGCGCCAGATCCCCTCTATTGTTGGTAAGGTAAGTTACAAAACAAAAACCTCTTCATCAATATCCAATTTAACTTAATGAATAAACGACATTCAGCCAGCTGATTAAACGTTGTGCTAAATGACTTGGCTAGTAAGGTGGCTGTCGGCGTTTAATTAACGGCCTAGGCGTCCAATTAGTTGGCTAATTTAACCAGATGGCTGCGACATATACGTACCTAAAAATAAATAAAATTGAAGTGTCTGTTTGTAATGACAAAATAACAGCTTTTTACTAAATGCATATGAAAGTATATGCGGTACTTATAACAAAAAATCTGTTTTTTAAATTTTGTCTGTCTGTCTACTAATCTCCGAAACAGCTGGAGCAATTTTGACTGGACTTTCACTAGCTGATAGCTGATATTATAAGGAGTATCTTAGTATTTTTTTTTTTTGGAAGAGCCCTGGAAGCCGCGGGCAGGAGCTAGTTTTCAATAAAACCCTTGTATTTTCTGATAATCGATTTCTCATTACGTATCTCATAGTTGTTAAACAAAAAAGTTGTGTAGGTAAGGCAAAACGTACACTTTTGAATAATAACCATACCTAGATATAATAATAACTAATAATACGGTTTCATCAACATCCACATTTTTTTTCTTTCACACACGCAGTACACAAACAACAAACACACACATACTGAATCACGTCTCACTTAAAACAGTCTCTTTTTTACTATGATTTTACACTTATTTAAAAAAAAAAAAAACTTTTTCTTTCCGTATTTGTAACCAATTACAGTATTAAATTAATTAGTATTATTCTAGTTAACAACATTGATAATTATGTATGTAATTTAACTAATAACTTGATTTAGGAGTCAACACGTAGCATTATTTTTAAGATTTTTATCGAGGGAGGGGGAAACTGTCTCTCCTTAACACAGGTTGCTTTCTTGGTTGCTTTCTTACACACAGAACAGTAGTTCACCCCTACAGATATTTGTTAGTTTTACTACTACGCTTACTTAATTATTAAGCTCTAATATGTACGTGCTACAAATACCTATTATTCAATAAATAAATATTTGATTTGATTTGATTTGACATTTTGTACCGTACCTAATATATTACGTAGTAGTACTTTTATTACTGCCAACTAGTCTCTTAACACATTGGTGATAAAGCAAAACATGACCTTGAAGTTTGAAGACTTGCCAGTGACATTCAACCTTAGGCCCTTAGTACACACACGTTTTTCTTGCCGTGAAAAAGGACGGTTTATTCGCCGTGTGTAGGTACGGTCGTCAGTGTTGTATGGATCGCTACGGCCGTACCGTAAAGAAACCGTTCCGTGAACAAAGGGCCATAGGTTGGTTAATAAATTACGAGTTTGACCATAGCACCGTTAATCGAAACCGCACCACACATTGACCTTGATGCTCTAAGACGCAGATATATGTCAGTGACCTTGAGTGGTTAGCTTGCGTGTTTTGTACTGAGCTCACGCAACGCGTCATACGTTCAGCCAGTTATAAGACTCGCCCATCAAGGAGCGCTGTCCCCAATTTGACGCATTATTAATTTATTATACACAAAACAAAAGGTATTTTAATAAAACGCATATACTTAAAGATCAATAATTAAATTATCTTTAAATTGGTGAAGGTTTCAGAAAAATACGCTTGGTAGATTTTGCGACATTCTCAGTTTTTTATCCGCGTTAGACATAACTTTACAAATTAATTTCACTATGTAATATAAACATAATCTAAAATATTTACACATTAACTTATTGACAAAATTCTCTAATTTATCATTTTTTTTTTCAAATCATTAACACTACTCGTTTAGACGCGATCTTCAGTATAAAATCATTAAAAGTCGGCTATCGTCGTCTTAAGGCGTCCAAGTGACATTAAAATTAAGGGTGGTAAACAAATTAACAGGGCCATAGCACCGTTAATCGAAACCGGACCACACACTTTGTGTGGTGGCAAATCTGTGCTCGCTAATTGGTCAAATAGCTATAAAGCCATTTGCGATGTCTGTGTCGAATGGCGATTTAGTTTTATCGTGATAATCAGCTATAATAGCCTACAAATAGTCAGGTAATCTTAGCAACCTGCACCAATCGTAGCTCAGCTCACCGAGAGATAACAAGAAACAGAAACCAATATGAAATTATACCTTCTAGTAAGTGGATTTGATTTGTATTATTTTTTAACAGCTAAAAACATTTGGGAAGGACTATTATACAAGGGTATGTAAATATTGTTACGAGCTTGGGGTTCGTGATAATAAAAACTGCCGATTTAGTAACTAAAAAATAGACACTTTAATTACACACACTACACTACACTACTACTTTAACTTAAACACAATTAAAAACACAATCACTTAATGACACTCTCAAAAATCGTTCAGTTGTTCTCGCTTGTCTCGTTTTCAAAAGTAAACTAAAACTCCGTCGCGGCCCATACCGGCCTTATATAGGGCCTCGGATAGTTCCCGAAACATCTAGAACATTCGAGTACATACCGGCCCCGACTGACCGGGTGTCGATAGTTCTAGAATCGAACTTTCTCGAAGCGTCTTGACTCTATTAGTTTCGCTACCTGATACTAGATGGCGCTAGTAGTAGGGTTTTTAGTTGTGCGCGCAACACTGCCCCCTCCTAAGACATGCTCGTCCCGAGCATTATCGGCCTCATGATAACGCGCCAGTCGATCCACATGGACGATCTTAGGAGTACCTCTTGCCCTTTTCTGTATCCGGTAGGTTACGTCATTGATCTTTGTCACAATCCGGTACGGTCCGTCCCATTTAGCTTGAAGCTTAGGAGATTTCCCTTTGCTGCGGACTGGGTTGTGCAACCACACTAGTGAACCTTCGTCGAACCCTTTATTGTTCATTTTGCGGTCATAACGGGTTTTCATCTTTTCAGACATTTGCTGGCCTGATTGTCTGACGTGCTCATAGATGTCATTCATTTTGTTCCGCAAGTCATTCGCATAATCGGTAATACTGCGTGGGGCATCAGGTGGTATTCCGGTGATCAGGTCTGCTGGCAGTCGTAATTCCCTTCCAAAATTTGCGAAAGCTGGTGTCACCGATGTACTTTCGTGAACAGCACTTCGATATGACAATAAAAACGGTTGTCTGTGTTTGTCCCAATCTCGTTGCCGATTATCCACAACTTTTGCCAGGTATCGCTCCAATGTCTGATTAAATCGCTCCACCATTCCATCCGATTGTGGGTGGTAAGAAGTTGTTCTCGTTTTATGAGTACCCATTACTCGGCAAGTTTCCTGAAATATTTGGGACTCAAAATTCCTTCCCTGATCGCTGTGAATTTCCAAGGGTACTCCAAAACGGCAGAAGACTTCATGAACCAGTTTATCTGCCACTGTTGAAGCTTCTTGGTTTGGAATGGCGAAGACTTCTGGCCACTTAGTGAAGTAATCCATCACAACCATGAAATATTTGTTACCACTTTCACTCTCCGGAAATGGCCCCGCAACGTCAAGGGCTATCCTTTCCCATGGTGCACCAACATTGTACAATTTCAATGCACCTCTACTACGAATCTGAGGTCCCTTTACAGATGCACAACTTGTACATTTGCGACACCAGTCCTCGACATCGTCCCGACAGTGGACCCAGTAAAACCGCTCTCGTATCTTCAGTAGAGTCCGTTTTACTCCCAGATGACCTCCTGAACAACCATTATGGTACAGCTGTAGAACGTCTGGTACTTGAGCTTTAGGGACAACCATTTGCAAATGACAGCTGTCTCCCCGAGCATTTTCCCATTTACGGCACAGGACTCCATCCTGAATCGCCAAGCTGTCCCATTGGGCCCAATAGCTTTTTGTGATCGAACTCATCGCTGAGACGTCGCTCCACCTGGGCTTGGGAGCTCTGGCCTTTATCCACTCCAGAATCGGCTTGATGTCCGAATCTTCCTGCTGTGTACGTTGTAGGCTTTCCTTCCGCTCGTTGCTGAGGTCTGTCCTGAGCATTCTCACAGGTACCACTTCCTTACCCTCTTGCCTTATACAATGCTTGCAGTCTTCAGGACAAGGTCTTCTTGACAATGCATCCGCGTTGCCATGAGATTTCCTTGGGGCTCTTTGAACATCAGCCAGCACCCGCCCCGCAGTCCTGGCTATTACTCGTTTCCCTGCTGCTGGTGGGTGGTGCTATTAGCCGCACTACCCTCTGGAGACCGGCCATCTTCCTTTTCTGTAGTTCGCTTAGGGCAACTAGATCGAAGGTGGCCCCTTTCCCTACAGCCGTAGCACCTAGGGATGTATCCTTTACGATCGCGAACTGTAGACGCTGCAACCTCCCTGACGCGATGGGAACGATTATCCTGCCGCACAGCTTCCACCTCCAGTGCATGGGCCAAGGCGTCCTTAAGCGTCCCGTGGTGACCGAGCCTCACAGCAGCTCTAACTTCGAGGCCGCGGATGCCGTCGATGAATGCCTGCACCAGGTTCCCATCAATAAGCGCAGGTACGGACTGGTAATCTTTACGAACCAGCTTCTCCACTTCAAGAGCCCACTGCTGCAGGTTTTCGTTACTGCGTTGCACACGATCCTTGAGCTGCGCACGAAACACGTGTTCCAGGTGAGCATCGCCATACTGAGCCTCTAATGCCTCAAGGAGCTGCTCGTAAGTCACTTCCTTACCAAGAGCTTCAAGGACAGTTAAGGCCTGGTCGCGCAGGCCTAGGGTGAGGGCAGTCATGGCCTGACTGTTATTCCACCCGTTCGCCTTCATGACAGCCTCAAACTGGATTTTGTAGGCTGACCAGGAAGAAGTTCCGTCGAACGGTGGCACTTTGAATCCACGTAGCGAAGGTGTTGTAGCTACGGGAGCTGCGATTCCATCCCCAAGTTTAAGGTTACCCAACTCCCGCTTCACATCAGCAATGACGTTGTTACTCTTGCTGATCTGAGTTTCAGCTTCTGACAGGCGGTTGTCATGCTGGGCAACCTTCTCCTTCACCTCCTTCACGTCTTTCCTGAAGGTTGCGTGAAGGTCCTTTATGAGGAGCATCTGCTCTTCCTGGCGGCGAGCCTGTTCCTCCTGACGGCGGGACTGTTCCTCCTGACGGCGGCATTGCTCCTCCTTATCGCGCTGGAGCTGTTCTTCCAGCCGACGAGCCTGTTCCTCCTGACGGCGGGATTGCTCCTCCTTATCGCGCTGGAGCTGTTCTTCCAGCCGACGAGCCTGTTCCTCCTGATGGCGGGACTGTTCCTTCTGACGGCGGGACTGTTCCTGCAGCATCATCACCAGGGCAGCAAAGTCTGGTGCTGCTGATGCTGGAGCTGCTGCGGACGGGTCGGCCTCCGTGGTCGGTAGCTGGCCCTCCGACCTCTGTGGCGTAGCTCCACCAAAACGTCTCTGGTCCGTCTCCTGTTGGCGTTGACTCCGGGTACGGATACCCTCCGTGTCGTCTTTAGGTAAAATCGGCATGATTTTAATCCTAGCTTCTGACACCAATTGTTACGAGCTTGGGGTTCGTGATAATAAAAATTGCCGATTTAGTAACTAAAAAATAGACACTTTAATTAAGAACACCAATTTAAACACACTACTACTTTAACTTAAACACAATTAAAAACACAATCACTTAATGACACTCTCAAAAATCGTTCAGTTGTTCTCGCTTGTCTCGTTTTCAAAAGTAAACTAAAACTCCGTCGCGGCCCATACCGGCCTTATATAGGGCCTCGGATAGTTCCCGAAACATCTAGAACATTCGAGTACATACCGGCCCCGACTGACCGGGTGTCGATAGTTCTAGAATCGAACTTTCTCGAAGCGTCTTGACTCTATTAGTTTCGCTACCTGATACTAGATGGCGCTAGTAGTAGGGTTTTTAGTTGTGCGCGCAACAATATGAAGGGGGAGACCCCCCCCACGTGGGAGAAGTTTAGGAAATGCATAGTTTTAGAAAATACATTTTTATAAATCTTATTTTGAGGTTACGTTTTAGTAATTTTTTTGAGGAAGCACTGTACCTTGTATTTCTATCTGCAGGGTTTAAAGATACCTAACCGCCTACAAACCTAACTTGTTCGACTCGAGGTGCCGAAGTCCCGAACTCGCTTCGCTCGCTCTTGCGTCCTAAGTTCTCATTGCCTTTTTACTAAGTCAAGATGAGTCGGGACTTGGGGCATCCCGACTAAAACAGGGTAGGTTCGAAGTCGATGCCGGGGTCTCTGTATGTTCGCTTTGCTTGCTCACTAGACTCCGCCATCCCCTTCGAACCTAATCTGTCCGAGCTGGGGTGCTCCATGTCTAAAGCTCGCTATGACACAAAAGTTCACAAAATGGCTGCCAATACGTTTGCGTTTCGTTTCACCTATAGCAGATATCATCAAAAAAAATAATAATCACAAAACCAACATTTTTGTTGCTCTGTTATTCACCCAAAAAAGCTCAAATCAATGTGAAATCGATACCCAAATAAAATAACGAAAAATAATATGAATTTTCAAAAAAACGTTAACTTATTATTTGCAAAATCGAAACTCATTATTAAAACTCCTTAAAATAACAACACGTACTGTCAAAATTACGTCAAAAGGTTAAAATAGTACCAAAGTTGAGGTTATTTTATAATATTAAAGTTTGATATTTTTTATTTCAAAAAGTATTTATTTCCTAGACCTGAAACTTCTTGAGATTGTTCAAGATATGAAGTACTTTGAACCAAAATTTATAAAATAAATATGTAAAAAGTAAAAGGTAAGAGTATACTACAAGTAGGTACTTATATAAAAGACGAGCCAACATTTGCAGGCCTATTATTTTTAAATAGCTTAAAGCTAAAAATATCAACCGATCTAGTCGGTTGACTTTGCGTCATTCAGTAAGCTGATTATTAATATAAATCAAATCATTTATTTGAATAGGGCCACATGAGGTGATACATAATTATAACAAAAGTTCAGTAACTTTAATGTGCAAATATCCATTAAAAAAAATGAGTGTTCTTTAAATACATTTATGTATGTGCTTGTATGAATTACCTACAATCTAATCTTCTACATCATTTTACAGTTGTGTCTTTCCACCATGGTCATCATGATGTGTCAAGCACAAGTACCACAAAACCACTTAAACAGCAGAAGACTTAACAGTAACCTGTATTCGCAAAGCCTGCAACAAAACCGACGATTTTTCCCGGGATATGGTTACGGTGGTCTGGGTGGTGGCATCGGTGGTGGGATTGGTGGTGGTGTCAGCGCTGGATTAAGTGCTGGTATCGATGCAGGTCTTGATGCTAGTGGGTATGGCTACGGTGAGCTCGGTGGTGGTGCTTATGGTGGCGGCTATCCTTATTATGGTTAGGTTATAAAACTATCGTGGCAAGTGTGTTAGTAAAACAAATTAAATTATTCAGGAAAAGTAGTTAAGTGACCTGCCAGATTCCATTAAGCCGTTTGGATTAGAAATTATAAAATATAAATATTATTAAATATTCATTTAATAATGATTATAGTTAAAAAATATTTTTTTTTCAAAATACTGTCTAAAACTTCTTTTACATTAAAAGTGATAAAATTACATAATATTATTTTAGCAAAAACTGGATAATAAATTAACTTCTGAAACGCAGCATAGGTATTGTGTTTTATTAATTATATTTTCAAGTGTTGATTGGAGCTGCTGGTTACCGGCTCCTATCAACACTTGAAAAGATAAAGTTAATTGTTCCCATGAGCCTGATGCGGAGGAATGAGGAAAATGTTGTGAGGAAAGTTTTGAGTGTCAATGTGGATGGCTATAAGAGTAAGAGAAGAGCAGATAAACGATGGATGGACTGTTTGAAAGATGATATGGCGAGAAAGGGAGCTGACTACCAGAAGATAGCGAATAATAAACATATAAATCACCCCCGACACAAAAAAACCCTTCAAAAAGTAAAAAAATATATATGATGTATTGGCCCTTTAAGTTTAATATAAGTTTTAGGTAATATTTTGATCCAACGTCGTCGCGGCGAAATTCATCCCAACTACGGAATGCTTCATTGTGCGTTGTTCGACATGCACTTGGCCGGTATTTTTTATTTTATGTGCTACATTTATTTAAAAATATAGCAGAGTAGCTCGATTCAGGTGTCTGCGAGTGTTTTATTATTTAATATTTTCTTGTTCATCCGTGTGACCACGTTGTTCTTTAAAAAAAAGTTTGTGAATTTATTCTGGAAGGTTTATGTGTGTAACATAAAAATACATTAATATTAAAATTAATTAACACATTATTATTAAAACATGTAATAAAGAAGTCACGATACTTTGTCAAGTCGTAAAAACCGTTGCTAGTTATATTATAAACGTAATGATTCGTAACGATGTTTGGTTAATTGTAACTCAACCATTCATAAACGGCTTAAAAGATTCGGAGATCAATTGGCACATTAGGTAGATTGTGTGTTCTGGTCTACTATACAGGGTTATTTTTAAAACGTCAATTATCTCTTAAGGGGTCATTGTATTCATCATTATGAACAACTTTTACTATGGGACCAAAACTGAAATCGAGAAAAAAAAATCAGCTGTTCCCTACATTTTAACCAATTATTCGAACATAAATGTAGGGAACAGTTGATTTTTTTTTCTCGATTTCACGTTTGGTTCCATAGTAAAAGTTGTTCCTAATGATGAGTACAATGACCCCTTAAGAGGTTATTGACGTTTTAAAAATAACCCTGTATACAATACTTTATCAATAAATCTGTCTAGCCTTTTCCCAACTATGTTGGAGTCGGCTTCCAGTCTAACCGGATGCAGCTGAATACCAGTATTTTTTTAAATGGAGCGACTGCCTATCTGACCTCCACAACCCAGTAACTTGATAACACGATACCCCTAGGTAAGACTGGTTGTAAAACTTTTGGGCTACTGACAACTCATAACGACTGTCAAAGATCTACGAATGACAGCCGGGACCAACGACTTAACGTGCTTTCCGAGATATAAAGGGGTCTTGGTATGTAAAGATGGTCACTCATACACGGACCAACCGCGGCAAGCGTAGCTTAGCGTTCGATCAACTCGTGGGGCTGGAGCCACGAGCCCCTCAATAAACAATACTTTAATTTCTAGTAAATATGTGTAGTTCCTTTAGAATGTCTGTAAACAACAGCTAGTAAGATCATACAAATATGTTAGGGATGTAATCCGATTGTCAGAAATCAGATTCATGTAAATCTCATTTCATAAACCTCAAGATATTAACCCTCCCTGCTCTATCTACGCGGCCTCAATTTTAGTTACAAGTAACATCAGTAGCTATGACACATTATTAAGCAGAATACTTATAAATACATTACGCAATAAAACATCCCACACTGCAATATACAGCAATAGTATTTTTTGTATGGGCATAAAAATACAATAAGAAGTTACCCATTGATGCTAAGAACCTACATTTAATTAGTATTTTTAAAAGTAAGCTAAAGACTTCCTGATTAAAAAGGCATACTACTCTGTAAAAGAATTGCTTGAGATAAATAATTAAGTACTATTGAAATGATTATGATACTTAATATAATGTGATATTCATTTTATGAATAGTATGAGATAATAATATAAAATATATGAATAATGATAATTAATATACTCTAATGTAAAGTATAGCTGTAATATAAAGTATGTATTTTTTCTTCTTCTTATATTTATAACAATTTAAATTGCAATGACATAGCAGGCAACTGAGTTCTAGAACCTACCTATTGTTAACATCTTCAAAATTCTGTACACTTAATTCGCAACAAATAATTTGAATTTGAATTAAAATTTGTCATTTATCTACGTTTTGCCTTAATCTTTGCTGAACTAGAAAATGAATTTAAAAAAATTAAAGTTTTCCATTGCCACTTATCTGTGGCTGTTGAAAATTTTCGGAGAAACTCCTCCCGGCGGATATCCCACCCGTTCCGATAGCGCTCGTCGTGTTAAATCGACCCACTTCTGTTGCTGGTGTAAGTGATACCTGCCTTTGATAGTTATCTCTGCGCTAGCTCACATTTAGTCATTTATAAATAGTTCAATAGTTGAAAACTTAGACATAATATCACGCTCGTTTTTCCCGACAAAGAGACAAACTCCTCACATTTCACCAATTATGTTTAAGTCTCATGTATAAGGGGGCGACCCTATTTTCACCAGCTGAGCACAAATCCAGACTGTATTGCTACTGAGATTTCCTAATGGAAACCCAGTACCTACCACTTTGCCTTTTTTTTGCATGGCAAATTAGCAAATAACTTCTCTCGCTCTGGACGGACCGGGAGGGATGTCAGACTTTTACTGACTAATACCCACCCGTATTCCTTCAGATGGGCTTCCGCCAGGGCTACAATAACCCTTTCGGACAAACTCGCAACCATGGCGGGAGCACTACTTTGCCTGACCTGGGAATCGAACCCAGGAACTCACGCTCATCATTCGAACTATCGATGAAAACAGATTTTCTGAAGTCATATTTCAGGTAACAACACTACCAGCGGTCATTGACCCCTCAAAAGAAAACATCACAATATTTTCACGTCTGCAGAGTGTCGCTAGCTATCGTGATTTGACCTTTTATACATACCAGCCTGTTTTTCTACATCGGATCGTACGATGCGATTCTTAAGCATAAGAACACCGGAGCGGGACTACATGGGTGGCCGTCACCTCCTTCTGCGAAGCAGTAATGCTCGCGAAGGAGGAGGCGGAATGCGTGAGGGAGAGGAAAGGTTTGCGCCCCCGCGCCCCTAGCCACCGCGGGAGACGCCCCGGGCGTCGGGAGTCGCAGGCTCTTTCCCGGCCACCGTAGGTGCGGGCTTGCGGACAGTGAGCGATGGGTAGCTCGCCGTCCGATAAGGATCAGGCCCGGGTCGACGGCGCGTTGTGTTCTACGCGTGCCTCAAAGAGATGTCAGCACCAACTAACGAGGTCCATTAAGGCTAACGCCTGCCACCGTTGCGAGTTTGTCCGAAAGAGATATCGTGGCCCTGGCACACAGGCAACAGGACACGGGTAGGTTTTAGTCAGTATAAGTCTGACACGTCCTCCCACTCCGAGCGGGAGAAGATAATTGATAATTACCAACCCAAAAAAAAAGAAGGCATAAAAGAACACATACATAATATTATATGGATTTATAAAGCCAGCTTTGAGTAAAAAACGACTAACTCAAGTATGTAATATGGATATACTTGCATGTTTTAATATTCCAAACATATTACCTGTAAATGTTTGGTCACTCTGACGTATCAAGAGTTAATTTTATTAAATTTACCTATAACATGGCAAGAAATAAATCGTTTGATTCAGAACTCACACCATTCATCAAAATGAAAGCCTTCATTCCGGTAAGTAAACAATGTTTTAACATGTTAGTGTATTTGGTAGTAATAGTACCTAACGCAGTATGTCGATGTTGATGTCGTGGTGGGGCTTGCGCGCTCTGAACTCTAGATCTGTGTTGGTAGAGTTTACCTTGCCGGAACAGATAAGGAGGGTTTCTGTATCTCTCTTGGTCTGGACCAAGAGAGATACAGAAACCCGCAGGGCAGTATGTGGCGAGTTGTTGGGTAGTAGCGACCCCACGGACCCTATCTCCCGGTAGAAGTCTTGTTCCACATCTCAGGTTTGCCTTTATTGGCCGGCTGGAGAGAACACTGACCGGGATCAGAGCTCGTGCTTGGAGGAAGGAAGTATGCCAGTAAGTGCTGGTAGGGATCTTGAGGATCATCAGGGCTCTGGGATTGTTCTGATAGCCGTGGAATACCTCTCTACTCCTCAAGTACCTCAAGAAGTGTTGCCCCCTTGTCGCTATGTCACAAAGTGCTAGCGACCATTTTTGTGGCCCCATTATTGAGTGTGAAAATCACCCCCGTGCCATTTTATCTGTGTATTCTATATAAAACATTGGTCAGGCAGGGGCTATAGTCTTTCCATAGTTCTAGGTGACCACTCTGCAGCCACCCAAACCCGTAGCCAAATAAATTTTGCTACCATGTTCTGTAATAGTCCTTTTTTTTGTACGGGGTGGAAAATCCTCATGTTTGTTCTCCGCCCTGGGGCGGGTGGAGGGGTCTGTCATAATGTATCTACAGATACATTATGGGCAATCAACAAACGACAAAATCTGAAACTACTACGATTAAAGTATCTTCAAAAAAAAACTAAAATTCAAATATTTTCAGTGTTACTTCTCTACATAACATGTTTTCCCCGCTTTTAAACCTACCAGTTCGCCTGTCCCACATTTTCCGGAACGTACTTACATATCGGCCATGGAGGCCATCAAATGAATAAAATAAAATTCGGCGGATAGTTGGGTCAGACGGATACTGTCCAGTCCACTAGTGAATATTTAATACGCTGGCATTCGGCATTCGGCCTCGCATCCACTACGAGACACATTGACAGCAGTTATCTCGGCTAATACACATTTGAACAGCATTTGCAAGTTAAATTTAGATAGGGCGGACAGACTTGTATATTAAATGTAACGACATCTGCCTATTTATTAGGTCGAAGTGGTTAATATTTGATTTGATGACTAAACTGGAAATGTGTTGGCATTTTGTGTTGAATTTAGTGGCGTACCTGTAGAAACAATTGAAAGTAGTTTTAAGTTTTTTGTTGTTCGAGAGGTACAAGCGGAACTTTTAGGGTTCCGCTTTATACTGCGTTGTTATAACAAAACCTTATTCATGTTTCTGTTTGTATGTCGGTAGGTATAATTGTTCGTCATTGCTCCATCACCTGCCATTTTGTCATTTTGAATAATAAAGAAATATAACAAACAAAAACAAACTGGTTTATTATTTTTATGACATTGATTTTACATTATGTGATTACCTTAACTCTCAAAAAAACTGTTTTTTTTTTAAGAAAACGAATACTTTTACGATTTTTTTAAATATGTGAGCACTATGTATCTATCACATAATTAAATTATCTGTCATTGCTTCATTTTTATTTTTTTTACCTTTTGTGGTTTAGTAACTTTATTCTACGTGCATCTTCTTGTACTTAAACAAAATATTGTAAAATATTTCAAACGAGTAACG
Organism: Tiliacea aurago; assembly: GCA_948098905.1. Classification (NCBI taxonomy): domain Eukaryota; kingdom Metazoa; phylum Arthropoda; class Insecta; order Lepidoptera; family Noctuidae; genus Tiliacea; species Tiliacea aurago. Next base: position 14,835,230 of record OX402590.1, read on the forward strand.
GTGGAGTTACCTGCCCATTCTTCTCCATACGAAATTACGCTTTGGAACGGGCAACTAGAATATCTTCTTATTTTTTTTTTTTTTGGAAATTTTGACATTCAAAAGTGCCTTTTATGTGTGTGTTTGAAATAAATAATTTGACTTTGACTTTAACATTACGCCCGTATACCCCGACGTATTAATCCCTGAGGTGTAAGTTGTACACACGGCTACACATTAAGCTATAATTATAAATATTTCGACACAAATGTGTTTTTGTTATGAAATCAATAACTTGAACTATACATTTCCAGTTTACGCTGATCTCGCACTGTACGGAAATCCTATACAATGCGAGATCAGCTTATACTGGAAATGTATAGCTTGATGTGTAGCCGTGTGTACATCCTTATTTTGTCACTTACCTACGATTTCTTTTCGCTTTTTTTTTCTCAAGCTACTTAGGTTACCATTTTGCCTGAGGGCCTAGGTATCGAAGTCAAGACAGCTCAGCAGTCACGATTGCGACCACTAGATTACCGAGGCAGTGACTAAAGCAGCATAAAATGTGGCTGTAAGTGGGCTGTAATACATCACGCGGGCCCAGTGCGGGTTGGTGGACGTCACGTCTTCGACATTTTGGTTCTAGGGCATGCCGATTTCCTCACGATGTTTTCCTTCACCGGTTTGAGAGCAGTGATGGAGAAATTATTTACACAAGTAAAGCGCGTGTCTGGGTTCGAACCCACGACCTACAAACTCTAAGTCAGGGCTGTTACCACTGGGCCACCACTGCCTTCAAACAATCTTGTGACAAAAATAATCTTATTAAACAATCCTATTAAACTACTCAGTTAGAACACTTAGAACTTTCAAGAAACGTCCTTGAAAATGAAAACATTCAGAAGTTTAATCATGCAAACAAATTAACGTTTTCTTGTCAGTTTATTGAAGGGAAGGTTTTTTGTCTACGAAACTTTACGGCAATGTATAACGCCATAAAAAACTTGACCATTTTATTTTATTTAATGCTCTGCTAGTGTAACGCCTGATGGTGCAGGTGCGGCTAACTGCGGTAGTTCCGTGAGTGTAGTAATTTTTTTGTTGAAATATATTTTATTTTGTACTACGAAAATGTCCAGTTTTCAGGAAAGTTTTATAGGGTGGCGATTTAGTCATTTTTATTTTCTTACAGGATGTAAAAATCCGTCTATTAAAAAATAAACTACTTCGAAAAAGTCTATCTACTGTTGCAAAGGAATTTAATAATTTATGACCACGAATCGGGAAAGGGTTTCATAGTGACAGTTATTTATTATAATAAACTTCCAAGCCCGTTCAAGATCTAAGCCTTAATAAATTCAAATCATTCATTAAACGTAAGTTGCAGAAAGCCTTTTATACCGTTAAAGATTATATTGAGGACAAAAAGGCTTGGGATTGAGCTACTCCAATATTTTTTTACATTATTGTGGTGGTTTATTTTTATTGTTTAATGTTTTTTGCTAACTTTTATTATTTTATATACTTACAGTGACATTTAATTATTTATTATACACAATGACATGAATATTTACTTGTAAAGTATTATATTATTTTAATTATTGTGAATGTGAGTTATGTGCCAGTGCTCAGTTAGTGTTAACCATAGTCTGGCAGTTTGAGTCATATAAGCAGCCTACCCAAATGTCCTTTCGTTGGTATTGATCGTCGCATCGTTGAGCTCCTTAAGTTCTGAGTAGAGCTGCACGATTACTGACAAATGCGTGCACTGACTGGTCAGGTCCACTCAATCTGTGTGGTTCTTTCCTCAAAAGACCATTTCTGACACCAATCTACATGGCCTTCACATGATCTGACCAAGATTATGTCTTGACTTTAAAAGAGACTGTGACCTCTGAGTCTGTTTCGGCCTTTCTTCTCAGAGTAGTCAGATAGGAAACGCCGACCTCATCTAGTTTTTAAAATATGATTGACGTGTAAAAGTGTTTGTACAAACCTACTTACTACTTACTAAAAATAATTTATCGTAATCATTTATCATGATGGATAGAATCATCCCCTTGATGGATGCAAGTGACACGATCAACACCCTGTATTTCTAAGTGATTCCACACGGTTCACTGTCAGTAAAGATTTTTTTTTTAATGTTGAAATATTTTATACCTTCACTATTTTCATTTTCAATTTTCAGGGATTTTTTTTTTCATCGAACGAGTTTTTACGACAATGTCCCATTGCCATTAAGATAGGGATGAAACATAGTCACTGTTCGCTATTGTATTTTTACACAATACGATACGATAACGTCACTAGGTCCTAGTGCCGTGCCCATCACAGTAATATCGTTACTACTGTACTGTAATTTTTAATTTTAATTTAATTTTTAATTCATTTTTATTATTTTAGAAATTTGTAAATTTTTTTTTTTGTTAAATTAATGTTAATGTTTTAATCTTATTGTTATATTATTTTGAATAAAATTTTTGATATTTTTATTTTTTATCGCGAATCACCAAAATTATTGAATAACTTTAATTGTATATTATATCCTTTTTGGCTTTGTATTATTATGTAAAACCATAAAATGGTGCATGTTGTGTTAGCCTGTAAGTGATTGTTGCACTTATAAATGTATCTATTATGTAAAATATTGTTAATGTATTGTGTAAACAATTGTTGGCTAACCTAAATAAATAAATACTGTGATGTTATCGAAAACATAAAAAGCATCTTCAAAGTAGAAGCTTGTAACAAATCTTAAATATTTTCTTATTGGTTTATAGAAGTGGATGAATATCAAAATAATTTACAACTGTCTGTGGTTTAATAATTGATATTTCGCTCAAGTATGCATCCAGTATGGGTCTTATAATCCTTTCATATCCCAAAGACACGTCTTCCCTACCATTATCGCTCCCCTCGGTCTACTCTTTGCTAAACAATGGTCTCTATAGTCCCGTGAAACATGAGGCTCCAGGGGCTAGTGTGAATCTCTGGGTTATTCGAGTTATCGAGTCTGATTTAACCCCGCTGGGGTTTCGATGCATTTCATTCATGCATTTAAAATTATTGTGACGCTTTTTTGTCGAAAAATACGTTTTTCTGCAATATCGAATCGCAACCAAATCGTCGACTCTAAAATTATAAAAGCGTCCTTACTATCGATGACAGTAATAGCATTCAACGATCATAATACTAGTATGAAGTCACTTTATATCTATTTAGCCCCTATCTACCCTGTTAAGTAGTGCTCTTCCTATTACCCCATTTTTACCCTCAGAGATTACCCCCCAGACAGCCAGATTAAAGAGAAGGCGAGCTATGAAGAGATGGTCTCGGTCTAAAGTATATAGATTATGAGGCAGTGGTTTTTACATGATAAGGAAACTGCTTGCGATAATGGCTCTAAAATGTAAGGTTTTTGGTGTTAATGTGACAGTTACTTAGAATTATTTAAATACTGCTCCATTTTTAATTTCAACTGTAATTTCGTTTTCCCAGTTCACGTAGTAGGTACGACCAATTCCATCTCTCTTATAAGAAAGATAGACATGGATATCTCCTCCAACACGACGTGGCATCTCTTCTTAATTTTTGTCATCGCACCTTAGAAATCTTTCTTCAGTAAACTTTCTACAGTAAACATAAACGTTTGTTTCCTGCCTGAGTGAACCGGTATTCCGATAAACATAATTTTTCTTCATGATTTAAACCAATTGCCTTGTGAAGTACATTCGTAAATCTACTACATAGATAGATAAAACATTTATTCAGTGCACACAAAAGACATGGCACAACAAGGGCACAACACACAATAGCACAAACTAATAGATAAAAAATTACAAGAATTTATATACTCGTAAATAGAAGGTGCCAATAGACAAAAAAGAAAACCATACATAAAGAAATAGAGTGACACTATGACACATTTCAAATCAATATTATCGAATACACAAGTTGTACCAAATGGGAGTCCAGCTCATAAGTGTCAGGCAAGTATACCTGGCACTGATATTCTGCTAGATCCCTGAAGTGACATACGGACGTCGAGGAGATAAATTAATGTTGTGACAAAGAGTTATACGCGGTTATACTAAGCCTATTCCCATCCGTTCGGTACCTAAGATACCATATTATCTACTGCACCTACAACAAACTAAGTTCAATTTATACTCTAAACCGGTCTCCTGCCAGGACTGTCAAATACAACGTGATAAAGTTCCAAAGCATACCCTGCCGAGTTCGTATCACAGAACTGATCGCTAACATCGGCTCCACACGTAGGTCCCAACGTTGGCCCCAATACCAATCAACCAATGTGTGGATCAGGAGAATAGTAATGACCCCAAGGTTGGTTGATGGTATTTTCTCGAACCATACGTTTGACGAAAGGCGTTGAGGCCAACGTTGGGGCCAGTATATAGAGTACCGGTAACATGGGTCGTGTTTGAACGATCGGTTAGTGCATAATCTTGTTGCATGAACAGGCAAATATAAACAGTAGGTACTGGAGGCCACTAGAGGCCAATGGAGGCCAACAGAGGTCAGTAGAGGCCGCTCCATTTTAAGGCGAAATAAGTCGTGGTATGACTACATTTTATTGTTCGAATAGGTTAGCAGAAGTATAATTTTGTTCGCCTACTGTTTAGTTTACCCAATAACTCATAGAATTCCTGGAACTAGTTAACCAACCTACGCTTTGCAGATATACCATTATACCTGCAATCAATAATATAATATGGTATAGCTATATTATTTCCGTCAGAAGAAGGCACAATCAGAAAATAATATGTAGGTATGACATTTTAGATAATTCAAACGTTCTTTTCAAGTCTCATAAAAACAAACATAATGTCACAATATTCAAAAAATAGGTAGGAAAAACGTTGACCGTACAACCGATATAATTGATACGAACTAATCAAATTATCCATGCTAAATGTGATCAACGAATATTCCAAATATTTACAGTAATTAATTCGTCAAAGTTAATTGAAGAGTGATAGCCAGCTAAGCCAAATTCAATGATCGAAAATTACGAGTATTATCATTAATTGACGGATTTTCGGACATTTCATGAAATTGCTTTAAATTCAATTATGTGGTAATTGTATCCGAACATAACATTACGCTTGTTTCTCCGAAGGGAAACCCATACGATATAGGTAACCCTTATGAACGTCTTAAATTACATTTTGGTAACCCATTGAAAGGGTTTTCGATAAAAACCCATACGATGTGGCTAACCTTTTCGAATAGCTTAATTTAAGCCATTCAAAATTACCCACACCGTATGGGTTTTTCTAAAATGGTAACCAAAATGGTCCCTGGGTAGAATAGAGATAGAATTGGTCATGCTACGCATGCTGGGCGGATATCGAAATAAAATAATATTATGATTTTTTCATGTTACTGGGTTCAATACTCAATACTTTTATTGCATTCCACATGTAGGTGGAATTTATTAATTAGGTGGTAAACTTATAATTAGATCATACTTATGGACCCTGTCGGGCACAGCAAAATATGTGAGTTAAGAGAGGAAGCATTTGTTATTACTTAGCAAAACAACTATATTAAAATAATGATGTAGGTATTTTGCAAGATATGCTAATTAATTAATAGGGTTTCAAGTAGGTATAGAACCCATTGAATGGGTTATCATGTTACCCTTTCACTGGATTTCAAGTATAAAACCCATTCAATGGGTTATCATGTAACCCTTTCAATGAGTTTTTAGTATAAAACCCTTTCAATGGGTTTTTAGTATAAAACCCTTTCAATGGGTTTTTAGTATAAAACCCTTTCAATGGGTTACATCATGATAAAGGTAACCCATTGAATGGGTTACCCCTTCGATAGGCTTAACTCTTAACCGGGGTTGTACGGTCCCTGATTAAGACAAACCCAATGCGGTAGCACCCGAGGTTACATTAAATGCAAAGACGAGTGCTTCAAGATAAGATAAGATAATTTGTCTTCCGTATTGGACTATCAATACTTTCGTAAATTTTCTTCAGAATAATGTTACCATTGTCACAGCTCCTCTGCATCAGGGAGGCAGCTCTCTTGAGCAAGATTGTGAAATAATCATATGTACGAGCCTGAGTAAACATTCCTGATGCACTACAGAACCGGAGCAGCCGCAACAGCAATCTGAAGGCATTATTGTATTGCACACGGAGGATGTCATAGGGTTTTCGGGTGACCCACAAGCTACACGTATAAAAGGACTGGCAGTAGGCCTTAAAAAGTAGCACCTTTACTTCTCAAGTACAACGTGCAAACCTGCGGTCCAGCTTGTTGCACCGGATTGCCATTCTGTCTCTCTCCATGTCAGCATCATCATTCAGATATTCCTTCATTATATGTCTCATATATCGAAACTGAGACACCCTGGAGAGCGCCATAGTTCAATTTTTTTTACGAACGCCACTATGACGTCATCAGACACCGATCTAGGCTAAACTTACCAAGTTCTCGATTAAAAATGCACTCTACAAGTCCATATGTAATGTCCATTAAATTATATAGGTAATAAAATACCCGCAACAATAAAAAAAGAAGAGAAAAATAACATATTTTTGAAAAAACTTAGAGTATTTTTGCTAAATAAAAGCTACTACTCGATAAACGAGTATCTAAGTGATAGACTTATAAAGTCTTAACTTTTTACTTGTTTTTATTAATTAATAGTACCTACATCTCATACACTCAGTTGCAGAAAGCTCACCATTAACACTTCATTACATAAAGCAGCATTATCGCTAATGAATTCATTACTTTAATGAAGTTGCACAAACAAATTTTAGATGGCATTAGACATTTTTAATGTCACTTTAGTTAAAGAAGACTTTAAACAATATTGCCAGGAACAAATTACCATATTGAACGAAAAGAGTGAACATTTGCGTTTTGATATTATCCGTACGTACAAGTACACCACAATTTTAGCATAAAATATAGTAAATGTAGTTGATTTATGTGTATTCAGTGTACTCTGTGGTTTAGTCTAGTTTAAATAATCTGGTTTAAGGTGTATACGCTAAAGTAGCCCGCGAAATTCAAATTTACCAACGTTTTTTGCAAATTTTATACTTCTGATTCATATTCTAATGATTAATTCTGTAAAGCCATATTGGTTATGGTCGCGAATCATAATTAGATCAACATACAATGTGTTACTGACCTGCAAATTACATAAAAGGTAATAAAATTTGAATTTCGTGGGCTACCTTAGCGCATCCCCCTTATTCTAATAATTTTAACATGTATGCAGTCTAGAGCTCCTGCCACACGTGGAAATCCATCAATTTCTACGTAGTTCCGTCCGGTCTGGCATTTTAATATAGAGGTGGCTTACTTTTGCTAGTTCACGGGATACTTTTTGTATAAACAAACTGACAAATAACCCGACCCAACCTGTTTCCGACAAACTGTTGATTTATTTATGTTTATTAAATCACCCAATACTTTCTGGAAAGATCCAGTGGCGAAAAATCTCAAAAATATTAAAAGCTGTGTAAGGTCATTAATGGATTAATTTCTTTGCGTCACTGGTTCTAAATCTTAATCAAGTAGGTTACAAATTTGAAGAAATGCCTCCTTGGAAATTCTATACCTTACACGAAACTCTTCTCCATCATGTTTTAAAAATAAATTCACTCGGTCTGGGATTCGACGGCGAGGTACCTAAATCTATTAAATAAGAATCAGATAATGACGAAAGACTGGTTAAAGACATCTTTCAATTACAGAAATGCATTCAAGTACCGTAGAAAACACTAATGTTGCTCTTTAATGGATGCTTTTCGGCCCATTAAAATTAAAAAATCTGAAATGTCAAACTTAAAGTTCACCACCTGCTAATGGGCGCTAATGAAGTTACGTGCAACGTAAAAGTGTTTAAAATGGCCGGTTTCATTAGGTTTGACATTTCATTAGTTAAATTTAATGGAGCATTAAAATAAAATAAAAAATGGTTTTGTGCAATGATTTAATGCTACATTAGTGTTTAATGTAGTCTTTAAAATTTAAAGATCGTTTCTGCAACTGAGTGTTAACCTGTTTATATTTTATATAAAAGCTATTAATTAGCTTATCTTGCAAAATACCTACATCATTATTTTAATAAAGAGTATGCTTAGATGGTTTGGTCATGTGGAGAGGATGAGTGAAAGGCGACTAACAGAAGGCAGATACATAAAGCAGAGGTGAGTGGAAACGCCGGAAGGGGACGCCCTAGAAGGACATATAGTGACCAAATTGGTGATGTTCTTCAGAAAGGTCAGGTGCGTAGTACTCGTAACCGGCGTGCGTGTATGACTAGATGTATGAACGTAGGCGAAGCAAAATGAGTATGTAAGGAGCATAGCAAGTGACGTTCTATAGTTTCTGCCTACCCCCATGGGAAGAAGGCGTGAGTTTATGTTTATGTATTATTTTAATATAGTTGTTTTGCTAAGTAATGTTTGTATAGTAACAAATGCTTCTTATCTCCTAACTCACTTATTTTGCTGTGCCCGACAGGGTCCATTATGATCGAAATAAGTTTACCACATATAATATCTACATGTGGAATGCAATAAAAGTATTGAGTATCATTTTCTAACACTTAAAACTAGCCACACAACATCGTACAAAGCCTTTCACTCTAACCTTGCAAGGATAAACATTTAGCCTTGTTGAATAAATAAAGGCTCAACACAGGTCAAGTTCCGTGTTCATTATACAAAGGAAATTTAAAAATCCTACTTGAAATTATAAAACGTGAAAGTCTGTCTGTTTGTGAATTTTCTATTTTAATCATTGATGTCTGTTGAAAGTTGCAACATTTAAATTAATATTTACGTATGGTAACTTTTGTACTACTATTATTCGACGGACGTGTCCGTGTTGTACGGGGCACCAGAAGGTGTGAAAATAAAAGGTGTCTTCAGACCACATGCATTCAAGGTAAAAAGTGCGTATCATTGGTATTCTTCCCGTCCTTCTTCTCCTGGCAATCAAACCATAATAAATACAGTCCACTACTAAAAGGGATATAAAAGCGGGTTTGCTGAGCAGTGCCACACGCCAGCATGCACTAAAACCCACCCGTGTTCCTTCAGTTGTCTGTGTGCCAGATCCACGATAACATCAATGACGCCTAAACGGCTTAATCTAAAATCTATAAAAAAGCACATCGATATCACATGGAAACACCATGACCATGGATAAAGGAACTTTACATCCCGGTAGTACGGAAGGCCGCACGTCACTGGTATCAAAACCGATAAAGCACATCGATGAAGCACATCGATATCACATGGAAACACCATGACCATGGATAAAGGAACTTTACATCCCGGTAGTACGGAAGGCCGCACGTCACTGGTATCAAAACCAGTTAGTCATGGTCGTTTTTGTACCTATTTTTACGCAAACGGTTAAATATCCGATTTCTGATTTGAAATCCGTTTTCAAAATCGATTTCAGGAGTGATCGCAGTTTAGATCGTCTCTAGTAGTATTATTTAATTGTATTAGTGATAATTAGAAAGAGAGGAAGTGAATCTTATTGGTTTGTGTGACTGTGTATAGTGTAACAAATGATTGCGCGGTGCGGTTTGGATTAGTCATCATCATCATCATCATTTAAGCCGAAAGACGTCCACTGCTGGACATAGACCTCCCTAAAGGGAGGGTTTGCCATAATCGCCACGCTTGACAGGCGGGTTGGCGATCGCAGTATGGTGTTAAAATGCATAGAGAACGCTGCTGCCCATTCTCTAGTATGTCCCTTAGTCGCCTTTTACCACACCCACGGGAAGAAATGGGATGATGCTATTCTATACGTCCGGCACCAAACGGAATTAGTTGGATTGGATTAGTATCATCAGCCAATGTTGGGTACCGTTTGCGTTTTTCATAAGGCGTGACTGCGTGAGGTCGATTTACTTTTTGCCGTGGTTTTGTGAAATCAGTTTGTCTAGTTCAGATTATCGATACAATGCGGTTTGTGACTGAAATCGGATGCTAGATACGTTTTGATATATCTGACTCATGTCCAAAACTAGTATAAGCTGGCCTTTTGTTTTATTGAAACTCTGTACTACGCTAGATTAGCTCAACGATCCCGTGGGATAATTTTACTGTTCTTTTTATCGTATTCCGACCTCCACGCGAGGGAAGCCAAGGGAAAGTATTATTATATTTTTAAATGGAATGTTACTGAATGTACAGATGCCCGGATGGTATGAAATTACGCGGTTTCCAGCGCCAAAGAGTTATGTCGTATTTATTTTTCTCTGACATTGTAATTTTCGAGTTCTTTACGTGTATCTTTTAATGGCTTTGTTGTATGGTTTAGAAGCTTTTGTGTATGGAGCGTAATTTTAATATGAAAACAGTACAGTCCAGTACTGTATGTGTGGTGCCGGACGTAAAGAATAACACCATCCCATTTCTTCCCGTGGGTGTCGTAAAAGGCGACTAAGGGACTTACTAGAGAATGGGCAGCAGTGTTATCTATGCATTTTATTATCATACTGCGATTGTTAACCCGCCTGCCAAGCGTGGCGATTATGGCAAACCCCCCCTTATTAATTGTGCACAATTTCTTAAATATGTATTTATAGGCTGTTTACATTATAATATAAATAAAAGGCCGCCAGTGAAAGTCACAATACGCCTCGTACTAGTTGATACTGTATTACAGCTATGTGACGCTCTTCTAGAATACCTACCGTAGCTCAAACGAATAAACACAGTTTGTACTCAATAACCTACCATTAGAAAAGAAGCATAAGAATAACAAGTTAAATAAAAGCTTATAAGGATAAAAATAACAACGAGAAGACTCCATTTCAGAAATGGAGTCTCTCAACTGTAATTTCTCCACAAAGACCTGTCCCATGGACAGTTAGCGATCTATCTTCCGGGAATAGTGCGAGCCACCGCGCTTGACGTGCTGATAAATTATTATAAATTATCTGTTTGTTGATAACAGTAGTGCAGCCGATAAGAATTACTAATCGTTAGCAAGATTCATTAAATAATACTTATGTGATGAATACGTATCTATTGTGTAATTTTAATAGATTTTTTGTACGTCTTTTATAATTTTATTTTATGTTTATGAAACGGATGAAATGAAAGTCTATACGACGATTTATAAGGTGTGATTTCAATTAACAAAGTACTTATTAAGTAAATAAATGTCATTCGTGTCTGTGTAGAATCGTGATAGATGAAGTGGTCAAACTACAAGGGCAGTACGTCCATTACGCGTTAAAGGCCATAATCAAAAGTTAATGTTCATCAAAACGTCCACGCGCCGTATTTCATTTCACAATAATTGAGCCACAAAATTGTACCTTAATACAATATTAACTCCGAATGTGTATTTACTCAGTAATTTCGTATAAGTATAGATTTTTGATACAAAAAGCCAACCAATAATTGCAGCAGCGACCAGATCGTTATCGTTGACGCCTTCCCACCCAAATTACTGAATTAAGCTTCGAAAGTCCGACCTTACACACTTCTTTTATCATAAAAACCCTACGTTTAACTTTTGAACTAAAAAAATAAAACACCGCATTTATTCATGTTTCAAAAACTTTCTAAAGGATACAGTTTTATAAAATGCTGCGAGCAATTATTATGACTACGTCGTAGTTACGAATTTAAAAATTCCAGTACAATGACTGCACAAAAGTGCAAAGAAAGCTCGCACAAAGAGATTTGAAAGCATCTGCAGCTTGGATACAGCTTTGGACTGCAAATTACAGCTGAGATAAACAGTGGCTATACGCCGAGCCGCGACGCCCGCCGCTCCGTCTACGCGGCCTACGCCAGTTCGTAGCGGCAGCACGTAGCGAGCGGTCGCCCGTAGCCCGTCGTAGCGAGCGACTACGCCGGCGCGGTATGTACGAGCCAGCACAGTACGTCCGCAAACATAAACAAATAGTGATATGAGTTGTGCGTCCCCGAGCCTTGTATTCCGACTAACTCTCCTCATATTAACTTTCATAGTGTCGTGTACATTCGTCGCCAGTGTGGTGTGGTTATTGCGAACGAGTGGCTCCTCTAGCCAATATGAGAATTATTACTTGTCGAGAATTAATATAAGCGCCGTTAAAAGCGACGGTAACAATATTTCGACGACGCCGCCTGTATCGGACCATTATAAAGACTTGATTAAAATAGAAATAGCCATGCGGCGGGTGGAGGAAAATAGTAGGAGATTAAAAGAGTATACAAAGTCGTTATTGTGGGATAACAAGGACAAGTCTTTGTGGTGTGTGTTGTTTAAAGAGAATGGGAGGATGGAGAAGCCGTTGCGAGGCGGGAAGCATAGACATACAATTGATGAGGAATATATTCGAACATTGAGGGAACAAAAAATGAGAGAAGCTTTGATACATTTGAGGCACCACGGCGCTCACCACCGGCGGAGACCTGACGTCCTTCCAAACCTGCCCTACATAAAATAAATAACCGTTTACTGAGTAACGTTTCGCGGAAATTGCTTCGGATTCTCTGTGGGACAGTTTCCAACAAAAAAATATCATATTTTCACTGACCTCGCTGTGCAGGCAAATGATTAAAATTATTGCAACAATCCGTATAAACTCCGATACAATTTCGGTTGTGTAAGTGGAAAGATTTTAATGATAGTACGAGTATGTTGTAAATATTTTGTACGTCGGTTTAATGTAAATGACTGTATTCAATGTGTAAATATATAACGTTGACATAAGTGTAAATATTATATGGCACAATTAAATAAATGTTTGTTAAATCCAGATAATATTTGAAAGTACTGTCAGAAATATTTCAGAATTCACTTATTTTTCTGGTTGTATTTTTTTTATTTACGTTTGCTACAGGTTGGTTGTTATGTTTCCTCTTGGAAAAACATACTTTACTTAGATTTTTTTTCCAAATATCCAGAAATTAAATAATAAGGATGTTAAAACATAGGAAATATTTTGCTAAGATTAACATTAACCGTTTTAACATTAACACGGTGTTATTATAACATCATACGAGTACAATTAAAACCATCATGTGATTATGGTTATCATTATTTGCTGTTTGGATAAAATAGGTTATAAACTTATAACCATAGAAGAAAATCTTTTAATTAAATATTGTCATTCTAATTTTAGAATATTGCCATAATAATCTGTGATTTTAATAATTTTGGCCTAATTAATTTATAATAAGTGGTTGACGTTTTTTAATTTGATAACTTAAAAAAAAATATAATTGTCATCGAAATAGTATTTGCTTAATTTTTTGTCCTACGTTCTTTCTATATTTGAATTATTTTGTTTATGAATTGACGAGGTGTTGATGGAATCATTTATGTAGTCAACGCTAAGTGCGTAAATTAAAAAAAAAGAGACTGTGACAGTCTCTCTTCATTATCTGCCAGCCTTTTCCCAAACATGTTGGGGTCGGCTTCCAGTCTAACCGGATGCAGTAGAATACCAGAATTTTACATGGACTGACTGTCACTGTATGTCTCAAATAAACAGGGTATCACCCTGGTCAGTCATCCTTGCTACCATCTTACTGATTGGCTTATATTTTAGCAAGGCATGGGCTATTCTCATACAGATTGTAAAGAAGAAAAACTGGCGATGTATGTAGTAAAACGATGTCATACAAAAAATAACTCATATTGACTAGCTCACACACACAATAAAAGGTGAATTATAATGAATCTGTCCATACAGGTCCATACCGGTTTATATACAGCCTAAAATGTCGGGGCTTTATATTCAAAAAGTTTTGGTTTCAATGGAACCTCATTTTCAAAAGTTAATTGTATGAATCCATTTAATTTGTAAAACGAAACGAATCGGCATTTAATTTGCTGAGTACTTTAACGTTTCATCGTGTTAAAAGTATGAATAAAATGGTTTTTTGTATGAAACTTTTGTTTTATTTGTGACAAGTTAAATTAATAAAAGGGTGACAAAGATGATTAGGGGTAATGAAAGGGGTAACAAAAATAATTAAGAACACAATATCTTGCTTTTTTATTTTAACGATATAAATATAGAATTGTCTGCGAAAGTCATCTTAAGCTTATTTATAGAAGTTATACTCGTAAGAAAATCGGGTCAGCGACTTTTGTAACATTTTAAAGATAGTATAGAAGTTTTTTTTCACAGATTTATTAGAGAACGACTGAGTTACTTATCCAATTTATGTACGTTAGTAATATAATAAATCACACAATTACACTACAATTTATAATAATAAATCTGTGAAAAATAACTTTTTTTCTGCTTTTTCTTTTTCTTTATCTTTTTAATTGCATTTACCAATCATTTTTGTCAATTAACTATGGGTAGGTGTAGTACACTCGTACTGTGGTAGCTTTTTTTTTTGGGTTGGTAATTATCAAATAACTTCTCCCGCTCTGGGCGGAGCGGGAGGGCGTGTCAGACTTTTACTGACTAAAACCCACCCGTGTTCCTTCCGTTGCCTGTGTTCCAGGGCCACGATATCTCTTTCGGACAAACTCGCAACCCTGACAGGCATTGGTCCTAACGGACCCCGTCAGTTGGTGCTGACATCTCTTTGAGGCGCGCGTGGAATACAACGCGCCGTCGACCCGGGCCTGGTCCTTATCGGGCGGCGAGCTACCCATCGCTCACCGTCCGCAAGCCCGCGCCTACGGAGGCCGGAAGTCGGCTTGCGACTCCCGACGCCCGGGGTGTCTCCTGCGGCGACACGGCGCGCGAGGGCGTACTGTGGTAGCTGGCCTGACTTTCGAATTTTCAAACGACATTTAACTTTAAGACGTTCTTAGAACTGTTTTTATGAAACACACCTTGACAGAGACAGCATGCAATGGAGTAAGAGAGAGAGCTAAGTAGGCCTTAAGTAAGCGAAAACATTACTTCCGCAAATGTCTTGTAATGAGAATAAAAACCGGCCAAGTTCGTGTCAGACCACGCACAATGAAGGGTGCCGTAGTCGGGATGAATTTATCCTAAAAACAAACTTAACATTTTAGTTGAAAAACATGTTCTCCCATACATCGATATACGTCACGGTCAATTCTCCAACTGCAAATGTAAGTGGGTCGACTATTACTCGTTAACTTGTAAAGCCTACTTAGCTGTGATAGTTTTCCTTTTAATTTCGTTATATATAAGGTGTATCTATTCATACACAAAATCTCTTAAGGGGTCATTGTACTCATCATTATGAACAACTTTTATTATGGGACTAAACCTTAAATAGCGAAAAAAAAATCAGCTGTTCCCTACATTTGTGTTCGTATAACTCGTCAAAATGTATGGAACAGCTGTTTTTTTTTCGTATTTTCAACTTTGGTCCCATAGTAAAAGTTGTTCATATTGATGAGTGCAATGACCCCTTAAGAGATTTCGTGTATGAATAGATACACCTTATATACACTGCCATGATTTTTTTCACGTATCCAAGAACGTGGAACCATTTAGATGGCAGGAGACACATATTACTCAAATGAATAGCTGAATTGAAAAATGATCTTGACAGAACCGCAATATTTTTTAACGGCCTATCCAACGATATCCCACACCATGGGATAGAAGAGAAAAAAAATACAAGGGAGGTACTCTAAAAAAAAATATTTTCATGATTTTATTTTACCACTATATCGGCATGATTATTATTGTATATACATGCCAAATTACAGCTTTCTAGTACTAAGAGTCTCTGAGCTAAGCTGGGGACAGACAGACGGACTTGGCGAAGCTAAAAATGGTATGAACGTGTAAGGTTCAGCTGTTTCTTCCCACAATTATATCCGTCTGTCACGGACAGCCCGGTTCAAAGAAAAATACTGGACTTGGACTTGTGGAAATTACTCAAATTAATGGGTGAATTTGTAACTTCCACGTAGTTTTTATTTTTCTTGATGCTATTAAAACTTTGGCATTAACAATCGTCAATGCCAAAGTTTTAATAATACCATTGTACGTGAATCAATTGTTAAGTTGCAAAAGACGGTTTTTAAAAAAAAGAAAGAAAAATTTTTTTTTTTTTTCATACATTATTTTATTACAAAATAAAATAATGTATGTCTTTTTTGTGCATAAAAAACAATTTTTCTTTCTTTTTTTTAAATACACAAAATACACTCACTACTAATACAAGTAACCAAAAGCTTCATATTCAAAAATAAAAGTTCAATGTTTGACAATATTGTCCAATGGTTGATGTCAGGGCAGGTCACAATTTAATGTGTGACCATTAAATTGTGACCTGCCCTGACAACAACGTTTTGAAATAGAAAATGTAGAAAGTAATATAAGAATGGACATCGATTTGTTGTTTCACATTCTTTGTGCGTGGATGTGTAAACTTCGCCCATTGTGTCACCCTATGTAAAATTTAAACATTTATATCTGTAACTTTTATGGTGTACATAATAAAGAGTATTCTATTCTATTCTATTCGTGCGAGTTGAACTAGCGTGGTGAGGGTTCCATACAATTTATATGTTTTCTACCATGTTTTTATCCCGATATAATTTATCCCAAGAACAAACTTAACATTGAAGTTGAAAAACATACATTCCAACTGCAAATGTAAGTTTGAACGCACAATATTGAGAGATTTACATACCATTTTATTTTAACACCATAAACTTCTTATAGGTTTTCCTGTAATCTGTAAGTAAAGGACTAATTATATATATTTTTTAATTTTAGGCTAATTAGTTTCGGAGATAAGGGGGGAATGGTCAATTTACATGTTTTTTCTTAAATAACTTTAAAAGTATTTATTTTAAAATGATAAAATATATATATATATATGAAATTCTTACAGCGAGCCCTTTCATTTGATATGTGGCATGCTACCATTTGCTTTTAATTTGCCTCCAAAGTGACCCTCATATTAAAAATTCATTAATTTACATTACACGCCCGTGTTTGGGTCACTGAAATTCATATGTGTACCAAATTTTAACTTATTCGGTCTAGTAGATTCGGGGCAAATTGGCTGTGATGAACGGACAGAAAGGCAGACAGATACACGAATGATCCTATAAGAGTTTCGTTTTTTCCGTTTGAGGTACAGAACACTAAAAACGTTTAAACCGATGCTAAAAGTGCTTTATTACTTAGGTTTACATGTAAACCTAAGTAATAAAGCACCGACCTCATCTAGTTTTTAAAATATGATTGACGTGTAAAAGTGTTTGTACAAACCTACTTACAGAAATAAAATCATTTATCATTTATCATTTAAAGAGATACTTAAGACAAGCCGGTCAAAAAGATAATATCAACATTTATGTACGTACCTATACAAGGTTATACACACTCGTATATTTTTATTGCACTATACGGGGTGACTACCGACATTCTTACCCATAGCTTTAACGGTGCGAGCATTAACCCCTAAAATAGATTATTCTAAGGAAATGGTGATATTCACGCAGTCTGCGACCGAATTTTCCGGAAGATTGTTATGGCTATAAGGTTTCTGAAGGAAATATAAGATTCATATCACCCTGCGGAAGTATA
Source organism: Tiliacea aurago (assembly GCA_948098905.1). NCBI lineage: Eukaryota > Metazoa > Arthropoda > Insecta > Lepidoptera > Noctuidae > Tiliacea > Tiliacea aurago. Next base: position 14,852,739 of record OX402590.1, read on the forward strand.
TACATAGTGCTTTTACGTAAGAGTGCAAATATTTTAGGTAGGAACTAAGTAAATATGAAGACAAGATTACCTTGTGTAAGTTAAATATAAGCCACACTGCGTGGGTTTCATAATAGAGAGGGGAGTAAAAATAGAACTATATCAACGCGAAAATTTAATAACAGAGCTTATTTTTGGTCTGTGGCAAAATTTGAGTGAAATAAATATAACCAGAACATTTTATTTTCGTCCTGTGAATGGGTGTTTGAGAAATATCTCCATTGCGTGGGACGTAACTCTGTCATAAAATGAGGGAGAAGTATTTGTATGGAAAACCAATCAACAAGAAGATATTCCGAGTTTCAGTGTTAGTGCACTGTACTCACGAATACTAACGATACAAGAGAAAAACCTAAGCGGTAAGAAGTGATATTGAATAGTTGTTGATTACTGGGAGAGTAACCTATTATTCACACCTGTATTATATTTTATTTTTTTCAATAATATTAACTTAGATCATAATATTAACATAAGATCATAATATTAACATTTTTAATAAATAATGCGGCATCCAATAAAAGAAAACAAACCAGTATGTCAAAACGTCAAACAAATAGTTTTCTGACAGGTTGCCGACGACACAACGAAACTACGTTAGTACTATTACTTATTCTGTGACGAAACGGGATGTTCCCATTTAAAATTTATTATATTATAAATTACACTACACTCGAAGTTGTGGACGAGTATGTTTACCTCGGACAAACTGTCCAGTTAGGTAGGTCCAACTTCGAGAAAGAGGTCAATCGTCGAATCCGGTTCGGCTGGGCAGCGTTCGGGAAGCTTCGCAATATCTTCTCGTCCCACATACCGCAGTGTCTCAAGACGAAAGTCTTTGACCAGTGCGTGTTGCCAGTGATGACCTATGGCACTGAAACGTGGTCGCTTACAATGGGCCTTATCGGAAGGCTAAAAGTCACCCAAAGGGCAATGGAGAGGGCTATGCTTGGAGTTTCCCTACGTGATCGAATCAGGAATGAAGAGATCCGCAGGCGAACCAAGGTAACCGACATAGCCCGAAGAATTGCCAAGCTTAAGTGGCAGTGGGCAGGGCACATTGCTCGCAGAACTGATGGCCGATGGGGCCGAAAGGTCCTGGAGTGGCTACCGCGTACCGGAAGACGTAGCGTTGGAAGGCCTCCTACAAGGTGGACCGATTACCTTGTGAAGGCCGCAGGTATCCGCTGGATGCGGGAAGCACAGAACCGGTCGAAGTGGCGGTGCTTGGGGGAGGTCTATGTCCAGCAGTGGACGTCTTTCGGCTGAAATGATGATGATGATGATTATGATATTATAAATTTACAAAAACATGATTGTGTGGTTTTGCTTCTTATTTAGCCTAAATTAAAAAGAAAATAGTTCTTTACTTATAGATTACAGGGAATCCTTGAAGATGTCTTTTTTCTTAAAATAGCATTGTAAATTACTCAATATTGTGCGTACAAACTTACATTTGCAGTTGGAATGTATGGGGAACCATGTTTTTCAACTACGATGTTAAGTTTGTTCTTGAGATAAAGTCATCCCGACTAACGGAACCCTTCATTGTGCGTGGTCCGACACGCACTTGGCCTGTTTTTAACCGACTTCCAAAAAGGAGGAGGTACATATCTCCGTCAATGATGGACCGATTTTGAAAAAAAAAAATTTGTGTGTAAGGGTATGCTCCCGAGGTGGTCCCATTGCCACCAAATCAGGATCAGATGAGGGGATCCCATGAAAATCGAGGAAAACCCTCAAATTTTATAGGCAAACCTATAGCCATTTGTGTATTTTTTATAGTAACTCGTGCATTTGCTCTTGGAAATCACCATTTGGTGAAGTGGAACTGATGATGGAGACCACAGATGGCCACCGGAACAATATAATAATAAGTATTTAACGGGTTGCGATTCGATTAGGTACTTTAATATGGTTGCTAAGCAATTTATGCTCCACCAGGAGAACTCCTCAACAATTAACGTCCCAGCATCAGGGAAAGCAATATTTTGTAAAAGGTGATGAGCAGTTGACATAAGGCTATTGTAACTTAGATAAATTAAAAACTAACCCACTAAAAAGTGGAAAAAATACCAACTTCCAAAAAAATACTACAAAGTGAAAATTTTCGGAAGTCGGTGGCAAAAAACTAAAAATACAGATCCATCGACATCGACTTCCGAAATTAAAGTTATTTTTCACTTTGTAGTATTTTTTGGAAGTCGGTTTTTTTTTTTTATAATTCGTTTTTTATTGTATTTGTGTTTCTCTTTGCGTCATGTTTACTGCAAATAAACGTGTGTTCTTTCTCTCTTTTTCTTTCTTTTGTATTGTTCGAAACGGTAGGCACAGGTATCAGTTTTCAGCCATATGTGGGTTACATATGGCTGAAATTTAAATTGTCCCATGTAATAGGGGAAGGGGCCAACCGATTGCCATTAACTTGGCCATTAATTAATACAGGGCCGCACTTATTCATTGTTACAATACTCGGTCCGTAAAAATGGCCATAGAAAAATACTAATGACGGCTTCTGGTTATTTTCTTGAGGCCGCGTCCACACCCAGCGTAATATTCCACCGTCGACTGTGAAAATGTATGACTAGACTTTAGGCTTCAACATACTGGCGCGACATGTCGCGCGACGCGACACCGCACCGGTTGAACAATTTCCTTGAATTTTTCATAGAAATTATTGTACCGGTGCCGCGTCGCGCGACAAGTCGCGCCAGTATGTAGAAGCCTAAAGTCAAACTGGTTGATATATTAATTGTATAATTTATTATATTTATGACATTGATTTTAAATTCTGTGATAACATTAACTCACACTTTATTACTTTACACTTTTTAGGAAAACGTATCTATTGAATATAATATTATATAATATCCTTGGAATGATGATGATGTACTAAAAATAATTTTGTATATTGTGAATAATTTTAAAAGAGTAACGGTGGAGTTTCTTGCCCATTCTTCTCCATACGAAACTACCTTTTGAAGGAGCGACTAGATTTTTTTTTTTTTTTTGTAAATCTTGACGTTCAGAAGTGCCTTTTGTGTGCCTATTTGAAATAAATAATTTGACTTTGACTATGAAAAGCAAAGGAGAGTCTGCGGAAGTTGTTTTTCCTTCCTTTTTAGGGTTCCGTACCAAAATGGTAAAAAGGAACCCTTATGGTGAGACTAAGTCTGTCTGTCTGTCTGTCACAGCTGGATATCTCAAGAATTACTAATGTTATCAACTTGAAATTTAGAATAGTTTTATATGACGTTTGCCCAACTATTTTGCAAGCACGAAAGAAATTAAAAAAATATATCTTTTTTGCAAAAGGGACTGAAAGGAGGTCTTAAAAATTTGAAGTGGGGCTACTAGGGCATGTGGGGATCACATGAAAGAACGCTGTTTGCACATTCTCAAACATTTTTTTTAGGCAGCGTAGTTTTCGACTTATAAAGAAAAAAAAAGAAAAATACCATTCCCTATCTCCGAAGTTTGCTGCAATAAAAATCTGAAATTATTCTATTATGATAGAAGCTTATGTAAAAATTACAGGAAAAATAAAACGATGTCTCTAAATAGTACAGTTTTTCAGAAATCATCAACATCATATATTCGTACGGAACCCTCGATGCGCGAGTCCGACTCACTCTTGACCGGTTTTTTTTATTAGATGCTCACGATCGGCGACCGACTATATGCTTTAGTGTAAACACAGCCTTATGCTCGTTTTCATTAAAGCTATTTAGCACCTAAATGAATGTCTAAATAAAAGTTGAGTTTAAAACACTCGGCGATTAATTTAAAGCATGTTGCAGAAAGGTGAGGTGGTGTTATTTAAGGGCAGAAGCAAAGCAAAATATGGGCTCTGAATTTAAATTTGACCCCTTTTGGAATGGATTATTCCAATCAAATTGGTGGGTTATGTCTGCAAGAATGAGGTTTAATCAATAGGGTTTGTAGTGGATGTCGAAACTATAAAACTGTAAGTAATAAACAAATAAATAAAAAATAATAAAAAAAAAAAATACATTTATTTTGAGCAACTTTAAAACTCATATGTGGAGGAGTACACACAAATTCAGAATAATACTCGTATAAATAAAAATTAAACAAACCAAAAGACTATCTAACCAGCCCTGTTGACGGCAACATGCCTATCACAGCAGTGCCGTATGTATGAGCAGTCCATCCAGTCCACGATCATCGCCAGGACGACATTGGTGCTGCCCCGCACCCTACGCACTAGAGATGCACCGCGCTTCCGTATAGTCGCATGGAAGCAATCGGTACGCGCCTCAGCGAACAAATCGGAGGCGCTGCAGTAGCGAGGCAGCGCCAATACGGCCCTGAACGCGTTGTTGAACTGGACGCGGAGGGCTCCATATGATGCACACGTGTACCTCGCCCACAGACTGCACGTGTAGAGAGACGTGCAGTGCGACCTAAAGAGCGTTATCCTCACCTCCCTCGAACAGCGCGCAAACCTGCGTGCGAGCATGTTCGCCCGCACCGACAAAGCCCTCCGTTCCCGCTCCATGTCTGCATTGTCCTTGAGGTCGGTCGTAACTAAGTGCCCCAGGTACTTAAATTGATTCACCCTTTCGAGTGGAAAGCTAGCTAGGAGAGAGAAAATACCAAGAAACACCAAAATGAACGTCTATACACAGCATGTGGTCATATCTAAGGGTGGATACCCCTTGCAAAGACTAGTTGACAGACTTTTGGGCTTCTAACGACTTTCAAAGATCCACGAATGACAGCCGGCACCAACGACTTCTCGTGCTTTATGAGGCACGGAGGAGTCTCGGTATGTAAATATGGTCACCCATCCACGGGCCAACCCCGGTAAGAGTAGCTTAACCTGATGGATCGATCCATGCGGCTGTTAATAATTAGCCACGAACTCCTTTATAGTTTATTTTATAGTTTCAACAACAACTACAAACCCTTTTGATAAAACATCATACTTGCAAACATAACCCACCGCTTTGATTCGATTAATCCATTCCAAAAGAGGTTAAATTAAAATTCAGAGCACATTATTTTGCTTTAATTCTGCCACATATTCGCAAACTGACCCATTTTGTTCAAAGGGCTAACTAATGCTTCACAATTCGGTTGCCAAGCTTCACTCGTGGTTCGATAATCCTATGCAAATATTGAATTAATGTGGCCTTAATACCCAAACTCTGAAAGCTTACACACTGTTGGGTTTTGCTTAGTAGTGATCAATCCGTAGTCCATATTAGACGGATGGTGGAGAGGTAGTTTAAATGGCTGTACTTATTTTGTTTGAAGCTTATTTTGTTGCGGATATAGTTACATACAGCGCTTGAAACCGTATGATACCTTGAACCGGAAGATACAAATTATTTTTGATATTATATTATAGCGTGATTAAAGTTACGATTACATAATATATGTAAAGTATAACCAACTAACTCAACAGATTAAAGCATTCTTCCTCTCTCCTACTTTACTGTGCCCGACAACTCCACAATGATCATGCCTTTGTAAAACCTAACACCTTTTTTTTTTTTTATGGGTGCGAAATTATCAAATAACTTCTCCCGCTCTGGGCTGAGCGGGAGGGCGTGGCAGACTTTTACTGACTAAAACCCACCCGTGTTCCTTCCGTTGCCTGTGTGCCAGGGCCACGATATCCCTTTCGGACAAACTCGCAACCCTGGCAGGCATTGGCAAACCTAACACCTAAGTTTACATTGTGGAATGCAAATAAATATTTATATACTAAATATTTATTTGCATTCCACAATGTAAACTTTTATTTTCAGAATGCTCTTGAGAACCGTTTCGGCAGTGCGTCGGAAATGTTTGCACAGAATCAACTCATTCCGGGGCAGTGGTCCAACTGCGGTGCACAACTAGTTGGACCATGGGTCTTTACTAGGGGCAGTTGTCCAACTTTAAAAATAGTTGGACCACATCATCTTTTGAGAGTTCCGTGGTCTAATTCATTTAAAAAAAAACTTGCCAACTCTAAAAACCTAACCGAACCTAATTCCCCGTGACTTCGACCGTCTAGGGTTAGCGTTTACGTCAGCAGGTCGACGGAGCCCCACTGCGCGCATTTTTTAATTAATTGGACCACGGAACTCTCAAAAGGTGCTGTGGTCCAACTATTAACAACTTGAAAACATTGTAAAAGCCCATTCTTTTTAATAGCGTAACCGTGGAGTTTCTTGCCGGCTCTTCTCCATAGGAAACGACCAATTGGAACCGTGCACCTAGCTTCTGACGTTTCAGAAGTGCCCATGTAGGTTTATGTGAAATACATATTTTGATTTTGATTCATTTTGATCTTTTTTGTCTTTATATAAATTTTAATTTGATTTGATAAGGCTTGCATCAAAACATAGCTTCCCCGAGTGACGCGCACCCTGGACAGTGAGAACGGCAAAAATACATTATCGCATTCCAATTGTCATTCCAACACGACGGTAACTCTTTTGAATCACTGCCTATCGTTACTATTCTATACAGTCCCACAGTTCACTCGTAACAGTTACATATTGGATTTATACTCAATAGTGGAGCATGAATAGTGGCAGGCTGCCAGCTAACTGCGATCACAATATCCATTTCGCGCAGTTGACTCGTATGACTGGCGGCACTGGCATGGAAAGTGTGGCGTGAAAGCCGAGTAGTCATATAAGTATTCAAACGAGGCATATTGATACTTGTAGAATTGGATTTGTGCCTGATTTCTGTCTTGGCCAATATCTAAACATAGTCTTCATAGCAATCCTAATCCCAACTTTCTAACTAATATTATAAATGCGAAAGTAAGTTTGTTTGTTACCTTTTCACGCCTAAACCACTGAACCAATCATCCTGAAATTTAGTATATACGTTGTCAGGTGTACAGAAACGGACATAGGGTACCTTTCATCCCGAAAAAAAGTACTGTTCCCGAGGAAAACTATAATAACGTTCTTATGATAATAGATGGCGCCACCTGTCTTTCGAATCATGATTGAACCCCAATTGATTGTCAAATTCTAAATTAACGCGAGTGAAGCCGCGGGCAAAAGCTAGTTTAACATATTTAGAAGCGCTATAAATATTCTCACATAAGTTGTATGGCTTGCTTTGAAAGTTATTGGTTATATAACATACATAATCAGCCTATGTTCCCACTGCTGGGACACAGGCCTCCTACCTGTGAGAGGGAGTGGGCCATACATAGTCCACCACGTGGGCCCAGTACGGGTTGGTAGATGCCACATGTCTTCGAATTTTTAGTTCTAGGACATGCCGGTTTCCTCACGATGTTTTCCTTCACCGTTTTGAGAGCAGTGGTGATTAAATAATTTACACAAAGTATCGCACTTGTAAGTCGAGGCAATTACCACTGGGCCACTACTGCTCTATCATTGTATCATATCTATAATTATTATAAAATATTTCAGCGTGTATGTCGTGCGTGGTACAGAATGCTTACAGCGGAGCCAGCACGGCCAACTGTGACATGACTTGAGTCACACATTTTATCACAATTTGAGCGTTAAAACTGTATTGTCATAAAATGCAAATACAAATTGACATGACATATTTTATCATGTCTTGTCACAAACGTCTTGACACGCCCGTGCTCGGCCCGCTGCTTCTGTTTGAGTACGTAACTTATTACGTACGAGCGAGCGTGCGGGTTTTAACTCGCACTTGACATTACCCAATGTGGGACTGGCTAATGAAGGCATTGACATTGGTAGGTAACGGTTAAAAAAGAGAGTATTTTAATCAGAATTCAATAACTCAGCTGTGAAAGAATACTTAAGTTGCGATACTACGCATGCTTCAAGCATACTAAAATATTCAACATTAACTTTAAAGTCCATACATATTTTATAAAGACACATTTAACTGAACCTTGACATTTTAATGTCTTTAAAGTGAGAGGGCAATACACTATTGAACCTTAATAAGACTCCTTGAATCGTTCGCCCAATTGTTTTCATAAATATTGCTCTTTTCTCGCAAACACTCAAGGGGAAGTCACACGTAGCATTAGACATGGCGCACACTATGCTACATGCGACGGCGACTAGACTCAACAACAGACTGGGGCCGACAATCCTAATCCTAACTAATATTATAAATGCGAAAGTGAGTTTGTTTGTTACCTTTTCACGCCACTGAACCACTAAACCACTGAACCGATTATCCTGAAATTTTGCATATACGTTGTCAGGTGTACAGAAACGGACATAGGGTATCTTTCATCCCCAAAAAAAGTACTGTTCCCGAGGAAAACAACAATAACGTTCTTATGATAGATGGCGCAACGTGTCGTTCGAATCATGATTAAATTATATTAATATAGGAACTTTAATAGTGTGTTAAGTGTTTTATGCCGCCAAACCTCAAACAACAAGCATTGTACAACGATTAGTGCGAATTGGTAGAATAGCAACAAAGAAAAGAAAGAAAAATAATTTTATTCGTCACAGAAACACGTGCCTAGGAAAACACAAACTCGAGCAAGTAAACATAAAAAAAAAATCCTATCTACATTATAATCACGAGCACAAAAATAACAAATAGTCGGCAACTGCACGTCATGACTGTGACAAAAAGGCTTGCACTCAGCATGATGCTGTGCCACAAGGAAGGGATGGTAACCTGCAGTGCGTCTAGATGTCCGATAATAGAAGGGGGCTGGTGGAATGAGGTCGTGGAGTTCTTGGGCACACTCACCGAAGTACAATCTGTAGAAGACCGACAAGCAGGCAACATTGCGGCGGTGGGCCAAGCTGTGAAGATATCATATATTTTGTTCTAAGCCTCGCAAACTTGGCGTCGAGTTGCAGAGTCGCAACGACAGGCTAGGGGATCCGCACGCTTTCGCATCTTGTCGCAGCGTCCAGACGCACGATGCACGCGCACATCTGACGACGGTCGCATGCGGCAGGTCAGCGTCAATCTTGCTGTGAGCGCTGAGGTAGGTGCATCATCATCATTACAGCCGAAAGACGTCCACTGCTGGACATAGGCCTCCCCCAAAAGGGAGGGGGGAGTTGCCATAATCGCCAGGCTTGGCGGGCGGGTTGGCGATCGCAGTATGGTGTTAAAATGCATAGAGAACGCTGCTGCCCATTCTCTAGTGAGTCCATTAGTCGCTTTTTACGACACCCACGGGAAGAAATGGGAAGGAAGGTGCATACGTGTTTGTATTGTGAATCTCAACATGGATACGTTCTATGTCGATATTTTCAAATCTGCTAGTTTATCATTTGTAACTTCGAGTTACAGCTATGTAAGCGGGCACGCCGATTATGCCTGGAGGCTTTTATTTAAGTACGTTTTTTAGTATTAATTTTTTATTTTTGCTGCATTTTTTTTTTGGTATAGTTAGTAGCGTGTGCTAGCTAAAATATGGCAACTAATTTAATTTAATGTTTTGTGTTGCATAATGCAAATTATTTTACGTACTATTGTATAGAACCATTTTTTCTAACTGAACAGACAACTGTGCTGGTGGGGAGTTTGTTGCGCCACTTCTTCTTTCCAGCTAAAGTACTAGGAAGTGGTGAAGGGAAGGAAAAATTACATAAGACAGTCCCCCAAAAACGCCCAGTTTTTGGGAGACTGACTTATGTAATTTTTGACGTTCGAAAAGTGCTGATTCTCAGCCTAGTTTGAATAAATGACTTTTGATTTAGTTGATTTGATGTGGAACGCATCGATTACTCAAAGAAAATGATCGCTTCCTGACGACGTCAGTAATAACGACTACTCGCAGTCACAAACGATAGCTCGCTAGCTCTGCTAGTCGCAACGACAAGACGCAGATGCAAACGACAACTCTCCGTCTTGTTGCAGCGAGTAGAGGCAGCAACAAGACGCACAGTTTGCGCTGGCTTTAATAGTATAACAACTGCAACTTAGACACGATTCGTTTGCGCTGTAAAGTTATTTAACGAGCTGTCACTCGTTTCTTTCACGATGTTGATAAAATATTTCAATGCAAAACTCCTTCATATTCAACATATAAACTCTTCTTAGTTTAATTCTTTTTTTGAAAACAAAACACGTGTTTTTTTAAAAGCGGTTGTGGTCATTCTGCCTGCCCTTTCTCCAAATATTTTGGTGTCAGGTTCCAAGCTAACTGGATGTAGCTGAATACCAGTACTTTACATGGAGCGACTGCCTAACTGATCTCCACGACCCAGTTATTGGGTAGCACGATACCCCTTGATAAGACTGGTTGTCAGACTTATTCCGTCTTATTACAAAACAAGGTTTATCTTCAGACACGGTTTAAACCATGGAGCTATTATTGAATTTGGAACTTTATTCCGTCTATGGTAAAGTTCCTAATACAAAACTGACAACTTAGTACCGAACTAAGTTTTCAGTTTTGTATAAAGAACGGTATTTCAATCGCAGTTCCGTTCTTATTACAAAAAATGGTTCCATGGTTTAGGCCATGTCAGAATATAAATCTTGTTTTGTAATAACATGGATTGGTTTTCTGAATACCAGTATCGACTGTCAAAGATCATCAAGTGACAGCGAGAACGTGCTGGATTTCGTGCTTTGTGCACGGAGGGGCCGGAGGATCCACGAAACGACCGCGGCAAGCGTTCTTCGGCTTCTTCTTCTTCTTCAGCGGCTGCTTCGGCTATTAATATTTAGCCACGAGCTCCCTTAAAGCTTTAAGGGAGCTCGAGCGGATGGGGTAAATTCGGTAAAATGAAATCATGTTATTTGACACGTTCGCTGTTAAAAGGTGAAAAGGGAGTAGGCACAGGTATGGCATACAGTTTTTATGACGTAGTCCCCTATAAAAGAGGAAATCTCCCGACCCTTAAGGACGTGAAAAGAGGTTCGAAAATATATTTTCATAGTCAATGCTGCGGGGCTGTATGAAGCTAATAATATAACACCGAGGTCGTATAGTGCGAGACTATTTTATGTGTTTTAATATTCATAAAAGTAAGGATCAGATACACTTACGCACTTTAGTAGGAGCGACCTACTTACTTAGAATGTGTGGTTCATAAAATTTCATACATACAATTGCGTTTTTAGGGTTCCGTACCTCAAAAAAAAAATACGGAACCCTTATAGGATCACTCGTGTGTCTGTCTGTCCGTCTGTCACAGCCGATTTACTCCGAATCTACTGGACCGATTAAGTTGACATTTGGTATACATATGAACTGCTGTGACCCAAACATGAACGTGTGACGTAAATAAATGAATTTTAAATATGGGGGTCCCTTTTGGCGGGCAAATTAGAAAATAAAAATAAAAGTTTTGGAAATTGTACTGTGTGACAAAAGGGCCACAATTTTATTTTTTTATAATTTTAATATAAATAGTTTTAAAGTTATTAAAGAAAGTTGATGAATATTTATCATTTCCACCCTTATCTCCGATACTACTAAGACAAAAATTTTGAAAAAAATACAGAAAATAGTTCTTTACTTATAGATTACAAGAAAACCTATAAGAAGTCTATGATCTTAAAATAACATGGTAAATCTGTCAATATTGTGCGTACAAACTTACATTTGTAGTTGGAATGTTTTAAATTTGAATTGTGAACATGTTTTTCAACTACAGTGTTAAGTTTGTGCTTAGGATAAATTATTCCCCACTACGATACCCTTCATTGTGCGTAGTCCGACACGCACTTGGCCGGTTTTTTATTTCCGAATAAACTCGATTTTATTCGTTTCGTAATACTCAATAAGAGTTATTTATTCCTAAAGGAAGGAATAAACAAATCCACTCTTATCGATTTTTAGGAAAAGGGTTTTCCTAAAAATCGATAAGAGTTCCCAACTCTTACTGAGTTTTACGAAGATATATGGGTGAAATAATAATCCACTGTTTTAGTGTAAAACTATGTATTTCAGTTTTATTTTCAGCTATGAAAGATTCATCATTCAGCCGAAAGACGTCTAGCAGTGGGACTTAGGCCTCCCCCAAGCACCGCCACATACACCGGTTCTGTGTTTCCCGCATCCAGCGGATACCTGCGGCCTTCACAAGGTCATCGGAAAGATTGTTCTAAGTAGAATGCGTAGTAGACCGGACGGACGGAGTATCCACTAAGCAACTTTTAAATGTTAATTTGTCCTAATTTATTTATTGTAATTTTATGTTGTTAAGAATACAGTATTTTGGAACCTATAATATTTTGAAAAGGTCTTATCTTAAAGTTGCAATTGTTATTCCACGAGAAAATTGCTTTTAAATTTTTGCTAAGTATATACTTATTTGTGCTCGTGACTATACCTATACAGGGTTATTTTTAAAACGTCAATAACCTCTTAAGGGGTCATTGTACTCATCATTATTAACAACTTTTACTATGGGACCAAACCTGAAATCGCGAAAAGAAATCAGCTGTTCCCTGCATTTTAATGAATTATTCGAACATAAATGTAGGGAACAGCTGGTTTTTTTTTCGCGATTTCAGGTTTGGTCCTATAGTAAAAGTTGTTAATAATGATGAGTACAATAGTAATTGATATGAATCAATTCAAATTTAAAACATTCCAACTACAAATGTAAGTTTGTACGCACAATATTGACAGATTTACCATGTTATTTTAAGATCATAGACTTCTTATAGGTTTTCTTGTAATCTATAAGTAAAGAACTATTTTCTGTATTTTTTTCAAAATTTTTGTCTTAGTAGTATCGGAGATAAGGGTGGAAATGGTAAATATTCATCAACTTTCTTTAATAACTTTAAAACTATTTATATTAAAATTATAAAAAAATAAAATTGTGGCCCTTTTGTCACACAGTACAATTTCCAAAACTTTTATTTTTATTTTCTAATTTGCCCGCTATATTTAAAATTCATTTATTTACGTCACACGTTCGTGTTTGGGTCACAGCAGTTCATATGTATACCAAATGTCAACTTAATCGGTCCAGTAGATTCGGAGCAAATCGGCTGTGACAGACGGACAGACAGACACACGAGTGATCCTATAAGGGTTCCGTATTTTTTTTTTGAGGTACGGAACCCTAAAAACGCAATTGTATGTATGAAATTTTATGAACCACACATTCTAAGTAAGTAGGTCGCTCCTACTAAAGTGCGTAAGTGTATCTGTTCCGTACTTTTATGAATATTAAAACACATAAAATAGTCTCGCACTATACGACCTCGGTGTTATATTATTAGCTTCATACAGCCCCGCAGCATTGACTATGAAAATATATTTTCGAACCTCTTTTCACGTCCTTAAGGGTCGGGAGATTTCCTCTTTTATAGGGGACTACGTCATAAAAACTGTATGCCATACCTGTGCCTACTCCCTTTTCACCTTTTAACAGCGAACGTGTCAAATAACATGATTTCATTTTACCGAATTTACCCCATCCGCTCGAGCTCCCTTAAAGCTTTAAGGGAGCTCGTGGCTAAATATTAATAGCCGAAGCAGCCGCTGAAGAAGAAGAAGAAGCCGAAGAACGCTTGCCGCGGTCGTTTCGTGGATCCTCCGGCCCCTCCGTGCACAAAGCACGTAATCCAGCACGTTCTCGCTGTCACTTGATGATCTTTGACAGTCGATACTGGTATTCAGAAAACCAATCCATGTTATTACAAAACAAGATTTATATTCTGACATGGCCTAAACCATGGAACCATTTTTTGTAATAAGAACGGAACTGCGATTGAAATACCGTTCTTTATACAAAACTGAAAACTTAGTTCGGTACTAAGTTGTCAGTTTTGTATTAGGAACTTTACCATAGACGGAATAAAGTTCCAAATTCAATAATAGCTCCATGGTTTAAACCGTGTCTGAAGATAAACCTTTTTTTGTAATAAGACGGAATAAGTCTGACAACCAGTCTTATCAAGGGGTATCGTGCTACCCAATAACTGGGTCGTGGAGATCAGTTAGGCAGTCGCTCCATGTAAAGTACTGGTATTCAGCTACATCCAGTTAGCTTGGAACCTGACACCAAAATATTTGGAGAAAGGGCAGGCAGAATGACCACAACCGCTTTTAAAAAAACACGTGTTTTGTTTTCAAAAAAAGAATTAAACTAAGAAGAGTTTATATGTTGAATATGAAGGAGTTTTGCATTGAAATATTTTATCAACATCGTGAAAGAAACGAGTGACAGCTCGTTAAATAACTTTACAGCGCAAACGAATCGTGTCTAAGTTGCAGTTGTTATACTATTAAAGCCAGCGCAAACTGTGCGTCTTGTTGCTGCCTCTACTCGCTGCAACAAGACGGAGAGTTGTCGTTTGCATCTGCGTCTTGTCGTTGCGACTAGCAGAGCTAGCGAGCTATCGTTTGTGACTGCGAGTAGTCGTTATTACTGACGTCGTCAGGAAGCGATCATTTTCTTTGAGTAATCGATGCGTTCCACATCAAATCAACTAAATCAAAAGTCATTTATTCAAACTAGGCTGAGAATCAGCACTTTTCGAACGTCAAAAATTACATAAGTCAGTCTCCCAAAAACTGGGCGTTTTTGGGGGACTGTCTTATGTAATTTTTCCTTCCCTACACCACTTCCTAGTACTTTAGCTGGAAAGAAGAAGTGGCGCAACAAACTCCCCACCAGCACAGTTGTCTGTTCAGTTAGAAAAAATGGTTCTATACAATAGTACGTAAAATAATTTGCATTATGCAACACAAAACATTAAATTAAATTAGTTGCCATATTTTAGCTAGCACACGCTACTAACTATACCAAAAAAAAAATGCAGCAAAAATAAATAATTAATACTAAAAAACGTACTTAAATAAAAGCCTCCAGGCATAATCGGCGTGCCCGCTTACATAGAGCTATAGCTGTAACTCGAAGTTACAAATTATAAACTAGCAGATTTGAAAATATCGACATAGAACGTATCCATGTTGAGATTCACAATACAAACACGTATGCACCTTCCTTCCCATTTCTTCCCGTGGGTGTCGTAAAAAGCGACTAATGGACTCACTAGAGAATGGGCAGCAGCGTTCTCTATGCATTTTAACACCATACTGCGATCGCCAACCCGCCCGCCAAGCCTGGCGATTATGGCAACTCCCCCCCCCCTTTTGGGGGAGGCCTATGTCTTTGTCTTTCGGCTGTAATGATGATGATGCACCTACCTCAGCGCTCACAGCAAGATTGACGCTGACCTGCCGCATGCGACCGTCGACAGATGTGCGCGTGCATCGTGCGTCTGGACGCTGCGACAAGATGCGAAAGCGTGCGGCTCCCCTAGCCTGTCGTTGCGACTCTGCAACTCGACGCCAAGTTTGCGAGGCTTAGAACAAAATATATGATATCTTCACAGCTTGGCCCACCGCCGCAATGTTGCCTGCTTGTCGGTCTTCTACAGATTGTACTTCGGTGAGTGTGCCCAAGAACTCCACGACCTCATTCCACCAGCCCCCTTCTATTATCGGACATCTAGACGCACTGCAGGTTACCATCCCTTCCTTGTGGCACAGCATCATGCTGAGTGCAAGCCTTTTTGTCACAGTCATGACGTGCAGTTGCCGACTATTTGTTATTTTTGTGCTCGTGATTATAATGTAGATAGGATTTTTTTTTTTATGTTTACTTGCTCGAGTTTGTGTTTTCCTAGGCACGTGTTTCTGTGACGAATAAAATTATTTTTCTTTCTTTTCTTTGTTGCTATTCTACCAATTCGCACTAATCGTTGTACAATGCTTGTATATGGAACGCTGTCTCCGACAAATTAGTACTATCCTTATTACGGTGGGTGCATGGACCACTGTCCCTGACAGTCAGTACTGCCCTATGTGACCGCCACTACCATTATTAGTTATTTAATTAATTCTATTTATGTTCTATATTCTCTCGATTTAAAATAACTGATTGTTCGATTGAAATATATTTCTGTATTGCCATATATGAGTATTACTTCTGATGCCTGGACCTATCCCGACATCAGAAGTGGGATACGAAGACCACCCCACTTCTGGAGACTCAGCTTCCAATATCATGCAAGAACAGATGCGTTTGTTTAGTAACGGCATGGAAGCCAATTTCTAAAATCATCGGAAGTTTGTCATCTACCTCCTGTACACTAAGTCCATTAATCTCATTCGACCGTGACGCGTTCGCACGCATCGTCTTTAATGAAGGAGAGAATTACTTGTAAATTAAGAGGTAGAAGAGTAAATGATCTGGTACCTTTAGTAGGTATAGGCAATAAAAATATCAATAATATTTTTCAATTGCTGTGTCAGGCAGAAATTAACGATTTCGTGACGGAGATTCTATTCCAAGTTTTGCTAGATAAGTACTTGCGTAGTAACATCGTATTGAGTCGAGACATTTTAAGTAACGGTTTTTGTACGAGCAATTGAATTAATTTTGCCTAGAACTATAAACGTGTGTAAAGCTATTCAGACTACGACAATAATTATTTGTGTCGATTGGATTCTTGTCGTTTTCTTTTTCGTGATAACTGAGGGGTTGATTCTTTGAAGTAAATCAATTAAAATTCGGCACGAAATAAGTACAGAGTCAACTCGTTACCAACACTGAGAAATATGGTCATTTTAAACCTCTGTCAGTTAAAACAATCTCGCGCTCCTGATTGGCTGAAAGGATTTGACGTCTCGCTCCTGATTGACTGAAAGGGTTTGACTAAATTTGTTAATTTAAGTGGATATGACTACTTTTGTAAATGACAAGCGATAAAATACTTTGTTTTTTTTAAATAACTTTCTTAACTATTATTTTCGTTTTTTTTTGGAGATGACCAAATTTGATTTTACCAGTTGATAGAAGACGTGACCTTGTAAGCATCTTAGAATTATACTTTGGAATTTTTTAGTAACGGTTTTCCAACAACACGTGTTAACACTGGTGAGTTGGAGGTAGGGATTGTAAATATTCGATAATTTTTAGTATTCGAATACTTCTTCAGCCTTGTTCGAATTTTTCTAGTGATGTTCGAACTGTTCGAGTGATGTTAGAGTTATTTACTCGAACAACTCGGTATTCGAATATTTGATTGCAATGCCTATTTGAAAGTAAGATTGATAGACCCTTATCCAGTGCAAAGACGTTCTTACAGACTGTCTCCGGACGAAAGTCGAATCATGCGCGATAGGGTTAATTTACTGTTGCAAGCCTAAATAATTAGACCCAGTAGTAGTAATGTAAATTAATGCGAATTCCTGATTCTTACCATGCTAATTGCTAATGCTATACTATTTGCTAAATGTCATCCCATCAGTACCCAGTAGTACGCAGTTTGCTAGGCCAGCCCTTTTTGTTATAAAGTATGATGGATCAGACCGTATGTGCATAGATTATAGAATAGAATAGAATACTCTTTATTATGTACACCATAAAAGTTACAGATATAAATGTTTAAATTTTACATAGGGTGACACAATGGGCGGTCTTATCGCTAAAAGCACAGAGCATAGAGACATTAATAATAATAAAGTGACAGAGATCGTTATCCATTACCGTTGATTTCTGACCAGATTTCTTTACAAAGTTACATCCAAAATTTAAGGGACCGTTTGAGGTCATAGAGGTTCTTTGACGGTGATCGCTACACATTGAGAGCATTCAATTTCAAGCGTATTTACAAGTGCTATCGTGGACGCTGGCGCCTAGCCGCTTTTCGACCTTATTACTAGGAGCATAGGGTTGAGAAGTGGTCGGGCGGCGGTGTCTTCAATGTTACGTGCATGATAGCCATTTGAAGTAGAAGACGTTGTGGTCGGACCGTACCAGTAACCATTTCGTAGCCGTAGTCCTTTAGAAGTCGGTATCTGCTTATAGTAGTCCGTAGATGCGCGGTGCGCGGGTGGCCCTAGCGGAGGTCTGGTCTTGTAGTGACCATAGAGTCCGTGGGACTCAGAATTCAGGTGAATTCAGTGAAACAAACATGGGGTTTGTTGAACAGGCTTAGTGAAAAGCCACAGGCCACGGATAAGATTCCTACTTTGTGTTTTGTTATGGTCTAAGGCTGATTTATGAATTGCTCTCACATGTTTAGTTTGATTTTGTCTTTTGCGAGATGCGCGATAAATGTGTAGTCAGATCTTTGACTACGACTGAATTTCCTGATTATTGATAACATGTTAATTTTTTTTTAATTTTTCATTGATTTATAGTAATATGGTACTCTAGTTTAATTCAAAATGAAATAAAGAGTTAGGTTTAAAGAGTACTTTGACGAACGAAATAGTGAAAAGGGTATCTGGTATAAAATTATACAGTGTCAGCCTCCTCGTATACCGTGGTTTGCTATCAAGGAAATGAGTAGGTATCATATTGTTCTGTTTCATAGATTACGCTCTGGTCACTACCCATCCCGCAAGTTTGGTTATTTGATGAACAAAGTAAATTCTCCCAATTGTGAAACATGCGGATCGGTTGAAGATGTTCACCATCTACGTAAAGAGTGTACTAAGACTAAGAAGGAAAGAGACTCATTGTTGAGTGCGGCAAAAGGTAATGAATATGATATTGGTAGATATGTTAAAGTTTTGGCGCAGCCTTCATCCGAGATAGAAAACCTACTTACTGATTTGTTTAGACATTAATAATTGATATTGTATTTGTAGAGTTAATTTAGAATAGTTTAAGTTATGATGAGGCTGGCATGCCACTGTGGATAAAAGCCTCATTTCGACTTTATTTAATTTTGATCAATCAGACGTTCACTTCATTTAATGGCTAACGATAATGATGACAAGACCTTGATGACATTAGGAGATTGGCATCTGAAGGCATTGAAAAGTCCGCGCGTTATGATGAAAGTCGTTTTGATCGTACAATGGCAAGCGTGAGTAGGTTCTCTGTCGGTGAATTGGTGTTTATTGAGAACGAGAAGCGTTCTATGTTAGAGGGTTTGGTTTCCGCACTTCGTCCTTCATGTCGACCATTGTGCGTGTTATTCCAACCAGCCCACCTACCTCCAGAAGCTGATTAGGTCTTCTGAAATGCATAGGATATCTGTGAAGGATCTGAGTGACCCGAGGGTTTCTGCTCGGATCAGGGTGACGCCTGTGCAGTCAAAGAGCACATGCGAAACGGTTTCTTCAGCCTCCATATAAGCCTCACACAGAGGGCTGTGCGTTATACCTATTGTGTGGAATTGTTTGTTTAAGTGATCAGTGTCCCGTGATGGTCTCCGTCACCGGGTGCAGGCCGTTCCTGTCCAGGCGTAGCAAGCGCCTGGTGGTTAGCCTGCCATCTAGGGATGGCATGGCTTCCCTGGATTGCCTGCAGCCCGGTGTCGAGGTCAACTGACCGTGTTCGGAAGATGCCCGATGTCAAGTACCAATTGAGATTGTAGACGAAAAAGATGAGTTGACATCACTTTAGTTTATGTAACATGTTTTCGGTTCATTGGGTCGGAGACTACAACAGAGTATCGTAGTGCTCAATGAGTAGTCCATGGGTACTTGGTAGGCGGTAGCTCTGGGTTGTATAATCGGGTTTTGCATAGAAGCAAAGACCATAGTCAAGGGTTGACTCGGTATTCCCGTGGGGAATAGTGTGTGTGTTATTGACCATGAATGAGATACCTATTATTTTAATATGGAATCATTGTGCTTGGTCTCGGTAATCTCAAAACTAGATAGTTCCAACTTTTAGTTTCAAATTGCTTGGAAATTAAAACGGATTTTAAATTTTAAAGATAGTTCTCAAAACTTAAATGCCAGTCGTGTCTTAGAATCCAAAACAACATTATCGATTGGTTCACAAACAGTAACTATTAATTCTGAATCCTGTAATTCTGTTCTGTATAACTCAGTACCAGAACAAGGTCCCTTGCTGGATGACTAAATGTACTAGTACTGCAGGCTTAGCATGGCGTTTTTGATCTCTACTCTACTATAGAATAGACATCGCTTGTCTACACTTCTCGTAATCTCTTCTTCGCGAGCACGAGGACACACCTAGACTCGGGTTTCTTCGTAGACAGTGACTTGTCCATAGCAACGGGGTATTCGCTAGTGGTGTGTATTACTACCCAATTTTACCGTACTTTTGCGTTTCGTTCTCAAACAAATCTATGAAGCAAAGTGTTTTTAACGAATATTTCTTCAATTACAAAACGCAAATGGTCAAGGGGGATGCGCTGTGTAGCCCGCGAAATTCAAATTTTCGAACGTTTTTTGAATTCTAAGGATTTTTTGAAGAGAGTTAGTTGTTTTGCCGATTCTAATGATTATATTTCTGTAAAGCAATATTTTTTACGGCCGCGAATCATATTTAAATCAACTTATAACGTGTTACTGACCTGCAAATTGCAAAAAAGGTAATAAAATTTTAATTTCACGGGCTACCTTAGCGCATCTCCCTTTTAAAAATATTGTTAAATGCCTGTAGCCAATGACGTATTATAGGTAATACATCATTGGCTGTGGCGCCACTAAGTTTTGTGGCGTCACTATATAATATTGGTAATTGCATATAATGTACAGGCATTATTTAAATAAAGAGCCATAATTATACTATTTTGATGGCGTCACGCAAGAAGTCTCCTTTGACCCGCCAGTCTGCAGTACCCACTGCAGACTGGCGGGTCGCGCTATCACGTCGCGCCTGTCTGCGGGAGCCCTTGTTTTTACTAGGTACTAACATTGTTATTGTATTGTTGTTTATCGATATTTTATTTATTAGTAGGTAAATGCTCCATTTAAAACTGAGTGTGTAAGATTTAGTAAATGAAAATAATAATCACTACATAGTAAAGGCTTCTACAAACCAGCGCGACTCGCGACGCGACACAAAGGCACCGCTCGTCACGCGACGTGCAGGGCCTTTGTGTCGCGCCAGTATGTAGAAGCCTTAATGCAACGCGGGCGAGGCCGCGTGCGGCAGCTAGTACTTCATAAATAAATAATTTAGTGTTCAATGAGGAGATTTTGGCTCATAATCAGATGTTTTATATTCCCTGTGAATGTAGGTATCTAATAAATCAAAGTTAAGGGACAACATAGTGTAAAAACTGTAGGATGCTTATATTGTTGTTCTTATTTTATTGTTAATTCCAAAAATCTATTATTTATTTTGGGCGACAGGTCCTAGCCGAGTTCTTCGCATAAACATTGATTGCACTATCTCCTTGCTTATTTTATAATTCTACAGAACTCACTTCCCGTGAAATCAAAGGCTCCCAAACAAGCAAAGCAAGCTCGCTAATAGTATTTCTTTCCCATCTTCGCTGAAGTTTTTCTATAAAAAAACTTAAATAAAAAGCGCAATTTTAACCCAACATGTTAATTTCAGCTTAATATATGATAAAAGTAAAAAAGCACTGCCTAAAATTACTCGAATTAACGAAAAAACAACTAACGAATCGTTGTCTAGGTCATTTTATATGTAGACTATTTCGGAAGAAAGGTTTCTATCCCTAGCTGTCAACACCGGAGAAAGATTGTACGCCGTGCTCGACGTTGTAGACGGTTGTCTAGGGTAGAGAAGACAAGTCTCTTCACATTTGGTTTTGTAATCGCCGTGCTACAGACAGTAGAAAACTTTCTGTTGTCTACATTGAAACGTCATTTTTGTCTATTCTTCCGTCGACAAAACGCGTAGAGAGGGTTCTCGTGCTAAGCCTGCTGGTTTATACCGTAGGGGTTGCAAGAGTTGTGACCTAGCCCAGTTGTAGCTGGAAGGGTCTCACCTGCTTTTGTGGGTTGATGACCGAGTCCAGCGCTTTGTCGATTTAGGCTAGCAAATATGTAGCTGAAGGGGTTTCACCTGCTTTTGTGGGTTGATAACCTAGCCTAGCGCTTTGTGAGCTGCAGGAATCTCACCTGCTTTAGTGGGTGACGATTTAGACCCGCATGTTTCAACTGTAGGGGTTTTCTATTGTAAAGAAATACCTAGACCAGAGTGATATTTGTTATTTTGATGTGTAACGATGATGATGATGTGAATTAATGAAAGTCCTTTTTTTATTTTTTTGGATGAATTCATGCACTCGAGGACGAGTGATTTATCAGAATGGCCGTGACGGAAGTCATATTGTTTAACAGCTGCGAGAGGCGGCGACTAGATGGCGCTAGTGGAACGTGCACCATAGACGATTCATTCATTCTATCGGTCATTTGACTTAAAACACTTGAAGTCAATTGAGTGAAATATTGTAACGTTACCCACTAGCGGATCGCCTTTATAAGGAGCTACGCTGTTGAGTCGGTACGCATTTTGAATGGATGCGTCTTGGTGCACGGACCACTGTCTCTCGACAGTCAGTACTGCCCGGTTATTGGATATGGAACGCGGTCTCCGACAAATTAGTACTATCCTTATTGCGGTGGGTGCATGGACCACTGTCCCTGACAGTCAGTACTGCCCTATGTGACCGCCACTACCATTATTAGTTATTTAATTAATTCTATTTATGTTCTATATTCTCTCGATTTAAAATAACTGATTGTTCGATTGAAATATATTTCTGTATTGCCATATATGAGTATTACTTCTGATGCCTGGACCTATCCCGACATGTACATATTTGTTCAATATATTTTCTAATTTAATGTGAGTTTTTTTAAAGATTTTCAAATATTTTTAGTTACTTGTAATCCTCAGCTAGATTTGCAGACTATATTTGTACGCCTCCTTGCATAACATAGCGCTCTATTCATCAAACATAAGACCTGTAAATCTTTACATATGTAACAAATAAAAAAAAAATAACCGACTTCCACAAAACATTACAAAGTGAAATAACTTTAATTTCGGAAGTCGGTGTCTTTGGATCTGTATTTTAGTTTTTTGCCACCGACTTCCGAAATTAAAGTTATTTTTCACTTTGTAGTGTTTTTTGTAAGTCGGTTATTTTTTTTTTACAAAAAGATTTTATTTTTCATTTTTTTGTGGGTCAGTTTTTAATAAGCTGTTTCTAAGTTACAATAGCCTAAAGTCAACAGCTCATCACCTTTTACAAAATATTTCTTTTCCCGATGCTGGGACGTTAATTGTTGAGGAGTTCTCCTGGTAAGAACCAGGAGAACTGCCACTCACCATATGCATTGAGACGAGCATAAATTGCTTAGCAACCATATTAAAGTAACTAATCGAATCACAAGCCGTTAAATACTTATTATTATGTTGTTCCGGTGGCCATCTGTGGTCTCCATCATCAGTTCCACTTCACCAAATGGTGATTTTCGAGAGCAAATGCACGAGTCACTATAAAAAATACCCAAAACGCTATAGGTTTGCCTATTAGAAAGGACGTTAAGCCGTTGATTTCAGCTGTCATTAGTTAATCTTCGACATTCGTTACGGGTTGTCAGAAGCCCGAAAGTCTGACACTTTCCAAGGGGTATCGTATTACCCAGTAAAAATAAACCACCAACCAACCACCAACCAACCAACCAACCAACAACCAACTTAACTTATTATAAGTTAAGAGTGCCTGCCTCCATGTCATCATCTGCCTTTTCCCAACTATGTTGGGGTCAGCTTCCAGTCTGACCGGATGCAGCTAAATACCAGTATTTTACATGGAGCGACTGCCTAACTGATCTCCACAGCCCAGTTACTGGGTAATACGATACCCCTTGGAAAGTGTCAGACTTTCGGGCTTCTGACAACCCGTAACGAATGTCGAAGATTAACTAATGACAGCTGAAATCAACGGCTTAACGTCCTTTCTAATAGGCAAACCTATAGCGTTTTGGGTATTTTTTATAGTGACTCGTGCATTTGCTCTCGAAAATCACCATTTGGTGAAGTGGAACTGATGATGGAGACCACAGATGGCCACCGGAACAACATAATAATAAGTATTTAACGGCTTGTGATTCGATTAGTTACTTTAATATGGTTGCTAAGCAATTTATGCTCGTCTCAATGCATATGGTGAGTGGCAGTTCTCCTGGTTCTTACCAGGAGAACTCCTCAACAATTAACGTCCCAGCATCGGGAAAAGAAATATTTTGTAAAAGGTGATGAGCTGTTGACTTTAGGCTATTGTAACTTAGAAACAGCTTATTAAAAACTGACCCACAAAAAAATGAAAAATAAAATCTTTTTGTAAAAAAAAAATAACCGACTTACAAAAAACACTACAAAGTGAAAAATAACTTTAATTTCGGAAGTCGGTGGCAAAAAACTAAAATACAGATCCAAAGACACCGACTTCCGAAATTAAAGTTATTTCACTTTGTAATGTTTTGTGGAAGTCGGTTATTTTTTTTTTATTTGTTACATATGTAAAGATTTACAGGTCTTATGTTTGATGAATAGAGCGCTATGTTATGCAAGGAGGCGTACAAATATAGTCTGCAAATCTAGCTGAGGATTACAAGTAACTAAAAATATTTGAAAATCTTTAAAAAAACTCACATTAAATTAGAAAATATATTGAACAAATATGTACATGTCGGGATAGGTCCAGGCATCAGAAGTAATACTCATATATGGCAATACAGAAATATATTTCAATCGA
Source organism: Tiliacea aurago (assembly GCA_948098905.1). NCBI lineage: Eukaryota > Metazoa > Arthropoda > Insecta > Lepidoptera > Noctuidae > Tiliacea > Tiliacea aurago. The sequence continues at coordinate 14,877,180 of OX402590.1, forward strand.
ACAATCAGTTATTTTAAATCGAGAGAATATAGAACATAAATAGAATTAATTAAATAACTAATAATGGTAGTGGCGGTCACATAGGGCAGTACTGACTGTCAGGGACAGTGGTCCATGCACCCACCGCAATAAGGATAGTACTAATTTGTCGGAGACCGCGTTCCATATCCAATAACCGGGCAGTACTGACTGTCGAGAGACAGTGGTCCGTGCACCAAGACGCATCCATTCAAAATGCGTACCGACTCAACAGCGTAGCTCCTTATAAAGGCGATCCGCTAGTGGGTAACGTTACAATATTTCACTCAATTGACTTCAAGTGTTTTAAGTCAAATGACCGATAGAATGAATGAATCGTCTATGGTGCACGTTCCACTAGCGCCATCTAGTCGCCGCCTCTCGCAGCTGTTAAACAATATGACTTCCGTCACGGCCATTCTGATAAATCACTCGTCCTCGAGTGCATGAATTCATCCAAAAAAATAAAAAAAGGACTTTCATTAATTCACATCATCATCATCGTTACACATCAAAATAACAAATATCACTGGTCTAGGTATTTCTTTACAATAGAAAACCCCTACAGTTGAAACATGCGGGTCTAAATCGTCACCCACTAAAGCAGGTGAGATTCCTGCAGCTCACAAAGCGCTAGGCTAGGTTATCAACCCACAAAAGCAGGTGAAACCCCTTCAGCTACATATTTGCTAGCCTAAATCGACAAAGCGCTGGACTCGGTCATCAACCCACAAAAGCAGGTGAGACCCTTCCAGCTACAACTGGGCTAGGTCACAACTCTTGCAACCCCTACGGTATAAACCAGTACTAGTACATTTAGTCATCCAGCAAGGGACCTTGTTCTGGTACTGAGTTATACAGAACAGAATTACAGGATTCAGAATTAATAGTTACTGTTTGTGAACCAATCGATAATGTTGTTTTGGATTCTAAGACACGACTGGCATTTAAGTTTTGAGAACTATCTTTAAAATTTAAAATCCGTTTTAATTTCCAAGCAATTTGAAACTAAAAGTTGGAACTATCTAGTTTTGAGATTACCGAGACCAAGCACAATGATTCCATATTAAAATAATAGGTATCTCATTCATGGTCAATAACACACACACTATTCCCCACGGGAATACCGAGTCAACCCTTGACTATGGTCTTTGCTTCTATGCAAAACCCGATTATACAACCCAGAGCTACCGCCTACCAAGTACCCATGGACTACTCATTGAGCACTACGATACTCTGTTGTAGTCTCCGACCCAATGAACCGAAAACATGTTACATAAACTAAAGTGATGTCAACTCATCTTTTTCGTCTACAATCTCAATTGGTACTTGACATCGGGCATCTTCCGAACACGGTCAGTTGACCTCGACACCGGGCTGCAGGCAATCCAGGGAAGCCATGCCATCCCTAGATGGCAGGCTAACCACCAGGCGCTTGCTACGCCTGGACAGGAACGGCCTGCACCCGGTGACGGAGACCATCACGGGACACTGATCACTTAAACAAACAATTCCACACAATAGGTATAACGCACAGCCCTCTGTGTGAGGCTTATATGGAGGCTGAAGAAACCGTTTCGCATGTGCTCTTTGACTGCACAGGCGTCACCCTGATCCGAGCAGAAACCCTCGGGTCACTCAGATCCTTCACAGATATCCTATGCATTTCAGAAGACCTAATCAGCTTCTGGAGGTAGGTGGGCTGGTTGGAATAACACGCACAATGGTCGACATGAAGGACGAAGTGCGGAAACCAAACCCTCTAACATAGAACGCTTCTCGTTCTCAATAAACACCAATTCACCGACAGAGAACCTACTCACGCTTGCCATTGTACGATCAAAACGACTTTCATCATAACGCGCGGACTTTTCAATGCCTTCAGATGCCAATCTCCTAATGTCATCAAGGTCTTGTCATCATTATCGTTAGCCATTAAATGAAGTGAACGTCTGATTGATCAAAATTAAATAAAGTCGAAATGAGGCTTTTATCCACAGTGGCATGCCAGCCTCATCATAACTTAAACTATTCTAAATTAACTCTACAAATACAATATCAATTATTAATGTCTAAACAAATCAGTAAGTAGGTTTTCTATCTCGGATGAAGGCTGCGCCAAAACTTTAACATATCTACCAATATCATATTCATTACCTTTTGCCGCACTCAACAATGAGTCTCTTTCCTTCTTAGTCTTAGTACACTCTTTACGTAGATGGTGAACATCTTCAACCGATCCGCATGTTTCACAATTGGGAGAATTTACTTTGTTCATCAAATAACCAAACTTGCGGGATGGGTAGTGACCAGAGCGTAATCTATGAAACAGAACAATATGATACCTACTCATTTCCTTGATAGCAAACCACGGTATACGAGGAGGCTGACACTGTATAATTTTATACCAGATACCCTTTTCACTATTTCGTTCGTCAAAGTACTCTTTAAACCTAACTCTTTATTTCATTTTGAATTAAACTAGAGTACCATATTACTATAAATCAATGAAAAATTAAAAAAAAATTAACATGTTATCAATAATCAGGAAATTCAGTCGTAGTCAAAGATCTGACTACACATTTATCGCGCATCTCGCAAAAGACAAAATCAAACTAAACATGTGAGAGCAATTCATAAATCAGCCTTAGACCATAACAAAACACAAAGTAGGAATCTTATCCGTGGCCTGTGGCTTTTCACTAAGCCTGTTCAACAAACCCCATGTTTGTTTCACTGAATTCACCTGAATTCTGAGTCCCACGGACTCTATGGTCACTACAAGACCAGACCTCCGCTAGGGCCACCCGCGCACCGCGCATCTACGGACTACTATAAGCAGATACCGACTTCTAAAGGACTACGGCTACGAAATGGTTACTGGTACGGTCCGACCACAACGTCTTCTACTTCAAATGGCTATCATGCACGTAACATTGAAGACACCGCCGCCCGACCACTTCTCAACCCTATGCTCCTAGTAATAAGGTCGAAAAGCGGCTAGGCGCCAGCGTCCACGATAGCACTTGTAAATACGCTTGAAATTGAATGCTCTCAATGTGTAGCGATCACCGTCAAAGAACCTCTATGACCTCAAACGGTCCCTTAAATTTTGGATGTAACTTTGTAAAGAAATCTGGTCAGAAATCAACGGTAATGGATAACGATCTCTGTCACTTTATTATTATTAATGTCTCTATGCTCTGTGCTTTTAGCGATAAGACCGCCCATTGTGTCACCCTATGTAAAATTTAAACATTTATATCTGTAACTTTTATGGTGTACATAATAAAGAGTATTCTATTCTATTCTATAATCTATGCACATACGGTCTGATCCATCATACTTTATAACAAAAAGGGCTGGCCTAGCAAACTGCGTACTACTGGGTACTGATGGGATGACATTTAGCAAATAGTATAGCATTAGCAATTAGCATGGTAAGAATCAGGAATTCGCATTAATTTACATTACTACTACTGGGTCTAATTATTTAGGCTTGCAACAGTAAATTAACCCTATCGCGCATGATTCGACTTTCGTCCGGAGACAGTCTGTAAGAACGTCTTTGCACTGGATAAGGGTCTATCAATCTTACTTTCAAATAGGCATTGCAATCAAATATTCGAATACCGAGTTGTTCGAGTAAATAACTCTAACATCACTCGAACAGTTCGAACATCACTAGAAAAATTCGAACAAGGCTGAAGAAGTATTCGAATACTAAAAATTATCGAATATTTACAATCCCTACCTCCAACTCACCAGTGTTAACACGTGTTGTTGGAAAACCGTTACTAAAAAATTCCAAAGTATAATTCTAAGATGCTTACAAGGTCACGTCTTCTATCAACTGGTAAAATCAAATTTGGTCATCTCCAAAAAAAAACGAAAATAATAGTTAAGAAAGTTATTTAAAAAAAACAAAGTATTTTATCGCTTGTCATTTACAAAAGTAGTCATATCCACTTAAATTAACAAATTTAGTCAAACCCTTTCAGTCAATCAGGAGCGAGACGTCAAATCCTTTCAGCCAATCAGGAGCGCGAGATTGTTTTAACTGACAGAGGTTTAAAATGACCATATTTCTCAGTGTTGGTAACGAGTTGACTCTGTACTTATTTCGTGCCGAATTTTAATTGATTTACTTCAAAGAATCAACCCCTCAGTTATCACGAAAAAGAAAACGACAAGAATCCAATCGACACAAATAATTATTGTCGTAGTCTGAATAGCTTTACACACGTTTATAGTTCTAGGCAAAATTAATTCAATTGCTCGTACAAAAACCGTTACTTAAAATGTCTCGACTCAATACGATGTTACTACGCAAGTACTTATCTAGCAAAACTTGGAATAGAATCTCCGTCACGAAATCGTTAATTTCTGCCTGACACAGCAATTGAAAAATATTATTGATATTTTTATTGCCTATACCTACTAAAGGTACCAGATCATTTACTCTTCTACCTCTTAATTTACAAGTAATTCTCTCCTTCATTAAAGACGATGCGTGCGAACGCGTCACGGTCGAATGAGATTAATGGACTTAGTGTACAGGAGGTAGATGACAAACTTCCGATGATTTTAGAAATTGGCTTCCATGCCGTTACTAAACAAACGCATCTGTTCTTGCATGATATTGGAAGCTGAGTCTCCAGAAGTGGGGTGGTCTTCGTATCCCACTTCTGATGTCGGGATAGGTCCAGGCATCAGAAGTAATACTCATATATGGCAATACAGAAATATATTTCAATCGAACAATCAGTTATTTTAAATCGAGAGAATATAGAACATAAATAGAATTAATTAAATAACTAATAATGGTAGTGGCGGTCACATAGGGCAGTACTGACTGTCAGGGACAGTGGTCCATGCACCCACCGTAATAAGGATAGTACTAATTTGTCGGAGACAGCGTTCCATATCCAATAACCGGGCAGTACTGACTGTCGAGAGACAGTGGTCCGTGCACCAAGACGCATCCATTCAAAATGCGTACCGACTCAACAGCGTAGCTCCTTATAAAGGCGATCCGCTACTCAATTGACTTCAAGTGTTTTAAGTCAAATGACCGATAGAATGAATGAATCGTCTATGGTGCACGTTCCACTAGCGCCATCTAGTCGCCGCCTCTCGCAGCTGTTAAACAATATGACTTCCGTCATACATATTATTCAATACTCTAATGATGTCATCACAACGGTATTGTTTTCTCATTGTTTGTCTTCTTGGTTTTTAGTAAGTATATTCGTGTATTTATGTGTATTTATTTGATCTTATATTTATCTATTTTTTAAGCTATATATAATTATTATATTTAAAGTTTTTAATAGGTATATGTATATCCTTATATGTAAATAACTATTTATTCCACAATTTTCGTTATTGCACCTACAACGGTTAGTCTGCATCACCCAAAGGTTGACTGGTAGGAAATGTCATGAATTAAGTTCGCCTCTGTACATTTGTGTGCTTAAAGTATAAAATAAATAAATAATCCTCAAGTAGGGACCTACAGATCCAGAAGTATTGGAAACGATACGACCCTTGTTGACCATCTTTTGCCTTTCCTACATAAAAGAAGAATGCATTTTAATGCTTTCAAGCAATTATTCAATGTACACGTTATTTGAGTAACACAATATGGAATGTTTTGTTTTAATAAAGTTAAAGTCAAATGATCTATTTCAAATAGGCACATAAATGGCACTTTTGAAACCTCAATATTTACAGAAAATAGAATTGATTCTAGTCGGTCGGTTCCAAAGGGTAGTTTCGTATGGAGAAGAAGGGGCAAGAAACTCCACCGTTACTCCTTTAAAATGTTTTACAATATATCTACTCCATTTTCAATGTTGATATACATAACACTTAAGGTACATAACGAGACAGTTGCGTGTAGCGGGCGTCGGGACAGGAGCAACAAAAATAATTGAATATATACATAATTGATTAATAGCCATTACAACGTGACAGATATTGATTGCTATCGATGCGATGGTAAATGGTGTATGCTGTTGACTCTTCCATAATGTTGTGCTCCTAGTACTTGTTTACATTTCTATGATGGCTTTTTCAATATTACTTTAGGAAAATTATGTTTTCAATTCATAGATATTAAATTATATGTGAAATTTTATTTGCTTTTATGTAAAACTTGCGACCACCCTTCAAGTGAGTACAATGGCGACAAGTTAATATGAATGTATTAAGGCTTCTACATACCGGGGCGACTTGTCGCGCGACGCGACACAAAGGCACCGCTCGTCCCGCGACACGCGGGGCCTTTGTGCCGTGTCGCGTCGCGCGACAAGTCGCGCTGGTATGTAGAAGCCTTTAAGCACATAAACTTTCCGGAATAAATGGTGTAAGTAATTGATAGTGAAAACAGTTTCTACAATGTGTAACTGTAATTTTTTTACCGACTTACAAAAATACTGTTCTATGTTCGTCTGTATGTTTTTTTTGTATTTATATTTTACAAACAAAGACGGACTTAAGGGCTCTTACAGACTCACGCGATATCGCGGGCGCGACAGGCACTGACAAAGAAATTGTGCTACTAATGTCGCGTCTCGCCCGCTATATCGCACCAGTCTGTACGAGCCTTAATGCTCAGGCATTCTCTACCAGTAAACCAAGGATGGTGATGAGATAAGATGGCAGGTGCTCTGTTTGAGAGGAACGATGAGATTTTTTATTAAAAATATAATAACTTAATTACGTATTTATTACGTGTAATTGTATGTTCATTGATATTTTCGTCAATAGAGGAACGATTTTAATGATTATTTTTATTCATTTGTTAGAGGAAGCTTGCGTGGTGGACCCATATAAATTGTATTAACTTTGCTTGGGTAGCTTCAATAACACGTATTTTTCCCACTTGAGAGGATGATTTTATAATAACTTCCTATCACTGTTATTTACATAGCAGGACGCGGTATCGGTAATTTGTGTGGGGTAGGTACCACAACTAAAAAGTGATAAATAAAAACATTACAAAAAAAAACATGCCGCCTGTGATACAGGTTTATACTACAGGCATCATACTTTGTAATATCTACATTATTTCATAGAATTTATACTGTATTTTACCCATTTTAATTTTTTAATAAATGTTATTATTATTTATTATTATTTTTATTTATTACTTAAAAAAAACACTAGGTACTTACTGCCTTTTTATTTATTTTTTTAATTTATGTAATTTTAATCCCAAAAATAATTTAAACTACGTTTTACCGTCACACTTGAAAGGAAACTCCAAATTAATTCTCGGGTATTTATTTTGTTGATCATAAAGAATAATCACAACACTAATATCATTTGTTGTTAACGCTCATTACTTGCTATTAAAGCAGCGTACATACCTTATGTTTTTCAAACAGTACTTATACCACAATTTTCGGATTTATAAACTCGTGTAAACTATAACTTGATTTTCGTATAATCGACAGGACTATCACAGCTAAAACTGGCTCGGACCTCTTGCTGGCCCGTTGCGTCCACGCTTGACAAATCCGCCATTGGTTTGTAGGAAGACGCAACGGGGCGGCAAGCGAGTCAGTCTTACCAGGATGAAAACAAAAATTAATAAAATAATTACTTAAAAATATACTTCTAAAATTATTTCTAACGCTTATCAAATTAAATATATGACTTACTACAACAATTCCTAACTGATTCCTAACAGCTCGGTCATCCTGCAGTTTTAGCGAGTCCCTTCGCTTTAAGTTACTGATTAGTTAAGTACCTACCCATCTCATTTATCTAATTCATTAAATAAGTTGACAAGAACAAAATAGCTGAAGCATAACCGATATAATCACCGTATATAAAAGTAAACAATTGTGAATAATTAATAATTTTCGTTAGTCATTATTTTATCACACATACGTACTCGTAGGTACATTAACTTATGCAGCTTCTAGTAATCGACTATTAAAAGGAACAGAAAAAAATAGCTGAAGCATAACCGATATAATCACCTTATACAAAAGTAAACAATTGTGAATAATTAATAATTTTCGTTATTCATAATTTTATCACACATACGTACTCGTAGGTACATTAACTTATGCAGTTTCTAGTAATCGACTATTAAAAGGTACCTACATGATCAATTTTTACCAAGGCAAATACCTATCTTAAAGACATCTTAAACTAAGTATCATAACCTAGGTATCTTAATCTAGATATCTAAATCTAGGTATCATAACCGAGACATCATAATGTATCTAGATAATATAATACATATTTTTTTACGTGTATAATATTTGGTCGTTCGTTATAAAGGTTAATAGATAAGTAACTTTTTATTCTATGATATATGTATCTAGTACTGGGTACAAAGTACACATTTTTAGTCCAACAAGAGAAACAAAATTACGCTTTTAATCGCTATCGGATTTCTGATCATCATTTTGAGAGATAACACCATTATCAGAATTTTCGGAGGAATCATAATTTTTATTCAAAACTAACCAAAGTTTAAGTTATCTATTGCAACAACATTGTAAAGGTAAGTATAAGTATGGTGCTACAGCCTCGATTATGGATGTGCAAAATTTGACTGACAATCCCCTTATATCTTTAGTCAATTTGATTTATATTTGCCGAAAAGCTTTAAGAAATAACTATCATAGGGTCTATAAGTTTAAATTGAAATTCAACCGGGGGGGCTTGGACCGTTCGCTCTTAATAAATAAATTGAGACATTGGGTGAGGAATTTAAGGTTTCCGTCGTTTTAGATGGCATATTAGTGAAGAAATGTACAAATTCTTGAGCTACTTCTAAGTTAGAGCTTATGGCACCACGTGAAGTCTCCAATGTGTTCCGTATTTTTTTTCTATTAGTATCATTATTTATAACTTTCCAAACTGTTTTTATTTTATTTTCTGCTGATTTGATCTTGTTGCTAATGTACAGGGCTTTAGCTATCTTGCAGGTATTCCTAAAAAAATTGGAATAAGTAGCAACATACTTACTGAATGTTTCAGTGTTAATGTAAGGCTTAAGGCCATACTGCTCGAACAGTCTTTCCCTACTTATCCCAATACCTCTGGTTGCCCTGTCACTAAATATAAAATGAGGGCAAATGTTTTTTGATTTATTTTCAAAAGTTTTATTGAATTCAGTGTGCACTATTGAAAAGAAATCTTCATACAATTTATTTGCATCGTCCAACCCACCCGTTATAACCCAGAATATTTAACTTTATATTTAGGGTACTATTAAATCTATTTAATTTGCCAGCTGTTATTGGTCCAAATTGTATTTGCACTTTTTGCAAATGTGTTTTAAACTTAAAAGTTACCGTTTGTCCACCATGATCAGACCACAAATAATTTACGATGGGTGTATATAAATAATCACAATCGCAGAAGACATTATCGATACAAGTAGTAGAAGTTGGAGTTACTCTAGTTGGGTCCGTGAAAACATTGGATAAATTAAACGATTTAAAAAGGCTTAATAATCTAGTGCTATTTAAATTATTTTCCAGAATAATGGTATTAAAATCACCACAAATACTGCGGCTTTGTTACTGGATGCATGTTTCGCTAGGACATCTTCCATTATTGACTCAAATAAAGAAAAGTTCTGATAATTAGGGGATCTGTACACGCACACTACAACATGCTTATCCAGTTCAAAACAGGACAGTTCGATGCAATGTTCAACCGATAAACCAAATATGTCATTACGTTGCTTAGATTCTAAATAATTTTTTTATCAAGATTAGAGAACCTCTACGCAGCATCGATTTACGGTTAAAACGACTGCCTACGATACAGCTATCATAATTAATTAGCATTTGGTAATCCTTTAACCAATGTTCAGTAAAACAAACACTGTCAAACTTAGTTTTTGTTTCTAAAAATATTTCGTTGTCTAATAATTCGGAAGAAATACTTTGATGAAATAATTTCAAGGCATTCTGCTGATCTCCTATTTGATAATTACTTATTTTAGAGCAAGAAGACACCTTGTTGCTGTTAGGTATAAGAATATTCTTACAGGTATACCTTCTCCTGTCTTACAAACTAGTTTAAATGACTATACGGAGTTAAGCCGGACTGTCATCACCAGACAGTGAGCTCATAGTGAGTGAGGAACATGGAACCTCGTTCGTACAATTAGTATAAATATTTAAAGCATTTGAGCTACATTTGTTCAGGCTTACCACTTTATTATTAGTATTATTACTAACCATTGTGGTGTTAATAACACAAGACTCCGACATACTACTTATGTCTGAGTTTATATAAAAAGCTAATAGCCTTGCTATTATGTGTCTAAAACTAATAGGCAGATACACAGTATCCCTAGTTGATTTTAACATTTCCACAAAACGGTGTCAAAATACACAAAATTGTCACTATAATTACTAAATAAGAAGTGCAGGCTTATTAAGCTTATCGATATAATTGTTTTGCCTATTTGTCAATTTTTCAAAATATGGGAAAGCACACAATATTATTTTACTAAAATTTAACTTTAACAACTCAGTTACCCAGGCAGTGATTCCTTGTTTTTTTTTTTGACCCTAGAAATACAAATACAGTAATGTTGGTTTCCCCGTGAAAGTGTGCCCTAATAACACGGGGTGTTTTATAATTGAATCATCTACAATAAGAATTTCAACTTTATCTTCTATACCTTGTACTAAAATGGTAACGTGAACCTCTCCTAGTGGTTGTACGTGATAACCACCTATACCTCGCAAAATCGGTAATTTGTCAAAATTATAATCGAGTCCTAATTCTTTTGATATAGACTCTTTAACAAGTTTACACTGACTTCCTAAATCTACATGTGCCATTTATGATTTTCCCTTTAATTTAATTTCAATCAGATATTTTTCGTTAGCCTCTTCACTATTATCTAATAGAGCCACTTGTTTTTCTTGTTTAGTTAGTTTCAGAAGTTGGTTTCTTTTCGTTTGCATTATTATTTTGTTTCGTCCCACAGTACAAGTCTAAATGTCGTACCCTAGCGCAAAATGAACATTTATTAGGCGGTTTACCACATTTGAAACTTTTATGGCCGTCTTCGTTACAATTGTGGCATTTTACTTTACTTGAGGAATCATGAGGTTTAGATTTATTCGTATTAATTTGACCCTTCCGTTCCGATTTTGACGTTTCGGAAGTTTCCCTACTGTGCCCTGGTTTTACGATCTTTAAATATTTAAAGACATCTTCTGGCTCCTTAAGACAGCGATATATGCCAGTGACCTTGAGTGATTAGCTTGCGTGTTCTGTACTGAGCTCACGCAACGCGTCGTACGTTCAGCCAGTAATAGGACTCACCCATCAAGGAGCGCTGTCCCCAATTTGACGCATTATTAATTTATTATACACAAACCAAAAGGCATTTTAATAAAACGCTTATACTAAAAGATCAATAATTAAATTATCTTTAAATTAGTGAAGGTTTCAGAAAAATACGCTTGGTAGATTTTGCGCCATTCTCAGTTTTTTTTTATCCGCGTTAGACATAACTTTACAAATTAATTTCACTATGTAATATAAACATAATCTAAAATATTCACACATTAAGTTATTGAGAAAATGCTCTTATTTAATATATTTTTTTTTCAAATCATTAACACTACTCGTTTAGACGTGATCTTCAGTATAAAATCATTAACAGTGGGTTATCGTTGCCTTAAACTGGGCAGCTTGTGCTCCCACACTAATAGCGCCGTCGTCGATACCTTGAAGTAGGCAATCAACGGCTTTCCTACCTTTAATTCCACATCTGTTAATCAAATTAATTTTGGAATAATAATAGTGTTCTAATGAGTCCCCATAACGCACGCATTTGGCCAGCATTTCTGTTAAAAGTTCTGCATAGTCATCTGTACAAAGGAACGACTCTATACGCTTTCTTTTCCATTCACTCCAGCTGTTAAGAACTGTATCTAGCCCTTGGTACCATGGTTTAACTATGCCCGTCAATTTCGGAAGAGAAAAAAATGTAAGACTTCGCGTTCATCCACCCGTATATTTCGGCGCATTCTTCAACCTTTGTGAGCCACGTGACTATAGTTTGATTCTTGGATGTTGGATCAAATTCAGGCAGGAGGTTCGTCAAAGAAAGCTTAGAGGTCGATGACCCTTTAACATAACTTAGTATACCTAAGAACTTATTTTTTTTTATCATCATTAGGCATAGGTATCTTTAAAATTACTGTTCACGTTCTTGAATCGCGAGCGACGAGATCGAGAACGTTGACGTCGTCGTCGCAGATTCGACGTCGTGGACGAGACCTTTGAGAGTTCTGTCACCCATAGCGAATGGCTTCGTACCGACGCCGTTTTTATTACATGAACTAATTAGTATCGTTAAAGTTGCCGAGTTTTGATGTCGCGACTCCCTGTGGCCCTCACGTTGTCGCGACATCTCCATACTCGGGCTTCATGAATTAAAGTTATAAGAGCGCTTGTGGACTTGCCTTCCTCGAAGACTCCCATTCACTCCCTCACTCTAGCCTTGTTCTGAGCGTTTGTGGATTTGCCTCTCTCGTAGGCTCCCTTCCACTCCCTCGCTCTGGCCTTGTTCTGAGCGTTTGTGGACTTGCTTCTCTCGTAGGCTCCCTTCCACTCCCTCGCTCATGCCACCCTCAGGAGTCTGCCTTACTCCGCTTGGATTAGCGCGGTTATGGTTAGTAGGCTCACCCTCCGTTACAGCGTTTATGTGGCGTTATCCATGAATCTTAAACTTATTTCATGCCTCATGTATAATCCATTGAATGAAGTTGGAGGAAAGGCAATGTTAAGATTCTTACTTAAAGAAGGTAAGGTAATGTTAAGGTTCATACTTTAAGAAGGTAAGGTAACATTAAGGTGAGGTAACATTAAGGTAAGGTACCATTAAATTAAGGCAACGTTAAGGTAAGGTACCATTAAATTAAGGTAACGTTAAGGTAAGTACCATTAAAGAAAGGTAACATTAAGGTAAGAAACGTTACGGTAAGATACCATTAAGGTAAGCTAACATTAAGGTAAGATAACATTAAGGTACGGTAACATTAAGGTAAGGTAACATTAAGGTAAGGTAAGGTAACGTTAAGGTAAGGTACCATTACGGTAAGGTAACATCAAGGTAAGGTAGCATTAAGGTAACATTAAGGTAACACCAATGATAGCAACATGAAGTACCTAATTTATTATGGTCTTATAGGTGATATTATTAGGTACGGTTGAAAAACCGGTTAGTTTTTAGGAAAGAAAAGCCCATTAGTGCATTTCGTACTTATTTAATGTACTGCACGTACGTACGCCGTACTTACTTGAAATTATTTAATGGCTATTGAAGGGTGTGACTCTGTTAAGTAAGAGTCGAAAAGATTAGAATGTATTTTAAAAATTTGGCCATTCAGTTATGAGAAATCATTATGATTCATTTAATCAAAGTTATTATGGTGGTGTACTTTCTAATGCGCAAATCTGTGTGGTGCTATAATGTTTACTAACAAGAGGGTAAGAGAAAATAAAATACTTTAGGAGTCATAAATAGAATTAGACGAAGATCATTGTGCACTTAGCGGCGCATTCCCAGAGGGTAGCTCTGGCAAAATAAACCACCCAAAGGGAAAGAACCATCGGGGTGCCCCGCTTTAATTCGACCCTTAATTTATCCAATCACATAGTAATAATACACATTACACAGGACCTGTGCACTATCCCATTCTAGCCCAGTAATTTTGAAAGTAAAAGAGCTTGCCAAGAGTTATGCTACCAGGAAGTGCCCTGGCCGAACGTAACCTATGGCATAATGCTAATTGTTAAGAAAATAGACATGGAATTTATTGTAACATTTGAAACATTACAGCACCATCAAAGTAAATTTTTTCTTATTATATGGCCAAATTTAAAAAATCGAGAATCAATTATGGATCTAAAAGAAAAGTAAATAGTAAAAAAAAAACCAGTATTTTTTTTTTTTTGTGGGCGGGGATAAACGGGTAGTTTGCAACAAAACGATGGAGGCAGAAACCCGCTTATCCCACTTCTGAGATGAAAGGAAACTCCAAATTAATTCTCGGGTATTTATTTGGTGATCATAAAGAATAATCACAACACTAATATCATTTGTTGTTAACGCTCATTACTTGCTATTAAAGCAGCGTACATACCTTATGTTTTTCAAACAGTACTTATACCACAATTTTCGGATTTATAAACTCGTGTAAACTATAAATTGATTTTCGTATAATCGACAGGACTATCACAGCAAAAACTGGCTCGGACCTCTTGCTTGCCCGTTGCGTCCACGCTTGACAAATCCGCCATTGGTTTGTAGGAAGACGCAACGGGGCGGCAAGCGAGTCAGTCTTACCAGGATGAAAACAAAAATTAATAAAATAATTACTTAAAAATATACTTCTAAAATTATTTCTAACGCTTATCAAATTAAATATATGACTTACTACAACAATTCCTAACTGATTCCTAACACACTGTACAGTCAAAACAAACCAAAATGGACGAAGTACCTACTAAGCTAGACTACCCTAAACGTGTGCGACTGTGTGCGTGATTTGTAATGTGACCATAATTTTTTCCTAAAATGAGTATAACTAATTTAATAAATAAACAATGTATTACACATAATAATAAAAAAAAATGTGTAGGTAATATTTATGATTTTATCATAATTTCAAATTGGGGAGTTTGGTGGTGTGCGTTAATTCTGGGTATGTTGTCACATCCATAGTGTAGTTTAGTTTAGAAGATCCAAGCGGTCACACAAAATGAAAAAGCTACTCTGTTTTATACTATGTATAGATGACGAAACAAATTCTAAACATAAAATAATAAAGAGGGTTTCTCCGATTAGAACGTGGTGATTAGAAAGTCGAAAATAAGTTTATCTTGAATATTCAGAGAGAAAATGCTGTCAGCAAAATAATTATGTAGATAGGTGTTAGGACTGAGTAGATTGTCTTCGAAAAATCTTTTAAGTCTGTAAACATAATAGAATACCACGCCTTAATTCCTCGAAGGGGTAAGTTGGGGTGTACAATACACCCACATATAGCCAGTGTTGGGGGCGAGTCTATTGTCAACTGAAATCCAGATTCTGAAGTGTTACTAAGAAATCCCTAATGGAAAAACATCCTAATTTCTAATGAAAAAATGCAGTCTTGACATAGTACTTATACATCATTCATCATCATTTCAACCAAAAGAAGTCCACCGATGGACATAGGCCTACCCTAAAGGGGAGGTTTGCCATAATCGCCACGCTTGGCAGACTGGTTGGCGATCGCAGTATGGTGTTAAAATGCATAGAGAACGCTGCTGCCCATTCCCTAGTAAGTCCCTTAGTCGCCTTTTACGACACCCACAGGCAGAAATGGGATGGTGCTATTCTTTACGTCCAGCACCAAATGGAACTCCGGCAGCAAACGGAACTTATACATACCTATTAGTTTTATTTTAATTATGATACAAGAAATGAAATGAAATGAAATGAAATGAAATGAAATCGTTTATTCTGTAAATAGGATATTAAAATCACTTTTACACGTCATATAAAAAAAAAAAAAATCTATATGTAGCCGACATTTCCTATCTGACTACCCCTGAGAAGAAATGGCGAAACAAACTCAGCAAGAAGTACAGTCAGCCTCAAAAAGATGCCTACATCGACAAGAATTCATTAAAATGTGTAGTCACAAAACATATTACTCATTGGGTAGATACTTAATTTAACACAAATTGTAGACAATTATTTTCGATGTACCTATACATCTTTTTGAGGTTGACTGTAGATACTTACTGTGATTACTGTAAATGTTCATTAAATCTAATAAAGAGCTTACAGACGGCTACACGTCAAGCTATACATTTCCAGTATAAGCTGATCTCGCATTGTATAGGATTTCCATACAATAAGAGGTCAGCGTAAACTGAAAATGAAAAGCTTGATATGTAGACGTGTGTACATTCTAAAATAATTTGGTTCTGTTACCACTACCGCGAGTGCCAAAATATAACAATGATAGTGCCATAACAATCAATCGTAAACTTTTAGTCAACGCACGAACAACATACACAAATATTCAAAAAAATACGCGTTTTTTTTTATTTTGGTTGCGGCATAAAAACAAAACGTGTCGTACGTTTTGTTTTTATTTTATTTTATAGATATTTGGCGTTGTTTCATTTTGATTGTATGCCTGTCGTTCCCCAGACCGTCAGCACCGCTGCCAACCTTGCAGAATGGCAAATCTTTTAACCACGACATTGGATTTTCACGTATAGAAAGTTCGTGCCAACATGAGAAAAATATTCCAGCAACAGAAAAATATAACTGAATTGTGTCATTGCGTGAGTAGCTGTAACCTGTAACCTTTAAAGATATTAATATTGCTAGATTTAGTTCGTTAACTTAACATTTAGGCACTTACAACAAACAAAATAATCACTACACACCCAGATCTACTCATACATTATCTTGTCATTTAATTCGCAAAGTTTTAAATATGTCTCAGAACCTTTACTACTTTTACAGTAAAATAACGTTTTCGCCAATAGAGGCATGAGGAACAAGGTGTAAAGTTCACTCATCCTCTATAGGTAAGGGAGAATCCTCTGACCAGATGGGGGTCGTGTCTGGTGGGCTACTGCCCGACGGTTGATGTCAGGATGTTGTATATTATGCCAGTCACGCGGTAAACTCTGCTTGCGCGATGCAGGATTTGTGTGACGTCAAGTTTTTGATGCGTAGTTTGCATGTGGCGTGGCGTTGTAGATTCCACCACATCACTCCCTTCCGGAGACCGGAGGTCGAAAGTGGGCTGAGTGAGTGCATATTGTGATGCTTGCCAGGGCCCGTTGTAGTTCCACTGAGTCGAAACCGGGTGCTGCATAGTTCTTGGTGAGTCAAAACTGTCTGCGGAGATTCCCCAATGAGTCGGGGTGACGCTGCATTATGCTCCAGTGAATGTGGTACAGCGCTGGGTTGAGGCTGACTGTTGGCGTCAACCAGGAGAGAATTCATGAGCTCTACTTGTTGATTGGCCGAAAGTGCAGTGTGCTATACCAAGGTTGCTGATGAGGCTGAAGGTGATGACCAGAAATGCGTGTTCACTGCATGCTGGTGGTCAGGATACCCTTTCAAGCCGTGGGTGCTGGCTGACTGTGGAATCGTTGAACTGGCTGCTCGAAGACTGCGGCAATGTGCATGTTCGGGGTTACAAGTATAGAGGAACAGGGTATAAAGTTCACTCACCCTCCATAGAAAAGGGAGGATCCTCCGACCAGACGGGTGTCGTGTGTCTGGTGGGCAACTTCCCAGCGGTTGATGTCGGGATGTTTTATATATGCCAATTGCGCGGTAAACTCTGCTTGCGCGATGCAAGATTTGTGTGACGTCAGGTCGTTGATGCGTAGTTCTCATGTGGCTTTGTAGATGCCGCCACACGCCCGTTGTGTTCACAGCCAGTAAATGCAAATAGGTATACATAATTAAAGTTTGTACTCATGATATATCATGCTCATATATTGCAAAACATAGTGCACATATTTTTGACCATAAGACAATATACTATCTGTAACCATACCAATGTTTAACAAAATAAATGATTGATTGATTGATTGATGATCTGCCTCGCCTTTTCCCAACTATGCTGGGGTCGGCTTCCAATTTAACCAGATGCAGCTGCATACTAGTATTTTACACGGAACGACTGCCTATCTGAGTTACTGGGGTAACACTTGGCTAGTTCTTTTTTTGGGATTCTGACGACCAGTAACTTCTTAAGTACGGACGGTTTGTAAGGATGCTCACCAATCAGCGGAACCAACCTGGGCAAGCGTAGCTTAACTTGATTGATCTACCCGTGACTGTTATAACTTGGCTATCATTATATAAGGAATTCTTTTGCACAGTTTCAAGCTTCTATTCGCAGCGGTTTAGGCAGTGCGTTGTATGTCAGTGCATTCAAGATTTTTATTTAGTTGATTGTTATATCTTTAGGGAAAACATGGACTAGGAGAGCGCAAAATAGAACAGAGTGGTAAGAAATAGAGGCCTTTGCCAAAGTTAGGCAAACACACCAGGTGTCGGTGTCACCGACTCGCTAGAGTCGTTAGATTAAGGTAGAAATTATTGACAAACTTGTGTCTGAATAAAGGCTTATATTATTTTCATTATTTTAGCCTTAAACATTTTGGCACACAACAAATAAATACTGCCTACACACACACCCACCACTGAAAGCATTTTAAATAGAAACCACCTCTCTTGCATTCTCTTTTCATTTAATTCGCAAAGCTTTAAATATTTCTCAGAACATTGTACCTCTTCGCCCTTTGTGTTGACAGTCAGTAAATGAAAATGTGCATGTTTAAAGTTCGTACTAGAGCTGTTTAATCTACAACCACAGAGCTTGCGAATAGTTTATTGTCAACAACTTGGTAGTTAGGTACGTACGAGTGTTATTCAGAGAGCAATAAGCTTAGGAACGGACTTAAGTTTATTATTTTAGTGTTTTTATCAAAATGTATGGGGTGGTTGAATTAAATTAGTATGGTTTGGTATTGTACTTTTTATGGTTCCGTACCCAAAGGATAAAACGGGAACCCTATTACTAAGGCTCCGCCGTCTGTCTGTCTATCTGTCCGTCTGTCACCAGGCTGTATCTCATGAACCGTGATAGTTAGACAGTTGAAATTTTCACAGATGATGTATTTCTGTTGCCGCTATAAAAACAAATACAAAAAAAACAGGATAAAATAAATATTTAAGGGGGCTCTCTTAGAAAAAACTTTTTTTGCCATTTTTATAGATAATGGTACGAAACCCTTTGTCCGCGAGTCCGACTCGCACTTGGCCAATTTTTTACTTTATTTAAGAAAATTGACGACGAATTTCATTCTGGGCTGTAGGATTAAATTGTAAGTCAATTATGAAGCAGGTAAGACCAATAACTTTGGAAACGGACTTCAGTGTAGTATTTCGGTGTTTTTATCAAAATGTATGGGGTGGTAGATTTATAATTAGTATGGTTTGATGTTGTACCTATTTATTTTATTTAAGAAAATTGACAACAAATTTAATTCTAGGCTGTAGGATTAAATTCTTGATGTTGTACCTATATATTTTATTTAAGAAAATTGACAACAAATTTAATTCTAGGCTGTAGGATAAAATTCTAAGTCAATTATAAAAAAGGTTCAATTTAGTTTTAGAATTATTGGTAGTTCTAGTCCCCGTTCATTATTGTAAATAATATTAGTCTCTGAACCAATGTCCGTTGTGTTCGTGTTCCATGGTGCTTGAAGAGAAACGTCACTACGTTTGCCAGACGGATTTTTTTTCTTCTTGTCATTGTTTCCATCAGAAAGGACAAATAGGTAGGTACTGCTTCCAATCCTCTTGGGACAAGAGAGCTTCTTTAGTTCCTTTTTTAAGGCCCCACGAGTGGGAAAGGGGTGACTTAATCCCTTGTCAAGAACACCAGAGAACTTCTTACAATCATCAGCTCATACAGGGTAACTTAGAGAAGGGGTTTCACTAAATTATAAAACATTATTTTTAGTCTACGCGAAACCTGCATATAGTTTGTTCAGGATATAGAACTGAATCGATTTCAATGATTTTTACACCATGTTATAATATTTTGTCCCGAAAATATTTAAGTGTGATGGAAAAATTTATTATCACCATTTAATTACTTACAATACAATCGCCGTACGGTTAGGTACCTCCTGCCAAATTATTATCAATGAGGGCAAGACGACCCTGGAGGCGCGAGGACGCCGCACAGTGGGCTGAAAATGCAAAATGTGGACTTAAGGATTCATATAGATATATTTGGACTCTATTATAATCAAGTACCGTTTCCATATTCCCAGTAGTTTTAGAGATATAAGGGATATTGAGTTTTAAGATAAGTATGTTTTGTTTTTAATTTAGTTATTATTTATTTATCCCTAATAGTCCACTACGGTTGATTTTCAGCCATACGTGCGATGGGCTGAAAATAAAGCTATGGAGCTTTATTTAGCTATGGACTTAGCGTCGCTCAAAAATCAAGTACCTAATTTTGAAAAACGAATCCTCTCAACTCAACATTCACGTTCGCATAAAGGTTCATACAGACTGTTGCGATATCGCGGGCGTGACAAAGGTCGCGCTGCCTGTCCCGCCCAGGATATCGCGCCAGTCTGTACGAGCCTTAGCTCGTCAAAATGTAGAGAACAGCTGTTTTTTCGTGATTTCAGCGGGCCGAGCACGGGCTGCCCAAGACGTTTGTGACAAGACATGATAAATTATGTCATGTCAATTTGTACTAGCATTTTATGACAAAACAGTTTTATCGCTCAAACTGTGATAAAGTGTGACTCAAGTCATGTCACAGAAGGCCGTGCTCGCCCCGCTGGTATCGTTCCATGGTAAAAGTTGTTCATAATGATGAGTAAAATGACCCCTTATGAGGTTGTGTGTTATTTAAGTTACACCTTGTATACTAATTCAAAGGAAAGAGGTGTTGAGATGACTACTCTATTTATTATGTAAATAACTCTGCATTTATAATAATCCTTTAAATAGACTAATCTCTGTAACTAAAAGGACTTTTTATTTCTAATTTTATATTGAAGCCACACTGGTATTATAGGTATAATTAATAATACAACCCTACAAATGAAATCCCAAATTACGATGTTTTTTTTAAATTTTATTTTATTTTATCTTTTTTTACAAACTTCACTGGCATAATGTTTTTCTTATTTAACATTATTATAAGTACTTACCTACAATTTTAATTTCAACAAGGTTCTAAGTTTTATTATTTTAAACGTATTTTATATTGTTTTTTTTTTTGTTAATGTGAGGACGGTGTAGGCTTAATGGACTGTAGATATGTAGACCATTTTCTATTTTGTTAAGTACCTGGTACTTTTTATTTTTAATTTGAAAACATTGAAACAAAAGCCAATTTTTTTTAAAAGGGTTACCGTGGACTTTCTTTCCGGCTCTTCTCCATAGGAAACGACCAATTGGAACCGTGCACCTAGCTTCTGACGTTTCATAAGTGCCCATGTAGGTTTATGTGATTTTTTTTTTTATTTTTTTATTTGAGTTAATTTTGAAATCCGAAAATACCATAGCTCATATACGTACAAGTCATACACACCCACATATTAGTTATATTAGTTGTTTACACAACACATTACTTAACCCTACATACGCGACACCGAAAAATTATTCCACAATGAGTCATCAATTTCCATTTTCTTTATCTTAAAAAAAGTCTACAATCGCATAAAAATAGCGCGTTGACTCGCGATATCGACATTCCATTCAGTTGGGCACCTGTCATGGTGGTGATTGATTGCTTGCTATATTAAAAAGTAAATAAAGTGCCTTTTAAACGCGCCACCTATATTCGACAAGGATAAAGTGGATTTAAAGCGTGACTTGATGAAAATGTCAAAAAAAATTGTCGTAAGTTAGTTTGGATTTTTTTGGCCTTTGCATTATGAAAATGGACAAATTACCGTGTGTTTTTTGACTAACAATTTATTATACCTACTAGCCCCATAGGTGTCGTAAAATACGACTAAGTAATTTACATAAAATAAAAAAGGACCAGTAATGTATTCCTCTCCGCTAAACATACAGTAACTGCTGTATTTTTAGCAGAAAGGATGACAGGTACACTTTCATAATTGTTTTCCATGTTTCAGATGCTTTACAGAATTAGATGTTAAGGTTCTTATTTATATAAATATATATACAGGGAGTTAAAGCAACTGCGTGCCATAGCTTAGGGGTAGGTTCAGTATCGACAGAGGAACCCAGGAAAAAAATATAAGTCTCTTCGTATTTGAACGGGCTTAGGACCGTCAAATAAAATAATTTTAAACGATCGCTATTTTAAGTTAGTAGGTACTAAATTAGGTTGAACTTGCAATCTTAATTTTTTTTTCTGGTTCCTAACCTACCCTTAAGCTATGGCACGCAGTTACTTTAACTCCCTGTATATATATTTATATATTATATTAATAAGATGTTGAAAAACATGCCCTACTTAACTTACTATGGTCATAGCAGAAAAGCTTTCCCATACAATATGTACAATGTAAGTGAATCCCTGATTGTAATGAGATTGCATCAGAATAATACAGGACGCTTGTGCTTGCTAGACCATAAATATTTTTATAGAAGTAGAGATCTTATTTCTCCATACACGGTGCAGATATTCTTTCTATATTTATTTGTTCTGTCTGCAATACAAAATGCGCAGCACTTAAAGCTATGTATACTCGTATCTATGTCTATACCTACATTTATAAGTCGCTTTTCTTGTCTGTCCTTATGACCGCGTAGTTCTATTAAACTGAATCAATCTGCCTAGCTTTGTCCTTCGAAATGGTTGAGCTGAATGGTGCTGATCCATGCGTTATGTTCGTGAGCGGGCGCTGTCAGTTGGGACTGGTCATCCCTTAGCTGCCACGGCTTATTTTTAATTATTTTAGTTTTTAATTGTTATATTTTTATCACGGACGCTTTTGACGTATTGCATCGTTCTCACATGTTTAACTTCAATATGAATGATGTAACCAATATTTTGTATCAATATTTTAATTTAAAAGAGTGTCCGTAGAGTTTCTTGCCCGTTCTTCTTCATAGGAATCTACTTTTTGGAATGGGGAACTAGCTTCATATTTGTAACTGACCGACTTCTTGACAATTCAAAAGTGCCTGTCAATGGTTTAATTGAAATAAATGCTTTGAGTTTGAGTTTGAGTTGGGGTCAGTTTTCAGTCTAACCGGATGCAGCTGAATACCAATATTTTACCTGGAGCGACTGCCTATCTGACCTCCACAACCCAGTTTCTGGGTAAAATACGATACCCCTTGATAAGACTGGTTGTCAGACTTTCGGGCTTCTGAC
Source organism: Tiliacea aurago (assembly GCA_948098905.1). Lineage (NCBI taxonomy): Eukaryota > Metazoa > Arthropoda > Insecta > Lepidoptera > Noctuidae > Tiliacea > Tiliacea aurago. Next base: position 14,900,129 of record OX402590.1, read on the forward strand.
GACCCGTAACGACTGTCAAAGATCCACGAATGACAGCCGGGACCAACGGCTTAACGTGCTTTCCGAGACACGGAGGGGTCTCTGTATGTAAAGAAGGTCACCCATCCACGGACCAACCCCGGCAGGTGTAGCTTAACCTTATGGATCGATCCGTGCGGCTGTTATTACATAGCCACGAGCTACTCCACGTAGTTATTTTAAACTATGCTACTACTAAATGATGGTAGAAATCTCTTGATGCAGTTTTCACCATCAATTATAGAAGTTATTCCGGAAGGTTATATGTGGTATGGTTAAGTTATTAACATAAAATTTACCTAAAATATTGTAATATTTTTCCGTTTGGTGCCGGACGTAAAGAATAGCACCATCCCATTTCTTCCCATGGGTGTCGTAAAAAGCGACTAAGGAACTTACTAGAGAATGGGCAGCAGCGTTCTCTATGCATTTTTAAAAACATACTGCGATCGCCAACCCGTCTGCCAAGCATGGCGATTATGGTAAAACCCCCCCATTTTTTGGGGGAGGCCTATGTCCAGCAGTGGACGTGTTTTGGCTGAAATGATGATTACCTAAAATAAAGCCATTTCGATATTTTGCCATGTCATAAAAACCGTGTGAGGCAGGGGCGGGTGGCTAGTTTATAAAAAAACCGGCCAAGTGCGTGTCGGATCATGCACAATGAAGGGTTTCGTAGTGGGGATTAATTTCCCCTAAGAACGAACTTAACATTGTAGTTGAGAAACAAGTTCCCTCATACATTCCAACTGCAAATCTAAGTTGATACGCACAATATTGAGAAATTTACCATGTTATTTAAAGGTCATAGACTTTTTACAGGATTTCCTGTAATCTATATGTAAAAAACTAAATTCTGTAATTTTTTCAAAATTTTGGACTCGGTAGTTTTGGAGATAGGGGGGGAATGGTAAATTTTCATTTATTTTTTTAAATAATTCTGTTTATTTAAAATTATAAAAAAATATATGATATCTAAAATCCTTACAACAATACCTTTCATTCGGTTTGTCACACGGTAGGTACAGTTTCCAAAACCTAAAAAAAAATCTAATTTCCCCCAAAAGTGACACCCATATTCAAAATTCAATATTATTTACGTTACACGTCTGAATGAACGTATGAACACGTACGAACTGAATAGGTTCCGTCAAAACTGGAAGGAGAACGCACGGGTTCTTGAAAGATGGAAGAAGCGGAGCGAGGCCTTTGCCCAGCAGTGGGACAGCGTAGGCAAGAAAAAAAAGACGTTAGTACACTAACTGCCCGTGACTTCGTGTGCGATACAGAATGAAAAGAACTTATGGCTTTCTCCAGGTGATAGTCTACTTATGTGCCAAATTTCATACAAATCCGTCCATCCGTTTTATCGTAAAAGCGTAACAAATAAATAAATAAACAATCAAACTCATTTTCGCATTTATAATATGAGTTAGGATATTGTTTAGATTCATTTACTAACACGTTGAGCGACAGGGGCGTTAGATTAATTATAACTTTAATTCTCACCTGAACCTTTGTCGGTTTTAGTTATAACCACATTATTTTTGTTACAACTAAAATAATATTCCTTTTTTAGAGTTTCTGCATTTCAAGGTTTTCATTTCTGCGTCGAAAAAAAACTAAAATATTCTATTGCCTTTAAAAATGAAGAGCTCACGCCTTCATTTTAAAAATCCTTTCCATGTCTATTGAATTTTTTAACAAAAATGATTTTCGGCTAACTGAAACAAACTTTACAATTCAAACTTTTGGATTAGGCGCAATCTTTGTTAACTTTGAAAAGGATCTTAGCAGATAATGAGTCGGGTTTAGGTAGGTACTACGGTTGGTTCTATCGTGTTGTTTTCTTCTTTCGTTTTAAATTCCCTTGGCTTATACCGTGTGAGTAGAATTCCCGTAGGATCTGTTCGATTTCTGGTTAAAATAGAATACCTTGTGTGTTGGACGTAAAAGGATCTTACGCCAGTCTGTTGGGTATAGATTGAAGAAGTTATTTATTTGTTAACAAAGAAACTCTTTTGCTAACTACGTAGTTTCTTGTTTAGAAAATTGCACTACAAAATGTTACTTTACTTGTTCTAACATTGCCCATTAAATTTTGGAAGGGACTACTGATAAATTAAGTTAACCTATTGATAAAAGAAGTAATTAGTTATAGCCTGAAGTAATATGAAAAAGGCTGTGTTCAAATAAATAATATTCCGTTATCTTGAAATAAAATTAAAGTCTTAAAAGCAAAAGTATAACTTTTATCATTTTATTTTCAACAATGTGTTCATTATCTCGATGAGTTTCCAGCTGAAACTTTAAATTTAATAAAGAGTAAGAGTAATTCGAAAATATCTCTGAAAAGGTTTAAGTATCAATTTCGAGGTTTTGTTATGAACAAGATATTCATTAAAACAATAATTAATTACTTGTGAATTTATTTATATTAGTACCTAATTTAACATCACGTCTTTGAATATAAAGCAGTGTTTACACATGTTATGAAACATAATACCTTTCGTCTGGGACTCAAATAGTAGTGAAAATAAACGTTAGTCGTGAAATATTAAATATTCAAGTATCCACTTGAAATACGGAGTATAAAAGTAAGTATAATATTAAGAATATCAGCGTCAAATGTTTTAAAATTATTTAGATGCTATCTCTGAAGCAATATTTTTAACGTAGGTACGTTTTAGGGTTCGGTACCTCAAAAAGAAAAACGGAACCCTTATAGGATCACTCGTGTGTCTGTCAGTCCTGGACAGATTAAGTTGAAATTTGGTACACATGTGAACTTCTGACGCTATAGGTACCTATTATATTATAATCGTTTCTGTACCGTGTTCTAAGTCTGCAAACTTGTTTTCCGTATATCAGGACACGTATAGATTCCAAAATCGGATGGATCGCAGTTAACATGTAGGTAGAACAATGTTTTGTAGCTGCTATTTTATGACCCGGGACTAAATACTAGTGAATGATGAGGCATGTTGCTCGCAGAGCAGATGGCTAATGGGGCCGAACGGTTCTAGAGGGATGCCGCGTTGATAAGCCTAGGTAGCGGGTATGCACAAGATGTAAGAAGCACAGGACCGGTTTATGTGATGACGCTTGGAGAGGTCTACATCCTTTTCGGCTGTATAATGATAATGGTGTGGCGGCATCAACATCGCCACATGCGAACTACGCGTCACACAAATTTCACGCAAAATCCTAGATCGCGCAAGCAGAGTTTACCGCGCGACTAGCATATATACAACGTCCCGACATCAATTGTCGGGCAGTTGCCCACCAGACACAACACCCGTCTGGTCGGAGGATCCTCCCTTTTCTATAGAGGATGAGTGAACTTTACACCCTGTTCCTCATGCCACTATAATGGCTAGGGCTAAGTAAAATTTTTATTATGCAGCACCTGTCGTGGTCAATTCTTCTTTTGTCTACCTCATACAGTTTTAAGAGCGTTTACACCTTACGGCATTTCATACAAACTTTCAAGCCCTTGTTTTTCGAAATGTCGGAAACCGATTTTAATGAAAATGTATACGCATAAGCAGGACACAAAGGTCTAAAAAGTTAGTGAAGAACATTTTCGAAATGTCTCATTTAAAAACAGATAACTGGAAATCTCTGTTTCTATGGAAAATTTAAAATCGGTCTAATTTGGCTGTATCACTATTTATCGAAAATTATCATAACTAACTTTTTAGACCTTTGTATCTTGCCCATGCGTATGAAGTTTTATTAAAATCGGTTCAGTCATTTCGAAAAACAAGGGCTTGAAAGTTTGTATGAAATGCTGTAAGGTGTAAACGCTCATAATACATCAAGATCTTTTTAAAAACACTATTAAACAAAAACCACGTTTGTAAAAAGTACTTCAAAATCCATTACATTCATTATATGTCACATTGAACATTTTGGTAAAATATTTATGCTCGTATTCAACACATTAATGTTCGGTTGTGAAAACTCTCCATGTAAAAGTTCGAAACATGACCGAAATTAATGACTAATTAGGAGCGATTGTTTGTTTGTTTACTTATTGTTAGTAAAGCTGAACGATGAGATGTAATTCGTGAATTAGCTACGTAATTATTTCGGTTGATTCCGAGAAGCAATATTTTGGTAGCGTAATACCTTTCTTTGTAGCAAAACGAATTAGGTGTGTAGAATAGTTTTGTGATGGCAAGTATATGAATGAAATCTGCTGGATGCGAGAAGCATAGGATCGATCGATGTGGCGACGCTTATGTCCTCACGTCCAGCAGTGGACGTCTTCGGCTGAAATGATGATGAAGATAAATATTAGTTACTAGCTTCTGCCCGCGACTTCGTTCGAGTGAAATTTCTTAACATTAAATTTTGAAAGAATTTTCAAAATCAGTTTAGTAGATCCAGAGATTACCCCCTACAACCTCACAAATTTACCTCTTTATAATATTAGTATAGAATTATTTTTATAAAGGCTTACCAACTAAATACATACACAGCATTAACCCAAAGGCTTTGTAATGTTATAGATCTGGCATGTATCAGAATTATAGGAAAGCACGCTTTAATTCGGACCTTAATCCATATGTTAGTAATACACAACTACTTAAAAGCTATGTTAGTAACAATAAATACATAATTAAACAAACACAAAAAGGTTGTGCGTTATTTAAGTAAAACCTTATATAAAAAAATACTACGCAGAACGCATCCATTTCAATCAATACCTTTGAGTATTTAAATCAATACAGATATTTTATATCTAGTTCGGATACAGATGTTCAATAACAGATCATAGATTAAAGTGTAATATAGTGTATCACCTACCTAATATTTAAATGTCTGTATGTTTTTGAACAAATGAAATTAATTATTTGTCAATTTTTTTGTATAATAGGGCAAACAAAGAGCTTAATATAAATCCCCTCACAATGAAGGAAGCTAAAAGTAAGGTTAAATCATGGCTATTAACTCATGACTATAAGCAAACCGAACTCCTTCTAAAATAGGTACAAATAAAACAATTCACACATCCCACACAAACACACGTCTCTATTACATCACACACCACATACCTACATTACACACTCACACACCACAAACACTACACACCCTATACACTATACATCAAACACTTATAAATTACTCCACGTAAGGAATGTTTTATATGTTTACTTATAATTTTCTTTTTTATTTTTAATTTTCCATTTTTATTATGACCTATATTAATTTGTGTGTTTTAGATTCTTATTGCATAAAAATTCGACCTATGTAATTGGGAGAAGACACTGGCTCTTGTAACACAGGTGTTATACCTAGCGCAGGAGTCAGGGCCTCACTATGCTGTTAAAATTATTTATGCCAATAAAGAAATTATTATTATTATTAATTATTAATTCTTATTCATTATTATCTTTGCATAGCTATGTACAGTAGGCCTAGCGTTGTACGTAGATTTAATAGATTGCGAGGCCAGCTTATAGAAGAAAGAAAGAAAAATAATTTAGAAACACGTGCAAACATAAACTCGAGTAAGTAAACATTAGGTACACAAAACACATCTACAATATAATCACGAGCACAAAAAAAACAAATAGTCGGCGTCATGACTGTGACAGAACGGCTTGCACTCAGCATGATGCTGTGGTATGGGGAACCCACAACACAGCGCTGATTTTCAGTGGTAACCCGAAAAATACGTACGGAACTCAAGTCAGTTTTAATGAGTTGAACATAAAAGAGTTGAGTTGAGTTGGTAATAAAATAAAATAAACAGTACTTAGAATATAATGCCTATACAACCAATTATAAGTATAAATAGGATTAAATAACATAAAATTAATCCGCTGGCATCACCATAAATAAATAAAGTAGGTACCTATATATTATATATAGTTTTGTTACCACTGATGTGCGGCATATACGTTGTAATATGGATAATATACGATAAAGATTAGCCTTCCCGCTCTTTCCCTAACCATGTGTGATAAATATCGGTGGCAATATTAACCACGGTCATCATGCATCTTCCTTAGCGGCAGGAGCTGTATAAGAATAAGTCAGGCTGTAGTGAATAAATTGCCGGTCAGCAAGATTGCGGGACTAACTGTTCAGGGATTACCGGATGTAGGTACAGTCGAGTTGCTTAAACATTCTTCAGTTTTCAAATTCTTTCCTTTATCAAGTCAGGACACATATACTCTTTGAAGCGACGGCACTGAGCAGACTACTGCTTAGAAAACTATATCTAATCACTTGAAAACTAAAGTTAATTAGCATAATTTATAACCCTTTGACCACTGTCTAGTTGCCATCAACCTAAATATTTATAAAATTTATATTAATAAAAATCGATATTAATAAAAAAAAATATAAATTAATATAAAAAAAAATATAAATTAATATAAAATTGAGAACGGCTGGACTGATTTGGCTATTTCTTGTTTTAAAATGTTCGTAATAGTTCGAATTAGATTTTTATGGAACGAAAAATTGGAATAGTTTCCCGGAAAATGTTCATATTCGGGAAAACTTGAACGTGCTTTTTCTATGGATTGTTTGGATAGGCCAACGTTTGCTGGGTTAACTAGTAATGAAAAATAAATCAAATCAGTTTTAGTTTTTTTTAATCTATTGTTCGATTCTTTTTTTAAATATTATACGTGTTAACGTGGTGAATTTTCATTTCATCCAGAAGCTCCTTTAGAGTAACTCATGAACATGAATAGAATATCGTATATGAGAAGGTCAGTAGATAACCTTGGAGCTAATAATATGATAATAAACTAGTTGGAATTAACTCCACCTACAGTTAAACGATTTAACGATTAATCATTTCTGTGAACACAATTGCGAATTCACATGAACTACACCTTTATACGTTTCGCAGAAGCTTTGTTCCAACATTTTCTTTTTCCACATTTAGTTAATCGAGGAAAATAAAGGTTTTACACTGTTTTACTTTCAAGGAAAAAAATCTTCTCACGTCCCTTTCATTCCGTTTCGTTGGACAAAGGTGAGGCAGAATATAAAGTCCTGAGGATTTATTTATTGACTTTAATAATGCCCAACATTTAAGGTATTTCTACGGATAATAGGGTGATAGATAGTGAGGTAGATGTAGTACAGAAATTGGGTGACGTAATAAGGATTAGGGATGCACCTCTCCCTACAACGGTATTAGGAGATTAGTTGCCTCAATAGGGGTGGTACTGAAAAGAGCTAGCTAGCTTATTAATGATGTCATGGTGCATTACTATTTACAACGTTAAATGTCACAAGTCGTTACAAGTTTCATGTTGTTAGTAACAGGATTTGTTAACGCTTTAATCAGTCACAATACTCGCAAAATGTCAATGAATCGGGGCGCCAAATAATTCGATTTGTAGTTTTTGGAGTTCCGTAAGGCTTCTACATACCGGGGCGACTAATCGCGCTGGTATGTAGAAGCCTTTACAGTGTTAATAGGTATCTATGGGAGGACAGTGTAGGCCCGTCAACAAGTAACAGGTAAAAACAGGGAACAGGGAAAACTGTATCATGAAAAATCAAAAAGCTATAAGGTTGTTATGTTACCTGGTTGTCCGTACAAAAACATGTTAACGGTGCCCCCGCGCCTCCAGGGTCGTCTTGCGTGCATTGATAATAATTTGGCAGTAGGTACCTAACCGTACGGCGATTGTAAATGGTGATAACATTTTCCATCACACTTTAATATTTTTGGGACAAAATATAACATAGTGTAAAAATTATTGAAATCGATTCAGTTCCTTATTCTGCACAAACTATATTCTGGTTTCGCATATACTAAATAAAATGATGTAAAATGTGATAGTAATGTAGCCATTGTAGCACAAACTATCGCTATGCGAAATACACAACAACCTTATACGTTGAAAGATAAATAATTGACTAAACAACAGTAGCTGAATTCAATATCCATAAACTTCCCAACCAGTTTACTCTTCAATTCATATTCCAAAACAACATTCAACACAGTCTATTATTTTAGTGGGTACTACCTATATTTATGTTATCAGTACGTCAGGTGCACCTTTCCAAATTGCTAGTGAGCCTGCCTTCCTGTCCCAAATACGACTGTCAGACCCTTTTCAAGCTCTAATTATACATTACCGTCGTTTTCATTTGGACACTCCGATATTCTGGTGGATTTCTTTAGTGACAATTTACTGTGTGACGTCATTTCTTAGATAGCAAAGCGTTTGCAGGTTGGGTTTTAAAAATGGAATGGTTGTGTTGAATTTGTTTGTGTGTGGTGAAGTTTTTGGCTGTATTGTTATATTATATAATACCTGTTGTTGTTTTGCATGCCTTACGGTAGGATATGGCTAATGGACACTATTATTTGTTCAAGACCTTCTTTTTGTACCCATATTCGCAAATTAATAAATGATTATGATTATGAATAATGTAGTTATGGTTTTTTAATGAGCTTAGTAATTATATCGGCCACCAATTATTTTTATAGAGTAAATTAAAATATATACTTAGATTTTTTAAATCGTTCAAGTTACGTTTTTTTAAAAATATGTCTGGAAAACTTGGTGTGAATTTTGGTTGCTGAAACAGTTGAAATAGGGCAACGTGTACATTTTTAATGTGATATCCATTAAACTTTTCCATCGATACAATAATACCTATGTAGCATAAAAATCATGCCAATGAACAATAAATCTGTTATAATTACCAACTGTAACAAACATACAGCGCCATCTAGTGCAACTTATCCAAAGCACTACGATGATCGGATTCATAAACTAGAAGACAGCAATTACAAACGATTACTGAAGACAAGTGACGCCATCTACAATCTTCGTGTGCAACAATCTGCGCTAGCGCCACCCGCGAGTTATCTGCTCCACAACTACAGACGACTACGTGTAGATATTGTGCACACATGTAAACTGTCCGCCTTTATAAGCAGAGTTGTCTTCGAACAAATTGTCTCCGCAGCTACTCACCTAGTGTCTCTAGGGTGTGTCTACACCCTTCGCGCTAGACTGGAAAGGGCCCCCTTGCACAATAAGATTGGCAACGGGATCACAAGCTTAGGGCTCACCAATAGGCTACACATCCTCCCTGTCTGCACCCGACAGGGAGGGAAACACATCCCCGGGCCAATCCACCCGGGGAGCTAGGTATAGGGAACGATAGGCAGAAATTAGTGGAGACGGCTCCAAAATTCCTCCCTACTAGGAACCCCCCCATTAACCGCTATGGAGGACGCCCTTATTGTGGCGTTCTTCAGGAAGGTCCTTTTTAAGGACCCAGCATTTTTAGAACGGTATGGAGTTCAACTCGCTGAACTAAAGAGCCAGCCTTCTGCTGGCATCGATAAGTTCAGCGATGTACTCGCGAACCAGCAGGCGGAAGAGGACTTCCAGAGTCCCTCCCCTAGCCCGATCGTGTCTATGGACACTTCCGCACCTGCGGACAATCGCGCGCCAAGTCCGTGCACGTCAGACTCCGAAGAGTCCAGCTCTTCCTCTTCGTCTTCTTCTCCCTCTGCCAAGCCAGGGGTCCTAACCTCTGGACCTGGCAAGAGGAAGAAGTCGAAGAGTAAGTCGGGCCAGGCGTCAAAGATAGTGGCGTACGAGCCTCCCTCGACCCCTATCCCTTCTGCCCCCGTGGCATCCACCTCAGTGGCCCCTACCGCGGCCCCCCCTACCGTGACTCCGTCACCGGTCCCGGCGTCTTCCACGCAAGACCAAGACGGATTTACAGTCGTTTCTGCCTCTAAGAAGGCTTCCCGTCCTCCGCCCATTGTCATCCAGGATAAGGGTAAATGGACGGAAATTTCAAAATGGTGTGTTGATCAGCGGATCAATTTCACCAGCGCGGTCAGTACCCAACCGGGTATAAAAGTCACCGTTCCCACGGCTAACGATTTCAGGGAACTAACCAGGACACTTCGGGTGAGAGGCATCTCATACCACTCTTATACCCTCCCCGAAGAGCGTCAGACGCGTGTGGTGATCCGTAGGATCCCCAGTGAGATTGCCACCGCAGACATTAAGTCGGACTTAGAACGACAGGCTATTCCTGTCCTCGAAGTCCACAGGATGCACCGCTCTAGAGGCGGTGCACCATACGACATGATTCTTGTCGTATGCTCTCAGGTAGACGGGCATCACCCTATTTTCAAGATCGCTTCGATCTGTAGCCTAAAAGGCTTTGATATTCAGAAACCGCACAAGTCCAGCATTATCGGACAGTGCCACCGTTGTCAACTTTACGGTCACGCGCAGAAGAACTGCTTCGCGAAACCCAGGTGCGTCAAGTGCCTGGGTGAGCATGGCACTTCGGAATGCTCGCGACCGAAAGACCGTGCCCTCTGCACCGAACCTCCCAGTTGCGTTCTTTGCGGCCAACAAGGCCACCCAGCCAACTACCGTGGCTGTCCCAAGGCACCAAAATCGTCCTCCTCGAAGTTGACCAAGCGTTACGACGCGAGGCAACAGAGAGATAACCAGGGGGGATTCTCCTCCTCTCTGACCCAACCTCCGCAACGACTGAGCCCTCAAAGGTCCAGTCCGTGGAATTATTTCAACCACCAGCAGGCCTTCCCTGCCTTCGGCCAATACATGGCTCCTTCCCCCCCTCAACCTCAACCCATCCCACGGTTGATGGACCCTCGCCTTCGCGCTCATAGCGCTCAGCATCACCAACAATCTACCACCGCCGGTAGAAGCGCGCCTCTCGCGCCCCCAGTGGCCCGCGTGCCAGAGCCTGCTTCCAAAGCCACTCCCCCTCTCAACATTCGCGCGCCTCCTCAACCCGCCTTCCACCTTCGATGCGTTTAATGTGATCTCGAGCACATTCAACATCTTTCTTTCGCCCCGCGCCAAGAAAATGGCCAGCGAAATAATCGTAGCCCGTAACTCCTGCGATCTATCGGAGATCCAGCGAATTTATCACGCGTATCCCGAGATCACGCAAGCCCTAGAGTCCATCGCGTATAGGAAACCATAATGTATAATACGGCCCCCGCGAGAACTAAACTCAGATCACTAAAGTTAGGCTTTTTCAATGCCAACGGCATTAGAGAACAACGCGACGAAATCGCTGTGTTCCTCCGCGACCATCGGTTAGATATTCTCCTAGTACAGGAAACTTTCCTCAAGCCTTGTCATCGAGACCCGTCAATTGCGAACTATCGCGTAGTTCGCAATGACAGGACTCGATGCCACAGGGGCGGCACCCTGATTTACTATAGGACTCCTCTCCATTGCATCCCGCTCGAAGCTCCGACAACTCTCTCGTGTCTTGAAGTGTCTGCATGCAAAATAGCAATGTCAGGTCATCAACCGATTACGATAGTTTCGGCTTACATGCCGCCCACCGCGACCACGAGCCCAGACGGTCTTCAAATGCTGTCTCGCGATCTTTCGATTCTTTTCGGCCTGAGTGAATCCGTTATCGTAGCGGGTGATCTCAACGCCAAACATCCGTCCTGGAACTGTAATACCACCACGTTTCGAGGCCAACATCTGTTTGACCTCACCGCCGTTTTAAATTTCGATATCATCGGTCCGATGAATCCTACTCACTACCCCCATATCCCCAGTCATTCCCCGGACATATTGGACATAGCGCTCCTAAAGAATATCAACCTACGGTTGGATTCGATAGAGGCGATGGACGAACTGACTTCTGACCACCGGCCGGTCGTCTTAAGACTGGCCCCTCGCGACGGACTCCTTGACCCTGACCAACCCCCCCTCACGAAAGTAGTCACGGACTGGCGGAAAGTAAGCGACCGACTGAAATCCACCACATCCCCGATACTGGATTCTATCCCCGATCAGTTTGACTCGATCGCCGACACGACGGCCGCGATCGACTCACTCACGGAACACGTACAATCAGTCCTGAGCGATTGCTCAAAGCAGGTTCCGGCGATGGACCCCCATCGCCGAAAGCTGCCGGACGATGTGCGTGAACTGCTGACTGAGAAGAACGCGGCCACTCGTGCATACAGTGTCTTTCCCTGTGACGCTAACAAAGTCTTCATGCGCCAATTACAGAAATCTGTAAGGAAGCGAATGAAAGAACTGCGTGAGGCTAACTGGGACAAGATGCTGGGCGAACTAGAGCCCACTCATCTTGCCTTCTGGGAGCTTCAGAGGAAACTTAGATCCCCGCAAGTAGCTTCAATGCCCCCTCTGACACGACCCGACAGGACGATAGCATTCGACGACACCGACAAGGCTGCATGCCTGGCTGACACTCTCGAGACTCAGTGCTCGCCCAGCTCTCAACCAGTAGACCAAGCTCACCTCACTGAGGTGGACGCTGAAGTCGAACGTAGGGCGAATCTCCCTCCGGTCGAAGACCCTGATTGTCCTCTGGCTCCCGTCACCCCAGACGAAGTGCACGACATTATCAAGGGTCTGAAAACCCGTAAATCTCCCGGATCAGACGGAATCACCAACAGGGTGCTCCAGCTGTTCCCCGCTCACCTGATCATGCTAATGACCACCATCTTCAATGGCGCTCTTAGCAACAACATTTTTCCTCAAGCTTGGAAAAGTGCCACGGTCATCGGTATCCCGAAGCCCGGCAAACCTAAGACCGAACCTTCCAGTTACCGACCCATCAGTCTGCTCAACGTCTTCGGCAAAGTCTATGAGAGGCTTATTTATAAGCGTCTCAGAGACTATGCCGAGACGAAGGGCCTCATCCCAAACGAACAGTTCGGGTTCAGATCCCAACATTCGTGCGTACAACAGGTCCACCGTATCGTCGAGCATGTAAGCGCTGGCTTCCAGCGCGGGCTCATAACGGGTGCTGTGTTCTTCGACATTGCGAAAGCGTTCGACAAAGTCTGGCACAACGGCTTAATATATAAGCTCTACAAACTCGGTGTGCCCGATCGTCTCGTGCTCATCTTACGAGACTTTTTGTCGGACCGCACCTTCCGCTATCGCATCGAGGGTGCGCTATCCTCCCCCCATCCGCTCCGCGCAGGCGTCCCTCAGGGCGCTGTGCTGGCACCGCTGATATTCACTATATTTACTAGTGATATCCCCAAATGTAGAAAGGCGCAGTTAGCTCTGTTCGCAGACGACACGGCCATCTACTACTCCGGCCTCAGGCAAGACAATATCGCCCGCATCCTTCAGGCCGAAGTGAACAGACTCGCGGCCTGGTTCAGGAAGTGGAGGATTGAAGTCAACCCTGATAAGAGCCAGGGGGTCCTATTCTGTAGGCCCCAGCGATCACCCGCCCTGCCCCAACCGATCACCATGTTCGGCAAGCCTATCCCTTGGGAGAAGCGAGCCAAATATCTCGGTGTGGTCTTAGACCATCACATGACGTTCGGCGAGCACATAAAACAGGTGCGCTCGCGCGCCAGTTTTGCTCTCGGCCGACTACACTCCGTACTCAACCCGCGCAGCAAGTTGTCCCTTAAGTGCAAATTGCGTATTTACACCGCGTGCATTCGACCGATCATGACTTACGCCTGCGTAGTCTTCGCTCACGCAAAGTCATATCACATTCATAAGATGCAGACGCTTCAAAACCGATTTCTCCGTAGAATTACGAAAGCTCCTTGGTTCGTTCGGAACGAACAACTTCACGTAGACCTTAAGATGCCTACCATCAAACAGTTTATGAAGCGCCTTGCAAAGCGCTTTTTCGAATCCGCGGAACGTCATCGCAACCCCTTGGTTGTGCAGGCCGCTAGTTACAGGCCTTCTGCCATTAGTCAGACTCGCCGACCGAGGCACACTCTCTTAGATCCGGATGACCCCATCACTCTCCTTCAGGAAAGCAATAGGGCCACGAGTACAGTGCACAAAATACACAAACCGACCTTCCGTCCTCGCCGCCGAGGTACCACGCGAACTTCCCGAGTAAATGGTAATAAAAGTCCTCCCCCCCGTCCCTTGAATGTCGATGCGCCAGCCGCCCGGTTAGAGGCTGAGAGCGCCGTAGCAATAAATATAATATCCCCTGATAATAATCATGATCAAAATGTTGATCCAGCCCGTCCCCAAATTGTTAGTAATTTTGTGATCCCCCAACGACGCCCTGAGCCGAGGTCCGTACCCCACAGGGGGTGCCCTTAGTGCGCTGTCGTTTAGTTTTTAATATATATAATTTGCGCCCTGGCTGGAGGCTTTAAGATTAAAAACCTTAGGGCAGCCACAGGAATATCCGGTTAAGTAGCAACGACCTCTCTAGGTCTGCTACGAGATGCCATTCAAAAAAAAAAAAAAAAAAGAACAAATTGTCATTCACTAGCTAGAGGTTCTGAGCTAGGTAGCCACGCAGCCAGCTCTGATCCTGAGTACGACTAGTTCCTGCTTCGATAGCTCCGCAGTCTTCAGGAAACTAGTCAGCTAGGGGAGGTCTGAAGGGCGATAGCCACGCAGTCCCTTTCATCCCTCCACTTAGGGTTGCCTTTGATATATTGATTATTGTAACATTTGTAACGTGTAACAAGTTAAGTTGCCAATAAATCATCATCAAGTTCAACGGGGCTTTAATTTCACAACTAGCAACCCTACATTGGCGCCCAACGTAAATAATCTACGGATACCCACATATATGGACGCCCTACATTGGCGCCTAACGTAAATAATCTACGGATACCCACAACTAGCAACCCTACATTGGCGCCCAACGTAAATAATCTACGGATACCCACATATACGGACGCCCTACATTAGCGCCCAACGTAAATAATCTACAGAACATGTATGGACGCCCTACATTAGCGCCCAACGTAAATAATCTACAGATACCCACATATTTGGACGGCCTACCCACAAATTTTGCAGGGCCTACTTCAAATTATACGGAGTACCCACAAATTTGGACGGCTTACCCACAAATTTTGCACGGCCTACCTTCAAATTATACGGAGTACCCACATATCTGGACGGCCTACCTTCAGATTATACGGAGTACCCACATATTTGGACGGCCTCCCACAAATTTTGCACGGCTTACCTTCAAATTATACGGAGTACCCACATATTTGGACGGCCTACCCTCAAATTTTGCACGGCCTACCTTCGAATATTGGATGGAGTATCCACATACTTACTAAAGTTACCCACTTTATTTTGGAATATGTCAATCGCTATGACACAAGAACAGTTCAGTGCGCTATTAAACAACAAGAGGCGTTAGAAAAACTAAAAATAGCGTTAGCTATAGCCCCAGTACTGAAATAAGCAGAATGTGATACTCACTTTACACTCAAAACAGATGCAAACCAATATGCAATTGGAGCAGCTTTAGTACAGGGGAAGGGCAAAAACTTACTTATTGTCTTGAAATACAACAAATTCTGACACCAGTATATCACCCAGAACCTAATATTGTGAAAAGGAAAAATAGAGACATGAAAACTCAAATTGCAATTATGGTGAAGAATCAACATCAGAAATGGGCAAATACACTGCCTGCTATCAGATTTGCAATGAACTCGGCTGTATGTCAAACAACGGGATATTTACCGTCCTACTTGACTTTCGGACGTGAATTAAGAACTCCCTATGATCTTACACACGATTTTAGTACAGTTTTAACATAAGAAAAGTTTATATTACAAATCACACCTACTTTGGAGCAGTTAGCTAAAGATTTATTAATTGCAAGAGAAAACATAGAAACTATGCAAGACAGTAATAGGCAACGAGCAAATCAAAGAAGAAGACCAGATCCATGCTATAAAATAGGAGACTTGGTATTGGTTGAGACACATCCAATAATCAGTAATGAAAAACAGTTCACAGCAAAATTTGCTCCACGCAGAGATGGTCCTTATGTTGTCATAAAGAAACATGGAGCATCCACGTATGAGATAGCAAACCCAAAGTCACCAGAACAATCCATGGGGAAATATCATACTTCAGCAATATGTAAATTTGAACAAAGAGATATCAATGTGCCCAAACCATTAAATCCCATAAGAAAAAGAGGGAGACCAAGGAAGATGGATACTGATCCTGGTACTCTGTCGGGACGACTATAGAGTACCAGAGGGGGAGAATGTAACAAACATACAGCGCTATCTAGTGCAACTTATCCAAAGCACTACGATGAGCGGATTCATAAACTAGAAGACAGCAATTACAAACGATTACTGAAGACAAGTGACGCCATCTACAATCTTCGTGTGCAACAATCTGCGCTAGCGCCACCCGCGAGTTATCTGCTCCACAACCACAGACGACTACGTGTAGATATTGTGCACACATGTAAACTGTCCGCCTTTATAAGCAGAGTTGTCTTCGAACAAATTGTCATTCACTAGCTAGAGGTTCTGAGCTCGGTAGCCACGCAGCCAGCTCTGATCCTGAGTACGACTAGTTCCTGCTTCGATAGCTCCGCAGTCTTCAAGAAACTAGTCAGCTAGGGGAGGTCTGAAGGGCGATAGCCACGCAGTCCCTTTCATCCCTCCACTTAGGGTTGCCTTTGATATATTGATTATTGTAACATTTGTAACGTGTAACAAGTTAAGTTGCCAATAAATCATCATCAAGTTCAACGGGGCTTTAATTTCACAACTAGCAACCCTACACAACTTAATTATTAAAATGTTAACATTTTGTACCTACGCCTAGTGATGTAAAACATGTTGGTCCGGTAAAACTATTTTTCCATCTATATCATCATCATCCCAGCCGAAAGACGTCCACTGCTGGACATAGTCCTCCCCCAAAAGGGGAGGGTTGCCATAATCGCCACGCTTGGCAGGCGGGTTGGCAATCGCAGTATGGTGTTAAAATGCATAGAGAACGCTGCTGCCCATTCTCTAGTGAGTCCCTTAGTCATCTTTTACGACCCCCACGGGATTACGTCCGGCACCACACGGAAGCCATCTATATTTATGTATATGTGCCTAATCATTTATCATGTTACACATGTTTGAAAAAATAAATTTATTTTTATCTTTAAAATAAACAGTAAAATGATGACTAAGTACTAATTACAATAAAACTCAGTTTTAATGGTCATGAATTCATGAAAAATTGTACTCGTTAGATCATAAAAAGTTATTAGATGTCGCAGTTTTTATGGACAACAGACTTTTTCGTTCGAAAGTCGTACAACAAAAGCTGTTGCTTTTTACGATGACTATAGTCTTAAAACAGGAGTTATGGTGTCATTAGTGTTCTATTATATCCTTGGAAATGAAATAATGCCTCGAAAATATTTTTATTTTGCGCTGTGAAAATTTTAATTTAGGAATGTAATTAGGTTTCGAATTGATTAACGTCTAGGCTGGGACTTTGACTAATTGCATTGCTGCCTCGTTCAGTAGCATCGTTGATTTTCATTTTAAGAAACAACTCAGTACTTTGTTGTTCTGTAGCTAGCTACAAAATGTTGATGTATAACATCTTTACTCTCGCTTTATATGGGAATGATTTCGTGAAAAGGGACAAAAGTGTATAATAGAAAATGACAGCTTGAGCATGGAATAAGTAAGTACTTTATAATAGCATGGAGTTAGTGTACTCATGGAATTAGTGAGTACTATAGAGAGAAGTAGAGGGGAGGTGAGATGTCAGATGTCATCATAATTATGCGACTACTATAAGACTCGCTCGTTTTTTTTTGTACGGTTTATACACACGGCTACTTATCAAGCTATACATTTCCAGTTTAGGCTGATCTCGCATTGTATAGAATTCCCGTACAATGAGAGGTCAGCTTATACCGGAAATGTATAGGTTGATGTGTAGCCGTGTGTACCTGTCATATTCTGCATAAAGTTAGAACAAAAATTTTAACTTTTGCATGCATGTATGCATGAAAGTGTATATATGTATTTTTATAAAAATACATACAATTTTGCGTTTAGGATACTGGTTGGGCTGCCCCGTTTCTGTAGTGCGTCAGGGATGTTTGCAGATGTGCATGTAGATTGCTTTTACGCAACAATGCGTAAAAGGTGCGCTACCCTGGTGAGGAGAGTGTGGGGCGGCTCCAACAGTGTCTTAAGTATGGTTGCGAGGCGCCTGGACTGTGTATACGTGGGTCACTGTTGTGCCATCTCTCATGGGATGTCGCAACGGTGACCAACCGTAATACCTTATATTGTTTTTGTTTAGTGCCTGTTCTTACAGCATAGTCGTAACATTTTACTAACAATTTTGTTAAGTCTTAAGCGCAGGCCACACCGCCAGCTAGCGGGCGGGCGGGCTAGGCGGGCGAACATCGTTTCACCTCTTTACATACTTCGGTTTACACCGCGAGCTACTGACTAACCATGTAAAGAGGTGAAACGATGTTCGCCCGCCTAGCCCGCCCGCCCGCTAGCTGGCGGTGTGGCCTGCGCTTTAGTTATTATATTAAAGAAAATTCTATTCTACTCTATTCTATAATAGTCCATGTGAAAACCTTATTATAACGCCAGACCGCGACTGCACTTTCAAAATAAATAGATTTTCCCCACATCTCGTCTGAAATGAATTTATAATTCCCTAAAGGTAAAATTAAACCCCCTATATCTATCGTAACTACCGCTTGTTCTCAGAAATAAGTCACTCGGTTATCACTTCTTTTGCTAGGTAGAACGTGTGGGTGGACTTATAATCTACTCCTAGAAACAGACTACTAACTAATTAAATGGCATGAAAAAGACCAAGAAGAAGAAGAAGATTAACCATCCGTATTCGTATTAATCATATCAATTTATCTTTAAGAAGGAAATATCGTAAAGTTGACTATGCATTTCCTTTTGCTTTAAAGAACGAAGCCGTGGGTTGTGTACCTTAGAATAAATCCTTTGTAAGCATAGTAAATATAATAGTAATTGCAAAGCATAGTAGAATAAAATGTTTAAACTAGATATTCATCAAATAATTATTCATTGGAAAAGTTATAACTGTTCTAGAAAACTTTCTTTCTTATCAATTCCAGTATTCCATAGAACTGTCCACTTCAATCACTTTCAACTAAGAGTAATTTCATTTAGTATTTTGTGATAAACAAGAACAGGAAAATTAAAAAAAAAAACTACCAAACCAGTCAATTTAATATTCGATATTTGAGAACCAATAGTACCCAACTCCAACATTCTCCTGGGAAATTCGCGAGACGCGCAGTTGTCGGTGCGTCGCCTGAGATTGCAGCTATTACTTCTAACACCCTCTGTTTGCCGCCAAATAGTTATGCCCTCCCCTAAATTATTAGCCCCAGGTACACACCTGAATGTATGTGGGCTACGCAGAGGGAATCGGAAAAATAGGGGACGGAAAAGGAGTTTACTTGACTGATATGTCTTCTACGCACTTATTACGCTTTCTTTGTATTGATATAGCGTTTTAAGGAAATGATTGTCGGTTTTTTGGGGGGGCTTTAAGTGCTCGTATATTTTTTGTGTGCTTTGTTGGTCGAGGCACATACCCGTTATAGTAGGTGGTAGGAAATTGATCAACCATAACAAAAGACAATAGTTAAATACATACTTCTGGATTATAAGTACAGTCTTAGGGGATGGCTTGTTTGTAAATAACGGGGTTATAATAATAGTCCCTCACTCAGCGACCGTTAAATATCCTAAATCTGCCATTCAACCATTTAAGGGTGCATTAATATGGTCTCTGTGAGTGACGGTACTAAAAAATATGTACTATGTACGAAATTACAATTTATTAACGTGTTTTTAATTTGAAGGTCAGTGTCAGGTTGTATCTTGATCAAAATATTATGATTCGCCAATTGCAAAAACCGTAACAAATATTTCAAATTTCGCGGGCTATTGCTGCGGATCAACCTTAGCAATTGATATCCCTGACTTAACGTCCGAGCGGCGCCGGCGCAGCCAGGACCGCCCTCGGCGCAATCCCAATTTCAATCCAATGTTGACAATATGGTTTTCAAGAGTACCGAATCACGTGACTGCAAAATTTAGATTGGAATCGGATTGGCTTTAGATTGGAATTCAAATTAGTTTGGAGAGTAAGACCTCTGGTCCTGGCTGCGCCGGCGCTGCACCGCGGCCGCTCGGACTTTTTGTGAATTCTCTTACAATTTGAGTATGGCATGACATTCTTTCAATTTGCTGAATTTTGGCGACTGTTGGTCGAACGGGAAGAGCATGGCTTGGAAACCGGTTAATTTTCTATGTAACCTTAACCGTTATTATAAAAGGTTCCGTACACATTTTGGTTAATTATTTAATATTTTGTTATAAAATCAATGCTGAACTTAATTTGACGAAGCAATCTTTGAAGCTCAATTGTATCAAATATAATTTGTATTCCTCCAAAAACATTTCATGTTAAATGTTGCCAAGACGACCACATAAGGTTTGCTCTGTGAAAAAGATATCAGATCTCATGTAGAGCCTAGCTAAAGAAACTATACGGCGTAACTCTACCGATCTGATCTTTTTCACAGGGCAAACCTTATGTGGTCGTCTTGGCAACATTTTAAATGAAATGTTTTTGGTGGGATTTCAGTTCTTTTTATAAGTTGCCTGAGACCTACCATGAGACTCTTGATACTTACAGTCGATTTGCTCACCTCGTCGTCAAAGGGCGTAAATAACTGAGACCTACCATGAGACTCTTGATTAAGGCGGAGGTTCTTGTAAGTACTTATTATAATAGGTTTTTTAGTTACTGTCTACAGTCCCGTGTAAACTTTCATGTCCTAATTCATAAAATTGGTGAAAGTCTCATTCAAACTTCCACTCCCCCCCCCCCCCCCCAATTTTAGGGGATGGGAGGCGAAAGTTATAAGTTTATCTGGGGGCACGGTAGTGTTTTTTTGTATACTGAACTTTGTTAACATACCAAATTTCGGCTTTCTAGCAATTCAGGAAGTACCCTAACATTTTGAAGTCTCATAAAAACTTCCACCCCCCCATTTTAGGAGATGGGAGGTGAAAGTTATTAATTTATGAAAATTTTTGTTAGGTGTATACTAAACTTAGATTACATACCAAATTTCAGCTTTCTAGCACTTCAGGAAGTAGCCAAACATTTTGATGATCATCAGTGTGTCAGTGAGTGTGTCAGTGACGAAATCGGTGTATTTTAGATATCAATAAAATCTAAAGTATTAAAGCTATTGAATTAAAACTTTGTATGTTTAATTAGTCTATTATTGATATCATATCCTGAGAATATGAACTATCTGGTACATCGGAAACCAACTCTATGAGGGTTCAAAAAAATGACGAAACACTTCGAGAAAAGGTAGGTAGTGCCCTTGCGCTTTGCTTGGCTCGTCTTGGCGGGGAAACTACCGTGCCCCCAGATCTTCGGAAATAAAAATTAACTGGTTTCAAGCCCAGGCCAGGACTACCGCGCTATCACCTTGCTTAAGCTTAGGTTTCATAGCAGCCGCGAATTGTCAGCAGTTAGGAAACTTCTTAGGAACCCCAAGCTTAACTGGCCAATATTTTCTAACGACATGAGCTATTCGGATTATTTGTTAGTGCAGATACGAAACAAGAAAATTCTGCCATTAAGAATGAGCTAAACATTTTTTTATTCCTTTGTTGAAGTAATGGTATGGTATAAAGGCTGGTGATACTTTATTCACATTACAAATCGAATCATTTATTTGCTTGAATATGGGTACATGAGGTGATACCTACAAAAAAGTTCTTTAAACCATATCTAAACAGGTGTGCAAATATCTACTATAATATAAATATTTCTTACATTATTCATTCATTAACCAAATATTAATATTAAATTATTTATGAAATTTATTAATTATTTTTATTACTTAACTAAAAAAAAATAATTACCATTATCATTTAAATAATCAATAGCTTTGTAATAGGCTTTATTGATCAGATTTATTTTTAAATGATGTAAAATTCTTTGCTTCTTTTATAATATTAGGTAATTTATTATATATTCTAGAGCCCATACATAATGCACTCTTGTCAAACAGCTGTTCTATGGCGTATTGCACAAAGTGTACTGGCAAGCCTGATAGTCTTTTAACGTTTTATATTTTTTTATATTATTTCTAAGGTCTAATGCTGGTTCATAGATATACAGTGATGGGAATGTCAATATTATTAATTTTTTTAATATAAATTAAACTACTAAGTAACTATAAAATTAAGAAATCGTCCAATAACGTCTGTCTTATTCCGTTAAATTCACTCACACTGCACTAAACTGACTCAAAACCGCTTTATTACAAAACAAGATTTATATTTTGACATGACTTAAACCATGGAGCCAATTTTTGTAATAAGAACGTAACTGTGATTGAAATACCGTTCTTTATCCAAAACTGAAAACTTAGTTCGGTACTAAGTTGTTAGTTTTGTGTTTAGGACCTTTACCATAGTCGGAATAAAGTTCGAAATTCAATAATGGCTCCATGTTTTAAACCTGGGTCTGAAGATAATCCTTGTTTTGTAATAAGGCTCTTTTTAGTCTTCGCACTAATTCAGTGATGTCAAGGAGCTGAACATTATAACGGTAACAAAAATGGCCGCTTACAAACTATAGTTGTCGCGTTTTAGCATGGCAATAGCGGTCATTGACCCACCTACATTTTCTAGCATATTTATTTCAAAAACTGAAATAAAGTCCGTTAATGCCCTGAATCAATATCTATCGTGATCTTCAACATGTTTCATCAATGAAAAACCATACATTTTGGGTTCTTACGGAGAGATATTAGGGAAAGGGCAATGACCGCTTTTGCTATGCTAAAACGTGACAACTACATATATCAGCTAAATACTTTACAACGAGCATTGCCTCAAACCAGCTTACGTAAAGTCAAAAACGGAAAAAAAACTTAACCCAACTACAGGCTGCCGCATAACTTCTGTCAATGATAACAAACAGGAAATGAAAACGATGCTTTTGCTTTGATATTTATATTTGAATACACGGTCGCTCGTTTGAAGTAACTGGACGCTAACAAGGCGACTTTGAATATGTAAGTAGTATCATCTAAATAATGATCTTTGAAAACAATATTCTGAAATGAAATATAGACTTTTCGGGGTGTGAAGGTTATTAGTGGATACTTAAGTATGTAAAGGTAATAATTATTTATACTTTAACCAATATCGAGGTGTTTGTGTAGGAGTTGAAAATATAAAGACGTTTGTTGTCCATTTAAACATAACGGGTACTTTAACATACATAAACTCAAGCCTTCTTCCCATGGGGGTAGGTAGAAACTATAGAACCCCACCTGCCAAATCCCCCCCCCCCTTTTTGGGGGTTGTCCAGCAGTGGACGTCTTTCGGCTGAAATGATGATGACAATATTCTATAATGATTGTCTTTAAACATAGAGCTGACTAACGAATATAAAAGTTACACAAGCAATTTTGCGTAACAATTTTTTTGAATTTTTAGTTTAATTATTTTTATTAGTATTCGCGGATTGACATTCCACAACCATGATACCCTTAAATGTGTACGAGTGTGGGCGTTTTGGGGGACTGTCTAATGTAATTTAGATGTCCAAAAACTGCGAGTTCTCATTCATATTGGAAAAAACATGATTTTGTACGAGATCCGAAACGCACTAAGTAACCTACATACAATTGCAGCAATCGCGGGAGATTTGCTGTCGTTTATTGAAGAGTTCCATCATCTATCTCCAAATACCTTCATCAAATCTTCACCAAATTTAAACAGGACCACCTCGGGAGAATACTCTTCCAAACAAAAAAAAATATCATTAAAATCCGTAAAAAAATTGGCAATATTATCGCTGATTTTACCTACAATACAAAAAATAAACACTCGAATATTGATAACCTCCTCCTTTTTGAAGTACGTTTTAAACTAATTTACGCCTTTCATAGTGTATCATTTTAAATATCTAGGACACTACCTTACTGAGGGCCTGGACGATCCAGATCAGGATATTGAAAGGGAGTGCAGGGCGCTGGCGGTCAGGAATAATATGTTGGCACGCAGGTTTGCTCGTTGCAGTTCACAGGCTAAAATCACCCTGTTTAAAGCATACTGCCAAACATTTTACACGAGCAGCCTGTGGACCACATATACTCAGGGATCGCTCAGTGCCCTGCGAGTCCAATACAATAATGGCTTTAGGATCTTGTTGGGGCTGCCGCGTTTCTGTAGTGCGTCGAATATGTTTGCGGAAGCAAGGGTTGATGGCTTCCACGCCATCAGACTTAAAAGAACTGCTTTATTATTGGGCAGGTTGCGCGGTAGTTCTAACAGCATCTTGCAGGTTATTCCGGAGAAATTCGATTCTCCAATTATGAAGGCGTTCGTCCGAGTTTTGATCGAATAACCTCTTAGTAGGATATTCGATTGAAACCAAAATGAATCGTCGTAAATGCATTTTTAAATTTATAATTATGCTGTTTATGCTAAGTTCTTACTAACACAGTGTTTAAGTCAAATTGTTACTAACAAAGTGGACTAAATGTCTGAAAAATAAAGAATTTGATTTGATTTGATTTGATAAACTCAAACTCACTCAACCAAAGCATTTATTTCAATTAGCAACAGTTATTTTTAATGTCTTTTTTATTTCAGATTACGAATATAAAATTGATTATAGTAATAGTAAAAAACAGAAAACTGAAACTTACCCGAATATCGTATTACTGTCGCGTCAATGCGTATTATTCAAATACATTCCACATAACTGCATCGTATGCGTCGAACATTCAGCAAATATACGGAATATTGCTTTTCATGCCCACATGTCTATGAAACAGCTTTTATTTGTTGTTCACTAAAGATTCAATGGATTGTAAAGAGTGCAATAGCGGTAAAACACTACGATAGCCTCAATGCTGTACAATATTTACAGAGGCCATTTTAAAATGAATTTCGACAGCACACGACGTAAAGTCTCTTTATAATAGTGTTTGGTTTTTAGAGTTCCGTACCTAAGGGGTCATCATCATCATCATTTAAGCCGAAAGACGTCCACTGCTGGACATAGGCCTCCCCCAACATTTGGGGGGTGTTGCCATAATCGCCACGCTTGGCAGGCGGGTTGGCGATCGCAGTATGGTGTTAAAAAACATAGAGAACGCTGCTGCCCTTTCTCTAGTAAGTCCCTTAGTCGCCTTTTACGACACCCACGGGAAGAAATGGGATGGTGGAAGGGGTGCCAACGGGACTGTATTTATGTATTCTACTAAGGCTCCGCTGTCCATCCACGCGTCCGTCCATCTGTCTGTCACTGGGGGCTCTGAACATAAATCCGAAGTATCGGCCGAATGTTCGGCCGTTGCTTGACTACAGCTAACTATGGCTGACTACGGCAAAAGAAAAAAAAAACGACAATCAAAGAGTGTGAATTTAAGTCGGGTAAGGATTCAAAGTCAAAAAAGGAAACTATGGAAGTTATAAAACGGTCAAACATTCGGCCGATACTTCGGACTAGACCCTCTGGGCTGTATCTTTTGAACCGTAATAGATAAACACTTGATATTTTATATACGTAAATATATGTTTATACATTTTTAACGTAATCTGGTAATTTGTAATAAATTGTGGCGATTCGATAGTTGGGGGCTATTTTTCATTATTTTTAATTTTGGTCTTCGTTTTGTTTCTTCGGTTATACTTTTGGTTTGCTTCTATATTTGATCGAAAGTAATCCCTGTGTTTTTGCACGAACCCCTTTTCAGAGTGTGTTGGTAGCTATAACACAATAAAATAAAGTAAAAATTATAGGGGGGTCCTTATAGATAATATGTCGGGTTTTGCTAAAGCATTTGGTTTTTTTTTTTAATATTTTGTGTTACCTAAATATTGAACGGAGGTACGGAACCGTTCGTGTGCGGGTCCTACTCGCAATCGGACGCTTTTGTAGGTAACTACTAACCGCCTAATAAAGCTGGGTTTTCAGCCGTCTGTCTGTGCAAATACGTAGGTCTTATTTCAGCAAACGAATGATGGATTTTTTTGACTCTGTCCGTTGCGGATTTATTAACTTTGTTATAACTGCGATTGAAAGGAGAGCTCAGTATGGGTTTTTCTTGTTTGTTGTTTTTTTTTATACAGGGTTGTCAAAGAATTAGGTACCCAATGGAAAAGCAACAAGGCCATTCAATTTGAGACTTTAGAGAAAAGTATATCACTTTTCTCTAGTGATGAATTCTCGGAAATTTTCAAAAATAATAAAAATTGGAGTTTCTTGTATTCCATGAATAGTCGACTAGGCTATCTGGGGCGCGATTAATTGTTGCAAATGGGTCACACTGTAACGTCCTGGAAGGAATACGTTTAACTACAAGTCACCCTGTTGAATGAATGAATGAAAGAATAACATTTATTTGGACACAGTTCATGAAACACAAAATACAAAAATAACAAAATAAAAAAGTGAAAATAATGTTCTAACAACAAAGGTTTTTTTTTAAACTTTATTAAAATTAACCAGGTTCTTAATAATTAATTACAATCTAGCCTAAGTATAAAGAAAAAAAGAAAGAAAATACGTTTATTTGCGGTAAACATAACGCAAAGAAAGAACATAAATACAAAAAGAACAAGTAGGGGGAAAATATGCGTCACATCCACGCAAAACGGCCACTGCAGCATGATGCTGCGATCCTATGCGAGACAGAGCCCCAGCGCTGGTTTTCAGCGACAGCCGGCGTAAGACTATTATAGGTCTTTTTAATGTAACTTATTTTTATTTGTTTTTTATTACCACAAAGTGTGTGTCTCACGGCTGCGCCAAAAAAGTTCACACATACATACATGCATACATAAACTCACGCCTTCTTGCCATGGGGGTAGGCAGAAACTATAGAACACCACCTGCTACGCTCCATACTCCTTTTTGAAGGAGTTCATTTCAGCATTAATGCCAGACAGATGCTGTCTGACCCTGGTTTTCTAATGAACCTTATTTAATATGTGTTTTCTTCTCGGATTGTTTTATTAGATATAGTGCTAGTTTAAACGAAAGGATTGTACTGATTAAACTGTTGCTGGATACTAGTTATGCAGTTCTTATGATTTTATACTATTCATCATTTATCATCATTTCAGCCGAAAGACGACAATGGGAGCGTAGTTTGCCATAATCGCCAAACTTGGCAGGCGGGTTGGCAATCGCAGTATAGTGTTAAATTGCATACAGAACGCTGCTGCCCATTTTCTAGTAGTCCCTTAGTCGCCTTTTACGACACCCACGGGAAGAAATAGGGAGGTGTTATTCTTTACGTCCGGCACCACACGGCTGTTATATAATTAGAAAGCAAGAAGAAAGAAAATACGTTTATTTGCGGTAAACATCTCGCCAAAAATAACATAAACACAAAAATAAGAAAAGATTGGGGTAAATATGTGTCACATCCACGCAAAACGGCTATCGCTCTGCATTATACTGCGACCCTATGCAAGACAGAGCCTCAGCGCTGGTTTTCAGCGACTGCCGGCGCTGACGTAATGACGTCGTACGGTGCAGCAAACAATTAATAGGACGCTGTGCCGGTACATCATAGATAAAGAAAAATAATATATACTAATACGAGTATTATAAAGAGGTAAAGTTTGTTAGTTTGGATGTAGGAATAAATTTAAGTAAATACTCATCCGATTTCAAAAATCACTGACTGAAAGCTACACAATTGCTGAGTGCCATACGATATATGTATTTTATGGTATAGTGGCCTTCCACGCGGACGAAGTCGCGGACAGAAGCTCTATATTATCACTCTGCCTGCCCCCTTCCCAACTATCGGTTAGCTTCCAGTCTAGCCGGATACAGCTGAATACCAGTATTTTACATGGAGCGACTGCCTATCTGACCTCCACAACCCAGCTACTGGGTAATACGATACCCCTTGGTAAGACTGGTTGTCAGACTTTCGGGCTTCTATGACCCCTAACGACTGTCAAAGCTCCACGAATGACAGCCTGGGGCACGGAGAAGTCTCGGTATGTAAAGATGGTCGCCCATCAACAGACCAACTCCGGCAAGTGATTAACCTGATTTATCGACCCGTGCGGCTATTATAACTTGGCCACGAGCTCCTCAGAGTCGCGGGCAGAAGCTAGTTTATTTATATTGTGGTGGCATCAACATCGCCACATGCGAACTACGCGTCACACTGACGTCACGCAAATCCTGCATCGCGCAAGCAGAGTTTACCGCGAGACTAGCATATACAGGGTTATTTTTAAAACGTCAATAACCTTTTAAGGGGTCATTGTACTCATCATTATGAACAACTTTTACTATAGGACCGAACCTGAAATCGCGAAAAAAAAATCAGGTGTTCCCTACATTTTAACGAATTATTCGAACATAAATGTAGGGAATAGCTGGTTTTATTTCGCGATTTCAGTTTTGGTCCCATAGTAAAAGTTGTTCATAGTGATGAGTACAATGACTCCTTAAGAGGTTATTGACGTTTTAAAAATAACCCTGTATACAACGTCCCGACATCAATCGTCGTCAGGCAATTGCCCACCAGATACAACACCCGTCTGGGCGGAGGATCCTCCCTTGCCTATGGAGGATAGGTGAACTTTACACCCTGTTCCTCATGCCTCTTTATTATTTTAAAATTAATTACCTACTACCATCCGTGTGGAGCTTTGGGTGAGAGCTGGTTAAAAATAAAACTATTTACATTTCAAATTGACCATCATAATTAGCGGAATATATAAAATTTTATCCATGACAACTTAATTTGTTTAACCCGACCACATACCTATTGTTCGTGATAAGCCTCGAAGTACTTCGTGTAAGCCAACAATTTATGGCCTCATTAACGTGATGTACGCACAATAATAACCCATTACTTTTCGCTTAGTATTTCAGTACTAATTATTTTATCGTACGGCTTACTAATTTTATTCCCACAAGAGAGATAGAGCTCACGAATCCATACTTACTATATCCATACTTTATTATTATTATCCTAAACTAATATTATAAATGCGAAAGTAAAAAAAAAGAAAGAAGTGCTGGGTCAACATGTAAGTAGTAGGTATATCTTCGTCTTTTCTATTTAAAAATTGAAGGCCATCCGTCCTGCTTTATTTTTTTTTGGGTGGGAAATTATCAAATAACTTCTCCCGCTCTGGTCGGAGCGGGAGGGCGTGTGTGCTTTTACTGACTAAAACCCACCCGTGTTCCTTCGTATGCCTGTGTGCCAGGGCCACGATATCCCTTTCAGACAAACTTCTGTCCTGCTGCTTTTATCTTCGATATATTATAATTCGTAGCGTTGGAAGGCCTCCTACGAGGTGGACTGATGACCTTGTGAAGGCCGTAGGAATCCGCTGGATGCGGGAAGCACAGAACCGGTCGAAGTGGCGGTGCTTGGGGGAGGCTTATGTCCAGCAGTGGACGTCTTTCGGCTGAAATGATGACGATGATGACCATAGTTGGTTGATAACGTGAAGATTGTTTAACCAGTTGGTATTATTGGAAGCAACTTACAATTAGAAGCAGAAAGTTAAGAATAAAAATTGGAGTACGTTTTTCTAGGATTATTTAAAAATATTAACTAAACCAATTTATGAGGTAATTTTATGAAGAGAATACAAATCCTGGCAATCTGAGGCGTTGTCATAGAGCTTGTTTGAAACTTAGGAACCAATTTATCATAAAAGTCGGTGTTTTTGTTTATGTATTTTCGTTTTTGAGCCACTGACTTCCGTAACTAAAGTTATTTTTTCACTTTCTAGTGTTTTTTTTGGAAGTCGGCTGGTTTGTTTTTTGTAATCAAGTTTTTGTTTTTTACTTTTGTACGATATAGTGTGCGAGAACTTTAAATAATTAAGTCAAAAACTACCCAAGCAGAGATAGTAAAATATAGGAAACCACCGCGCAACCTTCTACAACTAAATGAAAAATAGTACATTTTGATACAAGTGGAGAAGTTTTGTTATTGCATTCGGGCGAGGTTGTTTTTGAGCCGAGAACTGCAATAACAAATGTCCACGTGTGTCAAACGACGTTTTTCAATACACTTTTGAAGAAATAAAATAAATTAGCGAAAAATATTTTTGTCATGAATTATTAGGACACTATGATATAATTTTCTTTTTTTTTCCGCGCTTTGCTTTTGCTAGGTCGAACGAGAAGCAAAGGTATAAAGCCGTTAAACAGCCTAATGTGAACCAAATATGACCGTCTCTGGATATTTTTCGTTATTTTAATTTATTTCTTCAAAAGTGTATTGAAAAACGTCGTCTGATACACGTGGAAATTTGTTATTTTTGCAATATCAAACATTCTCCACTTGTATCAAAATGTATTTGTATGTAAATGTAATGTATTCTAAAATGGGACCACAATTGAAGAAAATATCGATGAACATAATTATACATTTTTTTTTCTATATTTACATAATTATACGTAATATGTAGTGAAGAAAGTTTTATTGCGATATTGTATTATATAATCCGTGGCGCATCAGGTACATTTCCACTACAATATTTTGTTTCGTCGGGTAAAAAATTGTTATTTAAGAAATTATACGTAGTTATTATGTAGTGGGGCACGCCACAATTGCGGCGGTAAGTCCCCTCTTTGAGGAGTGGCTAGAGAGGCGCCACGGTGTCCTCACCTTCCGCCTGACGCAGGTCCTCACCGGACACGGTTGTTTCGGGAGGTTCCTGTTCAGGATAAAGCGGGAGGAAACGCCCGGGTGTCACCACTGTGTGTATCGCCCGGAGGACACGGTGGAGCATACGGTGGAGGTCTGCCCTGCTTGGGCGGAGCACCGCCGTGTCTTCACGGAGGCGATTGGCGGCGGCGATCTCTCGCGTCCGGCCCTGGTTCAGGCCATGGTTCGGAGCGAGAGTGCATGGGAGGCCGTCACCTCCTTCTGCGAAACAGTAATGCTCGTGAAGGAGGAGGCGGAACGCATGAGGGTGAGGCAGGGTGCCCGCCCTTCCGCCCTTAGTCGCCGCAGGAGGCGCCCTGGGCATCGGTAATCGCAGGCCGATTCCCGGCCACCGTAAGCGCGGGCTTGCGGACGGTGAGCGATGGGTAGCTCGCCGTCCGATAAAGACCAGGCCCGGGTCGACGGCGCGTTGTGTTCCACGCGCGCCTCAAAGAGACGTCAGGACCAATTGACGGGGTCCGAAAGGGCCAATGCCTGCCAGGGTTACGAGTCTGTCCGAAAGGGATATCGTGGCCCTGGCACACAGGCATTTGAAGGAACACGGTGGGTTTTAGTCAGTAAAAGTCTGACACTCCCTCTCGCTCCGCCCAGAGCGAGAGAAGTTATTTGATGATTTCCCACCCAAAAAAAAAAAAGGTATTATGATATCATATCAGCTACAATATTATAGTAGTTTCATCGATATTTTCGTCAATTATCGACCGATTTTGTAAAATAATTCTCCTTTTATTAGCAGTCGATTAATAAAATAAATTACATCAGTTTTTATCACAGGATATAACTGTTAAAATTTTAAATTGAATGTTAAGCACCTACGTAGTTGTCTAATGTGTTGTTAATTCAATAAAAGTAGGTTTGCTTCATAATAGACATTGTAGCCGACGGGCATAGGGTTCGGGGCCTCTGAATGAAAGTACTTGCGTATTTTAATCACTGCCTTTAATCTCGACCCAAAATTACACGTTTTAGGCAACATACAATGAAATACAAGAAAATCTACTAGAGGTCTAAGATGGCCGGCACTTTACGAGTGCGGCCTGAAACACGTCGCGTCACACAGGAATCGGAACTGCACTGTCCTGCGAGAAGCGCCTGCTCAACAGTGGCGCTAGAAGTGGGACGCGCGGGAAAAATAGTGGCGCGTGATTGGTTATCAACAGTGGCGCCAACCTTTCTAATACTTCCGCGATCATTAGATTGGATGTTACTAACAGTGCGGCCAACGTCATCGATAGTCTTATGGTCATAGGGTTGCCGCGCTACATACTCCCCTTCTAGATCACGATTACGCCCTCGATCGTGGTCTAGCCCTACATTAATAGCACCAGGAGTGGGTTGCAAACGAGGTCGGCCTCGCTTTTTCCTAGGTTCCAGTGGCTGAGTGCACTCATTTTCTCGGCCTCGAAAAGGGGTGAGTTGATCAGCATGGAATTTTCCCAATACCTCACCAGGATTTCCATCAGATGCGATCAGGTATGTTGTTGGACTCAATTTCTTCTTCACAACATATGGCCCATCCCTCTTAGGAAAAAACTTAGCAGTCTTTGACTTGCTGGCGTCGCTCAGCTGATGGGTAGCCAATAAAACCTTGTCATCTACTTTAAAATCTTCTCCTTGTCTTCTCGAACGATCAGCATAAATCTTCCTTCTATCCTGCAGTTTTTCTACTCTGTCACGAACTTCACTTAAAGAGTCTAAAAATCTTGTCAGGTAAGGAGTGATCTGTGGTACAAAATTATCCTTCTTCAAGACCGCCCTTGGATCATTGTACACCTCTAACGGTGACCTCAGCTCACGTGCAAACGTCAAATAAGCAGGAGTAACACCTGTCGTTTCACAGACCGCGCTGTTCATACTGAACCGTACTATCGGTAGCTGCTTAGGCCATGAGGGGTGATCTGTACCAACCAACAGGGCCAATTTGGTCTTCATATCCCGGTTTTTTCTTTCAGCTGGATTGGCTTCTGGGTGGTAGTATGGTATTAAGTCTTGTGTAATACCAAGAATGAACATGCACTTCTGCATGACTGCTGAGACAAATTGGACACCATTGTCTGAAATAATGCGACGTGGTAAGCCGAACCGAAGGAAATACTCTTCTATGAGTATTTTCGCACAGGCGATAGAGGTTGCTTCTTTGAGAGCATACAATTCAACCCATCTTGTCGCGGTGTCTTCCACTAACAGAATCCATCTCTCCCCGTTTTCACCCTCTGGCAGTGGTCCAAATAGGTCGATGGCCAATACTTTACTGCGCTGGTTTAAAATCGGTGTTTGAATTAGACCGGGTGGCTTTTCATTTGTCGCTTTATAGCGTTGACATGAGGAACATGATTTTACGTAATCAGTTACTATTCTTCTCATGCCAGGGATAAAATAATTTTGAGCTATTTTGTGGTATGTTCTCTCTATACCAGGATGACCTGCAATTGGAGCATCATGACATTCCCTTAGAATCTCCTCACGTATGTTTACAGGTATTACCAATTGCGGTGACTCGTTGTCTGTATCTGGGTTATAGCGGTAAAGGATACCACGTTCCATGAGATAACCACGTTCTGTCCATCGACGAGAGGCAACTTCTTCTGCATCTTCTAATTCCTTTATAATTTTATTCAAATCTGGATCGGATTCTTGTGCTGCACGTAGCTCCGTAAGATCTCGCGTAGGTAAATCAATAATAACAGAACATATTCCACAGGATTCACGAGACTCTTCTGTACAGACAGGGCGGCTGAGTGCGTCAGCCACCACATTTATTTTTCCGGGAGTGTACTCAAACCGGATGTCATAAGCCTGCAGTTTCAGTGCCAAACGCACCAAACGACCAGTAGGCGACTTTAATGACAGCAGCCATTTCAAGGGCTGGTGATCACTGCCTATAATTACTGGATGACCATCAATGTAACCCCGCATACGGTCGACAGCCCAGACGACCGCCAGAGCCTCACGCTCCGTGGTCAAATAATTACGTTCCGCTGCTGATAATAAACGGCTGGCAAATTCAATGGGTTGCTCTTCATTCTTTTCACCTTGAAGCAACACTGCGCCTATCGCATAGTTGCTTGCATCCGTGCGCAGGATGAATGGCTTGGAGTAGTCTGCCTGTATGAGGATCGGCGCTGACGTCAGAAGCCTTTTCAAGTTACTGAAAGCTTCAGCCTGTTGTGGTCCCCATATCCAAGGTTGATTTTTCCTCGTCAATCTTGTCAGTGGCTCTGCTATCTCCGAAAACTTTGGAATAAATTTCCTAAACCAGGAACATGTTTGAATGAATGTTCTGAGTGTCCCAGCGAAGACGGCTCTTTCATGTCTATGATGGCTTGAATTTTCCTTTCATCAGCTGAGACTCCTTCCTGCGAGATCACATGACCTAAATATTTAACAGACTCTCTAGCAAACACACACTTTTCTCGGTTCGCACGCAACTTGAACTTCATCAGCTGTTCAAAAACGATTCGCAGGTTTTTCAGGTGCCTTGAAAAATCCCCCTGCGTTATAATCAACAGATCGTCTAAATACCCTAGTATTGTAACGTCCTTTAGTGCTGAACTGGATCGCATTCTATCTATTAGACGCTGAAAAGTAGCTGGCCCGTTCTTCAGACCGAACGGCATCCTTTTATAACGAAAGGTTCCGAAAGGTGTTACGAAAGCCGTCTTATCCCTATCGTCTTTCTTAACTGACACTTGCCAGTACCCAGATCGCAAATCAATTGTACTCATGTGACAACGTCCACGTTTAGTAGATTGCAGCAGTTCATCAATGCGAGGCATTGGATAGGCGTCTGTCTTCGTAATCGAATTTAATTTTCGATAGTCGGCGCAGAAACGAAAACTGCCGTCACGTTTAGGTACTAGCAGCGCTGGAGCAGCCCACGCAGATTCGCAATCTTCAATAATATCTTCAGCTAACATTTTGGTAAGCTCTTGCTGCATAATTTGCTTCTTTGCAGGTGTCAGGCGATATGGGGGCGTCGCTATCGGCAATTTATTTCCCGTGTCTATATGGTGCTCCCCATATGGAGTCGGCTCGCCAATCGTATTAAACACCTCCTGAAAATCCGTGAGTAATTTGGCAAGCTCCTCACGCTCCTGATCCTCTAAACCTGCACCTTCGTCATCGCGTAAAATATTCATCGCGGCGTATGAATTTCGACGAGGTGAAAATGTTTCCGAAATTATTTTATACTTTTGATCACTACTATCTGAAAAATGCCAAAGGCTTTGCTTGAAATTGATAACGAGACCGGCACTGTTAATAAAATCGATACCTAAAAGTGTTTCATTATCTTTAGCATCGGGGAAAATTATGAACTCGGTGGGCACAGTTTTATGAAAGATTGTTACCTGTACCTCTGCAACAAGCACCTCCATCAGGCGCGTGCAGCCATCCGCCAGGCGGATGTTTCTAGTGCACTGTTGCAAAGGATGGCCTTTTTCCTTGAACACGCGAAAAAGTGTGTGACCGGCAATACAGCCCCTAGCACCAGTGTCCAGTAACGCTGTCCCTAAAATACCTATCTGCATCAAAGGTCTATTATTATTAGGCTCCCCCTTGATTGGACCTCTCTGAGTTCGACCCTGTGCGGACGCGAGGTGTTGATTACATATTTGTAGTCTCTTATTTTTATAAACATTTACCGAGCTTAATCGTAAACATTTATGAACACTATTATCCGGAAAACATAAACATAAACAATCACCCTGAACATTAAATAAACCCTGAACATTTCTATTATTATTTACGCAACATGATATGGCAACATTATCGTTATCATCTGGTTGATTGGGTTGATTATCATAACCATGCTGCGAACGAATTTTAGTTGAATTAACGAAAAACTTAGTGTCTCTATTATTGTCACAACACACATTTTTACGGACACTAGAATGCTCATTATTACGTCGCAGTTCAGAAACACAATCACAGTAAAGTTGTAAGTGATGCCCAGCGTTGCAATACGCTGGGTTACCTGTGCCATGGCAGGAACGAAGCGACGAGGGCCCGGCGACTTTCGATCACGCGGAATGTTGTCAATACGCTCGCGATCGGTCGCTAGGCAACGAGCGGTCATGGCGCCGCCGGCGCCCATGGTGCGGCCGCGCGTACTCTGCGGTGTCGGCACGGATGGCGGGGCGCGTGCGGCTGTCGAGATCGACTCACCCGACGCGCTTTCATCGCGCGTGATAACGCGATGACGGGAACCGCGCACTTTTGAATTTACGCTATCACTAGTTGTCGTAACCGAGTAGAATGCGTTTTGGGAACTAGATTTACACTTTTCGCACTTCGATTATATAACGTTAGGGCTACCGCACCCATAACATTGAATAGCTTTATTTTTGTTTACGCTGTCATCACTTTTTACACTATCACTTTTTACGTTTGATTCACATTTATCGTTGTTGTTTATTAACTTTTTACACTGCGATTTTTCGTGTCCCCATTTCTTACAGTAACTACACGACAGCCTTTTGCTGCGAGTGTTCTTGTTATCACTTGATGCCGAAGTTGAAGGAGCGCCGGCGACGGCAGATTGGAGACTGGCGCTCGGATGCGTCAGAGCCGGTGTCTTGTCACATGCGCTGTCTACTAACGATTCTTCAATCGCTCTGGCA
Source organism: Tiliacea aurago (assembly GCA_948098905.1). Classification (NCBI taxonomy): domain Eukaryota; kingdom Metazoa; phylum Arthropoda; class Insecta; order Lepidoptera; family Noctuidae; genus Tiliacea; species Tiliacea aurago. The sequence goes on from OX402590.1 coordinate 14,936,335, forward strand.
CGGTGCAGTAACTGGTCGAAAGAAGTTATGGAGTTACGATCGAGCCGCTTTTTAATTCTACGATCGAGAAGCCCGTATACCATATCCAGTTGAACTTTTTCACGTAGATCTTCCTGTGGCAATCTCGATAAAAGCGCTCTCTTCTTCGCGATAAATAAATCCGTTGTGTCCGTATTTTGTCGCAATGAAAACAATTCCAAATAAATGCGAAATGGCGGACGATGCTCTCCGAAAGCACTTTTTAATTTTTGCATGGCGTCCGGCCATGACGTGGTGCTGGTTTTTATGCCTTGCCACCATAATGCTGCTGAGTCTACTAGTAACATGGAAGAAAGGACTCTCCTTTGACAGCGTTATCATCTGATATCTGTAGGCAGTTCTTGTACACTTCTATCGCGTCGATAAACCCGTCGACATCAGCGGACGATCCGTTAAATCGAGCTGTGCACTTTGAGAAGTTCGCGGCGGGCGTTGTCATGGACATTTCAGGCGCCGGTGTCGAAGTCCTAACTTCATGGATGAGCCTCGCGAAAATCTCTGCCTGACTCTGCTGCAGTGAGTGCATCAGGGTTGCATATTGACCCTGGTCCATGGTGATGGACGTGGAAGTCTCCTCTGTTTCCTCTTCAACTCCCTGATTCTTAGATTTCTTATTTCTTGTTTCCATACTGACAAAGAACTCGGAACCACGTGGCGACAATTTTCATTCGCCGGAAACACTACTTTTAGCGTTTCAGGTTCCAAAGCTCCCGCGTGTAGGTAGGTATGTGAAATCGAGACGCCAACCACGGCGATATGCTTCGTAAAAAAAATTTTTGCAAGCACGTGTCGTCAGAGGCTCCTACTGTTGGGACGCCAAATGTAGCCGACGGGCATAGAGTTCGGGGCCTCTGAATGAAAGTACTTGCGTATTTTAATCACTGCCTTTAATCTCGACCCAAAATTACACGTTTTAGGCAACATACAATGAAATACAAGAAAATCTACTAGAGGTCTAAGATGGCCGGCACTTTACGAGTGCGGCCTGAAACACGTCGCGTCACACAGGAATCGGAACTGCACTGTCCTGCGAGAAGCGCCTGCTCAACAGTGGCGCTAGAAGTGGGACGCGCGGGAAAAAATAGTGGCGCGTGATTGGTTATCAACAGTGGCGCCAACCTTTCTAATACTTCCGCGATCATTAGATTGGATGTTACTAACAGTGCGGCCAACGTCATCGCTAGTCTTATGGTCATAGGGTTGCCGCGCTACAACATGCATAATTGTCTTAGGTTTTTTTAAAAATAATATATCTTCTGTCACTTCTACTCTTATACAATTAATGTCAATGTATTAAATAAAATTATATTCTAATATTATAGAAAACACTCCAGGCTTTCATTCCAGTACTTCTATTATATTCCACAAATTTCAACTGGTTATGGGCCCAGGCTATTAATCTGGATTACTGGATGAATTATAAAACCGTAAATTCTTCAAATAAAACGTTGCTTCAACAACGGTCCAGAATTACGGGCAAAAATCAAAATGGAGGTTCCACTAACGACCAACTCAAAATTCAACGGTGAAAATTGGCCGTTATGGAAATTTGAAACGCAAGTGCTATTAAAGGGTCGAGGATTATTTAATATTGTTTTGGGGACCAACGAAAAACCGAAAGGGGACTTAACAAAAGAATGTGAAGAGTGGGGTGCGCTGGACGCCAAAGCCCAAGAGTTAATTGTAACGCGGATGCAGTATGGGCCTCTTGCGCACATACTTACGTGTGAGACATCAGCTGAGATGTGGACCAAGTTGAAGGCAGTGTATGATAAGGAATCTGTCGTAAGCGTCCATCTGCTCCAACAAAAATTCTTCACTGTTCAGTTTGGTACAGATTCTGTCTCAACATTCGTTTCAAAAATTGAAGATATTCGTGCCAGACTTAAACAAGCTGGTAACCCTATTGATGATAAGTTAGTCATCACCAAAATACTAATGTCTTTACCAGAAAGATTTAAGCATTTTCGCTCAGCATGGGAGTCTACTCCGGTTGAGAAACAGACACTTATTGATCTAGTGCCACGTTTACTGCTGGAAGAAGAACGAGCTAACGCTGAAGATGATGTGGCAGTTGCACTTGTGGCACAGCGCCAAGACAACGAGAGTAGAGCGCTGACTAAATGCGCCGTGTGCGGAAAATCTGGCCACTCTAAAAAGGACTGCTACAAAACCAAGCAGTGCAGTTACTGCAAAAAGATGGGTCATCCGACTAAAAATTGCTTCTTCAAAAATAATAAATCGAAGCAGAAGAACAATGATGTCGAACTAGCTCTAATAGCTTCTGTTTCCAACAGTCCGGACTACATATTATGGTATATGGATAGTGGTTGCACTCAACATATGTGCAGAAGCCTAGAAGACATGACAGAATACAAAGTCTTGGATTACGAACATTCTGTGCAGCTTGGCGATGGAACATCTATAAAAGCCCTCGGCATGGGGAGCGTCCGGTTACAGGCTTATAATGGCACTGAATGGCAGATCGTTACTTTAAAGTCTGTTTTGTATGTTCCAGATCTGAACGTAAATCTCTTTTCTGCAACGAGTGCGCTAGATAAAGGCCTACAGATGGTATCTGATCAAAACATTTGTAAGTTCATTAAAAACAAAGAGGTTATAGCTTTGGCAAGGAGTGATGGCCGTTTATTTAAAATGCTATTTAAAAATGTTAACACGTCTAGAGCCTTGTCAAGTAAAACTGACATACACACATTGCCAAATGTGTGCAATAATAGTGACTGCGAATTCATGATTTTCCATAGGAAACTCGCTCACCAGAATTTAACTTATATAAAGAAAATATTGGTTAAAAATAACGTGTCGTTCTCTTGCATGAAACAGCATTTTTGCACTGCATGTGTAGAAGGTAAACACTGTAGGACGCCGGCTTATTCTAGCTTTTCCAAAACAAGTAGCCGAGGTGAAATAGTTCATGCCGATGTTTGTGGCCCTTTAGAGGAATTATCCATCGGGGGCTCACGCTACTTTCTGCTACTGAAGGATGACTATTCGCATTTTCGATCTGTATATTTTTTGAAAGAGAAAAGTCAGGTAACTTCAAAAATTAAAATTTATCTCGCTCTTTGCGAAAATGAAGGACACCCTGTTAAGATATTGCGCACGGATAATGGTGGTGAGTTTGTTAATTCTGAATTAAAACGTTTATTTGAGTCGAAGGATATAAAGCACCAGACGTCCGTTCCGTACACTCCTGCCCAAAACGGCAAAATTGAACGCGAAATGCGTACAGTCATGGAGGCCGCTCGTACCCTAATGAAAGCGAGTCAAGTTCAAAACGATTTATGGGCGGAGGCTGTTAATACTGCTGTCTACGTTATTAACAGAACAGGAGTTAGTTCGCAAGACAATAAAACGCCTTATGATCTCTTTTATCAGAAACAGTTTGATATGTCTTGTTTAAAATACGTTTTCGGCTCTGTAGTATGGGCTCATATTCCAAAACAACGGCGGCGTAAACTGGATAGTAAGAGTAGAAGAGGTTTATTCGTTGGATATGGCGAAACTACAAAAGGCTACAAGATATTTTATCCTGAGAGTAAAACTTTTACATTTGAAAGAGAAATAATTATATCGCCTCACCATGACCCAACAAATCTCACAGGAAAAGTAGTGGAACATATTGACACGGTGAATTTTGATGTACGTGCTGCTGCGTCGGCAGTTTCATCGGGTTTGGATCCGGTCAACCATGAACAAAATGTGACATCAAGTTCAGATACGTCTGTCTATACTGATGCTGAGGATGTACCTGTTGGTAACTCCGGGTGTCGTGAAAGTGATAATATGGATGATGACAGCGCTACTTCAAGTGTAGCGGACCGTGTTGATACTATGGTTTTGCGACCAAGAGCAAATTTAAAACCACCTATTGCTCTACAGGATTATGACACTTCATATTTTAGACAGTAAGTGGGTATTTAGAATAAAACGCAACGAAAATAATGTAATTACTCAGTATAAAGCAAGATTGGTAGCGAAGGGATTTATGCAAACTGATGTTGATTTTAATGAAGTGTATTCCCCGGTAGTTAGATTGGTGAGCGTGCGAACCTTGCTGTCAATTTCGTGTAACAACGATTGGCCCGTTCATCAAATGGATGTTTGTGCAGCTTTCCTTCACGGAGAAATAAAAGAGTATATACTTAAAGTTGCCTGAAAATTTCGACGTACCTGTTAGCAAAACCTGTAAGTTAAAGAAGTCATTATACGGTTTAAGACAAGCGCCACGTTGTTGGTATGACAAGTTTCATAATTTTATTATCGGTCAGAATTTTCAGAAAACTTGCAGTGATCAATGGTTGTATTGTTTTAAAAATGATAATAATACGGTTTACGTTTTAATTTTTGTGGACGATATTTTAATCACAGGGTTTGGTACAGTAGTACAAACAATCATGACCGAATTGTCTAAAGCTTTTAAAATGAAATATTTGGGATTAGTGAGTAGCTATCTCGGTATTCAAATTCGTCATGACGTAGAAAAAGGTACTGTCTCTCTGAACCAGACCCAGTACTTGAAAAATGTTCTTGATAAGTTTAATATGTCTGACTGTCATGGTGTGTCCACTCCGATGGACTCAAATATAGATTTATCTAAATTGCAAAAGGATAAATCTGAAAACGATCTTATTGAATATCGGTGCAGACAGGTCATTGGCTGGTTAATGTACGCCATGCTAGGCATAGGCCTGATCTTTGCTTGAGCATAACAATGCTTTCAAGGTTCCAAAGTTGTGCTAGTCAGGATCTTTGGGTATGTCTTAAACGTGTCCTAAGATACGTTAAGGCAACTATTAACTTAAAACTGATCTATCGCAGACACAAAAACAGCGATGTGCTTAGAGGCTACGCTGATGCCGACTGGGGTGGAAATCCTATAGACAGGAAGTCTACTAGCGGTTATTGTTTCTGTGTTTACGGAAACCTTGTGGCTTGGTATTCGAAAAAGCAGTCTACTGTAGCTCTTTCTTCCTGCGAGGCAGAATATGTCGCTCTAGCGGCTGCCTTCAGTGAAGCGTGCTGGCTTCGATCTTTGCTCATAGAAATGTTCTTTTCTGAAACCTTAGTTGTGACTATGTTTGAGGATAACCAATCAGCTAAATCAGCTATTCGTTCTTGTAATACTCTTGTCCAACCAAAGAGAATGAAACATCTGGACATTAAATATCATTTTATAAAAGAAAGGATTTCCAAAGGTCATATTAAAATCAGTTACGTATGTTCAAAAGAACAAGTAGCTGACATTTTAACAAAGCCTCTATCAGTTCAAGTGTTTAAAAATGCTAGAGATCTTTTGTTCAATGGATGTTAAGTACCTACTGTGTTATAGTTTCGTAGTTTATAGTTCGTATAGTTCAGTAGTGCCTACTGTGTTATAGAGACGCCTGTCCTTGATTGTTAATCTAGGTGTTTAGGTTAAAGTTGTTGTGTGTTGTTTTATTTTTTAACTAACATGTCTTTTTGTACTTAACGTGTACTTTTATTGAGGGGGGCTGTTGTTAATTCAATAAAAGTAGGTTTGCTTCATAATAGACATGCATAATTGTCTTAGGTTTTTTTTTAAATAATATATCTTCTGTCACTTCTACTCTTATATAATTAATGTCAATGTATTAAATAAAATTATATTCTAATATTATAGAAAACATTCCAGGCTTTCATTCCAGTACTTCTATTATATTCCACAAATTTCAACTTAATGTATGCTTAAACATTCGTTTCAGCTTAGCTCTTTTATTTATTCATACCTACATCTTTAGCTCAGTTCTGAAAGCTAGGAAAATATTACAGAAAACTCTAGTGCATCGTGCCAAAGTAGGAAATAATATCGGTCTGCTTACAGTTGTATTTGTGGTGGATTTTCTATTTTGTAAGAGTAATATAAGAGTATTCTATGTTGTATTAGGTAGGCTTATTTATCTTTCCCGTTTCTAATATGCCAGTGTCGAGTGAAGGCTTCTACCGACCGGCGCCACTCGCGACGCGACACAAACGCACTACTCGTCGCGCGACACCTCGAAGCCTTTAGTCGTTGGCGCCGGAACGGAATGTTGCCATTTTATAAATATTACATTTAGAACTAAGTATTGTATTTATTTTGTTTTTTATTTCTTATTTTTATCTCATTATAATTATGCTGCATCGGTTGACGTCATCATTTATCAACGCCGACTGTCGCTGAAAACCAGCGGCAGCGGCAGCGATGCATTATGCTGAGCGGTGGCCGTTTTGCGTGGATGTGGCGCATATTTTCCCCCAACTTGTTCTTTTGGTCTTTGTCTTTTTATTTGCGTCATGTTTACCCCAAATAAAAGTCATTACTTTCTTTCTTTTTTTTTAGCTTTTCTCCACTAGAGGAAATATGCTAAGTCATTTTTAATAAATGAAGATAAAATTAAGTATTCCAACTCATGGACTCGGTCTAAGTTATAAGCTTGGTCTAAGCTATAATCGTTTTAAAACATTTTTTAAAACGATTATAGCTTTAACTAGTTTTCAGTAGTCTTCAGCTTACCCAAAATAATTACCTATCAATTTGTGAGAGACATCAATTTATCATGAAAACAAATGGTGCAAATTCCACAACCGTATTAGAAGTTATATGCCGTTTGGCATATAACGCGTTTAGCGTTTGGGGTGGGGCCGTGGGGTCCGAGTGCTCATCGAGTATTTCGGGACATCGCCAAGCGGTTGATCGACTCTTCACGTGACCAGAGGGCTGGCCTACTTTTAGGCCAAAGAATCGGCATTTCCAATCGACTTGACAACGCTGCCAGCCTTTTGGGAGCTTTTCCTACCTACAGCAATGCGGACGAATTTTTTGATGCCCAATGATCTCTTACCTTTTTTTATTTTTGTACATAATATTATATTATATTTTTAGTGTGAGATTGTATACCTATATAATGTTTTTTTTTTAAGTTGCCCCACACTAGGAATTTCTCCTGTATAGTGGGTGCGTTTACAAACATCTACTCGTAGGTCATATAAATATTTGTTCCGTACGGGAATCGATCCAGCGACACGCAGGGCAGCGGTCAATGGCTTAACCACTGTGCCAACCGTGTCGTCAACATATTGTATTTAAGATTTGTCAAATAAATAGTATTTATAGTATATTGATGCCAATTAATTATTTACCTATTTCTAAAATAGGGAATAATCAGTTCAGCTAAATTATAATAACATAATTAATGCCGCTTCATGTCAGCTCCTGTGTCGTCATCTGCCAGCCTTTTTCCAAATATGTTGCGGTCAGCTTCCAGTCTAACCAGATGCAGCTGAATACCAGTATTTTACACGGAGTGACTGCCTATCTGACCTCCACAACCCAGTTACTGTGTAATACGATACCCCTTGGTAAGACTGGCTGTCAGACTTTTGGGCTTCTGACGCCCCTAGCAACTGTCAAAGATTTACAAATGAAAGCCCAATGACTTAACGTACTTTCCGAGGCATGGAGGGGACTTGGTATGTAAAGATGGTCACCCATCCACGGAACAATAGTGTCAAGCGTAGCTTAACCTGATCGATCGACCCGTGCGACTTTTATGACTTTAATGTCGCTTCATTTGTCAAGTCGATTTCATTGAAACAATACATAAAATGAACGTATTAAATTAGTAATTCCTCTGAATACGCCAGCATTAAAACCGCCGTGAATGGCGATATGAATGAACACATCCCATAATGCATTGGTACGTTCATATCTTTATAGAATATATGCAGTTCATCACCCACAAATCGGATTTACTCTATTGGGGCGTTAAGCCACGCTAATTTCGCCGATTGCTGGGAATTTCGTTGGTACGTGATTTTACATACAATCGGGAATAAATTCATTTAGCTTTGCATATTCAGAATTATATTTGGGAATATCTGGCGTTTTAATAGTTTTGTGGGGACGTTTAAAAATAACTCGATGGTATGAATAATTTTGGTATAACGCGGTTTTTTATTGAATTGTTAAAAGTTGGTTGCAACTAGGGCTTGCAATCCGGATATCCGGATATCCGTATTATCCGGATATCCACCGTTTTTCAAATCCGGATTTTACTTGCATCACCATCCGGATTTTTCGGATGTTACGAATAGTTGTATTTCTCTTTTAAATATTAAATAAAAAGCTATCATCTATAAAGTACATAACTGTTATTACGTTATTTATTATTTTAATATAGTTAATCACTCTTGCAATTATTTATTCACTTCACAAATCACAGTGACAGAGATGTCTCAATGTTATTGTCAACCGGCGGTCCGGCCCTTCGCGCACTCATAAACAAGTTGTATTCTATGTAGAGAGGTGTTGTGTTAAGTTTGTGTAAATAGCAAATGCAGTCAGATTTAACTTTAATTCTTCACTTTCGCTATGGCTGTTGATAGTAATGTACGTACGCGTATTAACTCGTATAGTGTAATCAATGTTGTTTAATTAATAAGTCTAGAATTCTAAAATGAAATAAGTTTTTCGTTTTCAGATTGTTGTGATTAATAATATTCAAATTGGCTAAAAATGCCATCCAACTAAATTTTTTTAATACAAAAAATGTGCGCAAATGAAAAACTCAGTCTGGCAGCATTTTAAACGCAGTGTTGATGGTGCTCAGGCACTATGCAATATTTGCAAACAAGTTTTGAAAATCGCAGGATCGTCATCAGATTTACATAATCACCTTCGATCAAAACATTCAATTAATGTTAAAAATCAAAGCACTTCAATACCAGAAGGCACATCGATTGGCCAGCCAAGTAGTTCGATTAATATGAAACGCCACGCCACGTCTTATTCTGAAGAAAAAGTGACGCCAAATAAAAAAGCCAAAATAAGTCGATTATTTTAAGTCTGATGAGCATGAGAGTATGGAAGTGATGATTTCCAAATTGGTAGCTCTAGACGGATTTGCATTCAGTGCTTTCTGTACATCTCAGACATTTCGTAAACTTTTTTAAAATTGCCACAATCACCCCACACAATTAAAAAGATTGTTTTAAATCATTGTGAAGAATTAAAGGTAGACCTGAAAAAGAATTGGATCGATTGAAATCGAGAGAATGCATAAATATTGGTATAGTTTATTATTTCTTTATCATTTTGCTTGAGATACTGATTAAAACGTGTTACAAAAGCTTATTCGTTTTATTATTTTATAAAAACGAAAAATATTTGTATTATCCGCATTATCCGGATATTCCGGATAAAAAATATGAATATCCGTATTATCCGGATAGTAAAAATGAACGGATATTGCAAGCCCTGGTTGCAACCGTGCCTACGTTTTGTTAAAATTGTCACGAACCATATTAGTACTTACAACATTATTGATACTGTAAGGATTTGAGAAAACAGTACATACCTTTATTCAGAAAGGTCAGGTGCATAGCACTTATTCATATTCATATATTTATTTGCATTCCATAATGTATTGGTAAAGATGTTAGGTACAATTACGGACCCTGTAGGGCACAGCAAAAGGTATAATAAAAAAAAATCTTAAAATAAAATAACAATAAAATTAGGAAACAATAAGCAATCAACAATTTTAATAGATTATTAACATTAATTAAATATAATTAGAAACTTTATTTATTGAGATCACTCATACTCGTAGGTTGTACAATCATCATCAACATCATTGCAGTCGAAAGACGTCCACTGCTGGACATGTTGGCTGCTTGGTTGTACAATAATTATTTCAAATGGTCAATTAAACATTTAAAATAATATAATATTTATCTATGTATTATGCATTTAACTGACGACTAACTGTTTGTGTTGTCAGTTTGTATTAAACCAATTTTTTTGTCATGTATGTATTCGTTTATTGTGTAGTATGCTTTTTGAATTAATACTTGCTTGAGCTTATTTATAAATGTCGTACCGCTGGTTTCGTCTTTTAATGCATCTGGTATTTTATTAAATATTTTTATGGACATTACGTAGGGACTATTGGAATGCAGTTTTATGCGCGAAGAGGGTAACAATAACAAATTTTTGTATCTGACAGATCGGTCGGTATGTACTTAGGGCCTGTGCACACCACGTTTTTTAAACGCGCCTTTGACGCGCGTTTGAAGCGATACAGACGCGAGTCAGACGCAGCCTGTAGACCTTCTGTCGGATAAAAGCGCGCTGTCGACGCACGTTTCTAAAAACGTTGCGTTTAAAAAACGTGGTGTGCACAGGCCAGGTGCTTGTATGACCAGATGTATGAACATAGACGAAACAAAAGGAGTACCTATGGTTCGTAGCTGGTGGCGTTTTGTAGTTTCTGCCTACCCCCATGGAAAGAAGTCGTCAGTTTATGTATGTATGTAGATAATTTCATGAAAGGTAATAATTTTAAATTAAAATGATTGTCTTTCATTACCTACTTACGTAATTAGGGTTCCGTACCCAAATGGTAAAACGGGAACCCTATTACTAAGTCTCCGCTGTCCGTCCGTCTGTCACCAGTCTCATGAACCGTGATAGACAGTTGACATTTTTACAGGTGATGTATTCCTGTTGCCGCTATAACAACAAATACTAACAGAATAAAATAAATATTTAAGGGGGCTCCCATACAACAAACGTGATTTTTTTGCCGTTTTTATAGATAATGGTATGGAACCCTTCGTGCGCGAGTCCGACTCGCATTTAGTTTTTTTTTTTCAATATGTATCTATATCGCACGTCCGCTCAAATAAAGTCGTAAGTCAAAAAAATCTGTCATAAGTATGACACTATTTGAGATTAGATTTTGAAGTTTTCTGAAACGAATGGAACATTTATAAGAGTTTTATTTTTGTTTGAGTTGTGACACTATTTGAGCGGAGATGCGATATGTAGGTACCTTTTACTAATATAAAATCCTTGTATTATAGCACAGATATAACTATTGCTATTGGTCCCAGAACACTTTTCTTGGCAATAATTCCATAATTGTAGGATACAATTTAGTGATCCGATTTTACAACACTGAGAACTCATTCACAGTATTATTCCTTTTGTATAACAATGCCTGAACCCAATCAATCATCCGCATAATATTTTCATCTCTTCATTGGTTATCGAGCTATATTATTTAACGTCATTCTGAAGTCGACGGCTTTTCATATGGCGTATTGAAAAATGAACAGTCTCCGGTAAGTATAAATTATCCGCCTGGTATTCCGAAGATTAATGACTTCTGAATTTCTCTGAGGATGTAAAGTCGATGAAGCCATTTTTCCTAAGTCCACTGCCAGAAAATGACACAAAGATTGATGTTTGCAGGCACTTTAGAAAGCAGTTAGGCGCGCGGGATGAAAGACTGTTAAATTCGATTTTTTTTTTTTTTGTTTTGATGTGAAACATCTATGCGGACGTAAAACCGATTGATGGCGGGGCGACGCATGCCGCGTGGCGATCGGTACTAGTAGTGTGTAAATGTGTGTGTAGTGCGATGTTTCACATCTGACAGTCGTCCCGTGACGGCTCAATTTTTATATTATTGTTGGCCTTTGTTTTGAGTTTGATAATGATGATTATTCGGAAATGGATGAATAAGATGGATTTAAGGCTTCTGCATACTGGTGCGACTTGTCGCGCGACGCGACACCGGTACAACAATTTCCTTGAAATCGCGCCAGTATGTAGAAACCTTTATTCTGCACTAAGGCTGTGTGCACACTACACAACCTGTCTACACTTATGGCTCAATGAAAAAACCGGCCAAGTGTGTGTTGGACCACGCACAATATTCCGTAGTTGGGATTAATTATTTATCCCGAAAACATACATCATTGTAGTTGTAAAACATGTTTTATTCGTCACGGTCAATTCTCCACCTGCAAATGTAAGTTGGTCGACTATTACACGTTAACTTTTCAAGCCTACTTAGCTGTGACAGTTTTCCTTTTAACTTTGTTAAATACTACTGCAAAGGTTTTTTTTTTTACATATCCGAAAACAACCATTTAGCTGGCAGGGTGGGGGGGGGGGGGTTGACTCTAACAAAAATTAGCACTTTAAAGTTTAATATTATGCAAACGGATCCTTGAATCGATAATCGATGGTTCAAACAAACCCACAATATTTTTGACGGCCTATCCAACGATACCCCACACATATGGGATAGACGAAAAAAAAAATATCACCCCTACTTTACCCCCACGAAACATTTTTTTTAAGACTTTATTTTACCACTTTGTCGGCGTGATTAATATGTATACCCGTAATAGTGCCAGTAATAGCACAGTTAAATATAAACGGCTTAAATTCAAAATAACCTTTTAGTTCTACAAGTTCATTAATTTCTAACTCACTTAAGTGCTTGGTCATGTTTCAAAAACGACTACATTTCTCATTAAGTATTGTTATTTACTGTTGAATCTTAAAGCCTGTTTTATTATTTAAGCAATAATTGTGGCTTTAAGTGTAATCTCGTGTTTACTAATTGTTAAATTTATGATATTGTGGACACTCGATGGATTATTGGTACATAAACAACATTATTTTTAGTATATGCGAAACCTGAATATAGTTTGTTCAGAATAAGGAACTGAATCGATTTCAATAATTTTTACACCTTGTTATATTTTGTCCCAAAAATAATTAAGTGTGATGGAAAATGTTATCACCATTTAATTACTTACAACACAATCGCCGTACGGTTATGTACCTACTGCCAAATTATTATCAAGATGACCCTGGAGGTGCGGGGGCGCGCGCCGTTAGTATGTTTTTGTACGGAGAACCCGGTAACATAACAACCTTATATAACTTTGTGATTTTTCATGATACAGTTTTGAAATTTTGTACATAAATTCTTTACAAAAAATACTAGACACGTGTTTCGGGTTTCGCATATACTAACGCTAATGTTGTATAATTCGTAGATGTGGAAAGGAAATTGGTATAACGAATTATCAATTTTTAACTACTTGAAATTCGGGGGGATGACTTTGGTAAAAATTGTCGTAGAAATCTCTACAATGACATTATATGTACCTTAGCGTGTGTGGGTGTTTCCATGCAGCCTCCGCAAGTACGTTTTAAGTTGATTGGCATATTATTAATAAGAGACAGACACTGTTCCGTATTAAGTATACTAACACTACTGTATCACACTAATATTATAAAGGCGAAAGTTTGTGACTGTGTGTGTCTGTTAATTCTTCACGCTTAAACAGCTAGACTAATTTTGATAAAATTTTGTATGGAGGTAGCCGACACCCTGGATTAACATATAGGCTACTTTTTATTCCGATAATCCCACGGGATCGAGACTTACGCGGGTGAAACCGCGGGGTGCAGCTAGTACTATTATAAAATTACTAAAGTGTGTTTGTTTGTTACGCTTTCACGCTAAAACGGCTAAAAGGATTTAGATGAAAATTGGCACATGGGTAGACCATGACCTAGATAAGAAAATATAATACTTTTTATTTCGATATTCCGACGGGATCGAGACTTAGGCCCGGTTTCCACCAAAGCGGACAGGAGAGGAGCTGTTTGTAAACGACCAATAAGATAACGTTATTTCGATGCGATGGTACGGTAACAGTATCTTATCGGTATCTTATTAGTCGTTTACAAACATCTCCTTTCCTCTCCGCTTTGGTGGAAACCGGGTCTTATGCGGATAAAACCGCGGGACGCAGCTAGTTATAAAATAATAGGGAGTCAGCTTAGTGAGCCGGCAGAGTGCATCATCTTGGAAAATATAATTAACATCTACACAATCATGTAATTACCTGCATGGGCACATAACGAAACGTCAGAAGCTAGGTGCACGGTTCCAATTGGTTGATTCCTATGGAGAAGAGCCGCAAGAAACTCCACGGTTACTCTTTTAAAAATAATTGGCTTTTACAATGTTTTCAAAATACAGTGTTATAATTATGGGAGGACAGTGTAGGCCCGTCATAAGTACCAGGTAATTAACAAAATAGAAAATGGTCTACAAATCTACAGTCTATTAAGCCTACAACGATATCACATTCCCAAAATATATAAAAAAAAACCGTCCAAGTGCGAGTTGGAGCCCCCCTTAAATATTTGTTTTATTTTAATTTAATTATTTATTTTTAAAGTGAATATATAACTAAATATTCTGTGAATATTTCAAGTGTCTACCTGTTGCCATTATCAATATACTCGTAGAGCAAAAACAAGCAAAAAAAAAACCGGCCAAGTGCGAGTCGGACTTGCGCACGAAGGGTTCCGTACCATTATCTATAAAAATGGCAAAAAAAAACACGTTTGTTGTATGGGAGCCCCCCTTAAATATTTGTTTTATTTTAATTTAATTATTTATTTTTAAAGTCAATATATATATATCTACATATTCTGTGAATATTTCAAGCGTCTACCTGTTGCCGTTATCAATATAGAGCAAAAACGATGGTGCCAAAACGGTGGAGCCTTAGTAATAGGGTTCCCGTTTTACCCTTTGCGTACGGAACCCTAAAAATCACGTTTGTTGTATCGGTGCCCCCTTAAATATTGATGTTATTCTATTTTTTTGTATTTGTTGTTATAGCGGCAACAGAAATACATCATCTGTGAAAATTTCAACTGTCTAGCTATCACGGTTCATGAGATACAGCCTGGTGACAGACGGACAGACAGTCAGACAGACAGACAGACGGTGGAGCCTTAGTAATAGGGTTCCCGTTTTACCCTTTGGGTACGGAACCCTAAAAATCACGTTTGTTGTATCGGAGCCCCCTTAAATATTTATTTTATTCTGTTTTTTTAGTATTTGTTGTTATAGCGGCAACAGAAATACATCATCTGTGACAATTTCAACTGTCTAACTATCACGGATCATGAGATACAGCCTGGTGACAGACGGACACACATCTCATTTTGGAGCCTTAGTAATAGGGTTCCCGTTTTACCCTTTGGGTACGGAACCCTAAAAAGACGATATGAAATATTATTAAAATAATAAAAGTAAAAATCTTTTTTAAATTAAAACTGTAGGTAAGTATAATATAATATCAAGGTAACCGTGGTGTTAATGCCAAAAAATTATTTCACTGTTTTTACACATTTTTAGAAGCTCATCATTTCAGCCGAAAGACGTCCACTGCTGAACATAGACCTCCTCTAAACGGGGGGTTTGCCAAAATCGCCACGCTTGGCAGGCGGGTTGGCGCGAACGCCAACCCACCAACCCGCAACATCGCCGTACTGCGATCAGTATGGTGTTAAAATGCATAGAGAACGCTGCTGCCCATTCTCTAGTAAGTCCCTTAGTCGATTTTACGACACCCACGGGAAAAAATGAGATGGTGCTATTCTTTACGTCCAGCACCAAACGGACAGTTTTCGCTTTTAGCTCTAAGCTCATTAGGCACCAATTTGAATGTTATTGTGTCGTTTACCTTTAAATTTATGTTTTGATCCATTTTTTTCTAACTTCAATATCATAACAGACATTTTCAATTAGCATATAAACAAACTGCAAACTTTAGAGGATTATTTTAAATAAACATCATTTAATACTAGGTACATGATATTATAAAAGTTACTTTATAAAAATAATACCTACTTATTGGAGCGCAACTTTTATAAATGGCACTGTTTTACAAATTGCTCCAATCTTTTTACTTCGTAAATAAATAAGTACCTGTAATGACTTTTCTTTATAGCTTGCTTCAAGTGTACTCAGCTCATTATACAGCGTTATTATAATAACGTAATAAAAAAATATTAAAGGCAATGTCTTAGTAAAAAAAATTGTGATTGAATCGACGTCGTCAAATCAATTTACCTTCAATCGCGAAATCTTTTGATATGATTGCCATTATTACTTTATCTTATGGCGCAATTATATCGGATTTGTTCAATGTCTCTGTGAAATAAGATTGGGAACCTCATAGGTTCATACATCTTTAAAAAATCAAGTTCTATAAAACTTGTAATGACCTGTGTGTACTTAATTTATTATGCAATAGTTGTGCCATTTAACTACCCTTTTTTTTTTGGGTGGGAAATTATCAAATAACTTCTCCCGCTCTGGGCGGAGCGGGAGGGCGTTTCACACTTTTACTGACTAAAACCCACCCGTGTTCCTTCCGTTGCCTGTGTGCCAGGGCCACGATATCCCTTTCGGACAAACTCGCAACCCTGGTAGGCATTGGCCCTAATGGGTCCCATCAATTCGTGCTGACATCTTTTTGAGGCGCGCGTGGAACACAACGCGCCGTTGACCCGGGCCTGGTCCTTATCGGACAGCGAGCTATCCATCGCTCACCGTCAGCAGGCCCGCGCCTACGGTGGACATTTAACTACCCTGAGGTGCTTTTATGAAAATATTGAGTACTAAAGTCTATGTCATTGTATTTCATCAAACACAATATTTCATGTTACATAATAATATTATTCTAGGTATCCAAATAAACTGCGCAATAAAATATTTAATATTTCTTAGAAAGTTTTACTTGTGCCCTTGAATAAGATTTCACCATTAATTCGTCAGCCTCTAGGTATTGTATCAAATTCGCTAAACACTCCCGAAGATTGGCTACCCCGAAAAAACGAAAATGTTTACGACACCGCCGCTTACGTCTGAAACGACAGACCATCATTACAAAATGGATAAGTACAGAAGGTCGACTTCATACAAAACCGAAAACAAACTGCAAGCACACAGACGCGAACGAATCTCTCAATTTCTAAAACTGTCTTAAACGAATGCTAGTCACGTCGCTACATGCGCTTGCGTACAAGGCTTTTGGCTTCTTAGATTATTTTATGTTTATTGTCTAACGCGTGTCTAGTTTGTGCAGAATAAACAATAGTACATTTTGATACAAGTGGAGAATGTTTGTTATTGCATTCGAGACGGAATTAACACCCGAGCCGTAGGTGAGGTTGTTTTTGAGCCGAGAACTGCAATAACAAAATAATGTCCACGTGTATCAAACGACGTTTTTCAATACACTTTTGAAGAAATAAAATAAAATAACGTAAAATATTTTTTTCATGAATTATTAGGAAACTATGATTTAATTTTCTTTTTTTTCCGCGCTTTGCTTTCGCCAGGTTGAAGGAGAAGCAAAGGTTTAAAGCCGATAAATAGCCTAATATGAAAAATAGAAAATTATAATATTTTTGAGTTTAGAACACAAATAAATGTTAATTTGTTCATAAACGTTTTTTTGTTGTAATAATCATGGTATTCTATTTATAAACATTATTTAAATATTCCAAAAATATTAACGCCGTAAAGACGCGCCTTTACCGAGATAAAAAAAAATCACCTCCGAATAGAGAGGACCGTCCTGGACAGTCTCTGGCGACTCTGGCACGAGACGGTGTGAATAGAGGCATTGAACCAATTTGGACTAAGTATAGGTATAAGTTATCTGTGGCAATTTTTATTCCCGCACACGTGTTGGAAAATAAAAAAATCGCACGAGTATGAAATACATTGCATTGTGAACCTAATCGTAGTGCGATATGAACCAGTTTTCGAGGAAGTGTATTGAAAAAAATATTTCTTGTTTGTTTCTTGTACCTACTCGCTGTATGTAGGTATAATATGAAGCATGTCTTTGTGTGCGTGCATTTACGCTCTTTGTATGGAGCCGGCCTTCTGTACCTATCTATTTTATGCCATCATGGCGGATCGGTCCATATTCAATCAACCCCTTCGATGGTGATAAATGGAAAGCGTCACTCCCCTGATCGATGCGGCCTTTCATATACCGATGTCGACTTAATCCTTCGGTAATATTCTCAGCATAAACTCGTCATTACCAGCTCGTGAAGGATGACGATTATTGATGTTGCGTAGTTCAATGGTCATGACAATTTAAAAAAATATTGATATGAGTTACTTAATAATAATATTTGCTTATTTATCATAGGTACGTATATAATGAATCAGTAACCTAACTTGTTCCGTTTGTTGCCGGACGTAAAGAATAGCTCTATCCCATTTCATCCCGTGGGTGTCGTAAAAGGCGACTAACGGACTTACTAGAGAATGGGCAGCAGCGTTCTCTATGCATTATTAAAACCATACTGCGATCGCCAACCCGCCTGTCAAGCGTGGCGATTATGGCAAATCCCCCCCTATTTGGGGGAGGCCTATGTCCAGCAGTGGACGTCTTCGGGCTGAAATGATGATGATGAACCTAACTTGTATTACGATTTATCCTTGTCAAAATATACATAAGGAAATGATATGTACTTCAACAAGAGATCAACTACGATAACGGCTTGCCCTTGAAATTTTTCCAAAATTCAAAACGTTTGAAAGTATTTATGACAGTATTTACAAAGCGCCACCAAGACTCACAACGCATTGTGTGCGTACTGCCGTCAAACAAAAATAAATCCAAGTATTTATTTATTCGTAAAGATGTGACTACACACATTGAAACAGTAATTTGGAGGGGCGCGCCATGTTGTCGTAGTTTATCTTGCCTACCTGCTTAATGGCTTGATGTCAAAGAGAGTTAAATTAAAATGTTGCCTAAGACCACTACTTGTATCTAATTACTATTCTGTAAAAATCTCACAGGTTCAATCACAATCACTTTTACACTATTTTACACAGATATTATTAAAAATTTCTTCAACATCTAATGGTAACCCCCAGATGATCGATTTTCGGAAAATGATGTAAAAAATTATAAATATTTATTCAAGCTTGAATACCGAATATAAACTATTGTTGTATCGAATAAATGAACTCATACATCATTATGTGGTAATTTGTACCTACTATCTTGTTTGTAGAGTACATAATGCATTAAGGTAATCTAAAATTCATTAAAAACTATTTAGCAGCCTCAAGGGATACAAATGTTGGTTATTTACTACTACAATATTTTATAGGTCCGACACTAGCTGTGTATAATTATAATAATACTAGCCTATACTCCATTTGAAATAATATTAGAAATTAAAATAAACTTTTTACAGTCTGATCAACCGATTTTGACTTCTATCCCGTAGGCATAAGGATGGCGTTAAAAGCTCAAACGTGGTTACAATACCAACTGTTTATTACAGCTGCTATTTGTCATGCCACCAACGCAATAGAAGTCAAAATCGATTGAACGGACTGTAAAAAAGGTTTATTTAAATGTCTAATCTTATTTCAAATGGAGTATATAAATGGCAAAATTATGTGTTGGCTTTTGTTGGCCTATTTCTTCTCGTGGGTGTCATAAAAGAGAACACTGCTGCCCATTCTCTAGTAAGTCCAGGACTTACTAGAGAATGGGCAGCAGCGGTCTCTATGCATTTTAACACCATACTGCGATCACCAACACGCCTGCCAAGCGTGGCGATTATGGAAAACCTCCCCTTTGGGGGAGGCCTATGTCCAGCAGTGGACGTCTTTCGGCTGAAATGATGATGATGATGCTTTACGCCCGTTGTATGGAGCCGGCCTTCTGATCCTATCTCTTTTATGCCATCATGGCGGATGGCCCCTCATACGCTTTCCAAAGGTCTGGGTCCCGAGAAATGTCAAGATACCAGCCTATTACTAAACTACTCAAAATCAAAATCAAATCAAAAATATTTTTATTTCACATAAGCCTACATGGGCACTTATGAAACGTCAGAAGCTAGGTGCACGGTGCCAATTGGTCGTTTCCTATGGAGAAGAGCCGGCAAGAAACTCCACGGTCACTCTTTAAAAAAAATAAAATTGGCTTTTACAATGTTTTCAAATTACAGTGTTAATAGGTATGAGAGGACAGCGTAGGCCCATCAAAAGTACCAGGTACTTATCAAAATAGAAAATGGTCTACAGATCTACAGTCTAATAAGCCTACAACGTCCTCACATTGACAAAAAAAAACAATATAAAATATGATTAAAATAATAAAAGTTAGAACCTTGTGGAAATTTGAATTTGAAAAACTGCAGGGCAATGGACCCTTCTCATACAGAGATGAGAGCATTGATCACCACGGATGCTCTAACAACCAAGTTCTGAGAAATATGTTCAACTTTAACATATTTTTTTTCCGCTAACACAAACTATTAGATATGGCAATTTTTTTGTTTAAGTTAAGCCTACTTTTATAATTTGCCTCTTGTCAGCGCCTTAATGAAATACTGTTCTGTCGCTGTCTAGATTTATAATATGATATTGTTTAAAATATGTTTTGCGAATTTCTATTTAGTTATTGGCCATCAAATTCAACAGATTGAGCAGCATACGATAGAGCAGTGGTAGCCCAGTGTAAACGGTGACCGTAACGGCTGTGACAGTTGTAGGTCGAAGGTTTGAACCCAGACAGGCAGTTTACTTTGTGTAAATTATATCATCACCACTGTTCTCAAAACGATGAGGATTCCGGCTTGTCCTAGAACTAAACATTCAAAGACATCATTGTCTTCCAGCAGTGGGAACATGGTCGATTATGAATCAAATTGGGCCTCATCTAAATGCCAAACTAAGAAGATGTTAGGTGCCGGTATCCTAACTGTATGCTTCCATTTCATTGTAATGTAAATGGCATGACTATTCTATTGACCTTATAAAACACGAACTACCTTTCACGGGGTTTTGCAGTGACGGCATCAAAATCGCCACATGTGAACTACGCGGCACACTGACGTCACGCAAAACCCTGCATCGCGCAAGCAGAGTTCACCGCGCGACTAAGATCCGGTCGCGAAGCAGAAAGAATTTCGTACAATGACCCCTCATTACTTATCTCTATCGCGCGCGCACAATTGTATTGCCGTCGCGCTCGCGCACTTTAAGGTCCTTCGCGACCGGACTTTAGTGCATATACAACGTCCCGACATCAATTGTTCGGCAGTTGCCCACCCAGAAAAACACCCGTCTGGTCGGAGGATTCTCCCTTTTCTATGCAGGATGATTGAACTTTACACCCTGTTCCTCGTGCCTCTATATTGCCATGGGAAAAGTAGGTACATTTTCACCATATCATCAGTTTTCAAAATAGCACTGAACCTTGGCCAAGAATAAAGTCATTTGCTATCATAAATTATTTCATTGAAGCGCTCAATTACTTCCACTGTTTTCGTCAAGGATATAAATAATTTTAAAGATAAACTGTTATTTGATACTTCGTAAACACCGTTTAAGGAAACGGGAGAATTTATGTTTTTTGACATTCTATGAAAAAGGTACGGTTTCGAAGATTAAACGTCTTTGTAAGTGGTCCGTGAGTTTATTGCGATTGTTATTTCATAAAGTGGAATTTATTTAAAAGTACGCTTACCTATTTAGAATAGAATAGAATATAAAAGAATGCTCTTTATTATGCACACCATTATAAAAACTAAACATATAAATATTGAAATTTTACATAAGGTGACACAATGGGCGGTCTTATCGCTAAAAGCGATCTTTTACAGACAACCATTGGATGAATTAAAGGGATATACAGAGACAATACTGCATGTAGTCAGTGGTGTACCATTTACATATAAGTACAATAAATACGAATACAGATAAAGCATGCACTTATGATCTATTAAAATATATATAATTACTAGCTGTACCCGCGCGGTTTCACTCGCGTGTTACATACGTTGGTGTTTATGAGATATAGTGTGAAAGTTAATGTTCCAAGCGAACAGACCAAGTGCACTACGGAACTCGCGCATTTAGGGTTCCGTACCAAATATAGAAGTTATAAATTGTATAAGCTTAGTTAATCCATACGCAAAATTAAGTTTGTTTAATACCGGGAATAAATTCATTTTGCTTTGCATATTCAGAATTATATTTGGGAATATCTGGCGTTTTAATAGTTTTGTGGGGACGTTTAAAAATAAGAATAATTTTGGTAGGTATACCGCGGTTTTTGTATTGAATTGTTAAGAGTTGGTTGCAGTCGTGCCTAGGTTTTATTAAATTGTCACGAACCATTATTAGTACTCACAACATTATTGATACTGTAAGGATTTCAGGAAACAGTACATACCTTTCTTCAGATAGGTCAGGTGCTTTCCGAGTGACGGGCGGGTCTCGATATGTAATAGATGATATATAAGCGTAGTTTAACCTTCCATCGACCCGTGTAACTGTTATTATTGGCTAAATAATATTATTGGCTTAATAGTATTATTGGCTAAATAATATTATTAGCTAAATATTATTGTCGAAGTAATAACAGCCGCACGGGTCGACTGAAGGTGGTGAGCCCCTAATAATCAATAAATAGGCAAAGCACTTCCTCTCTCTTGTTTCATGTTTGTTATTGTAAACATAATAATATGTATCTATCTATATAAAAGAGAAGTCCACTCACTGACCACTCATCACGAAACCTCGGAAACTACTGGGCCGTGAGGTCTAAAATTGGCACAAGCACTCTCTATGAGGTGCAGGCGCGCACTAAGAAAGGATTTTTATAAATTCGCACCTTAAGGGGTTGAAAATGGGTTTCAAAGTTTGTATGAAAGTTCTATGTTTTTAAAGTTAGAGACATGAATGTTAGCCTGATTGTTCCTTTCGGCTTCTAGGTACTCACTAAGAAAGGATTTTACGAAATTCGGCCCCTAAGGGTGTAAATAAGGGTGTTTAATGTTTGTATGAAAAATTTTGTACATTTTTAAGACAGACATCCAGTTAAGATCCAAATTGAATCTTACGGCAACGCGTTATTGCATACTTTACATTGAAATTAACATTCGGAGGCCAATAAAGATCCTAATTGAATTTTACAACAACGCGTTAATGCATATTTTACATTGAAATAAGAATTTTTGTAAGTTCCTTGAGGTTTATCTTAAGTTTTTATGCCAATTTCTAGGCGGCCAGTATTTTTCAATACGCAGGCGTCTGCTAAAAGATAATGAAATGAGGTTCTAATTGGTATTCAGGTAATTTGAACGTTGCAGTTATAGCAATAAAGTCGAGAATGCCAAGGGGAAAACTTCACAATCTTTAACCTTAATCGCGGCTTGCAACCTGATCGTTTCAAAAAACGAAATCATGTATCAATCACAGAATACAGAATACTGTAAAACCTGAGGTTACCTAAGCGATACACGTTCAAGCAATTTTTACCGAATTTTCTGTTCTGCGATATTTTGTTATTACTTACTACTAATTTGCTTTGAAATATTTTTGATCGTCGTGGTTTGGTTTAAGTCTTCGTTTTGGTTTGTTTCGGTTCCTAATTTTAAATTGGAAGTCAAAGTCAAAGTCAAAGTCAAAGTATTTATTCGTGTGCTTTTTGGTGATACAACAGGTCTTACAGTAATTTTATGGAAACTCAAAAAGCTACCCATTAGGCATACACGTTTTAACAATATCAGAAATTAAAATTGATTTACATTGAAATACAAAACAAAAATGTCAAAATTGATTTACATTGAAATGCAAACAAAGAGAATTGATATATTAAATAAAAATGTCAAAATTGAGATAACATCATATTAGAATACCTACAATTAATTATTATTACAAAAATTAAAATACAATCAGTTAGTCAAGCATAAATATATAATTGTCAGTTTTTACACTTTGTCAAGAAGGAATTCGCCAATGGTATAGTAGCATTTTTCAATTAAAAAATCATTCAGTTTTCGTTTAAATTGTATCAAATTCAAATCTTTGATAGCATTTGGTATTTTATTATATATTTTTGGTGCCATGCAGATAATGCTTTTATGCATAAGGGCCGTCTTTGAGGCTCTTAGACATAGTTCGTGTCGATATTCCGGTCTTGTTGATCTATAACGTTCCTCAGAAGCTTTTTTAAATAATTTACTGTTTTTCTTGACGAACAATGCAGTCTCGTATATATAAAGGCAAGGTAATGTCAATATCCTAAGGGATTTAAAATGAGGTTTACAACTATCTGCTTGTTTTAAATTACACATCGATCTAATGCACCTCTTCTGAGCTTTAAAAACGTTATTTTTCTCACATGAATTTGCCCAAAAAATTACTCCGTATCGTAATGTGGAATCTACATAGCCATAATATGCAGCTATAACAGCTGCCTGACTTACTACTTTCTTAAGCTTGAATAGAGCAAAGGCGAAGCGACTTAATTTTTTTATGAGGATTGATGCATGTTCTTTCCAAGTCAGTTTAGAGTCAATAGTCAAACCTAGAAATTTTATATGTTCTACTTCTTCAATTTTGTTATCGTCAATTAATATATTTATGTCAGGAGTAGTTACTCTCTGTCTAAACTGCATAATTTTTGTCTTACTTAAATTTAATTTCAAATTATTATGGTCAAGCCAATTAATTGATTGTTGCAACGAGTCTTTGATGTCACATTCATAGTCACTATTTTTATTTTGTCTAACAATGATCGTACTGTCATCAGCAAAAAGAACCATAGGAAAACTGACATGTTTTGGGAAGTCGTTTATGTAAACCAAAAATAATGGCGGTCCCAATACGCTGCCCTGTGGTACGCCAAAAATGATTTCTCGTTTTTCGGATACATATTTAAATTCCTTTTTTTCTTTTATAGAAATTCGTTTAATTTCCGTACACTGTGTTCTACTGTCCAGGTAAGATTGTATAAGGGAGGATAATAATTGTGTTCCTTATGGTTACCTATTGCCTGGTTGGAATTTTGTTTAGTTCTATTTCTTTGCGAATTACTTATTGTGTACCTAGGTATTTCACACTGTGGTGTTACTATAATAGTTTATAACTTTAATCGTTCTTACTAGAAAAAGTGTTCTTGAATACCTACGTTCGTATTGTTATGTTATTTCGTAGTTCAGTATCTTTGGTTTAGGCTGGTGTTGTAAGGGTAGTAAAAAGGTAGCTATAAAGAAAATTACGGTCAAGTGATATTTTTTACGTTACTTACTGGTCGTGAGCATTATTTAATTAAAATGGATAGTCAAATTATTATCACTTCTAATTGAGTGCAAATTCTTTGCCAAATACTAAATATCCCTGGCGATGGCGCATGCTTATTTTTATCTTTATCCTATTTGGTGAACAGTATTGGCCATGGCTTCTCAAATTTGAGACAGCATTGTGCGCCACGTGTCTAACAACTGGGAAAGATTCCAACCTTTCACCCAGGATCTGTCAGGAGCTGTTATGGTTAAAAGCTTGAATACGTAAGGCACCTACGGAACCACCTGTGAACTCATGGCAGCGGGAGAACTATTCCCATTTGAGTTCCAGGTACGTGTTTCAAGATGATATTTTATTGCTGGTTTTGGGGAAGCACAACAGGGAGTAAAAATAATCCACTTCTCAGGAAATACCATCCGAAAATACCTGAAACTCAAATGAGAATAGTTCTCCCGCTGCCATGAGTTCACAGGTGGTTCCGTACCTATGTGCCATGGCAAGACATTTCAGCAACGTATTTACGCTTCGAACCATAAACAGCTCAGAAAGCAGCAGAAAGTTTGAAACCTTTTCCAGTTGTTAGACACGTGGCGCACAATGCTGGCTCGAATTTGAGAAGCCATGGCCACGTTACCGTTCACCAAATAGGATAAGGACGAAAATAAGCATTCGCCATCACCAGGTATATTTACTATTTTGAAAATAATTTGCGCTCCGTTACAAGTGATAATTTGCGACTTCTCGACACAATCAGTGGCAGTGAATTGGGACTGGGATTGTGAATTCAACTGCACACATTCCGCGGATTCAGTGAAAGTCGGTGATTCTTCAATTTTGCCGGCATGAGACGTCAAAAGATCGGAGTATCATATAAATCTGTGGATGAGGTACTGGAGGTTGAAGAAGCTGTTCACTACCCTGTGTAGTTCTTAAATAGTCTGGACCCACCAGGATTACCAACACATGTACTCCACCTAAAGTTTGGTGCACCAGTCATGTTACTGCGTAATCTGCAACCGCCCAAATTATGCAACGGGAAAAGGCTGTAGGTCCGCCAACTTCAAAAGAATGTGATTGAAGCAACTATTTTTACAGGCGTTAATCAAGGAGAAACAGTTTTTATCCCGCGAATCCCACTTATCCCTTCAGATTATCATTTTGAATTCAAACGACTACAATTTCCCGTAAAAGTTTGCTACGCAATGACTATCAACAAATCAGTTTAAGTAGCTGGGGTGGACCTGAGAAGGGATTGTTTCTCACATGGACAGTTATAATGTGGCGTGTTCTAGAGTCAGTTCACCTGAAAACCTCATAATACTGCAACTAACAAATAAAACACGAAATATAGTTTACAAGGAGGTCTTGCAGACTTACCAGTATAATAACCGGATGTGAAAACGAGCTCAAGTTTAGGCTTGCAGATTTATAATACAATTTTATTGGTATATAACCGATCGATCCCTTTTCTGTAATCATTCCTTGCTTCTCTTTAAACTTTCACTAAATCTGTTTTTAGGGTTCCGTTCACAAAGGCTCCAAATGGAGGCCTGTTGCTTTCGCTCATACGTCCGTCCGTCCCTCTGTCACGCAGTGGCGATGCGCATGCATACAACGCGGACGTCGTCCACATTATTTTCTACAACTACCCCAGTTACGAAAACTGATACCTACGAAATTGTAATATTTTGTCTTAGTAGTACCAACCCACTGAGCCAATGAGCTTCTTACATGTATTTTAAGTTATAATATTGTATTTTCTCTGTAACTGATTGTGTAAATCTACTTCCGAGGTAGGAACTAGAAAATTTTAAAATATTATGCTGCTTTATTATTATGTTTACTAACAAATAATACAATTTTAGAAAACTTATGTAAAATCGCGTACCAACGAAATTTCCCAGCAATCGGCGAAATTAGCGTGGCTTAACGCCCCAATAGAGTAAATCGGATTTGTGGGTGATGAACTGCATATATTCGATAAAGATTTATGAACGTACCAATGCATTATGGGATGTGTTCATTCATATCGCCATTCACGGCGGTTTTAATGCTGGCGTATTCAGAGGAATTACTAATTTAATACGTTCATTTTATGTATTGTTTCAATGAAATCGGCTTGACAAATGAAGCGACATTAAAGTCATAAAAGCCGCACGAGTCGATCGATCAGGTTAAGCTACGCTTGCCGGGGTTGGTCCGTGGATGGGTGAATATCTTTATATACCAAGACCCCCTCCGTGCCTCGGAAAGTACGTTAAGGCATTGGTCCCGGCTATCATTTGTAAATTTTTGACAGTACTGTTGTTAGGGGCCAGTCTTACCAAGGGGTATCGTGGGTCCCAATTACTGGGTTGTGGAGGTCAGTTATGCAGTCGTTCCTTGTATAATATTGGTGTTCAACTGCTTCCAGTTAGACTAGAAATAGACCCCAACATATTTGATTAATTTATTTGATCATTTGTCATTCAGCGCACTCGCATCGTTTTCTTCAGTATACCCGGAGCCATACCTTTATATTAAATTAATTAATTGACCTTTTGAAATAATTAGCGTACACCCAATGACTGATCTGAATAAATAATACATTACTGCAACGGCCTGCAACAGGGGCATTGATGGACGAACGTGAAAATGTGGGCCCAGGCGAAGTAGAAGCACTCATACGTGAGTCCATCAATGCTTGGTTGCGGCCCAGCCTTGTATAGTGCTTTTCTAAAATAATGCACGGAAATTCAAACAAAGTTATTTATGAATTCCAGATTCAATGACGAACAACGATAATTTTTCACGCAAAAAAAACAAATGAACACATTGCTGCATTGGTGTTCATTTGTTTTTTTTTTTCAATAAACAGCTTTCCATTTGCAAGCCAGTTCGAAATTTAAATAAAACCTTTGCCTCCTTGGTTGCCATGTTTCGTAGTAAAAAACCGTTCAATTTTTAAATTACACGATAGCTGTGAGTTTACTGTGTAATTTATTTGGCCGCTAAACCACGACACACATGGATTTTCATACAACTTTTGATTGCCGCTGCTCGCATGTATTTGATCAGTAGGTATAGCAATTTCGATTTATCTCGAAGAAGGTTGTCAAAATAATGCTCGAATTTCCAAGCATGTTTGAGAAAATAAATTTTATATTTTAGTACTTAATTAATGTGAATAATCTATTAAAAAATTGTTGATTGCTAATTGTTTCCTAATTTTATTTTTATTTTATTTAAAGAATTAATTTTAATATACCTTTTGCTGTGCCCTACAGGGTCCGTAATTGTACCTTAGCTTTAAGCCATTGTAACACCTTTATACATTATGGAATGCAAATAAATATATGATTATGAATAATATGAACACGAAACGTTAGACAGATGACAGATTCTGTGCTTTGAACATTCAAAGCACAGAAACTGTCTTCCTGTCAACTATCTGTGTCGTAATACATGTAGTTTCTGTTTAAAAGCAATTTGTTTGTTAATTGAATGATAATGAAAAAAAAAAGAAAAATGTTTATTCAGATTATTAATCTAAAGACATAATATTTTCTTCTGCCAAACTGCACAGCAGTTTATTGGCAGACGTAGCTCCTTTTATTGTAAGTAAAGTTTAATTTTTTGTTTTTATAATTACACTTTTTCACATAGGTATAGGTAAAAACTATCTTGCATTCTAATTTCTAAACATACAAACAATTTAATTTTTCCCTTTTAAGTATCCTCTGCAGCGAGGCTTTCACAAAACATATGAAATTGGTAATTATGTATTATGTGTTTCCCTAAAACACACAGCGTTAAGTGAAAGAACACTGATGTAAATTCGCCTTTAAATGGTTATCTATGGTTAAAACTTACCAAAGTGTCCATGGTTTTATATCTGTCTCTCTCACTCACCAGCGTGCGTCCTTTTCTAATTGAGAAGGATGCTTGTCACGAAGCTGTCAATGTCATAGGGTTTGTGAATTTTGCCGGTAAAACATCGAAATTTTTTCCAAAGTTAAAAAAGTGTTGAAAATACAATTTATTGTATTAAAATAGCACACAGTGATTATTTAGTGTACCTGTTGTGTTTTTCCGTTGTGCATTAGTGCTTTATGATGAATACGGACCCGGAAGATCCGGACAAAACTGTGCGGGTAAGTGTCGGAGGTGAACAAAGTTCGAAGGTTGATGCTCCGGATGGAGATCAGCACTCAAATAAAAGGAAACCTGACGACTCGTCATCCTCTTCTTCATCTTCTTCACCCTCGGAGGATGAGGAGGGCATAGCTTCACCTCCGCCCAACAAAAGACGACGAGTTGCACGTAAGTACAAACAAGTTCAGATATGTTCGGACCCGCGTGTAGAGACACTTATTCAACAAGTGGGGTTTATATCTAGTTACTTAACTAACTACCTCTTCTACCGACGAATCCTAGCCAATCAAGGCAATTGCTCGAACAGCCAGAGAGTGATCCGACTCCATCCACATCTAATTTTTTGAGAAATCTCTACATTTTGTAAACTCTCTTTAGGTGAACTTGGTACAGAGTTTGACGAAAAAACAGTTATTCCACATGCTGACAAAGAACGATTACAAGAATTGGCTAACCTTCAAAAATTTGATACCCCGTCTTGGAAAGGCATTCGTTACAAAAAAGCCTTACAATCATGCATTGCCAGTCCTGGTTTTGTAGGTCTTAAACTTAATGAAGAATTGTGCCATTTTAACAAGAACAAAGATTATTTAGCTCCAACTGAGCAATTATTAGCAAGCCTGCTAATAATTGCTCAGTTGGAGCTAAATATTTTGGAACAAAGACAAATATTAAAGTCAGGATTACAAGATTTGCTTGACTGGACATCTGCAAACCCTAATAATTTAAATACTGATACATTGTTTGAAAAGATTTCTAGTACTTTTGGTCCAGGGTCCCCGTCATATAAAAATTCTGAGACTGCAATGCAGATTGTGTGCGGTAAAAGAGCAGAGTGCATTGAAGTGAGACGGGACCATATTTTTAAAGAAATTGCAAATCCAAATTTAAAAGCTACATTACAAAATGTTTCACCAAGTCAAGAATATCTGTTTAGCCGAGAAGCTTTGCATCCTATCATAGCTTCTTTAGGTGGTTCTCAGGTTTGGCTTAACACTCCAGGCTACATTAGAGAGAAAAAAGCTTTGAACACATCTCATGTTCAAAACAAAAGACATCACGGTCATTACAAAACTCCGAACAAAGATTACAAGATAGAAAAGAAGCAAAACCTAAAATTTAAAAAGAATCAGCCCTTTCGTAAAAATTACACATCAAATAACACACCCCCCACCACCAATAATAAACACATCTGACAATCAAATGAAAACTTTCAGAGGGGGTTGTCTAAAGGACCATGCTCATTTATGGCAACAACAGGGAGCAAACAATTATATTTTGAAATTAATAACAGGTGGCCGCATTCCATTTATAAAGAAACCTCCCCTTCGGTATCTAGACAACCATGTGTTAAAGAAGTTTACAACCAGGGCAACAAAAGACATGACAGACATGATCTTTCATTTAAAACAAAAGAAAATATTAGAGACACCGCCAATCCTCAACCCGGGCTTTCTATGTCGAATGTTCTTAGTGAAACAATCAGACGGAGGAGTACGTCCCATCTTCGATATCAGAGGTCTCAATTCGTATGTGTCAGTGAAACATTTCAAATTTCACAAACAGATGTAGCCAATTTTTTGCAAACAAACGATTGGTTAGTAAAAATAGACATTCACCAGGCCTATTTTCATTTACCAATCGCAGAAACACACAGAAGGTTCCTCCGTGTGATTTACAACAACGAAGTACTGCAATTAACAGCCTTACCATTTGGCCTGTCATCGGCTCCAAAAATGTTTGCCACAGTAACAAATTGGATTGCGGAAATCCTACGAGCACAAGGTTTCCGCATAATTGTGTATCTCGACGACTTTTCCTGGTCAATCAGGATCGCACAACACTGGTTTCTCAGGTTGCGGAAACACTGAGAACATTGGATACCTTGGGATGGCACATAAATTATCACAAGTCTGCTCTGGAGCCCTCTCAGGAAGTAGAATATCTTGGCCTAGTATGGAACACTCAACAAAACTGTATAAAACTTCCTTCCAAGAAGATACTAAAAATAAAACAAATAATTTCCAAAATGTTGAGCAATGGAAACAGTTCTCTGCGAGAAGCTCAGATTTTATTAGGTTTGCTGAACTTTGCAAATTACGCAGTATCAGGGGGTCGACTACACTGTCGCAGAACGCAACTATTTCTAAAATTATTCAACCAAAACAGACTACGAGAAAGAAAAAATCTTCCTCTGCCTGTTCAGCAAGATCTGAAATGGTGGCTAAAGGCCATAGATTAAAGCTCAACACCAATAGTAAAGGAAAGTGTGACTCACTTCTTGACCACGGATGCAGCAGACTCAGGGTGGGGAGCTCATTTAAACAGCACTTACCTATCAGGAAAGTGGACTCTATTCCAAAAACCCTGGCATTCAAATATAAAAGAAATGTATGCCGTATTTGCAGCCATAAACAGTCAGCGGATGACTCTACAAGATGCACACATACTCATTCAGTCCGACAACAGGACTCTTGTTGCATACCTCAGAAACGAGGGGGACACACATTCCCTTGCACTACTAAGGCTGACAACCAGGCTTCTAAAACTTGCAGAGCAGTTACATTTAACTCTCTCAGCCACATATCTCCCGGGGAGTCTAAACGGAATTGCGGATCGCCTATCAAGGGGTCGCAAAGTACCAGAGTGGCATCTTCTACCCCAAGCCACGGAGGCTATATTCAAAGTGTGGGGCGTCCCGGACGTAGATCTATTCGCGTCAAAAGAAACGGCTATCGTACCAAGGTACGTAACATTGGATTCCAGAGATTGTTACGCAATTTTCTGCGACGCTTTCAGCCGACAATGGGACTATCAGCTGGGCTGGGCATTCCCCTCCACCCAGTTAAATACCAAGAGTACTAACTCATTTGAACAGTGCAAAGGGAACGTACATCCTAATAACACCAGAGTGGACCAAATGCTTCTGGCTACCCGACCTCCGAGCGAGAGCCATAGCAGAGCCACTTCCGATAAAGAACCTGCGGAAGGTCTTAATAGATCGGACTACAGGCAACTGCTCTGCACAAGTGGACAAGCTGACGCTTCTTGCCTGGAAAATTGGGGGTGGGCCGACCAAGTCGCTCACTGGACCATAGAGGAACAAAACTTGTTAAAAAGTAGCTGGCGGACATCTACTTTAACAACTTATAATGCCCCAATTAAAAGATGGTTATCCTGGTGTGACACCAATAAAATTAACCCAAAAGCACCTGAAGGCCAGCAAGTTGCTAGATTTTTGGCAAAATTATTTTTAGAAGATAAACTAGCTTATAGAACTATTCTCCTGCATAAATCAGTTGTCTCAACTTACTGTGCAACATCAGAAGTAGATATAACAAAACATTTTTTTATTCATCAGGTTCTAAAAGCCATTTCACTTGCTAAGCCAGCAGTACAAAAGCTACCAATATGGGACACTGCAATATTATTTAACTGGCTAAAGACTTCAGCAAATTCAGGATCTTTATTTGAAATAGCAAGACGAACAGCTTTAATACTCTTGCTAGCCTCAGGTCGCAGGATTCATGATCTCACATTATTAGAAAATAGCCCTGACAATCTTATTTCTACGGAAGATGAGATTAGTCTTTGGCCAAAGTTTGGTTCAAAGACAGATTCAAAGACGCACAGACAGTCAGGTTGGTTGTTGCGGAAACACCCAGACTATCGTGTCTGCCCTATCAAACACAATAACCTTATAAGAAAGTCAGAAAATAGAAGAGCCACAGACAGGACTGTCACATCTCTATTTATTTCTCTATCAGGGAAATTAAAACCTGCTTCAAGAACTATGATTGCAGGTTGGATACGTAGTATTTTTAAAGATGCTAATATTGATGCCCCACCGGGCAGTATCAAGTCAGCTGTAGCCTCTAGAAGTTGGTTGGAAAATAGACCAGTACAAGAAATACTTGACAGAGGAAACTGGAAGAGTATTAAAACATTTCAACAATTTTACTGTCGTCCAGTAAACAAGGTTGATAATGTCAACTCCAATGTTGACTTATTGCATTTAAATTTTTCTAATATTGATTAAATATAAAGAAAATTACTTTTTGAAAGATTTTAATAACCCATTTCTTGATAAATGTTTAATTCAGAATTATTTTCTTGTAACTCAAATATTTGATTGTTGTTGTTTTTTAAAGAAATGTACAATTAAGTAAGGAATGTTATAATTTTTTGTTACATTGAGTTATAATAAAACTGATTTATATTCCAGAACAGTATTATAATTCATTCAACATAGCGTTTGTTTTATCACCAGCAGATACCAAACAGGTCTTCCACTTAACGCTGTGTGTTTTAGGGAAACACATAATATGACTGTTTTGCATTCCAACAAAACAGGTATTATGTGTTGAATAAAACACACAGCGTTG
The DNA here is from genome assembly GCA_948098905.1 of Tiliacea aurago. NCBI lineage: Eukaryota > Metazoa > Arthropoda > Insecta > Lepidoptera > Noctuidae > Tiliacea > Tiliacea aurago. The sequence continues at coordinate 14,969,681 of OX402590.1, forward strand.
CAGCAATTCTCTCGCTGGTGAGCTGAAGACTCTATGACATTGACAGCTTCGTGACAAGCATCCTTCTCAATTAGAAAAGGACGCACGCTGGTGAGTGAGAGAGACAGATATAAAACCATGGACACTTTGGTAAGTTTTAACCATAGATAACCATTTAAAGGCGAATTTACATCAGCGTTCTTTCACTTAACGCTGTGTGTTTTATTCAACACATAATACCTGTTTTGTTGGAATGCAAAACAGTCATATTTTATTTTTAAAGGAGGTTTTTTTTAAACACCGAAGTGTAACGTAAATAAATGAGTTTTGATTATGAGAGTCACTTTTCAGTGGCAAATTATAAAACTGACCGTGTGACATATCAAATGAAATTAAGGTTGTTGTTATGAAGGTCTTATATTATTTTTTAAATAACTTTAAAATAAAAAGTTATTTATGAAAATAGATGAAAAATGACCACCTTCCCCCCAGTTTTGAAAAAAAAATACAAAAAAAAGTTATCTACTTATAGATTACAGGAAAACATATAAGAAGTCTATAGTCTTAAAACAGCATGGTCAATCACTCAAAATTTTGCGTACAAACTTACATTTGCCGTTGGAATGTATGGGGCCATATATTACACACATATTATACATACTCGTACATATGGGGGAACTTTTTTTGGCTACAATGATAAGTTTGTTCTTGGGGTAAATTCATCCCAACTACGGAACCCTTCATTGTGCGTGGTCCAACACGCACTAGGCGGGTTTATTTATGACAAACGTTGTCATAGGAAAAAGCAAAAACGGTATTTTATAATAACAATGTTTCTGCAGACATAGCTGGTGTTGCTACCATACATTCCCTGTTCATTCCCCAAGGCAAAACGACTGTGAAAATAAATTATGTTGGAAACGAGTTTTACCCAAACAACCGCGCTGAAGTTTTTGAAAATATCACGTACTTTATTGTGGGAAATCCAATGTAATTACTTGTGTAATGTTATTTTATGAAAGTTACTTCTAAAGGCTTCTGCATACCGGCGCGACACGCGACGCGACATGCGACGCGACATAAAGACACCGCTCGTCGCGAGACACGCGAGGCCTTTGTGTCGCGTCGCGTGACGCGCCGGTCTGTAGAAGCCTCAAATATAGATGCTTATGTATCATATTATTTTTATCTACACCCATGCTATAATTCCTCTATAAAAGTTTTTGAAACAGTTAGCTTATTGCCAACATTGTAATAACCAGTGTATGGCACTGGGTGCATTGACTTGAGCTGCACGATTACTGACAAATGCTTTCACTGATTGGATAGGCCCGCTTAAATTTGTGTGGTTCTTTCCTCAAAAGACCATTTCAGACATGGATCTACATGGTCCTCACATGATCTGACCAAGATTATGTCTGGACTTTAAAAGAGACTTTGACCCCTGAGTTTGTTTCGCCATTTCTTCTCAGGGGTAGTCAGATAGGAAATGTCGGCTACATCTAGATTATTTTTATTATATGACGTGTAAAAGTGATTTTGATATCCTATTTACAGAATAAACGATTTCATTTCATTTCTGGTTGTTATAATGTTGCCATCTATGGTTGCCATAATATCATCCAAACGAGTGTTGTAACGTTGTACTCAATTTCTTTTAAACTCCTTCGCTTTTTAGATCCCTTCCTTACTTATCAAACAGCCACATTATCATTACTCAATTCGTAGTATATTTATGAATTTCGAAAAAAGAACATTGTCATGCACGTGCGCGTTCCACTACCACAGCGCCGTAATTAAAAAAAAAAACTTATAGGTTTTTTTTTTTTAACAACGAATTCTCGTTGTATCCAGCCATTGTTGGTCGATATTAGTATTGCATTTTTTTAATAATTTGTAGTTTACAAAAATGAGTGATACAAGCTTTGATAACACACGAACAGATGGACATTTCTAACCAATTTTTACCAGAAAAGTTAAGAAAACAATATGAAAAGGCGTACCAAAATTTAATGAATTGGAAAGTAAGCTAACTGTTTCAGAAACTTTTATAGAGGACTAACTGCTGCCCGCGACTTGAATCGCTCTATCTATTAAAAAAAACCGCATCAAAATCCGTTGCGTAGTTTTAAAGATAGCACACACATACATAGGGACAGACAGGAAGCGGGAAGAGACTTTGTTTTATACTAAGTAGTGATTCATAAGAGCGTTTATACCTTACAGCATTTCATACAAACTTTGAAGCCCTTGTTTTTCGAAATGACTGAACCGATTTTAATTAAGCTTCATACGCATAAGCAGGATACAAAGGTCTAAAAAGTAAATAAAGAACATTTTCAAAATGTCTTATTTAAAATTTTCGGTTCAGCACTTTTTGGGTGAACGAAAATCATGGAACTCGCGTCATCGTCACCGAACGCTTTCCATGAGCTATATGTATATATATACTGCCCCGCATGTTCTTTTTTGGTGGGATTCTGCAACATACATAATTATTGCTTTGGTAAGTACCTAACCTATCGCCCATTGTGTCACCCTATGTAAATTTTTAACATTTATAATATATCTGTAATTTAGGTGTACATAATAAAGAATATTCTATTCTATTCTAATCTTCTACCCACACTTGTATATTTTGATATAAAACGTACCTATGAAAATAAACCGTCAGGAAATTAATGAAACTGTAATTTACATTAAATACACTAATTTTAATACCGCTGTTAATGAGAACATGTTATTTTCACACAACCCGAAATTATTTCATTTAAATACGTAAACATTATAACCGTACAGGAAGCGTCATATGAGAGTAATTGCGTCGTTCGTAATCGTTGGCGCTTAATAAAGACGGCTACACTTTTAATTAAGCCAAATATTTAAATTAACAACGTAACAAAATACCCATTAAAATTCGCCCCCAGTTTACTTCGTTACCCCACCGACACGGAATCGTACAATAAATATCTTTTAAGGCGTATTTAACTCGGTAATTGTACCTACTCTTTTCTGAAAACAAGAGAATGCAATTTTCAGGGCAACGTTATGCATATAATTACGTTTTTTGTACCAGTTTTTCCATGTGAGAATGTAGTACTTAGCGAGAAGATTTAGTAAGTCTCGGGCTGACATTAAAAATATTTCAACATTAGTTTCAGCTTGCTACGCTCGGGTTAAATGATAATTGTTTGAAAATGTGACGAGATTTTTTGCTTTAATTTCAAAAGGGCGGAAGCTAATTAGCCGGTGACCGTTTTTTACTACGCAGTCCAGTCGAGTCTGGTTTGTCACTACGCGTTTTATAATTTTAGTTTTCATTTTCGGTAGAGAGATTTAGGTAAATGTATCAGCCAGTGTGTATCTGCTAAACGTCGGCCAGCCTTTGATAGCTCCAATGTAATGACGTTAATGCCATAATCAGCACGATTGCAGGAACTATCCACGCTGAAATCAACCAACTCGGTGTCTTAACTAAGAACTTCTAAATACAATTATTTACGCATAACTTTGGCGGGTATACTAGCCAAATAGTACAAGACCTTCACATAATACAAAAACCTACAATCTACATCCAAGCAAACAACAAATACATATCAAACTCTCAGCACGTATTCCTAAGGAAAAACAATCAGTAAAGAGCAAATTAAGCTCACACTCATCAACCACATTCCTATCAGCGTTCATAGCGGGCTGACGTTGATTTGTTTCTGTGTTGTCCAATCGAGGTGGTAAATCGTAATTACGGCTTGACGCAGGTCTGACGTGCCAGCAACTAACTGACGTACTGGAATTACGTGCAACTTTGACTTGCTTTTATAGTCTGTTGGATGTTTACTTGTTTGTGTTTGAAGAGATGAGCAAAAAGGAGGTGTGAAGAAAGGATTTTTTCACACGGGAATAAAAGGTGTAAAGCGTGCGGTGGATTAGAAAGAGTCTGATGCTTGGCCAGAGAAAATGAAAATGCTTGGCCTGAGGCTAATGACAAAGATTGTCCACTACTAAGACATTTTTATGTAGAAAGATTACTTGACAAGATAGCTAGTAGATTCCTGAAACATATGGTACATCTATTGCCGAAATACAAATATATAATAGAAACCCGTGAAATGACTGTCGTATTCATTTTTATTAAAGAAATGTCATATTAATAATAATTATTTTATATATTCATGCATGAGCTCACTCCTTCTTCCCATGGGGGTAGATAGAAACTATAGAAAGCTCCGCCCCTGCTTCTATCCTTACATAGGTACTTCCCTTACTTTGTTCGTTAGTAAGTATTTCAATTATTATTTTTCTAAGTTTAAAGGTTATCCAACAATAAGGAATTTATTCTCAGATACACAATTAAACTCTCTCCTATAAACGAGTTTTTTTTGTTCCCGGGGTGGAAAATCCTCATGGATGTCTTCCGCCCTGGGGAACTGACTAAAAACCACCCCGGTGTTCCCTTCCTAAACTTGCACCGGGGATCATGAAATCATGTGCGACTTCCGCGATCCCCGGCTGTCCTCTATACGAGATAGGTCATGTAGGAAATTAGGTTACAGGCGTGAATTAAAAAGCAGTGCTTTGAATTTAAATAACGTTTATTATACAGGGTGTTTGGCAGAACGTTGAACATACGAAAATGGTGGGTAGGTGGGGTCATCTGCTACTTACTCAGCCCTAATTTATTTGGCCCTGGCCGACTGGGTATTTAAAAAAAAAAAAAAAAGTTTTTTTCTTGTTTCACCACTTTCCTAACTTTAAAGTGTATTTTTTTTATTAAAAATGGGCAATAAAACAGGCAATTTTTTTTTTTTATCTTTGATGTTGGCAGATTCTTATAAAATTATTGCTTTGTTCAGATGTTAGCTAGAAAAAAAGTTATGAGTCCTCAAACTTACAGAAAGATGTAAAAAATACTTGAATGTTAATTTCAACTTGCATTTAAAAAAAAACAAAAAATGATTGAGGAGTTCCAATTCTAGCAAAACATCCCTAGTGTGTGAGCTTTCTAATGGTATGTAATTTGCTTTTATAAAAAAAAAACTTTAAGAGTTATTTCATAATTTTATCAAGCAGGAAATTTTTGACGAAACTCTACCTTTACGGAAAGTTAAATGTTTTGCGAAATTTAATACTGCAAAGTTGGTAAAAATTATGGATCGACGGCTTGCCAGTAGCAGTGGTGCAAATTGACATTCACTATTCCCTTGAGATGGTTACACAAAGCAGGTAGAAATTTTGTTTCACTCTTGCGCAGTCATAGCGTATTTTTGCTCTCTTTCGCTCTCGTGGCACCGTGACGCCTCAGAATGAATTCTTTTCTTTTATTCAGTCGAGACTTAACTGCCTCTGCGATCTCACGTGCCCGTTACGCTTACGTTTGTTTTTGTTCACTTCGTTTTCTTTTATTGTTATCACTAGTTAAGTTTAAGTTTGTTAAGTTTTTTGTTATTACTGTTACCTGTTGTTATTGGTAAAGAAATGGCTGATTTTACCAGTGAGGAATACGCGGACATGTTGTTAGCGTATGGAAGCGCTAATACAAATTCGCGTGAAGCGCGAAGAATTTATCAAGAGCGTTATCCCAACCGCCGAGTACCCAGTCATCAGACGTTTGCGAGTACTTACCGACGTTTACGACAAACCGGTAACCTGAACTTACAAGAACCACGAGTGAACGCAGCACGACCCGATGCTACCATTGACGAACAAGTTCTTGCCGAGTTTGACGCGGATCCTACCAAAAGCATTAGACAGATAGCTTCAATACTTGGCTTAAGCATATGGAAAGTGTGGTCTGTTCTCCGGCAAGATGGTAGACATGCTTTTCACTACACTCCAGTGCAAGGTAAGATTAAGCCGTTTATGCACTGCATCTGATACGATTTTGTGGAATGTAGTAAATTATGAGACAGTTCAATTGATCGTTCCATTTAACCTTGATTTCGTCACTTTCTTTATTAGTTGTTTTGCCTCATGTTGTTTTTAGCGCATTCAATTCTAATTTCAAATTAAATTCAATAAACTATTCCTATTCGGCCGCATTCACGTAACAATCAGGCGGCCAGCGCTTACAGGATTCGGATTTCGGATTCGGTTTGCGCAGGTGGTCAGCGTAGGTAAACTTGCCAGCACTTATGGGTCCTTTTTAGAACAAAATTGGAAAGTCGCACGCCCTTTTGTGAATTTGGTCTTACGTCTTTATGGCTAAGCCATAAAGCCAATTAGTGTACTTAAAAATTGAAGATGAAAAATTTGGATAATTGTAGAGTTTGAACTCGGAGGAAGAAAAGATTCAGTATTGAAATCAATTCTTAGACATGTTTTGTTTGTTCTAGGTCTCGATGACAGTGATTTTGGGAGACGTGTGCAATTTTGTCGCCATTTGCTGCATACCGATGTGGACGACGTTAACTTTTTAAAAAGTATTTTGTGGACAGACGAGTCCAAATTTGACAAAGAAGGGATTGTCAATTATCACAATCTTCACCATTGGGCACTTAAAAATCAAAACCCACACGTGAAGAGACAAAGAGGCTTCCAGAGGAGATTCAGTGTGAATGTCTGGGCAGGAGTGATTGGCGATAAGCTAATAGGGCCTCATTATTTGCCCGACAACATCAACGCGAACAACTACTTGGATTTTTTGATAAATGATTTACCACCATTAGTGGAAGAAGTGTTCCAAGTAGACATAAACAGGCCTATTGTCTTTCAACACGATGGTTGCCCAGCTCACTTTAGTCTAGTTGTACGTGAGCATTTGGATAATTGTTTCCCAAATTCGTGGATTGGCAGGGGAGGACCAATTCCCTGGCCTCCGCGATCGCCCGACCTCACTCCGCTCGATTTTCACGTGTGGGGAAGGGCAAAGGAACTAGTTTACACTACAGAAGTAGAAAGTCGGGAAGATTTGATAAATCGAATTAATGCTGCTTTCGAAGTTATGCGACAGGAGATGCTGCTGCGCACAACAACTGTAGAAATCAGACGTAGATGCCGCACCTGTATTGCGAATGAAGGGCGTCAATTTGAACATCTAATATGATTTATTATTTAAATAAATTATTTAAAATTATTTAATTGTTTCATTAACGCACCTAACTGGTACAGCATAATTTCAATCGATCATTTAATTTTTACCAACTTTGCAGTATTAAATTTCGCAAAACATTTAACTTTCCGTAAAGGTAGAGTTTCGTCAAGAATTCATTCTGACGCGTCACGGTGCCACGAGAGCGAAAGAGAGCAAAAATACGCTATGACTGCGCAAGAGTGAAACAAAATTTCTACCTGCTTTGTGTAACCATCTCAAGGGAATAGTGAATGTCAATTTGCACCACTGCTACTGGCAAGCCGTCGATCCATAATTTTTACCAACTTTGCAGTATTAAATTTCGCAAAACATTTAACTTTCCGTAAAGGTAGAGTTTAGTCAAAAATTTCCTACTTGATAAAATTATGAAATAACTCTTAAAGTTTTTTTTTTATAAAAGCAAATTACATACCATTAGAAAGCTCACACACTAGGGATGTTTTGCTAGAATTGGAACTCCTCAATCATTTTTTGTTTTTTTTTAAATGCAAGTTGAAATTAACATTCAAGTATTTTTTACATCTTTCTGTAAGTTTGAGGACTCATAACTTTTTTTCTAGCTAACATCTGAACAAAGCAATAATTTTATAAGAATCTGCCAACATCAAAGATAAAAAAAAAAAAATTGCCTGTTTTATTGCCCATTTTTAATAAAAAAAATACACTTTAAAGTTAGGAAAGTGGTGAAACAAGAAAAAAACTTTTTTTTTTAAAAATACCCAGTCGGCCAGGGCCAAATAAATTAGGGCTGAGTAAGTAGCAGATGACCCCACCTACCCACCATTTTCGTATGTTCAACGTTCTGCCAAACACCCTGTATTTGACGTTTCACAGGGAAGGTTTTATGTCTGTCGTCTATCGCAGCAAATCTATTAAGGAACTAACTGAGGGCAGTTGGAGGATTTATATTAAACATTACGTGACAGTGTTGCCATTATCAGAAAGTAAAAATCGATTAATTTTTGCACATTAAAATCGACTAAATACCAACAGGTTAACTAGCAAAATAACTACTCCTTGATTCAAGGCACGGAAAATGAGCAATGAACCCAATCATAAATGGAGGTAGTGTGAACTTTGTAACCACAAACATTTCACAGATTGTCTTGATGTTTTCCATTTGTCTAATTAACTAGGTTGAAGTTTGACCGCAATACCAGCTTTCAAATCAAGATCCATCATAGTTGGTGAAGGTTGAAACGTTGTGATTAACTATTTACGAGTATCACTTGAAAGTTTTGTTCACAAGATGCTGTTGGCAGTTTCTAGGTCAATTTGGGGCTCGCTTTTGCTTGGTTCTTGAGACAAGTTTTGGTTGTAAAATTAAATGCTCTTAATTAATTGTCTTTATTAACATAGAAGATGTAGTGAGACGGAAAACTTTTATGAAAATTAATACGTGAAATATATTGTCTAGTTACGCTAAGGTTTTTGAATTCGAGATGTATTTTCACAGTGCTAAACTCTAGAAATAAAGAAGTACCAACAAACAGAGAGTATTCAATGCTTGTATTGTTCCGCCAGGATAAGACTAAACTAAGCATAACGTGCAACTTGTAACATTGACATTTATACGAAAGTGATTTAGGTAACAAAAAATTCTGCCAAATTCATATTCAAGTGATCCTGCTTACGTTTGGTAACATTTGAATTAGATTACGCTTATACGCATAAAGTTATCAAGGCACTTAAGCGTTTCCCAAAAGTTCTATCAAACTCCCAGAGCGTCGAGCTTGAAGGGAAAAGTAAATTATTCAACAAAAAGCAATCTACTCATTATGTTTAAACGTTTCTTGAAAATAACTGTTGACATGGTCCACATTGACAGTTTCAAAGAATCGTCTGCCTCAGACAAATACAGAAGGGCTATTTCACCGAGCGGAAACAGGTGCACGCACATTATACTCGTACGTACAGCGATCGTTAGTCTATCACTCGAATGCCAGCTGAGAGTGCGCTTGGACTAGCTGTACGTGAAGCGTGTATGTGTGCGTTTTTCTCATTGCATGGAGCTGACTTTCTGTATTATTCTGTGCGTCTGTGGCTCTGTGCTTGTCGCAAACCTTTTGTGTAAGACGTTCGTTGATATAAAGGATATTGTTATCTCTTGTTCGCTTAGTGCCTACCTTTGTAGTGTTTACCGTGTTTCTAAGCGTTCAGTTTTCATTCCAGTAAAGTGTGTGCTCAATGGATTTTTATCTATATAGGTCAATGGAAAATTGGAGGCCGCTTCCAATCGAAATGAAGATTGTATTTCTTATTTGCGTCAGATATTTTTTTACAAAATATTTTCTGAAATTGTGGGGTCCTTTAGAATTCATAACTATTATGTTTATATTGAAAACTGGTTACTTTGCAGAATATTTTAGTAAGTGTTTTTCTTCTTCTGTCGTTACGGAGTTGTTTATAGAAAATGAGAGCATTAACGATCGGCCTCTGGTTAAAAGTTGTTGAAACAAGTTTGAGTTTATTTGTGACGATTTAAGGATGTAATCGTTCGAAGGTGTCAGATTGTTACGTATATTATAAGAACATTTTATATATTGCTTGATTACGTAAATAAAATTAGCACTCTCAAATCAAAGAAAAATCTATACCTAAATGAACCTTATTAAGTTAATATTACAAAAAAATAAACTTCGTAAGCAAAGTTACTTCAAAAACAAGTTCATAGTTAATAGATATGCGAATTTTAGGGACGGTCTCGGTCCAACAAAGTTTGAGAATACCGATGTTTGAGAATTCTCCCAATAGAAAGGTTGCGTCCGAACTTCATACCACTAAATGAACAGGCTTATAACTTGTACTTATACTGTATACGAGTAGTGTATACATATTTACTTAGGACTTAGTATTTCAATAATAGGTTTAATGTACAAAATTGAGTATTTTGTAGACTACGTAAAGGAAAGGGCTAGAAATATTGTGGCAAAATGTCGAAAGTTCGTCGTTAAGCGGTAGACAGAGGCAAGGCAAGGTTTAATGATTGATTGTTTTATCTGCTAAAACGGCTATATGTAGGAATTTGTCTTCTTTTTTTTTAAGCTTTGCCCCTCACTAGGAATTTCTCCTGTATCGTGGGTGCGTTTACAATCATTTAAACTCACATACACAAACATCCAGACCCGAAACAACTACTTGTAGGGCATACAAATATTTCTTACGTGCGGGAACCGAAACCCGCAACACGCAGCGCAGCAGTCAATCGCTTAACCACTGCGCCAACCGTGCCGTCAACAGGAAACTGAAGTCATCACCATTTCAGTCGTAAGACGTCCATTGCTGGGCATAGGCCCAGCTGCTCATCATAATCATCATTCTGGACATAGGTTCAGCTGGACATATTTCCCCCAAGCACCGCCACTTCGACCGGTTCTGTGCTTCACGCATCCATCGGATTCGTGGGGCCTTCACAAGGTCATCGATCCTCCTTGTAGGAGGCCTTCCAACGCTACGTCTTCCGGTACGCGGTCGCCACTCCAGAAGCTTTCATCTGCAATGTGCCCTGCTCACTGCCACTTAAGTTAGGGAATTCTTCGGGCTATGTCGGTTACCTTGGTTTGCCTGCGGATCTCTTCATTTCTGATTCGATCACGTAGGGAAACTCCATGCAAGTGTAAGATGTAGCTGTCACACACACCAGCATAACAAAGTTGGACTGTTTGTTATAGTTCTTGTGCAGCGCGGCACTTTATCTAGACTAATGATATTATTATTGAACACATAATATATGACAAAACAACCGAAAAAAGTGTGCCGCGCAGCAGCGGCATCACACCCCCCCCCCCACTTTTCATACATTTTACATTTCACTACAAGTAAAATACGTCCCCATTAGGACGTTTTCGAGACTACACAATTGCGCGCTCACAACATATCTGTTTAATATAATATCATTGATCTAGACTATATAAATAATCAAAGCTCCAAGCATAGCCCTGCCCTAGTCCTGGAAACTAAAGTGGGTTCTGAAAATACTTAACCAATGTTTAGATTTCTTTTAAAAGAACATCTATGAGTACCGTGCTTTTATAACGATAAATTATACTCTTTTCAGCCAGAGAGCCGAGGTAATAGTTAGTATCTCAGTAAAGCTTAATGATCAATTGTCTATGCATGAATCAAAATACAACAGAGTATAATTATAGCAGCAGTTTCCAATAAATCAATTAATAGTACCGAAACTCCTATAGGAACTTCATTCCGTGTTACACAATACATTCATTAAGGATTTAAATGTACCCTGAACATGCCTTTCCATAATAATAAGGGCCTGTACTGAAATGTTCGATCATTTTCATCGAATTGATGCTCTTTTTAAGGGTTCCGTAGACAGACGGACATGGCGAAACTATAAGGGTTCCTCCCTTATAGTTTCGCCATGTCCGTCTGTCTGTCTGTTGGTCCGTCCGTCCGTCTGTCCCCCCCCCGGCTTAGCTCAGAGACACTTAGTACTAGAAAGCTGTAATTTGGCATCTGCATACATATTAATCATGCCGAAAAAGTCGTCAAATAAAACCATGTAAAACTATTTTTTTTACTGTACCTCCCTTACACGTGAAATGGGGATGATTTTTTTTTCTCGTCTATTCCATGGCGTGGGGTATCGTAGGATAGGCCGTTCAAAACTATTGTGGGTTTGTCTATTTTTTGTTAGCCCCCTGCCAGCTAAATGGTTGGTTTTGGATATGTGAAAAAGTTCATAGCAATAGTATATATAACGAAATTAAAAGGAAAACTATCACAGCTGAGTAGGCTTCACAAGTTAACGAGTAATAGTCGACCAACTTAAATTTGCAGTTGAAGAATTGACCGTAACGTATATTGATGTATGGGAGAGCATGTTTTTCAACTACAATGTTAAGTTTGTTATTGGAATAAATTCATCCAAACTACGGAACCCTTCATTGTGCGTGGTCCGACACGCTCTTGACCGTTTTTTTTAATTACAAGTTTTGGATAAAGTTTCGGTCTGCAATCTCTTGAAAAATAAAATAATGACAGATGGTTTATTGATGCTGATCGATGAAGTTTTGCGCATTCGTAAGTTTAATTCCCAAACTGCAACAATTATATTCGTATGGTCTGAAGATAAAGTGATCTCGTGCCTCGACTGTGACTGCCTCATTGGTCTAGTGGTCGCAAGGGCTAGTACAGAGCATGAGGTCCTGGGTTCCATTCCCAGGTCGGGAAAAGTGGTATTATGTTATTCATCAGGAATTTCACGGTAGCAGCCCGGAGTCTGGGTTTGTGTCCGGTTGATGGCAATAGGCTCGCCCCCTATTACATGAGACTTTAACATAACTGATGAACTGTGGGTGTACTATAGGTACACCTCTGCTTACCCCAACTTTTACTATGGGATGAAACCTGAAAGCACGAAAAAAAATCAGCTGTTCCCTACATTTATGTTCGTATAACTCGTCAAAATGTAGTGTGTTAATTTTTAGGGTTCCGTAACTAACTAACAAAAGGAAAAAACGGAACCCTTATAGGATCACTCCTGTGTCTCTCTGTCTGGCTGGCTGGCTGTCTGTCTGTCTATCCGTCTGTCACAGCCGATTTGCTCGGAATCTACTGGACCGATTAAGTTGAAATTTGGTACACATGTGGACTTCTGTGACCCGAACACGGATGTGTAACGTAAATAAAAAATAGATGAAAATTGACCATCCCCGCCCCCCTCTTATAAACATAAATTTGCCGTACAAACTTAAATTTGCAGTTGGAATGTATGAGGGAACATGTTTTTCAACTACAATGTTAAGTTTGTTCTTAGGATAATGAATCCCCACTACGGAACCCTTCATTTTCCGTGGTCCGATACGCACTTGGCCGGTTTTATTTTTCGCAATTGCAGGTTTGGTCTCATAATAAAAGTTGTTCATAATGATGAGTACAATGACCCCTTAAGAGATTTCGTGTATGAATAGATGCACCTTGTATAGGAATGAAAAAACCAGGAATGAAAATAACAATTCCAATTTAAATGTAAATATAGAACTAAAAGTTTACCCAAATAATATTAACTTAAAACAGAAAATTATTAAAAGGCGTTATGGCTCGTACAACTCGCGCGATATCGCGGGTGCGACAGGCACCGACAAAGAAATTGTGCTACTAGTATCGCGTCGTGCCCGTGATATTGCACTAGTCTACAGACGAGCCTTTAGTACAAAACCTAACAACCACTAGAAGATAAAACAATATTATATCTAGCCTCAGTATCGTCTATATACCTTTCTAATAGGATACTTCAAAAATCTAATCCCATCTCCCAGATTTTCGATAATGGCACAACAAGCCATTAAGGTCTAACGACTAAATAGCAATACGAATAAATACTCATTTAGAGTACCAACGAGAGGTATTTACTTCTATTGGGAGTTGGGTATTGTGGCTAGAATAGGCTCTTTTATTGGCCCATCGGGGCTCTTCGGCATCTATCGGAAGCTCTCGGAGGCTGTCAGAGCTCTTCGGGTATAAACAATGTTCCTTTGTTTCAGTACTGTTAAGCAAGTTATTTATGTGATGAACGCGACACAGGAGAAATGTGGGGTGCTGGCCGAGCAGATTTGTGATGTATGGACTCACAGGAGATTGGTTTCCGATTGTATGGGAATTTTGGACGTATGAGATGTGATATTGGTTAGTGTCTCGAATTACTTTTTGTGATTTTGATTGTAAATAGTAGTCATAATTGGTAAGATAATATCGTAACCTGATAATGAAATAATACTTCACAATAAACTTAAGTATTTTTTTAAAATAATAATAGCGAGTGGTTACTGTAAGTCGCATATTACGATGTGTAACATCTGACATCTCACCTTGGTATAATCTCACTGAGCAGCGACAGAAATTAACCTTAAAATTTAAAAGCTTAATACTGTTTTTTTTTTTTTTTAATAATTACCTATTTAATTATTAGAGGTCGCCCACTGGTCGAAATTCGACTCCCTCTACTTACAATCTTTAAATTTAGTACTATTTAATTCTATGAGTACATTAATTCCATGCTATTATAAAGCAATTACTAATTCCATACTTTTAAAAAGTACTTACTTATTCCATGCTCAAGCTGTCACTTCCTGTTACACATTTCTGTCTCTTTTCACGAAATCACTCCTACAGAAAGCGAGAGGAAACTTTTTACAAAAAAAATAAAACCAACTTCCAAAAAAAAAACACTACTAAGTGAAGAATAACCTTTATTTGGAAGCCGGTCATATTTTTTTTGTCAAAAGTTTCTTATTTTTCACTTTTTAGTGGGTCAATTTGCATTTATCTAACTTACAATATCCTAATTTCAACTACTCATCACCTTTTACAAAATATTGCTTTTCCCGATGCAGGGGCGCTAATTGAGGAATTCTCCTGGTAAAAACCAGGTGAACTGATGGTGACTTGATCCTATGCATTGTGAGGAGCATAAATTATTTTGAGAATGATACCACTTATAAATAAATACATCTTACCTAAATTTAATAATGTGTACGGGATGAGGGTTGCAGATTATTAAGTACCTTTTTTTTTCTTAATAAACTTCCAGAAGACTTGCAAACGTTATACAAAACGAGTTCGAAAAGTTAGAAGTACAAATCAAAGCGTTTCCTTACACAAAATGACTCCTAATGTATGTATGGAATAGAGTACCTATGTTTAAATTATTATCATCATTATAAAATATATCATTGTAGTAATTAACATTTAATAATAACAGGCTCGCCGGCACACAGATAAACCCTGTGAGGTTTTCGTTGTGTGGCTATAAATAAATTCTAAATTATGCTAAGTGTGTTAGAAATAAATAATTGCTTAGAAACCATATTAAAGTGACTAATCGAATCGCAACAGTGAAATACTTATTATTAAGTAGTTCCGGTGGCCATCCGTGGTCTTCAGCATGAGCTACTTACTACTCGTATAAAAATACTGAAATCGATATTTTTTACTAACTTTTATTATTTTTTATAAAGTGACATTTAATTATTATTTTATACACAATGACATGAATATTTACTTGTAAAGTATTATATTATTTTTATTCTTGTGAATGTGAAGACTATGTGGGTTATAGCTTTTTTTATCCATTTCTTTTATTCTCAGTTAGTGTTAATCATGGTCTGGCAGTTTGAGTCATATAAGCGGCCTACCCAAATGTCCTTTCTTCGGTATTGATCGTCGCATCGTTGAGCTCCTTAAGTTCTGAGTAGAGCTGCGCGATTACTGACAAATGCGTGCACTGACTGGTCAGGTCCACTCAATCTGTGTGGTTCTTTCCTCAAAAGACCATTTCAGACACCAATCTACATGGCCTTTACATGATCTGACCAAGATTATGTCTGGACTTAAAAGCAACTGTGACCTCTGGGTTTGTTTCGGCCTTTCTTCTCAGAGTAGTCAGATAAGAAACGCCGACCTCATCTAGATTTTAAAATATGATTGACGTGTAAAAGTGTTTGCACAAACCTACTTACAGAACTAAAAATCATTTATCATTTATTATCTATAGGTATACTAGACATTATCTTACCATATTGGAAAATAACAACGAAAATTCTGCTTGGAAATACACAAGTTCGAAGTATAAATGAGTAAGTAGAAGGTAGTTGACGTGCCAAAGAAAAAAATCATTCTGAGAACTGCGAAACCCATAAATATAGTCAATATCATATTTTTTCACGAAACTGCCAGAAATATCATATTTTATTCCATCCATTATTACCATGTAGCTGGTACGTCACATTCGACGAATCCGAGCCTAGTAATAATTTAATAAGTACATACATAATGAGCTTGCATAAGCAGTATAGCAGTATATTTGAGACCAAAATTATTTTTTTCGAATAAAAGGAGAACAACCGTGTATAAGCTTGTTCTCATTTTATTCCGAAAATGATTAATTCATCATCATCATCATTGCAGCCGAAAGACGTCCACTGCTGGACATAGGCCTCCCCCAAAGGGAGGGTTTTCCATAATCACTACGCTTGGCAGGCGGGTTGGCGATCGCAGTTTGGTGTTAAAATGCATAGAGAACGCTGCTGCCCGAATGGGCAGTGTGGCCGGACGTTAAGAATAGCACTTCCCTATTTCTACCCGTGAGTGTCGTAAAAGGAGACTAAGATACTTACTAGAATTCTCTAGTAAAGGCGACTAAGATACTTACTAGAATTCTCTAGTAAGTATCTTAATCATCATCGGTCATTTTTGAAATGTCTTATTTAAAAACACATAACTGGAAATCTGTTTCTATGAAACATTTAAAATCGGTCTAATTTGGCTGTCACACTATTTTACGAAAATGTTCTTAACTAACTTTTAGACTTTTGTATCCTGCTTGTGCGTATGAAGTTTCATTGGAATTGGTTCAGTCATTTCGAAAAACAAGGGCTTTAAAATTTGTATGAAATGCCGTTCGTCGTAAACGCTCTTAAGCATAACTAGCGAAAACTGGGTGAACTATTATAGGTAAACCTCTGCCCAGCCCCTCGGGGAATACAGACGTGGTGTTATGTTCTTTAGACTTTTCACATTAACTGCAACAGTTACGTCTTCACCAACAAACTCCAAAATTTGTCACCACTCGTCATTCCCTTCAAGCAAATCCCGTCAAGTTATAATCATATTTGCATCAACTTCATCCGGTTCACAAACAATACTCGCTTCCTTTGTCCGTGTATCTTTGATACATGTCTCGGGACATTTCTATAGAAACGAAATGAGATACGACATGAAAGATAATGGCTTGTGACAAATGACACAAATTATGTCGGCTTTTTATTGTCTTTTCGTAACTGGTGCAAGCAGTGGAAGAGTCCTTTAAATAACCAAAGAGAATAAGAAATCTGTGTAATCTTACCAAGGGGTATCGTGGTGTTACCCAGTAACTGGATTGTGAAGGTCGGATAGGAAGCTGCTCCTTAAATACTGGTATACAGCTGCATCTGGTAAGCCTGGAAGCCAACCCCATCATAGATGTGAAAAGGCTAGGTAGAAGGAAGAAGAAGAAGAACACACGACTCTTGCGCCCGTTTCCTGGGCCGAAAATCAACACAAAAATTTATAAATTAATTAAACTACTGTGATGGGTTGAACGCATGGGTTAAATGAATTATCAAGAGCCAATTACATCACTTGGCTTGTGTTTAATTTTGACGCATCGATGATAGTCGTTCCAGAAATTAGGCATTAGTGAAGCGCCAACTGATTTGATTTACCATGTATTTTTTTTATACGTGTCAAAAAAAAAAACTTTATATACAAGGTGGTTCAATGGCTGTCTTATCGAGTTCTCACATACATAGACTTCTAGATGCACTTGAAAGATGAAGAGTAACGATCAAGCAGATTGCCCTTCCATTTTCCGACTTCCACAGGGCGAATGGTATCGTCCTACGTTACAGGGGTACCTACCCTGCAGCGGCGGTGTATTTTCATACTTAACATGCATAAACTCACGCCTTCATCCCATGGGGGCAGGCAGAACCTACAGAACGCCACCTGATACGATCCTTTAATACATTTGCTTCGTTTACGTTCATAGATATGATCATACTCGCACGCCGGTAGAGAATATACATATAATAATACTAGCTGACCCGGTGAACTTTGTACCGACTTATACCGATAGCAGCGCCACCTACGGGTCCAATTGTGTTTGCATTCCATCCAGGAACCCATTGAAATATATATACAAAATTTCAACCAATTCGGTCCAGCCGTTTAAGAAGAGTTAGGTGACAAACACACGTACAGAAGAATTATAGATAACTAACTAAAAAAACTTTTTACAAAAAAAAACAACCGATTTCCAAAAAAAACACTACCAAGTGTAAAATAGCTTTAATTTCGGAAGTCTGACCCGTGCCCACTCCGTTGGGCGGTAAACATTTTGACTCTATGACACTCACAAATAACGTGGCTTTCTATGGGTAAAAGTATACCTACCCTACCTGCCTACCCTACCTACCTAAAAAGAAAAAAAAAATTTTTTGATAGGTGAGTCCGTTCTTGAGTTATAAAATTACAACAAAAAGTGGCATTGATTTTTATAGATATAGATAATATAATTATAATATTATATCATGATCATAGACTATTAGTGGAAACTTGTAATTGGCCATTTTCTTCTATGAACAATTACTAAATGTATCTGTTTAGCTGTAAGTTTTCCTAAAAATAAAATAAATAAATAAATAATTTATAGATCTTTTTGAAGAACATCACCAATAAGGTCACTATATATCCTTCCTAGAGTTGGCACTCACATTTGCCTTGTAAATACCTTTTTTTTATTTCCATACTGATGCCCTATCCTAAATTCTTCTATGAACTTTGTATGGAACTGCACGGTTCGATACCAGGTGAAAAGCTACTCGTAGACCACATGAATACGAATGTAGTCGAAGTAAGTGAGACAATTTAATAAACGCGTACGTGTGTCTAGCTGTTTGCGATAATGTGACGAAAATGGAACATACGTTAGTTATGAATGACACAATAACATGAATACGTATGTACCTTATTTCAATTGGTACTATAAAAGGGCTCCGTTTGGTGCCGGACGTAAAGAATAGCATCATCCCATTTCTTCCCGTGGGTGTCGTAAAAGGCGACTAAGGGACTTACTAGAGAATAGGCAGCAGCGTTCTCTATGCATTTTAATACCATACTGCGATCGCCAACCCACCTGCCAAGCGTGGCGATTATGGCAACACCCCTCCCTTGGGGGAGGCCTATGTTCAGCAGTGGACGTCGTTCGGCTGAAATGATGATGATGATGACTATAAATAGAGGTACAGTCAACTAATTGAAAGAGCTAAGAAGCAGGCAGCCAACTACAAGTTGTTGTTCGTAATTACTAGCATAAAATCTTTTTCCAAAAAAAAAACACTACTAAGTGAAAAGTAACTTCAATTTCGACTTCGACTTCCGGATTAAACTAATTTTTCACTTACTGCTTAGACGGTTTTAGAAGACGGTTTTTTTTTGTAAGTATTTTATTATTTTTCACTTTTTAGTGAATCAGTTTGTAATTTGCCTAAGTTACAATAGCCTAATGTCAACTGCACGTCACTTTTACAAAATATTTCTTTTCCCGTTGTAGGGACGTTAATTATTAAGGACTTCTCCTGGTAAGAACCATCAGTTCCACTTCACCAAATGGTGCTTTCCAAGAGCAAATGCACGAGTTACAATAAAAAATACTCAAATCGCTATAAGTGTGCCTATAACATTTGAGGATTTCTCTCGATTTCCATGGGATCCCCTTCATCAGATTCTGACTTGGTGACAATGGGACCGCCTCGAGAGCATACTCTTTCAAACCAAAAAAATCATCAAAATCAATTCATAATTGGCGGAGTAATCGTGTAACAAAGATACAAAACAAAAAACATACAGTCGAGTTGCGAACCTCCTCCTTTTTGAAGTTGGTTATAAATAAAACTGCCAATTTAGGAATTTACCATATGCAACCATTTCATCAAAAAAAAAAAATCCTAATAAATAGAATAAAACCCCCAACATTCACTCACTTCCTAATATATTTTTTTTTCAATCATTATGTGTAATATTAGTAGTATAAGTAGTAATTTTAAATGATTTTAATGATCTATTTTTTTAATGAATCATTCGATAATATAAATACCCCTAAAGATGATGCCAAGCTTTTTCGGGAATTCCACGAAAGTGTATTTATTGTACATTATATTTATATGTTCCTTGAGACACAAAGACAAATAGTAGTGAAAGCAATAACATTCGATCCTCTACTCAAACAAAACCCATACATTATACATGTAGCGAATAACTCACAGATTGTTTTATTTACAAAAGATCAAGACATTTTTGTGAAGAAAATATCTTTGTCAAATAAATCTGAGCTCAGTTTCAAGGTTTTTGTTATTATTTTTGTTTAAGAAGTTGGTGAAACATAAATATTATGTTCAGTCGAACAAGCACGATTATTAATCTTTTTTTACTACACTGCTAATATTCATTTTAATAGTGTTCATATCAAGAGAGTGGTGTAATAGAATTGACTGCTCAGCACACTTATAACTTTGTTTAAAAGTAGTTGCAAGTTAGCTGCCTGTGTACCAATTAGCTCGTTCGACTGTACTCGGTGTGTAGTAGATGATGTTCCACGTCTGCTGGGAGCTATAAACCACGGAGATACGTTTCGCGACGACAGACTGTGTTATCGAAATTTTACATTCGTAATAAAATACCAGGGGATTCTCTCGTAAGTTTTTGTTCCCACGAAATAATATGAGGCGAGATAAAAATATTGTACTGTGGGTGTGACTGCACCTAATTATTACTTAAACAGTAAAGAAAATGACAACGATTTTTTTGAGATATCAGAACTGTATATTCGTATCCGTAAACCATTTTCTATTTTGTTAAGTACATGGTACTTTTGACTGGCAACTATAATATTTTAAAACATTGTAAAAGCCATTTTTTTTTAAGTAACCGTGGAGTTTCTTGCCGGCTCTTCTCCATAGGAAACGACCAATTGGAACCGTGCACCTAGCTTCTGACGTTTCATAAGTGCCCATGTAGGCTTATGTGAAAAAAAAAATGATTTTATTTTTGATTTTATAAGACGGAACTTTTCTCGGACTTATGCTCAGAATTAATTTCCCCATTCAGGCCAGGCAAGCAATTTTTCCCTGCTATGGTGTTAACAAAACTAACATTTGCATAAAAGTTCGATGCTTGAGCGTAGGCACTTACGAAGACAACATAAACCTTCGTTAGTCGACTTTAAGTTTTTGCACATTATTTAAAATCTTACCCACATTCTTTACACTCGTGCTTCAGCGTCAAACGAATGTAGAAATGATAATAAACTTCATACGCGAACCTATAACAAACATTTTACCGTCCCAACAAAGACGACCTACAAACAGTTCCATATTTATTGTTCAAGAACAAATACAAAGTGCACATATTGAGCGATATTTTGTCTCGCTGGTTACAGATGGATGAATGAGGACATTAGCAGAGCCTCGGGGAAGCAGCACCAATTTATAGTCACATAAATATATCGGACCGAAGGCGATGGATGTGTTCGTAACAAAGCACCAGTGAAAGTCTATTGCGCTGTCACAGTAATGAGGGTTAGTTGAACAGTAATGAGGTATTTTGAATCGAATAACTAGATATTAGAGATTATGAGATTAGATATTGTTGGAAGGCCTCCTACAAGGTGGACCGATGACCTTGTGAAGGCCGCAGGTATCCGCTGGAGGCGGGAAGCACAGAACCGGTCGAAGTGGCGGTGCTTGGGGGAGGCCTATGTCCAGCAGTGGACGTCTTTCGGCTGAAATGATGATGATGAATGGTGAACTAGATATTACCCCCCCCCCCTTTGGGGGAGGCCTATGTCCAACAATGGACGTCTTTCGGCTGGAATGATGATGATGATGATGAACTAGATGTTTGTTGTTATGTACCGTATATTGTTGTAAACTTGCTAAAGAAAGTAATTTAATTTCTTTACACATACATAAACTTAACATCACGCCTGTATTCCCCAAAGGGTTAGGCAGGGGTGTTCCTATAGTACACTCACATTTCGCCAGTTATGTTTAAGTGCCATGTAATAGGGGGCGAGCCTATTGCCATCAACCGGGCACGAATCCAGACTCCGGGCTGTTACTGAGAATTTCTTAATGTAAAATCCCAATAACACTTTGCCCGACCTGAGAATCGAACCCAGGACCACATGCTCTGCTGTAGCTCCTTGCGACCAACGAAGCAGTTAGCAAACCTCATAATAAAGGTAGATAAGGGGTTCTCTCTGGCGGCACGTGGGGTTGCGACAATCGTCGATAGGATCCGGCAATTGGGACTCGAGGTGGCCTTGCACAAGTCCGAGGCCATGTGTTTTTATGGTCCTCGGAACGCGCTACTGTTGGGTTCCCAGATAATGGCAGGAGGGGTTCACATCGGCGTCCAGTCGACGATGAAGTACCTGGGACTCGTCCTCGACAGCCGGTGGAACTTCGTGGAGCATTTTCGACGTTTGGCTCCCAGACTGGAGCGGGCCGGGGCTGCCTTAAAGCGGCTCCTGCCCAATCTAGGGGGTCCAAACGCCTCCTGCCGGAGGCTCTATGCGGTCGTGCGGTCCATGGCCCTTTACGGGGCACCGGTGTGGGCACGTTCTATAAGGCTGCGACCAGCCCAGCGATTGAACGCGTCCCAAAGGGTCATGGCCATCAGGCTGGTCCGAGGATACCGCACGGTCTCCCGTGAGGCAGCGAGCCTCCTTGCCGGACTACCGCCATGGGATCTGGAGGCAAAAGTCCTCACGCACGTCTGGGAGTGGCGCGAGGAGGCGAAACGCCGGGGTGAAACTCCGCTGCCGCGAGAAATCACGGCACAGCGGACAGAGCTCCGGCAGGATCTTATGGCGACATGGAGAGTGCGATTGTCGCAACCCAGCGCTGGGCACGCCACAATTGTGGCGATAAGTCCCCTCTTTAAGGAGTGGCTAGAGAGGCGCCACGGCGTCCTCACCTTCCGCCTGACACAGGTCCTCACCGGACATGGTTGCTTTGGGAGGTTCCTGTTCAAGATAAAGCGGGAGGAAACGCCCGGGTGTCACCACTGTGTGGATCGCCCGGAGGACACGGTGGAGCATACGGTGGAGGTCTGCCCAGCCTCCTCACGGAGGCGATCGGCGGCGGCGATCTCTCGCGTGCGGCCCTGGTTTAGGCCATGGTTCGGAGCGAGAGTGCATGGGAGGCCATCACCTCCTTCTGCGAATTAGTAATGCTTGCGAAGGAGGAGGCGGAACTCACGCGTGAGGGAGAGGCAAGGTTCACGCCCTCGCGCCCCTAGTCGCCGCATGAGACGCCCCGGGCGTCGGGAGTCGCAAGCCGATTTCCGGCCACCGTAGGCGCGGGCCTGCGGACGGTGAGCGATGGGTAGCTCACCATCCGTTAACGACCAGGCCCGGGTCGACGGCGCGTCGTATTCCACGCGCGCCTCAAAGAGTTGGCAGCACCAACTGACGGGGTCCGCTAGGGCCAATGCCTGCCAGGGTTGCGAGTTTGTCCGAAAGGGATATCGTGGCCCTGGCACACAGGCAAATGAAGGAATACGGGTGGGTTTTAGTCAGTAAAAGTCTGACACGCCCTCCCCTCCACCCAGAGCGGGAGAAGTTATTTGATAATTTCCCACCCAAAAAAAAAAAAAAAAGATAAGGGATTCTGTCAAGAGGCTAGGAGTCCTTATTATTGGTGATAGCGAAGAAATAATATCAACTTGGATATAAAAATTAATGATCATTACTTCGTTTCTCAAGCGTACGGATTTTTGTAGTACGTCTAATAGACCCTGTTCACACGGCGTTTTTTAAAAGCGCCGTCGACGCTGCAAATGCAAATAGTGCAGAATTATCAGTTTTAATAATAATAATACTACCCCCACCTACCTACTGTACTTTTATGGTGTACATAAGAAAGAAAGAAAGAAAGAAATTTTATTTGCTCAAACATGGTGTATACATACAGAATTTAATGCATGCAAGATCTTAAATATGAGTGGCTCACTACATGTCTGCCATTTCTCATGGCGTGCAAATATTTTGGGTACAATTATTATTACTGAAACAAATATTTTAATTTTTACAATTATACATTCAATATCAATCACAGTTAAACCCAATTCTTAAATTCAATACATTCAATTCAATTCACATTAACCAATTATTTATTTTCTTTGTTCATCATTACAGATTACATATTTTATCACAATGACGATTGACATCTCTTCTATTAGGCATTCAATTATTTATAATCCATCCATCCAATAATCAATAATAAAGAGTATTCTATTCTAATAAAACATTTCTTCCCATGGGTGTCGTAAAAGGCGACTAAGGGATTTACTAGAGAATGGGCAGCATTGTTCTTTATGCATTTTAACACCATAGAATAGAATAGAATAGAATACTCTTTATTATGTACACCATAAAAGTTTCAGATATAAATGTTTATATTTTACATAGGGTGACACAATGGGCGGTCGTATCGCTAAAAGCGATCTTATAAAAACAACCTTTGGATGGATTAAAGAGAGCAGTAGAGAAAATACCCGCGGCACTATAAAAGCGTGGCAGCCTCAACAACATCCTGAATGCATTGTTGTACTGAACGCGAAGAGCATTAACAGCTTTTTGAGTTTGCAGGGTAGAAAACGCACAGTCAACGCGCGTCGACGGCGCGTAAAATGAACGCCGAGTGTATACGCCCTTAGAAGTTATCCTGAAGTTCGCAATATGAGGTCAATTCAAAGAGGCCGATATGATTGTAGGTGGAGGTATTAATATTATAGGTATGACCCAATTTATATCGAGCACTTTAGAGACCTCACTTGTTGGTGGCACGTAGGCCTTCAAGCCTCTTCAAGGGTAGATCTAATTTCTTTTCAATAGTCGAGGGAATGTCTGGATATAATCGTCATGCCGCATACCTCAGTAATTTCACCAACCAAATTGTGTGAGGTTTTAGTTATACTCGTATCGAATGAAACGTATTTATTTTTGCTAGAAATAGGTACATTGTTTTGGTAAAGGTTAGACTTTATAGCCTAAGTGTCATTGTATTCTGCCTGCAACGCAAGCGTGCAAATTTTTACTAATTTGAGCCGTGGTCGTTCTGTTAATGAGTCCAGCTAAATATCCTTCTTCTGCTTGTCGTACTGTTCGTTTGTTGTGGGGATAGGAATATTTATTAGAATATTTATTCCACAATTTTCGTTATTGCACCTACCACTGCTTGTCTCTGCATCACCCAAAGATTGACTGGTAGATAATGCGTATGCCTCTGTACCTTTTTTTTTTTTTTTTTGTATGGCATCTCGTAGCAGACCTAGAGAGGCCGTTGCTACTTAACCGGATATTCCTGTGGCTGCCCTAAGGTTTTTAATCTTAAAGCCTCCAGCCAGGGCGCAAATTATATATATTAAAACTAAACGACAGCGCACTAAGGGCACCCCCTGTGGGGTACGGACCTCGGCTCAGGGCGTCGTTGGGGATCACAAAATTAGTAACAATTTGGGGACGGGCTGGATCAACATTTTGATCATGATTATTATCAGGGGATATTATATTTATTGCTACGGCGCTCTCAGCCTCTAACCGGGCGGCTGGCGCATCGACATTCAAGGGACGGGGGGGAGCCAAGGGACGGGGGGGAGCCTGTACCTTTGGGTGCTTAAAGTATTAAATAAATAAAATAGGGCACAAAATCATATAACACAATAGGGTAGTGCTTGGGTGCCGCAGTAACGGCAGCGGCCAATCAGGTTGCAGGAACATAATGTTGAATGAAGTCAGGTAGTTCCAACGAGTTAAACTCTTTCTACCCCAACATATTGTTTTGAAATGAAGTGCTGTGGGGTGGATAATACTAATGGAAAATTCTGAAATAGTTCATAATGAAGCAAACAAATTCATTGGAACGATACGGAGCTGGCCCAGGCGAATGAGATCAATTGACTACCTTCTACAATGCAACAAGTTTCGAGCACAATTTGTATGCAACTGTAAAGCTAAATATTTGTTACTCTCGGAACCATCTACAGTAGTTTATTGGACCGTATCCCCACGAGTTTAGTTATGCCAATCTAAATAACTTAGTTTACGACTTAGTATGGATTTATTATACACAGCTAATTTTATTAATGACCGCTTTGGGGTTTCTTGTTTCGTGGGATGACCCCCTTTATGTTGGGCGTGTTTCGAGTTTATAAGTTTGTTTTGCTGGTTTCTCAATCTTACTTTTAATAGGTGTTTGAAAGGTTTGGGGGTACTACTATCAATACTTATAGGTTTTTGGGAGATGAATAATATTTTCAATATCCGTCAAGAACGTTCAAGGGTTAGATTACTTTATAAATTAAGTAAATCCCAGATATAAAGCTTCCTTTCAAAGGAAACCTTGTGAGATTCAATAAAAATATACTATCAAAAAAAATGTCGATAAAAATATGTAATGTCACCCGAATCAATAAGAAAAGAAAAAAAAAACCCCTTCAATTCACAATTAAATTAAAAAAAGCTATTAATATGTAAATTGAATTACAGTGTAAACGAATATTTAAATGATACATCCCTAAAAGTAATATAAAATACACATTTTTTTTATTTTATTTTTTTTAATATCTCAGATATAAGAGAAACGATAAGTCCTCATCTCTACCTACTATCTTTCTTTTGCTGTGCCCGACAGGGTCCATGATTGTTCTAAAGCCAAGTTTGACCACCTAAGCATAGCCATTTTGGATCGCAATAAAGTGTTGAGTATTGAAAGAAGATGAATTTCATCAAACATGTGAGTGTTTCTGGAAGGATTATAACTATTTAGAGAATTACGGTGAAATCATAAAACATAAAAGCTCTTGTCTCTTTGTCGTTACCTAATAACGTATGGACCAACATAACGACATCCTATGAGCAAGCTACCGCTGCATATGAACCGCTTTTTCGAAAAATGCCTGAACATTCTCCAAAATATTACAATTCAAACTAATTTAAACTAGTTTGACTACAGTTACCTTGGTCTACCGAAATATTTCAAATTGTTACCGTAGCAACAGCATAGCTTTGACATGCTCATCACAAACAAGATGCGACAAAGGAATAGTTAACGAATATTTGCTCTGCCCGCGTACTTGCGTACCAGCGTAGTGTCGTATGAGTAGGGATACCCTGCAACTTCGCTTGCTTTGCTCGCGTAGTCACGTGTCGTGGTAATTAGAAATCGTATGAGGTGTCGGAAATTAATAGAAATATTATACGTTTAGGGCCAATTTCACCGTTCGTATTACAAAACGCTAAAAGTTCTAAGTTCTGCATAAACGAGTTCAAATGTCGATATTGATCTCGATTTACGTTCAATCGATTCACCAGCTATATTTTGATCACGTTCACGAACACCAAATTTACATTGCTTAAAAATGTAAATGTTGTCACATGAACGCAATTCATTTGGCATTTGGAACATGCGATAGCGACTGCGCTTCAATTTTGTTACCACGTTTTTATTAAGTCACTTTGGTGTTTCTCTGTCCATTTGACGTTCCGGGTGGAATCTTGCAACTCAAATTTTTAGGACTTTCCGATTAGCTATCCGGCTGAAACTTTCAGGATAGCTCACAACTCGATGACAACGCATTCTAAATCCATTAATTAGCATGCAATGCCAACCTAACCTCAAAAACCGCCATAATTATTTAAATAATGAATATGAGGCGAGATACACTTTTTAGGGGTTTCCGAAAGGGTTTTCACTTAATCATATAATATCACGATCATGACTCTGTAACAATATACTGACAAATAAATGGACTATTACTATAGATCGAGAGGTTTGCACCTGAAAACATAGCCTAAACTTTTAATTTTTCTTGCTTTTAACTTAAAAAATCAGCAGCAAAAACTATTCTTATGGAGTTAATCAAAAGCAACATCTTACAAAATCCTCAATATGATTTGTAAGATTTTGCTTTGGACTCACTTCTTATGACTCTGCTATTTGACATTCAACTTCATTAAAGCAATTCATAATTTGTAAACCATTTTTTAAATCTCCATACAATAGGTACTGTCAAACAGATAAATTGCGTGATACGAATTGTACGCATATAATAATATGAATTGTCAGTTTGTGACCATTTCACGATTTTTAATATGATTCATAATATTATCCTATTATGATTCTGCCAAAGCGGCCTTTTTAGACCCCCTGATCCCAACTTTCGATAGTCTTAACAATTTTTTTCATTTTAATTAGCCATAATCAACGAAATTAATACGGTATTCAAACAATATTTTCAAAACAACACGAGACTGGCAGCTGTTGAACTCTTTTAGAGAATTGAACGCCGAAAATCGGGCGTTCAGAATTAAAACTGGTTTAAACTTGAACTGCGTTCATTTTATGTTTGTAAAATCAAAAGTGGAGTTCTGAACTCAGTTAAACGCTTGAACTGAGTTCAGCGTGAATTGACCACGCTTAACTTCGTTGGTGTTATCCGCTCTTTAATTATAAATATAGTGTAGTTTCAGTATTAATTTATGTGGATACGGTTTGTTATTGTAGACCGAAATAATTATTATAAGGTGTTAATTAAAGGGTCAGTTTGTGGTAAGTAAATGTATGACTAGATTTATGCATCAGATCATCGGCATCATTAGCTTTTGTCAACCCATCACTTGCAAAGGCATGTGCCGAAGTCAATTGAATGAAGTCTCAAAGTCTGAAACTTACTTCTTATCCGTTATATCATCATAATTTTTTTAATGGGGAAAGGAATATCTTGATTACTTACCTACTTTTTATAATGTTTACAAATTAGAAAAATATAGACATAGAGACATTTAATTTTTATTTATTTAAATTTTTATTTTGACTGCAGAAGAATTGTGTTTAAATAACTATTATAATATAATAGTTAGAATATGTTTTATAATTAAATCATATATAAATTATAATAATTGACATTGTATAACTTTATTATTATGTAAGTACTTGCTATCTCTATTGTATTTTTGTACTTTTGCATGCCTTCTGGCTTATTAAGGCTGTTGTTAATTATATGTTTTTATGTCACGGTGTTTTTGTACCCATATTTGCGCAATAAATATCTGATTTTATCTTATCTTTTCATGTGCTTACATAGCCTTTTCCCAACTATGTTCGAGTTGACTTCGGCGTATCTGAATATACACTATGTGGATAAAGTAATTGGGAACATTATAAATGTCTATTGATTAATTACAGTCACAATAAATACTTAAACATCCTCCGCTTAGACATAAAGGCACTATGACCTGACAGAGACCGTGCTTACTAGTTTTTTTAATCAATGAGTAACATAAAAACAGTGTTATAAAAATTTGAAAGTTGTTTAACCTGAAAAATTATATATCTTATCTAGGGATCCGGCGGAAATGCACTCGCTTTTAATAAAACGATTAGATTAACTTGCTGGACAGAATAAAATACCACTTTATTTCTCAAAAAGAATTACATTCACATATGAGAAAAACTTATTTCTAACGACGCGACGGTTATGTCATTTGCTTGTCTAGTTCAGTATCTGTTTTTTATTTGTGATTGTTTTGTAAGAGTTATTTGTGTGTGTATGTTTCTGTTTAGATATTTATGTACAAGTATACAAGTATTATACCTATGTATCTGTGAAATATTCATGAGCTTTGTGTCATTGTAAAGTTTTAGTGTAGGTGTTCGATAGTTGTTTTAAAGAACTTGACTTAAATACCAA
This sequence comes from Tiliacea aurago, assembly GCA_948098905.1. Taxonomy (NCBI): domain Eukaryota; kingdom Metazoa; phylum Arthropoda; class Insecta; order Lepidoptera; family Noctuidae; genus Tiliacea; species Tiliacea aurago. The sequence goes on from OX402590.1 coordinate 14,999,064, forward strand.
TGCTAAATCAATCTCATAGCTACAAAACAGACGTGTTTTTCCTATTTTTTGGAATCCTATTTTCCTATGTTATATAAATGAAAAGGTAGTAAGAGTGGAAAGATAAAGGTACAATTCGCTGAGTTTGTCTTGATAAAATTATTAAAATAATTACCATATTTAAATGCATACCAAATACGCGAGGCCATCTCGCAAGCCTATTTCAGTTCAGTACGCGGCTCGAGCACCGGATCATAGCGCCTTAATTTATCATTTTAATACTCAGGTCAAGGGCGATACATATTCGAAGCTTTTTCATTACAGTTTAATGGAATTTTAATTATATATAAGTAGCTATTAGTTTGTCAATTAGGGCCACATGTGCCATTTAAATCGAAATAATAATTTAATTACAAACTAATGAGTAAGTAAATTACATTAAAAAAGAAAGTGAATATACGAACATTGTAGGCTTAATAAGACTGTAGATTTGTAGACCACTTCTATTTTTTTAAGTACCTGGTACTTGGTGGCAAGCCTACACTGTCCTCCCATACCTATCCACACTGTAATTTTAAAACATTGTAAAAACGAATTAATTTTAAAAGAGTAACCGTGGAGTATCTTGCCTGCTCTTGTCCATAGAAAACGACCAATTGGAACCGTGCACCCAGCTTCTGACATTTCATAAGTGCCCATGTATGTAGCTATAAGTGAAATAAAATATTCTACGCTACATGGTAGTAGAATTATGAATGAAAATAATTCTACCTCGAATGAAGCCTTTAAAGAGCTGAAATACTACTAAAATCCCAACATGTTCAAACTATTAAATTGCTACCTGAACAAATTGAATAATTTCGAAAACATCGCTGCCTCAAATTCTATTTTTAAAATTCTACACGCGTTGTATACTCCTTCTAACTTGCACCTCCTGACTTCCTAGGGTTCACAGATTTGTTTTCCCACTATATCCTCATGTACGACATTCGTATGAGGATTATCTTGTTTGTACTGGATCTCTTAAAGGCGTCTCTATTGTAAGTAATCCTTACTTCAGAGAGATTGTGCTTTTTATTGTCATGTGGCCCGTTTTGGTTTGCTTTGTGTGAAATTCAATAAGGTTTTGTACGGTTAGTAGCGTAGGGAATTTATTTCTAGAAAATAAAAATAGTATTGTGGTCGTTTGAGAACAATGATCCAGCTTTTAGGGTTCCGTATCAAAATGGTAACAAGGAACCCTTATCGTGAGACTAAGTCTGTCTGTTTGTCTGTCACACCTGGATATCTTAAAAACGACTAATGATATCAACTTGAAATTTAGAATGGTTTTAGATGACGTTTGCCCAACTGTTTTGCAAACAAGAAAGAAAAAAAAATATACCATTTTTGCAAAAGGGACTAAAAAGGGGTCTTAACTTTTTTAAGTGGCACTACTAGAGCATTTGGGGTGTCATATGACAGAACGCTGTTTGCACATTCCCAAACATTTTATTTTTTTATTTTAGGCAGCATAGTTTCCGACTTTTGATGAAAAATGTAAAAAAAAAATACCGTTCCCCCCTTTATCTCCGAAGTTTGCATAGATAAAAATCTGAAATTATTATATGTGATAGAAGTGTATTGAAAGATTTCAGGAAAAATAAAACGATGTCTCTAAATAGCACAGTTTTTCAGAAATCATCAACATCATATATACGTACGGAACCTTCGGTGCGCGGGTCTGACTCGCTCTTGACGGGTTTTTACAGTGATTAAACTGTATGGTTTGTTATGTAAAATAAATATAAAAGGTTGACAAAATAGACACCAATTTCTCTATCAAAAGAACCGAACCAAGTTGGTAAAAAATGTTCCACTCGGGAAAAGCAAAAGTTCTACTAAGCTTTCTAACAATCCTAGCTAAACAAAAGGTACAAAGCGTTCCCTGTAAATTGTGTGTCGGAAACAGAATCAGATATCAATCGACTCAACTGGGCTCTTCTAGGTGCTATGGAAATGTTCGGTAGCGTCAAAGTGCTAGTTTAGAACAGGCTTGACTAGTATATACTTACTCCTACATACATGACACGTTTGATACCCTGTGCGTAGAGGACATTTAACTTGTCATTTGAGAGCCTTTGCATTGTGCGAAAATGCAGTGTTGAAGTTGCAATCACGCTATGGATCGTATAGAAAACTGAGCTAAGAAGACGCAGCGTTAGCGTCGCGTTTACGCAGTGTCTATGCTGCGAAGGAACGATGGCATAAAGTCTGCCTATTTGTTATCTAAAACCATGAAATAGTAGAATCAGTTTCGATTACATTTTAGGAATAATAGATTATTAGGACTTACCTATATTTTGAATCGTTTAAATTCGTTACATCCTCACTAAAGAGCTAACTATGTATAATTTAATGATATAAAAGTCTTCCTTATTCTATCCATTTAAATACCGGTTTTTTTATTTACGAAGCCTATTTTACAAATAATGTCACTGTAAGAAAAAAAGATAGGGTAGGCATATTTTCTTCGTAATAGACATTATTTCTTTAGAAATCCCGAACAACATGGAACAGGCAGTTAGTAAAACAAATCTAAGAAGTACGTAGAAGCTTTATATTGTTCAGAGAATTTTATATTGTGACATTTCTGCCAATGTATGTTGAACACGTGTGCGATGTGCACGCTCTGATAAATAGGTCAGTATTTCCTTGAGAAAGTGTCGTCTTGATATTCACGCTTGATGATCAAAGGTAACGTTGTATTTAATATATGTTGCATTTGACTGCTTTTGCATTGAACTGTATTGTACGTGTATGAAAGAAATGTTCTGAAAATGCTGTGAACATTTTATTTAATGTTACGTAAAAAAGTCACGTAAATGTTTCAGGATTGCTTGTCAAATATCAACTCGTATTCACTGTTTTACGCAATACCTACCAAAAATCTCGGATCGGAGGCTTAATTGAACGAAAACCGAACCCGAACCCGAGAACCTTCTATCGAAACAAGGGTAAGAGCCAATAAGCTGTTTATTGTAAACACAACACACAAAAAGACATCGAGCAATAATATGAAATTGCTGGTTACAATTCCACTATTCTGCGAATTTCACACAAATGTTTTATTTAAAATTGTGTCTCCGAAATTCACATCACAGCTGATTCACAAATAAATGCCAGGAAATATTTTATGTCAATTTATGCTTTATTAATTATCTAAAAGTGGAAGTATGTGCAGTTTTTCTGTGAATTTTTTTTAGCGCTACTTCGGAACTATTCCATCGTAAGATAGTTTCCTTAAATTCAGAGGTGCTAATTCATAACTACGATTCCTTTGACTGGCCGCATATGCGTTTTCACCTTGCTATCAAAGCGGGGCTCAGACGTTGTCATAGCAACGATAAAGACCCGAGACGCTCTACATATAATGACCGTCGTCTGGGGCTGGTGTCGTCATGTGATTGTGACAATGTCTGAAACTACTTGAAAGCACCTGGAAAAATATCGTACTACACCGTACAGGGTGTTAAAGTTACTGCCTGCCATAGCTTAGGGGTAGGTTCAGTATCGATAAAGGAACCCAGAAAAAAATTAATAAAAAAAAAACAAACAAAATATTTAATTAATCATTAAAAAAAAATAGTCTTTTCGTACTTTAACGGGCTTAGGACCGTCAAATAAACGATTGCTATTTAAGTTAGTAGGTACTAAATTAGGTTGATCTTGCAATATATTTTTTTTATGTTTTCATTTTTGTTTTTATTTTTTTCCTGGGGTCCTTTATCGATACTGAGCCTACCCTTAAGCTATGGCACGCAGTTACTTTAACATCCTGTATGCGCGGCAGGAATAGATACTAGATAGAATAGGGATTAGGTATTATTTTAATAATATTTTATATATTTTGAGAATGTTGTAGGCTTAATAAACTGTAGATTTGTAGACCGTTTTCCAGTTTGTTAAGTACCTACTGCCTGGTACTTGCTGACGGGCCCACACTACTGTCCTCCCATACCTATTAATACTGTAATTTGAAAACATTGTAAATTTGTATTAAAAGAGTAACCGTGGAGTTTCTTGCCAGCTCTTCTCCATAGGAACGACTGTCGATTTGCGAATGACGGCAATTGGAACCGTGCACCTAGCTTCTAACGTGTCATAAGTTCCCATGTAGGTTTATGTGAAATAAAATATTTTATTTTGATTTTGGTAAGTATCTAGCAGTTACCAGACGCTACACTTTTTGTTTTTTTTTGTACTTTATTAGGCATCTTTTACCTGAAGTGTCATTTATGGCAAATGAATCATAAGTAAGAAATGAATTAATTATTGAACCGATCGAATGGTATTGGATATCGGCACTTCTTTCACTCGCCTACTGAATGCTCAAAAAATTAAACGAAATGAGTATAATTATCAACTTTGTAAGCTGATAACAGCTTTACAAATGAAATACAAACAGAAAAATACACTGGCTAGCGTGTATGGCCAGATGTATGAAGATAAACGAAGCAAAAGAGTATGTAAGGATCGTAGCAGGTGCGTTCTGTAGTTTCTGCCTACCCCCATGGGAAGAAGGCGTGAGTTTATGTATGAGTGATAACTTTCGTCGGTGTCGTGCCTGACAGTGACACGCTACGTGTTGGTAGATGTGAACCAAGAATGAGTAAGTCCTCCATATTTTTAATAACTAAATATAAATGAAGACCGGTAATTGCTACGAATTTTGAATAAAATAAAAATCTGCAACCTGTAAGCCAACCCTAGATAAGCATAATCAGTCTATAGTGTTCCCACTGCTGGGACACGGGCCTCCTCTCTGTGAGAAGACTGGGCCGTAATCCACCACGCGGGCCCAGTGCGGGTTGGCAGATGTCACATGTCTTCGAGTTTTTGGTTCTAGGATATGCCGGTTTCCTCACGATGTTTTCCTTCACCATTTTGAGAGCAGTGGTCAGTGGTAATGAAATAATTTACACAAAGTAAGGCGCCTGTCTGGCTACAACTGAGCCACCACTGCGCTCTGGCCCACAACCCAACCCTGGTAACCAACTTATTTTGTATTTTGTCCAATTTGTAATTTTTACAATTTGTAATTTATAATTTGTACAATTTGTAATTTGTACACCTAGAATTAAATGAAAAATAAGTTGTTTTTCATTTAATTCTATTCATAAATTTTGTAAGAAAAACGAATCTCGAATGTAATCTAAATAAATCGAGTAGCCAACTGTAATAAGCTGAACATGAGAATGCTGAGCTTTGTTCGGTAACTAATTTGGCCCCTTAAATGAGTTTCTTAAAGTCGGAACCTAAGCGACCTAGATTCTAATGTCTTCGGATTTTCATATACAGTGCGGACGGTCGTTGTGCATTTATTTTGTTTTCTTCTGCTGCAGTTCTAGATATTCAAACCCATACAGTAAATCAAAACAAAAAAGTGCCGACTGCACAGACCCGAACCGCACTGCGTCGTGCTGACTCGTGCTGTGCTCCTTTAATGGTCTTTGCACACAGCGGGCGCGGCGCGACGGGACGGGATGGCGACGCGACGCTGAGCAGTTGTATTACGGACGACGCCACACAGAGCCGTCCCGGTCGACGTCACGGTAACCGTCGCGCCACGCCGCCGCCGCACCGAGCGGGAATACATGTCAGAAGCAGCGACCTTTAGGTCTCTGCACACACCGACGCGACGAGTTCACGCCCCGCCGCGCGCCGGTAGTTTGGTTTGACTGCTACATACGTAAACCATACAACACAAATCGTCGGCGTCCTGCCAACGCTGCGCTCGCGTTCGCGTCCCGCCCCACTGCTTCTGACTTGTATTCCCGCTCGGCGCGGCTGCGGCGGCGGCGTGGCGCGTTTGCTTCATGCCAAATTTCATGATTCGGTCAACGGGAAGTACCGGCGGTACACAGCTTTGATTTATTTGCGAATATCAAAATATGTCGAATAAATCACCGTTTATATTTTTATTGGGTTGACTTAGAAGCTTGATTTTTTTGTAGCTCCAAGAGACCGTTGACCTACGTATTTATTATAAAATCAACGTTTATTTCAACTTGACACCTTCACGCGTTCCTGAGAATAAGGGTCTTGACAGACTGACAGACATACACGGACAACGAAGTGATGCGTTTTATGGGTTCCGTTTTTTCCTTTTGGTACGGAACCCTAAAACCAAAAAAAGGATAGGTAACATAATAATTAAACGTTAAATTGATTGGTATCTCAAAAGATCTGGATAGTTATTTAGGTAATTATGATTCAGTACCTACTTTCAAAAAGAAATACTGAATTTAGTTAAATAACTTTTGTATATTTATTATGTAGGTACTCATCGTCTCTGTTACCAACAAAAAAGTTTTCTAGAACATTCTAATGGAAAGGAATTCTAGAACGGTTTCGATTGAATAAACGTTTCCATGAATTTGATTACCTAATTCTTAACCTTCGTCAGAAATCCTGACGAACGAAGCATTTTTTATTCCTGACTAAGGAATGGAAATACTTTATATTTTCCACATACCCAGTAAATTATTAGCATTCCTTTTAACCCAAAAACGGCCTTGAAAACCTAAAACCGTATTTTGCTAAGAGTAAATTCGCAGGCTCGACAGGATGGTGTCACAGGTTAGACTCTTGTTTGGAATGATTGCTTTTTCCGGGTCTGCGTGATTGTGTCCAACTATATAAACAACCCCAAAGAAGCTTTTGAATTTTGGATTCACTGCTCTCACAATATTTCAAATACAATATCAAAAAAATTCAAATCAAATAAAAAAAAATCTAATCAAAAGTCATTTATTCAAACTAGGCTGAGAATCAGCACTTTTCGAACGTCAAAAATTACATGAGACAGTCCCTCAAAAACGCTCACCCTTCACCACTTCCTAGTGAAATTATGTAGTAGCTGACCGTCGGGAACCACATAACCTTGAAAAGTTGGTGGTGATGGCAAGTTAGATGGAAAATGGATCTCGCGGTCGATCACCTAACCGCTAGTTTGACAAGTAACCCCCTCACTGGAATCTCGGTTACGACCGCCCTGAGAGAAACCAAGATCCGAATGAAGTTGAAGAACATCATATATAAACCCACGAAGACCTTTCAGGGACACGACCTTTAGTAATGAAGTACGCGAATGAATGAAGTAAGCGACCAAGAAGAGAAGATAGTTGCTGAGACTACAAAGTATAATGATTCGTTCTTTGACAATACAAAAATATTTGACGGCGCAGCAAGTGGCGCCATCTATTTTTGTTTTGAAGTTACTGGAGTCACCGAAAAGGTTAAAATAAGAGTGTCACTGGCTGCTGACAGTCACTCTAGCAGAGCGTCGCATCAATGGTTGGCTTCTAATGACAGAGAAGATGTCAGGGGGAGCCGCTGTCGTACCACGTCCACGACGAACTGCTATAATCCGGCACAATCCTAATGATATTGAAGCTGCTGTACCTAACACTAATCCGAGGACCACTTCTGGTAAAGGCTATCCTTTGCCGTTATATTCAAATGGCAACGAAGACAAGTAGTTTAGGTACTTACAGAAAACTCAAATACAGGGTGGCAGGAACCTGTTACCATGGATTCACCACATGATTCTGGACATTGAAATTATTTGCAGATATTAAAAAAAACATTGCTGCGTAGACCGCGGACTTTTCTATGAAACAGCAGATTTTAATAACCGACGAAAAATCTACGCTAAGGAGTCTCTCTCTATCATGTGCTGAATTTATGGTTACAGTGTGCGCGTCGATGTCCCTGCCACCCTGTAGAACAGACAGTTACAAAATCCTTAATATAAATTCGAGTTGCCATGGTAACGTTTCAGGAAAGTTCAACTAGAGCTGTGATACTTCGGGACAAAGGAATACCTAACGAATGTTTGCCATTCTGCACTGACAATGGAACCTATCGACCTATATTTCTAAGAATGGCACTAACAAGACAAGAAAAAGCGTTCTGTTTCATCCAATAAATATTGGAACTCGTTAACATAACATCTTAATCAGCTAGAAGATTCGTCTTAATTATAATTGCATTTATAGAGTTCTTAGGGTTCCGTACCTCAAAAGGAAGAAACGGAATTCTAATAGGATCACTCGTGTGTCTGTCTGTCCGTCTTTCACAGCCGATTTGCTCCGAGTCTACTGAACCGATTAAGTTGAAATTTGATACAAATATCAATTCCTGTGACCCAAATACGGACGTGTAACGTAAATAAATTAATTTTCACTTTGAGGGGCAAATTAGAAAATTAACAAATAATTTTTTCTAACTGTACCGTGTGAAATGAAAGGCCTTGATGTAAGAATTTCAAACACAATTTTTTTATCATTTTAAAATTGATACTTTTAAAATTATTTAAGAAAATTGATGAAAATTGACCATTCCACCAAAAATTAAAAAAAAATTGTTCTTTATTTAAAGATTACAGGAAAACCTTAACCTTCTCTCAATATTGTGCGTATACATTTACATTTGCAGTTGGAATGTATGAGGGAACATGTTTTTCAACTAGAATGTTAAGTTTGTGAACTACGGAACCCTGCATTGTGCGTGGTATGATACGCACTTGGCCGGTTTTGAGAATCGTAGTACTAGTGAGAAAAAAATTCCCATTAGTTCTACCGTAGAACTGTTCAGTAGAACTAGTGGGAACAAACGATGACAACGCCAGTGTTTTGTTAGAAAATGATGGCTGAAAATGATGGCTGGGAAAAGATGCTTCATCTGACTACTTTATGAAGAGCGAACGTGAATTATCCGCTCGTTAAAACGTGGCTTTAAATTCGATGTTATCTTTGACATATCTGACAAATGGTCATTACGTTGTGGTAATTTGTTAATTGTAGTTAAGCTTGATTGCACGCTAGCATTAGTATGCATGGTTGGATCCTGGCCAGAGCCTTATCTTGGATTTAGAGTTGGCCAAACAATCGGGTCCAATCGATCTTGAAAGACGAGTCAACGGTATCGACTAAAGTCGATTACTCGATTACAAATGGAACCTATAATAAAACTTTCACAATTAGGATAGTGGTCATTATTGTACTTGAAACTCCAATTGTTCGAACATTACTCATTTAATGACCGAATGTTTAAAGTGAAGTTCAAAACCGTGATCGGACGAAGGACGGTGGTAACGAGTAATTGGGAGTGATAATTAGTGTAATCAAGGTAGCAATTACAACTATGTTTGTATTGTTGTTCTACCTTTGTCTCCAAAATGGGTATTTATCGGAGGTATATATTATTCGCTATGGAATATACAGCGTGTTACGGAAAGGGTATATACCTATCAAAGGCACGGATTTTTTTAAAATAATACCTACATAATTATAAAGTTAAGAATAAAAATATAAAAATCAAATGTTTCCAATTTAATTCTACACACACAGACCAAGTCAGCTGATCGGTAGGTACATGTTTTAATCCATTCGTTTAATCGTGCCGCCCGCTCCGCCGCGTGTCGGTGCGGCTCCGTGTCGTAGAGCTGTGGCAGGTGTGTGTGTGTACTAGGCGCACAGACACAGATAATGAATTATGACCCTCGTAGTGTGGTGACACGTTTGTTATGATTTAAATTTAATAAACTATAGAAAAAAAAAAAACTTTTTCAAAGTTATTCTTTTCGAGCCGACATTTTGTACAGAGATTCTGAACCAGATGCAGTCTTCACCCTGTTTATATGGATATACCCTTTTCATAACACGCAGTATAACATATCGTGCCGCTTTAATGGCGACATTAATTTAATACACCTATAAGTACGGTTTCGCGTTTTCTTTAAACGAAGATAATATTTTAATTTCATTAAACGTTATTATTTATTGATTTACTATCAATTTTCTAAAATAGCATTTTGGAGCAACTTGTACTTAAAGAACTATAGCGCAGAGGTCATTTGCTGGGGACCATAATATCGGACGGATCATAATATCGCATCAATGAAATTAAACCGAATAACGTACAGAGAGTAGGCGAGATGAAGGCAAAAGTGAGCTTTAATAATTAGTTTGATTGAAAAATAAAAATTTTACATACATTCATACAGTAAATCAAAACAAAAAAGTGCCGACTGCACAGACCCGAACCGCACTGCGTCGTGCTGACTCGTGCTGTGCTCCTTTAATGGTCTTTGCACACAGCGGGCGCGGCGCGACGGGACGGGATGGCGACGCGACGCTGAGCAGTTGTATTACGGACGACGCCACACAGAGCCGTCCCGGTCGACGTCACGGTAACCGTCGCGCCACGCCGCCGCCGCACCGAGCGGGAATACATGTCAGAAGCAGCGACCTTTAGGTCTCTGCACACACCGACGCGACGAGTTCACGCCCCGCCGCGCGCCGGTAGTTTGGTTTGACTGCTACATACGTAAACCATACAACACAAATCGTCGGCGTCCTGCCAACGCTGCGCTCGCGTTCGCGTCCCGCCCCACTGCTTCTGACTTGTATTCCCGCTCGGCGCGGCTGCGGCGGCGGCGTGGCGCGTTTGCTTCATGCCAAATTTCATGATTCGGTCAACGGGAAGTACCGGCGGTACACAGCTTTGATTTATTTGCGAATATCAAAATATGTCGAATAAATCACCGTTTATATTTTTATTGGGTTGACTTAGAAGCTTGATTTTTTTGTAGCTCCAAGAGACCGTTGACCTACGTATTTATTATAAAATCAACGTTTATTTCAACTTGACACCTTCACGCGTTCCTGAGAATAAGGGTCTTGACAGACTGACAGACATACACGGACAACGAAGTGATGCGTTTTATGGGTTCCGTTTTTTCCTTTTGGTACGGAACCCTAAAACCAAAAAAAGGATAGGTAACATAATAATTAAACGTTAAATTGATTGGTATCTCAAAAGATCTGGATAGTTATTTAGGTAATTATGATTCAGTACCTACTTTCAAAAAGAAATACTGAATTTAGTTAAATAACTTTTGTATATTTATTATGTAGGTACTCATCGTCTCTGTTACCAACAAAAAAGTTTTCTAGAACATTCTAATGGAAAGGAATTCTAGAACGGTTTCGATTGAATAAACGTTTCCATGAATTTGATTACCTAATTCTTAACCTTCGTCAGAAATCCTGACGAACGAAGCATTTTTTATTCCTGACTAAGGAATGGAAATACTTTATATTTTCCACATACCCAGTAAATTATTAGCATTCCTTTTAACCCAAAAACGGCCTTGAAAACCTAAAACCGTATTTTGCTAAGAGTAAATTCGCAGGCTCGACAGGATGGTGTCACAGGTTAGACTCTTGTTTGGAATGATTGCTTTTTCCGGGTCTGCGTGATTGTGTCCAACTATATAAACAACCCCAAAGAAGCTTTTGAATTTTGGATTCACTGCTCTCACAATATTTCAAATACAATATCAAAAAAATTCAAATCAAATAAAAAAAAATCTAATCAAAAGTCATTTATTCAAACTAGGCTGAGAATCAGCACTTTTCGAACGTCAAAAATTACATGAGACAGTCCCTCAAAAACGCTCACCCTTCACCACTTCCTAGTGAAATTATGTAGTAGCTGACCGTCGGGAACCACATAACCTTGAAAAGTTGGTGGTGATGGCAAGTTAGATGGAAAATGGATCTCGCGGTCGATCACCTAACCGCTAGTTTGACAAGTAACCCCCTCACTGGAATCTCGGTTACGACCGCCCTGAGAGAAACCAAGATCCGAATGAAGTTGAAGAACATCATATATAAACCCACGAAGACCTTTCAGGGACACGACCTTTAGTAATGAAGTACGCGAATGAATGAAGTAAGCGACCAAGAAGAGAAGATAGTTGCTGAGACTACAAAGTATAATGATTCGTTCTTTGACAATACAAAAATATTTGACGGCGCAGCAAGTGGCGCCATCTATTTTTGTTTTGAAGTTACTGGAGTCACCGAAAAGGTTAAAATAAGAGTGTCACTGGCTGCTGACAGTCACTCTAGCAGAGCGTCGCATCAATGGTTGGCTTCTAATGACAGAGAAGATGTCAGGGGGAGCCGCTGTCGTACCACGTCCACGACGAACTGCTATAATCCGGCACAATCCTAATGATATTGAAGCTGCTGTACCTAACACTAATCCGAGGACCACTTCTGGTAAAGGCTATCCTTTGCCGTTATATTCAAATGGCAACGAAGACAAGTAGTTTAGGTACTTACAGAAAACTCAAATACAGGGTGGCAGGAACCTGTTACCATGGATTCACCACATGATTCTGGACATTGAAATTATTTGCAGATATTAAAAAAAACATTGCTGCGTAGACCGCGGACTTTTCTATGAAACAGCAGATTTTAATAACCGACGAAAAATCTACGCTAAGGAGTCTCTCTCTATCATGTGCTGAATTTATGGTTACAGTGTGCGCGTCGATGTCCCTGCCACCCTGTAGAACAGACAGTTACAAAATCCTTAATATAAATTCGAGTTGCCATGGTAACGTTTCAGGAAAGTTCAACTAGAGCTGTGATACTTCGGGACAAAGGAATACCTAACGAATGTTTGCCATTCTGCACTGACAATGGAACCTATCGACCTATATTTCTAAGAATGGCACTAACAAGACAAGAAAAAGCGTTCTGTTTCATCCAATAAATATTGGAACTCGTTAACATAACATCTTAATCAGCTAGAAGATTCGTCTTAATTATAATTGCATTTATAGAGTTCTTAGGGTTCCGTACCTCAAAAGGAAGAAACGGAATTCTAATAGGATCACTCGTGTGTCTGTCTGTCCGTCTTTCACAGCCGATTTGCTCCGAGTCTACTGAACCGATTAAGTTGAAATTTGATACAAATATCAATTCCTGTGACCCAAATACGGACGTGTAACGTAAATAAATTAATTTTCACTTTGAGGGGCAAATTAGAAAATTAACAAATAATTTTTTCTAACTGTACCGTGTGAAATGAAAGGCCTTGATGTAAGAATTTCAAACACAATTTTTTTATCATTTTAAAATTGATACTTTTAAAATTATTTAAGAAAATTGATGAAAATTGACCATTCCACCAAAAATTAAAAAAAAATTGTTCTTTATTTAAAGATTACAGGAAAACCTTAACCTTCTCTCAATATTGTGCGTATACATTTACATTTGCAGTTGGAATGTATGAGGGAACATGTTTTTCAACTAGAATGTTAAGTTTGTGAACTACGGAACCCTGCATTGTGCGTGGTATGATACGCACTTGGCCGGTTTTGAGAATCGTAGTACTAGTGAGAAAAAAATTCCCATTAGTTCTACCGTAGAACTGTTCAGTAGAACTAGTGGGAACAAACGATGACAACGCCAGTGTTTTGTTAGAAAATGATGGCTGAAAATGATGGCTGGGAAAAGATGCTTCATCTGACTACTTTATGAAGAGCGAACGTGAATTATCCGCTCGTTAAAACGTGGCTTTAAATTCGATGTTATCTTTGACATATCTGACAAATGGTCATTACGTTGTGGTAATTTGTTAATTGTAGTTAAGCTTGATTGCACGCTAGCATTAGTATGCATGGTTGGATCCTGGCCAGAGCCTTATCTTGGATTTAGAGTTGGCCAAACAATCGGGTCCAATCGATCTTGAAAGACGAGTCAACGGTATCGACTAAAGTCGATTACTCGATTACAAATGGAACCTATAATAAAACTTTCACAATTAGGATAGTGGTCATTATTGTACTTGAAACTCCAATTGTTCGAACATTACTCATTTAATGACCGAATGTTTAAAGTGAAGTTCAAAACCGTGATCGGACGAAGGACGGTGGTAACGAGTAATTGGGAGTGATAATTAGTGTAATCAAGGTAGCAATTACAACTATGTTTGTATTGTTGTTCTACCTTTGTCTCCAAAATGGGTATTTATCGGAGGTATATATTATTCGCTATGGAATATACAGCGTGTTACGGAAAGGGTATATACCTATCAAAGGCACGGATTTTTTTAAAATAATACCTACATAATTATAAAGTTAAGAATAAAAATATAAAAATCAAATGTTTCCAATTTAATTCTACACACACAGACCAAGTCAGCTGATCGGTAGGTACATGTTTTAATCCATTCGTTTAATCGTGCCGCCCGCTCCGCCGCGTGTCGGTGCGGCTCCGTGTCGTAGAGCTGTGGCAGGTGTGTGTGTGTACTAGGCGCACAGACACAGATAATGAATTATGACCCTCGTAGTGTGGTGACACGTTTGTTATGATTTAAATTTAATAAACTATAGAAAAAAAAAAAACTTTTTCAAAGTTATTCTTTTCGAGCCGACATTTTGTACAGAGATTCTGAACCAGATGCAGTCTTCACCCTGTTTATATGGATATACCCTTTTCATAACACGCAGTATAACATATCGTGCCGCTTTAATGGCGACATTAATTTAATACACCTATAAGTACGGTTTCGCGTTTTCTTTAAACGAAGATAATATTTTAATTTCATTAAACGTTATTATTTATTGATTTACTATCAATTTTCTAAAATAGCATTTTGGAGCAACTTGTACTTAAAGAACTATAGCGCAGAGGTCATTTGCTGGGGACCATAATATCGGACGGATCATAATATCGCATCAATGAAATTAAACCGAATAACGTACAGAGAGTAGGCGAGATGAAGGCAAAAGTGAGCTTTAATAATTAGTTTGATTGAAAAATAAAAATTTTCAATGTACAAATTATTTTATCTTAATATATTTTTTATGATTACTGGCCACTAGCCCTACCAGTGTATTAAATTAATGTAGCCATTGTAGCGGCACGTTGTGGGTATATGAAATTTATGGATATCTAAATCAAAATCAAAAGTTATTTATTCAAACTAGGCTGAGTATCAGCCCTTTTCGAACGTCAAAAATTAGACAGTTCCCCAAAAACGCCCGCCTATCCTTCACCACTTCCTAGTGCTTTAGCTGCGATGAAAAAGTGGCGCAACAAACTACCTAGCAGCACAGCTGTCTGTTCAGATAGAAAACTATACAATAAAATGTAAAATAATTTGCCTTACACAACACGAAACATTAAATTATTTGCCTTATGTTAGCTATCACACTCCGTGATAAAAAAAAACAATAATAATCGTCGATAAAGCTGTTATGCAGTAGTGGCATAACATTAACGACCATACGGAGTAAGGTATGGATTCAATACCTACAACGCTATTAACAACATATTTAAGTAAGTTTTTTTTTTGACAATATAATTTTGTCCCTTTCTAACCAAGAAGTGAAACTTTGAAGAAGAATGAGACAGTAGCATCCTTGTAGGTATATATTTGCTAAATGCGCGTAGATGCATGATTTCCTCGTTGAAATTGAATACTATTCGTGGGTTCGTATAAACAATAATTACTTAGTAAAAATAGTTCGTTTTCTCATATAAAATAATAAAAAAGCGATTTTTTAATTATTTATTTACCTATTTAGCAATAATCGCTCTCCTGATGCATGTTTAGGCAAAAACTCATAATATAGAGCGCTGATTTGCAGATTCTGTTGAATATAATACATCAAAATATTTTTTTTCATATTACAAATATCCTATACTTTTATCATAATATAATACATTTTTGTTTTATGCCTTTTTTATAAAGTAAAAACGAGTGGACCTAATTTAATTTTGAAACTGAAAAGGGTTGGAAACAAGTCTGAATATCTCCGAAGTTCTATAATATTTTGACGTAGTTTTTATACCAAAATAATCTCCAACATTTTCTTAAACAATGGCAATATTTTTTCCATTGCTTGTTTTATTTTTTTATAAACACAACATCACGCCTCTAATCCCCGAAGGCTAACGCTTCGGGGATTACAGGGGATTGCAGTGGTGGACCTATATAGTTCACCCACATTTCGCCAGTTAGGTTTAAGTCCCGTGTAGTAGGGGGCGAGCCTATTGTCATCAACCGGGCACAAGTCCTGACTCCGGGCTGCTGCTGAGGAATTCCTAATGGTAAATCATGCTTACTGCCCCATCTCAAAAATCCAACCTGTATATTTCACCATGCCGGCGATGTGCGCTCAATATTGCACGAACGCTTATCGAGGACGGACCTATGTCAATTGATTTCGCGGTCTTTGTTGTGTCGATACTATCGAAATGTAAATATATATATTTTAAATATAGTGTAAATTTATAAAAAATAAAATACCTAAGTTAGCGCAGCGCCGAAATGTAAGAGGAGATGTAAGAGGGGAGGCTCTTGTGTAACATTCTAGTTTGTCCATTTTCAGCAGACAACGATTATCAAGAGGGTGATAATGATCTTGTGGAACAAAATCTGGGAGAACACCTAACATTCAAACTTTACACACACACTAACATTAATTCTAATAAACGAACTTAAACTAATCTCTGAGAATTTATAAGTTCGATGTTTCCTTTCTTGTTACAATGTCAAGTAACTCAAAGGTAAGACTTCTTTTAAAGTTCAAATAAATCAGTGATTACTGTAGAAAGTCTAAATAAACTCCATTATTTGACCATTTGACATCGGATTCGCTAACTGCGAGACTAAGCAGACGTGTTTTTTGTGTTGATTATAACGATATTGATTTAAGTAATTACGAATAATGTTATTGCAATAATTTGCGGAGTCAGTTTATTGTGTAAGTGTCGAGAGTGACTAACAAGTTTTTTCGTTGTGAAAGATGTACTAAATAGTTTATAGACAATCAACGTTTTCGGTGTTAGTATGTCTAACCCAGGAGAGAGCCCCTTCGGCCGCAGTCAAATAGTACGACGAAGTCCCCCACCGACGCCATCGCCTGGCCATCAAAACCAGACAAGGGAACCAGAGCCGCCAGCCGCCACGGGGAACGAATTACCGACTGAAGTCGTCTCTACGACGGAGCTTCAGAGATGGCTTGGGTCCATCGACACAATTTTGACCGAAATTTGCTCAATTGTGGCGGAAGGAAAAATGAATTCCGACCAAAAACTCCGTGTCACCAATCTCTGTCGAAAAGTCAACCATGGGACGTCTCAGATGGCCGTGCTGTACCAATCCCTGAAGCAGAAGTCCATCCAGGCGCACACAACCATCCAACACCTTCAAGTGCAGCAGAATGTTGCGGCATCCCTTTGCCAATTCAAAGAAGTCCGTGGAAACGAAGATGAGCCGAATCGAACCAGAAGGTACTTCCTACGCTAACATGGTGAAGACAGGCTCTGATAAATTTATTCGCCCAGCAAATCTCAGTTCGGTCGCTATATATCCCAGCGATAAAACCAAAACCAGTGACGACACCAAATCATTGGTACAAAAAATTATTTCGCCTGAGGAATTAAAACTCCATGTTCGTGGTCTAAGGAAAATTAGAAATGGAGGTGTCATCATTCGGACGGATAACAAAGACGACATTAATAAATTAAAAAGCTCACAAAAACTGGTTGCCTCAGGCCTTACAGTTGAAGAACCATCCAAACGCCGTCCTAGGATTGCTGTCGTTGGTGTCCCCGTAGCCCTAACTGAAAAAGAGGTATTTGATTGCATTTACGTATAAAACTTGACAGATAAATTGCCGAACATTACTCGTGAGTCCTTTTTAGAAAGTATCAAATTGAGCCATAAGTCAGGAAAGAAAGATCGTCCGACTTGTAATTATATATTGGAAGTGCCTGCTAATATCAGGAAAATTATGATGGACCAAGGCCGAATTTTTATTAATTGGACATCATGTCCAGTGAGAGATTTCACTATTGTGACCAGGTGTTTTAACTGCCAGCAGTTCGGACACGCAGCCAAATTTTGCAGAGAAACGAACCCTACCTGCAACCTCTGTGGCGAAACAGGACACTCTTTCAAGTACTGCAATAATAAAGGTTCTCTGCCTCAATGTGCGACCTGTAAACGTTTTAAGAGGAAAGATGATCATCCTACTGGTGATGTAAATTGCCCAGCACGTAAATATGCAGAAGACAATTACATTAATTCCATTGACTATGAAGGCGCCTAGGAGCGCCACCGACTACCTTTTCAACTAAGCACATAGATAGTAGGTAAACTTCTACATATATTTTTACTTTTTATAATGACCAATCAGCTAATCTGTGATCTGGGTGGGTTTTCCGTGTCTGAAGCTAAAATCTGTAATGTTGAGGAGTGCAAAAACATAGTCTTTACTGGAGATAAAACATTGACCCTACTTACACAAAATATACGCAGTATAACTCGCAATATTAACGGTTTCCAAGTTTTGTTACAAAATCTTGATATAGGCTGCGACATTATCGTTCTAACAGAATGTTGGTTATCCAAACAAACGGCCATTATACCATCTCTCGATGGATATAATCTTCACAAAAGCGTTAGAACATTCAACCAGAATGATGGCATAGTGGTTTATATTAAAAATAATTTAAGAACATTAGTAGTCGAACCCCTTTTTCAAGACTGCAACTGCTTAGTAATTAAAATTATTCCTGATACAGTAATTATGGCTATTTATAGGCCTCCATCCCAAAGTATTGATGGGTTTTTGGATTCGCTTAACAGTAACTTAGGAACATTATCTTCGTTTAAAAATATCATAGTGATAGGTGATATCAACATAAACATTGCTGCTGAAAAAATCGATACTCATTCTCATAATTACCTCAATATCTGCTCATTTCATGGACTATTACCAGCTCATTATCACCCAACCCACCAGAGCGGCTCTTGTCTAGACCATATCCTTATAAAATCGAAATGTCCATCCAAAACATTGGTTACTAATTCATCACTAACCGATCATCAAGCTGTTTTACTAACATTACAAATATCCTCACCTAGAAATAATTGCATGCGCAGCTATACTAAACTCAATATGACGAGTCTCGAAACTGACTTACGCGGTATTAATTTTGACCCCGTTTACAATACACATGATCCAAATATTTCTATACAATATTTTGTCGATTTGTTACAATCTGCGATAAGGAAAAATACATTTACTAAAGTAATTCCTAGAAAGTATAGTAATATTAAACCATGGATTACACCAGGACTTGTTCGCTGTATCAGACATAGAGACAAACTTCACAAAAAATCAAAAAACGCTCCGGATAATGAACTATTGTCAATTACTTACAAACGATATAGGAATTTTTGTAATAATCTGTTGAAAAAGCTGAAAAACCAATATGATCAAAGTCAACTTCAGAAAGCAGGTAAAAACAGTAAACTTATATGGAAATTCATAAAAACTAACACTTTTAGGTCCAAAAATCCCGAAACTCCGCTTGATCTTTTAGCTTCTGAGTTAATCCCTACCGAAGCAGCAAATAAAGCTAACAACTTCTTCATTAACGTAGGAAAAAACTTAGCAGAAAAAAACTTATTATCTAATAGATGTTTTTCCTTTCAAAGCCATACCATGACAAATGCAGCTCGAAACTCTTTTGTCTTATTAGATACTGATGTTAATGAGGTTGTAAGTATAATAGATGGATGGAGGTGGAGTATAATAGAGGAAATGTGTGCCGTAGGATGTGACGACATACCTAATAGCATACTCAAAAGATTTAAATACGTCATTGCCCTTCCCTTGACTCACATTTTTCAGTTATGTTTAACAAAAGGAATATTTCCTAAATTGCTTAAAAAAGCCGTAGTCACCCCTGTGTTTAAAGCTGGAGACAAAAGTTGTTTAAATAACTACAGGTCAATTTCAATTTTAACAGGTCTCTCAAAGATTTTGGAAAAAATTATAAACAGTAGATTAGTAAACTATCTTGAAAGTAGTAAATTACTCTCTGAGCATCAATTTGGTTTTAGGCCTAAAAGATCAACAAGCCAAGCTGTTCACCATCTGACAAATTTTATAAGCACAAACTTGGATAACGGCATGCATTCCATAGGGATATTTTTAGACCTTGCCAAGGCTTTTGACACAATTTCTTGTAATTTGCTCTTATACAAGCTGGAAATGCTGGGAATACGGGGAATACAATTGCAACTATTATCTGATTACCTCACCGACCGCCATCAGTGTGTAAAAATAGGTCAATACATGAGTTCTGAACTTAAAAATAGCTGTTATGGAATCCCACAAGGCAGTATTTTGGGTCCTACATTGTTTTTAGTCTATATAAATGACCTTTGCAATTTGACACTCCAAAAGGGTGTAATTATGTCATATGCGGATGACACTGCGCTACTGTTCACAGCTAAATCAATGGCCGAGGTCTTTGAGGTAGCACAGAATGGTTTTAATACTGTGTCTAGTTGGCTTCATAAAAATCTCTTAACTTTAAATACAGATAAAACCAACTACCTAATATTTGCAATGAGAAACACTAATCCAACGCTTACTAAACATTCAAGCGCATAACAATTGTAATTTACATTATGCTGACATTGCATGCACTTGTCCCACTTTAGCTAAAACCGATCATATCAAATATCTAGGCGTCACGATTGACACAAACCTGAATTTCCGCAAACACATCGATTTGTTATGCACCAGAGTGCGTAAACTAATATACATTTTTAAAAATTTACGTAACATTGCCGACTTTAATTAAATTAATTAGACAGGTTTATTTGGCGTTATGTCAATCTATTATCACCCACTGCATAACGTCCTGGGGTGGTGCCGCTAAATCAATTTTACTGCACCTAGAACGCGCCCAAAGAGCAGTTTTAAAGGTTGCTACTTTTCGTCCATTTAGATTTCCTACAGACCAGCTTTATATGGCATGTAAGGTGCTAACAGTACGTCAATTATTTGTTTTTAATATAGTTTTATACCAACACACTGAACTCTACTTTAACCCAGTACCTTCAAATAGGAGAAGAAAAGATTTGGTATGTGCTAACTCTCAGACTAAACATGCTTTTACTAATCGATTTTATTTATTTTTAGGGCCCTACTTGTATAACAAGTTTAACAGAGTGCTTAAGATTTATAGTTTAAGTTATAATAGGTGTAACTTACTAGTACAGGAATATTTGTCAAAATTGAATTACGCAGACACGGAAAAACTACTAGAAATTTTAAAATAATAGCTCTCTCGACCTACTCTAATATAAGTCTATTCCTTTAGCTAATTAATAATAGTGTCTACTTTATCTACTTTAATATTATTTGTTAATTTATTTAAACATAATATTATCTTACATAATCTAGTTTTAAAAATAATATACCCAAAGAGTTACTCTTTAAGTCATTGAAAATATTATGTCTCCTTTTTAATTTAACTTAGTAATAAACCTATTTTTGTCTTCATTTTAAATGTTTGATGTAAATCGATGGCCTGAAACACAGGTTTTTCATAAACCTAGTTCAGGCAGGTCTACATTACAGTTAGAATTACATTTTTCCCTGGTTGTAATTAATCTAAATTATAATTTTACTTTACTTTATACTTGAATAAATTTTATTTTATTTTTTATTTTTTTTTTTATTTACCGAAGTTTTGAAATAACTGTGAGGAAATTTCGGGAAATGGAATGGAAAAGAGATTTTTACAGATTCAATCAATCTGCATAGCCTTTCCCAACCATGTTGGGGCGGCTTCCAGTCTATCCAGATGCAGCTGGATACCAATTTTTTACATGGAGCGACTGCCTATCTGCCTTCCACAACCCACTAACTGAGTAATACGATACCCCTTGGTAAGACTGGCTGAGATTTTTACAGATTTTTTTTCCTAATAGAATATTTAATGATTCCAGTGCTATTCTGTTAAGTTCACTTTGTACTTCACTCAAGTAAACCACGACGCCAATTTTCGGGTCCAGTTCAGTTGACAGTCTGTACAGTCACTGACTTTTCACTGGTATCGGTATCGTGTCGAATACATTTGAAGACAATGTTCAGTGAGAAGTGTTCGCGACTAACTGAACTGACTCGAAAACTGGCCTCGTGTCCAGAACCCAAAAGTTGGTCATTACTTTTTTATATACCTTGTCATCACGAATTCACATTATGATACCGCATTGTTAGACTTCGAAGTTAACGATGATTGAAAATAGGTCTACGATATGACACCTCTGCATACACTGCAGTCAATCAATCAATCAATCAACTCTGCCTATAGCAGTCCACTGCTGGACATAGGCCTCTCCTAGGCTGCGCCACAACACCCTGTCCTCCGCCTTCCGCATCCAGTCTGTCCCAGCCACCTTTTTAAGGTCGTCGGTCCATCTAGCTGGGGGGCGTCCCACACTACGCTTGCCGATAAGCGGTTTTCATTTAGAACTGACCTTAAATGTCTAAGTTTAATTCCCATGTAGAGGATATAGGTTAGTAGGTCACCTTTATACAGGATTGGCGACTAGCCAAAGACTTTGAAAGCGCATAGTGAATAAATCAAAACCTCCACTGTAACCTTGTGAGTGATGACAAAAACCGGTACTAATGTTAAAGTAACAGGCAAACAGAACATCCAAATGGGTAGTTAGATGTGTTTCATGACCGAGTTTTTGAAGCACGAGCAAAGTCAATGCAAGTTATTTGATCAAGCAAGGTAAGAATTGAGTCGCTTTAGGCGATTAAAAGCCACACATACACTAATATTATAAAGGCGAAAGTTTGTGTTAGTGTATGTTTGTTACTTCTTCACGCTCAAACGGCTGGACCAATTTTTGTATGGAGGTAGCTGACGCCCTGGATTAAGACATAAGCTACTTTTTATCCCGATATTCCCACGGGATCGAGACTTATGCGGGTGAAACCGCGGGGCGCAGCTAGTAAGTAATAAATAAATAAATTAACATACATTAATACATGAAACTAACTCACGCCTTCCCATGGGGGTAGGCAGAAACTATAGAACGCCACCTGCTACGCTCCTTACATACTCCTTTTGCTTCGTTTACGTTTATAATATCGTCATACACGCACAACGGTTGCTAGTACTACGCACCTGACCTTTCTGAAGAACATCACCAATTAGGTCACTATATTAAGTTACCTCCTAGGGTTTCCCCTCACGGCGTTTCCACTCACATCTGCCTTGTAAACACCTTTTGTTAGTCACCATTCATTCAAACTCTCAACATGAACAAACCATAGCATACTCTTTAAAACATTTGTCACTATAATCTTCTTTTAAACCACACCGTTGCCTTATCAGAGCAGTGGTGGCCCAGTGGTAACGGCCGCGACTTACGAAATGTAGGCCTTAGCTTCGAACCCAAGCAGGCGCTTTACTTTGTGTATATTATTTCAACACCACTGCTCTCAAAACGGTGAAGGAAAACATCGTGAGGACACCGGCATGTCCTAAAAAAAATCGAAGACATGTGACATCTACCATCCCGCAGTGGGCCCGCGTGGTGGATTATGGCCCACTCCCTCTCACAGAGAGGAGGCCTGTGTCCCAGCAGTGGGAACATTATAGGCTGATTATGTGTTGCCTTATCACATAATTTTTCAGCTTATTATTTACTAGCTTTAGCCCGCGGCTTCGCAATTTGGGTTGTACACTGCTTGTTGTTTGGCGTTTGGCGGCAAAAAACTCATAACTCACTATACAAGTTTCTATAATATTATAATATTCAATCATGATTCGAAAGACACGTGGCGGCATCTATTTTCATAAGAACGTTATTGTTGTTTTCGTCGGGAACAGTACTTTTTTTCGGAATGAAAGGTACCCTATGTCAGTTTCTGTACACCTGCCAACATATATGTGAAATTTCAGGATGATCGGTTCAGTGGTTTAGGCGTGAAAAGGTAACAAACAAACAAACAAACTTACTTTCGCATTTATAATATTAGTTAGGATTAGTATAGTCACGTCAGTTCGCAAGAAACGCATTTCCATAGCATTTATTCTACCTTTAAGAGGCCGGCGATGGATGCGTAGTTCATACAAACGTAATACCAAAATAATTTGTAAATCAAACATATTCTTAAAGTAGTGTCTTTGTTCTGAATGGAATACAGAATATCTAGGTTCGCAAATATATATTTTGAACGGACACTGATTTAAACAAGAGGTATGAGAAAAATAAGTTTTCTATAGAAATTTAAAATTCCTTATATCTCGTCTTTATATATATCACTTTTACATCAGTAAACAAAAGAGAGAGAAAGACATAGGTAAAGTACCCTGTCACTTACATCAGGTCAAGGATGGCATAGGTTTCATTGTATTTCGAAATGGTTCTGGTTTAAGTTAGTACAAAATACTTTGAAGCATTTATGAAAATGTTGTAGTAAGATTGTGTATGCTAAAGTACGAAAGAAATATTTTAAAAATTTAAGTTTAGAGTCTGCAGAAATCCTGCTCTGCATGCTACTAGCATCATAATTCAAAAGGATAGTACGAGTACACGCATTCATAATTTTGAATAATGTTGCAACATTTCACAAAGAGAAACTGTAGTACCGACCAGCCCAGGTTTTGAATGACCGCGTACATTTCACATACGAGCCTGCGTTAGTGGCCAGTCTACCATCGAGGACTAGTTTTGATGTCCCTACTCCAATTTACAGTTGTTACTCATTTTTTGATAAGGATTTAATAGCAGGTACTGTAATTTAAAAGAGTATTTTTGTTCTGTATCGAACTTACATAAACTCACGCCTTTTTCCGATGGGGGTAGGCAGAAACTATAGAACGCCACCTGCTACGCTCCCTAAATACTCCTGTTGCTTCGCCTACATTCATACATCTAGTCATACACGCACGCCAGTTGCGAGTACTACGCACAGGACCTGACCTTTCTGAAGAACATTACCAATTTAGTCACTCAAACTCAAAGCATTTATTTCTATTAAACCATTTACAGGCACTTTTGAATTGTCAAGAAGTCGGTCAGTTACAGATATGAAGCTTGTTGGCCATTCCAAATAGTAGGTTCCTATGAAGAAGAACGGGCAAGAAACTCCACGGACACTATTAAATTAAAATATTGATACAAAGTATTGGTTACATCATTCATAATTGAAATTATACATGTGAGAACGATGCAAAACGTCAAAAGCGTCCGTGATAAAAAGAATAAAAACAAAAAAAAAAACCATTCAAAACTAAAATAATTAAAAATAAGACGTGGCAGCTAAGAGATGACCAGTCCCAACTGACAGCACTCGTTCACGAACATGACGCATGGATCAGCACCATTCAGCTCAACCATTTTGAAGGGAGCTAAATGATCCAACACACACGCCACCATCAGCGAGACATCTGAGTGAGCATGATTGTAGGCGAAGCACCATGATTTTAGTCAAATAACTAATAATGGTTATTTATAGTACCTACGTCCGATATGGGACGATCAGATGTGGCATGCTAAAGCCATTATTAATGTCAAAATTAAATATGGCATTAACTTAACTTTGTAAATACCAGATAAGGTAAACAAAGTCCATTCAGTATGTAATCAATCCTTGTAACCGTGTAACCCTGGCACTTAAAGTAAATATAACTAATTATATTTACTTTAAGTGCCAGGGTTACACGGTTATTAATGTTTTACATGATTGCAGTTGCGTTGTACATAAATTAAGCTTTTTAAGGATTGATTACATACTGGATGACTTATACATATCAGATTCTGATGTCTAAACATCAGAATTTGATATGTATAAGTCATTAGCAACCTGAATAGCATATTTTCCTCTCACATTGTCAACTAGATGATCGCACACAATGCGAGGTAATACTAATAACAAAGGATGTACTTTCAATCTTACGCAATAATATGGTCGATTGCATAATGTTTTGTAATATTGCATAACGATTTCACTGTGGCGTCATGTCTCAAGGCCAAGGAATACTACGCAGTTGTATGTTAGAGTTTTGTATGAAAAGATATTTGATAATTACCAAGGACCTCCCGCTTCTTGCGCTTATGAGTAAAAGTATGTATAGGGGAGAAAATCTCTAAATTTAAGTTCTAATTTTGTCAGCATGTTCAGTTCTCAACAAGTCTCCGGTGAAGCAACAGCTCCTCATAACTGTTGGCTCCACAAGTCGCGAATTCTTTATAAATAGCTCAGGGCAGTCAAGTATTAACATAGCTTAGGATTATTTTGTTATATAAACGTGTATTCTCTTGTGATTAACCGTGTACTTTAATGATCCTTTCTATTTGTGTGACTGTATTTTCATGTATTACGTGTAAACAATCTATATTCTCTTATGTGCTCTTGTGTTCGTGTAAATAATTGTGATTGACCTTATAAAAGTTATATTCGATTAAAAGTGGTTTCCATTTCTTATTCCCTCGTCAAGGGAATACCGTCACCCCCGCCTGCATCACCGCACCCCCCCTGAATAACAATGACATACTCTCAGCCGCCAAGGCACATTCAAGTCAATGAAAGACATATTACCCGGTAAATGGTAGCTCTATTGTACATAGTACTCACACCTGTGATTTGCAATTATATAATACAAAGGAGTTTGAGTTTACACTGTATGTCCTCCTAGGGCGTTTCGGCGTTTCCACTGACCTCTGCTTTATTGCTAACCTAACCTAACCTTTTGTTAGTCGCCTTTCACCCATCCGTTCAACATGGCACAAACCATCTAAGCATACTTTTTTTAAATTTTTGTTACTACATATTCTTTTAAACTGCACCGTTGCCTTATTACCAAATTTTTCAGCCTATCATTCATAGTCACGCCAGACATGCTTCGCAAGGAACGCATTTAATATTATTATAACTATTCCATTATACATTTCACATACGAGCCTGCTTTAGTGGTCAGTCTGCCATCGAGGAAGGGGGTTTAGATGTCCCTACTCCAATTTGTACACTTTACTCTTATTTTGTTATAGATTTTGTAAAAGTAATTGTAATTTTGAAAGTGTAATCTTAGTATCGAACATAAAGTTATTATAACTATTGTGTTAGGATTTTAATAAACTCGTTACATAGTTTTACCTAGTGGATGTAATAAATGCGTTTTACATCTAAGATAAACGCATTTATTTTATCAACTACCGCCTTCCGGTTCAAATCTTGTAACGGTCCGCGGGCGAAGTTATTTAAATAACGAAACGGCCGTACGCAGCTCAGTTGTTCGTGCGACGCCAAAGGGAAAATACCTATTAGTAATAACGTGTCACTCTGTGTAGAAATAAGTGCTATCCGTTGGAGCAAGTCCAGGTCAGTTAATTTTGTCTTTAATAATATCTGAGTGCTGGTTGTTAATATTTCTTAATTACTTAATATAACCAGCCATGAACGTACTATAAACCTAAGAAGTATAATGTCATTTCTGGTGTTAATAATATCCTGTTGAATAATGTGTTTCAGTTTCCATTAAATACTTGTGAGATTATTCAGACTTTCATTTCATACACTACCTTACATAACTTAAAGGTAATTAATAGTGCAGTACTTACATCTCAGAAGTGGGATAGACGAGTGAAAGTAAAATCAAAGCTATCTACTCGTTTATCCTGCCCACAGGTTGTTTACCGGTAAAAACAAAAAAAAAAATTGCTTTTGTGTATTTGTCCCCTCTACTGTTAAAATATAACCTGACTACATCCTGACTATCACCTAAATAGGGCTTAAATCATATATTTTTTTTGCATTTATTAGTCTGTGAGTAATTAATATTTTTTTTATATAATAAAACGAGCAATGACATTATACCTTAGTGAACTCATACAGTTTCTTTTCAACGTAGCTTTGTAAGCTGTTAAATATTATATTGTGTAAAATATTATTATTCATTCAAGTGTTCGTATGATAGTAAGTTGCAATGTGGAAGCGTTACTTCATTATACAGCTTTGCCAGTGCTACCCCCTGGAAAGCGTTACTTCATTACACAGCTTTGCCAGGGCTACCCCCTAGAAAGCGTTACAACATTACACAGCTTTGCCAGGGCTACCCTCTGGAATTGTTACATCATTACACAGCTTTGCCAGAGCTACCCTCTGGAAGCGTCACATCATTACACAGCTTTGCCAGGGCTACCCTCTGGAAGCGTTACATCATTACACAGCTTTGCCAGGGCTACCCTCTGGAAGCATTACATCATCATACAGCTTCACCAGAACTACCCTCCGGAAACACTTCACCACTGCAACGGTTTTTCACTTAAAATGTTTTGGTAACGTTCTAATGCGTACTCTTCAAAACTTTTCACCTTTCTTTCACTAATGTTAAACATTTTGATATACTATGGATCTTCCGAAGCATTAAAATGATAACGTTATTAAAATTAACTAAAAGTTTCAGTTTTCAACCGCGCATTAATGAAGCGTGAGTGCTGGGAAAATTAATTATCATATTAGGTACTGTTATCAAGAGTAAAGCTTGGCTACATTAATAATCAGTGCTGCTACCAAGTCAAGTGTAAGGCTTAGGCACATTAATCATCAGTGCTGCTATCAAGTCAAGTGTAAGGCTTGGGCACGTTAATCATCAGTGCTGCTATCAAGTCAAGTGTAAGGCTTGGGCACATTAATCGTCAGTGCTGCTATCAAGTCAAATGTAAGGCTTGGGCACGTTAAACATCATAGTGCTGCTATCAAGTATAAGGCTTGGGCACGTTAAACATCATAGTGCTGCTATCAAGTATAAGGCTTGGGCACAAGTGCTGTTATCAAGTGTAAGTAACTTGGGCACGGTGCTGCTATAGAGCAGGCACGAAGTCATGTCTACCGCAGGAGCGGCTGCAGGCCCAGATCAGCAACAGGAGAATTCGCCATATGCTTCAAGCGACGAGTCTATAATTCTCGGTCAACCTCAAAGACCAAGAACGTCGTCTAAACGTTATCATCAGCCACGCCTGTCAGCGTCGGAACATGCATCTAGACAACGTAGTAAATCCCGCGAGTTAAGAGTTCGCCGACGCCGTAGATCACGAGATTCAAGGTGCGTAGATAATTCTGGTAGTTCAGAGGATCGGTCTTCATCGCGTAAACGACTTAATCAACGAAGGCGTCAAACTAACGATAGAATATGTGACGTACGTGAGGGGAGTAAAAGACGGCGTATTAGTAGCGATTCTGGTAATTCAATTAATAGTAAACAGAGAAAACGACGTCATTTTTCCCCAAATGTTCAGTCACATAGACGTGTAGACACTAACTTATATGATAAAGATAATACTAGCCGTATCTTAGATAAGTTCTTAGATATTCTTAAAGATGTAAAAGGGCGGTCTGGCTCCAAACTTTCCTTCAATAACGTCCTTCCAGAATTTGATCCAATGACAAAATATCAGACTATCTTGATGTGGCTTACTAAAGTGGAGGAGTGTGCAGAGATCTATGGTTGGGACGAAAAAGAAACTATCCATTTTGCCCTACCAAAATTAACCGGTGTTGCAAAGGATTGGTACCAGGGTCTCAGCACAGTCCTTTACTCATGGACCGAATGGAAAAGAAAATTGGTAGAAAATTTTCCTTGTCGTGACGATTACGCGGAACTTTTAATAGCAATGTTAGCCAAAAAAGCCCGTTATGGCGAATCATTGGAGCACTACTTTTACGAAAAAATTAATCTACTAAATAGGTGCGGAATAAAAGGTCGTAAAGCGGTCGACTGTATTTTAAACGGGGTTGAAGATCGCGCTGTCAGAGTTGGTGCTCAAGCTGCTCAATTCCGCGAGCCTGAAGAGGTACTGAAATACATAAAAACTGTTAAAATAGAGAGAGAGATAGGTTCTATTAGAGATGCTGGGGAAAGAAATCAAAAACATGAGAGGAGGGCTACCGGAACGGCCGCTTCCTCTAGACGAAATGGTCCTGAACAAAAAAGGTTAGTATGTCACAATTGTAATGAAGACGGTCACAAGAGTATCCATTGCCGGAAGACACCAACAACGTGTTCTAATTGTAGTAAGTTGGGCCATTTAAGTACTTATTGTAGATTCAGGAAACAAAAACTACAAGACAGCAATCAAAAGGACACTGTTGAAGAAAAATTGGTATCAGAACTGACATCAGGTGAATCTAACTCAAAATATATTTTTAACATTCTGATCAACAATGAGGAATTAGTATGTCACGTTGATTTAGGTAGCCAATGCAGTCTTATTAGAGAAAATGAAGCTAAAACTTTAAAACTACCTATTGATACCAAAGATTTACCCTTGATGAGAGCAATAGGTGGAAACTATGTTAGTCCATTGGGTAGGTCCAGGGTTAACGTTAACGTTCAAGGTATTGAAGAAAACATTGAAATTCTTATCGTCGAAAACCACGCTCTGAAATATCCTGTATTACTGGGACACACTTTTACAGAATTGCCTGACATAATCATTACCAAAACACCTAGTGAAATTATTTTTGAAAAAACTGGTGTAGATAATAAACTGTTTTTGAGAGTTTTGGATGAAATTTCTTTGTCACCGTGCGAAATACTTACAGTTCCAGTAAATTCATGCAATCATTTCAATGGGAAAATATATGTAAACGGTTCTGTAAGGGGCGCCCCTGGTAGTGAATATTATTTATTTCCTGGAGGATACGATCTTAAATCGGGTATAGGTCGAGTAATCATATTCAATATGAGCAATTCACGAATAGCCTTTGCCAAAAATATATTATTGACACGTGCCTTTCCTAATATCATTCAAGATGTTTCTGTTGTCTCTGTTGATAAATCTAATTTCGATGAACACTTGCTCGTTGGTTCCACAATTACAAATGAACAAAAAGTTGAATTACAATGTTTACTCAATAGATTTAACGATTGCTTCTCTTCTAATTTAAAAGATTTAGGACTGACCTCTGCGGGAGAAATGATAATAGAGTTAGAAAATTCTGACCCAGTAGTTTATAGACCTTATCGGATGTCTTTGGCGGAGAAGAACCTCGTTCGCGATATGGTTCGCGAAATGCTTGACGCAGGTATAGTCCGAGAGTCCTCGTCGCCGTACGCGAGTCCGATTGTGCTTGTAAAAAAAAAGACCGGTGAAAAACGACTGTGCGTCGATTACCGTGCTCTAAATAAACGAACTAAAAAAGATCATTACCCCCTTCCCAGAGTTGAAGACCAATTAGATCAACTTGCTGGCAGTAAATTGTTCATTACCCTTGATTTGGCATCAGGCTACTATCAAATTCCTATTTCCACGTCTTCACAAGATAAAACTGCATTCGTTACCAAAGATGGTCAATATGAATATACTCGGATGCCGTTTGGCTTAGTAAATGCACCGTCAGTTTTTCAAAGAACCATAAATAAAATACTTTCCGAAGCAAAGATCAAATATGCTCTGATCTATATGGATGATGTTCTGATTCCAGCGCGAACGTTTGAGGAAGGTCTCGTTAGGCTTCAGGAAGTGCTAACTCTTTTACGTAAAGGAAAACTAACATTAAAACTTTCCAAATGCCATTTCTTCTTTGACAAGATAGACTTCTTGGGTTTTGAAGTCAGCTCTGTAGGTATAAAACCAGGCACTCGCAAAATCGAAGCGGTGGCCAAATTCCCGGTTCCAAAGAACCAACACGAAGTCAGGCAGTTTATCGGTTTGGCTAGTTTTTTTCGTAGATTTGTAAAAGGTTTCGCCGTCATTTGCAAACCATTGACGGATCTTTTGAAAAAGGACTGTCAGTGGAAATGGACTAAAGAACAAATTGACTCATTCGATTCTTTGAAGCAAGCTCTTATCTCTCGTCCTATATTGGCTCTTTACGATCCAAAAAAAGAGACTCAGTTACACACTGACGCTTGCAAGTATGGCGTTGCGGGGATTCTAATGCAAAAATGTAATGAAGGTCTTTTCAAACCAGTCTCTTACTTTAGTCGGAAAACGACTCCAGATGAGCAACGAATGCATTCGTTTGAATTAGAAACACTTGCGGTTGTAGCTTCTCTCAGCAGATTCCGTGTTTATCTTCTTGGAATTCCATTTAAAATATTAACGGACTGCAACGCGCTTCGTACAACACTAATAAAACGCGATCTAGTTTCAAGAATTGCTCGTTGGTGGGTCCAACTCCAAGAGTTTGATTGCG
Organism: Tiliacea aurago; assembly: GCA_948098905.1. Lineage (NCBI taxonomy): Eukaryota > Metazoa > Arthropoda > Insecta > Lepidoptera > Noctuidae > Tiliacea > Tiliacea aurago. Next base: position 15,030,928 of record OX402590.1, read on the forward strand.
AAATAGAGTATAGGCCGGGTACAGGTATGATGCACGCAGACGCTTTAAGTAGAAATCCGGTGGACAAGGCGGTTATAGAAGATCATGTACTTGACGTTCTTTCAACTGAATCGGAGGATTGGATCGCAACGGTCCAATCTACCGATGACGAGATCTCCCGGATTAAACAAATTCTGACTGATCCAGAATCCGAAAACGTTTCGGAAATAGTCAAGAATTACAAACTAACAAACGGTAAGGTATATCGTTTATTAAATTATAACGGAGATGATTGTTTTCGATGGGTAGTACTGAAAGGGGTGCGTTGGCAAGTTGTTAAAATGAACCATGATGACATCGGTCATTTTGGTTTCGAAAAAACCCTTTCTCGAATCCAACAATCATTTTGGTTCCCGAAGATGAGACGATTTATAAAAAAATACGTCCGATCATGTTTAGAGTGCGCTCACCACAAGGGCACAACGGGAAAACAGCAAGGTGAGTTACACCCAATCCCAAAGGTAGAGATACCTTTTCATACTATCCATGCTGATCACCTGGGGCCGTTCGTTCGTAGCAAACGAGGTAATGTTTATATTTTAGTTATAATAGATGGTTTTACAAAGTTCATTAACATTTCACCCGTAAAAAACACAAAAACATCGACAACAATAAGAGTTTTACGAGAACACATTAGTTATTTTGGAACACCTGTTAGGTTGATCACCGATCAGGGTACTTCCTTTACAAGTAATAGCTTTCGATCATTTACAAAATCGTTAGGTATGAAACATATCCTAAACGCAGTGGCCACGCCACGAGCCAATGGTCAGGTGGAAAGATACAATAGGACAATCATCGATGCCCTTTCTACTAAAACGCATGGTAAGGATGAAAGGACATGGGATGAATTTATCCCTGACGTGCAAATTGGACTGAACACTACAGTGCACAAAACTACAGGTAAGAGCCCTTCAGAACTATTATTTGGCGTAAGACTAAAAAGTCAGACTGAGAACAGGCTCAGTGAGGTCATAGACGAAGTCATAGAAACTATAGCGTCAGAAGATCTGGAGAAAGAAAGAAGTAAAGCGGGAGAAAGAATCAATAACCAACAAGTTAAAGATAAGGTACGGTTTGATTCAAAGCGTATTAAGAACAAATCATATGCAGTTGGAGATTTGGTAAGTGTAAGAAGGGAAATCCCGAATACCGGTAAGTCCAAGAAATTAATTATGAAATTTCAAGGACCCTACAGGATTGTTAAAGTTTTGCCCAATGATCGTTATTTAGTAACAGATACCCCTCTCACTCGAAAGAAAGGCTGTCGTAATTATGAAAACATTATTGCAGTAGATAAAATGAAACCATGGCTTAGTTTCAATCAAAACTTTGGTAGTTCAGAATCCGAATGTGAAAACGTTGCATCGGGATCAGAGCAATCGAACGATACATCATAGAAAATATTTTTTTAATACCTGCCGCAATATTATTATTGCGTAAATAAGATAACAAGATTATTGCAACAAATTAATTATATTTAACATTCATACTTACAGAATTAGTTTATAATAAGTATCTAATAATTAAGAACGCGGTGATGGTTCATAATATTCTTTATCAAGTGATTATTTAAAACATTATATTTTGTTATTATACTGAAAAAAAAAAAAAAAAAAACGTTATCAATTATTTATTTTAAATTGCATCTTTGTTTTAATTTCTGTTTTTATAATTTTGTATTATTGTAATTCATGTGTTACTATTTATTTCGTTTTTTTGAAATTATTTTTATTATTATGTTAACAACTTCTATTTTAAATGATGTTTGTATAATCATTTTGAAACGTGTAACTAAATTAATTCTAAAACTATTGTGTGTGTATGTAAACTGTGTCTGTGGTCTTGTAAACATTCGTTGTAACTTTAATTTAAGTAGATATGCCTATTAAAATTAATGATAAATTAATGGTGATTCATACAAATTGTTAGCATTCTATGATTTTAAGTGTATTATTGATAAATTGATAATTTAGTAATATTCTGAAAATAAAAGAGCGAAGGGACTTGCTCTAGCAGGATGGCCGAGCTGTTAGGATTTTAATAAACTCGTTACATAGTTTTACCTAGTGGATGTAATAAATGCGTTTTACATCTAAGATAAACGCATTTATTTTATCAACTACCGCCTTCCGGTTCAAATCTTGTAACGGTCCGCGGGCGAAGTTATTTAAATAACGAAACGGCCGTACGCAGCTCAGTTGTTCGTGCGACGCCAAAGGGAAAATACCTATTAGTAATAACGTGTCACTCTGTGTAGAAATAAGTGCTATCCGTTGGAGCAAGTCCAGGTCAGTTAATTTTGTCTTTAATAATATCTGAGTGCTGGTTGTTAATATTTCTTAATTACTTAATATAACCAGCCATGAACGTACTATAAACCTAAGAAGTATAATGTCATTTCTGGTGTTAATAATATCCTGTTGAATAATGTGTTTCAGTTTCCATTAAATACTTGTGAGATTATTCAGACTTTCATTTCATACACTACCTTACATAACTTAAAGGTAATTAATAGTGCAGTACTTACAATTGTAAACCAGGTTTTGAATGACCGCGTACATTCACATACGAGCCTGCTTTAGTGGCCAGTCTGCCATCAAGGACTAAAATAACAATAAACAAACCTACACAACGTTCTTGAAATCGGCTACTCTCAAAAATACACCCATTATTATTGTATCTAATAGGATTTTCCCTATAAATCGCATTGCAAGTACACAAGGCAAAAAAATAAAGTAATTCTTATAGCAGAAATCATATATAATACTTACCGTGTTTCAAGAGCTTTGAGGAAAATAATAATACCTAAACAAAAGAATAACAGCTAATAATGCTTGAAGATTACATAAACAACGTTCTTGAAATCGACTACTCTCAAAAATACACCCATTATTATCGTATCTGATAGGATTTTCTTTACAAATCGCATTGCAAGTGAAGGTACACAAGCCAATACAAGTAAAAAAAAAGTTATTATTATTGCAGAAATCTTAATACTTTGTTTCAAGGGATTTGAGGAAAATAAGAATAAACAAAAGAATAACAGCTAATAATGCTAGAATATTACCTACATAACGTTCTTGAAATCGGGTACTCCCAAATAATATTGAATCCATTAAAATTTTCTCTACAAATCGCATTGCAATATTGGAATCACAAGCACCACTAATATGAAATAATGTAATATGCTAACTGCGAGCGGAATACTAATTGCTGGCATGTGTGGCCGATGCCTGCATTAGTTCTTCAGTAATATGTAGTTTGAGAAATGTAGCACTCGCTGAAACTTCAATTACTGAGAAATTGAAAGGATTCAGTGTTATTAGCGAAGTGCTACTTATTATAAATGTATCAAAAACACTGTAATCTGTTCTTTGGGAAAAAATACTTCTTTGTAAATCGACAGCAGGTATCTAATTTAATTTTACTAGAACTAGCTATTACCCGTGACTTCGTCTGCGTGAATTTTGTATTTCTAAATTTTTTATTCAAATCCGGGATAAAAGTAGCCCATGACCTTCTCCTGTTCCGTGTGGTGCCGGACGTAAAGAATAGCACCATCCTGTTTCTTCCCGCGAGTGTCGTAAAAGGCGACTAAGGGACTTACTAGAGAATGGGCAGCAGCGTCCTCTATGCATTTCTACACCATACTGCGATCGCCAACCCGTCTGCCAAGCATGGCGATTATGGTTGGCAATCCTCCCTCCCTCCTTTTTGGGGAGGCCTATGTCCAGCAGTGGACGTTTTTCGGCTAAAATTATGAATGATGATGACCTTCTCCATGTCCCAACTCTCAGGCTAATTATCCGTCAAATTTCATAACCATCGGTTCTTTGGCTTAGGCGTGCAACGGTAACAGACAATCAGAGTTACTATCACATTCACAATATATATTATGGATGTATGGATTATTGCTTGGGCTTATTAAGTTCCTACGTCGATCGCGGCATCAGTGGCGTTCTTAAGCTCATCAAATATACACCAAGTGTGCACTAAAGTATGCATCAAGCACATAAAAACACAACTAAAAGTAGTTAGTTAATCATAATGCATTCTGTCTTATTCCCTACATTACTGGCTGTAAGCCAACTTTCTGTCGGGAAAGCCAGTCCGAACTGGTTTTGTTGGAAACGGCACCGGAATCATGCTGGGATTTTTATCGTACCGCTTAAACACTGCCAAAAATACGACCCCTCCAATGCTTCGCTTCCTTATGTTGCAAGCAAATTTTACCTATTTATTTAATCAAAGTAATACACTCTCTGTTGCGATGGTATACAAGAAGGCAGCTTCACCTCATGTGACCACTAAACGTGGGTGACCACTGAAAATCAGCACTGTGCTGTGGGTCTCCCATAGCACAGCATCATGCTGAGTGCAAGCCTTCTTGTCACAGTCATGACGTGCAACTGCCGACTATTTGTTTTTTTTTGTACTCGTAGTGATTATATATAGATCTGTTTTGTGTAATTTTTTTGTTTACCTACTCAAGTTAATTTTCGTATGCACGTGTTTCTGTGACAAATAAAATTATTTTTCTTTCTTTCTTTCATGTTAAATGGTTTATATCGACCATTATTGACACAAAATAACATCACGCTTATTGTTTCCCTGAAGAGTTAGGCAGGGGTGTACAGTCATGAGCACTAATATGTAAACAATTAGCAAAATTCAAAACCGATATTCTCGAGGAAGAACGATTGCAACTTTGAGAAAAGATCTGTTTTATAATAGTCTGGGTTCCAAAATACTATGTTCGTAGTAAAATAAAATTACAATCAATATAGTTGGAAGAAATCACTTAAAAGTTGCTGAGTATATACCTACATATTAGTGCTTGTGACTATACCTATAGTACCTACCCCCACATTTATGCCGCCAATTACGTCTAAGTTACATGTAATACTGGGCGTGACTTGTCGCGCCATCAACACAAATGCAGACTCCTGGCTGCTACTGAGAAATTCCAGATGGAAAAGCCCTTTGCAGTTTACCCGACCCGGGAATTGAACCCAGGACCATGCTCAACAGTAGCGCTTATGACCACTAGACCAACGAGGCAGTTCTATTATGAACATCTGCAATACCAAAGGCATTATAGCTTAAATCTCGTGCAGATTGGCGTAAAATCGCGGGCGCGCCAGTCTGCACGAGCCTTTATTCGCGCTGCTGTTCTAGAGACTAAGCTGAAATGACTCATGCACTTGTATAACAACTTACTACCTACTAGCGACCTGCCCCAGCTTCGATTTTTACGACTTCATAAAACATTGATAATCATTTCAGCCGAAAGACGGCCACTGCTGGACATAGGCCTCCCCCAAGCACCGCCACTTCGACCGGTTCTGTGCTTTACACATCCAGCAGATACCTGTGGCCTTCACAAGGTCATCGGTCCACCTTGTAAGAGGTCTTCCAACGCTACGTCTTCCGGTACGCGGTCGCCACTTCAGAACCTTTCGGGCCCATCGGCCATCAGTTCTGCGAGCAATGTGCCCTGCCCACTGCCACTTAAGCTTGGCAATTCTTCGGGCTATGTCGGTTACTTTGGTTCAGCTGCGGATCTCTTCATTTCATAACATTTATAACATTTCTTTGTAATATGTAAGTTTAATATTAGCTTATTATACACATAAATCTCCCGGAATAAATTCTTTAAGTGATAGCGGAAACTACCATCAAAAAACGTTGTGTAGTTTTGAAGAACAACGTGGTCACACTGAAGATCTATACATAAATTATAAACTAAAGTCACCTTTCGTAGGTGACTTTAATTTATAATATGTATAGATATAGAAAATAAATAGAATTAAGAGGGGATTGTGGTTAAGTGATAACAACCACACAGGTTAATCGCCGCGGTTGGTCCGTGTATGGGTGGCCATCTTTACATACCAAGACCTGCTGTGCTATGGGAGACCCACAACACAGCGCTGATTTTCAGTGGTGGCCCGAGGAAAAGGCTAGTCAGATGATGAGATATACTTAGAAAAGAACTGTGAGTAAAAGCTTCTTTTTTCTAGATCTTAAAGTAGGTAAATATCCCTAAGATGATGCAAATACTTTCCCCTTCAAACCCTCTCTCTACAGCACATTGCAACTTTGTACATACCACGTCTCATTGTTAACCATAAAGGTTACAATCAATATTTCCATTATCCTTCAGAAACCCAATAATGCCGTACAATATACCGTAACACGAGCACTCGAAGCCTTCAGATCAAGCCTTTGTTTAATAATGGAAACTATATCTATATAAACTGACTATATGAAGGTAAGGTACGTCAGTTGCCATAGGCTACATCAAGGGCCGGAATGTCAGAGTGCGTGGGATGAGGGTCGTCACGACAACCTGATAATAACATAGGGAAATCGTGATTAGATATTAATAAAGTATTTATAGTCTCTGTTTTTGACGCATTTGGTAAAAGATGAATATCGATTACCATGCGGTGCCGGGCGTAAAGAATAGCACTGATCCATTTCTTCCCGTGGGTGTCGAAAAGGTAACTAAGGGACAGAATGGGCAGCAGCGTTCTCTATGCATTTTAACACCATGATGCGATTGCCAACCCACCTGCCAAGCGTGGCGATTATGGCAAACCCCCCCTTTGGGGAAGGCCTATGTCCAGCAGTGGACGTCTTTCGGTTGAAATGATAATGAATGATGATGAATATCGATAAAGACGATTAACACACGGTTTCTGAGTTGCGAATATGAAGAAAAGAAATAAAGATTTTTTATTTGTAAAGGCTTCTACATACTGGGCGACTTGTCGTGCGACGCAACACCAGTAGAACAATTTCCTTTAAGTTTTCATAGAAATTGTCCCACCGGTGACGCGTTGTGCGACAAGTCGCGCCAGTATGTAGAAGCCTTTACATCTTTCCTCTGCTTTCTGTGGGAGTGATTTCGTTTAAAGGGACGGAAGTGTGTAACAGGAAGTGACAACGTCAGCATGGAATAAGTAAGTACTTTTTAATAGCATGGAATTAGTAAGTACTTTATGATAGCATGAAGTTAGTGTACTCATGGAATTAGTAAGTACTATACAGATTATAAGAAGAGGCCTTTAACTTGGGAGACAGTAAAAGACTGGTATTATTATTATTTCAAAGTCTTTGACATATCTCGGGACACTGGGGTCCTGGACTTTTAAACGGCATACGAGGGGTCGCCGCCAACTCGCAAAGGCCCCTGAGACAGTTTTAAGTGTTGAGGCACCAACCGACGGTTATACCTGTATGGACTTTCCAATTATTGCTCCCAATTATTATTTTTTGGTAATGGTTTGGAATCCTCATGGATGTCCATCCTGGGGTGTATGGCGGGGTCTGTCAGACTTCCACTGACTAAAATCACCCCGTGTTCCCTCGCACACTTGCACCGGAGGCTACTCTTCAACGCAGCCCCCGACTGGAGGCCGGCCATCACGGCAAGCGGAGGGAGTGAGGTATGCAATTGCACCCAAGGACAACCCCCGATTGGTGCAGGACTATTGCGCATCATGGAAACAAAATATATTGGGTTGTGGTTTTGGGTGGCTATAGTGGATTGGTTACCTTCATCTAATAATAAATTATTTATATATTAAAAACTTTTACTAAAAATCTTTACATATGGACTTTGCCCCGCATAACTGTTTTCACGGTTTGTCTGTGGGAACAGAACACAGTTTTACAATTTTGGTTTATTAGTCCGGACACTTAAATTTCACTAATTGCACCGATAAAGTTGATGATGAACTTTATAGGTGCAATTAGTGAAATTCATTTCATTTCAGGCGAAAGACGTCCTGCCTGGCGTCCGCTGGACATAGGCCCCCCAAAAAAAAAAAAAGTGGGGGGATTTGCCATAATCGCCATGCTTGGCAGGCCTGTTGGCAATCGCAGTATGGTTTTAAAAATGCATAGAGAAGGCTGCTGCCCATTCTCTAGTAAGTCCCTTAGAGGCCTTTTACGACACCCATGGGAAGAAATGGGATGATGCTATTCTTTTCGTCCGGCACCCAACGGAACGCCTATATAGTTACTAACAATTATCTAGTCTTATTAATTACATCTTATTTAATATACCTACCTAATCACTTATCTGCTCTTTCCCAACAATCTGCAAACCATTTTCCTAAGAACATCGTTTACAAACTCCTGAAAAAGAACTGCTTAAGTAACATGGCAAATTTACCGACTATGTCCCCTGCCTGACCTATGTTTTATTATACACGGGAAAAATGGCAGGGGTGACTTGCACACCCACTAATGAAAACGGTTGCTAGTGCAAAATGTCGTTTGCGACAAGGGGGCAACATGTCCTGACGTGCTTAAAAGGAGTGGAGAGGTATTCCACGGCTATCAGGACAATCCCGGAAGTACGGTCAAGATCCCTACCAAAATCAAACGTGTTCGGAGGAAAGAAGTGTCCAGTAAGGACATTTCCTTCCTCCGAACACTTTTGCTCTTGCGAATCTCCACTCAAGCCGGCCAATAAAGGCAAACCAGAGATGAGGTACAAGACTTCTCCCGAGAGATAGGTTCTGTGGGGTCGCTACTGCCCAAGAGTTCACCACACTGCCCTGCAGGTTTCTGTATCTCTCTTGGTCTGGCTCTTTAAGGCTCGTGCAGATTGGCGCGATATCGCGGGCACAACAAGCAGTGCGACGAGTGTCGCGCCCGCGATATCATGCCAGTCTGCACGAGTGTTTACCGTAGACCCGTTTTGGCAAAGTAAACTCTACCGGCACAGACCTGGAGTTCGGAGCGCGCAAGCCCCACCACGACGTCAACGTAGAGATACGGCGGTGAGGTTATTATTATAATGTTAAAGTAGAGTTTGACAAGTGCTCAACTTTAAATTGTCAGTTCAGATACCTGGCGGGGGTGTATGTGATTGCAGTGTTTATTTAAAGTGAACCTACAATAAATATAAAATTGACTCTTGAAGTGAATTCCTCACGTGTGCACTTCGCTTCTACTGTTTTGAGCAGGAAAAATGGCAAATAAGACATTAAACTGGACAAAAACTCATCGATTTTATGTAAACGGATAGGTGGAGTTTAATAACGAAAAAACTTCCCAACGGAAAGCTTTACACGTAATATTTTAAGACATTTTTTTGTTTTATATGTCAAGGTTTATATGTATATCTAAAAATATATTTATCATAGAATGTCAATTTTTAAAACTTCCCTGTTACTATGAATTCCCAAACAGACACACGTCCCAACGGAAAGCTCTACACGTCATTTTTTTATTACATTTTTTGTTATTTATGTCAAGGTTTATCTATCTAAAAATATATTTATCATAGAATGTCAAGTCTTTAGTTTTTAAAACTTCCCTGCTACTATGAATTCCATATCCCGCTCGGCCTCGTACAGGGCTTTGTTTTTATTATTTGCATTTTACTTTGCATTTTTTTTTTGTTTTTTTATGTTTCTAAGAGTGTGTTTTAGTTTATTTTGTGAGACCCAATATATATTTTATCTGTCTTTCTTTATGTTTATTTGAGATTATAGAAACGATTTTATGTTAGAAAATGTTGACAAGGCGACATATCGAGAGTAGAGAGCGCTCTCACACGCTGATGGGTTGAGAGTCGTGCAAAATAATATGAATGTTTCATATAAAATATTGTGGCGACACGCGATGCAATGTGGTTGGCTTTATCGTATTTTATCCAATATGACAGTAAGTGTGTCTGGTACTGTGTTTATATTGTTCAGGTATGTAGGTACCATATCTAATTATAATATGGTTGTGTATTGTATAAGTATGTATTGGATAAGTTTGTTTAAGATTAAGAATAACCTGCTAAACAATTATTTTCTAATGTAGACTACAGGCGTTAGAGGTTAGTGGGGTAATTGCATAACACTATCTGGCGGTATTTACATCGCCACATGCAAACTACGCATCACATCGACGTCACGCAAAATCCTGCATCGCGCAAGCAGAATTTACCGCGCAACTAGTATATACAGGGTAGGTAAAAAATCGTGGATCAAACGAAACAGGGCGATAGTTGGGGTTATTTGCAGTAAAAAATATATCTGTGGCAGAGCCTTGTCTTGATCTCCTTATGATATGTATGATCTTGAGTACCTATAATGTCCCTCGTTTGACCTGTGTTAGTAGGTACTGTCAGCAAAAATATTTATTCACTACTTAAATAAATATTTTCGCTGACAGTTTACTGCTCTAGCACGTGTATGGAATAAAGTTTATTTATGAGGGACAAAAAACAGTTACATGCTAAAAATACAAAGAAATACTTAAACTAAGATTTAACAAACATGTAACCCACACCATTGTCCACGATGTATCTAAAGATTAAAAGTGCAAAAGAGAAGTGATGAAAAAGAAAAATAAAACTAGTAAATAATAGTCGCTTCCACAATATTGCTGTGTTACTTAGGTTAGCTTAATTTAACTAAAATACTCGCTAAACAAAATATCCAGGGCCATTTTCTTAAATGATTGCTTAGATAGACAAAATATATCCAGATCAATAAAAGTGCTACGAGAAACCTCCACGGATCAACTCTGTAATTGAATGTTAATTAAACGGGTAATTAATAATCCATTGTCGAAGCGAGCAAGTGGTTAAGTGATGTCAGTTATAGTAGGTTTAAAGTGTAACCAAATATTATAAATAGGTACTTAACTATTGTAATTTTACTAACTTTTGCCCGCAGCTTTGTCTGCGTCTAGGATCATCCCACGGGAACGTACTACAGGCATTAAAAGTATCCCATGTCCTGACACTTGATAATGATAAATGATTTATTTCTGTAAGTTTGTACAAACACTTTTAAGGCTCAGATATATCCCAGTGACCTTGAGAGGTTAGGTTGCGTGTTCTGTACTGAGCTCACGCAACGCGTCGTACGTTCAGCCAGTAAATCTATGCAAACTTCGGAGTTATGGAACGGATTCTTTTTTTCATTTTTATTGAAAAAAAAAATGTTTGAGAATGTGCAAACAGCGTTCTTTCATGTGATACCCCACATGCCCTAGTGCCCCACTTCAATTTTTTAAGACCCCCCCCCCCCTTTCAGTCCCTTTTGCAAAAATATATTTTTTTTTAATTTCTTTCGTATGTGCAAAATAGTTGGGCAAACGGCATTTAAAACTATTCTAAATTTCAAGTTAATAGCATTAGTAGTTCTTGAGATATCTAGGTGTGACAGACAGACAGACAGACTTAGTCTCACCTTATGGGTTCCTTTTTACCATTTTGGTACGGAACCCTTAGTAGACCCGAAAAACTTAGTAGGTACTGAAATATTTATTCAAATAATTTTATTCATTACTAGTGGTCGCCCACTGGTCGAAATTCGACTCCCTAAACGTAATTTTTTTATAGTACTTACAAATTCCATGAGTACACTAATTCCATGCTATTATAAAGTACTTACTAATTCCATGATTTTAAAAGTACTTACTTATTCCATGCTTAAGCTGTCAAATCCTGTTACACATTTCCGTCCCTTTTCACGAAATCACTCACGAAAGCGAGAGAAAAGTTTCAAAGACACCAAAAACATTCTAGTAAAGGTTACGAGCTGGCTAGATGTGTCCCAATGAAAGACTTTCCTACTTACGTAATGCCGTGAAGACCCTTTTAAATTACCATAGATAAGTATAACATTCTTACATAATTACTTTTCTTTATGACTTACCAAACTAATTAACACAGTTTTTCAAAGGTTCGCTATATCTCATGAGGACTTCGTCCGTCAAAGGTCACAAAGTTGATTCATAATTCATAAGTCTGCAGAACAGATTAGACTTAAGTAATGGTCCCGAAGAGCCAAGTATTAAGAACGATCATCTCGTAAAAGAAGTAATTTTCTTAGTATTTGTATGAGCCTACACTATCTTCATTTATGTTGCTTCTTAAGTAAAACTTGACCAGAGTTGCTCAAAAGGGGGTCTCGAGCAAAACAAGAGTTAAGGCTTCTATAGACCGGCGTACACGTGACGCGACACAAAGGCCCCACATGTCGCATGACGAGCGGTGCCTTACTGTCGCGTCGCGAGTCGCGCCGGTCTGTAGAAGCCTTTAGTCCGATCTGAAATTTTTTCAAGGGCAAGGTTAATGACACAAAAAAAAACTAAATTATTCATGCAAATAAAGAAAAAACAAACAATAAAAAATTGAAATATGGTTGATAATTAGTACTTTTTGACATAACTTAAAAAAAACTTTTTACAAAAAAAAAAACAAAACAATCGGCTTCCAAAAAAAGTTTTGAATTTTTTACGTTTTAGTCGGTTCGTTTGTAATTTATCAAAGTTACAATAGCCTAATGACAACTGCTCATCAGCTTTTACAAAATATTGCTTTTCCCGGCGCAGGGACGGTAATTGTTGAAGAGTTCTCCTGGTCAGAATCAGGAGAACTGGAGCTGATGGTGACTTCACTATATGCGTTGTGACGAGCATAAACTGCTTAGCAACCATATTAAAGTACCTCAAATCGCAACCCGTGAAATACTTATTATTTTAAGTACCTATTTCCGGTGGCCATCTGTGATCTTTATCATTAGTTTCACTTCACCAAATAGTGCTTTCCAATAACAACTGCACGAGTTACTATAAAAAATACCCACATTGCTATAGGTGTATACAATTTCAGGATTTCCCTCGATTTCCATTGGATCATCCTCATCAGATTCTGACTTGGTGACAATGAGACCACTGCGAGAGTATACCCTTTCAAACAAAAAAAGAATTTTCAAAACCGGTACACAATTGAGTGAGATATCGGTGAAAAAAGAAAACAAACATACAGACGAACATAACCCTTATTTTTGGAAATCGATGATCGTCATCATTCCAGCCGAAATACGTCCACTGCTGGACATACGCCTCCCCCAATAAGGGGGGGTTGCCATAATCGCCACGCTTGGCAGGTGGGTTGGCGATCGCAGTATGGTGTTAAAATGCATAGAGAACGCTCCTGCCCATTCTCTAGTAAGTCCCTTAGTCGCCTCTTACGACATCCACGGAAAGAAATGGGATGATGTGATTCTTTACGTCCGGCAAGAAGATAAAGCTGTTTAAGCCAAACTTTAAACCGAACAAGATAAGGAATTTAAAAAGATCGAAACTTTATCTGCCTTATTACAAAACAAGGTTTATATTTCGACATGGCTTAAACCATGCAGCCAGTTTTTGTAATAAGAACGTAACAGTGATTGAAATACCGTTCTTTATATAAAACTGAAAACTTAGTTCGGTACTAAGTTGTCAGTTTTGTGTTTAGGAACTTTACTATAGTCGGAATAAAGTTCGATATTCAATAATGCCTCCATGTTTTAAACCTGGGTCTGAAGATAAATCATGTTTTGTAATAAGGGGTTAAAAGTCTAACGCTAACCAAACCCCTATTTTAATTTTGAACAGATGAATGGCCACGCTCAAAGCTATTCACAATCTTGTATAGTTTCCAATTTCCTTGTAGATAAAATGAGCATCCACTTTATATAGTCCATGTAATCCCGACATTGTCGTCGTAGATAATGCGATGTGTACCAATGTCGTGATATATAATAAACCGTTTGCTTAGCTTCCGATCAATATTGTCGACGGAATTACGGGAACATCTCATGTTATGGGTATAATACTATAGCTATATTTAAGTGTGTTATTTGTTATCCCATTCGGGGATATCTTTCCAAGATCTATTTGGATGAGCATTCTTGAAAATTTTGTTTGATTTAGTCTATATCAAAATCCAAATGAGTTTATCATTTATGTTTGTACTAGCTGCGCCTCGCGGTTTCTCTCGCAGGAGTCTTGTCTCTTTTTTTTTTGTTTGGATGAGTTTGCTCTTGACCTTAGTCTAGGACAGAGGTGACAGAGACAAAGTCGACGATGGAGTGAGCTTACCCAGAAGAAGCCTGTTCACTCTAATTTTGAAGAGATTAGGGTATGGGTTTAGGGTGGGGGTTGGAGGAGGGATCTCGTGGGAATATCGGGATAAAAATCTTATGGCCTAATCCAGGTCATGGTATACCCATGTGCCAAATTTTATTCAAATCTGTTCAGTCGTTTTAGCGAGAAAGAGTAACAAATAAACAGTCAAGCCCAGTTTCGCATTTATAATAATTACATACATAAGCTCACACCTTCATCCCACGGGGTTAGGCAGAAATATACATACAATACACTCAAGCCGGTTGCGAGTACTACGCGCGCGCCGTACCTTTTTGAAGAACATCACCAATTATTTATATTATAATATAATTATAAATATATAAATAGTTAGGATGTGAGAGCAGCGGGCCGAGCACGGGCGTGTCAAGACGTTTGTGACAAGATATGATAAATTATGTCATGTCAATTTGTACTAGCATTTTAAGATAAAACAGTTTTATCGCTCAAACTGTGATAACATGTGTGAATCAAGTCATGTCACAGTAGGCCGTGCTCGCCCCGCTGGGGTAGCCCAGTGGTAACGGCCCCGACTTACCAGTTGTAGCTCATGGGTTCAAACCCAGGCAGACACTTAATTTTGTGTAAATAATTTCATCACCACTGCTCACAAAACGGCGAAGAAAACATCGTGAGGAAACCGGCATGTTCTAGAACTAAAAAATCGAAGACATGTGACATCTACCAACCCGTACTGGGCCCGCGTGGTGGATTACGGCCCACTGATCTCGAAGAGAGGAGGCCTGTGTCCCAGCAGTGGGAACATTATAGACTGATTATGCAAGTTAGGATTTGTTCCTAAGCGCTACTTCATGATAAGACTGTTACTAACGAGTTCGTTCTATTTACCGAAACCAAGTAAAAGGTTAATTCAGTAACCATTTTTTTAGTTCGGTGATTTAATAACTAAAGGCATTCGCTAATTAACCATAAAGATAAAAATGTGTTTACTTGCTCAAACATGATTGTTTTTATTTTTATTCTCGTATGTGTTATAAATGCATGCAAGATTAAATAAGATATAGTTCAGACATGTTTGTCACGTACAAATATTATGATTGGTAATAATTAATTTCAATAGAATAATTTAACGTCAAACAATTTATGAATTATTAATGTCAAAAGATAAATAATATATACTTATTTATGTTTATATAATGCTTTAAAAACAATAATGCAGAAAATCTATGACGATTCTGCCAGAAATTCCATCAATTTGCTTTAGATACAAATTTTTAAATTAATATAGGTACATTTTACGCAAACTACAACATCGTCTCACCAGAAACATTCACAACCCGATGTAACATCAAAGCCTACTTAACATTCTATACACATAAAACATTCCAATCCTGAATAATCTCGTGTGCAAAGCAAAACGGAAGAAACACAATCAGAGCCACCCAATGACGTATTCACCATTAGGGCCACCTAATTTAGTTAACGTGTTCTGATGCGATGAATATTCTAGCCATGCATAAATAGGAGAGCAAACGAAAATATTTAAATACATGGGGCTGAAACTACAGGAATGTTGATAGGGTGAAGTCGTGGTGAAAGGATTTTAAAATGACAGGTGCAGCTTGACTGAAATACTTGTAATAACAGTTATTGTAACTTGTAATAACAAACAACTTGTTAACATTGAAGGCTTCTACAGACCAGCGCGACTCGCAACGGGACACAAAGGCACCGCTCGTCACGCGACACGCGGGGCCTTTGTGTCGCGTCGCGTGTCACACCAGTATGTAGAAGCCTTTACATCTTTTTAGCCTTAAAGCATCCACTATATTACCTACACGCTAAGGCCTGTGTCGTCTAAAAGGTATTATAATTTTATTAGTTTGTAGCGGCATCAACATCGCCACATGCGAACTACGCGTCACATTGACGTCACGCAAATCCTGCATCACGCAAGCAGAGTTTACCACGCAACTAGCATATATACAACGTCCCGACATCAACCGTCGGGCAGTTGCCCACCAGACACGACACCCGTCTGGTCGGAGGATCCTCCCTTTTCTATCGTGCATGAGTGAACTTTACACCCTGTTCCTTATACCACCAAACTGGTGACCCCGAGTATGAACGTCAGCGCAGACTTCAGCGTGACGTCATCATCATCATCATCATCATCATCACTTCCTCAAGCTTTCGAGCGGCGAGTCACACAGCCAGCCAGCAACCACGGCTTCAACGGGTATCCTGACCACCAGCATGCAGCGGACGCGCATTCCTGGTCATCACCCACAGCCTCATCAACAACCTTGGCACAGCACACTGTACTTTCGGCCGGTCTAGAAGCAGAGAACATGCCTCTCCTGGTCGACGCCAGCAGTCAGCCACAACCCGGCGCTGTACTACATCCGACGCACTGGAGCATAACGCAGCGCCACCCTGACTCACTGGGGAATCACCGCATACAGTTCCGACTCACCAAGAACTATGCGTCACCCGGTTCCAACACACTGGAACCCCTCGACTGGCACTGGCAAGCATCGCAAGATACACGGCTCAGCCCACTGTCGACCTCCGGTCTCCGGAGGGAGTGATGTTGCGGCATCAACATCGTCACATCCGAACTACGCGCCACACTGACGTCACGCAAATTCTGCATCATGCAAGCAGACGTTACCACGCAACTAGCATATATACAACGTCCCGACTTCAACCGTCGGGCAGTTGCCCACCAGACACGACACCCGTCTGGTCGGAGGATCCTCCCTTTTCTATGGTGGATGAGTGAACTTTACACCCTGTTCCTCATACCACCAAAAGTTATTAAAAAAATTATAAAGATCTGTAGTTATTTTTTTGGGGTCAACAACCGCTGGTGTTTTTTAACCGACTTCCAAAAAGGGGGAGGCTCGACTGTGTTTTTTTTATGTTTGTTCACTGTTTGCCCCATCAATTGTGGACCGATTATGAAAATATTTTTTTTGTTTGAAAGAGTATGCTCCCGAGGTGGTCCAATTGTCACCAAATCAGAATCTGATGAGGGGATCCCATGGAAATCGAGGGCAATCCTCAAACTATATAGGCACACCTATATCGATTTCAGTATTTTTTATAGTAACTCATGCATTTGCACTCGAAAAGCATCATTTGGCGAAGTGGAACTGATGATGAAGACCACAAATAGCCACCGGAACTACTTAATAATAAATATTTCACTGTTGCGATTCGATTAGACACTAGTATGGTTGCAAATCAATTTATGCTCCTCACAATGCATATGGTGAAGTCACCATCAGTTCCAGTTCTCCTGGTTCTTACCAGGAGAACTCCTCAACTATTAACGTTCTTGCATCGGGAAAAGCAATATTTTGTAAAAGGAGATGAGCAGTTGACATTAGGCTATTGTAACTTAGATAAATTGCAAACTGACCCACAAAAAAGTGAAAAACAAAAAACCTTTTACCAAAAAAAAAAACGTTTTTATGTTACTTTAACTATGAGTTGAGACAATCTGTTTGTTTTTTATTTTATCGTGTTTAGTTATCGATACCATCACGTCTGTGATTAAATTGACCGGCGCAGCAAGTGGCGCCGTCTATTTTTTTTTGTTATGAAGTTCCTGGAATCAACGTAAAGGTTGGATAAGAGTGACACTGGCTGATGACAGTCACTCTAGCAGAGCGTCGCATTAATGGTTACGTGGCCGCTGTCTTCTGATGACAGAAAAAGAAGATGGGAGTATAAACTGTGTTACAGACACAGGCGCCATCCTCTTACAGTTCATTGACAATATGCTGCACTTTGTAGCAGTTTTGTAATACAAGTGCAGAAGACGGAGTGAGGAGCTGCTATCTTTTTGACTTTCGTTTTTCGCTACTTACGACAGATTATGATTGGAAAAGTGGAGGGATTACTAATAAATGATTATTTCTGTAAACCATTTTGGACTTGCAAACACTTTTACACCTGAATACTATCATGAAACCTATGTTCAAACATTGTATTTGAAATAAATCTTTTTAGTCTATAACTTGACGTAGGTATTGTCAATCTTGCTTTACAACATTTGAAAGAAAGAAATAAAGAAAGAAAAAGATAAATAAAAGACATATATAAATAATAAATAAATTTATTTGAGCCAGGTAGGCTAAACATTCCCCCTCGCGCCCTAGTCGCCGCAAGAACGCCCCGGGCGTCGGGAGTCGCAAGCCGATTTCCGGCCACCGTAGGCGTGGGCTTGCGGACGGTGAACGATGGGTAGCTCACCGTCCGATAAGGACCAGGCCTGGGTCGACGGCGCGTTGTGTTCCACGCGCGCCTCAAAGAGATGTCAGCACCAACTGACGGGGTCCATTAGGGCCATTGCCTGCCAGGGTTGCGAGTTTGTCCGAAAGGGATATCGTGGCTCTGGCACAAAAAGGAAGCTGTCACACAAAACCAACAACTGTGACAAATAGACCTGTATGACTTGCAAGTGACTTTTAACCTTAGCGCAGTAAAGCAAATAAGAGGTCGATTATACTAGCAGTTTCAAATGCGTCCACGAATCGAATGTATCAACACAGCATCATTCGATTGTTTCCTCTGGGACACATATCAGCGTCAGGCTTTGCGTATGTGACTTATATTTACTTATTTAGATT
This sequence comes from Tiliacea aurago, assembly GCA_948098905.1. Taxonomy (NCBI): domain Eukaryota; kingdom Metazoa; phylum Arthropoda; class Insecta; order Lepidoptera; family Noctuidae; genus Tiliacea; species Tiliacea aurago. The sequence goes on from OX402590.1 coordinate 15,049,512, forward strand.
TCTGTGGTCTGAACGCATAAAAGCCTATACCTACGGACTCAAAGTCAACATTCGTTAGGGAGCCGCGCGTGTCATCTTTGGCAAACGTGACCAGCCTAGATGATGTGAACGCCGCCGGTATATATGAAATGAGGACAGTTTCTTTAAGTACTATTGCTTGAAAGATAGAATATAGGAATTGATAGGAAATATTAATAAGGTGCCTTATCGATATTTCGTAGAAATAAAATATTCGAATAACATCAGCTACATACAGTATCCTCCGAAGAGGAAGAAAGAGGTAATAGCAGGTACACCCACATAAGCCAGCTATGTTGGGGACGAGTTCATCATTTCAACCGAAAGACGTCCACTGCTGGACATACGCCTCCCTCAAATGGGGGAGGGGGGGGGTTGTAATAATCACCACGCTTGGCAGGCGGGTTGGCGATCGCAAAATAGTGATAAATTGCATAGAGACCGCTGCTGCTAACGGACTTAGTAAGTCCGTTAGTCGCCTTTTACGACACCCACGGGAAGAAATAGGATGGCGCTATTCTTTACAACCGGGCCACACGGACAGACGAGTTATTTGAGTACAAATTCAAACTTCGGGAAATTTCTACGACTTTCTGTGTTGTTACTCAGAAATTCCAATAAAATGGAAGAACTCAATACTAATTACTACTGTCCAAGATGTGGGCGATTGGACAAAGCCAAAATGGCAATCACTGCTTCTTATGAGAGTTAACGAGGGAAAATAAGTATCTATTTCGTGGTTTTGCTTGAAAGTTTTGTGTCCTTCAAGGACATAAAACTTTCCAACTTTGTCTCTGGGCGTGACATCACGTCTAAAGATTACGTGACCTAGGAGGTATTGCAGCTGTTAAGGCGACTATAACCGACTTTTAATGATTTTGTACTGAAGATCACGTCTAAACGAGTAGTGTTAATGATTTGAAAAAAATATATGTTAATTTAGAGCATTTTTTCAATAACTTAATATGTGAATATTTTATATTACATAGTAAAATTAATTTGTAAAGTTATGTTTAACGCGGATAAAAACTGAGTATGGCGCAAAATCTACCAAGCGTATTTCTTCCTTCACCAATTTAAAGATAAATTAATTATTGATCTTTTTTTTTTGTGTTAAATAAATTAATAATGCGTCAAATTGGGGACAGAGCTCTTTGATGGGCGAGTCCTATTACTGGCTGGACGCTTTGACACGTTGCGTGAGCTCAGTACAGAACACCCAAACTAACCACTCAAGGTCACTGGCATATATCTGCGTCTTAAAGGCAAAGGTTGCCGCCAAATACCACGTGGGCCATGTGACAGTTACGTCCTACGTTGCAAACACGTTAAAAATAACCTTTAAATGTAAATTGTGTGGAGGGGCTTGTGGCTAATTATTATCAGCTGCACGGGTCGATCCATCAGGTTAAGCTACGCTTACCGCGGTTGGTCCGTGAATGGGTGAACATCTTTACATAACAAGAATCCGTGCCTCGGAAAGCACGTTAAGCCGTTGGTCCCGGCTGTTATTTGTAGATCTTTGACAGGTGTTATTCAGAAGCCCGAAAGTCTGACAACCGGTCTTACCAAGGGGTATCGTGTTACCCTCAACTGGGTTGTGGAGGTTAGATAGGCAGTCGCTTCATGTAAAATATTGGTATTCAGCTGCATCCGGTTAGACTGGAAGCTGACCCCAACATAGTTGGGAAAAGGCTGGGCAGATGATGATGAATATAAAAAAAGGCTGGGCAGATGATGATGAATATAAAAAAAGGCTGGACAGATACTGATGAATATAAAAAAAGGCTGGACAGATGATGATGAATATAAAAAAGGCTGGACAGATGACGATGAATATAAAAAAAGGCTGGGCAGATGATGATGAATATAAAAAAAGGCTAGGCAGATGATGATGAATGTAAATTGGGTACACATTATATTCACACGTGCAGCCTGTGGGTCAATTTCAGTCACCGGGCATACAGCGACCCCGTTCAATATAATAACGCGCTGAGAGTACTGCTGCGGCTGCCGTGGCGTTGTAGTGCGTCAGGGATGTTTGCGGACCATAACATTGATGGTTTTGCCGCCATTATAAGAACAAGATGTGCATCCCTGATGTCGCGTGTTCACGGCAGCACCAACAGTATTCTTCGTGTGTTCACAGATCGGTGGGATTCCCCGATATTGCGAAGGTGGATGCAGCTCCACGCTGAATTTTAATTTTAATTGTTTTGTTAATCTTTGTATGTACTAACACTAGATGATAAGTAAAATTGTTACTAACTCTATGGACATTTGTCTGAAATAAAAGTAATCTATTCTATTATAGGTAAAACGGTTCCGTACCATTACCACCGGAAATCGCGAAAAAAAAATCAGTAGTTCCCTACATTTATAAATAAAAAAATAAAAATAAAATTCGTTTATTTCGTCCAACAAGGATCATAATATATGCACAACATGTTTTATCAAATATAAAATTAAAAATACCCATTGAAAAGAAAAATAAATAAAAACACACAATTATAAAATATTACATAGAATAGAATAGAATACTCTTTATTATGTACACCATAAAAGTTATAGATATAAATGTTTAAATTGTACATAGGGTGACACAATGGGCGGTCTTAAGGCTTCTACATACCAGCGCGACTTGTCGCGCGACGTGACACGGCACAAAGGCCCCGCGTGTCGCGGGACGAGCGGTGCCTTTGTGTCGCGTCGCGTCGCGCGACTAGTCGCCCCGGTATGTAGAAGCCTTTATCGCTAAAAGCGATCTTTTACAGACAACCTTTGGATGGATTAAAGTGAGCAGGAGTGACAATACTGCAGCACATACAACACATTACCGACCTTGATTGCTTAGTATGTGAACCATACAGCAATGGTTCAGGTACTGGCAATTGAATCTCTGCGCGAATGCCCTCAGGATGCCGTTGGAGCTCGCCCGAACACTGCGTACCAGGGATGTACACCGTTTTCGCATAGTAGAATAGAAACCGTCTACATGCGACTCAGTGAACATCCCTGATGCGCTGCAGAATCGGGGCAGCCCCATCAGCACCCTGAATGCATTATTATATTGGACACGCAAGGCATTGTACTGTCTGCGCGTGTATGAGACCCACAGGCTGCTCGCTATGTTCGCATAACTCGTCAAAATGTTGCAGCCGATTTTTTTTTCGCGATTTCATGTTTGGTCCCATAGTAAAAGTTGTTCATAATGATCAGTACAATGACCGCTTAAGAGGTTGTGCGTTAATTCTGGGAGATGTTGTATAGATCATCATTCGTAAGATTTTTTTAGAGCTCAGTGCATAGGTGCATACGTTTGTTTTACTAGGCATAGATGGTTTGGTTCATGGTGGTGAATTGCTTGCCCGGTAGTAAAGACGAGAGCAGATTGAAAATGTGTCTTCAATAATTACATTATTTATTTAAGAGTGTTTACACCTTACGGCATTTCATACAAACTTCAAGCCCTTGTTTTTCGAAATGACTGAACCGATTTTAATAAAACCTCATACGCATAAGCAAGATATAAAGGTCTAAAAAGTTACTAAAGAATATTTTCGAAATGTCTTATTTAAAAACAGATAACTGGAAACCTCTGTTTCTATGGAAATTTAAAATCGGTCTAATTTGGCTGTAACACAATTTTTTGGAAAATGTTCGTTACTAACTTTTTAGACCTTTGTATCTTGCTTATGCGTATGAAGTTTCATTAAAATCGGTTGAGTCGTTTCAAAAAACAAGGGCTTGAAAGTTTGTATGAAATGCTGTAAGGTGTAAACGCTCTTAACACATAATAGTTGAGGAATACACCATGCATTATATTCAGATGCATTCATAACTACATACGAATAAACGGAGAAATCTAGATTATAGGACTCACTCTTCATAACTTGCTTTCCTATATTATTCAACACCCCAAACGTAAGTTTTGCTGAGAACATAAACGTTACTCATACTTACAATTCCAGGTCGCGTATAAAGTAGGTCACAAAATTTTAAGCGCCCTAGTATAACAACAAACAGTGCACTTAAAACACAACATTTTTAGGGTTCCGTTAGTTAACAAGGAACCCTTATAGTTTCGCTATGTCCGTCTGTCTGTCCCGGCTTAGCTCAGAGACTCTTAGTACTAGAAGGCCGTAATTTGGCATGGGTATACATATTAATCACGCCAACAAAACGGTAAAATAAACTGAAATGTAAAAAAAAAATAACTTATTTATTATATTTTTTAAGCTACCTTGCACGTAAAGTGGGAATGTTTTTTTTTCCTCGTCTATCCCATAGTGTGGGGTAGCATTGGATAGGCCGTTTAAAAATATTGCGGTCGTGTCAAAGCTATTTTTAGATTCAAGGATCCGTTTGCGTAATATTAAGCGTTAGTGTTTTTTTTTGTTAGAGTTAGTCCCGGGGCTCTTGCCAGCTAAATGGATGTTTTTGGATATGTGAAAAAAAAATGGCAGTAGTAGGTACCTATGTATAACAAAATTAAAAGGAAAACTATTCATAGCTAAGGAGGCTTTGCAAGTTATCGAGTTATTACTCGATAACTTACATCTGCAGTTGGAGAATTGACCGCCATATAACAATGTTTGTGGAGAGCATGTTTTTCAAATACATTTTTATGTTTGTTTTTGGGATAAATTCATCCCAACGTAACCCTTCATTGTGCGTGGTCCCACACACACTTGGCCGATTTTTTGAATTTAGAAGCAGAAACAAAGTACAGTTGTGTTCATTGTAGCATACAAAGTCGAAAGCTGTGTGAGGACTTGTTGCTTAAAGTAGGAACCAAGTCACAATGCAAAATGTAAGTTTAAACTGCACAGGTAACTGGTTTCTACGTACGGAATAATTCAAAAGATGTATCTCACTTCTTCCAAGTACCTAAGTTTATTCCAGCATTCGATATTGAAATACTGTATCTTCTATTGGAAGTACGGCCAATTTAAAGTTTTGAATAAGTAGCTAGTTCGGTGAATAATTTGTATGGCCGAAGCGAGCGCTTACATATTGCTTAAATTGCAGGTTTTGATGTCGGAACTTTGTAGGAAGTAGTCTTGTTGTGACTGAATTATGTTTTATTTTGTGGTTTATGTTTTGAGGAAGTTATTGATAGTGGTGACACGGAACTTATCTGAGTACTCCCCAACCAGAGATATAAGAAAGAAGCCCCCAACTATTTTCTACTTGTAATATTGCCATACTTGCCTATTGACGACTGACTAAAACAAAAACGGAAAGATTATGTTAAACCCAACGGGGTATTGCAGCTTGGTTGCATGAAGACGAAGAAATTGTTCACTTTTAGAATTCGTTATTATACGCCCAGTACCAAAATATCTTCCTCCTCTTTAATGGCGCATCGAGCGCAAAGTGCATTAATTACTCACTTTAGCACGGTGCGTAATATACTTTTCTTTCAACTACCAACGATTGGTTGGTAGTTGACATAACGCTTTGTTTACCTGAAGGGTTGGGCAGAGGTGTACCTGTATTACACCCACATTTAATTTAATTTCGGAAGTCGGTGTCATTGGTTCTGTATTTTCGTTTATTGCCACCGACTTCCGAAATTAAATTAAATATAATATTAAATGTGGGTGTAATACAGGTACACCTCTGCCCACCTCTTCGGGAAAACCAAGCGTGATGTTATGTTATGTGCTTCCAAAAATTTAAGTTATTTTTCACTTTTTAGTGTTAGTTTTTGGAAGTCGGTTGTTTTTTTTTTGTGAAAAAGGTTTTATTTTTCATTTTTTAGTAGTGGTACCTACCCCACACAAATTGTAATCATACATTTTTTTAAATGACAATTTCAATAAGGCCAAACACGGGTAGGATACTTTATTTTATAACGGAGTTCCAGTGCCTACCTTCCGGCTTCATCATCAAATCAGTTGAGAACCTCCTCTTTTTTTGAAGTCGGTCAATAATCATTTTATAGCCAGAGAGCATCTCATAACAATTCCAATAAGACCAAACACGAGTAAGATACATTGTTTTATAACGGAGTTCCAGAGCCTACCTTCCGGCTTCATCATCAGATCAGTTTGATGGTACCATTTTGATCAGAACAATTTTTTTTTTTTTAAAAACGTTGCCCCACACTAGGAATTTCTCCTGTATCGTGGGTGCGTTTACAAACATTTAAATTCACATACACAAACAGCCAGACCCGAAACAACTACTTGTAGGTCATACAAATATTTGTTCCGTGCGGGAATCGAACCCGCGACACGCAGCGCAGCAGTCAATCGCTTAACTAACTGTGCCAACCGTGTCTGTCTAAATTTGCTTCGCTTAACTATCTTAATCCACATAACTCATCGCCACCCGTGAAATACGTATCATTGAGAAGATCCGGTGGCCATCTGTGGCCTTCTTCATCAGTTCCACTTCACCAAATTATACTTTCTGAATGCAAATGATTGACTTGTTGATGAAAATATAAAAATCGCTATATGTATGCCTATAATATTTGAGGAGTTCCCTCAATTACTCATGGATCCCAACATCAGAACTGAATTTTGAAAAAAATGGGACCAATCTGGAAGCCCCTCCAATGCGCGTCTGGCCCTATCAATTAAAAAAATAATTTTCCAAATCGGTTCATAAACGACGGAGTTCTGAGGTAACAAACATAAAAAAAAAAAAAAAAAAAAATACTGATGACTTGAGAACCTCCTCCTTTTTGTAAAGCCGGTTAAAAACAGTGCCTTAAGGAAAAAACTATGCAACCATGAGATTTCATAATAACATTTCTGCACTGTTTTGGTTCTAAGCAAAAAATACGGCCGTTGTGATCGGTTTTGTAGTGATTAATGATAACATTATTACGTAGTTGAAAGAAAACCTTATTTTAATACAACTGTTTGAAATTATTCGAAATCAATTCAGTAGTTCCCACGACTCCAAACTTTGCCTCTTCATGGTATCAGGTTTTCTTCATTCGGTGTCTCCTCAACTAACTGCTGACAGTTTCCGAACTTCAACAAGAAACTTCCTTAATTTCTCGTCTTTAGTTTGTCTTACTTATTGCATTGTACAATTTATTCAGAATTTAGGCGGGATTATAATTTTGTGATAGGTAAATTGTATAATAACACTAGCTGCGCCCCGCGGTTTTACCCGCGGAAGTCTCGATCCCGTAAGAATATCGGGATAAAAAGTAGCCTATGTCTTAATCCAGGGTATGAGCTACCTTCATATTTTTTATTAAAATTGGTCCAGCCGTTTGAGCGTGAAGAAGTAACAAACATACACACATACACTCACACTCACAAACTTTTGCCTTTATAATATTAGTGTGATGATGTGATAGTGTGATGATATTAGTGTGATTATAGTGTGATTAATATAATTTTGGGAGATGGGTCACACTGTGGGTTGAGCAATTGATAACGAATGATGTAGCAAAATTTGCAGGGCAATGGATGAAGCAGTGCCAAAGAAGAAAATGTTTCAATTTTCGTCTGATAATACGTGTTTTTTTTTTTAATGCTTTATATGTTTAATGTGTTTAAATGAGTTTGTTGGTTGAGATAACTAGGTCGATCTGTTTGGTTGACCGGGCTGTCAAAAAAAAATTAAAATGCTATGACATTTTTAAACATTAAGTATTCTGAAATATATTTAGAATAAGTGATACCTTTTTCCTATTTCATCCCGTAGGAGTCGTAAAAGGTGACTAAGGGACTTACTAGAGAACGGGCAGCAGCGTTCTCTATGCATTTGAACACCATACTGCGATCGCCAACCCGCCTGCCAAGCGTGGCGATTATGGCAAACACCCTTTGGGAGAGGCCTATGTCCAGCAGTGGACGTCTTTTGGCTGAAATGATGATGATGATGATACCTTTTTAAAGTGTATCCAAGTTTTAAATTACAGACACAGTTCTTAATCACCTTGTGGTTTAATTTAATTAAGATCTGTCACGGCCCACTCCCTCTCATAGAGAGGAGGCATATGTCCCAGCTGTGGGAACATTATAGGCTGATTATGCTTAAGACGGAGATATATGCCAGTGACCTTGAGTGGTTAGCTTGCGTGTTCTGTACTGAGCTCACGCAACCCGTCGTTCGTTCAGCTAGTAATAGGACTCGCCCATCAAGGAGCGCTGTCCCCAATTTGACGCATTATTATTTTATTATACACAAACCAAAAGATATTTTAATAAAACGCGTATACCTAAAGATCAATAATTAAATTATCTTTAAATTGGTGGAGATTTCAGAAAAATATGCTTTGTAGATTTTGCGCCATTCTCAGTTTTTTTCCCGCGTTAGACATAAGTTTACAAATTAATTTCAATATGTAATATAAACATAATCTAAAATATTCACATAGTAAGTTAATTAGAAAATGCTTTAATTTAACATATATTTTTTTCAAATCATTAACACTACTCGTTTAGACGTGATCTTCAGTATAAAATCATTAAAAGTCGGTTATCGTCGCCTTAAGGCTTCTACATACCAGCGCGACTTGTTGCGCGACGCGACACGGCACAAAGGCCCCGCGTGTCGCGGGAAGAGCGGTGCCTTTGTGGCGCGTCGCGTCGCGTGACAAGTCGCCCCGGTATGTAGAAGCCTTTAAGATCTATGATGAACAGAAATTTAACTCCCATATAAGTAACCCCTATTTTAAGATAAACCCCTTCAACTTTGCACTGCACCAACCATTTACAACAAACTACAAACAAGCGTATGATTCTCCATTTCCTTTATCAATCATCTGGGGTTGACGTGACAAATATACCTCCTGTAGAGGGCTGATGCCTGATGTATGTGAGCGTGTGTCAGAGATATGCCAATGTCACGTGCAAGCTTGTAACATGGGTTTAGACAGAATAATAATGTATAGAAGCGAAACTCCTCCACACATGGAAACATCAATCAGAAATTATGTAACTGTGCCCTAACGATCAAACTGGATGGGTGTACAGACACGAGACGATCGCGTAAGTTTTTAAATTATATAAATATTATATACAGGGTCAAATTAAATTAGCTAGCGAAACTCCGCAAACGTGTTGGGTATCGATATCTAAATATGATAAAACGAAAAATAAAAATAAAACATAGTATTTTTTAGGGTCAACTGAGTTTCAAAATCAGTTTTTTTCTGTGTAAACTTCACAAATGTGATGGATATCGATAACTAAACACGATAAAACAAAAACTTACTAAGCACTTACTTCAAGTAACTTCACTGCCCGTGGTCATTGCCACCAGTTAAAAAAAACATCAAATCTTTCTTTTTTTCGTTTAATCATGTTTAGATGTCGATACCCAACACGTCCACGGAGTTTCGCTAGCTAATTAAATTTGACCCTGTATAAATATTAGTTTTTAAATACTATAATAATAAAAGCCAGCCAGCAACAACTCGTGGTGGCTACTTTATTGCACCCTTTTCTCTGCTTGACGCTTTCGTCAGATGCTGTGCCTTTTTACACGCTCTGGCTGCCGGATAGTCGGGTTCGGGGTGCTGCAGCCTACTCCGAACATAAATCCGAAGTATCGGCCGAATATACGGCCGTTGCTTGACTATGGCAGACTACAGCGAAAGAAAAAAAAAATGACAGTCATAGAGATAAGTCAAAGTCAAAACTGTGACTTTAAGTCGGGTAAGGATTCAAAGTCAAAAAAGGAAACTATGGAAGTTTTAAAACGGCCGAACATTCGGCCGATACATCGGATTAACGCTTTAACGCTTGGGAATAGACCCCTGGTTTCGGCAGCATCGTCGCTCGCTCAAAGGACAGTATTTAAGTTTCGCTTCTGTTAGTTTTGTTAGTCTATGGTTTAGATCTCTATGACTAATGATTATTGTTGTTCTCTGTATGTGTACGGGTTGAATTAAAGCAATTGTAGTTGCGGTTGAGCGCTGGATTGATGTTCGATTTTGGCGGTGTGTGGTTTGTAGTGGATGCAATTATTGTGTCGGTATATTGTCCGTGATTTTCGGAGATTCAGACTTTGATTCATATCATTACATATTATACTATTTACTGTCCACTGCTGGACATAGGCCTCTCCCAAAGGGGCTTTGCCATAATCGCCACGTTTGGCAGGCGGGTTGGCGATCGCAGTATGGTGTTAAAATGCATAGAGAACGCTGTTGCCCGTTCTCTAGTAAGTCCCTTAGTCGCCTTTTACGACTCCCACGGGATGAAATAGAAAAACAATTAAGGGTTCCGTAGTTGGAATTCTTGGGATAAATGAATGCCAAAAACAAACTTAACATTGTAGTTGAAAAACATGTTCTCCGATACATCGATATACGCCACGGTCAATTTGTTTATACTAGTACGGGTTATACTAGTACGGGGAACAGAGTGAATCAATTCCATTTTAACAACCATCATCATTTCAGCCAAAAGACGTCCACTGCTGGATATAGGCCTCTCCTAAAGAGCGGGTTTGCCATAATCGCCACGCTTGGCAGGCGGGTTGGCGATCGCAGTATGGTGTTAAAATGCATAGAGAACGCTGCTGCCCATTCTCTAGTAAGTCTCTTAGTTGCCTTTTACGACACCCATAGGAAGAAATGGGATGGTGCTATTCTTTACGTCCGGCACCGAACGGACAATAACGACCATAAACATACCAAATAAAAAATATACCAAACTTACTGCTTATTTATAACTAACATGAATTGGGCAAATTTTTATTTTTTTTATTTTTTAGGGTTCCGTACCTCAAAAGACAAAACGGAACCCTTATAGGATCACTTTGTTGTCCGTCTGTCTGTCTGTCTGTCTGGCAGTCTGTCAAGCCCCCTTTTTCTCAGGAATGCGTGAAGGTATCAAGTTGAAATTAATATCAAATATGTATGCCTATAGTCCCTTGGAGCTCTAAAAAAATCAAGCTTCTATATTTATGCGACAATTTTGCGACATATTTCAATACTCGCATATAAATCAAAACCTATAGGGTACTTTCCGTTGACCTAGAATCATGAAATTTGGCAAGAAGCAAGGTCTGACAGCACAAGTATAGGAAAAAGTCTTAAAAATGTGAATTTGTAGTTTATTACATAAAAAAAAAATTGCGAGTATCTCGCACATAAATCACAGGAATGCGTGAAGGTATCAAGTTGAAATTAATATTAAATACGTATGTCTACGGTACCTTAGAGTTCTAAAAAAATAAAGCTTCTAAGTCAACGCAATAAAAAAATACGGTGATTTATGCGACATTTTGCGATACTCGCAAATAAATCAAAACCTATAGGATACTTCCCGTTGACCTAAAAACATGAAATTTGGCAAGAAGCAAAGGTCTTACAGCACAAGTAAAGAAAAAAGGCCGAAAATCGTTAATTTGTAGATTTATCACATTAAAAAAAAATCGAGTAAGTATCTCTCAAATTAATCAAAACCTATAGGATACTTCCCGTTGACCTAAAATAATAAAAGTTGGCAAGAAGAAAGGTCTCACAGCACAAGTAAAGGAAAAAGGCCGAAAATCGTTAATCCCACCAAAAACATTTCATGTAAAATGTTGACTAACTTCACAAATTCTACTTAATAGTAAAAATGTATGGCTTGGCTGTTTTGTTACTTACGGCGTTACTAACGGCGAAGCCATACATTTTTACTGATACGTAGAATTTGTGAAGTTAGGGTCGGTAGAGTTAGGCCGTGTAGTTTCTGAAGCTTGGCTCTGTGAGATCTGATCTTTTTCACAGGGCAAACCTTATGTAGTCTAGTCCTTAGTCTTGGCAACATTTTACATGAAATGTTTTTGGTGGGATTTCAGTTCTTTTTGTAAGTTGCTAGGCAGTCTTTTTAGTGTTTATTTTTTCGTCTTTTTTTGGGGTGTATTTCATGCACATCAGCAGTGCCGGTTTTCATAGCCCATTCTCTGTATTTGCCTTTTTTCTTTGATGATTTACTGATTACCATAAGCGATAAATCAGGGCGATATATCGCTCTTAAGCGATTATACTCGTATTCAACTATAGCTGACTGTTGTGCTTTAATACTAGCAAAGTCTTCTTTCTAGCACTTCAAGAAGTACCCTAACATTTTGAAGTCTCATACAAACTTCCACCCCTCGATTTTAGGGGATGGGGGGCGAAAGTTATAAATTTATGATTTTTTTTGTTAGTTGTATACTAAACTTAGATTACATACCAAATTTCAGCTTTCTAGCACTTCAGGAAGTAGCCAAACATTTTGATTATCATCAGTGTGTCAGTGTATCAGTGACTGTGTCACTGACGAAATTGGTGTATTTTAGATATCAATAAAATCTAAAGTATTATAGCTATTCAATTGAGACTTTGTATGTTTAATAAGTCTATTATTGACATCATATCCTGAGAATATGAACTATCTGGTACATCGGAAACCAACTCTTCAAAAAAACGACGAAACACTTCGAGAAAAGGTAGGTAGTGCCCTTGCGCTTCGCTTGGCTTGTCTTGGCGGGGCACTACAGTGCCCCCAGATTTGTGGTTTTATCACAAAAAAAAAATGCGATTACAAACTTACATTTGCAGTTGACAAATTGACCGTGGCGTATATTGATGTATCGGAGAACATGTTTTTCAACTACAATGTTAAGTTTGTTTTTGGCATTCATTTATCCCAAGAATTCCAACTACGGAACCCTTAATTGTGCGTAGTCTGACACGCACTTGGCCGGTTTTTTTTATTGAACCCACATGCTCCATGCAACAGGCTGATAACCGATAATCAATACGACAGAAAAAATCAAGTAGGGTGATATAGTTCTGCTATTCGTGCGAAGCCGGAGCAGGTTGCTAGTGTTAAATAAATGATAAAAAATTTAGAGATGTTTTTACCTATACTATATTCCTTAAAAAGCACGACAGTTTACAGTCGTAGTATTTTTTCTAAGGTCTTGATAACAGAGAAATATTACAGGAAAAAAAGAAACGGGAAAAAAAAGAGAAAAATCGTCACCATTAGATCCTTCTTAATTATTATTATGAAGACTAGAAGCAGATGCAACAATATCTTATCCAATACAATTTCATCTTAAAATCTACAAAACCATGTCAATATTCACTATCAGAGTATAAACAAGCATTTTGGTCGTAACTGAAACAATGTTAGTATATATCTGCAACCGTTGTTTGAACCAACAGAATTGTGTTCCAGCATTTGTTGAAATTCATTTAACATTCGCCCGAAATATTACAACGTGAAATAACATGAAGATTGCTGCTGCAGATAACGTAACCATAACCGCACACAGTAACGTTACGTTACGTTTACGTTATAGTTACAAAAAGGTGGTGGAATATTTGACGCCGTTAATTTATTTTAGGGCATTGTGTATGGGGTTTATGAATCGTAAAATAGAAAGTTATATTTTTGAGGTTCAACAACCGCGGTTTAGGGAAATTGTTACACGAAGGGCTTTTTAGTACACGTGTAATTTTTATGGGTGGGTATAAAAATGTTTTTTTTAATGAGAAAAACAATAATTAGAAATTGATTGGTCGCAGGAATTGTTTATGTTCCTATTCAAAGTAGCTTCCTCAAAAAAGTTTAAATTCACTACACGTAACCTAATTAAATCGATTGATACTTTTCCTTTTTGAGATGTGGAAATTTCAGATGTTTCAGAGAACCTGTCATTATATCAATGTTTGAATATGTTGAATTAATTATCTTACTAAAAGAATAATGTTAGAAGTATTGAATTTTCTTTATTAGAATAGAACAGCTTTTAATACAAATTAAAACTGACAAGAATAGACTAAAGAGTACAAACGATAACTTTTTGTACATAAGTAAGTATGAATATACAACAGAATATGTGTGATGAAAGTCATAAGGCCCAAAAAGGGACGTTACCGTTATGTAAGTCAATTATCACTATCATTAAAATATTATTCATTGAACCCATCTTTGAAAGAGGAGTCCTGAAGAAAACCATTTTACGCGATGAATAGGAAAATTATCTAATAAGTAGTAGGTAACTTTAATTCCATCTAGAATTGAACTGATTATTAGACAACTTTCCGCAACCAAAACTATTGACATTAAATATTAGCAGAGAAGATAGTATCATTATAAGATCAAGTAAATGCGATTCAGATTCAATGCATAATCAGCAGTTCCCACTGCTGGGACACAGGCCTCCTCTCTGTGAGAGGGATTGGGCAATTAATTCACCACGCGGGCCCAGTGTGGGTTGGTGTATGTCACATGTCTTCGATTTTTTTGGTTCTAGTACATGCCGGTTTCCTCACGATGTTTTCCTTCACCGTTTTGAGAGCAGTGGTGATGAAATTAAATACATAATTATAGTAAAGTAGTGCCTGGGTTTGAACCAACAGATTCAGTGATAATCAATAAATCCACTTAGTTGATAAAATATGCAAACCATTTGATTTGGAAATAGCTATCTATCGTCTGATTAAATACTCTAGCTAATAATATAAGTGGGCTGAAACCGAATTTAAGCCCATTTACACGGTCAGAGTTTCTAGACCGTGTTATAGTTAGAATGTGCATAGGCTATTATTATACTCGTCAAGTTATTATCGCCAATATCATCATTATCTACTTGCCTCTACACCAATGTATTTAGGGTCAGAGCAGTACTGTAGAGGCTTTAGCATGCATAGTATATCCATGTAACCTCCGCGAGAATTTATAATTTGATGGCATAATATTATGAGATAAACTTTTTTTTTCGGATTTAGAAGAAATATACTGCTTGAAGAGCTGACAGATCAAATCAAATCATTTATTTGCTTGAATATAGATACATGAGGTGATATATTATACAAAAAAGTTCTTTAAAACATACTATCCTAACTAAACAGGTGTGCAAATATCTACTTTAATATAAATATTTCTTACATTATTCATTCATTTAAAAATACAAATTTTAAATTATTTATGAAACTTATTAATTATATAACTTTATTATTATTACTTAACATAAAAAATACTTACATTTATCATTTAAATAATCAATAACTTTGTAATAGACTTTATTGATCAGACAATTTTTTAATTTTGTTTTTCAAAGATATAAAACGATTTGCTTCTTTTATAGTATTAAGTAATTTATTTTATAATTAAGGGCCCATACAAAATGCACTCTTGTCAAACAGATCACATTATCATGTAAAACGTTATAGATTGATTTGATTGAAATAATTTATTATGAAATTATTATAAAATACGTCTTTCATTAACGACCCCGTTACAGTACCTATCATGTCTTATCCTATGTCTTTTTCTTTCATACTTAGCTGTTCATTTGTAATGACAGTATTTCTCTTGCCTCATGAGGCGAGAAACTATTTCCGTGGAAATGAGCTCTGAGCTTTCTAATAACGTTTAGTGTTTAGTCAATGAAACAATCTATTTCTATTCAAGAGACAGTTTCACTTGATTATTAATTCAATCGAAACAGTTCTTTGTTCTGTTTATTGCCCATGGAATTTAAATTTAAACATGTGTAGGTATCTACAGTTAGATCATATTCATAAGCGTGGCCCAGAGGCTGATCAATGACTTCTGCGCTATGGCAGGTGGGTTCGATTCTTAGATTGAAAAAATACTATACAGTCTACATAATTAAGTAATCAATAAAATACTTTTTTACATAAAAAAAAACAACTGACTTTAAAAAAAAAACACTAGAAAGTGAAAAATTAGTCTAATTTCGGAAGTCGGTGTTTTTGGATCTGTATTTTAGTTTTTTGCCACTGACTTCCGAAATTAAAGTATTTTTCACTTTGTAGTGTTTTTTTTGAAGTCTGATAGTTTTTTTTTTTATTTTCCCTTTTTTACTTTTTAGTGGGTCAATTTGTAATTTATTTAAGTTACAATAGCCTAATGTCAATTGCTCATTACTTTTTACAAAATATTGCTTTTACCGATGCAGGGGCGTTCATTGCTGAGGAGTTCTCTTGGTGAGAACCAGGAGAAATGCTACTCACTTTATGCATTGTGACGAGCATACTTTGTTTAGCAACCTTAAAGTACCTAGTCGAATCGCAACCAGTTAAATACTTAGGCCCGTATTTATAGAACGTTACTCAGTACTCAAGCATTACTTAAGACTAGATTCTATCCATTGGATTGGTTGAATTTAGTCATAGGTAATGCTTGAGTACTGAATAATGTTCTATAAATACGGGCCTTAGTATTAAGAGGGCTATCACAATTTTTCTTGAATTTGCGCGTTTTACTCGAGTTTTGATGTGTGATTATGGTTTAGATATAGCCATAAAATAAAAAATAAAATATGCCCAAGCAAGTTTAATTAATTATTTATCTTGGGAGCGCTTTAAATAAATATTTCAATTTATTTACATAAATCAGTAAAAACCTTGTCTCTGCAAAGGATGTTTCATAAAATTTTACTTTTGGGTATGTTTTGATGCTTTTTTACACAGAAGATAACGTAATTTAAGAAATTATAAAAATGTCCATGGTACTACTGTATTTTATACTTGGGAGCGCTTTAATCAATTTATTATATTTCGTACAGTAATTCACCAAAAATTATTCTGTAAAACAGAGAGTTACTGACCATTTTTCATCCGAAGTTTTATTTTTTATCTACGAATATAAAATCCAAATTCAAACAAAAGCTATTTAATAACTAAGTTAACTATGTTACCTTGCTCGAAAAAAAATTATTAGTATATTTAAAAGTAAAATAACGGCGTAAATCAACGGCGAAATAAGCTATATTTTCGAGAGCGCAAAAGTGATGAAACTATTAACGGGTGCTGAGACTGACACGAATGGTTTATCACAACGAAAACTGTACTTTTATAGTTACACAGACTTATTGTTTCGATTATTTCACGCTTTCTCACAATTAGATAAGAAATTGACGAAAAACGTTTTTTTTTGTGATAGCACCCTTAAGTAGTTCCGGTGGCCTTCTGTGGTCTTAATCATCAGTTCCCCTTCACCAAGTGGTGTTTTCCAAGAGCAAATGCACTAGTTACTATAAAAAATACCCAAATTGCTATATGTATGCCTATAAAAGTTGAGGGTTTCCCTTGATTTCCATGGGATCCTCTTATCAGATTCTGACATGGTGACAATGGACCACGTCGGGAGCATAAAATTTAAAAAAAGAAACGAATTTTCAAAATTGGTCCACAATTAACGGAGAAATTAGTATACAAACATAAAAAAAACAAACATACACACGAACATAAATATAACCTCCTCCTTTTTAGAAGTCGTTTAAAAATAAAGCAACTTCAATGATTTCAAATTATTCGAAAACCTACACCAAATTCTAAGAAAATAATTCAAATTTAATTTAGTATCTACTGTAAATAATCAGATGTATTATAATTGTGTATTTATTAAGTAAATAGTTACAGTTTTAACAAAAAAAAAAACTACAACACCAAAGAAAAAAAAAACAAGCGAGCCTAACAGTAGTCGCATAAGATGTGTAACATCTGACATCTCACCTCGGTAGAGTACCTAATTACTAATAAGTACTTTATAATAGCATGGAATTAGTGTACTTATGGTAGATAAAGTACTGACTAATTCTAAAATCACTCTCACAGAAAGGGAGGGGAAAATGTTACACATAAAAAAAAAAACAAGTGTGCTTCAGATCACACGACTGAAGTAAAACAGAAGTGTATAACCAGCTAGTTTGAATTAAAAAAAATACCTATTAAGGCGACGATAACCGACTTTTAATGATTTATTATATTGTACTATTATACTGAAGATCACGTCTGAAATAGAAGTGTTAATGATTTGAAAAAAATATATGCTAAATTAGAGCATTTTCTCAATAACTTAATATGTGAATATTTTAGATTATGTTTATAATACATAGTGAAATTAATTTATAAAGTTATGTCTAACGCGGATAAAAAACTGAGAATGGCGCAAAATCTACCAAGCGTATTTCTCTGAAACCTTCACCAATTTAAAGATAATTTAATTATAGTCAAATTGGGGGCATTGGGGACAGCGCTTCTTGATGGGCGAGTCCTATCATTAGCAGAACGTACGACGCGTTGCGTGAGCTCAGTACAGAACACGCAAGCTAACCACTCAAGGTCACTGGCATATATCCGCGTCTTAAGCGGGACGGCCCGCGGCGGTGACGCGGTGTGTTCCATGTTTCCGTTCGCCTCGCCCCGTCTGTTTCCGTAACGTTCTCGTCACGCATTCACCAGCTTACTCCCCAAGTAAAGCGTGCGTTAAGAAGTTTTACTTAAAAAAAACTGAGAACAATAATAAAATTGTACTTATCAATTTCGAGCAAACACGCAGTTACGGACTCCATTCTGCAAATGATCGGCCATGCGAGTATCTAATTGTATGCCACAAATGTAGTTTAATTTGCAGTAACTGTCACAAGATGGGACTCGTGTAATGCAAACCTGGTACCTGTGATTTAACAGGAGAACGTGGATATTACGTATTATTGTGTTCCTATGTGTAAGTATATTCTCATATTGTCTGTTTATTTAAATTAGTGAAGAGTTTTATTTTAATTTTATGTATTTTGTCTTCTTTTCTACTCTTACACACGCTGTCTAACATCTCTTTATCTATTTTCTTATTGCAGGTATGCTGGAAGAGATTTCTTTAGAAATAAGCACTACCTTTGTACGTATTTTTCTGTTAAGGGGCCGGCGTAGCATGCGTAGTTCATACAAACGTAATTTACCAAAATAATTTGTAAATAAAACATATTCTTAAGGTAGTGTGTATTTATTTCGATTGCATTACAGAATATCTATGTTCCCAAATATATATTTTGAAAGGACAATCATATAAAGACGAGATAAGAGGAATTTAAAATTTCTATAGAAAACTTAGTTTTCTCATAACTCTTGTTTAAATAAGTGTCCATTCAAAATATATATTTGGGAACCTAGATATTCTATATACCGATCGGAATAAAGACACACTACCTTAGGAATATGTTACATATACAAATTATTTTGGTATTACTTACGTTTGTATGAAATACGCATCTTAAGGAACAGAAAAAATTTACGAAGAAAGGTCTTCTAGTCTGTTTGCATAATTTTTTTTTGGCCGCTAATCATAAGATCAACATACAACCATAAACTGACCTGAAAAATTGCAAAAAAGTAAATTTTAATTTCGCGGGCTACCCTGAAGCTTTTGCCTTATGATAAATATTGGCTGATATATTAACCTAAACCTTGGGATTCATTCAAAATGGGGATTTATTTATTTATTCCGTTAGGTTTTTTTCACATCCAGCTCCTACAGGATTTCCATTTCCACATTAGGCTAATCAATCTTCGGTATATCTCTCTTTGGAATAAAATGATATCAGTTCATTCTCATCAGTTCTGCTGATTGAGGGTCTCTTCAATTGCACGCCATTGACCTCAATCCTCAGCCACTGTCATCAATCTAAGACCATGCCAGTGTACATAATAGTAGATGATTCTGTGTATACAGATTAACCATTGATTAAGTGGCTGTGTACGCCAAGTACACTAAATCAAATTCAATTATCGAGGTGAACGCTTGGCATTCGACTTAGAGACATCAAATCACGGCTAATTCGTATTATAACAAGTCATATAAATATTGTTGATAACAGCATGAGTAAAGCCTTTTAGGGTGAAGCCAAACGAACGTAATTTTGTGAGTCGCAGAATTTCGGTCGCAGAAATTCTGCTGCATTCCGTTTTTTTTAAGTCCTATTTGATTCACACGGCGACGCAAAATGCGCTCGTGTGGCATCCCAACAGAATTTCTGCGACCGAAATTCTGCGACTCATGACTCACAAAATTACGCTCGTTTGGTCTATCCCTTATAGCCTGAAAGATGAGACCTGTTTTTATTATTAGTATGGGCCCAATAATATATAATAAAATACCTAACATAATTAAAAACGAC
This sequence comes from Tiliacea aurago, assembly GCA_948098905.1. Lineage (NCBI taxonomy): Eukaryota > Metazoa > Arthropoda > Insecta > Lepidoptera > Noctuidae > Tiliacea > Tiliacea aurago. The sequence goes on from OX402590.1 coordinate 15,069,423, forward strand.
ACAATTCAAAACTTTAAAAATAAACTGAAAGCATTATTAATTCTAAAATGCTATTATTCTGTGAATGACTTTTTAAATGACACTGACCTATGTACTGAATAATAGACTGTAATTTATTTTTGACAAACCTAATGATGACATTGTTGTTTCAATTTATTTAATTTCTATTTTTTCAATTTCCTAATATATTGTGCATATTTAAATGAATGATTTACTAATAATTAAAATTACCATGTGTGCCATAATGAATATTGCTGATCGTCACCATTGCTTTTAAGTTTATATCAATTCAAATAATTTAAAATAATGTTGCATGCCTATTATAAGGTAGATTGTACAAGGATCACCCATATTGTAACATCTTATTTACTGTACCTACAATCAAAGCAAATAAATGTTTACTTTACTTTAGAAAAAGTATGCTACATATCAATACGATGCGACGAGCAAGAAACTTAGGCCTGAAGCAGACGACAGTAAATCCGCATTTATATCCATTACAAAGATAAACAACATAGTAGCAAATAGCTGCTTTGTACAAGATTTAGAGTACCTATCTAATAGGTTCTTATCTTGTCTATACATGTTGAATACTCGCTTTATATGTTGCATTTGACATTTTGTACCTCGCACAAAATATCAAGCTTGATCGTACAAACATTCTAGTTTCAGAGTTGGCCCAAATGATCAAGTTCGTTGGACTAATAGGCATTCATGTCGCTTGAGTTATTAGCACACTACCTCGATGTTCCCTACACAATAGCCGACTCTTAATCTAGTATTGAGATTGGGCGTAGCTATCAATAATTTGTAGTTTTGCCTCAGCTTTATATCAAACCTCAATTTAAAGCCTTAGAAATATGGGTTACTTTTGAGAGGTTCCGCATAGGAAATATATATAATAATCCAGCCCTGGTTTAAGTTTAAGTTTAAGCTTTGAAGATTGTACGGTTTCATCCTATGAATGCAGCCGTAACTCCTATGTAACGAAGCTATAATAAACACGAGCCAAACAGCTTTGCGTGGAGCTAGAATAACTGGTGTGAGGATACGAGTAGAATTGCAAAGTTGAGCTGTTGTTAATTCAGAGATCAGAGTCATTAAAGTCTGAACTTTGAAGAAGAATAAGAAGTGAATAAGAAAAAGTTATGGATAGGTGATTTTGACAAGTTTGGTAATCTACTTTAAAATGGCGTGTTTATGATTTTACAATGGTCGGCCACTGACTCTACATTTAAAGAAACTGCATTTATTGGTAATCTCGTACATAATGACAAATGAATGACATTTCTACTAATGGGTTTTATAATAATGGCAATACGATAATGCCATTATAATAACACAATTCTATTACGAGAACATTGACCGACCATTATGAATTTAGCGAACTTTTCGCAAAATGACAATGGTATGACAATGGGATCGTGTTGGAATGACTGAATTTATAAAAATAGCAGACTTGGGCCCCAGTTCTCATGCTCACGCTTCAGAATCCTGGTCCACAACAAGATTACAGCAGGACTACACTTTGGGAAAGAATGGTCTCGGAAAAAGACATATTCGGTCTCTTACATCGCGGCACTACATCGAATGAGCTCTGTCTTCCGCATCTCGTGATCAGAATCGGCTTACATTTCACTTTTTCATGTCATAGGTATAGAAATTATCAAATGAATGAACTAAGTGTCCTTGTGAAGGCCGCAGGATGTGAGAAGCATAGAACCGGTTGATGTGGCGGTCCTTGAGAGAGGCCTATGTCTAGCAGTGGACATCTTTCGGCTGAAATATTGATGATGATGTCCTAAATACCTTCTTAATTCAAACTAATGAGAGACATCAAATTGCTTTAGAACTAAGTACTGATGGAAGTACGTGCGCCAATCACGGTAATTGATATACAAATTAGTTAATACGCTCTCGGCATTAAGTATGAATTAGTGAACAAGATTGTTTACATAATGTAGCACTAATTATTGTTAAGAGCTGATTGTTAAGACGCTGCCATGAATACGCCATATGCTGAATAATATTAGATCATGTGATTACTGGGCAAAGGTCTGTTCACATACAAAGAAAAAGCGGGAATTGGCCAACACGATTCCTCTTGCTTAGAGCGTTTCAACGATTTCAAATGAATAGGTACTATCGCGGACACAGGCGCCTGACCACTCAATTTTCGACCTTATTACTAGGAGCATAAGGTTGAAAAGTGGTCAAGCGGCAGTGTCCGCGATGGTACCTAAATAAAATCTAATCTTATCTCTATTCTTCACGATGTTATTGTTACCTCGTAACGGTAACGACAATCAATTCTTCAACAAGACAACCTTGACTTTGTATTATGAAAAGTAACTCAATATGTAAGCCCAGGTTCGCACTGGTGATTTTTTTCGCATACTTGATTTTCAACGCTCTGCAACGACTAATTCACAAAAACATTTACAGACAACTTAATTTTATTATATACCTAATTACTACAATTAACTTACAGCACTTACATAGTTTGCCTATCAGACATAAAGATATTCATAAAATCAAATAAGTTAATAATAATAAAATCACCAACAAAATCATCAACCTTTACAAATTATTGCTTTTCCCGATGCAGGGGCGTTAATTGTTGAGGAGTTCTCCTGGTAAGAACTCATGGTGACTTCACCATAATTATGTATATAGTGACAAGCATATATTGCTTAACAACCATATTAAAGTGCCTAATCAAATCAAAACCGTAAAATACTTATTATTAAGTAGTTCCGGTGGCCATCTGTTGTCTTCACCATCAGTTCCACTTCACCAAATGATGCTTTCCGTGTGCAAATCCATGAGTTACTATAAAAAATACACAAATCGCTATATGTGTGAGTATAAAATTTGAGCAATTCCCTCGATGTTCATGGGATCCCCTCATCAGAATCTTGATAACCTCCTCCTTTTGGAAGTCGGTTAAAAAGGGGAATTTACATCTCAAAAGTAGGTAAGTATAAAGTTCAATAATAAATTTTAAAAAAATGGGTCAAAGTCAATTAATTTATTTGAAAAAAGGCTCGTACAGAAGCGCGGGAGTGACAAGGGTCACGCTGCCTTCGCGCCTGCAATATCGCTCCAGTCTTTACGAGCCTTAAGACTTTTTACAAGACGTAGGTACCTACTCAGAATTTAAGTACATAATTTCGATAAATAAATAGACAGGCGAAACACGACAGTGCGACCCGACACTAGTTATAGCACAATTTCTATGAAAACTTTATGGATAGTGTCGCGCTGCGTGTTGCGATGTGGAGGGAAGGAGGGGTTAAGTAAATACCATGTCGTGTACTTGTCCATGAGTCAACTGGAGACTGAAGACCCCAGACTCCCTTTATTAGTGTAATATATACCTAGTCCGTGCGTGACATATAGCATAACATAACTATGGACATAGCTTATCTACCTTAACTTAAACTAAGATCTAAACGTGACGTACGTGACACACCACATCACCCTTCCTAAAGTAAAAAAAAAACTTAGTTACATTGGTTTTTTTTTCCCATCTCTTTACATTTTTAAACTTACATTCTAAGTCTTACAGTATAACTTTGTCCTATTTTTATGTATTACATCTATCTTATTTTTATATTTAACTATCACATTTGGTGACTCGTCCTTTACAACTACAAATGGCCCATTATAAATACACTCCAACTTATTGCCTACTTCGTTTTTTACCAAAATCAAGTCACCCTCCTTATAAGTTATAGAATTAAGATTCTTATCATAACAATGTTTCCTTGATAACTTACTTGATACCAAATTTCCTTTTGCATCATTTTGAGCCCTTTGTAACCTGTATTTAAATTCTAAAGGATAATCATCAAAATTATACAAAGGTTCAACACTTTCACCTTGAAGACTACTTGGTAACCTACAAACTTTACCATAAACTAATTCATAAGGCGTATACTTAGTCACAGTATTTACTGTTGTGTTATAAGAAAAACACCAATATGGAATCCAAGAACTCCACGATGATGGATTATTATCTGTTTGTATCCTTAAATAAGCACCTAAAGTTTTATGAACGTTTTCCAAAGACTCTATACTTTCATGATGATATGACGTTGATAAGATTTTATTGATGCCCAAGACATTACATAGCTCTACCATTACTTTTGAAATGAACTCAGAACCCCTATCCGTAGCAATTGTCCCCGGTATCCCATATCTCAACACAAAATTTTCTGCCAACGCTTTTGCTACCTCATTTGCGGATTTATTTTTTAGTGGATAAGCCTCCACAAACTTCGTAAGTTCACATTGAAGAGTTAATATGTAAACATTACCATTTTCGTCCCTATCAAGTGGCCCCACTATATCTAAATAAATCTTTTCAAAAGATGAAGATGCAGTGGTAGTAACTGTCATTGGTTCTTTAGTATGTTTGGAAAACTTTTGTTTTTTACACTTATCACATTTACCAACGTACTCCGCTACATCTTTCTCAATTGACGGCCAATAATAATATTTCCTTATATTATTCACCATCCTGCGTATTCCTGAACGACCACTCGTAGGTAAAATATGAAAATCATTTAAAACAATTCTCTTCTCATCTGCCCCTTCTATTTTCCGTACACCCCTCACTACATATATCCTAAAATCCCCACATATCGAATTACTATTTTCCTTCAAATACTTGGCCATTTTTGTAATAAAATTAACGTTATAACGATTTCTCAAAATAATAACTTCTTTTATGCCCTTTTCAATACAAAAAGCGACTATGTCTCTCGACAACTCGTCTCGCGATGATGCCGATAAAGATTCATAGTTTACGTAAATACTCGAGTTTTCTGGCACATACATTAAATTGCGCGACTTTGAAAATACTTTTTCACCATTAGCGTTACGTAACATCTTCTCCCACTCATTCAAACATATCTCCATGTCATTTCCTTGTTTTTTAAGAACTTCCACGATCCTAGGGTGATCAGTCCTAGATACCACAGGGTCCGTACCACAAACATTTGGTTCTTCCAACTGTTTGTACTGCGCTCTCGTCATTACGGATATAGTTTTTTCACGCATGGTTTTCAAATCTTCACTTGAAATTACTATCCTAGAAAGTGCATCAGCTAATACATTTTCCTTCCCCTTAATATACTCGACCTCAAAGTCATACTCTTCCAAACATAAACGAAACTTAGTTAACCTACTTGACGGATCTGTCATGTTAAACAAGTATAACAGCGGCCGGTGATCCGTTTTTACAACGAACCTCCGTCCATACAAATACGGCCTAAAATATTTAACTGACCATACTATAGCCAATAACTCCTTCTCTATAATAGGATAATTTAACTCACTTTTCCCCAAAGACCTACTAGCGTATGCAACGGGTTTACCGTTCCCATTACACAAAACACTTCCTACCGCATAACCCGAACTATCGGTCTGCAATACAAACGTGTTGTCTTCAGAAAAATTTGGATAATCCAACACTGGTGGATTCATTAACGCTTCCTTAAGCAACAAAAATGACCTCTCACATTCATCGGTCCAACCAAACACTACATCCCTCTTACATAGCTTATTCATAGGCATCACTATACTAGCAAAATTTGGTATGAATTTCCTATAATAATTTGCAAACGCCACAAACCGCTTTACCTCATCAACTGCCGATGGACGCGGATATTTCTTTACGGCTTCTACCTTTTCAGGATCTGGTGAAATACCTTCCGCTGAAATCACGTGTCCTAAATAAAGTATTTGTTTTTTCATAAACTCACATTTGGATGGATTCAGTTTAAGATTGACCTTTCTCAGGCGAGAAAACACTGACATAAGGTTTCGGTTGTGCTCATCCAAATTCCGCCCGAAAATAATTAAATCATCCAAATATATCAAACATTTGCCATAATTTAATCCTGACATGGCTACAGTCATCAACCTGCTAAAAGAACTTGGACTTATCTTTAACCCCATTGGTAATCTACACATCTGATATTGCCCTTTATCTGTCGTGAAAGCTGTGTATTTCCTACTACTTTCATCTAAAGCACACTGATAATATGATTGTGATAGATCACAGTGGCTAAAGTAAACCGCACCCGACAATGAATCCAAGATTTCATTAATATTCGGCAAAGGGAATTTATCATCCTGTATCTTTTCATTTAACTGCCTGTAGTCTATTACTACACGCCATTTTTCCTCCCCATTACGACCTGCCTTCTTGGGTACAACCAAAACAGGACTAGACCACTCACTAACCGCCTCCTCAATAATATTACTATCCAGCATCTCCTGCACTTGCCTATCAACCTCCTTTTTCTGTACATAAGGTATTCTATACTGTTTCCTGTAAACTGGAGTAACACTATCTTTCAAACGTATTGACTGCGCATATACATTCGTGACATCCAATTTATCTCCCGGAATATAAAAAATATCTGGATATTTTGCACATATTTGCTCAACTGACAACCGTTCCTCGGCATTCAAATAATCAAGATTAAGCAAAGAAAATATTTTCTTAACACGTTCAACACTTACTTCTGTTTCCGCAAAACTACAACAATTAAAATCACTTAACGGATAGACTTCTACATCGGACATACTACACACAACTTCCTCCGTGGTTGTGTTTAAAATCCTAATGGGCATCATCCCATTCTTAGGTCTAGCTACCACATTTGCTAAGAAAACCCCTTCGCGCAACTCTTTCCTAAACACTACACAATCTTCTGCTCTATTAACGGGCAAATACTTAACCACTTCACAACGCGGAGAAATAGTCAAAGAATAATTATAGGATTTAAGTGGCATCGAAACCGTCTGCTGCTCACGGTTCTTTAGAGATAACCTGTTCCCCGAAAAGTCTATAATACCACTATACGTCTGCAAGAAATCCTGGCCTAATATGCCAACTGACCTACATGGCAAATCATTGAATACATAAAACTTATGCACGAACGAACATTGTCCGTATTCCAACGTCAAATATACATAACCTATAGCCCGTAAACTACCCCCTACACCATTAATCACTAATCCTTCCTTAACTACTTTACAGCACAAAGCATTATTCCTCAAGAAATTACTTTTTATTGCCGATATCGACGCACCCGTATCGACTAACCATTCCGAATCCACATTATTTGCTAGAAAATTCACCCAGTTAACACTATTGCAAGCTAAAATATGCTTAGCCTCGAAAAAACTGCGTTTCATTCAATCGTCTGCCTTCGCTACTTCGTGACATCGACACTGCACTTGAGTCAGCATCGCCCCGCACGTGCTCTAGACACGCTACGCGCTGTCGACCTTGCTGAGTCTGCCGTCCACGATGAGTACTATTGCTACGACCGCGCATTCCACTACTATACCTTACGTTTCCATTTTGGTACGTACGCCCAACAGCTGTTTTTTGCTGCGCGTATCCACTACCTACAGCGTGCCACCTATAGTTATTTCCACGACCCCTATTCCCCGTAGAAAAACTACCACCCGCGGACCACCGCTGGAACGCCATGACTTGACCCGACGAAGCACAATTTTCGTCTTCCGCTACCCTGATAGCATCTTTCAAACAAGTCAAGTTCCGCGCCGTAATAATTGTACCAAGACGCTGATTACGAAGTCCGTCAGCAAACTTTTTAACCGCATACTTCTCATTTAAAGGCCGCAAAATTTTATAAGCTTCCGAATTTTCCCCGGCTTGAGAAATAGTCAAATCCACCATTAACTTCTCTATCTCTGCCCCGAAATCCGTGACCGACCTATCATTCTGCCTAGCGCGAGCAAATTTGGCTTGCACTGCAACGTCTGACTTAACCGTCAACAAATGCTTCTTCATGTCCGTTAAAAGACTGTCTACAGTCGTATAAGTAGAGGACAATTGCATCTTAGCCCCCTGGGTAAGTCGTGTAGTTAGCACGAATCTAATTAAATGAGCACTATCAGCCGCTTCTAACATAGAGCTGTATAAATCTATGGCATCAATCAAATCTTGGGTTACCTGCTTATCCCCATTCATTTTCGGGAGTAAGCTAACCCCCGTTTTCAATGAAAACCTTTCCAACGCCATCTTTGTATCGGTTCCGGTACCGTTTTCAAACTTAATAGTGTCTACATACAAATTTTCTATCTTACCCACTAGCTGTGCTAATTCCTCCGAAAATTTGCTACACTTAGAAACTACACACTTAAATTTACAATACAGGGCTTTTACCTCGCTTATCTTTCCATCAAAATTTTTGCCTTTCCGCCTACTGGGACCTAACTTGACAATTGATTCCCTCAATAACTTAAGCTGTACAAACAGTGACGTTAACTCCACTTCCATTAATGTCTCTAACTGATAGATGACCGAAAATACTCGTCACTACACTTAAGTTCAAATCACATCACTTACTCCTCTTGTCGCTCCGCCAGCTCCCGGTCAGGCCATCTGCACAGCTCGCTGCACCTCACGCTGATTGATCTTCTCTTCGATCCAACTCTGATGACACCTCCTGTACAGCCGGACTGCCACGCCAATGATGACAATCGCCAAACACACGGCGATAAACAACAGCATCGCGCTGATGGTGGATATCTGCTCTTGTGTTACTGTCGCGGTATTTGAACCACCCGCTGCTGTCTGGGCTATAATAACCTCTTCCTTGGATGACGTGCTCCCCATGGCCTGTGACTATCCAACTGTCGAGAAACTGACTGAAGCCGACTGAAGTGACTCCGACGAGATCCCGGTCGGGCAACTATAACGCCGTCCAGTCGACTGGCAGGGTCGCCATGCGATGTGGAGGGAAGGAGGGGTTAAGTAAATACCATGTCGTGTACTTGTCCATGAGTCAACTGGAGACTGAAGACCCCAGACTCCCTTTATTAGTGTAATATATACCTAGTCCGTGCGTGACATATAGCATAACATAACTATGGACATAGCTTATCTACCTTAACTTAAACTAAGATCTAAACGTGACGTACGTGACACACCACAGTGTCACGCCTGCGATATCGCGCCAGTCTGCACGAGCCTTTATTGTCTTTGCTACTTCAACTAAGATATTATTTACTCTAGCAACTTATTCAATAAGAGATTAACATATTCTGTTTTGTTGCAGTGTATGACTGGGATCAACACAATATGAGAATAGGCACAAGGCGATCAATACGATAGGAACACTAATTTCATGACACATTTTTAATAACTGTTCGAGGATTTTAAAGAATATTCAAAATTCATTGCTTCATAAGTTTGAATAATGGGGAAGGCAACTGTCAAATTGGCGCTGTCATAGCTAATTTCCAACACAAGCTAATAATAGAAGGCGTGAGATGGTTTTATTTTATTTTTGCGAATGTGACGAGATGTTGTGTTCCTAAGTATTCCGAAATTGGAGTCCACCATTTCCCGAAACGTGTTCCGTGTGGTGCCGGACGTAAAAGACCATCCTATTTACTCCCGTAGGTGTCGTAAAAGGCAACTAAGGGACTTCCTAGAGAATGGATAACAGCGGTTTCTATGCATTTTAACACCATACTGCGATCGCCAACCCGCCTGCCAAGCGTGGCGATTATGGCAAACCCCTCCTTTTGGGGAAGGCCTATATCCAGCAGTTGACGTCTTTCGGATGAAATGATGATGATCATACCTTTTTGAAATGATGATGATCATACCTTTTTGAAATGATGATGATCATACCTTTTTGAAATGATGATGATCATACCTTTTTAAAGTATGTTCAAGTTATAAATTACAGACACAGTTATTAATCACGTTGTGGTTTAATTTAATTAACATCTGTCACGGCTGACTCCTTTTCATAGAGAGGAGGCATGGGTCCCAGCAGTGGGAACATTATATTATGGCAACCGCCCCCCCCCCCCCTCCTTTTGGGGAAGGCCTATGTCCAGCAGTGGACGTCTTTCAGCTGAAATGACGATGATTTCCCGAAAGAACCTAAAATTAGAAGATTATGGCTTATAGCTATTCACAGAGTTTTTTTTTTTAATATTAAACATAATTCCAGATTATGTCGGAAATATTTTAGGTTTTAAATTCTGACTTGTCAAATACTTGATTGGACCTATGATCATGCCATCTACAATTTACCTTAGCCGACTTCTTGGCGGGAAAGTGAAGCGTCATGTTCAAGTTTTGTTTTATTTTCCGAAATTTGTGTTTAGCCGAATATTAATGTGTAATAATGGTGGATTATTAACCATTAAGTGTTTGTGAACGTGCATTAGTGTAGGCAAATGAAACAAAACAGTGCAACTTTGCTTCAAGTTCTCTCAAGAAGTCCCCGTGAGGTCTCAGTAAAGTACCACATCTTTACTGAAACTCAAGGGGACCGGGCGGGGCAATACATCATCATGCATTGAACACAATTCATTTCATCATTATACAAGTTCTGTAACTAAATAAAGACTTGGCTAAAAGGTCCCAGTAACCAGACCATTAAAATATTATTTAAAAAAAAATAATTACCTTAACCCGACCTCCCCATTCGTCCGCTCAATAATGTAAATAAGTCAGTTCTGTTAATATGGCTGAACTGTATCAGAAAGAAATGTATTGCGATGAATTGCCTTTTTAAGGCTTCTATAGACCGGCGCGACTCGGACGTGACACAAAGGCACCGCTCGTCGCGCGACACGCGGGGCCTTTCTGTCGCGTCGCGTGTCGCGCCGGTCTGTGGACGCCTTTATGCGTGTTACGTAATTACCTTAAAGGTTTTTTGTATATCTATTCCTTTGCTACTACCTTCTTGAAAAGCACTCATAACAATAAGTTAAGCTTGCCACTAGGCAACTATAAAGGCTTCTACATACCAGCGCGACTTATCGCGCGACGCGACACGGCACAAAGGCCCCGCGTGTCGCGGGACGAGCGGTGCCTTTGTGTTGCGACGCGTCGCGCGACAAGTCGCCCCGGTATGTAGAAGCCTTAATTCCGAGATTGTTCTCTCCCTTTAATCCATCCAAAAGCTTATCTGAAAAAGATCGCTTTTAGCGATAAGACCTCCCATTGTGTCACCCAACATTTAATAAAGAGTACCTATTCTATTATATTCTATTGTTTGTTACTGTACCAATAACTTTATAATTAGGCTAGCAACTTTTTCATGTTCCAACCACTATTATAAAAAAAAAATAGGTAGCTAGCTTACTCAATCAAAATTCGAAGCTCATAATTCATCTATAGAAAAAAGGTGACATATTTTTAAATTGTTATACTTTTTATTCGCATCACGCCAACCGACTTGCCTTGGAATTTAGATGAGGTTGTCGCCAAAACGTTTTTCATTTCATCAGAAATAAATTACAGAAATGTATTGATTATCATTAGAGTAGATACTAAATGAACAGCTTATTTAACAAGAAGTAAATGCTCCTGTATGTTGAACTTAGATAAAAACACAATAATAAAAACAAAATCTTTTAGCAAGGAGCAAAAAGGCTTTTACTTACATGCAATGATATTATAATAAACAGATAATATCCGCGCAGCAGCGGCAGCACACATACCCACTTTTTATTCATTTTACATTTCACTACAAGTAAAAATGATAGAAAAGAGATGGCTTGATAAAAACAACAAGAAAAAAAGAGACAGCTAGTGTTGTCAATTGCGCGTGAAGGTAAACAAACATTATTCTGGCCACCAATCACCGAATGTTGGCATCGCAGACTAACAAATACGTCCCAATTAGGACGTTTTTGAGACTTCACGTTCTTCAATCTGTCAATCTGTTTAATTTTATAACATTGCTTACATGTCAATCCTAGGTAAAAATACAACTACATAAACGTTTTTTGAAATGAAATCTTCTTTAGGCGCGTTGACCACTTTTTGGGTGAACAAATCAATCAATCAATCAAAAATATTTTTATTTCACATAAGCCTACATGGGCACTTATGAAACGTCAGAAGCTAGGTGCACGGTTCCAATTGGTCGTTTCCTATGGAGAAGAGCCGGCAAGAAACTCCACGGTTACTCTTTTAAAAAAAAAATGGCTTTTACAATATTTTCAAAGTATGAGAGGACAGCGTAGGACCGTCAAAAGTACCAGGTACTTAACAAAATAGAAAATGGTTTACATATTATCTACAGTCTATTAAGCCTACACCGTCCTCACATTAACAAAAAAAGGATACAAAAATCATGGAACTCGCGTCATCGTCACCGAACGCTTTCCATGAGCTATATGTAAACTGTTTTCACTTCTATCGGCAGTCCCCAAAGACAGTCCCGCATTTTTTTTTGTTTTTTTTGCAATGAACAGAAAGGCTCTTTCGTGTCGAATTTAGATAAAAACACAAGAATAAAAACAAACACTTTTAGCAAGGAGCAAAAAGGCTCATAGATTGACAACCTAGGTAAATACTCAACAATAAAAAAAAAACGCTTTTATTCACACAAAAACTAACAAAATACGAACATTTATTGAGCAAATTACATTTAAAAAAATCTGTTGAAACAGTAGTTATCACGTCGTTACTGAAAAATATGTTTTGTTGAACTGTAATTAAGCGCAGTTGCAAGCGTTTCCCTGAGCTCCAATTGCTTTACACTTTATGTTCATACGTTATCATGTACGCGTGCCAAATTGTAACTATGCAAATTAAATAGGCTAATAAACACATTACCCTTCTTTGTGTCACGCAATCGGGTAAAAAGACGCTTAACGAGGCAAAGATTCACTTGTTCTGACATTATGATCATTATTTATACTGATATTGAATATCTAAATTCCAACATTGTTGACGTTTTTTAACGTTTTTTTTTAAATGCGTCGTCATTTTCATTTCAGCCGAAAGACGTCCACTGCTGGACATATACCTCCCCAAAGGGGAATTTGCCATAATCGCCACGCTTGGCAGGCGGGTTGACGATCGCAGTATGGTGTTAAAATGCATAGAGAACGCTGCTGCCCATTCTCTAGTAAGTCCCTTAGTCGCATTTTACGGGGTGTGTAACGGTTGATATAATAACAAAAAATCTAACGTTCACTTGACCTAATTTCAGTTAATATACTTTTGTTTAATATAACGATCAGTTGAGATAATGAATTGTTGATATAATTTCATTTTATCTAATTTCTTATGATATAATAAACATTTCCTATAATGCACATTTGACATAATATTCATGTAGTATATTATTCATTTACTATAATATTCATAATCTCTAATAACTTTTAATATAATTTAGAAAATCTGATACGATTTTAAACGTCTGGTGCTAGCAAAAATGCATCGCATAAGCATACCGCTACAACAGAATAACGTTGTTTGATATAACCTTTATGTAATCGAGGCCATTAGGCCTATCGTTTAAAATATATAATATTGCGATTAATTTGATTGAGCGTGCTGCGGGAGCGGCGTGACAGAAACGAATCGCTGCAAAACCGACTCCACGTAGTCTTGTCTGCCCTACCCCTAGAGTGTTATTTAAAATCGCGTAGGTGCGTAGGGGCGAGGCGGCCCGCGAGCTGAGGAGCAGGTGGTTTCAACGCTTGCCGCCGCGGCCGAAGCCACGGTGGTGAGCGTGAAATACATCTGTGACGATAAGCTTGCATGGGACCGCTGTAGCCCTGCAGCACCGGAGCCGTGACAGAAAACATGCCTGCTGCATGTTGCAGGCTTGCTGCATGCTTGCTTGCTGCATGCTTGCTTGCTACATGCTTGCTTGCATGCTGCATGCTTGCTTGCATGTTTTATTATATTAGACTAATTAGAGTTCTAGTTAGGTTAGAACTGTGACCATTAAACATGAAAATTAGGTCAAAAGAACATTAGGTCAAATGAATGTTATATAAAAAGAATATTATACATATTGAAAATTATATAAAATGAACGTTATACTAAATGTTTTATATTAAATGAAAATTATATCATATAAAACATTAGGTCATATGAAATTAGGTTATATGATTTTATAGCATAAGAAAATTATATTATATGAACGTTATTTCAAGTGAAATTAGAGCATTTGTTATTATATCATACATTACACACCCCATTTTACGACACCCACGGAAAGAAACAGAAAAAAAAAGAAATAGATATTTTTTAAATGTCTTAAGGTACCTAACTCTTAAATACTCCCACGCCCCCGTACCGATACATTTTTCCATAGGCACAATGTTTTATTGCGCACTACCATGAACATCGAATTTTCACACCAAAAATAAAAATCGTTTTCCAACAATTATTTCTGCACAAAGTTACCTACTTAGTTTGATGTACAGAATGTGTAGATGACGGCTTCGTGATGCGTTTTTTAACACCCTATAAATTGCAACCTATAACATACAGTCATGGCTTTAGCGTGCGTGAAACCCTAGATTCTGCTAGATAAAGGTCAAAGTTTTATTAGGAGAGGAGCTCGTGGCTCAGTAATACCAGCCGCAAGGTCGATCCATCTGGTTAAGCTACGCTTGCCGGGGTTTGTCCGTGGATGAGTTACCATCTTTACATAGGTATCGAGACTCCTTCCGTGCCTCGGAAAGCACTTTAAGCCGTTGATTCCGGCTGTTATTTGTGGATCTTTGACAGTCGTTACGGGTCGTCAGAAGCCCGAAAGTCTAATAACCAGTCTTACCAAGGGGTGTCTTATTACCCAGTTACTGGGTTGTGGAGGTCAGATAGGCAGTCGCTCCATGTAAAATACTGGTATTCAGCTTTATCCGGTTAGACTGGAAGCCGACCCCATCATAGTTGGGAAAAGGCTGGACAGATTGATTTTGAAAGGTCTAAGTTTTATAAAGCCTACAAGATATACAGGGTTATATTTAAAACGTCAATAACCTGTTAAGGGGTCATTGTACTCTTCATTATGTTCAACTTTTACTATGGGACCAAACCTGAAATCGCGAAAAAAAAATCAGCTGTTCTCTACATTTTAACGAATTATTCGAACATAAATGTAGGGAACAGCTGGTTTTTTTTTCGCGATTTCAGGTTGGGTCCCATAGTAAAAGTTGCACATAATGATGAGTACAATGACCCCTTAAGAGGTTATTGACGTTTTAAAAATAACCCTGTATAGTACACTTATAATAACATTGATGATGAGAAAATACGTCTTATGGTCTTTAAAACGGTTATGTCTTCCTTTAAATTCCAACGTTCGTTTCTAACCCGAACAATGCGTTGTCTGCTCTGTTATACATCAAGTAATTTAGCTCAACGTCAGTTATACAAAATTATGGCGTCCATTTAACGGCGCCACCTGCAGATGGCATAGCGGCTTGACGTTGCCTACTCATTCGCCTAGAATTAATTCCACCAGAATTAATTCCGAGTACCTCCGCTTTATAGGTAACAGTTTGGTCTTATTACGTACCCACAACGGTTATAACAGCGTCTCAGATGGTATTAAACCGGCCCCATTTGTTGTGGGTACTATTTTGTCTGAATGTCTAAAGCAAAAAATTTAGCTTATTATTTTATGTGGAAAAGAGCCTGGCGTTTCTTGGTATTAGAGCTAGAATCAGCAATTAATGATTGCTGTGATTGATGTTGAATTGATTGTCGTTGATTGATTGCTGTTGTACTTACAGAAGACGATGATAATGTTTAAAATGACTGTGTTCGGTTTATGGTGTCCTGTATAACATGATGTTGGACATAATGTGTAAAAGCGAGCAAAGGGATCAATAAAATAATAATAGCATACAGTTTTCTATAACGGGAATTGAAACATAAAATGTTTTTGGCACTTAAGGGCCCGGAGGTTACGACCAAGATGCTTTTCGGCAAAATTCTTTATTTTTAAAGGTTGGTTAAACACCATAACTTTACTTTTTTTTTAACTGTCTATAGTTATGTATTTCTACCCCTGGCCCATAAGTAGGTGTACCTGAAAACCAAATTCAAAGTTAATTATAGGAAACTAGCTAATGCCCGCGGCTTCGCCCGCATGGAGGTCGGAAATTATTCCACGGGAACTACCGGAATAAAAATATGGTGCCATCTATTATCATAAGATCGTTATTGTTGTATCCTCGGGAACAGTATTTTTTTTCGGGATGAAAGATACCCTATGTCCGTTTCTGTACACCTGACAACGTATATGCAAAATTTCAGGATGATCGGTTCAGTGGTTTAGGCGTGAAAAGGTAACAAACAAATTAACAAAACTTACTTTCGCATTTATAATATTATTTAAGAAGCAAAAGAAAATGAGATGACAAGTAATGATGAAAAAAAAATATCTGCTCGTAGAGGGACATGATTCGATAGTAATTGTTGTAGTACTTTTCAATACAAAAAAAAGTATAGTTGTGATAGTTCTCATTTCCTGATTATTTGTTATTACTTTTGAAAAACATTAGTAGTACGTACCTCATAGTTTCGGAGAAGAGTGACGTTAAAATCCATGTGAATATCATATATTCTTAGCAAACTGCTTATTAATAATTATTTAATTAAGAAAGTAAACTAATATAGTTTTTTATTAACGTTACCAGCTGTTTTTTTAATGTTGCCCCGCTTTAGGAATTGCTCCTGTATTGTAGGTGCGTTTATAAACATTTAAACTCACATGCACAAACAGCCAGACCCGGAACAACTACCTGTAGGTCATACAAATATTTGTTCCGTGCGGGAATCGAACCCGCGACACGCAGCGCAGCAGTCAGTCGCTTAACCACTGCGTCAACCGTGCCGATTAAACAACGAATTATATACATACATGTTTTTACAAGACAACATAATTCATAAAAAAAAAACTAATTTATAATAGTTTACTATTATTTTAACAAAAGCGTTCAACGTGAAATATTTAAGTAGTTCATATTGATTCCGATTGTGCTATTATTGTGCACATTTAAATGAACAGAAAGCTGACATAATCTGTCGGCGTCGAAGATTCAATAATTAAATTAAGCCTGAGTCAGGGGGACGATCAATCGTGTCTCCTGAGATTATTAAACCGGGAAGAAGCCAATTAATTATAAGAAGACGCCTTTCCCGCGGAAACTATTTAACACTTTAGAGTAAAAGATTTTATAGAGAAAATTAAAAGTGAGTTGTTATTAGTTGGTTTGTTGGTTTTTTAAAGTCATGCTATACTTTAATCGTTATAACTCACAGATATCGATTTTAACAAGTGGCAATGTTAAAAATTGGTACTATGGCTAGGGACTTTTTGCTACATGGTCTTTAAAAAACCGGCCAAGTGCGTGTCGGACCTCGCACAACGAAGGGTTCCGTAATTGGGATGAATTTATCCCAAGGACAAACTTAACATTGTAGTTGAAAAACATGATCCTCATACATTCCAACAACAAATGTAAGTTTGTACGCACAATATTGAGTGATTTACCGTGTTATTTTAAGATCACAGACTTCTTATAGATTTTCGTGTAATCTATAAGTAAAGAACTATTTTCTGTATTTTTATCAAAATTTTAGGTTCAGTAGTTTCGGAGATAAAGGGGGGAACGGTAATTTTTCGTCTATTTTCTTAAATAATTTCAAAAGTATGTATTTTAAAATTATAAAAAATATATATATTAAATCCTTAAAACAAGCCATTTCATTTGATATGTCACACGGTACAGTCTTTGCCCCCCAAAAGTGACCTTCATATTCAAAATTAATTTATTTACGTATCACGTCCATGTTTTTTTTTTCTCCGTGCGGGAATCGAACCTGCGACACGCAGCACAGCAGTCAATCGCTTAACTAACTGCGCCAACCATGCCGTCAGTTTGGGTCACAGAAGTTAATATGTGTACCAAATTTCAACTTAATCGGTCCAGTAGATTCGGAGCAAATCAGCTGTGACAGACGGACAGACAGACAGACAGACACACTGAAAAAAATGCGAGCTAACTAAGATACATTTTCTCTTAGTTGGCATTAAAATGTTTGGAATCACTATCTATTTATTTACTTTAAACAAGATAGCATATTTGCCAGAACAAATTCATTTTATTTATATCGACAATGTGACATTTACAGAATAATCACCGGTCTTTGTTACATCATACATGCTTTGTTTGATTTTACTTCTTCACTTTTTTAAATCAAATAATAATCTTAGTTGATGGTAACAAGCAACTTGTTAGCATTACATCATTCTTAAACTGACCAACATTTGAGTTAAATCAAATAACTACCCGTAATTAAACTAACTAATTTCTTAGTTGATGGAACTATGATAATTTAACAAAGTTCTCCTAGCTTCAGAAGTCAAGATCTTGTTAGGCTCGAGTCAAGATGCGTAATCACATTAAACAAGATGTTTGTTAAAGCAAACACTTTTTTTTTTCAGTGCAGACACACGAGTGATCCAATAAGGGTTCCTTTTTTCCTTTTGAGGTACGGAACCCTAAAAACAATCTAACAGCGAATTTTATATTTTTCTAAAGCATCATTCATCATCATTTTCGCCACGCTTGGTAGATGGGTTGGTGATCGCAGTATGGTGTTAAAATGCATAGAGAACGCTGCTGCCCATTCTCTATCTCTAGTAAGTCCCTTAGTCGCCTTACGATACCCACAGGAAGAAATAGGATGGTGCTTTAAGTCCGACACCATACAGAACAAAGTATACTGAAGTATACAGGAAAATTATTATAAGCAATAAAAAGGTTAATTTTAAATTAATTAAAAGTTTTTTTACACCTTTTTTCAAGGCTCTTCATCAGAACATAATGGGGGCTCATAAGAGTACATGACGCCTTTTCGATTTCATCAGCGTGTCATAGATTACAAGTGTGGGAACTGCAATCGGATAGCCGGCCTTATAATGAGGGGTACTAATTGATTGTCCCAGAAATCCAATGGTATATTAATTTAGAATGCCCGTACTCATAATGTACTTCGTGATTATAAACATAAGCTTTGTATGTTATCATTTTCATTAGCGCTAAAACTAATATTCTAGCTGAAACACGTAAGGGCCCGTTCACACGTATCTCAACCTCACCACATCGCAGCAACAAAATGTGGGCATGAAGTGGTTACGTATGAACAGTGTCGCTGCAACTTTTTGCAGTTGCGTTGTGGTTGTGTTGTCGCTAGTAGTCACAATGTGGTGACGTTGCGGCTAGTGTTTGCAGACAGATCGACTTCAGCTTGACAGTATCATCACGTCGAGGCAACGTTGTGGTTGCATTGTGGCTGCGACGTCGTCTTCATGTGGTCGGTATCGCCCACACGGTTGATTTTGACGGCCAAATGTGGTCCGTGTGAATAGACTATTCATTTTCATACAAATTAGCACCCATCTACGTGGTGTCATTCTGGTGGGGTCCGTGTGATCGGGCCCTTAGACACTTACCTATTTCTGAAGGTAAGTAAGGGGTTAAATCAAGATTCCTAAGCAAACAATTGAAGGTTACATACGCTGCTTGCGTACATAAACTAAATGCAATAACAATCCCCTGTGGATTTTGAAGGCAACTATTATTATAGTGGGTGATACGGGTTCGTGAGATTAGGTTAACTATTTAGAATAACGACAACAGAACTAAAACATGGTACAATGGATAAGAAAAGCTACAACGTTAATAAACTGTACCTATACAACATGTCCCGGAATTAACGCACAACCTCATCATTCATCATCATCATTCGTTCATCATTGTACTCATCATTATGAACAACTTTTACGATGGGATCAAACAAGAAGTTAATTTGATGATTTTTTTGGGGTCATCGACTGCAATTAGTGCAGTCACTTGAACAAAATCTATCAAAATCTATCAAAAAAGAAGTTAATTTGATGATTTTTTTGGGGTCATCTGCAATTAGTGCAGTCACTTGAATGACAATTCAAAAGTGCCTGTAAATGGTTTAATTGAAATAACTGCTTTGAGGTTGAGGTTGAAATGATTTTGTTTTTTTTTTGGTAATCTTCACAGACGTTATTGGTATCGATCCTAAACATGATAAAGCAAAAGAAAACAGATTTTCTCTACTCATAATTTAAGCTGTTGTCCCAAAAAAAAAATTCATATCTTTTTATTTGATAGTGTTTTATTTAATTTAATTTGACTCATTATACAGCGTGTATCAGAAAGGTGCTGTATATACCCTAGTTTGATAGAAATCGTATTACTGGTTTCCAAGAAATTCTTGTTATTCTTTGTCATAACAAACGTTCCACCTAAGAAAAGTACATTACCCTTCCATCAATATTGACCCCATATCTTGCGCAAACAAGCAGCTTACAACGCAGTATCTACATTTTTGTTTTTCTTTCATTTTCACCCCATAAAAAGTATAAAAAAAATAACCATTTTCCTTTATCTTGCAGCAAACATTGTTTCAATTTCGTTACCACCACACCTCTAACCGGAGATAGGCGGTTCAAACTTTAGCATTACATACGTGATACGTACAGAGGGCTACACATCAAGCTATACATTTCCAGTTTATGCTGATCTCGCATTGTGTAAGATTTCCGTACAGTGCGAGATCAGCGTAAACTGGAATTGTATAGCTTGATGTGTAGCCGTGTGTATCCATACATTGTGAGAGTTGTCATTACGTTGTACAAACTCGAACACTAAAAGCAATTTGTCTGTTACATGAATGTTTCTCGTGTTGACAAGGACTCCCATTTCATATTCAAACTGGAATGGGCTTCTTGTTTGTTGGGCGCCAATTTGTGAGTAGAGATTATGTTAAGTAGGTATAGTTTCTTGGTTTGAGAATGATCGTGATGACCAACGTTCATGGAATAATGCAGCCCGTTCTTTTTTTTAGGGTTCCGTACCCAAAGGGTAAAACGGGAACCCTATTAATAAGGCTCCGCCGTCTGTTTGTCTGTCCGTCTGTCACCAGGCTGTATCTCATGAAGCGTGATAGTTAGACAGTTGAAATTTTCATAGATGATGTATTTCTTTTGCCGCTATAACAAAAATTATTAAAAAACAGAATAAAATAAATATTTAAGGGGGACCATACAACAAACGTGACTTTTTTGCTCTTTTTTGCTCGATGTTGACAACGGCAACAGGTAGACGCTGGTCGACTTTAAAAATAAATAATTAAATTAAAATAAAACAAATATTTAAGGGGGGCTTCCATCCAAAAAACGTGTTTTTTTTGCAATTTTTATAGATAATGGTACGGAACCCTTCGTGCGCGAGTTCAACTCGCACTTGGCCGGTTTTTTTCTTCTCTCCTTTAAGAAAGCAGTTTGTAGTGT
The DNA here is from genome assembly GCA_948098905.1 of Tiliacea aurago. Taxonomy (NCBI): domain Eukaryota; kingdom Metazoa; phylum Arthropoda; class Insecta; order Lepidoptera; family Noctuidae; genus Tiliacea; species Tiliacea aurago. The sequence goes on from OX402590.1 coordinate 15,090,593, forward strand.
TGCTCGTACCATGTCACACTATTTTTATATCATGTAGAGGCACGCGCTTTAAAAATTTAAAATATTTTGATTTCGGATATCATGATCCACCATCACAAACATGGACATTAGAGGAATGAGGAATAGGGTATAAAGTTCACTCGTCCTCCATAGAAAGGGACGATCCTGCGAACAGACGGGTGTTGTGTCTAGCGAGCAACTGCCCGACGATTGATGTCGGGACGTTGTATATAATTGTTAGTCGCGCGGTAAACTGCTTGCGCGATGCAGGATTCTGCATGACAGTGTGACGCGTAGTTCACATGTGGCGATGTTAATGCAGCCACAAGACAACAACAAACACAAAAAATAAGTTAAAAAGTTCAGATTTAACAAAGGACCTCCAAAGCGGGGATGAGATCCTACCTGCTACAGTTTTCATGATTAGGTTGCGGCTGCCACGCATTCTGCAGATCAGGCATCCTTTTGCGAATGATGGCATGAAAGCCATCTATGCTGCAGATTTACTTGTCGTTTCCAAGTGTCGGTACAAACACGCTGTGTAAGCGCATGTGTGTATGTATGTGTGTATACGCACACATACATACACACATGTATGCACCTTATACAAGCGCAGGAGCTCTCGGTACCGGCCGAGACAATGGCGAAGTCGGAAGAGTGTGTGTGCGTGTGTTATGTGCTGACGCACACATTCACAGCGAGGTTTGTACACTGGGTTACCACAAATAAAGCGCGTGTCGTTTCGTGAGATAAAAATACTTTCACATCACACTAATATTATAAAGGCGAAAGTTTGTGAGTGTGTTTGTTACTTCTTCGCGCTCAAACGGCTGGACTAATTTTGATAACATTTTGTATGGAGGTAGCTGACACCTTGGACTAACATAGATATAGATTTTTTTCCGACATTCCCACGGGATCGAGACCTACGCGGGTGAAATCGCGGGCCGCAGCTAGTAAAAAAATAAGAGCTGCAATACACAACCGCCCGTGGGGGCTACATTAATGCACCTTTTCGCTTTTCTTGACGCTTTCGTCAGACTCAGCGCCTTTTACACGCTCTGGCTGCCTATTAATTAGTTGGCTTCGGGAACTTGGAATCAAATGTGTGGAATGGGTACCCAAGAAATTGGTTTCGTGGTGACTAACAATGCGTATGTGTATGTATTTATAACCGACTTACAAAAAGGAGGAGGGTACCTATATGTTCGGCTGTATGTTTTTTTTCTTTTTCTTTAAGTATGTTCACCAGTAGCGAAGCTACAATTTCCATTAGGAGGAAGCCAATTTTTTTTTTTCAATTCACCTAAACTCAAGATAACATCAAAGTAAGACTTACAGAAACCTACCTTAAAAATGTAAGTCATTCCTTTACTTTACTTAATTTAACGCCATAATTCGTCTGAATTCGTAGTTAAGACAAAAAAATTAAGCTGTGTTCGCGATTTAGGATAGACTATAGGTAGGTACCCGATTTTTATCTTATGATTTATTAAATATATATAATGTCACTATTTAAATACTATAAGTCATAGTAAACTCAAGTAGAGTAGTTGTTTCAAAGGGAAGCCGGTAGGAATGGAGTTGTATGAAGTCATCGCCCCTGATGTTCACCGATTTGTCCGTCAGTTGTAGACCGATTTTGAACATTATTTTCCTTTAAAAAAACAACCGGCTTCCAAAAAAACAATACAAATTGAAAAATAACTTTAATTTCGAAAGACGGTGGCAATAAACTAAAATACAGATCCAAAGACTTCGAAATGAAAGTTATTTTTTGTTTTGTAGTGTTTATTTGGAAGTCGGTTGTTTTATGTTTGTAAAAAGTTTTTAAACGTGGTGATTCGTAACCAATAAAGAGAGGATGAAAAAGACGTTTAATTATACCTACGTGGTTCTATGAACGTAACTAAACATTTTGCGCGAAGAAGGGATACCAAATTAGATTTCTTTATCTAGATAATAAATTACTTTGCCCGGCTATGTAGGCCTTACTAAGATAAACGTTGATACATGTGTTATAACTGGTTATTGACAGCTTGTAATAATATTGCATATTAGGAGAACAAAGCTTAGCGGTATCGGTTATATAATGAAATGTTTGTTAGGGTTCCGTACCAAAATGGTAAAAAGGAACCCTTATGGTGAGACAAAATCTGTCTGTCTGTCTGTCACACCTGGATATCTCAAGAACTACTAATGCTATAAACCTGAGATTTAGAATAGTTTTAGATGACATTTGCCCAATTATTTTGCAAATAAGTAAAACATTTAAAAAAATTGGTCTAGTTTGCAAAAGGGACTGAAAGGGGGTCCTAAAAATTTGAAGTGGGGCTACTAAGGCATGTGGGGTATAATATGAAAGAACGCTGTTGTTTACACACTCTCAAACATTTTTTTTAATTTGTTAGGCAGCATAGTTCCGACTTTTGATGAAAAATGTAAAAAAAATACCGCCCCCCTCCTTATCTCCGAAGTTTGCATAGATAAAAATCTGAAATTATTCTATGTCATAGAAGTTTATGTAAAGATTACCGGAAAAATGAAAAGTAGTCTCTAAATAGTACAGTTTTTCAGAAATCATCAACATCATATATACGTACGGAACCCTCGGTGCGCGAGTCCGACTCGCTCTTGACCGGTTTTTTTTTTTCTTACGTGAAAATTTCTACCAATCAACTCTTCTTTTGATGTTGGCTTTGCTAACTTTTGTCTAACAACAAAAGTTATCACTTTATACGAAAACGGATCCCTGATACCGACTATTTTTACTTTGTAGTGTTTTTATTTAGAAAAAGTATTTTTGTAACATTCACACGTTACTTCAAAATATTACATGTAACAGTAACAACCCAACATCAAAAGAGTAGTCAAATTTTAAATAATTCAGCAGCTGTGAAAAGCGAGTCTTCGTTTGCGAGCCAAGAAATAATGAAGCGCATTCCAGCGCTGTCGCTCGTAATGAGTTGTCAAACGTCTGTGCCCCCGAGCTCTCAGTGAAAACGTAATTTGTATCTTATGTTTAATTGAACTTATGAACTGCTAGACCAATTGAAATGGTCGACGAGATCCTTTTTTGTTTTTCTTGCACTTAAGAGTCGAATGAAGATTTTAGTTTAAAAGCCAGTCATTTTATGTTTTTTTTATGGAAGTAATCTTTTTGTTCTCGTTTTGATGAAGGTGTGTTGTCTTTCAGAAGGCGACGGGAATATACGTGGGCATTGATGAACTTTGAAGAGTAGATCTAAACTGGTTACACCATAATATTTTGTTGTAATGAATAAAATAAATAACAGTTTAGTAGAGGCAAAGTTTACAATGAAAGCAGAAACGAAATCTCGGATTTTCTATTCAGTTCGTACAAAAAAAGATTTACCAAGGGAAAACGCTGCCAAATTGTGTGCCAACAATTTTCATTCGTACCCTTCCGCCAAATCCATGATATTTTAAACAAAAAAGCAAAACATCATAAAAGATTTGAATAAATTCGTATTTGTGTGTGTATAGAATTATTGTATGATGAAAATTTGCAAGCGGGCGCTAACGTAATAAATTTCATGCTCTCATAATTTTGTGGCATGATTTACAGGGTGATTTTCAGCGACACAGCCCCAACGTTTTTGTACAATATGCCAATTAAACCTCAGTCGGTAGGTATATTATTTAACTGAAAGTCATTATATTGAGACAATTATGACGATGTATATATTGATTAAAATGGTTATGGAAGCTTGTAAAATTGTCATCCGATGTTGCTTAATTAACTTGGACATTTTTATGGAGTTTAATTTAATTTAGTGTTGTTTTGCTCTGTGTGGTGCCGGACGTAAAGAATAGCACTAACCCAATTCTTCCCGTGGGTGTCGTAAAAGGCGACTAAGGGACTAATTACTAGAGAATGGGCAGAAGCGTTCTCTATGCATTTTAACACCATTCTCCGATTGCCAACCCGCATGCCAAGCATGGCGATTATGGCAGACCCCCCCTTTGGGGGAGGCATATGTCCAGCAGTGGACGACGAGTCGGCTGAAATTATGATGATGAGTGTTGTTTTCGTTACAGTTATACTCCAGCATATTTGGCAGAAAATTTGAATGGACTGATAAAAAATAATAAGAAGGCTTTTGTCGCTAAGAAAAATACCTACAAAGGACATCTTGTTCTAAGTAGGTGGGTAGGTAAGTATATGTGCTTTCTTGGCATGCGACACGGAAATAAAAAAGAAACGTTCTTGGCTGTCTCCAAGAACCCCACGTATGCCAGGGGCGCAAGAGTAAATAAATATGTATGCAAACACTGCAAACTCATCAAACGGAACGAGCCGAAAGTTCAAAAAGCTTTGCAAATGAAGTCTCAACGAAGAATAGTTTTCAAAGGAATATTTTGCTTTGTCCTGCTTCCTATTTCCGATATTTTCTATCGTACGCTTAAAGTTTAATGGTTTGTGTGGAAGATCGATTGCAGCGTCAATATATTTTTATGTCTGCACACAATTTTCAGTTCGTTTGCTTCGAATTGCGGTCTGAAGAAAATAAACAAGTTGATGTGTGAAGTTTGAATCGCTGATATGTACCATTGTTACTTTACACACGGTGCGCGCTCGATCGAGTGTAAAAGTCAATCTTAGGTTTCATGTGTTACGGTACCCTTTTTAAGTAAATTGTATAAAAGTGAATATTGGTGCTGATAGCATCGGGGTTTTCCGATAGGGTTGAGAATGTGTTAGGATTTTTGTAGAAAATATTTTCACTGAATACAAGTAGGTAAATGTTGCGCGTTTGTTGGACTTTTTACCGCTTGATATTTTTATAAAATATAGGTGCCTACAGAGTTGCTTGATTGCGACGATTTATAACGTCAAACGATTGAACTCGATTGATTGATAATGGTCGTCGAGCGGCATTTTCAATCAATAAAATCTTGATTGTGATTGATTTTATGAACTAATCTTTCCCAAAACATTTACTATTTTATTTGATGTTAAGATTGATGTTAAGTATCAAAATCAACACATTTGTCAAGGCAAGTACCTAATCCTTTACTATAAAAAAAAACGTTTACGGTTGGGGGATGCCCGTCAGAAGTTCTTTCGTATATAATAGAAAGAGACAGACAGAGAGAGGAAGGTGCATGGAGGCATAACGCTTTTTCCTTACGAGTCGATTTATACAACTCCTTCCGAAAGCCGTGTTAAGACGGGGATAAATGCCAGTGACCTTGAGTGGTTAGCTTGCGTGTTCTGTACTTAGCTCACGCAACGCGTCGTACGTTCAGCCAGTAATAGGACTCGCCCATCAAGGAGCGCTGTCCCCAATTTGACGCATTATTAATTTATTATACACAAAACAAAAGGTATTTTAATAAAACGCGTATAATAAAAGATCAATAATTAAATTATCTTTAAATTGGTGAAGGTTTCAGAAAAATACTATGGTAGATTTTGCGCCGTTCTCAGTTTTTTATCCGCGTTAGACATAACTTTACAAATTAATTTCACTATGTAATATAAACATAATCTAAAATATTCACATACCTATTAAGTTATTGAGAAAATGTTCTAATTTAATTTTCTTTTTTCAATTTATCAACAGTACTCGTTTAGACGTGATATTCAGTATAAAATCATTAAAAGTCGGTTATCGTCGCCTTATGGAACTTTGTTCCAAAAATTTGAAAATTTTCGCAACCGCCTTGGATTTTCATTTTGACCAAGTTGACACATGGAGGAGGGGGGCATAACGCTTTTTCCTTACGTGACGACGTCTACCAGTCAACTCTTACCGCAAGCCACGTTAAAGAATTTCGTTCCAATTATTTCTACATAATTTACAAATCAAACCTTACACAGATAAGAAATAAAACTCACAAACCGAAAATATTTGCATACTTATATAAATCGTACAAAGTTTGTTTTAAATACAATAACAACGATCGTGACAAAAACAATAACAATTATGGAAGATTTTAAGTGAATTCTAGGAATATTTTTCTAAGAACTAAACTAAATGAGGTTAACTTTAGTCAGGACACAGCTAAACTGGTGAACGGATTTAATAAATTGTTTCGATGTTAGGGTGCTCGCCAACGAGCGATTTTTTCGGCGACTTTTGTCTGAAAGACATACATTCACACAAAAATCGACGAGAAAATCGCTCGTGGGCGAGCACCCTTATCCTTACATACTATACAGGGTTATTTTAAATTGGCTAGCAAAACTCCGCAGATGCCATACAATAAAAAAAAAAGATGTTTTTTTAGGTGGTCTACGACCGCTGTTTTAGTGTTGTTATTTGAAGTATGAGTTGAGAAAAACTGGTTTCTATGTTTTATCGTGTTTAGATATCGATACCCAACAACACATCTGTGAAGTTTACCAACACAAAAAAACAATTTTTGTTGAAACTAATATTTTAAGTGACTACAATATAGGTAAATGCGGTCGACGACCCCACAAAAAAATCATCCATTTTTTTTTTTTTAATTTAAAATAAACCTGTCTTGTGGTTATTTTACATATTACTCTAACGGGAATATTTTTACGACAACTTTATTAAAGATCCCTTGGCAAAATTCATTAATAAACATATTTATTTTTTCCAATGAATACTGAAATTCCTATTATGAGTAAAGCACATTCTCTCACATAAAATAAAAGATTGTGCTCACTGCAATCATTTTCTCAGTTACTTAAGTAAAAAAGTAATGATACAAATAAATCTCAACCGAACACAGATATTTAAACCAGCGGTTCTGATAAAAAATATAAATTCGTCTAAGTACTCATATTAAATGTGTTTCAACTTCCTAAAAAAAGTATCCCATGGGAAATTACAATAACTCAACCACGTTTTAGCAATTTAATAATAAAAAGTTAAGGGTTCAACCAGTGATTTGCAGAAAAGGCGAAACACAGCTAACATTGCTTTCGGATCACTTCACGGTCGGACAATGACAGCGTCTTGGCATCGAATGCAACGACATCGAAACACGTTGCATTCGACGGAAAATATTTTAAATGTTTTGTAACAAATTCTTTAATCCATTAAGTTGACTGAAAAATAATAGAGAAAATTAGTATTTCTCAAACATGCTTGGAAATTCGATCATTATTTTGACAACCTTCTTCGAGATTTTGCCAGAATATAACAGTTTGTCGTGGACTTGGTACGACAGCGGCTCCCCTGATATCATCTCCTGTCATCAGGAGACAGCCGCCACGCAACCATCGATGCGACGCTCTGCTAGAGTGACTGTCAGCAGCCAGTGTCACTCTTATCCGACCTTTTCGGTGATTCCAGTAACTTCGTAACAAAACTAAACGGCTCCACTTAATGCACCGTCATATTTAATATACATCCCTACGAGGTGAACATGAGTATTCCCTTTTTTATACCTTTTGAAAAGGCTGTTCTGATGAACAGCCCAACCCATACCATGTTACAAAGTAATACTTTAGAGATTAGTAGTGGGCTGTTGTTTGCTGGAGGCAACATCAATCATGCCTAGCTGCAATAGGCTAATTCAGTGATCGTCTGCTGGTTGTAATACACCCTTCAGCCTAATTTACATGGTGCGATTTTATTGCCCGTGGTAGGTATCTTAAGTTGAAGCAACAATAAAAGTTACACCTTCTAAACAGTAAGTACTTCGACGGTGCTTGTCATTTGTTGCTTCAATTTGATTGAATTTCACAGGCAAGAAACTTGCATTGTGTAACTGAGGCTTTACAAAATATGCTTACATTTGGTTTAATGCATAAATTAGGGTTGTAAACTTTAGTAACTATGTATAAATAGGTGGTAGGAAGGTATGGAGGTAGTGGTGAATCATGTTCTTAGTCGTCTTGCGGTCATCGTTGTGAAGCACGATGATAGACGGTGAAATACGTGCTTACATTTGGTTTAAGCATAAATTAGTGTTATAAACTATGTCTGTATGTAGGTGATGGGTAGGTATGTAGTGGTAAATCATGTTCTTAGTCATCCTTGCGGTCTTCGTTGTGAAGAAGGATGATGCTCTCACTTGGTGTAGGAGTGTCGAAGATCGGCAGGTTTTCTGCCTCACCTGGAATTTGGATGGAATAATAAGTATATATTATAGTAAAATAGTTTCTGTTCTCGTGTGCGTGTTTTTGTGGATGATGTTGCAATTCAATTCAATAATATTAACCTATATTGTCCCATTGTGTTTCCGTGGTTGTCATAAAAGGCGACTAAGGCACTTACTAAAGAATGGGCAGCAGCGTTCTCTATGCATTTTAAGACCATACTGCGATCGCCAACCCGCCTGCCAAGCGTGGCGATTATGGCAACCCCGCTTGGGAAGGCCTATGTCCAGCAGTGGACGTCTTTCAGCTTAAATTATGATGATGATTGTCCCACTGCTGAGAAATCCAATGCATTCAAATCCAATTGTCTGTGACGGCATGAGTGATTGATGTGCATAGCAAATCGATTGAAATATTATAGTAGTTTTAAAATACTTAAAAATCCGTAGTACCTACCGATTTGGTATACTAATCTTTCTGGTTTGAAATATGGAATTAAAAAGATGTAACTAAATATTCCACATTACTTTTACATACATGTAAAAACTCACGCCTTCCCATGGGGGTAGGCAGAAACTATAGAACGCCACGTGCTACGCTCCTTACATACTCCTTTCGCTTAGTTTACGTTCATACATCGTCATACACGCACGCCGGTTGCTAGTACTACGCACCTGACCTTTCTGAAGAACATCACCGATTAGGTCATTATACGTCCTCCTAGGGCTTCCCCTTCCGGCATTTCCACTCACATCTGCCTTGTAAATACCTTTTGATAGTACTTTTAATCTAAGAAAATAAAGGCTCATACTCACTGAGTAAAGCGGTGTATACAATTTTGAATTTTGCCTTATGTTTCGTTGTGTGTAAACCACCATTTTTCTACAAAACGCATACCTAAATCTGGATTAGTTGTTCTAGATTATGTATGGTTAGTTACGTCAAAATGTCACCCATTCAATTCCGCCGTATTTGTTCAATATCCTTTGAAAAAGATATACAGGATCAATCATTCGTGCTACTAGAGTAGAAGCTGGAGACAATTGAGTCCTCCTAAGGTGGAGACCCCATATGACTCACTTGTTTGCGACTCAAATCTGAATTCTGTTTCATACAATAATACACTGCCAAACTTTCTCGACTTTTGAATGATTCATTGGGATACGTTTTCTTGTCCCTATAGACCCTTGAGTTGTACCTTCCCTTCTCTCCTTTTAGATATTCTTGACGTCTGCAATTGTATTTTAATCATTTGTATTTCAGAGGTTTTCTTCATAATTTTAGTCTACTCTTTTTTTCTGACTGAATTATTTTCTTAAGATGAGCAGATCCGGCGACATTGATTGGGTAACATTACATTTTATTTATCTCTTACCAATTCTGACGATAAAGTTGACGGATTCATCTTCGTCTAACATAGAGAACACGTTTTCTACGGGAATGTACACGTTTTGGGTGTGCTCCAGGAAGTCTGCGTCCTTCTCGCACTTGCATGGCCGTCTGGAATGTAAAGAAGACGAATTTAATAGCAATAGTGCTGAATAGGGTCAACGGATCGATCGCAGACTGTATCTATTCAAAATCAAAAATCAAATCAAAAATATTTTTATTTCACATAAGCCTACATGGGCACTTATGAAACGTCAGAAGCTAGGTGCACGGTTCCAATTGGTCGTTTCCTATGGAGAAGAGCCGGCAAGAAACTCCACGGTCACTCTTTAAAACCAAAAAAAATTGGCTTTTACAATGTTTTCAAATTACAGTGTTAATAGGTATGAGAGGACAGCGTAGGCCCATCAAAAGTACCAGGAACTTAACAAAATAGAAAATGGTTTAAAGATCTACAGTCTAATAAGCCTACAACGTCCTCACATTAACAAAAAAAAAAAAACAATATAAAATATGAAAATAATAAAAGTTAGAATCTTGTTGAAATTTAAATTGTAGGTATAATACTCGTAATGTCAAGTAAGAAAAACATTATGTCAGTGAAGTTTGTAAAAAAAAGATAAAATTAAATTAAAAAATAACTTCGTAATTTAGGAGCTGTTAATAGACATTTACATAGTTTTGCCGTTAATGAAGTACCAGGGAGGCCACATGTACAGAAGGAATTAATGCCAAACTTCCTTGTCTTCAACGTAGTCCTTAATCTTATAATATGCTTTTTTGATAAGGGCACGTTTAATGTGCGTTTTGAATTTTCCATCACTAAGTTCTGTAACCGATTGTGGCAACTTGTTATAAAAGCGGATACTGTTTACAAGAAATGACTTGCTTGTTTTAGTTAATCTAAATTTGGGTAACACAATTTCATGTTTACTACGTGTATTTGTATTATGGAAATCACTTCTTATTTTGAATAGTCGTAAGTTTTTGCGAACATATAAAATACTTTCTAAGATATAAAGAGAGGGCAGAGTTAGTACATCAATTTCTTTGAATTTGTTTCTAAGGGACTCACGAGGACCCATTCCATAGATCGCGCAGATTGCCCTCTTTTGTAAAATGAAAATTGAATCTACGTCGGCTGCCGATCCCCACAGCAGAACGCCATAAGACATAATACTGTGGAAGTAAGCAAAGTACACTAACCTAGCTGTGGCTATATCTGTCAACTGCCTTATTTTTCTTACTGCATATGCAGCTGAACTTAATCTACCTGAAAGAGCTCTAATGTGGGCACCCCACTGCAATTTCGAATCTAGAGTAATTCCTAGAAATACAGTTTCCGTAATAGCATCTAGCTTCTGACCATCAAGTTTTAAATTAAGACCTACTTGGGGTACATTTGGTAATGAGAATTTAAGACATTTTGTTTTGTTCGCATTAAGTAAGAGATTATTAGCTGCGAACCATTTCGAAAGAACAGCCAGACTATCGTTGACGTGTAAGACATCCGTATCTTTTCTATCTATTTTAAAAATAAGAGAAGTGTCATCAGCGAATAGAATTATATCCGATAAGTTAGCCATCATGTAAGGAAGATCATTTATATAAACTAGAAATAAGAAAGGGCCAAGAATTTAACCTTGAGGCACGCCCATCCTTACTAGAGATCCCGATGACGTCACCCCATTAACGTTTACTTTTTGCTGCCTGTTTGATAAATAAGAAAGAACAAGATCAGCAGCTTGTCCACGAATTCCGTAGTGGTGTAATTTACAGATCAGTGTGTTGTGGTCAACGCATTCAAACGCCTTTGAGAGGTCACAGAAAATGCCAATGGCATCCTGGGATTTCTCCCAGGATTCCAAAATGTGACTGATGAGTTTTACTCCTGCGTCAGTCGTCGACCTACCTTTCGTGAAACCAAACTGATTACTATGTAAAATTCCATTTGAATTAAAATGCGACAACATCTGGTCTAGCATGATTTTTTCATATATTTTACTCAATGCTGGTAGCACAGATATAGGTCTATAATTAGAGGGATCAGTCTTACTTCCCGATTTGAAAATTGGTACTACTTTACTATGTTTCATTAAATTAGGAAATGTACCGCTGTCTAAACATTGATTAAATATGTCTGTTAGAACAGGGGCTATTGTGTCAATAATATCTCCAAGAACCTTAACGGAAATCCCCCATAAGTCTTCAGTGTTCTTTATGTTAAGACTTTTGAATGCTTTTTTAATTGTAACAATAGAAATAGGCTTGAATTCAAAACTTGGAATGTCCTTAGATAAGTTTTCTTTGAGAAGTGATTCAGCTAATAAAGATGATGAGGAAAGAGATTTCGTTAGGTCTATTGGGATGTTGGTAACGAAATTTTCTAGTGTCTCAGCAACTTTTAACTTATCTGAAATGGTTTCATTATGAATTCTTAAAGACAATTCATTCTGATCTCGCTGTTTTGTGTTTCCAGTTTCTTTGTTAATTACCTGCCACACAGCTTTTATTTTATTATTAGAAATACCAATTTTGTTACTAATTAATTTAGATTTAGCTTGAGCACAGACTCTTTTGAATATCTTAGAATAGTTTCTTACATAATTATGAAGGGCTTGATCAGATGTCAATGATTTTTCGTAGTACAAGTTATATAAAATATCTCTGCTTTTCCTAATGCCAGCAGTGGCCCATTCATTAAATTTTGGTTTAGAATTGATGGTAACTTTTTTTACAGGACACGCTTTATTAAACTCTTGGCATACTGTAGAAAACAATGTACCATAGTTTAAATTGGGGTCTTGCGAATCAAAACTAGCTGTTGAAAGATTGCTAAGGACATTATTATTAAACATTTTCAATTTATTTTTAGTGAGAGGTATTGCTTACCATACGGTGTGATCAGGGTCAAGAATGGGCCCATATATCCCATAACTGGTTTTTAATATTATAAATGTTCTGTCTCTATGTCTGTTACCTTTTCACACGTTAGTGCTCCTATACACAATCGGCACGTTGCTAACTACAGCCGTCGCATCGAAGCGTCTGCGATTACCGTCGACGCGTCTACGACAGTATGACTGCCGTCGATGACTGCAGTTGTCAGTACGATTGGCAACGTGCCGCTTGCGTATACAAGTTTTTTTTTAACAAGTGTGCACATTTTAACAGATTAAACTTAAGCGAGTTTTATTAAACATTATTTATTTTTATTTTGATAGGCATGTCTTAGTACAAAAAAAATAAAGATATCGTTAACGAAAGTTTTAATTTGGAAGAAGTTTTATGGTGACTTGCCGAAAGGCACGGGTGCGCGGTGTAGTGGAACGCGTGAAGGTACCTAAACAGCTGTGCGCTCGCTCGATTTGCGATTTGTAAGTTTTTAGACCTAAAACGCACTAGCGAGCGGCTGTGATGCGGCGTGCCGTTGCGGCAAGCCTAACTTCAATTTTTATATGAAACCGCATGATATCAACGCACTGAGTTGCGGCCAGCCGTCAACCGCTCCGGTTGTCTTGGAGCTGCGGCGGCCCGCACCGGTTAATGTAGCGGCATGGCGCGCCGCATCCCCTCAACGCACTCGATGAGTCGAAGCGGTTAGCCGCAAGCGGTTCCCGCCCCAGTCAGTCACTAGAGGTAAGTCAGTCACAGTAGAGGTTGTATCCAAAATATATGTTTACTTTTACGACGTTTTCCTTGAAAATAAAAATAAATAACAAGTCATCGACGTCCATCATGTCCAATATTTCTTTCCAAATGCGGCGGACCGCAATAGAACCGAGACTATACGGTTAGCCGAAATACGGCTTGCCGTTGCGGCAGACCGTATATACTGCGGTTTGCCGCAACGGCACGCCGCATCACGGCCAGCCGCTAGTACGTTATAGGGTGTTTCTTTATTCTTTCAAGTCAGAAAAAAAAATATTGAAGAAATAATGGAAATATAATGTTCTTTTACCGATACTGAGCCATCAAAAAAAAATCTTTTATATGTTTTGTACTTAACAGCAGATTGGATTGTCATGAAATTGGTCACATAGGTAGATCATGACCTGGGCTAGGACATATGATACTTTTTATGGACTTTTCTATCCCAAATGTAGGTTCCCGTGGGATAATTTCTGAGCTCAACGGGGGCGAAGCCGCGGAAAAAGGCTAGTTTAATAATAATAATAATAACACTCTAACCACCGGCAGCTTGGACCCTGCTCCCGGTACCAGCGAACCACTATTTTTTATATTTTTAAATGTGTTTATATATTTTTTATAAGTATTCTAATATTTAAAAATATAATTTATATGTATATGTTACCGGCCAAACTCGATTTTAGGATGATAGGATGCTAGTTTCGCCTAGGACAAACCAGTATAGCCCAGGCCAAACTCGTTCATCCTGTTACCGATAGGATAAACCAGTTTAGCTTAGGTCAAATCGTTTTATCCTAGTTAGAATTTACATGCATTTATATCGGTAACAGGATGAACGAGTTTGGCCTAGGCGACACTGGTTTGTCCTATCGTGTGTAGAGAGAACTGGTTTGGCCTAGGCGAAACTAGTTCATCCGAAAATCGGGTTTGGCTGGATATAATATAACATATATAATGAAATAATAATAGTAAAAACAAAAGAGTATCGTGAAATTTATGAGGCGGCTTTTACACAGGTAGACTCCAAATGCCTTAGTTCTTCATTAGAAGCCTCTCAAAGTTCCTTTTGAGGAATACGTAGTGTTGAATTTCGGTTTTTTTTTTATGGATCCTTCAATACAGACAGCTTCAAAATTACATGTTTCTATTTTCAGTGCGTTGCACTATGCATTATGTTTTAGTCAGTTAATCAGTTATGGTACAGTTTTAGAGGTATGAAGATGAATAGCCTGGTAATTTACAATGTTTTAATGTTAATGACGTACCCATCTCAATATTAGTGATCGAAATAGTGGATGTTCGAGCGGTTAATGTGAGTATAATAGTTGAAATCGTGCCCAACATAAATGCTTATGATTGTACAGAAACATCTATGTACTCGTACATCCGAAATAATTATTTGTATGCCAAATACCTACTTTTTAAGTGTGGGATCGAAACCGCAATCGTTAGATATCGAAATGTAGATTTAAGACGCAGATATATGCTAGTGACCTTGAGTGGTTAACTTGCGTGTTCTGTACTGAGCAGCGTGCAACGCGTCGTACGTTCAGCCAGTAATAGGGCTCGCCCATCAAGGAGCGCTGTCCCCAATTTGACGCATTATTAATTTATTATACACAAAACAAAAGGTATTTTAATAAAACGCGTATAATAAAAGATCAATAATTAAATTATCTTTAAATTGGTGAAGGTTTGGTGGTATGAGGAACAGGGTGTAAAGTTCACTCATCCACCATAGAAAAGTGAGGATCCTCCGACCAGACGGGTGTTGTGTCTGGTGGGCAACTGCCCGATGGTTGATGTCGGGACGTTGTATATATGCTAGTCGCGTGGTAAACTCTAATTGCGCAATGCAGGATTTTGCGTGACGTCAGTGTGACGCGTAGTTCGTATGTGGCGATGTTGATGCCGCTACAAAAGTTTCAAAAAAATACGCTTGGTAGATTTTGCGATTTTCTCAGTTTTTATCCGCGTTATACATAATTTTACAAATTAATTACACTATGTAATATAAACATAATCTAAAATATTCACATATTAAGTTATTGAGAAAATGCTCTAATTTAACATATATTTTTTTCAAATCATTTACACTAATTATTTAGACGTGATCTTCAGTATAAAATCATTAAAAGTCAGTTATCGTCGCCTTAGGTCCCCCACAATGTTCCACAACCGAAGGGGTAGCCTTTAGTTGTGGAGCCCAGAAAACTATCTTGATAAAAATGACCTTTTTTACCCGACTGCACCGGAAGGAGGGTAATGTTTTTCGAGAGTATGTATGTATGTATGTCTATTTCTTTGGCACGCTCTGTAGCCTTAACAGCTTGATGGATTTTAACATAATATATTATGAGGTTTCGTTAGATTCGTCTGAATTGTGGCAGTGACATAGGCCACTATATAATATTTATATAATGCATAGATCTGCAAATACAAAATAAGGGAGGGGAAGTTTTTTTTATAAAGTAAATTACAACAATATTGGTATTCAATACAAACTAGTAATGAGTCAATTCCAAATATATAGATATAATATATTAATAAAACTAAAACGCTTGAAATAAAGCAAATTATTTAAAAAAAACAAAATATTATAGATTATAAATTTATAATGCTTGTTTTTCTCTTTACAGTTATGTGTCGAAGCAGTCGGGTTTTTGTTTTTAAAAATAATTTGCTTATTACCTAGTTTACAATGTCTGTATTGGCTTATGGGCTCTATTATCATTAATAGTAAGATACGAAATTTAAATCAAACTGAAATATTGTGTAAATTATTCGTTATTTCCCTTTCGCCTTAATGTTGCTTAAAAATACTAGGTACGATTTTCAGTAAATCTCATAAGACGTAACATAATACAAGCAAAATTATTTATATTCAACCTACGCCGTGCAGAAGAAAAATCTCTGAATGTTTTATAACCAGACAAAACAATTTATAACGCTTGTAAGAAATATTTTTTGTACAATAGAATTTTATTTATGCCGCATGTATGGTAATCTAACAAATTGTGGCGAAAGGTAGAACATTTTGAGATTTAGCCTGGCTTTTTCAGGTCAAAATGTATGAATCTTTTCAGATCATTTATCATGAACCTTCATAAACCCATTATGAACAGTCTGTGTAAGGGAATTCGTAGACAGTAAGAAATAAGCTATCGTAGAAGTTACTAGCACAAATTAGTATAGTGATGTGTTTCTTTCCGACTTAATGAAATGCTGAAGGCACGGTTGGCGCAGTGGTTAAGCGATTGACTGCTGCACTGCGTGTCCCGGGTTCGATTCCCGCACGGAACAAATATTTGTATGACCTACAAGTAGTTGTTCCGGGTCTGGCTGTTTGTGTATGTGAGTTTAAATGTTTGTAAACGCACCCACGATACAGGAGAAATTCCTAGTGTGGGGCAACGTTTTAAAAAAAAGAATAAAGGTAGAAGCATTCCGTTTATATCATCAATTTGAAGATCACCAATTTGTAAAAATCACCAATTTGAAGATCACCCATGCAAATATTACCCATAATATTCCACATTGCGCACTTGTAGTACGGTTGTTACGGTAGTTAGAAAGGATCGTTAACTTTTGAAAAACAATATTTACTGGTCGGACAATTGTTTTGATGTGCGTCTAGTAAACATTAATGGTGATCGCCAGGTGATCTTCAAATTGGCGATTTAAACAGAATGACTCCAAATGGAAATGGTCACTCTAAACGTAATGCAAGGTGAAGTGCAGGGGTATTCAGACATATTTTGTTCGTTTTAATTTGATCTTTAAACACTTGCCTGTAAACAATTCTTTTGCTCGGCAAGTTTGGCAGGAATATGTCCACTTCGAAATAATACTTCTCAGCATGGTCATCGTTTACAAGCACAGTCCACATCATTCTTCCTGAAATTAAATAAAAATAAAATGAGACTTGAAATATAGCGAAAATAAATAGAGAACGATTTTAAATAAAGAGGATGTTTCCAGGGGATGTTGACTTTTGACAAAAAAAGACATATATACAGGATGCTATTTAATTCGACCAATTCCTTGAAAGGGTTAATACTAGAGGTCATTTCCAATAAATTAAGCCCCCCGCCAACTCACACAATTTTTTCAAGTAAAACACCTCTAAATTAAAAAAAAAACCGGTCAAGAGCGATGTTGATGATTTCGGAAAAATTGTGCTATTTAGAGACATCATTTTATTTATCCTGTAATCTTTACATACATTTCTATCACATAGAATAATGTCAGATTTTTATCTATGCAAACTTCGGAGATAAGGGGGGGGGGGACGGTATTTATTTTTACATTTTTCATAAAAAGTCGGATAATGTGCTGCCTAAAAAAAAATAAAAAAATGTTTGAGAATGTGCAAACAGCGCTCTTTCATATGATACCCCACATGCCCTAGTATTTTAAAATTTTTAAGACCCCCTTTCAGTCCCTCTTGCAAAAAAGATATATTTTTTTAATTTCTTTCTTGTTTGCAAAGTAGTTGGGCTAACGTTATCTAAAACTATTCTAAATTTCAAGTTGATAGCATTAGTAGTTCTCCAGATATTCAGGTGTGACAGACAGACAGACAGACTTAGTCTCACCATAAGGGTTCCTTTTTACCATTTTGGTACGGAACCCTAAAAATATAAAATAAAGAAGTTTCCTTAGCACACAAGACCTACTATTTCTGAAATTATGGGATTTAGGATTTTTATAAATTAGCACTCGTTTATCATCAGTCAGAAAAATAACAAATAAGTGTCGAAACAGAAGTAGTTATTTTTAAATTATTTGTTTTTGGTGACTAGTCTGAAAATTTTAACAATAATGTAAAAACCTCCGTAACTCGGAAACCATTCATTTTCGACCCCTAGTTGGCGGGCTTAATTTGTTGAAAATGACCTCTAGTTTATCCTCTTTCAAGGATTAGGTCGAATTACCGAGCATCCGGTATATAAAGGTTTCTAAGGATACCTATACAATATGTAACAAAAACCCTGTTGTACCTTCTACCTACGTTTTAGGAATCATACCGATTCTTAACATTTACCATTCTTAACATTGTATACGTAATAAAGCAAGTCATTTATAAAAACTGTTCAACAAAATTAATTAAAATAAATATTTAATTATTAATATTTGTAATGTTTAACTGATTTTGTACCTCTTTATTTTTTTTTATTATAACTTCTCAACTAGCCAATGCTTATTTTTTTTAATTATAATTCCACCAATATTGTGCTTGTAGGTTAATGTATAATAATAATATGTATCTAAAAGGAACAACAGGGTTTTTGTTTCATACTGTATATAATAAGGGTATTGCACATTGTCTAAGACTATTGCACATTTACGGCAATATAAAGAAGACAAAACTATGAAACGTCTGGCTTCTTGCACAAGAGTTGCATTCGCTGAAAAAACAGCTTAGTTTAATTGTGTCTGGAATTACAGACAGTGCTCTGTCTGAGCTTCTGGAGTACTTTACCAGCAGTCATAAAAACAAAGAGTTCGTCAAGTTATTGGCTACTTTTAAATACTTGATTTTACAGTTCTTGTTTGTCTGTTCTCTCGTTGGTTTAGTAGTTGCAAGCGCTACTGGATGAGCATGAGGTCCTAAGGGTTTACTCCGAACATAAATCCGAACTATCGGCCGAATGTTCGGCCGTTGCTTGACTACGGCTAACTATGGCTGACAACGGCGAAAAACAAAGAACTACAGTCATAGCGATAAGCCAAAGTCAAAAATGTGACTTTAAGTCGGGTAAGGATTCAAAGTCAAAAAAGGAAACTATGGAAGTTTTATAACGGTCAAACATTCGGTCGATAGTTCGGATTAAAGCTTCGTAGTAGACCCTCTGGGTTCGATTCCGGGTGGATTCAGGAATATCTCAGTAGCAACCCGTAGTCTGGTTTTGTGCCCGGTTGAAGGCAATAGGCTAGCCCCCTATTACATGGGATTTATAGAATACATAACTGGCGAAATGTGGGTGTATTGTCGGTATACTTCTGCCTAACTCCTCGGTGAAAACAGGCGTGATGTTATTGTTTCTCACGGTTTTAAACTATCGTTGTTGGAAGTATTTTTCACGTAAAATGAGCCAATTTAGGATAGTATTGGTTGTAAGGACACAGTCCATCCATCGTTTCTTTGGTCTTCCCCTACTCTTATAGCCATATAAGCTGTATATAAAAAAACATAAAAAATAAGCTTTTGAAGTTTGTCACGTTTGTCGATATTTATTTCCATGTTGTTTCAATCATGATAATGATCCATGATAATGATTGAAACAACATGGAAATAAATATCGACAAACGTGACAAACTTCAAAAGCTTATTTTTTTATGTTTTATACAAATATGGTTTATTGTATGTATACTATGGAGTCATATACAGCTTATATGGCTCTAAGAGTAGGGGAAGACCAAAGAAACGATGGATGGACTGTGTGAAAAATCATCAATATTATACAACATTAGTTTTTGTTTATACTAAACCTCTTAAGGGGTTGCAAAAATAGATAGTAGCCGATTCTCAGACCTACTGAATATACATATAAAATTTCATAAAAATCGGTCAAGCAGTTTCGGAGGAGTATGGTAACTAACATTGTGACACGAGAATTTTATATACAACATTAGTTTTTGTTTATACTAAACCTCTTAAGGGGTCATTGTATTCATCATTATGAACAACTTTTACTATGGGACCAAAGTTGAAATAGCGAAAAAAATATCAGCTGTTCCCTACATTTTGATGAGTTCAGCGAACTTAAATGTAGGGAATAGCTGTTTTTTTTCGCTATTTCAACTTTGGTCCCATAGTAAAAGACTACTCCTCCGAAACTGCTTGACCGATTTTTATGAAATTTTATATGTATATTCAGTAGGTCTGAGAATCGGCTACTATCTATTTTTTCTACCCCTAAGTGTTAAGGGTGGCTTTCCCACGGGATCGAGACTTACGCGGGTGAAACCGTGGGGCGCAGCTAGTATGACAATAAAGGGAGTGACCACTGAGATGACCACTGTTAGACAAGTAAGAAAGAAAGAGACATGTTTTGCCGACCCTAAATAAATTGGGATAAGGGCAGAAGAATGATGATGATGATTATGTAAGTAAGTAAGTAATCATCTATTTACAAAACAAAAACTTAGCCTAGGTAACATCAGGTTTGTATGAATAAGGGATGGGTATGGCTATTACTACTGAGTAAGACCCCTGTCCTTCAAACTAGGAAAATCCTTTATCTTGAAGGACAGTGTTCTTTAGTGGGATTGATACGTTTTACAAAATATTTATAACTGCGTAATAATTCTGATGTTAACATAGTTATTGAATGGGTTTAAAGGTTAATTGTGAATAGAGTTTGTATGAGTGTGTTGCTGTGGGGTTAAACTGGTCTGTTGGGGTTTGTGTGTGAGTGTGGTATAGGTACTTGTCTGTCAAGGAAGTAAGAAATTGGTATTTTAGTCGTTAATTCGTAGAATAAATGAGTTCTTCTGTTTCGCAATAGTTTAGATTTAAGAGCAAATTTAACAATTTATTTTTTAATTAGAAATAGTTTAGATTATTTATTGTTAATTTAAATAAATTATGGAGTCATAAAACTTTCTTAGGAAACCGCTCAATAATAATGGGTTATATGTTAAAGAAAAACCCAGTAGTTATTTTTTTAAACTGATGAGAAATTGCAAGATAATTATCAATCAGTTTTAAATTTAACCCGCCAGCACTCGCGCCTCAAGAAATTACATCAGCACTCGCGTGTGGAGCATTTTGCTCACATTTATGAATGTCAATAAATGCAAGTTTTACCAAAAAATATTAATAAAAAAATATTTTATTAAATAAAATACATATTATTTATTCTAAAAAATATATATTCAAAAAGTTAACAATATTAATCTTTTTTATTTTAATTAACAATCATAGGAACTAATTTGCCAGTCTTGTAAGGCAGTCTGACGAAAAAAATTGAACAAAAAAAAACAAAAAACAAAAAAACTTAACTAAGTATAAATAACTAATCTTCGTCATATACGCGAGCTTTACACATATCACATAGTGTACGACTATGCTCGGTACACAAAAATTTTTGGCATTAAATGCAGCTCTTTTTGGTCTTGCGATTTTTGCGTCTTGGGCAAACCGCGCAGATACCACTTGGTTTTTCTTCTTCTGGTAACTCAGATTCTGGTACAAAACATTTCATCACTTGCTGAAGAGGATATGAAATATTTTGGAAGGTGCTTCTTCTTTGGATATGTGGCTGTGTTAGTTGAAGAGCTAGTTGTATCAAGTATTCTCTGCGCGTGATGATTATACCCGTATTTTCTTTGTAAATGATTTGACTATTGATTCCGGCTATGTTTAGGATCGTGAAAAATAATCTCAGCGGCCATCTACATGCCACTCTTGCCACAGAATACTCTTCTTCAGAATACTCGGAACGAAGTGGATTATAGTTCCATTTTGTACACCCATCTTTGCCTACGTAACACAGCTGATTGTCCTGTGAAATTGAAGAAACGTCACCTTCTACTTCCGATGACGATTGTTCGGTGTTAGTGGAATGATGACTGTGTTCACTGCCTCGATCGCTTTCAATATCATCGGCTCTAAAAGACGGGTCCTCAATGTCTTCCAAATCTTCCTCCATCAACCATGCCAAAACATGTTCATCCCTTCGATCACGATCCATCTATAATAGAAATACATAAAAGATTACTATTTAAGTAATGTAAAATCATAATATTACATAAAAGTAGCAGTAAAACTGTCGCTAAGATGAAAAAAAAAAAGTCATGAGTAAAAAAAAGTACTTACGTCGATACCCGCGCGATGAGCAAAACGCCGCCTGATGGTACACGGTGCAACAAACCACCTCGTCCGAGTGACTGGCGCACACTGGCGAGAAGTGAACTGCATACAGGGGTGGGGGACGGAACGAAACTCAGCTACCAAATGAACGATGTACGTACGAATAATTTTGACAAAATGGCGCGTGTTTTAAATTGACTGTGAGTAAAATGCTCATAGCGCGAGTGCTCGCGGGTAAGATAACAGTAGAAAAATAAACGTAGCAGACGTGACTAGAACCATTAAAAACTAAATTGGAAGTGGGCAGGTCATGTCATCCGAAGTAAAGACAAAAGATGGCCCCGAGACGTAACAGAATGGTATTCCAGATAAGGAAATACCATGGAGGAGAAAAATTCACGACCGTGAGCAGTGTAAAAGCACACCAATCTGGAGATTTCCAGTGACTTAACCTTTAATTTAAATAAATTGTAGAATTAGCTAATAAAGGCTATTTGAATTTAAAGGCTTCTACATACTGGCGCCACTTACCACGCGACGCGACACCGGTAGAACAATTTCCTTGAATATTTCATAGAAATTGTTCTACCGATGTCGCGTCGCGCAACAAGTCGCGCCAGTATGTAGGAGCCTTAATTGATTTGATTTTTGTTTTAATTTTATTTAAATGAGAGGCGACTTATAAACCTATTTTATAAGGCAGATGTGAGTGAAAACGGTGGGAGGGTATGCCCTAGGAGGACATAATAGTGACCTAATTGATGATATTCTTCAGAAAGGTCAGGTGCGTAGTACTCGCAACCGACATGCGTGTATAACGTAAACGAATCAAAAGGAGTATGTCAGTAGCGTAGCAGGTGGCGTTCTATTGTTTCTGCCTGGGAAGGAGGCGTGAGTATTTAAGGACGCAATCGCAAATTTGACAATAATGTCCACAGATAGATTACTCCTTCATCTCAAATAGTAGCAATTTCTATCGAAAATGTTGGTACATACTATTGTAAAAAATAATTTCCGTTGCCTCTTCACACAAAATTGACGATATCGTGTTGAATTTAGGAACATTTTTCTTCAATATAATAACATAAATTTAGTTTTTAACAAAAAGAACTATCAAAATGTTACAAATAGTCTCAGAAAATAATGTTGGAAAAACCATTTTTTTTTTTAAACACATTTGGTAATGTTTTTTTCCTATTATTTAACAAACCTTATCAAGAAATTTATAAATCACACACTGGGCTTCAGCTATCCGTGTGATAAAATCAAAATTTTATTTTATGATTATACAATATCTTCATTAAGTAAATCAACGGCGAAATAAGCTATATTTTCGAGAGCGCAAAGTGTTGAAACTATTAAGGCTTCTACATACCGGAGCGAATTGTCGCGCGACGCGACGCGGCACTAAGGCCCCGCGTGTCGCGGGACGAGCGGTGCCTTTGTGTCGCGTCGCGTCGCGTGACAAGTCACGCCGGTATGTAGAAGCCTTTAACAGGTGCTGAGACTGATACGAATGGTTTATCACTACGAAAACTGTACTTATACAGTAATAACACAGACTCAATGTTTCAATTATTACAAGCTTTCTCACAATTAGATAAGAAATTGGCACGGTTGGCGCAGTTAGTTAAGCGATTGACTGCTGCGCTGCGTGTCGCGGGTTCGATTCCCGCACGGAACAAATATTTGTATGACCTACACAAGTAGTTGTTTCGGGTCTGGCTGTTTGTGTATGTGAATTTAAATGTTTGTAAACGCACCCACAATACAGGAGAAATTCCTAGTGTGGGACAACGTTTTTAAAAAAAAAAAATGGAAGAAAAACTTTTTTTTTGATTGCACCCTGTTTTGAACGTTTGATCATTGTTCTAAAAACCCAAGATTGATCCAGTATGCAACAAGGACCGTGTATACTCAGTTACAATGCGTTTATCCTTGTCAAGATCAGTAATGCTAACGGATGGATGTGATTTGCGCTGACCCACTTCGATTGTTCGAGATAACACAATTCCAACAGAGTTATCTGGGCAACAGATTTCTTTATCAAGTGCTTATCAAATCAATTATGCACTTGAAATGGTGACTAATTTCATTTGCGAATTATAATTATAATATCACGACTGTAATTCCCAAAAAAGGTAGGCAGAGGTTTCGGTTAAGTAAAAAATATGTTCGCTAGTATTCACGTGGTAAGCCTTAACTACCTTAAGCCTTCAACTGGGCACAAAGCCAGGCAGTTACTGAGAATTTCATGATAGAAAAACTCAGTAACACATTGTTCCACCCGGGGGATCAAACCTGAAACCTATCTGACAGCATACACGCTTGCGATCATTAGACTGACGGGTTCATTCAATACCTCATTAATTAAACCAATCAGTCATAATAGAGAATATTTGTATAGAATGTATATAATAGTGTAAAGTTGCTTTTCGTGTCTGGCTGTGTGAACGATCGCGAATGTTTGAAACTACACATATAAGGGTCAGATAATCGCCGTTGACCTTGGCCATACAAATGCGCGTCGCGCTCACGCCGCGCCACCATTAACTTTCATAGGGAATAATTTTATTTTTAGTAACGAAAATATTAATATTTGAAAAAAAACAGGTAGAATTATACATTTTTTGCTTATCATATTTGCATTAGGTTTATGAAGGCGTAATAACAGATTTAAAAGTCACTAAAATCATTATCTGTGCCTAAATGTATGACAGTCCAAGAATGTAAAGTAATAATAATTATGTTTATAAAATAAAATTTAAATCAGAGTACTCTGAACAAATCAGTGTGTACAAATCAGTTAACTCTGATTGAATGTTTATTTATAGCAATAACATGTTAATCGACTTTGAAATTGCATGACCACCCTTTTTTATTTCGTTTTTGGGTGGGAAATTATCAAATAACTTCTCCCGCTCTGGGCGGAGGGCGTGTCAGACTTTTACTGACTAAAACCCACCCTTGTTCCTTCAGTTACCTGTGTGCCATTGCCACGATATACCTTTCAGACAAACTCGCAAACCTGGCAGGTGCTTGACCACCCTAAGGTTTAATATCCCATGCACGTCATAAAACGACGAGATGGATTTGTATACTGTCACAGTTAGTTAGTGAACTCTCAATTTAATAGGAATTGTTCTCAAAAGCAACAACATACAACGTCTTCTAGAAAAAAAAAGAAATTAGGTAATCAACATTACATAATTTGTTATTTTTTTATCTAGAAGATGTACTGAGAAACCAATTTATAACTTTTGTGTTACGGAGGTATTCCTCGAAGCGCCACCGTTTTGAGGCGCACCTCATGAGGCGCACCTTTATTATTCCTCAGAGCGCACCTTTTAGTAGCGCTCCCGATAAAAATTA
The DNA here is from genome assembly GCA_948098905.1 of Tiliacea aurago. Classification (NCBI taxonomy): domain Eukaryota; kingdom Metazoa; phylum Arthropoda; class Insecta; order Lepidoptera; family Noctuidae; genus Tiliacea; species Tiliacea aurago. The sequence continues at coordinate 15,115,873 of OX402590.1, forward strand.
AAAATACTAACTTTTTTTTCCTCGAAGCGCTCCTATGATTAACTTTCGAATAGAGATAGGATACTAACTGAAACTATCGATAATAAGTAAAACACGTTATTTCATACAATTTGCAAAAACTCTATACTCCTTGACCATGGATTGGTTTTAATAAAAATAAAGTGATCCTGTGTGTGTAAAGTGGACAAAGACAACTGTATCAGTAGTACCTACGTACTTTAATCTCTGGTAATGCGGCGCGCGCGGCGCGGGAGTACTGCAAACATAAGCCGCAGCCTCCCCATTGTATCCTAGATAATCGCGTCACAGGTCGCGTTCACCGAGTTCACACGAATCCAGCCGAGCATTTCCGGAACTTGTTTACTTAAAATTGCATAGTTTTGTTTTAACTCTTATTGTGTATTGTGTATTCAAAGAGTAACGTGTATTCAAAGAGGATGCTATTAATAAATAAAACGCACAGATATAATATAAATGATATGCGTATAATAATCCCATTGCAGCAGGACTAGGGTTACCAGGCCTAAAAATGCAAAATCCTGTCTGACATCTAAAAATCCTGATTTTGAAAAAAAAAGTCCGGTCACGCACCTGTATTAAATAAAAATCATAGTATATAAGTACGTTTTTATTTACTTATATTATTTAGACCCATATTTTTGGTTGCTAGCAACCGCATGCAAAAAGTTGTTTTTTCCAGCTATTTCGCAATAAAATGGAAATGCTCGGCTGGATTCGTGTGAACTCGGTGAACGCGACCTGTGACGCGACTATCTAGGATACAATGCGGAGGCTGCGGCTTATGTTTGCAGTGCTCCCGCGCCGCGCGCGCCGCATCGCCAGAGATTAAAGTACGTAGGTACTGACTGATACAGTTGTCTTTGTCCACTTTACACACACAGGACCACTTTATTTTTTTTAAAACCAATATATGGTCAAGCAGTATAGAGTTTTTGCAAATTGTATGAAATAACGTGTTTTACTTATTATCGATAGTTTCAGTTAGTATCCTATCTCTATTCGAAAGTTAATCATAGGAGCGCTTCGAGGAAAAAAAAGTTAATATTTTTAATTGTTATCGGGAGCGCTACTAAAAGGTGCACTCTGAGGAATAATAAAGGTGCGCCTCATTAGGTACGCCTCAAAACGGTGGCGCTTCGAGGAATACCTCGTGTTACGTAGTGGCTATACATTAAGATCATGCCAAAATGAACGTATTCAACCTTATATTTTTCATCTCACAATATGCACGTTCCTCTCCTAAAATTTCAAAGAAAATCGTGGTTCATCCTTTGTTTTATTACAATAACTAGCGACCCGCCCCTGCTTCGCACGCTTTGTACGACTTGACAAAATATAAATATTTATTTTTAGGGTTCCGTACCCAAAGGGTAAAACGGGAATCCTATTACTAAGGCTCCGCCGTCTGTCTGTCTGTCTGTCTTTCTGTCTGTCCGTCTGTCACCAGGCTGTATCTCATGAACCGTGATAGTTAGACACTTGAAATTTTTACAGATGCATTTCTGTTGCCGCTATAACAACAAAAACTAAAAAACAGAATCAAATAAATATTTAAGGGGGCTCCCATACAACAAACGTGGTTTTTGATCGTTTTTGCTCTATATTGATAACGGCAACAGGTAGACGCTTGAAATATTCACAGAATAGTTGGTTATATATTCACTTTAAAAATAAATAATTCAATTAAAATAAAACAAATATTTAAAGGGGGTTCCCATATAACAAACGTGATATTTTTTGCTATTTTTATAGATAATGGTACGGAACCCATCGTACGCGAGTCCGACTCGCACTTGGCCGCTTTTTGACAAGCTAAGTTAAATATTAATGTATAATATTATCAAATCAAATCAAATATTTATTTATTGAATAAAAGGTATTTGTAGTACGTACATATTAGAGCTTAATAATCAAGTAAGCGTAGTAGTAAAACTAACAAATTTTAATATCTGTAGGGGTGAACTACTGTTCTCCAAGCTAAGTAGCAAAACAACCTGTGTTAGTCTAAGCCTTTTTATTAACACAAGTTTTTGTTTATATACAGTATGTATGTTTAGGTTAAGGTAATTTTCTATGGGCCTATGTCGCCTGAAATAAATGGTATTATTATTATTATTCCTTTATTTCATTAAATATACATATAAATTTTATTATATTTTTAAATATTAGAATATAAACAAAATATAAAAACATTTAAAAATATAAAAAATAGTAGCCCACTGGTATCGGGAACAAGGTCCAAGCTACCGGCCGGCGGTCAGGGCTCCAGAGAGAGGAACCTCCTAACAATGCGAGCCGTGTCCAGAAGTACCGCTCTCTGAATCAGGCCCTTAATCCAGCTGCTCAAAGAGAGCCTCTTTAGGTGTTGGTCGAGGCTCTTGGCAATTAAGCCATTGGCTGATACAACTATCGGCACAATGATTGCTGAGTCCACATCCCACATGTCGACAACCTCGCGAGCCAAGTCAAGATACTTGATTTCTTTATCTTTCTCGGCTTTCACGAGGTTCCCGTCATGAGGGACCGTTATGTCAATAATCATTGTGCGCCGCTCTATTCGATCCACCACCACTATATCAGGCTTATTGGCAACAATAGTCCTGTCAGTGATGATGGATCGGTCCCAGTACAATGTGATATTTCCACTCTCGAGAACTGGGTCGGGCACATACCTGAAGTACGCCACCTCCGATTCCACAAGGTTGTATTTCAGAGCAAGTTGCTGATGGATAATCCTGGCTACAAGGTTGTGTCTATGCAAGTACTCTTCGTTAGCTAGACGAGAACACCCGGAGATAATGTGTCGGATTGATTCTCCCGGACGGTGGCATGCCCGACACACGTCAACCGTGCCGTCCTTCACAATAAATCTCCGATAATTCTTAGTCATGATAACTTCGTCCATAATTGCACAGACAAAGCCTTCGGTTTCCCCAAAGAGATCACCAAAACGCAGCCAGGCTACGGACGCTAAAAAGTCTACTTCGGGTTCATGTAGGGCCCGGAAAAAGCGTCCGTGAAGCTCCTTACTTTGCCATACCTCCCTGCGATCATTAGTGTCAAGCACTACAGGTTTGCGCCAGTTCTCTGTAGCCAAGGAGAGCGGGGTGAGGCCCTTGTCCACCACGACCACATCTCGATGCATCCCCACGTCGGCTTCTAGGAAATATTCCCTGAGACTGCATATCTCGCGATTGTGGAGTGTCTTAGCGTTTAAAAACCACGACCTCCACACTTTCGCGGGATATACAGTCTCATTACCGAGGACCGTGGGTGATGCATTCGATATGCAGTCAGCAGCGTACGAACCCTCCTATCCAGGGCATCAAGTTCGGTCTGAGTCCATTTGAGTATGCCGAAAGAGTACATCAAAACCGGCATGACCCAACCGTTGAAGGCGCGCACTTTGTTCCCGCCTGATAGAAGACTATTAAATACTTTCTTCAGGCGGGCAAAGAAGCGCTCCTTCAATGATTGCTTCATGTCAGTAACATTGATGCCCAACGCTTCCGACATACCCAAATATTTATAGGTTTCGAATGCGGAGAGGGCTCTAAGGTTTATGGAATCCGAAAGTTGGGTTCCCACGGATTCCACAATCTTCCCTCGCTTTACATGCATGACCGCATATTTGTCCACACCAAATTCCATCCTGATGGCACTACTGAAAGTTTCAGTTACTTTCAGTAGCTCCATCAGATGCAAATTGTTGGGGGCAAAGAGTTTTAGGTCATCCATGTAGAGGAGGTGAGATATAACCTGACCACCTCTCCTCAACCGATAGCCTAGACCTGAATCCTCCAGCAGTGTGCTTAGAGGATTTAAGGCTAAGCAGAACCAAAGCGGACTCAAACTATCGCCCTGAAATATGCCTCGCTCGATCCTTATCGGTTCGCTATTTGCTCTGGATATTTCGACATCCTGGATAGCGAAGGACTGTCCTCCATTGCCTCATACATGACATCAGGAAGGTGCGCAGAGTTAGATCTACTTTATACAGCTCCAGCACCCTCATGAGCCATGTATGTGGCACCGAGTCATAGGCCTTCTTATAATCTATCCAACATGTCGACAGATCCTTTCGGGAACGTCGAACCTGTTGGCTAATGGCCATATCAATGAGGAGTAACTCCTTAGTACCGCGAGACCCGTTCCTACATCCATTTTGAGAGGCAGACATGATGGAGTTAGTGTCTATATGTTTGTTAATTTTAGCTCTCAAAATGGATGTAAGAACTTTATAGACCGTCGGTAAACACGTGATCGGTCTATAATTTTTGGGTTCCGCGGTGCTACCTGATTTATGGAGCAGGTGGGTTATTCCTGTCGTTAGGAACTGGGGTAGCGAACCAGACTCCAAAGAAGTCTGGTACTGAGCCGCCAAGCGAGCGTGCGACCCAACAAACCATTTGATCCAGAAGTTGTGCAGTCCGTCCGGTCCTGGAGACTTCCAGTTAGGCAACGGACGGACCGCACGAGCTACATCTTGGGGGCAGATGGTAATAGCCCCCATTTCTGGTATTGGATCGCAGGCTCGCTCAACTTTTCGAGTCCAATCACCTTCAGTGTGACCGACAGGCACCGACCAGATACTGTGCCAGAAAGAAGACATGGCATCATTATCCGGCAGGTGCGTGTCAGTCACACCTTGATTCGGTCGCTCCCAAGCCCTATAAACCCACCTTTCATTGCTCTGGAAGGTGCGATTCTGAGTGTATCGGTCCACACGCCGCTTATACCTACGAATACGGTTTGCCCAAGCATACACTTTCTGCTTCAGGAAGTCTATGCGCTCTGTGACACGAGATAAATAGTCCTCAGGGCTGATATCAGTCCCTGAGAACGCCCGCCTCACAAAGCGCATAACTCTTGGGCGAGTATTGCCCTCCCTGAAGCAGATTAGTTTACCGATGAGCGCTCTGGCCCCACCAATACGACGCTCAATTCTGCACTGCCAGGCTGGTACGGCTGGTTTCGGTCGTGTAGCTATAAAGTCATTTTGAAATTTTACGTGAGCTACACGACATGCCACTACAGCCGCGCAGTACAGAATCGAATGAGTATCAGTGAGGTCTTCGCAGTCATCAAAATAGTTTGACAACTGCGAATCCAGAGCTGCCACCAGCGCCCTATTTTTTTTATGCATGGGCAAACGAGGTAAGCGTGGTCTAAGTTCGGGTGACATAAACCGATATTCCCGAATCGCACCCTCCAAAGCACTCCTCAATTTCTCATTGCACTGGGTACTTACGTTTGTAGCCCTGTCATCATTCCCCTCGTCAGCTTGGACTGTGTGGGACTGCGGTGGTACCACAACAGTCTGCGACAGGGGGGCGATGACATGGCTATTCCGCATTTCAGTTCGCAGGCGATCAAGTACAGTGTCATCCAACATATGATTACGTTGGATAACCCGCACCTGATCCGATAGTCGTTGTGCCGAAACGTTGACAGCTGGTTCAAGCACCTGAAAAAGAGAGAGCATCCGAACACGGTACTCGGTCAGATTGTTTCCCCCCTCTGTAGCCCCATAGTATGACCGCATGACGTTCTCATTGATGGTTCGTGTCCATCTCATGCGCTGCACACTTCCGCCGGGAGCTGGGACCCTATCAGAGGCCGGTGGGCCTCGAGGTCCTAAACCATCCGGCGGCCGGCGTCCTCCCCGTCGACGAGCAGGTGGTGGCGTCGTGGGCGGGGAGAAATACTCGTCGCTCGAGCTCGACGCAACTACCGCGGCCGGTGTCGTCACAGTGGGGCTGGGTACCGGCGGCGGCGAGGCGGAGCTGAGCGAAGAGTCCGGAGGTGGTGGGCGTGCACTTCTTACGGCTGATCTCGTCAACATCTCGATAAAATTTTCATTATTATTTTCTGTTTTTCAGTGGCATGGTATGACAGATGTCATCTCTTAATCAGCAGTTTTTTATTCATGTCTTAAATAAAATATGGTGTTTTTTTGGGATAAATTGATTTCAGACGTCTTTCGGGTTTTTTTTTAAAGCACATATAAACTATAATATTGAGTCGAAAATTATTAAAACTGCTAAAAAATATGAAAATTATAAGATCCAGTTTGGAGACGTCTGTTGACGTTGGTGTTGCCAGCTTATTATTATTATTATTATCTCTCCTTAATATTATTATTCCTTTATTTCATTAAATATACATATAAATTATATTTTTAAATATTATAATATAAACAAAATATAAAAACATTTAAAAATATAAAAAATAGTAGCCCACCGGTATCGGGAACAAGGTCCAAGCTACCGGCGGTCAGGGCTCCAGAGAGAGGAACCTCCTAACAATGCGAGCCGTGTCCAGAAGTACCGCTCTCTGAATCAGGCCCTTAATCCAGCTGCCCAACGAGAGCCTCTTTAGGTGTTGGTCGAGGCTCTTGGCAATTAAGCCATTGGCTGATACAACTATCGGCACAATGATTGCTGAGTCCACATCCCACATGTCGACAACCTCGCGAGCCAAGTCAAGATACTTGATTTCTTTATCTTTCTCGGCTTTCACGAGGTTCCCGTCATGAGGGACCGTGATGTCAATAATCATTGTGCGCCGCTCTATTCGATCCACCACCACTATATCAGGCTTATTGGCAACAATAGTCCTGTCAGTGATGATGGATCGGTCCCAGTACAATGTGATATTTCCACTCTCGAGAACTGGGTCGGGCACATACCTGAAGTACGGCACCTCCGATTCCACAAGGTTGTATTTCAGAGCAAGTTGCTGATGGATAATCCTGGCTACAAGGTTGTGTCTATGCAAGTACTCTTCGTTAGCTAGACGAGAACACCCGGAGATAATGTGTCGGATTGATTCTCCCGGACGGTGGCATGCCCGACACACGTCAACCGTGCCGTCCTTCACAATAAACCTCCGATAATTCTTAGTCATGATAACTTCGTCCATAATTGCACAGACAAAGCCTTCGGTTTCCCCAAAGAGATCACCGAAACGCAGCCAGGCTACGGACGCTAAAAAGTCTACTTCGGGTTCATGTAGGGCCCGGAAAAAGCGTCCGTGAAGCTCCTTACTTTGCCATACCTCCCTGCGATCATTAGTGTCAAGCACTACAGGTTTGCGCCAGTTCTCTGTAGCCAAGGAGAGCGGGGTGAGGCCCTTGTCCACCACGACCACATCTCGATGCATCCCCACGTCGGCTTCTAGGAAATATTCCCTGAGACTGCATATCTCACGATTGTGGAGTGTCTTAGCGTTTAAAAAGCCACGACCTCCACACTTTCGCGGGATATACAGTCTCATTACCGAGGACCGTGGGTGATGCATTCGATATGCAGTCAGCAGCGTACGAACCCTCCTATCCAGGGCGTCAAGTTCGGTCTGAGTCCATTTGAGTATGCCGAAAGAGTACATCAAAACCGGCATGACCCAACCGTTGAAGGCGCGCACTTTGTTCCCGCCTGATAGAAGACTATTAAATACTTTCTTCAGGCGGGCAAAGAAGCGCTCCTTCAACGATTGTTTCATGTCAGTAACATTGATGCCCAACGCTTCCGACATACCCAAATACTTATAGGTTTCGGATGCGGAGAGGGCTCTAAGGTTTATGGAATCCGAAAGTTGGGTTCCCACGGATTCCACAATCTTCCCTCGCTTTACATGCATGACCGCACATTTGTCCACACCAAATTCCATCCTGATGGCACTACTGAAAGTTTCAGTTACTTTCAGTAGCTCCATCAGATGCAAATTGTTGGGGGCAAAGAGTTTTAGGTCATCCATGTAGAGGAGGTGAGATATAACCTGACCACCTCTCCTCAACCGATAGCCTAGACCTGAATCCTCCAGCAGTGTGCTTAGAGGATTCAAGGCTAAGCAGAACCAAAGCGGACTCAAACTATCGCCCTGAAATATGCCTCGCTCGATCCTTATCGGTTCGCTATTCCTCTGGATATTTCGACATCCTGGATAGCGAAGGACTGTCCTCCATTGCCTCATACATGACATCAGGAAGGTGCGCAGAGTTGGATCTACTTTATACAGCTCCAGCACCCTCATGAGCCATGTATATGGCACCGAGTCATAGGCCTTCTTATAATCTATCCAACATGTCGACAGATCCTTTCGGGAACGTCGAACCTGTTGGCTAATGGCCATATCAATGAGGAGTAACTCCTTAGTACCGCGAGACCCGTTCCTACATCCATTTTGAGAGGCAGACATGATGGAGTTAGTGTCTATATGTTTGTTAATTTTAGCTCTCAAAATGGATGTAAGAACTTTATAGACCGTCGGTAAACACGTGATCGGTCTATAATTTTTGGGTTCCGCGGTGCTACCTGATTTATGGAGTAGGTGGGTTATTCCTGTCGTTAGGAACTGGGGTAGCGAACCAGACTCCAAAGAAGTCTGGTACTGAGCCGCCAAGCGAGCGTGCGACCCAACAAACCATTTGATCCAGAAGTTGTGCAGTCCGTCCAGTCCTGGAGACTTCCAGTTAGGCAACGGACGGACCGCACGAGCTACATCTTGGGGGCAGATGGTAATAGCCCCCATTTCTGGTATTGGATCGCAGGCTCGCTCAACTTTTCGAGTCCAATCACCTTCAGTGTGACCGACAGGCACCGACCAGATACTGTGCCAGAAAGAAGACATGGCATCATTATCCGGCAGGCGCGTGTCAGTCACACCTTGATTCGGTCGCTCCCAAGCCCTATAAACCCACCTTTCATTGCTCTGGAAGGTGCGATTCTGAGTGTATCGGTCCACACGCCGCTTATACCTACGAATACGGTTTGCCCAAGCATACACTTTCTGCTTCAGGAAGTCTATGCGCTCTGTGACACGAAATAAATAGTCCTCAGGGCTGGTATCAGTCCCTGAGAACGCCCGCCTCACAAAGCGCATAACTCTTGGGCGAGTATTGCCCTCCCTGAAGCAGATTAGTTTACCGATGAGCACTCTGGCCCCACCAATACGACGCTCAATTCTGCACTGCCAGGCTGGTACGGCTGGTTTCGGTCGTGTAGCTATAAAGTCATTTTGAAATTTTACGTGAGCTACACGACATGCCGCTACAGCCGCGCAGTACAGAATCGAATGAGTATCAGTGAGGTCTTCGCAGTCATCAAAATAGTTTGACAACTGCGAATCCAGAGCTGCCACCAGCGCCCTATTTTTGTTATGCATGGGCAAACGAGGTAAGCGTGGTCTAAGTTCGGGTGACATAAACCGATATTCCCGAATCGCACCCTCCAAAGCACTCCTCAATTTCTCATTGCACTGGGTACTTACGTTTGTAGCCCTGTCATCATTCCCCTCGTCAGCTTGGACTGTGTGGGACTGCGGTGGTACCACAACAGTCTGCGACAGGGGGGCGATGACATGGCTATTCCGCATTTCAGTTCGCAGGCGATCAAGTACAGTGTCATCCAACATATGATTACGTTGGATAACCCGCACCTGATCCGATAGTCGTTGTGCCGAAACGTTGACAGCTGGTTCAAGCACCTGAAAAAGAGAGAGCATTCGAACACGGTACGCGGTCAGATTGTTTCCCCCCTCTGTAGCCCCATAGTATGAGCGCATGACGTTCTCATTGATGGTTCGTGTCCATCTCATGCGCTGCACACTTCCGCCGGGAGCTGGGACCCTATCAGAGGCCGGTGGGCCTCGAGGTCCTAAACCATCCGGCGGCCGGCGTCCTCCCCGTCGACGAGCAGGTGGTGGCGTCGTGGGCGGGGAGAAATACTCGTCGCTCGAGCTCGACGCAACTACCGCGGCCGGTGTCGTCACAGTGGGGCTGGGTACCGGCGGCGGCGAGGCGGAGCTGAGCGAAGAGTCCGGAGGTGGTGGGCGTGCACTTCTTACGGCTGATCTCGTCAACATCTCGATAAAATTTTCATTATTATTTTCTGTTTTTCAGTGGCATGGTATGACAGATGTCATCTCTTAATCGGCAGTTTTTTATTCATGTCTTAAATAAAATATGGTGTTTTTTTGGGATAAATTGGTTTCAGACTTCTTTCGGGTTTTTTTTTAAAGCACATATAAACTATAATATTGAGTCGAAAATTATTAAAACTGCTAAAAAATATGAAAATTATAAGATCCAGTTTGGAGACGTTTGTTGACGTTGGTGTTGCCAGCTTATTATTATTATTATTAAGGAGAGACAGTTTGCTTCCCTCGATAAAAATCTTAAAAATAATGCTACGTGTTGACTCCTAAATCAAGTCATTAGTTACATTACATACATTATTATTAATTTTGTTAACTAGAATAATACTAATTAATTTAATACTGTAATTGGTTACAAATACGGAAAGAAAAAGATCTTTTTTTTTTTTTATAAAAAAAAATAAGTTTAAAATCATAGTAAAAAAGAGAATGTTTTAAGTGAGACGTGATGTATGTGTGAGTGTTTGTTGTTTGTGTACTGCGTGTGTGAGTGTTTGGTGTTCGTAAGTGCGGGTTTATAAGCGCGTGGGGGTGTGGGTATGTGTGTATGTGTTTGAAAAATTATTATTGGGGTATTAAACGGTTATGTTGAGCCAAGAAGTTATGAGAGTGTTTTAAGAGATCCTCAGTCTCATCATAGGTTTTCAAAAGAAGAAACGAACGGACGGCAGTTTTGCGTTTGGAATATGGTAGGCTATAAATCTGTAAGTTTGCGTTTATTTTGTTGTACAAATATTGACCAAGGTAAAAAAAGAATCGTTTGGTGAATCTATAGTACGGTGCTGGGATAGTGCAGACCATATCTTTCTGACGTTTTGTGACTGTAATAAAGGCGTTAGTCGGTGTTGTAGAAGAATGGTCTGCATGACAAAGTGTTGTCTAATGTTAAGGACGTTCCAATCTTTGTAGAGGGTTGTTGTTGGGTACATAATCGGTTTAAACCTGGCTACCTTCAATATTGCTCTGTGGGCCGTTTCTAGCTGTTTCACTGTCGTCTTAGCGGCGCCGCCCCAACATGCAATACCATACGTCACAATAGATTGGCATAAAGCATAGTAGACAGTACGTATTACAGCTGTGTCTGCCCAGCCTTGTCCCAACTATGTTGGGGTCAGCTTCCAGTCTAACCCGATGCAATACTAGTATTTTACATGGAGCGACTGCCTATCTGACCTCCACAACCCAGTTACTGGGTAACACGATACCCCTCGGTAAGACTGGTTGTCAGACTTTCGGGCTTCTGTCAACCCGTAACAACTGTCAAAGATCTACAAATAACAGCCGGGACCAACGTCTTAACGTGCTTTCCAAAACATGGAGGGCTCTTGGTAAGTAAAGATGGTCACCATTCCACAAACCAACCGCGGCAAGCGTAGCTTAACCCGATCAATCGTTTTTCGTCAATTTCTTATCTAATTGTGAGAAAGCTTAAAATAATTTAAACATTGAGTCTGTGTAACTATAAAAGTAAATTTTTCGTGGTGATAAACCATTCGTGTCAGTCTCAGCACCTGTTAATAGTTTCATCACTTTTGCGCTCTCGAAAATATTGCTTATTTCGCCGTTGATTTACTTAATGAAGATATTGTATAAAAATAAAATAAAAATCTGATTTCATCACACGGATAGCTGAAGCCCAGTGTGTGAATTTTAAACTTGATAAGGTTTGTTAAACAATATGAAAAAAAAACAAAAAACGCTTTCAGTTTTTTTTTAAACCGAAAGTGTTTTAAAAAAAATATAGGTTTATTAATATAGGGTTATTTTCTGAGCCTATTTGTAACATTTTGATCGTTCTTTTTGCTACCTGTTTGAGTTGAACATGTCTGCTTACATAAAATATTAAAAAAACTAAATTTATGTTATTATATTAAAGAAAAATGTTCCTAAATTCAACACGATATCGTTAATTTTGTGTGAAGAGGCAACGGAAATAATTTTTTACAATATTATGAACCAACATTTTCGAATAAAAAATTGATTTGGAGATAAAGAAGTAATCTATCTGTGAAGTTACATTTGTTTTAGTTTAATTTTGTCAAATTTGCGAATGCGTCCTTAAAAGACAACATGGTCACAAAGACAGACTCGCAAAAACGATTTCAATTTATAATATGTATAGATATATTGGTGAAGGAATTATTTACACAAAGCTGCTCTCAAAACGGTGAGGGAAAACATTGTGAGAAAACCGGCATGTCCTAGAACAAAAAAATCGAAGATATGTGACATCTACCAACCCGCACTGAGCCCGCGTGGTGGATTATAGCTCACTTCCTCTCACAGAAAGGAGGCCTGTGTCCCAGCAGTGGGGCATTAATTTATAGGCTGTTTATGTAAGTTTAAATATAGATATATTAAGTATTATTACCTCCTCTTTTATCATAGATCTGGTACACGTTAAATATTCGGTCATAGCACCGCAATAGAAAATAGTTGAGTACCGGCTCCGTTCTCTTCGCGTCCCATTGGTTTTTTACCGTGATGAATGGTAGCTCTGTGACCTTCTCACTGTGCTCCATGAAACAATGGTCCATCCAGTCACCAGCCCGCCCTTTCCATTTACAGTCCCCTGGAATGACGAGTTATTTAGAAAAGGAAAAAGAACAATTTTCATTGTATTCTTGGGGATAGATCGATCTGTCGGTTTTTGTGGACGTTAAAAGAGGTGGATGCACTATCAAGCTTTGATAAATGATAAATGATTTATTTCTGTAAATAGGTTTGTACAAAAACTAGATGAGGTCGGCGTCGTGTCTCACTACTCTGAGAAGAAAGGCCGAAACAAACTCAGAGGTCACAGTCTCTTATAAAGTCCTGACATAATCTTGGTCAGATCATGTAAAGACCATGTAGATTGATGCCTGAAATCATCTTTTGATGAATGAACCACACAGATTGAGAGGACCTGTCCATCAGTGCACGCATTTTCAGTAGTCTTTGTTTAGAACCATGAAATTGTGGTTCGAATAGGTACCTGAAATTGATTTTGCTGACTGTGCAGATAACTGTAGATCCGTAATAACGTAGGTCGGGTAAGTAATATTTGATATAATAACAAAATCTCTAATATTTACAAGATATAACAACTGAATCTATAATTTTATTTGATATAATGATCAGTTAATATATAAACGATATAATTTTAAAGCAACTAATAATAAAGTCAGCCTCAGCCGCGGCGGCAAGCGTTGAAACCACCTGCTCCTCAGCTCGCGGGCCGCCTCGCCCCTACGCGCCTACGCGATTTTAAATAACACTAGGGGTAGGCAGACAAGACTACGTGGAGTCGGTTTTGCAGCGATTCGTTTCTGTCACGCCGCTCCCGCAGCACGTTCAATCAAATTAATCGCAATATTATTTATTTTAAACGATAGGCCTAATGATTTTCCATTACATAAACGTTATATCAAACAACGTTATACGAAATAAGTTTTAGAATAAAGAAATGTTATATCCAAAGAAATTATATCAACAGTTGGTATAACTCTCGTTTATTATATCTTGTGAACGATAATAAAATGAAATTAGACCTAATGAGTTTATACGTTATGAGACGCACCCACTTAGGTCAGCGACAAAAGTCGATTAATACTGCTACTTTTACACAGCATCTAAACTAACACACATTTGATACACTGTATTTCAGTATTTCATAGTTATTTCTTTTAATTTTACTTCTGTAACGATTTAAATTAAATATTTTGTTCAATAATTAAGGTTTATAAAACTCAAAGTCTAATTATTTATTTTAAATAAATAGAAGGCACTTTTGAAAGTCAAAATTTACAAAAAAATAGAATTGATTCTACTCGCCCGTTCCAAAGGGTAGTTTCGTATGGAGAATAATGGGCAAGGAACTCCACCGTTACTCTTTTAAAATGTTTTACAAAATTTTGAATAGCGGCAAATTAGAAAATTTAAAAAAATGTTTTACAAACTGTACTATGTGACACACTAAATGAAATTTACAGTGAGGGTACCCAATGTTTTTTTTTATAATTATAAAATAAACAATTTTAAAGTTATTCAAGAAAATAGATGTAAATTGACCACCCCCCGTTGTCTCCGAAACTACTGAGCCTACATTTTGAAAAAAAATATAGAAAATAGTTATCTATTAGATTACAGGGAAACTTATAAAAAGTCTATGGTCTTAAGGGGCGGAACGGTATTTTTTTTACATTTTTCATCAAAAATCGGACACTGCTGCCTAACCAAAAATGTGCAAACAGCGCATGATACAACTCTCAATTTCCATTTCAGTCCCTTTTCCAAAAAAGTTTTTTTTTTTTAATTTCTTTCTTGTTTGCAAAATAGTTGGGCAAACGTCATCTAAAACTAAAAATTTCAAGTTAATAGCATTAGTAGTTCTTGAGATATCCAGGTGTGACAGACAGACAGACAGACAGACTTAGTCTCACCATAAAAGATTTGTATGTATTTGCGCACAGTATCATTTTTAGGGTTCCGTACCAAAATTGTAAAAAGGAACCCTAAAAATGATACTGTACGCAAATACATACAAATCTTTGCTTAGGTATACTCAGTATTAGATTCATTCAAAAGACGATAGTCAAGTTAGTCTAGACAAAATCAAACTGGTTGCTATTTTAATTATATAATTAATATACTGACCTCCATACTCAAAATTCATTTATTTACGTTACAAGTCCATGCTTGGGTCACAGAAATTCATAAGTATACTTAATTTCAACTTATGTGGTCCAGTAGATTCGGAGCAAATCGGCTATGACAGACGGACAGACAGACACGAGTGATCCTATAAGGGTTCCGTTTTTTCTTTTTGAGGTACGGAACCCTAAAATCAACCCGCGGTAAACAACTTAACCTTTATTTACGCATCATGCCCAAAGACGAATGTGGTGACGTATTTCGTTTCGCATTCAAGACTCGAACCATTTGGAACTCGTCACTAAATGGTAGGGACGTTTTCCCATGACGTTTTCCTTAAAGAAAAACTGTATTATACTTACAGAGGAAGAGAGGTAGATAAAATGGTCGTGTTTATGTGATGGGGTTAGCAACCCTACGATATTGAGCGTTCCAATGAGAGCATTTTTTATAAATTCTTTATCGATCTCTTTGTGCTTTGACGAAATTCTTTTTACCTACTCGCAACCATTTAAGGCTTCTACAGACCAGCGCGACTCGTGACGTGAAACAAAGGCACCGCTCGTCACGCGACACGCGGGACCTTTGTGTCGCGACTGCTTTCTATTACAATTACGTAACAAATACAAAATAAACATAATTGATAAACGAAGCATTTGATGTGTACCAGCAACATCTCATCTTGGTAATAAGCATCTGAGCAGCGACAGAAATTAACGTCAAAAAAAGCTAAATACTGAAATAGGTATTTATTTGAATAATTAAACTATTCATTACTAGTGTCGCCCACTGGTCGAAATTAGAACTCTACTTACAATCTATATAGTACTTACTAATTCCATGAGTACACTAATTCCATGCTATTATAAAGTTATGTAACTTACAATACATGAAGTTTAGGCCTCTTATGACATGAGTTATAATAAAAATAAATAATTATCTGGTTAGGTGACTGATAATCCCGTGTGTTTACAATATACTTTAATATTATTTTAGTGATACTGTTTATCAGGAATAACTTGTAAGAATGCATCAGTCAGTGTATCAATGTTGTGCCATTAGATAGTATATCCAGTCGTTCATTAATTCACTAAAAACAAAAAGCTTCGCAAGCAATGGGAAAATACTACTGAAGGCTGCGGGTGTCGATCATAGGACGAGCTGCTTCTCACACGGACAACTGTACGCTGATTGCTCCCGCGTCACCAGTCCTGACTCTCTTCATATTTTGGCTGCTGAGACCAAAACTACAAACGTGTAGAAAGTTTAAGTATAAAAATGTGGCTGTTATTTTAGTATATTGTAGTGTCTTACGAGTTCCACGCGAACAAAGTAGCAGGCAGACGCTAGTATCAAATACACGCAGAGGAAGTTGCGGGAAATAGCTAGTATTTTATAAAAAATTCATAAAATTAATTTGTAAATTTATGTCTAACGCGGATAAAAAACTGAGAATGGGCAAAATCTACCAAGCGTATTTTTCTGAAACCTTCAGCAATATAAAGAAAATTTAATTATTGATCTTTTAGTATACGCGTTTTATTAATATACCTTTTGTTTTGTGTATAATAAATTAATAGTGAGTCAAATTGTGGACAGCGCTCCTTGATAGGCGAGTCCTATTACTGGCTGAACGTACGACACGTTGCGTGAGCTCAGTACAGAACACGCAAGCTAACCACTCAAGGTCACTGGCATATATCTGCGTCTTAAGACAACAAAAGAGGAAAATAAACAGACAACTAACAACTTCTTCATTATGGCTGAGTTATTTGTGTGCTCTGGGAGTTTAAAGTCTCCGTCATCGCGAGTGAGAAAGAGTCTTGTCTATTAAAAGTGAAACACATCATAAAATGTTCTCGGCAATGCATGAATTTCATTGCATTTTTTTCTATTTTTTTATGTTTTTATAACATGACAAGTAGACTTTTAGATTTGTTTTTCAAACGTGACGTCATTTCAAAGCAAAGTGTCAAATCACCTAAGTAACGGATTGCTACTGCAAACTGTCCCAAAAAATTGTAGACCGTACAGTAAACAAATTATGTCACATTCGATTACCAGCTCATTAACTTACCATAAACTCTAGCCATGAAGCAGTTGATGATGCGGAACTGGCAGTGGGCGTAGTGTTTGTCGAGCTGCGTGAGTACTGCATGTTTCGGGCAGCCGGCGTTTGTGCACGGGAATAGGACCTTGTTGGCTAATGACTCTAGGGCCGTCGATTTGGTGGGTGAGAACTCTTTCTGAAAAAAAAAAGAATATTTTTTTTCAAGAATCGTGCTGTATAGGAATACAATGATGTATTAACGCGTGGTAGAAATCGGTACTAACGCCACCATCTTGCTTTTTCAATACATTTCACAAAACAACCGCACCAAACATTTTTACCAACAGCGCCACCCTGTCAACGTCATTCAACCTCAAAAAAATGTTTGTAGCACTTTGTGTTCTTTGTGAATAGTGGTAAGAATAGAAAAAAATATGTTTCTGAACGAGAAATTCCATTTGCTTTCTACGCCTCTTTCTTAAAACAAGAAAATGTAAAGTCACTTTTGCACATTAAATATTATTCAATTAGGTAGTATTTAAAGCTAGATAGGCTAGTGTGTAAACATTAGCAAACTTCTACAGAAAACCAAAAAATAACTGAAAACAGAACAACAGTGAACAATTTCTCTAAAAATAGAATTGAAAACTTTAATAAAAAAACAGTAAACTATGGCTATTTTCTCGTTGCTCTATATGCTTCTCCTATGCGGTCGAATTCCTCGTTGGCCAAAAACGTAGGCCATCTATAATTTTCCGGTTTCAGCTGCTATCCGGTTCGATGTCGGTATGTGCAGCATGTTGGTCGGAATGCAAAGGTAGACTTATGTTCTAGCAATGTCAGTTGTACACCTAAAGGTTGATGAAAGATATTGTCGGTGCAAAACTCTTTTGTTTTTACCGATTTCTTGTTGATACTGAAACTTCTATCTACGTGATGCTGGTATTTGGGATGTTCAGCTAGCTTGTATAGAAGAGAATTTTAATACTTAGCGTCGCGTTGGAAGAAAACAGTTTGAAAACAAAGTTGATCTAGTACAAAAATAAGAAGGTAATCCAATACAAAAATCTGCAGCATAAATAAATAAGGCAAGTCTTCTTTTTTTTTTTTTGGGTGGGAAATTATCAAATAACTTTTCCCGCTCTGGGCGGAGCGGGAGGGCGTGTCAGACTTTTACTAACTAAAACCCACCCGTATTCCTTCATTTGCCTGTGTGCCAGGGCCACGATATCCCTTTTGGACAAACTCGCAACCCTGGCAGGCATTGGCCCTAACGGACCCCGTCAGTTGGTGCTGACAACTCTTTGAGGCGCGCGTGGAATACAACGCGCCGTCGACCCGAGCCTGGTCCTTATCGGACAGTGAGCCACCCAAGCCGGGCAGACTTACACCGTATGCTCCACCGTGTCCTCCGGGTGATTCACACAGTGGTGACACCCGGGCGTTTCCTCCCGCTTTTGTCCTGAACAGGAACCTCCCGAAACAACCGTGTCCGGTGAGGACCTGCGTCAGGCGGAAGGAGAGGACACCGTGGCGCCTCTCTAGCCACTCCTCAAAGAGGGGACTTATCGTCACAGTTGTGGCGTGCCCAAAGGTAATAACGTCTACCAATTCAATTCATTATTCGTTCTGATTTGACCTCTAAAACCTTTCAGACTAGGTACCTACTCACTTTAAATATTATAAATTGCTTTAAGACGCAATCAAAATGTTCTGCTATAAATAAATACAAGTCTTGCTTATCAAATACTGAACATTTTATGAAAACAATGCCATGAATGTATTTTATACAAACTTGCGATGCAGTAACGTGAAAGAATGCTTTAGACATTCAATTACTCAGCCTTTCAAAGAGTTTAGAGTATTTTAATTTTCTTCAATATGTATGAAGCTGTTTTCTGTATACTTAAACAGGGTAAAAACTTTCTAAGGAAACTTTAGAGACTAAAACTTCTAATTTATAGAAAAGTGTATCTTTATTATTATTTATTTATTTTATTTTTATTTTAAAGTCTACTACTTCTTTTTTTACATACTTTATTATTTTTATAATAATTTACTTGCTTATTTTTGGAACACCTACGTTATATATTATGTGCTGTAATAGGTACTAAAATCTTCAAAACTAACAAGATTATAAGGATTACTCATAAATATCCTTGTGTGGCTTTTTTTAGATTTTGCCTCATGATTATTTTGATGGAGATATTCAGTAGAGAGTTCCAAAAAAAATTAGATTTTGCTTAGCAACCACTTTTTAATCTATAACAAGAGCTTTTGACATGATTATATCGTTGCTTTATCCTCATTTCTCAAAGATTTTCTATATTATAGGTATATTACACGGAAAAACTTATTAGATTCTGTAATAACGCCATACTTCCACATTCTCCTTTCCCTATTTGAACCATTTCCCTTACTTATTTGAACTAACGATCGGCTTTAAAAGATTTATTTTGAACAACCGTTTTATATTCAAAACATGATGTGAATTTAATGTCTAATATCTTTTTCTTCAATAACCGACATACAAAAACTATATGTATACTCCATTTGAAATAAGATTAGAAATTTAAATCTTTTGTTTTTACTGTCTGTTCAACCGATTTTGACTTCTATACGGAATAGAAGTCAAAATCGGTTGAACGGACTGTAAAAAAGGTTTATTTAAATGTCTAATCTTATTTGAAATGGAGTATAGACATGTACAAGTACTGCTACAGCCACAACCGTATTTGAGCATCAGTATTTGATTTTTCAACCGGCCAATTGCATGTCGGGCCACGCAGAATGAAGAGTAGTTAGTAAACTTAAAATTGTTGCTGAAAAACATGTTCTTCCATACATTCCAACTTTGATCGACTATTACTCGTTAAATGATAAAGCCATTTAGCTGTGATAGTTTTTTTCTTTTAACATAGTTATATTATACTACTGCCGTGATTTTTTGCACATATTATCCAAAACAAAAAAAAAGATTTTGTTTTGCCACTTAGTCGACGTGATTAAAATGTATACCCATGCCAAATTACAGATTTTTATCCTTTTTTCTTTCTTTTAATACAAAAACACTATTATCTAAATTGTTTCAGAAAAAAAATATTCAAAGTTTTAGTGTAAAGTTGATGGTTATTGGCGATGCAAAATCCTAACCTACATAAAACTGTCATGGCCACCTAGTAATATCGTAACCCAAAAACTAGAAATCAAGATCCAATGTAAATTATAAGCAATATAAAACAGTATCTTTGCGACGATAATAATATTAATAATTACCTATTATCTATGAATATTATCGATAACAATGTCGCAGTCTGATAACTAGGGCCGAGATTTTCCTTTACATTGACACCTTCGATAACATTGTTAAGGGATTAGGTGGAAATAAATATGTGATGAGCCATCGCACTATCGGAGCGTCCATCTTTTGTGTTCAAGGGCAAGTTTGATAGCCTGATTAAGACAATGGTAATTATAGATATTGACTTTTTGTTTAGCTAGTATCAGGTCAAAGACAGTCAGCCTTAGAATATTTTAACAGAAAATAATATCATAATGTGACTAAATTCAAAAGATAAATACAAACTAACGTAGGCTCCTAGAGTCCGTGAAGTTTCTCCTCCATAGGAACCTACTACGCTTTGAAATAGGCAACTAGCTTCATCTTTTTGACTGTCCGAACTCGAAGTTCCTCTAGTTGGTTTATTTTAAATAAATGCTTTGAGTTTGAGCTTGAGTCTCAAACAAAAACTACAGTGTGTCCGATTGAAATGTAAGTAGTACCTTTGGAATGTGTATTATAATCTACACAGCATGTATTATTAAGACGGAGATATATGCCAGTGACCTTGAGTAGTTAGCTTGCGTGTTCTGTACTGAGCTCACGCAACGCGTCATACGTTCAGCCTGTAATAGGACTCGCCCATCAAGGAGCTCCGTCCCCAATCTGACGCATTATTAATTTATTATACACAAAAATGGGTATTTTAATAAAACGCGTATACTAAAAGATCAGTAATTAAATTATCTTTAAATTGGTGTAGGTATCAGAAAAATACGCTTGGTAGATTTTGCACCATTCTCAGTTTTTTATCCACGTTAGACATTACTTTACAAATTAATTTCACTATGTAATATAAACATAATCTAAAATATTCACATATTAAATTATTGAGAAAATGCTCTAATTTAACATATATTTTTTTCAAATCATTGACACTACTCGTTTAGACGTGATCTTCAGTATAAAATCATTAAAAATCGGTTATCGTCGCCTTAAGGGTGTGGTAGGTACAGACCATGAAACTGAACTACTTTCTCCATCGGACCAACATCGTGATCGCGAAGAAATAAACCACAAAACAAAACTTCAATACTCGCTCGACCCAAATGTATGGGGAGATTTGGGTCGTGTTGGTATTGAAGTTTTGTATGGATCAGTTGATATTGTTTTCGTGATTACGAAGTTAGTTTCATGGAGAAAGCTGTTCAGTTTTTTTTTTTTAGAATGGGTTTGCTCTTGACCTTAGTCTAGGGCAGAGGTGACAGAGACAAAGTCGACGATGGAGTGAGCTTACCCAGAAGATGCCTGTTTACTCTAACTTTGAAGTGATTAGGGTTGTATGCGTTCGGAAACACAGACGCAGGCAGAGAGTTTCACTCTTTTGCTGTGCGCATTATAAAAGTCATTTAGAAACGCTTAATGCCAAATGGTGGAATAGCAACAAAGAAGGGATGGTTACTTGCAGTGCGTCTAGATGTCCGATAAGAGAAGGGGGCCGGTGGAATTAGGTCGTGGAGTTCTTGGGCACACTCACCGAAGTACAATCTGTAGAAGACCGACAAGCAGGCAACCTTGCGGCGATGGGCCAAGCTGTTGCTGCTGAGTACTTTGTAGTTTGAAGGTCTGTCCACACCCTTAAATTTGACCAGAGCTCTCGGATTCATGCTTTACTACATTGCTATAATAGAAAGACAACAGACTCATTTTTTTTAAGCATGCTAGCCTGCTAGTAAAATATACCATTTTGCAAACTATAACCAATCCTAAATCATATTTTATGTCCGTGATTTTCGACACACCTAGAGGCACATAATAGGTAGGGCAGCGGTTGGACTTAATTTAATTATGACGTACTTCAGTATGTAGGCATTTAGACGTTATTTAGGCTAAAAATATAAAATTACATTAAAGTAGTTACGTACACACGGCTACATAATTATCAAGCTATACATTTCCAGTATAAGCTGACATTTCATTGTACGGAAATCATATACAATGTGAGATCAGCTTATAATGGAAATGTATAGCTTGATAATTATGTAGCCGTGTGTACATGCTCGAAATATGAAATTAATTAAATTAAAGTAGTGACGTAAATAGCAACTAGACTAACAGGTTTATAAATAGGAACGATATGTTACTAAGTTACATCGTACTCCCGTCACTATTTGCATGCCAAATTACTAACTCCAATGGGTATAGCACACTGGATCTGCTGTGATTTTACCCGGCCAAAACAATAAGGTCGTACTACCTACTTCCTTGTGTGTAACAGTAGACTAAAACTGCCATCATAAGAAAGAGGGCAGTAAATAGCAAGGAGGAGTCAAAAAATGTTGTGTTCTGGACAGCGGAATTGAAACCGGGGGAATGTCGTGACCTAAAGGAAAAAAGATGTAACTTTTTATATTTTGGGTTAAAATAAAGATGTGAAAGTACAACAAAAGTTTGACTGTTTGTGCAGTTACTTTTTGACACAAACCGCATTTAAGTTTTACCAAACACGAAAATTACGTTAAAAAAAAAAAAATATTTATGTATTATTTATTTAAACTTCTCGCACACAGTAAGGTACAAAGGCGGACTTAATGCCTTAGGCATTCTCTACCAGTCAACCAAGGGGGTCAAATATTATAACAGAAAATATCCATTTTCATTAGTCCAGTTATATCAACCCTAAACAAGTAAAGTAATATTTTGGCACTAATCACAACCATATTCTCCTTAATCATTCCATTCATAGCACATAGTATGACCCCACATGTACCACATCTCCTTATTTCTTTTAATTTCCTTAGGAACCTACTGATATTTTTTTTGTACAGCTATGAATTTGTTTTTATAGATTGATATTTTCTTCCCATTACGTCACCAAAAAAAATCTTATTAAAATATAACGTAAAACATTACGATGGTAATGGTGTCCAGCCAAACGGCATAACCTCGTATGATCGTTTTTTATTAGACATGAAATTATAGTACATTTTGATACAAGTGGAGAATGTTTGTTATTGCATTCGAGGCGGAATTAACACCCAAGCCGTAGGCGAAGTTGTTTTTGAGCCGAGAACTGCAAAAACAAATTCATGTCC
Source organism: Tiliacea aurago (assembly GCA_948098905.1). NCBI lineage: Eukaryota > Metazoa > Arthropoda > Insecta > Lepidoptera > Noctuidae > Tiliacea > Tiliacea aurago. Next base: position 15,138,890 of record OX402590.1, read on the forward strand.
ACGTGTATCAAACGGTGTTTTTCAATACACTTTTGAAGAAGTAAAATAAAATAAGTAACGAAAAATATTTTTGTCATGAATTATTAGGAAACTATGATTTAATTTTAAATTTTTTCCGCGCTTTGCTTTCGGCAGGTTGAAGGAGAAGCAAAGGTATAAAGTCGATAAACAGCCTAATATGAAAAATAGAAAAATCAAATATTTTTGAGTTCAGAACACAAATAAATGTTAATTTGTTCATAAAAGTTTTTTTTTTATTGTAATAATCATAGTTATTCTATTTATAAACATTATTTAAATATTCCACAAATATGAACGCCGCCGCCGTAAAGACGCATCTTTGTCAAGATTTTAAAAAAAATCACCTCCGAATAGAGAGGACCGTCTCTGGCGCGAGACGGTGTGAATAGAGGCATTGAACCAGTTTGGACTAAGTATAGGTATAAGTTTCTGTGGCAATTTTTATTCCCGCACACGTGTTGGAAAATAAAAAATCGCACGCGTGTGAAATACATTGCATTGTGAACTTAATCGTAGTGCGATATGAACCAGTTTTCGAGGAAGTGTATTGAAAAATACATTGTAAACATGTCAATCTACAACGCCACATGCAAACTAAGCATCAAAAACCTGACGTCACACAAATTCTGCATCGCTATACAATATCCCGACATCAACCATCGGGCAGTAGCCCACCAGAACAACACCCATCTTGTCGGAGGATCCTCCTTTTTCTATGGAGGATGAGTGAACTTTACATCCTGTTTCTCATGCCGCTACAGTTACAATTGTTCAAAAGTATAAGTTCACCAAAAACGATATTTAATTAAGTAAGTGTAACAAGTTGCTATGATCAGTACTTTTCCAAGTTGTATTTTTTTTTTAAACCGCCTTTTCATCATTACAGCATAGCTACTTAAATATCATCATGTTACGTTTTATGTCTTTATCGGTGATTCAAAGTACAAAAATGACAAGGAGTGTTTTAAGGCTTACCTTACAAATATGACACTGGAAGCTTTTCTCGAAGCAGCGGCCGCAAAGACTGTGACCATCCACGCAGAGGTGGATGGGCGGCCGCATGTAAGTGTTACATTTGGTACACGTCAGCTCCTTGATCAGGCCCTCGTAGTGATCCGTCTCGAGCAACGTGTTTAGGACTACTGGGAATAAAATAAATTATCGTAAAGTCATAGGAAGAAACCCAGACTCATAAGTGATTATGAGGCTGTACACAACACTAAAAATACCTCAGCGCTCGTGTTTACAATTTTCAAATGACGACGAAATTATTTAAGTTTGTTTCAAATCTCCAGAAGGTTAAAATTTGATGAGGTTATGAAATACATGGTTGATATTTAAGACGTAAATACTTATGTTATATACCTATTACATAAGTATTTAGGAGTATGTTTGTCTCGTAAATTTTTGGAGAGTTAATTCATGAGTAGGTGTGAGAGTTGACCCATGAATTAACGCTTCAAAAATGTCTCTCAAATTCGAGAAATGCTATACTTAAAATTGCATAGACAACTATTTGATGGACAACAATAACAGTATCTAACAATAAAAGTATCGCAGTCATGCATTTTATAATGCTCACGACTAACCACTCAGCCACGTGTTAATTAGCTTTAAGAAATTATTTGCTTTCGGGAAATTAACAAAGGGGTACATTGTATTGTAGACTACTGCAGTCAATAAACCCTGTTTGTTATTATTGCATGTAGTGTAAACCAGGACTGCATTTCGTGATGTCTGCTATACATACACTGTAATATTATCAAGTGTGTGTTTGTTGGAGACTATCAAAATCTGAATGTTATATACAACATGTCCCAGAGTTAACGCACAACCTCTTAAGGGTTAATGGGACCAAACCTGAAATCGCGAAAAACAAATCAGCTGTTCCATACATTTTGACGAGATATGAGAAAATAAATGTAGGGAACAGCTGATTTTTTTTCGCGATTTCAGGTTTGGTGCCATAGTAAAAGTTGTTCATAATGATGAGTACCATGACCGGTTGAAGAGGTTGTGCGTTAATTCCGGAACATGTTGTATATAATTGAAAACACGAGAAAACTTTGCAAGCCGTAAAATAATAATATATTAGTCATATCCCCGTAGACCAATCTGTACCAAAATATAGGTAAATTAGATCATATTATTGACTATACATACAAACAACCAACGCACGGCAATTTAAACAGATTTACTAGAATCCGAAATGAAATGGTTTCCACTGGAAATTCCAAAATAAACTTAAGTGGATATCTGTCGATTCCAATAAATGTAATCGAGGAGAAAATTACGATTATTTATTAGAAAGACATTCCGCTCACAATGATTTATTTAGACTCACGATCGCATTATGTGGAATATCATAAAAATATATTGAGAAATAGTAATCGAGATAATGATCATTATAATGATACGGGTCATAGAACTAGAAGAATATGAAAAAATGCTGGTATGAAAATTAAAAGCCATTCAGTAATTATATGCCTCACAAACAAAGAATTCTCGTTATCTATCGACATAAGAACGAAATACAGACGAAGTACGTACATTCAGTAGGTAGTGTATTCGAGCTATTTAATACAGTATAATAGCATTCACCAGAAGAACGGAACCGAATAAAAATATGGATGGAAAAAATGTGCATTTACATTTTCATGTTTACTTTCGTTCGGAGAAATTCAACTCATATTTTAATGCACATATCGACATTATACGCTTATTGTCCTTCGGTGTATGTGATCAAAATATGATAAAATTAAATTCCAAGCCAAATTAAGTTGGAAACCATTTAAATACATCCTTCATTGAAATTGTAATAGCTGGAGCATGAAACGACTTGCGAACTATTAATCAATAGCTGTCAAGAAGATAATACCCGGAAGTTAATTTAAACAAAATTTATTTAATTAAACGACAACTGGCAGACATTTTCAGGATAATTTGAACTAGATACTTGGTATTAATAGTATCCGAGCATAATAATTAGAAAGACAGATGCGAGAGTTTGGGAGTTTATTGTTAGAAGTTCAAGGTTTTGAGAGCAGATGAAGAGAGTTAGTTCAGACAATAAAGAAAAATTAAAGTACTCTTGACCTTATTTGTTGTATACGTTAATGGGGAAGAAGATGTAAATAAGAATTGAAATAATAGAATGAAAAGAGTATAAGCGATATCCGTCAAAACTTTAGAAAAATCAACACTTCAATTAACACGCCTCAGAATTATAAAATCACTTCACAAATCGAACACTATAGAAATCACAGTAACGTAACCATCAAAGCACTTATAACGGCACATAACTACGCTACTAATAATAAACACAAACTTTTTCTCCCAGCCGGCGACGACGTAGATGACATTCTGAAATAAACGCTGAACGCCACAACAAACGTTACTAGTTCGCGTCCAATACAGTTTTATACTTCGTAAACACTTTTTGATTCACGCGGACTGGTGTAAACCGATTAGAACGCAATCGTTTTGCCATTTTCTTTGATAAGACAAGTAGTATCTGAAGCGTGATTGTGGTAACTCAGTTTGTTGTTGGCGACACTGAACAAGTCTATATTTATGCGGCAAGGTCGCTACTAAGGGCCGCAGTGGCGAGTACGACTGACCAACTGCGCTTCAGATAGTCGCCCATCCAAAGAGACACTTATGTTTAGGTGAAATTGGTCTTTAATCATGATTGTCTGTTGATTTACAGATTGTTGTTGAGAGATCTTTTATTAATTTAATGTTATCGTTTTTTTTACGACTGAACGTAATTTCCTGACTTGCTAGTTTTACAGACACTATCATGGATCATCCACAAAAACTAATCTAGTTCCCTTCCATATCAAATTCTAGCTTATTTTATGTCACATAACATTCGGTATTTGGCTTCATTACTAAAACCAGACTCATATTCCATTCAATTCTCTTCAGTTAAACTAGCATGGATGGGCGACTACGTTTAAATTAACGAAATGAACACGTCAGTTCTGTTCCAAAACACTCCATTTCCAGGGTGAGTCCATGACGCATATAATGCTTCTAATTACGTAGTGTTGGTAGTACGCACTACGCAGGTATCAATAAAACATGGATACCTAGGTCCTGATACCCCGTTATCGTAAAAATACTGCATTGAATGTACGTACATGTATTATCTGATTACCTGTTTGATATGTATTTTTAATTTGTTTGTTACTATGATTTTTATATTTTAAATACTATACACAATTCACACACTTTAGTCTTCAATATTATTTCACTCTGATCGATATCTCTTAAAAACTATAATAGGGAACTGCGTTGTTCTGACTGATCGCGTAACAAAACTGATTGCCAAAAATAATTTTACAATAGTATTTACTGTTTCAAGTACCTAACTTTTTATACAGTTGTCAATTACCTTATAATGGTAATCAAAATCATTTAAAAATGTCTCTAATTTGAATGTGTGAATCGCGGTTGAGTCTTTCTTATCCAAAAAATTACATCTTTAAAAATAAATAAACCGTTCATAAATGCTGTATTATAAATGAATGCCTACCCTTTTCGGGGAATATAATAGCTGTGATTTTTTGTTAAGTGACACAACAACAATGATTTAATTTATTTACCTGTATGATCCAAGGTCTCTCCCATAGTTATTCACAATTTCTGCAGGTATAAGTTGCTTACTTTGCGTTAATTTATTTCAAAAAAAATATTTTAAGTAATCGGTTGACAGATAGCCGACTTGTCAGTGTTGCCAGCCTACTCAGTAATAATAAGAAAGATAAACGTTATACTTTTGTTATAATGTCCTCGATATAAGTAATTAGATGATGTGATTGTCGTATATTATATAGAACTATTCTTAGATAACGTAAAAATATATTAATCTACTTATAAATCTTATCTGAAAATATTGAAACAGTCATACCCATTCGAAGATTTGGTGTTTTTTATTATTTTGTATTACCTGCGTTATAAAAATCATTTGAATGTACCTAGTTATTAAAAATATAGTTTTCAGATCCATCATCATGATTATTGATATGTGATCCCACTATCCCTTTTGGGTCTTACTTCCCTGGTCAGAAACAAGAGTTCCTTAAATAAATTCTTAGGATATCTAAGACAAATACTTGAACCTAGATAAAATATCGGCATAGTCCTATCTACCGATCTTTGGGAAAACAAACGTCTTCCTTAGATAGTACACGCTATAAAGTATGACATCGTTCTACATGAAGTCAAGGGAAAAAAAAGATAGGCACGTAGAAAAGTGATCTTATTTCCTAACTCATGAGACAGCGGATCAGCCTAATCTTTCTATAATAGTCCAGCCCCAGTTATCTTGGGTTGGGTTGAATAAATTATTTTATTTCTGTAAGTTGGTTTGTACAAATATTTTAACACGTCAATAATATTTAAAAAACTAGCCAAGTGCGAGTCGGACTCGCGCACGAAGGGTTCCGTACCATTATCTATAAAAATGGCAAACAACACGTTTGTTGTATGGGAGCCCCACTTAAATATTTGTTTTATTTTAATTTAATTATTTATTTTTAAAGTCAATATATATTTACATATTCTGTGAATATTTCAAGCGTCTACCTCTTGCCGTTATCAATATAGAGCAAAAACGATCAAAAAAATCACGTTTGTTATATAGGAGCCCCCTTAAATATTTATTGTTGTTATAGCGGCAGCAGAAATACATCATCTGTGAAAATTTCAACTGTCTAGCTATCACGGTTTATGAGTTACAGCCTGGTGACAGACGGACACACAGACGGACAGATAGACAGACAAACAGACAGACAGACAGATGGCGGAGCCGTAGTAATAAGGTTCCCGTTTTACCCTTTGGGTACGGAACCCTAAAATCTAGATGAGGTCGGCGTTTCCTATTTGATTACTCTGAGAAGATCAGAGGTCAAAGTCACTTTTAAGGTCCCAGACATAATCTTGGTCAGATCATGTGTATATGAGGTTTTTATGATGATAGAACGGTACAGATTGAGTGGACCTGTCCAATCAGTGCACGCATTTGCGAATAGTCGTGCAGCTCAACACAGAACTTAAGGAGCTCAACGATTCAAAGAATAATACTAACAAAGGACATTTTGGGTAGGCTACATAAATTAAAAACTGCCAGACCATGATAATAACTCACTGAGAAAAAAACATTTACAATAATTAACATAATATAATACTTTACAAAGTAAATATTCATAACATTGTATATAAAAAATATGGATCTTGTGAATGTGAATGAATGAGTGAGTGAATGCAAACCGTGATGGACAAAGGGTAAGGGATCCGCGCACACACACATACCCCTCCACACACACATACACACAAACCCCCGAGACACACACACCCCACTCTATTTGTATACTACTTACACATACACTACTTCTTATACATTATGTACTTAAAGGTGCAATTAGTGTTTAAGAGTCCGCACTAATAAACCAAAATTGTAAAACTGTCTTCTGTTCCCACAGACAAACCGTGAAAACGGTTTTGTGGGGCAAAGTCCTTATGTAAAGATTTTTTTTGTAAATGTTTTTAATAAATAAATAATAATTATGTAAATAAAGTACTACTTTAAAACGTATTACTTGTATAAACTCGTTAATTTGAAAGCTTTCGTTTAATTAAGATATATATCATAAGATCGCTACTCTAACCGTAAATGTTCAATTCTAATAGAGTAATCAGATAACTGTAATTGGCTTGGTTAATGAATATTGGTATATTTTGATTAGGTTTACACTCGTACCTAAGCTAATAGCAATTACATTAAATACGTAATCTAATCTCTTTTGGTCTATGAAATACTGATTGATCAAGTTATATACTTAGTTACTACTTTGGAAAACCTTATTAGGATTTTAACAGTCAACATTCGATCTCATGAAAATACAGAGTTCAAGAAGACTCATCACATAGCATTATCTACTACGCATTCTGTATATTAAACAAATGTGTTCTGTATATTAAGCAAACATTATTGCTGGGAAACGACTTTCATTTAATTTTCTGGTGTGAACATTAATTGCTGTTCACGGCAGGACACATTGTGCATGCCACTTTACATATATGTATGTATATGTTATAAGGGTTTTTTTTAAATCAAGTTATAATATTTAATACTGGTTATGCAGCATAGTTTCCAACTTTTGATGAAAAATGTAAAAAAAAATACCGTTCCCCCCTCCCCCCCCCCCTTACAAATCTGAAAATTTTATATGTGATAGAAGTGTATGTAAAGATTACAGGAAAAATAAAACGATGTCTCGAAATAGCACAGTTTTTCAGAAATCTTCAACATCATTTAAACGTACGGAACCCTCGGTGCGCGAGTCCAACTCGCTCTTGACTGGTTATTCCTTATTACACGTCTACGATTACAGGGTAACCTATTGCGATAATGCGCTTATCCTAACTTAATTATCCTAAATACTAACATTCATGTACCTACCTATAACAAATTACAAACGATGCATTCCTTGTGAAATTAAATATCACAATGAAGAGAAGAACAAGTGAATATTGGCTTCGTTCAGTGTATTTTTACATCTGTTATAATCATACTCTTTTAGCAGACATTTGTTTCAACTCCCAATATGGAGAAGAAAACATTCACTACTAATAAATAGAGAGGTTTAAACATTGTTCTGAAAATAAATAAACTAATTCTGTCACTCAACAGGCAACAACAGTGTTACATTTCACATTTAGTCCCGTTCTATTCACAGACGGTCCCTAATTGGACGGTTTCAACTCCATCAGAACCAAACAGTGTAAATGTACCGACATTGTAAATTGCTAATTATGCTGCAGTACGTACATAGGTAGGTACGTTTATTGAAAATGGGTCGTGTATAGGTCGCTTAAGGCCCTTTGTACACTCCACGGTTTCTTTACGGTACGGCGATAAACCGCGCCGTAGAAAAAACGTGTCTATCAACAAGCTTCCATAGTGATGAATACAACACGGACGACCGTGATGCCTACACACGGTGAATAAACCGTAGTTTTTCACGGTAAGAAAAACGTGTGAGTATAAAGGGCCTAAGGGGACGATAACCGACTTTTAATGATTTTATACTGAAGATCACGTCTAAACGAGTAGTGTTAATGATTTGAAAAAAATATATGATATCTTTGAGCATTTTTTCAAGAACTTCATATATGAATATTTTAGATTATGTTTATATTACATAGTGAAATTAATTTGTAAAGTTATGTCTAACGCGGATAAAAAAATGAGAATGACGCAAAATCTACCAAGCGTATTTTTTTGAAACCTTCACCAATTTAAAGATAATTTAATTATTGATCTATTAATATACGCGTTTTATTAAAATACCTTTTGTTTTGTGTATAATAAATTAATAATGCGTCAAATTTGGGAGAGCGCTCCTTGATGGGCGAGTCCTATTACTGGCTGAACGAACGACTCGTTGCGTGAGCTCAGTACAGAACACGCCAGTTAATCACTCAAGGTCACTGGCATATATCTGCGTCTTAATATGGATAACGTTAGACTGGTAAATTGTAATAGAATTAATGGTGGTGTTGTTGTGCGGTGACCGCATTTGGTTTTTAACCGACTTCCAAAAAAGAGGTTCTCAATTCGGTTGTATGTTGTTTTTTTTTTTTTTGTATGTTTGTTACGCGATTACTCCGTCAATTATGAACCGATTTTGAAAATTCTTTTTTGTTTGAAAGGACTCCCGAGGTGGTCCCATTGCCACCAAATCAGAATCTGATGAGGGGATCCCATGGAAATCGAGGGAAACCTTCAAATTTTATATGCAAACCTATAGCGATTTGGGTAACTTGGGCTCTGAAAGCACCATTTGGTAAAGTGGAACTGATGATGGAGACCACAGATGGCCACCGGAATAATATAATAATGAGTACCTAGTTAACGGGTTGCGATTAAGCAATTTATGCTCGTCACTATGCATATGGTGAGTGGCAGTTCTCCTGGTTCTTACCAGGAGAACTCCTCAACAATCAACGTCCCAGCATCGGGAAAAGCAAGTTTTTGTAAAAGGTGATGAGCAGTTAACATTAGGCTATTTCAACTTAGATAAATTCAAAACTGACCCACTAAAAAGTGATAAATAAAAAATAAAAAATCAAAAAAATAATAACCGACTACCAAAAATAACACTACAAAGTGAAAAATAACTTTAATTTCGGAAGTCGGTGGCAAAAAACTCAAATACAGATCCAAAGACACCGACTTCCGAAATTAAAGTTATTTTTCACTTTGTAGTGTTATTTTTGGTAGTCGGTTATTATTTTTTTGTAAAAAGTTTTTTTGTTATTAATACTCACGACCGATGATACTTTAAAAATCTGCAAATTGCAACTCTTACCAGCATACGATAGCAGTTTCCCATCGTCCCAGAATACAAATGCAGCAAATATTGAACCGAGAGATATTTTAATCTTTAGCAAATCTTTGAACTGATTGACAGACCTACAGAGGCATAAGGATCAGGGTGTAAATTTCACTCATCATTTCAGCCGAAAGACGTCCACTGCTGGACATTTTTGATTTTCCATAATCGCCATGCTTGGCAGGCGGATTGGCGATCGCAGTATGGTTTTAAAAATGTATAGAGAACACTGCTGCCCATTCTCTAGTAAGTCCCTTAGTCGCCTTTTACGACACCCATGGGAAGAATTAGGATGGTGCTATTCTTTACGTCCGGCACCAAACGGAACACGGAAAAGTTCACTCATCCTCCACAGAAAAGAGAGGATCCGGGTGTTGTGTCTGGTGGGCTACTAAAAACTACTAAACAATATCCCGACAGTTGATGTCGGGATATTGTTTATATGCCAGTCACGCGGTAGTTTCTGCTTGTGAGATGCAGGATTTGTGTGACATCAGTTCTTTGATGAAATGAAATCGTTTATTCTGTAAATAGGATAATAGAATCACTTTTACACGTCATATAAAAAAATAATAAAATAAGCTAGATGTAGCTGACATTAAGTTTTCTATCTGACTACCCCTGAGAAGAAATGGCGAAACAAACTCAGGGGTCAAAGTCTCTTTTAAAGTCCAGACATAATCTTGGTCAGATCATGTGAGGACCATGTAGATCCGTGTCTGAAATGGTCTTTTGAGGAAAGAACCACACAAATTTGAGTGGACCTGTCCAATCAGTGGAAGCGAATGTCAGTAGGGAGTTTATTGTGAAATGATGCGTAGTTCGCATTTATGGCATTGTAGATGCCGCCACAGACCTGAAAAACAAAAATTGAAACGTACCTACATATTACATTAATTATGGTGCTCCGTATCAAAATTAAAGTAGGTAGGTACTACAGATAAGTAAGAGTAGGAGATAAGTAGATAGGAGAGGGCTTGATGCTAAGGAATAATAGCCGCACGGGTCGATCGATCAGGTTAAGCTACGCTTGCCGCGGTTGGTCCATGGATGGGTGACCATCTTTACATACCAAGACCCCTCCGTGCTTCGGAAAGCTCGTTATGCCGTTGATCCAGGCTGTCATTTGTAGATCATTGAATGGGTCGTCAGAAGCATGAAAGTCTGACAACCAGCTTTACCAAGGGATATCGTGTTACCCAGTAACTGGGTTGTGGAGGTCAGATAGGCAGTCGGTCCATGTAAAATACTGGTATTCAGCTGCATCTGGTTAGGCTGGAAGCTGTACCCTAACATAGGTCAGCTTCCAGTTTAGACTGGAAGCTGACCTATGTTGCCTTTTCCCATCTTTTTGCATCTGGTTAGCCAGATGCAAAAAGATGGGAAAAGGCGAGGCAGATGATGAAGTAGGTAGATACTAGTCACATAAAGCGAGCAGCACATTAAGGCGGAGATTTCTAAAAATGGTCAATTTTTTTTTGTGCATACTTTATGGACATACAAAATTTAATACATCAAAAAAATCTTCAAAGACAACTCTTAATTATTTTTAAAAGCAGTTTATCCCTATGTTAACAGTTATAATTATAATTAAAAGCAGGGACCATTTAGGTTACCCATTGAAAGGGTTTTCGATAGGGTTTTTCTAAGCGGTAAAACCAAAACCCATACGATATGGGTAACCCTTATGAACGGCTTAAATTAAATTTTGGTAACCCATTGAAAGGATTTTCGTTAAAAACCCATACGGTGTGGGTAACCCTTTTGAACGGCTTATTTTAAGTCATTCAAAATTACCCACACCGTATGGGTTTTTGATTAACTGCTTAGAAAAACCCTATCGAAAACCCTTTCCATTGAAAGGGTTTTAGATACGGTTTTTCGAAAATGGTAACCAAAATGGTCCCTGGGTAGAATCTCTATTCTACCCAGACAAATTCTATCTCTATAGAATTGGTCATGCTACTCGTGCTGGGCGGATATCGAAATAACATAATATTATGATTTTTTCATGTTACTGGGATACCTACTTGAAGTAGGTATAGAACCCATTGAATGGGTTATCATGTAACCCATTCAAAATCAAAATCAAAAATATTTTTATTTCACATAAGCCTACATGGGCACTTATGAAACGTCAGAAGCTAGGTGCACGGTTCCAATTGGTCGTTTCCCATGGAGAAGAGCCGGCATGAAACTCCACGGTCACTCTTTTAAAAAAAATCAATGGGTTCTATATAAAACCCTTTCAATGGGTTACATCATGATAAAGGTAACCCATTGAATGGGTTACCCTTTCGAAAGGCTTAACTCTTAACCGGGGTTATACGGTCCCTGATTAAAAGTATACCATAAAATTGCAAAAGCCAAACTGCATCCGGTAATGGATTAAAAAAAAAATTGTTTTAGTTTTTAATTTGCAATTTTATACGATTTTATTTGCATTTTTACGCCATACGTCTCTTTCTTTTGTAGCTGACAGTGACAGCAGTTTACCCGTTGTCGGCGTCTTAACCTTCTATTCTACGGGAAACCATGAAATTCAGTAAAAACCGCACTGCAGTTTGACCTTCTTCTTCTCATCCCTAATTTAAATACCAAATTGAGCCATACCCTACTGAATTACAGTTTAACCCTACAGTTAATTATTACTTGTAATTCGCGCCTGTCCGTATCGATCAGACAAAGGCCGGTCAGTTCTAATTGGGGTACAAATGTCCAGTCATTCCTCTTATTGGATGCCCTTTACTAATTTCACGGGTATAGACGAAGATGCTCCAAATAGTTTTATCAAATACTCTCTGGTATTTGGGTCAATTAAGTGTCAATCAATCAATGTATTGTTAAGTTTATTATTGTTGTTTATTATGGCTGGAGTCAGTATTTACTATGCTTTTGTTAATTTAATTTATTGTAATTGAAGATCCATTAATGTTGTTCCTGGGCGGGACTTGTAACTCATAAATTGATTAGGTTCAAAATATTTTATTTCACTTAAAACGTACATTTACGAAACGTTAGAAGCTAGGTGCATGGTTCCAATTGATCGTTTCATATGGAGAAGAGCTGGCAAGAAACTCCACGGTTACTCTTTAAAAAACAAATGGGCTTTTACAATGTTTTCAAATTACAGTGTTAATAGGTATGGGAGGACAGTGTAGGCCCGTCAACAAGTACCAGGTACTTAACAAAAAGAAAATGGTCTACAAAGTTACAGTCTATTAAGCCTACAATGGTCTCACATTCACAAATTAAAAAAGAATCTAAGTATAAAAAATCCCTATCACTAAAATAATAAAAATAAACTCAACAACTGTAACAAATTTGAATTAATATCCTGTCCACGAAAGCCACTAATAAATAATATTAAATTAAAATTGTAGGTATTTAGTGGTTGGATGTCTCAGAACCCCAAAAAATCTTCTAATAACATAAATACTACAGCGTATTTGGTAGTTTGTACTTCTCTCACGCAGCAACAGAGCAATGTATCGACGTGATTTTGTGAATACAGAGAGATTATGGTAAAGGTGATTTTTTATTCCGGAAAATGCTCAGGGGGCCTAAAATGGAAGCTTTGGCAGAATTATAATTATGATCTGCGTACAATTCATACACCCCGCAATTCATCTGTTTCTGTCTGCCAAACCGTCCATTTTAGGCCCGCAGCTCGTGCTAGAATATCCGTGCGAGAAATAAGGCGTGGTATAGCTAGTGAACTTATAAAATGAACTTTGCTTTGACTACAACGAAATTAGTTATTCACTTTGAAATCATTCCTATTAGCTACTACTAACTATTGATGGTTACGAAATGCAAAGCTTGTGCAGCTAGGAATATATTTTTCCATTTTTAGAGCGAAATATACCAATTATTTTCTCTCGAACCCAAAGGCTTGTCAAAGACCGGAAAGGAATCGGATTTAAAACCCTTTGTAGTTGCTCTAATTAAAATTTGATGGGCTGAATGGAGAGAAAATATAAACCCGTGCATTTAAAAAATAAAATGCTCTTGTTTTAAATGGTACATATTTTTTGCAAAACGAGGTTTAAGGCTCTTACAGACTCACGCGATATCGCGGTCGCGACAGGCACTGACAAAGAAATTTTGCTATTAGTATCGCGTCGCGCTCGCGATATCGCACCAGTTTGTACGAGCCTTTATTTTGTTGGTATTTGCAGCAGGTGTCTTAAACAGTACTTTTATTATTCACAGACCTTCAAACCCTACCGCATTATAAAGGCCCCTTTTTAATTGCTATTTGCCTCGTTACTGTGCCATTTTCATCCACTTTCCATCTTAAGATCTTCAAAACTTTAGCCCATTTTGTAGCTGGAAGACTAACACACAGGGTGTTAGTCTTCTGACACACAGGTTGTTAGTCTCCTGGAAAGAAAATCACGACGGCGACGGCGACGTGTCAAAATGAAACTTACGCTATATGTTGGGTTGGCTGTTGCTAATTCAGTCTACCAATCATAGCGAATGACATGCTTGAAAGTTAGTTCATTTTTGTGTAAATTTTAGTCCCAGAAACCGGGTGTATCTCTCGGCTTTTCCTCTTCATGAATGCTATAATTTAATCATCCACTTTGTAAAAACGTGGACGTTAGTTTAAGTAGCGGTTTTTTCATGTAACTTTATAATGCTCAAAGGTTTTAGGGCATTTAAACAAAAGTTAATAAAAAATAAAAATTTAAAGTTAATTGACGAGAAAGAACCTTTTGAGAGAGCTCCGCCGTCAAGTTTGCTTTTACTGCCTTTTATAAAGTTATTTTGTACCAAAAATATTTTATTAACACATGATCTGTATGTAGATATTTTCATCATAGTAAGAATGCATCGTAAAACCTTGACTCCTTAATACACACATCAACAGAATCTAGGGATACCGTAATCCTACATTATTTATGAATTTATAGTTTAAAATCTTTTGAGTTTCCATTAAAAGTTTATACACAGATTTAAACCTCTTTTATTCTATTATCAAAATTTAAAAATGTAAATAAAAAAAACAACAGAAAAACAGAAAACGGCGACAAAATTGTTAGTAATTCGTTACGATATGGAAAATTAAAATTGTTTTATTAATATTAATTAATGAAAAGGGATTAGATTGTTTTTCGTTTTTAATTTAACGTGCCGTGTGAGCTTTAAGAGTCATGTCACGGCGTCATTTGAGTCGAGACAAAATGTTACGAGCCGTGGGCATGTTAGAAAATGGTGCTATTTAACGCGTCGTTGCTGAGGCCCTACACATCAGCCAAAACGTGATATCAAGGTTGTGGTCACGTTATCGCAGTAATGGGGATGTGGCTAAATGGCACACGGGTAGATATCGTGTTACTACGCAGAGACAGGATCGATTTCTCTAAATTATCGCCAGAAGACAACCCAATATCACAGCGATGCAACTAGTACAAAGGCTCCAGGAGGATCACCCGCTGCTGGTAAGCGACCAAACCGTGCGAAGGAGGTTACATGAAGTTGGTCTTCATGCTCGAAGACCGCTACGTGTTCCAGCATTGCGACGTAGCAATCGCGGTCGGCGGCTTTCGTGGGCTTGGAAACATTTACCATGGAGTGACGAACAATGGTCTTTGGTGCTGTTCTCCGAGGACCCGGTTTGGGTTTCATCCGGATTAACGAAGAACATGCGTTTGGAGAACTCCAGGTAGAGTTAGGCGTCTACGGCACCCTCAGGAGGTCCACTCATACCGAGGCGGGACAATCATGGTATGGCCAGGAATTCGGCTTAGCAGACGAACGCAGCGCGTTTGGATCCAAGGCAGCATGACTGCACAAAAATACTACGAGGAGGTAGTAGAGCCTGTTATTGTTCCACACAGAATCCAAATGTGCCAGGAAATTCTACTCATATACGATAATGCTACTTCCCTTATGGCGCGGCTGGTGTCGGTCACTCTCCGAGACCACGATATTCAAGTTTTGGATTGTCCTGCACAGTCGCCCGACTTAAATCCTATCGAGCATGCTTGGGACATGTTACAATGAAAAGCTTTGAGAGATTTTCCTCCAAATTTGACGACGGAACAACAACTTTACGAACACTTGCAAAGAACATGGGACCTCATACCGCAGCAAGACAATGACAATTTAATTTTAAGTATGAACAATCAATGTCGATGTGTAATTAATGTAAGAGGAACACTGATTATGAATAATTAGGTTTTATAAGATTTATTTAATTTTAATTAAAATTAATAGTTTTATAAGAAGAAATGAAATTTTTTATCATACTAATTTTCTACGACGATTAAAAAAATGATTTTTTTTTATTAAAAAACAAAAAGTCATGAAATGTTTTTGTATTTTTATTAAAGACCATAAAATAACCTATCATTCTTCTATTTACTATATTAGAAATTTTTTCATAGATTTTTAGATATTTGATGAAATATAAAATATCCCTAGATTCTGTTGATGTGTGTATAAGGGGTATTTGTTTGAAAAATTCGTTGATATTTATTATTTGTTTGTCAACATCAAAATAGAATAATTTATGATTTTATAATAGCTCGTTTCTGGTTTCTACTTTTTTTTTTGGTAACTCACAAAAAAAAAAATATTCGGCTCGAAGGACCATCAGATGGAGGCAATGACTTCTGAAGGTTTAAAATTATTTGAGACTTTATTTCTGAGATTATAATTGAATTCACCTTAAAACCCGAATATTTCAACATTATTGCAGAATATAAAGCCAAACTGAATGTAGGCTAAGGAATGCTATCGGCTCGGCTGTTAACATCTACATGGGAAGGCAATATGTTGTATATTGGAAATTCTTCCCCTCCGTTAATTCCAGGCGATGGTGTAAGCCTCATAAGCCCGGAATGTTGTGATAAAGTGGCATCGATGTTACATGCTGAAAATCGATGGTTGAAGATGTCTGGAGGAAAATCAAAGTATGCATATGGAAGGAATTACAATTTAGCTATCAAAAAATATAATAATTGGATAAGCTGTGCCCGCCTATGTAGATTAATAAAACAACTTACACTGAAAAAAAGCCTGAGAAAATAATCTTCACAGAATATTGATTTATGTTCTCTCATGCACATCACACATTTCACAATTAGGTAACTGTCTTTAGATCATCATTCATCATTCCAGCCGACGCAGGACACGTCGACAGGAAGACGTCCACTTCAGGACATAGGCCTCCCCCAAAAGAAGGGGGGTTGCCATAATCGCCATGCTTGGCAGGCGGGTTGGCGATCGCAGTATGGTGTTAAAATGCATAGAGAACGTGCTGCCCATTCTCTAGTAAGTCCCTTAGTCGCCTTTTACGACACCCACGGGAAGAAATGGCATGATGCTATTCTTTACGTCCGGCACCACACGGTACTGTCTTAATAGAATTAGATAACAACATTTTTTTTTGATACGGACGTTTTTGCAGGTGGCTCCGGAGTGCCTTTGCTGCTTCACCGGACTTTGGCGGGGCCTGAGGGGCCTCTCGCCGGGTTAGTGTATGTATATAGGATTTTAAGTAGCAGGCCTAGGGGCGCCCCCTAATGGGACTCGAACCTCGGCTTAGGGCGCTACTGGTTACTGAGCAAGAGGGACTTGCAGCATCGAATTGTTATTATTATTAGGGATAATATTTGTAACTACTTGGTCCGCACGGGCGGGCGGGGGCAAGGGACGGGGTGAGTTATTAACTACTCTATTCCGCGGAGGTATTCGCCGCCGAATACGGGATATGTTTTTAATGATGTAAGTTTTTCTAATTGACTTCATACTCTCTTGATAGAGAGTTATGTCGTCATCTTTGTCTGTGAGTGCGTGTTTTGGGCGTCGCATTTCGCGTGAAGGGGTGTATCGGGCAGCTGCTGCCACTAGAGGGTTAGTGTGATTTGCAGCAGAATCGAAGAAGCGTTGGCTCGCTTTTTTGAGAAATTGCCTGATGGTCGGCAGATTTAGGTCGACATGTAGTTGGTCATTACGTACGAACCAGGGGCTTCCCGTGGCTCGTCGCATGAATCGATTTTGAAGTGTTTGCAATTTTTGTAGGCGTGACGGCTCTACGTGTGCGAACACATCGCCAGCATATGTCATGATAGGGCGTACGCACGTGGTGTAAATTCGTACCTTAGATTTAAGAGCCAATTTACTGTGTGCGTTGAGTAAACAGTGGAGTCGACTAAGCGCAAAGTTGGCACGATTACGTACTGACATTATGTGCTCAGTGAATCTTAGCTTGTGGTCTAGTGTGACCAGGTATTTGGCCTTAGTTTCCCAAGGGATTGCTTGGCCTGACATGGTGACGGGTTGTGTGCGGGTGCGTGCATCGCTGTTTTTGCCAATTTTGACAAAAAGGACGGCAGCACTTTTGGTCGGATTAACTTCGATCCTCCATTTCATGAACCATTGCTCGAGAGCGTTGGCTGCTGATTGGAGGTGTCGAGAAATGGGTTCGGTGCATCGGCCTGTGTAGTATATGGCAGTGTCGTCGGCGAATAGTGCCAGTTGACATTTGCTATGTTTCGGTATGTCACTCGTGTAGAGCGAGAAGAGGGGGGGGGAGAGCACGGATCCTTGGGGGACGCCGGCTCAGATCGGAAGCGGGGATGAGAGAGCCTCCCCTATGCGATAGCGAAAGGTACGGTTTGACAGGTAGTCTCGAATGATGAGTACGAGACGGTCGGGTACTTTCAGTTGATATAGCTTATAAATTAAGCCATTGTGTCAGACTTTGTCAAATGCCTTCGCTACGTCGAAGAAAAGCGCACCTCTCATGCGCCCTGCTTGAAAGCCTGCACTAATGTGCTCGACTATTCGGTGGACTTGGCGTACACAGCAGTGCTTGGTCCGAAAACCGAATTGCTCGTCGGGTAGTAGTTTGTTGGATTCGGCATAATCCATTAGCCTTTTAAAAATGAGTCGTTCGTAAATCTTCCCCATTGTATTTAGGAGACTTATGGGTCGGTAGCTGGATGGATCAGCTTTGGGTTTGTCTGGTTTATGGAAGCCAATGACTGTGGCTTCTTTCCACACTTGCGGAAAGAGATTATTGTTTAATGCGACATTGAAGATGGCCGTCATTAAAACTAGTAGTTGAGCAGGAAATAGTTTAACTAATCTATTAGTGATACCGTCAGCGCCAGGTGCTTTCCTGGTTTTGAGGTTCCGCACAAGGGAAAGAACTTCATCAGGGGTCACAGGTGGGATGGGTTTATCTGGGTCCTCGTGAGGGGGGAGGGCGGCCCTGCGTTCTACCTCTGCGTCCACGATGTCAATGTGGGCTTGGTCAGCTGGTAATGTGCTTGGTGAGCATTTTGCTTCAAAGCTGTAGGCTAGGCATTCGGCCTTTTCTTCGTCTTCAAGGGCTAAGCTTTGATTAGGACGGATAAGAGGTGGAATATCGGTGGCTGTATCGGACTTAAGTTTTTTGGTTAATTGCCAAAATGCTTGTTGTGAGGGTTCGATGGTAGTCATAAGCTCGTCCCAACGTTCGTCCCGCATCTCCTGGATACGTGATTTGACAGTACGCTGTAAGCCACGCATCAGAGCGCGGTTGGCGGCGTTGGGAAAGGCGTCATAAGCTCGAATGGCTGCGTTCTTCCTTGTCAACAGAACACGCACGTCGGCTGGCAGTTCCCAGCGATGGTCATCCATCACTGGTTGCTGCCGTGAACTTTCGTTCACTACCGTTTGTACGTGGCTGGTGAGTAGGTCGATTGCACCTAGTGCGTCTGTGACTGTATCGATTTCCTCAGAAATTTGATCTAGGTGAACTGACGTGACGGTCTTAAGGCGATGTTCAACCTTACGCCAGTCGGTTACCGTTTTCGTTTGCGGAGGCAGCTCAGGATCTGAGCCTGTACGTGAGGTTAATGTTAAAATAACTGGTCTGTGGTCTGAGTCTAATTCTTGTAGTGTTTCTATTAAACGTAAACTTAAGTTAACGTTCTTTAGCAACGCTACGTCGAGAATGTCTGGGTTATGATTGACGTTTGCTGGATAATGTGTGAATGTCATCGGGGCGATGACGTCGAAGTTGTATTTGGACGATAAGCGTGAGAGCTCATTCCATCGTGTGTTGGAAATGCGAGAGTTCCAAATAGGGCTTTTTGCGTTGAAATCACCCGCCATAATGACCGAGTGATCCATGTTCATGAGGGTTTGAATATCAGGTTCAATGGAGTTAGAACTGACATTGTTTACTGGAGAGATGTAGGCCGATATTATGGTGATAGAGGTGTGACCGGTCATGCCCAGCCGACAGATTGATGCCTCTACATGCGAGAGTCTAGGGGTGTCTATGGGCATGCAATGCAGAGCATTTTTGTAGTAGATGAGTGTGCCGTCCCCTGGCCTTCCGGGCCTATCGTTACGAACTACACGGTAGTTTGCAACTTTAGGTGCTCGTTGGGATGGTTTTAGAAATGTTTCTTGAATTAGGAACAAGTCAAGTTGGTGATCACGAAGGAAGGTCGCGATTTTTTGACGTTGGCATGATATGCTGTTAGCATTAAAGAATCCTATTTTTAGGGATCTGGGTTTGATTAACAATATTTTTCTTAACAATATTTTTGTAACATTATAATTTTATAGTGTCGATGGAGTTTCTTGCCTTTGGAATGGGCAACTAGCTTCATATTTCTAATGATCGACTCCTTGACAATTCAAAAGTGCTTAGTTGGTTGATTAATTGAAATAAATGCTTTGAGTGTGAGTTTGACTCGAGCGAAGCACATGAACCCTGCTGTGGCACTGCAAAACACAATTAATGTTTGTTTTCCGTTGAGTTTGTTTATTAGTGAACTAATGATATGCTCCAATTCACGCTACGGTGTAAACGTAGGTATCAAAGATGACCGATAAAATTAATTGAACACAGCTATTTTAGCTATGCACTATGTACCGTCAGATGAATCAATAACATTCCATTAGATCAGCACACACTGGACGCAGTACCGCATACGAATCGAAACGAACGTGTTAAAATTTCTTTAAAAAAAAATATACGCATGCCACAACGATTTGGACCGTTAAAATACTTTGAATTCAAATTGGAAGCCAATCACGATTTTGCGTAAAAAAAGGAAAGAGTCAAGCGTAAAAAAAAATCTGAATTTAAAATCCCTCTGTATCTAACATTCGTTGATTACGCCAAAGCGTTTGACCATAAAATAGTACAGCAGCTATAAAAATAACATCACGGGACCTTCCCTATTCAAAGAGGTGTCAAGCAAGAAACCCAATGTCTAAGCTGTAAGACAGCTGCTGACAGCTGACACCTGGGCTCATAAAATCATAGTCATATGGCGATAAAAGGTTGACCAACCTGCATTTTGCCGACCATATCGTGCTATTTTCATCTTCGGCAGCTGATTAAGACGAAATGCTAAGTGATCTAACTAATGCGAGCCTCGAGATTGGACTTCAAATGAACATGTCAAAGACCAAAGGACAATGCCAGCAACTCTATAGAACTTTGACCCATCAAATAAAAGTTGGTTTACAACCATGTCGAATGAAGCAGTCTATTGCTGCTTTATTAGTGATAACTAAAAATATGTTTAAATGTCTTTAGACCTTGCGGTTTCTGTTTAAATCTAAGAACAATTATTACATTTAGGTTAGATACCTTAAGATTAGGTTAAGTGCAGTTATAATAAGTTATTAAAGGATCACTGTTTTCAGAATGAATGAACAGAATGTCCACATCCAAGACAACCGTGTGTGTGACCTAGATCTCTTTCAGCATTCACATCTCGATTTCTACAATGCCGGTATCGCCGCAAGAAGCACTCTTGATAGATTACGGCTACTGGTGGAAGCTGTAAGGTAAGAAAATAATTATGGTTCAGATAAACAAGTTCATTATTATGTACACCTTCCACACATAACCCCTAAAACATAAACTTGACTATTTTGCCTTTAGGTACTTACCAGTTATTCAAGATACTTTTAGTTAAGTATACTATTCATTCATAATTTGTTGCATTTGTAGGTTACAAGCCAAGCAAAACCGCAGTTAGTACAATCGTTATTATTTTGGATTTTTCGTTACGGTCAAATACGATCAATAAATAACCTAGTATCTACATAGCTGTTACAACGATTTCCATGTTGCGAGAAGAGTTTGCAGTGCAGATAAGAGTTTACAAAATCTCTAAGCATCTTCTTGTGACAATTTATGCACCTCAGCATCGTTAACCAAGTCGGAAGCAATGATCAGAATCCGAGACAAGTAGCACAAGTCGGCGAGTAGGCAAAATCTAGTCCGTGTATAAAAGCAAAAATTGTTGTGAAAATAAAACAGTATTATGATCACGGAGAGATTATGGAGCGTCAAAAACAAACTTTCTTCAAAAGAACAGAGCGAATGAAAATGAATTACTTTTAGGGGTGAGGCGTATTTATCGTAACAGATAGAAATAACAGATATAAAAAATAACAAATACCTGTTGTTCCTACCAACGGTATGTTATTTTAAGTAACAGATCATTTCAAAGACATACTGTCACCACGGCACGTAGTCATGAAAACAGCTCCCATACGGACTGTTACCGTTTACCATAAACACTCACAATTGAAGGAATATAGCAAGGTTATTAAAGTTTTTTTTATAAATTAACGTAATTCTATAATGTCAACTTTAAACAAAAAGAAACAAAGAAGATATTCAATAGAGATTTAAATACATATTTATCGTCCGTACAAAAATAACAGGCTGTTATTTAATAACAGTAATTTGGATCTATTATTTTAGTGTAACGGTAACAGTGATAACAGATATCGTGTACAACCCATCACTAATTACTTTTTGACATCGTCAATGACGTTTCGTTACACCTAACGCTTAAATGCGAAAGAATGATTAGAACACAGTATCATTCATAATTCATCAGAAAAAAAAAAAAACATTATTTTCAATTACTGGGTGTATTTAGACCAAATATATATTTAAATCCGTACATAGTAATTAATAGATGTCATTTTAAATTAAAAATCTCGTTTTGTTCCATGTGTATGCATACAAAGTAACGCGGATGGTCGCGATTAAAAACAGGAAATAGGACTTTGGTATTTAAACTCCTTTTTACACTATTTTTTTATCCGCAGGTTTATCAGAATAATAGTTAAGTAACAAAGGATTATATTTTCATGCGGTAATTTTGATAAACTTACATTTATTGTAAATTAATGAAAGAGTGGGGCAGGATCTGGCATTGTCATTTATGTCTAACTAACAGCGTCCAACGTAAACTGTGTGTAGAGGGTGTGGTGCTTGCATAATGTTCCAGAATACATCGTAACTACGAGAAAAAAAACAAGTTTAAACCAGCGCTCCTTGCCTACCCCTCTCATCAAACACGACCAAAACAAAACACAATCCTTTCCTGCCAGCAGAAACTTTTCGCCCGGCGTTTATCTAGATATTACAATTTGAATCTTCTGATTCATTTATAAGATTTTTTTTTTCTTCTTCTTTAACGGCTCTATTAAAAGTATGATACACTTCTACATTTTTATAAAACTCGCTTGGCCCCCGACCAACCTCATCGCACCGATAAGGTTGGTCGTACTTCGTTTTCACTTAGCGTTCTTTCTAACTTTTCTTTATTCGCTCTCCTCTTGCAACTGGCTGCGCCCACCCTAGTAGCTCCAGCCACCCTAGTGCTGGTAGCCAGTGCTGGTAGCCAGTACTGGCAGCCTGTGCGGAGGGCCAGTGCCGGCAGCCTGTGCTGGGAGCCAGCCTAAGGGTTCCTTGTTGACCACGGATCCCTAAAAATTACGTTTAAAAAATCCTTTTTACAAAAAAAAAACAACCGACTTCCAAAAAAAACACTACAAATTGAAAAATAACCTTGATTTCGGAACTCGGTGTCTTTGGATCTATTTTAGTTTTTTGCCACCGACTTCCGAAGTTAAGGTAATTTTTCTAAAAGTTTTTTATTTTTCACTTTTTGTGGTCAGTTTGCAATTTATCTAAATTACAATATCATAATGTCAACTACTCATCACCTTTAACAAAATATTGCTTTTCCCGATGCAGGGGCGTCAATAGTTGGGGAGTTCTCCTGGTAAGAACCAGGAGAACTGGAACTGATGGTGACTTCACCATATGCATACGGCGAGCATAAATTGCTTAGCAACCATATTAAAGTGTCTAATCGAATCGCAACAGTGAAATACTTATTATTAAGTAGTTCCGGTGGCCATCTGTGGTCTTCATAATCAGTTCCACTTCACCAAGTGGTGCTTTCCGAATGCAAAAGCATGAGTTACTACAAAAACTACTAAAATCGGTATAGGTGTGCCTATAAAATTTGAGGATGGCCTTCGATTTCCATGGGGATTCTGACTGGTGACAATGGGACCACCTCAGGAGCATACCCTTTCAAATAAAAAACATATTTTCAAAATCGGTCTACAATTGCAGGAGCAATCGGTGAACAAACATAAAAAAAAAACATACTGTCAAACATATTATAACCTTCTCCTTTTTGGAAGTCGGTTAAAAATTACAGAAATCGATTTAGTAAAGGATTCTGAACATTAATGTGATGAAGCAATCTTTGAAGCTAATATCAATTAACAAAAATAATTTGTATCTTCGGAAATAAAAATTAACCGGTTTCAAACCGTTTTATCTAAGCATACTCTTTTAAAATTTTGTCAGTCACTACATCATCTTTTAAACCGCACCGTTGCCTTATCACATATTTTTTGTCTTACATTCATAGTCACGCCACACATGTTTCGCAAGGAATACATTTCCACAGCATTGATTCTACTTCCATGCTTCTTTTGCCACTTCTTTGCTCAAGATTACTTCTTTTACACATAAGCGTGGGCACCAATCACACCATTGTGAACAGCCAGTCGAGCCTTTTTGGGCATCGACTGGTTGGTCACAATCGCATGTATTTGACCATTCGCTTTATTTCCCGCATTGTAATGTTTATAAAACTTCCCTTCCTTGTAATTATGATCTCAGCAGCCAAAATATATAAAGATTTAGGACTGGTGTGGCAGGAGCAAGCGATTTACAGCTATCCGTGTGAGAAGCAGTTAGTCCTGAGGTCGAGTCCATAGTCTTCAGTAGCAATTTAGTATTGCTTGCGAAGGTTTACGTTTTTAGTGTATTAAATGAACGCCTGCATTCCTGCATAGACTACCTAATGTCACAAAACCGATGCACTGACTGATGCATTTTTACGGATTATTCCAGACGAACAACTATCAGTAAACTAATATAACAGTAGATCATGCAGAACAGATGACCGATGTTGTGGCTGTTCTGAAGTGGCGACCGCGTACCGGAAGACGTTGAATTGGAAGGCCTCCCACAAGGTGGACCGATGACTTTGTGAAGGCTGTAGGAATCTGATAGATTCAGGAAGCACAGAAGCGGTCGAAGTGGCGATTCTTGGGGGAGGCCTATGTCCAACATTGGATGTCTTTCTGCTGAAGTGATCATGATGTAATAAAACTACAAATTACCGATTATTGTTTATTTTCCCTTTACTTGTGCTGGGAGACTGCTTCTTGCCAAATATTATGATTTTAGGTCAATGGGAAGTACCCTTTATGTTTGATTAATTTACGATTATCAAAATATGTCGCATAAATGGCCGTTTTTTGTTTGCGATCGATTAGAAGTTTGATTTTTTTATCACCGTAGACCTACGTATTTGATATTAATTTCAATTTGATATCTCCACGCGTTCCTGAGAAAAAGGGTCTTGAATGACAGACAGATGGACGGATGGGTGGACAACGAAGTGATCCCTAAAAAGTAAGTTGGAGTCTCATTTCCCACGAAATGTATGGGAAAAGGTTTTTTGCGATTTCCGACTCTTCTAGTACTCAAAACTCAGTTGGCTTAGTAAAGTTTTTTGAGCCTCATATGAAACAAAATCTATTGGTACCATTTTTATTTTTTGTGAAAATTGCTCAATTTCTTGCTGACTACTTTCTTTTAAAAAAAATGTATGTAATATAAAAATGTCTCAAACAGTTTAGGATAGTTTCTTAAGAACGATTTCATGTAGCTACAACGGTTAAGGTACCCTTACTGCCCCATCTTAAAATTCCATCCTGTAATGTCATGATGATTGACAGCTTTGCCCCACAAAGATATAGCATGATGATTAAATATTTAACTATCTGCAATGTTCTAACCATTTGGCTCGTCTTTTCACAATTTCCTTTATACTATAGAGGAATCCAACCATAATGCAATATTCCTCCCCCCCAATTTGCCCCCATAGTAAATAGCGTGATAATATATATAGCCTACCGACTGACCAAACTTGTAGGGAATATCAGTCTATGCAAAATTTGAACAGAATCTATCCAGTATTTGCGTGATGCTCTAACATATATTCAGACAGACAATCAGATAAACAGACAAATATAAAAAAAAAAAAAATTGTCATTGGATTTGATCTCAGACCTCGTAGCAATTACTTTTTTTTCTGTTCAATTTTGACTTCGCTACGATTTTATTATAATTATGTATAGATCATTTTATTTTTAATTACAATATCTAACCAAAACTATTAACAAACTAAAATATTGCGTCGATAATTTCCACCGCATCGCTGTATATTACTGATTCTTAACATAGCTAAGACTCTTGTTCAAGTTTCTACAATGATTATTTAGGTCTGTCTACCAATGAAACAGTTTGAAGAATAAATTCGAAATAATTCTAAGCTCTCAAGATCAAAGTTCGAAAGATGTTTTGGAAAGAAAAAAAAATAGAATATAATAAGGTTGGCACAGAAGTCGTTCGGGGGATTTGGAAGATCACCATAAATCATCCGAAAAGCCCTTTTTAAAACCCTCATTAAAATGCCAAGTATAAGGGCTGAATCATAAAAACGACTTGAAAATAAATTTTGCCTTGTAAAAGGCTGTAGACTGAATATAATGGGTGAACGTCTGACATATCTTGTTGTACGAGTACCTGCCTAAGAAAATTAGCTTTTAGACTTTATAGTTTTGGGAGATAATATTATGTATGGGATCATAACTGAGTCATACTCATAATAGGTTGATTCTAACCATTTTTTTTACTATACAGCATGTTAGGGTAAGGGTATATCCATACAAACAGGGTGAAGAGTGCATCTGGTTCAGAATCTTTGTACAAAATTTCAGCTCAAAAAGAATAAGTTTGAAAATGTTTAATATTTTTTTTATTTCTATAGTTTATTAAATATAAATCATAAAAAAACGTGTCACCGCACTACGAGGGTAATTATTTTATCCATTATCTGTTTCTGTGCGCCTAATACACACACACACCTGCCACAGCTCTGCGACACGGCGACGGGCTGCATGATTGGCGACGGGATCAAACGAATGGATTAAAAACTGTACCGATCAGCTGACTTGGTCTTGTGATGTGTAGAATTCAATTGGAAACATTTGATTTTTATTAGTTAAATGTTTCGTAACGTTATAATTATGTACGTATTATTAAAAAAAATGTTGCCATGTAGTTTGTTATCACCAAAAGAATCCGTGGCTTTGCTATGTACCTATATACCCTTTCTGTAACACGCTGTATAAAAAACCGGGGATAGATTTAAAAGACTACTAGCTGCACCCCGCGGTTTGACCCGCATAAGGCGCCACCTCCACAGGCGAGAAATTCGCTACGAAAAAAAGATTGATTTATTTATTTATTTATCTTTAGTTCAGGCCCATTACCCATAAATTGTTAGTACTTATTACTTAAACTATATTAGTATGTATAATAAATTAATTAAGACACAAGAACATAAACAATGATAAAATACAACACAACACAACTAATATGAAACACCCACTACACATTATATCTATTATGCCACCTGGAGACCCCCGGCAAAAACATATGCACTGCGCATAGGTGTCCCATCAGGTGGCCCTCAGATTTATCAGCAATAATGCTCAGGAGACTGTTGTCGCTGTCTCGCATTCGACGCAGCAGTGACGCGGATTTAGAGAGTTTCTATTGACCCATAAATTCAATAGAAACTGTATGAATCAATCTCCACACGGTGATATCGTCGCGGCGATAATTTGAAGTCACAGCGTGACTATCGCCGCGATTCTCTCGTCCGTGAAGATGGCACCTAAGTCTCGATCCCTTAAAAATATCGGGATTAAAAGTATCCTTTGTTCTAACTCTGGTCATGGTCTACCCATGTGCCAAATTTCATCCAAATCCGTTTAGCCGTTTTTGCGTGACAGCGTAACAAACAAGCAAACAAACTCACTTTCGCATTTATAATATTAGTTAGGATTCAAACAAATTATAGGACCGTGTAATAAAACGCCTTTTCAGTACGAATATGTTCTGTATTTATATTCTTGCACACATACAAACTTGGTATATATAAATATTTAACATATTATTTAATTAGGTAGGTACTCATTAAGAATATGCACATTTTATATTTTAATATTTACTAAATCAGTAATAGGCAGTAATATAAACCCAAGAAAAGTATTAAAAGTTAAATTGAACTACTGCTCGTTGCTCAAAAAAATTATGTAACTCCAACAATTTTCTACTACAGTTCAAACATCCGTTTCTGTCGCGGTCATGATGTGACGTCATTATCCTCGAAACTGCTTTGTTTACATATTATTTTTAGCCCCAAATCATATACATTAAATTACTGTTTAAGCTTTATTCAAGCAGAAATCGTACTTACTTATTTACCTTAGTGAGATTTCAAGCACTTAGCAAATGATAGATTTTATACACATAGTATTTTTCGTCACTTCCAGCATTTTTTAGTTTGCGTTCCGTTCCACAAAAAAAACAACGCAATGTTATAGTACATTACTGCAGCGGCCTGCAACGGGGGCATTGATCACGGGACTCAGGTATGAGTGCCTCGGCTTCGCCTCTGCCCACATTTGCACGTTCGTCCATCAATGTTGCGGCCAAGGCTTGTATAGTGCTTTTCTCAAATAATGCGCGGAAATTCAAACTAAGTAAATTATTTATCAATTCTAGATTCAATGACGAACAACGATAATTTTTTCACGCACCAATATGTTCATTTATTTCTTTTTTACTAACGGCGCTATTTGCAAGACAGTTCGAAATTTAAATAAAATCTTTGATAAGCTACCTCCTTGGTTGCCACGTGTCGACGTAAAAAGTTCGTTCCATTTTTAAATTACACTACTATATGAGTTTTCATAGTAATTTTTTCGGCCGCTAAACACGACAGATATGGATTTTCATACTAACATTGGTGGCCGCCTGCTCGCTTGTATTTGACCAGTACAGCAATTTCGATTTATCTCGAAGAAGGTGGTCAAAATAATGCTCGAATTTCCAAGCATGTTTGAGAAAAAATAATGAATAGTGAAATAAGTACTTACCTACTTAATGCATTAAAAAATAATTGGAATTTGTTTCTTGACTCCTACACAATATACATATATTAAAATAATGGATTCGTTTTGAATTATGTGAATATTCTTTAAATACAATATCAGTATACTTTAGACTTCTTGAAGACAACCTTTTGGTTCCGAGGCTCGGAGAGAATTGACTTACCAACACGTGACGCCCCAAATATCATGTTTCCATTCCATTCTGTTACCGTAACTGTCAAATGGGATACTTTTAAACTTCATGACTACCTTCATGATACAAAAATCATTTTGAGGCAAATCACATACTTTCAATTTTATATTTTTAGTACTAGCTTTACCCGGCCCGGCTTCACTTAGGTAGCACTAAGTAGACTTAGACCTTCTCTACCTACCCTACCTAGGGTAGGTAGGGTAGGTAGGGAAGGGAACCTACGTAGGGTAGAGAAGGGTATCTTATTCGGATAACCTATTTTTTTTCTTTTTAAACCAGTGTACCCCTGTATTAAAACGAACTAAACGAAAACAATATTCAAATCGGTCAATTTTTGTGTAAGTCTTAGCGCGACTAACGAGCAGAAATATTTTTTAAATATATAGATTTAAAATCGCTATAAATCTTATTAATATTTAGAAATCATGACATTAGGGTTAGGGTGCAATTGTCGCAACCTAGTGCTGGGCACGCTACAATTGTGGCGATAAGGATTGAGGAGTGGCTAGAGAGGCGCCACGGCATCCTCACCTTCCGCCTGACGCAGGTCCTCACCGGACATGGTTGTTTCGGGACGTTCCTGTTCAGGATAAAGCGGGAGGAAACGCCCGGGTGTCACCACTGTGTGGATCGCCCGGACGACACGGTGGAGCATACTGTGGAGGTCTGCCCGGCTTGGGCGAAGCACCGCCGTGTCCTCATGGAGGTGATCGGCGGCGATCTCTCGCGTCCGGCCCTGGTTCAGGCCATGGTTCGGAGCGAGAGTGCATGGGAGGCCGTAACCTCCTTCTGCGAAGCAGTAAGGCTCGTGAAGGAGGAGGAAGAACGCGTGAAGGAGAGGCAAGGTTTGCGCCCTCGCGCCCCTAGTCACCGTAGGAGACGCCCCAGGCGTCGGGAGTCGCAAGCCGATTTCCGGCCACCGTAGGCGCGGGCTTGTGGACGGTGAGTAATGGGTAGCTCGCCGTCCGATAAGGACCAGGCCCGGGTCGACGCGTTGTGTTCCACGCGCGCCTCAAAGAGATGTCAGCACCAACTGACGGGGTGGGACGTTAGGACCAATGCCTCCCAGGGTTGCGAGTTTGTCCGAAAGGGATATCGTGGCCCTGGCACACAAGCAAGTTTTAGTCAGTAAAAGTCTGACACGCCCTGAGCAGGAGAACTTATTTGATAATTTCCCACCCAAAAAAAAAAAAAGCTTAGGGTTAGCAGCAGTTAGTAGTTAACGGCCTTAATTGTCAATATTGATTATGCAGTTTGTTTTGTTTTAATATCTGGAGAATGCCTACTTGATAGTCGAAACAAAGAGCTCTTTATTCCTACTAACATCAAGAACTGTCAAATTATTTTGGTTTTGATAAAATTATAATTCTTCAGTAAAACTTTTGGGCACATTTTGTTTGAATTTGAACTTTGTTTAAGAAATTTGCAAAATGTAGGTGAAACAACGTGACAATATTGTTTAATCAAATTCTGTAACTATGTTTGAGTAAGAAGTTTTACAATGTCAGACAGGTTATATTTGATTAAATATTGCAAAACAGAAATTGTTAATCATATATAGCGTTTTTGAAATTAGATTTTGTGTTTACAATGTGGAGACAACAATAAATGAAAACACTGGCAACACTAATGCATAAGAGTCATCATCCTCATTATTTCAGCCGAAAGACGTCCACTGCTGGAAATAGGCCTCCCCCAAGGGGGGGTTTGCCACGCTCGGCAGGTGGGTTGGCGATCGCAGTATGGTGTTACAATTCATAGAGAACGCTGCTGCCCATTCTCTAGTAATTCTTCCATTAGTCGCTTTTTACGACACCCACGGGAAGAAATGGGTTAGTGCTATTCTTTACGACCGGTAACACACGCACGTAAAGAAGCATAAGATGCATAAGAGTATTTTGGAACGATCAAATAAATTCTAGCATCGAAATTACAAAAAGTTATTTTTTCTAACAAACTAAATAGCAGTGGTGTGCCGACTATGCACACCACACACCACATATGATTGAATTTTCGTGTGCAGATTACGAGTCATTAGATATACGTAGTTGCATTTATTGTCATATTGTCGTCTCCACGTTGTAGAATCTTTCAACAATTAAATATAACTATTATGACTTCGTTACTATTAATATTATATGACGGGAGTTTTCTTCGTTGTGACTTGTTCAAAAGATGACGATAAAATACGAAATAAAAAGATTATTGGATAATGTTTGCCTGTCAAGATAATTGCTAAAATGCTTAAGCTTAATATCGCACGTCAACAACTGTGTTAATTCTATCTTTATCTTTTAATCTCTGTTTAGTAATATCAATGTCAACGTCATGTCATAGTTGTCAAAATAAATGAACTTGACAGATGATTTTCTCTGCTCTTCTAACCTCAAGACGTACAGTGGGCATACGTCTCTTGCTACATCAATGGGATTATAATATTGAAACAACCTTGTGACTAGTACTAGTGTAAAACAGTGTTCTTATTAAACTATAAGCAAGCAAAACAAGTGGTTTTCTTCAAGATACCAAACAATATCTTAATAATAACAAGATACCCCGTTTCGTCAACAGCGTTAAAATGTTTGTAAAAATAAAATTATTAATTTTTCATACCTATTCTCTTGTGTTCAAATATACAGTTACATTTATGTTGAGTTTGGGTATGACCTGGTTATGCAACTTACACCATATAAGTAGGTAATATTATGGCGTGGCGATTATGGCAAACTCGGCTGGTTGGGGCTTCTAACATTTTTTTGCCCATGGGGCAAGTATAGGTAGGTATTTGTTTATAATTTTATTTTAAGTAATTATTTTTATGCTGAAATGAGTAAGCAAAATATGTACAACTCTTTATATATATAAGACCTCTTAAGTATTATAGTATAGGCGAAATAAAGATATTCTATTCTATTTATAATATCAGTTTGCTCCTTTAAAATTACAAAATGCATTATTACCTTATGAAATTTTTCTAACAGTATGTAAATTAAATTTACTCCAGCTCGTTACTCTCCATATTATGTCCCTGAGTCCCTTGGAATATAGTCGATCTAAGCTTCATGCAAACTTGGAAAGGTCATTGACCTTTTATGCACTATGTGCTGAAATTGTAATTACTTTGAAAGTCGTAATCTATAGTGCATACATTCAATGTTTTGTTTTCATCTAGCAAGTTTATCAAGCTTTAGCCTTATCCCATCCATTTCATATCGTCGCTTAGTAGATTACTAGGCACATTTAATTCGTGAATTACTTTTATTAAGGCGGAGATTTCTGAAAATGGACAATAATGTGGTTTTTTAAAGCAATGTATCTCTTAAACAGTAAATAATTTATCAAAACAAAAACTGTATGATATTTTCAAGTCTTTTGTGCATACGGTAATGGAACTCAAAACATAATTTAATACATCAAAAAAATCTTCAAAGACAACTCTTAATTATTTTTAAAAGCAGTTTATCTCTTCGATAACAGTTATAATTATAATTAAAAGTATACCATAAAATTGCAAATGTCAAACTGCATCCGATGATGCATTAATTTTTATTAATTAGTTAATATCTAATTTTATACGATTTTACTTGCGTTTTTACGTCAGACTTTTGTATGCAATCTGACAGTGACAGCGGTTTACCTGTTGTCGGCGTCTTAAGGGGACGATAACTGACTTTTAATGATTTTATACTGAAAATCACGTCTAACCGAGTAGTGTTAATGATTTGAAAAAAATATATGATAAATTAGATTATTTTCTCAATAACTTAATATGTAAATATTTTAGATTATGTTTATATTACATAGTGAAATTAATTTGTAAAGTTATAGCTAACGCGGATAAAAAAATGAGAATGGCGCAAAATCAACCAAGCGTATTTTTCTGAAACCTTCACCAATTTAAAGATTATTTAATAATTGATCTTTAAGTATACGCGTTTTATTAAAATAAGTTTTGTTTTGTGTATAATAAATTAATAATGCGTCAAATTGGGGACAGCGCTCTTTGATGGGCGAGTCCTATTACTGGCTGAACGTACGACACGTTGCGTGAGCTCAGTACAGATTACGCAAGCTAACCACTCAAGGTCACTGGCATATATCCGCGTCTTAAGCACCAACAAACGAGGGTTCTCTCAGTGCAATCAATCTCCCCAGAATTTTCCCATCTATGTTGGGGTCGGCTTCCAGTCTACCTGGACGCAGCTAAATAATAGTATTTTACATGGAGCGACGGCCTATCTGACCTCCACAACCCAGTACCTGGGTAATAGACCGGAACCAGGAACTGGTTGTCAGACTTTCGGGCTTCTAACGCCCCGTAACGACTGTCAAAGATCCTCGAATGACAGCCGGGACCAACTGCTCAACGTGCTTTCCGAGGCACAGAGGAGGTATATAAAGATGGTCACCCATCCACGGATCAACCCCGGCAAGCGTAGCTTAACCTAATGGACAGACCAGTGCGGCTGTTATTTATTAGCCACGAGCTCCTCCCCGCGGTTCTCTCAATTCAATGGCCACTATATTCACTAATTATAATAATATTAACTTTTAAATGAAAAAAAATATTGTAATAAATCAGCCGTCTGAATAAAGTTAACGTTGTTTTCAAAATCAAATTAAACTGTTTCATTGTAAAGTAATAAAAGGCAAAGAAATAAACACCGTATAGCATTTAATTAAACTTTCGTTAATAATGGTTTGAAAACGGTGTCTTTAAGTTCAATTACTCAGCTTATAACTAAAGATAAAATTTTACGAGCCCTATCGTAAACAATCAATTACGAAGTTTAATCTACTTTTAACCGTTTTTACAGTCTCATTATGTTCTTATTAAAAAACTGAAATCTACGTTACCGTACTTGATAGGTACCTATGTGTTTTGATTCGACTCTATGTAATTTTTCTGATACTTTTATTGGTTAGAAATCAAGCTATCTGTTCTCCGATCACTGCAATCCGATCAATAGTCATCGAATCAGTTCTCCGATCAATAGTCATCCGTCAGCAATAGTAGAAGGATTCTTTGGTCGGCTGAACTCGCTCGCTACTGGACTCGCGGGTCCACTTGACCTCATAACTTATTTTCTGTATTTTTAT
This sequence comes from Tiliacea aurago, assembly GCA_948098905.1. Taxonomy (NCBI): domain Eukaryota; kingdom Metazoa; phylum Arthropoda; class Insecta; order Lepidoptera; family Noctuidae; genus Tiliacea; species Tiliacea aurago. Next base: position 15,173,000 of record OX402590.1, read on the forward strand.
TGGTTAACTGGACCCATTAACTAGCTAAAAAAAAACATCACCTATTGTTTAAATATACCAGTATATCAAAGCGCAAAATTTGTTAGTAAAAATATAATAAAACGCAATTCAATTAGGTTTAAACGTTTATTCTCAATCAAAATCTAAAATCTTTTTAAATTAGGTACATGTAAGTAAAATCAAGACAAACCTTTTTATAACGATTTAATAATCGGAAAAAATAACACAGAAAAATAAATACTATTTAAAAAACACAGACAGATAAAAGAACTTAAATATGAATAAAATTATACAAATCAACGTAGTAGTTGCATAAATCAACTATTAGCGGTGTTAGGTATTATTACAGTTTTTTTTTTTAGTTTTATGGTTATTGAATAAGTGTGGTGCGTAAGTGTAAATACCTAATTGAATAATATTGGTATAATATTTTAAGTCATAAAAATAAAACTAAAAGGTTCGGCTTAAAGGCTTCTACAGACCGGCGGGGCCTTTGTGTCACGTCGCGTGTTGCGCCGGTTTGTTGAAGCCTTTACTCCGTGACTACTAATAATTAAATTGGGCAGTGGGTCCAGTTGACGTATTCAAAATGTGATTGAGTTGAGTGATCCCGCGGGTCCATTCCGAGTGGGCCCCGTTGACCAAAGACTTACTAGAAGCATCACGATGAGTTGTCATCCAAGTGAAAACGCTGAAATGAAGTTTTATATAAATAATTATATAAAACCGGTTATGAAAGACTCATGCAAGTTTAGATTATTTTTAACATTAAATCATAGATTACTGCTGAAATGTAGTGTAATAAGTTACTAACTTAATTTTTGCCCAAAATAATATATAATAAAATAATTATTACCTACTTTACCGAGTTACCAGGGCTAGGAAGAACAGAGGACACCTTCCCTTTTTTAGTGGTGGCAGCGGTGGCAAATGCGATGCAGTTTAATTTCCATGCGATTTCAATAAAAAAATATTCTTATGGAGTCCAAGCATTCGTCAATTTTAGGAGAAAAGGTATTACATTGGCGATAGGCCCTCGGAAGTGACGAAGTGCATTATACATAAAATCACGCCTTTTTCCCATGGGGGTAGAAAATGTAGAACTCCACCTGCTAAGCTCCTTCCATATTCCTTTTGCTTCGCCACACGACAATGTCACTGTGTCTGTGGTTGACCATAATTATGTCCTACGTATGTAGGTATATGTGTATGTGTGTGCGTGTAAGTGACGAAGTAACTTCGTATTTAAACGTTTGTAGCACTCCGTTTCTTTATTCCAGCCCGTCCCCAAATTGTTACTAATTTTCTGATCCCCCAACGACGCCCTAAGCCGAGGTCCGTACCCCACAGGGGGTGCCCTTAGTGCGCTGTCGTTTAGTTTTAATATATATAATTTGCGCCCTGGCTGGAGGCTTTAAGATTAAAAACCTTAGGGCAGCCACAGGAATATCCGGTTAAGTAGCAACGACCTCTCTAGGTCTGCTACGAGATGCCATTCATAAAAAAAAAAAAACCGTTTCTTTATACTCCATGGTCGAAGCGAAAGACAGACGGTAAGCAATGCTGTTTTGCTCGTAGTGTTGTGAATGAGCATTTTATTCGCTTAAATCCTAATTTCGTAGACTGTTTAAAAAGCTTAATGTTTGTAAGCGTTATATTAAATTTTTATTCACGCGTTTATTAATTTTGGTCTGCTGCATAATTTTATTGGGTACTTTGTTTCTCTTGAAATTACAGTTTTTGTAAGTATAATATGAAATATGTTTTTTTTTTGTGGGATTCATCTTGTCCATTTTTTTTTTGCAGAATATCTCTAAAATACATCAATAGTATGAAATGTAATTTGGGAAAAAAAAACTCTCAATATATAGTAATTTTACAAACGAATGCTCTTCTTAGTCTAAAAAGCATTAGTCTGAAAAAGGTTTTTAAGGGTCAGTCTGAACTAAACCCTAATACTTATCTGTCTGGACAAGAAGTTCATCGATAAGTATTAAGGTTTAGATCTCGCTGCAAAAGCATTGATTTTGAATATAAAATATTTATGGAATCTCTTTCTGTGATAAAAGCAGGAGTTAGCATATTACCCTTATTGAGAATTACGTAACAGAATTACAGTTGCAGTGGTAATCATGTCATTTGGTTTATTTATTTATTTTACAGTTTTTGGAAAACTTACAGCTAAACACTTTTGCACGATTGAGAGCAATTAAAATAAGGCCAATTAAAAGTTTTCACAGATAGAATAGAGCATAATAAACAAAAAATATTTGAGAAGGTAGACAGTGTTATGAGTAAAAACAGTAGGTATTTAAAGATAAATATTAGTAAAAATGTGTTTCAAAGAGCGTAAAAATTATTTAACGTGATCAAAAAAGAAATCACAAAGAGTCCTTTTTAATTTTGATATGCCTGTATTGAAAACATCGATCGTCCCGGCAGACCGCATTATATTACGCTCTGATGACGTATGTTTTTTTTTTTTTTTATATATGTTTTTACTTTTATTCATCATCATCATCATTTCAGCCAAAAGACGTCCACTGCTGGACATAAGCCTCCCCCAAAGGGGGGTTTGCCATAATCGCCACGCTTGGCAGGCGGGTTAGCGATCGCAATATGGTGTTAAAATGCGTAGAGAACGCTGCTGCCCATTCTCTAGTAAGTCCCTTAGTCGCCTTTTACGACACCCACGGGAAGAAATAGGATGGTGCTATTCTTTACGTCCGGCACCACACTGCACGGCACGTGGGTACATAGGTTCATTTAAATATCTTCATACATGGATAGCGCTTGTGATTGACAACTAACGTAAGCAATATTATAAGTCTTTAAGTGAGGATTTGTAACTGGCTTTCCGGTGACTATGGTTTTCTTTTCTGTTTGATGTTTGATAAATAAATATCAAAAGAATAGCTAAGTCTATATTATAATGTGACAACTAAGTAATTAGTCTCCACAAGTTTGTACGAATTGGAAAACGAGGCACATCCATTAGCGAGATAATTTGCACCATAATCTCATTTGTGGGTAGGAACAAGTAATTATTACACGTCCGAGATATAACCCCGTCTGCCAGTATTTAATGGGTAAACAGTCACTACTTAGCAACACAGATAACTAAAGTAAATATTATTCCCAAGTTAAGTTACTAACATTAAAATTTAGGTGACACGGGACAAAATCGTGTATACATATATAATACGCTTATCACTTGTTTTTGTACTTCAGACGAGTGGGTTAAGGCGTCTTTTCAACATGTGAGACAACGTCCGAATGAATTTAATTCCGCTTTAATGTTCATTAAAAGTGTGTGACCTCTGACTTTTGCCTAGAATGTAAATGTGTTTGTATTGATATAACTATTGTTTTTTTTATCTCATAGATTGTATAAGATTTACACGTGTTGACAATAAAGTTTTATGATAATGATTATGACAATTTTATCATACTAAATTATTATGATTAAATGTTATATGTAAGTTGATCTTCACGCCATGACGGCTGGGGAGTGTACCTATAGCTACTTAGCAGAATGGGTATGTTTAACTGTAGTAAAGAGAAACCTTTAAGGCTCGTGTAGACTGGCGTGATAACGCGCTAATCTGCGTTAGCTTTTAAACGAATGTAGGTAATAACTCAAACTCAAAACTTATCTCAAACTCAAAGCATTTATTTATCAAATAAACCAACACAGGTACTTTTGAATTGTCAAGGGGTCAGTCAGTCAGAGTGATGCAGCTAGTTGTCTATTCCAAAGCATAGTAGGTTGCTATGGAGAAGAACGGGCAAGAAACTTCACGGACAGTTTTTGAAACTAAAATATTCATATTTAAATGATACATGTGAGAACAATGTAGAAAGACGTGCACGTTAAAAGAGTCCGTAATAAAAAGTAAAAAACAAAAAAAAAACAATTACAATAAGTCGTAGTAGCTGAGAAATGACCAGGCTATTAATCCTACTAATATTTTATACGCGAAAGTTTGTAAGTATGGATGGATAGATGGATGTTTGTTACTCTTTCACGTAAAAACGGCAAAACCAATTTTGATAAAATTTTGTATCGAGGTAGCTGACACTCTGGATTAACATATAGGTTACTTTTTATCCCTATATTCCCACGGGATCGAGACTTACGCGGGTGAAACCACGAGGCGCAGCTAGTGAATTTTATTTCAGACTGTGAAGGCTTAACTAACGCAGACCTCAGACCAAATTAAAAACCAATGCGAACAATACAGTGAAGCATGCTAAACTACACCTCACTCTGTGCATACACGCTCACACGCACACTATTACAACCAAACTACACCTCATCGGAACACTCACTAAGTGCACACATGTTAACGAAACTGGTTTCACGTCACTGTTGACAGCGCTATGTCTTGGTTTTTTATTTGGTCTGAGGCACATACTAGTGTCACATCTATGCTGACCCGCTAACACGCTGGCAACACTGTCGGCGTGCCCTCACCCCTGTCAAGCCCCTCCACGCACTTCAAGACGCCATGACGGGAAACGGTGCATAAATAAGCTTGCACGTCTCATTCTCGCTCTCTTTTCACAAGGACAACTGACCAGGGCGAACCTCTGTCAAATTACTATTTAATTTTACTTTGTATCGCTGTTTGTGCTGACAATTAAAACCCGATAAGTATACCTAATCCCTTGATTTATATTTGACCTATTATAATGATGGTAGTTCAATATTTATGTTTAACTAGTAATTATTGATTGTTAGTTTGCTTTTCATGTGACTTAATTATAACGGATTTTAGTTCAAATAAGTAGCTGTGATTTCCATGAATTAAAATAAGTTGCTAAGGTTGTTTGAATTTCATTTATTATAAACCCTGTGTTTAATCAGTTGTTACAGTTTCAGAAGTGGGATAACTCCGCTCATCATGAAGAGGTACCGGGCTAGATGCAGTAGCAGTGAATCTGATGATTCTGATGTGCAAGCCGCAGCAAAGCGGGCAGTACCGTCTACCCACGGAGAATCATCGAGCAGTAAGCTAGAACAGTTGGTAAACGAAAAAGTTGAAGGTATGATGAACAAATTCTTTAGCAGAACGCGTGAAAATAGAAGTGACAGTGTTAAAGGCGACATAATAATTCCGTTATTTGACCCGGATGATAAAGATAATAACGTGTTTGTTTGGCTGAAGAAAATCAACCAGTTGGGTGATATTTATGGCTGGGATGAGGCAAAGCGCTCATATTACATGCAGACTAGATTAGATGGTTCAGCTAGACGTTGGTATAATAGGCTAGATAATTACGATCTTACGTGGTGCGAGTGGCAGGAACTTTTAAAAAGTACGTTTCCAAGGATGTTTGAATTTGCGGAATTAATTGAGGAGTTAGTAGGTCGTAAGAAAGAACCAAAAGAGACTATGAGTAAATACTTTTACGATAAATTAGCAATGTGCCGTAGATGTAAGTTCGATGATAGTGCCGCGGTCTCATGTATTATTCGCGGCCTACCCTCTGAATTACAAGCTAGCGCTAAAGCTTTGAAAAGTACAAATCCAGAAGAATTGTATTGTCAATTTTTGGTATCAATGGAAAATTACCAGTCTCATTCATCGCGATTTCGTGAGAATGATCAACGTGGTTTGAGACATTCTTCTAATGCTACCGATACTTCGAAGATGACTGAAAAAAAGATATACCATTGTCCTTCCAGTCCAATTAAATGCTACCGCTGTAATACGGAAGGCCATTTGGTTATGGATTGCACTAACCCTGACACTCGGTTATGTAAAAACTGTGGGAAAACCGGGCATATTGCAAGATTTTGTAGGCAGAATGTTCATACTGACTCGAATACAATAAAAGAAGTAAAAGTTATACAAAGCTTTAACGATTTATACTTTAAAGATGTAACGGTTAATGGGTTAAAGGCTATTGCATACTTAGACACTGGAGCACAAAGTAATGTCATAAGTTATAGTTTTGCAAAATTATTACAATGTGTTATCGAACCAAGTGATAAAATTTTAAAAGGTTTTACTGGCAGTCCAATACCCGCACTGGGCGAAATAGAAATCAATGTTTCCTTGGACGGTTTATCTGTAAAAACGAGTGCTTTAGTTACTCATGTCGACCTGGGAAAAATCGATATATTGTTAGGGCAGCCTGTCATTAATAGACATGATGTATCCCTTGTAATAAATGGTAATTCTGTGATCCTTTCTCAACATCACAATAATATCCAAGGCATAGTCGTAGAAAATACTGAACAAAGAATAGACCTCGTTTCCAAAAATAATTTGACTATTCTACCTAACGAAGCAGCGATGGTTCCGGTGTTAATTAATGGTGGATCAAAGGGAGTTGTAAATACTAATCCTCGTTATTTCAACCTCGCAGATCATGAGTACATTATCCCGGCGTCTGTGGTGGAGGGCTCCGAGGGTTTGCTCAGAATTTACAACCTGGGTTCTAAAGCTGTGGAGTTTGCAGCTGGCCAGGTGGTGGCTAGAGGGCAATGCTGTGCCAAAATATTGCAAGAAGCTGAAGCTGGCTTGGTGAGTCAAATCTTTCTTTGTTGTTGGTCCAATTCTGACGCTGGGCTTCAAAGCCGAAATAATATAGCTGTTGGTGGTTTCGTACCGAATTTTGCTGATGCAGATGTGACAAAATTGGACCAAAAGGATATACTTTTAGTTGACGATGGTTTATATGCTGATATGTGTATTGGTGGTGTTAATTTGGCAAACATAAACGTGGGTAATATAAGCGATGGCGATAAGCTACGTTTGTTTACTATTTTGTCTCAATATAGTTCTTGTTTTGCGTCTAAAACGTCGGAATTAGGACTCACAGGCCTAGCAGAGATGGAGATCAAATTAAACTCTGATAAGCCTGTGTATCATCGCCCGTATAGACTTTCATTACCAGAACTTTCAACTGTTCGTGAAAAAGTTAAAGATCTTTTAGAAGCCAGCATTATTAGGGAATCGAAATCAGATTATGCCTCACCCGTTGTATTAGTCAAAAAGAAAAATGGAGACGTAAGGCTATGCGTAGATTATCGGGCCTTGAATGCGGTTACTATAAAAGATAGATTTCCTTTGCCTATAATTGATGACGAAATTTCTAAATTAACAGGAAAAAACTTCTTCACTAGCTTAGATTTGTCACAATCTTATCATCAATTACCGGTTTCCGAAAATTCGATTCACAAAACTGCCTTCATTACACCGGACGGGCAATATGAATACGTTCGGGTTCCATTCGGTTTAGCTAATTCACCTGCGGTTTTTCAACGTTTAATGAATAAAATTATTAATAAGGTTAACAAAATGGGTGATGGTGATCATATTCTGGCATTCATAGATGATATTTTGTTACCAAGCAGTGATATTCCACGAGGCTTAGAGCTACTAGAACTTCTCTTGAAAGTGTTACGCGAGGCTAATCTTAAACTTAATATGAAGAAGTGTTATTTTCTTCAAACTGAATTAAATTATCTGGGTCATAACGTTTCTAAAGATGGTATTAAACCAGGTGATCACAAAATAAAATCTGTGCGTGATTATCCTACCCCGTCTAATGTTCATCAAGTCAGGCAATTCGTTGGTCTTTGTTCATTCTTTAGAAAGTTTGTACGTAATTTTTCCCTTATTGCTAAACCCCTTACAGACCTAACAAAGAAAAATATATCCTGGTCATGGGGAGAAACCCAAAATACAGCTTTTAAAGATCTTAAGTCTAGTTTAGTATCTCAACCAGTATTAGCAATCTATGATAGAAATTTGCACACGGAACTCCATACGGATGCAAGTAAGTTCGGTGTTGCAGGAATTTTGCTTCAGCGTCAAGTAGATAACTCTTTAAAACCTGTAATGTACTTTAGTCGCACAACTACCCGTGAAGAACAGAATTATCACAGTTATGAATTGGAGACACTAGCAGTTGTTGAGTCGTTAAAAAGGTTCAAAGTTTATTTGTTAGGTATTAAGGTAAAAATATTAACGGATTTTGTTGCTATTCGTCACACATTTGTCAAAAAAGATTTAGTTCCGAGAATTGCACGCTGGTGGCTGCAAATTCAAGAGTTCGATTTGGAAATAGAATATAAGGCTGGAGACAAAATGAGGCACGTTGATGCGCTGAGCCGTAATCCAGTGGATGCCCACGTTTATGCTCTGTCTGCTGATGATTGGTTTCTTACTGTTCAAATGCAGGATCCTAAGCTATGTAACATTATCCACCAATTGCGTGGACCTAATGCCAATCCAGACATATTGAATAATTACAAAATATGTAATGAACGTTTGTACAAGAAAACTTTATATGGGGATCGTTTGTTAGTCCCTTGTAATGCTCGTTGGAAGCTTTTGCAAAAATATCACGATAATATGGGGCATAGTGGATTAAAGAAATGCGATAGCGCTATAAAAGAAAAATTTTGGTTCCCTAAAATGACTAAGTTCATTAAAAAATATGTTACTATGTGTCTGGATTGCGCTTTTCGGAAAGGACATTATGGAAAACTGGAAGGAAAATTAAATCCTACCCCAAAACCTGAGGTCTTTTCCGAAGTCAAGTAAACACAATCAATATATTTTAGTAATTACATGTTCCTTTTCAAAATTTGTTATTGCCAGAGCAACACGCACCTTAAGTTCAGCTGAAACTATTCATATTTTACATGATGTCTTTTCATTATTTGGTTTCCCTTCTACCATAGTGTCCGATAGAGGTCTTGCGTTTTGTAGCCGTTATTTTAAAGACTTTGCAGTTAAACACCTTATAAAACATGTACTGACATCAGTTGCAACACCGAGAGCTAACGGTCAGGTTGAGAGAGTCAATAGAACAATTTTAAATGGCTTAAGAACTAGCAGTGAGGAAAGTAACTGGGACTGTTGTCTGCCTGATGTAGTTTTCGGTGTTAACAACACGTGCCATGAAACCACAGGTCAAGCCCCCTTTAATTTAATGTTCAAACATAAGAGTAAAGTGTCAAACTTGGAAAATAGCGAAAGTAATTTAAATATAGACGATAGAAGAGCAAAGGCCACTGCTAACATTAAACGTAAACAACAATTAATGAAACGTCAATTTGATAAGAAACGTAAAGAGGGTCGTATCTACAAAAAAGGGGACTTGGTCTTATGGCGTAATCCAAAAGGCTGTGGTCAGTCTGGAGTAAATACGAAGCTTGATGCTGCGTATGCTGGGCCGTATAGAATAACTAAGTCGCTTGGTCATGACCGGTATATGATACACAGCGTAAAAGGGTTTAGAGGGTACAAGAAATTTAGTACAGTGGTGGCTGTAGATTCTTTGAGGCCGTATGTAGCTGTTGTTGGGTCTGATAGTGATGATGATGCTGGCAATTAGATACAGAAGATCTTATAGACCTATTAGAAAGTTAACTAATGCACATCGTGTGGACACTTTGTTTCAGGACGGCCGAGCTGTCACATCTATGCTGACCCGCTAACACGCTGGCAACACTGTCGGCGTGCCCTCACCCCTGTCAAGCCCCTCCACGCACTTCAAGACGCCATGACGGGAAACGGTGCATAAATAAGCTTGCACGTCTCATTCTCGCTCTCTTTTCACAAGGACAACTGACCAGGGCGAACCTCTGTCAAATTACTATTTAATTTTACTTTGTATCGCTGTTTGTGCTGACAATTAAAACCCGATAAGTATACCTAATCCCTTGATTTATATTTGACCTATTATAATGATGGTAGTTCAATATTTATGTTTAACTAGTAATTATTGATTGTTAGTTTGCTTTTCATGTGACTTAATTATAACGGATTTTAGTTCAAATAAGTAGCTGTGATTTCCATGAATAACTAATTAAAATAAGTTGCTAAGGTTGTTTGAATTTCATTTATTATAAACCCTGTGTTTAATCAGTTGTTACACTAGATTTTCATGACAAAATCTGTCATCAATGTATTCCGTTTGATGAATAAAAAAACCTTAGAACTCTTTCAGCTAGGGATTGTAACCACGCTAACAGAAGTAAGCCCATATTGTAACATTTCATGTCTACATTTTGCTGGCGTTAATCCCGGCTTTTAGAAGGGTCTGCCTTTTCATCATGTTTGTACGTTTTCAATATAAAAGGCGCCTAACTGCCTGATGACGTCACCAGGTACAATTATATTTTGTTATGTGATTTTACTAATTAAAGGCAGTACCTACTACCTACCTATCTATTATTGCTTTATTTACCTACAGATATTATTCTCATGCTATATTGCTCGTGGTTAAGTAATAACAGTCGCACGGGTCAATCCATCAGGTTAAGCTACGCTTGCCGGGGTTGATCCGTGGATGGGTGACCATTTTTACATACCGAGACTCCTCCGTGCCTCGAAAAGCACGTTAATCTATACGTCCCGGCTGTCACTCGTGGATCTTTGACAGTCAGTTTGTCGATAGGGGTCGTCAGAAGCCATGGCCGAAATTCGGTCTGAAGGACTTTGCGAGGCATGAGGAACAGGGTGTTAAATTCACTTATCCTCTATAGAAAAGGGAGGATCCTCCGACCAGACGGGTGTTGTGTTTGGTGGGCAAGTGCCTGACGGTTGATGTCGGGACGTTGTATATATGCTAGTCGCGTGGTAAACTCTGCTTACGCGATGCAGGATTTTGCGTGACGTCAGTATGATGCGTAGTTTGCATGTGGCGATGTTGATGCCGCTACATCACTCCTCTTTGGAGACCGGAGGTCGATAGTGGGCTAAGTCATGTATCTTGCAATGCTAGACTGTTTTTTTTATGTCTTTGACATAATCTCTGAAACCTGGGGTCCCGAACCTTTGGAAGGCGTACGAGGGGCCTAAGCAAACTCGCAGAGGTCTGTTAGACATTTTAAATTTAATGAGGCACTAACCGACAACTATCCCTGTTCGCAAGTGCACCCAAGGACAACTCCCGGTTGGTGAAGGACTATTGCAGAATATGGAAACAATTATATTAGGCTACAGGCCTGGGTGGCTAAGCTGAACTGGTTATCTAGGACTTTGGAAAGACTATGGCCCCTGCCTGACCAATGTTTTATTAAATACACGAAAAAAATGGCAGGGGGTGACTTGCACATTCAATAATGGGCTTCCGGAAACTGTTGCTAGCAGTTAGTGGCGTAACAACAAGGGGACAACATATCCTAAGGTTACGGCTACCAGAACAATACCAGAGCCCGGAAGATCGTCAAGATCTCTACTAGCACTTACTAGAATACTTTCTTCTTCCGAGCGCGTTTGCTCTTGCGAATCTCTGCTCAAGCCGGCCAATGACCGCCATAGGATCTGGAGACAAAAGTCCTCGCACATATGGGAGTGGTGCGAGGAAGCGAAACGCCGGGGCTAACTCCGCTGCCTCGAGAAATTATGGCACAGCGTACAGAGCTCCGGCGGGATCTCATGGCGACATGGAGAGTGTGATTGTCGCAACCCAGCGCTGGGCACGCCACATTTGTGGCGATAAGTCCCCTCTTTGAGCTAGAGAGGCGCCATGGCGTCCTCAAGTTCCACCTGACGCAGGTCCTCACCAGACATGGTTGTTTCGGGAGGTTCTTGGTCAGGAAAAAGCAAGAGGAAACGACCGGGTGTTACCACTGTGTGGATCGCCCGGAGAACACGGTGGAGCATACGGTGGAGGTGTGCCCGGCTTGGGCGGAGCACCGCCGTGTTCTCACGAAGGCGATCGGTGGCGGCGATCTCTCACTTCCGGCCCTGGTTCAGGCCATGGTTCAGAGCGAGAGTGCATGGGAGGCCTTAACCTCCTTCTGCGAAGCAGTAATGCTCGCGAAGGAGGAGGAAGAACGCGTGAGGGAGAGGCAAAATTCGCAACGTCAAGCCCCTAGTCACCGCGGGAGACGCCCTGGGCGTCGGGAGTCTCAAGCCAATTCCCGGCCACCGTAAGTGCGGGCTTGCTGACGGTGAGCGATGGGTAGCTCGCTGTCCGATAAGGAACAGGCCTGGGTCCACGGCGCGTTGTGTTTCACGCGTGCCTCAAAGAGATGTCAGCACCAACTAACGCGGTCCGGTGGGGCCAATGCGTGCCGGAGTTGCAAGTTTTTCCATATCGTGGCGCTGGCACACAGGCATCTGAAGGAACACGGGTGGGTTTTAGTCAGTAAAAGTCTGACCCACCCTCCCGGTCCGCCCAGAGTGGGAGAAGTTATTTGATAATTACCCACCCAAAAAATAAATAAAAAAAGCCGGCCAATAAAGGCAACAATAACATGAGGAACAAGACTTATCGCGGGAGATAGGGTACGTGGGGTCACTACTGCCCGACAGCTCGCCACATGCTGCCCTGCGGGTTTCTGTATCTCTCTTGGTCTGTCTCCTGACCCTAGACCTGTTCCGGCAAAGTAATTTCTACCGGCGCAGACCTAAAGTTCAGCGCACGCAAGCCCCACCACCACGTCAACGTAAAGATACGGTGGTGGTGATTATTATTATTATTCTATAATTTTTCGATCGGAATTTACAGAGAGTTTCTGGGAGAGGCATTTGCACGGTAAGTGAAGCAATATTTAGCTTCGTAAAATAATTGAAACTATTATTATTAAACTTAATGATTCTGTAGTGAAACATCCCTCTTAAATAACTGAGGCCGGGCCGATTTGCCGTAGACATTGTACTATGACAAAGTTTGAGATATCTTCTACATAATATTATTTGAATGACTATTTAAAAATGTCCGTCAATATCAATCTGCCTAACCTTTTTCCAGTATGGAGCGACTGTCTATCTGACCTCCACAACCCAGTTACTGGGTAATACTCTGAGATTCGATATGTCACATAAGGTTTTGGGTTGGTCATTTTGGTCATCCCACAGACAGACCGAGCAATTTTGATTTGTTGAGACCAATCAAAATTGATTGATCTAAATATGATTCGCGGCCATAAAAATATCATATTATTTAGATCAACATACAACCTGTTACTGACCTGCAAATTGCAAAAAAAGTAAGAAAACTTGAATTTCGCGGGCTACCTTAGCACATCCCCCTTAACTAACTTTATAGACCTTTGTATCCTGCTTATGCGTATGAAGTTTCATTAAAATCGGTTCACTTATTTCGAAAAACAAGGGCTTGAAAGTTTGTATGAAATGCCATAAGTCGTAAACGCTCATAAATCTCTTAGGTCTCGGCTGTCATTTGTAGATATTTGACAACAATTACGGGTAGTCAGAAGCCCGAAAGTTTGACAACCAGTCTTACTAAGGGATATCGTATTACCCGGTAACTGGGTTGTGGAGGTCAGATAGGCAGTCACTCCATGTAAAATACTGGTATTCAGCTACATCTGGGTAGACTGGAAGCTGACCGCAACATAGTTGAGTAAAGGCTAGGGAGATTGACCTACCATGACTTGCAGAGCAAAAGTCAACCATAAAACCCAGATTTGAAATTGTAAACAAGCGGAAACCCGCTCGTGTATAATATCAACGTATAACTACGAAGTGTCATTTTGTATACCGATGTATGATTCTGAAGTCCGTTAGTCCATCTAAAATGGGGAATTATAAAACGAAAGAATAAAAAAAAAAGTTAGCGACTGATGATGATGATACTGTTAGATACTTTTGGGTTGTGATTAATCCTTTTCAGATATTAAAATTCTAGCCGTGCGACTAAATGACTAAGTGAGCGACCTCGTAGAAATACAAAGAGGGTGCTGTTATTGAATCATTTGGGTTAGGTTAGGTTAGAACAGTGACCATTACCAGTGATCATGTTCCTCAAATGATCTGACTCGAAATGTCGACTTAAATGATCCGAGTTTTATATACACATTAACATTGATGAATTTTATATATACAATGAGATGAATATTTACTTTGTTACGTATTATATTGTTTTAATTAAGTAGGTGTTGTACATGTGAAGACTATGTGGGTTATTGATTATTTTTTTTTATTTTTTTACTCAGTTAGTTTTCATCATTGTCTGCCAGTTTGAGTAATTTATGCGGCCTACCCAAATGTCCTTTCTTTGGTGTTGTTTGTTTTATGCTGAACTGTTTTTCAGCTTCGATCTTTTAGGCCGAATTTCACCAATGAAACTGAACGCGATCAGCACATCTAAACTGAGATTAAGAGCTGTCAGTGTCATTATTGTTATGAAATATTGACACTGACAGATCTTGAACTCAGTTTAAATATGCTGATCGCATTCGGTCATATTGGTGAAACCAGCGCTTAGAGGCTAGAACAGACTGCATGTGGAAGGTCCCGGGACCCGGATAGGGACCCGCGACTACTAGTCATCATGGTGGTGAATCTTCGGAGTGGCACAGACTGATAGGTAAAATAAAAAGATAAAACCACGTGAATAACTTGTTAACAAAAGTACAAACGTGACTGTTTCTCTGTTTGCTTCATTAGTATTTTCCCCAGAACTAATTAGTTAATCTAAATATATTAAGCAATTATGATATTGTATAGTTCGAGAAAATGTTTCCATGAGATAGTTCTCGAGCTTTCTATTTAGTAGATTGATAATAAGGTTTGTTTAATTTTTTTACGTTTCCTGACATTATTATGCCTAAAATCATCATAGAAATTAATTACAAAATTTGACTTTACCTATGAAATTGCCGTTTTTTTATTAAATAAGTTACCGTAATATTATTTCTATATTTTTATTTCTATTAATCAAAGGAAAAATCCATGCAATTGATGCATCTTTGCCAACGCAGTAGCAGTTTATTGATGCCCTTCTTGAAGAAATTAGCTGGACTGGGAGGAAACAAATTCTTAAAAGGCATTTTGTTATCAAAAAGTTATCAAAAATCCGGAAAAAGTAGAAGTCTGTAGGCGCAAGGTCTGGTGAGTATGGCGGATGACGGAGAGCTTCCCACCCCAGCTCTTGTAACTCGGAGACCGTCTGCTGTGCAGTATGAGGTTCTGCGTTGTCGTGCAGGACAGCGGAGAAGAGCGATTGACCAAAGCTGGAGACGTGCAAGCTTCTCCATCATTGTGTTCAGTTCTTCACAGTACACATCTGCAGTAACGCTTATCCGTTTGGTAAGAAGCTGTGATGAATCACAACGGCCCTAGACCACCATACAGTGACGCATCACTTTTCTAGGGGTAAGTTTTCGTTTAGGGCATTGTTTAAGTGCTGAACCAGGATCCCAAACACCATGCTGAGCGCTTGCGATTGTCAAACAAAATTCATTTTTTGTCACAGGTAACAATGCGGTTCAAAATTCCTTCGTTTGTGTGGCTGTTGAGCAGTGCAAGGCAAATCTCGACGCGTACCTACTTCGCGATAGTGATCATTGAGTTCTTGGGGCACCCATTTGTCAAGCTTGTCCAGAGTAAGAAGCAGTTTATTGTTTTTAATAATTAAATTATTCAATTTTTGTATGTTGCAATTATAAAATTTTATATGTATTGCTGGGCAGGCGTTGGCATTAGAGGTGCTCGTAGTTGCTGTCGGGGCTATTTAATTGGCAAATTAATATTATGCGCTCGATTAGAAATAAATAATTGATGGAAACTCTTTGGTGATACACTTCTAGGATTTGCTCAGTATCGTATTGGTAAAAACATTGTTTTATAACATTATTTTGTTACAGAAAAAGTGTTATAGATTCTATTTTAAAATTTCAGTATTGTGATTATAAAGTATGTCAATTTATAATCGTTTTGAAGTTTAAAGTTCGAATTTTACATTAAGAGAGTAGATGAAATACTTTTCACTTGCACCGTTACCACAAAACACCTAGACACTATATTTAATCAAAACAACACTACATCTCCTTGGTTTCCGCCACGCAATTCATACTACCCCACCCACTACCTGTACCCTACAACAGCTAGCAATTCCTCATCCCGTCATACATATCGTATAGCGTTTATCTTAGAGGTGCATGTGTGTCGTGGTGAATATATTGCCGCTCTACATCAACGGATCTGGACATTCGTGACACTTGCGACACTCGCGACATTCGCGACACTATACAGGTGATACGAGTAAAATTATGTGTCGTTATTGTTTTAGTAATGCATCTGTGTTGCAAAGTTTTGATATTCTCTTTCTACTTAAGGGGCCTTGCACGAAAGCGACTCATTTTGATAAATTTTGTTCATTGTTTGTGGGAAAGGGGAAAATAATTTAAACAAAATTATTTGTGATTCGTAAATTCGTGTTCTTTGTTTTGGATGTGGCTGGAAGGGATTTTTCAAATAAATTAAGTACCTATTAGTGGAAAATTAACTAATATTCGCAACAAGTTTTCCGAAAAATGACGTCAGACTAACGTTTTATCACCTTTTTACAAGAAACTACTTTTGATTTTGAACATTAAAAAGTATCATCAACATTATAATTATGGTCTAGTTGCACATGGCTGAACCACTTTTTTCAACTTCTGTACAAAATGTAGCAGAAAAATAACCATGCAAAAACTTTTTTTTAAAACCTAGTCCGTAATTTATTTTTTACTAAATTATGAGATAAATTTCTTTTGCGCCGGGACTGGGTAAATTTTATATTGGCCGTGACGAGTCTCCTTTACACTAGCTTACAAATTTTGTTTTTTTTTTTTCTATTTTTAGAAACGTTGCCCCACACTAGGAATTTCTCCTGTATTGTGGGTGCGTTTACAAACATTTACATACACAAACAGCCAGACCCGCAACAACTACTTGTAGGTAATAGGTATACAAATATTTGTTCCGTGCGGGAATCGAACCCGCGACACGCAGCGCAGCAGTCGATTGCTTAACTAACTGCGCCAACCGTGCCGTTGTTATAATTAATAGTTATAATTAATCATTAATTAAATTACTAGTAGGTACTTCGCCCGCGAATTCGTCGGCGTGGATTTCATATATTTCGCCTACAAATGTCAACATTCTCTCCAATCCGATTGTATGCGCTGTTGAATGGGTCGCACACACCTTGGATGTTCACTTGATTGATAAATCACGGATAGCCAAAGATAATGGTTTATTGAACATTATTTAACTACCACGTAACTAATGCTATATGAATGTTGTGTGAATGAGTACAGCTCAAGGTGACTATGAACGTTGTTCGTGTAGCGTTACACGATATTTTGTGACGGAAAAGTGCTGGGGTCCTAAAATGCAAGCGTTGGCAGAATCATAATAATGATCTGTTTGACAGCTGCTATTTGACATTAGACTTAACTACAGCAATTCATAATTTGTGGACCACTTTACGAAACTCCATACAAAACTGTCAAACAGATAAATTGCGGGATATGAATTGTACGCAGATCATATATACCATCATTCTATTGTCACTTGTTTTATATCCAACTAGCTGCGCCCCGCGGTTTCACCCTCATAAGTCTCGATCCCGTGGGAATATTGGGATAAAAAGTATCCTATGTACTAATACAGTCTACCCATGTGCCAAATTTCATGCAAATCCGTTCAGCCGTTTCAGCGTGAAAGCGTCATAAACAAACAAACTCACTTTCACATTTATAATATTAGTAAGGATATTATTCATCATTTCAGCCTAAAGACGTCCACTGCTGGACATAAGCCTCCCCAAGAGGGGAGGGGGGGGGGTGCCATAATCACCACGCTTTGCAAGGCGGGTTGGCGATCGCAGTATGGTGTTAAAATGCATAGAGAACGCTGCCAGCCATTCTGTAGTAAGTCCCTTAGTCTCCTTTTACGACACCCATGGGAAGAAATGGGATGGTGCTATTCATTACGACCGGCACCAAACGGGATATAATACGTATCCACATATACTTGACATATTCCTATCAACTTTTTGCATTGCCGTGACAGACGGGCTGAGCAGAACCATATTATCCGTGTAACTATGATTATTTACAGGTAAGTTATTCACTGAACCGCCGACCCCGGCTCCGCTCAGCTCCTTTATCAGGTCATTCACTTATAGGTTAAGCAATTTGGGTGATGTTATTCCACCTATTGTATCAAATGTGCGACTTAAATCTAGGATGCGTATACAATTTATTGTCGGAAGTCGATAGCAATGTGTACATGTATTATAATGTAGGGTGTGTATGGTGCTGCTGAGCCCATCCATCGGTGCTATGAGAAGGCTTCTTAAAATTTGTGGAAGTAAATGCTTCTACATACCAGCGCGACTTGTCGCGCGACGCGACACGGCACAAAGGCCCCGCGTGTTGCGGGACGAGCGGTGCCTTTGTGTCGCGTCGCGTCGCGTGACAAGTCGCCCCGGTATGTAGAAGCCTTTATGCAGTGGCTCACGGGCTCAAATACAACAATACCGATAAGAGTGAATAGTTGGTTTTCAAATCGGGTACAGTTACTTTAACTTATAAACTGACTGCCTAAACTCTAGACTGGAAGCCGACCCCAACACAGTTGGGAAAAGGCAGATTATTTGTTGTTTTGTAAAGTTATTTTCACAAATTAACAGTTAACTATCTGCTTGCGGTCTGGTAGTAGAACTCTATCCCCCTTATTACAAAAGAAGGTTTATCTTCAGACCCAGGTTTAAAACATGGAGCCATTATTGAATTTCGAACTTTATTCCGACTATGGTAAAGTTCATAAACACAAAACTGACAACTTACTACCGAACTAAGTTTTCAGTTTTGTATAAAGAACGGTATTTCTATCACTGTTACGTTCTTATTACAAAAACTGGCTCCATGGTTTAAGCCATGTCAAAATATAAATCTTGTTTTGTAATAAGGCGGTCACTCTCTGGGTCTCCTTTAGGTCGGGTTTCGAAATTTAAATATTTGGGTCACTGCATGGGTCACTGATGACTTAAAAGACAATGCAGACATAGAGAGGGAGCGCAGGTCGCTGGCTTTCCGTGGCAACATGCTGGCCCACAGGTTTGCACGCTGTACTGATTCTGTAAAAGGTGACGCTTTTTAAGGCCTTCTGCCAGCCGTTTTACACGTGCAGCCTGTTGACCAAGTCTATCCAGCGGGCATACAGCGACCTGCGCGTACAGTGCAATAACGCATTCAGGGTGCTTTTGGGGTTGCCGTGGCGGTGTAGCGCGTCAGGGATGTTCGCGGCAGCGTGCGTCGACGGGTTCGCCGCGATCATGCGGAAGCGATGCGCTTCCATGATGGCGCGCTTGCGCTCCTCCTCCAATGGCATCCTGAATGTGTTTGTAGACCGGTGGGACTCTCTCCTCTTACGAAGGTGGGTAAGTGTTCAGACACAGTGTTATCCAAATAATTGGCTGTTTATTATTATTTATTTTATTTAATTCTAACATTAGGCTAAGTTATACAACTACTAACGTTATATTGATTATATCTGAAATAAAATATTCAAATTTGAATTTGAATGTAACCCCCGGCCCTTCTCATGACCAGATGAGCGATGATTAGAGTTGGAGTAGTCCCAAAAGTGGTAGCGATAAGAGCTCTGGGACAAGCGATGACGTTGTCACTGCCATTCCACTACGACACTTACCAATTCATCGCATTCCGGCAGCTATACTGGCAAGACAAAAAAAAATTAAACGTTTACAAAACCAATAAATAATCCTACATAACTACGGAATGTATAATATTATGTACCCGATGTATTGTCAAGTTATACCTAATATTCAACTGGATTGAGTATAACTGTGTGTATAGTAATTATCTGTGCTACTTTACTTTGTAAATTATACTATATAAGTACCAAAATTCCTAGGTACAACGACATTTGTAAGATATGTTATGGATATATGCTTACTAACATAGATAAGACCTACTTAGATCTACCTACCTACCTCATTTATCCAGATATTATAAACAGTATTATATGTGGGCGTGCAAGAAAAAGGGTCCAGTAGTGGGGTTTTGAGTTAAGACTAAATTCGGTATCTAGAATAGTCAATTGATAATAAGGATTAAAAAAAATATACAAAAACAGGCACATTTTTTTTTATAAGACATTTTAATTTGAAACTCTGAAAAAGTTTGATTTGAGCAAAAATATAATATGGACTTGTAGATAATTGAGCATTAATAAAAATCGCGAAATGTAATTTTTCCACTAAAATTTTGCAAAACGGTGTAATGCTGTAAATGCCAAGAACTGGACCTTTTTTTGCTTGGACGCCCACTTAGAATGTTTAAACAAGAAATATAGGATTAAGTACCCGCTCTGAGCGGAGCGGGAGGGCGTGTCAGACTTTTACTGACTAAAACCCACCCGTATTCCTTCATTTGCCTGTGTGCCAGGGCCACGATATCTCTTTCGGACAAACTCGCATCCCTGGCAGGCATTGGCCCTAACGGACCCCGTCAGTTGCTGCTACAACTCTTTGAGGCGCGCGTGGACTACACAGCCTAAAAATAGAATAATATAGCTCTGTATGGAAATTAAACATAAGATAAAAAGAAAAATGGAAATGTGAAGTACAAATAAAGGCTTCTACATACCGGGGCGACTTGTCGCGCGACGCGACACGACACAAAGGCACCGCTCGTCCCGCGACACGCGGGGCCTTTGTGCCATGTCGCGTCGCGCGACAAGTCGCGCTGGTATGTAGAAGCCTTAAATATTCTGATTTTGATTGTCGTATACTATTTAGGTAGCTTCTGAGAGGTGAGTGTTTCGTCATTAGAATAATAGTTAGGTTGTGAGTACTAAATAAAAATCAGTCTTGGTCAACCTGTCTTTCATTTACTACATGGTGCCAGCGGTGGGATCCAACCCTACAGCCCTTTCGGACTGGTGACTAAACCACCAATCGCCTGGTCGAGTTCGCCTCCGCCACGTTCATCGACACACAAACCAGTCTACTCCGAACATAAATCTGAAGTATCGGCCGAATGTTTGGCCGTTGCTTGACTACGACTAACTATGGCTGACTACGGCGAAAAAAAAAACTGTCAAAGAGATAAGCCAAAGTCAAAAATGTGACTTTAAGTCGGGTAAGGATTCAAACTCAAAAATGTAAACTATGGAAGTTATAAAACGACCGAACATTCGGCCGAATGGTTCGAATAAACGCTTCGGAGTAGGCGGTGGTATGCGCAGATAGACAAGAAGCTGGTCGCGATTGTCTACGCTCTCACGGTTCCATCAGGACGTCTATGGACGTCATGACGTCACTGTGGAATCCGATCATAAGCCGTCGTTCCTGCCAGGGTTGCGAGCTTGTCCGATAGGGATATCGTGGCCCTGGCACCCAGGCAACTGATGCAACACGGGTGGGTTTTAGTCAGTTAAGTCTGACACGCCCTCCCGCTCCGCCCAGAGCGAGAGAAGTTATTTGATAATTTCACACGCAAAAAAAAAACCGGCCAAGTGCGTGTCGGACCACGCACAATGAAGGGTTCCGTAGTTGGGACGAATTTATCGCAACAAACTTAACATTGTAGTTGGAAAACATGATCCCCATACATTCCAACTGCAAATGTAAGTTTGTACGCACATTATTGTGTGTGTGTAGTGATTTACCATGTTATTTTAAGATCACAACTTCTTATAAGTTTTCCTGTAATCTTTATGTAAAGAACTATTTTCTGTATTTTTATCAAAGTTTTAGGCTCTGTAGTTTCGGAGACAAGGGGGGGGAATGGTAATTTTTCATCTATTTTCTTAAATAACTTCAAAAGTATGTATTTTTACAATTATATATAATTTTAAAATTATAAAAAAAATATAAATAAAATCCTTAAAAAAATCCCTTTCACTCGATATGTCACACGGTACAGTCAGCAAAACTTTTTTTTTTAATTTTCTAATTGGCCCCCCAAAAGTGACCTGTATATTCAGAATTAATTTATTTACGTAACACGTCCATGTTTGGATCACAGAAATTCACATGTGTACCAAATTGCAACTTAATCGGTCCAGTAGATTCGGAGCAAATCAGCTGTGACAGACGGACAGACAGACACACGAGTGATCCTATAAGGGTTCCTTTTTTCCTTGTGAGGTACGGAACCCTAAAAAAAACGTCGTTGGAGGCGTTGTTTCGAAAATAGTTCTTTACCCTTACATTGCAGGAAAACGTATAGAAGTCTATAGATGAGAAGTCTTAAAATAACATAGTAAATCACTCAATATTTTGCGTACAAACTTACATTTGCGGTTGGAATGTATGAGGGAACATGTCTTTCAACTACAATGTTAAATTAATCCCAACTACGGAACCCTTCATTGTGAGTGGTCGAACACGCACTAGCCGGTTTTTTTTTTCATTTATTGGCCTTTGTTTCTTGGGGAAAATTGACCACTTAATTTATTGTTATAACAGTTGGATGCAACTTTTCTTTCATTTGCAACTGTGCTGAACGCAAAGGATTACAACGTAATAGAGGCAAAGTCATGCTATAAATTTATGGAAGAATGGCACAAAAAATTTGAGCACGTTATATAGCGAGATTCAATAACTGTTACTCAAGTGACTAGAAAGAAAAAGATCTTGATGACGAATTGAATGACGTCTGAAAATATAAAACGAGATGGATGCTCTTAAAAACGCGATACGAATCGATTTTGACAAAGAAGCCGTCTCCAAGATTCGCAAAAGGGGATCGCGACGTGAAACTACCACTTTTACAATTAAAAAAATTCAACGGAAACATAAAAAAATGGTTGGCCTTCTGGGGCTCATTCCAAAAAGTTGATAACAACCCTGAAATTGACTAAATCGACAAATTCCAATATCCACCACAAGTGATGGAAAGAGGAACTAATGTTAAGTCATTTGTAGATAGTTTTCCGTTGGCAAATACGAGCTATAAGCAATATCATAAAGAGCATGGTATGTTCTAGAACAGTTACCAATACAAGTGTATGTGAGAGAGTAAAGATGAAGAAAGAGAAGCTTGGACTACCAGCTGCAGGGAAAGAAAAATTAATGGAGGTATCACTGTATCCTTTAAAGAGTACAATATAATTTCACAGTACAAAGTACTGATAACTCATTCAAATATCATATGTCAGCCCTAGAGCAATCTTGTATTTGCAAAACTGGTTCACAAAGTGGTTAATGAGTCTGTAATGATTGTTAAACAAACAAAACATTAGGTTGACTGGCATTGAGAGCTCTGAAATAGACCTATTGATAGGAGCTGATTATGCAGGGCTGTGACTGACCGATTCCTTTGTTCATCTCAAAAATGGTTTAACTGCTATTAAAACAAAATTAGGGAGGGCATTACAGGGAATCTGTGACAAACAGAAATATAGCAACATCTTTATTTTGTTCACAAAATGTAATTTTGGTTTCCACCTACAGCTCACACACACACCCACAGCCCACAGCCCCACATCCCACAGCCCACAGCTCTTCACCTGGTCCAT
Organism: Tiliacea aurago; assembly: GCA_948098905.1. Taxonomy (NCBI): domain Eukaryota; kingdom Metazoa; phylum Arthropoda; class Insecta; order Lepidoptera; family Noctuidae; genus Tiliacea; species Tiliacea aurago. The sequence goes on from OX402590.1 coordinate 15,196,267, forward strand.
TCTTCCGAATGGGCCAGGTGAAGAGCTTAAGGTGTACAGACACCAGAGAGTAGTTTTTGGTTTAACTGCAAACCCTTTTCTGCTTTCTGCAACTATTTGACGTCACGTTAATCAAATAACAGAGCAAAAGGATACAGCAGAAATATTAGCCAAATCATTCTACGTAGACAATTTAGTAACAAGGTAATATTCCACTAAACAGACCCAGGAATTCATTCAGGATGCTAAATGTATAATAAATAAAGCAAAGTTCAATTTGAGGCCCCTAACATCCCCTTTTTTAATTAATTAAACTAAAAATAGAATGATTCAGGTGTTAGGGTGTAAGTGGGACACTATCACAGACGAGCTGTGTTGTTATTTAAATGCTATGCCGCCTTATATACTCGTACTGAATTACATAGAATTACCAAAATAATTATTTTGTGTTTGACACAAAAATGTGTGAACCCATTGGATTGACATGTTTAGTTTTTGTTTGTTCACCTATTGCTTCGTCAATTGTGGACCGACTTTGAAAATTCTTTTATTTTAAAGGGTATGCTCCCAAGGTAGTCCCATTGTCACCAAGTCAGAATCTGATGAGAGGATGCCATGGAAATCGAGAGCAATCCTTAAATTTTATAGGCACACCTACATCGATTTCAGTATTTTTTAAAGTAACTCATGCATTTGCACTCGGAAAGTACCATTTGGTGAAGTGGAACTGATGATGAAGACCACAGATGGCCACCGGAACTACTTAATAATAAGTATTTTACTGTTGTGGTTCGATTAGACACTTTAATAGGGTTGCTAAGCAGATTATGCTCGCCGTATGCATATGGTGATATTACCATCAGTTCCAGTTCTCCTGATTCTTACCAGGAGAACTCCTCAACTATTAACGCCCCTGCATCGGGAAAAGCAATATTTTGTAAAAGGTGATGAGCAGTTGAGTGATGGCTATAATTATTGTAACTTAGATAAATTGCAAACTAACCCACTAAAAAGACACTGAGTTCCGAAATTAAGGTTATTTTTCACTTTGTAGTGTTTTTTTTTTGGAAGTCGGTTGTTTTTTTTTGTAAAAAATTTTTTTTGAGACTTATTTTACAGAAAATTTGGTAAAGGAAATTAACACGGGACGAAGAATTTCCCGATAATGTTAAATAACAAATAAAAAAATTGGTATAAACATATTGAATGCTAAAATAATTTCAGATTACCACATGAACTGTCAGCGGCACAGCTGCATATGTTCTGTGACACTAGCCAGGTTGTGGATATGCAGCCTATGTCTTCCTGAGACCCGAAAATAAAGTTATTGTGACTGTTCGATGAATTTCTGCAAAATCAGAGAGAGAAAGAAAAATCAAGAAAGTGAAGAACCGCAACTTGAATTGTTGGTAGCACTAATAGGTACGAGGTTACTAACGGAAGCGAGAAATGATCTAGAATCGAATGACTGCGAAGAATTCTGTTGGATTGACTCTGGAGTAATGAAATGAAATGAAATCGTTTATTCTGTAAATATAGGATATTAGAATCACTTTTACACGTCACATAAAAAATAAAAAAAATAATCTAGATGTAGCCGACATTTCCTTCTGACTACCCCTGAGAAGAAATGGCGAAACAAACTCAGGGGTCAAAATCTCTTTTAAAGTCCAGACATAATCTTGGTCAGATCATGTGAGGACCATGTAGATCCGTGTCTGAAACGGTCTTTTGAGGAAAGAACCACACAAATTTGAGTGGACCTGTCCAATCAGTGCAAGCATTTGTCAGTAATCGTGCAGCTCAACTCAAGACTTAAGGAGCTCAACGACTCGGCGAACAATTCTAAAGAAAGGACATTTTGATAGGCCGCATAAAGCGCTCAAAATGCCAGACCATCATTAAAACTAACTGAGAAAAATAATTAAAAAGGAAAATATTTAAAAAGAAAAAAAAATGACCCACACAGTAGTATTATGCTAGATTAAAAGGCAACAGTCATGGTATACCTATAAAAAAAAAAATAACGTTGCGGAGGAATTTTTCGACGCCATATTTTAGTTTGTTAATAGTTTTTTAGGATATAATTTTGTTATTTTTATAAATTAATTAGGTTTAAGTTATTATTTATGTACATACCTATTATTTTAATGCTAAGTAAACAAATATATCTTAAAAAAAAAACTGTACTTATGCTAAATAATACTACAGCGTGGAAGGGATTTCGACGCGAATCCGTTTACCATGGATTCAGTACATCATTCCTGAGCAGGGGGGCCTGCGTTAAAATATTTCGTTGGTTATTAATAAAAAAATTCGCTGTTCCATACATTTTGACCGAGTAGGAATTGCACTTCTGTATGAAATAGCTGTTTTTTTTTTTAAATTACTGACGAGAAATTTTAACCCAGGGCGGTCAAGAATGATGCACTGAATCCATGCTAAAGGGATTCGCGTCGATGTCCCTAGCACCCTGTATGTATCATAAACAGCGGTTTTTTTTTAATTAGGTAAGTACAGTTGATGGATTTCTCCTTATCAGTCATCTTATGTTGCCTAGCCTAAGATTAGGATTTAGGTTTATGATATAGAATGAAGGAATGAATGAAATGCACCGACCCCAGCGTGGTTTGACCAGTCGATGACTGGAATGAACTCAAAGGTTTGTACTAGCCTGGAGTCTCATGTTTCATGGGGCTACAGAGACCATTGCATATCAAAGAGTAGACCGGGGGGCGCGGTAATGGTAAGGAAGACGTGCCCTTAGGATATGGAAGGATTATTAGAGCCGTACCGGATATGCATCCATAAACGTTAATTATTATTATCTTTGAGTAAGCATTGAATTAGCTTATGACAATATTAAATTAATATAAAACAAATAGTTTAATTTTGCTTTGTTCTATGATGAGTATGTACATAACATAATTTGTTATTTATGTTATTGTATCAGTCAGTGATCTACTAAAAGCAAAATGTATTAGGTATAAGACTCACAGTACACATTGTGAATGTATGTTCACATAAGTGAAATACTTTGATAGGTAATAACTGATTGAGGCGGAATAGTGAAATTAATGATCAGTCAAGTTTCAGACCACTAATCAGCAAAATCAATAACGGTTAGCTTAAAAACTGATTTTCAAGTTAAAGACATTCAAAGCTTTTGGTTTAAAAACATAAGAGAGCTCAATTAAGAAAACATTATTAAATTTAAGAACTGCATCTCAAGTCTATCTTTTACCGAAGTTTACGAAGCTCAAACAACAAATAACGCCTTCGATATTATATACGACATAATTTACCCTTTTCTACAATCTATGCTTTCTTATAATCAAAGTCAAAAATACTTGTTAACCAGTGAAAAATTGAGTTCTAGCCAAGGGTATAAAAAATTGCTACATTAAAAAACGAACATTATATTTAAAATGCCATCTCTACAAACATAACAAAAAACAAAATAAAAAAAAATATGACGACTACACTCAAATACTGAAAAATGCATATACAAGGCTCAGCAGCTTAATAGCTTAGACTACATTAATAAGACCAAAATACAAGTAAAGCGGCCTGGAATATGATTAAAACAAACACAAATAATATGACAAGTAACACTGAAATTGACATAGTTAGTGCAAATAATAAAGGATATGACAATCCAAACCAAATATGTGACTTATTTAATGACTATTTAATATCCGAAACAAAGACGACCAATAATGCTCATAAAAACAAAAATAACCACTCCTCAAAATCCTAAAAGCATTTTCCTTACACCAGTAGATGAATCATACGTTTATAAAATAATTCGCAGTCTAAGAAACATTAACTCGACTGGATACGATGACCTGACGGCCTAGACAAAGTAACATTCCAATAGCGATAATGCTAGTAGAAAAAGCCAAAAAAATGTATGAGGTTGACATAAGCCATCGAAATGTCACGTGATCATAGGTCAACGAATAGAAATTAGCTAGACAATGTTATCATTATTCGATTCCATGAAACGAATCGACAGCGTCGAACGATAACTTCCATAGAGATGCATAGCCAAGTGGCACTTTTTGACAAACGTTAACGCTAGTTTTCGATTCGTATGAAGGAATTCGAATCGAAAACTAGCAATAACGCTTGTCAAAAAGTGAAATAACGATGGCGATTGTCAAAATAGAATCGCTCTGATGGGAATGCCATTTGTCTAGGCCCTCTGAGCACTAAAGTTTAAAAAAAATGTGCAATGAGTTTAATGTCTCCCTTAATCTACATATAAACCTATCTCTAACAGAAGGAGTATTCCCAACACGTCTGAAAAGGTCAATTGTCAAACCTCTATAAGAATCAAAAATATTTTTATTTCACATAAGCCTACATGGGCACTTATGAAACATCAGAAGCTAGGTGCACGGTTCCAATTGGTCGTTTTCTATGGAGAAGAGCCGGCAGGAAACTCCACGGTCACAAAAAAAAATAAAATGGCTTTTACAATGTTTTCAAATTACAGTGTTAATAGGTACGAGAGGATAGCGTAGGCCCCTCAAAAGTACCAGGTACTTAACAAAATAGAAAATGGTCTACAGTTTATTAAGCCTACAACGTCCTCACATTGACAAAAAAAACAATATAAAATATGATTAAAATAATAAAAGTTATAACCTTGTTGAAGTTTAAATTGTAGGTAAGTATAATAATGTAAAATAAGAAAAACATTATGTCAGTGAAGTTTGTAAAAAAAAGATATAATAAAAATAAAAAATAACTTCGTAATTTGGGAGCAGTTAATAGATATTTACATAGTTTTGCCATTAATGAGGTACCAGGGAAGCCACATGTACAGAAGGAATTAATGTCAAGAAAGGTGTAAAACTGACATGAGCAATTATCGCCCAATAACTTGAATCCCAATCCTATCCAAAATCTTTGACAAAGTTATGTTCATTAAAATAGAGACCTTTTTAACAGCATGTAATATTATTAAAAAAGAACAATTTGGTTTTAGGAAGGGCAGTTCCACTGCTTTAGCATGTTTTGCGCTAATAAAATACATAACTGAAAGTTTGAATCAAAAATCTAAGATAAGTTGCGTGTTCTTAGACATGAGAAAAGCCTTTGATTTTGTTTGCCATAAAACACTACTCTCAAAGCTTAAGCATTATAGAATCCGGGGTAAAGCCAACGACTGGATCAAAGTTATCTTTCTGAAACAGTACAATGCGTAGAAATAACAAAACCTGTAAAAATAAAAAAATTACATACAGGTCGGAATATATACAAAATAATTATGGCACGCCATGGCAAAATTTTGAAAATGAAATCGTCCAAGCTCTTTTAATTATAAAAAAGTCTTGAAAAGAATTATACAAACAGTAAACTGTGATACTGCAATGGTTATGTTATCTTCCGTACTTAGATACGGCATTGTAACATGAAGTAACTCAGTTGATTTTGACAGTTTTTAAAGCTCAACAAAAAATGTATTCGAGCAATTTGCGGACCTCACTTTTTAGGCAGCTGACTGACTAAGACAGCCACTATTTAAAACTTAAAATTCTACCTCTGCCATGTTTATATATTTTTGAAATATGGGTTTTTGTAACTACAATTTATTCGAAACGAGCACTGACAGGCTAAATAACCGAACACGGCATAAAGATAGACTTCGGTTGCCACCAATAAAACTAAAATTATTTAAGAAAAGTGTATACTATTATTATTATTTATTCATCATCAAGTAACAATAGACTCATACTAACAATAGTTAGTATCCCGTATATAGTTAGTGTCCTTAATGGTATAATATCTTTTAAATAGTAATAGTTTACAAAGCATTTTTCTAAACCTTGTCAGCGATAAGTCATGAAAAGTATTTGGTAAATGATTGTAAATAATAATCGACATGCAGTATGTATTAGATTTTTATACCTTATTAGGCATAAAAAATTACAAAACACACACACACCCACACACACACCCATACACACAACACACACAACCCACACACAGCACACACAGCCCGCACAGCCACACAGCCGCACAGTGTTTGGTACATTTACCAAATACTTTTCATGACTTATCGCTGACAAGGTTTAGAAAAATGCTTTGTAAACTATTACTATTTAAAAGATATTATACCACTAAGGACAGAAATTACAGATTCTATTGATTTGTGAGGGTCATTGATCATTTATTTTGTACCAGGCTATTTCCATGTTTAAATTTAATTAAGTGTTAAGTTAAATTAAGTTAAGTTGTACTGGCAATCTTGTCATTTGGTTTCAATAGGTTTTTATTTTTATTATTTTAGTAATATTTTATATAGATTATTTTTTAATTTGTGAATAATAATAATAATACAAATTTAATTGACATAAAAGTACATTTATACAGGGTGACACTTAATTTAAACATGGAAATAGCCTGGTACAAAATAAATGATCAATGACCCCCATACTAGGATGTGAGATGTTCACCGTTTGCTCCGTTATTTGTGAACCGATTTTGAAATTTTTTTTTTTTTTTAAAGGGTATGGCTCCCGAAGTGGTCCCATTGTAACCAAGTCACAATCTGATGAAGGGATCCTATGGAAATCGAGGGCAATCCTCAAATTTTATAGGCACACCTATATCGATTTCAGTATTTTTTATAGTAACTCATGCATTTTCACTCAGAAAGCACCGTTTGGTGAAGTGGAACTGATCGTGAAGACCACAGATGGCCACCGGAACTACTTAATAATAAATATTTCACAGTTGCGATTCGATTAGTCACTTTAATATGGTTGCTAAGCAATTTATGCTCGTCACAATGCATAGAATGAAGTCTCCATCACTTCTCTTGGTTCTTACCAGGAGAAATCCTCAACTATTAACTCCCATGCATCGGGTAAAGCAATATTTTGTAAAAGGTGATGAGCAGTTGAAATTAGGCTATTGTAAGTTAGATAAATGCAAATTGACCCACTAAAAAGTGAAAAATAAAAAAACTTTTACAAAAAAAAATAAAACCGACCTTCAAAAAAAAAAACACTACAAAGTGAAAAATAACCTTCATTTCGGAAGTCGATGGCAAAAAATTTAAATTGATCCAAAGACACCGACTTCCGAAATGAAGGTTTTTTTTCAGTTTGTAGTGTTTTTTTTTGGAAGTCGGTTTTATTTTTTTTGTAAAAAGTTTTAGACAATTTTTTTGTGTTTAAAATTGTCATGCTGGATTCTTATATTCATGTTCATTTATTGTTCATTTGGTTTAATCATTATTGCCCAGTTTTAGTTTGTTTTTTTTTAATACAAAATGGTAAATCTTATAAAAACTTATACATACTCGTAAGAGATTTCCTGGTACTTAGTAAGTTCACAATGTTTTTTTGATAGATAGACATTCATTTAGTTGTTTATACACACAGCTACACATCAAGCTACACATTTCCAGTTTAAGCTGACCTCACATTGTGTAAGATTTCGGTACAATGAGAGGTTACCGTATACTGGAAATGTATAGCTTGATGTGTAGTGTAGCCGTTTGTACCAATTTAATTTTAATATAAATGTAAAGTCGGATACACATTGTTGAATTTGTTTTCTGGGTGTGGAGGATGTTATGAAATGAAATTTGTATCCGCCACTTTAAATTTTTTTTAATAAAAATGGACAGATGTCTGTTTGTATAAAGACAGGTGGTGGCTTTTATTTCGTCCTCAAATTAATGTTCATTTATAAGGTATCTTCGATCTGTTCATAAAAAAAATGGACAAGTATTTATAGCAATAAGGAACAGGGTTTAAAGTACACAAACTTTTAATGCTTTATTCTATGGTTATTACCAGAATTTATTTTTAAACGTCTGTTTAGCAGAAACTTAAAGAAAGGAGAGAAACATCTAACGATTCTTGCTAAGTTACGTGCCGGCGACTATACTATAAAGAAGAATGGTAGGACTCCACTAAATCTGGGGTGCCGCATTTAGAGTTCGCGTACATTCCTAAAAATACTCTCAAAAGATAGATCTCGGCCAAATTAAGTAAAAAGGTAATCGTAGCATATTTTTTTATATTGCGTTTCGCCAGAAAAACGTTGTTAAAAGAGCAGGTGGCTTCGTTTATACTATATACATCCCCGTGACAGTAAACCAAAGAGTTATATGTAGCAAACAGTATAATATTATGGCATTCAAAAATGGCGGAAATGATAAGTTCCATTATTGGTTACTTTGTATATTAAGCCCTCTACACATTGGACATCTAGAAGAGAAAGAAAGAAAGAAAGAAAATACGTTTATTTGCGGTAAACATGACGCAAAAAAGAACATGGCATAAACACAAAATAAAGAAAAGGTTTGGGGAAACATGCGTCACATCCACGCAAAACGGCTATCGCTCAGCATTTTACTGGTACATCATAGATAAAGAAAAATAATATAATTTAAATAAGTGGTAGAATAAACTAAACAGAAATAAAATAGTTAATAAAAATAGAGCTGCTGCATGCTGTGAGAATATCATCCTCCTTAAACGTTTTACGCTTGCGTCATGTCCTATTGTGCTCCATACACTTTTATGCAAAGCAAGCAGCCATAATAACGTGATGATTGACAAAATGTATTTTGTTATTACTACTAATGTTAACGTCATCAAATCAAAGACAACAACGCTTTTGGATGAAGAAAACCAAAAATGCGACCTAAGGATACGACTAACATGGACTATGTACGATAGTTTGTTGCCCTGCAACTGCAAACAAGGCGCTATCACTTTGCGTCGTGCATCTTAGAGGGCCGGACTTCCTACGACACGTGTCAATCGTGTTAATTGAGTGACGTCGGGCGACGTCGCAAGATATGTCTGGCAACATAGAAAATGATGAAAAAGATCGTGAGCCAAGTTATTATCTAAAGTAACCGTCATGAGAAGCTATAAATACATAAAATTGCAAATTATACAACTATCAACTTTAAACTCAAAATATCTAAGTTGATTTATGAATGAAGAAATTATCGCTAAACGTCATAAAATAATTTTAGTTGCAATGTAAACTGAACCATACGCAATTTCAGTTAAAGTTTTAAATCCCAAAGTATGAAATTTATCTCGTCTCATGGCGTTGACTTTAGAGGCGTTGCATTGGTCGACATAGTCCGACGTTTCAAGCGACTGGTATCGCAGGCCATTTGTGAATGTCAGTTAATACGGGGCTTTATCACTGACATTATTTGTCAGTGGGCTTATTGGGACCGCTGTCAGTCGAGATGTCATTTACAAAATATTTTCAATATTAGTAAGTAGGTGTACATAAACGTCTTTGCCTATCTACCTACACTTACCTAATATTTGATTATATTTATGCAAGGTAGAAAGCTGAATCCAGAATTTAAGACCTGGGAAGGCTCCCCAGGCCGCGGATCCCATCATGTTATCTTACTTTCTTGGTCGGTTTATTCCTGCGTATTATGAATTCCTACTAAAGATAAAACATTTATTTGGTAGTTGACTAAAACATTTATATGTATTATATTCATCATCATCATCATTTCAGCCGAAAGACGTCCACTGCTGGACATAGGCCTCCCCCAAAAAGAGGGGGGGGGGATTTGCCATAATCGCCACGCTTGGCAGGCGGGTTGGTGATCGCAGTATGGTTTTAAAAACGCATAGAGAACGCTGCTGCCCATACTGTAGTAATAGTGTATTATGATATTACATTCTAATCTTAGAAGAACTTCTTCGAATAACTGAGTAGACGACGTGGGTGTCATGCCTGTCGTCAGTTCCATAAAATGCTCATCACACATACTAGCAGCAACTGTAACCTATGGCATTTAGATTCAACCATCTCTGCGCACCTGGATTACGTACAATCCTCGTGTTCTATACTTCAAAACAAAACAAAAAAAAAAAACTAAACTAAAACTAAAGTTATTTTTCACTTTGTAGTGTTTTTTGGAAGTCGGTTTTTTTTTAAACCCCAAAATTCTGCTGATTAGCATAATTATAGAAAAAGAAATACCATATTCTGGTGAGTATGGTAACTCCATAGCTACCGTCTTAGGTATGAGTTTATATATTAAAATAAAATGCGTTTTGTAAGTCAATTTAATTAAAAAAAAAAATTTTTTGTTTGTGCAGTTCAATAAAAAAATGGTTACAAGCAAGTAAGACCCTGTAACCATTTCATATAATTAACATACTTCCAGTCATGAACGCTTCTGAAATTAAGCGACACCAAAACTGCCATTGTTATTTGTATCACACCTATCCCTAATCAAGTTATGGCATTATAATAATACCAGCTTATTACTGGTTGAGAGCTGGAGAGAATGGGCAGCAGCGTTCTCTCTGGATTTTAACTCCATACTGCGATTGCCAACCCGCCTGCCAAGCGTGGCGATTATGGCAAACCCCCCTTTAGGGGAGGCCTATGTCCAGCAGTGGACATCTTTCAGCTAAAATGATGATGATGATAACTGGTCCACTGCAGGGAAAAGACCTGGTCTATCCTCATAGAGAGAGGGTACTGCATTGCTCACCAATCATGCTTAAGATGGGATGGCCATTTCATACTTATATTGACTATAAATCCAGGTTACATCATGGTGTCTTCCTTACAGCTGAATACCAGTATTTTCTTTTTTTAAACTCGGACAGTACTTAAGAATTGAATAGTCACATCAGTACTTGCCCGGATTTGAACCCACTACCTAGTGCTTGAGAGGCCTTAACCACTGCGCCTTGTTATTTTCATGTTCTTTTTAATCGACTTCCAAAAATAAGGAGGTTATATGTTCATCAGGGGGCTTAAAATGAACGCTTTGGCAGAATAATATTATGATCTGCGTACAATTTATACATCCCGCAATTCATCTGCTTGACAGTTTTTTTTTTTTTTGGGTGGGAAATTATCAAATAACTTCTCCTGCTCTGGGCGGAGCGGGAGGGCGTGTCAGACTTTTACTGACTAAAACCCACCCGTGTTCCTTCATTTGCCTGTGTGCCTCCCTTTCGGATAAACTCGCAACCCTGGCAGGCATTGGTCCTGACAGACCCCGTCAGTTGGTGCTGACATCTCTTTGAGGCGCGCGTGGAACACAACGCGCCGTCGACCCGGGCCTGGTTCATAACGGACAGCGAGCTACCCATCGCTCTCCGTCTGCAAGCCCGCGCCTACCGTACGGTGGCCGGAAATCGGCTTGCAACTCCCGACGCCCGGGTCGTCTCCTGCGGCGACTAGAGGCGCGAGGGCGCAAACCTTGCCTCTCCCTCACGCGTTCCACCTCCTCCTTCGCGAGCATTACTGCTTCGCAGTAGGAGGTGACGGCCTCCCATGCACTCTCGCTCCGAACCATGGCCTGAACCAGTGCCGGACGTGAGAGATCGCCGCCGTATGCTCCACCGTTTCCTCCGGGTGATCCACACAGTGGTGACACCCGGGCGTTTCCTCCCGCTTTATCCTGAACAGGAACCTCCCGAAACAACCGTGTCCGGTGAGGACCTGCGTCAGGCGGAAGGTGAGGACGCCGTGGCGCTTCTCTAGCCACTCCTCAAAGAGGGGACTTATCGCCACAATTGTAGCGTGCCCAATCTGTTTGACAGCTGCTATTTGACATTAGACTTTATTAGAGCAATTCATAATTTGTGGACCATTTTACAAAACTCCATACAAAACTGTCAAACAGATGAATTGCGGGATATGAATTGTACGCAGATCATATTATGATTCTGCCAAAACGTCCATTTTAGGCCCCCTGTATGTTTTTTTTAAATGTATTTTAACCGATTTCTCCGTCAAGTGTAGGCCGATTTTGAAAATTATTTTTTGTTTGAAAGGGTATGCTTCTGAGGTTGTTCCATTGTCAACAAGTCAGAATCTAATGAGGGAATCCCATGGAATTAAGGGAAATTCTGAAATTTCCTAGGCACATTAATATTAGGCTATAACTTAGTTAAATTACAAATGAACCAACTAAAAAGTGAAAAATAATAACATAACTAATTTGAGTATTACAACGCATGACTTTGAAAATTGTGATAAAATTAGTGCAAATATTATCTACAACGATGTAATAAGCAATATCTACAACGATGTAATAAGCAATATTCATCTATTTGCAGTCGATAACATACAAAAGCAGTCAAAATTCATCATAAAATGTACGTGTCCTAACGGTTTTTTCTCGTAACATTTCTTTGTTCAAAAATATGATTTTATGATGCAATTTAGTACAATTAAGGCTTCTACATACCAGTGCGACTTGTCGAGCGACGCGACACGGCACGAAGGCCCCGCGTGTCGCGGGACGAGCGGTGCCTTTGTGGCGCGTCGCGTCGCGCGACAAGTCGCCCCGGTATGTAGAAGCCTTTATTGTCTAAAACGATGTAATAACAACTTATAAATGAAAATACCCCACTCACCGTTGATTATTACTCCAAAAACACAAAATATACAAAGTAATTGCACAGCACTGAATCGCGACCACAGCAAAGAGAACTGTGAGTTTCAACTTTTTTTTTCAATGTTGCCTAGGTATATTTTTGGTTAGGAATGATTTAGTTGACGAGAATATCTTCCAGGCCATCGAGTGAAATCGCCACGGACAATATTAGCCCTTATTTAAAAGTAAAAATTGAGATCTGAATAGCGTGAGTCACCGTCCCCTTTTTGGTGTCAGTGGGGTTTGACAGTATGGTGACCGCTGATGTCCTACTGAAGTGACGTCCGACTGACTCCGTTACGGAGACAGCGGGACTTTGGCGGTAAATTACAAATGGACCAACTAAAAAGTGAAAATAGTTTAGCTATTGCCAAAAAACTAAAATACAGATCCAAAGACACCGACTTCTGAAATTAAAGTTATTTTTCACTTTGTAGTGTTTTTTTTGGAAGTCGGTTGTTTTGTTTTGTAAAAATGTTTTTTAAATGTACACACTCATGAGCATGGAAAGTGGGCATTCCCTTTTTGGTCATTAGATACTACACTTTTCTTTTAAGATTAATAACCAAGTAATTAAACGTGCAGAGAGGCTACAAGTCGCCCGCATATCTATTTAATTCTACGTAAATCATGTGCACATATTCTTCGGTACATAAAAACATTGATGATTTCAGCTACAATAAGAAAGAAGAAAAATATTTTATTTGGGACACGCACAAGAAATACAAAAAATAAAAAAGGAGCATTTAAAAATAACAAAATTTACATATTTATTGGAACAAACCATAAAAAAAAATAATCAAGACTTGTGCGACGCGACGCCAAAAAGGCGTCCTATCTCAGCGTAATTCTGTGATATTTAAAAATAAATACCGCAGCGCTGGTATTCTAACATAAACTTATCCAACCACGGTATACTTCAACAACCACATAATTATTTATGGTTCAAAAATTGTTATGACGCATTTTTTTCATGTTGAATGATCAAAAATATAAGGGGTGCAAGAGATTGATTGGTACCTCATATTACATTAGGGGCGAAAAAAGACATGACAGGTGATAAAAATCCCTGTTCATATATACATGTCGTTATGTTTGTAATAAATCGACATACTTTGAACGGTGGAAATGCTGCTCATTGGGTCGGTACCTTCGGTGCAAAGAATAAGTAGGTACGTACTATGTAAAAAAAAATTCAGTACACAACATGAATGGAATGTTTTAGGCCAGATTCAAACTCGCATCTAATGCATATCTTTTTTTGCACGGCGTATTTTCCACTGTTTCGTATTTTTACGGTACAATTTTGCCCATAGACACATATAAACACTTTTATCCATTCAAAAAAAATCGATTAAAAAAAGAATAAAGCTTATTTGGACACAGTTCGTGAAACACCAATTACAAATAACAAACAAAAAAGGGAAAATAATGTTTTAACAACAATGTGTGCCTCACGGCTGCGCCAAAAAGGTTAATTTCAGCATTAAGGTATTAAGGTATTCGACAGTGGTAACCCGCGAAATTCATTTTTTTTTACGTTTTTTGCAGTTTGCAGGCCATTGTCAGGTAGTATCTTGATCAAAATATGATTCGCGACCATACCAAATATGTATTTACATAATTATAATCATTACAATTTTCTAAAATAAATTAAAAATAATAAATTGAACTATTCCTTATGAGATTTGTTCTTAAGGAACAAATCTAACTAAGAGAGACGTAAGCATGATTCTAATGATTATTATTTTATAAATACATATTTTTTTATGGTCGCGAATCATATTTTGATCAAGGTACAACCTGACATTGACATGCGAATTGCAAAAACGTAAGAAAATTTGAATTTTGCGGGCTACCACTGCAGATCTAACTTAATGCCAGACAAATGCTGTCTGACGCTGGTTTTCTAATGAACCTCTAGGGACAAAGTGACGGGGCGTACAAACAGTTTCAACATAATTTTTATACTTATAAATAAATAATTAAACTATCATAATCAAATATAATTACAAAAACTGGCCAAGTGCGTGTCAGACCATGCACAATGAAGGGTTCCGTAGTTGGGCAGAATTTATCCCAAGAACGAACTAAATATTGTAGTTGAAAAACATAATAATATTTTTCCATACATTCCAACAAAAATGACAGTTTGTACGCACAATATTAAAATATTTACCATGTTATTTTAAGACCATAAACTTGTTCTGTAATCTATAAGAATAGAACTAAATTCCGAATTAAAAAAATAAAATCATTAGTTTCGGAGATAATCGTCAATGTTCATCTATTTTATAAATAACATTAAAACCTAGCAAAATAACAACAAAAAAACAGCAAAAATGTAGTTGTTCTGTGTTGACTACCATTTTATAATTACTTTATTTTTGTTTACCATTTGCCATGTACTATCATTTGAATAAGGTGATTTGATGATTACTTTATTCTTTTCTTATCTCGTCCTGTGTTCTGGAATATGTTCGGTACAATATTTCCAATCGAACAACTCAGTACTTCTGCCTGCATACATTTCCATAAATGCATGTATTGCAACAACTACAAGCAGGCTTAACAAGAGAATAGACTAGAATATAATTTATTTCTGAGTATATGGTACATTAAGATCTTAATAATAATAGACAGCTTACATATACTACCGTTGCCGGTGTAGAAATATTAAAAAATAAGTACAATTAATATAACAACCAAACAACAACCATAATATTTGTACGCACGACATTCTCATGTCGTGCGTATTTTGTATTTTTATTTTGTATTTTTGTATTTATATAATTTTATTTATATCTTTATCTTGTTTTGTATTTTTTTTTCTTTATAAGTATTTGTTATTCTTATGGTTGTTATTGCGATGCTGGAAATATATATTTTTTATAAATTATAAATTAGTTGGAAATGCAAATAGGAAATTTTTATATAATATCAAGTTCTATAAGTATAATTAAATTTTTTTTTATTTATGAAAGGTCAAAATTTACTAATTATATTATGTCAAATGCTTAAAAATTTCAAATAAAAAGTCAATAAACCCACAAAGAACCGAGGAGAAGCGTATTGTCGGCGGAAGACTAGACAAAAATGACGTTGCCGTGTAGATAGTTGACAGTGTTCTACCGAGAAAAGTAGACAAGCGATTTCTATTATAAGTTAGTAGTAGAAATAGAAGGCGTCATGCTAAGCCTGCAGTTAGTACGTTATTACCAATCGCGTAACTCAAACCAAACCATATCAAACTATCTTAGTGCTAATTTAGCTTAGATTTACCATTTGATAATATTATAATAAATTGTAGTATTTAATATAGCTTTTAAACCATGTAAATTCATATATATTTTTATTTATTTGTGCACAATTTATTACCTAAATATAGGCTGTTTACATTACAATATATAAGGCCGCCAGTAAAAGTCACAATACCCGTACTAGTTGATACTTTATTACAGTTATTCCTCATTGCTGTGACCCGTAGAAACTTGTGAGAACTTAAGATTTAAGGCTCCTTAGGAAAATAAAATTAACTAATGAAAAACTTAAAATTTTAAAACTTAAAATAACTTAGCAAAGTACACTTTACACTATTTTGGCTTGTCTGTAAGTGTGTGTGCAGTGTGAGTATCAATAAATCTGTGATCGTAAACCAACAACCAAATCATAACCAATCTAATATAATACCAAATCACCTGATTAACCAAATATCAACCAACCCAGAAGTTAGTGATAAACCACGCAGCCGCTAACTTCTTTTTTTTATTTATAATTTATTTATACCACCAAAACGGATACAACGGATTACACGTACTAATAGGCTAGTAATGGGAGTATATGATATGGGATCATTTGTAGCCGAACTAGGACGAGTCCTGTATCTCGGCATACAGCGCCAGACTCCTCAAAACTGACAGTAATACATATTAACCCCATAGCCATGCAAAAAGATGCATCAATGAATGATTAGAAACAAGAAAAACTGAAACAATACAAAAATAAACTTCTACACTATTTATTTTAAAATTAAATAAAAAAAGACATAAATTGTAACCCCTCACAGTACAACACATCAGTCACATGATCTGACCCAGATCATGTCTGGACTTTAAAAGAGACTTTGACACCTGAGTTTGTTTAGTAATTTCTTCTCAGGGGTAGTCAGCTATGAGATGTCAACTCCATCTTGCTTATTATTTTATGTTTTTTTTTTATATGACGTGTAAGGGTGATTCTGATACTTATGCTATTTACAGAATAAATATGACACCTGAGTTTGTTTCGTCATTTCTTCTCAGGGGTAGTCAGCTATGAAATGTCAACTCCATCTTGCTTATTATTTTATGTTTTTTTTTTATATGACGTGTAAGGGTGATTCTGATACTTATGCTATTTACAGAATAAAAAAAATATATTTCATTTAAATTCAAATAATTTCATTTCATTTCAGTAAGCTCTTCCATTTAATGTGTCACACGGTGTACTTTAATATTTGTTTTTATTTTTTTGTTTGTACCCCAAACGTGAATTCATATTCAAAATTCATTTATTTACGTTACACGTCCGTTTTAGAGTTACAGAAATTCAATTATAGAATAGAATACTTTTATTTTCAGGCAAATGTTCTTATTTATCTAAGTATACCAAATTTCAACTTAATCGGCCCAGTAGAATTGAAGCAAATCGGCTGTGACAGACGGACAGACAGACAAACGAATGATCCTCTAAGGGTTCCGTTTTCACCATGAGGTATGGAACCCTAAAACCGAAAATAACAAGAACTGTCCGGGCAAAACTGGTTCTTGGCCATTAGCTTGATTGATCCCTACCACTCACAAAGCTGTACAGGACGCCGAACGCGACGGACAAAACATCAACCGTCGACAAGAAAAAGTTACTGTGGTTTATTTGAATAGTTTTAATAATAATAAAATCCAAGACAAAAATTAATCATACATAATTAATTTAGTTCTATTCGGAGAGAGGGAAGTACCTACGTACAAAAATAGATAAATTAGGTACAATGCTATTAGAAGAAGGTAAGCATTTAATATAATAATTTTCTGTGACTGATCAGCACCCTAATTGCGTAATACAGTTTGAATCACAATCGGAATGATTTTGAATTATATTGCTAATCCATTGCTCCATATGTTAGAAAAGTTTGTCTGCTTAACAACGTAAATAACACAATGAATGCTGTTGAACTGTCAAATTTAAATCGATCGCTACTGATAGTGTGTTACGCAATTAGCCCGCTGTATTGTTAGTTTAATAATAATAATTAATAATATAAAGAAAAAAAATGATTTCTTGTTCGTTTGTTTGTTTGTTGGTAAGTAATGGATAAACTCAAAAACTAATAAACTAATTTAAAACATTCTTTCACTTATAGAAAGATACATTATCAGCGAGTAGCATGGGCTGAGCTTTTTAAAAAAAAAATCAGAGATCCATACGAAAATTACAATAATGTAAGCCAAGGTATCCAAAATTTTCCTATAAAAGTCATTATTTGAAGTGCGCTGCGAAAACTATTGATGATACATAAAATAATGTACTGACTACTATACTAAAGTACCAATCACCGTTTGTTGTTCAAATTTGTCAATCAAAACATGGGTAGAATCGAAAGATGATGACATTCGTGTCATCATCTTGTTATACATATAAATTCCTCTTTAAATTATTCAAATCGGACCTTCCGTTTAGAAGTTACGACTCGACGGGTATAAAAATGCTAAAAGTAAAAAAAAATCCGCGGTGTGAGCGAATAGCCCAACTCTTACGGCCGAACCCAATAACTTATTTTCAGTTAAAGACAGATCGTTATTGATGATAGACAGTATAATTATATCTATGCTCGGATGGCGTCTCACAATCATTGATAAAGGCTAACGAAAACAATAAATAGGTTTCTCTACTTCGCCCTCCCATGCGTTCCATTACAACCAACATCACTTTAAAAAACAACATGTGTAATTAGGGTTATATTGTTTTTTTTTTTTTTTTTTTTTTTTAACTTCTTTGTTTCTTACTTCTAAATAAGTTACTGGATTAAGATATAATTCTGTAGAGCCATATTTGTTATGGCCGCGAATCAAAATACAACCTGTTACTGACCTGGAAATTGCAAAAACGTAATAAAATTTGATTTTCGCGGGCTACCTTAGCGCATTAATGTTATTTTTTTTTTAACTTAAATTCATGTTGGAATGGTGCTTGCACGGGGGGTGTTAGTAAGGTGGGCGTTAAATTTCTGTTATTTTTTGCCTAGGGCGCACCGTTTTCGAGATATTTGAATTTCAATTTTTTTTTATTACTTATAATAAAAAAAAACATCTATGATCATTATTGCAAGTACTAAAGAGTTCATTTTAGTTTGGCTACTTTACGTTTATCCCTGCAATTCGGGGAATAGCCAAATCTGCCATCTGTCAAACAAATCGTATATTGGGACGCATACTTTTGGCATTTTCATACAAAGAGATATCTGTTGTAGGCGATACACCCTCCTATCAGTAGATAGCGTGGGCCGGTATGATTCCTAGATTATTGGGACGTTAAAACCATCGATAGATATATTTTTATATCTCCAGTAGGCCGAAACTGGTAATATATAAGTTATTGGGTTCGGCCGTAAGTCTATTCGTTACCTACAAATTTTATTTTTTGTAAACTATAAATAATTGAATAGTAGTTTGTAATAATATAATAAATACAAAGATGGCAACCATTCGTTTTGGAAAACTATTTTAAGCGGGACGGAGAAAGTGTTGAACTTTGTAGGCGAAGATACGAAATCCACGTGGACGAAGTCGCGGGGTAAGTGCCATGTTAGTATAAAATAACTTATTATGCTCCTTTTTGTTTTAGTTGTGCATTTTGAAAGACGTCACACCCTGTGTACACATCAACAAAAGTGTCGTCTTCGGTCATCTTAGGCTACGAGCCGGGTGTATGATGCAATATCGATGCAACGCCGGCTGTGATCGTCACAGTCGCGAGTAGGCCAGGCACAATGGGCAAGTACGAAATCAATTCAAATGATCAGAGTACAAGATGGTGGATGGGTGAAAAAAAAAGAAGTAATGTGTCCGTTTTTTCCCACAGGTCTCACAGCTGCGATGGCACGTTGGCGCCGCGGATGGCACAGCAGCGCCATCGAGTCCAGGACATTTAAGCAAAGGACGGAAAATCACCGAGCGTGCGCAACCATGCATACCCAATATTTTCGTGACACAACAGGAATTATGTTTTAAGCTAAGTACTGTAGGCATTTCATAAAAGTGAAATATTTAGGGTCACCATAGCCAGTTTCTGTAGCAAATCTATCACATACTGCCGTAACCGTGTTCTGAACGTGTTCCTAGTAGGTACCCTTAATGGTGGTGGGATATTATTCCACACCTTAGAAGTAGCGTATCGGAAAGTGCCTCTGAAAGCTGCTGTCCTATGAGACTGCGTTGAAAGTTGTTGAGCACATTGCCTTTTTTTATTTTTGGGTGGGAAATTATCAAATAACTTCTCCCGCTCTGGGCAGAGCGGGGGGCGTGTAAGACTTTGACTGACTAAAACCCACCCGTGTTTCTTCAGCTGCCTGTGTGCCAGGGCCACGATATCCCTTTCGGATAAACTCGCAACCCTGGCAGGTGGCCTGGTACTAGTCATACAACTAAGCTTGATGACGGCTACAAAAAGCAGGCACGGTAGGTATAACTTTCATCTTGAGAATAAAGCGTAGTTAAAAAAAAAAAACAAGGGTTTCGACTAGCTGCTCGCGAAGATTTTCAGACAAGAATGGTCTCATTTTGTAAAGTTGTTTTAGACGATAGAAGCAGTTTCTTACGGAGTTAGTAACGTGTTTCTCAAATCTAAGGCTTCTCAAATCCAAGGTTCCGCGCAGCATTCATACGGTCAATAGGCTCACCTTATAGTTAAATTAAAGCTCAAAGGTATCTTCTCCAACTGTTGCCTCGTACCAAACAACATAAACATGGTTTTCTATGGGTTTAATGCCAAATAATTCTCATCTGACCAGGCAGCTATTTTTTCTAGGTCGTCGTTTAGGTCTGTAATGGCCGATTCATAATCATCTGGTCTGAAAGATAAATACAGTTGGAAGTCATAGGCATAAATGTGATACTTGCATTTCTGGAGTCACTTTATTATTTTTGCACAGTAGATAATAAAAATAATCGGACCCAAAATGTATCCCTGAGTAACGCATCGTTAAGTACCATCCGATAAACGCAATTCTACAAGTTGTTTTTTGTTACTAAGGTAGCTGTGGAACCATTGAATGGCATTTTCGTCAAAACCGTCGTATTTTTACTTTGACGGTAATAGCGAGACGAGACGTTAATGCAATCAAATGTACGGTAAATATCGAGTAGCACCATCAGTGAATAAATGCCCTTATCTTGGGCTGATAGAATATTATCCGTAACATCCAATAACGCCGTAGAAATGCTGCGCTGTTTCCAAAAACTGGATTGTAGATCAGGTAACAATTCGTTATTTTCTAAAAACAGAGTTAATTGACGGCTTAACCAGTACTGGGGCTCTGTCACGCATTGGGTCACAGCATTATGCTGAGCGATGGCCGTTTTGCGTGGATGTGACGTATTTGACAATTTTTTCTTTCGTATTTGTTTTTTTTTGCATTATGTTTACCGCAAATAAATGTATTTTTTTTCTTTTTTACCCTCTTCATTACTTTTGAAGGACATAGTCTTTTGAATACTGATCGGCCGCAAGTCTTTAACTTCTAGAGTGTTGGACTTGTTGGGGTCCAACTGTGCCAATCTTCCATTGGTAAAACTTTGATGTCCATAATGAAACAATTAATCATGTAGGTAATAGTTGCTAAAGCGTATGGCAAAGTTAGAGTAAGGTTATGTTGTCGCAGCCTTAAGCAGTTTAGGTTGGTTCCCCGAAGCAGTTGTGAATTGCTTTGCTATGTCTGTAGGTGTCATAAAAGCGACGTGTTAGCTACCGGGTTGCCATAGATATAAAAAATGTGTCATTTATCAGGTCTGAGTTTCTTAAATGTTGAGTAGGTCTAGTCTTTGGGTGCAAACGTAGATTGCATAGCAATTTAGCGATTGCCATAGTAATTTTGCATTATTTATTTTATTATTTATATTGTGCGTAAAGTATTATGTAAATTATTTATTTTATTATTTATATGGTGCGTAAGGTATGATTTTTTTTCATAATACAAGGACCTTTCTACCAAGGATTTTAACTGTTTATAGTAAACATTTTTTTGTTTCCGATTTAGTATTCCTATATTTGGCTAATGCATTGTCCCGCGACCGCATCATGAGCTGGATAGTGTCCGTAATCCAGGGATACTATAATTCCTTAATACGACAATTCTTAAGTGGCGCGTGAACATCAAATAACGATATTAAGCAGTGATTAAAAGTGTCAACCATGTCATTCGCATCGGTAAATTCTGAAAGACGACCTATGTTTGATTGCGATACATCCGTATAAAAACTATCCCTATATTTATGTCTTTCATCAGCCTAACTTTGGTTAAATATGGTATTTTTACCCACTTTATGTAAAATTGACTGACTATAATGGAATGGCCTGTAATCGATCTGTAATCGCCCGTAATGCCATAGTACGTAAACGAATTCAACACATCTGCTGCAGCCGTC
Source organism: Tiliacea aurago (assembly GCA_948098905.1). NCBI lineage: Eukaryota > Metazoa > Arthropoda > Insecta > Lepidoptera > Noctuidae > Tiliacea > Tiliacea aurago. Next base: position 15,218,341 of record OX402590.1, read on the forward strand.
ACTTCAAAATAGTTTCTATTACTAGTGGTGTTCACAACCCCATCGCACGGTGCTCCAAGCGAATAAGGGCGGCCATAACTCCGTAACTTTGTGAATGGGTTTTTTTTTCATGAAAATGGTTTTAAATCCTTAATTACGTTTAGTAAAGCTACATTTACCTAATTTAATACAAATTACGTACATTTTGTTAAATAAATATATTTTTTTTGTACCCTTTCATAAATGCTTCTGACTAAAAAATCAAAGCTTTTCATAATAGGGTTTTAATTTATTTGTTATAAATATAAATATAATATATATAAGACTTATTTTAAATAAAACGTTAAGTAACACAATTTATTTACAAACACAATTAAGTACTTAATAACTAACTAAACTAAAAATAAAGCTAAACTTGTTAATCTAAAACCTACATCGACAAGACGCTCATTTTCTTACGGGGAAGTGTCCGAAGACCCATAATAAATGGGTCTAATCTAAGTACAAGTCTGTTTAGTAAGTCCGTATTCAAGAGTTCTCTTGATATTTTTCGAGTATGATTAAAGGCTTTATAATTTTTATTGTTCGATTCGGCTGCCTCTTCGGATAGTTCCCCGATAGATAATAGAACATACTGTGCCAATTCAGCACCATGAATGAGGACTTTGAGGATGGAATTTTACTATCCAATATCTAACAATCATTTACATAAATTTTATATCTTACTATCTAAACCTTTAATGTATATATTCTCGACCTCATCCAAGGATGTTAGCATCGTTTCTAAGACGTATTTATGTTTCTGTGCAATGGTTACACTTATGGATGCCTAAATTTCAAAGAACCTGAAAACAAAATTTAAAAAATTAACGCAAGATTCAGAGACCGTGATTTGCCGGAGCATACGCAATCGTAGAGATTGTATAGTAGCCACAGAGGCAGATCGAGGCAGATGAAACTTTATATTTTCAAAATGGACAGTCCAATGTTTAGTCTGAAGTAGGTAAGCATGTTTGATTATGTTTGCAACATTTTGTAGGTCTGCGTAAACTCAACTATAATATAAAAAATAACGCTACATCTTGTGTGGCGTAGCACGTAAAAATAAACAAATAATACATCAAATCAAAGAAAAAAATTACCTAAATATTGAAAAAATACCTTGTACTTAGAAATCCATGTCACAAACAAAACAATTCTAAGAAATCACAATTGCACAAACAATGATATATGTATGAGGATGAGTCACTAATAAGGGTGAGTGCAAATATAATGATGCTTTCACTTCGGAGGTCAAAACATACATGATAATTAAGTACAATTGGTGACCTATTTATATCCTTAGGTAGCCCTGAGGATAACGCTGAAGGAGGAGGCGGAACGCGTGAGGGAGAAGCAAAATTCGCGCCCTCACGCCCCTAGTGAGCTGAGACGCCCCGGGCGCCGGGAGTCACAGGCTAATTCCCGGCCACCATAGGCGCAGGCTTGCGGACGGTAAGCGATGGGTAGCTCGCCGTCCGATAAGAACCAGGCCCGAGTCGACGGCGCGTTGTGTTTCACGCGCGCCTCTAAGAGTTGTCAGCACCAACTGACGGGGTCCGGAAGGGCCAATGCCTGCCAGGGTTGCGTGATTGTCCGAAATGGATATCGTGACCTTGGTGCACAGGCAACTGAAGGAACAAGGGTGGGTTTTAGTCAGTAAAAGTCTGAAACGCCGCCCGCTCCGCCCAGAGCGGGAGAAGTTATTTAATAATTTCCCACTCCAAAAAAAAGAGAAGGTAGCTTGTTTATTGGATAAGTGTAATTAAATAATGGGCATTTGACAACAGATTTTCTGCAGTTATGACCTACGGAGGGACCACCGTGCATCGGCTAGTAACACCATTATAACCCCTTGCCTAAGGCATCTGTCCCACCAACGACGAGGAAGCGACTAGCTATTTACGATTTTTTCGCTCAAGAAACGTACAAAAGATTGAAGACTCCCGTGTAAGCAAAATATATTAAGAGTAAATAGTGTAGAGAAGAGCGAAGCGAGTGAGTGAAGAGTGAGTGAGAGTGTAGATATATCAATATATCTACACTCTCACTCACTCGCTTCTATATAGCTCTTGTCTCTAAACTCTTCATTAAGAGTTAACAGACAAGATCTATAAAGCGAGTACTCGCTCAGCGACACTCGCTTGGCGGGAAGTGCACTCGCTGAGAGACTCAAACTTGATACATACGCATACCAGCGAGTAATCACTATCGTCATCGCGCACACACTGTTCGTTTCTCGCCATAATTTTTTGTTGGTTTCTCTACTCACTTCTCGTTAATTTTTATTTAGTTTCTCTACTCACTTCTTGCTAATCGCTGGTGGTGGGACATGTGCCATAAGGTAATTACTACTTCCGTGAGAAAACAAGCAACTGTCCACCTGGCATTTTTTCCAAGAGTTGAAAAAATATGTTAATACACTTGTTTGAAAGCAATGCATAAAGATAAAAATATTTTTTATTCTGCTACTTATAAATATTACTACGACAGTTTATTTTCAGTAAACAAGGAAAAGTTTCCAACGTAAACAGGGGTAAAAAAAATAAAAAAACCCGACTGCGTAAAACGTCAACTTAAAAAAGATGGAAATAAGATTTACTTACATAAATTAATACTTTATACAATCTCATGCAGTCGGAGGCAATAATAGGTCGTTATTGTTAAGGAGATTGCTTATAGTATTATTTCTCATTTAAATTACATTTAAACATATAATACGCATATATTTTTGTAATCGCCTTTTAAAACCCTTCATTTTGATCTATGATATGTCGTTAGATTTGCCTTTATTGGGCGAGTGTTACTGGGTATATTAAAAAAAATAAAATCAACATGGCGGATTTTTTTCGCCAAAATGTGTTTTCGAAAAAAATATATGTTTCAAGCCTATCGAGTGGGGAATCAAAATTAAGTGTTTTAAAATGTAATTACAAAAATATATAAAATATACAAGTTTTAAGTTTAAATGTAATTTAAATGATAAATTATTTATTTTCTGTAAGTAGGTTTGTACAAACACTTTTACGAGAATGAGAAATGATAATGAAAACTATCCTGAACTTTTGAAGTGAGATAATAAGAGGCCGTTATCACCTGATTATAAGTGAGTAAACAACCTAATTTACCGTCTTATAATCCTAACTAAAAATAGGAAAATAAAAAAAGTTAATAAAAAAATCTTAAAAAATACATTATTAAATCTTAAAACCCTACTGCATAAAAGTGACTTAAAAAAAAATGGAAATAAGATTTACATAAATTAATACTACAGACAATCTCATGCAGTCGGCCTATTGCCACCAATTTTTTTTATGTTCACTTTTTCCTATTTATCAAAAGTCACAGGAAAAACCTTTTCTTTAATTTTCTTTTACTTGTAAAAAGAAGCTTCTGAACTGAAAAGCAAAAAAGCAAAGGTTCTTAGAATAATTAAAAAAAAAAAAGATTATAATAGAACAATGGAAAATTACAGTCTGTTTATGCCACATTCCACAATTGCGTGTCAACTCACAAACTATTCCTGTATGTCCTTCATTTCTAATAATGATGTGTACTAATTATAATGGCTCCCGATTGTGCCCAGTATTGGATAATAATACATTGTTATCTCAACAAGTCTAGACAGGGGATGAATGTATATTTATGAAGCGGCTCCGTCTGACCATTTCTATTCCATTATCCATAGAGATCATTTTTAGAGTTCAAAGACTGCTAAATACTTATAGAGCAAAAACCTAAATTAAAAAAAACTTATTATTTACAAAAAAAAAACAACTGACTTCCAAAAAAATAAACACTTGAAAGTGAAATAGTACTTTAATTTTGACTTTTTAGTGGGTCAGTTTGTAATTTACCAAATTTACAATAGCCTAATGTAAACTGATCTTCACCGTATATAAAATATTGCTTTTCCCGTTGCAGGGATTTAATTGTTGAGTTCTCCATCCCAAAAATAACACTACAAAGTGAAAAATAACTTTAATTAGTTATTTTTCACTTTGGAGTCGGTTATTTTTTAGTGGGTCAGTTTGTAATTTATCAAATTTACAATAGCCTAATGTCAACTGATCTTCACCGTATACAAAATACTTATTGCTTTTCCCGATGCAGGGACTTAATTGTTGAGTTCTCCTGGTTCTTACCAGGTACCGCTTAAGTAAGGAGTTGATGGTGAGGTCTCCATCAGCTTCACTTCACTATACTGCATTGTGACGAGCATAAATTGCTTAGCAACCATATTAAAATACCTAATCGAATTGCAACCCGTGAAATACTTATTATTAAGTAGTTCCGGTGAGGAGATTGGGGAGGAAGAAAGCTTTAGTCGAGCCAACATTTACCTTACCACTAGATTATTGACAGTCCTCCAGATCAGGTTCAGTTTAGTCAAATTACGTAACGACTCCTAAGCTATGACATTTAGCTCAGTTTAATATCGTAGTTTTAAAATTTGATTAAAATGTCAAAGGCGCTAACGAATCTTCACCTTTAGCCTCCAGCTAAAATAGTCAGGAAGCTAAAAATTAAAAAGCTTGGGCCTCAGACGCTTATTTCACTAATGAACTAACAGTTTGTCAAATCAAGAAGAGTGAATATACAACATTACTTTTTGTTTACACTAAACCCGAAAAGGGGTCATTGTACTCAACATTTTGAACAACTTTTTTAATGGGACCAACCTTGAAATCACGAAAAAAAAAACAGCTGTTCCGTACATTTTGTCGATTTAAATGAACACAAATGACGTATGGAACAGCGGATTTTTTTTTCGCGATTTAAAGGTTGGTCCCATAGAAAAAAATGTTCAAAATGATGAGTACAATGATCCCTTTTTGGGTTTAGTTTAAACAAAAACTAATGTTCTATAGCACCTACCCATAATCATAATAGTCATAATTCATAGTCATATCGATAATAGTCATAATTTCAAAAATAAGTACACAGACAGATCTACTAGCAAACAATCAGGGTGCGTTGTACCAACCACGAATTTCTAAAAACAACCCATTATCTTAATTCTATAAATATCAAATCGTTACAGACTTGTCTTGACACCGAGGGCCCTCCGACTTGTTGTTTTGAACTTTTGTATGTTCTGTGGTCACCGTTGACACAGGTTATCGTATCTATTTATTCAGAGATATCGACTGTATCGTACTCTAGACGGAAGCGTCAGTTTCTCCCCCGCTAGTCAGCAGATACGACCTAAGCTCCGCTCAAAATGATCCCTCCGAACGTGAAACTCTGTATGGTGATATACGTTGTATTTTTGTTCACGGAAACTGTTGTCGGAAATGAAAGGAATTTGGGAAATCCCCTTTCCAAGGATACGCTGTTAAAAGATGTGTGCAGCAGATCATTGTCAAGACTGATATTCCAGATTTGTACGGGAAATGTGTTGATTAGTGATTTACCGTCTGAGAGACTCACAAGAGTGAGGGGAAGGAGAGCAGCTCTGTTATTCAAAGAGAGATTGAGGAGGCAGGTTGCTGACGAGTGTTGCAAAAAATCGTGTTCTGTGTCGCAACTAATGCAATATTGCCCGGATACTTGGTGAGCACGCTAGGAGAATTAAAACTTATCAGTAAAACGAAAGTGTTAGTGATTGTCAAGCGTCCACGTGGAGTGGGGTAAAGAGCAAAATCGATAACTATCGATGACCCTATGTTGTGCAAATTTTCCTCTGTGCATAATCAGTAGGGTCATCAGAACAATGTAACTGTGAAGTGCTGCGCTCGTGCACCTAGGGGTCCTAACCCTTTGAACGTGGAGTTGGAAAGCTTATGTAAAGAAGCGATAATTCTTCGGAAATGCACGTAAAGCTTTTAGAGAGCGCTACGTCGGAATCGCGCTATTCGAAACACGCGAATCGTGCGGATTCGGCCCGGAGAGGATTTTTCGTATACGCTTTGTGTTTAAGTGGAAAAGTAGTATACGACTTGTGTTTTTAATCCTGTAGGAGGCTTAGCTGTATTTTTATTACTCTGTTACCTAACTCCGTCCAAAAATAAGTCTCAAAAAGGTTTGTTACATTATTTTAACCTTTTATGAATAATCTCTATTTACTCTGTAAATACATACCCTAGTGTGTATTTATTTTATATTGCTTTGTACACTTATTCTATAGAGCAATTTATTTTCTATAAACTTCTACAAACTTGTTTTCAAATTATTGCAATTTATTAGCATTTAAAATACTTTGTCAAATGTTAAATCGGTACTTATTTTGAAGCGCAAAGTGTGTGAAATGAGAAAACTTTAGAATTTTCATTATTTATATTTCCACTGTTATGTTTTAAAAAATTGTGTTATATTTGATTACCTACGTTTGTTTTATATTTTCTATCAAAGAACTGACTTGTTTATTGTTTACCAGATTCTGTAAGTAAAATGTAAATAATCATTTGCTTAATTGTTTACCTAACTATCTATTTAGGTACTTAAAGTTAATTACCGATTTTATTAAAACTTCCGTTAATGAGGGTAAGATTTGAAAAAGATTCCACGACAGTATCTTGGAGCTATTAATTTACTAGATAAACTTGTATAATTACAACAACAATATTATGACTGAACAAATGAGTAATTTGTTATTACATAAATCCTTGTACGGACAGGATAATGAGTCAGTTACACTTGGATGTATATGAATGTACACTCGCCCTACATTTTGCATTTGCCTTGTTTACTACGGTTATTTATAGCTGACCGAATTAAATAAGAGTTTTCTATAAAGAATGAAGATACACATGATAATAGTAACGTCGAAGATAAAGATGTGCAAAAAACAAAATTGTGGAGTTAAAAGAACCCTTTAAACGATTTTTTTTTTTTGTTTTGCAGAATGACGCGACGCGACGATGTGAGGCGATTCTAGTAGAACAATTTCCATAAAGTTATATAGAAATAGTTCTACTAGGATCGCGTCGCACTGTCGTGTCTCCCTGTCTGCGGGAGCCTTACATAATCAGCCTATAATGTACTGCTGGGACACACGCCTTCTCTCTGTGAGAGGAAGTTGGGCGAAATACACCACGTGGGCCCAGTGTGGAGTAAAGTCAAAGTCAAATTATTTATTTCAAATAGGCACATAAATGGCACTTTTGAACGTCAAAATTTACAAATAAAATAGAATTAATTCTAGTCGCTGTCACTGCTAGTAGATGTCACGTGTCTTCGAATTTTTGATTCTAGAACATACCGGTTTCCTCACGATATTTTTCTTCACCACTTTGAGAGCAGTGGTGATGAAATAATTTGCACAGAGTAAAGCGCCGCAATCAATCAATCAATCAATTCAGCCTATCGCAGTCCACTGCTACCATAGGCCTCTCCCAGGCTGCGCCATAACACTCTGTCCTCCGCCTTCTGCATCCAGTCTGACCCAGCCATTTTCTTAAGGTCGTCGGTCCATCTAGCTAGGGGGCGTCCCACACTACGCTTGTCGATACGTGGTCTCCACTCCAGGACTCGTCTGCTCCATCGGCCATCGGTCCTTCGACAAACATGGCCAGCCTACTGCCACTTCAGTTTGCTTACTCTGCAAGCTATGTCGGTGACACCGGTTCTTTCCCGGATTATTTCATTCTTGATTAAATTCCGAAGTAAAGCGCCTGCCTAGGTTTAAACCTACCTACAACTTGTAAGTCGAGGCCGTTACCACTAGGCCACCACTCCTCACTGTTATAATGATGGATGAAGATACCGATGCTTTTTTTATAGTTATAGCCAAGTGTAACGAAATTGTGGAAGTTGTGGAACGAATAATTGTAGTCTTCCTTTACTGAAAAGGGGAGATATCCCTAATAAATTGGACTTGTCTCATTGAAAAGAGAGGACAGCGATACCTCATTCCTCTACAAAAAAAAAAAATTGTGTGTATGTAATTATTATTATCTTCTTAAAAGAGCCAATGTAAATCATATTATTTAATTTTATTTATTAAACAACACTTTGTAACTGATTGTATTTTTCTTTGTTTACATAACCTTTCTCCTACTAAACTATAACAAAACAAAAGGCTATGAAATATTAAGATGAATTGTATAGTTGGCAACGATGTACAATTCACACTACTTTGACCTTTTAAATATCCAGTACGATATTAAATCGAAAATGGGATACCTAAATTGTCAAAGATAACACACACCATGTGTCTTCGGGTACAGATTTTTATCACATCCAGTATATTGAAGTCTTGTCCCTATTATTCCGTATCTAGCTAGGTCATGCATCGTAGTAGAGTTGTCTAATCGGCCTTTAATTTGATTTGCGTGCAGAATGGTCGTCCGATAAAGCGCTTAGCTGAGGCAAAATGGGATTTATGGTATGGATAACTCCAACAAAAAGGGCCCGAATAAATCTTCGCCCTAACTTAATAAAGTCTCCGTTGACGGCTTTATCTGAAGCTGTGACCACGAACAGAGTTTTTTGAATAAAATAGTATCGTATTTTTACCGAGAGAAGCGGGATTTTCTGATATCTGCTATTTAGACAGTTTTACTTTCAATTCACTTATTTTTCAACACAATGGAAATTTGGAACGGTATTGTGGAGCTTGCTATTTTAATTTTATACGTACTTTGTTTGAATTTACTTACGCCAATAAATTTTCTAAATAAAAAGGTAACATACATAGCTCCCGTAGTCATTCGATTCGACATTTCAAAATTGTTTTTACCAAAGACCTGTCTTTGGTAAAAGGAATTGTAGGACGGTGTTAAGTGCGTTTACACCTTACAGCATTTCATACAAACTTTCAAGCTTTTGTTTTGCGAAATGACTGAACCGATATTAATGAAACTTCTTTCATACGCTTCAGCAGGATACAAAGGTCTAAAAAGTTAGTTAAGAACATTTTTAGGTTTCCGTACCCAAAGGGTAAAACGGGAACCCTATTAACCTCCGCGGTCTGTCTGTCTGTCCGTCTGTCACCAGGCTGTATCTCATGAACCATGATAATTAGACAGTTGAAATTTTCACAGATGATGTATTTCCGTTGCCGCTATAACAACAATTACAAAAAAAAACAGAATAAAATAAATATTTCAGGGGGCTCCCATAAAACAACTGTGATTTTTTTTGCTCGTTTTTGCTCTATATTGATAATGGCAACAGGTAGACGCTTGAAACATTCACAGAATATTTAGTTATATATTCACTTTAAAAATAAATAATTAAATTAAAATAAAACAAATATTTAAGTGGCAAAAAAATCATATCAAATCAAATCAAAAATGTATAGATAGATAATGGTACGGAACCCTTCGTGCGTGAGTTCGACTCGCACTTGGCCATTTTTTTCATTCACAATCCTACTAAAATTTAGTTACATCATACATACCACTCAAACTGAACAAAGACATGAATTGAAACATTTCCACAAAGTAATAATAAAAACTGACCATCATTTTCTTTGAGACATAACATTTGCTTTACCGCGTCGGTGTCTACGACGTTTCAAATGCGATGTTTTTGCTTTCAGAATCAAATTCAAATGCAATCATAGTATCCACGTATTCGTTTTCGACGTGTCTGTGACTGCGATTGGATATTTCCAATATATGCCTTGAGGCGAGACACAGGAATCTCATATCCTGCACGTCAGGTGAGAAAATCTACTAAAAAGACATCGTGTTATAACTTTATCGGTATTAAATAACGTATTGCACTTAACGTTATTTTAAAATAAGGTTACGATGATATAAAAAAAAAAATTTAACACAAAGATAACAAAACAAAACCAGCGATATTATTAACAAAACAAAAAGTAATTAGTTTTTTTTTTTTTTAGTCACTCCATAGTCACTTATCGAAAAAAATCTAGAAGCAGTTTGTTGTAATTCTTCTAAAGTAGGTATTCAGTATGTAACTACCTACCTAATTTAGAAGAATTATAAAGTTTATTTTTGACCCTTTGCTTAGCGACTGTCAATTTCATTTTAATAGGCAATTTTTTATTTTTGATACATTTTCTGATCTGAACCGCTGAGCGCTGAATGGGATAATAATTGGCGTCATGTAAAGGCAAGGGTAATTTAATCAGGCTATTGTTAAACTTGATTTAATATTAAGTTAGCCGTCAATCCATCTATCTGCTATGATTGGCAGATGTAACATCCACATGAAACTATATTACTAATTGATGTGGATTCGTGATGAATACTTAAATGGTGTACATAATAAAGAGAATAGAATTCTATTCTATGAATTTATGCGATAGCATTTTTTTTTTACTACAACATGTTTTTCATACATAACATTTAAAGTTGCGACTGAAAACAATGACGGGTTGTGTTTTCAGTTTCCAGAACCACTTGTTTTTTTTGTTAAGAATATATAAAATGGAAGATAAAGTATTTTTATTTTCTACAAAATTTAGTATAAGATTCCTTTTACGCACAATGTCACCTCAAAACCTAATTCTGTATCCTCATGTATGATTTTTTTAGACCAAAACCATAATCAGCACAATTTTATATATACACAGATAGACACAGAAAACACAATTGAGTTTCCAAATCTGCATGTTTAAAAAAAATTATATACAACTCAAGTATTTTTTTATATTTTACCCTCGCTATTATTGTCTTCAAATCATCGAATGTTCAAAAATACCCACTTAGCATCTGCATTCTTAAAGCCCTAATCAAAATTCAGTGTTTAATTTAGCAGTCTAATGCAAATCATCGATAATTGTGTAGAAGTGTGTGAGTGTTTGTGAACGAGGAGGACCGACCTGCCGTGATACTGTTTTCACTAGTACGGAGGTCGGTGTGAATTAAGCTCAAACAACCGCATATACACAGGTATTTATTAGACATAATGTTATTTATTTTTGAACTAGGTAGACGCAAATCACAGGATTGTTGGGATTTGTGTGTAAGGTTGGTTCTTTTATGCTGTCAATAAACGTTTTTACTTTTTTACTTTACTTTACTTTTATTTTCTCCGAAATCCGTTTTATGATTGATGATAAATGATTTTTATTTCTGTAAGTAGATTTGTACAAACACTTTTACATGTCAATCATATTTTAAAAACTAGATGAGGTCGGCGTTTCCTATCTGACTACTCTCAGAGTAAAGGCCGAAACAAACTCAGAGGTCTCTTATAAAGGCTTCTACATACCGGGGCGACTTGTCGCGCGACGCGACGCGACACAAAGGCACCGCTCGTCCCGCGACACGTAGGGCCTTTGTGCCGTGTCGCGTCGCGCGACAAGTCGCGCTGGTATGTAGAAGCCTTAAAGCCCAGACTTGCGTGGACCTGTACAGTCAGTGCACGCATTTGTTAGTAATCGTGCAGCTCAACTCAGAACTTAAGGAGCTTAACGATGCGACGAACAATGCCAAAGAAAGGACATTTGGGTAGGTACCGCATAAAGCTAACAGAGAAAAAAAAATAAGTACAATGATCCACACAGTCTTCACATTCGCAATAATTAAAATAATCTATATTATTTTACAAGTAAAGATTCTTTTTACACACAATGTCATCTCAAACCCTCATTATGTATTCAAGTATGAATTTTCTAGACCAAAACCATAATCAGCATATTCAAGTAAAACATAAAGCTGTACATTCACGACGAGACGAAATTGCGCCGAGTCAAAAATAGAAACTGGAATTAAAATCTGCCTCGTTAAAGGGGACTTGGTAAATTAGTCCCATTCATGTGCATAGTGATAATCTGCGGGCGACGCATAGTTGATGAACCGATGTAGGTACCAAGAATTCATCTCGGTGGATATGGAACTAATATCGGTCAGTCGAGATGGAATTTTCATGTTAGTCGTTTGAGGAATTATATAAAGAGTTGGATGTAGCTAATTTGGTACTGAAAAAGAGAACGTCAAATGCGACGTTGGACTATAGGAGTAGGCTAATAGAGGGTAAAATTACTCATAAAATGGAAAAGGTTTTAAGTTCGACCGATTTTTTTTAAAGTTTATTTATTTACCTATTTCTTATTAAGTACTTTAATTTTGTGGTAAGCGTGGCTTCCTTTAGCCCTATGACACAATGAACTATTAGTAGAAAGTAAAAAATTCAATTTGAAACTCATTTCTCCCATTCTTTTTTAGGGCTCCGAAGTCATCAAGGAACCCTTTATAGTTTCACGATGTTCGTCTGTCTGTCCGCGGCTTAGTTCAGAGACTATTAGTACTAGAAAGCTGTAGTTTGGCATGAGTAATAATTATTAATCACGCCGACAAAGTGGTTAAACAAAATCTTTGTTTTTTTTTGTGTTACTTACATGCTAATACTACTTACTTACTTGTTAAAGTGGGGATAATTTTTTTACTCGTCTATTCCATGGTGTGAGGTTCGTTGGATAGGTTATATAGCGGTTCTGTGAAACCATTTTTCGATTCAGGGACCCGTTTGTGTAATATTAAGGTTTAGAGTGCAAATTTTTGTTAGAGTCAAGAGTCCCCCGTGCCAGCTAAATGGTTGCACGGCAGTAGTATTTAGTACGAATTTAAAAGGAAAACTATAACAGCTAAGTAGGCTTTACAAGTTAACGAGTAATAGTCGACTAACACACACTCATTCATCATCGACATTTATATCTGTAACTTTTATGGTGTACATAATAACGAGTATTCTATTCTAACTTAAGTTTGTTGTTGGAGAATTGACCGTGACGTATAACGATGTATAAATTCATTCGAACTACGGAACCCTTCGTTGTTCGTGGTCCAACACGCACTTCGGCGGGTTTTTTTATATTGTATTGTAACGTTACAATCAGCCGGAGGCCTGCCTAGTAAGTCACATTATTAAAAAAATAGATGACATAATAAATAAGTAGGAGTTCCAGATCGGCTTCAATTTCACGCTGCTTGGGTCACTCGGATGACAGGAAGCAGGATCCGCAGGCAGTAGTGGAGTAGGATGAGGACGACGCTGCAGTGTCTTACGTCGTACTGGATCAGGAGGAGGTTGTCGATCCCTTTCCAGAGGAGGAAAAGCTTTTAAGGATTTTCGTAGGTTGGTTTCGTATAGAAAGAGTATCAAAGAGTGTTTAGCACCCAACTTATTTGAACCATCCTACACCCTGTGAAAGAATAAAAGATATTAGAAGGAGTACTTCCAGGTTTGAGTAAGCCAGCAAATTACTTTAAATAATAAAATAATAATCATCCTCATCATCATCATCAGCCCATAGCAGTCCACTGCTGGACATAGGCCTCTCCAATTGCAGGCCATTCGGCTCGATTCTCGGCAACTCTCATCCAGCTGCCACCAGACACCCTGCGAAGATCGTCGCTCCACCTAGCCTGAGGGCGTCCTACCTTACGTTTGCCGATTCGCGATGTCCACTCAAGAACACGTCTACCGTAATGGTCATCGGTTCAACGGCTAATATGGCCGGCCCATTGCCACTTCAGCTTGCTTATTCTGTAGGCTATGTTGACAACTTTGGTTCTCTGCCGGATCACCTCGTTCCAGATTCGATCCCTCAGAGAGACTCCAAACATAGCCCGTTTCATAGCTCGCTGAGCGACCTAATACCGAAAATAATAATAAATCCATTTAGTTTCAGGCAACACAGGCCCATTGATAAAAACCTTAACCTAAACATACATACTTTTATTGTAAACACAACAAAACTTGTGTTAATAAAAAGACTTAAGATTATGTCAGTAGAACTTCACTTTGCACTAGCTTGACTATATGGTGCCCTGTGGTACTTGTCCGCGGAAGCGACGGACCACCATATTCTGCGGCCAAAACTCTTCTTCCATGACGCGGAGCAGATAACAATTAGGTACGCGCACCACAAACGCCTTAAGGCTTCTTCAGACCGGCGCGACACGCGACGCGACACAAAGGCCCCGCGTGTCGCGTGACGATCGGTGCCTTTGAGTCGCGTCGCGAGTCGCGCCGGTGTTTAGAAGCCTTGCGGCGCGGCTCCAGTGCTCCCTCGGCGTGTACCTTGTGACTTGTTTAAGCATATCCATCAAACATTAGGTATAATATTGCCTGCCAATTAACATCTAACGCGTTAATTAGTAGTTACTGCCAAAGCTAATAATGAGCAAAGCAAAGTAATCCATATCGTGCTAAGATTGGAATTTCTCGTATATTGGAGGCTATCGAAATGCTAACGTCAGTGTTGATAATTAGTTAAATCCTTTGTTCTTGATGTTAATTAGAATCAAATATTAGTAACGTTTAAGTTTGGGATATCTACATGAAGGTACTTAAGTAGGTAAGACGGCGTCAGTCGGTGTATGGCACTCAACCAGAAATAGTTTTGAAACATTATACATTAGTTTTCGTTTATACTAAACCCGAAAAGGGGTCATTGGACTCATCATTTTGAACAATTGAAATCGAGAAATAAAAATCAGCTGTTTCCTACATTTGTGTTCACTCAAATCGACAAAATGTATGGAACAGCTGATTTTTATTTCGCGAGTTCAAGGTTGGTCCCATAGAAAAAATTGTTCAAAATGATGAGTACAATGACCCCTTTTCGGGTTTAGTATAAACAAAAACGAATGTTGTATAATATTACACCTATTTACCCCGAAGAGTTAGGCAGGAATTAGGGAGTACATCCCTGAACTAAAGAAAGAAAGTGGCCTCAGTCGTACACAGGCTTTGGAGAAGCTCTAACAGCTTATTGTTTGTGTTAGCAACGCGACTTGGCAGCATGATCTTCGGGCGATTCACAGAGCTGCACGTGAGTGCAGTAGCTCGGTGACTCGATCGGCGAACATGATGTTAATTAAGTGTTGGGTTACCCGTTTTTTTAACTTTGTTGTTTTATGAGAGAAAATAAATAGACTTAGTATTATTATTATTTAGCGGGACCACTATTGGGACCAACCTTGAAATCGCGAAAAAAAAATCAGCTGTTCCATACATTTTGTCGATTTAAGGCTGATTTTTTTTTCGTGATTTCAAGGTTGCTCCCATAGAAAAAGTTGTTCAAAATGATGAGTACAATGACCCCTTTTCGGGTTTTGTGTAAACAAAAACTAATGTTGTATATGCTGGTCCTGCGGTAAACTCTGCTTGCGCGATGCTGGATTTTGCGTGACACTAGTGTGATAGCGTAGTTCGCATGAGGCGATGTAAATGGCCGCCACAAGTGAAATTGGGGAAATGTGGATGTACTATACACCCACATCCCCCCCTCTGCCTAACCCTTCAGAGATTACAGGCGTGATGTTATGTGTGTAATTAGCCATACTTTATTGAGGACCTATTCCTAGTTAGTAGGTATAGAATGGACAATGGGTATAGAGCTCGGTTAATGGAAACCCATTAATTTTAGCGTACGTGGTCTGTGCAGCTACCTATCGGAATTCGAAGTTTTGCCAATGAATTTTATTCAGCCAAAAATAATGTGTATATTGTTTACCCTAAAAGCTTTGTTTTTGTAAAAGGGAAGAGTTGGGTCGTTAATAATTCATTGAAATACTTCCAACGGCGTAAACTTTTACCGTCTTATTACAAAACAAGATTAATATTTTGACATGGCTTAAACCATGAACCTAGTTTTTGAAATGAGAACGTAACTCTGATTGAAATACCGTTCTATAGACAAAATTGAATACTTCGTTTGGTACTAAGTTGTCAGTTTTGTATTAGGAACTTTACCATAGACGGAATAAAGTTCGAAATTCAATAATGGGTCTGAAGATAAACCTTGTTTTGTAATAAGGCCCTTATGGTTTAAATTGTAGTGAAATTGGAAAATACATGAAGAACAAAATTGCCAATTCTGTTTTGTATAACCTACTTGAATATTATCTACTTATTAAGTAAAATTAAAAACCTATGTACCCTTTTATGCCTAGGCCTAGATACTGTGTCCCAAAAAAGATAATAACGAAAGAATTGAACGATTGCGTGTCAAACACACATTACAGACTGAACGTTTTTCTTATAAACCCTAGAATATCCTAGGCCGTAATGATGTCTCCAATTATAGGTAGACCCAACAGCTGAAGATAGATCGATGAAAAGATAGGCTTAAAGAAAAACGGTGAAATAAAACGCATGGAAAATCGGCACGGGGACCGAATGAATGAAGGCTGAACGGAAGGAAGCAAAGCCGGGGCAAACGGTGAAATGCAACAGCCGCATAGAGCTATCCAAGGCGAAGCCGGATATGACCAAAACTGGGTAACGGGTAGCTGTATATTGTTTTGAGGACAATTTCGTAGCAAACGAAGCTCTAAAAAAGTTAAATATAAAGAAGTTAGATTGTTATTCAATAAAGTTCGATTTTGATAAAATACACTACACTGATTTCAACAGCACTTGTCCGAACCGCACCTGAGCACTTCCACTAACCGCACTGAAACAAAATTTTGATAAGTGCGATTCAGTGGAACAGTTTATTGATATTATGTTCAGTCCCCGAACGGCACCTGTACTGTCTTCTTGATATTGATGCTCTTAATTTTAGGCTAAATGCTGGCTACTGATAATTACTGTAGAATAAACTTTAAAAGTGATAGTTGGGCGAGAATAAAGACATGCTTTTTTTTTTGGTTGGGAAATTATGAAATAACTTCTCCCGCTCTGGGCGGAGTGGAAGGGCGTGTAAGAATTTTACTGACTAAAACCCACCCATGCTCCTTCAGTTGCCTGTGTGCCAGGGCCACGATATCCCTTTCAGACTAACTCGCAACCCTGGCAGACATTGGCCCTAGCGGACCCCGTCAGTTTGTGCTGACGTCTCTTTGAAGCGCGCGTGAATGCCTGCTGCTGCTGCTGAACGCATGCTTGCGAGGCATTTCAGAAAAACATCGATTAATCCTTGGAATGAACTGCCATTATGCTAAGCTGATTGATTGAGGTGTAGACGGTTAGAGAAGAAAAAAGTTTGCTCCTTTGAAACAACCAAAAGGTACTTCCGTTTTTAGGGTTCCGTACCAAAATGGTAAAAAAGAACCCTTATGGTGAGACTAAGTCTGTCTGTCTGTCTGTCGCACCTGGATATCTCAAGAACTACTAATGCCATCAACTTGAAGTTTAGAATAGTTTTAGATGACGTTTGCCCAACTATTTTGCAAACAAGAAAAAAAAACAAAAAAAACTTTTTTGCAAAAGGGACTGAAAAGGGGTCTTAAAAATTTAAAGTGGTTCTACTAGCGCTGTTTGCACATTCTCAAACTTTTTTTTTTACGTAGCACAGTTTCTGACTTTTGATGCAAAAGGTAAAAAAAAAACCGCCCCCCCCCTTATCTACGAAGTTTGCATAGATAAAAATCTGAAATTATTATATGTGATAGAAGTTTATGTAAAGATTACAGGAAAAATAAAACGATGTCTTTAGAGACATCGTTTTATTTTTGTGATGTACTGAACTACTTAATAATAAGTATTTCACTGTTGCGATTCGATTAGACACTTTAATATGGTTGCTAAGCAATTTATGCGCGTCACAATGCATATGGTGAAGTCACCATAATTTCCAGTTCTCCTGGTTCTTACCAGGAGAACTCCTCAACTTAAAAAGCCCCTGCATCGGGAAAAGTACCTAATATTTTGTAAAAGGTGATGAGCAGTTGACATTAGGCTATTGTAACTTAGATAATTGCAAACTGACTCACTAAAAAGTGAAAAATAAAAAACTTTTTTCAAAAAAAAAACAACAGACTTCCAAAAAAATAAAACACTACAAAGTGAAAAATAACCTTAATTTCGGAAGTCGGTGTCTTTGGATCTATTCTAGTTTTTGCCAAATCTATCTATTCTAGATTTTTAATAGTTGAGGAGTTTTCTTAATAAAAACCAGGAGAACTGGAAATAATGGTGACTTCACCATATGAATTGTGACGAGCATAAATTGCTTAGCAACCATATTAAAGTGTCTAATCGAATCGCACCAGTGAAATACTTATTATTAAGTAGTTCCGGTGGCCATCTGTGGTCTTTATCATCAGTTCCACTTCACCAAATGGTGATTTTCAAGTGCAAATGCATCAGTTACTATAAAAAATACCAAAATCTATATAGATGTTCCTATAAAATTTGAGGACTGCCCTCGATTTCTCCAGAATCCCATCATCAGACCCTGACGTGATGACAATGGGAGCAACTGTAAAGACCCTTTCAAACAAAAAATATTTTTTCAAATCGGACCAGCCGTCTTCGAGTAATCGGGGAATATACATAAAAAAAAGGTTCCGACGAATTGAGAACCTCCTCCTTTTTTGAAGTCAGTTAATAAGGCTTGGCAGATTGATCGTTAACGTTGATAGAATGTCACTTTCTCTGCAAGACCCAGATGCACATGATGGTGCCCGGATCGGGGTGCGAAGACATTAATCAGTGCGGATAATCAGTTAAAAGCCAGGCGTGTCTAGTTCATAGCTGTGAATAATCGGAGCAGGTGGGAAGTGCTTTGAGCTATGAAGGCTTTTAGCTTCGAGATTGAACTGGATCTTCGGTGAACTGGTGATTCGAGTGCCCCGCAATAAAACCATTAGATGTCTTTCTCCTGCCAGCCTGTATATAGCGCAGCCATCTGGTTAAATTAGCCAGCTAATTGGACGCCTAGGCCGTTCATTAAACTCGAATAAAATAGCTAAAGGACAACCAGCCAAGTCATTAAGCGCAACGTTGAACCAGATGGCTGCATGTCGTATAGTAATTTAGTTAAATTGGATATTGATGAAGAGTTTTTGTTTTGGTAACTGAATTTACCAACAATAGAGGGGATCTGGCGCTCGAAGGCCGTTGCTGCGGCACTGTTCTAACTTGAAGATGACCGACTAAGACTCAGCCAGAGTCTTAGTCAGTCATCTTCAAAGGGTTGACTTTCAACACGCCAAGTTGTTAAGCGGTGAATGATTCTAGAACAATTAACTATCGGCCTAGACATCTAATTAAATTGTTGAAGGACAAGTAGCCAAGTCATTGAGCGCAACGTTTAACCGGATGGCTGCATGTAGTATAGTCATTTAGTTAAATTGGATATTGATGAAGAGTTTTTGTTTTGGTAAGTGAATTTACCAACAATAGAGGCGATCTGGCGCTCGGCGGCACGCTCGCTACGCTGACGCCGCACACTGTTTTAACCTAACCTGTTATATCAACTGTTTATACCAACCACAAACGATTTGTTTTGACAATTTATTTTTATTTTTTATTTTCTCTAAACTCTCAAATTAAATGGCCTTAATTGCTATTCCATTGGGTACCTAATACTTTAACAAACGTTTCGATGCAACCAAATTGTATGAAATATGAAACAATTAATAGTTAAAGGAAGAAGTTTATAGACAATTTTTTAAATCATCAAAATTAACACAAATTGATAATTAAAATTTGATCTTTTTTGTAAGTACTAACGCTTATTTACTTTAAAATCTTATTTGAGTACCAGCTGCTTATCGCCCCTGTAAATAAATAATTGTGATGTAATTGAGGAAAATTGACAACGAAATGATTGGGTGTAGGGTTATCTACCTATACCTACGCGACCCAGTAATCTATAGTTATGATGAGTAGATTTTAGGACGAAAATCAACAACTTTTATTAAAAAGTAATATAGGTAAGTAAATTAGATTCGAGCATCAACATTCTTCCCGAATTGTCAGGAAAAAGATTTAGATTTTTTCACTCCAGAAAATATCGAATGGCCGTCGTAAGTTCACAACGTTAATCTCTATCAATCTGCCTATGTAGTAGGCGAATATGAAGAACTATTGTGTATGTGTTATAAAATCTGTAAAATACCATATTTCACGCAAATAAATGAATCTATCTATCTATCTATCTACCCTTTTCCCAATAATGTGAGGTCGGCTTCCAGACTAACCGGATACAGCTGAATACCAGTATTTTACATGGAGCTACTGCCTATCTGACCTCCACAACCCAGTTACTGGGTAATACGATACCCCTTGGTAAAACTGGTTGTCAGATTTTCGGGCTTCTAACGACGCGTAATAACTGTCAAAGATCTACAAAATGTCATCCGGGACCAACGGCTTAACGTGCTTTCTGAGGCACGGAGGGGTATTGGTATGTAAAGATGGTCACCCATCCACGGACCAACCGCGGCAAGCGTAGCTTAACCTGATTGATTGACCAGTATGGCTGTTATTACTTAGCCACAAGCCCCATCATTCTTCCCGAATAGTCCGAGAAAAAACTACCTACGAATTTTTCACTTCCTAAAATACCTAATGGCCGTCGTAAGTTCCCGTCACGTCATTAATCTCTTGAAGAACCTAGTTAGGTACCATAGGCAGCTACCTGATGCCCTAAGCTGAGGTCCCCATGGGTGCCCTTAGATTAGAAAGCGTGGAAAATAAACTATAGGTACCTACCTCCCATCAATGATTATTTCATTCATCGATGTATATTTCCTTGCCTGGTTCGCCGAAGCAGGAGCTCGGGAACAGCGGATCATTAGAAAAAAAAATCGAGCGAGTGTTATAGTAGTTCCATAAGATGTGCAACATCTGAGATGTCACCTTGGCAACTGAGCAGCGACAGAAATTAACCTCAAAATTAAAAAATCCTTAATACTGAATTAGGTATTCATTCGCATGATATTATTCATTACTAGTGGTCGCTCACTGATCGAAATTCGACGTCTTCTACTTATAATCTATATAGTACATACTAATTCCATGAGTATACTAATTCCATGCTATTATAAAGTACTTAGTAATTCCATGCTATTAATAAAAACCTTACTTATTCCATGCTCAAGCTGTTACTTCCTGTTACACACTTCCGTCCCTTTTCATGAAATCCCTCCCACAGAAAGCGATAGGAAAGATGTTACTTCTGGTACAGACGTGTAAAATTTATATCGTCACTATACAATTAATTATGCGAAACCCGAAACACATGTCTAGTATTTTAAAGTAAAGAATCTATGTACAAAATTTCAAAACTGAATCATGAAAAATCACAAAGTTATAAGGTTGTTACGTAAAGGCTTCTACATACCGGGGGGACACAAAGGCACCGCTCGTCCCGCAACACGCGGGGCTTTTGTGCCGTGTTGCGTCGCGCGACAAGTCGCGCTGGTATGTAGAAGCCTTTACCCGGTTGTCCGTACATAAACATGCAAACGGCGCCCCCACGCCTCCAGTCACCTTGCGCTCATTGACAATAATTTGGCAGTAGGTACCTAACCGTACGGCGATTGTATTCTCAGTAATTAAACGGTAATAACATTTGCCATCACACTTAGATAAATATTTTTGGGACAAAATATAACATGGTGTAAAAATTATTGAAATCAATTCAGTTCCTTATTCTGTATTCAGGTTTCACATATTATAATGATAAATGATAATGATAAATGATTTTATTTCTGTAAGTAGGTTTGTACAAACACTTTTACACGTCAATCATATTTTAAAAACTAGATGAGGTCGGCGTTTCCTATCTGACTACTCTGAGAAGAAAGGCCGAAACAAACTCAGAGGTCATAGTCTCTTTTAAAGTCCAGACATAATCTTGGTCAGATCATGTGAAGACCATGTAGATTGGTGTCTGAAATGGTCTTTTGAGGAAAGAACCACACAGGTTGAGTGGACCTGACCAGTCAGTGCACGCATTTGTCAGTAATCGTGCAGCTCTACTCAGAATATAAGGAGCTCAACGATGCGACTATCAATACCAAAGAAAGGCCATTTGGGTAGGCCACTTATATGACTCAAACTGCCAGACCATGATTAACACTAACTGAGAATAAAAGAAAGGGAAAAAAAATATTATGCAATAACCCACATAGTCTTCACATTCACAATAATTAAAATAATATAATACTTTACAAGTAAATATTCCTGTCATTGTGTATAAAATAATAATTAAATGTCACTGTTTATAAAATAATAAAGTTAGCAAAAACAAAAAAAAAAACAAAAAAAAAAACTACCTCAATATGTACAAAAATTGGAGCAGCTCAATCCCAAGCCTTTTTGTCCTCAATATAATCTTTAACAGTATAAAAGGCTTTCTGGCACAACTTACGTTTAATGAATGATTTGAATTTATTAAGGCTTAGATCTTGAACGTGGCTTGGAAGTTTATTATAAAAGCGTATACATTGACATCGAAACGAGCCACCTATTTTCTTGAGCCTTGTTGTAGGTACAACAAATTTGTGTTTGTTCCTAGTATTTATATTATGGATATCACTGTATTTTTTAAATAATTTTATATTTTTATGGGCATATAATAGATTTTCAAAAATATACTGAGAAGGCACAGTCATTACATTAATCTCCTTAAATTTCTCTCTGAGAGAGTGTCTTGGACTTAATTTATAAATTGATCGAACAGCTCTTTTCTGCAAAACAAAGATAGTCTGAATGTCGGCAGCATTTCCCCATAACAGAATACCGTACGACATTACACTATGAAAATAGCTAAAGTACACTAAACGGGCTGTCTCTATGTCAGTTAAATTACGAATTTTTCTAACAGCATATGCTGCGGAGCTTAGCTTTTTTGACAGTTTATCTACATGTGGGCCCCACTGAAGCTTAGCATCCAAAGTCAAGCCCAAGAATACAGTGCTATCTTCAGGATTCAATTCTTCGCCCTTTATTAACACATTAGTTTTCACCTGCCTAACGTGAGGTAGCGTAAACTTAATGCATTTGGTTTTTTTTTCATTTAGAAGTAAATTATTAACATTAAACCAGTGAACTACTTTTGAGATCGCGCTATTTACATCGTCAGTAACCAGCTGCTGACGTTTAAGTTTAAACAAAAGTGAAGTGTCATCTGCAAACAACACTATATCATGATTATCCTTTATGAGGTAAGGCAAGTCATTAATATAAATAAGAAACAAGAAAGGACCAAGAATTGAGCCCTGTGGGACTCCCATTCTTACTATAGATCCGGGAGATCTTTTCCCATTGACGTCAACGCTCTGAATCCTATTACTCAAGTATGAAATAAGAAGATCCAGAGCGGTGTTCCGGATCCCGTAGTGGCGGAGTTTCCTGATTAACGTTTCATGAAAAACGCAATCGAATGCCTTGGACAAATCACAAAAAATGCCCAAGGCATCGCATTTATCTTCCCATGCATTATAAATATGTCCTAACAGTTCAACACCGGCATCAGTAGTCGAACGGCCCCTTGTAAAACCGAACTGTTTGCTATGTAGTAATTTATGTTTATTAAAAAATCTTTGCAATTGGTCTAAAATTAATTTCTCAAAAATTTTACTAAAGGTAGGTAGTACTGAAATAGGTCTATAATTTGAGGGGTCTGATGTACTACCTGATTTAAACAACGGTATTATTTTACTATTTTTCATAAGGTCAGGAAACTCCCCACAGTCAATACAATTATTAAAGATAAGAGCTAAAGTAGGTACTAAAAATACTGTTGTTTATAAATGTCACTATCTAAGGGATAAATCATCATTTCATGCATTAAGCTAATTAGTACAGTTACTATTCTCAGACTAAAAAAATATATATCTGAAACCCTTTCATTTGATATGTCACACGGTACAGTTTGCTAAACTGTTTTTTTTGTTTTTTAATATTCCACCCAAAACTGAAACCCATATTCAAAATTCATTTACTTACGTTACGTCCGTGTTTGGGTCAAAGAAGTTCATATGTGTACCAGATTTCAACTTAATCGGTCCAGTAGAGAGAAGATCCAGGGGAAAATCGGTTGTGACAGACGGACAGACAGACAGACAGATACACGAGTGATCCTATAGGTAAGGGTTCCGTTTTTCCTTTTGAGGTACGGAACCCTAGGGTAGATATTGTAGAAAAGGGCTCGCAATACTATAAAGCTCAACACACACGGGCAGTGGGTGCGGGTCGGGCGCGGGTCGGGTGCATGCCACCGGTACGGCATGCGGTATTCTCTGTATTTATATGAATGACACCACACGAAACGCGTGCGCGGCTCCCGCTCCCGACCCGCTCCGCGCCCGACCCGCGCACGCATTTCATGTGGTGATTCGTATAAATACATGTAATTCAGCCCGCCGTACTGCCGTCCCGACTCGCGCCCGTCCCGCACCTGCCTTCTGTGTGTGTTGAGCTTAAAAGTCTAAAGAAACTTGCCCTTTTTCATGCACATAAAAAGCTACGAAGCAACACCTCATAGCCGATACATATTTTATTTACGTAGACGATCAACATTATCATAACCATTCCTTTCACAATAATAGTGCGAAAATGAAATTCTATTTACACAATAAATTCCCCGTATAAATGTTATGTATATTTATCGGAGGAACAGTCGACGGTGTCGCTTAATGTAAAGTTATGGCGCCCATAGGAACTCCCGTTGTAAACATGTGCTGCAAAACACCGTTATTTATGTATGTACGGTTTTTTGTTACGGTACGGTTTTTGGCGCTGTTGCAGTTTTGTTTTGTAAACAAAATATTTTAGTTGGAAATGAAAGGTGGCCGTTGCCTGAAAAAGGAATGTATTGCAGGCTAGAATAGAATAAGTCTAAAATAATAATTACAATAAAAATAAATAGGTAATTATAAAAAATTAAAACACGACTGCCCTACCAAAAAAGGAACTAAAAAGTAAAAAAAAAATAGTATTTATTTAATCTGTATAATTATACAAAGAGAAAGGTCACTCATTTACTCGCTGACTAAACAGATAAATAAAATTATCATTGCTGTGGGGGGACCGTTCTGTGGACAACTTTTTAATCTAAGAGGTCCCCCGACTGCAATGATAATTGTATTTATCAAAAATTTATATTGAATTTCCTTCAAAATCCTTTGGATTGAGTGTAAGCATGTCACGCAATTTGGGGTGCAGAAGAAAGTACCTATTTCGTTTGCGTTCAAATTTGACCGATAGATCATAATTGACGACACGGTTGGCGCAGTGGTTAAGCGATTGACTGCTGCGCTGCGTGTCACGGGTTCGATTCCCGCATGGGACAAATATTTGTATGACCTACAAGTAGTTGTTCCGGGTCTGGCTGTTTGTGTATGTGAGTTTAAATGTTTGTAATCGCATCCACAATACAGGAGAAATTCCTAGTGTGTGGCAACGTTTATAATAAAAAATAAAAAAAAATGCTAAGAATATAAGGGTGAGAATAAAAATCTTAACGCAAACGCGCTAGTTACGTTTACTCACTTGCAAACGTACACTCGGGGTACTGATTATCAATCAATTCAATGACAAAGTAACAACTACCTCAGCCAACATCAGCATCAGTATAATGAATTTGTGCTTACGCAAGCAAGATGCTTGCAGGAATTAATTATACAGACGCTCATACGTGTACAGGCTTGTCAACCCAAAGTAATGTGTTTAATATGTAGTCTTTAGTTATTTTGACTGTCACCCGACCTCGTAATAAGAAATAAGAGTTTTGTTGTTCTTCCGCAATCTACTTAAATCCACAACTGCATGGAATTACCAAGTGTTTTTTTGTTCGGATAACATAGTTTTAATTAAATACAATTGATTAATCCGTTGGTCCCGGCTGTCTTCATGGATCTTTGACAGTCGTTTCGGATCGTCAGAAGCCCGAAAGTCTGACAACCAGTCTTACCATGGGTGTATCGTATTACCCAGTAACTGGATTGTGGAGGTCAGATAGGCAGTCGCTCCATGTAAAATACCGGTATTCAGCTGCATCCGGTTAGACTGGAAGCCGACCCCAACACAGTTGGGAAAAGGCAGATTATTTGTTGTTTTGTAAAGTTATTTTCACAAATTAACAGTTAGCTATCTGCTTGCGGTCTGGTAGTAGAACTCTATCCCCCTTATTACAAAACAAGGTTTATCTTCAGACGCAGGTTTAAAACATGGAGCCATATTTGAATTTCGAACTTTATTCCGACCATGGTAAAGTTCCTAAACACAAAACTGACAACTTAGTACCGAACTAAGTTTTCAGTTTTGTAAAAAGAACGGTATTTCAATCACTGTTATGTTCTTATTACAAAAACTGACTCCATGGTTTAAGCCATGTCAAATATAAATCTTGTTTTTTAATAAGGCGATATGAGTTCTAGGATAAAATTTTTTTTCAATACAGGTGTTAAACATGGCGTACTTTCAGAGGCTATAATTATGATTCGAAAATTAAATCTTTTGCATAGGCATCTTTCTGTTACGTGGTCGTGACTTTTGTTTACGAGCTCTACATTAGTTTTGCAGTTAAGTTTTTTTATAAGTCAATTTAAAAGTTTAGTAGGTAGCAAGGAGTTTTCATACATAGAATAAAATGCGATAGATTTTATTCGAGAAAAATGAATGAGTCCGTATTTCTTCTCCGCATTGAAATCTCAAAAGTCTTCTAAATGGTTCTATAATAGACTTAATTACCAGTTTTAATTTTACTTATTTTCACATCAACATTATTTTGTCAAAAATCGAATAGGCTAAAATAGATCCAGTTGCAAAAACGCGCCATTTTCTGAAAAAATTAATTAATTCTTTTATTTGTTTTTTACAAGTGTTAGAGGTGTGTAGGTTATTGCAAACTCGTGACAGCTCGTTTGAAATAACCTACTTTTCACCCTTGTATCACAATGTACTATTAAAGGAAAAGTGGAAATGGGTTTTCCCATTTGAAAATGATCAGTATCAGCCTAGGATATAGATTCATGCCCGGTTGATCAAAATAGAACCCCCTATTTGACATTACACTTAAAAACAGGCGAAATGTGGGTGTCTCTATGAAGATGTACCTCTGCCAATCACTTTTGGGGAACTTATAGGCGATTTATATTATGATTTTGAGAGATTATTCCAACAAAATGTGGAGGCTTGTAAATAGCTTGTCTTGAATTACCTCACTATTACATTAAAATAGGGGAGGGGGGGGGGAGGTTTATTATTTGTTTTTGTTTTAATTATTTCAAGCCAAGTATTTTTATTGCTTCTTACTTTAAGTATGGCGATGTGTTTTTTTTTGTGCTCACACCATAAATTATTATTATAAGTCTATACATGAGGATTTGTAATTGGCTCTCTGGTGACTATGGTGTCCTTTTTAGGGTTCGGTAGTAAACAAGGAACCCTTATAGTTTTGCCATATCCGTCTGTCTGTCCGTCCGTCCGTCTGTTCCCAGCTTATATCGGAGACGCTTAGTCCTAGAAAGCTGTTATTTGGCATATTAATCACGCCAAGAAAGTCGTAAAATAAAACCAAGAAAACCATTTGTTTTTACGTACAAGGGTGGTACACGGGGATGATATTTTTTTTTCATCTAATACATGGTGTGGGGTATCGTAGGATAGGCCGTTTAAAAATACTGTGGGTTTGTAAAAGCCATTTTTGAATTCTGAGATCGGTTTGCGTAATATTAAGCTTAAAAGTGCTATTTTTTGTTAGAGTCAAGTGTCCCCCCCCCTACCAGCTAAATGGTTGGCTTTGGATATGTGAAAAAATTCATGGCAGTAGTATACTTTTAAAACGAAATTAAAAGGTAAACTATCACAGCTAAGTAGGGCTTACAAGTTAAGACTCAGATATATGCCAGTGACCTTGAGTGGTTAGCTTGCGTGTTCTGTACTGAGCTCACGCAACGCGTCGTACGTTCAGCCAGTAATAGGAGTCGTCCATCAAGGAGCGCTGTCCCCAATTTGACGCATTATTAATTTATTATACACAAAACAAAAAAGTATTTTAATAAAACACGTATACTAAAAGATCAATAATTAAATAATCTTTAAATTGGTGAAGGATTCAGAAAAATACGCTTAGTAGATTTTGCGCCATTCTCAGTTTTTTATCCGCGTTAAACATAACTTTACAAATTAATTTCACTATGTAATATAAACATAATCTAAAATATTCTCATATTAAATTATTGAAAAAATGCTCTAATTTAACATTTTTTTTTTTTCAAATCATTAACACTACTCGTTTAGACGTGATCTTCAGTATAAAATCATTAAAAGTCGGTTATCGTCGCCTTAACGAGTAATAGTCGACCAACTTAAATTTGCAGTTGAAGAATTGACCGTAACGTTTATCGATGTATGGGAGAGCATGTTTTTCAACGTAATAATTAAAACGCTCCCCATCCGCTTAGCCTTTCCCATCTATGTTGGGGTCGGCTTCCAATTTAACCGGATGCAGCAGAATACCAGTATTTTACATGGAGACTGCCTATCTGATCTCCACAACCCAGTTACTGGGTAACACGATACCCCTTGGTAAGACTGGTTGTCAGACTTTCGAGCTTCTGACGACCCGTAACAACTGACAAAGATTAACAAATGACAACCGGGACCAACGGCTTAGCGTGCTTTCCGAGGCACGGAGGGGTTTTGGTATGTAAATATGGTCACCCATCCACGGACCAACTGCGGCAAGCGTAGCTTAACCTGATCGATCGACCCGTGCGCCTGTTATTACTTAGCCACATATTAATATACTAACTTTTGCCCGCAGCTTCGCTCGCGTTAATTTAGAATTTTACAATCAATTCGGGTTGTACACTGCTTGTTGTTTGGCGTTTGGCGGCAAAAAACTCTTAACACACTATTCAAGTTTCAATAATAATATAATTCAATCATGATTCGAAAAACACATGGCGCCATCTATTACCATAAGAACGTTAAAGTTGTTTTCCTCGGCAACAGTACTTTTTTTTCGAAATGAAAGGTAGGTACCCTATGTCCGTTTCTGTACACCTGACAACATACAGGTATGCAAAATTTCAGGATGATCGGTTCAGTGGTTTAGGCGTGAAAAGGTAATAAACAAACAAACTTACTTTCGCATTTATAATATTAGTTAGGATAAATAAATAAAATTATTCACAAAGTTGCCTAGAACTTTTTGTAGATATTACCAATAATGCGTATAGTTTTTCTATCGGTTCGATTTCAGGGGATTTCAATAGTGATTCAAAACTAAACGTTCAAATAAAACAAAGATCATAGTCGCATCACGTCGCGAGGGATTCTAAGTTATACCAATAACCTCCTGGAGCACGTATACAGTGATTCTTAATATTTGCAATGCTTGTGTGGAAGGAAAAGTTTACGCCGCAAATATTGTAGGGAAATGTGGTTCATCATTTATCATAATTTCAGCCGAAAGACGTCCACTGCTGGACATAGGCCTCCCCCAAAGGGGGTGTTTGCCATAATCGCCACGCTTGGCAGGCGGGTTGGCGATCGCAGTATGGTGTTAAAATGCAAAGAGAACGCTGCTGCCCATTCTCTAGTAATCCCTTAGTCGCCTTTTACGACACCCACGGGAAGAATAGGGAGGTGCTATTCTTTACGTCCGGCACCACACAGACAAAAACTGTCTGTATGGTGCCGAAATGTGGTGAAAGTCAGCGAAATAGGGATGATGACCTATAATAGAAATGTTCGAACAAATCATGTAATTCCAAAGAAGGCAAAGTAAAACGAGGGAGAAGAAATCTGCAAAATCGATGGGAATATGGAGAACCTACTGTACGCTTTCAAAGTTTTTGGAAGGGATTATTCCCGTCCTTGTCGTGCGGTATGGACAATTCGAGTCGTCAATGTCGAATTACATAGTCGTGACGTCACTTCTGTGACAGTTCCGTCTTTGTGTAGCAGTTATTTTAAAACGGTTCTAACTTGGTTTTTTTTAAGCTTTTACACTTTTTATATTATTGTTTACCAATATTTTTTTAGCTTAAAATAAAAAATAATCACCATTAATTGCTAAGCTAATTAACGAATGACAACCGACTTAAATTGTCTGTATTGTCAAATCACAACTGCTATTTTTTGACAGTTGTATGAAATGACTATTATTATTTATTATTATAGGCATTTCATACAACTGTCAAAAAATACCAAAATCACACCCAGAGTGCCCCCCCCCCCAACCCCCCAAGGGTGTCAATTTGCTCCACAATTAATTTCCTTGGCTGTATTGTGGACATTAAAGGCTCTTTATGAAAATGAAGTACGTCTCCAGTAGGTACGAAACAAATACTGTATTACCCAAAGGACGATGGGAACTGGCGTCCCCAAAATTGAAACTTAGTCAACAGACTTGAGACATATCTCATTTAAAAGGGCTTGGCTTACTGATCATTCTTTACTATGGCGAAGACCATCAAAAGCATGGGGTTTCCAGGGAAAAGAAGGAAATGTAATGGTACCACTGTAGTACAAAATATGTTTGATTATGAAAAAATAAGTGAAAATCGTATTGGTTTTTACTTAAGATACTTCCTTTTGTATTTATTTTCCATGACAACATATTAACGCTTTTATACCCCATAGGTGTAGGTAGATAATGTGTACCTCCCCAGCGTAGCTACAACACGATATCAAAACTTAGTCAACATACTTGAGACGTATCTCGTTTAAAAGGTCCTGGCTTACTGATCATTCTTTACTATGGCGACGACCATCAAAAGCATGGGGTTTCCAGGGAAAAGAAGGAGATGTAATGGTACTACTGTAGTACAAAATATGTTTGATTATGAAAAAATAAGTGAAAATCGTATTGGTTTTTACTTAAGATACTTCTTGTATTTATTTTCCATGACAACATATTAACGCTTTTATACCCCATAGGTGTAGGTAGATAATGTGTACCTCCCCAGCGTAGCTACAACACGATATCAAAACTTAGTCAACATACTTGAGACGTATCTCGTTTAAAAGGTCCTGGCTTACTGATCATTTTTTACTATTGTGACGACCGTCTATTGTGGGGTTTTAAAGGAAAATAATAAAATGTGGTCATATTCTGTAGTAAGTAGACAATAAGTGTGATAATAAAAAATTGAAAATCGAATCTTATTTTACTTTATTTCATAATATGAAGTTTTAACATGACATAACAATACATTTCAGCCTACACTTGCGGGGGGAATACAGGCGCTATTAAGTCCAAATCAAATCAAAAATATTTTTATTTCACATAACATGGGCACTTATGAAACCGCAGAAGCTAGGTGCACGGTTCCAATTGGTCGTTTCCTATGGAGAAGAGCCGGCAAGAAGCTCCACGGATACTCTTTAAAAAAAAAAATGTCTTCGCGTGTATTGTCGTGTTGTGTGTATTGTGTGTGTTTGTCTTGATGTCTTTTACAATGTTTACAAATTACAGTGTTAATAGGTATGAGAGGACAGCGTAGGCCCGTTAAAAGTACCAGGTACTTAACAAAATAGAAAATGGTCTACTTTTTTTTTTTTTTTGAATGGCATTTCGTAGCAGACCTAGAGAGGTCGTTGCTACTTAACCGGATATTCCTGTGGCTGCCCTAAGGTTTTTAATCTTAAAGCCTCCAGCCAGGGCGCAAATTATATATATTAAAACTAAACGACAGCGCACTAAGGGCACCCCCTGTGGGGTACGGACCTCGGCTTAGGGCGTCGTTGGGGGGTCACAAAATTAGTAACAATTTGGGGACGGGCTGGATCAACATTTTGATCATGATTATTATCAGGGGATATTATATTTCTTGCTACGGCGCTCTCAGCCTCTAACCGGGCGGCTGGCGCATCGACATTCAAGGGACGGGGGGGAGGACTTTTATTACCATTTACTCGGGAAGTTCGCGTGGTACCTCGGCGGCGAGGACGGAAGGTCGGTTTGTGTATTTTGTGCACTGTACTCGTGGCCCTATTGCTTTCCTGAAGGAGAGTGACGGGGTCATCCGGATCTAAGAGAGTGTGCCTCGGTCGGCGAATCTGACTAATGGTAGAAGGCCTGTAACTAGCGGCCTGCACAACCAAGGGGTTGCGATGACGTTCCGCGGATTCGAAAAAGCGCTTTGCAAGGCGCTTCATAAACTGCTTGTAGGTCAGATGGTAGGCATCTTAAGGTCTACGTGAAGTTGTTCGTTCCGAACGAACCAAGGAGCCTTCGTAATTCTACGGAGAAATCGGTTTTGAAGCGTCTGCATCTTATGAATGTGATATGACTTTGCGTGAGCGAAGACTACGCAGGCGTAAGTCATGATCGGTCGAATGCACGCGGTGTAAATACGCAATTTGCACTTAAGGGACAACTTGCTGCGCGGGTTGAGTACGGAGTGTAGTCGGCCGAGAGCAAAACTGGCGCGCGAGCGCACCTGTTTTATGTGCTCGCCGAACGTCATGTGATGGTCTAAGACCACACCGAGATATTTGGCTCGCTTCTCCCAAGGGATAGGCTTGCCGAACATGGTGATCGGTTGGAGGAGGGCGGGTGATCGCCGGGGCCTACAGAATAGGACCCCCTGGCTCTTATCAGGGTTGACTTCGATCCTCCACTTCCTGAACCAGGCCGCGAGTCTGTTGACTTCGGCCTGAAGGATGCGGGCGATATTGTCTTGCCTGAGGCCGGAGTAGTAGATGGCCGTGTCGTCTGCGAACAGAGCTAACTGCGCCTTTCTACATTTGGGGATATCACTAGTGAATATAGTGAATATCAGCGGTGCCAGCACAGCGCCCTGAGGGACGCCTGCGCGGAGCGGATGGGGGGAGGATAGCGCACCCTCGATGCGATAGCGGAAGGTGCGGTCCGACAAAAAGTCTCGTAAGATGAGCACGAGACGATCGGGCACACCGAGTTTGTAGAGCTTATATATTAAGCCGTTGTGCCAGACTTTGTCGAACGCTTTCGTAATGTCGAAGAACACAGCACCCGTCATGAGCCCGCGCTGGAAGCCAGCGCTTATATGCTCGACGATACGGTGGACCTGTTGTACGCACGAATGTTGGGATCTGAACCCGACTGTTCGTTTGGGATGAGGCCCTTCGTCTCGGCATAGTCTCTGAGACGCTTATAAATAAGCCTCTCAGACTTTGCCGAAGACGTTGAGCAGACTGATGGGTCGGTAACTGGAAGGTTCGGTCTTAGGTTTGCCGGGCTTCGGGATACCGATGACCGTGGCACTTTTCCAAGCTTGAGGAAAAATGTTGTTGCTGAGAGCGCCATTGAAGATGGTTGTCATTAGCATGATCAGGTGAGCGGGGAACAGCTGGAGCACCCTGTTGGTGATTCCGTCTGATCCGGGAGATTTACGGGTTTTCAGACCCTTGATAATGTCGTGCACTTCGTCTGGGGTGACGGGAGCCAGAGGACGATCAGGGTCTTTGACCGGAGGGAGATTCGCCCTACGTTCGACTTCAGCGTCCACCTCAGCGAGGTGAGCTTGGTCTACTGGTTGAGAGCTGGGCGAGCACTGAGTCTCGAGAGTGTCAGCCAGGCATTCAGCCTTGTCGGTGTCGTCGAATGCTATCGTCCTGTCGGGTCGTGTCAGAGGGGGCATAGAAGCTACTTGCGGGGATCTGAGTTTCCTCTGAAGCTCCCAGAAGGCAAGATGAGTGGGCTCTAGTTCGCCCAGCATCTTGTCCCAGTGAGCCTCACGCAGTTCTTTCATTCGCTTCCTTACAGATTTCTGTAATTGGCGCATGAAGACTTTGTTAGCGTCACAGGGAAAGACACTGTATGCACGAGTGGCCGCGTTCTTCTCAGTCAGCAGTTCACGCACATCGTCCGGCAGCTTTCGGCGATGGGGGTCCATCGCCGGAACCTGCCTCGAGCAATCGCTCAGGACTGATTGTACGTGTTCCGTGAGTGAGTCGATCGCGGCCGTCGTGTCGGCGATCGACTCAAACTGATCGGGGATAGAATCCAGTATCGGGGATGTGGTGGATTTCAGTCGGTCGCTTACTTTCCGCCAGTCCGTGACTACTTTCGTGAGGGGGGGTTGGTCAGGGTCAAGGAGTCCGTCGCGAGGGGCCAGTCTTAAGACGACTGGCCGGTGGTCAGAAGTCAGTTCGTCCATCGCCTCTATCGAATCCAACCGTAGGTTGATATTCTTTAGGAGCGCTATGTCCAATATGTCCGGGGATTGACTGGGGATATGGGGGTAATGAGTAGGATTCATCGGACCGATGATATCGAAATTTAAAACGGTGGTGAGGTCAAACAGATGTTGGCCTCGAAACGTGGTGGTATTACAGTTCCAGGACGGATGTTTGGCGTTGACATCACCCGCTACGATAACGGATTCACTCAGGCCGAAAAGAATCGAAAGATCGCGAGACAGCAGTTGAAGACCGTCTAGGTTCGTGGTCGCGGTGCCCGGCATGTAAGCCGAAACTATCGTAATCGGTTGATGACCTGACATTGCTAATTTGCATGCAGACACTTCAAGACACGAGAGAGTTGTCGGAGCATCGAGCGGGATGCAATGGAGAGGAGTCCTGTAGTAAATCAGGGTGCCGCCCCTGTGGCATCGAGTCCTGTCATTGCGAACTACGCGATACTTCGCAATTGACGGGTCTCGATGACAAGGTTTGAGGAAAGTTTCCTGTACTAGGAGAATATCTAACCGATGGTCGCGGAGGAACACAGCGATTTCGTCGCGTTGTTCTCTAAAAAATGGTCTACAGATCTATAGTCTAATAAATAAATATAGTTATATCTCCCTATTACATGGGACTAGAACGTAACTGGCAAAATGTGGGTGTACTATAGGTTCACCTCTGGCTATCTCTTGTGAAAAAAAGGCGTGATGTTAAGTTGTGTGTGCGTTATAAGTATGATGTCACTGGTGAAATATGAATTTTCTTCTTCTTCTTTTCTTTTTCTTTTTTTTTTTTCTTTCTAATAGCAGAATAAGTTTGTTTGTTGTCCTATAAAATATAGAGCCGTACCTCTGTCTACCCCTTAGTGGATATAGGGGTTATGTTATGTATGACTAAACTTAATATCACTAATAAATATAAATTGAGACTTTTCGGATATCTCTTCCATTGTGAAGGAAAATACAAGCAAGTATACTTATAATTAGACTTCCTTCATTTTAACGAGAAATTAAATGCAGTACCGACCTATGTAATTATGTCGCTTACTACTTACATAGAGGTATATGTCGGCGCATCATCGCCGTCGTTGCCGGAGTCAGACATTGTTTTGCCCCACACAAATACACAGCAATAGCAAATGGCAGTCAAATATTATGACAGTATAAAGAAAATACCTTACTTCAGCTCAGGGTGTTTAATTCACGATCAGTCCAACAAGAATGTCCTTCCATTAGAAAATAGAAAATAAATATGAGTTGAAATAAATACCAGTGTGCAGTGGTATTAGTCGTTGGTAATAGAACGGAATAAATCCTATAAAATTATGTCAACTTTTTCTACATTCACTTAAACGCATGAGGGCCTCATGTAAGCTGTTTTGCTCTTAGTTTATCCCTACAAAGTCGTAGGCAAAAGTTGGCTACAAATAAATAAAAAAAGAGATGTCCAGCGCAAATAAGCCGAGGTTTTAACACACCAGGCATGTCCTTTAATTCTAAAGTTTGTGTTTGTTTTGGTAGCCCGCAGAGGATTGAGTCTCTGAAACTTTTTACGGGACTTTAAAAAGTTTTTTTTGCGACGTGATCACTCGCCCAGCGGTGAAAACTTATGTGGGTAGCTCAAAAAGAGAATGATTTTAGTTTGAAAAGAACGCGAATTTATAGTGTTGGAAAATTTTTCAACATACTCGTCAATTCGTGCAAATGGAATAGAAAAAAGTTTTTAATTTAGCACAATTTTTATCCGTTGCCTTATTTTTTCGGTCTCAAAAACTTGAGGGCTCATCCTGGATGTATTGTATTCTTAATCGAGATTGCTATTGTTGAAAATCTTTTCTTGTAGTTACTTAAAAAAAAATAGAAACATTAAGACCAAAAATAAAACATCAATTCGTACACACGGCTACACATCAAGCTATTCATTTCCATTATAAGCTGGCCTCTCATTGTACGAAAATCCTATACAATGCAAGATCAGGCTAAACTGGATATGTATAGCTTGATGTGTAGGCGTGTGTACCTCTAAATAGCTCAATAATCACACTAATATTATAAAGCCGAAAGTTTGTGAGTCTGTGTGTGTGTGTGTGTGTTTGTTACTTCTCCACGCTATAACAGCAGGACCGATTTTGATAAAAATTTGTATGAAGGTAGCTGACACCCTGGATTAACATATAGGCTACTTATTATCCCGATATTCCAACGGGATCGAGACTTACGCGGGTGAAACTGCGGGGCGCAGCTGCTAGTCTTTCTTTATAACTGCTGAAAGTAACACGAAATACCATAAATATCTTTTACATGCTGACCCAACTTTTTTCCAGAAAACCCAACTTGTATCCCCCCCCCTTCCCCCCTTGTATTTCCTTGTGTTTTGTAACTTTATTCGCCTCTTTATATTCATTCGACGATCCCGCTTAGGGGGTTTCATTATTGGCATCGATATAACACGAAGCATCCCGCATGTCATTTCGTTGCCTCCAGGCGCAAGAAATTGCATGAAATACATCTATGATACTCGACCAGGAACGGAAGACCTACCGCGTACCCCTCAAGCGACGCAAACCTGATATTTGGCGGAGCAATGAGGTGTGAAATAAGAGCTCTTTTGGTTTTGGTCGTGTTGTGCTGTTCGTGTGTGCTTCGTACACCCCTACAGGGCATATTGGACGCAATCTGTGATACCTGACGTGCCTGGGAATTTCATTATAATCTATTGACTGCTCATGACGAGACCCTAGATTGAAGTGTGAAGTTATTGTTTACTGCAAATAGGAGATGCGTGTCGCACTGTACGCTTTTGGAGATTATGTGTTAGTGCTGTAAATATCCAAACTCTGTTAAGTCGAGAAGGCGAAAGAGCACGTTCTGTTACTAAATAAACTGTTTTATTAACAAATCGTTGGTTTTGTTATTTCTTGCAGTCCTAATACGGTGGCTTTCTTTCAAATAGCTTGTTACTAATACCATCAGTCGGAGGTGCAATGAAAACAAACAGTGAGACACAGGGTTATTTTATTGTTACGACTTATAGCGCTGACAAGAGCCAAATGATAAAAGTAGGCTAGTCATAAACAAAAATGCCAGATCTATATAAAGTCCATTTCACGAAAGAAGTCCCGCGGAAATAAGTGGAACTAATTATTATTATACGCTAAGTTAGCAATATTCCTAAAATAACCCATGCCTGCAGCGCCACGTCTGCGAGACTTCTTTCGTGAAATGGACTTTAGTTTGTGGTAGCGGAAAAAATGTACCCACCAAAAAAATTTCATGTAAAATGTTGCCAAGACGATCACATAAGGTTTGCCCTGTGAAAAAGATATCAGATCTCATGTCGAGCCAAGCTTCTGAATCTACACAGCCTAACTCTACCGACCCTAACTTCGCAAATTCTACATATCAGTAAAAATGTATAGGGCAAACCTTATGTGGTCGTCTTGGCAACATTTTACACGAAATGTTTTCGGTGGGATTTCAGTTCTTTTTGTACGTTGCCTGAGACCTACCATGAGACTCTTTATACTTACAGTCAATTTGCTCACCTCGTCGTCAAAGAGCGTAAATAACTGAGACCTACCATGAGATTCTTGATTAAGGCGGAGGTTCTTGTAAGTACTTATTATAATAGGTTTTTTAGTTACTGTCTACAGTCCCGTGTAAACTTTCATGTCCTAATTCATAAAATTGGTGAAAGTCTCATTCAAATTTCCACCCCCCCCCCAATTTTAGGGGATGGGGGCGAAAGTTATAAGTTTATCTGGGGGCACGGCAGTGTTTTTTGTATACTGAACTTGTTTACATACCAAATTTCTGCTTTCTAGCACTTCAGGAAATATCCTAACATTTTGAAGTCTCATACAAACTTCCACCCGTCCATTTTAGGGGATGAGGTGCGAAAGTTATAAGTTTATGATTTTTTTTGTTGGTTGTATACTAAACTTAGATTTACTTAATTCAGCTTTCTAGCACTTCAGGAAGTAGCCAAATATTTTGATGATCATCAGTGTGTCAGTGTATCAGTGACGAAATCGGTGTATTTTAGATATCTATAAAATCTAAAGTATTAGAGCTATTCAATTGAGACTTTGTCCGCCATATTACAAAACAAGATTTATATTTTGACATGGCTTAAACCATGGAGCCAGTTTGTAATAAGAACGTAACAGTGATTAAAATACCGTTCTTTATACAAAACTGAAAACTTAGTTCGGTACTAAGTTGTCAGTTTTGTGTTAAGGAACTATACCATAGTCGGAATAAAGTTCGAAATTCAATAATGGCTCCATGTTTTAAACCTGGGTCTGAGGATAAACCTTGTTTTGTAATAAGGGGGTTTATGTTTAATTAGTTTATTATTGACATCATATCCAGAGAATATGAACTATCTGGTACATCGGAAACCAACTCGATGAGGGTTCAAAAAACGACAAAACGCTTCGAGAAAAGGTAGGTAGTGCCCTTGCGCTTCGCTTGGCTCGTCTTGGCGGGGGCACTACCATGCCTTCAAATATTATTCTTGAACATATTGATCAGAACTTGGTTGTTATCAAAATACGTTTAGAAAAAAAAACTCAATACAAATTAACGGTAAACTAACCCTTTACTTTGAGTTTCAATCCAAAATATCTGTATTAAATATCAACGTACGGGTTGGTATTTAATTAATAACAAGAACATCTTATTTGTATGCAGAACATGGTTGTTTTTTATTTTTTACGATTACTCAACTCATTTTTGAGTAAATAAATAATAGCTTCATATTTTGCAATAAATTACAAGCGTTGTCTCATCGCGTTTCTCTTTCTTTTGTATGCAGTGACAGTGACAGCGGTTTACCTGTTGTCAGCTTCAGCGTCTTAATTAAGTAATTGTATGGCTTTTTGTTTTTGGTCTCGCCACGGTGTTCTTGGTTAGCACGTGTGTTTAGAATTTTTTTGCTGTTTTTAATTGATTGTTGATACTTTTGTGACTTGTCTTTCTTTAAGTGTGTGGTCCTTGTGTTCGTAATCAGGTTTGTACTGTGATTGTCTTGTTTTATCGTCGTTTTATCCAAGATGGATATAAACAAACCCCCGATCCTGACCCCCCTGACATCCCAGGTTCCTAAACTCCTTTTTCCCCGAATCCACTATCCCAATTTGCGGATGTTGTTTGTAGCATTACAGAGATGGATGTATCCCAATCCCAAACTTCACGCAAACGTCCCGGTGACGAAGTAAATATGACACCCAGTCCTCCAAGTAAACAACAAAAAAGCCAAATTGGTCGTGTCAAATATTCGGTAATGGATAAAGCCCCATACATTGTTCATGTCTCCCGCATAGAGACCCAACCAAATGCAGGCACCACACTTCACCCTGTTAACTTTGGCAAGTTCTTACTAAATTATAACATTGCGAACATTGTTCGTGGTGGTGTAAATAGAGTTGGCAGAAACCGTGTGTCCGTAGAGTTTAGTTCCCCTCAGGATGCTAACTCTTTCTTAGTTAACTCATTATTGTCGAAACATAGTTACACTGCTTCTATTCCCACATTTAATGTAACTAGGATGGGTGTTGTTACCGGGTTCCTTCTGATATTTCAGAAAAAGAGGCCATGTCATATTTATCTGTGCCCGCAGGATGTGGGCATATACTCAAAGTCCGCCGTATTAACCGGAAAGTACAGAGAGATAATATTAATGAGTGACAACCTACTGAAACTTGTGTCATCACTTTTGATGGCCAAGTCTTACCGCAAAGGATTTACTGCTGCTACACATCTCTTCCTGTTGGGCAGTACATATACCCGACAATCCAATGTCGCAACTGTTGCAGATTTGGACATGTAGCAAACATTTGCAGATCTAAACCACGCTGCAGTAAGTGTGGCCATGATCACCCAGGTGATGGTTGCAACCTTTCTGAGGCTGAGGCGTTCTGTGTGCTTTGTTCGGGTAATCACTTCGCTAATAGCAAGTCATGCCCCGAGCATGGTAGACAGAAAGCAATTAAGACTGCTATGGCTGAAAAATGCATTCCTTACGCTGAGGCTAGCAAAATTATCCCCACAGCTTCCCGAAATTATGCCAATGCCACCAAGACTCCAATTCCTCAGTCCTATCGAAAAACTGTAACACTCAAGCCCAGGACCCATGCCCCCCTTCCCCCATCATATGATAAGGCTGCGCATCACCAGATAACAAGTTCTCCCAAATCTTCACAGCCTAATGGCTGCGCTCTCAATTATAATAATGACTCTTTCAATAATAGTACTTCTTTTATTATTGACCTATTGATAAAACTTTTACCCATTCTTATTTCTTCTTCTGGTTCTAATACTCAATCACCGTCCAACGTTGCCAATCAACTTATTACTCTACTTTCAGATATTAGAAATGGCGTCTCGCCAAGTATTCCTTCAGTGGAATGTGAGGAGCGTGTGGCATAAAAAGCACGACCTCATATTTCTTTTGAATAAGTACAAGCCATTGGCTTGTTCCATAGCTGAGACTTGGCTCATTCCAAGTCTTAGCTTTCGTATACCACATTTTAACATCCTCAGATGTGACAGACCTGATGGCTATGGAGGGTCGGCTCTCTTTGTCAACAATCGGGTTCCACTTTCGCCTTTTGCTTTACCTTCACTTACGGGTGATATGAGAATTGCCGCAGGAAGGGTTGAGGGCATCACAGTGTTCTCTATTTATATTGCTCATCCCCACCATGACTTTTTCATTATTTAAAAAAACATCTTTGCTAATGTTCATGGCCCGATACTGGTCATGGGTGACTTTAACTGCCATCATTATAGGTGAGGGTCTGAACGCTGTGATGCCTTTGGTGTAGCTTTGGTTGAGATTTTGGACGATCTGGATCTCTGCATCTTAAATAATGGTTGCCCAACACGCAGATCTCTTCCCGGACAACAAAAGAGTTGTGTTGACTTAACCTTTTGTTCAAATGAGTTAGCAGCTTTGACCCATTGGGAATGTACGACCTTGTCGCATGGTAGTGACCATTACCCTATTGTCATATCTTTGGCTAATAAGACTTATTTAGAGAAAACTTCTCCTCCACTCTTGAAATATAACCTGTCCAAACCAGACTGGGCAAATTTTTTATCACTATTGGAGGAAAAAATTGACACTCTTCCAAATTTAAATTCAAGCTTATTACATCCTTCTGGTCACTCCCATGCCAAGAGCTGCTATGAGGGGTTTGTTACAGCCATCACCTCCAGTGCGGATTCCTGCTTTCCGCTGAAAAATAGTGCCCGAGATAAAATACCTTCACCCCCGTGGTGGGACCCAGAATGTACTTCGGCAATCAGGGATAGGGTTGAAGCCGAAGAGTGCTACAATGCGGATATGAGCACCGAAAACCTATTGTCATATTTGCGGCTTAATGCCAAAACCAAACGTCACCTTCGCAAGAAGAAACGTGCGGGTTGGGTTAAGTTCTGCACCTCATTATCTCCCTCTACTCCAATCTCGGTAGTCTGGAGGAACATCAATAGGTTTAGACGTGGATGCTCCGCATCAGTCTCGTCACCAATCACTAGGGAAACAGCAGAATTTTTCTTTGACAAAATTGCTCCACCCTACGTTTCTCTCTCTTCTGAATGTTTCAATATGTCCCTTCAAAATATTTCAGAGGATCCTCTTGATGTGCCTTTTACTTTACAGGAACTGAATATGGTGCTCAGGCATGTCCGGGACTCAGCTCCTGGTATTGACGGAGTACCATATTCTTTTATCATTCGTTCTGGAGACAAGGCTAAACTGTACTTCCTCAATATTATTAATTTTTGTTATATCAATGGTTGGGTTCCAGATCAGTGGAAGTTACAGATCATTATTCCCCTACTGAAGCCAGGCAAACATGTAGATGATCCGAACGGCTTTAGACCAATTGCTTTGTCCTCAGTTTTGGCAAAATTATTGGAACACCTGATCAAAAATCGACTTGAATGGATAGTCGAATCGAGGGATTTACTGCCGAACTACCAATTTGGCTTCAGGAAAGGGCTTGGCACAATGGATAGTGTTGGCGTTTTAGTTGCGGATATTCGCTTAGCGTTTTCCAAAAACGAATCCGTTGTTGCCGCCTTCCTAGACATCACCTCTTCATACGACAACGTTCTTCTTCCCGTTCTCAGGCAGAAACTGCATCAGCTGAGTCTCCCGGTTAAGATGATCGAATGTATCTGTGCACTTCTTCTGTCTCGTTCTTTGGTTCTGAGAGTCCAGGGCGAGGATTTCAATGAAAGGCAGACTTGGAAGGGACTACCGCAAGGATTCGTTTTGAGCCCCCTTCTTTATAATTTGTATACAGTAGACATTGGCTCCTGTCTAAATAATAACTGCCACATCCTCCAGTATGCCGACGACTTAGTCTTGTACGTGACAGATTCCTCCATCGTAGACGCTGCATCATCTCTATGCCTCTCTTTGGACTCTTTGAACCATTGGCTTTTAAGCCATGGTCTGTCATTATCCGCACCGAAAAGTTCGGCAGTAATTTTCTCTCGTAAAAGACGGATGCCACACATTTCAGTGGACATTTTAGGTCAAAATATTCCGTTAGTAAATAAAGTTAAATTTTTAGGCGTTTTTCTAGATTCAAAACTAAATGGTAAGCATCATATAAATTTATTAATAAAAAAATGTGAAAGGGTTGTATCGATTTTAAAAGCTCTCGCGGGTGTCTGGTGGGGTGCCCACCCCTATACTATGAAATTAGTCTATAACGCTTTAGTTCGGAGTGTTTTAGACTATGGTACGTTCCATTTAGTTCCATGCAACAAGGGTGCTTTGGCTGGACTGGATGGGATCCAGTCTAAATGCCTTCGGATCATCTCTGGTTGTATGAAGTCTTCCCCCGTTAACGCATTGCAGGTTGAGTGTGCTGAGCCTCCCCTGGCCCTAAGACGGCAGTATCTTTGCTCCCGTTTTCTGGCTAGATTATCATCTAGATCTTCCCATCCCCTTTTACCAAGATTGAATGAGTTAGATGCCATATGCAGAAGCTCAAATTACTGGAAAAATAAAGAAATTCCCTTAATTCTAAAAGCATTTCGTCAAATGAATAATTTAGAATGTCCAATAGAACAATATCCCAGATTACCTCTTTTTAACTTTCCCTATGAAGTCTTAAGTTTCATTCCAAAAATTTTCTTCGACATTGGTATTTCCAAAAAGTCCCCTTCAGCGGACTCGGCTTTCAATGCGGCGGTGGGGGAACGATGGACTGGGTTTCAGAAGTTTTTTACAGATGCTTCAAAATTTATTGATCTCAGTTACACAGGCGCTGCGGTTTATTACCAAAGCTCCAGAATTATTTTACAGTACAAATGCCCTAAGGAGTCTTCTGTGTTTACAGGCGAGTGTGTGGCTTTATTGGAAGCCTGTCTTTTCATAGAGTCACACCAAAATATTGTCAAAGCCGTAATTTTCACAGACTCTCTTAGCTCTTTGCAAGCCTTAATACAAAACCCTTTCAAAAGTAAATTACACAGCTCCCTTGTTTTAAAAATTAAAAAGTCTCTACTATCCTGCTTTATTAGTCAAAGAGAGGTTCAGTTAGTTTGGATACCTAGTCATTGTGGCATTAAGGGCAATGAATGCGCTGATGCTTTGGCCAAAGATGCTTGCACATCAGCAACAGCTGATCTCACCCACAATACTCATCAGGGATATGACTTGTTGAGCCTTCCAAAAGTTAAACTCCAATCTTCATGGCAGGAACAATGGAATATTACTGGAAGAAAAAAGGGGAGGTTTTACTATGCAGTACAACCAGTCATAAAAACAAAACCTTGGTTCCACGTTACAAAAAAGTCTCCAAAACAGTTATATCCGTTCTTTGTCGTATTCGTCTAGGTTTTAGTTGTACTCCCGTTTTTTTGCGCAAAATCCGTGTTCGGGACTCCTCTCTCTGCGAGTGCGGGTTGGAGGAGGGCACCCTGGACCACATCTTCTTCGAATGCTCGAACAACGTTCCACCTTTAGATTTATATAGTCGCCTCCCTAAATTTAAGATCCCTCTTCCGACTAATTTTTCCTCCTTACTAACATATTCCTCTCCAGATCTGCTTGTGGCGCTGATGACCTTCATCCGTCACAATAACATAAAGTTATGAAGTATTCCGTTTGTGTGGGTGTGGTATGCGTATATTTTATGTTTTAACAATTATAATTTATTTATTTATTTTTTGTTTGTTTCAGTCCCATACTAATCCAACAAGATCTACATTGTATTCAACTGTATCAATCGAAGAGTTTTATTAGTTTTTTTAACACCTAATTGTTGTTTTAATTTAATATTTTTTTACAATACACACTTGATTTCTCAACTCACTTTAGACATTGGCAGAATAGTCGACACGGGCTTTGCTTGCCATTCAACAAAAATAGAATAGAAAGTAATTGTATGTGATTATTAATCATAATAGGAGGTAGAGTACGTAGTAGTGGCGTTTCGTTAGAAGGATTTTGTATAAGGGTTAAAGGCTTCTACATACCGGGGCGACTTGTCGCGCGACGCGACGCTACACAAAGGCACCGCTCGTCCCGCAACACGCGGGGCCTTTGTGCCGTGTCGTGTCGCGCAACAAGTCGCGCTGGTATGTAGAAGCCTTAAAGTGTAGCGGCATCAACTTCGCGACATGCGAACAACGCGTCACACTGACGTCACGCAAAATCCTGCATCGCGCAAGCAGAGTTTACCGCGCAACTAACATATATACAACATCCCGACATCAATCGTGGGGCAGTTGCCCACCAGACACAACACCTGTCTGGTCGGAGGATCCTCCCTTTTCTATAGAGGATGAGTGAACTTTACACCCTGTTCCTCATGCCTCTAAAAAAGTGTTTATTTATCTCAGTTGCCATACAAACCCAAAACAGAGTCACACAATTTATTATTAGTATTTTAACAGGAAACATCTATTCG
The DNA here is from genome assembly GCA_948098905.1 of Tiliacea aurago. Classification (NCBI taxonomy): domain Eukaryota; kingdom Metazoa; phylum Arthropoda; class Insecta; order Lepidoptera; family Noctuidae; genus Tiliacea; species Tiliacea aurago. Next base: position 15,263,033 of record OX402590.1, read on the forward strand.
ATGACACACAATTCAGAACTATTTTTTGACAAACACACTGAAATACCAACGAACCAGAATCGAACAAAGGAAGTTTCCAAATTACATACTCAGATTACAACGAAATCCCCTAACAATATCCGGGGAGTCATGTCAACAAACCTATAGTACTATACAGGGTGCATTTTCTAAGTCGGCGTGAATGGCCAAGTCCGAAACTATCTATAAAAAATGGCGAAAAATACTAAAAGGAGGAGACAATGAGAAGGAAAGGAGGAACGGAGGAGTTCTGGTAAAATGGCATCATCAATCAAACCTATTGATTTTGAAAAAAGGACACTCCGTCTTATTACACCATCCAATAGTGTCGCTTACAACTATCAAATTCTGTGAAGTATTGTCAAACGGCAAACTAAAAATTCACCCTGTATAGGTACGTATAGATATCCGTAGGTACGAAACTGCACCCTAAGGGGACATGAAACAGCATTTTCATTGATTCCCACCGCGGTCATTGTCCCCCAATAGACGACTACCACTAACATTTACCGCTGCATAATTTTACTGCTGTTTTGTAACTTGTATTTTTATTCTGTGAAGATAAATCTATGTTTATATGGTTTTTGGGGACTGTCTGTTTGTTTAAACACAGTCGGATTCGTAAATCGTGTGTTCGTGTGAGTTATGTGTGTGTGAATAAAAACGTTTTGTTGGCTTCCTCCTAAAATAAACATCAGTCGACTATTTGAGCTGCCCGACACGAACTCATACTTACAGCCAGCCTATTAAGTAAAAACCTCACCGTGGTAACTAAGCTGATATTCAAAGTTCCCTTACAGGTCTCACTCAAGCCTATACTCCGTTTGAAATAAGATTAGACATTTAAATAAACCTTTTATAAAGTCCGTTCAATCGGTTTTGACTTCTATTGCGTTGGTGGCATAACCAATGACAGCTGTAATAAACAGTTGGTATTGTAACCACGTTTTTGCTTATAATGCCATCTTTATGCCTACGGAATAGAAGTCAAAATCGGTTGAACGGACTGTAAACAAGTTTATTTAAATGTCTAATCTTATTTCAAATGGAGTATAAGTAAATGCAAATGGAAGTATTTTTTTTCATCGGCATACTTCCTCCCCCCCCCCCCGCAGCTTGACAACAAAATCTTTGCAAATACCTCGGTGTCATTTCCCGTACTTATCATCACGAAACAATAAATTACGGCCGTATTTTCTAATGGACAATATTATTCCGGAAAAACCCGAGCAATACCGAGTGGTTCGCTAGTGGTAAATAAATATTTTATCGACAATTTGTGGCTTTCATGATAGAAGTTGGACTTTGTCGTTTAAAGACAGTTGATTTTAGAAACGTTTTTATACTAACTTTTTTCAAGCTGTACTGTTTTTAAATTGTTGAGTATTGTTCTATTTAAAGAAATATGCATATAGATGATTGTAGGCCGAAAAAACTGCGCACAATGTATGATATAATGTAACTTTATGTAGCGACAATTTGTTATAGTAGAGTGAACAATGCACACCAAATGAACATGATTTCTTTGATGAAGAAATCATGATCACAATGTTTGCAAAAACTAAGCTTTTTATCAGTTATTTTGCCTTATTAGGATATTTTTTACACAAATCCTACGTTCTGACTAAATTACCGAACTGCTTCATAAATTATTATTTATTTATTTATTCTGCAGTACACATAGTTCGCATTTAGAGTGATGTTGCGTTTGCCTCGGTTCAGTAGCGCATCATCGTCTATGTTCGCTGAGGCACGTACCGACTGCTTTAATGCTGTACGGCGCAAGAGAGCGGCCTCGTTACTAAACAGACTCCGTGGCAGCCCCAACAGCATTCTACGTGCTATAGCTTGTAGACATGACAGCCCGTTGGTGAGGTCACTTGTCACCTGTACACTGTCTGTGTTATTAGTTGAGTACTAACATAGGTTAAGACTATTGTTACTAACCCAATGGATCTTTGTTATCTGCAATAAATGAATTATATATAGGTACATAGACATTTTAGATGATGTAAACATACATTCAAAAGATTCTGTAAATGGTTTAATAAATTAAAATAAATGCTTTGTGAAATAGGTAGATAAGCGATTTCTAGGAAAAACAGAAAGTAGTAAAAATTAGTTTATATCTGATTCCAATTATTTCAATAAACCGAAATCATATTACGTACTTCGCAGAAAAGCTATTGTGTCTTGTTACTAACGCAATGTGAAAATGATTTCTCTCCCTAGGGTGTTACTGTACGTCCTCAAATCTCCTGCATATGCTTTCATAGGTGATCGTCCATTATATCGATAGATCAGACGGAACATCTACCCTCGCAGTGAGCGTATTTTAGTCTGATCATCAATCTGCTTGCCGGTCGTAATTACCCCTGGGAAGGTTTGATATAGCGATCTCTGAGATGGAAGCAGTTTCCAACAGTAGCCGTCCTTACTTTGATAATGTACTTCTAAAAGTCCTTTTTAATAGAGTAAATAATCCGGTTGGTTAGTTGAGGCCGAAAAATAAGGAACTCGGTAGAGTGTAATATAAATATTTTATGGAACTATGACGATTATCATTAAAGCCTGCACATATAGTTAAAACAAACGATACACAACATTGTGGTGCCGGACGTAAAGAAAAGCACCATCCCATTTCTTCCCGTGGGGGTCGTAAAAGGCGACTAAGGGACTTACTAGAGAATGGGCAGCAGCGTTCTATATACATTTTAACACCATACTGCAATCGCCAACCCGTCTGCCAAGCGTGGCGATTATGGCAAACCCCCCCCTTTGGTGGAGGCCTGTATCCAACAGTGGACGTATTTCGGCTGAAATGATGATGACACAAAATTGAGCACAAAGCCGGTAATTTTATAAAAAAAAACACAATTTACCAATGGCCGTTCAATAAACCTCTAAGAGCCCATTAAAATAAATTTTCGATTGAAAATCAAAAATCTAGGGTAGGCAGATGAACGAACTAAAAATAACGTTCATAAACGATTTTTCATTATAAAAGAAAATCTTAATTTAATTGAAGTCGGTAAGTATTCTCTAAAACACTCGATAAAGTGTTGAACAACTGCTTTCAACTTTACTCAATTTATCCCCTCGGCTCAAACTCCCCGAGCTGTTATTACAACTATCAAGTACAAAGAAACTATTGAAACCGTACCTCACTGAAGGAAACTTCCATTCAACATGATTGCTTCCGGCCAAACCGTTGATTGTAAAAATTAATAGTTTGAAAGTTCGCCGGTAAAGCGGCCGGTAACTTTTGGATTTAATTTCAGGTAATTTTGTTACGTCTGTCTGCTGATTTTCAAACGAGGGTGCGGTCATTTACATCTATTTAGCTGGGAGTGACTTTAACTTGACTTTGTTCTACACTTTTGAGTACCTTATCATTTCAGCCGAAACACCCCTACTATTGGACATAGGCCTCTCCCAACTATAATGGTTTCTTGTTGACTACGGCACTTTAAAAGCGTATTAGGATAGTTTTTCAATCAATTCAACGGAGACAGTCCAACGAAAAATGTTAAAAATACCTAAATATACAGGGTGTTAAATTAATTGTGTGCCATAGCTTAGGGGTAGGTTCAGTATCGATAAAGGAACCCAGGAAAAAAAAATATATTGCAAGATCAACCTAATTTAGAACCTACTAACTTAAAATAGCAATCGTTTAAAATTAAAATTATTGTATTTGTTTAAGTGCTTTAATTATTAAGTTTATTCAATCATCATTTCACCCGAAAGACGTCCACTGCTGGACATAGGCCTCCCCTAAAGGGGGGGTTTGCCATAATCGTCACGCTTGGCAGGTGGGTTGGCGATCGCAGTATGGTGTTAAAATATCTAGAGAAAGATGCTGCCCATTCTATAGTAATTCCTTTAGTCGCCTTTTACGACACCCACGGAAGGAAATAGGATTTCAATACCTACACGATTATTATTTCCCGAAATTGTAACAGTTGCAGGTGAGAGCAGCAACACGCTCTTCTTCTTCGGTGTGCTATGATCCTGCAGCTAATGCACATTCACTAAATAATGATTAGTAGGCATTGGATACATGAAGTGGGATGCCGTTGTAAGACGATTAAAATGCCACGGTGTATACTAAAACAAATAAACAAACAAGCAGTGAAACTATTTATTTTTTAAGTGTACCACAATATCGCATTGGGCTACCCTTTAAGGATATAGAATAGAATAGAAACTTTATTATCAGACACATAGTCCATTATGTTACAAAAACATTACAATAAAAAACACACAATACACATCAAATAAAATAACATGCACGTTAAATAAAATAAACACAAATATACATAAAATTATTTAAGGCATTGGAATGACGCTCTGTGAGCAGGGACCATTTTGGTTACTCATTGAAAAGGTTTTCGATAGAGTTTTTCTAAGCGATTAAACAAAAACCCATACGATAAGGGTAACCCTTATGAACGGCTTAAAATAAATTTTGATAACCCATTGAAAGGGTTTTCGATAGGGTTTTTCTAAAATGGTAACCAAAATGGTGCCTGGGTAGAATAGAGAGAGAATTGGTCCTGCTACGCGTGCTGGGCGGATACCGAAATAACATAATATTATGATTTTTTCATGTTACTGGGTTTCGAGTAGGTATAGAACCCATTGAAATGGGTTATCAGGTAACCCTTTCACTGGGTTTCAAGTATAAAATCCATTCAATGGGTTATCATGTAACCCTTTCAATGATAAAGGTAACCCATTGAATGGGTTACCCCTTCGAAAGGCTTATCCCTTAACCGGGGTTGTACGATTCCTGTCTGTGAGTCGTCATCCAATGCCACATTATGGGGCTGTCCATCCTGCTGGCCACAGTAGCTAAAAGACTGTTGGGATTATCGCGCACTCGCCGCATCAGGGACGCTATACGCAGACGCATCAGCGCGTAAAAATCCGGCACGTCGGTTTCCGCGAACATCCCCGACGCACTGCAAAGGCGCGGTAGTCCCAACATCACCCTGAAGGCATTGTTATATTGGACCCGCAGAGTACCGTACGAGTTTTTTGTATAACTGACGGATACGATACATATAATTTTATTGTATGTTTGGAGTCAATATAAATGAATAAATAAAAAATGGGAAAACACTAACGTTGTGATGATGCTGCCAGCTTTTTACAAATGTGCTCTGGTTGCCATCCTGATTTCCAGAGGGGGGAGCGCATCCCACAGAGAGGTAGATTGAACGAAGAAGGAAGAGTGAATAAAGTCAGTGGGGTGAGTAGGACAACGAAGAAGACTATTCTTCCGACCACTACTATTACTTCTTATTTACATTGTACCAGTCGGTACCAGTACCTCTTTGGCAAATATGCCATGCAAGAAGGCAACTACGCCTTATGCTCTCTAGCACCGGACCATAACATGAACTACGATCACTAGCAAGATTTCAATTACCGTACCTGTTTTTAAATAAATTGTATTTGATTTCTCATCAAATAAATCAACCTGATTGGTGAATGTCCTCTCCCAGTTCAAGAAACTGCCACGAACTTACTTTATACGAGCATTGTAAACAAACCATTACTGTATCAGTAAATTACCTCCCTGTTAGTAGTAAGACTCAATTGGAAGTAGTTTTATTGCAATTGTCTGAGGGGTGCTTTGCAATCTGGAATTCCAAACATTTAATCAAGAGGGGCGAATGGTTTTAACATTACCTACATAATACGCACTATATTACTAAGACAACAATAAAAATGAAAGAAAAACAACCGGCCTAGTGCGTGTCGGACCACGCACAATGAAGAAGAAACGAAGAGCATAATAGAAGTATTTTTTCAATTTTGTAAATGTGATTACCATGGAGCCGTTTATTATGATAATACTCGTAATAATGCGTGATGATAATATTGTGATAATAATTTAATATTAATGTAATAATAATAATAATGTACTAGGTATTAATAGAATCTGCATGATAATTGTGACTTAAAATCATGAATAATTTGCACGCTTGCTCGCAGGCAGAATACAATGACCTTAAGGCTGTGAGATCTTCCCTTGTAAACCTTGTATTTTCTTGCAAATAAACAATTTGAATTTAAGATGTATGTTGACTAAAAAAAGCGTGGTAGTTGAGAGTATGTCATGCTCACTTAAAGGCTTCTACATACCAGCGCGACTTGTCGTGCGACGCGACACGACACAAAGGCCCCGCGTGTCGCGGGACGAGCGGTGCCTTTGTGTCGCGTCCCGTCGCGCGACAAGTCGCCCCGGTATGTAGAAGCCTTAAATGTCTCGCTGATGGTGGTGCGTGTGTTGGATCATTCGGTTCCCTACAAAATGTTTGAGTTGGATGGTGCTGATCTACGCGTCATGTTCGTAAACGGGCGCCGTCAGTTGAGACTGGACCGTGAGAAACATGTTCTCTCATACATCCATATAAACGTCAATTCTACAATTGCAAAATGTAAGTTATATAATCGCAAAAAAAAACGTAATGGAACTACTTACAGATTTTCGGAATTTTCTCTTTACTTGTGCTGCCAGACCTTGCTTCTTGATAATTAAATGATTCTAGGTCAGCGGAAAGTACCATAAAAGTTTTGATTTATTTGCGAGTATCAAAATATGATGCATTAAAACGGCCGTATTTTTTAAACCTGCTTGATTTATATAGAGCTCCAGGGGACCGTGGACCAACGTATTTTATATTAATTTCAACTTGATACCTCGAACGCGTTCCTTAGAAAAAGGGTCTTGACAGACTGACAGACAGACAGACAGACGGAGAACGAAGTAAGCCTATAAGGGTTTCGTTTTTCCTTTTAAGGTATGGAACCCTAAAAATGAGTTGAATTCACAGCAAACGCTTACAAACATTTATAGGTATTTTCCCAAGAGATTACTGAAATGACGAAAACTTTAATACTCCAATCAAAAGAAAACAAGCTTACCCACACTTCTTAGAAACAGATATTTTCGAATCAAAACATTGAAAGATAATCATCGACCCTCGTATGAGCTTCAAGCCAAGCCTTGATTAAAAGCCTTTTGTTTCCAAGAAAGCCGAGCTAAACAAGAAAATGTTTACTTTCCACTTTCCACTCACTGCAGTCTCAAAGAAGTCGCTAATAACTCTATTACTAAGTTTATAACACCACTCTGCAGTGTTCGTGGCTCGTATTGCTGTTCAAAGGAGATTTACAGCTGTAGTGGCTTTGCTAGGCAATGTGTTAACGTGATAAATTCTCGAAAATGTTCGAAGTGGCCAATAAAGTACACTTGAGGAGAAAATAACAGAAGTGAGTTGGGGGTGAGATTGACCCTTATTTCTATGGTACTACATGTTGTGTTGAGTTTTATCTTACTGAACGAAATCTTTATAAAAATAAATACTTAAATAAAATTGAAGTGTCTTTTATTTTTACCAAATGCAAATATAAAAGTTTATACGGTCCCTTAAAAAAAAAACAATTTAAAAAACATGTTTGTCTTTCTGTCTGTCTGTTTGTTCCGGCTAATCTGAAACAGCTAAATATTTTGAAACAAGTAACATTGTTTGATTGATATGAAACAACCATTTTTTTTTTTTTTTAATTTGCTTAAGTTATGCTTATTGAGTTGTGAATATAAATCAAGAATATTATTTTCTTGGTCTAAGTAATACCTACGTGTTTCTCAAGTCAACAAGATAATATTTACTTATAAATAAACAATATTTTTAAGAATAAATGTAATATGTACTAAAATCCTGTGCATTGAACTTTATTAACTACTAGCTGACCCGTGCCCACTTCGTTGGGCGGTAAACATTTTACCGTCTTTTAATTTTTCGGATTAAATTATGGCCTTATGTTATGACACTCACAAAATAATAACGTGGCTTTCAAATTTTCAATGGGTAAAAGATTTTTCAAAATCGGTTCAGTAGATCCAGAGATTACCCCTACAACCTCACAAACTATAAAATATTAATATAAGTAGATGAAGCAACGGTTTAGCAATATCCTTAAAAAAAAATTACTCGCATTCCGTTTGCTCACTATAGGCAAGCGACTTCTCGACAAAATCAATAGCAGTGAATTGGGACTGGGATTGTGAATTCAACTGCACATTTACCGCTGAGTCGGTGACGGTCGGTGATTCTTCAATTTTGCCGGCGTGAGGGGTCAAAAGATATTTTTAGAGTTCCGTAACCAAAGGGTAAAACGGGAACCCTATTACTAAGGCTCCGCCGTTTGTCCGTCTGTCACCAGGCTGTATCTCATGAACCGTGATAGTTAGACAGTTGAAATTTTTACAGATGATGTATTTTTGTTGCCGGTATAACAACTAATACTAAAAAACAGAATAAAAAAAATATTTAAGGGGGCTCCCATACAACAAACGTGTTTTTTTTGCTCGTTTTTGCTAGATATTGATAACGGCAACAGGTAAACGCTTGAAATATTCACAGAATATTAAGTTATATATTCACTTTAAAAATAAATAATTAAAATAAAATAAACCAAATATTTAAGGGGGGCTCCCATACAACATACGTGATTTTTTTGCCATTTTTATAGATAATGGTACGGAACCTTTCGTGGGCGAGTCCGACTCGCACATGGCCGGTTTTTTTATTATTTAAATTAGCCAACGGAATTAAAACATCAAAATGACCTTCAATAAAGTTTCCTGATAATCGGATTATTTTGACTCCCTGCCGTGCTTCCCCAAAATCAGCAATAAAAATACCATCCTGAAACACCTGGAACTCAAATGAGAATAGTTCTGCCGCTGCCATTTTTTTTTTTGGGTGGTAAATCAGACTGTTACTGATTAAAACCCATCCGTGTTCCTTCAAATGCCTGTGTGCCAGGGCCACGATATCCCTTTCGGACAAGCTCGTAACCCTGGCAGGCATTAGCCCTTTCAGACCCCGTCAATTGGTGCTGACATCTCTTTGAGGCGCGCGTGGACCACAAGGCGCCGTCGACCCGGGCCTGGTCCTTATCGGACGGCGAGCTACCCATCGCTCACCGTCCGCAAGCCCGCGCCCACGGTGGCCGGGAATCGGCCTGCGATTCCCGACGCCCGGGGCGTCTCCTGCGGTGACTAAGGGCGTGAGGGCGCGAACCCTGCCTCACCCTCACGCGTTCCGCCTCCTCCTTCGCATGCATTACTGCTTTGCAGGAGGTGAAGGCCTCCCGTGCACTCTCGCTCCGAACCAAGGCCTGAACCAGGGCCAGATGCGAGAGATCGCCGCCACCGATCGCCTCCGTGAGGACATGGCGGTGCTCCGCCCAAGCAGGGTAGACCTCAACCGTATGCTCCACCATGTCCTCCGGGCGATCCACACAGTGGTGACACCCAGGCGTTTCCTCCTGCTTTATTCTGAATAGGAACCTCCCGAAACAACCGTGTCCGGTGAGGACGTGCGTCAGGCGGAAGGTGAGGAAGCCGTGGCGCCTCTCTAGCCACTCCTCATAGAGGGGACTTATCGCCACAATTGTGGCATGCAAATTCTTTGCCAAATAGTAAATATCCCTGGCGATGGCGCATGCTTATTTTCATCTCTCTCCTATTTGGTGAACAGTAACGTGGCCATGTCATTGTCTTCTCAAATTCGAGACAGCATTGTGCGCCACGTGTCTAAAAACTGGGAAATATTCCAACCTTTCACCCAGGATCGGTCAAGAGGAGCTGTTTATGGTTCAAAGCGTGAATACGTCGCTGAAATGTCTTGTAATGGCACCTACGGAACCACCTGTGAACTCATGGCAGCGGGAGAACTATTCCCATTTGAGTTCCAGGTGTTTCAAGATGGTATTTTTATTGCTGGTTTTGGGGACGCACAACAGGGAGTAAAAATAATCTGATTCTCAGGAAATTTCAATGAAGGTCATTTTGATGCATGTCAGACTTTTACTGACTAAAACCCACCCGTGTTCCTTCAAATGCCTGTGTGTGCCAGCGCCACGATATCCCTTTCGGACAGGTTCATAACCCTGGCAGGCATTGGCCCTTTCGGACCCCGTCAGTTGGTACTGACATCCATTTAAAATGGGAATAGTTCTCCCGCCTTTTTCCAACCCTTACAACACCAGCCTAAACCAAAGATACTAAGCAATAAAATTAAAATACGAACGTAGGTATTCAAGGACACTTTTTCTAGTAAGAACGACTAATACTAAAAACTATTATAGTAATACACATTTCCCTTACATCATACATTCACACACAGTGTGAAATACCTACACAATAAGTAATTCGCAAAGAAATAGAAATAACAAAATTCCAAACCGGCAATAGGTAAAAACACATTTATTAACCTCCAATTTAAAATTAGGAAGCGAAACAAACCAAAACGAAAACCAAACAACGACGATGAAAAATATTTCAAAGCAAATTAGTAGTAAGTAATAACAAAATATCGCAGAACAGAAATTTCGGTAACTATAGCTTGAACGGGTATCGCTTAGGTTTGTATTCTGTGATTGATACATGACTTTGTTTTTTGATACGATCGGCTTGCAAGCCGCGATTAAGGTTAAACATTGTAAAGTTTTCCCCTTGGCATTCTCGACTTTAAAGCTATAAATGCAACGTTCAAATTACCTGAATACCAATTAGAACCTCATTTCATTATCTTTTAGCAGATGCCTGCATACTGAAAAATACTGGCCACCTAGAACTGGCATAAAAACTTTAGAACGTTATCACGCCTGCACTGAAACATACTGGCTACCTAGAAAAAAAACTAAATATAAACCTCAAGAAACTTCCAAAAATTCTTATTTCAATGTAAAATATGCATTAACGCGTTGTCGTAAAATTCAATTTAGACCTTTATCGGCCTCCGAATTCTAATTTCAATGTAAAGTATTCAATAACTCGTTGCCGTAAGATTCAATTTGGATCTTAACTGCATTTGGCACATTTTTTATACAAACATTAAAAACCCTTATTTTCACCCTTAGGCGCCGAATTTCGTAAAATCCTTTCTTAGTGAGCACCTAGAAGTCAAAAGGAACAATCAGGCCAACATTCATGTCTCTAACTATAAAAACATAGGAGTTTCATACAAACTTTGACACCCCTTTTCAACCGCTTAAGGTGCGAATTTATAAAAACCCTTTCTTAATGCGCGCCTGCACCCCATAGAGAGTGCTTGTGCCAAATTTTAGACCTCACGGCCCAGTAGTTTCCGAGATTTCGTGATGAGTGGTCAGTGAGTGGACTTCTCTTTTATATATATAGATGTATGATTGAAAAAAAAGATTTATTCCATTCTAATACCAATAACTAATACCACTGGTATTTGTTTCAACTCATAAAATTATTTTCTATTCCGCACGGATACCATTGTTTATACTAATACCAAAACAAGTTCAAAAATATACGGTACAATCAGTAAAAATACTTTGTATGTAATTATAAGACCTTTAATTGAAAAATAAATCAGTTAAATGATCAATATACATAAAAATATCAGAAAACAAATTTAATTTGACTAGTTCTGACTAAGCTGACTGTACTAAATTCAAGTTGTTAGTATTCGTTCGTACATTACATTTAATTATTTAAAGAGTGGTATCCGTTCGGAATAGAAAATAAATATGAGTTGAAACAAATACCAGTGGTATTGTTGGTATAAGAAAGGAATAAATCGAAAAAAAAACATATAAATCGGTTAATTAGTTCTCGAGTTAAGGCTTCTACATACCAGCGCGACTTGTCGCGTCGCGCGACATGTCGCCCCGGTATGTAGAAGCCTTTATAAACGCACAAGTCTAGACAGAAACGTTGCTTTTACTATAATTTTGTACATAAAATATGGATAGCGATGGGGGGCTTGTGGCTAAGTTATAACAGGCGCACGAGTCGATCGATCAGGTTAACCTACACTTGCCGCGGTTGGTCCGTGGATGGGTGACCATCTTTACATACCAAGACCCTCCGTGCCTCGGAAAGCACGTTAGGCTGTTGGTCTCGGCTGTCATTCGAGAATCTTTGAAAGTCGTTACGGGTCGTCAGAAGCCTGAAAGTTTGACAACCAGTCTTACTAAGGGGTATTGCCCAGTAACTGGGTTGTGGAGGTCAGATAGGCAGTCGCTCCATGTAAAATACTGGTTTTCTGCTGCATCCGGTTAGACTGGAAGCAGACCCCACCATAATTGGGAAAGGCTAAGAGGATGATGATGATACGGATGGGGAGCGTTTTAATTATCATTAGCAAGGATCAATTATATGTTAAGACATAATTTGCGATTAATAGCTACCTATCGTGATTTCTCGTAGGGAATTTCAATAATGTAGTTTTTTGACTAGAAATATAAATATAGTTTGCAGTAGAAATAAAGAAGTAACGTCAATTTATATCTTCGCGTTAAAACAGAAATAATTATAATTATTTCTACTTATTTTGAACAATACACATAGATCACATAAAGTGCTCTGAATAAAATAAATCAAGAAAATCTAAAAACGCACAATATAAGTCAGCAGTAATCATTGAAAATGCCTGTAAAGGCTCCTGCAGACAGGCGCGACGTGATTCTTAAAGAACAATTTGGATGAAGTTTTCATAGAAATTATTCAATAAGGGTCGCGTCGCTCAGTCACGTCGCGCCTATCTGCGGGAGCCGTAATAATGATCGGTTGTAATGTTACAAAATACATCATTCCTGTACTAAAAGTATTCAGATTTACTTTTACGACATAAAACATAAAAGTGGCCATTATCATTATCATTATTTCTCGCCCCAAATGTAACGGTGGCGGAGTTTTCTCAGCCAGTTCACTATGTCAAGGTCGCCATTATTGAATTCTCTTGAGCAGATATTTGTAGGAAGAGATTAAAGTGACTGCGTAAGTTGAGTCAGTGCAATAGGCTAGGAAATTATAAATGAGCTGAATTTTAAAGATGGGGAACGTCAGGAAAATATATTTTTTTATTTATTTATTTATTAAGGCACTCCAACGACTAGTTCACAAAAGCACTTACAGAGAACTTAATCTTATTTTAAAATTACTACAGTGAACTTGTCACTTAAAGGTGTGCACAGCACTTACATAGTTTGCCTATCTGACATAAAGATAATTATAAAAACAGATGTTGATAATAATAATAAAATGAAATAAATTTATAATAAAAACAAAAAATTAAAATTGACATCAATTCTATTAACAAAAATTGTTGTAAGTCTTGTGATTTCTTTATCTTGCCTCGCCTGGAAAGAGACTACTTGGCCCAAGTAAATGTATTCCTGGACATGTTGTATTGTCTCCCCGTCTAATTTATGCTTCCAAGTACTTTTCTTACAAATTAATATTTTTTACTCATATTTAGCTTTTCGTTGGTGGCGGGGCTTATGGCTTAGTATAACAGCCGAACGGGTCGATCGATCAGGTTAAGCTGTGGTTGCCGCGGTTAGTCCGTAGATGGGTGACCATTTTTACATATCAAGACCCGCGGCCGTCATTTGTAGATCTTTGACAGCTGTTACGGGTTGTCAGGAACCTGAAAGTCTGACAACCAGTATTACCTAAGGTTGTCGTGTTACCCAGTAACTGGGTTCAGGAAGTCAGATAGGCAGTCGCTCCATGTAAAATACTGGTATTCAGCTGCATCCTGAAAGCCGACTCCAAAAGAGTTAAAATAAATAAATAATAATAGTTGGAAAAAGGCTGGGATGACGATGATTTAACTTTTTGTGGTTAATAGCACTACAAACTTACATTTTATCAATCAATTAATCTTTATTGCAATCTATAATGTGCACATACAAGTGGTTAGTAATAATAAATAGAAACATTTATGCACCATGTCGTGCACAGCAAGATTTTAAATAAGTAGGAGAAAGGAAGCTAAATATTTAAATTATTTCCTACCCATTTGGTTTTCACAATGTTTTATTTAACTTGATACAACAGTGTTAGTTATTATATACTATCGCTCAGGTCAATCAAAATATATTATCTAAACAAATAGTTTAGATAATCTATTTTGTTTTATTAGATCATACATAATTATTCGTTTAAATAAATGTTGTATTGCAATAAGTGTATTTAGTATAGTTGTATATTTCAATTTATACTTAATAATTATGTTCATATTTATATTTTAACTAATTTATTTTTATTGTTTTACTTCCCTGGTAAACAGTTATATCTATTTATGATTGAATTTATGTGTAAGTTATACAACATTATTGTTAGTATATGCGAAGCCTGAATATAGTTTGTTCTGAATAAGGAACTGAATCGATTTCAATAATTTTTACACCATGTTATATTTTGTCCCAAAAATATCTAAGTGTGATGGAAAATGTTATCACCATTTAATTACATACAATACAATCGCCGTACGGTTAAGTACCTACTGCCAAATTATTATCAATGAGCGCAAGACGACCTTGGCGGAGCAGGGGCGCCGTTAGCATGTTTTTGTACGGACAACCCAGTACCATAACAACCTTATAACTTTGTGATTTTTAATGATACAGTTTTGAAATTTTGTACATAGATTCTTTACATAAAAATACTAGACACGTGTTTCGGGTTTCGCATAAACTAAGACTAATAGTGTATAAATTTAATAAAGAAAACTGATATGAGTTTTACCTTCAAGTTACTGTCATTATTTTAACAGTAACTAAGTCCGTCGTCCACCACTTAGTACAAGGATCCACAAAGTAGACTTCGAAGGAGAGGGTTTTCTATGACCAAGTTCAACGAAAAACTAACTTTTCTTTGTAAGTCAAATGCGTCCAGAAAGTTGAGGCGGCTCCAGACAGCTAAATTCAACGGTACGAAAAAGTTTTAAACAAGAATATATAACATTATGTACATACAATCTAATTTTAACAAGTCCTATTAAAGTTTTGAACGTTTGGTATAATTTTATCATTTTGAAAATGTCAAAAATTTACTATGCATAAATGTGGAATAGCAAGAAGGGCTTTAGTAACTTATACTTAGGGCGTGTATCCAATATCATGTATGATTGCGATACAATACCGATATTACTTCATGAGTTTAATAACAAAATATATTTTAGTAAAGCAAATACTATTCAGGCGTTACTTTGTAGCGTCTTTTGGGATCGCAACGGTAAATACACATCAAAAGTGTCTAGAGATCAAGTACGTTTTAGAGTATCGCCGCAATTGAGGATTATTATTTTAACTTTTTTGATTATTTTTAGTTAATTACGCTATTTGAATAAAGAATTTTCTTTAAACTTTGTCTAAAAATAGAAAATCAACTGTCAATCAGGATTCCTATAAAAGTGTGTAATAGCGTTTTTACAAAACCATTACAATTTCTGCCTCAGAACTGAAAAAAATTGCATCGATATGGAGCGACGACAAAATTTGACACGAGAAGAGATGATGAGAGCAACTAAATGAAAGAAAATTTAAAACTCATATTAAAAGAACACTTTGTAAACAAGCATATTACAAATTAGAGGATTATATACAAGATAAGAATGCTTGGAAACATGCTGGTCCTGCTCCATAGGACAATCTAGAGTTTAGACAAAATCGAACAGGTTGCTATTTTAATTGTATAATTTATTATTTTTATGACATTTATTTTAAATTCTGTGATTACCTTAACTCACACTGATATTATTGTTATTTTTTAGGAAATCGTATATATTTTTTACAATTTTTGTAAATATGTGAGCACCATGTTCTATCACATAATTAATTTATCTGTCATTGCTTCATTCTTAACTCTTTTTATTACCTATTGTGTTATAGTAATTTTATTCTAGGTGCATCGTCTTCACATATAATTATATAATTAATGTACCTATAAAAATATTGTACAAGATTTTAAAAGAGTACCGGTGGAGTTTCTTGCCCATTCTTCTCCATACGAAACTACCTTTTGGAAGGGGCGACTAGAGTCAATTCAATTTTTTTGTAAATATTGACGTTCAAAAGTGCCTTTTATTTGCCTATTTGAAATAAACAATTTGACTTTGACTTTGAGCCGTCAAAAATGTTGCAAGCTGGTTCCAAGCAAAATACTGTGGCTGTCGCCCTTGGCACTATACAGAGCGTCATAAGCCGCCTCTGGACACGCTATCGTATCACGGGCAGCGTGGTCGAGCGACATGGAGAAGGATCTCGCATCACCACTCGCAGACAGGACCGGTACATCCAAAATACTGCTTGATGTTGGCTACGAGGCTCTACACTTCTACAGCCCTTCAGGCAAGCTGATAAGCGACCAAACCATCCGAAATCGTTTACGTGAAGTGGATCTGCGTTCCCAAAGGCCACTGAGAGTTCCACCTATAGCAACCCGCAATTGTAGGACCCGTTTACAATGGGCTCCGAACACCGAAATTGGGAGGCAGAAGACTGGCGTTGTGTTTGCGTTTCCGATGAATCTCGTTTCAGTATGAGGTTGAGGTTGAGTTAGGCTTTCGCTTGCTTCCCGCACCGTACCTTCGTAGCTGAAAAAGGGGAAGAAGCTTGAGTTTATTTATTATTATTATATTTATTCTACGTCCAGGCTGAGGGCAGGACATCTACACAGTGCACGCTGCTCCTATCTACACCCTACTCCGTACGTCGCGCTGCATGCGTAGCCGAACTGCCCCTACTCAGAACTGCACGCGTAGCTGAACCGCAAGCTATCTGTGGTCTTGTGAAGGCTGGACCGACTCTTACTGAGACTGTGCTGTTAACCGCTCCAGCGTCCCGTGTCACCAAGGAAGGTACCCTTCTTAATCTTAAGTGTAAAAGTGCTCGGAACAGTGAAACCCGCGACCTAAAACGAAACTAATACTCTAGAAATGTATATGAACTTTACTTATGTGTCTCGATTATCTCTAAACACTAACCTGTTAGTTATCGGTCTGCGCAGCTTATCTGCAAATTCCTAGCCTACTGCTACAACTTACTGTGTTGGTTTTTGTTGGATCTCATGATCCAAACCAATTTACCACCATTGGGAAAACAACGAGCAGGGAGCAGTGATTGTCCAGTGGTAACGGCCGCGACTTACGAGTTGTAGGTCGTAGGGTTCGAACCCAGGCAGGTGCTTTACTTTGTGTAAGTTATTTCATCACCACTGCTCTAAAACAGTTAAGGAAAACATCGTGCGGAAACCGGCATGTCCTAGAACCAAAAATTCTAAGACATGTGACATCTACCAACCCGCACCGGGCCCGCTTGGTGGATTACGGCCCACTGCCTCTGACAGAGAGGAGGAGGCCTGAGTCCCAGCAGTGGGGACATTATAAAAAAAATAAAAAGTGTGTATTCAGATTATTAATTTTAAGACATATTATTTACTTCTGCCAAACTGCACAGCAGTTTGTTGGCAGACGTAGCTCCTTTTTTGTAAGTAAAGTATACAATTTTGTTTTTTTAATGACACTTTTTCTTCACTCTTTCTTTTTCTGATTATGTGGGGAAAATTATTATTTGAATTATCTTTAGTAATACTGATAATAGGTATAAGATGGATACCTACATAGACTTTCCTCAGAAACATTGCGGTTTACGAAAATCTCGCAATGTTCTTGTAACAGAAAAACCCTTACACACTCAAATAGTTTTAATGGTAGTCCTAACAATGTACAAAAAGATTTCTCAAGATGTTAACACTTTCGATTCAGTTAGTCAAGGGAGGGTACAGTTCACTCCCAGATGGAAAGGAAACTTTGCACTCTCGACTTTCCTCTCTGGCCGTAATGACTGAAGTTTTGTGTTTTTCTTGTCGTTGCCGCTTTAAGACAATTTACTAGCACCCTTGCTGTTTTTTTACTGAAAACTTTAAAGTCATTAAAAAAAAACCGGTCCAGACCGAGTCGCCCACCGAGGGTTCCGGTACGTATATAATGATGTTGATGATTTCTGAAAAACTGTGCTATATTTAAAGAAATCGTTTTATTTTTCCTGTAATATTTACATACACTTCTATCACATAGAATAATTTCAGATTTTTATCTATGCAAACTTCGGAGATAAGGGTGGGAGGAACGGTATTTTTTCATACATTTTTCATCAAAAGTCGGAAACAATGCTGCCTAAAATAAAAAAATGTTTGGGAATGTGCAAACAGCGTTCTTTCATATGATACCCCACATGCCCTAGTAGCCCCACTTAAAATTTTTAAGACCCCCTTTCAGTCCCTTTTGCAAAAAAGATATATTTTTTTTAATTTCTTTCTTGTTTGCAAAATAGTTGGGCAAACGTCATCTAAAACTATTTTAAATTTCAAGTTGATAGCATTAGTAATTCTTGAAATATCGAGGTGTGACAGACAGATAGACAGACTTAGTCTCACCATAAGGGTTCCTTTTTACCATTTTGGTACGGAACCCTAAAAACAATTATGTTAGGGTGAAGAAAACAGAAGGCCAGGAGTAAATGAGGTCGTTAAATTAGTGACATAAGAAAAATATTATTATGCTGATGACAAGTTAGTCCAGATTTTGTTTTACCTCAATAAAGAGCTTTAAAATTGAGAAGAGTGAATCTAAGCAATATACTTGTTAAAAAAAACCGGCCAAGTGCATGTCGGACCACGCACAATGAAGGGTTCCGTAGTTGGGATGAATTTATCCCAAAAACAAACTTAACATTGTAGTTGAAAAACATGCTCTCCCATACACAACGATATACGTTACGGTCAATTCTCCAACTGCAAATTTAAGTTGGTCAACTATTACTCGACAACTTGTGAAGCCTACTTAGCTGTGATAGTTTTCCTTTTAATTTCGTTATATATACTATTGCCATGAAATTTTTCACATATCCAAAACCAACCATTTAGCTGGCAGGGGGGGGACACTTTACTCTAACAAAAAATAGCACTTTAAAGCTTAATATTACGCAAAAGGATCCCTTAATTGAAAAATGGTTTTGCCAAACCCACAATATTTTTGAACGGCCTATCCAACGATACCCCACACTATGGAATAGACGAGAAAAAAAAATATCATCCCCATTTCACGTGTAAGGGAGGTACCCTAAAAAAAATGTTTTTCGTAATTTTATTTTACCATTTTTTTGGCATGATTAATACGAGTATGTATACCCATGCCAAATTACAGCTATCTACAAACAGACATGGCTAAACTTCCTTGTTGACTACGAAACTCTAAAAACGTAATAGGATAGCTTTTTAATCAATTTAACAGATGTCTCTGTTGAATTGATTAAAAATGTTACCAATACCTATACTCCGTTGGTTTAGGTAGTTAAATAAAGGTAAACAAAAAAAAACACGTGTCGAGAGAGCTTTCAAGTAACCGAATAAACATAATACCTGTCACTTCAGTTGTCATGCTACGTCACAGTTGTAATCTTCAATTTACCAACGTTATAATTTGTTGACGTTTAGATAACCTGTCTTTCTGGGCTCATTACTATAGACAGATTAGAAAACAATATAGTATTGTTATAAATCTAACAAAAAAAAATGTGTTCAAGCAGTTACATCTAGGAAGAGTAGTTTAAGAATATAATGATATAGTAACAGAGAAAAATATCGTAAAAATCTGAAATAATTTTAATTTGGTTATAAGTTACACCGTATTTTAAAAAAAAGAAAGTGTCATCTATAAAAACCCTTTTTATGATTTGTTTACTTTATTTAACTACCTAAACCAGTGGAGTATAAATACAGGGTTATTTTTAAAACGTCAATAACGTCTTAAGGGGTCATTGTACTCATCATTATGAACAACTTTTACTATGGGAACAAACCTGAGATAACAAAAAAAAAATCAGCTGTTCCAACAGCAGTGTGAACATAAATGTAGGGAACAGCTGGCTCTTAGGGTTCCGTAGTAAACAAGGAACCCTTATAGTTTCGCCATGTCCGTCTGTCTGTCTGTGTGTCTGTCTGTCTGTCCGTCTGTCTGTCTGTCCGTCTGTCAGTCCGTCTGTCCACAGCTTAGCTCAGAGACGCTTAGTCCTAGAAAGCTTTAATTTGGCATGGGTGTACATATGAATCACGCCGACAAAGTTGTAAAATAAAACCATGAAAAACATTTTTTTTATGATACCTCTATGGTATCATAAAAAAAATGTTTTAAACATAAAAAAAAATGTTTTAAACGGGGATGATATTTTTTTTCTCATCTAATACATGGTGTGGCCTATTATTGGATAGGCCGTTAAAAAATATTGTAGGTCTGTGAAAGCCATTTTTCAATCCTGAGATCCGTTTGCGTAATATTAAAGTTTGAGTAAAATTGCTTTAAAGTGCTATTTTTTGTTAGAGTCAAGTGCCTCTGCCAGCTAAATGGTTGGTTTTGGATATGTGAAAAAATTCATGGCTGTAGTATATATAACGAAATTAAAAGGAAAACTATCACAGCTAAGTAGAGTCTACAAGTTAACGAGTAATAGTCGACCAACTTATATTTACAGTTGAAGAATTGACCGTAACCATACCGTAACGTCATATCGATGTATGGTAGAGCATGTTTTTCAACTAAAATGTTAAGTTTGTTTCTGGGATAAATTCATCCTAACTACGGAACCCTTCATTGTGCGTGGTCCGACATGCACTTGGCCGGTTTTATTTTTTGACGATTTCAGTTTTGGTCCCATAGTAAAAGATGTTCATAATGATGAGTACAATTACCCCATAAGAGGTTATTGACGTTTTAAAAATAACCCTGTTTAAGATTATGAAAACATTCCGAACTCGAATACATTGCAAGTTAAAAGCATGTTAAATCTTTTGAAAAATAAAAGACCCAATTTGTAGAGATTTTCATTTGAAAAGTTACGGCAAGATTTGATTCGAGTATTTTTTGTAAAATTAAACAAGTGATGCGAAAGCTACAATCAAAATGTAGGCATACTCTATTTGAGGGTTTGCAAACGCATTTACAGTTGGATGAACCCGTGGACCAACCCTAGTAGTAAATAACTAAACGCAGGGTTCTACGGCAAAAAATTCATGCATGGCTCCAAACTTGGAACCTTAGGCTGTGGTTCCAGTGGAAGCTAAGCTTGAAGTAACACTACTTAGGAATAATAATCTTATATATAAAATTCTCGTGTCACAATGTTAGTTACCATACTCCTCCGTAACTGCTTGACCGATTTTTATGATATTTTATATGCATATTCAGTAGGTCTGATAATCGGCTACTATCTATTTTATATAGGTACCCCTAAGTGTTAAGGGTGGCTTTCCCACGGGATCGAGACTTACGCGGTTACCGCGGGGCGCAGCTAGTAATTTTATAAAATAATACTCTCAATATGAATGCTTGATTAAAGTTGATGGTATATCTATGTGATGCGAAGGAATGATGGAAATGTCGTGAGGAAAGTTTTGAGTATGGCTTTAACAGTAGGGAAAGACCAAAGAAACCAAGGATGGACTATGTGAAAGATGACCTAGCTTTAAGGGGTTACTAGGGGCAGCCACCCATTGGCGGCACGGCATGGCATGGTATTTTTAGGCGACGAATAAAAATATATCTTAATAGTATGGAAATAAAGTTTAATTTTAATGTTAACGGTCTTAAGTACGAAAACAATGCCGAGGTATGTTAACATTGAAATTTCAACTTTATTTCCATACACTTATGTTATTTATTTAAACTTCTCACACACAATAATTTACAAAGGCGGACTTAATGCCTTAGGCATTCTCTACCAGTCAACCAAAGGTGAAGAAGAGATAAGATGGCGGTTGCGCTGATTGAAAGAAAATAATAATATTATATTAAACAACATTATTTTAGTATATGCGAAACCCGAAATACGTTTCTAGTATTTTTATGTAAAGAATCTAAGAATCTGTCTTTGTACAAAATTTCAAAACTGTATCATGAAAAATCACAAAGTTATAAGGTTGTTTTGTTAACGGGTTGTCCGTACAAAAACATGCTAACGGCGCCCCCGCTCCGCCAAGGTCGTCTTGCGCTCATTGATAATAATTTGGCAGTAGGTACTTAACCGTACGGCGATTGTATTGTATGTAATTAAATGGTGATAACATTTTCCATCACACTTAAATATTTTTGGGACAAAATAAAACATTGTGTAAAAATTATTGAAATCGATTCAGTTCCTTATTCTGAACATAAGAAGAACGATATTCAGGTTTCGCATATACTTTAAATTATGTTGTATTGGTATGTTATATTTTTAGTCGTCGCCTACTACCTTGCCATGCCGTGCCGCCAATGGGCGCCAGGCCTAGTAGTGAGATGACAACTAATTGCAAAGTATAGAAGAAAATGAGATGCTGTGACGACCCCCGATACACTGGGATACGGGCAAGAAAATGATGATTGAAGCTGTAGTTGGTACAAGCTATAGGTTAAAATAGTTTATTACTAGCTGCACCCCGCGGTTTCACTTGCATAAGTCTCGATCCCGTGCGAATATCGGGATAAAAAGTGTCCTAATGCAGCTCATGGTCTATCCATGTGGCAAATTTCGTCCAAATCCATTCAACCGTTTTAGCGTGAAAGCGCAACAAACAAACAAAGTCACTTTCGCATTCATAATAGTTAGGTTATGATATGATGTCAACCAACTCCTAAAACATGTTCTCAACTCTACAGAAGTTTTCATACTTGATTTTACACAACTTTAATTTGCTTAAGTTTCATTAAATCATGAACACGTCTTTCACAGACATTCCGTAATCTAAAAGTAAGTAACACCCCTATTCTCAGTCGTGTCACTTCGCCCGTATCTCTCGCCAAAAGTGGAAACTACCCGCTGCCGAGTCAAGCGGAATAGAACTACGCCAAAACGACTTGCTCTCGTTGGAGGCCCGGCCTTATTGTGGTCTACCACCGTAGCCAGTGCGTTGTGGGATTTGATTTATTCCTATTCAGGCCTCAAGTGGGACTTTTGAACTCCACCGCTTGACCATTGGTTGTGGGAAAGGGTACCGTAAATTATGTTCGGCACTTTGTTGTGCAAGTTGATTATTCAAGGCCCTCAGGCTTTGCTGGGACAAGTATTTTATTTTTTATTCGTAAATATTTTGCATACCATTTTTGTGGATGATTAACGAGCCTTCCGCGGTGTTGAGTTTTTTCTAGTTTATTTGGGGTAGCGTATGTTATGGACAAGTCTAGAAGTTTGCGAAGCTTTTTCAATATTTATGTAGGAGCGGAATTTCCTTTGTAAATAAAAATAAAAAACAACTGCGACTTTTCGTCGCCATGGCTCCTGTGGTCGATACACGAAATTTATGCTACTGAGTGTACATCTAGTGGCACAAATTTGAAATTCGATATCAACATTCAACAAATTAAAGTCACAACTTGAATTAACATACTACTAACTGTACAACCAAGCACTTAATAGTAACATGTGACCTTTAAATCTAATTTTTCATACAGCCAACGATAATGGTCGCTAGGTGGAAGTGACAGTTATATATAGTTACTTCGACCCCTAATGGACTTAACCAGAGAACTATAAATTCCAACCGCCCCTTTCTAAAAGGATAATCACACAGACAACTCAGAAGCAAATGGGAATTTAGGGCTCCCTGGGTGGAGGCCTAATTGACAAAACATACTCGATTACAGCGCGTCCCTTCAAGTTGGTAGTGAAAACAAATTGGTGTGCCAATGACTTTTGTAACAAAATTAATTAGGGACCGCGTGATTCGAAATGTTTTTTGTGACGGTTCAATGCTGGTACTCAGGCAGGCGTGACTTGGTTTTAGGGAAGTGATTTTGCGGTTGCTAAAAAAGTTTTCGTTTCTAAGGGTAGGTTTGGTTAACGAAATGGTAGACATTTTAGAAAGTATTCTGAGTTTACTTTATATGGTTATTTTGTTAAATCAATTTCTGTAATTTTGAAGTCGAAAAAAATACTAATACTTATTGCCGACGTGTTGGTTGTACCTCGCAATTGCCTTTACAGTTGTCCACTTCTTCACTTAGTTGACGGTCTAACAAACTGCTGAGTAACAAAAAGTTTATTTTAAGTCTTCTATATTTTATCTGGAAGGCAATTCGCTCGCATTCGTGGTTGTCGTGCAATTTTTTCTCTTTCGTTTTCCTCATAAAAATCAGCACCCTAATTGCGTAACACAGTTTGAATCGGAATCGGAATGATTTTGAAGTATATTGCTAATCTATTGCTTCATAAGTTAGAAAAATTTGTCTACTCAACAACGTAAATAACGCAATGAATTTTGATCAAAATCAAAATTCATTGCGTTATTTAAACCGATTCCTGTTGATTGTGTGTTACGCAATTAGCTCTCAGGTTGAGCTATTCTCGGCATATCGACTCGAGCATTTCTTGCATGAAAGCCACGCGACATGCCTTAGTTTACATGCGACATGCAAAGAGTGGTTGAACCAGTTCACACCTACCTGACGTCATGTCAACCGGACCAACGTCAAACAGTTGTTGTGTTATTCATGGTTGACGCTGCGATCACCACAACGAGGAAAAACACACGAAGAAAACTTTAAGCCTCCACCAAAGTTGTCAACTATTCAGTCTATCCACAGCTTGTGCGGCGTCAATTGATGAGATACATCTGAGATACAGAAGCGGAAGGCCGCTTCTAAAGCCAGTCAAATGGACGAGCACAGCTTTACTCTGGTTGAGGGCAAAAAAGGGTCAACCGTGTCGCCACCAGAACTAATGCGGTATCATTCCTGGAAGTAAAGAGCTGCAGTGCTCACTATCCTCTTGCATGTTTCCCGGTTGGACCTGTGGGTCCAACCGGGAACCGGGACTTCGAGAGAGCCACGAGGCAAGAGCCAGCCAAGGCGAAATCGGTCCCGAATGAAGGACGTTGCGGAAGCTGTCGCGGGTGAAGGCGAGCAGGACTACGAATTTCAAGTCCTTTGATAATATTGTGGAAGTCATCAGTTTACTTAATATCATTGGAAGTGATTCTGTTTTTATTTAATTACTTTATATTTATGTAGATAACCAATGTAAGCAAATAATACAATTATGACTTTAATTTGACGTGACAAAGTTAAACATTGTTTACATTGACAAATAAAATCATCAGCGAATGCGAAAATAGCATCAGCCATGCATTCCGTTGTAGGAAATACTAAGTGGAACTTAATTTAAAGTTAATAATAAAATAAGTAGTGAGAATACAAGAATCTGGATGATGTCACCATTTTATAAGCGACATAGGAGACGAGCGCCAATGACAAATGCGACATTTACGAGTGTAATGTAAACGCAATAATTAGCCGGTTTTTTTTTTGGGTGGGGATCTTCTCCCGCCCTAGGAGGAGCGGCAGGTCGTGTCAGACTTTTACTAACTAAAACCCACCCATTTTCCTTCAAATGCCTAGCTGTGTTGCAGGGCCATGATATCCCTTTCGGACAGACTCGTAACCCTGGCAGGCATTGGCCCTTTCGGACCCCGTCAATTGGTGCTGACATCTCTTCGAGGCGCGCGTGGAACACAACGCGCCGTCGACCCGGGCCTGGTCCTTATCGGATGGCGAGCTACCCATCACTCACCGTCCGCAAGCCCGCGAATCGGCCTGCGATTCCCGACGCCCGGGGCGTTTCCTGCGGCGACTAAGGGCATGAGGGCGCGAACTCTGCCTCACCCTCACGCGTTCCGCCTCCTCCTTTGCGAGCATTACTGCTTCGCAGATGGAGGTGACGGCCTCCCATGCACTCTCGCTCTGAACCATGGCCTGAACCAGGGCCGGACGCGAGAGATCGCCGCTGCCAATCGCCTCCGTGAGGACACGGCGGTGCTCCGTCCAAGCAGGGCAGACCTCCACCGTATGCTCCACCGTGTCCTCCGGGCGATCCACACAGTGGTGACACCCGGGCGTTTCCTCCCGCTTTATTCTGAACAGGAACCTCCCGAAACAACCGTGTCCGGTGTGGACCTGCGTCAGGCGGAAGGTGAGGACGCTGTGTCGCCTGTCAAGCCACTACTGAAAGAGGGGACTTATCGCCACAATTGTGGCGTGCCCATAATTAGCCTCCTGGTTTTGGAAATTATACTATGTATATTTATGCATTGAAAAGGATATATCCTTAATCAATGTAATTTTGTCTCACCCTTCTTTTTATACATTTTCCGTTACGAAATGTTCAATATTTTAACAATACAACTAATACAGAATGGATCGGGATTTACTCTATTAGGTACAAGGTACAACGATTTACTTGGAAAATAAAAGGATCACAGAAAAAATGTAGACCTTCATATATTTTTCTATAATGACAGTTATAAATAAGAAAAAACTACTTCTTTTTAAAAAGTACCAAAGACAATTTTCCAACATCCTCCAGCCCCGCGAGAAAGCGGAAGAAATATATATAAACTAAAACACTGTCCGCGAATAAAACCAAACCTTTAAATTTATAAATACCTAGTGGGCAGTTTCACCAGCCGACCGGAACGAGTGACATGCATTTTAGTGGGCACCTGCTGTGCAGGCGCAGTGGTTGGCATATCCCTATGACGAACTTCTAAAGGGAAGAGGCGCTGATTAATTCACCTTTCGCGGTTCTAACCCGCGCTACACGCCTATGACCATCCACCCCTTGCAAAGTCTCAACAACAATACCTAATGGCCATTTAACCCTCTTTACATCATCAGACCCTATCAAAACTATGTCCCCGATTTCAATTGGATTAATATTAGCCGTTGATTTCTCAGTAAGTAGAGCCAGGTATTCGCTGCGAAAACGCTGTTTCAAATCACCACATACACTTTTAATATAACGCCAACGTCCAGTCAAGAGCTGACCATCAATATGACCCATATCTAGGACATCTTTCCCTTCTTTTCCTACATGTAAAAACATTGAAAGAGTCAACGGAGCTAAATTTTGCGTAGTGTCGGCTATATAGGTTAACGGCCTAGAATGAATCATCGCTTCGGTTTCACACAACACAGTCAACAGTTCATTATATTTAAGTGCTGCCCTACCAAGCACTCTCCTTAGCATTTCTTTAACCGTCCGTACCATCCTTTCCCAGAATCCTCCCCACCATGGCGCTGACGGAGGTATAAAGTGCCATTCAATCCTTTGCGTTGAGGTCTCCTGTGCTATTTTATCCCACTTGATATTCTTAAGTATCGAACTTGCTCCGCGAAAATTCGTTCCATTATCTGTATATATTACCCTTACGGAACCTCTTCTTGCCACAAACCGGCGGAACGTTAGCATAAAATCTTCTGTAGACAGTGAAGAACACAAGTCTAAATGGACTGCACGATATGTAGCGCATGTGAATAAAACGATCCAGCACTTTTCTCCCGTCTTTAAATACAGTGGTCCAGCCAAGTCTATACCGGTTGCTTCAAATGGACTGCCACATTGTATCCTGTCTGTAGGTAGTGGTGCGGAGGGTCCTGTACAATTTTTGCTGCTGAAACGCTTGCAAACGACACATTGCCGCACTACCTTTTTAGCAAGACGACGTATGCTTATAATCCAATATCTTTCACGAAGTTTACTAATTAACGTTTGAGATCCCGCATGAAGGTATTTTACGTGAAAATATTGTACAATTCTCTCAACAATAATATTATCACTTGACAATAATATAGGTGACATGAAACTGTCACTGTCTTTGCTCATTGTTAAACGAGTCTTAACACAAATGAGTCCTTTGTCGTTAAAAAATGTTTGTAACTTCTTATTGTTTTTAGTAAAATCAATTAAACATTCTCTTTGAATTAAAGCGAGTAAGTGATTTTCAGCTTCTGTGTACTCTTCTGCTGCTAAGTCTCCTGCTCTTCTGTGTTCTTTCTTCAAACTTAATCCACAGTTATTACGGAACCTTAGGCACCAGCCGACCATTCTTACTATCTTCGAATATTTCCCAAAATAAAGGAGGCTTTTTGAAAACTCTTTTGTGTTTACTACACACAAACACGACTTCTTTACCTCTCTAAAAACCTCATTTTCATCCGGAGTCACTTCTATATGAGGCCATTCTGATTCAGATTTATTTAGCCACTCGGGACCTTCCCACCATTTGCTTTTAAGAAGGTTTTCTGCATTGCAGCCTCGTGATGGCAAATCAGCAGGGTTACACTCTCCTGGAACATGGCGCCATTCGTGCAGAGCTGATTTATTTAAGATCACCTGAATTCTATTATTTACAAATACATTCAAGTTCACCTTTCTGTTAAGCCATGCTAGCACTATAGACGAATCGGTCCAATAGAATACCGGACAATTTAAGTTTAGGTCCCGTCTTATATCAGCGGCTACTCTAGCAGCTAGTAAAGCGGCTAAAAGCTCCAGCCTAGGCATTGTAACAGCTTTACTTGGACACACTCTTGACTTAGCTGTCAACAACTGAACTGTGACCTCATTATTAAACTCGGACCGTAAAAATATACAACATGCATAGGCAGTCAAACTTGCATCACAAAAAACATGTATCATGTTGTGACTATCGCGTAAATCGGCTTTACTAATGCGCCGTGGAATTCTACATGCCGCCATGTGCGGAATCTCCTGTATCCAATCTTTTGACGTTTTGACTAAATCTTCAGGTAAAGTTTCATCCCAACCAATATTACGTATCCAACATTTTTGTATGATAACTTTAGGCACTATAGTCACCGGCGAAAGAAAACCAATTGAGTCAAAAACGCTTTGGGCAACAGATAATATATATCGCTTTGTAATATTTTTGTCCGTATTGTGTTTAGTTAGTAAAGAAGTTTTGCAATAAAGTGTATCATCTCTTGGGTTCCATTTAAGTCCTAATACTGAAGTGGTGACGACCTCTTCATCTGTGATGACTGGACCTGTCACCCAGCATCGAAGCTCGAAGTTGCCCTCAAGCATGATTCTTTTGGATTCACGTATAAAACGATGCATATCCTCCAGACTGTTTACACTATTTACACAATTATCTACATAGTATGGCGTTCTCAACATCTCGGCAGTCTCCGAATCGTACTTTTTTAAATGTTTTAGTATTGTAGCTGCCAGTAGGAAAGGGCTCGTAGTAACTCCAAATACAACACGCTGGTGTCTGTACGTTATCACCTTTTTATTTTTGTCTTTAATATTACTCCACCACAAAAACTTGAAATATTGACGATCTTCAGGCCATAACGATATTTGTAAAAATGCTTTCTTAATATCAGATGTAATGCCAATAGCATTTTTCCTGAAGTTAATTATCAAGTTTGGTATTAGCTCTATTAAATTTGTTCCCTTCTCCAAGCACATATTTAAAGACAGGCCATTTTTGTCCACCGCGGACGCGTCAAATACTGGTCTAATCTTGGTGGTTAGGCTCTCCGCCTTAACTACCGCGTGGTGAGCTAAATAATGACCGTCCTTGTTGTCATGATTTTGTACGGTTTCGATGATGCCACTATTTAACCATTCCTTAAATACGTTTTCGTACTCTTCTATTATACCTGTGCTTTCTAATTTAGATGTAGTTGACATTAACCGCTTAAATGCTAACCCATAGTTACTTTCGAGACATTTTGATGCATCTTTCCACGGAAGCATGACTTCATACCTACCACTATCATTGACTTTCACAGTACTATTGAAAAAAATCAGTACCTCTGACTCTACTTTCTTTTGGCATTTTATTTCAGTATCATCTCTTATGCCCATTGTCTCTAATGACCAAAAATCCTGTACGTCAAATGTACTTGTATGAAATGTACTTACATTATTTGTCGAACAAAGTGTACCAACCACTGGACCTTGCACAGTCCAACCTAGTCGTGTTTCCAAAGCCAACAGGTTTTTGTCCACTCGCACTGATCGACCGGTGATAATGCAACCTAAAACATCAGAACCAATTAATAAATCAATAATAACATTATCATCTATACAATCAGTGATCACAACACCCTTCTTCTTCAATAGAGATACAATCGTATCGGTCTTATTTAGTTTCGGCAGATTTCCACAGATTACATCTTGTTCTAAAGCTTGCATCTTAAATACGAAGCTGCTATGTACATTCTTTACGCTGAAGTCATATAGTTTGTGCTTTTGCTTTTTGGTAACAGCTCCTCCGAACAACGTATGACTCAACTCTACTTCGTCAATGGGCTCTAGTTTAAGTTTTTTTACTATCTCGCTTGTTACAAACGAACGTTGTGCACCAGAGTCCAGTAAAGCTCTTACTGTCAATATATTACTGCCGTGCACAAGGTTAATCTTCAAAGTTTGTAACAAAACGGTCTTTGAAGAAGACGACTGATTAAGTACAGTTTCTTGTGGGTTTGAGCTGTCAGTTGCCTGTTGAGTGATTGTGTCCTTGTCTTTAGCCAGGCCACCACACATGATGGGATAATGCCTTCTACCACAAATCACACATTTAGGGTGTCTTTTGCACCGGTTCCACATATGATCGATGGTCAGACAAATAAAACAAGCTTTTTTATTCCTTACAAAGTCCTTACGTTCCTCTAGCGTTTTCTTTATGGCCACAAGGCATTCTGAGCTAGCGTGTGAAGCTTTGTCGCACCATAAACACTTTCTGTCGGTTTTTTCTACTTTATTTTGTGGTTGGTTTCTCTCATTCTTCCTATCAGTAGTGGTGAAACAGGCTGCGATCGGCTCAGCTCCTGAATATTTATCTGAGAATCCAGAACGTGCCATACGTATCTTCTCATCCGACTCCACCTCTAATTTGACAAAAGTAAGCAACTTGGTGAGTGTATTACCTCCTTGGCCTACATGAGTATGTGATCTGCTCCAAGCCTTTAATACGTCCTCAGGCAAGGCCGACTCTACTAATGGAAACAGAAATGCTGCATACTTCTCCTGAGTTACTCCCAATGAATCTAGCGCCAGAATTTGCGTCATGAGTTTGTCGTAAAGTGCTCTTAATGATACTTTTGCACCTTTAGATTGAGCTAACACTAGTTGTAATAACTCACGAACATAGTGTTCAATAATAAGCTCGTCTTTAGCAAATCGTTCCTTTAATTGCTTTACGACCTTCTGATAATTTTCTCCGTTTGGTGGAAAACTCCGTACTAATTCTCTAGCAATTGAACCTTGCTCCATACATTGTAGAAGATAGTGGAACTTATCATCATTGTCAATGTTGCTATCTAAGTGAATCTTGTTAAATTGTGACCAAAAACCAATCCAATTCTTTATTTCTCCGTCGAATGATGGAAGCTGCAGTTTGGGTAGTCTAAAGTTACGATGCTTATTAATACTTTCGGATGAATTGCTAGTCTTATCAATTTCTTTTACAGTACCTTTATTAGAAAATTGCGACTCTTCACCTAAAAATTCTTTAACTTTATATTTCATTTCGTACCAACGAGCTTCATAACAATCGGAGGCATCTATATCTTGTTCTAACAACTTTTCATCCCTCTGGTCATCGTCCAACCACATATCTAACACTTTATTTTGAACGATGGAGAGCTCTTCGAACAGTTTGCCTAGCCTCTCATACTCGGGTAATAATGCGCTTTTATCTTTCTGAGACAGAATATCTTCAACTTTACTCACGCATTTTGTAAACCGTTGACGTATAATTCTCCTCGACTCTTTTGCCTTATCCATTATCACGGTCGCCAGATAATACAGAATGGATCGGGATTTACTCTATTAGGTACAAGGTACAACGATTTACTTGGAAAATAAAAGGATCACAGAAAAAATGTAGACCTTCATATATTTTTCTATAATGACAGTTATAAATAAGAAAAAACTACTTCTTTTTAAAAAGTACCAAAGACAATTTCCCAACAACAACCCTTCCTAATTTGTACAGTTCAGTATAATAAAAGCACCACAAACTTTTTTGTTATCTTCCTAAAGTTCAACATTTATACCAAAATAATATGCGTCCATTTTTAGATTTTTCCTACTAAGTTTATAAAGAATAACTCGGTCAGTGGGTGCCTAAAATATGTAAAAAAAGTTAGCAGAAAGGCTGTTTTTAGACACGATCGCTACGCGATCAATCATAAAAACCTAGACGGAAAGTTTTGACATCAACTTTTTCAGTGACATTATTATATACATTAAAGAACTAACTTGTTTATATCTTTTGCAAGGGATACGCTTACGCATAGCTTGTGGTCGAATTTACTTAGAACTTCGATAAAAGAATTTATTTTGACAAATCACTTGTTTGATATTGTTGATTGTATAGCAATTAACCCTAACTTTATTTTGCCAGATATCAATTTTGTTAATCATGGGTTTTAATCTATTATTGTAAGTTGTACAGGTTTCAGCCATGCACGTTTTCTGACATCAAATGAAAAATTATGATATCTAAACAATCTGTTGACCGTTACCGTTTCGGGTTGAAACCCTCGGGCCGTGTGGTCCGAGGGTTTGTTATAAGAAATCTCCAAACGGCTGGTTGACACTTCTCGTGACCCAAGGGCTGGCTTTTACCTTGGCCAGAGGCTAAGCATTGCCATACAACGTGGCAATGCCGCCAGTCTCTTGGGTACATTACCAGTCGACAGCGACGCGAAAGAATTTTTCGATGCCATATTTTAGTTTATAAATTGTTTTAGTTAGTTATTGTTTATTGATTAATCTGTTGGCTATTCTTGGAAAGTGGGAAAAAGGCCAGGCGCGAGATTAACCTTCTTAGTGGCTAGGTCACGTTGATACCGGGTTTTCCTTATGCGTTTCTGATTACTTAGAACCGTACTGTATTATTTTAAAAGAAAAAATGTTTTCTTTTTATGGTTTATTTTTATTGCCACTAGTAGAGTACTGTAGTGCCCTCCAAAAGTTAGTTTATATTTCTCCACTTCAGCTGTAATGCCGCATTATGATTTATAATTCTAATTTCAAATGTTTGAATAAAGAAAGAAAGAAAAATATTTTATTCGGGACACGCAGAAGAAATACAAATACAGCATTTAAAACTAACTTAAACAATTAAAACAACCAAAACTTGTGCGATGCCAAAAAGGTCCCCATCTCAGAATAATGCCGCGATATTTAAAAAATAAATACCGCAGCGCTGGTATTCTGATAGGGCCCGCTGTGATGCCACGGACTACGGATACGCATAAATGCCACTAGGGTAATAAAAATAAATAAAACATCACCCACAATAAATAAAAAGAAAACAAAATGAAATATAACGTAACTATGTACTAAATAGTCTGTGGTCTGTGCTCACGCCCAACCTAAGCGCCCGACACTCGAAACATCACTTTTCTATGTCTATGCCATAGACAGATGAGACTATTGTATAAAGTGAACGACAAGCGAAGGGACGCGGGCGCAATAGGTTGCATTCGTTCGGCTGTCAAATCAATGTTTACAGAAAATAGATTATAATAAAACGATTGAATTGTACACTAACGTTATTATTGACTAATTCAACGGATTACCTGATTATTCTTTTGTTTTTTGATAAACGGCTTTTAGGGCCTTATCATACTAGCGGTTTGCGAACGGCTGCGGAGCGGAGCGGGCGCGCAACGAATAGGTTATGGGCGCACAACAAACACGCCGCGGCTAAGCAGCGAATTCGTTGCGGACGCGCAACAAGATCGCCGTGAATACTGTCTCGTACAAACGCCAACCCGGCCGCCCCGCCTCACTTTCTTCTTCCTCACATCCACGACGTCCTCGCTGTGCAGCCGCGGCGTGTTCGCGGCGCATTCGCTGCGCGCCCGCTCCGCTCCGCAGTCGTTTGCAAACCGCTAGTATGTTAAGGCCCTTAGTTGTAAAATATTTGAATTCCAGCCGCCAAAAGTAAGTTGAAATTTCTAATTCGTGTAGATTTACAGGGTTGTAATATTATTTAAATACCATTTTTAGTAAAATATAAATATTTTTCTAATTATTTGTAATAATTGTCAGGACTTTTGACTTTATTCTGAAAACATAATGGCTTCGAGGTGAAAATAAACCAAAGAAGAAAGAACAAATATTAAATGAAGATTAATGTTTAGGTCTTATGTTTGACGGAGCACTGGTTAAAAGAACATGAAGTAGTGTTTATGAATGATAATTATTTTACTGTACAAAGTGTATTTGTAAGAAAAAATGCTATTCGCGGTGGATCTTTAGTTCTTGTTTCAAATATGTTGAAATGTAAACAACGTTTAGATTTAGTTAATCTTTCCATCGAGCGTACTATTGAGTTGTCTTGTGTTGAACTCGAGCGATACGTTATAATTTGCGTTTATCGACCCCCCTCTGGGGATTTTAGTCGTTTTGAATCGGTAATGGAGGATTCACTGAACAGGTTAAAATCTAGTAATAAAAATATAATTTTATGTGGAGATTTTAATATTAATATTTTAGATGTTACTCCATTAAGTATTAGACCACTTAATCTGTTTAGGTCTTATAATTTAATTAACTTGTTTTTTGAACCTACTAGGATCACGGCATCTTCGTCGACTTGTCTAGATAATATATTTAGTGATTGTGATGCCAAAAATAAATTAGTGTTATGTGACTTAACGTCCGACCACTGTGGTTTACTAGCTAGCTTCCCTATGCCATTACATAAAAATAAGCATAAAATAAAATGTAGGCCTTATACAGCTACTCGTTGCAATAAGTTTAAAAATAATATAGCTCATAAAATTACACCATCTATAGTAGAACACGACAATCCTAATGAAATCTATGGAGCCCTTTTTGATGTTGTACAAAAAGAGTACCAATCTACTTTCAAGACTAAAACAATTAACATTAATGGTACCTCCGTTGGCTTTAACCAATGGGCTACTCGGCTACTCCAGGTATTTATAAAAGTAGAGCGAGACTATACGAGTTATATGGTTTAAAAAAATATAGATTTGAAAAAAATTACTCAAAATTATTTAAAAAAATTAGTGCTTTTGCTAAATCTAAATTTTTAAGCGATACAATTAAAAAATCTAATAATAAAGTAAAAACTACTTGGAAAATTATTAATAATGAAACTGGTAAGTCTGTTAAACAAGAAAAACAACTTGAGATTATGGTCGAAAACAAATTAGTTAATAATGCAGCTGACGTAGCTGAGGCATTCAATGAGTTTTTTGCCAACATACCTATAACTACGACTCGCTCCTTAAATTCATCTCCGTCGAAAGCTGAAAATCTTTTGCATAGTAGTGTGCCTAAATGTAGTCGTTTATTTAGCTTCAAACATGTAACTCCTCATGACGCAGTTAATGTTTTTAACACACTTAAATCTAAAAACACTGGTGATTACTGGGGTATCTCCATTAAACTATTAAGTAATATAATAGACATCGTAGCCCCCTATCTAGCTGTTACTTTTAATAAATGTGTTGATTTGGGAACTTTTCCTGACCTCATGAAGAGTAGTAAAGTCATACCTTTATTTAAATCAGGTAATAAAAATGACGTTGGCAATTTTAGGCCTATTTCTATTTTACCTGCATTTAGCAAAATATTTGAAAAGTTAATACTCAAGCAGTTGCTAAGACATTTTAATTTAAACAGCCTCCTTCATAATGAACAGTATGGCTTTACAAAAGATCGTTCGACTACAGATACGGGTGTTGCACTGCTGAAACACATATTTAACGCTTGGGATAACTCGCAAAATGCTATTGAAGTTTTCTGTGATCTCTCCAAAGCCTTTGATTGCGTGCACCATGACACACTTTTGCGTAAACTACGTCATTACGGCGTCCAAAACGAAGCTCTTAAAGTAATAAATTCATATTTAAATAATAGGTTCCAATGTGTAGATGTTGATGGTGTGAAATCTTCCGAGCTACCAGTTCAGTTAGGTATACCTCAAGGCTCAATACTGGGTCCATTCTTATTCTTGATATATATCAATGACTTACCATTCTATATAAAGGGTATCTGTGACGTTGTACTGTTTGCAGATGATACCTCTTTTATTTTTAAAGTTGAAAGGAATAGACAAGATTTTGACGACGTAAACATTGCACTCTCAATGGTTACGGATTGGTTTACGACCAATAACTTAGTACTCAATGCCAAGAAAACGAAATGCATAAAGTTCGCCTTATCGAATGTTAGAAATTTAGGTCCCAACATCGTCTTAGATAAAGAGGTGCTTGAAACTGTAGACTCGGTAGTGTTTCTGGGTTTAACAGTAGATGCCAAACTTCAGTGGGGACCACATATATCAAGCCTAGCGGGAAGGCTCAGTTCGGCCGCGTATGCCGTCAGAAAAGTAAGACAATACACTGACGTGGATACAGCCCGCTTAGTCTATTTTAGTTATTTTCATAGCGTTATGTCCTACTGTATTCTGCTGTGGGGTAAAGCCGCTGACATTCAAAATATATTTGTACTTCAAAAACGAGCTGTTCGAGCAATTTACCAGCTGGGTGCCAGAGTTTCTCTTAGAGATTTTTTTAAAGATATTGGTATTCTCACGGTGGCATCACAATAAATTCATCTTCGCCAACATCTTATATGTTAGGCAAAATTTACACTTATACACTAAAAACAGTGATCCCCACAATATTAATACCAGAAATAAGGACAAATTACGTGCTCCATTTCACCGGCTTCATAAGGTTCATAACTCATTTGTTGGACTTGGTATAACTTTTTATAACAAGCTACTCTCTTCCTTGCTAGATTTGCCTTTTAATACGTTTAAAGTTAAAGTTAAATCCAATCTTTGTTCAAAGGCATACTATTCTATCAACGACTACTTAAACGATAAGAACAGTTGGTCGCTGTGATTAACTCAAGACAATGTTCATGTTCTTTCTCCAGATAGATTCCCTACTGACAGGTTTTATGAGTTCCTATATTTGTTTATTTTATTTGACTGTCTAAGTCAATTTATTTTAATTTATTAGTGACAAAATCTACTCATTACAATGTTCTTCTATGAGTTGTATTGCAATAAGTGGTTAGCTAGCGACCTTAATAAATTGATCACTTTATTCTTGCTTGAGCAACCGGCAGCAAGTTCGTCATGCTCCCTTAGATGTCACTGCTTGCGGTAGCGTCTGGGGTCGGGTTGCCTCCTTCCCTCAAATATGGCGAGGGGGGTGATGGCTGATCTTTGCGTTATGCTCGTGAACGGGTGCTGCTTGTGGTGACTGGTCGTCTTGCTGACCATGGTTTTGTTATTGTTATTAATAATTAACTGTTTTTATTTTACTTCGATGGTGCTAGTTTATCATTTGTGACTTCGCGTTATAGCTGTAGCTTTATTTAAGCGGGCACGCCCATTATGCCTGGAGGCTTTTATTTAGATACCTTTTGTTTACGTTATTTCTGCTTGAGTATAGTTTTCGACGATTATTATATATATATATATATATATATTTGTATAATGGTGTGTGCTAGCTAACATAAGGCAAATAATTTAATTTAACGTTTTGTGTTGCGTAATGCAAATTATTTTATATTGTATTGTATAGCTTCAAGTTTTTTATGCGAACAGACAGCTGTGCTGCTGGGGAGTTTGTTGCGCCACTTCTTCTTCCCAGCTAAAGCACTAGGAAGTGGTGAAGGGTGGGCGTTTTTTGGGGGACTGTCTCATGTAATTTTTGACGTTCGAAAAGTGCTGATTCTCAGCCTAGTTTGAATAAATGACTTTTGATTTGATTTGATTTGAAAACACAAATATATTTGAGATCAAGAAAAACTTTAAAAAAATAATTGTTATAAATCAGGTTTGAAGAGGATACGGACAAAGAATAAAAAAGAGTTTAGAACTCTTTCACTCAAACTTTTTTTTTATTTTACGCAGATGGAAACCTCGGCCTGGGTCTTGATTTTTGATGAATAGTGCACTAGCGCAAAGTCAAGCCCAAGATCGTTGTATAAGGGATTAGAGAACACTTACAAGAAGCGGGAACTGCAATTTCTTAAACAACTATCAGACAATGCTTGCACGACACTAATTAACGAGGTCACGTCACCAGAAAAAACTACGGCTACATTGTCGCGATAACGCGACCTACACTTCGCGCGCTGTCTCTGTATAGCAAGACGTCTAGCGAGACGTCAGCTACATGTATAGCTCTGTTATACAGCGGTATAACAGAGCTATACATGTAGCTGTAGCTTAAGAGTTACAGCTGCTTCGGCGCCATACAGTTTGCTGACGAGGATTCTTAAATAATTCAAACGTAAATTTGTTGCAATACAACTCTCACCCAAAAATGTTGTGACTTATCCAAGTAAGTACTTTCAATATCAAATCTTCGCTTCTAACCACGGCTACATTGCATTGTCGCCATAACGCGAACTCTACTTCGCGCGCTCTCTCTCGCACACCGGTCGACGTCTCGCTGTACAACAAAGAACGCGCGAAATATTGTTCGCGTTATCACGACAGTGTAGCCGTAGCATTATGGACCGATGATGACAAATGTTTTGGAAGGCACTGCATGGACCTTCAACAATTTTAACACGGCAGTGAGTGTTAAAATTTCAATCAAAAGTTTGAGATATTATTTTCTATATCTTATTTATTTTGTCGGATGATATAAAGGCCCATATATGGAAAGTAATATTTTATTGGGAAAGAGTTAAAAAATGGTTGGAGGGTAGACTAAGTTCATCGATTAATCAACAAACCTTTCCAATTGTCTGGATTTTTATAATGCTTGAAATATGAAGACTATAATGTTTGTAATGAGCAAAGAAATCTAAGTAATCACTTAGTTGGTAGACAGTGAAATCTTTAGTGAGTATTTAAAAGAATAAAAAACGGTAGGAGATTAGTTATAGCGCAGGCGTGATAAACAGGCTGACTTTGAAAACATGCGACAAAATTTAAGGGAGTGTTCTACCCATCAATATGAACAACTTTTACTATGGGACCAAAGTAGAAATCGCGAAAAAAATATCAGCTGTTCCCTACATTTTGACGAGTTCAGCGAACTTAAATGTAGGGAACAGCTGATTTTTTTTTCGCGATTTCAAGGTTGGTCCCATAGTAAAAGTTGTTCATATTGATGGGTAGAACACTCTCTTAAATTTTGTCGCATGTTTTTAAATCAGCCTGTATAGTAATAGGCGGATCATTTTTTGAAGGTTAAGGCGACGATAACCGACTTATAATGATTTTATACTGAAGATCACGTCTAAAGGAGTAGGTAGTATTAAAGATTTGATTTATAGTATTTTCTCAATAATTTAATAGGTGAATATTTTAGATTATGTTTATATTACATAGTGAAATTAATTAGTAAAGTTATGTCTAACGCGGATAAAAAACTGAGAATGGCGCAAAAGCTACCGTGCGTTTTTTTTTCTGAAACCTTCACAAATTTAAAGATAATTTAATTATTGATCTTTTGGTTTCCGCGTTTTATTAAAATACCTTTTGTTATGTGTATAATAAATTAATAATGCGTCAAATTGGGGACAGCGCTCCTTGATGGGCGAGTCCTATTATTGGCTGAACGTACGAAACGCTGAACTCAGTACAGAACACGCAAGCTAACCACTCAAGGTCACTGGCATATATCTAGCTTTACAAATTGCTTCCCTAATGGGTTGAGCAGAAGTGTAACTATAGTACACCCACATTTCGCCTGTTATGTTTAAGTCCTAAATGATGGGTGAGCCTATTGCCACCAACCGGGCACAAATCCAGACTCCGAGCTGCTACTCAGAAATTCCAGATAGAAAAACCGAATAATACTTTTTCCGATACTAAGCACCCGTGGGATATCTTCCAACATCAGAATGTTGGGCCACAAAAGGGATGAATGAAAGGCAATTGCATGAAGCTGAGACACGATTGGATAGAACAAGAAATGAGTACATAAGAGGAAGTCTGAAAGTGACACCGGTGACTGAAAAGTTGTGCGGAAATCGGTTGTCATGGTATGGGAATGTGATGCAGAGGAATGCGGAAAATGTCTTGACGAAGTTTTGAGTATGAATTTCGATGGCTATAAGAGTAGGAGAAGACCATAGAAACGATGGATGGACTGTGTGAAAGATGATT
This sequence comes from Tiliacea aurago, assembly GCA_948098905.1. Taxonomy (NCBI): domain Eukaryota; kingdom Metazoa; phylum Arthropoda; class Insecta; order Lepidoptera; family Noctuidae; genus Tiliacea; species Tiliacea aurago. The sequence goes on from OX402590.1 coordinate 15,302,877, forward strand.
TATGGCTAGAAAGGGACTGACTACCGAGATGACGACTAATAGAGAAGTATGGTAGAAAGGGACATGTTGCGCTGACCCCAAATAAATTAGGATAAGGGCAGGAGAATGATGATGATGATGATCTACGTAAGTAATTCCGCGGGAAAAGCTAGTCATGATAATAAGTAACTCGATGGAATTTCTAGATACTTAGAAATTACTTGATTTTTATACCTACTTGATAATCTCTATAAATCAATGCCACTTTTCGTTGTAATTTTATAACTCAAGAACGGGCTCACCTATCAAAAAAAAAAGGTTTAGGCTTTGTTTGGACTATTTAGTAAATGGTTAATGTGTTTTTTTTTTTTAGGTAGGTAGGGTAGGTAGGTAGGGTAGGTAGGGCAGGCAGGTAGGGTAGGTATTATTTTACCCATAGAAAGCCACGTTATTTGTGAGTGTCATAGAGTAAAAATGTTTACCGCCTAACGGAGTGGGCACGGGCCAGCTAGTATCGAATAAAGTCCGGTGGCAAAGCAGAAAGAATTTCGTACAATGACCCCTCATTACTTATCTCTATCGCTCGCGCACAATTGTGTTGCCGTTGCGCTCGCGCATTTTAAGTTCCTTCTAATGTGTGAGTGCGACGGCAGTACAATTGTGCGCGAGCGATAGAGAAAACTAATGAGGGGTCATTGTACAAAATTCTTTCTGCTTCGCGATCGGACTTTAGGTCCAAAACGCTGAATATTAGACTCCTGCAGACAGGCGCGACGCGACACGTAGCACAACTTCTATGAAAACTTCATGGAATGTTTCGCGCTGCCTGTCACACCAGCGATATCGCGCCAGTCTGCACGAGCCGTTATTAGGTAAAAAATTAAGTGTTTACATTTATTAAATATTGCGTTTTAACAAATACTCCGATCTAATGTGTTGTTTAATTTTTAAAATCATAAATAAATTATAACAGCCATTTACGAAGCCACCTACAAATCCTCCACGTAGGTACGTACCAGCGTTGCCAGTTTTTTTTTCGGTAAACCGGGATTTTGAAACCTTTTGGAGTCAAAAAAGCGTGACTAAGAAAACGTAAATTATCACTTATTTTTTACTATTTATCCTTTTTTTATTTGTTTCAAATTAATTTTACAACGATGATATACAATAGAAAATGTATTGTAATTAAAACACGTTGCTTCACTATACTAATACTTGTCTGATTTGCCCTGTAGCTAAGGTAATTAAGTAAGTTTTCAGAGAAATACAAATAATAACAATAAATAAATAAATAAAAGTTTATTTCAATAATTGTTTACAATGATACACATTTATATAGGCTATACTAGTTTCCTGTTACAAATGAATTAGACATCTGTAGCCGAATATATAAATAAGTAATACATTACTTACTTAATTATTTTTCTTTCCCCGAAAACCGGGACTGAGCCTGTCCCACACGAGACATTTAATTTAGGGCAAAAAATCGGGACGTCCCACTAAAATCGGGACGTCTGACAATGCTGATACGTACCCACAAGAAAATGTATCGTTTAATCACTGAACTATACATTTTATAGCAATCTGACATTTTGCCATCAAAAATTGTCTCTAAAATGGAAGATTCCTTTCTCTACAAAGTTTCAAACTAACTATTTAATAAACACCAATTAAGCACACGAACAAATGTACCCACATCAAACTGAGTTACAGTACTTCAGGACTATCGTCGCTCCAGCTGTAAACTTGTTTCATTTAATACGGAACTTGTTTATGCTGCAAACTCATACACACTAAACACTCAACTTAATACTGCAAAAGTATAATATCCAGCTAACAATGCTGTTGGGTATAACGTGAATGAATCGATGTTAAAAGTCGTTGACAAGCTTATAACAGAACTGCACGCAATGTGTGTATACATGGATCTTAAGACGGAGATATATGTCAGTGACCTTGAGTAGTTAGCTTGCGTGTTCTGTACTGAGCTCACGCAACGCGTCGTACGTTCAGCCAGTAATAGGACTCGCCCATCAAGGAGCGCTGTCACCAATTTGACGCATTATTAATTTATTATACACAAAACAAAAGGTATTTTATTATAACGCGTTTAATAAAACATCAATAATTAAATTATCTTTAAATTGGTGAAGGTTTCAGAAAAATACGCTTGGCAGATTTTGCGCCATTCTCAGTTTTTTATCCGCGTTAGACGTAACTTTACAAATTAATATAAAAATAATCTAAAATATTCACTATTAAGTTATTGAGAAAATGCTCTAATTTATCATTTATATTTTTTTTTAAATCATTAACACTACTCGTTTAGACGTGATCTTCAGTATAAAATCATTAAAAGTCCGTTATCGTCCCCTTAAGAGGGCCCTTCCCGGTCGGTCTGTCGTCAACGCCAGAATGGTCAAAAAGCTTGTTCTTTCATCCAGCGCAAGTGAGAAATACTAACAAGCAAGTGAGAACGCGATAAAATTGAACGAAAAATAGTGTGCGTTTTCATAAAACTTGTTACAGGAAATACGTGATTTTGAGTAAGCCTTACAAGTTATTGAAGTAAATGGTTGTCATATAGAATCTCCATTACATGTGATAGGTTTCTAAGGCCCGTATTACAGAACGTCACTCAATACTCAAGCATTACTTAAAACTAGTTTCAACCAATCAAATGGCTTGAATCTAGTTTTAAGTAATGCTTGAGTATTGAGTGACGTTCTGTAATACGGGCCTTAGACGATGTTTTGTTTTTCTTTTACAACTTATGAGTACATTATGAATGGCCAAAGTTCAGTTAAAATTTGTGCAAAAAATAAGTTATTCCAGGCTTATACTGAATTTGTTTCTCTAAATTTTTATTTTTTGCTTTCATAGATATGTATTTATAGAGCACAAGATACCTAGTAACTAAAAAAAATCAAAGATGTGTTACAACGCCAAAATCACGTACGAGCATTTGTATGAAAAGTATAACGGGTTGGCCGCTCAGATAAATCTTGCAAGCGAATTTTGAACTACTTCCTTTTAGCTTATCAAGTTGAAACTTCGAATACTATCTTTCGGAGCGGTCACAAGGCACTTATTTTTCCGGGTTCTCCTGAATTCTGAGCTCATAGCTCTGATTTCAGTACCAGCTACTCCATGTGTGTGTCGTGTGTGTTATGTGTGTGTGTGTTGACTCCATTATGTTTCTGCTGCATTCGCCAAAATATTTTGATACTTTATGTGATTGTCCGATGACATAAAAAGTATGTATTTATTGGCCCCACGTTAAAAGTATTCTTTGAAACCTTCACTAAAATTTACTTATTGATTTGCTATGGTAACCGTACGTTCTTAAAAATACCTCGAAGTTAAAGCTGCGGCGAACTTGTAAAGAGTTTATAAAGACAGCTTTTGCTACCAGCTTTACTCTCTGCGTTTATGGTGGAAATAAAAATGAAAGGACGTTTTACAGGTTTTAATTTAGATACCGTACAATGGGTCGAAGTGCCAGTCATGTTGGATATTAACTGCCGGAGCATTATGAACCCCGAGGCGTTTACGACGTTCCCACGATGACTGATAGTCTATTAAGTACCCGATAGCCGTTTCAGGGGTAAGTTATTGCTTTAGTTATTTATTATTAAATGAAGATTATTTATTGGGGTTTAGGAGTCTACAATACCTCAAATTTCTTAGCATGATCCTCCTATAAATCGAAAATACTGCAGCATTAATTTTGAAATAAATATATGGAAAAGTTGAGGTTTCCATAAAATTTTCTCGAATGAAAAAAATTACAAATTTACCTCCAGACCGACAATAAACCGCTAGTATAAGAAAAAGTTGGCGAAGAATGACTCTGGACAGGAATAAGTGGAAGGAGATAGAGGAGACCTATGTCGCATGACAGCCTGACCTGGTAGCTGAATAGTTTATAAGAACTTGTATATGTACAAAGGGTCAGAGGAAATAAAGGCTATTTTTTATTTTTATTTGACTGCCTCGTTGGTCTAGGTGGTCGCAAGCGCTACTGCTCAGCATGAGGTCCTGGGTTCAATTCCCAGGTCGAGCAAAATATTATTGGGATTTTCAGATTCAGATGCAGATTATTTATTTGTAAACATAGGTTACACAGGTGTGTGAGATGTTAAATTTTCGTAAGGTATCTATGCTTTGCCATTAGGCGTACAAATATTAGCATGAGTTTTAATTATTTAAAAATATCAAATAAAAATTATAGAAACAGCTAGAGAGGATACATCAACATAATATTCCCCTGTCAATTAATTAAATTCCAAATAAAAACTATAATGTCAAAACAAGTACCAAATTAATAAAATATTTCAAAAAAGTCAACAATAACAAAGATAAAATAGAAATGTCAAAAAATAAAATAAAAATAACTGTCAAATTAATACAAAAGTGTCAATTTATGTCTATATATATTAATTATAGGTCACTGAAGGAGGGATTATAGAACTGTCATCCAAAGTCCTTTATTGAGTACCTATTAACATTTATCGATTAAAAATTTCATAAGTACACTTTTGAATTTGTCCAGATTTAATGATTTTAATGTCTCAGGCAGCTTGTTAAATATTTTTGTGGCCATACAGAAAGTACTTTTATTCATTAGGGCTGTTCTGCCATGTGTTATTCCATGTGGTTTTCCATTAAGAATTTCTCAGTAGCAGCCCGGAGTCTAGATTTGTGCCCGGTTGATGGCAATAGGCTCGCCCCCTATTACATGGGACTTAAAACATAACTGGCGAAATGTGGGTTTACTATAGACAAACCTCTGCCTATCCCTTCGGGTATTACAGGCGTGATATTATGATGTTTATTTTATTTTAACAAATGCTTCAAATATTATATCATGAAACTTTGCTCAATGTAATGAACTAAATATAAAGCATGTGCTTATGTATTTTTTTTTATTACTATTATTTTCACAGTAAAAAGAAATTACCGAAACTATCAGCGCCTTGGAGCCTTCTCCCTGCCGCCCTGTCTCACTTGCTCGCGTGACGGCGAGCAGTACCTACCTAGTGTGCGAGCGAGATCAAGAGTGAGGTGGCGCTGAGGTATTATGGACTCTTAGGTAAGTAAATATTAACAAACTTCAAAATCTACTTGCCAGGATTATTTTTGTATAAAATGTATTGTTTGTGTGTTATCAACTTACTATTTTTCCCAAGAGTGTCTACCATTATTATTATTCAGCTACAATTTGGATTAGCACCTAAAAAAATTAACCAATTTTTATAAATAACAATAATTCAAAAATTCAAATAAATATCATTTTCATTGCATAACTAATGATAGGCAATGAAAATGATAAGGTTTCATAGAAGATCATTATAACTCCTACATTGCTTTTATGATCAGTCTTATTCTCTAGGAGTTTTGATATTTAGGGAAAAGTTGTCTCATTATCACAGAAGGCTGTGGTCGTAAACCATACATAACAACAGAAAAAGTCCCAGTATAAAAAAATCGTAGCACGCAAACTTATCAACCCATTCTGGCTGCGGGCCGAGCACGGGCGTGTCAAGACGTTTGTGACAAGACATGACAAATTATGTCATGTCAATTTGTACTAGCATTTTAAGACAATACAGTTTTATCGCTCAAACTGTGATAAAATGTGTGACTCAAGTCATGTCACAGTAGACCGTTTTTATTCTCGCTCCGCTTCAGCTAAATATTTTATAGGCTTTGTCCGCCAAAAATCGATTTAAGACAAGGAACTTAAAAGAAGGGGTCGTTTACTCGCTTATCTATCGTTGGCAGCTGTGCTGAACAACCCGCTGGGCTGAGGGACCGATGTTTTTATTAATATCGAATTTTTGTCTCTCTTTGCCTTGTTTTTTCTTGTGATCAGGAAGAATATTACTAAGGGATATAAGTAGGGGAAAATTTAAGTATTTACGAGTATCAAAAGAAATTTATCGGTTAGCTATTGTTGGTTTTGGAACCCTTATGGTTAGTTTTGCACGCCTGCCAGGGTTACGAGTTTGTCCGAAAGGGATATCGTGGCCCTGGCACACAGGCAACGGAAGGAACACGGGTGGGTTTTAGTCAGTAAAAGTCTGACACGCCCCTCTCCCGCTCCGCCCAGAGCGGGAAAATCTATTTGATAATTTCCTACAAAAAAAAAGAAAACTGGCTAGTTTTGCACGTTGTCTGCGGGTACCTACCTACTAGCGAAAATTATAAAAGCACGTTTCGCCTGTTACAAAACAAGGGACACGTGCATTACTATACTTTTTAGAGTTCCGTCAACAAAGAACTCTTACCGCGTTAAATTATTACAAAACAAGATTTTTATTTGACATGGCTTAAACCATGGAGCCAGTTTTTGTAATAAGAACGTAACAGTGATTGAAATACCGTTCTTTTTACAAAACTGAAAACTTAGTTCGGTACTAACTTGTCAATTTTGTGTTTAGGAACTTTATTATACTTTATTTCATTATCGGAATAAAGTTCGAAATTCAATAATGGCTCCATGTTTTAAACCCGAGTCTGAAGATAAACCTTGTTTATTACATAACGGGGATATAGTTTCGCCATGTCTGTCTGTCTGTCCCCAGCTTAGCTCAGAGACTCTGAGTACTAGACAGCTGTAATTTGTCATGGTTGTACACAAGGCTACGTACCTCAAGCTATAATTTCTAGTATCAGCTGATCTCTCATTATATGGAAATCTTATACAATGCGAGATCAGCTTATACTGGATATGTATAGCTTGGTGAAAATCAAATCAAAACAAAAATATTTTTATTTCATTTAAGCCTACATGGGCACTTATGAAACGTCAGAAGCTAGGTGCACGGTTTCAATTGGTCGTTTCCTATTGAGAAGAGCCGGCAAGAAACTTCACCAAGGTGTGTAGCCGTGTGTACATATTAATCACGCTGACTGGACCTCCGTTGCACGTAAGTAGTGATGATAATTTTTTTATCGACTGTAGCATGATGTGGGTTATTGTTGGATAGGCCATTCAAAAATATTGCAGGTCTGTGAAAACCATTTTTCGGGGATTCGTTTGCATATTAAGCTTTAAATTGCAATTTTTTGTTAGAGTCAAGTATGGGCCCTGCCAGCTAAATGTTTGTTTTTGTTACAGTGAACTATGGGCCCTGCCAGCTAAATGTTTGTTTTTGTTAGAGTCAAGTATGGGCCCTGCCAGCTAAATGTTTGTTTTTGTTACAGTCAACTATAGGCCCTGCCAGCTAAATGTTTATGTTTGTTAGAGTCAAGTATGGGCCCTGCCAGCTAAATGTTTGTTTTTGTTACAGTCAACTATGGGCCCTGCCGGCTAAATGTTTGTTTTTGTTACAGTCAACTATGGGCCCTGCCAGCTAAATGTTTGTGTTTGTTAGAGTCAAGTATGGGCCCTGCCAGCTAAATATTTGTTTTTGGATATGTGAGAAAAATTTATGGCGGTAGTAAGTATAAATTATAATGAAAATAAAAGGATAACTATCACAGCTAAGTAGGCTTTACAAGTTAACGAGTAATAATCGACCAACTTACATTTGCAGTTGGAGAATTGACCGTGACGTATGTCGATGTATGGGAGAACACGTTTTTCAACTACATGTTAAGTTTGTTTTCGGAATAAATTCGTCCTAACTACGAAACCCTTCATTGTACGTAGTCCGATACGCAGTTGGCCAGTTTTATAATGAACTATTTATAAAACCATGACGACCCATCACTCTAAAGGTCTGTAATATAGTAATTTCTCAGTTGCTTTTTAACAAAGGTTGCTATGTTTATCCATACAATAAAAAATTAATGTACCTTTAGAAAATATTGTTAAAAGAGTAACGGTGGAATTTCTTGCCCATTCTTCTCCATACGATAATACCTTTTGGAAGGGGTGACTAGAATCAATTCTATTTTTTTGTAAATATTGACGTTCAAAAGTGCCTTATAAGTGCCTATTTGAAATAAACAATTTGACTTTGACTTTAAAAGATAAAAAATCAGCCAAGTACGTGTCGGACCAAGCACAGTGAAAGGTGTGATGGATATTTACGCAAGCACAGATTCAATCGACTGCAAAAGCGCCGAAAACAACACCGTTACTTGTTTACAAAATCAGCCTATGACGTTCCCAGTGCTGGACACAGGCGTCCTCTCTGGGAGACCATAACCTACCACGCGGGCCCAGTGCGGGTTGGTAGAAGTCACATGCAGTCTCCGAATTTTTAGTTCTAGGACATGCTGGTTTCCTCACGATGTTTTCCAGCACCGTTTTGAGAGCAGTGGAAATTAAATAATTTACCCAAAGTAAAGCGCCTGTCTGGGTTTGAATCTGCGACCTACTAGTCGTAAATCGAGGCCGTTACCACTGGGCCACCACAGTCATTGCTCTGCTCTGTTTCTTTTATTATTTTTTCTTTCTTCTCCCCTTTAATTTTTAATTTAATTTAATTTTTATTATTTCTTCTTTTTTCTTCCCTTTAATTTTTAATTTAATTTAATTTTTAATATTTCTTCTTTCTTCTTCGCTTTAATTTTTAATTTAGTTTAATTTTTATTATTTCTTCTTTCTTCTTCGCTTTAATTTTTAATTTAATTTTTATTATTTGTTTTTATAGCGGCCATAGTTGTACACACTGTGAAATTTCCAGTGTCTACCTATTACGGTTCAAATGATACAGCCCTGTGACAGACTGACGGACATTGGTGCCTTAACACCCCCGTTGGCACCCTTTGGGAACGGAACCCTAAAAAAAAGGATTTAAGAATCTAACTCCTACGCAAACGTTAATAAATTAAAATATCAGTCATTGACATCGTGATAAGAGATATTTTTTCTTTCTTTCTCATTACATTAACCTTTCAAAAATACATTGAAAGCTTTGACGTACTTCGGCATTTTCTTGTTATAACAAAAAGCCAGCCAAGTGCGTGTCGGACCACGCGCAATGAAGGGTTCCGTAGTTCGGATGAATTTATACCAAGAACTAACTTAACTAGTTCAAAAAAAAAATCTTTGACACATTGATATACGTCACGATCAATTGTCCAACTGCAAATTAGTGTATGTTGGTAAACTTTAATAAATCGCAATTAAATTATTCTAGGTCTAGGTCAGTACCTACCCTAAAAGTTTTGATTTATTTTCGAATATCAAAATATGTCACATACACATGGCCGTATATTTTTATTGCGTTGATTTAGAAGCTTGATTTTTTTAGAACTCCAAGCTACCGTAAACCTACGTATTTGATATTAATTTCAACTTGATGAATAAAAAAGAGAAAAGACTAAACTTTTACTCAGTAAAAGACTTTTTAAATGATATGAGTTTGTCCAGATTATGATTATTATAATTAATTGCAAATTCGACCATGATGCTGTTTTGTTTTGTTGACATTATTTTGTTTGTATTAATATTTTAATTTATGTAATAATTTGCATGCCGTAAGGTAGACTGTAGCCGATCTCATTAATTAATGTACAACTCTTGTACCTACATTCATAGCAAATAAAGTACTGATTCTGATTCTGATACCTCCACGAGTTCCTGAGAAAACGGGTCTTGACTGACAGACGTACAGACGGCCGACGGACCGACAACGGAGTATTATTATTACGGAGTGACCCTATATGGGCTCCATTTTTTCCTTTTGAGGTACGGAACCTTAAAAATATTTAAATCTATAGAGAATACTGTTCTATTTAGGTAACCTAAACAAATTGAAATCTGTTATTATGAATACTAGGAAAAAGATGTTGATGTTGTTTTGTGTTATTTCAACTACTGCTTTTAGAATTTTGTTGTTATTCACCTAGACGCGAAAGCTTTAAGCGAAAGGTATATTAAATGATGTTATAACCAGATTAAAATCAGACTATGCTTATAGAGATTCATGCTTGAGCATTAAAGGCTTCTACATACCGGCGCGACTAGTCGCGCGACGCGACACGACACAAAGGCACCGCTCGTCCTGCGACACGCGGAGCCTTCGTGCCGTGTCGCGTCGCGCGACAACTCGCGCCGGTATGTAGAAGCCTTTACGCGACGATAACTGACTTTTAATGATTGAAGTAAAGTAGAATTGAAGTACCGCTGTCCCCGTAGAACGGGGACACGGCGGACGGGGACAACGGGAATACACGGTCTAAATGAGTAGTGTTAATGGTTTGAAAAAAAAATATTTTCTCAATAACTCAATATGTGAATATTTTGGATTATGTTTTTATTACATAGGGAAATTAATTTGTAAAATTATGCCTAACGCGAATAAAAGACTGAGAATGTCGCAAAATCTACTAAGCGTATTTTTCTGAAACCTTCACCAATTTAAAGATAATTTAATTATTGATCTCTTAGTATACGCGTTTTATTAAAATACCTTTTGTTTTGTGTATAATAAATTAATAATGCGTCAAATTGGGGACAGCGCTCCTTGATGGGCGAATCCTATACTGGCTGAACGTACGACGCGTTGCGTGAGCTCAGTTCAGAACACGCAAGCTAACCACTCAAGGTCACTGGTATATATCTGAGTCTTAAACATCCTCCTAAAAAGTGGTTTTAATGTTCCAGTATAACAGAGTTTATATAAACACACTACATTATATATCACAATAATGGTCAGCAATGCAAGTGACATGCGAATTTCCTCGCCTGGCATTTTTTCGAAATCGGATCACTACTCACCGAATCAGAACTTCACGATAACTGATTCGATTCGATATATCCACAATAGTCGTAAGGATAACTGAAGTCCGGTCGCGAAGCAGAAAGAATTTCGTACAATGACTCCTCGTTACTTATCTCTATCGGTCGCGCACAATTGTATTGCCGTTCGCGCATTTTAAGGCCCTTTTTATGTGCGAGTGTGACGGCAATACAATTGCGTGCAAGAGATAGAGAGATAAGTAATGAGGGGTCATTGTACGAAATTCTTTCTGGTTCGCGACCGAACTCTAAGTGGTAATGTTATCGATGTTGAATCGAATCATGGCCAAAGCTTTGTCATACTCGGAAGCATAACATGGTATAGCGTAAGAGTATTTGAATGTAACAATATCTTAAGCCATTCGATTCAAACGATTCGATTTTCGAACTTTTGGTTTAGTCAAAACTAAATAATCTGGCGATCGTCAATTTTTTACTAAATTATTTATGCATTGAGTTTCATTTGTTTTACAATACCTACTTTATAAACTGCCAATAAATCAAGTTTTTTACGGGGCATCAATGACTATTCATCTTTAGCCACTGCCAAATAAATTGCCTGTTCAAAATTCAATCGTATGCTAAAAGTTTAAGGGCGTAGTTAGCTTAAATAGTTAGGTAGGAAACGCCTGCAAACAATGTGATATTACAACTAGAGTTAAACAATGTTACAAAGATATCGACAGGAGCTTTAAACTTCGACCCCTCAGAACAATAAAACTAAAGATATTGCAGAAATGTTACCTTGGGGGAACATTTTATTATACTGTAAGTGGTTGATTATTCAAATAAATAGTTACTTAGTCTTTTTATATCTATATTTTACAAAGTTGCTGTATTTTACCGTTTCCTTATTTTATTTTATTTGAAACTTATACATTTTCACGGTCTAGCGTCCGGTCTTGAAGTTAAAAGATTTTGTTCTGAATGTTTAATAGTAATAGATATTATTATGTGTAGTGCCGTAAAGTTTTATGGCACTAACTCATATTATATCAATCTGCCCAGCCTTTTCCCAAATATGTTGGGGTCGGCTTCTAGTCTAACTGGATGTAGCCAAATACCAGTATTTAACTTGGAGCGACTGCCCATCTGACCTCCACAACCCAGTAACTGAGTAACACGATATCCCTTGGTAAGACTGGTTGTCAGACTTTCGGGCTTCTGACGACCCGTAACGACTGTCAAAGATCCACGAATGACAGCCGGGACCAACGGTATGTAAAGATGGTCACCCATCCACGGACCAACCCAGCAAACGTAGCTTAACCGATCCGTACGGCTGTTATTACAAAATTAAATATGGACAAAATTTTAAACTTAACTTCTTTGGTAACAATGATAGCAGTAATATCGTCTTTGTTAATGTGAGGACGTTGTAGGCTTAATAGACTGTAGATCTGTAGACCATTTTCTATTTTGTTTAGTACCTGGTACTTTTGACGGGCCTCTGCTGTCCTCTCATACCTATTAACACTGTAATTTGAAAACATTGTAAAAGTTTTTTTTTTTTAAAGAGTAACCGTGGAGTTTCCTGCCGGATCTTCTCCATAGGAAACGACCAATTGGAACCGTGCACCTAGCTTCTGACATTTCATAAGTGCCCATGTAGGCCTATGTGAAATAAAAATATTTTTGATTTGATGAAGTAACATAATATGTAGGTACCTAAAACATATCAGTAAAGATATCAAATCAAATCAAATTAAAAATATTTTTATTTCACTTAAAGGCCTATGTGAAATAAAAATATTTTTAATTTGATTTGTAGTAGTATAGATATGTAGGTACCTATAACATATCAGTAAAGATATCAAATCAAATCAAATTAAAAATATTTTTATTTCACATAAAGGCCTATGGTTTGATATTGATTTGATTTGATATCTTTAATGATATGTTTTAGGTACCTACATATTATGTTACTTGTGTATTATCCTAAAGCAAGAACTCATAAAAGAGTAGGTCATAAGTATATTACGTTTGGGGTCGACGTAAATCTTTCTCAAGTGAGATAGTGGCGTGAAAATATGTCTGCTTCATTTTGTAGTAGGTGAACCTTCGCGGTTCCCCCTCCATTACTTACGCACCTTGAGCCTCGGAAACATTGAGTCCTGAAAGAATAAACTTCAAACTTTTATAATAAAAATGTCTAAGGCACAAATTTTTCCAAAAAACTTTTTCAACCAACAATAATTCACGATAATAGTCCCCAATAAAGTTTGACATTAAAACGTTAAAATAAAACTTATACCAACAGTTCGCGTTTCAAACGAACAAGAAATTATTCCACATTTCCGAATAAATGTTCACGTTGTTGTCCCTAATAATAATGATACCTAGAACAATTTAATTTTCACTCTCTCGGTTTTCAGGCATCGAAAATGACAGTTTAATCGCTGTCATACAACATTGCGGTTTAATTACACGATCCGACCCGCGTCGCAAAGTGTTTAAGTATAGGTGTCACATCCAAATAAAACGCCCTTTCCCACATCCAAGAGGAAAAGTCATTGGGGAAATTCGTGGGGTGCGACGCACCGGCGTGTTTTCACTCCAGCCAGTGCCGTTTTCGACGACGCCGCGAGAGGGCGCCGTCCGCGCTCCCGGTCCAACCACGTGACTTGTTGCTCGAAACACAATCCCGACGCTCGCACACAAACAATACATGCATCCCGATGTAACGTGACGTGTTTATTATGGTACCGACAACCCACAACTCACTGACATGAATTTCATCGCCAAACCCCTCTACAACCATGCAAGACTCCTCATGCTATTAAGTTTTGTGCTCGCTATATTACTCACCGGCGTATTTCTCCGCACAAAAAATAAGCAATCACAAATCACGGTTTCGGACGAAATTCAAGACCTCGAGGACAGCACTGAATACGAGTCTATGATAAATTCGAGCGCAACGGAGCCGAGGAAAACGCGAAGAAAAGAATACCTGTACCGCCTTTTGACAAATACGACCCGTTCCCTCATACAAATGGAAATAAAAGCTAGGAGACTGGAGGAAAATATGCGTAGGATTAAGGAGAAGACTGCAGATTTATTGTGGAAGAACAAGGACAAAGCTTTGTGGCATATTCTGTTCAAGAATATAAGCAGACATATTTCAATCCGACATGAATTCCACCAACACGCGAGCCTGAGACGGATTATGCAGGACAGTAATACGCATACATATAACAGAAAAGCGGGACGGAGAAAACTTTTATTGAGTAGACGAAGATAAATGCATCGATAGTTGCTAAGTTTATTGATAGACATTTGTATACAAGTTACGTGGGAGACTTTTTAAATTCTGAACTGACAATAAGCGTATTTTAAGTCGTATTGTGTTTCAAAGTGCGATTGGAAGCGGAGTGCAAGGCGTTTGTATCACAGATCACGTATGTACGATGTGTCTGCCTTATTTCTTCATGTAGCTTTTTATTTTGTGGAGCTATATCTTCGCCTTGCAGGTTCTTAACGATGTTACGCTCACAGAATGATATTATTGCTCACATTTTATTCGTAGGACCGTTCCGTTTTGTCTCATGGTTCGCTCAGGTATCTTGATTAATGGCGTTCTTGATGATTTCGTTGGAGATAAAAAAGGAAATTCGGATGTTTTCCGTGAAGCAGACTGACAAACCTAATTTTACTTTGACAAGATTAATTGGTGGAGTTGTATTTTGTTTTCACTTATAATTATATTATGCTTTTTTAAAGAGGTTTTTAGCAAAACGTGATTAAAATATTTGCATTGAAAATTAAATTCCTTTGTTTATTATTTCATCGCTAGGATGGTTTATGGTTAAGAAGGACGCGTCATTACTCTAAAGACTTGATTCAGATTTTCTGTAAAAAAAAATGCTCGGTCAATCACACTTTCAGAAAACTAAATATATTGCACAGCTTGGAGTGAAAAATAAAGGAGCAGATTTTTGTTATGTAATTTAATATTTGGATACTTTTACTTAGATACCCATTTTTAGGGTTCCGTAGTAAACAAGGAACCCTTATAGTTTCGCCATGTCCATCTGTCTGTCTGTCTATATGTCTGTCTGTCTGTCTGTCTGTCCGTCCGTCCGTCTGTCCCCGGCTTAGCTCAGGGACGCTAGCTAGACGCAAGTCCTAGAAAGCTGTAATTTGGCATGGGTGTACATATTAATCACGCCGAAAAGTCGTAAAATAAAACCATGAAACACATTTTTTTTAGACGAGAAAAAAAAATATCATCCCCATTTCACGTGAAATGGGGATGATATTTTTTTTTCTCGTCTAAAACATAGTGTGGGGTATCGTTGGATAGGCCGTTCAAAAATATTGTTGGTCTGTGAAAAACATTTTTCAATTCTGAGATTCGTTTGCGTAATATTAAGGTTTAAAGTTATATTTTTTGTTACAGTCAAGTGTCTCCCCCCCCTGCCAGCTAAATGGTTGGTTTTGGATATGTAAAAAAGTTCACGGCAGTAGTATATTATAACGAAATTAAAAGGAAAATTATCACAGCTAAGTAGGGTTTACAAGTTAACGAGTAATCGTCGATCAACTTAGATTTGCAGTTGAAGAATTGACCGTTACGTATATAGATGTATGGGAGAGCATGTTTTTCGACTACAATGTTAAGTTTGTTTTTGGGATGAATTCATCCTAACTACGGAACCCTTCATTGTGCGTGGTCCGACACGCACTTGGCCGGTTTTTTTAAATCTTAATATATCACTAAATTCATTATCATCAACACCTAATAAACTGCCATTAAAATGAATACCACAAAAAAACCGAGTGCGTGAAAAGTGAACTTTACGAACTGTATGAATACAATCTCATACAGTTCGTAAAGTTCACTTTTACGCTCTCGGGTTTTAATTTGTGGTATTCATTTTAATGGTAGTCTTAGAGTGGTGGAGACAAAAATAGGTCATCTTGTTTCCATCTTTTTTAAAGTTCACTTTTTACGCAGTCGGGTATTTTTTTATTTTATACTTTTTAGTTATCATTATTTATTTATTCTTAATTAGGTTATTTTTCTCTCACTGTATAACGTTTTAAGAAACGGCCATTAAAATATATTTCAAAGCAGTAAAGTTCTGGGTTAGTCACTCGATTTTAAGAATTATATTGAATCCTAACTAATATTATAAATGCGAAAGTGAGTTTGTTTGTTTGTTACGCTTTCACACTAAAAAGGCTCAACGGATTGGGATCAAATTGGGCACATGGGTAGACCATGACCTGGATTAGGACAGAGGATACTTTATATCTCGATATTCCCACGGGAGCGAGACTTATGCGGGTGAAACCGCGGGGGGCTAGTAAAATTATAAATGCGAACGTGAGTTTGTTTGTTTATTTATTTGTTTTTACGCTTTAAGGCTAAAACGGCTGAACGGATTTGGATGAAATTTGGCAAATAGGTAGACCATGAATTGGACTAGGACATAGGGTTAGAACTTTTTAACCCGGTAAACGCAGACGAAGTTGCAGGCAGAAGCTAGTTATATTATAATAATAATTTTTCACGTTAATAAGACTTAATATTATATATGAACTTTATCACACCTTTATTATAAGTTTTGAAAATTTAAGTAAGAATGATTGCAAACCATCTTTAAATCTTTATAGATCATAAATGGTCATTCAAAATGAAAAATGATTACTGAAAGCTAAAGATGATTTTCAAATAACTATTCAATGATATCCCAATTGACATATTTCTTAAACTCAAGCCGGCAGCAGTAGGTATTTGAGGTATATTTTTTTATCTTTTTCACAATAATAATAATTATGGCGTCTGGTTGTAGCTACATTGCAAGATTAAGATGGTATCAAAATCGGCCCACGTGTTTGGTCTCTAGAGTGCTACACAAGAACAAACATACATACATATACAATATTAGTTTTTGTTTATACTAAACCCGAAAAGGGATAATTGTATTCATCATTTTGAAAAAAAAATTCTATGGGACCAACCTTGAATTCGCGAAAAAAAATCAGCTGTTCCCTATTTTTTTTTATTTGTGTTCACTTAAATCGACAAAATGTATGGAACAGCTGATTTTTATTTCGCGATTTCAAGGTTGGTCCCATAGACAAAATTGTTCAAAATGATGAGTACAGTGACCCCTTTTCGGGTTTAGTATAAACAAAAACTAATGTTGTATAGGCTGATAAACACATTACCCTCCCTTGCTTCGCGCAGGCGAATAAAAAGTTCTAAAGTAATTCACGAAACCATAGCAACCCTTTTCGGATTTGAATCTCAAAACTTTTCTTATTAAAAACTTAATCTTATTTAAGAATTTATTTCACTCAATTGCTGAAGCTTTACAAGTTCATTATATTAGCTGTTTGATTTCTTTCATTGTTATAGCTTATCGCCTGTTTTGTTAAATCAAAATTACTTTCATGAATAACACTAAATGGCTTTATGTTCATGTTATTCATATGAATAGAGGCATCAGTTCTACGCTTTCTCTCAATTTATTCGTATTTATATTTACTTAAATGTTTGTGTTGTAATGGAAAGGGGTTTTCAGTTTTATTACTGTGCTTTGTTGAATAAACAGGGTGTTAAAGTAACTGCGTGCCATAGCTTAAGGGTAGGTTCAGTATCGATAAAGGAACCCAGGAAAAAAAAAAAAAAAAAAAAAAAAAAAAAATATTGCAAGTTCAACCTAATTTAGTACCTACCTACTAACCTAAAATAGCAATGATTTAAAATTAAAATTATTTTATTTGACGGTTCTGAGCCAGATAAAGTACGAAGAGACTTATTTTTATTTCTTTTTTATGTTTAATTAAATTTTTTGCTTATGTTTTTTTTTTTTCCTGTGTTCCTTTATTGATACTTAAGTAAGGGTAGCTTCAGTATCGATAAAGGAACCTAGGATAAAAAAAAAACTGTGGCATTCAGTTACTTTAACATCCTGTATTTTATATTACACAATCTCAGTCAAAAATGTTGACTTTACGTGTAATATGTTTATATGTAATTTGTTTTCGTTTCCCAGGGGAACTACTTACTTAATTTATATAAAACTAGCTTTTGCTCGCAGCCTCGCCCGCGTGGAGGTCGGAAATTATCCAACGGAAATATACCTACTTCCCTGATAAATTTATTATAAGTGTCAATCCAGGTTATTAACTATCTGTGTGCCGAATTTCATTTAATTCTGTTCAGCTGTTTTTTTCTATCGTAACAAACAATCATAATTATTTTGTTATCCGTAATTTTATATCTTGTGATATCTGATAAAGTATTAATTTAAATTATATGATGTCAAGGCATATTTTTATATAAATTAATTGCCTAATTTAAATAAAATATTTTATTGATTATGGATTGATAATAGACCGGTCAAAATAGCTTCGGAAAATGATTATTTTATCAAATTATGAAAAATAAAAATGGTTACTGTGGGTCATACTTAGAAGATAGACATATACTATCACGGAGTTTTTTGTTGATCTTTTTAAGATGTATATTATGGTGGAACATTATTTTTACGTATCTCTTACGGTTTACGCGGCTCATGCCAGTAAAGCTCTATGTCGGCATGATTTTTTCAGACATCTTCAACAATAATCGTCATAGTACAGCCAATTTACACAAAACCATAATGAATTGTACACCTAAACCTTTCTTATGAATCACTTCATTAATTATTGAAAACCATTTGAAAATCTGTTCGATCGTTTTTGAGTTTATCGCGTTCAGACACACAGACGTGGCAGGGGGCTTTCTTAAAATATGTATGTAAATTGTACCGTATGGTGCCAGACGTAAGGAGTAGCATCATCCTATTTCTTCCCGTGGGTGTCGTAAAAGGCGACTAAGGAACCTACTAGGGAATGAGCAGCAGCGTTCTCTATGCTATTAACACCATACTGCGATCGCCAACCCGCCTGCCAAGCGTGGCGATTATGGCAAACCCCCATTCGGGGGTGGCCTATGTCCAACAGAGAACTTTTTTCGGCTGAAATGATGATGAATGATGATTTAAATTGTAAGGAAGTTTTTATGTTTTAATCCAGGATTTGATCTATTTGTGTTGTATGCCCAAACAAATTCGTAAAGCTGTTTATGCATAATTGAGTTACAAACGTGCTCTGTACAAAATTACGGATTGTATAATTATATTACGTATGTTATGTATTTAGGACCGAAACAAACAAACATTGAATCATCTTCATCCATAGCAACACGATCGTAAAATTCATTATCAAACTCCACAAGTCAAGTTCAATGTTAATAATAATGAATATTTTGAATCCACAAATACTTTAATGCAAATCATTCAGTTGTGCTAACCGGTACATCTTATTCACATTACTCAAGGAGATAGAAAGAGACACCGATATCTGTCAGTTATCATCAAGTTTTGTATGCTTGCTTATTATTTACGTCGAGTAGTCGTTCCACGACCATCAGTGTGCCCAGCTGTCAGTGTAGCGGTGTTAAAAATATGTCGTGTTGTAAGTACTGTTTTTTTATCATGTTTATCAATTTTAGCACCAAAATCTTTTTCAAGTTCAACTTTATTCTATCTTGTTCTGAATTTGTTTTGAAATGTTTCAACTGTCGTACATCTGTTTCATTGGCAAGGTCATGTTTGTTTAGATTCATTTTGTGTTTATTTATAAATAGATGTTCATCGATATTCATACCATTTCGGTTATATAAATGCTGAAGTGAGTTTGTTTGTTTCGCTTTCACGTCTTAACGGCTTAACAGATTTCGATGAAATTTGACACACAAGAAGACCAAGAGCTGATTTAGGACATAGAATACTTTTTATCCTGTAGGATAATTTCCGAACTCCGCGGGGTCGAGGCCGCGTGCATAAGCTAGTATTTCCATAATTTTCGAATAATGTTTTCATCTGTTATAATTTACAATTGCTAGGATTAGTGCTAACATTTCTAGGAAAATTGTGATGTGTTTATAGTTTGCTACAATGTTCAGGAAGATTTATAATTTATCTACGTGTGTTTAGTTGTTTACCTGGTTCTAAAGCAATTTATGTTTGTTCAAGAATGGACTGTTAATTATCCTCCGTTAAACGATTGTGTTTATCTTTGAACGATAAAAGATGCATCTTTACTCAACCGGTTAACAACCGAGTAGGTACTAGGGTTAGAAAATATAGGGGTTTCACGCTTGCACTCACAATCCTAATGGGAAATAGTGATGCGGATAATGAAATTGTAGGTAGATATATTAGGGATCGAATCCGGAACGAGGTGATCCGGCAAAGTTGTCGACATAGCCCACAGAATAAGCAAGCTGAAGTGGCAATGGGCCGGTCATATTAGCCGTAGAACTGATGACCGTTGGGGTAGACGTGTTTTTGAGTGGAGACCGCTCATTGGCAAACGTAAGATAGGACGCCCTCAGGCTAGGTGGAGCAACGATCTTCGCAGGGTGGCTGGTGGCAGCTGGATGAGTGTTGCCGAGAATCGAGCTGAATGGCGTGCAATTGGAGAGGCCTATGTCTAGCAGTGGACTGCTATGGGCTGATGATGATGATGATGATGATATTATTAAGGATATGCAAACAGTTCTTAATGAAATACTACACAATATTCATAATTTAATTAGGATCGATCAGTGCTCTGTATTACCTCACCCCTCTAACAAAGAAGAAGAAGAGGGGAAAAAGGGGTTGGGTTTTGCAAAACACTGACTGCACATAGTAACAATTTTTTTTAATTGAAAACAATTTTAGCCGCTTTGAGCGACTTTTGGTAGGGGCAAAAGTTATGGATTCGTGTCACCGACATGCTAATCATGTCACGTGACGTGTTGCGCCAGACGGGCGATGCACAGCGGCCTGTGTACATGTATACACTGCCTGCCTATTTTTAGGGTTCCGTATCTCAAAAGGCAAAACGAAACCCATAAAGGATCACTTCGTTGTCAGTCTGTCTGTCCGTTTGTCTGTCCTTTCTGTCAAGACACTTTTTCTCAGGAACGCGTGGAGGGGAGGTATAAAGTTGAAATTAATATCATATACACGCGTAAAGGCTTCTACATACCAGCGTGACTTGTCGCGCGACGCGACAAGGCACAAAGGCCCCGCGTGTCGCGGGACGAGCGGTGCCTTTATGTCGCGTCGCGTCGCGCGACAAGTCGCCCCGGTATGTAGAAGCCTAAGTGTACGGTCCCTTGGAGCTCATAAATTAAGCTTTAAAGTCAACGCAATAAAAAAATACGGCGATTTAAGCGACATATTTTTTATACTCGCAAATAAATCAGAACTTAGTAACGCGTACTTCCCGTTGACCTAAAATAGTGAAATTTGGCAAGAAGCAAGGTCTCACAGCACAAGTAAAGGAAAACGTCCGAAAATGGTTTGTGATAAAATGTGTGTTTTTACCTACATCAGACACATCGGACATTTGGATTTACAATTAAATGTAAACTTACATTTGATATTTTTTTTTTAATGGTATGCGCTTTATCAAAATAATAAGATATTTCACATGGAGGTTGCTAAATAGTATTCAAAATGGCTTTTCAAATATTTCCAAAACTCATTTTCGACAAAGAATTTTGGAAATATTTGAAAAGCCAGTTGGAAACGCCGGGAGAGGAAGCTATAAGAGGACTTATAGTGACCTAATTAGTGATGTTCTTCAGAAAGGTCAGTGTAGGAAATTAGGTTACGGGCGTAACTAAAAAGCAGTACTTTCAATGTAAATAACGGTCAATTATATTGAACGTTTCACAGGGAAGGAATTATGTCTGATTCCTATCGTAGCAAATATAAAAAAGGAACTAACTGAGGGCAGTTGACGGTTTTATATTAAACATTGAGTGACAGTGCTGACAGTGTTGCCATATCAGAAAGTAAGAATCAATTCATTTTTGCACAGTCAAATCGACTAAATACCAACAGTCAGGTGCGTAGAAGTACTCGCAACCGGCGTGCGTGTATGACCAGCACCCTAATTGCGTAACACAGTTTGAATCACAATCGGAATGATTTTGAAGTAGGTAATCCATTGCTTCATAATTATGTGAGAACAAACTGTCTGCTCAACAACGTAAATAATACAATGCATGTTGTTAAACTGTCAAATTGAAACCGATTCCTACTGATAGTGTGTAACGCAATTAGTAACGTAAATGAAGCAAAAGGAGTATGTATGGAGCGTAGCAAGTGGCGTGCTATAGTTTCTGCCTACCCCCATGGGAAGAAGACGTCAGTTTATGTATGTATGTACTTTCGCCAAAAATGTCATTAAAGAGATTTAAAATCATCATTTTTTAACGACGATAATATGCTCCCAAGTCATGTTCCACACGGCTGCTCAGCCCTACATCGCTATTTGTCAGCTCTTTAACAAACTTATTCGTCCGTGTCACATGATAAGCGAAATAAAAGACCGGTAAAAGGTCATGGTATGAAAAAAAGTGTCAAAAACATCAAGCGGGTTGCAATTTATCATTCCTGCCTCGCCCGAGGCGTGCCCTCAAAGCGCCTTAAACGAGCTCCGTCAAACGAACCCTAGTGATTTTAATCTGACTGTTTAGATAAACCTTCTTTTTGTGGATAGAAAAATTTCAAGAAGTCCAGTTCTATGAATATTAAACTCGGTATGGATTTAAGAAGCTCAAAGCTACGGAAATAAGTGGAGATAGAGAAGTAGGTACTTGTTTTAATTTCGGTGTCGATATAATCTTAAGTAGGTTCCTAATAGGATTGACGAGCTGTTGTTTTAATATCCTTTGTTGCCTTTTACGAGAAATTGATTTATTCATAAATCCATTGAACGATTCTTGTTCGTCACTTAATCCAATATTTGGGCAACAATATTGAAAAAACGTCCCCAAAACGAATTTAGAAGTTGAGTTTTAGACAAGGACATGCGTAGTACTCGTACTAGATTTAAAAAAAGTTATTTTAATATAATTCTATCGTTACGGCATTATTATTCTAGACATAACAGCATCGTCTAGGTTTTTAATTTGGAAGACAAACTTATTATACTATCTGACATTTAAGTGATTGGTATAAGTAAAGACAAAGATACCGACAGTCCGCCCGTCGCGAGTTTTCATTATTGAAACCTGTCAGTTTCATACAAACGAATATGTGTTCTGCGAATTTGATCCTTATTACAACTAGAAATGGTCCAACTGACAGGTGCCACCAAACCATTGTCTCAACGGCCGGACTGTAATATCGCTAGAACCAAAAAGAGTACCTAAATTATGTCTGTATTGTCATAGAATGTTGATCAATGACTTTTATGAACCCCAAGTTTAGAAGACAACGTCTACTGCCTCAAATTATCATCACCATAGGTCAGTATCACATCATAGGTTCTAGAACTTTGCAATACAATGATATAAGTAGATAGTCTCCTATATTATGTATTCGTTGTCCATCGTAACTGCATTTAGCATACAATCAATGAACCAGACAGTCGTTAAATAGATTGTCTGCATAAGCGACTAAACTATTAATTTGAAGGTCATTTTTGTATGCATTATCTTTAAAACCTGATTTACACGGTGCGATTTAATTTCCTGTAGCATACCTACCATAAGTTGAATCAACATTATATCGAGCCTGATATGGAAGACCATCGAAGCGACATAATGTAGGTATATCACTTTTTCAAAAAATAATAAAATAAAATAAATACATATAATTAATAAAATACCTCTCCTGTAAATTTTAATTTATGTCGCTTATGATGTTCTTCCTTAACAGGCGCGATAGAAGTAGCAGTAGCTAAACAGTATTTAGATCATGCAAGTATTTTTTTGCTTCAATTTTGTTTTATGCCACATGCAAGAGACTTGTATCGTGAAAATGAGGCTTTACATACTATAAATAGGGTCAAATTAAATTAGCTAGCGAGACTCCGCAAACGTGATGGGTGTCAATATCTTAAAAATAATAATAAAACAAAAAATAAATTAATTTGATGAGTAATTTTTTTGGGTCATCAACCGAAAGTATTGTAGCAACCTGCAACTCATACTAAAATGTATATAATATCATCAAATCTGTTTTATTCTTATTTTGTCGTGTTCATACTCCATTTGAAATATATAAACCTTTTTTACAGTCCGTTCAACCGATTTTGACTTCTATTCCGTAGGCATAAGGATGACATTAAAAGCAAAAACGTTGTACAATACCCTACTGTTTATTACAGCTGCCATTATTTTATTTTTTTAAACCTAACATCTTCATCCCACCAACGCGATAGAAGTCAAAATCGGTTGAATGGACTGTAAACAAGGTTTATTTAAATTTCTAATCTTATTTCAAATGAAGTAGATTATACCCATCACGTTTTGCCAGCTGACTTAATTTGACCCTGTATATATCGTGTTTAGTTTTTTGAGGTAGCAATATGAATTTTGTCATGTAATTGATTGCTTGTCAAATGTGTTATCATAATACTAATTTGATCAATATTTATATAATTTAACTGCACTTCGCAACAGTTATCAATAAATATTGTTGATGGAAAAAATTCTTGTTTTGATTTTCTGCATAGTTTCAAGGTTATTTTGGCAAGTTATATCGTACCAGACACGTATTTTATTGTATCAGTCCAATATGTTACAACACGGTCAAAGATAAGATTTCATCATTTCGTCGTTTAGAGTTAATTTTACATTAATTCCCATTCCCTTCTTCTCATCATTATTATTAACAGAGTTTTTAGGGTTCCGTAGACAACAAGAAAGCCTTATAATTTCGCCATGTCCATCTGTCTGTCTGTCTGTTTCTCCTCGGCTTAGCTCAGAGATTCTTAGTAGGTACTAGAAAGCTGTAATTTGGCATGGGTATATTAAACACGTGAACAAAGTGCTACTAAAATCTTGAAAAAAAAAATGTTTAAGCTACCGGGACACATAAAGTGGGATGATATTTTTTTCCTCGAGTTGGATATCGTTGGATAGGCCGTTCAAAAATATTTAGGGTATGTGAAGACCATTTTTCGATTCAGGAATCCGTTTGGGTTATATAGCTTTACACTGCAAATTTTTGTTAGTCGTCCTCACCTTCCGCCTGACGCAGGTCCTCACCGGGCACGGTTGTTTCGGGAGGTTCCTGTTCAGGATAAAACGGGAGGAAACGCCCGGGTGTCACCACTGTGTGGATCGCCCGGAGGACACGGTGGAGCATACGGTGGAGGTCTGCCCTACTTGGGCGGAGCACCGCCGTGTCCTCACGGAGGCGATCGGTGGCGACGATCTCTCGCGTCCGGCCCTGGTTCAGGCCATGGTTCAGAGCGAGAGTGTATGGGAGGCCGTCACCTCCTTCCGCCCTTAGTCGCCGCAGGAGACGCCCCGGGCGTTGGGAATCGCAGGCCGATTCCCGGCCACCGTAGGCGCAGGCATGCGAACGGTGAGCGATCGGTAGCTCGCCGTCCGATAAGGACCAGACCCGGGTCGACGGCGCGTTGTGTTCCACGTGCGCCTCAAAGAGACGTCAGCACCAATTGACGGGGTCCGAAAGGGCCAATGCCTGCCAGGGTTACGAGTCTGTCCGAAAGGGATAGGGGGTGTCCCTGGCACACAGGCATTTGAAGGAACATGGTGGGTTTTAGTCAGTAAAAGTCTGACACTCCCTCCCGCTCCGCCCAGAGCGGGAGGGAGTTATTTGATGATTTCCCACCAAAAAAAAACAAAAGAGTGTCCCCCCCTCCCCTTGCCACTCCACACGCACTTGGCCAGTTTTGATTATCTTTTTTTTACAAAAAGCAAATAAGCAAAACTTTCCAGCCCACAAATCGCTGAAAGCTCTGGCTTACACCCCTAGACTCGATTCCTTAACCCAATGAACCGTAATTACAGTAATGGCCCTTCTTTTTATCAAGTCAAACAATAATATAAATTAAAGAAAACAGTTAGTAGTCAGGTTCCTTATGATCGCGTGACATAGATACCGTCGGACCTGAAAGAAAAATATCCTAATCTGATAAAGGGGAGATAACTTGTTTATGCTACAGGCAATGAATTATATAATAAATAAAGGCATGTATTTTATTAATACTAAAAAGCCAAGTTAACGCCCAGTGGTAACGGCCACAACTTACAAGTTGTAACCCAAGAAACCTTTAATGTATCCGACTGATAATCTCTATAGGGATTTCCCGGTCCTCCGTGTCCGACAACTTTTCATCCTCAATGCAGTACTTCAAACACACAGAACATTAAAATCAAGACCAGACTACACAGAGATAATCTCAAAACGTATATTTAGGATTCCCATTCCCCAAGCAAACTCTCTTATGGCAAGACGTTCTGCAAACTACCTACATCCGCGAATATATAACGAAGCTGTTAAGAACTGCAACATAATAGACCTCAAAATATCCCTGTGTAAGAAGATCTTAAAGAACTGGCTCCTCACACTCTCCTACGACGAAACAGAAAGGATTATCCACAAATAGCTACCACCTTTTTGGCTTTGTATGTAAAACCATAAAATGGTGCATGTTGTGTTAGCCTGTAAGTGATTGTTGCACTTATAAATGTATTTATTATGTAAAATATTGTTAATGTATTGTGTAAACAATTGTTGGCTAACCTAAATAAATAAATAAATAAGAAGTAAGTAAGACTCCACAAACTGACAGTACTCCTAATCTCACTCAGAGCCACACTGACACACACTCACACACACACCACAAACACACACACAGACAGACACAACACACTCACGCATTTAAGTTGAAACTTGTTCGTAAGAGTATTATTGCCAAAATTATTATATTTTTTATTTTTTACTTTTTATTCACTTTTAACAATATTTTTCTTGTCTAATTAACTTTAATTCATTACATTAACTTTTATTTTGATTTTGTTATTATTAACCGTGTACGATCTTTTTGGATAAAACGAAAATGTACAACTATGATTCCCAAGATACAGACTCACGTCTAGTTTGGGGATCACCGTTAAAATAGATATGTATGATGTACTCGATTATTAATAAATTATTATTATTATTATTATAAATGGTGCTTTCCAAGTGCAAATGCATGAGTTACTATAAAAAATACCAAAGTCGCTATGGGTGTGCTTATAAAATTTAAGGCTTTCCTTCGATTTCCATGGGATACCCTCATTAGATTCTGACTTGGTGACAATGGGACTACCTCGGGAGCATACCCCTTCAAACAAAAAAAAATATTTTTGAAATCAATCCACAATTATAGTAGATTTATATGAAAAAAAATTTTTTTGAGCCTGGACCAGGAGCTACACACTTGATACGGTCCGAGTGTTCTTCTAAGTGGGCGTCTGTTGTTAGTTGGGTGGTGTCTGTTTGAATGGTGGAATGGGGAAATCCCCATTTTCACGATACATGTTCTTTGCCTGTGACGTACGAAATATTAAAATAACATAATAATGTTTTTTTGTTACTTACATTTATGCTTATGCCACAGGCAATTAAATCACAACGTGTCATCCAGGCTTGGATTGTGCAGTGTTTGCACGTATCCGACTTTAACAAATATGTTTTCAGGTATTCTTAATAAAATTGTCACATAACCAATGCCCCACGATTTAAAACACTGAATTCCGTCAATTAATGACGGAGAAATCGCTGAACATACATAAAAAAATAAATAAACACAGACGAACACGAACATTTATATCCTCCTCCTTTTTGGAAATCACTTAAAAAGTGTCCATCTTCAGAATAAGAATGTTAGTTTTTAGAGAATCAGTTAATTATTTCTTGTCTTAAAGGAGAATATACCAAAGGTTGTTAGACGTCAGTTTGTTGGACCAATTCGAATAAAATAACCTCTTTTAAGTTGATTGGCTGTATCCGTACTGTACCTACATGCTCCGTACGAAAAGATTTCGTTTTGCGAATCTCAGATCAAAGGAAGGTGTAATGGATATTAAGAAGTTACGTAATATATCCGTAATATATCATGAATAACCGGTAACATGTTCTTCCATGTAGTACCGGACGTAAAGAATCGCACCATCCTAATTCTTCCCGTAGGTGTCGTAAAACGCGACTAAGGGACTTACTAGAAAATGGGCAGCAACGCTGCTGCCCATTTTCTAGTAAGTCCCTTAGTAACATTTCTGTGGTTTTTTTTTATGGTCGCTATAATAAAATAAAGTTAAAAATTAAAAGGGTCTCTATACAAGAAACGTGTTCTCATGCTCACTTAAATGACTCTTTGACAATTAAAAAGTGCCTGCAATTAGTTTAATTGAAATAAATGCTCTGAGTTTTAGTTATTTTTTATCTCAAATGTGAATTGCTGTTTAGCTCGAGCTGCGCATCTTCGTGGCACAGCTATCTCGAGGTGGCGCATCTTCATAGCAAATCTTGCTCGCTCCGCTACACAGCCTAGCATTCGTGGAAGCGACGGCCACATAGTTTCGTAGCTTAGCTTTCACATTCTCGCAGCAAAGCAGTGGAAAAGCAGCCCAAACCTATACCTACAGTGTATCTCTTGTCTAGGCATAATTATGGAAGATTTAATATTCATACCCGTATGTTTATCTTTAACTAACAAGCTATGCAATTTGTAGCCGAAACAATGGGTTATTGATGGGATTAAACCGAACAAAGGAGTAATTTATATGCAAGCATTACCTGACGTGATTACCAAAACGGCGAGGGGTGGCATCCCTCCATGTTTGTCCGCTACCCTCGTTTACGCAGGAAAAAATAACGTTTTGATGCCTATCGACGATTTATACGAATTGACAGTTCTCTTTTTGAAAGAAAATGGGCTCCCCAAAATAAATATTTGGAGGGAAACTCGAGAAATTGATTTTTATTATTTGGTTTATAACAGCGTTTGTAATTTTGGTATCTGCTTAGTGACTTCATAGGCATTTCAAATTCTTTTGAAGGTTTTTCGCATCGAACAATAATTGGATTTAGTTCGAGCTACGATTTTTGTGTTGCAAGGAAAATAAACCTTCAGTAGCTGAATGTAGTCTGGGCAATAACTCAAATAAATGCTGAAGTAGTCTGGCGACTTTACAGCCCCAAAACGTTTTGCATATAAAAAGGCAAGGAGAGCCGCAATTAGTTCTTGCTTGTTTCTGATTACGATACTAAATCCAAAGATGGCATTCTTGAACTTAAATATGAATGACATGTAGATACTTACATAAATAAAAATGTATGTTTATTTATTAAAGCTATATGTACAAGTAAAAAAAAAATACTGCAGAAAGGCGGACTTAATGCCTAAGGAATTGTCTACCAGTCAACCTAGGGAGATACAGAGACAATACAAAAGATAAATAGTTCGTTTATGTATAATATGCGACGATACTATACTATTATGATTTTTTTACTGAATCTCTTCTGAGTTTTATTTCACTTAATATTTAGAGATTAATTTTTAAAATTTATAGATTAGATGTCGAAAAGTATTTGTGAGTCTGCTATTACATACTTGAAGTAGAAAATGTTGTCAATTTGTTGTAAACGGTTCACTAAAGTTTCACCAAAATACCGTTGACCTAATCTAACTATGTAGTCCGGTTCCGGGTAGCCTAATTTTATTTTTTCTATTAGTTCAAGTCGTTTTTCTCATTTCTGTTGATTTGAAGTAGAAAATGTTGTCAATAATCAAAGCATTCTAAGTTTGGAATGTTTAAAAACATACATTACAATAAGCTGTATATTTGTTCCCAGGTAAACGTGGACCAGGCTACTCGTCTCCTTTAGACGCCGTCAAGAATGGGCCTAAAGAGGAACTGCTTTACGTGGTCTGTGTCCAACCGGACCCAACTAAGCAAGACTATTTAGCCACGGTTGACGTGGACCCTAAATCACCGACTTATAGTCAGGTTAGTATTATAAAGCTATGTTATAATGTTTTTAGGGTTCCGTACCCAAAGGGTAAAAAGTTCTATTACTAAGGCTCCGCCGTCTGTCTGTCTGTCTGTCCGTCTGTCACCAGGCTGTATCTCATGAACCGTGATAGTTAGAGATTTGAAATTTTCGCTGATGATGTATTTCTGTTGCCGCTATAACAGCAAATCATAAAAAGCAGAATAAAATAATTATTTAAGTGGGCACCCGTATGGGTGCCCACTACAACAAACCTGATTTACAACCTGACTCGCGCAAGAAGGGTTCCGTACCATTATCTATAAAAAAGACAAAAAAATCACGTTTTTTGTATGGACCTCCTTAAATATTTGTTTTATTTTTATTTAATTATTTATTTTTTAATTAAATATATATCTAAAGATTCTGTGAATATTTCAAGCATCTACCTGTTGCCGTTATCAATATCGAGCAACGAGCCAAAAAATCACGTTTTTTGTTTGGGAGCCCCCATAAATATTTATTTTTTTCTGTCTTTTAGTATTTGTTGTTATAACGGCAACAGAAATACATCATCTGTGAAAATTTCAACTGTCTAACTATCACGGTTCATGAGAAACAGCCTGGTGACAGACGGACAGACAGACAGACAGACGGTGGAGGGAATAGGGTTCCCGTTTTACCCTTAGGGTATGGAACCCAAAAATTACCATTTTTACTGCATATCAAGTCTTTTCCTATGTATATTTTGCAGGTTAGTTAATGACGTTAGTACCTAAACAGAGCGCAATCCCCTTTTCTCCCGTGGGTATCTTCAAAATTAATGACAGTATTAATCGAAGTAGAAGAGTTGTCACATACAGGGAGGTTTACGTATAAGCTAATAACAAAATACAATATTCACCAATCCACTAGCCAAGCCTAAGGCATGACATTGATAACATCGAATCCAAAAATTAAGTAAAAAATAAATGTCCACTTTAAAAGCGGGCAAAGCCGCGGGCGATGCGCTAGAGCCGCGGGTGAAGCGTTAGAGCCGCGGGTGAAGCGCTAGAGCCACGTGAGAAGCGCTAGTAATAAATAGTACCAGCCTGTATTTATATAAAACGTTTATTTTCTCCACACAAGTTATGTACTTAAAGCTAATATTTGCTTAGCCAATATTTGCATAGCTAGTTTGTGAGAGACTGGTGCCTGAAGTAGGTTTCAAACTCAAACTCAAACTCAAAGCATTTATTTCAATTAAACCAATTACAGGCACTTTTGAATTGTCAAAGAGTCGGTCAGTTAATCAGAAAGTTGAAGCTATTTGCCCATTCCAAAACGTAGATCTCTATGGAGAAGAATAGGCAAGAAACTCCAAGGACACTCTTTTAAATCAAGATATTACAAAATCCTGGGTACATTATTCTTGTCGCTTCTATATATGAGAACAATGTAAAAATATAAATTATTTAAAAAACAATATAAAATATTACAAATAAGCCCTGGCAGATAGGAGAAGACCAGTCACAACTGACGGCGCCCGTTCACGAGCATGACGCGTGGATCAGCACCATCCAGCTCAACCATTTTGTAGGGAACCGAATGATCCAACACACGCGCCACCATCAGCGTAAATATAAAAACCTGTATCACTACGTCACTACGGGTGACTATCCGCCCAGCCTGTAACTGCAGAGCCAAAGCCTACAGAAAAGGCAGGACCATTTATCACCACTCTTGATCAAGGCGGATTGGCGATTTCAGACTTTTATTAATTATAAACTCAATAATGATCCGAACCTTTAGATGCGTTACCCGCGCTCAATATTGGCAAGGTAAATACCAGGCAGTTGCCTGACATGAAATTAGTCGCGCGCCATCCAGTACCGCGGCTACACATCACAATCACTCGCAATTCTCAGCAATTATTTGTGAAGAAAATGCCTTCGCGTGTCTATACACGATGTACAAATTACACTACTAATGTGAGAGTACGGAAAAACGTCTCATTTTATGCATAAGTACTTATTGCAGTTTTTTTATTTAAGAAAACGTTGTTTTGTTTTGTACTTGTACAGCCAGTCAGCCATTTTTCCTGACTGCTGCGACCAACGTGTACGCGTCAATGAACATGCAGCAGCTAGTGACGTAACTAAATATGTATGTTCATCTCTTTGTAACAACAGTTATCGGTATAGGTCTTTCCTTTTCTTCGCGCACTGTATGATTGTAGGCAAGTATGTAGCTACATTCATGATTTACGCTGTTTTTGAGTGCACTAATGTTCGTGTATGACGCGTTTATTTATAATACGTCATTGTATAAAATCAGGTTTCCTTACGATGTCTTCTTTCGCCGATGTCTGTTATGTCAAAGTTATACCTAGAATGAGTGTACTCCCGTTGTCCCCGTTTGCCATATCCCCGTTACGGGGACAGCGGGACGTGATTAAATTTATTTCCCGTTGTCCCCTTATCGTACGAAGTAAACCTTTTTTAAATCGAAACAGCTAGGTTAGGTTAGGTTAGAACTGTGACCACACAGGGCAGCGGCCGGCGAGTGCCAGAAACATATTTTTGAATGTAAAACCAAACCACGGGGACAACGGAAAGTATTTTTAAATATTTAATTGAAGTACCGCTGTCCCCGTAGTACGGGGGACACGGCGTACGGCGACAACGGGAATACACGCTAAAATGTACATATGAATTGAAAAAGTCGCATTGGCACTTGAACAGATTTGAACTTCTCTCGTCATGAGCGGCGAGGCCTAAACGACCATCGCGACATTTACACTAATATAGACATCATCACCATTTTCCCAGCCTTTTCCCAACTATGGTGGGGTCGGCTTCCAGACTAACCGGATGTAGCTGAATACCAGTATTTTACATGAAGCGACTGCCTATCTGACCTCCACAACCCAGTTACTGGGTAATACGATACCCCTTGGTAAGACTGGTTGTCAGACTTTCGGGCTTCTGACGACCCGTAACGACTGTCAAAGATCTACCAATGATAGCCGAGACTAATGGCTTAGCGTGCTTTACGAGGTATGGAAGGGTCTTGGTATGTAAATATGGTCACCCATCTACAGATCAACTGCGGCAAGCGTAGCTTCACCTGATCGACCCATGTGGCTGTTATTACTTAGCCACAAGCCCCTCATTCCGTGTGGTGCTGGACGTAAAAAATAGCACCATCCTATTTCTTCCCGTGGGTGTCGTAAAAGGCAACTAAGGGACTTACTAGAGAATGGGCATCAGCGTTCTCTATGTATTTTAACACCACACTGCAGTCACCAACCCGCCTGCCGAGCGTGGCGATTGTGGCAACCCCCCCTGGAGGAGGCCTATGTCCAGCAGTGGATGTCTTCTGGCTGAAATGATGATGATGACAAGCACCTCATTTACACTAATACACACATATTAGACTTTCATACTCGTTGGCTGATAGAAGCACTCTGTTAAGTTTATAAAGATAGAAAGAGAGGTTATAAATTTACTTGGCATATGTTCCAATTCGACACTAAGAATTTACGATCTAGGAACATAATGAAAAGTGGAAAAGGTCTTGGTTTATTGAGGCGTAAATCAGTTTTACTTGTGAATAACAGGTATTTTTCATGTTGACTGCACAACGCCTGGAGAAATAGTCATAGAATTTTTGAAGTGTTGTAAATACCTACAACGTATTTACCAAAATATTTTATGTTCATGCGTTAAGGCTTCTACAGACCAGCACGACTCGCGACGCGACAGAAAGGCACCGTGCATCGCGCGACACGCGGGCGTTTGTGTCGCGTCGCGTGTCGCGCCAGTATGTAAGCCTTTATCTGTCTTCCTCTTCAAGTTGGGTCGTGTATATTTGTGTGCCTTTTAGTCTGTGCTAAATAAATGTATTTTCTCTCTTTCTTTCTTTATCTACAAACTCGTAAGTCGGCGCCGTTACCACTGGGCCACCACTGCTCTCACTTTTTTTGTTTAATAGTGTTTAAATA